>CM057384.1:17705000-22705000 GCA_030015415.1 Cynopterus sphinx | reverse complement strand
TGTCTCGCCTTAATTAACCTGGCATATAAAATTTCCCAACAAAATAACAAATATTAGTTTAAGAAAATATTAGATGATTTTTTACATCAGAAAGAAAATTGACAATAGAATACTATTATCCAGTGAATCGTTAGTTGATTTAAAAACATGATTATGTTGACCACATGCAACTCTTGGAGTAAATTTGCAAATCTTAAGTTGTTAAATCTTAGAGGATCAAGAGGTTAATTTCAGACTCAAATTAAGCTGGTAAACATAAACTCTACCTTGATCTCTTCACATGTTTTGGTTTTGCTTTTAAATATTGCATGAGGTTCTCAATCAAAAATGGTATGATAATAAACTATTATAAAATTTTGATGAAGTTTTCTGTATTAAACAAATTCAAGTATGAGTGTGAAACCAAGCAAAAACCAAACAAACAAGCTAAAAATTTCAACAAAAATAATAACAAAATAGATGACAAAGATTACTATCACAATTATGGAAAGGTCAATGGCCACTTAATATAATGTTTCTATTTTGATTGTATTTTCTAATTCTACAACTCTTTATTCTTTTCAGCACTATACATTATAGGAGGTACTAAAAACTTGTGAGGCAAAGTTTCTATTTTCAGTAAATATGGAAATCTATTTGGAAATAAGACTTACATGAAGAAAACAAAAATAAAAACATAATTACATGTTAAATATGCCAAGAAACAGGCTTTGTGAGAAAGTGGAAGAATCAATGTGAACTTGACAGTCAAGAATTTTTACATAAAAGACAAAATTTGAACGACACATTGAAAGCCAGGAGAGATTTGGCTAATCAGATAATAGAACTAGAAAGATTATTTTTTTGTCTGAAGAAATATTTTTTCATAATGTTGCCTTCAAAATGATTGCCTGAAAGTATAGGATAGTGTGAATACTGCATAAGAAAATGGTTCATCCTCAGGTTAAGATAACATTTTATTTGAAATATTGACATTTTTAAGGAAATATGAGAATATTTCCTCATAGCTCAAATGAAGATGACAGCCTTTCTCTGTCTAATACAAAGATGATGAATTCATGCTGAACACATAACAAAGCTTGATGCACTATTATCTTAAGGCCATGATATATTTTAGCAGAGGAAAATATGCATTTAAGAAAATACCTTTAAAAAGAAAGGAAACAAGAGAAAAGAAAAGAAGAAAAGCGAAAAGAGAAGCGAAAAGAGAAGAAAAGAGAAGAGAAAGAAAAATAAAGAAAATGAAAAGAAAAAAGAAAAGAGAAGAAAAAAAGAAAAGAAAAGAAAAGAAAAGAAAAGAAAAGAAAAGAAAAGAAAAGAAAAGAAAAGACCTTGATTGAATTTCCAGGTATCATAAAAGTACTGCCCAGGCTAGAGAAGTTTGTTTCTTAATGAAGATTTTTAGGTACCATCTTTCTTCTCCTTTTCAATCAATCCAGCTACTATGATTAAAATGTGAATGTCATCTTAGTTTAAATAACAGACACTAACAAACAATATCTACTAGTTGAATAAAAATACATTTTTAAAAGGTTCATCTTCAGTGTTGCTTTTCACAAAGATAGCTTCTGACATTGCCTGCTTCAATTCTCAATCACTGGCAGATGTTTATTTAATAATAATTTAAAAAATTTTATTCACTGCAGGCACCCAAAGGGAGCATTGTGCAAAAGTCCACCTTGATTTTGAAACTAGAATGGGTACCCTGAGTTTTATTGTGCCTATTAAAAGTAGGATAGATTTCAGCATTTTATTTGCAGACTCCAAGATCCTCTATTCAGAGCACAAACTGTTTTGAGGTTCTCTGCCTAACCAGTTGTTCACAGCAATAAGCTTTAATGACCCCTCCACCTCCCATATACACATCATAAATTGGTAGTAATCCATTACACAATGAAAAGTTAGTTTAAAGGAGAGCTGATTATATAAGGGCTTTAGGAAATGGAACACTGAATGATTAAACGAGCAAAGAAAAGTTCTTCACTTTTCCATTTTCAGTCATACTCTTATCAGATAAATGGCCCCAGACAATCATCTGCTTTGCTGTTAGAAACAACAGGACAAATCATTACTCATTCTCATTCTGTCTCGCTCTCACTCTTTCTTCCTCCCTCCAGACCTCCCTCCTCTCTCCTTCTCACTCTCCCTGACATGAAATTCTACCTTAAGAGTATCATTTTCTCCTTTTAGATTAATGTATTTATTTCTGCGAAATTGCTACTACCATTGTAATAAAGAAAAATGTAATCAGTCACTGGCATCTCAGTGTGAATGAGTTTATTCACAAGAAGTAGTTTTGTTGGGTCAAAATGCACCGGGCACTTAGGAATATACAGGAATGAGAGTAAGTACTCCAAAGTGGGCAAATAACCTGCTGATGAGTTAAGGGAAAGGTGCAATTAATTTTGCAGTCTCGATAACTATATTCTTGGACTTAAATGACAAAGCCAATTTAGTCACACTAGCTAATTTTGTTGAGTCTCAGTTTCTTTATCTGCCACACACACACACACACACACACACACACACACACACACACACACACACACACAACTGATTAAACAAGATGACCTCTAATGTTTACTCTAAAATTTTATTTATGTAGATATAATTGCAAATTTGCCAAGGGTCTGTCCTTCTTTAGTGAACAATTGTTAATGATATAACAGAACAGATTAATGACAAGTCCCATTTAATAGTTTAAAAAATCCTTATAAAGTCAGCCAAATTAAGTAGCCCTACACTATTAATATTGATCTGTACTATTTTTGCTAAAGCCCTGTCTTGAGAAGAATTCTAAGATGGTCCCCAAATTCTCAGTCTGCTATACACACTTTGTATAATTCCTTCCTCTTGAGGGATGGAAAAACCTGGGAATAAGAATGAATAGTTGCTCCTTTCATTAGGTTATTTTATAAGACTATGCTGGCCAATTATAGAGAGAGGAGAAGATAAAGAGACATATTCCTACAGTCTGGAAGAAAGCAAACACCCATGTTGTGAATTGCTTATGGAGGTCATGTGGCAAGGAACTGTGTGTGAGAGTGGTCCTCAGCCAGATGACAGCTAGCAAGAAAACAGAGACCTCAATCACACTGCTGCAAAGAAATGAGTTTTTCCAATAACCACTGAGCATGGACCCCAGGCCTCAGGGAAGAACCAGATGACACTGTCATTTTCACCTGGTCAGACCTTGAGCGCAGGATCCCGTTAGCCCAGATCAAGGCTGTTAATCCACAGAAACTGAGAAATAATAAAATTGTGTTATTTTAAGCTGCTAAATTTGTAGTAATTTACTATACAGCAATAGAAAACTAATACCAGCCCCTGCTACAATCACTTATTTCTGAAGACTGAGTTTACATAAGTAAACATCTGATGAGGGAAAACCCTAGAAAAATACACACCGATGGATATGACAAAGTTAAGACAAAAGGAATTTATCTACAGGCAAAGTAGACTACGTGAAGGTAGGTTTCATTTGGCCTATTATGATTTTGACTAAGGCTTGGGACTTCAGACCAGTATGCACTTCTATGCCTATCTAGCCCTTGTGTGCAGGTGCTTGTGTATCAGTATGAGAATATTATATGTTTGTATTTGTTTAGTAATGAATCACATCAGATGTTTTAGGGGTAGTTGTTAAATCCCTTATAATGGATATAACTGTGCACGTGTGCCATTGGGGAAATTTCCTCCTGACCTCAGCTGGTGATCAGCTTATGCCCTAAAGCATAAGAATTGATAGGCCCTATAATTTTATCCAAGCTAATGTAACAGCAGCTGCTGTCCTTGGTGTTTGTTATCTGATTAAATTCCCAAATTAGGGATTGCCTTTTGTAACCTGAATTCTATCATGGTGGCAAAATCTCAGAATAATTGCTCTCATTTTTACCTCTTTCATCATGGAGTGTTTCTTCAATAACACATGGACCATCTTGGACCATCGTATATTCCTCTGGCACTTTATTAGAAATTGGGAATTTTGTAATCCTATGCAAAATGAGATTGCATGCTTTCTAATGTAAGAAAGGGGAGAGAGAGAGAGAGAGAGGCCAATTCAGCTCTAAAACTGCAATTGTTTGCCTACCTCCAGGGACACATCTCACAGATTGCCATGAAAATAAATTGGAAAGTTTACAATTCCAAATCATTGCCTACCAAGTATTACTTCACAGACAAAAACAAACACTTCTACCACCATCATCACCACCGGGAATACACGAAAACATATCTGAGAACTTTCATCCTTTCATAAGGGAAAAGGCTTACAATTAGTTTAGACTACAACCGTTCAGAAAGTGTGTTTGTTTTCTGCTGCTTTTTAAATGATTTATTATTTATTACTATTTATTTTTTTTTAATTTCAAGATTATCTTCCTTATTCCTTCAGGAAAGAAGCAGTTTGGGTCTCTGTGTCATTACCAAAGCAAAGCGAAAGCCTGCAACTGCGGATGGCTGCAGTTTCCACCATAACACTGAACCCAGCAATTAGAACCGTTTGTTACAGTGACAGCGGAGAGAACCATTTTCAAGCAACGAGGCAGCAGCTTTGGAGCTGAAGAAAGTGAGAATGCATTCATTTGAAGGGGACTATCGCCACACAGCAGCTAATTCTGGAATAGCAGGCAGTTTGGGGAACAGGCTACCAGGGCTGATATTCACATAAATTCTTGAACTTTTGGGGAAGGTCTGATTTTGCTTTCTCTGACTGAAAAAAAAAAAAAATGGATCATAAATGTTGATATTTGAGAAGAGCCACTTTTTCTTTAGCCCACTTTCTCATTTAACTTATTTTAACATTGAAAATATAAAGGTAGATATTTCCATTGCTAATTCTGGATATAAAGTAGGATTTCAGTGCTCAGAAAGCATCTCACAATAGAAACTTTGCCAATAGAGCCATATTTATTTTACAACAAAAGCATGTGAAACATAACTTCAACATTTAAAGCCATTTCCACTTAGTTTCCCTGACTTTCATATATCTTAAATTATGTTGAAAACTTCATTGATAGCTTGGGAGAAAAATGCTGTTTGATCTCTTTTCTTTTCTCCTTCCTCCCTCTTGCTTCTCCTTGTTGTTTTTATTTAAAAATATATATATTCCCTTTATTACTATTGGATTTAATTCTTGATTCCAACAATGACAAATGGCATAACTCTACGACCTATGAGGTTTTCTTTGGATTTTTACTTTACTGTCTCTAATGAAGCAAGAATAGCACTTGCTTACCGCAAAGAAATCATTTGAGTTAATAAATAAATGTGAAATCTTTGATCTTCTCAGAGCCAGGTACTTTTTCTTCCTTTGTTTAAGAGCTATTATTTTATAAAAATGCAATAAATAGCCAACTACAGATACCACGTAGACATTAAATAGGCATCTTGCCTGTTCTTTTTTTTGTGTGGCAGATATTTGAACATGCCAACTTTCTATACTATAACAAAGAAAGCCGGATTATAAAGCACAAAAAAACTACAAATTTTAATTTTTTCTAAAAGGAGAAATATACTAGAATGGGTAGTTTGCATAGAAGGTTGTCAGAGATCTTTCAGTTACTGTTTTCCAATCTGCTTTCCCAGAAGCAGGTATCGCTACTGCAGAAAAATTTGTTGCTCGTTTTTCCCTTCTGCTTTGTTTTAGAGAGGATGAGCATTATTTTTTTTCATTTTATTTGTTCTGCAACTGCACAACTACTGCTTTAGCACCAAGGCAGCTTCTGCCAGAGTCAGAGGTGAGGTTGCGCTTGACTGAAGAAATCTAAGATCAATTTGTTGTCTCATACTTCAACATTAAATGCAGCTTGAAATATAATTGTTAGTCCGTGCACTCTCTGCTCTAAAGGAAGTGTTCTGGCTCCTTGGAACAGGGAGAGTGGTTATCGGTGATCAACCACAGCGTGTACCCGAAACTAAGGCTAACTAGAATTTTCAGCCTGAGAAAGAAAGAGGGAGAGAGCATGCACAAGGTGTAGGATGGAGAACAGAGAACAGAAAAGGAAAACACAGAAAAGACAGAGCTCAGAGAAGTCAAAACACTAAGTGACTTGAAAAGTACCTGGTCAAATTTGAAAATTTGCAAAAAAAATTGTAAAATAAATGCATCAATTATCAATTGTTTTTCTTTATTCTTGTCCCTACTTAAAGGATTTCTCCTTGTATGGCTTTATAAATCCTGTTTTGAAGGAAAGATATCTGGCACCTCCCTTGGCAAGTGACTTATAGTTTTCCCTTTTGGAGGTATTTGTGGGTTAAAGAGAGGTGTCTGAAAGATACAGTGTGTATGTGGCAATGGAGGTGAAGTGGGTGGGTGCGTGGTTCTAAACTGAGTGGCCAAGTGCTTTTGAGATGTCCTTACAATCAAGCCTTGTAAGGCTTGATGTTCTGTCCTTGCATTTGATTGGATGGAAGAGACAAAGGAGTGACTGATTGCTAAATACCAGTTTTACAGCTCTACAAATTGAGAATTAACCCTGTGTCAGTATCCTATGATGCTGATTCCAGGTTAGAAACATCCTAGAGTATCCTCCCTATCATGCTGTGTAGAGTGAAGAGGACCCACATGTATGTCCTGTCTGGTGGTGAGAATAAGACACAGTGTTTTGACTTACTTGCTAATAAAAGTGTTCCCCTAGCTGAGAGTCAGCATAGGGTCCTGGAAAGGGCAGGGTTCCACTTTCAGACAGGTGAGGGTATGGGTCCCCATCCATCATTTACGACTTGTGTAATTTTAGGCAATTTACTCAGTTTCTAGGACACCCAGTTTTCTCATCATACAAGAAAGAGACACAATCACATTTCCATGGATAGATTGGGGGAAGTTCAAATATGATGATGAATATAACGGCTATCCATTCATGGCTACCTATTATTAGCCAACTCTGCAAAAGCTTACATATTATTATACTTACTCAGCACATTCTTGAATTATAAATATTATTCCTACATAGAGAATAAGGAACCTCAAAGTGGTAATGTTCTCAAGGCCACAACCATTAGTGAGAGAAACACATTTTAACTCAGGTTTGTTTGCCTATAAAGTCTTTGTTCTCTTGTATATTAAGTAAAATCTCAGTTTCCCTGTGCCCTCTGTTTTGTGAACTGTGTACGTCTTTGGTGACACCCTACTCTGTATGGGTGCTGTGATAATCCTGGGGTCATAGCAGACAATGGGGTGAGTGGAGTCAGGCAGGAGAGACTCCCCTAACAAACAACTATAAGATTCAGTGTCCTGGATTCTGAAATAACACTGACTACCTTTCTTCATTTTGAAATTCATTAAAGAATTTGAAGATGATTCTTATGTTCCCCCAAGTCTTTTCAACTAAACTTCTTCTCTCAACTAAACACCTACAATTCTCTCAAACATTCATCTGAAGATTTGGCTTCTGGAATGCTCAAAACCTTAAACATTTTAATTCTTTGTTTTAACTATTTTCTTCCTTTATCCACATCAAAGATAATACTTATATTATTAATAACAAGGAGAGAAAGAGAATAATCTAGTCTCTTGGGAAAATTTTTTTATCAATTCAGTTTTTATGAAGCTGCTTTAGGTTTATTTTATTTTTTTTCATTTTTCTTCTTGGAATTCTTGCATCAGGGGTCAAAAATTGCAGGCACTTTTCTAGTCAAACTTTCTGTGCCATCTCCATTTGAGGTTTAGTATGACAGCCAGAAGTATGGAATGTGACCCACACCATGGCCAAGTCTCTAGGGCAGATTGCATGCTCCCACCAGCCGGGTCAAGCCACTTAGGTCTTCATGGATATAAATCACACTCATGAACACATATGAATTCTCAATTCAACTATCAGTTTGCCATTGTCTAGCTGAAAACTTTCACTAGGCAGAATGAAATGTGAGGCCCAGAGAAGTCAACGTCTTTTCCAAGGTCTGATTTCATGTAGGAGAGTTGGAATTAATGCCCATGACTGCATTTTAGTGTCACATCTTCTATGAGACTCATTAGATCACTTCTACAAGTAGGAGCTAATTGTGAGAGGCCAACTTACTAACCCTGCAGGCTGCTGACTCCCTGGTGCAATCACCCCAAAACTGCAACCATCTCCTGCCACAGTGACATACATGAACATTCACATATACTCACGTCACTCACACACAGGCATACACACAGTTATTATCAGTCAGCATGGGAAAAAGTCTTTGGATCTAAATCTTGGACCTAAAAAAACTTAAATTTATTCTTAAAATTCTGAATCTGGGGGTAGCTCTTCTCTAAACATTCCTATCATGATGAACCTCCACTATATTACTCAAAATAATTCACAAGTCCCTCCTATATTGCACGCCTTACACTCCACTCTTTTTGTATATTTCTTTTCGTTTGCACTATATAGAATATAACTGCTTTCTGGAAAGAACCATATTTTGCTTTCTTTTGTTTCCCCATAACCTACCAGAGAGCCTGTCATACATAATAAGTGTTTTCTAAATTAAAACTACTGATGCTATAGTTAACAAGTAGCCAAGAAGAAGGTGACCTAGGAGAGAAGGCAGTACATATTACTTTGCTACCACAGAATTTCCCCCTCACCTTGGATTTATTCCTGATCTTGTTAGTATAGAATTACCATGACTCATTCATTCACTTAATTCATTTCCCATTTGCTCTGAGAATACTCACCAGGGCATGTGTGGCTACAGCATTTACCCCGAGATAACTCGCGGATTACAGTCCTAACCTTACCTCCCAAGTTTGCCAGAAATATCTCACTTTTATTATTATTTTTGTATCACTTTAGTATGTCAATAGTCTTTGGAAACAAATTGCATCATTCTATTTCTGGCATTCTGTTTTTAGTAGTGGTATTTCCATTTACAAAATATAGTAATTCTAGATCACTGAAAATATCAAATCCTAGAAAATGAAGCATTCTCACAGTTGTTAGCCCAATATTCATTTGATGAGTCTGATTTATGTATACATTTTTGTTACATTAGGATTAGAGACAGGTTCTGTTTAGAAATAACTCCAAGAACAGTTTTTGTATTTTATTTTCACTGAAAACTGGTCAGATTTGCTTCAGCCTCAAAGAGTGTGCTTATATAAGTTAAATTAATGCTGGCAGTGAGCTGCACTGTTTTTTCTAATTAGAAAATGATTTAAAGACTGTTTCAACCTACTATGTGATATACAATGTGTTAAGTGTACTGAGAGTAACAAATTGGGGTGTCAAATCCTCCATCTTCAAAAAAGGTACCATTTGGGTGGAGTTGGGCAGGGTTAGGTTGTGGTGTGGGGCAGAAGAGTACAGAAATCCTTGAACACTGTCACACTGAGAGAGTACAAAATGAAGTGAGAAAGAAGCACTATAGAAATTCAGAGAAAAGAAAAGAGTAACTTGGGAAAGCTGTATGCCAGCCTCTGGCCCCTGTTCTTGGTTAGTCTGCTCTCACCCCTGGTGTCTGGTCTTTAATCAGGTCTTAGAGGAAGCTCCCTATATTTCAACCCTACAGAACCTTTCAATCACATGAGAGTAATGTTATCTATCCATTACCACTGGATCCTGCCATATGAAATTCCACTTTAATCCTGGGGCAGTTTTTACATTACAGATTGTAAGTCAGGTTCAAATAAATTCACATGCTTGTTCTCTTTTGAATTTTTTGAAGAAAAAGCAATGCTAGAAGAAAACAAAAATACTAGTAATACTGGAAAACCAAGTAGCTCTTTTTTTTTTTTTTTAAGTTTTAGATGGAGTCAAGATTGAAAGGCCTGGGACAAAGAGAAAAAAAAATGCAGTAAAGAAATAAAAATAATGTTTTTAACAGGAAGGAATGGAAAATATGGATTAGACCAATTCCTAGGAAAGCACAGAGGAAAACAAAAACAAGAACAAGGAGAAGCTTTAGAAGATTCTCCCATCACTTTCCCTTTTTTGTTCAGGGCTTACAGGGTTGGCAGGTTTTTTTTCTTTTCTTTTATTTTTCTTTTTTTTTTTTTTGGTCTTTTATGTAAATAGAATGGGTATATTCTCCCCTTTTCCTTTTCTCTGCAGGACTCTCTACATCCTTGAGACCAAGATTGGCTGTAGTTCAGACAAAGAAAAACAAACAAACAAACAAGTCTATATGTGTGTCAGAGACTGGAGAAAGAATGCTCATTTCTAAATACTACCTTCATTTCCTAGCCCTTCCCAGGTTGACATCCACTACCTCATCTTATGGTACCATGGATTACCATTCAGTTCAAGAAAGGCTTCCCACACATTTAACATGGGCGAAGGAGTACAGTATCTTAACTGCATTCTGAAAGGCAAATGCCTGGCAGCACACCTATGAAGAGCAGGGTTTAGTCAGGGGAAGAGATGGGAATCAAGAAGAACAGGTCACAATGTGAATATTTATTATGGGACATTTGGAGGGTAAGAGAGATCTACAAAGATGGGATAGAAAGCATCCATAGAGATCAATCTTATCTGTACCTGGAAAGTCAACACCTCTTACCTCCACCAAACCCTTCTCTGCAAAATGTCCCTGTATCTGATCACATTTTTCAATGACTAAAATTCTTTCTTCAGATATACTGGTGCTACAAATCCAAAATGCTGACTCAAATTATTATCACGATTTCTCCTTGGTGCCTATGCTATGTGTACACACACACACACACACACACACACACACACACACACACACGTTTGCCTTGTGGAATGACAACACTGATTAAGAGAATATGTACTGATGTGTGTCTTCTAAGTATTTTCATGAAGAAAATGTTCACAGAAATCTCACAAAAACTCAACTACTTCGGCCTTGTTATAGTTGTTTGTCACTGTTTCACAGATAAGAAAATGGCATCATGTAAGAGAGCTAAATGAGTCAATAACAACAAGCCAGCTAGTCAGAGGAAGGGCTCTATACAGTCTTTTGACAGCATGTTCCTTTGCTCTAACATATTAATTTACCTTTGACATCATTACCATATCTGGTTTTGCAGTTCAAAATTTTTTTTTCCTAGGATACTTTTTTCTGAATATATTCATCTTCAGAATTCTCTTCCTTGAAGTTTGCTGCTATAATAATAATAATAATAATAATAATAATAATAATAATAATACATTCTGATGGAAAAGAAAGGAATCATAAGCTTTGAAAGGTAAACATTCTTTATATTTTCTTTCTTCTCATAGTGTCTACCACATTCTTATCCCAAAGAGTCTAGAAAACATAGCACCTGCAATTAATTCAGCTATGAGATTCATAACAAGTAAAATACAAGCCATTAGTGCTTTCTGTTTTTTAATTTATTTTATTATTTTATTTATTTTATTTTATATATTTTATTTTATCTTATTTTATTTTATTATTTTAATTTTATTTTATTTTATTATTTTATTATTTTATTTTATTTTATTATTTTATTTTTTCAGGGTGTTTTTCAAATGCTTGGAAAATACCAAAGCTTTTGGGCACCCAGGATTCTGTCAGATCTCATTTGTGCCAGCTCTTAAGGTTGGCTGAAGAAGATTATTTTGACACATAAATTTTATCTCTATTTTTTTCAGCTGCTAATATTTCAAAATGAGCCAAAATACAAACAATATCTCACCAGCCCTAGTGTATTACATTATGAAATTGAGAATTGCATTAATGAGATAATCTAATAGGTGTTTCTCAGACAGGATAAATGTGAGCTATCGTTTTCTAAAGGGCAAGGAGAAAAGGGCTTCCAATTGGACAGCATAGTAAGAAGAAAATTCAGCCCAAATGAGTGTTTGGGCTTCTTTCTGTAATAGATGTCATCCTCCCAGCCAGTCCTCCTGCAGCATATTCTATAATCTGGAAGACTTGGTTCTAGTTACTACCCTGATATTTCTCTGCAGCGTGAAAATGAAGTTACTAATTACAGGTAAGCATAAAAATTTTCTAGAATCATTTGCCTTTAATATAAGATGTTAGCTTTTGTACATAAGATAAACCAAATTTAAGAAAATTTCTCTTTCTTTGTGTGAGGAGCTGTAGATAGTAAGCTACCTCCAGCTTTGGGGGAAAAAAAAATTAATCCCTCAAGCAAACTACTTTAATTTTTCTTAAGCCTTCAAAATATGTGAATGTCCTGAGAAAGCAGGATTAAGAATAAATCTCCAAATTCTCCCCCTAGAACTTTACTTAAGTCACCAAAGAGATAATAGGAGGGGGAAAGATATTTACCAATGCTGAATTGGAATCCTGGCATGTGTGCATGATGGAACTAAATCAAAGGAGGATGGTGGGAGTGGAAACAAGAGCCATTCCTGTGAATGGGTGGAAGGGAAGGGAAGGGAAGGGGAGGTTGGGAAAACTGGTTCTGGGTTTACCTCTCTGCTGATGAAACGTCTCTCTGTCAATTATGGCAAGAAGTCTCAGCTGGATTTCCATTCACCTAGCCCCACCCTGGTTTCCTAAGCTGTAGTTTGGCCCTATAACTTCATCCCACCAACTACACCACCCTGAGCACTCTGATTGCGCTGTCATGGTAGACAATGAGGCCATCCACAACATCTGTTGTAGGAACATCAATATTGAGTGCCTAACCTATACTAACCTGAATAGGTTGAAAGATCAGATTATACCCTCCATCACTGCTTCCCTCAGATTTAATGGAGCCCTTAATGTTGATCTTACAGAATTCCAGACCAGCCTGGTGCTCTATCCCTGCATCCACTTTCTTCTGGCTGCATATCTCACATTGGTTATGCCAATAAAGCCTACCATGAACATCTTTCTGTAGCAGAGATCACCAATGCATGCTTTCAGCCAACCAACCAGATGGTGAAATGTGACCCACATCATGGTAAGTACATAGCTTGCTACCTGCTATACCATGGCAACATGGTTTCTAAAGATGTCAATGCTGTCATTGCCACCATGGAGACCAAGCATACCATCTCATTTGTGGACTAGTGGCCTGATGACTTCAAAGTTGGCATTAATTACCAGCCTCCCAGGGTGGTACCTTATGGATATGTAGCCAAAGTACAGCAAGCTGTGTGTATGCTGAGAAACATCACAGCTATTGCTGAAGACTGGGCTCACCTGGATCATAAGTTTGACCCGATGTATGCCAAGCATGCCTTTGTTCACTGGTATAAAGATGAGGGCATGAATAAAGGAGAGTTTTCTGAGCTCTTTGAGGACATGGTTGCCCTTAAAAAGCATTAAAAGGAGGTGTGGATTCTGCTAAAGGGGAGGGTGAGAAAGTAGAAGAATACTAAAGTTAAAATGTCATAAAGGTGCTGCTTTTATAGGGAAACTTATTTTGTTTTAAACCTTGAAATGTTGTGATTTGATTAATTTGTCTGTAGCAGTGTATATTCTTATATGCAATTACTGGCTTATGCTTTAGAACATAATACTTTATTACAGATCCAAAATGTTCATTTCTCTATTGGGTTTGAATAAAGTATTCCCTGACCCAATTAAAAAAAAAAGATACACTCAATAGAAACTTTATACGTAGTTATAAGTTTTAATTTAAATAATATTAGGGCAGTTAGAAATTATGAAGATATATATTTCCAAAATGTAAACACATGGCCTGACGTTTTAAATAATCATTTTAAAATGGTTTATTCACAGTAAAACTCAATGTTCAGCATCATGAAATAGCATTCACAGGAATGATGAAGAAATCTCAGTTAAAACACTTAGCATTCTGGGTGAGTTTTGTGAGCCTCCAAGACCAGCACTAATTGAGGTGGTTTCAAACTAACATGTCTCTACAACAGTATTCTGTGTTTCTTGTAAGAGGGACGCTGTAAGGACTTGATAAAATCAACTCTGTGTTGAGGATGGGTTCAGATTTCTCTTTTGTATTATGAACAATCAGATCCTAAAGGAAGAAAGAGTTAAGGTTCTCAAATTCTATATGCAACCAAGAAGTGATCCACATGTGAAGACCAAAAGACCTCCCCAATCATAAAAACTTCAGAAAAGTAACACCCTTGTACACTTTCTGAAACAGATACTGTGGTGCGTGGGTCTCCTCATTTATAACACTTAATAATCCTGAATCTGCCTTATGCGATTGTCATGAAGATGAGACAAATGCACACACATGAAACATAAACAATAGGGTTTGGTTACAGTAAGCCATCAGTAAAAGGTCATTATTATCATTGCCACTGAATGTACTATGTAATAACAGATGCTAGTCTATTCTCCAATGTTCTAACAAAAAATAAAGCTTGGCGGTAGGATTTGGTGTAATTTTATTTAAAATATTTTTCTCATCTATATTTTGTTTCATTTTTTTTCTGAAATGATTATGTATTACTTGGATATTTTAAGTGCATAATAATTAAAATAAATGACCATAATAAAATTTAATGAATAAACTATGTAAATGTTTAACGATTAAAGTGTTATAGATTTTATACACTTTTTATTTGCCTAGTATTCATTTTAACTATAGTGAAGTGGTCATACTTTGTACACGGTGAACCTATGGAAACAGCAAATCTCAACAGGGCAGCATGGCTAGTTAGCATAGAACACAAGACATTTGCTTCTGCTTTTCTGGTATTCCATTAGGTAGGCATTAATGTCACAGATAGAGCAGGGCACATATAGACTCTAAATAGAAAGCGTGCTCAGCATTTGAGGACATGCATTAAATAAACACCAAAATTACCTAAATGACTTCAGTGCTCATATCAATAACAGTGTGATAAACAGGCTGAATGCTAGGGGAAATAACCAGTTTTAAGAAAAAGCCTCATAAGTTTAATAGAGCTGACAAAATTAGAAAGTCATGTATGAATCTTCCTAAGTGTACTAGTAGAATCACAGGCCTTAAATGAATCTGAGTGTTAAGTGCTAAACTTCTCTTATAGCGTTAATTTCTCTGTTGTACACTAACGTAGCATTTGATAAGGTGTTGCTCTTATTGATGATGACAATGACAGTGGTAATGTCAATGGAAATGATTCCATTGTGCCTTAGTTGCATCGTGATCCGTGGTGTGGGAAAAAGGGACTATGAAGAGATAAGAAATGGAGAACGACCTTGGAGAAGTCTTACAAGTAACCTTAAAGATCAGTAAAGCTGCATTTTGATAAATTCAGTGGGTAGAATAATAATGCCATATTTTCAAACACACATAGGAGTCAAAATGAATAGATTGAAAGGCAGAGATTTCCCCCCCAGCTGTGCAGGGATCATCCGACCATTATTGAGATGCTTATCCTCTGCAAAATGGTTTTTGTTAAAATTATTTTTTAAGGGCATCATTTCTCTTAGAAAAACTTCATTACTAATTTGCCAATTGAATATCCCATAAGATATTGAAAGGCACTAGTGAATATAGAGTGAGTATTTTGATTTAAAAAACATGTGTATCCCCTGTTGTTCAATAATAATAGGGATGAATAACATCTACTTTAGGTTTTCAACTGTAATTTATGGTGATAAGACTTTTAGACAAGGGATGGATGAACTGATGGATGATATACATACAGTTGAAACTCAGGTAATGATTGTGACATGTTTTGCATTAGGTTATGATAATCTGAAAACAATCTAAGTAATTTAAAATAAAAACTGCCAAGAAGGAGAGTGAATTAATAAACTCCATTATAACAGTGTCCTGATTCTTGTATAGTACATCTTTAGTTCTCATTTGGGTGGTTCTCTGTCAAACAAAACTCAATCAGTCAAATCTTTAGCAGAGTTAGGGAAGGGGTATGTTTGGAAATTTTAAGGTTTGATGCTGAGTAACACACATATCATCTCTATAAATAGCAATGATGACAGAAAAACATGAAGAAGATAGAGAAGTTAACTCTTGATTTATCGGCTTATTCATTTTTATTATTCCTTCAGCTCAAAAGATACCTCAACTCAGTTCTTTAGTGATATACTCTCCTAATATTAAGTTTCTTCATAGATTTTTTATCACAATCATCATTATTATATATGTATGTGCTTGATAATGAATTTGTGTGTGTGTGTGTGTGTGTGTGTGTGTGTGTGTGTGTGTGTGTGTGTGTGTTTGTCTATCTGCTTCCCCCACACTTGTGTGGGAAAGAACTGTGGTTACTCTCCCATCCTACCCACACTGGCAAGAGGACATAGGCTACCCCTAGAAAAGATTTTATAAATCCCTACAGACAGTAAAAACTATAGAAATGTAATACAATGCATAGCACTTGGTAAACTCAGGGCATGGTATAGCGAATTTCTATTAACATGGCTGTTAGGGAAAAAGATCAAGTCAGCACCTTAGCTGTCCTGTTCTCTGGAATGAGGCCAAAGAGAGAATAGACTGCCCAACCAGATGCTGTTCTAGATAGCAACTCGGTATCTCAAAACACAGTATTCAAAAGGTGAACCCAGCTAAGATATGCTTCAAATTATGTATGATTCATTCTGGTGAACACATGGGAGCTAAAGTGGATAATTCAATCATAGAAACAACGGCCTGAGAGGCTTAGTTCAGGCACTACAGACCCCATATTCCAGGTAGACGTCAGGGTCAAGCTCCAGCTGTAGAGGTAGTTTAGACAGGTAAATCAAAGAGAATGTAAAAATAGAAGTTATTGGTAGATGAAACATAAGTTATAGAAAAACTAATATTTATTAAAAACTTCTCTCTACACTTATTACAAGAATGGAGGGATCAGGTAGAGAATGGAATTGTAAATACTAAACTCCCTTTTGTCTCAGTGAAGACGTGCATCTAAGTAGTTCATCTCTAGCATGGGATAAATTGTCTCATGCCCTGGCCTTTTAAGGCCTAGACAATATTCCTTTCTAGCACTGATATCACTAGAGTCACAAAAGAAAATGCTCCATAGAGCACTACCCTCCTCCACCATTGTTGCAGTCACTGGCTCAGACTGGACAGAGTCATCCATCACCCGTCTCCTGCAAATAGTGTCTCTGGCATGTGGAGAGGAGAAAGTGTTTATTTCCATTCTTTGGTGAGAGTCTCCTTGACCATGGATCTTTGGTAATGGGCAATGTTTGGGGAAAGTTAGATAACAAAATATTCTTTTTCATAAAACCACCACCACTACAATAATTTATAAATGTTAGCTAGTGATGAATAGGATGGTGGTAGCTCAACCTCATTATTTATATAGTAAGTTCATGAGATTGGTCTAGGACTATAACTTTCTTTTTAAGATGGTTTCAAATGAATTCTAAATTTCAAACATAAGGGTCTTACAGAATATCTGTTTACATATTACTTTTATTGATGTTAGTTCCTGTTTTGTAGGAGGCTTAATATGGTAGTCCTCACAATAGTTCATTAGACTACAAAAACGGAAAATCTTTGCTGCTTCACACTTGCCTGTTTCTAAGGACCTCCATAAGACCTTTTAGTTCTCTGAATACAAGTGAAAGTCCAAGTACTTACAACCAGTACTTGTATCTTAGAGACAGTGAAAGCAGCCTCGCCTCTCTCACTTCTAAACCCATGAGACTAAAAGAAAAGGCAAAGCAAGCTATCAAGTCTGAGGTCTTTTATTTGACCCATGACCCATGATAACATAAAGAATTCCATTTTCTGTTTAGTGAAACCTCATTTCCTAAAAGATAAGCCTCCTGTATATGAAATGTCCTCTATCTCCCCAGGGCATAGGAACCCAAAACTTGAGGGTGTTATTTCTATCCTTAGTATATGCTCTTTAGAAAGTCTCTTAACATGCCTGCCTTTGCCCTTTCGCAAATTAATCTTGTAATACCCATTTTGAAACAAGGACTTTGAGATCTTCAGATGAAAGAATCTTTGTGTGCACAAAAGCATTATCCTTGTTGGATGTGCATTTTCTCCTATGGTCTAACTGAGGGGAGGGATTAGGGGAGATTAATTGTGCATATGATCTGTCTAATTGGTTAAGAAGAACACAGAATGCTCGTGACCTTCAAGAACACTAAATAAAATACTATGTGCCAAGGCAGTTTCCTAAGTTTAGTTTATTGTTTTAGATGAGGTTAAGCTAGGGTAGAAATGGAAGTGCTTGAGTTTTTTGAGACAATAGAAGGATAGTAAAAGTGAAAACCTTAAAAACATGCATACGTATGTGAGTAAATACAGCAAAGATGTTGTCTTAAGCCAATGATTTTTAAACCCCATTTTTCTTTGTATTTTAGTGTGCTTTTTGATGTGAAGAAATATAATAGTTCTTTTTTTTCACTGCTAAAAAAATGGGTTAAGGAGAGAAGGTGTTTCCTTTAATCTCCCCATTCCCCTGCATTTCTCAGTTATACATAGAATTCAATAATAGGTGCTCGGTTCCTCTAGTCTATTGAGAGGGAAGTATTACACAAATAGAAAGAATGTCCCATATAAAGTCATGATTAATGCTACGAAGGTCAATAAAGTTAGAAATTGTTAATCAAAAAGACTTTAAGTTGTATTGTGAATCCTGCCCTTCAGGTTTATGAGCTTTTTTTAAAGTCCACCAATTAATCCTACAGAGTAGAGTACTGTTCTTTCTTTGGCTTGGTGAATACTGCAAATATAATAGCTTTCCTTCCCTATCTAATAACTTCATTTCCTTTAACTTTTAATCATGCTTTACCTATTCACTCACACTGTAGTTTTAAATTAGGTTATATTATGCCAACACCAGGTCAAGAGAACACTTGCTTGAAGGCAGTAATAAATACTGATTTATTTTGTTTCTTTTTTTGCTTTCTTTTTCATGTCCCAACTCTTACACTTCACACTTTGTTTTATTTTTATTTTTTTTGCTCTTTAAATGCTTCAGTCTTTCAAGTTCCAAATGTTGTCTTATAGTTAAAATTCACAATGTGTGCCTGTTTATTTTTGTTGTTTTATAATAATTAGAATACCTTTTCTCCATAAGTTATAAACAATGTAAAATGGTGTTATGTTAAGGTTTTTGGAGGCTCTATATTCTTCTTTTGTACAAAAGTTAGTGATTGTCACTGTTCCTGAGGCTAAGTGAGCCAAGAGCAAATCCATATCCTTTCCTTAAATTGCCAGTTTTATAGAGACCTAACCATATGGTAAAGCTCTAAAAAGAATGACAATGGGAGCATGGTCATAAACATTCACTTATAAATAAAAATACAGAGTTTATTATCATAATTATGATATTAACTAGATTATAAAGTGAATATAACCATATTACTCACTCTTTAGAGCTGCCATGAGGATTAACACAGATAATACACATCAAATTCTTATCATATTCCCTGGCTCATTATAAATTCTGAATAAACATTATATTTCATCATCATTACAATTAGTAGCAACAACATCATCAGTTGTTATCATTGTTTTACATGAAAGTTTCTAAATTTTAAACTGTAAGAACCTAGACATCAGACATTATTTTTAAAGGCTTATTCTGGTCCAGAAGTACTTATTTAGGAATAAGAGAAATAATAATGGCATATTATTAAGCTCAGAAATGCAGAAATCAGTTTGTGCCTGAGAGAATACAACCGTGAAGAGTTAGATAATTGGTTCTGAAGTAAGTCCACTGATCTGATTTAACTCCAGTTTGACCAACTAGCACATACCCTCTGTAGGTATTACTATATTTGCCAGATAAGGGTAGAAAGATAGTTTCAGAAATAAAAAATTCTGATTGTGCTTTCCCAAGATTGGACATTCTAACAACTGTCATCTAACTTCATTTCTGTATCTACCAGAAACAGGACTTTCCAATAGATACTTGTTAAGGTTTCTCCTTCACATCTACATACATACCAGAACAGTGGAGATGAGACTGCCCCTCTTCTAAGGTTGGCCTATGTCTAGGTACTGCAATGCCCTTCTATGCAGTATGAGCTGACTGTTCTTGCCATGGTTGCCCACAGCCTGAAAACACCTTTTCTATCCTATCCCTGCATTCCACTATTAATATTTTATTTATCTGAATTAGGTGTTGTCCTCTCTCTACTGTCTTCATTAGAATGCAAATTATACTAAAACAAATATCAATATTTGTTTCAATAAGCATCACTACATTTATAAGATCAATTTCCTTTTACAAAACAGGCAAAAGAGAGTAAGTACTTGGTGCCTAGAATGGGAAGGAGACCCTGAATTTGGGTCAAGGGTTTCAAAGGAGGGTTTGCTTAATCTTGATGCCAGAGGAAAGGTAAAAAAAGAAAAGTTGGTACCATCATCCTAAACTACTGTGCTTGACACCCAGTTTTTGATTGTTGTACCTCTGGGCACCATGGCTTTATTTCATTCCCTAATGCTACAGATCCATGTCAGAGTCCAGTGAATAAGTGTCACACTCTGCTTTCTGGTTACAGCACTGACTTTAGTGCCCTCTGAAGATATGAAAATCAGTTAGGTCCTAGCATTTATAGAAATGAAGTACTTGTTAATGAATATTACTTAATAAGATAAATTGGCAAGGTCATTTTGATTCATGTAAGCCATAACATTTATATATACACACATATATGTTTAAATTTTAAGGCACATGAATCAGAATTCATAAGAATGCTTGTAATTTATTTTGATTCTTAATATTTATTAATGTATAGTACTAATAAATTTAAGTAAATACACTTATAAAAATTTAGCACCCATTCATACTGAAGATGAGTAAAGTGAGTAAATATTAGGAATGCAGACAGCAAAATGATAAATGCAACTCATTTTACACACTATCTAAAACTTGTTTTCTGAATGTAACAATCTCACAGTGTCAGAGTAGTTTTTAGACTCTTTTGTCTTTCCACTTCTGTTTTTCAGTTGAAGTCATTGAAGAAATCATGATTTTTTCATGAGAGGGGGAAAGACTGAGGGCTGAATTAATCTAGACCTTGAAATTGTTGCAACAGCTCTCTATAGCTTTGAGTTTGGTTCGTGTAAAAAGGAACAAAAGGCAAATCATGCAGGTGATTGTAGACCCAGTGGCCTACTTCTGTGTCCTTTTTACCTTCTAATTCTCCTTCCAATTCTCCTTTAGTACTCCCACTAAACACAAGTTTTAAAGAAAGTCTGAAGAAGTTGTTGCTACTGTGGGACAGGAAACGAAGAAAAAGACATAGGGCATTTAAGTTTTATTCAGAACAAAGAGATGAGAGGACATTGGATAGTCTTAATCCAAGTGGGTTGTGAGTACGTTTGGAGAAGTGGATCTCTCTGAAGCAGGAGACAAAATGAATGGCTCAGGATTAGAGATGAATGGCTCAGGATTAGAGATGTCCATATTGAGACACTGAGTGTCTGTGACAGATAAATGGTGTTCTCTACTCCAGCATCATAATCAAAATTCGGTAGTCAGATACTACAGCTAAACTTAGTATGTGTAAAAAAAATCAGACTGTTTTAAACTGTAGGTTAATACCTCAGTCCCAGAAATTAGACACCTTTGAAACTTTGAGTGAAGGCCAGAATGTTGTATTGTGGTGATCCTTATGTGGGGACTCATCAGAGGCTTGAGGTACCCTTGACTGGAAGGCAAGACTTCTGTCTTGTTCTCCTTTGCATCTCTAGTAAATGGCAGAAGATACAATACTGTTGGTGAGAATAAAGGATGTGATGAATGATTATTAATGGATCACTTTTTGATTGCCCATTTTAAGTCAGTTGTTTGCAGAACTTTTTAACATATAATGTCATTTCATATGCCCAGCACTTAACATCACTACTGTTTCTACTATTCTTGTTAGAGCTGAGAAAATAGGTGTTTAGAGAGAGTAAGTGATTAGATGAGATGTGAACTCAGGTGCATTACTTCTCAGATAGGATTTTTTGTTTGTGAGGTGAGTACATAGATAGATGAGTGAATGTCAGAGCTTGAAATAAAGATGATAATTGTAAGATTAATAATGAGAAGATTAAACCATATCAGTTCACATATAGTAAAAATCACATATGTGAATGGAACATATTTATGTATAGCTATATTATATTTATAATTAAACATTTATTGATAGTTTTGTGGTATAGGCAGGAGACTATCATACATAACTATATCATTATATACTAACTCATTTAAAAACTCAACATTTATTACATATCTACTATGTGCCAACTGTTTACTAGACATGGAATACAGAACATTAAATATTCAAATAGAGCATTGCCTTCCCTTCATGTTAGCAATGATAATAACCACAATGAACACAACAACATCAACAACAATACGCACACCCCATTCCAGATTCCAAAACACTTTCACATGCATTGTGACTTGCAATCCTCATGGCAACTAGATGGACAGAAGGTCATTAAAACACTTATTTTACATGTATGGAAACAGAGACTCTACCAAAGCCATGTGTAAGCAAGCCAAAGGAGACTCATTAATACTCAATATTTTTAAATGTTTATCTCGATCATTATCACCAGGCCACTCATCCTTTCTGTGTCAATAACTGCAGCATTCTACAGCGATCAAGAGTAAAGAAACATGAGAGGAAAAGTAAAGCCCATTTAACTGATCTGTCTATACTAATTCCCTAAACTCCTTTTTATAGTTCTGCTTTGAATGGCTGACATTGGATTATTCTATAAAACTGGTAGAGAACAAGCTTTTGATGAATAAGATGCCTAAACCATGTACAGATTTGTAAATTTTAGCACTGATATCTTTGTATAGAAAAAAGCATAATTTGAGAAAGAACATAATTTTTGTAAGCAAATGTGTGATTTTGCCTGCTAATGTGTTTTTAGAAGCCAAAGATTATGTTTTGTCTTTATAGATACTAGCCAGAAAACACACACAAACACACACGACTATACATATGTGCACACATATACACACACAACGTTGAAATGCACAGTAGATTTCATAGGTCTTTTGGCTCTTATAGCACTACCTTTTCATTCATTTGGGGACTGGAATCCCCTCAACAGTGACAAAAAGAGTTTCTGTGTAGTTATCCTCAATTCGAACATATGGCCTGGTGTTACATGCAATGACCTTGTTTTAACTCTTCACCAGCTTTGCCTGACCAGCTAGCCAGACATTCTTGACTTCACTATGGTCATAAGGGCCTAATGTCTCCTTAATGATAACCTTCTCTCATTTCTGGCAAGTTAATGGCCTCACCTCAGGAGACAGTTTCACATATTGGCTGAAACACAAGCTCCCTTAGCTTAAAAGATTAATCAGAAGGCTGTGGCTAATAATAGCCTGCTCGTTCCACTCCCATTTTAGTGCCTGATGACTAGAACAGGTTGATAAGTATTATTATTGAGTCATAGACATGAAATCATCTTCAAAAGGTCATTTAGTCGATTCCCTCTCTTCCTAGAATGGCTGCTTATAAGCCATCCCAATAACTGACCATTCACTCACAGTTGATTTTAAAAATGCCTCTGTGTCCTGAATAGTCACCTCTGATTTCCTTTGCCAGAAGTCAGAAGTGAAAGCAGAAACAAGGTTATAGAAGTATAAATGAGAGTGATGCCCATATTATTCTTTTTTTCTTTATTGGCATTGCAATAGCAGAGTGGGCACCTAATGCCCATGACTGCAGAGGCATATGGGTGGACAGAGTTATGAGTTTTGAGTGTTGCAAGGGGAATATTATCTTATACGTTTCCCTTATAGATGAACAAAAAAAATGTAGATAGAGAGCCACATTCTTTCAGACAATGAAATTAACCTATACTTCTGAAGTTTCATAAGAAAGAATCTACATGTACAAGTAAATATGTGCTAGAAGTTAAGGAATCTTAGTTTTTAATAAAATATTAAGCAACAAAACACGGTGAGACATAATTTTGTCAAGGATGTTAATATCGGAGTAGGCTTAGTTAAGTTGATGTCAACTTCTCCAGTACCTCATGCAACTGACCTAGAAACAATATAGATAACCAATTAGTCTCAAGTATGAAATAAAATTTCAACCTCTCTGTGTGCATAGCTTTTCATGTTGGTTTATTACATGGTCATATGAAATGTGTGAGGAGTGGTAGGTGGTGGAATGGGGGTGAGGATCCATTCTAGTAAGTGTAAAAGTGGGAAAACTATAAGAAAGCATCAGGTGGTCATGATTATAAATAAAAAGTTTCTTGTTAACTACATTCACTTTCTTTCTCAAAGATTTCCATGAGGGTAGGGTAAGTTTTCTAAGGGTAGAAATTTTTAGATTCATTAAAAATAAATGACCATCTTTTGCTTTTGAGTGGCAATGTAGATTTTTGATGTTAGGCTAACACACAACGTCAGAATTTAACACCTGTTCTACCACTTGCTATCTCCAGGATGTAGTGTGTATATCACTCAATCTCCATAAATTCAGCCCTCTGAATGGAATTAAAAACAATATAATAAAACATCTCAAAGTCCATTAGCTTTAAAATATTTATAGTTAATGTTAATATGTTATGAGTTAAATTATCCCCCATCAGATTCATATTTTTTACATTCTAAACCCTAGTACCTCAGATGTGACCTTATTTGGAATATTACAGAGGACATCAAGTTAAAATGGACCCTAATTTAAAATAACAGGCACCTTATAAAGAAGAGAAACAAGAGAAATGCACAGAGGAAAAACATTGAGACGAGGCATAGAGAGAAGACAGTCACATCCAAACCAAAGAGAAAGACCTGGAGGACATCCTTCCCTCACTGCCCTCAGAAGAAACCAATTTTGATGACACGTAATTTTGGATTTCTAGTGACACAATACATTCCTGTTATGTAAACTACTCTTTCTATGGCATTTTGTTAAGGCAACCTAGCAAACTAATATGATTTTCACATTTAAAAAATATTTCAGAGTGAGTAAATATCAGTGTCAAGGCAAACCCGGGAAGATTTTTTTTTTCCAGTCCAATGAATTTCAGTAGGTGCTATGTCTGTCTGAGAGGGGCAATATGAACTCAGAAATTCTAAATTACCTTATTCATTTAGTGTTATTTCCCACATTATTCACTCCAGAAGTGGAATTAACTATAGGAACATAGGTCCATGCCTCTCTTTGTATGGTAGAGGCAAGGTATTACATTTATTTCACATATTCTTATGTCATATGCTTCCTCAAGAAAGAAATAAATAGAATCAAAGGATAAGAAGAGAGGCTAGAATGAACATTGTGTCTCAAACAATAAAAATAGTAGAAGTACAGATAATCCCATCTTCAGTAATATTGTCTGATTCTCCTCTGTGTGTCTTATATCAGATTTTAAACTGTTATTATGGGATTATTTTAAATATTTACATATGAATGTATATTGAGCCCATATAAACCATCATTTAGAAATGAAATAGAAAACACAATTTTCCCATGTTCTAGATTTATCCCAGAAAGCACAGCCTGCTAAAACCATTAAAACCAAAACCACCCCTATCTTAAACTACAATCCAAGTAATAATCTCAGACAAGAAAAGATATAGAGGAATTTTGACATGTTAGCAGTATCATGGATGTGTGAATTTGGGTTCAGACACTGAGAGGATATTTAACATGTGAGGCATTTCTAAAGAGAGTGGGAGAGCAAGGTTAGGGAATGAGAAGAAGCTCAGTAGCAGTGAAACCTCACCCCTAAGATGAATACATATGAGAGCTCTGGAATTTAAATGATGCCTCATGTTATGTCCTGAGTGAACGCAGAAGAGCTGAGATTCCATCACCCACTAGTGAGGCATTACCTAAGGTCCTTGGAGGTAGGGATACTTCCTGCTTGCACATAAATTGAATCCCTCATACCAAGAAGCATCCTTATAAATATTATCACAGGTAGAGGTAGGGGTGAGAAAGCTAAGAACTTATAGAAATGAAAAAAGTGATCCAAGGGGATTTGGATGGCATGACAGTGGTTACAACAGCTACTAGAGTGGTTTATATTTTTGAGTATCTCTCTCTTTCTTGCTGAGATAAATAGTGACTATTAGGGACTAATACACGGTTGCCTTTGAGACCTCTGTCCAGATATTCTATAGACAATGGACTCCTACTTGTTTTACCTAAAAATTATATTCATTTTTTTTTGTTCTTATTTGTTTTCATTAGTATGCTTATAGAGGAATAAATAAAATATATGTATGTATATATTTATGTTATTTCAAAGATAATAATTAAAGTGTTTGTGTATTCACAACTTGGATTAAGGAATATACAGCATTATCAGTGATGTAGTTACCCTGTGCCCTTCTCTATCTCCAGGAAAAACCTGCTAGGCTGACTTTTTTGTTTATAAATCTGTAATTTTATTTAGTATTTTCATCTTTGTTTATATTCTAAAGTGATACATTGTTTCATTTGACCTATTTTTAAACTTGATATCATTTTAATTATACAATATATATTCTCTCAGAACACATTTCTTTGTCTAATATTGTGATTTTTAGGTTCATTGATGTTGACAACTATAAATATATTTTTTTCTGCAGTTGATGTGTAGATGGATTGTTTCCAATTTTTGCTGTTAGCAAAAATATCCCTGTAGCTTCATCTGGATATACTCATGCAAGACAATACATACGAAAGCATCTAAATGTCTGTGATGTTTCCATTACTTCATATACTTGATATAGTCAGACTTTCTCCTGTCAGCCCTTCTGGTGGGTTTAAATCTGAAATGTCCTGATATTAATTAGATGTAGCGCATTTTTATGTTTATGGGCACTTTAGATTTTCTTTTCTATGATGTGCCTGTTCAAGACTTACTGACAATTTACATTAGATGTTTCTTAGCAGTTTTTCATATATTTAAATAGTTACAAGTGGTCAGTTTTGTGTGTTAAAAATATCTTCTCCAAGTTGGACATTTGTTTGTTTACTTTTTTAATGGTATTTTTGTTTTTGTTTTTGTTGTTAGTTTTAAATGAAATTTTTTATAACAATATAGTTGACTTTACATTTTCCTCAATGGTCTATTTTTGAATAATTCTAGGTTTTCATTTTTTTCCTGAGCTCATAGACGTATTCTCCACATCAATTTTTAAGGATGTTATGATTTTGTCTTTCACATTTAGCTCTTCAATTGATCTATAAATTATTTTTAAAATGAATCTTTATTTCTTTAAATAATTAAAGAAGACCTGCAGGTTTGCAAACTTAAATTATACACCAAGAGCTTCATTACACAGAATCCCACAAAATGAAGCTATGTTTTAAAAACCTTATCATATAGAAATGATGAATTATACCTCTGTTATCTACTACAATCCAGTTTCTCTACTTACTTTAAAACAGAACTGCTAATGCTTGTCTATACATTGTGTATTTAGTAAGTTAGGCAGTTGGTTAATTATTCTCTCCTTTTTCCAGACAGCATTTATAGAGGCTTTTCTCTAGTTGCAGTCTTGCTAAAAAGATTCTTCTGGTTTCTATAAACTGAAGGAGAATTTGAAGTAAGGAAAGTCATAAAGGGCGATGCAAGATCAAATATATATATATTCATAGATATGAATGACTTTCAGATGTCATTTTGACTCTCTCTCTCTCTCTCACTCACACACACACACACACACACACACAAACACACACACACACACACACACACACACACAGTGCCAAAGGAGGACAGTCCATTTTTACGTTATAAACATTTCTAAGAATCCAAAGAATGTGGGCATAGTAGCAGGGAACAATTATTTTCCCTCCATTCTAAACTGATATTTAGTAATTGTTCTATACATTAACTGACTATACTATTGCTTACTTCTTAGGAAACTAGTTGAGTTGATATAATAAACAGTTCCTAGTTGATGTTAGTGGATTCCAAAGCATTAATCAGTAATTATAACGAAGAGTAAAGTCATCAAATTCATTTTTATAGATTTAAACAAATGACAAATCTTTGTCCCTCAAAGTGAATGAATACAAAGATGAATACTAAATAGCTATATACAAGTGAATTAACAGTTTTATGAACTAAAATGAATGTATGAAAAAGATTATTTACCCAGTACTACTAAATAGTTAAGCAACAGAACTTTTTCAGAGCTCTTGTTATGGTACTTTTTACCAGTAGGGAATTCTTTTTTTATTTTTTTTAGTAATTTATAATGAGACTTGATATTTTGAAACAGAAGTTGCATTTGACCCTGGGAAAGAGAAACAAAATATTCCACACAATGATGGAAAACAGTACATTCTAACCCAGTGCCTCTTCATTTCTCTTTATTTTTTTAGATTCTAGAGTATTGAAATGCTTATCATTACTATTACTGGTTTCATCTACTGTATGTATGCTTATCAAAGTAAGTTTCTCTGTCACAGCTGGAACAATCAAGATTTCTTTTGTTGCTTATAATAAATAAATACTCAATTGTGAGAATGTCCTCAGGGAAAGTTCATTAAAAAAGAAATGAAAATGCTGAGAAATAAATGGTTATTGTGATTGCACTTGTTTTGATATAATATGCAAAAACGTAATTTGGTTCTGTAATGTCTGAAATGCAAGAAAAAATTTAAGATGGAGAAATGGAAAAGACATTGCATTTATTATGTTATTTCGATTATCATTTTGTTTCTGAGGTGGGAGAGTTTAGATTCAAAACATTATTTTGGAACAAAATGTAAATGTCGCTAGCTAACAGAAAAAGGGCACAGTACACAACAGATAAACAGATAAAACTGGGCACATCTCTGGCATTTTAGAGAGATGCTTTTTTAAATTTAATGTCTAGATGTTTGGATTTTTCTTTTTCTTTTGTTTAAAGTTTGTATTGGCAGGCTTATTCCACAGTTTCCCACATTATTTTGCCTTTTCCTTGTTTTGGCTCAATGACAAGTTACAATTAACTAGTCAGGAAACATTGTAATAGAGATGTGAATGGCTTGAGGTAAGTACCTGATATCAGAAAACAATTCTCTAGGTAAAATGATCCCTTTCAGGGATTCAGGATAGGGGAATGAAAATTAACTTTGCTCTCCTTCAGATTTAATTCTCTTTACTTGTCCTCATTCCTCAAGTTATTTTCTTTTTTATGTCTCTAATGTGAATTTGCATGGTAGTTTTGTTTTTCTCAAATACTAAGGAACTTAAACAAAGAAAACAATTAAGACAAATAGATAGTATGAGCCAATGTGTTGGAGAGTGGAGGAATAAGAAAGAGAGGTGGAAAAGAGAAGACAAAGGGGGTCATTTCATTCAGAAGGCAACAGAGGCTACTAAAAAAAGAGAAGTATTGACTTTGAGGCCATCGTTGCAACTGTTCTAAATTTCCTGATTTCTTCTCTGTTTACATTTAACTATTATATTCAGTCACTTCATGTATTTTCCCAAATCCAAACTTTATTCATTATTGATGCAAGCAGGTAGTACTCCCTGACAGAAAGATAATACATTTCAAAAGCTATTGTGTGCGGGGAGACACACACACACACATACAAACACACACAAAATGAGACATGGAAGAAAGCCAAAGATACCTCAAGGAGGGAGAATTAGGGGACCAGGTGATTATCAAGTGACTCTGGGGCAACTATGACCAATACTTAAATTCTTTTTTAATGTCCTGGATATATAGTCTTAAAAATATACAAATAGCCACCTAAGGCATGGGAATAGAGTTGGGACACTTTGATGAAAATGACACGGATTGAAGACAGAGAATTAAAACAGAGAAAATCGATTTGTAAAACATCTATCCTTTATTTAATCCTGAATAAAGCACCGGCTCTATTTACATTGCAGCAGAGAAAAGGGTGTGATACATATATTCTCTGGTCCTCATGAAATTATAACGTAATTCAATTTACCCCACTAATAATAAAAAGATGTACAACTTTAGAGGGCAAAAGTAGATGAGAGAAACTATAAAGAAGATTGAGGAAAGAGAATATAAATGATTGTTGAGTGGCTAAAGAAGAATGGGGTAATGAAAGAGTGGAATAATGGGAAAGTGAAAAATGTAGTGCATTGTTCTGAAAATAGTACACACAAAATATCTGGATAAATAAAAGAGCTGATTTGAACTTTCCAAAGGATGAAGATACTAGAACTCACCTATGTCATGAAAATTGTTGGTAGAGATTAACTAACACAGTTTTAAAGAACTGATGAATGTCTTTAAGTAGATTATATCAATGAAAACTAGCAAGCATCATAACCTCTGGCACATAATTAATGCTCAATAAATAAGTGATGAAATCAATGAATAAATGAATGAATAAATTTAAAAAAAAAAACAAGTAAATGAACATGGTGCATTAAAAGAAAATTAGCCTGATGACAATGTGGAAGTAGAGAACTTGCCTGGAGATAAAAGGCTTGTAGAAAGCCATTTCAGAAAAATGAGGTGAGAGGTAAGTGAAGTGACAAGGGAAGAAGAAAGAAGGAGCCAAGAAGGAATTCAAGGGGTATATGGTACTCCCTAAGGAGTGTTGTAAAGCCTAACTATTTAGAGAAACAGCTGTCTTAAAAGAATTGTGGTGAGTTCAACACCAGAGACATTAATATTTGCTGACATTGAAAATGCATAGTTAGTAGTTTGAGATGTAAGACTAGACTTTGGTACAAACATTAATCTGGGGATCTTATAAGAAAGCATGAACATAGAGGTTGACTGAAACCATGAAAATGGATGATGTCTTATTGAAAAAAGGGTAGACTAGAGAGAGAAAATTTGAGACTGGGGAACATATTCATGACCTATTAAACATACACTAATATATCTAAAACCTGGAAACTCTGTCCACTAAGCAAAAACAGGCTAGCGTGAATATATTGTTTGTTGTGCTTGAGTTGAGAGCATTTTAGGATGAAACAGTTGTTAAAGGCCAATCCTGCTGTTTGCATTTGAGCAAATTCAGGGTAGTTAAGCTGATTACTCATTTCACATTGTACAGGAGGCTTATGATAGAATTATGAACATTCCCTTAGGGATTCCTTGGTGAGGTCCAATTCTCTTCATTTAGCTAGACTTGTGTGTACATACTCTTGGTATAATCTCTTTACCATATTTAAAGCAAATGAATCAACTCCATTTTCTTAAGCACACATAGAACTAAAAGAAGGACATCTTGTTTTGTTATTTAGACAAAATTTTAGATAGTTTGAATAACCAGCATTACTGTTTTTTGGGGGGAGCAGTATGGGAGGGGGAAGGAAGGGTAGCATTTACTATACAAAATTATTCAAACTTAAATCTACAGTGAAAACAAGTTTGGATAGTCAAATAAAATATTTAAAATTATAAACAAAAAGAAATCATGACAGTATTGTTTTTATAATCCAAGGTGGTATGGTAGCCATGTTGGTGGTGGCAGTAGGGTGGTATGTGAAGTAAAACTCTAATAGCTTAATGATATTTTAAATTAGGGAAATACAGATGACAACAACAACAAAAAGGGAAGAGATAATATTTACATTCGGGGAGAGTGATCACAAAATTTATAGATTAGAAATTGTATTCCCAACTGTTTTTGAAGCCTCACTTTAAGTTACTAATGAATAAAATGTTTAGGTGGTGCTCTTCACTTTTGTCACTTAATCAAGTGTACCAATTAAACAGAACTCATTAATTATTAGGAGAGCTACACAGAAAAAAAAATTGCCTGCAGGTTTTGATTGTTTGTTTCCTTTTTTCTATGTTATATTTAGCTGTCTAGACTAAGTATATTTAGTTGGGGCTTATTATTATAAGTCAGAAAGTCACCATGAACTAATTATTTTCAGTTCATTTATGTGATTAATGTTGCAAACTTGGAAACTTGTACATACCTTGAGTTGGCTCTAATTAATCAACATGGAGAAAAAATTCAAGGTGCCCCCACTCCTACATCTAAAGCAGTGAAGTGGTACTGGATTTCAAAGATGTTATTAGTTATTCTGGCTGGAATGAGCAACTCGAAACTGCACAATCCTCTCATCCCTCTTACCTGATGCACTAAAGAATGCAAAAGGTTTCAAATGTAGAGAATAAATACTTCTAGTAGATTCTTCTCAGATGTAAAACTTTACAATGAGAAGCAGGATTGCTATAATGTCTCCACATCCAGAAAAATACATTTCTTCAACCTCAGGATCCAAAAACATTGACTTCATTACTGTTATGAAGTCCAGCTTGAGCCAAGACCTTCAAAATCCTTACCCTTCGACAGCTGTTTGGTGGTTTATTTAGGACATCGATGGGCAGTCTCAGCACAGTTCCTCCTGGACAAGTGTCAGCATCTCCTCCAAATCTCTGTCATCTTTTGCCTTAATTGGCTCCATTAACAGGTGTTCTCAGGCCAAAAGATGAGAATTCAACTGATTCATCACTTCCTGAGGCCCAATGTCAAAGATAGCATTTGGAGCACACTGGGGGTGAAGCAGAAGCTGGGAAACATGAAAAGACCTCACAGTCCATTTGGCTTCCGTTGGTAAAGTGAAGTCATGGGATGAATTGATTTGAATTTGAACTCTAGCCCCCACAGTATAAGTATGAGATCTCAGTTTCTTGTAACTTTCTTTTGTTCTGTTTGGAATGATGCCAGTGAATATATTACTGGTACTATTACTTCTAAAATATATATTTTTTGCTTGCATTATATTAACATTATTTATTTTGCTTTTCACAGTACCATATCACTATTTCTATTTTAGTGTTGAATACACTGAAGGTCAAAAAACTTAAAAGTCTTACCAAAAATGTCATAGACTCACAAAGTAGACTTGTGTTTGCCTGGGTCCAGAGGTGGGAAAGGTAGTTACCTATAAATGGGTATGAGGAATTTTATCAGGGTGATAAAAATATTCTAAAAGTAATTTATGGTGATAGCACTTGTCTTTTACCAGAAATTATTTAACAATGTATTTGAATAGGGTGAATTTTATGTTGCCTAAAATATACTTCAAAAAAGATGCTTAAGAAAAAAAAATGTCTTAACAAAAATCACATCATTATACTCTAAACTTAGGTGCTTGCATATATAGTGTAATGTAAGAAACTGAAAATCACTGAAGTTCTAGTTTTCTAATTTACTATAGAAAGTTGGGCAATTTATGTAATTTTTCTGGGCAGTATTTTTCTCAGTTGTCAAGGGAGTTCACTGGACTAATTATGTGTCTTAAAGATCTGGTATTAAGTATAAGAATACCTGATTGTAACTGAGTAAGCTGACCATGAATTGACTAATAATAATAGGATACGAGTTTAAAACCTGCATATCAAAACTGATGGTTATATAAAGGAAAGGCATGTAAATACTGGTTATCACTTGATAGTGGGACTATGAGAATTTAATTTTTTCTTTTATAATTTTATTTTAAAAATAATCTAAAATAAATATTTTAAAAAGGAAGCACATTTAATTTTTAAAGAACTAATTCTCTAAGGACATTTGATGAAGACATTTTCATACAGAATACTAAATAGAAAACACTGGTGTGCTGAGGGCAGAACTGAGGTTCTGCTGTGATTCTTGCTTCACATCTGAAATAAAAGGTCCACAAATGTGTGCAATTACCTAACTTTATGTAACAAGTCCGAGTTTGTTTGGTTATTTGGTTTTCTTAGTAGTTTCATTAGTGACTTAATAGTTTACAGACATCCAGAGGGTGGTCCTGGAATGCAGTTAGATTTCTAGAATTCTTGCAAATAAATCTACAACTGCACAGAAGAATGAGTAAACTATAACAGGGCAATTTTATGAACAGAATGAGAGAACTACTTTAAAATTCATTCTAAGGTATAAAGATTCTCCTTAAGAGAACTCAATATGAAATTGAATAAAGATGTAGGAGAAATATAAATTAGCAATCAAAATTATATTTGAATTGTATTTTTATATATTTACTTTCAACATCATATACTTTATTCATCATTTTAAATAAGATTTCATTTAGATAAATTTAATTTTATCTCATATTTTAATTTCATAATATGTCCATTGCCTAAAGAATATGGCACATCCATATTCTGAATACACCTGAAATACTGTTGTTTTGATAGAGTAGGTGTGCAGTAAATAGGGCTTCTTACAACAGGGAAGGCAGAAACACTCTGAGCCTCAGTGAAGGCAGCAAAAAGATCATGAATGAATCTATGTGATGCCAAATATTTGGAATAAAAATGAACATCTCAGGTAGACACAGGGTTATTTATACTATATTTCAGAAATTTGGGACATATGAACATAAATATCAAGATGGTGGCAATTGTTTACATTTCATTCATATTGTGGCTGAAGACTTTTAAGAATGGCTCTAAGAAGTAGAATCAAAGTCGGTGAATTCATGTTTAAAATACTTTTTTTATTATGTAAAGTAACTATTTTGTAAATGCAGCTACACATATCATTAATTGTTACTTTTGCCATTTGGATTAATTATATAATTTATTCTTGGCATTATTAAGGGCAAAAAACCTTTGTAGGTATTTTCTCTAATCTCTCTCCAAAATGATGATTCCCAGTCCTAGAAATGTATACTTAGATCCTCTTTACATTCCTTCAGCGAGAATGCTCACCAATTCTGAGGAGCTTACACTCATTTTAAACTTCTATATTTTTTTAGAAGATTGCCCTTCCCATCAAAAATAAAACATATTTTGTTTTAAAAATGTGGTTTTATTTCTAATTGCTATAGAACAACTCAATTTACATTTTTCCAAAATGGCAGATCCTTGAATATTTTAAGAGGGTTATTATTTTCCAGCTACATGTTTCCAGAATAATCTAACTTTTCTCACATTTTTTTATCACAGAATTATTATGAAAGCTGTTTTGTGAATATGTGTGTATGTGAGAGAAATGATAATGTAGAGTTTGTTTATGAGCAAACAAACAAAAACTATTACTTTGACATTGTATTAGAGATCGTATTGCCCTCAAAAGCTGTCTACTAAAATACAGAACTGTGGAAAGAGTAGAATGAATGTATGAAAAAGAAAGGGTGAATCAACCATGAGATACAAACACTGAAGTGGCATTATTATCTCTAAATCCCAAGGGGCAAGATTAGGGAATAATAATTAGAACCAAAGAGAGTAGCCATAAGATCAAAACATCTCAGCAAGAACTGTGTCCTTCTGAAGAGAGACATAGCCAAACTTTAACCCTGCAGGGTGGGTCATGGCAAATAAAAGTCCCATATTCGATCTGCTCTCATTTTCCAGTGACCAGTCTTTGGCCTCTCATTGGCCAAATTCAATCAGAAGGCAAAAGAGCCCATTGATGTCAGTGTCCTGAAATGCAAAACAGGGCAGAAATGGGCAGAGAAGAGACTTCAAAGGAATAAAGAAAAATATCTAGCACAACTATTTGTTTTATTAATTGAGTCATTAATGATCTTTTATCCTTCAATATCCCTCAAAATATCCCATTAATCCCAATATAAAATTTATTCTATAATATTAAGATTAAAACACTTAATGGAACACAGCCCACAAAAAAACAGTGTGATCTGAAATATGTACAAAACATAAAAAAATAAATACCTTTTATCCTAACCAGATACATATAATAACCTGATGAATGGGGTGGACAGTATCATGATTTTTATTTTGAACTGAAAAGAATAAAATTAAGGTAGTTGACCAACTTGTCTGAGGTCAGAACATTGATAAAAATATAGGTTTCAGGTTTTCCTTTTCCACTTTCTAAAAGTCTCCTACAAGAAATTATAGAACACACTTGTAAATGCCTTTATGCTCAAAGACACATCATTTGGACAATGGAAATTTAATCTACTTTCTATTACATATATTATATACTCAAGCTTTTGTTTATTTAATATATGTGAGTTGGTCATAGAAATTTCTGCATACAGGGCCACATGTGTGCTTTTGTGATAGGCACAAGAGAAGGCAACTGAGAACGTTTGAGCAACTAAGCTTCATGGTAAGCACTTCACCCATATTAAAGCATGTCAAAAACCATGGCATTTACATTCAGAGGGCATGCAATATAACGGGAAGTAGAAAGTGCCTCATCAAAATGAAGAGATGAAGAGATGTGGCCAACAAGCTTCTTCCCAACTTCAAGAGATGGGACAAATGTGTTTGGACTAGAAGAAAAAAGAAACATGCACAGTGGTAGGGTTATATGGACATGGTTATTCATGTAAAGGGGATTTTATTTGCAAAGTCCCAGAGGTAGAAAATCTTATAGGAGCTGGTAGAAGAAGATTTTAGAGGAAAGTGTCTATTGAGCGAAATCCTTGGAAATAAAATTAGAATGATATGCTGAAATTAGGCCATAGATGGTCATGGATACCAGTCAGAAAATGTTGGCCTTTATTTTATAAATATTTAATGTCACTGAAGACTTTTGACCAGAAGTACAATATGAGAGCAAGTTCGAAGCATTTTACTCAGGAAGTAGGTGGAGATAGGTGGCCCCTTCAGGGCACTTATTGGTAAATTCTCAGGGCTCATTCCAAGGTCTCTTCAGTCCTTCCTCTGTTCTTACCCTGTCTCAGGCTTTGCTCACCAGACATATGTTTTAAGTGTCAGGTCTATATAGCCAACTGTCTAGTCAACATTCACTCTAATTTTTCAAACTGCAAATCAATATGTTGAAACAATTTCATATATACATATGCAAATTGTGGATCCCTTCCAGATAAGCTCCTTTTCTGCCAATCACCTATTCATTATCTCTATCATTTCAAGTTTATAATTCAGAAACCAAAAGTCCTTCTGGATACCTCTTGTATTATGCCAATTATATCCAACTCATCATCAAATCTACTTCACATCATGATTGTACTTCTAGCCCCCACTCTTTAATGTCTCTGTAGCCTACAAAAGCTTCTTCTGCCAGTCTTTGGATGGTTTCTAACCCCATGTTTTCAGAATCTCATTGCCCTCCATGTGATGTCAAATCCTTGGTGTTACAGAAAAGGAAGAAAACAATCAATAAAAATAATTTGTATGAGTGAGAAATCTTTTCATTTTAAAAAAATGGAATTTGTTTTCAAACTAGTTACATGTCCAATTGAGTGATCAAAATATGTATGGCCTGAAGATTCACCTACTGAGGCCGGAGCTGTACAGTGTCAAAAGAGTTCATAAAGGATTCTAACTTATCTTATAGAGACAGAAAAATAATAGATCACAGACATAATTTTTCTTCTTGATTTTCTACAGTGTCAAAAGCCACTTAGTGTATTGTGGAAAGGTTCCTTAAAATCTCACTAGCAGTGATTAATATCTTTAAATCTGATTTTATCAGAAAAATTGTCTTCACACAGCATGGCAAAGAACTATGCCTTCTCTATCCTGTTAAATGTTGTTTGTAACACATTTGCCAAAGTATGTCTCATCCCATTTGGGTTCTGATAGGAAGATAATTTTATGATCAATCAATGAGTAGGTGTTTGCCTAATTCTATACATTGAGCTTTTTTCTCTCAAACAGTCTAATTCTACCATAATTAATTGGGATTTTATAACACACTTAAAATTGAATGAGGTTCAAAACATGCAATGTTGATCTATAGAGTTATAGTACTCAATGTTTGTTGTTGTTGTTGTTGTTGTTTGTGTGAATGGGAAACAAAATGAATGTATGAAGATCAGTGTTCACATGGGAAAAAACGGTTAACATCTGGAAGAAAGTTCCACATTTTACATGAAATATTGTGGTTTATTTTAAAACTGAATGTCTGTCTTGTTGAGCAGAGATCTCTCAATAGATATCTCAGGAGTGCTTTGATTTGATGGAAGTAAAGTTTATAAACATTCATTAGTATAATATTTGGGAAATATTTTTCTCCTTTTCAAAACATTGCAGTTTCTGTAAAAAAAATTTTTTTCATATCAGAAAGATAAATCCTAATACTGGAAGCAATTAAGAAGAGAAAAGAAATACAATTTTTTTCAGTGTTATCTCTCTGTGTTGACTGGTGAAATGAAAAAAAAAAGAGTTCTATAAGAGATTTGTAGCATTATTCATCTCTTCAGGATAAGGAAGAGCGTGCTGGATTTTTTTTTTCCTTTTCTATTTGAATTTTGCCTTCCTCTTCCTGACCAAAACTAAATCTAGATCTGTAAATTCCTACACATTAGAAAGGTTGACCTAAGACCTGAATATATCTGTGAAGAGATACATTGCTCATGCTTCATCACTGTTTAAAGCTTTCACAGTACTGGTGCAGTTTTAAAAAGAGATCCATTTGACCATGATAAATAGAGGGTTTGGTTATTTGTGGTATACATTTGCTTTTATGAGTCTTCCACAAATAGGAGATTCTGAGACAGCATTTGTGTGTGATACTATAGCCTGGTTTAGTGCATCCCAGATTAGGTTCACATAAAGAGAAAGTCTACAAAATAAAACTTTCATGAGATTAAGAACAAATACTTTACAAACAGGAGAGCTGGGGCTGGAGCCTGCTTCTCTGAAACATTGACCTCAAGTTTTCCTACTATTTCTTGTTAACAGATATGACTCATTCTTTCATTCAGCAAATAGTGAATTGTGTTACTGTGTGGCACTCTTCTAAATGCCAGAGAAGTGACATTGTTTAAGCTCATAAAACTCTTATCCTCCTGACACTTGCATTCTGAAGAGGGGAGATAAATAGATAAAACAGGTAGTATAAGTTCTGGTATATAGTGGTATGTGCTATGGAAAAAAATCTTTTATTTAGGAAGGGGGACTGAGAGTTTTGGGCAGTGTAATTTAAATAGAATAAGATTCACAGAAAGCCTGAGAGAGAAGATGGCATTAAATAAAAATAAAGTTAGTGATCGAATGAACTTTGAGAAAAACTGTGAAATGGAATTTAGGCAGAGAGGGAAGTGAATGTAATGGCTCTGAGATAGAAAAGTGCCTGATAAATACAAAGAATAATAAGAAGCCCAGTGTAGCTGGGGAATCTAGTCAGAGTTAAATGAAAGTTCGCAAAGGATCTTGTAAAAAGAAATGAGTTGTACTCAGAATGAGATAATATAATAAAGAAGTAGAATAAACAGAGAATGATATAATTTGACTCTGTTTATATACCCTACAATTTGTGTATAGTGTTAAAAATAGACACAACAGGGGTAAAGGGAAAAACAGGATATCTAGTTTGGAAGGAATCATAAGAAATTGGTTTGACTGGTTTGATGGAATTTGGAAGAGAGGGAGTGTTAGGAGAAATTGAGATCTGGATACATTTTAAAACCATTAGAATTTGATGAAATGATTGAACATAAATAAAAGAGAAAGAACACCTTCAAGGTTTTGACTGGGTACCTGGAAAGATGGAGTTACTGTGAATTGTGATAGAGAAACTATAGAAAGAATAGATGTAGGATGGCAGAACAGAGGTGTAGATTTGTACATCTTAAGTTTGAAATATCTTTTAAACTTCAAGTAAAGCTGTGAATGTGAATTTGAATACACATGTTTGGTATTCACCAGGAGATTAGCTAGAAATATAATTTGTAAGATTATCATCTTATTTGGAAATAGGGTTGTTGTAAAAGTAATTAGATAACATGAGGCCATACTGTTATAGGGTGGACTCTTTATCCAATATGACTTGTGCCCTTATAAGAAGAGGAGAAGACACATATGAAGAAGAAGAATGCCATGTTACCATGGGAGCAGAGATTGAGTGATGCATCTATAAACCAAGGAACACCAAGGATTGCCAGTAACAACAGAAGTGAAGGAAAAGGCATGGAACAGTTATTCCCCTGAAGTCTTCAGACAGAGCATGGCCTTGCTAACACCTTGATTTAAAACTTCTAGCCTCCAGAACTGAGAGAAAATAAATGTATTTATTTAAATTGTTTTAAGCTACCCAGTTTATAGTACTTTGTTACAGCAGCCCTGAAAACTAATAATAAGTCATAATGTACAGCAATCAATGTTGAGAGACTAGATAAAATTCCCCAAGAGACTAAGTAGATAGTTAGAATAAAGAGGAAGTTCAATGTTTGCTACCTTGGGTAGCACTAGCTTTTATAAGTCGTGTAGATAAAGAGAAAAAGAGATTAAGTAGTAGCTAGTGAATTAGGAAAAATCAAGGAGGGTGTAAGATTCTAGAATCCAAATGGAGAAAATGTATGGAATAAATATGTTTACTGCTGCAAATAGGTAAAACAAGATGAAAACTGAGTACTGACCATCGGTTTCATTAATGTAGCAGTCACAGGTAAACTTGACATTAAATTTTCATGTTAAAAATTACCATACACAGTTAATTTTTTAAATCTCCAAAGATTAATTTTTACACAATTCATTATAATTTCCAACTGGATAGTGAACCGAGTAAAGCAGGGGGAAAAAAAACTTAATTCAGATAAAGATGAGGAATCCATAATGTCTAAAGAACTCAAACATACAAAAAAAATAGAGTTGAGAAAGTATACTGAAAACCTTTCACTATTTCATAAGCTTGTATTTTAGGGGCACTTGTCTGTATTTTGGCTGTTTCCTTCTTTTTGTTATAAAATAGATAAGAAAAAAAAGAAAAAAAGACAAAGGCACTAGTACAAATGAAGGCTAGAAAGTGAGACTCGTACAGGACCACACTTTTTGTGGTCCCTACGTGAGAACTGTTAACAAAACACAGAATGCCAGCCACAAGTCTTTGTCAATAGCTCTAATGTTCCCTACCTTAATTTCTGCTTTGAAACCAATCTGCAATTCTCCTAATGTTTTCAATTTATTATCCCTGGTGGGTTGGTCTCTGAGGAAGGCCAGCTTATATAGAGAGCAGTTAAATTAATTAGTTGGGGCTAGTTAATGTAAATGAGAATATTTGGGACTATTTAATATTTATATATTTAAAGGGAGCTTCTCTAACTTGAGGGCTATATTTTATTAGATTTATGTACTTATTGTAATACAATACCTGAAAGTTGAATATAACTGGTCTTGTTTTGTTAAATACCTGCAGTATTTTCATTTATGCTCCAGATGAAAATCTTTCCATCTTTGGCATATGTAAACCTGTTTTCTCTCTTGATTACTAATTTTTTTCTCATTGTGGTCACTATGTAGTGACATTGGTGATTCACTGGGATATTAGACTAAGTAAGACTCCCCTCACCCTTAGAGCTAATGCAACTCGTTTTCAAAAGACTTAGGTAGGGGTAACAACTGAAGTAATAATTGCAGCAGAGTCTAGATATATATACTCCTGAGAGTGGCATGTAAAATAACAGGGGGCAGCACAAATTTCCAGGAGAGAAAAATAAGATTCATAGAGGATGAAACTCAAATTGTCAGTAAAGGAAAATGAGGAAGCTATCATTGTAATTTTGTTAAACAGAGAGATAGTGAATATTTTGGTAAGCAAGAAAAGTTCATAAGGGTGGATCTCAAATTTAGATTGCATTAGCATCAAGTGAGGATCTTATTAAAAGATATTAATCTATAAACCCTCCCAGCTCCTAGGCCTACTGAATTAGAGTATGTGGCAGTAGATATTAGATACCTGTATCAGAAGGTAAAAAGATACCCCACAGGGAACATTAAGCAGTGAAGCCAGTTTCTGGGTGAAAGTCTAGCAATGTTTTCTGCCCATGTCTGTTATGCTTAATAGACATATTATTCGGTCTGTTGTTTTACCTCTCTTGTTGAAAATTGGAAAGATTACAGAGTCTTTCATGTGAATCCTGTCATTTTTTGAGGTAAAGCAAAACACAGGGTGGTTAAAGACGGTTTAATATACAGTCATTCCAGAGATGCTGCATGCACACACATACATACAAGACTCCATTACAAAATACAGTTACGGAACACTGAACACATACAACACTTAAATACTTTGATGATCCAAACTCCACACTAATTTATTTTATATTATGCAGAGTACAACAATTTAAACACCAGCTTATCAGTTTACCTTTGTTTAAACTAGTGTTTCCAGTAGTCATTTTGCCCTTGGAAACCGCATTTATTCTGGGTGTCTTTAATTTAATTTGGAAGATGCTACCTTTTTTGGAATTTCTATTCTAACAACTTGTTTTAATATTTGTCTTTTGATTCATGGGTCTAACGCATATTTTATTTTAACAGAACCTTATCTTTGTAAGTTTTTTTAAGGTAAATTGTCCAGTTGAATATGCTAAGTTGAGAGGCTCAAACTCAAATGCACATAGAATTGAAAAAGGAATACAATGAGTAAATTGAGTTGGCTGCTAGTCAATAGGTGTCTATGGGTAATTAAAAATTTTCTTATTTGCCTATGGGTGTATATAATCTTTTTCTAAAATTTACACCAAAAACATAAATGTGCTTTCTCTTTATTCCTCGTATCTATATGTATCTACCTAACTATTCATTATCTATCTATTTATTATCTATCATCTATCATCTCTCTCTCAATCATCTATCTATCTATCTATCTATCTATCTATCATCTATCATCTATCTATCATCTATCTATCTCTCTATCATCTCTCTATCATCTATCTATCATCTACCATCTCTCTCTCTCTCTCTCTCTCTCTCTCTCATTTATCTATCATTTATCATCTATTTAAACTGTGTTTAGCAGGTGGGAAGACAGAGGAGATTGAAGAGAAAATGAAAGAATGCTGCATGACAAGCCTTCCTTCATGTAGAAAATATTTCAGGCTCTGGGAGGTAAAGTGTCACAAAAAAAAAAAAAAAAAAAGAGAAAGAAAGAAAAGAAAAAAGAAAAGAAAAGAAAAAGAAAAAAAAAAGGAAAAAAAAAGAAAACAAGGAGGCTTCTTCTATGGAATGGATGGAGCATTTGCAGCCGTCTGATACAGTGGAAGCCAGAGAAATCAACTACTAGCACTTGATTTCTTTTTAGTATTTTTGCTGTTGTATTTTGCAAATGGTTCTTTATGTGTCCATTAGCAAATATCTTTGAGGAATGACAGTGGAGAAGAAATTTGCCTCAAAGAAATGTAACCATTATGACTTTTGTATTCTTGGACCTCTAACTATCACGTCTCAGAAAACAAGGTGTCACCATTTTAGTCTAAACTGCTTTGCCCAGTTGGTAACACAGCATGCTGAAAGAAAGCATTTAACTTAAAAATAGTAAAAAGAGTAGATATTCTTAAAAATCTATTGATTTAAAATGATTCCCCTTTATTTAATTTTGTCAAAGCCCTTATAAATGTTATTAAAGACTGTTTTAGAGCAATTTTAGGTTCACAGAAAAGTTAAGAGAATGATTCAGAAATTTCTCCTAGATCTCTGTCTCCATAGGCACAGCCCCCCTTAAGAATGGTACTTGCTTTTTAGCAAGGATGAACTTACAATGACATATCATAATCATCATAGTTTATATTAGGGTTCACTCTTGGTGTTACACATTCTATGAGTTTCAATGAATGTACAATGTTATGTATCAATCACTATAATACCATGAAGAGTATTTTCACTGTCCTAAAAATTCTCTGTGTTCCACCTATTTATCCATCTCCAACCTCAACCCTGGGGAACTACTCATCTTTTTACTGTTTTCAGTTTTGCCTTTTCCAGTAATGTATAGGTGGAACCACACAGTATGTGGTCTTTTCAAATTGGCTTCTTTCCCTCAGCAATATTCATTTAAGTTTCCTCCATGTCTTTTCATAGTTTCTTAATTTTTTAGGAAAATGACAAAATGTCTGCAAAAGTGGCTGCACCATTTTGCATTTCTATTCCACCAGCAATAAAGAGAGTTCTTGTTCACCAGTATTTGGTATTGTCAGTGTTCCAGATTTTGATCATTCTAATGAGCATGTAGTGGCATCTCATTGTTACTTTTACTTGCACTTCCCTGATGAAGTACAATTTGGAATATCTTGTCATATGCTTATTTGGCATCGTATATCTTTGGTGAGGTCAGTTTATTTTATAATCAGGTTATTTTCCTATTGCTGAGTTTTAAGAGTTCTCTGCATATTTTGGATACCAGTCCTTTATTAGATGTGCCTTCTGCAAATATTTTCTCCTAGTCTCTGACCTGTCTTGTCATTCTCTTGTCACTGTCTTCACGTAACAGAAGTTTTTAATTTTAATGAAGTACAGCTAATCTATATTTCTTTCATGGTTCATGACGTTGGTGTTGCATTTAAAACATTATTGCCATTCTCAAGGCCATTTATGTTTTCTCCTAAGGAGTTTCATAGTTTTGCATTTTACATTTAGGTCTATGATCCATTTGCAACACGACAACACTTTCTAGATGGGAAGAAGAATCTTGAGTCTTAAAGAAGCATCTCAAATACAAAATAACAAGGGTTGTGAAGAGATAAGCAAGGTGCTGTGTAAAAGAGACACTGAGCTATAGTTAAACAGATGGCATCACAGGTGTTCTGCAATGGGATAATCATTTAAAAATAAGCACAATCAGACTATTCTATTAACTAGTGATAGTGTTTAAGTGGAATGAATGTAATTGTGTCCATTGTCCATATTGCTTGCCTGTATATCCGAGATTCCTCTTTCATTTCCACTTGCTTTCCCTTTCCTAGCAGATTTTGAAAACCAAAGTATTTAACATCCAGGTCTGATACCTAAGTCATGAGATACAATAGAGTGAATCATCAAAACATATCCTCTACAGTAGTAAATGTTTTATGACATTAATTCAATCAATTATAAAGGAAGCTACTCTTATTATTGGAGATTATTTCGTCTCTGCCCCTAAGGTATTGCTCTAGCACCAAAAAGGTTACTTGTTCAACGGGGGAAAATGTGAGTAGAGTAGACAGATAATAACAGCTTCCACTTTGGGATACCTCTACAATATCCTCAAAGTGAAAATAACCAAATTTGCCTTCACTGCATGAGAGTAGGCCTTCAGTCATTGTCACAGTGTCTTAGCCCATTTGGGCTACTATAACAAATTGCAATAGACTGGGTGGTTTATAAACAACAAAAATTTATTCCTCTCAGGTCTGTAGGCTAGAAGTCCAAAATCAGGATGCCAGGATGACTGGCTTTTATTGAAAACCTGCTCATGGGTTGCAGACTGCTGATTTCTTATGCCCTCAAACAGCAGAAAGCAAGCAAGCAATCTAACTGTGATTTCTTCTTATAAGGTCAGTAAGCCCATTTATGAGGGCTCCATCCTTATGACCTAATTGCCTCACAAAGATCCTTCCTCCAAATGCCATTATATTGTGGGTAAGGGATTTCAACATAGAAATTGTAGGAGGACACAGACACACAGTCCATTATACCTAGGGATCCTGGGAAAAACATTGTGAATAGCATAACCATGTTCACATTGAAAGGGTATTATATTTGTTTTAGAGTCTTCAGAGGTCCCTTTTAATAATCAAATGCTTTTATAATTTGACTAAAGAACATTTTTTTATTCTTTATATTGTTACTGTTTCTAGCACACCAGATTTTGGAAAATCCCATGAGCACTGCCATGGGAGCACAGGGAACCAGTCAGAACACCTGATTTTAGAACTTCTATCAGTTATTTTGATCTTAGTAAGAATTAAAACTTGATTTATTTTCTGAGTTACCATGCATTTTGTTTATTATTGAGAACACTTCATTAAAAAAATGTGTCCCTGAAAATAGAGATTTCACACATCAAAGAGTAGGTAGGAGTAATAATTTTTATAATGCAGAAATATAAAGAAATTGTTGGGCTTTGTGAATTAGAAACAAGTATATATTACAATTTCATATTAGGTCCCTCTTGGTTATAATCTGTAAGAAAAATCTATAAACCCTTTGTCCAATAGCAGCCTAATTTTCATTTTACTTCTCGCTTTTTCTTTCTTCTTTAGTTAATGAACTCCTTGAAAAGGAAACAATGGGAAAGAAAAAGATAAAAGAAACCACAGCTCCATCAATTTTCTCATTGCTTCTCATTAGCTAAGAGACCAATGTTAGCGCCTTTGTAATTTTTGTAGTATTGACTTTAGGCTAATTTCAATCATGAAAATAAATGACTTCCTCCATTTCTCTTTGTTTCTTCTGAATAAGAGAATCCTATGGGCTCAAATATAGTAATGGGTTAAAATATTTAAGATGCCTGGTACTGATACCCAAAATAATGTTAGAGATTAAAACAGTATTAGATCACTTTGTAATCTGTCAGTTGTACTTTGTGTTATGTTTTTAGTTACAAACATGTTCTAAATTGTTATATCTTTGTAGAAAGACATAATAACCCTCATTACTCCTAATAATATTTTTAACTTAAAGTATATTTTAACTTAAATTCATTCAGGAAATCATCTTTTTTGGGGGGGTAAGGGGACTAGGAATATACCTGGTATTACTTATTTTATCACTTCACACTCTGTTCTTCTGATAAATTATGTTATAGATTTATATCCTTTTTCATAGCAGATAGCCAGATACTTTATTCCTAATCTGAGAACCACTGTATTTTAATAAACAGCTACTAACATTTATTTTATTTATTGATGTATTTGCATTTGTTCAAACCAACTTATTTTGTGTATTCAATTCAATTATTGCCTTGCTTTTTTCTTTTTTTGCCTTTTATTAAATTTTCACCCATTTGCTATTTTAGTCTTACTTTCCAGTAATATATAACATAAACTTATATTTATTTATTTTATTTTAATGTTTGCCCCTAATTTTTTAGATTATATATGTTACTTAAGGATGTTGGAAGCAATATGCACTTATTCTACCTTATAACAAAGTTGTATAATTGGCTACCCAAAATAGGTTCCTTAACAAACTTTCTTTCTTGCTGTCTTTCACTATAAAAAATGTTAAAGATAAATGTGCACTCTATAAGCAGCTACTAGATTCAGCCACCATTAATTAGGTTTTCTATTTCAGCTGAAATCATTTCAAAGATTTTACGATGCTTCCTCTAAATCACATGCTACATATGGCAACTACTAAACATTCTTTTTTTTCTAATTCCATATTAATTACTGTTATTTTTTTACAGTCAATGCTAGTTCAGATTCACCACTAGGTTTAGCAATTTAATTGTTCAGTACTGCTTATAGCATTTCATTACCTATGTTAGGGTTATTATTCTTGAGTTCAAACATAGTTCTTTTCAATAAGGTGTCTATAAGTGGTAAATCCTTACAGTTTTTCTTTCCCTTTTGTCCTCATTAAACAACACTATTAGTGACACAGTCTGTGGCAGAGATGAGTTTTTCATAAATTCTCTTTCACATAATAAGTATAAACTATAAATGAGATTTAAAAAAACTGACTACCTAATATCACTAGAGAATAAATAAAAGCAGGAACAGTTAAAAATTCAAGATGTACATTATAATACCTAAAATAGTAACTAATAAATAAATAAACAAATAAGCAAGCAATCAAAGAGATATATATAAATAATTAGTTAAATGAAATTCTAAAACAAAAAAATACTTAAATATACAAAGGAATAGGATGGATAAAAGAAAGGTTGAAAACAGTGAAGACACAAATAAATAATAAAATTGTAGATTTAAAATTGTTAATATCAATAATTGCATTAAATGTTAATTTACTAAACACTTCTGTTAAGAGCAGAGATTATCAGAAAGGATGTAATAGTAAAATTCAAAAATGCACTGCCTACAAGAGAAGTATTCCAAATATAATGACAGAAAATAGAAAGTAAATGAATGTAAAAAAATGTATGTAAATAGAAATACAAAAAGATTGAAGTGACTGTGCTAAAATCATATATATTAGACTTCAAGGCAAAGTAGTTCATCAAATGCAGAGAGAAAGGTAACTTTCATATTGATAAATAAGCAATTTATGAAGAAGCTTTAACAATTATTAATATTCATGAATAAAACAGAAAATACATAAAACAAAAAAATAGCAGAGAAAACTGACAATATTATCTGTAGGAAATTTTTAATACTAGGACATTGTAAGATTGCACTCTCAGCAACTGATGAAAGAATTCGATCTTAATATCATTTCAATAAATACATAAATAGCTGAAGAACATTATCTATCTATTATTTCACTTAATTGTCTCAAAAAGTTTGATATCATATAGAGCAGCAGTCTCCAAATTTCATGGAACCAGGTACCAGTGTTCCTATGAGAATCTAATGCCTGATGATCTGAGGTGGAGCTGAGGCACTGATGCTAGCACTGGGGAGCCTGCTGCTTACCTCCTGCTATGCAGCCCAGTTCCTGACAGGTCACCAATTGGTGCTAGTGAGTGGCCCAGTGTTTGGGGACAATATCTTCTATTGTCTAAGCACAGCAGAATTAATTATAAAATTAATTATAATAGACCACATAAGAAAATCTAAATATTTTAAAAATAATCAGCAAAGTCCTAAGTGAAAGAAGGAATCTCAAAAAACTTAGAACATATTTCTAATGAAATAAAATATGTATAAATTTGCATGGTACAGCCAAAGCAGTACTAGAAGAAAAATCCATACACTTAAATATTTATATAAATTAGAAAAGGTTTAAAGTTAATGACCTAACAATTCACTTCAAAAGCTAGAAATAGAAGAATACAGTAAATCTAAAGTAAATGGAAAGATGTATATAAAGAGCTTGAGTCAGTGATATTGAAAACATTAATACGATAGAGAAGCTTAACAAAACCATGTCAAATAATTCTGATAAAAGTAAAAATCATGACTATCAGAAATAAAATAGGGTGGTTACTACAGATATTACATATAATAAAAAAATAATATTAAAATATTTTGAACATATGCCAACTTAATGGAAATAAAAAAATTTCTTTAAAAATACCACTTACAAACATTTACACAAAGTGAAACAAAATGTATAAATAGCCTATACCTGTTAAAGTATGTAAATTAATTATCAAAATTTTCCTGCCAATCAAATTCTAGGCCCAGAGGTTTTGTAAGTAAATATATTAGACATTCACAACAGAAATAATAATTGTGAACTATTTCCTTTAGAAAAAGGTAATGTTTTCCAAATTGTTTTATAAGGCTTACATAACCCTAAGAGCAAAATCTAATATATATCAGAAAAGAAAGAAATTCCAAATGTTTCTCATGAAAAATGTTGCAAATATGTTTAAAAATATATAAAAACATTTAACCCAATTATAGACAAAAAAGGATAATACAGTATGACCATTAATGGAAGTAGCTTTACATTCAAAACCATTCAATATGATTTACCTTATTTTGCAATAAAGAAAAGCTTATGGTCATTTTGACAGACACAGAAAATACATTTGACAAAATTTAACACCCACTCATGTTAAAAGTGTTCAGAAAACTAGGTATAGGGGTATAGAAGAGAATTTCCTCAGTCTTGTCTAGGGCATCTAGGAAAAACAAAACAAAGCAAACCAAACAAATCTACAACTAAATTCATATTAATAGTGCAATATTGAATTATTTCTCTCTAAAATAAGAAACATAGTATGGATGTACATTAATCCTTCTGTTCTACATTGTGCTGGAGGATTTAGCTATTGCAATAATGCAAAGTTAAAAAAATAAGTAGAGAAGAGTTGCAGATAACATTATTATTTGCTGCTATCTGCTGGTTCTTAAGATAGAAACATTCTTGTGTGTTAAGAACTTTTTAAATTTAAGCTCATCTTCAGAGGGGATTCAGGAATTTCTAAACTTTGAATTTCTCTTCATAGGTTTTCATTTGCTTATATTAGAGACCCTATATTATTCCCTGTTAGACTCAGTTTATATTATTTCCTTGTCTTAGGGACAGAGGTCCAAAGTCTTGATCTTTCAAGGGAGAGAGATAAAACCAGGCAGACAAGCTCTCTGGTGGTCTTCTATAGCAATGGACACATTTTTTTTTCTCATTTTTAACTAGTTTCATCCAAAGACTTCAGTTCTAAAATCTTCACTCTTCTGGGTGTAAAGCTTTGACTTCCATGGCTATATAGACATTAATATCCAAGTCCCTAAATGTCCCCAACCACATCTTAGTTTATTAAAATTATCTCTAGATTTAATTGGGTTTGCTTTTGGCATCTGGGAATTTCTTGCTGTTGTTGAGTTTTTTTATATATATATAACCTTAGGAATGCATTTTAAATCGTTTTTATTACTGTAACTAATGAGCCTTTTGAATGTTTTAGAGGATTTTCAAGATAATTTTGTGTGTTATCTTGCCAAAGCCAGAAATATTGTATTATAATAAACACATTTTAATATTTTAATTTGTAATAACATGTGGAAAATGATTACAATATATTAAGTTAAAAATAAAAAATAAAATTGTTTTATAATATCATACATATTTATAATATAGTCATGTAGTACAGTAACAAAAGTAAAAGAGATCATTTTTATTGCTCTATTCAAGCATTGTATATTGAGTATATTCTACATTTACTATTACATAAAAAAGTTATTAAAATTAAAAAAGAAAAGAAAAATTAGCACATATGTAATTATTATGTTGAAAAATACAAATAACTCTCCTAATATGTTATAGAATAATCATGTGAAACAAGTTAGAGAATATTCCTTAGGAAACTCTAGGATATATTTATGTATATAATATGTATATTGGTGAGACAATAAACATGACAATTCACACCTTGGCAAATACAAACCTTGTCAACATCGCTAAAGTGAAGAAGTAACTTAAACAATATGGGCCCAAGTTATTCCTTTTTTTCAATCAAAATTTTCACAACCATAGACCCTACATAGTAGAAATGTGACTATAGATGAGTGTGTCCTTTGCCTTTGCAATTTTCTTTTTCATCTTCTCAACTGCCAAAGAATGTCTAGTGCAGTAGATCCAGCTTGGACGTAGTGAAATTTGAGGTCACTCAGAAAGGATTAACTTTACATTAAGTAACATCTAACTGATCACAAGCTGGATTTAGTGAGTGATGAGGAGTTATGGAGAATACATGCACAATTAAGTAGGTGACGGGAAATTGAAAATATTACTTTAACTTATAAAGTATAGATTTTCACAGATTTCTTGATATTGCTTGACACAAACAAATAGCAAAGGCAAAGAAACTTGAAAAAGATAAGAAGGTTGAGAAAACAGTGGTTAAAGAACTACAGATGTGAACTCTAGTGCTGCAATGATCTGTCTAGAGAAGAAGCAAAATCAATAAAAAGATTATATAGGTAAGATGGATGAGAACATAAATTAATTTTCAAAAACAGCATGGTTTCAAAATTATAGAATAAAAAATAAATACCATATTTGTTCTATATATAGTTAAAGTGGAATATTTGTAATATCTAATTTTTGACAAAATTTTTCTGTGGAAAAATATCATGATTAGCATAAGCTGAATAAACTCTTTTTTTATAAAGAATATGACACAACATATTATTATTTTCTAATTTATAGTAAAATTAATTGTTGCAAGACACACCATTGCCCAGGCCAGCTATTCTGAGGAGGAAGACAGGACTCTTTTATTCAAATTCTTATTTTTTGACAACTTTAACATGAATCTTAAGCTCGTGTTAAGTTTACATCTTGTAATAAACCTGTTTTCCCCTTTTGGCTACCGTTTACATTCTACCAGTAACTTGAAATAGTTGATTGTTTTTATGCATTAATTTTTAAATTAATTTTCTTCAACAAAATTAGACCATGATTAATTTTCTTGCCTTAGACCATGATTATCTCTGTATACTAGAGTGGCAGTGGCTTTATAACTAGTCTTTCATTTGTGTCTCACTATTAGGTCCATCTTCAGCACTGCAGTCATATTGACATTCTCAGTACATCTGTGTACAACATAACAGCTCATCATTCACTTAACATTCTGTGAAATTTTGTGTTTCCATTCCTATGTTCCTGCTGTTTCTTCTATGAAGACACCTTTTTTTCTATTTTCATACATCAATTTATGGTCTCATTTTTCAAGACTTAAATGCAAATGTCAATAGACTTGATGGCAAACTCATTTAACTACAAAATTAAGCTTTATATTTAAAAAAAAAAGCAACTTTTAAGTGTAGGACCTACTGAGATCAGGATGCCTGAGTTAATGTTCAGAAAGCATTTACAACCAGAGCTGAGATTTTTCACTTTAGGAAGAAGTCTACATTGAAGACAAGAATTTGGAATTAATTAGCATATACATGACTTTTAGAAATTATGTAAAGCAATAGATACATCAGGCAGACATTAGAGTGTTCACTAAAGTGTCAGACCTTTCCACTGAGTAAAACAGAAAGTCCAAATTCTTGACTGAGTTGGCCATTCAAAACTTCTAACTTCTGAGTCACAATTCAGTTTCCAAACATCCTGACTATTTTCCTTACATTTTTTTTTAATTGAACATCTGCATTGGTCAGTAGGATCTTTGTTTCTAGAATATTTTGTTTTGAACAGTTTGCATTTTCTTATGATGTTTCTTTCCTTGGGGATTTTTGTTCAACTCCTTTCTGCCTCCATTAATCCTACTCATTTAAGAAATAGTTTAGATATTTTTTTGTCCGATGAGGCCTTCCTAAATTTACCACAATTTCTTTCAAAAGAAAATAGCAATATCATTATCATATTATGAAATTGATCAGTTAGAATTATATTCACAGAATTAATAAAATGGGTCTTCATTATATGGATGATAATAGTTGAAGAAGTTAAGAAACTAGTCCAAGCTCACCCAGCTTGAATAAAACTTTTGACACAAGTATGTGTCAGACCTGCACCAGAAGATCTCTTCCACTTTCATTTTATTTTTAGGTCTGTTGAATTGCCACTTTCCATTACTAATTAACTTTTTAAGGACACAGTTTTTCTCTATCTCAGCTTTAACACCTTAAATTTCCAGTTCGTCTATACTCCATTGTGTTTAGCACAGTACTTGGCAGAATGAGTATTCAGCAGAGTAACTTCTGCACAGTACATACTCAGTGTACTTTTATTCATTTTATTAAATACTCTAGGATCCATATTAAATTTTTGTCTGTATTGTAGTTCCCTATCAATAATAGCCTTTGCATCACCATTACCTCATATGCTGAACAGTAGAAAAATCTGGATCCTTCCTATTTGTTTTCCTTTTAGCCTACTTATTTTTATGGTAGTAATTACTGTTTTGGAAGCTTTTGAAGCCTAAGCCAAAACCATTTCTGGAAGGTGAAGCATTTTTAGCTAAAAAGTGGAAAATAGATTTTGAATCTCATCTCTGTGTCAGCATATAGTATTTTAAAACTAATCTATTCAGTTCCATTTTTTCCCATTTTGTCAAACATCAAGGACATTCAGTGAAAGTCCTTTCTCTTTATATTTATTAGCTTCAGAGTTTGCTGAATAAAAAAATATAAATTTTAAAACAGATTATTTCAATACCATGACAAATCTATAAATTTATTACTTATGTTCACAGTGATAACTGCAGGACTTTATGAAGTATTTCATTATAGATTATTTTAAATAAATTGTATAACATTTAAAGACAGGTCTCATTAGCTCTATTTTACTGGTCAGAAAACAGCCTACATGCGATTTAGTAATTTGCTCAGAAGGTCCAAAGCTAGTAAGCAGAGCTGAATTAGAATTCAGTTCTCTTGTTTCCCTTCCCAGTTCTCTCCCTATTACTTCATGGCCTGTCCCCAGTTGGCAAACCAAGGCCCATTTGGGCTGTGAAATGTAGTGAGCTTGTAATTGCTGCCAAGGAGACATATTGAGTGGGATGTACTGAATCTTTCGGTTGCATCAGGTTCTGCTGTGCATGTATGAATTTTGCCAGAATCAGCTTCTTTCATCAAGATGTTCAATTTCAAGAGATGAAATTTAATAGAATAAAAATTTATATAGTTCATGGTTAGTGGAGAGGAAATAAATTAGGAATATTTTGTGTTAGATAACCTCCACGAAAAAAAAATGAGAATATTCTTGTGGCCACTACAAGAAAACTTTAATTTGGCAGAATTCAAGTCTTAAGAAATCTTAATTAATGGAATAATTGGGGAAAATAGAATATTATGGGAAAATAAGTGAGCAGTACTATGTGGGTATTTATAACTTCTAATTCTTTAATTATTGACTCTCATAGAAGTTTCCCACTGATCTTAGATACATCATATCTTAGATGACTATATCAACTGAATGTTATTGTAGCATTTAGGAAGGAACAGGAAGTGCTAATAATGATTTTCAAGTATTTTGGCTTGGAACCCCAGGAGGATGGTGAAGGCAGTCGTTAGCTTTATTTTTTACTTTTTTATATTTATTTAATTGGTACAGCAGGTGTTCGAAGCACAATTTTACAGGAAATAGAGGAGGGAAGGCAGTTACAGAAACCATTATAAATGAGTGAATAGCTCAATTCACATATAGGGCTGGAAATGAGAAATTCCAGAATATCTTTTCCTATCTTTTCATTGTGCAGACTCAGGCACCCTATGTCACAGAATAGGAAACACTGAACTAGCATGCTGTCACATTTCCTTTTCTATTTTTTCTGATAAAGTCACTTCTAGCTTTCTATTTGCCTTTTTTTCCAGCTGTCTCAGCCTACTTCAGCCGGCTTTAGAACTTTCCCAGTTTCTGCATTTTAATTATGAGATTTGGTGGCTGCCATTCTTTCAAGGAACAAATGCTGCAGGATAGCTAACTGCCGAATTAGAGCTCACATCATAGGCTGCTGACAGTAGCAAAACTTGGTGAGTCTTAGATCCTCTGGTTTCTAATCTCATCAAAAGTCATGTTTGTGTAGGCCTTGACTTAAATATTCAATGATGGAAGGGAAGAGCAGTCAGATAGATGAAAACTTTTTTTTTTTCTCCCTCCATGAAGTCTTCTCAGGTAGATCAAGGAAGGGCTGACAACTTTCTCTCTGGCTTCTCTCCTTCTTGTTCCCCATTTACCTATTTTAAAAATGTGTTTTTCCCAAACCTGTTCATAACATGTCATCCTCATTTATTTGTGCAACATCAACTCTCACTATACATGTGGGTTTTATCTAACAAAAATGTAATGCTAATCTCTGGCTACCTCTGTGGTCACTTGATGTTTACTCATTCAGTGCAAACTAATGTCATTATTTGTCCAAGAAAAACATTTTTAAAAAAGCAAACCTGTAATCAAAACCCTTTTTTAGGCATTGAAAACTTGAATAGAAATTAACAAGTCACAACTTTCTTTTAGAATTATCAGAACCACATCCTCTCTCTACCCGTAGAGCTATTAGGGCATATAGCTATTCTTGTTTATGATATCTCAGCTATCCCAAATATTGCATAAATCTAAGATTTGGAATTTATTAAATATTTTCATAATTTCTCTTACATGTTACTGTTGTTACTGGCAATATACACACATGCATACATATACATATATACATACACATATGTGTATTTATATAAATTATATATATCTATATGTCTATATATTATAATATCTATGTTTACATATATATCTATATATGACATAGTATATTAGGTCATATTCATCATAAATAGAAAGTGAAAACTCTAAATCAAATTCTTAAAATTTTAAATTAACTGTTCAATCCTCAGTCCAACCATCAAATGCATTATTTAATTATAATTATACTAAAAGTTATTATTCTAGTGTAAAAGAATCCTCCCATTCTTTTCATTTGGCTTTAATTTGGAAAAGAGCACTAAGTAGTGGAGACAGGAAAGGGACCAGATAGAAGGGGGACTCAGACTGGGAGAGGGCTGTAGCTGACACTTTTGGAGGCTCTGCTCACTTCAGCCTGCACCATAAAACCATATTTGGATTTTAGTGTCACTTATCCTCTAAGAGTCTGAATGGGCTAGATGATAACCAACACATCTTTCAGCTGTACTATGATTATTTAAAACCATACAAGTCATCACTGTTGCTACCTCTGTGTTGTGAGCAAATTAAAAATAATTTTAAGAACTAGAAGCACCAGCTGTCCTGTAAGATCTAAAGGGTTTTCCTAGGTGAAGATTAGTGGTGCAGGCTCCCACTGGTTAGGTTGCAGTACACACGGTTTTTTAGAAGTCAGTAGATTATATCATTATATGGATATAATCCTAATTTTTATAAACTGTATTGGGAATATTAATACATTCTTTTTTACTTGTTAGAAAGCAGATAATGAGAGGGTCTCAGAAGATAATTTCTCTTTTAAAAGTGGTGATATAATGAAGATAATTCCTAAAATCACCAGTTACAAGCTAAATGCAAGAAGACTGCCTTATTTGCTCACAAGGTTCCTGAACTATCAATGCTGAACTCACTATATTTAAAGCTCTTTGAAAAATCTTATGCATGAAACATGTTCCATAAAACCAAATTCTATTCTAGCTTATTCAACCTCAAAGGTCATGGTTGAGACTTCCTTTTTTCATAATCACTGCTTTCCAGAGTGACACACCTGCTCCACACTACTACAAGGCATAGTCTGCATAAAAAAAAAAAAACAGAACAAAAAGACAAACAACTGGATAACAACTCTGAGATTTATAAATGTATCCTCATGATGATACGCTGCCACCAGAGGCACCGACTGCAGAGATAACCCAGCTGGTATGACTTACTTTCCAAAGTCATAACCTTAATGCATCCCAGTGGAGAAAATGAAGAGAGATTTATTATTAGTTCTGAGCTAATGCTGATCAATGAGCAAAATGCCATGAGGTTGTAGCCAAGGCCATATATGCTGTCCAAGAAAAAAATAAAAGAGACAAACAAGGGGGAAGTGACTGCAATATACAAGGGAAATATAGGGTAGAATAAAATTTCTTTTGTTAGGAAACCATCCCTCATGACCAAGAGCAGTGCTATCTGATCTCTGTACTGTGGTCTCACAGTGCAAATGCTTGTCATGTACAACAAGCAAACTAAGCATTAGGAAAAATAAATATTTCTGAGATAATTTTCCTAATATCAGCTAAGTTGGTCAAGAATCTGCAAGCCTCTATTTTACTGCATGCCCACAAGAATCAGATCTGTAAGGACAAACTCTCAACAGAGCAGCATCCTATCGCTGAGAGTAGAAAAGATAGGGACTTTGGCCCTGCAGGGAGATGACAAGACAAACACAAAGTGACAGAAAGAGAGATATAAAAGCTCAGTGAAAATATCTTTAATACATTCCTATTCACCTTACTGCGAGATTGGTTTTGCATTTTCATTACTAGCCAGTATTCCTCAAAAATCCTTCCACCTATGGGGGAACTGTTGTAGAAGATTTGCAGCATTGGCTAATGATAAAAAAAGTCTTTGGGAGCAGAAGTGTGACTGTCATGTACAAGTGTATACAGCAGCAATGTGAGTGGACAAGAGAAAAGATAGAACAAGGGAAGAGAAGATAGATTCCCAACTGTAAAGATAAGGTCTGTGGAAGTGTACATGTGAGAACACAGGAAATCTAAGATGCTAGAACCAGATTTACACAAATTGTCATTTGCCATTGTAAACTCAGGGTTTCAGGACAAAGACTTCCAGGAAATAAAAACAGGAAATAAAAACTGAGGAAGCAGAGAGGTACCATAAAGAAAAGGAAGGACACAGTCACTAAGAACTAAGTAACTAATATGAGTCTGTCACCTCCCTTTATTTTCCTGCTTCCCTCTTGAGAGGCTTCCTTGAGCAACATAGACCAAGTGATGGTACCTAGAGACCGGTAGCTGATGTTAACTTAAACTAGCTGGCCTGACAGCAAGCACAGTTACAGACAGTGATAAATTGCAGGTGTCTACCCACAAAGACAGTCACACAATGCAGTATTTTAAAACACTGAAGACACATGTTAAAGTCAGACTTCAAATATGCAAGGGAAAATTTCCTAGTTTAAGTTTATGCATTAAGTCAGATATGAATTTGTATCTCCTTCACTTTTAGGAAGACTGTGATCCCAGTCACTGAATCTATATTTAATAAATGCATCATAGAGATATATTAAAAATTCTATGAAATACTCTGCATAAAATTCCTATCATAATACCAAAGTTCATTGGCTCAAATATCTTATCTCTTGGGTCAGCTGTGTGTCAAGCACCAAGGATTTGGGACAGAATGCATAGAAACCCCAGCCTATACAATGCTTAGCACTAAATAAACATTTAGTCATTATTTAATTCATTATTTGAATTATTATTGTTATTTAAATTATTTTTGTTCTATAGCTGTGATGAAAACTGACATACCCAGTTGTAGCCAAACAAATAAAAAGATGATTTAAACAATAAAACACATTGTATATTGACTTGTAAGGAAGGGAGAAAAGGAGAGATGGATTATAGAATGCATTCTCCCCCATCACACACACACACATCCACACTCATGTATACTGGAACAATCTAGACATGCCAAAAGAATGAAACATCAATAAGTTAATTCAAATCAAAAAAAAGACTGGTACTCTTAGGATCACAATAGGGGTTCTAGTAAATATAAGACAAGAAAATGAAATAACTGATATATCATTGGAAAATCTATAAAAAGATTTATTTTGATAATATAATTGAAATTTTTGTTTTAAAAGTACTAATATTGAGAGATGAATTTGGGCAGATTGATGGATATGAAATATAAAAATCAATAATTTTCTCTATTATATATATGAAATATTCCTGTTATGATTTGAAAGCTACTTATTAAAAACATAAGAATAAACAGAGACTGAACCATGATGCTTTTCATTGATATAAAACATGAACTAAATAGAAATTTATGTCATGTTCTTTGGTAAGTTTACAATTATCAAAAAGTAAATTTACCCCAAATTAATATAAAAAATACTTATTTCACCATGGAAAAATGTTATCAATATTCCCAGTGTAATCAAGAAAGTTAGAAAATAAAAATAGTTATCTGAAATTAGAGCATACTACAGAGACACTATGATCTAATCAATATGATACTGCCATAGAAATGGAAACTGCTATCAGCATAACTCAGAGGTTGGCAGTCTATGACCATAGGTCAGTTCCTGCCTGCTACCTGTTTTCATGTGGCTTTGACATTTTTAAATGATTGAAAAAAATTACAAAACAAGAATGATATTTCATGACATGAAAATTACAAGAAATTTAAATTTTGATGTCTATAAGTACAATTTTATTGGAACACAGTATGCTCATTTATTTGAATGTTGTTTATAGCTTTTTTTGTAATCCAATAGTATAATTGAAGAATTGTGAAAGAGGCCATCTAAGCACACACAGAGTAAATTATGTAGTATCTGGGCTATTACAAAAAAAATTTAATAACCTTTGGTATAACATATCATAGTTCTCTGTGTATGTGCATATGTTGTGTGTGTATATACATGTATATTCACATATATACACATATGTATATATAAATTTTCTTAAAAAATTACAAATGAGAAACTAGAAAAAATAACATAGATACTATTTAACTATATCAATGGAAATAATTTTGTAAAAGATTAAAAAGTCTGACTAGATCCACCACAAATTTATGGGAGAAATTGCAAATAAGGGTGAGATAAAAGGTTAATACCTAAAATATAGCTTCACTCTTACTATTATCAAGAATAAAAACAAATACTACAAAGATAAAATTTATAAAGGAGCAAATCCAAATGGCAAAACAAAACAAAAACTCAATACCATGGTAGCTAGGGAAATGCAAATAAAAATGTGTTATTACTTTACAACTATCAGACTGGGGAACATTTCAAAGGAGCATTAGCACTATTGCAGGTGGAGAAAATGGCTTATGGATATTTAAATTAAAAAAAGCCTGTTTGGAAAGCAATCCAGGTGAGTATACTGAACACTTAAAAAAATGGACTCATCAATCTTAATAATAATAAAAATAGGTCATAGGGATATGTATCTTAAGCTTTTGTATTGCAAAATTGTATATGCAGAAAAATAGTTTAAAAATTCAATAGGTACATGATTGGATAAATTATGGTATATTTCTACTATGGAATATCAGGCAGCCATTATTTTACAGAAATAGTTTGTGGTCAGCATATAGAAACGAATGGGTTGGTGAAGATACACAGTGTTAATATTATTTATGTGAAGAATGAGACGAAAAATGTGAGGGAAGAGGAGGGAAGAAGAAAAAAATCTTAAAAGGGTAATAAACCACAAAAAAGACTGCCTGATATATTTTATGTATGTCATGATTACCTTGATGTATTTGTGAATATATATGTATATGAATGAAAAAATTTCAGAAATACTTTTTGATATAATTTTGTTTCCATGTTGCTTCACATTTTTAAATGGCCTTAACTTTGCATATTTTATCAATGTTTTTGACCCATCTAGGTTAATTATATTTGTATCCATGTCAAATATTTCTTTTACACTATGAAATTATCTGCTTTATGATATTTATATTTCTATTCTTGCTTTTTAAAAATCTCGCTTAATATTTACTTAACTATTTACTCTCATATAACTTTTTTGTTGTCATTGCATGTTATAATTTTTATTGCGATCAAATGTTTAACTGATGATTCTTCATTCACATAAGTTAAATTTTCTTCACTTTCACCACGGTAGTTGTACTTGCCTCCATTTTGCTCATACACTAATGCTAATTATAATTTTTCTTCGTATACAGACAATACTTAATTTATTTTTATTAGAAATGGTCACCTTCTCCTCCTTTCTTATTTCTTATTCTGGAGACCAAAATCAACATGGGCTATATCTCGATTATCTAGTGATCCTTATTCAGTATATATTCTGCCATCTTTTTTAGATCTTGTGTTTATTTCTTCTCCTTTCTGACTGTTTTTCCAAAGCTATCCTTAGTATCACTGACTTTATTTTATGTAATGCGTATGACTTTCACTTATATGTCCCACTGAGAATTAAATCAGTTACTTTGTTATTCACTGTCCTACATCACATCTTTTATTGATTGGTTCTCATGTTACAAAAGCAATGCCCTCCAGTTTGTAAAAAATATACATTAGACGTTTATCCTTTTTTTCTGACTTATGAAAGGTATCTATTTTGATATTATAAATTCCCTCAACACTTTTAGCATTTTTTAATAATTAAATTTCTTGTAAGCTCTATACTGATTATTTTCTCTTCCACAAAAAGAAAAAAAAAAGAAGAAGAAAAAGGAGGAGGAGGAGGAGGAGGAGGAGGAGGAGGAGGAGGAGGAGGAGGAGGAGGAGGAGGAGAGATCTCTAGCCAGGCACATGTTGGAGAGCAGTCACAGACAATGATTGCTTTCAGTCCTGGCAGCCTGAGCACCAGCAGAGGCAAAGGCAATCAAATTTCTGAACCTGGAGGCTAGAAAGATATGCCAAGCACAGTTCTTGGCACACTGAAAATTTTTCCCTAAGGTACAAGCAATATTTACTTTTAGGTACAAATTCCCACTTTAATTTTTCTGGCTCATTCTGGTACGAGCCGGGAGGAGAAAAATCCATTATGAGTGAAAACCTGATTTCTGGTGACAGAGCAGTTAAGACCCAAATATAGCAAACCTTCTTAATGAATCAAAGCTTCTGAAATATGGTAGAAAAGATATTTTTCTTCCTTTTTAAGTGTAGAATATACATCTGACCAGAGGCAAAGCATATTGATTGGACAGTTTAAAAACATGAACAGTCATACTAATTTGTAAGGACTGTGTCTTGTACTTACAAAATGGAAATGAAGAAACAAATTCCTTAAAGAATCTAATTCTGAACCCCAGCCCATTGGAAAGAAAGATTTTAACAATCCTCAACAGAATATGATGTAGTTGTTGCATTAGAAGAAGTGTTTTTCTATGGGCACAGAAAGTCCAGATGGCTTCTAAAGTCATATTGGACTCTTTCACTTTATAATTTCTTCCTTTTCTCCTTTCCTCCGTTCTCCCCTCCATTCTCCTTTCCCTTTCACTTTCTCTTTTCTTCTTACTATTTCCTTAAAACATTTCTTCACAAATAGTCACAAGATAGGATTAGAGTAAATTAGTAAGACAATCTGATTGGAGCAGTATATTGTATATCTACAGTATAGATATAGAAAAAAATTCAGTCTCCTAAAATACTGAGATAAATGGAAATGGATGGAGGCAGAAAAAAATGGAGTTCTAAGGGTAAATTTTTCTTTTTACATATTACTCTTTTAAAATTATTTTACATTTTTATTATAAAAATACTGTTATTCTATTCAATTTGGAATATACAAGAAAGCCTACAGATAATAGAAAAAATTTACTTCATATCTCACCACCTTGAAATAACCATTGTGAAAATATAAGCATATTTTCTATAGTGTTATTATTTTTTAACTCTGTGAGTTTAAAATGAAATTGGAGTCATTCCTGATATACTTATGAGTAACCTTCTTATTTAAATTTAACAATACATTGCAAACATTTTATATTTATTTTTACATTCAGCAAAATATGTTTAGTGCCCTCATATGAATGTTAATTTAAAACCAACCCTCTTTTATCACGTTTTTAGATTCTTTCAGTTTTTTTACTATTATAAACAACACTGATACAATTTTGTATAAAAATATTTTTGCACAGCACTGATTATTTCCTTAAGTTAAATAATGGAAAATAGTCTTTTAACAGAAACTGTTTTTCAAGAATTTTACTTTCCCTTTAAAATCATATATATGCTAATGTACTTCAAAGTTTTAAACAGACCTAAAAATAATATTTTTGAAAGTTAAACAAAACCCAAGAACTGCCCCTACTTCTCTATTTTTTGGTTTGCCTTTAAGACTAATGCAGAAATTAACCACCAATAAAATCCAAGAAGTTATTTTATGTTTACTCCATTTTTGTAGATGAAAGGTAAATTACTAAGCCTATGTCTGGTGGAATCCTGTCAATAATTACATTCAGAATATTCTCTAAATGTGGCCTTTTCTATTATCTGGTTTGTAGTTCTCCCAATGTTCTGCACATAATTTGTCTACGTTTTCCACTTTAAATGTTAAAAAATCCTAGACTCCTCTCTCTTAGCAAACTTGCACTAAAAATTACTCATGGGACCAACTGTTTAAATAAATCTGCTACGATGGAATATGATATTTTCTGAATTTACAATGGTGATCATAATTTAATGAGAAAGAACATAACAAGCATTATTTTAATCATCTTTACTCTAGCGCCAATGGACTTGCTTCCCAATATGAAACATAGGAATGCATTTGAAAGAATCTATAATATACTTGATATGTAGAAGCAAATATTTTTATGAGTTGAAGCTTAATAAAATTTTCAAGTATGAAAGGTATGCTATCACATAATCTCTAACTTCTCTGCAAAGGCATTTAGAAAGAAATAGAACTGCATATTTCTAGCAATGGTATTTATCTGATTTAAAAAATCCATATGTAACTTAGGATTGACCCAATGGAAGTCAAAGTCTTGGAGCAGGGTGAAATTGGATATTTTGGTACATGTGAAGATAATAAAATTAAGGTTGAAAGAAATAGGTTGCATTTCTTTTAATTCTTCATACTATAGTTGCAATAAGTGTTTCAGGAAAAAAAAAAATAAAGAAAAAAAAGGTAAAAAGAAGAAAGAAAAAAAAGGATGATAGCAGGAAGAGAAAAAGAAAGAAAGGAAGAAAGAATAAAGGATGAGAGATTTGATTTAATTGCTTGCTAATATATGAAATAATACTGAATAAATTGATAGTTTTTTTCTTAACCATAAAGCTTATGTCTTCAACATCTTTACTTCATTAAGTGGGTTTTTGTTTGTTTCTTTCCCATGTGGACCTTGGAGTAAAGAACGGAATAAAGTCATGCCTAGATGCAAAAGATTATTAAGATGTTTCATGATTTTTCAAATCCATTGGTTAAAAATAACCTTTTCCATTCACTATAAGATTTATATATGTCACTGTTAGCATAAATCATATGCATATTCTTTGGTAGTAATTGATCATGTGTCTGGTGTCCATTGGACAAAAGTCTAAAGGTGAGTGGATGGGATAAAGTTTTAATGCACTTTAATATACCAGTGGTCAGCTATTACAATAGATTTAACCGAGAGGCAGTAGAATTTTCTTGTGTTCCTTGTGATCTTATGTTCTTATTTATCATGACAACATAAATAAATGAACCTTTAAAAAAAAGAAAAAAACAATGGCATTCTTTTTTCTTCATCTTTTGAAAAAATCTTATTTTTTTATAAAATAAAATGGTCCGTCAAAAATATTTTCTGAATAATTATATTTCATGCATGAAGTAAAAATTAGAAACATCAATTATCTTTCTGTATGCTTGGGTAAAAATTTTTTGCAAAATTTTATTTGAACAACAATCCCCCCCTAAATTTAAATTTTTAAAAATGGAATGTAAATACACACACTTAAGGTGTTTTGCTTATTTGTGTGTATATACATGTATGTGTTTCTATGTACATTCAATCTCTGTATGAAAGATCTTGATGGTTTGATTCTATCACTTTCTATACTATAATCATATATTTGAGATAACAGAAACTGTAGTTTCTACAAACTTTTACAGCTTACTATAAGCTGTCAAATCAACTCAGTGAAACACTGCATTTAATTTACTGCCTGTCATCACAAACTTTAGTAAAGTCATATCGAAGGTCAGGTACATTTTCAGCCTCAGTCTTGACCTCACAGATCTCAAGGTCCTATCAGTGTGATATGAACTTGACTATTTTTTCATAAGAAGAGAGACAGGATATGTAATATTTAAGTCCCCAGACCTACCTGACCAAGTACATGACAATATTTTCAACTAAGTCTTAAGGTATGAACAAATAGTAACTGGAATGTTTGACTAATGTAACTTATAATTACAACATCTATAGTTATCTTCCTTGAGAATCTTGGCTTATAGGAACAAGGGGCAGAACAGATTTCATATTCAGAATAGCCCAGTAATCAACATTCTTATAAAATGTAGGACTGAAAAAAGGTAAGATAGAAAAGAAACTAAATGACATATTTATTTGAGTCTCCTTTTCACTATAATATGTATTTATGCATGTTAATATGTATATGGCAATAGGAAGAATCACTATGTTGTATTTATTTGTTCTCCAATAAACTCCAGATAAATATATAAATATTGTCAATGACAAAATTTTAGGGATAGTAGTTGGTTTACCAAAAAAGCTGATTTTCATTTAATATAAAAATATGTATTTATTTATGAATATTTTGTCTTTCTTTGGGCTCATGGATTAGTTTCTACTGAGTCTTATATCTTCTTTCTTACTATCATATCCATAATTGAATTATCCATATGTTTAAATTTTGGCTTTGAAAGGCTAACTAGCCATATGCTTCAAATTCATTTCTGGCACATGATGAAATGTACGATGAATAATCAAGTGATTGTATAAGTTATCATTTACATAATTTACACAGTGATGATAATAGAAGTTCATGGAACCTATTAAATATCTGTATCTAACTCTGTTAGTAGAGAAAAAAGGAATGTAATTTAAATTTATTGTCAATCTCTGAATAACTATTTTTAAATATACTGAAGTATTGTAATGAAATCTCCATTTTAAAAAAAGGAAAAAATGGTGTACACTGAATAATTTTACTCCTTCAGCAGCCTGAATTGAAAATGATCAGTCATTTATAATTGTCATCTAAAATCTGTGCTGAAAAATCTAATATTCCCTGTGACAAAAATTCAAACTTAAAATTTAAGTTAAAAAAAATTTAAGTGTAGTAATAACATACTTTTTATACAATTTTAGATTTATTTTTATATCCTAAAATGATATTGATGTCTGGGTTTGGTCAAATTTTAATATTAAAAATTCAATCTTTTTTTTTTAACCAAAATGTCTATTAACTGCATGTTGAAAAATAGGTATCTCACACAGATCCTCAAAATAGAACTAATAACTTCCAAAGAAAACACTCTTAATCCTGCTTCAAAAGTGTATCCTGAAATCTACAGAAGTCTGTGTTTGCCTTATACTATAGCTCTGGTAAAGTCATTGCTGCCTTTCTCCTGGACAGGTAGAAGAAAGTCTTAAGTGGATGGGCTCTGAATTTTTCTTGGTGCCCCTTTAAAATCTCTTCTCAGTAAAAAATGATCTTTTAAAATCATATTACATACACCCAATTAAATTCTTGAAATTGTTCCCCAGTACATTCTTTAAGATTTAACATACATACATTATATGTGTATGTGTGTGTGTGTGTGTGTGTATTCTCCTTGAGGCATCTATAGCTTACTTTTGAGAATTTGAACATTTCTCTACTACTCACACATTTAGCTCTTTTACTCACTTGCATTCCCACCCTACTCCTAAACTTGTTCCTGTCTTAAGAACTGATCTTTATTCTGCTTGGAACTTCTGACCCACAAATTTTTATAGCTTAGTTCTTCATAGTCAGGTCTCAGCTCTAACTTACCTCTTCTGAAGGGTTCTTTATATCAATCTAAGTGTTCTTACTCATTTACAGGTTACATATTCTTTTGACAGGGATGTATGCTATAAACTCTTATTCTCCAAAGTGCATATTCATAGCCACACAACTTTTTATAGTATTTCTAAAAGTTCATGGAACCTATTAAGTGTGTGTTTGTGTGCACATGTGTGTGTGTATACACAAAAGCCTTAGAAGTCCAAGTACCCGAAATTAAGAATACTAGATTTCTCCAATTCTTATAATCAACACTTTATCATCTCCTGAGGAGCTATCATTATTTAAAATTATGTTTTAATCCATTTATTGGCCTATATAACATCTATTTTTTTCCTCTTAAGTGTTTTTATGAGAAGCAAGAGGTGTTTCTCGTCTTTCTGGTTCACTGAACTCCCCAAACCTGAAATGGTGCCTAAATTTGACTTGGCATTCAAGAAATATCTGAATTAGGAAAGATTTGAGATATGAATGAACTATAGGTAAACTTTCTTCCTCAATAATATACTATCATTTTAATTCTATTTGTTTAAATATCATCTCATTTCTTTATATGAAAAAAAGATTTGAGTTGTGTGTAATTTGTTTAGTATTTTTACTAAGCTGATATGCCTTGATGGGTGAATAAAATAATCTCACACGTTAATTTCTCTCTCCTCCACCTGCCCTATTATTAGCTTATATGTTACAAAACCAGTCACTCTGCTAGCTATTCTTACTCTTCCTACTTCTCTTCTCTTCTCCTTCATTTCTGTGCTTACCCTGCACTCTCCTTAGCCATGTGCATCGGTCTTCTTAGAAGATTATCCAGAGGAGATAAACCAGAATGGCAAGTGACTGGGACAGAAGATCACATAGATGCAATAATTGAGAAGAATATGAAGAACGCAATAAAATTGAGGGCTAACATGAAAAGAGGAAGTCCTTTTGGCCCACATCATTCCAAAAAGTAAAACTAGAACCAAAGAACTATGAGACATTTGTGGGTTTATGTTCTGAATTCAATATACAGCTTATATATTACTGAATTATGCACTTGAAACCTATATAATTTTATTAACCAATGCTACCACAATAAATCTAATTTTAAAAAAGTCTCCAACTATTAATTATGCTTCCTAGTAAGAAAAGAGGTTCCCTGTCATGTAAATCAGTAAAGGTGAATATGCCAGGGATGTAAGATATAAATATCCTGGGCATTAATTCTGGTTGCTTCAGTTATACTGAGTTATTCAATGCCACTCTTGTGATTTAAATAAACAAACAAAACAAAGATGCAATGCAGTAATTGTCTATAGGTTGTGGTGGCCATTGATTTGTATGCTCTCTCTCCCTCTCTTATATCAAGTTCTGAAACAAAACAATCCCCCTAGTTATCAGTGTGGGCACATGATGCAAACTGAACAAATATAGATATCTCATTACCATGGCAAAGTGATTGGTCTAGGTAGCACCAATCAAATTCCTTCTCTACAATATATATACAGACAATGGGAAGAAGAAACCTTCTCTTTCCACTGTAGTTGCTAAGTTAAATGATATGATATGTGAGTATCCAGTAGTCATTTTCCCTAGTCAAATGTAGAAAAAGCATATGTAGTAGAAAAACGTGTAACTAAACATAAAGACCAAACTGAAAGGCTAAAAATGTTAGAGTCCCAGATATATTGTTAGGTTCTTTTGGATTCTGTCACGTCTCTGGTCATTTTCCTTTCTATGCTGCCAGATTATGCCATACAATAAAAGTCTCCCAAAGAATGTGTAAAATAAGGATTAAACCTGATCTTGTAAAACTATGCATACTAGGCATATTAGACTATCCATACTTGGAATTCATAATATAGCTGATATACTATTACCTCTAGGAGGTAATCCTGGAGGATTTCAAAGAAAAACAAATCATATTGCATATGGCTTTTCTACCCACCCTGTCTTCACAGTTTTAGAGATCTGATAAGGACACAAGAAATACTTCACTTCTGTTAATCAATCATTTAGATATAATTAAAATTCTAAAGGGGATTATCTTAGATATATTTACTGATAATCCCCTAATGGGAAAATAAAGTGAACTCAAACCCTAGAAGTCTGGGGTTTAGCCTGGTATTGCTGCCACCACTGCAGAATTTCCTTAAAATATTAGATGTATTATTTTTTTTTCTTAATCATCAAATTTTTCATAAAAATATATGATCAATTTTTCTCTTAACATAAGATGTTTCCAAGTTTCATCTATTTCTAGAAATTATTCAGTAAAAATAATACAATTGGAAGAAACATGTGTTTATAATGTGAAGTTGCATTACCTTTAGACATACAATGTTACAGCCCTAAGAGTACAATGTTTGAGAAAAGTTAATTGTCAAAACCTGTTGGTATAACAAAAAAGTAAGGATTAATCTCCAATGAGTTCTGGGAAGAAAATAAATATTTAGATTTATCTTAGATTTCCAACTGTCCTTGTACTTGACCAAATTTAGCTTATTTTGTTGGTCCTAAATCAAAAATATGGTCACACATTTATTAGAAAGTGTCACAAAAGTTTCCTTACATGTAAAAGGTATAAAAAATGATTGATTAAAGGAATCTGGTAAAGCATTTCTGACAACTTGCTCTTAATATTTAAAATGAATATGGTATTGGCTATCCATAAAAATGTGATTGCCAGTCTTTATAATAAGGTTGCTTGATATATTCATTATAAATAATGAATTGGATTCTAAAAAACAAACAAGAAAATCCTGCCTTAATTTTCTCAAACCTACAGATTCTAACTTTGCAAATTTATTTTGGTATCTGCTTGACTTGCTTTGAGAAGCCCAATTGCCAAGGGAATTGGATGGAACACGCATGAGAAGTGGTTGCTTTTATCAAGTGGTACCATGGGAAGAATCAGATTGAAATTTAAAATGTGACATAAATTATTCACCATGATGTTAACATTTTAAACAGAGTCTTTTCACATCTTTTATTGCATTGGGATCCACAATGATCCTCTGAGGTAGATAAGACTAGTATCATTATCCCCACTCTACAGATGAGGATATTTTTGCCCTTGTAATTTGAATGAGTTGCCCAAAGTCAGGCAATATTTAATCAGGAGATAAACCCTCTAGTCCTCTCTATCTGGACTCTACCTATATAGTTTTTTGTAGCCTTACATTCAGAAAAGGGACACTGTGCTTACTAATACTGTGGAGCTGAGAGAGAAGAGTACATTTTGATATCACAAAATAACCAAACTGGTATATCATAGAATTTGGCACATATATTGATCTTTTTTGTTACACACACACACACACACACACACACACACACACACACACACACACACCAAAGGCATCAATCATATTTTATAACAGGTGCATATTTTATAATAGATTTCCTAAAACATTTCTTAAATATAGATGAAGACTCAACTCTCAGTCTAACATTTTAGGAGGATTCTTTCATCACCATTCTTTTTACTCTTTCACCATTCAAATCATTAGCAGTATATTCTGGCTTTATCTTCAGCATGATCTGAATCTAAAAATTTCTACATCCAACACCTTGACCTAAATTACCCTTATCTTTCATCTGAGTTATTTTCTTTCTTTTCTTCCCCTTCTTTGTTCTAGACATATATTCTATAATCTAACTTTGCACAAAATTTTCTTCTAAACCTGTGAATTAAATTGTCTTACTTTTCTACTTAATTTTCAGTAACTTCTCATTACATTTTGAATAAAATCTACATTTCTTGCTATGGCAAAAACTATTAATTGGCCCACATTAACAACCACCCTCCTTCCTCTTTATCCCTTTTTTAAATAATATGAATATCTGAAAATTTAGCTAGCTACATTCCCTACTTCCCTTGGTAGTCTAATGTGGGTACCAATGTGTACAATTTAATGGAGTCACTCCATTAAATAGAATGTTTTTCTTTTACCATCAGCTAAAACCCTGACATAGTGCATTACAATATAACCCAATGACAGGGCAACAAGTGACAAAGAACTAGATGACCTAAGACGGGTCAGCCAAGAGCACTGTACTGCTAACCTCTAGAACATGATGTAAGGGGGAAACAAATGTCTGCCATGTCTGAGCCATTGCATTTTGGATTTCCTGATTATAACAGTTTAGCCTGTACTCACTAATGTCATTACTAGAGTCTGCAGGTGATGCACAATCTTAATTTAGCCTACAGCTCTGACATCAGCTCTATATCCCTTTCACTGTGACCCTGAGCCACAATATACTCACTATGCTTTGAGTAGCCTATATGATTTTTCCACCTATTTTTTTTTCCACCTGCAGTGGTCTTCCCCAGTCCTCACTTGGCTGTACTCCTTATTTTATCAAGACCTCTGTTGAAATATCACCTTCATAAAAAGGCCTGTCCTGACTAATCAGTCTAAATATATAGCCTCATCTTTCTACCACTGAGTATTCTCTCTACTCTATTTTTCTTCAAAACATTTCCACTGTTTTAAATTATATTACATATCCACATACTCTTTCCTCCATTAAAAAAAATGTTCCATGTAAGTACGGATTTTATCTGGTTCATGCTTATATTGTTCAGGATCTACAACAGTATTCAGCTTAAGAAGTTCCTTTCATTCCTCTTTTGACTAAGTTACTGAGCAGGGTTATGCCCAGCCTTCTGTGGAGAAGGAGGTGAATGGGAAGATAAAGAAATATGGAGAGCTGAAACCTGAAATGGGAACTGCAGCAGTCATAGCTGTTTAGATCATCAGATATTCTTCACTGAGTACTGAGATGTGTTAGATCCTCCATTAAGTCTTTTGCATTGTGTGAGGGTATCCTACCCTTATTTCTCTATATTACCAATAAATTAACTGACTTGGTGAGATTAATAACTTGACCTATATCAAATAGCTAATTATAACTGGCATCGAAGGAACAAGAATATATGTCTCTTAAGGCTTCAGCCTTTTCTCTTAATTAAGATATTTTCTGTCAATCAGATATCTTCTTAAACAGAAAAAAAAAGAGTTATTATTCTCTTGTTAAATCAACACTAAAATATCCAGGGTTCATGGTCTGGTGTAATGATTCAGACACTAATATTTTCTCATTCTATAGAGAGGCAACTAGGTCATAAAACTGTGTCTTTTTGAGACAGGGAAGGGTGTAAGAGTCTTGGGATCAAATTTAAAAAAGCACTTTTGCATGAGTATAAATTAGAGATTGCTTATGTAAACTATTTTTGAGAGATTCAAAATTACGTGAACTATGTGTGAAGGGGAGAGTTAACCATGTACATGGAATCCAGGGTGAGAAAATAGGAAAACTATCCAGGCATAGATTGACCTCTAGGTGTAAGGTCAGTTACTTAACTGAAGATTTCCACTTGAACAGTTAGAAGTGGGAGTCTGAAGGATGTCTGAGAGGACATCTGAGGTTCGATAGCAGAGGCACGGGTACTAAACAGAGGAAATGTCTTCCCCTGCTGTTCTAAGAAAAACCCAACTTCCAATACTTAAATTAAAATTAGCCCAGATCAGCCTTTGAAACAAGTGGTACATAATTTCGCACCCTTCCTAACTAGAAAATTATGAGCACTAGACATATATTCCATGTTACCTGCCACTGTGGCCTCCAGAATGCTACCTTCTCTGATGTCAAATAGTTAATATATGTCTTAGTAATTTTAAAGCTATATTGAAACTGCTATTGCTTTTTCAGTTAGAAAATCCATTTTGGTAACCTACTATGGAGACTTGCAAGCACCTCAAATTAGAAACATTAACCTTTCTCCTCCTTGTGTTATATTCTGAGTCCCTTACAGGTCCCCTATAACTTTTCACATGATCCTCAAATTAGATTATTGAGTTATTAATCTAGGTCAGCATCGAGTAGCCATGAACAGCATTATATAAACAAATAATATAATTAGAAATTCCTCAAAACTAAGCATGAGCTGATGACCAAATCGGAGGCTACCTAGACATAAATCATGTGTCATTCACAGCATAACATAAAAGAGCAAGAAAAAAAAAAACAGTACCTCAACATAGAGAGCGTCTAAATATCTTAGAATAAGCTATGAAAAATAAGACTAGTGTTATGGATTGAAAGTATCCTTCCAAGATTCATATGTTGAAATCCTAACCCCCAATGTGACTGTTTAGAGATGGGGCTTTTAAAAAGGCAATTAAGCCTAAATTAGGTAAAAAGCCTGGGACTCTAATCTGATAGGACTAATGTCCTTATAAGAAAAGGAAGATACTAAAGCTGTCTTTCTTGAGGGCATTCAAGAAAGGCCATGTGAAAACAGTGAGGAGGCCTCTTCTAAGCCAGGAAGAGAGATCTCACCAGAAACCAACCCTGCTGGCACCTTTATGTTAGACTCCTAGCTTCAAGAATTGAGAAAATAAGTTTTGCTTCTTTAAATCACCCAGAGTATTATATCACTATATCACAGCAGGAGAATATTAATATAATCAGTAACTAATATTTTGAGAGATACTTTCTGGGCTACTTCACAAATAAACACTAGTATTAGTATTTCAATTTAGAGAAATCAAAGCCTAGAAATCTAGATAACATATTTAAATCATTCAGAAAATAGCAGAATTTGGACAAAAGCTCAAGGCCACATAGCTCACAATCGACAAGTTCAGGCAGTATGCAATTATATTATCTTCAGACTAGCACACTATTATGAAAAATGCATACTGGTCTTTAGAATAAGTAGTACTCTTAAAAAGACTCATACCTTTGCAATTGAAATCTAAAATATATTTACAGGATTTTTCTCTTTATGCATTTTATTGTAATGTACTCACATACATTTACTTAAGCTTGTTAAGATTGTGCCTCTGATCATCCATGGGTTAGTATAGGAGGGTAAACGCCCCATACCTGCTGCCCTTCTCAAACCAAGAACTTGCTTTTTGAAGTAATCAATAGCTTTTTCTTTTAGCACATGTCATCAGCAAAATGACAGTTGGGAAAAGTAAGAAACAGAGCATACATACGAGTATTACCTTTCTTCCAGGCTAACTGCTGTTTTATGCCCTTCTGATGTATTAACAATCTACAATAAAGTCCCACAATTTAATAATTTGAAAACAGTTAATAGTATTTTTTATCAAATCAGTGAAGCAAGAGGTTGAATCAAATTGTAAGATAAAATTTAAGGACAAACAAACTTCGAATGATGGTTAAATGTTTAATCAAGGCATTTCAGTGATGATATAAATGTCAAAATAAGAGACTTATGCACTGAAACGTTTAAAACATCAGGGTGTCTTATTATTTTTAATACTTTTCAAAAAAACATGTATTTTTTAATCAACAACTTCTATTACCTAACTTTATGGTTCATAAACTGTTATAGTTGTCAGCAGATCTACACATTTCTCTTTCTACCCAACTAATAAAAATAAATGAGAAAACTGAAGATATTTTTATTTTTGTTTAGGGTTATAATTGAAACTTTTAAAAACGTTTTCTTCCTTTTACCACTTCATCCAATGCTGTACTTTATGCAGCACATGTAAGATTAGTGTCCTCATAGAACAGCATGTGAATTTAGCATATATTTATTTATCTTGCCTGAAAATAACATAATCATCTAACTCTAGATTCTTCTATAGATTTATGTCAAAGTTTATTTACAAATATTGTACAAATATATTACTATTTACATTTGTACCAACATTTGCTTTTTGAATGCTTTTGCATCCTTTCAATTTTACTCCCAAAACAAATTCTAGGGTAGATAGGGCAGACATCATTATTTTGCAATTTTGATAGAAGGAAACTGAGGTTCAGTGACTTGCTTAATATGCCTTACCACGTGTTTTATTACTTTCTCCACCATAGCATGCAAGCGTTGAAAGACAGGTTCTTTATTTCTTTCACACAAGATATTCTTTGTCTACATTTTATGAAAAAAAAAATCTATAATAATCAGAAAGAATATGACTTTAATGAATATTAATCAATTTTAATATTATCTCACAGCACTGGGGTTTCACAAATTTCTCAACCAATGCTGTAGCTCATTTATTGAGCACCTAATATGTATTCTGAATGATTTATTAATGAGAGTCTAATATTTAAACACAAAGTTCCTGTCCTCTGGTTGGCTTAGGTTGCTAGAAGACAAGGTTTCTGAAGTCATGACTGTATAAAATGATTACTTTGTTTAATAAATTATACATGAACACATCTCCATTACTACATAGTTAGATTACATGCATTAATAAAAATTATCTAGGGATATAAAACAGATAATACAACAGCTTTCATTAGGCAGTATAGGCCTACTGTCATATGTGTGATGAAAACTATACTTTTCATGAAATCATAAGGTCATTATGCGTTAGGCATATAGAAAAAAACCTATTTGGATGTTGAGAGATTTGAGTTGGTCCTTATTTATTTGTTTTAGATTTCCCTACCAACTCATCTTCCAATGTATAAGCCACCTCCTATCATCTCACTTTAGTTATTAAATACTCGTGCCGGACATTGTCCTCAGATAATTCAGGAGAAAACCAGTCCAATATCAAAGAGACAAATGATTAATTGAGTATTGTTTTCATGCTCAGAAAATTACCTAAATCGTGTCTTTGGGAATCTGATTAAATAGCCCAAACTCATAAAATACAGAATTGGAAAAACTTACCTTTGAGATGGTTCTTTTATTTATATGACTGCACCTCATTCACAATATGTATAGATAGTTCAACTATGTCATACAGACATGTTTAGTATTTCTGATTCTGAGTGAGAATGCAAAATCTTGTAATGACTCATTCAGTCATGAAATATATTAGATTATTATAATTGTGGTCCTTTTCATTTGCTTGAACCAAGTACTTAGAATGCCTATTTACTCAAAGATTTTTTATCCCACTTTAACTGCCTGGCTTCTAAGAACACAAGGTCATTTTTCATAGAAGATGACTCACAGTACATTAAGATACTTAGAAAACCTTTCTAATGATCTGAGTTTAAGGAATTCCTCTAATAAATAGCTATGTAGAAATAGTCATGTAGGAGGAAAAGTCTTTTAATTTCAAATATACTGTTTAGAGTCCACTTCACTTTAACTCTAAATTTAAGTGGACAATTTAAGAATTTCTGACATTTTCTAAGCCACACAGATTTAAACCCTAATATGCTCTGAATGCCTTATGTCTTTACAGATGACCGTTCTCCTTTTGCCACTTAATAGGCATTCTTCAAAACAAGATTGTGATTATCGTCCCTCTCACTGGGCATTCACTTTTCTTGGACTCACACATGGGTCGAGTGTTTCATTTTCAATATCACACAAATCCTGAACCTTCATCAAAACTGTGAATATCCAACAGGTTTACTTGCTTTACCTATAATCATCTTCAAATGAACTGTCATCACAGTCTTAATCTGTCTTTGTCTGCCTGAATTGTTCCCACCTTCCTGCCAACTCTTTTACTACTTGAGAAGGTTTGCTAAGATTTTAAATTTATTCATTGGTGATTGTAAAAATGTCTGTAAGGATATGTGTTACTTAGTTAAACATGTGAAATAACTTATCTGAGCACCTCATCATGGAAGCAGGCCATTAATCCTCAAACGCGGGATTTGAGACTACTGCCAAACATTCTACCTCCATCTTATTTGGAAGAAGAATTAAATATATGTTGCATCTACACTATTACAAAAGTAATTACAGTGATAATAAATTATCCAGGTGTTTTATTGATTTGATGCCCAAAGTCCAGATGTTTGTAATCTGTTTTGTTAATAATGCTTTTATACACTTTTCCTACAGTGAATAGTTCAAAAAGCAAAGAGAAAATCAGAAACATATATCGGTTCTGTAGTTGTTGCTGAAAGAGTCTATTAGTCATAAAATCAACCTACTAAATTCCTCTTGATCTATTGGACACTTACAATGGCCCAGGAAACAAAAGAGAAGGTAAATAAAATTAACAATCTGCATGTGTCATTGAAAAATACAAATTTAATATACTAATTTAACTTATCTTTATTTGTCTTCTGGCCCAGAATGACAGTTGCTATTCTGAGTACACTATATAACTGTAATCTCTTCTTTTTTGAATTAAGTTTTCTATGAAATTTTGCAAAGACAAAGCAGGAAAAAGTTTATGAGTATCTCCTTGGCAGCTACAAATATTCCCATCGTGTCCTTGTTGAATAACAAATTTAAAGTGAAGAATTGACACTGGAAGATTGACTGGATTCTAAATGAACTTTTTAATAGTAATGTAAAACTTGAGGGAACAGAGCACCAGTAATGAAAGGAAATACAAGGCTAAGTATTGGAAAGTAATTAGCAAGCTCATCACTGACAACCCTTTGATGGCCTGAATTGCTTCCAGAAAGATAAGAGTATATTGTTTAAATAAAAAAAACAATTAAATCCCTCATGCACATTCATAGAATTATTTCATATTCATATGCAAATAGCACGGCCCTGATTCCTTGAACATACTAATATGTATCAACAAGAAAGCACTGTATTTGGTGCTGCCATATTTGGGTGTGTAAAAGGCACCCATAGTAAATACGTGGGCTACTACAGACCTGTGGATTTTATAAGGTCCTGAGAATTGTGTTAAATTTGCAATGTGGCTAAGGTCCACCAGCAAACAGTGTATGCATAGGTTCAACTACGTTTGTAAAGAAGTATTAGGTTATTTGTATTGATATCAGAAACAAAAAAAGTAAAGACAAACCTGCTATCAGTTTTTCTCTCCTTCAGGTAAATAACTCTTATTTATAGGTCAATAGAATTTATGCATATATATTAAATAAACAGAAATGCAATATTGAAAGCAAAGAATAAAAACTCAGTTGGAGTTCTAGATACAAGATTATTATATTAAAGCTGAAAACTCCTATCCTTTTTCTTTTTGAATAATAAACGCGATTTAACTTTTTCCATCCTTATAATCACTTCCCTTCAAAATCCAGCATTAAATCATCATTCTGGTTTCAATTAAGCCCTTTTCTTCAACAAATCAATACACTTCAGTCCTCTAAACTTACATCTTTTCTATTTGCTTAGCTGCTATTCATTTGTCTATATGTTATTACGCTCTCTTCCTTAGCTCCATTCTTTCTATTTTTCAAGACCCGTGTCAATTCCTATTTCTCAATGCTCCAACAATCTATAACTACCACACTCCCCACTGATCTAACCTGTATGTCCCACTTTTCTACTCTGTGGTCGATGTTAGATATTTTTAGTCTTTGCACTTTTATATTTTATTATTTATTACTTCATCTCTTATTTTTACTCACCTTGAGTAAATCTGTATATGTATGCAGGTGATCACATGTGTACATAGCTTAGGTACCCATTTTGATTAAAAATACTTGGCAAGACAAACAATGTTTAATAACTTGCTTGTTTGGTACTCATGATTCCTAATAGAATTTCTTGGCAAAAGTATCTGTTCAATAAATATTGGGTGTATCTTCATAATTCACAAATTGCTATAAACATGTATAATATAGAAGCAGTGACACATGCCATAGCATATTTGTAAATATATTTTATGAATGTTAAAAAAAAAACTTTAATATAAATCAAATGATTGTTTTTGAATGATTATTTTGACCAAAGATATTAGTGAATATTATATGAAAGTGAGAAGTGGGCACATTAACTAAGAAGAAAAAGCCAGGGATATTTTGCATTAGGCATCCTGTCTCATTTCTGAGCTCCAGAAAGAATTTAAGACTAGAAAGAAAGCTCAATAATCTTTTAAATAGTAGAGAAGTAATTCTAAAGACATCAAACTACCTGCCCACTGCCCTGCAGCTTGCTAGAAGCACTGGCATTGGTACTAGAACTATATAGTTCTTTCCTTCCGTTCAAAAATCTTTGCCCAAGCTTAGAGGAGTGTCTTAACCACCAATACTGTGGTCTATTGACTGTGCACTAGACTCAGTAACTTCAGCTTTCACATTTGACCTAACCAGTGAACAGAGAACATTCTTGCTTCCAGTGGTAAAGCCAGAGATCTGAGTAGTAACTTTTAAATCATTATGTAGACTGGAAAATTAGCTAACAATCCCTCTCTTGTCTCATCAATGGCATCATACAGATTTCTATTGCCTAATGTGGCTTTTCTTGAATCCTTTATCTCCATTTTGGTTTTGGCTTTGCTTTAATCTGAATTGCTCAAGTTGGTAGTCTAAGCTTTTCTGTGTTTCACAGCACCTAAGATAATGTTTGGTATCACAGTGTCTTCATAAGTATTTTGTTTAATTGATGATTATTTAATAGTTAATTGTTTTATAATCACTACAAATATCCCTATCTCATTGCCCCAAAATAAAGGTTTTGGATGATGCTTAAGAGGCCCGGATCATATCCATCCCTAATTTTGCCTAAAGCTACAGTGATCCTATCTTCTCTGGCAAAGAACTCCATGAGACACTGAAAATCAGCTCTAAGTGTATGAATGATCCCTAGTAAAGATTAGGTTTCTGATGATTACTATCAAAGCCTTATGACTAGAAGAACTCTTCTTTATGGGTTGAGTATTGTCATACTCACTATGTCATAAGGTTGAGCAGGCCTTGCAGCAAATACTGAATGATAAAAATGTATCCAGAGGGCAAAGTTAGTTACACAGAAACTATGTTCAAACCCTCGGCTGCACATGTCATCACTCCATTAACTCAAACTTATGACCTTTTGACAATTTTCCCAAAACTAGCTAATGAAGAAAAAAAAGCAGATCTGAATTAGTAATGGGTAGGTTAAGTATGTGTGCAAATTGTACCACAATCACACATGGGGAATTTTAATGGACAATGGTGAGAAAAATGTTTCCAGTGGGCAGTACTTCAAACATTAAAATTGGCTGGGCACTCTATACAATGTGAGATAATGACTGAGGAAAGGATATACAGAAACTCCTGGGGAGTGACATAGTTTAGCCCTACTAGTGGGGCCTGGAAGATTTAAGATTAGAAAATTAGAGCCAACAAAATCTTAGGAAGAGGTATATGGATAAACTTATGGAGTTGAGCATATTGTATACCAATATTTGTGTCTCATTTTATTGCTCACCAAAAATCATCCACTGTGGGGGAGATTTTTATCTACCAGGTGAACATAATAGCTTGTTTATTAGCTGTTAGCACTGTTTTCAGCCACTGTAACATTTGAACAACAGGTCCTCAAATGGACTAGTAATGGTTCTAGAGATGTACGAAAAATGACCCACATTTGGTCTCTGTCTCAGCAAGCTGATCTGGCTGCCATTGCTGCTGAATACTGTGCTATCAGTAGCAGAAACATGTTGAACTAGTCATGGTAACTTCTCTTGAGAAAACCAGAAAACCAGCTGACAAGTTGATTATATCAGAATCTTCCCACCTATGAGGGGATAGAAATTTGTTCCTATCATAATTTTTCTCTCCTTAGGGTACAGGAACTGTTGGCAGTGCCTATGCTGTACTTCTTTGAGGGCTTATGAAAAAACTGGTTTATAGAGAATAGAATCTGCATGAAATTTTCTCTGAACAAGGGCCCCCTTTTATAGTGAAGGTGGTGTAATGAGTTCACCTTGCAGGGTCATTATGAGGATTAGAGATAATTAAATATGTTGTCTAACTTTTCATGACAACTCATTAACATTTTGAGTTCTGGCAATATGTACAATGACAGAAATTATTTATTAGGCTTTGCCTTGGGGAATATTTTAAAAGTATAAAGGAGATATAAAGAAAGTTAGTATATTTAACTAAAGTCATGTAGCAAGGAATTGTAAGAGCTGGGTATAAATAAAATATCTGATTTCAGACCCTAATCTCTGTCTACTGTGTCACAGTACTCCTTCACAATATTAAATCACTGAACAGATGACACATCATAGCCAGCTGTTTAACAACTGCCCAAATGTGAACATGCATTTACTTGGAAAGCCTTTTAACATTAGAGGCTATTAATAATTAATCATCTTAGCCAAAACCATAGAAATCATTGCTTGTAGAGAGTGGGCATAATACAGAAATTAAGAAAAAAATAATAATTCATTATAATCACTCAATTCGTTGCTTAACAGTTTCAATGTCAATGCTATAAGTTAAATCATGTTTACCAAAAATTTTCGGTTAGATAAATTAGGGTGTGATGTTTATTTGAATGTAAGATTGGTATATTAAAATTAATCTAGAGGAAGAATGTTGATGTTAATTCCCAGGGCCAGACTCCTAATCAACTCAATTATCTGGAATTTGATCACATATCTAGAAGCTAGGGTTGATCTCTGAGTACACAGAAATGTAACTATACAAATGTGTAAGTCTTTGTAAAATGTGGAAAACAGTCTCTCAAGTAGAAAATTCAATGTAAAATTAGTTAATATATCAGAGTATGTGAGAGGAGGTATGATCCCTAAGAATCCAATGTAAATGCTGGAAAGATAAGGACTCTTGAAGCCATTTGGGGACTTAGGAACAATGGTTCCCCAAAATGTCTCTGTTTTAAAGTACAATATAATGTTTCTACATATAATTATGATACATATAAGATATAGTTCTCTTAGTGCCCGCTTAGAGATGTGTATGATATAAGAATGTTTTATTTTAGTGCTTATTTATCTATTTATTTAAAGTATTAGGAAGTAAAGCATAAACTTCAATTTTTTTTAGAAATATAATTTTGGAATGCTCTGCTGTCATACTGAGAACATAAAGGAACTATACTAATTTCTAGGCCCAGTTTTCACAGCATTTTTAAAAAAGAATAAAGAAATTACAGGAAAGGTCCTCAACAAATGCACAGCCTAGTTCCGTTTGCCATCATGTGGTTCAAGAATACTTTTCTTTCTTCTTTTTTTTCCATCATAGAGGAGGCTAAGGCCATTTGACACAGTGGTCATGCCAAATGGTATATAAAAAAAATAATAAAATCACATGTGGGTAAAAGCCAATATTAAATGTAGGTCATATAGGATTGAGTACTTTTTCTCAGAAACATTAATTCAAAGTAAAGGAGTAAAAATGAAAATTCAAAAAAATGCTAGGATGCCTTAATACTTGAATTGCTCCCAATTGACTAGATTAGCTTTCCAGGTCCCTTCAGTTGTCTAACCTTTCTTTTATATTTCATAATACTGATCAAAGAGACCTGCTCCCTTAACTCAATAAGCCTCTCAAGGTGAAAAAAGTCACTAAATTAATATTTATTTTGCAGCATAAAAAAAGCCAGTGCTATCTACAAACAGTATAATTAATTGGGATTAATTTCATGTGCAAATTTTGTCATTGCAGGTGTTGATGGAGTAATACATCAAAGGGACTTCACCTCTGTAAAAAATCAATGCTAACATAACCTTGATCACTGTTCCTGTGGATGTCACATGTAACACTAATCAGTCATGGTTTGTAGAAAACATCTTAGAGAACAAATATAATTTGCTTTTTTTATTGGCATTTTTCAAGATGAGTGATAATATGCATTCACAGGGCAAGCAACTCTCTAAAAAAATACAATCTCTGAGGGAAAGTGGTGAAGACATGTTGGTGCATGTGGGAATGGTTAAGAAGAACATCATAAGTGTGAAAAAAAATCTTCACATTGATATGGAAACTACTAATTCTGCTTTTCGAATACAGACTTCCCAGGACTTATGGAAAAGCCCGAGATCTTCAAATCTATAAAAGAAGAACTTTGTAGTTCCAAAGGGATAAAAAAGGATAACCTAACTGTATGGTAACAGACTTTATACAATGCTTACCTTTACTCCTATATATCACAAACCTTCCATTGTTGATTATGACCACAATGCAGCAAGCACAAGGCAAACTTTCATCTGGTTTTTGTCTTGAGTTGACCTCTGATGATTTACTGTGTAGTAAAAATTATAACTGCAAATATTTTTTTATATTTATGTATTTAAATATTTATTTTATTTAGCTGGTTGTCATTTGACTTTTTATGTCATTACTGATATTTAGAGAATTATCAATGCTAGAACTCTCATTATTAGTCTATCATTCAGCATGCATTAAAATGTATTGATACAAATTATATTAAAATTAATAATTATATTAAAATAAATAATACCCATGGAGGAAACCTGGTTCAGTTAGATGACATATGTAAGGTGGTGTATGACAGATTTTATTTTTAAAAGATTTTATCTTAAAAAAAGATACATCATTGTAGCCTAAAATAGATAGATATGACTTCTTATATCTTAAATGATAGTTTGTGAAAAAAAAAATTATGAGCACAGAGGAGTTGAGGCTAGAAGATAGAGGTATGTGTATAGAAATTTAAAAAAGAGGACAAAGGAAAAACAAAGTTTTAAAAATGAGAATGAGGTTGTTGCATATATCTTCTTTTCTACTTTCTTGTCTCTTTCAGACTATTTTTGCTCCATATGTCTTCAAGGAACTTGAAATTTAGAAGGCCAAGTTTCTAATTTTAGCAATTAGATTAGCACTAAAATAGCATTTTAGAAAAAACAAATTCTTTAGAGAAAACAACCATATTAAATGTCTTTAACAACAGAAAATCTTAAACATTCTTTGGTTTTAACTTTTGTCACAATAAAGCAGGCAGCAAAAAGCAAAGTGATATTTTTGGCAATCTATAAGGCACCTTTCTCCATCCCAAACCATTTCTGTCTGATCCTTATTATATATGAAAATAATTATATGAAAATAAACTCCTATTTCTGTAACCTCATTCTCAGCTCAGGAGAAAATGTGTTTGGACTTGGTATTTCCAGTATTAAAACTTAGCATTCTGCTTTAATTTTATGCTTTGCTAGTCCCCCTGGTTCTTGTTTTCTGGGTTGCATTTAGTACAGTCTCCATCCAATGCAAATTTCATTAAATCCCAAGTTTTTCCACATGGTAGACGCCTTGATCAGAGCAGCACCATTGTGAGGTGGGAGACACACACCAGGGAGCCTCATAATAATCAAGTTGTCATGGCAAATTTAAATTTTTGCCCTGTAAGTTTGGGAGAATCTAAATATATTTTGATGATAAAAGATAAAGAACATTACTACTTAGAAGGACTTGTTCTCTTAAAATCAAGTCAGATTATTTAGATAATGAACTAGAAGATTATGATATTAATGCAAAGATATTCTAACATACCAGAAAGAAACCCATGTTTACAAGGACACTTGATTGATGACAAAAACGAAACTCTAGAGAGAAAAGAAAGAAATAAAGGTTATTACAGTTAATGATGTTGGGACAAATGAGTTTCCATGGAGGTCACTGAAATTTTGTCTATACCATTCAATGTAACAAAAAGCAATTTTAAGTGGATTGTAGAAATAAACATAAACAGAAAGAAATGAAATGATATATGATAGAGATAGATGAGTGAGCAAAAGAGAGAGCTAGTGAGCAAATTTTCTATAATCAATAAGAAAAGATAGCTAATCCTCTCTTAAAAATGGGCAAGAGAATTACCAAGTCCTTCACAATAACAGCAAAGAAAATCCGAAAGACAAAAAAAAATTGAAAAGGTGCTAAACTTCATTACTAATCAGAAAAATAAAAATTGATATTCACCAGATGACTAAAACTAAAAAAGACTGACATATTAAATATTGGTAAGCACTACACTTAATAATTCTTATATGCTGTTTATAGGAATTTAAATTTTATAATCAAATAGAAAAACTTTATTAAACTTGAAAATACATATATAATAAATTATAAATAGTAAATAGAACATATCATTCCTTGATATATTTTTTTCCAAAATGTGTGTACATACATATCAGCAATTATAATAGTACTGTTTGAAATAGCTCCAAATAACTCAATTGTTCATGTTAGAAGAGTGAATGCAAAAACTGCGGTAAAGACATATAATGGAATACTATAAAATGAACTTGAACAAACTATAGTGACACAAATCAACATAGATAGCTCCCGTAATCTAGACAAAATTAACCTAAAGAGTTTAGAACTGCATGCTAAAGTGGTAGAACTCTAAAAGAAAAGAAAAAAACGATTACCACAAAGATCAAAATTGTCTTTACCTTTCTCTCAAGGGGAGGAGAGGCACAATAAGACTTATTAGGAAGTCATGTGGGGGCTTCTGGAGTGCTGGCAACTTTGCATTTCTTACCAAAATAGGTGTTTGCTTCATAATAATTTATTAATCTGTACCTTTATGTGTTATATTTTTTTTGTATGTGTTATATTTCACAATAAGAACAAAAGGTTTTTGTTTGAAATGTTTTAATCTCTTATCTTAGCATGAATAACTAGATATATCTGGGGACAAATGACTGTCAGAGAGATATTTAAATACCTTATGAAAAATTTATACATTCATCAACCGGGTGACACTTGTATCACTGACTAATAGATACAGTTGTTATCGAACAAGTTTACTTAATTAGACATTCGACTTCCTGCTTCCATGCTGTAACATGTCAGAGACATCAATTATTTGTTTCTACAAAAGTGTTGGTAACAAGCTTAGAAATGAATTAAACTGTTGTGCTTACAGAAATCTGAGATTTCAGAAAGTAATACATGGGTTTCTGCATCTGTAACACCAAGTTGCTATTCCATCCCCATTTCTCTGAGACCTGATTGGGTTCTACGTTATTACTCAAACTGGCCCTGGGTAGAGGCATTTACATCATATGTTTCTCCTTTGTCAACTTTCATTAGTTCTGTAGTCCTATTATATTTAAATATATATCTTAGAATACCTTATTATGATTGCATGTCTCCAGAAACCCCAGCCCTCTCACTTTTTTTGAGGTTCTTACCTAAGACACTGTTTTAGTTTTCAAATAACTGCCCCTACTGATGACAAAACTGAGGCCCAATCTAGCATTTAATCACATTATGTAGATTTACCAGTCAACTTTGGGGCATTTCCTGAAAAGTTGTAGCTGTTCCTTTTCCAAAACAGCAAAAACATATAACTCTTCAATGATAAAGAAGCAGTGAATTTACATTTGTAGAGAATAAAGAGAAGATATATTTGATGTATGTGAGGTTCAGTGGTATGGTTGCTTTAGAGTTTTGAGTGGCTTGGTTGCCTACTAGTTATGGCTTGGAGACACCACCTTCTCCCTGCCAGCTACACTTACTCTAAGTTCTTAATATAAGTGAGTTGACTGTATAGAGAGAAGACAGATGGAGCATTTTAAAGCAAGTTGCCTCTTGATTATTTTTCTCTACTGCACATGTGACTTCCATGACTCTCCTACCTAGATTTTTGCTGCCAGGGTAAAGAAAAAAATCCTTCCTATACTACAGTCTTGGAAAACTGTGGACAACATTAGTATCTAGGGAGTTCTTGATCGAACACAATAAGCATTTCTGTTAAATTGAACATTTACAAATATCTGGCTCCCAAGGTTCTTGAACCAAGACCTAAATCAGCAGGTACACAACAGAGAATTGAATTAAAGACATTTATTAGCATAAATATTGTATTTGCTTGAGAAAAATCTAAATGGGCATGGGTTTTTCAGTGACAAATCTATAATAACCCTATCCTTTGCTTTCTGTACTTTGAAACTAGGTTCTTTGCATAAAAGTGTGTGATTATAATGTCTTCTTGGTAAATTATTTATTATACCATTAAGCCATGTCTTTTCTTTTTTGTAATACTCTCTGCTTTAAATATGATTTTGTGTGTTGTTCATGCTTTTAATGTTAATGTATTCACCATATTTATTTGTTACTATTTATCTGGTTATATGCAAATTAAATATAGATTTAAAAAATCAATATCTTCATTCTCCTCTGGATGAAGACAAGGCTTTAGATTTCTACCTCCCTACCTGAACCTTTCCTCCTCCTTAAAACTGGTATAACATCACCTCTTTCTCAATGGAAAGGTATATGGAAATTATGATAAGTACTTTCTCTCCTCCAGCTTTGAAAATGGGTATATGTTCTAAACTTGGTTAATGGATCATAAGGGAAGGTCTACCTCAGGTTCATGAAAAAAATTTTTTCACCACTTTTTATTTTTCTGATAAGAAGAAAGAATAGATCTTTTTATTCTCCTGAGGCTGGTTAATACTGGATAACATCTATGCAGTTGCTACAGTTAATTTATGGCTCTGAAGTTAGCTTGAGGTCAAATTCAGATTATACCTAAGGTCAAACCAATACATTGAGCCCCTGTTAATATCAGTTAGCCACTGTTACTAATTTAGAGCCTAACTTACCTCATGATTTCTATTAAACAGTCTTTTATATAATAATTTAAGACTTTTGAGGTTTGTTCCTTCAAACCAAATGTATCCAAAATATATAAATATATAAAATAGTTTTGTTTCTTTCTTGTTCTCTTTCTTCTAAATAGAAATGCCTATTTAGATTTCACAAAAATCTTCACTGAAGTCTTTGGACAAAAAAGAAAAACAAATGCAAAAGTCAAAAGTCTCCTCTTTATTAGATCTTCAGGAAGGTTCTGTATGGTAAATTGTTTCTGTCTTTGCCTGAAAATGTTTTTAATTCCTTAGCACTCCTGAATAATTATCCAATTCCTATACAATTCTAGATGGGCAACTGTTTTCTCTGTTTCTTGAGTATCTTGTTCTATTTTCTTGCATTTATCATTGCTGTTGAGAAGATCTAAGGGCAGCACAATTGATAACCCTGGATAGCTATTTTCTTTAATAAATATTCTTCAGTTACAATTTAGATATTCTCTTCATCTTTGGTATTTTCTAATTTCATCATGAAATTAGATATGTGGATTTGTCATCATTTATACTTAAGACACTAAGATTCTCTTTCAAATTGAAGGCTTACAACTTCCTTCAGTTCTGGAAAATTTCCTGCCATTATCCTTTTATCACTCCATTTTCCTCATCCTGTGCTTATTATTCATTAAATATAAGTTGGTCTTTTTATTGTATTTTCTATATCTTTTAATTTTTACCTTACATATTCATTCTCTTTATCCTTCTGCAATGCATTATGAATAACTTCTTCAAAATTATCTTATGTTCTATATATTGCTACCTATATAAACAATCTACTTTTTAAATATATCTGTTTTTTTTTAATTTTTATAAATGGGAATTTTGCAAATATTGTATTAACTTATTTTCATAGTATGCCCTCCTTAATGCTGTTCTTTGCGTGTCCATTTTGCTTTTTTTTTTTTTTTAAGCGCTTGCTGATACCTTATTATGGTTTACAAATGCTGAGAGCTATGTTATCTTCAACTGGTATGGTATTTTATGGAGACACATAAGCCTGACCTCAGGAAGTATTTTAAATATTTTATCTTTATTTTTCTCTGTGAAGACCAACAGGCTGCAATAAACCTTGGCCAGACTTCTTATTAATTTTTCAATGTAAGCTTTGTGTTACTGATAACTGGTATAAATTCAGACCCTACACTTATACATGAGGCAGATTGGGTTTTCTAATTGTAAATGCATAAATCTTTTCTTAGTCATAGCCCTGGGCATCTATTTTTCAGCCTATCCCTCACCAGGAGATATGGTCTTTAAAGAACATTATTTAATAACCATAAATCTATCTATATTTATTTCTTTGATGATTTCATTCTGTCTAGAAACTTTAAATATTATCTATACATAGATTATTTCCAAATTTACATCTTTCACTGACATCTCCCATCAAATCCAGACTTATATATCCAACTACTTGACAGCCTCCTAGTTTTCTAATAGTCACCTCAACCGTAGCATAGCTCACAAATGAGTTCTGATTTTTGTGACAAAAATGGCATCCCCTACAGTCTTCCTCATCTCAAATAATGGCCTCATTCTTCCAGAACCAAAACAAAAATTGTGGTGTTATCTTTGACTCTTCTGTAAGTGTCTCACATAAATACAATCTGTCAGCAAATCCTAGTGACTTCACTGTAGAATAGTTTTCAACATATTACATTCATATCACCTCTACTATTACCAGTCTGGTTCAATCCACCCTCATCTCCTATGTTGATGATTACCATATCCTCAGAATTAACCTTTCCATTTACTCCCCTGCCTTCCTTAAACCTATCCATGTGATCTGGCTATTCATTATGACCTAATTTCCTCATATTCTATTCCTCTGTTTCAAACACCATAGTCATCTTGCTCTTCTTGAATTCTCCTGGAAGGCCCTGACTGAGGGCTCTCATAATTGTGGTGTCCCCTGCATGGGCATATACATGAATGTCTTTCAACTCTTGACTCAACTCATTCCATTCTTTACACAAGAATTTTTTTGTGTGTGTGTAGAAAAAAATGCTTCGCAAATGATTGCATTTAGGTTTGCTGAAATACTCATAATTCTTATTTCTCTTACCTGTTTATTTCTTAACCTAATGCATACTTCCTTATCTCTGTCCTTTTCTCTAAGACTAGAATATAAGCTTTACAAGGAGATAAAATTAAACTTTTTTTTTTCTTTTTTACTTTTATACTACCAATGCCTAGCACACAGTAGACCTTCAATCATTATTTGGTTAACAGATAAAAGCAAAGCAAAACGAAAAAGGAGAACATAGAGGCCTTTGTGGTTCCACTTCGATTCAGACTTGATTCCTATCCATACCATGCATTGGCCTAGGCTTTGTCTTAGGACCTTAGAAATGCAAAGATATCACTTCTTAAATGTATGTCAGGTTTAATTTTCCAGTTCTGATCTCACTCAGGAGCCAGTTCCCATTATGATCTCTTTGTCATATTTTATTCAGAATTTAAGTTTGGAGTAGGAGAAGAAAGGTTTATTGAATCAGCTCATTCTTCCAATGTAACAAGGCTTGGTGTTAACTTTATAAAAATATATTCAGAGATTGAAAATTACCTGCGTGTTGAGCATTACATGATTACCTAAACAACACTCGTCACAGAGATGGTCTTTTCAGATATCATGCCATGAGGTATAAACAATAGGCAAAAACTAATCAAATGTTATTTCCAGAAGAATTTCTATCCAGCTTCTTCAAATTGTCAATCAATTCTGATACCTTTTGGCTGCTCTAAGCTCTATTTTCAACTACCTGGCTCACTGGGGAAAGGATTTTTACTAGCAAAATTCAATGAAATATTAGAGCCTATTAAAAAATTTAAAAGGTATTTAATAACTAAATTCAGACTCAAAAACACACTAAATTTAGAGGCTATCTAAGCCATTCACCACCACAGCAAGAATTCTCACAACTTAACTGTATGATAAATACATTTTTCAGAAAAAAATGATCAATTTAGTTCTATGAAAAGATAGATTTATCTTAAAATTCAATAATAAAACAAGCTGGCTATGTTTTTACAGTCTACTTATATATTGTGAACAAAAGGAGAATGTAAATATCCTCAAGCAGCCAACTTTAGTCTATATGTAGTGTCTCCAAAGGCTCAGAATTTCATATTTAAAGAATTAACACAAAACAAAGGAAGAGTAATATATAAATTAAATTTTTCCTTAATTTCCCATGCATATTGAGTCTATTCTCATCTCTTTTATGTTTGAATTGTTTCACCAACAGAAATGACTTTCCTCATATTCACAGCTTAGTCACATTTTCCTCTGAGATTCTAACACAATGCCTGGCCATGAAAAATATTTCATGAAAAATACCTTCTCCATAAAATATAGTCCATGACACTTCCATTTTTTTAAATTTCTATAGCAATTGATTGTTACTAAGCTTGACACCTAAATACATATTGCTTCATATTGTGATTATTAATTTGTTCAGGTTTTGTAGTTATTTAATAGTGTCAAAAAGATATAGTCCTTGTCTCCTCCAATTGTATTATAAGCTTCTTTAGGATAGGGACTAAGATTTTTTTTAATAAATGTTTTGTTATGCCTACTATGAGCAAGAAGCAAACATTCTCTTTAAAAGCAAATAAAACATCAACAACAACAACAACAAAAACTTAAAAACTTTTATTTTTATTGTGCATCAAGCCCAGAAAATAGTTTCTTAAACCAGCTTGAAATCAATTACTTCATTCTCTTGGTATTTGAACTAGTGCTAATTTCAAAAGCTGGGGTAAAGTTGTTGAAGACTCAGGAGTGGGATTTTACAAAATGAATGTTTGCATCACGTATATAACCAAAACAGATGATATGAATCAGCAGGGGATAAATGAGATTCCAAAATCAGCAGATAACTTCATTTTAGCATTCATTTTGTTTTTGCATTAGCAACATGAACAACATCCAATTTATTTTCTCAACATTGCACAACAGCATCAAATACACATTCCGGCGTTCACTATGTTTGTATCTGTGTTCACATCTGAACCTGGAACTATTCCATACCTTATTGCATTTCTTCTGAATACATTCAGCTTAGGGATTTCATGGTGGGCAAAGAGCTCTCAGAACATAAGTTGCAATATGTTGCTTTTAGCAATTCAACATATTCATTCGTTGGAACTCTAGTCTTTTTGCATTCATTTTCCCACCAACATGTGCATATACATCAACACATTTGCATAAAGTATTCAAGATACAAACATATAGGTTTGCTTTTCCTCCCAAGAACTTTGTAAAGTTGCCAATAGGGCATCTTTCCTGGTTGGTCAAATTTCCTTTTTAGTGTTTTTAAAATGTCGGATGTTTTAGAGCTTGGGGTACTCCACTGGAAATGTGTCTTCTTCAGTCATATTCTTACTGTCAGGCTGAGGGGCAAATCAAATTGACCTGTCAAGGAACAGGAACTGTTTGTGATTGAATTATTTCATTTCGAACCAAGTTTGCTTTTTTTAAAAAAGAGTTACTGGGTACTAAAAGCTGAATTTGTTTTTTAGTAGAAACTTATCTTCCTCATCTGACTACAACAATGAAATTAAGAGATAATGCCTTATGCCACAGGGTTCAAAAAATTTAACAAGTTTTTAAAGTTTAGTTACCTGACAGATGTGAACAACACCACATTTAAGTTAGTGAAGTACAGGTACAGAAACAAAATGCTGACAATGTCTATTTTTTTCTCTCTCCAACTCACTCAAATATTTCACCCCCAGATTCTCTTCCTGCTACAAGCTCACCTAGCATTAAACTCTATTTTTCTTCTGCAGTCCTTAATTCAGAGCTCTGTTCTGTTCTTTCTGGTCTAAAGCAAAAGCCTTTTTGCCAGCCCTTTGTCAATTCTCAGTTTAGTCCCACTGATTTTCAGATTCGTATCTCTTATCTATGTGTCCTGTTCAAGGTCACTGACATATCTGCAGAGTGGTTATAGATTTTTATTTACTGTTTAGAGTTTGTTCCTAAGTAAACTTGCTGGAAAGGAGGAATGAGGATTTCTGATAAAATTCAAATGTTTGATTTTTCTGAAAAGTTAAGATATTTTGCATCTGACAAAATTCACCATTCATTCCTTCTTTCATTCAAAAATCATTGCTGAAAAAGACCATCACTGATTTTTATGAGCATTATACTGAGCACACATAACATGTCTCTGTTTTTATACCTTATTGCAACAAAGAGAATATGATGAAGTTGATTTGAGGTAAGTAGACAAATAAACATATCATAGTCAGTCCAATAAGTCCTTTAAAAGAGGTACCTCTAGGAAAATGGAAAAGGGAACAATATACTGTGCCTGGGATAGATAGGTAGATATCATCAGCATTACCTTATATGATTTATGTCAACAAAAGAGTTTGACTTCACCAAATATTATAGAGAAACCATGAGTTCAAAAGAAATATCACCAAATGTTCAAAAGAAACAACAAGGAGGTATGAAAGTCTTAATATTTCAGTCTAGCATAATGCAGGCAAAAACATGATTATTAATTTGTGAAAATGATAATTATTGAAATGAATTTTTTCGTATATTTTCACAACATACTAATTGACCAGAATGGAACAGGATCAGATTGCCTGGCAGAGTACTTGATAAACACACCTATATGTATCAACATTTTTTTTAATCAACTGAGTTCTTTTAATGGTTCTCAAAATCAATCATTAAAGTCCTTTGCTTTATTTTTGATTAATAAGCCCAATAGAAAAATATAAGCGAACTAAAATATGCACAAATTCATCCTAGAGTTCTTTTCTACATGTCTTTAAGATAAGGAATTTTTGTTGTTAGACCTCTAAATATTCTTCTCTCTGAAATTGAAATGTTATTTCAGTAATTATTGTAGATCGAAAATACAGGTGTACTAGAGAATTTATAAATGACCAATTGAAGAAAAACCTATTCTATGTATCACCATCTGACAACCATTAGGCACATTTTCTCTTGTTCTTGGCAAGTAGAATTTCAGTAAAGAACAAGCCTGAAATGAATATGACATTTACACATGCTTATCTGGACAGCTATAGTTGTTCAAATACACCTGCTACATCTGGACATTTATTCAGTATTATTTTTCTAAAAAGTGGAAAATCCCATTTAGTGTGAATCCTTCTGAGAATCTATAGTCCTGATATAAATTTGTGCTGCTCGAGTGGAACATTATCCTTGAAGATACCCTTCAGTGAGACAATCCGGGACTAGTGTTTTCTTTGAGGGATATTTTGGGATGCATAAACATATACGTGTCTAGAACACTTTTCTAAAATTCACCATTGTTTCATGGATGTAGAGAATTAGCCATGGCATCCCACCTTAGAACACTCCCCCGTTTGAAAGTCCATGTGTGACACACCATACACAATATTGGAGGCATTGTTATCTTTTGAAGTCTTCTCATTTTTTTTCCAAAAATAAATTATTCATAATTTGAAATTGCTTCACATTATTTTCCATGTTGGAATTTATTTTTTAATGTTCAAGAATAAAATGAGAGAAGTTGAAACCTAACCAATGAGACTTAAAGGGAAATTTGCTGCTGGGTTTCTTAGAAAGGTTTATCCTCTAATTTTAAAAAGAAAAACAAGGATGAAGAGAAATATACCTGTATTTTGCTCCTGGATCTGGCTATGTGAGAATGCATTGTTTTAAACTGTCTCACTATAAGGATTATGAGTGTGGGCATCAGACCCAGACTGACAAGGTTAGGGTGATAAAGCAGAGGAATGGAAAAAAATATGGACAATCTCTAATGGTATTACTCAGCTCCAGACTTTTTAACAGGTGAAATGCTAGTTTTCTCATTTGAATTTGGCATTAAATTTTAAAGATAAGTTAAACTAAAAAAAATCTCTCTTTTATCTCTTTTATCTTGGCTACACTGGCAGTGATTTTGCTCAGGTAATTCAACCTGAAGATGATGACTAGAAAGCTTGAGTCACTTCTTTCCATAGCAGAGATAAACAAACACTTTCTGTAAAAGGATAAGGTAGTAACTATTATGGGCCACATGGTCTCCATCACAACTATTCAATATTGTCTTTATAGTGTGAAAGCAACTATAGAAAATACATAAACAAAAGAGTATGACTATATTCCAATAAAACATTATTTACAAATCTGATAGCAAGCTGGGCTATAATTTGCTAATATTTGTTTTATAATGTGCACTGGAATAGTAGGAGGGACTTATTTTACTTAGAAAAAAAATGGTATTCTGTTATTTTTCAAAGAATATACCAATGCCATTCAATATTGGGTCATAAAGTGAGATAGCCATGATACATACACTAGGGTTGGAATGGGTAATTATGATTATACCTGAGCATATAAGAAGATCAAAAGTGCACTCTGCCAGGCAGAAATGGATTAGGGTGGTTATGGGACAGGGCATTTCCTGTTTAGGTATGGTTAAAAAATGCTTAAAAGAAACAAAAAGGCATAGACAAGAAAACAGTAAATATTGAAGTCAAACGTCAGCTTTTCCAAAATCCTGCTTCAAGTGTTGAGACTCTCTTCTAAGAACCTCAGTTCTTAGAAGATCCTCATAACACAAGTACCTTTACTATTCCAAATAGTTCTAGAACTATTTCAATAGTGCCGACTTTATATATTATTTGCTTTAGTTTTTGAGAGTTTTCACTTCTTCCCTCCATCTAACAGAGGTAGCTTTAAAGAAAGATTGCAGACTATATGTGTGTTATGTCAAATTCTCCTTAAAGGCTCTGATGCCCCTGATGGCTTATTTTCAAGCTTCAATCATTGCAGGAGACCAGAAGGACAGCATGAAGTTAGAAGGCATATCCACATTTCCAGCCTACATTCTAGCCAATGGATGTATGTGTGTGTGTGTGTGTGTGTGTGTGTGTGTGTGTGTGTGTGTGTATAATGACTTTATTAAATGTACAGATCAGATTGAGGTTTCTATTCAATTATGAAACAGTCTTAATGCTACACTTTTATAAAACTGTCCATGTTCAATCAAAACTGGTAACAGGCATTCAGATTCATAGAAGTAAAGTAGTAACAACAAGTCAATTTTATTTCATGCAACAGAACCATGCTAGTGTTATGCAGGGCTATATTAGGAGGCCTCTTGTTTAAAGGAGGCTCCGATAAAGACAGAGGACACATGAAATAAAAATATAAGTTGTCTAAAACCTTGAGTACATGTAACCAAGAGTCAATTAGGAGCTTGTTTAGAGAAGAGTAGTCTATAATGTTTTAATCATATGAGTTGGTTGAAGCAGGATGCTCTTCCTTATTTTTTCCAAAACAAGGCAACTTTTCTGTTGATAGATAAAAAGTTGTTTCCTCAGCAGTTTCTTTGTTTTAATCTTGGCACCACATTCTAGAATAGATAAATTAAAATTGTTTCTGCCTAATCTCCTCAGAGAGGTTTGACTGTATATATACTATAGTATTTTAGTTGACTAAGCTTAAAACATTATGCCTTTTAAAGCCTAATAGTTGTGTTGGTGTAATCAATAGTGATAAGTAACATTTGAGATGTATGGGAAAATCTCCCAGACTTCATTTTTGCAATTGGTCTATCTATGAATTGCTTAATGATGAGAAAAAAAAATGCTATTTCACAGTGAGAAACACTTCCACCCACCCCTACTTGCATATAGAAAAATACAGAAAACGTAATATGCCTGCTATTTAGAAAATACATTTGATTGGCACAAAAATGAGGTTTGCTGATCTACTTTACATGATGAGTGGGGTCAGTCCAGAGACAGTCTGTGGTTTCAAAGAGTCTTGGAGTGAGAAAAACGCATTTGATAAGTAGGACAACTTGTCTTTGAGTGAAAAGTATACAATCTCAAAGGAAAGGTTCTGTTGCCACAAAACCTCTACATGAACTTGAGATATAATGGTTTTGGTCCTTGTATTCCCCTTTTGCAAAATGCAAAGCATAGAACAGAAATGCCTGAAGGATTTTGCTCCCTAACCATCCCAAGTTTTATATGTCACTCTTAGAATTTTTTCAAGGATATATATGTTTTTTTTTTATTGTTGCTATTAATGCTCCTTTACAATTTTTTTAATTTAAACTTTTATATTTTGAGATAATTGTACAATTACTTTCATTTATAAGAATAATATAAAGAAATCTTGTAGGCCCTTTACCTCATTTCCCAATGGTAACATCTCGCATTGTCAGAAAATATCATAACTAAAAATATGAGATTTATTCATTCTTCCAACCTCATTTGGATTTTATCATTTCTATATGCAATTCTCTGTATATGTATTTAGTTCTATGTAATGTTATCACATGTATAGGTTTATATAATAATACCAGTTGAAAAACAGAGCATTTCCATCATCAAAAAGACCACTGTAATCTTTTTATAGCCACTTTCGCATATCCCCCTGCTCTTTTTCGTAACCCCTGGCGACATTAACTGTTCTCCATCTCTATAATTTGTAATTTCAAGGATGTTGAAGAAATTGAATCATATAATATGTAATCTTTTGGAACACACTTTTTCAATTCAGCACAATTACCTTGAGATTCATTCAAGTTGTTTGTATCAATAATATATTATTTTATATTTCTGTGTAGTATTCTATGGCATAGATATAACAATTTGTTTAATCATTCATCCAGAGAAGGACATTTGGGTAATTTCTACATTGTGGCTATTATGAATAAGGCTACTATAAGCATGCAGACAAGTTCCTTATAAAAAAAAGAAAAACAAAATATGTGGTTCCATTTCTGAGGATTAAATGACTAAGATTGGGATTATTAGGTCATATGGTAATTGCAAATTTAGTTTTATTTAAAAAAATGCCAAGCTGTTTCCCAGGGTGGCCAAACCATTTACATAAACAATGTCAATGTATGAATGATCAAGAAAGTGGAATAAAAGTAGAAAATTTACTCACAACCTCACCAGCATTTGATGTTATAATATTTTTAAGTCATTCTATAGCGATGTAGTGATTTCTCACTATGGTTTTAATTTTATTTCCCTAATGGTTAATAATGCTGAATATATTTTCATGCTCTTTTGTTATCTGTGTACCTTCTTGAGCAGAATGTCATATATTTTGTCCATTTATAATTTTTCTATGAGTTTTGAGTGTTCTTTTTATATTCTACACACTAGTCCTTTGCTAGATATGTGGTTTGCAAATATTTTCTTCTATCCTGTAGCTTGATTTTTCATCCTTTGAGAGGATCTTTCATAGAACAAATTATTTCAATTTTGATGAGGTTCAACTTATCAATCTTTCCTTTAATAGATCATGTCATTTATTCCAGAGAAATAGAGACACATGTTAAGTCTAAGAACTCTTTGCTTATCCCTGGATCCTAAAGATCTGTTTTGTTCTAAGTTTTATAGTTTTATGTTTACATTAAGTCAGTGATTGATTTTGAGTTATTTGTTTTAAGTGTTAAGTTTAAATTAAAGTACCAGTATGTATGTATGTATGTATGTATGTATGTATGTATGTATGTATGTATTTAGTTTTTGTCTTTTGATCTTTAATTGCTCTTATTTTTTTATTGTAAAAGCTATCTCTCCTCCTTCACTTCTATATTTGAGAGTATTCATGGCTGTCGTTTTCTGAGTTCTCTATTTTGTTCCATTGATCTATGTATCTATTCCTCCATCAATACCACATTGCTTTTATTATTACAATTTTATAGTAAGCCTAACATAGAGAAAATGATTCCTGCCATTTTATTAAGATTTTTCCCCCAGGGCCTATTACTTTACACATAAATTTAGAATCAGTTTGTCTATGCTAACAAAAAAATTTTGCTGAAATTTTGATAGAAAATACATTGAACCTATTGGTCAATGGACATCTTTCCATGTGAAATCTTCCTATCCATAACTTTAGTATGCTTCTCCATTTATTTAGGTATATATTTTTTATTTCTTTCATCAATGTTTTATAATTTTTGGCATACAATTTTTTTTAAGTTTATAAGTAATTCTATTTTGAGAAGATCACCTTTTGAGTTTTAACAATTCCCACTTTTTCTACACATAAGTCTTCTAAAGGTAAGTGATTTCTGGATTTTCTCCCCAAGATAGAGTCTGTCTTTTGTGCTTTCCTCACAATGTGGCTTCCCCGACATCTCTCATCATACTCTCCAAGTTCTTTATGAAGGTATCTCAATGGAGCTGGCCCTTGACAAAAAAATCAGGGACTGTGTAGTTTATTGATTATAATTTAAATCCTGGCTCTGCAACTTGGTGAACTCCAGGCAAGTCAGTTCACCTTTCTGAACTTTAATTTTATCATGGGGTAAAATACAACATTATTTAACATTTAGTTTGGGATGTGTGTATGTCTAAATTGAAAACCATATTCATTGTACTAATTAGAGAAATAGACACATATAGTAGATGTTGAATAAGCAGTATTTTTGTGTTTATCTTTCCAAATCTTGATTGTCAATGACACTTATTGCTGTTTAATGGAATTTTATATTATTATATTCTATTGAGCCTTTTTATTTTTAATATTTTATTTTATTAATGTCTTTCATTTTGATGTAGTAGTATGTGCTCAATCTGTGTTGATTCCTTGGATAATTCATAAGCTTTATGAAGAGTGGGGACTGTGCCATTTTATGTCTATTATAAAATTTAGACATGCATTTCAACTTAGTGTATTATAGTGATGTCTTGGCCTTTGTGTCAGAAACTTCTGAATCCTCATTGATACGAGGCATTGGGAAATGTTAAGTTCTCTAACCTTTAGTTTTCTCATCCAGAAAAAGGGAATAATAATACTTCATAGTATTCTTGAGAAGACTGAATGAGAATATATATAAAAGTATAAGTGTGATGCACATATATCTAACTGTAATAGAATTAATATTTATATAGTCTTGAGGAACCTATAAGGTGCTATGGTTACTTTCTATTTCATATATAAACAAATAAAGCTGAACTATAGACATATTTACTCATTTACAAGATATAATATAATTATTTGATAACAAAATATTGTTCAAGGATAACTTCGTGAGAATTCTGTAGCCAGAAAAACACATAGGGATAAACAATTAAATTTATCTAGTTACACACACATACACATGTACAAAAAAACAACATTCAAAAATTTCTAGATGGAATAAGGAGCTTCTCCAAGGTCAATTAGCTAATTCAGGTAAAGCCAGAAAAACCTCAGGTATCCTAATCTCTAGCCATAAACAGTTTCTGCTAAATAATTTTTCCTCATCTGTGCCCTGTTCTTCCTAAAATTCTGGCTCAAATTGCTTCTTTGACCATTCATATGTGCTGCCTCTAAACTCATCACACTTTCCCTTCCAGCTCTGAGTCCATATGGCCACATTCATCTGGGAGGTGGATGTCTGAAATTGCTGCCATCATGCCATCCTTTTCTAACCATTGAGTCGACCAGAAAATGACTTCTGGGTACTATTAACCCAAGTTGGCTAAGATTCAGAGATGCTGAGGTAAAACAGCCTCCATCTTATTTGCAAGCCCTGAAGCCAGTCTCTGGCCTTTTGCAAACCAATATGATTTGGGGAACTTAGAATGCAGTTTCAGTACCTATTTCAAATAACCTGTTGAAAGCAGGAGCACAGGGAAAAAAAGAAAAAGAAAACTGCCTCCTAGTTATAAAAATTTATGTATGGAAAATATTCTGAGTATCCAACATGGGTGGAAAACTTTGCAAATGAGCAAATGCACTGCATATCCAATGAAACATGAGGGTCTCTGCCACATATGAGAGATATTTTATTTACCATTTACTTCTCTTTTCAATCTCTAGAGCAGAATCACTGTGAGCTTAAATATCCAGGAAACACTTTTGAGAAAGTAAGAATTGAGATGTTAAAAAATTTCATGATATTGTTTTGTTTTGTTCTGTCGTAATGGCAATTTTCAGAGCCAAATTACCACAGCCATAAAAGTAGTAAGATTTGCAGCCTCCAAAAGGCCCCTTTGCCAAAACTTATTTATTCATACCCTGCCATGCCACCTAAAATTTCCACAAATATCTCTTTTTAGATTAAAATAATCAGATATTTTGCTAACCACACTATCTCATATATTTTTGTCAGATTAATTCTTACTGATTGGAAATACCAGAGGCAATAACTTAATGGACAAGGCAGTTTTGAGAGAGAGTTGCAGAGAACGGTCATGTGGCCATAGTGCTACTTTGGGAGGACCATTTTATGTAAAATTCTATAGTGAACTGAAAGAATCATGAGGGAGGGGAGAATCATGAAATTCCAGGGTAACTGACATAAACAGGGATAGATGAAGGTAGAATTAAGGTTAAAAGGACATTAAAGACGTATTTTTTACATTTTGAAATTTTGCCTAGAATCTGTAATAGAGGCTATCCTCCAGACCATGGTACAGCTGGAGCGCAGCTGTTCACAGCATGCCTGGCATTCATTGGGCCAGTCAAGGACCCAGGCCATTTAGACCAAAGACTGCTAGAGGGCAATGAGAAATAACTTTATTTTTACAGAATAGGAATCGAAGTGCTTGGGACAGATGAGTAGGAAATACGGGCTGACTTCCTGATCTCCTGGCCATTACCTAATGCCTAGGGGAATGAAATTTGTTTGCCCTTTTAACATTTACCTGTCTTTTTAACTACAAATAGTAATGCTAGCCCTAAAATGATCCTTCATGCTTTAGAGAATTGGCCATGTGTCTAATTAATGTGTCCAATTGACCTTCTGCAGTAGTGAATTGTCTCCATTGACCACATTTTCCATGTACAAATCTTTAGTAATAAATTTACTGATTCTAGAAGTCAATAGACTGAATGGCTTTTGTGTCCTTAACAGGTATGAATAAATTAAGGCTCTAGGCAAATGAAACTTAGTGAAAGTTTATATTCTTTCTTTTTGTAAAAGATAGATTTTTTTGTGTGTGTGCTTCCTTTCTGCTTTCCTGAGTCAGCAGAGGATCTTACGGCTCATCAGCATGCATGTGCATTCCCCATATAAGAAGAGGCTTGGTTTAGCCTTGCTTATTCATCACGAAGTCTATGTCTACATATGGCCAACAAATTGAGCATTTTGTGCATTATCCAAATTTGCAGCTGCCGTATGGCTCAGCTGATTGACTCATCAATGCTATAGACTACATTGGACATTAAGATACCTTCAAGTCACAACCAAAAAGTTCATTCGTTTGTTCTTTTCAATAGGGCTTGTACAGGTGGAATGCATGGTTGTGGTTGTTAAGTGGAACTCACATGGTAGTGGAAACCCTGGATATGAATATGCTTCCTATTATCTAGATAATAAAGAGAAATGAAGAAAATGCACTGTTTCCTCAATGATACAAATGGGATACAATATGAGTGCCCTAACTTATGATCTGGACTTATTGCTAATGCAAATGTTTTGTCCTACAGAATCATGTACAATTTCTGCTTTATATTAATCGGCCTTTTTAATAACACTTTAAAATGCTTTACATTGTGCTGTGCAGTTTCTCAAAAGTTTCCTTTTAACAGGAATGACTCACATTTACTGCCCACTCATATTTTCCAATGCAATTTTTCATTTGGTGATTCAGCATACATTTTTGTGGACTCACTACACTAATTTTGGGGGATAAAATGATAAATACATTTGCCTCTTTCCTCAATGAAATTTTAGTTTTCTAGAACAAAGAGAGATAAAGATAGAGATAGGGATAGAGAGAGATAGGTACTTTAAAAAGTACTGCAATGGATTATAATCAAAATGAGGTAACTGCAAAAAATAAAATAAAAACAAATCTAAAATATAAACAAAATTACCTAAGTTACCCTCAGAAAATCAAATTTTAGTATTGAGGGAATACTTGAGCTTCAACTTGAAAATTACATTTATAAGTAAGAGGCAAGGACAATCCAAGTAGTATATATGGCACAAAAAGCAGAGCTCTGAGGCTTGAAACAGTATGGCATATTTGGAAAACTAACAGTGGTTGGGTATTATTGAAACATAATTTTGTGAGGAAGAGTGGGGAAAATTAGAGAATAAGAATGGATGGGAATAGGAAGCTAGAAAGTGATAGGGACCAAATTTTGCGATGCCTAATACTTAGTTTAGATTCCATATATTCTCTAGTGGGGGAAGGTATTGTGGGGAATCCAGGTGGCCTAGTAAAGAAAGTGGTAACCTCTTCACTGGCTCTGCCCTGACACAGGAGTTTGTAACTAAAGTGGAAAGATATTGCCTAATAATTTTTACTGAGGCTCCCTAGAGGATCTAAAGGTGGGCCTCAGATAATTTGAATAAGGCTCCTTCACCACACATAGCCAAGGGATGCCCTTCATATTGAATCAGTATATGCAGCACCACCAGGAACTGTGTGCTACACAGCCAGTGGAGCTATAAGTGGACCTGCCTATGAATCTTTCAAAAATCTCATCAAAATTTTCTGGACAGAGCACAGAACTTCAACTTCTATCAGATATTCAAAAGGGCTCCTAATGCAAGAAAGTTAAAGAAACATTGCACTACTGGGGTTTAAGATGAAACTGCCAGAGTAATCCTTACATGTTATCTCTCTCTTGTAAAAAAAACTATGATATCTGAGAATTTGGAAACTTGCATTTGATTCCTTTTGCTCTACCTCATAATTGGGTTACATTAGAACTAGAGGACAGGGCCCCAACATACATGTAATATTTAGGGATACCACTTAAGTTGAAAATGGGAATAATTTGTTAGGTTATGGCTTTATTAAAGTGTCATTATAAATTATGTTAAAGTGATCAAAGTACTTTCCGTTTCTCTCTTCTATATCGATTTAAAAAGGTGATTTTCTCAGTATAGATCTATAAATACAATTGTATTTTACTTTTAAATTAAAACATGTCTTAATTTATAAATGATGACCAAGCTCTATTAAGCTTTCTATGGTTTCTTTTTTCTTTTTCTTTCCCCCCCGCCCCCCTCTCTCAGGCACTTAAAGGAAAAGGGTTTTGGACTGATCATATTTCCTAGTTCTATAGTTATACCAGAGAAAATAAATCAAATGGCCAAAATATGAAGAAACGTATGTATAAAGATAAACTAAATGAACAGAATGATATACAGAGTTACATAATTTCTTTTTTTTTAAGCATGTATTTGGGAATGAAGTCTGGAATATGCATCAATGTTGAGCCATGAAGGTTCTGCTCTAAGCAAGTTTCTAAGTGAGGCTTGAACTAACATCCTAGCCATCACCCACATATATACTGTTGTGTAAGTACTACACAGTAAATACCTGTTGCACTACCAGAGAGCTCCTGGTTACATAAATTTTTAAAGGGAATATAAGTCATATCAATATTAACATAAAAGGGAAGAGATACAGATTGTTACTTAATTTTAGAAATCCACAGAAAAATTAAAACTGTATACCTGGAATAATGTAAATGCAAATACTTGCAAAAAGCATATATATATATATATGAATGACAGATTTTTAAGAGGAAATAGTGTGAATCTGGAGAGCAGTTGGAGATTTACATCACAAAAGACATTCTAATTTCATTGTTATATTATGAAAGACACTCAGGTTTCTCAATAAAAAAAGTTCTCTGGCATATCCCTCAAACAGAGACCTGTACTTACCAGATGCTGAAACCACCACATCACTTAGTAATTAATTAAGTCTAGTCCAAAGGGTGTTTTAATATTTATATGCTACTCCTAGTGGTCCTTTGAAACCAGGAGAATCCATGAAGTTTTTGAGCCCTGGAAACCAGCATACTGTAAGTTTAAAGAAATGGATGTAGTGTAGGTGACTTGTTTAAAAAATCACTACCATTAGATACTTTGGAAACAAAAGACAATTTTCTCTATAATAAATCACGTAAAATGCATTTTCTTTAAGCTTTTACACTGGAGAAAGGAGGAGGGAAAACAAAGAACAAATCCGCTCCCTGAGCTGTGTTGACCATTCCCCTCCTTTCAATATTAATTTCTCCAAACTGATAAGTTCCCAGCTGCTGCCACAACAAAATATCCCAAGAAGAGGCCTCCACATGCTGTTGCAAAGCTGATTGCACTCAGCTGCTGGAGAAAGTTGAGTTGTGAAGTAGCAGCTGCCAGGCACTTGTTCTCCATTGTACCTCAAGGCTGCCTATTACAGAGAGGTTGGTGCACCTGGGGAGCAACCCAGTGGAAGAGAAGGAAGGAACCTGTGCATGTGGGTTAAGGAGAAAAAAAGGGTGGCTGCTAGGGGAATTCCTAGTGCTATCTAACTGCTACTGTGCCTCCTCTTTGGGGCACATCCCAACCACTAGAGCTAACATAAAGCTGCTTCTCTAGAAATATGAAGGTTTTTTCTTTTTTTTTTTAATCTGAAATAACTCCTAGAGTGAGTCTCTTTTATCTACAAGAGAACATATTTATGATATTAAAAAAAAACATTATTTCCTCCCTTTAGGAGCTTTATTAGGGTCCATGGGTGACCACATTGAAATTTATTGTGATCCACACAACTCAATCTGCATGCTTCTGCTTGCAGGACTCTGCCTGTGCTTTTCTCTCATGGGAGATTGTCATTCTCTATCCCTTAGTTTCAGCTTTTATAATCTTCTACTTTTTGAGGCTCAGCTCAAATGGCAAATGACACTTGAAGCCATTCATGATTATTTAAAACATAATAACTTATCCTACAGGATAGTTTTCAAGAAAAAAAAAGATGAAAAATACTATACTCAATCCTATCCATGTGGCTTTTACTTACCATCAAGTGGGGGCAGACAACCATAGAGTTTGAAAAGTAAAACCACCACAAATTTGTTAGATCAATGATCACATAAGGGTAAAAATTGAGAATTTTGATAATTATAAAAGAAAGAGGAACTGGTAGTGGACCACAGTGCTTCCTGGAAGAAACAGCATATGAGATATTCCTGAAGAATGGGAACAAGTTAGCTGGATTTCTTCTTTCATTACTTGAGGGCATGGGTTTCAATTCCAGTGAGTATCTGTTTGTGGGGGGTTCCCACACCAACATGCAATTCTGACAACAACTAGGTATCTAGAATCCAAATCAATTCTGACACTATCTATCTGGAGAAAGCATCAGCTTCCACAGATGAAGGGCTCAGTTCCACATGACAATTTTTACTTTAGATATCTATCACAAATTCAGGTTTTCACCTGTCTTTCTGACCAACCAGTTATGATTTGGAGGTTCCAATGACCTGCTCCTTGTGTCCTATTGATTTTTTTTTAGACAGACTCAAATAACTCAGAAAACTGATTTACTCACTAAATTACCCATTTATTATAAAAAATATTTAACTCAGGAACAGCCAGATGGAAGAGATGCATAGGGCAAGGTGTGAGGAAAGGGTGCATACCACTCTCCCTGAATCTTCATGTGTTTCTCCTGTGGATGTTCGGTAAACTTGACCTTTTGGTTTTTTGAAGGTTTTGTTATAGAGGAATGACTGCTTAAGTCATTGGCGATAGGTGATTAAACTTCATCTTCAGCCCTTTTTCTCTCCAGGGAGGTTGGAAGTGGGACTAAAAGTTCCAAACCTCTAATCACATGGTTTGTTTTCCTTGAAACCAGCTCCCACCTTTAGGTGCTTTCTAAGTCACCTCATTAACATAAACCCAGTAGTAATAGCCAGGGGCTTGTTAAAAATAACAAGACACTCATTTCACATTTATGATTCTGGAGTGATTTTAAGAATCCAAGGACAAGAGACCAAGCATTATGACAAAAAATGCTCCTGCTGCTATTATCACTAGAAATTTCAAGGGTTTTGGGAGATGTGAGCCAGGAACTAGTGACAAAAAACAAATTTATATTTCTTATTATAAATCATGATATCATTGGTGGGTAGAATGAAAGTCTATGTCAGGCAGATGGAATAGCAAGTGCTAATTCCAGAGATGAGAAATTCCATTATGCATAAGCAGAATGGACAGATGTTCAGTATGGCTGTGACACAGAGGGAAAGTGAAAGAGAAAAATCTAAAATGCCAGATAATTGATATGGTTTGGGGCATGCTAAGCTATGCCAAGTGGTCTGTCCTCCCTTAAACCAAGGAGTTATCAAAACACTTACAAAAGTGGAGTGAGTTCCCTAGGTGTGTACTTATTAAAGAAAGAGGAAGAAGGAAAGGAAAGGAAAGGAAAGGAAAGGAAAGGAAAGGAAGGGAAGGGAAGGGAAGGGAAGGGAAGGGAAGGGAAGGGAAGGGAAGGGAAGGGAAGGGAAGGAAGAGAGAGAGAGAGAGAGAGAGAGAGAGAGAGAGAAAGGAAGGCAGGAAAGGAAGGAGGAAAGAAAGAAAGAAAGAAAGAAAGAAAGAAAGAAAGAAAGAAAGAAAGAAAGAAAGAAGAAAGAAAGAAAGAAAGAAAGAAAGAAAGAAAGAAAGAAAGAAAGAAAGAAAGAAAAAATTAAAAAGAGGAGAGAAGAGAGAAGGGAAAAGAAAAAAAAGAAAAGAAAAAAGGAAAGAAAAGAAAAGGAAAGGAAAGGAAAGGAAAGGAAAGGAAAGGAAAGGAAAGGAAAGGAAAGGAAAGGAAGGAGGAAAGAAAGAAAGAAAGAAAGAAAGAAAGAAAGAAAGAAAGAAAGAAAGAAAGAAAGAAAGAAAGAAAGAAAAAAAAATTAAAAAGAGGAGAGAAGAGAGAAGGGAAAAGAAAAAAAAAGAAAAGAAAAAAGGAAAGGAAAGGAAAGGAAAGGAAAGGAAAGGAAAGGAAAGGAAAGAAAAGAAAAGAAAAGAAAAGAAAAGAAAAGAAAAGAAAAGAAAAGAAAAGAAAAGAAAAGAAAAGAAAAGAAAAGAAAAGAAAAGAAAAGAAAAGAAAAAAAAAGAAAAGAAAATGACCGCTGTGAAGAGAAGAATGTAATGAGAAAAGGCCAGAGGCAGAGAGATTACAGGTAATCTGAATCAGACTAGTGTAGGTGGGATAGAAAAAAAGGAATGGAGCAATATTTAGGACTTAAACTGGTCAAGACTTACTGATTGATTATGTAAGAAGATTGAGAGAGTGGAAGCTGACAGAAAGCAAACAGCATAGAAGGGCAAAGGTGACTGTGGGAAAGGCAAGTATAGAAATGAGTATACATATGAATGTAGAGAAGAAAGGTGTGATGAGCTCAGTATGGGTTTTATAAATGTTGAAATATTCCAGTAAGCATTTAAATTATAAATGGAGAGAAATCAAAGAAGAAGATGCCAATTCAGTGCTAACTGAGACCTACATGTGGTAATAGAAGCCGGGGAAGAGATAAGACCACCAAAGAAAACTATAGGAAGTAAGTCTCAAAGCACAGAAGCCTGAGGTGTTCCACATTTAAGGTGGTCAAATTGATCCTCACAGTGAAAATGATTTCTGTGTCTCTGAATTACCACAGTAATCTGCCTGTAATTCTTCTAGAAGATATATCACTTTAAATCTATCAAATAGAATTATTTTAATTTTATTTGCTTTTCCTCATAATAATCAAGTAGATATCAAGTACCAGACAGTATTTTATATGTATTGTCTCATTTTATGTTCACGACGGGTTTGAGAGATAGATGCTATAATTTTTCCTATTTGACAGAGATAAAGCTATATGTTTCTATATCAGTTACATACCAACTCTCTGGACACACAACTAGACCTAATATTCCATCTAGCCTGATATTTGGCAGGGCCACCAATGCCACTGAACTAAATTCTGGCCAGAGAAATGTGGGTAGACATGATTTACACTTCTTCCAAGACTGACCCCTAAAAAAAATCTTCCTCACAATTCTCCAGGCTCTTTTTTTGCCTTTATTTACTGTCCAGGTATAGAGAATCCAATGATGGATTCCAAAACTCTTATTAGATGCAGGAATTACAGTCCCTGAATAGATTCTTGGAGGTAAGTAACACCAAAATAGTCACCTGAGCAGGAACACACATAAGACAGTAGCATAAGGGAACAATAAACTTATTTTTACATGACTGAGTTTGGTTGTTGTTTGTCATAGCAATCAATTTCACTTATTAATACATCTATTTTACCAACAACAAAAAAAAAGAAAATTAAATTTAAAAAATTAAAGTAAAAATTAATTATTCTAGGTGACACAAGTGATAAGCACCTTTGCTGAAATGTCAGTTTAAGTACATCTGAACACACACACACACACCACACACGCACACACACAGATATATCATGCAAACATTCATTCCGAAATGCCCTTTTCCTCCAAATTCACACATCTTTGAGCTAAGAATGGTGTCTCATCTATGGAGCAAAAACCACAACAACGTCTGTTAAAGGAAACGAAGCTATGGTATAACATCACTGTCATGCTACGTGATGGGTCACAGAACTACTGGTAGAGAATGGTCCACAAAAGCATTGCTTGGAAATTTGTTCCTCAGAAAATGAATGTCTAAAGGCAAGCACCGTAAATAATAATTTGGTTTCTAGTGCTTTCTTCCCATTAACTTGCAACATCATGTAGACACACACACATACACATACACACACACACGCACACAGTAAAGGCCCTCTGATGTCTCTCCTTATCTTTAGAATTCCAGCTAAGGGACACTGAATTTTAAAAATCCCTTAGGAAAATTTTGTATAAGCTACAAATTTGTCTTCAGTGGCTCTATCTTGTAAAGAAGTACTATTCTTCAGCAGAATTAAAACAATAATAATAATAATAAATTTTGGAAATATGAAAAGAAGCAATCCAGAGAGCAGTAAAATGAAAAAATGAAGCATAACCCCTAAAAGGACCATTGTAAAGGCCTTGTGGCCAGTCATACTTAGGAATGTCATCATTAAAATTCCATTGTTAGATAAACACAACATTTGGAAGTAAACCAAAAAGAGCTTTTTAGATGTACAGAATTCTTTGCAATTTGTTGGTGAAATGTGGTACTCAGTACTAGGAATTGGGTTTGCAATTTCAAATCTTGCTGAAATATTTAAACTCTCAATGGTCCCCCCAGGTTGTCTACCACAATGAGTGCTATTTCTTTTTTTTTTGCTATCTAAACACAGTTAAGAAATATACTACATAGAAAAAAACAGAATGGAGATGGCCTCTGAATAAATCAATAAATCTTCATTTATATATAAAACATATAACAATTAAAAAAAATAGTTGACAACCTAAAACCTGAAAAAAGCAATATTTGCATCTGGATTCAGGATAACTTACTTTACACTAAAAGTTAGAAAAATCTTAATCATTCCCAAGCTAATATGATATATTTATTCATGTCATAACAGTAAACGCCTTAGTCCATGATGATAAAATCATACATCTGAATTTGAGAAGAGAGACAGAGATTGAAAGAGATAAAAGAGAGAAGCAAGAATGTTTGTACTTTGGGGGAAGGTAAGAGTAATATAAGCATTAAGGCAAGTTTCTAGACAATGGGTAATACTAAGAAAAGGCATAGGTTTATACACACACACATGTATGTATATATATATATGTATATATACATATATATACATACATATGTGTATATATATATTTAATTTAATATTTGTAATAACCTAGATTGGGATTTTAAAAGGAAACATGCTCCTTCTTTATATTTTAAACCCAGAATTCATTCAACTCATTTAATTTCTTTTCCATTCCCAATTAGACAAAGCTTATTTTAAAATCATAACTCTTGTTACAAAGAAGGAAACATTTTTTCAGGTTGAAATTGGTGGACACTGTGTATTTACCTTCCAGCTCAAAAAACCTGATGCCAGACCCAGCCTACAAAATCAGTCCTAACTGCCCATGAGATTCCCGCCTTCAAATATGTTCATCCAATGATTCACATTTTATCTTTTTAAGTAAAGGTTTTGAGGATCATAAAAAATATGATCCATGAGTTTGTGGATTGTTTTCTTCTCTTTCCTTTTGGCTGGTCATGCTGTGTTAGTGGGATAATTCCTTACCCAAAGCGCTGGCACTTGGGTAACATCAAGCCGTGATGATTTTTGCCTTATTGCATTTAGCAGCTCTTCAGCATTATGGCTGCATACTACCTCAGGGAACAGGAGGGGATTGGGAAAAAATAGAAACTAAATAAAGACAGAAAGAAATAATCATCGGAGAACATCCTCAGGGAGTGCAAAAAACCAAAAACCAAAGAAAGTAACAACTTATGGTGTTGTGAAAATTGTGTAAACTTGTTACTGGGGGAAATATGTGTTTCATAGAATTTAAATTATTTAAGACTCTAGAAAGAGATTCTATTCATCTCTGCTTTTAGAAGAAAGCCATATCTACAAATGATTTTATTTACTTATTTTATTATTCTTTTATCCCCCCGCCCCGCCTTTAAATCTTACTTTCAAACTTTAATGCTAGATTCAGGTAACTAAGGTTATTCTGCATTGTTATATTGCTTTTTTATTTATTTGTTTTGCTTCATTTCATCTAGTTATGTGTCATGATGACATACTGTAAGTAGCTATCAGAAAGTCAAGCAAATTGTAGACAATCTTTATGTCTTAAATTTACTTCATCTTTACAATGCCAAATAACATTGGATTGTGGCTTTTTTGTCTTTCTAGGACATTATTGAAGATGGATATAGATTTTTGGGGGTTAGCCATTATTAGAAATGTTTTTTAGAAGAGTGGAAAAAGAATTGCCCCAACTTTTACAAATTCTGAATTTGACAATTCTCTAAAAAGAGAGTGACTATAGTAGACACAACTTAAAAAATATTAAGTGTGGAGAAGCACAAAGAGCAGCCCACATAAAATAAGTAAGCAGAGATAACTCTAGTCTCAGCACCACCATAGGAAACAAGTGGTCATTTGTATGTCCAGTGCAAAATATTTTTGCTTTCTGTAGCTTCTCAGGTATAGGGGTAGCCCTTTGTCTTATGATACAGACGAAATTAAAGCCATCTAACTCATAAGGAACTGTGTTATTCTTTGTAATGGCTAACTAGGTCATTTTAATGGAGGGTAGGGAAACAAGTTTCTAATCTTGAAAGTGGGTGGATGTTTTATCGACATACATAATCAGCACGTGAATAGGAAAAGACAAGAAGTTTGAGTACCAACTTCCATCCTAAAACTCAGAAGAGAAGAAAGGAGAGGCTCCTTACTCAAAGAGCAGAGTGAATCATGACATTTTCTTAGCTACCTAACCAAACTGATTATAATGATGCATAGTGGTAAAGTCATTACAACAAGCTGCATGTCCCCAAAGCTTATATGCTGTGGATGGACTGATGCAGGTCTTAGTAGGTACTGAGTGGTGTGGACCAAATGGATGTCTCATTCTGACATAAAGACAATAACATTGGGTCCTTCCATTAATGAAATGGCCTGCACACAATTCTTGCTTAATGATAGCCAGGCATGTGCTTCTTAAGTTGAAGAAATTCAGAATGAACCATGGCGAATACTTAGCAAAAAAGCTAGTCTCACATTTCAGATATTACTCTAGCACCTAAAGTCTAACTCAAGGAGCATCTCTTGGTTTTCTGGTATTTAATTTAGAAGTGCTTCAGTCACCAACAAAGTGATATCTTCTTAAAGAGCCCCAGATTCTATAAAAGCAGTTGTCCCAGGGATTGCTATCAAAGAGAAATAAATCCATACTTAATAAAGAAATTAAGGAGGCACAACGATCTTTATAAATTTTAGGGTGTTAGATAAACTGCATAAGTTAATTTTAAAAAAATATACACAAGTGATATTTATGTGCTACTTATACTCTATTAGTTTAATAGAAAAGTATTCCCATATTTTAGGAGTGGAAACCTAGACTCGGGATATTTAAATGATTTGATAACAATATCACATATAGTAATATGCTAGCTTAAAATTTGACATGGGGTTCTAGCATACAAAATTGAGCCTGGAAAAAAAAGAGTCTCCCATAATTTGTTTATTACACCAGAAAGAATGGATGTCTATCAGGATAATGCTTAGCTTCAGAGAAGAAAGACCTGAGTCACAAGCCTAGTTCTTCCAAGTGCTTTCTGAGCGACCTTGGAAAGTTATTTAATCTTGCTTGGTCTCAGTCTTCTCATCTATAAAATAGGGTAAATGGATGCTTATCGTAGGGTTGATGGAAGGATTAAGTTAAATTGCAGGCATTTTCATTCTATTTTTATTTTATTGCTGGAACAAAAAGCAACCAGTGACCTCATTTGTTATCATTTTCAGTGTCCAGAGAGGATAATAGGTCCACACTTGAGACATGTATGCCCAGGAAGAGTGAAGAATGTGGCCACACTTCTTAACGGAGATCTCCAGTCAGCTGAGAATTATAATAATAGCTATCATTTATTATTATGAAAGTATATTTTGTGTTCCATTGAAATGCAGAGTTGAGATGCCAACAGATACACAAGCTTTATGTTATTGTGAGAAATTAAGCATATAATTAGAAGCTAAAGAAATTATTTTTAGTTTTCAATTTGTATAGTATTTCCGACAATTTAGCAAGGTCACCAAGGCAAAGATGTATTATGATCTATGTATTAATTGATTATTTTAAAATGATTTAATCCACCTAAAAGACCCCTGAAGATTGTAAGAGTGATAATGATGAAATCTTAGATGTGTTACTAAAAGATTCATTGACCAAAAAGGCTGCAAAGTTTTATAAGACTGATTGCATACTTATAATATGCCAGGAACTGTTCTAAATGCTTTACTTAGTTTATTACACTTAGTCCATTTACCAACCCTGCAACTGAGGCATATTTTGTTCATTAGATTAAATCTGTGCTGGTGAGTTATAAAGAACTTCGATGCAGACAGCCTGACTTCAGAGTTTATCAGCCATCTTTCAGGCTGGATGTACCACCTAATCACAAATAATATAGAGGCAAAAAAGTTGTAGTTCACCTCAGCTCTAGTCATTTATCCCTGGAAGAATTAAGAACTACTATTAGGACACAGTATATTTTAACTTATGTTAAACTGATCACTAAAATGAACACAATACTCTAACACTGAAGTTTAGAAATACTGTGTTGGGAATAGTATTATAGAAAATATGCAATGTGGGAGAGGAAGAGAAATAAAAGCTATATTTTAGCAAGCCTGCATCGTTCCAGAACCATAGAGCTGATTAATAGCTCAATGGAATTTAAGAGAAAATATTATCTCATTCTCCCAAGTTTATACATGAGGAAACTGAGGCACACAGAATAATAACAAATATATGTATGTTTTGCATTGTTAACTAACCTTTCTGTTTCACTGTTCACTGTGTGGCCAGTCTACATAGCTAAGGTTGAAAGGTAGATAAGTGCCACCCAAGGAAGAGACAACATGCAGAATAGACAACTGAAACAATAGAACTGAGAACAGACAACACTTGCATTACGCTCATGTGGTACAGAATTTATTTACAGCAAAAGGAAAGAGAATTCATAACATCAAGTCCTTTGAAATGAGGGGATCTACCACGGCTAATATTTCAACTCTCCATTTTACAAAAGAGATATATCGATACACATTCCACTTCTGCTGGGATAGAAAAATAACTACCCAATACTTTGGGGACTGAACTATAGAAAGCTGGCGGCATGTTGGAGGGCCAATAACATGTGTTTAGAAAGAAGAAAGGATTACACATTAAGACGGGAACAGAGAAAGATATTTCCACACAAAGCAATAAACCAAGCACAGATTGTGAGGGCTCTTGACAAGAAAGTGTTCCAGGCCCCATGTTCACTCTTATGTCATTAAGAAGGGCCAAAAGACTAAATGCACTAGACTGCCTTTCCTAATACTGTCATACTTTTGAGCTTGTCTGGTCAATAGATTTTTGAGATTTTAAATAAGAATTACACACATCATAGAATATTTATAGTAGAATTATACCCTGAACTGAGTATAGCTAAAATAATTTATGATTAATTAAAATACATTCATATTACTCATCAGCATAAAGTCAGTTTAAAAAACAAAATTTGGTCTTTACTTAGTAACCTGTATTAGTTTCTCATGGCTGCTGTAACAAAGTACCACAAACTTGGAGACTTAAAACATCACAAATTTACCTTATTGTACTGAAGAACACAAGTTTGACATGGGTCTCTATGTGCTAAAATCAAGGTGTTGGCAGTGTTGTGTTCCTTTTCAAGGCCCTAAGGTAGAATTCATTCCCCATCCCCTTTTCCAAATTCTACAGACTGACTGCACACTTCAGCTATAAAAACTTTGGATCTTCAAAGCCATCAATGGCTGCTTGAATCTTTCTCACATCTCATCATTGTGACACTGACACTCTTGCCTCCTTTTGAGGACCCTTGTGATAATATTGGCCCATTTGGATATTCCAGGATTATCTCCCAATCTCAAGGTCAATTGAATAGGAACTTCGATTTCATCTGCTATCTTAGGTTCCTCTTGCCATGTAATATAACATATTCATAAGTAATGGGGCTAAGGATGTGGATATTTTGAAAGAAAACAATTATTTTTGCCTACCAAATAGCCTATATCCAGAGTATCTGGATAAGAAGAAAAATCTCTAGTATCTTCAGAGACAATTCAGAGATAAAATGGGAATCTGGTTGAAATTGTCTTATCAGAATTACCAGTCATGCCCAGAGTGTCACAGAAAACTGCCAATGGCTGTGGAATGATTTTATATTCAATGGCACTGATATTCTGAAGAAAAACTGCATTATCTATAGTCACTGAAAACTGTGAAAATTTGTATTGGTGGGGTGATGAAGAAAGGAATTATTCTCATCCAGAGTTTTCCTCAAACACTGGTCCTAGGAGGGTCAAAATTTTTGGCTCTTGAAACCTCTTACCTCAATTTATAATATATACACCAACCATTGGAATTGAATCTCTAGCTCTCTGTTCCAAAATTATTCAGTAAAAAAGTGTATATCTCAAATATGAAACATAAAAGTAAGTTTGGACTGATCTGATCAAGATAACTCAAGGTAGATGGGTAGGCAGTTATACTAATAATGGTACCTATGATGTAGAAAGAAATAAATGCATATATATCAGTAAGATGGCACCTAGCAAGGACATGGGACCTTAATCCTAAAATTATAAGAAACTGAATTCTGCCAATAACTTACATGAACACGAAATAGATTTGCCTTTAAAGCCTTCAGAAAGAAACATAGCCATGCTATCACTTTGATTTTAGCCTAGTGAAACCTGTGTACTTTTGACCTACAGAATGGAAGATAATAAATTTGTGTTCTTTTAAGCTCCTAAATCTCTGGTTACCTTTTAGGGGAGCAGGATATAACTAATTTAGTCCCCTAGTAAAGTGGGGCACTATCATTACCTTTATGGTTTTGAGCAACAAACATACAGTTTACATATACAATTTGCATTTATTTGCTTCCGTGTTTGCTACCTTTTCTTACTGTGAGATTGTGTAACATTCTAATATCCTGTAAGTGCCAGCCTTTTTAGTCAAGAGATGTGGTTCAAAGACTGTTTTCAAAGCAGAAAGAGTTCCCTTTGAAAGAGCTGTGTTGTCTTCGCCATTTTATTCAGGCAAAATCTGATGATATTAAATGTAGGCTTGAAGGTGAAAAGATTTCACAAATGGGTGGTTTCCCTGTACATGGTGTGTGGACGTAGGCACATCTCCCTGTTTTAATTGAGCAAATCTTTGCAGATAAGTAGCTGAGCTTTGATTCTTTTTCCTCCTCATCTCTTTCCTTGAGTCACTGACCCACAGTTACCAGTTCAGGGACTCATGAAGTAGAAACTTGGAATTAATTGCATCAATTTTCTGGGTCTAAATGATGTCTATCTTGGTGACCCAAGGTTTTAAAGTGAATAGTTGCCTGCCAGGACACAAGAGGTGCTCTGCAGGTTTATCTTGGAGGACACACTATATTACAAAGAAATCAAGCAGAAGAAACTTGTACTTAGAATGAGGTTTTGTTCTAATCAAGATAATTTTCTTGCTTTTATTCCAATCAAGGCTCCTATATTATAAAATAAGAGATAAAGAGAATATAATCACAGTTAAGCTACTCAAGGCAGAGCTACTTTGGTGCAAAATGATATTGGATATCCTGCTATTAAGTATCTTAAATAACTGACTCTAAGCACATTACTTACACTACAGTGTTCTGGTTTGCAGAAGATGCTAAATTGGGAGGAAAGGTCATCCCTGAAAAACAATCCTCAGGTAGGAAAAGAATTAGCTCACTTAAATACTTGAGCTAATAGATAGAAAATTCAATGCAGATAAATGCAGAATAATGAGTCTTATAGAATGTAATAAAAGAACATAATATCTCCTTAATGGGAAGGTACTACAGCATATTGACCTGGAGAGAGATATGAGTTATTTTAATAAAAACCCATATTAAAGATTATTCAGCTCCATTATTACTGAAAAAAAAAATGCAGTGTGTTTTCTTAGACCTCACCTCAAGCAGCACATTCAATCTAATCACTGTACATACTCCAAGAAGCATATTTAGAATGAGCCTTAAAGGGGCGATTTGTAGAAGAAGCTAAATGAAAGCACTTATCAGAGGCATAAGTTTGAAAGCAATTATAGGGAAAACTGACCATCTTTTCTTTGGTAAGTCAGACATGTTAGAAAAGACTGGAACAAAGAGGTGTCAGAACTGGGATAGCAAGCATATTGCATTGTGAGGACAGAGGTGAGCTGCTCATTAAATCTACCTCTTGTTCTACAGATCCACTTTTATCAATGGTTTGACAATTCTATTAACTTCTTCAGCAATTATAAATGTTGGATAACAAATACAAACAGACACTTCTCACTGAGGGTTCTGCTTGTTTGAGGCTCATTTACATTACTGAAGCTCTGGAGTCTAGACTTGAGGATTCAGCCAATATCAAATGAGACCTTTGGGTGATAAGGCTACTGTTCTCAGTGCTTTTGTCTTATTGTCACCCTGCTTAAATTTAGTTCACCTGCAGATTTCTAAAAAATTACTACATTAGACTGCAGGCTGACAAGTATCAATTGAGATAAAACATAGGGGATCTGTATAGACAGGAAAAAAAGAGAAATATGCAATGATTTGAAAACAATCTTTAAAGACATGTGGATTCTCCAGTAAACATAAAAATGAACTTTTATAATCGAAGGATAAGACATATTGCTAATTACAAATCTGCCATTGCAAATAGATGATATTCTCCATTGCTTACCAGGATAAGTTTAAATGTGCTCTGTAATACATGTGAAACAACTAAATTCTCCCCATATCTGTCTGTCATGGAACATTTCACTCTTAAGTTCCTTGGAGGAATAGTGATTAAATTATTAGTATTGATGAGCAAATTAGTACAGTGCTTGAGTCCAGACTCTGGAATTGAACAGACTTAGTTATTTGACCTGAATTTCATAGCTCTAGGACAGAGCTTCTCTACCTCAGTATTATTGACTTTTTGGGTTGGGTGATGCCTTGTTGTGACAACCAAAATTATCTCTAGACACTGCCAAATGTCCCCAGTTCTAGGGCCATTGTTCTAAGACCTGTCACACCTGCACTTAAATTTCAATTTCCTTAACTGTAAAATAGCAGATTTTGCCCACCACCAAATTGTAGTCACATGTCTAAATGTCTCAGGACTAGAGAAAAGTTTTGAACTCTTCAAATGAAAAAAAAAAAAAAAAAAAAAAACTCAGAATGGGCAACTGAATTGTCCATGGGCTCACCAATCTTTAATAATAGACTTAAAGTTTTAACCCAGATAAGTGAGAAAAACAGTGAGAGGGAAAAACAAGTTCATAAAAAATGGGATAAAACCATTTTGATGACAAGCCTCAACACTCTGTTTGTGCTTTAACCCACCATTAAGTAATCACTGTGGACTGTCCATTCCAATCATCCCATCTCTAAGTGTAAAGGTAGGGATTATCCTGGTTTACTTTTCATTTTCTTCAAACATATGAATATTTGTCTAATCTTGGCTGATCTTTGTTTTGCATATACAGAAGACATTTTGAGTTGAGTTGAAAGAAGACTGAACTAATGGACCAAGTTGAGGAAAATATTTGTGTTGCATAGTCTGCAAACAGTTAAACAAAAAATAAGACATAGAAAAGGAAAGACTTTTTTCACATGCTTGCAAAATTATGAATTTTCTTTTATTTTTGATTTGTTTGGAAAAAACTTGTCCCTCACCATGAGACCATATATTCTACCATGAGGTTTCTCTAATTTAAACAGCCTTTACCAAACATTAAACCAAACATTAAACAAGCCATAAAGCAGGAACTTTGGAACTTCAAATGAAGCTGTCAGAGATTTTTTCTGCCATCAGATGATTTGCAGCTGTGTGACACATTTGTATCTTTATAAAAATTCAGGAGAAAAAAAAAAAGATTATTAGCATTTCAATTCCTGTCAACTGCTGAAACTAACTAGGCCTGAAGATGTGCCTGACTTCCCTCTGCTAGTGCAACAATAAATGCAGAATACAGGCAGTGTGTGATACTGGAGAGATTTATGAGGGAAAGGCGTGTGAGAAAGGAAGCAGTGTTGGTGCTGAATGTCCTTATAATGAAAAAACACCAAGTGCATATGCAAATTGTCATGCTAAGCTTTGCTACACACAACATGGGACAGGCTGGCTATTGGCAGATAAAACCATCTTCTTCCATTGAGAAATGAAACCCTAAAATATAAGGCAACACAACATTTTAGTGTAGGACAGGTGTATACTTTCACATCATGCCCCAACATAACTCTCCAACCTACTTCCTCAGTCTAACTGAAGTCATACCAATCTACTGGCATTTCTCAGATGTCTACTCAAAGTTATACTAAATATTTTCTGTGATTCTCTCTACCTGCAATGTTTTGACCCCCTCTTTTCCACTGCAAAAAATTTTGCTGAACCCTTCATAAGCAGATTTTATCTCACCACTGAGAAACAAGCCCTGGTTCATACTGGGACCATGTATTCTGTACAAGGAACTACAGCTGAGAAACAGTAGTAAACAATCACTTCCATAAAAGATATCTAGTCAATGTTTGCTGTTTAACTAAAAAATGAATGAAGAATTGAATAGAAGGGAGCCTATTCTTTTCTATACCAAGATTTAATATTTCTTAAAGTCTTAGAAAAGAACACAACTTATATGATTTCCTTTCTCAGATAGATTTGTGATTTCTCTTAATCTGGCCTTACTGTTGTTGAACACACAACCCCTATCCTTTACCTCCTGATCCAAATCATGTAGTTCTATTATAAGGAGTTATGTTGTAATACTTTTTATACTCAAGGGGTAGTTTTCATTCTTAATATTTTAGGCATATATGAAAAATCAAGTATTCAGAATCATAGGATTATATTATAAAAATTCCTATAAATTTGTATAATACAAAAACTTTAGATATGCTTTTGAGTACATTTGAAATTTAAAAAACAGTTACCATGTAAAGGAGTATGCAGGGAATATATTTATTATAAAATTATTCAGATTAGATAACAACCTCATTAAATTATGTGAGTGTTTGAGAGGAGAACTGATCAGAAATAGTTTTCACTGCCTTTTCAAAAAAATATAAATCTTTTAAGTTGGGTGGTTTATTCATTTTTTTTTTTTTTTGGAGACTAATTCTTATCTTTAAGAAAGACCCTTGGTTTTACTGTTTTCTTTGTGTTTGATTCATTGGTTTAAGGATAATTTAGGCCTTCTTTATTTAGTGTACATAAATACAATAATAAATGCAGTCACATGGATGAGATGCATATTGGTTTTATAGTGGACCTCATAGAATTCTAAAATATGAAGGAATCTCAAACATTGTCTTCAGTTATAAATGTATTTTGCAGATAAGAAAACTGAGGTTGTTATCATTTGAAAGATGTACTTATGGTAACAAAACTAGGTAATGACAGAGTCCAGATCAGAACCAGGGTCTGGTCTCAACTTCCACAGTATCTAAAAATTCCAATGTGCTTTAAACTTTTGTTGTATTGTCTTATGATGAGGTCTTCTCAATAGCCCCATTTCTCTGTGCTACACATTCATTCTCAATGGACATTGACCTGGGAAAGTTTTCTTTCTGAGATTATGCTCATGGTTGCCTATTCATAAATATAATAACTGCAATGCCAGATCCTAGGCAAGTGCTCTGGGCCCAGCTCCACAATTTCCTTAGTAGCATTTTTTGTTTTATCTAAGAGGAGGGATCTAGTTTTGCTGGGGATGTCCAGCAAAATTCTGCCTTTAATTAAATGGTCTGTAGATTTCATTCAGGCACGTGAAACTCTTTTGTTTTCTGTCAGTGTTGCACTGATATCAATTATCTGGCCATTCACTTTGAAGTTCCCAGAGGAACACATTTCCCTCTCAAGGATGGTTTGATATAGAGTCAGAAATGTTGCTAAATCATTTAAAGTCCTTTGTTCCTCTCTCAAAACCAGCCTCTTATAACTCTGGAGATTTTATTCATCTTCCTGATCAATTTAGTGCTATTATTCTGAATTTGAGTACTAGGCATGGCTTTAAGTGATACAGCATTAGAACAAATAGGACCTTGTGCACACTGACTTTCAATCACTCATGCACTCAGTTTTGACCATTTTGGAACCTGCTGTTTTGGCAGATGCCAGGTACTCTTCTGGATTCTGGAAATACAAAGAGGAAATATACAGAGTCAGTACTTAAGAATCTTTTACTTCAGGAAATATGTCCATTGGTTTCCTATGGACTTGCCTTCTCTCATCTGCTTATCATCTTCACTTCGCAAAGTCCTAACAGTTTTCCTTTTATTTATTTATTTTTAGATTCCCATGGATACCAATCCAGTTTCTTACCTTCATATGTATGTTTTTCTATAAATAATCAAAGGCCTAAATTCTACTGAATTAGGATTTTCAAAGATGAGTCTTGGGAGGCTTTGTTTTTCAAAGAGCTTCTCTTGTTTAATATCTTGATTTGAGTGTTAATTTCATGAGTATATACACTCATCAAGTCATTGAACTGCTTACCTAACCTAAGATGTATGCATTTTATTGGTCATAAATTATACCCTAGGCATTTTGAAAAAAGCTTCCCAGGTAATTATGATGATTATTGTGAGAGTCAAAGGCTTTTAAACTTTTTTTTAAATTAAGAGATGTTATTGGTGATGTAATGAAAAGCAAAGAATCATCTCCCAGAAAAAAATATCTATTCATAAACATAGGTTCTGCAACATTTCAGGAAGTTTTGGTTTTCCCCAAAGTTTTTCCCCATAAAGTTGGGCTAAGAAATCCTACCAAAAGACTTGAAATAGCCTGAATGATCATCGATAGTAGACAGGTGAAATAAACTATGGCCCATTCTTACAATGAAATAATATGGAGTTATAAAAAAAGGAAAAGAAAGAGGTCCTAGTGGAAAAAAAAAATTAATTGAAAATAAAAAAAATGCTGACTAGTGTATAAAATGCACTATTATTTCTATAAAAAATAAATGAAAACTACACATATACACACATATATAATATATAACATATAACATACATATGCACTTATATATTTATATATGTGTATATAAATATATTTGCATTTTTGTTGTATTTGAATAAATATTTCTAAAAATATATTCACACAAACTAATAATACTCTTTTTCTGTTTGTGGAAATGGTCTTTAAATAACTGGGCAGATGAATTTAATAACTGGGAGAAATGGAAGTTTTATGCATACTATTTTTAATATAGATTTTGTTGTTTGAAAAGTTAGCATGCATTGCTTAGTCAAAAAGCTAAATCCAAATTATTAAAAAAAGAAAAATCTCTTGACTGAAAAATCAATGTAAAATATAACTAGGAGAATATTTACAATTTTGATTTATATACAGATCAATTTAGAGAGGGTTGAGGGTTGAAACATAGAATATACATGAGATTAAAAAAAAGAAAAATTAATCAAAAATATGTAACAGTTATGTAGGTGAGAGATGATGAGGGCCTCAACCAGAGAATCAAGAGCTACTTAGGAAGCATAATCACTATAATTCAGTGGCTGATTAAGTCAAGGCTAGGGTGTCCTGGAGTGGGGGGAGGAAGGAAGGACTTGAGATAACTGAATGGTGGTCTTGGTGAAAAAGAGGTATGTTTGGAACATGTTGAGAGTGAAGTAAATTCAGAATAATCAGGTAAAATGTCCAGGAAGCAGTTAATGTGTCTGCAACCAGCAGGAAGTTCAGGGCCTAAACCCGGCTTTATGATCTTCTGAGTTATTAAGCAACCATCAGGTGCCAGGCACTGTGCAAAGTGAGACTTACATGCAATGTCTCTTAATCTACAAGAACCATGAAAAAATCTTCAATTTAAGTATAACACTCACATGTAGTATTTTTAAGTGACCAGTTCTGTTGTCATGGCCAATTACAGACAGTCTAACGTCTCAAAAACATGTTAGTCAGATTCTCCTAAAGGTAATAAAATATGTGTGAAAGTGGAGGTAATCTTCATGGCATGCATTAACATTCACAGATGACTGTACATGTATTCTAAATGACTTTTTGTTTATTATTTGACTATCAGGAATCACCTTTAACTAGTCATCACAGTATAGCCATTGTGGCCTTTTTAGATATCTACAAGCTGCAATGACACATTAGCTGTGTCACCTTTGTTTTGTAGCGGCTTTGTAGAAATATAATTCAAATATTATATATACCACCTATTTTAGTTGTATAGTTCAATCAACTTTAGTACATTCATAGAATTGTACAACCCAATCTAATTTCAGAACCATTTCAGCACCCAAAACAAATTCCATATCCATTAGCAGCCTCTTATTCTTTTTTCTGTACTCCCTACATCTATTCTACTTTCTTAGCCTATTCTGGGCCTTTATATGGGTCACATGTTCACATATTTTATATAAACAGAATTACATCATGTCTTTGTGACTGGCTTCTTTCGCTCAGCACAATAGTTTCAAAGTTAATTTATGCTGTATGCATCAGTACTTCATTCTGTTTTATTGGCAAATAATATTCTATTGTATGGGCACACCACATTTTATTTTTTTATTTATCATTCCATGGACAATTATGCCATTTCTAAATTTTGGTTTTTATAAATAAAGCTGCTATTAGCAGCCATGTAAAAGTTTTTGTGTGGAAATAAATTTTTATTTGACTTGGCTATATAAATAGGGGTGGAATTTCTTGGTCATATGGTAATTCTATGTTTAACATCTTAAGTCAGTGCTAAATTTTCCTAAAATTGATACAATATTTTACAATCCCATCTGCATCCTCACCAACACTTGTTATTGTTGATTTTTTAAAATTACATCTATCCTAGTAAGTTTAGTGATGTAGTTTTGATTTGTATTTCTCTAATGACTAATGATGTTGAACATCTCATGTGTTCATTGGGCAATTGTATATCTTTAGAGAAATATCTATTCAGGAACTTGGCCCAGTTTTAACTGGACTTTAAAATTATTTTATAATTGAGTTTTAAGAGCTTTTTTAAAAAATGTATTCTTGATACAAGTCCCTTATTAAATATATTTTGCAAATATTTTCTCCAATTCTATGGAGGAAACTTTTTGGTGCCAGGGATCAGTGCTCCTATGAGAATCTATAGTCTGATGATGGAGCTGCTGCAAACAAGATGAAGTTTCGCTTGTTATCTCCTGCTGCTCATCTCCTGCTCTGCAGCTCCTAACAGGAACCCCTGAGGTTGGGGCCCCCTGTTCTATATGGTATTGTTTTTAACACAAAAGAAAGTAGTTATGGTATAATATAATTTATATACTTTTACTCTTTTTTTTAATTTTGTGCTTTTGGTATCCTTTATAAAAAACATTCCTTAATTTATGAAGATTTATCCTTTTGTTGTATTCTAACACCTTTGCAGTTTTAGTTCTTACATTTAGATCTATAATCCATTGTGTATGTGCGCATGCACATGTTTGTGCGTGTGTGCACTCTAAGGACTAAAGAAGAGGTATAACCTCTTTTGCATGTCCAGTTGTTATAGTATATATATATTTTTTTTACTTAAAAGACTATTCTTAATCCCACTGTATCTTTTCGGCACTCTTGCAAAAATCATTTGCTCATTTTGTCCACCTCTTAATGGGAGAAAAAAAGGCTAATTAAAGATTTTTAAGATGTTGTTTTATTTCCTTTAGTTTTATGAAATCTAGGGTGATTCACAAGCATCATTTTTACTGTAAAGTACATAGTTTATATATAATTACTCAAAGATCTATATCATTTAACCAGATATATGTAGACAGAATAGTCACTCCCAAAGATGTCCACATTCTAATTTTCAGAATTTGTAAATACCTTATTTTAAATGGTAAAAGAAAATTTAGATTGTAGGTTCAGTTAAGGTTGCTAATCAACTGACCTAGAAATAGAAAGATTCCCTCAGATTAAACAAGTGGGCTCAATGAAATCAAAACAGCACTTAAAACTAGAAGAAGAGGCAGAAAGAGGATCAAAAAAATGCAATGTGAAAAGAACTTAGGGTGCCATTCTGACATTGTATATGGAGGAAGTAGGCCACAATACAAGGAATACAAATGGCTCTGGAAGCTAAAAAAGGCAAATTGGGTTTTCCTATAGTTTCCAGAATGGATCACAGCTCTATTAACACTTTGATTTTAACCCAGTGTGCCCTGTGTGAAAACTTTCACCTACAGAAATGTAAGATTATAAATGTGTTGCTTAAAGATATTAAGTTTGTGGTAAGATTTTATAAAAGAAAAAGAAAACTAATATAGCAGTATTTTGGGCTGAGCAATGAATGGTCTTGTCTGTGTAATTGTCTTTATGACCTAGAGCCTTTTTTCTTATCTAAATACTGGCTAATTTCTGACCAGTTGGGGAACTCTGTACTGCCCTTCCCATTTACCATATGCCTTTCCCTCATTACAGCCAAGGAAAAGTTTTGGTATCTGAGGCCATGTTCAGAGAGTTGAACTGCCTGCCTCACTGAACAGACAACAACTCCAGTATCTACAGCTGCTAATATTCTGCCAGTAAATCTACTTTAAAAAACATGAAAAGAAAAATAGCAGCACACTAAGGAAAATAAATGTTTGTATGAATTCATGTGCTTTTCACTAGAGAGGATAATAATAAATCTGCTGGGCAGTACAAATTGCCCTCTAAGTTTAAAGTCACCTCGTCATTTCCAGGGAGATCAGCTGAATTAATGATCAAACATGTTAATAGAATAATGGAGCATCCTTAACCATTTATAGAGGAGGAAGGGGAGAGGTAACTGGATGCTTATTTTATGGCAATTTATGTCAGTGTAAAAGTTATAAAGATTGCCAGAAAGTAAAGGAACATGATGTAGAATCACTGGAAAAACTGTAAAATCAATATCTCTAGGGTTTTCAACACTGTACTTGGCAGGTTCTTTCAAATCCATTGCCTGCATGATATTTTATGTATGTTACTGGCAATGGTGATGGTGGATGATGTTCAACTCATGGAGATGGCACCAAATCAATCATCACGAACGAAAATGCATATGTCTCTCTCCATTTCTATCTGCTTTCTCAGATGCTGAGATGAGATCCTATACCCAAGAGAAAGTTATCCACAGCAAAGGATAATATGAGGGATTCTAAAAATGTCTAAATAGTTTTTTAAAAATGCAACTAGCTTCATAGATTTTTCTCGGTTAGAAAATAGCAATTTATGCAAATGGTTGGAAAGTGTTTTTTTTTTTTTTTTGAACACTGAGACACTGTTTTACTTCTATAACATTGGCACATATTAAAAAGATTAATATCTTTTTAGGAAAAAGTGTAGGAAAATGAAAATTCACATGATTGTTAGAAGAATATATATTAGAAAATCATTTGTGGAGTAAAAATTGGTAACATCCAATGTAATTTCATAATCTGACTCACTGTATCTTACTAAGCAGAGGCTTTCTAGAGATTTTACACATTAATGTGGTTTCCTATAAACTCTTGGGAACCACTATTTAATACTTCATATTTGTATTATAAGAAACAACTTTTCTGACACCCTCAAATTCACCCAAAAGTGTCTTCAACTCTAATTATGTGCATTAAAAAATTGCAAGAACTGAAGAACTTTGGGCTGACACAAAATGTCATATGGGAAACTTTTTTGGGAAACAGAATTCTGAAGATGAAAATTATGAATAGATGCTTTGATTAGATTAGATTTGAAATCAAAGGTGTCTATTTGACTGTAAAATGTGACCCTGGTGGTCAACTGAAGATAATAAAGAATAAATTTTTATTATTGTTTACTATTATTTGGAATCAAGTATCTATAGAAGGCAAGGCATTGGACACCAAGTTGCTGTTGAAATAGAAAAATTTAGTGGAAATATGGCTACATGTGAGAACAAGTATTGTGGAACAGACTGCATTGGAAAGTTTGCAGGAAAAAAGTGATAAAGATGGGGATATAAATAATCAGGCCAGAGCGTGGTCAGAAGGGCAGAGAGGTTTTTTTTTTTTTTTTTTTTTTTTTTTTTTATCTGAAAGGATATCTTATTTGTTAAAACTTCAAGGTTAATGTTTCTGAACATCACATTAAATTTTCATCTTACTGATGGCTCAGCTACTGCATATGTTGAAGTCAAAGCTATACCATATGTCTTAAGTTAAAAGCACATCAATGATAAAGATGTAGTAGGATCCTGAGAATTGGAATAGGGGAACTTAGATCCCAGTGAGTTTGAAGAACCCAAAATTTTGTGGGGCTGCATATTTTGCCAGCAACATAGCTCTTCCTTCTCTGTCTGAGATAACCTGAAGATATTTACTATACAGGGCCGAGGAAACTGCCTGGCAATGATGTATCAATTCTCAAGACCCTTCAGAACTTATTGCTATTACACTGCTAACTTGACTCAGTTTCTAGGAGAATCCACTAGACATACCTATGGTTTCCCAACAAACTCTTGGTGTCACTATTCTGGCTTTGAAAACTAGTATCATTAGCAGAGGTTACTTGATGTTCAATCCCTCAGTTCTTTCAATGGTTATGTAAATCTCTAATTCTCTGTATTAAAATACATACAAAGTCTGACTCAGAAAGAAAAAACATCTACATAGAAAAAATTAAAAGATGTATATGTATATTTATTTATATTTATATTATTATTGTTATTACTATTTATATTTTTATATTGGTAGGACCTTGCTAAATATGTTTGGGGATTGATCCTAAAGGTACCTGACCAAGAATAATGAAACTCTAAGACAGATAAAGTCAAATGTATCAATACAGATGCACTGACCAGACATTCTGGATTCAGGTATTTAGTCTACGGAATGTGAATCTTTCAAATATTTTGCTGAGTCAGTTTACTGAAATCCAGAATTATAATTTCTTCATTACGTACAGGTGAGATGCCAGAAATTCCATTTCATTCTATAATAAAATAAACCAAAATGCTCCTGGAGAGGAGTATTGGATTGGATTACACATACCTTGTTATCTATTCCCTAAATACATACCTACCCAACACCCAGAGTTCAGACTGTTCACCACAACATTGAGGAGGATACAAGCACCTCTACAGAGGCTGGCCTTTGAAAGCCACAGTTGTTAGTAATAGATGTCACCACTAAAACATACTTTCTGTTTCCTCAAACTCAGAAATTCAGAGTTCAATGACAGCAGTGTAATTCCAAAGACAAAGTGAGCCTGACTATTTTAATAAGTATGACTAGAGCAGAATTCAAAATGTGTAAAACACAGAGGTGTTTTGATGGGACTACTTGATTATGGTGTTTGTTGGAGAAAATAGATGGAAAGCTATTTGAATTCATATTTTATCTATATAGCTGAGCCTACCTAGGTCAGGAATAGATCACATTTGCACAACAGACTCACACCTCTCATCCAGTGTCAAGTCCTGAGTTTATTCACCCATCTATAAAACCTTAAATGAGAAGACAGTAGTCTCCTTGAGAAAAACTACCCCATAATGCTGCTACAACCATAAAACTATTTTTTAGCTTTCCATAAAAGAAACCTGTGAAAATTGAACAGGATAGCTCTCCACTAAAAAAAGAAAAACTCCCAGAGTTTTCAGAGATTATTGAATATTGGATCTGAATTCAAAGTTGATTTCTTGGGATGCAAACCCCACCGTGTGTAACCAATTAGGGAAAATATCTATCAGTCAAAAAGCAAATAAATCTTTTCAATTTAACTCCATTTATACACATAGTAAAAATTTATTTCTTGAAGATGGTAGAACAGGTAAATGCTGTGATTCCCTTCTCTCACAACCACATCAAAGTATAACTAAAGCTCAGAATAGCCATCATTGTGAATCACCTAAAGTCTAGTTAAACAGAATTCCTACAACTTGGGCCACCTTAAGACTGGTAGGAGGGGTGGAGATGCAAAATGGGCTGGTCCCACACTCAAATGTGGTGGTTGAGTATTGGGTGGGCTGTATTGCCTGCAGAGTTCCCTCCTGAGAAGCAAAAGTTCCCGATCCCAAACCAGGGTCCTCAACCCAAAGTTCCAGTGCCAGAAAGGAAAGTTCCCAGAACTTCTGGCTGTGAAAATCAGCAGAGATTATGGATAAGTAAAATGGAGGGCTGCTGGAGTGTTGACATTTCTCTTAAGGGGCCTGCCTAAGTTCCAACACTCGAGCAGCATCCTGAAAAATGCCAGAAACATATGAGAAGAAAGTGGGTCATCTCGGGTCAGGGTGAAGGTTGGAGGGGCATTTTCTCCCAGAAAAAAGTGTTGGCAGAGTGCACTGTTCCTTTGTTGAGACTTCCCCCATCTGGCTGGCAATTCAGAAAGCCCCTGGGTCTGAGTCTCCATCAACCTGGATAACATTGGTCGCCCTGCCCTGGTGATTCCTTGAGACCTTGCCCATTTCAACTTGTGGGTCCACCCAAGATGATTCCAGTGGACTTTCTATACAAATGGTCTATCTTGGTGCATGCTGCAGACTTACCTAAAATCTCTCAAAAGTTCACAAAACCTAAGCATCTAGCAACATATGTCCTCAGTTTTCCCCATATCTCATGCTGAACAGCTTCAAGCCCAGCACTAATGGCAGCCATCCTTGGTTTGCACCTTGGCCTCTTGAAGCACCTCCAAGCCCAGCATGGGTGGTGGTCATCTGTAGATTGTGTGGTGGCCAGATTTTGTTTGAGCCAGAATATCAACTAGGAACACATCTGAGAATGACAAACTCACACAGCAGATGAGTTAGGAACCAGAGCCCGGCTAAAGTGAATCTTAGTTCCTAGGGTCAGCCCCTGCACTCCTTCACTGTAGTCACCAGCTAGTCCTCACTATCAACCAGCTGAGGGTCAATCCCTCCCACTGATATGCAGATAGAAATCAAGACTCAACCACAACAGGAAGGGACATACACCCCATACAAGGAACACAGTTGGAGCATCCAGTTCAGAGGACCACGAAGACCATGACCCTAGGCCCCACAGGACACCTAATTCAGAAGGCCACTATACTAAGACCTGGTGATATAGTAGCTTTACCTAATAAATTGAAACAAACACAAGGAGGTAGCCAAAATAGGAAGACAGAGAAACATATTCCAAATGAAAGAACAGCACAAAGCTCCGGAAAAAGACCTAAACAAAATGGAGACAAACAATTTACCAGATGCAGCGTTTGAAACACTGGTTATAAGAATGCTTAATAAACTTAGGAGAACAGTAGACGAACTCATTGAAAACTTTAACAAAAAAGATAAAAAGCATTGAAATGGAAATAGAAAACATGAAAAGAAAGTCAGAAATAAAAAATACAATAACTAAAATGAAGAATACATTAAAGGGAATAAAGAGTATATTACATGAAGTAGATAACTGAATCAGCGATTCAGAAGATAAAAAAAGCAAAAAACACCTAATTAGAACAGCAACAAGAAAAAATAACCCCCCAAAATGAGCGTAGTTTTAGAGGCCTCTGGGATAACATTGAGTGTACCAACATTCACAACATAGGGGTACTGGTAGGAGAAGAGAGAGTACAAAGAAATGAAAACCCATTTCAAGAAATGACAACAAAAACTTTCTTAACCTGGCAAAAGAAATAACCATACAGGCTTGGTAAGTACAGAGAGTACCAAACAAGATGAACCCAAAGAGGCCAAAACAAAGACACATCATAATTAAAATGCTAAAGGTTAAAGACAAAGAGAATCTTAAAAGCAATAAGAGGAAAGTAGTTAATTACCTACAAGGGAACTCCCATAAGACTGTCATCTGGTTTCTCAACAAAAACTTTGCAGGCCAGAAGGGATTGGCAGAAAATATTCAACCAAGATTACTCTATCCAGAAAAGCTATCATTTAGAATTGAAGGACAGAAAAAGAGCTTCCCAGAGAAGAAAAAATAAAGTAGTTCATCAACACCAAATCAGTATTAGAAGAAATGTTAGAGAGACTTCTTTAAGAAGAAAAAGAAAAAAGAGAAAAAATACACAAATAATGGCAATAACTACTTATTTATCAATAATTATTTTAAATGTAAATGGATTACATGCTGCGATCAAAAGATAGGGTGGCTGAATGAATAATAAAATAAGACCCTTATGTATGCTGCCTACAAGTGACTCACTTCAGATAGAAAAATACACACAGATTGAAAGTAAAGGGGTGGATAAAGATGTTTTATGAAAATAGAAACAAACAAACAAAAAAGCTGGGTAGCAATAATTATACCAGAAAAAGTAGACTTTAAAACAAAGGCTATAAGGTGATACAAAACCAGACCCAGTAATCTTACTTCTGGGTATTTAACAAACTCCAAACGCTACTTCGAAGGGACATGTGAATCTATATGTACTTTGCAGGATCATTTACAGGAGTCAAGATATGGAGGTTACCTGAGTGTCCATTAACAGAAGGATAGATAAAGAAGAGGTGGTATACACACACAGACACACACACACACACGTATATATGTACGTGTGTACATGCATAATTTATATACAACATATAACACATATAACACTTATAACGTATAACATGTATAACACATATAACATATATAACATATAATATTACTTAGCCATAAGAAAAGAATGAAATCTTGCCATCTACAACAACATGGATGGACCTAGAAGAAACTATACTGAGTGGACTAAATCAGACAGAGAAAGACAAATTCCATATGACTTCACTACATGTGGAATCTAAAGAACAAAACAAATCAACTTACAAAACAGAAACAAACTCATAGATACAAAGAATATTTTGATAGCTGCTATATGAAGGGGGTTGTGCAGCTAGGTGAAAAGGGGAATGGGATTAAGTACAAATTGGTAGTTACAAAATGGTTACAGAGATGTACAGTTTAAAGAATATAGTCAAAATATTATAATAACTATGTCTGATGTCAGATGGGTACTAGATTTATCAAAGTGGTCACTTCATAAGTTATATAAATGTCTAATCACCATGTTGTACATCTGAAACAAATATAATATTATATGTGAACTGTAATTGAAAATTTAAATTATTAAAAATAGAAAATAAGTGTATTTCTCTATCCTCTTGAAGTTCAACATGGGCATGGGGCTTGCTTAGACTAAGAAAATATAAGTGGTAGTAATCTCTCAATTCTGGGTGGAAGACTTCAAGAGACAATGTGTGTTTAGCCATGTTCTCTTCTCATGCCATAGTGACAAAAAACATTCCAGATGATGTTTCCTCTATTAGCCTCAGTCCCTAAGCAAGGACATCATAGAGCAGATCTCTCAGGTAGTGGAGCTGCAAATGTATTATGGTTAAAAATACACCTTTGCTATTTTAAGTCATTAGGACTGTTTGTTAATGTAGCATAACCAGGCCTTTCCTGCCTAATAAACTATGAAAATAATTCAGTCTCTAAAATGAGAGAGGTGCGTATGTATAAAACATGAATATCTCCAAGGTAAATTAAGTTAAAAAAATAAAAATTTTAAATATGTTGACCCTGTTAACTTTAAAACAAACATATAAAACAAAATAACAAAATTACTTTTTTCAGTGATACCTATTAATGTGAAATATGTTTCTATCTACACAAAACTAATATACAACATTGTTCCCTATGTGGAGAAGAGTAATGCTTTAGGTGACTAGGTTGGAGGGATATGAGTTGGTTCACTTTTGATTCCATGTGTTTCTCTCTTATTCATTTGTTTGAAAATACACAAATATATTTTGAATTATTTTAGAAATTAATTTAAAAAATATGAACAGACTTCACTTGTGAATTCTATCAAACATTCATAAAATAATTAATTCAACCCTACTCATTTTATGAGACCAGCATTACAGTGATACCAAAACCAGACAAGGACCCCATAAGAAAAAAAAAATGAGAGGCTATTATTCCTGATGAACATGGATGAAAATATCTTCAACAAAATATTTGCAAACTCAGATTGACTATGTATTAAAAGAATCATACACCATGATCAACTGGGATTTATTTTAGGAATGCAAGTATGGTTCAACATCTGCAAATCAGTTGATAAAATATATCGCATTAACAAATTGAAGGATACAAATTATATGGTCTCTCAATAGGTACATAAAAAGCATTTGAAAAACTTCAACCTCAATTTATTATAAAAACTCTCAACAAAATGAGTATAGATGGAATGTGCCTCAACATAATAAAGGCCATATATGACAAGTCCACTGATAACACCATACTCAATGGTGAAAGCTGAAAGTTTTTCCCCTCAGATCAAAAATAAGACAAAGATGTCACTTCCAACTTTTTTTATTCAATATAGTTGGAAGTCTTAGCCAGAGAAATTAGGCAGGAAAAAATAGTCAAAAGCAACCAAATTGGAAGGGGAAAAGTAAAACTGTCACTATTTGCAGATGGCATATTATATACAGAAAACCAAAACATGCCATCAAAAAAAAAAAACTAATAATAATCAAGCTAATAATCAAATTCAGTAAAGTTGCAGAATAAAAAATCAATACTCAAAATTTGTTGTTTCTATACACCAATAATGAGTTGTCAGTATGAGAAATTTAAAAAAATTCTATTTACAATTGCACCAAAAAGAATGTTAAAACCTAGAAATAAATTTAAACAAAGAAGTGAAAGACCAGTATATTAAAATTGCAAGACATTAATGAAAATAAATTGAAAGGATAAATAAATTGATATTTTGTTGATAAATTGAAAGAATCAATATTGTTAAAATGTCCACACTACTCAAAGCAATCTACAGATGCAATACAATTCCTATAATAAGTCCAATAGTATTTTTTACAGAAATAGAACAAAAAATTCTAAAATTTGTATAGAATCACAAACGATCTTGAATAGCCAAAGATACCTGGAGAAAGAACAAAGCTGGAGGCAACAAACTCTCTGATTTCGAACTATATTACAAAGGTATAATAATTAGAACAATATGGGTATTGGCATTAAAAGCAGACACATAGACCAATGGAACAGTACTGGGAAACTCAAAATGACCAAATACAAGAGAAAAAATCATATGGGGGAGGATTTTAATATTTATGTTGAACATAATAAAAAAAGAAAAAAAATTTTTTAAGTGCATTTTTTTTTGCCTTTGGGATCTTATGTGGGGCATGTTATTATAGTGGAAGTAAATCATAGACATTAATACAGACTAGTAATATCCATATGGAAATGAATGGTGACAGTACCAGTAAAGTTCCAGTTACAGTATTTTCTTTGAACAAAATTGATGTCCTATTTTCCCATTCCAGAGAAATACCCTGCACAGGAATTGTTGGCTCTATTATGGACAATTCCTTTCTCTCTATTTCACATACCCAAGTTCATTTCCACTCTCATTTAGAATACTCTTTCTCCTTGTCATCAGTGAAATATTGTTTCATTGCATGAGACAGAGACACAATTGCTGTAACAAACCACAGAGAAGTTTTACTTTATTTCTACAAGGAGAACCCTGGATGCTGGCAGGTCAAGGCTGGTACAGTTGCTTGAATAGATCCTTAATAAAGTAGCTATTTCTAGTTATTCCTCTGCCATCTGTAGCATGTAGCTTTTAACTGAATAGTGTCCTCCTTATTATAAACTGGATGCTACACCTCTACCAACAGAAAGGCATTTTGGGAAAGAATAAAAGCCATAAAAAAAAAGAAAGAAAAAAAAAGAAGAATTTTACCAGTAAAGACAAAACTTTCACAGAAATATCCAATAGATTTTCCATTTTTATCTCTTTGGTTACATTTATATCACATGCCATTTACTTCTAGCATCAGAAATAAGGAAGACTGAAAATTATGGTTTGTTTTTCTAAGAATAATACTGAAAATGCAAAGTTTGTGTTCTGTTTTAAAGGAGATAATAAGAATTGGGTAAATACCTAGCCGGATTTATCATAACTTCTCTTCATCTGAGCTCTGTTAAATATTGAAGTTCAGCTTTGGCATAACCTCAGAGACAAAGCCTTCACCATATGTTTCTGTCTTCACTGACCCCCTCTTGATATCTCCTGAGACTATTATTATTTGTAGCTTATGCTTTGTGAATTAATTTAATATTGCAAGTCTTTGTTACTTTAATTTACTTTGTCTCCGTTACTGGGTTAACTCCTAAGAAAAGGTGTCACCTCTTTCTTTTATACATAAATAATTAGATAGCTCTAGACACAGGAGAATAAATAAATATATTTGGTTATGTCATGTAATTGATGTCTAAGGAATAAATAGTTAAGGAAATTTTCCAAAAAGAAAAAAAAAGTGTATCTGGTAAATTAGATTTGAAGGGTTTAAATAGTATGTCCAGGTTATATACATTATTAAAATATTTTAACTTGTTTTATAAATCACTCCATTTTGACACATTCTGATGACCTCTGGAGACAAGTATTAAAAGCATGAGTAGCAAAAACAGAAAAAAATTATATATAACAATTTAATCTCATATGCCCAGTCACTGATATATGAACTAGAGAGTACATTGGGTCCTTTGTACAAAGCTAAGAATCATTCATAAGGATTTAGAACAAGTAATTATTAAAGGTACACTGAAGCAAGGAAATAGTGTTTCAAGGGTGGAAAGACATGCTAATAGAAGTTCAAAGAACATACTTATTCCGCCCCCCCCAAAAGCATTAATGTTTAGTAAAATATGAAAATAATATAGACTCATCTTCTGTCCTTCAGTATATTACATTATGGCCTTGACTTTTACATGGGAGAATTAAAAATAAAATTTAATATTATATCTCCTTGAGAAAAATGCAGGCTGCTCCTGAGTTCACAAAGAAAATACCTCTGAGGAAATCATTCTGGACACGTAAGTTGTTATTTTTTGGCATTTAAAAAAAAAAATTACTTACACAATTAAAAATTAAAAACCTGTTATGTTTAATCCAATTCCCATTTCTGTCTCCTACTCTTTTTTATTTTGATGATATTTTTGGTTATGTTGGTTTAAATGTGACTAAGGAGGGAATTAGGAGGAGGTTGACGTTCTCTCCTTGTTCTGATCTCTCTCTTTCCATCCTGTATGAGACTAATTATGTATGTCTGAGATAGTACCAATTTTGAAATAAGGACACATGGAATTTAAGACCTGAAGTGAATGTATCGATACCAGGAAATTATTCATTTTTTGATTGCTATGTCATACAAGCAAGACTTGGTTTATGAGAAACTGATACATGGGTGTTTGTTAATTTTATAAGTATGTTAGGTATCTAAATGACTGTGCTTCATTCAAACAGTGGTTTTTAATATTTTTTTGTTATTATTATGGGAAAAATTCAAATAAAATTAATGGCTCCATTAGCTGGAAAAGCAGATCTCTTCTATTTGATTCAAAGTAAGAAGACACACAATCTCCCTGTTGCCAACTCTTTGCTCAGGGTCAGTCTCTTTTATTCTGGCAGACAATGAGCAAGGGGACTGAATAAACTATTTTCCCAGTATAGTTCTGGTTTATGCCTATGGCCCTAGAGAATTTATAAATCATACCCTATTTCACTCTCAACAGCGAATAGAGAGATCTGATAAACCAAGTCCTAACATGGTATGATTTTTACTGACTGATTAAAACACGTGAATGTTCGTGTTTTGAACTTTTTGATGAATGAAATATTAGAGAGGAAGTCTTAGGTTATCAATAGTGCCTCTTCTGCTAATTATCTCTGTGAAACTGAAGAATACTTTCCAAACTTGGACCACAATTTTCTCTGCTCTATGATGATGACATGGTACTTGAAATGTCTTCTATCGCTAATCTTTTATTCCATGATATTAAATGTACCTTTGCTTAGGAAATCTACTCTGTTTCATTTGTTGGACAGTGATAATAATCAGTTTCTGTCTGCTTGGGTAGATTTCAGGAATAGTTTGGAGCACTTTGCAATTCCACTTATAGTAAGTTATTCCCACATTGATGAGAAAACCATTCCCCTGAAGGTTTCGTCAGTAATAATTAACTCAAGGGTTGAATGCTGCCAATGAGATTCATTTGAGAACAAAGCTGTTTTTGCCAGACACTTATTTCATTTGGCTGGACTCTAAAGAACTATGCACTATTGAATATAGTTAACATTTCTGTAAATGTTTCTGAATAGTGCAGGTGGTATGCTCTGATGAAAGTAGATTACTCTAGAAAATACTGTTCCAAATAATCACTTTTCCCAGGCAATGGCACAATATAGGCACATTAGAAGAACAAATAGGAGAAAGGACTTTACATAATTTTTATATGGCTACCTATATGGAGGGTCATTACCTGTATAACAGTAGTTCCTCTTTCCAGGAAGCACTAGCCTTAGGATTCAAAGCTTGTGGTTGATTTCTCAGCACAGTCTTTTAGTTACAAAATAAACTCTAAAAACTTATGTAAAATAAAGATACTATAAATCTGATCCTCACAATGAGAAAGGAAATACACAAATCTTTGAACCATATCAAGATGCCAATGTCTGAATGGTATTTTATAAGTGTGAGTCTACAATTAGAGAAGACAACCTGAGGAAATAATTTTTAAGGATACCATTGAAAGTTTGTGATGAGCTATGTGAGAATATTTCCAGCTAGTAATGTTCTTTATAACCCAATTCATGTTATAGTAACCATTTTGGTGGCTGGTTAAAATATGTATTACTGGAGTCATTTGAAGAGTTCATCATAAAACCTGGAAATTGTGCAGAATAATTATTATAGGCACATAGAAATAACTACTTTTAACTGTGGAAAATTGTCACAGTTTGTACAAGTCTGTACAGTTATTTAAGTTTTCAGTTTCAGGACACAAAATGAGAAAAATCACAGAGGAAGAAGTAGATAAAAAATAATTTCTTCTAAAGATGTTTTTATATTACATTTTATATGCATTTATTCATTTTTATATAATTACCTACTTTAAGCATACCACAGATTTACATGCATTAGATATATGAGAAGGTGATGACAGAGATTCTCTACCAGTCGGAATACACAAAAATATGCTGAACTAAAATCCTCATATTGTAAGGACGTATAACAACACATGTACATTCTTGCTTATCTATAGCTCTGTTATGGTGTGACTGGCATCTGCTCTACACTTCTTCACTCTGGTGTCCAATCTACTAAGCAGCCACCATTTCTAAAGATGGCCAAGGGAAGAAGAGATCTAGAGGTTTTAGAACTGCCAATTAAATGCCCTTGCTCAGATGTAACAAAGATCACAGCTGCTCAAAGCTCATTGGCTAGTCATATGGCCCTATCCAACTACAAAGGATTCAGGGAGTATAATCTAAACATACAATTAGGTGGCAAAGATAAACAGCATTCATGGTAACCAAGTTTACCCTTCTGGTCACAAAATATTCAGACCGCAGACAAAAATATATGTATGCCCTCCCCAAGGGAGACAATCCAAAAGATTTCAGTTCAGGATCTTATGAAATGTGACATTAACAGTACATCAGGGGGGGATAAATGAGCATTTTTAATCCAGTCCACCTAAAGCCTTTCTTGATTAGAAAATCTATGTACTATTTGAAAGACAAGTTAGTTGCTTCTACTGTCTCAAAAACTTTAATTAAACAGGGATAACATAATCTCAGAAATAATCCATTCAGCAGGGAAAGTACAAAACTGTCTCTGGTTTGCAGCATTTTGGAAACCCTCTTGGCAAATGTAGCGAGAGCCCTGCTCTGCGAGTGGGAGAGGTTTGTTGTTAGATTCTTTCTCATCTTCATGGGAAGAGCGCTCAGACCACTGTTCTCCAAGTCCCTTGGCTCTAATCTGGGAGCCTCTTCTTTCTCCTTTAGTCAGACAAACAGTGGGCCTTGCAGTGGGCCTTTGAAATTGTACCTTACTTGGAGGTTGAGCAGGTTTCTCGGCCTGCTTCTTGACTATAGATGGTAGAGAGCCTGACAGTTGCTTTAAATCTTAAACAATTGATGCTTTTTTATTTCAGGCTGGTGGTTCTTAGAAGTACAACTCTCTAAGAAATTTAGTTGTTTTCTCAACTATTAACTATAGTCAATTTCATGTGACAACAGCCACATTGTAATTTTTCCCCCTAGACTTTGTTTGAAACAATTTTTACTCTACATGCTCAGCTGTGTGCCTGCCTTTCTCTTAATTAATTGTAAGTTACTCTGAATCTGACAGGCTTCCATGGGTGAGACACCCCCCAATATCTCTTTTCTGTTAGCCATGTTGTTCACATCAAGTATTTAATGGACAAGTAACTGATCCAGTACAGGAAGGACATATGCTCACAATTCATTACCAGAAACTGTCCTATGGGTTGTCTAGCAACAATGAGGACAGAAAGTATAGTTTCTCTATATACCTAAACAAGTAGAGAGCCAGAAATATTTGATGAACAAATTTCCTTCTTTAAATATTTGGAGAGAAAAGACTTTAAGAGCATCCAATGAGACATAGATTAAAAATGATCACTGGAAGCAGTGGGAAGACCACTATAGTCTAGTGACTGGAACAAGGTATTTCATCCTTGCCTCATGTGTTCAATGTTTGTTGACTTGGAATAAGTCATGTAACTGTTTCAAAATGTTATTTACTTATCAAGAGATGACTTATTTGTCCAACAGGAAAACCAAATAAAGCACATTGATTTTAATAGTCTCTGTTTCTAGAATACTGAGGCAGATATGTAGGAAAAAAGGTCTCAATAGGTTTAGAAATCTGTTGAGGTGAAGTGGTATTCTCTAGCTTTAGGTCCCTTTCCACACTCTTCATGGGGTTTCCCTAATTCTTCCCATCCCAGCCCTTTTCATTTTCTTGGAATTTCTGCAGAGATAAGATTCAGCTATGCTCTGGGTCCCTGGAAAAGTCTTCCATTCTTCTGAAAAGGAAATACTTTCATTAATAGGGCAGTCCTGGACCCCAGTGGCTCCTGTGTACAGATATTAAGAAGAGCGTCTCTGCCAATGTACTTAGGCAGAACATAAAGCATCTTTACAGCCCAAGCTCACCAGAACCACTATTGATTCACTGGCATATGCTCTCTCAATAGTAAAAGGCTGCCAGGATTTACTCGCTCAGCTTTTCCCTTTCCTAGGCCATCATTATTCAGTGTAAAACTCCTTTAACCTGGTGGAGTTGTTGCTCTTGCTAATACTGTGTTAGCAAATTATTGATCCCAATGATGAGAACAGGAATCGTTTCTCCTGTAGCAGGATGTGCAATTGGATCTACATTCTGCCCTGGTAATTTTCTCTATAGATCTTCCAGGGGGACTAGACAAATGGACCATTAAAAAGGGATAGGGGCAGGAGGGAGCTGCCTGAGGTTGATGGTACATTTGAGTTAAAATCAAAGTTTACTGGTGTTTTTCAGCTTCTATTTGAAAACTTATAAACATTGCTCTCTGGCACTTTATGTTTTTTTTGGAGGGGGGGTAGTTTTCTTTAGTTTGTTTTTAACTTTTCTTGATGGCCAAAGAGATATTTTAGTTTGTGAGCTGCTTCTTTTGAAATTGAAATCAAGACAATCAAATAAATATTCAGGGAGATTTTGATAAAGGCAAAACAAGATCATTGACATTGGTAAGGAGAGGTGTTAAATTTCAGCCAGGCTGGCCTCGGTTGGAATTTAGTGACACCAAATATTCATTAAGATGCTTACCTCTCTGTCTTTTACCTCTCTTTAACTACTGGATGATTATTAATCAAATTATATCTAACTAAGATTCATAGACTGTCTATAAGGCCTAGCACTGTAGATCCTGAAAAAAAGCTAAACAAGTAGAAAGTTGAGTCCAAAAGTCTACCCTGAGGTTTTAAGAACAATATATTTTTTATTTGATAAATAAAGAGAAATTATTTAAAAAAAATTTTTTTAAGAAATTACCCCTCCAAAGTAGAGCAATTGCCTTTTTTTTTCCCCCTAGCATAAACTCTGGAAGTGAAAGCAGACTGTCACCTTCACTATACTGGAGTCAAAAACTGAGTTTTGGGTATGAAACACTGTTGTGATTAAAGTAAGACTTCAAAAAGCACAGCAAATGAGCTGGAGAGATATCCATTCAGTACAGAAGTTTAGAAGAACAATGTTGACATTTCTGATGACACATTACTTTCTATTTACCTTCTGAAATGTATTGAAGGCTATGAAAATCTCGAAGGCAAATTGTTTATTTGTTTAACATGGGTTGCTGACTTGAATGTTTTTAGTGCAAGAAAGTAAGTTTATATATCTTCAAGGTCCTACTTGAATTTCACATCAAAAAGAAGTGCTTAGTGAACTGTTGACCTTATACTGCTCATTAGGCAAGGAAAATAATTAAGGCAGAATATGCTTACTTTACATTATAGAGCATATGACAGATATGTAGAATATTTTATGTAAGCAATCTTCTATCTTGGATTATAAATTTTAAAGAAACAATTATTCTTCTAAAATGAAATATAAGTGTTCCCTTACCAGGTAATAGCATATAAAACTTGATATCTCAATTTTAGCATATATTAGCGTTAGAAGGATAAATGGTCATTGATAAACTCTTGGAATCAGAAACCTTGACTTCTTGTTTCTATATTGTACTGTAGCAGCCATTACTGGCTTATTCTGTATTTGTTTTAGGTTGAGATGGTACTTTTCACTAATAGTCATTATCATTCTGCTTCCACATAAAATTCAATTGACATCATTGAATAATCTGACCTTATTGGTTCATGTTTCTTACTTGTGATTGAATGGAAAACTAGAACTTAGAAGAAAAAAGTAAGAAGGCTAGAGAAAAACAAGAGGAAGTTTCAAGAGAATTAACCTATATTTTATTCTTATGTCATATCATTTAATATTTGCATTATTGATTTATTAATAATTGGGATTTACAGAGTGTGTCCCATAGTCCCAGTGCTGTAGTAAATCATGAAAAGGTAACCAAAATAGAAAATTGAATTTCATTGTTTATCCTGAGGAGTTAATAATGGTTGTTAATTTGAACTAGGACCATAGGAAGGAATAATTTTTTTTCTGGATCTTGGTGTAAAAGTTAGAAAGTTATTATTTAGAACAGACAATATATATTATATGTATAAAATATAGAGAGAAAAAGAATATGTATGTGTGTGTACAAGTTATGAAGCTATTATTTAGAGGATATATATCATGTATATAACACATGTATTATATATAGAGAGAAAAAGAAGGTGTGTGTGTGTGTGTGTGTGTGTGTGTGTGTATAGTTAACCTTGTGAATTGCTTTAGTAAAATGCATTTTGATATCATCACCAGGGATTTTTAGCTGTATTATATTCTTTTTATCTAATATTTCATATGTAAATACTCTAATCAGTAAAGTAACACTGAATTTTTTCCCTATACTTTTAGAACAATTATGTTTATATTTTTTTGTCTTGACATTGTTTTTTTTCTTTTTTGTGTTTGTTTGTTTTTTAATTATAACTTAAAGCATCCTAAAGTAGCTCCCAAGGATAGCTGTAACAGAGAAAGTAGTGTGGATCTTTGCTGCTGAGAAGAACTTTAGTGTTTAAAATCAAAGTAACATATATTTTATGAAAAGTAAATAAGCACTCACGAGGCACCAAATTTGATCTTAAAAATAAGTCATGGATGCAAAATCATAGTTAAAATTTTTATAATCTATTTGTGTGAATTCACAAAAAGAAATGAACACTCTTTTTTACCCTATCCTGACCCATCCTTTTAAGCAGAGGCAATACATCAATTGTAAGGCTTAATAACTGGGGTTTAGTAAAACATGCTTGATTAATTTTACTGAGATTTTCAAAATAAAATGAGGAAGAAATCACCCCATTCATTATATCAGAGAGGAGAAAGAAATTTTGATGACTTTTAACTACATCCAACAGATCAAATGACACCCAGCCAACTCCAGAAATGGGTTTCTTATGTGAAGTACATTTTTCTCCTGAAGATGAGCATCTTTTAAGCATCTTATAAGTTGCAAAAGTTCAGCATTTTTACACTACTAGTAATTAATTAATTAATTAATTAGTAATTCCACAGCAACAGTCAAAAAAGCAATAACAATAAAAATAAGTCTGTATGGATAAAGAAACCTGCATTTTGAAAAACGAGAAGCTGCAATGACAAAAAATATGCACAAGAAATATTGCTTTAGATGTTATCATTAACTTCAAGTAGAAGGCATTGTAATGTTTTATAAAGAAAATTAGGTATTCATATTATTTTTTTTGTTTTATAAGCAATTTTAGTCTCTAGTATAATATGCTAATAAATTAGGTACTGGCTTTGATTCATCTTTGTTTTTATATTGCTTATTTTTAACATTTCAATATAGTTATTAGTAGATGACTTTAGAACTCAGATTCATAACTTATAAATGAAAGCCTGCATTCTAAAACTTATACAGCCAAATGTAAGGGAAGAATAAAGAGAAGCAATAGTGTTCAAGCTTTAATGGATGTAATGTTTTCAATTTCCAAGTAATTTTCAAATCTAAACAAGAATATATTGAATTTGCTTATATCCTTTAATATCCCTCAAGTGTCCTATATGTTCCGCAGCTGGGAACTGCAGAAGGGCAGAGTAGAAGGATATGGAAATTGAAAAATGACACCTGTCCTCACAGAGGTTGCAAAAAGTCTGAGTTGGAAGACAAGTGCCTGTATATACAACAGAAACACACAATAAAATAAAATATAAAATCAAAGGTTAATTGTCAGAGATTATAGATGTTTTATGATTTTATAGGTAACTGAAGTTACTATGGATTAAAAAATATTTGAATAAGTAGTAGAGGTTGAGGAGAAAACATTTTTTGGAAAGTCAGCTTCGAATTCCTTCTAATCCTTTAGCATGGACATTTTAACAAAAAATTTTCTTAAAGGGGAAAACTGTAGTACATTCCTTCTAATTTTATTCTAACAGCTTTAGGATAATAGAGAATGAAAAGGGACCAATTTAGGACTTTTTCATACCTCTTTTCATGTTTCAAATGTCACTTGTTTAAATTTGTTCTTCATATTCCTGATCTAAAATTACATTACCCTTAGGAACTCACATACTATACCTTATCATTGGTAGCTGCCAAAGTCTTTACTTAGTTTGGCTTCTGCAAGAAATAGAATTCAAGATGGGAATTTACATCCATAAGATTTGTTGGGGAGAACTGTATGGGAATTGCTCATTAACTGAAGTAAAGGAAGTAGGATAAGGCAGAGAAAGAAAATGAAGTATAATGCCTGTTGCAACAAAGGCCTCAGTCATTCTCATCGGAGCTCTGTAGATAGTTGGCCCTTAGGTAGTGTCCCACCCTTGGGAAAAATCTCCAAGTCTTTGAATTCTGCCACTCAGTGGATAAGGGCTGTCCCAAGGAAGAAATGTGAAATCAAAAGAAGCTCACTTTAATGGAGGAAGATTTCTGTAGAGAATCCAAATTTGAATAATCAGCAACTAACTGTTCTGACACCTGGGAAATAAGTGCTGAAGTGATGAAGGGCGATCTGGATAAAAGTTGGATGAATTACTGAAATCTGCATCAAGAACACTGAGCCATTTATATTATTTACAGATGGTACTTCCCTGTACTCCCAATTACTATGTACAGATGTGAAAGTTGGACAGTGAGAAGTACTTTAGGAAAAAAATAATTCATTTGAAATATGATGTTGGAGGAAAGCTCCATGAATACCCAGGACTACCACAGAGATGAACAAGTGGGTCCCAGAGCAAATTAAGCCTGAAACATCTCTGGAGGCAAAACTGACAAAATTGAAGGTGGCTTGCTTCAGATGCATCATGAGAAGGCAAGTTTCCTTGGAAAAGACAACAATGCTGGGAAAAAAGAAGACTGAATATGAGATAGATGAACCCCATGAAAGAAGCTACAGACATGAATTTACAGGAGCTGAGCAGGGCTGTTGGGGACAGAATATCATGGACACCAGTCATTCAGAGGGTTGCCAGAAGTCAGAGCCGATTCAACAGCATGGAACAAACACACTTAGATAGTAACTCCTTAAGGGAGGAAAGACATAGCTCTCTTGTTCTCCATTATCCTATCAAGGCTTAGGGTTATAATTAGCACACAATTTATATTTATTATTTAATTTATAATAATATGGGATTAAAATTAAGAAATGGCTAATGAATATATAGTATTTGCGAACTGTTGGATTCCAAAGTCGAAATTAGTGGATTTCCATAAAGCAAAGTTTGTGAACAAATCAAAATAAAAGATTAGATTTTTATATGATAGTTAATATATAATTATTACTCAAATACCTGTTGGGTACCTACTATGTGCCCTCTGTTAAGTAAATTAAAATTGTGTGAGACATGATCAGGCAACAAACACAAAGAGCTAAATATGAGATGTGTTTTGTTTTCTTTTTGAAAACACAGAGATGTCTTTTTTATTTCTTGAGAATAAAACTTTCTCTCAATATTGCTCTTTTTTTAATATATTAAGACTTTTGCATCAATGTGATTTGTGACACATATAAATGTCAAATGATAGTAAATGAATGAAGCCATGAAAAATGACAAAGGAAACTTCACACATATCCATGTATTAATTTGAAAATAAGATAGGCAGCATTTTAAATGGAGATTTAATGTGGGTTAGCACATGCACTGATATATTAATGGCTTTAGCTCAAAAAAGTAGTTAAAAGGGAAATACACATTAATTTAAATGGGGGGAGTGTCCATTTTGATCCTAAATATAAAAGATACCAGCTTGCTATAATAGTGTATACTTTCAGAAATGAGGAAGAAAAAAAGAGAGAGAGAAACATGACACTGGATAGACAATAGATCTATGAAAACAGCCAACCACTAGCTTGAACAAGAAGATAAATGGAGGGTGTAGCTTTTACCATCAAGAAAACCAGTTATAGTTCCATTTTATGCTAGAACAGTTCTGCCAAAAAGAACTTTCAGATCCAACTTGCTCTGTCAGTTCTCCCCATAGAAAGAAACAGTTTTGGCCTACGCACGCAAACAAAGTGACAATGAAAGTTATGTTCCAACGACCTTGTCTTTGAGATAGTAGTGACACATCATAGAAGAGTTAGAAAGTTCCATTCAGCTCTGTAATGCTATTATAACCCATTGAGAGCCAATCCAATCTGGGTGGGATATTTTCTATGCTGTGCTCTCAGAGTGGTGCATACAGCTAATTGTAAATATCTCATATAGAACTGCCACCTGCTTCCCGGTGTTACATCATTCATAGTTAATTTATATTCAGGTGGCACACACATCATTTTCTCTTAATTTCTGCATAACAGTTCATTTTCTTTGGTTAGAATCAGCATTTCTCCCTGAGTGTTTTTGTAAAAGTGCAGCTTTACCACATATAACCTATACAAAAGCTTCAGAATCTATGACAGATCTATTACAAGAAATACAAATAACAACTGAGAAGAAAAATTTCCCAATGAAGGCTATTAAAAAACATATCTAGACCTGGTTTGAACACAAGACTGTCCCTTTGAAGCAGAAATGCCACCAGTTCATTATGTATTCTTTCAGTGTCCCAGTTGTGAAGGGGGGTTGAGGGGGAAATGCAACCTTAAATTCTTCAGAGCTGTCCTGGTTGGTTTATCTACTGTGATTTACTGTTGTGATTGTTGAGTAGCTGACCACTGATTTTAACACTAGGGTATAGAGGAGACAGATTGACATGGGTTTCATTAAAATTCACAAAACTCAACTCCATAGAGAGCATGACTAACTTCCTTAAACATGACAGGAATCCCCACAGATGGTACTTCACCCTTGCTAAAGGAATTAAGTCTACCAAAAGAATCCCTGTCTATAAGCAGCCAATTCCCCAAATCTACAGGCTCATCTGCACAGATATTCTTTATACTGTCATTCTTAAGTACCTTAGGGTAGCTCTGAAAGACAGGGGGCCGAGAGGGAGCAGCCGCTGCTGCCTTCCCTACCCCTCAAGCATGCTGGTGGCGTGGGGATGATGGGATTATAAAGTAAACATAATAAAACACAGGACCAGGGCATCTGGTGGACACAGTCTATTTGCTGACTCCTCTTTGCCTGGGAAGAACTGAAGATGAAATCCTTATTACAATTACACAGAAACCCTGCACCAATTTGGCAGTTATTAAACTATTAGGCAAATGCACAAATGAGTATTGTATTTTGTTCCTGGTCCAATTAACTTTCTTTTTTCCTTTTTCTTTTTTTCTCCCTTTGCTTTCTGGCATTATGCTCTTAAATTCCACATTTCATCTTCAAATATTTAAGTTGTCAAGGAAAAAATAAACTAACCATCACACATTCATTATATTGTGTCAAATAGGACATAAAGGAGACAGCTTTCCTTTTTGCCTGTCCTCTGCTCTTGTCAGTCCAAAGCACAGTAATTAAATGGGGACAGACGCTTTCAAATTAAGAACAAAGGAGGAGGCATTTAATAGGAGGAAGAGAAAAGTAATTAAAATAAATAAATAAAGGATCTAGCTGGGTCTATTGTCTTCAAATGAGCTGTCCTGAGCTGAGCTGTGGTTCCCCCAGCCAGCCCCCTATTTCTCTCCCTACTCTTTTACCTCAAGTTTCTGCTGAGAAAACAGAGCAAACAATATGTGTTATATACACCGCTAAATACGTGCTAGGAGTTCACTATTTTATTAAAGATAGTAATGTCATGGACTAAATTTTTATCATTTTCCATATTAAACATAAAGAGTATAAGATGAAAGACGTAGATATTTAACATGCACACAGTCATCAACATAAAGTCTTTCCATAATCAACATGCCATTTTTGCATTTGTTTTTGTTATTTGGATTAGGAATATTTTCTCATATCTATATAATCTAAAACACAATTTCTCATCCCAAAAGCTGTCATAGAGTCCTGCCTCTTTCACTGTGAATCAGGAAAAAAGGCACATAAATTTATATTCATCTGCCAAATTTTGAATCTTAATCAGTACCTCCTTAGACCAATAGATCTTTTATTGAAAGGTTTGTCTTATGAAAGTTCTTGAGGTTAAAATGAGTCAAGACATTCTCGCTAAGTCTTTGGCATTATTCACTGAGAAAACCCTGGTTTATGGGATTACATTAGAAGCATCACTGTTTAATTGTGTTCATTTGTGTATGTATATCTGCATACCAATATACATAATGATTTCTCTTTATTGTACCTTCAACATCACATTTGTTTTTGTCATATATGTGTTCATAGTCCGATATACGCATGAAGACATTTATTAAAATTGTAATATTTAATAAAATAATGTATATACTAAGGATTTGAAGAAATTGCTTACATGCACTCACACTTTTCAGACTCTGAGAACCCAGAAAGGCTGCTATTTTCTTTCCTCCTTCGAAGAAATTATTATATTTCTATTTATTTGAGAATATGATATCAAATGATAAGAAGTCCTAACAAAGAAAAAATTATATTTAAAAATAGTCAAACTGTGACACTTGCTTAATTAATGTCTTTCTTATATAAGTACTAGACATGCCTATAAAAATTCAACAGAAATTATCATTTTTGTCTAAATACTTCAAATTCACATGAGAATCAATACCAAAAATGTTTAATACTATAGCAAAATACAGCATAATTTCTAAGCAATAACACATATAGGTCACTATCTTACAGAACACTGAGCTAAACATAAAACTATTGCTAACAGAACTTTTCATTTCTATGACACTATAATAAGGCCAATTAGGAGACTGGGGATGGGGCCCAATTTCAAATTGGCTTTCTATGCTGTAGTTATGGTACTTTCATGCCTATTTATCTGGGTAGTTATTTCCCCTGACAACCGTAAAATGAGTTTTTTATATAATTTTATGAGAACCATGTTATAACAATGAATTAGTAACTCTAAGATTCCAAGTGTATATTTTGCAGCTTTATTATGAGACTGTGTCAGAATTCTGGCTGGTTAAGGCCTCTGGAAGGAATGGTGAATATATAGATGGGTCTGCAAACCTATCCTTACTGGGTGCAATACTAACTCTAAATTTCTCTTACTCCTGAATGCAAACCAAGTTTGAGGTCACCCAAAATTAAGGTGAAATGTTGGTCTTTTTACAAGAAGTCCTATAACTTTCAGAAAAATAAGTGACCACATAAGGGCATCTGTGACTGTAGTGGTTATCCCCATAGCTCAGGTGTATTTCGAAATAATAAAAACCTGATCTTGAGAATATTTTGATTCTGCCTTAAAGGTCGGGAGAAAAAAAAAAAGAATAATCATCTTGAGTTTTGAGTATGTCTTCCCCTCAGAATTGTTAAGTATCTCTCTAGAATTGGTAGGCCAGAGAGTTGTCCACCACCCAAGTAAAGATGTCAGGTACCTACTGCATATTTTAATCTATACAAAACCCTAAGTGATTTTCAAAAGAGAGGAAAGTGTGGCTACATATAAATTACAATTAAGGGTCTTGAGTATTCTTATGAGCAAAACATTTCAAGAGTTACCAGGACCCTGATATTCTTCTTCTAGGAAAATCTCCAGTGACTTAATGCAGCACAGAGATGCTCATTCTATGCTGTGAACACACACAAAAAAACTGAATACAGAAGTTAAACAACAAATTACAGTTGATTTTCAGTATTCATGATACTTAAGTTGCATATAGTTGACTCAAACACTGAATTAACCAATACTGAACCTTACATGGTTAAGATCCTCTGAGCCTCTGGTCATAACATTTTCATCAATCAATACATAATCTTATTTTCTGTATGTTTGTGTAAAGACACTCATAAGTACATGTCTGGGTATATACACATATATAGATATGTATGTGTGTGTGTGTGTGTGTGTGTGTGTGTGTGTGTGTGTAATTCATTAACGGAATTCACAGCTTAGTGCACTTTAACTCATGCCTGAATGAAGGTGATCTGACACATGTATTTTCTCTGTAAAGAACATCACGGTCTTCTTGCAATAGGAAGTCTAGACAGCAATTCAGTATTATGCTTGGGGGCATTTTAAAAATAAGAATGACCAACAAAAATATACAAATGCAAAAAAAAAATATGTGGCATTAATTTTACCATGAAAAGTATACTTGTTTAAATCAAATGAGCTGAAACAAGAAAGCAGAGTCTTGCCTTGTTTCACTTCACTTGGGAATGTGCTGATGGAGTGACCCAATTTTTTTTTTTTTGCCTCTCTGTGCATGTTCACAAATGGCCACAAAAGTTCAGCCAGTATATATTTGAGGGTAACAAATGAATTTTAGTGAGCAGGCAAATTCATGAATACAGAATTCGCAGATACAGATTCCGCAATAAGGGTTGACTTTATATTCCACCAACTTTACCCTTATCCCAGCCTCCAACTAGATTCCAACTTAATCTTGTATTCTGTACAAGCATGCTATCCCATAATTAGCAACATTTATAAACAAAGCCACTGTCACAGTCTCTGTCTCAGTATCACAGCCTCTCCACAGCCCCATATCCCATTTTCATTTCTTTGTATCTATACCTCCTGAAACTAGCATTGCTTTTCTGGGCTCTCATTAGGCAATATCACAATATAGCTTTTACAATAGCAGTTTTATTTTGGTCCTTTTGTCAATGAGAGGAGATAAATGAGCTGAGATCTTAGAGTCCTCCAGAGAATCATCTTCTTAGAACTAATTAGATCCCGGAAAATTATTGGAGAATTGAGGTAGAAGGAACGTAAGAATGCTGGCACATGTGGCTTCATGGGCTCAGGGTATAGTTCTAGTGCAATAAAACCCAGGATAGCTTGTCAATGATAGACAAACCTCAAGGAACGCAGAAGCTGGTTAGACCCTAGTTCCATTCTCTGCATCTGACATTATTTCATTCTAATGAAAAGAATGTAAATAGACACAGTTTGGGGGAGCTGAGGAAGACAAAGGCAAGAGAAGTGAGGAAGACTCTAACTTTTAGGACCTCATTATTCTACCATATCTGAAACTTAAAATTAAGTGAATTTGATTGATGATGGATTTCTTATAGTCTCATATTTCCTATGGGTACTTCTCAAATTTTAACTCATCCATAAAATCAAAACGATATTGGAGAAATTTTATGAACTTTTACAGTTAGACCACAGCTGGAAATTTTCAGATTCACAAAAGGTCCCAAAAAAGAAATTACATGACCTATTTTTTATTCCTGGTCTTTTACAAGAGTGCTTTATGGATGATCACTCATTATGAACAGTGTGAGAACCCCAATTCTTTTAATATTTAATATTCTCTTCAAAAGAAATTAGGTACTATATGATCAGCTTTTTTTTTTCTTTTTACCTTCACTATAGCCTACTCACATGTCTGTCAGGTACCACAGGGACAAACTTTCCAGAGGATTTCTACCACCTACTGTAGTTTTAGAAATGCTCATATATTCTAAAACAAGGAGCCTCCATCTAAGTTATCTGACATGATTAAATAAGTAGTCTGTTTAATAATGCAGGAACAAACAAAGAATTATTGGGTTTCCTCATGCAAGTTAACCTTAAGGACACTGTTACTCATTGGAGAAAATATATTATACCAGCAGTTCTCCCTGGGGTGACAGGGTGAACATAAAGCCTATGTTTAGACAAGCACAACTTCAAATACGCTAAGTATTTCTAACTTAAGGGAGCAATCTTCAGATCAATAGGCATTATTTGTACATTTGTGAGGCCACTTGCTTCTAGAATATAGTATCCACAAATTTAGACTAAAGACAAAATCTGTAGGAGCTTGAGTACAAAACCATTATCTCCTCTCCATGATCTGCTGACAAAACAAAACTATGGCTACTGTGCTTCCTTCTCTCTTCCTTTTTAATCACTTGCTTTGAATGGCGGAACAAATGTCAAGAAAATATTCAGTCACTATATTTAAAATTAGAATGTCCTCTTTTGTCCTCTTCTAGGATAATTATAAAATTGATTTGTTTTATTAACCTGTCCTAAAAGAAAAAAAGTGCAATCACTTATTGCTCAGAGTATGTCTTTTGTTTGTTTTGAAATAACAATAATATCCATGGGATGTAGAATGAGGATCACAGACATTTAGGGATTCTTTCCCTTTGCTCAATATTGTAAAAAAAAAATACGAGCTTAGAGGGTATAGTGACAGAAGTGAGGAAAGGCAATATCTACTGCTTGTGGGTCCATTAGATATGAAGTATGGTTGATTCAAGGAACATGAATATATAGATGGAAAGAGAGAGGCTTTGGAGTTAAGTACTGGTACATCTCAGGGTATTTTAATTACATTTACAAAAGTATCACAAACCAAAAGATCTCAGGAAAAACTATTCTTCCCAATATGAAACTTTATATAAATTAGATACAAGAAATATCTAGTTAAACTAAGTATTAAACAGAGATGCAAACTGGCAGACCAAAGCCTGAGCTTTATTCTAGCAAAGCAGTCTTATTTGAGTGTACTTTGAGATTTTATATTTGTGTTCCACTCTACTGTCACTACATTCCTAACATCTCCTAACAACCTTTCCCCTTTACATAAACTAGCTACCTTGTTTGTCTGGACACAATTAATTTATGCTTAAAAACCATAGGTTAATACTATCACACAGACAGATACAGAGTCTGAATTAATCTTTATAATAAAGTATAAAAGATTTTTTCATCTCTGGTGTCCACCTTCTGCAATTATGTTAAGAATCCTAGGAGAGATTTTTGATAAATCTTAATAAAACTCTTTACAAAGGTCAAAGTAGTGATACTGTTCAAGTAATATTATCCACAGTCATGATTTCTGATGAGTAGGATGCACTGGTGCAAAGGAAAAGCAGAACAAAACCTGCCACTATTCAATTTTTAAGACCAAAGTTTAATTAAGAAAGAGAAAGCACATCATGTGGAGAAACTTAAGAACAAAAGAGTTCCTATGCTCCAGAATGACTTTTTTGTTTCGTTTTTGGGTTGCTTTACAATTCTTGCTGTTTTATTTTCAGTAGTGGTTGGGGTTGGGGGCATATTATAGTATTTTGGATGGATGGGTTTTGCAAAGTGCCAGGCAATAAAACATCTGTTATAAAACATGTGCTATAGCTCTGGGGTATGGACTGAAACCAGTCAGTATTATTTTGAAGTGAGAGAAGGAATGGCCAAATAAATGAGCACAACCTGTTTTTTTTTTTTTTTAATTATTATTTTAAAAGACCATTTAATTCAAATAATTTACTTTTTTTGTAAATTGCACATTAAAAAATATATTACCACTGCTGCTGTTTAATATATTTTTATATTATTCTATGGAACAGAAAAAAAGGATACATTATATTCTAATCTTTCTAGTATTTCACTGGTTGGACATATTCTTGAAAATGATATAAAGACAGTTCTAAATTTATTCTTTTAATTTAAAATACATTTTATTTCAGAAATTATTATTGAAAATAAATTGTAGATAACAAATTGAGTTGGGTGACTTGGTAATATAAAATTATTTTAATTCATCATTACTACCCCAAGAATTTATGAATCATATAGAAAGAAAAGTTAGTTGTGTTTTTTTTTTCATATAAAGTTAAATTAAAGAGAAAATAGATTCAAAGGCTCTGGAGTCCATGAGTCGTTTTTTATGTTTAGAGAGGAACAAGTAGAGCATGTGAAGCAATAGCAAGAATGTAATAAATATTAAAGAGGTAGAAACTTGTATATTATGAATGTAAAGCACAGCAAAAAATACTTGTGTCAGTCAGGCTAAGCTGTGTATTAACACATTTTTCCAGATTAAGAGAAGAAAATACAGATATAATGTCACATTGCATCTGAAATGTTTACACCCAGAAATGATGCATGTCACTTATGCTCATATTTATTGACCAAAGCAAATCAAATAGCCATTACTGAAGTCAGAGAGATGTATACCTGGAAGAAGAGGAGACTTAGAATTTTGTTAATCACTAGTTGTGTCAACCAAATCACAGGAATATGAATTGATAAACTTCGTTCTCAGGTTATCCAATGTGGTAGTTTGAACAATGCAAGTAATAATGACTATCAATTATACAATGTTGAACTAAGAATTTATATACAACATTTGAATTAACACTCTAAAAATAACATCAGCTTTGGTTAACAATGTAGTGAAACAGATATGGAAGAAAACTTTCTTAAATAAATTCAAGCTATTCTGACAAAAAAAAAGTTTTTAAAGCTATGATTTTTACTATTCATGAACCCTGTGGAAAATAAAATACTTAGAGACTAATCAGACAATGATGACCATTGGAGAGGTAACAAGCACTGGTGAATTCACAGGGGAACATTTGCAAATCTCTTAAGGCCTAGAAATCAGTTTTGACAATACATGGGTAATAATCTAAAATATCATATATAATCAAAAAATTTCAAAATCAGAATTTGAGTATATCAGCTAGTTAAACTTTTTTCCATTCTTCAATTTAACAAATCTTTTCTTCTTCCTCATGTCTTCATCCTAATCCCAGTAATTATGTTTTTAAGGGCAGGGACATGTTGTAATATTATAATACATCTCTTGAATCTAGTATAATGTCTATTCCCTAATTAGAACTGTGTTATTAGAAAAAATAAGGGAAGACAAGGAATATGAGAAGAAAAGAAAAGGGGAGAAAAATATTGATGAACACAGAGGAGTTCGAATTCAAGTTATTTTAACTGGGTCAAGGTATTCTCTATATATTTATAAGTCAAGCTTTGTATTTGTAGCTTTATGAGCACAATGCTTTGAGGCTAGGAGAGCTGAATGTTCACTCTCTTCATTCCCATTATGGCAGATCAGCCCTTATTTTAAAGAGAAATGGTTTGCAAACCATTGTTACTTATTTACTAGAGAGGCATTTAAAAGGCATAATGTAGAGAAAATGGGTTTGGAGTGGATCTCCCCTCTTCCCTTTGGCTGCCAGCATTGGGAAAGGAAAACAACAATATTATAAATATGATTTTATTGTCTTGTTACTATTAGGCAGGTAGCACATTTGGTCTGCACACTTACCCAGATTGTTAGTAAATGAAAAAGAGAATCATTTAAGGTTGAGAGGAAATTCAATCAACTCTGTCATTACAAAAACACATTACCTTTGTGCTATGATTGCATCAAACTCAAACACTGATTTAGCTAGAACATAGAAAAAAAAATTTGGCTTGTTTTCATAGTTATGAAATATACACATACTGAAAAAAATGTGTATTCTCCCATTATGATTCAATATACCTTTATATTTCCATAGACCTTTCTCTATGTTTTCATAGAACTGGAAGAAGTACTCCGTAAGAAATATACAGCCACTGAGTTGAACAAGAAGAACAAAAATCAAAAGTTTCCTTCATCAATCTCAAAATCTATATGAAGCCATTTCCCATGTGATATGTATTTCAATACTGTCACTTCTAAATCCATGTTCCTTACTTCCAATAAACCTAAATAAGAATCACCAATTCTAGTAAGCATTTAAAAGAATGTTTGATACAGTTCATTATAGATGTTTTATAGAAGGATTTGTATGGCTCTTACTTATTTTATACACCTGTTGAGTAGGAACATCTGTTTTCTATACCTACCTTTTCCCAGAACAGTGCTAAGCATACAGCATATGTTCAGATGTCCTGTGGAATTAGTCTTGGGAATGAGATTTATGACCCCAGGGAAGGGAATGAGGCATTGATTACAGGTTGCTCATCCAGAAAATCTGGGCTCTGAGTTTTGATAATGTTACTCAAAGACACTTTCAGAACTTGGCTTCACTTTTTGTGCCTCAGTTGCCTTATCTGTTAATATAGTTTAATGGGAGAGGCTTCTGGTATTTTATAGAGCTTTAGTGAGGATCAAAAGCAACAATTATTATAAAAACAGTTTGAAAGTACAAAATGCTATAAAGAGGGAAGAGAATAAGAATAGAGACAAGAGTAATAGAAGTCACAAGAAGAAAAATATATTATTAAAAGGAAATAAGAAGAGAAAGAATCTGAAAAGATACATTTAAAATAATCAGTGAAAAAAAGCTAGGAATTATCAGAAGTGACTTTAATTTATAGCCAAATAGCTTTTAAAATATTTGAAACTGAACACCATAAAGTTTTAAAGAACTGAATATAAAATGCCATTTGTCATTTATATAGAAGAATCCACATTATACTAAGTCTCTCAAATCATCATACACAGCGGAATGTGTGGGAGAAAGCAGAATCTGTTCTTCAATGACTGATCAGAAATTCTGTAGTAGAAAAGCCCATTCAAAATGGGCTTATATCTACTTCAATGACTTAAGAGATCCTGAGGATAAAGAATAGATTTACGAGCAAAGTTGAAACTACTTTTGTATCCTTTTGTGGAAATGAGCCTATAAATAGCCTGCTAAAAAATCAACAAATGTTGTCATAGAAAATAACTTTCTGCAGTTTAAAATTCTAATTATGTTGTGAAGTTTTCAATATGCTGAAATTTAATATTAGTAGAATGAGAGCTTCTATTACAGTTTAAAGATAGTCATTGTTTAACTTCTATGAATGTCTATCTAGTCTAATGTAGGGAATATAAACTCTAAAACTAGTAAGTTTGCATGTACTGGTTAAGAGTCATATAGTAAACATCTCAGGTAGCTTTAGTAAGATATAAAAGCTTAATAGAGTAACATAAAAAATCTGCACAGACATAGATTACTTTTCTCTCTTCTTAAAAATAATTTTATTATTGTTAAAAAACAATATGTAAAATTTTTTGTTTTCTACCATAATATGACACATGGATCAGGAGATCGTTTTAATAAATGGTGAGGATTACATCACAAATTTATAGAGAATCAACTCTTTCAAATTATAGAAATGTCTAGATTCCTCATATATTGATACAGCTATAGTTAGTGCTCACGAGAAAAACGATAAAATACAAAGCATACATTTTCAATAATCACAGAGAACTGAGAATCTGTACAGCATCTTTTAAAATCATTTAGCTAAAGATGTTAACCCACAAAAGAGAGTGAAGAAAATCAGAATCAGGGTAACAAATGACTTTAAGACCAAGATAGAAACATTTCTGTTAGTAATATTTATCCAAGAATTTCATCAAATGTCGAGTGAAAAATTTGACATTAGTCAAAATCTGTTTATAAAAACATTTAAATGTACATTTTAAAATAGTAAATTGTATGCCATGTGAATTATATATCAATTAATTTTATTTATGTATTATATATTGATATATAAATATAAATATATATTGAATTTATATTTTTTAAGTTGAGATATAACATATAACAAAAGTATTTATATAAAGCTGTATATATATATATATATATATATATATATATATATATATATATTTTTTTTGTTTTTGCAATATGGATGAATCTACATTAATTTGTTTAATAAAATCTAAGATTTAAATAATTGTAATTATTGTTATTATAAATAAGGAAAGTGAGCAGTTTCAATGTCTCTTTTATTTTCAGAGTTGAGCAATGAAGAGTCTGATCAGAATAAGTATGATTCTTACAGTGAGGTGTATTAAGTTCTTGGCAGCACATGGCTGAGGCCAATTCCTTGTTCAGAGATTAGCATGTTTCTTGGCTTCCTGAAAATCAAGTTATTCTATTTCTTCCTCTGGATCTCTGAAAATATGCTCTTTACTGTTCATCATTCTCTAACCATACTTTAAATATTGTAGTTTTAATAGACCAGAAACTCGGTCTCGTCTTTGTATTTCGTATTCTCTCTATAGGTGATTTCAGTCATGTCCTCATTGGCCACATGAGTGCTGATCACCTCCAATGTTTTGCACTAGCCCAGATTGCTTCAGCATTTAAAATTCTAGTATTGCCAAATGTCTGATCAATATCTACTAATTGTGAACCTAGTTACCTCCAATTATATGTCAAAGCAATGGGAATTGATCTTGGCATCTTCCATTCCCTAATCCATTCATCCCAATATTTCTCACTTTGCCACCTAAAATCCTCTTAAAAATACCCACATCTTCTCATCTCTACTACTACTTTGGATTAAGTTATCACTGGTCTCCCAATATTCACTCTTGGTCTTAAAGCCTGACTCCACACTGAAGACTGAGTTATTTTGAAAGTACAAAACATATGACTCCCCTGATTAAAACATTAAAGTGAATTTTCATTGTTCTTAACATACAGACCAAAATATTTGACCTTATTTGCAAACCTCTGTATAGTCTAACCCCACTTATCTCACCAGCCTCACCTTGAACAACCCTTCCATTACTCTGTGCTCTAACTATACTAGCTTTCTTCCTGATGTTCAAATATTCTGTGTCCTTTTTTGCTTCAGGACCTTGGCTCAGTCTGTCCACTCTGCCTAGACTGATCTTCCACAGTCCTTCCTCACTTATTGATTTAATTCCAAATCATTTTTTATGGTTCATAAAATTTCTTAAGGAAGCCTCTAGAGACAAGAGCAGATTCTCTTGTGTTTTAGTCCATTTGAGCTGCTATAACAAAATACCACAATTTTGGGTAGCATATGGACAATAAAAAATGATTTCACACAGTTCTGGAGGCTGAGAATAAAAATGAGGGTGCCAACCTAATTGGGTTTGGGTAAAAGCCTTGAAGACTGTCAACTTTCACTATGTCCTCACTTGATGGAAGGCAGGGTTTCTCTTGAGTCCCCTAAAATTATATTGAAATCCCATTTATGAGGAACCCACCTTTTTGACTTAGTATCTGCTATAGGCTCCAGCTCCTAATACCATTACATTGGGTGTTGGTATTTCAACATAAATTTTGAAGGGGACACAAATGTACAAATCATAATATCTTGTTTTATGTACTTATAGCACTCTAAACTTGACTCCTTTGTATATTTTTTTACAATTATACATAAGCAATTGCTCTATAATACTCTTCTATGCTGGAATATAAACTATCTTGCTCACTGTTTTATCCTGAGGACTTTATCTACCCTTGTATACCCAAAGCACGGCAAATAAGGTCAATAACTACTTGTTGAGTTAATGATTAAAGAAACATGAAAAAATCTTCTTCTTTTAGAACATTTATTTAAAAAATCTCAGTCCACCTGTCTATCTATGATACATTAAATGAATTATCATCAACAGCAAGAAACAACTGGTGACATTTTACAATCATTCCTTCACCTAACCTCCTAAGAATTCTCTTAAGATAAATCAAAAGCTGGTTACTGATTTATATATTTGCTCCTGCTCATGTATCTCTCAGCAATAATCCTATTTTCTAGGCTAAATCAAGAAACTTGCATTTAGAGAATCTCACTTCAGATAATTAGAAAATTGAGATAAGCATCCAATTCGTATATATTTTTTAAAGAAATTCAACTCTAACTTAGGAAATTTGTCTCAGGAGTATCTAGGGCAGCAGCAAAAGGTCATAGATATGCCACAGCATCCAGTGCAATAGTAACCAAAGTCGTTGAATATCATCCTGAAACTTTATTAACTTGGGTATATTTTTCAGAAAGCCTCTAGGAGCAGGCAGATGGCATTCTCTTATTTGCACTATTCCACTGCAGAGAACTAAAGTTTAAACTATCAGCTACCTGCCATTTCTGGAATTGCTACAGATAAAAACTCTTTGATGATTTCAGTTTTCTGCTGCTTGCTTGCAGGCTTACAGAGAATAATTGCTACCATAAGAAACACTACTGAAACTGACAATAAAGTGAATTTGGCTGGAAGTACATTGTAATTCTGTTCTATATTGGTGAGCTGCACTGCTGGGATGACTGTTTGTTTAAAACCAAAACACCAAACAAAGCCCTGGCTTTAATGAAAATGTAGAGAGAATCATCTTTGAGATATTTACGTCTAAGACGATTGGAATTGTTTATTAGAAAGACAACATTAACTGCTTCCTCAAGTGGATTATTTGGGGAATGTGAATTGCTCCCAATATATTTAGACATTTTTGGAATGGTATAAAAAAGACAAAAAGAAACAAGTATAAGTGAGGCATTTTGTGGAAAAGAAATAAATAGAAATATAGGTGCAGGAAGACAGTAGGATAATAATATAAGAGAAAAAGTAAAGTCGATATGAGAAATAAAATAAATTGAGAAAAGCTATCAAAAGAGAAATAGAGAAAAGGAAATAAAGAGTAGATCAAAGTATTAATGCATAATCAAAACAGCCAAATCCAAATGTCACTATTTATTATAGTATTTTCTTCCTACATATCTACATACTTATTTTTCTGCTAGATTATTTTTAAAGTCATATATATGTATGTATATATATATACACACACATTTATACACACACACACACACACACACATATATATATATATATAATTAATATATATATATATATACATATATATATATATATATAGTTATTCTCTCTATAAAATAAATGTAGCATCATTACCAGGATAACCTCTTTCCCACTAGAAGCCATTATTTTAATGGTTGGTAAATTGTACTAATGAATGATTTAAATCAAGAGGCAGAGAACGGTCTCTTTTGGAGAATTCCAGAATATTGTGTTGATCCACAAGGGTCAGTTGGAATCTTGCTAGATAAGGCTGATTCCTAGATCAATTCAAATAAATATTTTATAAAATCTTTATTTCTTTTGCTGCCACTTAATTCTCTACAAGTCTACAGCCATTCCAATACACATACCATAACACTCATATCCTATAGCAAGCAGCCAAAATCTTAAGGGAACGAAGGAAAAAAACAGACTTTAAGACAGCAAATTTTATTTTATCTGTACTTATCAGTGTCTTTAGCTCCTGCTTATTGATATTAGATATTTGTGATATACAGGACCTGCCCATAAACAATAATTTTTTTATTAAATGGATCTGTGCTATCACTGTAAGTTGGTCCCTAGGGTATTAGCATTGCCCTTTCCAAATGGCCTCAATAAATAAGACACATACCAAAATTATTACTATATTTTTTAAGAAAGGGACAGCTGAAAGTGAAATGTTCTAAGAATAGCAGATTGCTACAAGGTAATTCTGATTTAATAAGGAAGTAGAAGGAAAGAAGATATAAAAGCATCTACCTAAAGAGAACAAAGAAATAAGATGTATTAGCAGATATCAATTTGAATATTTAATCTCAATATAACTAGGGAGTTAATAGAGCTCCCAAAATGATATTGAAATCCCACATTTTTCCAGTCACCTCTTAATTTCAATTAATCTTTACAATTAAAATTAATATTTATTAAATAACCTATATATAAGGTATTTTAATAAGTACTTTCAAATATGTTACATATTTAATCTTCCCAAATACTCTATGGAGGGTTAGTAATCTTATTTTACAAAAGAGGAAAATTTAAGACTGAAATTAAGTAATCAAATAAAGAATAATAGCTATTGATGGTAGAGAATGTCTTCCAAAATGGCTGGATGATAAGCACAGCAAATCCTCTCTCTAGAAAGCAATAATAAAAAAATGATAAAATAAAATAAAATAAGTCAAAACAACAAACTCTGGACTCTGGACTTTGAACACTGAAACAGAGTATGACTCCAGAAGCACTTGTTAAAGAAAAATTAGTTAACCCTAGTAAGAAGAGAGAAGATCTGCTGTGAATCTGAGAGATCTGAGAGAAGAACGGTTGTATACCCAGCTCAGGGTTCATGATATTAAAATAAAATAAAAGAACCAAATAATCATCTCAATAGATGTGGGAAAGTAATTTGATGAGATTCAACAATCATTAACAACAAAAACTTTCAGCAAACTAGTAATCAAAGAAAATTTTCTCAACCAAATAAAAATACATTCACAAAAATCCTTATAGCTAAAATTATGCTTAATGGTCCAAGATGACTATTTCTTCTAAAATCAGTAACATGGCAAGAATTTCAGCTCTCATCACTTTTATTTTACAGTGTACTGGACATTTCAACCAGCACAATCAGTCAATACAATGCAACAAGATTAAAAAAAAAAAATGTAAAATTGTCTTTCTCCACAGAGAATATAACCTTGTAGTGAGAAATTCTAAGAAAACCCTTCCCCTTAAAAAACAAAACAAAAAGAATAAATGATGCAGAATACAAGATCAATATACAGATGCAGAATACAAGATCAATATTTAAAAAATCATTTTTTTCTATGTAACAGTAATGAACAATCCAAAAATAAAATTAAGAAAATAAATAATTTAATTCAAAATAGCACCAAAAATAAAATATTTAGAATTAAATTTAAGAAGTAAAAAATGAAGGCTTATACTCAGAAAACTACAAAACTTTGCTGGGAGAAATTAAACAGGATCTAAATAAATATAATGGCATTCAATGTTCATGGATTAGATGACTCAATAGCATTAAGAGGTAATTCTTCCTAAACTGATCAACAGATTCAGTGCAATCCCTATCAAAAAATCTCAGTAGGCCTTTGTGCAGAAATTAGCTAACTGATCTAAATTTATATGGAAATGCAAAAGACACAAAATGCTAAAGCAGTTTTGAAAAAGATCAATTTTGGAAGACTGTTTTTTAACTTAAAAATGTATTATAAAACTACAGTAACCAATACAATGTGTTATTGGCATACCAAAGAAAAATTAATAGAGAAAAACTGAGACTCTAAAAATAGCTGATTTTTGATGAAGTTATCAAAGCAATTCTACAAGGAGAGTATAATTTTTTTTCAATTTATTGTGCTGAGAAAACTGGATATTCACATATGAAACAATGAACTTAGATCCTGCCTCACACCATATACAAATATTAACACAAATAGATTATAGACCTAAATAGAAAAAGATTTAATAAGATTATAAAACTTTTAGAAGACAACATAAGAGACAATCTTCACACCTTACATTAAGTACAGTAACAAAAGCAGAATTAGTAAAGGAAAAAAAATCAGACATCCTCAATATTAAGCACTTTGTACTTCAAATGTCACAACTAAGAAAATGAAGACAAGCCACATTATACATTGAGAGAGCATATCTGCAAGTCATAAATGTGATAAAAAAAATTTTAACCAGAATTTGAAAAGTAAAAAAAAAAACTTGCAGCTCAATAATACAAATACCCAAATATTTTTAAATAGTAAAAGATTTGAATAGAAAATTTTCTAAAGGACATATATAAATAATTAATAGAAAATTAAAATACATTCAACATCATTACTGACTTGGGAAATGAAAATTAATAACACAACGAGATGTCACTTTAGACCTCTTTGATGGCTATGACACAGATAATATATATTGGGGAGGATGTGGAGAAACAGGATCACTCATATATTACTAGTGGTAATGTAAAATGATTCAGTCACATTGGAAAGCAAATAAGTTTTTTAAAAAGGCAAGTGACATTTTAGCATACAACACTGCCATTCCTATTTTAGGAATCTGCCCAAGAAAATTGAATACAAACACATGTCCACACAGAACTTGTGCATGAATGTTCATAGCAGTATTATTCACAATAGCTAAAAAGTGGAAACCACCCAAATATTCATCAATTAATGGGTAAGTAAACACTAATTGGGATTTTATTCAAAAATAAAAAGGAACAAACTGCTAATGAATGCTATAACATGGATGAACTTCAAATATGTTAGACTAAATAAAAAAAGCAGATACAAAAGAACATATATAAATACATTATATGAAATGTACAGAATATACAAATCTATAAGGACAAAAAGCAGATTATTGGTTGACAGGAGCTGGGAATGTAAATAAGACATGGTTTTGAAAAAATATAAAAGATCTCTTTAGGCTGATAAAAAATTTTATAAAACTGAATTGTAGTGACGATTTTATAACTTTGTAAATTTATTAAAATGTATTGAAGTGTACATATACAATGAGTGAATCTTATAATTTAGATTTAAACAAAATTGTTTTTTAAAAGGAGTAATAGTTACGATTTATTAGCCACTTCATTTCATGCAACAATATAAGTGCTTTAAACATTTTATTTAATCCAAAAATCTTCAGAAATGTTTGTTATCATTCAGATAAGGAAACTGAAACTCAATGAATGGAACTAATATGCTCTAGCTTTCTCAGCTTGTAAATGCAAGAGTTAGAATTTGAAGCTACTTGTGAATTAAAACTCCATGACCTTAAGTACTACGTTATACTGCAGAAAGTTTCAGAATAACATATTAGTGATGTTGTATAATAGATCTAAGTGAAGTGCAGTGCTCTTTGTAATGTACCACAGTATTGCTCTGTAATGAGCTGAATGTTACCCCCAAATTCATATGCTGATGCTGATAGGAGTTTTACAGAAATCATTAAGCTAAAATGAGGTCTTCAGTGTGGGCCCTAATCTAATCTGACTGCTATCTTTTTAAAAAGAGAAGATCAAGACACACAGGGAGGCTTCAAGGATACAAGAGAACAGAAAAGAGACCATGGGAAGTGACAGTAGAGTGGCCATCTGCAAGCCAAAGAGAGAGGCCTTAGAGAAGTTACTGGCACACGAATCTTGGACTTCCAAACTCTAGAACTCTGAGAATATTAATTCTTGCTGTTTAAGCCACCCAGTCTGTGGTATTTGGTTATGACAGCCCTAGAAAACTAATATATCCTCTGATGCCATAATATATTGGGGTCCACAAGGTAGAATAAACATTAAACATTATCAAGTTAAAAATAATTGAGGGGATACTTTTTTATTGTCTTTCTTTTAAATACCCAATTTTTCTACTACATTGATAGAATTTAATTACCATTTATATGATTAATGCCTATTAAATTCTTAAAACTAAATATATTTTGAAGGCTTAAATTAATGGATTAGTGCACAAATATTCAGAATACCTTATTTCTTGCATTTAGATGTAAGCATTTCTAAATTTCTATGTATTCTTTCTATTTATTCTTTTTCTTTTTTTAGCCATAGGGTACCTACTGGGTAATTTTGGACTGGTAGTCTCAACAGCAACCCAAAGGGTTAACTGAGCATCCAGTATATCTCCATTTAATTATAGAACTTAGCACTTGAAAAAATACATGAAAACCTCTAGAAACAAACACTTGTACACACACACAAGCACACACACAAACTTAGTCCTTCCCTGTGTCTGTATTGATTTCTCCTATAGACCTCATTTTATGATGTGTCCTAAAAATTAAATCATCTACTTAGTTCCAAAATGACCTAAGAATTTAATTGGATTTGCAGGCAGTAATTTATGTAATATTAATGGACACTTTTCAAAAGTAGCTAATTAACAGCTGACCTTTAATTTTCCTTTTAAAGAAAAGGAACTGAACATAGTAAAAAAAAAAAAAGATGGGGGAAATAAAAAACCTTTTCTCCCCTCCTAACAGTGGTGTAGATTTAATTAGCAGAAAGACAGCATCCGTCAGGAATGTTTGGGGAACAGTGTGATACATTATGTATCTGATTACCTTATGCCCATAAAAACAGCTAAATAATTTAAATTCAATTCAATAAAAATGTATTTTCAATGGGAAATTTAGGAGTTGGGTGATACAGTAAAAGCTTCTCATATCAGGAAGATTTTGTAAGATATTACTATGAAAATTCAGAGTAAAAGATTACATTTGCTTTCCCTTTTATGTAGCTAGATTTCTTGATTGTGTTGTTTACTTAACTGCTCTGAATAAAAATATGCTACATTATTTAGACGCATTATAAAAAGAAGTGTATGAATTCAGTATTATCATTACAGTTAAAATACAAGAATAGAGTTGTCTTCTCTGAGAGAACACCTTTCAAAATTTGATTCTGCCTTGCCCAAGACCCTAACCACATGGGCTAACCTTTCATTCAACCACTAAAGGTTAATGGCTTTGTTTTCCTCTGGGCCACAATCAGAATCTTGAGCCCCTCCTAGAATTGATTTTTCATGTTATGTAAAGTATGTTGGTGGGCTTATATAATTCCCAGGTGGAAAGGGATTTGTCTCTGAATAAAAGTACTGAAACCTTCTTCACTAATTGGCCCCTTTGTTGGCAGGCTAAGCAAAGAGGCCAAGAACTAAATGGGCCATGAAAATTTAGCTACAACCATCTAAAAGCTGTCCCTCCAGGTCAACAACCAGCCTAGCTGGTCATTCATGGCCATGTGGGAGAATGACTCTCTCTGCTCCAACAGAATCTATTCTGTAGATTAAAGAAACAATGTTAGTTATCTGAAATGGTGCCTAATAATGGACCTACCTTATTTTCTATATTCTTACATTAAATAATTAGCCTAAACTATTTAAAATTTTATTTAGATCAGTTTTTTATAAAATGAAGTCCCTTGATCACCTCAACTGCTTTCATTTTGAGTGCCTGTTTAGCATGCAGATTTCTAGGTCCTGCCCCAGAACTTGATTCTGCTTTTTGACAAGCTTCTAGGATAAGCCCTAAGCATTCTGAAGCTTGAAATCCATTGCTTTGATGATGAGAGTTAAGCCGTATGGGGTCTTCAAAACCTCTTCTCCTCAGAGTAGCTTCATCTTGTGTTCTTTGAGCACCTCAATTTTACAACCAAATATTTCTAAGAAAACATTGAGAAGTGAAAATCAATATCACAAGGAGTTTTCCCTAGGATGACTTAATGGGCAGCCCATTGGATTTCAGCCTCAGACCATCACAGAGATTCTTGAAAGGAATTCTGTGATTGTTTTCACTTTACTCATGGTCCATTAACACCAGTTTATTGATTGAAGGAGCTTTAGCTTCTTGGGAAAAAATCACTTTGAAACCAAAAGAAGTAGATTCCAGTCCTGGGTTTGCTGTGAACAGTCCCTGGGGCCTTGGGCAAAAAAAAATTACTTATGTATGTATGCACCTTAGTTTACTCACCTGTAAATTTAACTGACAGTATTTGTCTGATTTATATTACACAACTAGTGAACTGGATCACTTAATATACTGTAGTGTCAAGTTAATGATATTTCTAAATATTCCAGTAAAATTCAATATGAGAATGCTATAATTTTGTAATATGCTGTACAAATATAAGACAGAATGATTATTTTTATCCTCCCCACTTTATTCTAATATAGGTCTATAGACTGACAAACCTAGTCCTAAATATTAGTTTAAAGAAAACTACTGGATCCTTTTTTCTATTAATGTTGCTTAAATGTTATTTTAAGGCCTTTATTTTTCTTTTTGGTTGTTTTCCTTAGAAGCAGAGGGGCTACTATTCTCTGCTTGATAGCTTGTCAAAAACAAAGTTGGATTACTGAGAAAGTCAGTGTTGAGTAGAGAAAATTAAACTACCACAAAAGACTCATATTTTCTTTCAAACTAATCTTACATTTCTTCAGAAAAAATGAGTATTAAAATCTTTGTCTCAAAAGCTTGCCATTTACCTAAGTGATACTATTATTTAAAGATGCAAAGAATCACAATGTATAAATAATGGACCACGGGAAAAGAAACATGTAATAAAAGACCACAAGGAGAGACCTGATAGTAGGCTAAGGATTTTGGTTAGTAAAAAACAAATCTTTTTTATGCATCTCAGAAGATTACTTTATATAATTGGATTAAATTTTGGTGACATTTAAAAAGTAAAGTCTCCCAGGACAATTACTATATTTTGTATTCTGTGGACTGTCTTGTAACACAACAGCTTTTTCACTGAAAGTCTTTGACATTGGGTATAAACTTATGCTGAAAATAATTATCTCAGTTTAATTTAATCACTTTTACTTGATTCATCTTTTTTTAAAAAAAACTCCCTATGTATATTGTTTTGACCAAAAGAAGAGAAAAAAAATCAATTCAATTGTGTTACAACATTTCCTTCTTCTTTTTAACTTTAAATTTAAATCTAGCAGAAGAATTCATAAAATTGGATAGCTAGTAAGCCAAGTTGAATGACTAATACCCTCCAATCAAATGAGTCCCTGTTTGAGCCAGAATGGGAGATTCGTAAGTACTATACAGGATGTTCAATTGATTTCTCCCAATATAGTTTAGGTGCCTTCTGAGGTATAAGTTCATGATCCTTAACACATCTGTCCCTGAAAATGGAAAATGAGCAGCTCAACCAAGCTCTCTGAATTGCCTTCTCCAAATATAAACAGCTTGTAATTTAAAGGATGAAAATAAATTCAAGGTTTTCAGTCCAGAGGTGAAAACATAGCACCGTTAATGTGTTTAAGGGTGTTTGGCATTATTTTTAGGGAAGAAAATGGGACTAGACTCTTTCTTCCTAAAAAGAACCAAGGAGACCTTTTTTAAGTTATATTTTTATTTATTTTTATTTTTTTAATATGCTCTTGGAAATTAAAAGGAGAATTTAGTAGAATATTTCTGAATAAAGAAGAACACTGGAAGAGAGAGAGTCACTACTAGCCTTTTGATCAGGGACCCAACAGCTCAAAATGATATTGACTGACAGGGGTATTGCTTTTGTGTAAAATCCATCATATTTGAACTCACTTTTATGCTTCCAAGTATTTCACATTCTTATTAAATAGAGTGCCTAAAAACAAAATCAAATAGAAATATGAATAGAGATATGAGATTTAGAGAAATACAATTGCATCTTTTTACAGTAAATATGACTTTTCTTTTTTTATATAATTTTAAAGAATATTAATTTTCTTAATATTTTTATCCACTACATTAGCATAGCTTTAAAAATTAGAACCACTGAACTTGATATGTACATTTAATGAAATAAAACCCCCCAAAGTTATAATTTCAGAAGATCACAATTGGCAACAAATATATCAGTAATGTAGTTGAGGTAGGGTATTTTTTTTAATGAGGGTATAAGCTAAGCTTTAATTGCCCAAATTTTTAATAGGATTCTTAGCACAGAGGTGTCTATCAGAAGTGGACAGCCATAAACAATTTGTTCCCAAGCCAAAAGAATAATTTGGCAGCCTAGTACTATCATCATTGCTGTTGCAGTTGGTTTTACAACTGCTTGCCAAAATTGCCAAAATGACCACCCTCTCTGAATACTATTTTTATTTTTGTTTTTGTTTTTGTTTTTTTCATTGTAATTCACCAATCCTTATTACTTTGCTAAATCTCTTTCTATGCATTGTGCTATGTCTCTGGCTTAAAAAAAAAAGTAGCAGTGTTATTTTGCAAATGGATAAAACATGAGACAGTATATATAGCCAAAAATGTAGTAACTTTATAATTATAAAGCTCTGGAGGGAAGAACAAACTTCAATTAACCATAATCTACTCCAGAGAGCTTTTAATTGCCAGCTCCAGTGGAAACAAGTAGTGACATAAAAAACCGCTGTAATCTGAAATGGACATAAGTTTGGGTATTTATGAGAAAATTTCCACCTAGGAACATGTGAGATGTATGATAGTGTTGCCATCTGTAGTCATTAGAATATGGATTAGCTCTCCTGCTCTGTTTCTCTGTCAGCCCAGTGATCACAGAGATATTTGCTTCTCAGTTTCGTAAACTAGCTAATTATCATACTAAAAGTCTGAATCTCTAAAAGGACAATTGAAAAATCCATTCTAGAATTAGAGAGATAGATTTGTAAGGCAGCATCCTTTTAAATCTTTTCAGGATTGGAGGAGGAGGATATAATCTTTCTTGACAAATGTATACTCTATAAACTTCCACCCACATCCCCAAATTCTCCCAGTGCTTCCAATATGCAATCTTGAAGAAATAAATACACAATGACAGATTCTTTTATCTTACCTCTCCTTTCCCAAAGGAAAGAGCTTTTTTAAAAAATATATATAAGACCTTTATACAATTATATTTCAGCACTCTACTCCAATAGTCAATGCAAGTTCTGCATTTGTTTCTCTGCACATACTTAGAGCACAAACTGAATTAACATAATGGTGAAATCCTGTCTATTTCAGTAAAGGCTTCGCTAATTGTGCATGGAAACAGAAAATTGCAGTCCTACTCCTGAAAAGTTTCCAGCAAAAAGATTTTAAAGAAATATGTACAAATTATTCTGCTGATCTTTACTGAGTATTGGCAAAAACAAAGAGCTGCTTGGTACACATTAGTCTGTTAGAAGCTCTCAGATGCCATGGAACAGTAAGCTAGTGCAGCACTCCAATGTTCAATCACAGTCTCAACAAAGGGCATGTCTTTCAAGATCTGCAGGAGATTATGTCACCATTCTTTACTAGCCAAAGAAAGGCAACATTTTAGCCTAATTCTCCTTGGCATCTTACCTTTGGATGAACAAAATTGAGTTCAATTTAGCTGCCCATTATTCTACTGTTCATAAATTGCTGTTTTTTCCCTCCACCTCCCCCTTACTCTCCTCCTGTGTGTTCAGCTAATTGCTTGGGAATGCCATTATTAAAACTCAAATTAGAACTTGCCCACTAGATCAACACCCTCTGAATTCTCAAAACACCTGGACAAAAAAATACCTTCCCTACATTTAACTTCAGAGATTTACTCTCAGGTTAGCTCTAAAGCAACTGTGACAATGAATAACGAGGGTGGGAAGGTATCAAAGATACCTTCAGAAATACTTGGCCCAAAATAACTTTTTATTTTCTTTATGGAATATTTGATTGACTAAATAAGATTGACAAACAGTAATATTTGCATGCCTCCTGACATTAACACTGTGTTTGTCTTAGGTTGTGAGTGATGCCAAAGATGACAGTTCTTGTCTAAAGCAAAAAAAAAATCTTATAGGACACACAATGTGATATATTCAAAATGTAAACTATTAAATAAGGCATCAGTATTATTTTTAAATTGGGCTTTATCAATCGATACTCAACTAATGACAGAAAAAAAAAATAGTCAGTGTGAGAAGAAACTGGATGGGTTAAAATTTCTGAGAAGCAATCAACTAAGTATGGGATCTTGGCCATCACACGTTACTATATTCTAGAAAATGAACTAAGTTAACTCTAAAATATCATCTACATTTCTTTTATAATACTTTATCATTTAAATTGTCTAAGTTGAGAAGAGGGGAGATCAATATAATCAGAGCAACCTTTAAAGATGAAAGAATACTTAAATTTAGCATTTTCACTTAGAACTCTGCAAGTCCAATTTGAAATACTATCATACTTCTTGGGCTAATCAGAGATTACGGGAGTAAAAACACTACCTTTTGGGTGATAGTGTCTATCACTTAACAATGTTGTTCTATGAATCCTTAGTCAGCATTGTTTCAGATCTATTAAGATCACCAAATCAGATTCAGATAATATTTTGCTATCTGTCACATATACATATCTCAAAACTGTCCCCCGGGTGCTACAGGCTAAGTCACCCATAATATGGTATGATTAATTGGTCTTAATGTCTCTGAAGTTCTGTTTGGAATACTGTGATTATTTATTATATTGACCTTCTGCTTTTTAAAAGCTCAAAAACGAAGCTTCTAGGGGAGATTTCTGGTTACTTGGGACACATGGATAGTCTTAAAACAGTATTGCACTTTAGGATTAGCACTGCCCCAAAGCATTTATGTGGGTTTGTGCAAACAATAGTTACACAAATCATGGAGACAATAGAGGGTTGGACTCCAGCTATCCTTGCTGTACCTAACTAGCTGAGTAAGATCAGTTAAAATCTTGCATCTAATGGCTTTAGGGTTCTCCCTTACAAAGCAAGTATCTGGAGAAAAAGTTTTAGTTTTTAGCTTCTAAGATTACAATTTATTACTCTACCATCTTTATTTCTTACCATCCAATGGTGAATCACTTTGTCTTCTTAAAAAAAAAATAAAATATGAGGATCTCTTTTCAAAGTGCTTTAAAAAATATCAAAACTTGAAACAAATAAATTATGTGTTAATAAAACATGTCACCCAGAGAGTCTTCATAAGAAAATAAACAGAGTGAATTTTATACCTTTTATGGTACATGAATTCTTTATTTATTTTCTTTTTTTTTTCAGATAATTATGACTTTAAAATAAAAATCTCCACTATAGTATAAGGATAATATTGTTTTTGACATCTAGTTCCACATTCTCCTCTCTGCCCCCACACACACTGAACTTATTTGATAATTAATCAGTTATCTTAAGGACACAGCTGACTTTTTAGTTATATGAAAGATACTTTCTGCCTCCCTGGGCTTCTGCCTACAAAGACAAACTTTGAGGCCACTCTGAAGCATCACATGCTTTACTCCCTGTAAAGGTTTAGTCTGTAACTCACATGAAAAGTACACTTTAGTCTACAACATATTGGAACTTAACACTTCTGGGCCAAAATAGGACTTCATACTAAAGGGTTAAATAAATAATTTTTGCAAGAGCTTTATGTTGACTAAAAAAAAGGAGCAACTGGATATCAAAGGATAGCTAAAGTTTACCTTTGACCTACAGAAATTGAACCTTGAAGACAATTTATGTATTAATCTACTTCTAATATGAGGAAATTACAACTTAAGAAAATAAATGTGACCTTTTATATTTTTTTTTGCCCTGCATCCTTTTAAAAGTACCTAGCATGACATTTCTTAGACAACTTATGAGATCTCTCCTTGCTAGAATGACTAAGTCTCAAATATAGAGTTGATTAAATTTGATTTTGATACTTGGATCTTTGTTTTCAATGTACTTTCCACTTTTTTTTGCTTCTCTTTTTTGGGTCCTCTTTGAGTTATTTATTGACATTTATAAGGCAATGTTATTTTAGGAGCCTGTTAAATGATGAATATGTCAAGCACTTCTACCTTTAGTAAGCACTTCTAGCTTTAGTAACATATTTTGTCTTTTAAGGACTTTTTATTAGCCCAAAAAGGAGAACTGCCTATAATAAGTGTTTGAATTGTGGTTCTCAGCTGCAATTGTATGTAAGAATCACTTGGGAAGTTTTTAAAATCCCAGTGCTTATCCAAAACCTCAGACCAATTAAACAGAGGATGGGTGGTGAGACTCAGGCATCAGAACTTTATAAATCACTCCATATGGTTGCAAAGTGCAAACAAAATTGAAAGTCACTCCACTGGTGCCCATCTCTTAAGAAGAAAGGGCAATTATTCTATGTTTTCAGTAACAGTGCAGAGCTTTAGTCTATTCTGTATCTTTCACACACTGACAAATTTTCACCCATGAAATAGTATAACTGAATAGACACAACAGTCTGAACAATCTTTCTATAGAATTCCTAAATATTTGATTAGAAGTTATTTTCAAATTGACAAAACAGGCTTTACCCAAGGTATTTTGACCCAGGAAGAACACTAATGTTGATCAGACAGGGGGATTTGAGTCCATGGAAAAAAAGAGAGCTTTTAAGTCTGCCTCCATATCACACACTTTCATGCTAATTTACCTCCTATCAGTATAACTTAGGGCTATTTCAACTCCTAAACACCCCTCAGAATTTTAATTGGTCCATTTGTAACCTAAATATCATCTGGGAACAGAGTTTGCTCTTGCTGATCAATATGCCCAAGCCAAACGGTACATTTTTGTTTGTATTTAGTTCACACCCTGCTATTTCAGCATATGTTTCATAATCAAATGGTGCCCCACATAGGCTCACAGGTAAATAGAAATTCTTGGTGTCAGCTGCACATGAAATCATTCACTTTAAGATATTCATATCCTGATCCATGAATCCCAAACAATGAACAGGTTTGAGTTTATCAGCAGGCAGCCTTGCCAAGGGGTCTGCAAGAATAACCAAATGGAAACCAGCAGACAATTCAGGAACACCTGCCTGACTCTTCTGTTCTTGGTTGCTTGCCCAAGTCAACCATTTTGAAAGAGGGAGTATAAGCTACAATTAGATCTCAAGATTTGACATGGTTGTTGAATTGTAATGGAAAGCCATATGCCTCCTCAATTTGAGTAGAAATCATGTTGTGCTGAATTATATAGTGCTGGTTTTATCCTGATTTCCATAGAACTAGTAAACTGTATTCACTTTAATGTGTTTATCTGTTTCTTTGAGGACATTTGGATGAATTTTATGACCTACTCTTTAAAGTAGACACCTGCCTCTCTGTTAAAGAAAAATCTATCATATATTTTTGAAAATCACTAAATTATATTTAGAATGTTATATTTGAGGAATGACTCATGTGGCTGTTGAGCTATACTATAAAAGAGATCAGAAATTTCAAATAGGCACTATGTCCAAATGGATACAAAAATTTTCTTTTTCCCCTATGTTGTTTGTTTGACTCCTATCCTTCTAGCCAATGAAAAGATTGTCTCCATGAAGAAATTAAAATCTAAGGTATAATTGCTTTTCTATTTCGGAAAACATATCTTTCCTAGCACACCTTCAACTACTCCTTCTCCAAATTTAGCCATAAACACATTCTTAGTGACCTTTGTGGAAGACACAGCACTCCAACATTCCATCTGCTTTCCTTCATTTCCCAGGGTGCTTTGCCTTTAGGTAGAGGCCATGTGACTATTTCTCACCAATGAAGTAAAAGAAATTGATATGTATTGCTTCTAAGACAGTCAAGAACAAGTGTGTAACTTTAATCTCTCTGTTATTCTGCCAAACTAATCTAAAAATATCCAAGCTCTGGACAGCATAAGCTACAGGATAGAGAATACCCTACCCACATCAGAGTGTGATACAAGGGATGTGTAGAACTTACTATGTTATTGCAATTCTATGTTTTCTGGATTATGCAAATAATGTTAATTATAGGGACTAGTGAAACATTCCTGCCTCACAAACTAAGATCCATTATAAAATTTGTTGCTTTCAAAATTTAATGGCATTTTAATCCTCTATATAATAAACTGTAGCCTCGTGCGAGTGCTTGCCTTTTCACTTCCTTTCAGTATATAAAGCAGGGAGCAGATTCAATATTTGAAGAGGGCCTAATTGAATTTCAGGATAGCATTGTTTTTTTGTTTTTTTTTTAATTTCAGAAAATGTATCACATAGTAGATGCTCAAAAAATGTGAGGGGAAGATGGATGGATGATGAAACAAAAGAGCATTCACATTTCAATAGAAAAATTTCTAGTAAAACCAGATCAGTAATTTGTTTTTATAGAAATAAACCCTAGACCCTGAGTACTGAGGGGGCTTTCCCTTTCAAACACCTACTCATTTATTAATTTTGAAATCAATTCCAATTGATTTCAGTAGGATTAACCCTGAAGGCAATTTTACGTAAAAGGACATCTTGAGGCATTTAAAATTGAATGGGATTCACTCAGTATTCTTCTGAACTCTCTACCATAAATGTTCAAATTAAATATAGAAATGTAGGATAATTTTTAAAGGATAACATTTAGGTACAGGAACAGAAGGTGGAGAAAGAATAAATGGGAAGTCAGAAAACCTTAAATTCAAATCCTGGTGCTTAATATTTCTTACTTCTATACATTCAGTGAATTAATTCACTATATTCCAGGTTTCTCTTTTGTAAGGAGTATTAATGAAAAGTTATTTGAAAGTTTGTGTAGAAGTCAAAAAATAAGAGTAAAATTCCTAGACCTTAATAGAAAAACTCTCTCTATAGTAAAAGTTACCATTCCCGTCTCATGTTAGCAATAATGGGTAATAGAAGTTAAAATCTGATTATATTCAATTTTGTTTTTTCATGCTATTGGCCAGAACTACTGTTGTTTTATTTTCTCCCAAACTGCCTACCTAATATATTGAAAGGTCGTCATCTCCTCATTCCTCCAACTCTGTCCTCAAGCTATGATCAAGAGCAATTGGCCACACTAGCTTTACCCCAGAGAAGGTACAGTCAGTAATAAGAAGATTAGCTCTTTTCCAGGGCTATGTCTTGAAATTAAATCATTCATCATTTTTTAGTTGGAATTGTATCTCCCATAAGACAACTGTAACTTAGTATCTCTTAGGCTAGACCATCTGTGACTGTTTAGTAAGATCACATTATAGTTATGCACAAATTAAAATGAATCTGAGTACCTCCTCAATCATAGTAGGAATTTAATATATAGCAAAGGACCTGCAAAGGATCTAACTTTACTCAAAATTCAATCAGATGCATCTTTTACGTTATTACCCAGATATTTATGGCTGACTTCTCCAAAACCCTTGGAAAAAAACTTTTAGGTGGCAATGCTGATAGTGACTCTAAGAGAACATACCTATTTAAGCATGGAGTGTGATCTCCAGCAGTTTCCAAAATCATATACCTTCAACATGCCAGAATGTTTGATTCCATGAAAGAATGAAGAGAACCTCATGCCCAACTTTATAACAAATTTTGTCTTCTTATCCAAGTCATCATTGTTGATGACAGTCTGAGTCTATCATTAGCATAATTACTGTTTGTTTATTTGCCTTATCTAATTATACGTGACCAAAATGGTTAAATAGAGAGAAATGATGTCATACTCCCAAAACAAGGTACCAAAATCTGAATTCCTGCTCAACAGATCAAATGTCCTGTTGGATCTCTCAATACAAGGCACACATTGATTCTCACAAAAGAAAGGGCTGCTGACAAAGTCACAAACCTGGGAAGACTAGGAATGAAAGTTGATATTATACATATTGAGAGATTTGATTTTCTCATATATTCTCCCAGCAAGTTTCCATTTGTGGCCAGGAAGAACAAAGAGTGAAGTAGAAAAGAACAGCACTGGCAGTACAAGATGGTCTGTCTACTCTATCCCATTGGGAAGAGAGAAAAAAATGAATATATGAGTGCCTTCAGTTACTGAAAGAGAATTCTAGGTATAACTGAGTTTAGAAAAATGTCTCAGTGATAGGTAACAGCAGAGAATATTTTAGAAAGGCAAATAGCAATTGATTTGTCTCAAGGCCAGATCTGATACAGGCTGATCTGATATATGGCTTTAAATAAATAGTAATGTTGTACTTATTTTATAGGTCTGCTGCAATTACAGTGACAGGTATTGCTATAACTCTCTCTGGGTTCTGATAATGGTTCCCTTCCTTTGTTCCTTTGGGCTTAGTCTCAGTGCTTTGCCATTTCCTATCGATCTCTCTAAGCCCTCCTCATACCTTTGTGAATTATCCATTAATCTCTCCCAAATAACTCATTTTCTACCCTGACTGATATTGATACATTTACCATGTTCTTCTTTTGGAGCTTACTGGATCTCACACTTGGTTGTTAAAAACATGTTTTACACAAGGGTGTTCATCTGAGGGGACAAATGGGAGTTGAAATCCAGCCCCAGCCCTTTCACCCAGTGAGCACAGCTATGCTGTCTGCAGTGGTAAATTTCAGTCACTTGCAAAGGGCCCTGTGCAGGCTAGCAATGGCACCAGGAACCTTGCTCAGCAAATAGAAAGGCTCAGTTTGTGGTGTCATGCATCAGGCCTGGTAATGTTGACTGGACAACTTTTCTGATAGAAAAGAAAGCAGTACACATGAAGCATGACTGAGCTAGAATTTTTGCTAACAGTAAAAGACACAAGGTTCTTCAGGAAGCAGAGAGGAGGAACTGTTAAGAGATATGTTGTCCTTGCCTTTCAAAAAACAAGGCATTTCCTCCCATGTACTTCATTCTCTTGAAATCAAAGGATACATGGTCTAGTTTTAAGTAATTAACAAAGTTTGTGGCAAATTGTCTACTAGGCTTTCTCAAAAAATTCAATGATATATAGCCCACTTCTAGGTAATATTTATAAATTGTGACAAATATGTTTACTAAATCCCCCAATTTTCTTTATTATAAAATTTATTTGTTAGTTATTCTTATTTTCTATTACCCAGAGACATATGTCAGATAGCCAAATGCTTTATTTCTTATCGGGAAAGTTACTAAATATTACTTAGATGAATACATAGATTTTCTGCACTCCTTTTCTTCCCTGAACATTAAATAGAGATCATATCATGTGATTTTTAAGAAAATTCCTGGATAAGGGCTTTTTGTATGTTTATTCCTCAGTACTCATACAATTTTGACATCCTAAAGCCTAAAATATAAAGCACTGCATTTTCTTCTGATTGCTTCCAAGCATATCTTTAGTTTAAAACAATACACTCTACACTTGCCATTCTGTTTGTCAAAGTGGATCACTTGCTTTTACTCCTTAATAATTTCAAGCATTTTATTACTTTTAAAAGAGTAATTTTTAAGTTTTCAAATTTTAAAAACATAATTAAAAATTTTTAATGTGAGCATCTGTAATTCTTTAAATCCCCAGATGCAATCTTGCTTTACATGAAAGCTTATAAAAACTGTGCTTCTCTAAGACTGAACATGTTTTCCTTCAAAATTCTTGTCAGAGATCTAATAATCCCTCAAGATTCAAAAATAAGTTTTGAATGATCAGAACTAATAGCAAAATCTACAATGTTTTCAATCTTTATAGTTAAACATACTATTTGTATTTTTTGGTTGTATTTGTTAACCTTTTTGGTTTATAAACCAGTTTTATAATTTTTATGAAATGAGCAGAAATCTAAGAGCTATTTTTGATTCACATTTCCTTCTAGAAGCATTTGCACAGAATTTGGTACAAAATAAAATATAAAGCAAATTACAACAAAAATAATTTAGTCGCAAATCTTCCCCTCACAACCAAATTCCTATTACACTGCCATGACATTCTTTTTTTCATCCCTTAGAATATAATATTTAATTATTAACCCTTTATTTGGGTCTTATTTGATACTTAAACTCAGTTCTCCTCCCTCCTCTTCTCTATAAACCCCTATCCATTTTGCTACAACACTAAGGATCATATTTCTAAACACCAAACTTAGTAAAACTTGGCTTAAATTTTTCATCATGACCTCATTAGAACCTACAGAGTGTAGAATAATATTCCTATACTCTTTAAATTTTTAAGAAGAGAGTTTTGTAGTAGACAAGTTTCAAAATAAAGACTATCCTGAGGATATTTTCAGATCCAATTTACACTTGCAAAATATTCAGACAAGTTAGAGGTTATTCTAACATGTGGATACTTCACTGAACTGAACCTCAAAAACTTTCGAGCTATACCCATCAATAAGGTAGCCTCCCTAGGAAATTCATTTTTAACTGTTATCTCTTTGAAGCTGTGTTCTTGTTTTTTCTAAAGTTGTAGAAACATCATAAAATTGAGCTGTTTGAGACATATTTCCCCAGTGAAAAGTCAATTACTAATGTTGTAGCTCTTGAAGAATGATTTTGATGTTTAGAAAACATTCACAAAAAAGAGAAAATGGCAAACAAATTTAAAGTTTCTAGTTAAGTTGAAATGAACAGTCTCATAATTAACAGAATAAATCCCAGGGTTTTTTTTTTCTAATAATAGTTTGCATTACATCTATGCACATTTAGTGGAAAGTATTTGAATATGTTTGCCATCAGAGGTGCCTCCACCGTAATAGAACACCGTAAGTTGTAAATAGAGAATCTATTAACCTCTGGTAACATTACTTTGTAATCTAATAGCAGATTATATCAAATTCCCAGTTTTTTCTAAAAAATAATAGTAAATTAAGACATATTGTTTTAATCATCATCATAAGCAAAAATGGGGGATACTAAAATAGATATTTTCATTAATTTCCAAAACCCTTCAAGATTGTCTTTTTAAAGTCTCCAAACCCACATACCACAAGAGTCAACAACAAAAACAACAAAAAGAACAGCATCAAGGGTCTTGATTAGGTAATACAACCAAGTTCTCAGCACGTTGAAAGAACTGGATGTCTACTTATTGAAATTATAAATCTCCTTCAAGCTGAATTAAATGATACTGCAACCAGTATGTTTCAGGTTTCACTTTCTATCTAAATAGTTGACTATATAGGAACACCCTGAATTTTAGGGTGTTGAGGCCTGGCTTGCCTCTATAAAGTTTATTTTCAAGTAGTATCAAGTTAAGGTTTAACCAGAGAAACAAAAATCTCTCAATGTTTACAGAAGAAAGTATTTAATTCAGGGAATTTATTACAAAAAATAATGGCAAATCTGAGAAGCCAAGTAGGAATGATAAAGCAACCCAGATGTCAGTTATATCAGAAAGAAGCTATCACCCCTAGGCTGGAGAAAGAAAGAGAGAAAAATGGTGTTACTGAAACACAGAAGCTCATCTAGTGAAACATGGATTCAGGTGGAGATGTGGCCAATTCTATCAATGTCATTTAATGCAATAAAAAAGAGGGAGAAGAACTCAGACTGTGCTGCTTCTCCTGTCCTCTAACCTCTCAGTTTTGCCTCCTATTGGCCAAACCCAGTTGAAGTTCAATTACTATGTGAGTGTGAGAATCTAGTCTGTTAGAGTCACCACTCCTGAAAACAGTAGTTACAGGATGTAGGGAGGTACATCTTAGAATTAGTAGGCCCAGAATTTGTACTAATGTTTGACTCAGTGGTTCTCAAGGTCTCAGATACTGTGTGGGTTTTAGGCAGGCTCACTTTTATCCTAAGACTGCATCACTCTTTTTCTGGTGATACTGAGGCTTGGGTTAAATGGAGAGAGGGGAGTTTCCCAGCAATAGTCTCAATCTCTGCATTGCTAAAGCACATCTGATATTTGTTCTGAGTAAAAGCCCTGTCCTTGAAGTGTAAATTCAGTTGTTCAATAGTAACATCATAGCTTCTCCTTCCAAATTGATTGCTACCTGTCCCTATCTCCTGTAAGAACTCCTAAAATTGCCCCTTCTACTCTCCCATGGCACATGACTGCCATTAAGTCTCATCCAACTTCTTTCTCTCTCATACTTTCACACATAATTTTTATTTTTTTACTTTATACAGTTTCCTTTAGTGTTCTCCAATTCATCGGACAAGTCTGGGTATATCTAAACTCCAGTTATAGATAAAATTCAAATTCTTTCCCACTAAAAAGCTGTGCCATGTAAAACTCAAGAAATGCAGGACATTCCTGTAACAGTTACAAAGTTCCTTGAACATTATAAGTCTTTTAGGAGGCTAGTCCTCATATAGGATAGAGATGGGTGGAATTACCTAATCACCTTCTTCTCTTTCCAGTCAGATTTTCAGCATTGACCCTTTCAGAATAAATGTCTTAGTTAAGGCTGCTAAAGAAAATACCACAGACTGAGTGGTTTATCAACAACAAAAACTTATTTTTCAGTTATGGAAGCTGGGAAGTCCAAGATGAAAGTAGTGACACATTTGGTGTCTAGTAAGAGTCCACTTCCTAGTTTTAGATGACCATGTTTTCACTGTCCCCACATGATGGAAGGAGAAAGAGAGCTCCCTGGGTCTGTTTTATAAGGGCACTTATCCCATTTGTAAAGTTTCCACCATGACAACCTAATTACCTCCCAAAGGCCCTACCTTCTAAGACCATTCCATTGGGGATTAGAATTTCAGCATATCGAATTAAGGAGAATGCAAACATTCAGTCTATGGAGGCTTGAGAGTTATAACCTCTTAAGCAAGGATTAAACCTCCCAGGTCATTGACTGCCTATTGCATTGCCTCCCAGGTCATTTCAGTAGAGCCTAGCCAGAAGCTGCCACATATGGACTTGTAGCTTTCAAACTCTTCAATTCCAGAGTGTCATGCTGAGGTGTCAATGGTGCCTCAGGATTTGTGCATCAGAGTGATTTTGCCTATGCACACAGAAGGTGTTAAATAAATATTTTTTAAATGATACATGAATCAGTGAGGTTGGCAAGGCTTTATAAAATAGATTGTAACATATATCATTACATGAAAATAGGTTTTATAGAGAAATAAATACTGGTAAATCATCCTAAGAATTTTGCTGGTTAAAAAACTGCATTGTGCTTGAATAATAATAGGATATGAGATCGCCAGAGGAATGCTATTAATGAATTAGGATCCACATACTATACTCAATTAAATTATATAAAAAGGCATGTTGAACATAATTAAGCATCATCTAATTAGAAGGTTCAAAAAGGTCTTTGAAAATCAAGGATTATCATGGAAACTTTTGCCTTAGGACACTATCATTGCAAGTGTCCTTACTATCCAAAATGATCGTTAGTTTTTGTCCTAAATTTCAAAGACATTTGTATGTTAGACATTTCCTTCCCTTACTTCCAAGCAGAAGCAGAATTGCTAATTCTATGGTGGTGCAATATGAACAGTCATTAACCTTATATGGTCTTGTTATATGCGTCTACTCTTGTGCTGTTTATCTTCCTAGGCTTTGGTTAATTTCTTACATATGAGTTTTATTCTTTGCAAATCTAGTCTCAGCTAAATCTACTTTCCTCTTCCTCCCCTTTCCTTATTTTATTATTATTTTTTTTGTCCTCTCAAATAATTGAACCCAGGCTGAACACAGCCACAATGAAAAATGTCTGTATGGACTCGTCTATGGAGCAGCACAGGAAGTTTGTGGTATTGCCACAGAGATGTCCATTCTCGAGTGACTAAGAGAAGTCACAGATCACATATTATGTATTTTTAGACAAGACATAGCTAATAAAATCAGCTGTATCTAAGATAATGGATCTTAGCTTTGAAATAAAGAAACTTTATTTATGCAGCATCCCAGGGTTGAACAGATACAAATATGCATATGTGCAGTCTCTGATCTTCTGTCAATATAATAATTGACAGTAAGATAATCCCCAAACAGCTTGGAAGAATATGTGCTCTGATCACCTCAGTCTGATCATGCAGTGCTGCATGAGAAGTCAAACTATAATTAGAGAACATGGGAACAAAAAATGTTGATACTTCTGGTATGAGAAAGAGGAGGTCACACTGCTGAGGTAGGGCATCCTCCACCCCACAGGTAAATTTAGATGAACTTTTCTAGCTTACCTCTCCTTTATCCAATGTTCTACTGCTGCCTGCTGCTTATTCCTTTAGCTTTTTCTCTCTAGATAAATTAGTCTTCAATCAGACTATGATTCTGCCTAACTACTATGTCGACTTATTCCAATTTTTTAATATGTCTGTGCACATTACAATTGTGCATTATGTATATAGTTTTGTAATTTAGGGCCTGGAGATATTTTACATCCCTTATTTTAAAGTTCTCAGGGGTACCAACTATTGCCCCAAGTAACATCCTGATTTTTGTCTGGAAACTAAAAGAAGTGTAAAATGCATTAATAAATTCAGCATTTAAAAAATATAAAATATTACATTTGAATTAACATAGCTAAATTATCAAGGAGATGCTGATTTACATATATTAGTCCAATTGTACAATAGAAGAAATGCCTAAGTAAAATTTAATTAAGTTTGTTATTGTATGTTAGTGCTATTGATATCTAAATACATGCAGTTGTTTTGTTCTTTGTTTTTCTCTCACACTTGGGTTGTTTCTGCCTCTGAGAATTTAAACATGATTTAACTTTAATTACAACTCCTTGATACATTTTTTTCAGTAAATGATCTCTTGGCTACCAAGTTCAAAACTCCTAGTTCCCTCTCTTAACTGTTCCATCTTTAACAGCATCATTCCTGCAAAACACTGGGTTGTTCCACTGCTCTTTCCTCCTTATATCCTTTACTGTTTGATACAAATCACTTCTCTCTCACAAAAAAAGAAATCTAATTCTCTAATCTATCTTATAAATTCAAAATTCTAGTAAATATACCAGAAAAGGATTTAAAAACATGCACGGAAAACAATGCTCATGAAGTAATAATGTAAAAATTTCTAAGCAAATACAGAAATGAGTGGATGAGTGAGTGAGAGAGACCCCTCTCCCCATTAGTTCAGAACAATCTATTTAATATCTTAAAAGCAACAATATCCATGAAGTACTGGACAAAGATTTGAGGAAGAAAAACAATGGTATGTCCTCCTCTTGAAGAATACTGAGAACTAAAGATTTTTAAATGCTAAAGAATTTTACAGTCCAGTGTGTTCTCTTTCTTCGCCTGTCAGGCTATTTTTCTTTCTCCCTGTAGACGTTCAATACATTTTCCCAAACATAAAATAGAATACTAACTAATTTACATTTATAATAAAACATATTTCTAGTATCATTAGTGTTTTATTATAAGACTGAATTAATTTTCAATGTATGTTTTTAAGAGATTTGCTGTATTCTTAAATATGATTATATTATCTTGGGTTAAGCTGTGTTTTGTTTACTTTTCAAAAACTGCATCTTAGTTTAATAATAGAAATCATTAAAAACTACAATTTACTATACACAATTTACAGCATTGGCATGTCTATCAATATTCATGTGAATATATGTTTATATTATATAACATATATATGTACACACACACACACACACACACACACACATATATATATATATATATATATATATATATATATATATACACAGAGCTATATTTATTTCTTAAAAAAGGGATATTCGTACTCTTAAAAATAGTGATTATATTTTTATAACATAATACTTATAAATGATACAATAAAACTTAGGAATACACATTGGAGCAGAAATAGGGGCAAATGAGCACACTATTTGGAATTAGACCTGCCTTGAGAAAATCAAGAAATATGTAACAGTATGTGTCCTGTGAGTGGTCTACCTAGGGGGTGACCTTTTTCTTCATAGCTGTAATTCTTCAGTAAAATATGTTTTGTCCAACAATTCCAAATTCAAAAAGTGAAAAATACAATAATATAGCTATTGATTTGTAGCACAGTGACTTTCATAATTAAAACTCTCCAGGTTTTTTCTTCTGTATTTTTTTGCTTTTGAACCTTTCTAATCAACAATTTTAATGAATTTCAAGTTATTTGAAGGAAGATATGACGTACACTATAATACTGCATAGCTAGATGATGTATGCCCTATTACAATGTAACAAATCAGCACAAAATCTGACTAGGTGCGATCACATAATTTAAATAAGAAGAAGATGACAAATAATTGTCTCCAAAATGCAGACTCTGGTTTTAGATTATTTGGGTTCAAATTCTTGCTATATAATTCTGGTTATATTATTTAGAAATTCTAACTCTCAGTTTGCTTATCTCTAAAATGAAAATAATAACATCAACTTTGTGGTCAACGTAAGGATTAAATGGCAAAATCCATTTAAATGCATGAAATAAGTCCTAGAACAGAAAAACACTCAAGACATGTTTAGTGTTATTTTTGTCTCAATGGTGTAAGATTTTGTATCCAGCAGTCAATTTAGAATTGAACAGAGGTAAGATATTATTAGAAAATAAATGTTTAAGAGTTTAAAACTCGAAATCATCCTATCCATCAGTCATGTGAAAAATTAAAATCCGATTACTTGTTACCAATTTCCGTAAAATTTTAATTTGTAAAATTTGAATGTGAAACAACCAAATTACTGAATATTAGAAAAAGATTTCAAAAGGAGTAAAACTGACTTGAAGTAGTATTCTTGCCTTGATTGATAAGTAAAACATGAAGGCTCATCCCAGTGACAGTACCTCTGTAGACCTTATTTACTCTGAATATTCAACATCGTGTTGGGGTATGCATTTAGCTTAAATTTGAATATTTTCCCCAGGTTTCTAAGCATACTAATCTCAAAAGTATTATTATTTGCCAGTGTGCTGCACTAACTTGCTGCCAGAATTCATAAGGGACTGTTCTGAAGCATCTTTCCTGTTGTCATTCACATTTATCAAAAGTCTGTCTTTTGCTCTGAACTCAGCACCTACTTTTTCAATTTCCCGTTATGAAAATTCATTACCACTCTTAAAGTCATGTTGCCTGGTGAGGTGTGTGTATTGTAACTGTGTTGGTATATTTTCTCTTCTTTGGACTCCTTCCAATCAGCTGATTCCGACAGGGAAATTCCCACCTAGGCATTGAGATGTTCATCTGAATTGAAGTTTGATGTTCACCCACCACTTCCCTGTAGGCAGTGACAGCCTCAGACTTTCATCTGCCAGTTCATCCTTCCTCCTAGCAGACACAAGCAGATTAACATATCCCCAAGAGGCTGATGTCTTTAGTTGCTGAAGCCACTGGATACTTATTACCTGAGAGTGTGCTATACTGAGAGTTATTTATTTATTTTCAAAAGCTACCTGCTAGGATATCTTCATGAGATACATGTGTCATTTTTGAGGAGGGCCCCAGGGGGAAAACAGCTCCAGGCTTCTTGGGTTTCCTGAAGCTGTCAAGACTTACCAAATGTAATTTGGTGGTGGCCCTTCTCCAGAATTCTTTAGACACCAAGTTCAGACCCAGTTTATTCTGCATAAAGTAATGTGAGCTATAGGGAGTGATATGGCAGTAGTTGGGGACAGTCATTGGGGAGTTCTAACAATGTGAAAATTTGGTCCTGAATAATATAAGGTGGCTGTCTACACAGACTTAAACCTCAGGATAATTGTCTTTCTTCATTTCTTTGTGACAGAGTCTTGGCCTCAGCAGCAGAGCGTTTCACTGTAGCAACTTCTGCCACTTTGTTGTGGTGATTGTGAATTGATGCTTGACACTGATAAGGTCTAATTTCCCAGTGGACTTTGGGAAGGGTCTGATGGTGGTATGAATCACTGTTCTTGTATATAGGAGCTAAATTATTTTTCTTTCTGTTTAAGAAGGACACTAGAGGCAGCAGTTGTTTGTGTGTGTGTGTGTGTGTGTGTGTGTGTAAAAATGCAAACATATTTGTTTTAGTTAATCTCTTTCATTTTGTACCAGAGACAATATGCCATGTTAATATATCAGGCAACGATGAGGCAGGATGGGCCAAGAAATCTGGACTGGGGAGGGTAAACAGACTGGCAGGTGAAAATCAGATCTGTAACTGATTTTCAGAATACCTTAGGCTTATAAAGCATTCTAATTTGCTTAAAGCCCCTTTGAAATATTTATGTTATGGAACATTCTGATTAGTTTCATATTTTAGGTGAGAAAAATTACCAGTAGAAAGACATGTTTATATACTACAGAGATCTGACAGAACCTGAATACAAAACCAGCTTTTTCTCATTCTGACATTCATGAACCTAAACACACTGTCCTCAGAACTCTTATAGTTCAGTGGGAATATTAAATATGCATAGAAATAACAACATAAAGCATTGTAAGTACGAGTAGAAATATGTAGATATAGTGAAGAAAGAAAAGAGAGAGAATAATTAAATTGGAGGTGGGGAGAGTGGAATCAAGAAAGATTCAAATAATCAAAACTCATTTGGAAGTTTCCTTGCCCTAAAGAGAAAGATGGCATTCAATAAGCTTCATAAAACTATATTCAGACATAAAAAATTGCTTTGGTTAAAGACCAATGGAGAAGCTGTATTTAACATTATTGTAATAAACTTTGTGAAAGCTTTCCTATAATGATTGAATGTAATTGTTGCAATGGATTGTGAGGCATTATGATGGATTCTAACAAAAATGAGAATTTGCACATTCATTATGACTTTCAAGTATGATGAATTTTCAAACTACATAGAAACAGGACAGTCGATTGAAAGATTGCCAGGCAGCATTACAGATATTCACAGCTCAGGAGTTTGATATAAGCAATGAAGAAGCAGTTTGCAGTAGGGCAGTATGTAGGCTGAGCTGGTGGTTGTAGCCCCTATTTCTATGTTTGAAGCACCTACCTCCATGGAGAAGAGCACTAAAGATTCCTAGATTTTAATATCAGGATGTTAGAAAAGCAGTATTTCAGATGCATTTGGTCTGATGCATCTGTAGCAGATGGATAAGAAGTATGGTTTATATGACCCAGTTGACAGACACACTGACCTTCAGGAGCCCCTGAAGATCTCTAAGCATGGTGGAGAATTCTAGTCCTGAGGCATAGTATGTAGATCCATCTGGTTACACAATAGGGATGTTTCTAATTTCCAAAATGTATATTTATATCAGGAGGTTCTCATCTCAGTAGCTGTAGCAACCATCAAACTAGAACCAAGGGTGTGAACAGGTAGCAGATCAGAAGGACCTAGGAATTATTATTAGAGTAAGAATTAAAGTGAGATTATGAGATTTTTTGCTGTGATATAAATATCATTATAATCAATGAAATTTATATCAGTAGCTGCAAAGTGAAAGACTTATTGAAAGAGTTTGCAAAACTTCTGAAAGCCAATCACCAACCAGGCTAAATCCCTCAGATATATAATTCCTTCAGTTTCAGTGATGTACACACAAACCAAATTTATTATTATGTGCTCTCAAACACAAGCTGGCATATCTCTCTGAGCTTTTCTTGTACTCAAGTTCATTTGTCTCCCTGTCATCCAGTCTAAAATGCTCAAAGCCATCTATGCTTGTTTTCCACCTTTTGAGAGACTTAAAATGTCAGTTTTTTTCTCCCGAATATTTCTTATATCTAAACCCCTCTATTCCATCCCAGTAGTAACCTCTCTTTAGATTCCCAGTACTCTTGATTTGTGAGACTATAATGATATTCTCCCTGAATTCCATATCTCACTACCTCTACTGTCACTTCCCTTGACTTAAGCTGATATACATTAACCTAACATAAAATCTCTGATTACTTCATTTCTGTGCAAACCCAGAAACAAAAACCACTGAAAATTCACAACAAAAATTTAAAAACTAATATTTTTTACTACTGCTTGAATAGAATGTAATCCATTATGATAGAGTTCAGAACTCTTAAAAACCTGGCCCAAAATATACTTCTAGTTTTATTTTTCGCTATGGTTTTTCATGTGCCTTAGAGAAGAACCAAGGCAAAGCATTTCTCAGACTTTTTTTGTCCCTCATTCTCATACTGTTTCCTCACTCTAGGATATCTTTAGTCCCACCCTTCTCATGGGCCAGGAAAATAGATTGGGCTACCTATTAAAAGTGTCACTGAGAAGCAGCACAGTTATTTTTGAGATGGAATATATTGTGATGACTAAGAGTTCAAGTCCTGATTCTTCTACTTCTAACTGTGTGACCTTGAACAAGCTACTTTACCTCTCTATGTCTATACTACCCATCCGTAAAGTGGAAATAATGAAAGTCGTTTCTTCATAGGATTGTTGAGGGGACCAAGCTACATGATACATGTGAATTGCTTAGAAAAATGCACATAGCACAGAGTAAGCACTATGCTTACATAACTATTATTGTAGAACTGGAGCACTTTCAAAATCTCCTTTGGCTCTCTCATGGACAACAACTTATTCCTTTTACAACACCATGCTCTTCCTAACAGATATAAGTGAGTGAATGAAACTAGAATGAAAATATTTATGGGCACTGAAACTGTCATGATTTTTAACTATATCTTTTTTAACCAATCTATAAACTCTAGTTCTCTCAGCTCATTTTTAAATTTTTGAATGTGAATAAGTGATAGACTCTTACTTATTCTACTTGGTTCATCCATTAATTCAATTATTTATTAAACATTTTTTACATGCTGTTAGTTTTCTATTGCTGCTGTAGCATATTGCCACACAATTAGTTGCTTAAAATGTCACAAATTTATAACCTTACAGTTCTGGAGGTCAGAAGTCTAAAATGAGTTTCATAAAACTAAAATTAAGGTATAGGCTGGACCATATTTCTTCCCAGAAGCTCTAGGGAGGAATATATTTTCTTGCCTTTTCCAGCTTCTAGAAGTTACTCGCATTCTGAGGTTCATGAAAGCCAAAGTTAGCAATGTCCAGTTAAGTCTTTTTCTTATCACATTATTCTCTTGTGACTCCTTCTTCTATATATAAAGAACCATTTTAATTATATTGGACCCATCCAAATAATCCAGGATATTCTCCCTATTTTAAGGTCAGTTTATTTGCAACCCTAATTTCATCTATATCCTTAAATTTCTTTTTTCACATAATATAACATTTTCAGAGGTTACAGGGGTTAGAATGTGGACATTTTGGTTAGCTATTAGTCTGCCTGCCATACATAATTACCAGAAATCCTTTTTTAATAAGTGAAAAACTGAAAGAGAAAGATAAGACCACAATGCAATTATGTACTAAATCATAAGAAAGTTGAATAATCAGAAAAATCATCACCACTTACAGGATATCTCCCTCCTCTTAATGGGTAATTTCTTCAGTTCCTTTCTTGTGCTAAATAATTTTGTAGACCTTTATTCCACACCTGAGATAATGTACACTTACCAAGTAAATATAACTCCACAGAGCATCTAAAGCATGCTCGTCTCATTCTAGATGTTGGCATATATAAAAGAGCAGGTACATACCACATGAGAGAGGAAAGGACAACATCTGAAACTGAGAAGCATAATAAAACTAAATGTTAAGAAACTAAAATTGATATGAATTAAAGATCACAATGTAATAAATACAGAAAATGCTATTTTCTTCTTTTTCTCCTTTTCAAAAGATGGCTTATGAGAAGAAAATAAGAACTTGTTGGGGATTCTGTATTCAAATATTATACTTATAGCTTCCTTTTTCTCCCCAGATATGCCTGAATGCTTCAGTTTCCACAGCATAACTTATGAAAAATTTCTTTGAAAAAAGAGCAATGTATTCATAAACCTTCAGACACTTTTGCTCCTTATAAAATGAGGATGCGAGTATTTGTCTCTCTCCTCTTTGAGAAATGAGGATAAATGGCAAAAATCACTTGTAAAATACTTTAGACATCTTGAAAAAGGAGCCTATCGAAATGGAAATTATTATCATCAGAAGAGTCATAACAGTTCCAACTGTCATTGTTATAGTAGAAAATGATTCATTCTACTTTCCTTCTCCTTTGTCCCAGTGGATAGAAATCAGCTTATTAGTTTCTTGGTGTAACTGACAGTCTCTCCTTTATAAGACCCAATCCCAATTCACATTTTCACTGAATTTTTAATCCAATAAACTATTATTTTTTCCCTGTATTGCCAATTCAAAATCATTCTTTGGTGACCAGATCTCTGCCTTCTAAAAAGTAGTTACTTTGAAGAAAGCAGGCCCCTCCTGTGGACAGTCCAGTCTTGTGCCTTCAGAAATGAAGGCAGAAGGATCCTGATCTAGAGAACTACAACATTTATGTTCTCAGAGAACAGCCATTCCTACCAAGGGTGAACAGAGAGAAGGAAGGTCTTTTATTTATGATTTGTCCATCTCCCAGACACTAATCCCTCATTTGCATAGATTCCAAATGTTAGAGTCTTCACAGTAGGAATAAGGAGGTATTTGGTTCCTTGTTAATATTAGAAATTGTCACTAAGAAAATTAATACATCCTGATGTTGCTATGGAACCTTCAGAGAGAAAAACAATGATATATCAAGATGACTAGGACCCTCCTCAGACAGTCTCATATAGGTCAGTGCGATGTGTAATAACATCCAAAATTCCCTATGCTTTCAGAGGATGCAGAAGTATCTGACAGCAGACCAACAGACCTGAAAAGTTCTTAGGGCTAGGGTAAAAAAAAAAAAAATGTCATGTGTAGGCCTGGTGCCTGGGAAGCCAAAAGTTTCATCAAAGTATAGATTGATGACCAGTTGAGATTCTCCATCAATAAAATAGGGGGATTATAGTATCCATCTCATTGTATTGAAGTAAAAATGAAAAAGAATACATATAAATTATAATAGCGACTGAAACATAACAGGTATTCTGTGAATGTTATTATTCTATTTTTTAATTGTATTTATTTTTCATTGTAATTAGATAATTAGTTTAATTATATATTTTTATCAAGTTTATTATTGTTGCTGCTGTTATTCTTACACCTCAGAAGCAGCCAAATCAGAAAAGATTATACTACAGTGATAGTTCTTATCTAACCTACTGTCTCTGGAACTCTCATTCTAGGGAACTCACCCTGAGGGAATGAAAAGGGGAAGGAGAAAACTCCATAATTTACAAATTCTATCTCAAAGAGATTGCTATGAAACAGAAATAATTGAGTTTACTTTAAATTGGCAAGATTAGTTTATTTGTCATCAGCAGAATTATGGGCTTGGGAAATTATTTCAACTGTTTTTTAATCTGTGAAAGTCATACTTCCTATATCTGTCTAGTACTATTTTTGCCAATGTAGACCTTATTGACTATTTGTTATCATTGTTACTCATTTATTATTAGTAGTAGTAGTAGTATTAAATGTCTGTTCAAGAATTTAGACTTAAATTCCTTGGGGAAATGATCCTCCATGTACTCCGTCTCCTGGCACAGTGATCTGCAGATTGAAAGAAGGAAGGAGGGAGTAATAGAGAAAGAGAATGAAAGAAGGCAATGAGAAAAAAAATGTACAAGCTGGCAATATATGTCAGACACTGTTTTACTTTACTTATGATCTGTATAATATTATAAATACTGAGAATATTAAATCTTCAGATATTACAGTATGTGGTAGATGCATTTTACTTTCACCTAGGAAACTGGAGTACGTATTTCAAGCTGTCATAGCTAGTAAGGCTTAGAACCAGGATTTTACCTCTGGCATGTTTGAGGTCAAAACTCATGTTACTAAACATAATTTTATAATAAATATGGTAATCTCAACCAATTCTATTGGATACAGTTGATGAAACCTTCCCTTTCCTGGTTTCCTAGTCAATGAGAAGTAACTGTGGAGTCATTTATTTGAGTAGGCACTCTTATGACCTGCTCAAGACTCTGGAAAAGTTATTCCAAGTTTCTGTTTCCTCATCATCTATTGTGTACTTCATTGAATAAAAAATTTTCATTTCAAGTTATCAAATTCATCATTATTTCCTATAATTTTTTTAAATACTTTATGTAAGAAATCTATCTGAAGGTGTTTTTTTGTTGTGTTTTGTTTTGTTTTGTTTTGTTTTGTTTTTTGAATTCTGGAAGGCCACTCTATCTGGCCCTGAAATTAACACCCTCACCAGCAGTCTTCAAACCAATGACACTTTGAAGTTGGTCTATAAATGATCTAGTACTCTTGCCCTTTAGATGGGATAATTATGAAGCATATTGTCCTGAGTTTCCTGGTAGAACTAAGTTCTAGTCACCTCCTGGGCTTACAAACTTCTCCTCCATGCATTACTTCCCACCCAGGCACTTCACAAATAAACTGTGCACTTCAATCTTATCTTAGAGTTTACTTCTGGGAGAATCCAACCTAAGATAAAGATCTACTACCTACTTCTGATCATCCAAGTCCACCTAGCCTTTTGAAATTAAAATAAAAACACTTGTTCTCCTTCAAGCCTTCCTAACCTCATCTAAACCACTTTGGTGATTGATGTTTTTCTGATTCTCTGAAGTACAGCATGTTTTTACTGCATAATTTATTATGTCATGTAGTAACACTGATTTAAATTTTATAATGCTAGATCCTTTATTAAAGTACTTTGAGCTAGAGAATCTATTAACCCATACTATTTGCCTTATTATTTTTTATGTATATAGGCTATATCTACCCAGAGAAAAAATTAGGGACCTTGATAGAAAACACATATAGAAAGAACTATGATATGTACGTACACTTGATGACTGACCATTGAATATGTGATGAATTGAACCAAATTGAAGTTCATTAAACATACACCAATAATCAAAGAACAAAACTTTAGGATAAAATTCCAATAAGAATTTCATATATAACTCTTATATATTTCAAAACATATTTTGTCCCCACATACCATGTTTCCATTTGCCAGAATTTATCATATTTCTAATTTTTGTACATATTTTTACAAACAGAAAAAAATAGGAATATCAGTTTGGTGGTTCTCAAATGTAGCTTCGTTTGGGAGCCAAAATAGTTATCTCTTTAGTTCTTTGATATCAAGTTCTATTAGCACTTCCTTTCTACACAAAAGTTCTATTTTCCTCACCTCAAAATACAAACTCCATCCCGTCTATCATCTAAATAGACAACACAGTGCAGCAAATAGGAAATTTGACAATTCAGGGCATAATTGCCAGTAAGATGGGGTAAGTAATGGAAGTAATGAAATTTGCAGTATTGCAAAAAACTGAGTTGGGAAAGAACACCTGACATATTCCATATATGTCATTGGTTTTCTTGTCAACAGATAAGAACCCAGAAACAAATACCTATGTCTCAGTAGGAGATATTCATTTGGAATTAGTTGTGGACAGAATTAGAGAGGGAAGAAGGAATGTAAAAAATACACCATATGAGATTATCTTAGCAAGTATGAATTAAACACTTTAACTGAAAATGTCTCTTTTATAAAGAAAAGATATATGGGATACAATTGGTGAAATAAATTATTTTTTGCTGGTAGAAATGTTAAAATCATTAGTCTGGATAAGAATGACATTTCTCTGCAAATTGATCTTTTGCCATGAAGTAAACCTGACGCATAATGTTGCAGGATCATGAGTCATGTGTCAGGACAGTATTGATGCTAGTAAAATACCATTCAACATGAGGTAATAGAGCAACACATTGGATATTAAAAACCTAGAAGCAGTAGACTCTGAATTCAATTTCCAATAACCAGTCCCCTGAGACATCCAATTCTACTGTTGAGCCAGTTTAAAAAAATAAATAAAAAGTGAAGGATGTCAACAGCAGCAATATTGAGATGCATTAACTAAAATTGTGCTGGTACATGTGACAGTCATAGGACTAATAACACTTTGCAATTAAATAGCACTTATCTTCCTAGGAATTCAAAGTGCTTCCCAAAACAATATTGAACAATGTTGTGATACAAAGCTTGCATCAAAACTCTGCAGAAAGAACGTATTTTATACTTATGACATTAGGCTATGGTTTCTCATTAAAAATGACAAGAAGTACCACAGTGATTGAACTCATGACCCATCCAGCAAAGGGTTTGCTTCAGACAGAGACAGTAGGAAACACAATAAAAATAAGTATGGTTGATTTTTGTTATTAAAGCCTCAAGTACCCTACTGCTGGTTCTGCACTGACTGCCAGAGTAATCAAGTCTGCTTTATGGTCTTTGTCTCCTCATCTTTAAATTGAAAATGGCATACTCTGTTACATGTGCAAGTACCATAATTCAATTGAAGGATTCATTTGTGGTTGTTTTAAACTAGATTATCGTTTCTTTTAGGACATTTATGTATATAGTGTATATGTCATTTACAAGGCTCTCAATTTTTCAAAATAATTGTGTCATTTAACAGTATTACTGCCAAACACTACAAATCTCTCTCTTGTCAACCTCGCTAGATATTTCATCAAACATCCTTTATAATTGAACACATTTTGAAAAGTATAGAGCATTAGATAAGTTATTGTTATTAACCTAATTTCCCTTTATCACCCATTATAGATCCATCATCCATGAATTTATTGCATAGATGGGATAATAAACTGGGGATTGGTTACACTAGAAAATGAAATATATATTTACAAAATGAGAGACCTCTATGAACTGCCCCTCCGTGAAATATTTCTATTTCACTTAAGTATAAGTCATTTGTAGAAAAAATGTTTCATGTCCCACTGTGCCTGCACTTTCTTCTATAAATTTACAATATCCTATTTTATTGAGGGAAATAAAGACAGGTCAACTCTGGTGGAAGATAATCTACCTCACTGGTGTCAGAATGGGTGCTTCTAATTTAAATCTTTATTTAACAATACCAGTTTCTACTCTGGCTTTATTGTTATCTATCTGTGATCTTGGCAAGTCACAAACCTTTGTGTTAACTTGATGACCTCTTCCAGAAAATAGAAGTTGTACTACTATAAAAGGTTGTTATAAAAATCAAATAAATAAAGTGTAAACACAGTTGAGTGAGTAGGCATTTTTATAGAAGAGTAGATGATTGGTCTTTTGATTTTTCAGGTGGTTTGCTAACCAACACTTACAAAGAGTTGCTGTGTTGGAATCAAACAACTAGTTGATTTAATTATTTAAGTCTACTAGAAATGGAGCTAGACAGAAGTGGAAAAATTCAATAGCAATTCTAGGAAATATTTTAGAATGTCATATAGTATTTCAAACTATGATTATTCTGGTTATCTGTCTGGATCTATATAAACCAAATATTCTCCAAACATACAGTTTATCTGGGAAGGTTTGTTAGTGTTTTGCAATCCAGAAGAGGTTGGTCTATGTAAGTTGTTATTATCATGTTTAGAAAAGAGCATAGACCATTGTCTATCAGCCCATAGGGATGTTTGCTCTTGAAAAATAATTGTCTCTAGGAAAAATTATCCACTCAGTTTATTTCATTGACACTGATTAACTACTGAGCTCTATAAATTTGTTTACTTCAGACTCATTGTTTATTTGTGTGTATACAAACCGAGCCCTGCCAAGCTCACTAACAAGCTATTTGATGTTCTCATCACTTCATTGTGTTTTTCAGAAACATTATTCCTGGACAGAGCAATGCTCTATAAGGAGAAACTATCTCTGTCATTTTTTCCCCCTACTGGATGCCTTGCATGTCAGAGGGTTAGAAAAACAAAATAACTCAACAAGTTAACATTGGGCTGCTTTAGTTTAGAAAAGACTTTAAAAGCTTTGAAAATGCTCTTAAAGTTATATGGATTTTTTTTCCTTTTTATAGTTGGTCAAAAATTACATTTTAAAAATCTACAGTTCAAGGGGAAAAGCAATTATCAAAATGCAATAAACTTCTAAGTAAAGTACAAATTGCTTCCATGGCCTTAACTGTTAAAATGGAAAGTTTCTGGTAATGTGTTTCATGAGTCAATCAGTGGGGTTTCTTCCCCCACATCTTGGAACCCAGGGGAGGGGGAGAGGTCAACATAAAATTTTAAGAAGATTCTCAAGGAAGAGCCAGATGAGTAAATGGTGAGAAGTTAACATTTGGCTTTTTTTTTTCCTTCTGGTCTTTTTTCTGACAGCTTTTTCTCTTGGTTATTTCCTTCCTGACACAAAGCCTGATTCACACTCTCAGAAATCAGAAAGTAAGCAGAAAAAACAGCTATCTTCATGGCATGAGATGAGAATCCTGGTGCCCTGCACATTGTAGAAATTTAATAAATATCTGTTGGTTGATTGCTTCTCTTAACTTATTTCATTTATATTCTGCACCACACTACAAAACATTTAGGACCCTAGAGGCATCGAATTGGGAATTTAGGATGAATTTTAGCTGATGTCTAATTCAGCTTCAGACAACAGAAGGAGTCCTTTCTACAGTACTAAAGTCTGACTGTCATCCATCTTTCCTTTGAACCCTTTCAGGGTAGAGGAGCATCTGAGAACTTATTGCCTTGTTAAATAATATGTTTTAAAAAGTTTTAATAAATTTTTCATCTGTTTACATTCCACCCAGGTTTCTAGATCTGCCCTCTGGTATAAAACAGTCCGAAGATTTTCATGAGTTGAAGTGAGACAAAAAAAAATGACTAATCCTCAGAATCTTATTGTCATTGGTTGCGTCTAGGCTCTACAACTACCTGCTACAGGTGTGTTATATAAACAGATTTCTTACACCTCACTTCAATTTATTGTTCATTCATTGGTTTGCATATACGAATTAATGATAAAATATCTAGCTCACTGGTTCACAGGTTGTTAAGAAGTTTACATAATATGAACTCTGCAAAATGCCTCAAAGATTCTATTGTCTTCCTCTTCCAAGTATTCTAGTGTTGTCCTTTCAAATATTTCATTCATCACAGTAATTTTATTAGATATCCTTGCATTGTATTTTCCTGGGCCAAAGTATCAGTCAGTCTTACCCTCTATAGTCCCTCTAAGGACTGTCACTTCTAAATATCCATATACTGTAAATATTTGTTGGTTTATAAATTTTCCAATATAAAAATGCCCTGGAGAAGGAACACAAAACACCATAAACAGCCAAAAAAATTATTTAGATCAATAGGAAATTCAGTAAAAACAAACAAAAACAGAATATCTTATAGTTGTCCTGAGAATGGCAGAAAAGCAAAGAGGCAGGTGGATAGGTGATTGTAAACAGGACTTTACAGGGTGGATGAGCAGGCATTCAAGGTAATTTTCACTTCCTTCAATTTGCAAAGACCCTGCACTGTTATCATTCCTAATTAATGTTTATAAGTTCTTAGAGCTCATTTCCTTAGGCTCATGTCTCCTAATACATACTGATTAAACACAAGTGCACAAACACACACGTAGTTAATGCACTTTTAGGAAATATTACATGGCACATATATAAATTACTAAAACTAGATAGTAACAATTTTCTTCTTAAACGTCCTTTACCCTGCCAGGTTGAGTTACCATATTTATCTCTCTGTAGTTCAGCATTTTATAAATTTTCTCATCTATTTACTACTTGTTTCTTTCTCACTAGGTACCTTCATTCCTCCACCCTTGGCCTCTTTCTCATCTCATGTCCTACTTCTCAGTTTTGTAGAGTTGCTCTTCCTTTGCTCACAACAGTCACTCTGAAATCAGTAATTCTGCCTTAATCATGCATAACAGTTTAGCTCTCTACTTTAAAATAAATTGCCATTCCCACCCCCTTTTTTTAAATATCTAAAAGGTATTAACATGCTAGGTGAAATAAAGGGATTGGTCTATTCTAAATCTCCTTCCTTAGGCATATAAACATGTTATAAAAGGGCTGTGACATTTCACTTTCTTTACCTTTCTCCTCTTACAAAAGAATTTTGTCATTCAGCCTAACTCAACAACACAGGGCTGGGAAATGTAATGCTATTCTATGCCTGGAAAATGAACTTCACCAGTGGCCACCACACTTAGCAGACATTATTAAATTGAGTGATGATTCAGATTCACACTTCATACCATTTAGGCTCAAATCACTAATATCCTCCCTCTTGATATAAGAAAAAGACATAAACTCACCCTCCAACTTGCTGTAGTAAATGTGAACAAGTCCTAGAGCAGAATTGCCTATCCTAACTAGCCTAAGAATCATCTGAGTAGCTTTTCAGAAGTGCTATTCCCAGGCCACCTCCCAAGAGAGTGTTACTCAGTAGGGAATAGTAAAAGTTTTTATGAAAAGCCACCTCTATCTATATCTAGCTTTGGAAAATTCTAATTTAATCAACTTTTTTTCCCTCATCTGTAAAAATGAGATCAGTTATGCAACCTAGCAGAATCAAACCCGGGGTTCTCATAAAAAATACAGTTTATTAGATCCTTTCCCCTAAAATCAGATTCAGGATGTTCTTATGTCTTAAGACTCAAAGTTAGTGAACTCAAAGTTAGTGGATAAACCAATGGCTTTACCTGGACATTAAAGGTAGGAAGTAACCTCCAGCTCAGAAGGGCTCAGAAAACAATTTTGAAAAAGCACACCAGGGAATTCTTGTGATCTGAAGTTTGGGAACCTCGACTAAATAAATGGTCATTTGTTTACTTGTCTGTTGTTCCTGAATTATATGCTTAGTTGTTTTTCTCTCTTACTAAAATCCAAACTAAAGACCATATCTAGTATTTCTTTTTATCCCTGCTTGCAACAAATAGTATTGCAAATGGTCAATGTTGAATCAATGCTTATCAATGGAAATAAAGAGAGGAATGATGGAGAAGACATTTTTTTTTTACCATAAAATAACAGGAGATAGCAAATCTCATCTGCTAAGAGATTTTTTAATTTCCTTTTTTCTCTCAACAGTGCCAAACAATGGGTTTATTTATAGTGACTATTGAATAAATATTTGCTAAATTAATCACAATGGAAAGAGTCAGACAAAAAAAAATTTGATCATGCTTGGCATTATGCTTATTGGGGGTATTTTCATTGCTTTCCATCTTTGCTTTTCAAAGACAAACTGACATTCAGTCTCGAATATTTGCCAGGAGATATAAAAAACTAAACTTTGTTTATATCAAAAGATTAAGTAGACACTGCTAGAATATTCAGTAGAGAAACTATGGTAGATAAGTTGTCAAAGAGAACTTTAAAAACCACTTCTGGTCTTTAAAACACAGGAAGGGAAGTTTTCAAAGAGGGCTTGTAAACTAGAAGACTGAGAATGAAAATGAAGTCAGGACTTATGGGTGTGTGTGTGTGTGTGTGTGTGTGTGTGTGCGTGTGTGTGTGTGTGTGTTAGAAGTGGTAGGGGAAAAGGTTTGAAAAAGGATACTGAGCTAAAAGCAGCCTCTTCACGGAAGATTTCCATACTTCTGTGTGGTACTAATGTATAGAATTCAATATCAAAAGTCTTAGCCAAGTTCAGCAACCAAACAAAGATTAAAACCTGAAATCTGAGTATTTTTTTAAAATTCACATAGTTAGCCTTGTTAGCAGGGTGAAAGAAAAAATGAGGAGTTTATTGGTCTTTATTTCATTCTAGTTTGGATGTTAGACCTAAAGTAGACAAAGGATACAGATCTAACTAAAAATGAAAGGGTTAAAAAGAACTCAACACATGATAGTCCAGTGTCATTATATTCAGGGCCAATTTTAACTTGGTTATTCTAGCACGAACAATTTAAAGAGCAGTTTTAAGGAAAAAAATTATTATATTTTTCTCCTTCACAAAGTCTCTAAGCTGCAAAATTGAACATTTCTATGAAAATCACATTTTTCAGCATAGTGATGCAGTTGTGAAGGACAGGGCAATTGAGTGCACTGAGAAAAAAGTTAATGTGCTCTACTGACACAGTGATCAGAAGCCAAGTAGATCAAACTCTTTTACCCCCAAATATAGTAACTCCTTTCCGTAGACCTAGGGAAATTTTTGGTTTTAGAATGCACAAGTGATCACTAATACAAGCCAGTGTACATTTTGGTTAGAAATGCCTTTGCTCTGTCTTCACCTCTTCATCTAGTCTAAAGGACACCTCACAGAGAAATTAGCAGCTCTGGGTAAAAACAGTAGAATCTAACTAAATAACAAATGTTCAAAAGAATTGTTTTTAATTAGTGTGACCTAATTGACTCTTTCTAATCTCTCATTTAATTTTGGCCTTTTTTAAATATATTTTCTTTACTGAATCTCATCTCTTCCCTTTCTTTCATCTCCATTCAACCTAGGGCCAACTGTGTTAAGTCTCCAATTTCAGAGAGAAAGTGCTGATATATTCAGTAAATGTTTTCATATAACTATGGAGTACAAAGAAAAACACGGAGAAACAGGACACAGGGTTTGCTTTTTAGAACTTCCTCTTTTAATAATACCAAAAATCATTTCTTATCTGTAACATAACATTTGTCCCTTAACCATGCACTATGTTTTCACATTAATAGTTTAAAGAAAGTGGGTTTACACATTTCATAGGAAGGAATGTATTATATAATACATTTAAAATTTTTTTTCCCATAAGGAAAAAAACATAAGGTGAGAGTTTTAAAAAGTTTTGTTGTATTCTGCTCAATTGCCAAACCATGTTTTTAAATACCTTTTAAATATTTTTTTTCTATATTAAACATTTGAATTAAGAAAACTAAAATGGAGCCTTTTTATGATGGTAGAACAAGTTTCAATCTCAACAAATGTCAATTAAAGCTGGCTTTACACTTTGTTATTGTAGTCAGAAGTCCTCAGGTAAAATGGGGATTTGGCAAAATATGTGCAGATTATAGCAGGTTTACTCTTCAGGATTGAAAGAATACATATAAATTACTACCTCAGGGACTTTAACATAAAATGAGATAGTATATTTTAATAGAAATACAAATATTAGAATGGTAGAATTGTTTTAATGACAATTATGTGTAACTGTGCTCTAAAAATAAATTTCTAGTAAATATTCTTCAGATGTGGCATATCAGAGAAATGTGAATAATTTAGAAATGTATTTTGATGACACATTGCTTTATCTGTAGAGAACAAAGCAATATAGAAAGTAGGTCTTCTTAACCTTTCTTTTCTTCCTCACATACCTTAGCTAGTAACCCAACAAATATCAATAGTTTGTTTGCTCTGATTTATCAGTTAATGTAATATAATACAGATTTTCATATGTGTTAATAATTTAGTATACTGTTATTCACTGAATATTGAATGATAAATACACCTGTATTTGGCACACAGGTATTATACTATATTACATATTGAGTAAAGTCATATAATTTTATTTGGAAGTAAAAAAGTAGCAAGGATAAAACAAAGATCAGAAAATAAAAATCAAAAGGGCATGATGAAAAAATTAGGATTATGCTAATAAAATATACACCATTATTAAAAGATGTGAGCTGCTTCACAGGTAATTTAGGACATGAAAACGGTTGAAGAAAGCACGGGAATAAATGACTAAATGTTAATGTTCACCATTTCTCATGGAGTGTTTCCTTACTTTCTGTTGATTCAGGAACCAGGTGGTTTACTCCCACCTACTGTGGTCATTTTTAAAATTAGTAAGAATTAGAAAATATTATGCCTTTGAAATACCAGTTGGAGGTGGGAAGGGGAGGATTGGGTTTGAGGTACAACAGATGGGCAAGAGAGTTTGGCGGAAACCCAGCTGAGCCAGATAATTTCTCAGACCCCTGAAAGGTTAGGTGTGTTTAGATTATAATAGAAGTCAATCTGTTTGTCAAACCTATTGTCAACAATTCAGTGAGAAGTCAAAAGAATGAACTCAAATATCTTACAGAAGAATAAACATCTAGTTTGTTGAAGTAGTAGGAAGAAAAAAATTTCTTGTGATAGACAATATAAGAGTCTGTTTCTCTTTTCAACATATGTTAACTAATCACATACATATTTGCATATAAGGCTCTAAATATCCACTACTATGAGCACTGTTGTATTTGACCCTGAACAAATGCATGACAAAAGAGACATTTTCTGTGCCACCTTGAAGGCCATGTGAGGTAATGGCATAATCTCTGACCTGGCCATAATGAACAGCAGTTTCCTCCTTCTGATCTCCTTCTGATTTTGACTAATATCTGTGGGCTTGGGGCCTAAGAACAGTTTTTGACTCAACTCACATACCAATTTACTCAGAGCTATTCATCCAGTAATTGCACATAGATAAAATCAGATCCCCAGAATGGGTCTATATTTTTCCCATTATGTTAATAAAAATATTTTAGAGTCCCAAAAGGGGTGCTTCTCAGTTGATTCAATTGCATGAAAAAAAAAATGTGTTTCCCACAAAATTTAATATATAGAACACTGAGTAGCTATGATAAATACCATTTTTTAAAATATGTTCTCATGTATGTGGCTTTAGATATTAAAGTGGGTAAGAAATGTACGTTTTGTAAAGAGAATAACTGAAAACAATGAACTTGAAAAAAATAAATTTCTAACAATTCTTTTCACCTACTGAAGCCTCATTTATTCAAGTGTCAACTTATCGCTTGATGAAGTGAGCTTTTCACCTCTCATCAATGTCCTGAAAATTTTAGTCACATGTCATGTAATATTTCTTTCTGTGTATTTCTATAACATTTTTGACTCCTAGATACCACTTACAGGATATTTGCACAGTATTATAGTTATTTCTATACTATTTTGTAATCTCCTACATCTAAATATCACAACAGAATCCATTATTCACTTTTCTTTATATTTCTCAGGCCTTCTTCTTCAAAGTTGATATAATAAAGACTGATAATTGTCTCTTTAAAACTACTTCCCTTATCTTCCATAGTAATAGAGGTGAAAATGGAACATGGTTACTGTATCTGCATCTATGATTACCAGCCTCTCTTTCAGCTAGGTTTGCTCATGTGACCATTAATGGAATGTGAGCAGATATAATATGTCAACTTTCATTTCATTTAAGATTATTTTTCTTGTCCTGAACTTTCTCTCTTTCCTCCCTGTGCTAGTAGGTATGCCAATGAGGATAGTGACATTTAGTTTGTGTCCCTCCTGGAGTTGAGTCTCTGACATCTTGAAATCCTCACCTTGGAATGTTATGTAAAAGAGAAATCAGCTTTATTTTTTTTTATTCACTGATTTGGGGCATTCCTGTTAAAGTAGCTTTATACACCACACTACTACTAATGTGTAATAAATACTAGTTTGAATGGCTGAATAGATGTTTATATAGATGGATACATGAATTAAAGTAATTTGAGCCTAAATACTGAAATTATACTTAAATAAAAGGAAATAATATTATGACACTAATATTCCAGAGGAGCTTGAAGAAAAAAATAGACAGACTAAGCACTAAAATATAAAGAAAAAATAGACTTATTAAACAAAAGAAAAAAAGACAGTCTGTGCTAGAAATGACTATTTTGATAAAATGAAAGAAATTAATCCATAGCTATGCAATTTTTCAAAATATTATTATCATATATGTAAAACAACCACAATGACAAAGGGTATATCCTGATTTTTCTTGCACATTAAGGTAAAGTCAGTTTTTTTTTGTAATAAAGCTACATGACTAAAGCATAGTTTCACAATGATTATATAATAATTATAAAAATGAACAGGAACAAAGAACCCATGTTAGGAAAATATCAAATACTTAAGGAATTAATATAAAAAAAGAACTAATTTAGTCAGAGTTGGAACTTTTCCCATAATGTTTTATTTTTAAACCATGGATTGGAGGATATTTTAGGCATGTAACAAGATGATGTAGTTATGATGTACAGAGTTCTTGAGCTAGAAGGGATACAATGGCTAACTTGTAAGGGAAGATTAGTGTGGCCAGGAGAAAATAAAATTTCCGGCAATGAAGGTGGCAAAATTGGCAGAGGCCAATCATTAAACTATGATCTATAGTAAAAGTTACGTTTTACATTAGAAGCCCACAACCATATATCTATACATATGTGTGTATTTTCAATTACCCTAAATATGGATAATATTCTTTAATATTTTTATTATTTTTATTCTGTTTCTTTAAAATATATATTATTCACTGATGGGTTGCTCTAAAAATATTTAAAATACTATTTTAAATTGTGGTAAGAATTTTTAATTTAATTCAAAAACAATAATGTTTAATCGAAGGCTTTAAAATTCAGAGGTAGGATGAGAATTTGGCAGAATCAGATTTGTTTTTCAAACAATCTCTCTATCCACCTTATCAGAATGGATTGGATGCAATCAATAATAGATGCAGGAGAACTATTTCAGGTGTTTTGACAAGAGGTGATGGTGGTCTGTAACAGGATGAAAGCATAGATGATCCATATGAATAGATAACTGAGGTAAAAAGGCACGTCTAAAGAGAATTAAACTACTGGGCTATGTTTGAAATATTTTCTTGAAAGAACCTTGTGCTATTTAGGTGGAAATGGTCCTTTATTTTTGCGTGCATTTATTAATCCATCAATATATTCTTTCTGAACAATGGCCCATGGCTTCAAGAAACTCAGAGTTGAAGAGTACAGAAATATATTGAAACATTTGATTGCAAATAGAGTGTGATATGTAGTAGACAACAACCTTGTAACCTTGTATTTGATGAAATGAAAGCACAAAGGATAAAAAATGCTACTTAAAAAAACAAAAACAAAAACATGAGATGAGTGAAGTTGTTTCTTTTTTTGCAATCCCATCCCATTTTAACGTTATGGAATGTCAGAGTTTAAGAAACAAGAGAGTTGAGAGGCTCCAGTAAAGAAACTGCATATACACTCTTGATTATAGAGATTAAGAAAGAAAAAGAAAAATATGGTCTCCCAATTCCAATATGAATAGTTCAAGAACATGATAACACTATGTAAATGCTTTTTGAAAATTAAACACATGTCATTCAGAAAAAGCTTGAAAAGATGTCATTCTCCCTTGAATGCATGGTTAGTTCTTTATGAAGACAAATATCTAAGGTTTTAAGCTAATCAATGGCACATATCTTGGATGCCCTTTTTTGTTGTTGTTTTTGCTTTTCCATTTCTTTAACCTGCACTAGAATCACTTCTAATTTTTTGACTTTGATTCCATTATCAGCTATCTATATTCTATGGAGATGATGATTTTTTTTTCTCAGATTTTAACCACAGATGGTTCTCAAGCACACATTCCATTCAGTCTGAATCTCTTCCTCTTACTAACCTGAAAAGTAACCACCTTTCTCTGCCATGCACCAGTTCCTACAAACGTTCCTTGATATGGTCTGCTTTGTAAAGAAAGAAGCAGAATCTTCTGTGCACAACACACATTATGTCACCATAACAAAGCACCGACAGGTTCATTCACAGATCTTTGTGATTTCCAGAGAGAGAGAAAAGAGGTAATGGTTGAAGTGTGTGAGGAAGTGGAGGAGTCAATGAATGAAACCTTTAATGAATTCAAGAATCAGGTCACTGTACTCCAACAACAAAATGAAAGGAAAAATGAGAGAATTCTGACCATTCTTGGTGTCTCTTTAATTTCTGTAAATCTGCCTTTGTTATGCACACATATTTTCCAATGCTATAATCTTCAATACTTAGCATAATTACTCTCTGATTCTGGTCTATGCCATAATCTTTCTAATATACTGATTCATGTTTCACTGTTTTGAACTTTGGAAGGGATGCTCTCTGAAATCTTCCTTAGCTAATAAGATCTTTCAGGCTTAGTTCAATCTTTACCCTTTAGGAAACCTCCTACAATCTTTTTAAACCATCACTGAGCTCTCCTTAGAATAACTGCTCTACTTACATCGCAACACAGTATTTAATCTACAAATTATATACAGGTTTGTTGTTTTAGCTAAAAAATTAATGTTTATACTTATTTTAACCTTCAACTAGGTTTCTTAGCTATGGGAGCAAGAGGGAGGAAAAGGGAAAGAGAGTCAGGTCAAACCCTATATCAAAAAAAAAAAAAATGAACATGGAAGTTTAATATTTTTATTTTTACAGACGAAGACAATGGGATTAAAATTCAAATGACTTACATAATCTCACAAAAAGCTTTAGAACTGGACCTAAAGCCCTAAACTTCTTTCCCCAGAGTACCCAGGACACTGCTGAACATATGATAAACTCTCAACATGTAACTGTTGGTTTGAATTTAACAGACCCAAAGTAAAAATTATTTGCTTGTTTGTTTTTCTCATGGCTTGGACATCTTAGCATAAAGACACGGCATGAAAGCCCACTCACTTGAGATGAGGGCAATAACCTTTGAGAGGAGAGTTGAACCTCTGAACCTCTGCTTGCCTATCTCCCCTCCCACATAATTGTCATACATGAGGCTTTAGCCTCTTTGTGTTTTACTTTTCTCTTTTCTGTGTCTCTGCTCTGATTCTCATCAGGTAGGCCCACTTCCTTTGCTTTCATCACTTTATGGATTGTTGATTCATTTTCTTCAAAAGCATTAATACTGCTTCTTTCATTATTTATTAATATTATTGTTACAAATAGCGTTATTATTTGATTTGCTCTCAGGGAGATTTCAAGCTCTAGAGTCATTGCACACACATTTCTGACTGCATATCCACTGCCAGAATAATCCATATGCCTCCTTTTCTGAAAATTCCCACTAGGAATGTTGGAAACTGTACAAACTTTGATTGAGCTGCCCCAGGTCAAATTGAACATCTGGGAAAGAACTTCTGCATCAGCTGCAGTTGTGCATCCTTAAATACCCCAGTGACCAAGTTCTAAGAGGAGGATTGGTATGAGGTTTTATGTTATACAAAATGCATAGATATATTTAAACATTTCATTATATGGCCAAATTAGACTGTGTCTACATGGGCACATAATAAAGTAAAATTTGGCAATTATCTGGTTCATTTCATCAAGTCAACAGCCAAAAGCAAATATCTAGTCTGGTAAAAAGCATTTTTGAACAGAGAATGAGGGAAGAGTCAAATTTATATGAGTTTGATAATTATATTCCTTATATGTGTAAAAATGGACTCTGAAATCATTTCACTTTTTCAAAATAGAATACTATGTCATATTGAATAAAGTGAGTCTTAGTAATCTCTATCACATGTTTTGTATTTAAGTAAGTAAAATGCATATTATCAATTCTGCTCTTATTTTTGGTTCTCTTGTATTATCTTGTACATTCATGCCTAGTTTAATTTTTTAAAAAAAAAGCCATCTGAAGACTAAACTCACTATTGTCTAAATGTCATATAAATAGATGTTTTAGATCTCCAATATTGTCTTTTTTCAATTCATCAACCATATAAGTCTCTAGCACAAAAAGAAGCTAGAAAGAAAGGAAGGATAAAAGGATAGAAGGAAATGAATTATGATCAAGTTAGGTGTCCATTGTGTCCTTATGGGCACTGTTTAAAGATATCTACAAAAGCCACCCCATTGGCATCCTTCTTTCCCATTTTTTTAAGCTACATTCTCCCTTTCATTACCTGCCTTTTAAATTCTAAGTTTTCCTTCCTGTCTGAAAAGCATCTGTCTTTAGGCTCAGAATTCCATACAAGCTGATGAAAACCATAAAATAAAGAACACTGTGGGTGCTGAGAAGTTTGAATTAATTACACAACCCATTTTAAGGGTTTTTTATTGTGTCCTTTAGGTTAAGAGATAGAGATAAGTGAGCAATACAGTTACCCAATTTCGATGATTTTGTATTTAGGTATGACACATCTGTTTCTTCATGCCTATCCATTTTGATTTTTTTTAAGTAATGCATATGTGAAAATATACTGATCTTGTCTTAAACTGATAATGCAATTATAACTCTGTCTGCTGCAAAGCATCACCTACATGTCAGGAAGGACTGATTTACAAAGAACCAATAAAATACAATCTTCACAGTTCAAGGGAAGAGGGATGTGACTGTCATTTTCAGACATTTGAAAAGATTAAAGACTGATGATTGGTAAATCTCAGAAGGCCAGAGTTGGGTGCTTACCCAGAAAACTTTGGAATCACATCTCAGAGTCTACGGAAATTGGTAGGAATCTATTAAAGATATGTTTCTGACATTTTCTCTACTATTTCCTTCCAGCCAGCCTGGAAGCCCCTGCCTTTAGGTCTTAGCACTGAAGCATTAATACAGTTCCTCTGAGGGAGCAGAAGCAGGATATGAAGATTATAAGTGGTGGTGGCCTGCAGCAAAATTGTAGAATGGGCAAAGTTTCTTTTGGCAATTTTCCAGCTACACTCCTCAGCTATTCTAAAATTCACTAAGTTCTTAGCTTATAAAAGGGCTTTGATTAATACACCTTCCAACTACATTTGCATTTTAATGGGAGATAACAGGTAACAAAAAACCCAAAGAAATAAAGTTCAAATGGTATGTAATATTAGGAAGCAATAAGTATTGATATATATATTTTTTAAACGAGAGACTTTTCTAGTGCTTTCCTCCACTCCCTTGATCCTTATTTTTGTTTTGCATGTTGGTCTGGACCATAATTTCTTCTTCTGTCAAATCTGTTTTCTGAAACTGATGTGATTTCTTACTAGTAACCTTTCCATATGCTTGCATCCTCCTACAATGCTCTTTCTTTGTGCTTCCATGTAGAGTTGCTTAAGATGACACTTCCTCTTGGAAGTCATCTTGGACCCTCCAAACCTAGAGAAAGTTAGTTGCAATGGGATCCAAAGACATCTCTCTCCCACCTGCCTTGCTCACAAGGTAACTTTAAACTTGTATTTTAATTAACTGTTAAGCTCTATTTATTTGTCCCGTATGTTCACTGAAAGCATGAATAATGCCTCTTCCCTGTTTTTACTATTTTTTAAGACCTTCCATAGTACTGGGTAAAAAGGAGGTTTCTCAGTATTTGTTGCATATATTAAAAAAAATAATAATAACTGTCTGCCCTAACCCTTACTCAATGGTCCTCAAGCTCAGTGGTCAATACACTAGAATTGTATATAATTTGAAGTAAAAGTATGTTTTAACTGAAACACCCTCTAGTGTCCCTCCTAAACAGTAAATTTTATAGGCAATTATGAAAGAACAAATTTGAATAAGATAGGATGAAATCATATTAAGAATGACAAATTTGAATAATTCTCAAAAAAAAAAAGAGTCTTACCCATGGAAATCAGGTTGTGAAATCATGTTTTTATTGTAGTGGTGGGAACATCATCCTTTGGACAATTACATACTTGATTGGTCAAGATACTAAAGAGCATCGTGCAGAGAATAATACTGTAGTAAGAGACTCAGAGTCCAATATTCTATGCTGGAAATTGGGGATTAAGTGACCTGAATTCCCTTCCTGTCTTAAAAATGGTTACTCAGCCTCATCTTTCTTTCTTTGCCCAAAGTTTAAGTAGACGACTACTATTTCCAACTCAGTGCCAGTTGACCATAGAATTCCTGCTGTAGCCCTTGAAACTTCTAATACTTCCTAAAGTTTTAATTAGACTTAAAGGATAAAAGTCCTTTATACAATTGAATACAACAAATCCAAAATTATTTTTCAAAAAGATATGTGATTTGTAACCAAAAATTTTCTAGGAGGCTATATCCTATTATAAATTTTAAATAGTTGATCTTTTGGCACTTTATTTAATAGAGCTGAAACTAATTTCCTCTCCCACAAAATCAGGATATTAATACCTCCTTCCCAGAGTTATTGTGAAGGTTAGTGATAATTGTAAAATGCTTGGCATTCATAAACATACTTTAGTGTTCTTGTGCTAGTGATTATTATTTTATAATACTTTCTCATGATTTCATAAATTTTATTATACTAATAAAGAGACTCTTCCCTTATTATTTTGAGGGCAGCATTTATTTGACTTAGATATATTTAGAGGAATTTAAAGAGTACAAAAACAATTTATTTCACAAAAACGTTTAAAATACCTACTTTGTTTCAGCTACTGTATTGCATGGTACACAGATATGCATGAGAAAGAGACAAATATTCACTGTGCGTTACAAAGGAGGTAATTAGCATTTCAAGGCACTAAATGTGGAGGACCAAGGAGGTGGGTCACTGGACATGGAACTTTCATGGGAAAAGTAATAAGGGCATTCAGCCTACAAGATGTTACTACACAGGCAAAAGAATAACTGTATGATGCTTGGTATGGTATATAAGAAGGAAAGGAGCAGAGAAGATCCTATATCCCATAATATCAGAGGCAGAAAAATATCACCAAAAACCTGCTTGCCCTCCAAGGAATAAGCAAAAATGCTCTCTAGGGCAGATGACTCTTCATTTAGATAAATTTCTCAAATGACTGATTTGATTACAAAAAGAGAAGATCCCAGGGCAGAGTCTGATGTTTTGGAACATAAATTTCTACCATATGATATAAATTATTTTCTCCACTGCACTCTGATATAGTCACTTCATTGTGACCTTTCAAAATTTTAATAAAATCTGTGACACATAATCATACATCAGTGGTATTTTAGAAAATAGTCGCAGTTAGTGTGGTGTGAGAGTGTAACAGGGGAACACACATGAAAAAAGACAAAGAGCTATCAGTAGAAAAGAGGTACCAGTAGAAAACATCAAAATTCAAAGACAGAGAAGTGGCAAGATCAGATTTGAACTTGAGAAAAAAAGTTGGCAAAAGCTATGTAAGTGATTTCTTTGGATGAAAGTCAGGCAGACCAAGTAGCAAATATCCTGGTGAATCAGTGATGACTAACATAGTGAGCATGGGGATAAATAAATGAGCCTGAAAATGCAAATAAGGGAACATTAGTAGTATGTGGTATCAAATGTGACTGAAGTACATGGGTTGAAAGACCAAGTGAATAGATTTTAGTACCAAGAAGATGTTTGAAGAATAGGCAGAAGAATTGATTTAGAATATAAAAATTAAAGAGTTCACAATGAATGCTGATCATAATTTTATATTTGATTGCTTCTTTTCATGGTGAGATCTCAGAGGAGTATGAATTCTGACTCTATGGTCAGAGGCAAGTCTTTATGAACCACATTTCCTCTGATACTTATTTCCCATAAACTATTCATATTTGGATTATTGATTTGATTTATAAAAAGTATGAGACATTTCTCTCCTTCCAAAAAATTTTCTAACATCAGTATCAAAAATGTCCTTTTCTACTTCCTTAAATTCTTTATAATACAATAATTTAAAATTTCTAAATTTTTTAGAATACAAGCTACTCTAATATGTTTTTATTTGGTCTAGAAGACAACTCTGGGTTACTCATCTAGATTAATCTCTGTCTTTACTCAAAAATACTAAAATGATCTAATAGCATGCTACTAGTAGTGCTGCTGACATTATCACTACTACTACATCTCTAATAGAAGAAATGAAAGAGAAGTTATCATCAAAGAAACAATGACCAAGAAGGTTCTAGAACCAAAGAAAAATGTATGTCCTTAGGTTGAACTGAAATATGGTTAACTACATAATATGAAGGATCCTTCTAATATTGAACCATTATAATTTAGAAAAGACAACTTTAAAACTGTGGAACTTTATTACCGGGATTGTAAGGAGTAGAGAATGTGTATTAGCTCCCTGATTTCCAGAAGAAATGAAAGGACAGGAAAGGGAGAGAAGATGACAAGAAAAATAAAAGGTAAAGGAAAAGAAAAATTAAAAAATAAAAGCAAAAAAATAAGCTGTATCCAGAGGCAGAACCAAGAGTGATAACAGCTAAAGAGGTGTACAGACAATAGTGTCTGGTTTTCCTGAATGTAGATGCAAATAGCATCACTGAAATCTTGATACTTAGTTATTGGCAATAAGTTAGATGTGGAAATTAAACCCAGAACATCTATATTGAGCTAGAATCCCAAATATGGAACTGAACTAATGTCATTAGCATTCTCTAGTGCCCCAAAGAAGTATATGCAAATCCAATCTGAAGGAAAGCATCCCTAATGCATGCATGCAGGGTTTCTATGGCTTACTATCATCCAATCAATCCACAATCAAAGATCAATAAGCACAAGAATAGAGAAGCCACAATGCATGAGTGGCAAAAGAAGCAAAAACAATAGTGCTTATAGTAAAATTAATAATAAAAATTTTTAAATATAGAGGTCATAAAAATATGAGTTAGAGAAGATGGAAGAGATTTAAAATGTTTTTAATTGGACATTCAGAAGACAGTGAAGAAAATGACAAAGGACAATATTTATAGAGACCATCATTCAGAATATTCCAGAGTTGGTCACAAGTATGAATACATAGCTGAAGAAAGTATAATATACCTCAAGCAGAGTGATTATGAAAAAATATACCAAGACACATTATAGTATAATGGAAGAACATGCAAAGGAAGAAACTATCTTAAAAACAGTCACAGGAGACAATGTAGCTCAACCAGTAAAGACTTTTCAATATTAAAATGGTAGCCAGAAGACAATGGAAAATATATCCAATATTTTGAGAGAAAATAACTATCCACTTAGAAATATGTTCCCACCAAAATTCTCTTTCAAAATGGCAGTAAACTAAATCTAAATGTGTGAACATAGCTGGGCCAAAAATGTTCTTCACCAAATATATCTCTAATGAAGAAGCATAATCTGAGAAGCATAATTTGATATTTAGATGGAAATGATATATAAATAAAATACAGGCATACATACACACACTTATGTCCCCAAACTGGGATCCTAACTCATGCATATGTGTGTGTGTATGTGTGTGTATGTGTATACATGCATGAATGTATGTATTTACATATATGTTTATATATATAAATTTTTTTATACCACAAATGCTAAATTATTATGTATACACACACACACACACACACACACACACACACACACACACACACACATAAAATACTAAAAAGTTGGTACAAAATAGTACTATAGTCAGGAGACAGTAAACAGAAATAAATTGCTGCAATGTCATTTTCTTGAAAGTGTGACAAAATGTTTTCTGTACTTTAGATTTTAATTTAAATATTCTTAAAGATGAAGATAATCTCTAAAGAATGTTTAAAATTAGAAAGTGAGCAATAGAGAAAAAAGTTAATTTAAAAAAAGAAAGGAAAAAAAGGAAGTTTAGAAAAGGAAAGGCAAATATTCAAAAGTACAATAGTCAGAAACATATTTAAATATTTAATAATTATGGAAAAATAGAATTAATCTACCATGTAAAATATATTCTGAAATTAGATAAAAATAATTCTGTTATTTATAAAGAGTATGATAAAAATATAAGAAAAAAAGGATACAACAAGCAAATACTAATCAAGGGAAAGCCAATATAATTATATTTATCTTGAGTGAAATAGACTTTAAAATTACTTTGTTACTAGGGATAGATAGTGGATGTTACATAATGATAAAGTGTTCAATTAAATGGAAATATATAGCAATGAGTACACCTAATAAAACAAACTCAAAATATATGAGAAGTTTTTAGAGAAAAAAATTGGCAAATCCATCATTAATAATGGAATATTTCAAGATTATTCTAAAAAATTGAAAAGTCAATCAGTTTCCTATACCCCAAAATAAAGCTAAATATATTTTGAGGAACATAATTAACTGTCTTTACCTATTATAACTTTACAGAAGTCTTTACTTACATGCAGTGAATACATGTTTGGAGGGGTACACATTGAATGATTATAAAAATCAACATGAATTAAGAGAGAAAATTGCTTCACCATATGTCAAAAATGTATTAGTAAATACATCTTACCACAACACAAAGGAATGAACCAATACCCAAACTTTAAGATTCTGATATATTTTTTAAGTTTGAAATTATTCTTGTAATAAAAAATAAATCATACTACAATTTTTTAAAGCTAAAGGTTAAATATACTACATATCTCGTGGAGGGTTAAAAATTTCCTTTCTTTGACCTTCAGCTTTAAATTCTTATAGTACCAGTACAAAAAAGCTAAAAATAAATTAGCATTCAATTTAAAATCATGAAGAGGAACAATAATCAATGAAAATAGTAGACATAAGGAAATTAAAATACACGAAACAATAACAAAAAACAAAATTTAATAATCTCATAATAGAACAGAGTTTTGAGAAAGCCAAAATTTATTATACAATAAATAAAACATGCAAATCTCTGATGAGATCAGTAAATAAAAGAGATAAACAACATTATAAAATAGTACAGAACTATAAATAGAGCAAATGTTTAAACAATAATAGAATACTAAGGTGGCTTAGGTAAAACAACATATTTGAAGAAAAACAAATTTACCTGAAAAGAATCAAACAGAAATAGAAACCCTAAATAGTCCTATGTCTATTAAATAATTTGATGAATAGTCTTTAAGATTTCCATAAATAAAACATTAGTTCCAGACAGTTTTTAAAAAGAGATAAAATAAAATTTTAAGAAAAATATTTCAATATATGGGGAATATTTTCATAAAATTAAAAATTGTTTTCTGAATATAACTTTTAGTAAACAGAATGGGAAAGACTCTCAATCTGGTAAGGCATTTTTATTTTTTAAAAAGCAACCATTTTTCTTAAGGGGAAAACATTAGAAGCTTCCTACCCATTACCACTTCTTTGTTTAATCAATATTTAACTGGAAAGCACAGCTGGAAGTCCAGCCTCTTATTTTTATTGTTGCTGTTTCTCTTTTTTTTCCTCACAATTCTGTGGTTTTCATTATTTGCAGGCCCTTATAATGTGGTAGTATACAAACTTCTTGGAAGGCAATCTCCACAGTGTTATCAAAGTCTAACAATTTGGTCATTTATATTTTTATTGTTAAATTAGTAGGTGAAGCTAGAAGCCGGATCCATTGCTTGGAGAAATCAACTGCCTTTGCCTTTATTTTATTCATTTTAACCTAGCTTCGAATGTTACCTTACATGTAATTTTTCCTTGACTTATCACAAATCTTCCTTGAATCTAAAAGTTTTAGCTGGCTAAATATAGACTCTCGAAACCTTATATATGTTTAACTTCATCACAGCTCTTAAATCTATTAAATATTCAAAAAAAGAAAAACTTTCCTTGACATTATTAGCTTTTAATATTTATGAATTAGATCTTTTTCATAAATTGACATGCATTTGACACACACACACACACACACACACACACACACACACACACACTCACCAATGGTAGTGTAAATTTGTATCAGTTTGATATAGCTAAACTGGAACTACATTTTCCAGAATGCCCTTCCCTGAATCATTATAAAATTGCATGAGCTTCAACCAACATTTTGAGATTTGAAAAATGAAAAGTAAAAGTGAAATTTAATTTTGAAAGGTCAGTGCAATAGTACCAGAAACTGTTTTAACTCTTGTACACTGTCATTTACTGATGGATGGGCTTATCTTGATATAGGTGAGATAGTCGCCAGGGGCCTGCAATGCCTTTGGTGCCAACTGGCTCCTCATTAGCTTTTCCAGCTTCTGGATCCACTCTGTTGCTCCAGGACAAAGGGCACCAGATCTTCCACAAAGTCACCCACATCATTAAAGTTTGCAGTTTGGAAGTAATGAGAGATAACCACAGGTGCCAGTCCATCCTGTGGGTGCTAGTTCATCCTGATGTTTTCCAGTGTGTTCTTGCCTTCCCCTATTTCACTATCATCCTTTCTTGCCTGCTCGCCTGCCTGCCTTTTTCAGGCACAGATGCAAAGAAAATAGCATTGTATCAATTCTCAAAATTAAATATGGTCAATTCCCTATTAAATTTCTATATACCCACGTATGTATATATCATTTTTAGTGGTTCTATTTATCTGATCAAACCCTAACTGATGCAGTTGGGGAATATCTTTACATGTTACTATAAATCCATAAATATACTACATGGCTATCTAAAACCTCATTCTATAATTCTTATAAATACTCTGTCTCCAAGCTCCTCTGACACTGTGCCCCAAACATAACTATCGTCCTCATTTCTGATCATTTCTCTTAGCCCAAGAAATAAACACCTACTATTTGTCCATTCTTAGGTAGCTTCTACTACTGTAGCTGGTTGATATATATATTTCAATAAGCTTAACTTTGCTCAGATAGAAAATAAATATGATAATGTATGCTTTATTCCACAAGGCTGTCATAAGGGCAACCAGGACAGCTTACTGTAAAAAAAAAAAAAAAAAAAAAACAACAACAGCAACAACAAAAAAAAAGTCTAATGTAAAATGACAAATAAATACAAAATACAAACACATACACACACACACATGCACACACACACATTTACATATCTGTAAAGTAAGTTTCCTTACTCTTTAAATACTGTCCGAGGAACTTAGAAAAATTTTTTCAAAATCTGAAATTTGTTTAGTTGAGAAAAAAATAACAAAAAACTTTCAATTGCCTACTCATTGTTGATTTACTTAATCACATTTGAAAGCAGAACTTAATTGATTCGAAATTGGTTTCAAATTACTAGGGTGGAGTATGCTTCTTAAGAGAAGCTAAAATGAATCTCAGAAAACCATGTCCCACCATTTAGATAAAAAGAACCAAATTAGATGTATTTTGGTCTTGAACCAGTGACACTTTGCCTGCTTCTAGGTTGTCCGAATACTGCTTTATCTCATTCGATTCTAATTGCAGCTAAAAGCTCCTTGATTTAAGGAGGCAAAAAGCTGAAAGGCTTTTGGGAGAGTGTTGATCAAATCACATCCTTTGATCTACTTTGTCTTAAAGCTTTACTCACTAAGTTGTTTTCACCTTGGCTTAGTCCTAGAAAGCTTGCCTATTAATAATTTAATATGTACATCTAGCTCATTTTATACTGAGGGAATCTCAGAATAACAGCTTTAAAGTACAGCTATGTCTGCACAGTAATAGTTCGTTCATATTTACTGGTTCCAGACACATTCCAATGGTTAGGATAAGAAATGAATGCTCTCATTTACTCTTTGATTTGTAAATTATGTATCACTGACAAAATTTTTCTTAGTTATTTTGTCACTGTATACTTACGTTATACCTTTAAGAGCAATTTGCTAAGGGTCCTTCCCAAGAATGAAAATGCACATGAATTTCCTTAATAAACACATTATACTGATTTAGATTTAACAAGAAATTTTGAGAATTAAATACATAGACCATCCTAAAGTTATTCTATTCCATTTCATTTATTTTAACATTTGAAAAATATTTCCTGTGCACTTACAATGCACCTGGCATGGTGCTCATGATAAAGGTAAAGAGGAAAAGTTTCATAAAGCTCTCATATTCAGCAAGGAGACAATTGCAAGCAAAGTATTATAAAAGAATGTAACACATTATGCTGAAAAAGAGATAAGCCTAGGGTGCTACCAAAGCATAGAGAAAGACAGGTCAGCTTTCACTGTATGTGTTTGAGAGATTCCCAAGAGGAGATAATTCTAGTAAAGCCAGAAAGGATAAACAGAACTTGCTATTAAGTCCCTAACTTAACCTTTGCAAAGTCCCTTTCCTCACCCAGCACCAGAGGGATTATGTAGAAACATTCAGCAGCTACACAATAACAGTATCTGGCAATTTCTCCAGGCTGTGCATCTCATCTTCTACTTTGTCTCTGCCAAAAAGATGGAGCAATAAAAATCATCTGCCTAGAGGAAGGTGACAGTGGGACTGGAGAAATACCATGGAAGATCAAGGACAAGAAGGATGGGAAGCTGTAGAATAGGAATCAGGGCTGCTGAGAATAAGCTGTTTCAACTTCACAATTATGTCTAAAACTGGTCTTGTCTAGGTTACAATCCATAAGGCCTTATAATTTATTCTTCATTATATTCTTCTAGGTCTTGGTATTTTAGATACAATATAATAATATGACAGTATTCAGAGTAGAAATGTCATGGATTTTGATCCTTAGCTACAACCACACAACCTTATCTACCAAATTCTGACTACCTCACAATTTCAACAAGAATCACATGCATATATGGATATATGCAAGTTTTAAAAACCTATCAAGAATAGTAAAACTAAAAGATACTATTCTTATATCACTATTTTTCTTGCTACAATGTTAAACTTCTTAAAATGAGTAGACTTCTGACATAACCTACAGACATTACTCAGTCTGCCCAGTCACTTTTTAGATTAGGCACTTTCATTCAAAACCAAGACTCTGCTTGAGGGCAAGTGTAAAGCTTCTTTAATTAACAACAATTAATGACTCCTATAGGAGCAACTCTCTGACTTTAAGAGGTGTGCTGGAATATCATACTGAGAGGAAAAAAAAATCAGTCAAGGGAAAAATAAAAAAAAAATGCAATGGTAAAAGTATGAGTCCCATACTTTAAGTTTAGTCATTCTTGTTGTAAACATTATTTTGGTGCTCAGTAAAAGTCACCTCATTTGTCACATACTACTGTTTTTCTTATCCTAGATTTTAAGCCCCTTGAGAGTAAAATTTTTTGCCTACATATTTTATATTACTGAACTTTCATTATAGATTCCTGCATACGGTAGGAGCCCAATACAATTTTGTAGCCTGGAACAGGAGTCCATGAAAATTAGCAATTACTGACGCAGACAGTAATGTCCAAGGAAGTACAAAATATTAAATATGCAGTTTTTAGAGGAAGTGCTGTTTAGCTTGAGTCTAAATCCATGAAAGAAATTATAAAAATGTCCTGCCATTCTGATAGACTTATGAAAACAAGTTGAAAGTAGCTGATCAGTAGCATCTGTTAACTGGCATTGACACTTTAATGTGTAGGGCAGCTGTCAAGCAATTCCACTTTCTTCTACTTTTCTTTTCAGAATTAATTAGCACTGTGAGACACTCAGATCCTCACTACTTGCCAAGAAGAACTTGCAAGGCAGCTCCTCAGAGGACAAAATAGAAGGATCCATCCTTTCGCAACCCATCTTCCTCTGGCCCATTTCTATTGGCCACACTGGCACAATTGAAATAAAGTTATTTTCAGATCAAATGAAATATGAGATGGATAAGGCTAAACACAGATTGAGCTCATTAGTGATACAATTGTATCAAGACATTGCAAAGTATGAGACATGAACCAGCCCACGTGACCTCATATAAAATTCTGAGGCCAAGCTATAAAACAGCCACAATGCCTGTTTTGTTCAGGTTTGTAGAAAAAAAATCAAGTTAAATAATAAGATGAATGTAAAACAAAGTAGAATCCTTCATAAATGCAAAATGTTAAGTATAGAAAGAAAAAAAAAAGCAAATATAATCAAATGTCACTGCTGTGTCTGTGTGTGTGTGCATGCACTCACACATGTGCATGCAAAGAATGTATATCCAGAATAAAGGTGGAGAATTTTAAGAAAGTTGAGATCAAATTACAGAAAATATGAATAATAAACTAACAACTTGAGCTCTCCCTTGACTGAGATGGCCTTAATTCTAGCCTCAGTTTGACTAAATTTTAAGTTTTCTTCCTAAAAATTCCTCCCTTTTCATCTACTTTAAAAAACTTGCAATTGTAAATTATTTCTCTGTCCCTTTAAAATATAAATCCTCTAAAACCCAAAAATGTCTTTTTCAAGGATCTGGTTGTCATCACTTTGAAATGCAATTACTGAAAGAGATATTTTCTAACTCCCAGTCATGGAGGGAGTTTCGGATTCTAACTTCTATAAAGAATAATTATTAAACACAGGTGACCGAATCACACTGACCAATCCTTCACCTAAGGTCCTCCAGTACTCATTCATTAGCTTATTCCAGCATTTAAATATCCTTTCCCTTTTCTTTCACTGGTATTAGGTTTAATCTTTCTCCCTTATTGCAATAGTCTTAAGTAAAATCTGTTTAACTCCATCTGGTTTAATTTTTCTTTTACACTCTGCAGGGTAATGAAGAAAATTATATTTTGAAGATAATATTTGAGGGAAAGATCTGCCAGTTATTTCTACTACATAAAGAAAACTCAGTATACTCTGAGTTCCAAGGGCAAACTTAAGCTTTGAGATTCCTGGTCCCTAGGTTGTTTCCAGTCAATAATTAACCATTCCTAATATAGCCTCAAGGCTCAAAGTGATCAGTTTTTAGCTCACAGTGCCAGAGTCAAATCTTATTGAACTGGTAAATTTTGAAAAGGTATTCTTTGATGCTGTTTCACTTCCTCTTTTTACCTACTGATGTTTGCATGGCCCCTACCAAAGTATTCTTGTCTCTGGTGTATAACTCTCTCCCATCCCCAACTTTTCATAGCCTTCTTAGAGGTAATACTTTCTGTCTTCTGAATCAATAATTCTTTTATATAACCCGTTTTCCTAGATTTACTCTAGCTCTGTGTCAACGTTATAAGCTTTCCTAAAATTTAAATGACTATAAATGGCTTAATGTTCCATCACTTTTAGGTAAAGTATTTGCATTTTTACAGAGACATTTTAGGAATAATACCCAAAGGAATGATTCTTTCATATCAGCATGGTGGTTTAGGGGATATGCATACATTTGGGCAGTGAGATTACCTGTCACCCCTCAATCATACTAGCAGACAGGCACTTAACTCAGCCCTTGCCTGTGGCTAATCCTATAGGGCATTTAAGTCCCATTCAAAAACCTACTCAATCACAGTATTGAATCTTTCTCTGCCATATGCTTCTCTGGCGCTCTACTGGGGTGAATAAATGCTCCTGCTTTTACCAGAGACAGTTACCTATGGAAGTAAACAAACAAACAAAAATGCTTGAGCTTTGCTATACTGAATTTCAACATATACATACTTTAAATCTGTAAACTAAAGAAAAAAATAAATTTAAAGTGGAAAAGCTTTGAGGATTTTGTCGAGCTGAAATGGCATTAATTCAACCTTCAAAGCCAGGGAAGTGAATTTATAAATCAAACAGTGGCATGCATTAAAAAGTAACTTAATTAGATATACTGAGACAAAGAATGAGCCTCCCAGTAGACCCAGATGCCAAGAGGCTGATGTCCTGTACACCTCAGACAAGTATCAGACATGGAAAAGTTTTGCCTGGAAATGTACACTATGCTTTAAGAGCATCATTAAGAAAGTAGAAGGCTATTGCCAAAAGGGTTTATAAGAATATCTGAGACCAAATGGTTTGTAAATCTTGTCAGATATGTGAAAAAATTTTCAGAGAAAGGGTCCAAGTTTTGTATCTCCTGAATATTTAAAAGTGGTAAAGTTTTCATGGAAATTTGGCAGGCAAGTCTAACAAAAAGTATATTTTCGAGAATTTACAAGAACTAAGATGCCCCCAGTCTGTGTAAAACATGAGCAACCATTGTATGTCCTTTGCAATATGCTGGATGAGGGACAAGTTCACCTTCAAGAGAGAGATTATGTTTAAACTTGATATGAGACAAGGGTCAGAGTCAGAGGTGGAGAATTATTGATTACATGGTAGTAAAATGTCACTCGTATTTTCTTGTGCTCTAGCCTTCTTCAGGTTAGGGTGAGTCTGAAGAGGAGGAGGATGTAACAAAAAAGAAATCAGGTAAAAATCTATATACCAGAGTTTATATGTGAAAAATAAGGGCACATGGTAGATTTGCAGTATAACATAAAGCACTGTTGGTGGGAGAAGAACATTTCTCTTCAAAAACCCTTAGAAAAATATGCTAGACTAAAAAGAAAAACACAATGCCAACTGTTGGCAGAAAATAAGATGAACTGAACAAAAGCCAGATTCTATGGTAGTGAAATCTCTAACTGTGGTGGAAAAACTTTATCAGTTATGGTGGTGGCTTCTAGGGCACATGATCTCATTATTGAGAAAATAGCTGTACATGAAGAAACTGTTTTACAGACTCCTGATAGCTATTCTGTAGATTTCACTCCTTTGAACTAGAAGATAAGAATGAAGAAACTGCCTGTGCAACCCATACATAGCTGCATACCTGGAAAGCGGGGTGTGTTGGAGAGCAGATGACACCACCAAGTTATTAATATTCCTACTACAGAAAAACTTTGATTCTCTCTATCCTGGTTTGTCCTGAAATGATTCTTCCATAAAGTACTGTTGAAAAAACTGAGTATGCATGAAAAAGCATGTTAAGAGACATAATAATCATCTGAATAATTTTAAGGGATTTTTGATAAAAAAGATGGATTTATCCTGTTATTCCTAATGTTATCCTGTTATTCCTAAGGGCAAAATTATTGCAATGAAAATTTACAGGTGTATAAAACTGATAGATTTATCCTTCTTATCCCTAAAAGTATTCAAAGTCCAAATGAGAGAACGGCTATGAACATATTTTGAACTAGAAGTTGCTCAAACACAAAACCAGAAAGTGAATATCATTTATCTATTCTTCTCTGCTAGATACTTTTATTTAAACCATGGCTAAAAGATAAATCCCTAATCCATTATAAAGGAGAGTAAAATGAAATAAGTTTGGTAATATTTTAGAGGTAATATAATCAGAAAAAAAATTCAAAATAACATTATAAACTAAAAAAATATATATAATTTCTCTTATTCTCATTCTACATTTTTCTTCTTATTCTCTTTCTTTTATGATACTAATGCCAGGAGAGAATGCCACTCATTTATAGGATTAGATGAGAGTTACAGTGTGGTTTTACTGTTCATAATTTCATGTCATAATGGACATGAAATCAGGCTATATTAGATTCCTAGATAAATAATTGAATAAATCAATTATTTTATGAGATGTTAAACATATCTTAAATATATGTGCAATCAAATTCAGTATCCTGTAATCTGTTAGTATATATAACTCCATATTCTAAAGACATTTAGTTTTCCTAATATATAAATGTAGGCACAGAATGCCACTAAGAGAAAGGTCACATTGACATGTATTCAGATTCATCTGTATATTTTACCAATTTTGATGACCACTTTTGCCTCTATTTTCTCTCCAAAATATTATTTTAGCAAAACAACTCTGTGAAAGAAAGAACTTTAACCTTTGTCTTAAGTACTAAGGGTTTTTCTTCTTTTAGTGACCTTGCCACTTATCTATCAATCTGTAAACACACTGACTGAACAACTTATTGTATATAAGGTGCATGATAAAGATTACTATAAATTTCAACCACCTCATAGAAAAATAGGTGTTTTAACAGCTCAGATGAGAAGGGATACCACCAAAATGTATTCTCAGTCTATCTTAAAACATTTAAAACTTTAAATAATGTATTTAAGAAGAAAATATTTGAAAACATAGGAAACATACTTATTTTGTATTCAAAATCAGAAGTCATGGCCACATGGGCAAAAAAGTTTATTTTATTAATATTTAGGGACTAAAAAATGCCAGCGAATATTTTGACTTAATTAACTTAGAAACTTAGTTGACAGATTTGATCAGTCAGCCTCACATGGAGTCACATGAAACATTTTTCTTCATGGTTAACAGTAAAAGAAGAGATACTTCCATAAGTTGTTCTGAATATGAATCCATATTTTCTTCCAGAACTCAATAATTCCCAAAGAACTAATTCTATGTTTTCTTTATATTATTCCCTTCCTTGTATAACATTACTAAGATATGAAGTAATTTTCCATTTAATTATCTGAATTCTGTATTAGAGCACTTAAACTCCAGAAAATATGTTTACTTTTGGATGCAGAAGCCAACTTTGAGAACACATAGGTAGACAGAAGAGGAACAAATGTAAGAAAAAAATCCCCTTTCATTCTTGAGATATTGACAGTGGATACATTGCTTTACAGTAGAAGCAAATTATCTCTTACTTAGAAGTGTCTGTAGAAAATGATCATACGTATGGGTTTCAGCATACAGCAACATCCAAGCATGCATTAATAAAGAAACTCCTAATAAACTTTATCTTGAAGGCTGGTATAAACTGATGATGCACTTTCTCTCTTCTTCTACTTCAGTCCCACTAGTTAAAAATGTAGTCTTCAATGCAGTCGTGTCAGAAAAGGGAAAACACACAATCAACAATCTGTGACCCTCAGGATTTGAAAGTGTCACAATTGCTGAGTTGCTGGTTTTAACTGCCCTTCACTTGTTCACTGACTCTTCCATACCACACTCTTCTCCCTAAATATGTGGGTACTTGGTGTTACTTAGCTTCTGATTTTTTTTTGTCTCCTCAATTTCTAAGCCTAATGAGGCTGAGCTGAGTTAATAATGGATGTAATAAGTAATGACTCATTGTTTTGTGGCCCGTGCGTCTGTGTATGCCTCCGAATGGGAACCAGGACTCTGATGCTATTTGTTCTGCTATGTCAGTTGCCACCAAGCAATGCCACTCATCAATAAAAGGCAAGATGACGGATGAGTTCATTTAATGGAATTCCTCTGTGTGAGCTACAGCCCAGCTCTTCAATAGGTCTGCTACCATGCTCTCTCCCTCCCTTTCACTCTCTTGTGGCTTTTTTTTTCCTTCCTCCTAAATCCAAGACAGTTGGAAAGCACGCTTGGCCGAGAGGGCCACCATTTGTGCCAGCAGCTCCTTCTGCTCTTAACAACTGCTATCCTAAATCAAATCAGCAGCTTTGTGCCTGGAGATTAAATCATTGCCACCTGATAGCAATGGTGCCCTGTGGCATCTGGCCACATGTACTCCCTTCCTGGACTCATTTCTTTATTTCCTTAAAGAATGGGTTGTATTGGAGGAAGAGGTTCATGTTTGGGGGAGTCAAGGTTTAAGTGTTCCATTTTGGTCCTTTTCAGGCTAAAGAAACAGGCTGCTCTTTGGAAAAGTTTATGGAGCAGTCTTTCTGCTGGTCATGTTGACCCTCATTTCACGTTGCCCTGCTAGCTAAAGTATGCTGCTTCCTTCCATAATCTGGACTTTACCCACAGTGTGATCAACACTGATGACATCTTACAAATAATAGACTTTTTCAGTCTACAGGAATGGTGACAACATTTGGGTTGGATATCCTAAAACTATAAAGTGTAAATAAATCAGATATCCAAAGAAACATAATAGGCATTGCTGTTAACACATTGCGAAATGTCATTTTTTAATAAAAGATATAAATACATGAAATCAAATATAACCACTTGTAGGATTAGCAGAGTTAGAACATACTGAACTTGAGCTGGGATGACAGAATATAGCCTCAAGATTTTCCACTATGCAGAAGTGACATGAGAAAGTGACACGGTAGAAAGCAGAATTATAGGATGTTACAGAGCAAGTTTGCAGATAAGTAAATATATAGATATAGGTATATAGATATATAGATTTAAAAAATACTTCATAATGTCTCTATTTCTAGAATTGAAATGGAATTCTATTCATAAGCTAATTAGAACATCACTGGCAATAGATAACAAAGTCATTCAGTTATATTTTTCTTGTCAAATATTCATAGGTAGAGCTGAGATTATATATCTGTATTTGTATTTAAACCTGTGGCATGGATATTTCAGGACATGGAACATTTCTCTAAATTGCCCCCCAAAGTTCAAAAACACTATTCATGGCTTTGACAATGAACCTTCCCTGAGCCTCTACTGAGGATAGTTCTAATATGCACTATCCATATCTAGCTTTCTTGATTTCATATGGAGCAAAAAGGATTGATTCTCTAGATGCTGACATTATATTTCATATTCAGGCCCTTTCAGAGTTGGTTGAATCTACTCACAATTAAAGTCAGTGTCAAAATAGGAAAAGTGATGAGAAAGGAGGAAATATATTGTAAGGAACTAAATGAGGAACAAAAGTGTATTTTAAAAACCTACAGAGTAAGGACGGCCAAGAAATAGATTAACGGAGCATTACATTTTATTGTTGAGCACAAATGTTCCATTCCTTTCTCTGCGCTCCTAATCAGCATTTTTCATTACTTTTCTTGCACTGTATCTGGCTCCTATGCATCAATGCCCCTAGCAACACCTCTAATAGCACTAAAACCTTCCTCTGATACCAGGGCTCCCCACACAAAGAGACTTGATGGGGGTGACCTGTCCTCCTTTTAGCTTTCCACAACACTTGTGGTCATAGGTTAGGATGAGAATGCTTTCTTTGAAACAGTTTTAGAAATGTCTGCCCCATTTATATGCAGGAAGAAATTATTTCCTTTGCACATACAATGAAGTCGTGTTTTTAGGTTGTTATAAGGGTCAAGGGGCTGCTCTCAGAGGCTCCTGTCATGTAAACCCTCAGGATGGTCTGGTGTGATTACAACCACCTTACCCTTCCATCTGGTCCACAAACTTCACAGGTCCCAGGTACTGCAATGAATACAATTCTATGCTGGTAAAAGTGTTCATGGGAACCTTGAAAGACAGCTCTTAGGACTTTCTGCTTAAATGTGTTAAGTGTGAACCTAGTGATTTTGATGTCCTCATATAGCTCTTGCGCTATGAGCACTGCATTTATAGTGTCTGGGATCACATGTAAGAAGGGGAGATAATAGACATCTTAACTTTTCAAGTCAAAACTGTGCACAAACATCTTTATATCACATCAGCACCTAGTATGAAATCTCCACAGACACGCATTAATATCTGTTGAATTAAAATGGACTGCATAAAGTCTAGTTTCTTTCCTCTGTATTTTCTTATATCCTGTGCCAATTATTCTGTAAACCTGTTTTTCCCTTGATTTTAGAAGTTTGGCAGGTGGCACTTTAATCTGTTCTTAAATATTCTGACTCTGACATAAATTCAGCCATATGTGTATCATGATAGGCTGAAATCTGCAGTCATGAATCCAATTTGATTTCACAAGTGTTTATTGATTACCAACTATGTGTTTATTATCCTCCACAGCATAGTCATGATCAAAATACTATCCATAAACAGAAGATGGTAAACTATTTCAGACGCCTACAGATCAAGAATTAAAACTTTGATATTTAGAAACTGATTTTGGAAAAGTTCTAGAATTTGAGCTACAAGAAAAGAATTGATATTCCATTTTTTAAATAAATTCTCAGAGTGAGAAAGAATTTAAGAAATTTGTTAGTTCTAATTCAAGCTGCTCCCCATACAATCATCTTCAATGACAACCATAATAGCTTGCAAGAAATACAAGACTCTTGGTCAATATTTTCCCTCCTTTGTCAGCTACCTCATCCTGTGTCCCACCAACCTGTTTCACAGGAGAAACATCATTAGCCTTTTTTCTTCTAGAAGGAAACCATAAGACAAATTATGATTTTAGAAATAAAGTGCATAAGAGAGGCAGCCACTATTACTACTTTTCCAAGTAGAAGAAATAATTATTTCACAGGTACCAGAATAAAGTTCAAATCAATAATGAGGACCTTTCTTCTGCCACCCATTTAATATAATTGTATAACATTTATCAGAAACCTCTCTGCAGTTTACAACTGAAAATTGGTACAAAAAGAAATGAGAACTTGTAGTTGAGACACCAAATGTCTCTAATGAGTGATGATGGGCTGATCTATGTCATTGGTTGCCAATGATGCATTATGCTTTTGAGTTAAGGGATTTATTTGTAAATATATAAAAGCAGATAATTCAACTGCTCTTAAAATGCAGAAGATCTAGTGGCATAGGACTAGCATTTCTAGAGGCACAAGTCAAAAGCTGAGGACAAGGGCTCCTTGAGACAAACTGTGGAATCTCTTATCCACCAGTCAGTCTTTCCAGGTTCTGCAAACATTCATTTTTACTGACTGGCTCCTATATAAACTTGGGTTCTGCCTCTCTGTCATCATAGGCTTCAGAAGCTAGAGAAAAGGAAAGACAAAAAGAGTTCAAGATAAAAGAGCTTTCTTAGCCAGTGGATAAATGTGATGAGGACAGCCACATAGGATACCTGAGGGGGCCATACCAATACCAGTACCTTCCATCCTCCCCCGCCCCCCAAAAAAGAAAGAAAACAGTCAGTAGAAGAAGGCAAACAAGAGTTAGATACTATTTTGCAGTGCCTTTCGATTCTCTGAATGCCTGTGACCAGCTAGCAGTAAGTCCCTGCCAAAACATGCTCTAATGCTCGGTTACACCAGAATTTTTTATTTCCCTTGTCATTTTTCTTTTCACTTATATATTGAATATATCAACAACAAACCAATTGAAAGCATAATATTGCTTCAGGTACTATACTAGGCCTCTGGATACACAGGCTGAATAAAATAGACTGGGTCACTAGCTCAGCCTTGCCTGCCTGATGGGTTTGGTGGAAGCATTGGTACCTGGCACATGTAGTGATATTGGCTGCCACAAGTGATAACTGTACTCAGGAATGACAGTGGAGAGTAAGAGCCCCATTGTAAAAAGGGCAGGTAGAGCCACTGAAACATAAATAATTACTGTGCAGGCAATTTGGACTCAAAAACCTATGTGACAGAAGCACAGTTCCACTTTAGCTTTATCACTGGTAATTCTATCTGACCTGGTTCTCTCCATTAAAACAGATATTTTAAAATCTTTTTTAGCGGTTCTATTCACATATTCACAACCCTCATCCAATTTAGGCTTTGAAAATTTTAAAAGCAATTATACATATTTTTGCCACGTGTTTGTATTCACATTTGCATCCACATCTTTTAATAGATTATTTTTAATTATTCGATAATCAGAGAATTTCATGCATGGTCTGAGTATAACTGGGTACAATAATTTTTGAAATAAAGTTGGGATGCATATGCCATCATAACAACTGGATTACTAATATAAAAAACAAAAATCAGCTATTTCTCCAATTTTGTTCTACCTTGCAGAAATTCATTTGCCTATCATTTGTTAATTATATATTTTCATTTACATAGATATGATATATATACATGTATATAGATATATATTGCTATACAGATACATATATGTATACGAACATAATTATAACCCCAGAAATCATAAGAAATCCCATACTCTATGTTGAACTATTTGTCCTATGTTTCCCTTAACTCTACACATTCGAGTATCTACAAAAATTGACTTAAAAGTACTTTTTAATAATAGTGAGGTCCCGATTAGAAACTTCATCTGCAGCAAGTGAATCCACAATATGCATTATAATGCATAATCTGCAATAAAAAGTCAGTTTCATTTGCTTATTTTTCTTTAAGACAAACCCTGTGCACAAGAAGTCATTCTTTTCTTTGACACTCTATAGAGTAGTGTAAGAGAATACAGAATTAAAACTTGTGCATATTGCCTAGCCTCTGGGTATATCTAACATAATATACATTTTTATTTCTTGAAAAATGTGACAATTTCAACAGAAAAATTAGCATTAAAGGTAATGCTCTATTTACTTATACTATGCATGATATCAAAGTATTTAATAATGAAATACTATTCTCCTTATAGACTTTTTATGATTCTTTGTTACTTAATAATTTTTTTTTTCCCCAAATTTGTAACTAAAATTTTAGGGGGAAAAAAAGAGAAGCTGCTAGCTATAATCTTCAGAAAAGAACTTCATTTTATCATAAACTTTCTTTTATTACAATTGAGTGAGAAAGGAAAGCATAGAAATAATTAAAATAGAAAGTCAGAATTATCAAATCTCATAATTGAGAAGGATCATAGTTTATTTTGACCAATCACACTGCCTTCTTTTCTACCCAAGTCCAGTCATCATGCCCAGTATATTCAACATTTATATGGAGCCAGTGCCTAACTCTCACTTCTTTGACCTCCTTTACCATAAGCCTTTCCTCTGTTCTACTTTATTTACTTACTTCCATGACCACAGCCCAAACTTGACCAGCACAAGAAACTACCCTTTAAAATCAAGCACCTACCTCATGCAGACTTATTTGCTGATAGACTCACTCACTCTGAGCTCGTGCTGAGCAACATCTCCAAAGGTGCCAGGGACGTAGAGAAAGCAGCTGAATTCTCTGGATTTAGGGCAGGGGCTATAGGGTCAGCTTTCTCGCAGATGGAAATGTTAGTAGAATTCACTGTTTCTTTGTTGAGCTCTCCTTGCTCCTGGTGCAATAGACAGCAGGCATCGCCCCATCTGAGTTTCCATCAGAGTGGCTAAATGGTTGCCCACCCCAGAGATTTCTTGAGACCCCATCCCACCAACTGCAGGGCAGCCTAAGCCACTTTCAGGGTGTTTAATACAAATGGCCTGTCTTGGTTCATGCTGAAAACTATCCTAAAATCTCTCAAAGGTTCTCAAAACCAAAATAAGCAGCACTTAATCTCAGCATACTCTGTTCTACTTGCTGAGTGGCCCCAAGCCCAACACTAGCAATACCCAGGCTCTGTTCACCCTTGGCCTCTTTGGGCACAGTACATATAGTAGCCAATCTGTAAATTGCTTAGTGTCTCTTTCCAGTGGCCCTGGGTAGGACACAGGCTGCAGCTGAGCTTGACCTGCCATGGGTTCCTTCCCAGGAGGCCCCAGGGCCAGCACAGTTGGTGGCCAGCTTCAGACAAAGCTAAGGACTTCTCAGGGATGCACCCAAAGATGGTAGACCCATATTGCAGACATGTCAAGTACCAGAGCCCTGCTAGAGTAAATCCTGCTGCATAGGGTCAGACCCTCACTGGCCAGTACTCACAACCAATCAGCTTGATGGTCAGTCTCTCTCATTGATGTGAAAACAGCAACCGAAGCTCAACTACAACAGGAAGGCACACATGACCTATACAAGGGACACACCTGGAGCATCCAGCTCAGGTGACCAGAGAAAACTGTGCCACTGGGCCCCATAGGACACTTATTACATAAGGCTACTCTATTAAAATCAAGAGACACAGGAGCCCCACCTAACACATAGAAACAAACACAGGGAGGCAGCCAAAATGAGGAGACAAAGAAACATGTTCTAAATGAAAAAAAACAGAACAAAGCTCAAGAAAAAGAATTAAACAAAATGGAGACAAGCAAATTAACAGATTCAGAGTTCAAAAGACTGGTTATAAGGATGCTTAATAAACTTAAGGGAAGAGTAGATGAACTCAGTGAGATCTTTAAAAAAAGTGATAGAAAACAATAAAGGACCAGTCAGAAATGAAGAATATAACTGAAAGAAGAATACTTTAGAGGGAATCAACAGTAGATTAGATAAAGCAGAGAACTGAATCAGTGATTTAAATGGTAGCAGAAAATACCTAATTAAAAGAGCAACAAGACAAAAGAATCCAAAAAATAAGAATAGTTTAAGGGGCCTCTGTGATAGCATCAGACCTACCAATATTCACATCATAGAGGTACTAGAAGAAGAGAGAGCAAGAAATTGAAAACCTATTTCAAAAAATGTCAGAAAACTTTATTAACCTGACAAAAGAAATAGGTTTACAAGCTCAATAAGTGCAGAGTCCTGCACCAAGGCACATCATGATTAAAATGCTAAAGGTCAAAGATAAAGAGACTCTTAAAAACAGCAAGAGAAAAGCATCTAGTTACCCACAAGGAAGCTCCTGTAAGACTGTCAGCTGATTTCTCAACAGAAACATTGCAGGCCAGAAGAGACTGGCACAAAATATTTAAAGTGATTAAAAGCAAGACCCTACAACCCAGATGATTCTACCCAGAAAAGCTATTATTTAGAATCAAAGGACAGATAAAAAGCTTCCCAGTCAAGAAAAAGCTAGAGTTCATCAACACCAAACCAGAATTACAATAGTAGTGGGACTTCTTTAAGAAGAAAAATTGAAAGTATAAATAATGAAATGTCAATAACTTCATATCTGTCAACAATTACTTTAAATGTAAATAAATTTAATGCTCTAATCAAAAGATAGGGTGACTGAATAGATCAGAAAACAAGACCCTTATGTATGCTACCTATAAGAAACTCACTGCAGATCAAAAGACACACACAGACTGAAAGTAAAAGAATGGAAAAAATGGAAACAAAAGAGCTAGGGTAGTAGTATTTACATCAGACAACACAGATTTTAAAACAAATGCTATAATAAGACACAAAGAAGTACACAGTAATCCCACTTCTGAGTATTTATCTGAAGAAATTCAAAACACTACTTTGAAGTGACAAGCAAATTCGTATATTCACTGGAGCATTATTTACAATAGCTAAGATACGGAGGCAATCTGGCTGTTCATCAACAGAAGAATGAATAAAAAAAAGGTGGTATATATATGCAATAGAATATTAGCCAGAAAAATGAATAAAATATTGCTATTTACAACGTGGATGAACCTAGAGGGTATTATCCTGAGAAGAATAAGTCAGGCAGAGAAAGACAAATGCCATATGATTTCACTTCCACGTGGAATCTAAGGAACAAAATAAACAGAACCGAAAACTCACAGAAACAAAGAATATTTTGATAGCTGACAGGTGGGAGCTCGGGCAAAAGGTGGGTGAAAAAGAGTAAGAAATTAAGAAGTAAAAATTGGTATTTACAAAATAGTCATGGATTCTATGTAAAGTATCACATAGAGAATATAATCAATAATATCATAATAACTGTATGGTGTCAGATGGGTACTAGATTTATTGGAGTGATCAATTTGTATGTATAAATGTCTAATCATCATGATCAATTTGTAATAGAAATGTCTAATCACCATGTTGCACACCTGAAACATAATACTGTATGCCAACTATAATTTAAAAAAAAATTAACTTATTTTTAAAAAGAATCAAAAAATAAACATTAAAATAGCAATAATTATTAAAAATTTGGTGCCCAATATATCTTCTATAGCTAGTTCTGATCTTTCTAATGCATTTGATCGAAGATCTGTTCTGGAATTTTTCTTTAACTTATTAAGAGCTTCTTTTCACCCTTTTGTTCATATTTATTAGCTCTCCAACACCCTGTTTTTTATCTCTTTTAACTATTGTTTCTACATTTTTACCTAATACATACAATGAACTTCAGTGACCATCTCTCCACTCATTGAACTTAACATATGAAAGCATACATACTCTTATATGAAATCAACCACCTGCTTTTTTGGGTCTCTGCACACATGCCCAATGGGCCACTAATCGAGATGTGGCTCATTCAGGCAACTGGGCTTCATTCAGTAATTATTCAGTATAACTTCAAATGGGCACGTATCTATACACAGCAATACTATACTGCTATATTTAATTTCTAAATGCATTCTCTCATCATATTCTGTAATGCTTTTGCATTTCCTACTTCCTCCAACCTGAACAAGCTGGAGAAATTGTCTAAGGAGCTTTACTGACAGAATAGAATTAATAATCATCCTAAAGCACCATCTGTATCAATTTCTTCTTTTCTTTCTCTCCCTCTTTCCCTTTCTCTCTCTCTCTCTCTCTCTCTCTCTCTCTCTCTCTCTCTCTCTCTCTCTCTCTCTCTCTCCCCCCCCCACCCCTCTCTCTTTCTCTCCCCTCTTTCCCCTCTCTTTCTTCTCTCCCCTCCCTCCCCTTCCTCCCCTTCTTTCCTTTTTTTTCTTTTTCTTTTTTCACAATGAAGTGCTGCTGCTTTCATCAGAGGTCAGTTTTGCCAAACGTAGACCTTACTTGCTTTCTCAACACATTTGTTCCTTCAGTTATTTCCACTTTAGCATCTTTAGCTCTCTCTGTCATTATCTCTGGATAATTCTCACTGACACACAAATAAGCTGTACTACCTCATGTCTTAAAAAAAGAATACACATTTCCTGAAGTTGCTGTCTACCCCAATGTCTGCAATTATTTACTCATTATCACTGTCAACATTTTTAAGCCTGCCTACCACTCTACTCTCATACCTCTTGCTAAGGTTTCAATATGTATGTTTGGCTCTTATCTTTCTAAACTTTCAGCGCCATTCAGTAATGTTGACCATTTTCTCCATCTTTAAATACTCTCATTTATGACCATGTTTTGTACTCTTCTTTCCTACTACTATTTTTCAAAATTCTTTTTCAGTCATTATTCTTTCACCAGAACTCTAAAAATTGTAGCCATTAACTAATGTCACCATAAAAAAAAATAAATAAATAAATAAATAAATAAATAAATAAATAAATAAATAAATAAAATTAAATAAATTGTAGCCCTCTTTTCTCCTTATATCCTTTTAGGAAATCTAAACAATCCAATCATCCAGAACCTCTCTTTTTTGTATCCACTCAGAAAATCTAACCAATTTCCATATGGTTTGCTATAAAGATACTGATGACTCTGAATATTATATTTCTTGTTTCTGGCTTAAATATCCAAATATCTTTCTGCAATCACAATGCTAATGTCTTAAGGTATTCACATATTTGACATGCCCCAAAGTAATAAAACTTTTCTAATTTTGCCAATACCCATCTCAGAACTTTTGCCACTCCTTCTCTAAGAAAATGCTATAACTCTTCATCAAATGCAAAGAACTAAGAGTTATTACTGAAAAAGTTGTCGTCTTCACTCCACATGCCCATCCACACTAAATTGTTAAGATTTATTCCTAGATATATCTCAAATCAGTTATTTTTTTCTACTGCCACTCTTTTATGCTGCCATTTTCCCAAAATCTCAATCATACATTAACTAACCATTATCATAACATCCTATGTGGTTTTGGGGTGTTCTATCTTGGTAACTACAATCCCTTCTTCATTATTGCATTGATTTAATTAAGCATGCTGCTCTCTTGCATTAAATGCCTCGATAGTTATCAATTATACAAAAATAAAATTATTCTTTGAATAGTATACAAATAATATAAAAGATGTTTAGTCTAGCCTATAAGAAATGCATGATCTCACTTCACCCTGGCCCTTTATCTTATTTCTTCCCTTTACCTACAATTTCTAAAGTACAATTTCTCTAGCATGCAAGCTTTTATTTTTTTTCACATACGGACACCCAAAGCCAAGTACCTAGTATAAATTCAGTGCATATTAATTAATTAATTAGTCATTCTATTTCAAATTGTGATCAAATACATAATCCCCATCTACAACATTTCCAATGAGTCAAATTTTGTAATTTTCCTATGAGAGAACTTGGATTACATAGCATTCACTTAAAATATTATCCTTTCTGAACTTTAAAAGAAACACTGAGGAAATATGAGTGGTATGTTTAAAAGGAAGGAGAAAATACATCATAGAAAACATAACATTGAGTCAACAATGTCAAATTAAATACACTCATTTATTTCTAATCTATCTTAAGTTATGGTATAACAATAGCAGGTGAATAAAAAGGTCTAATATCATAAGTACAAAATAAATAAGAGTGGATGAGAGATGTAAACTAATTTTTGGAAGGTAAAAAGGGATGAGCCATTATTAATACATTTGGCAGGACACAGAGTAGTAAAACTTTCTTCATGGGCAAAAGGTGTTTACAAAATATTGTAACCCAGAAATAAATTAAAAAGGGGAAGCTCTTGTCAATTTTAATGGTAAAAAAGAAGGATAGGACTGAAAACAGTAGATTAAAAGTATATTTCATGGAGTATTACACTTCCATGTTTTCTCCATCATTCCAAACAGTTAAGCAACTGTCTTTTCAAAAACAAATAGTTGACAAGAAGTTTATTTTCTAAAAAAAAATTCAAACCAGATTGCCTTTAGTCTCTTGGGTACACCAAGCAAAGGAAGGTCGAGGGTAGAAATAAGGGTCTGTACTGAAAGAGATATTATTTGAAAATATAAAATGAACAGTGAGGCTCTCAACTCTTTTGCTGTTCAGCAGCAGTTATTCCTTCTGCCAAGCTGGATGCTGGAGGGTCCTCCTTCAAAGAAATGAAATGTGCCTAGGAATAGCCTATAAGCACTAATATTTGGAGCTTTTCAGGTATGTTTTAGGGTCTCTTCCTGATTATAGTGCTGAAGCCCACCAATCAACAAGACCCAATCAGACAAAACAAGTATCAATGCAACTTATTACCAAACAAAAATGGATATGCAAAGATCACCTGATATTTTAAAAAATCCTCAAATATGTCCCCAAAGTAATAATTTCCATTTTTCTATATTATGAATTCCAAAATTATCTAAGGTATAGTGACATTCTCAGGAAAATAGGCCATATTGCCTATGCCAATCTTATACACACACAGTTGGTGCTCACTCATGATCTGAAGCATTATAAAGAAGGAACACTGACTTTGGATTAAAAAAAATCTCATTTGAAACTTAATTCTGACACATAATAGCTGAGTAAACTTGGGCAAACTTCTTAAACTATTTAACTGGTACTTTACCCTGAGAATAACAGAAAGTAAAGACTAAGGTAGAGGGTTTATAGTCTATTATTTAACTATGGATTGCTATCCCAGATAAGAATGATTGATAAAGAGATTGGGGCAAGAAAGAAGGGCCATGAGGAAGATACATTTTTAATATTGTTGCTGTTAAATGAAACTAATTTCCAAGTCATGTGTAATTTTCTCTCAGGAAGTAAAGTCAATGGCATCTCAAACTGTTCACAAAAGTGAAAAAAAAGGGGTGAAATTGGCCCCTGTTTTTTTTTTATTATTATTGTGAATTCATGGGCTCTAGTCTAGGTCTGAAAATATATTGATAGGGAAACATGGGAAAGAGAAAGAAGATCTGAGACATTGGCACGAGATAACATACTGTCAAGTGATGCCTGTGAGGAAGCCCAAAACCAGCTGGGACAAAGACTGTAAGCCCAAGAGAACCTGAAGTAGAACAGAAGCTTCTTAACTCTAAAATGGTGACAGTATTATCTATGTTTCTGGATTACTATAAATACTAAATAGTGTATAAAGTGGCACACTGGCAAAGCATATTCTTAGTAAACACATTTAATTTTTCCCTATTAAGCTCTGTCATCAATAAAAGCATTTCTAAAGTTGATGTAAGGGTCTAGGTGAAATAAAATTGGCCATGTCTTAATTATTATTGAAGCTGAGTTATAGATCATTGTATAATATATCACAATCTCTACTTTGGCATGCATGTTTGAAATTTTCCATAAAAACTATTTAATATTTATAAAAGTTAAAAAAATCAAATCAAGTAAGTCTGAACTTTTAGGATATCCAGTAGACTTCTAGTCATATCAGAATATCAGTGCCTATCTTATCCTCTTCATGGTAATCAAAAATATAAATAATTAATTAATTTCCTAGGTATCACTTTCTATAATTCTGGATTATTTCTTCTAATCTGAAAATACCTGTTTCCTTCATTGAATGTTATTGAAACAAAAATTCATATCTTACATTTTGAGTGTGTTTACATGTATTTCTTTCCCACATGGCTATAAATAAATTGCATACAGAGCCTATTTTATCTTTATTTTTTTTTTTACCCAACTAGTGCCATATTCATCGTGTGATAGGTTGATGAATTTTCATTGAAAGACTAGGACTCACAGTAGTACTAATATTAACTAATTGTATCTGTTTATCTTAACAGCAGGATGCAAAGCAAACATACAATTTTGCCAAATTTTTCAATTTACTCTATTAAACTAAGATTTGAATCCTGTTTCATAGGCATGTAATTGAGCATCCTGACTACTAATTTTGATCTTTATAGTGATCATAATGCATAAAAATAAATTGTTGAAAATAGTGAGCCACACTTTTCTTGATAAGAATAAGTTGAAAATTATTCATTGTAATAGACAAAGCTGTCAAAATGATGTCCCAAGGTTTTCCCAGTCAAATAACTTTCTTTCATTATTGTATTTTTTAGTTTACATAAATCATCCTTTATACCTTTTCTTTATTGAAATTGAACATATTCCTATAAAGTCAACATTTAATTAGTTTAATTCTATATGACCCGAGTATCTTAAGTCTACAAACTTGTCTGCTTTCCTGAATCATTCTTAGAATTGCCTACTGATTTTATATTAAAAAAAAATAAATCTGTTCTTTCTTGCATACTAAAATATCAAATAAAATCTAACGAAAGATTTAGTTCTTTTCTTCTTAAAAGCTATTCCTTTAAGTGATATAATGTGTGACCTGATTTACTCCTTGATGATTTCCATATTTCTTTATTTCCAGAGAATTTCTTCTGACCCATTTCCTTTTCAAAGAAAAAAAGTATGCCAAAAATACACTTGCTTAGGAAGAAAATCACACTAATATTGTTATTCACTTTAAAAATTTTATTTGAAAAAAAAAGTATTTGAAAATAATTTTATAAATTGTCACAGAAAAATTGAATCTATAACTTAACACTGAGTTTTTTTCTAAAATAGATGATTTAGGAGGCAAAGGAAAATGGTGTCTATTTTTATGTACTAATGTATCTTCCTCCGTAGATTGATTCCCAGAATTTCTATATATACTTCAATAAATGTACAAATGAATAAATTATTTATGTGCCTTTACTACAATTTCTTTTAAGACTAAAAACAGGCAATTTAGACTGAAGCCCTACATAGGTCTCTATTGGCCCAGAGGAAACATTGCAATTGAATAGTAATTAGATAATTTCCATATGTTTAATTTATTTAAGCATTTAAAACCACAATTAATAATTTCAGTCATTCACCATTAATTTTCTATTTGTGGTCCTTGAACAATTTGACTCTTTAATCAAATAGGTCCCAGGATGGCTACAACTCTCAAATGAACAGTCAAGACAATTCTAATAAATATCCTAAGAACATATACTTGCCTACTTAACAAAATGACTATTTCATACTATTTCTTGCCTCTTCAAATCCTTTATCTCTGTCCTTTAGCTCATCTGCTGACCTCATCTCATACTGCATTCAGAAAACAAATTTAGTTAATTTAGAAGTAACTCATTTTCTCACTAGAAACCACATCTCATATCTAAATCTTGATCCTCAAAATTTTCCTTTTCCTCTGTAATGAAAATTTGGACTTCTATCTAATCTGCTATCTAATAACAACTCCTTATCTATATTCTATATCCCATCCTCTCTTACCTGTTCCAGAACGCCTCTCTGAAAGCATTTTATTTGTTCCATTGGATGATTATTGTAAGTACATAAACATTCCTAACCTCAGTTGTTTAAAAATATATTTCCTTCCTACCCTACTCTTCTGACTACAACTCCATGTATTACCCAACTACCTTGCTGGTAAAAATGCTTAAAAGGGTTTTTTCTCAATGTCTAATTTCTCACCTTTCTTCTCCCTTCAATTCTATCTAATCAGGATTTAATCCCCATAGCAACCCAGAAAGGGCTTCTGGCAGTTCCAAAGTTGGTATCATTTGGCAGAGTTAATCTCCATATCTTGCTCAAAATATGTTCTCTAGATTTTATGACACTGCACATCATTTAGTGGTCAGGTCCCTTTTCAATACTGTAAGGAGTTATTTCTCAACAACCATAGGTAAGGCTTTCCTTGCCCCAATTGTTTATTGCCCTATTTTTCTTTCTTTATGGCATTTACCACTATCTAATATTGTTATTTATTTAATGTTTATTTTCTCGGTCCCCGACAAATATAGGAACACCATTAGGTCAGTGGCTTTGTGTGTCTTTCTCTTCCAAAGACTCAGTAATAACTGTTGGAGTTATGAATGTTCATCTATATTTCCAGTTCTCTATTTCTCTGCCTCATGTTAGTGTTGTGCCCTGCCATCCCCCAATGACCACAAAGCTTCAAACTAGCCATGACCTTGTAACTAGAATTTAATTGCCACTTTGAGAAGTCTTTAAACGTTGTGCACACTTTGCCATGTTTCTTCCCCTGCCACTAAAACCAAAGATCTACCAAGGTTATACAGACTCTGTCAACGGTATTTTCTGAACAAGAACCACTTGAATAGGACATCCAAAATAAACATGCAGCCTGAACAAAAAAGTAAATATGTGACATTTTAAGGCAGTGTAGTTTTATGGTTAGTTATTACTGCAGCATAACCTAGCCTGCCCTAACTTAAATGATATAATACTTAAATAATTATAGAATGAATAAATTCAACTTTACTATAATACCTATAAAATTATTTCTCAATCAAGACTCAATTGTAATGTACCAGGTAATTGGCACTTATTATGAAATATAAAAGTGGTGATCTCTAAAATAATCCTTGACATGTGAACATTTCTTTCCATAGCATGTTTCTTATGACCATTGTACTTACTGTTCCTGGACTAGAGAAAATAATCTGTGCATCTACCTTAGGAAGTAAAACTTTTCATTTTTCTTTTAAACACTATTGCAGGCTTTTCCTATTGAATAACAAATATTGATTTCCCTGTCCTTCTCTTCCTCTAGTTTTCCTCTAGGTTTCATTCTTCTAGAAAAAGGGGAAGCTATCAGAAGTTCAAAGAAGAACCATCATGCTTAACAAGTACTTTAGCATATTAATCTGTTGTCTAATCTTACATAATAAGTTTATATTTAAAATATCCCCAATAAAGATTTTAAACCCTTTTAATCATTTAAACTATTCTGGAAATACCTAAAATATGCAAACTCCAAATTCCAAACATTACATTTCTGTCCAACTAGTCCTATCTTCTCTTAAATCATGCAATAATTTAAAACTATGACTATTCAAATTTAAAAGCATTTTCTTACCCACTATACAATGTAGACTTTTTTATTCCACTATTGTGAATTTTTTTGTGCTATTCTCTCCTCTGGAATGGCCTTCCCCTGTGTTTCCACGTTCCAATGGCCATTCATTTTACAAGAAACACTTCATATTTCCTGCTTTATGGTGGATCCCATGATAATTCCAGTTCTCTCTGATCTTTTCCTGTGAGCTGCAGTAGCACTCAAAATTCACAGACTATTCTGTGCACTTTGGCAGATTTATGTTTGGTCTGATAATAGCCTGTAATTGCTTCATATATGCTAACCTTGCCTTCAGAACTAGTTTTTGAAGATAAATGAGACAGAAGCTTGCCTTTTCTTTAATTTCCATAGCAACAAGAAAATACTAGACACACAGTAGGCATTCAAAAAAAATGTGCTCATTTGAACAACTTATTTGAATTGTAAGATTTACATGAAATTGTCTATTTTGTGAAGAACGGCAACTTATACCTGCTAAAAACGTTAAAGGTGATCATGCTTTCTTTCCTAAGTTTTATGTTCAATTTGTTCTAGTCCCAAACCCCTAGACAAAAACAAAATCTTTTAATCTGTTTGTAAAATATTCCCTTCTTTCTCCCATCTTGCCACTGCGACTCTGTGATATACTGCTCTTGCCTATTACCCCTTTATAGCTGTTTTGTTAAAGTTCATACCGCAAAGACCTGTAAAAAAAATTTATGGCTCTAGGGATTTCAGCAAATTCTAAATAACCATAACAGGAACATGAAGCATTAATTAAAGACACTAGAGTCTAAGTTATAACAAGAATCTTGACATTTAAGGCCCTGGTACCATGTAAATTTAAAATGGTACGACAAACAGAATAATTTGATGGTCAGGAGGTTATATAGGATACCTTAATACCTTTATCAAGAGAAAGTGCCTGTCCTTGCTCTAACCCCTGCCCAGGGGCTTTTTTCATAAAACATGGTGATGCCTAAATATTTTTGCAATAACTCATATGTAACCTAGTCTTTCCTTTGAGTATGCCAGAGATTAAACACCAAATCCCCAATATTCACTCATCCATTTTCAAATAAAACACTCTAATAAGTAACATATTTGCTGCAAGTTGTTCATTTTTTGTTTACTGTGGGCAGAATTTAAAGCCAAAGCACCAAGGAACATGCCACAATATACAGGAGCAAATTTTCCCCAGGGACTATGTCAATTTTTATCAAAGGATAGAAGCTAATATTCTTGACTCATTCTTATAATTCAAGCAATAGGAAAATGTTTCCCCTAATTTTAAACAATAAAAATGGAATAGTAGAGTCTCAAATGTTTTGTGAGTTTCCTAGAACATAAACGTACATATTATACCTATTTGTTAAATGTATGGTCAAAAAAAGAAACAAGATTTGATCCTCAAGGTCAAATATACAGCAAATATCTGAGTCTCATCCCCACTTTTACCTACATTAATTCCTTTATCAGAAGCGTATTCTCTGTGAAATTTTATGGCACATAAAACCATTTGTGATGTGTCATATTTTGTCATATATTGCTAGATTTTCAATATATTGTCTTATTTGTCAATTAAATTATAGGATAAGTACTATAATTTATACTTGTATCCTCTACAACACTTGGTATTGACTTTGAATATATTAGGCTCTTAATATTTGTTGGTTGATTAATCGATTTACCACACCTGCTAATTGTAAAGCGCCATCATGTCATTAACAACACATAAATGGATTACCAAAAATCATGTGAATTTGAATATAATAGGATTATGCCAAAAATTAGCATCAGAGAAGCTAACCACTTTCTTCTTCAGGCCCTCCTCACATTTTATATCTACTTATTCCTCACTTACAATGCAGCCACTTGCTTGCCTTCTTTCCCTTTTCAGCTTTGTGCTGTTATTTAATATCTTACCACTTGTGTAATTTCGGCTCCCAAATTGAATAAGACGTTCCCTCTAGTGGAACCCTCACCTTGACAAATAGCCAAATAGTAATTATTATTCCTTTCAGGGGTTGAGCTATGGAACCATGCCTGCAATATCCCAAGCTTGAGTGCCTAGAAATTTATGCTATACTTCCCTGTGTCGGAGTTTCCATCTGAGATCGTATTTCAAGCACTCTCATTTGTTTTCAATATGATTAAGATAATTTCTTTATGAAGTTAGAGGCTCAGAAACAAACTTGATGTTTCATATTTTTGTAAACTTGCTCTCCCCATTTCCATTCTTATCATTTTAGCCACACTGAGAGGGAGAATTAATTTTGCATTAGTCTCTAATTTTTTTTTTTCCTAAATGTGTGACCTCCATATTAATATGAGCCAGAGGATTCATTCATCATATCTGGTCACTGTGAAACTGACATTTACAGGGTGGAATGTTTCTCGCTCAGGACAAATGGGCATCATTTGTAAAACATGCCGCACCCAATCGCAGGCTCCCATGGCTCTCAAACTACATTTTTAAGCAACAATATAAACCATTTCCCAAACTGAAAGGTCTTTTCAAATATTTACTGCCTACCTATGGAATTTTTATTCTGCTGGCTGCTACCATCAATAATCCTGAAAACTCCAAGCTAAGTGCTATGTGTGACCTCCAAGGAAAGCTGGCTGCTGCTGTGGAATGGAGGCGGGGGGCAGGGGGTTCAGCATCCTACATACTTCCTTCTTTCACTTTCTAGGGCCTATTACTGTGAAAATGAGGATTGTAAAAGACTTTATTTTAGGTTTATTATGAAAGCCCTCTACACTTGCATTTGCAAGTAAGCTCCATGTTGTGTTTTCCACTTAAAATGAGATATTCTACTTAGACTGTGGGAAAGTCCACTTAGACTTTGACTGCTCGAGCCCACTGAAGTCTTACGCCCAGCCCAGCATGTTACTTTTATTCTTCTGAAATCCAGTCCTGAGTTCAGGACTCCCTGTCACTTGGATTTCTTGGTGACTAGCTCATGCTCTATAAACTGGAGCTCTTGCTTTTACTTATGACATATTCTGCCGCATGCTTCCATATCCACATGCAGTTTTGTCCAAATCAACAAAGGCATCAATCACAGTTCAAATGATTTCTTAAAAAATGCAATCACTACACTGTAAATTTTGTGAGCTGCAGTAACTTTATTAAAATGTTAGGTTCTCTCCTCCTTTTTTTCTTCCCTCCTCTTTCTCCCTCCCTTTATCTTCCTCATACTTTTCTCCACCATCTCAAAAACATAATTTTTATTGTTTTCTATAGAATATTTTTAATATTTTTCTCAAAAGCTGTACCCAAGCTCAACTTCCAAGTTCCGTAAGGGCTTACTTGTTTTTATTAGAATATCATTCCTACAAAAAAAATCTATGTTCCACTTCAGAATATTTTATGAGATGTTAAGAGAGTAAAACTACATTCATCTCATGCCATTCCTAAATAATTCTTTCCTCAATTAAAGTATAATTGCGCTGTCTTGAACAAACAAATGGTGAGCTGGGCAGATAGTTTATGGTGATCCCTGTCTATAAGCTTACCCTGAGGTCAGAATTTAAACATGTTCATTCAGGTACTGGACTTAATAAGAAACTAGATGGATCTCAGCCTTCACAGAATTTATACTATGAATGAATAGGTCATAATTATAGAGAATTTTGTAGTAATAGTTCCTATCTAAAAGGCTAAATGTGAGAATTACAAATTAATACATGTAAAGTACTTTGGACAATGTCTAGCAATCACAAACATTCAATAACTTAGCTACAGCATTTCTGTGTAGTTATGCATCTTAAATTCTCATAACAACAATGCAAATGGATGTTATTACCATTTCACAGAATAAGATTCTTATGCATTAGGAGTGATTAAGCAATAGTCTAAGGCCATACAGGGTAAATGTAGAAGAGTTAGAATTACAACATGATTCTTCCTGAAGTTAAAGCCCCCTGATTTTTGGCTTTTTGTGTACAAACTTTATCATTCATAGTAAAATGAAAAAATATATATGTATGAAGTTTTCATGAAACATTAATGTATAGCTTAGTTATTTTAAAAAATTAACCCCTGTGTATCCATTACCTGGACAAAAATTGACTATTCTCTGTATCCAGAAGCTTCTCTAATGCTCTCCCCATTTATAAACACTCCCTACCCTTGGAAAGTAGCCATTATAAAATACAGAAAATCCCTTGTTTCTTCTTATACTTTTACCAAATAATTCTACATTTCTAAATCATATAAATTAGTTTTGCCTGTTTGGGGACATTATATAATTGAATCTTGACCAAAGCTTTTTATTGTTACTTTTGTCATAAATAAAGTATCAAGTATCTACAATTGATGAATCACTCTGGATTTTTTATTTTTTTTCCATTAGTCTATGTAGCTACCTTTGAGCAATAATCTTGCTGTCTCAATTAATGTAAATTTGGAAGAAGATTTCTTTTCTGGTACTGTAAGACTAACCACCTGTTGTTTCTACTCCAGGAATGCCTTGGTTATTTTTCAAACTTTGCCTCTCATGTACATTTTAAATCCAGCTTACTAAATGCCATCCAATAATAACTTCACTAAAAGATTTGAACTTTGTTTGATATTTCATAGTGTCTATAAATTAAGGATAATTGACATCAGTAAAATGTTGAATTTCCCAGTCCATAAAAACAGAATACTTCTCTGTCACTCTTAGATTATCTTGAGTAACTCAGTAATATTTTTTGGTTGTCTTTATAGAGGGCTAACATGATTTGCCACATTTATTTCTAATTAGAAATTTAATATTTATGCTATTTTAAAAGCATTATTTTCTTTTATTTTTGTGTTGTTTGTTGCCAGTATATAAACTAATTTTTGAATGTTAATGAACTCTTAATAAAAATATTTTTCTGTAGATTCCTTTGGACTTTCTTACTCATTTTTATGTAGTTATACATTTATATACATAGGTATGTATATTATTTATAATTTTTATTTTTTGTATATTCTGATGTTTGAATCTTAAAAACTTTTCTGGCTAGGGACAGACTGACCCTCCCAGGGGTAGTCAATTTTTAGAGATGGCAAAGGGCTCAACCAAGAGCCTGTCTTTGATATGCAAACTAAATTATATAGAACCATATTTTCTCTATCTAGACCAAACACCCCTTAACCTGCCTCTGCCTTAACCTTCCCAGAACCAGGCTACCAGACACTATTTCTATAGTTTAGAGCCTGTCAAAGTATTAAAATTAGCCAGTCCTAAATAGTTTACCCTGCCCTGACTTGCCTTTCCCAAAGGAACTCCAATAAAGAATGTGATCTAAGCTTTCCCCTTGTTCTTTCCCCTTCTCCCCTGGTCCCCCCACTACTGATACTGATGCTTCCTGTTTCTAGAATTTAAGAGTATAATAAACTTTGTTTTCTTGGGTTTCTCCTGTATGTCCTCTTGTGACCATATCTGAATGACTATCACATAAAATAACACAGAACAGTATGCGTATGATTTTATTTCACTATCTCAAACTTCACACAATACTGAATAGAAATATCAATAGCAACTACTATCTTTATCTAATTCTCTCTTCCCAGAGAATGTTTTGTTTTTCCATTAATTATAGTCTATTTTCTATTGGTGTTGGTTTATTAGTTTTTTTAAAGAGATCCTTTATCATATAAGGACAGTTTAATTCATAGTTCTCTCCTAATTTTTTTTGTTTTTAACCTGAATTTACTGAGTGAATGAATTTATCATATATCTACTTTGCATAATCATTTGATATTTCTTTTTAATTCTATAAATGGCAAATTTTTTAAAATTGATTTTAAAATGTTAAACTGACTACATTCCTGAGATTAACTCTATTTGGTACTGATACTTTGCATATATATATACATACACACACACACACATGTATATGTGTATGTGTATGTATGTGTGTGTGTGTGTGTGTATGTGTGTGTAAAGTATCACCACCAAGAGATATATAATAGTTTTCTAACATTTTGGTAATGATATTTTTTCATTTCCTTTCATAAGAAATATTGGTCTATAAATTTCTTTTTTTTATTTATTCTCAAAGTTTTGGTGTCAAGTTTTGGATACTTTTCTAAAATATATTGTGGAAAGAAACTAGTTTTGGGGTGGTAAACACACAATAGAATATACAGCTGTCAAATGATGATGTACACCTGAAAATTATATAATCGTATTAACCATTATTACCCTGATAAACTTAATTAAAAAATTAAAAAAGAAAAATAAAATATATTGTTGAATGTACTTTTGCCCCCTTCTATTCTCTGAAAGAATTGACATAATATTGGAATTATTTCTACTTTAAACATTTAATAGAACTTAAAGAGATAGCCGTCTGAAAACAGAGGGTTTTTTTTTCTTTATTTGTTTTTTCTTTATGAATTATTTTTAATTATGAACTCAATTTCCTTAATAATTATAAGACGAGGTATTTTATTTCTGCCTGAGTAAGCTTTGGTAAGTAATTCCTTTATTTAATATTTTCAAATTTAACAACATAAACTTGTTTATAATGTCATCTTATATTTGTTGAATGTCCACAAGATCTATGTAATGTTTTCTTTATCTCTCTTGAATCAGGTTAACTAAGATTTTTCCCTGTTAATCATTTTTCCTGCAATTTATGAATCTCATCAGTCTATTAAACAAAACAGCTTTGAGCTTTAAGACTCTGCAATGTGATATTTTTATCAATATGCTTTATTTTTTACTATTTACTTTCTTCTATTTTCTTTGTGTTTATTTTGTTGTTCTTGTTAAAATTTCTTGAGATGGATCCTTACCACAATTAAATTTTCATTTTTTTTCTTATCTGATATATGCTCTGAAAACCATATATTATCTTTTTAAGTTTTTTATGAAGCTAGACTTACCAAATGACTCATTAATAACTGGCTTAGAATAAAAATACAAATAGAAAGTTATCAACCTTACACAGTTTTACAATTCAAAAGACACTTAAAGTAATGTGAAGCGAAGCCAAAAATTCAGAGAATTTTTATATTCGCAAAATATATATCTGATTAAGCACTTATTTTCAGAATATATGAGTTATTCTTATAAGAATAAGTCAGACTGATAATATGAGTAAAATATTTGAATAGGCACTACCATAAAATAATACACTGAAATATAATTAATATCCTTGCAATTAGGAAAGTACAAATTAAATGTTCAATTAAAAAAAAAAACATAAAATGCCATGTATTTGTGAAGACATGGAACATCAGGAATATGTTAGTGGTCGGAATATAAAATATTGTCATTTTAGAAAACTGCTTGGCTATTTCTCATAAAATGAAATGTATTTTATATGATCTAACAATCCTACTCCTAGGTATTTTCCAAGAGAAACAAAAAATATATGTTCATACAAAAAAATGTATACTAACTTATCACAATAGTTTTAGTCATAGTAGCCAAAAACTGAAGACAATTCAATGTTCAGCTGTTGAGTGGATTATCAAAATGTGACACATATGTTAACTAGAATACTACTTAGCAATGAAAAGAAGCAGCTTGTTGATACATTGTCTAGTTCTTTCCACGATTAATATCTAATTCCTATAATAAATCACTTATCCTATAACATAGGAATTCTGCTTCTTTGACCCTGACAAATGTGATGACTTCAAATATCTAAGAATATCACTATGGCTATGTAAAACCAACCCATACTTTTTAAGAAGCCCAGTTTTTTTTTGTCACTTGCAGTATCATCTGAAGAGATAGATTATCAAATTGTATGAGTGAACTCCATGATAATGCATACATCTGAACATCAGACAGAGAGGACTTCAACTCTTCTGTATTACTAACTTATTCTCCTTAAACCTAAGTTTAACCAGTTTCCAGGTTGTCAGGATTGGGTGGTCTAGGGGATACATCAGCTGTGAGCTCTCAAATCTGCTCCACATGGTTGCTCATCTTCCATTAGGTTAACCCAGAATATTACCAGTGGTAGCACAGCTCAAAGAGAAAGAAAAGCATACAAGTCCTCTTGAAACTCAGGATCAAAATCATACATTTTTTCTGTGGCATTTTGTTGATTAAAGAAATTCAGAAAGTCTGCCTAGATTAAAGCATGGAGGAATTGACTGTACTGCTTAATAGAAGGAGCTTAAAAAGTATTATGGCCATTTTCCTTTTTTAAACTACCACAGTAATTTTCATGGTAAAATTTTTTAGGTGGGACAGAGAGAATATATTGAAAAACATATTTCTTATAAGTAGAAGAATGGTTCCCCCACATCAGACCTTCTTCACCCCGGGAGAAAGAAAAGAAATCCACTTCTCTGCTTTCTCACAATGTTAGATACAACTATGACCTCAACTTCCTATTCACATGATTCTTCCACACCCAGGTATCTAACTAAGTGTTAGAGAACCTTTTGACAGAAAACAAAACAAAACAAAACAGAAGTTTTTTCTACTTGCCTGTTATTTAACTGGGAGTTTATGTACACTCGGGTAAAAAGACAAACTCTGACTCTATGTGATGCCCTTACTAGCTTCTTCCCAATTCATTTCTGCAGCTGGGACTCTAAAACAAAGTTTTCTAAACCATACTGATCATCAGATGCATATAGAGAATTTGATAATATACCAGTTCTTGACTCATACTCCCATACACATTGAATTAAAAACCTTATGAATATGGCCAAGGCACACCTATTTTTAGTACCACTGACAAATAAAGAAACTATGCTGCAGATAGTTCAACTTATCTGCCCCAAATTAACAACCAATACTGGAAGAATTAGCAATAAAATCCAAGGATATGTACTCCTTGTTCAATGCTCATTTCTTATATAATCAATTTATTCAGTACTCACAAAAAAACCAACTTCACTTTATTCACATCAAAACCTTTTAATACAATTCTAAATAATTGTGATACCTTATATCTGATCATAATTAACATGATATGATCCATAAGAATTCCAGAATATGTTATCTGGAAGTAATCTGCTTTCTATATACATTGACTTTGCAATTTCAGTTATTGCTATGGTTCTATATCTAAGTCTATTTAAGAAATTTACTGTAATCTGCAAAATTTAATGGACCTATGATATGGTATGCTATATTAATCATTTATATGACATATTTTAAATAGAAGATACAAAATATTATAATTTTGATTACTTTGGACCATTGTCAATATTGCCAGTGTCTGGCAGATCATTGCTCTTTCCCTGTCCTTCAAGTAAAATTGTCCTTTTATTCATTTTTGCTCTACCTAAGACTGGCAGCTGATTTTGAAGTGTCAGACCATTATTTGTTTTTTTCGATGTTACCATTTATTGCAAGAAGGATAAAATCAATGTGACATTTCCAGAACAATGATAGATGACAATAGTGAGTGGTCTTTAAATGTGGAAGACTAATTTTTAAAAATGTCACCAGTGTACTATTTCAGACTTTGTCAAAGATAAAGCAGTAAAACTTACAGATGTAAAAATGAAAAATATTTCACTATGTTACTTGTAGATAAAGATGCTATACTTACATTATTATAGCTTCACCTAAACACTGCCTTACTGCTAGCTAAAATAACTATAACTGTAAGATTATAAAAGTCTATTGATTTGGGCCAAATTCAAACAAAATTAAAGATACTTTATATGAGTGAATATGTATGGATATATGTGTGCATGAACACAGGAAGTCTCTGAGTATAGACAGAATGATTTTAAACCTATAATCATGGATATATGCTCTATGCAATATTCTTATCTATCCATGTGTGCCTGACCCTGGGCAAGCTACACACTCTTTATATTTCACTATCTGCATCTTTCAAATAAAAATATCACTAGAAATTAACATAGGTTAAATGGAAAAGATAGACAAATTTTAGAACAGTGCCTGGCACATAGTAAGCACTCAATGAATGATAGCTATTATTACTACTATTAATTTCTAATTATTTAAAAATGATACATCAGAATTTAATTGTTCATTTTAGTAGAGATTTTTATATTAACATTTTGTTACTGTTATTCACGCTTTTTAATTTGTCTTTAAATTTAGTTCATGAAGAGCCTGGTTTGCATTTTATTTTGTGTTTCAAACAATCTAAAATTGTGTGCATTCTTTGAACTCTGAGACTGATGGTCAAGAAGCAGTTGAGCAAAAATCCAGGAAGGAATTTCACAGTTCCTATTAATGATCTATTTTTAAAAATCTTATTTGTGGTTCAGATGAACTAAGTGAAAGTCACAACCTGGGATTTGCTCTCTAAAGATCCACCACCTTTGAGAAGGGCCAGAGGATTTAGCAGAAATAGAACAAACTTATATCAGACAGGAGTTTTCTCTGTAAGGCTGAACTCTAGGAAGAAAAAAGAACAGAAGAGTAGACAAGCAAAAGGAAAATTCCCTGTTGTATTCCATATTGACAGGTATTAGACACCCTATTGACACTCAGTTGCCACTTCATTAAGATTATTGGAAGCTATCTGGAAGATGGAGGTTTCTTTCCCTTAATTATACATCGTGTATTGAAGTCATCTTGCTTTTGAGGACCTTATGAAGCAGTTTTGGCAGTTTTAAGTAGTAGCCATTAAGTTCTAAGTAACACCTAGGTATCACTTAACATTCACAAAGTAGTTGACCCATAAAATCTTACTTTTGTGAAAGACCATTCTGGATTCAAATTTCAACCCTTAAGCTTATGAGTTTTGTGATCTCAAACAATTTAATATAATAATTTAATAATTTAATACTTTAATATCTCTGCATTTCCATTCTCCTCACCTATTCAGTGTGGATACCAGTGCTTATGTCTTGAGATATCTTGAAGATTGTATTGTTACGCACACATACACACTCACACACACACAAAATGCTTGAGATAACTCCCAGGAGCCAAAAGTTCTCAAATTATTTTTGTTCATTCCCAATTTCTTTTCCCCCCCTCCCCAACTCAAACTACTTTGTGCATAGTATTTCATAGTTTACAAATCTACCTTAAGTCATTAATATCGATGATATTTAAGATGATTGCAGATTGTTAGAAAGCAGAGGAATGGTGTGCTAGGTCTCAATAACCATTATTTGCCACTGCCACCACACCCATCTTTGTACACCCATTACACACACACACACACACACACACACACATACACACACAATTATGAGGCTTCTGAAGAAGAAATGTCTTTAGAATAAAGCCAGGAAAAAAAAAAAAGAATATATTCCTACTCAGAGTTTCTTCTCTAAACCCAAATGAAATCTCTTTAGCTAAACCTGATGAAATAACCATCTCATCAAAGCAAAGGAACAACAAAGAAAACATACAAAAAACAGTACTACAGATTTCTTTTTTCACTTAGTCCCACCTAAGCATCTCTGCCTACTGGTTCTTATTAGTCTCACAATCAAGCAAAACTTGTTGATCCAAAGAAAAGTTTTCTAAAGTTATATAACACAAAAGGAAATCGGTTTGCTATAACACCAACAGCAAAAACTGGGAAGGTTCCAGGTACGTAAAATCCTGGGCATTTTTTTTACCACTTAAGTCCCACATAGAAATGCCAAAGTCCCCTTGGAGCCCCAGCTCTTTAATATTTTCAAGTTTCACCTCCAACATTATGATAAAATAAACCATAGAATACTCCATCCTTACCCATTGTGAGGGGAGGGGGAATAAACTGAGGTCTTGGGTTGGGTCAGCAAAAAGGTGTGGAAAAACAAAGATTTTTGAGCTTACTCTGGAGGATAAAGAACATTTTAGTCACATTGCAGAGATTATACCCCTCAAATCAGGACTTACCGTCATTGTCTCAGAGGTCATTGCTTCAGGATCCAGGAAATGTTGAGTTCAAGGTCAGGCAAATAAATGTCCACTATTGTCCTGTTAGGAAAAGTGTAGTCTTTAAACCAATAGCATTGACATCTTCTGAGAAGTTATTAGAAATGCAGAATTGCAGGCCATTGCTTATAACCTCGAGTTCCCTTGGTAAAATTCAAAACTGGTTCCATACAGGAAGGGCAAAATGAGATGGCAGAAAGAGGCAGGTCACTCCAGATTGGTAGGTGACAGTTTAATAAATAAGGTATTTACATTTGAAGTTTATCTTGGGAACTGCAAAGCAAACAGGTCTCCCCATCTTCTAGAATCTTAAGAGGTACTAGAGGAGCCTTAACAGGACTTAGTCATGTGAACCATCCAGATGTTCTCAATAACACACAGCAATCTCAGGTTGCATCCTTAAAACAGCTCCAGCTGTGGGCAAATCAGTGAAAAGCTATATTCCAAGAACTGGAGCCTCTGATTGCCTGGGGCCAACTGTGAGGTCAAACGAAGGTCACAGTCTTTTGTTGACCTCCTCCAACACAGACCCACTCAGACTTGTAAATCAGAACTTCAGGGAGCCCAGGAAGAATTCTAGGTTTTAACAAGTTTTTTAGAAAATCGATTTACTCATTAAATTTTGAAAGGACACTACTCTATTCTTATGAGATTTATATTACAAAATTTAAACCAGTCACCAGTGAGGACAGCTAAATAATACTCACCCAGGATTCCTTACAGAAGCTAAAAATAGGTGAAAAGCCTGGAGCAGTGATTCTCAAAGTGTGGGTTTAGACCAGCAGCATTAGGATCATCTGAAAATGTTAAAAATGCAGATTCCTTGTCCTCCTCTAGAAATGCTGAACCAGAAACTGCGAGTGAAGTCTAGTAATATGGGTTTTAACAAGCCTGCATGTGAAGCTGATGCATGCTAAAGACTGAGAACCATACACCTAGAACTAAAAACTAGTCACTAGATCATTGTAGCCTGTAATAAATTTTTTCTGCCCTTTTTGATTTACCACACTAATAGTGAAAAAGACAGGTCAGGAGGGTCACTCACTATGCCCATAGAAGTACTGCTCAGGGTTCTTGAGCAGTAGTGCCCCACCTCCTTTCCTTTTTGTGTGTGTGTGTGAGGGGCGGAAGGGGGAGAACTATTCCTGAAAGCATACATATTCAGAAGGTTCAAAGCTTAGCTCCTTTAATTCTGCCTCAACTTTAGGCTTCTGTTAATGTCTCTGCCATTAAACTGTCTTTAGCTTTCCTATGTGATTAAGGTGGAGTAAATGATGGGAAGTGAAAAAAAAAGGTTGCTGATGAGCCTCTTTTATGCTATTTCATAGCCATCATTTTAGAAGCTGTTCTACCTGACTTTTGTGATTCTGTTGCACAACCTCATCTTCAGATGTGGCCACTTATTCAGAAAGCAGTTACTTACTTTTGCTGTGTACAGTAGGTTTAAAGTGGCCTCCCAACTATTTCTGTGCTAATTCCTGGAACCTGAGAATGTTTCTATATTTAGAAGTAGAAGGGGAGATCTTTGCAAATGTAATTAAAGGTCTTGAGATGAAGAGATCATCCTGAATTATCTGAATAATGCCTAAATTCATTAAGTATCCTCATAGGAGAAAGACAGAAGATTTGAGTTATAAGATGAGAAGACAAAGAGGAGAAGGCAATGTGACCGTGGAGACAAAGATTGGAGTAAGATAGCCACAAACCAAAGAATGCCTGGAGTCACCAAAACCTGGAAGAGGTAAAGAACAGTCCTGAGAAGCCTATTATTAATCATCCTATCATATTCCTGTACAAATTATAAACAACATGTAAATTGAAATTTAATTTTAAGCTTTTTGTGATTATATATTTACAAATGCTATGAAATTTATTTTAAATGAGTTATTAAAATTATTAATATGAAATTGTTCATAATATTACCATATGCTAAATTTTTCAACAAATAATTATTATTCTTAAAATTAAGTGTTATTTATATCTCTTCATGAGATGGATGAGGCTGACCATAACTGGTATTTATTCAACATTGATTCTATTATTCTCTTTATAGCGATTGGATTTTATGCCTATAATATGCAGAAACAGCATCAGTTAGGAAGGAACAGGCTATCAAGAGGTAATTAGCAACCACAAAACTTCAGTGGCTAAAGGAATCAGACAAACAAATAAAATTGTCTATATCGGTTGCCTTCTGTGTACTTAATGCACGTCATTTGTGGGCTTATGGTCCATGTCTACTGCCTTCAGTATTCAGACTGTCAGAATAGCCACCACCTTGAAAGTTGCTAATCACAGTAGCAAAGAAAAAGATATTACCAGCAATTAAATGTTCCAGCCCAGAAATGACGTATGCCACTTCAACTCCCAAACCATTGGCAAGATTTGCAATCCACTATGTGCTTAAAATGTGGGACTCCAGAAATTCTTGGTGAGTTGCTTTACTGATTACCATGGTTTATTATTTTGGCCACTAAATATTTGGCTCACTCCACTTTCATAACCAAAATATACTCATACCCTTCTAAAGCAGACAACAAGAATTATAATTATTAGGTGTGGGATGGATGAGAGACATGCCTTTTTTTTTTTTTTTAGTAAATTGGAAAATATATGATGGTGAAGGAAAATGTCAGAAAAGCAAAACCTTTGAATCTTCAGCTGCAGCAGTGAAAAGTTTGTAAGAAGTGAAAAGTTTGGAATTTAAGGATCTGACAGTGGTTTCCCTTAAAATTTCTCATGCCCAGACATCTTTCAGATAGTCTTTACAGAGCACTAGGGCATACGCAGCAAGTCTGATGAACACTGGTTCTAGCCCACTGGAGGGGAAACAATGGTATGCTAGTTTATGCAGACAAGATGGTATTATACACTTTTAACAATGAAGAAACCAAATTTTGGAAGAATTAAATAATTCTTCCAAAGACTCATGATTAGTGACCTACAAAATAGGCATAAGAGAAAAATGAGATTGACATAATTTTTTTTTTTTTATCACGTGTGCTGGAGAGGAAGAGAAACAGGGACAGAGACAGAAAGGCAGAAAATAAGAAAACGATATATATGCATATAATTTTGGTTGTTGAGCTTGTAATTACAAATCCTCTCCTTAGTAAAATGACCTTTTTTATAACTGTCATGTATAGCTAAATGTAAAAAAAATGTCAGCAATCACAAGGTGAGTAATTTTATAAGATGCTACAACTCTGTTGTTTTGATACAAAACGAACCTCCCATATCTATTTTGGTATAGTTAGGAAAGTGAAGAAAGGTGGCATTAAAAAAAAATAAAAATTCATCTTGAATTATTTGTGTTCTTATTAGTTTGGATTATGAATAAGCATATACATAGCTTGTCAGTTCCTTCATTTTTTTTCTTGGCATTATTGGGAAAACAACACATGCCTGCAGACTAAGCTTTAGGGCAATGACTTACTGCCATGATATAAGGTATTCTTAATGGTTTCCTTGAGAGTTTCAAGACCCTAGCCCCTAAGGTCATCTATTATCTGCACTTTGCCATTTGACCATTCATCTAGTGCTTTGGAATTGTCACTTCAAAGAACTGACCTTGCATTTTGATAATATAACTGCAAATAAAAAAGCAGAGCAATTATTTTTTTTAAGGATTAGTAAATTACAGTACAAATGTATAAAAACAGTAATAATTATTTCTAAAGAAACAATTGTTTATCTGTCAGTTTCTATAGTGCAAGTTTTAAAATAAACTGACAAGGTCTGACAGATGCAAAACTGCTAGAAACTTTTACTAAGTAAAGAGGAATAATTTTTCTTTTTGTTCCAGGAAAACATGTTCCCTATAGGGGGAAAATAGCTTATTTCAACCTAAAAAAATCAATCATCCAAAAAGAAGAAAGAATAAAAATGAATGAGAATGAGGAGAAGGAAGAGGAGGAGGAGGAGAAAAAGGAGGAGATGGAAGAAAAGGAGGAGAGGGGGAGAAAAAGGAGAAAGGCAGAGGGAAGGAAGAAAAATTCAATGGGCCATATTTCATACAGGGAAATGATACCACTGATTGTCAATAAGATAAGCTCTTTGAACTTCTTTCTATGGGAAGGTTTATACTAAATTATGCAGTTACTCATTTGTTTTCTTTTTTTTTTTTTTGAATAAAGATACTCTTGAACTGACAACCATCCCTTCTCTATGAAAAACAATTCATTTAGCTTTATTAACTTCACTCACTAATTCATTGCTCCTCCAAGACTCGTTACATGCGCCCCCTTCTCCATGTTACCTTGTATGGATATAAAGTCCAGTAAAATCCTATAGAGTTATGCTCTGCCATCTACAGTACTGCTTGCCATTAATCTTATCTTTTGTTTACTAATGGATAGTAAGTTCTCCGAAAAGAGATGTGAAAAGGATCTCAATTCTATGAATTATCCATGGATACTCAAAGCCACCAAAGGAATTCGAGATTAATAGAGCTCAACTATATTAAGGAAAGCATCTTGCTTTATGTATTCCTACCTGGTGTTCCAAACCCTTAAAGGGTCTCCTGCCAAGTCCATTTGGAGTGAAAGCAGCTGTGAACTGGGAAAGCCTCTTTTCACCTTAAGGCTAAAGGCCTGGAAAAGATCAAGTTGAATGATTGACTGATTATTTTCCCCTGAGCCCCACCCTGAGTCCCACTTTGCCTAATTAGGATGTATCCTCAGGGTAAACACTTTGTGGCTACATTGTCTTCAAGGGAGTGGAAAACTTTAAGAAAACCTTTCTTATGCAGAAGTATTTCAGTGTCTGGCTCCTTCCATCTCCATCTCTTGTTATCATGAAATCAGAAGCATGAAGTCTATAAGTACTCTATTTAATCATCTTTTTCTACAGCCTATTCATCTCATGCATTCATCAATCTGAAATAATATATTCTTTGCTTATTTTTATTCACTAAGATCCTTAACAGTAAAGACTAGGACTATGTTATTTGCAATTATACATTCACTTCTAAATTAATGCCTAATGCATTACAAGATCACAATGAAATGTGAATAAATGACTAAATGTACAACAAAGCACTACTCGCCAGATATATTAAGGCTTCTTTGTCTCTTCAAGTTTTCTAGAATGTTTGGTGAACCTGTAATATTCTTTTTATTGCATCTCTTACTCTATGGAATTGACTAGTTAGGGCTGTGGTTTATTAGGATTCTTCCTGTTCTTCCCAAAGAAAAAGATCAATAGAGATATCAGATAAAGCCTCATGAAGGTCTAAGCAAGACTTGGCTATATTGTTTCTACTTGCCAAACTGAAACTTGTGAGAATAGCAACTCAAATTTTGTAATTGGAATGTTTTGTTTTATTTCATTTTCAATATTGTTCACAGGACCCCTGGAAACACTTTAGGATTTTTGCATGATTGCTAGAATTCCAAGTCCCTATGATATAGGGTGGTATGCATTACAATGACTTGGGAAGATATCCTATTATATGCACATCTATCTCCATACCTGTGATTTAGATTTCCAGGAAAGAAATTTGATCCTTTGTATTGTGAAAAAGCATCCCAAGTGATTTTGATAAGCACTGCCAAATAGGAAAAAAAAAACTGCAATGTAATGAACTACCATACATTTTATTTCCCACTTTGAATCACACCCAGCTGTGTTGCTCAACAGAATCCCTTTTATTCATCTTTAAATAAAACCAAGGCTTTGTTTTTTTTTGTTTTTTTTTTGTTTTTTTTGGTGTTTAATGTTTGGGGGAAGGCTTTGTTTTTATTGATTAATTGCTATTTGGGGAACTTTTTCCTTTTTTATTTCAATAATGTATGCTGTTATCTTTATTGATTTTTCTTTTCCATTGTTTAAGATTATTTTATTTTTGTTTTCTTTCTTTGAATTGATAGGTAAGTGCATGTATTTTCGATTTTACTTCTCTTATGCATCTCCTCTTTTAAAAAAGTAAAAATACTTGAAACTGCAACTGTCTCTTTGAATATAAATTTGACCTAATAAAATAGGTATTTATTTAATGTTTATTTTGATCTGTTCTAAAATGATGTTATTTTTACTTTTCAATTTTTATTTCTCAATATTTGATTTTTAAAAATCTAATTCTATTGTACTGAACAAACCATGATGATATTAAATCTTTGGTATTTGTTGAAATTCTCCTATAAGTTTAGGTTTTTGCTTTTCATATCATATATATTTCAAAATTGTTTTTGTTACATACCTAAAAATTCTTGAATTTAATGTTATTTGTGGATTAGAGTTTAATAAATAAAACTACTTTTATTCTTTTTAATGCTGTACATACAAATTATATTTTGTTTTTTAGTAGTATTACTTTCCTGGGTTTCTTTTCAATAATAGACTTTATATAATTTTATTTTCCTCTCTTCTTATTATTATTTTTCCCCTTGCCCACCGCTCATGCTGATTTTTTCTAAAAATAAATTCTATGTAGTTACTGATTGGCCTTTGAATTAGCTTTCTATTGCTGTTATAACAAATTACCACAAATTTAGTGGCTTAAAATAATGCAAATTTATTATCTTCTAGCTTTGTAAATCAGATGACTGAGGTACTCATCTTAGCACTCTGCTTAGAGACTCAGGAGGCTGAAAAAAACGTGGCTATGCTACTTACTGGAGGCCTTGAGGAAGAATCCACTTCCAGGCCTCTTCAGGTTATCAGAATTTCTTTCCAGGTGGTGGTAGGACTGAGGTGCCAATTTCATTCATGGCTATCAGTGATTCTTTCAGCTTCTAGAGGCTGCCCTCCCTCTTTTCCTATCCCTACTTTACCTGACTCCTGACCTCCAGCTTCAAAGCCACCAAAGGTGGGTGGACTTCTTTTTGTACTTTGAATCTTTCTGACTTCCACTTCTGTCTTATCTTTCTTTCTCAAAGCTGGAGAAAGCTCTTTTCTTTTTTTTCACGGATTCAGGAGATTACTTTAGACTCAAGTCCCTTTGCCATGTAACTGAACACATCCTTGGGTTCCAGGGATTAGGGTGTAAACGTTTTAGGGGAATGCCTATCAAAGTTAACATCGAAAGTTAAGCCCCAAAATATGTAACTGTATATCTCTAAAAACAATTTTCTCATGTATCCTGTAATTCTGGTATTTCAATGGTAAAACACGCTGTAAACACCGACAAAATCTAGAATCCAGGACCAATCGTGACTATTCCAATAAACTATGTGCCAATTTTCGTAAACAATATTATTTTCAAAATAAAATCACTATTACTGTAACCTAAGAGATCACAAAAGCTAGATCAATATGGTTATTATTAGACATACAATAGAAAAACATAATGTTACCTGGTGGTAAGGGTTGGAGAAATAAGAAAGAAAAATGGAAAGAGAATTTCTTTATATTTTGAGCTTCCCAGTCTTGTTGAAAGTTTGTATAAACTTAGATGAAAAAGGACAAAATCTGATAAAGAGGTCGTATTTGCTGTTTCTGTTTTCACTTGGGATTTTTTTTTTTTTTTTTTTTAAGGTGAGGCAACCCTTGGTTGACCTCAGAGATTGCAAGGACCTTATCAGTTTCCCTTATTTTTTTATTTTTTACGCCTACTTCACCTGGTCTTCCTACATGGTCTCCCATCTAAGTCCTAACCAGGCCTGACCCAGCTTAGCTTCTGAGATCAGATGGGTTCTGGCTTGTTCAAGGTAGCATGGCTGTAAACAGAAAATTTTTCATGGAATTGTCTAACAAATTATTATTATATACAGATGTTGCATTTACCTCATGAAGAAACAAGTTGCATCTTTATTTGTTCAAATAAAATCTTTTATTTTTTTGATATAGTCTGAAGTAATATTTAACATCAACTCTTCACTATTTATATTTGTTCTTTTATGATGTGATTGCTTTGAAGATACCTTCCAAAGTTATATAAAAGCATTTTAGGCAAATATTTTCTGTTCTTATTTTTACGGGTAGGGACTATAATATTTCTTTATTAATATAATGGTTTGTTGGTGATGGAAAGAAATCTGACTATGGGTGATAGAAAACACAAAACAGTATATATACAATGTACTATTGAATTGTACACTTAAAACTTATTGGATTTGTTGATCAATGTCACCCCAATAATTTTTAATAATAATATAAAGAGAAAAAATATATAATGGTTTGAGTAGACATATTATTCTCAGAGTTTTTATAGAGAATATATATAAATTTTATCTAATGCATTTTGAAGTCTCTTGAGAAGATACTATGTTTTCTTCTTAGGCATATCAAAATGATAAATTATATTAATAGAGTTCTCTTTTGCTAACTGGAATTAAAGTATCCTTGGTCATGTTATATTTTATCTACAGTGATTAATTTATTTCACAATATTTTATTTACGATTCTTGAATGTGTCCTACAGGCATTTTTTTTTTTAACTTCTGTCTTAGCAGAATTTAATTACTTTGTCTACCCAACTCATTTACTATCTAAGTGTTGCTGAATTAAAAAAAAAAAAAAACTGGGACTATTATTTTCTCCTTTCTCTAAGCTCTAGAAAAGTTTGAATCACATGAAAATGATTCATTATTTTTAAAGCATTCATAATTCAAAACTGTGGACCTGTGAAATCATCTGGATCCTAGACATTTGTGGGGGTCTTACCTTGACCACTTTCTCTTCATTTCCCTTATGGTTGTTAAACTCTTGAGATGTTATACTTCTTGAATTTAATAAAACCCAAGTTACCATTTATCATAAGACACATAATTATTTTATGTATCTTCTGAAGAATAGAAAAACAGTTCCAGTTAATGTATGACACGTTTTAAAAAGCTTTCTTAGTATTTCATTGTCCATTTAGTGGGAGAGCTTTTTTTATACTTATTTATATGTAAGTGTTTATCCTACACCTCTTGTGCATATGCAGACATACAAATTGCAATCCCCTTTCTTCCATGATGCCAAATTATTATTACATGGTGACTTGAGAAAGAACTCTCTAACTTGAATGTCTGCGGATGAGTTTATCTTATGATTGTCAGGTAAACTTGATAATAATTCTTAAAGGATTGAATAAAATAATTTATGTAAAGTATGCAATATACTCTCTATACTCTCTGATGCATAGGAAATGCTCAATAAATAATAGCAATTATTATTTCTTGGCTTTAGTATATGTAAATGATACTCATCTCTGTTTTCTGGCTCTAAGTTTTTATTTTAATTTTTTTTATTTTTTGATCCTTTAATTGGGGATATAAGAGGAAGTTAAAATTTATGGTTTAGCTAGCCATTTAGAAATATATACCTTGACTATACATTTTGATCACATAAATCTATAGTTTCTTAATTATCATTTTAGTCATATGTCTTTTATTTCTCCCAAATTGCATATGAACAGTTAAAATCAGATACCATGTTTTCTTTACTTGTTATTCTCCTCTCTACCTGGCATAGATTGAAGGAAAAAGCAGGTGCTCAAAGAATGTGTGTGTTAAGCCACCACCAAAACAGTTAAAATATTGTAGCTTTCCTCCAAGCATTCATATTCAGGTTCAGTCTCAAACTAGATGAATAGTATAGTTTAATGATTACCTTCTCAGGCCTGTTCTTGGGGGAGGGGGACATTGAAACATATCAGAGTTTCAACTTTGCTCCCAATAGACAAGTGTACAGATCACAAAACACATTCACTTGCCCTCCTAAGTTGTCAGCCTATGCAGTGGATCTAAGGATGGAATAGGCCCCAAAGGCAAAACTATCTTCTCATTTTCAGTGGCAACTGAGACGAAGGTTGAAACAGATTAACGGAGGTGGTGAAGGGCTAGTGCAATTGTCCTCTGGAGAAAAAGAAATTCTTTTCCAAGACTTGTCAGTCACACTCCTGAAAGCTTTATCTGTTCCTCTTTTTTTTAAAAAAAAAATCAACCTATATAGTTTTCTGACATTTGGTTGCGGAATGATCAATTTTCTGTGAGTTTTAATATATGTACTTCAACCCAATTAAGTAATGATATCCTTAGGAATAAGGCTTAATTGTATGTAACATTTTATTTTTATTTTATTTATAGTTAGAGGAAACTTTAAAAAATAATACAGAAAACTTTACTATATATACTCTTTTTTTCCAGAATGACTGGTTGTTTTCCTTGTGCTTCATTTGTTTTATTATTCAATTTCTGTCTGCATATGTGTGTATATGTGTTTGAGTGTAAATGTGTATATTTATTTTCAAAACAATTGAGTAAAATTGTGGTATCATGACCCTTTTCCACTAAGTATTTTCATTTAGTTTTTAAGAAAAAGATATTCTCTTACATTAACAGAGTACACTTATCAAAATCAGAAAATTTAACATTAATAAAAATACTATCCTCTAAGATGTTCATTATTTTAAAATTTTGCTCAATGATGTTCTTTCTTTATAATTGATCTTTGATGCAAGAACACATGTTGGATTTAGTTGTCTTCTTAGTTTTCATTAATCTCAGCTTATCATTTTTATTTCTTAAACGATAATTGTGAAAGGTCCACTATGTTATAGTATACAACGTAGGTGTATCTGGGGTTTTTTCATGAATAGATTTAGACCATGTATTTGGGACAGAATAACACAGAAATAAACCTGTTTCCTTTTCTATGAATCACATCCAGATGCACATCATGTTAGTGACGTCTCTTTAAAAGACTTTATTAGAGTGGTGTCCACCTGGTTTCTCCATGGTAAAATTACAATTTTTCCACCTTGTAATAAGTAAGTGATTTGTGTGAAGACACTTCGAGACTACTTAAACTCTTCTTTCTAATCAAACTTTCACCTACTAATTTTTAGCAGTCTTTGAAGACTGTCTAACTTTATTATTCTTTTTGTAGTTATTAGTTGATATTCCATGGTAAGTAGGAGCTTTCCCTTCTTCCATTTTATTTGTTTGTTTGTTTGTTTGTTTATTTATGTTAGTATAAGCTCCTGAACTTAAAATTTTCCTAGATTTGACCAATACAAGGCTCTTCAATCTGGCTTGTTTTCTTCTGATACGTCTCTAATTTTCTTGAGCTGTTGCTTAACACGGGGCTCCTTATCATCTTTTTACTTTCCATTATTTGTTGATACCTTCTCCCACAGTGATAAATATGGTTCCCACTAATCTTAATATTTTCATTTATATTTTTAAGACAAGAATAATCCTAAAGTACTTTCCAAATTACTAACTCATGTCATCATTTCACTGAAAAAAAGCAAACCTACAAACTAGTAATTAAAATATTAATTAAAATATGTTGTTTATTTTGTAAAATTAATGTACAGTGAATTCATAATTTTTGAGTGAATAACTCAGTGAGTTTTGACAAATTCATGAACTCATGTAACTCACAACCCTATCTATATGAAGCGCATTCCCATTACCTCATTAAATTCCTTTATATTATTTCTCACTCACTCCCCAAACCACCCAAAGGTAAACACTGATATTTACATTGCAGAGTTTCTCCAGTTCTAGTATTTTATATAAATGATATTAACAACAAATAATCTAATTTTAATAAAAATAATGTAAGATGCCTGCTGGAAATATTAATTAGATTGTATTGTCTATAGGCAAATTTGAGAGAAATGACACTTTAATAATATTGAGTCTGCTAATTAAATATCCCTCCATTGCTTATGTCTACACTAATTTTTCAATGGTCTTATAAATTATGTGCACAGATTTAGCATGTGCTCTGTTAATTTTATTTCTAAATATTTTGTTTTTTGGTGTTATAGTACTTGATATTTTTATTTCACTTTCAAACTTTTTCCTAGTACATATAAATAAAATTGACTTTTGTATATTGACTTGTCATATGACCTTGATAAATTTACTTATTTGTTCTAAAGTAATTGTCTTGTAGATTCCTTAGGAGTCTTTATATAGACAACTTTGTTATCTGAAAATAATGTTTTTTTTCTTCCTTTTCCAACTTTTATGTCTTTCATTTTGTTAAGTTTCTTTATTGAATTTTTAGGGCCTTCCACATAATAGTAAATAGAAAATGCGAGATTAGATAACTTTATCATGTCTTTGATCTTAGAAAGAAGGTTACTATTGCTGCTTTATGAGTTTCTCCAAAATTTGGTGGGATAAAACTAGTATTTTATTATTATCACAGATTTTTTTTTTGATCAGAATATTAAATAAGGTACAATGACTATGGCTTCTCATTGGTCTGCAATCTCAGAGGCTTTTTCAAGGAAGACTCATGGCTGAGGAAAACTCAACCAACAGTGGCTGAAATTATCTTAATGTGTTTTCACTCACACATCTATGGTTGTGTTTCCACAGAAAGTATTTAATAATCTGAAAGGTAGAATGTAAGCTGTAGATTTTTTTTTTATCGGTAGCTGCTTTTTATCAAATTAAGATATTTTCATTCTATTACTATTTTGTTGAGATATTTTACCATGAATGTATGTAATACAATCATGGTGTTATTCTTTTACTCTACTAATGAGGTAAATTCTATTTATCTCAAATTTTAAACTATCTTTAAATTCCTTGGATAAATTCTACTTGTTCATATATTTTTCATGTATTTCATTGAGTTGCTAACAAATTTTAAAATATATTTTCAGCTAAGTTTTTATATGCATCTAAATATTTTATGTCTATTACTGAGAGAGACATGTTAAATAGTTAATTCCTGATCCAGTCAACTTTTATTATTGTGAAATATTTCTCCTTATCTCTTGCTATAATTTTGTCTAAAAATTTATTTTGGTTAATATTTACATAGTATATTCAGCTATAGTAGGCATAATAATGGCCCACGAAGAATGTCCACACACTAATACCCATTAGTGTGATTATGAAAATTCTAAGGGGAATTAAGGTTGTTAATTTTCTGACCTTACAATGGGCAGACTATAGTAATTTGGGTGTTGGTGCAATGTAATCACAAAGATTCTTATAAGTGAAAAAGATAATAGTGTCAGAGTCAGAGTAGAAAAAGTGGCAGAAGAAAAGTAAAAGTCAGAATGATTTAATTGTCTGCTTTTAAGATGAAAGTGAGCATGAGACAAAGAATGAGAGCATCTTCTAGAAACTTAAAAAGGCAAGGAAATGGATTCTCTCCTGAAACTTCTAAAAGCAATGCAGCCCTACCTACACCTTAAATTTAGACCAGTGAGACTCATTTTGAACTTCTATCCTTCAGAACTAAAAGATAAACCATTTGTATTGTTTTAAACAACTGAATTTGTGATAATTTGTCACAGCCTTCTGTGATAAGAAACTAATTGACTAGCCTTTTTATGCTTACTTCTTTTCATATGTCTGCTTTTATTCTTTTATTTTCATCCTGTGTCACATTTTAGAATGCACATAAATTTTATTTACATCTAATGTGGCAGATTTACTATCTACCTTATAAGTGACATTTTCAGCTCAATTACATAAAACTTAATTATCAACATTGTTTGGATTTAGTTCTAGCCTGCTATTTTTTACTAATTATTTTCTATTTCTTTTATGTCTTTTAAAGAATTCTTCTGGGAGAAGAAATGTTATCAGATGAAAATTTGATTTTATAAAACTGAAGAAAGAGTACCGAAAGAGGCAAATATGCACATAAATATAATACAAAAAATTATCAATTTTTTAATTTCTTCATATGATTTTTTTTACTCTTTTATATGAATTCACTTTGTATTTTCTTCTGATTTCATGAGTATACAAAGTCTGGAGAAAAATTCCTAATATTGTACTTATCAATTCTGAAAATTTTCATTTGGTTCCTCATTTTATAGTTTAATTTCTCTGAAATTTCCTCATCTCATCATTTATTATAACTATATTTTTATTTTTATTTGAGCATGTTTTTAGTAATAGTTTTAATATTCTGACTCACTAATTTCAATATCTAGATCATCTCAGTTATATGTTCTAATTGTCTTTTAACAATTAGTTACATTTTACTGTTTTTTTTTCATATGTTTAGAAATTTGATCCAATATTAGAAATAGTGGTTGATATGTTTTAGAGATTCTGGATTTTGATTTTTTTTCTGAAAAATGTTGAATTTTATTCTAGCAGATGTTTAACTTGACAGTACCTGACTCCAAACTCTGTCATCCTTTTGGTGAGCAGGAAATGAAGTCCTTATTTAATTATTTTCACTGTTATTTTCTGCTAGACCTCTGAGTTCTCTTCTGTAGACCTGTAAATAAAAAGGTCACTTATCAAATTAGGGAGTTTTATACAAATTTTGGGACAACTCTCTCTGCAGCTAATTCCATTCTGGATTTTTCCCTCAATTTTAAGTTGCTCTGAAAGCCCTGAATTCTATCTTTTAATGCTGTATTCCAGTAAGAGTGTGGCTTTCTGCTTGAGTCCAAGCTTGAGTCCCAAGATGGCATAAAATTGTATTCTCAAATACCTTGATGCAGTCTAAATTAATGTTTACAAAACCCTAATAAAAATAAAATTCAGAAGCTAGAAGATTAGATCAAGTTATTTTTCTAGAGATGATGGATATTAACATGGCAATCTCAGTAGTATTAAACATTTTAAAAGACTGCCTCTAGTCTTCCTATATGACTTTAACATGTGCAATAATTTATAACAAAATGACTTTTTAGGACTTACCAAGATACAAAAAAAATCATACATTTTTTGTAAAACTGTTAATTTAGAAAATAGGGTGGAAGAGTAGAAAAGAGATGTCAATTAGGAAACTGAGGGTCAAGAAACAATGTCTGATGGGAAATCATGTTGTTCTGAAAACTAACAATATAGTATCAATATTGAAAGCAAATTTCTATACTACTTTATTCCACATGATGACAATAACAAGGTAATTTACTCCATGGATATACTGTAATTGCCATGTAATTTGAATAATTGTATTTTGGGGGCAGAATATACAATTATACTAGGTTGTGATTTTGCTCAATAGTCATTCTATGCAATTTGGTTTTCAGATGTTGAAAATTTAAGATTAGGTCAAACTATTTTTTTTAATTACAAACATCTCTTTAACTGCTAAATTGACATTGTTTTGAAAATCTTACTGATGTGCCTAGGTCCAGAGTGCCCTCTTTCTATAGCAACCTCTGCCCTTGGTGGTAAATGCCCTAAATTTCTATTTTCAGTGTTTTTTCTAAGTTTCGTTTATGTTTCTTACTCTCAAATTTGTCTTTCTACCTCTATCTCCTCTCTGAATTTCTAACTTAAATATTCTAATATCTTCTAATTGTCTTCCACATAAACATCTAATGGGCATATCAAAATTAACATATCTAAAATTTTGGATTCCTCCTACCCAACCCCAACCTGCTCTTCCTTCTTCCCAGCCTTTTTTATTATAGTAATATATTAATCCAGATGCATAGAGAAAAAAATCTACACATTATTCTTGATTCCAGTTAGTCCCTCATATCTCACATAAAATATATATTTAAATATGTTCCAGACCTGAGGAATTTTGCCACCTCCACTACTGCTTTCTTAGTTCAAGCTACTACCCTCTCCAATCTTGATTATTGAAATGTCTTTTAATTTTTTTCTTGTCTTTGAAACTTCTCCTTTAGTAGTTTATTCTCTATACAACAATGATCTATATAATATAAATTATATCACAATACCATCTATTAAATACCCACGATTTATTTTCCATTATGTTTAAAATTAAACCCTAATTTCTTATCATGGCCTAAAAAACTCTTAAAATGTCTCTACCTATTTTTTTAGCAAAATGTTCCTATTATTTACCCCTTGGCTCTGCAAACCCATATTGTCATCCTAGCTACTTTTTTTGTCTGTTTTTGAAAGTGTGAAACTGATTTCTACCTTAGAGCCTTTTATTCCATTCCTGCTGCTTGAAATGCTCTCATCTTAACCTTTCTTATTCTTTACTTCCTTGCTTCATTCAGTTTTATTCTAAATGTTAACAAATCAGATGTCTTTGTTATCTACCCTAGCTGACCCCAACCTCACCCTGTTATGCTCCATTGCTTAAATCTTCTTTATTTCTCTTCACATCATTTATAACTTAAAATGATAGAGATAAGTGTGTGTGTATATATATAAATATATACAAATTCCAAATATATCTTGGAATTTAACTGCTTCTTTTGAGACTCCTCTACTAGAATACAAATTCTATAAAACCTGAAATTTTGTCTCTATCATATCTACATTATCAGTTACAAGAAGAATATTTAACCTGTAGAAGATAATTTTTAAAATCAGAATTGTAATTTGTTTTGAGTCAAAATATCTAAGAGATAATTAATAGACAAAGTTTATATGCCATTCCTCATATAAAAATTTATACAAGGAGAAATAAATGATGATCTCAGACTTGATTTACAAAAAGTGAATACATGAATTTCATGAGGCACCCACATGCACACTTTCTCATTATACATATATATTTAAATAAATTTTATAGTTACAAATATAACCTATATTTGTGAAAAGAGATTATGAAAAATATAAAACTGGAGAATTGAGAGTAAGAAAATTACTTATAATCTTGATCTTGAATCTTGTGATTCTAGAGAATTACTTATAACAATGCTATAAATATCCTGTGCTTTCAGTCATTTTATGCATTTATTAAAAATTGTACTGCTCTAAACATAGATTTAGTTATGCTTTTGCATGGAATTTTATATCATAAGCAGTGCCTTATATAGTGCACTTATGAAAGTATGAGTTTTGATGAAACACATTATGTCATCTTATAGATATCATACACCTGTGTTCCTCCTGCTCCCTTACTCAGGGATATTTAGGCTGCTTCTATCTTCTTGTTATAAATAATAATGGAAAAAGTAGCCTTTGACAATGTTTTGTAGAAAGATATATTTGTGAAAACATTAAATTTGTTGGTTTATTCTAAGTGTCATGTTGAAGTACAAACAGGCACCATTTTGCAATGGACTTCACATTTCTAATATAGGGGGAAATGAGACCAATCTCATTATCTGAACTTGTTTGAATTTGCTAATTTTTAAGTGACTTATGACATTTTTCTGTGTTTTCGGTAGTGGATTGCTGTATTTAATTCATCTGATTTCAGCTTACCTGCTGTTTATCATCTAGTTGGGAATTTGCCAAAGTCTGAATGTTGGAACAATGGAAATTTCCTCACAGTCCTTATTTATCTTCATCGTAAATGTCTATACCTTGTTGCCAATAGAAATGGAAATTCTTTCATAAGCCCATTTTCAATACAATTTCCATCTTCTTTTTCTCTTTGAGCTCTATTTCATTTACACTTAAGAAAATGGAAATGTGAGATGATTGGTGTGTTTTTCATCTATATATTCAAAAAACAATGACTTTCTCATAGTTTTACAAGTACTTAATATAAACCCAAAGATTTTCGACTTCACTTCCTAAACTTTATAAATGTACCTCTAACCTAAAAGCTTTGCAAATGAAAAGAATACAGACACTATATTATGTGTTTATTGCACGATGACCCAGAAATGTTTATTTTCCAAAAACTCTTTTGAGTTATATATGAGATGATACATCGGTTTTATGTTTTTCACAATGTTTCATCAGTAATAGCCTTTGTTTATCAGTATGTTAATATTAGCCTAATTATACATGACTCAGCATAACTGTGAAGTATATGAAGAACTTAAATGTCAAGATAAGAATATAAAGGAACCCTATCTAGCTAAAATGTCTGTTTTATATAGCACTGGAGGAAAAGACCTTCGAGGAAAATCTATACACAGTTTTTGAAGAAGCCAATGGATTATTTTGAAATTGAAATAAAAAATTATCTTTCTAGACATTTGAGACTCTGTTAAGTCTTTAAGTTTTTCTTCTTTAGGAAAGGTTCTGACAGATTGCATTTATAACACATTGCTGATGCTAGCTGATGCTGTATATGATGTCCATTTGCCTCTTCTCCAAGGGAAGCTGCAGGCTTTTCTTCTCCAGAAACAAGCTATAAAAGTTTGGGGGCTCCATCATGTTATGTTCTGGTTAAGCTTCTTTTTTCTAATAAATACTGAACATAGATAATTTCTCCATACTTTCCCAATTACACACAGTGGCTTTCAAGTTAGATTGGGTATTATCTAGAATTATGGAGAACTGTATATTTTTTTCCTAACTCAAAGGCAAAGCCTAACCAGGGAACCTAAACCGGCTCATTCCATTGAGTCTTCTTTTCTTGACTGACTGCTTTAGATATCTGAGTAAGATCCTAAAATTCACTAGTACTGTCTTAGAAACTAGATTTTTATATCACATATACATGGCATTAGAAAATTAATAATTTTCATCATGTTTCAGTTAAAAATCACACAAATCCAGTGAATGGCAGTGTACAAAATGATTGAATTGATTATTGCTTCACTGACTGACAAATTGGATTTCTTTTAGAAATTGAAATTAATCAAGTTAAAGGCGGGATCCACTGCCTCTGGCACATTAAATTAAATTGTGATATGAGACCTCCGAGCTTGAGTTCTAAAGGGGAATAAAATAACAGCAGCTTATAAGAATCCATGACTACCTGTTCAATATAATCCTGACTGCTTACTAAATTATATTCTACAGTACTAGAGAGCTTTTTAATTTGACAATCTATGAAAGGTTTTTACATCACCTTATTTCTAATAATAAATGATAAAGGAAAGAAAAACAAAAAAAAAAGAAAAAGAAAAAAACTCATGTTCAAAGGTAAATAAAATGCTAATCTTAAAAACAAAAAACTCCTTTCTTACTTAAAATAAATAATTGGTAAGATGAGAAGAAACAGCAAGCTAAAATGACACTGCAAAAGTCAATGCATTAACCTTTCATTTGAATGACTTATTTTTAGTTTTCTAATTTTTAACATTAATTAAAACTGTGGTAATTAACAATGCTGAAAAGTTAAAGTGACTGCAGTATTAGAAATATGTAGGAAAAGAATGAAAAGCAACAACTACAGTCATAAATGTATGTATCCTTTTGCCTGTTCTGTTCATGGTAAGAGCCATATGTCAAATTAAATTCTCCAAATCATGTAGAATAGATAAATTTATGAGGTTTTATTGATTTTTTTAAAGAAAATTCTTTTCATGGCAGCTATAGAAAATTAATTCTAGATAGAAAACATAGGTGTTCAGCCTGGAAGGCAGAAAGATAGTTGGGAAAATATCTTCATTCTCACCATTTTTCTTCTGCTCTCTTCCAATGTTTCCTTTGTCCGTGACCACATTATGACTCTACAAAGGTAATCATCACAGCAGTGGACAGTCTTAAGTTAGAACAAAATGGTTAACCTAACTCTTGGTGCAGATACACAAGCTCCTAGTAAATGTGCCTGCCTATGCACTGGTCTGTTTTCCCTGATATAGCCACAGGGCCCTAGACAACATCCTAGACTTCCTCCTGATAACTTCCTCAGGGCTCTCTGGAACCAGACAAGCATACTGTTGATGCCAACAAAATGAATATGTGAATATAATAAAACATTACTCACTGAGTTCTAAGTGACTGTTGATGATGCTTAGCTATGACCTCTCAAGTGTGTAGAGTCATTAAAAAGAGATAAACTGAAATATGTCCATAATGCTACATCTCCATTTATAAGAGCAAATGTACTGAACTTCAAAGTGCCGTCATCCAGTATGATAAAAGGTTAGGAGGAGGGAAGCCACAATAATCCAAGGTAGATCTAGCATGGTCACTGAAGGACCTCAAAAAATAATAGATGCCACTCTTGAGAGAGGTCCTATCCTGAGTGTGAACAAATAAAACAACAAAACTGATGCTAAGAAATTTACCTGAGATACAAACTTGACTTTGCATGGGAGTCTCACCCTATATGCTGCTATATTATCTAATAGTATGCTATTTCTACTTTGTATGCATGGTTATTATTTCAAATCAGAGACTGTATAATCTCTTTGACCAACCTCAGTATATGGCAGCCTGAAGCCAAAATGTTTTATTCATGAATGATGTCCTTTTTCTTAATAAACTATAAAAATGTGAAACAATAAAAGTGATATATACCTAATAATGAGTGAACCAATAAACCCACTGGGCAACTTTGCTCTGCAAGTGGAAAAAATTGACTTTGTATAATAAATTGAAGAATTATTAATCTTGTTTGAAACCCTTTTTATATCACACCATTTACTTTAATTTTTACTAGTTTGACTATTATCATACATTATGCATTTTTTTGTTGCTTTTTGGGAGGGAAAAGATTGACTAAAGTGTAGTCTTGAACTTTCAAGGCCTCTAAGCAAGTTCAGGGAAAGCCCTGACCAGCTGGCAAAGGGAAAAGAGAGGAAGGCCTCCTGGCTATGGAAGGCTCTTTCGACATCTTGATTGACAGAAACCTGCAGTCTTCCTCTGGAAGGATGTTCTTTCTCCAGGCAAGGTGAAAGAGAAGCAAACATTAGAAATAAGCCAGCGTTTGCCTCTAGTGGCTTCCAGTAAGTTTATCACCACACTCGCCACAGGATATTTTCCTATAATTAAATAAATAAGTACAAATAATATCAAAACCCTGAGATTTTAAAAGCATTCTGAGAAAGAAAACAATGTAGGTATTGAAACCTGTATTAAAAAATTATTCTCCTTGCAAAGATTGTCCATATTAGCGAGAAAACAACAACAAAAAGAATCACTGAAAAACTATATTCTGAGGGAAGGCTACTAGCAATACAATTATGAAACTACCTAAACTTGCAATAATAAATTAATAATAACAGTGGACTTGTTAGATTTCCATTAAAAGTTTTAAATGTTTTGAGATATATAGATCTCATCTACCAATTTGAGCAGAATTCTTAACTTGAGCCTCAATTATGCACACTCACTCTAGTTTTCAGGGTTTTGTCAGATACACGCCACAGTGAGCAACTCTAGACTCACCCTCTCATGTGGAGGCAGAACAAGGGGATGGATACCATTGGAAGGGGAAGTTAAGGGTCACAACATGTGTGTCTGTTTCTCAGTTTCTCAGATTTGTGGGGTAAATGAGCTATCATAGGAGACCAAAGATAATTGTGAAGTTATACTTAACTAAGTTCATTTTGGGGCACTGTCGGCACAAAGAGCTACAATGTTCAGGGCCTTGGTCCTCTTATCAGAACCTAGAGGAATGACACCCCACTTTGGTGGATGTTCCTATTACTGCAGTCACATTGTACATCATAAGGGATGCCACCAGAGTGAGAGAAGTAAAATCTGTCAAGATGACCATAGGCTGGATCTGTGAAGACTTTCTGGAACAAAGTCTTGAGGCTATTATTGAAATCTATACTTATTCCCACTGTTGTAGCACTAGAAACCTGTGTCACAGACAGATGCAGGACTGGGGTCTGGAGAGATGAAGAAACTTCTAAAATCAACCCCTATCTAGATAAAGATAGGACTGAACTACAATTATTGTCTTCCGACTTAAAATCATTCAGTATATTTATCACTCAAGTTTGTATATAGGTACATTCAAATTTATTGACTCATTCAGCTATTGAACAAATATTTGCTGAGTATCTACTATGTGTTATACACTCTCTGGCACCTGGGAAAACAATGTTATAACACTGTTTAATTTACAGCAAAACAACAACACATAATTATATAATATCTAGGGCTGCAGATATGTTAAGCAACAAATAAAGCAAGATAAGGACTCTGAGTGTCACAGATTTATTTTTGATAATCTAATCAGTGAACCTTTGATCAGGAGGTGAATGTTCAGCAGAGACATGAAAACAGTAAAAAATTCTGCCATAATGTTGAGGAAGACTGCTAACCAGAAAGAAGAACAAACATAGTGAAGCAGCATGGAGCTTAATATACCTTAGAATCAGTCAGCTGCAAAGTTGTGTGGCCACTGCAAAGAAAATGTAGAGGAGAGGATGAAGAGAGAAAGTTGGTAGGTGGACAGGACCAGATCCTGCTGGGCTTTGTAGGCAACTGTTCAGGGTTTGTATTTTATATTAAGTGTTGTGGGAAATCATGGCTACTTGGAGGCAGGGCACTGAAATGATCCAATACCCATTTTTAAAATTATTACTCTAGCAAGTATGTTGAGAAGAGTTACTCAGGGGATAAAAACCGGAGAGAAGAAACCAGTCAGGAAACATACAATTGTTCAGCAGAGAGAAGGGAATGATAGTGACATGTATTTAAAAAGTAGCTATGCAACTAGTGATACTGAGCAGATTCATGGTGTGAATGGGGAAAATGATCCTACATTCTTTATTTATTGCTTTGATGTAGCCTGAGGTGGTAGGGGTGGGGAGGTTTGCCTAAGCAACTAGGTGAATGATAGAAGCATTTATTGAGATACAGATAAGCACTTTGGGGGTCTAGAAAGTATAAGTTTCATCTTATATATGTCATATAAGAGGATTAGTGATTGTCTAAGTAGATAAATTACAGAAGGGCTGGTTTCATACATAAATCATAATAGGTATTCCAGTAACATTTTAGGTTTGGGCAGAATTATAAATTCAAATAAAGCCAACCTGTACAAAATAATATTTCTTAGCAGATACTCTAGTTATTCCAATAAATAGAATTTCCCATTTTTTTCAGTATCCTATAGTATTTTCCTTTTTCATCCCCACATCTCCCCCCCATCTTTCTTTCTCTCTCTCTCTCTCTCTCTCTCTCTCTCTCTCTCTCTCTCTCTCTCTCTCTCAATCTCTCTCTCTGGTAGAGGCAAGATAGATGGGAAAGAAAATGTTTAATAATGTGCTGCCACCTCTGAACATAATTCCCAGAGACTATTATTACAAATATGTATAGAACATAGAGCTGTACAGAGAACCATAGATGTCAGTGAAAACTAGAGAAAAGATGTTTCATAATTTCAAGTCTCAGACCTAGGGAACACTGTGGCTGATGAACCTGACTACAAATTGCTGTCTATGTGCTGTGAATGCACAGACATTTCAATGCCATTTAATTCCCACTTCACCTATCCAGTTTCCCAAACACATTTATAGACCCTCTCCCAGTATGCTTAGTGGTACTGAAGATAATTAAACTGAGATCCTAAGAGCCATGGTGATTACATGACTCTCTGTACATAATATTAGTTATTGTTCTTAACATATTTTATTATAATTATTTGTCCACCAGTTGTGAGTTCCATTGAAGAAGAGTATTTATAATTTTGATCTAGGTATCCCTAAAGTTAAACACAATGACTACCATATATCATGGGTTAAATGTATGTATTTTATATGTGTGCATAAAAGGGTATGTTCATTATAATTAGAAACCAAATTTTGATGGAAGGCATTGAAAAAGAGGAATATAACATTGTAATTCTACCACAATTAAAATGTTTTCAACATAGCAATTTATATTACATTTTAAAACTTCTTAAATAACGAATACCTCAACAGTCAGGATTGTGATGTAGTTGGCCATTTATTGACATCAGTGAGACTGTGTATCAGCTTCTGTTCTACTAGACCTATAAACTTCTTGAAACTTAGTATGAAAAAAAAGTTTTAACAATCATAAGAAGAATTTTGAAAGTAAAGTATGAACCTACAGTCAGTAATATGAATTTATTTATTTTTATTAAATTTTATTAAATTTATTGATGATATTGGTTAATAAAATCATATTGATTTCCAAGTGTACAATTCAATAATATGGCATATGTACATTGCATTGTATGTTTATCAACAGAAGTTAAATTTCCTTTTGTCATCATGTATTTGATCTTCTCTACTTCTTCCTTTCCTTCTGGTAACCACTAAACTGTTGTCTGTGTCTATGAGATTTTGTTTGTCTTGTTTATTTGTTCTTTCAGTTTTATATTCCACATATGAGTGAAATCATATGGTCCTCAACTTTTTCTGCCTGACTTCTCAGTAATACGAATTTAGATGATATAATTTAATAAACATATGTTGAAAACATAAGTGGGTACAGAAATAACTTAAAAAGTTAGTGGATTCAACCAACATTATAAATAAAAATTGAAAGACGTTCACTGAGTATCTGGGATTTGTCCCTAATATGCGAAAATAATTTTGGAGAAAACATAATACTAGGTTTTCCCAGATATAAAACCCTCTAAATTCACATTGGGTTTGAACCATTGTGTCATTTCTTCTGTTCTTATGTAGAACTATCAATTCATGTCTGCTTTAGCTTACCAAAAATCAATATCTTTCCCATGCCTCTTGCTATTTGAAATATCCCTCTCCTAGACCCCAGTTATCTCTTCTTCATCAAGTGGCATCTTTGAGTGAAAAGATAGAAGATATTCTCTAACTTCATTTTTTTTATACCCTTTGCAATTTAATATTGCTAATGGTGCAAGATTAGTCTGGCCTTTCAGAATATGGTTTCTAGAAAAGATACTACAGCAAATGAAATCATTTTATACATCAGCCTAAAAGACACAGATTTACTCATCTTACTTTAAAACATTCATTTCCAAACAGCTGGGGGAGAGAAACACAGACACTTTTATTTTAATAACTGACTTGAAAGGGTATTGGTTTAACTTTTCTAGAGAAAAGAAGTTGAGGATGACATTCATTTTCATTAACTACTGAAGATGTAAGGCCTAAATCTATTCCTCAGTAGGTTTCATTCTCATATCTAATGGTCTTGTCTATCCCACTTTGACCATAATCAGGATATCCTGAGGCAGGGACAGAGCTGAACAATTTAAGGCAGTGACCTTGCCCCTGGACAAATGTGGTTCAGTAACTTGTACTAGCAGCAAAAGTGATTTGCATGTATTTTCCTCTGAATAGAGTAGACAGCTGGCAAAGTCTTATGCATATTAATCTTGCATGGCACATTCATCTTCTCATGTGCAACAAATATATTTTTGAAATCTTTGGTTCATCAAGCAAAGAATCATCTTACTATATTTTTTAAAAGCTGATAAAAAGTACTGAGTGATACGTTAGATTTCTGAAGTTATTGTAGGGGGTTAGGTATTGGGGAGCTTGCCGTGCTGGGAGGAAGAAGATATAACATTATTTCATTACAGAAAAAATGAAATGCTTTATGGTTCTCAAAGTTCCTAAGGGGATCTTCATTAAACCCTTGAAATTATTTTTTATCTACATCATGAGAGGGGAGTATGGACAGAATGGTGTTTAATGCTTTCCCTTTCAGGAAAGTTTGTAGCATTTCAAAGCCTTTGGTGTCTCCAGCTTAAACTAAATCAGTACAGCCATAATAGTGTACTTCCTCCCACACACACCTTCACATTGGCTGTTTTAAAACCTACTGCTGTGTGTAACATGGAGAATTTAAGACATTTTATACGTTTGGCCAATGAGCTTGAATGTGGGGCTTTATAAGGCCAGAAAGGCGCATGAATTAGTAACTTTATAATTTTATTGACTCTGTAAGAAAGATGGAACTATGGAGCATTGCCAGAAAAATCATGACAGAACTTTACATCCCTGATTTAGGGATGCCCCTCTCATATTAAAGTACAGACATAATCCATGGGGGTAAAATACGCTGGTGTTACTCATGAATTATATTAAAACAGGCTTCCTGAAACAGTTTCGTCTTTTTAAACTACATGTCCACCCACCATCTCATTACTTTGTACCAGTGAAGTAAGATAAATATTTAAAGAAATAGTGAAATGTATAGTCTTTTTCTGTTTAGTTAGAAAACATTTCCAATATCTCTAAAAAGGAATTCTGTCTGAGAAAGTCTAGTCTGCTTCCTGTTCTTCCTCCTGATGGTCTTCCTGTCCTATTAAGAGGCCCCTACCTTTCACTTTCCCTTCCCTCACATACCACCCACTCATTAAGAATTTACTACAACTGAGTCCTCACCTTATCGCCTCATACCATTCCTTATATTGGTCCTCCTCCTTGGCTCCCTTCTCCCCCAAAATTGAACATACCCTTCATTTCTCTCTGAGATTTTCTTAATCATAATCAAAGGCTTCCCATGTCTGACTACTTTCTACATGTAAGCAGCAGTATCTATTTTCAAGGTAGTTCTTGTAAAACAAGATCTAAAATTATGTATGTGTTCATATATACATCATCTATACATTATATACAATATATATTTTATATACAGAGAGGTCAAGACAAAAAGTAATTTGTCCTTTGGGTTCTCATAGCACTAAGTCTGAGAAATATCATGTTATCATACAAGTAAGTAAGGACTCTGTTTTCAGGGCAGGGGCTTTTCATAGTTGAGAGTGAGGGACATACTTAGGTGATTCAGAGCATGAAACAACAATTTAATACACACACATTTTTATATATTTTTAGAAAGTTGAAATGGCAAAAGTATTCAAGGTCAAATTATGTTGAGCTTACTAATGTATTGTTTCAAATATTAGAAGGCTAGAATGTTATGCATGCTGGTTCTCACTACTAAATCACAAAAGCAGGAAGAATTACTGGGAAAGAGAACTATGGACATGAGCTTTGTTTTACATGCAGCACAGCCGAAGTTAATAAATGTCCAAGAAAGGGGTGCGTGTTGTCATTTATAAATCATTTAGTCAATACAATTCTTTCATTATTGTATCAAATGGATACATAGCACTTCTGTGTTAAAACATTCACACTAAAGTAACTATGTAGCTATTAAATGTGCTTTTGCTCATTTTTACAATGAACTAGACTGTGTGTGGGGGAGAGGGAGGGGGGAAGGGGGTGTGGTGGTAAATCTTGATTTCTAAAATTTTTATTTATATAAACTTGAATTTACCCCAAAACAAATAAAGCTAAACCTTATTGTGCAGCATCTTAGATTGTTAATCTTATTGGCAAGAAAAAGAGCCATGAAAATTTAAAACAATCTTGGGGAAAATATGGAGCTTGAAAATTATCAAGCTGGTCTGTGGCTCAAAGCAGAGGAAGACAATATAAGCAGGGCTTCTGTCAGATTGTATCTTCTACTCCACAGAACATGTTGTTTATTTCAATTTTTGAAGCAAATCATGGAGAAATTGTCAAATACGCCATTTGCCTTCATCTTGTAACAGTACAAAACTATTGTGAGCTCAGATGGTTTCTATTCATATGCTTCAGTCCCCACCATGGATGTTCTAGTAGAAAAATATAAATTTTCTTTTGAAAAAGATGCTTTACTGGAAGGAGGTGGAATTCTACTGGAATTGTCTTAGAAAAGTATTTCTTTTTATCGATTTCTCTGCAGGCAGAAAATCCAGAGACACCTGTAAACATTGAACTATTTGGGCATTTCTGTTCAGAGGACCTTAATGGTGTTCTTTGACACAGACCTACCCTCATTTTGCAAAATGAGATATGAGAATTCTTACTCTATTTGCTAACAGTTATCTTATTTTTATGATTACTAAACTTACCCAGATAGAATTCATCAAAATTTGCTGTCATTAAAGGTAAGGCTAACATTGGTCAAGTATCTATGGTGACTTAGCAGTTTGTATGTCAAAGATCATATAAAATTTTTCTTTTTTACTGAGGTAATTTTAAGGTAATTGAAATTCATTTTTAGTGTACTCGCATCTGATCTTTTATTTGTTTAATTCTGTTATACTATTTTTCTTTATAAAAAAGTAATTTAAAAAAATTAAAAAATGATAGTGAGGACATATATGTATAAAAACAAAACTAAAAGAAGATGCTATTCATGGCATAAAATAAACATCAGAGTTCATACTCATGCATCATAAATACTGATATGTATTCATAATTTTTAAATAAATGAATAAATGAGAAATAAAGGCAGTTCTTTCTTATAGTTAAATCTCACATATAAATATAAAATAGAAAAAAATAAAAAGTAGAAAATAGAATATTATCACAAGAAAAAAAGCACAGTAAAAAATTGTTATAGACAAGTTCCACTAATGAATACTAAAATTAGTGGGTAAAAGTTTATGGTGAAAGGATATACACATTTTCAAAGTATTTTCCCCATGTATTTATTAACCATACTAAGAAAAAGAGTAAGTTTACAGTAGAGAATCTCAGAAGACATCACCTTAATTAAGTGATCATGGTTGGCATCACCAATAAAAAGAGATAACAACATCATGAACTTCTTTAGTATAATATACTAAGACACAACATAATATCTGAGATATTGCTATTAAAAATACATGACCTCATCACAATTCTGAAAAAACATCAGATAAACCCAATTTGAGGAACATTATACAAAATGATATTTTGTATTTTTTAAAAGTGTTAAGATTACAAAAGATGGAGGAATAATTACAGACTGGAGAAGACTAAGGAGAACTATTGATAAATGTGATATGGCATCCTGGATAGACTTTTAAAACAGAAAAAGAACAGTAATGAAAAAATGTAAAATTTAATAAGGTTTGTGATTTACACCAATTCTCATCTCCTGATTTTGAGAATTGTACAATGGTTCTGTAAGATGTTCATATTAGGGGAGGCTAGGGAGGAGTATACTGGAACTCTGTAATCTTTTGTGACATTTATTAAATTTAATGTAGTTCTAAAATCTTATGTTTATTTGAACTAAACTTGCAGTGAAAACAGTTTAACATTGTGTATGTCTGTGTGTGAGTGTGAGTGTGTGTGTGTGTGTGTGTGTGTGTGTGTGTGTGTGTGTGTGTGTACCATAAACCATTTACTAGCAGATAATATACATTTGTTTTCATTTTATTGAGAAAGTTCTTCTCTTTCATCAGACTTTGGCAGTTCATCCCAAAGTACTAAAAATCACTTCTCTAAAGATTTAAGATAATTATATTTCTTCTTTGACTTTACAGAACAACTTTTCACATTCTCTAACACCTCCTCTCTTTCTCAGCCCTTTAGCTTTCCTCAAGTAATTTCCCATGTCTGGCCTTGTAAAATATTTAAACTAGCCCAAGGAACAAACTATGAGTCAAGTTCTGTTTCATTTTTTGTATTGACCAGAACAGGAGCCTAACATAATATGTGCCCTGAGAGAAGACCATGGATACAGAGGAAATGTTTTTAGTGTTACAAACAAGAAAATTTATCAATTACAACTCTTAACTTACAGTGCTGGCTCTGCCTTTGATTTGCCATTTAACCAGCAAATCCCTTAGGCCTTTCTACTTTACTACACAACTACCAATATCTTGTTAACTCTTTGAAGCTGCAGTTTCCTGTCTATGAAGAAGCAATAACACCCAAGCTGCAATATTAGCATGAAGACCACAAACGAGATGAGGAAAGGAATGAAGTGCCTGGTAGTACTGAGTGATACATAAGAGCTATCTACATTTCCATTTGGTATTCTTAAAGATAAACCAAGATAGAGATAAAACCAAGGCTGGGAAGACTTTCTAACTCATCTTCAGGGACATTTGGCAGTGCTTGTTTGACTGCTAGAGAAGAAGTAAGCACTTCAGGAACATGTCAGAGAAGAATGTTCAGTGTTAGGATGGAGAGTTTTCTGTGGTTGACCAGTTTGTAGAGCAAGTGGGGTGAATGAGATGTTTTTATTTGATCAAACTGTCATAATAATTCTTATGGAAGTGGCTGCCATGCCAGGCAGTATCTCAGCTCTTCTTCCCCTCACTCTACCTTTTGGTCATTTTTCTACCAGAATCAAGAGATTCTTGACTTAAACTACTCTGTTATTGTCACTAGGCCATCATCACTGAATCTATTGAGTGTCATCATAGTCATTATCCTTAAAGAGTTTATCTTCATAGACTATTTTATTTTTTTTCTGGTCAAATGTTGGATGATCATCTATTGTATGGTTTGTTGAGATAACAGCTTCCCAATAGTATTTAACACCCTGGAAACGACACACTTGATGACTGACATGTGCCTTTTCAGCAAGAATTAAGATGTCTTTTCCAGTAAACAAAATGTCTCTCATTTGAAGATCACAAGGAAGCTGTTTAGAATGATATTGTGAATGGGTAGCTTTGACCTGCTAGTGATACCACTAGTATCATACCTAAGTAGCTTATATTATATTTGCCATCTCTGCAGGTATTAAAGCCAAATCTAGGATGGGAAGCAAAATATCTATATTCATCCATATTCCAGTCATAAATTAATAGGGAATTAAGTGACTTGCCCCAAAATGGGTGGACTGGATGCCAAAATAATTAGGAGACTTGCTTTTGGCCAGAGGAGTTCAAGAGATTTTTGCGAGTTTTGATAGCCTCAGCTTAAGGATGTCATTGGTTCTTTTAGTTTTTCTAGAAAATTGTGGGTGGTAAAGACTGTTGATTTTTGGTAAGAGGTAACACTTTACAGATTTCTTCTATAATAGCTCATGAATAAAGTTTGCCTTCATTAGTCGATATAAAGATTTGTCTTATCCAAGTTGGAACCACAAAAGTCGTTTTTTGAGGTTTGTTTTCCTTTTCTTTTCTTTTCTTTTCTTTTCTTTTCTTTTCTTTTCTTTTCTTTTATTTTATTTTTTCTTTTATTTTCTTTTCTTTTTTCTTTTCTTTCTTTTCTTTTCTTTTCTTTTCTTTCTTTATTTATTTTAGTAATGGTAAGGGTTATAGCTTTTTAGCAAGAAAATGCTCAGCATCTCCATATCTTGGCATTTGAGGAGCTTACTAACATGCGAATCAATTGGTAAAGAGTAAAGGTCAGGTAAGCCAGAGTTTTAGATCCTGAGGAAAATCTAAATTTTCACTGACAGCTGTCTGTCTTCCTGAGGCTGAGGAAACTTCCCAATAATAGCTGTTAATTGTTCCTAGTACCAAGGTTTAAATTAAATTGTGGAGGACATTCTTGGCTCATGAACTAAGTAGATTTATAAAGGGAATTGACAGATAGACATGGAAGGAAGCTTGTGAAGGGTCAAGGTTTAGGTGACAGGGAAGGAGAAAGTCAGCCTGAAGAGTTAAAGGTATGGTGAGAAGTACAGGGTATAAGGGAGTGTGGGGTACACAGGAAGGTGTGGTTTTAATGGGGAAAAGCTGTCTTTGTTTAGTATTAGCAAACTTTTCTAGCTGTGGCTAAAGAATTTTTTAGAGAAGCTAATTGGGAGTCAAAATTTCACTTAGATGCTTTAATATATCAATTAAAAATTAGCCTAAGCAATTTTGTTCCCCCTAAGGTATCTCTGAAATGAGTAATTTTTCCTGAATCAAATGCTCCTCAAAGCAGCACTGGAGACCCACTTCTCTGGCATTCTCCAAATGGCACTGGTAAAATTCTGCCATTTAAAGGGATAGGCACAAGAATACACACAGAAAGCAGGTGTTTTCTCAGAGGTGGAGGGGATTTAGAATAAGAAGAGCCCCTGGGAGCTGGTCACAGTCAGTTGGTTGCATCTGAACACAGATTTGTACCCCATCCCACCCCTATCAGGAAAAAATCAAAAAGAATGCTTTCTGTGTATGATACCAAGGTCTCAGGATGAGCTAGGAGGGGAAGTCTCATCCAGTTTTATTGGTGACCAATGGCAAAGTCTGTTGCTCTCAGAGGACACATGCCTGTAGAAAATCACAAACTCCTCAGCCTGGGAAGCTGGCTGAAATAGCAGACTCATACCTTGAGACTCTACTCCTTATGACTAAACAACATTTAAAGATTCAATCAGAATCAAATTGCCAGGGATATGAACCAGGAAAGGAAACTTCGAACAAATGCAAATACCCAGAAATAAATAAAGTAATAAAACAGCAAAGGAACTCTTAGGTAAAGAGTAAACCCAGAAAAGAAGACTTACTGTTTTGAGCAATTGAAGGGGCATTTGCAGCTCAAGGGGCCTTAGTGGGTGCCAGTCCTGCTCAAAATCCAAGTGAGCCATCTAGATAACTGTCAAAGACAAAATCAAATCAATGACAACATTAACAAAAGCTATTTGTTCATAACCTTACTGCTAGGGTACTTGTCTTTCATCACTTTTGTTTCAGCAGAAGTTCAAAGGTATACAAATGAAGAGTAAGTTTTACAGACTAATAAGAGGAAATACTGACAGTTTCTGATTCACAAGTGGAATTTTTACAAGAGGAAGGATGTTTTGATCATTTTTAGGAACATGTGGTTTTGATCGTTTTTAGGAACATGTGGTTGTCCTTGGTCAGCTGTACGAAGGCAAACGAGCAGTTTGGGGACGTTTCAAAAGAAGAAAGATTGTTTAATATTGGGACAGAGGGTTTTCTGTGGCCAACCACTTCCTGGAGAAAGTAAGGGTCGACTGGGAGTGCTTCTTTATAGTGGCATAATTGTTTTTATGGTGGCCATGATGTTGAGTAGTTTCTCAATATCCTATTACTATAATTTTATATATAGTGCAGAGGAGAAGTCAATATTGAAACCTCGATTCCTTCATTGAGGATAATTAGAACACACAGATTTCTCCTTCTTTGGGCTATATCCTTTTTTCAGTCTGATGTACTTTTCACATCCTCTCTAAAGTCTTCCTTTGGATTAGCTTTTATATGAAACGGAGATGCTAATCTGCATTTCAGAACATGGATTAGATTTTTGCCTATATCCTAGGAGTTTGTTTAGACTTTTCAAGAGATAATATTACTAAGTTCTAAGAAATCCAGTGGCCACAGCTACTTGCCTGGATGCCTTCCAGATTCCTTCCAATTAAAATGAACCTGACCATAAATAAGAGACTAAGCCTTGCTAATGTGCTCACTAAATACTCTACCTTAAAATTATGTACTCTGGAGGCTATATTTCTTGGACAGCATATGCCTTTCCTGAATGATGAAGCCCCCAAGTATAATGTCAGAGCATGATTTATTCATTATATTATTTTACATTTATTATCATGTTATAAATCTTTTTTCTTTTTTCTAAATAAACCAAGACTTCTTTAAACTATTTCTTTTCGCATTGTTTAACATAATATCACCAACTTTGGCAAAAAACCATGTATAGGGAGCAAAATAATGTTACTTGAATTTTTTTGTTACTTTTTTCTCCCATATTAACTTGATGTGATAATTATCCTTTTTCTCCTTATTCAACCTGACAAAAAGAATTACCTTTAAGATTACTTTTTTAAAATATTCAACTACATCATGCTTTTCACATCTTCAAAGTTAAATTCTATTTCTCTATTCTGTCTGAGAACTAAGTTTCTATTACCAATTTGAAGAAGAATTTGACTCTGTGAGAGGATTTCAGAGAACCCCAAATATCTACTTGCTAGTATTTCATTCCTTTAAGTTACAGTTTTGTTTTCTTTTAAAATATGAATGCTACTTAGAGACATTAATGGTTTAAGAGAAAATATAACATCCTAGTTAAGGGATACAGTCAGCAGCCACATGGTCTGGGAACATGCCTCACCTTCTCTTTGTATTAGTATAACTTTATTTGATGTCTCTTTAAGTTTTCTTATCTGCAGAGAAGGGGCACACAATTTTGCTCTATGTGATAGAATGGTCGTGCTAATTAATATATGTAATTATGAATACTTTATATAAATTTCTTAGAAAAGTAGCTAACACACAGTAAGTGTTTATGGTGGACATGAATGCCATTCACTAGAATTTCTAGTTTTCCTTCTTTCAACATAAACAATAAGACTGCATTTACCTCTCCTTGAATTTAGGTATGGCTTTATAACTTTCTTGGCTCATAAAATATGTGCTCTAGTTATGTGTGTTTTAAAAGCAGATGTATATTCAAGCCAATGCATGAATCTCTCTCTTTATAGCAATCATTGAAATATATGTTGGCACACTCTCTGCCATAAGATCAAAGTGGCCTGCAATGTTGAGTCAGGATCTGGAGGCTGGCTACCCTGAATAGTTACACAGTCTCACAGCAAACTAAGAGTGATAAATTTTTTTTTAAGCTACAGCACTAAGATTTTAGAATGATTATCATCACAGCATAACCTAGCCTATCATAACTAATAATCTAATAAATATAAGCTACTATTTTTATTTACACAGGGAGTTTTGAAAGGAGAGGGCAAACAGAAAAGGAAGGACTTATGAATAAGAAGTGATAACAAAAGGAAAATTAAAAATCTTTGACCTTCAGACATGAATTTTTTTGATATCAATATGGTTTCAAGTGCTTGCCCCATTTCTTTACTTTTCAATGTCACTCAATTATTAACCAATCCTTAAATCTACAGAACTATTGGTTATGTTAAATGCATTAAGCATTTTCTCTGTCCTTGCTAGATTATAAATTTTTTCTCTTATGTTCACTAAAATGTCCCTTTTCCCTCAGGTTGCTCTACTGTTTCTTCCCTTTTTCTTCTTCTGGTCTTTCAAATCATTTCCTGATTTTAAAGCTACAATATCATATCTTACAAATTCATATTTTAGGGGAATTTAAATTTAATTTAATTTTTAATGTTCCACTTCCAAACCAATAATTGTTCACTGCAAATATTAAGACAAATTCTACACTACTTAACCTGTCATACAAGGTCTTTCAAAATCAGTCTTCCAGCTTGCTTTTCAAAACCTATTTTCTTACATTTATTGCAATATTTCTCACTTGAATTCACAACTCTAGTCATAACAATCCTACCAATCATAGCCAACTTATATTTCATCTTGTATTATTATTTGTTTTAATGTCTTGTGTTGTGATGTATTTGATTTTACTACCTTTCTGAATAAACTATATTAGTATATCACTGCATATTTTATCATGTCTAAAATAATTCCTTATATTCAAGATTTAAAAATTTTACAAATATATGCCATATATTAATTAATTAATTAATTAATAGAACTAATGGATTTAAAATTTTCCATCAAGTCTTCTAACCACAATAAAACAATTCCAACGCATCATTATCAAATTCTCTCCCTGATCTGAAATTTACAATATTGTTTTTTTTTTTTTCATAGGAATGCTTGTGGACAATGTTTAAATGAAAGAAACTGCTAAAATTACCTAAGGAAGGAATTATAATAAGTAAAAATTACTAGGTCCCACATACTAGTACAATATGAGGGAAGATACAGTTTCTTAAATTTCAACCACTAAAATTATAGTGATTAAAACTAAGCTCTGCTAATTGATCCAGTGGTTATATACTTGCATGTACAGCAGCCTGGCTCATAAGCAGCATGGCACATAAGTGTCTTCATTCCAGACCTGATACAACCTTTTTATGCAATTGCTTTTCCTTAATTTTATACTATGACTTATATTTGACAAAGTCAATAATTCATTTGATTTAAAATAGCCTTGAGTGACTAACCGAGAATAATTTTATTCCCATTTTACAGATCAGAAAATAGACACAAAGAGACCAAATCCACTTGTCTGAAGGTCCACAGGTAATATCCACCGAATATTTTAATAGTTACAAGCATTATCCTGAAGCAAGACCATTATTATTATTATTTTTTTTTGAATTGTCATTCTGCCGGAGTTTTCATGAGAAATCTTATCCATCTCAGGACCAAAGGGGAATATTTGGCTAAAGGAAGAGCAAAACTAGGAATGAAGGCTTCCATCATGACCCATTACTCTACTATTTTAGAAATTAACAGAAGGAAAGTGACACATTTATGTATTTTGTTGTATGGTTATATTACTTTGAGTTTATTTGTGGGAAATATTTAAATTTTAGCTGTTGGCCACCGAGGAGACCACCATGACTGCCTCCTACATCACAATGAACCAATGTACACTCATTGAATAGCTGGAGCAAGACGGAATGAGGAAGACAATCCTGTTCCATAAAAAGTGATGTAATAAAATCTAAAGACATTTGTGAATAATCTTTTTTCTTTGAGTCAATCATAGAACTGTTCCTCTCTATTAGCTCATGTAATTGAGAGTTGAATGAACATGGAAAAGTGACTATTTCAACACTGAAATTCATATTTCTCAAGTTACATTGTTTTTGGAATAGAATAAAATAGCCACATGTAGTCACCAAAATGTGTATAATAAAAACAATCAAACACCAATTAGACTTAATGACCTAACTGGGCCTTCCGGAAATTTCTCAATTCAAAGTATTTGCTCACTGCTTTCAAAATCACATTGAGGAACTGGAAGTGACCTGTTCATTGTGGTATTATAGATTAAAGGAGAAAATCTTTTATTCTGAATATGTTCTACAAATGCAAATGTCTGACTAAAGACATTTAAAAATATTTATGATTAAAAAAACATTTCTCTCTCTATATTTGTCCTCTTACCTTCACCTTATGAGACTTCAACTTCTTATTTCCCACTTATTAAAACTAGGTTACCATTCTTTCATTCAAGTACCTTGTGGGCAAAAACAATAAAAACTCTCATAATACATAAAAATAATTAATTATAATTTAGTTAAGAGAATGTAAATAAAGATTATTCTACAACTTTCAAATTCACAGAGATTTATTTATATTTTCTTGATTTAATTGGCAAGTTCTACAGTGCTTCAAAAGTTTGAAAATGAAAGGGATAAAAGGCAACAGCTCAAGAATGATTTTGCATAACTTCACACAATAAGCAGGTGTTTGTAACATCAATTTACAACAGGGACCACAGTACCCACCTAGTTTGGATGACTTCCAATCCATTTCCAATTAAAACTTACCTGATCATAAATAAGAGATAAAAGCTTGCTAACCAGTATACTAAATAATAGATCTTAAAATAATGTATTTGAGGGCTATGTTTACACACAATAAATTAATTCTCTTTAGGCTAAGAAAGTGTTAGGAGGGGAATTGAGGTCAGGAATCCCAAGGAGCCAATACAATATTGTCTTTTTCAGCATTGACTCTTATATTTTACAATGTGAACTACTGCATCGCTAGGAGGTTTACGATTTGGGTTGTGGCTGCCAGACACTGCAATGAGGTGGCTATTTTTCAGCTTCCAGAAAGGTTCAATAAACATAGTTGCCTGGCAATAAACTGGTTTAGAATAGACAGCATGAAATATCATGGTCAAATTGGGCAGGAGGCCTGTACATACTGATTGCTATAGACCAGGGGTCCTCATATTTTTGATACCCTTTTCAAAACCCTTGAAAAGAAACATATAGAAAAACTTGCCTTCCCCTAAATATAGGAAAAGAAAACAATTTTGGAAGTTGGATGAACAATGAGCATCAGAAAGAAGGAGCAGAAAGAAAGGGATATCTTGGAACATTCACATCCTTCCTTTTTTGGTAGAATTGTGTCCCACCACCAAAAAAAAAAAAAAAAAAAAAACATGTTAAAATCCCAATCCCAGTACCTGTGAATGTGACCATATTTGAAAACAGGGTCTTTGCAGAAATAATCAAAATAAGATGAGGACATTAGGGTGAGTCCTAATTCAATTTGATTGGTGTGTTTATAAGAAGAGGGAAATTTGGATAGGACAGAAAGGGAAGATATCTATGTGAAGATGGAGACAGAGATTGAAGATATGGTGCCACAAGGAAAGGAATGCCTGGGGCTACCAAAAGCTGGAAGAGGCAAGGAAGGATCATCCCTTAGAGATATTAAGAGAGCATGGCCTTGCTAACACCCTAATTTCTGACTTCTAGCCTCTAGTACTGTGAGATAATAAATTTATGTCACTTAAAGCACTTAATTTGTGTTATGTTGTTATGGCAGCCTTAGGAAACTAATTTAATACCATATAATAGTCTATAGATTTTAGAAAGATTGGTGTCAACACCCACCCTACTTGACTAAAGAATTTCAAACTATATTTCTAACTATCTAAGATTTGGATTGCATGGTGACGCTACTTTAGAAAGATTGAAACAATAGGTCACCATCAAACAACATTCCAGCTCTGACATTTTATTGAAAGAGTTGCTCTTTCATCTTTTCCCAGCAAGTCTTGACAATTGAAAGCAAAGAACTCAAATCTCCTGTATCAGCCAAAGTGCTATCTTGGAAACATAAACCTCTATGTGTTTCAAATCAAGGGGATTTAATACAAGAAACATGTTACACAGAGAAATATGTTAGAAGAGTTAAAGTATAAATCAAAGGACAGTGAGGAAATTCAGAAATTAGTAACAGTGTAAAACTGCTACTAACTCTATGCCTGAAGGGACAATTGAAGACATGGTGTTATTGAAGCTGGGGCTACCTAGCTGAAGCACAGAGATCCTGCCTAATAAGAGCTGGAGTCAGGAAAAGAGTACAAAAGAAGAGAGATACACTGAATGCTTCCTTCTTCCCAGCTGTCCATCTCTGGTCAGTGCCTCCCATTAGCCAAACCTACACAGTATATAGCTGAGTTTGGAAAATGCAGTATGCAGTAGCAGACCCCATGATAAGAATGGAACAGGGAAAAGCAGGGAATGAATATAAAGGCAAGCAGGCAATGAAGGTCACATTCCTACTTCTATAAAACTTTTGCTGGCTATTTAAGTTCCATCTTAATTCATTTAAAAATATTTTTGAGTATGTACAATACATCATACATAGCAACTTTCAGTGATAAGAATAGTAGAAAGGGAAGAAGAGAAGAAAAAAGAAATGGGGGAGAGGGGAAGGTGGATTGCATCTGCTCTCAGGAAGGTAGACATTAATCAAACTACAATTTAAATACCTAGCAAACAAGGTTTATGGCAATAAAGAAAGGGAAACTCTGGGAGTAGATAACTGAGAAAACCCAGAGAACATTGGTGAGTCAGGGATATCCTCACTGAGGAAGTGATTCTGAAGGATGCATATAAGCCCTCTCACCATATGATTGAGCAAAAGAGCTGTTCAGGCATTAAAAAAAAAGGAGTCTGACTTAAGGAAGTGTGATGGCTAATTATATGTGCAACTTGACTGGGCTATGGGGTACCCAGATAGTCAAACATTATTCTGGGTATTTCTGTGAGAGTGTTTTCGTAATAGGTTAACATTCAAATCAATAAATTAAGTAAAGCAAATTGCCCTCTCTAATGTAGGTGAGCCTTGTCCAATCAGTCGAAGGCCTGAATGAAACAAAAGGTGGTCTTACCCTGAATTAAAAGAAATTCCTTTTGCCCAACTACCTTGGAGCTAAAACACCATTTTTTTTTCCTTCCTGAGAGACTCAAATGGAACAGGGGTTCCTCCTGGATCTCAAGTCTGCTGGTTTTTAGCTCGAAATTATACCACCAGTTTTTCTGGTCTCTAGCTTGCTGACTGCAGATCTTGGGACTTATCATCCTCCATAATCATGTGAGCTAATTCCTTATTTCACATATATGTATATTTCTCTGGGGAACCGTTACTAACACAGAAAGTAATCGGAATGTTTGAGAAACTGAAAGACCAGATTGGCTTAAGTGTTTTAAATGTGTAACCACAGAAGACAGAGGCACAATATATATTGATGAAGTAGGTAGGGCCAAAACATGAAGGATCTGTGGGTTGTGGTTTGTAATCTAACTTTTGTTCTACTCATAATGTGGAAATCATTTAACAATTTAAGCAGGGAAGTGACATGAATTCATATTTAAGAAATAATTCTGGATGCATTGAAAAAAAAGCATTGTACAGGAATGAGGTAAGAGTTGAAAAAAATAGACCCAGTGAGAGCTATTGAAATTGCCCAGGAAGATGACAATGATAGGATATAGAATATGAAGGTAAATAAATAGAGTTGCAACATATTATTCAGGTATAGTTAATGGGATGTGATGAATCCAAACGGACTCCATATAGTCAAAATTTTCAGAGTTTTACACAGATTCTAGAATTGCCAGTTTCTCAAAACTATGAAATGACTGCTTATGGGAAAGACAAATGTTATTTTTGTTCCACATGATACTAGTTCCCCAGATGATCCAGTCTATTTAATGGAATCATTAGCCTTAATCAGTTTCTTATCCTGGACCACCATTTGACTGACTGCATTTAGCTTGCAAATAGTAGACTTTTAATAAATATTTTCTGGATTGAACCAAATCAATTTCCAAAACTTACATTTCAACATTACATAGGTATCCATACCCACAGGTTCTTATATTGAAAAATGTCATCAATCTAAGGGGCTATGCATCTTACAACAGGATTATTCAAACAGCTCAAGTTCTATATAATTGTGAAATCAAATTTGGAGCTTTATGCACTTTATTCTAGGTCTCTGATGGATGCAATTAACTAGTTGGGGTTAGTTATACTTGAGTATATACTATATATCACAGAAGCAATTAAGTGCCAAAAGTGGTAACTGGTTTCTGGTTACTCTCTCCTCCTTCCACCTGTATTCTTAACTCTTCTCTTGCTGCTGTTCTCTATTTTTGCCTGTATTCTTTTTCTTTCTCAGAATTAAAAATAGATATACTAATAAAAACCATTATACAATCTTTTTCCTATACATTTGTAATTTTCTCACTACCTACATGTAAACTTTCTTGAGCAAATTAAATTATCCCTTTGAGGATTGAATAAATTAAAAAATAAGAATTGTTCAAAACAAAATTAACTCTGTGTAATAGTGCATTACCAGCTACTGGTATCTTCAATTAGATGTTGAGTGACTATTATGGATTTGGCAGAGGGTATTATTACTAATAATGAGTCTAGAGAAGATAACTTCAACCTTCTTTTTCCCCCTCAATATTTAATGTTTTATAACTCAATGAATGACAAAAATTAAGCAATGCAAGTTTAAACATAAAAAATCAAGGTAGTTAAAAACTACACTTTTATATTAGTGCATGATTTATTAAGGAAGAAAAATACAGTTGAGGGGGAGTCATCTTTCAGTGCTCTAGCCAAAAACTAACAACTCCCAAATAGTCTCAATCATTGACTATTAAAAAAATTTCAAAAGAATTAAACTCAGCCTCAGAGGAAATTTGTTGATCCTATAACTTGTAGGAGACATATTCAGGTAATTGACCTCATTTAATATTGAAAAGCATCTCTGATAAATATATATTTTAATTCTATTTTAACTATGAAAACATAGACTAAGGACATTAAAGGAATACTTTCAATATCACAGATTTCATATAAACTGCTAAACCAACATATGAACTCAGATAACATATCATGCCATAACTACTCAAATACTACGATATCATAAGTACAGGCTTTAATAGAAGTCATGATATTTAAAGTAATATAATTTACATGTAGTGAAATTCTCTGTTTGAAGGTTTTATAAGGAAACATACAACCCCAAGTTATTTGACCTGAGGGAATAGAAAATTCACTGCTATACTCTGGTGGAAAAAAATTAAGATTGTATAGTCTATACAAGAATAAATAAAACTTTTTAATTCCTAGGAGGTGAATTAAGGCTTTTTAACATTCTTATTTTGACATTCATTTTTTGGTGGGGGGGATGGCTCTTTCAAATCTAACATTTTGCTATATTTTTCTAGTACACCTTGTCTCAGTGTTTTTCTTATATTTCTATTTTTATATGGAATTAATCAAGCATTGCTATTATTTAATTTGTCTCTTTTATTTACTTCCTTATGGCTTTTTAGTGGTTACTCTAGGGCTTACACATTTTTAATTAATCTAAGATTACTTTCCAATCATATATTATTTCACATGTAATGTAAAGAAAGATCTTGCAATAGTGTATTCCAAATTCCTCCCTTACATTTATGTTATTATTGTCAAATGTTTTGCTTTTACATATGTTATAAACATATGCTTGTTAGTCTGACAGTGAAGAATGGGAGAGGGGGCTATTTTCTGATGTTCTGATTAAGCCTCAGTCTTAGACAGACACTGTGTACTGGGGCTCAAGATGAGATACTCCCAAGCTTTCCTGTGAGCTCCATCTCTGTGGATCTTCCAGGGAAGTTTTCCCCTGTTCTTTTTCTACAGCTCTTATGGGTTTCCACCAATATCCTAAGACTTTTGTCCTGTAGGAGACAGAGGAATGAAGGTCTATACAGTTTTTCTTCAGTGGATGGAGTTCCTATTCTCCAATCAGCCTGGCCTACCAAAAGGGAAGCTGTCTCAGTATTCTTCTCAATTTTCCCTGTAAATTCCCAGTGAAAATTATGGAAGAAAAAAGTCTTCAGGAGGCCACGAATGCCCCTATATATGTGGTCCATGGGGACCTCATACTCTCAACTCTATCTCATACCCAGTCTAGCAATTCATTAAGATTTTTTAGCTAAATTCTTCCTGGCTTAGTTGACCTCCGATATCTGTCCCAGGTAAACAAATACTCAAGATTTGTTTCTCTGGACACATTTGTCTTTCCTTAAATCTAGTGTTAGCAGCTTTGCCACTCAAGTTCTCGGATGGATTCAAGAACAGCCATTACTTTGCAGTTTGCTCAGAGTTTTTTCTTGTTGTAAGGGTTGGAGTGAGGCTCTTTCCAACTATTTGTCTCCAAGCTAAACCCAAAACAGAACACTGGATATCTTTTCAGTATCAATTTACAGGACAAATAAAAAGTTTGTAGGTTCAATTCAAATAAAGAGTTCTTAGAACCAAAAAGAAATTTCTAACCTTTTTTTCTGCCACCCTTCCTGTGTTCACATTTGAACAAACTGGAAATCATACAGACAAGTATTAAAAATATCCCCCAAAACACTTGCTTTTCCCTGTTCCCTGGTTGCTTATCTCTCTCCTCTCTCTGAGATCATGCAATGCCTGCCAGTCACGGTAATGGGGAAGAAAAGAACCGAGAGGGACTCTTTATCTAAGAAGAACAGAACTGCTTTTGCTTTGGCATCTTTCTTCTCCCAGATACTGTTTTGTTTTCTGTCATCGCTTGATGACCTTGCACGTTTCACTGATTTTCATTCATGTGCCACACATAAAATTTCGAAGGGAAGGTCCAAAAGGGTCTAGTGGTGAAAAGCACTTTTCGTAACAAAAGAATTATTTTTACTAAGTTTTCTTAGTCAGTCACAGCTAGAACTCAAGAGATTTGTAGATTGGGCCAAATAAGTATAAAAACAGCAGAGAGGGGTTTATAATATATGTTTTTCTTTAAATAGCAAGTGGAAATGACTGAGCCCATAGCAGAAATGTATGAATTTTGAGAGATTTATTTACTAGTGAAGACAGACTGACTCTGTCATCTAGAGTTTCTCAACTTATTTGCCATGTAAGCTATAATTTGTAAACTCAGTGTCTAGGAGTGGAGTATGGTTTGTATTTGTGAAAAGGAATTAAACTGCAGTTGTTATTCATTAGGCTCATACAAGTTTCTTTTAAAGTGGATATTGAAATGGAAAAAAAAATTAACACAAAATGCAAACATGGCCATCACTAAAGTCAGCTTATCCAAAACCTAATTTAACTTTTGTTTTTAACCAGCTATATGACTTCAGAAATTTGTTAATCATTAACTTTGCTGCAAAACTGATCAAATAAAAGAAAGTTTATTCACTCTTCTGTCTCATACATTGTACATCCACAATGTTAGAAATCTGAATGAAGAGTAAAATGTGAAACCCGCACACACTTCAAACACAAATACTCAGTAATTTGTAGATTCAAGTTTCTATTCAGTGAACCTTTATTTTAATTTATGAATTTTTTTTTGTATTAGGGAGTTACAGTCTTAACTGGTTATCAGATGAGATTCCCAAACAGTTTATTACCTAAAAATGTTAAAGACTCATGAGAAAGGCAATTTAACTACTTTTCGAAAATCTCAATCCCAGCCAAAGAGAGAAAAGTAATATAAATCAATGAAAGGTAATAACCTTTTTATAATACAACAACAAAAGAAAAGCTACAAGGTTTGAGGAATTCAATGGGAACAGTTAGAAATAAAAATTGTTACAGTGTGGTATTTCAAACCTATGTTGAATTTTTATAAGTAATTCATAAATAAAGGCCAATTAAGCCTAAATTTATAATCCTGCCATATTGAATATATTCATTCAAAAAGCATTATCATCAAGGTTATAATCTGGTCCAAAATCTGGTTTTGTCACTTAATATTTTATCTTTGATGGAGCAAACCAATATTCAGAAGGCGTATAATCGGTGGAAGTCATTTGTGTTCATAATATTAAGGCATGACATTTACAGATAAACTAACCTGAGATGACTATACTCTCTAGTATATTCACCATAAAGAAAAAAACTTCTCCTCCACTTTGAAGCCAAGCTATGATTGATGGGCTGTGCCAATCACTTCATGGAGCTTGTTGATGTTTACAGTCATGACTGAAACTCTGAAATCTGTAATAGAGTTACAGGCAAGATTCCAGTTTGTTGGTGGTTTTTCCTTAAACAATATAGGATGTAGTGATACACAGAACTTAAAAAAAATAAAAAAAAACAAATAAACTCCAATGGGATTTCCCTCAAGCCAACTCCATATTCATAATGAACTTGGCAAAGTTCTCAGGATAAAGAATCTTTTGCTATCAGCTGCTGAAGTAAACATTTTTTTGTATTTTAAAAAATTAGATTTATAAACTAAGTACTCCATGATGTTTATATGTTCTAAAGCCTTATTTACTTGAAAGTTCATGTCCATCACTTATTGTACCAATATTAAAGTTAAAGGTTCTTTATACTTATTTATTGACCAATTGTTAACTGAGTATTTATAATACGTCAGGAATTTTGATAGGTGTTTTAGAAAATATATAGATGTTATAATTTTGTCTTAAAGTATTTATTATCCAGTAGTTATAAGATGCATATATATATGATATGATACAAATTTCTATTAGAGTATAAAATAAGGATTTATTAATTCTTCAATAGAAATTAGAAAGACATCCATGATTAGTCATATTTGTGATTAACTATAAAGTTTTGGAAGAATTTACTAAATTTTGCATAGGGTGTATATATTTGACCTGAAAAAAACAAAAAACAAAAAACAAAAGCGTTATAACTTATACCATGGAAGTCAAAATTTACATGAGTGAGAAATAGTAAACTAAATTGATGTGATAGGTATATATGGAACATTAAGGTATATTGACCATATATATATCTAAGCTTTTCCTGGATTTAAGCACTAAATTTCATTATCTAATCAAATATTATGTTCTTTGTTCAGTAAAAAAATGTAGTTAGGGTACAAGAAAATAAGGAGTAGTGAGAACAAAAGAGTAGTCTAGAATTAGAGTGTGAAAATCTTGACTTTAATTTCAAGATGTAAACAAAATTCTGAAGCTAATGGAAAGATTAAAGATTTTTTTTGTCTGAAATTGCCACTCTTTTCTAATATGAACTCCCTGATCTTGTAAGTTCCATCAAATAAAAAAAAAAATATATATATATATATATATATATATATATATATATATATATATATATATAAATATAATCACCATAACACCAACATCTAATAACATTATTTTTTCTTCTCTGTCCTGATTATATTATTTGTCATATATACAATGGTATCTTCTCCACATCCTACCTCTAGAATGTAGACTCCATCAACAACATGTGCACTGACCAAAGAATAGCTCTTTGTGGAGACTATAACTGGAACCTGGATGTGTGAACTGAAGTAACTATTTGCCTGTAGAAAAGGTGTCACTTCTGTATAATCTAGAGCCAGGGATGTATAGAAAGAGGAGCAGGATGCTGCAGCAGATGGGCAGGCAGTAAGCTCTCTCTGATCCCAAAATTCTAGCAGAACCACAGGGACTCTCAGAATCTCAAATTTAAACTTGGCCTTTTAGTTTGCTCTGAATTCTGATAACTTTTAAATACTTAGATAAATAATAGATAGTCTTCATTTTATGATTGTCCTGGCCCCTACAAATATTGTGTTAGTTGTCCCTCTGCTCAACTAATAATCTATAATATTTATGTAATTACACTGTTTTATATGATAATTTAACTGATTCTATTATAGTGTCTATTTTCCTCTGGTAGAGTTAATGTCCACTGAAGGTGGAAACTATACTATTCAGAAGCCAGCAAAATATTATACATATAATTCTTAAAATATTTTTACTAAATTGAGAAGAAAAAATTATTTTAGTCAAGAGCTTCAATTATACAATTGTAGATTATGTGGTGCTTTATTGTACCAAGAATTTTCCTTCTGCTTTATAAGTACATTGGAACATTTCTAATGAAGACTGAATCCAAGAAAATTCCCTATTTGTTTTTTTTTTTTTTTCTTAAACATACCTTCTCTATTATCTTAGGGCATTGAAGGAGTGGAGAAGAATCTTAATAGAATGAATCAAGGCTTCAAAATGTCAGGAGAATAGCACTTAGATTAACATTCTTTTCAGTTTGATGGAATGAACATTTAGATTAGTAGAGACATGGTTTTTATTAAAATTCAGCCTCATTATTCATAATACATCCTTGGTTTCTATTAGGACCATTTTTATAAAATAAGAGAAAGTAGGTACCCCGGTGGGGTCATTTCAGGGGCATTTTGAAGGACTCTGTTCAACAATATGTCATAGAGTCTAAAAATTTACTATTTCATCTTTCAGCTAATCATTTTTTCTCTGTAGCCCTTAAAAATACAAACAGATCAAAGAAATATTCACCATGATGTTACTTGTACCTTGGTTTGGGGTGCTTATCATATTTTCTCAATGTTTTGGGGAAACTGGAGAGCAGTATACTTGGATTGCAGTCATGAATACACAAGCATTGGCATCAATGTGGTTGTAAGCCCAAATCACCACAGTGTGTCTAATTTCCATCTCTGAGACATAGAAGAAAAGTAATATTTGTCTAACAATTAGAAGGTAATTTTCTAAAACTATGATAAATAGGCACCCCCCAACCCTAACACATGTGGCTAATAATGCTGAAGAGAATGGGAATGAACATAATGCCTGATGATTAATGCAACCAAGATGTGATTTCATCATTGTGAACAAAAGAAGACAGTTACCTCTCTTGTTCTAGGTGTTATACTTCTGTTACTACAGCCTAAAATCGGAATTCTCTTTTTCATCTTATTTCATTTGCCACCATAATTATGTGGCTCTTAAATTTTCACTAATGCCCCCAACTAAAGAGTGGCTCTGCTCCAATTCCCAAGAAAATTATGTTTGAGGCAGTTTTTCAGTGGTTGATCTGCTTTTTCTCATTTACTTGATAAGACTTAATATAGTCCCTCTATCACATCTAGGATCATAACTAATCATAACTAAAAAATTTTTAAGTTGTTTCCTGAGTATTTTTAAGGGCTTAAGATGACATATACATATTTTATTTTCATACTTCTTATACAAATTATAGTCCATTCCTTTTGAATAATGATTCTTTAATGTTTCACTTAAAATTCATTGACGTATTCTCATTGTTGATATTATAGCTAATTTTACATGTCAACTTGTACAGGTGGCAAGGCCCATGTCCCCTGGAATTGCCACATTACTTCCACTCATGGTTGATAAAATATAGAAATGTCTGTAAGCCTTAATACACATTTATTGAGACAGGTGTCCAGTTAGCGTCAAAGACTGGAAATATATCACAACTACCACCAAGTGATAAGGAAACCTGCTATCCTGCTTTCTACTGCCCATAATGTTGAATTAAAGTTTTTATGTGCTCTTTATATAGGCTTATAGACAAAGTATGCATTATATTTCCAGGAAGATGACAACTTACTCCTCAGTCTCCTGAGTCCAAGCTGTCTAGATTTTTGTCCTCCATGACCAGAAACCTAAATATTGGCTCTTACCTGAACCATGTCTTACAATGCCTTTCCCTATAACACTAAATGTCTTCTTCCCAGATGTGTCACCTCAATTAGTTGCTACATTTGGTAATTTTCTATATTACTACCTTGCCCCAGGAGACAGATACCATGTCAGGTCTTAACTACTCCCCCATTCTTCCATAATCCATTTTCTTAATTTAAATCAAGTAGAATGCCTTGTGGGAGAATCCAGAGAGCAGGATTCACTTTTTTAAAACTATTTTCTTCAAGAAATTTGAGTTTATAGGAAATTAAGAGGAAGGTACAGAGATTTCCCATATACCTCTGCCACCCACATGCATAGATTCTTGCATTATCAACATCACCCAGCAGATGGTACATCTTTCACCAAGGATGAGCTTACATTGACACATAATGATCCACCAAAGTCCATATTTTACATTACCGTTCACTTGTGATATTATATATCCTATGGGTTTAGATAAATGTATAATATAATTTATCCATCATTATAGCATCATATTGAGTTTTTTCATTGCCCTAAAAATCCTATGTGCTCTGCTTATTTATCCCTTCCCACTCAAACTTAGCAGCCACTAATCATTATATTGTCTCTATAGTTTTGTTTTTTTTATCAGAATGTTTTATAGTTAGAATTATATAGTATGTAGCCTTTTAGATTGGCTTTATTCACTCAGTAATATGCATTTAATGTTTCTCCATGTTTTTTTCATGATTGATAGCTCATTTCTTTTTAGTACTGAATAATATTCCATTTTCTGGATGCACCAGCTTATTTATTCATTCACCTCCTGAAGGACATCTTGTTTCCTTCCAAGTTTTAGCAATTATAAACAAAATTTCTATAAATATCTATTTATGTGCAGGTTTTTGTGTAGATGTAGGTTTTCAATTTCTTTAGGTAAATAGTAAGGATACTGATTGCATATTACATGGTAAGAGAAGGTTTAGTTTGTAAGTGTCTTACAAAGTGGCTGTACCATTTTGTGTTTCTACCAGCAATGAATAATTCCTGTGGCTCCATATTCTTGCTGGCATCTGTGTTATCAATATTTTAGATATTGGCCATTCTAATAGGTATGGTGGTATATTTTTTAGAAGTATATTTTGAGGGGCATGTTATACATTTGGCACACTGAGCATGTGGTAAAATAAAGGCTTGCTTTTTTCTATGACACATTGGCTTTTAAGCCTTTCACATTTATGATGCGTTTTCATAGTTTACATTTGTAGTTTAAATGCATTTGCTTTGGTTACATTTTGTTTTGTTCAAGAATTCTAGCCACTCCAGAAGTTTTCTGTTTGTAGTTCTACTATCTACCCTAGCAGGCCTTACACCTGAGAAAGGACACAATGCTCTTATTTAGACTCAAGTTGCATGTCTACCACTGACTGTGAGCCTTCAAATATAGCTGTTTCTCCTCTGTGAATTACTTTTTTATTTTTCTTTAAAAACCAGACCAATAACACAAATTCAATAGGACCTGCATCAACATATTACAACCTTGAACAGAATCCCCACTTAATAACAGTGAAAAGAGTAACAATCCAACAAAGATAGATATACACAATCAATAAATCTGTTTCCAAAACCCCATACAATCCTACCAAATTTGCATTATTATCTTGATTTTATGTATAATACCTTATGTTTTGGCAAGAAAAGAATATGCCTCCTAAATATTTCACTTTGGCATAGAATTATTTTGAATCAAAAGTGACTAAGAAACAGCAGATACAGGAAAAGTTCTCTACCCCCATCCTAATTATCTAAAAATAGTTCATATATTTCTCTTTTGTAAAGGAAATTTCCATTCGCAAAGCAATCCTGTTCTCCCAAACCAGAAAAAGAAGGACTAGGAGAAAACTTGTATCTCTGAAGATGAAATGACATGGATCTGCACAACAAACTTTGCTGAACAACCCTCCCTATGACACCTTTTCTAGTTATCTTCCTGAAATCTGCCCACTATCCTCCTCCCCAGGAAACATAAACCTCCTTCTCCAAACTTTGTTAAAATGGTATGTAAGCCTCTGGGTCTACCTGCCTCTTTGGGTTTTCACTGTTTTCCTCCTATGTGTACTAATTCTTTTTTTTAGTCTGTCTTTTATAAGTTCAATTCATGGGCCTCACCTACTGAACCTAAGAGAGTGTAACGTAAGAATGTTTTTCCTTCCTCTACAGCCACCAGGGCTTGCTCTTGTCTTTATAAGTCATGTGGTTTTATTTCCTTTTCAATATTCAGGCTCTCTCCTTTGACTTTAGTGCTTGCCCTTTCACTTTGACATGAAAAAACACATTTATTTTTTGTCATCAACCACTATTATCCAGAAAATTTCTGTGCCCTTCAGCATAAAAAACAGGTCTTATTCATCCTGGATTCTCTCTCTCGTCACTCTGAGCTTAGTTTGGTGTCCCTAATCTAATATTAGAACACAAAGTTACTAAATTCTACAAGGTGGGGGAAGAGTGTCAAAATAGTTTCATGTAGAAGATTTCAGGGCCTTAAAAACACAAATTGAATATCAGATTTTTATTAAAGTCTAGTTTTCTTTATAGCTTTCTTATAATTTCTCTAATAAACACTGAGTTTATCGTATCATAATTTCCCAAACTTCTGATTCTTAACTTATGGACTGCACATCACTCATTCAATAGACTCTGGCCTGGAAACTTTTTGTAATAAATACAGATGTGTCTCTATGAAATATGAATCTGAGTCCTCCCTACTCCTGCTTGTATGTTGTCAGAGGTTTTGACCAAGTCTGCATAAATGACTTTGTCTTTTCTTACTCATGTACATCTTTTTTTAAGGGTATACGGTGTGCCTATTCAGGCTTTGAAGATTAAGAATTATTTTCTTGAGTGAGCATTAATGAAAGAAGAGTGTATTATTCTTCTTTGGCCAATGGGCTGAAAATTGCTGACAGCAAATGTTGTTAATAAAGCCGCATTAAATAGAATGAATTCAGCAGTTAGGTAAATGATTCTTAGTTGCAGGAAAGCCTTATTTTGTTGAATGATTGGAGAAACTGACATTTATCATATATAGATGGGCATCAGAAATTAACCCAAAGAAGGCAGCTTTTTTTATTCCTACTCCATTATATGTATAGATGGAGAACAAAAAAATATTACCTGGGGAAGAGCTAACTCAAATCTCACTTTTTGTCATTGTAGTAGCTATTTATTTCAAAATGTTTTCCCCATGAGAGCCAGCAATCCCTCCCTACCCTAAGATATCAAGTTTCAGACTACAAGTTTTCAATGGCAGCCAATCTGGAGAGTTGCATATATCTACCCCTAGACAGCTGCATTATGGAACTAAAAGAACTGCATCTAAATTCATGAGCCGATAAAAAGTAATCTGGCTAAAGTCTTTTTTTTATACCAGAATATACAATGATAATCACACCCCTTTGAATTACAAATGTTCCATAACCATTCAAACTGGTACTGAGTTACTGACATTATTTGAAGTAATGACATAATAAAACACATTTTAAAAAGACAAACCCATAATTTACTTACTTCTCGCTTAAAAAATGTTTCAGAAATCTTTTGAGATCATAATTGATAGAACACCATGATTTCATAGACCATCAAAGACTTGAATAGGTTTTAATAAACCAGGAGAATTAAAGTGACTCTAGCTTGCTTGCTAGCTGTATTATTTCTCCACCTTCTCCTAGCCTTTTTAACAATCTAAAATTATAGCTAAAAATAATTAAAATATATAGTGACCTGAAGCTTTTTTAATTAAGTTTTTTTCTAGAGGGAATGCAATAAATTACAAATATCTCTATCCCCTATTTAAATTATTTTTAGGGTAAATTTGGAAAAAAGTCCCTAGCCTAGATAAATTAAGCAGCATAGTACACAGAAGTATGAATTCAATAAATTAGAATGCAAGAGAGTTGACAAAAAACATTCATAAATTATTTTACATTCATATTTTTATGATTAGAAATTCAAACATTAATGTTAAATTATCTTTGGAAATAGCAAGTTACGATTTGGTATCACTAGCCACAGACTATTGGTATATCTCTCAGTGGCTATGTTGATTACACTGCCTGGTTGAGCTACTTGATTTTGCAGAAATATACTTAATAATCATGATTTCTAGGAATTTATTTTATAGTTTTGAGCTGGAAGTTTCATTTCAAATATCTCTTTTCTATCATTCCAAAAAAACGTAATTGAACAAAATTATCTTTACCAGGTCTTTGAACATTGAAGCACATGTATAGTTATAGTGAACAATGTGTCATGTTCATGTGTTTACATTCAAAGAATTGGAGGTGCACTTAATACATATAACCCTCAAATTTAACACCTATAATGTTAAAACTAAGAATCCAACATCAGTCATTTAAAAAAGTAACAGTTCATATATAAAAAAAATAAATATTTGAGGAAAAATCAGCAGGTCTTTTGAGCAAGGACAATTAAAATATAAATAACCAGAATTCTGCTCAGGTTTTTTTTTTGAGCTGTGCCAAAGAAATAACTAAAGGCATTCTTAAAATGCCTTAAAAAAAAAAGCCTGTTTACATATACCTCGAAAAAGAAAGGCAGCAGAAATCAGATAAGGAAACCAAGGAATAAGACATTTGGAGTTAAAATAAAATAGATAAAATATGAATATAATCGGGACAAAACCAGCCAAGAGAGGGCACAGTCTTCAGATAGGACAACCATTGATGCAGGCATTTACTTTAAGGAGGATAAGCTCTCAACTTCTACTAATTTATCCAAAGGATTACAGGTTTTACTGACTGAACAAAGACCATTTGAAAGAGAAGCAGAATGCTGACCTTTCCCCCCAAGTAATTAGAAGAGATTAAATTCAGCTATAAAATGCTAGACCATTTTTCTCTAAATTTCTTTGAGGAATATCAAATGCCTTACCAAGAATATTTAAACATCACCCACCATAGTTCTATAAGTAATATAACTGAAGATGAGAAATAAAAAAGGCACCTCCAAGATCTAACCCAAGCTGGAAGGCATAAAAATATATACTAGGAAGATTTCTTAAGAAATGAACTAGTTTAACTCTTCCACAAATAAAGTGATTGAGCCTCAGACAATGAGATGTATATTAACTTCAGAGACAGGACTAGATGTCATTTGGGTCGCTTTTACAATCATAAAGTTTATTTCATAAGTCAGTTGCCCCCAATAAATAAGTCATAAAATTCGTGAGTTTCTTAAATATTTATCTCTTATTTATTTTGCATTTATTATCACTAGTAGCAAATACAATGACTAGCATATGATGAAATTCTCAATTTCTCTTCAGTAAATGATTTAAGGGAAGACAGAACACCAAGAGACAGGTGAAAATTGTGCCAGGATGTAATGAACAGGAAACAAAATGTCAGTTGAGAAGGGAATAGGAGGATGGACATGCTCACTAAAAGTAAATATCAGGCTCCTGGGTAGTGTCCTTATGTTTTGAGTAGAATTTTTTTGCTGTTGTCTTAGTCAATTACATTGATTTTTACCCTAACAGTGCATTACAACTTTCTCTCTCCAACCCACCTTCAAGTTCTTTTTATTTGACAGTCTGGATATATTTTATATTGTAGTTGCTTTTTTCCTGTGGGTATGAAAGTTTATAGATCTCTCTGATCTCCTTTTCTAACATGAACACATAGGCTCTCTGGTGACTGTCCCTGAGAGACACTAGAAAGCAACAGTTTAAGACCACAGGCTCTTGAACCTGCATTTGGTTGCAAAACACAACCTCTGACTAACTGTTCATTCTGGGACACATTACTTTAAGCCTAGTGCTTCAGATTTGTCACCTATAAAATGAGGATAATAACAGTACTTACCACATAGAATTATTGTGCAGAATAAGTAATTAATATTGATGAAGTTCATAGCACATTGTAGGTCTTCAACAAATGTTATCTTGTATTTTCCAAGAACTCCTAAAATCTTCTGGCACTTTGGTGATAACTTTCATTCCTGGAAAGTTAGATTGATAATATAGCTTTTCTATAATCATCAAGGATTTCAGCAGTTGGAAAAGCAGAGTTCTTTTTCAAGCAACTTGGTTTACTTATCAAAAAAGAAAAAAAGCAAAAATCAGTTAGACACTTTTGTTTTTGTTTGTTCATTTGCTTTTGGCAGATAAAGAAACAATCCTAGGGACAAGCAAGACTTGGTTAAAACCCACAAGTTAATCAGTGGCAGGGCTTTGTCTCAGGTGATACAATTTCTTCTCAGGATCACAGTAAGTTGTTGAATCCAGCATTTAGTTTTATTAGGCAAGAGGGATCAACTAAAGCAAAATTCATGAATCAGCTTATAATGAGATCTCTGGACTTTGGGGAGTTACAGAAATTGAGCTTTCATGTTATTGTGTAAATATAGAAAACCCTGAAAAGCTTAGGTGCTCTGAATGTGAAAGGCATTGACATGCTGAAGGTAACCGAAGATCTTCCATGTACTTCATTGGGCAAAATATAATAACATTTCATGTTTAGGATATTTCTGCATATGAAATACAAAAAATAAGAATTCTTCATACTAAGGAGAAACAATTGGGTGAAGATAAATTAAAACTCCAACTCACTCCAAAACACATTGAGAGTTCTATAAAAATACATCTGACATTAAAAAAAAAAAAGTGAGGATATAACTCCAGAAAACCTTACAGAGTAGGGGACACACTTTTTTCTATAAATAGCGGTATCGCTAAATCTGTCAATTTTTATACACAACTTGGTTCTCCTTAGATGAAATAGAGTACTATACAAAAAAAAAAAAAAAAAGACTAATGGGAGGAGGCCACAGTAAAACTATGACATTTATTATTTCTCAATTTCCATTGAAATGTAAGATTTCAGAATTCTGTACTGGAGACACTTATATTTTCTTATGTATAAAGCTTAATGGATGCTTAGTAGGTATTTACTGTGTACACAGAACTTTGTGGTATACAGAAAGATGAAGGGAGTTTAGGTAGGTGAGCAAAGCATCATGTTAACAGTCAGGGAATTTGAGTTGTAATCCCAGGACTGTTATAATTAACTCAATATATGACATTGGCAACGATTTTCCAGCTTCTCTGGGCTTTAGTTTCTCACTCTATAAATTCAGGAGGTTAAAGTACTAATGCCCATTTTAACTCTAATATGTTATAAAAGTTACAGTGGAGCACCCTGGAAAGAGCAGTGTATTTCAAGCCAGAAACTCTTATTTCTGCCCTTCTAACTAAATTATTGTCTGACCTTAAATCAGTTATTTAACTTCTACCACACTCTCTTCTTCTCAATTATAAAATGAGGCGTTAGACTATTTGATATCTAAAGTTTCTTCTAGGTGTAAAAATCTGATTCAATTCATGACTCTGTCCTCAAGGAGCATTCCATCCAGTTAAGGAGACAAGATATGTACATAAAAAGGTCAATAGCAATATCAGCCAAAAATAGAACAGATGTCACAAGGCAATGCAAAAGAAATGGGGCATATGGTAAGGAATATAAATGTAAGACAGGAGAGATTATCCTAGTTTGGAATAGTAAGAAAATTGTTCATAGAAGAGCCAATTTAGCAGAGTCTTAAAGGGTAGATCAGCTGTACTACAGGCAAGGCTGCTGTGGGGCTGGGCATCAAACTGTGCAGAATCCTAAAGGTAGGAGAGTACATCCTGAGAGTGTAAAAAATATCAATGTGGTATCACAAAGAAAATAGTAGTGTGGTTGAGCAGTTTGAAGGTTTTATTTAGCCAGCTTTGAAAATCGTAATTTAGGAGGAATTGTCTGAGAGTAATATATAGGATTGGCACTTCTTTTCCCTTCTTGGTTAAACGATAACCTACAGAGTAAGTACATATAATAAAATGGATTTTGCATGAACTGGATGGGAAAAATGGAGTTTATAACTTCATCAGTATTATCAGTGATAACTCTTAGTGTTTCATACATTATTTCTCCAAAATATTTAAAATTAATTTTTACCAAAAGAATTATTGATTCCAAATCACATTTTCAGACAATTGCATAGCAATGCATATGACAGATTTTTTTTAGGCTGAGGAAGTCTACCTTTGAAGCAAGTTGCACCAGACATTTAAATGCAACTATTTATCTGACAAACAAAAGGTGGTATAGCCATGGAGCTTGTAGTTGTGACTTCAGAGTCAGTGAAATTTTATGTCACAGGAATGTTATAAAGCAGTATTTTATAATGTTGGTAGAAAATCACAGTGTTTACACTTGATTCCTTGAGAAATGTTTCTCGAATCCATCTGGGAGAAAGTCAACATATTCTTTGAATGCCATATGCTGTAATACGGTTGTAGCTTAGGCAGATGCTGCACATGATAAAAGCATATTATTCAGTTCTCTCAGATAATTTCTCTAATACATTTCTGGCTCCAAACCAGGCCCTTGATTCAATAACCAATCTCAATCAGAGATATCAAAAGTTTTCCCCTGCCCTAGAGAATAAATTGAACTTTCAACCTCAGAAGCTGTCCACTCCATTAACAATGTACTCAAATTGCAAGCAAGCATTTAATGAATGCCAGGTTTCAGAGCAACAGCATGAAGACTGGGCGAGCCTTAGGAGCTGCTGAAATGAAAGGGCTCTTCTCTTCATTTCAAATATCAGAAGCCTTGAACAGAACATGGCATCTTAGCCATCTGAGCTTTTTAAATGTGACATTCGCAGACGTACAATGCTCAGCTCTGTGGTACCTGAATAATTGAGGCTTTGAAACATCAAAGTGTTGACACCTTCAAACACTCAAGTAGCTTTATTTGAAAGATTCTGCTCACAAAATAAGGCTAACTCTGCCATTTGAGATCAATGTTTTTCTCTAAAACACAGCGTCCCTACTTTATATTGAAACAAAGGTGTTTACCACATATTGACTAGCTGTGTCTCATGGGCAGAAGGTATTTAATTAAATACATTTATTTGTGATAACATAATGCCCAGAAGAATTATGAATGACTTGGGGTGGGAGGGCATGATAACAACATAATTTATTTCCTAAGCAGTGAACTTTCTTCAGATCTCATGTCATTCAAGAAGTCTGAATGAGAATTAGAGGATAATAAGTTCACACTAAGTATTATATATTCAATGACAGCAACAATAAGAAAACAACACAATCCTATTTCATGATATTAAGTGAGCACACATTATATTCTGGGCATTGTACTAGGGGCTATAAATACAGAGAGAAACAAGATAAAATAGGCATTGTTCAAATTGAACTTAGACTCTGTTAGGGGATATTAAGAAGTACATAGGCAATTACTGTGTAGGGTGATATGTTCTAAGCACCTGGATATAGTGACAGAGGAACCACTTAGTTCTCTCAGAGCACACAGAAATCCGACAGACAGACAGACAGACAGACAGACAGATAGGCCTTCCTGAGATAATAAAATTGAAGCTGTAATATAAAGTATGAGAAGGATACTTGATTATTTAGTCAAAGGGAAAATTAAGTAGTGGTCCAGTAAGAGTTACAACTTTGTGAAATGTACAGAGATGGTGTAGAGATGAGGCAGTATACCATCAAATATCAGTATAGTTAAGCTCTCTAGTTCAAAGTGGCTAGGTTAAGAGATGAGGCTGGAAGAGGTAAGTGAGGGCCACACCAGTCATGGTTTTAGACATCATAATTAATTTAAACTTAAAACTGAGACATTATAGGCTTTTAATCATAGAAGTGATAGGACCACACTTGCATTTCAGAGAAAGATCATTCAAATTCTACGTAGAGAAAAAGAAGTGAGGCAAAACTGGAAGGATAGACCTAAGTTGAAGTCTCTCGCAGAACTCCACAAAAATAAAAATAAAAATAAAAAAGGCTGCAAAACAAGGAAGATAGAAAGGTGGTGGTGGAAGTAAACTTAGGGAAGTTGTATTATTTACTAAACTGTTGCTTTATTATTGAAATAAAAAATATAAGAGGAGGGGCAAGTTTGTGGAGATGGCAGATGAATTTAATTTGGAATCAGGTATGCATTAGCTATGTGTGTTTGGAGCACAGTTTTAGATGTTGTTGAAAATGACAAAGGAAAGTGTGCAAAGTGAAAAGAAAAATGTGTCCAGGGCTTAACCTTGAAGAATACAACTATTTAAAGAATATTGGGAGGAAGAGTTGCTTACAAATGAGATTAACGCTGATTGGTCATATATAGTAGTAGTAAAGAAATCAGACATGTCACAGAGCTAAAGGAGGAAAATATTTGAAAAAGGAGAATAGGGCCAACAATGCTAACACTATCCAGAAATAAAGTAATACTAGAACTGAAATCATTGTCCACATATGTTAGCAGCTCAGAGGTACCTGGTGTTCTTAGGATAGATTTATTAGGATAGTGAGAACAGAGTAAAATTTCAATGGAAAGATGAAATGGAATATTACTCAGTCCTAAGAAGAGATAATATATTGCCATTTGTGACAACATGGATGAACCTCAAGATAATCACGCTAAGTAAAATAAGTCAGACAGAAAAGATTGAAAATCACATAATATCACTTATATGTGGGATATAAACCTAAAAGCAACAAATGAATAGGACAAACAAAAAGAGACTCATGGACATGAACAAGAGATCAGTGGTTATCAAAGGGTAGGAAGAAAGGGGGAATTATAGAGAATTCCTAAGGGGGGAAGTAGACGGGGTAAAGGGGTTCAAATATGTGGTGACAGAAAGAAATCTAACTATGGGAGGTAAACACACATGCCTTACTGTTAAAGTGTACAGCTGAAATTTACTGGATTTTGTTAACCAATGTCACCATTAAAAAATAAATAAATAAACAAAGGTGAATTGGAGACTAGGAAGTAGAGAGGACAATTTTTGACAACTCAGGACTCTGTGTGTGTGTGTGTCTGTGTGTGTATTTGTTTTTTAAATTTTAGTATGTATGTATGTATGTATGTATGTATGCATGTATGTATGTATTTATTAGGAGAGGCAACCCTTGGTTAACCTCACAGATTCCAAGGCCCTTGTCAGTTCATAGTCTCTTATTATTTTATTTTATTTTTTATGCCTACAGCACCTGGTCTTCCTAGTGGTCTCCCATCCGAATACTAACCAGGTTCAACACTGCTTAGCTTCCAAGATCAGATGGGATTGGGCTTGTTCAGAGTGGTGTGGCCATACATAGAACTTTTGGTTTACAGGGGAGATGAAAAATAATTTTAAGGGGAAATGTATGAGTCAAGAGAGAGATTTGATATATTTCTGTATTTTAAAGTGTGAGACCTGAGGACATGTAAATGTTTATGTTAAGAAGTTGGAAAAGAGGGAAAGAGAAAAGCTTCAGGAAATAATGGGAGCATTTGATAGAACCAGGATGTTAAGGAGGAAAGGCAGAAGTGGAGGCAAAAGGCTAGTGAAAGGAGGAAATCCATCTGAAAGTGACTGTTCTTTCTCATCAGAGCTAAGGGCCTCAAATATACAGATGTTTATTCATTATTTCAATGAATATTCTGAATATGTACTATGTGTTGAGCACTAAGTGCTGAGAATACAGCAGTCAACAAAGCATATAAACTTGCCTGTGCTGTGCAATTTATTTTTTAGTTATGTTCAAATGTAAATGATAGAAGTTTCTGTGGAAATCACTCAGAGTGACAAGAGCATACCTTTTCCAGGTAAGCTATAGGCAATTTTTACGAGGATCTCCTTTACTTCTGCCTCACTTTTCTAATTCACTGGATTTTTAACCCAATTCACCAGAAAGAGAAGTAAGATTTGGAAGAGACAATGTTATACAAGAGGTAAGTTGCCAACTCTCTGTGCAGGACTGGACCTATATTTAGAAGGGAAAAAGTTAAAGGTGGACTTTAAGGTTTGAGTTAGCCATACCCCTTACAGAACCAAAGTAGAATTTATTACCAATAATATTTAACTATTTGCAAATGCAATCTCACTGCCTACCATATATAAAAGTTAAAACCTATTTTTATTTGGTATTTGGACAAATATGTATCAATACAAAACACTGAAGTGTTTTAATAATCTTTAGAAAGCTCTATCCAGAAAAATGAACACTCAGACAATATTTTACAGATTTCATATGTACTATAAAGCTAATGATGGGACTCTAGGGGTCCTATTGATTCCAAGTTAAGAATTCCAGGACTCGTGCTGCTTTTGGAAGCAGCAAAGAAAAAGAAAAAAAAATACTATAAGATTAGATGTAAGCAAAAATGGATGAGAGAGAATTGCAAGGAAATTAAAAATACAAAAATAGAATTAAAATCTATATTCAATATGATAGAACATATTTTTATCTAAATAACTCAAGGCATTGCAAAATCAAATGTTTATTATAATACTCATCAATCTTCCATCTTTAAGAACATAGCAAGTTCCTCTATCTGATCTTCTAATTGCCTTAATTAAGACTCTTATAAACTGCCCAGATCTTGCTGTTATTGGGAGATATCCTAATGCTGAAGATATACTTTCTTAAATTGCAGTAACACAGTGAAATCCTGAATTGGGCATGTTCCCACATAATAAACAAACACACAATCTTAAAAAATGTTTTTCTTCTCAGTACACAATTTTTATAGTGTTAAAATAAAGATATCAAAAACAGGAAAATTTATAATTCACCTCAAACTTTCACTTCCCAAGACAGAGATGTTTATATTGTCTTCTTAATTCTTCTCTAAACCACAATTCAACTGGGCACCATAACAGCAATGTTTATCCACAGAGGCTTTCCAACTTCTTTACAGTTTATCTATAAATCTGGTGTCTATTATGCCTTCTACAGTTTGCTAATCCTTGTTACTTTAAAATTTTCTCTTCTTTTTACTTTTTCAATTGCTGTTTTCAAAACTTTGATGCAAATCAAATATGGTCTCATTTATAGAAGACTGAAATAGTGCCCTGTCTTGCTTTTTTTTTTTGCCAATATACCTATTAATCTTCCTAAAGTACTGGTTAGATTAGTTCTTTTTATTTTAAAAAATGTGAATGCACCCAAATAATTGGACCTTCATCATCATTACAAAGTAACTTTTTAAGTCTCTTACTTCTCATCATAATCAATGCCCTGGCAAAGCTTGTTTGGACTATTTACTTTTCCGCAAAAGACACCAGCTCTATTACCACCCCCCACCCCTGCAGCATTCTTTCTTTACACAAGAACAACTGTTTACAATGCATTCCCTTCACCTCCCATACAACCATATGCAGGTATCACAGATTCGTACTTGGAGTTTCTATTAGCTAAAATATATATCAAATTTTACCTTTTTCGTGAGGCCTCCCTGAGCCATCCCAGTTGAATAACTCTGCCATTCCTATGCTGTGTCTTAAATACTACCTCACATTGAGATGCATAACAGGTGACAGCCTTTTTTTAAATATTATTGCAATTTTGATCTATCATTTTTGTGCATTTGCAGCTCACATTAAGAGATTGTTTTAATGTATATGTTATTTGAAGTCCTTCCTACTTCCATGTGAATATGCTGATTCTAATTTAGACTTCTACAAAGCAATTGTGAGCCTCTGGCAAGTTGTTCCAAGAAATAAGAGCCAATCAGATGACTTTGGCTCTTTATACTCCACTCCTTCCCCACTGAATTTTAAGAGCTAAGTTCAAAGAACTTTTCCTGCTGACCTACGGTAATGATGGGACCATAAAAGCTTTATGTTCTTTACTGTAATGACCTACCTCAAAGGTACTGTTGCCAAACAGATGGAATGCCCAAGAGATTTGCCGCAAGTGACACAGGTTGTAATTGTAGCACCAGGGTGCTATTACATATTGCCTATATAAACTAAATATTCTTTTCAATTCGGTGGAAAATTGAGTGGTAATATATATTTTTTTCTTTTTGGTAATAGCTATTCCCAAGTACACACTGTATTATAGCTTATGGGCAAAGTGCTGACATTTGCTAACATTAATCAACAGTTTTCTCGGATTAGAAACTATTCACAAAATAATTAGCTTGAGTGTATTGGTGGTTATAGAATACACTAAGTTATAATTAATGACTTATTGTATCTTTAGGGCTGGGTGATTCTGTGTTGCGGTATCTTTTATTAATAGCAATCTTAAAATGACATACAGTATCAGATTATCTTAAAAATAGGGAGGCCTCTGAATAATATTTTTCATTTACTACTGCTAAAAGGTAGAGACTCATTAAAAACAAATCTTATGCCTTATGGTCAATTTTCTTTTAAATATAGTATTTTAACATTTGGAAATTTTAGTGTTTTCTTTCCAATAACTCTTCTCCTAAATAGGACCATACTCAAAGTGGGAAAAAATGTAAAGTCAATCCACTTTTGACAGACACATGAAATTCGGAATATTTTTCTCCGTAATGTTTTAAGAAGTGACACTGCCAAACTTAAATATGAGTTAACTGTGTAGTCATTTACAACTTTTCTTTAATGGATGTCAGGGTGTAGTGTTTTCACCTGAATGATGTCAAGATCAGCTTGAAGATCTCGGGAAGGCTAGCTATGCATGAAAACCCTCATGCTGGAGAGCTCACTGTTAGCAAAATACACAAAGACCTTTCCAAGCAAATGTCACTAAAAGAAGCAGAATTAAGGCAACAGCACATCTGTTTAAAAGACAAGCACTTGTGCCTTTGTTTTAAATTTATGACCCACCCCCACTTTTTTTTTTTTTTGTCTAAACAGGTCAGACTACCACCAGCAAAAACATTTCAAAAAGATTCATTCAATTTCTTGAAGAAAAATTCTCAGTTTTGTTTTATACACAGAATATTCCATAGAGTAGATGGGGAGGGGGTTTGAAAATATATCACAGTTTTCCTTCTCTGTGTTCTTTCTACACTTTCATTTGTCCATCTATACTCTCCTGATATCTTTGGAATGAATGACTCATCATGAAGAAAGTTTTAGGAAACCAATATACAAAAAGGTAACCCCCAAACCCTATTTTGTTTAAAGGAAGAATGTAGTAAGAGAAGAAGTAAAAATAAATATATCTACATAGCGAAAGTTTGTATCTAGGTATTTGAGAAGTAAAACTTTCCTTGGAAGTGTGTGTGTGTGTGTGTGTGTGTGCACATGCATGCACACGTGCACACACATACACACACATCTTTAAGGAGAAAAATTCAAAAAATTTTTGTGTAAGGCACCTAACACCACAGCAACCGCTGTCTTCCATGGTCTTCTGTGAGGCAGGTGGGACTAACTAACTGTCTGCTGTTCCTAAGGGAGGCTCCTCAGGGACATAAGCTGAAGGGCTCTATCTCTGAGGAGGGAGGGAAATATGTATTTGCAAAGCAGCAGCTATAAGTCCCCTTGCTTAGAATTTTGGTTTATTGCCTGTCAATTTTTATAAACATCAAGAAGAAACTAATTTTCTATATTAGAAAAAAATATAAAGCTATATTTTTATAGCTTATATATAGAAAAAAATATAAGCTATAAAAATGTATATCATTAGCTACTTCCATTGAACATACTACAAGAATCAAGAACACTTTTCCTGTCTCCATCTTATTCCCAGACTCCACTGTTTCCTATGGTGGTCCTTGCAGAGGCTCAGTTACATCAAGGCAATGGCTGGGTAATGTGCCTGAATGAGTGAGCAGTTTTGACTTTATGGTCTTTGGGCCTGAGTCTGTTAGGACAATTAAAATATACAACTATCATGGCAAAGACTAAAGCAATGTAGATATTCTCTAGGTGTCAACTGGTGTCATATTTGAGAAAGAATAAAAGATGTAACATTTTGACCATTCAGTATTGTTTGCGTGCCCTAAAATTTCCATTTAAACTGAATTTTTAAAATGGTATGATACCATCTTCTCCACAGAGGTAAGGCACCCCTAATCTAGGCTGGCCCTTATTCGCTAAGGAAGGTTTTCATCTATTTGGATAAAGCTAAGATGGTGATGTGGGTCAATAAAAGAATCTGAATCTGGTGCAGGTGGGCTGTCTGGCAGGTATATAGCCATTGTGCTTTACTGCAATTAAAATAAGAGAGAAAGAAGCAAGCTTTCAAATCAAAAAACATTTTTTTAATAGCTTCCATGGGAAATTTAATTGAGACTGTTTAATAGAGGGATAGGACAATTGTTCTACAATCTAGTAAGGGAAAGAGATAAAATCATCTGTAGAAATTTTTTAACTATAATGGGCTGAGCAGAAGTGGGGTTGAGCTGTACTGTTGAGTTTTAAGACCAAATAGTTGAGGATAAAGTAGAATATCTAGGGCCCGTTGTTTGCAGATGAGCAGTTACTGCTAATCAATTGAATGTTCTTAGAAAAAATTATCTATTTTTCATAGACTCAACCCAACTGTTTATAAAATATTAGGTTTAGATAGATGGACTCTAAAATCACTTTCAGCTTTAAAATCATTTTAGTCTATAACAAAGCCAAGATATTTTCTACATCCTCTAAAATTCATTCTGAGAAGTAGTATAATCTAAGATTAGCTGAGTTCACTTTCTGGGAGAAAAATTTATTTCTGGGGACTAATTTGCAAATTGTACCTTATAAGAAAATGAAAGCTATGCATCATAATGTGTTTTCCTTTTTACTTTAGTTTCTAAGAAACTCAGAAATTAGATTAGATCTTACAAATTTCATAGTGAAATGAAGCTTCCAGTGACAGTAAAAATTCACTTCTTGAGAGCTTTCTTTTACTTCTGGAGATAAATTTTTTATTACAAATATATATGTATATTTTTCCTTTTTCTATATTATTTAGCTTTTAAGCATCTTAATGTTTATGGAAACATGTAAAAATATAAATAAATGAATAATTAGTGTTTAATAATACTTATACAAAAATAATTAAAAATTGTCACATTACTAACATTGCTTTCTACAAATTTTCTCAATTTTACCATTTTTCATCTAGATGCATTATCTAGTGTGCAAATAAAATTATGTTTTTGTAAAGAATCTTAAATCTTCTATCTGATTCAAAACCATTTATCTACAAGACACAAAGAATACATCAAAACTCTAAATCTAAAATGCCATGAACATCCTGATGGTAACTTCTTAGAAGTGTAGAGTTCAAAATGAAAGATAATCTTTAGATGGGCATTTTGTTGATGGAAAAATTTGCTACTTGCTACAATCACAGGTCCTTCCAAAAAGTCCTTAAGATGTTACATTACTCTCCACTCTAACTTTAGTTGGTTATTTGGTTAAGAATTGAAATTAACCTATACAGAGGAGTCTGACAAGTCTCTATTGCTAGTTCACATGCTGAACTTGTGATATATATTTATTTTAATTTGGCAATTTGGCTTGCAACCTACATAGAGTTTCTACTCATTCAGTAACCAACTTTTTATTTGAAAGTGATTATCCATATTCACATATGACTGACTTGAAGAAATTTCATGACATTAAGACTATATGGCTCGGAATTTTTATTTTACTACCCACTGATTTGTCAGAATTGGGGGTCAAACTATTTTGAATACCATATTTATACAAAGTATGTTGTATAGTTGTATAGTATTTGTTATTTGTATAGTACTTGTATGTTTTATAGTATTTGTTATTTGATAATTTTGTAAAGCATTCATAATTTTTTTAATATTAGTGTTTTTAGAAAGTATTATTTCCATGAAAATAATTTATAAAATGTATTTTCATATAAATTGTAGGTTTACATATGTATAGGCAACTGGATTTACTAGACACTTAATGATGGGCCTTATTCAGTAAGGCACAGAAATTAATGTCTTGACACTATGGGTAGCACAGAGGAAATGAACATGGCCATAAAAAGGACAAAGTCAGATTAAATTTATCATTTCATAAATGTAATATGGCTTTAATGATGAAATTATAGTAGTGCTTACATAATTTCCACAAGTAACACAGGAACATTAGAATCAGAAGCATTCTTCTCTAGTCTCCAGTAAGAAGAGAAGCCTCTAAACCCAGAACTTTTTATCCTGTATTAAACTTTTAAAACTTGACTCAGTAGTAATAAATTTGGCCTTAAAATATCAGGAAACTGATTAATACAAGCATTTTTAAAAATCAGTAAAATTTGTTGATTTATCGAATAAATCAAAAGGATTGATACGGAATTCCTCAAATGGCTTATTTAACTTATAGTATGTACTTATGTTCCAAATTTTGATTTCATCCACAAAAGCAAAAGCACCTAGAATGTACTAACTGAAATGACTGGACAATCTGAAATGACCAAATACACTCACATACAGGTGAACAACAGGTTTTGAACTGCACATGTCTATTTATAAGTGGATTTCTTTCAATAAATACCTGTACTGTTTTTGATCTGCAATAGGAAATCCGTGGATGCAGAGGGCTGACTGTGTGCATTGATCTATGCTATTTTATAGAGCAACTTGAGCATTTTTTGGATTTGGGTATCCGCTAGGGGTTTTGGAATCAAGCCCTTGTGGGTACCAAGAGACAACTAATTTTTGGCTAGTCATCAGTCATACAGAGAATTTCAACTGCACTGGGGTTGACACCTCTAACCCCACACTGTTTAAGAGTTAGTATCACACAGCATCCCTCTCCTCAAACAGAAGTGCCAGTTACAGTAAAACAATTTCTCTCCCATCCTGTTAATTTCAAGGACATTCACTGGATTTTCAAGTTTCTTAAGTTTAAAGGACATTTATGAAAAAGAAACTGAAGGTGCTCATTTTCAATACAGTTGATATTATTGATTAGCTGATAGTCCCAAGGCATTATTTTCATTGTGCAAAATAAGCATAAAAATACTACAAGCAATTAATTGCCTGCTTTTCATATCATGCTTTGCAATGGCCTATCAGCCTTTTATTAATATTAATGAAGAGAATTAGCACGGAAGATCAGGGAGCCTCGATAGCACTGAGAACCTGTGAGGACCTTACGGCTCTGATGCTTTATTATTTTTTAATCAAAGTAGCTGACTTGAAGGCACAGAATTAAAGAACTGAGTCTTTTATGATTCCACAATGATTCAAATTAAAATGATCTATACTTGCATAATTCCCGTGAACCATTTTGTGCTTGTTAAAAACAGTTAAAAATTGCATAAATTCATGATTTAAGGGCTGCAGTTTTCTTTTCTTAATGAACAGTCCACTTTATATGTTTCTCCCAACCCACACATGTGGACATAATAAAGCAAAAAAAAAAAGGAGGGGTGAGCAGAGTGAGCAAGAGAGAATTTTACCTTATAATGTACACTGACTAAAAAAGAAATGATTATTTGTTACTTCTAGACTCACTAGAAATTCTTGGCATTTATACATAGCTCCATTAAATGTTCTTGAAAACCTGTGTAAAAAGGGCACCAGGAAAACTCATTTTTCAGATAGAACACAGGAGCTATACAATTAAAGAAAATTGTTTCTATTTTCTAATCAGAAACTTAGGGACCAGTGGAGGTGCTTGAGTGCACCCATAAAAACTATTCTTTTTCTTTCAAAAACTCCAAATTAAAGTCTCTAAGGAATTTACATATCATTTCAAATACTGATGTTCCCATTAAAATTTTGTGTTAAAATTATTACTCTGTACAAAAATATTAAAACCACTGACTTATATTAGACAAATGTATAACTAGAACCCCACTGATTCTTTCAAAAACATCATAAAAATGTGGATATGTGGATATGATCATATGAAATATTACATATTCACTTAAAATGCTATAGGTTCAAACTTAATCAAATTCAGAATTCTGAAACATTCATAAGCAAAATCTCTTCTAGATCATAATGGTACAAATAACAAATTTCAAGGAGATAGATTTCTCATATTGTAAAAAAGGAAGATTTGATGTTAAGTTTGGAGTGACTAAAACGAATTCCCTGCATGTCCAAAGAAGACAAGCAGATCTGCATCAAATGAAGGGAAGTTCTGGGACATAAGATATATTAGAAAATAAGTATAAGAATAATCTAAAAAAAGGAAATCTTCCAAAGAAGTATTACTCAAAATGTAGTCTGAGATGACTTTTATCCACATCAACCAAAAGCTTATTTAAACAAAAGAACAAACAAAACGTTTTTCAACCTCCACCTCGGATCTATGAACTCAAATCTCCAATATAGCCCTTGCATTCTAAATGACTCATAGATGGGAAAATATGAATGAATGGTTTTCACTTTTTTTTAAAGCAGTAGTTTTGATTTGTTTTGCTTTTCTTCTTTATTTTTAATGCAATCATGAGAGAAATCTTTATATCAAAAAAGAAAAGAAAACGAGTTATTCTACTGAAAGTAGATGGTAAAGGATTGATCTCCTCAACCTTGGCATTCTCTTCAAATAAGGGTAAACCAAAAGCCCCAAGACACATCTCAGGAGTCCTAATCACCCTCCACTTTGGGGATTTTCTTCCTCCTTCTTCCTCCTCCTCGCGATCTGCCATTCTTTTTCACTTTGCAGCAGCAGTCCATAGAGAACATAGCTGTGATGCCTGAATTATATTAACTAGATTTTAATTCTTCTTATGTCATTATCTGCACCTGTATTATGAATCCATTGGCAATATTTTGGGGTGGAAGTTCAGAATGTGGACACTATATTGGCAAAGAGGTTTGTGTCAGTCATGAAACACGCTTTACTTGTTAAACTTCTCTCCAAGGATTACCTACATTCTCAGTTCGAGTCCTTTCTCTGCCTCCTGCCAAAATTGCTTCGGCTTTATCAGAAGTTCATTTCTTCTTGGTGAGTTCTACAGAAAATAGAATAACTTTATTTTGGTGTTTTATATTTACTTAAAAAATATTAAGGATATTTAAGACATTCTACTCTGTGAGAGCAGAGCTTATGGTTAATTAAATTCAATTTAGAAATTCCTATTCTTCAGTCAACATTCTCCAGAAATTTGTTTTATCTTTTTTTTGTTGTTCCAAATTTCAGCACCACTTCTGGTTTAGAGTGTTCTTTAAATGTGCTGATTGAGAAGATGTAATCTGTCTAATTCTCTAGTACCTGTCCACTAAAATTATATCTAGAATATAAAAGCAAACAAAAATGAGATTTTTCAATATTAATAGGGAAACAATGTTTACAATTGGATGTAAGTGAATTCATGTAGTGGTAGTAAATAGTGTATAGGCCAAAGGAAGGTACTGAGGATGAAGAGTAGATGCCAAATTGCCTGGAGTAGATTCAATGATAGAGAAAGAGCTCATATTTATAAAAACTTAGCAATTTCTAATATGTGCCATATGCTCGACAAAAAATCACCTGCTACTACAGTCTTTTATTATTACAGTAGATGCTTTCATAAGTGAATTCAACCTTCTAAATTAACCAATGCTTTACTTCTCATTTTTTTTAAGCCTATAGAATAATGCTTATTACCTGCAGAATTCTAGTAGGCAGTGGGTTTCTTGCTAATACTGTCTGTCCTTCTGATCCCATCAGGTGAGTGTTACACTTACCTAGATTCGTTTGTGCTGGTCGCCAAAATTATCTGTGCTATCAATAATTTATTAATTTATTTAAATGTTATGTAATATATGTTTGAAAATAAAACTCTAATTAAAATTTTTAGAAGGACTGAAGAGACTTAAAAATTTAGAAGTGGAAGTATATCCAAATGTTTAATATACACACCACACACACACACACATACACACACACATTTCAAAGTAGATTTCTAGCTGTAACTATCTTTTGTGATTGATGAACAACCATAATAAAAGGACTTACACTCTACAACACTATTATCATTATCATGAGGGCAGTGAAAATATGGACTGAGTAATGTCATAACAGAGAAAGGAGCTAGATGAAAGGAGACTAAAACAAACGCAGCCTGCTTTAGAGTTGTTTGCAGGGCCCACTCTGAGATTGCAAAACCGCACTTTAAGAAAAAGTTTGATTTTAATTATCCTCAAAGGCATCATCATTATTCAGTTTTTCTCCTTACATGCTTTTTAAAGATACTTTTTCATAATTTACTGCCCCTAACAAATAGTTACATAGCAGAAAAATAAGATTTAAAAAATAGTTATCTTGTTAAATTTTTCCTTTTGTAAACCTTGGAATAAGTGTTGTATTGTATTGTATTGTATTGTATTGTATTGTATTATAATGTATCCTATTGCATTTTCTCACTCAGAAAAAACATTCCTGGGGTTGAATCTGAGATAGAAATATTCATGGCTCCTCCCTCTAGAACAGGATAGGTGAATTGAAGGGCTGAAAGATGTGCAAAATGGTAATGGGTCGTTGTTATTACATTTAAGGTTTGAAATCACTCAACATTACTCAGGATTGGAAAATTGCTATGAGTGTTCACAGACCTTCTCTGCCTGCGAAACGTTGGCACATTCCCATCCACTGCCAAAGTGGTGGGTAATCCATACACACTGAGATTGTCTGCCCAGACTAGGCCAACTGCCTAATGCATCTGAGTGCTGACAATACAAATAAACTTTATGATAAACACTCAGAGCCTAGCTTAATTTTTCAAACTGTATTTTGCATTTTGATGAGGGAAAAAAAATCAGAACTGAAGGCTATGCGGGGAGAGCAATAGCAGTGTGCGTGCTACATTTTTCATCCTAAACAGAATGATTTACTTTAGCCATTTCTGGAGTAACAAATCCTGTAACTGAAATTCATGCTTGGAATGCCTTAAAGGAATGCAAAGGCAAGTTGATTTTTCATCTTAAAAAGCTATGGTGGTTAATTTGGTCTTAATAAAGGATGAAGAAAAGGTAGAATATTAGGTATAGATAAAAATCACTCATCTCTCTATTTGAGGTTCCAGACTTTAATCTCATTGTATGTTCAAGGCATGTGAAAAATACATGAGTTTCTTGAAGTGTTCTCTTGGGTGGCATAGATTTTTCATTTGCTCACTGTTTATAACAATAACTTAAGTAACAAATTATATTCTGAGAAACTCTACACCAAAATCAGAATCTCGTTTGTACTATCTCCACAGATTAGTTTATTATTATTTTTTAAATAGTATACTTAACAATACATGAATAAAAACTACCTATAATTCTACCATGTTGAGAGTCATCATGAACATTTTCATAACCATCCTTTCACACATCCTCATAAACTTCATAAATGGGATACTGTGATATACACTGTTATTATTTAGATCGGTTGGCTACTTTTTTACCTTCATAGTTATTATCTTCATCTGCCAGTAACTGTTATTTACTATAATATATTCTCTTTATAATTTTTATATTTGCATTTTGGTATGCATATTGACTAACATGCACACAGATACATTTTTTTCTTTGTTGTTGTTTGTTCTGTCAAAATAGAATCTCCCACTTTAATCTTTATTTTCTTTCTTAATAAGAAAATGTAAAATATTATCTCAAGTCACCAGTTGAATTCTAACTCATTCCCTTAAATAATTAAATCATACTCCCTAGTAAGAACTTATCAAATTTGTTCAAATTTTTTTTATAAACATTCATTTTGTTGGAAATATTTTGCCACAAATGCAGCTTTTTGTTTTTAGAAAATAGATTTTCAGTAGTAGATATCTAGGTTAAGAATATCTGTATATTAATTTTAAGAAATGTTGTAAGATAGCATTTCTGTATTGAATTTCTCTATACTACTTATCATCATCTTATATCCTCTATTTTTTTTTTATTTACTTTCTGTATCTCCCACTAGAAGAGATAATTCTACAAGAACTAAGGTTATGTCCTTTGTTCATTGCTGTATCTTCATTCTCTGGTATGTATCAAGTATGCAATTAGTATTTGTTGAATGAATAAATGATGTTAGAATTGCTAAAACCACAATGATTAAATATCATCATAAATATCATTAAATGAAACCCCTCTCATTTTAATTCCTGATTTAATGGAAATGGCAGAATTCCTTTGTTGAAATGATGTTTAAATGATATGACTAAAAATGATCTATAAAAACAAACATGCTTTTCTTCTGTCCCTTTTCACTTTTTTTTTCTTATTATTGTTTTAATGACTAATGACTAAATGATGCCATGGAAACATTTTTGGTATATACTATTTAATTATGTTTTTTTCTCTTGAATTTACTTATGTATTATCTATGCTGATTGATTTCCTAATATTGAATTATTCTTGTGTTCTTGAAATAAATAACATTGAGATATAGTATTTTATATACCATTGCATTATATTTGTTAATAATTTATAAAAAATAATTCCTTCTATACTTATAGTTAAGACTGTTCTATAGGCTTTTGTTTCAGAGTTTATTTTTATTATATTTTTGGATTAGAATTATAGTTCCTTAATAAAATGATGTGGAAAGATAGCCATCTTTTTGCAACACCTATAATATTTGAAATTATATTTAAAAAATTGGAATTATATAGTCATTAAAGCTTAGATAGAATTTATAGGGAAATCAACTGGCCTTGCCTATTTTAATGACATATTAAACAACATTCTAGTATCTTTTAATTTTTCTATATGTTACATATTTTTATGAGGTTAAGTTTGCTAATGTTTATGTTTCTAGAAAAGTGTTCACCTTAAGTTTTCAAAGTTATTGCCATATAATAGTATGCATCTTTTCCATAATTTTAGTTTTATGTCCTTTTACATTTAAATTACACTATGTCTGACATTTTTCTTTTTCTCTTTTTTTTTCTAAAAGGAGGCTAGGGAGGGGTTACTTATTGAATTGTTCTTTTGTAAAGATCTACATTTTAAATGTCTACACACACGTATATGTCCGTTGTCTATATAAATTTATGATATTAAATAAACTTTTAATAATATCTAAAAATCAGTTCCTGTACCCTAAGCTGTGTTTTGAACACTGGATTTTTATATATACTTTTAGATGGAGCTTATAGGAGGAACTAGAAGTTCAGACCATTAGAAGTTCAATGATAATATTATATAAGTGCTTTTTTTTTTAGTGAGAACAGAGCCAATATACATTCTTAGAGTACTTTGAAATCATTTAGTCAGCATTTAACTCAATAGGAGAGAAACCTTTCCTATATAGTATTACCTGTTACTACCTCAGACAATTTTTTTTTCATTTCACAAACTAAGCTTAGTGAGTCTTTTCTGCCAAGAATGCTAAAGAAAATGGGACACTAGTGACACAAATTCACCTAATACTAGATTAAAATACTGTAGGTGTTTTTACTACTTATAATCGCCAAGAAAATATCATTCTTCTACACACACCATTAAATATAGCAGTAACACCACACATCTCACATCTATAAAAATTATCTTCTCGTTGGTGGTATGAACCTTGATACAATGGCTCTCAGGGTCATTGTGCCAATAATTTTAAGTGACAAAATTTGCTAAACTTATTGAAGTGTGTTCCTTCCTATCTATTTTTAATGTTGCCAAAAGATGAAAATATATGCCAAATAATGTGCAGGGTTTATTTTGGGGTGGAAAAGGCAGCATTTAATTGACAGATAAAAAGGTTATATAAAGGGTAATTTCATTTTCCATCAGAAGCAAGGTTTTACTGTTAAGAATTAAATTAACAGCACATGAAATTGGCTTTTCCTAAGTTCATGCTTTTTTTAAACAAAAAAATAAATGAATAAATAAGCACCTCCAACCAAAGTAGAGAGCTATAAAACTTCTGCCAATGAACACAGATATTGTATTTTCTTTACTTATTAAAATAAAAAAACAATAAAACTCCTATAAGTTCTATGTATTCGTATGGTTTCTTCTTGGAATCTGGTTATTCTCTACTTTATAATACTATCAGTTTTTGTCAATGAATGCAACCCAATTTACAGTTTCCATTGTTTGTAACTCATCATCAGTAGATTTTTTATAAGCTTTGCTCTCCTCTAGCTGAGACATGTTGCTTATTCTATGCTATGGTTTTCTATGCAGGTGATTTCTTTGGTCTTGCAAAGTTCTGTGAGACTATCAATGTGCAGGTATTTTCATATAATGATTACCATCCAACTTAGCCAACCAAGAACTGAGGCAATGTACCTTATGAGTAACGTCATGCATCTAAATAAAAATAATTATATTTTAGAAAATATTAAACTTTTTTAATATATGGAAGTAAAATAAAATCCCTCCAGATAAATTCTGATGGCAGATTGTTTTTCCAATGCTGATTTTTACACTCTTAATAGCTGTCTATTGATATTAAAGTTAAGGTGGATGTTTATCTTTAAAAAAGCAACAGTGAAAATGGTCATTTAGGGACCCCTGAAAATTCTTTCTTCTACAAATATAAAATGAGAAAACTGGCAAAAAAAGATCAGAATTAACTTTCTCAGAATTCTGGAAATCAATCAAAGGCTTACAACAATATTAGGGAAAACATTTAAGAAAAACTACTAATTCTTTTCAAAAACAGCAAGTTTTATGTTATTTTAACATGCCCGTTTCCTATCCCATTCCCCACATCCAGTTCACTGTAACTTAGAAAATCAATAACTTGCAATCACGATGAACACCAGCAGCCTGGCAGCAACCAGGGGTGAAGGATGGTTTGGAGCTCTTTCAAAGCTTCACTCTCAGAAAATTATCATTATTTGACCTGACTGGTGGTTCCCTAAAAGACTCAACTTGCAAGATTGTCTTTATTTAACCTGAAATAGAGCTCTCCCCATGTGAAAAGCTTTTTCACTATGCATTTGTCAAAAACAATTAGAGGTAAGTAATTCATTTTGAAAAGGTCCAACATATTTCTGGGTATCCAGAAGGCCATACACATACTTAGGTCTATGTGTATGCTCAGAGTTATTCACTTGCTTAGAAAATTCTTGAGAGTGCCCTAGACTCTGACCTTTAGCTTTACTGAGGCTCTTCACAAACAGAAAAAGGAGGCTAAGTCAGAGTTGTCAGCTGCTTGACTATTGAACGTATGCCTCAACAAACACAGAGTTCCTTAGCAAAACTTTGAGACTTACTGTGCAACATGCTCAAAAAAATTGCTCTCCCATCTTTAGTTGACCACTAAGCTAACCAAGCAGAGACTTTAGTGGCCACATATAACAAATAATATAGACTTTACAGAGTTGGTTCAGGAAAATTACTAAACAAAAGCAGGTACAAAAGAATGAGGGGTCTGCTTTCTAGATCTGTCACATTATATTGTTTAAAATGTCAAGTACTCAACAGCAACAATGACAAAATATGAGACACGCAAATTAATAAAAAGTATGGCCCACGCATAAGAAAAAAGATCAATACAAACTGTTCTGAGGAAGCCCAGATATTGGAATTACTAGACAAAAACTTTAAAACAGTTATTTTGAACATAAAATAACCATGCCTAAAGAACTAAAGAAAATATAAAAATGCTATTTCACCAAATAAAAGATATCAATAAATTCTAGAGTTGAAAAATACAACTAAAATAAAAATTTACTATAAGGATTCAACAATATATGAGGAGGCAGAAGAACCAGCAAACCTGAAAATAAATCAAATTGAGATTATTCATTTTGAGGGATGGAAAAAAAAAAGAACAAGAATAATTAAACAGAGAGCTTTAGGATACCATGAAGCTTACTAACAGGAGCATAATAAGAGAGAAAAAAGTTTTTTGATAAAAAACACTAGTCTACATATCCAAGAAGTTCAACAAATCCCATGTAGGATAAATTTAAAGAGCTCTGTAATAGTCAGGATTCTCCAGAAACAAAAGCAGTAAAGTGTGTGTGGTATGTGGTGGTGGTGGTGGTGGTGGTGGGTGGGTGTGTGTGTGTGTGTGTGTGTGTGTGTGTGTGTGTGTGTCTTAATCCATCTGGGCTGATATTAGAAAACACCACAGCCTGAATGACTTATGAACAACAGAAATTTATTTCTCATAGTTCTGAGGCTGGTAAGTCCAAGATCACAACACTGGCAGAATTGATGTGGTGGCTAGTGAGGACTCACTTCCTGGTTCATAGATTGTGACTTCTCACTGTGTCCTCACCTAGTGGAATAGAATAAGGAATCTAAACAAATACTCTTTTATAAGGGCACTAATTCTGTTCATGGGGCCTCTACCCTCATGACCTAATCACCTCCCAAAAGCCTCACCTCCTAATACTAACACATTGGGGGTTAGAATTTAGACAATAGCATTCTACCCCTATCCTCACAAATTCATATCTATCCTGCATGAAAAATGCATTCATTTTATTCCAATAGCCTCAAAACTCTTAACTTGTTTCAGCATTAACTTAAAAATCAAAAACAAAAGTCTCATCTAAGTATCATCTGAATAAAATATGGGTGAGATGATTGTTCTAAGGCAAATTGTGAACCTGTGAAAGCAAACAAGTGTGTACTTCTAAGATAAAATAGTAGAACAAGCTTAGGGTAGACATCTTTATTCCAAAAGGGAAAAACAAGAATAAAAGAAAGGGGACTTGAGCAAGACCAAAACATTGGGGTGGGGGTTCTGTCTTCAAGGTGCACTGGGGCTGTGGTTCTGCAGGCAAAGCTTTAGCTGACTTCACCCCAATGGCATTACTTATCGTAGCCTATGCTGTAGCTGTCATAAGTTGGAATCACATGTCTGTGGCATTTCTGGCTGAAATTGCATTTCCATCTGGGGTCACTGGGGGAAGGCCCATGCCCATGACTTCACTGAGTATTGTACTAGTGAGAAATCTCTGCCTGGTGGACCTACCCCTGCAGCAGCCTTATGGCTAGGTTGTATGCTCATAGCTCCAGGAAGTTGCATCTTTTGAAATCTAGGTGAAGGCAGCTAAGTCCCCTGTGCTTTGCTAGATGCAGCAAAACATTGCACCAGGATCCCTGAAGCTGCACCTGGCTTATCTGAAGAGAAAGGCATCAGAATTTAGGGCATTGGGCCTTCAATATTGGTGCTGGGCAGCTTTGGCCCTGCTTCTGAAATCATTCTGCATCAAAACAAGTTATTCTGCCTTGAATAAGCTTTCTCATTTTTTTTCAATACAAATAGGTAGAAAGTTTTCCACATTTTAAAGTTCTACTTTCTTTTTAAAACTCTATCTTTAAGTAATTTTTCTCTTCTTGCATTTTACTTACACATCCAAGAGGAGCCACGCAACATTGTGAATACTTTGCTTAGATAACTCCTTTGCTAAATATTAATTTTCATTGCTTACAAGTCTATCATCTACAAAACACTAGGATATAAACACAATTTAGCCAAGTTCTTTGCCACTTTATAACAAAGATGGCTTTTTCTCCACTGTCCAACAACATGTTCCTCATTTCTATCTCAGACCCCAACAGAATAGTCTTTATTGTTCATATTTCTACCAACATTCTGGTCATGGCCGCTTAAGTATTCTCTAAGAAAATCAAGGCTCTCTTTACAGCTCTCTTTTTTTCCTAGGCCTTCAACAGAATTGTCTCTAAAGGTCCATTCATGGCAAGTATGCTTTTTCTAACATGTAACTTTAAACTCTTTTAGCCTCTATTTGTTACCCAGTTCCAAAACCACTTCCGCACTTTCAGGTATTTGTTACAGCAGCATCTCCAATTCCAAATACCAATTTTTGGTCTTACTCCATTCAGACTGCTATAAAAACATAGACTGAATAGCTTATAAAGAAGAGAAATTTATTTCTGACAGTTCTGGAGGCTTATAGGGCCAGCAGTTTGGGTATGACAGCTGGTGAGGGACCACTGCATGGTTCACAGATGCATCTTCTATGTGACCTCATGTGGTAGAAGAGTACAAGGGATCTCTTCAAAGCCTCTTTATAAGGACATTAATACCATTCATAAGGTTTGTACCCTCATGATCTAATCACCTCTCAAAGGCCCTATCTCCTAATATCATCATCCTATTATCACCCTAGGGTTTAGAATTTAGTGTGTGAATTTTCAGGACACACAGATATCTCTCACTCTCCATCCCTTTATTTATATATATATATATATATATATATATATATATATATATATATATATATATGATTATGGAAGATGAGAGGTCTTAATATCAACAGAGAGCAAGGTAGAAAACCAGGAGATAGTGTAATTCTAAATAGTGTAATTCTAGTCCAAATACACGAGAAGACAGATGTCCCAGCTCAAACAGTCAGACAGAAGTTTCCCACGATTCAATCATATTGTTCCATTTGGGTTCTCAATTGGTTGGTTAAGAGCCACTCACATTAGGGAGGACAACTGCTCTACTCATCTACTCATTCGAATGTTAATTTTATCTAAAAACACCTTCACAGACATATCCAGAATAATGTTTAATTAAATGACTGGGCACCCTATGGTTCAATCAAGGTGACACATAAAATTAACCATACCTAGTCACATCACAATCAAAGTTTGAAAAGACATAATGTATAAAGCCAAATATAAAGAATCTTGAAAGCAATAAGAGAAAAATGAATTATCACCTGCAAGAGATTCTTAGTAAGATTACTAGCTGTTTGCTCATCAGAAACCATGGACATCAAATGTAGTAGGATTAGACAAAGTGCTTAAAGACATTCAAAATGCTAAAAAAATGAATTCTATATCTAGCTAAAATAAACACATTGTAACAAATATACATTGTCTACTAAAAGAACCACCATGATTTGCCATTAGGATGGTATTATGAAAAATCTAAGGAAACTCTAAGGTGCTAATAAGTGAAAGGAATAATTGTCATCTAGAAGTACATACGACTCACCTTTACACATCATAACACCAACAACATATTATTATAATGTATCCATTTGTTTTGACAATGTTAGACTCAAAGAGCAAATAATTTAAATTCAGAATTGTGTTGTCTTATTTGCTTAAACTATGTCATAACATTGAAGTAAACTCATTCTTTAGCTTAATTCTATAGTCATAATTTAGTGAAACAGTACCAAATTTGAGTCTTTGTTAGCCCTCTTTAAAAATTTATAGTGCTATTTTATAAATTTATGCTGTTAATTGATATTTTATTCATATTTTATTATAATTTTTTTTTATTTGGTATAGTGATTCTTAAATTCACACCAGCTACAAAGTTATCATCCCTAAGCCTCTAGCCCATCTTCAAAGTTAGGTCAGTGGAATTGTTTTTTATGATGCAATCTCAAATGGTACACAGAACTTTAAAACGTCTTATTTTCTTGTATTTTTATACCATTAATTTATCAAAGTAACTTTAAATCTATTCACATTTTTTAATATAATTATGAATGTGCTCTGTTATGCTAAGAGAAATATTATTTGATCTGTAGAAAACTGTCATCTATAAGAGATAGTGTCTGTTTTTAGATTTGTTATACTATGGTGAATTGATGCTTCTGGTCTGCATGTTTTCCCTATAGGCATTAGATGCACATTAATTCCATGTATTTAATAACTAGGTTCAAGTACTAACATTAAACAAGAGTGATGAGACTGCCCTCACAGAAATTATAGCTTAATTTAGAGAAAACAACCAGTATATTCAGACAAGTGAGTATTGATGAGCATTAGAAAAAAAAAAATAGAATGTTCTAAGGCACAGTAAAAAAGAACCCACTTTTTACTGAGCAATAAATAGGGAAAGTACTCTGAGATAAAATAAAAATGAGATGAGATTTGAATAATAAGAAAGATCCAACTATGCAAATAGTGAAGGATACTAGGATTGGCTACTATGGGATAGAATTTCAGTATTTACCATATGAGCTTGTACCATTTTCATGTTATTTAAAAGCCAAGACTAACTACTGCTTTGATATGAAAATTATAGACTAGGATATCATTGTTGGATATACCATTGGCAGGGAACATGGGTTTCCTGGTACTGGTGAAGAAGTGAGAAGGGACATCTTTTAACATTCTTTTAAAGAAAATTATAGCTGTTTTAGTGTTTAAAGTGAAATATAGATACTATAAAACCCTGGACAAATATTCACTTGATAGGGGTCCCATATGGTGAAAAGAGAGAGAAAGGGACATAACATTTTATGCAGAGCACATTATAGAAAGAATTCCCAAAATGGGGAAGGAAAAAGACATTTAAATCCAGGACTCTTTAATGGCTTCAAATAAAATCAACCCAAAGAGATCCACACCAAGACAAAGAACAATGAAATTATCAAAATTTAAAGACAAGAAGAAAATCTTAAAAGCAGCAAGAACAAATTGATGTATATGAGAGAAGCCACATTAGACTAGAAGATTTTTTTAGCAGAAGCTGCAGGACAGAAGGAAATGGCACAATATATTCAAAGTTTTGAAAGAAAAAAAAAAAGCCAACCAACAATACTCTACCTGGCAAAACTAGTAAGAATGTAGAGAAAAAGAAATTCCTATATATTGTTTATAGAAATGTAAATGGGAACAACCACAATGAAACACAATATGGACAATTTCCCAAAACAGAATTACCATATGATCCAGCAAGTCAAAGGAAAGAAAACTACTATCTTGATAAGTTATCTGAACTCTATGTTAATTGCTGCATGATTTAGACTACCAGTTCATGGTAGCAATGAAAGTGCCCATTGGTGGATGAATGCAAAATGAAGTTGTAGTATGTGTATACACATTGCACACAAAAAATATATATATAATATTACCTGGCCATTAAAAAGAAATCTTGCAATTTGTCAATATTAATAATAATAGTCAATATTATTGTAATTGTGTGTGTAGTGGTATAGAGCCACATTGGTATAGAGCTAGAGTAGTCAAGGGGATCACTTCATAAATCATATAAAAAATAAAAATACCCAAAGCAGCCAAATACACATTCTTCTCCAGTGCTCACAAAACATTTTTCAGAATAGACCATATCTTAGGACAAAAAACAAGTATCAATAAATTTAGGAAGACTGAAATCACATTGACTGCCTTCTCCAATCACAATGATATAAAACTAGAAATCAACTATAAGAAAAAAAACTGGAAAATAGGCAAACACATGAAAACCAAATAACATGCTATTAAATAATGAATGGGTTAACAATAAGATCAAGGAAAAAATCAAAAGGTACCGAGAGATAAATGAAAATGAAAACAAAATGACTCAAAACTATGAGATACAAAGAAAGAAGTCATAAGAGGGAAATCAATAGCAATACAGGCCTACATCAAGAAGAAAAGAAAAGCTCAAACATCTAACCTTACACTTAAGAGAACTAGACAAAGAACAGCTAGCAAAGCCCAAAGTGAGTAGAAAGAAGGAAATATAAAGATCAGAGTAGAAATAAACAAAATAGTGTCTAGAAAAACAATACAAAAAATTAATAAAACCAAGAAACTGATTCTTTGAAAGGATAAACAAAATTGATAAACTCTAATTAGCTGCACCAAGGAAAAAAGAGAAAGAACTAAAAAAAATAATCAAAAATGAAAGAGGAGTAATTATGGACTTCAAAGAAATACAAAAGATCATAAGAAAATACTATGAGCAATTACACACTAACAAATTGGACAATCTGGAAGAAATTTATACATTCGTAAAAAGATACAATCTCCCAAGACTGAGTGAAAAAAAAACAGAAGATCTGAACTGACTGATTATCATAAACAAAATTAAATCAGGAAGCAAAACTTTCCCAAGAATTATCTGATCCTGGACCAGAAAGAGATGAATTTTTACCACATATTCAAAGAAAAATTAACAACTATTCTTCTCAAACTAGTCCAAAAATTTAAGAAAAGAGAAAGCTCCCTAACTCTTTTTATGTGGCCACCATTACTTTGATTCCAAAACTAGACAAAGACATTATAAAAAAGGAAAACTATAGGCCAATATCTCTTATGAACATTGATGCAAAAATCCTCAACAAAATATTAGCAAATAAAATTCAGCAATACATTAAAAGTATCATACACCATGATCAAGTAAGATTTATTTCTGGGATGCAAGGTTGGTAGAATATCCGCAGATTTACAATTAATGTGATACACATCATTAACAAATTGAAAGATAAAAATCATATGATTATATCAATAGATGCAGAAAAAATGTTCAAAAAAATCTAGTATCCATTTATGATAAAAAAGTCTCAGCAAAGTGGGAATAGAGGGAGCATACCTCAACATAATAAGGGCCATACATGGCAAACCTAGAACTAACATCATACTCATTGGGAAAGACTAAAAGTGATTTTCTTAAGATCAGAAACAAGACAAAAATGCCCACTTTTACCATTCTTGTTCAACATTGTATTAGAAGTCTTATCCACTGTAACAAAACAAGAAAGAGAAATAAAAGGTATACAAATTTAAAAGGTAGTAAAACTCATTATTTGCAGATGAAATGATACTATATAGAGAGAACACTAAAGATTCTATCGAAAACTATTAGAACTAATCAATAAATTAAGTAAAGTAGCAGCTTACAAAATTAATATTCCGAAATCAGTGTCATTTTTATATACCAATGATGAACTTTCAGAAAGAGAAATTAAGAAAATAATCCCATTTTACGATTGCATCAAAAACGATAAAATCCCCAGGAATCAAATTAATCAAGGAGGTAAAAGATCTGTTCTCAGAAAATTATGTCATTGAAAAATGAAAGTGAAGAAGATACAAATCAATGGAAGCATATACCATGCTCATGAGTAGGAAGAATCAACATGATTAAAATGGCCATACTATCCAAAGCAATCTATAGATTAAATTCAATGCCTATCAAAATACCAATGGCATTTTCAGAGAGCTGGAACAAATAATCCTAAAATTTATATGGAATCATAGGTCTCAAATAATCATGGAAATCTTGAAAAAAAAAAATAAAGTTGGCAGTATCACTCTACTTGATAACAAACTGTACTACAAGGCCACAGTAACCAAAACATCATGGTACTGGCGTAAAAACAGATACATTGATCAAGGAACAAAATAGAGAGCCCAGAAATAAATTCACACCTATATGTTCACTTAACACATGACAAAGGAGGCAGTCAGACACAATGGGGTAAAGACAGTCTCTTCAATAAATTGTGCTGGGAAAATTGGACAGATAAATGCAAAAAAAAAAAAGAAAGAAAGAAAAGAAAAGAAAAGGACCACCTTCTTACACCATATACAAATATAGACTCAAAATAGGTTAAAGATTTAAATGTAAGACCAGAAATCATAAAACATCTAGAAAACAAAGGTAACAATTTCTAATATTGCCACTAGTGATTGATTTTTGGACATATCTCTTTGGGCAAGGGAAACAAAAGAAAAAATAAACAAATATGACTACATCAAACTAAAAGGATTTTGTACAGCAAAGGAAACCATCAACAAAGTGAAAAGACAACTGACTGAATGGGAGAAGATACTCGCTTATGAAACACAAGGTAAGGTGTTAATATTCAAAATATATAAAGAACTCATACAACTCAACAACATAAAAATAAACAATCCACTTAAAAAATGGGCAGAAGACCAGAACAGATATTCTTTGAGGGGGAAATACAAATAGCCAATAGACACATGAAAAGAAGCTCGAAGTCATTAATCATCAGAGAAATGCAAATTAAATCCACCATGAGATATCACTTCACACCTGTCAGAATGGTAATCACCAATGAATCAAAGAACAAGTGTTGGAAAGGATATGGGAATCCTCATATGCTGATTGTGGGATTGAAAATTGGTATAGCCACTATGGAAAACAGTTTGGAGGTTTCTCAAAAAATTAAAAATGGATATACATTTGATCCAGCAATTGCAGTTCTGGATATTTATCCAAATAAAACCAAAATGATAATTTGCTAAGTTTCATGGCAGCACAATTTACAATAGCCAAGATATGAAAGCAACCTAAATGCCCATCAACAGATGATTAGATAAAGAAATTATGGTTCATATATACAATGGAATATTATTCAGCCATGAAAACTAAAACCTTCCCATTTGCAATGACGTAGATAGGGCTAGAGATTATTATGCTGAGTGAAACAAGTCAGACAGTAAAATATAAATATTATATGATTTCACTTATATGTGAAATCTAAGAAATAAAAAGAACAAACTAATCAAAACCAGACTCACAAATATAGAGGACAATCTGGTGATGGCCAGAGGGGAGGGGTGTTGCGGGGGCTGGGAGAAAAGGATGAAGAGTTAAAGAAGTACAAATTAGTAATTGATAGATGGTCACGGGGATGGGGAGCATGGCATAGGGAATCCAGTCAGAAGTAATGTAAAGGCTACGTGTAGAGCCAGAGGACAGAAAGAGCAATCAGGGAGATCATTTTGTAAACTATGTAAATGTCATAACAATGTACTGTGTTCTTGAAACTAATAAGATAAAATTTAAAAAATAAAATATATAATTAAGTTCATGAATGTCAGGTTACCAGCAACCTATAGAAACTGAAAAAAAAAAAAAAAGAAAGAAAAAGAAAAAGAAAAGAAAAAAAAATCCTGCAATTTGCTACATGCATGGACCTTGAGGACATTAATTTAAATAAAATAAGCCAGGTAGAAAAAAGATTTATACTGTATAATCTCTTCTATATGTGGAATCTAAAAACAAAAGCCTGAACTCATAAGTGAAAAGATTGGTGGTTGCTGGAGGTGGTGGAAGGGAAGGAGGTAGATGAAATGGATAAAGGTAACCAAAAGGCACAAATTTCTCATTATAACATAAATAAGTCATGAAGATGTAATACACAGCCTGGTGACTATAGTTAATACTGTAGTGCATATTTGAAAGTTGATAACAGAATAGATTTTAAAAGATCTAATTATAAAATAAATGTGTAACGATGTGGGATGATGGACTCTAGAATTATTGAGAGGATTACTTTGAAATATATGCATAAATGAAATCATCATGTTGTATACAAGAAATGAATATAATGTTATATATCAATTATATCTCAATAAAAGTAAATTAAATTTTTAAAAGATGGATTTAATAAATAATGCATTTATTTATTCACAATGCATTATTTTCAATTAAATTTCTAAATGTAGCTTACATTGACAAATAAAATGATACCACTAAATGTAAGGTCAAGAGACTTTTAAATTTTGCTTTCAAAGCTTTGACTGAATGTTTTAAGTACTAGAGATGCAAACTTCTAGAGTGAGGTTAAATATTTTTTCTTATATTTTCAACTCTTGAGACATGTTTTAAGTAAAATAATTTGTGACAGTTCATGACTAGACATTTATAAAAGAAACATTATTCAAAATAAATAACATTAAAGTCTTATAAAATACATATAGGACACAGATTTCACATGAGAACAGATTTGGAAATAAAGATTATTATATATTATTTTTTTAACTGTGTAATATTTCTTCAAGTGGTATCCATGCTGGCTTTCCTATTATAAGATGATAATGTTTATATCAATGTTTATATCTTTAATACTAATTTCATTGGCAATTTTTTCTTAATATTGTCTCTTTCAAAGTGAGCTCAAAGATTATTCAGGTGAACTATATTTTCTAGAAAACAGTGAACATTTGTTGTCATTTTTTTGTAAAAATAATAAGAAAAATTGAAAAAGAGTCATGATGAAGAAATTTTCAGGAAATAGCTGGGAAAGTATTAAAATTCAATGATTATCTCCCCATGGCTCAGTAGGATGTTGCATATGGTCCTTGCTCTTTACCTAAATTTTTAAACTGGAGGGCACACAAAAACCTGAAGCACTCTACTTTAAATATCATTTCAAAGAAAATCTTCCATATATGAAACTGAAGGTGACATGATGTTTATTTTCTCCTAGTCTAAAATTCCTGTTATTTTAATAAAGCATTTTGTTGTTATTATTTTTTACCATTGTTTGAATGCTATTAAATAAATGGGGTTTACACAACAATTTTTAAAGCTGACAAAAGAAACCAAAAAGTTTAAGTAATCCAAATTGTTCATATACCTAACATTATGCAAGACTTACAACAGCTTCTGAAGTGAGCTGAGCAATTTCTGTTTAATTTACTGCTAAGGAAACTTCTGACTTTCCAAAGTTGAGTTGCAAGTGAACAACTGAGTGCCCAGAAGGAACTATAATCAAAGATTTTTTCTTCATTATTTATATATCTGTTTGCCTATCTATCTGCAAAATCAAAATCCCTTCAAAAAATGGAAATTATCTTTTTCATTAGTGTTTGTAAATCTTGGAAAGATTATCTTTGCTTCAGTTGCAGAAAGATGGAAGGAACATATTTGAAAGCAGAGAGAGAGAGATGGGAGGACTAGAAATTACTAAACTTTTCAAATCTATTCACAGTTGTTTTTCTCTTTAAACTGTCTGGAAAATTGTTGATTTTGTCATTGATATTTGTTTCATTTTTTTTTTCTCATTATTGTAAACTTTGGATGAAACAAGCAAAATGTTGGATAATCAAAATCATTCACATTAGAAAATTTCAGATGAATCCATGGTTTTAATCACTGGTGAACTGACATACATGTATATTTCTTGCTAATTTCTCATTTGTGTTTTATTCACATTTGAGCTGAATAAGAATGTACTCTTCAAAGGAGGTACTTTTTCTGCCTGATAGGATTTCAAACATAAGAGTATTTCTGGAGCAGATATGGATTCTAGAGCCGAATTCTAAAGCAATCAATGGTACTTTTGAGGATTGCCTATGTTATAACTAGAAAAAAAGAACATACCTCATATACTGGTATAAGTTATTGTACCTATTTACACATCTTTAATTTGAGGGACTTAAACTTTTAATGCTGCAATTGCCTAAATACAGAGCCATATAGTAGACTTTTAATTTGTCTATGAATGGATGTGCTATTAAAAATTATGAACAAATTCATCAAGTTCCTTATTGATAACTTTCATGAAGTCTTGCTAGGTCCTATGAATTTTGTATAAAAATTAAAATACAGTTAACAGAAGCAAGAAATAGCTGGAAAAGTATTAAAATGTGGCATACAATTTTAGATCTAAAATGATCTGTGAAAATTACATGGTTCAACATGATTATCTTTTCATAACAGAAATAGAGGCCCTGAAAGATCAAGTGACTTATTGAGGTCAGAGAAATTATTTTTGTAATAGGTAGAAACCAACCCATCTTCATTGTTTTCCATACTGTAAATCTTCCTGTCATTTCCTTGAAATTACTAGCATTCAATGTCTATTTTCTCATTTGCATAAACTTCTGGTCATATCATTTTATCATGGTATACTAATCTGAAAAGGAGTTTAAACAATTTATGTTGTTACTCTCCTATTCAGTATAGCTGTACGACCTTGAACATCTAACTTAACTGCTCTATAATTCTGTTTACTTATTATTTGTATCCATTCATGATTATTAGTATTCATCTCATAGGATTTTTATAAGGTTTCAATGAGACAGTCCCTCAAAACAGCTTGGCGTATCAACTGACATTAAATTTGACGTTCTTTATTGCTTTTGTTGTTAATAATTATTTTCATATAAAACATTATGATGATGAAGTCTCTATAAAAATAGATATAAGGGGAGTAAGTCTATAAAGAAAACTATCTTTTTGAAGAGTCCATAATTTTGAATTCATATGATTAATATAATCCTTCTAGATGAATGCTTAAAACACAAAAAATAGCCAATATGTACAAACAAAACAAATGTTTATCAACTTGATAAATGGATAAAGGGAATGTGTATATACATACAATATGTTATTCAACTTTAGACACATTCAAAAACATAGATGAAACTTGTTCAGTAAAATAAATCAATCACTAAAGGAAAAATTCTGTATAATTCTTTGGTACCTGGAGTGGTCAAATTTATAGACAAATTAGAATGATGTTTTTCAGGGGATGGAAGAAGGGAGGGAATGGGGAATCACTGTTTAATTACTATGGAGTTTCAGTTTGGAAATGAAAAAATTCTAGAGATGGAAAGTGGTGATGGTTATACCACAGTATGAATGTACATACCACTGAATAGCAAATTTTAAAATGGTTACAATGGTAAAGTTTATGTTATGAATATTTCATCACCATTGTAGGAAACAAACAAACCAACATAAGGAAGAAGGGTTTCATGGAAGTATAAACATTTTGAAGATCCATATCTCAGAAGTCTTGGTGAAGAACTGAAATTAAAGGGCTACAGTGTGCAGTGGCAGCATATACTGTGAATGAGGGAATGTGTATTCTTCAGGACAAGATAGTGGTTATTAGCATGTGGAAGAGGAATAAGTGATAATGCTGCAAAAATGCCAGGTCTTTCCACATTTTCTAAGCCAGGAACAAGGGAAAAGGTGATCAGATCAGTCATTACCATCCAATCCCAAGGAGATAAATCATAGAATTTAGAAAAGCAGAGTGTTATACCCATTTAGTTTCATTCAGATATTGAAGATGAGTTAAAAGAAACGATTTTAAAAGCTTTGTATGTGTCAGGGAATATGGTGGTTAGTTTATATAATCTCAAATTGCCTAATAAATATTCAAGAATATCTAAAATTTTCAGGAATCAAATAAATCATCTGTCTGGGGGAAAATATTCACCCCAAATTTTCTACCCTCCTAGCCTATTACATAGACTAAAATGCATTAGGACTTGAAAAGTGTGTGTGTGTGTGTGTGTGTGTGTGTGTGTGTGTGTGTGTGTGTGTCTGTATCTGTGTCTGTGTGTATATGAAGAATTATCTTCTAAAAGGACAAACATTATGCTTTCTTATGAGTTTATTTACAGGTAGTGGCAACTTATAAGCATAAGTTTCTGAAAGAGTTAAAAAAAGAGGTATCTAATATCCTTCAAAGAAAGCTAAGAAATGACATCTTAACACCACCTCTTCTATGTCTTAAGAATGAGGGTCAACAAAACTAGATAGGCCAGATGTTAAAGAACCTAGTTCTGGAAATTAGACAGGTTCATTGTTGTGGTCCATAGTCCTAGGTGAAGACAAAGTGGCAGGTATAATTATGAGGAGCAGACTAACCAGAGACAGCTCAAAAGGGGAACAAGACAGAGGAGAATTAATGAATAGGTCTGAGATTTATTATTCATTTTCTATGTAACCTTGTACAATTTAATTTCTTTATGACTCAATTGTCTCATGTCTAAAATGAGGATTTTAATAGTATTTAACTCAAAGAGTTCAAGGGAATATAAATTAAAATAATGCCAGTAAAATAAATTGTGCATAGAAAATTCACAAAATTTGCAAATAATTGAAAGATATAAATAGCACAAATAATGAAAAAATAATAACATTATTGATGATAACTAATATTTAATATAATTATTAATATTATAAAATAACATAATTGGCATTCATTATAATTCAGTAATAATTATATTAATTAATTTTAATGATAATAAGAATAACATATTACTTTTGTGCCAAGCCTAGTGCTAAATGTTTACAAGTATCACAGTACTCTGACTAGAACATAAGACACAGAGAAGATAAATAACTGAAAACCACTAAGTGGCAGAGTGAAGATTCATATCCAGGTGGTCTAGCTTCAGAGCTCATGTGCCAAAGAGATAGTACATGTTCAATGAATGGAGTCAAAGGTACTACTTGTGTGTTATCACATCAGCAAGCCATTAATTTAAAGGGAAAAAAAGCATAGGTCACATTAGTCTATATTAAATGTCATTGGTTAATTTTTTATACTTCCATTCGTAGTTTCAAAAAAATGTTTTCTTATATTGTAGTCTCCCTTTATTCAAAGGGACTAAATCCCAAAATCCTTAGTGGATGCCTGAAACCAAGGATAGTACTGAAACTTCTATATGCCACTTTTTTCCTACACATATATACCTATTCACATAAAGGTAGCACTTTATGGCTTTTTTTGGCATATCTAAACTGCCAGCATCATTACTCTTGCTTTTTAGGGCCATTATTAAGTAAAATAAGGGTTACCTGAATGTAACACAGTGATACTGCAAGAGTTGATCTGATTTCATGATGGCTTCTAAGTGACTTGCAAATTATTATGTTAAAGAGGTGGAGTTTATTAATATATGATTGCACAAAAGAGTCCTAAAACACTCTCAGCAATATGTAGGGTAACAAAGGGAAAGAAAGATACGCTAAAACTTTTAGCAGAGCCTACTTACAAGTAATGCTGAAATGACTACGAAGAGTTATTAAAAAACAGAGAAAACACATCATCTTTTGGAAAACACTGCTTGCATTATTGAATTGCTTTGCATTTTAATGTATAAATTTGTTCCTGGCTTTTCCATTGAAAGAGTCAAACCATTTGGCATTCTGTGTGAGACATAAATGTATTAGAAATGTGAAGCAGCATTTATTAAAATATATAAGGGAACAAAGGCTAGGATTAATTTTCCCCTTCTCTTTTTATTTCAGGGCCACCACTAGGGCATTTAATATGGGTTAAACCAGATTCAAAACGCTTTCACTAGACAGTTAACACAAATGACTAAGAGCTTCATCAGCACATATTGTTTAAATATATTCAATAGAGGAATTGGACTGTTCATTGCATTATAATTTATGAGGTTTTGTTTTTGATTACATAAGGGAAATGCATTTTTTATGCCTTAAAAGCATTCTTTTGTGATGTCAAAAATGTATTACATTATTGTTCAGAAAATAGTGTTTCAATTTGGTGAGGAAGTCTAAAATCACCAGAGTGGAAAAGATAACAAGTAGATTTTCAAAGTCTTGCCATTTGTGATTTTTTTTTTCTTCAAAAGTTCTTTTCTTTTGGTTAATGAGCACAGCTCTTCTCAATGGCATCTTCCAATTCTTTCTAAGTGTTTAAATCTTATACTTAGTATATTTAAGAAAAGTAGTTTACACAGAATTAAAATAAGTAGTTACTATTCCAAACAGGCATAAGGAAATAAAATGATGTTGAAAATAAAGGTTTTAATTTTTTTTTTACATTTGGTGTTAGTATAAAAGTAATTCAATCTCCACTTAGATAATACCTGCAGTAACTATGTGGATTAACTGCTCCATGAAAGACGATGTTAGGAAATAAACTGCCAAAGAGGCAAAGCAGCTTTTCTTATAGTAAAGTTTATCAACTTATTAAAAAAGGATCATTTTCTGAAAAGATCCTTTGTAACCATTTTCCCCTTCCTCAAACAACAACTCATTTCTCTCCTATGTAAGTCAGTATGTCCCCCTCTCCTCCATTTATCTGACTACTTATTGTCCTATGCACATTCATCATCCTCTTAACAAAGACAATAAAGAGACACCGCTTACTCTGAAAATATTGTAAACTCTTATCAGTCAAAAGGAAAAGGACAGTTTCCTTTCACTGGGACTTTCCTGTAGTGACTGTTTTTGTAGGTCAACCGATGAGGGAAAAGCTTTCTTTTAGATCATATCCCTCATTGTTCAGAGAGCTCAAAACTGAGATAGAGTTATTCTGAGAAAGGAGACACTAAAGCCATACATCTCCCCTCCCTTTTTCTCCTCTCCAAAGAAAATGATTTGCATACACTTGTTTCCTTCTGAGCTTTCTTCAAGCCTGCTTTTGACAGATGCTATCTGGAAAAGTGACTGGAGAGGGAAAAGAAGTACATTAATCAGGCATTGCCAATGAAGGTTGGGGCAAAGTGGAATTCTTCATTTCTGATGTAAAGATGACCCTGGGGAGATAGATGCCTCTTTTCAGCTCCTGAGGACTTTTTTTAGATCTTTTTTGAAAGCAACTCACACTGCAAACTCTGGTAAACTATGTATATTTCCTGTAGTTGTACTTACCTATCTAGAATTTATTTAATTATAAATATTCTACATATTATGGAGCTCTTTTGGAGAAAAATATGTGAAATTATTTTAAAATATCATTATGAATTCATGAATATAAAGAATTACTGTCCTTAGACAGTCAGCTAGAACTAGTCCCAAAAGTATTATTCTCAGCAGCTCTACACTTACAAAGTATTATTTTCAGCTGCCCTACACTTACTCTCTCTATATGTGTATATATATATATATATATATATATATATAGAGAGAGAGAGAGAGAGAGAGAGAGAGAGAAAGACAGAGAGAGAAGGAGAGAGAGAGAGAGATCATTCTCTCTCAATTTACATTTGATTAACTTGACCTGGGTAAAAACATAGAAGTAAATATTCTGTTTCTTTAAATTACACACTCTACTTCTGCTTTGACTTAGTCTCAGGTCACATACTATGTGTACCTACTTCTATTACAGTAATTATATTGTTACATACTGGTCTTTAGATTAGTGCTTTTCAAATATTTTAAACAGTGCAATTGCTCAAATGATCTCTCATTCAAAACTCCAAAATATAAAGTAAATAAATTGTAAGTTTATTTATTTATTTTTGTTCAACCACTAAAGCAATGATACTGTTTAGGTGAGGACAAAAAGCAATAACACATTTGCCTATTTCTCTATCTTCCAGAATCTGGTATTTTTTCTAATTTACACTCCAAGATGAATCTTTTGAGTCCTTACAGAGCCTTTTGATAAGGCCCTCTCTGGACCATACTCAGCTCTCACTTGGTACCCCTGCTTCTCAGTTTTTCTAACACTGAGAAAGCAAAACATTTAGATATGGATTTTTTGACATGGCTATCTGTGGTGGTGCCTCAATATTAATAAAACACTAACATTCACCGAACTCTTATTTTGTGCCAGGAACTATGCTAAGTAATTTATACATAATGCCTCTTTTAATTATTTAAAAAAAGCTACATCGAAATATAAAATACTTATTTTATTGCAAGTCATAGTACATTTTTTATTCTATTGATAGATGTGCACTAGACACCAGAAACCCATTTGTAGATAATAGAAGTTATGAACCACAGAAACCATAGTCACAAGGTAAATCAAAAAGCACTTTTAACGCACAGGGTCATTTGTTGGGTGGAAAAGTAATTGACCTTCCTTGGATGTAATCTATTAATTTTCTCAAGATGAGAATTGTCAGTCAATGCATTTGTCGATCTTATAAACTCAACCATACTTAAAGGAATTAAAATCACATCAAAGTCTTGCTATTTGCCTCTCTGCATTCACTTATCTATGCTAGAAATGGGATACAGAGATGTTATGAATCTATATAAAACCTTCAGATAAATCATAATTAGAGCATTCAGTATTATAATACTTAATAAAATGCTATTTTTGTATATGGTTACAGAGTCACATGTGTCTATATGCCTGTATAGATATGCACTCTATATGACTAAATATTTATTGTATGTTTTTACACGTGTATCTGTGTATATGTGCATATATTTATATATGTGTGTATGTCTATATGTAATCTATAGATATAAACAGATACAACTCTGCTATTTGGTTAGATACCTCAGGACACATTTTGCTAAATAAATTTATACCATATTTATATTAATATTTAAACATATAAACATATGAAGTTTTTCTTAAAATATAACATAGAATTTGAAATAGCAATTAATAATTAAATAAATGAACATCTAGAATTTATTTATTGGCAAAAGTAAATTTCTATTATTTCATGTTTTCCTGTGAGCAAAAATAGGGAGAATTTTTTTTTAAATAATTATAATTTTGAAATATTTAGCTGCCAACATGCATTAGAAAATGTAAATGACCTTTATTCAGGGAAGTGAATGCTCACCAAAGCTTTCAGAATGTGACTGACTCATTCATGCTATTAGAAGTTGATAGAAAGTGTCCCCAAGGCAAGATCATTACCTGTAAAGAGGACTTCTCATCTGATACCCCTTTTATGTGCAGAAATTTACAAAAAGGGAGAAATATACTCCTTATGAGGAGATTAGCTCTCAGATAAAGTTTTCTCCCCGAGAAGTGACTTTTCCATGCTACCTCAATCCAAATGACAAGTATGTAGTACATTTCAAAGATGGATAGTCAGTTGTACCTCATAGCTGTGAGAATCTGATACACTAGTTCTCTAGCCAGTTACCAGAAAGACAGGTACTATCACTTGTCGGGGGAATGGATCACCACAGACTTTTGGAAGAAGAGAAGTGTCTGTTCTTTGGTAAACTCATTAAAATCAACCTCTTAATCACAGGCGCAGAAAGAATTGGAATCAATGCCCAGCCAATTATCACATTAACCAACATACTTTTAAACTACCCCCTCTTTGATTCTTAAGTGAAAAATAAATTATTTGAGTTGAAATTCTTAGGTTCTGGAGCAAATGGTACCATATACCATGTGAAAACAACCCTAGATTTTTGAACCCCAAAGTTGCTTAAGAGCAACTTCCATTTATCGAAAGCAAAGACCTATATTTTCACTCTCGAAGCATTCTAAATGTAGAGTTAATGTTTGCTTATGAATACAACTTTGTCCTCTCTTTGTCCTACTAAAGCTGTATAAAACCTATTTGACAAACATGTACATGCTTGAAATCTTTGTTTTCTAGGTATGGCTTTGTCACCTAAAAGACATGATATTGTGAACTAAGAGATTCAGTCCTAAAGAGATATTGTGGGCAATCCTTCATTAAAAGGAAAAGCCCAAAGAAGTATTATTTCCACAGCCCACTTAAGTTAATTAGTAACAACATTTAATGGCTACAGGTAATGTTATACTAACAGTATTTGATAACAGTTTCTTTCCATACTGCTTAATATTTAACTACCTCTTTCTTTTCAGATTAATGGTTTATTTTTATTTTTCAACTAGAGTTAACTTTCAATATTGTTTTATATTAGTTTCAGATGTACAGCATTATGGTTAAACATTTATATAATTTAGACAGTGATCTACTTGATTAGTTTAGTACCCATCTATCAAAATACATAGTTATTACAATATTATTGACTATATTCCTTATGCTGTACTTCACATTCCTGTGACTATTTTGTAACTAACTTTTTTTCATCCAGTTCCCAAACCCTCCTCCCATTTGGCAACCATGTTTGTTTTTTGTAACTATGAGTCTGTTTCTGTTTTGTTTCATCACTTATTTTTTTTTGATTTCATATGGGAGATCATATGGTATTTTTCTCTAGCTGACTTATTTCACTTAGCATAATACCCTATAGGTCCATTCATGTTGTCATAAATGGTAAAATTTTATTCTTTTATGGCTGAGTAATATTCTATTCTATGTATGTACCACTCTTCTTTATCTAATAGCCTAGTGATGGGCACAGGTTACTTCCATATCTTGGCTATTTTAAATAATGCTTCAATAAACATAAGGGTGCAAAATAACTTTTTGAATAAGTGTTTTGGATTTCTTCCAATAAATACCCAGAAGCAGAATTGCTGGGTCTTAAGGTAGTTCTCTTTTGTATTGTTTGAGGAATTTCCATACTGTTTTCAATTTTGGCTGCACCTATTTGCAATCCCAACAGTGTATGAGGGTTCCTTTTTCTCCATATTTTTGCCAATACTTGTTTGTAAATTTATTGATAGACATTCTGATAGGTGAGATATATCTCATTGTGGTTTTAATTTACATTTCTCTGATAATTAGTGATGTCAAGCATCATTGCATATGTCTATTGACCATCCATGTGTATTCTTTGAAGAAATGTCTATTCAGGTCCTCTGGCCATTTTTTAATTGGATTGTTTGTTTTTGGTATTTAATTATATGAGGTTTTTATAAATTTTGGATATTAACCCTTTAAAAGATGTGTCATTGTCAAAGATATTTTATCTTATTCAGTTGGTTGTCTTTTTGTCTTGTTGATGGTTTCCTTTGCTGTGCAAGAACTTTTTAATTTGATACAGTCCTATTTATTTTTCTTTTGTTTCCCTTGCCCAAGGAGATATGTCAGAAAAAATATTACTAAGAGCAATGTCAGAGAGTTTACTGCCTATGTTTTTTTTCTAGAAGTTTTGTGGTTTCATATTTTACATTTAAGTTTTTAATTTATTTTGAGTTTATTCTTGAATATGGTATAAAAAAGTGGTCCAGTTTCATTTCATTGCTATCAATTTTCTTAACACCATTTATTAAGTAGACTGTCTTTACCCCACTCTTGCCTCCTTTGCCATAGGTTAGTTGACCACATAAATGCAGGTTTATTTCTGGGTTATTTCATTCTGTTGATCTATGTGTCTGTTTTTATGCCAGTGCCATGCTGTTTTGATTACTATAGACTTGTAGTATAGTTTGATATGTGGTTGTGTGATACCTCTAAATTTGTTCTTTCTCAAGGTTGCTGTGGTTATTTGGGGTATTTTGTGGTTCCATATAAATTTTAGAATTATTTGTACTAGTTCTATTTATTTGTATCTTTTTCAATTTCTTCAATGACATAATTTTCAGAGTACAGGTATTTTACCACCTTAAATAAATTTATTATGAAAATTACAAGTCATTAAAAAAAATTGAAGATGAAAATAAATGGAAGCATATACTGAGCTCATGGAAAGAAAAAATTAACATTGTTAAAACATCCATACTACCCAAAGCAATCTATAGATTCAAGGCAACCCCTCTCGAAATACCAATAACATTTTCACATAACTAGAACAAAGGACTTTTGTTTGTTGAAAGTTCTTTGATTACTCATTTGATTTTGTTAGTGTAATCAGTCAGTCTAGATTTTCTCTATCTTGATTCATTCTTGGAAGATTGTATGTTTCTAGGAATTTATTCATTAACTACCTCTTTCTTTATATGCTTGATGAGACAAATGATGTAATGGCCAGGGGCCATTTTGAATAGCAGAAATGTGGTTTTGTAAACACATACCTCTTCAGTCACTTCTGTTTGTTATCTCTTCCTACAAAATATTTGCTCTTCTACTTCACCATAATCCAAACACAATTACTCCATTTTCAAGACTAGTCTTCCCAAAAGTCCATTGCCATAACTATGAGCTTTTTCTTGGGCTCAATAGAAATTCCTACATGAGAGAATCTGATTGGCTTAGCCTATGTAATGGGTTAACTTTCCATATGTTAGGTGTCGTCCTTCAGTCCAATCAGATGTGGCCGAGAAAGGATGGCAATATGTTATAAACATGGCTATTTTGTGGGTTGAAATGGGTAATTTATAAAGAAACACTATGAATATTGGGTAGGTATCCTAAAGATATCACTGTCAGCTACTTCTTTCTGAGGCTTGGTCAGTAAGTAATGAGATAAAAAAAATAAAATTTGAATTGCTTGCTTCTCTATAGTAAGGCCAAAATTGTCATATATACATATGTGTGTGTATTTATGATTTATTAATTCTTCTTGTCATTGATTTAAGTCTAAACACTTATTTCCACAGGGTTTAAAATATTCAATTTACACATTTGTCATATTTAAAATAAATGGTATTATAACCTTATATTCCACACTTTGTTCAATGCCTGACATAGTATTTAATTATTTTTTAAATAAATAAGTTAATAATTCTTGAGTGAGTATATATGCTTATACAGGCATTGAACCATGTCATGCTAGAAAATTAGAAGAATATCCTCTTCAAAATGCAACACCAGAGACATCTTTTTTGCTGCAATTCCATCCAGCAATAACCATGTATTTTTTATTTTGTCTTCTCTGAATTTACATTTACTTTTCTTTTATTTTATAAGATAATCTGTGCTACTTTCATTTTTGCTTTTTCAATTTGTGTTGTAGGAAAAAAAATCATCCTCACAACTAGATAATTAGAATTATGGATTTTTGACTTAAGTTTCCGTTTAGATATTGAACGTGTAGAGATGCAGTACAGTTTTGTTGTTATTGGTATCTGAAGTTCAAAGCCTGACCTTTTGCCTCCGAATGGCAACTGATGATCTTGACTTTAATGGGGATATTTAATCAAATTTTCAAATGTACTTGAATTCCTTTTTTTCTATAAATAATTATGACTTGGATCTGTGTTGCCTGCTATCAATTGTACTTTGTAAAGTCAAGAATATATTCTTTCCTGGTATATTTAAAAGTATACTCCAGTGCTTTAAAGTGCTCAACTTGGCCAAAATAGTGTAAGTAAAATAAATGAAACACTTTTCTGTCCATGGAACCATTTTATTCTAAAACTGAGACATTTATTGAGAATAGAATTCTCAACCAAAGATAAAATGATGGCCAAAGTAGCTTGTTTTATAATCATGATTCTCTGGGAAAATCTAATGGTTAATGAAGAGAAGAATCCCTCTGCACTGAGAAATAAGCAGTACATTAAACTAGCCTGAGGGTAAATGCTACTTTCTACACACTACTTCACGTATAAGTTTCTCCTGTTACTTGTAAAATAAATTCCAACCTATTCATATAGATGTGGCATTCCTTAGGCTGGTCTTTACACTTCCAACTTTGTAGAGAAGCCAGTCTTTTCACTATCCCACACTCCAAGCTTATTCCAGACTTGGAATATTGCTCATTGTTCTGCTCCTCATCTATCTGAATCTCCTACTCAGATTTCAGAGCCCAGCTAAATGATCTCAAGTCAGTCTGTCTCAGTCCCTCTCTATCTCCTTCTCTCCTTCTCTCCCTCTCTCCCTCTTTCTCTCTCCCCTCTCTCTTATTCTCCCATTCTCTCATTCTCTCTCATTTTGTTTTTTTTTTAAACAGGTAACTGAGTAACATTAATTCATAGAAACTGCAAAATAGTGACTAGCCCACAAATCAGTGGACCTTTTGTTGTGACTCTTATGGATATCAAGCGCTTTTCTTAGAGGCAGATGTGGGTTATGATTAGACAATACTATATACTGAAAGTGGTAAAATGGACATGATGAAAGCCAAGTTTACCCTCTGCACAACCCCCACCAGCATCACAAGATATTACATAGTTTATATCAGATGTTTTAAATAATATATTATGTAAATAAAATTAATGCTTTAAAACAACTGATTATGTCCCTTATATAAAAACTTCTGTTTATAATCTCTTTGGAAAATGTAAAGTACTTAGTTATTAACATGGAGAGAAATGTTTTAAGGGTGATCAATAAGATTCTTTTAAAATAATTTTTCATGCCTGAAGTGTTCTTCCCTACAAAAACTTTAGCTCAATTGTTTTGTCACTGTGCCTTGTTGAGTTTACTATTATTCATTTGCCTGGTATTACTTCCTGTTTTGCATTCACTTAGATCAAATTCATTTATCTTTCAAAGTCATATTTATGACTCATGTCTTCCATGAACATTTTCCTGAATATTGAAATAATTTCTTGGCTTTCTTTAGTAACTTTAAGCTGTACAAAGATTTAATGAAATTATTAATGTAAAATTTTAGAACCAAAGGGATGTTAGGTATTATCTGGTCCCATTTGTAGTTTTACAATTAAATAAACCTAAGTCCCCTCAATTCCCTTCTGTTACATACCTGCTTTGCAAAGCTCAGCTTCCCTCATTTTTAGTTTAAAAATTGTTATCTATTGTGTTTGATTATAAAATGCTTTTCTATAAATATTGTTGTCATTTTCTCTCTCTTCATATGTATAAATTGTACATAGCTATACATATTATATATACACATATTTGATATATATGTACATATATATATATATATATTTAAATATATATATGTATATATTGACACATACACACTTCTACTATTGTTAAAATTTTCTTGTCAATTAAGATTCTCATTAGGTTGGCAATTAAAGTCTCATGTCTCAAGATATCCCTCAGTTCCAAAAAATTGAAATTATTGATTCTCTTATACCTGGCTAACCTATCTATAAACATAATTTTCATGTCTATAGTATCCCATTTAGGTATTGTACAATCTTTTATTTAACCATTTCTCTGATGCTAAATATTCAGATTGTTTCCAAGTGTCCAATATACCCAGGATTTTTTCTACATTTCTCTTAATTAAAACCTCTAAACTAAATGACACAGACTATCCATAAGCAAACATTCATGCCCTAGACCTGAGCTAATACAGTAGCCACAAAACACATGTGGCTACTGAACACTCAAAATGTCACTAGTCCAGATTGTTATGGACTGTAAGCATAAAAAACACTTCAGATTTCAAAAACATGATAATATGAGAATATCTCATTTACATTTTATACTGATTATACATTAAAGTGTTAGTACTTTAGATACATTAAATAAAATGTTATTAAAACTAATTTTACCAGGCAAAATTATAGAAATGAAAGATATTGATTGTAAGGGGTTAGAAACCTAGGTAAAAGGAAGTCGTGGGAAATGGTTCTGATTGTTAAAAGGCAGTAGGAGGACCCTGGTGGAGATAAAACTGTTGTGTCTTGATTGTGGTAGTAGATACATAAACTGACACATGTAATAAAATTGCAAAATATGAAAATGACATACATATACACATATATACACGAATGAACACAAGCAACTACAGAAATAAGAATAAGATTGACAAATTGCATCAGTGTTAATATCCTGGTTGTGCTATTGTTCTCTAGTTTTATAAGATTTATCTATGGAGAAAATGGGATAAAGGATAGAGGGAACTCAACATATTATTTCTTACAACTGCATATGAATTTATTAGAATCTCAAATTATTTAATTGAAGAATAATTTTACTTTTTTCACCTTTTGATATGACTACTAGAAAATGTTAAATTTTATATTTGCTATATATATTTCTATTGGATAATGCTGCCTTAGGAGAATTGTGTATGTACCACCAGGAATTACCCAAATATTTTGTTGGAATAAGGTACTCTTCCTTTATTCTTTACCACTAAACCCACTCCATAAAGTGATATATAATAATTCTCCTCTTTATCAATATATCACTATATAATATGAGGACATTATATTCAGTAAGGTGTGTCAGTCCTTTGCTTTTATGCTAATAGATAAAATTTTTTTAAATGCTAAAATTTTTATGAATGAGGGACCCTAAAATCATCTTAGTAGCCTTACTTCTAAACTACCATATAGCCTATCTTATACGCTTGCAATTTTAGAGACTCGCCCCTGCTGAAAGCCTAATGTTGACACCATCTAGAAGAGTTCTGAGGATTTCCTGAGTCAATATAACACTCCAAAGGTAGTTCATCCTTCAAAAGTAAAGAGAACAGAATACTATTCTGGGAATGCTGAAGTCTTGCTGTATGAGCTGACTTATTTATCTAGTTTAATAATATCCCTGCTCCAAAGCTTCCTGTTTATTTTGAAAGCCCATTATTATAAGAAGCTAGTTTCCTTGGTGTATAGAGTCCAATAGCCTTCCTCATTAAATAGCTATATGTTTCACCATTATCTCACAATATAATCCTTTCTGAATTCCCCCTCTACTGAGGGCTTAACTTCCTTGGCTTTTTTTCTCACTTATATTCCAATTAGGACAGAACAGTTTATGTTACTCTTACAAAGGTATATACAAAATTTCAAGGTGTATACACATTGTCAAAGCTGTCTTAACTTGTCAGCTTTCTGACTTTTAAATCCTACTTGTCCCCAACAACTGCTTAATTAATTTTAGATATTCAACAATCTGGGTTTGTAATAACACCCTCAGTTGAACAGAATTTCTTTCCCTCATGAGCCACAAGTAGCACATACCCGGCCAGAGGCGAGTAAAATAAACTCAATGGCATGAGTTGTACTTAAATGGAAAATAAGATGCTATGGAGGGCCACAAAGATGAGTACACAAACAGGCAGAAGGTGAGTTTCATTAAATCCTAAATAAGATAAAAGAAAAAATAACAGTGGATGTGGTAGAAGAAATTCACAAATACTGAGTGCCAGCTAACAAGCTAGGCATTTAAAATTTATTTCTCATTTAATTATTTCAGTAATACCATGAGGTAGACAATGTCATATTGGTTCACAGATGAGAAACTAAGCATCAGGTTACACACAAGAATCAAATAGCATTTATGCATTTGACTCTGTTTCTGACTGACTTCAAAAGTTGTGCTTTATCTACCACAAGGCCTCATGAAAATGTTGAAATTCAGTCTTCAAGAAAGACATAAGATCTCTCTCCATTCTAGCTGTGAAGGAAGTGATAACTAGGTTATATCCAGATGACTAGAAAAGTTATTGTACGACATATGGGTCTGTCCAGTCTAGCAGACAGGCAGCTCCATCAGCAGAAAGAAGCAGAGGCAATGACCTCTAAAGTATAGCAGTATGTCCTGTCAACCTTTGCCTACCCACCTACACTGATGGATGGTTTTTCCATTTTAGCTAATGGGAATGGGACAAAAAGAATATCAGCAAGCTCAATTCTCTAAACGGTGAACTCTAGAACTAGTTCACGGTGCTGAGGGTAAAGTCCCAATTATTTTGATTTAGCTTTATCCTTGTTGTCTTGTATATCCTTCTAAGAGTAGAGCTTTTTGGCATTCTGCTCAATTTTCATAAGTCTCTGGTTATATTTGATCTTACCCAGCTCCCAGAACAAAACAATTATTTATGTTCATAATAAAAGCTGCACCACTGACTTGAGTTTGAGCATTATTTACTATATAGACTTCACTTTCTGTATCAAACCTTCTCAGATATTAACATTTAATCTAATCAAGCAAGATTTATTAAATTTGCACACTAGTTGGCTACCTTTGAGGGGCCACATCTATAACTAGACTAATTTTCTGATTCAACATCCTGCCAAATTCAACCTTCATCTCTTACCATCTTTGCTCATATAGTTGAGATTCTAATGCTCCAGACAGCCAAACCTAAGAAAGCAAGGCACGTTCATATAGGTTGTCTTGAATGTGTTCAAAAGGGACAAGAAAAAAGAATGATATCAATCCACTGATAAAAAAAAATATCACACAGATTGCCATTGGTAAAGACACAGAAAATATTGTTAAATTTTTTTTGTAAGGTTTCAAGGTAAAATTCTCCAATAGTCTACTAGTTGTTGTTTTGCACATCAGATATTTGAATGAAGACTTGAGACAAGAGACGTGCAATGACTTTGTGAATGTAATGAGTCCTTAGAATACAGGCTTCAATGATACTAAACTTTTTTGGTGGAGGGAAAACTATCTTGAAGAAATTACACATGGAATTCCATAGGAATCTAATGGGTACTTTGCTTCATGCTTTAATTTTAGTTCATTCCATTTTTTCTCTTTTAATATTTTGGTTTCTGTTAGAATTCTCCTGAGAAACAAAACTAATAGATTACATATGTATATGTGTGTGTGTGTGTGTGTGTGTGTGTGTGTGTATGGATAGTTTATTTCTTTAGAGAATTTGATTTGTTCACTCAGTTTTGGAGGCTGAGAAATCCCTTGATATGCCTTCTGCAAGCCTGAGAACCAGAAATGCTAGTGGTATTTTTCAGCCCAAGTTTAAAGGTCTGAGAATTGGGGGGCAAATGGTATAACTTCCAGCCTGATAGGTAAGGCCTGGGAATGTAAGTCCTGGAGTTCAAAGACCTGAGGACCAGGATCTCCAACGTCTGCAAGCAGAAGAATAAGAGTTTGCTCTCCAGCATTTTGTTCTATTCAGTCCCCCAATAAATTGATTTCCACCAATATTGGTGATGGCAAATCTTTAACTCAGTCTGTTGATTCACTCTCACTGACAATCAAGAAATGTTTTACCAACTACCTGGATATCTCTTAGCTCAGTCTAGTTGACACATGCAGCTATCGCGGTTCTCATGCTATTATCTCTGTTTCTTTTCACTGCTTCTCCTGACCTCCTATTTGGAATTCACTATGTTTTACACTTCTTTGCATGATTTCTAACTTTTTGCTTTGTCTTAGCCCCCTTGATATAACATTCACACCCAAAAACCTACAGGACTGTGGTTATCTCAGTTCATCCACCGCATCACCGCTTTTTCTCCTTCTGTGATGGACAACCTGAAGTAAAATATAGCTAGAAATTACTGAAAGCAAAGGTGATTCAGGACCTAGGTCCTTTTTCTCCTAGTAGCTTGCACTTTCCAGTACTGGTTTATTTGCCTGTGTCTTTCTCTTCTTTGAAATATAGTTATAAACTTCTCAGGGTTGAATTTATTTTCTTCATTCATTTGGGACAGTCTTCCTATCCTAAACAAATAGATAGTCTTTTTCCTTGGCTCTGTAAAATGAATTATTTGATCTGAGAGTCTGTAATGAATTTTTGTGGTCTTAATTAGATCATTAAACCAGGGGTTGAGATCATAACATGTCATCCTAATGATATCTATTTAATCAAAATGTCCATTTGTTTTCATTACACCAAGTTTAGAAAGCAATTCCAAAGTGCTTTCCAGGATGTTAATTGGTCTTTTAGTTTTACGTGTGTGTGTGTGTGTGTGTGTGTGTGTGTGTGTGTGTGTGTGTGTAGGTGAAGAATGTGCTACAATGAATAAGAAGATAATTTTTAAGTTACTCACTGATTCCCTCTTTCTGTCTCTCAAAATCTTCTATCTTCAGTGTTCACCTTCAGTATCAACTTATCTAAGAAATCTAGACAAGGGTAGCCTATGATTTTTTAGCACTCTAGATGACCATCAGATCCCCATTTATCTATTCATCTATGAAAGAACTACCAACAAAATCACCCAGCATAGGGAAAACCTTCTTACCTAATGTCTGTTTCAGAAATGGCCACAGATAGCAACAGATATCAGGAGCTCTCCCTTCAGGGAAAAGAACTGCCAGGTTAGCTGACAGAAGAACTTACATTAAGAGGGCAGTCCTAGTTATCCTTGTGCAATAAGACATGAATAGAGTTTAAAACAGTTTTCTCAAAGTTTGGTCCCAAACCAGCAGCAACATATCACCGGAGTATTTATTATGAAGTCCCATACCAGAATTACTGAATCAGAAAAGCTGGAGATGATTCCAGGTGATTCTGAATGCAGGGTGGAGTTGGAAAAGGCTATAGAAGAATGGACCTATTAAACAATCCCTGGTTACTTAAAATGTTATATATGCCTCACCAACATATATAGTGGTAAGCAACTTCTGACATGGTTCCCAGCGAATGCCAATTTTTGGCTTTTTTTCTCCTTGTATAATTCTCTCCTCTTGCATACCAGCTGGGCCTAGTATTTGCTTAGAATGGAATATGGTCATGAGGGTACAAAAGACCCTGACTTTCATCTTGCTAATACTTTCTCCCTGGCTTTTCTTGTTTGCCTGTTCTGATGAAACAAGCTAAGGAGTGACATGTGGTAAAGAACTGAGGGCAGCCATTACAATCATGAGCAAAGAACTAAAGCCCTCATTTCAATAGTTTGGGAGGATCTGAATCCTGCCAACAACTACATGAGTCTCTTAGAAGTGAGTCCTTCCCAAACTGGCCTTCAAATGCGTCTCTTGCTCTGCACAAAACCTGATTACAACCTGTGATTGATCTTAAAGCAGAAGATCTGGCTAAACTATCTCAAGTCTCCTAATCCACGAAATGATGAGATAATAATTACATGTGTTGTTTTAAGAGTGTTCAAATATGGAAATTTGTTATACAGCAGCAGATAATGTATATATATTCTATATTCACATATATATTTGATTTGTAACATAATTCAGCTTCATAAGTATTTAATGAGCACATGTGGTATTAAACATTAGGCTCTCCAGTAGCTACGGCAAATATATTAAGAAATATTACCTACCCTTAAAGAGAAACATTTCTCTTTTAAAAATAGAAATGTTTACTTACATGGAACACTTAGGATATGATACTAGAAAGTAAAATGTAAAACACTAGGTTTAAAGCTAAATCTCAAAAATATAACAGTATAATTAGCAAAAAGATTTTTTTTTGACAGAATGGTGTTATTTCTCAGAAAACAAACATATATGGACCAATATCTTTGAGCCATGTCAGTCTTATTAAATATATATCAGTAATCTCATTTTTATCAGTTGAAAAAGCAATAGTAGTTTAGAAAAAGTACTTACCCAAGTTGTGGCATAGCAGAGCCAGGATTGCACACTCAGGCTGTCAGATTCCAGAACTTGCATTTGAAACAATTGCAACAGTCTGATTCCATAATGTAGAGATAGCATTTATTTTGTTTCTGACTATGTCCCAATATATTTATATTCCTGGTATTTCATTAAGAATGAAATCCAAGACAGGCATAGAAAGCAAGTAAAGAGTAACTCTTGTCTCTGCTTAACTGCCCAGATTTTCACCTACCCACTTTTCACCTACTTTCCTTGGAAGTCCTCTTTGTTAGAAAATAGTCCCATTACTACATAACAGAAATGAACACTCAACCCAGAGCTGTAATGCTTTGTTCAAAGTTAGTGCTATCTAAATACAAGTTCGTGCCTATGGCCCTCACGTGTTGGACTATATCTGAATCACCTGGGGGAAGTTTTTAAAACTACAAACACCTAGGCTCCATCCTTGAAGATTCTCATTCCATAGTTCTGACCTGGGATCTAGGATTTAGAATTCTTTTTTAACTTATCCCCAAGAGATACTTATGGACACTAAAATTTGAGATTTTTTTTAACTTAAGGAAAATGTTTTGACAAATCTACACAAACAATTGTTTTTCCCTTAGGCAAATAAATATAAGCAAATTAATTTAATATGTAAATCAATTTGGAGAAGTGTATATAGTTTTGTTATTGTAGTCAATATTATATATACATTTTTCAGGGTCGAGTTATAGGATTTTGGTAATCTGTTATTGAGAAATAAAATACTGAAGACAAATTTGAGAAGATCAGATTGCAAGATTGAGAGAAAGTGCCTAGTGTTAATTAGGGGTTGATTATATTTGGTATCACTTGCATTAATTGAAATTCACTGTTCTTTGTTAACTGGGTCAGCCAGAGGTTAAGAGAACAGGTGGTTGAGCACAATTTCATAAGTACCTGTTTAATATTTGGCTCTACAATTTCCCTGAGGTTGATCAAAGTGGAGATATGATCATTACCTAAGATTGTTTAAAGAGACTGAGCTTCAACTGATGAAAAAGGAGCTAATTAGAAACTCACCTTTCCAATCTGGAAAGTGATAAAGTTTAAATAAGAATGGCAAGCAATAGGCTGACCTGATAAAACTGGCCTTATGCCACTATTATTGTCCTTCTTACAACCAAACTTTTTACAAAATATCTTCTTAATTTAATTATCTCTTAGGTCTATTAGAACATACATTTTCATTTTCTATTCTACTTTCTCCTCCTTTTTGAATAACTAGACTTAACACTCACAAATTCTTTTAATTGATTACATACTTTTGTCATCCTTACCCATGTGTTGATTTATCTTCTTCAATGTTCTTAAAAGATTTTTTTCACAAATTTTTTCTTTATTGAATTTATTATAACTTTGACTGCAACAATTAAGTAGCCTTACATTCTACCTAAATCACTTGATAGGAAGAACTTCAGAAGTGGGTAATGTGGTCACAAGGACACAAACCTAGTCTAACCAATAGACGTATTGGAGAAAATCTAGATTTATAATTGGGAAAATCTAGATCTATACTATATAATTAAAATTAGTGAAAAAAAATCTCTTTAGTTTTAATAACTATACAGGGAAATATCATGAGAATAAAATACTACTAAAATATAGCATATAGGCATTACATGAGTTTGAAAATTAAAGAATTAAGTGACAGAAGAAGATACTGAAGATTTACATCTTTTCTCACTAGAATTTACATATGTTTTTAAATAAGCACTATATAGTGTGTATTATTTAAAGTGGCCAATTATGATAAATTTATAAATTTTTATCTAAAGAATTAGAAAAATATACATAGATGATATTGCTATTGTGCTTTACCAGCTTCTGAATAAGTTTTAAAATCACCATATTTTATCAAACATTTCTAGGCTGAACACAAGAAAACCACTGATGGGATGGGAAGAATTACTTCATTTTTTAACTTTTAATAAAAAAATAAGGTAAACTCCCATTATGGGAAATTGAAAATAATAGAGATAAACATAAGGAAGAAAGTCATAATTATCAGGGTTACATTCTCAGATAACTTCAGCATTTGATATCCTATCTCAGGGCAAAAGGTTGATGACTACTACAAGGAAATACAAACAGAAATGTAAACTTTTAACTTTATTTTTTTCTTTATTGCTTATATAATTAATTCAACAAGTATTTATTAAGGACCAACCAATGGGGCTATGTAAGAGACAAAGAGTAAAAATCCCATCCTCACAGCACTTACATTATAGTGGATAAAAGGTTGTATATTCTATATAGAGGAAGATAAAATATTTTTATAAATTCTCTTTCTTACTCTAATGTAAGTAAATACTCATAAGCTGAATAACCAACTTAGTTTAGAAAAAAAGTGACCACCAAACTAGTAGATGAAGAAGATGGCTCAAGGGACCCCAATATTAAATGCACTTGATGAAAAGGTATATTTCTGGCAGATGATGAGAAGGAAGAATACTAATTCAAATCTTGGTTCTGTTGATGAGAGCAGAAATAGGGAACTCTAAGAGAACACATGTGTTAGACCTCTTTCTATTAGAGAATACTTTTATCCCACACAAGTAAGTTTGACAATTGTGAATCCAGAGATAAAGGACTTTCTTAAGGACTCTCTTAGACGTATGGTGGCTTATTGAAGATGATGAGTCCTAAACAACTCCCCAATTTTCATTTTATTTTATTTTTTTGGCCCTCACACGCTGACACCTACTATCATTGATTTTTACAAGGTCTTTATTTTGTTACTTGTATCTCATATTTCTGATCTGTCAGCATAAATCCTTCCCCCATGTCCATATACACACTTTCTCTTCATTTTCTTCTCTACAGTGTATATGCAAGTCTGTGTGCATATATATTTTTAAATAATATTATTTTGATTTTTCAATATATATAAGTGGTATTGTATATCAGATCTCTACCTAATTTGTAGTTTTAATAATCAATACCATATTTTAATATATATCTTTGACCTTGTACATAACTCTATTTTAGGGGTTCTTAAACATTTTTGTTTTGCAGACCCTTTTGACAGTTTAGATTCCTTCTCAGAGTAATCAGTTATGGAACCCTATGGACCACAATGTCTTTAATACTTGTGGCAGACATTATCAAATACATTGAGTTACAAAATAAACCAATTATGCTGAAATACAGCTATCAAAATACTAAAACAATAAATGTGTAACATTTATATAGTAATATATGTGCTAACTTATTAATACATTAAATAACACAATCTAGTGGCCAGTTTAATAACTACAATCATTCCATTATGATGATTAGCTTATGAAATGTTTTGAGATGTCTGAAACAAGTTTAATGTGATTTGAAAATAAATGTGACCGCTGTTGGTGACAGTCAAGGTACTGCTAATAGAACTATGGTTTATTGTCTCCATTTTTAATTAAATGAAATACTAAATGTCAGTTTGAGATTTGTGAATATGAGAATGTATTTTTATTTTTTTCCCACCTCAGTTTATTGGCCCTCTGAATTCAATCCGATTTCTTATGCTAGGTTAACAACTCTTACTCTACTTTATTGATTCGATGTGCATACACCCCAATTTATTAATGGGCATCTACATGGTTTCAACTTCCTGATTTCATAAACAATACTGAAATTTATTCTTTACAGTTAAAGATATAGTTGCATATTTTACCTGTAGTATGATTATTATGCCTCACTCAAAGTGGTTAGAGAAATTAAATAGAATAATATATAATAACATATTAAATTGGGTTAGTATATGTAATTATTTTATAAAATACAAATAAGGTTACAGGGAATAAAATGTTCAAACTTTCAGGTATAAACAAGTCATGGAAATGTGGTAAATATAGTGAATAATTCTGTGACAGCATTGTACAGTGTCAAGTGGTTGTTAAATTAATCATAGTGATCTCTTCTTTAGGTATGTAAATGTTGAATAACTATGATGTACACTTGAAATTAATACAATATTGTATGTTATTTATATTTTAATAAAAATCTTAAAAAATACAAGTAAAAATATAGTACTTCTTTCCCTCAGATGTCAGGGTATAGGCAGAGAAACTGCTTGAATTCTTCTGGAAAAATTAAAAAAAATACTAAATTTTTAAATATAGCCATCATGCAGTTTCTGCATTAAAACTTTGTATTGTCTCTTAAATACCATTGACTTGAAATTTGCATATATATTTTTTACTGTTGAACACTTGAGGATCTAAAATCCCAAACTAAAAAGAACAATTCAGGCAACTGATAAGTACAGGCACAGCAAATTATTTTTGAATTCCAACAGACACCCTGACCATAAGGGAACAGGACAATCAGACCTCATGCACAGCAACCACAAAATTTCAACAGTCTAAAAGCATAAGTGTGTGTATATCCTTATAAATAATAGTGTGCTATTGATTTTTTAGTAGAATAATATGTATAGTATTTAAAAATTCTATCTTATTTTTGGGAACACATAATTTCTTGAGGATAAAATTAAGCTATTAACTTTAGATTAATAACAAAAAAGGCAAGGAAAGTATATTATATGACTATTTTTACTGGCTGTTTCAGAAAACAGTTAGTTGTAAGAGTATTTTATATACTGTAATTAAATATAATGGTAATGGAACTTAACAATTTTATTTGGTGAAACTGAGTTTAATTTTATTCAAAAACACCAGATCAACAAATAATGTTGGAATAATTGACCATCCATATACAAAATAACAATATTAATAATCAATAACTTACACCATATAAAAATGACAATGTTTTCAATAACTGCTGTTTTTAAAAAAGGAAAAGACTATTCACAGGCTTGAAGATAATAATATGTAGAGAATATATACATAGACATACATAGAGAATATATATATAAAGAACTCTCAAAACTCAATAAGAAAATAAAACAATTTTTTAAACAGGCAAAATATTTGAACCAATATGTCACCAGAGAATATATATGGATGATAACAAAGCACAGAAAAAGATGCTTACCATTATTAGTCATTAGGAGAATGCAAAGTAAAACCAAAAAGGGATATAACTACATATCTATTAGAATGGCTATAATTTCAAAAGTTGACTATACCTAATTTGGTAAAGATGTGGTAGAACTGGAGCTCATATATACTTTCTAATTTTCTGGTAGAAATGTAAAATGGTACATCAACTTTGAAAAACATTTTGACAGATTTCTATAAAATATATACCCACCATGTTGATCCAGCCATTAGATTCCTACATATTTAACCAAAGGAAAATAAGAAAGCACAGGTTCAGAAAAATATTTGTCTGTGAATGTTTATAGCAGCTTTATTTTTAACAGCACCAAACTGGAAACAACTCAAATGCTTTCAAGAAGTGAATAAATAAACACATTTTGATATGTTCATGTAATACTAATCAGCAATAAAAATAAACTCTTGATATACATGACAGCTCAGATATATCTCAAAATAATCATACTGAATGAAGCCAAGCCAAAAAAGGAGCACATGCACAGTGCATTATCTTATTTTTATAAAATTCTAAAAAATATAAACTAATGTATAATGACAGAAAACAAATGAATGGTTGCCTAGAGAGGGCACTTTTCTGAGACCACTAATTTTACTAGCACAATTAAATGCACAAACAGGAAGAGAGTCAGCCTGCTTTGATATAATTAATGCAATAAACCACCTTTCTTTTCCTAGTCGTTTTTCTAATCCACAATTCTTCTCTGATCACAAGGTCAGGAAGACACATTATTTACATGACTAGTGTAAAATGTGTTGATTTCTCTATCAGTGCCTCAGATGAGAGGTGGGCAACCCTACTGTGAAACCCAATGTCCTAAACATCAGTAGAACTGAACAACTCAATTTTGGAAATAGAACTTGCTTAATCTGAGTCCGCACCTACGTGTAAAATATAAAAGTGAAAAATAAAGGCAATTATTTAAAAAGAAGACTAAAACTTTGACTTTCCAAAATATTTAAGATTCTCAGTTCTCCAGAAGCCAGGTGTAATGACATGAAGAGTGTTCCTGGGTCAGAACCATCAAAACAACATTTGCATCTTGTTTCCACTTATCATGAGAGCCACTAAAGACCTATTTTCCAATGAAGGTAGTCAAATTGATAATTACTCAAAAAAAAAAAATCTGTTTTTCTAGACTGCCATTATCACTACTCACTTAAGCATTATGTCCATTAAAAAAAAAGGATTAACCAAAAACCTTGATCTCTAAGTCCCAGGTTTGTCTGCCCATCTAGACATCCAGAGTCAGATAATCAGAAGTAAACCATCAAAGGTGATGTAGAATAAGAGAGTAATTGGAATGATTACTGCTGCTATAATCTAATCTTGACTTCACCATTCCAACTTGACATCACACTGTTCACTTTGAGAAAAAGGAAAAATGGAGAAGGCTAAGAGTGAGAAAATGAAAGGTAACACCTGCAAACTATGTGTTCCATCTTATACCTGGAAGAGTCTTTATTCACCCCAAAGAGGTGGCTTCAGGAAAGGCTCAGAGATCCCAGCTAGAGTTGGACATTTACTCCAGAAGACCATAGGTACTCCACAGTTGTCCTTAAAACTGGGCCCAGGTGTCATCATATGAAGTAAATAATTAATTCATTATGAGAAATAATTCTCCAGCGGCAACCCCAGAGTCTGAGAGAAAATCCTGAATGTTTTTGCTGATCACAGACCAGCTGCTGCCTTAGCCTTCTTTTCTGTTTTTTTTTTTTTCCTGTCTAACCCTTGACTAATACTATGTTGATTTAGTGTCCCACATTTTTGTCCTCACCCCATCTCCATTTGCTGCCCTCCTTGATGAAGAGTCACTGCGTATTTAATGCTTTTAATTTTTATCAGAGCCCTAAATGCCTAACTTATATGGCTATAACTCCTTTTAGGAGAACTAACCATGTTGGGTTCTTTGAGTCATCAAAACCCTCTGATCACCTTCTTTTAGATGCTGAATTACTCTTAGTTATTCCCAAGCACAAAGCCATGGAGAGGACATTAAGAACTGGGACAAGTGGATGTGAGCTTCAGACACAATGCATGGTGGTTGAGAAAGAAAAGAAAAAAGAATAAAGTAAGTTCAATATAAAACTGAGAGTTTGACTTCTATTTGAGACCTCTGCCTTTAGCATTAACTCTAATAATATACCTAAGCTAGAAAAGTAGAGTTAAAAGAGTCTTTAGAGTTCTTACACAATATCTATCTTTTAATTTTCAGGTTTTAAGAAGTGCGAGTCCAAAGTTATCTAAGTTTGAACAAGAAAATCCAATCAGTTCGCAGAAAAGAGAGGGCACCAATTTCTGAATCCTGATTTCTAACACTGGTCCACCCCTTATCTAAAAACCAGAGATGAGCAGGTGGAATTACTGAGCTCCAAGAGTGGGGCATAGTATAAAAATGGAAATAATGGGAAGGCACTGAAGAAAGACAGATTGGCTAATTTTAGATTTGCTATAAACCAGCTTGGTCCCCTAAGTTTCTGCTGCTTGAAAGGCCATTTTTGTTGTAGAAGCCACGAGGGAGCATACAATCTCACTTGTTGGAATCAGTTATATTTAGATGTCTTCACAGTCTTTCTTGAGAGAAGCCACAAAAAAATGGTCCCTCTGTGCCTCCAGTGATATCATTGAAGGACTGTGGTGGGACATTCTGTGGCTTCTAGCACTGCCTCCAGGCTTGTGAATATATCCAACTATCCTATGGGTAACTTATACATAGAACAATTAGTACTTTTCATTTGCTTAAGAAGCGTCTCTGCTTCAGCTAGATATGTTGTTTTAAAATTTAATATTTCCTTCATTTTCTCTCTCCTTTTACCACTACCTTCTTCCCATACAAGTATTGAAATATGGCTAGCAGCTGTCATTTTTTTTACTTGACCTAAAACATATAGCAAAATTGTTTGTAATAAGTCTTAAGGCCCAAGGTTTCAAGTCAATTGCGTCAAAAAAATTTTTTTCTTAATTTTATCTGTTAAAGTTATTCTCTGAATCATTATGACTTAAAATATAAAGATATTCACACATTCAAGAACTTGTATTCTAAAATATCAGTGGAAAACTTAGGAGGGAAAGAAACATAGCAGTAGCTTTTTCCAGAGAACCCATACTCCAGTGGAAACAAATGAATGTTATACAATATGATCAGGGCTTTAATAGATATGCACCATTAAAATGGCCCAGGTAGGAGAATAAGGGAATAAAGTTTCCATAAGCAAATAAAGATTGAGCTGAATTTAGTTTTCCTGATGGATGAAGGGAGAAAGAACCTTTCAGGTTTTAGTAAAAACCATAAAGGTTATGTGTTTACACAAATTGAAAAGTCAGGTGCTTTAGTACAGCTTAATCCTGGGTCTCATGGACTTGGGGTTTGATAGGAAGTGGTTAGGGATGAAACTGGAGTGGAAACTTAAAACAGTTTCCTCTTTGTTCCCTCATTCCATATTATGGTTAGTTACTTTTGTCTTAGATGATTTTTTTTCCTTTTGTTTTTTTCCTACAATAATCTCTTCCAAAAATGAGACATAAAATTATAGCTTGGGAAAGAGTCCATTCTATCATGACTTACAAAGAATGGGCTTAGCTTTCATGGAAAGCAGAAACACGTCCAGTCATTTCTGCTTTTTGCATCTTTACTTGCTCTTCATCTTGTTTTTATCATTAAATATAAAATATTATACCTTTTTTTTAACTTATAAAAGTAGTACTTGTTCTCTAGTTCATAAACCCTTGATCTATACATAACTATATATGTCCACCAGACCATACACTATCAAATAACCACTACTAAAAAAATTAGCTGTCTTGAATTGTCAAGCGAAAATATACACATTTTTAAGGTCCTAACTCTTTTGCCTGAAGTCAGTATTCTTCATGAGCAGCATCTCCCTTCCTAACTATTTACCTTACTACTACCCTAGATAACTCATTTGCTTTATCCTTGATTGGGCTGGGGAATTCTCATTGCCCCCTTTTTGCAATCTGCATTTCTTTCCCCTCTTATGTTTAGTCATGCCTTTCTCCCATTAAACCATCCACAATTTCACCTCTCCATACATACCCATCCTTCAAAGCCAGGTTAATTGCTTACCTCTATTGTGAAGTCAACCTAATTCCAGTTTGTTTAGAAATTAATTCTCTTAAATTGCCAAACGTCTATTTTCTATGTCATTCATATTGTCATTAAAAAATAAATTAGAGTCAGTGTGACAAATTGGAAAGAAAAATATCTTTGGAATTGAACCAAGATCCAATTTGAGCTCTGTTCAAATGCATGACTTTAATTTCCTCATCTGAAAATAGGTCTAATGCCTTAAAATAATAAAACTCTTAAAACATTCTTGTGAATTTTAGGTGAAATAAATATGAAAGTGGTTTGCATGAAATAGCATCAGTTCTCTTATCTTCAAAATGTCTTCAAGTTTAGGATCATAATAAGTGCTATACATAATTATCAGGTACTGCTTTGAATTCTTATTTCTCATCTATTATCCTTTAAATCATTTTAGAGTCTAAAGAGTAATAACCATGTCTCTTACTTAATATCTCTATATTATTTAGTTCATGAGTTCTAATTAAATATTACTTTTCATTATTAATATACTATATGTTATGAATGCCAAATAGCAATTTAGAATAAAAGTATAATTTCTTTACACATATAAACTTACATATGAGATGTTTTCACTAATTCTCTGATAAAAAAAATGTCAATCGAGAAAGATATAAATCAAGCTTGCTCCCTCTTTTTTTTTTGTTTTTATCTCACTGTTCACATCTTTTAAAAGGGTTAAATTATTTTTCAGCCCGAATTAGACATCCCCATTTTTAAGTCATGGTTTGGAAATATTAAAATGGAACAGGCAGATAGCCAAATCCAGGTGAGACAGAGAGGTTAGAAGAGGTTCTGATCAGAATTCAGTTAAGGCCTTAAAATTAGTCTGCTAGCACTTGGGAAATCTTCTAAAATCACTTCATATATATTTTTCTCCTTAACTCTCTATCTTTCTAAAGACCATCTCAATATTAGGTCAGATTATGCATATTAAGGAGTCCGTAAAAGCCACACTAATTTAAGCTGCAAGCATTGTGCATTACAAATGACCCACACTAGTATGTGTGTGTGTGACTCAACAACTTCCAGAATATTGGGTCAGAAATTGCATATTTTAAAAATTAATTCTTTGCCATGTAGCTACAGCCTTTTAGACAGAATGCTTATTGCTATCATAAGACTGCAACAGATATTAAAACTTGAGTCTTTTCCTCAACTTGCATGTAAACATTTATAAGGCATACAGTTGCTGTTGTCTTTTGATGGATAAACAGAAAAATAGTCTACCCCCACCCTTGACTTATTATGTGTTATTCTCTTATCATATTAGTTCTCTATTTTTTATTTGATTAATGCCATGAAAATAAATATTCATCAGCTGGTGAAGACAAGGATACATTCTGAACTCTGGTTTGACATTCAGGGTCTTTGGCAATGGGACCCCAAAGCATCTTTATAATCTCATTCATTAAATATTTATTTGGCAGATACTGCATCTTTATCAGTTGCTACAAGTTGTCTAAAGTCCAGTGGAGAAGACAGATGAGTACTCCAGTGAGGACAATACAAAGTCAATGAAAACAGAGAGAACATACAATTGAAAACAGTGTTAAATGATCCCAGAGGAAGGAGCCTAATGGAGGCTAGGGCTTCAGGGAGAGAGTTTAAGATGAAGTGTCAGCCAAACTAAATATTGAAGAAAGAATAGAAGATCAAAAAAGGGAAATAATTGGCATATATCCCACCTAAAGAGGTAAAAATGTACAGAGAAAAATATATCAAGCATGCTATTTACTTTGGAAATTGAAATTAACTCAGAAGGGTTATAACATTGATTACATTATACATAACGGGTGTCAAACAATTGGACTGTATGCCAGATTAGGTTCTCCAAAAATACAAAAAAGCAATATTTCTGGTCCCATGTGCTTTTCCAGAAACTTGTCATTCTCTCATTGAGAAGTAGAATCTATTTCCCACCCTTTACAGCTGGGAGGGCTTGTGACTACTCCAGCCAATGGAGTGTAGAGGGAGTGATTACAAATGAGTTTTGAGCCCAAGTCATAAAAAGCTACAAGTTCTACTTGAGTCCCTATTTTTCCTTAAAACCTTGCCACCATGGTGTGAGAAAGTCCATGAATACGTTTTCTGACTGACTGCTCCAACTGTGTGAGTGAGTCTTCCTAACCAACAGCCAGCATTGTCTAACAGACACATAAGTGAACCTACTTTCAAATGATTTCAGTCTTCAGCCTTTGAGCTGCCACATTCACAGTGAGAAAGAGATGATCTGTCCCTCTCCAGTTCTACAAAAATTTATACTTTATGAGCAAAATAAATGAGTTTGTTTTAAGCCACCAAGTTGGGATTGGTTTGTATTATAGCTCTAAATAACTGTCACAGACTGGAAGATGGCTAGGTCATGAAGAGTTTTGTGATCTTAGGCAGTAATTTTAGAGTTTAGCATAAATGTAGTAGGGATTGTTTAAGAAAGATAGTGATTTAATCAGATTTTCCTTTTAGCACAATTATTCTAGCAGCAGAATGTAGATTGAATTCAAAAAATAATAATACAGGAGTCAAGGAGACCAGTTAAGAGGGTGGTTTAATAATAAAGGCTAGACATATAAAGGTTTAAAATACCTCAATAGTTGTGAGAATGGAAAACTTGGAAGAGGTATGAAAAATATAATAAGTAAGAAATATAAAAAGGACTTGATATCTATTATATATGTTGCAGAATTTGAGATTAATTTCCAATTTCTAATTTGTAAGTAAGGTTTAATGATACAATAATCACACAGACAAGGAATACTAAATGAGAAGCATTGTGGTGAAGGTTTTTGCAGAGAATTACTTAAACATGCATTTGAAGTACCTAAGTGGATACATTCAAAGAGAAACTGGGTATATGACCTATAAACCAGAGTACATATTATGGATAAAATAAAGATTTAGGAAACATCAACATAATGGTGGTAACTGAACTCATAGGAGTAGAAGAGATTTCCTTCAAACATTTTATAAATAAAAAAAGGGAAATTTCCAAAATGACCTGCAAAACACCAACACTAAATATGCAGAGAGGAATAAAATACATAAAAGAAACTGAGGAGCATCCAGAGAAGAAAGATGATTAGAAGAGGATGTATCAAGAAAGAAAGGTATATAGGTTATCTATTGCCTTATAAAAAAAATTTTTACCCAAGAACTTAGTCTAAAACAATAATAAGAATTTATCTTAAAATCTGTAGGTCCGAAATTTGGGAGCAACTTATTTTGTTGGTTTTGGCTTTGGATCTTCTCATGATGTTTGTTGCTACCAAGATGTCATATGGCATTGCAGTCATCAGAAATCTTGATAGGCTGAAAGATCTGCTTCTAACATGGTCACTTACATAGCTATTGTCAAGGAAGCCTCAGTTTCTTACCTTGTGTACCATTCCATAAAGGAGAAGCATAACATTTCAGCTGAATTTCCCTAGAGTGAGCAATTCAAGGGAGCGAGGAAGAAGCTATAAAGTCATTTTGACCTTGTCTCAGAAGTCACACATCATTATTTCTATGCAATCCTAATAGTTATAGAGGTCACCTCCATTCAGTGTAGTGTAGGACTATGAAACGCACACATACTAGAGGGTGGGTCATCTTGGAAGATAGCTTCCACACCAGAAAACAAGACAGTCTAAAAAAGTGAGTGATCCACAGTGTAAAAGCAAAAAAAAATGTTATTCTACATGACCACATATTATTTTTTCATTCCAAATAGTCTGCACACTTTGCTTGAGTACTTCCCTTAAAAAAAACCTGTTATTTATTTAGCCTATTTCTCTCAATTAAAATTTCTTTTACTTTTTTTTCTTCTTTCTCCATCTCTATTCTCCACGTTTTTAAAAATATTTCCCAGTCCAGTTTGTAAACAGATTCTTCCTTGATTTAATGGGATAAGTCACTGTTATCTCTTCTTTCTCTGAGCAACACTGGCATTTTGCATCTCACTTATCATGCATTTATTCACAAATAGTTATTCAGCATTGGCTATATATCAAGCACTAATCTAGAAAATAGGGATAATACAACAATAAACAGAAAGTCCTTGTACTCATAGATCTATATTTCACCGAGGCAGAGGAAAATAAATAAATTCATATAACAAGGTAGAAATGTATGCTATGATAAAAAACAAAGCAAGGTTATGAGAAAAAGTTGGGAGAAAATGGGTGACTTTAGGAAAGATTGTCAGGGAAGATTTTTCTGAGGAATTAAGCTGTAAGAGAACCCCAAATGAAGTCAGGGAGAAAAACGTATTTAGAAAAAATAACACCAAAGAAACCAAACAAGCAAATCCTAGTGTGGTATTTATGTGTTGCTATCTAAAAAATTCTCTCTCAATTTAAAAGATTAACAATTTAAACTATTTGTGTGTGTGTGTGTGTGTGTGTGTGTGTGTGTGTGTGTGTGTGTTTTGTTTTGTTTTCACTCACAGATCCCTTATTTGGACAGGGCCTTGTCACAATGGCTTATCTGTGCTCCGCCAGTGTCAGTTCAAGCAACTTGACTGGGGCTGGAAAATCCACTTCCAAAATGGCTCACTCACATGGCTGGCAAACTGGTGCAGGATGTCAGTTCTACCTTTTATCTGGGAGCTTTAGTTCTTTCCTACATAAGCCTATCAATGGAACTAATTGGGCTTTGTTATAGAATATTGGCTAGGTTACAAGTTTGAGTATTTAAAGGGATAGGAAATCTTCTAGTCTTTTAAAAACCATGTCCATAAACTGGTTCAGTGTCATTTCCATCACATCCTTTTTGTAAAGCAATCATAGATGCTACACTGATTCCAGGGGAGGTGACATTTGATAAATTTTTAATCTACCACAATCATTTTTGTGTATTGATATTTATCATTTTTAATCAGAAATAGTAAATTTCTTGAACGTAGACACTCTTATGTTCTCTTTAATAGATCACAAAAATAAGCTGGAAATAATATAATAAACATTAGTTTAAATATATACAAGAGTGTTATAAGGGTCAAAAGGACATACACCTCAAACATTAATGCATTGATATGAGCATTCTTAATAGTATTCATTCATATCTTCACATTTCAACTCCAAGTTATGAGCAAAAATGAAAGTATATCATCTGAAGAGCAATTTATCAATTAAGAAAGGGGATAGGTTGTAATTACACACAAGGTATAAGAAGGAACTTAAAAGCTGAAGGTTGTATTAGAACACATGCAAGAAATCATTTAAAATTAGTTATAATATGACAATATCTAGAATATAAATTAGTGTTTAAATGCACCAGCAAGTATCAATTATGTGTCTAGGAATTTTGCAACAGAAGGGGAAACCTAGAATTGCATTGAGGTTGAAGATGGTGAACTGGCAAGGCTAGCAGACCAATAATGGCTTTGTGAAATTTACTTCTATGGAACTTAGGATGATAAGAAATGAAAGTAAGAAAATGCCAGCCAGAGGTAAGGTACAATGAAAGATTGTTGGTTAGGCAGAGTGAAAAGAACTGGTAGGTATTAAAACCTGATATAAGGAAAATTTTTACTATGGAAGAAATACATGGTTAAGGAAATTTGGGAGTGAGATCAAAGAAGACAAATTTTAAAAGTGTCATTGCTTGTCTATAGAATGCACTATCTAGGTTATGCTGGACAAAGAAAAATACTATAGGTATTTTACAAAGAGAAATTTTAGTTATATAGTTGTAAAATATCTCTTCTAAATTTGTCTTTATTTTTTATTTTAAGCAAAAGATTCTTGAACCACATGTTTTCTCAAAGTAGCCCTATACTTAGTTTCTTAAATTAAATGACTTTTAAGGCTCTTTAACTTTAATTGTGTGATTGTGAGATTTGGATTCTGATTTTCCTCAGTTAGTCTATGAGGATATGTGTCTGATGAATGTAAGCTTTGTGAGTGGGCAGGTAAAGCAAGAAAGAGAGAAAGACTTATGCAAGTTTTACTCCTAACAAGTGATCTTCCTTCCAAGTACTAAAGGAACAAATGAATAAAGCTGTAAGTCCTACTAAATTCACCCATAGCTTTTATGCTGTCTCAAAGCTGCTTCTGCTTGAGGTTTTCATTTCATCAAAGCACATTTACAGGCAAAATCATATGTTGCTTAAGATTAAAAATAAATTCTCAAGCATGTTAATGTTAAAGAAGAATCAGGGATATGTTTTCTAATAGCTTAGTTTCCCCTGTGGACAGGTAACCTCACTGATGTTGGAATTTCCAATTTCAGTGACTCCATTTATAAACTATTTTTAATCATGTTTTAATATACTCCTTATGTCTTCCCTCTCTGAGCATCTGCCATGTTGAAAGACTTTCTTAGAAAATAATAATAGTAATACAGTATTAGAGCTAGAAGTGACATTAAACATTATCTGATCATTTTTATTGTTATTTTTAAGAGATAAAGATATCAAAGTCTAGCAAACCTACCTGGCCATGCAAAGTCACAAGGCCAGTTAGAGCAGAGGCCGCACTAGAGGCCTGGACTCCAGGTCAGTGCTCAGGCTTTCAAAATAAACTAGAACTATCACTTATAGTTTGTCACCAGTTCCATTTAGGTTACATGTGCCCCTCTAGTCCACTCTAATGCCAGTTGTATCCTATTCCATCTTTTTAATCTTTTTAATATTTAATATTTATAACTATATGCCACTGTACTAAAAGGCATGATTCCTGTTCTCAAGATTCCTAGGCTTTCATTCTCTATGTCCTCTAAAAATATCAAAAAACAAATTCCACATTCTCCTGAGACACTCACATTGATGCAGCTATTCCCATTCACCTTGTTCCTTGCCATTTCTCCATCACCAGAAGGCCCTCCTATAGCCTCACCAGGCTTAGACACTTACTCAACCTCTCTTCCTGTCATTTGTACAACCCTCCCTCGATGGCAGTTGCTGGCAGCTTCTTTTGCTCAAGGTATTTCAGTCTGGAAAAAATTAAAAGCATGGAAGAGTGCCTTGAGCAATGGTGACTGCTGTTAAGTGCTTTGGCAGTTTGTCAAGATTTAGCTACCTGCCTGGAAGAAGTTTTGCTCACCAGCAAATTTCACTCCTTCTATTACATCACTGCCTCCCTCCTCTAAAACTCTAATAAATAGTGGATCATTTTTGTATTTATTTATTTTTAACTTCATGAAAGTCAAAGGTGTTTTTACTTGAAAAACCACTATGGCATAAAATCAGACTTTAAAAATCTCCAATTTATTTTGTTCTGGATGACTGCTTTCTAGCATTCCTTCAAACTCAGTATCGTTCTTTGCCAGAACACCTGATGGTTATATAAGGACAAATCCAAGAGCAAACTGACTCATCCTCCTTTCTCATTCTCTGTTTCTCAGTGGAGGCAAAAATATAAACAAACAAACAAATAAATAAATAATCAAGCAAACAAACAAATAAATAAAACAAATCTTAAGACCTATTGAAAATAAATGATTTCAACTGATGCTGAAAACTCCTCTCCTCTTGCCAAATGCCACAGAATCACTTTGTTATTTCCTTAAAAATAAAAATTAGAGAGTGTTTTTTTAAAAGTTATAGATACTTGAAGGAGACTGTATTTAATTTCAAAAAAAAGGCAGATAAATCTGGAAGCCTGGAACTCTTGTGTTTTATTAAGGGGGAGGTAAACAATGGAGCCTCGCATCTGAGAGACATGAAAGCAAACATTTTAAAGTTGGACCACTGTAACCCTGGAAAATTAATGTGTGCTGTGTAGAAATACAGCAAACATTCTACACCAATGCTTCTGTTCTTAGAGAATTGTTTCATTAATATAACTGTATCAACTCCTCACTGGGTCATCTATACACTTGTGTTCATGGTCGGGATCTCACTGGAACTAATTCCACAGAGATGGGAAAGAGAAAAAATGAGAGAAGTGTATTCTGAAACTAAGTTTGTGGCTTATTTAGGAATAAAAAAGGGAAGAGTACCATTTGAAATCAAGCCAGAAAAGTGAGTAAAACAATATTTTCTTCCTTAAGTGTTTACTTTTAAAAGTAATTACCTTGAGACTATCAGCACCTTGAAAGATGGAGCACACAATATGCTCATTTCATAATTTTCAGGTAAGCAGAATGACAACTTCTATACTCAATATCTAGATGGTAGACCAAATGTTTCAGGATCACACACAGAATGGCAGAAGTAGAAAGAAGCAAATGAATCCAAGAATGCAACTCCCTTGTTCAACAGGAGAAATCTGACCTCCATGCATAAGGTCTCATGGTCAGTTGGTGGTAGAGAAAGGACAGGTACATAAGTCTGAGCTCCATGTTCAACCAGTACTAGTTTGACTCTGTTGTGCGTCCTGGTGGGTTGTTCTTGACTTACCCTAACTATGTACTTATAACTGCAAGTGCTATATTTCACTAGATAGTTCGTGACATAATGTGTCTTCCATCCCATTTCTTCTTTTCCAGATTATGCTGAATCTTTAAGATTGAAAATGCCACATCCTTCTTATAGTTCCACCAACCAATCTCTTCATTCCAACCATTCTTCATCTAATGACAAGGAACTGCTTATGCTCATTTTATAGAAACTATGGCTGCAGAAATCCCCATTACTCACATGCTTCAAGAGGTTGACTTCCCTTTATCTTCCTTTTCTCTGCCTTTCTACCTTTGCCTGGGAATCTTTCCTCCTTCTTGCTGTGATTGGAAAACCTTTTGAAATATTAAGAAAACATTAACTTTTATTTATCTTCCTCACTGTTCCTTTTTTCCTTACCTGCATTCAACTAGTTCTCTCATTCTATTATTATCATGCTCAAGGTGGAAGACTGGAATAGCCTACAGGTATTTATAATTGTTTTTCCTCAAAATGTTAAATCCTTCAGAACAGGTAGAACATTTTCAAAGATCAAATGATAAAAGGTTATGATCTGAAAGAAGAACTAAAAAAAATGTAAAAAAGAACCCACTTTCAGCCTTTCCCATAAAAGAAAGTTATTCAAAGATGGTTTGAAAGTGAGGACAGGAAGTTCTGGAGATCCCGGAGCAATGAGGGTCTGGTCCCTGAACACAAGCAGCACTATTGGTTAATGGCAGGATTCCCCAAATGGAATGGCAGCCAAGTATATGGGCTCTGGGCACAGGGTTTCCAGGCTTCATTAAAATTTATGAGGCCCAACCATGGACCCAAGGTAGTATAGAGCCTGGGGACCTAAACAGATCATATACCCAGGAATAATGGATGCCTCTGAGGTAATCTACATAGACAGAAAATAGAATGTTAGCATCTCCCCAAATCCTTAAGCTATGCATAAGATCCCAGAATCCTATACCACCATAGGGAATTTTCAAGAACAACTAACTTTTATAGAACCTGGTGGAACGGGGAATCATATTTGTAAATAAATTTGAGTTACAGAAAAATTTTTTAAAAAAGGTATTTTTTACACACCTGAGGTGGTACTCTTAAATTTATTCTTCTATCCTACCTTGCTAGATTCTAGATTCAGTTCAGACTTATAGGTACTGAACTGACTGTGGCAGATATTAAAACAAAAAGAAGGTTGGAAGAAAGCAACTTCCCATTAACAAGGTCTGTCTTAGCACAGTGACTTTGGGGAATCCTGATCTCAATACTGGTTTCAGCAGCATTCTTGAGCCTCATACCTTTCAAATAAACTGTCATCACCTCACCATCTATGAAGCCCTGTGATCTTGGACAGTGCCTCAGTTTTCTCAACTATACTTAAGAGGTAATCACTGTACTTACATTTTCAGGTTTTTTTGGAAGATGAAATATGTTAATACATGCAAATTACCTAAAACACCACTTAGCACATAGTATCTAATCTGTAAATATATTATTTATTTTTAATCAGTGTATCAGCCTCTCATTTCTTGCCTTCCCTAGATAGAAATGGCATGACTGGTACTGTTTGTTCTTTGAAGTGTAAAATATTTGGCATAGATTTTTGGCTTTTTCTCTAGGGTCTAAGCTACAACATGAAACATTCACTGGAGAAGACGAAATGAGTATGTAAATAGAATGGGAAAGAGCCTTTTTTCTACTTCTTCCTTGTCTTCACATAGTAGTTTTTTAAAAAAGAAAGAAATCTTAAAAACTCTTAAAAGAAATATGTAATTCTTTCAGGGATGGACTGAAAGGAAAGAAAAGTTTTGAGACCAGTTCTAGGAGACAGCAAGAAGAGAAACACATTCATTTCCTGTGGCATATAAATAAAAAATAACTTGGCTCCAGGAGATGGCCAGTTCAAATTATGTCCCTCAGTTTTAACACAGACCTGAAACCTCAGTTTCTCAACTATCACCATCAGGCTCTATCACCTCTTCACTGCACCTTAGCAACTACTTCTGCCTGTCTACAGACCCTGTCCTGTTGAAGCTCTGGGTGCAAATGAAAGGGGCAGTAGGACTTAAAGCTAAGATAACTCCGTCCCACCACTGCAAGCAGAGATCCACTTCTTGTGATGCAAATTTAAATTCTGAATGCGTTATCCCATAGAAACATTGCTACGCTTTGTATTTAGTTTCCATAGCGTTTTTAGGACATTACTGTAGTTCGGCTACATTATGATTTAAATAGGCTTTTGTGAGTGGCTTGGGAAATAAAACATCGTGTCTAAAACACATTTCTACAGGAAAAATGCCTTCCAACTTCAAAAATGAACTTGTAAAGCAAACTTTTTTTCACTATATAAAAAGAAAACTATTGGTAATAACAAGTGTTATACTTTTATTTAAATGTTTCATATTATAAACTCAATGTAAAATACTAAAAGGTAGCTTTCTCTGGAATTTCTTTATAACACTCCACCTATACACATCCTCCAACATTTTTGCACATGACCAACGTAGTATTTTTCACATAGATGTTCAATTAAATTGATATTAGTTGAAACTGACTTATTGGGCCTGCTAGAGCTGGCTTTTCTGAGAAATTGCTCTCTGAATCACCAAAGCAAATTTATTTGTTAACTAATTTGTTTTGATTCAAGTTTCTTTTTCCCAAAGTTATTCTTATTCTTAATAAAAAAAAAAAAAAAGAAACACAAAAAAGCTGTGTGTCATATTTGCTAGGAATGAGTTGTTTAAATAAAAGCAAACTGCTTGACAGCTGCAAGCTCTATGCAATGAATACAGACTGGTGTAAATGACCAGGAGGAATTACCTCTAATGATGTTTAATTTCCTGCTCTTTTTTAAAAGGGCAAAATCATTGCAGAGGCCACTTTTAACAAACTTGTTTGTTTTTCCTTTCTCAGTGTTTGCACAATCAAGACCCAACCTCACCTCATTTCCTCAACTCCACAACACTTCTCCTTATAGGTCCCCTCCTCCTTTTTCTCTCATTTTCTTCCCCCATCCCCTCTTTGAAAACTCTAATGACTAGAATAAACCAAAATGTCAACATTTGCAATTCTGGAGTTTCATTTAAGCAATAAAAATAATAATTAAAAGGGTAAAACCTTAGAGAGATTTCTTCATATTATATGGTTTGCCAGCAATGATACACTTTCAAAAAAGCCAGTAAAAGAATTAATTAGAAAGAGCCAAAGCTCAACAAGCTCTGCAAGTTAATGAAGCAGAGAGGAAAATGTCATCTTTGAGACCCAGAGCTGCATTGGCCTGGATAATATCCACTCCTGCCTTACTCTCCTAACTAAACCTCTTTTAATCTCTCCTCGAGAAATCAATGCTAATGACACGGATTTACCAAGAAATGACAGCAACATAATACCAGGAGTGCTGCTCCTGTTTAATGTAACTTAGTACTGATGGGAACACTCAGAGTTTCATTCTGACAGCAAGTTTTTGTTTAGCATGCTCCTTATGGGACTCAAAGTAATGGAAAAGCTTCATTTTATTTTATTTTGATTCTTTCCATTGTGAGTTTTTTTTTTTTTTTATATTGCTCCCTCTATCCCTCTTTCCAAAGCCTTTTTTTCTCCAGTCCTAAGATTTCCACCCCTGCCATCCCCTTCCACATTCTACAAACCAGTCTTATTTCCTCTATCTTTCTTCAGAATGGTTCTATTATGGCCACAGGTGGCATCATAATGTACACAGTCCCCCGCCCCCATTCTAGTGTATACAAAGTAATTTATATGCACCCACCTGCTTATTTGTGTTTCCTTTTAATTTGTCTATTTGTTTGGTTTCTGAGGTCAAAACATACAGGATTTTGCAATATTTCTAGAATACACAATTCACATAAAATTAAAGACTATCATTTTATTATTAAAAACATAAATTTAATGTTCATGCTATATAACAGTGCTGTCCTTAAGTACATCATACTAAGAGTCATTTTCTACAGAATATTATACTGGTAAAGAATTGGAATCATAAAACACTGGGTTTGTCTATTTGACCACTTACTAGATAAGTGACTTTGGGAAAGAAATTCAATCCTTCTGAAGCCTTATACTCTCTAAGGGGATATAAATATCTATCATGCATTTCTCTGCCCATAAGCAGTAATGAGAAAATCTAAAGTGCTTGGAACATATTTGGTTTTCAATAACCCTGCTTCCTTCCCTGTCTCCTTCTTTAATTCCTTCTTTCAGAGTAACCACAATATATTACACCTCACTTTTGCATGAGTTTCCATCAGTCTTTGAGGCATAGCCATTGTGGTCACACAGGTCTCTTTCCTTTGGGATAAACATCTCAGTAGAAATGTCAAACTTCCCTCCAATTACAAAGATGTCAGTGCAATTTGTCACTCTTCCTCTTATTCTGAAGCTCCCAAATGAAAATGAGACTTGTATGGATAGATTAATGAGTGTAAATACAGTGCTTAAGTCTATGGCCTAAAAATATTATCAGGAAAAAAATCATATCTTATGGGACCCAAAGCTACACAATTGGGAGATTTTACTTTTAATTCAAAAAATGCTAAACTGGACACAAGGCCATGGAATGTGTTATGAGGATCAAGCTTTTTTTAGTTTCACAGGAAAGAACAAATAATAAGATCCCTCTCCCTCTAACCACACACAAACACATACCACATCCTATCAACTACTCAGGAGCATTCAGCGAACCTTTAAAATTTAGTTGCAGTTCAGAGTCCAGTGAGGAAGAAAGAAGAGTCAAAGATGTCCCTATCCATACTGAGATAAAGTTCTTATCATCTAGTAAAATGACCTAGAATTTTCTTAACAGGAATTCAGTTTGATTTTAGAAAAAGAAAGTAGAAAGCTACATTTCTAGAACTGAATATATGAATATATAACTAGAGATCCATGAATGTATAAGTAATTTCAGATATTTATATAAATGCAAAGAGGAAACAAATAAAATGCTATTGATGAAAACTTCTAAGGAAATGGTGAGTTTCAGGAAGCATGACTTTAGATAGTGGGATAAGGAAGTTGAAATTTGAGGCTCTTAAAAGATGAGAAGAGTCAGCTATGCCGAGAGGAAGGGAGAGAGAAGGTTCAGCAGAGGGGATAGCTAGCAAAAAACCTGGAAGCCTGGAAAAACTGTAGAATATATAAAGAGAAAAAAAGAAAATGATATCAGAGGAATTTGGAAAAATTGTGTCTTATTTGTGGATTACATGCTGTTGATTTGTCTTACTGACTCTATGAAGAAGTGATGCCACAATGTCTTGTTCTCAGCAGCTCTGCTCAGTACTTGCAGACATACTTAAGGCTTCTTTCCTGGAGTCAATCAATCTCATACTTGGTCTTCCTCTTTTCCTGCTGCCTTCGATTTTTTCCAGTGTTACTGTCTTTTCCAAAGAACCCTGACATCTCATGATGTGCCCAAAGTAGGACAGCTTCAGTTTTGTCACTTTTGTCTTCAGCAATGTTCCAGGCTTAGTGTGCTCTATGACCCACTTGATTATCATTCTGGTTATCCAGGGCATCCACGGAGATCTCTTTCATCACCATGGTTCAAGTGAATCAAGTGTCTCACTTACTTAAAAAAATAAGAAGGCAAAAATATCCTTTGTTTATTATCTGTACTCTTTCACTGAATTCTGTTGAAGTGTATATACTGCTTGCCCTTCTATCAGAAATTTAGTTAGGTAGAAAAATGGAAGTGGATTTTGAAATCATCTATACAACTCTATTCATAGTGAAGACAATGGTGACATAAAGCTTGCAATCTTTTAAACTCTAAAGTAACTAGTTTTATCAATAAATACATGCTAATTTAAATAAATGCACTGAAAATACTTGCAATACCTTTCAATGTTTCTTACAGAATTGGAACATAGGGATTTGGGGCAGCCTCACTGTCTCTCAGCTTCTCTCTGACTTTTGGCCTTTTAGTAACACCTCCCTTCATAGGTCATATAACCTAAAATTCAAAATTCAAAAGCCAGATTTCCATTAAGGTTTTAAACAAGGCTGGGTCTCCTTTAAACTACACTGCATGTATTAACTTCTATCAGCCATATTTGGAATGAGGAGTTTGACTCTTCTCTTAGAATATCAAAAAGGGAGCGAGCACAGATGAATTGCAAGGCTGGATGTTGGCTTTACTTTGGAACACAATTTAGAGAGTTTAGAAGGCAGTAACATAAATATGTGGCAGACACATTTGCTATCTACAAAAGTCTTGTGTTTCCCTGGTATGATATTGTACTGTTGCTAGTTAGCAGTTATCTAGCCAAGGACTACATTTACCAGTCCCTTCACTCCCACTCTCTGTTTTCAGGAGGGGTTGAGTTTCATTAATACAATGTGAGCATAGGTGATATAACTTCTGAAGCAAGTTAAGTATCCAAAATGTTTTGTCTGTCCTAATCCATTGGCAGAAAACTTAGGCTACTTATTTTTCTACTTACTGGACCCTATTGGACAGTTACATGAGAAAGAAATACAAGTCTCGTGTTATACTGCTAAAATATGAGGGTTTGTTTTGTATAGCATCTTGTATTCTCTAACTAATAAATGAGATCTTTAAAATTCTTGATCTACAGCAAACTGAATTCACTAAGAATCATAGTGGAGGTGTGAAATTAAATTTTAGAGTTTTAGTTTGTTTTGTCCTTGTGTTCTCTTCTTAAATGAAAGAGGTGGCAGAAAAAATTCTGGAGATGGCAAAGGTAGTTCTCCCTGAAAGGTAGGCATAGAATTTATTAGAATGATCTTAGAAGATATTCTCAGAAAATTACCCCAAATTCAAATTTATTTGGGGTAGCCTGAAGGACAAGAAAGTACATATGACTAGTGCAGCAATTCAGAAGAAAATCACACTTTTTCTTAAGATCATGAATTGATAGGCAGGAAAAGAAAAAGGTGGCTCTTCTGGGTCTGTGGTGTAGTGAATCTGGACCTAAAGTGAATGGAGTCCTTAGGCCTTTTTGTACCCTGGATGATATGAAAATGGAAATGGAAATGGAATCTTTGTATAGGTAAAATTAGACCAATTACACTAATTTGGAGCTCTCGGTTGAGGTTAGCATGAGTAAGACTATCCTCTCCGCAAAGCCATGGCCGACTGTGGGTGGCCAATTTTTAACAGCAATGCCATGTCACAGCAAGACATTCTGGATCTAATTAACTGATCAGACTCCAGCTCTTTCCTGATAAAGGGAAAATTGAACACAACTCCCCATATTATTTCCCCCAGCTGACATTTGATGGTCAACGGGAAATCACCGGACTTTCTCCCAATTAAAGTAGTAGGGGAATAGAACTATCCATACTGTCTCTTTTATAAATAAAATGTGGTAATAATCTTTAAGATTATATCTATTTGAAGATTTTTAAGCATGCATTATTGCTAACATTTGTATAACTTGTAATTTATTTAGGATTGACAGACTTTATTTTATTTTACCTTCTTGGCAAATCTATAAGGTAGATATTATCATCTCAATTTTATTTGCAAGGAAACTATGGTTCATTGAGATAAAGTAACTTGCTACAGATTACACTAATATTAAGTGATGAGGCACATTTCAAATCCCATATTTTATATAACCTGTAATCTTAACTTTGTATCTCAAAACCGTGATGTAACCAACTATATCAACAATTACTCAAGTCGTTTTGTTGCTGCCTTATAGCTGTCTCTGGGGATTCTTTTCTCCAAAATCTTCTCTGATTTCTAACAAAGAAAAGGATACAGCTAACCACTCCTCTTTCCTGATCCATATATTTCTTTCTAAAACATGGTTAACGTCTAGCTTCATTGATTTAAAATTTTTTAGGAAGGTGAAAAGTAGCTTTTACATATATCTCACACACACCCACATACACATTTCAAAGATACCTAATTGAATACAAAATAGATTATTGTTTGAATTCTAGGTTGATAATTGATTGACAATTTTTACCCTTGAACAAATTCAAAATAATACCTAAATAGTTATGTATAGCTTCTATTGTAATGGATTCAGATAGAGTTTATGGAGCTGGTACAGTAGCAGAGAGGGCAGAAATCAAAAAAAAAAAAATTTTTTTCTAAAATCACATAATTCTTTACATCCCTTCCTGAAGAAAAAATCGCACTAACAGAATTTTTGTGCCATTGGATCTTGAATATGTTGCAATATTCAAGTTTATTTCTTCATGTGCTTAGTCACTGCACCTTCATTCTGAAAATTTCCTCACAGGGATTACCTACAATTTCTTTCACAAACTACATAGCTAAATAGCATGTATTTCCCTATGTGATATGGGTGACTCAACCTGAATGAGGAAACAGGGACATGCACAAAAAAACTAGATGACAAAGGAATAATGGAGTTACTTTCTCCTTAGTGAAAAAAAAAAAAAAAGATTTATTCTATATCAGCATTAGATCATGTTCCCAATGCAGCAATTTCCTAGAATAGTGACCCTTTGAGAAATTATTTTTATGAAACTAATTTACAAAAACATTAGATAAATATTAAAATAAAAACATTAAATGTTTTAGTCTCCTGTAGGTTCTAAGAAACTTGGAGTAAATATTTACCTTAACTTTTCTGCAATGGAATTACTTTGTGAATCTTACCATGAAGAAGATGACTTTTTCCAGTTATTCTCAATAGCATTTCTTTCAGGGTGATTGCTGCCTTTTCTCTTTCACACTCTAATGTTATATTGAAAATGCTGTAAGCGTGCTCACACACTGTTGTGAATTCGAAGGGTACTTATAACAAGAAACAAAAGACATTCTCTTTTCCTATGGCTTCTGCCATCCTTACTTTGTGAGCTGATAAATTGTTTTTTGTTTTGTTTGTTTTTAAGGTTTTTAACATGAGAAAAATAAAAATGTGGAGATTTGTATGATGGGGGTTGAAAAAAACTTTCAGTCTAATAAAATGAATCTTTTCATCTGAGTCTATAGGACAACAACCCCATCAACTTGCAAAGCAAAAAATATAAGTTTGGTAGACAGCTTTGTCTATGTCTCTAAGTTTCCAGACATCCAGGTTAATGGATTTTTTATACTGAATAGATTGGTTGTCTTGAAGTTAGGGGAAGCAATGTACTCTCTTTGGATATTTGATCATATTGTTTATATATTCATTTCATATATCTGCTCAGAAAAGGTTAGGATTACAGGTCTACTGTGTATTTGTTTATGTGAATGGTATTTCATCTGGTGTGTGTGTGTGTGTGCTACCTTCTTATCAGCCTTTATACTTTCATTCTGATACTCTATGGATCCTCAATCTGAGTCTCCTATAAAAATGAGTTATTGAGGCAGTTCAAAGAAATGGTTACTTTCTAACCAAACCAAGCATGCAATAATACTGCTTTAATATTTAAACCAGTCAATTATTAGGATATAATTTATCCAAATATGAATCTTTTACGTTTTTGTAGGAAAAAAAGGAACTTCCTCCAAAAGAAGTTAACTCTTCTTCAGGTAATCCTTTTGTAGTTATCCATACTCTATCTTTAGCTTCTTATATGTAGGCATCTACTGTCAACATTGCAATAACTCAACCTAACACAGACAAATTTCTTCATACAGCTCTTCTTACTCTTTGCCTAGTACCCCACTCATGTGATCAAGGCAAAACTACATGACATTTTACTCCATAACTCCACAAAAATTTCTTTCACAGAATCTTTCAATGGCTTCATTTTAAGTAAATCCAATAGATTTATCTTCATTGTGTTCTTTATAGCATTTGACACTGTTAACAACTTTTTTCTTCTTGAAAAATTTTTCTCCCTTTAGCACCTATATCTCCAAACTGTTCTTAATTTTTTCTCCTTTTATCTCTCTGGCTTCTGCTTCTCAATTTTTTTTTTTTATATATCTACTTATTGTTTGATGTTATATCACTTAGGGACTTTTTTCCACTTATTCTGAATCTTTTCTTGGACAACCTCAACTCTACTTTCTTTGAGTAAACTGTTATGTTTGGTATTGTCCAAATATCTCACCTGAAGTCCAATCACATATGTATCCGACTTCCAATTGAATCTATCCACTTGAATATTCCCTCACACTCCAAACTCTAGTCTTCATACAAAGCACTATTCTTCTTTGTTTTCTCAACTTGTTATGGAATGAATGTTTGTGTCCATCTCCAATTCAGTTGTTGAAACCTTTCCTTTCTTTACTCTTCTTAATTTGATGGTATTAGGAAGTGACACTGAGAGGTAATTAGGATTAGATCAGGGTGTAACCCTCTTAGATGAGAATAGTACCCTTTTAAGTGCCATGAGAGAGCTAGCGTCCCCAGTATGTCTTTCACTTTGTGAGAAGATAAAGAGAAATTGGAAGTCTACAATCTGGAAAGTGGCCCTCACCAGAACTCAACCCTATGGCACCTTAATCTAAAATCCAGCACCAGAACTATAAAAAAGAATTATCTATGTGAATAACTTCATAAAGCGAAAACTCAAATTTTTCAAGACAACCCTCTGCCAAAACCTACTACTAGCATAGTATACATAGTTTCCCAATTTTCTCTTTGATCTTAGCCCCTCCACATCATTCAATTCTCTATTCAAAGTATCTTGCATGAACTACTACAGACATAACATACTTTCCTCACTTCGAGGCCTTTGAATATTTTATGTCCTTTTTTTGGATCATCCTATTTCTCATAAATACTGTTCTTGACTATTCATCTTAAGACCTAGCTTAAATATCACTTCCTCTGGGAAATAAACCTTCTCTAAATAAGGGCTTCTGTGTAGGCCTTCCTAACTTTGTTAACAAAGTGTATTTACTTAAAACTCCTTTACTGAAAAGCAAATTCTAGAGGGAAGGTTTTACTGCTCAGAAGAAAAGGTAACAAAAAATAGGCATTGAAAGAAATTTGTCTGACTGAATAAATTCTCAAAAATGCTTTTACAATTCTATTGTATATCTATAAATATCCCTATTGTACAGGTCAGGAAATTCAGGTTTACAGTGGACTAACTCTGGCTTAATACTATATCTTTTGTGAGTCTCATTATCATTCTTTATCTTCTAATGCAGTTTGTACCTTACATACAAAATTAATACTTCTCATTTGAAATAACAGACTACTCTGAAGCTGCCAATTTTGCCTATTTTCATAGTAGACTCGATAAAAATGCCTGAAATTTTTTATTACTTTGGTAACAAACATATTTACCATAATTTGCAATACCATTCTTAGACCTCCTCTCCACCCTCAAAGATTACTGTTTCCAAAAAACTCCTCAAAAGCTATGTCACTACTAAAAGACCACCTGTAGGTTCAGTTTTTCCAGCTGATTCAAATGAGAATAGATGGAATCTTCTTTACAGACTGTTTTTTTTTTTCTAAATCATTGAAAGAAAGCTGCCTCTGCAAGCATCTGTAGTTTGTTCATGTCACAGGATTCCAGTTGGAACATTCATACACTTTTATTTTCTGTGTTTAGACATAATCAGGTTTATTATTATGGAATGGTTACTAGTAACATAGGCCTTATTTCAAAGAAACCATTCAGTGAGTACCAAATTTCTCTTGATATCTTTGCCTTCTTTTTTTCTGTATATTAATAAGTTTAACTGTTATCACAAAAATTTTAAACTCGAAGAAATTCAGACTATTCTAGTTCTCTTTTTCTCTTATTTTTTTACTTATTTTACAAGTAAATAAACTAAAAGCTTCAGAATATTAATCTCACACCTCTTAGTGCTTGAGTGGAAGTTGAGAACACTCAACACATTAGTAAGACTAGAAGTTTTATGAGTACATCTATGATACTAAATCCAGATCTGCTTGCCATCTTTCTTGACTTCTGAACATTATCCAATCAATAGACCATCACCACTTTGTTCCTCTTAAAAGATACTTTTTCCTTAACTTCCATTGTTTAAACTTTCTGATTTTCTCACAATCTCCCTGGCAGTTGCATCCTAGACCTTCTTATGTGGTTTTCTGCAACTGACAACCAGGAAGTTAGCATTCTTCAAGGCTCAGTTTACTGCCCTTTCTTTTGTCATTTGGATTCCCCACACCTTATTCTTTCAGTGGTTTTTGAACTTGACAATAGAAACATGGTCCATCTAGTTACACAAAGCAAAAACTGTAAGATTTTCTTCCACATCTCCATTTCCTCTTTCCTCATATTTAACACATCACTAATCTAATTGATTTTAAGTGATGAAAAACATATCTAAACAGGTTCTTTTTTTTTTTTTTATCTCCATCATCGCTATCCTATTCCAGGTTACTAAAGTGCATTTTTAGGACTACTGCAATCTCCCGGTTGTATTGGTCCACCTGCATTTTAGGCCCCTGGCTATTCATTCCTGGTATAAAAGTCAGAATAATCTTTCAAATGCCAGGTTCCTTAAAATCTACCAAAATGCACCCACAAACATATTTATGCACCACAAAAACTTTAAATGAATTTCCATCATCTTTATAATATAAATCACAATCCTTCACATGTATTACAAGTCAATTCACAATCTACTCCCCACATTTTTCTTTTGTTTTTCTTTACAATTTCTCCATATTTCAGTTCCTTCTTTTATGTCTTAATTACATGTTTAACATTCTTCATTATTCAACTCTGTTTACATGTTGTTCACCGTTCCTGCAACACCTGCCCTTATCCCTATCATCCTTCTATTTGGCAGTACAGCTATCATAGTGATTAAAACTTCGTCTGAGATTAGGTAGACAGTATATAAATTTCAGCTTCACTATTTGATATCTGTACAACTATGGACAAATTATTACCTTTTAGTTCTTCAATCTCCTCACAAAAGGAAGAGCAGTAAACACATGTGGCTCAGTGTAAGTAATACAGACTAAATACACAAATTTAGAAAATTTTTGGATATATTCATAGATGGTAAACATCAATAGGTAAATTTAAAAAATATATTTAGAAAGACATTTCCATTATAAAGAACATTCTCACACTATCACAAATCATGCTGGTATGGTCTGACAGGATTTGTCAAAAATTTCTCATCACATAGCTATCTCGATTTTAAAAATTGCAATATGAAGTCTTAATATATGTTTGTTTATTTGTTTATTTGTTTATACAAGCCTTACTATAAAATATTATATACATTATACAACACATCCCCAAGAAATATGTTGAGATAAAAATATAAACTAATTTAATATAAATTAATGTTTTAATAATTTATTTTTATTTATTTACTGAATTATGTTGCACATTTCCTATGTTTGATGTACTCCCCTTTGAAGACTCCTGGCATAACACATGGAATGGACTGAAATGTGACCCTGAAATAATACAAAATTTTTTTTATCACCATTGCCACTTCTCAGAATTTTTCCAAAGATGTTAATTCCTTCATTTCTTTCTCAGTCTTTTTCTCACTTTCTACTTGTCTCTAATGAAAAAAGTCATTTAAATTTGAGAGCTGTGTTACGTTTTATTCAATATCAAGAATTTATTAAAAAGTATAAAGCCTGTACTTTCTTCAAATTAAGATACTCCTTGAGCTTCATTTCCAGTGATAGGTAATCCTCATCTCAAATCACTTTGCTGGGAACATTGGTATTTGATAAATACATTTGCAGGGAGCAGTTATCTTCAAATTCCACTCTCATCAAGCATTGTCCCACCACAAAATATGATCAAAGATTAAGGACTCTGGGGACTCATGGGCTCTGAACTCATCAGCTTCAAATCTTACTATAAATTATCCAAATGAGGCACTTGGCAAGATTCTTAACTGATTGTGCTATTCGGAACACCTCCATTTCAATTAGAGGTAACCATGATACACGACGGCAGAGAACAAAACTAATAATTTTCACTGATGTCAGGGAAGGTTATAAAACTTCAGGGAATTACAGCAAGTGTTTCAAGAAATGCACGTTCATGGCAGCAGTTCTTGTTCACATGTCTGCTTCTTGAATGTGAAGATTTATTTTAGTTTTCAGGTTTATATCAAGACGGGTTTAGAGAATTCCTATATATAAAAGTCTAGCTGGCAGGCAAAATTTGAATGCTAAGGACTAATAAAGTCCATGTTGAACCCCCAAATTTTGAATCTCTCAGGAGAACAGATGTGTCTGTCTTCAATTTTAACTCTGAGTCTGGGCAAACAATATGTAGGCAGATAAAGCAACAACTTATAATGTACAACTCAGATGTTAAGAGACTCATGGGTCACAAATCTCTATTCCTTCTGGTCCAGTAGGAATCTTGAAATTGCACTTAATGTTATATCATAAAGCTAGTTTTAACCGGATGTATTTGAGGCAGTATATACCACATCAGCTGACATACTAATTTTCCTAACTTTTAAAATTGCCCTGAGGATTAGCTTCCCTAGATTTTTGAGGTTTCCCTGAACAGAAAACTGATCAATTACTTTATGAAAGCAAACTCTAAGATTTGAGGAACTAGACATACCACATGTCAATAGAAAGAAGTTTGATTTGCTGATTCCAGCATAAATATGAAAGTCTCAAAATCTGTTTTCTTATACTAACTGGGTTAACTACCAACTTTTTGACGTGAGCTTCATTTATCATGACACTAATTTAAAACATTAAACTACCTACATTTCCCTCTAAATAGTTAAATATTATAAGGACTCATAGATTATTAAAATTAATTTGCTAAACATGTTTGAGTATTTACTATTGAGAAAAAAAATCTATTAACCAAGATGGGCAGATACAAAAGTGAAAAAGACGTTCTTACTCATCTCAAAGAGCTTTCATATAGTCTAGCAGAAATGATATTAAAACAAAGCAAAACAAAATTAGCTTCCTGGTTTGATATGATGGGAAAGGCACTTCACTTCCATTGTACTCCTCTCAAAATTTCATAACTCCAGCCTAACCATAAGACAAACCCAAATTAATGATATTCTACAAAATATGAAACCGATTCTCTCCAAATTGGCAAGGTCGTTAAAAACAAAGAATGACAGAAATCATCACAGATCAGAGAATTCTAAGGACAAATGGTGAAAAAAATGCAATGTAGTATTATGGATTGAATCCTGAAGCAGTTTTAAAAAATGCATTAATAAAAAAATTGTAACATCAACTGAACTCTGATGTTTAGAGTAACAGATCAATAGTGCCTTCCTAGTTTTGACCAAAAAAACCATGGCAATGTCAAAAAGCATTAGAGAAAATTGGGTAAGAGTTACATGGGAACTTTTGTACCATTTTGGTAACTCTTCCAGAAATCTAATATTATTCCCAAATAAATTTTACAAAAAAATCAAAAGCATAAAAATAACTAATACATTATTAAGTGTGTCAATTGCCACAGGCTACAAATAAAGTTCTGTCAGTGGAAGGGAGAGAAACTGCTTCTGTGTGAATAGAAAATGAAAACTTCTGTAGGAGTCTATAGTATCTATTAAAGAAGTTTATGAAGTTTATCCCATCCCTATGCCACAAATGTGGGGTTTTATTTTGTGTGTGTGTGTGTGTGTGTGTGTGTGTGTGTGTGTGTGTGTGTGTGTGGAATGAAACACAGACTCTGTGTTCCTCTAGCTACCAATGGTATAGCAAGGTGGTGGCATGAGGATGCTGGGGAGCAGTATAATGTGGGTACGGACTATAAGGAGGTACTTTTTTCTCTATACAATTAAAAAAATAATAATAAAGTCCTGATTAGAAATTATTTATTTTAATATTACCATGCACCAGCAACCTCAAACAGTATCAGTAATAAAATGCTTCTGTCTTTTGGGGTGGACCACTTTCACCACCACTCTTCCAGCTTTAATATTCCACTGCCAGGCAGTTATGTTTCTGCAACAAAGATTCTGACTCTGTTTTTTTTTAACGTTTCCCTGCTGATAACTATTAAGCCTTACCCTTTCCTTTTCATCCTTTGCCTCACATTTGGGAAAGTTAATATGAAAGTCTATGTGCTCCCTTCTTGGGCATAGCTGGGAAGTTAAAACCATGCAATTCTCCACACATACATGGAAACTCTCAACCCAGCTACATCCCTTAAATGACATAAAAGCCCTGACACGCTCTTCTTTTGATCTCTCAATCAATATTCATATCTTCTTGAACTCATCATGTTCTTGCCAGAAATACTCATTATGTGAAAAATAAACATTTTCATACTTTCCTGGTGTGCATGTGATGTGTATGTATGGATATGGGTGTGTGCTGATCAGTCCAGACATCCAGGGCAAATTTTATGTGGTGGTCTGTTTATATAAAATGGTCACAATAGACTCACAGTCAAGAAATGGAAACCCTATTTGAAACATAATTGGTACAGAAATCTCTTAAGGTATAGATTGTGATGTAAAAATAAATAAATAAATAAATAAATAAATAAATAAATCTATTACTATTTCCATCAGCCTCCTCTTATTTCATTCAGAGTTTCTTTCCATGAGTGCTTAGGCTTTTCATCCTTGTTTTGTTTGGCCTCCCTCCCTTTCTATTAGTCTTCACAGGGACCCTGTTTCACCATGCCTGGCCAGGTTCTTTGTCGTTGAATCAGTAAATCCTAAAATCTCACATTCTTCAAGGCAAACAAAACTTACTTTCTTTCTTTCTTTCTTTCTTTCTTTCTTTCTTTCTTTCTTTCTTTCTTTCTTTCTTTCTTTCTTTCTTTCTTTCTTTCTTTCTCTTTCTTTCCTAAACCAATCATTTGTCATAATATAATATCTTGGTTTATTGTTCAAAATCTTATCCTCCCACTGTGAAGAAATGAAGGTAAAAAATCTAGGAAAGTGGCAGAGTGCTACTCTCTCTCACACTTGCAGGATACATGCCATTGCAACTGATTACATTTCCTTTAGTTCCACTTGGCTTACAGTATCAACCAAAGTTACAAGAGCAGCATCCAATTCAAGACACTGCTACCTTCTGACCGTCTTACTTATGAGGAATTGGAGGAATGATCTATGTTTAGACTAGCCAATATCAGGTAGAGGAAGAGACTGTTTTTAGTGGAAATCATTAGGTTTTCAGAAACTATAAAAATGTCCCACAATGTAGGTGCTACAGAAAGAGAGAAGCAAGGAAAGGAAGGTAGAAAATAGTATATCTATTTTAAAATTCAGTTTCAACACTGAATAAGATAATACAAATAGAAAATGGTAAAAGAATAATTTCTGAAAGATTAATTCTATCTACTTTGAATGATTGACAAAATTTATTTTGTAGACAATGGGGATGCATAGTTTTGGAGTAGAAAAATCACCCTCCTATAGATAAGTTCTATCCTCTTGAGATATAAGTATATTTTTAATGAATAGACAATGATGGAAAAAGATTCAGGAAATGTTTATGGTAATATATGAAATAACAACAATAGAAATGGAAACAAAGTTACAGGTGTAAGAGATATTGTATAGATAGAATAAATAGAACTTGATAACTAATCAAGATGACTTTAGGTTTTAAGCAGGACTAACTACAAGGAAGAAACGCAGAAGAAGGGACTGCTTTGGTTAGAAGGTTATGAATTCAACATTGAAAAAGAATATTGCTCTAAGTCATACATGCAGGACACATGTAATTGAGAAAAAAATAACACCTGATAGTAAGTCTTAAAAAAAAAGAAAGCACTGGCAGTGAAAATTTGATTAGATAATAGATTTCATAGTCCTATAATAATATATTAAAAATATTTTTACATGTGAGTTATTTTTTGCATCTTCCTCATCTGTATAATATATAGGGTATATACTACACAAAGAAAAGATTTGACTTCATAACAATTAGATTGACTAGTAAGTACATTCAAAAGGCATTATATTCTATTTGGTAACTACTAAAAGTTGCAGAATTGCTTCATATGATGCTCATCACAATTGTTAAAATGCCCTACCCAACTCAGATTACATGCCAACAGAACTAGTAGGTTTTGTCCTCTAGTAGGCTCTGCTCCTCTAGGACTATCACTCATGTTATAATTCTAAAAGTATCAAAGGACAAACTTCTGTAAAAGGCGGCTCTTTCTCTTTGCCTGACTTCATCACCAGTCACTGTAGAAATGGGGAAAAAGGGGATTAACCCATAATTCTCAGAATGGTAGTAGGAGGTCTTTCATGCCACTTTACAGAATTTCATGACTGATTTGGTCATAAAAACACTCAGAGAATTATATCACCCTTTTATTGGGTAGATAGATCAATTGGACTGGAGGAAGATGACATCTGCTAGCAAAGTCAACACAAAGAAGTAAAATCAGATTAGACAGTCAAAATATATGAACATACATTCTGTGCCCTGAGTATTAAATAATTTATTTTTTGTACACATAAACTACTAAAGATAAGTACTTTAATAGTGAGGACATAAAGAAGTTAATAATATACTTCACATTTTCACTTTAATATGAAGAAAAAATTTAAATTTCCTACCATGTTACTTAGGGAATTATATTACACAATAAATCACTTAATGACACTATTTATACAATTGAGCATCTTAGTTTTATAAGTAATTAAAGGGCAGACAACTTAATTTGTGACTTTCTTAAATACCTCTTAGTACCTTTCCCCTAGCACCATGAGAGAGACATGGTAAACTTTCACCAAATGTTTGTCAGAGAAAATGGAATTAATAATACACCTCCTCTTGTGATTATTACCACTTTAGTAGCAAAAAATATTAGATCTGAGAACTTCTTGTATTTATACAGTTTATAAGACAGATAATATTAATAATAATATTTTATTGATTAAAGTTGCTTCAGTTGTCACTCCATTGTCACTGAGACAAGCTTAGACAATGAATTTGAGATAATATAGGCTATCAGCTTTAAACTGCTAGTATTAGATGGTATCTCAAAGAAGCTCTGGGATAAGGAAAAGTAGGTAGCTCTGAAAGTCTATTCTAAAATGGATCTCATATCAGTGAGGTATGTGTCTTATCTATCTTAAGGCATCACAGAATTTAAGACACATCATCAATTTATTAATAATTTTTTAAGGAAAAGAGAAACACCACCACATAAAATAAGTCTATCAGTTATAAGACACAGCCTTCTTTCAGACTACCTGTCTTTCCAAAATATATTTAAACAAAGGTTTTTCATGTTATGTTTGCTCAGCAACCTTTTTTAGGAGAATAATACCAACATGTTACCAATTAGTAACAGTTAAACTTGTTTGATTTTCCAAAAGCTCACCTCATGTCTTTTTCTATAAATATTGACCATATTTGATTCTCTGAAATCTATTGGTCTGTAAAGCAAATTCAGATTTTGTAACTGTTGAGTTCAGCCTTGGTAATGACTTTGTGTTAGATTTCACAAACCTAGACTCCAGATCCGGTACTATTAAACCTTAAACTCACAGCACAGATGAACAAAAATAAATAAATAATGCAAGGCAAGGGTAGGGGTGGGGGAAAGGCAGAAGTTGATGGCATGCTTTTCTGAGTCTGGGCCATATTCAAACTCTGCTCTGCTCTGCTCACTGCCACATGCCACTGTGCTTTCCCGGCCCCCGTTCGCACAACTATTGCAAATGGTATCATTTTGCAACTAATTTACTCGCTTAGTTTTGGCCATTAGTCATTCCCAATATCCTCAATCTGCAGGTAATTTTCCACATTATTAGTTACCCACCTGTCTTATTAAACTGGACTTTCTGAAACCCTCTGTGCCTGCATTTTCTGCACCTTTAGATCAAGCAAATAATTGCCCATACCTGGATGGAAGAATTTAATAGGAAGATTATAGTTGATTCCAAAAGTTAATAACTATAGCATCTGGTTTCCCTTTTTAACATTTAAATGATAAATTCAGTGTTCATGAAGGAAGAAAGAGAAAGAGAGAATAAGAATGAGTCAGCTCACCAGAGTCTAAAATCTTCTTAATCTTTGGTGGTCAGGTTAAATGTAGATGGGAAGAAGGTAGTTTTTAATCTTTCCACTAATGTACTTCAACATTAACCCTAAGAGACCCATCCTGATTACATTAAAAGGAAGAAGCTCTTTTCATTGATAGGAAATGTAGCTTCCTAATAAGGAAGATGGCCAAGTCCTCTGTTTTCATACAGTGTCTCTGATGTCTTTGGTTGCTCTGAATGAGAGACTACAGCTGCTTTGAGAAATCTTCAACTCATTTTCATTCACATCTCCATAAAACCATCTGTGCGGGATGTCTTTTTAAATATTGCTGGGTGAAACTCAGAATATTATTTCCTAAACCAGGTCAGGAAAATCCAGCATGAAAAACCCAAACTTTCAGCACTGAGGGCCAGGATTGCAATTTGCAGAGTCTAAGGAGAGTGCCTCATTTGCAATTAAATTGACATTCATTTTTATCAAAAAATAAATGTTCCTGGCCACAATATTTGCTTGGAGTTATACATTTGATTTTTTACTCTGAAAGAAGCTCCATATTTACCCATAATGAAAACAGAAAGCTAATATTTTTCTAAGAATTGTCATACATGTTTTTCTTAAATGCACAATCATTAAACTCTAAGGCTCACAGGCTCTGATCTGGGATGGATAAAATAAAGATGACAATTGCACAAACTTCATATGATGGTACTTTCAAGTCTATTTAATCATCATCTTACATTTAGGAAGTCTTTGATTTTCTGTACCTCTATTTTAGAACTTTTCTTCCTCTTCTAACTAAAAACATACCTTCTGATAGTGAGGAATACTCACCAGGAAAGGGAACTACTTAACAGAGAAGAGCCTATAATGACAGTAAGTTTTAGGATTGCAGAATTTAAGTGAACACCAGAGATCCTATCCATGGCTCTTATAAAATGTAATTATTATTCCCAAGTAATGCTTGCTCCTCTGAAATTTTTCATATCGTATAATTTTTAATGATAATTTTTTCCCTCACATTATTAACTTTAATTGTCTCTTTGCATCCCTCAGCATCTACCCAATAGGGTTGTGAACTTACTCTAGGCAGGAGGAGTCTAGAACAGGGATTTACAAACTACAGACCACATGACAATTTCAGTTGGTCACCTATTTTTGTGAATAAAGTTTTATTGAAATTCAGACATAGTCATTCATTACATATTATCTATAGCTGCCTTTGTTTTATAAGAGCAGAGTTGAATAGGTACTGTTAGAGGCTATTTGGCCCACAAAACCTAAAATATTTACTTCCTGGCATTTTACAGAAAAAAGTTTGCCAATCATTGTTCTAGACTGATTGGTATTCTTTCAATGACTAGTGTAATGTTTTACTCCTGGGCACTCAACAACTTCTCAAAATACATTTACAGGGTAGCCAGACCTTAACACACATCCATTCCTTAAGATACCTCCATGGCCACAGGATATTAAACATTTTATTATGCTGAGGTGTTGCCTCCAAAATGTAGGGAATATGGCAAAATTTTAAATCCAGTCCTAGATCAAATTGGAGAGGGGTGGTTTCAAAATTATTAGAAGTGCCAATATCAGTATAAATTTTCAAGCCACCTTCTCTGAGTTGGCTCTCCATGAAATAAAGGGAAGGAGAAAAAAAGAGCATTATGAAGATGGCTTATCACCTTTCTCTTTGGTCCTAGAAGATATCTGGTATTGTTCTTGTAAGCTATTAACACTTCATCAAATTGGTCTTTATACATGAACATTAAAAAAAATCAGGTCTTTTATAAGACATTATTTTTTCCAACCCGCACTATGCCATGTCCCTTAAAGCCTGAATATGTGCATATAGGATAGATTTACACATAGTCTAGTTATACCTAGAGCCTAATATATAAATATCTGGCAGCAATTTATTTATTTATTTATTTTTCCATGGAGACATTCTAACTTCACTGGGATGGGAAAAGAGAAAGCAAACACATGATTCAGATCCCTTCATCCAAAGTGAGTCTCTAAAAGTGAATGAGGACATTTTTCCAACTAAGTTCACATCACCTGTGTGAGCCTTTCTAGAATAAAATTCCAAAAGTGAGATCAGCAGAGCCCTTATGGGACTAACTGCCATACCCCAGGAAAAGCAGCTACAAAATTTCCAATGCCAAGGAAGATGAGGGGAATAAAAATGCTGAATTTTGGTATGTATTTTTTGTTCAGGTGATTGTTATCTGTTATTCTAACCCACAAAACATCAAAGTTTGTTTCTTGCCTCAAAAGAGTGTATAGATAATTCTCTTTTAATCATTGGACTTCAATATAACTAATGTAATAACTTAATACATATGATCCAAGGTTGTTGGACATTTGATTACCTGGCTAAGTATATGACAATAAATCATTAGTTACAGGACATTGTTTAGATGTTGTTATACTGTGTGGTTTTGTTAATTAATGGTATGGGCATATGCTAGAGTTTACAGGTCTAAGCTGTCCCTCCCCATATTCATAGGTTCATGGTAATAGGTGGGAACTAGGTAAAACCAAAAGTCTGCTTGTCTTTCGATGGTGCCTACATACAAGTCTCTCTCTTTAAAATAATGCCACCTTTATTTTTTTATTCTCATTCTTAGAAATCTGTTCTTTTTCCAGCTTCTTAAACTGAAGCAACCTGTAGCAAAGAAGCTTCAGACATCCTGCTAGCAGCCAAAACTGAGCAACTGTCAGCCAAAAACTGGGAGGAAAAGAACAGAACTTCAAATGAGAAGGCAGTTGTCTGGAGCCGCTGGGAATCCATTGGCATGAAACCAGATCAACTAAAATCCACAGGTCTGTTTTCTGCATAAACAGGTGAAGACAGGGCTGGGAGAGGTGTGAAAATAGTTCTTCAGCCACACTTTATAATGTATGGTTCCCAAGGTGCCCTCCTACATCTGTTCTGCATTTTGACAGGAAAGCATGCCAGACACTGACATTCTGCAATATAACAGGCAGTTTATTTAAGGGAAAAAGTACTGTGATCTTGCTTATTTCCTTCTTCAGTGAAAGTTAATGAAATGTAATTCTTTTAAGCTCTTTCATTTTAAAATTATTTTAATAATAGAAAAAGTAAACTAATAACATCCACTTTCTATCTGGGGGACATTTTCAGCTAAAAATAAATACAAACTTCAAAAATAAAATTCTATTTAAATGTAAGGCTGTGGGTTTACATATGCTCTATAATTTATAGTCTTTTGAAAACTATTGTAACTTGATATAAAATACTTTCTACTTTCTTTCATTTATTTCATGCCAAGAGTGGAGAAAGAGATAGAGATAATGACAGACACAATATCATGTGCTAAAGTTGTGTGAGGGGTTGCATGAAGTGAGCACCATGTGGACTATAGAATTATAAGTGGGAGTTCCCACCAAAGTAATTGCAGGAAATATACTCATCAAAGGAGATACTAAAATAATGTAGCTGGAAAATGATTTCAAACAAACAAACAAACAAACAAACAAACATGAACTAAGGCATTAGCAGTAAAATTGGGGAGAAAAAAATATTTCAACAATACTTTTTTGTATAAACAATACATATTAACACATTTTCATTGAAGGAAAAGTAGGTAATAACTAAAATAAAGGGAAATTTCCACATTTTACTCCTTGATGTGTGGTGTGTCAGTGGGTATCTATTTTAGGGTCTGTGAATGAAATAGAAATATATGGTATGACTTAGAATTAAGTACGCAGATTAACGTAGAATTAGCAAAGATTTTTTTTATTATTATTATGTGGCCTGAGTTTTAAACACCATCAATAAAATCAGTAGGATTTTAAGTATTATTTTGTCCTTAGTATTACAAGACCATAGTATGTATAATTTATCTAAAGAGAAATAATAACAGTAGCATCAGTGCCAATAATACCTAATACATGTTGAATATGTACTATGTGCCAGGTTCTCGGTTGAACACTTTTCTACATTGTTCCATTTAATGCTCACATTTAACCCCATGATGTAGATGCTATTTTGTTCACAATTAATAAGATGAAAAACTTGTGGCTTAAAGTAATTTGCACAAGGATACGTGGCTAGCAAGTGATAAGCCTTTATTGCTATGTTAATACTTTAGGATCAAAATCCTGAACTGTTATATTCTATGGCCTAGAATCAATATTATTTATATTGCATCCTTTTCTTTTTTTATTTTTTAATATTATTGAATAATTTCTCCTCAGGTACATTGTAAGCCCCTACATTTCAACAACCATATTCTGTATTCATTCTCTTCTATACTTCCACCATGCTTGAGAACAGAGATTTTAAAATTTTTTTCTATTATTGCAAAAACCTTGAACATGGGTTGGATACCTACAGAGAATGTTAAAATTTCAAACTTGATATTTTAAGTACTGAGTAAATTTTATCATTAGTTAGCATTTTACTCCTATCACCATGCAGCACTTACTGTAATAGAAATCTAAATTTTCTGACAAATTCCATCAATAGAAATATTCAGAAAATTTATTTCAAAATATGAAAGCCAAAGGATTTTGAGAAGAATTTGTTCTCACTGATCATATTCTGTATGTAACTTCCTAAATTTTATTTTGTGATGGCCTACGTAACCCAAAACTTGTAAAGGACAGAAAAGAAAACACAGTCTCCTTTCTATGAGTCTGTTAGAGCCTCTTAAAAATGAGGGCAGTGTCCCCTGGGTACAGTGGGACCTCTGTCCAGAGCAGAGTCAGTGGATAACCCTCTCCAAAATATTCTGAAACTTTGGGAAGACAGCCAGGGGGTGAGACTACATGAGGTTGAATACCCCATTCTGCTGATAATTGCTTTAGTGATCCTGCTGTCCCTGTATTCAATGATCATCATACAAGCGTTCTTAAGTACTGATTCATTATCATCTAATAATTATATATATGAGGAAAACAAGTGATTTTCCCTGATCTCTTAAGAAAATATTTATTTTGCCATATCTCTTTGCTGGTCCCTCATGCTTGGATGCCAATAAACATAGGTGATTCCTTCCCTTTGACTCCTTACCCTGAAAATAAAAGTGTCATATCTAAATTCCCCCACAGGTTACTCACGTCGGCGCATTGACTACTGCACATCTGAAAACACATCTCACCATCCAAGAGCCTGTCACCTCCTACCTTGGTGGCAGCTGCTTGAGTTAGGAACACACTATTTCGTAGTGAGATGCCGATGAATACTGGGAGGAACAGTGACAAGCCTAAGTGCTGTTTTACACCCCATTTAACCAAGGGAGACACATCTGTTTATTTTCTTTCAGGGGAAGTACAAGGCTTAGTTTTTGTGACAAGGTCATGAGTCCAGCCCTAGGATTCCTTGTGGAGAGATAACCAAACTTCTCTAGACACTCAATAACAGAATGCCAACTGCGAGTTCTTCAAATAGAGATCCAAGGACACAATTGTGTCTGGCTAAGATGGAACAGGCCCAAATAGAAAACAAGCATGAATAGTCTTCTTTTGTCTGCGGGCTCACAGTCTGTCCTGCTGTTAGCCCTACAGTTCTCATTTGGCAGAAAGCCATGCTCCTACTTCATGAGGACCAATATTTTTTCTTCAAATGCAGAGAGGTATACCACTCTAAAGGGAAGAAAATAATATATATTTTTTTTCACATTTTGTTTAAATATGTACTTCTCAAGGATCATCTCTTTACAAAGTGCTTAGAATCCCTCACACTCAGGGCTTCCTTATCCAACGGACCTTCAAGAAGCTTCAGAGTGACGTTCTATACCTATAGAGACTCTGAAACCAAACAGCTTGCCTTTAACTCTGACCTCCAACAAGTTCCCATCTGTCGTCTCTGGCAAGTCATTCCACTTTTCTGTGCCTTAATTTCTTCATTTGCAAAACAGTAAAAATAATAGCACCTCCTTATCAGGTTAGTATGAGAATTAAATGAGGTAGTATTAATGAAGAGCTTAGAACTATCCCTGAGATATAATTAGCTTATAAATGCTATTTTAATTTTTGATAAACTCACCTATATTATTACTCAATACTTCACAATAGTATTGTGAGTAAATAAAGTTTCTTAATCTAAAGCAGATGCTACTACTATTTGAAATAAAGAGCGGCTTAGAGTGCCCAAAAATTGTTCAAAGAGAGAAAAATTTTAAGTTCCAATTATTTTTTCTGCCACTAACTCTATCTGACCCATTTTTTAGGTAATGTGAGACAATGTATTCTAAATTTAGGAAGGGATGGAAGACTACCTTAACTAATCAAAATACTGTGCAATCCCCTTATTTGAGAATTTCTCCATTTATTTGGTTATCCCTTTTGGTTATAGAGATTAATGTGAATTAATACTTGTCATAAGAGTACTGGTTTAAGCTTTATCAATTATTTATACTAATATATGAATTACTAAATATTTTTTTCTATCAAATTTTGATAGAGAAGTGAAAAAAGCTGTGTCCTTAGTGCTTATATTTAGGGAAGATACAGGGTCTTCACCAATGAAAGAAAGGGAGTGGGATTGAGAAATTCTCTTGTGAAAGAAAATTGCAAATTCTAAAAATTTGCATGGAGTCAACTTTTCTCTGAAAACACTTAATGAATGCTTTTTCTAGACATTGAAAAGAGTACACTGCCCTCACAGAGTTAAAGCTGGTTACTGTGCTTGAGAGAGCTATTTTTATCTTCCTGCTTCACCACAGGATCAGATGATATAATAATACCACATTCAAATGAGAGAACTCTTTAGGGTCCTTTCATCTAAGGATCTGAGGTGCTTCATAAACATTAATTAATTCTCCTAACACCTATGTGAGGAGAAAGTTCTATTTTTTGTACTAGTCAGACATGATAAAAAAAAAAAAAATGCCATCAGCACTTAGACAGAAACCAGGGCTGCAGAACAAGCCCAATCCTTTTGTATTAAGGAAAAAGTTCCCCTAATTGGGTCCAAGTTAAGGAAGGTGAGAAAAGGTACAGCGATGTTAAATGAGTCACAGAAAGGAGTCACAGCAAGCCACAAATCCATGGACTCCAAAGAGAGAATGCTGAGCAGTCTCAGGGTGCCCTTGGTCAACTGTTTCAACCTAGTGGCAGCACTGCAGAGAAACAATGTACTGAATCAAAAAAGAAAGCAAAGAGAACAAAGTTAGAGCCCATTTTAGAGCACATTTATGAAATAGCTTTTCTGTAACCACCAACAGTCCTGCTTTCTGAATCCTGATTATTGCTGTTGAATATAGCTTAAAAGGTTTTCTCTCTTCTAATTTGTTTCCACAGAAAATAAGAATTTTTTTTGAGATTCTCTCTCTCTCTCTCTCTCTCTCTCTCTCTCTCTCTCTCCCTCTCTCTCTCTCTCTCTTTCATTTTCTTTCTTTCCTTACCAAACTCCATCTTTGGCCTCCCTGCCGTTAATCTTATGGAATTGTAGTGTCCAATAAGTACTTACAACTTTTAGAAATTTTCCTTACACTTTTATGTGTTTTAAGACAATCTCTCTTAAAAGAATGTTTAGTTTTATAGGAAATATTTGTTGCTTTCTTCTCAGCTGTGGCTCAGGTGGTAAATGCCTCTATATAAATTTGTGTCTGTTAAGTGAACAAATAGAAGTGTTATGGTTCAGAAATACTACTGATAACTTTGCTTGTACTAATTCCTACATTAGCAACTAGGCAAGAAGTGGGAGGGGAGGAATAGTTCTATTCCAAGAATGAATGGACAGGCCTAGGAGAAGATAAAATTAAATATAATATATTTTTATTCAATTTTAAACAAATGAGAGCAAATCTTGGTTTTATACTTTTCATTTACTTTTTTTTTTGTTTCTTGTTTTCAATCATGAGACAGTTAAGAGTTTTTAGAAGAGACCAGACTAAGAATAAAGATCCCTAAGTTCCAGCCCACTCTCTCCATAAGTTATGTCCAAGTTTCTCCATTTGTTCAATACATTATTTTGTATATGTTTTTATAATTTCAACAAAGGGGCTACATTTTAAAGTAGTTAGATAAGAATAACTGTTCTATTAATATACATAGAAGGCAATATTAGGTGGTATAGCTATGACTTAAGCAGTTTTTTTGGTGTAAGTAAAGCAAGAAGCCTGAGGCCAGGGCCACCACTTCTACAGGAAAAGAATACTAATCTCTAGTGACTATCAGATATAAAATAAATTTCCCAACACAGGTGTCCCTACAACTATTTATTTTAATGTTTTTGACATTAAACAATACAAAATTATGTAAGTATATTCTCAACACTAGATAGAACATTGATTAAATCATCTCTTGATCTTTTTTCATTATAATCATCTAGGAAGTTCAGTTGTGATTAATTTCATGGAACCCAGCATTGCTGGGGAAATTCAGTGGCACATCTACCAGTCAGAGATGTCAGAACCGAGAAGAATAAGAACTTACCTTCTGGAAAACAAACAAACAAACAAACAGAAACAAAACAAAACAAAAAGTCTATATAAAGCATGAAGAAAAATATCTGTGTCCTTTATGGTTCATCATAAGGAAGTTACAGCCTGTCTTGAACACAAGGCAGCCATTGTTTTATTTATTTATGTTCCCCCCTAGCAAATATGTCAGCTATAGACTAGGGTCATTTATGTATGACCAGCCTATGTCACTTTATATCTATTGCTAACTGGAAGTAAATATAATAAGGCTCAACATGATGGACGAGCAGATTATTAACTCTGGTTAGATTAAATCTCAAAACAAGGAACAGAGTTTGTGGGCTACTCAGATTCCACATCAGGATCTACCCAGTTGGTTTAGGACTCAGACTATATGATAGAAGCTCTCACCCCCTTGAGGTGTGATACGAATTTCCTGTTCTTATTTTAGGTTATGTCACATAACCTTGCCTACTGACTATTCCTGTGCTATACCAATATTGACTAATGCAAAAAGGGAATTGGGCTAAAGTTCAAACAACTTGCAGATAAATTTCAGCTGTCTCACCTTAATTTATTTGCCCTTTCTGCTATCCATCATCTGTGGGCAGGGAGAGAACTCAAGTCACCTGAGGTACTCATGCCTTCATTAATCAACTGTGTACAGAGTCGGGGCAAGGCAAGGAAGTTGATATCATCAGTTAAAACTACTTGTTTAGTGGAGGAAGGAACATTTTCCAAATAAAAGCAACACATGTTCTCAACAGACCCAGTGAAGGATGTGTATTATACCCCTCTCTAATTTCACACAACCCAGTTGTGAATTGATTGAAATAGTTACTTTATAGAAGGTTTTGAACCAATGGAGGGAAATAACCAAACACTACATAGATCTGGCCACATCCTTGCCAGGTCCATTTCCTGATTCATCCGTGCTGTTTTCACCCTACTCCCAACACACTTGGCCAACCTTCTAAATTCTCCAGGTCTCTCCATGTCTGCATTTCACCAAATTTAGAGTTCTTTCCTCTATTGCCTAAGTCCTGCTTCCTTAACACCAACTCTCCAGGCCCAGTACCGACCCTTTTTACTAAAATGAAGGGAAATCTCACCTGAAAACCTCTGATAGTATGTTACTTAAAATTAGTTGTCAGAGTTTAAAGCACAACTTGAGAGAAACAGTTGAGCTCACATTACACTGTACCCAGTCAAGAAATTTATTATTCATGGACTTTTTTTCTCATCATGATGTAAAATAATGTATTATCCTCTCTTCCTCATTTCACATTTTCTGCAAAAACATTCACAACACATACATACTTACAGGTATAGGGTGATTAAATCCAGATTGATCCAGATTGAAGCATACTTCTAATAAAAAATATACATAAATAGTATACTTAAGATTTTTTCTGAAGCAAAAGTGAGAGGACACATCTTTATTACATGCTTCGCATTTGAGTACTGAAAAACCCACGATACACATTTCCAAAAAGTAAGGGTGTGGCTGGGCCAAATGTAAATTCCAGTCTTCAACTTAAGGGCAAATCATCTTATTCCTTTTAAAACTCAGTAGCTGTTGTACAGCTTTAAAAAGAATCATGCATAAATTCTATCATTTATTTAATGCCAACTATATGTCAGGGATTATGCTAAATGCTTTCTTTAGATGTTTACCATCACAATTGCACTGTGATTATATATGTCAATTATATAAATTATATAGAATAAGCCTAGAAAGCCTTAGTGTCTGCAAATATACCAGAAACAAGCTGCGATGTCAGAATTAGAATCCAACTCCTTTGAGAGAAACCCCACGTTCTTTATAAATACATAAATGACCAATACACTTATTTTCTAAATAAAATTAAGAGTCATGCATTGAAGTTCTTAAGAAGCAAAGTGAACAAATTTATTTGTTATTGGTTACAATTTTCTTTCACTTCTCAATAATTGGGAAGATTTTTTATCTTTATAATATTTTATCTTTTCACTTAAATATATGAGTTTATTCATTGATTAAAACATTTTACCTTTAAATGTATTCAAAGTTTACTTTTTAAATTTATCAAGTTTTATTTAATGGCCTGTAATGTAGTCTATCATGTGGGCACCTCAAAAGGATTTATATTTTGAATTTGTTTGGTGGTGTATGTGGTCTACAAATGTCAATTTGATACTGAGTTGATGTTGTTTCCTTTTATATTCTTGCTGATTTTTATACACTTTTTCTTTCAATCTAGAGACATGTCATTTTACATATATATGTATAGATACATATTTGTTTTATATAAATGTAATAGAAAAATAAATACATTAAAATATACAAATACATATAAACATATATTTTAATATATTTATATATAAATTATATACAATCATATATATGTGTGTATATATATAAATATGTGTGTGTGTGTGTGTGTGTGTGTGTGTGTGTGTGTGTGTGTGTGGCTATTTTTATTTTCCTTTTCAGTCCTATCAGTTTTAGTTTCACATGTAGTGCATATATGTTGACTGGTATATACACCTTTAGGATTTCTATGTTTTCTCCTTTTTCTATAACAGATTTATTTTCATTGAAGTCTACTTTATCTGATGATAATATAGCCATTTCTTCTTTCCTTTGGTTAATGTTTGCAAAATAAACCTTTTCTTTATTTTACTTTCAATTTGCATATATTCTGATATTTTAAGGGAGTTTCTTATAAAATGTATAATCAGGTTTTGTTTTTTACTTCACTCTTGCCAGTCTCTCTCTTTTAATTGGTGTATTTAGACCATTTGCATTTAATGTAATTACTGATATGTTATAGTCTAATTTTGCCATTTTGTTTAGTTTTGTTTTCTCTTTGTTTTGTCTGGTTTTTGTTTCTGTCTTGTTTTTTTGTTTTTTGATTTTTTTTTTGTCTTCTTATGGATAACTTAAACAATTTTTAGAATTGTTAATTTATCTATAGTGTTTTGGAGTACATCTCTTTGTGTAGCTTTTTACTGATTGCACTAGGTGTTACATTATATATACATAATTTGTCACAGTCTGCTAGTGTCTTAATTCTACTAGTTCAAGTGAAATTTAGAAATCTTACCTTCTTTTATATCTCTTTACCCTTCTCTGTTCAAAATAGAATTGTTTGAGATATTCTTTCTATATATATTTAGAACCACATTAGACATTGTAATGTTTTTTTGCTTCAGCCAACAAACATAATTTGTAGAACTCAGGAAAAAAATGTCAATAATATTTACCAACATTTTTGTTTACTATGTTTTCTTCCTTTCTCATGTTGTAATACTGGTTCTTTTATTATTTCCTTTCTCTTTAAGTATTTTAGCCTTCCTTTCAGAGATCTGCTGGTGATAAGGTTTTTTAAATCTGAGAATATCTTTGTTTCTCCTTTATTCCTGAAAGATATTTTACTTGATACAGGATTCTGAATTGACTATCATCTCTAATTATCTGCAGTATATTAGTTACAAGACCCCCAAGTACCAAAATCCAGGGTTCTCAAGTCCCTTAGCTTTAGCCCTCTGTACTCATGGGTTTCACCTCCACAGATCTGAATACCTGGATGCAGAACCCTAGGATACAGAGGGCTACTTATTTTTCTAAACTTGTAAACTATTGTGACACTTCCATGGTTTCTAATAAAAAATCAACTATAACTAAATTGTTTTTTCTCCTATTGGTAGAAATATCATCATTTGTTTTCTCTTCTTGCTTTCAAGTATTTTTTCTCTGTCTTTAGTTTTCAGAAGTTTAGTTATGATATATATTGGCTTGAATTGTTTTGAGTTTATATCATTTAGGTTTTGCCTATCTTCTTGAATTTGTTGTTTTGTGTTTCATGCCAAATATGAGAAGTTTTCAGATATTATTTTACCACAAACTTTTTTAGCTTCATCCTCTTCTCATCTTCTGAAACTCTGCTATTATGAACGTTGTATCTTTTGTAATAATTCCACAGAGATTCAGTCTATTTTGTCAGTTACTTTTTGTCGTTGTTATTCAAATTGAATAATTTCTACTGTTCTATCTTTCAGTTCATTTATTCTCTCACCTCCCTAGCCTCCATTCTCCTGTTGAGTCCATCCATTCAGCTTATTTCAACTATTACATTTTTTTTTTCAGTTCAAAATTTCCACTTGTTTCTTTTATATATCTTCCATTTCTTTCTGTGGATGTCTATTTTTTTTTCATTTATTTCAAGTATGTTCATAATGCTCATTGAAGTATTTCTATCATGACTACTTTAAAATATTTTTCTGATATGCTGACATCTGTCATCTTGATATTGGAGTCTACTTTTGTTTTTTTTCTTCCCTTCAGTTTCAGATCTTCCTTGCTGTTTGTATAATGACATCTGGACATTTTGCATAGTATTCTAAGACCCTGGGTTTTATTTAAATCTTTGTTTTAGGTGGGTATTTGACACTGCTCTCATAGAGGAATAGAGACACCATCTCAATACTGACTGGTAGAAGCAGAAGCCCAGGTTCCCCCTCCCTCAGTTTCTAATGACTCATTGATGATTATATTTTGTATTCTGGTTGGGTTCTTTTTTAATTCACACCTGGCATAACTGTTGATGTGTATAATTATTCACCAGATTCTTAAGTGATGACAAAATATTCATCTACTAGGGTTCTACTGAGATGATAAAAGATCATAGTCTGAATCAAAAAATTATGCAAAAAAAAATACTATCTTCTATCTGCACTAACATCAGGTTGTTTTCACTTAAAACTCTACTTATGAGACTATATGCTTCCTGGGATGATATATTTTATTTTCTTTTCCCTCACTGCTACCTGTGCTGGATTTCAAGAAGTTGCATCTTCTGAATAGTAAAAGATGACAGCAAGAAGAGAGCAGCACAATGTATACTTGGAAAAACAAGTACCAGAGAGAACATCTGCCAATTTTTCTTTTTGGCACAAACCTTGCCTTTATGCACTAGGGACTGAAAGTTTGTGAGACATGAATTTCTCCACATCTTTTTACTGGTGTACATACATACTATTTCAGAAATGGATCATAGGTAGCCCTCAACAATTTTCTTAATCTAGTTTTCCAATCCTTATTCACCAATTCTGAGAGTAGGTTGTCTGTAGTACATGTATTTAAGCTATAATGTGAATTTTAAAATTTCTCCAAGTTACTTTCCTAGTTTTTGTTTTGTTTTGTTTCATTTAAAGAAAGTTAAGAACATTTGCACCAGGCACAATTATTTAAATGCCATTTTTAACTTAAATAAATAATTCCTGATGCAACAAAATGTCGTGTCATACTGATAAAGAGTGATTTAAATGTCAGCATATTTATAAGTGATAGATCTCATTACCAGAGCAAAGGCAGAAGAGACATGTGAAATATCCAATAAAAAGAGTTGTTCAGGAGAACTTTCTAATAAAGAGAATCACCATATTCTCTTTATCAGATTGAATGTGAAGAAGAAGTATACAAAGTAAGGATGATTTGACATAGGGGATAAATCTCAGAAAATTAAAAAGGAGTCAGGTTGTTACCTGATAACCTTAGTCATGTATATGACTAATGGCAAAATCCAAGCAAATCTGTAAAATCTTTAATAAAGTATTACAAAAACCAAAACATAGAACATTGTCCTTCCCTTTAATTAAAACAAGACATATTTGAGAAAATAAATAAAGTTCTGGCTGTTATATACCAAGAAAGTAAGAGTTTGAGAAAGTTTACGTAAAAGCCAATAAATGATTAAGAAATATTAGGACAATGTTACATCAAATACGTTGTTTTCTTTTTTCTTTTTTTTTTCACTTTGCAAACTTGAATACTGAAAGGAAACATGATTAAATTTTATTAAATAAATATTGATGTTTATGTGACTATACAGATTGGTTTACTATTGCCATAAATAATATATGCATATATACTCATTTTTAAGAGATGTCACTGAGAAAATGTGTAAGTTAATTTTTTTATTAATTCTACAAATATATATTGTGTACAATTGATTAGATAATCAGTATAGAGTGGTGAACAGAACAGAACATTCCTTGACCTTATGGAGCATACTGGAAATATAGATATTATAGTTAAATACATAGATAGGTAGATAGATAGATAGATAGATAGTTAGATAGATAGATTGATTGATGATAGATAGATAGATGATAAATAGAGATACATCAAACAAAATTTTATTTCAGGAAGTGAGAATTACTATGAAAAAATAAAGAACAGCAGATGGAGGAAATGGAGAAACTATTCTAATATGATGTGGCATAAGACCTCAATGCAATGGTAGTAGTTGAACAAAGACCTGAATAAAATACAGTAAGAATAGGAGGAAGGGGTGAGGAGAGAGGGGAGAGAGAAAGAGAGAGAGAGAGAGAGCAAGCACACCCAGAGTTAGAGATATTCTTGTCTTGAGGAACAATAAGGACATTGTGTTTGAAGAGGAATGAAAGAAGGGAAAGGTTATAGAAAATACTATAGTAGTTGCAGTGAAGATTTTGCATTTTATTCTAAACGTTATAAAAAATTATTGTAAGATATCAGTAGGGGAATAACATGCTTAATATATTTTGTAAAGAATCACAATGACTGAGAGATGAAAAACAAAATGAAACACAGCTAAAACCTTGTGAGAGAGAAGACTGATAACAACCAAGGAAACCAAATATTAGGCTAATGTTGAATTCCAAGAAATACTGTTGATATTTTGAACTAGGGTAGTAAAAATGAAAGTAAACACATGCATTGGAATTAACATAAATCTTCAAGATGTAGCTAAAAGCATTAGCTGATATTTAAAAGTGTCCTTCAAGGAAAAAGGAGTTGAAGATACCTCTAAGATTCTTGGCCTGCAGACTCCATGAATATTAATTCTAAAAATGTTTGAGTCAATTATGTTATAGCATCATGAACATCTACTAGGTAAAACTAGTGAATGCCTGTTCCTTAATTGTAACAGCAAAGGAAAAAAGTAACCCAGCCTTGCTATGTAATAACGATCAGTCTCCAATTTGCAAGGATGTTAAAGTATATTGAGTGAATCTCACCTATTACAGTGAATTTAGATATGTTAGATTACACCAGATATGTTGAATAGATATAATATAATCTAGTTAAAATGCTTTTCTAAGTAAAATTGGTATATTACTTTTTTTTTAATATATGCCAACACTTACTGTGCAAATGAATTGATGTGTATAGAAGGCAGTAATACTTTATATTTGGTGATCTGTCATGATGATGTTTCTTTTCAAAAAGCCAACTCTAATATGCATGGACAAGATAGTTATGTATACTCACATAAATAGACATAACTATATTCATAACGGCATACATGTATAAATGCTGGAGTGCCTGTAGCTTATTGTAAATAGACTAATATATTGTGCTAAGGAGGATAAGTTTATTAGCTTGAAAATATTATGTTATTTAACCCCTTTATATACTTGACTCTCTAGTATACAGACCTCATATTCACCAGCCATCACAAAAACCTGTAATCTAAAAATTAGTCCACATTGAGAAGGCATGGATAACTCTGGGCAGGACTATTCCATAAGACTCCTAAAAAGGGACTCTTTCAATTTCATTGAGAGCAGGATTAATCACAGTATTGAAAGGCAACATTTTAAAAGTCAATGGCTATTAATTGTAAAATGAAGAAATGCCATTTGTCAACCCTGGGATCTACCTCTTATTTTCATATTATGTTTTAAATAAGCGTCGTTTAATTTTTTTTCTTTAATTGGCTTACAGAATAGTGTCAACTTCTTAGATTGTGTCATGGAAGTGCAAATATTTGTTATTTATATTTTTACAAATGAACTGAATTTGAGTTCTCCTAGAAGTGAAAAAAGTTTCCTAATTAAGACATTAAGTTGATTTAAAATATTTAATAGCAGAACTATCATATTTCTTTTATCTAATGATAAAAAAGTTAGATTTTTTAAATAAAATAATTAAACTGAAAAGGATTTTATATTAGAATCTAACTTCATTTTCTGTTGCACATATTTGAAATGCACAGTAAGTGTCCAAGTGAATTTTATAATATTTTTTCTTACCAGATGTGAAAACGAGGCCCTGTGAGGTTAATTGATTTGTCTAAGTTTATATAATAATTAAATGGCCAAGTAAGATTATATAAAATCCAGGTCTTTGAGTTAACCAAAAGTGATCTTTTAAATTTATTGCTTCAAATTAATAAATAAACAAGCAAATAAATCCCAAGGATTCCTCTCCAACTAACATTTTGCATTTTTATCTATTAAAAGAAACAGCAAAAATATAAGCAAGAAGAATAGGTACATATACCTGTGGGAAAGTACTAATTTTAATCAGCTTTTGGAGACATTTAAATAATTATCTTTTCAAAGGCAAGGGAATAAATTAACAAATTAGTCATTCCCTTTGAAGTCTATACATCTCTGGCTGCATTTTTTCCCTAGCATTGCTTGATGTGTTTAATCAATGCATCTTATTTCATATTGAGACATTCCAGAGGTAATAGGCAGTGCCAATGTAATCTGTTAGTAACTACTGGGTAACTACAGTTTTAGCTAAGACCTGTTTAATGTACTGTAAATAAGGAAAGATAATTCAAAGACTTGATTATGACTTTCAAAAGATTTTCATTCTTGTTGGGTTATAAGACATGACAAAGAGACAACAGCCAAAGAGCAATGAAAAGGAACTACATGTGCGATGACTAGATTATGGTATAGGTATATTTAGTGGCAAAATATTTCAATAAATGTTTGATTCATGAAAGTAGATCTGATTAGATCTAGATTTATGAATGTGAACTCATTTCATTTAGCCTTGAAGTAAGCACAGGTAGGATTTGTACTGAGGAAAAGTGAGAGAGGAGTGGTTCATCAGGAGAGAATAAGCACAGGAAATCATCAGAATGAATATGACATCTTCAGAAAACAAAAGTAAACGATACCCGATGATTTTACTTAAGGATACATTTTGAAAGCAAATAGGTTTTTATATAGACATCATATGACCACAAGAAACCAAAGTCCATTAAAACTTCTTCAATAAAATGGGGTTTTCTTAAAAGAGAAGAGGATATTCTTACAGGAACCAAGAAAAAAAACTAATCATACTATTAGACTCTAAATCTGAAAGTCTGAAAGTAGAAACTGCATGTGACATTGATCATGATCCCAAAGATGATGACAATGATGTTGGTAATGTCATTGATGAGGAATATAATAATAATGATGATAAATATTTTCTGAATGTTCTTATTTACTGGCTCTATACTGTTATTTATTTAATAAGCATTTTATTTCCTCAAACTATTATAAAACTCTGAAATATATAGTGTTATATTTATCATTTTATAGAGAAAGGTAAAATTTGGAAAAGTTAAAATGTCAAAATCTAGACTTCGGCTCTTAATTATTATTCTGTTCTTTTGCCACAATTTTCTCAACAAACTATCCTAATGAGACTCTTTTTATATTTTATTTAAAAGTACCACATAGGAATCTAATGAGTTAAAAACTAACCAACGGGCTGAGTGAATTTTAGTGAACTATTTAACCTGAACAGTGTCAAGTAGCCAAGTCACTCTTTCTGTGTGATAGTCTATTTCCACTCCCTAAGCAACAATCACACCCTCTCATCTCATTTCACCTCTCTTAATTGAAAATTTACCATTAAGTGTTGCCTTTTTTCTCTTTACGTATTTAGAAATGCTGCCTTTTAGTTGAAATGTTTAGCCCCTAATATTTGATGTAATTATTAAATAATTATTTCTTATTTGTTTAGTTTGTTGTCTTTTTTTGTTGTTCATTTGTTTCTCTTTTCCTGATTTCATTCAGATTTTTTTAATATTTTTTATTATTTCATTTTTATGCAGCTTTTGTATTTTTAGCTCTGTTTTTATTATTTTTATTAGTGATTATTCTAGGTATTATAATGTACATTCTTAACATTTCCTGGAATGTTTGAAGTTAATAATTTCCCACTGCATTTAAAATGTAGAGACTTTATTTTAGTTTAGAAACACATAGGTCAATTTAATGCCCATCTCGTATTGTGTATGCAATATATGTCATATGTATTATTTCTGTATACAGCACCAGATGATGACTTTTCTTTTAATAGCCATTTATATTTTATAAAAATTAAAATTCTTTTATACATACATATATATGTATGTGTGTGTGTGTGTGTGTTTATATATGTGTATATATATATATATATATATATATATATATATATATATATATATATATATATATTTGTTTTTTGTTTTTATTTTTTTATTCATTCTAATTTTTTTGTTTTCTCCTAAAGGTCCAAATTTCCCTTTGGTACCATTCCCCTTCACCCTAAAGAATATTTTTAGCATTTCTTCTGAGTCAGTCTGTTGTCACTAAATTGTGCTAGTTTTCTTTCACCTTCAAATACCTTCATTTTTCTTCTATTGTTAATGGATTTTTTCGCAGAATATAGAATTCACAATTAACAATTGTATTTATTTTTTCTTTCAGAACTTTAAAATTAATGTTTCATTGTCTTCTTAGACTGTATGATTTTCTTATAAGAAATCATTTATAGTCATTTTAATTTTTTTTCTTTGCAGGTGATGTATCATTTCCTTCCAAGCTAATTTCAAAATTTTTCATTTATTGTTGATTTTCAAACATTTAACTATGAAGTGATTAGACATGTCTTTATTTTTATTTAGCCTGATTGGATTTGACTGGCCTTTTTAATCTGTAAATTTATGTTACTATCCAAATCTGAGACATTTTCATTGATCATTTTTCAAATAATTTTTCTACTCTATTCTCCCTTCATTTGTTTCTGTAACTCTTACTTCAACTATGTGAGGTATTTTTATATTGTCATCTAGGTCCCTGAGGGTCCCATTCATCTATTCAGTCTTTTTTAAAATAATTTTCTTCAGATTTAATAGTTTTTAAAATCTAACTTCAGGGTTACTGATCCCTTTCTCTTCTTGTGTTACTTAGCCTACCTACGTGATTTGTAATTTCATACTTTTTTTCTTTTAAAGGTATATTTGATTTTTCAGAATTTTTCTATGTTCATTCATTACTTATGTATTTTCTTTATTTCATTTAGCATTTTTTCATAGCTACTTACTTGTCTGGTGATTCTATCATTATCTCTCAGGTGATCTCTATTGATTTTGTCTTTCAGAATGAGTCGTAGTTTTTTATTTTCTTGTATTTTAAATTATTTTAGATTATATTCTAAATATTGTGACTATTGAGTTGTAGAGATTCTGTATTCTGTTCTAATCCTTCTAAACAGATTATTCTTAAAAAAATTTCCAAGCAATTAATTGATTTAGCTAAAACAGCAATATCTGCCTCACCTAGAGTAGGTAACTCAAGTACTAGTTGAATTCTATTATATAAAAGTTGCTTTAAATTTGCTTTGCTACAGAGAATAGCCGTTTTGGAACATAATTTATACAGAGATTTTGGGGTTCTGCTTTTCTGCTTCTCTATTTTAAGAAAATTTTGCAATCATAATGTTCTGGTAACTGTGTTTTAACCTAGGACCTGTCTTCTGCTTCTTTATATCATGGGTCTCCAAACCCTGGTCTGTGGGTGGGTATCAGTTCATGATCTATTAGGAACCAGGTCACATAGCAGAAAGTGAGTGGCAGGCAAATGAGTGAAGCTTCATCTGTATTTGCAGCTGCTCCCCAGTGTTAGCATCTCTGCCTCAGCTCCACCTCAGATCTTCAGGATTTAGATTCTCATAGGAGCACCAGTCTCTCTTGACAAAATGGTTGTGGATTGCTGCTTTAGACCATAAAGACAACAGGTTTTCTATTAGAGTTTAAGTCACACTGAGCCTAGAAAACTCACTTCATTATATCTTTGTCTTTAAAGTACATATTATCACCGAAATTCGTTTGTTTTTGTTCCTTTTCCAGAACCTCAGGTAATTCTTTTTATATATTATTCAGAATTATAATTATCATCTGTGGTCTGTTAAAAGCTGATATCACCACACTTAAAGCAAAATTCTATTTCTCTTGTATTTGAATCATGTCTTCCTCTATTCCAGATAATTAAGTGCAATTTCTCAGGTTGGAAAAATAACATAAAATAAAAGCTTGTTTAGCAAATATTCTTTGGAATCTAATATTTATCCTCAGAATTTTGGTTTTAAACCTGAATGGATAAAAATTAACTTTCTTGATTATTTATTTTTGTGATGTTCTGTGGTGGCCTAGGTTTCCTACACTGAAGGATAATAGCATTTGTTTTAAAAGATGGAGGTACTAGGAAGAAAAACTGTACATGGATATTAATTATTGACATTGAAAAACACACACATTTAAATGTATCAAAACATTTCCACTACACAAGTTAATATATGATGAAGTTAGAATTGAGTGATGGGGTCTGGAAATCCTGAATGAAATAAAAACTATATGAAAAAACTTCATAAAAATGTGTTAATAAAGTAGGAATTTACAAGTAACTCTAACGATTTGCGTCTAGGTAAAATAAAATTAAGATACACAATGATAGATGTTTTGGGGGACAATCAAAACTTGAAAGGAAAGATATCTTAGATATTTTCTAACAATTTTGATCTTAGAACATTAATGTAGATTTGGCTTGCAGAAAGATGGGGTAGAAAACTGAAGTATAAAGTCGTTTGCCTATGGACCTGAACAGTGACTAAGATGAAGAAAAGACAATGTTTTTTACCACCATAATTTTGGGTGAGGACAAAAATTTGGGGGAAAGTAACGAAGCAAAAGAAAAGATGAAATGGTAAAGTAGAAACCTTGCAATACTACAAATTAGGATAGTTTATACCCTGTTGACTTAACTTCTTTAACCAGTTACAAATGTTTACTTGAACAGTTGTCTTCATTTCCCTGAGTTGTGTTTTCTCTATCTGAAAAAATGATCATGTTGGACCATATACATAAAAAAAAATAAATAAGAAACAAATATTTATTGAACAACAGTACTCACTATTTTCTGGATACAATTTTTAGAAATGTGCCTGGGCATGTCTTTACTTATTTTACCCTTAACACAAAATTCTTTATTAAAAAAGATACTGCCTATGCCATTTTACACAAGAAAACAGTGATACCAACAATCTAAATGATTTGTTAAACTACCAACTAAGGAAATGGGTCCCTGAAGAAGTTTATGTATGCTGGTCATAGCTTTCTGAGTTCCTTCTTCCACATGGCTTTGTCTGTCCTCCTCGATTCTAGGCATAGCCACTTAGAATGAAATCACAATTATTAAGAAAAAATAAAGCTCAGATTGGTGAGCAGAAAAGATTTGTCTAGTCTCTGTGGGATTGGAATCAGTTCAACTTAATGTGATCCACAATCTCATGTATTTCTAATTAATTAAAATATTAAATAAGGCAGGATTTATCACTGATAACTTTCCCAAATGTATATATTACCATTTGTCATTAGTCTGTCTTTTCTTTCTCAGTCAATTCTTGGTTGAAATGACTTTTTTTTTTTTTTAATCTTGACTAGCTTTAAACTTTTGCAAGCAAACTTTTATAAAATTCTATATTAAATAATGAATTAAAAATCAAATACATTTCATATAGTTTCTCTTTTTCATGTTCATTTTGTGACCCTTCATCTGATGGAAGTTATGCTTCATATATTCATCTCCTCCTTGCTTATAATTATAATAACATTATCATTTCTGCCTTCTCCCTCTACATGCTCTGATTCTTTGCTGCATTTTGTTATATTAAATTGGATAGTGACTTATTTGTCATTTCTCAAGCTTAAAGTTCTTTCTAAATGATTTACTAAAGAAATTTCTAAAAATTTTCTTTCAATCTAATAGCAGCTGATTTGCAAAATCGAGTCCACTAACTGTATCCAAACAGGTTAGTGGCCCTTCTCACTTTGAGGTTTCAGTACACAAGAAAAACTTTTAAAAACATGTGAGATCAAATTTAGCAACTCTCCCAGAGGCCCATAAGTCTTTTAATATCAAATTCTTTCTTTTGTTTGTTTGTTTTTACTCTAACACTTTTTAAATATGGTTCATTGTCCTACTTATTTTCTGAATTAAACAATTCTCAACAAAAAAAATAAAAATGCTTGCTCTGATATTCAGGCCTGATAAGTGTCCCTGACAATTTCTAAGTTTGAAGCCATCTCATTTCTATTTATTAGTAATATATCCAGAATTCAGGAGTTTCTCTCCTCTCTACCTTTTTACGCTGTGCTCTATTACTCATCTGCCCTCACTCAACTCTTTGTTCATTTTCCATCTTTCAGTCTTCTCTGTCCTGGCCTTCAGACAAATGTGCACAGACTCATAGGGTCTGGATGTATGAAATTGAATGTGATAGTAGTGATGGGGGGGAGGTTGGGGTCAACAAGTTCAGGTTTCAGGTGTTTGGAAAGAGGAATCAGAACAGAAGCCTTTCTCTGGAGAAACGAATGAAAGTATAATCAGAGGAAAAGGAGAAATGAGAGAGAGATAAGAAATGGGAGAAGAGGAGATGGAAAGAAGGAATTAGGTTGTTTATTTTTTTGTCAGTTTAAGATGCAACCTGATGGGGAATAAAAAGGGATAGAACAACTGATTAGGAAAAAATAATTGGTAGATATTTACTTTTCTTGAGTAATCATAATTTCTCAGTTTGTTTGCTAATTGTTGTCATTTTTGTTTTCAAAAGCTACAAATTCCCATAATATCAAAAGCACTTCTATTATTTGTATGCAGGTATAAAGTGCATTTAAATTTCAATTCTGATTAATTAAAACAATCAGAAATTTTGTGTATCTGTGCTCTCACACCTTCTATTAATGGCATGTTGAAAGTTGAATATGTTGTATCCTTTTAACTAGTTCTAAGACTTACAAACATTTTATATTTTAAAGACAATCTCTTCAAAAGGAAAAAAAATCAAGTGAAGCAAATATAATAGTTTTAAAAATTATTTAAAGTACTATTTAATGCTAAATTCATTAAGTGTATATAAATTAAACATGTATCCAAATATACATATATATTTGGAAATACATGTCTTACTCCATGTGATTATATATTTATAATGGTAAAATTTACTCAAAATGGAGTATATAAATTTGATTAAAAATGATTCTATCTACTTGAAGAACTTAGTAAATTAAAAAATTTAACTTCAAAAAGAATTTAGAAGCAACTGCGATCTGTTTTCATCCTGTTTGTATGCAATCCCCAATCATCAACATATGAAGCTTTTTTATTTCTTATATTAACTTTCAAATTAAAAAAAATAAAGTTACCTTTATTTATGAGTTATCAGTTTTTCCTCTCTATTTTGACAAATAACATGACAGAAAAATTACTAAGTTTCTCATTTCATAATGTGACTTCTGTGTTTTTCTTGTCAAAATAAAAGTCACTTTGTGAATCAAAGTTTTTAATCTTTTTTTTCCCCCCTCAACCTCAAAAAATGTTTTGTCAGAAAACTGGTTATGGCAAATACGTTTTTCTTCCCCTAATGACAGGTAAGTCCTTTTAAATGACTCATTACTAATTAGTTCAGAGCAACATTCCAAAAGAATATTTTATTTTTGGAACCTCGTTTTATTGATTTTCTGCTCCAGTAGCGTGACTAATGCACATCACAGTTAAAGCTCCACAAAATGTTTGTAGCAAAACCCCAAACCAGGTGATGATCACCTGATATTTACCTGGTTTCTTTACTATGTTATCAACCAAATCATTGGGCTCAATTCCTAAAAAGGTTCTTGGCTTTTGCAAGAATTCCCAATAATACTGGCTATTCCTCTCTGTCAAGATCATTTCTCTTGTAAGTTCCCAAATTCAATCTCAAAATGAAATGAGATGCTATGGTTTTGGCTATTCTTTGCTTTTTAATTTTGGTTCAGTGATGCCTGAAAGTCAAAATGAAACTGAAGTACTGGCTCTTGGGAGCCCAAATGAGTAATTTAAATGAATATCAATGAATCCAGCAGGCTGAGTTTTAACAGCATAAGCATTGTCAGAAACACAAAGTCTTTAGAACCTACTTAGGACTCCAACTGGTTCTAAAGATCAAGGTGGAGAATAGTAAAAGTAAATTGCTTTTCCTACAACAAGCTGTGTCTATAGGATCCTTACACTCTGTGATTTTATTTCAAGCTTTTCATTTGCGGTTATATCTACTGAATAGTTTGGTCAAAAACATTCATTTTCAGAATTGCTGCTTACCTTACCACATGTGAAGAGAACCAATGTTTAAAGTATCAGAAAAAAATATTTTGTTATGTTTCTTTATCCATATTTACTCTCAACTCAGTAAGAAAATCAGGAATGAAAAAAAAATTTATATGCTTTTTATTTTTTTACATAACACAGAGAATGTTTTCAATACAGGATATGCAGAAATAAAGTGAAGTTTATTCAAAATGTAATGATTCTGGTAAAATAAAGTGTATACCTATTGATTTTGTAATTGTAATACTATGAATTTGGTGGTGAAAAAAAATAATAGTGGAAGGCAGGGTTGATGATGGAACTCATTAGGAAAACTAGTGAAAGCTGTGGTTCAAGAAAAATGTTCATTATAGAAAAATATTCACCATTTCAGTAGGTTCATAGATTCAAGGTTAAAATGCTGATTGTATAGAGAAAACTTTATTAATAGATCATTTGTAGTCTCCATTCTGCTAACAACTTTTTCTTTAAATTCAATACTTGTTTTACTGATACAAAACAATTCTTCAAAATTAAATATACTTCTAATTAATGAATATACCTCTTTATTCAGTGTTTCAGTATAAGAAAAATGAATCTATAATATTTTGAGAGAGAAAATTTTATATCCAGCTGAATTATCTTGAATGCGTAAAAGCACTGAAAAATACATGTTAAATGTGTAAATGTTTAAATAATCATTACATCACTCATTAATAATTTTTTAAAATGTTCCTGGAATACATGGTCTAGGCCATAAGTTTCCAGTCTTTTCCAGTAATGACATCTTATTGTCTCAGTAATTTTTCACAGTGCCCTTACCAATATATATGCCTAATAGGTAAGATTCAAATAATTTAAATATTAATGCTTTAAAACATAGAGGTGTCTGAAGAAATAATGCACAGAAATAGAAAGAAATACTACTATTTTTATTTCACTATTAAATAAGCACCATTACTTATTGATGGTATGTTTGCACATGTTAGGCACTGTGCAACTTTTCAAACATTGGAATCAGGCTGGCTATACCACAATACTTAGAATCATAATTGTTTGTAATATTTGCTTTTATCACACCATATGCCCTCCCAAAAAGCTTTACAAATATGTATATAATCTAATGTCAAAACTGTGAACTACCTCAAGCTGACAGTGTTTAATAAATATTACTGTGTTTCCCTCAAAAATGTGAAATAACTAAGATGTCCCTGTGAGCTAGCTGTGGCACCCTGGGCATGAGAGCACACGGTTTTATAAACCAAGCTTTTAAAAAAATGAGTGCAGAAAAAAATTATGGACTAAAATATGTAGTCATATTGTAAACAAACAAAGGATTATCCCTTATGCAACACAGATATAAAATTCACTTGTACCATTAGGTTTATGCTTGATAAGATATATTCTTCAGTATAGTAGTAAAATGTGTGGGAGGAGGATGATTAACATCTTTTTTTAGCCTGATTTTTTTAAATTTTATACTTTGTAAATGTGAAAAGAATATTAGATAACTTTTATAAGACAAATAAATATTATTTTTAAAGAACTCCATGTATCCAACTTTGCATAAACCAGTGTTTAAACATGTGCAAAAAAAAAAAAAAATTCCAAGAGTAAATAATAGACTGATACTTTAAAATGTAATTCTTCCCCTGTGGTAAGCTGTGGGTTAAAAGAAATATTTTTTTAAATTTATTCTTTCCACATTTCCAAGATTTTAATAATCTGCATAGATTCCTTATATTTCTTTTTAAAAAATAGAACTGGGAAAACATCAATAATACAAAATATTTTTAATTCACTTGTATTAATAAGAAACCTTTACTGAAAAATGATGATTATAAAAGAATCAGAAAAAAAATAGCTAAAAGGGTAAATCAATTTATGGACAAAACCTCAAGCATAGGAAAAGCATTTATATTATTACATTGTCTGTGGTATCTTCTTGATTTTGTTTGTGGAAACTAACTTTATATTTGTATATTTCATAATTTTTCTTAAAGCTTAAAAATGCTTTTGAAAATAAAAAATAACATGCATAAAAGTGTTCTGTTGTACAAAATAATATGTAGATATGAGGTGTTATTTTTTTATGCAATAACAATTTTAGAAATATGCCATTAGCCTCAGGTGTTAAGAAAACAGAAGTGCATATCGCCTCTGTCATCAGGCAAGGCTTGTTATACTGTGTAGGGACAAAAAACTGAATCAGTCTCTAAGAGGACAATTTTATAGTTTCTTCAAATTTTAAAATTTTAAGGCTTAAATTTTGCCCAAATATATATTCCAAATATCCTTTTTGCCAAAAATACTACATTCTCCTCTTTATGCCTTGTGGTCTCTTTATAATATACTGTTTCTCATCTGAGGATGTTATTAAGATATTCATAGAATTATATAATGAAACAATTATTTTCATCAAACTATTTACGAAAATGTTTACTTTTAATATATAGTCAATTAAACTAATCTGAAAGGAGAAATGAGGAAATGCAGAAGGGTCAAATGTTAAGTCTTCAGATTTGCATCTAAGTAAAAGGAGTTTGGACATACAAAAAGAAATCAAATATTGTTTTTCTTTTTGCTCATGTGGCTTAATTTCTTGTACTGTCTTTCTTTATTTGATGTCATAATGTAATTAATTATTTTCTATGTAATTTTATTTTATTTTAGCTTTGACGTTTTTCTCTGTGTGTTTCTAATTTCATTTCCACTTGTGGATTGTTTTCCACCAATTAGTGTTATACGACATGAATGAGGGTTTCTTAAAATTGTTTTCTACCTTTTTTTGAACAACATGGACACATTAGCTGGCACTTACTCTAAATTCTACCTTCATCCTCTAGTCCCTTTATCTACTCTTCATGGAGACATCAATTACCTGTTGGACCAAAATTGAAAGCAAAAGAAATTAAAATAATAATAACTATAAAAATTACTAGTGACCACAATGAAATCATTCATTTATTTTAATATTTGTTAAACATATATAGCTTGTTCAATGATATTTTCCTTATTCTTATAATTATCTTCTATTGATTTGATAGTGATAGTGCTAAGTGAATAGTAGTTTATTCCCTAAATTAAAAAATAAAATATTATAGGCACACAATTTTCAAATAAAAATTTATTATTTCCAGGTATATTTATCTTTGATTACCTGGAAAATAATTTCACTAATAATTATTATTTTTAGTAATACAGGTGCTGCTTGCTTTAAATATGCTTTGACATTATTATCTTATCAGAACCATAATAGAGTTTGCTCAGTCAATATTATTATTTTAATTCTGCAGAAGAAAATGTAAGGTTAAAAAATTTAAATATCTTCTCAGGAATCTCATGACCTACAATACATTCAAGTGTTAGTTGGCTTTTAGCACAGCAGCCAGAATTGGATAAAAAATTTGTTAGGTATTGTTTATTGACAATCTATTTTCTCTTATTGGTTTTTAAGTTCCAAGAAGGAATAAGAAGTATGTGCATTTCATGAATTAATAGCAAATAATGACATGTATAGGGAGTGCATAATAAATATATTTTGAATCAACCAATATAAGGTTTTAATTGGTGATCCCAATATTTATTTTGCCATCTCACTGCACTCTCACTGAAGGAGTAAACACATCATACCCACAGACAGTTTAAAGCCCCTCCTACTTCAATTTATGATAAGTCCAGAGACTATAGGACCATAGTGATCAATTAATACCAGCCAACTCTGTTCCTTTCCATTCTGACAAGTCACCTTACATCTCATCTTTTATGATTTACTTCTAATTCTGCCTGGATCAGCTAATGTCAGAGACATATTAGTCAGAGTATGCAACTGTGCTGATGTCCAATGGGCAGCATTCTGACTAATGTCATCAATGTGAGGAAAACATACTTATGAGCCACATACAGTAGCCATGGAAGGATAGACAGCAGCTTCCACCCCATGCCCACTAAAGGAAACCAAAGCAGATTCTAAACCACATCACTGAGATTCTGGTTTTGCATTTTGCCTACTGCAATAGATTGGGAAGGTCACAATTATCTTTCTGAATTAGATCCCCATCTATAAAATGAGGACAAAAATGTCTATACTTATAATCAAAAAGTTAGTAAAGAATCAAATATTTATGAGATGAAATGCAACATTATGTACAAATCCAATGTTATTATTTATTTTTTAGAATTTTGCCTCCATGTTCAGAAGTGAGAATGGTGTGTAGCTATCTTTCTGTGGGTTGTGTTTGTTTGTGTGTATGTAAAAATACTTTATACAGTATATATCTATAATTTTTAATTAACTTTAAACTATCAGAAATGAATTGATGAGATCTTTGTAATCTTGTCTATGCCCTAGAGTAATTTAAATAGTTTGGAAATTATTTTAGAAAATTAGAACTCATTCAAAATCTTTCTGGGTTTGGTGTCATTAAAATGCCAATTATTAAATAAAACTTTTATACAGTTCTTTTAAAAATCTATTTATGTTTTTTACCTCTTCTTGAGGCACATTATTTATATTTTTATTTAAAAAATCTATTAGCATAAGTTATAATTTATATAAATTCACATGTAACCTTTTGTAATTAAAATTTTTTAGATAGATATATAAATCATATACATACACATATATCTTTATATTTGGGATCTACTTATATTGTCTCTTTTTAAAACAGTATTATTAATTAAATATTCTTTTATTTTATTATTTAATTCATTAATTTAAAATTTTGGTAATAATAGTATCCTATTATTTTATTTTGGTTAATATAGTTATTCTATTTATAGTGGCTTATGTTGAAGACTTAACGTATTTAATTTCAATCTTTTTTACTTAATAACGAGTTTTAAGGTTACACATTTTTCTCTGATGAAATCTTAGTGCCATCTCTCAATTTTGATACTTAACAAATAGGTTATTTTGAAGAAATAAGTGGTTAAAGTCATTTTGTGATTTTTGTTGTTGTTCATTTCTATCTATGAAACATCATGGGCAGAAATTTTAAACTATCAGTTCTCTATCTTCAAAAATGTATTGAGATTTTCAATTTAACTAAGTACATGACTAATTTCAAATCTTTCATATACACAAAGTAATGTTTCTTTATTTATTCATTGACTATAAAGTTGTTGCAACTAATAGAATGCATTGGTTCTGCAATATATACACATATTTATGTTCTTACTCTAAAGTCTTTTTAATTCTTATAGAAATGAATTAAATTTTTCACTATGATTATGGTTCTATCAATTTTTCTTACATTTCTGAGATATTTTGTCACCTATATTTTATTGATAATTTGGGCTATATTATTCAGTGTCTTCATTATAAATATTAAGGTTATTATAACATATATGCATTACCTTCATTCTTAAACTTCTATTGTCTTTACTTCTAAAAAAAAATCATAATTTCTTTTTTCCATCAAAACTACTTAGTTCATCTTATAGCTAGGATTTGCTTCTTAGAAATCCACTCGTTTCAATATCATCCTTCCTATACTAGCTGATATTTTTTACATTAGTCAAAACAATGTTCCAAACCAGGACATTTATCTTCCATTCTCATGTACTCTGCTTCTAGTCTGTATATAATTGTAAATATCCAATACACTGATGAGTTCCATTACTCACCCTTGCTATCTAACCTGAGTCAGACCTTTATCTACTTCTCAACCATTTTATTCATCTCTTTTTGTCCCATTCTCATGTTAGATATTCCAAACTTCCTCCATTTTTTTAGTCATAAACCTAATCTTTGAAACATTCACTGTTAAATATCTCAACTTCTAAACTTACTGAGGCTATTTATATCATTCAAAATTAGTTTCCTTTATTTTTATCTTATCCACTTAAAAATCTTAGCATATGTGTTACTTTTGACTCTTTCCACTCCTGCTACTTCACAGAAGAGATGGCTTTTTTATTTTCACAGTCAACTGCTTTGTGCATTTCTTTTTCCTTAAAAACATTCCCCCTTGTGATTCATTGTAAATCTCTTCATATCCACTGGATCTTTTATTAGTATGCTCAGAATTTATATCTAAATTTTGCTTTATTGCATATTACTGTTTTATATCCTATTTTTTCATTGTTTATTTATACTTGGTATATTTTCACTTGATTAGAAACTATTTCTGACATTCTCATCACTAAGATGTCAAGATTAGACCACTGTTTGTTCTAAATTCCCTACTTAATCAGATTACTCAAATTCACACTTCTTTAAGCAGACCCTAGCTTATATATGTACTTTCTACCTTTGCCCTTCTTTTGTCTCTAATCCAATAAAATCTTTCCTGGCTGTAGAAAAATATATTTAAAAAGAATATTCAATTAAGAGTCAAACTGGAAATTAAAATACTCTATGCTTAACACAATTTGTGATTGTGTCCAATTACTTTTTTATGAAACAAAATTAGCAATAATTACAATATCATATTAGGTCTTTGAGGAGGACTTTAAAAGAATAAAATGCTATAGAAATATGTTATTATTTTCTAACATGACTACTTTTTTAGCTAATTGTCCATTGTTTTAAAATATGTGTAGAGTATATGTGTCTGTATCCACCTTGTCAATAAAACATTTGGAGTGATACCATCACTTGTAAATTCTTCAGCAATATTCTCTCAGCCTGATTTACATGATGACACATCGATTTTATAAGTATTTTTTCTTAGTAGACTCTCCCATCTCTCCACACATACACTAACCCAGACTTATCACTGTATTCATCGAACTATGTACAATTATCTTTTCATATATCCATTTTTCTATACCAGATTGGAACTTCCTGAAGACCAAAATCAAAAACCAATAATAAAATAAAACAACAAAACAAAACAAAAAACCATGTTTTATATAATTTGTAAGTGCAAAAAGTAAGTGACAAAACCAATATGTTGACTGACCTTTAACAAATCCGTAGCCACTTTTCCAGTGTTGTCCACCTCTAAGAGTAAGGGCTGTCACTTGGAAAATGAAGCCCTTTCTCCATTAACACAGTTCTAAGCTGATTATCTCCTTGCATCCTGCTTTCTCCTTTCTACTTTTGCCTCATTCTCCCACTGATGATCTGAGCTAAAATAAACAAAACTGAAAATTTTTTTAATATGTTTTTTTCAATTTAACACCTAAATAATGGAACTGCTTCTCCCTCAAATACAAACCGAAAGAAAACATACACACATACACAAAAAGCAAGGAAAACATTTCCTTGTAGCTCAACAGCCACTGAAATTGTGTATGAATGAATAAAACTTTTCTGATGGGTACATACACTTTTTTTTATATCTTGTTTTCTTTTGTGTATTTTACAAATTGTTCCAGGCCCTCTGCGCCCAGTTTTTGAGAGGATAGGAACAAGTTTGAGTCCTTTCCAAAGCTTCATATTAGAGTAGGGAGAGCCTACCAGGATGTTTCTTCAGCTAAATTTCCTTCATATTTGGCCAATCGGGGGTACACTTTCCCTGGGCTCTGACAATCCATTTTGTAAGGCTGCTTGTGGCAGCTGAGGTTCAAAAACAAAGCTATGGGTAGAAAAATAACTGAAAGTTTCAAAGGCAAAAGCTGCTGTCTGAAGTTTTTTAACAATTCTGTAGGAAGTAGTAAGGGAGTAATGCTGAGAAAACCCTGCAAATTATACAAAGGAGACTTAAAAAGATCCAGCATGTCAGTTTTCAAAAGTCCTCTTGAGGCTGAGAGACTGTGAAATTCTCATGTATGTTGATTTATGCAGCGATTTGCTTTGACCCCAGGGAAAACTGCGTTATGGCTTGGACATCTATGCCTACCAACCTTCCCACCTATCTGCGGGAATCACCAAACAAATGTGCATAGGAAAAATGAATGAAGAAAAAAAGAAGCAATCATAAAAATAATAACTACCCAATTCAAAAGTTAAAATACATTTTTCTTTGTCTCTGAATCTTTCATGTGCAATGGGCTATATATTCTATCACAAACTGTGTTCAAAACTAAATATTTTTCTATGTGTGCGTAAACAATTAGATCTTTAAAAAAAAGACATGAACAAAATAAATGTTTTAGTAGACGTTGAGAAGGGTATTTTGCCTGGATGATATCCCTCTATCCTCTTGGCCTAGATAAATCCTAATCATTTTTCAAACCCTGCCTAATTTACCTATTTTGTAGAATATTTCCTGAGCACTACAGTTCACAATTTAGCCATCTTCAAAATCCCTATATGGCCTATTATCAGAAACATAATTTTAAAATTAATCAAATTAGGACTAGTTGACATTAACTGCACTTCTTGTTTGCTATTTAAAATTTTTGACTGTGACTTATAGTGATAATTACATTTTATGTCTTCTTAGCTATAGGACTTAAATTTCTATGAAAGAGTCTGACTCCATTTTTTGGTTTTTGATTACTAGCAGTTTATAAGCCTCACTTTTCTTTCTTTCTCATTCTACTCTACATCTGGGCACACTGATAAGAATGGCTAGGTGCTCCCTCTCTTTGTGCCAGTAGGAAATTCAAATCATGTAAACTCTCACTCACACATGGGAATCTTCACTCAAGCCTCATCCAGCCATTTAATATCAGCCTGCAAGGCCTGTTGTTGTCTTCTCAGGAAGCCTCATTTGAGTTATAAACTTTTTCTAATCTCTTAATGTATGTTTGAAGACATCAGTCTTGATATCTGGAAAAAAAATTGCATTGTTTATCCTCTCTATGTAGAGTAATTACAACACCTTCTCTGGTATCTAGAGTGGGCCTATGCCTACAGAGTGCTCAGTATTACTTTTAAATACCTCACTGAATGATTTTCATCCTCTTCATTTTTCGTTAGCAAGCTGAAACTCAAATTGTGGAGAGAGTATTAGCCAGATATTTATCCTATGCCTCAGGTAACCCAGCTGCTAAATGGATAACCAAAATAGCCTTTTAATATTCTATTTGAAATGGATCATATAATGAATGGTAGAAATTAGGAGAAAATAATCAAAATATGGGCTTCTTGGTGTGATACTGACTTCAGTGCCTATGCCTTAGACCAGGGGCTTCACGTAACAGTATATGCTCAACACATTCTGATGCTCCTTGCTCACCTCATCAGACACTCCTACTTTGAACTTACACTTGCATCCAAATCTTTTGGTCAGCATTCCCAGAAGCCATTGGAAATCAATTGAGAACCACAAGATAGAAAATGTTTTTGCCATCCTGGGCATAATTTTAATTTTGATTGTAATGAAAATAACTTTGTATATAAGAGTGAAGACACACAGGATGGAGGTTGAGACTGCTGGCTTGTCCACTGCAAAAATGTATCTATCAACAATCATTCTTTATACTTTTTTTCACTTAAAGATATTTCATCTACACTTGTGTTATTTGTGTTATTTATAACCCATCTCTTTTGAAAATAATTTGATGTGTCCTTATTATTATTATTATTATTATTATTATTTGGATCTTCACCAGCAACCTCATGACTTTCACAAGTCAATTGAACTCAGCATGCATGGATACTGAGAATGACAGAAGTCATGACCTTCTGTCATTATCTAAGATCAAATAGATAACTTTCTGGTCTTTGGTCCCTAGGCTTTCCATTACATAGAGCTGCATTCTCAGCACTAATGTCAATATAGAAAGTAAGGTGTACAATATACACAAGATGTCTGATATGTAAATAAATGAAAAAAATAAATTATAGAGTTACTTATGTTCTGTTCATAAGGTGTTCATGTCATCTGGACCCTGTTGATGTGAGTTCCTTCATCACCTAACTCAGTGCTTAGCATCACAAGTTTTAGTAATTCTCTGTTGAACAAAATGATGATGTCTTATGGAAAACAAAAACAAACCCTATACGAAGATTTATATTGGAGACAAGTTCCTTCCTGTAAAGAAGTGTGTGTGTGTGTGTGTGTGTGTGTGTGTGTGTGTGTGTGTGTGTTTCTTGTTCAGAAAGATACAGAATTAAAATAGAGGAAAGGATGAGGAGAAGGAGAGGAAGAGCAAGCAAGTGGAAGGGAGGAAGAGAGAGAAAAAAAGGAAGGGGGAATGGGAAAGTTCATAGTAGTTTTGTTTTGCCTAATACACAAACCTCTTCCTCCTAGTTACCTATGTGAGAGAGATTCACGCAATAACTGAAGTAATCGTAAAGCAAACAAAACAAAAAATAAGCAACAAACAAAACACGCAGGTATTTTTAATCCAGATCACTTAATAACAATATAAATAGATTTCACAATAAGCAATGGAAGTTGACATGCTATTTATTTCTGGGATAGGAAGTTTATCTGCCTGGTAAATTTGTTGACAGGGCTATGCAATCATTTTAGCTTAGATAAATCAACTCGAATGATTGGCAGTTTTTTGGTAATTTGTTAAACCAAGTTCTGGGTAAATATTACCCTTAGATTTATATCAACTCTTTGGGGACACAAATAGAAAAACAGAGATACCAACTTCCTCTTAACTATTGCTCTTGATAACCAACCATCTTTCCTCCTTTATACTGAGCTCATCTGGCCACCGTCCACTGTCTCCGGCTAGAAACTGTTTTTCTGCTCCATGTATGCACTAGACTGGTTCATACTTTTGAGCAGTTGGTTAATGATAATGATAATGATTTAGATTCCAGTGGGAAGTAAATGTAAAATATTTTATCATCAAGTGGCTTCATTATGTAGACGATTGTTTATTAACTGTGTAAGAAGGAAGGGCAATATAAGCATGCTAAGAAAGTATACGCAAAGAAAATGAGAACAGAAAATGATAAGGCAATGTATTTTATTCCCAGAAGGTAAAGAGTGGGGCTGGAGGAAAAAAGAATAAAAAACTTGATATCTTGAAAGAAAAATTACATGTATAATATAAATATGACAAAACCAACACATTTCAACATATTGCAAGGAATTTATCACAGACCTATTCTTGGGTCAATGTTTTGGCAATAATAAAGTCAGGAATGTTGAATCTACTAGTAATAATCATTAAATTATGACCTCTTTATTTACAATAAAAAGTATATATTTTTAAAACTATAATTATTTAACTATTTGTTTTGTTGTTTTAACCATAGAAAGGTTATACTTGCAGAGGATATTTGATCAAGTGATAAGTCAAACATGGCTGATTTAAAAAAATAAAAAAATAAAAATTAACCAAATAAATCAAATTCTTGAACTTGATAACCACTTCTAAGATGTTGAAATATAAAGTTAGAAAAAACATGTTTTTACTTTTTCTGTATTTGGCTTTGCTTCCTAATGCAACTCTAACATCCCTTAACGCATGATTGTGTTTCACACATGCAATATCTCTAAGGCCGGTCTCTGCATTATGCTCAGTAAATGTCTGTAGGTGACAATGCTGTCAGATATGACTCTAGGATTAAGTTTACTAATATTTTCAGGACTGCAGGATTTCAGTCATCATTAATTTAAAAGATGTGGCAGCTTTAGGGAAAACTCTTCTGCAGCTAAAGGAACCAGCCTTTACTCAGAATATAACCTTGTGACCCACTGATATTGCTATATATTTTCAGAGAAGAGTTTTAAAACTATCTTTGCTATTTCAGAATCCCAAAGTAAAGACTCAGAGAAACATTTCATTTTAAGGTTCCATCTTCCAGACCTTACTCAGAATTCATCAACTAGGGATGTTCAAGGGCATTTGCATCCATCTAAGCTACTAGTTTTCAAAACACAGTGCTTCTCAGAAATGCAGATAACTGAGCCCACTGTCAGAGATCAAAGAAATCTGCCTCAGATGAATGGATGTAATTCACGCTGAAACAAAAAGCCCCTTTAAATCAACTGGGCAATTAAGAAGTAAGCTACTGCTCACCTCAATAATTCTGATTTAACTCACATGGGGAGCCCCCACTCTATTATATTTTTAAAAGTCTGTAAGTGGTTCTAAAGTGTATTGAGGGTTGAGAATATTTCAAATCCTCCCTGAATGTCCACACCTTCTGATAGCCAGCACTATCTTTCAGAAAAAAAATAATTACCTAAAACAGCAAAATCTATCTCTGTGGAGTCAACACCCTTTATTTGGTATGTACTTAAATAATGAAAGACAACTTCCTGGAGAGGGGTCGCTGAGGTATAACATTCCCATATGAGAAAGCAGACTAGAGAAACCAGTCTCTGATGATGTAAGGCCTGAGGAACTATTATGACTTTTGACCTTGATCTAACCATAGCTCTACCCTTTCTGACCACCACTGAAACAATCAAGGCCTGCTCACCACACCCCTGACCTTCCTACATTCTGTAGTCTCTGTCTTCAGGGAATCATCTTTGCAGAACTCCACAAGTACTATTAAATTGTGCAGCACCAGAGATTCTACTCAGGCAGTCACCTTTTTTTTTTTTTTTTTTTTTTCCTACCTCCTATACCAGTTCCCTCAAGCTTTTATTTTCTAATTCTGAAATCCTTAACGGATCTCTTATAGGCTACTGTGTCCATCTTGTCTGAGGTCAGGGCCTGGGTCCACCAGGGAAGGGAAAGCTGATCATGCTTTGCCTCTCTCTCTAACTCTGCTTGGCCTACCATAAATCAGGTTATCATTCCATCACACCTGAATCACTACCAGAGAATCTCAACCTTGTCCCTTTGACTTCAATTTGTCTTCCAATCTACTCTTTTCTCATTAGTCAAACTTATTAAAATGCCACCTTTTATTATATCTGTAGTTTTCTCAAAATTGACTGAGGCCCCATACTCCTCTATATGATAAAGTCACACTCTCTTTTAGGCCTGAGAGTTAACACTGCTTTCCCTGAGACTCATTCCATTCTTCCTGCCAGGACTTCCCTGAAATAAGTGTGTGCTCCTCGCCAAAAAACCCCTTATTCTCCCTGTCCCTCAGAAACACTGACATTCATTTTTCCTTGCTCTTATACCCCTCCTTGAAGCACATTCTTTCTCTTGTATCTGACAGAATATTACTAACTCTTCAAGAGTCTGCTCACAGTCCACCTGTTCTGTAACACTTCTGATCCCATCCGTCCACAGTGGCTTTTTGAGTCCCACAACTCTTGTTTTCTCAGCATTCATTTGACTTATAATACAATATTCTGTGCTCAGCTTTCTGGAGGTGGCCTCAGCAATTTGCCTGATCCAGTATTTGTTTGTACTAGTACACAATAAGGAAGCAATTTCTAACTTACTAATTGATGGAGCCTACATAAAAACGAAGCCGAAAAAGTTACCGAGAAACTTGTAGTTAAAGCTAAAGGAAAATGTTATGGCCTTTTAATAATACATTTTTATCTGTCATTGTTCAAGCCCTAAATGGAGATTCCAAGATGTGCCTTTTTCAAAACAAACATGAGCTGACCTCATGCAATTACCTATCTCTCCTCAATCTGTTCCAACAATGGATCCGATAAGAGGTCTGGGTTCAAATACATGAAAAGTGATTTGAAATGTCACTTGTTCACATCTGAGAACATGCTGCCTTCTTTGTCTCCTACCAGTGTAATCAACTGTAATTTTAAATCAATACCTTGCCTCACCATGGATTGCTTTGTACATTCAGTCTGCCTCTTGTTCTTTTTCTGCCTCATTACTTATCTCCTTCACCTGCTGATGTTAGTTGCTTCAGATACTAATGAAATTTTTCTGGCAGTGTGAAGTAGATTCAGCTCCTTGACAGTCAGATCTGAGTTTTTCAGCATGTTACAGAAAACATTTGTTTTCTGGCTATTTGTTCTAGACTTTCAAGTACATTATTAAACTTAATTAGAAATGAGAACTTATCTTCACATTGAACTGGGGATGCTGTTCCAAATTTAAAGATTTCTGCTGATCCCCATGGAGTCATTTCAGGGCAAAAGAGTGTCTAACGCAACCATTTTAGGATGTAGTGAGGCTAAGTTGAAAGAAGGATTGTCTTTTGCTAAATTGATTTTATGCTCCTGCATTATTTATTATTCTCTAAATATGTGTGGACACATTGTTTCTATTTCCCTGAGAAAGTTCTCATTCATTTCTGAAGTTTTACTGTGGCCTTGGAGTAAGGTGGCATTTTCTTAACACTGACTGTCTTTCCTGGGATAAGCTCTTCCTTTTCCTCCACATAACCAAATCCTACCTCTTGATCAGCATCAGCTAGTCCTTTCCCCTTCATAAGCATTCTCTGATTATTTCATCTTTCATTCATTTTTCTCTTATCAGAACTTCTGTAGCTTTTATGGGTCATATCTGAATCCCAAGGTTTAACTTTTGATCATGTTGCCTTATCTTGTTCTCTCACTGTCATATGCTTATGTTTAGTTTTTCCATCTGAACTATATTTTGCTCATCCGATTATCGGTCACAATTTTATCAAATTAATACCTAATGTTTCGGTGTACCTGTTCACAGCCCTTAAAATTATTATAAAATTTGTATTATTATGATGTATCTTTATCTCATGTCCATCAATAAATGGTAAGCTCATTAGAAACATTAAATTGTTCCTTCTTAAATATTTCCTCAATTCTACAGATTTTTTCTGTCCCTCTAATTGTACATATGAAAAGAAAACATAACATAAAGCAAATGTGTTTGAGGAACTTTTCTAACATAGAATGTAAATCCATTGAATGTTTTTTAAATTGCTTATCTAACTCAGTTATAAATTAATTTGTTGTTCGGGGAAAAATGTATTAAGCATTAACCTATGTCTACAAGTGCGGGCTAGGCTGAGGCATATACGTTGTCTCTACCCTCAAAGAGCTTACAAAATAGTGTTAGAAAAACTACATTCTCACATGTGAAACAATTAGAACTCACCACAATACATAATAAGACCAAACACCACATATCTAGTGCTAAATTGTAGGTTTGCAAACACAATATATGATCTTAGTTTTATAACTGCCTGTGTATATTATCATGTTTACCTGTGCAACATTAACACATTTCTCTAACCTTATCTCAGTGATGCTATACAGGTATTTATGTAAAAAACTTAATATTTAAATTCTTAATAAAATGCATTCAACAAATATAAAATATTGTTGGTATCACACTATTTGCAGACTGGTAAATCCATTGTGGTAGTCCTATTTTCTGCACATCTACATTTTGAATTTTGATATTTATTCTTGTATCTCCCAGGATCAGGAGTGAGTGGCAAGACCTTTTCCTTATTTCTGAAATAAAGTCATCCACAATTAAAATGGTTTACTGGAAACAGATGGACTTCCTGCAGAGATTAACCCAATTATCTTTGGTTTAAGAGCCAGAAAAAGCCATACAATCATTATTGTACAAGAAAAAAATTTTATTGTGATGCCAATCTCATTACATGAGTGAATAGAGGTGTTTAGTGATAGTATTCATGCATAAATATTCTTAATAGATTTAGTTTTTCAAACTCTTGGTTGCTCATTATTTTCAAATAAAAGAGCTTGACAGATGAATGGTGCTGGGCACTACAGAAGGCCAGAGTCTGTACTACATGTAGCTTCCTTCATAAAACAAGGGAACTACTCTGAGACAGCAGGAAAGTCTTCACATTTACACACACTCATAAAAACTTTCAAATTTGTGTTACCTACATTAAACTTAGGAAAAAATCTTATGGAGTTCATATATTTTACAAAAATAAGTATTTTCCCCAAATGCACAATATGTTAATAAGCCAATACCATAACTATTTGAAGCTTTGAGGTATGTCCAATTTTTAAAAAATAAATTCCCCTAAGGAAATTAGAATTTTTTCTTCCATTTTTTTTTTTCTGGTAGGGTGGTAGGATGAGGCTACCAGTTGTAAAGAATCAAAGGGTAGGCTTATAAAGTGTTCTTTACATCTGTCTTTATATATTTAATAAGTATGCATATATATATTTAATAAACATGTATATGTATATATATACGTGTGTGTGTGTGTGTGTGTGTGTGTGTGTGTATCAAGCAAGCATGAGGGAGGAGAAAAAGCCTTTTTCATATCAATCAAGAGAATTAACTGACAAGCTGAGATGGCCAAGCATACAACAGAGGTAACTCTGAATCTAACATTGATCTTACAATGGGTAAAACATTTGCACTGGCCTTTGAAGAACTAAGACATGGGTTCTTATGACATTAAGTTGCTCACTGATCTCTACTTGTGATGGCACTGCAACTGGCAAAACTTTAATGTCAGCATGTATAAAACTGGTGTGATTAAAATCCATTGCATGGAGTTTTTATAAGTATCAAATAAGATAATGTCTAAATGGTTTACAAACTCTAAAGTATTACTGTGAATCATTGATATTTTTGGAGTGATAGATAATCCATCTCTTTTTCCTTATTCAGGGTTGGCTTGTCCTTTGAGCGCAGTTGACACAGTGCCTAAGGTCCATGGAAAATGGACCAGAAAAATGTTTAATTGTAACTTATTTTAAAAACAGAAGAAAAAATAATATAATAATGACTATATACTAATAAAACCATCTTGGATTTCTATACTCATCTTTTGCCAACAGTCATTTAATATAATAAGTATTGTCTAATTGTTTTTTTCATAAAATGGAGAAGAGGCCCACAAATGTGAAAGTGCTTAGAGTACACAAATTTCATAACATAACCGCGTCCTTACTTTATATGAAAACTATTTATACTTTCAAAGCAGTCTCGCTTCTAAATCTCTCAGAACTTGAAAATTTTTCTCCAGCTTAGAATGGAGGAAGGGTCAAATATGTTTATTCCACATTCACACCTGGAGTGTGGGCGGACACACATGACAACTTTTCTAAACACATAGGTAAAAAGGGTTATTTCTGAAATAGTTTAATTCTTCTCTCTAAGTAAGAGTGGGACCACAAATGTAACTTATTCATTTTTTTTATTTTAAATCATGTAATTTTCCTGAAAACACTTGACTTTTCCTGGCTAAAAATTCTTTATTTGTTCATTTATTTGTTTAAAGTTTAAAATGAGGATTAGATAGTAAATGAGTTTGTTTTTGATTGCGTTCTGCTCTCACATTAACCCTAGTAAAGTTTTGAAATGGGTTGATAAGATTTTTCCTGATCTATCTACCTACTGTTTGCTCTTTTCTGTCTATCCATCTATTTATCCATCTCTCTCTCACTCTCTCTTGCTATCTATCTATCTATCTATCTATCTATCTATCTATCTATCTATAATTATCTACCTACCTATCATCTAGTTGTCTAAATTTTTCTACTGACTTAATGTAGAATAACATGGAAGAAAGATAGTACAATATCATCTTTATATATTTCCAAAAGCCTCATATATCCACAAAACAGCACTCTAACAATTTAATGGATACATACATTTTTAAGGTTATTGATAAAGCACATAAAATTGAGTAATTATAGGGGAGATAAAAGAAGGATCACATGGATGAAAGGAATAAAATAGAATAAAATATAATAAGGTTAGCTATTCCATTCTTACATCATAAATAAATGACCACGATATAATGTTTCATTGTCTACACTGGGTCTCAAGAATAAAATACAGTAGTTCAGAGGAAGGAGATAGTATTGTGCATAAGAAAGAGTAAGGATTGCTTCTGGAAAAATACAGAATTTGAATTTTGTCTTGAAGTAGAACTACAATATGTGGACATAAAAGGAGGAATAGGATGATTCATAAAAGGGGAGACCTGAACAAAATCTGAGGGGTGGGTCAGAAAGAAGGTTTGGGGGCAGTTAGTAAATGAATTGTCATTCCAAGTATGAAAATGAAAACCAGGTATACTGTGGACCTGACCGTGAGAGTGGCGTTAGAAAGGGCTTGTCATCATTGTGAAACCACAGCTCCTTTTCAAATAGATGTTTTGTGGACAGACACATAGATAATGGGATGTTTAAATGGGCCATGTCTCTTTTCTGAAGGAAAAAAAAAATCAGCAATCCTTCCTCTCCTCTTGCTGTAACAATTCAGAGAAAGAAAAGAAGTCTATCATTCAACTGATCCCAGAGAAAAAGACAGGAAAGGTCATGTCCCCTCACACAGAGAGATACAGCTGCATAGAGACCTGGCCTGTGATCTGCTCTCCATTAGGGCGGTGTGGCTTTTCTTAATAGGGCCCTGATCATTTTTTCAAGTAGCAAATCTGTCCAGCAGAAGCCAGTGAGCTATTGTTATCATTTATTCTGATCCATGGAACCCAGTTGATAAAAAGGTGAGAAAAGCCACCTCCAGACATGTACTACATCAGATGCGCTTAAAACTGCAATTCAGACAGAGCTCCAAATAGTTTCTGCCTCTCCTGTCATCTCTTAGGCAGAAATAATAACCTACAATAACAGCAGCCCTTTTTGCTTCAGGGTTAGTATTAAAGAAATGACTATAATTTACAACCTATTTATAAACACACATATCTACATATAATAGCAATACAATAGGATGCCTATGAAGATATTGAACTGATTAATATGAAGAAATACAAAATATTATGGAGATGCAATCTTAGGGATGAGGAGTAAGAGGAAATAGACCTGTATTTAGATGTCTTAGATTTTATGTTTTATTCTGATCCTCTCATTTTTTTTCCACTAAAACACTCACACTGGCCTTTCCTATATTCTAAACTCATTAACTATTCAAGTAGATAGTTTACTGTATACAACCAAGATATTTCCAGGTGTTATTCAGTATTTTCTAATATACATATATATATATATATATATATATATATATATATATATATATATATATATTCTCTTTCTCCCCAAACATTCCCTCAATACAAGAACTTGTTCAAGATATTATTTTTATTATGATTCCTGGGGATAGGAATAGGCAGAAATTGAGGTTTACAAAACAGATTTCTCTACAATAACACATATTCATTTCATAAGAATTTATTGCTAATCTATAATGTTGTCCAGGTCCATTTACCATGAATGGTATGCTAAATTCTGCACTAACTTGTCATTCTTGAAGAACATACACTCCAATTGCTGACACTGAACTAATAAAGTAGAACAAAGCTATATAAGAGTGTGGGCAATATATTAAAGGCTTATGGATACACATACAACAACCCTATTAACAAGAAAGCAACCAGTGTAAGCAGATTGCCCAAATAACTGCTGTTTTCTCCTTGGAGCTGTTTCTCAACAAAATATCAATAAACAAGAAGCTGACAAAGGAAAGAAATATAAAAATAAAAAGAAAAATAAAATAATGTTCTGATGTGAGTAAATAGCTGGTCAAGTCTTGAACACTTCTTTGTATTTGGAGAGATGAAAATTAGTGCTATAAACACTAATCCTCAATTCTAGTAGGGTCTTTGATAAACTAGGATTCAGCTACCTTGGTCTACCAAGGCTTCACAATGAAATCATATTTTTTAGGGAAAAAATACAAAATAATAGTTGAAATACAGTTTAAATAAATTACACAAACCTTAAATAAAACCAAAAGAAAATAATTAAAAAAGAATAACAAGGACAGTCACCAATTAAAGCATTAAAAATAATAAATTTAGTGGAAATGATAATAAAAAGCATATACCCACTCCCATTTACAAGAAGTGGATACCTCACTATCATCTCTCCCTAACTCTGGAGAATCTCCTTTCTCAGGAGATAGATCCTGCTAATATACTACTCAGGAATTTTCTAAAACAACAGCTTCCATTTTTGTGATTCTGTGGTTTTTTTTCTGGTGGGGTGGTGGTGGCTTGTTTGGGTTATTTTACTATTATTTTTTTATATTATTTTACATCTATCACTGGATTAGGGGCCTACTCACAAAGATGTTAGAAAACATACCCTCCAATATGGGAGAGATGATGGAAGCTGAGGAGTTGTCAGTTGACATAATCCACGAAGTTTTTATTAGCTTCCACAGAAAGTCAGTCAGTTCTACCCTTTTCTAGCTTACCTCCACCTCTATCTGTTAAAATAACATAGGATTATTCTAGTTGGGCTATATATAAGATTTGATTACTTAACCTATGGTAAAGCATTTTTGATGCAAACCAGGAGAAAAATGCAGCCATAGACAGAGGAAAGTTGAAAAGTAGGGCTGTCATGCTAAGAATTGAGGTTAATGTCAAACTAAGAGACACAAAAATAAAACTAAGAAAGAAGCTTAAGAAAATAACAAGTGGGTGAAAATTTTAAAACACTTATGAAGACAGTTAATTAAAGAAGGAAAGATCTGTAGCTTGAAAGTTAAAGATATATAAAAGCTGATGTATGTATCCTTGGAGTCAAAGTGAGTCAAGCTCATTAGGGATAGGGAATCACAGTACTATAAACTTTCCCTTTCTTGAGTCTTTTACTTAACCAAAACTAGGTAAAGCATGGTGGAGACATGACCTAGTCAGTAAGGAGACAACAGTAAGAAGAAATCATCAAAGGCCTCTTATGAGGACATCATTCTTCTGTATGAGGTCTTGGTAATGCTTAACAATCAGTAAGGTTAGAAAATCACCACACAACATATAATTTTTATTTTGTGTGCTGGAGATATGGTGAAAGTGGGGAAATTTGTAAGCGCCAATGAAATAAATTAAGGTTGTGTTTTTATATTTCATATATACTTTTTAAAGTTCACATGACTAACATAATATTAGTAAATGTTTTCCATAGAAAGCAAGACATGTTCCTGAGGCCAGAATATAGCATCAAAACTTAAATATTTCTGAGTTGTATTCTTTGGCTTTTCCACTAGTGTCCTCCACTTCTTTGGAAAAGTTATGTAGATATTCAGCCTCCATTTTTGACAAAGCAATAAGAACAATAATACATTGTTAGAAAACTCTCATGAGTGTTTGAAGGACTAATTAGCTAATGTTGGCCAAATACTTTGAAGATGAGAAGTGCTAAATAGTTTTATTAAAATGTCATGCTTGTTGAAGGCTAATGAGTTCAGAGAGATGGTCTCACCAAATAAAAGGTTTATAGAATAAGTATAGCATCATTTCTTCTCCCCAAGTAGGAGAAGAGAATAACATGCATAAATCATCTTGTCAACTACATGAACTATGATAGCTGCCCCTGAAATTATAGCATTTATCACCATCACTATCAATATCCTCATCACCCCTGCTCTGCAATTAATGTTCTACAGACACTGGAATTTGGCTACAATCAGATGTTGAAATAAGGTATTCAAAAAGAAGAGCAATATATTTTGAAAACAGAATGTCTTTTAAAAAATGAATTCTTTTTATCTCAATAATACTTAATAAATGCCTTGTTTTATAAACTAATCCAAAGTTCTAATAGAGGTAATCAACCTCTATGTTTCCACCTTATAGACTGTGGCACATTTTATTCTATGGCCCACATCATTTTAATTAAGATTTTAAGTATTTTAGGAATCAGTTTTGTACTACTACTGTCCAACACTTTGGAAAAATATGGATCTAAACTCAATTTGAATGAAATGCACAAAGTGGATGAAATCATAGACCACTGGTGCTAAGAGATTCCTCATCTCCAGACTGTTAGCCCCTTTGCAGGTAGAGGGACTGATCGAATCATGCATTGCACTGATTACTGACCCACTATCTCTTAATGTCTCACAATCTATTTTCCCCCTCACTATTCAAGCCACACACTGCATTTATAGACCCTTACACTGCTCTAGATGTAAAGTATATTTTTATTTTTCCTCTAATTCTTTAGTATCCTCAATCTGTCTGCATCCTTCAATACCTACCAACTTAACATTTTTTCTTTCTTTCTCTCTCTGATATACTTTCTTATTTCTAGTTCCTTCTTTTTATTTTCTGTTATGTCCTGTGCTTTAACACATATGTCTTGTAAAGGTTTGTCCACCTCTCTTTTTGTCCTTCTGAACTATAAGAAAAATATAATCCACCCTTATACATTTAAAACCGCTTCTATGAGAAATGCTGCAAACCTAAGTTCTCTCTTGAACTACATTTCTGCATTTTTAACATTTTGCAGGAACTTTACATGGGGAGTTCTACAGACTTTTTCAACTAAATACATTTAAGAGTGAATATATACTTTTACCTGCTTATGTATTCCCTTTCTATATAATGACTCAATACTATTCTCCGGAGTTCAGATCTAAACTCCCATCTTTGTATCATTTTAATTTTTTTCTTCTCCATTTCCATTAAAATGACTTTGTTTCTAATTCAATAGTTTCAGCCTTCCTAAAACATCATCCTATCATTGGCTGCTTTCCATTTTAACTGCCAGAGTAGCATTCACTACTTCTTTACTGTACCCTCTCAGTGGCTTCCTGATTGGTAGCTGTACTTCAAACCACTGCCTAGTGTTATTCATCTAATACTTTGCTCCCATATTAATCTTCATGGTGTGAAACTCTGTGTGTTCCTTCTCACTCAAAAGTTTTGTGGGCTCCTACTATTTTTGCTCTTACTTTACCTCCAGGTACCCTTTATTCTACACAAAGTCTTTTTGTCTTTTTTTTTTCTGGATTGTTTTCTTCCACGAGTATGAACTACATGTAACTTTCTTCAACTGCAGTTGTAAAATTTCCAATGCAGGTATAGGTTTTGGTTGGAATTATGAAGCATAGACTTTTAAGTTTACTTTTAAGTGCTTAGATCTAGTTTTGGAAATCAAGGACTACTTAGCTTAATTTTAAAAAGGGGTGTTCTCTTGAGTAAGCAGTAGAGGCCAAATATCCAGAGCAATATACTTTGTTTGTTTATATTTGTCCTCTCTGTGCATGTATCTCATGCCAAAATAGAAGTGATGGTGGTGTTAGTGATGGCAATCATATGGAGGCAAAGGGGAAGAAAGAATTGGAGAGAGAAGTTTTATGGTTCAAAGTAAACTTTTTTTTCCTTTGGACTTTCTGCTATCACAGTATTGTCCTAAAGAAACTAATATCTCCAGCGTTCATTTAGAAGTTCCATTTTTATTTCATGACAACCTCAAGAGACAAACATTTTGTAATGGGAAAAGATATGACTGATATAGATTAAAAGTTCAACAAATAATTGCCAAATAAATGAATAAACTTTCCTATTTATTTTTCTCTGTGTCTAGGGTAAAAATAAGCCAGTAAAAATATGACAGTAAATTGTCTCAAACTGAATCAGCTAGTTATTCCAACAACATCTACTATTTAAGATGGAATAAGTAAATATTTCGAGTGCACTTTTTCTTGGTATCTCATTTGCTTCAACTAGCAGAGGATCTTCGCCTCCTTCACTTGGCATAAGTGACTCTCTTACCACAGGGGCTGTGGAAATTTCAAGTTAGTTCTGTGTCTTAATCTGATCCTTCTTACCCTAAAGCAATTAATTATTCCACAAGAAATCAAGATGTATAATTCTTACTATATATAAATTATTAGGCCAATAAATTTCTCATAATATACTCTCTATTCTGAGAAATCTACTAGCCTATTATAGTTTCAGAAAATTCTACTGTCTAAAATGTCTAAGGCAATCAATGTGAGTCAACACAGTGGCTGGGTGGCTTTTCTACCACTAGTAGAAGGGTAGCCTACTACACAGGTGGCATAAATTTTGAAGGCCTCTGAGCATTATGTATTTGTTCAATTTATTACAATTACAAAAACACCTAGGTCCAAAGATCAAATGTTAACCTGCAGAATTTGGTAGGGGAAAAATGGTTTGGAGGATTTTACACTGAAACTAAAAGATTTCATTGAACTTAGACCAAGTCTCTTGTTTTAAAAATGAGGAAACAGAGGTTCCTAAAAAGTAAAGTGACTCTCCTAAGGCAACATAGCCAATTAGTGGCTAGTCAGGAATATAGAACTGAATATTTTCTTGATATGTAGGCTTGTACTCTTCCAAATTAATTTTATCAAATAGAATGAATAGATTTGGTTGTGACTCCAGATACTAATATCATTGAACTCTTTCTAATTAGGAGATATAACCCATGTAATGATCATGCACCTAAGACTTTCTTTGCACACACTATTAATGTCACTTACATGCCCTTACATCCTCCTCTGTCTGGTGAATAGCCAGTAATTCCCCAAGTCCTACATCTAATACCCTTTCCTCTCTGAAGACTCCCTAGATTTGAGACAGAATCCATGTTTCTCCTTAGCAGTTGCATAGGCCTTACCACCTCTATAACAATATTGTGTCATTGTCATTTTTACTTCCATGTATTTTGTTTATGGATTTTCAAGTCCTAGAGATCAGAGGCCATGTCTATCATATCTATTCATTTCTGTAAATAAACTATGGCTAGTACAGAGTAATTACCAAAGTCTATTTTCTAAATGAAAGTATTCAAATTAAAAATGAGAATAAAGGAGATTTTTATTATTTTATTATTCTGCTCAGTATATATATGTACTATAAAATTTAGACATTAATTAGGAGTTACTGGTAGAGGAGAGAGGGAAGAGAAATGCCTGTTGCTGGTGGTGTCATATGTATGTCTCAGAAATGCAGCAAAATAAATGTTAAGGAAATGGAGTGAGTCATCATGAGATTAGGGCAATATCTTCACTAGTTTTGACAGGTCCTTTACTCTTTCTGTGTCTCAGTTTCCTTACATCTCAAATGAGAAGAATACTAATTGTCTCAAAGATGAAGAGAAATTAGATATTGTAACATGAGGCTATTAAAAAATACATAAAGGGCAATGCTCATTAGGTTATTGCTAAGATGTCCATGACTGTAATGATGATAATGGTGCTTGAAAAGATTAAGAAAAAAACATGGATCTGAACCTATAATGCTACCTTTTTTATTCAGCATCAAAATTTCATCAAATTGTCTTGAATGTCATTGACTAAGAACTTCTGGGTTTCCTTATTCATCAACAATCTTAGCTACCATTTAATATTTTATACTGTCCAATTGTCTTTTGAACACTCAGAGGCTGACATTTTTTTACAGGAGACATTTAATGAGAATTTAGGCTCTGAATAGGGCTATAAATTGGAAACAGTGGGACCACACCATTTAGATTTAGAATAGAAAATTCTTTAACTCGGTATTTATGACTTTTATATTCCCCTAGCCCTGCAGAGAAGAACTGAGCGCAGGGTACCCAGCCAGATCAATGGACACAAGAGCAACAGGCTCCATGAGAACAATGAGCTCTGTCCCAGGATGAACCCATCAGTCACTGACTGGTCATAGTAAGCAGACCCCTGGGACTCGTCTAGCCCTGCAGACATCAATCTCTTTCCCCTCCCTAGGAGAAGCAGGAGAGGCAAGTATTAAGTCGGCTTTGACAATACGTTGCCCACAGATAAGTACAAACACTGGTCTTGATGATTAATATGGATTTGTAAAATATTCAGTTCTTGTGGGAAAACACAATATTGGTAGTAGGAGCAGACAGAGGAATAATAAACTATTTAATTTGAGTTTGCTTTTAGGTTCGCAGCCGTACACTAACACCATGTATTCTTACTGATGTCTCTCGCTCAGGTTTTCACTTTTTAAGCAGTGACCTGCTATTCAGCCTATTAAATCTCCCATCTAAATCCCCAGCCTCATTCAAGGCCTCTGTCACTTTCTCCCTTCCCACTCCTGCTTTCAAACCTACCGTTTTAAAGCCCCCTTTTTTCCTATTTGTTCTCTAAACAAAACTATGCAGTGGTTGCCACACTTCCTTTCCAGATGCTGCTACCAGCAAATTATTCCCCATGGATTTTAGTTAGGATTTCTCCCTGTTCCATTTGGCTCTCAGGACACATTTGTTGAACTTAAAAAGCCTTTTAACTGCTTTTCTTTTTCCTTTTCTCCTCAGGAAAACTCATAACAGCACACTGTTTCTCTGTCCTCAGAGCAACTGACAGGCCCCAGAAATAATGAAACATAGAAAAAAATCTATCAAGCAAAGCTTTGATAGTTGACCTATTTAGTCACTATCTTTAACCAGGACTTTATTTTATTTTTATTTTCTACTTTTTGTTCAATTTATATCTATATTTATATTCAACTTATAAATAATAATGATAGGGCATCACATGATCAATGCTCAATATATAGTGATCATGAAAGTAATCTCAAATAATATTTATTTATGTATTAAATACCAGAATAACTTTGTTTTTTATTTGATCCTGATATTTTATAGTACTGTAAATAGGTGGCATTATAAAGTTTTTGTTGTTTATGTTGTTTTCAATTTTTTTGCTTTGTCTTGGTTTTCTGTATTTTGGTTAGAGAAAAAACAAACCCACAAAAGGAGGAACTAGTTACCTAAATAAAGAACTATTAGAAATAGAGTATGTGTATTTTTATCTTCTTTTTCTCATGGTTTTGTGTAGCTCATATTATTTAGCATTTATTTTCTGGTGAAAGTCTTGGACATCCTCACTCTTGAAAGCTTATTATATACTTAATTTGCATGTAATTTCTGGGAAGGTTAAAATATAAAGCCCAACTGCAGACATACTATAGATCTGTGGTTCTTGGCTTAAGAACTCTGATACAGCCAGATCTGATCTTTGCTGAGTGAGAAATTAGGGTCTGATGCCAACATGGTCAGACATCTGACTTTTTCTTTTTATAGCTAGAATATTCAGTCATATAGGCATGTGTAGTATGAGAAAGAATAGTGTGCTTGTATCATAAAAAATTCTTAAATAAAATATCTGTAATTTAAGCCCTAGAGATTTACAGAAGAGATGTGTTGTTGACCTCAGAAGGATGTTTCACCAAGTTCATAGAAAGAAGGCTAATAATAAAACATTGAGAGTGCTGTGTTTCATATTCTCTCTTTAATGCCAGCCCCTGCCAAAAAAGAGCCTTGACTGCCATGGCCATTGTTGGTTAATGCTTTCATTAAGCCTAGAATAGAGTTATGCCACAATATGCACTCCATAAGTGTTGATCAACAGACACAAACCAGGAATGTAAAATGTGTCAGCGGTCAAGATCCAACAGGCAAGTTAATTGCCCAGAAGGGGTGAGTTAGAGCTTCTAAGTAGTGCAACAGAGCAGAAACTTCCAGAGTCACTGATTACTTTAAGGACTATTATCCTTTGCCTTTTACTTGGGTCACAGAGAACCAAAAATTGGGTAAGAGCCCAGCCTGGACACTTTTACTTTGATGTTCATCTCAACAATCTTTTCCTAAAGTGGAAGAATATTCCCAAAAGATTTTGCAACTTGCTACATATTAATTATTACTTTTTCTAATGACTTTCTAGCACCAGGAAGTTATAAGAAGTCAGACTTTGGATCAATATATAACAACAACAAAAACAACTTTAAAAACATTAAAATGGTTTAAAGTATCTTAAGACACAGTGAAGTCTTCCTCATTGGAAGAATTAAAATAGAGCCTGGAAGCCTTATCAGGGATGAAAGAGAAGCTTGTGGAAGAATGTAGGATTAAGTAACCTGCAAAATCTCCTCAAATATAAAATTGTTCAATTCTATAAACTCCAACTAGTCCAACCTGAACTATAAATGTCCTATGATATGATTCACCCCTCCTTATAGTCTCATAATACAATAAAAATATTTAATCTTTGAAAGGCCCTCTTTAACCCCTTATTGCTACTTCATATACTCTTGGAAAAAAAAAATGATTCACATTCGCTGACCCCTAAGAAAATAGCTGAGCCCTAGAGGACAAGGAAGAAGCAAGGTTTTATGAGGAAATGAGAGAATAATGGAAAGATCTAGATTATGTGCACAGTTTAGTTCATCAATGAATGGATGATTTTACAAAGTTTCTGATATTTAAGATACTTAAGAACTTAGTAGTTTGATACTAAAGGATGCAAATAATGGTAATGTGTTCATAATTGGGAGAGCATAAAAATATACATATTAATCAATTAATAAATCAGGTAACTACTAACCATTTTATTAAAAACAGGAACTGTGCTAGGTTCTTGGGATATAGAGATAATTATAATTAGGCCCATCATTAAGATATTCTAAATCTGGTAAAGAAGTTATATATCAAAGATTAACCTGCTCACCATGGTATCATGACTGATAACAATGTAACTGGCACATATAGTTGCTCAACAAATATTTGTTAAATGAATGAAGTGCTAAAATTGGGGCACAAACTGACCTTGCAAAAGTGGAAGTACCAAGCCTAATTGAGAGAGTCAGAAGTATTTTTTAAAATGGAAGCAGTTAATGATTATACGTATGGTGTCGGATGGGTGCTAGATTTGTTGGGGTGATCACTTTGTAAGTTATATATATGTCTAATCATGAGGCCCTACATACACATAAAATTAATATAATATTGTATGCCAACTATAATTGAAAAAAATTTAAATTTAAATAAATAAATAAATATAAAATGAAAGCAGTATTTGAACTGTGTCCTAAAGATAGGTTGGAGCTTGATAACAGAGATAAAGGAAGAAAAAAAAATTCTGAGCAAAGGGAATGCTGTGTGCAAAGGCCTAGAAATTTAAAAATTCATGTGAATTAAAACAACAGCAAAGATTTCATCAGAATTGGACCATCAGATACAGTAAAGACAGGAGCAATAGCTAAGGTTAAAGGTATAAGGTGAGCCTATCTGGTAGTGGTCTCAAATATCATGAACATTAGATTTTTATTTGCAGCTCAATGTTGAAAAGTTTTTACATGGTTAGGAGCTGCCATACTCACCAGAAATAGGGATTAAATCAGTCTAATCTTGTAAAATGGTGGCCTTTGCAACTATATTTGCTGGCATTTGAGTTTCCTCCAGGCTTTCTGGGCTACTCTGAAATTTCAATTAGCATAAGGATCTCATTCATATACTAATGATATAGAAGTATGCTCAGATCCACTGTATTGTATTTCACCTCAGATCTTATCATTGTTATTTTATGAAAACAAAGGGTGAAGTTTGGCAATCTCTTGTTCAAAAGTGCCTTTGTACGCTGCTGTGTATACTGCAAAACCCTTGACATAGCTGTTCTCATTCAAACTTTTTATGTCTTATTCTCACCTATAGCCTCTATATATCTTAAATCTATTCATCACTCCTCTTTTCAATGATGGAAAAGAAGTATCAAGGGAAATATATTTCATAAATTGAAATTCTTCTTGCTTCCCACAAAAATAAGTAGTCATCTTTTTTCTACCCTAGTTTATATAAACAGGTACCTCTATCATGGTTTTTCTATTGAGTGATCTAGAAAACTTTAATTATAAGCTAAACTACATCAGTGAGGACAGATCAGTGAATGTGCCCCCTGTTTCTTGGATACTAAACTGTTATTCATAAGTATTAATAAAACAAGGTGAATATAGAGAGACTAGATCCAAACCTATGGATGAGTCACATTTAAGAAGTAAATCCTTCTGGGCAAGGTACAGACACCCAGAACTCTCCTGATCCACAGTCTTTTTCTTTTGTTAGGAGAAAAGTACATTCCTGGTTTAATCTCTCTAATTAAATAGCAACTCTTTCCACAGCTCTGGAGGTGGTTACATCCAAAAGCAATAAAATTCAGGTTTCCTCCACTCAAATAATCCCCTTACTTATCCGTCTTCTAGGTCACATATCACAGGAGAGACCCTTAGGGCTGAATTTTTAAAAGGCAACTTGGCTTTTTTCTGAGAAGATGACTGGTGTGTTATCTATTACATTGGACAATGACATAAGAATTTCCAGCATGAAAGACTCCTCCTATCCCGTCCTACCCTCTTGAAATGATCAAAGATTTAAAAAGTATTCATGCCCAATCCCTTAATGGTGCTGAGGCTAAAATATATGTGGAGATACCCAGGAGATTTTTTTTAAGTGCTGCAAGTACAGCTCTCACTGTCAAAAGCTCAGAAAAGCTTGCATCTTGAATGGTATCTTGAAATAAAGAGAAAATCTTCAAGATTGATTGGCTCCTCAATTGCCAGGAAGTTGAAACCTATCCTCATTAATTTGCCTGATATTGTTCATGAACTTTTACTGCAGATCTACCCTTACACATTGCTTCTCAGTTTTCCTGGCTTCTGGGAGCAGGTTAGGACACCCTTTTATATGCACTTACATGTCAAACACTCAGATAGATTACAAACTTCATGAGGGCAGACACTTTGTCTATATTGTCTGTCAACATCAAACACATGGCATATGATAAGCACTTAGATTTTCTTTGACAAATGAAATATAACATAGCTTAATGGTTTCCACAAGGTCTAGGTAAGTTTTTTGATAGCTATTTCTAGCATGAGTAAGAAGAGAGATGAACATTTTTTTCCCCTAAAGAGATTGCTAACATGATTTCTTTTTAAATTCCTTCTGTAACGTAAAAATAAAATTACATCACCACCAAGGATGTTGAGGGGAACTTTGGACATAAGCTATGCAGTAATTGAGACGTCTTCATTTCAAAATGATCACGTGATTTACATAAAGCTTAAACAAGATGCTCTCTCTTCCCCATCTGATTTTTAAAATTTCTCAATGTTTTGTTCTAGTCAAGAGTTTCCTTGGCTAGAAATTATGTATACAGAAATATCTTCAACTTTATACATATACAACTGGGGATAAGATATAAATCATCACTGATCAGAACCCAGCTTTACTCCACACATACAAAGCTAGCTGTGTTCATGGAAGCCAGGATAAAATTTTTCTTCTAGGAAGTTAAGTGGTCCCATTCTTTTCATCTGCCTACAATTCTGTGATTGCTTTAATTGAGGAATTAAAAAAAAAAAACTTTAAGGAGATGCATGTATTTGAAACTTATGTCTTTATTTCTGTATTTAAGAAGTTTAAGAAATTGTATAAACTTGCTTATCTAGGGATAAAATCTCTATTGAAACCTAGATATTTGTGTATTGTCATTAATAATTACATTTTATAGCTATAAGATTCTACTTTAGTGTTGTTTTGTTGAGTTAAGTGGTACACAATTACAAAATTATTTATTTTCAGTATATATTGAGAAAAATATTTTTAAGTACATTTTGTGATATTTTCTCTGATCATCTCCCAAATGAATTATTTGCACCTTTTGAATCTCTATCAATAAATTTGATAATCAGAATTATAGAGAGCTAGAAATGATTTAGAGAAAATGTATTTAAAATCTCTGATTTTAGAGATGAGGAAACTGAGAAACAAAGATATTATTTAGTTGACCAAAGTCCACAGAGTCACTTTTAGCTGAATTGGCATTGAAACTCAATATCCCACACGTCCAATGATTATGAGGCTGTAGAAAGTTCAATGAGTCTTTACCAGATATCCTCAAATAAAATGTTTACCCTGCACTAAAACTAACGTGGCCCCCATGAGGCCCTATGTCCTCAGGCCTTCGTTTCTTTTCACCCCCCTTCCATTTTTTGCTATCCTTTACTTTCCATTTCTGTCATGCTGACTTTCCACTGCCCTTGGAGAAATCATAGTAACTTGTCTCCCCAATAAGCAAACATGCTTTGCTTAGAACCCACGCTAAATGCCTCTTTTGAGCTACTCAATACTTAGCCATCACTTAGATTTTAGCATAATAATCAATTTCTCAGTAAAATTTTCTGTGAACTCTGTTGTTTCCAAACAATTTCATTATATTGTATATCTAGAAAGTGATAAGAACAAATACACTGAAGTAAATGGGGAGACTGCTCACAGTAAGAACAATTGCCTCCAGATCTCCATCCTGCCTGAGTCCTATTCAGTCACACTGAGACCAAAAGGCTCAAATTCTGGGCATATTATAACTCATTTATACCCCAATGTACAGAAGTCAGAAATATTGCCAACCACCACTCCTTTCCACTAAGTAAAAACCAAATTATCCTGTCTTATGGTGTCTTCATCTTAGCATGTCATAGAGTCAGGATTTTATCTTTGGGCTATTAGTCTCATGGATGCAGGGTCACTGTTCTATTCACTTGTTTAGCTCTAGAAAAGTTACATTCTTAGTATTTGTTGACCAGATTAATGATAGCTCAAAATACCTAGGGCTCTACAGTGAATACTTGGAAGAGGTGGGATATAAACCCAGGATGTCTAGATTTAGAAACAATATTCTTAAAACTATATTGTATCTAATTTCCAAAAAAAAAAAAAATTATCTACATTATTAGGGAAACAATGAAATATATAGTTTCATTGCAGAGTTTTAAAATCTGGCCATTCTTCAGTTACTTTGGAATTATGAATAACCTAGAAATTCCATCTGTGAATATGTATAGCTCTCAGTAGACACTTGTAAAAATTAATTTTGCTTTCTCCTGTGTCCCAGGCAATGTGCTATGTCATGGATCTATAAAAATGTGTGTCACGAATAATTCACCAGGCGTGTTCTTCTGTTCATCAGTGATTGGTCTTTATTAATAGCAGTGATCACTAAGCAAATGTGATTTAAACCCTTCTCCCCAAGTCTGAAGACTGGCTTCATTGACACTTACTCCCAGCTCTGAGGACTTTTTCCTAGCCTTGATAGGAAGTATGGGAATTTTACCCTTTTTACGCCCTCTCTCTACCTCCTTTTTTGCATCATTTCTCTGTTAGGGGCAGATCTCTAGGCCCTAAACCACTTCACTTCCATCCATTCTATCAGTATTCTCTTGCTCTCTACATCCTACTATGGCTGCAGAAAAAAAATCTCTCTGTCAAGGTGTAGATGACTGATTACCATAAAACATACAGTACTGTTAAAGAACACATGGAAAATATGATGTTTAATACAAAAATGTAAAATTCACTGAAATCCATTATAGACCTGTGCTCATTATGGAGACCAGTTTGGGGATTCATTTTGAGACTCAGGATTGCCTCCCTAATGCCTCTCAAATCAAATGCATCGATGTCTGGCCACCAGGGTCCAAGTCGGCTGTGTATGTCCTAGAGATAATAAAATATCTCGCAGTGCATTCCCCAGACTCTTTAACTAAGCTCAGATACATTGTATTCCTTCTTTGTCTATTGCTTACTTTCAAATTCTCGTTCACACTTTAATTAAGCTTCTTTTGGACTCTGAGGAGTTAAAGAGATTTTATGGAGAATAATGACAGAAATGAGGAGGAGAAGAAAAAAAAATTCTTTTGAAGAGAACTTTTTCTGCCTTTTTCTTATTTCATAGGAGTCTCAGCTGTATCAACACCCTATTTCTATATATACACATGTGGGAAAAGGGCAGAGATGAATGCTGGCATGGGAAGAAAATGATCCGCCTTGGGGCAATGAGGTAACTTTAATAAAGGCCATTATGTTTGGGGATGAGCATATGTGTGTATCTAAGAGAAAAAAAAATGAAAGACAAAAGATTTTTAAAGGCTTAAGACAAAGGAAGAAAAGAGGGGAGGGAGGAAAAGGAAGGATGAAGGGAGGGAAGGAAGAATAGGGAGAAGAGACAGAGAGAGGTTAGCTCTAACTCACCTGGGACACTCCTAATGGTAAATTTATAATGAGGGAATGAGTCTGCTGAATGATTTACTGCTAATCCAGTAGCAAGAGCAGGAGGAGGTGAAAGAACAAAGGTTTACAGTCCCTTTGGAGATTTGTTTCATCTGCACATCAGCCCGCAATTAATGGCCATTTAGCTGTTGTTCTCCTGCTGGACACTGGTGGATTGATTCAGTAAATAAAAGTGACAGAACGATGTCCCATGGAGGCAGGCAGCAGAGTCGCTGCACCTGCTATTTGTGAATCTCCACTTGCTGGGTCGTTGACCTTTAGAAGCTGGTGGAAATTAATAAGTGAAAACACAAAGCTGCTTGCTTTTAAAAAATGCGATCAGAAGACCCAGGCAGCAGTTAGGCTGCCTTTCTTAGGAACTGGCCAGTAACCTCTAAAGAGTTATCACCTCTCAGTCTTCAGACCAGTATCACCATGGGTGGTGAGACTGCTTGCTAGTCAAGCTTCTCTTAGCCAGTCTCCATGTGGTCCAAGAAAACCGGGGGCAAGTGGAAATGCCGAGATCCTCAGGAAATGGAAAGCCATCCTGCCAGTTGGAGGTTTGGCCTGACCTGTTCTGCCTGAGGCAGTTGCGGGGGCAGTTGGAGGTGGGTGGTGAGTGGCTCAGCCAAACTGGGCTGGCAGAGCTAAGCAGCTGTGCTTTGCATGGATATCTGGTGAGCAAACAGCTGCTGGGTAACTGATCATTTGCAAATAGTTAATGACAGATTTGTCCTTTGTGTTCACAGCCCTGAGAGGGGAGAAAAAATAAAAGGGAGGGAGAGGCTGGGAGAGTTTATGGCTTTTGGTGACACTGTTGTTATTTTTGTTGTTTTGAAAGTGATAGGAAGGTCGACCAAAGTTAACAGATTTTGCTACTTTAAAGCAAAATGCCTTCAGACCACAGGCTGTGGGGCAGATCATGGTGGTCAAGGAACATGAGACCTATAAGACTTACATCTGGATGCATCAATCTTATTCTTTATTTCTCTCTATGCCCACTTTTTTTTTTGTAACTTGGCTTTTTGTTATTTATTTCTTCGTAAATTGCAGTCGTTTAGCAAGCATAATTAGCCCTGTTCGCCATGCAGATGAGGAAGAGGCTGGATTTGGTTAAGTGAGTTACTGAGCATTAAATAGTGCACTCAATCTACCTATAGGTATTATTTGAGGGATTGTAAAAGACGTCTGTCTTAATGTGCCCCAAAATAGAATTGCATCATTAGCGATGCATTCTTTTGAGTTAAAGCATTTCAGGTTTAAAGAGTCCTCCTTTAAATAGCTTAATTCCACTGGAACATAACTCACTTGTTTTGTTATAGTGTGTCTAATCCATCAGCAAGACCTAGAAAACCTGTCACCAAAATATGGGCTGAACTCAGCCACTTCCATTTCCACTGCTATCACACTAGCTGAGCCATCGTTGTGTCTTGCCTGTAATTTTGCATTATGCTCCTAACTCGCCTTCTGTTTTCCTCAATTACCCTTTTGTCATCTTCCTCCACTGGTAACTAGAGTACCTTTTAAATCAAATCTGAAATTACCCACTGAAAACTCCCCAGTAGCTTTCCTAAGTACTTAGAATAACATCCAAATCACTTACCTTGGCCTGCAGGCCTGAACCTTAACTCTTACACTCTTTCATCTCCTCCCATTCACCATTCTCTAGCTCTTTGTGAACTTTCTGGCTTTTCCTTTAACACGAGATGCTTGATTCTGACTCAGCAGCTTTGACCTTGCTGTTTCCTCTCCACAGATTTCTCTTCTCAAGATTTCCAATTGGCTGGCTCCTTCTCAACATTTAAGTCTCATCCAAAATATTATCCTAGAGAAAATGCCTTCCCTGACCACCCTATGTAAAGTAGACGTCTCTCCCTACAATTAATCTTATAATGTCCTGATTCTCTGAGTATCCATTACTGAAAAAATGCTCTACACAAAGTGGGGTTCAATTTGTCCTATTTAAATGAAGAAACTAATATAATTAGAAAAATTACTTATTAGTGTTTAATAAAACTGTCACTGAAGGATGGAGAAAAAGAATTAAGCCTTCTGATAGACAGCAAGCAGGGGAAGGGAGAAAGGAAGAACCAGAATATGGAATTTACCAGAGGAGCTGAGTGTGGAGGGGATCTGGTTGTGCATTACAATGAGGGGAGGAAAACCTGGAAGTCCAGGGTTCTTCAGGAGAAATGCTTGATGTGTAAAAGGTGATTAAAAGGAAAAAGTTGGCAGAAATAATATGTGAGAGAAAACTAAGCACTAACTTACTTCTAAGAAGTTTTAAAGAAAAACTGGTTTATTGAGGCAAAAGTAATTTAATGTATACTCAATGTTAAGTGTTGTATGGCTAGTCAGTCCTTACTAAGCCAGGATTAACAATCTCTCTGTTTTGAAAATTGTGAAAATACCTAAGTTATTTTCAAGATTTCTTCAATCTTCAATTTCCTACATTCTTTAATGTCATTATCAAACAACATTCTAAATGGGAACAGGCTCATGAAACTCGTTCCAAGACAAGGAGGATAAGACCATTTCACGGCCTACAAGTTGCTCAACTACATCATCTCTCCCAAACTGCCCTCAGTGATAGTTGTGAGATCTTGGTTTCCTAGTTCAGTGATGCCAGATGGGTTATAGAACCCCAGAGAAGGTGAAAAGTACCTCTGTGAGCCTGGAGCCTAATAATTACCTGGTAGTTATCAAGGCTAACTGAAGAATCTATATAGGTGGGAAAGTAATCTTTTTTTAAAAAAAATCTCAATCATTTGAGGAGTGAATTTATAGAAAACAGAATAGGGAATTATTCTATGTGATATATTCTGTGTAATAAATTTTTCAAATTTGCCTTCACCACAGACACACACCCACACATGCCCACATCAAATAACTATTATAAGACCATGATTCCCTTAGGAATCCTATAAATCTAGTGGTTTAAATTTGGCTCTAGTGATGTTTAAAGCCTTTATCAACTACAGATCATCAGAGTTATTTTGAAAATAGGTGAGGTGGAGACACAGTGTGGTAACAGGGGGATGAACCCAGTGATTTTTCAGTAAGAAAATGAATTCCAAAATGTAGAAGAAAATAAGCAGCCCTAAAGTTTCTGCCTGAATAAATCTGGTTTGAAACCTAAGAAATTACATTTTTAATACACTCCCAAATGATTCTGATGCTATTGTTTTCTGAATTCCAAAATTTAAGAATCACTGGCCCCAGTCTATCTTCCTAATTTGACAAATAAAGTAACTAAACTCTAGAAAAATTTGAACTTTCTGAAAAGACTCAAATATTTGTGGAATAAAGTATTTTTCTGAAGATATTTATCAACCACTAACTAGTTCCAAAGAAATGTTCTTCTCAACTCTCTCACTAACAGAGGCACAGTGACTGACCAAAATTTTGAGAGGATATTGTGCTTTTGCCAAATGTTCTATCTGGACAGTTTCAGTGGACTTTTGCATATGTTTCAGGTTAACATCTGGCACCCAGTAACTGACCCCAGTGGTCTGGAATCCTGTTATTGACCCATCTGCCAGTGGACAATGCTGAGCCCTGCCTGCTCTGGCTACAGTACATTCTCCTTTCTTAGATAGATGCCTTCTCTTCAGGCAGGAAAGTTGGCTGACAAAAGAGACTTAGATTAAACTTTCTCTTTAAAAATATTATCCTTCCTTGTTATCACAGAACACTTGTTTTTAAACTCCATTAAGTGAAGAGAACGTGACCCAGAACCTCAGATGTGTGATCATTTTCCTCCATGTAGAAAACTGTGGAATAACTTGCTAAGTAGCTGGACAGCTTGCGGTGCTTGAATTGACTCCTGATGCAGAGAACATTAAGGCAAGGATTTCGTCAGGAGAGATTATGCCCAACTAGAAAATTGCTTCCAAGAAGGCTTCTCTGTGGGGTTTCCCATTAGGACAATTCCAGGCAACAGTCCAGTTATTTCTCATGCAGATGCTGAAACCAGTAGAAGGGAGCAATCAAAGGGTTACAGCAAGAGGTTAATGACTGAAATAAGTTTAACAAATAAAGGATAAAAAATGTTCTCTGTACACAGCATGGAGTCAACCCCTAAGAGTCACTTTAAGAATAGGTCACAGAGTCAAATACTGCAGAGCTGTGCTGTAGAAGGGCCTGGCAATTTTATATGAATAATGGCATTTATATAATATGATGGGTCTGAGCTGGAAGCTGAGGGCTACTGAGATCAACAGTAAGTACTGACCCCACCACCCGTGAAAGGGTCTTGTTGCTTTTTGACCAGAGTGGGAAGCTCAGTGTCCATGCAGCTTTATCTCCAGGTCTGCATTCATCTGGTCTCATTATCCAGGCTTCCTGTCTGATTAGTTAGAGGTCAAAGAATCTGGACTTCTACATGCTGACTATCTGGCCTACTGACATGGATGGCAGGGGAAGGGTAGCCTTCAGACCTAAGTTAGAGTCTCTCTCAGAATCCCTCTCAATGTCCTCATGGGCTTTAACTTCAGTGACAAATTACAGGGTTAAGATATGCTGATTGGGGTGAGGTGAGATCCCTTACAATAGTCTTCCACAGCAAATGAGTTTGCATAGCAATTGTCACAACTACTCATATACTTTGACCCAGAAATACGGATTAGAGTGGTGTACATCTGTGTGTGTGTGTGTGTGTGTGTGTGTGTGTGTGTGTGTGTGGTATTGGGACTGAAGGATCAAGTGACAGCCTGGTGGAGGATACTTTCCTAGAAAAAAAATCACTTTTACAAGCATCAGAGGGATGGCAAAGGTGATATAACTTTTGTTTATGAAAAGCATATGAGTCCATATGCATCCACATGAGTTGTTCTTAGAAAATGTGAACCTGAGAGGAAATGCAATTCTAAATAGCCTACATTGTTCCAAATATAGTTGGAATGCCCGTCTGGATGTTGCCTTCAGAGCTGGTAATATATTCCTTTCAAATATTCATTATAAAAAGTTTCAACTTTTTTTAAAGGTAAAATTAAATAGTTTATGTTTATTCTGTTAAGGGTGGGATGAACTTGGGCTAGTCACTTATCTTCTGCATGCTTCAATTTCCTGATCTGTAAAGTTAGAATAAAACAGTATTTACCTCCTAGAGTCACTGGGAAAATTAAATAAATTAGTATACAGGCATACCTCGTTTTATAGTGCTTTGTTTTATTGCCCTTCATAGATGTTGTATGTTTTACAAATTGGAGGCAAGGCCCTAATCAGCTAAAAGATTATGACTCGCTTTCTTTTTATATTTGCTTTATTTTGAGACTTGCTTTATTTCAGTGGCCATAAACTGAACCTGAAATATCACCGAGGTATGTCTGTCCTTTAAAGGTTTCAAATACTGCCTGTGGTAAACAAACAAACAAATAAATAAAACTTTAAAAAGTTAGCTAATACTATTATTGAGATTGTTAAAAAAAGATACAGGTGATATAACTTTTGAACAGTACATTTTCTGGTGCAAAAAAACTAATAAGATATACATCATGAAACACAAACTATAGGTGTTTATGTGGTGAGAATCATTGTCTACCACCTTCTCCACTATTTTTATCCAGAGGCTCTTTATCAGATACACATTATCACAAGGGTAAAAATTTTTCTAGCTTGAGAGAAAGTACTTCCCAGCTTTGTAAATTTACACTGATATCCTCTTCAAATTAATTTAGAAGACAGCTTAATGGGGTGTCCAAAAGTCATGATATGTTCCTATTCCCTATACATAATTAAATAATAACTTTAAAATTTATCAGAAACAAAAGTTATGTTGTTGTTGTTTTGCTTTTCTTTAAAAACCATTGTTAGTTAAACTGACCCCAATATTTTAAAGCTTATTTACTACATAAACAGAAGCCAAAGCCACAGTGCTCATTTTGGAGAGTCAAAAAAATGTTCTCTATCTTTAATTAAGTATTGCTAGGATAGAAGACTAAATCACAATTTTTCAGCTATCCAGTCTACTAATCACACTTAGAAAATAAGAGCAATTTAAAACTTATATAAAATAGGCCCCAAGCCCTAAAACTTCTAGAAGAAAACGTAGGCAGTAAACTCTCTGATATTGTAAATTTTTTCTGGTTTATCTCCTCGAATAGGGGAAATAAAAAAATAAAATAAAATAAACAAATGGTACTACACCACACTAAAAAGTTTTTGCACAGAATAAGAAACCATCAACAAAACAAAAAGACAATGTACAGAATGGAAGAAGATATTTGCCTATGATACATCTGACAAGGAGTTAATAGCAAAATATATAAAGAACAAGTATACCACTCAACAATAAAAATACAAACAATCCAATTAAAAAATAGCCAAAGGAGTTTAATTAACATTTTTCCAAAGAAATCATACATATAGCCAATAGACATGAAAAGATACTCAAGATCACTACCATCAGGGACATACAAATTAAAACCACATTGAGATATCACCTCACACCTGTCAGAATGGCTATTACCAATAAATCAAAACACAAGATATGAATGAATGGAACCTTATCACACTATTGATGGGATTGCAAATTGGTACAATCACTATGGAAAACAGTTTGAAAATTACTCAAAAATCAAAAATAGAACTACCTTTTGACCTAGCAATTGTGTTTCTGGGTATTTATTCAAAGAAAACCAAAACACTACTTTGTGAAGATATATGTACCCCTATGTTCATGGCAGTACTATTCATAATAGCCAATGTATGGAAGTAACCTAAGTGACTATCAATAGACAACTGAATAAAAATGTTATGGTACATATACACAATGGAATGTTACTTGGCCATAAAAAAAATAAAACAAAATCTTACCATTTGCAAAGACATGGATGGATCTGGAGGGTAATATGCTGAATGAAATAGTCAAACAGAAAAAGATAAGTACTATATGATTTCACTTATATGTGGAATCTAAAGAACAAAAGAAATGAACAAACTAAATGAAAACAGACTCAGGTACAGAGAACAAACTGGTGATTGCCACAGGGAAGTTGGGGGGCTGATAAAAAAAGTGAAGTACAAATTAGCAGTTACAAAACAGTCATGGCAATATTGAGTACAGCATAGGGAATACAGTCAATATTATTAAAATGGCTGTGTGTAGTGCCAGATGGGTGCTAGAGTAGTCAGGGGAATCACTTCATCAATTATGGAAATGTCTAATCATTGTACTGTATTCTGAAACTAATATAAAAATTAATAGAAAAACAAAATCTCACACTGCCTACATTAAATATATACAATTTTATTTGTCAATTATACTTCAATAAAGCTGGAATAATTTTTTTAAATATATATCATATGCAGTAAACTATTTTATATCTATGTACATACATAGTTAAAAGGCAGAATTAAAAATAAACAACTTAGATGAAATTGGGCTAGCTTTGTAGTATACTCTGACCTAATCTACAATAATAACTTCAAATCCAACCTAATAGAAAAACATAACAACGTTTTATCCCAATTAACTCACGTTGGCACTAAATAAGTTTGCTTCTCCTCTATGAAATTGTAAATACTTCCTCTTGCCCACCTGCACACATTTTTATGATTTGCATTTATTTGATTTTAATATTTTTTTTGTTTTATTTCATTTTGTATTTTTACTTTCTAATAAAGATGGATGAAAAATATGAAATGGAAAATTCTCCCAAATGTGCCCCAAGTCTCATTTCCTCTGCATAGTTCTGATTATATTCAGAGGAGAAACAATTGCTCAGGTCATACAAATTAATTCATGTTTTTCTTAAACCTTTCTCTTTCCTTTTTAAAGACTAATACATAAAAATTTGGTAAATGCAATTTTTAAAAGTGATTTGGACACATAATTTTTGTGATATAGATTGCTAAATTTTATAGTCTGTAGTATCCTCCATGAAAAATAAAGTCAGTATCTTATAACCAAGTAAAGAAACAGGCTATATAAATTAAGAGAAAGAGAAATATCAAAGGCAAACGTGTAAATGGAATGCAATCACCATAAATAATAATAAATAACTATCATAGGTACTGAACTTTCCACCAAAATTTTGTTTTAGTGTTCTGGTATATTCTATCATTTAAATAACTGTAAAACTTTTACAACATGTACAAACAGAGATGAATTAACGTGCTTTTATAGGGGGTGGGACAGATGTTTAAAAGATGAAGAATCACACAAACCCCAGTGAAGCTGATTCATTGACTTAGCACCTAACCTGTCACTAAGTGTTTGAAAGAAGATGATTAAATAGAAAAATTCAGGATGCTATTAAGATAATGTCTTTCCAAAATTTTACTAGATTAACAAAGAATATTTAAAGAGAGTTTTATTAAATACCAAAGATGCTGCCAAATGACAGCATTTACATATCTAATGTTTAAATTTACCCATCTAAACATAGGACTTTACTCTTGTTTCTGTGAGCTACTTTCTTTTGGAGTAGATCAACATGAAAAAAAATAGAAAAAAAATGGAGAACAGAAAACAAAATATTCTCTGCTGTCTTTATTTTTTTTTTCCCTCTGTATAAATAAAGCAATGAAATTCAGTGTGAAAGAAAAGAACATAAGGAGGTCTGTATCTGAGTCTTGACTCTGCATTAATTGGTTATGCAATTCTGAATGAGTAATGTAACTTCTCCAGGTCTTATTTTAATTTTGTTCAGTATGTGGGTTTGGAATCTAAGATAATTTCCTTTTCATATTTTAATTATGAAATGTTTTAAGAATATAGAAAGGTGCACCAAATGATATTACAATCATATATCTACTACACATATTTAACCAGAACTTATTTTTGTCATATAATTTGTAGATTATAAAATTGCTCAATTTTAACTTTACAACTCAGAGATTTTATTAAATTTACAGAGTTGCGTAACCATCTCCATAATCCAAGTTTAGAACATTTCATCACCTCCAAAAGATCCCTTTCATGCCTTTCTCAGTCAATCACCATTTTCAGATTTGCTTTTTCTGAACATATTATATATGGAATAATACATTGAATGGTCTTTCGCATTGGCTTTTCCATTTAGCACAGAAATCAGCAAACTGTTGCCCATATGTGAATCCTTGAAAATTCCTATTTTTGTAAATAAATTTGTATTGCCTGCAGCAATACTCATTCATTTATATAATATGTATGGCTACATTCCTTCAAAAAAGAATACTATAGACTGCTAAATCTAAAGAATTTATGATTTGGCCCTTTAGAAAGTTTTGCTTATCCCAGACTTAGCTTGTCTTAAAAGTTCATCACATTGTGGCATGTTTCATGCTTTTTTCATGTTCCTTGCTTTTTCTTTTGAATTTCATTTCATTGTATGCATATACCATATTTTCTTTACCCATTCACCAGTTCATGGGATTGTTTCCAATTTAGCTATTATGACTAATGCTACTATAAGTATTTGGATTTGTGTCTTTTGTAGATATATTTTTCTTTCCTTGAATAAACACCTAGCAGTAGAATTGATAGTCATATGATAAATTCTTGTTTTTTAAGAAAGTTCCAAATTGTCTTCCAAAGTGACTACAGTTTTATATTCTGACCAGGAATGTATAAGGGTTACAGTTTCTTCATATCCTCATCAATATTTGCTGTCTTTATTTTTGCTATCCTAATACCTGCATTGTAATTTTAATTTGTATTTAATAATGACAAATTGTATAAAACACTTTTTCTTAGGTTTATTGGCCTTTTGTCTATCTTATTTTGTGAAGTGTTTATTCAGTTGCCTATTCAAATTCAAATTCTGGGCACAGACCTTTATTGAACTTATGATTTGTAAATAATTTCTCAGAGTTTGACATATGTGTTCAATTTCTTAATAATTTGTTTTGAAATTTAGTATTCTTGTAAGACATTCATAGCATTAGTTCTTATATTTAATTCTGTTATTCACTGTAATTTATTTTTTGTGTGTATTATGTGAGTTAAGTGTTTAAATTCATCTTTTAGCATGTGGATATCTAATCAACCTGGTAAAACTTGGTAATAAGACAATCTTTTCTCCATTGGATTATTTTGGTATTTATGTCAAAAGTCAATTAACTATAAATGTAAGACCTAATTTCTAGACTTTCAATCCTCTATATTTCTATGTGCATGCCAATGGCACACTGTTATGCTTAATGTACCTTTAGTAAGTTCTCAAATTGAAAAATATGTCCTTCAACTTTGTTCTTTTTTGGTATTGTTTTTACTATTTTAGGTCCCTTTATATTTGCATGTAAATTTTAGGATCAACTTGCCAATTTCCACCAAACAAAATAAAATGCTGCCGGGTTTTTATAAGGATTGACTAAACCTATAGATTAATTTTGAAAGACTTGTCATCTTATTGAAAATGAGTCTTCAAATACATGAATGTAGAATGTCTCTCCATTCATTTAGACTTTAAGTTTAATCAGCAATGTTATAATTGTCAGTGTGCAAATCTTGCTCATCTTTCATTAATTTTGTTCCTAAGTTGTTTTGTTTGATGTTATTAAAAATGGAATAACTTACTTTTATTTTCTTATTATTGATTGAATATAGAAATACTATTGTTGTATCATGTATTATGCATCTTTGCTAAATTTGTTTACTAGTTCAAAGCACTTTTTTATTACTTTCTTATTGAGTTATGAAGTTTTCCTTTATCTCAGATAATGATGGAATTCTTTCATACTTTTTCTCAACTTCCTATATTTTTACTTTTGCATTTAGACTTCTGATCTATTTAAAAAATGCATTACTGTATAGTCTGATATTGGAAATGATCTTATTTTATTCTGAATAATTATTCAATTATTTAATTTTAAACCATTGATTTGAGACAGAAATTTTATTATATACCAAATGCACTTAACTGTATTTCTATGTCTAGACTTATTCCTTTTCCTTGACTTGCCTGTTCATAGATGCACAAATATTACACTTTTTTATTTGATAAGGGCTCTAAAATATAAATTAATTTTCAGCTAAACATAGTACTTGGTTTATAATTTATAAATAGATAGATAGACATAAATTCATACATATAACTTTTATAATAACTTCTATAACTCCAAAATAGAAGTTGGCATTTTGTAGAGATGAAGTTTAACCCAAAAACTAACTCAAAAATAATTCACTTTTTTTTGATACTGTTAGTCATAACAGACAAAGGTAGCATTCATTTCATTTTTTATTCAAATATATTTTAGTTTACTTCAACAACGTTTTAAAGTTTTCTTTATATGGGTTTTGCACATTCCTTTTTAACTTTTTTCTGAAATATTTTAATAAAATATTGCTAACAAAAATTTTCAACAAAATATACTTCTAATGAGTGTTTCATTATCTTTGCTTTTATTTTCTTTAATATTTTTGCAGTTATACTGATATTTGTCAAGTTTTATTTTGTGTTCAATATCAATTATGTCTTTTTTTTAATTCATGGTATATTTGCTTTACAAAATAATTTAGTTTTCAAGTTCTATCTCCTCTTTGGATTATCTGATATTTATAGAATTGCAAGAATTGCCCTGTGAAACTGTTTCTGGAAATTATTTGTGACAGATATTTTTTACAGTGTGATTGCTCAAATTGTTTTATGGTTATTTGTAGTTTTAGATGATCTCTACTGCTAGTTTTCCTCAATTATATTTTTTTCTAGAAAATTACCCATTTTATCTAAATTTTCAAATGTGTAAGAATTGTGCAAAAAAGTTACTCATAATTTTTTATAAAGAATTCCTCTTTTGTATTTTATTTGAAATTTTTCTACTTTGTATAATTAATATATTCTCTTTTTTATTATTAAATATAGTTTTATATTTGGCTGCTTTTTAAATGTCATCTTTTACATAGTTATCAAATTTAAGCTTTGTATTTTCTACTTATAATTTTTGCTTTTGTTTTATTACTTTGCTTCCTTTTTGTTTACTATTTTGTTCTTTTCCAGAATTTGAGTTGGATATTTAATTTATTTTTATTCATTGATACACATATTTAATGCTACAAATTTTCTTCTAAGCATTGCTCTAGCAATAGCTCATATATTTTTAAGATGTCTTGTAATTATTTTAAAGAAATTCTGAAATTTTACTTTTATTTTTTTTATTGTCCCCAGAAGATTTAATAAAGATTTAATTCAATTCTACCAGAAGGGCATTTAAATTTTTCTATTAATTACTTTTTTTTTCATACTGTAATTTTTGTTTCCATTTTTAACTCACTGAGGTAGCCTTTGTGATCTAATATGTGGAGAAATTATGTGTAAACATTTTTTATATATAACTTAAAGAGGATGTACTCAACATTTTGGAATTCTAGGTTGATGTATATTTAAAAATGATCATAGGAATTAAATTAAATGGAAAATTATTTCACATGAGAATATGTATTGACATTGTCCAAAACAGAAACAGATTAAAGAAGAATGATTTTAAGATGACTTCAAGAAATACAGAAAATCATTTGATAAAATCCATACCCTTTTATGTAAAACAACACATCCCTCACCATAACAGGAAATCAATTCTTAACATGTAAAAATTCATGGGTTTAACTATTTCAGATACAGCTTGTTTAATCTCTCCCAAATTTATCATTATTACTCTATATTTTAGCATCCAGTGGTGTATATTTGACACTATAATGTCTTCACTGGTATCAATACTTTACTTCATCCTCACTTTTCAATATTGATTATTTAGGTATAGAGTTCATAAATGAGAAGGACACTCAAAATTTCAAAGATTGATTCTATTGCAAACTCTCTCATTATTTAATTGTTGTCCCTTTGTAAATAATCTTTTTCTTTATGATACCTGAGACATTTTCAGAATTTATTCTTTGCAATTTGTTTTGTTTTATTTTTCACCTTTGCAATTTTTATTCTGTAATGCCACTATGATACATGAGGCAAAAACACTTGGTATCCAAAAAATTCTATTCTTTTCTTCTTTTATAGCAATAATACTATAGCCAGACACCTGAATAGTCCATACTTCCCAGCCTCCTTTGCAGTTAAATGTGGCCAAGGGACAAAATTTCTCCACAATGAAACAACTTAAGAAAGTATATATGTCTTCTTCATGGTTTCCCATGCCACTGGCTAGTTATGGATGGCAACAAGTCTGCCCAAAGGTAAAACTACAAAATGGTAGGAATAGGGGTCTATAAATTGTTACATAGAAGAATCACTCATAAATCAAGAGCGCCTCACCTGGATAATTTTGTGACGAAAATATAAGCTTCAAAAGAGTTTGAGCCATTATTTTTTAGGATATATTTATAGAGCATTTTAATCTACTCTAATAAAATATATTTATAAAGAAGTTTTTATTTATGCTCAGAATTCAGTGTAATCCTTAATCTGAAAACCCATATTGTTCTTTAATTTTTTCAATTTGTAAAACACTATATTTTCAAAAATTTCTCCCTAATGCTCTCTAGTCTTCTCTTCTATGAGTTTTTTAACTTCTTCCTTTTCCTCTAGGTCTTTTAACTATTCGCTTCAGTTTCAGACACCTCAAAGGCAAACTCTGAGACAAAGAGTAAATTACAACTGGTTTATTAGTGAATGATTCCAGGGAAACATAAGTAGGAGTGAGGAGAGCATTGGATTGGACCAGAAAGTGTTATGGACTAAAATGTACCCCACCTCACACAAATTCTTAAGTTGAAGTCCTAACTTCAGTACCTCAGAATGTGAGTGTATTTAGAGTTATGTCCTTCAAAGAGGTAATTAAGGTAAAATGAGATAATACTGAGGAAGAATAAATAGCCAAATGACACTTCTTACTTCTCCAGAATATGGTTCCAGAAATATTTTGCATTCTTCAGACCTCTCCCTATTTTAGCCCTGCCAAGGAGATATAAGCCAAAAGCAGTCTTTTCCAGTTTAGATTCTTTGACTAAGGCATGACCTTTGGATAATTATAATATCATTATAATCTTATCCACATTGCAAATACTGCAGCTCCCATCATGCAGCAGATACCATGATAGTTCCAGAAATACCATATTAGAAAGAAAGAGCAGGAAACAAACTTCCCATCTACTGGGAGGAGACAACAAGGCTACTACTTTAGTACCACATTTCTGGGCCCTGCCCCAATAAAGAACAAAATTTCATAATCCAGACATCCTTGACATAACTCATTCTCTTTCTCTCTCTGTCTCTGTCTCTGTCTCTCTCTCTTGGTGTATGTGTGTGTGTGTGCATGCACGCATGTGTGTGCGTATGTGTGTGAGTGAGTTAATCCCACTACACTCTTGTGTGTGTAATTTTACTTTAATGAATCTTACAATTTCCTGCTTGATGTTCATCTTGGCCTTGAATTATTTCTCATGGCATAAGACAAGGACTTGCTCACCATAGCTCGAGCTCTCCAGCAACAATATGGGTTGGCCCTACCTAATCTAATATGACTGGTGTTTTTATAAAAAAAAAAATAATAATAACGAGGTTAGGATGTAGGCAAAACTATTTTTTTTTTTTTACTAAGACTGCCATAATAAAATACCACAGACTAGGTGACTTAAACAACAGAAGTTTATTTTCTCACAATTCTAGAGACTAGAAGTCCAAGATCAAGGTATGGGCATGTCTGGCTTCTCTGGAGACCTCTCTTCTTGGCTTTCAGATGGCTTCTGTGCTCTGTTCTCACATAGTCTTTCCACTATACACACAGATCCCTGGTGTCTTGTGTCCCAGTTTCTTCTATTTCTATGGCCTTGGAAGAAACCAACCCAACTGACACCTTGATATCAGACTTCTAAACTCCAGAATGGTGAGAAAATAAATTTCTGTTGTTTAAGTCACCTTGTTTGTGGTACTTTCTCATGGCAACTACAACAAACTAACACAAGAAGGAAGCCAATACAGGGTGAAATCCTAGGCAGATTACTACTACGATCAACTAGTGCTCAACACTGTTGGGGACCTCAAGGGAGGCATTGTTGATCATGGCTCAAAGTATAGGGCATTTGTTTACCAACACCTATTCCATATTTATTGAAGCTACTCCCATGGACTTTAGTTCTTTGACACTTGCAGAATTTCTCATGTGTGGTATAGGTGCATTCGGTAGCCAGAAAATAGCTTCAGGCAAAGAGACACAGGAGATTGCAATAAAAATAAAATAAAAATAAAAAATAATCCACAGGCAAATAAATAGTGTTTGTGAAGAATCTTTGAATAAGGAACTGACAATGCAGGCATTACCACTCTCCAAATATTTTTATGCTTTATCTCTCTGTTGCATTTGGTAAATATTTAACTATTGTCAAATCTGCCCTATAATTTTCACTTTAGCTGCTGCTACTGTTGTTGTTGTTGTTCATTATAAGAATAATGTGACTGACAAGGAATCTTGTTTTTTTCTGTGGCATATAAGAGAGTAAAATTAATCCAAAAAATTAGACAAAATATATATAAATATGGTTAACCTTATTTTTGTAAAAGAGTAGATACTGTATCTAGATTTTTAGGAATGAATAAACAATATTTAAAGAGAAGTAACTTTCATATATAACAAAATAATCATGAGAAATAACATAGCATGAATACATGATACACACAACAAGAATATACCTAGAATATATTAAGAATATCAAGTTCATTAAGTTTGGAGTAGGCTGTAACATCTGTATAATAAAATAAAAATAGGTAACTGAAGTAAATGTACAATTGAAAACAAATGGCCTAGAAGATGACAGATACATGTTGTAATAAAGATGTGACTAACATTTCAAATAAGAACTGAAATTACAACTGATAATGTGTACTGCTATTATCTAATATTGGCACCACAACTGATAATAATATCATGGCCTATGAGAGGAAGCATAACTTACCTCTCTAAAATATGCCTTTTTGGCATATTTATTATTTTATGTTGGTTATTTAAAAAAAAAAAACAAACAAAGAATTAAACAAACCAAAGCCTTTAAACATCCTCCTTACCTGCCTAAATATATTCAATTTTAGTGTATGTGTCACCCAAGCAAGCACTACCTAAAGGAATTCAGGTAGAAAACCATGCTTATAGGAATGTAGCATCGAGTATGAACTAAATGTGACAGATAGGGAGAAACCAAGCACCCTTGTTTATTGGACTCCCATTATTTCTGGATGGCCCAGCAAGAATCTGTTTCTCAAAGGTTTGCTCTACCTCATCTAGCTGTGAATTGCCTACTTTCCCTTTGAAGTCCCAGACTCCTGCCTCCTTCTCCTTAGTTCAGAATGGCATATAAACCAGAACTGAAGTGCTCCATTTGTCACAGGGTCTGATAGTCTTATGGAACTCCTATATGTACATACCTAATAAATTTGGTTATATTTTCCTGTCTCATGTCAATTTGTTTCATGTAATTTGTCTCATGTTAATTACTTAGAAGGGTAGAAAAAACATTTTCCCACCCCTACACCAATAAGGGCTTTGATAAATCTCTAGGAACTTTTCATACAGCATACAATTTATGAACTATTTACATGACTATCATTTTACCTATACAAATTTAACTTAGAAAAAGCTAAGTATAAATTTTGATTTGACAACACCTGTCATAAAATTCATCAATGGTAATATATCAAATAAACCAAATTAGTTTTAGCACCTCTCTTTTTACAAGAATAAGAAATTTTTTTCTAAATGCTTTGGGGCATTTTAAGGATAGTTTTTGATAAAATAGTATCATTTAGAATTTTATTTGGGAAAGCAGAAGTTGTTGGGGGATTTGAACATTTGATTAATATAGAATCATAGGTAGCTGTGCAATATTACCTTAATACTCATTTAACAAAATGACAATATAATATTCAAATTAACAAAATGGGGGGGGTAACATGATTTTTAAAGAACCTCAGTCTTTCCTAATTGAGAAATGTCTGTTTACCGAAATTATCAAGGTTATAATGAAACAAATGTAAACCAATATAAGTTATTCTGGTAAAACATAGAATCTTTGTTACCTACCCAGATTACAAAGAATGTAACGTATATCTTTTACAATACCTTTTAAGGGCAGACCAATAATCCAAAAGTATTTATTTATTTTAATAGAGAAAAAAATTCAATTTTTATTAGTATAATATTTGCTACTGATGCTTTTTTGTAAAGAGAATTAAAAGTTTGCCACCTTGAACCTGTTGTGGGGGCTAAAAAGATTTAATTAATGCTTCCTTCCTGCCTTCTAAGTTCTTCTAGTTGAGCTATTAATCAAATTAACAGAGACAGATTAATAGGAAAAAAATCAAATGTTTAATACATGCTCATGGGGAATTCACATAGGCATGACAATTCTTAAGACAGGCAGCATTGAGTATGTAAGAAAATATCATCCATTCACACAATGAAAGGTAAAGACCTGAGTTACAGACATATATATATAAAAACATGCAGAAATACAGAGAATTAAAGGCCTATAACTTCAGTTCTAAAATTTAGCCATGGGTCAAGCATAAACACACAATACACTTATTCATCCAAATATACACTTCCTCGTGAGTATAAAATTCTTAATTTACTTGAGCTCAAAATAAATAAATAGGTAAAAAAAAACAAAAAAACATCAGACTCTATTTTTCCCTGAACGGATATAAGATTTCTATAAACCATCAATCTATTTACAGAAATTGCCAAATGATGAGTCAATGAAGACCAAAGATGCTGGTACCAGAAAACAAGTAAGTAATCAGAAGGAATCAAAACCAATTCCTTATCATGAAGCAAATGAAGAAAAGTCAGAAACATGTTAAAGAGCTGTGTTCAGAGTTAAGTGTCCAGATCACCAGTTAGGAACAGACAAAAGGGTCTCCAAGACACCTCATTACCTGGGCTGAGTAAATAGTGATCTGAAGCCAAGAACCTGTGTAATAATACCAAATTAATGAAAAACAAATTACAAAAGACAATTAAGGAGATAGTTTTGTTTAGGCTATTATAATAGAAAGAATATTCATTAATGACAAACTTTTTAAAGGAATGGTTTTCTTAGGGGAGTTAGGAGAAAGAATTAGAAGTCTTATTTCCGACTATGTAAGAGTGGACAGTTTTTGCAATTAGTCAGTTCTCAGAACACAAGAAAAGTGAAAGTTCTCATGGACCATTGCTCTTTTCTTGGAATACAAGTATGTTGAAAATCAACATTGTCAGTTTTATTTATTTATTTATGTAATGTTTAATTTTTTATTATCTGCCTTTATTTGGTGAGGTTGTTTATTTAAGAACTGTGCCCCATGATATAGTAAAGTTTCATGATACAGAAGTTTCTTGGGTCCAGAGGTTTCATTTATCAAAGAACAATTTTAAGATTAATTTATTGGCTTTTGTTTATTCACTACACAGGTGGTATAAACTAAAGCCAAAGCAAGGCAAAGTCCTGGGGATTTAATTTCTTATTTTTTAAATTTTTTTCTCCTTTTCCTTTTTCTCTACTCCTCTTCCTCCTACCTCCTTCTTTAACATCCAATGCATTTCCAGCAGACTTGACTGCTCCTACAAGGAGTTCTAGAAGTGAGATGACCCCATAGATTTGTCCTCAGCTAGGGTGAGAACCCAGGTATTTACTTCTCTATGTCCAGCCATTAGTCACAGGTTACCTCAGGAAGAAAGTATGAGTTTGGGAAAAGTACCACCAGCTGAGATAATTCCCAAAGGAGACTAATAGATGAAGGCTATCTGCTGTAGCTGGAGAACAGAATCTTTTATTCCTGAGGATCTCTGTAGCCCAGTGCAAGGTTCACAAAGTATTATCCCAAAATGATGGGGAGAATTTGGAGTCCTGGGGTTTATGCAACAGATTTGAGTCTAATTTAAGCACTCTGTTCAGGTTCAAGCTTCTATTTTCTTCCCCTGGTTTTGGAGTGTTACAATCCCATTCTGCATCTTTTAAGCCCTGCTGTTTACTGTAAATCTTAAGGGTATCAGCTCCTCCTTAACGCTTTTGGCTTGATTTAATTCTTCAATTTTAGCACTTTGGTATTTCTCTTTCTTTAGAGCTCAGCTCTAAATTTGTATTTCTTTCATAGTTATTTTATAGTGTCTTTCAGTTCATTTTATTACTTTGTGTTCCTAGGATTCTAAAACCCTCGCTTGCTGTATAGACTCTGCATCACTCTTCTTTTTCTTTTTGGTATAGATTTTATTTGTCACTTTGACTTATTTCCTGTATTTTTAGTTGGAGAGTATTCTGTTTTCATCAGTTCAGTACACTGAAATGATCAGTCTTTTCTTAACCTAATAATGCTTACCTTTGATAGATTTTGATTGTGAAGTGCTACTCAGATTTTTTCTTCAAAAAATTCTCTAAGAAATAATGTGCCTCAAAAATTGTAGGAGAAGCAATACTTTTAAGTGTTTTTTTTAATCTGAATTAGAAATTTGTATGTTTGACCTTGAAACATGTCTTTATTGCTAAATTGGATATCTCCATAACATCAACATTAATTTTAAGTAAAAAAGAGGGGTGGGGAGGACACCATTTATCTCAAAACCAAGTTAGTTCCAAGTCATAATTACATTTATTACCAGTTATTTTTTGTATATTCTGTTATATGTGGCACCTGTCTCTGCCAATAAAATTCATAATCCTGGAGAGCAGATAATGTATTTTCAATTTTCTTTGGCCTCACCCACATTATTTGGGATGAAGCCCAAAATATATGGGTATTTAGCCCTTATGGAGTCACAGAAGGATATAGAGAGGAGAAAGAGAGGATGCCAGAGTGAGAGAATGCCAGATTCACCAGTAAGCATCTTGGCAACATCTTACCTGGAAGGGCAGCATGACGCAGGAGATTTTGACTCAGACAAACATGGGTTTTCATCCCAGCTCTGTTGTATACTGACTGTGTAACCTTGGGCAAGTACTTAAAGTTCCTTAAACTTACTTTTTTATTTTTCTGATAAATACAGTTAATACTAATACTCAACTTACAAAAAAATGTGAGTATTAAATGTGATAATAAATATATCTTATACCATCCTGATCAAACTAGGCATTGAAAAAAAAATACAAAAACATGCTTCCTTTCCTTATAGCAATGTTGCTTCAAGTGTGTTCCTAATTGCTATACCTGAATTAACTCCAATAATGTTAAAAATTTTTTGATAACCCTCCCACTTTGGTTCAAAATATGTATGGATTGGGCCTGGGGAATCTGCTACACCCAGCAACATGAAACCTCAGCTAGATCAAAAACACTGAGAGTTAGAATAAAAGTTTGTCTTTCATGGTTAAAAGAAAGAGTTGGAAAGAGAACAGTGGAGAGAAATGGAGAGATGTGTAAGGAGACAGAAGAGGTCAAGGAAAGGCCCATACCTGTGATCATCTCAACAGAACCCAAGAAAAGAACCGAATGGCTGAGCTCCTGCTGTTGTTTGGCTCAGTTACTAAGTGACCCTGCCCAAGGCTGAAGCCTGATCTCCAACAATACCAGGAACAATTTAGAAATTAATAAGGTTAGTGTTTCAATAAATTTTATACAGTTGTGTTCCATTGTGTTATTTGGGCTTTTCGAAAATTTTATTTAGTGAAAAAAATCTTTATGGGTGAAAGACTAGGATAAATGACAAAAACTGCTGCAAAAAGAAAAACAAATTCTTTCGAGAATGTAAAAGAAGAAAGTTTTGTTTTTGTCCTTTGTAAATAATGTGACATAACCGAACCATTCTCTCTGGAAGTGATGCTGCTTTGTGTCTCTGACCTTTAAATATTTAGGGCAACATTTTCCATTATGAATGTCATCCATGCTGAGTTCACCTCTTCCACACCTCTTCCTAACTGTAGAATACCATATATCTAACTTAGAGTATTTTCTTCAAACTATAGTAGGTTATAACAATGCAATGCATATATATCAGGGTGTTATGGTTAAGCTGAGCCCTAAACTCAGCCTCTAAAATAAAGAATAATAATTCCTGAACACATAAAAAAAGGAGAAACAATTTTCTGATTTCTAATGTGTTAATAGCTGGTTTATAGATAATAAATAATTGGGTAGCTAAGAATCTGATAACTTAGTCCAATAACTTACTGTGTCCAATGCTATTAAAAGCTAGCTGTATTCTTACTCTGCATAGAACTTAAGACAGGTGCAAATGAAGACTCAGAAACAAAGAACCAGTTCTGTTCCTTGGGGCTCCATCTTGCCTGATTAATCAGTAAAGATCTGGCTTTCAATGACAATTGCCAAAAACCCTAGAGCAGCACAAATCAGCCCACTGAAATCTACAACCACTAACAATCAGATTAGGAGGCTGATTTTCTCAAAACTAGTAGGCAGTGACAAAAAGAGTGGTTTTGCCATGCTGAGAAGCAAATAATAGGTTTCTCACCCCCTATCATATTTTCTAAATGTGTTTAGATTATTAATGAAAATGAGTCCAGGGCTTTCCATGAATCAAATTTGCACACGAGAAAAAGATTATATGAGGCACAATTCTGGTCATGATTGTGAGATAGGTAAATGTTATGCATAACTCTTTCCGTGACCACATTAAAATTGCAACTAAATTATGATACATTCGACCCAGATAATAGTCTGAAGACAAGCTGAACAACTCTTATAACTGAGGATATAAAGAGAAGACCACATCAAGACTGGTAAAAGGGGCAGAGATGTAAAATGGGCATGTTGCGTAACCACGTTTGGTGATTGAGCATCAGGAGGGATATTTCAACTGCAGAGAACCCTCGCTCTGGAGAAGTGAGGGGCCCTATCCCTACACCGGGGCTTCCCAGCCTAGGGTTCCAGTGCCAGGAAGAGGAGTCCTCACAAAGTTGGCTGTGAAAATAAGTGGGGATTCTGACCAACCAGTGGAGGTCCATGAACAGATTCACTCGCTCACAGGCAATCATCCTAGCCTCCCATGGAGAGACAGCAGCTTGAGTTGTGTGACTTCAGTGTGCAGGCTGGAGGGACAGCCACCATTGTACTTTGTTAAACTTTCCTCCTGTATAGCCTACAGGTGAGTGCCATCTTACCTGTGTTGAACCTTCCTCCACAGGACTGAAACTGAATCTGCATTGGCCTGGTGAGATCTGCTTACTCCATCCTGGTGACTCCTTGAGACCTCTTTGTTGCCAGGTAACCCAGCCCCATCTCTTGCTCTCAGTAGGAAGTCTCTTCTAAGCAACCAACAGTCCTTTGCATAAGCATCTCTAGAGATACTTTCAGTGGTGAGCAACCAGCCCAGGCTCTAGCTTCAGTAGTTTGAGAACAAATCTTGAGGGTCTGTGGGCCCAAGGCTGACCTTGGAGTTAGCTGAGACTTACTTTTAAAAGTGACCACAGGCTCAACATTGACAACAAATCTGAATCTGCAACAACTTGGGGAATACCATTTGCCCTATTCTGGTGACTCCCTGAGACCTTGCCTCATCCAACTCTGGTCCCCCTGAGTCTCACAAAGCTGCTGAGCCTTGCAGGGAGCTGACAGACAGCCTCAGGCCTGGGAGTGCCCTGGGCCTTTTTCTGAGCTTCCTAAGGCCTGAGGCTTGTGGTAGGTGGCCTCAGTTTTCCACATGGCCTTTCCCACATACCTCCAGGCCCAGCTCAGGCAGCAACCAAACACAATAGCTTTACCCCTTCTACCAGGTAGCCCCGGGCCAGTCACAGGCAGTAGCTGACATTGGCCTGCATGGGGGACCCTCCCAAGGGGCTACAAAATGTAAGGGGACTCTGGGACATCAAGTGTACCATTATTTGCATCATAGGAGTACCAGAAGAAGAAGAGAGAAAGCAGAGAATTTACAACCTATTTGAGGACATAATAACTGAAAACTTCTTTAATCTGGTGAAGGAAAGGGACATACAAGTCCAGGAAGGGCAGAGAGTCCCCAAACAAGTTGAACCTGAACAGACCCACACAGAGACACATTATAATAAAAATACATAATTAAAAGACATAATTAAAGACAAAAAGAGAATCCTAAAAGTAGCAAAAGAAAGGCCGCTAGTTACTTACAAGGGAGCTGTCCCATAAGAAAGTTGATTTATTGACAGAAACTTTGCAGACCAGGACGGATTAGCACAAAATAAAGTGATTAAACACAAGGACATACAACCAAGACTATTCTACCCAGCAAGACTATCAATTAAAATTGAAAGCGAAATAATTAAAAACTTCCCAGAGGGGAAAAAGCCAAAGGAATTTATTACCTCCAAGCCAGTATTACAAGAAATAGTGAAGAGACTTCTTTAAGGAGAGGGGAAGAAAAATAATTGAAAGGTAAAAATCATATGATCATATCAACAGATGCAAAAAAAAAAATGTTTGACAAAATTCAGCATTCATTTATGATAAAATCTCTCAGCAAAGTGGGAATAGAGGTAACATACCTTAACATAATAAAGGATATATATGACAAACCCACAGCTAAAATCATACTCAATGGGAAAAGCTAGAAACATTTTCCTTAAGACCAGGAATGAGACAAGGAGGATGTCCACTTTTACCATTTTTATTCAACGTAGTATTGGAATTCTGAGCCACATCAGACAAGAAAAAAAAAATCATCCATATTGGAAAGGAAGAAATAAAACTATCATTATTTGCAGATGACGTGACACTATACAAAGAGAACTCTATAAAGATTCCACCCATAAACTATTGGAACTGATAAATGAATTCAGTTAAGTAGCAGCAAGCAAAATGAATATTCAAAAATCAGTTGCACCAATAATTAACTGTCAGAAAGGAAAATTAAGAAAACAATCTCATTGACAATTGCACCAAAAACATAAAAAAATACCTGAGAATCAATTTAACTAAGGAGATAAAATACCTATACCTGGAAAATTATAAGTCATTAAAAAAGAAATTGAAGAACATACAAGAAGATACAAATAAATGGAAGCATACATCATGCTCATGGATAGAAAGAATTAGCATTGTTAAAATGCCCAAAGAAATTTATAGATTTAATGCAATCGCTGTCAAAAAACCAATGACTTTTTTCACAAAACTAGAACAAACAATCCTAAAATTTATATAGAACCATAAAAGACACCGAATAGCCACAGCAATCTTGAGAAAGAACAAAGTTGGAGGTATCACACTACCTAATGTCAAACTATACTACAAGCTATTGTAATCAAAATAGCACGGTAATGACATAAAAACAGACACATAGATCAACGGCACAGAATAGAGAGCTCATAAATAAACTCATGCCTACATGACCATTTAATCTATGACATAGGAGGTAAGACTACATAATAAGATAAAAAAAGTCTATTTAATAAATGGTGTTAAAAAAACTTCACAGATACATACAAAAAAAAAAAAAAGAAAAGAAAAAACCTGGACCAGTGTCTTGTAGCATATACAAGAATAAACTAAAAAATAAAGACTTAAATATAAGATTCAAAATCATAAAATTCCCAGAAGAAACAGCAAACTTTCTGACATTTAGTAATATTTTTTTCTGATATAGCTCTTTGAGCAAGGGAAAGAAAAGAAAAAGTAAACTAATGGAACTACATCAAATTAAAAAGTTTTGGCACAGCAAAAAAGAAAAAATCAACAAAAAGATAACTTTCTGAATGGGAGATCTTTGCCGATAATACATCTGATACGGGGTTAATATCCAAAATATATAAAGAACTCATACAACTCAACAACAACATTAAAACTGAACAATCCAATTAAAAAATGGGCAAAGAAGCTGAATAGACATTTCTCCAAGGAGGACATACAGATAGCCGATATACATCAGTGTCACTGATGATCAGAGAAATGCAAATGAAAACCACAATGAGATATTATTTCACACCTGTCTGAATAGTTATCATTAATAAAAAAAAAAAAAAAAAGAAAAAGGTTGGGAAGACTTGGAGAAAAGAGAACTCTTGTGCTCTATTGGTGGGATCTTAAACTGGTGCAGCCACTATGGAAAATACTTTGGCGATTCCTCAAAAAATTAAAACTAGAACTACCTTAGAACCCAGCAATTCCCTACTGGGTATTTATACAAAGAAAATCAAAACACTAATTTGAAAATATATATGCACTCTTATGTTCACTGTAATGCTATATACAATAATCAAGATATGGAAGCAACCTAAGTGTCAATCAGTAGATAATTAAAGAGGAGGTACATATATACAATGAAATATCACTCAGCCATAAAAAAATAAAATCTTACTATTTGCAACAACATGAATGGACCTTTATGGTGTTATGCTAAATGAAATAAGTTAGAGTAAGACAAATACCATATGATTTCACTTACATGTGGAATCTAAGGAACAAACAAATGAACAAACTATGAGTGAGAACACACTCATGGATACAAAGGTCCAAATGGTGATTGCCAAATGGAAAGGGTGGTTGGGGGGCTGAGTAAAAAATATAAAGGGATTAAAAAGTTCAAATTGCTGTTATGAAACAGTCACAGGAATGTAAAGTAATACATAGGGAACATAGTCGATAATAGTTTAATAACTATGTATGGTACCAGGTGGGTACTAGACTAATCAAGGGATTATACTGTAAATTATATAAATGTCTAACTACTATGCTATAAACCTGAAACTGATATAAAATAATATTAAATGTCAGCTCTAATTGAAAAATAAAAAATATAAATAAATATGTGAATAAATTTTTGATGTTTAAAATTTTTTTAAAAGATAGAAAACCACTATACACTTCAGCTTGAGTGAGAAATCTTCTTAGTCACCAGCAGGACTGCTAGAATAGGAAAAGAAACTTGCTTGCAGGTTGAGAGAGGCATGAATTCTCAATGTCCCAGGAGTTCAAAGACAGAATAGAAAAGGTAGTTTTATATTCAATTATTTATCAAGTTAATTTATGGAAATAAACCCAATATCATGACTAGTTGGTACATCTGAGAGTAGTAGAATGTATATCAATAAATTATATACACAATGCAACTCTCCAAAAAAACTTCTTCCTCATATCTTAAGAATAAAACTTGACTCATCTGGCAGCACATGATATCTGTTGTCATATATTTCTGTCTTGTAAACAGTGCCCCCAAGACACAAATGTACATGGGATATAAACTCACCACCTAGATATGAAAAAAATGTATTTATTCTTCTAAATTAATTTCTAAATAACAATAACATGATAATAGCTGTGATTTAATGGATGCCTATACAGCATTCCTCTCTATCTGCACTTCTGATTTCTTCAGTTTTAGTTACGGTCAACTACAGTCTGAAATTATTCAATGGAAATCCTCATTGTGTAAGTAAATGATATACCATCATAATAAAGTCTCCTCCAACCCCACCTCCTTCAATATGTAAAAATTATGGTTGTCTCTAATTAGCACCCAAGCAGTTAGATTTAGGGCTAACAAAATTCCCAGATATGAAGAAAAATTCTCAAATTAGTGGCTGTTATTAGTAACATTAATAATATTTTTGTCAATTTTAATAAATGAATTTTTTAAATACGTGGAGAAAAGATAACTTTTGGGCTCTACTGGTGGGATCTTAAATTGGTGCAGCCACTATGAAAAATAGCTTGATGATTTCTCATTCAACCATTCTATCAAAACAGTTCACTACTTTGCAGAGTTAATGAAAAGCAACAGTTCCAATAGATGGATAGGAAAAGTCCAACAAATGGGAATGGACAAGCTGGTTTAAACAAAAATAAGAATTGTCCCAACCTAATTTTTATCCTGGTGTATCTTAATTAGACTTATGGTAAGTTGCATTAGTGTTAATAAGGATTAATGTCATAGTGATAAGCAGAGCATACAAATCAATAAATGCTGCCATATCAATATATGAACAGAGACACAAATAGCCATTTCGGTTCTTAACAGTGAACTCATTATAGAGTTAAATATTTGCTATGTGGATTTGAAATACCTTGAGAAGCAGGAGTCATACTTGTACAAAGAGCAGTGAGGTAAAACTTCACAGAGAAATGTAAATCTTAAATGATTTACAAACTTGCCTATAGGGGTCATTTCACAATTCTGCCACAGTTTGGTCTTGCTCTTAGGTATTTGGGAGTAGAGTGATACTTAATCAGTCAATCAAATGAATTTTTATTGATTATTGCTATGAACTGGGTAGCGAGTTTTGTGCCCCTTTGAGGGGGTATAATAAATAGTCACTTGAGGAGAGGAACTTTATTATTAAGCAGGAAGAGTAAAATAAAACAAAGTAATTATAAAGTAACAGGCTTCTGAATTAATTTTAGATTCAAGATAAAAAGAGCTAAAAAATAACAGCTTACGCAAGAAAGGCATTTCTTTTAAAGAGAAATCAGTTTGAGAACTAAAATTTCCACCTGGTGGGAGGAACCCATGACCATTCTTCTGAGTAGAATCCAGTGATTCTACTCAAAATGATATCCCTATGATGTGGCCTCCAACTTCCTGATCCAGGATGGTCCTATTCCAGGTAATAGATGGTGGGAGGAAATGGAAGGTATGCCTCCTCACTTTGAGAAAGCTTTTTAAAGTCACATACACTGTTTCTACTCATACATTTTTATTTTTATAAATTTCAGTTTATAATATTTTTCTTTTATAGAGCCTGCTTTTGATATTTTATCTAAAAATTCACTACCAAACCTAAGGTCAGTGCTATGTTTATTTTTTAATGTTTCATGTTTTACATTTAGATCTGTGAACCATTTGCAGTTAATTATATGTAAGTTAAAACATGTAGAGCTGTGAACCATTTGCAGTTTATTATATGTAAGTTAAGACATGTCTGTCAATTTTGTTTGTCTGTTTGTTTGTTGCATATAGACATCTAATTGCAATGACTAACACTTCCAGTAGGATGTATAATTGAGTTGCAACAGAGGACGTTATTCTGTTACTGATATTAGGGAAAGTTAGCTGTAGAGTTTTTGATTTTTCCTCTTTTTTTATTTTTATTTTTACTTTATTTTATTTTTAGTTTTGTTTCATTCTTTTAATAATTTTTATTAGGTTTAGAAAGACTTCTATTCCCAGTTTCCTGGGAGGTTTTTCTTTTTTTTCATAAATGTATGTTGAATTTATTTTAGATTTTTACTACATCTAATAAGATGTTCATTTAGTTTTCTTTACTTGGTCTATTAGCATGGTAAATTTTATCAGTTAATTTTTGGATACTAATCCAGTCTTATGTTACTGGAATGTGCTTCACTTAGTCATGATATATTATCATTTGACATATTGCTGAATTCAATTTACTAAAATTCGTTGAGGATCTTTTGGTATACCTCAGTGAGGGGCAATGTTCTTTGTTTTCTTTTCCAAAAATGCCTTTGTCAGAATTTTGTATCAGGGAAACGCTGACCTCAAATAATAAGTAGAAAGAGGTTCTCTTTTCTATTTTCACTTAGTATTTGTACTTTTCCTTCCTTAATTATTTGCAAAAACTCAGCAAAATCATCTGGGTCTTTTCAAGTGTTTTCAGCTATAAATTCAATTTTTTTTTTTCTTACGTCAATAGCACCTGGTATTCCTAGGTGGTCTCCCATTCAAGACTAACCAGATTCGACCCTCCTTAGCTTCCTAGATCAGAAGAGATCAGGCACATTTAGAGTAACATGGCCAAAGACAAATTCAATTTCTTTAATAGACATAATATTCGCATTAGTTATTTCTTCTTGACTGAGATTCGACAGTTTTGATCTCAATTGTCAAGTTTATGTTCCTAAAGTTGTAGCAGTATTCTCACTATCACTTAAATGTTTGTGGGATCAAATGATGTTCTCTCTGTCTTGATATTAGTAATTTCTGTCTTACTGACCAATATGGAAACAGATTAATTTTGTGATCTTAGAAAAAATAAACTTTTGAGTGTAATAGATGTAATTTATTTTTTCTTCCTTTTTTTAGTAATTTTTGTTCTAATTTGTTTGATTTTTTCTGCTTCATTTATTTATTTTGATTTACTTACTCTAGTCTATTAAAATGAAAACATAGGTTACTGATTTTAGATATTTCTTCTTTTCTAACATAAGCATTTAATTTTAACAACAGCTTAACTTTTTATTGTTGAACCTTTGATAGTAATATATTTCTCACTGCTTTTAGTATTTAATCACTAACATTTTCTTTCTTTTATTGTTCATTTTGCTAAGGTAGCTTTAAATCTCACTGCTGTACCTTTGATCATTTTCTCTCTCAGCTTAGTAACTGCACTTTGCTTTTGGATTTCATCAATTTTACAATATATTTTTCATATTTATTCCTCTTGGAGTTTGTATTACCTCAATTTGTGGTGTGTAGATGTTTTGTTTTATTTTGAAAATTCTCAGCTGTTTTTTTCTTCAATTATTACTGTGTTCTCTCTCCTTTCCTTCCCATACTGAAACTGAATATATATTAGACCTTTACATTATATATATTATGCTTTATTATAGTATTTTCTTAATCTCTATTTTATTTTGGATATTTATGCCTGACCTATTGTTCATTTCATTAATTCTCTCATCTGTTTCATCTTATGTTCTACTAGTCTCATCATTTTTTTTCAGTTATATAACATTCATTTCATTTTGATCTTTTTGAAGGTCTCAATTTCTCTGACAATATTCTTGGTCTAGGCTTTTATTTTCTTGCACATAGTAAGCATATTTATCTTAAAGTCATGTATAATGACTCCATTATTTTAATGACTGTGAATTTATCTTCATTATCTGTTTTTCTCCTGAATTTTTATAATGTTCATTTGTTCTAACATTTGATTATTTCTGAACTAGAACCAGATAATATTTACGAAGAAAAATTGAGATAATTTCAGGCACCTAACAATGAGACATTCATCTATGTATATCAAGAGGATTTACATTTAATTTTTTATATTGCCAATTCCTAAGAATGTCATAATGTTGGTTAATGTGAATAAAATCAGAGATATATTTCTAATCTGGATTTCAGTTCCTAAGAGAGCTTATTTCTGTTCCATGTTTATTCTTACCACATAGACCACAACCCATCTCTCCACAGTAGAGGCCATGAACTCTAGTTCTGGACCACTAGACTCTTTCATCCATCCAGCCTTTCATTTCTCTTCTTAGGTATTAGAAATACTTCAAGAAGCAGTGGCTTCAAATACTTTTTTTTTCTTGCTAGATTTTCTTTGTCTCCTAGATCTTGGCCCTGTAATTCTTCACTCTTTTGCTAGTTCTCCTGTGCCTTTAAATGTACATGTTTAAAAATATTTTATCAAACTTTATAGTTCTTAGTAAAAACATCAATCCAAATTACTTATGCCACCATTTTGAAAACAATATTTGACACATAAAAGGCTAACATATGAAATTATTTTTCTTCCTAAAGTACTAGTTGAGTGCTTCATTAACTTTATCCTTTATCATACAATGTAACAACCCAAGCATCTCTGTTTTTTCCTTGCCTGATTCTTATCTCAGGTTAATATCATGTGAAATTTTAGTTGCATATTTTTATGAAAAAATTAACACCACAATGGCTAATTTTATTTAAAATCAAGTTCCATGAATATTTTAAACATTGCCTCTGTTGCTTGTTTTATCCATATAGTTTTATCTTTTTACAGTGTGATATTAGTAATTCTTAGAATCTGTGTGTTGGGAACAGTGCCAATATTTTCAATTTTTTTTATTCTTTGAAATAACTTTAACATATCCTTATATTTGAATAAATAATTTGGAAAATTTCATGTCTAGGTTTAAAGTTTTTATTTTAATACTGACAAATTTTTTCTATCTTGTATCCAGTGCTACTGATAGCAAAATTAGTCATCAATGCTTATGACTTTATGATAATATATATATTTACTTTGATCTATTTTTATTTTATTTTTAACCTCAAGGTTCCAAAATACTATTATAACATGGCTGAATGTGTTTTTCCCATGTCACTTGGAGGTCCCTATCAATTAGTCTATTCATCTCTTGATTTATTTCTTGATAGTTTTCAATTATTATATTTCACTTTTCTTTTTTAATGAACGCTATTAGATTAATATTGGCACTGAAAAATACATTCTTTTTTTATATTTTTCTCCTATTTCTACATTTTTTTATATTTTTCTCCTATTTCTACATTTTGGTAGTAATGATTGATCTTGTCTACCAGTTATGTAAATTGGGCTTTTTCTATTTCATTGTGCTATTTCTGTTTCATTGTGCTCTCAACAGATCTATTCAGGGTTTGTTTGTTTTGTTTGTTTCTAGTTTTTTTTTTTTTAACATAAAAAAATAAATTTTAATTATAAAGTATTTAACTATTTTTTAATTACTTATTCTTGATTTATATGTGTTCATGTTCTTCCCTTTATTACCACTCTGTGTCTCTGCCACATCTCATGCTTAATTTTATTCATTTAAAATCTCTGCATGGTTGTTAATTTAGATATTTTACTTGAGTATAAGATTTTCTCTTAATTTCTTCTTTCAATGCATCAGTTGTTTTTAGCTATCTCTTGGTTCCTTTATGTGAGTTCATAAATGCACTTAAGCAATTCTTTAAAAATATTCCTTCTCTTGTGCAGTTTACCTGAGATATGGAACAAAATCCACTGGCAGGGCAAGTAGTCCTAATTGAACTGCAGAATATTGGGGAAAGGATTGAATATGTTTTCATGCCAATGCCTCCACTGGTGGTACTTTATGATCAATTACTTTTCAATCCTTCCAGGGAATTCCTTTAGATAGCACAACTACAATGCTGTATCCCTAGTCCCTGCCAGATATCATAAAATCTTAAAACTGCTTTTTTTTTTTTTCAAGTATCAACTAAGCTTTGGGCCTGGTCAGTATGAATGAAACTACTATAGGATGCCCACCTCTGATAGTTGATAGTCAGGCCCCTCATATTTATGATCTCTACTGCATATAGGCATAAAATCTGCTGGCTATGCTCTTGTTTTTACTATTCTCACTCTCCTGAAATGCCTTCAAGTATCCAGGCTGTTTTCTTTTTTTTTAACCATATCCAGTCTGTTTCATTTCTGTCTTTCTGACACCATTTTATCCTGTTTTTACACATGATCCTTTCTCACTCAAATTTATTTTGCCTTTTTAAGCATAAAGTGTGAGCCTATAGCTTGTTCTTTAGCTATCTTGCAACTGAATTCATAAATCTAGGCTGTTCTCTTATGCATAGGTTTATTCATTCCCACAGAGTTCTAAGCATATTGCACATAAAATTCTGCACCTTCTTGTTTATTATAAAATTGTGCCATTAGGCATTTTACATTATTATAAAGTTAATATTTATAAAATGTTTGCCTGGTATTCAATTTAGGAGCTATACTCTAATTAATCTTATAAGTTTTTAATGTATTAGTTTACAATTTCATCTCTCAGAAAGGCAAGGAAGTGGTAGAAGAACTATGGCTTTAGCCTTAATTATACACAATATGAAGACATAAGTTGGTGAAGAGGAAATGATAAAAATATTGGGAAAAAGTTATCATGACGTCTTTTGGAGCCTGATGGCTGAAGAAGAAATATAGATTTTACCTTCCACTTGCAAAGGCAAAATGCAAATCATTCCAACAAATGGTAGTTTTACAATTCTTTCAGTAAAACAGAAACAAAACCTCAAAATGATAAAATTTTCGAGAACCGATTCATGATTGTTCTATTAAATAAATTAGAAGCCCCCATTTTTAAATGATACTGGTAAGAAAGGATTGAGAATAGGCTGTGAGGACAATGAAGTTCCATTGACATGAAGAACTAAGATTTTTAAAGAATATGTGCTCTGATAAGTGCTGGTATGTATCTGAATGGTTTCTGAAAAGTGCACTGAATAGTGTTAAAAAAGATTAAAATCAAAATGAGATTAAAGTTTGGAATAAAGATTATTGGTATTCAAATTTTGATTTTAGAAATATGCTCAGAAGAACATTTAAAAAAAGCATCAGCAATAAAAAAAGACATAAAAGTGTCAAACTGATCAGAAAGGTAAAAATAAATTTAATTACATAAAGGTGAGATAAGTATTTCATTGATATTTTTATCTAAACATAACTTCAAAATTACTTTTTTAAAAGCATATCTTTCTAAACTTTATCTTTTAAAAATCTCTATCCTTGTTTATTTTTGCCTTTTGTTTTTCATCTGAATTAAAAATATTTTTTGATCCATGTATTTATTGAGAGATGAACCTTCCACCTCTAGGAAAATATTATTTGCAATTCATGTGTTCTAAGTTCAGTTTTTGTTTTGAAAATTCTTGCTACGGGAAGGCTCAGTGATGTGAGTTAATGTGCCATCTTACAGTATGGGGTGCTTTACTTCTACTTGATTGTTTTAATCTAATAGAGCTTTGATGCTCATTTGTGGTAACATTTAGCATTGCCTCTTCATTTTCATTTTATCTGCTTTCAATACAATAAGTGTTGAGATTTTTAATGGGCTGTGTCTTGATAACTGTAACTATGTTTTTATGGTATTACAAAATTCTTTTTGTTCGTATACTTGAGGAGGAGCATTCTTAATATGTCATCAAAGAGAAAATAAATGAATTTGATTTTTTGATGTATAGAGAAAGAGAAATGTGTAGAAACCTATTTTATAAATTTGGTTGACTGAGCTGTCATTATTTAAGATGACTCCAATGAGACACCTTGCCATTTATTCAATGATTTGGCCAGAGTTTAGTTGAGATGTCTCTATGACCATAATCTTTATTCATTCTTCCACTACTTTATGGACATCCTGGGAAAGGTAAACTGAAGAAAAAGTTTATTTCACCAATGGTTCTTGCTCATAACTGTGTAATAAAGTCTCCTGTGATGTCATCTTTTATCAAATGTTTTTCTGGGAGCTCCTAGAATTAAAGAGTTGAAGTAAGGCAAGTTAGACATCATGCGTGACATGATTCTTTCTCTCTCTTGCCTGATTAAAATGAGAGAGAGAACCCCGAGGAGTATTTTTAATACATTTTCCCTTGACACTGCATAAATCTAGGAACATTTATATGCTAATCAAATCAAAATAGAAATTATTAGTGACTGGAGAGCCCCAACATGGCTGTTATTTTCCTATCAACATATGATAACAGCTCTGACGCTGAATTAAGGAGCTGAATATTATATAAGCCCCAAAAGGTTATAGTACATGACAGGATTAAGCAATATTAAAATCTAGAAACCCTGCCCCACCTATTACATATTTATTCAGTATTACAAATTGTAAATATTTAAAAATACACAGATACAATGTGGGTAAATTCTTAATGTTTAACGAAATTATTCATGATATACAAAGAGTTGAATAACTCAACAAATACCATGAAGGTTAATGCATGCGAATGAATCTGAAGAGCCCAGCAATGAGAATAATATACTGTGTCCTTTCCTAGGATAATCATGAAATGAAATTAAAGTAACTTGATTTTCATGGTTAAGTGATATCTCTGGGCATAAAGGAAGAAACTTTCACTGAAAACTTACCAGCAGCTAATCTAGATCTAATGTTAGTCTCCATCTCATGGACTGGAACCCATTGATTCATTGTACAATTCTCATTTTAATACCTTTTAAAGATAGAAACCTGGTTCTGTCAAAAACCCACATATTTAACTTTTAGCAGTTTGTCTCAACTATTAAGAGGTTGATACCTGGTTAGACGAGCTATGGTACGTAATCTCAGATAAGCAAATAATGGGTAATTCAAGAAAAATTCAACAAAAAGAGCTGGGGTAAAAAGTTTTTATTTTTATTTTCAAGATTTTAGTGTTCTTATTTATAATGATCACAGATCATAGTACAACAGTTCTAAGTTTACACTTCCCATTTTTAATGCTGTAGTGCCCACACAAGAGAAACCTTGTCTGTACTGAATGAATAAGCAGAAGAATTATCCTGGCAGACTCAATCTGCATCTATATTCAAAATGCCATTTTCAAGTTTCTATTCTCAGCAGCAATAGTAGAATAGCTCTAATGTTTACAGAGTCTTAAGGAAGTGAGACAGACAAATTGTGAAAAAGTTTCAGTTAATTCTCTATGAAAATTTCAATATTTATAACAGAAGATGAAGATTGGGAAAATGTCTGTGTTAATAGAATATTACAACCATCCTTGAATACTTTAATTGCTAGCTTTTTATCTTTTCAATTTGTATTTATCTACTATCTATCCATCCATCTCTGTATTCTAATAGTCAGAATTCTTATTTTTTTTAATTGAAAAATGACACTTTCAGATATGCATGTGAATGAAACTCTAATTTTTTTTTTCCTAGAATCAAAGTTATGTTGGTTTCGCATGTATATTTCATGTTTTCTAAGAAGATACATTCTTCTTATAATTATTCAATTAGGTATATTTCAAAGTAATAAAATCAATATATTTGCTCTTAAAAGAACCCTCATTAATTAGCAAAATTTTCCAGTTATTAGGGAAATAAATTTAATTTTTTAATATTAGTAAGACCGGAATTAACTAGACTACATCAAATTGGCATGATTTTACGTATCTTTTGAGACAGTTTTTCTATTAAAACAAAAACAAAGATTCAGCTTTATGTAACAAATTTGATTGGCTCTGCAAAAATTATCTGTCATTTCCTGAAGAAACAATAAGATATCATATCACTTAGATTTTATTTAATCTCTATATTTTTGAAGTGGATTATAGGTGTTTAACTAAGATTCAATAATTATTTGATTAATAATATTTGTGCAGATATAAATGAAAAGACTTATTCCATCCCATTTGATGACTTCTTTAGTTCCCTATGTAATATTATGAACAAATAAACACATATGTACATAAAATGTTAGAGTTTGATCTAGGGACCACATTTGGGTTTGGATTTATTTGCAGAAATTAGCAACTACAAGAGGCAATTTACCTAATTACTCATAATTTTGTGTTTCTAATGTACAAAGTAGAGCTAACTTACAAAGTTGTGTTAACTAAATTACTAACAAGTACAGGGCCTGGTTTCTGATAGGCATGCAGCAGATGGTGGGTACCTACATGTACTAATATGTAGGTAACCGTTAATACCACTAGTAATCAGTGGATTTAAAAAATTAGTCATACTGATTGTTGACAAGAAGTTGGTTCCACAAATGCCAATAGAATGGGGTAAGCAATCATAAGATTGATTTTTAAAATCCCAAAACTTTTCCTAAATCTTGAATTTTCAAACCAAAATCATTCTGTATAGTTAGAATACTCAGGGTAAAGTTTTTTTAAAAAATGTTGCAAAAAATGATCCTGGCCTGTCACAAACCTTTTCTGTTCTGTTCCACATTATACTTTATTACCTATTAGAACCGGAGGAAAAGAGGAAGTACTGAAAAAGTTTTAGTATAAATTAATAGAACAGAGAATTTTTCTTCAAGGGTCACTCAACCAAGAATATGTTCTGTTTTTAGTTAATATTCAGAGTATGAATCAGAATAAGATTAAAGTCCAATCTTTTGCAGGGTTCATACATAAACAAGGAGAAAGATAAAAAATTTCCTCTGGGGCCAGCCATACCTATTAAATATATTTATGAAAAGTTAATCCAGCATTCAAAGTTCTTCACAATTTATCTTTTACTACATTTTTAATTCTTATCTCCAACCATTGTACCAAATCCACTGCATACTATTTTATTAGATCAACATTCATTCTCTCTGTGACTTTTAGCCACATTTTATTTAGTATACAGAACACCCTTCTTAATTCATATGTGTGTGTGTGTGTGTGTGTGTGTGTGTGTATAAATTGCTCTCATAATTCAAAGTCCAGATGAAATATCTTTAGTTCTGTGAAGGCTTTCCAAGTTCCTGCTGAAAATTAATCACCCCCTCTTTTTTATCCCATAGTGACTTTGTTCTTACCCTAAGGTATTTGTTATCACATTTTATTACACTTATATTTGTATTTTTTTGTAGCATAGATATAAACTCCTTTAGAGTAGGATTATTTTTATTGATATTTTCATATTTGTATGGCTTCTACTTAACATATTGGATGGTATTTAATTTTGGTTAATAAAGTACAGTGATTTTTGAATAAGATTTAGAAGGAGGAGGCAAACAAAAAAATGAGGTAATAGTTTAAAATGTCACACTTCTAAGTACTCAACTAAAATTCTGGTTGCTTTCAGGATGATTCAAATTCAATCTTTTTCAATTAAATTGAGAGAGTTTTAGTGAATACATAAGCACTCTATCATAATTTTAAGAAACAATTTGATGGGATTAAAATGTAAATAAGGGCATCCATCACACTTTGGGCTGTTGATGGTAAACAGACTGTACTCCTGGATTTCTCACAGCAATGAATATGTCCTAGTTGTCTTTCTCTTTACTGAAGAAAAATAAAGCTTTGCTCTGAAGAGTATTCTCAGCAGTTTAACACTATTAAAGTTAAAAACAGTGATGAAAGAAATGAGCAGAAATAAACAATGAAAAATATACACACTAAAAACAATGACATAAGGTGAAGAATAATGGAAAATAAAAAATATATATATCATGATGACTGTGTCACAGATTGCAGTTGTTTTACTCTCAGGGATTTTGTAATGACCTTTGGTAGGGAGATAACATTGAAACCTGGTGGACAACCAGTGTGGTACCTCAGTGAAGCTGAGCCTGTGCAATTGAAGGGGAATGAGCTTGGGCCTGGAGCTCATCTCCTCACACATGCTTAAGAAAATAAAAAGAGCCAAAAATAGTATTAAATAATATTAGCTGCCTTCTAGGAAAACATTTGAGTTATAATAAATAGGCCTTTCTCTGGCACCAAATAGTATGAAAATCAACTGAAAATTGCTATTACTCCTTTTATCATGTCATATACCAGCTATGTAATCCTGGGCAATATTTAACTTTAATGAGACTTAGTTTCCTCATATGAAAAATAATAACTCAATATCATAAATTCTACTTTTGTAGCAATCAAGATGATATTGTTGCCTATGCTTTGCAAACTGTTATGTAAGAATATACAGTGCAATATAATGGCAAGCATTTTTTTTCTTATAGGTATGTAAATACCCACTATTTTGCTTGACGTTATCTGTGTGTCTATCTATCATCTATCTGTCATCTATTTATGTATGTTTGAGGAATAGTCATTTATATTAAATATTCTTCACATTAATTATTGGCCTGAGTTGTCATTTCATCAGTGGCCTTAATTTTACTCCAGGCTTTAGTGATTGATATATCTAATATCTTTTAGTTGCCATCACCTATCATCATTTGTATGTTGCTGAGCATTTAATAACTGACTCTCTGTCTCTTGGGATGAAACAATGATTTGCAGCATTTCTCAATTTCTTTGGTGTAAACACTCACTATAGCTGACTTCAAGCAACCAACATTACTATACTGTGCAGAGTTGGAAGAGCTGTGCACAATCATTTCTTACTAACTGGTAAGTATTAGCTTCAGCACACCACTATCTCATATTCACTATAAAATGATTTCTTATAAGAGTCAATAAAAAATAATGAACTTTTCTAATTTCTTCACTAGCTGTCTCTGAAACACACTCATATGTTTGTACTAGTAAATGCTGAAAATATATAAGGAAACTCCTGAACGTAATAAGTAATTCAATATGACATGTGCCAAGTTCTGGGAAATTTGAAGACAGATGTGTCTGAACTTCATTCAAACATAAGTTAAACAAGACTAAAGTTTGCTGCCATACCTGGAGCCAGATGCCCCACTCAGCCACACAAAGGATAAAGACTGACGTTATTTTCTCTGCCTTGACCACTTTGTGTCTCCACCACCTACGATTAGAAAAATCTGCCTAGCAGTGGCTTTGATTGGTCCAAAAGGTCAGAGTTCTGTAGGACAGCTCAGCAGTTTTTACTCTGAGAGCCTAGGAGACAGAATGTTGAGAGGGGCAGAGTTCTCACAGAGGAACTACCCTCCTTTTCTACAGCAGTGATGAGCCTCATCTTCAGCCTGCTTTTCTTTATTTGGTTCATTCTGTTTTCTACCCAATACCTTGTCTCCCAGGTGATGAAGAGTGTTTCCTATACTAACTCCAAATATTTGTGCCCCAGGATTTAGATGATCCTTCCTTTTGGTTGCATCTTTGACTTCTATCATAGCTTGTACTTACTATGAACCCTGGAGTTCTTTCCCTCATTCTTGTTTGATTTCTTTTTACTGTTTTCTTTTGAAATGTGAAGAAACATCATATCACAAAACATATTCAAAAGTAAATTATTAAGGTTTGATTTTAGTCTGGGTATATTCTCCCCAGTGCCAACTTTGGCTGTCACCACTATATCTATGATCTCTGCATCAGATTATTTTCCCCGGGGGAGTATACAGCAGATTCTTAAGGATACTGAATTTTGGGGAAGCCCCCATTATAATAGTTTTTCCTTTATTTTCAAGGCAGATATGACTGATATAACATGCATCTTGTAAGTAGCCAGAACTTTCCTAATCTGACTTTTGAGTTCCTTTTTCTTTCTTTTCCAAGCTGAACAATTCCAACTCTTCCCACCACATGTTCCTCTTAGAGGCTGCTAAGTACCATCGTATTAGATACAAAAGAAAACATGGAACTACATTTTCCCCCTCAAGAGCAATTTAAATTTGCTTTATGCAAATAGCATTTTGTGTTCAGGACTAATTGGAAAATATATTCCCCAAGTAATAATGTTAGTTCAAACTCTAGAGAGTGGAGCAGAGGAATGACACTCCTTCTTAGAAACCCAAAGACTAAATGGCAATAGGCTTTCCTGAGATAACTCTGTTCTATGAAAGGCCTTAAGGCTCACTTCTCAGGGAATAACAACTAGAGATGACTCATGGGCCAACTCTGCCAAAAAAACACTAAACCACATTCTCTTTTATGGTTCTGAAATGAAACTAACAACCTTGGTATAGGATGTTAAAAATCATAATGGATGTAACTTTCACAGAAAAAAAAATCAAATATATCATTGAATTTACCTTTCTCCTATAGAGGGATATGAAAAGATAAAAGTGTTTCATTAGAACAACTAAGAATAAATGTGACAATCAAAACTGTCATTTTTTTTTTTAAACTGTGTGTCTGGTTCTTAGATAAGATTAAAAAGTAAAGCAATAATATTTATATCACTTTTCCTTCCAACTTATATTTCCCTAATTTTGCTTTAATCATTTAATACTTAAACATTCATCATGTCTAACATATTTTTAAAGTCTGGGACTGCAACTCTATGTTCACATATGCTTTCTCATTGGATCCTTGCAGTAAACCCTGTGAGGAAACTTGGGCAGACACTAATATGGTCACTGTTTTTATACAAAAGGTATCCTAGAATCAAAGTCCACAATGCTAAATTCAAGTTCTAAGCATACTTCTAAATATTCAAACTGTAAATTGTTTTTAGATGGTTTACATTTTTTTTCTAACATATTGCTTTTGCTTGCTCACCCCCATATTGGAGGTTATTTTTAAGCTATCTAGTAGGGATTGCATTTTCTCCTATATAAAATTTTGTGCATTCATTTGACTTTAAGGCAAACCAATTTTCCTAAAGCTAGAACAATCTACAGTATACACATCAAATGAAAAGGGCCCAGAGGACAGAGAAAGCTGATGAGCTTTTAGAGAAATGTGGAAGATTTGCAGTCATTGGAGTAGTTACTCTAAAGGGAGCATGTTTCTCAAACGGATCTAGTCAAAACCTAGAGTGAGGAGAAAAACAAGAAAAGGAAGAAGGTGTGTTTTCTCGTTACTATAGTCATAAAATGCAATGGCTGTGCCCTCTATGAAGTGAAATGGAGAATATTTATAAATATATTAAAAATGTTCATCCTCTCAACCATTAAAGGAAGGGAAATTAAAACACCAATAATATAATACTCATGCCTTTTAAACAGATGTCTTTCATATATATTCTTTATAATAAAAAACTATGTTCATTATCCATCAGGCTGTGAAGAAAATTTACACTACTAAGGAATCATATTGTTATTGATATAGATGAAAATTCTGGTAAGTAGATTTTTAATAAGGACTTTCAATAAATATAAGATGATGGAAATCAGGACTTTGAATATTTTCTTAAGTAAAAATCTAATTTATTTTATTTTTAGTCATTGAATCTTCAATAAAACACACACTCTTCTTTTTCTTGTTTTCCCTGTACTCTGGGTTTTCACAAGATCTGGTTGAAAAACAGGCTCTCCTAATATTCACAACTCCTGTGGCTGCAAGTTTTCCACATATTTTTAATTTCTTTCTATTCACTAGCCATTTAATCATCCCGGAAAAAATTTGTGGCTTCTATGTATCTGAGAAGATGGACGCATACTCAAAACTATCAAATAAATACACAATAAATAATAATGACACATGAATAATATGGAGATAGTGTTCTAAGTTTTTAGAAGAGAAAAGGAACTCCATAGATAAGTGGCCAGACAGGCCTCTCAGAGTCTGAGTGACACTCTCTGTGCCTTCTATATGGACAAAACTTATGGATGTAGAGAGCAATGATGAGGGAACTCCAGATGTAACACAGCAACTGAGGAAGGAATGTGGAAATACATGAGATACTGTTCACAGTCAATTTGAATGAATAGAATTTATGAGCATGATGATGAACAGGAAAAACAGAACTATTTTCTTCTCATTTACTCAAGTACCATCACTATCCTACCACTAATGTACTTTCATGAGATTTTTTAAATTCATAAAAAATGTGAGCATCTAGAATTTTCTAGTTTAGATGATGTAAATCAGGACCATGAGTGTTTTCTTAAGTAGAAACTATTTTATTTTTAGTCATTGAATCTCTTATTTCAAATTAACTGGTGCCTTTTTATTTCATCTATTCTTAAACTAAAAACATACATGACAGGGATTGTGCTCAGGTGTTTAAATGGCCTGTTGCTCCTAAAAGAGCCCAAAGAGTTCAAAGTAACTACTGCCACAGCATATCATCTGTTTTTAACTTTGCTTTCCACACTGCATTTGATTGTGTATAAATACCTTTCTTATCTAAAGTATGTTCCTCAGTACTCCCTTCAAATATACTTTAGATTATGCAATAAAATAAAATCAGTTGCCCAACAAAATAAACCATAAAGATGAACTAGAGAGAGTACAGGGCATTTCTACCCACTAGACAACTGTGGATATCAAGAGCCATGCACTCTTCCCTAAAATTCTACTGTTATAATTATTAATGAGAAGATTTTTTTTCCTCAAAGATTTATCCTCTTTAAATGAACATATTTACATTTCTAAATTTTTTGTTTTCCTATATTTTCTGAATCCTCAAATAATATACTCAGAAAATAATGTCGAAAGCTATAATGTATATAAATATCTATTCTTTAAACTCCTAGGTATAATTTTAAATTATCCTGGGGTACAGACTCAATTCAGTCATTTTTTTCATGAATTTCAAAAGCCTCTCACTTGTTTACTAGCAGCTTTTATATAATCTCTACTCCTAGATCATTTCTTATCATCTGTCCAAGAAAATGGTATTCTTCAAGACAAGAGTGATCTCCTTCACCTGCAACCAAAGGTTTTTTGACACCAGAATTGCTTATAATATCTTTTCTTCTTGGAAATTCATTTTTCTCCTTCATTTTGGTAAGGACTATATATTCTCAATTCAGAGGTTTCTCTACTCAGGCGTATCCAATACTGATAGAATCTATTGTTTATAGGTAATCAGATCTTCAGGGATATAGGAGAATAAGTTAATGTAGTAGTTTCAACTTTGCCATAGTAATTCCCTTTATATACAATTAACATTATAAAATTCTAAATCATCTTACATATATGCATGGGTAACTATCATGTAATCTGCATTAATGTCAATGCCTGTGTGTTTCTCTTACTCCCTGAATTGCATTTTTGTATTGTCTATAAAAAAGATCTGTCTATTTTTATGACCTTCTTTATTGTGCTGTCTGCTTATAATCCTGGAGACAGTAAATTCATTCTGTCCTCAACCTCATAAAATTTGCAGGTTACTTACTGCTATATAACCAACTCAATGGCTTAATATGATGTCAATACTTTGTTTTGTTTATGAATCTGCAACTTGGGCAGGGTTCAGTAGGGTGGACCATATCTGCTTCATATGGCATCATTTAGGCTGAAGTATCTATTTTTAAATGCTACACATACACGCCTGGAAAGTTAGTATTGGCTGTCAGCTGAGAGTAAGGCACGAGGTCTTGGTTCTTTTAAAAGTGAGTTTCTCCATGGGGTTGCTGGGGCATTCTAACAATGTTGCAGCAGTATTCCAAGTCTTATGAATTAAAAGAAAAATTATCTGACCCTTTATACATAATATAGTAAGAGACAGAATAGCTACAGTAGACCTTATTATTGAGGAAGGGGAGAATTAGGTCATACATAAAAGTCATTGGTTTGTAGCATTTCTGAAACCTAGCTAGGCTCATGTTGTCAGTTCATTGATTAGTGTTCAGTCTAGTTCACTGGGAATGATTTGCCAGGGCTCTTGGCTCTTTACTCTGAATTATCCTTTGCTTTCCATCAGACATTCACTATGCTTATAGCAGATTAATTTTCTTAAACTTCTTTTGGTATAGTAAATTAGGGCTAAAAAGCCTCTTTATACTCTCATTGTTGTCCTACCTTTAAGTCCATTCTAACTAATTAATTTTAAAAAGCTAGCAGAGTTTCTGAGGACAAAATGATCATTTACTTTATTAGATAAAATCTATTCAATGCTAATCTCTTCAAGATGCATTCTTCTTTACTTTGGGTTGCAAAGAGTCTACTGTAAGACAGCACCTTTAATATTCTTAGAAACTCTATTGCTTAACTACAAGTCACACTCTTAAGATTGAATGCCCTATTATTAATACCCTTAAATATTTCTGAGATCTAAAAAAAATAGGTATTACAATTATGTCATGAAAACTTTTATTATTAGGCTATCCTATTCCAGTAGACCATTGGATTTGGAGTTTTCCCTATAATTTTTTCTTGTTTTAAGAATCTATTTTCTGGTAGAGATCAGAAATGAGAAACATTACTATTTCAAACTTTTAAACTCCTGTTTCCTTTATAGTGCATCTAAATTCTGCTCAATTCTGCTTAACAGCTCCTTCAAATCTCTCCTTATATTTTATCATAAAAAGCTAGAAGAAGTCACTTGGCAATTCCTATGTTCTGTCCTGAAACTACCACTGAATTTATCAGGTCTCTTCTCTATTTCTCTTATTGCCACAGGCAGTGGTGACAAATGTTTGACCACTTCATAAAGGCGGGCCTCTTTTCTTTCCCCTTTAGTTCACATGTTTTAGATTTTTGTTATATTGGCACTTCATTCCCAGGAAATAATTCTGTTCCAGTTGTGTTTCTACTGCTTAGGAAAAAATAATCCCAAAACTTAATTACTTTAAACAACAGTGATTTGATTTTATTTTGTCAATCTATGGCTTGTGAGCTAGCACAGGACTCTGCTGACATTTAGCTGATAGCAAGGCTGAACTGATTGGTGTCTAATGGCTTCACTCATAGGATTAGTACATGAGAGAGGATGAATGGGAGAATGAGCTGATCTGAAACTCTCACCCTCTCCAGGTAGTCTCAGGGCATCTCTAAGTATTCTTTTCAGTGAGATAGCTGGAATTCTCACTTGGTGGCTCAGGACTCTAAGATAGAGTTTTCTGAGAAATAAGAAAAAGAAGCTACCTATTATTTAAGGACTGGAGCCAGAAACTGGCACAACATCACTTCTGTTTCTTGGTGAAACATTCATAGAGATGGCCCAGATTCAAATGTAAGGGACGTAGACCCCCACATTTCTCAATGGAAGCAGTATCAAAAAAAATCCGTGGCTATCTTTAGTCTACCACAGGGAATGTGCAAATACCAACATAATTTCTAGCACAGGTTTTTCATACTGGATTGATTTAGCTTGTACAATCAGCCACGAGCCTATTAAGAAAGGTGGTGGTTCAGATTGCACATCAGCATATCTTTTCATTGGAGAATATTTAGAATATATTTAATTACTTTTTTTCTTTTTCACTTTTTGTTTTCTTTTATGAGGGAAAAAAATCATAAGTCATAGGCAGTAACATTTAGAAATTTCTATTTCATTCAATTTTTGGACATTTACCAAAAATTTATCCGTAATACACTTTTTGTTCTTCATCTTTCTCTTTGTGCCTCTCCATTAAGTATAGAAAACCTTTCCCAATCTTTTTACTCTGAATGTCCATATTCACTTTCTCTGATCATTTCATTTTTTATGATTTCCCCTCCTATTAGTTTCTGTTAAGGCTGACAAACTTTGCTGAAAGATAAGAAAGCTTTCTGTCTCTTCCTGACTTTTGATCTACTATCTCTTGCCTTGAAACCATTAATCCTGCTGTTTTTATATCTTAATTATTTTTTTTAATTTACCCATATTTATTTGCTGAAAGATGGAAAGATAAATTTTTCAATTTCCTCCAACTCTTTCAGATTTCATAACATTTGCATTTATAGTATACTAAAAAAGGACATTTTTTTTTTATTTCTAATATCTTGTAATAAGGCTCCATTAACTTTTACTTTCAGTTCTCTCTCATATTTGAGCATGATAACTATATAGCCAAGAAAAAATTACAGTGCAAAAAATCAGATTTTTCCTTATTAAAAAAAGTTTACTTGACCAAAGTTTTATTTTTAGATATTATTGATTTCTTTTCTGTCTTGAAACTTAGTTTATCAAATCCGGAAATACTGGATTTTTGGCCCAGTATAATCCAGAAATATATTTAGACAAGGCAAAATGCTTCAGAAGAAAATAAGAGTAGGACTTCTTTTAAACTTTGTTAATTTTTAAATTTTTAGAATGAAAGCAAAGAGCAGATGCAGAAATACTGACAGAAACCCTCTATAGTCAACCCCAACTCAAAAACGTTTTCTACAGATATGAAAAGTTCATTTTTTGTTACAATTTTTTTTCAAGTCATCTATGGCTACTCCATTATAACCCCGTATAACATTGTCAAAGATTAGAATCAACTGTTTGTGATTATTTTATTCAGTCTGTGAGATTGGGACTAGAAAAAGAAACAGATAATAATAATAATAATAATAATAATAATAATAATAATAATAAAAGACTATGCTTTCCTTCGAAAAAAACAATGTCAAATTTTGTTTTAAGGATTGTTCTCACTGGAAAAAAATGAGAATAAAAAGGGAAGGGTCACTGTTTCACCACACTATTTTGTGAGAAGTAAACTAAGCAATGTATTCATTTTACAACATACCCAAATGAAAGAAATGCTATTTGTTTAGACCCCCAACAAGAACTCTGTTGGAAATCAAAGAGTGTATCTTATTTTTTGAAGTAAGACCAAGGCCAAGAGTCATGCTCTTTACGGTATGGCACAAAGCTCTTCCTTCTTGTAGAACTTAAGAATTACTTTCTTCTTTCCTAGATGAGCTACTAAGACAATGAGTGGTCTTTGGAAGAATTCTATGTAATCTCTGGATAACTGTACTTGTCTGGAGATGAGAGACTGGTTGAGGTAAATACTTCAGGCCCTTGCTAGTTTCAGGTTTCAGAATCTTAGATGCACTTCTTACAAAAGTTACTCTTGTGCATAGGCTTACTTCTTCTCTTTTATTATATAATGTAAACAAATTGGCTCCTATTTTTACAGCTATCATAGAGGCTACAGGAAGAACATTTTAATACACTGCATTAGAGTGAAGTGTTGGCAAACTATGGCCCACAAAGAAAACCTGCTGACTATTTTCATAAAGCCTACAAGCTAAGAATGTATTTTTACATTTTTAGATGGTTGAAAAAAAAATCAAGAGAATAATATTTCACAACATTTGGGATTTATATGAAATTCAAAATTCAGTGCTGCCATAAATAAACATTTCTTTGGAACAGGTCCATGTTCATTTATTTACCTGTGGTCTATGGCTGCCTTTGTGTTACTACAGCAGAATTGAGTAGCTAGGATTGAGCCATTTTGTCCAAAAAGTTGTATTTGCATATTTACTATATGGCCCTTTACAAAAAAGTTTGCTGACCTTTGTGATACATGTTCAAGTGATTTTTTTTAATTTAAAATTCTCTTAAACTAATTTGCATTGTCAGCTTGGACAATGGAAGGACTTTATTGAACTTGGAGTGAGGGTATCCTCAGACACAGAACTAATCCTTACACTTTATGGACAGACCCTGCTGACAGTGAGTTTGGAATTGATATATTTGCCAATCGGATGAAAAAGGTGAAAAATTTGGTTTAGAATATAGAGCAGACTGTTGTAAAGTTTCCATCTGATTCTGTATACACTGACCAAAAGAAAGGGATCAATAAGGCTTATAAATTCAGAGACAGAAGACATTGTCAATACTTTTGTAATAAATTACCCAGAAACATTGATGTTGGTGAAAACAGTTATATTTTCTTTTTTTTAAAGCCTTTTATCTGCTGATTTCAAGGCATTGCTCCAGCAAGCTTTAAACTTCCCTGTTTGAGTAGCACATTTTATCCAGTGGCATAAACAGGATGCTTTCTCTTTTTCAAAAGTAATATTTCTATTTCCATGGGTGGATTGGCTCTTCAAATTGTTTCTGATTCATCAATCCTGGATCTTTAGAATTATCTTATTTTTAACAAGACTAAAGTACTAACTCTAGCTTCCTGAGAAAATTTTTCTATTGGCATAGATGTCCATGGGATACTCAGATAGCAAATAACCACCAAACACTTTGGACTTTTCAACTGACATCATATCAAGCAATTTTGAAGAGACAGGTTCCCAAGACATCTTGGAAAGTAGCACTGCTAGCGATATAGATAAAATAGGAGTAATATTTTTAGTACAGGAAAAGTAGTATAATAAGTTGGTTTATTAACCACTTATGAAAAGAATGTTGTGATGTTATAATTTGAGCCTCTGAACAAATTCAGGAATAGTAGATCAGCCCTACTATTCTAAGATAAATCATTTCCATATATTATTATAATATGTAGACAAGGCACTGCACTCAATTTTACTCTGGTTGCTTTTGCTTACATCTTATATTCTATCTTGATATATTCTATCCTCTTCTTGTTTCAAAATATTACACAATCTTGGTGATCTAGTTGTATAATCCTCCCCTTTCCAAAAAGTTTTGTAAACTATTCCACTTCAGAAATCATAGAATTTAATATTTATGTTTCTTTTTTGTTCAAATTACCTCATAGAGTCTTAGGATTTATAAATATTTTGAGATTATTTAACTTTAAACAATGTAAAAAATTCAATTCCCTTCTAAATTATAACTTGACAGAGGAGGGGCTCACTGCATTATGTATCTAACCTTTTCTATAGCATCTAGTGCTGTGGTTTTTTGCCAATGAATACATTATAATAATTTACTGATTTAATTTAATGTATGGAATAAAATCTATAGTTCCAAATTTACATTTGTTAGAAAGTAATATAGCATTGCATTTGCTTAATTTTAAGAGTAAATACATTTCGAAAAGAAAAATATAGTATTAGGATGGGATTATATATTTATAAAATTTTTTGCAGGCAGCTTCTGACATCATGTCAAATGATCCCTGCCTCTAGGTATTCATGTCCTGTGCAATTCTTGAGTGTGGACTAGACATAGTAACTTGCTTCTAAGGAATAGAATATGGTAAAATGATGTGATGCCCCTTCTGTGATTCTGTTATATAAGACTGGCTTCCATTTTGCTGGTAGTATTTCTCTTTTGCTGGCTTTTAAAAATAAACTGTCACATTGTAGAAACCCACATGGCAAGGAACTGAGGGATGCCCCCCTAGCCAATCACCAATGATGAACTGAGGATCTCAGCTCAACAGTGTGCAAAGAATTAAGCCTTCCCAACAACCATGCCATTGAGCTTTGAAGTAGATTCTTCTGCAGATCCTTTGCAGATGGGACTCACCCTTGACTTTAGTCTTGTGAAGAGACCCCACAGCAGAGGACTCAGCTCATCTTTTCTGGTCTCCTGACCCACACCAACAGAAATGATATATGTATACTCTCTTAAAGCCATTAAGTTTTGAGATAATTTAGTCATTAAATAATTTTATTTCTTTCATATACATTTACATGATTTCAAATCTATAAAATCAGTAACTGAGTCTTTAAGATCTTGATTTGTTACAGTCTATATTCTCTTCCTGGGCAAGAATAGTGAGTCACATATCCTGACTTAAAGAGTAAAAGTTGAGAAGAATTTATACCAGTTATATTTTATTTCAAAGTTACAACAATGCTGTAAGATAAATTGATAAGGGGGAGTAGATGCCTACATTATTGCCATATTAGATGTTACTAACCCTAATAAAGGGTTAAGGTGTGTAGAAACGAACCATGTGTCTATTACATTAAAGATGTAGGTGAAAATACATTTTAAGATCCTCATATTATATGAGCAGTTGTCTCCTTAGCAACATTCATTGTTTCTCTTGATCTTTAGTGGGAAAATATACTAAAAAATGACTATTATTGTGTGTGTGTCTGTGTGTGTGTGTGTGTGTGTGTGTGCGTGTGTAGCTGAAAGAGCATCACTACATCACTGTCATTTTCCTTGAGAATAACGCATTCTCCATAGGTTAAAGTATCTAGCTTTCCACTTTCAGGAAGCTGAAAGAATCAAACCATTTGTAGCAGGCCAGGTGAATTTGAGACACCTATCAATGATTTGTTCTGAGTCTAACTCAGAACGGTGGCAGATAAGGCTGAAATATCTGTCCCCTACTTGAGTGACTATATAAAATCACAGAGGACTGCCAGAGAAGTGTTTATAGTTTTCCCAGATTTTTTTTTCACACATTTTTGTGCCACAGAGAAAATACTTATCATAGAGGGGGGAAAAACTAGCAATTTCTTTCAACTGGTAAGAGATTCAACAAGTGATGCCAAAATTATAGTGGCTTTCTGGAGACTAAATATGTTCAATTAATAATGTGTGTGTGTGAGTGTGTGTATGTATGTTCTAAACATGTCATCAACAAAAGAGCATCTTAATTTAGGTATTTACAGAAAATACTAAGAACATTTTTAAAACTGAAAGAAATATTGTATGTAGCATGTATGTTTATGTATGAATATATATATATTAATTTTTAATCAACATCTTATTAGTTCAGACATTATTCCTTGGGGTAAGCAATGAGAGACCTCTCTAGAACTATCAAGAGCTCCTTAAGTGCTAAATAATAAGAAGTCAGTGCTAGCATGGAACTGGCTGTGTGGGACACAGGCAGACATGAAGTGCTTCTTCTTGAGTCCTACACTAAAAAAGCTAAAACCCACCATTATTATTCCCTTTCTGTATTATTACTTGGAGAATGGGTAAGCAATACTCTTTGCCTTGGGAAAACAGTTTCTAAAATAAAAATTACTCCCCACCTCACCACCAAAATTGTATATTTCATTCAGATTTTGTGCTTTATTTTTTTGACTTTTTTACATTCCTTGAGGGCAGGACTTATATCATGTGTATTTTCTACATGGCATCATGCTCTAGAACTATTCATCCAGTGACTATCTTACCCCTCTCGCCAGGACTCAACTTTTCAGAGGGGCACAAGAGTCAATTTGGGAGAGTGGTTTTGCCAGTATTTAGAACAGTAGTCATCATGCTGAGTATTTTCTACTTTACACCCTACTCAGAGGTTGTTAAAATAACTCAGTTCTGTATTAGACCTCAGTTTCTTACTGTCTGAATCATAATAATCCCTGCAGCTATACCTTCATTTAATGTAAGAAATATTTCCCTCAAACCATCAATTTTTGTCAGTTGGCTCATATTTTGTCACTCTGTGAAAACTGTCTTTGAAAAAATTTCTTTTGGGAATTCTATCTAATAAACAATTATTTCCAATTTGTTTCATGTTTAACTACCAACGCATTCATTAGAGGAACCTAACTACTATACTAAACCCTCAAATATGCTAGTTTAACACAATAACAGATTATCTCTTATTTATGTAAAAGATTGATGCAGGTGTTCCTTGTTTGCAGGTGGCTTTTCTCTGGGCTGTAATCCAGAGGCCCAGGATTCTTGCACCTCTCAGTTGTACATTACCCTACTGACTTGTGAGTCCTATGCTGAATGTCTGTCAGTGGTTGGTGTGAGACCTTGAAAAGAAGGCAGGCTTCTACTCCACTCCTAGTCACATGGTCAGCTCAGGATGCAAGGGTTCTGGAGAATATCCCAAGTTGAATGCCTGGTTCCTGCCACAACTTACTATATAAGGGAAAATAAGAAGTGGGGAAATAGAAATATTTGGCGGTCAGCTAGCTCTCTGCCACTCTCTATCACAATGATTAAAACTCATTTTTTCTTTCTAATCACTTAAAATTTGTCTTATAGAAAGTAATACTCAATTGTACACTTTTGTATACGGAATTCTAAGCAGTTTTTTTGCAGTTGGTAATTTCTGTAGGAAATTAAAAACAGCTATAGGCCAGGGAGCATGATTGCCATTACACAATCACACAAGGTATCCAATGCAGTTCGGGGCTTGGGAAGATGCACTTTCCCATCCTATCAAATCTCTAGGATTGACACTATGTACCAGGGCTTCAATGGCAAAAAATGGTAGCCCTGAATATATTATGGCTAACAGGTTATTCTGTTCAGTCTAGTAAATTACTTTTATTGTTCTCATAATCCTTGGGTTTACCCACAGTAGATTTTAGGTATTCTGGCTGATGACATTCCATGGTTACTAGAATTTCAAGACCGAATTTACCATAAGCAACTGCTCAAGTTGTTAAAAGTGCAGAAATGGCACAAAAAGTCATTGTGCATAATGTAGCTATGATTTTGTTTTATTTTGTCTTTTAATTAAATACCTGCACAAGTAAAGCAAAACGATATTTTCTAAATTATGACAATGTTACTAACAAATATGTTTACATTTATATAGATTTGTAGAGTGTCTTTTACTTTCAAATTACTCCCATGGTGTTGATAATATTTAGTTTTTAAAATTATCTGGTGATATAGGAAGATGGATATTATTATCTCCAATATTGCATGAAGAGGTTTTAGCCTAGTGTGAACAAATCAGTTTTTCATATTAATATAAATTATTGCTAAAACTAAAACTAGAATGGATGTTTTGGGGTTCATAATCTACTTGTTTTTTTTTTCCACAAAATGCTATAAACTGTAAGTACTTTGATAGTAGAGAAATGTGCATTCCAATTTTCATTGCCTACCTGTACTTTGAAAAAAAAATTTTTTTAATTAAAGAACATGAATGGTTACTGTTTAGCATATTAGCTACCTATTTTATTTTTCACTTCTTCCCTTCATGGGGACACAGTGAAGACATCTCATATTGCATTGCTTTAGCATTATGTCTCATCAGACATTTCTGCAGTTCTAAAGAAGACATGAATAATACTACCATGACTATATCCAGTGTTATTCATAACCCAGAATTTTATTACTGCACTATAAGATGGTTCATAGATTTTTCTTCTTAACCTGAACGCTGAGATCAGGGTATATGTCTTAAATATTTTAGCATCCTTTAGAACCTTATTGTGAAGTATGATTTACATTTAAAGTTTTCTTTCTTTTCAAATTGCACTGATTTTTGCTTAATGAGTGCCATATGTTTGCCCTTTCTTTGTGGTGTCAAACTTATCTTTAATGTTATAAATTTAAATTGTTTGAGTTTTGAGAGAGCCTCAACTTGGTGATTTGTTTTCCAAGATTCAGTGGTCAAGGCTGCATTCCCTCAAGCCAGTACCTTAACGATTTTAGAAGTAGTCATTGTATTCCCTCATCAGCCTTTATTTTCCAGACTGAGAGTCCCTACCTTTTTAGTCTGTTCCTCCAAGGATACACTACACGCATAAATCAGGCTTCTAAGGAAGCTAAAAGAGGTAATTATTATTTGCATTGTGGGCATTTAAAAACTCAAAGCTCAGAGATGAGGATACTTAATTCTAGCTACTACGCCACATTATAAATTTCTCCTGGGAACACAGCTCCTTCTGTTTGTTTTATCTACATCTCTACTCCTTAAGATTCCAGTGATACATCCATACAAATAACCAGACTCTAGGGCTCTGAATAAGAAATATATTAGGCCCAATCAATTTATTAATCCCAATTCTAGATTCTAGGCCTCTCTCAGCCAAGACAAGTTGTACTATTATCTCAAGAATTGTTTTGTCAAAATGAGGAGCCTGTTTAGACCACTGAGGTGAGAAATGTACTTTTATTTTCTATTTTATAAATGTATTTCCATCTAAATTGCATGAATACATGCTTACCTGTCTTGAGTGATGTAAATACAATCCAGGTGTACTAAGAAAAAACATCTCTTTCAACCTGATTGGTTTCCTACAGTTTAGCTGCTACCAAAGGACAAAGCCAAAGTTTTTTACAAGGCCTTTTTTAGAGTTTAAACCATATTTAAACCTTTTTTTTTTCCTTTGGCCTTAAAGTTACATTTTAATTACAGTACAATAATTTGAGGAACATTGGTAATAGGGAAAACTTTTAGACCTTTTGTACTTTAGTGCAGTCAAGGGAAACCTCATTAGAGAGGATTTTCTTAGTTAGCAGAGCTTCGAGGTTAATGAGCTGTGAGTGATAATATATAGTAGTAATCCCTCCTGGCAGTAACAGGTTGTATTTTATACATTCCTTAATCTCTATAGGAAAAGAGGTGATGGGAGAGGGTGAGAAGGAAACCAATTTAAGGGGTCTGGGGATGCTCCAAAAATCCCACTCCTGGAATGAATCATAATTGAAAACTTCACATGTTCAAACTTTAGAAGCTGAAAGATAGGTCAAAATATTTCTCCATAAACTGATTTCAGTTACAAAATGGTGACCTATTATGACTCCCAAGCTGAAATGAATGATATTCCCCAATATCTGGTATTATCAGGGGCTAAATTCCTTTTGCCAGCGAAGGAGAAGCCACAAGAAGGAGCCAGCAAAGTCAGAAGTCATAAATTTTTGGTCAATCTGACATAGGCAAGAGACAGTAGGAGAGTGAAAGTAGATGAGGGTAATGTTAATAAGGGGACATCTTGAGATTAATGCAATCTGAGGGGTACCATTTATATGACTTAATTCCAGAGGGGGTTATCTTCGGAATGGATTGAAACTGTTCGTTAGATGGCTTTTCATTGGTCCTTAAAAACTCTTTTAGCTCATCTCATTTAGCAGTTTCTTTGTTGTCAGGGAACATCTAGAAATCAACTCAGTTCATGCCATAAGTTTAAAGAGACAGAGTTACCTTTCTAAGCAAGTTTCAGAGCTCAGTTGGCTGAAACATTGTCATCTTATTTTTTTGACATTAGACATCTTTATGCAAAGAAAGACAAAAAAAGAAGAAGAAAGTTTCCTTTCTCCTCTTTTGCCAGTTTTGCTTTTACAAGTTTGCTTCCCTGAATTGCCATCACTTTTTTCTACTCTTAAAGAAATAAAGTTCAAAGTACTTGTCCGGACATTCAAGGTTATCCATGATTTGGTATTACCTAATACTTACATTTTATTACCCATTTCTTCCTTCTGCAAACTCTCTGTTAGAATTAAGTTAAAATATTCATTTCTCCTAAACATGAGAAGCTGTTTTCAACCTTTACTCAAGAGGACACTACTGCCTGAAATTTTTTTTTTTCACTTCTAGTTATCTTCTTCTTATTCTTTAGGCTCTAGCTTAAAAACAAACAAACAAACAAACAAACAAACATATGTACATCTTCCAAGAAATCTTCCTTATATTCCTTATAACTCTGTTTGGAAAAAAATAGAAAAAAACATTTCCTCCCTCTTTATCTCTTGAAATGAATATGTATGAAAATACTTTGAAAACAAATCAAAAGTGCTTCATAATTCAAAAGTACTTTTTAACTTATAGGCACTGTATTGCCTTTAATAAATCATTTCATATGTATATCAAACTATCACATCATCATGTTGTGTACTTTACATGTATACAATTATATGTGTTAATTATTCCTAAATAAAGTTGGGAAATTTGTTCTTAATAATCTATGAGGGAATAATTTTTTATTAAAAATCACCCCCACATCATAGAAATTTACATGTTAAATTTACATATTAAAGGGACACAGAGAGGTACTATAAATGTGCTTTCTGACTACATTTTGTGAGTAGGACTTGCTCAGCATACAGATTACATTTGCTTTCTGCTCAGCCATAAATAAGCACCAAGAAATAGGGATTTCACCTATTATAAGTGAGTAAGGTATTCATAGCATAAGATTCAGTCTGGTATCAAGACTGATATTCACTTAGCAAAATAAATATCAGTGAATGAATGAATAAATGAAAAAAAGAGATACATGAGCAAAGGAATGAACGTAATTGGTAGACGTGTTTAAATTATGACATTTGTAGTACTGTGTGATAATCACTAAACCTCAGTTACTTTTCTTAGTAAAACAATAAATAAATGAAAGCACCTACCTCTGAGTTAATTGTAGAGATAACATAAAATAAAATAAAGCAAAGTATATAAAATACTAAGTACAATGCTTGATGTATAATCATTATTATAGTACTTTATTTTAGGAAACAAGATACATATATGTGTAATATTACATTAAAATACAAAAACAATAGATCTTTTAGTGATTAAAAGGTAATTTAGGATTCAAGTTTCAAACCTTAAAAAGTGCACAGTATATGTAGAGTTGGGTCAGAGATGAGAGGAGGCAAGGGATCCAGCATGCAGTGTTAGGAAAAGACACAAGGTGTCTAGTTACTGTTGGGTAAATGGTATCAGGGTCCATACTTGTATTGTCTCACATCTAAATTAACTCAGCAGCCTCTACTATTTTATTATTCTTAGAATACTGCTTTTACAATGACAGTTCCATAAGAAAAAATTAACAAAAAATAAACAAACAAAAAAAATTTAAAAGCCAAACAAAAACATCCCACAGAAGCTCTGCACAGAATAAAGCCAACCAGACCTTATACTGGTATGCTAGGCCCACTGGCACATGGCAGAACATCTGGCTTCATGTCTCATTATTTCTGCCCAAGAACCTTCTTTATACAATAGTCACCTTTTTACTGCCCCTTGACTATATAACAAACATGTAGCACTTGAGGTACCTATTTATTTTGCATTCTTTTCAGGGAAAGCACATCTCTCCGCTTTCAGCCTGTTTTCATTGTCTCTTTCTTCAGAGTTCAACTCTCAAGTCAAGTTGCCCCTGCTGGGTTCACACTATCCTCTCTGAAACACTATTCTCCAAAACTGGTTATAAATCTCCTTTTTCCATTTATCACGTGCCTTGTAGTCACCCTGCTCACTGTGCTCTCATATAATTATTAATTCTTATAGTTGTATATGGATTTATTTACATGTTTCTTTTACCTCTACTTAGAAAAATAGAAATACTTTGATAATAGACCCTAATATCTGTTACTTCAGTATATCCTGCCCAGTAAGTAATATAATATCATGCATATTATCTATTTCATAGAATACTGCTGTGTTGTGAGTGTTGAGTGTCCTTGTGGCTTAGGGTAGTGTCAGTGTTAAAGTCATCACTACATTTTATTAAGGAGGTACAGCTCTCCCTTTGAAACATTGGATCACCTTGAAGGAAACCAAAGGATGTATATTCTCAGTCAAGATTGAGCATACTTATTTCTGGCTAATTAGAAAAGATTTGAGTACAATTTAAAATTTTCTTTATATGTTTTTGGCTTTCTGTTATAGGGAAATAATAGAAGTTGAAAGAAAAAAGCAAAATTTGTATTGCCCACATGACCCTAAAAAGGCTCTAAGATAGACAAGGGCAGGTAGGGAGGGATTCAGTTTATCTGTGTTATTTAGTATAAATTATTTAAACGTCTCTGATAGAAACAGTTGAAGTAAATTTGGACATAAAGTATAATATTACCACAGAGTTGTATTGGTAACAAGAGAGCTAAAAAAAAAAAAAAGGAAAAATAACTGGCTGATAATATTTTAAAGGGTAACCAATGCTTACTAGCAGCTGCAGTAAGACATTAGGTAATAGAGCACAGTAATGTTAACTGCTCTCCTGGTAAGAATGGTAAATGAAATAAACCCCAGCACCCAGGGTATCATTAATCTATAGTGAATAATGGCAGTAGTGGTATAAGGAGATTAAAAAGGGCATTGTAAACATTTGTGGCTGTATAATATACAAATTAAAAATGTGAGAATGCTTGCAGCTGCATAATCTACAAATTAAAAAGTGTAATAGCATGGCATTAATTACTGGCTGATCAATTCCCCCATAATTGCTGGCATGTAGATGAACAATTATAGGTCCGAAATGTTATTTGAGAAAGAGACATTGACCTTGGAACTGTAAAGAATGATATTCTGTTATAAGGTAATACAGGATCCTATCAAATTCGGTTTCAGTATTTGTAGCAGCCGCCAGCTCAGTGCAGGGCTGTAATCACCACACTATTTCTTTCGATTATGGTGCCAGAGGGGTTACACATTGTTTTCTCTTTTTGAACAGAAACACCCAGTGACCTTCAGCCTTCTGAAAATAGGACCATCAGGCCTCATTTCCAAGTTCAAACAGTTTTAATAAAAATGAAATAGCAGGAGATAATGCACTTTACCCTTCTAGTACAGCAGAACAGTTTGGAAAGTTGGAAAGACAAACTTCATTCGCATGTGAACATGTCAACTGGGACTGTGGCTATAGATCTAAATGTTTCCAGACCAACCATTTGCAAGTTGACAGCTGTTAGTTAAGTAACCTGAGACTCACATAGCTGATTGATATTGGAAGTCAGAAAACTCACCTCCATTCTTTGGTCCTTCTTAACAATTGACAATGTAGCAAAGCTATGCTCTCGTTGACAATTTGCTATTATAGCGACCAGCGAGATAAGTGAGTTGAGATTCAGCACAGCAGTTGCTACATCAGACATGTTGCTCTGGCCAGTGTTAGCTCTGTTAGGGCCGTTCTTGATGCTGAATTATAACTTCATGTCCTAGAATTACCGACATCCTCAGTCCCTTTCATTCATTTACGAACTGTGACAATCTGGATTTTGCTCACTGCCTTTCTATCAAAACCATCTTCATCAAGGTGACACTATCAGTCCAATGAACATTTTTCACAACCTACTCCCATCGGATGTGCCTGTGGAATTCAACTCTCCCTTCACCTAGACACTACTTTTTTTTTTTTTGCTTTTGTTGACCTCTTTCATTGCTGCCTCAACTTTCTTTACATTATTGATTTAAGTGATAAAAACAGTATCAAATTCATTTTTTTCTTTCTTTCTTTCTCTCCATTCTGTACCAGTGTAATTCCATCTATTCTAGTATATCTCAAAGCTCATCGCTGGTCCAAACCTCTTCTCTGGACCTCAGAGTCTACTCAGTCTACACTCAAATTCTACTAAGCATAAGAAAAAAAGAAAGAAAGAAAGAAAGAAAGAAAGAAAGAAAGAAAGAAAGAAAGAAAGAAAGAAAGAAAGAAGAAAGAAAGAAAGAAAGAAAGAAAGAAAGAAAGAAAGAAAGAAAGAAAGAAAGAAAGAAAGAAAGAAAGAAAGAAAGAAAAAAGGAAGGAAGGAAGGAAGGAAGGAAGGAAGGAAGGAAGGAAGGAAGGAAGGAAGGAAGGAAGGAAGGAAAGGGCTTAGTTTCTCACACCCGCCATAAACTTAAAATGATTGCTTCTCCCATTCCCCTGATGGTGACTAGGAGTCAGAGTGCTCATTCCCTGTAAGTTCCCAAATTCCTTGTCAGGTCTGTTATAGCCTCTTTATATTATCCTCTATTTTTTCTCAATTTTCTATCATTCTACTGTTACTTTCTTCTTTATCTCTTTTGTCATAACCTCATAATTTTTGCCCACCTCCACTTAAAGTACTGCCCCCCAAACACACACATATCTTTTAGCTCATTTTCTATAGGGCCATCCACAGTCATCACTAGCCCACTTGCAACTTTTTAATTACTTTGTATTTTTATTGAATAGCTAAGCCTTTCATCATGACCTATGATTTCTTCCATAACCTGGTCCCTGCTTAATTCTCCAAATGCATGTGATCATACTTGTTTTCTCCAACAATTCACAACAACAAAAAATGCTTTAAACAAGGTCAGCGTTATTAAACTTCCCGGCCTTTGCACATACTTATCCTCTGTTCCTTCCCTTGTTTCCTTAATTTGATTCTCATCTTCATTTTTCAAGAATCAATTTTGATGTAATTTTTCCTCAGAATCCTTTCTTGTCACCCTCAACAAAGCCACCCCTCTCTCATTTCCTTATTCCTACACATACTTCATTACAACACTTGTCAAAATGTGCTATTTCTCTCAACAGCAGTTCCCTCTCTCCTGTCTCTTTGTAAATATGTTTTTTATCAGAAGGACTGACATCTGATACATACTCAGCAATTTCTATTTTATAAATTGTACTGAAACTAATAGAACAAAATAAGTGATTGAAAATTAAAAATAAAAAATTAGAGTGCTGTTTCATTGGGATACTTTGCCTACACAAAAGCCATTGAAGTGGAGATAACAATAATAATAATAGTAATGTCAAATGCTAACACTAGTAACAGTAACAAAAATGCTCAACACTTTCTATGTAGCAGATGTACAGATTTTCTGGGGTGGGGGCAGGAGTATGAATTATTATGTTTGACCTTGATGACAGATAAAGTAACTAAAATTTAAAGAATAAAAAAAAATAAAGAAAAAAAAAGCATGTTCAGAAACACATAGTGGTGAAGCTGAAATTCAGGCCACACCTGTCTAATTCCAGAGAGTCCATTTCATTATCCATTAATCATCCCAACTCCCTGATTACCCTTTCCCGGTATTAGTTAAATTATATTTTCATCGAACAGCTCATTTTTTATTGAAATACCAAATAACAAGTTATTTGGGATTTGTTTAGATCCAGAACATTTATCTCTGTAAAGGCATACTTTTTGCCTGCAGATTTAAAAAAAAAAAAAAAAAAAACCCTAAATACTATGAAAAGAGACTGACCTCAATGAAGCTTTTGTTTGAAGCATTTTAAAGAATCACATAGCACACACACACACATCAAACAAATTTTTAGATAATACCAGCTATTTTTCCCAAAGTAATATTCATCAACGTCTCTAGCTATTCAATACAATTATAGAGATTTGAAATACACAGTAGATATTGATTCTATCTCTCACATAAAGACTATTTAAAAATAAGAACTTGGGGGGGGTAATTTTGAGTGAAATCATTTGCATAAAAAAATTCTGGCCTATTACTTGAGTTGGCCTTAAAATAAGCCATAAAACATATAAAATTAATGAGGCAGGTATTTTTAATAACTTTTAATAAGACTCTCCCCTTTGTGCTAATCAAAATAATTAGCATTTCTATTATTTCTTTGGAATATCACTATAGAACTCTTGGCTAAATAAAGGAATTTAATGTTTTAACAAAGTGATTAGCATTTATATTATTACAGGAGCAACATATTAAACATTATCTCCTACAAATTAGAATCAGAGCTATGGAGGTTAGCATTTCTACTGCTATGCTAGAAATTTGTATAAGCTTACTCACCATGAAAAGGAATTAACTCTGGATTTTATCAGACTGGACCTATAAAAGAAAACAAACAAACAAAACAAAACAAAAAAAACAAAAATGAAATGAGGCTACTTTTTAAAATTAAAATGTATCAAAATAAACTTGCTCTAAGTCAGTTCTAGTCACATACTAGGCAGTAACCCCTCAGAATGGCCCCAGAGCATAGCTCCATGGGACTAGCCTCATGCTCTTGTTTCTGTTCTGGGAAAACATAGACCATTAGCAAATTTAAGAATAGGAAGAAGACTGTCAGACTTCCAGTTCTATGTTGGCTTCTACATGGAAATCATTTAAAGAGAAAAAAAAATCAAAACAAAGCTCTCACACTTAGAAAAATTATGGGTTGTTAAAAAGTCATCAGGTAATCTATTATTGTAATTAACTATTTTTTAAACAAATAACTCTTTCTGTGAATAAATTAACTCACTTTGAGTGATACAGTATACAACTTTTATCAGTAAAATGACAGATGCTCATTTCCATGGCATCACTGTTTTGTTTTGTTTTGATTTTTAATGTATTAGAAAAGCTTACAAATCTCTCTATAAAGTACCAGTAGCTTTCACTGACTCTTTTCATCATTCAGGTCATTAGGGAAAGCTCCAGGCTGTTCTTCTCCCACTGCATTTAACCAAGTCAGATGTAAAGAAGAGGTGCATGGGCAAGAATGGGCAAGGGTCAAGGTCATTGACTAAAATATGATGTCAGAGTCATGGTCTATTTTTCTTTTAGGGTTCCATTCTCTGGGTCCATCCTTCAACTCTCCCACATGCAATGAACATTAAAAGAGTCTTGACCTCTTTTAGCTAGGGAGATTAGTTTCACCTCAGAAAGATCTGGGGAGGCACTTAGAGCCTGTACTAGATTCATGACAAACTTTTTTTCCAAAATTTTTCTACATTTTTTAAGTCACTTTTTATTTTGGAATAATTTTAGACTCATAAGATGTTGCAAAAATGTTAGAGAGAGTATCTGTGTATTCTTTACCTGCTTTCCCCAATGACATTTCAAATAATCAGAGTACATTATATAAACCAGGAAATTGACATTGGTGTAATTATATTAACTGAACTATAAATCTTATTTGGAGTTCACCATAATTTACATGAACATTTTTTGGGTGGAATGCAGAGTTTTATAAAATTTTATCATATGACAGATTTGTATAATTACCACTACTATCAAAATACTTATATATTCCATATCCATCATGACAAAAAAACATTCTCTAGTTACCCCTCATTAGTCAAATCATCCCTCAACCCTAACCTTAGCAACCATTGATGTGATATTATTATTTTTTCTTCTTTATTTTTTTCTTTTACTCTAGCCAGGCCACCATAATATTTTCCTGGGCTATTAAAATTGTCTTCCATTGCCTTTCACCTTGTCTTCCACCAATCTAATTCCCACAATACAGTGAGATAGAACTATTTAAAATACATGTGATAATGTCATAACTGTTTCAGACCTTATCTGAGTGATAACTTTAATACTTTAGGATAAATTCAGGATTCCATATGTCTTCTAGGTCCCTTTCTGTCATACCATTCATCAGACCCAATATTCTAAGAGCCTGTTTATTTGCATGTATACTTCATTATGCTGTAAACCTTAAGGGTAAGGCTGTGGCTAGCCTGTTCATAATTCTATATATAAAAGTCTAGTTCAGTGACTGAAACATAGAAAGTGATTAATAAATGTTTGTTGAATGCATTAATGAGAGAACCATTTATTTCAGATCGTAGGTAGAACCAGGGAACATGAAAGCAACAAAATGTGGACAAACATGTAGGGTTAAAGCACCAATATAATAGATAGTTGAGAACAAAGTTAAAATTTTTCCCATCGCTACATTTTTCATATGCTAGTGTTAATTACATGTAGCAAAATTCCCCTACAAAAATACCTCTATTATGTCACACTCTATATCATCGTCTCAAATATTGAGTAAATCACATATTGTGCAGTAAAAAAAATGATCATTAAACTATTTCTATTATGGAGAAACACCCTCCGTGAAGCTCAATTTCTCAAATGCAGTTGTAATGGCACCACATGTGTGTCTGGTTAGAGCAAATGAAACCCATCTACCTCTAAATTTGTAAAACCAGTCCTCAGCCTAAATATGAGTTGATAAAGTTAGAAAGCCTTTAGTTCAGAATACAAAACACCCCATTGCATATTTCACATTTCACATTCCTACACAAACTTATTATATATGCATATAACATGGCTGTTGCTTTGTGACATTGGCAAATGCTTTTAAATCTTCTAAATGTTTTTTTTTTTAAATGTGTGAAATGTATTTTTTTTCAAGAATGTAAAAGTCAACTGAGGCCAAGTGGCAGTGGGAGTCCGTTGGCTATAAATCTACTCAATATGTAAACATATGCATATTGAATTTTTCCTCACTAGGCCAACTATAAAATATCTACCTTGTTATATGTGTTATTTATACTGTGCAAAGTTCACACTACTAAGAGAACTATAACTTTTATATTCATAGTTTGTTCTGTGACATGCAAAAGTTAATTTTTTCTAAAACATAAAACTAGACTTTTGAGAATATAATATTGCCTCACATTAAGAGCTTATTGTATAAAATACATTGACCATTCAAGAATAAATTTTAGCATATTAAGTTATGCTTATTATAAATTTATTTTGTTTTCCAACATGCTTATAGTATACCAAAATTTATTGTTCCTTTGATCTTCTGAATGAATGTACTAGATATGACAATTTTTCAAAATTTTAATATAAAAATTATTTGCATGTTCTATATTATGTATACACTGTTTATTAAACATATATATATATATATATATAAAATGTTGAAATTTGTAATATTTAATCATTTAGTAGATAAATGTCTACTACCATAGTTATATGCCACTTGACTCCTTATAAAAAGAATGAAAAAGGCTCTTATTTCAGTTAAGCAGGTCTCAAAGAAGATGTCTCTTCTTAAATAAGTAAAAGGATAAAAAATCAGTGAGTACAGCACTGTCCTTTGGAGAATGGACCTTGCCTTTAGGTCTCTGTAATCTACAACTGATTTAATAAGATTTATTCTTTTTATGATTTATGAAACACTACTTATAGTTGAGAAATAATTCAGCATTATTCTGGACAGGATATGAAGAATGAATCTTTTTAGCCTTTAAAAGAAGCTTATTCTGCTTTTCTTTTAGGCAAAGAAATAAGACTGCTAATCTTAGACACCATTTCCCTGCAGATGGTACTGGTCAGATCTAGTTCCTTTAAATGAAAATGTGAATTTTATACCTTTATTACAGTAATAAGATTGAGGTGCTGCTTATAAAACAGTATATGTTCCTCAGTAAATGGCAGACTGTTTGACTTCACTCTGAACTGCAGTACTTGACAGAAGTATTTTTTTTTTCATAGTTGGCTATAAAAAAATAAGAAAGACTCGAAATGCATAAATTGTAGCAGATGCTTCTTCCTTAACTTACCCTAGTGAAATAATTTTGATGGGTGGTTATGAATTTGTAAGTAATGTTTACTTCTGAAATGCCATAATTGGTTTGGAACCATTTGACGTGTTTCGAATTGTAACTGTTTTTATTATAATATGGAATTGTATTGTCTTTTTATGAAGTGGTATCTTTTTGATGCATGAAAGTTCTGGCTACATTTGTTATCCATCATGAGGAAACCAGATAAGTAAATATTACAACTATAACTGAAATGCTTCTTTTTTTACATGAATAAATGAAAGCCATTCTGAATCTGAAGGCAGAAACACTCTATCTGAAGATTGACAAACTGCATATTTGTTCGGTTAAAAAAAAAAAAACAAACCAAGTGTCTGGCTTCTACATTGTGTCTAAGGGAAATGTCTGTCTCCTATATGACAGAGCCTCTGAAGATGCAGGTACTCTTTTCTTGGTGGAGGTAGAAGAGGTCAACTGAATATACCTTAAAGAAAAAGAGCCCTCATCTATTTATTTACTGTTGAATAAAATAGGACCACACAGTCTGTCCATCTGAAAATGTTGTGGCTTATCTATGTTGCTACAAACCCAAGTCCCTCTCAGTTTTCTAATTTTTTCTATAAACATTTATTGAGCACATAACTTTATGCAAAATATCATTAAGAACTAGATTGTTGTTAAGCACTCACAACCTTTGAGCACTCACAACTTTTATGTGATTAAACTGCCTTTAACATAATCTCAAAACATTGATTATATTGAGTAATATTTTTTCATATGTGGTTTAACCTAAAAATGAATGACCTGATTTCTAATTTGCTAACGCAGTACAAATACTCTTTGAATAAAAAATTACCTCATGGAAAACTAGTCAAGCAATTCAAAAGAACAACCAGATCTTAATCTTCTGATTTGTACTGGAAGTTAAAAGAGGTTTTCTAGGAGGCAAACATCAAAAACAATTATGGCATAAAGATTATAACCAGTAGAATGATTTTCTCTTGTTGAGGATTGTTTGGATAATATATGAACATGCGTTATACAATTCAGACATTTTTGTTGGTCACATAAGACATGAATCAGGTAGGTGATTGGTTAAAAGGATATTTGGAATGAAGGTAACAAGTTTAAAGACAGTGATACCATGTACACCAATGTTTCTCAAACATAAGTATGAATCTGAAACTTCTGGGGAATCTCAATAAAATCCAAACTGATTCAGAATTTCTAGGGTAGGAACCAAAAGTCTGCATTTTTAGCAAGCTCCTATGTGATGCCAAATATACTGGCCCACTGACGACACTTAGAGACACTAAGAGAATGTTACAAATAACTTAAGATCTAATAATATATAGCATCTTTACCAAACCTGTGAGTAGGGCAAAAGAATGAGATAATAAGTAAATTTGACAAACTATAAACTGTTACATTTTCTTTACAAAGAGTCCATCCCTGTATACTGATGACAATATGAGATCCTATCTTCAAATGCAGTGGCAGTATAATTTTAATTTCTCTTAGGCATGATTTTTTTAATCATTCAAAAACAAGAGATGAAAAAAATGTCATTGCCATTTTAAAAAGAGGGATCAAAGAAGTTATTACAAACAATAGAGTAGTAAGAGTAATCTAACTTCCAGACACATTTTAAAATAATTATTAAAGAGCTGGCTTATAAGACCTAATATAAGGCAATCACAAAAGCAGAATTATTACTTGAAAAGCCATATCAAAATAGATTGGTTAATTGACTAAGTAAGGTACATTGGGTAGAAGTTTCTAGAATTAGACTAATGGGTTATGTCTACTTCTTTTTATTTAACAATCTATTAATGTATTATATAACTAAAATAAAGAAAACACTGGCATCTACATTTTATATATCATTGATCTGCATAAGATAGCAAAGATACCAACAAGCTAAAGAGGCAATTCATATATGCAACCTGTGAAAGCACCAATAAATGCTTTTATCTAATCATCCTTATTTTAAAGTCAACAATAAATTTTCAATATATTAATTCATAAAATGAAATGAATAGTTTCCTGAAGGGGAGAAAAAAAAGGTTTCAGAATATTAGAGGGGTCTCTGTATTTTAGAAATTAAAAATTATTCTTTATGCAGTCCAATATATGGAGACAGAGGGGAGAGTCAAGAAGTGTTTCATCAAAGAAGTGGGCTAGAGTTTGTCCATGTGCAGGTATTGTCAGACAGATGGACAAAGTGGACAAGTGACAGTGCTTGTTTAGATTATTTAAAATTGAAAGAAATAATATAATGAAGAAAGGCATAGAATCAAAAATGCACACGGCCTATAGAAACATGCAAAGACTATCCACGAAGAGGTGCAAAGGCTGGACTGCAGTGAGACTAAAAAGGGCAACTTGAAAAACTGTAATATTATCACATGTTTAATTTCACTTTATAGATCCTCAATTTCATTCCTCTTCATTGACCATTTTCAAAATGCAGTTAATATAAACTTTTTGAAAACTTATAATACAAACCTTTAATAAAAGAATGAAAATCTAGGAAAATAAATGGCACAGAATAATTTTTTTTTTTTTTTGAGGAGGCACCAGTTACACAGTGAAACAGGATTCTTGGGAACTTCAGTATCAGGGTCAAGAGCAAGGAAGTAGAGTCCAGGGACCCCTTGCCTCACAGTCCTGCAGACCTAGAGACCTTCATCCCCCTGGATATACTTGCCTGCCTGAGCTTTTTGACTTAAAATTTCTCTCCACATCCTCACTTTCCTTCTTGGCTCTCCTTAGCTAAATGGTTGGATATAATGCAAACTAGATTAGAACTATGAATGTCTGTGTATGTGTGTCTTCTGAGTGAAGTACAGCCTCAAAGTCACAGATGGCACATTAGAAAAAAGAAATATAGTAAAATGAGTAAAATATATTCTCATTCACAATTTCCTAAAGGCCCCTTGGCTGTTAATTGAAACTTTTGTCTACTTTATTGAACAATAAAAGTGGCAGCAACTACTCCCAGGTGTCCTTCAGTATTAAAAAGAGGATAAAGGGTTCTAGCAAAGGTGACAGAAATTAATGCAGTGAGCCCAGCTATCAAACATTCTGATATGTGAATTGCCTGATATTTCTATAATGCTGTCTTATGATTGGAAATGTTATCGCTTCTATTGAATCAATAGAAAATGTTAAACCTCCACAGAACCCCAATTACAAACTAAAGCTGGAAGGTTAACATCTGGGAGCAGCAAAGATAGAAACAATCTCTATTGTCATACCTTCTTGACAAGTAAATGTCAGAAACATAACGCCTTTGCTTGGTCTCAGCACGGAGCACATGTAAAAGAATGATTGTAAGGCTGCCTCAAGTCAAATCGCCTGTCATCTCAGCTTTGACATGGAATTACTTTTGTTTTATGCATCTATTAACCTTGAACTATCAGCATTTGTTTTAATGTTCCAGGCTGAAGTGACCTAAATGTTCTCTCATGAAAAAAGAATCTGTGAGAGGAGAGAGCATGTGGCCTGAGTTGTGGCTGGTCTTTATGAAAAGGCAAAGTGATTGAGACCAGGAGGACCACCTCTCTCCCAAATGGCAATGCTCTGCTTCAAAGTCCACCATTAGAAGAGCATTCTTTTGTGTTTTAAACAGTTGCCCTTTCACTAAGTCTCCTGTGAAAATGTAAAGATCACACATCATGGAAAGGATCCTATATAATAATCGATGACACAATTATCACATAATCTATTTAGAAGTCCTTGACATCGTCAATAAGAGAGAGGAAGAGGAAAAAGATGACTTCTGATTTTCACTATGGAACATAAGGCAGAGAGAAATTAAGTAACTTGACTTTGATCTGGATCCTGATGTCTTCCCATTTTGCAGCACTTTGACTCTTGCTAAACATTATTAAATGCTCTACATCTTCTGTATTACCTTGGCTATTATCATTTAAAGAATATTTATCTCAGCTTGCTTTTAAAGTTATACTAGTAAGGAAAGTCAGGTAGTTTTGTGACTAGCTCCCCATTTTCTATTCTGTTCTGGTGCTCTGTGTGTGTGTGTGTGTGTGTGTGTGTGTGTGTGTGTGTGTGTGTGTGTGTTTCCCAAATATTGAGGCAATTTTAGTTTCATCTGAATTATTGTCTCAAATTATGAAGTAATTATTTTTCTTGTATTTTTTTATCCAGCATAATGTATCTGAGCCTGGGCTCTAGAAATACTACTTTGCCTTTTATCCAATATGCCAGGTACCCCAAAGCATATTTTGGACATATTTTGCTCAAAGCTCGTCAGGGATACTCATGTCCTCTTTTGAGTTCCAATTTTTTTACTTGGACTCCCAGGTTGGATGCAGCCTAGTTTTCTGAGGGATAGAATAACTCAGAGAAGGTTTGATCTGAACTAAAGTCTATTTTCCCTGTTCCCATTAACCAGGAACTCAGAGTTCAGGGTGCATGTAATCATTCTCTTAAATAACATGCATTTATACGGCATATGCTATGTACCAACCACTGCTAACAGCATTTAACACCTTTACTTCATAGACTTTCCATAATATTTTATGATATAGAAAGTCTTATATTCCCATTTTATAGATGAAAAATCTGAAATACAGAGATTTAAAGCTAAGAGTCTTAGAGTTAATAAGTAGCAGCAGCTATAACTGAATTCAGTCTTCTCTAAAACCTATAATTTTAATACCCCACTACACAACACCTTGCTAGGCACCTAAGGAGATACAAGTTTAAAAGAAAAAGCATTTATTGAACATCTATTATAAACTAGGCTCTGCAAGGATTTTATATAAAGATTTTATTTAATGCTCATAAAAATTCTACTTTACAAAGATCTATTTTACATGGTTACAAAACTCTGACTCCAAAGTTCAAGTTATTTTCAATCTAGGTGAAGAGCCAATATACTAGTAGAGATAAAAATACAACACTTGATAGTGTAGTAATTAGTAATGATGTGTTATAGAAATTATGTGCTAAAGTAATTTAGGGTTTTGATTCTAAAAACTGGAAGATTAAGCAAAGCCTTATAGCTTTTCCCAGTGAGCCCTGGACAACAAGACAAAGGTTCCTGCTAACTCTGTAGGATGTTTTCCTATAACCTTTTTCCTTTCCAGGATCATATCAGCACTTCGCTTCAATAAGTCTCTATTGCCAAGAGTGACTAATTTTATAGCAGGGATGAGCATGCACAGACAGATAAGGAAGTTTTTAAGACAATAGCTTTGAAAAATATAGAATCTCAAAGTCAAATTAGATGCGTATTTAGTAAGGTCAACTTTACAGAAACAGATTTCAATGTTCATGGTGTGGCTATACAGTTTAGTCTTGATTGCCCTATAACCAGACCTCACTCTTCTATCTCTTTCTTTTCTTTGTGAGAACACCAAGTTTTATAAACTGTTTCAGATTTGTTCAATTTTTAAAGCAAGGTGGATGACACCAACCTCTGTTGAACCACAGCAACATAAAAATCAAATTGTAGTAATTTGTTTTCTATGAGCAACTATAAAAATACTATCAGTCTGGAAAAGTACTGTCTTGGTGAAATAATGGCTGTGGCCCAGAAATAAGTAGCACTCATTTGGCAAAATTCTCCTTGAAGTTAGTAAAAGTTTATATTGAAGGAAACTAGAGAAGTATATCTGATCGTGACAATATTTTTTTGTTCCAAGCCAGAGGATATTTAGGAAGATGTGTACTGCAAAAGTGATCGGATGAGTGTATCACCAGATAGTTATTTTAGCACGTGATGACAGGGCTAAATGTAAAAAGAAACAGAGTTACTCATATCACAAAGTTCTAATTCACATTTATGTTAGCAGTCTTGCAAACCAAATTGCTTATTTTATTTGCTATATTCATGGGTCTTAGGATCAAAGAACTCTAAGTCTCGTAGGCAAGTTTATAAAAACACTGAATTCCAAACAGTTTGAGAAGAAATATTTCCTGTGGAGGTCACACTGAAATAACAGCATTGCTCAATGACATTCATTCTTCTATTTAATTCAAAAAGAGCACTGATGATTGTGAGGTCAAATGATTGAGTTGAAATCCATCAATTTTGTGTTAAAATTGTGTAAAATATATTCAAGTAAGTTGTGTAAAATATATATACATATGCACATAAATGAATATGTGTGTATTTGTGTGTGTGTGTATGGATAGATAGACAGATGGACAGACTGACAGAGAGAGAGATGGACAGATGGAGAGACAGAGACTCGATGACTTTATGGACATATTTCTAGCATGTTACAAGGCTTAGTGGGATAGGAAATATAGGAAAGTTGAATGCTTAGACTCAACAACCTACAAAACTTGTTTTTTTAATGAGACAATTCTTTGCACATGAAACAATCAAAAAACATTACAAAATAATACATAGCTACATAATATATTTAGTGGCACAGATTTACTATTTTAGAAATTCATTAAAAGTGGCTGATCCAAAACCTTGGAAAAAAGAAATAGCTACATGGCATAAAAAGTAATTACATAAAAAGTAATTACTTTTACGTAATTGACTCATTCATTTAATAAGACAATATTTATTAGTAACTACTGCAAAAGGTGATGAAGATTAAAATAATGAACACAGCATAATCTCTTCCCTCAAAGAGTTTACAATGTAGTGGAGGAGAAAGAAAAGAAAAACAACATCTAGTGTTCGATAAATTTATATTGTCATAAGCACAGATTGCTGTATGTATCATTCATTTATAAACAAACTTTCTACCAGTCATATCTGCTCTCCATGTAGACATTGTTTACAAGAAAAAAAAGCAACAATAAAAGAATTCAGTAAAGCAAAGACCAAGGAGGATAGGAAATTTGCAGTGTCACTTCTACTATGAGGCCTCCAGCCTTCATGGGATGACTTTATGTAAAAGATTTAAGGAAGAGTGAACTTCTGTATCACAAGCAACAAAAACAACAAAAATAATTCTTAAAGTAGTGTCTTGGTTATCAAGATATGACATGTTGGGCACAGCAATATAACACCCAAGAAATGACTGATTGGATAAATAAAAAAATAAATAAATAAGGAATAATGCTATAGTGCCTCTCTCCTTAAAGATAAAAGTCTTGTTAATAGTTAATGTTACTAAGGTTCATTCCTTAATAAGTTATGTAATGCTTTTTATTTTACTTTTTTTTCATTTTCAGTCTCTCATACTGTAATTTAAACATCTTATTTGTTTATTGTTGTTTCCTCTAAGTAAGCACTTTGAGGACAAGTTTGATTTTATATTATCTGGAACCATATTCAGGCCATAAAATAAAAAAAACATGCATATAATAATGGTAACCCATCTCCTAAGGGAACACACACAAAGGTACTTTTATATATCAAAGATTACGATAGACAGGTCTGAAACCCATTTTCACCAAGCACAAAACTATGACTGTGGCTAAGAGATGATATAAACCTCAGTTTTTCATGGTAAATGAGGGGTATAATAGCTACCCAATAAGGATTTTATGAGTATTATTTAGAAGTACGTCTGTAAAAAGCCAAGAAAAAATGCTTTGCCCAAATAATACTAGACCTCTTTTTTCACTATCCCACAGAATCATACACATATGCAACGAAAGAGACGTCGCAATCAGTGTCACCACCTACTGACACACATGCTGTGTAGTGCTCAATCCGGGGGTGTGATACACCTAGAACGCAAGCTGAGATGCCCTCTGGAAATGTGAAAAGTAATAGCTCCAAATAGGGTCTGCCAGATTCTAAATTATCAAAATCAGCAAAGGTCATTATTCTATTTAAATGTCAGAACTGGGGCTTGGTCTAGTGATATAAATAAATATCAATCTGGCACATTTTCTTTTATATATGGTCCACTGATGGTGAATCATATATCATGTGTAATATTTATGCTATGTGCCAAAGTAAATTAGAACAAAACATCCATTTTAATGAGATGGTTCTGAATATGGTAAATTTTTAATAAATTCCTTTCTGTCCTATCCCTTTAGCAATTACACAAAAACAATCTCTCTGCACTTTATCTTTTACTATATTCTCATTATTCTTAAATATATGTTACATATGTTCTTTTCTCTATACTTTTCGATGTGCCACTCTCCTGACTGGTATATTCTCCCAAGTTGTCTCTGGTTTTCTCAGCTCCTTCAGGCTTTCAAATACCAGTTAATTTCCAAATTCCAGTCTCATCGGGGTGCCTTCTTCCTCTGCCCCCACAAAGCTGATCTTTCCCTGGGCAGTTTCAAAAGTCAACATTATTCTTATTTAGTTCTTAACATCTCAAGGCAACCCTTTTTAAAATATATGTGTGTGTGTGTGTGTGTGTGTGTGTATTAGGTTATCCAATTTTATATCTGTTATGACTTGCTTTACAACATGAAACACAAATATGGTTAGAGCACTCTAATATTTCTAATTTCCCTTTTGGAGACTCAGCCACCCTGTCTCCCTATAACCTAAGCCTGGGGGTGGAGAAGGGAATAAATCTAGTCAGACTACATCTAACATAGCTTATTGCTGTCATATAATGACTGATACAACTGGGTCTTGGATCAGTATCTCCCTGAATGTTTTAAATTCCTGTGTAGGCAGTGGGATTCTTTAAGGAAAAAGAACTTTGTTCCTTCAGGACTATGTTCCATTAATAAGGTAACATAGTTGGAGTTCTTGTATATTACATTCTGTTCTATTACAAGATGGTCACAAAATAACGGATCACTCTTACTCTGCTTGACTACATATGTTGGAAGACTTTGTATACCAAAGGGACTGGCTCAAAGATAACTTTCAGTTTCAGACACTTGCCTGACTGGAACCAGCTCTCCTCCCAGTGTCTACTGTAACTTTATCTTAAATCTATATCTAGGGTTAACCTCTCTGTTTTCAGGACAATTTACATGAGAGAGTTCCATTGTCTTTTTCTTCTCCTGGACTTTGGGAAATGTCATTCTGCTCACTAGCTAGGTCTACTTCAAAGCTTGGTCATCAGGAGTCAGCATTCTTCACTTCTAGAAGACCTCTAGGAAAATGAAACTCTTTAAACAACTTTATTCCACCTTTTTTGCAAGGGTCAGTTTCATTTACCATTAGTCTCAGAGAGTGACAACTTTATGGAGTCATAAAACTTTCCGTTAAGACATAATCTTTAAACAGTGGAAACCTACTCATTCTAGAGTAAAAAATCTTATTACTCACAAAATCTTTCCTTGGACATAAAATATCAGCTTCTCTACATTAAAATAAAAGCAAAAACAGAACTGGAAAATAAAATCAACAAAAGATAGAAAACATCTTGCCTATATAACCAAAAGCATGTATCTTATCTCCTTTATATCTCCAAAAACTAGCACAGAAATTTTCACATAATACCCTATTATTAGAATATCAAAGCATATGATTATTAAAATTAGGTATGGGAGGAAACTTAAAGACAGATAATTTGAAATCAGACTTGAGCTGTGAAGCCCAAGGTCATCACACTAGCTTGTGTCAATGCAGAAAACATTTGATTATAATAATATCTAGTTTACACACTATTAGCTAAACTATGAAGAAACCTTAAGAATGAGAGCCTCAACATCAACTCCTCTTAACTTTTCTATAGTAGTTTATCCAAGTATATACATAGTGGACATACAGTGATAATTTTACAACAAGTTTATGTTGAAAGAATGGAGAAAAAAATGTAATCTTATATGTTGTTCTATTTCTTCCTATATAATTTCTACATGTCATCTTGAAGATATGAACTGATCTTAATACAAAATATTATGACTTGATTATAGCAATCAGACTTTGTTAAATTATTTCTTACTCTTTGAATATTTAGATAAAGTGAAAATGCTAGTGGCAAGCAGAAAAATTATGACATATAAAATTTATTTTCTATTTATTGTTGTCACATTTATTGCTATTTTCAATGAATGTAATTATTTTTAAATAGCTTATACCATTTCCATAGGCATTATTATTGAATTGCAGGAAAAACAGCTAGCATCATTCAAGAATGGCTCCAGGTATAAATAAAATTAAAAAAAATATGCCATCGGTCATCTTTCAATCTTGCCTTTTCATATTTCTTTAATCCTGCCAGAAATATTCCTTTGTCCATACCCAGTGCCTATTTAGTGCTTATTGGCTGCCTGAAAACCAGTTTGGCACTCAGTAATGCCATTCACCTGAACAATATCTCTTCCCTATGGGGCATCTGAGGTGAGGTTCACAGCAGTGTGTGAGTGAAACTGAAGCTAATATAGAACCACCTGTCCCACTGGCCTGCCAAACCAGAAATTGGACACTCAGGAGTTTTCTCCATTGAAAACTCTCTTTATATATTTGTATATATACTTGTCTCCAGATTCTTTTTTCTTTCTTTCTTTTTTTTTTTTTTTTTTTTTTGGATTATAGGGGTAAGTACATTTATGTCCCAGTGGTTTTAAACTTTAAAAACTACCAAAACTGTGCTCACTCTGAAAACATGAATTGTAATCCTATGATTGAAAGCAACCAAGGTTTATAGTAACTTTAAGGGCTATTAAGCAAGTTCCTCTATGAATCCAGAGAGTGAATTGTATAAGCATTTAGAATGTGCTGATGATAAAGGGATTCATAAAAGTTGTTATGCTGATTTTATGTTGATGGATGTTTGAATATAAGGTGAGTTATTAACCAGAAGCAAGTGAAACTAATGTTTAAGTGTTATGATATATGTGTAATTGAAAGCGAATTTTCTTGGCAAAATGGGGAACACAGTGAAAGAAAAAATGAGTGAGCTCAAATAAAGATAATAATACAGATAAATTCATTTGCAATGCCAGTACAAGTAGCCAAGTTTCACATAAAGCCAAGAATTTAATCCCTAAAGAAATCTATTTGAAGTGCCACATAGAATTATTAAATGTTTGGTAGATGACACTCAATTCTGCTTATTAATTAGATCTTTGCAGTCTTCCTCCTTCCTCCTCTTCACCATATGTCTTTTCTACTCTTCACAGACTGTTGCTTCCTTTTCTGGCTACATATTTGTGTAACTATTGGGTGAGTAAATTACCTTCTCTTTGCATGCTGTCTTAACTATTGAAAGAACAGAGCTCTGCATCTATACCACAGCAATTTGTTTAGAGTTTGGATTCTAAATGCTCAGTCTGACAACCCAACAACACAATTTTGGACTGAATGGTAATTGAAAGTGAAGACAAAATTTTGGACTGAATGGTAATTAAAAGTGAAGACAAAAATCACGTTTTTGATTCTCCTCTTTTGTTTCTTTCACCTGAGATCCCACTACCTTTTCTATAAACTTACACTTAATCACAATACCGAGACAGAAAATAGAGAGGAAATGTCCACTTGACAATAGATATCCAGATGGAAACTTTATTTGGACTTTCTCTTTAACACTGCTCATAATAGTCATCATTCACATTTTCTAAACATTTTCATATTATCTTATTCACCTAATCTGGGCAAGTAGATATATGTGATTTTGCTCTTTAATGCCCTCCCTTGTCTTTATAATATAAACATAAATGTTAAAACTACAGAGGGTGTTTTCCTCCTTGTTTCATATTTCATGCTCAAATAATCATATATAAAAAAGATAATCAAAAGAAGATTAAGAGACTTATTTTTGAACATTTTAAACAAGAGTTGGTAAAATTAGTGTGGTAATCAATTAACTAAAAAAAAAATCCTGAGACAGTGGTGTTTTTATTGGTTAGTTAGATGGTCAAAGCTAAATAAGCTTTGGGAAGAAAATTTTAAAGGTGCTTGTTAATACTCGAGGTAACTTCAAAATATATTAGTCAGAAAGTAGAATCTTATAGATCTCTCCCACAAGTGGGTTTTATTCACAGTTTACACTTTAGCAAACATTTGAGTCCAGAATATGGAAAGTCTTTCATCCTCTACTCAGTTTAAACTCTTCATATTAAAAAATAAAAATAACTATTGAAAATACCATACCATAAAATTTTTCACCAATTATTTTTTTAATCTTGAAGAAAAAACAACTTTTCTCTAAAAAATGCTTAATAAATGACAAACAGAATATGTCAAACAATAAACAGAATTATACCAATCACTTTTACCTTGCGCCACTCTATTCTCTGCCAAAACAAAATACGAACAACCACAAAAAGTGAATACAGAGATTAGAGGAGCAGTTTTGTTTTATTATATTAAAATTTCATAGTATATTTTTAAACAGAAAATTAATGATTCAGTTCAGATTTGTCATGCCCAAACTGCTAGTGCAAACATTTCACAATGTAGTTTGTTAGAACAAGAGAATTCCTTAGATATAGGTTATGTTGTTTTTGTATAACTTCTCTCAGTCTCATATAACATTGTTGTTAAATGAAAAAAATGTTAGTTATATTAAAATGCTGACACATGGATTCATAATTAGTGGAAAAATTAATCCAGCTGCCCTCCCCATTTAAAATGTCATATACTAGCTCTTTACTACTCTAAAGTAATGGTGTTATCATAATTCTGCCTTTGGTCTTTCAAAATGCAGAGATGTATGAAAGATTTAAATGACAATATCAGAGGTTTATTTATCAAAATTGTAATTATACAAAACAGAAAAATTTATAATGCTCTAGTAAATTCCAGATTTAAAATTGCCTTCCTGACTGAAGTAATACATCAATAGGAAAAAGTGAAATTGGGATAAATTTTATTGTTTTGAATTTAGCTCCAAAATAGATTAATTTAAAAAGTTTTGGGTATGAAAAACCTGGCTTAAAACTGGTATGTAAAAATATCTGAGATTTTTAGCTCATTGTCAATTAATAGGAAGCTATAATGTAATGCAAATAAACTTAGACATCATTAATGTATGGATTTTATTGATATAATGACAAGTCATTGTTCTACTGCATTTTGCATGATAATATCAACTCTGAAGCTCATGCCTCATTAACAGTTCTTCATTTTTAGGAAAGCACTAGCAAAATGAGGGATTCAGAGGAAGTTGCTCAATATTACAAAGTGTCTGGAAATTATATTGCTCTATATAGCTATCAAAGAAACTAGTCTGAAGGCAAAACTATGTCTCATTAATATTAAAAACACTGACAAATAGAAAGGCAACAAATTTTGTTTCTTCTCTTCCAAACCACTAAACTTAAACCATACCAAGAAAGTTACAAGACTCTGGTTTTGATTCAAATGAGAGGTTTTAACAATTGAAGAGCTTGTCCTCTTTAGCACACAACACAGAACTCCTCTTACTGAGATCATCAAGCAAAGACATATTTATAGGGGAAAAACAGGTTGTCAGGAAATGTTGCTCTGCATGATGGGTTATATAAGAATATTTCCATCATTCTCCTTAATTCAAAATTTTATGATTCTACCCATGCTTCAACCTAAATTATAGCACATGCAGTGAACAGGTGATGAGGAAGCACCCCAGAAACAAGGAAAAAATGGAAAATTGCCCTCTGCCCTTAGTATTTTATCCCACCATTTATGTATTCTTTCTAACACACTCTAATATACTGACTTTAAAAAAATAATAATAAAACTGCCTATAGTTAATGATAATCAATTTAGATAAGTTTCATTGACTAAGCCACTTTTATATTTATAGACACTGCATTGAAAGAATTAATATACTTTTCTTTGAAAAAATTAATTTCTATCTTCTTATTAAACAATTAAAACTTTTAAATTAATGTAATAAAACATAGGTTATTATAAGCATCACCTATGTAAATAAAAATAATTACATATACACAAGCATGCATACCTTCACATACACATAGTGGGAGACTGACTTTTATAAATATGTATTAAGATCCATCCTTTAAATTGATTATCACTTTGGAAAGGACCCTATTGACAGTTCTTAAGTGGCACTGTCATTTTTTCTGCCTGAAAAACAATTCAGAAGAAACAGATAAAAGGGATCTGGTAAACTGGTATGATCTATCATAAGATCTACCAATTTGAAATCAATGGTCTACGATTTTATGTATTCAAATTACTCTAATACAAGCATCTTTACCAGGTTTTTGGAAGTGTTGCATAATATTAACATTTGCTATTTGTGAAGGACTGAAAAAGAACTATTAGCGTTCATAAATCCTGCAAGAGCAGTTAAAATGTTGGTGTTTGCAAGGTGTTTGAAAGCAAACATTCCAACATTTCACAGAGATTGAATGGCAGCATGATGTGGTAGCAGTTTCAGCATCAGAAGAACAAAGGTGATATTTCAGCTATACCACTAAATATTTGCAAACTTTTGAAAAAGTCCTATGAATCTCAGTTTCCTCATTTAAAGTCTCAGAATAGATGTTCTTCTCTTTCTATTCCCCAGAGTTGTTTTAAGGATCCAACAACAGCAACAAAAAAATGTTTGTTTTGCTTGCTTGCTTTATTCATTCATTCATTCATTCATTCATTCATTCATTCATTTTTGCCTTCAAAGACAGAACAAAGTAAAACATTTTTACCACCAGTGCACATATATGCTTTGCTTTATGATATCTTAGACTCATTTGTATGTCTTTTGGCTGTAATGACTCAGAAATGGCTTTTTTTTTCAAGAACTAGAAAAGGCATAACTCTTAGAAATTACAAGAAAATAGAGCTAGGATGGGATAGAGAAGCTAGATACATTTGTGGCAGCTGGAGAAAAATGATGCCTGGCATTATATATTGTATAAATGTGGATAAGCAGTAACTACTTCAAGCTTAAGACATCAGTTTGTGTTGATTAGAGGGATAAAAGCTTGCTCCAAATTAACAGACTCAAAACCTCATTCTGAGTATTTTCTAATCAACCCAGTAACCTCTTATCTTTAAATAGCTTTATTTCTAGAGTTTAATAGTCACTGGGTTAAAATTATCTGGTGACGGACAGAAGCTATGATGACTATGTCTGATCCAGAGTAAAAAAGGCCTAATGCATAGTTAAAAAAAAACAAAAAACTAATAGAAAAGGTGAAAGGGGAATCAATAACTCCACGAGCCTTCCCTCTAAATGACTTCAAGGAGTAACTTTAGAAGTTTTTATTGTTACTTAATTGATACTTGTAAAGTAAGTTTTAAGACTTCAGATTGCCCCAGACTTAAGAGTGCCTACTGAAAGCTCTGAAAGTTATGTTACCTCTAACAGTACCCAGTTCAGAACTATTTGCAGGTGACAGAGCTGTGACAATGTGTGGTAGACTGATGATAGTGTGATGAATAAATGTACCATGTTTTTTTAATAGGCACTGACTGTAAGAGATTCTGGCTGCTCTGGCACATTTTAATGGAGAAGTCCTCTCATTTACTATATTTCTGAATCCATCGTTATTCATTTTTATTCTCTGCAAGGCAGAATGACCTTAAATAAGAGTAATAAAAAAGGTACCATATTTTTTTGCTAGCAAAACTGAGAATAAAAACCTTTTAATTAAAAGAACAGGCTGTACCGGTAATACAATTATCTCAGACTAACTTTTGTTCTCCCCGAGAGTCACTAGGCTGTCTGTAAGCTTGAATAGGCACATTTGTGGGCTCAAGGGTCATGCCAAAGCTGCTATCTACTGGAGACCTTGTTTGAAGATCTCTTCAACCTGAGACTGAAGCAGTGGCAAATTTAATGTCAATTGTTGTTTTAGTTTCAACAAACTCCAATTTTACCATATACTTTGTTTGAAAATAGTAGAATATAGTCTATCATGGCTTGAAGTATGTGAGAATTTAACAGTAGAATTAAATTCTTTTCACTGCATGTATTTTATTACCATTATCTTCATCAGACTTATCATCATTATCATCATAATCATCAATTTCTTGCTATATACTGATCTAGTAAATATAGAAAGGAGAATAAGTCATATCCCCTATCTCTGAAGTGTCTATAATTCATTTTGATGGGATAGCACATATTCATAAAATACCCGGCAATAATTCTTTATATAATGGCATCAAACAAAATATTTATGGAATTTATGGAAGAAACATTATTTGAAACTAAATCAAGGAATGGACAATTTATTCACCCATTTGATAATATTTTCTGATTATGTTATCAGAAATAAATTTGCTGAAATTAATGGAAAACCTAAGATTGGCTAAAGTAAACAGTTTTTTTATTGTTGTTTTTCTCGCATATTAAGAACCAATGGTAGGTCTAACTATGCCATCAGAGACTCAGATCATTTCTGTCAGTCATTATATCCTTAGTGGGTTGGCTTCTGCCCCATTACTACAACCTCTTGGCATATTTGCAACCAAGGTGGGGTAAGGAAGTAGGGGTCATGAAATCTCCAAAAGTAGAGGAGGAGAATGAGGTAAAGAAGGGGCAAAGACAGGGGAGACAAAAAAAAAAAAAAAAGATAAGGAAGTTAAACAAAGTAAATAAAAAGAAAACGATTTCAAAGCAGGTGAAGCACTATAAGCAAAAGATTAGACAAAGAATGATAATTATGTGCTTTAGGTAAAAATTAGCAGCACACAAAGAACATCTATTATAGCATATCAACTTAGCTAAAATTACTTATACAGTCTACTTTATAAAAGTGGCATATCTATGATCTCAATTACCAGTAGAAGATTTCTGGGCAAAGATAAAAATAAAATAAATGGGCCAACTGTGAGAATAAACCACACCTAAGAAGTTCCTAGAATTTGACTTAAGACAGAGTCAAGTGAGTCAGGGAAGCAGGGAGCACTTAAAAAAATACAGGTTTCAAGATTCAAAGTAAAGAGCAAAAGGGTCAGAGTCTATTCTTATTGATAAGAAATGCTGAAGTCCCACAGGTCTGGCCAAGATATGTGAATGAGGAATGATCAGAAATCTGATAGGACTTTGCCCAATAAGAAGAGTATAAGAGTAAGTCATTCTTACCTATTTTAAAAACAATACTTTAACATACAGTTGGTGAGTGAAGGTAAGAGCAGTATATAACCTGACTTGATCTGTCTCAGTAAGTGCATTATGACATAGACAGATTCTAGTATCACCATTAGAATTTTGTCAACAAAACAGTGTTGTCTAGGTTTACTTTTTATTTTTTTTTATTTGGAGCCTGGCAGTATATGTTTGAACTAAATTAATTTTTAAAAAGATCTAATTATTCTTTGCCCTGTACCTTATCTTATTTTGTGCAAATCTTTGTTCAGTTCATGCATTACATTTATAGAATCTGCTAGAAATGCAGTGACATAGGAGTATATATTAAGGGTTGTATAAAATAGGTTCTACTCAACCATATCTAATAATTCACCAGGGTCTAGTATTTCTTTTTTCTGTCCTTTGGAGATGCACTAACTTTTCATCCAGTCATTTCTTATAATCTGTTAGAAATTGAGGGTGATAAAAATGTGTATTAATTTTGTTCAATAGGCTAAGATGTTTTCCTTACACATCTCAGTCCTTTTCTAACTCCAAAAGACAGACACCCACACACACACACACACACACACACACACACACACACCCCTCACTGGTACCCTTGCAGGGTAAGCAGGTCATTTTTTGTTATCTATTCAAAGTCTTAGATTACTTAACTGTGAAAGTCCACTGCAAACCATCTTCTCAACTTCAAAAGAAAAATACTTATTGCCTCTATAAAAGGGCTTTTTATACCTTATCAGAATATTCTCTATGGTGGTTTGCCTGCTTCTGAGATTCAAACATGAGTAAGCATCATTTTATACTGACATTTCCAAGGGAGGTTATAATTTTTCTTTATTCACATAGAAATGATCTCTAAGATAGAAAAAAAATATCAGACAATTTTCTCCTTTATTTTAGAACTCCATCTGTTTTATTATTGTAATTATATTTCTGTTCATTATAGTAGCCTAAGTTTGTGCATATATTTTGTTTCAGTATGGTTCCAGACACTTGAAAAAGGTCTCTGGGAAAAATTAAAAAGTTTAATAAAACCCATGGGGCTGTCAAGTGTGTTTATGTTTCTCTTACTGTTGATTACCTATATATGGGGGACAAAATAGCTCTCTTACAAGAAATTAGCTCTCCTTCACATGATAAACAGAGAAAAAATTATCTAAGATAACAAAGAACTAGGTGAAAGTTAAAGAGCATCCTCCACTTCAGTTCTAGGAAACAGAATTAAGCACAGTCCATTCAACTCAACATATTTACTGAAGGCCAACTCCAAATCTGTGATTTCTAATTAATCTAATTTGGGTAATAGAGGAGCAAGTTTAGAAAGGGTTTATAAGCCTATTTGTTGTATACTGTAAGAGAGTTGTGATTAGATCTGAGCTTTTCTTTTATTGTTATTTTTGTTATTGTTTTAGGGAGGGAGGAAAGAATTTAGTGTTTAACTTCAGAACAAAAGGCTTGAGAACTGAGCTCCTTTTTCCATTACCATGTGACAGTGCTGGGAAACTCAATAAAGGGTATATATGCATTTGAAGATAGTTAGGAGGAAAGATGATTTTAACAGAGTAAGCAAATGCCCTTCATCCTATGTGAATGTAATAGTCTCCCCTGGGTGTAAAACAGTGGGGAGTTCTTCCCTAAGGAAAGAGAGAAGAATGCCATCAATTAGTCAATTTGTATTGACCAGCTACTACAAGATCCACTGTGTTCCATCAGACAATTTTCTCCTTCATTTTAGAACTCCATCTCTTTTATTATTGTAGTTATATTTCCATTAGTTATAGTAGTCTAAGTTTACATGTTTATTTGCTTCAGTATGATTCCAGACACTGGAAGCTCAAAATATGTGAAACATAAATGGGAGTTAAGAAGAGGGGTGGGGGGGTGGTGTAAATATAAAAAGTAAACAGAAAAAATAAATAGACAGTATAAAATGAAGTATCACAGTGCTTGGACTTAATTAAATTATATAATTGAGTGAAATGAGGACAACCAGAATTTTAGCAGTGATGTTTGAAAATTTTATCATGAAATTTAACTTCCCGTCCCATGCCACTATAGTTCTATTAAAAACTCACTAAGCTAAACTTCAAAGAGGGCTGAAATAAATATATTGACAAATAAGTCTGAACTGAGTTTCATTAAGGAACATTTGTCCTCATGGTTACTTATCCAATTTCAGCCAGTATCAAATATAAATTGTATGTTTGTTAATATGTATTTTCATATTATTTATTGCTAATAAAATGGCTATGATTTGGAAATAACTGCTCTAGGGTAGGCATTGCATTCAGCGTTTTATATGTGTTATTCTACTTATTTTTGATCTCTCAGTATTTTATCTTCTTATTACAGTTGAATAACTGAGCACCAGGGGAATAAAGCAATATGTCCAAGTTTATGTAGTAAATAAATGGAAAAGACAGACTCTGAACCCAGAACTGTTTGACTGTAAACCATGTATAAATTATAACCATTCTGCTACACTCTAAGACAATTAAGAGCAATTCTAATTTTGTAATTTTACTAGTAAAGATAGACTAGGTAGAATTTTAAAATCCTCATATTTGAGGATTTTTTACTTAAAAGTTCTCTTTTCTTCATCTATAAAGTCATAAATAAAGCTTTGTGTTTCTTAGAGTTCCATGAATTTGGAAGTTGTCACTGCATCTGGAAATACCAACTGTGACTTTGCAGAACTATATTTAAAAATATAACCTAAACCAAGAATTCCTTATGAATTACAGAGGCATATTTTAGATTCTGAAAGAGAGTTGTATGCTTAAGGCTTAAACTAGCAACCCAAATTTTCAGGATCATGATAGCAAAGTTACCTTCATTTATTGTCTAGAAAAGAAGAAGAAGGTAAGACTGAACTGGAGAAGCTTCCTACTGTATTTCACTATTCTGAGAGAGCTCTCAAGGAAAAAAAAAAACTAAGGTGGGTGTCAGCAACATGGAAGTATGAAAGGACCTACAGATATCTTGAATTTACAACAAATTAGACAGCTACAATTCAACAACACACAACACACAAACGTATCTGAGGGATTCACATATTGAGACATCTGACGGTGGGCACATTGGTGTGATCAGGACAGCTGGACCGGGAAAGAACAACGAAGGACTCAGTAAATGAGATAAAGAATAAACTAATAAGTTCAGGAAACAGAGCAGACCAGATGGATGAAAGAATGGCTGATACTGAAGATAAAAATCTAGAAATGGTTCATTGTGAAAAAAAGAGAATCAAGAGTAAAAATCCCCATTAAAAAGAGTTATATAAGAATAATGGGAATAAAAGAAGAAAAGAGAGGAAGAGAATAGAGAGCCTATTAAAACACAGAATTGACAAGAACTTCCCAAACTTATGGAAAGGACTGGATCCTTGACTCTAAGACGCTAACGACACTAATATCATCTCAATCCAACAAGGTAAATCCAAGGTACATTATATTAAAGCTTTAAAAAATTAGTGACCAAAAAAAAAAAAAATTCTCAAGGCACACAGGGAAAAGAAGATGGCAACATATAAAGGAAACCCATAAGATTATCATTGGGTTTTTCAGCAGAAACTCTACAAAAGAGAGTAGAATCAAATATTCAAAGTATTAAAAGAGAGAAATCACCAGCCAAGAATAATATATTAAGTAAAGTTATCCTTTAGATATGAAGGAGACATAAAGGCTTTTTTTGACATAAAGAAGCTGAGGGAAATTACCCCAAGATCTGCATTACAAGCAATGCTGAAAGGTGCCTTTCTACCTGAAACAAAAAGACAAAGGTTAGAAAACTGTAAGATGAGTAACAGACAGAAGCAGGAAATTGCGACTTTTGTTCATAATAGGGCATTCAATACTTAAATAAAACATAAAGATTACAGAAGATAAAAGCATAAGGAAAAGAAGATAATAGCTACTTCAATTTGGAAATGAACACACAGTGAAAAATAAGAATAATTTGTGACAACAAAAACATAAAAGAGGAGAGGAAAAAGGACTGAACTTGCATGGATAAATGGAGATAAGATGCAATCACAAGAAAAAGTACTATTGCAAGTATGAAACTTTTTTGCATAAACTTAATAATTACAAAACAAGAATCTAGAACTGTCAAACATCATAAAAAGAAAATATAGGAAAAAATACAGAATATGACCAAACTAAAATAACATACAAAAACACAAGGTGAAAGAAACAATAGAGACATAGAGCTACCAGAAAACATAAGAAAAAAAATGGCTATAGGAAATCCTCATAAATTTTTAATTACTCGGAATGTAAATGTACTGAGCTCACTAATTAAACAGCACAGAGTAGCTGAGTTTTGGAGACATATCTCAGCTGTGAAGACAAACACAGACTCATAGTAAAAAGATGAAAAATGCTACTCAAATAAAATGGAATCCAGAAAAAATCAGATGTAGCGATACTTATATGAGACAAAATAGATATAAAGATAAAAATGGTAACAAGAAACAAAGATTTACATTTTGTAATAATAAAAGAGACAATACATCAAGAAGACATAACAGCTATTAATGTATTTGCAACCAACCTATGAGAACACCAAAATATATAAAGCAACTACTAACAGGACTAAAGTGATAAACTGACAAAAATACAATTATAATAGGGGAACTAAATACCCCATTAATAACAATGGATTGATTATCTAAACAGAAAAGTCATTAAGAAAATATTGGCCCCAAATGACACATTAAACCAAATGGACATAATAAATATTTATAGAGCTGTTCATTCCAGAACACTAGCAAATGCATTTTTCTCTAGTGTACATGGACTGTTCTCAAGAATAGACTATATCCTGGGACACAAAACTAGCCGCAATTAATTTAAGAAGACTGAAATCATACTATGTGTATTCCCTAGACACAATGCCTTTAAATTAGAAATGAGCTGCAAAAAGAAAGACGGAGAAACCAAGAATATGTGAAGATTAAACAACATGATACTGAACAAAGACTGGGTCAAAGAAAAATTATGAGATCCAATGGTACATAGAGATAAATAAGAGTGACATCAAAAAATTTTAGTGTAGTAAAATTAGTAAAATAAAGGATGTTTATAGCATTACAGGACTACCTCAAACACAAAAATTCTCACATAAGCAACATTTCACTTTAAAGAACTAGAAAAAGAACAAAGACCAAAATCAGTAGATGAAAAAAAAAATAATGAAAATTAGAACAGAATTAAAAGAAATAGAGAATAGAAAGACAAAATACTAGCAAATTGAATACAATAATCCATTAAAAAGATAATGCATCATGATCAAGTAGGGTTCATTCCAGGAGTGCAAGGATGGTTTAGCATACACAGATCAATTAATGTGATACACAACATTAACAACAACAACAAAAAGGATAAAAAGTCATATGATCATATCACTAGGTACAGAAAGAAGCATATTACAAGATACAATTATGTTTTCAAATTTTATGTTTTATGTTTTAATCCATTAATGATTAAAATAATTTCATTCTCAATGGTGAAAACCTTAACACTTTTCCTATAAGATCATGAAAAGACAAGCATTCTTGTTCTCACCTCTGTTATTCAATATAGTACTAGAAATCCTAACCATAACAATCAGATAAGGGAAAGAAATAAAATTTATCTAAACTGGGAATGAAGTAAAATTGTCACTTTTTGAAGGTGACATGATTCTATGTATAAAAAGCTCGACTCCAACAGAAAACTATTAGAAATAATAAACAAATATATAAGACACAGTCAAGGTACAATAATCCATTGTGTTTCTATATAATAACAAAAATATCAGAAAAAAGAAATAAAGAAAACAATTCTATTTATAATTTGAACAAAAAGAATTAAACACCTAAGGATAAACAAAGAATGTGAAGGACCTGTATACTCAAAAACTCTAAGATACTGTTCAGAAATATTGAAGAAAACAAAAAAATGGAAAGATATTCTATGTTTACACATAAGAACAATCAACATAGCTAAAATGACCACATTACCTAAAGCAATCTACATATTTAATGAATCCCTATCAAAATCTCAATAGCATTTTTCAAAGAAATAAAACAAAAATTATCAAATGTATATGGAAATGCAAAAGACACTGAATACCCAAAGCAATCTTGATAAAAAAGAACAAAGCCAGAGGTATCTTACTCCCTCACTTTAAATTATACCATAAAGCAATAATAAACAAAATAGTATAGCTTTGGCAGTAAAACAAAAACACAGATCAGCAGCAGAATTGAGAGCCCAGAAATCAAAGCACATGTATATGCAACTAATTTTTCACAAAGGAGCTAAAATCATATAATGGAGAAGGAAAGCTTTAATAAATGCTGTTGGAAAAATTGGAAAGCCAAATTAAAAGAATGAGACTAGACTGCTATTTGTCACCATACACAAAAATTAACTCAAAATGGATTAAGATTTAAATATAAGCCTTGAAACAATAAAAAGCATAGAAGAAAACACAGGCACTAAATTTATGGACCTTGGTCTTAAAGAGGATTTTATGAACTTGACCCCAAAGGCGAGGGAAGTAAAAGCAAAAATAAATAATTGAGACATCAGACTAAATAGCTTCTGCATAGCACAAGAAACCATCAACAAAACAAAAAAGCAACCAACTGAAAATAAGATATTTGCAAGCTATGCCTCAAATAAGGAGCTAATATTCAGAATATATAAAGAACTTACACAACTCAAGTACAAAAACAATTTTAAAAATGAGTAGAATACATTTTTCCAACAATTTTTCCAAGAAAGCATACAAATGGCCAACAGATATTTGAAAGTGTTAACTTCACTAAGTATAAGAGAAATGCAAACCAAAATCACAATGAAATACCACCTCACATCTGTTAGAATGGTTATTATCAATAAGACAAAAAATAACACGTATTGGAAGGGATGTAAAGAAAAAGGAACTCTGCTGTACTGATGGTAGGAATGTAAATCGGTACAACTGCTATTGAAAACAGTATGAAGGTTCCTCAGAAAGTTCAGAATAGAGCTATCATATGATGCAACAATCCCTTTCCTGGGTGTCTACTTTAAAAAACCTAAAAATATTCATTCGTAAAGATATATTTACCTCTATGTTCATTGCAGCATTATACATGGTAGCCAAGACATGAGGACAACTTAAGTGTTCTTTGACAGATAATTAGATAAAGAAAATGTGAAACATGTACACAATGGAATACTACTCAGCCATAAGAAAGAAAGAAATACTATTTGAGACAATATGAATGAATCTTGAGAGAATCATGTTAAGAAAAATAAGTCAGAGAGAAAATGATAAGAACCATATGATATTACTCACATGTATGATATAAAACAGAAAGCAGCAAATGAACAAATAAAACAAAAAAACAAATAACTGCAGACAATAGAAGGGTGGTCACCAGAGGGGAGGTGGGGAGGAGAAAGAAGAGGGTAAAGGGGTCAAATCTATGGTGATGAAGGAGAATAGAATTGGCATGATGAGCACACAATGTAATATACATATAATATATCATAGAATTATACATTTAAAGCTTATGTAATGTTACTAACCAAAGTTTTCCCAAAAAATTTAATTAAAAATTAAAAATAGAAAAATAAACCATTAAGCTATTGTTGTAAATAAATATTATATTTTTATATCCCCAAATAAATAATATTAGGTAAATGTTTTTGTTTAATCTATATGATTTTGTTTGTTTGGTTCATGTTACCAAAGAATTTGTTTCTTTTGGGAGGTCACTCTTTAGCCTATTTTCTACTAGAGACTAGTCAAATAGGAACAGACATGTCCCAGAGTGATTGAAAACAGAGATATCAGAAATATTTTACATTCACCTATAACTTTGCTCTGGTGCCATAGGTATAAATATAAAATAATACTTTGTGCATTCCTAGTAGCATGCCTGGGTTAAACATAGTGCCATAGAAAGGGTGCATTTAAGACCAGGCCCCAGTTTAACAATCCAGTGTTAATTTTCAATCCTATACATTACTTAAGCTGGCTTCTACAATTTTCTTATTCTATAGTATCATTTTTATCATGTGTTTCAGCTTACACCAACCCCCAATTGAAAAGTATCTTGTCACACATCTCTATCTCCATTTTAATGTATTTTTAAGTCTCTATAGAATTCCTTTTTCAATACACAATGGGTAAATTATTTTTCTTTTAAAAAGTTGATTGGTTTATCCAAGATAATTAAGTTGGATATATGCTTCACAATTTATAGGTACATTAAAGAAAATAGCTTAAATATCCAAATATAAAATATAAGTCATAGAAAGCTAGAAAGAAATGTATATAACTATGTATACAATCTTAGGGTTAACAAGACCCTATTTAAACAATAAACAATAGATACTATAAAAGCAGTATTGTATAGTGCTTATAAATATACTCTCAGAGGTCAAATCATTCTAATTTTGTCTCTATTACTGACAGACTATGAACTTTCACCAGTCTACTTAACTTGTCTAAACCATAATTTGTCCACTGTGAATTAGGAATAATAATGGAGTCTTCATCATCCAGTTGTCTGGAAGACTAAAAGTGACAACAAATGTAAAGCACTTAGCATAGTGCTTGGCTCATAGAAAGAACTTGGTAAATATCACTACCCTTATATTTATAAATAAAAACTGAATAAATTTGACACTATGACCACACAGAAGAAACTAGTATGCAGGTAATGCATAAATGTACATAGCTGCCAGTGAGTTAATATTAAATACAGAGAATTCTTAATAATCTGTTAAAAACTTTTAAATATTCACTTAAAACATTTTCTTAAGTAGATGAAAAATAGAAGAGATACAAACTTTCAGCATTCTTAAAGATTATTCAATGTTTAGAATATTCACTGGTAAATAAATGTAAATTAAATTATGAGAACAAACTATTTTCACCTGTTAATATGACAAATATATTTTTAAATTTCAACAACAATTTCAAGTGTTTAGGCAAGTTGTTTACTTTTAAATGATACAGGTAGACATATAAATTGGTATATTCTTTCTGGTGAACAATGATATATTTTTTTTCTTACTTGTACATATACTATTATTAATAGTTTAAATGTTTCTTTAATTAAATATATAATTTCTTTTAAAGATTAAATTTATTTCTATATATCAATGTGAAATATATAGGTATGGTATATATGCAATCTTTTGCAATATAATTGAATATTACTTGAAAATAATTTTAATAATTGTACAGTATTTTATAATATGGGTATGTTTAAATTTATTTAACTATAATTATTTTGTTGTCTGTTTAGTTTGATTTTTAAATTCCATTATCATAATAGTGCTAACCAAGGAGAAAATAAAAGATCTTTTTACAACCATGACATAATTCTAAGCTACCTTAATGGACTGTTTGATTTGTAGAAAACCAATCAAAGAATGGGTAGGGAAGGCAGAAAAGTAAAAGAAAAAAAAAAGCTATTCTAAATGATGTTGTCAATTTTATCATGTATATATTTATGTATATGTTTACTATTATTACTTTAAAAATTTGACATATTCTTAGGCAAGATGTCCTGTGAGAGAAGAGGTGATTATGCCTGGGAAAGAATATTAAGGAGGAGCAGTTGAAGAAATTAAGAAGCATTTGAAACCTGAACAGTATGGGATAGTATAAAGGATTTTCAGAAAAGATGACAAAGAAAGAGATTCCCAGTGTTGGGAGAGGTAGATACTTTAGAAACAGGATTGAAATTATATAATATTCTGTTTTATATTTTGTTATTCGGGGATTTAATCCTTTTTCTCTGTGTGCAAACCGAGTGAAATATTTGACTGAATATAACTAAATCATCACTGATGTTTTTAATTAATTTAAAAAAAGGGTAGAAGCAAAGAGAACATACTACTAAAGGAAATGGTCACTTAAGTGAAGAGTTCATCAAAAACAGAGATGGGAATAAAGAAGAATGTAGAATGACAATCCCCTGGGAGTTCATGAAACCAATGGAATTTCCACAGTTCATGGGATGGGGTTAAAAGGTTATTGTACTCTGAAGTAGACATTACCTAAATTACTGGGACAGGGTCCAGGACAGTGTTGCCAGGCATATAAACAGCTAATCAACTAACAAATAACTGCTAACTTTCAAAACAGGTGGAATATAATAAGTGCTATGTACTTATAGTGTGATAAACAGAGAGAGACCCAAATACTTACAAGAACACCCCCGTTTCCTACATCAACTCTAAAAATAAAAAGGCATTTTAATTGAAAAAGAAGCAGACTCAGAAACTACCAGCTTGAAGATGCTGTCAGCTAGACAGATGGGCTGACAGCAAACTTCAAGATAGGCTTATGACTTCAGGAACAACCCTTGTATGTCCAAATGGATACACTTTGGAATAGCTTTGTCAACTTTGGTCTAAAGAGTAACTAAACACAGGTAAGGTAACTAAAGGAGTATATAGCAAGCCCACTCTTGAAAATCTTTTGAAATAGAGATTTAGAAAATTTTAAGTTTACAGCATAAAATTTCAAACAGCAGAAAGTCAAGTTTTCTACTTTAGAGTATTCAAACACAGGTAACATACATAAAGGTAATCACATGATTTACATTTATTAAAATGTACATATTATGAATCTTTCATCCTGCCAGAGAGGAAAGTAGAGTTGGGGAGGATAGAAATGGCAGAATATGAGGGCACAAAAAGTTTTAAAGGGCCAAGAAGAGAGCTGGACCATACTGTGTTGCATTAATGCAATAGGTAGAAAGTTTGCTGGTATTGTATCCAATTTCAGTTCTGTTGCAAACTGTAATTATTTATTTTGCCTTACTAGTTCTCTAAAGTTAGATAACAATAATATATCTATTGCAGTGAAATGGTGATAATTAAATGGTATGTAAAGTGTTTGGTACAGACAAGTTGTTCAATATGTTCTATGGGAAAAAATGAAAAAATGTGCAGAAAGACAAATTTTAGTTCTTTTCATGTTGCTTCTGCAGGAGACAGTGACTTCTTGAGGTTACTTTGAGCTATGTGAGCCTTTGTTTTTCAAAAAGGCAATCCAAAAAAGAACTTATTTTTCTTTTTGTAAAGACAATGTAACAAGTACTTTAACATATGAATTTTCTATAGTTTTTAAAACATAAAACAAAAGAAAATATCTTCATCATTTAAGACCTAAAGCTTTAACCATAAAAGTCAGACCAGCATGCTGTTCTCCCCCATATTAGTCTTGGATGATTCAGATCTTACACTTTTTTTTTAAAGAAAGCAAGCATCAATATGTTTTTGCTTCAGAGCAGTAATCACTTTGGCCTCTTCATAAGTTCTTAGCTGCTCTCTGCACTGCTACCTGTTGGCTCTTTCCTATCTTTTATTGCAGTTCTTTCTTCTCCACTTCCTGGTGTTTGCCTATAACTTTTACAATCTTATTTACTTCTTTCTCTTAAATCCTTGATTTATTTTGGACTGAAAACATTCTATTTTCATTTTACCTTAAATTTCCTTGGCTTATTTCACTTGCTCAATTGCTCAGAGATATAGGAGCAAGTCTACTGCTTTAAGAACAGAAATGTGTGTGTGTGTGTGTGTGTGTGTGTGTGTGTGTGTGTGTGTGTGTGTGTGAAATGTTGGAAATTGATGACATTACATACTATATATTATTCTTAGAATCAATATGAAAATAAAATTTTGGAATAAAATATTGTTTGAGGTCCTTGGCAAAAAAAAAAAAATCTCAGTGTCTACTGAGCAAATACTCATGTTTCAATTGCAAAATGTCCCCTTCTATCACATTATTATACATGCCTGGCTTTAAAGACAATCTAAAATCTGTCATTAGTCTGTCATATGCTACCACACTCTCTCCCTTATGCATTTCTTCTTTTCTAGTTAGACCAATATTTTCAGTGGATTCTCTAGAATCAAGGCTAATATCTGCTTTATGTCTTTCCTTACCTAGTTACTTTTTTTGAATTATGTTTATGCCTTTCCATTTACCTGCTTTTATTCATTTTAGACAGTGTATTTGAGGTCATGCATCCTTCATAAACTTTCTCCAACACAGCCAGCTTACAGTTGCTTGTCCTCGACTGACTTCACATAGCACCATATGCTCATGATGATTTCCTTATATTAGCACATTATTGCCTTGGTATAAAGATAGGATTTCTACCTGGAAAAAAATGAGGAGTAAATCCAATCTCCTACTCACAGTGGCATGAGCATGACACTAACATTATATAAAATTGGAATTAAAATTCACCTTGGCCACTGACTGTGCTTTCTGGATAAGTTATTTTAAACTTTCTGATTCTTTTCTCTTATGAAATGGTGATAACATTATAGCACAGAATTGTTTTGAAATATGAAAATAATATATATTTTATGCTAAAGTAGTTGGTCAAAAAATGGCAATGTTTTGTATTAATATACTTGTAATTGGAGGCCCCATGGTACCTGAAAGTCTACCCAGAGAAGAACAGCCATTGTACTCATGGTGCTGCTGATATAAGCTCACCAAGACAGAGTAAATCTTGGGGTAAAACCAAATATTCTTATGCTTCTACTCTGTTTTTTTTTTTTTGTTTTTTTTTTATTCTTTCCAAGTGAAGTTCATGCTTCAAACCTCAGGGAATCTTCCTCAAATGGCCAGATAATTTAGATACTACTACTTTTTATTATCCCTGATTCAAAAATGCATTACCACTGTTCTACAGTATGTTTTATCATGCCTTTCAGGCTGGAGCAGTAGTCCTCAACCGGGATATATGTGAAGAATTTCCAAGATGTATAAGGACATGGATAGATTTTAAAAAGTCAATTTCCAGATTCTCAACTTCTTATGGCATAGCTTCTCCTTTCGTATCTCTATTTCACAGTCATACTCTGAATCACTAACCCAAGGAAATAGCCAGCACAGCACCAAAATGGAGGCAATTAGGCCATTTCTGTAATCAGGAAATGTAATTACCTTTTCTTCTTTTAAGTTATCTAATGCCATGTAACAAATTATCCTAAAACCTAGTGTTTAAAACAATAACTTATTACATCTCCTGATTCTATACATTGCCTTTCTTCCTATCTTGCTTGATCCAACTCATATGGCTACATTCAGCTGATGAATTGGCTGGGATGGGGCTGAGTTTAGAAGCTGGGATGGCTGGACTCACCCTCTTCATGTGGTCTCAGGACAACTTTTTCCATATCTCCTATAATTTAGGAGTTTACTCTGGGCTCACTGATGTGGTAAAGAAAGTAACTGAAGAGGAAAAGTCCTTTTAAGATTTAGCTTTGGAAGTTGAATACATACTTCAGCTGCATTTGATGGTCAAAGTAAGTCACAGAGCCAGTCCATACCCAAGGGAAGAAAAATAGACTCCACCTTTTGATGGGAAAAGATACAAAGTCACACTGCAGAGGGGCTGCAGGGTGAGTGGGTGAAAAGACTGTGATAATCATTTCAAACCATCTACCACATGCCTCCAATCATCTCATTAAGTTGCATTTTAAATATAACAGGTCCTCAAATAATACTTTTTCAATGTTGTTTCTTTATACCATTGATGAGATGCAACAGGCACTTAAATTTTATTTATATTAATTACCCTATGGCAAAATTGGTTTTGTTGTTTGTCATAGCACTTAAAGTTGTAGAACCTACCAACAACATTAAATGAGGACTTTTGGTAATATGCTATTTTTGTAATAAATAATTATCAAAATTTTTATTATTGCTTTGATCAATTGTCTAATCATCATTGTAATGATAACATATCCTATAAATATTATTTTAATATTTAGAGCTTTTTGGTTGAAAACAATTTTCTTTTAGAAATTCAAATTATGTACATATTTTATTTCAGAGAAATATGTTAAGTTCATAAATAAAATATCAATCAATAATGCCATCTGTACTATTTACTTAAAAAATCATACAATTCTGTAAGGGAAGAAAAACAGAAATATGATTTTTAAAAGATAAAAGATAAATGTAAAGTTTTCAACTATAAAAAAATAATTTATTTATAAACCATGTGAAATAAACACTGGTAGGTTCTAAGTCATCTTTGTAATTAAATTTCATTTGAAATGTTTTAAGAAAAGTGTAATAGTTTTGTTTTTAAATATTATTTACAATGCATCAGAATTTATACTCTTTTTAAATATATTTATATTGGAAATTTTAGAAGCTCACTTAAATATTATTTTAAGGGACGCATAACCAAAATAGTGTGAAGGTCCCTCTGTCAGAACACACACCTATTATTGTTAAGCTTATTCCATTGCTTTTAGATTGCCCTAAAAGTCATAGATGACCATTTTTTTAATATTCAGAAAGTCTAGTTTTTCTTCCAGAGGTTCGTAACATACTTGTTCATTTGCATAATGTAATTCAATCATTAGACAATAATCATGTTTCTTTCTCCTCCAACTTATCTCTTTATCCTGAGATTCTTAACCTTTTTTGTTCCATGAAGCCCATTAGCAGTCTGATTTAGGTTATGATTCCTTTCGGAATAATAATAATGTTATAAAATATATAAGATATACAAAAAAACAATTATATTAAAATACAGTTACAATATATCATAAAGGCTAAATTTGTGATGTAGTTCTACCTATGGTTATTGCACATATAACACAATTTAGTAACACGTCTAATAACTACTATAATTTTGAATGATTTTTAAAGGTATCTGTGACAACAGTAATATAATGTGAAAATATCTGTGGTGTCTATTGTTGACAGCCTGAGGGGCTGTTAATAATACTGTGGTTTGTAGCCTACATTCATAATTGAAGGAAATGATAAATTTCAGTTATAGGTTAATGAAGACAAAGAAGCAGTTTTTCCCCATCCAAATTCATAACCTACTAAAATCTATACATGAATCTTTTGGGAAGTTTGTGGGCTCCAGGGTAAGAGTCACATAGATTAATGTGTTTAGTTTTTATCTCCCCAAGTAAATTGGGGCAGATCTTCAGAAACCCAGTGAGGATAGACGTAAGAACTGTGTTCCTAGAGGATGCTGAATATTTTATTTAAAAAGTAGTGAAGGGACTAGTAAAGTTCAGAGAACATTATTTTTTATTGGGGTGACACTGATCAACAAAATCCTCAGTAAACATTTTGGAAATCTGTCTGAAACTAGTTAGCACCTATGGATTTGTCTCTGATATAATTTTATGGTTACAATATGCTTTATATTCTAGAACCAGAAATTGCAATTTTCTTCTATTATGGGTAAGTGATTGTCAGAACTATTGGTAATAATAAAAATAAAATTAACAAGAAGAAAGCCAAAATTAGCTGAGCATATTTTACCTGGTGTATGTGTGTGTTTATAAACTCTTATTTATCCTCAGAAGATTAATACTGTTATTATCCTCACTTTATAGATGAGGATAAAGATCTATAAAGGTCTATGTTACTTCCTCTAGACTGCAAGAAAAAGTAGAGAGTCCTTGAATTTAGACTCAATCTTTAGGTCTGACACTAAATTTTGTGCTCTGCTGTCTGTTAGTCTACAAACCTATTTATTTAAATATTCATTTGTTCTTTTAACAAATATTAACACATTAATTATACTCCTAATCTATGTCAACGATATTTTAGGTGCACAACATAAAAATCCGTCTAATTATTGTTCCACTCATCTTACTCTCTGTCACCTGTGGATATGTTTATGCTATTTTCTATGTTGTTACATTGCTTGATTTTCATAAATTTTACTTCTTGACACCAACAGAACATATTTAATCTGAAGCTCTCATTGTGCTTCTGGAATATGTTAAGGGAATTCCTGGTCTCAGAATGGAGGCATAGACTCGCTTCCCCTCGTCCTATAAGTACATGTCTTCATATTTCATATATCTTATTATCATGTGTTCACTGGTTGAAAAATTAAATAGCCTAAGAAAAGCTAAGATAGAAAATATAAAGTCAACTAAAGCTGAAAAATAAGATACAGTCTTCAGCATTAAAAAACATTACCTGTGACCCAACATTACCCAGGTAATGCATTATGTAATCATTCATTCATTCATTCATTAAAAAAAATAGATATAGAGTTCCTACTTCCTACCATTTTCTATAACTAAGTGACTAACATACATAAATTCTCATTGTGAAAGTGACATTCTAAGACAATTTGTCTATGAATAAAATTTTCCACTGTGTGAAAACTAAGCTTTGTTACAAAAAAATATAAGCTATATACTCCAGATCTCATTTAAGCTGAATGACCTGCTGAATTTGCCTCTAAAATAACAGTAGTTATGCAGATAAACTCTTTATATATTGTCAACTCTTAGGTTAGAATTATTCTCAGAATGTCAAAAACATGTGTATGGTAACTGTTCTTACATATAATCTAATCCATATCTATTTGTTTCCTGTAAATTCTTTTTCTAAATCCCTAGGTAGAGAAAAAATGACCCTTCTTTAAATATAAATAACAAATACTTGCAGTTCTTCTTTGAAGAATTAAAATTGATTTTCTCCTTCGGGATGAGAGATGATCTGGCTTGGGTGAGCACCCAGTGACTTCAATCACAAATAATGCTACAAAATTTGCTCTGAAGAAAACAAAATGTTGTGGTGGCTTAACAAAGTTTAAGCCACAAAAGCATACAACTTTCTGAGAAACAGAAATTATGTTGGAAGAGTTTCTCTTTTGGATCCAACAAAGTTCTTCCAGGCTTTTTGTTTTGCCTCTGCAAAAGGTGAGAAAGCCCTAGGAAACTTCAGAACATTGGAAGCCGACATTTAATGTGGTGACTGACATCTAGGGTGAAGAAAATCTAGCTTAATGTTAGCAGAATGACTCATCTGTAGGAAATGCATTTCTTCTGTTCTTGCTAGCTTTAGGTGTCTGGGGCTGAGCATCCCTGTGTCTCAGGAATAAAGTTGCCAAGGGAAACGAGACATGTTGTCAAAGAACCATGTTGGTCCAGTGACCTTAGCTTTGTAATGGCTCTTTTGAAATGGACTTAGAAATAGAGTTGCTATTCCATTGAAGGAGAGTGACTGCCCAAGAGACATCTGGGATCAATAACAATCCTTATATTATCAATTTTATTTTTCTTCCTTCTATCTCACAAATTTCCAAAATCTCTAATTACATTTGGAGTTAAGAACTGCAATTTATTTGACATTTGGGCCCTTGATGAATACTTCTAATCTTCTAATTTTCTTTTTTCTTTCATTCTTTTTTTTTTTTTTGTAAATTTTACTACATTAGATCCATAATAACAGGCAAGTGAAGAGGGTTAGTGTTTACAATGTTATGTAAAAAGTGCAACCACACATTGTGCTTTGCTGCAGTGCCTTATATTTGAGGAAGGTTTTATTACTCAGTACAAATACATTTTAATTGTTCCCTGAATAAAGACATCTAGATCAAGCTCTCTCTGGGTGTGTCCTGTTGTAGTTCTGAAGCATTAATTCCTGGCAAACAGTGCACCCACCTGGTACCAAAGAAAAATGCATAACAATGAGTATGCATTGGGCCTCAGTCATGAAGTGCACTTGCTACCTTGACATGGCATTTTTGTCAGTGCATGGTCTGTGGATGACAAATGGTGTCTCTCTCTACCAGACCATGAAGCAAAGGTATTTAAATTTTCCTAAGTGTCCTCTTTCTCCTTCTTATCCTCTTTGTATTTGTCTCTTTTAATACTAAAAAATGCTTTAGAGATCATTATACTCAATTGCCTCATTTTATAGATTATAAAATTGGGGCTCAGCAAGTCTAGTAAGTGGCAAGAAAGAGCCAGAATTGAAATCAAGACATAAAAAGCTTTGATCCACAAATATTGAAGGATGGTCAGAACAACTTCTTGGGCTCTGTTAGAACCACTAATATTTTGATGAAAAACTCATTCAGTTCATCTTATATCAGACACTACAGGAATGTAACATGTCACAGGAAGACCACAGATAGAGAAAAAGGAGTCTTTTTAAATCTTTAAATTATATAATATTATTTTCAATGGACTTTCCCCACAAAAGTTGTTAATGTATTACACATTTAAGGGACCCCTTTATACCCTTAGTGTCTATAAATATAAGACTAAAGACATGAAAAGAAATTTTTGTCTTTTTTTAAATAAATTTCTCTTGAATTACATTCTTATTGAAATATAGAATTCTCCTGTGTATGTCTTTATACTATAGGTTGATTGACTCTGCAACATTCATCAAACTTTACCTTTCATTTGATAAGAATTTTTGCACTGGTTAGGTTTTATTTTTTTGACACACATTCACTCATATGTATGTGTATGTATATATACTGACGTACACACACACGCACACACACATGCACAGAGTCAGAAATAATAAGGAAACTGAAACTGTAAGCCATGTAAGACGGGGAGCAGAATCAGGAATATCAACATGGTTTTCTATTATTCAGAAGATAATCTGAACATTCATTCATTTTGGTTATACCAGTAAGTGATGCTACTACAACTGAAAGTCATATCATTCCATTTCCAAAAAGTTTCCAATACAAGAGATGTCAATAACTTTAAATAAAAAGTACAAGAAGGAAAAAGGGGTCAAGTTTTTAGTATTTTATAAAATAAAATTGTAAGATATATCAGAAAGTGGTATAAGTATGATATAGTCTGCTCTATTTGTCTACAGTGCTTATCCTTTCCTTAAAGTCTTATTCCTATGCTGTTTCCATTTTAATTTAGGTTCTCTAATATCTTCTCAAAATAACCTTTTGACTAAAGATATAACTTAATTTTTATTATTAACTCTCCTTTTTATTTAATTGGCATGCATAAGACAGTGCCAAAAATATTTACTAGTCAACATTCTTAGTGGATTTAAATCTTGTAACAGATTTTTATGATTACATGGGTTAGAGATCAGATTCTTTTATTATGTATTGTTATTTTTGTTTTTTTTCTAGCCCATACTGTGTTAAAAGCCCACATCTTATGCCAGCCTACCATAGGGTCATACCCACTGTGGGCATTCAAGAAACTCTCTGGATACCAATAAAGATTAGGTTAATAGGCATAAAGCTATTGAAAAGGTCAATCTTTATTCATCACGTATTTTGTCTGATTTCTTTATTTGGAGGTTGTTCAAAAATAAAATGATAAACAAAAAAGCCAAGGAAGGAAAAGCTTTCTTAATATTTTCAACTTTTTTCAAGAATAAGTTGTTTTGCTTCACTGTAGTTTGATAATATGTCATTTTGTGAGATTGATCCAATGCTGGGATAAAGAATATGTTCTGAAAATCTCTTTTAGAAAGATTTATAATATTAACCTCAGGCTATTTTAAGTCCCCTCGATCTTTATGAAAACAGCCAAGAGATCCATTTGTTTTCTGAACAGTAGAAAGTCTCTGTTATCTTTTGTCAACCATAATTGAACAAATGACTTTGGGTCAAAGTGATTCAGTTGTGAAGTGCCTGGGGTCCTGCAAGCCCCCTAGAATACAGACTGAAAAAGCAGTCACTTGGGACCTGAGTTGTCCACTGCAGCCAGAGGCTCAGTAGTCCTAGTCAATTTTTCTGGGACTCAAACCATTATAGACTATCCTAAACTCAGGATTAATAGAAACCAGTACAGTGGCTTCTTGTGGACATGTGGCCAGTATGCCTGAATGTTCTACCAAACTACTCAGTTTTGTTTCTCATTATTACTTTCCTTCTATGCAACCAATTAATTATGTGATAATGTTATTGAAAAACTCAGTTTCTTGGTTATTCTTTATTTTCCTAAATCTACCAGAGATCTGTTGAAGGCATTGAACTAGAATAACATTCTGTTTAGCTAACAGGAAGTTAGAATGTATTGCCTATACCCTAACTTGATTCAGATCCAAATCATCTGTGCCATCACTATTGCCAAAATAATTTTTTCTGCCAAGCCTTAACCACCCATCAGGGTATCTTTATTTTCTTAAACAAGTATAGTGATCTTTAAAAAAATCATTAATGAGCCATGTTTATGTAATGATAACCTGCTTCCTTCCTGACTTTTTTTTCTAAATCCTAGCCCTCTTAATCACCTCACGACTACCACCACGCCTCTGTGCACACACATACACAGTATAGATGTCCACATAAACGTCCCATGCTGGTTTCCCTATAGGAATCTAGTCAATTCAGGATTCATTATGAATCTGTAGTTTTGTTTGTTTATTTTTCCCTGCTTAGCTTCTATTTTCATTTGACCTTTGCTGCTAAGGGTCTTTATGAATTGGTACCAAGCCTACCTAATATATGCCAACAATGAAATTATTTTCTCAAGTTATGATTAGTTTACTCATTTTTTTTTATAGCACTATGTAACAATTAGTACCTGACTTCAGGAAGTTTACAATCTGGTTTTGGCACTTGTCTTGGGTGCCCTTGAGTATATTTTCTTTTGAAAGTGTTACATCTAGATGTGATTGTTGGCTCCCAGGGGACAAGGAACTTGCTTGCTTATCTTGCTCGGCATAGAATCATGCACATATCAGTACTTAGCAGTCTTTTCTCCTGCTCCTACTACTGATGATGATTAACAGTGTTCTTCTCAAGCATTCTTCAAACCCTTATAAAATGCATTAATTATTTCCACATGTACTCAGGGAGGAAAGAAAGTATCATTATTGACATTTAAAGGATGAGAAAAATTAAGTACTGTGTATTCAGATGAACTAACTAAAACTTTATAATAAATAAACAAAATAAAAAAATAATTTAGCTGTTTTTCTTTCAGTTCCTAAGATTTCCCATCCAACTCTATTTAATTTAAAAATTTAATGAGCCTTTATGCCTAGTATTTTGCTAGCTGCTGTGGGAAGAATGAGAAAATATAGTTTGGTTTCCTACCTTAAGAAAGTAAGAAGATATAGCTTAGCATCAAATAGAAGATAATTTACCTCTATTTAGATTGGGACTTAGGCAATACTTCTGTGTGAAATCTATAGTGCTAGGATATGAGGAATACAACTAGAGATAAAATATATTCTTTGCTTGTAGGTACTCAAAATGTATCAAAAATAGTTAGAAAACAATAATTTTTATTTTGTGAAAGGTCTTACTTAAATATTAAAGAGGGTTCATTGAAGATAAGTTAGTTCTGTATAGTAGGAGACAAATATGAAAAAGCTTTGGATAGAATATGGCAGTTGTGGGCTTTGAAATGCAGTCTATCGACAGAATAGATTGGAAAAGGAAGAAAAGTCATTGGAGCAGGGGCATCAAGTCTAGAGTGGGAAGACTTGTTTAGAAGCTATTACAGGGTCAATGTGAGAATGATGAGGGCCTAAATTATAAGGGTAGTAATGAGATAAGAGAAAATAGAATAAATTAGACAAATAATTTAGAGGTATATTTAGACAGATAATGTGACAAGAAAGAGCAAGGAGAACCAAAAGTCCTCAAAGATTTCTTATAGACAATAATTAATTGACATGTTAATTGTGCTATGTAAGATCAAGAAGAAGGTAGAGTTGCTGGAAAGGCCTGGAATGAAATCAGACTTATTCTGAATGATACCTAAAAGTAGATGTGTGGAAATGTGCATAATCTTCCTCAGCATTTCCTTGGCACCACAAGAAAAATTTGTTCCCTATTTTCACTAACTTCTTATGACCTAAATAGGCTTGCCAATTACCTTAAAATTCAACTCAATTTCTTTAAAAAGTTTCTAAGGACTTTCATTTCTTGAGAACTAGACTTTTTTTCATCTAACTCAAAATGTACCTTGAGATATTTAGACTGCTTTGTAGCCCCTCCAATATTCAAAAATCTCTTGATATTTGATATCTTTAGTGAGGCTTTTCACAACTAACTGATAGAAATGGATGTCTGATATTTTTTGGATATTTAATAAGGGTTAGGCGATGTTTCAAACTTTACTAATATTTATTTATTTTTTGTCCTAACAATAGCTCATTGGGACACATAATATTAATTGTCCCAGCTAAAAAAAATGAGAATGCTAAGTAACTTTTCCAAAGTTTCACAGGTAGTATGTGGTACTATGTGACAGAGACTAAACTTTTAAACACTAGAAAACACTAATTAAAACTTAAAGTAAAATAAGAATTTTTTTTTATTATTATCACAATCATGTTTTGGCTATGATAACTATAAACCATTTTTTTTTAACATGGGGCATCAATGAGAGATCTTGGTAGTAAAGTCCAGTTCCATAAAATAAGTGGAAGTTGAATGTTCATTCTTTGAAATGGTAAAGAATCAGAAAATTCTGAAAACATTAATCAAGAACTGGGACTACAAAAATACAATTAGACAATTATTTAACAACTAGAATAGGCTGATTTAAAAGTATCAACAAAGGATCCTCTAGACATGAGTTGATCCCAACCATTCCCCAGTCTCTCCATGAATTTTCTTAGAATTTAAATTCTTTGGCAAAATTACTAAAATTTAGCCACTAAACTGTTTTTTCACTGAACTTTGTATAAAGAAAAATAAAGTTAATTAAATTACACATAGTGAGAATAGCCACTGTCCCAACAGGAAAATTCAGATGTTATTAGGGAAAGGAAATAGATGTTGATGAAGAAAAACTGACATAGCCACTAAAAACTTCTAACAATTAAGCTTCTTTCTTTTGTATTTATACTTGTGATACTGAAAGGAGTAGTCAAAATATTTATAATATTTATAACCAGAATGAACAATCAGGAAACTCCCATTTTTTAGGATTTGGTTTCAAGACAAAATATTCATTCATTTTCTTTACATTTCTTATATTATTATGTTGTTCATTTGTTTCCTTATTTAAATAGATGACTATGGTCTATATTAGATATATTAAGAATTTATTATTTATAAGTTAACTGAGCACCCCTTTCTATATCCTGGACCATAAAACAAATCTCAGCATATTTAAAATAATTTGAAATTGCACGGAATATGTTCTCTTACCACAATGGAGTCAAACTAGAAATTAATAATGGAAAAACAAGAAGAAAATTCCAAATACTTGGAAATTAAATAGCACACTTCGAAATAATCTGTGGATCAAAGGGGAAGTCTTAAGTAAGCTTTAAAAAAATTACATTGAAATAAATTAAAGATACATGTAGAATCAAAATATGTAGAATGCAGATAAAACACTTCTAAGGCAATGTATAACATGCTTAATTTATAAAAGAGAAGATGTCTCACCAATAATATAAGTTTCCCATTAATAAAGTCATAAAAATAAGAGCAAAATGAACCCAAAGCAAGCACAAGAAAAGAAATAATAAAGAGCTCAGATCAATGAAATTCAAAATGAAAATAATAGAGAAAATTACTAATATCAGGAATTAAATAGTATTTATTACTATAAACCACAAAGTCATAAAAAGGAAATAAATACTACAAAGAAAATCATACACATAAATTTGACAACTTAAATAAAACTGACCAATGTCATGAAAAGCACAAACTACCAAACTCATCTAATATAACATAGGTAATTGGAATAATCCTACAGCCATTAAAGAAGTTTAAATGATCCCTGAAAAACTCTTAAAAGGGGTATCTTAAAGCCAAGAATGTTTGGTAGAATTTAAGAATTCTTAATCCCCCCCCCCAAAAAAAGACAATTATAACTCAATATACCTCATGAACACAGATGATAAATCTTCAATATTATTAAATTTAATGCAGTGATATGTCATAACCAAGTGGGCTTTGTTTTAGGAATGCAAGACTGAATCAATGTTCAAAAGCTAATCAGTGTAATCCATTGAATTCATAAGCTAAAAAAAAAGAGGAAGTCTTAACTTGTGCAATGAAGCAAGAAAAGAAAACAAATATATATAGCTTATAAAGGAAGAAATAAAATGGTCCCTATCTGCAGTTGATATGATGGTCTGTATAGCATATCCCAAAATATTGATAAAAAATAATGATAACTCTCGAAGTAATAAAAAAGTTTAGTAAACTTATAGGATAGATTCAAGATTGACATATTAAAGTATATGTATTTCTATAAAGAAGCAATGAATATGTGGAAACCCAAAATAAAACAAAATTTAGCTTTAAATAACCCAAAACAGATGTAAATTTAATAAAATGCAAGGATTTATGTGTTTAAAGCTGCAAAATACTGATGAAAGAAATGAAATAAATGAAGATGTGCTAGAATTAGAAAACTAAACAGTAAATATGCCAATTTTCCATAAATTAATCTGTTTATTATAATTTCTATCAATATCCCAAAATTTCTATCAAAAACAAGATTTTGTATAGAAAGTCAGAGAAACTAGAATAGCTAAAACAATTATGAAGGGAAAAAAGTTAAGAAATCTCTCTAACAGATTTTAAGATTTAATAATATAGCTATAGCATTCAAGACACTGTGATATAAATGAAGAGAGATGACACAAAAAATAATGAAACCAAAGATAAAATTCAGAAAAATAGGTCCATATAAAAACACCAACTTATTTTTGACAAAGATGCAAAAGCAATTTAGTAGAGGCAGGATAATTTTTTTTCAGTAAATAGAGCTTAGACGATCAGAAATCCACAAGAAAATAATAAATAAAAAATAAAATAAATTGAACCTTAACCTAAACATCACACTGCATACCAAATTTAACTCAAAATGTATATTTATATATTAATGTGAATCTATACATTTTTAGAGGAAAATGTAGAAAAATATCTTTGGGACCTAGAGCTATGTAAAAAGTTCTTAGACATTACATAAAAAATATGAGCTTTAAATATAACAAATTGGATTTCGTCAAAATTAAAAATATTCAACCTGCAAAAGCACTAGTTAAGAGGATAAGATGTCAAACTACAGACTTGGAAAAGTAATTGAAAACTTCAAAACTGACAAATGATACATACCTAGACTATACAAATAACTTTCAAAACTCACGAGCAATCAACAACAAAGGACAAAACAAAACAATCAAGTTGAAAAATGGGTAAAAAACATTTACAGTCATTTTTCATAGAGGATAAACACATAGTAAATAAGCACATTTAAATATGGTCAACATCATTAGCTATTAGGGAAGTGCAGTTTAAAATCATGAGGAGATACTACTATACATCTCATAGGACATCTAAAAAAATTTTTTTAAATAATTACAACACTAAATACTGGTAAGAATGCCAAAATCTAAATTTCCCCTACATTTTCTTGTGGGAATTAACATAGGTATAACTCTTCTGAAAAATAGCTTGGCTCATTTATGCTAAACGTATGCTGATTATATAATCTAACAATTGCACTCCTGGACATTTATCACAAAGAAATAAAAACTTTTATTTACACAAAAACCTGTGTGTGAATGTTGATAGCTTATTCATTTGTGATAGCCAAACAATGGATACTACCCAAATGTCATTCAATGGGAGGTGCTTAATCAAATTTTATTATATCCATATCATAGAACAAGACTCAGTTATAAAAAATGAACAGAGAACTTATATTCACAATAAATCAAATATGTCTTAAAGGAATTATTCTGACTGAACAAAACTAAAGGCCAATCTCAAAAAGTTATACACTGCATTATTCCATTTATATAAATTATCTGAATGGCAAAATTATAGAAATTAAGAACAGATTAGTACTTGCCAGAGACTGAGGATTTGGGAACAGTGGGATGAGGGTATATTGACTAAAAGAATAGTACAGGAGGTCTTTGTGATAAGAGAATAGTTTTGTGTCTTAATGGTGGTCATAGCTAAACAAATCTACATTTGATAAAATTTTATAGAAACACATAGACACACACACAGATGAGTACTTCTGAGTGCACAGCTGGTGAAAACTGAGAAAGTTCTGTGGGTTATATTAATGTAAACTACCTGATTTTGATCCTGTACTACAGACATGTAAGATGTTACCATTAGGTAACAGGTACCTCTCTGTACTATTTTCGCAGCACCTGTGAATCTATAATTATTTATTTATTCTCTAGCACTGGCAAAAACAGCTAGTAAATGTTAAGCAGAAGTGGCAAGAGTGGTTATTCTTGCATTGTCCCTGGTTTTAGACTAAAGCATTCGTTTTTCACCATTTAAGTTTAAACTTAGCTGTAGGTTTTTCATAAATGCTTTTTATCAGTTGAGGATATTTCTTTTTATTTCTAGTTTTTGAGAGTTTTGATCACAAATGAGTGTTAAACATTTTTCAAATGCCTTTTCTACATCTATCGAGGTGATATGATGTTTTCTGAGCTTTGTTTATTAATACAGTATACCATATTGATTTTCAGATATTAAGCCAACCTTGCATTCTTGGTATAAATCACACTTAATCATCATATATAATCTATTTTATGTTTACCAATATTTTGTTGAAGTCTTTTATGTTCATTAAAAATATTTATGTGTTTTGGTTCTTTTAATCTCTTTATATGGCTTTCATTAGGGGTAACACAGACCTTTTAAATTTTATTGGGAAATTTTTCATTCTCTATTTTTGGAAAAGTTTGTGAGAGATTAATATTATTTCTGTTCTAATAGTTGATAAAACTTATTCGACATTTGGAACTGGTTTTCTCTGTGGAAAACTTTTTCATATCCAATCAAATATTTTCAGTTGTAAGTTAATTTCAACATTCTATTCCTTAATTTATAGTCTGTGTCTCTAGGCAGTTGTTCATTTCACCCAAATTGTCTAATTTCTTTAAAATCTTTTTAATTTATATAGGATCCTTAGTAATGTCCCCTTTGTTCAATTCATTTTATTTTTGTAATTTGTGCCTTCTCCAATTTTTTTTTTCTTGTTAAACTAACAAAAATTTTGTTAATTTTATTTTTTCAAAGAACCAACTTATGGTTTTATTTTATTTCTTTTTCTGCTATATCATTAATTTCTCCTCTGATATTTATTATTTCTGACCTTCTTTTGGGGATTTAGTTTGTTCTTTTTCTATTTTAATAGAACTAAAAGTGTTTATAATTGATTTTATAATTTCCTTTTTTTTACTATAGATGTTTAAAATCTAAATTTTCTTTTAGGATCAAATTTGGCTATAATCCGTAAATTGAAATATAATTCAATTTCATATACACTTGCTTCGAACTATTCTCTAATTTCTCTTGTGCTTTATACCTTACCCATTAGTTACATAGAAGTACTTTGCTAAGTTTTCCAAATGTTTGGAAGCTTCTTAATTTCTTTCTGCTATTTATTTCTATTTTGATTTTACTGTGATAATAGGACATAATTTGGTATCCTTACATATTTGTTGAGACTTGTTATATGGTCTAAGATATGGTCTATCCTGTTGAATATTCCACATCCCCTTGAAAAAAAATGGATTTTTCTCTTGTGGAATGAATTCTATAGATGTCAGATAGGTCTAGTTAATTGATAATATTGTTCAAGTTCTCTTTGCCCTTGTTAATTTTCTTTATTTTTTATTCTATCAATTATTGAAAATTATGTATTGAATTCTACAACTATTTTTCTTTAATGGCATATTTCTCTTTTCAATTCTGTCAGTATTTCCTTCATATATTTTTGAACTTCAATGTTAATATGTTTGTTTATAATTGTTATAGCTTTCTGATCAATTAATACTTTCATCATTATAAAGACCTCTCTTTATCATAATAATTTTCGAGTCTTTATCTCATAAAAGGCCTTAGCATTGCTACTAGTATTTGATAGACATTTTATAAAGAGTTCATCTATTTATACACAGGTGCTTTTCTATATTTATTTGTTTACTAAGATGAGTAGCTCTACTAACTATAAGGCATTAAGTTCTTAACAAGGAACTTTGGTTTAAGGTTTATTTATTTTTAAATGAATAATGATATGGCAGAAACTGTGACTTGATTAACGAGTATCCAACATCCCTTATTATATTAAAGTAGCTGTGAGCCCTGGTAAAAGACTATACTTTCTGGCCTCCCTTATAGCTAAGTGGGGTCATGTGACAAAATTCTGGCTAATGAAATGTAATCAGAAGTTGTAGAGTTCAATTCTAATTTAGGCTCCTTAAAGTAATACATAAATTTTATTGTCTCCTCTTTTTCTTGCTTTCTGCCTGGAATATGAATATGATAAATTATCTTGAAAGTCTATAAACTGAAATATATGAATGCCAAGGAATGTGTCATATAAAGGTATAAAGAGCTTGGATTCATGGTAGCTAACTGTTAAAACATAACTAGATTTTCTGATCAGATCTCTATTACATACACCTTCATATAACTTCTAATTGATACAAATGATAGCTATGGTGTTGCTGAAGGTAAACAAGCCCCTGTCCAGATATACCCAAATTGATACAGTGTAAAGGATAAGTGAATTACATGACACCCCAGATCTCTCAGGTTCTGTAGCCATCCAGACCAGTGGACTATCAATTTTTCTCCCCAGTACTCACCCTCTTGCCAATGAGCCTACAACAACTTTTTATATAACTGTAGAAAACCTATCTTTCCTTATCATTCAAAAGCTGAGTACTTGGACACCCAGAAGTGATTAAGAATAGTGGCACTATACAGGATTGCCAGAGAAGGTCACCTTTTCCAAGATATTATTCATGGAATGTAAATTTATAAAGAAACATATTCACTTAAAAAAATTCTAGATGTGCTGACCTTCAGTCTTTGATGAGTACTGATTTTCCCTGAATATTAGTCATTGCCAATGTACTGCATTTTGACGGTAATTCCGGTGACCTTAAAACAGCCTTTACTGTCCTGGAACTGTTGGCCACTCAGCAAATACCAAGCCTGGCCTGCCCTCATCTCTAGATGCTTCAGTGATGCCACATCTGCACATTCAGCTAGCTCCCGCTGACTTTCTTTTCTTTCCTTCTTTTTTTTTTTTTTTTTTTTTTGGCTGGCTGAAAACACGATCAAGTTAAATTTCCCCATAAAGGTCTCAAAAATGACTAATTATTTAAATCTGTTTGAACTCATCCTTAACTGCTAATTGAACTCTGTGTGCAAGGAGGCCAGAGGTGTGCAATGAGGTGCAGCCTCCTCACAACAGCATGCAGAACCTGCTCTCTACCACAGTCACTGCTAACATGGATAGCATATAACTATTTCAGTGCCTAGTAGTTTGGGCGTTTGAGTGATCTTTCTTCCATTATCTTTCTATTTGGTTTCTCAACCTGATCTGCCCAAAACAGGGGGGATCTGAATAAAAGTTAACTACTACCTGGTGAAAAACTTGATTAGTTATAATGGAAGCAGGGGAATACTGTTGACATTACTTACTTCCAATTCTTGCATGGCAATAAGGCATAAAGACTGATTTATCAAAGAGAGTGTGCCTATGAAGCATGAGCGAGAAAGACAGAAAATTCACGTTGCACAAAATGAGCTGCTAATTTCTTTTCCATTTCACTGACAATGTGTTCTATGAGTTCAGAGCAGCTGGGATGAGAACAATGGATGTTCCCAACCTGCCTGTGCTCCATTTAACTTTTGCAACTCTACAAGGTCAAACAGCAAGGGAGAAAATAATTCTCTCTCTCTCTCTCTCTCTCTCTCTCTCTCTCTCTCTCTCTCTCTCTCTCTTCCCCTTTCTCTCTCTCTTGTCTCTTGCTTATGGTATGGCAAAGCTAGGAGACTGAGGGACTATGTAAAAGGCACAGTTAGTTTCTTTAAAGAAATTCTGCTTATAACCAGAGTTTTTATTAGAAAACGTTTGAATTCCATTTTACTGTCATTTCTACATCAAATTCACATGGGTTATATGGATTGTGGATCACTGCTATGAATGTGTGTGTTCGGGTGGAAGAAGGAGAACTTGAGCACTTACATTTGAAGAGAGATGTGCTGTGTTGGTTGCCTAAATCCTCACTGATGAAAAATGAATTCTAAGTGAATTACTGTATATTGGCTCTAACTGTCCTGACAGGGAATTTGAAACCTGTTTGTTTTTTTTTTAATTAGCAGTGTGTACCAGAAACCCTGACTATTCAATATGCTGCCCTACACCCCATACTGACAGAATGGTAGAGTCCCTTGGGATATAGCCTTCATTTCCTTCTCTTTTGATAAATGTACCAACTCCCTTCTGATATGTTTCTTATAACCTGAATCTCAATTAGCAATGTATTGTGGCACCCTGATATTAGAGATGAGGGGTAAAAAAACGGGTAATGTGAGCTAATATTCATGAAGGACCTCTTGACAGGTATTTTGTTCACCCCCTACCATTAGAATTATTCTCACCATAGTACATATGGCATTGGTTTTGAGAAATTGACACTGAGGATCTGCTTATAAAAATGTAATCATTACTCAAAAATTGAACATCTACACTATTCCCAGAATTTAGTGTTTTAGGTTCAAGATCAAAAGACAAAATTATTCTGATGGTCTAACTTTAAATATATTAAAAATGATGATAATTTTAAAAACATGGTTTTTGTTTCAAGAAACCAAATGCATTTCATGTTAATACACTGATACCATTTCAATCTTATATTCTGGCTTATTTAGTAAAAAATAAAAAATTAAAGGAAAAATATAAAATAATTTGATAAAAAAATTAATTCTCTACCATTTACTTTTCCAATACTTTAGTGTTAAATAATTATTTGAAAATAAATCATGTTTGGCTCTCACTCATTTGTCTAAATTTATATTTTGCTTTTCTTATGTTATAGTCCCACTTATCCTGAAGTACTGAATAACCTTTTGCTTTAAGGCCCCGCACAAATTTATTTCTATTCACCTTCCCTTGTCCGTTTGAGAGGTGCTAATTGACCTAATCCTGAGCTCTTCACTTTACCTAAGCATACCTCTATAAATCACACACTGAACCTGTACACACTGAACAATACAAGAGTTTAAGTAGCCGTCTACTATTTCAGAGGCAAGAAACAGAAAAAATATATAACCTACCATTAGATCTCCAAGATCTTGGACAATTTCTGAGACATAACATGCTTTCAAAAATGTTTACCAAGTGAATGACTGCAGACCTTGCATCTAGTTGTTTTTCTCAGTCTAATAATTTGTTTGTTGCATAATTTGCTTTCAGAGAGGCATGTCTCTCTATTTAGCAAAAATATTTTTCTTAATCTTAAATTTATATTTTATACATTTCTGTACCACATTCAAGGTAAGAGATTACACATTATAAAATTATGTTACCAAATTCTGAGTAATAAGTTTGCTAATTGTCATAGACAATCATTGTTGTTCAGTGCTTTTTAATATTTATAATATTTAATTTAACAACTGAAATTAAGAAATTGAATCACTAATTCTAAACTTTATATAAAATTGTAAAAATATATTTAGAATAATTCATTATCCAAGACCAATGGTTTGAGGTTAAAGTGGAAATACATTCAAAAGTTAAAGCAATGTCTTCAAAGAAGTACATTAACTTTTCTTTCTCCTTCTTCAAGAAATTATTTTTGTCTTTATGTGATCTACTTGAAATGAAAATAAGATATTCCCTTAGAAACTCTGCCTGCCAACATCAAATATAGGAACTGCATAGTTAATCTCTTAGTTCATCTTATCTAATTCAAACTTCCTAACTTTGAATGCCATGTCCAAGCAAATAATCTAAAATTAAAGTAAGATAATATATACATAGAAGATCATAGATATCAGCCTAAGTAAATATAGAGGGATAAATGTTGGAATTTTTCTAAAAAGATATTGCAAGGAAGAATTGCTGTTCAAAGTAGAAATTCAAATCAAAGCCTGGTAGTCTCTTGGTGTAACTTCAATAATATGGTTAGAGGAAAGCAAGAATGGTAACAGTGATGTAAGAGAAGAAAATAAAATTCACTGGAAATAATAACATGGAAGCTCTAAAGTGTGAATTATATTCCTGGTTCAATTTTTAGTTTTTATGTTTTACCTATCATTCTACTTTTGATAATACATACACATAGTGACTCCAGAATCTCGAGAAGTTTCCCAGTCTATTCCACATCCCACCTAATTTGTTAATTTATTAAGTTATTACAGAACATGAACCTATGCTAACCTTGATTGTGTGCATGTATGTCACAAACTGTGTAATTTTTTTTCTGAGATTTCATTTCCTCACATACAAATATAGCCTAGATAGATCTATCTCTGTCAATTAAGTTTCAGTCAGAGAAGCAGAACTACTATGAGTGATAGAGAATAAGCAATTTAGTATAGGAATTTAACTTTACACAACTTTGGGAGCTGGTTACACAGTCTTACATAGTAAGGTTATCTCTGCCACTGGTTCTGGTGCCTGAGTTAGCAGTTGGGAAGAAAAAATATAAAATAAGAGAAAGGACAAACTCTCAAACAGAAGATATAATGGAACCCATGATGATATCTCGCTACCGACTCTAAGTCACCAATTTTGATGCTGCAGATTGCCTGAAGAAGAAGCTGGCACCCTTTTTCATAGAGGTAAGTATATACTAGACTTTGAAGTAAGAAAAAGTGAAGCAGGATTTGACAGCACTTGAAAAAGCTTCAGACCTAGATGCTGCCCAATGCCAATAAGGTGAGCCAGCAGATAATTGACATTTGTGAGCTGAAATAATACTAGAAGCCCCTGCACAAACCTTATGATGGTTAAAGGAATATGACTGCTGCTTCATGTCCACCTTCAGTTCTGATAAAAACTGACCTATTCGGGGAACGAAAGTCTAGAAAATGTAGATTCAGCTTAGCTAAAATTGTAATGCAAAACCATAACAGCATCCTATCTACTTAGTGTGCTACTGGGCTCATGAAGCAAAAAGCATATGAAATCATTTTAAAAATCTAAAAACATGAAAACAGTACAAGCTATTATTATTCTAGGGTTTTCTTTTTACAATGATCTGATGAATGTTTCACCTATGTTATGGTCTCTTCAACATAATTAGCCATAAGCATAAATCTCTGGGTAGTGTGATTTGACAAGAGTAGGTAGATGTAAGAAATCTAAAATTTGCAATTAAATTTGTTGACTAAAAACACTTTTATGTAACCAGTATATTTGATAAACAGAGTCTGATCCATACCAAGAGAGAGAGAGAGACAGAGAGACAAAGAGAAAGAGAGAGATAGAGAGAAAAGGAAGGAAGGAAGGAAGGAAGGAAGGAAGGAAGGAAGGAAGGAAGGAAGGAAGGAAGGAGGGAAGGAAGGAAGGAAGGAAGGAAAGAAAGAAGGGAGAAAGGGAGGGAGGGAAGGAGGGAGGGAGGGGAGGAAAGAAGAAATACCACATTAGTATGGGAACTGAGGTAGAAATAAGGGGAAGGTGGTATAAAAATAACAACCACTGTATTTTTATCTTCTGAATATCATGGAGAATAAAACATATCTCAAATCTCTAACTATAAATTAAAATCCCCAAATAAAAACAACTTGCTAACTTTCTAGAACTTTTAGTTGCATGTTAAAGTAGAAATTATAAGCAGAATAAAGATACTGTAGAGAATAGTACAGACCATGTAAATGGACTCAAGTAGAAGTTACTTTTAAAAAAGGACCAATTTTAATATCATCTCCTTTGTTATTTTAATAAAAAATACATATTTCTAAGTATATAAGAAAGTCTTATATTTCTTTCCAATTTTTAAATCAAAGAAGTTCTGATCCATTTCTGATAAATGCCAATGTATCAGTAGGATTTCAAGACAATAAAAAAAGAATTTGGGTTCATTTTACTCTCCCTGAGATTAAATCCAGGTGAATTATTAGAGAAGTCACCTTGAAGTGTCCAATATTTAAGTCAAACTGAGTTTACGAAGAACCTGGTGCTCTGAATGTCAAGGTAAAAAGAGATTTCAGTCACCACTTACAACCCAAGTAATACTCACTCAGCTTCTCCTTCCAGACCTTTACTCTACAACAAGATTGCTTTCAACACCAGCAATAATTATATCCCTTTCTTAGCACCTCCTGAGCCTCAGGGTTTACTAGAGGTGGCAAATGAGATGCTCTAGTGGGAAGAGATGCAACTGCTATCTTAACCCAGATGCTGGAGGAAGCCTGTGGCCATAAAATTTATCACATCTTGTCATTCTCAGCCCCCTCTAGGGGCAAGATTGTGTGATCACCATTGCCTGAGGTAACTCCAGCTTCTCTTTTCTGGAGTTTCTCAGTTATAGATGATGAAAATAAGAGTACTACTGAGGAAAAAGAGCAGTCCATTCACCTATACAATATGACAGCATTTATCACAGAATCTGACATATGCCTTAAAAAAAAGTTGTGAACAAATGAAGAGAAGGAGATATCACATGGGATATAAAACCATTATGTTCAGAAGCCAGCAGAAATTTTTAAATAAATACACATAATAGCATATCATATGAGAGAAAATATTATAAAAGAAAATAAATAAGTATGAATTATTTACAAGAACTCGCACTGCATATATCTAAAATCTATCTTCAACAAAGCACTCTTATTTTCATGAGGGCTGGAACCTTGACAGTCTTTTTCATTAGTAAAACCCACTGCAAAGCTCTATTCCAGACACCTAAGTAGCTAATAAAAATTTAATAAATAAATTCAGAATGAGAAAAAAATCCAAATTAGACATAATTGACACCATATTACCATTAAAATATAAATGATTATTTTACAGAAATTTGGGAGTTCATTACATTTGTTTATTCCTTCTATAAAGATATAGCTAAATATTCAACATGTTATAAGCATTACACTTCGTATTGGGTGGGCAAGAGCTCTAGTTCCTGTCACCATGGGATTTATGAGAAAAATACATGAAGCATAGAAACAAACAAAACAAACTTGAGATTCTAACATATGTAACTAAGTAATTTAAAGAAATTTGTTAAGAAAGTATAACCTTTAATAGAAGTCTATTAAACTATATGAGACTTTTTATTTGGTTTTTAATTTTGACAAAAAGGAACAATTAAAATGAGAGTATATTAGTTAGCTATTGCTATATAACTTATCGTCTCAAAACTCAGTGATATAAAATAATAAGCATTAGTCTGTGTTCACAAATCTACAGGTGGGATGGGTGATTGTTCATGTTTTGGGTGGGCTCATTCACTTATGATCAATTCTGGATCAGGTAAGTACCTCTCATGATCTTGGCTGAACATGCACATATATGGCAGTCAGCTGGCTCTGTGATGGTTTAGCTAGCTTTTCTGGACTCTCCTCTTAGGACTCTCATCCTCTGGCAGGCTATCTTAGCCTTGTCCAAATGTCAGAAAGAGCAAAGTCATATAAGACCTTTTTGTTCCTTTCTTAAACTGGAAGAGTGTCCCTTCTGCCACTTCTATTGACCAAAACCACACAAGTTCACCTAAGATTTAAAGCACGGGCAAAAAAGATCATATCATACTGAAAGGAACTACAAAGTAATACAGGAAAAGCAGATTTGAGTGGAAAGGTGAAGAATTGAGGCCATCTTTGCTATAAATCTATTATATATAGAAACATTGGAAGGAAGAGAAAATGACAGAAACATCAGGAAGAAGTAACCATGGAATCAAAGTGTAACAACAAGAGAAGCATAATAATGGTCATGACTTACGTTAGAATTTAGTATATTCAAGTCAGTAAGAAAATACTTAGCATCTATTATTATATTTAACAGTGTTTATTGAGCTGGGAACTGTTTTAAACACTAGGTATACAAAGAAAAATAAAAACTAAAGTTTTTGCTCCATTTTTCTTTGAGGAAAAAGTCAATAAAAACACGAATAATTATAGATGAGATCATTTTAATATTGCTATAAAGAAAATCAAAGAAAACCATAGAATGGTAGGTGTCAGGTTTGTGGCATGGATGAAGCTATTTTAGCTAAGGAAATCTTGACATTTTTCCTTAAGAAAGTGATGCATGAGCAGAGATGAGGATAAAGAAGCCTTTGAACAAATGGAGGAAAGTCAGAAATCAGCCATCATCAGGTAGCTGAGAAAAGAGAGTTAGGCTCATTCACGAGAAAGAAAAAGGCTTGAGAGGCTATTACATACTAAGCAAGGTAGAGAAAAGGAGTAAGTCTAGAACAGGCATGGCTTTGTGAACCAGGTAAATGTTTTTGGATTTTATTCTAAGTGTAACAAGAAGCCACTGAAGCATTGTCATCAAGACAGCAATGTGATCTAATGTAGGTTTAAAAAAACACTTGTTTATTCTGAGGTTGAATTAATAGAGATGCAAAAGAGGAAGCAGAAATACTATCATATAAGTACAGGGTGGGCAAGAATAAAATAAGGAAGATTATTAGTAAGACTGTAGTTTTAGTAATCCAAAATGAGAGCTGTTCGTGGCCTAGGCCACAATTAGACTTTGAAAGGAGAAAAGTTGTTAGCTTCTTGAACCATTATAGAGACAGAAACCATTAGGTTTTCTGGTTGACTAGGCAGGGAGATTAAAGAGACATATTAAGGATGATGTATTGAGAATGATTTGAAAGTTAGATAGCCAATGGAGATGAGGTTATGTCAGCATTCAATATATGACTGATTCTCAGGGCAAAATCAAAGGGAGATAAATAATTTTATAATATCTTCATAGACATAGGTCTGGATGAAATAAACTTAACATTGTGTAAAAAAAGTAGAAATCTGATGAAAAAATGTCTGAAATATTTAGAATCTTAGAAATAGATAGAGAGAGGAAAATGTTTTGTTCTAAAGGAGACCAATTGTATCAAATGCTTCTGAAAAGTTGGGCAAAAAGTGGCTCAAGATGCTGTGTGAACCTGAATATCAGGCGCAAGCTTCCTGGTGTGAAGATGCCCTCCAAAGGCAATAGGCTATAGCATTTGGTGAGAGAGAAAGATCTTACTTGGATCATAATGTGACATTAAACTTCTACTTATACTCTAAGCTGGAGGTGAGGTTCCAGGGAGTAGGGAGGGAACCTAAAAGAAATGATATATTGAAAGGGATTAAGTGGTTTACAGAGATTAAATTCTGACAAAGTATGTACTTGCAAATCCTTCTGATGAAAAGAAAAGAGAGTCTCTGAAATTATTCATGTGGATCATGGAATTATAGCTTTCGTCCAAGGAAAAACAGGGACTGGATTTACCTTCCCAAATGAGATGACCAAAGGAATAAACTAAATATATGAAACAATGGTTTTTAATACACTATCAAACAAAAGACAGTGATGTCTATGAAACAGGAACCATATGAGGTGAGCTCTATAATTGTCCCAATTTAGTGCCTGGAGAGACTTACCAGGCTGTGGAACTTCTCTCTAAAATCCACTATTACAAAAATTTTAAAAAGATAAGCAATAGACATGAAGAAAACACTTGCAAATCCTACATCTGATAATAATCAGATTTATATAAAATTTAAAGAATTCTCATCTTAATAAGAAAACACAATTTTTTAAATATGCAAAATATGTGAGCAGTTACTTTCCACCCTTACCAAAGAAGATATATGAAAGACAAAAAGGCACATAAAAAGATAGTCAACATGATTAGTTATCAAGAAAGTTAAAATTATAACCACAATGAGATACCACTATACACATATTACAATGGCTAAAATTAAAAGTATTGGCTAGGATGTGGAGTAATTGGAGCTGTTATACACTACCAGTGAGAATGTAAAATTGTATAACTCTTTTGGAAAACAGTTTGGCAATTACTTAAATTTTTAAACATATATCTACTATACGATTCAAACACTTCACACTTAGGTATTTTCCCCAAAAAATGAAAGCATGCATCTGCGCCAAGATTCGCACATGAGTGCTCAGAGCAGCTTTATTTGCATTAGTCCAAAACTGGAAACAACATAAATGTCCATCGACAGCAAATAGATAAAAAAATTATGGTATATTTATAAAATGGAATAGTACTCAGCAGTAAAGATGAATGAACCATTGACTTATGCTATAACATGAATGAATTTCAAAATAATGATATTGAGCAAAAGAAGCCAGGCCCCCAAAAATGTACTTATTGTATTATTCCATCCATATGAAATTATAGAAAATAAAAACTAATCTATAGTACCAGAAAATAGGTCAGTGTTTACTTGAGAATGGGTGTCGAGGGAGTAAATTACAGGAAGAAAAGATTACAAAAAGGCATGAAGAAAAATCTGTGGGTTAATTATTTCTATTGCAATGATTTCATAGTTGTTTACATAAATCAAAACTTATGAAAACACATACTTTAAATATGTGCAGTTTATCATGATAATTAAATAATACATGTCTTTAAATATATTTAAAAGAAATAATAACAATGATGTCAATGTACAGGAATGTTTCAATAAGTTTAGGTGGAAAGAGCTTTCTTAAAAGAAAGATAAGACTAGTATAAGAACATAGACAAATATCTTACATCTATAAGTGTTGCCTAGAAAGCAAGATAAATCAAGGTTTTAGAAAAACACTATTGAAAAGCAAACAAACAAAAATAAAATAAAAATACAGGGATACACACACACACACACACACACACACACACACACACACACACCCTTGAGAATAATGATGTTAATAAAAAGTAAAACTCTTTATGTTTTTTCTCACCTCAAAATAATAAAAAGGAATATATACATTATGTATGTGTGTGTGTGTGTGTGTGTGTGTGTAATCTGATATTGGGAAGAGAAAGAGAAAAGTAAACTTTAGAGCTGTGAGGCTATTTCAATGTTAAAGAATCACCCCAGGTGAGTTCAACAGCCATGGGAAGGAATCCTTATTATCAATGCTACCTTATGCAGATTACTGAAACTCAGATCTTCACCTTCTTTATCTGGGAAACATACTAATACTCTAAGCATTGTAGAAGTTAAGCAACTTAGGATGAAGTTCTTAGTATGATGGTTGACATATAGCCTCTATCCAGAGATGTTAGTTAACCCCCTTCACCTTCCTGGCTCTCTTAAAGTGCTCAAATTGCTCGTCAGAAAATTAGATCCCAGAATTGTGTATGAAGATTCTAAAGAGTTCTCAAAGCTTATGAGCTTTAATAAATCATAAATAATGGCAAATCTCTAGCAAAAACCATAGCAGTAAAGGTAAATTCTTTCAACCATAAAGGGGTAAGCACAACATTAAATTAGAACATCTAAAAGAGGGTATTAAAATGACGTTATAAAGAAATATCTTTATAGATCACATTAAGCCATTTTAAGTTGAATAATTGTCTGATTGGTTGTCTTTCTAATGGCTTGAGTGATTATACCTCAAGATTTGTGATTTATAATAAATGGCAAATAGTAGAAAGTTGTGTATTATCATATGGAAATGCTCTGGTACAGATGTTCACAAGAACAGCATATTGATAGATGATTTAATTGAGAATATTTGGTGAAATATGGTGTCGCAAGTACTGAAGTTAGGCCAAAATCCTATGTTCTATTCTGACCCACAGAGCTAGATAACAGGTGAAGTATTTCAGAAGCCAAATACCCTGAGTTTATAGGCAGGGATAACTAATGAGTTAATTTATATTATAAAATAGAAGAAAGACTATCTTGCTTTCTAATATATGGGGAATATTTAATAATTTTAATAACAAAAAATTATGCACAGACACATTAAAGTTCAAATCTTTTCCAAAGTATTCTTATATTTAGATCACTATGGAATTGGAAGGTAAACTAAATTTGCGAATAATAATGATAAAGCACAGCATCCAAAAATTTTAAACAATAAAAATGTAACAATTTCAGCACTTGGGTTGAGCAGCTATACTGTTCACTTATTGGGCAGGGAGATCTATTCCCATATGCAAATATGTTCAAACTCTTACTTTCTGCCATTCTGTATCTCAGCCAGTCTTACTCCACACTTACACTGCAAGGCAGCAAATGTAATGAAGAGGCAAATTACTCAGATAATATGCTAGATCTTGGATCTGGACATGATGTGTTTACACAGGGCTGATCCTAGAGAAAATAAGTTGTACAATAAGACATTTTTACAGAATTAAAATTATAAAGGAGAGAATAGGAACTTTAGAAGTTTAACCAAAAGAGCAGTTGGGTAAAAATAAACAACACTTAGAGTCTAGGAAAAGCATGATAACACCAGATCTCTGAAAAAGAGGTTCTAAAGGGAGGGAGCAGAATTCAGAACAAGGAAATGGTAAACTCTAAAGAAAAATGTTACCTATGTCATAATGTGACTGCAATACTTCTGCTGTTCTCACATAGATCTTTTACATTTATATGACTTCTGAGTCAGGATATTCTGCTGATGTGTTCCACAAAGATTTTTGAACATCGACTATTTTCCAACTATCTTAAATTGAATTCCCTCAAAAACTAACTTTATTACAAAGAATTAAGGGCAAACAATTTACTTGGGAGGTCATTCCAGAAACCAAATAAAAAATTAGACAAAAACAGCAAAAGCGGAAAAATTAATATGTACATTAATGAGCAAATTAACTAATGTTCAATACCATTAGGGATTCTCTAAGAAACTTTTGAATCATGCCTTGAATCATCCTCCAGGGGAGAGTAGGATATGTTTCTACCGATGACTTTTACCCATTAAATTCCATATTATGCTTGCTAGTAGTGAAGCAGGCTCCTATGGTACCAACGTCCTCAAGCAGAGAAAAAAAAAAAAGAGGTAGCAAACTAAGTGTCCTGGAATTTGTCAAGCCTCACTGCTGATGATCTCAAAGATGAAGTTTGTACATCAGCAGTATCTACTACACCAGAAATCTCACATGTATAGTCTGGAAGATAATGGAAAAATCATCATAATAAAAGCCCAAACAGATAATATATAAACTGAAAATTCAAGTCCAGAGAGAACAAAGAAAAATATATTAATTAAAAGAATAACCAAATAAATTAAAGAGGGACTCCTGAAAGAAGTGGGATTTGACCACCCCTTGAAGGTGTTAACTTGAATTGACAGAGTCTTGGTTAAATAGTAGAGGTGGAGTGATGAGGAGTATCAATATACTAAGGTAGTATATTCCATGCTAATTTGGAAATGGAAGAAAAATTTATTGGATGTTAGAACCTTTATAATTGTCTCATCCTGAAGTATGAAGGCCAACCAATACCTTAATCCAAATGAACAAGGTTACAAAGACCCAGAACTGAAAACAACCACTGCCCCGCCCCCACCATATACACATCTAAATTTCAGGCACCAAGTCTTTTGATCCTGCTGTACTTTCTCCACTTTGTATGGCAAACCCAAGTATTACCTAAAAGTTTTCCAAATTAAAAACTTGGAGAACCTTGAGATCAACAGCTTTGATGCTAGAAGTGTTTAACTTCAGCCTGAGAGCAATTAAAGAAGATATTAACTATATGTTCTAACCAAATATCTAAATGACTCACAATGAATTTGTTTTTGTAAAAGCTACATGTTTCATTAAAATGTGATTTGGAACTATGAAGGTGATATTTTTTTCTCCTAATAATGTTCACACTTGCGTATGTATATGTGTATATATGTGTAGATATATTTTAGAGTAAACAGTTCTTTGTTAAACCTTTTTTCTTTTGTAATGCAAACATTTATACTCCATGCACTAAACTGAAATATTTTTTATACGTGCCTATATTTTAACTTGTCCTATTATATAGTACTTAATAGATATTACCCAATTTATGTTTAAGGTACTGGAATTCAGGTGCTTAATCTTTACATGAAGTAACCTTCTCCGGCACTCCAAATATTATTATTATTTTTTTATTTTTGTAAGATTAGAAGTGTTTTAACTACAACTAATGTGTAAAACATTGAAATAAGAATATTATTTTGAAAACCCAATCTAGTTTATACTATCTAGCTTAATTTATACAATTTATTCATTTACGTAGCATTATTTGAGATCAATTATAAGTCATATCCAAGCAATTGCCCAGGGTTTTAATTTTTATCTTAAAATAAAAAGAAATAAGACAATGTATGAACAAATAGTTATAATACATATGGTACATATAATGTACCATGTATTTCATCGTATGTATTATAGTGTTATACAGTTTAGGAAAGTAAAGAGCACTAACTCAGGCTGGAATTTTGCTATGGAAAATGTCTAAAAATTTCTAAGTGTCAAGACAAGTCAGAATTGCATTTTATCTGGATATTGCTGACAGTTGTTCTAATGATAAATTGAAGAGTACAAGGCTGAGACAAAGAAAGATATGGCACAGATTTAGTAAATATAAAATAATAGAAATGTAGGTAATAGGATGAATAAAGTGGATCATAGAATGTACTTAAGAGAAATATTTGGCAGGACTTGATTACTGTAGCAAAATCAGAGGCATTATTAGGGTCTTGAGCAGATTGAAGATAAAGTTCACAGCCAAGCATGAGTCTTAAATTATTAGTCTATGTGACAGGGGTGGATATTAATATATACAAATAAAAAAATGAAAGAAATCATATGCCAAATGAGTATCTTTAGGAAGCATTATTATAAGTTTGACATTAACTCTATATTTGTACATTCACATAAATATATTAAATATATATATGTATATAAATTTTTGATTTATAAAACTTACAACTATTGAATTTAAATCTACAAACATAGATAAGCTCTCCCAAAGAAAACTTATAGTATAAGTGCCCTCTCTCCAACTTTCAGACTCTAGACACACTACTGTAGGTACAATTTTCTTTACATCATTAAATAATTTTCCCCCTAGGGTAGGAAGACCAGAGAATTTGTAATTTGAGGGATTCATCTGTGATTACTTCTTCTGTCTACCTTTCTTATCCAGTCCATCAATAAATCTAGTTGATATTATTTCCTGCTATATGTGCCAAATCTACATATCTCTCTATCTCCACTTTCACAACTTTATACATCTCCATATTCTTTCATCTGTTACCGTAAAATTGTATTTTCTTAAGATAATAGTCAAGAACAACACAAATGCCCATCAACTAATGAATGGATAAACTGTGTGTGTGTGTGTATACACATATATATCATATACACATATATATACATATATAGATATTTATAGATATAGATATAGTATATACATACATATACAATGGATTTTTTTTAATATGAAATGCTTCATGAATTTGAGTGTTATACTTGTGCAGGGGCCATGCTAACCTTCTCTGTATCGTTCCAATTTTAGTATATGTGCTGCCGAAGCAAGCACCACAATAAAATATTAATCAGTAATAAAAACGAATAAATACTGTTACATGCTACAGCATAAATGAAACTTGAAACATGCTAAGTGAAAGAAGGCTACATACTGCATCATTCTATTTATATAAAATATCAAGAATAAGTAAGTCCATAGAGACAGAAAACAGATTAGTGAGTGGCTGAGAGAGGAAAGAGGTAAAACAGAATGGGGAATGCCTACTAATCAGTACAAGGTTTCTTTTGGGGGTTGATGAAAATGTCCTCAAATTTGCAAATTTAGAATTAGAATTAGAATATTGCCTAACTTTGTGAATATACCAAAAACATAAGACTTTACACTTTAAAAAGGTGAGATTTTATAGTATATGAGCTGTATTTTAATAAAAAAAATCTAATACAAATGTCCTTAATTTGAAGAAGAGGGCAATGAAAACCATTACTAGGGTTATAGTAGTAAAAAAAAAGAGAGAGAGGCAATAATAATTACATGACAAAATTTGAAGAAAACAATGAACCAACTTGGTGACAAATTGAAAATAGAGCAAAGGAAGGAAACAAGCCAGGACAACTGCCTTAATGAAATGAAGTACATAATTTGAAAAAGGAATCCAATTGTGGGGAGAAGATTAATTCAGTTTCGAATATGTTGAGATTTGCACAAATATGAGGTTTTTTAAGTGGAGATGCCTTTAGGCAATTGAACATATGGGACAAAAGTTCAAACTGCTGGAGACACAAAAATGAGAGTCATCAACTTAGAGGAGGCAGTTGGAGCCATGGGGATAATGTAGGAAAAAAGAAAAAAAGAAAATTAATGGCTGGAATTCTTTCAGAAGTATTCTTCACTTAGGCAATGATCTCATGAAGAAATCTCAGAAAAGAGAAAATGAAAATGATGGCAGAAAAGTGCTTAGCACAGAGGTTAAGAGAGGAGAGTTACAAGAAGAAGCAATGGCAAATACTGAGGAGCTGTCAGAGATTCTGGGTAAGAGAAAATAAAGTAAAGCACGCTGTTAAACTATTTCATTAAGTTATATAAACTGAAGTGTAAGAGCATATCAAATTAGTATCCAGAGGAGGCAAGAGAGGTTTTGGCCATGGGGAAAGTAGTGGTAAGGAAAACGTCACTGAGTTTAGAATGTAAATGAAGTGCATAGGACACCAGGCTGGGGAAAGGTTATAACAAACATCATAGGGAAGAGACAGGCAGAAAAGTGACATGACTCAACCCATTCTCAAAAACTGAGTTTAAGAAAGATTGTTTTACTGATTGTATTTGAGACTATCTAGAAACTAGAATTTGGAGAGGACCAAGGTGGGGCAAGGAACTGAAAGCAGCACATTCAACTAGCAAGATAGACATGACTGCAATATTCAGTAATGCACACCATAAGGACAAAGTCAAGATCTCAAGTGCAGAGAGGTATATGATATAGTTTTTCCTCTTCACAAACTATACATGTTGTTGGCTACACATTAGCAGAACACTGATCTCACAGAGGACATTTTGTGGATTTCTGCTTGCCAATGTTAATGGTTTGTTAATGCTTCTGACAATCCATCTTTTTCCTACTTCCTCTCTTCCCTGCTGCTCCATATGAAAAGACAGCCTGTCAAAAAGAGAAAATGATTTTATATTTACAAGGCAAAAGAACCTTTAAATGACCTCAGGGCTTTACATGAAGTACTTACAGGTCCAGGATGATCGGTAAGGTTGCGGTTGACAGATACTACTTGATGGACTGAAAATCAATTTGATCAGATGTTTTTATGGATTATAGTGGCCTTGGCTAATTACAAAAGATTGTCTTCCTAGATCCCACAGTTTTCAGAGCTGACTTTGAGCAGAAGTACACAGGATTAAGCTGCAGGCTTGACAGTTTTCCATAATTATCTGTCGCAAGGGCAACACTTGGATTGTCTTGACACGATCAAAAACAGGCTGAACTTTTATTTCTTAGTCCACATGCCTTTTTGCTCACAGTCATCAATATTTAGGTGATGAGGCTCATCACCTTATTATTGTTTTCCTGCGCTTAGAAGAGTGGAAGAGACTATAAATATGAAAAATTGGATATATAAAATTTTCTAAAATGTGGTCATTGATACAAAGAACAAATCAATGTTGTTTATATTCAGTTATTCAGGTAAAATGAGAAAACATGAGTTCATAACAAAATTTTTTAAAGAAGGTTGTAAGATGTCTTATTAAAAGAAGAGAGAAAGTAAAAGAGATTATATTATGTTTGCATCAACAACATTTTTTACCAGAACTGATATGTAGGTGTTAGGAAAATTTAGGTTCACCATCAGAAACTAAATTGTGTCTTCTCCAGGAAGATTTTGACCAAAGTACAGATAGTTGAAATAAATGTTTTGCTTTGCACAAGGTAACTATAAAAGAGAAAGCATTCCTTTGGAATAGAAGTTATTAAACATCATTAATTTAAGATGTCATTGCAAGTAAGCTGTTACAACTTAGATATTACTGAATGTGAGGAACAAAGGTCCTTGATTCAAAAGTCAGTCTACATATGGGTAAGACAGCCTACTAGGCAACAATTTTGTGTGGAAAAAACTAAGGCGGACAGAAGAGAGAAAACTTGGTAGAGGAGAACAGTGAAGACTCCTATCATTATTTTGACTGCATAAATGAGGTCTAAGCTTTTGAGAGCAGGATTTAGACTGGATATGAAGAAACTGAAATCACAAAGATTTATGTGGCATGGATACAAACATTTTTGCTGGAGCTCATAAGCGGAAAAATATGTCATTGAACAGGGAAGAAAATCCTTCTTTGTCCTATCCAGAATCCAGCATGTGCCTGGCAATATTAGGGTTTGAGAGGTCTATGTGTATTCCTGGAAGTAATTGCTGAGTGAGGTGGAAAGTAAAGGAGACAGTTATAATTATGGACAAAGAAATGTCATTTCAAAAGGGAAGCCTCTTTTCATATGTGTATTTACAGATAAACTTGGCTGGCACGGCAGAGCAATTTTGTACCGGGTTAAATGCTTACGCTATCATTCATTCAACAAATATTTATTATGCATGCTATGTGCAGTCTTGATTTAGGTATTCATCAGTGAAAAATAAAACAAACAAAATGTCCCATAAACCTGTGAAACTGGAGATACCATGACCTTTTTTGTACAATTTTGTGAAGTCTGAAGAATATTAGGTTACATTAACAAAATGCTAAAGAAACATAAATTATACCATAAACTCACTGACTAAAAAAATTATTTTATCTGTACTTTATTTCAAAACAATTCAGTTCTCTAAAATTAACTTACTGAAGAAAGGGCAACTTACATGATTTTTCAAGTTCTAAACCAATTTTGTTTTTATAATTTTTGTTCAGATAATTACTTCCTAAATTAGAAAGAGGTACATTTGAGACCAATAATAGTAGAAATAAAAAAAAAACAAACACAATTTAAAAATTATGTGTTATAAGATAGGCTTACTCAGAAGGGACAGTGGTTTCACTGAGTCATTTTGGATTATTCCTTCAGATGCTAGACCATAAAAACAGGTGATGTGTAGAAGAAACTACAACCAGTGGCCCATAAAATGGCTATAATCTCATCAAACACCAAGAACAATTATAGTCCAAACTTATATCACTAGACCTATCAAGTTATAATTTGTATATATCTATTTTAGAAATTGCATCATTTAACCTCACTCGCAAAGGTATTAGAAAGATTAACTAACTAGATAATTTCACAAAGTGCTCAGATAATAAAAGGTAAAGGGATAAATGCCAAGGATTATTGCTTTAGACCCTCTGACGATGCTAAAAGACCAAAGTTAATGTTTTGTTTCATTTTCCACTATCTAGGTAGCTCAAGTTCATTAGTTCCAAGAATGGGGGTGGTGGGAGCTGAGAAGTACCTCTCTAGGAAAAGGAGAATATAGATTCACATCCCAAGGGGAGTCAAAGTCATGGGATTTATCAGAGCATTTCTCCACATAAAAAGTGTTAGAAGACAACTTTCCATTGGTACCCTGTGCTTCTTTATGTCTTATAAGAAAAAGCACTGATTGTCTTTATTTTCTATTATCTTTTCAAGGATGTTTATATACTCAACAGCCTTGAAAAATAAACATTTTGTCTCCCTCCAGAGCCAAGAGCACATTTGCTTGCAGCCTTGGAATATAAAAACAGAGTCTCCCTTTGGAACAAAGGGTTAGCATGTTTACTGCCCATTTTAAAAGATCTGGATTCTCTATGCTCAGTGTTCCTCTCCTATAATGTAACTCACCTGGATCTCTTTGTGTCATCTGGTTTTCTAAGGCATGCTATGGAAAGTGAGGTTTAGGAAACTGGTGAAAAAAAATGCTGGTAACTTGGGTAATGATATGGCCCTAATTAACAAATTCCTTTGTTTCTGACCCAGAAGTCTTATGTCTTTTGCTAGCATCCCTGAAATTAGAGCAGACATAATTGTTAGCCTGTTAGTATTATAAAATCTCAAACCCAATGTTCTGGGCAAGATGGCAAAGTAGGGAAACTCTGTGCTTGCCTTCTCCCATGACCACATTAAAATTACAACTGAATTATAGAACAATCAACCTGGAGAAACCATCTGAAGACTAGCTAAACAGAACTCCTATAACTAATAATATAAATGAGAGGCCACGTCAATACTGGTAGAAGGGGCAGAGACACAAAATGGGATGACCCCACACCACATGTAGCGATTGAGCATCAGGATGGGAATCTTGGCTGAGCAAGGAGCCTGAGTCCCATACCATACTTCCTAACCCAGAGTTCCAGGGCTGGGAGTATTTGGCTGTGAAAATCAGTATGAATTCCATCTGAGGCAGAAGACTGCTGGGAACCTACCTATACATGTTTTTAAAGAACTCATTCATATTCAGTAGCTTACAAGCACTCACCCTGGGGTTCGGTGAAGGGACAGTGTTTCTGGAAGTGCCAGAGAAATACAGAGGAAGACTGAGTTGTGTGGCTTCATGGCAAGGACTGAAGGTACAACCACCATGATCCTTGTATTGAATGCTTCTTTAGTGCAGGCTACAGGTGGGGTTCATCTTTCTTGTGTTGAGCTCACTCCCAGACAGACAAATCTTAATCTGCATTGGCTTGGTGAACTCCACTTGCTTCACTCTGGTGACTCCCTGGGACCTCCTGCCACCCAATTTATGTTCCTCTGAAAACACATTCTGCAGCGAGGTGATTAGCCCTGACCTATATATCACAGCAGACTCTTTCGGCAACAAATAGCCAGCCTTGGCTATTTGCTGGGGAAGGCATTTTCAGTGGAAGGCAACTAGTCCCAACTCTAGTGGCAATACTGGGGAATATAGCAAATCTACCTAATACACAGAAACAAACATAAATAGGCAACTAAAATGAGGAAACAAACAAACAAACAAAAAAGTGTCCTGAATGAAAGAACAAATGAAAACTCCAGGAAAAGAACTAAATCAAATGGAGGTAAGCAAGGATGCTCAATGAACTTAGGAGAATCAATGATCTCAGTAAGAACTTGAACAAAGAGACAGCAAACAAAATCAGAGAAAAACCGTAAAAAAAGAACCAGTCAAAAATAAAGAATCCAATAACTGAAATGAAGAGTACATTAGAAGTATTCAACAGCAAATTGGGTGAAACAGAATAATAAATCAGCAATTTGGAAAATAAGGTAGCAGAAAACACTCAGTTGAAATGGCAAAAAGAAAACAAAAATAATTCAAAATTAAGATAGTTTAAGGAACCTCTGGGACAGCATGGAGCATAAAAACTTTTGTATCAGAGACATACCTGAAGGAGAAGAGAGAAAGCGACTGAGAATCTATTTGAAGAATTGATGTCTGAAAACTTCCCTGATCTGGCAAAAGAAACAGAGATACAAGTATATACAAGTATAGAGAGCCCCTAAAAAGATGAACCCAAATAGACCCACACCAGGACACATCATAATTAAAATGCCAAAGATTTTAGGATGAAGAAAAACCCTAAAACCAGCAAGAGAAACACAGCTAGTTACTTATATGGATACTCCCACAAAATTGTCAAATAATTTCTGAATAAAAAATTTCCAGGCCAGGAAGAACAGGCACAACAAGGTCAAAGTGATTAAAAGTAAGGACTTACAACCAAGACTACTATACCCAGAAAGGCTATTATTTAAAATTGAAGGAGAGATGAAGAGCTTCCCAGAAAAGAAAACCTATAGGGATTCATGACCACCAAACCAGCATTACAAAAATGTTATAGGGGCTTTTTAAAAAAAAAAAGTGTGTGGGGGGGTGGGATAAAAGAACACAAACATGAATATAAAATGGCAATAACTATGTACTTATCAATGATCTCTTTAAATATAAATTGATAAATACTTCAATCAAAAGACATAGGGTAGCTGAATGAATAAGAAAACAAGACTCATACATATGCTGTTTACAAGAGACACACTTCAGATTGAAAGACACACCTAGACTGAAAGTAAAGAAATGGAGAAAAATATTTTATGCAAACAAAAATGAAAAAAAAAAAGTTGAGGAGGTAGCAATACTTATATCAAAGTGGACTTTAAAACAAAGACTATAATAAGAGACAAAGAGGGATATTACATAATGATAAAAAAGATCAATCAAACAAGAGGATATAATCCTTGTAAACATGCAACTAACATAGGAGCACCTAAATACACTTAAAAAATATTAACTGACATAAAGGAAGAGATTGATAGCAATACAGTCATATCAGGGGACTTTAACACCCCCATTGGCACAAAAGGATTGATCTTCCAGGCCAAAAAAAAAAAAAAATCAACAAGAAAGCAACAATCTCAAGGGACACTAGATGAGATGAATTTAATTGATATTTTCAGAGTGTTTCACCCCACAGCAGCAAACAGGCACACAGATCAATGGAACAGAATAGGGAGCCCAGAAATTAACCTATACCTACATGGTCAATTAGTCTATGACAAAGGAGGTAACAACATGCAATGAGATAAAAACAGTCTATTTAATAATTGGTGTTAGAAAAACTAAATAGATAAATAGAACAAAAAAAAAAAGAAAAAAAAAGAAAGTGAACCATCTTCCTATGCAATATACTAGAATAAACTCAAAATGAATTAAAGACTTAAACGTAAGATCTGAAATCATAAAACTCCTAGAAGAAAACATAGGCAGCAAACTCTTTGACATTACTCTCTCTATATTTTTTCTGATATGTCACCTCAGGCAAGGGAAATAAAAGTAAAATAAATAAATGGGACTATACCAGACTAAAAGGTTTTGGACAGCTAAGGAAACCATCAACAAAATGAAAAGAAAACCTATTGAATGAGAGAAGGTATTTACCAGTAAAACATCTCATAAGTGGTTACTATCCAAAATTCATAAAGAACTCAAAAAACAGCAAAAAACAAACAATCCAATTAAAAAATGGACAGAGGACCTGAATAGACATTTCTCCAAAGAAGATATATAGATGGCCAATAGATATATGAAAAGATGCTCAATGTCACTAATTAGATAAATGAAAATTAAAACCACAGTGAGATATCACCTCAAAGCTGTCAGAATGACTATCGTCAATAAATAAGAAAATAACAACTGTTGGTGAGGATATAAAGAAAAAGGAACCATTATACACTGTTGGTGGGATTATAAATTGGTACAGCCACTATATAAAACAGTTTGGAGGTTCCTCAAAAAAAATGAAAATAAAACTACATTATGACCCAGCAATTCCACTTCTGAATATTTATGCAAAAAATTTAAAATATTAATTTTAAAAGATACATACACCCCTATGTTCACTGAAGTGATATTTATAATAGCCAAGAAATGGCAGGTATCTAAATGCCCATCAGTAAACAATTGAATAAACAAGAAGTAAACACACACACACACACACACACGCACGCACACACACACGCTCACATACACACACAAACACACACAATGTAATATTACTTGTCCATAACAATGAAATCTTATCATTTGTGACAACGTGAATTGACCCTAGAGGATATTTCACTAAATGAAATAAGTCAAATAGAAAAAGACAAACATCATATGATTTTACTTGTATGTGAAATCTGAAGAACAAAATAAGTGAACAAAGAAAACAAAAACGGACTCATATGCAGAGAACAAAGTTATGGTTGCCAGATGAGAGGGGGTTTGGGAGGCTGAGTGCAAAAGGTGAAGGGATTAAGTACAGATTGATAGTAAATAGGCATGAAGATGTTAAGTACAGCATAGGGAACATAGTCAATAATATTGTAACTATGTGGTTCCAGATTGGTACTTGCTAATCACAGAGATCACTTTGTAAACTATATAAATGTCTAACATTTATGCTGTATACATTAAATTAATATAAAATAATATCAAATATCAACTGTAATTGATATATAAAAATAGAATTAAATTTTCTAAAACATTTCAAATCTTTGACAGTTCATATATATATATATATATATATATATATATATATATCCTTTTAAAATAAGTATCTTATTAGAAAGGCTCTGAAAGGATTTGAAATTTATTCCCAACATTGTTCATAGATCCCTATAGAGAAGTCAGAAAAAGTAATTTTAGAACTTGAGCAAAACAACATGTAACCATAAGCATTATTTTGTTTGATGTAGAGAATTAGCTCATCAAGGTCTGTCTCAGTTATGCTTTCCTCATTTCATTCCATTCATTTTCCTTTTCAATCCTGCACACTTACTCACTGAATGATTGCCACACTGACCTGTTCCCCTTTCTACCCTAAGGGTGATAGACTGTGCTTCTCAAAGTTCATTCTCTGACTTCTGATTTATTACTGACAGCACTTTACTGAGTGAAGGTTTGTGTCAATTTATGCCATTACACAAATTAAACAAATTGCCATTAACTGATGTAATGTACTATAAAGAACCGGAAGCACGGAGGAAAAAAAGTCATGTGAATTTCCCTTTGACATGTTTGCAATACTTTATCACTTAATTTTTTATATCAATTAATATAAATATATATCATTAAAGGAAACAGCATTTTCTTTAATATATTGACTTTATTTCTAGTTTTCAATTATTCACTTACTTTTTTATTAAAGTTCTTTTTAATTAAAAATTTTTAAATATTATAAAAATTTGTGAAATATCAAACCTGCCACTATAGCCAAAGTTAAAAAAAGAAGGATTAATGGTTGAATGTCATATTTAAAAAAAAAGAAATTTATTTAGAGTGACTGGGTATTGAGTGAATAAAGATCAAGGCATTAAGGAAGTCAAACTGTGTGAAAACTTATCTGATAGATGATATGAATAAAACTGAAGTTCAAAGTCAGATTTCTCCTCATTTTAATTTTCCTTGCTTCCTCCTTGTATAAGCCATTATTGTTGACTTCCAGACAGATATGTGAATTTGGATTCTGGTCTACCTGTTTCATATTTACTGATGGCAGCAATAATTTAAAGAGGTAATCCAATTACAGTGTCTCAGAATTGTCCTGGATCACCTTATGTAAATGTAGCCCTTCTTTTGTTGCTAGGTAGACTCCTGGTTGAAATGGAGGTCTAATGTAAAGATTTAACTCTCCAATCAAACAAGCCTAACTGAGTATATAGATCACACAAGTCCAGAAGTCAAGGAGATTTAAGAGAAGAAAGTTGAAAATGAGAGAAAAGGAGAGAATCCAGAACATAACAAAGAAACATAGATAGGAAGTATCTTAATATATGATTGCTCTGTCTATAATTTCTTTCTCACCAAATTTAACTTGTCATCTCATATTTCATCCAACTTCACAACATGCTGATGTAGTCATGTCCTTCTCACTTACTTTCAAAGCTTAATTTCCCCTTTCTAGAATCCATAATTTAGTTTTACCATATCTACGAAATCTTTTCTGCTATCCTCCCCAAACTAACCTCTACTCTGGATGTACTTTTTGACTAAGTCTACAGGTAAGATAGACTACTAATGGTCCATCAAAATCGTCTTCCTTATCTTCTTCGTATTCATCAGTCAGAACATACATATCCTCTGGAAAAGTAACAAATCAGACTACATTAATGTTAATGTATAAGTATCTCATGGGATATCCTTTCTAAAGGGCAAAACTAATTATAAAGAGAGAATCAATAACATTAATGCATATAAAATGATAGGGGGAAAAGATGCAAAAACAACAGAATTTTGGAGTCATGAGGATTAACTTCACAATGCTTATGAATCCAGAGGATCTGGATTCTTGTCTTGAATCTTCACTTCCTATTACAAATATAAACACAGCTACAGGACCTAGTAATATCAATATTACATACAGAGAAAAAGTTTATATATTTTTAATTTGAACCTCCTGTATATGATTTTCTTGAGAGCCATGATTTGGTTTTATAAACTGACATATGATAGTTTTAATAATAGCCCAGAATTGTTATATAGGGACAAATGGTATCCTTGACAATCAACAATGCTGAGATGCTATGGAAATTGAATATATAAAGGCTTAGTAACTTGAACAGGTCAGAATGAAGCCAGAAGTAGGTGTTCAATCTTTCCACCTAAGCCCTAGATTTTATTGATGTTTACTGATGTTTTATATTAATAGAAAAACTGTCTAATATTCCCAAAAGGGTTTCCAGAATTGACTTGGCTTATATGTCCATGGTTTCTGAAGTGAAAGCAGAGTTATAAACAGGATTTGGAGGCTCTTTGAAATTCTTTTAAGAAACAGAATTTGGATACAGCCATTCAGCTTAACTTGGTTCTCCCTGGCAGAAAACCCAATCCTTTCTTATCACTGCCCCTGATTTAAAGAGTGACATAATGAATTGTAGGACTATAGGAGTTCATAGACATGTATGTGGCCATAGGTACAGAATAAGAAAACAAAGGAGCAGTTAGTTTAAGAAAGAAATTTTTATATAAATAACATAGCATTTTGTTTTGGTTTTGGTCTTTTTTCTCCACTGTAGGATTTTAAACCTGAGCACTGTCAATATATTGGACCTAAATTTCTTTCTTGTGGGGGCTGTCTTGTGCACTGCAGGATATTTATATGCATCCTTGGCTAATATCTACTCATTCCCAGTAGAACTCTCTTCCCAAGTTGTGAAAAACAAAATTGTTTTCAGATATTGCCAAATACCCATGACAGGCAACATCACTCCCATTTAAAAACTACTGTTCAAAGGTGACCTCACTGAATCTATACAATTGCTAATATAAATATGAGGATTTTGAAGAATTGACTGCATGCCCTTGGTCAAGTCATTTTACACTTCTGGGATACTCCTTCCTCATTTGTAAATTTAGGTGTTGTAAAATTTTTTCCAGCTCTAAGACTAGATGAATTCCATGTAGGTGCCTTTTAGATTTTCTGGTTGATTCTGTAATAAGCTACCTGAATAGATGTAAAACTAGTATTGTAGAGTCATCTCTTTTCTGGGCAACTTGGAGTTATTCTAGAAGAAAATTACATAGACAGTAAATGATAATGGTATTTATAGCTATAATGACATATTTTGGAGGCATTTCTTTTCTGGTGAAACTTGGTATGATGAGGGAGGAAATGATATGTGATGATAGTATTTATAGCTATTTATATAGATTATAAACTATAGCAATAATTAAATGTGAGAACTTAAAATTCACTCATAATATTAAGTATCACACAAATAAGATAACACCAACTCAGGAAAGGAATCTATGAATCAAGGAAAAATGTTCTATAACATTCTACCCAACTCCATCACATACTATAGGCCATCCATAAATTAAGAAATTACATCATTCTTTTTGGTGTTTAAATACATTTAAATTTCTATTTCTACTATGTTATTGAGGGTCTTCTATTCTCTAAAACATTAGTTTTCTCTCTCTTTTGGATTAATATATAAGCAAGACTATATTATTCAGTTCAGAGAAATAGAAGCTCCTCAGGATCATGTTCCATCTCCAATGTCTGACTTAGTCACTCTGAAGGCCACAAAATAAGAAGAAAAATAAAATATAAATTCTATTACTAAGAAGCTTAAAATCCAGTTAAAGTTACAGGATTGACCCAAGGAATTTAATAACAAGTGATAAACAGATACCACATGTTAAATACTAAATTGTACTTAAGCATCATAGAAAAGGCTTCAGAAAGGTGTTCTGTTATATGAGAGGCAAAGTTTATTCAGTTCAGCAGCCTATGCTTGAAAACAGCCATAAAAAAAATTAATTTGAATTTATCTAGCCCTTGTATAATATTTCTGACAATTTCACTTCACATGGTATGAGTTATGCAATTTTATTACATGCCATTTTGACTAGAAATACTTATTTACGCTTTTCTATGTTCTTTTGAACTTCATTTTCTTAGGAGGTAGGGATCTAGCCTAGAGACCAGAAAGAGAAAGTACTTGCAGACATAAGAGTCACTGGGGAAAAATGAGTTACATGAAATGTTACTTAGATTACTCTATTTCACACAGTAGCCATCTACTAGTAACCAACACTACCTATTAGAGAAGATCCATTCTTACCGTCTTTCTTCCTTAGTAACAAACAGGATGAACTTTTGCTGATAATATAGAAATATAGAAGTTGGCTTCTAATTCATCTTAATAACTAGAACACTTATTCCATAAAAATTCTAGTTTTTCTACTTTCATCCCTTTCCCAAAGAGGCTTTGATTAACTGAAGCCACATAACATTAAACTTTGATGTCAAGCACTATGTTCCTCTTGGTCTAAAGTAATCATAAATTTGGAAGTTCCTTTTGAAACTACTAATAGTGTCTTTGAACCTTTGCATCTGTGGAATACCCCAGCTAAACAGGGTGACAGTAGTTAATATATCTCATTAGATAGCTTTAAAGATGAATCATTCCCCCTCGTACAACACGAAAAAAATATATTACCCTCTGTTTGCTTACATGGTTTTAACATTCATGTCACAATCAAATAGAATAAGTTTAAAAAGTAATTCTACCTGGGCCAAAGGGGTATATTTATATACTAAAGCAATTAAGAATAAATTAATGGATTTGGAACATATACTCTTGCACTGAATATGATTTGGTAACATTACTTCCATAGATCCTGCTTCTATATTTGCTTCATTTAATTGCTCTGATACTTACTTAAGACATTATGTGGACAAATTATATTATGCATCTGAACCTCTATTGCCTCATTTTAAAATAAAAGGATTAAAATAAATAATCACTTTGACTACCCCCCAATTCTTAGAACTTGTAAGTATAATTTTAACCTCTATTTTCATCAGTCTTGTATGCATTAATATACAGAGTAACCTTAACATTTCAGATGCGGTGTTTGAACTGTTAATTAAGTTTTGCAGACATTTATTATTTGTAACAATTATAATATTTATTTCTATAAATGTCTAATGTTTTCAGTTAAATTTTAATTATTTTAGGGGTAGATTTAATGTCATGTACGCGTTATATTTTTTCAGTGCCATGATTCATAGATACATCAATGATGTTTGATTTATTAGAACACTTGATTCTGTAATAAGTTATCTCTCGGGTCCAGGTAATGAAAGAACAAAACCAGCATTTATTTAACCTTTACTATTTCAGATGCACTTGCAAGGTAGACAACATCTTCTCTTTTTAGAGGGAAGGAAACTAAAGAAAGTAATAAGTGGTGTATCCAGAATATACCCTCCTAAATTTTTAATTCTAACAGCCATACATATTTTCTATTAAACACATTATTTTCTTTTCATAAACATGTTTTAACCTTACATTTTTGCCTAGTTTGCTTTGTTTTCCAGTTTGAATCTAATGCTATAAAATTAATACACACCTGACTTTCTCTTTTTTAACATACATGCATACATGCATACACAAGTATACACACAGTACACTCATACACTCACCAGAAACACTTAGAATTTACCCTTCAGGAAAAGAAAAAAAAAGTAAAATATAAGGGTCATTTCATTTGCTCTGATTCTTAATCTATTTTATCTTTTTATTTGTCTGATAACAAAAATACATTTCAATCATTACTAATCAAAAAAAAACTCATAATATAAAAACAAAAGAAAAGTGAACAATGTTTATTGGTGATAAATGACCAGTCCTTTAAATTCTAGAGTATAGAGGACACCTGAGAACTCAAGCTGAAGATTACAGGGGAAGAAGAAAAGTTAGACATCTTTCCAATGAAAGAAAAAATTAAGATCAAAACTTTGCTATAACCACTGGAAATGGAATTTGAACCTTGAGTTTGTAACTTGGTATGATGAAGCTAGATACTCAGGAATTGACCAGTGCAACACAAAGGCAACCAACATCATGAGGTTGGGTAAGATAAGAATGTAGAAGAATTTTGTCCATCTCTCTCTCTGTTGGCTTGGTCCAGCCTTTGGTACAATCCCCTAGGTCTTAACACCAAAAGCTATTCTGCTATGGGCCTCAAATTGTTCTTATGTTTTACTGATGTGCCCAATTTCTTTCTCACTTCCTCTAGCAACTACACATGGCCAGGGATTTTCATAGTCCATTGTGAAAATAACATTTAGGTTCAATTCATAGATTTCCTAGTCTGCAGTTTACTTAGATCAATCACAGAGTTATGTGATATTTTTAATTTAAAATTTGTTTTACAGCTAAACAAGAGAGCAGGCAGGAATGCAGTAGTATTGTGAAGTTTCAAAAGATTGGGACAAAGTTGTCCTTGGCTCTTAGTTTGCACATGAGACCTTTCCTGGTGATAGTGGAATTTTAATTCAAATTATTTCTTACCTCTTTATCTACTTTTGATGGTGTTGACAGTTAAGTACTGACCATGTATTTAAGAGTTTTCTCCTAGAAAACCCATCAGTCTTAGTATGTAAATATAGTCTCAATTCATGCACTAATAAATCACATAATCTTGGGTAATTTATCTTATGGGTGTCAGTTGTTTTATACAAAAATAAGTGCACTATAATGCATGTCCTCCTCTCTTCATCTCTGAACCACTAAGAATTACCTCTCATTTGTTCATTCATTCATTCTTGGTTATCATAATTCTTGAGTGCTTTAATTTGTTCTTTGTCTTTTTATTATAAGCTAAGTATTTTCATTGGCTTTTTAAGATAACTTTGAAGAGGAAGGTGCTCATGTCACTGAGAACTCAGTCCTTAGTAATGTACACATGCACACACACACACAAAACAGTAGAATATAAATGGTAATAAGCATGCCATCAATAAGTCCTTCTGAAAATTTGATTTCAAGCTGCTTGCTCATATAGCTCAACTTTAACATCAAAGATGACTTAAATCCACTTATCCATCCCAAATATTAGCTTCTCAGTTCTTTGTCATGCTCACTTCTAGTGAGTTTTTCATCCATATCATATGAGTCATTTACTCTCATGGTTATAGTCATGACCTTACCATCACCAGTACTTCTGAAATACTAAATCCTAGTATATTTCTGACCATCACCTCTCTCATCTCTGATCATTTACTCTAGTCCTTCACATTCAGGCTGTTGACTCTGCAACTTTTCTTTTTGCTACCATAATAATTACATGTTTATTTTTATTCTTAACCTACACAGGTTACGTGGCCCAACAATATAAACACACACTTGTAAGCATCTTTTGCACTTCTGTCCTCTGTCCTATAAACCCTCCTTGAAAAGTCGTCTCCATTCAGCCTAGCTGACTTCTTACTATATATATATATATATATATATATATATATATATATATATATATATAACTATATATATATAAAACTATATATATATAACTATATATATATAACTATATATATAACTATATATATATAACTATATATAACTATATGTATATATGTATATATGTATGTGTGTATATATATATATATATAAAAATCTGATTATGGTTAAAGAAGATCACAGGAGTCTTGACTAATTTTACTTTGAATTTAGCAACTTACTAAGATAATATTATTATACCTTCCTAGTAAATTTCTTTCCCATTGTAGAAAACTACTGATTTATACATTCTATTTTCCTCTCAAATATTCAAAGCCCCATCTTTAGTCTATCACTCACAGCTCATGACATCATCTCATCGTCATTAATAGACAAAAATAAAAATGACCTTGTGTATTTATAAAGTGGTCCATCACTTTACATACATCTCTACACAGATGACATTGCTTTTTCCTTCACTACAATGAAGCAAATGGTACTGCTTTTATCTAAAGCCAAGTGCTCCAGATGTATCAAAAATCCTCATCAGTTTCCTAGTACTCAAGGCTAAATATTGACTATAGTTCCCCCTTCACATATCATTTTCTTTCATTAAAATGGTATCTTTTCCTTAATTAAAAAAATGCCTTAATATGTTTTATTGAATCTTACTTTGAGCTCAATCTCTTCCCATCCTCTACCACATTTATCTGCTTAAAAAGTAAAACTTTTAAAGTAAAACTTTTAAGAGAGATTTCTATATTCACAGAGTTTCCATTTTCTCACTTTCCATTCTCTCTCAACAGACTTTTATCTGACTTAAGCCAATACTACTTTAAAAATAGCTTTTAGCAAGGTCACAAATGACCCTCTTTTTGACATATCTGAGTAACGATCTTCTGTCCTCATCAAACTGACCTTGTATCAATATTTGACACAGCTGACCACCCCTTCCATTCTGGAATACATTTTTTTCATAAGTTTTCTAGACACCACGCTCTATTTTTTTCCCCCTATAATGTCAGAGTCTATTTCTTTTCGGTCTCTATCTCTGTATCCTCTTTTGTTTAACATCTTAATCTTAGAATGTCCTAGACTTAGGTTTTGGCTTTCTTCTCTATCTAGTCTACCCCTAGGTGAGGTCATCTAACTACGTATATTTAAAAACTGTTTTTATAATGTTGTCATCAAAAATATATATCTAGTTAAATTACTTCAGTTTTAAACTTGTATGTCCAATGAATATATCACACCTTCCCTTAGATATAGCTGAGCATCTCAAAATCAATATGCCTAATTCAGAACTCTTGAATTTTACTCCCAAAGCTATTTTGTTGTTGTTGCTGCTGTCTTGTTCTGTCATTCTTTATTTTCTCAGTTGTGGCACTGCCAGTTATACCCTGCTGCCAGGTCTCATTGTCATATGCTATTTCTCACCACCTCACCACGCCTCCATCAACGAGTTTTATCAATCTTACTTCCAGAATATATCTAGAATCTGTTCAGTATTTACTATCTACGCTATTATAACTCTAATTTAAACTACTACTACCATCTGTCATCTGGGCTACTGAAATTTTCTTCCACCTAGTTCTTACTCCTCTTCATAGTTCATTCTCTAGTTTTTACACAAAAGCCAGAATAATCTTTTGAAAGAATCCAAGGGAGTATAGTAGGATCTTCCCTACATATATTATACTTAAAATCCTTCAATGGGTTATTATATGAATTAGAATAAAATAAAAGTTTTCTTTCATATACCACACAGCAAAGAACCCCCACATGATGAAAAAATACCCACATATTTGACTTGATTAGCTACTACCCTTGTTTTCTATTCCCTAATTAGGCTTTCTTTTTGTTCCTAAAACAAATATTTTGGGATCATTTCATTTGCTTCTTCCCTACTCCCACATGAAATGTTTCCCTCCTGACACTTTACAAGTTTTGCCTCTGATTTTACTTTAAATGCATTACTCTTGATAAAGGCCCTTTCTGACTAGATGAACAAACATAACTAACCCTATCCTAATTGCTTTATACTCTTTTTATTACTTATCACTGATATTTAAATTTATCGTCGATGTTTTTGTTTAACCGTCTTCTTTCACTAGAATGTAAGCCTCTTGAGGGCATGAGTTTATCTTCATTACTACTCTAACTTGAGGTGAGAGTTCACTGCATATGGATTAGATGAGTAAATAAACAGCTTCCTATAAAACTGTATAAAATTAAAAAATCAGAAAGTTAATAAAGTTATCTAAGATGAGAAATGAGAAAATACAGAATGTTATTTTTAAACAAAGGTAACCAGTCAGGGAGATATGAAAGTCTAGTATACTCTGTGGAAAAGCAAGTGTCCGGTGTTGTCTGAAGAGAGAGTACATACAACAGAGGGAAGTAGATTAGCCTGAAATGTGATATATTAAGGTATATTTCTTTATCTTCAAATATTGAGAAGCAAGCACAGCTTTTACATAGAGTTTGACATAATAAAGTTTAAACATAACAAAGATAACTGGAGTAGTCATCATGAGAATAATTAAAAGTTTAAGGTAATGAAGATAAGTTAGGGAGCTTTGGCTGTGGTTCAGAAAAAAGTAGAAGAAGGCCTGTGAGAAAGTAGGATATGAAGGGAATGAAGAATCAGCTTCTTCCTCAGGGCTTCCTGTGAGCTGCAAAATGTTCTCATGTGAATTTTTAAATTTATTATTATCTCCAGATAATAATGATTTTTGATTTCTGATCCTGTGAACCCAATAGACATCCCTGGCTAATAGTAAGTTCACAAATTCGAATATATCTACAAATCTCAAGCTGAAATTATGAATTTGACCCTGCTTTTTACTTGAAATGTTCCACCAAAAAACAAAAGTGACTCTAGCACCATTTTAATTATTCCAAAAAAAAATAAGTGTGCAAACATAGGTACATACAATGTATCCTATATACATGTGTGTAAATAATACCTAAAGATGTAAATAATACATAAAGATCACCTATATGTATCTATATATTGATATGAATGCATTTATATAAAGAATATTTATCCATACATACAGTAGACTTATGTTACAGAAAAAAAAAATATATATATAGATAAATAGGGCAAATAAAAGTATTAAGCAAAATGTTTCTATTAAAGAATTTTTTTAAATCTCAAACTCTGAGTAAATAAAAAAAATTGTTATTTTTCAAACAGGTGGGGAAAAGACTCAGTTTAAATCTTACATAAACTAATCTAATGGGATAATGAGGATATGACACTTGGAAGGTGTGGGGGGACAAAGGAATCTAGAGCTGTTAATTGTTGATAATAACAAACACCAAAACCTTTCCTTGGGTTATTGAAAAATGTAAAATTCTGCCTTGTGAGAAACTGGGCATGAGGAATCTTTCATTTCCAGCTTCTGTATGTGTTTGAATTGAATTTACAGTATAGACAAAACTTTTTATTTGCTCACCTACTCACTTAAAATTTACAAAAAATTATAGTTCATAGACTAATGAGGAGACTTAGGGATAACAGGAGAAAATGTCTACATTCAGATAGAATTGTATGGCTATAACAACAAGCTAAAGATTAATAAAATATAATAAAAATAGCAATGCATACTCCTCAGAACATTGAGAAGTGATACCCATTCTACAGGCACAAGGAAGAGGGAGGTTAGAAGTAAGCTGCAGATAGGAGTGTACAAGAAAGCACACTTACTGTATAAATTCAAAGTGTGACTTCTTTTTCTGGTCATTTAAATTGTTTTTCAATCCCAACATGGAATAAACAGCTTTAAAGAGTTTCTAAAGGTAGGACACAGAATGTCTGCTTTTCAGCAGTTGGCAAATAATTCCTGTCTCTGAAAAGACTTCAGCAAAAGAGCAACTTAGCATATAGACAGTCTCCCAGTGACCTGCTACTTAGTTCAGAATAGGCTGGGAAAAAGCATTGATGCCAGTGAAACCTGCCTCAGATCTAAAACTTCCACTCTATTAAATCTTTTCTTTGCCAAACAGAGAAATGAAAAGCAAAGGGAGGAAAAGCTGAGAAGACAGTGAGGTATGAGAAACAAAGAGCGGTGTCTCTCTTTATCCAGGGCTTTGCCACAGCCTCCCTCATTTCCTGGGTATTGTTATACAAGAAGCCAGGTGAAGTGCTGTGCAGGCAAATACAAGATTATCTCAGACAATGAGTGGTAGTGCATTGGAGTTTATCTATGTGCAATGGATCAATAACATGATCCTTAAGATAGAGAAGTGGTCAAATCAAATGGGCTTTCTGTTTGCTTTGTTATTTAGGCTTTGAAACTCTATTCTTAAATTTTTACTTTGTCTTGCTTCTTAAAGTTGTCTGTGCAAGTAAGAGACCATGTATTTCATACTGGGCTAAATACCCCTGGAACTAAAAAAGGCGAGTCAGTGCTAATTTGTAGCCAGGCTTTTCTAGACACAAAGGCACAGTTTGATACAGACCAAGTTGTACAGCACTTGTTAAATATCACATAGAAACTGATTTTTTTTGGTATTCTTTGGAGATGTGCTTAGACTTTGAAAATATTTCTATTTTAGCTTTTATAATTCACCTCTTTTGAGTACAATCCTGAAAAGAACCATATTTATATCATGCACTCATCCTCCAACTGACTGATTAAATTCATCTAGACAAAGTAAATTTAATTTATACTTTATCCCTTTCAGCACTGACACATCTAACTGGAAAAAACATTGTGACTCACTGTACGTGTTTCTCTATATCTCTTATCTTAGAACTCATATCCTTTTCTAGGTTCCTTTATAGCTCCATTAAGGCAGATCACATAACTGGTGTTCAGTAATCATCTGTTCACATTCCTAGGAGAAACCATGAAATTTTTTATTTCTTCACACGAACTCCTCCAAATCTTCTTTGAGAGATAATAACTAGTTCATTTAGGAGATAAAGGTAAACACAGTAGCTATTACACATACGAAAGAGAATGCCATCCTTGTAATAAAACTGGAAGGTCTTCAGAAAGTTCTCCTTGAGTAAAATTTTAATGTAAGAATCTTGTAGCCACTAGGCTGGGAGGTAACAAACTCTATTCTGGCCTCAGATCTACCATATCCACTGTGTCATCACCAGCATAATGTTTGAATGTCTTGAAAGAAGAGATGTAGCCACAACTTTTAGTAATTCAATTAAACCTTGAAGAAATTTTAGTTATTACAACAGCAGAGCATTTCAAACTTTACACTTAGTAAAATTTTGTTCTGACAACCATTGACTACAGCAGTGATTCTTTAAAATGCGATCTCCTAAGCAGCAACGGCATCAATACTTGAGAATATTTTAGAAATTCAAGTTTCCTGGCCTTGGTGCAGACTCGGTAAATCAAGAACTTTGGGAGTGGGGCCCAGCAAACTCTTTTAACAAACCCTCCAGGTGACATACTCAAGTATGAGAACCACAAAACCACTAAGCCACTATAATATAGGAACACTTGTAACCATAGAAGTTGATTTACATTTGCTCTTATTTTTAAATATATTTCTTACACTATCCGAGGCATACATTTTCAACAGAAGAAATATTATCCCCCAAGGAATAGAAACTGTTTTGAAGGGGAGATGTGAAAAAATATTCGACATGAGAATAGTTAACACCCTCAAAAGGCCACAAAACACAAAGGGACATAGTCTATATGTGATATTAAAATTCTATGAGGGAGGAAGGCAAACAAAAAATAAAAAACCTAAAATAGTCTACTTAAGGGGTAAATACTAGGGGAAAAAAATCAAGAATCCCTAATCTAAGAAAATCTTTTAATTTAAAAATGAATATTATCCTTAATCTCTTCTCTCCTGGATTCCCAAAATAAGATACTAGATTTTGGATTTCTGCCAAAAGTCCATTTAATTTAATAATGTGTGATTTATTTCAAAGTAAAGACATACCTATATCATATACATATATATTTAATTATACATATATAAAAATGCATATATATTATATATGTGACCATTTTCTAAAGTAGAAAAATCAAAGATCTGGAAGACTGAATTAATTAATCCACTCATTCATTTTAAAAGAATTTATTGAGTGCTTAGTATGTGATAAAAGCTATTTCAGGCACTGATGCTTAGCAGTGAACAAGATGGATAAAATCCCCTGTCTTCCTAGAGTTCATATCCTAATAAGGAGATACACCATAAACAAGATAAATAAAATATATAGATTTTTAAATGGTGATTTGTTAAAGAAAAAAAAGTAAAAGAGAAGGCTGAGTATTCAATGAGCTATTGACGATGAGCATAGAAAGCTCACTGGGAAGATTACTAAAGCTACATAAGGTAGAAAGGGAGGGCTCCATGGAAGAGGCAAGAAATTTAGACTCACAATAGTGATAATGAAATGATAAACAAGAACTTTGGAGAATAAAGTATTGCAACATGTTTGAGAAACAAAGAATAGAAAAATCTGATGACTGCAGAATTTATGAAAAGAAAAAGAGATGATAGTATTAGAGAGATATGTTGGGTTAAAACTATAAAAGCTTTCAAAACTCAATAATTGTTGACCTCTCTAAAACAGATAAACCCTGAAGGAGCTTAAAGCATAAAAAGGAACATGATTCAAATGGTGTTTTGATTAAAAAAAAACAAGAAAGTAGTAGGTAAATTATGTTAAAAAGCAAGTAGAAAGAAGAATCAAAAGTCTATCAGAGTTTGTTAGACTATAAGCTCCTTAGATAGCATGGTTTGTGTCTAGATGGCAGTTAATTTTTCACAACATTTAGAACTATGATTGTAGGTTCTAGTTGTGCAATAAAATTTGTCACAAAATTTATCTACATACAAAGGTATACGGACTGGAAGTAGTATTCGGGAAATGGGGGAAAGTATGGCTGTAAGAAACTTTACAAATCAAGTACTGGAAATATTTAGTGAATGGTTGTGAAAACAAAGAAAGAAAAGAATATTCCAGTGACTTGAGCTTAATAGAGAATTATAAAAAGAGTATGGTTATATTAAACAAAATTGTGACTCTTAAAGGAAGATAAAGGCAAAAAATAAATTTTAGGGTATCTTAATTTTGACCTTACTTTAGGACATCTAAAGTACAAGCTCCATAGATATGATTGGAAAAAAAATTCTAAAAGAAGAATTTTGGAAATACTTGTCATTGTAAATATAGTCTTTGAAATTATGAGATTAAGTGGTACATGGCCAATTAGAAATTACTATTCAATTATTTTCAACAAATCATTTATCTGTTTTGTTTGTTCATTTGTATTATTTTGTTTAAGATTCCAAATATAAGTGAAATCATACAATATTTGTTTTTCTGTCTGATTTATTTCACTTAGCATAATACCTTCAGGGTCCATTTATGTTGTCTCAAACAGTAAAATTTTATTTTTTTATTCCTAAGTAATACTCTATTTTATATATATATTGGCTATTGTAAATAATGTTGCAATGAACATAGGAGTGCATATATCTTTCCAAATTAGTGTTTTTATTAACAAAATAAACAAACAAAACAAAACTCATAGATAAAGAGAACATACTACTGTTGCCAGAGAGGAGAGTGGTGGGAATGTGGGTGAAAAATAAGTTATAAATTTCCAGCTATAAAATAAATAAGTTATGGGGATATAATATACAGCACAGGGAATGTGCTCAATAATATCATAGCAACTTTGTACAGTGATAGTTGGTTACTAGACTTACTGTGGTGATCACATTGTAAGGTATATAAATGCTGAATCACTATGTTGTACATCTGAAACTAATATTGTGTATATAAACTATACTTTAATACATTTTTAAAATAAATAATAATTATTTTATTTTTTATTCTGACTTCAGTTGTATTTATAAAATAATACCTTCCTAACTTAACATTTAGGATTAAAATTTTATGATTTCTCATAAAGAGTAGAAGACCTGTACCCAAACACTGTGGACAAAACTATACATGGAAGACACAAAAGGAAGAGAAGAAGCTAAAGAAAGAAAGAAGACAAATATAAACATACCAGAATATCTTCCTGCCATTAAAGTCAAGAAAAGAGTTACAGAACTGGAAGATGATTTTTGAGTGTAAAAGCTGGAAGCCAAGGAGAATAAGAAGTAAAATGAGACCAAGGCATTTAGTAACTAAAAAGTCACCAGTGATCTTCGTGAAACCAGCATCAATTGAGTGACAGGGTCAAAAGCCAAACCTCAGGGTGCAATACAGCAGCAGCATGTGGGAGGCCTCATTAATCACTCCGCTTGCCTTGGCATGTACCCACCCTCTACCTCTCTGTAGCCTTCAAAAGCCATGATGAGACAGACATAAATATAGACGTAGTTACAGATATGATAAAGATATAGATATGTGGATACAGATACATACATATTAAGAAAGATATAGGATCTCACTTAAAATTCAGTACATCTACCCACCTACCTACCTTAGGAGTCGTTAAAGATAGAGATTGGAGTTTTTAAATTCCAAGTGGAATTCCATTCTTTATTTTATGTCACCACTTCCTATGAGTTTTACATATTGAATACTTAATACTCCTACATAAACAAAGTGTTTGCATTTGACTGACATAAGATGGTAAATACTTTAGCATCGTTATCCTAAATACAAAATGATTCTGAATAATTCTTCAAAATGTCAAGGCACATATCACATAAGTAATTGCTAAATATATATTGTGGGGAAAGAAGTTAATTTAAAGCACTTATAATATTAAATGCCTTTCAGGACAGCTGTGCAAAAAATTCTAACCCTCTGATGAACTTATCAATCCATATTTCCCCTTTTTTAAAGTCAAAATGAGCCCCAGGCAAAAATTATGATGCCCTGAAGGTTCATTTTTTATAGCCCTAGGTTTTAGTGTCTCTCACCTTTTGTAACTACTTTCCCTATATTTTTATTCTTAGGTAGGTATGTGCTTCCAGTTCTGTTTTAAGCAATCCCAGGGGATTTTTAGCTGGTAGATCTTAAAGTGTTAACGCATAGAGGGTATTTGCATTTTAAGAAAAAAACTCAGGAAATCTAAACACTTTGAGATCCAAGTTGAAATGTAAAAAGATATCATCTTAAGCACTGGTAACATCAATGGGAAAGAGATTTGGAATGGTGAAGACTTCTGACACACTCAAATTTTACCTTATAGGTGCCTCAAGTCTTCCTGAACAGTCTGTTGACAGAGTAGAAATTGTTAGTATTTGGGAACATTTCACTCTCATGTGGCCTTGAAAACAATTGAGACCATCTTTCAAAGAGTAGTTCTAAACAACTCAGCTTGAGTTTACATAAAAAGTAATTTCCACTTCTGTAGATGTCTATTAAAAAATTAAAGCTTTTCTTTCCAATAAAAAAAATTCATAGCAGTCCCTAATCAGTTGGAGTTTAGACATTTCAGTACAGTAGGCATTGGAATGTATAGAGGAGAGTCACTGGCATCTCTTGTTCCACGTTTCAAGAGTCTTTGGCTTCTTAGATACCAATGAAATTAATTTTCCTCATTTCATGAGGGAACCGATCATACACCTGGTCAATGCAGCAACAACAGAAAGTTTATAGACAATATAAAATCTTTATGCTGTCCTCATATCTTTAGAAAAAAAAAATTCTTTCCTTAGACTTAGAGGCAGTATATCTTAGTGGGATTTTCTTTTTGAAAATAGTTACTAATTTACTGTCAATTTAGGCAAGTCATTAATCTTCCCTGGGCCTCAGTTTCTTCAATCCTAAATATAAAATTTTCTTAAATATAAAAATAAATGAAGAATTGAGATAAATACTCTCTATAATTTTTTTCTGCCTACCTGGATATGTTACTTCTCTGAACCCCCTAACAATTCTACTAATTCTTCCCCTTGAAAGGAAAAAAAAAAAAAAAAAGAAAGAAAGCTCTTAACTCTGGTCATTCTCTTATTTGCTAGAGTGGTGGCTATCCCCCAGAAGTAGTTTATGTATTCTAACAGTGCTCAAAATTCAGATCAAGAAGAATAAAATAATTTCTGAATGTGCCAGGCAAGACTAGAACTGTAAAAGGATACTGTTCCTCATGTTCCTCTTTTTCAAGTGACCTTCTTTTGAGACAGACCATGATGTTTACAAGAAAGAAGAACAGCACCTATATATAGTTTAATTGGGTCATTTTGTCATGTCACGCCTCTCTTTTCCAATGACCTTTATCTCACTATTGCCATCCCTCTCCCAAGTGTCTAGTGCCCTCAGGGTTCTACCCCACATGCCCCTCTCAAACCTACTCCAATTTCAGGTGGTTATGCACAGATGGGGCTTCTTCTAGGCCTGACAGGAGATGAATGATTCCCTTAAGGAGACCACCTCTGTTTTCCATTCTCTCATGAACCTTAATTAATTATGTTAGGTGAAAGAAAATATGTTCCCAATATAATATAAATAGTGAATATTAGAATAAATTTATTTTATTTACTCTTCCTCAAATGCTAAAATGGCAGCTGTAAATCACTCTAGCTCAAATCATTCAGTAATTGAAGACCCAACAACATGGTCAGTGTATTTTTTTTAAGCCGAGTGCTTATTTGTATGGAATTATTATAGTAGTACATGTGATAGAAAGCTCTCGAATTCTTTTCTAGGTTTATCTCTTAAAACTCTGTACACAGTTTATACCCTTCAGTCATGCTAAACTAGTCACTGCTCTCAAGAACAGCTATTAAGCAATTATGCATTTAAAAAAATTAGTTGTCTCATATACTGAGGTTTAAAATACTGCTTAAATGTAACTTCTGATTCTTCACTTCTATAGAATTTTGTTTGCTTCTATCTACCTCATTAGATTGTGAGAATCCAATGAAACGAGCGCACATAAAGCACTTAGCACAGTGAAATGGTAACAATCATTACATTATCTGTTTCCTTCTCTTTTCATCTTTTAGCATGGAAATATTTTACAAAACTATTAGTCAATTTAATAATGAATTGAATTAACCTAGGTTAATATTTGTTAGTTGGAATATCTTAAAAATATAAAAAGTAGCATCCAACAAAGTGGATGAAGAAAGAAATAACAGTCCAAATAAACATGGACAAAATGAAGATTAATGTAGGGATTTCAGCAGATCTCTGGCAAATTCTCTGGAGAAATCACATAAAGAGATAACTGTCCTTTCTATTCCTGGGTCTATCTTCTTTTCGAAAGGAATATTTAATAACCAAAAAAAAAAAAGTGTTGTAGATATGGCTGCTTTATTTTCGCAACAGTTCTGAGTCTTTATATTTCTACAGAACTCAATCAACTTTTTAACTTTTCTTTTAAAATCTTTTCCTTTTCCCATTAGTCTGTTAATAATCATTGCTTCCCTGGCATCCCCATTTTGTCAGGTTATTATGCATTCCTCACATTGTGAAAAATGAAAAGTAGAAAAATCACATATTTTTCAGCTGACTTAACACTGCATAAAGTGCTGAAATTATTAATTGAACATCTTGATTATAAATTAGGTGGAAATAATGTTGAAGAAGCAGCCCCTAGTCATATAGGATTATTATTAGGGCTATGCACTGAATGATTTGAATTTCATTTTGGTAGTAGTAAATATAGTTAACATCAGTTGAATGTAAGCACATAGATTTTGGCTGAATATCAACCAAATCAAGCAAGCAATTGCCTCTGCAATTTTGAGGTTTATATCCTAAAACTGTGTGACAGCTGTATCTTTGCCCTCTTAACTGCTTGAGAACTACATCAAGAGTTTAGAGGCAGGCTAATAGCTCTCTCCCTTCTGGAAACATTTAATCCAAAATCACAACATTTTTAAAACCTCAGTAAAATTCACTCCACTAATTTCAAGGAGGTGATAATCCAAAATTAAGCTTGGTGGATATTCACCTTTAAATAGTATCATAAAAAAATTGTGTTCATGTTGGGCAAATTAAAGCATCATCCACATTTTAACAAGTGTTTAACTTGCTCAAGATACTAAACCAATTTCAATCTCAGAGTAAAACTTACAAGTATATCAACATTTGCTGCTTAATTACAAACTACTTTTATCTATTATTTTAAGTCCTAGAAAGATCTTTATCTGGCCAATATGTTATATATTATTTAACGTAGACTTGAAAGAAGTAAAAAATCTCAAAATTTCAATGACTTTAAACGATTAACTTTCAGTTCCTGCTTACATAACACTTCTGTATGGGTGTTCAGATTATCAAGGGACTCCACTTCGACAGTCATGTAGGAACCCTGTGATGGTTTTAATGTCTCAGCTTGACTAGGTTATAATACCCAGTTATTAATCAAGCATTAATATAGGTTATGTTGTGAAAGTACTTTGTAGATGTGTTTAACATCTATAATTAGTTGATTTTAAGTAAAGCAAATTATCTTTCATAATATAAGTGGGCTTCATCTAATCAGTGGAAAGTCTTTAAGGGTAAACTGAATTTTCCCTTAAGTAGAAGAAACTCTGCCTCAAGACTGCAGCATCTGCTCTTGAGTTTCCAGCCTGTGGCCCTACTCTATTAATTTCATACTTGTCAGGTCCCATAATCTCATAAGCCAATTCCTTGAAAAACTGGCCTAATATATTTTTCTATTCATGTACATATGTATATGTACAAATAAGTATATATTATATATGCATGTCCTATTTTTTCTTTAGAGAATCCTGACTGATACTGACCCTTCTATGTCTTTCATCTAGTGGCTCTGCCATTGTCATTTTTCTCTTTTAACTGGTAGAAGAGAAAGAGCATAGAAAGAACATGTAAAGAGCAACATACCTGAAAAGTTTTATAGATCTGAAAGTGGCACATAGCATGATCTGTTTACTTTGCCTGTAAGAGACTTAGTCGTCTGGCTATGACTAAATGCTGGAGAAGTTGGGAAAAATCTCCTAGATGGGCTCCAAAATAGAGAGCCAGTTTTGGAGAATGGCTAGTGCTTTATACTAAAATTTTTAGTAATATGATTTATTATACAACTGCATATTATTTATAAAACTGCATATTATTAAGTGATTTTTATTTTATAGTTCCTATTTTATCATTCAATGAGGTATTTGAGGTGAGTTACATTTAGGTGAAAAGAAATGGAGAAAAGGTCACTGTAGGCTGCATGAATAGAGTAAGTTTGAAGAAATGGAGAAAAATGGAAGGGGAAAGAGGAAGCTGTAAGATGTCAAAAGGGATATACCTCTTGAAATTGTGATCTGATCCTCTTTTCCCATCCCTCTCTGAATCACTACCTTGGTGAACTACCATTACAAATGTAAGTGGCATATTTCTCAAACATGTATGAAAAACAACAGTTGTATTTACTGATCCAGATCTTAGTGAAGGGATGGAGAGATGAGGCTGAAGAGGTATAATCACTCCAAATGCATGGTCAAGAATTTGACTTTTACTCTTTAGACAATGAGGAGTTAATGTAAAGTTTTTATACAAGGATTAATGTGATCAGTACCAATATTGGGCATTAGACTTGCAGGTTCCTTTTCTTAAAATGGATGAGATGAGGAAAAAACATGAATTAGGCCAGTTAAAAATAAGATTATAATATTGATAATATGGCAGAGGTAAAAACCTGATTGGCTGTGGGAGGGGAGAGAGAGAGAGAGAGAGAGAGAGAGAGAGAGAGAGAGAGAGAGAGAGAGAAGCAATATCATGGCAGTAGTACGGACAGAACCTAACACTACATTGCATGTAGGAATAAGGGGAGAAAATATTCAAAAAATATTCCCTAGGTTTCAAATTCAGGTGATGGGAGGCTAGTATACCTCAGCTGAAGTCAGGGATACTTTACCTGTTCTCTGGGATACAGTAACCTTCCCTAAAGAAATGGTCAATGCACTTGATCTTGCTTGTGGGAGCCCAGGAAAGGATGTGACCCCTACAGAAATGCCCAGTTCCCTTTGCCATCTTCAACCCCTTGTATTACTATCCCCTACTTCATCACTCCAGAAAGACATTTAATGTTCATTAAAAAGATATAAATAGGTTGCTCCCTTATCAACCAGGCAACTGGGTCAATTTCACACTGAGTCATTAAATGTCTTAAGAACTGGTAATCTATCATGTTTTAATGACAGCTTTAAAATGATATTTCAAAACCAAAAGATTTATATCCCATTAAGAGATGATTATAATATACTAATATAAGACTTGACTTCTCCATTGAGAGCTGTGTTTTACAGAGGAAGGAGGATGTGTAACTACCTTGCAATATTGAAAACAGCTGACCATTTTGGAAATTTAGTTTAAAGACAGCGTTAATTTAATTTGTGTTTTGGCAGACATATCAATGGCCAATATGTAACTTTGCTAATATTTGAAAGGGCCATTTCATCCAGAAATATAAATTTAAGAATTGAAACAAATAAGTAAACTCAAAAATAATCTAACTCACACACATAAAAACAAGCAAAATGCCAGTTGTTAAAAGGTAAATATAAATGATAAAAGTTACATATGCAATTGATAGGAAAATATATATCACAGGATCAGTTCAAATCTAATTTTTTCTTCTCACTAAGGAATTAAAATGGATGAAGAGAGACATTCTCATTGCTAGCTGTCCCTATTTCCTTTGCCTGTGTTCAGCCTTGCTGATAGTCATGAGGGTCATTTGCAGAGTTGGCTGTCTCTGTAGATATTCTGCTGGTTAATATTTTCTAGAATTCCACAATATTTACCTGAATTATCTTATAATAAATAAAACACCCCTCCTGCCTTAACTGTTCTGGCCTCTATTGCTGTTATTCTATCGCTATTATTTTCTGTTCTCTTATCAAATCTTTACAACTGTATGCCAGTATAATATATCACATTTATAAGATTATTCCAAGTTTTCAGGAAAATTATGATTTTTCTTGTATCTTTTCACTTATATTTGATTCACTTTGGTAATCTGCACTTGGTTTAACTTCTCTATGCTCCAAATTATTGGATTATTCTCCCTTGTGCTAATCTTCATAGTTTCTGGTGCCTCTTCCTTTTGGGTGCACTACCTCTAAAAGTAGGACATATTTTAAGACTTTTTTTTGAAGTTTTGATTGATGATTGTATAATTTTAGTACCTTTAATATCATGTTTCCTAAGAGTCCAACTATTGGACAATGTGATCAAGCAATCTGTGATATCCCAGAAATGGTGGCCTGTTTACCATGGTGACTGTAGTACTACATTATAAGAGCTACTGTCACTGCAATGTATTCCAATTCCAAGCTCTTCTCTTCCAGCCTTTTAAGTCCATGTGCCTCCCTAACAAAGAAAGGCACTGGCTAAGATTTATGGAGTCTAGGTTCTTTCTTTAAGGGTGCGATTAAAGACATAAGCATATCTTTAATGTCTAAACATATAATGTTTAAATTTTAAAAAGACATTTTTAATTAACTGTCTCTTGCTTTTCTTGTCTATAAAATAAAAGGAATGAGATCCTATAAAACCCAGACTGCTTATTTATACAAATAAATTCTGGACACACAAACAAAAAGCAAAATTATTTCCCTTCTTGGTCTTTGTTTTTCTTCTCAAGAACTTACTTTCTTCTTTTGATTCTATAGTAATGAATATAAATGATTGTTTTTCATCTGCAAAACTTTTGGCTTATATTTAAATGGCTCCTCCTCCAGCATAAGGGAAGTTTCAGCAATTTAGCTATTTTAACCTTTGTTTTATTCTAACTTAAGAATAAAAAGTACAGTAGAAAGTAACACAGTTTTATGAGTTGTTCTCATGAAACATAGCTGCAATTCAATATTTGTAAGCTATAAGTAGAAGAGAATAAGATTTAAAATTCAGAAACTAACTAGCAATGAAGTCTTGCTTAACTAACTTAATTTAAACTTGAATTTTCTCTTATTTAAAATAGTCTACTATTGAGGTATATTCTAGTTGCAGCATTCAGTAAGTATATGAATTATTTTTAGATTAACAATGCCATCTAAAAATGTAACACCACTTTCATTAAATGAACTTTTATATGTTATATTATCTCATAAACTATGTAGGTAGAGAATTATTATCCTTTTTATACAAAAGCATTAAGCTAGGGAAGTGAAATGAGTGGTTCACAACTATCTTGTATTTGCAGTGAATATAATTTTCTATCTTTTTCTCTCTCTGCTTTTTGTCTGATTTATTATCATATACTAAAAAAACTTCTGTATATTTACTTAAGAAAATAAACTCGTGATTTCTATGTAATTCGTAGTGTCCAATTTAGTAATCAACTGATTTTTGCATCAAAAATTGGATATGTAACTAGGATCTATGGTGTTTAGACTCTAAGAGATGTAAATGAACAAACAAACAAAAAGTGATAATAGGGGCCAAAAAATAATAATAATAATCCTAAACTCTGATTACCATTTTATACTTGTGAATGAGTGACTAGAAAAAAAGCAAAATCATTGAACAGCTGAATAGAAAATCAAAAGAATAAATTTTTACACAAACTAAGCAAAAACCTTTTATCACTAAAAGCAATGTTTAAGGTAAGTTTTAGAATAGCAGTAATTGTGCTTAGCTAAATTTGGCAGTGCAAAAATTGTTGAAAGTTGCAGAACTAAGACCTTCTTTATACTTCAGATTTCTTACCCTCTATATTAGACAAGAATGCCAAACATATAAAGAAAGTCTTTTTTAAAAAAAGGCAATAAAGACAATATAACAGAAAAATGGGCAAAAAACTTGAACAGGCAATTAACAAAAATCGATATTCAAAAGGCCAATAAACATAAAGATTTAACTTTACTAGACATCAAGGAAAAGATAAGCAAAAACCATAATGTGATGCCACTAAACACTTTCCAGAATGCCTAGAATATAAGATAGGCCTACTATTTAGAGGCAATGATGTGAATCAACTGGCATTCTCAAACACTGCTGGTAGAAGTACAGATTGATACAACTGCTTTGGAAAACTCTTTGGCAATATCTAGTAAACCTGAACTCAATACGTATCTTACTGGCTATAAATTTCGCTTGGGTATATATTAATATATATATATATATATGTATGTATATACATACATATATATATGTTTATATATACATATGTGTGTATATACATACACGTGTTCACCAAGTGATGTATAAAACAGTATAGCATTATTCGTGATACTCAAAAAAACTAATAAAACCTCAAGTTCTCAATTATCTTTCAATAGTAGAATGGATAAATTGTGGTATAATTACACATCAGAACAGTATATATATGATAATATTACACAACTACATGTAACATCACAAATTATTTTCAAAAACAAAATTTTGAGCAAAAGAAGCCAGACACGAAAAGTATACCGTATCTAATTGAATTTATATTAAGTTGGAAAACAAGCAAAACTAATCTGTGGTATCAGAAGTCAGAATAGTGGTTACTCTTGAAAGAAAAGTATTCTCTAGGAAGAGTCACCTAAATAAATGGTAACATTGCTTTTTAGTTTTAAATTTAAGTGCTATTAACTTGACATCTCCACATTGAAAAAAAAAATCATCAAACTTTGATTTAATTGGCATACTTTTATCTGTGAATGTTATACTTCAATAAAAAGCACATGTTAATTTGTATGTGTGCACATTTGTGTGTGTGTGTGTGTGTGTGTGTGTGTGTGTGTATCTTTTCCAATTATTCCAAAGTACACATTATTGGACACCTCTGTCTCCAACATTAATGCAGGGCCATTTTCCTTTGGGGTAAAATAAAAGTGCCAGCTGAACTATGATTTGATCAGTTAGCATGGTCTATACAAGCACTTCCAATGCCAACCCCAGAGCTACTAGTACACTTTACAGTTGCACATGTTTTTTAAGTGTTAGGATTTGAAATACCAATTAATTCCTTCAAGATACTTAATCTACTTTCTCCCTATCTAGTCTTCATTATTTACATCCCTTTAGTTGTTGCTGAAAAATGTGGCTTTGCAATAGAATTCAATGTGTAAAATAAGCAGTTAAGGTTTGTCATAGAACGTATAATGTTAATTAATTCAATTTAAATAATTTAGGTTGTGGACAAAACAATATTGGGGGAGAAAACAGTATTAAAAAGAAAGACAACCAGGTATTATACATTTCCTAATTCAAGTATGTGAAAGCACTTAAACAAGTGCAATTTTCAAAAAGATTAAACTTAAATCTGATTAAATCTTTTACTCAAAACCTGGTCAATTTTTACAAAATGATGGAGATAAAGAAAATACAAAAACATGCTATGGAAAATGTGATTATCAAAATTCAGATTACAGAAAAATCTATAAGCCAAAGATTTAGTTTCTTAAATAATTTTCGATGAAAAAAAATAATGAATTAACAATCTATAGATTATAAGAGAACTACAGACATATCAAATATCACAATCAATAGCTCTTTTTTGAATCTGAATAAAATACATAAAATTTTAACTATGAAGATAATTGACATGATCATGAAAAGAATTTATTATTTTTTAGTATTACAGATATATATATTTTTTTACCTTGTAACATTATCTTTTAGATGAATATGTTAAAATATTTACAAATGAAAAGATATAATATCTGAAATTTGCTTAAAATAATATGGGATGAAAAGAAAGTGAATACTATAGATGAAACAGGATTGAATAAGTGTTGATGAAAGTTGAACATAAGTGAAGTTATTAATGGTTATTAATTATACTGTTCCCTGAACTTTTAATTATGTTTAAAGGTTTTTGTGATAAATTTAAGGAATAATAAATAAGTTAAAACAGAGAGGCGGATCTCTGGGTGCATTTGATTTTATACAGTATTATCTAGAAAGTTAATTATATCAGTAAAAATATGAAGACAGTTATTAGGCCACAGAATAAATGCATAGACCTGAATCTTTGATTCAGAAACATTATATTTTAAAAGCGATTATTCATAAAAGCTAAGAGGTGAAGCAAGGGCAGATGAACATGCTTTTGGTTGCAAAAGCCAAGAACAAAACAACACATTTCTTTCTTTATGCCTTTGGGAATTAGTCACAGTATCAAGTTGTTGGAGAGGCACTTTAATTCGATACCTTTTGTGCTTTGGGTATACTTTTTACTAGGTTAAAATTGCTGCTGTTAGAAAAATCAGTGTCAACCATGAAGTTATATTGACCCACTGGGCAAAGGTGAGATGAGAGGGTCAGGCTGAGAAATGAAGACAAGAGGGGAAACGTGCAAGAAGGCAAGCAAAATGTCAGAGAAAACTTTCTTTTTTTTAATGAGCTAGATTTTCTTTCTTGTACCCGGGACGGCATGTTATGCTTTTTCTCCAGAGAGGAGTAGAGAAGCACCTCTTGCTGCCCCCTGCTCGTATTCTGATCATCAGTGTCAACAGAGTAGACTTGCTATGCCTTTAGTAGCAGCAAAGATATTGAGAGCAGTTCCAGATCTGCCCAATTACAGTTTATGGAGCCTGGCCCCTGAGAAAACAAAAGATCAGCACTTTCTCCTTTCATAGTCTGCACAAGTTCACTCCCAGATTGAGATTATCTGTCTCCTCCAAAGATTCCTTGCAAAATTATTTTATTGAAAATCAAAATGTTTTGGTTCTGGTTTTAGATCTGCCACTTTTTCTCCAAAAGTTTGAATCTCTTATTTTGCAAATAAGAGCTTGATCTTGGAGGTTTTGTTGAACTCTATCAGATAGTCTCTTTCATTTTACATTCTCTGCTTATATCTGATAAGTGTATAGAAAAGCTTCTTCATACTTTCTCTTTTTGAGATTGAGAGAAAACAATGGAAATATGGGTAAGGTTACCCTAGGGTGAGTTTCATATTTGTTTAAGTTGTACAAAGTTTGTTTTGGTTCTGTTCTTTTTTTGTATGCTCAATTGTTTGTTTTATGCTTTTTCATTTGTTTGCTTTCTATAGCTCCCTTACATATTAGATGTAATGGAGATGATAAGGTGATTTTCTTGATAGAGTAGTAGACTATGCAAAACATCCTGCCTTGTGACTACAGAAATAACCTTACCCTATTTATTTTAATGTTGGACATTACCAGATGTCTCATCCCTTGCAAATCTATCTCATATGCACAGAATTATATATCTTACGTGCAAGTCTAATCACAATAATCCACTTCTGAATCGTATCTCTGGCTCTCCCTTTGCTAGAGAAAAATTTATACTTGCCTGTGGCTCTTTGAACCTTCCTTTTTATAGAACTTTTTATAATTCATAATCCAATTGGTATAATACACTTTACTAATTTGGGGGAAAAAAACAGTCATATCACAATTACTTTTTCACATACTTATCTTTTTAGGAAGTTCCCTTTTTCTTAAGACCATTCATTCCTAAATTACCTGAGAATCCCAAGGGTTACTCAAACCAAAGGAATAATTCAAAAGTCTAAACTTAAAGGAAAAGACAACTGAGACAACTGAGATGTTCAAGCGGTACGCTCACAGCATGAATTGGGTTTGCCAGCTGCTCTACTGTTAAACATGCATCATACACAGAAGGCTACAGTTATAACCCTCTGATTCAAGTTTCTTGTAGTCCATAATTGAGCTACAAAATTACACTCATGTTCCCCAAAGCCCAGTTTTTATAACTGTAGGGCTGGGCACGTGGAAGCTGCAAGTCTCATGTATTTGTTCTTTCAGAATTAGCTCAGCCTCGTGAATTCTGAGCCCTTGTTTGGTGACCAGGTTAACAGCTTTGACTCTGCTCTCTCACAGTGAGTTCTCCCTTAAGATTTCCCTCTACCAGTGTTCACTCCGACAAGTTTCTTGAATTTTAGTTCCCAAAGAGAGGTGGATAATATCTGGTTCTAATCCTTCCCACCAATGTTCTCAGTTCCTTAGGAAAATAATTAATAATAATTAATAATAATAATAATAATAATAGTCTCATTCCTTTTCCTGAGCTCTGTATACCAAGATCAGAGGTCTTTTTAGGGACACACACACACAGACACATGGAAACACACACATACACATAGAGTTAAGATCTATTTATACACTCTCTTTGTGCAAGGGGGCACCTGTTGGTATTGCATTTATATATTTATGGGAGCACTTGCAAATGAGCTCCCAATGAAGAATAACTACTCTAAAGTCAGTAGATACAAAAGTTACTTAAAGAATGCTTAAAAATATGTATTATCTGATAGTTATAGTAAATAGATATTTGTGCATTATTGATCACTGTATGTCTTTCCAGTAGATTAATAGTTGTGTGCATGGAGGAATAGAATTACTCTTATTGTTCACCGGAACAATGCCCAGGCACATGATATATGCTCAAAATGTGTTTGTAGAATAAATTAATAAAGAGCATATAAATTCCAAAGTGTTCTATAACATATAAACTATGGATTAAAAGATGAAGAAGAGTTCATAGGTAGAAGGTAGAATAAATACTGTGCACAAAATATTGCAAATATCTGGAGCATAGAGTTGAATGGGGATGGGATGAACAGAGGACCTGTAGAGTGGTAAGAAGATCATGAAGATACTTATAAACATTATTATGAAGTTGGACTTTATTCTAAGGTTAATAGAAAATTTTTACAAAACAAAAAGCAGTAAAATATTACTCTGGTTTTAGAAATATTACCCGTTTCAGTACAGAAATTGAAAATGACAAAACTTGAATCTGTTTTAGTAATCTATGCAAGCAATCACAGAACCCTGAATTAGAGTAGCTACAGGAGAGCAGTGAAAGGACTAAGTACACATTTAGATAGTAGAAATGACAAGATTTTAAAATTGATTATTGGTGAGAATGAGAGGGAAAGATAAGCCAAAATTAATGTTGAGATTTTTGCTTAGACAATTGAAAGGTTGGTGGTACCATTTGTGGTGGCAAGGAGGAAACAGAAAAGAGAGCTATGAGTGAGAGGAGTAAGATTGAATTTAGTTTAAGACATTAATTTTGGTGTACAAGCAGTTGGCTCTATGTGTATGAAATTCTGGAAAGAGATCTAGTGAAAATGCAGATTTGGTGGCATTTAATATATGGCGTGGGAATGGCAAAAAGGTTTTATCATACATTTCTATTCTGAAATATTGTAGTATTTTCCTGGAGTGCTGAGTTGAAAAATGGTCTTTGAGGCCAAACTCCTCCATAGTGGAAAAATAAAATGTGTTTATTGATTAGTTAGGTTTGGAATAAATATAGAGAGAAGTGGAAATAGAAGCATATTTGTAGCATTCATTTATCCTGATCTAAATGGTAACTGAAGTCATGGGGTATATGAGATTATATACAGCATGCATATGAAGTAAAAATGAATTAGGGCAAAATTCTGAAATAACCTAATATTTTAGAAACATAATGAAGAATATTGATTTTTGATGGTTTAGGGAATGAACTAGGAAGGAATCTCTTGTTACCTATTTATTGTTGCTTCAAGCAGAGTAGGATTAGAACAGGCAAATACCAAATACTAAAAAAGTGTTTTGGTATTTCTTATCATTAATGCCTTGCTTTTGTTCCAACTGCTTCCCAACATTCTAAACCTTGGAGAAATTAAAGAATCCCTAACTAAGGCTACATCAATTCTGTATAAATTTCTATATTGACTGCCATCAATATGCTGCTGTCTTGGTCCCATAATCAGTTGTCTGTTCATATGTTGGCCTGGGTCTCTGTCTTTCTACTTTGCCCAAGAGCCCCTTGGTAGCCTTCTTTGTATTTTGGTTCTCCCGCAAAGGCCCTTGTTCTCATCACTGGCACCATTTTGCCAGCATTTTGAGTAAGCCACATTTTTGGCTACTACATTTTCTGTTATGGAATGCTGTCTTGTCTATTTCTTTGGATCTTTCTATTAATAAATTAATTTAGCATATGTTGATTGTCTTCTGCATTCCTGGGCATATGTCACTTTGTTAGCTCTCTGGGTACACCTATCCTATACAGTAAGTGAGAAAGAGAGACAACTAATCCAATAATCACAGTACTTCTGTAAAAAAATGTTACAGACAGAACAGAGAATGGGGAATGTTACTTGTTTTGGGGATCGATGAATATTTCCCAGATCAGAAGTCAACGAAATATAGAAGTCAAGAAATATAGGGATTGCTTCTAGTTTATCCTCTGATATCATTGATAGAGCAATTAAAATTAAATTTGGCTATAGTTAACTGAAAACAAGAATAATTTCAAATTTTGACAAAGAAGTGTTTATATTTCTTGCAAATAAAATATATTTGAAAAAGTCAGTCTAGGACTGACATAGTGGCTCACCATTAATTGCAGTCTCTCCTCTGTCATTCTCAGTACTTGGCTTTAAGATCACCTCATAGTATTGTATGGCTGCTGAAGAGCCTACTGTTATGTCTGTAGTTCAGGCAACAGAAAAGGAAAGGAATAAAAGAGAAAATGAGTGCACCTCCTGGATGAGACAATATGAAATATGGTAGAGGGGCCAGTTGCTGGGGGGAGAAGAGCATAGAAGGTGCAAGAAAAGAGAGAGAAAGGAATATAGTCATTGAGGAATGAAGCAAGATAGTGGTCAGAACAACAATGTTCTAATTTTAAAAAGAACAATATGTACAAAGCAATATATTTCCTTGGTATTAAACTACAAAACCAAAACCAAAAAGTTCATAATATAATATATAACATTGAAGTTTTCACTGATTAGGAAAATAATTATATCTGTGATGTTATTTTTAATAGCTGTGTTTTCCAAATTTATTTCCCTCAATTGGAGGTGGTCCAGGAAACCCTCATTCACTTAGAAGTTGGACTGTATTTTGTTTCTGAACTAAAGAAACTGTTTGAAAACTTGGAGTGTGTATTTATGAGTTGCTTTGCCAACTTGTAATGGCAATATCTTTTGAGACACTCAGCAGGGTTGACTTTGTCAAGTGTAACAAAGAATATTTCAAATATTGGAGATGGTCAAATCTTCAATGTGTTTGCCAGGTGTTTTTCCATCAATTTTTAACATCCATTTTTTTAAGAGACATTTAATCCATACTTATTTCTTACTGCTTTGCTTCTTAACTCATCAAAATGTTATATTTCAAGAGCTCTTTGATGTGTATGATACCTTTGGGCTTTTTTCCCCCTTCTTCAAAACAGGAAGTAGTGCTAGCCAAGGGGATAAAAAAAGTAAGAAAACCCTTAATTTTGAAAGAAGTGTTGGTTCTGGTTGCAAAAACCTTGAGGTTTGATTCAGTGCTGAACATAATTGAAATTATCTTCACTGAAAAAAAGAAAACTGAGAGTGGATTTTTTAATATATATAACCAAAGATACAGTATCAGAAGACATCATAGATTATCTAATCCATTCTCTACTGAAGGACTGAAATCTCCCAATGCATTATTGTTTTGGGTTGGTTTGAATACCTCTGATAATAATAAGAAACTCATGCATGCTAAAGTCACATAATTTTTCCCCAAAAAAGGAAATGATTATAAACTTGAACTCTTTTCACTATAACTTTTTTTTTCCATTCCTCTCTCTGACAGGTATTCCTAACACCAGTCTCTATCACTTCTAAATCTTTCTAGATCTCTTTCTAGGATCTCTTTCTAGACATGTTCCCAACATCTGTTTCTCTAAGGGTATCCCTAGCTTTTCTCTTCCTGATAGATGTCCCCAGGGTCTCCCTCTCTTACCCTCATATTCTCAGGATTCCTCTGACAACCTGTTTCCAGTATCCTTCTCTTTCCCAACTGTAACACATATTCTTTGGCTTTAATATCATGTCAGGCCATGTAAAATCTATGCTGTGCTGATACATGGCAGTCTTTCAAATATCTGAAAACAGCTATTTCATTTCCCAGATTCTCATGTTCTTGAAATATAAGATGGCAGGATACATAAAGCTGGATTCACCCCCTCCCATGACCATATTAAAATTACAACCAAATTGTAAAACAACTTGGACAACCACCTGAAATCTAGCTGATCATAATACATACATCCGAGAATATTTTAAAAAGACACACCAAGACTGGTAGGAGGGGAAAAGACTCAAAACAGGCTGGTCCCACACCCATGCACAGCAGTTGAACACTGGAAGGGAAAGCTCACCTGCATAGCTCCCCAGAAAGAACTAGGTACCCTAGCCCCACACAAAGAGCTCCCCAGCCCAGGGTTCCAGTTCTGGGAAAAGGAATTTTTACAAAATCTAACTGTAAAACTCAGTGGGGATTCTGAATGTCTGGATAAAAAAGGAGGAACCTGAAAATGCAGACATCCCCTTAAAGAGTCCATGCATAGACTCACTTCCTCTTAGACACTCACCCTGGGCTTCAACAGAGGGTCAGCAGCTTGGGAAGAACAAGAGACGAATGGGGAAAAACTGAGCTGTGTAGTGGTGGGGCGAGGGCTGGAGGAACTGTTGCCATTGTTTTTTTGACAGGCCTACTCTGGTGACTCTACAGATGGGTGCCATCTTGACTGGGTTAAACCCTCCCCCTGCATAGCCAATCTGAAGCTATATTGGCCCAGTGAGATCCACTCAACCCAACCCATAAATTACCATAAATTATGGTGCAGTTTGTTGCCAAGCAGCCAGCCCCACCCTGTGCCATCTGTGGGAGACACATTGAACAGCAAACAGCCCTCAGCTCACGCTCTTCCTTTGTGGCCAGTGCATCTCAGGAGAGACTTTGGGTGGCAGATCACCAGCTCCTCCCTGATCTACAGTATTTATTGAACAGATCTCGGTGTCTGTGCATCCAAGACAGACAGCAGTTGGCCTTGCTATAATCTGAGACTTTTACATGAAGCCACACTGGCACATAACCTGATCTGCACTGGCTGAGTGACATCTGCTTTCTTTATCCTGCTGACTCCATGGGTGCCTGCTCCTCTCAACTCACATTCCACCCAAAGATTCTTTCAGCTATAGATTCTTATAGGCAGCTGACAGGCAGCCTCAGACCTTGAGGTACACTTGTCCTTTTGCTAAAGTGCCCCAGGCCCAGTACTGGAGGCAACCAGTCTCAGTGCTCAGCATGGTCTCTCCCACTTTCCTCTAGACCTAGTACAAACAGCAGTCATCCATGGATCACTTTGTAGTTTCTACCAGGTAGCCCTGAGAAGTCAACGGCAGTGGATGACCTTGGCCTACATGGGAGCCGCTTGAGGTTGGCATCAGACCAGGAGGCTTGTGTCAGACCACAGCAGAGCACCACATGACTAGCCCCATAAGTCACAACCTCAAAGGTGATCTTAACAGGTACAAGAGACTGCTGGGGACAATCTCACTCTGAGAGGTTAGTTCCTACACAGCAGCTCATACTCTGTGGGTGTGCCGAGGACTCATAATCAGTCAGCCCAAGTGTCAATTCCATCCACTGATGTGCTAACAGCAATCAAGGCTTAGCTACAATAGAGAACATACACAACCCACAAAATTAACATGCCCAGAATCCCCAGAAAAGGTGGTCAGGGAGACTGTGCCACTTGGCCACACAGGAGATATACTATATAAGGCCATCTGGTCAAGTCTCGGAGATATAACAAATCTTCTTAATACATAGAAACAAATACAGAGTAACAACTAAAATGAGAAAACAAAGAAATGAAGAATATCCTAGGAGGAATCAATACTGAAATAAGGACTACACTAAGAGGAATCAACAGTAGATTAGATAAAGCAAAAGATTAAATCAGCAAGTTAGAAGACAAATAGCAGAAAACATCCAATCAGAACAGCAAAAAGCAAAAAGAATTTTAAAAGTAAGGAAAGTTTAAGACACCTCTGGGACAATGTACTGACATCTGCGTCATAGGGGTACCATAAAGAGAAGAGAGAAAGCAAGGGATTGAAAATCATATTAAAAATAATGACAGGAAATTTCCTCAATTTGAAGATAGAAATAGACATACAAGTCCAAGAAGCACAGAGGCCCAAACAAGGTGAACTCAAACAGACCCACACCAAAACACGTCATAATTAAAAAGGCAAATGCTAAAGACAAAGAGAGAATCTTAAAGCAGCAAGAGAAAGGCAGCTAGTTACATGCAAGTTGCCATTAGTCTGTCAGTTGACTTCTCAACAGAAGTTTTACAGGCCAGAAGGGATTGGCATGAAACATTCAAAATGATGAAAAACAAGAACTTGCAACCTAGGCTACTCTAGACAGCAAGATTATCAATTAAAACTGAAAGTGTGTTAAAGAGCTTCCCAGACGGGAAAGGAATTCATCACCAACAAGTCAGTACTACAAGAAATGTGAAGGGGACTCCTTTCAAAAGACAAAGAGAAAAAAACAAAAAACCAAAAAACAAATATGAATTATAAAATGGCTTTAATTATGTACCTGTAAATAATCACTCTAGGGTAAATGAATTATATACTCCAATCAAAAGACATAGAATAACTGAATGGTTAAGAAAACAAGACCCATATATATGCTGTCTATAATAGACACACTTCAGATCAAATGATACCTACAAACTGAAAGTAAAGGAATATAAAGAAGATATTTCATGCAAAAGGAAATAAAAGTTAGGATAGCAATACTTATATCAGACAAAATAAACTTTAAAACAAAGGCTATAGTAAGAGACAAAGAAGGGCACTACATAATTATAAAGGAATCGATACAACAAGAGGACAAAACCCTAGTAAACATATATGCACTCAACAAAGGAAAAATTGCACATAGAAAGTAATTATTGGCCAACATAAAGGGAGAGTTAGATAGTAATACTCATAGTAGGAGACTTTAACACCCCTTTGACACCAATGAACAGATCTTCCAGATAGCAAATCAACAAGGAAACGTCGACCTTAAATGATACACTAAACCAGTTGGATTTAACTAAGCATTCAAACCCAAAGCAGCAGAATATACATTCTTCTCAAGTACTCTAAAACAACTTTCAGGAAATACCACGTGTTAGGCCACAAAACAAGTCTCAATGAATTTAAGATGAAAATTATACTGATATCTCTAATAAATACTGATGTAAAAATGCTCAACAAAATATTAGCAAACTGAATTCAGCAATACATTAAAAATATCATTTACAATGATCAAGTTGGATTTATTTCTTGGATGCAAGATTGGTTCAATAGCTATGAATCAATTAACATGATATACCACTTTAAGAAACATAATCATATTAAAAAATGCAGAAATCATATAATCATATCAATAAATTCAGAAAGTGTTTGATGAAATCTAGCATCCATTTATGATATAAACTCTCAGCTAAATGGGAATAGAGGGAACATACTTCAACATAATAAAGGCCATTTATGACAAACCCACAGCTAACATCATATTCAATGGGGAAAAGCTAAAAGCATTTTCCTTAATAACAGAAATAAGACAAGGATTCCCACTTTCATCTCTTTTATTCAACATAGTATTGGAAGTCCTAGCCACAATCAGACAGGAAAAAGAAATAAAATTTATCCAAACTGGAAAGAAAGAGGAAAAATTGTCATTATTTGCAGATGGCATGATACTATACATAGAGAACCCTAAAGATTACACACACACACACACACACACACACACACACACCTTTAGAACTGATAAATTAATTCAATAAAGTATCAGGCTACAAAATTCAGAAATTGGTTGCATTCTTATAGATCAATGATAAACTATTGGAAAGAGAAATTAAAACAATTCCATTTACAATTGCATCAAAAACAGAACACCTAGGAAACAATTTAACCAAGAAGGTTAAACACCATGGTACTGGTCAGAATAAAAAGAGATTTATAAATCAATGGAAAATTATAGAGAGCCCAGAAATAAATCTACACCTATAAGGTCATTTAATCTATGACAAAGGAGGCAAGAATACAAAATGGAGTAAAGACAGTCTCTTCAATAAATGATGTTAAGAAAACTAAATGGAAACAAGCAAACAAAATAAAGCTGGATCACCTTCTTACACTGTATACAAGTATAAACTGAAAATGGATTGAAAACTTCAATGTAAGATCTGAAACCATAAAACTTCTAGAAGAAAACATAGGCTACTGTAAACTCTCTGATATTGCTTTTTTGCAATTTTTTTCTGATATATCTCCTTAGGCAAGGGAAACAAACAAACAAACAAAATGAACAGGACTATATCAAACTGAAAAGTTATTGCACAGTAGAAAAAAATTAACAAAACAAAGATAGTATTCACTTCAGCAGCACATTTAATTAATAGACATATGACAAAATGCTTAAGGTCATTAATCATCAGTGAAATGCAAATTAAAACCACAGTGAGATATTACTTCACAGCTGTCAGAATGGCTATAATCAATAAATCAAATATGTAAGTACTGATAAGGATGTGGAGAAAAGGGAACCCTAGTGTACTGTTGGTAGGATTGCAAATTGGCACAGCCCCTGTGGAAAACAGTTTGGAGGTTCCTCAAATAATTAAAAATAGAACTACCTTTTGAACCAGTTTTTTACTTCTGGATATTTATCCCAAGACACTCAAAACACTAATTTGAAAAGATCTATGCACTCCTATGTTCATAGCAGCACGATCCACAACAGCCAAGATATAGAAGTAACCTAAATGCCCATCAATTGACAGTTGGATAAAGAAGTGGTACATACATACAATGGAATACTACTCAGCCATAAAAAATGAAATCTTACTATTTGTAATAGTATGAAAGGACCGAGAAGCTATTAGGCTGAGTAAAATAAGTCAGACAGAGAAAGACAAATATATGATTTTTTTTATATCCAGAATCTAATAAACAAAAGGAATGAACAAATTAAATGAAAGTAGAGTTACAGAGAACAAGCTGGTGATTGCCAGAGGGGATGAATGTTGGGGAACTGGGCTAAAAAGGTTAAGGGATGAATAAGTACAAATTAGTAGTTGTAAAACAGTCATGGAGATGTAGAGTACAGCATAGGGAATACAGTCAGTATTATTGTAATAGCTATGTGTAGTGTCAGATGGGTGCTAGAATAATCACTTCATAAATTACCATTGTACTATATACTGAAATAAATTTTTTACAAAAGATATATATATATGTGTATATATACATATATACACACACACACATATATATATATATAGATAGATAGATAGATAGATAGATAGATAGCAAAGGCATCATATTGTGGATAATATGTATATATACATATAAATAAATTTATATAAAGTAGGAATAACCAAGTCAAAAATATAATAAAATTATACTTATTAAATGCACACAAAAGCATAACTAAAAAGAAACTTAACAAGAAATCAAATAGATGTTATCCAAAAAAAAAAAATCTAAACTTGACTGAGGGTTATAAATATGCCCTAAATAAATTTAAAATGAAATGCAAAGATGTCAATTTGTCAATTCTCCCAAATGAATATATAAGTACAATGCAATTTCAGTAAAAATTAAGCTTGATTATTTTGGAAATTGATATTGATTGCGACATTCATATGAGAGGATAGATGGGCAAAGATAGCTTAGGAAAAGAAATTGATGACTACATATTAGGTGACACTGTAAAATTACAAGTTTTCACATCTGTATGTGAGATGTGTAAAAATCTAGTTAAAAGACCTGGAATATGTGTAATTGGGACAAGAAAGATATTTACTAGGGTACTTGTCTCTGAAGAACATGGTGAGGATGCCAGCCTACCATCATCAGGAAAAGTAGAACAAAGCAAAAATATTTAAGATTTCGTGAGGGATGGGGTGAGGGTGGGGGGGGGTGCTGATGGTGGGATAAAGTGATACATTCTAAAAAGAAGAGTATTTAAAAACAAAATAACAAACCTTTAAATTTGCCAATGATTGGGATGTTTAAATTTTGCTGAAAAGCAACAACTATTTCTGAGACAGAATGAATATCCTGAAAGAACAGAATATGTTGCCTATGAAAGACAAGATTCGATAAATTACAGAAAAGCAAAGAGAACAATTTTCCACTCATTTCTGACAGCTCAATTTGTGCTCTTACATATATATATATATATATATATGTATATATATATATATATATATATACACCAAATTTATTATAAGCATATATCTCTTTCATAAAATGTAATATATGCTATATGAAAGATAATTTTGAGGGTTCCAATCAAAAAGCAAATCTAATTAGGAATTTTAGACTGTCACAAATAGAGAGATGAGGAAATACCTGTTATGTTCACAAAATACTATCAAAGAGGAATAAATAAGCATTTGTCAAGCTTTTGCAAAACCGTTCATAGAGTTGTCACAGTTGGGTAAATGAATTTGAGTTGTGGATAAAAGGAAGAGCACTTCTCTGATACATGCATTTATTTATTAGGCTATCAGAGAGAACGAATCCCAACGGAATCACTTAGTAGAAGAAATTATTGCAGAGCAGAAAGCTTACATAATCCATTGTGATTCAGAAATTTTATCAAATCTCCTAATTAAAAGTTCTTTCTTTCTTAAACTGCTTAATGAGGAGTTGCATCATGACTCCTGGAATGAATCAGGGGTTTTCAAGGTTTTAAGGATGAAGTAAGCAAATGAATAGCATGGCATATTCTTAAGCATCACACAATTCTATGGGAGTTAAAATAACACAAATGTTATATTTGATGAAGTAAAATATAGAATCATTGACTATTATCATTACTACTGTCTTAAAGGAAGCTAACTGCTCTTTTTAACGACCCTTTCTTCTCTCAGACATATGTTTTTCTAAATTTACTTTTTCTGACTATCATTTTCTCCTCCCACTTCTTTCCTAGTGGACAATTATTTTAATAGCTGAAGTACACCTTTGCATTGGTAAATTTTCTTGCAAAGCACTTACTGTTTATATATAAACATGAGTACATACTATACTCTGCTATAGATCTCAGGATGTTACTTGTGTCACTAAGCATCCATGTTGCTTTGTGAATATCTAGTTAGTTGCATTTAATTTCATGGTCTTCCATCATGTTTAATGTAAGTCACTCCCCAGGGTGTGAATGCTCACCACTTGCCTACTACTACATACAATATTACTGTGGCTAGCATACACTTGTATATCCCCTTTTGGAATGTGTAAAAATTCTTTTGGAATATATATTTAAGAGGCAAACTTCTAGCTCATAAAGTGTGCAGGTAATTAACAAATTTCTGTCAGAATGCTATCTGGAACAATTGAACTTGAACACACTTCCACTCTACTATCACTTCTTCCTGACTTCACTTGTTCTAAAAATACCTGGACATGGGGCTCTTCACAAATGGGGGCTTTGGAGATCCAGCTCTGTCACTGGTTGGGATTGGAGCTGTTTCTTCTAGACTCCCCTTCCTCTTTAAAAATTGACTTCAGAACAGCAGGGAAGTTGGAGAGTCTCTCATGGCTCCTGGAGCCAAGGAGCCTGGGAGACCTGTGGGCAAAATAGACCTTTTCAGCTGAGTCACCCCTCATTGCCTCCAGGCCCAGGGTAGAGGCAGAAGGGCCTTAAGTCATTGCTCGTTATGCCATGTTCCTCTAGTCAATTGAAAAAAAGCAACTGTTCCTCTTGAGGCCCAGTTTTCCCATCATGAGTCCCTCTTTGAGCAAAAGCACAGCACTTCCAAACCTTTAATTAAACCTAGAACCACTAAAAAAAAAATCTTAATATCTACATACAGGTGCAAAGTAATATTCTTTAGCTATTATCATTGTGCTTCTCTGGTTATTAATGAGTTTGAATATTTTTTCATATGTTGCTTTTAGTATTTCTTCTTCCCAGACTGCATGTTGTATCCTCTGTCCATTTTTCTTTTGTGGTTACTGTCTTTTTCTTGTTTATTTACAGAAAATTCTTCAGATTCCAGTTATTAGTTCCCTGATATATTTAAAAATAGAAAATATCTTTCCCAATATGTTATTCATTTGTAAATTTGTCCATGGTGTTTGCCATTGAATAAAAACCCAATTTTAAAAATGTTATAGTTTATAATTAAGGTAATTTTAATGTCTTTCCCCACAATAAGATCATGAAGACATTCTTATGTATTTGCTCTCATTAATTTAAAAGTTTTACATTTTGTATATAATCTTATCCACCTGGAGTATATTTGTAATGGTCTTTATTAGATAGCTAAATTTATTTATCTCCATATAATGAGACATAGAAACACCTTTTATTTTTTCTACTGATTTAAATAACTACTTTATTACATATTAAGTTCCCAGAGTTCCCATACATAAGCAGTCTGTCTCTAAACTTAAACTCTGTACTCTGTTCTCTTGGTCTGTTGGTATATTTTTGTGCTATTATGACACTAATTTGTATTGTTATATCATTGTAATGTTATAATTTCTGACACTCTCTCTACCCTAATTTATATTTTTTCAAAGCTGATTTTATTCTTCCATATAAATTTCAGAATGAGTTTATCAAACTCCTAAAACAGTCCAATTGAAATTTTAATTGAGATTGCTTTAAATATATTAATAATTTGTTAGAAGCAGCATCTTAAAAAATTGAATCATCTATCGAGGAGTATGTAACTAATGTTGATCACATTTTATGTATTTATTAGGATATTTAACTTTTCTACATAGAAATTGTCATATACTGTTGATTAGGATAAATTATAAGTAATGATAGTTTATGCTACTTTTATGAAAAATACTTTTTTACATTGATTTCTGATTATTCCATCACTAAAAAAGAAGCTACTACTTCTGAAATTATATTATGTAAATAGTGGTGATAGCATCATTTATATATTGTTCCAAATTTTAGAGAGCGTATAATGTTTTGTCTTTCAATATTTTGCTAAAAGTTTGTGGTACAGAACCCTTACCAAATTAAGACATAAATTTCTACTCTTGTTTGCAAATAGTTCCTTTTTAAATTATAAATAAATGTTGAATATTTTATGTACACATTTAATTGAAATATACATTTAGAAAAAGAACAAATCACAAAAGCATAGCTCGAGGATTTTATTTTATTTTTAAATAAAATTTGTATTTGGGGTAATTTTAGGTTTACAGAAAAGCTGCAAATATAATACAGAGGGTTCCCAAATAGCTCTCTAATTTTAAGATCTTAATTATTGTGATACATTTGTCAAAATTAGGGCCCTCTCTCAAAGATCATTGCTTTATGTCCTTCATTGCTTAATGTAAATATTTTGAGAACTATTGTTTCTTTTTCTTTTCTGGTTTAATTTTTGAATTTTAGTAGGAGTGTAATCCAGTCCCTTCACTTTATCTTGCTTGCAAAGAAAAGTTCTGCATTGGATGGTGGTAGAAAACTTTTAAATTACTGATGTTCTAAAATTCAAGTAATTGTTCATTGGGGGTCATGAAGGTTGTTATTCATATCTTGTCATCTATCAACATAATTATAATGCAAATCAAGATGATCTCATCACTCTTACCTGGCTAATTGAGACAAGGATGAGGATGTTATAGTTAATTGGCCTTAAATTATCTTTTATCTATAATATTCAACAATAATAACCCTTCCTTTTGACTTATTTGGTCACTAGAAAAAGCAAATTAATTCCATTATGGCCAGTTAGGCATCTTCCCATGACATTGTAGACAATTAATTGTGTCGGCTAAACACATTGTGGGTTTTTTTGGTGTCAATTTCCTACATTTTAGAAACAATAAATTTTCCTTGTTTCTTCTTTTTCTTTATCTTCTACATGATTGTGTATTTCCTTATAGAGTATAGCACAGATTTCATGCTGACCATAAAATGATTCTCTAATTACATTTTATTCTTTGCTCTCCACAAAAATAAAACTCCTGAGAAATGTTAATGGTTTTGACTGTATTAGATAGGCACTCACCCCTCACAGCAGGGCCAAGCACAGAGACCTGTCACTTTCAGCCTATGTGAGGAGAGAACTGCAGGCAACACACTGAAGTGAATCTCTTCAGGCAGAGGGCAAGGCAGGCTTGTGGGAAGATGAGATCATCCATATTTGATTTTTATTGCCTATGTTTCCCAGTAATGATGACATGATACTCATCTGAGATGTGAGGTATCCCCCATTTCAGCACTTAATGTACTGCCCTTTCTGCACAGGGGCATAGCGGGCACTTCGGTAAGGCAGAGTTGAGACAGAGCATGAATGACCTGAATACAAATGTCCAATCAGGAGCTCAACAATGAGAGAAAAATGAATTTTTACAGGGGTTTCCACTTTCTTTTCTTTTTGTTCTTTTTATTTATTGTTATTAATGAGACGATTTGTACTAAAGGTTAAGCTCTGAAACAAGGTAGTTAAAGAGTATAAATGGACATCTAAATCTTATTATGACCCATATGCTCCTGCATAAGAGAGAATAATAAGAGAAAAGGAGGAAAACCTTTTACTATGTTCCCCTTTACCTCTTTTTGTTTTTTCTTAAAAGTATAAGGGGCTAAGGTTCTTTTGGTTTTCCTTGGTTGAGTTAGTCCATCATCTCAATTCCTAAAGCATTTAGTAACTACTTGACACCACACACACACAAGAAAAGAAAAGTTGTCTTTTCAGTTACTTATATTAGAGTTGTTTTAAAAACATTCAAATTTAAAATCCACTGAATTGTTTATTATAGCTACAATGATTCACTGCCCTTTCCACCACTTCAAAGTGTGAGTCTTCAATGCAAATCAATGATAAAACTTGTCTTCCCTTTGAGGAGATCCTGGGGATCCCCACTGGTGTTACTTTTCATTTTTGAAGATCCTCTAAGAACTTTGCTTGCCCACATTCATCTGTCTTCTGATTTCTGAAACTTGTTGTGAACTAAAATGGTGATAATTTTACTACTTGCTGGTTAATACATTCCTTCCAACACACTATTAATTTTGCCTCCTGTGGATGTATAATGGTTTAACATACACAACTTTTATCTCCCCAGTAAGAATGTAGACTCTTAGCAGTGACCAGCCATTGGGCATAAGCAATGGTGCCTTGCTTATCACATTGATGGCAGAGGTTTCTGCAGTGAAACCCATATTGGAAGGTGGATAAATTTAATTTTTTTAGTGAAGTTAAATTTATGAATAATAATAATAATTTCTTATGAAGGCTCTTTATGAGTTTTCAGCAGGAAATTAATCCTATTTCTTTACATATATCTGATATTTAACAGTGACAACACAGAAAGTCTCTCTGGCATTTGTCCTGATTCATCCAGAAGCCAAAACTCAGCACACCCATTTTTCTTGGAAACAAAAAACATGGTGTTTATAAGACCCACATGAGCCTGGGAAACTATTTAATCTTAAGGAGGGAAAATCATCCTCAAAAAACTAAAAGAGAAAAGAAAACATTTTCAGGGAGTTAGATTAGTTCAAAGATACAAAATGCAGGATGCCAAGAAAAAAGAGGTAGCTATAGAAAAGGTGGGAGCTTTCATGTGGAGTACTCTTTGGAAGCCTAGGGTGCACAGATCTATATTATGTGGACTTCAAAGTGGGAAGAATGCAACTCAGAGAATGTATAAAGCATTTAAGAAGTTGTGCAAAAACTTGTTATTTATCTCCTAGGTAAAACGTCAGAAATAAATTGTTCTAATACATTGATTGATATTGGTGCTCTGTCTTGGTATCTATTTAAAAGGTGATCCCAGAACTTAATTCCACTTGGGGGCCATGTTCCCCAAGCCAATAAATCTCAGGACATCAACAAGGTGTCCTATAATTCAACTCAAGTTTGAAACTATCTATTTGGAGATAGGTATCAGATACCACAGTTTATGGGCTCAGTCCTATAAGACTGCCTTTCCCTTATCTCAGACAAGAGTAGCAAGGTCATCACTGTGCTTCTGACCAATTGGCTATAAATTGGCAGTTCCAATGACCCCTGCATTAGGTTCAATTAATTTGCTATGGAGTGGCTCACAGAACTCAGAGAAACATTTTACTTACTAGATAACTAGTTTACTATATATGGATATAACTCAGGTACAGCCAGATGAAAGAGCTGTGTAGGATAAGATATGGGGTAAGAGTATAGAGCTTCCATGCCCTGTCTGCATGTGCCACTCTCCCCAAACCTCCATGTGTTCACCAACCCAGAAGCTCTCTGAACTCCATTCTTTTGGGTTTTTTGGTGGCTTCATTACAGAGGCATAATTCATTTAATCCTTGGCCATTAGCAATTGATTTGATCTCTAGCCCCTCTCTCCTCCCTGGAGGTCAGGGATGGGGGGGTGGTACTGAAAGTTTCAACTCTCTAATTAAATGGTTGATTATCCTGTCAACCGTCTTCCCTCCTTAGGTACAGTCCAAGGGTCACCTCATTAACATAACAAAATATAATTTTATCACATGAAATTCCAAGGGTTTTAGGAGCTCAGTGTCAGAAACAGGAACAAAGATAAAATATATATTTCTCATTAAAACCATAATATCACACTAGGTAAGGAGGTCAAATGTTACATGGAGTCCCCAATCCACTTTGGAGGTGGGGCCAGGTAAGTGAAATCACAAATAAGGGTGTATTGTGTTTAACACAATGCCTATACCCTTATAGTAAAAGGTTTCCTTACTGCCCTTTCTAGAACTCATAAAAGTATGGGATTCATTGGGGTAATTATGAGATGGATGTTATATAGAAAACAAAAAATATGAAATTCACATATGGTATATGCTGTATAAAATTGAAATGGCCTCAAAACTATGGACTATTAAAGACAACTATCTATCATCTGCCTAAAGAATGGTTGCCATAGTGGAGCTATTAATTATGCTCATAGTGCCACATCATAAGTAATAGGTAATGCTTTTGGCCTTGGGGATACTTCATTTCATGTGCTATTTGGACATTAAGGTAATTTTTTTAAATAAAAAAAAAAGAACATTGCAGATAACGTTGAAATTTTTTTTATTACCTTCTCCTCAGGAGTAATCACTATCATAAATTTGTTGTGGACACTTCCAGTCTGTTTTTGTAGTTTTAATATGTGATTGTATACATACACACTATCTTGAAATGCTCTCTGTTTTTAAAGGTATATAATATCTATCATACTAATGTATTATTTAGCAAATATAATTTTCACTAAATATTTAGAGATCTATCCTATCCATCTGGATATGCATATATTTAGTGTCATTTAAAAACCTGCTGTATAGAATTCTGAACTTCTGGCCTACGTTGCAGAAGTAGGAGAAGAGTCACTCGAATCCTTGCAAGAAAAAAGAGCCAGACTAACTTCAAATTCATGTATTTTTTGAACACTTTAGAAAACCAGCAAACAACTATCCCAAAATCTAAAAAAAAAAAAGTTGGTGCTAAGTGATTCAATCATGTTCTCATTCTGGGCAGAGGCAATAAATATTTTTCAAAAGTTAAGCTAGAAGGGTTGATAATTTTGGTGAAGGCCAAGTATGAGTTGACAGGACACTGTGAAACACTGATTAAGGCAGAAATTGAGAGGTCCATATCCTCTTATAGGCTCTTTCTCCACAAATACCACCAGCCAGAATGTTATTAAAGATGCTAAAAAGTATCCATTATGGTGTAGAGTTAGAAAAAGCCACATAGGTGGGGCAATAAATTCTGCCTAAATCGTTCTCCCCTACTGCCACTACAGAACAAAAGTCCAAACTGTGAGGGGTGAGGAAGATAACAAGTACTGCTGTTATAAGGACATTGATTTCTGAAAAATCACTGAAGCTGAGGTAAAAGAATGGGGAGTGGGTGTGGGAGAGGGAGAGGCAGAGGCAGAGGCAGAGGCAGGATTGTGAGAAGACCCATAACTACAGCTACTGGAAGGGCAAGGGAACTGAGAAGGCTGAAACTTTAAGATCAAAGAATACGAAGTTCCTTGTCTGAAGCTTAATTAGAAAAACAGAGAACATAAACCTTCATAGCCTCTACTACCAAGCTAATGGGTTCCTAAAACAACAGAATATTGCTGGAAAAGAGACAGGAGAGGAAAAAATGAACAAGGAGACTCAATCTGAGTTGCAGCACAAAAGGAGACCTGAAATTCAAAATTGAACAGACATTGTTCTAGTAAAGCAGCACCTACACTAACTGAAATCTGTGGCAGAACACAAAGGTAGATAATAGCAACAATAAATCTCAAACCCAGCCCAATTTCTATCTTAGAGACTAACAAAGTTTATATCAAGAGACTAGCACAACTTGTGCTCATTTGCAGGCATAGAAACCATTCATCTTAGTCTCTATTATTTTATACAACATGTCTAACTTTCGACAATTACGAGGCATAGAAAGGGCAAGAAAAACATACTCAGAAAACACAAAACAATTATCATAATTAAATTCAGATATGATAGAGCTATTAGAATCACCTGACAAGAAATTTAATGTAACTATAACTAATATGTTAAAGGCTCTAATGGAAATGTTGGACAACCTACAAATCAGAAAGGCGATTCCAGTAGAAGAGTTATAAACTATGAGAGGGAGATAAATGGAGGTGTTAGAACTGGAAAATGTGATATCAGAGACCAAGAATACTTTCTGTACTATTATTAGTAGACTCAGTATGATGGAGGAAGAATCAAAAAACTTGACGATAGAGCAATAAAAATTATCCACATTGAAATGTAAAGAGAAGAGTAAAAAATGTTTTAAAGAAAAAAAGCATCCAAGACTTGTGAGACAATATTGAATATTCTAATACTGTAATATATGTGTTATATTCTTGGAAGTAAAGAGAGAAGATGTGTTGGAAGGAAATATTTGAAATATAATGTCTAAATTTAAAAAAAAATTAATGATAACCATGGATTTGGAAAACCATGGATTTGGAAAATTCAAGTACTACCAAGCAGGATAAAATAAATCCGGCTTCAGCCTCTAAAATCTCTCCTAGGCATAACTTACTCATTACTAAGAACAAAAGACAAAGAAAATATTTTGAAGACAACCAGAGGGAAAAAATAAACATTATATTCAGAGAGAAATATATATATATATATATATATTTTTTTAAGGTGAGGCAACACTTGGCTGACCTCACAGATTGCAAAGAAATTGTCAGTTTACAATCCCTTATTTTTTTATTTTTTACGCTTATAGCACCTCATCTTCCTATGTGGTCTCCCATCCAAGTTCTAACTAGGTCTGACCCTACTTAGCTTCCAAGATCAGATGGAATCGGGTTTGTTCAGAGTAGCATGGCTGTAAACAAGAAAAGATTTACAGCCAATTTTTTTTTTTTCAGATGCCAAGCAAGTCAGCAGACAATGGGAAATGTTGCATTATCAATTTAATTTCTCAGTTTCAAACGAACACTTAATTTTTTGATATGTAAAAACAGAACTGAGCTCTTTATATTTCCTATAATAATTGGTATAATGATAAGCTTTGTCAGTACAAGGCACCAGAATGACATTGCAGAAGGAAGTAATTGGGGAACTCCAATGTGTTCTTTTCAGCAAGGTCTTGCAATGGCTGTGGTTTTTTCTGTGTTCATCTCCTGAAGTGTGGGTGGCTCCTCCTGAATATGGCTACCACTGTGGATAGTAATCAGCAACACCCAGCAGCCTGGAGATTCCCACCGTAATTTCTTTGATTGAATAATAGCAAAATGCCATTAATGAGAAACACTTCAAATAACCTTTCCCAACACCTGAGAAGCCATATTGCTGGCAAGGTTCAGATAGTAGATTTCCATCACATTCTGCCAGGGGGGCACCATAGCAACTTCTCTGATATTCTGTGAGCCAAAATCTTGACCTCTCCAAGCATTCTGGATATTAGTCCTAGGAGGAAGGATCTTCTTTGGGTGTTTTGTCTCAGCCCTAGTAATAGAGGCTACTCTTTCTATTTGCTATTTTTATATTCTTTATAATTCCCTTAATTCTTTCTAACCAAACTCTGTTTCTCTGATTATTTGTTATAAGTTAATAATTCTTTATATTAAAATGTACCTGTTTATATTACTGTGTGGTTTCTGTCTTGTTTTTGAGACTTGCTGATATAATATAGCATAGATTCAGGTTGTCATCCTGAATAGTTCTCCTCTATGAGTACCTATTCCATAGCTTGTTTCTTCCCTAATGAGTTTTTCACTTCTAGGTTTTCAGAAGAGAGTCAAAGAAACATAAGGATGAAGATAGGCCGCTTAGAAGTGGCTTATACTACTTCCTCCCACATTTATAGTCCCAACCTACATGCCAAGGAAGCTGAATAACGTAGTATTTCTATATTTTTAGGAAGAAGGGATGGGCTTGGTGAATATCTAGCCAGTCTCTATAGTAATGTGTGAGACTCCCTGTCTTCTAAACTAAATTATATAATACCTTTCTCCACCATGTACAAATCTTGCCCATCCTTCATCTCTCCCCCATTCAATTAAAGTTATAATCACTCACATATTTATATCAAGCAAAAACCCAGGGCTCATCCACAATGCTTGACTCTTAACACATCAAATCTACCAGTGAATTGTGTCACAAATCTAACTATCTTCATCTTGGTTAAGCCGTATGAATCTCTGTCCTAGAATTTTAGAGTTAACTCTTTATTCTTAGTTGGCTTCTCTGCTGTTGCTCTTTCCCCTAAAGTATATCCTCCTCAAAGAAGCCAGAGGCATCATCTCAAAACTTGAAAGGTCATGTGATGATTCCACTCTTACCCCATCACACTGAAGACCAAAATTTAAAGTCCTTTCTATGGGCTACCAGTTTCTACACAGTCTGATCCCCACTTACACTCACTAACCCTCTTGCCTGTGTTCACTCCACTCTGATCATACAGGAATTTTTGCATTTTTTATCTCTATTTTTGTTTCCTATTCCAGGATTGCTCACTTCTTTTCTTTCCTATCCAGGATTGCTTATTTCTCTGTTATTTTAATTGGCACATTTTCTGCATTCAGATTTAAATGTTACCATCTTAGTCATCAATCTAAAATATCACCTATTTTGATTGATTTAGATTTTGTCATGTCACCAATCACTACCACACATTATTATATTAACTCTCTCGTTATTTTAATCTCTTAATAACTAGAACATAAACTCCATGAAACAAAGACTTTGCTTTCTGGTTCCAACCATAAAACCAGAAAATAAATAAGCTTAATTAATATTAGTTGAATGAGTGAATGTATGAGTGTTAGACTTGAAGAGAAAGCATCAGTATACTGCATCTGAAGAGTAGATTTGAAGTGGAAAAAAGAAAGAGCATTGACAAAAACCTAGAATCTTTTGTGAACAAAGAAACAATGTATGGCACAGTTGGAAAACTGTAAGAATTTCAGAAAGGCAGGAAAAGAAGAATGTGAAAATGCTCATAATAAAAGATGAGAAACATGGAGTAAGGGCAGATACAGAACTGGGGGATTTGAATTTTATTACAAGCAGAGCAGGAAGCCATTAACTGTTTAACCTTGGTAGGAAAGTCACCTAATCAGATTTGTGGTTTATGAGGATTATGTTGGCTGCAATGTGAAGAACAACTTGGAGAGAAAGGAGACTGAAGGAAAATAAAGACAATGTTTAAAAGTAGCTTAGGTCAAATATGACTCTGGGTTAAATAAAGATTATGGCAGTTGGAATAGAGAGGAACAAAAAAATCAAGAGATACTTCAGAAATAAAATCAGCAGAATATAATTATTAATGTAGGGATGATAAAAATGTTCCATTGATCTTCAGATAAATAGGCAAATTCCAAACCACATATAGTTTCTAGTTTTTGCCCTCAATCACAAAGAAAATGTTAATAATTAAACTCTTTAAATTTAATAAAATTTATAGTCTAGTGTTCTCTTTTTAGAGTTATGAGTTATGAAAGGGAAGAGAGTCATTCCATTTGTTATTTCAAATGAATGATGACTGGTGTGTTTAGTTGGCCAAGGAACCACCCTTCCCAAGGACTCTTCAACATTTCTATACCTTGCTACCTAAAGTGACAGAACAATATTCACAAATCCTTGAGAAGAAAATAAAAAGATAAATGCCTGCCAAACACTAGGAACTATTTAAATATTATTATAACATGCAATGCAATTATAACAAGTCAACCTCCTGAAGAATAACCAGTTTCCTTGCTTGGTACAAAGAAAGTGAATATGAAGTGTCCAAGTTGTGCAACTTTACTCTAGTATTCCACCAAGCAAAGAACTGCTACTATATAAAGTTTAAAGAGAAGATTTTAATGTAATTTTACTTTAATAATTCCAGTTTTGTTTTTCTTTACACACATTTCAGAAGATCTTTATAAGTATGGTAAGTGGTTAGGTCTGGGAGGGAGTGGTTTAGAATTTGAAGCCAATTACATAATTTTCAAAACGAATCTGAGATCAAGCATAGTTTCAAAATCAAGATCCTCACTTCCAAGAGCTCCCTTCTGCAAAAGTGACTGAAATTTATAGAGCCTGGGAAAAAATTAAAATGTGGAGTTCCTTATTCAAAAATTATTAAGAATTTCAAAATGGCAAGAGTAGAACATTAAATCAAGTGAGAGGCTCTTCTGAGAATAGGGTTTCATGCAAAGCCCACAGAATCAGTCCTGCTCCCATGTTTGAATGAGCAACAAAAAAAGAGCTCCTGACTTTGATCATTATTTGTAAATGACTGACAGCTCAGATGAATTTTCTTTTCAAATAGACAGTTTATCCTATAACTGTGTTCTACAGCCAGGGAACACAATCTTATCTAAAGTGGTTGAAAGGAAACCTGGGCATTTCTTTGACTCACTCACAACAAAAACAGACTTTAGTAGGTGTTTGTGAATTGAGTTATGTAAAATAATCTCATCATTTTAACAAGACTTCTAACCCTTTAATTTGTCATACTGAGAATTAAAATTATTTTTCAGATCATTGGAAAAATGTGACTGACCATTGTTGCTGGTTTAGAAATTGTAATGGGCATGACCAACTAAAACACTGGTTGATTAAGGAAGAGGTAGGAGGTGTTAAAAGTCAGATAAGCCAGTGTTATATTGAATTTGCTGATCACTGCAATCTAGCAGTTCTTTGTTATGCCAGAGTTGGTGAGGTCATTCCTGGGCTACTGAAGCTTCTCATTGTTAAGAAGGGGGCCTGGTAAATGTGCCATTTCCTCCCTCTGCTCTTTACACACACACACACACACACACACACACGCACACACACCAGTCCAGCAACAAATTCTCCAGGCTATCCAGAATTAAGTATGTGAGTGGTTAAAGAAAAGGACTCAATGAAATTCAAATATAATGTTCACATAGCTGCAATGGATAGCAGATGAGTGCAGTTTTTATTAAGCATGAGATACAGTAGAAATAATTGACCCCATGGAATTATCTATCTGCTCCTTTATTGTTGAAACCACTAATAGCAGCTTTGACTGCTGCTGTTTTCCTATAGCAAGCTTCATTTAACCAAGGACATACTGCCTTTTGAAGCCAAGCTGATTCAACGTGAGATGGAGATGTGTAAGTTACTCAGTGTTTTTGAGTATGATTGATAATGCATCGTATTTTTTAAAGTAAAATTATTTAGCAGCTTCTACTATGCATTTCTAACTTTCTATACTTCTCTGTCTTATCCTTTTTTAAAATAAAATTTTAACTTCACCTTGTTTCTGAGACATCCTGTCTTTCAATCATAAAAGTTAATCTCTGTGGTCCATAACTGAAATTTTCTTTTCAAGCTACTAAACTTTCTAAAATAATCACTTGGAATTTATGTTTACTTCTCCCTTTTTCAAAAATAGATAACAAAATAGTTCTATCTTTAAGATAAATCAATCATCAATAATTCAAAAGAAAGTTATGGTACCTGTTAATGTACAGACCAATTGCTGACAAGTAAGTCATTTACTTAATTTTAATTTCTATCTTAGTTACTTAAAAAGATTCATTCATTACAGTTACTGTGATTTTACTTTACCTGGATTTATTAAAACATTTATTGTATATATTTATGCGTGTCCATCAAAAAAATCTTTTAAAAATGCTAAACCACAAATCTAATTACATCATTTCTGTAGTCATGCATTTATACACAAATACCCTCAAACAAAATGGAGAATTAATTCAATCTTATGTTTGTTTCAGTTGAATTTGACCATGAAATTTAACATATATTTCATACCTCAAGTTCAACTAGATTCTTCATTTTGACAATAGAGGAACCAGTTCTACTTCTTTATTTCTAGAACCAAAATACAGGGGGTGGGGGCATTGGCAGATGAAATAGAATTTGACTTCTGTTTTTCAAAATCACTATACAGATAAAAAATATTTATTTAGAAATTTATTAAATAATGAAGAATTGAAAAAGTATCATATCAGTTTCCTTAAAATTAAGATTATGTTCGTAGTTGAAAATATTCTGGGTTTTATAAGAAGTATGATCATACACAAAGATGCTATAATACAATAAATGCTAATTTGCTTTCTTAGCTAAAAATGTATGTACAAAGTTTTCTGTTGCTTCCTTATCAAACATTCATGGAAGTTGTGTTTTGCTGATACTTTGGGAGCTAGGCCTGCAGATTTTGCTGATGGCATTCTTAATAAAATTTACTTTATTCAGTCTTATCAACTCATTACCATCACATTACTACATTTGATTCAAACAATAAATTTTAAGTAATTCATACTTTATTATTGTATCAAATTTTTTTTGTAAAGAAAAATATCATGGTCATGTTGAAATCTATCCTCATTTATGGCTAAATATTTGGAGCCGAGCTAGGTAAAAACAGTTAAATTTTACCTAAACATTTGCCATTTTTATTTTTGTCTTCTGGTAGGTTTTTTATTAGAATATTTCCAAGATTTTAAATTCTTGATATGATATGGCAGAAAGAGCCTGTCTTAGTCCATTTGGGCTGCTTCAACAAAATACCACAGACTGGGTAAACAACAGAAATCTATTGCTTATAGTTTTGAAGGCTAGGAATTCCAAGGTGCTGGCAGATCTGGTGTCTGGAAAAAGCCCACTTTCTAGACAGCCATCCTTGTTGTAACTTCAAAAAGAGAAAGGGAAGAGAGAACTCTTTTGTGTTTTCTTTACAAGGGCAATAATCACATTCATGAGGCTCTACTCTCATGATTTAATCACTTCCCAAAGTCCCCACCTCTAAAAACCATCACTTTAAGGGGTTGAATTCTAACATATAAATTGTAGGAGATATAAACATTCAGATCATAAGAGGGCCCAAGAATAGAAAAGAAAAAGATAAAAGAAAAAATGTGGGTCTGCTTCTGGGTTATTACACAGATTAGCTCTGTGACCAAAACTTTCTGATATGTAGTTCCCAACTCTAAAAAATGGGTAGTGATACCCACCTCTCTAGCTGGTTGTGAGGATTCAAATAAGAAAATTGCACTGAGATTCTCCTACCAACTCTGAACCCAATATAAATGGTCTCCAAGAAGTCACTACTAAAATATAAAGAGGAAAAAAAGATAGTTGTTCAGGAGAAAGGAACCGGCCATAACAAAGATTCTCCATTAAACACATGAGTACACATATCAATCCAACTCACTGTCTGATCTCTGAATAGGAATGACTATGATCCAAAATTCAATTGATGCATTTAAAAGGGAATGAATTTAATCACAGAAACCAATCCAGAGCCACAAAGCGTGGGTTTGAATCTTGACTCTGTCACTAGCTGTGCAACATATGCAAGTTGATTTGGCTCTCTGCTTCATTTTCCCCATCTGTAAAATGGTGACAATAAACCTATCTCAAAGGGTTATTGTGAGAATTTAATGAGTTAATATATTGAAAATGCTCATAATAGGGCTTGACATATATTAAGTACTCTGTGGTGGTCATTGTTGTTAAGAATTAGCACAAGTTATGGAGCATATGCCAACTGGTCAAGATCACGAATGTTGAGAATCAGCCAGTAGCTAATGAGACAGTCAAATATAGAGTTTGTACAGTCCATGCTATGTGACAAGGAAGAACAATTTTTGTTATGTTTACGTATTATTTGTTTGTCAATCCTGTGGATAATTTACTTCATCGCTACAGATAAATTTAAGCAATAATATCATTCAATAAAGTAGATGTTTTAAGCCTGGGAGTAGATATTTTAAAAAAAAAATCGATAGCTGAATTAGAATAGTCTGTCTTTAAATTTTCAAATCTTTGTATCTCCATGAACAATAGATATCCTATAAAGCAAAATGTGTTTGGAACAAGGAGGATACAGTCTCCTTAACTCTTTTCTTTGAAAATTTCCCTCAGATTAACAAAATATCAAAGATAATACAGACCTAGACATTAATGAGAAAGAAAATCACAGAACATATTAATTGAGGTAATGACTATAAAGTGCCAAGAATTTTGACAGCACTTTGTTGTTATAGTTGTGGAGATAGTCATTATAATTTGTACCTCAAATTCCTTAAGGTTAAAAACTCTGTCTCTTCTGCTCAAAGTTCTTAGATCTCTATGGTAATGCAATAACAAAACACAAGGTAAGTCTTTCAAAAAATATGGAAATTAATGCAAATCTTTGTGGAAGTCTCTTAAAGGCACATCAAAGAGGGATTTAAATTCTCTGATACAGGAAAAATGCCCCAAAGACCCTTTCCACCTTCCTCCTTAGACTTCTCACAATATACTTTCTCTAAATTCCTTCTTCTATCCAAGTATAAATTTGCCTTTTTCTTCCTCCTTATTCTTTCTAATCTAAACCAATAAAGTTTTTTCTTGGCATCTTACATTTTCTTTTTGAGAATTATTTTTTAGAAGATAGAAGAGGAAGAACAGTGAAAATATAGGCTTGTATGAAACAAACTGTGGAATAAATGAAACTTTAGGAGCCTCAATTTTAGTGATGACATTATTTTTGTAGTTTGGCTTGGATACTTGAAAGTGAATTAAAACCTAATGCTTGTCCCATAGAAGAACAGAATGCACACATGATTTAGGCAGGAACTCAAAAGATTATTTCAAATTACAAAAAATTTGAAATAAGAACCAAACACCTATTAGCAGGATTTATTATTTTAAGAAGTTTAGAGTCAGGTGATTCTTTCATAGCTCCTTTCAGTCTTCTGACCTCTGTTCTCCAGATATTTTTATCTCACATATTTTACTGAGTCATTACCTCTTCCTTTGACAAGTTCAAAAATCCCAAATTGCTCTTTCAATTTTCTATTGTGATTGGTTATTTTTCTTTTCCTTTTGGGTGTGTTACTATGAATGAATCATTCTAAGATTCTCCTTCTCATAGGCTGCTTTTCTTTTTAAATATAATAGCCACAGATTACTTATATTGCAGCTTTTAGATATACCTGAAAACCATGCTTCTTACTCAAGACTCCACGGAAAGTATATATGATGTTAAATAATGAAATTGTTACAGAATTTAGTACAAAAATTCATCCATGTTTTAATTTTCTTCATTTAAGGCCATATAAGTCCCTTCTTTGGAATAGTATATTATAGCAGGAGAGTCCTTTAGTAACCATAATGCAAATTCAAGAGTAAGAAGGGAAAGAAGCACAAGGAGAGAGATTTAAGGCATCACAAAACAACCAAGAGGCAGAGAAATGATCTCTCACCTCATACACAGAGCATTAGAGCCAGCACAGGAGAGGAAGACTATCTCAGCTCCTTTGGCTTTTCCTAACAGAGAAAAGTAGACTTCCCTAAGATTTCTCACATTTGGTCCTTTGATCAAGTTTAGTTACAGAAACATAGATGCTTAGTGCATCTTGAATGTTGTTTTCATTTCTTTTATAGCCAAGATACTGGATATTGATTGCCTCTTGCATTTTATTTAAAGTGAATTCACAACTGTGGATGGGAAAACCAGAGCCAAAATCTTTGCCCTGAGCACAAACCAAAGTAAAATCAAAGCATTTCTGAGAGTGTGAGTTTTTCAGTTAAATTTTCTTTAAAAAAAAAAAATCATCAAGCAATTGCACTGCTGAAATGGATCAGACATGAAGGCAGAAATCAGACGAGAAACTCTTGGGTGCTCCAACTTTTGCAGTATAATTTTCACATCAAAGAACTTCCAAATAGGATTTTTGCCAGTATTTTAACTTGTAGCTGGCTGACTCGAATCCTTTTGGAAGTAATCAGGTTATAAATTATAACTACATAAATAAATAAATCTCATGGTAGTATCCAGATATCTTCCTATCCCAAGGTTTGCCCACCCCATCCCATCCCCAGCCTATCCTATACTGTTAGGGTCAGAGCTCTCTTCACATCACAGTTCTTTTTCTTCACAAAAACTTGGTGTGTATATGTAAATATCCATGAAAAAGAGGAGCTTCCCAGAAGAAAGACCAGTAGTGCAATGGCTTGAAGGTTTTTGAAAAGAGGTCTGGGGAACTCAGTAACACTGAGAGATCAAAGTAAGGAGAGGGCAGGGTGTGTTGACAGGAAATGAGTCCAGAAATGCAAATATGAATACTTTGAGAAGAGCTTTTATGCCACTGTAATGATTTTTTCTTATCTGTTCACAAAACCATCCTAGAGGCTGGATAATTCATACTTAGTTTTTATCCTGTTTTGATTGCTAGCTACCTATATAACTTTGTTTGAACCTCTTAATTATTCTGACATAAATTTTCTCATCTATAAATGAAGAAATTCAGATTAAAATTCTTTCTATATTTTATGTGTGTGTATATAAACACATAAACCTATTTATACACACACATGTGTACACGTACATACAAACACACACACACAAACACACACCATATTTACCTGTAAGTAAATTCTAATAAAACTATGGATTTCAATTCTTATGATTGTCTGGAATATAAACACTCTACAATTGTTAAACTTTCCAGGTACATCTATCACCATACAGCCTCACCAACTCTATTTATGCAATACATTTCAGGCTTTCTTGATCTTTTGCTTTTCCTCATTTTGTGCCCTCTCTCTGCAACTATTCTGACCTTACAACATCTATTCAAGTTATGGCTATCCCTCAGATTCCAGATAAACTCTCCTTCCTCCAAGAAATCTTTCATGTATCCTCACAATAAATTAAAACTTGTCTTTCCTCAACTCCCCAGAGTATATTTACGCCACTTGTACCTATTCTATCTTCACTTAGAATTCCTTGTGAGAATTTCTTAGTAGATTACCAGCTACTATAGGAAGGGATAGTTCCGTGTTGATATTTGTTACCTTCTCATTTGCTTTCCCTACTAATGCCAAAGTATTTTGTACATAGACGTTGTTTGATAATACTTTGTGAAATTATATTGAATGTATAATTTGAATCACTTGGTAAAGAAGAAAATTGTGTTAGTTATCAGTTCCTGAATACATTAGAGGCTTCTCTAACATTAATTTTTATGTCTTAAGGAGAAAAGTATAAACACCTGGCTATTGGGGCAAGAAAAAATTCTCAGCAGATTGTAACAGGGAGAGTGGATGCATATTTGTCTGTCAAAAGTCTCAAAAGTCTATTCTCATTTCATGAATTAATTATCTTACTTTTTCATGTGGTAGTTTATCTTTCTCATGAGATATAAATTAATGCAAGGTAGTGTATACATGGAGTACTAAATGGGAAATCTGAAGACTACTCTTAAAGGACCAGGTCTTCCTCTCCATTACAATTTAACTTGGACAAGTAATGTAGCCTCTGGAAGTACCATATCTTCTCTCATAAAAAGAAGAAAAAAATGCTTTACTTTTCATTTGATAGGGCTCTTTTAAAATCAAGAGATGAAATATTTAAAAGCAATCGCAGATTTTATTCCATCTAATTATTTTGATTTCCTGAATATGTAGTGGAAATGAAGGTTCTGTAACTATGTGCATGTTGTTTTCTGTGTGTAAAAAGTCATTCTCCTATTTTATATGATGAATTCTAATTTTCCTTATAAAATGCAGCATAGTGATCATCTCCAGGAAGATTTCACAGATGCCCACACTTGCTGTATGCTTTACCATAGCCCTTGTTGTGCTGGATCATCTCCTTGATTTCATTTCCAGTCTCTAACATGATGATGCCGGATCTTTGATTGCAGGCACCAAAACCTATATAACCATTAAATCTTCAACACATTGGTATTCAATAAATGTTTATTGACTGAAAAAATTTTAAAAATCATCTTGGACTTGACTCAATCTCCTATGAGTTTGGTACAGTGATCTCCTAGTTTGCAATTTTGTGAAAATTTTGTTCCAGTTTATAAAATCAACAGTAGTGGACCTTGAATCTGAGGTCTGGTAGCCAGCCTGTTGCATATTTATGAGGTCATTTTATCTTCAGAAGGTTTTCCTTTCTCTGTTTTATAGACACTTAATCAAAAAATGTTTATCAGAAATGATAATGAAAAAAGGAATATTGGACATAAGACCTGATTTGTTATAAAGGCATACTTCACTTGGTAATATATTATCTTTAAATTTCTTTCTAATCTTGTTTCAGTATACTAGTCTCCCTCATTTCTTCAACAAGCCTGCTTTAGAATTGTTTTATATACAATAGCCTCCCACTCTAAAGAAGTAACTAAGCTTTAATGGTTGCCTAAGATCTGCCTAAATTAATTTATTCAAAGACACAGAAATATGGGAATGAAATAGGCCATAAAGATAATATACATTATTAAATGGCATTATTGTCATTGTTATTATTCTCCCATCAAACAAGGAGATGAAGAGCTGAACTGTACACCATATGGTAATTGTTTGGAAGATAACAACAACTTATAGTCATACCTTCAGCATCCAATGACATTGTTTGCTGCATTTCAGGTGCCAGTGGGGCAGACAGCCAGGCCAGGAAAGATGAACTGGCAGAGAGAGAATGACAGACATTAGGCATAAGTACTTTTCATGTCAAGCCTTTGGCATACTCATTGCCGAAAAAATCTGTTCTCAGAAATGCCTTCCAAATTACACAAGTTATGCTATGAAGGCATATGATAACTTCTGCCATCCAGGGATATATTAATATGGATCATCCTGGGAGATGCCAAAACATAGCCAAGATAATGGGTGATTCCAGATGTCTGTGCAATCCCATTCTTACTGCCCAAGGGAAGTTCAGAAATTAAAAAAAAAACTGATATGAAATATTTCAATGTGTGATGACTTTCTACACTAGTAGTCAATTTGAAATCAATTTGAAAGAGATAATGAACAACTTGATCTTTACATTTCAGTATATACAACATTTCATTTTCAGGATCTGTATTTGAATGATAGATTTGAATTACCTCCTTTCCCAACAGGAAGAGGGTGAACTATTTCAAAGATATTGAAGGTGATATTCTTACTTTATATAATTTTTAAAATATCTTAGTTTGAATAGTGTTGTTCAGCTTACTAAATATTATTTCACACATTGTTATTTTATTGAATACTTCCCAAACATCATAAGGTAAAAATAATTTGTCATCCTCTTTCCAGATAAAGCATTTCGAGGAAACATAGAAATGACTTGTTTAATGTCATTCAACTGGATTTTAATAAGGAAAAACCCAAATCTATTTCCTGTTTTTAAATAAAATGATCTCAAACAATGTTGGCTATATTAATAAATTATAATTTATTATAATTTTCTTTTGAAAACCTGTTTGTAGTTCCACTATTTTTAGAGTTTGTAATCGAACAAGTGGTATGCTCTTTATAGCATATAGAATGTATTTATGGATTTATTCCATATCGTTTAGCTTGATTTCTAAAAAGAATGATAAGAATGATTGTTCCATATTTCAAAGTGAAGAAATTTAGCTCTGTAGAAATGTCCAAAGGTATAAACATGCCTATAAAACAACTATTTCTTTAGCTGATGTCTTTGACTTAGCTCACACGTCTGCCTTAAAAAAATCTGCAATTCAAACTTTCTTCTCTACAGTGAGCTAAGCTCTCAAGATGTAATAGCACCTTACATGTAGAAATATTCTTAAAATTTATTCAAAACAGAAATCTCAATCCAAAAGCACTGCTGATTATTCATGGAGTTTTTATTTATACAAACTTATCCTTAAAAGACACAAGTTTGGAACTATCAGTATAATATCTTGGGTAGCAAAATTATCATATATATAAATGTTTGCTTCTTTCATAACTATTGTGTTATACATACACAAAATATACATGTAAATAAACATACATGAGAATAAAAACACATTTAGAGCTCTAATGTATTTTACTTATTCTTCATTATATCCTGGCTGTCAAAGGTTTCCTAATGAAGAAAGAAATTGTAAAGATTCCCTGTACTGAAGGCATTTATTGACTTTCTACTGTGAACTCTGCCCTGGCCTGGGCACTGTGGTTATTAAGAAAAAAAAAAAAGATGTCTCTAAAGGATTGTACACTTCAGTGGGGAGCATAAAGTCATAAAAAAACACAACACATGAATACACACTCAACTGGGCACTACAGGTGCTCTAAGTAAGTAACAACAGAGAGTAGCAGATTCATTAGTGAATATGCATGTGTGTTAGTTAATATGCACATGTACAAATAGCTATGACAAATTACCAAGTCTGGTTATAAATTGTTCTCTATCTGCCTGGCCTTTGGAATTGGAGGAGCCACTCAGTAACTATTTGTCCAATGCTGAAGAAGTCCAAGGAAATAGTGCCTTAGGGTCTCTCAGAGTGGCCTTGCCCTCTTCCTTCAGGCTTTGCTATAGGCTGAATTGTGTCTCCCATCAAATAATATGGTGAAACTCTAACTTTTAATGTGATTATATTTAGAGATAGGGCTTATATTTTATAAAGTCAAGTAAAGTCATAAAAGTAGCCTTGATACTATAGAATTCATAGCCAAATAAGGAGAGATACGGGAGAACCCATTTTCTCTGTCCCTCTGTCTCTCTTTCTCTCTCTTTTTCTGTCTGCCTGACTCTCTCTCTCTCTCTCTCTCTCTCTCTCTCTCTCTCTCTCTCTCTCTTTCTGCCATGTGAGGATACAGTGAGAAGGTGGCCTTCTATCAACTAGAAAGAGAGTATCAGGATCAGAAACAGCTAGCACCTTGATTTGGACTTGCCAGCTTTCAAAACTAAGAAAATAAATCTCTGCTCTCTACTATTTAAGCTACCAAGTCTATGTTATTTTGTTGTGCCAGCTCTAGCCAACTAAAACAAGCTTTATCACTGAGGAGACCATAAGGGCATGATCAACTCACTGACAACTTTGTTACCCGACTCCAGCCATACTGACTTTTCTTTTATGTGTCATCAGACTAATTCTACAGTCCATTGGGTTTGTTATGTCCCTCATAATCAGCACTTCTCACTACCTCTTCTTTCTTAAGCTGTTTTGTAAATAGCACTGTTTTAGTGAAGACTTCACTGACAACCTTATATTGCAACTTCTTTCAATATTCCCTATTCATTTTCTCTGCTTATCTCTTTTACATTTATATCTAACTTACATTTTATTGTTGATTTTATTTTCCCCTTCCCTCAATGGAATGAAAATATCAAGATAGCAAAGATTATTAACTGTTTTATTAATTGATATATGCTTAGACACTGACACATTATAACTGCTCAATAAATATAAATCATGTAGAATACAATGTCATCATAGACCTTAAAAATTCAGAAAGGATAAGAAGAGATTAATAACAGTTACAAACCAATGGTAAAGGTTCAGATGGGGTGTTAACATACACTTCTTTTTCTGATTCAACAATCAGTTCTTGAGCTAAGATTAGTTACCTTTAGAAGTTCAGAGTCACATAGAAAGAGAAAAAAGAATGACAAAAGAGTGAAAAAGAACAGAAAAACAATAAAATTAGAACAATGTGTGATAAATAATATTCTCTTCTCTCCTTTACTCAAGTTATAAAAGTCAATTGAAAAATCATCCTTGCTATTATTTTTTTTTTACAATTGATTAAAGAATATACATTGTTAACAGAATGGCAAAGGGAAGGGAAAAGGGAAAAGGATGGGAAAATTATTTTTGGATCACTTATCAAGTTTATATTTACTTCTTGACATCCATGTAAAGCGCCATAGTTAAAATTGCAGCAAAAGGGTATTAGAGTAAAAGGAAGTGAAGAGGAAACTGTAAATTATATAGATTAAGAAACAGTTGAAATGACTAGTCAAAATTAATATAAAAAGACCATAGAAATCAAAAGCAAATTGAACATCTGTTATATCATGTCAATAACTGGTTTTCTCCAAATGCATCTCAGGAAAGATAACTTCCAGAATGGAAAGTAAGGTCATGAAGAAGAAGTTAGAATTTTTTTTTTGCCCTTTGGAGAGGATAAATTACGAATAGCATAAATAGAGCTAATATACCATATATTCTCCTCTTTGATAAATATTTGTTATTATTCTTTCAATCCTGGTCCTTCTGGGAATAGAAAGCTTTATGGAGATATAGTAGAAAGAAAAGCTGCTTAATGGGGCACACTACAGCAAATGTTATTGATCAATTTTGTTTTACTTGTAAAAATGATTGAATGTTCAAGTAATTGAGATGTCAGTTTGTAGCTTGAACATTTTATTTTCTAGAATGTGGGTATTTTCTGAGAAAATTTATTTGAGGAAAAATAAAAAAAAGAGATGATGAATTGAACAGGAAAAACATACTATTTGACAAGATCTATCTGGGTCACTCTCTTGATTTCATGACAGCATTTTGTATTATCAGTGGTAAAATTTTGCCTGCTTGAAGCTAATGTAAAGATTTTTTTCCAGCATCTCCCATTTCCCCTTCATTTCTAAATTCTTTATTATATCCCATCGAACCATCTCTTTCTGTCTCTTCCACTGCTTTGTGACTTCCTGTTCAAAAACTGCTATAATAAAAAGATATAATACAGAGCTTCTGAGTCAATGAACATGTGGAGGTGCTAGGACAGTTTCATGCCCAGAGAGCATGGAAACTGCACCCTTTCTATCTTGCTATTCCTGGGTTATGCACTTTCAGAATGAACCGGTGAGCTAGTTGGCAACATACCTCTTCTGGTTTTGCCTGGACTCAAAATACTGGATGCTGGCAGGTCAGTTGGATTGGAAGTGGGGGAGGGGGGAATGGCGTAGATGATAGAGGCTCTGTTCATCCCTCTGGTGACCAAATCAAAGTTGTGACAGAAGCAAGGAGCAGCAGCAAAGAAAAATCATCTGGGATCTAGATGAATAAGCCATACAACTAGAAAGAAATCCAAGAAATCACCCTGCAACAGCAGAAGGTAGTATGGGGCACGTACATGGGGTGACCAGTCTCCAGCAGCTGAGTGAGACAGCAGCAGCGGCAGTGGCAGAAGCCTTTTAAAGGGTTTGTGTTCACAAATGAATTTTCACCATGACGGACTTGCTTGCTCTGAGCACCAGTGCCTGTTCGGCTGCGCGCTGGGGGCACCAGGTACTTACAGGGAGATATTGTCAGAGTGAAGGTCAAGGCGAGACTTGCTCCGTATAGAAGTTCCAGTAGTATCCATTGTTTCCTGTTGAGCTCCCCCACCCTCTCCAGTGTGCAGACACAGCACTGCCATAGCTGCAACATCATTGAGCTGGATAACAGAGCATTCCCTGAAACCCTGCCTACCCCAATCCAGGCCCCACCCAAGCCACATCTAGGAGTATCCTCAACTGGAGGCAGCTGGCCTCAGTTTCTGGTGTGGCCTTTGGAGGTAACTATAAGCACAGCATCTGTGGGTTGCTTGCTAAATCTTGACAGGTGGCCCTGGAGTGGTAAAGACTTGGGCTTAATTTGGCCTGCAGCTGAACCCTTCTCAGGATTGTGCTACTGGAAAGGCAGCCAAAATGGGAAGACAAAGAAGCAGAACCCATACGAAAGAAGGGAACAGAGATCCAGACATAATGGAGTCAAGTAATCTAACAGGTGCAGAGTTCAAAATACTGGTTATAAAGATGCTCTGAGATGAGAAGTATGTTAAATGAAATTTTAAAAAAAGGAATAAAAAAGTGAATAAAGAAGAGGATCAAATGCCCTATCTAGGGGACAGGAAAGCCAAACAGGACACTCAATCAGAATGGCAAGAAAAAAGAGGCCAAGACTATAAAGATGTTTTAATGAGGATATGGGACACTATTAAGGCTCCAAATATTTGTCTGATTGGCATACCTGAATAAAATCAAGATGTTGAACAGCTGTTTGAAGAAATAATGATGGGAAACTTTCCTAACCTAGTGAAGGAAATGGACATAAAACCTCAGGAAGCTCAAAGGATTTCAAATATCAGAGATACAAAGAGGCCCACACCAAGACACATCATACCACGCCAAGACACATCATAATTAAAATGTCAAAGGTTAAATATAAAGAAAAAAATTTTAAAGCAGCAAGAGAAAAATGAATAATTATACATAAGGGAACACCCATACAGCAGCTGATTTCTCAAGAGAGACAATGCAGGACAGAGGGCTTAGGAAAAAATATTCGACAGGATGAAAACCCAGGATATACAACCAAGAATAATTTATCTAGCAAAGCTATTATTTAGACTTGAAAGACAGATAAAGAGCTTCCCAGACAAAAATAAACTAAAGGAATTTATTATCACCAAGCCAGAATTACAGAAAACAGTGAAGGGACTTCTTTAAGAAAATATATATATATATATATATATATATATATATATATATATATATATATATATATATATCAAAAACAGGAATGAAGAATGGTAACAACTACATTCCTATCAATAAGTACCTTAATAGAAAAGAAATAAGTGCTCCAACCAAGGGATAGAGTGGCTAAAAGGATAAGAAAACAAAAACCCTACATATGAAAAAAAAAAAAGAGAATGAAAAAAGATATTGCTGTAATGAACCTAGAAGTTTTTTTGTCAGACAGAGAAAGATTAACATTATTATTTTACTTATATGCAGAATTTAAAGAATAAAAAGAACAAGCTAATCAAAAATAGACTCACAAATGTAGTGGACAATGTGATGAAGGACAAAGGGGAGGGAAGCTTGGGGGCTGGGACAATGGAGTGAAAGGTTAAAGAAGTACAAATTAGTAGCTGAGGGATGGTCATGGGGATGGAAAGCACAGCATAAGGAATGCAATTAGCATTAATACATTGGGGAGGTGGAAGGTCAGGGGAGGGAGGAAGGAATTGGGGGGATCATTTTACTAACTATATAGATGTCTAACCAATGTACTGTATACTAGAAACTATTTTTTTAAAAAAAAAAGATATAATAAACTTACGTGTATAAGTATGTAAACAATTGGTAAGCTTCACTTGAAGTGTAAACTCTCTCTGCCTACATGTTATTCGCTTCCAAATACACATGCAACAATCCCCAAATAGATATGTATTTTAAGAGAGGATAATAAAATAAACTGGGAGAATAATATTCTGGTAATAGGCAAAGTTGAGCAGGAAAAAAAGTACCCCTTTCACCTTTGCAGATGTAGAGTTAGTGGACTTACTGACTGCTGCCACTAAAATAAAATTATGAAAGGAAGTTCTAAACTATCTAAGAATATAATCACTCTGTCTCTTTAAACTTGTAAAATTATAACTGCTTTATCTTTGTTCATAATATGGAGACAATTATTTCAAAGAAATAAGAAAAAATAATATTAAAACCATGCAACATGAATGTGTTTAAAGGAACCTCACTCAAAATCATGTCCTCCCTTTAATAAATTATTTAGTAACACTCTATTATAAATTGTTCCCTTCATGTTACAGGACTGTTTCTAGTTAAATTCAAACTTCTTTGAAAAGTGAAACACAATAAGCTCAATCAGTGATTAGCACTTAGAGTTATAGAGGTTCAGTTCCTTTCCAGTATAAGTAGCTAATATCAATTTCTTCAAAAAGAAAATCCACAAAGGAGATGGTAATGAGAGGTTTAAGACAAGTGACATCCTCGATTTACTTTTACAATCCCAGGTCTTTGAAAAAAGACATTGGGGAAAAAGTAATACAAAGACAAGGAAATCTAACAGAGAACAACTGAAACTGTTTGCTGACACTATGATAGTGTCTGAGCATATAATAAATTAAGGCATGATCATTGGTCCAAAAATTGTTTCCACACAAAACAGTAAATTCTTTGATATGTATGTGGACTGGTTACCATGAAAGCCCTGAACTTCCATGTCAGGGTTCAAGTGTTGCTCTGCTTTACTAGCTGTGAATCCTTGAGCAAACCATGTGACTTCTCTAGAGCTCAATTTCTTCATCGAACAGACTCTTTTCATCAGGTAAGCTGTATTGTTTAATCTATAAAGCAGTATGTCATTGAGAGCTACTGTGAAATGAAATAAACATTGATTACTTGTTTTGTCATGTCCTAGTCCTCAAAACCCACCATTAGCATTATGTGTCCAGAGATGACACCAATACCAATTATTTCCTACAGGTTAACAATGTGAAGGCAGAAGAAAAGAAAATCACTATCATAAGAGCCCATGAAATAGTTTTCCTGGATGGAATTCTTCATCACTGAAGACTTCTTTGGAGATTTAGAAATTATCTGAGTCATAACCAAAGAAAAGAACTTCAATTTTTAGAATAAGGGAATTGAGATTATTTTCATAAAAAGTAAGATCATCTGGAATTTTTTGGGTGGTTGGAACAGAGATTTGTATAAGAACTATTGTGAAAAATATGGGTAGAACAATGAGCCATAGAACAATTCCAATTTAATTTATAGATTTTAATTTTATCCTATAAACAAGAGGATCTTTTTGACAAGAGTAATGACATACAGCACCTAAGCTGGTTTGAAATATATAGAGGCTAAAAAGAACCAGGGAATCCAGTAAAAAAGCTATTGTAATCAACCAAGGATGGAAGAATAAAGTTTCAGTTTTAATAGAGAGTTAGAACATGGGGAATCAGGGTTGTAAGCAGGGAACAGTAGCAATGGAAATGGCAAAGAGACTTGGTTAGATATCAATTGAACTAAAAAAAAAAACAGAGGGCTTAATGAGGGTGATTAGAAACAGAGGTTATAGAATCAAAAGTTTCGCATCCTAAGCAATCATGGTATAAGTCTTGTATTTCAACCTTTCATTTTGTAGATAATAATAGTAAAGTTCAGCAAGTCTAAATGATTTTCCTGGGTAGCAGGACAAGAATTTGGGTAGATTTTCTGCTTTTCACTTTATGATTTTTCTACGTCTCAACAATGAAAATTTAGTCCTGCACTAGTAGGAATAGAGAACCACTTCTAAATGAAATAGGGTTATACAAGGACATTGTTAATGAGTTTATATAATACAGGCCTATTTTGCTGCAAAATAATATTTAAATAAAAATTGTCCACAAGCAGATAGAAATGAGAGATTAAAATTCAGAAGAGATTAGCAATAAGAATATGTAATTGGGCTTAATTAAATAGGCTTCGAATTCCTACCCTCAAAATATTCTCACTGGCATTTTAGATAAAATATTAACTCGATCATGACAATGTAAGAGGAGGGTGAAATGCAATTGGCTGGAATGTTCCTGCCATGCTTAAAACTATTCAGTGTCTTCCTATTACACACAAGATAAAGTTAATTTTGTTAAAATGATTTAAAAGGCTATCCATTATCTAGCCCCTTCCTCTCATTCTAGGCTGATCTCTTACCACTCTCTCATACCTATTCTTGGTAGATGAAAAGTTTCTGAAGGAGCTGTTTGAGTTTTGACTGATATGTGGAATGATGTGAAAAAAGAAGTCAGGTATGGAATGAAGATGAGAAGAAGTGGTTTCACACAAAAGAAGAAATCAAGGCAATATCGTAAGACATGAGAGAGAAACTTCTAGAGACTCAATATAACTACTAAGTAAAAGTGATGGCTGGATAGGCAAAATGAGATTATAAATAGCTTGTTATACCATCATTTTCAAATGATTATCTGTATTTCTCCCAAAGAGTTCTTTGACCTGTGTTACAAACCTAACATTTTGCTGCCTATAAAATACATCTTAATAAACATTGTCAATAATGAGGAAGAAAACATTTGGAGGTTCCACAATTTCCGATCCTTTAAGCAATTTAAAGAATTATGTATTCAAAATATCATGATTTTGATGGTTTGTTGATGCATTCTGTTTAGGTTTTGGTATGGACACCACATCTTTACCAATTATGTTTTCTCCCTAAGAGACCGTGTTACATTGATTTCTACCATATTTTAATGGTATTTTTTATATCAATTTGGCTCAAAGTAATACAACATTATTTGTAGAAATATTTATATGTTTTATCACTTACTAAGTTATTAAATTCTTGAAGTCTTTCTCTTTTTCATTTTTCACAATTGAATAATTGCACAGTGCCTGGAATATAGTAGGAATTCAATGAATGTGTTTTGAATAAGAGAATTTAAGAAATTATGTAATGTTATTCCAGGATAAATAGTAGGCACAATAAGTGGTATATGAGAGAACCAAAGGATTATCAGATTAAAAATTTTTAGATTCATTAATGATATATGTTATATTCAATGATATCACGAGGCCCATTGAGAAACAACACAGTATCATAGGCATCTATTGCCTTAACGTTTAGCCAATAAAAATAAATGAAGAAATTTAGGAATATTGTATGGGCATTGGGACAGATGTTAGGTATTATAAATTACAGTGAAAACTAAGTGAAAAAATTAGGTAATAAACAAAGAGTCAAAAGAGGAATAGGGCTGCTCAACTTGTGAAAATGGTTGTATTTGGGGAGAATTTATATAAAAACAGTTTTTCAATAGAGGGTTAAACAAGAAGAAACAACCTAAAATTCAATAACTTCACATTCTGTCAATCCAACTAAACAAAAATTAAATAACAATCAGAAAATGTTATAGATTATTTTAAAAATATCTTCTTGGATATTTCTGACCTACAATATTTGTTCCCATGAGTCTGCAGAAAATACCATTGAGCTTCCTTGTCCACTCAGCTATAGCTTTAGGAACAGGAAAGCAGCTGGAGAGAAAAGGAGTGCCAAGAGCTTGGCTCACTGTTCTAGGTTTTACTTTTTAAAAATATATTGGCTCATCAAAATGTCACTAACTTTGAATGTTCCCTAATGTTTTTCTACAGACTTAATATTCTGTTCAACATTTCTAGTTGCTGAAGGAGGTACAACACAATTAGTAGCACTAAGAAAAAACTAATTCTCTGTAGGCAGAAACTTCCCCAAGAGTTTATCCAGAATTAGAATTTACATTCACAGCCATTGTCAGTAAGTAGTAATTCTACTTAGATCTCCCACACTCTCTAAATTTATTTCTGTTTTTGTCAAAAAAAAAAAAAAAAAAAAAAAAAAAAAACTTTTGAAATCCAAACCCCCTCCAAATTCTAGCCTGGGGAAAATGTTTTTTCTTTAAGGCCCTTCCTTACAGCTCAGGGTACTTTTCGCATGTCTTTTATTTTATCTTCATATTCCCAGATACATTCATTCTGTGTCTTGAGTTTTCAAGTTATTTTAATGCCCACACTTTTTCTCCCCATAGATACTATGTTTTAAAAATTTTTTAACTTTTATTCCTTCCTCCCTCCCTCCCTTTCTCTCTTCCTTCCTTCCTTCCTTCCGTCCTTTCTTCCTTCCTTCCTTCCTTCCTTCCTTCCTTCCTTCCTTCCTTCCTTCCTTCCTTCTTTTCCTCCCTTCTCCCTTTCTTTCTTTTCTTCTTTCAAAACCCTTGTTTTATCGTATAGTATTTGGAAATTTTGTTTGTGTGTTTGTTTTTATGAATGACTGCTGTACACATTGCAGGTGACTGACATTTGTGATACCTGGGTAATAAATACCAGCAGCAATCCTTAGTAAATATTAGGAAACTGTCTATCCTTCCAACTTGAAATGTAGGCATGATTTAAGATGATATAGTATTTAGAGGTTGAACATGAGGATTAGATATATTAAATGAAATATTTTTAATGCATAGCTTTTTAAGTGGGATTATAGAGTTACTTAAGTTTCTTAAAATGTAAATGTTTCTAATCTCAATAAAATAAAAGGGAGAAATACAAACCTTAAAGGTCTTTTTCAGAGTATTACAGTTATACACCACTATTCTAAGCACATGTGCAACAGTTTTTAGACAATCTCATGTATAAAATGGTCTTTCTAAATAGCAAGATTAGGTAACACACCATTGCTAAGGTCAATTTCTTGAAGCATGAATGACTAGTGGCCTATGCTAGCAAAATATGCTGGACTTGTAAATATTATTCTTCCTTTCTTTGCTTTTTTATTTATAAATGTATATAATTTCTTTGGTAGAGTACACCAAAGAGTGTTCATTGGTCAAATTCCCATCTGTTTAGGAATACATTCATTTCCTAGGAATTTAGTTGAGGTCAGATAAGTTACTAAATTAGATTAGTTTAGGAATCAAAATAAATAAATAAATTTAGAATATAAGCACATCCATTTAGTTTGATGTCTAACTTGTTATACATCATGGTTATATGAACAAAAAAGTAATAATTTAAAGACTCCAATATGTACCACTAGCCAAAATGGATAGAAGACTCAGCAGAAAAAGCTTTACTACGTCATTATCATTGTCTTTCCTCTCTGTGTACTGAAAATAGCTCAGTACTAGTTGACATAAAGTAAAAAATGGCCTTAAAAATGTATCCCAACTTCAAGAATAGTTGAAAATTTAAAATATGGTAAGTATAGAATAGTTTTATACTTAAATAAAGAAACATAAATATAAAAAAATTAGTTACTGTTGGTAATGTAAAAAGGTAATTGAAGGATGGAAAAGAAACTTTTTTCAATGGCAATCGTAAAGGGAGTTGCTCATCTAGGGGAATACAATTGAAATTTGACAATTATAAATTATAAATTAATAATAAAATTCATACTAAATTCACAACAAATTTTACTATCTTTTTAAGGTAGAGCTTGCTAAACAACAATTTATATCTTTCAGGGCACAGAGACATTATAAATATTTACTACTGCACATTAAAGTTCTTAGATGGTATCAAAATAGGAGGGACTGTTTTTCCTATCATTGCTATATGATTTTGATATTGAACAATTATTTTGAATTTTGACTAAGTCTTTCTTGACGATCATTACTTCAAACTGCAGATATGTTTACTGTTAGCAAAGTCACTCTACGTGTCATTCCCTTACTGAATATGTTGCTCTAATGTTCATAAACCAAAAAACTGGATTGCAAATTAGTTACACATGTGTAATATTAGTGTAAATAATCTTTAAATCACAATGGTCTGAGGTTAATCTACTATGAATAAAAGAAGTAAGAGTGTACACTTTATAATATTTACTTTGGATGTTTATAGACATTAATTGAGTTTCTGATTTTTAAACAGTATAATTAATCAGATGAAAGACAATTAGGAAAGTGAGGGATTTTTTGCTGTTAATGATAGTAAAATAGGTAATTCAGACCAATATTTTAACTGCCTATAACTAGAAATACTGAACACAATTTAAATGTATATGTTGTGTGCGTGTGTGTATGTGTGTGTGTGTGTGTGTGTGTGTGTGGTGTGTTTGTGTGTAGCACAAAGCACCAGAAAGCTACTAAAATTAAGAGAAATTTCCGAATTTGGTACTAGGGGAGAATAGTTGCAAACAAGGAATTTGAATCCAGTACTTGTGTCTGCTCTTCCTGTAGAAAAATGTCAGTTCCAGAAATGAAAACTGGGAGGTAGAGGAGTACCTTTGATAGCCCAGGGAAGCTAGATATATAAATATTAGTATCCAGGGCACTCAATGCAGGGTATAACAACCCCTCTTTTGACTGTGATCCCACATAAGAACAGCACCCCAAAATAAGTGTGAATAGAAAAGAAGAAAAGCCCTTTCAAAAACTGAAGCTCAGATTTGTATACCTCACCTACTCAAATTAAACAAAAATGGACTTGTATGTCTAGTGCCCCAAGTGCTTAGTAGAAGCAAAGGTTAATAATATTTGGAGAAAAAATATCATTCTAGGTATCAAATATATCTGTAAATGCTTTTCCTACTGTCATCTCTAGTTTGCATATAGTGATAGCAAGACTGACTTATTTGGAGATTTAAAAATAAAATGTAAAATTTTTATTTTAAAAACCTACAACAAAAATTATAACAAAACATTTTAAATGCTCTAGTGATTAGATTTATTAGTCATACCTTTAAATTATGAAATATTTGTCCCTACTCTGATAACAATGGGGGATTTATTTTCAGAGAACTGGAAATTAAACAAAAAATTTTAAATTCTGGAACTAAAATGTGCAATAAATGAAAATAGAAATGCATGTAATGAGTTTAACAACAGAATAAATACAGCTGAATAAATAGTGAAATAAAAGATAATATCTAAAATAAAATATACAGACAAAAATAGATTAAAAATGTAGTACAAAATGGATAAGAATGCAGCAAGAAAGTCTTATTTATTTGTACCTGAATCCTAGAAGAAGAAGAAGAGAGAGAATAAGGCAAAAATAATATAATAATATGTAAAAGTAATATAAGGATAGGAGATTCTGGCTAATAATTTCAAAAACTGGTGTAAAATAGCAAGCTACAGCCATAAGAAGCCCAAAAAACCTTAACTAACACATAAATCCACACCCAAGCTCATAAGTATTAGTTGCTGAAAACTAAAAACAAATAGAAAATCTAAAAATCAACAGGAAAGAAATTTCCAAACAGCATAAACCAAGTAGCCATCTGACTTCAACACAGAAACAATAGAAGGCAAAATATAAAATATCTTCAAAGCACTGAGAGAAAAAAAATTTCAACCTAGAATTCTAAATCCAGTGAACCTTATCTTTACAAAAGGAAGAAAATTAAACTATGGGTGGTGGTGGGGACTGAAAAAGAATATCATCAGAATTGTATTAAAAGAAATACTAAAGATTTCTGTTCAGGTGAAAAAATTATAAAAAAGATTCCAAGTAAATGGCTGGGCATGAAAGAAGAGCCAGGAAACTGGTTAATTGTACTAAATATAGATCAAATGAAACAAAAATTATTTGAGTTTAAAATACAGTAAAAAATTTAATTTGTGATCTACAACTATAGAATATATTTTCTATGTGCACATGAAATTATTTTGAAATTAAAAGTTAAGCTGGGTTTAAAGCCAGTCCCATCAAAAATAAAATGACTGAGATTATGCAGAGTTCATTCTGTGACTACAATGTAATTTAGGTAGAAATAATAAAAATATATATATATAGAATTATTCTAGGTTTCAAAGTTAAAAAATGTACTTTTTAATAATCCATAGTTCTATTGAAGAAATAAAAATGAAAATTAGAACATATTTGTTTGTAAATTATAATGATAATTCTACAACTCAAAACATGTTCAATGCAGGTAAAAATGTGCTGAGGGAAAATTTAGCCATAAGTGTATGGCTATAATCAATAATTTACATTACATTTTTTTACTGTTGCTTCACATGAAGCTGAGAGTCAGAACATAATTTTCAAAAGTTAAAAGTGTAACTCCAATACAAATATAGAATAAATATATATTAAAGATTTTTTAAGTCACTAATGAGAATACCAGCAATCTTATAAAGCTAGTTTTGAGAGCATTTAAGAAACTAAATATTATAGGTAATTTTAAAAATGAATATTAGAAATAAAATTGCTACATTAAATGCAAAATTATTTAATGTCTTTCAAATCAATATCTTTAAAGTTATCTTATCAGACAGAAACTACAAGTTAACCACATGTTTCATTGTGTTGATAGGATGACTCAATGTCTGGATGATGGACTCCTTTAGCAATAAAATATCCTTACTTGTATCTGGTGTTTGATGCTTCTTGTTAGCAGGGACCTCAGCTAGGCTGTAAACTTTAATTTCTAATTTTGGCCTTTACATACTACTTCTCTGTGGGCCTACCAACAGCAATGGCAGCTGGATTCCAAGAGTGAATACTAAAAGAGCAAAGGAGAAGAGTTTTTCATTTACTCGTGAGTTAAAGCCATGTTTTGAAGCTAATAAACATAGGTGTTTAATTGATTTAGTGTCACCAAGTATCACTTTCAATCACTTCCACTGTACTTTGTTGGTAAAAGCAGTCACAGACCCTTCCTGGGATCAATGAAATGGGTCAGAGACTTTATTACAGAATGAGAGAAATGTCAAGGTTGCATGGTAAGAAGAATATTTGAGATAACAGATATTGTTGTAGGTAACATGCTATAGGTATGAAGAATAAGAAATCAGGCAATCCATTCTAATGCCATGAGTCTTGATGTCTATATATTCTTCCAAGGATGAGGAATGCTGCTATTTCTTTCAATTCTCCCACTAAAATATTACACAACTTAATAAAATTGATGATTAACTTAACTCAAGCTTGTAAAATTTTTCAGTGTTACCACTGGGTTTAGTGTTTGACCAAAAGTTAGTATATATCTCAGAGATTGTTGCTTCTTCTTCATTCCCCAAGTGTTCTGAATTTGAAGGATCCTCAAGAGTAAACTAGGCAGAGGTGGAAGAAATCCAGGGAAAAGGAACAGCTTCTATAGAATCTTAGGGTAAGAAATAGAGAGGAGAGCAGGGAAGAGTCAAGGAAAGAAGGTTATGACTAGGATAGCTGAATCCAGAAAATTACTCAGGGAATATAGTCAGGGAATATAGGCTAGGTTAATGATATAGGTTTTTATCATAAAGGCAATAGAAAGCCACTAGAATATGGGTGCAGAGTGGGTGACACAGTTTGAAAGTTCATTTTGAGAACAGCAGAGATAACAGATCAGAATGAGAGAAAACAGTGGGCCTAATTAAGGGGTGTTTGTTGTGCTCTAGGTGAGAAATTACAGCAACATAGATGAGGATGGTTGCTGGGAGGTTGAGGGAGGTGAACAGACTTAAAGCTACTTCAGATAAATTAATTATTCTGGGCTTAACAGGTCAGTGGAAGTTTATATATAGACATGGAAATTAAAGTGAATCTTGAGGAAGAGAAAAATCAAGTGTATGGGGAGGGTAAGAAAATCTCAAGCAAGACGTGTAGCTTATGAAAACAATTGTACATTGGAATGCGCCAAGGGAATGCTCTGGAGCTAATAAAGAGAAGTGTTTGATTGTGTTCACATGACTTGAAAGTCCTTGAATATTAGCTTAAATAAACTAACACAGGCTATGAATATTAGCCTAAAAACATTCCAAAGCAAATTTGGTTAAAAGTATTCAAAGATCACATATATCTTTAAAATATCATAGCAATTAAGATGTGGGTTCTAGAATTAAATAGAATAAACTTTCATTCTCAACTCTATTATTTACCAAATTTCATTCTCAGAGAGATTACATAATAAATTTAAGCTTTTTAAATCTTTAAAAATAAACAATACTTACCACATAGAATTAATGCATACTTAATGTAGCATCTGGCATGTAGTATATACTCTTAGATACTAATTATTACTATTGTTACTATGAGCACACTTACTGTGGTTACTTATTATCATAAACCATTTACTTTGGGAGTTCATAAAGTTAGAAATAATAGCTCATTAATGCCATAACTTTTGTAGGAGGTGGAATTTGAATGGGCACAATGTAATGAGCACAGTGGGTACACTGCTACTTAGTAGACATCAAACCTACTGCAGGCCATAGTAGATCTGCACTTTCTGACTCTATCCATGTGAGTCTTACTAATACAACTTTATTTCTTGCCATCTTCCATCCCACCCCCAGGTTCTCTCAGCATACCATATGGGCACAGTAAGTCTCATGATTACTAATTCTATTCTACAAATACTAACTAAATATCAGTGCCCCTGGCACCATGAAAAAATAAAAATTAAAGCCTTTATTTCTGTCCTCTAAGGAACCATGATTACATTTATTTATGTGAAAAAAGAAAACACTGAAACCAATAAAATACAGACACAGGGAGTAACATTCAGTGAAATACCATGAAGAGAAATGCAATGATGTGAAAATATCAGGTATGTCCAGTGAAAAGATAGAAATTCTTTATACCTGAATCTTAGAATACTTATAGGAAAACAGAAGGAAATTACTTTAAAAAGGGAAGGCAGCAGTCACATAAGATATTTCCTACTCATAACAGGCCATTAGTTCTCATGGCAGAAGCAAGTTGAGATAGGACTGAACTGACTCATACTATTGCCTTCAACAACACATAACATCAAGAGTATTAACTCCATTGGAAAAAAAAAGCACATAAGATGCAATGCAACAAGAACAATACAAATTTCAAATAGTTAAACTTTGTAAACGAATTTTTTTCCCTGCTCAACTTAGGATATGTTTGGAGACTTGAATTTGCTGTTGCTGCATTTGGCAGTCATCTTCTCTATGGAAGAATACTGAGACCTAAGAGTCTACAAATAACTTTCTAGCTCATAGCTTAATAATTTCAAAAACTGTGATGTTTGTCAATATTCCAAAAATATATGTATTAAAACAGTAATAGTCTGGTGTTTTGTTAATTTTTTTTGTTGTTTTGTTTCGTTTTTTACTGAATTTTTCTTAGAGCTTTTAAAGCAGAGCAACACAGACACTATCCCTTTTCCACAAAGATGGCTGCCTCTAGCGCCTCGCACAGAAAAATGCAATTAAATGAAAATCTAATTTTCAAGTACATCTCACAGTTTATTCAAAGTGGAAAATAACTCACATTATGAGCTTTCAGACTCCAGGCAGAGCACATTAATGCTGCTTTCCTTTAATAATCTATTTCTGAAACTTGATTTTTATTTTATTTTTTTATAGAAAGGCTTAAGGACATGAAGAAGCCTATATTACTAATATGACCAGGTTTAGCTCCTCTTTAGAAAACGTGACAAGACCAGCAGATCCAAAATACAATCCTAGAGAAGGCTAATCTCCCCTCACATTCTGTTCATAGCTTTCACCCTGATAGGATAGGATCTGATTTAAACTCTGCCACTTTAAATCAGCTTTCAATCTTATATCTAACTCTTCTCCTGGATTTTAGTGCCATATTGCAATGTTAAAGTGTAAAACTCTGCATCTGCCGAGGCATTTGGCTGGAAAAGCAAGCATGTCAATGGCCGTCCCTTGCTGCCATCACACATATGGAATTTCTGTGTTCAGCTCTGCCATCTGGTCGTTAGGCCTGGATTCACTCTTCATTGAATAAGGACTATCTACCATACCAGCGCCTCTTACAATATGCTATCCTTTTCATGGTGTTATTTTGCAGTTCTTCTCTGATGACATTTTCTATTCCCCATAACCTTTTAAATTTTTCCCCAACAAATGTTGTGCAAAAAGCAACCTTTAACTCCATTGAAAAAAAAAAGCACATAAGATGCAATGCAACAAGAACAATACAAATTTCAAATAGTTGAATACACAATGCTAGAAATTCTACAATTATAATCACTGCAGATTATACCTTGAAAGTGTACAAGATAGTCTATAGACATAAAACACCTTAACCAAAAAGAACCATGTAACATTAGGAAGAGAATGTGGACTAACTGTCCTTGTTATTTCATTTCCTTTATTATTGACTTATTATAATAAGATTTAATGATACTTTCTTTACTGTCACAAGAGTGTGGCCCCAAGATAGTATACGACTCCTTCTATGATATGCATTATGTTATGGCTCAACTATTCCCACCTTATGGGGAGACTAGTTTATTTCCACTTTGAACAATTCATCTTGGCAGGAAATACAAAGTTCTAGCCTGAAAATAAACATTACCTTACCTCAAAAGTTTAAAGGAAAACTCTTAGCAACTAATCAACATGATTTATTGGATAATCACAGATAAAACTTTATTAACTTGATAGTACATAAGAAAAAGAATTTTAAACCTATAGCTAGATTCTGTGAAAATAATGGCTTAGGTCTGGCTTAAAGGAGAATTGCGTAAAATTTAGGCTTAAATTTTATATTCTGCAATCTTTCTAAACTCCTTCCTCAACTCCACCCCAACCTTCAATGACCAACCTCCTCACATGTCCTATTAAGTTTAATTAACACGTTTTATTCTGTTGGAGATTTGCTAGGACACCTGTTTAAACTTTATTGCATATATAAATCTCCTAGGGTTGTTACTGAAATACAAACTCCGGGATGGAACTCAGGAGTCTGCATTCTGATAATCTCTTAGGCGAATCCAATGTTGTCGGTCTGAAAAGGATGCTTATCTAAATGTCTCTTGTTCCTGCCACTCCGATCTCCCTTCCACCTGGGAGAAAAAAATTTCATAAAAGAAAACTTTGAGCCATGTTAATTTAATTTAATAAGCATCTTTTACATTCCAGGTATGATGCATTAGCTGTTTTCCATCATTTAAATCTCACAGAAATCCAATACAATGGTTATTATTTTCCCATTTTATAGGTGAAAAAGATCAGAGAGATACTGGAAAAGTCAGGATTCAGCCAATTTCTGCCTGACTCAAAACACTAAGCAATTTACTCCAATTGCCCTTACTGAATCACAATACAACGTTACATCTTTAAAATGCCTCTTAACTCAGGACATTTCCCATTTGGACCTCTGAAAACTTTGTGCATGTCATTTTCCTCTTTTAATTTTTTCATGTCTGAAACCTAGTATAAAACCTATTATAGTCAAGGCATGTTTGTAAAAATAAAATAAATGAGCCCCAACAAGGCAAGATGTACACATAAGGAGCAAAAGAGGTGGAGCATAATTATAAAAAGCAAATGTTCTGGAGTCACAGAGGCTAAGTTTGAATGTCTGCTTTTCCACTTATTGGTTGTGTGAATTGGGCCAAAGTAATTCCTTGCTCAATTTCCTTATGTGTGTAAGTGTGAAAATATTATAAATTTCAGGGAGTTATTATAATAACTATATTTAAATGAAAAGTTCTTAGCACCATGTTAGCACACATTATAGATTCAATAAGGTATAGTTTTATTATCCCTTATTGATAGCTTTATTATTGACTTGTTATGGAATACATTGTTTGGCTTAGAAGGAGCCAGAGCACTCAATCATCTAAGAATTGTTGGGTTTTTTTGTCTGTTTGTTTGTTTGTTTGTTTTTTCTCCTGGGGAGTTTTTAAATCTGAAACTGGATCCTGCTCCTACAATTTCTGATTTAATCAATATAGGTAGTAGCCTAAACTGGGCATCAGTAGGTTTGAAAATTCTCCAGGTGATTATAATATTTTAAAATTATAATGCTCATGTGGCATTCCAGATTAATTAAATTAAATTAATTAAATTTCTATGGGTGAGACCCAGGCATTACAATTTTTTAAAGCTCCCTTGAGGATTGCAATGTGGAGCCAAGTTTGAGAACCACAGCCTCAGATTAAATCCTCCAGTGGTTTTCAATCCTGGCTGCACACATTAAAATCACTTTGGGAAACAAAAATATACTGATGTTGAAGCCTCATCCAATGAAATTTATGTCTAGTCTCTGGGGATGAGACCTAAGATTTGGTAGTTTTAAAGGCTCCTGCAGATGATTTTTAATATATAGCCATTATTGAAATTCAGTATTCAAACGTTCCAGAAACTTTTGCATGTGTCACATATACCTAGAGGGACAGTTGAAACACAGACTTCTGGGCCCCACCACCAGAGTTTCTAATTAGAGAAATCTTGAATGGAAATTTGCATCTCTAACAAGTTCTCAGGTGGATGCTGATGGTACCATTAAATAAATTAATAAACCATGAATGCATAAAGATATAAATAACAAATAAGCGTGAAAGTTGGATGAGGAAAGTGTATTTACATTGTTACAAAGTACTATGTCACAAAACATTTATTAAATAGACCAACTACTTGTAGAAATCTAGATGACAGTACCTTAATCAAGTGATCGAAATGAACATCAGTTATGAAACAAATAAAATCCATATACCTTTTGATAAGCTTCAGTGAAAAGTTGGCAACACTACTGTGATTTTCTTGCTGAAGCACAACACAAATCTAATCACAAAACATCAGACAAACCTAATTTTTACAAAGCAATTTCAAAAATAATCTTCAAAAAACTCAATGTCTTAAAAGTCAAAGAAAGTAAGAAAAAAAAAAACACAAAAACTAAAGAACTTTTCCGGACTAAAGCAGACCAAAAAAATATGGCAAATAATGAGCTCAGTTGCTGAAGAGATCCTTTTGCCAGATAAAGCATTACTGATGCAATTGGCAAAACTTGAATGGATCTGAAGAGTAGATGGCAAAAATGTATCAATGTTAATTTCTGATGTTAAATGTATTGTGGCTTTAAAAGAGAATGTCCTTGTCTACAGGCAATGCACACCAAAAGATTTTAAGAGAATGGCATCAGGTTAGCAACTTACCATCAAATGATTTTGGGAAATAAATAACTTTTCTTTAAACTGTAACTCAATATTTACTGTAGTAATTTTTAAAAAATATTTTTTAAAAAATTAAACCAATTTTACTCCACAGGGGCCTTTCTTGGAAACAGGAATGCTAGCCAAGGCTAGAAATGGATTTACATCTCAGTAGAGACAGAGAACAAATTACTCTTTGAAAAATGGTTTGTGTTGCTTTTTAAAATGCCTCAACTTAAACTTCTGTAACTCAAGTGTCCTCTGTCAATGATGACGTGTCTTCCTTCACCCCACACTCGTTTCATAAAGTGTAAAAAACAGACTTAAAGTACACCTTCTTATATTTTTCTATGTCTTTATGTTTGTAACAATATATTTTTCTCATATCTTTTTCTCTAGTCTCATATTTTGCCTCTTTCAATATATTTGTAATTTCTGCGAACAGATCACATGTTATAACTTTTCTGTAACATTTCTATCCCCACCACTTTGTTTTGTCTCACATAGCAAAAGCATCAAATTTTTTTCTTCTCTTTTTTCTTTTATATTGGTCTTGATTTTCACCACTGATAGGCATTTCCTCATGTAATGAATTGAATTTTTACTATTCTCATTATTTTCTCTATTCCTTTTAACCAAGTAATATTTAAATTTATTTCTAATTCTATGATTACAATCATCTTTATTCATTCATTTTCCCAATTCATTTATTCACTCAATTACATGAACACGTTATACATTTTTAAAACTGTAAAGCACTGCACTATGCACTACAAAAGCACAAATAAGATATAATATGGTCCGTGACTTTAGCAGCCCAAAGTCTAACTGTATAGTTCAGTAATACAATTCAGGGTAAGTGATGCTATACAGTGTTGATTGTTGATTTATTTATGACTCTATGGCAGTCTGTACACACAATGGTGAGGAGAAGAAATCCACAGTGGAAGTCACACTTGAGGTGTTCTTGAAATATCATAACGAGTTTATCTATAGAATGAGAAAGGAATGAATGAGCATCAGGGTTTACGAAATTTAAGGCTTCTGGTGTGGTTCAAGTGATGAGAGCAATGGAAGACAGGAAAATCAGAATCCAAGGCTAGGACTATAAGACAGATCTTGTAGGAAAACATAAGTTATTTGAACCTGATCTCATATAAAATAAAAAAACATTAAATAATATTTTAAAGTGAGGGTTGATATTATCAAATGTATGTATTTAAAAGACTGCCATATTGAATGAATTAGAAATAGAATAAATATGTCCAGTATACATTCTGGATGAGTCTGGCAAGAGAACTTGTGGTGAAAGATTTAAGCCTACACATAGGCAGTAGCATCAGAGAGAGGACGAAGGAAGCTCATCATAAAGGTTCAGGAGATCGGGTGAGCCATTGCCTCAAGATACTGCTCCAATGTCTCTGATTAACCTTGGATTGCTTTGTGGGTTCCTTCTGCTTTAGTTTTGTTTCCAAAGTTGAGTCTTGAAAGCTCAAAAGTCTTGCAAAGGACATGATTGAGAACGTTGAGTCTAAATACAAAAGAACTAAAATAAAACATGAATGCTACTAAGACCAAAGAGGGCTTAGTAGTGCCTGAACCAGAGTTCATAGGGTAAGGTTGAAGAAAAGCAGAAGGATTCAAGACAAATTTAGAAAAAACACAGGAATTCATGATTTATTAGATATGGTAGGACAATGAAGTCTGAATGAATTTTATGCTTGGGTTTGGACTGACAATTTCTATTTTAGTTTCCTGAAATTCTGGTAGAAAATAAATAAAAAAGAATCAGTCTAAGGGAATTAAACTAATTCTGTTCTGGACTTTTGAATTTTAGCCACTCATGGATATTCAAATGAATATGTTCAGGTAGAAAGCAAATATATATGACAGAAGCCAGGAGGTTGCCTGTTTAGGAGATGATATAGATTTAGAAAATATTATGCTATGTGTTAAAAACATGACACTAGATTAGATTTTCAAGGGATAATGCATGAAGAAAAAATTGGCTTGGAAACAAAACATAGAGAAATCCTTGTATAAGAGTCAAGTGAGAGGAATGAACAAAATAGCCAGAGATGTTATCAGAGACTAGAAAGGGGTGTCATGAGACAGCTGTGTTTTTCTCCTTCCTATCAGTACTTCCCACAGCTGCCAGAGTAATCTTTTAAAAACAGACACTGGATCAGGTTATTCCTCTGCTAACACCTTTCAAGGCTTTCTCTGACCTTTAAAATGATACCTACTCATTTCCCCAAGCCCACAATGCCCTGTAAAATCTGGCCCCTGTTTATCTATTAAGCCTCACCTCATGCTGACCACTGTGTCATTTCCCACACCCAGTCACTATGTTCTTTTTTGGTTTTGTACCCTCAGCACCTGTCCTATACTATAACCTTTGCCAAATGAGTTCTGATTCATATTATTTAGTGGGTGAGATCATTATGGTAGCATATTTTTTTCTATCACCGTTCCCCTCTTGGAGAGGACTTCCACAACTGCCAGATTTAAGCTGGTCTACTCTTGTCGATCTTTCTTTCAGTACCTTGTTTGTCTCTTTCACAGGATTTACCAAAAATAGAAGATAGCTACCCATTCATCTACTTATTTGTGTTGTATCTTTTCCATACACTTAAATACAAATTCCATGTCAGAAGAACCTTTTCATCCCAGTATTCTCATTACTTAGCATAATGCCTAGGACTTGGTTAAAGCCCCATATAACTGTGTTAGACAAATGAAATGGATCACTGAAGCAAAAAATATAGAGAATTTCACCAATAGAGGAATAATTGTAAATATTATTGTAGAACTGTAAGAGTCCAGTAGAAAACATAAAGAGATTTGAGACATTTCCACAGCATTTAGTTACATGAAGTCATTATTGATATTTGCCCCAAGAGCTTCAGTGGAGTAAAGTGGACATAAACTGGATTGCAATGGATCTTCTGTTCTACGAGGGTGAAAATAGGAGACATTAGTAACAGAAAATCTGAACAATCAGTCCAGACACTTAGTGGAAACATCCCTTTTCCTTTTAGATGCTCATTGGTCATTCATTTGTTTCTCTGTGTGCATGTGTGTACACACACACACACACACACACAAACACACACACACTTTTTGCTTTCATCATATATGTACAGAGAACCTACACTGTTGAAGACACTATGCTAGAGGCAATGACAGGTACAGGAGTGAATATCACTCAGTTTCTGTTGTGAAAAGGGCTATAACCCACATAGAAGAACTTAAAATATACAGAAAGGACTATATTAAAATCTGAAGAAATACAGATGATTATAGAAACACTAAAGTTGAGAAGTGGAGGTTAATAATGGAACATCAGGAAACTTCATTATATCTTGAATACTTAGTTACTCTATGTGTATTCTTAGAGTAATTTTTTTGACACTAAATGCCAACTTAGGGATGAGAACAAAGAAAAAAAAGGATTTAAAAAGAAATTTAAAAAAAATATTTGCTACATTTTTTAAGAAAGTTGATACATTTCCCAGAGTTCAAACCTTAATGGTTTTCTTTAATAATCTTAAGATCATTATACTGGAAGTCACAATCTATAGGTGCTGGTCAGGTACTACTTGTCATTGACAAATTGAATGGACCTGCCTTCTTTTTCTCCACATGCCAAATAGAATTCTTATAATAATATCATTCAAAATAACATATATAAAAGTGGTTTTGAAAGTTTAATTTTTTAACTTGAAAAGCCATTTCAGTCCATTAATTGTTTAATTAAAAATCAACACACATTTATTTGTCAACATGTGATTGCCAGGTTATAAAGCAATTTTTGAAAGAAATAGAAATGAATACACAAAGACCTTAATCTCAGGAATTCATTCAATGCTCACAAACTTTCAGAAAATACTTATACCTCAATTGGAATTTGCTAGCATAAATAAAACAATGTGGTCAAAAACATATTTTAACAGTCACATTTTAATTGTTTTAGAATTAAGAAGAGACAATCTTTTGCGGCCTGGGTTTTTTTCTGAGAGAGCTTCATGGACAAGACTGAGATAGGTTTTAGAGAATAGAATTTGAATTGACAAAAGAGAAAGTAGCACACATTCTAAATAAATTGATAATAGAAATTAAAGCCTAAAAATAACATGTACATCGTCGATACCTCTTTCTGCACATAGTGAGTATTTAATAACTGTGGCTCAGTAAAAGTAAAAAATGAACGTTGGGTCAATTAATGAAAAATACCAAATAAGAGGCTAAAGAGCTTAAACTTGATATAAAAGACAATGTGGAATATATATAATATTGCTTCACCCTAACCTTAAATGTCTTTGAATCTAAAAGTTTGGGGATATATCTTATATATCTTGCCTATTACAATAATTGTCTGTTACAATAATGACACTTTCAACACACTTCAAATCTATTTTTCTTTATTCTGTAATGTATCCTTTGGTTTACCTTAAATTAAAAAAAATCTATAAATTAAATTTTAAATAACTTATTAAAAATGCAATCAAATTTCATTGTTTACATAAATATAAAATGACATCATATGGAATTATACAAGTATACTTCCCACAAATATATAATTAAATATATTTTAAAGATCCTTCCAATAAATGAAATTTAACTTTTCTTTATGTTATTATTAAATTGATTTAAGTGGGTTAATATATCAATGATTTTAAAATGATGGCTTTTCAGTGACTGTTCTCATTTGTTAGAGAACCAATTTTTCTGCAATGTTTTTCTTCAGTATATATTTGCAAAATCCATTTAACATTTTTCACCTTTATCCTCCTTTTATTGGTATTAACTCACACTATTATTTTCATTTTTCTATATGACTGTGCCTACATTTGATTTTGTGACATATGCCACAAACATATTAGTTTGAATTTTCAAAGCATAATCTCTAGACCAACAGTTTTCTAATTATTTTTTGGTCAAGAAAGAATTTATTTGAACAAAATCATATGCTTACATCTAAAATATAAAACAAGTAAATGGAGCTATTTTGTTATAATCGATGTCAGGTGCTCATCATCCTGTACATGCTCTCTGCTCCTTCTGCCTCCATTGTTGTCCCCAAGAAAGCTCCTAGCATTTCCTGAAATTTTGTTGACCACAGCTTGAAAGTGATTATTATAGATACCATTTCCTATTAGTTATTTACGTTAAATTTTAGTAGTTATCACTGAGAAAGTGGTAAAATCTTCAGTTAAAAAACATAATCTATACACTTAATTTTTTCCAGGGATAAAAGGCAGATAATTGAGAAATGCACTGTCTCCAAATTCCCCTTCTCACCACACATATTTTGTAAGCATTTTGTTCAGCCTTGTTCTATGTAACAAACATTAAGATACCAACATATAGTAGAAGTTATCTCATTTGAGACCTATATTTGCTTAAGTAATAGAAAATGCTGAGATAGTCTTGAAACTGTGGACAAGATACTTGCGTTTTATGTGTATTTTAAATTTAAGCATATACATTAGTATTCATTTGCCAATTTTTCAATGTTGAAGCAAAGCCTTTTTCTTGGACTTTGAGTTTTCTGATTAGAGTTCTACCTTTTCTTTTTATACATTCCTTACTCATATATATCGTGCTTATTATTCATCATTGACAATTACCAGTGCTAATTTCTTTAAAATGGAGAGAAAAGTTAGAAGGGCTCAAATTTTTTCCTTGTATATAACGTCTCTCCCACAATTAGTTGGACAGTGCTTTTTTTAAGCCTTGCAGAACTGAGTACAACTGGTATAACACAACTGACTTCTGGGTTAATAATGTAGAACTCATCCAGGGGAATAGATATGTTTGGCACCTTCTGGTCAAGGGCAGTGCTTGTACCATCCCCTCCCATAACCCCTGGCAACCATTGATCTTTTTACTGTCTCCATGGTTTTGCCTTTCCAGAATACTATATAGCTGGGATCATGCAGTACAGAGGAAATTTGGACACAGACAACTTTGTCAGAGAAAGGAGTGTTCGTTAGGCCCGTGGAGTGCACAAAAGCACAAGCTCCTTCCAGTTAGCTTTCATATAGCTTATATACCCCAGTAGTGTTCCATGCAAGGGGCACATGGTTCCTTTGTCTGAGGGTCTACAAGCAACTGCAGACTCAGGATGGGAAGGTGGGTATCAGGTGGTGGTTGCAAGGGGCAAGGAATTTCCATATTATCAGTACTAGCTATTTACAGATCCTTTCTCATGTAAGTGTGACAAGTTTCTAGAAGGCCATTTAAAGATCTATGGGGTACGGTTGATCTACAACCCACTGAGTAGGTCATTCTACAAGCCCTATCCTTTGCATTTTTTTGGATGCCACCTCTCTTAATATTCTAGTGTATAAATGTACTGATGTGTGTCTATTCATGCACCTACTGAAGGATAGACATCTTGGTTGCCAGAGCCTCACTTTTTAATCTTACATTACAATCAAGAGATCATTTACATTTTAAGATCTACTGGTGTTCAGCACTAATACCAAAATATGTTCTCTTTAAAAAAATCTGTATAAGAATCATACATTACCCTTTCTTTTATATTTTAGATATTAAAAAAAATTGACAGAGTTTTAAGCTAATCACAATTATAAATAACAGTAATTTTTGGTCACATTCTTTATCTGTCCCTAAGAATGGTGAGGACACAATGCATCTCACAAATATAATTAAATTATTTATTCACATAAATAGTGATAATTGAGTAATTGTTACATTCTCTTATCTCTGAACGAATAGAGAAGTATTGATAAAAAAATTAACATATTTTCAATCTTAATGCTTAGGAATTTGTGTCAAGTGAATGGAGATGATGAAGGTAGTAACATTTATTTTAATTAGAAAAGTATGTCCTTTTCTATATTCTTTTTTTAAATTTATTTTATTATTAATTTTAAGTATACAGTATATTGGTAAGACAATTATATAATTTATAAAATGATCCCCCTAATTGTTCTTTCTCTTTTCTATATTCTTATTCTTTGAATTTAAATGATTTGAATGTGATTTATGGAAAGATATGTAAAGCCACACCACTGAATTTGTTTACCTAACACTTTTCTCAAAAAAAGAAGTTTCTGATCTTCTTTCAGACATTTTATTGTTTTAGATGTTTCATAACTATGAATGTTATTAAATTCCTATAATATGTTAAGTTTCTCATTTCTTTCATTTGTTAAAAGAAATAGTTATTAAGATTTATACTTTTCTAATTTGATTTGTGAGGCACTAAATCTTTATTTTGCAATTTGAAATTTTAAAAATTGCTTACGTGGCTCTTTGTAAGTTAGCCTTTAGAATCATAAAAAGAGAAAAACATCACTTCCACCTCCTATGTGTGATGACCTCTTTGTTTTTTACTCATAAACCTATGCAGAATATTTCTTAAACTGTGGAAAAATGAAAGCTGCTAAACAACTTAATAACTTTCTTCTCTCATTGTATGCCTTAGATTTTTAAATGCATGTGGCACAATCAACACTAACAAATATATTCTCTATACCCCCTACTAATCCTCCCAACACATCTCACTAATTCATCACCAGCCAATCAATAATGGCCCCTGCTGAGAGGGAGCAAGAGAAAAATGTCTTTCTTTTTCCCATAAATATTTTAAATTGGCCCAATTATAATGCCCTATGCTTGAATACAGTGACAATAGCCTTTCATTTAGGCAAGCAGAGAGATACACAGGTGGAGAAGTACCTAGTTAGGCAGATTAAATAGAAATGTTCCACTGAAGTGTGTAACTGCAGAAAATATCATTGGCCTATATTCCAATTGCATTAATACAAGTCCTATTAAAGAATGGTGATAACAGACAGAAATCAACTGTACAGAACTTTGCCACCTTCCCACTATCACAGGCACAGTTCCTTTCCTCTTAGACTTCTTTTCTTTCCCTACTCTTTCCCCTATCTGCATCCCTATTTTCCTTTATAGAAACTGCCTTACTGTATTCTCACCTTTCTCCTTATTTCCTCTTCTACCTCCTTTGCTTCTTAATCTTCTTTTCTCTTGGATTTTGGAATAACATAACCAGAATAATGATTAGAAACTATCAGTCTTACAACACTAAAAAGCATGAACTTCAAGAGTATTAGCCTGTATGCATGGAAATGATTAGAAAAATATTGCAATTTTCCAGGCAAGAGATGACAAGGTTCTAAAATAGTGGTCACGGGAAAGGTAAAAAGAGGATAAATGTGAGAAGTGTTGTAAAGATAGAATTGACAGCTTCACAATTATAGGAGAGACTGGAGCACACCTCTGAATTCTCACAGAATCATTTGCACATCATAACCGTGAATTTTTCAACTGCTAATTCGGTCATTGCAATGTGAACTTCAGCAATCTGCCCTTTATATGCATAACAATATCATAAATAAATCAAGGGAAAGCTAATGAGAAAATATATATCAAAGAGCCAAGTAAGCTCCATGCAGAAAATCAACAACAGTTTGTAATTCATTTCAATCATGTGCTGGGTAATTGCATATTATGCAATCCAAAAGCATGTTCACTTTCTATTGTAAAATCAGATTGAGTCCTGAATGTCAGCTATCTATGAACGCAGACTCGTACATAGGGACTATGGTTGGTTTGCATGTTTAAATGTGCTGAAATATTCACATAAAAGAAAAAAAAAAAACCACAAACTTTTCTTCCACGACCTTTTTAGAAAAGTAATACCATTGGGCATCACGCCTTGGAAACCCACATGGCACAGATAATAAAAAGCCAGGAGTTTGGAGAGAATATTGAATTTGAAAATCTCTGAGAGTGTTCCCCTAATGGGTTGTTAAGTCCCTGTGACAGAGAACATTAGTGCTAGATGATGACAGTCATTGGATTCTAAACACAAACCATATTGTCTGTGATTAAAGGCAGATGCCAGAGGAGGGCATCCAGGGCATTGTGGCCAAAGCTGTTAAAACTATCCCTTGGCAATTTCAAAGCTGTGACCAAAAGTAATAATAATAATAATCATAATAAAATAAGGCAAAATTTGTCTTCTTCCCCATATTTAAGGGTAGATGTCCACGACTCTCCTGAAAGCTTAAAGTCTAAATTTACTTCACATTTTCCTTGCAATTTCTTTTTTGACCTAATTATTTATTTTTTAGTTTTCAAATAATTGGATACTTCCCGTATATCTTATTGCTATTAGATTTAGTTTTATTCTGTTGTGGTCAGGAAACCTATTACATAATTTCATTTTTTTTTTTATCTGTTAAGAAAGATTTGGGGGCCTAGCATGTTGTCTTAATAAATCTTCAGTAGAGCCTGAAAAAAATATGCATTATGCATTTCTTTGATGTATTGTTCTACAAATATCATTTAAGTAACACTGTTTCGGCTTAATAGTGTTCAGATCACCTGTCTGCCTTTCCCCCAATCATTCTGTCAAGTGCTAGAGAGATGTTTAACTCTCCAATGATGATTCTAGATGTGCCTTTTCTCTGGTAAATTCTCTTAGTTTTGGTTTCATGTGTATTGAAGTTCTATTATTGGATATATAGTCATTGATGTTTATAATTGTCATGTTATCTTGTTAAATTAATTAATCATTATAAAAAATTTTTCTGTCCCTATAAATACTCTTAATCTAATGCCTATTTGATTTGATATTGATGCAGCAACTCGAAACTCATTTCTCCCCATTATGCTTGTGCTTTACTTTGAAACTTTCATCATTTTTATAATAGCTGTTTTAAAGTTATTTCCTGCTAATTCTGTAATCTCTGTAATTTGGAATGTTTCTATCGACTGATTTTTCTTCTGCCTATGAGTTACTTTTTATGCTTCTTTGCATATCCAGTAATTTTTCACTGGATTGTTGGACATTGCAAATATTGTTTTTGAATGCCTTACTTGGATCCTAGTTTTTTAGACAGTATAATATTTTGGCACAGTTAAGATAGCCAGGAATAAATCTGTTCCTTTACGATTTGTTAGGGTGAGACTATAGTAGATTGTACTTGAGAGTGAATGTAGCCCTGATCTTAAGGTTTTTTTTTTTAGATATCTACCAAAATTCTACCCTATATGTTCAATGAGTTCTTTCTACTCTGGTAGAAACTCAAATATTTCTTGGTCTCTCAGAGCTGTTGAAATTATTTAGCTTATAAATCTTCAATAATTGTTGTTTTATGCTTTTTTTTCCTTTCCTTTTTTTTTTATTTTTTATATTTAGCCAGTGTCTCAAGAGAACCCTTATTTAGATCAGATTGCTGAGGCTTTTCTTTGCATATTTCCCTGCTTTTCAATATTCTGTCCCATAAATTCAAGCCAACTCCACTTTTCTAATCTCTGACCTTTGTGTATTCATCTCAATGAGATGTTCATTATTTTGGGGGGATTTCCTCCCTGCACCAAGGTCTTGAAATTGGCTCCTAGCATAAAATCAAGGTAATCACAGAACTTAGTTTATTTATTTTGCTTCTTTAAAAGAATTAAAATCTTGTATTGTCTGGTGTCTAGTGTCTGAAAGCAGTTACACATTGTACTCAATTCTAGTTGTTTAAAGTAGGAGGATAAATACGGTACCAGTTTTTCTTTCATGGCCAGAGAATTTTCTTTGCATTGTTTCTATATTCATGATTTATTTAATATTCTTGATTTTCTTTTTTATTCTCACCTTTTGTACCTATATCTAACTATACAGAAGATGTCATAAAATAAAAACTAAGTAAATATTAGTATATAATTAAATTAATGTGTAAAAATATCTCTTATAAATTGTAATTTGTTTAATGACCATAATAGCTATAATTTATTCATTGGCTATACTCTGTGCCAGGCATTGTGTGAAGCATTTTTCAGTTATTATCCCCTTTATTACTCATGACCGATTCATTAAATATTTATTGTTATATACCAGAGGTCAGCAAATTATAACCATAGGCTAAATCTAACCAATTACTTGCTTTGTAATTAAAGTTTTATTAGAACAGAGCTACACCCAGTTGTTTACATATTATCTGTAACTGTTTTCACACTACATTGGCAGAGGTGAGTAGTTACAACAGAGACCATATGGTCTAGAAAGTCTTTATAGTATTTACTAAAAAATAAATAGAATTTTTTTTATCTGGCCCTTTACAAAAAAATGTTGACAAACTCTGTTATATTCTCTTCCACAAAAGGAAAGCAAGGCTTAAGGAGATTATTTAATTTGAATAAAATCAAATTAAATACAAATTACATATATAAGTATTCTTAACACATATACACTAAAAGTCCTATTATTCATATTTATACATGATTTAAAACAAAATAATGTTGTTTGGACTTTGTTTCTACCTACTACATTGTGAAAATGTTGAACTCAAAGAAGTACAAACTGTTGTAATAACATATAGTCTTCTCCCTAAAGAATGTTTTAAAATTTTTTTCTTCTATTTCACCTCTTTTGGTTGTTCTAGATTTATATCTTATAATTTCTGAGAAAGCTTTTTTAAAAACCCAGCAGAAATTCACTTAATTCTTAAAGTTTTGAAAATAGTTTTATTCAATCTAAACTTTAATCATAACCTAGTTAGGTTATATGTGTATAATTTCACCTGAAGGAGTGAAAATTCTCTAATTCATCTGTGTTCTCATAGAACATACTGAAGATTGGAAACATACAAATAAATAGTTAACAATCAATCAAGAAATATTAATCAAACACCTTTGATAATTCAGAGCGTGATGGGTGCTGGTAACAGCACTGAAGAGGATAAGCAGTCTCTCCATTTACATAACTTTACAGTTGAGTGGGAAAAAAGACATTAAAACAAGTGAGTAAATTAGGACTCAGAGAAAATTAAACCACCTTAATTCATACTCAAGAATTCTCAAAAAATGGCAAACACTCTAAAATTTTTTCCTTCTCATTCTAAACTAGCCCCCAGAACAATCTCCACCACAATAGTCTGCCTTAAAATATGCCTCCCTCACTCTCAGTGGCAATACATTTGATTTTCTTTCCCTAGAGTAAGTCTGCCTTCTGCAAAATAAATCAAGCTTGCTTCACCTACTTCCCCAATTCTCTACTTCACCAAATTCTACAATAAGCAGAATGCAAGTTTAGAAGCTGATGAACAAGCAAAATGGAATTTGCTTTGTATGTGAAAGGACATGAGAAGGCTATAAATAATTGTGCATCAATTAATTATTTTACTCTGTTTTTAAATAATTAATTCCAAGTGTTGATTGCTACAAAGAAAGAGTAGAGAGTTTTGTGAATAAATAGAAGGTAGATCATAATTTAGTCCCACGATCATGAAACACTTACTGCAGAAGTTGGCATTAGATGAAGAGTAAAGGAAAAGTGTAAATATTGAGCAGATAGTTGTGTTTAAGATATGAAACAGGATGTATGAAAGTAAATATCACTAACATTATAAATGGTTATATCAGCCATGAGAATGCAATTAATAATTTAATAAGAGAGAATATAATGAGAATTGAAGGAGGCTTAGGGAAAGATGTAAGAATTTTCAGTATGTAATATTTCAGTAAAAGAGAAGAAAAGGGCAACACAAACAAAGAAGCACAGACAAAGATATGTGAACTAATGAGTATAAACCCATGGGAACCAAAGAGAAGAGAAGTTTAGTAAGAGAAGGGCCAACTAAAAAAATTGGGAGAGAAATTTTGGAGTTATTTTTATTATTTTCAAATGAAAAAACTACAGATGAGGCACCTTAAAAGAAATTCAAAAACATGATTCAAGTGAGTCATAGCAAATAAATAAATAAAATATGAATTGAGGATATCTATCTTAGAGAAAGACTAGCTGACCTATATGATAGACACAGTATGTGGTCAAATTTTTGTTTTGGTTAATGATTATAATATTGAAGAGTTTGGCTCTATAGTAATTAGGGAGAAGAAACTGATATTAGCCCTGCTTTTATCTATGCACAAGTATATTCACAAACTATTCTGGTCAGCTTTGAGATAATGTTTAGTTAATGGGACCATCTAAATTACTTGTAATTGATAAAAATTTTCAAATCTGATTATTTGTCAAAGTCTGCATTGCTCCTTTCTGTTAGTACTATCCTATTTTATGAATTATCAACTCAAAACTTGTCGTGTTACATGTGTTTTATTAATTACATCAATCTAAGTACATTTAGCCATTTTTAATTTTTTTTTGCTAGTAGGACAAGTTATGCATTAAATATTTAAGATTTATAGAAAAAAAATTGAAATGGGAAATGCTATCTATTAACTATTTTGCTTCTGAGAACTTATAAAACTTGCTCATATTGAATATGGTAAGGAAACATCTGGGTCTAAACTATAGAAGATGAGATTTTTAAAGGAAGCACCACTTCCTTAAATATCATTGATTGATCAAATAAATAGCACTGGCTCACCAAAAATAAAATAATATTTTTAGTTTGGTACTCAGAGAGCTGGAGATACTGACTCCTTGCGTACCCAAAGATAGAACCTCCTTCTTATACACAGAAAAGAAAAATAGAGACTCAGATTCACTGATGTTTTACTGAGTGGATTTCTGCACATAGATTTTCCAACTCTCTACCCTGAAAAGTGTACAATTTCAAACAATTATTCCAAAGCTGCATTTAAGAGAAGGTGGAAAGAATCACATGTTGAGCTCTTGGCCCACTCTTCATGAACCTTTCACACTTTACTAAGAGGGAAGATGTTTCATTCTCTAATCCCTTTTTTCTAGCAGTCTTTTCAGATTTGCTTCATTCAGTGTACCTGCCCCTGTCTTTTCAGGTATGCATTTGTCCCTCACTACAAAAGTAATCAATAGAAAAGTTCATATAGCTTCAATGACAGAATCTATTATTTTCTTTCTGTATGTTGTGCATTCTGTATGTTGTCCCTTTCTGTATGTTGTCCCTTCCTGTATGTTGTGCATTCTATACTTTCAGGTACCAGGTGTTTATTTTGTTTAACTTCTGCTGTTTCCAAAGGAAAGCTTTATTGTCTCTGTTTCTTGTGGCCTCTTCTAGGAAGGAGTGGGGATGGTGGTGAGTTTTAATTCCTACGAAAAGTTTTATTTACTGATTTTGAAGATGTCTTGACTTTTGTCCTAGGAGAATAAAAATACAAACATGACCTAACAAAATAGGTTATAATTGTTGGTGACTATCTTAGAAAAAAGAGAAAAAGAAAGAAATTGAGATTTTCTAATGCAATCCTTTCCTGTTCATAAGCAGTACAACTAGTATCTGGTGAATCAGGACAAACATATTAATAGTCAGTTCTAAGTGACTTTTGTTTTTTACTGGTTCCCTACCTCCTCAGTCATTGCATTTTAATTCTATGATATAACAATAATAACAATAAAATATGCTAAAAGAATTCAGATAAGGAAGGGGTAATAAATCAATGTAAGTTTTAGAGAAAAGGTGTATTTAAGTTTATTTTTAAGAAATTAAAATAGACACACAACAGGAAGAAGGCCATTCCAGGAGAAGATTCTCAGGTAGTTTCAAATGTGTGATTTAATGACAGTGACATTGGACTGAGGTTTCATTTTAGAATACCTAAAGATTTAGGGTGGGGCCACAGAACAGAAAACTAGCAAAGGCAAGCATGTTCTGGATTTCATGTCTAATAAGCTAGATAATCACTGTAGCCTTATAAGAAATGGAATGACAAAAGAGGAGTAGCTTTCCTCTGTCTCTCCCTTTGAAGCTGAAGGTTTATTTATTTTATTTTGCATTTTAATTATTTGTGTATTTACTGATTTCATAATTGATTTTATGATTGTCTCAGATACCCACTTTATTCTACTGTGTGAAAGCCCATAAAAATCTGCAGTGTTCATCAGTGGGGATTTCTTGATGGAACTACTGAAGTTACCATTTACAGATGACTCCCAGCAGCCTTAACAATTGTTGCCGAGAAAAAGCTCAGCCATCCCCCCCAATAGCAGCCACAGGGCAAAGTCAGAAAGGTAAGCTGCACTGGTAAATGGAAGGTCTAGTTTTCTCAGAGTCTGCTTTACTAGCAGAAAAAAAACTTCTGTGCCAATTCTGAAATGAATTAATTAGTTGAAGACCAATCTTGGGTGAACTTTTCTTTCCTTCCTTCTCTATCACTTTTTTTTCTAACAATAGTGCATGTGGTAAGACCCTCAGGGAGCAATAAGACACTTGGATAAGCCAGTTGTAGATTAAATATAGACTCCCTGTGGCAATTCTTATCTCTTGCCTTCCTCCTGCTTGCAAAGATGCAGAGACGGGATTATTGCCACAGCTGTGCTTGCTAGAAGACTAATCAATGCAGCTATAAGAAAGTCTGAAATGCAGCAGGATTTTCAATTCTAAGGATATTTTTTTTTTAAAAAAAAAGTGGGAAAGAAACTGTTCTGAAAGTTATAATGCTATTAAATCCAAACACTCTTTAAAGAGAGAAAATAAGTCTAAAAAAAATTGGTCCATTGTCCTATTCTGGGTACATATCAAGCTGGGATTGATAAAACCTACCTATAGGAGACTGAAAAATCAAGCCAAGTCACAGAGAACATTGATTCTTAACAGAACTTTGTTCACGTAAGCAAAATTGAAGTTGGGGTACAGTTACCATCAGGAGCTTATCAAGTTCACTTTTGCTACTTCTTCATGAACTCTAGGTTGGGCCCTGATGTCATGGTAGAATTTAGTACAAATCCCTAATTAGCTGAGATACAAAAATCATCAAGAAAAGTATAGGAAATATAGAGAAAGTTGTAGGGAGGATACAGTCTAAAACTATTATATAGTAGGAGTTAGGATTCTTTCTCCACATGAGATATTTGTCTCCACCTATCTTTATAGTTTGGATCTCATTTTCTGATAGCACTTCAAGGCAAGGTGGAATGAGGCTTTCCAGGAGTAATGACAGTGCACATAAGTCACAAATTTGAGGATATCATGCAAATGGATAATAGTTAACCAGTTGCTCTTTAAGTTTATGTCAGTCAGCCAACAACATAGGTTTACTGAGAATCTTCATTTGCTATCTATGTTATGAGGAACAAACCAGATTTGGCCTTGTGTTCTTGGAGCTGACCATATAGTTGAAAAATGTAAATATTATACACATAATTATAACTGTAATAACTCCAACCCAAGAAAAGCAGAAGATGCCAAGATCTAGGGCTAGGAGAAATTTTGGTTTATTGATGTAGTTATTAGGCTCTATATATCTAATCACTTTTGGACAGGGCAAGGTGATTTGGGCTAAAAACAAATAGAAAACAGGAGTGGACTCTGACGAACTCATGAAAGACTGGCATACCTTCCAGTGTGGAAATCCATAGGATAAGATAGCCGATGTATTCAGTTTGGTGAAAGTGCAATTTGAAAATTTCCTTCTAATGATGTTTTTGCACTAGGCCTCTGTTTACTTGAAGATGAAGAGGAGTAAATTTTGGTTCTTTGGAGTTCAATTTCTAAATAGTTTTTTTTTCCTTTCAAATTTTTTCTTGATGTTGTCAAGTTAAACTATTTCTACTTTGCTATGATTAAGGTACACTGATAAAAATGTGTAGCGTATATCTTTACAAAAGTTGTTTTTTTGTGTGTGAATTTAGGATTCCACTGATTTTTAAAAAGTATATGATTCAGTATTTTTAATTTAATAAATGACATTAATGAGAAGTAAAATGCATTTTACATTTAGTAAAAGACATTAATGGGAGAGAAGAGATTCATTGTGACACTGCACTTTACCCAGAGGATGCCATGTGAAGGTTGTTCTCTGGATGACTAAACAAGAGGCACACTTTAATGGCCTTATTAAAATGCACAAGGGTAGATATAGAATAGAGTATCCTTAGAAAATAAATTGTTAAAAGTCTCACTTGGTAGAGAAAATGTTAGTTTAGATTTTCTCTCCTGCTCTCTTGGTTAGGACAGTTAGTTTTTACCCTTCTATGTAGACTAGACTTCCAAATGTGAATCTATCCTGACAATGAGTCTAAAGAACAGCATTAACTAAAGTAATCCTGTTAGGCATTTTAGATTAAATCTGAGAGCCCTGGTAAGAAATTTGGATTTGCATTCTAAATATCCCTGACCATGATTTTTGTTGCTTGCTTGTTTATAACATACCAATGTCAAAATGAGAAAAGCCACAGATTCATTACTAAATTAGAGAAATCTGAATTCCATTTTACAAATTAATTAGATAGAGCTAACACATTAAATAGAATAGAATTTATTCCCAGAGGCTAATAAACCCGTGTTTGCTATTTTTTTGTTTTTTGTTTTTTTTCTTTAATTAAGATATAATTGACATATAACATTGTTATCTGTTTAAAGTGTACAACATGATTTGATATATGTATGTATTGCAAAATGATTACCACAGTAAGTTTAGTCAACATCCATCACTGCATGTAGTTATAATGTTTTTTCTCATGATAAGAAATTTTAATATCTATTTTCTTGGCAATTTTCAAATATACAATATGGAATTGTTAATTATAGTCACAGTGATATACATCACATCCTTTTAATTTGTATCTTATAATCGGAAGTTTGTACTTTTTGCCCACCTTTACCCATTTTAACCCCTCACCCCCCCCACTCTGTTTGCTATTTTAAAACAATGGGCTTCTTGGGTCAATCAATGTCAAGTGTGCATTAGTATAATATTGCTAAATGTTGATCATTTTGAAGATACAGAAAGCATTTAAAACATAAATTCTAGTTTATAGACATGAGAAACATAAGCAAAGAGAAATTAAGGGATTACCTTTAAGTCCACTTGAATCAGGTTCTCCAACACTCACAAAGATTGTCTATATAAAAATTTCAAGATGGAGTGATGACATATCAAAGAATCTAGACATTAAAAAGGGCAAATCCTACAAAATTTAATTCTTATTTATTAAGATTTAGCAAGAAAACGTTTTTTTTTTTCTTTAATGGATATATGTTGATAAGAATCCCTAAAAAATCTTTTTTTACCATTGCAGAGTTTATGTACATTTTTAGAGAAAAATGAAGCCAATAAAATGGATAACCCTTCAACACATCTGCTAATTTAAAAAATATATAACAGATTTATTGAAATACAATGCATGTACCATAAGATTCAATGTACAGTTCAGGACTTCTAATATATTTACAATTATGCAGACATCATCACTATCTAATTTTAAAATACTTTTATCATCCCCAAAAGAAAACCATATCCATTACTAGTCAGTCCCTATTCCCCCTTTCCCCTAACCCCTGCAGCTATTAATCTATTTTCTGTTTCTGTGGATTTGCTTATTTGAGACATTTCATATAAATGAAATTATCCTTCAGAGAAAATCCTGACCTCTCTCCCAAACTGTTTGCTCTGAAGGATAAAGAGGCACTTTTTAAATTCAATAAGCTAAATAGCATTCATGCCATCTCATAATATAAAAAGTTGTAAAATAATCATCAAAATCTTCATCTTTCCCATAGCCACTACTCTAGCCATTTAATCCTAAGAATCCACCTCAGAAATGTCTTGATCTCTTTCTTTCTGTCCCCAAGCTTCTTTCTTCATTGCAGCTATAATCCCTCTTTCCCTTGACTATTATAACACACTTGGTTGTTTTTCTACCACCAAACTTCTACTCTTTCCAATTGCTTTTCCATATTGCTTATAACCTTCCTGATGCACTTTAAATGGTTTCTTGTTATTAACAGGAAAATACCACAACTATTTACTTTAGAATACATGGTCTTACTTTAGTACATATTCCATTAACAAAAGATTTTTTCTGACAACCTCAACACCTCATGAATCAACCTTCTGGAATTTATTATTACCACAAAACTTCCTTTCTGATACTGTCTCTGCTTTGATCATCATCTCAACATTGCCTTACTAGCTCACTGCTCTTTCCTCCAATACTATCTCCATTATTCTCTTGGCAAATCTCTACTAATTAAATGTTTTATCCTCTGTGAGTCTTTGTGTTCAGTAGGAATTAAGAGCAACATTCTATGAGTTTACAAGGCACCTTGGCCATTTCTCCATTACAGATATACAAACACTATATTGCAATTCACTTTGGCTTAGCATATTGTGTTAGATTACTTTCTATTTGTATACTATTTATCAAGTCAAGGAATCATGGATTGTCAATTTTTGAATCCCAAACATATAACCCAGTGTTTAACAAATACTCTACTAATTGAGGTTTAAAAAGAGCAACAGAATAATAGATGGGTAGGTAGGTAGGTAGGTAGGTAGGTAGATAGGTAGATAGATAGATGATAGATAGATAGAAAGATAGATGATAGATAGATAGATAGATAGATAGATAGAAAGATAGATGATAGATAGATAGATAGATAGATAGATAGATAATAGATAATGATGATGATGATGATGATGATGATGATGATGATGATGATGATAGATAGATAGATGACAAATAGATAACAGAGAAACTGACTGATCATTACAGGTTATCAGCATGTCTAATGCTATAACCCAAAATACAAAGGCCATGCAGTTGAAATAGATTATGGGAAACAGAGAATGTGACAAGAATAAGCTGGAGCCCAGAAGGATGGACTAAAATCTGTGTCTCCTCTTGTTGACTGTGCCTGATGATGAAGATATCCTGAAGAAATCAAGGCTCTTAGTCATGGAGCTGAATATAAACATAGCTGGTCTAGGAGTCAGAGAAAGTAAAGGAAAATACAAGAAGAATGCAGGGCAATTCTGTGCCAGTATCTATCAATAGGGAACAATACTGCCACAAATTAAGTGGCTTAAAATAACACATGCCTATTGCCTAACTGTTTCTGTGGTTTAAGAGTCTTGACATGATTTACCTGATATCTTTGTTTCAGAATCTCACAAAGTTTCAACCAAGGTATTGGCTAAGTCTGTGTTCTTATCTGAGGCTTGACTGTGGAAGGATCTGCTTCCCCACTCACATGATTATTGGAAGAATTTAGTTTCTAGTTGTACGACTGAGGGCTTCATTATCTTGCTGTCAACGGGAGACTACCTTCAATCCTTAGACAATATCCTCAGCTTCTTGCCATGTGGGCCACAAACATAGTTGTTTGTTTCATCAATCCATTGAGAGACAGAGAGAGACAGAGAGAGACAGAGAGACAGAGACACAGAGAAAGAGAAACAGATAGACAGACAGACATAGAAAGAGACATAGAGAGAGCCCAGCAAAATGAGCACTATTAATTTTATGTAACATAACTATGTAATTAGACACATATAATTATGTACATCCCAGCAGCTTTGACACATTCTATTTGTTAGAAGAAAGTAACAGGTACTACCCACACCAAAGGGAAGGAATTACACAAGGGCTTGAACACAAGGAAGTGGAAGTCATGAGGGGCCACACTAAAGTTTGTGACACTGTGCGTTCTCTCACCCCCAGTGATCTATGCTCCCCATATGCAAAATATATTGGTACTTTTCCAATGTCTCCAAGAGTCTCATCCTATTTACCATCTGTCCATAGTCCAGAATGTCATCATCTAAATCAAGTCTAGGTGAGAATGAAATCCCTAAATGTGGTACAGGCATGTAGTAAGGCCATATCCTGGCTTATTGTTGGGTTGAACATATTTTGTAGGTCTTCCTTTAGAATCTTTGAAATTTCCCTGATGAGTTCCAAGAGTGACTATGAGTATCTACTCAGGTTTGAGTTCTCAGAGAATGGGACCCTTGATATTTAATATTGATATCTCCAGTAATTTAATCAATGACTTGCACATAGTAGTAATTCATAGAAAATGTCGATCAACTAATGATTGTACTTAAATAACTGATTTGCTGATCATAGTTAAAAGACACAATTGACTTGAAATTATAGCTGTACTTTTATCAGTCTGTTTTTACTTAAAATTCTGTTATATTTTTCTTGCTTGGTTGATATCTGCTATTTATTGCATTTCTTCTCTGAAATTCAAATCACAACCAAAATTTAAATGATGAGAAAACATCACACTCAGTTGGTTCCTCAGAAGTGCTATTAAGTTCTATATTTCAAAACAGATTTGTTTAAAGGCTTGGTGCCTCTTACAAAAATAAAGTATCAAATAGTGTAACTTTATAGAAGAAATACCATTTCTAAGGTTTGAAAATATCTTGGCCTGATTAGTTTAAACTCAGGTCAGTTCAGTCAGAGTCTAGAGAATAAATATTTACATAGGTATGAGTTCCATTCTTCATTAATCATTGATTAACCCAAAATATATTTATTGACTGCTAAAGCTTATTCTGGGCACTAGGCAAATGGCACTAAATAGATCAGATAAACTCCTCCATCATGGAACTAATATTTCAATAGAGCAGAGAGACAATGAACAAATGAACAAAAGAGATCATTTTAAATTGTGATGAACTATATAAAGGAAACAATAAAAAGGTCTGAAGTAGAGAAAAAATAATCAGTAATACTTCTAGAGATGAAGTTTTAGAAAGATTATATAACAAATGACATTTATGCTGAATGAAGCTTCAAAGATTATAAAAAGTTAATCATATACTAAATGTGAATATTCAGGGATTGGGCAGAATCTCATGCAACAGAAAGCAAAACATGTGCAAAAGGGCAGGAAAGGAGCTTTTCTTGTTCATCAGACCAAGAAAATAACAGTGGAAAGAGGAAGGGAGCTACAGAGTAGTAAAAGCTGAACAGGAGAAAGGTAGGCATCAGATGTACAGAGAATTATAGGTCATTGTGAGGAGTTTAGCTTGCGACAAAGGGAAGTTATTTTAAGATATTAAGCATAAGATCTGCCTGATCTAATTAACATTTAAAAATCACTCTTTATGCCATGTGGAGGAAAGTTAGAAGGGTATGAGAAGAATAATGGAAACCACTGAGGAAGCTGCTGTAATAGATGTTTAGCTAGAGCCAATAATGGTAACCTAGTGAGAAAATAAAAGAATAGAAAGTTTTCATTTTTATGGACATGGCTTGCTGATGGGTTAATTGGTGAGAACATAAAAGAAAGGGAGAGATTTGAGATCAGTTCTGGATTTCTGGCTTGAGCAGCTGGCTCTTTCACTCTTGTGAAAAAGACAGATGGGCTGGGTAGTTGGTAGGGAGTCAAGCCCCAGAGAAAAAAATCAAGAGTCCCAGGTAAAAATGTTAAGTTCAAGAATCATATGCGAAATGTATAGAAATGTGTCAAAAATTCTATATGCAAATCTAGACTGAATATCTTAGGAGAAAATTGGGCTGGGTAGATACATTCTGAAGTCATAGCATATACAGAGTATCAAATATTATAAAATTGGGTAACATTTATTTGGATTACCTTCCCTTAGAGAAATGTTTCTTTTATTTTTGTATGAAATAACACATATGAAAAAAAATCTGAAAAGTGTATAATGGTAAGCTTGGGTGGATTGAGGCTATATGGAACTTAGTAAAAATAAGTTCATTATATTATAATAACTATGCATCAATTGGGTATAGACTTATTGGGGTGATCACTTCATAAGTTATATAAATGTCTAATCACTAAGTTATATACCTGAAACTAATAAAATATTGTATGTCAACTGTAATTAAAAAAAAATCAGTTCACTACTTTTAATATGTAGTATATCATTATGGTAAGAGTTATAGGTTAGATTCCCTGGGGAACAGACTTTGAGGAGGAGATTTGCATGTAGATGGTCTATTGGGTCATGTTCTCAGGATCAATACCTTCAAGGAATTTAGGGAAGCAGAACTGGGCAGAGGGGCACAGTAAACTATAATGTGGTCTACCTACACAGACCTTTGGAACTAGAGTAGCCCCTAAGAGTTTTTCTAAATTGTGGAAAGGTGGCTAAGGTTTTGTAGCCTCACATCAATTAACTATTGGGTATAAACTCTCTGGGAAGAGGATATAACCTTGGCCAAGGTAACTCTCTCTGGAGAAGTACAACTTTTAAGGAGAAACTCAGTTAAGAGCCATCAGTAGGCAACATAGCTGACAAGAGAATAGAAATCTAGACTGGAGGAAGAGGTCCTAAGGGGAGAAAAAACATCCACTAAAATAAAAGAATTAAATACAAAGTATCAGGAAAGATATTAAATATTGAATCTGTATAAAATCTTCATTTAAAATGTTTTTTAATGAGAAGCTTAAGTATGCTTCTGTGGATATAACTTTTTATATTAGTTTACATACTTGTAATTGTTACCTGTAATGACTTTTTAATGATGATCTTTTCAAATTGTTCTGTTATCCTTGATGAGGAACTTTACATGACTGTAATAAAAATGTTAAAGTATATTTTTACAACTACAGAAAATTTTTGAGTTGAAATTATATGTATATATTGTAAAATAGTTATTTTTATTGATAAATGTAGTATTAAGTTTTTAAAAATGAAAATATAGGTGGATTTCAAATACATTGAACTTTTGTCATAAAACAAATTTCAAAATAATGGCGTAGCTCTAATGAGCAGAAACTGCACCTATTGTTAGTAGTCACCTGGCAGCTGGTTTGGTCATCTCTGAAATCAAATCCTAAAGCAGGTGCCCATGTAGTAGAGCACACCTGTAGTTGTGCTAAATGTATTGTTAAGCACAAAGTCCAACAGCCAAGACATGGTGGGACACATATTATGAACCCCACTCCATTGAAATCACCTTCCCAGAAGACATAAATATGGCTGCTCACTTCAGAAAATGACCAAACAAAAGGTCCATGCCATCATGCCCTAAAAAGACCCTTGAGGGCTAAAAAAAACTGCTGTGGCACAGTTAAAGAGTCTCTGAGAGCTGAAAACAACATCATTTACTGGCTCTGTGTTAAATAATACTAAAACAAGACTTTTTAAAAAATGAGCAGAAAATAAAGTTGATTGTCATTATTTGTAGTAGTTAGGCTCCATAAAGACTGAAAGCACTGAATTAGTAAATACTGAACCATTTTTTGTAAAGAAATACAGTTAGGTGCCTCCAAGCCTCTGGTCACCAGATTTTTGCAATTTGATCAATACAGAACCTAGTTTTATGTGTATTTCTGTTAAAGGCATTTATATTTATATATTTACATTTAAAGATATTTATATATCATATATTTAATATATTAAATATATGTTATATTATGATATAATATATTAATATATTTAATAATAGACATTTGATATATATTATATTTTATATAGAATATATATTTTATATAAAATATACATGATATGTTATATATATTTTTATATATATATATAGTTGATTCATAGTGTACTAATAACTAAGAGCACTATACTTCATGCCTAAACAAAGTCTTTTTAACACTTGTACTTTCTCCTTAAGGCACATCATAGCCTGGTTGCACTTAAGAACACTAGACAGCACTTTAGCATCATACCTGAGGCCCTTTAAATAGCAAAATCACCAACAAAAATTCAAAAATGTGAAAAACACGGAATTAAATAGACCACAAAAAAAGACACTTGTTTATAGTATGAGAGTGGAAACAAGAAAGCAGAGTGTCACTTTGTTGAGTTCAGCTGGGAACATGTATATGGAGCAAATCAAATTTGTTGTGACTCTGCATGTTCATAAATGACCATCAGATCACCAGACGTATTGATGTGGGGCTTAAGAATAAATTTTAGCTAGTAGGCAAATTCACGAATACTCAATCTGTGAATAGTGAGGACCTATTGTACTCACCTCTAGAAAGTAAAACTGCAGACTAAAACAGCTTCTCATTCAGGCTCATTTAAAGACACTTGCCTCGCTTGGCCTACCAATCCAAAGCATCATAACATAATTTCTGCCCAGTCCTCGATAGTTCACCTTGCACAGCCTCTTTGAAAATCACACAGCCAAGGCCCTATAAATATCTTTCTCTTAATTTTTCTATTTGAGACACTACTAAGTTGGTATTTTCCCTTATTACAATAAGTCTAACAGATTTATCTTTACTTGAACTTTGTATGTCTTCTTAGTAATCTTTTGGTGACCCTATAATCAGCACCATTTTCAGCACAACAGGAATACGTGGTTATAGCAATCTTTTCTGAAATAGGTGGGGCTGAGAACTTTTAATAGAATATTTAAATTTACTTAAATCTAATTCAAATTGAAAACTATGACATTTAAGTGCCACTTTTTCTCTTTCTCATTTAAGTGCTACTTCCCCGCCCCCCACTCTCTCCCTTTCTCTCTTTCTCTCTCATTCTCTTTCTTGCTGAACAGTCATTCACTGGAACAAAGTATTGTCTCCCTTATTTAATTCTTTCTCCTTTAGTTTATGGATAGAGACAATTAAAAATACCTGTGGTGGAAAATTGAAATAGTGCTGAGCAATAGAAGTACTGTGCTTAATTACTGTGAGATGGGAGATAGATGGTAAATGATTCTTGTGTCAATTTGAAGACATCAGCACTCATATTTCTCACATGATATGGACTGTGACCTGAAATCACATTTATTCAATTAAGCTCAGGCATAAAATTCCAAAATGCCTTTTTCCTTTTACATCTGCTAAATCAGCAAGACTTTTTTATTTATTTCCACAATTATTACTATCACAACCCAAATACCAAAGATCAAGTAAAAGAGAGTGACTTAAAATTTTTACATAAAGAAATTATGATGAAAATATGAACCAAATTAGACAGCAAAGATTCCAGTCTTCTTATGGCACAAGCAACAAGGCAAATGACATGCATTCTTTATACCTTGGTTACTATATCCATATCATAAAAAAAATGGGATTAGATATTACTTAGATTTCTTATAACTCAGACTATCTATGATTCATATTGACAGATTCTATATCTTTCCTTTATCATTGAAGATTGATTTTATGCATATACACCATTAGGAAAAATGTCTAGGCCTGCTACAATCTTGTTTCCTCACATTCTAGGAATAAGAACTAGAAAATCTGTTCAAGGTAGGTATTGATAACCAATCACTATTAATGAGGACCATGGGCATATTTCAGAAATAACTTGATAGATAATTCTGTCTCACAAGTTTTAGGGTACATAACCATTCTAGCATCTTCAAGTTCAATAGCATCTCAAAAGAACTTCTGGTTTTCTCTGCCCTCTGTTGCACTTTACAAATGAGGACAATGCGGCCAAGACAAGGACACCTGAGTTCTGTTGTCTTTATTAACATTAGAACTGGCTTTTAGGAGGAATTAATCAGTTTAAGAACTAAATATTGTGATAATCACTTGATTGGTCTGGTTTTCAGTTTGAGGAGAAAAGTAACAGGATTTCCGGTTTACGGTAACAAACATTTTATTTCAGAGTAGAACTTTTTAGACAGACAGAGAATAACTGAGAAAGTAACCTCTGGGGATGTGGACATATACATCTTCAAATCTTTCTGGTTTGAGAATTCTATAAATGAAGAACTAGCCATCATCTTGAAAAAGAAGAGTAAAAACCAATTTTAGACACCATGTCCAAAGCGAGTGTTCCTGCCTACTGCTTTTCACAAGCTCCTGTGTTCTTTGCCAAGTGAGGAAGCCTGATAACTAACTGATCTTCATGGCACCTTCCCACCAAAATATAAAAGATCCCTATTCTGAACGACAAAATTAGTTTTGGGCCTCAGAGCATTTTTTTCTGCTCTCATTGAAACTGTTATGAGGACTAAAGTTCTCAGTAACAGGTTATATTAATTTTCAACTGCATCCAATTTGTGACTGTTTAATGCCAGTTTAAACAACAACGGCAAGCAAAGCTTAGAGAAATTAAAAGAAACGTACCCAAAAAAGAGATTCCTGCTCATGGGTGCCAATAGAGCATCAAAAATAGATATGGAAAGTTAAATGCCAAATACAGGTTGCAAATATTCAGCAGCAGTTTTAAGAGCCCCTGGTGTTCAATTAAATTATACCATGCAATGAAATGCAGTCACTGAAGGCACCATTGTCCATGAATACACCTATGTATCACCAAAGCTTAATTCTTACTTTTTGGGTTAGACATGGAAGAGAAATCTTTACCCTCTGGACATTTACCTGCAACACTTGGCTGCTTCCCACACAGTGAAGAGTCTATTTTAATCAATTTCCAAGTCTGTTTCTTCTCTTTCCATCTCCTGTCTGGGTCCTGGATTCTGAACAGATGTAACTTTATTTAGCCAAATTACTCTGTATCTTAATAACTATCTGGATGTCTGTGTTTTTCGTTTCGTTTTGTTTTGTTTTCCTTCCATTTATTCTATAGTCATTTGCATCCCACTTCCCCATTAGACAGTCACAGAGAAGCTGGAGAGATCCCATCTGTGCGTTTCAGGGGGCGAAATCAAACAGCCCTGGGACAGGTGGATCAGGCAGCAGGAAGGTGACCCCAGGTGCTCAGCAGGTGGGGTGAGCAGCGCAGGAAATCAGCAGGCAGCAGGATGTCTGAAGGGCAGACAGGCCCATGCTGCCTGTGTACAGGCAGCAAATCAAGCAGGGGTAAGCAGGTAAGAAGGGTGACAGGAGGGCAAACCAGGCATATGACCAATGGATAGAAAGAAACAGAAGGTAATTAGCTAGGGGGAGAGGGCAGATGGAGGGCATTTACCAACAATTATCAGGGGAAAGGGTAGCAGGAGGGTAATAATAGGAGGCAGTTCTGAAGGGCCAGAGCACATCAGGCAGGTGAGATATAACAGCAGTGAGGACACTGGGCATGCCTTACCTGGGTAAAAGCATTGAGGAAAGAACCTCACTACCTTTTGTAACAGGACCAAGGAGTCAGTGGAGCTGTAGGCAACTAAGGGTTGCAACCCCAAGAATGTGTGGTATCTGGGTCAGAGTACCTATTACAAATCACCAAAGGAAGTATTTGCACTACACGCATTGATTCTTTTCCTAAGGGACCTCAGAAAAGTGCTGTTTAAGTTGAGAAATTAAGGTTAGGAGATAATATGGAACTGGCTCAAGTTCACAGCTGGTAAGAACTACGATTTTAAGTTGAGCCTCTCTGACATTCAGACTCTTCCATCCTCTACAGCACAGTGGGTGCCAAGCTTGGAAAGTCTTCTTTTGACTACTAGCAGATGGTATATCCTCATCCTTATAGAGAAAGACATTGGCTTCTGTTGAGCACATTTTCTCAAGAAGAAACATTACAAAATAATGTTACTCAGATTTGACTTATGTATAGATTACCATTAAAGATACAAAAAGCCTCACATGTGTTCAAGTTCCAGAAACCTTAGTTTTGATGGCACACCAGAAACTGTAAATCAGATCTTCAGCAGCTCAATATGAAAACAAACTCTGAAAACATATCGCATTAATAGTCTCTGCATCACTGGTCTCTTCACTCTACATGATCATTGGGCCTTTGTGTCAGTTGGGAGCTTTCACCTACAATTCATAGAAAGCCTTGATCCAGATGGCATGATCATTAGGACATTTATTTCACATCTCCAGAAATTCAGGTATGGAACAAGATCCAGTGGCTCACCCATAGTTCTCTTGCTCCACTATCTTCCACAGTGACTTCCTCTTCAACCCAGCAGCATGATGGCCATAGCAGCTCCAGGTGCTGGACCCAGTAGTAGTCTGTTCTAGAACTAGATGAAGGGCTGCCATATCTTGTATCTTCTTCTTAGGAGTAAAGGAAGTGATTCAGAAGCTCCTTAACCCAAGCACACTTTTCCATACAACTCATTGACCAAAATGATCATATAAGAGTGTCAAACCAGTTACCTTGAAGGGAAATAGAGTTATTATGATGGATGATCTCATCAGCATTCACTCTTCCTCTGAGCTATGTCTTGAAAAAGGTAGATATCTGAACATTATGAAGATTCTTTTAGAAATGAGGGAAAAGATGAATGCTGATTGGCAACTAAGAGTCCCTCTCTGCTCCAGTCTTCAATTAATGATTGTTGAAAAAGCAAATGACTGAAAATGAATGATCTTTGAGCAGGTTTGATTGGGAAAGGGAATAAAAAAAGCACTGAATTCAGAATTGTTTTCAGGATCATTACTCATCTCACAGTAGCAATGTGACCTTGAACTAATCACTCATTTCCTCAGACTTGGTTTCCTCATTTGTAAAGTGGAGAATATAATGCCTGCACCATTTAACTCACATGGTTGTTATGAAAATTAATATATATGTGTAAGACAAAAGGTTATGTAAATGTGAGGCATTATTATTATTAATATTCAAAATTTAATCAACCTGGTTATTCTGTCAGTAAGAAAATCTTTATTATTTTCTATAGGCCAAATACAATTTAAGTGTGAGCTATAGAGAACCTGGAAAAATGTAACATCTGGAAAATATGTAAAACTCACCAAGGAATTAAAATATTATATGTCTAAGATTGTATAATACATCATTCAGAAAACAATGTAAAACAACTTAACGGTGTCAGGCAAGTTCAATGTATGTTAGAAAAAAATAAAGTCACATCCCATCATTGTATTTAAAACCAAATTCTCATAGAATAAGGATCTAAATATAAAAATCTATGACGGTGTTAGATAAAATATTAGAAAACATTTATTTTTAATCTAAGGGTGGGAAGGGCCTTCTCCATCAAGTTTAAAATTCTTAAGCCATAAAGAAAAAGAGATATATTTTAATGCATTAGATTTTCAATATCTTACATAAAATATATCATAGAAAAATAAAAGACAAATGACAATCTCTCTCTCTCTCTGTCTTTCTGTCTCTCTGTCTCTGTCTCTCTCTCTATCTCTATCACTATCTCACACACACACACACACACACACACACACACACACACACATACACACACACAGATATGTTGTCAAAAAATTCTAGAGTCCAGAGTGAGATTACAATGCAATATTATGAAAGAATTAGGAAGTGTCTCCAAAAGAAAGAAACATGGATTTTATACTTTGGTTCAATTCCTACCTTTAAAGTCTCACTTGCTCTGGAACATTGGCTGATTTCACATCTTCTGACACTAAATCTAACTGTAATTCTAGAATGATTCATTATTTTCACATTCTCTGATATTCTGTTTCAGTCCTTGCTATCATAAACCCCATCTTTTAGACTACTACATTTTAGGATAGTGAGACACTTCAGAGGCCTGCACCTGTTCTCTACTTGGTAATAACCAGGTGTGGCTGTTGGGCACTTGAAATGTGACTAGTGGAAACTGAGATGTCCTATAAGTATAAAATATCTGCCATCTTTCAAAGACTTAATATGAAGAAAACAACTTAAAATATTTCATTAATAACTATATATTAACTAATGTAAAAATTATACTTTGAATATATTGGGTTAAACAAAACATTAAAATTAATTTTCTTGTTTATTTAATTTTTAAAGTAGCTAGTAGAAATTTTTAAATTATACATGTAGCTTTGATTTGTGACTCACATTACATTTCTATTGGATAGTTTTGCTCTAGACATTGAAATGGTCTTTTTTTTTTTTTCAAGATTATCTAGCTAAGAATGTGTCAGTGTCTAGAAATTGTGCTCTATTCCTCCCCAGATTCTTACCATCCCCCACTTTATAGTTTCTATTGCTTAAAACTAAGACACAAGTAAGAAAGAGAAACAATTTTAGTTTCTATGAGTTGGGTCATGGAACATGAGTTCATAATGAATCTTAGATTTCAGTGCTGAGTGACTGAGTTTTGTCAGAGCCATTTAAAAATAGCAAAATAGAAGCGAAACAGGTTTTGAGGTTGAAGGCAACCTGCTTGCTTTTAAACAGGATGAATTTGAAAAAGTGGATATGCCCAGCAGGCATTTAGAATGTGAAAATCAAACTGCAGATAAAAGTTTCAAATGGTGATTTAGGATAGGAAGACATTCAGAGTCAGTATATGTTAGAAAACCATCTAATCAAATTGATTTAAAAATATTCTTCTATTAAGGCTTGCCAGAAATCATTTTGCCTAAACTATATTTAAAATAAATGTTATACAATGTCATATTTATCTTAACACATCAATGGTCATGCAAATTCTTAATAAGTAGCAATATAAAGAATAAAAAAGTAAAATATGTATATTCCCAGACATGCCCATAATGTGTGCTATTATGAAAAAGTATAATTTCATCTTCTCATACATAATTGTTTTTTCTTCATTTTTAGTTGGCTAGTTACATTTAATTTTGCATGTATTTAGTGACAGACACTGTACTGAGATAGAGGTAGTTAGAAAGAATACCCAAAACATTGATCACAGAATATAATAAATATCAGGTTCTCAATAACTCATTGTCAAATGAATAAAATAATCCTCTAATTCAGAATATTCAGATCTTCAGAAATAGATTCATTTACCTAAATCTCATAATGTGGCATATTAGGTCTCGTATGCACTAAAAATATGCAATGTTTTTTTTTTTTTCATCCCAAAGGAAAACAATTCCAATTGGGAAGAATTATAAATGTTAGTAAAGAAGAGGGTAATCCACAGTTATTCCTAGGAATAACAAAAAGTAAAATGCAAAGAGGACCCAGAGGTAGAATAATAGTATCAAAAAAACAGTGAAGACTTTCAGTTTCCAAACTTACATGTAAGGAGCTTAAAAGTGACTCATGTCTTAATAAATAAAAAGGTAAACAAAACTGAAAAAATCAACAACTCTACTTAGCTCTATCTGAGAAGCAAGGTCAGTAGGTAAAAATCACTTCCCTCCAAATTGGAGAGTTAGGCAGATATAGAATATCACAATTTACCAGAGCAGAACTCAGGAACAGAAATTTCCTCAGAAATTAGTGCCAGCACAGGAAAACCTGAACTGTAATTGACAAACGCCTGGAGGCTCAGTGTGGAAAATCTGAATTGTAAAGGTACCATGGCAACCCAGTAGTAGAAGAACCCCACACTTTTCTGAGTTATGCTTCCACATCTCTACCAGAATCCAACATAAAATATTGGAAAAGTGTTCCTTCAGGCATCTGGCAGGGGGAGGGTTAAAGAAAATATTGTTTTTCCTAACAAGGCCTTCTCTCAGGAAAGACAATTTTGCCAGAACATAAGTTACTGGAGCTTATCAGAGTTTAACCTCCCTAAGAAAAGGGAAATACCCAATTCCAGTCCTCTAGACTTTGACATGAAAGGAAAGAAATATCCAACCCTAGCTCTCTCTGTCCTTCCACACGGGGGAAGAGAAATACTCATGAAACTGGTAACTCTGTGAGAGCTGGAGTAGCTCTTTTAATATATTACAAAATAGGTTTTAATGCAAGGAACAGTATTAGAGAAAGAAAAACATCTTCTATAATGATAAAAGGTATCAATTCATCAGGATGATAGAATAGTTGTGAATGTTTATACACTTAACCATACTGCCCCAAAATATATGAAGCAAAAATTTGTAGAATTAAAAATGAAATTAGACAATTTAAAAATAGTAGTTTTAAATTTAAATAACCCACTTTCAATAATGAAAACTACACAGAAGATTAGCAAGCATATATAGAACTTAAATAACACTATAAGCCAAGACTTAGGTAACTGTAGAATGGTTTGCCTAACAACAGTAGAATACACATCCTTCTCAAGTGAACATAACACAGTCTCTAAGATACATTATACTTTATGCCATAAACCAATATCAGTAAACTTAAAATTTTTGAAATTATACAAAGTATATTCTCCAACTACAATAGAATCTTTTTAGAAATAAATTACAAAAAAAACTTCAGAAAATTTACTAATATATAAAAATTAATTATACCCTTTTAAATAACTAATGGCTTAAAGAAGAAATTGCCAAAGAAATTAGAATGGAAAACACACAGACATACATATAAACACACATTTCATGCACAAAACACATTTAAATTTGAAAGATGCAGCTATTATAGTGCTTAAAAAAATGTTAGCTTTAAATCACTATATTAGGAAAGAAGAAAAATCTCAGATCGATAGTTTAAATATTCTCCTTTAGAAAATGGAAAATAAATGAAAACTAAAGCAAGCAAAAGGAAATAAAAGAAAATTATAAAGATTGAAAAGAAAAAATAATAGAAGCAATTAAAATCAAAAGTTTATTCTTTAAAAAACAACAAAGTTGATAACCATTAAGCTAGGTTAAACAAGAAAATAAGATAAAATTACCAAAATTAGAAAAGAGGGAATATCATTATCAAAACCTTCATAATTAAATATATTTTAAAGAAAAATTATAAACAACTTTCTGCAAAAAAGTCTAGATAATGTAGATAAAATGTACATATATATTATATTTCTTAAAGCACCCACTAAGAAGCTAATGCAAAAGTAAATATATAAATATATACATACATAAATACATAAACAACAGAAGAATAAAATATTGCACCAAACATTTATTTGACACAAAAAATTTATCAAAAAAGAAACAGAATTCTTCAAAATAAGAAAAAGAGAAAACAAATTACAAAATTATTAAAGCTGTCTCATGAAAAATTAGAAATTCTTAATAGACCCATAATGACAACAAAAATGAAATATTAAGTAAAATTTTTCCACCCTATAAACCTCAGGCTCAAATGGCTTTTCAAGTGTATTTTAACAAACTCTTTTAGAAATTAGAAGAATAGTAAAAACTTCCCAGCTCATCCTATGAAGCTAGTATTACCTTGAACAAAAATCCAAAGACTTCAAAAGAAAATAAAATGACAGACCAGCATAGAGATGAAATACTCTCAACAAAATATAATCAAACCAGTTCCTAAAATACATGAAAAGAATTATACACCATGACCTAGTCAGACTTATCTTGAAATGCTTAGTAGTTTAATATCCAAAATCAATTAATGTAATACACTACATTAGTAGAATAAAGAAGAAAATCCATATGAAAATCTTAATAAACACACACAAGTTGACAAAATTGAACACCCATTTATGACAAAACTTTTAACTCAAAAAATAATGAAAAATTTTCAACCTGATTAAATGAACCTTTGAAAAACATACAGTTAACATTCTATTTATTGGTGTAAGACAATTTTTCCCACTGAGTTTAGAAACAAGACCAGGATACTTGTTCTTACTATTTTTGCTCAAAATTGTTCTGGAGTTTCTAGCAAAAGTAATAAAACCAGACAAAAAGAAATACAAGTTTTCCAAATAGAAAATAAAAAATTTAAATTACCTTTATTTTATTCGCTGTTGACACGTCTTTGTAGAATTTCCACAGAATCTATAAAAAAAAAGACATACTACTGTCACTAATAAATGATTTTGTCAACATTATAGGATAGAAGAAAAGCAACCAAAACATTTTTTTCTAATATGACAGCAATAAACTGAAAACTAAAAATTTTAAAATGCTATTTAAAATAGTATAAAATACATGTAAACCTAGAAAAATATCATAGGTAAGGGGCCTAAAAACTAATAACTACAATATACTGCTGAAATAAATTTAAAATACCCCAATAAATGGAGAAATATATTATCTTCATGGATTGAATGATTCTATATTGTTAAGATGTTAATTCTTTCTAAATTGATTTATAGATTTAATGCAATTCTAATCAAAATCTTAAAAGGTTTTAATTTTAAAAATTGACAAGGCGATTCTAAAATTCATATGTAAATACTAAATTTCTAAAATAATAATAAAAATACACTTTGAATTAGAAGAACAAATCTAGGATGACTTAAATTACCTGACTTCAAGATTTAATAGAAAGCTATGTATTTAATACAGTACAGTATTGCAAGACAGAAAAATAAATCAATGGAAAAAAAATGAGTCATTCTCTCTCTCTCTCTCCTGATTTTATATATATGTATGTATGTATGTATGTATGTATGTATGTATGTATGTATTTGTATTTATATGTATCTATTTGTACATATGTAATATATATTTATATTTATTCATATGCAATTCATAAAAACATGCAAAGGCAATGCAGTAGAGAAACAAGAGTGTTTTAAAAATGGTGCTGGATCAATTGAATATCCATACTTTGGTTCATTAAAAAAAACAGTCATACTAGATCTAAATGTAAAAGCTAAATCTATACAATATAAGAATACATAGGAGAAAAATCTTTGTGACTTTGGTTTTGGCAGAGTTCTTAAATACAACATGAAATACATGATTCATAAAAGAATAAGAACAATTATAATAAAATCTCAAAATAGGAATGCTAAGAGAAACGAATAACAATAACAACAAAAATGCACACACTGTATGATTTTTTTTTTAATAAAATTCTAGAAAATGGAAACTAACCTATAGTGATAAGATCAGTTGTCTGGGTTGAGAGATTAGGAAGGGGCAGGAGGGAGAGATTACAAAGGGTCACAAGGAAGCTTTTGAGGATGATGGATGGTTGGGTTATCTTGATTTTGTTGATGGTGTTACAGGTGTATAGATATATCAGAACTTACCCAATCATATACTTATGTAAAGTTTTATGTATATCAATTTTACTACCATATAACTGTAAAATACATACACATATGCACTGAGGAAAAGTGAATATTTCATTCACTTTTAATTGTCCATGTTTATCATGGACAATTCTGTTTCAAAGGTAGGAAAATCATAAGTTCTAAAGAGAAAATACTGCATATCTAAGAGGGAGAGGGAAAGAAAGATGGGGTGGGAAGGACATGTAAATTCAGTGTTTGATGTAGCATAAATTATTGAGGGCTTTCTGTCTTGTCTTTGATCTCTCTTACCTGTAATTGGAATAGGTTTAACTGGAATTAATTGGAAAACCTTAAATTCAGCTAGGTTCTCCAAATCTTTTGACTTTTGAAGATATTCTTCATTATACCTTTGAATCTAAGTTTCTACATTTGCAAATTCAGGTCATGGAGATATTTCCATGCAGGATATTTTAGGATAATGAATTGTCTGATAACACATTGTGATTTTGGCACAAACACAAAGCATTATTATTGTTATTAAATATTATTAGCTAGGGTCTGGTACTGGACTGATAATTACTTCAAGGAACACATAATAAAATGCTAACTGTAAAGTATACATAAATTTATATACCCATTAATATCCAACCTGCCAAGAAAAAATATTTTGGAAGACTGTCAACATTATTTCTTTCACAGTGTTAATAAATTTTAATTTATATTCAAACTCATCTCCTCAGTGCCTCACATACAACTCTCTTCAATACCAGTTTAAGTTCTTTGGCTTAAATAAAACTAATTCATTTACCTTTTTCATTTGAAGAATAACAGCTTATGATGCAGTATTATGATGAGAAACCTCATTGCCATAGTTTAGTTGTTATAGTTTCACATTGTAATGTTTGGTAAGAAAACAAATGATTGTAGAGATTAGAAAAATTAAAAGTTAGAATTTTAGAAAGTAAAATAAATAAATATTGCTATGTGAATAGAACTAATCACACCTATATTATTGTATTTGTTCAAAACACTTCATCAGAAATCATTTTTAGCATCATTTCAAAATACATGTCACAAACTCTGCAATAAGAACTGTGAGTGATCAATAAGAGGCAGGAGATGTGGTCATTGCTATCAATATATACAAGTATTATCAGACATATATCCCTGTGTATGATGAAAGGTAGTGTCTCATTTGTCATCACTTAAGGAAGCCCTGGTACCTACTACTATATCATTCTGGTCCAAAAGCTACTTCACTTTTTTCAGTTGGACAACTTTCAGTTCTACAGGAAAATTAAAATATTGATGTCATGAGTACTTATATACCCATTACATGAAACCACTCATTGTTAGCATCTTGCAACACTTGTATGCTCTCTCTCTCCCTACATTAATAGAACCACTTGAATATAAGTTATGTATATTTCTAAGATTTCTTACATGTTCTGAACAAGAGTGATTACTTTTAGCCATTGATACCAGCTTTCATTGATACCCCCCCAAAATAAGTGATGTTCATGATTTTTTATAGGCTTATTATATATGATTACACCTTTAGGAACCCACACAAACAGACTGCTGTCAGGGCATGTTAGCTTTCTCCTCAATCTTTGCTCTTCAGATGGGCATCTAGAATGTGGGGCACACAATTCATTTCCTAAATCACGACACCTCTGATGGTAAAAGAAGACACTTAATAAGTACTACAGGACAGCTGGTATAAATGAGAATGCCTCATGTAAACAGGGACTTTTGGTCAGTTTACCTTGAGGGAACAAAGTAGGTGCAGTTGCTGAGGAGTAACTTGGGGCACTAACTTGGGTGCTTAACTTATGACTAACAGATACAATCCTAAAGAACAAAAGGTTTTTCTGCCAACTCATGGATCTGAGGCACAACTCCTATTCTGAGTCTCTGTGATTCTCTCTTCAAACAGTATACACTAATGTTTTGGTCTTTAAAAAAAAAAGAAGAAAAGAAATTTATTTAGCAGAAATTAATACAATGCCAGTGGGATACAAAATATGTCAATTGTAGTCAGGGTGATGTTCAGGGGCAGCTCGTCAATAAGTTGAACTTGCTGGACACTCAAACTTTAGCACAGTTGCCAAGTCTCCAAGTAACTCGTCATGAGTTCTTTAGACAGTAGCTTGAAAAAGGATCAAAGTTCAGTTATCTGGTTGCTGGGTAACACAGTAATTTCTTCCCTAAACTTGACATCTTTTAAGAAAGTGTTTATGCAAATCTATTTTTATTTTTCTATCCTTCTGTAACACTGCAAATCAAAACAACCGTTTCCTCTTAGTTACCGTTTGGTCTAGGTATACCCAGTAAGTCACTCTTTTCATGGGTATGAAGCAAGTGTGAACATACAGTCTGTTACCAGAAAAAAAACCACAATTCCAAAATTGTGGTCAGACTGATGTAAAATTTCACCAACATCACGGTATTGGTAAAAAGGATAGCCTTAAAAAAGTATTAAAGAGTTGGGTATTTTAGAGTAATCTGAATCCCTATAGATTTCATCTCATCAGTATGGACTAGACCAACTGAGTGAAGGAGGAGCTGGAAGCATGATTGCTTGTTGCCAGCAGAAAGAGTATCTTCAAATGACTGAAATTCTCCTCCCTGACCCCATAGAGAACATTCAAGTTTGAGACATTCCCTTGACTGCTACCCAAACCACTTGGATAGCAGAGCAAGGAGCCAGTGAGTGTCACAGCTAGGAGAGTATAAATAGAGAAAGGCCAGAATTTCTAAAAATTGAGAAGACATTTAACAGAAGACTGATATCTTGGCAAACTATCCATCAGAGAGATAGCACTGGGCTCTGAGCTACTCAAGAAGGCTTCAAAGAAGGAATTCACTGTGCTGAGATTTAACATGTGCATTAGAGAAGGATGGGTAATGGGGATAGCTAATTTTTAAGGAAGGAACAAAATAATTAGAGTTATGGAGACACTGCAATTCTACAATGTGCTTAGTGGATGAATAAACTAGTATTTTCAAAGCACTTTAATTTGTATCATCTCATTTAATTATCATAACTAATTTTGGAAATAAAATGAGCAATATTATAATTTTTAAATTATAAATGAGAAAACTTAAATATGGAGAAAATGCACCTACTTAAGCTGCTTTGAGTTTTATGGCAGAATTGGATCTAGTAATAGACATACATTTCAATATATTATTCTTATACTCCCATTTATCTTCTAGATGATGAAAGTGAAGTTCAGAGAAATCAGCACACAAGTGGTACTCAGGATTCAAACCAGAGGTCTCAGGTTCCATATTTCAAAATTTTCACTATATTTTATTGACTTAAGAAAGAGAAGAGGAGGGTTAGGGAATTCATTAAGAAAATCAATTCTAAAGAACAAACTAGGTGGGGGGGGGGAAGTTGTGACTTCCAAATGGAATCCTCAGTCACTATAATAAATAGGTGCAATCTTGGAAACAGAGATGCCAGGCAAGTATCTGGGGATACCAATCAGAATTCCTACAGATTTTTATAGTTTCCTCTAGCTTTTAGTCAATCCTGCCTACAAATTTTATATTTGTTCCTTTCTCTGCGCTTTTTCTCAAGTTTTCTTGTGCCTAGGCAGTTCTTGATCTTTCTACTCCACTTTCTCAATCTCTCAAGGTCTTGTTCCATGAACTTAACCCAAAATTCTTATTCATCTTTTGCTAATCTGAGCTTCTATGGCTCCTGTTTCTGAACTACGTATCAACATGGCATTGTTCTGTACACACTGAAGAGGTCCTGTTGATCCTGTGCCAAGACAAAATAGAATGTTGATGTTTGGTTTTGCTGGGAGCAGACTGCTTCCAGAAAATCATGATGCATTTATTCGCCATGCCCTTTACACAAATTTGGGAGTAATTTTTCCCTCCAAATTCTCTGCCTCCTTATTTCTAGTAACAGTCATTTTATATTTTAAATAATTTTGAGAAGGGACAGATGCATTATGAAAATGTTTGTTCCATGATTTAGCATTCTTTTCAAACGTGAAAGAAGGCACACCAGTGTATTGCATGTGGAGACTTGAAATCTTGGCTGAGTCCACCATTCCCTCAGAGCTAAAGCATAACTGAATTTTTATCCAGCATAATTCTTGACTTCAAGTTGGAAGAGCACAGGTGTTTAGAGGCTTGAAGCTCTAATTTTTTTTTTACATGTAGGGAATGAACAATGTCTCATGTGCCCTGGCACCCATCACCATGTCCCTTCTAGCATCAAGAAACCAATCGGCAAAAACACAGTGCATTTTGGCTCCTTTCTTGCCATCCTTCTGGTTTAGGCCAGACACCCGCCAAGTCTCTCATCATTTGGCTTTGCTCTTTGAAATTGGCAGAAACTTAAATATAAGATATTCATGCTTAGTTTCCTAATTACTGTAAAGGGGAATGCTGTTGTCCTGATGCCACTTGGAGCAATGGCTCCGGTGTGTGTACTCTAAAATCTGCATTGCAAATGGAGTTCCTGGTTTGGTGGTTTAGATAGTTTAGAAATAATAAGTAGTAATTCTAAAAATAGTCTTAGGTCTTTAAAAGCCATTTATAAGTTATAAGCTTCAGAGGTAATGTAAGGGATGATAACATGCAATCAGCAAAATATGGATGCAACAATGACGATGACATACTATGTTACCGAAGACACATTTTCATTTACTTACCAAGGCTATAATTTTTTTTCAATATGTGATTTACTAAACACCTTAAAAGCACTTTAAAAATATAATCCTCACAAAGTCTGTGAGGTTGATATCATTATTATTCTCAATGTACAGGTTATGAAATATGGAATTAGAGATGTAACTTGTAAGACAACTACACATACCAAATAAGTGTCAACTGAAATATAAACTCCAAGTGATTCAGAATCAAAGTTCTTAATCACTACTATATATTATTTTCACCAATATGTAGTCATTTCTCCCTGTCCAGAGGCAGAGCACCCCTCTTATTTATGTATAATTTCCTTGATAAATATTCATTATTCATCTTTCTTTATAAAATTACTAAGGAAAAGAAGAATGCTTTCTTTAACCTTCTAGGTTCTTTTGGCTAGTTTAATAATCACGTCAATAGGAGACAGATTAATAAAAGAAAATATCCAAACTTAATTATATACATATATATGAGAGCCCAACAGACATACGAAAGTCAGAGAGCCCACACATATTTGAGGTTCTAAGATAGAAAGGTAAAATGAGGTATATATGACATTCTGAGTTAAGGAGGAGGTTAGGTGCCTGAGGCTTCATAGGAGAGAAAGGTCATTTGCTGGATGATAAAAAGAGATGTTCAGAAATTAGAAGTTTGCCCTGCTTTATAGGTCATAAAAAGTCATTTCTGGCAAATAACTTATTATGAGCAAAACCCCCAATTCAAATATAAAAAGAGTAACCAATGAGGTAAATGAAACACGTGTAGCCTTGGAAGAAAACAGCTGTTAAATAAAGATTGAAGATAACCACGAAGTTTGAAATTGGCAGATGTTCTAGTGTTTGTAGTAAAAAAAGAAAAAAAAAGTTTTTGAAATGATTATAAAGAATACTGGGTATCCTTCAATGAGATGGTGAGCATAGTCTAGTAGACCTTAGAGGGTTACCTAAATCCATAGGAAGTCTACTGCTTTCATCATCTTTGACTAATCTTAAAATTCTAAAAGTTATTAGCAGTAAAAACAAATTTTATTTTGGAATTATTACAATAGGAAAATAAAAAACTCATTATAATACTGGGCCCATTTTCTGATACAATATGGACAGATGAAGATTTATAGCCAAAGAAAGTGGCAGAGGATATAAAAGAGTAAGAGGAAACATCAGCAATGAGAGGGAATTCTAGCTATAACCACTTGAAAGGATTCTTGTTGAAGGCCAATCAGGGTCATGAGATACTGAGATAGAAGATGATAAACTTGCTCAAATTCTGAGGGTGATCAGCTAGCAGGGGTAAGGATTCTTATCTGAACTGACTCAACAGAATTCTGGCTAAAATTATGTGACGCGTGATCAGTAAAGAAAGACACAGAAGCCCGATGTTTAAGCCTTGTTGAGAAGAGGGCTTAGAGGAGGTTGATTATAGTTTGGTCAAGAAATCATTGTCACTTCCCTGAGAGATATTAAGCAGTTTTACATTTATTAGGAAATTCTTTGAGTATTCTTGATTGCCTGTATATAGTTGTTCTTCAGATGTCCCTTTGAACTAGTTTTAACACCTTACTGGAACTTCATTAATTAATGAGTTGAATAAAATTTTTGACACACATTCATTTTATATTATTATGAAAGCCAGAGTTTTACTTTTTTAAAAAATTACCCTTTAACACAGATAAAGAAATACAAAAAGTATGGTTCCTATGAAACTTTGCTCTGTTGTATAAGTCTGCTGTCCATCATTTCCAATTGGCTTTGTATTTAGGAACATTTTATTCTAGAGACTGACTAATCATTAATAAACATTTTTGGTTTTTATTACAACTAGTTACAGAGCTTCTTGAGTGATTTTCATTTAAGTAATTTGGTGATGATAATGTTAGGCAAAGATGTAGACAAGGGCAATGAGGAGGGAATAAATGCCCAACCCATAGACATTCCTTAGGACCTCCCTGAAATACTCATTTTATGGTCAAAAGTTACCTTTCCATCTTGAGGTACAAGAAAGTAAAAACCACAAAAATAACCACTGATTTAGTCTATTTGTAAGCACTTGTGCACTTGATATATACATTGATCTTTCTTGACCTTAGCCTCATTATACCATCATTAAAATATTTTTCTTATGCCCGGAGTTCATAAATCTAATTATAACAAATTGAATTCTGAGTAACCGCATATACAGTAAACAATGAGTTATATAACAATAAAATGTCAATCAATATGACCTCACCTGTCAATTAACTAGCACCGCTTCTGTAACCACCCATCACTGGCCACAGTACAAGGTATACTTCCAGGACTCTGAGGACCTACAGCCATTTCCAGTGTAGCATGTTTCTCTCTTGAAACTTACTTTAATAAATCTTACTTTTCTTAAACTTTGTTGATCTTAATTTTTTACTACGTCAACAAAAGGAATTGAGCTCTCTCAGCGCCCTCTAGCGGCAACAATAACTAAGTGCCTTTAAGTGATATGATGACCCTTAGAGAAATGAACAATAAACTTAAAACAAGATTCTCTTTTTAAAGCAAATTCTAAGGAGAAAGTATGTCCACAGAAAGAAGATCAATATAAAAGGAGAAAAAAGTAGAACAGAGAAACATTTTGAACTTTGGATTTTTTATGTACAATTCTGCAAAAGTCCAGAGGATTTTATCCTTAACAAGAGGTGTAGGAGAAAAGAAGATGAGAGAACTAAAGTTAATAACAGTAAATTTCTGTGAGAAGTTGAGTGGTTTATTTCCTTCAAATTCATGTTGGAATTTTGCTTCTTTAATGTGTATGTGTGTGTTTTTCTTTTCAGCTTAGATAGAATAACATCAATATTTTCTTTAGGATGTTTCTCCCCAGAGGTACTAGAATGATAGGCAATTGGAAGTCACACAGAGTGAGGACCCCTTAGGTTGCCTGCAAGCAACTTAACCAACTGGGAGCCAATGTTACTGTTTCCTTTCAATTATGCTTGTTCTTTTTTGTTTTTCCTTTTCAAGCCTGTTGGATTATAGAACCTTGAATTGGAAACTGACATTAGCAATTCAAATTCTAAACTGAGCTTTTTAATGCTAAATACTTGTGGATATCATTTGAGAAGATTGTCAAGTTAAACAATGTAGATTTTTCATACATACAGCAAAGTGACTTTGCAGATATTACTCAGTTAAGATCCAAGTCATGATATTCATCTTGTGCTTATGCATAAAATCCAGAACCAGCAGAGTATTTTGTAAATTCAGCATTTAGCTATCTCTTACCCATTAAGCGGAAGAAAAGCAAACATTCCCCCTTCCCAAAACTTTTATTCATGCCTGAAGCTAAGCAAGGAGAAAGGAAAAAGGTTTTTGGAATTACAAATAGAACCTTTAAATTGTAGAAACTTGCTAATTTCATTTATGAAAGCACTGCCTAACTTCTGTTTTTTCTCTCTGTTGTTATTCAAATCTTTGTTCCTAGCCAAAGAGAAAAAGAAAGAATAATCCTACTAGGAATTTAGTGAATTTTCTTTTAGAGATCAGACATAAATACTGTATATTTGAATATGCAAATTTAATAGAACAGATTGCCAAGAAATGAAAAATGGTTGTATGTTTAGCCCTAGGAAGTTAGCCTAGCCTAATAGAGCTGACAAAGTGTTAAGGAGTGCCCACTTGCAGAACTCAAATAGGAAAGAAAGTGCATATAATTTGCTTACCTAACAGAAAGGAATCTGAAAGGTGAGCTGGATTGTGAAGACCTAAATTCTCCTAAATTAGCAATAAAATTCTTTTAAAAGGTCTCCATTTCTTAAGATTAAAGGTTTCCTCAAGTGACCTCTGAGATTATTTCCACCTTGAAAATGTGAAGACATTAAAAGATATTCAAAAGTTCACGCTGTAGATAAGGTATCTCATTCTATGACTGAGCACGTTAGTCACATTGTTTCTTACAGTTTGTATTCAAATATGGAAAATATTCACTCTCAGTAACTATGGTCATCATTCAACTCTTATATTTCAGTCTTGTATAATTTCCCCCTTTTTCAGCACACCCAATGAGTTTAACTAATTAAAAAAATGTTTTGTCAAATTAATATATATTTTTAGACCTACAAGTGTTCTATATTTGGCTGCTAACTAATCAAGGTTTTTCCTCCTTAATTTTTCTTTTTTTGTGTGTGGTAAGGCTCAGCCACTTAATATTTGGAAATTTGAAAAATTGAAAATTAGTTGTTCTTTTGGATTTACAGTAATCATTCAGACAGGTTGTCAATATCAATTTTCAGCCCACATGACTCTTCTGTACTGTTGAGGAAAAATCTCCAAAGCCCCAAAATCAGACCAGCAAAAAAAACCAAGCAGTTACTCAGAGAGAAAGAGAACCCAGGTTTATCACATGTGGTCCCAGAGGAGTTAGTGCTGTGAAGTTCTGGGCCCCTAGCCTAAGGACAATCTTTCTTTTCTATCCTTGCCATTACAGTTAGATGATTAGTTGATTTGTTCTCAGTGGGTGACAGACCACTGGAATTGCTATGGGCTATGGGCAGTTTAAACAGGAACTTAGACAATACACCTGTTATCTAGATAGAGCAATCCAAGGCCAGGGTGAGTCTTCAGTTGATTTTGAGACCACTCCGCCCCTTGGCCTATGCAGCAAGCATGTTAAAAGGAGCCAAACAAAGAACTGATTACAAAATTAGTCATTTGAGTGAAAAATTCCTGAAATTTCCTCTTCAATTCCACTCTAGGAGTTAAGTCAAAACTGTCCATGGATAGAAAATTGGGAAAAATAAGCCAAAGATGGGGGAGGGGACAACCCTCAATTAGTTCTAGGTGGAATGAGGTAAGGAAAATAACCATTTACCTAGTGCCCATTTTGAAGATCCAAAATAAATTCACATTTTGATAATATGTTATACATCCTTACCCTTAGGGTATAGTTTCAGTTCTGTTTAATTAAAGAGTAGATCTTTGGATTCTATACAATTTCTTAAATTTTATTATTTTATAAAGTTACAGAATATGGTGTCCTGAAATATGCTTCTTTCATATCTGATTATTTTGATAAAGAGCAAACAAGAATAAGCTCTAAAAACAGGAAGAAGTTACACTTTGATAAGGTAAATTTGAAGGAAATTTTTATTAAGGCTATCTCCCTTTCTTTACCTAAAAAAATGACTAAATCACAAGAAACTTATCCATGAAGGCTAAGACCAAATCCGCATAACAAAAACTACCTTTTTTACAGTAGCTTTTCTGATTGTAACAGGGTAAAATGTTGGGCCCCTCTGACTCTATCTTGTTCAACCCTGCTTAGTTCACTTGGCCTTTGGTCTAATAGTTTCTGCTTAGTCTTCTGTATAGACATGCTGTTATTAGAGGGATGATTTGTGTTTTATAACAACAACCCTGCCCATTTCCCCTTCCCTTGACCTAAAAGAAGCCTGAACCCTGTACTTCTTGGTTGGTGCTTTTTCGATCAATAAAACTTTTCTTATTCCAAACTTTTGAGTTTGGACATCTGAGTTTTGGCTTTTTGAAGCTTCAGACTCATGAACTTTGGACTGGTAACATGATCAACTCAACACTCCTCTCTTTTGTCTTTAGCTAAAAAAATGTATTTAAGCCTGCATTCTAAACACTTCTTTGAGTTACTCATTTTCCTCTGATTATCTCACAGGTATATATGAGGCATACATGTTAATAACCTTCTATTTGTCTTTTTCTTGTTAACCTATATGTTGTTATAGGGTTTCCAGCAGACAACTTCAAAGCTTAGAAGTAAAAATCACTTTGTTCCTTTCCTACAGTTTCATAATAAAGATCATTAGAGGTCAAACTAATACTTGCATTCAGCACTGGCTTTTTTAAAAAAGCATAATAATAATGTATATTATTAACCCAGATTCTGCTCTAAGCACTTTACAGACATAAACTCGTTTAATCAAAAAAGTAAGTGCTATTTTTAGGCAAATGTTAGGTAGAACTGAAATTCAGAGAGGTTAAGTAACTTGCCTAAAGTCACACAGCTGGTAGATGATGGAGCTGGGATTTGATCTAGACACTTTGGCCACAGAGCTAACTTCTTATAACTTCATTTTGCTGTTTCTCATGATATTAGAAGCTAGAACTCATTCTATGTATAATATACACAGTTTTTAAAGGGACTCAAGGAAACAAATAGAGGGCAAAGGGCATAGAAATTTGGCAATTTATATAGAGTAAAATAACAAATTGATTAATTTCTTCTGACATTTCATTTTCTTTGAGTGAAAATTCTACAACAAAAGAACATATACTGAATAACAAGAAAATTTATTACTAAGACTTCCAATATTTGTGAGTAAAGTAGGATGCTATGCAAAGCAAAGTGATTTATATTTATCTTCTCCATGTGTAACTAATTTTTACTTTGTTCTTTCCAAACGCATACACAGTTGGAATGACGCTTTTATTTTGACACAAAATGTTATTTGTATTGCTGTAACAATGCTAAATTTATGTAAGTTTAATGCAATGACTCTATAAGATCTTCAGGAAGACAAAATGTGCTTTAGGAGAATCTGCAGACCAGTTACTTTTCAATTCGACTGAATAGAAAATACAAGGGGGAAATCAGGGTGAGTTGTGGCATGGCAAGAGAAAAAGAAGTACCATATATCAAGGCAATGTGAGTATTAAAATATGATGACTGACTACAAGAAATTTGAAGAAAACTGGTTGCCTCTTTTCCAAACCAGATAGACTACAATGAAAAATGGAAAAGAACATCTTGTTTCCTCTAGTTCTATAGGTTACTTTGGGCCAAATGGTGTGAGTACTCTGCCCTTCTACTGATCTGCCATCTTTGTAATGAATTCTAGCTTATCTTGGTCAGTGAAACTGACCAGAGTAGCATAAGTATAAATATTTACATGATTCATCCAAATAAAAGCTAAGCTCCCCTTTCTGTCCCTCTATCCAGCATTTGCTAGAACTTCAAGTTACCTATAACAACAATAAAAACAAAAACAAAACAAAACAAATTTTAATCAACTTATAAAAATAAAATTTCTAAACTGAAATACCTGAACATCAAAATTGAATTTCTCATATAAAAATCTATGAATATTTAACAGAAATCCTTAGCTCTTATGCATTCATGTATTTTTCCAAATACAATTTAGTCAGCTAAGTTCTGGGGGCACTGAAGAGAAAGGGCCTAATTAGCAGTCATCTAAATTGAAGAAAAAATACAAAGGAAAATCTAAATAATTCTAGAATTGTATTGCCTTCAAGGAACAAATTGAAATAGAGTTTTAAAAATAGTCAAATAAGTTATAAATATGATGCTCTGAAATACTTCTTTTTGGTTTAAATTAGAGAACACTGCAGGAAGGCAAATGCATTTACCTGCAACACAAGTATTATATCTTATACTGCATTTATTTTTCTCATTTTGACCAGCCTTTTGATAACTCAATGAAATCTTGAAATCCAAGACACTGAAAATATATCAGACTAACAGTAAAACACAGGGAAACAAAAGAATCACAGTAGATAAACCTTTCTAATAGTCAATCCATCAAAGATGCTAAGATCTATGAAATTAATGTTATGAGTATAAAAACCAGCGTTCCTTCTTCCTGACCAATTTCATATCGGTGTTTCCCACCACAGTCCTTTTATTGACTTGCCTTTAAATTCTTTTTAATGTCAGGAAATATCTTTGTCATTATCCTCCCTACCTTACCCCTCTCTCTCAGTCTTTTGTTCTTTCCTAGGACTACATTCTTCTCTATCCATCCCTCCTTTTTAATTTTTTACTCTTTACAGATGTTGAGACATATTGACAATCAGTCAAAAAATTTGAACTGAAACTAAAAGGAATAGTTGAAAAATCAGGCAGTACTGGTGATGAAGAAAGAGAAGGTATGTATGATAGATCTTTTACTGTGTGTCTGACTAGAGTCTCATGTTGCAGTGTGAGCATCCTTCAGTTCATAGGAGAAGTAAAATATTTCTTCCAGGTACTTCTTAACATATTTGAGGATAAATTTTAAGTCACTCCTTGTTTTAAACCACTGAACACAGATGGAATGTATATTTTGAAAATAAGACAGATGTCACTGGAGCACAACAAAGTGAGTAATAATGATGGTAGGTAGGTTTTCCTGCCTATGTCTTCTTCATTACTCCCACTTTGTACACTTTATGGACTCTGAAATGTTAAAAATAAGTCACAACACAAAGTCTACAATATTTACCAATGACGAGGAAGGGAGGAGGTTAATAAACATTATACTTGAGTAGAATTGAAGGGAGGAGGCTATCATGGTGGCGCCAGGAGTAGTGACTCAGGGATTAGGCAAGGAATGGCCAGACTGGGTGGTTGTTAATGTTTCTGAAAAGTAGATCTAGTACCTTCTACAGTGATTTCCTCTAGTAAATGCCAACTAATCCAGTCTTACCCAGTGACTCATTAAGACAACATCCACTCATCATTATTTATATAAAATGTAATGTGGGCTAATGTTAAAATCCTTGTACTTGCATTTTGTTGCAAATTTTCCACCACTTCAACATTTTACTAAGAGTACATATGGTCACATTTTGACTTCTCAGCTTCCTCAACTCTCTAAATAGTGGGCTAGACCTTTGCTTTCCTAAGATGGCCTATAGTCAAAAATCATAGAACTTTATTTATAAAGTTAGCCTCTAACTGTGTTTGTAAATAATGAGACAGGTTTTTAAGAATTTACTTTTAAGTTTAAAATGTCATGTGAATGTAAGCTATAATTGTTCAGTAATTCTTCAACATCAAATTCTTTCTAATGCCAAAAGTTTCTAAGGTTGAGATTTTCAAATATTGAGATTGATCAATTAAAAAATTTTTTGTTGTTAAAAATGAAACCCTCATAAACTAACCAAAGTTTTTAAAAAGTGGGGAAATAGGAAGTGCATGAACAATCAAAAATTGAAAGTGCAACATAGATGGACAACTTAATCAATAAAACTAGAATAAAATAAGTTTAGGTATATTTGAGCAGGAATAATACATTTTGCTTTGGTATTTGCTGACCATTTCCCACCCCTCAATTACAGAAAAATTATGCTTAAATAGCAAGTTGCTAATATTTTATTTTAAATTTTTTTGTTCTACTTTTATAACTTTCAGTTCTTAGTGTATGTTACAGCCAAAGGATTTTTTACAATTTAACACATTTGACGACAGAATGCGGTCATGCCACCCACATGATATTAAATATTGCTGCATAGTTCAGTTTGTAGAAACAAAGATGTTTTTCTTCTCATCATGCAGAGGACATGCAAGTGCTAAAAATTTTCTATGATTTCATAGAAGAAAACCCCCATATTCCCTTTCTGAAAATACTACACCTGATGAGCTGTCATAGCTGTGTCTAAGAGTCCATTTGAAAATAAACTTGAAAAATGAAAAAAATATGGACCACTTCATAGATTTGCATGTCATCTTTACACAGGGTCCATGCTGATCTTTTCTGTATCATTCCAATTTTAGTATATGCACTGCTAAAGTGGGCACAAGTTTTGTCGTTAGTATTTTATTATAATATGTGCTTTGTACACCAGAGGGAACTATCTGTAGAAATAAATAAGAACCATCTGTCAATATTGAAGATTAAATGCTAACAGGGCAGGAAGCGAGGCCTCAGGAGCCCTGAGATGACAGGACTATCATCTGACTATCGATGCCCCATGGCAAAACTAGATACAAAGAAGAGAATAAAAGCAGTGGTTAAGCCAACCCAAGAGGGACAGATCCACTTGGAAATTCTACCATACACCTGTAAAGGACCTTCTTTCAAATACTTTCTGCAATTAGAATAGTCTCCAACTACAGGCATTACGCCACTATGTCCTTCTCTTTCTCTCCTTTTTACTTCCTTCATCCTTCTCATTTATTGTTCAGGCCTAAGGGGAAGGAATAGAAGATGCAAAGAAAAAAAAATATGTGAGTATTATGACCTGCCCTTCAAATTTCAATTTACTCAGCACTCACTTCTAAATTAAGCTTTTTTCTATACTAGACAAGATATTAAAATGAATTTAATGTTAAAAAAATCCAAGATATCAGGAATTAAAGCATCTTTTCATCTCTCATGCAGCTATTTGGAATTCTACTAGATGATTGTGCCATTCCTGCTTACTTCTGAAGTTTTTTTCTTTTCTTTTTTTTTTTTTTTTCTATTTATGTATGTTCTTTCTGATCTCTAATTTCTCTGGCTTTGGTAGTATTTGGTAAAATTTCACTCTCTGGTTTTAACATTATAGCACTTTTCTGTTCAAGCATGAACCATTATGTAATAACAGTCTATTAATTCACTTAAGATAGAATCTGATTGGTACCCTTTGGGTATCTTTGTTAACCACCTGTAATCTAAATGTATTTTTGGGTAGTACAGAATAGAGTCAGTAGTGTAGCCTTTTGACCACTCAGCTGAATTGTGGGTAAAAGTAAATTCTCTGAGAAATACTTAGTCAAGGAAGTAACTCCACTATGTGTCTACCATAAGGGTCATCTATTTGAAATTCCCATCTCCCTTTTATATATTTGCCAGATGGTCATTTAGTCTCTATTTGGACACTTCCCATCATGCAAAGTTCATTATCTTTGAAGTAACCTATTGCTCTGAGAATATTACAAATTATTTAAAACTTGAGTTGAGCTGAAATCTACTTACTTATAAATTTGATCTATATATCCTACTTATACCCTCAAGGACAGTAAAATCTCATTATATCTTAAAATGACAGAATTTCGCATATTTGAAAAAGTTATATTTCCCCTAAGTCTTTCCTTTCTAAACTAATTATTCTAATCATCATTCTTTGGACAAAAGTAAAAATACAGATGAACCCACTTTTTATATATTAGGTGAATATTGAGGAGAAAATAATGTATAATTGAATTTATTTCTAAGTATAAAGAGCTGTAGTGTGATACACAGAGCTTTGGTGTATTTGATGTTAGATGTCCAGAGAGCAAATCCTGACACAGTCATGTGAAGGCATGCCATTGAAATTATTTGATCCATTTTAGAGTTGATGAAATAGAGATAGCAATGGTTAAATAACTTGTTCAAGGTCTCATAAATTGTAAGAAAGTTGTATTGTCCCACATAGACATTCATAACACAGATTACTCTTCACCTGACTTTTCTCTTCAATCTCATCTTCCCTTCCTCCTTTCCCCAATTGTTCTCTACATTTCAGTGACATTTCAGTGACAATTTCTCTAAGAGCCTATAATAGACCTTATGCTTCCTTGCTGCCAAGCCATCACATGATGCTTTCTCTTTCTGGAGTATTTCTCCCCCAAATATTTACTTGAATAACTTCTACTCATACTTCAGTTTTCCATATTGTCTTCCTCAGAAAGTCTTTTTTGATTGTCTAGAATGAAGTTTGGTGCCCCTGCTATGCAGTCTCATTGCATCAGAGAGTTTCCTCACTGACATATATATCTAGCTTTTGCTTATTTGTTTATCATCTGCAAAAACATCAAGCTCTTTTAGGGCTGGTTTCTACCTTTTTATATACTGAGGATCTAGATATAGTGTTTAGTATATGATAGGTATTCAAAATTATTGTTGAATGAATGAATGAATGTATCCAAGGAGCTAGAAGACATGCTCCATTCCTGAAGACGTCAGTTTTGAGAGAGAGAGAGAGAGAGAGAGAGAGAGAGAGAGAGAGAGAGAGAGAGGACTTTAACTCCTAAACTAAGTTATATGTACAATTAGTACATAATACAAAATAAATGTGACAGATACAATATATAAGTGACTTTAGGCACATTGTGTCAATAAATGCTTTAGACAGGTGGAAAGTATAAAGTTGTAAGAAGTGAAAATAGTACATTTATTCAAATTCTTTATTTTTTAGCCTTATTTCTGTTTGTAAAATTTGAGCATATCCCTACTAGTCATTGTTAGAGTTACATTGTTACGGGAACATTTTCAGAGCAGAAACCAAATGGCTCATAGGTCCTATTTTCATTTTGACTGTCCTCATGCTGTCCCTGAGCTGAATGTAAAAAAAAACTAGGCAGTGTTCTTCTCACCAGTATTCCTGACTTGCTATCAACTAGCCAAAGCTTAGTCATACAAGAAGTTCCTGTCTTTATCCATTTGACAAAGCAGTATAAAAGAGTCCCTGAGCTATTTTAATTTCCAATTTCTGAGCAATCCACTTAAGGGAGAGAGAAAATAAATGCAATTGTTCCCTCTAGGCACCTCTATCAAAAGAATAAATGCCATTTTTCCCAACATTAAACATGTCTCACTACTTGAAGCCCCTCTGCCTTCACTTTCTGGAAACCATCAAGGCCTCCACTTGAAGATGATCATTCTTAAAAAGTGTTTTGACACATTAGTAAGAGTAACGCATGACAAAATTATATGACTAAGTTGGTTTTCTTGGAATTTGCATTATAATCACTATTTTTTTTTTTCTGAAATAAGATAGAAACAAAGATTCATGAAATAACCTACATCAAGCAAACAAAACTGCCAAACTATGGGTAGGTAAATTTCTATATCTGGAAAAACGTATGCCTGTGGATCACAGATAAATCCACCTTAATCACTGACCTCTTAATAACTGGGTTAACAATACTGCCCAATAAATGCTAGAGCTCAATATCTCCTTCCTTAATATCATTTCAGAGTCTCCAAAGCAACAGATGGGGCCAAGCAGAGGTTATCTCACTGCTTTGGTTGTGTTACACTTGTGCTGTGGCTGCCTTTGTTTCCATTCTGGACTGCTGTGGCTTTGAGATAACCTTAGCAGTGCATAAACCACTGATTCTTTGACAGAAGTGCCCACATGGTGAGACCGGGTCCAATCTTTCAACATGACCATACATATTAGTTTTCTCTGCTAACATTATCCTTACCTCAAAGTAATCATTCTTTTTTTTTCCTCCTTGTCCAAAATGTTTTCCCATGTCAACAGCTCCTCAGAAGTTGCCAACATCATAATGTTGAGTTCTTCTTAGCATCCAGAATTTTTTGGGCCATCAATTCTCTCCAATATCATTATCTAAACTACCACAACCTCTTTTTGCATATCTGCCACTCACCTCTCTTTCTCTCCGATAAGAAAACAATTGCCTTTCTCACATACTGCTTTGTTTCAAGCTTCCTCTTTATTGAGTCACTACCTGTCAGATTTTTCTTTCTCAGAATATTTGGGTGACTAGTGTCTGAGTCAGAGAGAGTTCTAAGTTCTTTTGGGAACCAGTCTTCATCCTAGACTCAGGACCTGTTGCTAAGTCTGGTCCACTACGCCTTCATCACATGTAGGTTTGAGTTTTTATTTTCATCTGTGTTTTTTCTATCAAGGACAACTTGGCATCCAGTGAATTCTTCTTTTCTCTCAAATCTTTTGTAGTTATAAATGTTAATTCTAGGGGCTCTCAGGCACCATGAAAGTCAGTGAATACAAATTTTCACATAGAATTTATTAAGTACATTCATAAATAAACATTTTGGATATGAACCTAGCAAAAGAATAAGATGGCACATGTGTCCTGTCCTTGTAATCAAGAAAACCATCAAAAAAGACACCAAGAAAATAACATCAAAGTAGACAATAGAGTTTTATTTTTCTTGAAATCCCTTTATTTTTTGTTCATTTAACTGTTTTCATCCCAAGCTTTACGATGACAGTCTCAGATGTGAGACTTTCTACAGTTCACGGTTGACCTCATCAATGCCCACCTCCCTTTGCTCTCTGTATATTAGATAATCACCTGCATCACACATTTGTACTGGTCACTGAATAAATGGTCAAGGCTTACTGTGAGTAAGGCTCAGATGTTGTGATTCGGGGGGCCATCACCCTATCAATACAGCAGCCTGAATTTTCTTTGCTACATTCTAAAGATCAAACACTGGCACTATTGGTGGCTCTCAGTAAACAGCATGAAAAAAAATAGTAAAAGTAGTATGACAACAGTCTACAGCCGCCACAAGCTCATCCTATCTCTGCTGGCACATATCTATTATAAAAATTATCATTTTTGTTGAGAATTATAAATAAGTTCCCTAATAAGTAAATGTGAATAATTGCTACTTTTTTTTTTTTAACACAACCACAACAACAAATAAGCCTGCATGGTCTGGAAGAGAAGAAAAATTGATGAAAACTGAAGATTTGGAATTTGTTTTTGGAGTTGGACTTTGGGACTCAATACCAAGACTAGAAAGCACTTCTTGTCTGGGACATGGTAGGAGAGGCCACACCTTTTAAGTCAATTGCTGATTTGGATTTTAGCTTTAACCCTCCTAGAGTAGGTTTATCCCTCACTAAATGACATTTCAAACCAAATTCTTTGCGTTTCTTTTCTTCTGTTACAGCATATTTTAACAATTTTGTTTCTTTAGCATAGGAGGCAGTCCTAGGCTAAATTCCCTCCAACTATATAGAAATGATTATGTTATTAATTTGTTGAATATTAAACTTGTTCTACAGAGCAAATATCAACTAGACTACGACTATTGTGATAATCAATCTAGAATTCATGATTTTCACATAATGTTATTTATTGTATTTTATCAAAATATTACTTAAAAATAATATTTTTGACATAAAAGGAATATGACTATCATATAAATATATTAGACCTCTGTTTGAAAAAAAGATCAAAGTGATATGGAAGAACCCATTCCCAAGAATTAGGATCTAGGATTCAGTTCCACCTCTTCCTATTACCTCTCCAGAGTCAATCAGTATCTTTTAGTAACTCATTTAACCATCTTAAACTTCAGTAACCTTTTATAAAAATTAAGGAGCTTCTGATATTGATCTGTAAAATTTCTCCTATCTCTGAAATTATGTAATTCTACAGCTTTTAATTAAGACATTCCACATTAATTCTCATGAAAAATGAACTCACAATCTTCAAAAATTTGGTGAGAATGGCCTTTTAGTTTTGATATTATAAAAAATACAATTAAATTTCCGTACATAGTATTGACTTGCCTAAGTCTCATAGCTAGTTTAATAACATGACCACATTTAAGATGAAGATTTCTGGATTTTCCTGGCCTTACTGGGATAAAATACAAAAAGCAGGTCTGAACAATGAAATATGCTTGGCAAGAAATTTAGCTATTCCAATCATTGTTTATTTTGTTTGTTTTTTTTTATCTGAAAAATCAAGATCATATCACTCTGGGTATTTTATCCTGCTAATGTTAGATTCAAATGAGTTGATATATGAGAAACAATTCTGAAAGCTATAAATGTTATTCAAATATATAAACCAGTCTGCATTCTGATGCTGAAGGTATCAACATCATTTTTAACTAAATTGAATGCATATTTATCATCATAACTAGATAATTAGAAATTCTTGTTTTTTATTTTTTGATATATAGATAAAGCAGGCAATGTGTAAATGTTATATAGTTTGTATAAAGTTCACTTTAACTTTTTTGGTAAAGCCAAAATTCAAGTTTACTAATTCATTCAGCATATATTTACTGAGCACCTACTGTTTGCTAGATACTGTTTGAGTTGCTGAAAATAAAAGCAAGTAACACAGGCAAGCTTCTAGTGCCATGAAATGTATAATTTCATTTCAAAAACAAGGACAGGAATACATGAGGCACCAAGAAAAATATCATATATTGATGTTATTTGATGAGCAAAGCCAATAGGTATAGTTAGAGTATAATGAGCTAGTTTAGGTGAAGCTGAAAAAGAAATGCAAATCTAGGCAAAGGGAATCAGCTTTGCACACTAGCTAAGAAAATAAAGAGCTTGTGTGTTCAAAGAGAAGTTAAGTAGAATGTGTGTAAAATGAGAGGTAGCTATTGGACACAATCATATGAGGCCATTTGTATGTTGACAAGTATAACTTAGAAAAATTAGAAATAAAGTTGGCATGGAGATATTTGAGGAGATAGTGTGAATGGGAAATGCACATTTGAATACAGACATTATGTTCAACAAAAGAAAAATTATGGACTACATTTTGCTTGATACACATAGATAAATAACCAGCTGACAATAGATTTCTAAAGAATGCTAATGGACTAAGATTAACCTACCAGAATGGTTACAGAAAAAGAGGTGAGATAGTTCTTAATCCTTTCTCATTTAATAAATATACCATTATTCCAACTAATTCAGTTTATTGTTAGATTTATTTGGTTTAAAATATGACAAATAACTAACATCATAAAAAGGAAAAGCAAAATAATAAAGGGTGATATCAAAGAAAATACTATCAAAACATCCATGAAAATAAAACTATAGGTTATTACTGCAAACTTTTATTCTGAGCCTTCTAGCAATAAGTCAAAGGGTGAAATCTCATGGAGTATACAGCTCTCATTTTGTGATTAAAAAATTAAAAAAGGTTTTCTTTTCCTCAACTTTTCTTATTGCTCAACTATTAGGAAAGAACAAACTTTATATGTAGACCTTGTGCAACATAGCAAGCAATGTTTTTGTCTTATCTTACCCAAAACACGTGTGTTCAGCATATAGCTATCCATTTACGAATGAAAGCCAGAGATGTAATTAAATTATATTTTTATAAAGCAACTGGGAAGTGAAGTGCATGGGGTGGGACAAGGACAGGAAAACAGCTTTTTAATATGTGTCTTTATAATGATAACCTTGTTTAATAGAAGGCTTGGAATTTAATAGAGAAATTGATAGAAAACAATGATTTTGCAATTTTTTGGTGGCTTGAAGATGGGAAAGTAAAAAGTATGTCAGATGGCAGAATTGGAATTCATAGAAATCTAAATATATGTGCTGAGTAAAATGAGGTAAAATTTAACAGGCTAGTGTTAATGCCTAAAATTTCAAGCCAATATCCAGTTACATAAATCTAGGAATTGAGATGTGGTATAGTAATACATAATATTACTATAAAGAAAATAGTTCTACTTTAAACAAAATTGTTTCTAAAATCAATTTGGTTTGCTCCTGATAAAATATGCCAATGTGGAGAAAGAAAAAAAATACCATCATAGCATCCTTTTTTGGACAGTACACATTTCATTCGCTACTCTTGCTTAGATTACCTGGTGATACTGTTTTTTTTTTTTTTTTTTTTCATTTCTCTCCCAGCAAGCCTGGCATTCTGTAGGGCAACTGTTGGTTAGTACAACAGCTGATCTCAGCTCTCAGAGGGTTCATGCCGAGCAGCTGGTTGGATTTCACTTTAAACTTGTTTGCACAGAGCTGCTGTGTACAGCTGTTTACCCCATCAAGTTTATCTCCTAAACACAGCACAATATAATTTATTTTTATAGAGAATTCTTCATAATAGGGAATAGCAAATGGCTTCTCAGGGAGAGTCAATCATAGAATAAAGAGGAACAGAAGGATTGAAGGGGAGTTGTAAAGTGAGAAAGTGACACATGAGACATGAATATTCCAGGGAAAGTAAGAATTCCAGCAGGCAATAGGAAAGACTGCAGGGGGGAAAAATGGGAAAAGTGATGGATGGTGGTGGGAGAGAGCACGTCAAGGTAGCAGGGACCCAGCATCAGAGGAGGGAAGGTAATTGGGAACACCTGTGAAAAATTCTCAGCTCTATATTTTTACTGGTTTACCTTAGGGCTCAGTGACAAACACCAAGTGAAGAATAAAGCCAAGTTCCTAGATAATTGACAATGTTTTGTTTACAAAATATATTTTATCATGTATGTTTGAGAAACACTGACCTAAGGATCATTTGAAATATTTGTTAAAAACACAGATGCTGGCTCTCATACCAAACTTACTATCATAGAATTTCTAAAGTAGAAACCAAGAAAACTGTATTTTGAACAATTCTATGATTCTTCTGAGTAGTTCTATTTGATAAACAGTGATTGAAGAATACATTTGGTTGCAAGCAATAGAAGAGCTGAGAAAAGCTCAATCTGAAAAGTATTTTTATCTCATCCAAGAAGTCTGAAAGTAGTTGGCTACTGACATTGTTCCCATAGATTAGAAATGTCATTATGGTACCAGGTTCATGTAACTTTTCCACTCCCTCATCCTAATGATTTTTTGCCTCAACACTTTGATTTATAAACTATCACAAAATGACTATCAAATCCAGACATGGAGTTCTCATTCAAGGCAAGAAAGAGAAGAGTAAAGAGGAAGTAATGAAGTCTACTTGCTTTTTTCAGAAATGCTAAAGTTTCCCCGAGATATTCTCTGGCATAGTTTCACTTAGGTCGCATTGGTCAGCACTGTGTCATGAAGCCACTATTTAATTAAGAGGAGGCCAGGAAAGCAAATACTAAATACTCTAGCAAAGACAAGTAAAAGAGAAAAGAATTAGGAATAGTGTTGAGTTAGGCAAATTATACTGTCCACTACACTGATTTAGGTCAATTGCACTATTTTATAGATGAATCATCTTTTTTACTGTTTTCACAAGAAGCAGTGATTTTAATATTTTTGACTCAACCACATGGACACGTATGAAGTACTAGATTGATTTTGATCAAATGTGTTAAATTTAATTCATGATTTCAATAATAAGGTATATATGTGTAATAATAAAAAACACTTGGAATATATTTTAAAAATCTAAAGAAAGAAAACTTATATGAACAACCTGATATGAATTCACAATCCAGAAGTCTAACTTCGCTAGTACTTTCATGTATCTTCTTCTACTATTTTTGCAATGAATATAAGACTAATGAGTTTATACAACAAATACCATTTTATTATTTACTTATGTCTTTTTTTTCTTTCTTTTATTTTAAAAATAGTTTTAGGAAAGACAGGCTTTCTGATAACCAAAAGAGCTATAAGAAAAAAGGTTGGATAAGGACACTTGAGGCACCAATAATTCTGTTTTTGTTATTTGATTGTGTTACCATTGGGGTAATCTAAATCTGTCACTGCCCCTCTGGTGCTGAGGGTGCCTCCTTTCTCTCTGCTGACGCAGTAAGGAATTACAGATTAGTGAGATTTAGCAAAAGCAAGATGTATTGAAATATGTTTCAAAAGAGAAATGGGCTACACGTGAGAAGGCTGTGGCCTCGTAGAAGTGGGGCAAACTGTATTATATCTGGGCCATGATGGGTGGTGGTTAAAAGGTTAGTGCCAGCTGATTGTGATTGGCACGTGCGGTCCTTTGATTGACAGTTGGCTGTTATAAACTTTTGTCTGTTAAGCATATACTTACTCAGAATTATAATTAGATTCATTCACTTCTGGGCATATGTACAATATTAGAATGATAGTATAATGAGGCTTAGGTGAAAAGTTCAGAGTAGTCCTTACTGCTTGACATTTGTAGCTGGCCTAAACTAGTTGCTCTGTTGTGGTTTTTTGTTTGTTTGTTTGTTTCCTTGTTCTTCAGAACATTAGGGGCATTGTTAATTGAAAAATGGGTTTTTCTGGGATGCTCTAGAGATGGCCTTTTATTTAGGCCATTATTCTTGTAATTCCTGTGGTTTCAGAGCTGGGCCTTTGCTCTGGTCACTCATGTCTAGCTAATTGCCTAACAATGGGAAGTGGTCTTGGTGGTACTGACTTCAGGTCAAAACCAGTGGGTCTAAATGTTGTAAACATTATTCCAAACAGAAGGGATAGATTATTAGTCTAAGTTCTTCTAGAATGATTATAGAAAGTGCAGTATACCAAGTCAGTGGCAAAGCAAAAATTTAGCTTCTTGATCATTGTCAGAATGGCTTTTCATGTAGAGAACCCAGATCAAAGGGCACACTTCACTAAGACAGGCTGTGCCTTTTCCATTCCCTTGGTATTGCTTAACTTTCCTTAAGTCCTACATCCTTGGGTAAATAGATTACAACTTATAGCAGGCATCATCTCTTTTCTCAGCTCTGCAACCCATTTGCAATGCTGCAGGACATTATTTCACGAATGTACTTACGTTTGCCTGTTGTAGAGATGTATATTACTGACAGACATTCACGTAATTTTAGGTTTTCCTATTTTACAAATAATTCTGAATGAAACTTTCTTGTATGTATTATATATCTGATAAATCCCAAAAGCAAAGTTACTTATATGTTTGCAACTCATTTTAAATTTTAAAATGAGGTGTGCTCATTTTAAATTTTGATATGGCCCTGATTATTGATTTGTATACCATCTTGAAACAGCACAGGTTGCAAAACCCTTAAAAGAAGACTACCTTCTGATATTGTACAGTTTAATGATTTATAGTTAACAAAATTACATTTATTAGAAATTATGAACAAACCAAAATCTTCTACGTTATTCTTAAATATTCACCATTAAAGTCCACTATTTATTTGCATTTTAAGTGCATCTGTGACATATCTTTAAGCCTAATTAATCATCAGGCACCTTTGGTTAATGCTGATTTTAGCTTAAAATGTGAAATTCTCCCATGAAGGCACATTGCCAGACAAATAAAGAAACATGTTTAGCACCATGCAAATTAATGCAGGGTCATAGGCAAGACCTACAAAATAATTAAACCAGGTTAAGAAAGCCATGCTTTGGGAGACTAAGAATTTTAATTAAAATTGTTATTGAGTTCAAATGAGGGGGTTCTGTCTGCAATTAGTGAATAATATCTTTCTACATTAATCAACGTCACCAAAAAGTGCCTAAATTAACACTTTGCTTTTTCTATATCACTTTAGGCTTGTGGGGTTAGTAGGGAATAAGTTGTATAAAAAAGTAATTAAGATTAGAAGGACACTTTTTAAAATATTGCTTTTCTACCTGATTTAATTTTGGGCACCATACTTGAGAATAGTGAATTAACACATATTTATTAGATACTTACTACAAAAGAGTCATGGTTAGAACTACAAAGAAGGTTCAGCTGTGACTTATAAATGATGTATGAGGCGTTAGGCACTGAATTAGGCATTTTATAACCATTGTCTTATTTTTTTCTTCACAATATTTTTATAATTGAAAACACTTTTTTTTTTTTATCAGAAAAACTGAGTGATTTACCCAAGGCCTTCACAGTAAATTACAGTGGAGACCATAAAAATGAAATTGGAGAGAATGGCTTGGATGTGCAGTCATAATGGAATCTGCTAGTTAGAGGTTAATTGACCTCACCCAGTCACTGGTACAATGGATGACCACAGCCTCCTCTCCCTCCTCATGCTTGATAGCAGACCAGAAAACACCCAATGAGAGCAAATGGACCTAAAAGTAGCAGAGGACTCTCTGAGATGAGTACCCCAAGATGGGTCTCGTTTTCACGACAGATGAATGACACATCTTTTGGAGAACATTGAGTTACAGGTAGGAAAAAGAGGAGAAAAATTGGTCTCACAGATGTCCATGGAAATTTGAGGCCAAGGAAGTAGAATTATGTCTCTAACAGATTGTATGTTCAAACTTCGTGAACTACAAAGTCAATGTTCTTTCAGTGCACAGTTCCCTGCCCATAGAATCATGGGGTCATCCCATGGGAAAGACATATGTATACAGATCTTATTCCAGATCCTTCTGTTACATAATGCCCTTTTGCTTAGTCTCTATGCGAGGTGGCCAATTTTATAACTAATGGGTCAGATTCTGAGGTATTTGAGACATGGTAAAGAACTCTGGAGGATTAAAGAAAGCTGAAGTTTCAAGATTCTCTGACAAACTATTTTTGAAGGTTTCTCTCCAAGAAGCACCACAGTACTTCACTTTACATATTAAAACAGCTCACAGGAAGTGAAAACAATATCCTCCCTTCCTTGCTTTTATTCCCTTCTTTCTTTCCCTTTCCTTCCTTCCTTCCTTCCTTCCTTCCTTCCTTCCTTCCTTCCTTCCTTCCATACATTCATTTACCCAACAGATTTTCACTAAATAGATGAATATATGGGATTAAACATCTATTATAATATTCTAAACACTACAGGTCATTTTTTCATGAAGCCTTTGTAATTTCTCATGGATCCTTGCATCTCTTCTCTTTCTCCTCTCCACAACAATCTCACCTTTGTTATTTTATCAAAACACTGCTTTCTTTCAACATCTACTGAATTGTTTAAAATCCTATAAAGAAGATTGTAAAAATAGATTAACATCAGCCCATTTCCCTCTGTTGAAGATCCATATTAATGCTTTGGGTGAGTAAAATAAAGCAGCCTGAGATATATTCCAATCACTTTGTTTGTTATTTTGGAAAATTTTGCTGTGCTTTGCTTTTGTTTTGTCAATGATGAGGTATGTGGCATTTATGAAAATAATTTTTGGGACAGATTTTGGACATATATATTAAAAAACTTGTAAATTGAAGCATCTTATTTCTCACTAGCACTATCTCTCCTGCTTCATTAAAGCTATATTTCTTCCTCTTTCCCAGAAAAACCGCTCCTATCTCCAAAGGCAAGTTTGAAATTCTATTAAACTTAAATTGCTCAGTTACTGCAGGATCCAGACAGACACAATCACACACACACACACACACACACACACACACACACACACACACACACACACTTTGGGGGAAAAAAATGAAGACCAAGTGGTAAAAAGGCATAATATATTTAAAAGAAATAAATAAAATTTAAAAAGAAGATATACATCCTGAGAAAAGAAGTGGCAGAGAACAAGGGTACGCTAATACGTAGTCAGCTTTTGAAATGGGTAGTCTGAAAGAGCAAATACCTTCTGAAGCCAATATGCATGACAGGACTATAGATTTCTGGATAATTAGGCATGAGAAATAGTAAGTGGTGTATTCACCTACTGCACTGATGTTCTTATTAAGGTGCCCAGCAATTTTTTTTTCCAGTAGATGATTCGAGGCTTAGAAGTTGGCTGAGGGTAAAACTGAAAAGAGTAACAGAGAATCTTCTAAAATAGTTTCTTGCCAAGTGCAGTTCAAGTAATTGGACTGCTTCAGTTGTCTCCATAAAATGCACTGAGTAATAAACACAAGGTACAGAACTCATAAAAAGGTCAGTTATTTTTTTCTTTTAGTTTAAAGGACATAACAATAGAGAACACAGAAAGAACAACTGAGAGAAATAGGCCTTGCTGTCCATCAGAGATTGACTAATGCCAGAGAATGAGAAGGCTGCTTTAGTTTACAGTGTGGGGACCCCCACCAATACCATATGACTTTATATATTGCAGGACAAAATATAGAGTAGTGCTCTCTTTGTGAAATAGTCATGGAATTTTTTGCCTACTTGTGCCCTGAAAATATGTATTTCTGAAAAAGATTTTTATATTAGGTGGTCTTCTAAATAAAACACTTTGTGATGCACTACAAAATAAATATAATAAATGAATAATCCTTTTGTGAAATACTGATTATTGTTAATTAGCCAGTTCAATCCTTGAAGCAGCTCCTATTCCCTCTACAATATGTTAGGAGCTTTAGAGAATGAAAGCATAAAATCTAGTTTTCAGCAACTTTTAAGTTAAAATATCATTAGAGGGACCTGAGTAGCACACATGAGACAAAGTGAATATTATATATTAGTATAGAATTTTGGACAAGCAAGTGGAGTAGTCTGGAATACAAAGAGTATCAAGTATAAAATTCTTAGTGTTTGCAATAAATGTCTTTAAGTCAATTTCCTGAAAGGCCTCTAAGGACAACAACTGACACATGGAGCTGGTCTAAATGAAGCAGCAAATGAGGTACAAGAACTGATTTTTGTGTTTAGTGGTTTTTAGGGTGATTGAGTTTGAAAGTAGAGGCATGTATTGACACTTCCACGAGGAAAACCAGGCATTCCTTTTTGCTTACCACCAAGTCTGAACCTGATTTTTTCACTATTCAAGCATTCTGGGCACATTTTTTGAGATATTGCATTCTGTTCTTTTCTTTTTGTGGTTCTGTGGTGTGGGGAAGAAATATTTTTTCTACCTTTATAGGTTCTTTCAGTTGATCTAATAATTAATGGGAAACAAATTAACAGGAAAATGAAAAAATTTAATTACATACATACATATAGGAATCCCATATATATTATGGATTCAGTGACCCCAAATACTTGAGAAGCTCAGAGATAGAAAGAAAAAAAAAAAAGGTACATATGGCATCCTGATCTAAGAAATGAGGCATGAACCTGAGGTTTCAGAGAAGAGGTGGGTCATTTAAAGAATGGTAAGAGCAGATGTTCAGTAATTAGAAGTTTGCACTACCATATAGTTAGATCATAAACCAAAAGATAGGATGGCTGAACGAATAAGAAAACAAGAACCATACATATGCTGCCTATGAGAAACTCACTTCAGATTAAAAGACTAAAAGGAAGGGGATGGAAAAGATATTGCATATTAGATATAGAGGGTATTGTGCTAAATGAAGTAAGCTAGATAAAGACATGTATCATGTGATTTCACATATACGAAGAATTTAAAGAACAAAATATACAACAATAACAAAAAAAATGGAAACAAACAAATAGATGCAGAAAATATTTTGAGGACTACTAGACAGGACAGGGGGTTGGGAGGATGGTGAAAAAGGGTGTAGAATATAAGAAATGTAAATGTGTAGTTACAAAATAGTCGAGGAGTTATAAAGTATAGCATAAGGAAAATAGTCAACGATGTAATCAATATGTAAGGGGGAAGAAGGGTACTAGATTCAGTGTGGTGATTACTTATGCTCTAATCACTATAATGTACAACTTAAAATAATATATTATTGTATGCCAACTATAATTGAAAAAATACTCATTGAATTGTACATTGTAAATATGAGCAACTAATTGTCTATTATATTTCAATAAAGTTAGGGGAAAAAAAGTTTTTTTGGTAAAAATTTTTATTAAAGGCAAGATTCCTAGTTAGATTCTTATAGGTAATGAAAGGAAGGGCAGGAGTTTTTCATGAGCCTAAAGGGTCTTGAATGTCTTTGGTTTAAAATTATCCACATGCCAAAGTGGCAGATCTTGAGGAGGCCTGTTATGAACCTCTTTGATGGCCTCTCAGCATGGGCATTATTCATCACAGGAGCATGAACTTCTCCCAGGGTAAAGTGTTTATGTTTTTTTTCTTTCTCCCTCCATTTTTATTTCATTTACTCAACAAGCACTTATTAAGAGCAGTTATAAGCAAGCACTTTTCCAGATTCTCGAGATACATCACTAAACAAACAGGTAATGAGCTCCAACCTTAAGGAGTTCATATTCTAGCAAAGGTAAACAGACTGTTAAACAGTAAACATATTAAAGCATCTATATAGCAAGTAGAGCTGAACCATTCAATGGAAACAAAAAGGAAAAACATGAACAGGAAAAAGGAGAAAGGAAGGGCTACAGGTTGCATGTTAAAATGGTTGTCAGAAGAAGCCTAATTGAAAAGCTCAGATTTAAGAAAAGAGAAGCAGCCTGAGGCCTTTGGGGCTGATGTGAGATGAGCAAGGATGAGTGTGGTATGAAAGGAGGTCAGAGAGTAAGGAGAGTTAACAAATCATGTGGGACTTTGTAGGTCATTGAAAAAGCTTTTAATTTTCTTCTTATAAAATTTGCTTAATCCAATCTATTAATCCAAATTATGAAAAAAAAACTTCAAAAAATCACACTAACTTGCAGAGGATTGACTAAACTCAAAGAAAATTTATGGTATTTTTTCCTTGTCCTTTATGATAAAATCTAATTTCAAAGACCTATAATGCTTTGAATCCAAATTAAAATGAAATATTTATATATATTGTTAATCTTTTGAATTAGGAAAAAAGTAACTCTAGAACTATCCTCAACAATGTTTGTTCCTTCATCTATTTAACAATATCCAAGAAAAGAACTGATAGTACTAAAACCCATGTCTGACCCTATTGCTCTCCAGCTCAAACTTCTATGACAATCGTCAAAACTGATAGATGCATGGCTTCATAGTTGTACAAATAATAGGAAAAAGTTAAAAGGACTAAAAGTCATAGAGGAACATAGGACAAGGTACTTCAAGTGGTCCAAACATTGAACAAGAAGCAGGGGTCTACCTGATACTAAATATATGTAAGCAGAGACTTAGTGATCATCTAACAATAGCCTGATAAAGAGGATTCCTCTCTTGCCAAATGAATTGAATGAATTTCAATGAATCCTCTTTAACAGTTTTAGAAATTCAAAGAACTTCTTTAAAATATTTATTGTAAGCCAGACATTTCTAGAAGCATTTTATAGAGATTATCTCATATGAGACACATTACTTTTCAAGTCTGGATTTCATTGTGGTCACTTTATAAAACAAACAAATTAAACTATCAAACATCATAAAACTAGTGAATTACAGGGCAGTTTATAAATCCATATCTATTTAACTCCAAAATTTTGCAATTGTTGTTACTGTTGTTGTTGTTGTTGTTAATCCTTCCATCCTAGCTTCCAGAACCAGAATCTGAAAGTGGTCTTACAAAACCAAACTTTAATTAATTATTTCTTTACTTATTTCCAGAATATATTAATTTAGCAGGCATATACTAAGTTCCTCAAATAATTAAGGCATTATTCCAAGTGCCAGTGAGACACAGGTGGAAGATGCAAACGTGGAAGATAATAATTACAATTAGAAGATTAGTCGAACTACCCCTTGGGTACTGAGATCTTGATCTTGATACTACTTCCTGAATACATTCCTTTTGTTTTGTTTTGTTTTGTTTTGTTTTTACATCAGTGTCTTTACTTCTATCCTGCCTGTAAGATTGTCATTTAATTATCTCATTGATAAATACCTCAACAGCTTTATCACTCAGTTATAACTAATAAAAACATTACTGAAACTAGCTCAACCAACTCAGATGATATTATCATGTTCCATCTTTCTCATATTCACTCTCTTAATCTCTCTGATCCACCCTCTCATCCATCTCTCTGCCTGGCTCATTTCTACCTAGATTAACTACCTCTTACTATGAGAAAGCATTTCTTAGGCAGTGGAATCCAGGATTGACAACAGTTCAAGCTTCACATCCTTTCAACTACTTGACTGACAAGGTCAGGCCTCTGATCTTCTACTTTTCAATTTTGAAAATTTCCAAAAAGGACATTAAAAAGTCTAGCCAGATCAGCTGAGTAGGGCACTATGAATGTTTGGGCCTGGATCATAGGGCAAACTAGATGCAGAGGCCACGGAATTGAATATCCTGTCATAATCACACAATTAATCTCATAAAAAAATAGATTCAAGGAAAAAGAACTCAACAACTAAACAACTGACATCCATCACAAGACCCAAATTAAATGCTATCTTTTTCATAGTTTCTCCTTAGCCTCCAAATATATTATCTTTCTCCCTTCTAAAGTTCCTAACACACTGGCCATCTAGAGTTTCAAATGTCTTTTACAGTCATGTCTATCCCAAAAGATGGATTGAAATATACATGAAGCATTAGGCTAGACTCATCATTTAATTCAAAGAAACTTTAAAAGAAAGTCTCTCCTAGAAATAGTGCCTAAACAGCATGTGCCAATAAAAAATAGAGCAAGGACCTTGAGCTAGTAAAGGATAGTAACTCCTTTATCAATCCACTGATTTATTTTTTTAAAAATCTTCAATGAAATTCTCCTATTTACTTGGAATTATGTTAGAAGTTGATGAAACAACAAAAGTCATGTGTGCTCCCTATTCTCCATTACACACTAATGGGATTAGACATTCAAAAAACAAGTAAACAACTATAGCATGCAGAAGTGCCTTTGGAACTAAGAAGAAAATTCCGAGGGTGCTATGTGAGCAGAACGAGGACTTCTAACTTGGCTTGTAGTGTGAAGAAAAGCCCATTTGGGAAGTGCAATTTTTGCTGATCCTTCAAAAGAGTAAACATGCAGCCAAAACATAAAAAGCAAGTGGTAAAGGTACAGAAAGAGCATTTGCGAAAGTTTACAGCCTTTCAGCATTTTAAGAAAACTGTAAGAAAGCCCAGAGGGTTGAAAATCTGGGGAGGAGAAGCACACTGTGTTTCCTAGTTTCTTTACCTTCCACATGATGAAGTTTTTCATTCTTTCCCTGGGTCTCACAGTGAAAGATCTTGAGACCTAGAGTGACCTGAGAAAGAGGTCCCTGTGGAAGGAAGGACAACAAAGTCAAGGTTGACTGGGGGCACCAAGGCTCTCTATTTGCCAACTTCACACTATTGCCAAAGGCAACATGACAAATACTGGAAATAGCACTAAAATAGGTGCAGAGGCTTGGCTTGAAACTTTGGATATCTAATTCATTCCATTTAGAGCTGAGACAAGTCAAGTTGAAATTTTCTTTTCTTGTCTATAGATTGAGGATGATCCCTCAAAGAGTAATATTCAAGCCTTACATGACACAGTGTACATGACTTTAAAAGATCTAAAGTGATATGCCAATGCAAATACCTGGGATTCAGGGATTTTTTTTTTTTTTTTTTTTGTATATCCAGCATTCAGATTAAACACCTGCATGTTACTTACACTGTATATAAGCAGCCCTCACAGCAACATGCCTGGTACTCCAGATCTGGTACTGAAGCAGAAGCTCTCATTGTGTGGGTGTGTGTGTGTGTGTGTGTGTGTGTGTGTGAGAGAGAGAGAGAGAGAGAGAGAGAGAGAGAGAGAGAGAGAAGTGTGCTGTGTATGGTATGTGTGACATGTTTATATATGGTGTACATGGCATGCATGCATATGGCTGTGGTATATATGGGCGCATACACACACAGGGATGTGGGATGGTGTGTGTAGCATAAAAAAGTCATATAGGCTGAAAGTCAGGAATCATTTGAAAATATTATCCAATTTTATTCCAATTTCCAGGGGAATACCAGAGATGGCACATTGTTAAACTTACCGAGGTTGCTAGCTTCAAATTAAACCTAAGCCTTTTGTTTTCTAATAGTTTGGCAGGGTGATCAAACCAGGACATTCTGGGAAGAGTAAAATAGGGGCTATGCCACAGGGATTTGACACTATAATCAGGCTTCCTAAAAGACTGCAGAAGCCTAAAAGCCCATAATGAAAGTTTAAGGCCATTGGCGGTGCATGCTCTCAAGCCTGAACTGTAGCAAGACCTCTCCAGGCCAAACCTGAGCACCTGGAAGCAGAAGAGGACACTGTTTATGAATGCAATTGTTGAGATACCAGTTGGATGGGAAGAAAATGTATTCCTCAGGTTTTCTATTATACTCCTTTCTCAACTGCAATAACCATCAGTAAACAGTTGTGCCCTAGTTCCTATACCCCCTGAATTCAGGGACAGCAAACTGTGGAAAACTGAGACATAGAGCCTTGTACAGCATTTCTCTGATTGCTTGTCCCCTGGATTGTGTAAAGATAAAAAGGACACTCTAACAGCAGAAGTGACTACCAGGGCCTCACACATACTCTGGATATACACCACACTGACTGTACCTCCAATACACCAGAAAATATTTTAAATTCTATCATAGTACTCTAAATTTCTATTCACCATATGCTGGAGTATGTGTCTATCTCTGCAGAAAAAAGAAATAAAATGCAGTTCTTTCACATAGAAAATTCACAGACTGATGGAGGAAACAATAGCACTACCTAGAAAATAAATGCGGAAAAGTGTGACACTGGATTAATTTCAGTTACAGGTTTTCAAGATTTGAAGTACAGAGATGGAGAAAGTCCATAAGAAAATCTTTATGAGTGAGGCTTGGCTCTAAAAACAGATGGATTTTGCTAGACACACTGGCTAAGAAGGGAGAGTAGGGAAGAAAGAAGGATTCCTTGGGTGGTATAAATTCAGTATTTAGAAAAATGTGTTTGGAACAAGGTATTAATCCTTAGTGTTCTCTAGTTGCCATAACTAAAACTTATGAAGTTTCTAAGAGTTTATAAAAATGATGTTTGAGACCTAAATAATAAATATAGATTCAAAATCTAAAAAAAAATTTTTTTTTAATTTAAATTATAAATATTTTATGACATTTATAAAATATATCATAACTTCTACTAATCAGCTGTACCTCAGCTCATATAAATATGGTGTTTGATGTGGATGTTTGGTATGATGAGTGGTGATACCTCGAAATGAAAGCAAGCTCAGAAAGTAAGAAGGTCTCAAATCAGCACTGCTTTAAAAGACATAGATTCCAAGGGGATACCTAGAAGATATCACTTTTTTAGATATTGTTTTCTTTATCTGAAAAAAAAATACAATTTCTAAATTGGGCTCTCCAGAAATCAGGACATCATAAATCTATAGAGGAATCACAGAAATTTTATAAATTTTGAGAGACATAATTTAATTCAGGTGGAGTAAGATTCAAGAAAGATTAAGTAGTATTTGAGGATTGTTAACAATCAGTGAGAAAGTAGAACACACATACTGATTTAGTTGTATATATTTGCATTAACAAATTGTCTAGCAAATGTTTATGCTTTGTAGATAAAGCTAGTTTTTGTTTTGTTTTGTTTTGGTTTGGTTTTTTTGTCAGTTGGAGTACAGGAAAGATAAACTAACTAGAAATGTTAATACCTCTGTGAATTCATTAGTCAGAATCCAAAATATTTGGATTATAATCAGACACTTCTGCGGACCTGCTGACAACTTACCCAATAACAGGCATGGTAACAACCCCAATCTATCAAGTAACATCAATCATTACACATGTTTAAGAAAAAATCTTAAGAAAACAAGGGAAAGTGCCAATATTTTTCTTTTTACAGCCCTATGTATCAATTGATACAATATAGCTGTCTGTTATGTCATGAATCTTGATTTCCCAAGAACTTGTTCTCTTCAAAACATCAGAGGAGTATACTGTAAAAGTCAAATATAAGACAGTTACATAATTAAAGGGAGTACATTCTTTTGCTGAGATCAGCATCATAAAGTAGCTATGTTGTATTCAATCACCACTACCTGGTCATAATCTTATATAATGCTGAACTGAATGTACATTCAATTTATACTTCTGAATTTATTTACATCAATAGCAGTCGAAATTTTGTCTAACTTACTTAAATACAGCCTAAAGGACCTAATCAGCTGCAAACTGTTGTTTTAGTCAATGTTTTGTTATGAAGATGATGGTTACAAATGATAAAAGAAACTTCGGTGGTATTTAGAATTGTGTTGAAGCAAAGGTTTGGAGATAAAAAGGTTCTTCATGTGTATACATAGTTCCTAAATTTTAATGTGCTTTCACAGCTCTTCAACAATTGCTATTTCTGAAAATTCTGTATCTTTCTGACATGCTAAATATTTTTACTGGAATTCGATAGATAAGTAAACAAAGTCTAAAATATAAAATTGAGTTCAAGGTCATAGAGCTGTTTGTTTGTTTGTTTTTAATATGCTGCATGTTTGTAAATTTCTGAGAGAGATATGTCAAATATGTTATATCCCAAAATTATTTAATCAAAGGTCCTTATCTAGGTGTTTGAAAAAGCATATTTTGAGAAACTTACATTTCTCCATAAATTCTCTATCAACATCAGAAGAAAATAGGCCCTTACGCATAGGCCTAACTATACTTTTTATATTTGATAACACTATTGATAATGATATACAAGCATTTCAGATCTTGTACCTTTTCTATAAGAAATTTGCAAAACCAAGCAAGAGATGCCTAATGCAGTTTGCTTAAGGAACCTCGATTAGTGGTTCAGACAGATGCTTTCTGGAATAACAACTGGTGAGCTGTGACTGGAACGTGATGAAATGTTTTGCACATAAAATGAATCCTTATGCATGGAAAGTCAATATCTGTTGTGAGTGGTTATTGTCTGGCGGTTAGTTTGAAGGGCTGGGAATTAGAGTAGCTCAGTCCAGCTGAGGCTCTCACTCTTCAGTGAAGCAGGAGCAAACAAGTTTACACAAACCCAAATGTGTTTCATTCTGGCTTTGTCCCAGGTTAGTAAAACAGGCAGAGCCCACACTATTGGAGCACACACCATATGCAAAGAGTAAACTTTGCCAAAAAAAAAAAAAAAAAGGTAAGGTTTCTCTTTAAAGGTAAAAGATGCTTTACAGCATCTCCCAAAAGAGTCTTGATATTTTATTCTGCATAGAGTAGGGAATATGGTAGCCATTCAATAATCTATTTTATTAATGCTGAGCTCTTGTTACTGAGACAGAAAGGATACTTTTTGCCTATATGTGATTCTCTTATATCAATGGGGTATATTTTAGACCAGAAGCTCTAAGAAAGAAGAGATTATGGCATCTTACTACTATTAAATTAAGTACTAGATTCAGTTAATCAAGAAAAAGGCAGCAAATTCTTTTATATGAATCCATTTATATGGAAGTCAGTAAGAGAGAACTTCAGTTGTTGGAGTTATTCAAATCATTGGCTTAACTTTTCAGCCATTAGTTAAGTATGATGAGGAACTCACATTCATATAACTAACCAATTTGACTAAGATTTTAATATCTATTCAAAATTTTTTTTACCCATAGAAATACAGAGTTTGTTTCTTTATATTTGCACTTTTTTTACCTGGTTTTTCTCCTTACAATTGGTTTATTTCTTCGTGAATTTCTGTTTTGTTGGTGCCTGTTTCTTTTTCTCCCTTTCTCTACCTCCAACCCCTTCTCTTTCTCTTTTCTTCCCAATTTTTCGTGATGGTTAATGACGAATAATAGTTGAGTTAATAACAGGAGAAACATGCCTAGGAAAGTAGAAGGAGCTGTAAAAGAATCTAAAAAATATAGTCACTGTGTGACTCCCTTGCAGTCCTATAGGCATGTCCTGTTGTCCTTATATTCCATTTATTCGCTGAAGAAAAGCCTTAACTATCACCATTATTAAATGCAGGATAATGGTAATAGAGAACCAAGCCTGGATAGTTATAATAAAGATTCACAGAATCAGATAATAGTTGAGTTTGGAGAAACTTTAGGAGATATCTAATCTAGCATACATGGTGTAATAGTTAAAAGTATAGAGTCAAGACTGTCTTCAAATCTTAGACATGAGTCATCTCAAATCATGTCCGAGTGTCAGCTGTTGGGACTCTCCAACTCTACTATTCCTTCTCCATGTTCAAGGTTTGGCACAGGTTGGGCGCTCTGGGTGAGTAAAGCCCTAAGTATTATGATTGCTCTAATTTTGAGTTTAGGATTTCCATTTCCAAATGGCAGTTGGAATGACCATGCTTTTGAAGCCCAATCAAAACCAATTTGAACATTTCCACTGAATGCAAGGTGACTGCATTTTATAATCTGTCACTCCCACATCTAATTTATTTGTTATTATTTCAATCAAAATACATGACAAAAAATGCACACACATATATGTGTATATATTTAAACATGTGTATACATACATACATACATACACACATAAGACAAATATTAAAGAAGTGGAACACTTTGGATAAAGGTAATTGAAAAGACAATTTAAAAAAAATAAGCATTGTTAAAAAAATTCTTAGGTATGCAAAAAAATAAGATTAGCTGTCCATTTTTCTAATTCTGAATAAAGTATACCATGAAAAGATATCAATTATACTTCATTATAGCAAACAATAAAAAAATTCAAATTATTTAGTTTCGCAATGATCTTTTTCTGTAAATCATATTCACTTGACATGAGATACAGCTAACAAAACAAAATCTAGCCAACATTTATGGAGTACTCATGTTCTGAAATGATATGGTTAATTCTATATTTCATTCCTATCTCCAAAATTATTTGTTAATTATAACTAGATCTGCATAGCATTTTTTTAAATAAAGTATCAGTTAAGTGGTGAAAGATGGAAGTTGGATAAGAATTGGAGAGTTGACCAGCAATGCTTGAGAGAAAAGCTAAATTTGGAAAGTTGGGCTGGTACAGAACTGGAGATCTGGCCTTCTCACATATAGTTACAATAAAATATTCTCCTGCATTATTGCTTAAAATTATAATTAAATTATAATTAAGCAATAAACCAACATTTATTTTATTTTAGAGAGTATATATTCTATGAATAGCCATGAGAGAAAATATTTACTATATAGTGTTATTAATTGTAGATTATTTGTTGTGACCAGATCAACAAAATGCTATTACTGTACACAAATACCCCTGGGATGCAAAATGACTTTGTTATGCAAAATTCTCTCTGTAAAGCTTTATGTCAGAATAAGATTTTACTGTAACAGCACTTCATTATACATAGCTAGCAACAGAGCCACGTTTTCTGACCTACACTAAAAACGTGAGAGAAAACAATACTTATTGCTCTCCTTGCTATTCTTAGAGAAAACAGAAAAGTGTGCAAGCAGAACTCTGAACCAGGAGCCTCAAATTCCAGCTTCACAATTAACCATGGAAAACTCACTTACTGTAATATACCCCAACTTTCACATCTGTATAAAGTAGATAATAATTCCTGATTTAACAACTTTCTAGAGTTACTCTAAAAATCAAAAACATTGAATAAAAATGTTTTTTTATCTCAAGGTATATAGTTTTAGATGTGCAGAAGAAGGTAGCTTTTTTATAATTATTGAGCAATGACATAGAACAAGGATAGGGACAGATACAGTGCAGGTCAAGTATATATTGGGAGAGTTGTATCATGAGTGTTATTAGTATCTGTGGCATTTTTGCCATTGTAACTAGCTCATCCAGGACATATTCTGAACTTCCTTTTAATAATTAGTATCTCTAGACAACCCCATCATCCTTTCTCCTTTGGGTGAGGAAGTTATCTCCTTCAATGTCTGCCAGCCAAGCTTATTATATTACCCTTATTAAATTTCCTTTTGCTCTTCAACTCTCATTGCCTGTGCCCTCTTTTATTTCTATCCAGCTTACAACATTTAATTTCTTCTTTACTCTGATATTATTGAGTCCAATTTTCACCCCAATAGTGAGGCTATAGGATGTAGCTTCCATTCCAGTGGGAGTTCTCCATGGAAGCTAACAACCTAACTTATTAATATCATTACCAATTAATCATTTTAAGCACAAGAAATATGTTGAAACTCTTGTTTGAACTTTCCAACTGTCTGTGGCTCCTGACTCAAATGAGACATAGTTTTACTCCTGAATAATAAAGACATTTCTTCTACTTCCCTTGGCCACATCAACCTAGATTTGTGATCATCCATTGGTAATGAGTTCTACGGTAGATTAAACTGTAAGTTCATCCTTTTTGGAACTTGAAATAGTTCTCCCATTTTTTTTAGATACAGTTCAAGATTCTCAGGCTAGCTTTCAGGGTTCTATACAATCAGTTTAACAAAACATTTGGAATCTCTCTACTTTGTCAGGTTTACATGTCACTATGTTACAATGCCCACTCATTAATTTAGTTAGGATTATTCTGAGGCTGGCTTATTCCATTCCAGCATCATTTCACATGTGTTTTTTCCCTAATTTTTATGTTCTTTTCTCTTATGTCTTCAGCTAGGCAACTGTTAAAATCTCCACCTTCTCTTGCTAATTAAGGTGTCCTCTCTCTGCACATATTTATTGTACGATTTTCAGTATCTAGTCACTTGTTGTCTTATTACATTATCCAATTTGTCCATTGGTATTTACTCCCTTACCTTATCCTGTGAATTCTTTGAGGTAAGAAACCATGTAGTAGGTTAGTCTTTTCTCCCTTCTTCCAAGTCTTACAGAGATGAGCAGCTAATAGGCAAAAGGATGCTATAAACTTACCAGTGTTCAATAAAGTGTGACCAAAACCCTCATGAAGCACTTGCTTTGTAGGCAAGTTGTATACTTTTAACCATTAGACTGTTCTGCTTTATAATCACTACATGTTGATTGACTGAGTCTACATTAAACACTTACACACAATCAATTGGCTTTTATATTTTAAGAGTGTGAGTTATAACCTCTTATCCCAGAATCTTTTGGATATTGAAAAATGGGTTTCAAAGATCTCATTAATGCATTGAAATTAAATGCAAAATTTTCTGTGCATTTGCTTTTGTCTTTTATCCTTTGCCACACAGAAGAATTCATAGCTTCAAACAGATTCTCAAAGGTGTCTAGACTTCCAAGAAGAATCTCCATATAAGAGTTGGAGGATACAGTTAAAGCCAACCATTGTGTGCATTGTGTACGTAGGTGGGTCAGGGAGTTGAGAGAAAGCAAAATAAATTAGAAAAAACTATCCAGATTGTCTTCCAAACTCTATCTGTATCTCTTAGTAAGTTTAATCTATAGTACCAGGAAATGCCTGTTCAGGTCTCTTAAAAAATGGTTTCTATGGTGGTCTAGGCAGAGATTTGCTGGCTCACATCCTTCCTATGGGGTATCTTTCTTCAACCCCAGTCCACTGCCCAAAGCTTATCAGTAGAGCTATGCCCCAGGCTGTGTACTGGTGGCCTGGAATGCCTAAAGCAAATCCATAATTAAGGGCTGTCACAGGGAGTGGCCCTGGGGGGGCTTAAAAATAAGTTTCTGATTTCCCCTCTAGCAACAATCTTGCTTTGCTACCATTCCTTTAGGGTGAAGAGTGAGGCTCAACTCAGTGTGAATTAGCATCTCAAAGCAAGCCCACCAACCAGGTCCACAGCAATTGTCTTTTCTTCTTATTTTAGGAAAAGAAAACCTCATTTCTGATTTTCCCCTGGACTGTAGTTCTCATTCCCCTCCTATCTACCTGGGCAAATGCAGTCCAAAATTGCTTTTTTTTTTTTCCCCTCACACATCTGATGTTCATCCTTTTCTTGGCTCCTCTCTAGGTTAACACTGACTTTCTGAGGGTCTAGGTCAGGGATAAAGTGAATACATGATGTTAATATGGTTCTATCTCTTTTTTTCCCTTGGAGTAGCAAATCTCAGTTCTCAGGAAAGCTCTTCCACAAGGCTTTTAAATACCTGAACTGCTCCTTTGAGGATCAATGTATTTGGAAAACAGCCTTAGACTATAAAACATTGAAAGAGAGACAAAGTGTGCAAAATGTGTACTGTTTAAAAGTTAGATTGTCCTCATTCACACCAGTCCTCATTTTACCTCTAGTTCTCAAGAGCTCACCTGGTTCCAGGTTTGAGAGTTTTAGGTCTTATGCATTCATGCTTTTTCATGCTGACTAACTTTCACAACCTGCCACCAGTAAGGACACAGGAGAACATTATAGAAGAGCATGCTGTTCTGGGTCCTGTGTCAAATGTACAGAGTTCTCTCATGGAATCAGTAAGTTAATGAATCCCCAGGTCCCCAAGTCTGAGTATTCTAAATTCTCCAGCTGCTCTTCAGTGTGATGTAGAACCATGACTCAGAGTCACTTCAATCAAAAAATGTGGTAAGAATGATAAGTTTTAGAGAAAAGGACAATCTCTAGGAGAATGAGTACTTGCTTTAATCTATGACAGTTACAGCTAAACTTTGAACCAAGCACTATTCTTATTTGTGTCCTCTGGTGCTATTTACCTCTCTTCAGTTGATGCCTGGCGGAGGCTCCAGGACACCTCTGGGAACCTGATTTATGGTTTGTGGTATTTGCAGCCAATTTCCCCCTTAAAGGTATTTTTTAACATCAGAAGATATGGAGTCATTTAAATTATGGACAAATTTACACTTAGAGAAAATAAAGGAAATAAACATGTTTTTGGTTTACAAATATGTTCTCATTGGGTTTGCTTGAAATAGGGCAAATATGCCAGTCGAATACGAGTTGTGACAAAGTAATCAAATCAACTGAAACACATTTCATACAAATAATGTTTTTGACTAAATTTGTTTCTTAACCATTTACTGAACTCTTACTATGGCTCAGCTCTGGGTTATTGAAGGAATTCCCAAATCTGCTCACATGGCGAGTCTTTCCCTCAAAGAGTTACTTTTCTACTTAGAGAATAGAAACTATAAAAATAATGGCCAAGGTTTATAATTCTCAGAAGAGTCAGAATTATTTCTAAGGATATGGGTGTCCTAAATTTAATTTCCTCAAATTTCTGAACTACATGTAAACACATATATTAAGTTGATTTATGACCACACTTTCAATGGCTGGAGCTTCTTCATTAATAATTATTTTATTCAGTTAAACTAACAAAGAAAACTGAATCACAGAATTTAGAAACTTTGAATAGCCCTATTTCTGACTATGTGTATCTTCTTAAAGTCTTTACACCTTTGGAATAGGTAGGAGCACAACAAACTCATATATAGTAGGTTATGATATATTTGAATAAATTGTTGAAATGACTCCAATATATTGAGAGGCACATCCTTGTTCATCTCTAAGTTACTCATCTCTTCATATTCTTTTCCTTTAATGTAGCATTGGGACTGAGGTAAAAACTTAAGAACTTGAATGGACAGGTGAACAAAAACCAGAAGTCACTTTTATAATGTATAAAATATAACAGGATCATAGGTCAAAACGTTCACAGATTGACTAAGGTTAAATCTTCCACTGGCGGGACAAAATGACAACTTGGAATTCATGATACATCAAATTTGAAGGAGGAAATATGTACTGTTTCCATACTGCTGAGTTTGTGGATGAAGACAGTTTAATGCTGCTTTTTGACAGGTATTCATGTCTGCATCTGCCTGAGTCTATTTTTCCCCTACTCTAACTTCCATTTGGTAAATAAAACTTTTATAATTTATCCTCATCCTCTTATTGGCTGAATATGTAGAAATGTTGAAGAGGTTGACTATAAAAAATGCTATAAGAGTTGCCATCCTATCCCAGGTGAGAAAAAAAAAATAGTAATAAAATTATAGAGTAGTTGATAATTTCTCATTTAATTAGCTGCTGAACAAAACTATATTTAGAATAATAAAATAATAAATAAAACTATATTTAGAATAATAAACTAAGAGTGTCTCTTCTGCATTGGTCCAGTGAGTGAAGAGCTAAACTGAGCAAAGAAACTGTGATACCTGAATGTGGCTCCATTGTTACAGTCAGAGAAGGTAAATTTTCCAAGCCTACCTCAGGACATGTTGGACCTAGTATGACCTGACATAGCTTCTTTTCTTCATTATCTAATGTCTCTGATTTATTCTAATATCTAAAAGTCAGTTTGCTAACAATTAACAAAAATCCTACACTGATGCAAAACTTCAAAATCAAAAGTTTGCTTTATCTTCCATTTCTTCAATGCCATCTGTGTTCTTAAAATTTGTTTAGTCTATGAATAAGTTATGAAACATATATCAGCCTCTTTAGATATGCTCAATTTTTTGGTATGTATTATGATAGATACAAGTAAGAATAGGGCAGTCTTTTATCACAGTGAAAGAGACATCTATGCTATTTAACAATATCCCTAGTGCCCATTTTGAAGCTGAGGTACACTGATAGGGTGTACTACCTGGAGGTAGGGAGCAGGAGAATTTGCAGGAGACTAGAGGGAATAGAACTTATCCAGGGATGGGGATTCTGGGATCTGATCAGAAGAGGAGGAACATTTACCCATGGTGGTAGAGTTAGCATCACAGAGAGAAGAACTGGGAATGATAGTGCAACACCTCAAGAATAAAGGGTGAGGCAAGGTGATGCTAGAGAATGAGCAATGAGGGCTGAGACTAGATGATCAAAAGCAGGCTGGAATGCTTCACACAAAAAAAACGGATCAAAACCAAAGTTTCAAAACTAAGGCTGTGAACAGCAAGAGAGAGCCCAGGTGCTTTTCTAATGTGGTGTTCGGTGTGTGACCCAGGTGTGAGTGTGGAGGCTTACAGCAACAATTAAGGGCTGAAGCAAAACATGTTTATAATATGTGCTTAAGGAACAGACCTTATTATAGGGTAAATAATCATTTTAAATAATAAAGCACATTATCGTATCTTTTCTTAATAATTTACCAATAGATTCACATATGTGTCCTATGCAGGAAAAATATATTTACAACAATTAAAACAATTTAAGGACCTTGGTTTATTTTTATATTTTGTCTGTAGCAATACTCCCATTAAGATTTACTTGCCAATCATAAATAAGATTCCTGGGTTTTGTCTCAAACTGTCTCGTACTTACTTCTCCACACTGAAGGGTATGTTCTTGATCTGTATTTTACCGCTCATGTGAATTCCTATATATTCTAGACTTTGTAATTTAGACTGTCAATTGATTGTCTTTGGATCAGAAATCTTAGCTTTTTTTCTAGTCTATTACTTGTTTTATTCCCTGAATGGTTCTGCATTGGAAATCTGGCAAATAAATTCTTTTAAAGGGCCATGGTAGATTTCAGAAACCCTACAAAGCCCTCCTGAGTATTTGCCAGTTGCCCAGGACCCACCCTTTTTAGACTCTAATTTTCTTCAAAATACAGGGCCCTACCTTGATCTCCTTCTTTATATAGATAGTGTCACCAAATCTCCATTCACTTATCTGATGGTTTTGTCAGATTCAAAAAAAATTATTTTTCTCCATCAATCTCAGCAAATGGGGTAAATAGGGCAAATCAGAAGCATTTCCACATTTACAAATTGAACTCCAGGGTTAACTTCATTAAGCATGCTGCAAATCATGAAGAGCTACAAGCCATTCTATCTCAGTCAGGGCTTTCACATTTACTCAACCAAATATTGCATTATTAATACAAATTGTATAGTCTTTAGTATACTAAGATGAATTGGCCTTGTAATATTACCTTTTCAATATCTTTCTTAGGTATAAAGATAATATATATGCATGAATATTTAAGTAATAATATAAGGAAACAATATGAGCAATGTAAGTAGTATATCAGCGGTCACTAACCTTTTTTTTTAGCATGAGATACTGGTGCTGCTATGAGAATCTAGTACCTGATGATCTGAGATAGAGCTAAGGCAGTAATGCTAGCTCTGGGGAGCATCTGGAAATACAGATGGAACTTCACTCACTAGTCTTCCACTCACTTCCTGCTTTGTGGCCCAGTTCCTAAGAGGCCATGGACCAGGACCAGTACACTTCTGGGGGTTGGGGATCCTTGTAGTATTGATTAATTAGCTAGTAAGCCCTATAAGCAGTAAGTTTTATAGCTTAGAGGAGACGTTAATCAGGACAGCAGAAAACTGGAGAAGCTCCTTGGAGAAGATAGTACATGACTAGGTCTTGAAAAACGATAAGAATTGTTAAAGGTGGAGAGGCAGAAGGGAATTGTTCTAAGAGGAAAGAGAAGGAGACATTGAGGGAGAAAACAATACATTTATAGGTTGCAGACTTGCTTATAAAAGGAGTTGTTAGAACTGCTACATCAAATCTGTTCTTTTATAAGAATGATTCAATAGAAGTATCTTTAGAAATTTTAAGGGTTCTCCTCTACAGATAATTAATACTAACCAGATTTCAGACACTTCTAATCAGGACCATCTCACCAAAGCAGTGTAGCAACCAGCAGGTTCTTAGTTCCTTCTCCTGCTCCTGTATTACTTTGTTTTTCCTTCCTTAAATACCTGTTCCAATCTACCGCATTCCCAAGCAACTATTCTAGTCCTATTCCCTTAAATCATGGGTCCTGATTTCAAAAGTAATTCTGTTATAAACTTGTATGAGCAAAAGGTTTGATCTTTCCAAACTTTGCAAAGATTTATAAGTTCTCTATTAAAAAAAAAAACCTAAGGTGACTGCATTTTAAAGAGACTCTATAGCAAACATACTTCATAGGAAATATTTTGCAAGAAGTTGATTATATGACATTATATAATAGAGGTAAGGAAATAGAGTATTTATTTTTTTCACTTCAGTAAAAATCTAAAAGTAAAGATTAGATATACCAAAATAAGGAAATATGAATCTACCTAAGAACAAAATGTCCTGAATTATATGCAGTAATTTTTCTTACTAAATAATAATAGGACTAATTGACTAGTGCCATGATCAGTGGAAGGCAGAGTGAAATTTATTTGGTGGTATGGGGAGGTATGTGGTTTTTCAAAGGAATCTATCCCTGGGAATCTCATCATGTATGGACAGGAATGTTTAAAGAATAAAAGTTCAGATATACTAATTGACAGCTTAGAATATAAAAAATAATACTATGAATGTTATAAATACAGAAATGTTATAAATACATGATACTTCACCAAAAACATAAAAACGCTTTTCTATTCTCCATAGGCAAACAAGTTTCTACAAGCAATTTTTCAGCAGTGATCTATTAACTTCATCAATTTGGATTGACTAGAAACACTGCCATCAGGATACAGATAGTTATTAAGAAGATATAGAAAGTGCTTTTGACACAGACATTGCACAGAAAGGAATTTCCATTTATTTGGGGAGAATGTAGCCACTGTCAGATATCAAAGGGGTTAAAAAAGCTTGGGAAAAAAATAGCCCCAATTCTCTCTCTGCTCTTGCCTTCTGATCTGCTAGTGCTTTACATTGGTTAAATGCAACAGAAGCAGTCAAGAAAAGATAACCATAGAAGCAGTCTCCTCGGCCATAGAACAAGGAAAAGTGGACAGAAAATGGATGTGGAAGGTCAAATAGGAAGATGAATTGAAGGAGGAAACACAAACAACCCACCTTTTAACCACCTGTATATTGAGGAAGGAGAGGTCATTTGGGATCTAGGACTCTGCAAGGTCAAGATGTTGTCCTACAGGATATAAACAAACAACCAAATTTGCATCATTTGTTCTTAAACAAACAACCAAATTTGCATCATTACACTCAGGAGATGGATGACTCAAGAGCTAGCTTCCACTTCTAGCAACTTTGGATTTTATTATCAATAAAGTTTGGTGGCTTTTATTGTCAATCACAAATATTAGTTGTCTTACCCTGCCTGGATGAGGATTAAGCTTCCCTGTTCTATTTACATCAAGTTTATTCATGTGACTTACTTTGGTCAATTAAATGTGATCAGAACTGGTTTTCAGTTAAGTTAATGGGACACAAATAGAAAATCAAAAGGCAAGAAGAGGAACAGGTTCTTTTCCTTTTTCTTACTGCTTCAAAACCACATCTCTAAAAGTGGCTGCCTCTATGACTGCAACTCCTTCTAGGTGGCCCCTTCTCCATTTTTTCCAGCTCTCAGTAGGTTCCAACAACACTATTTCCTACTCCTCATTCTATACTCCTAGAAATAATATCAGTGTCCAAGAATCATCACCCCTTGCCCACTTTATCATGTCTTGTTGGTTTCTTAACCCCAGCATCCTTTTGTAAGCACCCCCTTTATTTAAATCTCTTTGAGTTTCTCATTAATATTCTTCCCACATTGGTGCCCCATGTTTGCATAACACATCAATATAGTGTTAAGCTTCTAATGCAGAACTACAAGTTCTCATTTATGTGCCTGGTTAATGATAGAGACTATCTTAGCAGACATTGACGAATTAAACATTTACAATTTTTTTCTTTTCCTATTTCTTTGCTTTTCTTTCTTTTTCTTTTCTTTTCTTTTTTTTTTCTTTTTTTTTTTTTGCATGGAGGTAAATACTGAACTAAGTAATTTGGATTGAAATCCTTAATTTTCTTCGAAAGCAATTATTCTGAGTTTTAAGTTATTTCTTTCATTATGTTAATGTTATCAAAATTTTCCCTGAGAAGAAAAAGGCATTTTTTAAAATAATGATTTAGTGTTCTTTGGCAGCATGCTCACATTTGAAGTATTATTTTAGTTCCTGACTCCTGACCCTTCATTATTTCATTTCTCATTGAAATCCAGCCAAAATCAGAAGCATAACCCAAATTTAAGATATAATTTATTAATTTAGGTATTTTAATCCTTTAACAAGTAATTCAATGAATTATCTGTGTTAATTATATTCCTAGAATTTTCATGGTGATGGGTGGTAAAAAGAGGAGGAAGGTTTTCTATCCAATAAGTGCTAACAATCAAATTGAGCAAGGGCAATACACATGAAACAATTAGTTAATAGTACAAAATGGTATATGAAAGCATCCTTAATGGGGTGATACAGACACTAAGAGCTTTGGGAGCTCAGAGAAGAGGGAAATCAATAAAGCATAGAGTATTCCAGGAAGGCTTTAGCTTGAGGGAGAATGCAGTTTATATTTTGGAGTGGAAGGTTTTAAGGCTGTGTTTAATCTGAGGCATTGGCAGTGTCTCTCTAAATATATGCTACTCACAGGATGGAAGAGGCAATAACACACAACAGTGTCTACTAGCCATCCGTTTCCTATAATGCACAATTTTCACACTGTTGAAATTTGGCAAGTTTCACAACTAGCATCCATGTGAGCTAATGCACCACAATCACAGACAAGAAATCAGGAGATTCCTCTCTACTTTGTGTCCTTATATACACATAATAAGAACAAATGGTAGTGACCTTCCTTTGCAGAACTCTCCTTAGAAGGTTTTAATACAAATGTCATCACACTGGAATTTTGGCAGGGTATTCATTAGAAAAGCTCTACAGTGTGTGTGGAGACCTTAATAGCTAAAACGAGCAATAGGAATTAGTCATTCTATAATAGAACTAACCATAAATCTTTTTTCTGCATTTTGGTAAAATTTCTGGAGACATTCTCTTTGCCACTTAATAGAATACCACCTAGACTTGTAAACATAGCATGTCTTGTCAACATATATAGTTTTAAAAACACTTATCTGGTAGATACTTAATAAATATTTATTTATGGTGATGCTAATACAGACAGATTCATTCAAGTTGGAATTAAATAGAAAATAATATAAAACTCGGATTAAACAAAATGTATTGAATTTCTGAATAATGAAGTGTTAAACTAAAATCCTCTTTTACTCTCTTTCAGTTCCTTGGAAAATATTGACTCTACAAACAGTATGAGATACATACACACACACACACATGTATATATACACACATACATGTATGTATACACACATATATGTATATATGTATAAGTATGTGTGTGTATATATATATATATAATATTTTGAGCAATTAATCTAAGCATTCTTCTAGGTTCTAATTCTGCTTCATTTGGCAGTTACATGATTATAATTGCATTATTTTTGATGATGATTTAATCATTGGTTCATTTTATACATTATAGCTACCATTTGTCGTTGTCAATTTAAAAGTAGATAGTCATAGAGAATGAGTAACATCTGAAGAGAAATGTTCATGTGTGAAGAGTATTTAAGGGAAGGGGATATTGAGATGGCCACACAGTATCTTTATCAGGTAAGGTAGGATCTGTGAATAGTGCACCCACTCCAGGAGGGGACAGAGGAACATACCTGCCGTCATGGATGAAGAAGCCAGAGGTGAATATCCTGCTCTCCCAGAAATGTAGCAAGAGGGGCAGCTATTGCAATCAGTGAGAAGAGGACATTGTGACAGGGAGTATGAGCATCAGTCAACAAATATATGTTCGTTATCTCAGGAATGTATGCTTCTCTCAAAAAAGCTGGTGTAGATAATATTCTGAAAAGTAATGACCAAAGCCTACAGCCAGAATCTGTGTAACAAAAATTTTTCCCTAGTGACATTTTTTTTTTGTAACCTGTCCCTTTCTATTCCAAAATTGAACTATTAAGGAGAAAAAATATTAATTGGGGTTTCTTTCTATAGTACCAGGAGTATGATGACTGTTTATTTATAGTTGCTGGTGAGTGTTTCAGTGAAACAAAATTAAAACATCAGACCCCTCCTTTAACTTTATCTGTGGTTTTGTTTAGCATAAAAGGGTTGTCCTCAGATCAAGGCCAAGAGAGATCACTACTGAAAGCATATGTCCTCCACTCCTCCTCTTAAAGATTTCAACTAAGTTCTGTTTCACCTATACTGTTACTTTGAGTCGCAGAGCCTAAGGTAATAAACAAAGCTACCTAAAACAGATTATTTTGCTTGTTTCAATTGTTTTAAATTATCTTACATCTAAGAAAAGATATTTTAATCAAATCTCCAAAGAATTTGGGATGGAGAATTATATTCTGAAATGTAAAAATGTGGATTTACTTTGGAGATTGTCATAAGCCACATTAAAACTACAGCTATAATGAGCAAGATGACTGCTATGATTGCTTAGCAATACTCTGATTTCAGATAGTGGGTTTTCTACCAGATCGGCTATGCATTTCTTTATACAGATGCACACACATGAATATATATGTGTGTATTATATATTTTATATTTATGGGTATGTACAGTCTGATTTAGATGGTTATGTACAAAATCATATATATGTGTGTGTTTATACACACAGAGATGTATATACAACTTAGATTGTTAACATAAAATAATATAATATCAAGGCCATCCATGCTATTTGAGGTCATCTATTTTATCTCTTACTTTGAAGATAAATAAGGAAGTCCAGAAAATTTGACTTCTGCAAGCTACCAGGTCTCTGGATTTATGGTCATATGTTTGATCTAATATCCACATGGCTCTTTGTTATTCTGAGTTATCGTAACATGACATTTTTTTCCTACCTTTTCTGAAATTTTTATAAAATTTGTATGTACAATCATGTTGCTATTTTTTTTCAACCAAGTAAATATAACAATTTGACTCTTCTTTATCTTTCAACAATTTCTTCTGCCCCCTCCATTGTCCCTTAGCTGCTAATGATTGCTTTGAACAATTTTCTGGCAGCGATACTTAAGGAATGGACAGTAGCTATCTGAGAATATTTCTACTTTTCCTTTAAATAAGGGTCATGCTAGTTTCCTGATAAGGACATGTAACTATACCAGTAAGGCTGTCATCACACAGATCTTCTGGCAATTCTTATTGTCAAAGTCACTTCAAAATACACCTAAAAAAAAAAATGAGCACACTGCTTCTCTTCTACTTCTCCTTCTACCTGCTATTGTTTTATAATCACATCTCAACTTTAATCAAGCCTCCTGTTATATGATGTTTGAATCTACTAACTTTCATTAATTTGACTTTATCCCTTAAGTATCTCAAATTATCTTTCTACATAAGGAAGCAAATCTCAGCGTTATGAAACCATTTCTTATTATAACTATGAACAGATTAGTAACCTTTATTTTGAAAAATATGTCTCAATGCTTCTGAATATAATTAAGATTGTTGAACTCAGATATTTGTTTATTTGATGCCAGTTTATAGCTAATAATTATAGAATGAAAGTTGTTGATTTACAGAAAGGTACTAACCCAAATTTTCTGTAATATTGTTTGGATGGTAGATAACTAGATTATTATTTTAAAATGTTTTACCAGCGTTGCCTTTTGTCCTAAGTTATTTTTGTGGAGTTCTCTTACTAGGAAATGAAAGTAGGGAGACCCAGCAGAGAAAGTGAGAACTTGTTTTCATTTCAGTTCAGCTGAGCCAAATCTCCTTAATAGACACCAAATGAGTAAATTCCTTTCTGATTTCCATGCTTCTAGGTTTTTAGGCCCTATGTATTGGGATTGAGACCCCAGAGCACCAGCCCCTGCATTTCTTAAAATTAGAATATATGACAAGAATCTTCTGAATGTAATATGTCAGGTAGAAAATATTTATTTAATTATTTTGAAAATACATATAGGAACTTTTAAAACCAGAATAGGAATGCATTTATTCATAAGTCAGGAATCCAAAATTAGTGCTGAAGAAAATATATAAATACAATTAGAAAGTAGTTGCTCAAAGTGAAGGAAATAATACTATTAAAAGGAAGATTTGCAGCAAGCATTTAAATAGAAAATTCTGGTCCAGCAAAGAGTTATCTCTGTGCAATGCAAGAACTCATGACTAGAGAAATACTTGAGTTATTACAATAACCATCCCAGCTTGGTCAGCTGTCCCACTCATATTGATGTCCATCAGGAAACAATATACCTCTGACCAGTAGTCCTGCCACCATGACACAAGTCACCTCTACCATCACTACTGCATACTGCCTCTGGTGCCCATTTGAATCACCTCAGAGAGGTAAGCAGAGTTGGATTATGAGAATGTCACTAATGGTATCATGCTACCTTGTACATTTGTCCATCTTGCTTTTAGACTCACATTTATCAGTGCTGAAGACCTGGGCCAGAGACTCAGCTGCTGCAGTGTGCTGTCCGCAAACATAAACACAGTGCGTCCAGCTGCCTGATAGGAGACTCTGCTAATTGGAGAAGTCTGCTCTAGTCCCCTGTCACCAGTTGGCAGACAGAACAGTCTGGGCTGTAGCTGATTTCCAGAGTCAGGAATTCATTTATCTCGATGATAATAGGGTATGTGTAGAGAGAGGAAGCAAAGAAAACAGAGGGCAGCTGTAGTTGAGGTGGGGACAGTACTAATGCCCCAGCATCGAGGACATGCTGTGTGTAGGGGCTTAATAGTTTATTCCTCTCTTCAAAGTTTAATTAGTCACTAATTGTAAACAACTATCTTTTATTATGGATGTATTTGGCCAGTGCTGTAAATTTTTTAAGAAACATGTTCTCATCTCAACCAGGTTTCAAATGCTAACATATCAATGTCAGAAACTGCAGTCAAGCACAACCTGTCCCCAAATCCCAGCCCCTTGAAACACGATGGCTCATTAATAACTTAAAAAGGATGATGACACTGATACTATTTATAGGGCCCTGCCAGGCAGGTCTGCCAGCGTTAAAGAAATTAACATGGAGAAATTGTCAACTGGAAAACATTAGTGTTTATCAACAGATCAATCAAACTTCAACAACTGTAAACTGTGCTTTTAGCTAAGTGAAACGTATTGACAATGACAGCCACTTACCCACCTTGCTGGGGAACCCTATATCCCTAAGTCAGCCCCAAACCATGCCGACTATACCCTTGACACTCCAGACATGATCCCACTGCAGCAAAGGGAAGAGTCAACCTGCCTCTGTCCCACATCCAGGGGCAAACTGGAATGACAGGGTAGTAGTCTCAGTTGTGTATTAATTAGCTTCACTGCCAGTTTGTAAAATCTCAAGCAGTCTACATTAAATATCAAGGTTAGTGGCTCCAGAGTCAAATTTTAGATTTATGCATACTTTTTGAAAGGAAGACTCTATGATTTAAGGAAATTTTCTTGGTTCTCTCATCTTTTTAAAGCAGTGCTTGACTTTCATTGTTGTATATTTAGAGATGGTTCTATTTTCATTTCTGGGCTACATCGACGATGATGACATGGCTTCGGAACCTGAACAAAGCTGGAGAGCTCTGATAGGCTGTTGGTGATGTCATCCTTGTGCCTTTAATGGCCAGGAAAAGCACTAGGGACTGACTGTTTTCCTGACTTTTTTTTCTTTAACTTCTTTCTTTCTTTCTTTCTTTCTTTCTTTCTTTCTTTCTTTCTTTCTTTCTTTCTTTCTTTCTTCCTTTCTTTTTTTCTTACTTCCTCCCAAATATGAAATTCCACTTTTACACTAACAGTGTGTTTGGAGTTTTGTATCCTAGCAATGCTATCACTAAAGATAACCAGTGACCCACAACTCCACACAGACTCAAACTTCTTTCACTTCCTGCATAGTTTCAGCTTTCACAGAGAGGATTCTGTGCTGTATCACGCTGAATTTTGCTGCTCTGTAATTTCTTGTCATTATAGAAACCCTTTCACATGCCCCTTTCTGACACCTGTCAAATTTGACTGCTCACGCAAATCCTTAGCAGGGGAGTCTAACAGTGGCAGGAGGGTTTGAAAACAGAAAAAGTAACTATGGCCAGGGCACCTAGCTTTAAAATTACAATAGCTTTAACTCATCCCATAGAATTCTTTGTATGTTTAGGAAAGCCTCACCAACTGCTACCCTTTGTGCTATTCATGCATACATTCCTAAAACTGCAGGACAGTTGAAATGGTGTTTTTAATGGATTCCAGAAGGCAAGACTTGGGGGCTCCTGGAGTGGGATAAAAGAAGCTCTCTTGATCCCTATTTAGAGGGGTTTATTTTGATGTTCAATATATAACAAATTCTATATTTAAAAAAAAAATATCAATCCTGCAGTTTAATTTTGACATCCTAAAGAACACCATCTCTAAGTTCCAAGTTCTCATTTATTAAGTTAGAGAACGAGACACACTCATGAAGGAGACTGTGAGTATTACCTGCACTACTGTATCCAGATGCATAATACATAAGAGGAGCAAAGCTAAAATCCACTCTGGCTAGTTGGATTCTCTGCTTTGTGACACAGTAAATAAATAACAAGAAAAGGTTAAAATAAACAAACTGGGAAAAAAGAAAGTTGAAGAACTGTTAAACAATCTCTATGACAGGCCAAGGAATCAGTACTTTCTCAATTTCAGAGTCATTTCTCTTCCTCGTATCACCTCTACTGGCTTGTACCCACAAATAAAATCTACAATACTAGAATTTGAAGGATGTTGGAGGAATACTAAAATTAAGTTTAAAAACTGCATCTAAAATTTTAAAAAACTCTGAGGTATCTCTACTGCAAAATTGTTTGGAGAGCTCAAAGCAAAACCCCCTATAGAATTTCTGTGCAGGAACTTGAGCAGGTCCCAGGGGTGCGAAAGAAAATGAAACTAGCAGCTATAAATGGATGTTTGCAAAACACTGTATTCAATTTTATAAAAATTACAAAATAAATGTCAATCCTGGACTTTTGGCATCAAGACTTAGTCTGATTTTAATATCAAAACATAAATTTGTAAAAACTACGTGAAAATAACACTTCAGAATGCAAATGAGTTCAAGATAACAGTAGAAGACATGTCAAAAGGCAGTGCATGATTAAATGAGAATTGAACTGTACATATAATTAGTTTACAGAAATTCAAAGAGAAAGATTTTACCTCTAAATAAAATGGCCAGAAAAAAAATGTTGATTAAAGAGCTATCCTCTGCACCTCAGAGGATGGGTTTAATATGGATAAACAATAAGAAGAGGAGAAAGATGTTCCAGACAGGAGGAAAAGTGTGAGTGAAAGCAGAGGGGAGGTGGGTGCAGCTGTCTACAGCAAGTGGAGGAAGAACATGATTTGCATAAAGGTGTGGTGGGGAATAAGGCTGTAAAGGTCTGACATGTGGAAGAAGACAGGCGGATATTTGCTCTAAACTCACTTCTATCTGTACATCTGAAATGTTCTGAATGAGCAGTACATACATTGGTTCCTTGCTTTCTGTCCCCTCCCATATCCTCGACACCATACATGGTTACCCATCTACTTCTAGAAAACAAGACCTGGATCAGATTCCAGCAAAACACATCAATTAATCACATTTTAACACTTTGGTTTTCAATGTGTTTGCTATTTACACATTCTGGTTTCATAGATAGGTATAATTTCTTCAGAATGAAAAGATGTTGTCTTGTATATCTTTATTCAGTGTCTCATATTGTTTTGATGTGAATAATGTTATTTTAAAAATATAAAAAAGCTCACTCAATGTATTAGCTATTTAATGTATGTGTATAATGTTGAAATAATAAATGCTTTTTTTTAATTAACTTGATTAGGAAGTTCACCATCATAATTTCTTTTGATCTGCACTCTCTATTTTTTCTAGTTGCATTGTACTTTCTGTGCTACCCCTAATAAAAACTTATGTTTCTCATTAGAGAAAACTGAAAAGGTTCCCAGACAATGATGGAAACATTAGTGTCTAGAGCAGCAGCATGCAGACCACAAAGTAGAACATCTCCCCTTTTTGTTTTTACTTTGAAATTTTCTGACTCATTCTGAAGTCTTTACTGTTTGGATCTGGGTGTTATTCTTTGCTGCTTTTTATTTTTACTTTTCAGATCTATTTGGCTCTGATAATTTCTCACTATCATTGAGGCATTTAAAAATATTTGCTACATAAATGAGCAAGACAGCATTCCAATAGGAGATAGCTACAGCATATTGTAAGTCAGCCTTCATCTCAAGGGAGCAATTGCCAACCCCCAAAATATATATACATATTTTAATGATTATTCTTGTCAAATTAGACAAGTGATTTTGAATCTATATCTTCATTTCAGAAATGTTTGCACTGACACATTAAATGTTTTCAGGCAGAAATTTTTAATGCATTAGAAAAAACGTGCCATGATCTTAGGGATAGATAATATCTTTGAGTGACTTTTGCTTTTCCTATATTACAAGCACATAGTCTCTGTCCTGACAAAGAAAGAAGACTTTATATGTTACAGTACCTAGAAACCACAAAAGCCACTTTGTTTTACAAATAAAGCTATGTGTATGGCTGGAAGAGAGTCCCTTCTAGTTTATTAAGAAAGTTTACCCTTTTAAGGTTTGCCTTCAAAAGTAGCCATTTCACTGGTTATAAAAGGTTTACTCATTCCTTCACTCTTTTTTAAATCTCCTCCTTCAATTCATATTTATGGAGTGACTAGTACATAGCAGGCACTGTTAGGCATTAAGTGCATACTTGGAGAATTAAACAAATCTACTTTCTGTTCTCTTGAGTTGAGGGTATGATGACATGGAGAAGATCAGGGAGGGAACATGCAATGTCTGGTGGTCAAAGGTGGTGAGAAGTTGACATTATACTGACACATGAAGGCTGAGAAGGAGCCATTCCTGGGAAGAGCAAAGGAGACAGTATGTTCTGATACACTGAATTGGAATAGAATTAAGCAAGTGTGTTCAAAGAAAGTCCAAGGAGCTGCAACATAGTGAATGTGGAACAAAGAGGCAGGAGAGGGAGTCAAAAAGGAAGACAAGGATCTTGTGGACCAAGTTATGTAGGTAAAATGTTAATTCAAAGTAAAAGGGAAAATGCCTAAAAAGTTCAAGCAGGCATACAGAATGATAGAGCAACTATTTTAAAAGATAGTCTGATTGTTATACAACAAATGGATTGAAGAGGATAAGAGTGTAGACAGAGAGAATGGTTGAGAAACTTGCAATAGAGATGATTGTGGTGAAATATACTTATTTGTTATATTGACTTGAAATACACATAAGTAGACACACAAAGACATGAAGATGGATAGAGTTTTGAGTGATGACGGAGATCAAATTAAGCAGAGAGTTGAATGGTGGTAACCTTTCTGGATAAAGTTTAGCGGGGAAAGGGCATGGGGAAAGGAACATTAAGAATGTCATTTGGGTCCTCTTAATTTTGAGATATTTATAAACCATCGATGTGGTGACATCAGTTAAGCACTGTTATACACTAGTATACAACTAGGTTTGATGAAGAGTGGAAAGTTATGGGAAAATTTGATAGGGTATGAGCTAATGACAGTGAACTGGAGGAAACTTAATAAGTCCTGCTTATTCAGATTCTTCTGGGCATCCCTTCATCTTCTGAAATAATAATCTTCCTTTCCTTCAGGTATAGGGAGGCCACCTCTCACCTGAGGGTCTTATGACCTGCTTCAGGGAAATAGGAGAGGTCAGAGAATCCTTCCTATACCTGCCATTTCTCATGTCCCTTTAGCTTATAATATTCAGCATGCCAATGTGCCATATTTTGGGGAAGTGTGTCCTGAACTTTGTCAATGCCATTTACTAGTAAGGCAAAAAATGAGATTACCTAGGGAGAACTGCAGAATAGAAGGATTCAAGATGAATAACGATGGAATTCCAAAATGGAGATGCTAGAGAAAGAGGCAAAACCAAAAAAAGGCTAAGCAAAAGTAGTCCACAAAGCGGAAAGAAAATTAGGAGTGTGTAATCATAAAAGCAAAATAATAATAATAATAATAATAATAATAATAATAATAATGTTTTGAAAAAGAAAACAATTTGGGAGAATATTCTGTCTAGTAACATAAGTTAAAAAGTTACAATGGGCATAGGCCACTCCAGATGTAGGAGCAGAGCCGTAAGCCAGCCTGCAGTGACTTGAGGCCCATAGGTGGTATTATGTCTTTTTGACAATATCTTAGCTTTTAAAGTAAACTAAAAACAATATCTCCAAATATATGTCATTACTTTACTTGTGGCTATATAATATAATACAATCGGCCCATTGGTTTATTTTGTGGCAAAAATACAAGCTGGTTGTTTAATTGAACTTTGTAGTCATTTCTATTTGATAGTTTCTATGTCTATAATATATACTTAAAGACAGACTGGGGCCAAAGGACCCAAATAAGTAAACAGAAACCGTTCAATGAAGAGGAACAAAACGTTCTGTTCTTGAAAGGGGAAGAGATTTGTATTTTTTTTATGATTCAGCTTTTTTTTTAAATTTTGTTGGTCAAATTCAGCATATAATTGTGAAAGTCTCCAGAAGAATCACTCTGTGGAGTGTCAGTGTGAATTGGGCCATGCTAAAATATGCAAAATTTTAACTCTAGAGAAGAAATTTTTATCCCCTCACATCCAAATGAGGAAAGATTCACCTGTTTGTTGAACCTCTCACTGTGTCACTATTTGAACATAATAGACAGAATTCTGAAAGTTGAAATATATACAGGCCACATATATATAGAGAACATTTGAAACATAAAAGCAATTGAATGTCCCCTACCCACACGACCACGCATAACACATCATTCCTTAAGAAAAGCTATCTAACTTCTAATAAAAAAATTTGCCAATATGCAAGCTATGAAAGCAATGCACAATGTCTGCATAAAAGTCTTTTTTTGACGAGAAAATGACTATTAATGAGAACATGTTCATTTCTGGCATCAGGCTTGAAGAGACACAGGTCATAAATCTCTTTGATCTTCTTGCTAAAGCTAGAATCGAGCAAAGAAGCAAGTTCATTCATTTAAAAAAATGGTTTTGATTGAAATGATTCCTTTTAGTTACAAGTAATTTATCATGTTTTTCTTTCCTTTCTAGGTTTGGTTTGTTTTCCATTCTCAACTCCAGCAATCACAGTTAAATCTTTGCTACAGTTCCAGCTACATGTTATTTTAGGGTTTCTTATTTGATGGAGGTCAGGCAAAACTTCCAAGAGAAATGCATGTATGGGGGCTAGAGTTTGGGGGATGAGACAAACAACAATAAGAATTCATAAATTTTGAACAAAAAAAAAATGTCTCTCACAGCTCATAGCTCTCAGCCTGTGAACCTCTGTGGTTTGTTTTAGATGTGCCAACACTGCCCTCTCTTGCTTATTCGCAACCCGCATTAAAACCTTGGTTTCAGTGCACAGCCTCACAAATCTAGCACCTCTCTTTCTTTCCATTGCTCCATGCAAGTCACCATAAATCAGAATGCAGAGTTCTTATAAGGTTCTTTTTCAATGGAATGTATTCACTTTTTTTTATTTTATATTATTAAATGTGTTTCCTTCTGTATTTCTGTTCCCTGCCTCCCTGGGTACCTCTTCATGTCTTAATACAAAGCACCTCAAAGAAGCAAGCCTCTCACTAGCTAAATCCCTTTGGAGATGTAATGCAAGCAGTCCTGGCAGGAGAATCGGCATCTCTCCTTCCTGTAAGGAGGACTAACTCTATTTCCTATACCCTCTGAGAATGCATTTACGGATTGCCATCCTGGATGCAAGGTGAAATCAGGAGTTCTTTATTGATCTCAACCAAACCTCTGAGCTTCCTCGATGAGAAGAAGGATAGAAGCCAGAGGTTCATTGTGCAAAGTCAGAGAAGCGTCTGCATGTCTTTCAGTACACAGTGAAGGCAAGAAATTATAAAACACTCACATCTATGACTTCTCTTTAGTCTTCAACAAACAAATTTTGAAGAAAGAATTTTTCATTCACTCTCTGATAAATTCAGAGAAAATGGGAAATATTAAGGCTGAAGTCACTGAACAACACAGTTATCCCTCTTACTTCTCTTTTTAGCATTTTGATTTTGGTCACATGAGTTATGATTAACTCAGGACAGAAAAAAAAAGTATGAAGAACAAAATGCTTATTTGAGTTACAGATTCTTAAAATTTTACATTGAGATTTGGGGTTCTCACGCTTACAGATGGATTGTAAGGTATTTTTTTAGTGCTTCTGAATATACTAATCCAAGATGGACTAGAATGAAACTAAGAAAAATAAAGCCTATAACAGCTGCTGCCTTCTAGGTCAAATATGTGGCTTGGAATTTGGATGGAAAAGGGATTATGGTAGAGTTCCCTACCTGCCTCACCCACAATGATGTTAAATATATCCCATCTCTCTTGTTGCTTTTGATTAATTGTTGCCTATCTAAAGCACTGGGTAAAGGAGGAATCTGATACCCTGACTGAACTCAGTGGGAAAAAAAGTTCTGGGAGTATCGATAGTGAAAACCATATGAGTGAGCATAAGTAAGGTTAGTATCCATGATGGTGATGAGCCATAGTTTAGTCTTGGTATTTCCTCTTAGGATGCCAGCACATGACCTGAAAGACTATGCTTCGTATGTCACTTTCAGAATAGATCGACTCATTTGTCTAACAGATTGCAAAGGAGGGCTTTGAGGAAGTGAAAGACATGATTTGTCATTTCAAAAAAAGAGAGAGAGTGGAACAAAATTGAACTTATTTACCTGAAGAGAGAGAAATGCATCTTTGGGCCCCTCAATAGCCAATAAACAGAAATAAGCTACCAAAAAGCATCACTAAATGAGAAATAGTTGCAGAAAGAATTGGAGGAGGGTAAGGCAGGTATTCACTGACTTAGAATGTCACATCAAGAAGCATGTTTTCAGTATATCAGTTTGCATATACTATCAACTTCTCTTTTTCACTTGCCGTTATTCTCGTATTTCAGTGTCCCGTGGTTCTCTGCTTTTTTTTCCTTTTTGTATATCTAAATCTGTTCTTGGGGAACTCTCATATTTGCCATCCAGCTGAGATATTTTGCTACTGCCACTATCAAAAGATACCTGTTTCACCTCTATTCATTTGGAAATGGCAAAAGAAGAGAAAAACAATGTTGTCAAATGCTTACTACATTTTCTTACCTGATTCCATAGTATAGACTTTTAGAACCAGAAATGGCCAACAGTGTAGTTGAACAGACATCATCAGTTTCTGTTTGCTTGCTGTAATGGAACAAATATTGAACTTCAAGTCAGAAGGTATATATTCAAATCTTGTGATTCTGTTGCATGCCATCTGCATGACCTTGGCCAACTCACTTAACCTCTCTGAGTCTAGTTTCCTGTTCTATAAAATGAGGATAATAATTCCTACTTTGCCAACTTCACAATGTTGCTGTGAAGATCAAATGAGGTACTATATGTGAAAGTTCTTTGAAGCACTACAAAACACTACACAGATGCAAGCTATTGTTACAAAGCTGAATCCTGTTGTGTCTCTGTGGTTTTTGAGTCATGCATGCACATGCTGGGTCTGGGCTATCATTATTTCTAAATATGGCTGGTCTATTGGCTTCTGAAGTTTCCACATGAAATATAGTCTGTGTATTTGCTTGAAGCCTCTGCCTATGTCCTCAAATAATGGGCCATTAAGTGTTACATTCAAAACCAGCAGAACCAGCATTTCTGACCTTCTACCTGTGACCTGCAGAAGTACTATTGTATCTCTGAGATAAACGTGCCGGTACTGCAAGTTGCTTAAGAGATATATTTAGTGCATAGGCATTTCATTTGTCACTGAGCAATTTTGTAGTGTCTGATATAAGCTGGAGATTTTATGATTTATAATCAAAGGCTTTGCAGACACCTCTCCTTAATTTAGATTTGTAACAGTCAGTATTAAAAAATGAGACTTTCATCTTTGGATCCATTTTACTTACTTGGATGAAATAGCCATGTATGCTTTTAAGAGTAAGTCTCTTAAAATTTCTGACTGTCCTTAGTAACACAGGAACTCTTGACACAAACTTGTAGTATTGACTTAAAGAAAAAAATATTCTATTTCCTGACCCTTTTGATTCCACTGGAACTTTCCTTGCACCAGGCTGTTTTCACTCTATTAGACCCAATGCATTAATGGATTAGCATGGAGGGGGGATTTCTCTTGTTGTAATTGTATACAAAGGGTCAATAATGGAAAAATCTATGATATAACAGAAATAGAATCTCAGAATGTTAGTACTAGTCAAGAACTTCCAGAGTATTTCTTTAAAGAGTCCCATTTTACTTATGTAAAAGCTGAGTCTTAAATAAACTCAAGGGTATATCAAAAGTCACTTTTCATTATTGGCAAAATAAGCATTAGAATCAATACCCGGTTAAAGTGTCTTTTCTACAGTGCAATAGACAGACTTTCTATAACATACCCATCTCTACAAATTGTTATAAATTCTTACAGGTAATTCAAGCTATGGAATCTTGCTATATAGCATATATCACCTTTCTCGGTCCTACTGAAAATGCCAAGAAACATTTCTTCCTTCCACAAAGCTATCTGAAGAAGTTATATGCACATAAGGCATTTACCATATACTTAACACCTACTGTGTTAAGAGATTGCATACATACACAAACTGAGGAAAACCAACAGATCTCAATTACGGGAGCTATCTTTTCTCTCATGGTTTATTCCTTTTGTTCAGCTACAATGTAAAACTTTGTGATGTAATTATTTTTGGGTCCATCTCCCAGCTTTCTAGAACTCTGGTGCATATTCTGAAACTCAAAAGGGGCTAGAAATTTTCTTTCTGCTTGGCCTCAGTAAAAGGAACATTTCTCCTCTTCATCATCTCATCTCTAATGGCTCATGTCTTAATGTACTTGGTTATAAATCTGTGCTCTTATGGCTTCTCACCTTTAGAGAAACCAAAAGTCAGTCATCATCATGCCCCCCATCCATCCTCACACAGTGTGGAAGGGCACTATATGAGTATGAAAATACTAGAAGATGAGGATTTGGGGGGCCACCTTGAAATCTGGCTGCCACGACTAACAAGGCAATATATATATATATATATATATATATATACTGAGAGAGACTGATAGATTCAAAAGTATTTAAGGAAATTGTTTTCCAGAGACTTAAAAAACATTTCCTGGTTTTATAACGAGTAGAGATCCTTGGTATTACAGAGTCTGCATCACATTATGTTCTCAAATCCAACAATAATATTTCTTTGGATTCACGTTGCCTCTGGCTTGTGTCTGAAAACACCTTATGAAAAGATGACAGGAAAAGAGAAAAATGGCAGGCATGGCAAGATCAACCCTATATCAAGGTAAGCCCTGCAGAGCAGCCACTGACAAACCACTGGCATCCGGTACCACAGAACATAAATACCTCCAGGCCTTCATATTCTACTTTGTGGGACAAGTTTCATTCACCAACATGCTGTGCTGTCACTAGTGCTTATGGATGTTTTAGCCCTACATACGCAATAGCCAACCTGAACCACACCCATGTCATTTTCTCTGTTTCTCCATTACCTCTGCATTGTGAATCCTCATTCTCTGGATCTTAATAATTCTTCTTTTAATATTTATTAGACAAATCCAGCAAGAGACTGGCTGGCTCCATGATGACTCAGAAGTCAAGCTTTGTTTGCAGGCCTTTTAAATTTTATTTTATTAGCAACAGCATCTGAATCACTTGGACACAAAGGAAGTTTCCCCTTGGCTTGTGCTCAAAATTGGGTCATGAGCCAGACTGTGACCAAGCCGATGGTGTGTAGATGCCAACAGTGAGAGAGGGGGTGACTCTCCTCTAAAGGGATCAAGAAAAATAAAATTAAAATGGGATTTGGCACAGTATACCCCACACCTGAGTAGTTGATAAGCAATATAATGAAAAACTGGACATAATGGAAGAAGGGATAAGGCCAAAGGATAAATTCTTCAGGTAATCAGATTCTTTGAGATGTATTCGGGAGGGTGAGATACTTAGAAGGTTTTCAGTCCAAGATAACTAGCAAAAACTGGCAGAATAATTAAGAATTGTAACCATTTATGTCAGAAAACACTTCAACTGGCTTAATGTAAGTGGAAGTTTTGCAACAAATTAGCCTTCAGGACTGGAATGATTCAGACCTGGCTCAATTCTACCCTCCCACTTGATTTTACAGTGCCAGCCTCATCCTATGACTGGATTCGAGGACAAATTTGTTGCCACAGTTCCAGGCTTCACATCTGCGTACCAACAATTGACTTCAAGGAAATAAAGAAAAATTTTTCCTTCAAGTATTCCTAGTAAGAGTCTCAGAATTTACTGATTAAATAGCATAAAACAAATGATTAATGAGTGCCATCAAAAAAATAGAATGTGCTGATTACTTTATGCCAACCAGGTCCCTGTTCTGGGGCAGAGGCAAGGTCATAATCCTTCAAGAACAAATTGTAAGAGGAGGGTTAGACGCCCCAACTAAAATTTGGTCTGTTTTTAGGAGATGTGATTGGGGTTAGTGGGGAAGGCAATGAATTCTGGGTAAGCAGCCAATAATATCTAACTTAACTCTGTTTTTATGAATGCAAATAATAAAAAAATAATAATGAAACAACTTATTTTGGAGGACAATTTGAGACCTGTCAAGATTTAAAATGTTTATGCATTTTGCCAAATTCTACTTCTAGCTATCTATACTGCTAAAACACAAGTATGTAGACATTTAAGTTTAAGACTACATTCTCTCCATTTTTTTGGAAGAGGATCCTGAGACTTAGTGAAGTGACTTCCCAAGCCCACGCAGCAAACAAAGTGAGTAAGTAAGGTTTGACCCCAGATGGTTTTAGCCTCCTCCTCAAACTGTAATTTTTAATTATATCATGTGGCTTCTTGAACTTTTCTTTTCTGGCTCTTCTTTCCTAATCAGTTAAATAAAATGATAAGATTTCATGCTATATAATTTGATTTCCCTATAACAAAAACAAGCTTCTTTTTTTTTTGAAAAACTATACATGGCTGGTCTGCTATAATTATCAATATTTTCTGTTAACTAAACTCAGGTATTAATGCAAATGGGAGAAAATATCAAAAGGAATTTGAAAATAAGAATTTGCCTGAGATTCATTTATTCATCTATTCATTTACCTATTTGCAAATGTTTATCAAATGTCTATATTTGCCAAGCAATATTCTTAGTAGTGCGATGGGGAGGCTTGCTACAAGTGTGATCTGTGGACCAACAACACTGGCACTCCTGAGAGCATAGTAGAAATACAGAAATCCAGACCCTACACAGGCCTCCCAAATCAAAATGCATTTTTTAACATGATCTCCAGTTGATTCATATGCACATTAATGTTGGATAACTACCATATAAGAAAAAAGATAGTCATTCCCTTAAGAAAAAAATTAAGAAAAAAAATACCGTAGTATTTTATTTAGGTTATATAGAAAAAGATTCATTTTTATACTTAGTACTAAGTTACAATATGATTATATTATAAATGGATAAACTCTCAACACTGTATTATCCATTTTGTGGACAATTAATCTGTTGGTTCACTTATCAAGCACATCCAAAGTTTCTCCATTCATTCTAATTTACCTTTCAAAATATTGAATTACTTCTTGCTTACAAAATATATAAACATTAGGGAAAATGGCCCTAGGTAATATGTATAACATCTTAGAAACCATGATTAACTTCACCAGAAAGAATTGTTGGAAAGTATTGCAGGGCTATCAAAAGTGCCTGCTATTATGATACCCAGGAACGGTATCTACCATTTCTTATTTAAGGAAATACTTTCTTCTGGCTTATCTAGGATGAAGTAAAGTAGCCTTTCTGGCCCTTCGTAATGAGCTTTTGGATAGTTATATATTCTGGAATACAGTTGGTTAAATAAAGTATTCATTTTATCTTTTAAAATACAGACTGGAAATGTTCCCAATGCCTACTGGGAAGTATCAAAGAAGATAAATTATTGGGGAAGCAGATTTCACCTTCTTTTCTCTGGTCTATATGCTTTCCAAATTCAAGTTCTCTTTTCCTTTTTCTTCCCCTTTGGGAGCATGTTAAGAAGATAAATACAGATTTATCATTTTTAGCCTAAATGAATGTTTTCAAAATAAGTTGTGGTTCTATCTGCCAGCAATAGGCACCCCTGCGTTCACTAGTAAAATTTTGCAATTTTGCCAAACCCTCAGTCCTCATGTGCACTTCTGTACTCTAATTGCCAAAAGGGAAGGGGAAAAATGCCTCACATCAAGTATGTGGCACCCAAGGGATAGAAAAGCAAAGAATATGCACATGAACAGTGACATTTTTCAAAGAAGAAACATAATTTTCTGGAGCAATGATAAGTGAATAAATTTTTCTACAGATTTTCTCTCTAGTCATTAATGATATCACTGCTCTGGATATAAACTTTCACACATGGGATCTCAAAATGGTCCTAGTGGGGACCATAAGATATCAACCTTTAGATCAAACCCAGGCAATTAAGCGGGGTGACCTTGCAGTTGTGTCCTGCACACCTCCAAAAAGCACCATTCACATGGACTTAGATAAGAATGACACCTCCATGTTGTGCAGCATAGCCACCTGGCACCTAAGGTCCCTTCTCAGCAAGTCCTATCATTCATCAGAAAATCATTAGCACCTCAGCCTGACATTCCACCTCCTACCACCCTCCCATCTGTACCAAAAGTAGCTCTATACTGGGTGAAATGATACAAAATGTCACAATATAACTCTTTTTCTCCTATTTCTTCTTTTGGTCAAAGCCATCTAAAGTGTAATTCCAGTTTTTGACTAAGCTGTCTCTCCTCTAGGACATCCAAAAAAAGTAAGGAAAAAAAAGTAACACTTGAAAACTTTTGTTTTTTAGTTTGTTTTTGAAATCTACTAAAAATAGTGGACTAACCAGTGAATAAATAAGATTCATCCAGCAAACAATTGAAGTCTCTTGGACTTTTTACAAATCTCAGCCAACAGCAGACATTTGCAAACAAGATTGTCTTGCGTTATAAATTTCATGTGAAACTTTCTGTAGTATTTGGAGGACTCTGCTGATATCTGCCAGGACCATACAAAGCTGTTTATCAAAGTTTCTCCTTGTTCTACCCTAACTGGTGGACACTTGGATTCATACTGTTAATGCATTCTTCTCATTTTTATAAGTTATTTTGCCTTAAATACCTCATTGATGTGGATGTAGTCACTCTACTTTCAATAAGCAAAAAGAATACTCAATTATGTTTGATGAACAAATAAGAGAATGAAGAAATCGCACATACAGAGTGGCCAGTTTAACATTCTTAAGTGTAGAATTAGTATAAAATAAATGCATCTCATTCTGAATTATCTTTCTCTCCTCAAACTATTTTAAACCTACCCTTGACGGAGGTCTCCAAACAATGATCTGATTGGAAAGAGAAACAAATAAACACCTTTACTTGAGCTTATTTATTTTTCTAAAATAGTCACATTGAATAGTCTATCTGTTGCCCAGCCAATACAATGAGTATCTAACTAAACACCCTGAATTCTGGTAAAATAAAACTTCACAATGTTCTGTATATATGTCTTTTTTTAAAGTCTGTCTCTTTAACAATAGTTCCTTTGTAATGATTTAATGATGGGTACTGATGGTTAGGGGCTGCCTTTCTCCCTTAACAGTATGAATAAAGCAACAGGGCAGACTTAAAATCTCAAGACAACAAGGGTTATTTGGGTTTCCCATTGCTCAGAAAGCACCATTTATATTTCCTCTATGTTTTATTTAGTTGTATGAGTGTTTCATAGCACTTTTTTCTATTTCCTTTACTTTTGAGGGCATTGACCCATCTCTTTTTTAAGAGCATAAAGAATGAGAATAGAGATAAAAAAATAAGTCAACATTAGACCCTTTACTTCTTCTCAGTCTTTGGTAAAAATTTAATAACATTTGAAGCCAGATTCTATTCTTAATGTCAGAAGGGCATTAGTAACTTACCCTTTTATTTCCCCACCCAATACAATTCTTTCTTTGCTAAAGGAGAATTAGCCAAGAATTGGGGAAAACAATTTTATTCCGCTTCAGAAATGGCCCCTGGAGAGTGCTTTAGGAGAACTCACCTCCAGACTGCCCTGGTCTTCAGCCTGGTTCTTCGTAGGGAGATATGAGCAAGTAAATCCAGAGCTGTGATGCTTTTCTTTATTTTTGCTACCCTCAGGGATGAGTAGAATTCATCCAAAGTGTCTTGTTTTTGTCTCATTGTCCTTCATTGTCCCTGCCTTTCATCCTTTTCTCTCTTAGAATTTTCATTATGTGGTCATTATTTTTTGACAAGAGTCTCTAAAAGGATAGACCAGCAAAGGTGCTTTCCTGATAAACTAACACCCTAAAAGTAAATTTTTTATGAAGAGGCTACTTTGATCTTTGTCCCCTGAGTCTGTTTCTCCATATGTAAAATGGTGATAAAAATACTTGCCCTGTTTGGTTGCTCAGAGAATCTTGTGAGATTTGACAGCCTGAAAGTGTAAAATGATTATTCCTGACATTTAGTAAACTTACAAAAACTTTAGTTTCTTCCCTTCCTCGGGCTCCATTGAAGCTCCATCATAATAGTAGCCATGGAAATCCATATGCACTTGGGAAATTCTTCGGAATTAAAGGAAAATGTTAATATTTCTCACATGTGACTAATGATATCTCTTGAACCATAGCTGAACTCTAAAATCTTTTTGGAGCTGTCTCCTTCCTTGTCCATTATTACAGCAGCTCATATCAGAGCATCTGTCAAAAATTGCAGTGGGACACATTTAGAGGTCACTTTCTCCCTCATTTGTTTAATGTTATCAATTAAGGGGCAACTGTAATCAAAGAAGCAGTGATATAAATAAAGATATTGAGCCAAGTAAGGTTTAAAATTAAACAAAATATAAAATCTATTTGGATCATTGTTCAATATCTCTGAGATATGACTCTTAGCATTAGAGGATGTGTTAAAAATTGTGGTTTAGTGTATTTATCATGGGTCCCTGAAATGTGATTTTATTACTAGAAGTTCTGAGAGAACATGCAATTCCATGAGATTAAGGTTAACTAGGTCATAAGGGGTAGATACCAAGGATAGTTTTGCAAATACAAATGAGTAAATGGATTTTTCTATTCATGGCATATTAGATGAGTCTTTTCTACAAGACATTAGCAAGTCTGCCATTTTGTTGAGAAAGGGATTCTCAGAACATTCCTGTTCTCTGGTCTCTAAAACAACTTCCCCTTCTATTCTGCGAGTGAATCTGCTCTTGCACATAATGGGGCCAACGACTTAAAAAACATTGCCACCTAAGGTATCTGGGTACATTATCAGGCTAGTAAAAGGGAGAAACAGTCACATCAGATTCAATTCACATCAGTTGTATTTCACAGCATGAACCGTAGCATCAGAGTGAAGAAAAAGTGGCTCTTGCCAGCCTAAAGAGGCATGGGGTTCCACCTAGCATTGGCAGCCTGGGCTGTGGGCAGCCCCATGGTACAACTTGCTCTCCCTCAGAGGGCATGCTGTTCACACAAACAGCACCCTGAGCTCTAATTCAGATGGTAAAATAACACTCCCTCTGCCCTGTGTCATCAAAGAGCAGAAGGAATCTGGCACTAAGAAGCCCAAGCATGAGGAAGTAATAAATATGTTTTCAGATGACAGTTTCAAGGAGCCTGAGTCTGCACAGCAGAGTTGAAGGCAGACAGCTCCAGATGGCGAAAGCTGCCAAGGAGATGTCTTGGAGACCAGCAGTTTCTGAAAGGAAAAAACAGAACATAGGCCAGGTCTGGATCAGAGGAGATACCCCAGAGATGTGTGATGCGATGTGCCTTTTGCAAAAGCTGGGAGAGAATAAGCAACAAGAAAAGGACTGGGGCAATTCAAGTATTCTTGTAATAAGATGAGGTTGCTTTACTTGTGTATCTAAAATCAGCTCTCTTTCAACATGTTTCTTGTATTCCACCTTGCTTTAGCTCCTGCTTCCTGAGTCCTGTTTCATGGTGCACCCAATCCGCATAAGTAAAATCACTGTGGAAACTCCCTCCTTAGTCATCGTGGGTCAGTGTTAGTGCAACTCAGACTTTTATATATTCTTAACTACCTGACATAAACTCATATTTAAATGTCACCAGTGACAAAGTTGAGAATAAATTCACAAGCATGCCTGCATTCAAGCACAGTAGCACAAGTAGGTACGCATGTGCACACACCACACACACACACACACACACACAGAAGTACTGAAAATAAATTTGCCAATTTGAAAACGGAATATCAGAATTCATTAGGACAAGGTGGCCCTATGATTTAAAAAAGTAAATAATTGTTTTCTGTCTTGTGTCATGTTTTAATTAAAGATAGCAATGCAATCTGCAATATATCTGGAAATTTTTAGAAACCTTTCTTACAGCGGCAAAAAAGATCAATACCTTTTTGTTTCTGTGGCATAAAACATCTCAGGTTTCTTTGTCCCTGTTTATTCCAGAAACTCAAGTTGAAAGTAAATATTAAAGTGATGAGGGTAGAATCATATTTTAAGAGGAAACAAAGACATTTTGAAATTAGCTGAACTGTTTACTTCAATAACATTCGAGACATCAATTGAAGGCCTTTGCTCTAGGGAAAGAGACAAAGAAAGAAGTAAACATTTCAAGGTGGGGGAGCTTTCTGTTTTTCAAGTAGAACAGTCAAAATTATTAGACAAAGCCAAGAGCTAAGACTATGGAAACAGGAATAATTCATCCTATCTCTGGGAGGAACTAGAACAATTCAGCAAACACTGTGCATGTTTCTATCCACAGAATGGGTTTTCAAAATTTGCTGCTGCTTCCAGGATGATGAAAGCAAAAATATGTTAGGATCCCGAAAAATAATGCTGCTTCTGTGGGAAATGTTGTGAGAGGTTTCCAAAGCAGAGGCAGAAGCCTTTCAGCTGCCGAAAAAAACATTTGTCTAAGTCTTTCCCACAGAAATGTAACCATCCTGATAGCATTTCAGCACACTATACAGAGTATAGAAACAGAGAAAATAGAATGACCCTCCAATCATTATCTATAAGACATTATGCTGATAAATGGCAGTATTAATGAACCCAAATGAATTTGAATCCTTTCTCCCTGCAGTTATTTTGATAATACTGGAATCTACTAAAGTGCATGGAATTAACAATTAAAGAGGGTTAAGCAGACACTTAATACTTGTTCTATTTTGCACAATTTGGCAGTAATGCATCTGCTATAATCAGGATTTTTATTTTCAAAAAAAAAGGAAATGTTTATGTTTTGGAAGCAAAGCCTCCAGGATCTACAGCTCCGTGCAAACCCAGCATGTATGCTTTTGGGTTGTGTGTGTGGCAGCTCAGCCAGCACGACTGGCCTATCTGGCTTTCTCCTTTTGCAACAGCTCCACCTTTGGGCTTCTAAAGGGAGAGGTCTTTTTACTAAAGAATATGAAAATGGGCAACAACTAGAAAGAAATATACATTCTTCCATCCTCAACCTTTTTTTGTGAAACTAAAAATTAAAATTATTTTCCTCAGAAAGGGAGAGACAAAAAATAAAAAGAAGAAGAAGAAGAAGAAGAAGAAGAAGAAGAAGAAGAAGAAGAAGAAGAAGAAGAAGAAGAAGAAGAGGAGGAGGAGGAGGAGGAGGAGGAGGAGGAGGAGGAGGAGGAGGAGGAGGAGGAGGAGGAGGAGGAGGAGGAGGAAGAAGAGAGGGAGAAAAGAGGGTAACAGGAAGGTAGGAGAGAGAAAAAGAGAAAAGGACGGGAGAGCAGGAAGAAAAAGGGAAGAGCTTCCTTTCTTGACCAGAGGAAGGCACAGTAGCTCATGGAATTGTTCCTTCTCAGGTGATTTCCAGCCTCGATTGAAGACTTCTGTAAGGCTCCAAGTGACCCAAAGTCCTGGATTCCTGTTTCAGACTTCCTCAGCCATGCCACTTTCCTATTACTTGTTTACAAACTATAGCACCGCTAATGCATGAGAGGCTAAGAGAGGATTTGGATTTCTTTAATCTCATTTAATTTTTTTTAATGAGAATACAATGTGAACACTTTGGTAAGTTTCCTACTATTTCTTTCTGAATACTCAACAGCCTTGGGTTCTTTCCAGACAGATATATCCTTACTCAGGAAGCATGACCTTGGCTAACCAGGGATGGGGAAATGAACACAGCGGAACTTCTTACATTCCACTGTCAACTAAATCCCAATGGTTAGATGTGTGAGGTTCAGTTAGGAAAGTGTCTCGGGAATACACAATTCATAGCTCAGTCAGCAGGGCTGGAGATCTAAGTAAATCTTTGTCTAGGAAAATTGGTTTGGGTCTTTCAGTGTAAAAATATCAGGAAAAAGATATATCCTCACAATTCTGTGCCTGTAAGAATGTATATTTTTATAATCAAATCTATAAGATTATGAGAAAAAAGGAGAAAAAAATAAAAGGAAAGAAAAGAAAAAGAAAGGTGTCCTGAGTAGAATGGAAAAGACACTGTAATGCCTCAGATTAGCTCTAGGATCCAGGCAAGTCCATGCACTTTGCTTTGGAGCCTTTAATTCTGACCTTCAGAGCTTCAAATCTGGGCTAGTTTTCATCATCCTGACTATTCGCTATCTCTTCTAGGAAAATCACCTTGCATAGTTCACCCAAATCCAAAATCCGAAAGTACCTCCTTCAATAAATACTCCCCGCTTAAAATCTTTAAAGTTTTTCATATTGTTCACAGGTAAAAATTTATATTTCTCAGTTCTTATACCAAGGATTCTGCATATCTGCTCCTAAGCCCCTCTCCCAGTAATACCGTATAGGGATTGTATTTTCCAGTCAGTGCAGACATTTGATTCCTCATCTCCAAGACCACTCGGAGATTTTTTTGTACTCGATATTCTCTCTTAAGATTCACCTGTTATCTTACATCTTATAGAGAGTATCTACTCCCTCTTATAAATCTGTAGTGTTGATTATGTGAATACTCACTAAGGGTGTATATTTTATAGGGGATGATGCCAACTTATCTCAGTATGTATGAATGTATGTATGTACGTACACATATTATATATGTCTCATATTTTCAACTCAGCTGAGTGCTTTGTATAAATGAGGTATTGAATTTTAAAAAATATCAGTTGGTTTCACTGCCAGGAAAATGAATGTTCCAGGTTTTTGCACTCAAATATTTGCACTCAAACACTTCTAACTTGCATCTTTTTTGATAGTTTAAGAAGCCAGTGATTGAATAAGTCTGACCTGCAGAAAAGCAGGCACTTTTACTTTTAAATCTTTACTGTTTAATATTTAGCCAGTCCCTGTTGCAGAAGTAGTTAGAATCTTTATATTATCTCTTGTCTTATACCAAGCTATAGTTGTGTGTTTTATATTTATTTTAAGCACCTATAAATCTTACATAAACTGAAACCGGGAAATAGAAGTCTTTTTTTTTTTTTGTACCCTATTTTACTGGAAGTGAACTAAGCTCCAAGAATTCTTGTAACTCCTAATAAGCACTTAGGCCAAGAATACATCCAATAGATGCCTATCTCTCTCTATTAGGAATATTCATATTTTACTATTTTTTAACTGAAGAATAATAGGTATTCAAAAATCATTGTTTATTAATTCCTCATTTAGAAGACATTCTATGTTTCCTTTATGTTCTAACAAAATATTCTCTCTTTAGCTACTGAACAGTGAATTATTTTTTAAGTAGGGCCTTTATGCTTCTATTGGTCACATACATGATCACAATGCACTGCAGAAACCCTTGGATCAAGATGAATAATGCCCTGAGAGTATTTTATAGCATAGATGGTGCCTCCTTTATCTCTCCAAGGGATCTCTTCTTCTCCACTGAAGGAGGAAAAACTGTCTTTCTCATTCAACTGGTATCTATCCTATTCATTTTTTACAAAATACTTGGTGATTGCCAAAGGAATATCGACCATGACCTCTGCTCTCAAATTCTGAGCAAGGCTATTAAAACTTAAGACTAAGCACCTATGGAGAAACAGTGATTTGTCAAAAGTAAATTATATGTAAGATGCTATCCATGCTGAAGGAACTTAGAGAAGAACATCTTCCAGATCTGAAAGTAGAAAGGGCATGCAAGATCCATGGAGATTGCCAATATCTTCCTTACTTAGATCGGATTTAATCAACATGGCTCTTTTCCTGCATGCTCAATGTTTTTTGTTGTTGTTGTATTTTGTTTGTTTTTAAGATAATGTGAATTCTAGAAAGGAGATGAATTCATGAATTCATCTTCATGCTTTCTCATGTTCATACTTTATTCGTAACCAAGTCTATCTTTTCTTCCAGATTCAATTATTCACTCCTTATTCTTGACTCCCTGTATATATCTATTTTACACAAATTTTTTATTTTGTTTATCTCTCCCTTAGTAGATAAGTATTTATCAAGAGCAAGCAATATGTCATGTATATCCATGTATCCAGCTTACCTAGAACACAATTTGGCACATAGGGTGATCAATAAATGCTTGTTAAAATGTTCCAGTGAATTTTAAGCCACTTTGAGAGAGGGAATTATAACTTGATCAAATTTACATCCTTAGAAAGCTTGAAACAATGCTTTGTAAATAGACGGAATTCAATGACTATTCATTCCTTTAACGTTGGAGGAAATATTCGAGCTAAACTCTAAAAGATGAATGCTAAGTTAGGGTAGAACATGCCTAATTTCCAGGTTTGGGGCTCAGATGCTGAACCCAAGCCAGTAATTGATATGAAACATATATCAGACAATCATATATTTATCTACTCTTTTAACAGAATAGTGTACCCCCCAAAAAAAATTTTAAGGAAGTAGTCATTATTTATTACCATAGCATTTCATGTTCACTTCAAGTTCTATTTCTCAGCATCAGATTCAGTATATGTTGTTTTTCTAGTAACTTTCACCATTTTAGTAGTGCTGTCTGTGGATGAGGCAGTTTATATGTGTCTGAGGAATAATTGTACCTAGCCTTTCACCTAATACCTTTAAAATGATCCCTGCTTTGTTTTTAAAGATGAGTAAGACAGTTAGATATCGTAAAGGGCTGAGTAAGTATCCAAGGCAAATGCATTTCAAGTCAGAGATGGGCTGGCCCCCTACTGTTCACATTATAAATTCATCTTGTGAGTCTCTGAAATAGAAACAGAATTGTTTCTTGGTGTAGTTTTATTCTCTTTCCCACCTAGGCTATTTACTTCTTGACTGCTCAATACATGTAAATAAATATGATATTATCCTTTTTATTTTCAGAGTAACAGCAGTAAGGTAAGAATTGCAGCAAACATCAGGATATTGGCCTGGGTATTGTGGCTCTTTGGTCCCTGGAAATGCAAAAAAATTTTTTTTCCTGTAATCTATGAGAACTTGGCTGAACGGCCAAAGTTACAGAGGCTTGGTATATTAGTCAGAATTCTTCAGAAATAGAACAAAGAGAGAGAGAAAGATTATATATATATATATATATATATATATATATATATATATGTGTGTGTGTGTGTGTGTGTGTGTGTGTGTGTATGTATATGTATATATGTATATGTGTATATATATGTATATATACACACATATACACATATACACACACACATACATACATATATACATATATACATACACATATGTGTGTGTGTGTGTGTGTATATATATATATATATATATATATATATATATATATATATATATATATAAATAGAGAGAGAGAGAGAGAGAGAGAGAGAGAAGGAGATTTATTGTAAGGAACTGGCTCATGCAATTTGAAGGCTAAGAAGTCCCAGTATCTGCAGTTAGAAAGCTGGAGACCCAGGAGAGCCAATGTAGTTTCATTTTGAAAGATAGCAGGCTGAGACCCATGAAGAACATATTTTTCAGTTCAAGACCGACAGCAGAAAGTTACTCATGTCCCAGCTCAGTCAGTCAGGTAAGAGGAGTTCTTTTTTTTTTGGCCTTTTTGTTTACTCAAGTCTTCAAGAATTGAATAAAGCCCATATTAAGGAGACAATCTGCTTTACTCAGTCTACACATTCCAATGTTAATCTAATCAAGAAATAATTTCACAGTAATAACCAGAATTATGTTTGATCTTATGACCCTGTTGACACATAAAATTAACCAATACATTTGGTATTGTTTAAGACCATGATTTGCTCTTGATATATGTGTACTACACACACACACACACACACACACATATATATACATAATTTTATATATAATTATATATATGTATATATGTGTGTATATGTATATACACACATACACATATAAAACCACTTGTTAGCTCATTGTATGGATTGATATCAATGCAAAAAAGTACTAAACATCTTTTCAGTGTTTAGCAAGTACCTGGCACTCTACGAAGTATTTTACATCTATGACCTCATTTATTTCTTAAAATAATCCCACTGGATAGATATTTTCATGACTCTAATTTTACAGATGTAGAAAGAAAGCCACAAAACTTGCAATTCACAGAAGACCACTGCTTTTCTCTGAGAAAAATAAATATTTCCAATACCAGAGTGTTTAACTTTCACTTCCCTAAATGACTTCTAGGTCAGGTTTCTCTGGTCTCCCTATGGAAAGCACAATTAAACAGATATGCTATGATAAAATTATTGTGATATTAAATGTTGATAAGACAAACTATACAATAGATCTAACTACCTTTCAAGTTTTAGAGGGATGAGTTATCTAAAATGCACACATGACACACCTTAGTTTATGTTGTCTTTTAGACCTTCCATGGTGCAGTTATAAAAAATGTTCTAATGACACATGATCTTTATGATTCTTATGTGATAATATTTTCAGTCACCGTATTTTCTATTAAACCAGGTCTTCCAGGTTATTTATATTTGATTACTTTAGTTACAATAATTTTCTAGCTCTAGATCACATCACTAGGCTTGAGAAAATATTTTATAAAGTCCAATGCAGATTTCTACTTATAGCTCTAATGAATTAATTGGTACGAGACTAGACTTTTCAATTATAATATTGGGCAAAATATATGAAACATACTGTTGTCAGATAAAGAACAAAATGTAATATATAATTAGAACCACAAAAGAACTTAAATAATGAAAGAACCCTGTAATTGCCCAGTATTTCTGCCTGCATATGTTTTCCAGATCATAGATGTGGGGAGCTTGAACAGAGCATGATAATCTTACATCATGAGACAAAAGACAAAAGTCAGAATTTGGGTTTATGAATGTAGGCGAGATTTGCAGGACATAGTTCCACAGAGAGAAAAACTTTGGAAACCTTGGTAGGACCCCTTTGAGTCTTTGAATAAATGCTAATCAGAGCATATACAGACTACAATTCTATATAAAGCCAAGCAAAAGCACTACCATAAAAGCAATAATTATGGGAAAGCTGTGACCAAAACATTCCTGGGGCTCACACCGGACTAGGGGTTTTTGAGCTCTGACAGCCACTGTAACAAGAAATTACTGAATAGCTAAAGCATTCATTAGAAATCTCAGAAAGACCAAACCTTGAGAGAACTTCGATGCTAGAGGAAAAGCTAATCTAGACTAAGCCTATATAAACTTAAAACAAGCCTTTAAAAAATGTTGATCTGCTTGTAAACTAATTTCCTACTTGAATATAAAACTATTCTAAAGAAAAATAGCAATACCCAGATACTCAACAACATAGAAAACATAATACCTGACATACAGTCAAAACTTACTAGACATGTAAAGAAATAAGATAAAATGACTTATAACGAGAAGAAGAAGAAAAAAAAAAATAAAAGCCAGGAGAAATAGGCCATGAATGATGAAACTGGCTATTCAAGCTTTAAAGAGTGCTATTACAATTATGTTCAGAAATACAAAAGAAAAAAATTAATATTATGAGGGAATGAATAGAATATCTCATTAGAGAAACAGAAATTATATACAAATATTCAAATGAAAATCCTAGAATAAAAAAATTTAAATAAAATTATAAAATGTAATATCTAAAATAAAAAATATATATATATTAGCTTAAAAATTAATAGAAATTATAGAAGCAAAAGCTCAGTGAACTTGAAGACATATTAATAGCAACTATTCAAATTTCAAAAACTAGAGAAAAAAGAAAACATGTCCCAACTTATTTTATGTGGTCAACATAACCCTGACAATAAATCCATACAATATCATTACAAGAAAACATAATTACAGATCAATATTCCTCACAAATGTGTATAAAAATTTTAATATTATATTAAGAACTTAAATTCAGCAATATTTATATAAAGTAATCCATAATGACCAAATGAAGTTGATTCTAGAAATGCAGTTTGATTGACATTCAAAAACATACAATGTTATATATCACATTAACAAAATAAAAGATAAATTACATACCATCACTGAAAATGCAAAAATCACTAGAAAAATTTAATATCCATTTATGATGTAAAATCTAAATAAACTATCAGCAATTTTTAGAAAATTATAAATAAATATTCATTGAAGTCAAAAAGTTGAAAAGATACCTTTTCAATGCAAATGGATTCTTTGCAATCTCAAACAAAATTCACATCAGGCATTTTATAGAAATTGATAAGCTGCATCTAAAACTTACATGAAAGAGCAAGGCATCTAATCTGACCAAAGCAATCTTGAGAAAGAACAAATTTGGAGGATTTCTGCTGGATGATAATCAGATCAATTTATAAATCTTTATCAATCTAGAAAATGTGGTATTGCATAAAGAAACAAATAGATTCATGGAAGAGAACAGTGATTTCAGAAATAATTTCACTAGGATTTTAGTATTTTTTCAATTGATTTTAAAATGCCAAAGTAGTGTAATGGAAAAAAACATTTTCTCTTGTTTCTCTACATGTCTAGTAACATTCTAAAGATATTCAGAAACAACTGCATAGCTACATGGAAGAAAGAGAGAGTGACAAAGAGAACCTCATCCTCTAGCCCATACCATACAAAAATTCTAGAAGGTTTATAGTCCTAACCTTGAAGTTAAATCTATAAAGGTCTAGAAGAAAACACAAGAAGGTAGATAATGATTTCTTAGACAGAACATAGCATTAACCATAATTAAAAGAAAATTAATAAATCTACATCAAAATTTAAAAATACTCATTAAAAAACAAAGAAAATAAAAGGTAACCATATATTAGGACAAAATATATATTTTACATATATGTAACAGAGAATTGTCCAGAACAAACAACTTAGAAAAGTCAACATAAAGACAAAAAAATAAATTTTTAAATGTGTAAAAAATACCTTAATAGACATTTCATGAATGAAAATAAAGTATAAGAGCATGAAAATGCACTCAATATTATTTCTTACCAAAGAAATGTAAAACAAAATCCCCATGAGACTATACACTCACCAAAATGACTAAAATTAAAAATACTGACAACATCAGATGTTGGTTGATGAAAATTTTTAGCTTTTGGATTTCTCAAAAATTGCTGATGAAAGTGTACTATTGTTCAAACACTTTGAAAATTGGTTTGGCAATTTCTCATAAAATTAAACATACATATATTCTACGACCCAACAATTATGCTCAGGTATTTACCCAAAAGAAATGATATGCCCACAAAAGCTTGTAGAAGAATATGCATAGCAATTTTAGTCACAATAGCTACAACAGAAAAACAATCCAAATGCCTATCAGTAGATAAAAAGATTAAAAGTAAATTGTTTTATTCACACAAGGGAATAATATGTAGCAATAAAAAGAAACTGCTTATAAATGAAGCAAGAAGAAAGAATCTCAAAATGAGAGAAAGAATGAGACACAAAAGAGTATAGAATGAATGCATGTCCAAGAAATATTAGGACAAGCAAGATGACTCTATGGTAAAAGAAATCAGATGAGTAATTATATTTGAAGTGGAATAAGGATTTGCAGGGAAGGAAACCTTTCTGGGGTGATAGAAATATTCTGTATCTTGATAAACACTTGGGATATACAGGTACATGCATCTGTCAAAACTTATGAAACTGCACTCTTTAAACTTGTGCATTTCATTTTACATAAATCATACCTCAACCAAATATTCTTGATCAAAATAATCCAGTAGAGACTGTAAATTCTGATACATATTAGGGACTCAATAAATATGCATTGGATAATATTATTCCCAGGAAGAATCCCCAGTAGTACAGGCAATATTGAGGAAACAACTCAAAGAGAATGTCAGTTGCATATCTTTGTTCATAATAGATATCAAAATAATTTTAGCAGTATTGATTCCTGTTTTGAGAGAAACTAAAACAGACCTATTTGTTCAATTTGCGGAGAGATTTGGGTAGTGTTTAAGTGACTCATTGAGAATGTAGAAGCCTAAGCAAATACAGATCTCTCAGTCTGACCTCTACCTTTATCAAGATGGTGGTTGCATCTTTCAAAGTCCGGTTGGCAGACAGGAACTGTCAGTAACACTCATACTTAGCAGAAATTCATTAACCTGCAGACCTTCCCATTTGGAGAAATATTTTCTCACTCTATTGAAAGCATATTCATTTCTCTAAGAACAACCTCACATGCACTTCCTCCTTGAAATCTTTTTCAAGCTTTGTAGCCTGAAATGATCTCTACATCTTTTAGATATTACGGCAATTTCCTAGTGCCTCTATTATAAAACCCATCACCTTCTACTTTATATTACAGCAATTTAGGTACCTGTTTTATCCCCTCTTGGACTGCAAACTGCTTTAGAGGAAAGAGATTGTTATTCATTTTATATTTCTACCGAACATACCACACTACAGTTTTCTACCCAGACATTTGCCAAATAAGCCCATGAATAAATGAAAAAAATTGAAAAATATTTGGATTGATAATGACAGAGAAAAGACTCAGAATTACAAACAGCAGGATATGATTTTATGTAGTAGTTTTGTAGTAGTCTCGCTAATTTTTTTCAGAAGTATTTATTGAGCTCAATCATTTGACAGAAATTGTTTAAGTGAGCTTATGGCTAAATTTTAATTAGACCTTGCCCCTAAAGGACATCACAAATAGGAAAGGTAGATGAATTATTTACATAATTACCTAATTATTTACATTAATGAATAATTATAAAGCAAGGTATTAAGAGATCTAATGGAGGAAAGTTTGAGAAAGTGTGGTAACACAAAATAAGAAAGTAATCGTATCAAATGGAGTTTTGGAAAATTTATGGAGGAAATTTCAGATGACTTCACAAGATAATAATAATTGATTCTATAAAGACCATACTAGGCTATGTTCAAATTCTTTAATCCTCTCAATCACTCTAGGAAGTATTACTATTATTTCTATTTTCTAAATGAAAAAAAAAATAAATGAAGTTCTGAAATTAAGTATTTTGCACGAGGCCACTAGAGTTAATGGTGAGATCAGAATTCAGGTATAGTAATTTTAAACCCTGAGCCTACATCCTCAATCACGATGATCTGGGTCTCAAAAAACGAATAGGCATTGCATCTGCTCCACATGTCTGATATGTGTGAGGATGTTCATGGAAAGTTTAGAGTGGTTTTATCAGTCAAGGCCCTTCATTGTTTCACTCAAGGTGAATTACTGAATCTTGCTGCCTGATGAAGCAACAGAAAATCTACCAGAAAGTCAAGAGGATTTTTTCAATTATCCAGGCAGGTATAGAATATCCAAAACTTAGGAAGGGACAAACCATTAGATTAATGTGTCTTAGCAGCTGCAGATAATGAACCTCCTCTCTTTGTGTCTTTTAAATTTCAGATCATGTGTAAATTTCTTAACAAATCAATTGTGGTCAAGGGCAGGGTCATATTGTAGCAGGGCTACCACTTGCATAATTATAGGGGGTGTCATTTACATTATAAACTATATACAGAAAGTGTGAAATATGTCACCTGGACTTACACAATATTTATACTCATATAGCAGTTCCAATGGTAGTCATGTGACTGGTGGGATGTGACAATTTCCAAAAGAAAAAAAAAATTTGAATGAAAACAAAGCAAAACAACATGATAGATACATGCTTCTGGGGTTTGGGGCAAGAACAAAATTCATACTTCTCACATATAAATGAGTTTTAGGTATTTTATAGCATCTAAAATTAGGCCATCTTTTTTTCCTTAGGCCCTGCTTGTATCCTATGGACTGTAGTATTTCTGACAAACAAGGCTTTAGTTTTTGTGATTTTTTTTAAGTAAAAATTATTTTAGACTAATTTTACCTGTATTAAAATACATTTCCCCACTGACTCAATGTATTACTTGAAATTGTACTGACTTTCACATTCTCAGCTATTTTGCACTGTGATGTGATGGGGTGTGTAACTAATAAACTGGATAGCCTATGATTTGAGTCAATTGGTGAAAGACACAAGATTGGAACAGTGTATGCAAAAGCAAGTCTAGGTAAAGTCTGTTCTCTCACATTTACGGTTTCAATATTTTTTAGCTGCTTTACCTGCTTTGTCTTTGTGGGAAAAGGGAGAATGCACACAGAAAATAATAGTACTAAACTACCATGTATTTATTAAACACTAAGTCGTGTGTGCAGATTATTTTACTTAATCTTCTCACTGATATACAGAATTTCTTTTTCTTATTTTAAAAATATGAAACAAGCTGAGGGTGATTAAGTAATTTACTTAAGGTTACACTGTTAGAAAATGGCACAGGTGAAACTAAACCCCACATCTGTATGCACGTTGTCTATGTCAAGTCCACCTGTCAAGACATGAGATCACTGACTGAGAATTGAAGCTGCAACCAGAAGCAGTAGGGAACATCAGATTTATTGATATGTGTAGCACATTCACCAAAACCCAAATCAACTGGCACAGTCAATCCCACCAAACTCAACATTACTCTCACTTCAAGGATATTTTGTATTATTGATGTTCAATCAATTTCAACTTAGTAGGAAAATTGAGTTTACTTGGTAAGCTTAGCTTAAATGCTACATTACTTTATTTCAGTGGTAGAATTATTATTTACTAATCACAGAATTTCTGCCATTGGTAGCTTTTGTCCTGTATACCTATTATTATCTTCCTCGGTCTCTTTCTCCTTAAGTGAGAGTCAAATTAGCTTTGTGTTGGGTATAACAGGAGTTAATAGCACCTAATGTGAGGAGTGACTTCTTAAATCAATATTACTTGACTAGACTTGAAAATAGAGAGGCACTACCACCATATAGACTAAATCCCACCCAAGGAGTTAGAAAGCTCTACCCACATTGCTGGTTTATCAGTGACTTATAAGGTGAAGCTGCACAAACAATACAATCACTTAGGGCTTTTTTCCTATCTATCAATTATAAGTCTTGTTCTAATCTATAATAGACAAAGAGCAAGGGTTTGAATGAGTTAACATCTGTGCAAGGGCTTTAGCCAAATACAAAACCCACTGCTATGCTTTACCTTGACAGACATTTTTAAAGAATCCACTAATTCTTCACATTTTTTAAAGTGGAAAAATCATGAAATAGGAGGGTAAAAATAGAAGACATATCTTCCAAGAGGCTGGTAAAGGAATTAGAGGCTGGAGAGTGTCCTAGGAACCAAAAAGCAAAGTGGAATTTGTACTAAGGCAGGCTATCTGTGGCAGGCATTGACTTTCTAAGAAAATTTCCAATAAAACTTCAGGAACTCAGTAACTTCAACTAATAATGTCTAGGATTACATACCCCAAAATGTGAAGATCCGCTATACAGATCTGTCTATTGGCCTTTGTCACATTTTTATACGCTAAATAATATTTGTTAAAATCCTCCCTGACTTTCTTCCTTCAGTGTAGCTCTCAAGAATGTGAAACTATATTGAAGAATGTGCAGCCTAAAGAATCAGAGGTCAGTGGCAAAATATCTTCTGGAACACTAATAGAGCTCTGACCTGAAGGACTCACTAGTCCCTTTGAGATTTTATTTTATGTAAATGTTCCCACTTCCTGGAGAGTCCTGCCTTATGACTTTGTTAGAAAGACCATATATTTCCAGACTGCATTTAGGGAAAACATTTTTTCATTCAGGGAAAGAGAAAAACTAATTCCCTGGGGTACACTGACACTGATGAGAAATAAAGCCAGAGCCCAGCAACAGTGTGAGACCAGGAAAACGGAAGCAGTGTAGAATGAAAGTCACAAGATATTTCAACTGCAAAGAGAGGAAAACATGGAACCTTGGGAGAAAGTAAAACCACCCACTGAAAAGTCCTCTTTACGTGTGTATTTTGGGGACAGAGGAGGTAAGAGGAGGTTTTTTCTGGAAAAGTAGCTCATAGGGTCTTCAAAGCCAAACCTTTGGTCCAGCCACTTTGTTGGAGAGGTTTAAGTCTGTCTGCAACAGCATCAGCTGGCTGGAAAACTATTTGACCTTCATTGGATCATCAGGCATTCTTTTGCTTGAGTGACTGAATGAAGAATGTGTCATTCTGTCATAGCAAAAATCTGGAGAAGGGGAAAAAATTAAATCGATCCTCTCTATCTCAGAAAGGCTTAGCTTCATTGGCATCTGACACAAATACTCTTCACTGGGTTTCTGTTTGCTGATAGTAATTAAATATTTCTGTTTTTGACTTTACAGCAAAATGCCCTGGCTGATGACTAGGACAATGCTCTCTACTCTTAAAGGATGGGGTTGAAATTATGCTCATTTTTAATGTCTCTGATTACACACATGTATCTTCCTGGGTTTCTCCCTTTATAAAATCTATTCTATTCATCAAATATAAGACATTATTTAAAACAAAAAGCAAGCCTATAATGTGCATTACATTGATATTTGTTGTCCTGTCTTGACTGTTAAATGAAGATTAGCTATACCAAAATTTAGATAGCAGTTGAATAATTAAGGCAATTTATAAACTAACAGGTTTAGTTATTTATTAAAACATTGAAAAATAAATTAAAAAGAGAGAATAGTGTAGGGTGATAGTAAGGCAAGCAAGAGATCTGGGTGATATGACATATTGTTATTTTGCCATACTTTGCCCAAGTGTTTCAACATGAGATCTTGATTGCCTTATATATATATATTTTTTTGTTTGGCAGCTTGCTTCTCTTTGTACCCCACCAACTCCCTGATGTTAGATGGCAGTACATTGGCACTGTGACTGACCACAGTTTATTTTCCAAGACAATGGTAATATGTGGATTCTTCTCTCACTTAAGAAAAGAGTGAATAGCAGTTGTCCTGGGTGGCTTTCAATAACTAGTAAGATTAACCCAGAGAAGCCCCTTGTAGCTGGGACATTGATTGTTCTTTCTCATCTGGCCAGAGTCTATTTGAGGAGTCTCATCTCTAAAGGGAAGGAGATGAGGTGGAGGTCAGGAGTTATTCAGTCTCATTTTCTTCTTTAGAATTCCTGTGCCCGGATGGGTCTCTACACCGTCTAGTTGGGAATTGGGGGCATCACCTAGAGACTTTAGACCCTAAAATGCTTTATTTAGAGAATTATACACTTTAAAGAGTTTGCTTTTTATTTCTTTCTGCAATTTACCTGAAAATTATCTTAGGACTCCATTCTGCTTTGCTACAAGTGATCAAACCACAGTTTTCCTACTTTATTTAAGAAACCATAGATCTGAAACTAAGCAGGGGGAAATGAAGAAAAATTTGACAAATACTAGGTGCTAGATAATAAACAGAATTAAGATTACCAAAGTTTTAAAATGAACCTTCTCTTTTGTTTCTTTTTTTCCTTTTGTTTTTCTGATTTATACAATTTGACACACTTCTTTTTTATAGAAAGTATATATGAATTATATTCTTAGAATGGCCAAAGTGTTCTAAGACCATCTTTCTTGTCAATATTCATATAAATATATGATGAATCGATTAGCATTTTTGAGCTTTTGTTTAAATTTAGTAGTTAGAAAAATGTAAATCAATAAAATAAGCGTGTACAATGCAAGCCATTGGTTTCAGAAGATTTGAAATTCGAGCTGAGCTGGAAAGACATTGGGATGACAAAATAAAATAAGAGGAAAGGGAAGTTGTACATGCAGCCCTTTATTTTAACTTAGGTAGCCATAAAACTAAATTATCTGTCTATGACCTTACTTCTAACCTTTTTCCCTCATAAACAGATGTGTATTTATCAGGCTAAATTTTGTTCAGGCTAAGTTTTGCTCTATATCTTATCTCTGATCTTCATCACAATCCTCAAAGTCAACATTTATCAACTTAGGTTACCAAAAATGTGACACATCTTAGGTTTGATTCATCTTGCTTTAAAGTCAGTATTATTTCAATGCACCATAATGCTTCTATGTGATCAATGATATGGCAATGGAAGTAGACATGAGTGTTTAAAAACTGCTAAGGACTCATTGATGATTTGATTGAGCATGTATGTTTGGGAGAAGGTGAGTTAAGTCTGAATAGATTGACTTGGGAAAGTTAAGGAAGGTCCTCAAATACCAGAGATGAAAACTGAACTGTATTTTGCAAGCTACAGAGAACCATTCAATAAGAGACAGATTATGAATTCTACTGACATCATAATAAACATAAAATATTTCACTATAACTTTCATTTTTTTCTATGTAGTCTACTACATAGAGCCAAAAATATAGTAGGCAGTGTTCAACATTTTTTTTGTGTGAAAGAACAAATTTAATTCAGTTATGAATCCACCTACTAAATTAATTAAAAATTAAATCAGGTACCATAATCAGTTCTGTTTATGAACTAAACTTCATTGTTCAATTCTGATGCTATAGGCAAGATTTGAACCCAAGTAACTATCGTTTCTGGACACTCACTGAACAATTATATGTTAAATACTGGCTATTTGCAACAAATATCCATTGAGTATCAGGTATTCACAGCAAATATGTATTGAACAAATGCTATAAAAAGAACCAATTTGGCACTTTGTAGATACCAAGAAGTTTACAATAATGTTTCTCTTTCAAAATACCTAAATCTTGCTACAGAGATTAGACTTAATAATTTGAAAGCTATATTAATAATAAAAGCAATAACAGTTCACTAGTAAAAATATAAGGAAATACAAAGAGTATGCAGCAAGCAATGGCTCAGATAATATTAAATAATTCAGCCCATATAACAAATTATCTCTTAGTGTAAAGGCAAGTTTTTATACACCTGTTAGAAATGCTCAAATGTTAAACGTATAAGCTATGCAGATTTAGCTATGCATATTTATTTGTGAATTGGGTGCTTAGAGTGTTTTGCACCATTATATTACCATTGCACAAAAACAAATCGGAAAAATACATATGCTTGGTGATTTCCAAGTGAAGAGAATGTTAAATTTTCACTTAGACACTAACTATAACCATCAGAATGCAAAGGAAACATTTCATGGAAGTGAAAGAGATGACCTAGTTCTACCCCTGAGACTTGGTAACCATACCCTAAATCAAGAACAAATGTATTCAGTGAAGCCAACCCTGTGGTCTCTCCTAGGAGGCCTCTTTTTGTTTGCCTCTCTCCCTAACTCCACATGTTTTTCAAGGTACACATTTTTTCGTTTGGTGCGAAATCCTCTTACTGATATTTGTATCTATTAGATTTTATTTTAACCCATTATGTAAATCCTGAAACACTGCTTCAGATATAGTCAAACTCTTCATTATGTTGTAATCTACATGATAATACCATGAAAACCACATATTTTACTTTATTCCAATCTTTGATGATTTATTTACAAATTGATAGTGCCTAATCTGTAAGAGGACACTTTTTTTTTCAGCTAGCATCAAAATATAGCCACTTTCAAAGTGGTTGCATTACACGTCACTATTACCTGTCAGCAAACAAGAAGTGTAACTATATTTGTATATACTGGAAAGATTATGTAAAAGCAAAGAGGTTAACATAATCATTTAATTCACCAAAAATTTATTGGAATAACTTTTGCATAACACTGATCTACAGAATATACTCTATTGCTAAAGGAAGAAAGTGAGGTTTAATGGTAGCTACCATTTACTTAGTTTCAAGCACTTGAAAAAAATTATTTTAAGAATCTCAGCATAGAAATAAAAAATATTCCATTGTTTTTTAAGATGAGGTTTGTGGAGCTTGGTTATATAGTGTTAGAGCTGGAATTCAAACCAAGTCTGTGACCCAATAGGCAGTATTGGACATTCTACTATAGTTCCCCTTTAAATAGCTCTGTTACCACTGCCATAATTCAAACTCTTTAAACAGATTTTAGAGACATTTCTGAAATGGTGAAGATAAAGAAGTGATAAGTGATCTGCTGAGGACTCATCCTCCCGGTCTTTGTTTTTCACATGAACAGGAAGCACATTAGATATACCCAAACCACCGAGATTTCCAGCCTACTGTCATGAAAGAAGAATTGGTTAGCATGCTCAGTCACAAGGTGAGATTTAATAACTTCTTCCTGCAAATAGACATAGCAGATGGATTCCTTTGGAGGAATTTACAGTTAGATGTAGTTTTCCCTCCTCTACAAGTCCTTTGCCACTCCCTTTGAACCCAATAACATGCCCTGATTAAACTAGTAACCAAGTCATGAGTACGTTGAACACCATTTTACCACTCTTCCAATTCACTTCTCTTCTTCTATTGAAGCCACACCAGAAAATTTAGTCTTTATAGCTAGTGTAAATGTGTCTTCCTAGCAATCACTAGCTCCTTGAAATAGAGCAGTGCTTTTCAGATAGCCCATCAGAACCATCAGGGGGAATTGCTGCCTCCCTCTCTATCACCCTTCCCATACCAGTCCCATTTTGATTGGTAGGCCTGGTGTGGGTTGAAATTTTCTTATGACTTAGCAAAATTTGAGAACAAAAGCCCAAGTGGTTCTAGTTTTCAACCTCTAGCTGCAGAATTCAGTGAGTATGTCATGACTGGAAACACTCTTGTAACCTTGACGTGTTTATGACTGATTATATTACCCATCAAATGGAAAAATTTGCAAAACTATGTTTCTTGTTGATAGAGCCCATCTGTGTTATTTACTGGTATAAATTGAAAGCTACTTCTGGAGCATGGAAGATCGTTAAGTATTCGATAAATATTTGATTAATTTGAATCAATGTTGGGAGACTGAATGGATGAATGAATGGATGAGTGACATGCCTATTGAATGGATTACCCTTGTTCTTTTCTCCACACTGCACACACCTTGTTTCTAAGATAATAACAACTCTAAACTGCTCCTTAGAATTAGGATCTTATTATATCACATCAAACCTATCTATTTCCTAGGACCTCTGGGCCAAAAACCTATAGATGTATCTATGAACTCAAAGAGTTTCTGTCAACTTAGGTGAAATATCAAGTCCTTCTATAGCTTACCTTTATCTTCTGGCAAAGTGAGTTTATGTCTTATATAATTATCTAGGTGACATTCAATCACACATTTTCTTCTCTTAGTTCTAATTGTTTTTTGTTTGTTTGTTGTTTGTTTTTCCATCACAAATTCTCATCCATATTGACTCAGTTAAATTTTATTTAGACTTAAAAATCTGGTGAGATTTAATCTAGAGCTGGTATGGCTATAGGCTGGAGTATATATCCACAAGAAATAATATTATTAAAAATGTTACTTTGGTTTTTATGATGAGTTTTGAATCAGATTTTCAATGACTTAAAAGTATTTTTAAAACATGTACCATGTGCCTAAGTTTTCTTTGACATTAATAAAGAAGGTCATTCTATACCTGAGCTCTTTTGTTATCTGAGTACTAGATAATATGATGCAGAGAATGTTTATTACAAGAAAAATGTTCTTTTATTGCATCCTTTAGTATCCATTATAGCCCTAAAAGAAATGGAAGCCAAGATTTCCAAATATATTAGTTTTCCAAAGTTATCACTCAACACTATTTGACACAGGTAAAGTTTGCACAGTCCTTGTTAAATCCTGGGTTTAATTATTTTTTTTTAAGGACAGTCATATTAAAATGGGATCATTAAAAATATACTGTCATTCCAGCAGCATAAAAAATGCATACAATAAGTTCACACAGCGCATACCAATAATGACGCAACAAAATAAATGGTGAAATGAAACAAGCATTGCTCACACTGTGTTTAAAATAACCTTTAGGCATTTGGGAATTTTTATTGGTAACAATTTGGTGGCAAACTGCTCAGCGTAAAAGAACAGTTTAAAAGCTAATAGGAAAAATCTGGCATTAATAATGTGGTAGATTACAGTGAGAACAATAGTGAGGTTACTGTAGAGAGCAATATATCTAGATAATTAAACTTAAACCATTTTGGTCCGACAGCAGTGCAAGATATGCCTGCTGGGAACATGAGAGGCCCCATATGCAAAGCTGACTCTGCATATAAGAAGTGGGCTTCCCAGTTACAAAGGTAGAATGAAATGAGTTGAGCAATGTATAGAAGGAAAGCCAATCACTGGGATTCAGTAATCATCCTCTCCCAGCTTTATTTTTCTTGAGCTCCAAAGGTTATTATTATTATTTACAATTTGAATTACGATGGTAATCACATTACCTCACTGTTAATCTGTTTTAGAATTATGAACAAATAAATGTACAAAAGACTTTGGAAATTCATAACATGATGAGTGATAGAATGATCAGTGGTTTAAAATTAAAGTTTAAATCCTGGTCAGTTACTTCTTCCAGATCTCCATGAAGAGTCTAATGACATCTTCAAGTCTCAGTTTGTCATTATGAATGATAATAAAGCAATGTTAATCATTATCTTGTGATGCAGAGTTATTAATTAATAAGTGATTAGATCTCATCTAAATGATTTTGTCGGCAATCTAAGATATGTTTCTTAGAAGTCTACTGCTGTCTGAAATTGATTCTGACAACTACTATAAAAGAAAAAAATATATAAGATTTTAAAAAGACCAAACTATAACAGGAATGAATCTGGGCTGAATCAAAGCTCAGAATACGTTCACAGATGTTTAGATATTAATGTAGAAGACACAGTTAAAAACCACTGCACACCTTATGTGCAAAAATAATGATTGGGATCATCTTATTTATTTTATTTTTTCTTTTGAAGTAAATTTTACTTGTTATCTTTTTTGTTTTGTTTTTAATTTAATTTTATTTTTTGCTTTCCATCATTTTAACCTTGTCTAATCCTAGTAGACGGGTCATGTTTGACAATTTTAAATTTTGGAACCCCAAAACTCCATAGTAAAGGATAAAAAGAACAAGTATATTTTGATTCAAGTTAATCTACATGTGCTTTCAAAATTTATTAGAGTCAATAATTTCTCACACCTAAAGATTACATGAAACATTTCTTTATGTATTATTCACATTTAGTATTTCACTTAGTAATTACAATAGCCTTGCAATGTTTTAAGATACAGATTGTGATCCCCTGTGAGCTGACCAAAAAATTAAAGCCCAGGTTGCTCAGGAAATTTGTTCTCATAAAAAGTCCAGGTCTTAGAAACTGAAACCCTGCATGGTTTCATTAAACTCATGGTCAGCTGTCATGATACAAGTGAAATTCTGAGTATGGGTAATTAGACTGCTATAGTGTCACAAAATAACTATTAAAATATTTCAAATAGAAAAATATGAAAATAAGATTCAAAAACTTAGACCTCAGATTAAGTACAGCCACACCCCCTCAACACACATATACCAAACCTGGACAGAGGCAGAAGCTTTGGCTTTGTTTCACTTTGACATATAACCTTGGTTCAGATTTGTGATGTTAATTGTCAGGACCTTTACAATAGAGCTACCAGTGAGAGAAAAGTTTGTTTGTTTTTTAGCTCCTAGATGTTATTCTCAAATAAACTGGTTATTTTATATTTTAGAAATCATCTTCAAAGAACCAATAAATGGCAAATCAAAGGAACAAAAGGGAAAAGGGAGTGGAGAGGAGAAAGAGCTCCTCCCAGTGCTCCTCTGTGCTCCTAATTTTTTAGCCACAGGCAGCACCATGATGCTCTTTAGATTAATTTCATTGGGGTTTGGTTGTTAACACAAAGGACCCAGAAAGTGTTATGCTTACCCAAGATGACAACCACATGAAAGAATCATGTCTTGATACACTCTTCCATCTTTTATTCTTGTCCTCTGCCTTTGTTTTCTTAAAGCAAAAAATATCTGAAGAAGTGGGAATGAGGGCAACTGCTAGATGGGAGGAGAAGAAGAAGAAAAAAAGAAGGAGAAGGAGAAGACAGAAGAAGGAGGAGGAGGAGGAGAAAAAGAAAAAGAAGAAAAAAAAGAAATAGCTTGACTGAATTTTGTGAATTCAAGAAGTGTGTGTTTGAGAAATGAAGGTGCATAAGTTAGCGTAGCTCCAGGGCACCGGCTTCCCTAGTGTTAGCATAGCTGACACACTGACAGTTTATATGGAATTTATGTGCCTATTTCCTCTGCTTTTTATGGGAAAACATGTTGTTACCTTACAGCTGCCCACATCACATGCCGCCAATCCGCCTCTGAGCCATAGAGCACCTTTCTCAAGGAAATGTACATACATCAAGGGCTTATGTATTTTTTACAATGTTGTAAGGGGAAAATAATAAAATATGGGTTACTGTGTATACCATTCTGTGGTTTAATTTTTTTATTTCACTGGTTTAATTGGCTCTGACCATTTTTACTGTTCTTCTCCCCACCTCATCTCACCATTTTAATTGTTTATGTGTTTGTGTACAATTGGATTGCATCTGGAAAAGGACAGGAGCTGTAACCACAACTTAAAAGCCTATTGTAGAGCTTTAAAAAGTAAATAAAGCATTTAAGCTGCCACATCTGTGGGAAGATATATGCAGATGTAAACAGAAGAAAATGTATGTTTTAAAGAAAAATGCTTAAAAATTATCTCTTCTTTTTAGTCACCTTCAGGAGACCTGGGTCTTTGTACTCTCTGACTGGTAGAAGGCAATACACAAGGAAACATGGCAGAGGTCTCATTCTGCCTTTTCTCTTTGACTATAAAGGGCCAGAGCAAGGGCCTTCACCTGAGCACACCTGAGAAACCTTCTTGCCCACATCCTAAAGTCTGCCATCAGCCCTGATGTCCATCCTGTGTCATTTTAGCATTTCTTCCAAGAAGTGTCTCTTCCAAGAAGCATTTCACTTTTGCTTTACCCTCTATTCCTATTCTTTCAAAGAGATGAAAGGAGAAAAATAAATAATTTATACCAATGTATATTTCCCCAAGTTATGTACACTTGCAAATATGACATTATTATTATGAAGCATTACTGATTGAGAAGCAAACATGTAAAGTAATAAAAGAGAAAAAAAGGGGTACAAATTTAAAAATTCAAAGCATAGAAGATATCTTATTCTTTGCAATAGAATAGGACTAACTCTGGACCCTTCAAAAGGCAATAAATGGAAATATGACCTTGCATTCATTTTCTCAAGCTAACTTCAAACTTGTTTATTCATGATCTGATTATAGGCATATTGCTAGGCAAGAAAATGGAAGAGAGAGAGTATGTGAACTTAGCCTTCCAATGGGTAAATTGGAGACTAAATGATGTAAATAATTCTCTCATTTCTCCACTGTGTGTGAGTGTGTGTATGTGTGGAGGCACCTTGAAAATTCCTGCTTGATAATCTTGCCATAGTGAGTACCCACAAGTTTCTTAATTAGCTAATTAATTGGGCAGATGGAGATCTTAGTTCCAAATATTACATTATTTTACCAGACTATCTTTTGAAAAAGAAAACTGTCTAAGTGAATAGAAAGAAAAGTCATAACAGGAAAAAAACACCTATTAGTGGTGAGATGCACATGATCTGCACCTCTTGCCATGTGCCCACTGATATCCCCTTTCCTCTCAGGATGCCTAGTGAATTATGGTGAAATCAATGATGTCATCTAATATTTGTTTTCTTCTCTAATGCTCTAAATGACACATCACCTTTCTTTAGTACTCTGTACCAAAACAGAGAAGGTTAAACTAATTAAAATGTATATAAAGGATGTTCAATAACAAATAAAAAATAAACACATATTTTCATGAATTAAGTTGTCCCTTTTATGTCATGGCTTATTCATTTTTGTGTCCAGTCCATTCTGGGTTTGGGCCCCTCTTTAAGTCCTAACCTGCCTCCAAATGGCAGAAGCTCTCTTAATCCTGCCCACAAGTACTGAAAGTTAATGTTAAGAGAAGTCAAGAACTCTAGGTCAGTATGTTTTAAATATATGAGATTCTATTTTACAGAAGAAAAATTTGATTTGCTCTGTTGAGGTCTGGTGTAAAATTATGATCAGTGAAAGTGACATGGAGTTTTAGTTTAGCCAAGGATAAAGAAAAACCTTCTAAAGAGAAGCTCTGGGTTACATAGAAGGAGATGCTTTAGGGTACTGGGAATCAGAAGTAGAGCTTGAAAGACCAGTAAGGACATAGGACACTCACATGTAAGGGCTGGAGTGGTTCATAAAGTTGCCTAGAGCAATCACTTTCTCTTTATCTGAAGGTCAATGACTCTCATGGTTTCAGTTTAATGTTAAGATTCTTAAAGAAATAGCTCCAAAGGAAAAGATTCCACACTCATGTAACTCATGCTACTGTTAGGTAGAGATAGCATTTGCCAAATTCAAGGTTTGAATAAATGTCTAAGGTAGGAATAAATGCTAGGAGGACTCAATTACCTGCAGCACATAAGTCTTTGTGATATCGGAGACAGAAGGGGTGGTATTTGCTCCCTCCTGCAGTTATTTAGATAATGTTTGGGATAAGTTCTCAGTCTGGTTTTATCTATTATTGGTTTTATGTTTCATGTATTCTTATCCTATTTATAAAAATGTTGTGTATGTCTTCACAGCTCTCTTAGCATTGTTTCTTAGGGATAGAAAGAAATACATTGAGGATTTCTCTTCCCTTATAGTTTTCCCCCCACACCATGAATATATACAAGAAGAAATATAACAAATGTAATCTGCTCTCATGCTAACCTGTGTTTATTTAAAGTGAAAAGCCAAAGAGATTACAAAGTCTATGTACCAAAATTTGTACAGTTGGTGCCACCTGACACTGACACAGAAAGAATAGAAAACTATGTCAACTTCCTGCAACAAAGAATATGATAAACAGAACACAGTCCATGGTGTGTGGGTGTGTGGGTGTGTGGGTGTGTGTGTGAGCATGCACACACACACACATACACACATACATGCACGCTCATACCCACACGCATGTGCTTGTATTTCTATGGAAGCAAGGCATTAGACAAGGAACTCATTTTACTAGATTCTCCCTATATTTAGTCTAAAGAAAACAATAAAAACACAGGGAGTCTGATATAAAAGGATTCCTAAAGAGTATTTTATCCAACCTTCTTATTTTACTGATGGAAAGCCTAAAGTCCAGGGCACGTCAAATGTCTGTCTACAGATGTACAATTTGTTAATGAGAGAACAAGAACATGGCAGCAGTCCATTGCTCTTTCTCCTATAACAGCCCTTAGGCAAACCACTGATGGGTTTCCCAGGGGCTGTAGTAGATTGATGGTTTAATGAAAGATCACTATTGAAATTAATTTTGTACATTTATCATAGTGAATTACGAGTTTCAGGAGACTGAGGACCACACCTAGAAAGCTGCTTTTCATAGGTATCCTAGTGTACTTTGGATATGAAACACACTAGTTTTTCAATGAAGAGTGAGACTTAAAAAAGGATTATTTATAGAACAAAACTGCAAACATTTATTGAATGTTCTGCCAATCTCAATTCTGTTTTCATATATTAACCTTAAGCAATCCTTAATATAGAAAAATGATATAATTAACATAATTATTCCACTTTACAGAATGAGAAAACTGATACATGCCCAATATCACAGTAAGAATAGAAGCAAAATTGCAGTCTAAGCAATGTGATTCCAGGGCTGCTTTCTTAACTGCCAAGCTATTTTGTTTCCCTGCATAATCAGCATACCATGGATGGCTACCTATGCTGTGTGATTTGAAAAGAGAGAAAAGCCCCAGAAATCTTTGTCTCCATCAGTTCTTGAAACTTCTAGTGAATCTAGGCAATGTCCTCAGCAGGACTATATCAAATATATTACATAAGAAAAGTACTATTTATACTTATTATACTACAAACTTCATTATAAATAATTGCCACTTTGGAAAAAAAGAGTTCTAAAAGAAAGACACTCAGGACAGGCAGTTTTAAAATGTGTTTGGTAGCAGTATGAGAAAAATTCAGACCCTGTAAGGACTTATCTAGAAGACCAGAGTAAGATCACACTATGCTCTTAAGAACCTTCTGAAATCCAGGGACAAAAAAACACTAGATTTCTGAAGGGAAGAAAGCAGAAAAATAAAAATAAAAATAAAAAAGCAAGGAATTTGCAAATATATATTGCATATTCATACACATATGTGGTTATATTGCATATGTAAATAGCCTACCTCACATTATATATGCACATATAATCTATATCATGATTTATGCTCCCATGTGCAATTGTTCAATTCTTAGAACTGAGGTTATGGCACGTCCACCTCCCCTATTCTACATTAACCAAAGTCCCAGCTGAAATTCTATGTCTCTTTCACCCTGTTCTTTAAATCAAATTTCCTCTACCTTTATTGAGGTCCTTAGCAACTAAGCTCTAGTTTGGTTCACTAGGTTGAATAGTGTTCTATGAACTCCTACCTTGAACACTGCCTCTTTCCCCAGATCCTTTTTATTCTATTTAAATCAAGCTAATCACTAGCTCGAGTGCTTTTCTTAAGTTTCTTCTTTTTAAATCATAAACCTATTTATCCTAGCATTTAAGTACATCCACATTCTAACTTCAACCACTTTTTCAATCCACCACTTCTTTGACAACTCCTGTCAAATGGATTTGCTGACCATATTCTTAGAATATGCACTTTCTGCTTTTGAACTTTTACTCGTGGCATTTCCTCCACTTGGAGCCCTCTTTCCTACTTTTGACTTCCAAGTCCTACCTCTTCTCAAGGCCCAATTTTATGGCTATCTCCTTCTGGAAGTTTTTTTTTTTGTCATAGTCAGAAAACTACTTTCTGGTGAATTCTAAAGGACCTTTAATGATATGACACCAATTACATATTGCCTTGAATTGTAGTTATTTGTATGTAAGTTAGGAACATGCAATAGTGACTTGAGCAGTTTCTGTCTTCAAACCCACTTGATTGCTGACACACATTCTTCCTGAGGACAAGTCACATTTTTTTTTCTATTCCAGTTCTCCCTCAGAATTCTGCATGTAATTACACTTCAGACCCACAGAAACTCTTAATAAAGTTCTGTTAAATGAAAGATGATAAACATTTCATGATCTGCCCACTTCCTAGCTTTCTGATGTCATCTCTTCTTAGTCTATCCCATATTCACTACTAGTTACCATGGCCCTCTTTGCAATTCCAGAAACCTGTAAAAACAGTCTCTTTCAGGGTCTTTGCACAAGTATCAGCCTGGTTCACTTCCTTACTGGAAGCAGGTCTCTACTCAAATGTCACCTAGTCAGAAAAGCTTTCCCTAACCATCTTATATAATAGTCCCTTCCTACTATCCTTCTCTATTTCCCTTATTCTGATTTGTTTTTTCTCATCTATTTATCATCATTTGACATTTCATTAATTCATTTACTTGTTTATGGTCTGTCTATCCTCAATTAAAAATAAAATCCATGGGAACGTGGAGCTTGTTACTCCTGGGGGGTATAAATAGCATATAATAGGGGCTTAATGAATATCTGTTAAGTGACTAAAGTAGCCAATTTAGTGCTTAATTTTGTTTTTAGCAGGACATGAATTGAAAATAACACAGAAACCATTACTATCTCCAAATCAAGGATATTTTAAATAGAAACTGTAAAGCAAAGCCATATATTACAGTTTACATGTCTTTACCTCAATTTTAGTACAGTGGTCCCCAACTTTTGGTATCAGGGACTGGGCTCCTATGAGAATCTACTGCCTGATGATCTGAGGTGGAGCTTAGATGGTGATTCTGGCACTCAGAAGTGCCTGCAAATACAGATGACACTTCGTTCACTAGCTCAACATGCACCTCTTGCGTGTGGCCTGGTTCCTAGCAGCCTGTGGCCCAGAGGTTGGGGATCCTTGTTTTACTATATTCAGAGAAAGGAGATTGGCTTAAGGGGCTCAAAGTAAGTCTGATCCATTCTTTGGATCCAGTTGCCAAGTTTTAGGGAATTCCAAGGGCAGAATAGGTTGAACTACATCATGAACTATACTCAGCAGCTCTAGCATGAAGGCTGTGGGAAACTACAGATCAAATAAACCAGATTTCCAATAGTCAAATTACAAACACAAGAAAAGCATGGAGGGAGAATTTATAAACCAAAAGAGACATAATGAGTTAAAAAAAAAATAGGCAAGACTAACTCACTCAATTAAAATAATTTGGAGATGCACATTTGGGTAATAAAACCATAAAGTAATACATAAAACTATTAAGAGAGTCACAAAAAGTGTCACATTTGGATTGAGGGAGAGTGGGACAGAAGTAGGACTAAGCCCTTAGAGAGGCTTCTGTGATATACAGAAAATTTTCATTTTTTAACCTGGTGATGAGTCAGAATTATTGATTTATAGTAAGTAGCTCATGCATTTTGTGTATATGTGGGTTGCTTTATCTGTTTTATTTTTCAATAAAATAAGAAAACAAAAGACTTGGCTTCAAAGGAAACAATCAATACTTTAAAATTTCAAATCATGGGTCTACAGCCATGCCACCCTGAATGTGCCCAATCATGTCTGATCTTAGAAGCTAAGCAGTGTCAGGCCTGGTTAGTATTTGGATGGGAGACCACCTAAGAATACCAGGTGCTGTAGGCATTAAAAAAAAAAATTCAAATCACACTGCTGTATCTTCTGCTCAGAGTGGTCTGCTGTGTCTTTGTCTTGAAATCTCTATGAATATACTGAATGATGAATTTGATGATTTCTGGAGCTTAATCCCACTGCATCACCACTTCTACCATTCTCCCTTCTCCTTCACTTTCTATTTGTCCATTGAATTTAAGATTTAGTCTGTATGTTCAATGCCCTGTCACTTGCTGCTTAAGGAGCCTTAAGAAAACCTTCTAATGTCCTCATTAGGCAGAGAGAGGAATAGAGAGACAAGAGGGAGCAAGGGGAGAAGGAGGAGGAGAAAAATTAATAAAAGGAGAGAAGAAAAGGAGGGGGCAAGAAGGAGAGGTGGAGAGAAAAGAGAGGAAAAAAGAAAAATAACTTCCTATTTACATTGTGTCTTTGTTCATAGTCCCTGTTGAAGTGAAAGAGAGAGTGAGTGGAGTTTTAATGAAGACTGTTTATTCATTTATTTTCTGAAAGCAGAAAACTTTGCTCCTCAAACAGCTTTACGGATAATTAAAACAATGATGAAATGTATTGATCGATTCCAAATTTCCTCACAGAAATGATTAATTGCATTTTGGACTTTGAAAAATTTCAAAGATGATTGCAAGAGGAGAGAATCTTGATCTTGGGCTACATCTAGATTTTTTGTTTGTTATTCCTTCTTCCTTCTTACTGATACTAAAATTACAGCTCCAGATACACAAAGACAGGAAGAATGTGCGCAGTGTTTAAGAAGATTTAAAGAATGACCCCCATCACATCACTGCACATTTTTAGACATTTTACAATGTGCTAGAGACACTCAGTCAATAATTTAGGGGAAAACAATCAATATGTAAATGCTACACAGCCAGAGTACCTTACCGACATCTTGGCAGTTTACCTAATGGCATGAAGTGATGTGATTAGAGAATTTTCTTTTTCTTTATTTTATTATTATTATTATTATTATTATTATTATTATTAATACTGCAATGGCATTATTTAATTTAATATGACTAACCTCACAAACTGTTCCTGGAAATGCACCAGCTGTGTCATGAAGCAAGGGTGTTTAGAAATTAGAATCCAGAGGAAAAGAATGGATTATTCTTCTCTAGAACTATGGCCCTTGTAGCATTTTTAGCTCTTGTCTCTACCCTTAAGTGAGTATTGAGTCACCCCCAAAGCAGGCAGACACTATGTGGCTAGGCAGCTAGGACCCTTCTCTATATCATAAGAATAGTAACTGATATTGATTGAGTGCTCTACTAATGCTAGACGCTGAGCTGAGGCCTCAGTTCGAATCTTTCTCACAATCTTATGCAGGAGATTCTGCTATAATACCACTTGCAGATAAAGACTCATAGACTTAAAGGGCTTAGAAGATTGGTCTCAGCCAGAAATACAGGAGCTGGAGTTGTCAACTCAGTGCGGAACTGCAAAGCCATATGCTCTCAATAGCAAACTGCCTCACTATTTGTGGTCCTGTCAAAATTGTAAATTATTCTAACATGTTAGTTTTTAAGATGATACTGAAGGGTATCTGATACTTAAGATGAAGGGGAAATTCAATAGCATCTGCTCTCAGAAACCTGTAATTTAAGTCCAAGCCTACAGATTTACTGGCTCTGTGATCTTACCTCACAAAATTGAGGTGAGAAAATGGAATAGCACATGGGAAAACTTATCATATACTCTGATAGATCAAGAGTATATGAGTTGTTGCTTATGAGGAGAAAATTCAGGCCTAGAAATACTAAATGGCCAGCCTGGAGTCATATGGCTGGTTATGATTGTTAAGACTTGAGACAAGAATCTAAGTCTTTTCACACACATTTATAAACTTTTCCTCAAAAGATATGCCAAAATTAAATTGAATTAATACCTATTTGTCTTAGGGTTTTTGTAGGTAAAAGGCGAATATTAATTTATTAGTACTGTGCTTATTATACTATAGTTATTGAAGAAATGTTAGGTGTTATAGTTACTAATGTTACTTTCAACTTCGTTATGAAAAAGACATTAGTAGAGAAACAAAAAGTTTTTTTTAAAATATATTTTAGTAGCAAAGTTAAGATATATTAAGTATTATGTTTAGATTGCATAGTTCTTGACTCATTGCCAACACTGTCTCTAGCATAGTTTGATCATGATGCTAACAGGAAGAAAATAATTGATCCCTCTGTGAAGAAATTTTCCTCTAGTCTAAGCCAATTTTTAATATGAGCAAGTCACATAAGCCCAATCAATGCAAATATCCAATATCTTTTCTTATCCTCTCTAGGCAAAGTAGGTTTTAAAGTCATTGAAGAAAATTTAAGTATTTTCACCTCTTCCTATAACCATGATTGTATCTTTCTTTGAATTCTGTTTCAAACTCTGGGAGAGGGTGCCAGTCCAGTAAGTCTCTGGTTTCTACCAAAACAATCAGCTCTTTTAATGGTTCCTTGAGTAAAGGCTACTTCTAGGAGTGAACTGCATGAGTTATTCCACAAGGACATTCACTCACACTCCACTTATCCTGGTTAGCATCATTTGGTACTGGTGAAACTACGTCAAATAAATAATAGAAGCAGATACTAGAGCATTGCTATAAGGTGAGCAAGAAAACAATGTTTAGCAGGGCAAATAGGGTAAAGGCTATTCTCATTATATTACTCAATGATGCTGGTGCAAATAGGGGGCAGAGCTATAATATGTTAGTAGTCCTTTTCAAGTTTTGCTACTTCTCCTTCAAGTCTCCTATGGTGGCTTGAGTATCCTTAGCTCTGGCTCCTCACGTGGACCCCCAAATTGCAAACCAAGTTGAACTTGTGATCGGGTGACTTCCATTTGGACTGCCCTATGCTGCCACCAAACTCCAAATAGCAGTTAAACTCATGAGTCAGATACACATGAGTCTAAATTAATTGGCCCGACTCCTTTCTCTATAGCAGGAAACATGTTCTCTCTTTTGGCTTGCACAAAACCAAATCTTACATCATGCATATGGCCCCTCCACAGTCAGGAGATGGCCATGTAGTTAGGTAAAGCCAATGACAGCCTCTCCCTAGAATTGGCGCCTTTTCCCACTTGTTCTCTTGTTTAATTTGTCAACCTAAGCTATTTCTATGCCTTTTGAAAAGGGCATAAGAAATCCGAGCCCAGGGAGCTTCTTGCCCATAGTGCATGCCAGGAACTGAAAGGCCCAATTAGCAGGGTCTCCTATCTGGACTCTCTTCTCCTCTGGTTGACTTGCTGGGGACTCATAAATTACTCATGCTGAGGTGGATGCTGACACCGTGGGTACATGCTCACAGCTCTTCAGACGCCACAAACTTAAAGCAAGCTTCTCTCTGAGAGGACCTGAGAGACTTTCACTGAACTTGCCTCTGTGGGAAATCAGTGGTTAACTAGGTCATAAGTAGCTAGCAAAAACTCTAAAGAGAGTGAATCTGCTAAGGACTGGCTTTTCTTACAGATAAAAGTTTGTCCTTTAGACAAGGGGCAGGGGTTGAAAGAAGCTAAAAAAAAGGGGGGGATACTTTAAGAAAGAAATAAAAGGGAGGAAATAAAGAATGGGAGGGAAGGGAGAAGGGGAAGGAGGGAGAGAAGAAGGGAGAGAGGGAGGAAAGGAAGAAAGAAGGAAGGAAGGAAGGAAGGGAGGGAGGGAGGGAGGGAGGGAGGGAGGGAGGAGGGAAGAAAGGGAGGGAGGGAGGGAGGGGGGGAGGGAGGGAGGAGGGAAGAAGAAAGGGAGGAAGGAAGGGAGGGAGGGAGGGAGGGAGGGAGGGAGGGAGGAAGAAAGGAAGGAAGAGAGAGATCATACATTAGCTGTGGCCCACTTCCCAAAACAAATACAAATGTTTTGGAGATGTGGTGTATTAGGACCTCATTTTCATACTAGGGCCTGATTATATAGGGATCTAGATAAGTAAATTTACAAAAAGACATCTTGTGTGTTATCTCCTGATTGTGATGGACATAAACTTAAATGTAAGACACCTTATTATGAATTAATTTCCTTTTACAAACCACCAAACTGATATATTGGTCTAAGTTTTCTCATCTCAAGTAACTGTGTGGACTAATTATTTTTTCAATGTCCTTTGTGGTCTTACCAAATAAAACCTTAGATTTCTTTGGCTATATACCTCAAACTCAATGTATTGAAAAGGAAACTTCTCAGCTTCTATCCTGTTTCTTTGCTTGTGTTCTCTCTTCTGGGAAGAGACTCACCTTCTGCTCTGTGGCTTAGCCCTTGACCTAGGGACATCTGGGACTTCTTCCCATTCTATATGGTTATGAAGCACATTCTGCCAAGACCATGTCTATGATGCTTTCACGCCTGCTGCCTTCATTCTTACTCTGAATGCATATGCCAAGACCCTCATTTTCATGGGCATTCCCTGCTGAAACTCACTCATTGGCCTTTTGCTGAAGGTTGGTATCATTTTTCTGTCCATGCTACACACCACATGCAAAGGTCTAATTAAAAAATACCATCAGAAAACTGGCAGTATGGTTACAATCATGAACACCAGTTTATCATTCAAGTTTTATAATTTTCTCACTATCTACATTTCTCTATTGATCCCACAAACTGCCTACTTCAGTCACAATGGACATCCTACATTTCTATCTTATTTTTGTCTCTTTCATGATCTGCCTCTTCCCTTCAATGCCTTTGCTACTGTCTTTCTACACTTGTGCATGCACTACTAAAACATCATGTCCTCCATGGATTTTTTTCAGGGTCTCCAACATCAAAATAACATTTTTACCCCTTTATTTTATTATATTTTAGTTGTAACCATGCTATACACCTGCTCTATGTAGTACAATAGCCATCAATCACATGTTGCTATGGAGTAGTTTTATTATGGCTAGTACAAATTGAGGATGTGGTATAAGAGCAAAATACATATTTAAGACTTAATAGTAAAAGTATAAAATATCATTACTTTTATGTAGCCTACATCAAAGTAATAATATTTTGTACATATTTTGAAAACATTGGGTTAAAGTATATTATTAGAATTAATCTTACTTGTTTCTTTTTACTTTTTAATGTGACTACTGAAAATTTTTAAATTATATATGTGGCTTACATTATGTTTCTATTGAACAGCATTACTATAGAGCAATTGATATTTCATATTGTATTACCTTACTATTATCTTACTATTAAAGTGTCAGTATCCTCAGTAGATTATAAACCTCAGTAGGAAAAGCAAGTCATCTTTTTGTTTTGTTTCTTGGGGAGAGGGGTTCATTTGTTTTTTAATACTTCAATGCCACCTTTATAATATATCAGATTTTGTGCTATGTTTCTTATAGATAAGAACAGATTTTACCTACTCTGGTACTATTATGAAAAGAATAAAGAGCTGCTTAGGTAGTTCTTTCTTAAAAGTAAAGTTATCAGAGGCTCACCTTCTCTTCTTCAGAGAGAATTTAACAACTCTAGGATCAGCCAAATGTATTTAAATTTGAACAAATCCAAATGTGATCAGTAAGTCTTTTGGGCCTGTAGCTCTTCCATCTATGTGGCAAACAACCTGAAAAATTCCTCACATAATTTCAAAAAATCTTTAATGACTCTGTTTTTCCCATTACCATTGTTTCTCAACTGTGCTCTCATAGCTACTGTGGGCCTCTTAGAGATAATTCAGAGTGGAAGCAAGGAGAGAGAAAATGACTTTCCTGTATGTGAGACAAGGCAAAAAGCTCTATGTGAATGATAGATGGATATATTTTAAGGTGGTTGATACAGGAACAAACAAACAAGCCCTGAATGTTTACAAGAAGTTTAAAAACACACACAAAAAGTTTTTAAATGTAGAAAAATGCATATTTATTTTTGAAAAAAATATAGAGACACTAAAAAATACTAAATATATATATAAAATTTTTCTAAAACTAAGATTTTACTGTTTTTATGTTTAATGTATTTGTATATTATTGGTATGTCACAGACATTTTTCCATAGTATGAAATATTCTTCTCAAAAGAATTATGGATGATAGATTCATGAGACTTCTAATCAAGATGGCATAGTAGTAGACACTGTGTTCACCTCCTCTCACAACCACATTAAAACTACAACTAAATAGAGAACCACAATCATTGGGAATCACTTGAGGTTTTGCTGAACAGAAGTTCTACAACTGGGGACATACAAAATAGGCCACCTTGAAACTGGTAGGAGGAGCAGAGACATGAAACAGTTGGCCCCACAACTGCATTGTGGTAGTTGAGAATTGGGGCATATCTTAGCTGCAGAAGTCTTCCTGGATGGAGGACAAAGGACCCCAGACCCATGATAAGCTCCCAGGGTCCTATTACAAGGAAGAGAAGTTTCTAATACCAGCAGCGATTGTGTCTGGGAGACAGAGAACTGCACAAGTTGCAGACATTCCTCTTAAAGGGCCTGCACGTAAACTTACTCATTGACAAGCTCACTTACTCTGAGTTTCAATGCTGGGATAGTTGTTCAAAAAGCACCAAGAGCATATAGAAAGGAACTAAATTGTCTGGTTTCAGGGTGAGGGCTAGAGGGACATTTTTTTCTCAAATTGTTGGCAGTGTCCTTTGTTCCTTTGTTGAGCCCTTCCCTATTCCCAGCATGTAGATACAGATGCTCACCATATCTGAGTCTCCATCAGTCAGGCTAGCACTGGTCACCTTGCCCTGGTGATTCCTTGAGTACCTGCCCCTCAGGAAATCTTTTTTTTAAAAAAATAATGAAATCATGCCATCTGCAACAACATAAATAGACCTAGTGGGTATTTAACTGAATGGAGTAAGTCAGAGAGAGAGAGACAAATGCCATATAATTTAATTCACATGTAGACTTTAAAGAGCAAAAAAAAAAAAAAAAAACCAGAAACTCATAGATACAGAGAACATTTTGAGAGTTGCCAGATAGGAGGGGGTGGGAAGGTGGGTGAGAAGAGAAAAGGAGAAGAAATACAAACTGTTATAAAGTTGTTATGGGGATGTAAAGTATGGCATAAAAAATATAGTCAATAATATTGCAATAACTATGTATGGTGTGGGATGGGTATTAGATTAATCAAAGTGATCACTTTATAAGTTATACAAATTTCTAATCACAATGTTGTACACCTGAAACTAATATAATATTGTATGCCAACTATAACAGAAAAAAATTTTTAATTATTTTTAAAAATATGTAGCCAAAAATACATAGTAAAAAGTATTATAGAAGTATTTTGAACTCTTAATTAATTATATGTACTACATGTTATATGTACATATACACATAACATTATATAATATATAAAAGATCATTTCATTCTATGAATGTGCCAATATTTTTTATTAGATTTTAGTTTCATTTGTTTCTTTTCCTTATTGTTTTTCTTATTGTAAATGACATTACAAGTATATGAATATTTTAAACCAATTCTGCTTATATTATACTATTTCCTTAGAAATATTTCCATAATCAAAATTGTTGGATTAAAGGGAATGTGTATTTTTGAAAGCTTTGGTACATGAATGCAAGCTAGGAGAAATATACAGACTCATATTCTAGCAAAAACAAAATAATTTTTCTTCTTATTGTTATTCCAGAAGAATGGACTAGATATATTTTTTTTTCATATTGCAAGGATAGATGATGTCATCCTTTATTTGCTATAGAAATTGCTGATGATTTGGGCTCTAGGCTCTAAGAATCAGTGAAACCTATAGTGAGAGAATAAGGAAAGGTCAAAGGAAGCAATTGTTCTTGAGAGAAGGATAGGAAAGAGTCAAATAAAAAACAAAAAAGACTTGGCAGCAAGGTTTTCTCTAAAAGGATTATCAAAAGGTAGGAAAGGATACTATCATGATAAGGAGAGTGGGGCTACGTCAACAGGGAGAATCTTCTCATCATACAATCTGCAAGCATCTCTAGGGTTAGGCATAAAAAAATGATTTTATAAGGAGGAGAAAATAAGGCTAAAAGTATGGAGAAGTGGGATGAAAGGATCTGGTGTAATAGGACAGGAAATCAGGGACCATTTTGCCCTTAGGCCACTCCATTCTTAGTTGGAGTAGTTAAAGCTGGGCTGCATTTGGGCTGAGCCCAGAATGAGTTAAACTTCAGGAACTTGGGGGGACAGAGACTCTTAACAATAGCTTGGTTAATATGCATTATATGCCAATTGATCAGTAGAGACAAAATAGTCCAGATAATCATTTATGCGGCAAAGAATAGGAGTTTGGAGGGTTTGAGTCTTGAGTCATCAAAAGTAAACAAAGTGGGGAATCCAGGAGACGTATAATCTATACGTCATGTGGTGCAGGGTGGTTCTTTACAGTAAACTATTTCCAGAATACAAAAGAGTATGAGTTTTTCTTAACCTTTTCTGTTTTCCAGGAGCACAGAACTCAAGTAAGATTCAACATTGTGAGAATAAAAAATGTTCTTAAACGATAATGGTCAGAGGATGGTGGAGGGAGTTGGGGAACAAACAGAGTTCACTTCTAATATTAAGGAGGGCTTACTGAAGCCCCCCCCACTGGAGAAAAAGGGGTATTGGGTCATCTCTGGTAAACTACAGGTGGGGTGGGTTGTCCGTCAAGTGGATTTTCATCAGCATCACCAGGAGAAGTGATCATGAGTAAAGTCTGCCTTGCCATAAGACTTTGTTGATTCCTTCTAAGTACCTAGACCTCATGGAGCTGAAACAGAGAAGTAAACAAGTAAATAAATACAGAATGTAATAAGAAGTAAATAAATAGGACAACATGAGAGAAAGTAATGAAGATGCCTACTTTATACATAGTAGACAGGGAGATACTCTTCAAAGATGTAATGTTTAAGGTGACAAAGAGGAGCACAAATAAGTGGCATGCAAAGCAGCACTCCATGTAACTGATGGGCACCCAAGATCTTAAGAAGGCAGGGGCAGTCAGTCTGTCAATTGAAAGAAGGGCAGGTGATAGCACCACACTGAATGAGCCAGCTTGTTCATAATATTTTATAACATAATATAATATTAAGGCAAGGTATATGTATTTTGTATACAGTTCCTTTTAATAGTTTTCAAATTGGTATTCTTGGGTTTTCTAAATGAACAATTACATTGTCTATCAATATTTATATCTTTCTAATTTTCCATTATTTATCCTATTTTTTTATCTCTCCACTTATATTAAACTCTTATTTCAAAAAATAATTTAATGATGGTAACAGCAGTCATCATCATATATATTTTGGCATTGTTTTGAAATAAATATTATATATCAACTTTAGAAAATATTTTATTTTCATTTCACTAAGCATTTTTGGCCAATATTAAACAGATTATTTGTAATTTGTATCTGTATTTAGAAGTGAATTTTATTTATAGTTTTCTTTTTTTATTAGTTATTCAGTTTAAGGTCAGTGTTATATTATCATCTTAATGAATTAAGAGATTTTTTCATCTTCCAGTATCACAGGAAAGTTATCTTCTCAGTGAAAGTTAGAAATAACTCACTCACTGAAACATTTGGTAAGTCAGGTAACATTTTAAAAATAATTTGATGGTTATAAAATTTTTTAAATAAATTTCAGCTACTAAGATTTTCTTGATGAGTCAATTATAAGATTTTCTTGATGAGTGCATATATTCTATTTCTTTGGCTAATTTAAATATTTATGCTCTTATTTTTTATTGCTTATATTAATAAACATTTTACCTATCTTTTATGTTCTTCAAAGAAGCCAACTTAACAGATTAATTTCATTTCTATTCTGTCTTCTTAGTTATTAATCTTTTCATTTTTATTTTATTTTCTTCTTCCTCAAAATCTCAAGAGTGCATAATTTGACTCAAGGGTTATTTAGAGAAATATTTTATAAATTTTCATGTGGTTGAATGTTTTCTGGCTTAATTTTTATTTTTGACTTGTGTTTTTGGGAATCTTAGAACAATAACCAGACAACTTCTTGCTTTTTATATTCTACTCAAAAATAAAGGGTTTGGCAAACACCTATTAAATTTCTTTATAATTTTGTCTCCTTAATCTGTTAAAGTCTGAGGGAGTTGTATTAAAATTTTCCACTATAATAATTTTTGTCTTATATACTTCATTTATTTTATAGCAGAAAGATAATCTCATGGTAAATTATACACTTCTTTTTATAAGGATGAATTTCTTTATCACATAAGATGATTCTCTCAGATTTCTGCAAACATGATATTTGCATTAATAATCACTACTTTTTCTTCTTCCTTCCTTTCCTCCCTATTATCCTTTCTCTCTTCCTCCCTACTTCCCTTCCTTTCTTTTTTCTTTGTCTCCTTCTTTCCTCTTTCTTTCATTATTTATGGGATGCTTTTCTTTCCATACCTTCTAAATCTCCTTATTTAGTTATGTATCTTCTCAAAGCTTTATTATTTTATTTTTACCTATTCTGAAAGTGATAATGTAATAAATCAGATAAACACCTTATTAACTGTATTGGACAAATGGTTATGCTTAGTTTATATCAGTCTCTGTTATTCTTTGTACTTGTTTACATCCTTGGAATGGTCTTGATTTTCTATCTTTTTCTAAATTAATTATCTCTTACTTCCCAAGTTCTTACTCCCTTTCATAATTTGGGAAGCAAAGTTTTAATATTAAATTCTACTTGTAGCTATTTTTAAGTTTTAAAAATAAATATGTACTTTAACCTGTGTTTTTCTCTATTTTCATTTGTCTTGTTGATAATGATTACTAAAATTTATTTAAGTCTATAGATGCATAAGATTTGGCAAAGATATTTTGTAAAACAAAAGGCATAAAGGCTTTCCACATCCAATATCTTAAAAAGTGGAATAAATTGAAAAATGTGATTCTGTTGTAGAATATATATATATAAAACCAGTGGAAAAGAGAAGTAAATTAAGAAACAGCCTCAGGAATTCAAGAAAATTCAGTAGATGAAAAGTTAGCTTTTCAAATAAAAGGAGAAATGATGGATTATTCAATGAATGATATTGAGGAAGATAATTATATATTTGAAAAATGTAAAGTCTAGGCCCTATTTCCAGGAGCATATATCTTAATGGGAAAAGACAAACTGACAAAAAGATAATTTCAGGCATGCATAAGAAAACAAATGAAACTAAAAGGGTGGAGAGATTTTTGGGGGGTGGAGATGGTGGGGAATTTCAATAGGGTGATGCAAGAAAAAAAAAACTTTTGAAAAGAAATATCTAGCAATGAGCCACATAAAATGTGGAAAAGCTCATTTTAATCTAAGAGACTTAGTAATTGTAAAGGACCTGGGGTAGAAATGATCACAGCAGGCCAGTATCACTGCAGCTTAGAGAAAAAGTGGAGAGAGAAAGTTAAAATCAAATTGACAAGAGGAATTGTTTTAGAGCTTGACTGAAAGATTGTATTTAATAGTGATAGTTTGGCAAGTATGGAAAAATAATCAGTGTTTTACATTCTTAGTTAGATTGCAGATTGATAAAATCTTTGTAAAGACAGATGGCTGCATCCATCAAAATATAGAAATGTATCTGTTAATTTAGCAGTCCTTCTTCTAACATTTACCTGATAGAAAAATTCACACAAATAAGCACAAGTATATTGGTTTCAGCATTTATAACAGCGAAAGGTGGAGACACACATGTTATAGTGCAAATTACACAATGCAATATAAGGCAGTTATTAAAATAATCAGAGACCTTCTAATTTACTGACCTGGAAATCTTCCCATGATACATTTATTATGTTGTTGTTTTGCTTTATTTAAAGTTGTTTTACACAATGTATTTTAAGTGGGAAACATTGAAAAAATAGCATAGTGTAATTAATTGTTCAATAATTTATTTTTGTTATATGTAAATATATGCAATGCTGTACATTTTATGTATAATATAAAAATAACTTTTATTTACTCAGATCATGTCCAAATTTATTTAGACATGAATTTGGGTCTGAGAATCTAACATCAGTGTGTGTTGTGATAAATACACTTACAAGTTTTCTCTTTCATATCTTGAGCATTAAGTTACAGAGATTCTTCAGTCTCTAAGTTCTAAACTGAGGCCTGGTGTTTGACTATATTTGGAAAGAATAGTGTCTTCTTATTTCTGTGGCTGGATACTGACTGCTATCAGAATTCTCTTTTCAGACTCTGAGGTGAAGAGTTGATTAATATCAATTCTCATTGTCAGTTCCCCTTTCACCACCCCCAAAGTGTGTGAAAAGGAGGGCACATCTGTGCTCTATTTTCTCCAAGAACCAGTGTTTTTTGTAAGTTTTATTAGAAGATTCTCAAATTACATTATTATTGTTAAATAATTTAAGAAAAAAAGCAAAGCAGTCATATTTATAGTTTCATGATTAGCACTTTCCCCCAACCCCGAGGACCAGCTTTATTTTAAGTGAATAAAATATATTTCTAAAATTTTAGAAAAGTAATTTTTCTCTAAATTTGTGTCTAAAGTTTGTTTCTTTCATGATGAGAAAAAGCAGAGCATTATTACATATATTTTGATTAGGTTTTGGATTCTTGAATAAGATTTCATTTACTATTTAATGGCAGTGTATGTTCAAACATTCTTAAGTGACTACATGAGAGTAAAACAAAGCTTTATGTTCAGAACTGTAACTATTAGCCTCTTGGAATAGGTGAGTCCCACATCCATTCTTCAACCAGTTCTCTCTATTACAAAAATAAATAAATAAATAACCATAGTGCCATAAATACCACATTTATTATTCTTATCAGATAATTTTTACTTCAAGGAAAATGATACATTTTCATTGACTCAACCTACAAGGGACAAAATAGATAGGCATTGGCTCTTTTGAATAGCATTATTCTAGGCAAACTGGAGATGTGTCATGCTCAATTTCCCACCAGCTAAAACGTCCTCTTTGTTGCTACGTCATTTTAAATAATCAAGGACCTTCATGAACAGACTTTCTATTATCTCCCACAGCTTCCAAGTATAACTATTTCAGTTCTGTTAAACTTAACTGCTAAGTTCTGCAAGCACCCCCTTTACATATCACCATTTCTATGTCTTTATTCATGGTTTTCATGACTACCAGAATGCTCATCCTTTTCTCCTCCATTTAAAGAAATCTCTCCCATTTTTCAAGGTCCTGCTCAATGTTTATCTCTGTTTTAAAGCATTCATTACATCTTTATTCATCTTCCCTCATCATAATTCCTAGAGCATTTAGACTTTATATCATATTATTTCAACACTTACTTATATGTTGTCATAGTATACTACTCAACTTTGCTTTCACAGACTGTGAGTTCTACCAATGCACAGATAATACACTTGCTTTGAATTATTTACAAACAGGGACACATGGTAGGCATTTATTAACAGACAGCAGAATGATTCTTAATTGATTACTGGAAGTTATGACACCTCAAGTATGGCTACAGAAGTGACTACACTGGTAAAGACAGGTGCACCAGTATCACTGGGGTACTTTTGAAATCATGTATAACCTCTGTTTCTTCTCATTGCTTCTTCACACCTCCACTGGGTAGATCTGATGTTGCCACTCAAGGAAAAATTCCTCTCTGTGAAAATCATCATCACAGTGAGCAAAGGACTCGTACAGAGTATGTCATCACTTTCTATGTGGTAGATTGGAAAAGGAGTTTTTCACTGCTGAGCTAGACATTTGAGGTATAGTAAAGATATAAATAGGTGAAAGATAGGTTTTATCCTCCTCTCTAATCAAGTAACCTGTGGGTTACTTGAGGACAGAGGAAGATCAAATTATGGAGAGACTTGGAGATCATGTGAGCATTCTAGCTATATTCTCAAAGGATTTATATAATGCTTTGGAACTTGGCATTTTTCATTGAAAAAATATATCTTTGTGCCTCTTTCCATTTTAATGTTTAAGAATTATATAATTTTACCACTTCACACCCTTTAGGTGTTATTATCAAAAAAAGGGGAAAATAAGTATTGGCCAGGATGTAGAGAAGTTGGAATCCTTATGCACTGTTGCTGAGAATGTTGGTGCCATCATAGAAAACAGTTTGTTGGTTTCTCTAAAAGTTAAATATAGAACTGCTACATGATCCAGTAATTCCACTTCTGGAAATATATCCAAAAGAATTGAAAGCAGAGACTCAAAGAAATATTTGTACATCCATGATCACAGCAGCATTTTTCACAAGAGCCAAAATGTGGAAGAAACACAAGACTCCATTAATAGATTAACAGAGAGAGAAAGTGTGGTATATACCTGCAATGGAATATTATTCACTATTAAAAATTAATGAAACTGTACATACTACAAAATGGTTAAATCTTGAAAATATGAAAAGTGAAATAAGGCAGTTGCGAAAAGACTAATATCTTATGATTTCATGTATATGAGGTATTAGCATAGGCAAATTCACATAGACAGAAAGTAGAATAAAGGTTACTAGGAGTTGGAAGAAGGAGAAAATGAGGAATTATTATTTCATGGTTTTAGGGTTTCTGTTTGTGATCATAGAAAGTTCTAGAAATGGATAGTCATGATCATTACACAACATTATGAATATACTAAATGCCACTAAATTATATTCTTAAAATGGTTAAAAAAGTTGATTTTATGCTGTATATATTTTACCAATAAAAAAGCTTTCATTTTTAAAAAGCTTTTGTTGTATGGATTGTAAAGGTCTAATTTTGATATGCCTATTTGTTTATTTTTGTTTGTTCAGTTATTTTATATGAAACACCAATCTATATTTGAGTCTTTTAGGTTTCCATGTCTTAAAAACTCAGCCCTTCAGTCTGCCCATCCCTCTCCATTACATGTGTACGCTTGGCAACCTCAATCATACTTTCTTCTTTACACTGCTGCCTTAAAAATCTACTCCCTCACTCTTAACCACACAATCTAAATGTCTAATTTTAATAGTGTGACTACCTGGTATACATGTCAATGAAACAATTTTATCATCATTTGGAATCTGAGTATGTTGCAAATGAAATGTGATTCATTCTATACTGTTGCTACCTCATAAAATATATGTTTCTGCTTAACATGATCAGGCTTTTAAAGATTTAACTATACTTGCTCATTTTAGTCTTATCTGTTTATTCTGTTTATAGCCAGATGAGAGGTTTTTTTGTTTGTTTGTTTGGTTTTGTTTTTGTTTTTTAGTTTTTTTGTTTACTAATTATTTTTATTCCAACAAGCTTTCTTTTCCATGTTTACCTAATTATCCAGAGTTTGGTTTTTCATAATTTAACTCGGACAACTCTACTCAGATTATATTGCCTAACAATCTGACTAACTTTATCCATTTTTTTGTTTCTCAAGTAAACATCCATAATTCATTCTCAAGTAGCATTTATCATTCTAGGCAGTCCTTACCTCAGAGATGTCTCTTCAACGACTGGCTAATGATTCTTTATTCTTCATAGAACTTTTAAAATTTCATTTCATTTTCTGGGGGGAAAAGGTGAATAAATGCTTTTTATCATAATATATTTATTCTCCACTGTTAACTACTATTTTAAATCTTATAGCATTAGCAAAATTAATTATAAAACCAAACTTGTTATATAAACAAATCTGACTTTAGCTATACTGATATTTATCCATAGTGTTAATTTTGAAATTCCATTAACAGAATCAGATTCTAAGAAAATATATGTTGATAGTAAAAATGTGTAAGATCTCATTTCAATAAATAAAAAATGTTGTTGTGGCAAGATACCTCATTATCATCAGCCAAAGATAAATAATGTGAGAGGGGGCATGGAGAAGGAGAAAAGGGTAAAAAGTCAATTTAAAAAAATCAGTCCTAACAAATTAAATAATATAGAAAAAGCTCAATATGTTAGTAGTTAGTATGTTGTATTATTAAGTATGTGATTCATAGGATCTACTGCCAATGGCTCTTAAAACATTGTGGGGGAGATAAAAATAATGTGAATCAGAGCTTCACCATTCATTGCTATGGGGTTTATAAAAGAAACCACTGAGTCTAGGCACAAAAAAAGCTTTGTTAAGGTATTAGGTACTTGGGTGCCAATGTGAAAAGTGGGTATGCCTGAATAAGTGTGGAGGGCAGAAAGTCCAAGGAACAAGAGGATCCACAACACCTCGAGTCTGTAGCAGATATGCCTGGGCGCAGTCAGAAAAACACTATGCTAACAGAAAGAACTGAATTGACACTGAAAAGAGAAGCATTAAGTCAGGTGTAGTCAATTGCTGAGTGTAGGCAGTCTGTGGATGGAGAGAGGCAATTCACATTGTCTTACTAAATGATTTGTTTTAAATTATACTATTTACTGTGAGATTTCATAAACATTGTAGTTTACTATATTTTACATTGGGGGATTTTTTTTAAAGGTTAAGTTCTACTGATAAAGATAATGCTTTGCATTTTTGTTTATTTTTGTTAGTTTGCTCTTTATAAGTATGAGGAAATTATAAAAATTATAAATAATCATTTGACATTATAATCATATTTAAGATTAAATCAAAGAAACATTATGTAAAACAATACTAACATAATAGTTAACCTTTATTGAATGTTTACTATGTATCAACTAATATTCTAAGCTCTTTCTCTGTGAAATCTTCTTAATCAGCTCAAAAATCCCTATAAGGCATGTACTATAGATTGGAAAAAAGAGTTGGAGATAATAAATTTGTAGATCTCAGAGCTAGGACCTGATAGGAACAGAATGAGAACCTAGAAAGTCTGCCTCTGAGCCCATGCTGGTAACCACCAGGCAACATGGACAAAATAAAAAGCAAAAATAAAGGAAATCTAACACCAAACCTCAAAATATAGTTACTCTGTTGCCCGTACATTAGACCTATAGAACTAGTTACCAATACTGTATTGTATACTTGAAATTTTCTAAGAGAGTAGATTTTAAATGTTTTTGCTAAAAAAAAAAAAAGGTAACTATGAGGTGATGAACATATTACTTTGCTTAGGTACAGTGATTATTTACACAATGTATGCTTATATCAAAACATCAAGTTATACACCTTAAGTATATACAATTTTTATAAAAAATTAAACATAGTTACTCTATTAATCAATAACAATAACAATAATAATCAAGATGCTATAGAGTCTTTTAAAGACTGCTTTTATCACTACATTACTATATAAGGTGCTCATCATTTGAAAGAAGAAACTAAGGCACAGAGAGATTATTTGAGAGAATATGCTAGAAGTGTAGGGTTAAAGCTTGAGATTTTTTTCAGGGTATCAATACTCTTTTATTTTACATAGTAAACACACAATTACCACTAAAACATAGCAAGTAACAGAACAAAAGAAAAATGTCCCCAAAGAGAAGAAAGTCAACAGCAATCAAAACTCCAAAGAATGTCAAAATTTACAAATAGCACCTGCATAAAATTAATAAATTAGGTACTTATAATGTTTTATTATTTTAAATTATGGCAACACTAGCTGAGCTAGAAAGTTTTTCCCCCCTGGTTATTATATCTTTTAAAATATGAATTCTATCTTAACTGCCTCTTTAAATAAGATTAATTCATAGCATTTCCCACTTAATTGCTTTATCTGTTTTGGTCCATTAGATTCTATTCGAGAATATAGCTTTTATGATAAATTAAATTCTAGGGTTTTATTTTGACATATAAGTTAATTTTTAATTCTGGAAAAAGTTCTGCCCTGTACAATTTAGTTCTTTCAGAGGTACTGAAAAAATGATATTTGGAGCATTACATGTTATCCATGAAACAGATATTTCACAGGACAACTGTCCTGGGCTTTCTTTGGGTTTTACTAGGCCTGAGTCTCTCTTACAAAAGGCCTCTTCAAGAGATATTTCTGTATTAGCTTTTCCTAAGATTTCCAAAGGAGAGATTTCATTAGAGGAATTTGCTTTGTTGATGTACAACTGGCTATTGGAATGGAATTAATGCTATCTTTATTTGAGTACATGAAAAGGCATTTGAGTCTTTCATATGGATAATTTCTTGTTAATTAGTCTAGGTTTGGTCATGAAATTAGAGCCTCTCTAAGAATTACAAGGATAAAAAAAATTAATATAGTAATTAGGGCCCATACATATATAAAAAAGAGCAGGAAGAATACAGGCTGTGTTAGTCACAAGGTTGGCAAAACAGTCATTGATGACTTCAGTCTCAAATACTAAAGTGAGTCACTGGTTGACAAACCACTTCAGTTCCCAAGTTTACAGAAAGACTACCACTGTCCCAGTCTACTTCATCAGAGTGGAAATATACAGATGAGTCTGAGAAGCCACTCCATGTGGTTTCCATAACTTTCCAAGAATAATGCTCTCTGTTCTCTTTTACCTTCTAAATCTGGAGCTATACAGAATGCAGATTCTCAGAAATATAGTTCCTGGCTTTACCTCAGCAATGAAGATTAGACATTAGAAATATATAGCAGTGAGGCCCTCATGACATAATCACAGCCTTTCCTATGAGACACAGAAGGAGATGGGTCATCATGTTACACAATGGTGAGAGTTTAGCAGTCTTCCTTTAATGAGACATTATCTTATAAATATAATGCTATGTTAAAAATCAACCCAGTTCATTTTCAATTTGAACATCTAATGGACACCTGGCACTGTGGTAGGCACTATGAATAAGGTGACATTTTTAAGACACAAAATAAAATCATGGTACAAAAAAATAATTTTAAGTTCCTCCTGGGAACTTGACAGAATTTTTTGAAATGTAGCAACAGTCTCTAGGACCTATTAAAGTTTATTGGAATAAGAAACCTAATTATTTGAAATCAAGACTGATACCGAAATTTTAAGACATTTGAAATCATAATCGTTATACACATTTAAGACATATGGTAGGTATTAACTTGGAGGAAACAACAGAAGAAAAAATTTCATTACTTATATTTGAACAATTTGAACTTGAACAGCTTATAGGAAGTTGAGGCTTCCTGAGAATACAATATACAATTTTCTGCCTCAAAACTGTTTTTTTTTTTTTAAGTTCCGAATATTGATAGTTCTTTACAGTAGCCATCTGTCTCCAGAATATCTTTGCTGACAAGTATCCTAGAAGTCCTCATAGGTAGATTCTGTATCTAGGATATCTTCTATTCTCACTGATTAACAAAATGCTAGCTATGTGATAGAGACTCAACCAAAGTGTATGGAATTCATATTAACAGTAAATCAAACAAGATAGCCCCAGATGATATTGAGGATGTGTGCATGTGACCTCTAGGAGAATGATAGCAGTGTCTCTTATAAGCTACCTCACAGGGTGGCTTTTTTTTCTTGGTAATTTTTCTCACAAGGTTCAACTTGTGGCCCTTATCCTTGCAGCCTCAGTAACCTGCCTTTGTCAGCACATTGTGACTACATCCATCTTTCTCAAACATACCACTTTAACCAATCTTGAAACTAAGAAATAAACCCAGGATGTCAGCTTATTTATTTACTGAAAGCAATACTTTTCTACAGGAGAATACATTCTACTCATAGGAAATGAAATTTGCAAAGTCTGTATGACCAATTCTTCTCTTCATAGGGGAAGATATATGTGGGAAACAAGATAATAATCAACACTAAATATCTGATTCAGAATAAGAGTAATTAATAGAATTAATATCAGTCTAAAATTGGAATGGTTTTGTCAGTAGGACCAGAACACATGAATCTATTAGATACCACTTTTGGCATCCATCTCCAGAGGTGGACTTGCCAAAAGAATCAGAACACCCAGAGCTCTTTATCTAAAGTTTTCTTTTCTCTAGGCAGTGTTTTGAAAGGCATTGCCAGCATATGTCCATGTGGTTCTTGTTTTACCATGGCTAACCTGATTCTCTGTAATTTCTATATTCTTTCAGATCACAGGCAATGGTTACAAGATTAGGAAAGTCTCTTTTAGAATGTCTCAATCTCTCTGACCTAGTCCGTAATATATGGATTTTGCCATTTAACTCTTGATAAGCATTCTTATTTTCCTCACAGCTAAATTCCCTCAGATCTAAGTATTTGCTACAACATTCATATCCATCATTTATTAAGAGGTACATTTTGTGTCAAATAGCATTTAGGTGCTCTATACTTTCTTTTTTCCTTAGCAGCCTTGTGAGGTGGATATCATCAACATCATTTATTGATGAGGATAATTAATTGAGCTCCTATACTATGAGACTGGGTGATGCCTTTCTAGGAAATATATTCCATTTATTTACATGTCTACTCTTTTCATGAAAATTTGAGGAAAAGAAAGCTGTTTTCACTATTCCACAGACATTGCCATCATCCAGAGTCCTTGCACAGGAGCCCATGTCAGAAATAAATTTCCATAGAGAACACCCAACCTATCTCTACCACTAAATCTCCTTAACAAAGTTTGCTATCAACTGAATGTTTGCATCCCCAAAAATTCAAATTTTGATGTTCATCTTCCCCAAATGTGATGATATTAAGAGTTGGGGCCCTCAGGAGGTGATAAGCATTAGAGGAGATCATGAAGTCCTCATAATGAGATTAGTACTCTTATAAAGAGTAACCAAAAGCTTTTTCTTTCTCTTTTTCACATCCTGCTTCCTCCTCCCTGTTGCCATATGAGGACACAGCAGGAAGGCAGCAGGCCATATGAAAACCAAGGAAAGGGCCTTCACCAAACTGATTAGGCCAGTACCTTAATCTTGTATTTCCCGGTCTCCAGAACTGTCTATCATTTAAGCCATCTAGTCTATGGTACTTTGTTACAGCAGCCTGAGTTGACTAAGAAAAAGTTCTGAGAAAAACTACAGGGATCAGTGCTGTGGTACTACAGATGATTGAAATGGAATCCAGCATTAAAACTCTAATCTGTGTCATGTTATTTAACTTGAAAAAAAAAAAAAACACTGGAATGTCTTCTAGATAGGCTTGGTTTCTTCTTACAACTGAATAATATATCTTTTATATTTTTTATCTTTTATATTTTTTATCTTAAGAAAAATGGCCTTAATCTTTTTTTCTGTGCCATGTATTATTTTACCGTTTTCTCAATCTCCACTCTCCAACCCTCACCCTACATGACATGTTTCTTTCCATTTCTTCATTTAATTTTCTGAGGTGATTCAATCCTTCTCTGATCAACTCCAGTTGTCAAAGGAAAGATGGCAACAAAGTTGAGATTAGACCAAATTCTAGCGACAGGCACTGTTCTTCAGTCAGAGCAAGTGCACTAAAGCCAGAGGGATGCTTTCACTCAGCATCAAAATAGCTGCAATGGCCTTGCTCAAAGCTCATGGCTTAAATGGAAGTCTGCTTTAAACATTCATTTAGATCGATTTATTCAAAAGTGGTTAAGGTTGAGCTGAGTTTATTACTACAGATGTGGTGGGGCCCTTACAACTTAGCATGATGTTCTACCAGTTTCAATGCCAACTATACTTAGATGACATGTAGTATCTGCTTAAAAGGGTACGATGGTTATTTTATGGCAAATCAGAGATTGGAGGAGAATGTTTGCTGGGAAACTTGTTTTTGTAGTACTCTAAGGGTGTTAAAGTTTATGAAGATTTTAAATCTTCTCTCTCGGCTTGAATTATCTTTTTTTTTCTTTGTGCCCATCCCTGTCTCTAAAGGAAGCAATAAGCCTGTCAAAGGAGGAATTAATTAAGCAAATCAATCAGTCAGTTTTATTAAGGAATTACAAAGCCCAAGTGGAGCATTAATTATTTAGATAATGGGACATCTCTGAGCCTTTCTTTTCAATTATTGATAAGCTGTTATCTATCATCCAGACTGCTTTAGAACTGATTTAGTTGTGAATGAAGCCAGGTCATTCAGCCAGAGCATATGGTAGTTATAAGCATTATGGAGAAGATGGGGGTAAAAAAATGGGCTGGGGCTCTGTGTTCCCTCAGCATGAATGCAAACACTAATCATTGTGAGGCAAAAACTGGGCTACACTGCAGACATCTTTAGTGAAAGGCTTGCCATGCTTCTGTCATCCAATTGATCATCGATGGGCACTGAAACAATGACATGGGTTTCTTTTCCTTTACCACATTTGGATTTCTTGTTGGCCTTATAAGAACAACTAAACAAAGGAGCATTTATAATAAAGCTACTGTCATTGTTTAACAACTAAAACAAAAATAATGCCCTTCATTTTACATCTAGAGAAATTTTAGATTTTTTCTTCTCCAGCATTAGGGAGAAAACATTTCTTTTAACCTCAGAATTATCTGTAATACTCTTGTTTTAAAGTCTATGTGTGTATTAATATGAATAGACGTTTAAAGGAGTAAACATTTTATTCAAGTCTTTTCCAAATTGTACAATTTAATCACTTATTCTTCCTTTCATCAATGATTTATTGAGCACCTACTATGTGCTGAATTCTGACAATGCAAACAATGAGACTTCAAGGTACTCATGGTCTTATAATAAGGTATTTACTAGTAAAATACATTTTTTAAACATCACACAAGCCATTAGTTCCTCAAAAGTAAGTTCAAAATAAGCAGAATCTAAGATCTCAGTGTAGCAAAGAGGATTACGGCAATAAGCAAAACAAATAGATAAGCTTTCCTTGTAAATTACAAAAGAAAATTTATAAAACCCAAAAGGTTCACAGGAACTTTAAAGAAACTCCTATGAAATAAAAGGATTTATGGCTGGCAAGGGAAAGAGGTACTGGGCAGAGCTTGAAAGCTTAGGAGCATGCCTGGCTCTTTATATCACTAATGGTTTTGTTTAGAGCTCACTGGCTACAAATAGATACATTTCTTAAAGTTTATGTGTTTGAGCCAAATCTTAAAACATTAACAATATATCTCAATACTTAGAAAATTCAGGAGTCAGCAGCAGCTTATTGGAAAACTGTTAAGCAACATTGCAAAACTATCTGCTTCTAAGTGATATCTCCCTCCCCTGAAGTCTTACAGAATTTTACATTATTCTTATACAATTTAGCATATGCTATGGCTAGTCAGGCAAAGGTTTTCAGCATAATACTATATTAAAATCTCCTCAAGACAATACCAAAAGTGTGAACCATAAGATAAAACACTTATAAATTGAACTTTATTAAAATTAAAAATTTTTGCTCTTGTAAGCAAGGTCTTCTCGGTAAAGGCAATGGATCAATACTTATGCTCATCTCCTTTGCTCATCTCCTCTCCTCAACATCCCTCTAACATTAAATAAAAATAAGGAATAAAAAACTAATACAAAATGTAAAAACTAACTGCAAATATAATGTGAGGAGAATTATCAGTTGCAAAGAAATACCTATAAATTTCTAAAAGCTAAAAAGCAAGAAGAGGAGGTGTGATTGACTCTAAAGGACAGAGGCCACCATTGGTCTGAGAACATAAAAGTATTTAAAGACAAGAAATAAACTTTTAATTTTGTTTCTGTAGAAGCCAAAGAAGTTCCAGATTCAGACAATGTCTGAATATGAAATAGTCGGCCTCCTATCCCCTTGTCTAATTTCCTCTGCATGAAGTGGATTTTCCCTGTTTCTGATTTCTATCTCCAATATATTGTGATCCCTTGTAGTGACTCTAATGGTCCTTTGCCTGTTGTGACTTCTTTTAAATATTTGTTCAATTAAACAGGCCCATGGATCATTCATCATACTATACATAGCCATCTTCAGAGCCCCCCATAGTTTGAACGATTGGATTGTCTGACTGGTATTTAGAAATATCATTATGTGCTAAAAGTCATGCTCAGTTCATTAAAATAATTTAAATTACTATGGAGAGAATTTTGGCAGCTTTACTTGTAACTCCATTAAAATTTCAGTTGCAGCACCATCAGGTAGGGTTTGTGATTTCACCTGCATCAAGGACCCTGAGCACTAAATGACAGGAAGACAGCAGCCTCCCATAGAAGAGCCCCACCTATCACATAGAACTCAAGTCTATGTCTTTTCATTCCTAGACTATTTCCGATTTCCTACCTCTGCCTCTGATGATAGATCAATAATAATGCCTTTCAAGATGGAATTTGACTTCCATAAATCAATTCGGTATAAATTTTCAAAGTGTGAAAGGATTGGGTGAAAGTATCTTGTTGTATTCTTTGACTTTTGCATCCATCCCTCTCTCCCTCCCCACCAGCACAGCATTCTAAGTAAGCCTCAGTGAACAGCATGACAAACTTGATAATACTGTTAGACTCTTATCTTTCCAGCTCTAATACAAGGTGGGATGGGGTGAGGGGTCCTTTTATGACACCCTCCTTTGACCTTTTTCCTTTGGCTCCTCCAGCTGACACAATTTCTCTCTCCCTCCCCAATAGCACTGGCTTCAACTTTTACTGCAAAAAAAGATTTATTATGTTTAGGAGAAGGAGTAGCAAAGAAAACAAAACACTTGACCTTTCCTTTGTCTGAACTTAAATCTCCTGGTAGACTAGTAGTCTTTTGTAAGCTTTGTTTGGTGATTCTTTAGGTCTGTCTGGGTTCCTCACTTTACTCTTTATCAAAGAAGTGAGGGCAAGCTGATTTTGTCATTTGAATGCTTTTTAAAGCTAATTTTATTTCAAGAGCTGGATCTTTAAATATTATGAATTCAACCTCTTGATAAGACGAACCTGAACTAATTGCTTACTGTTGGGAAGATAACCTTGTAAAGCTTTGGCAGTGTCTTAGGGAAGAAGTTAAAGTCAAAATTTGTTGACTTCAGACAGGTCTTTTAAAATTGGGTTTTGATTAGGATAAAGTAAAGGTTATAATACAACAGACCATGATAGAAACAGCAAGGTGAGTATTTTGAGGTAACAGATTCCAATTTTAGGGTATAGACTTTTGATGTTTTTTATTGAAAAGTTGAGTCTTTCAGGAAGACCTAATAATGAACAATGAAAACATTTGCCTAGGCAGGACATTTTTGAAAGAATTAGGTCATGACAATAAAAGTCAATCAATAGCAGACACATGTTAACAAAGACAGGAAAGGCATATTTGTGTTAGAAGATAATGTTTGGGTTCCATTTTCAGTGCCCAGGGCTACACGTGAAGATTGATGGTTCAGATCTGATCTATCACTACAGTACCTGTCAGTATGCAGATAAATCTTAAATTTTCTGATTACTTTGCCCATTTGTTTTGTAACTTTATTAATTACCTCCAGATCATGCTCATTTAATCCACTTAGTAACACTGAGGACATTGGCGTTTGGTGGGCCTGAGTCTGAATCCACAATGTACCTTTCCTCTCAATGTGATATTAGTTGACTTATTTCATCTCTCTGAGCTTGTTTCTTCATATTTAAAATTAGAATAATATTATTTACCTCAAAGAATAGTAGCCCAAATTAAGAAAGCAGAATTTCACAGTGTTAAAATCTTTGGGACAATGTGCATTTTTATATATTTGCATTTTTACTGTGTTTTTAGCCCTTATTCCTTGGTGTTTTTTCTAAATCTTTATTTCTAGATGCTCATTTGCCTGAAAATTTGGCTAAATTCTCACATTGTCCTCCCAAGTCTTGCCATATTTTCAAGTCACTGACAATGTAGTATTGGGCTCAATCTTCTAATATTTATGCAGCCTCAAGCTTGGTGAATTGGAAAGCACGCAGGAGTTTAAGTCAGAAGTTCTTGACTTAATTCTTAACTTAGGTATAAGCTTTTCCCTATAACCTTTGGTTACAAAGGCCATGCTGAAGTTTGGCTCCATTAGACATTTAGTACAAAGTCAAACTCTGCTGAATGTCTGGTCTTTGAAGCACTTCTCAAAAGAGCCATACTCTCATCCAGGCAATTTGGCCAACAGTACTATGGAGTTTCCTGACTTATCTCCATAGAAGTTTTAGACTTCTGAGGACATGGTTTGAAAACCACTGCATGAGAGTGTGGCACTGACTTAATGAAACTCATTTATTTTTCTATTTATTAATTTTTTCCACAAATGTTTATTTCCAATGACTAAGTGCCAAGCATGATAGAAAGTCAATAAAAATGATCCTAGGGATGGAAGATAATTATTTTCTTGCCTTGGAAATATGATTTTCAAGTCCTCAAAATGAAACCAATGCTTTTTTCCCTTCTACACTATCTTCTACACACACACACACGTACCCAGACGTACACATACCCCTATTCCCATTCACAGCTGCCAAACTTCAAACATTCCTCCACTACCATGCTACTTTTTTATTGAAAGAGTACCCCTCCAGTAGCACTGAGGCCAGGCCTCAATTGTGCAGTCATTATCAATTTGTCTCAGCTGTATTCTTTCTCCTACCAGCCGTTTCGGAGCACATTGCAGCCCTCTGCCTTTTCTCCATCCTTCCTCCATCTCATTTATTTTTTAGTATTTTCTCAACAGTTCCTCCAGACGCTCTCTCATTAAGCTCTGGCCTAATTAACCTCCTGTTCCTGAGCCGTGGATATGTGGTGAGCCACACGGCCCTGCAGGAGAGCTCCCCCTCCATGCGAGGAAATCAACACAGCTCCAGGCAGCTCACACACCTGCACCAGCTTGCAAATGGACCTGGCATCTACTCGGGAAGGTGGTTCTTTGGTTTTTGTTTTGTTTTTAAGCTTCTGCTCTCTCTTCCAGACAAGGGCACACTATGGCCCCAATCATCCCCACTCACTGACAATACTGTGATTGAAATCTCTCAGTCTCTGTGACAGAAGCTCTCTATTAACTTTTCAGACATGTTTTCCATGCTACAGGCCCAGTAGGCACTTAGCAGATCCTCTACAAGTGCTCTGGTTCATGGCTAAGAGCAGGAGATGCAGCCGATGCCACAGAGAGCCGTGCACTGAATCAGGAGCAAGGGATCAGTGGGTTGTCGCAGAAATCTGAAGTATCTGAAATGGCACCTCATCATAACATAGCTTTCCTCCCCATTTTCACATCCAAGCCAAAGAATGTTTAAATCTTTTCTTGATCCTAGCAAAATAAACTTTTTTGGGTAATAGTTGTTATAACGAGTATTCTGGTCTGAGCTCCACCTTTATAAGGAAAACAGAAAATAAAATTTTCCCCCTGACCCACAACCTGTATAGCTAAGACATGAATCTAATATTTTGCCCAGCCCTGGCTGAGTCTGTTGAGGCTGAGATAATTGATGAACTGCTCTTCATTCATCTATCTTTGACATCCCATGGATAAACTTTTTATAATAATAACAACATTGTAAATTAATAGATCTAAGTTTTCTTCCTTGCTCTAACTAATATAGTGTACCACTTTATAGATAGCAAAACACCTTCAAACCTACCAGCTTATTTCTTCTTCAAGAAGGTGAAAGTGTTATAATCATCTGAAATTATGAAGACTTATTCACATAACAATGAGACATATCAATGAGAAAACCAAAATTAAGATAAATCCTTAAATTCCAAATTGTAGGCTCTTGTTCTCATACCGAGCTGCCTTTATTCTTCTCCCATTCTTAAAAAAATGTTTTAAATGTGTGACATTTTTCATTTTTAGAACACTTCAACATACATGATTGCCATGTCTCACTCAATGCAATAATCCCTATTCTCCTATGATTGAGATACAGGAAGCCCGTTTGGCTGCTTCTAGTGCTACTAAGTAGGTCTAAGATATAATTGTAATAATGCACATTATCTAAAATGAGACTAAAAGTGACAACCATAAAGGTACCTGTGGCCATGATATTAATTTCATAAACGGAAAAATTAGGCTCCTAAATTTAGTGGCTCTCTCAACTGGTATTCATGAGATAGCCATATTTTTGGTCCCTTGTGGTTGCTCTTAGTCATCCTTTTGGAATGAAAGGGTAGTATAAAAGCATATAGAAGTAAAACATGCTGGCTCTGTCCCTCTCTTGCTACTAACCTACAGGACATGGGTAAATACTCTCTCTTCCTCACTTTTGAAACTGAATCTGGGGGATGGTCTCTGGTTTTTGCTGTTGCTGTTGTTTATTTGTTTGTTTGTTTCTACACAGAAACTAGTACAATTTTGCTCCAAGGAAGGTTTCAGAACTTTTATGTTCAAATATGTTTGTCAGGTTTAAAGCAACACAAAGCAGAGGAAATTATGAAATTATGTTACTGCTCTAGTTACTTTTTCTGTAAAATTAAAAGGAGGTGACTTTGCTGCCTGAGTCTGTGCGGGGTCCAATGAATGCTCCCCATGGCTTTGGGTTTAGCCTTGATGTTCACTCCCTCCATGCCCAAGCCTTGCCTTCTCATCTCCACATTCCATGACCCTGTTTCTTCTATTACCACCCATTCCTTCAGTCCCCTTCCCTCTTTCTAAAGCATGGCACAGAATTTTTCAAGACCTAAATCTGTTTATGCATTTGATAATTTTCTTAGTCTTCTCTCTCTGATAAATGTTAAGGCTATTCCTCACTCAGTTTCTGACAAGATGAATACAAAACTTGATTTTGCTATTGTCTAGGAGTTACTTGAAAAGTAATATATATGAGAAATTAATATTATTTCTACTTGCATATCCTGCTTTACTAAAGGTGAACCAATAAAGTTAATATTATATCACCCTGCTCTGGTTGCATCTCCAAGCTTCCCTAGCCACATCTTTGGTGAAGGGAAGTAGGTTCAGAGTTCATATCTTCAAGTCTTTAGCATCTCTTAGGACTACTGAAAGCAGAATAAGGGAAATATGATTTCATAGCTAAAGAACAGAGAACCTCAGCCTCGAGCCTGTGTGATGCTGTAAAATCACTAAAATCAACCTGGCCTCAGTCATCTCAGGTAATTGAGAAGAGGAACTAACATGATTTCAAATTTCCTTCGGCAATAAAATCTCATGATTTTATTTTGTAAGGTAGCCTATTGATGAATAACTCATAGTATGAGAAAGTATATCAAAGTTCACTCACTTTCTACAAATTGATACCAACTATGCTGCTTTTCCTTCTCCCTCCTTCACACAATAATGCCTCAAGTGGTTGGAGTAGCTTCCACTTTCACTAAGATTACCTCCTTCCCATGCCAGTTAATTTTCTCAGCAGTGTACATGGCTTGGTCTTGATATTTTATGTTAACATATTGAATAGCTTTGGTATATCTATTAAAATATACTATGGCTGGACTTTATAGAAAGCATAATTACAACCTATGGACTACTTTGCTTCTTATATAACCTTATTTTTCTTTCCGGTATATTGCATTTATTTGTCTTCTGATGACATTAAAAACATAAAAAACTGCCATCAATCTACACTATGGAATCTATGGCCTCCTGGGACCCCAGCTTTTCTCTACTTTGGATGCTTCCCCAGATCCTTTGGGCAGGGCTTTGCAGGAGACCAACCTCTGGGCATCTCTGCTGATGCTTTGGAGAAGAGAGATGGATAAGGAGGTATCTCTGGGAATTTAAAGAAATGAAAATATCATCTTTGGGTGAAATAATAATTAGTCAGAGGTGAAACTGGGATTAAACCTCATAACCGTTTGACTAAAAGCTCCAAACTTTAACTGTCACTCTATGAAGAAACATGAGGAATTCATAGTAGAACATGAAAATAAATTTAAAACTAGTAAAACAATATCTCTGACTCTGAGTAAATAAAAACATTCCAACTCAAAGCTGAAAGACTAAGGACAGATTGAGCAGGGGGCTCATAGTAAAGAGATGAACCAGATATTATTGTTTGTGATAAAGACAAAAGAGTAAGAGCATGTAAGAACTTTGAGCATATCGCCATCCTGTCTACAAGCCAGGGGTCAGTTTCTAGCTGAGCAAGTGGAATTTTGTACTGGAATGACCCTGCAGATCAATATATTGGTTTTCTTCCAGCCATGCTGGCTATTCCTTCTCAGTCCCCTTCCCCCATCTTCTCACTTCTAAATGCCTAACTGTATAGCACTCTACACTCAATCTTCAGATTTTCTGTATCTAAAATCTTTCTGTACATGTCCTTCAGCCCCAGATAAAATCTGCCTCTGGTCTAAAATCGTAGAAGCCAATATTTGGAAGTTATATAATCACACCATCAATTGGTGATGGCTCATTTTTTTTCTTGCTATTAAAACTTAAAATCTCAATTTCCTGCTTTTTATTAAAACACAGTTGTGTTTCAGAGAATAGCATTAACTAGGTTTCTAGTTATTAATATGTTGATGTAAATTTATTTACCCAGGACCTTCTTTGAAATAAGAGGATGATATAGAAATTTCAGCCAATGTGTAAAGCATGGTCTCAGATGTGTGGTTTTCAATAGGATGCCCTCAGGAAACCAGAGTGCAGCAAAAGGGAGATGTGAGAAGAAGAGGAGAAGCAGGTCATGAGGCAAAGAAGAGAGCTAGCTGGGGGATGTAAATTCTGAGAAGTTATTCTGCTAAGCATCCTCTGGTGTTTATCTCAGTTAACCATCACAAAAATTCTACAACAGAAATATTGTTATCCATACATAACATTTTATAGTAGAAACATTCTCAGAGAGGTTCACTAATATACCCCTGATTACTGAACCAATCCATGATGATGCAGGTATTGATTAGAACTTAGATTTCATCTTTTTTTTCTCACTTATCGGCCTGTCTCCCTAATAAAAGCAATACTTAGAACCTTGGAGAGATATTTCAAGTGGACCTGACATTTATCAGATGACAAGAAATTATACTAAGTAAACCTATAAACTACTCTTTCATTACTGTATCTAGCCAACTCATCTTTGGTAAATTGTGAAGCTAGTTCAGCTTGTTGATAAGGTTTCCATGTCACATTGACATTCAAGATCTCTGAGATCATGCTATACAGGCATAAAGTTAGTTCTTGGACTGAATTCTGATTCTTAAACATATATATTTTTTCATTATAGAATATTAAACTTATTTTCAAGTTTTTAGACATTGTTTCCTAAAGATCAAAAAAAATAGGCTTTAATTTCCCCCACATGGAGCCCAACCCAAACCTTAGCCACTTCATTCACACTTTGTAGCAGATAGATGGCTGTTTCAAAGAGCTGCAGCAAATTTTAATCCCAAGTTTTTATGCTACCTTTGCTTCCTTTGTTCTCAGTTATGTACATGACCCATATCTATAGTAATGTTGACTATTTTTCTTCTTCAATAATTTCTTTCACAGCAAGCTTGTTTCTGGCAGCCAGCCACAATAGAATCATCTAAGAATGGTGCATACCAAACCCCTTAAAACTTTGGTCTGTACTTAAGGAAATGATGTTGAGGATTTAAACACTGACTTGGCAAGTTGGTTTTAGACAAGTTATTTAGCCTTTCTGGGATATAACTTCTTCATCTACAAAATAAAAGAATAATGGCTTGGAAATGTCCCATATGATATATGTCCCCACTGACAGCATTTTCTGTCTTTCCAGAAGTAGCTCAATGAATCAAATCTTTTTTCATTAACCCCAGCCTTCTACATTTGATACACAAGAAGTCTTACAAATGTATTCCTATGCCCTCCCATGATATTATACCAAACCTTATTTGTGAATCAAAAAGTCTTCTTACAGACCATTTGATGGTTGCCAAATGAGAAATTGTTGATGAGATGAGTAAAAAAGGGGAGAAATTAAGAAGTACAAATTAGTAGTTACAAAATAGTCATGGAGATGTAAAGTATAGCAGAGGGAATGTAGTAAATAATATTGTAATAACTATGTATGATGTCATATAGGTACTAGATTTATGAGGTGATCACTTTGTAAGTTGTTTAAATGTCTAATCACTGTGTTAACACCTGAAACTAATAATGTATATATCAACTGTAATTGAAAAATAAAAAAATATTAAAAAAATAAATCAAGTTACAGGTACAAAGTTGTACAACATTTATGTGAGAGAAGTTATCTGTAGCAAAACAAACTTTGCTCTGTTGGGATTTGACTTAAAAGTCTACTGTGAGTCACATTGATGTGTACTGTTACATCCAGAAGGCATCACTCTTCAAAAATATTTTTGCATTAAAACAGGCATCTCAAGAAACTAACAAAGTACTTGAAGCTTATGACTTTGAAAGTCTTGCTCAGAATATGGAACACGATAAGCATCTCATTTCTCCACAGTATAGATTGAAGACTGTGAAAGAGAACTGCAGTGGGGCATGGCATGATCTAAGAGACAACTTGGCTGACCTGAAGAATGTTAAAATTCTACTCTCTCAAATGTCTAATATCACTCACCTCAAGACACTACCTTTGTTAATCATTTAAATTTTGTGTTGAGATATAGAGCAACAAGATATTTATTATGAAGTTATTGCTATAATGAAGAATCCTATAAAGATACAAATAATTTTGGATTTTATTCTTTGAGATTATTTATACTATTTTCTTCTTCACAAAGATTTTTGTAACTTTTTCATTCTTTAAAGTAGTCCAGTGAAATAAATTATTTATTTCCAGTGAAATAAATTATTTTTCTCAAAAAAAGGAACAGAGATAATAATAGCTGGTACATAGAGTTAAGAATTAAATATAGTCATACAATATAAATAGCTATTTATAGTACCTAGCACATAACACATTTTATACTCAATTAATATTAGGTATTAGTAAAATTCTTACTTTTTAACTTACTATTTTTCCTTGTCACGAGATTCTGCAACTCCTAGAAAGGAAGATCCCTTTCTTTACAGCATTATAAACATTTTTCTTTGTCCTGATATCTGCCTCCTGTAAAAATAAATAAATAAAATTTAAAAATTATGAACTGAGTGCTTGGTATTGTTTGCAATTTACATGCTGTGAAACAATCTCACTGATTAGTCAGAAGGTCCTCAGCAAGCAAGGTGGAATTCTCTTCCAAGTTTTAAACCAAATTATTGGAGTCATAGATGTCAAATATCTGACCCAACTGCAAGAATAACTCAAAGAAAAAAATTCTAGACTTTATAAGGACATGTGCATCAATAAGATTAACTCACTCTGAACCAGCAGCACCCTGGTTTATGCCTAGAGAGACACCATTGTCAATCAAATCAACTAGATTGCAGTGACTACTGTAGGACATGAATGAAGCCATCACAATAAAATCCACCTCATGTATTGGGGAAAAACTAGGTAGTATAGTTGCACTGCTACCTAAAAACCTCTTTCTTTTTTTTTTTTCTTTTTTTTTTTTTTTTGAGAGCTTAACCTGGAAAATTCTCTGTAATGTTATCTATGCCATCTGACAGTGTGTCCCTCAGGAATGAAAGCAATCTGATAACCTCTTCACACTCAGGTGTTAAGGACATCATACATTAGCTTTAGTAGAAAGAGTTGCCTTTTAAAAGAGGAGTGTGGCCAGGGCAGTGGTTAATCAAAAGCAGTGAAGACTGATATACTATCAGAGATCAGTAGGTGAGATCTTTAAAGATAGAAAAGCACTTGGAATCCATCAAATCATACCACTTAAATGACTCTTATGAAACAAAGTGATTTTGTAGCCATTTATTCATTTACAAAAAAGTATTTAATGGGAACTTAATATTGTCAAGTTATAAAGTTATAGTCATAAGCAAAGAAAGCAAGGTAAAAATTCAACAATAAAGCATTGCTATAAGTACGAAGTGTAATGAGAGTATATAATCAGAACTTGAAGAAGTTTGGGGAGTTAGGGAAGGTTTTCTTAAGGCTTCTTACTAAGTGCTAGAAGACATTATACATGAAAAGGAGTATAAAATGAGAAGAGAAAACATTCAAGCAAAAAGACTAAAACATGTGAAGGCCCTGAGGCAAGATAAACATGTCATCTACAAAGCACTGACTGAGAGAAGATTGGTATGAATAGAGTACACAGAGTGAAGGAAGGGGCTCAACAAAAGTTAATGAGGTGGGAAGTGACAGACTACCCCAAGCTTGATTTCTTTATAAACTAAAATCAGTGGAAAACACAACGTTTAAAGAAAGAGAGTGATTGATTTGATAATATATATACTTGTAGAAAAATATCTCTGGCTTCATTGTGAAGGGGGAGGGTTAAGCTGAAAGAGTGAAAAGGGCCACTTCCACTCCGGAGGACTACTTAGAAGGTGGCAACAGAGATTTGGTGAGAGATGACAGGAGCTTGCACCGGAGTGGAGACATGAGACAGGAAGGAACGGAAGGATTTGAGAGGCAATTATAAGGTAAGCACCAATAAAATTTTGTGCTTAATTGTAGATGGAAGCTGAGAACAATGGATTTATCAAGAATAACTCTCAGGTGTCTGATTTCCTCTATTGAATGGGCAATGATGCCATTTGCACAGGTAGGATTTTATGGGAATTTCAGGTGCTTCTGGTTCTAGATGACTCTATGAGTTTGTGCTCTAATAACCCCCTCTGCATTTCTGCATATTAATTATGAACAAAACATAAAATGAGGGAACCGAAGAACATATAACTTAAGAAAATATAAAATAAATATTTCTATGGACCAGAAACAGGACAGAAAAACAAAGTGAAGAAGGAGGCTGAAGGTACAGATTTAAAAACAAATAGTGGTGGCCAGGAATTCTGTTTCTCTGGAGCAAAGGAATCTAACTGCCCAGCAGTTTAGAAGGGTGACTAAACTCAAACTCTCTGTTTGAATGTATAGGAGAAGAACCACCTTCCCCCACCTGCCCTGTGACACACACACATACACACACACACACACACACACACACACCATTGACATATGTAGGCTATATATATAATTTACATATATAATTAATTTCTTTCACTCATCAATTAAAAGGAATATAATATGAATATATGCAAATAGAACACAAGCAATGATCAAAGATAATAGAAAAGAAAGCTTTCCTCACCTGAAGAAAAAGCTATATATGCAGAGAACACTGTGATCCCGGAAAAGCAACTAACACAGACTGACACATTCATTTGAAAACAATGAAGGGGTGGGAAAAAGAGGAAAATCAATGGTAGGGACATAAAACAGAGCCAGAAATTAGGCTTAGACAAAAATGCTTATCACATAACAAGAGAATAGATAAACAAAATATGGTACATTCAAACAATTCAGTACTACTCAATAATAAATGTGATAAGCTACTGATATAACAAAAAGAATAAATCTCAAAAATTTATACAACAGAATATTCTTCAGCAATAGAAGAGAAGCAAATCCTGCCATTTGAAAAACATGAATGGACCTTGAAGGCATTATGCTACATGAAATAAGTCAGACAGGGAAAGACAAATAGATCTCACCTATAGTAGATTCTAAGAAAAAGTTCACAGATACAGAGAACATATTGATGGCTGTGAAAGTCAGGTGTGTCGAAGTCCGCAAATGAGTGAAGGTGGTCAAAAGGTACAAATTTCCAGTTATAAAAAATAAGTCCTGGGGGCATAATGTACAGCATAGTGACAAGAGTTAATACTGTATTATATACTTGAAAATTGCTAAAAGAGTATATCTTAAAAGTTCTCATCATAAGAAAAAAAAGTTATAACTGATGATGATAAATAGAATCTAGGCTTACTGTGGTAATTATTTTATAATATATACATAAGTCAAATCATCATGTTGTATACCTAGCACTAATATAATCTTATATTTCAATTATTTCTCAAAAAAATTATAAGAAAAAATATAGATACATGCTACAACATGTACAAAATTAAAATAACAAAGGGAATAGAAAAACAAACTCAAAATGAGTTTATGTATATATGACAAAGAGGCCTAACATACCAGTGAATATATGTGGCAATATTTATTAAATGGGGTTTTAAAATTGACTGTATTTGTGGAAAAATGCTTTTGGATTTTCTACCTTATACCATGTACAATAAATCAACTCCAGATGCATCTCTGTGTATGTGTGTGTATTTAAAACTGCACTGTGAAATAATTACATGTCAAAGAGAAAATTGTTTCGTTGAAAGCGGTAAAGTATTTAGAACTAAATGGTAACAAAGCATGATGTACCAATTTGAGAGTTATAACTAACATAAGACTAATTGTACATTTAGCATCCGAGGCAATAATTTAGAAGAGAAAAAGGGAAAAAATATATGAGATAAAAAAGATAAGAGAGGCAAATTAAGAGAGAAAAACAATGAAGTTAAAAGAAATTTTAAGCTAAATCTCTGTCAAGACTGATGGAAAAAAAGGATAGAGAAATATAAAGATAGAATGAAAGAGAAAAAGAGAAAAGACAAATGTTTATAACATCAGAATTTAATTTAGATATAACAAAAAATTTAAAAATCAGAGTAATATAAAAATTTCATACACATTTTTTAAAAATGTATAAATTACTGAAATATCTCAATAAAAACTCAATAAGAATTTTAAAATGTAAATTATAATAAAACTTTCAAAAATAAACCAATTTTTTTAGTTTTGCCAAAATAAAAAAATATGATCTTCAGAATTTCTCAGACATTCAGAAAGAAATGTAACTAAGTTTAAATGTTGCAGACCAATTTTCAAGGAGAATTTAACATTAAATTAACTTTAATTCTAAAATTAGCCAAAAGTATGTATAAAAAAAGATAATTACAGCCCAATCATATTGATGAGTATATTGACAAATTTCTAAATAAAGTGTTAGCAAACCAATTTTTAACATCACGTTCATATATTGTTTAGAAGTACAATGACCACTTGAATCAGTTTATTAAACTCATCTCAATTATTAATATCCAGGATATTAATAATTTTCAAAAGAAATAAAAAATAGGGTCTTCTTATAATTTTTTCTCAGGAGAGCCAGGAAAGCAATTGATTAAATTTTAGATTTGTTCATGATAAAACTTTTAGCCAACAAAAATAGTAGAAAACTTCCTTAAACTTCATAAAAAGTATTATGCTAGTTATTTTAGAGCTGCTATAACAAATTATGATTAATTTAATGGTTCAAAACCACACACCTTTATTATCTTACAGTTCTGTATGTTAGAAACTTGACCCAGGTCTCACTGGGCTAGAATCAAGATGTCAGCAAGACTATGTTCCATCTGGAGGCTCCAAGAGAGGATCCACTTCTTTGCCTTTTCTAGGTTCTACAACCTGCTATAATTCCTTAGTTTGTTTCCCCTTCTACCACCTTTAAATTCAGTAACAGCTGGAGTCCTTCTCACACCCCATCATTCAGATCTTCTCTTTTATCTTCGTTACTTTTAAGGACCCTTGCAATTACATTGAGCCCATCCGCTTAATCCAGAATAATCTTATTTTACAGTCTAAAGTTAGCAATCTTGATTCTATTTACAACTTTAATTCTCTTTTTGTCATATATTGTAACATACACACTCTGAGGATTAGAATGTGTACATATTTGGAAGGCCATTATTCTGTTTACCACAAGCACATATAAATTACAGTTGTTCTTAGCTGGTGATAATCAAAATCCTATCAACAGGGCTTAAATATGTAAAGTTTTTATTTGTTTCATACTATAAGAAGTCTAAAAGGTAGCAGTCCAGAACAGTAAGGCATTATAAGAATTGTTCCACTTTTCTGCCAAATAGTCTTTAATGGAAAAAAAAAAGCTGCTAGTCTTATAGGCATTGTATTTGCATTCTAGGTAAGAAGAAGGAAATGGAAGGGGGAAAGGTCAATGTCTTTGTCAAGAATGCAAAAAGCTTTCCAGATACCCTCAATTTATATTATCCCGAACTGTGTTTTTAGCTGCAATAGAGTTTGAAAAGCAATTAAACTTTTTTTTGAACAAATTGCTGCCCTTTTTAAAAGCCATTATCTATTAGTAAAATGGAGGAGGGTAATGAATATTGCACAGGCAACTAACAGTGTTAGCGTCAGCTATTGGATTATTACCACCATATTTAATGTGATAACATAGAAGCACTTCGATTAAAGTCAGAATAAGTTAGGAATATCCACTATCACTGCTTCTATACATAATATTGGAGATTCCTGTTAACACAATAATATGAAAAATAACAGCTATAGGAAATAAAAGAAAGAGAAAACCATAGATCACTATATATGACACCATAGATTTAGTTATGCACGAGATTTTGAGACATCTATGAAATGTGCAATTGGAAATGCCACTTAGACTGTTGAATATATGGATATAAAGGTTTTTCTTTTTAAACCTAGGATAGGGATTCAAATTTGACTCATTAGTGAACAAATGAGAAAGCTCTGATTGAATATAACTGTCTGGGGAAAGAGAAGACAGTAAGGTTAAAAAAGTGGGGAATTCATAAGATTGAATATTAAAGAATTATGATATTTAAAGGCAAAACTGAGAAAAAAAGAATTATGATATTTAAAGGCAAAACTGAGAAAATTTTTTCAGAGAAGCATAAATACAGAAAAAAATATAGTGTTGATATCAGTAACAGAAAGAGAATTTCTAGGGAAAGAAGCTAGACATGTTTGATTTCATTGAGAAGTCAAGAAAAAAAAAGAAAAAAAATGTTAAATTGATTTTAGGACATGGTAGACTTTGGTGTCCAGGGCATTTGGTGGAATAGTAGGAATTTTAATGCAAATCTGATCGAAATGATCTTAACAGTTCATGAGAAATAAATTACAATGACATAAAATCTCTTGAAAATTTTAGTTTTAAGTTAAGAAAAGATATAGGGTAGTATTGAAATATGAGGAGTTGAAAGTGAAATTTTATTTATGAGAGACTGGAGCTTGTTTAACTGTTAGTTGTAATAATTCTATGAAAGGGTCTGGTGGATTTTCCAAAAGAGGGAACATATGACTGAGAATGTACTGCTCCTAACTATGTAGAAAAGAATTAACATAAAGAGAAAAGGATAAATATAGACTGACATGAAGATGGAAAGACAAAGGAGCTCCCATCTAATGGCATCAATTTTTTCTATTCAGTAAAGAATAAGATTATTTTCTGTGAGTGGGCAGAAGATGGGAAGACCCAGAAGATCAATAAAAATGGAAGAGGTTTGAAATAGGCAATTTAAAAATTGGAGAAGAATTAACCAGAGAAACAGAATTATTGGTAGTATTATTTTTGGAACTTGGTTAAGGTTGGCAATTATAAATTTACACTATTCTGGTATGTGACTTTTTTTTTCAACAAAACATATTTCCCCCAATAGTTTCACCCAAGATTTGAGTTTGTCTCAGATAAGAACCAAAAATGGACAGAAGAGCAGCAACTCTTATTATTTGTGTAAGACTTAATTGTAATGATTGGTAAAATAATCTAACCTAAACAGTCAGGAGAGAGAAAGCAGATTAAAAACCTATCAATAGCCAAAAAAAAGAGTGGAGGTCAAAGTAAAGTTCTGAATATTTATGGTAGGGCTACTTGAAGAAGCAAACTAGAAAAAAAGAGAATTTGAGGCTAGAGATTGGTAACTTTGAACTAGTGATTTTAGAAGCGAAATTGTTTCACAATTAAGGTAAAAAGATGGAAAGAATATTTAGGGAAAAAATTGAGGCTATGAAAAAATATGCTGATCATATATGCCCCTGTCGGCTTTAGTTGCAAATTGAAGCATAGTATGGGATGCTTTTCTGTTTTGTGAAATGCTCCACAAATCACCAAAAATTGTTCCCTCTGGGATGAATCAGCACATCTTAATGAAAAGTGGCATCTTCTATTATTCATCAGTTTCCCAAGGAACCTACACAAAGAAAAGTGGGGATCACAAATGATGCTAAGTGATAGCATGATAGCATGATGTGTGGTTCTAAATCTGGCTTTTGAGAAAGCTTTAGAGACACTAGTGTTTAGGTGCAGTTAACTTTCTTTTCTGACCTACTCTCATTCCAGCACCCCAACAGCACACGCACACGCGCACATGCACGCACACACACACGCATCTGGCTTGGCTATCCTGCCTCTAGGCTTTGCAGACCTTCCACCTATTGACTCCTGAAGGTTTGAAAACAAACCTCAGTCATCTTGGCTTTATCCTTTCTTGTGCTTTACCTCACTGAATGTTGACAGCTTGTCTAGATATTTATTCCCTTTGGTTTTCATTGGTGACTGATAGGCTAATCAGTCAAAACAATTTAGGCAGAGGCATAAATGGCTGAAGGTAGCATGATACATTATAATGTCCTTGCAGCCAATTCTTAACTCAGGTTATCAAAGCTTTAATCTAAAAGACTGATTAATGGTATGAGATATAAGCACTGTGAGAGACAGTTGGAGAGTTTTTCCCAAGAAGGAAAGATTTTCAAATTTCCAAAATTCATTCTTTCATTTATCCTGCATCCGAGATCATATTATATTCCAGACATTACTCAAGGTGTTAGGCATGAGAAACGGCTAGACCAGAATTCTACACATCAAACAATTTATAGTCTGGAAAGAAGATAGATGTATAAACAAAAAAATTCAGGTATTAGATGCTACCATAGAAAACTATAAATGTACAAAAGAGACATAAAGTAGCTAATCCTCATTCTCTTATTTTCCTCTGGGAACTTGTTCTATTAATGACACCTTGTCTTATGTGTCTTCTCTACTAGCCCTTTCTACTCATCCTATAACTCAAGTTTTTCACCAAAAAAAAAAAAAAATCATATTAGTAACATAATATGCTTCCATTTCTCTATTTCTCTTTTAGTTTTCTAAATTAAAATGTTCTTAACTTTGGACCCAAATTGAAGTCACTTGTGGAGCATTAAGAAATACTGATGTTTCGTCCTCACCCTCCAAAGATTCTGATTTTACTGATCTGAGAAATGGGCGCTAAGATTTTTAAATTTCTTCCAGATGTATTTTAATACGCAGCCAAGCATGAGAGCCACTGTTCTAAAGGCTGGTGAAGGCTGATCATTCCAACATATGTACAGTACAGTACACATTAAGCACTCAATAAATGATAACTATTATCAATAAACATTAATTTGCTTTATGTGCATGGATATCACAATCTAATTAGAAGACTGGTAGAAAGACTGACTTGATTGAGATTGCAATGATTCAGTAATTACTGGACATTTCAAATTTGTTTCTTCTTCAAAAGTGTTGACAGCTAAAAGGCAAGACTCTTGGAACTCAGTTTCTCCATCTACAAAATGGGGAAAAATAACTTTGTCTGAAATGATTGGTTGATGATAGGATTAATTAGTTCACCTTTTTTAAAATGCGCTGCAGACAGAAAAAAAAATCTACAAGAGATAAGGATTATGGTCTCGCTGAAGCATCTATTATTTGTAGAGACATTTATAGCCAGTCTGGTCAATGAAGCCTGCAGTTTGGAGCCTCATCGTTGCTTCTCAGCCTTAGAGCACAGACTGTAAACTCATCAGCCTCTATACATTAAGCCCCTAGCAAACAGGCTATGAACTACCTGCTGTCTAAAATGTTCATGACCTTTGCTCTTTATGTTCTGGTGTGGATGTTCAATCCTACATGCTCCTAAAATGCCAACATTTACTCTTTCTCATGGGAAAATGAGAGGGGGAAGTGGAGAACAAGAGTAAATGGGATTCTCCCTCCCCAAAACATATTAATTGGATGATGTTTCTTGACAACTAAACTGGACCTTTATTTTCCTGGAGGACTTCATACTGGTTGTTTTCACATCCCATTTCAGTACTATTTAATGTCTTCTCCACTTCCCACCATGCTCAAAGGTCTTCATAGGGACACTGAATTAAAGAGGATGGTTCCTGGCATCTGCACAGAGTAAAGCCAGAGAGTATTACAAATGAGAAAATAGAGCAGGGGTCTGCTTTCTTTCCTTTGGAAAAAAAAAAAAACAAAAACCTGCTATAGAAACTAATGTAGATGAGGGGGCACTGAGCCATATATAAGTGAGTGATTATCTACTGTTATAGGTGTTATTATCTCTCCAAATGTTTGCTAATATTCTGTTGGGCAACCATCTGGACCCAGAGATTTACCAATGGATAGAGAGTGGATTGTTTTAACTTGAGATGGAAAAATTTCTTTCTCTAATTCTTTTCTGTCATTTTCTGTTAAATAATTTAACTTACTGTCTCTCAGATAGCTCTCTTTGAGTCCTTGGAGTAAATGGAGTTCATGTGATGTACTCATATAAAATATTCTTTGAAAGTTATTTTTTTCTTTTTTCCCACCAGAGGATCCAAGGACAGTTTGCCATCTGTTGTAAGAATTTCATTAATGCACCTATTTTCTCTTCCTTTTTGCAAGAGTGGTCAGTACCAATAATTTGTAGCCCTCTCCTGTTACAGGCAAAATTCACTGCCCGGAAGCCTCACCCCACCATAGCTAAGTCCCTGCTCTCTCATTATGGCTTTCTCTCAGGTGGCTTTGTTAGCTTGAAACAACAAAGCCTGTGTCCCAAAGCCTGGCTGGGTATCAATAATTTAACAACATGTCATAGACAACAGTGAACCATGCTGCTAGGGTTGAAATATTCCTATGGCTCACCATCTATTATGCTCCAGCTTTCTCAGTGTGCTGCGAATGGAGTACAGGTGGGCCCAGCATTTTCCCAACTCAGAAACTTACAAGATAATATGATGGCACAGGGGAGGGGTTATTTGCATTACAAAAGGATTCCATGCTTTACCAGAGGGTTCACTTCAGTTTTTCTTTAAATTAAGAGCTCCTCTTAGGCATTTAAAAAGTTTATAAGCTTAATTAGTTTGGATCTTTCAGGAAAACACTCCCAAAGAAGCACCTTATTCAGACAGGATGGTCCTCTTTCAGACTTGATTGGTTAAAAGTCTGTGCACAAAACATTTGAAATATAATATTCTAAAACCAGTTTTTTTTTTTGTTTTTTTTTTTTGTTTTTTTTTTTTTGCTTCTAATTTTCTTCTGGTCCAAATTTCATCTGTCACACACAAGTGTAGCTTGGAGTCTGCTGAGCCTGATCTGAACAGATTCACCCCATGTCTTCACTGTGCCACAAGACCTGGATCCTCTTACAGTGCCCAGAAAAAGTGCCCAGGCACCGAAAGCATTCAACAGCAATATAAAATGCTCTGTGTTCTAGTGAATACCATTGGGAAATGAAGAAAGGTTTTGCAGTGCATATTCCATAGCATACAACCACACAGATACCCCAGATAGAGATATATCTTTTGTAAAGTCTCTCTCCAAAAATTACAGGTCCTTTGCTATCTGTTCTCTCCAATACAGTGCCAAGGATCTGGTCTCTGGTATTCATCCTGCTGGAGTTTGTATCTATTACATTCACCTAAATTATACAGATAATTCTGTCCTATTCAGTCCAGCTTCTGCCTCTGTACTATCACCCATCACTGTATTGAGAAAAAAAAAGAACTCTCCAGCCACCAGAATCCCACATCCTACCCCTCCTGCTTTTTTTTTTTTCTTTTATATAAGGGGCATTTTTGGTCTCATTTAAACTGTCCCACTTTCACTATGGAAGTTTACTCCCTTTGATACTGGCATGTTCCAAAATACCAAATAGAACAGGCCCAAGTTTGGAGCATAATACATAAATATTCAGAGCACATTGGACAGGGGACAATTATATACCCCTGAAAGTTGAAGAATCCTTGAAAAAAATTATTTCTTATATTGGCCTGAGTTTGTGACATCTGTTTTAGATCAAGTCAGAGTGATTAGGAGTTTCAACTCTCCTCGGCATACACTAGAGTTGCCTCCCTGATCATAGAGTCTGCATCAAAAAAGTTGTGATTCTGCACAGGAGTTGTACTGAGAAGGGTTTAAGAATTAATTTGAGGGATGTGAGGAGGTTCAGAGTCAGGGGTCAGTTCGGGAAGAAGAAAAGGCCCCTTCCTTCCCGGTTTCTGCTTTTGCTCCTAGGTTATATCTTGAACTTTTTTTTCTTGTCACTATCATTGTTGTCTGAGTCTGGGGTACTATCAGTAAGAGCAGTTTTCTTGCTTCTCTTCCTGTCTTCGTCCTCTCTAAGCCTCTTGGATGTCATGACCACAGAAATCTTCCTAAAACACTGCTTCCATCCCATCATTCCTCCTACTCAAAAAGCTACATTACTCTCTATTGTCCTGCATTGATTGTAAGAGATATGACCATATGATTCATTGGCTGACCCAGAACATACTTGAGAGCAAAAAAAAAAAAAAAACCAAAACCCACCATTTTTAATATTTATGACAGGACCACTTGTATAAATAGAGATTGCCAAAGGTAAACAGGAGCATATGGTCACCTTAGGTATAAAATCCCTACCTTCCATGTGACTCTGTATGCATGTAACCATCATTCCATGCTATTTAAAATCAATCTAATATTGTAAAGGTCGGAACACTACCACTACTACTAAAAATTTTAACAGCAATGACAATTATAATACTAGCAAGCACTATGTCTCACATTCATTTTTTTTCACTCTTCACAAAATTCCTATGAGAGGCAAATTATTATTGCTATTTTAGAAATGAGTAAACACAGAGAGATTTAGATACTTTTTCCAGCTAATAAGATATAGAGCTAAAATTTAAACCCAGAATTGTTTGGCTCCAGTCTTAACACTGCTTTTGTCAATGACACCTCTTTTATTTCTTCAGTATTTTGTAAAGCAGATGGAGAATATTTAGAACTATGATTGATGGAATGTTCTCCTGAATGTTATCTCAGCCATATTGCTTAATGGCATGCGTGAATACCATTAATATTACCGTGATCCTTCCCAACCCTATATCTTTACTTATGCTGTTATCTCCAAATTTATTGCCTCACTATGTTCTCCATGTCAATCCATAGTTGATCCAACTGGCAAAGCCCAATTTAATTTCTCACCCTCTGTGAAACCATAGCTGGCTACTCAATTGACATTAATCCCTCCCACCTGAATCCTTCCAGCCTAATTACCCTCAGTACTACAGAAATTGGCACTAAATTACAATTTTCCTCTTTGGTTTTCTAATTGTTTACTGTTTGTTATTCTTCTCTCCCAAACTTGATTGCAGACCCAACAAAAAAGAAGACCTTCTAGAACTGTATTTAACTTTGGCTAGATTAACATGGCTGAGAATTTTTGTTTTGTTTTGTTTTTTAAGGTAAACAAACCCAGAGACCAAATAACTCATCCACAATTTTATAACCAAAATGATAGCCCTAAAAGGATTGTTAAAATTTTAATATTGTTTTTTGCTCAAAAATGAGATATTCTTAGTTACATTATCAAGAGATTTTGCACACGATTTGTATTTTAAATATATGAAAATATACTGCAGCAATGATTTTAAAATAAAATACCTTGTTTTTTCAGTAAATACTTCAAACCGGACTGAGTTGTCTCATACTGTGGAGGGGAAAATTAACCTCCAGCATTTTCCATACACCTGCAATGAGAAAAACATCCTGCTGCCTGGACCAGAGGAACTGGGAAGATCTGCAGGTATATTTTGTGGTCTCAAGTTTATTATAAACTTATTTGGGAAGAGCAAGGAGAAAGCTGGCCTTAAAAACGTGCTTTGGCCACACTGCCCCAACCACAATGCACTGAAATTCCTTATAAAGCTGAACAATGCCCATACCATCAGTTTTGCTCTGGTTTTATTCCCTTTGCTAATACATTAGTGTGACTTCTCCTAGCAGAGCTGGGGCCATCTGCCAGCCTTTGACTGATGATTTTATGTGGGGAAATAACTGAACAAGTACCACTCAGATGGTCAGCACCCTGCCACCACTTTCATCCCTAGGCCTAGAGCAGTGTGTGAGCCTTGGCTGTGTGGCAGTGATGGCTTCAGGCATAGAAAAATAAGAACTGGAAACACTACCTTCTAAAGATCCTCAAAGAGCTATGAAGAGAAAAAAACAAAAAGGACAAGAAGCATTCCAGAATACCACAGGTTTAGGATATTATGCTACTAATTTGTGAAAGATTATACTCATAGGAAACCTTGAGAAGAAGAAGAAGAAGAAGAAGAAGAAGAAGAAGAAGAAGAAGAAGAAGAAGAAGAAGAAGAAGAAGAAGAGGAGGAGGAGGAGGAGGAGGAGGAGGAGGAGGAGGAGGAAGAAGAAGAAGAAGAAGAAGAAGAAGAAGAAGAAGAAGAAGAAGAAGAAGAAGAAGAAGAAGAAGAAGAAGGAGAAAGAGAAGGAGAAACACCTCCTCCTCCTCCTCCTCCTCTTCTCTTCTTTATTTTTTGCTCCAACATCCTGGGGACATTTCTGATGCCTAAATCATTATGACCCTCACAGTTCTTTCTCTAGCTCTCTATCATTTCTCATGATAAAAGCAATAATAGAAAACATGAATAGATTGCTTATTATACCAGAAACTGCACTAAACTTTTCATAGTTTATCACTTTGATCCTCACAACTATAATTTGATATTGGTTATTATTTTTGTCTTGACTTCAAAGAGTCAAAGAAGCTAGATTTAAAGTGGTTGGGGAATTTGCTCAGGGACACATAAGTGGCTAGGCTGAAATATAAAGCCAGGCAGATCCATCTGAGTTCTGGACTCCTGCAGCCCACACCACATGTGTCCAATATAGTTACACAGCTATTTTTCTGTCATAAGAGAAAATGAAGTAATTAACTTCTCCCAAAGATAATTGCATTCACAACAACAACAAAAGTTCAGTGAGAAAACACTAGACAAACAGCATCTACTGGAGTATCATCATCCCCATGGTAGATAAGGCTTTGTCTGTGTGTAAGACCCATATTCTTAATCAGTTTGTGAATTATTCTAGAACAATTCTAACCTCTACTGATCACAAGATGGAGTAATATGCGTTTCTGAATTTCCCAGAAGTTCAAGAGACTGAAAAAAATTCTGTACTCTCTTTCAATGATTATATAAGCTTTTGTATACTTGTGCCTTCTCTTCACATACCAACCGACAACTCCTTTAATTTATACCAGTTCCTCTAGTTTAAACCTAATATATTTTTTTTCAGGTACCAATTCCAATCCCATCACATTAGACTTACAAATATAACCCATAGCCTGTATTAGAGTCTTATACTTGATTCACTCTATTATGCTATTCTCAAGTTGTCTTATATTCTGTTAAAACTATAAGTTCTATAGTAAATGAAAGAGAAGCAGATGGGGACCAATACTTTTGTTTAATTCCAGCACAAAGTAAATATGAAGCAGAGTCTTAAATGGCATAAGGTAGAAACATTGCCTATGAGTAAGTGGCACATAGAATGCGTTAAAAAATAATCATTTACTTCTCTCTTCTTTCTCCTTCCTGTAAACAAACAAAAACTTAGTCTTGATATATGAATTCAAATGTATGTATTTAGTGCTATTTTTAATTGTGTTTGCTTTACAATCTTGTTTATAACCAGGAACTGAACAGATGGCTAAGAGATTGGTCTCAGGCACACCCCACTTTCCTTGAAATAAGATGCCCCTTAATTTAAGAAGAGATGCTCCTGGGGGTCTAATTTCATGAGTAGGTAAGACTAATTGTGCAAACTCAAGAAGTTTCTGGAATCTAGACCAAGATAATTAACTGTCCTCACTTGGACCACCATCACCCTTGAGATCAATGGAGCCTGTCTCAATGTAATTTACTGTAGTAAGTATGCTCAGAAGGCACCTGGCAGGACAGCCTAATTAAGTACTTACCCTAGCAGCCAAACTAGCTCTTTAAAGCTCATTAGGGTTTCTCAAACAACTAAAATTAATTTTTTAAGTAAATCAAAAAATTATACACACATACATGTATACATACACAACATATACATACACACATACATACATACATATATATATATTTTTTAAGCCCTTATTTGGGTTCAATGTTTGACTTATTAATTGTATAAACTAATTTTTTCTTTTATTAATGAACATCATTTTATCTCAAGCACCTGTTCTTGTTCTGAGGGCAATGTGCTTATGACCGGCCTGGGTAAAGCAGTCATCAGGAGCCTCAGGCAAGCAGAAGTTCCACATCTGGGTAACTTTACCTTTCCTCATTTTATAATTCATGAACAAATCTGACATTCTGTAGTTTTTCTACTGCCTTGCCAGCAGATGAAGAAGAGAGAGTCTATGACTGGGGTCTTATGGCACACAGTTTAAGGTTTAAAATGGGAATAAATAAAAGAAATAAAGATACTTTACTTTTAAATGAAAATTCTCTCAAGTAAGAACTATTCAAAATATAACTACATATGTCAACATGTAAAATATAGTTTAAAAAATAAGGAATCAAGTATACAAAATGATATCTTTTTAATTCCTGAAGCATTTTCAGCCACTGTTGCTTTGTACACATTTTTCTTTTAAATTCAGGAAGGGCTTAGCTGTATCTTCTTAAATACCACAGAATTATTTTTATTTATTATTTTTCAGTAGCCATAGGACTTCAAAAATAAGATAGCATTATTAGAAAACAGCATGCAGTCACTTACTACAATATATATATAGCAAATCAAATGCTTTCTAATTCTTAAAAATGGTATTAGACTAGCAAATCACAAGAGAAAACAGCAATTTTGTAGAATATATTTCATAGAACTTGTATTTGCAATGCTAAATGCTTTTGTTCATTAAATAAGAGATTGAGGATAGAAATGACCATTATTTTTATACCAATGTTATTACTCGGGTATCAAGGTCACAATTAAATGTCTCCATTTATAATTCCTCTTGAAATGAATACTTAGTCTTAATCAACTGGTTCACTTTTTCATTTATATCTACCTTTCCAAAGAGTACCATTCTCAAACTACAAACAATTCTGACCATGTGAGTTCCCCACCTCAGCAAGGCTTTCTACTGTCATATCACTCTATGCTACTTTACCAGCAACTTCATTTCTTCCAAATTTCAGCTGCGAGACTATTTTGTGAATTCTCGATACATTAATGCCAGTATCTCCAAGCCAACAATCCATCAACACTTTTCTCCAATCCATAACCCATCACTTTTTCATTGTCCAAAACCCATTTTATATTTTCCCTTCTCTCCTTCCTCAGCTTAGATTCCAGGGTCAATCACTCATCCCCTTGCATACACCCTCATCTCATTTTCCTTTCTTTCTCCCCTTGGTGAAACATTTTCTTACCTATCCCACATGTACTCTAAAGCAGTGGATGTGAATTGGGGAAAAAAAAACATGATAATGCATATAGATTTCACTTTAAGTTTATAATCATTCATCTCCTATGGATTCTCAGAATGTCCCAGCAGGCTTCTATATTTCCCTAATTCTTTTCCACTCTACAAATTTCCTCTAGAACATCATCAGCACATTTCCTTTCTCATCAGACTTTTAATTTCCCCTCTTCCTCTCCCTGTTAATGATTTTACTTTTTATTTTAGTGAGAAAACAAATATTACAAGAGAATAACATTCTCACCTTCTATCACCAAAGTCACCAATGTACCTATACCTCATTTTACAATGCTTTTCCTCTGTTACAGTGAGTAAACTTGCTCACCTTGCTCATCTTGAAGGTCAAATATTCCCCTTATACACTAGATTTCATCCTTTCTAAAGTATTCAAAAGGCTTCATTCCTACAATATTATTTCTCTTTCTTTACTATACCATCAATTTTTCTAACTGCATTCTGATCAGCCTACAAACTGGTTGCAATACCCCTCATTTTAACACTTTCTCAGCCCCACACCCCCTTCATACATGTATCTCCTCCCCTTTGTAGGAAAACTCATGGAAAGAATTATTTATACTCATACTTTCCATTTCCTCAGCTCCAATTCTATCTTGAAGCCATTTTCATCAAGCTTTTATCCAGTCTCTCAAATGATATTATTCAATCACCAAAAACTTCTTGTTACTAAATCATGAGTCAATTCTGAATTCCAATCTTCTTCCACTATATAGCAGCACTTGACACAGTTAATCACGCCCCCATTCTTAAAACATTTTATTCACTTGGCTTTTGCAACACCTCAACCTGATTTTTCACTTATTACCTTATTGACTTTTTCTCAGTCACCTTGGCTGGTTTGTCCTCATCTTCCCAACCTGAGATTAGATTTCTCTCTCTACTCTTCTCAATGATCATTTCCTGCTTTGAGCATCATCTGCCCACTAATACTTCCACATTTATGTCTCCAGCCCAAGCTTTCCCTTTCAACCCTGGAATTGATTTATTAATAAATAAAAAACTCAATATAGTTGAATATAGAACTCAAGGACTCTTTTTATCACTTCATACTCCTATCCAAATCTGGTTATTTCCCATCTTCATTAATGGATCCTACAATTCAATTAATTCCAAACCTAAGGATCATTCTTTTGTTAATATTAAAATTATTGGGGTGACATTGGCTAATAAAATTATATAGGTTTTGAGTGTATAATCCTATAATACATCATATTGCATTGTGTGTCTGCTACCCAAAGTCAAATCTCCTTCCATTACCACGTATTTGACCCTCTTTACCCTCTTCTACCTCCCCATACCCTTTTACTTCCAGCGACCACTATAATGTTGTCTATGTCCTAAGGATAATTTTTTTAAATTAATTTTCTTGGGGTAACATTGATTAATACAATTATATAATTTTTAGGTGTACATTATCATTTGATATCTGCATATTCTATTGTGTGTTTACCATCTGAAGTCCAGTTTCCTTCAGCTACCATATATTTAATCTCCTTTACCCAATTCATTCGCCCCCTAAATCCTATATTTGGCCCCCTTTACCCTGTCTACCTTCCCTTTCCTTCCCCACCCCACTAGTACCCACTAGCCTATAGTCTATGACATGAGTCTCTGTTAGTTGCCTTTAGAATTATATCCCACATGTAAGTTATATCATGTGATTTTCAACTTTGTCTGGCTCATTTCACTTAGCATGATTATCTTGAGGTACATCCATGTTGTTGCAAAAGGCAGTATTTCATCTCTTCTTATGGTTGAGCAATATTCCATCATATATATGGCATATATATGTGCCACAGCTTCTTTAGCCAATCATGTACCATAGGACACTTTGGTTGCTTCCATGTCCTGGCTGTGACATAATTCTGCTATGAATATCGATGTGCAAAAATCTTTTTGGATATGTATTTTCTAGTCTTTGGGGTAAATACCCAGTAGAGGAATTGCAGGATCATATGGTAGATTAATTCTTAGTTTTTTGAGGAGCCTACATACTGTTTTCTATAGTGGCTGTACCAATTTGCAGTCCCACCAACAGTGTATAAGAGTTCCCTTTTCTCCGCATCCTAAGGATCATTCTTGATTTGTTTTACTTCACATCACCATCCCAAAAGCTATTACATATTTGTTTATTTTCCTCTTTCTAGTCTGAAAACTCCATTAGGTCAGAAACTTTTCTAACTCATTCAGCACTTTGTCCCAGTGCTCAGAACAGTACCTTTCATGTGGTAGTAAATATTGATTTTCACAATGAATGATTTCCTCTCAACTCTGAACATTTTCATTTTGCAAGTTTTAGTTTAACATAATTCTATTATATAATTGCTTTTCTTATATAATTGTTTATTTTCACTCTACATAGTTTTATTTAGCTTATATTGAAGTTAACGTATTGTTTGTTACATAGGTGCTTCACATATACATGGATCTACATCTACATGTACATGGGTTTTTTTTGAATCCCATCTAAATGGTAAAGTCCTTTGAGGACAGAAACCATATCTACTTTCCTATCTCTTTTAATTCCTTATATTGTGTTCAAAAATTTAAAGCTAAAGGAGGACAGTGCTTTAAAGCATTAAGGGCTTCTGATTATTTCTAATCCCAGAGTTAGAAACACTCTATTATCTAAAATAGCTTTCCATTTACTTGGTTCTGGGGCAAAGCTTATGCACCTGGAGGCCAGAAAAAGCACTAAAGATGGCAATGTTACAACAAATTATTCTGATAAGGAAAGAAGATTAAGTGAAGTGTAACACTAAATAACAACGTTTGCATGATTCATTAGTGCTTTCTGGATGTTAAATTCTGATATTAAAAATATATATATATAAATTTAACATTGGAGATTATAAAAAATAACAACTGAAACTTATCCTGAGGGGAAAAATAGTCTGTTCTGGATAGCTAACATTTCAATCTCCTTGATATACTGAATGCATCTTTCCAACCAATATCCAGACCAGTGGAGTAGAAAAAAGGTAGATCTGATAATCTAGGGTGAGGATCAAGAAGGGGAAGGGTCATCGTTACCTATATCAATGTATATATATTAAGCAGCAAACTTCTTTGGATATTATCAAGGAAGGCATACTGAATAAAATAATTAACCTGATGCCAGTAAAGAATAAGCACATTAGCAGAAGAAAGCAAATTATGTGTAGACTCTACTTTCTCTAACACACAAATATTAGGATCTGTTACCAAAAATTACCAGAGAGTAATTATAAACCTTTCTCTCCGTAACACTCAATTAACTCATTAGGATTTGTCCAATGGCATTTCCCAAAGATAATACCAATAGAGCTATGAATAATAGCATCAAAGCTTCCCCATTGGCAATAGAGTCATCACCATGGAAGTATATCTGTCTCCCCTTGTAGCTTTGGTAATTCTTAAGAGGTGGAGCACTAAAGTGCAAGGTCAGTGGGATTCCAGCAGCTAAATCCAGTTCTCAAAACTCCTTACTTTTTTGCTTTGAGAAAGAGTGTATTTTGTATACCATCTCATAACATTTTCAATTCCACATAACTTTCTTTTATACCTTTTAAATACCCTATTAATCTGTCTTTCCTTACCTGTATTTCTTTTGTGAAGAGAGTGTTCTGAACTAATTCAGTTGGTTCCTAATCAGTTTTCATTCTATTTTCCACATGATCACAAAAGTGATCTTTCTAAAATGCCATTGACCCAGCTAATCTTTGTTTAAAGGCTTTTGTGAGTCCCTATCACCCACAGAGGAAAATCCTCCAGCTTCTAGCATGGCACTCTAGGTTATTGCATGCCTTGGCTCTAGTCTATCTAATTAGTTTCAGCAACTCCTGCTCTTCCACAAACACCTTTGCTATAGTTGTATTAGCCCACTTGTAGTTTCTTGGCTTTAGTATGCTTTGCGTTCAGTGCCTTAGTATATGCCATTACCTCTGCAATCAACACCTCCTGTATAAAGCCTTCTCTGGAAGTTTCAAGGAGACTTAAATTTTCATACAGAAAATTATACATAGCATTTGCCACAGTGATAAGTAATTTTGTTTTTGAATTACCTTTGTCAACCAATGATTGTTGGTGCTGATTCAACGTCAAAAGTATCCTCAGCTTAGGCTGTTGTAAAGAAGGAGGCTTTATTTAGCGTAAATAGCTCAATTGTGATGCAGCATAATTGTGGAACAGCTCAATAATGTTACAGCTCAGTTATAAAACAGGACAGAAGAGCATGGCTGTGAGGACCCCAAGAAAAACTGCTGCTCTTTTCAGGAGGCTGCGCTTGCAGGCAAGCAGGATTGGCCAGGTTTTGCAGCTTAGCTTCCCTCTGGCTAGACAGCTCTGGTCCATTTGGGCCTGTGGTGCAAATCCCACTCCATTCTAGCCCTTTGAGAAAGGACAACTCCACTCTGGTCTAGCCAGACTTTGATATTTTAGCCTTAGCCAGGAACACAGAGTCTTCAGGAGAAAGTGCACTTCCCAAGTGACAGGGGAGCTGACATATAAAGTCCCCAACCCTGGCCCCTGATTGGTCCATCCTCATGCAAATGAAGGCTCCAAATTCTCACAGTTTGGTGCAAAAAGCACTGTCTTGATTGGTTGAAATGTAGCTGATCTTATTGGTCATTGAAGATGTTAATGAGAATTTAGTTGCATAGCTCTGCGTGAACAGAGAAAGTCTCAGTCCTATTGGTTGAAATATGATTCCAAGAACTATTTTATAAGGGTCTATTCAAATGGCAGAAACAGTGTAGGCAGGCAGTTCAGTGTGGGAAGTGGGTAGTTCAGAGCAGGCAGCAGGTAATTTAGTGCAGGCTTCTCCTTGAAGTGAGGCTTGCCTGAGAGGCTCCTGTTTAGCAGCAGCTGCTAAGCTCTGTTTAAAAATTTGAACCAAATTAGCCCCAGGAGATCATCTTAGTAGGTATTTTCTTTCTCAGGATCAACACCTGCCTCTTCCACTAACCTGCCAGTTCTTAAGAGAAATGAAACATCTGGGTCATTCTCTGCTTCCCCAACATTTATATTAGGGAGATAAGAAAGAGTTGAGTAAGAAAAAGAGATAAAGAATAATAATTTTCTGTGTACACTGTCCTTAATTATTTATATATTACTTAACCTTTGCAATAACATAATAAAGTCATTATTATTATTCTCAACTTAAATAATGGGGAAACTGAGTCCCAAAAAGGATATATACTTGGTCAAATGAGCCACTATCAAGGCAAATATTTAAGTATGTTTGTCTTAGCTCATAGCCTATGTTTTTATAATCCCACTTTTCCTCCCAATAAGCATTTATTAAATACGTGAACTAATGAATAGGTCAACCACTTAAGGGTTAAATCAGTTTTGTTTTAGCCTTTCAGTCTAACATATAAGAACTTCACTCTTTGGCGAAAAGTGTCTCTTAAAGAAAAATCTACCTGGTGCTAGTTCTCTCTGAAATTTATGTAGCAGAAATTACTGATTCTTATCTGTGGAAATTCTTCCTCTATTAGTCAATTTCTCTTTCTTTAGAGCAGCAATCCCCACTGGTACCCCATTTTGGTATCAGGGACCAGTGCTCCTATGAGAATCTAATGCCTGATGGTCTGAGGTGGAGCTGAAGTAGTGATTCTAGTGCTGGGGAGCAGCTACAAACACAGATTTCACTCTCAACCTCTGCTCACCTCATGCTGTGTAGCCCTGTTCCTAACAGGCTACAGATGGATGCTGGTCTGTGGCCCAGGGATTGGGGACCCCTGCTTTAGAGCATAAGGCAAACTGCTAATTTTCAAAGTGGATCTGTGTGATGACTAAACCTAGATGGCAAAAACAGGCTTATTTTTGTAAATTCATATATTCTTTAACTTATAGAGTTTGCAGTAACTTTCTGGATTTGAAACAGCTAAAAAGTAATTTTACTGTCATGAGCCTGTTCTTTCAAAAGGTATATTTTGCACTATTTTGTTGGAAAGTGGGAAAGAGAATGGGCTGAGATACAGCTCCTCTCTAAGTCTCATCAATTATTGAAACATGTCCCTTCCTCCTGGAGGAGTAAGTGAGAGGATGTGGAAAAGAAGATTGATATGTTTCTCCCATGACAGTCTTTCCTGGAGAGTATATATTCTTTCTACAACATGGAAAAATACAATCAGGTTATGAATTAGTAAGATCATTCTGTTGGCTGGATGGAGGTTAAAGTGAAGAGCAACATGTTAGTCTCAAAGACTTTTGTAAAAGATCCTCTTAAGAATCATTGGGCAAGTTGTCTTAATTATAGATGCATAATTACTATTACATGAAGTGGCTTCTGAGTAGAAATTAGTGTCATTGATAAAAGTTAATGAAAATTGTATTTGTTCCCAAATTTCTTTTGCATGATCACCTCTCTGGTGGACAGATTTTTTTTTTTTTTTTTAGAATTGCTTGAGAATGTGAATATATTATTACATCAACAGGCTACAGCTTTACATTGCAATCACTAGAAAATATGATAAGAATAATAAACAAAATTTATAGTGATATTATTAGCAATGCTGAATTTGTTCCTTTTGATTTTCTATTGAAAACTAGACTAACTACTACAAAACTTGCAATTTTACTTAGTCACAATAAATGCTCTTGCTTTTCTATGGTATGATTTTTGTACATCTTAAATTATGAGATAACTTTTATAATATCACTGACACAACTTGCTCTTATAGCTTCAAAGATCACAAGAAAAATACTTTTATTATACAAAAATATTATTCTTTTCATTTTGCATGCACTTTTTCATTAGATCATAGCAACACACTGTGCATCTGTGGAATGCTGTTTTACTTTATCTCTTTTTTAACTTGTTTTGTGATCCTTATTCTCACAACAAACTTCTAAGAAAGGGACTGAGGGCACAATTGCCATTTCACAGGTGAAGAAACTGAGCCATACAGAAGCTCAATGTACCTAATTCCACATGGGTAGCTATGAGAAAACAACAAAATGGAAATACAGTTTTCTAGACTCAGCTCTGTGTACGCTCTTCTATCGCATGCTGTCTTCACAACTGTGGTCATTAGTCTGTAGCTGGAACTGTGATGGTGTCATGTCAGTGGGGCCAGAGCAACAAATTTAATGACACAACTGGGAAAACTTAAAAACCTACACTCACCTGGGTCATAAGTGGAGGTTAATACAATGGTGTCATTATGGCCCTTTGCCCGCCTTCCAAAACCACAGCACAGTTCAAGAGAATCAAAAAGTTTCCATTGGGGCTTGGCTCAGGTCTGAATGAGCAGCCAAGGTCAGGATGGAAACGTAGAATAGACAGGGAACTGGTGAGCTCAATGCAAAGTTTAAAATGGCTTAGTGAATCCCACATGACCCAAAGCCTGCTTTCACCTCCCAATCAAAAGAAGGAGATCATCCTCAGAGTTTAAACAAGGGAGCACACTGCATCTTGGGCTGAAGACCTAAAGATTAAACGCAACTTATTTCTAAATCAATTCTTTCCAAAGTAACATACTTAAAATAAGGTCATATTATGTGCCCAACTATTTTTTTAACATTCCTGCTGCAACTAAATATAACATTCCAATGTCTCATGCACCCCCTACCACGTACTATATCTTTAATTTCATAATATATGCAGTTTTAAATTCAACATTTATTTTTAACACCTATATTTTAATGAAACATGAAATATAAAATGAAACTCAGTCTGCCTTGTATGAGCACGAAGAAAAATCCTAATTACCTGTTTCAAAAGTGTGAAGCGCTTTCTAATTTTCCACCAGCCAGTTTCCTTAGACAGCACTCAGTATTATAACTATTTATGCCAATTGTGCTATTTCATGCATAAAATTACCGCATTATTGTTGGAATAGATGCCAGAGAGATATCTAAGCAGGGTGCAATCACTTCACTTTCTATCAAATTGGGCTCCTGAAAGGTATCATAAATTTTATTAGAAGGCAAGGGGCTAATGGCAGCCAATCAGTGTTAATGCTGATAAAATTGCTGTATTTTACATTATGAAAATCAGATGATATTTTTGTCAGAGGGCCACCTTTTGTTTTATTAAGAATACATCATGAAAACTATACTGTAATCACATAAGATACTAAGGAAAGCTGACTGCCTTCCCCTGGACTGGGGGTGACATCTCTCTCGGGGTGCTCTGGAAGCAGTTGGTGAGGCACACTTGCTCTCTGCTGCCTGATTAATGGTAGTGTAAAATGAAGCAACAAAAAATGCATCCCCCCATGCTATAGGTACCGTAATTCAACTGCATGCAGGTTTATTCTCTCAGGGTCCACTCCTTGGGAAACAAATATTAATGTTCCACTGTTCCCAGGTCCTTTATTGTGCTATAAAAAAATTGTTTTCGATTAACCTGCCAATTGAATGTGGAGAGCTGGATGGTTTTTAAGACTCCCTTGCTTCTTCCTGAGGCACCACAGTAAAGAGTGGCAGATAATAATGATACTGGAAAAGGAAAAGTTTGGTACAGAGTTCTGGCCTCTTGGAACAGTGCTGGGTTATGCTTTTCCAAAAGTAACAATTGTTTCCATGAGTTGAAGGCTATAATGTGTGACCTTGGGCAAATCATTTAGCAATTCCAAGGTCTTTGTGTCCTTATCTCTAAAATGATGGTATAAGATGTGATACTTTTCAACACATCTTCCAGCTCTTAAAGTTCAATATATTCTCACTGTACAATACACACACACAAACACACATGCACACGCACACGCACACGCACACGCACACACCTAGGAAAACTAACTTCCTTTCTTACCTTTGCCTCTATTAGCCTCCCATCACCCAGATTGGTATCTGAAAGGATTACTATTATTGTCAGAACTGAAGAAGCATGGGCTATATGATCTGGTCTTTTACCAATGCTCTGTTCCAGAAAAAGAAGCTTAGAACAGTGTAGCTTTCTTCAGCATCTAGCAATAGTAAAAATAAATCAATAATAATTTGAATAATCATTCAAATTCTCTCTCAGACAGACAGAAACTTAGCACAATTTTAGTGTCTAATAAATGAGTTTGATCTCCCATTTTCCTAACAACTAGATGAAAAATAATACAATTTAACTCTTGTTTACAATAAGACTTGTGTTGTCCTATCATGGATCTAACCAGTTATAAATTCTTTAAGAAAAGGGACCCATTATCTATTTCTTTTGGATACTTATACTGCTCAGCAGTAAACAGTAAAATGTTCCTCTGGGACTTGCTGGTTAGTGGTAAGTATTTGCTAGAACATGGGGAGACCATTGGGTGACTTACATGATGGAGCACACCAAGCAAATTGTGTTTTCTTAAGAAAACACCTTCTTCAAAAGGAGAGAATGCACATTACATACCAAGCAGACATGTTGTGTTTATAACTATGCCTCCAATTTCTATTCCTATTTGACTATCACTATAAATCCAGCTAAAAAATAAATTGCATATACTTTTTAAAATTTCCTTTTAGGTTGACTGTGATATTTCCCCACAGAAACACTAAAGGCTACTTTGTTCCATATGTTCTATCTTACTTGCTAGAGCTAGTCATTAGAACTCTGAAACAAGTATTTCTAGAAGATAGGGGGTGTTTATTAACAAAAGACACATATTTATTTATGTGGCTAAACAATATACATGTTTATATAAATCAAGTCACACACGCACACTGTATACAGCAACAAAATTCCAGTGTTCTGTGACTAATGACTTCAATATTGTACTAATCAGATAGTGCTGCCATAGTATGGTTGTAACGGGCTGCATGTCACATGGTACAGTCAAGAGTGAATGGTGGCTCACCAAGCCACACATCTGTTGTAAGAAGGCAGTTATCAGGAACTCCTCATATTCAGGAAGGCATTACCCACTTTCCCAGCCATGTATTTACAGAGAGAAAGAATTTTTTTTTATTCTCTTATTTGCACAGAGGCCATAAATCTACAGGGCACTTTAAAAAAAAAAATGATTTTTTAAATCATCTAAGAGCCCCCCGTGTTCTGAATCTCAAAGAATCAGTTTCTACAAGCTTTAACTTACTAAATTTTATATCATCTGAAGGCAAGCTCTCCAAATCTTAGACCCCCACTGCTACCAAATGAAACAGTTGAGCCTCGATCCTTCAGTAAGACAGTTTTTACTTGGACTGGCCTGAGGTGGGGATAAAGATTAAAACAGACCCACAAAGAAATGTTCAGAAACAAATGAAACAATGTGTTTAGAGAATAAGAATGGAGCCAGGAATGCACCCACCAAGTTGCATGTGCCATGGAGAGGTACAACATTCCCATTATGTACACATGCTTGCCCTTTTCTCAGGATATGTCCCAATGAGCTGCAAAGATTTTTCATTAAGGTTTCCTTAATTATTTCTACATTTACTGTTACTTTTATACCCACCCTCCGAGCAGTTTAAGAACAGTGTATGAATGATTCTGAAATGCATTAACTACAGCTGAGCAATTGCACCATTCAACCAGAATACAAATGAAATTCAAGATAATGAATCCTTAACCATAAATATGCTAGAAGAATTGTCTCTTCTAGAAGGCCCTACAGTCAATTAAAACTCTATGTGATACATGGTGTTAAAGGACTTAGTTATTATTTGGAGGAGTTCAAAAGGCTCGAAGCATGTTCCAAAGCTGGATATTGTGACTGGCACTGTTTTTACACATTCTATTTAAATAACCAAATAATGAAAATAAAATATGCTAATATCTAATTAACCATATAAACAACATGTATTCATGACCCTTGTCTCCCATCTGAAACACATCGCATTTCTAAGCCCTTCCACCATCCCCCATACCATTTTTGAACCTCATATCACCTCCAAAATTGATCATCCTTTATCTCAGTCTCAGGTCATCTTGTACCATAAACTCCTCCTCTCAGTAAGTCAATGTTTGCTTTTAAGCCACATCAAAAGGTACCTGAAATTAAAACAGATGCTTCAAAATGACATGTCATCAAAATAGTCTAGACCCTCAAGGTGTTTAAAATTTGGTTGGGCAATTGACAATAAGCCATTGAAAACATAAATAACAATAAGCCATTGAAAACATAAATAACAATTTGACAGATACTGCAATGGAAAAGGTGTCGAAAGCTGATACATAATTAATAAATAAATTAATCTGATTTAACTAATCTACAAGAACAAAGAAAAAAAGTCTCATCGTAGACTATAATCACCGATGTAAGACAGAGGCTATTGGCATACTCAAGAGAGAAAAGCACCTAGGCTCCCCAGTGGGAAATAGGAATCTTTAAGACCCCATCTCACTTTTTCAGGATTCAAAAATGGGTCTTTTGATGATATGGAAAATTGGTCAAGCCACCTCACAGTCTTATAGTGAATTCACTTATGAGGCAGATTACACTTTAAGTTAAGCTGTGGTCAGAACATGAAACCAGATTAAATGACATGGTAATTTGAACATGTATGAGTGTAAAGAATATAGAGGATATATTTTCAATTTTTTGGTGGTGGTTATTATTGATAGTGTTTTAAACTTTTAGGTTTAGAGAATGAGTGGTAAACATACTAGTTAATGAAAGAGAGGAATGAAGTGGGAAACAGGTGAATGAGATGATGGAAGCCTGGAAATTTTACTTCTGTAAACAAAGGAAATTCAAGAAAATTCTAGCAAATGAATCACATGATAAAAGTGGGTTTACAAAATCAAAGCTGGAGACTTGGACAGATTATGTGTATGTGGATGATGACACCAGGCATATTTATGTAGTCTATAGCTAGTATTTTTATAAAGTTATTTGTGATTTCCTAAAACCTCCATGGTAACAATAACATAATATGTGAATCCTCAATGGGCTAAATCTTTCATGATTCCATCCATGTGCTGATTACACAAAACCTTGGTAATATGCCCCCACCCAATATATCTTAAAATCCTGATTGGTTTATAACCTGCAATCTATTTGTACCCATTTATTGTCTTTTATATAAAATCAGACATCTTGAGTTGCCTCTGATGCTGGATCTAAAGAGTTTAAAGAAGAGGAGTTTAGGCCACAAGAGCCTTTTTGCACAGAGGATATAATGCAAGAGATGAGCAAAGCAATAAAAGGAGCTGACTGCCCCATCCCTGCTATATGAAATTCAGTTAAAAATATAACACTACGATTTTTTAATAAAGGAATGGAAGTATGCGTCTCCTGTCCTTGAAGATTCTAGCACCAGATGAGCCTTTACAATTCAGACCTTGGGAAAGAGGCAGGGAGATATGGAAAAAAAAGAGCTAATAAATCTCTAAAATATGACAAGTGACAGATCTTTGCCTGGTTAACTGCCTACACAGAGATTTTAGTAGATTTTTCTGTCATTCCCAATCTTTCTTATTCATAAGAATTTATAATATTTAAATGGCACAAGAGAGGGCTATATTTGCTTTGCAGAACATTTTAAGATGGGCAGTCACAGTGTACTCTGTAGTCCAGTTTCTACCACTCTGCGAAAACAAAGTAAAATCAATTCCAAATCAGAAAAACAAAAAACAATTATTTATTTTTGTTTCATAATATAGCTACATTATCAAATATGGTGCATATACTTAGAGCTGTTTTCAGCTGAAATATCCAAAGGGCATCAGCCTTTTAATTGCTACAACCACTTGGTCTCCTTTTCCATCTCTTTTTGTTTCTGAAATTCTACCTTTACCTTATTTTTCTTTTGTCTTTCTGTCTATTACTTTTGTCTCCTTCTCCCTTCTCTGTTTCTTTCTTCATATTGGGCTCTCACTTCTATTCATGTCCCTCTCCACACTCGCACACCAACAAGCACTTCTCCCTTAGCCCTCATGAGTGTTTATGCTTTTCTTATCCTGGAAAAAGAAAATGAGTGTCTTTGCTTAACCACTCAGTTGCATTTTATTGTAATCTGCTTTTAGGAAACTCCAAGCAAAAACTAGACATTCAAGCCAAATTTGAAGAAAAAGCTGCAATAAAGTGGTACAAATTAAAGAAAAATGTGGTCGAGTTAGTGGAATTATTTTAAAGAACCATTATTGGCATATAGAAGAGGCAAAGAAGCTGGCATAATTTTGATAAATGACTGAAATGAAGGTTTCTAAAATAGTCAATTAACTCACAGGTTGAGTTAATTGTTGAGGCCTGGTTTGAACACTGCCTCTGCTCTTTCTGGACACCTGTCCTCTCTAAAGCTCTTTTTTATTTATCCTCTGTAACACTGTTTACTCATCAACAACAACAACAACAATAATAGCATGGTACCTGAACTAAAATAATGTAAATGCTTAGCACAGTCTTCAGCACTTTAGTACATGCTCAAAAAGTTAGTATCATCAATGTTATGATTTTTATGACTTTCATTGGCTACAGAAATAAAGATTTTCAGATCAAATATTTCATCTCTTAAAAACAATTATCTATTCAGAATTTCATGTTGTTTTCATCCACAAAATTTTAGCTAGCTCTTACTTTAAACGGATTCTATTTGTATAGATGTACGTATGTATGTATATAGCTTAATAAGCAAAGTTTTCTTAAAATTCTTGGGAAAAATAATGACAGCTAGACTTACCTGTCTTTCCTCTAAATTCCCACTCCTAGAAGTAATGACTTGGTATCTTTTTATATTTTTTCTGACTTTCCCCCACTGTACATTTTCTCCCAGTTTTTGTTATCTGTTGAATTGCTGCTACAGAAGATGAGACTCTGGCTCTCTTCAACATTTCTTTACATATTCAGAAATGCACCATACTTCTACTTTTCTCATCCTCCCAATAGTTTGTCACAATTTTTAGTTAAAGCAATGTTCAATGTTTATATAATTGTGACTGTATAAATATTACTCACAGCTGAACCCATTTAGTGTATGATTAGATTTCCTTTCTTATAGAACTTTACAGGAGTTAATATTTACCTGGTTACTTTTTAGTCCCTTAGTGTTCTCTGTACTTATTACTAATTCATCCTGAACTCTTCAACAGAAATTGAAATATTATCTCAGTATGTTTAAACATATCAGATATTCTATTAACTTCATTTCTTATTTGTATACAACCCTCCTAGGGCTTTCATCTTCTTGCTCTGGTCTGAACTGACTGTTCTCTAGACTGTTAAAATACTATCATCCTGATATCCCTCTTCACTATAAAACTGGAACTTCTCTTTCTCTCTTTCATTGGATCCCCTATTTCTAATGTTTCTTTTTTTCTCTTATTGCTATTAGTGCTAATTTTGGTGGAGATAAAGACATACTGGAACTTTAAACAATCATAATCAGTGGGGAGGGTCTGTGGGAGGAGCTAAGGCTTATGGAAGTTCTCAGGCATTGCAGTAATTGAAACTTACATGCGAGAACCCTACAAGAAGAGCTCTACGTTTATAATAAAGCTCTGTGGTTTTAATCTCCCCTTCCATTAATTTCATTTTCCCTTCTATAAATATCCCTCCACCTTGGTATGCAGGACAGCATATTCAGGAGGCTTGCCATGTCTGTATGTTCTAGGTTGCAACCCTTTCTTTTTCCTAAATAAATCTTTTTCTGGTGATGAAACACCTCATCAATATTATTTTTCAGTCAATAATGGGTATATTTATGCAATACTTTTTTAAAAAAAATAAGTACACCAAAAGCGGGATTTTTTTTTTATATGAACATGTCTTTATTTTAGGAGTCAGCAAACTATATACAGGCTGTGATGTAAAATCCTTCCATTTGAGTAAATAAATTTTATTGGACTATAATCATGCCCATTTGTTTACTTATTGCTTCTTGTCATATTGTAGAGATGAGTAATTGCAACTAAGACTCTTTGGACTGTAAATCCTAATTTATTATTTCGTCCTTTATTAAAAAAAGATGCTGACTCCTTCTTTATTCTATGCTCACACCAGATTGATAATTTGGCTAGGTACAACATTTTAAAGGCATTAATTCTTTGACTTCTAGCTTTCAGGGTGAACATTTCATAGTCCAGCTCCACTGATTCCTGATCTTTAATATGAAAACTATTTTCTTTCTATATCCAGAATCTTCTGGAACCTTCTCTGTGTTCTTAGTGTAGGCACTTTTTAATCTTCTGCAATGAGCACTCAGTGGGCCCATTCAATCTAAACACAAATAATATCTTTAGTGATTTCTCTCCTTCAATGGTTTTTTCCCTCCCTTTTTGAAATTTTAATTAGTCAGATTATAGATCTCCTAGCTTGACTCTCTCATTTTCTTATTTTTTTTTAGGTTCCACTCTAATGGCACTTAGATATTTCTGGTAAATTTTCTGAAGGTATTTTTCAAACCTTTCTATGATTCTGCCCTAATATTAATTTCCTGGAGGTTTCTTTGTTTTCTTTTCTAACATACTAACCTTGTTTCATGAATGTAATAGCTTTACGTTTCCCTGAAGAATTATACCCAGCAAAAGTATCTTTCAAAAAGAAAGGCCAAATGAAGACTTTTGAAGTCACATAAAAGCTTAAAGAATTTATCACAAGCAGAATTTTATTACAAGAAATGTTAAAAGATCTCCTCCATGTAGAAGTAAAATTATATCAGATAAAAATACAGATCTATACATAGAAATGGATAACACCAGAAATGACAATTATGTCAGTAAATATGCAAGTTGATTTTTATATTTTTAAAATCTCATTATAATAATATATTTTAAGAAAAATAATTTAATATAAAATAAAGTCTATGACCATAGCACAAAAACTGACAGGTTTATAACAAAGTAAAATGTATGACTAGAAATCAAGAGAAAAAAAGAAAAGTATATTTTTGGAACATTCTAATACTATACATAAATTAGTACAATATCATTTGAAGATAGGCTGTGATAATCTAAAATGTATACTACAAATTCTAACATAACCACCAAAACAACAAAAAAAATAATAGATAATAAGCCAACAAAAGAAATAAATAAAATCATAATAAAATAAAAAATTAATGGAAGAGAAAGCAGATAGAGGAAAAGAAGACAAAGAAAACATGAGATGAATAGAACACAAAAAGCAAGGTTAGATCTATAATCACATTATATATAAATATTTCAAATGCCTCAATTAGAAGTCAGAGATTGTAAAAGTAGAAAGCAGTACCCATGATATAATGGTTTGCACTCAGCAAAACCAATGTATATGCTGCTTATAAGTTCATTCTAAATAAAAGATACAAATAGGTTAAAAGTAAAAGAATGGAAAAAAATAATCATGCTAACAACTAAAAGAAAAAAAAAACTAGAGTGGCTATATTAATATCAAAGTAGATTTCATAGTAAAGAATATTACCAGAGATACAGAAGTCCATTTTATAATAATAAAGTCAAGTCATCAAAAAGATAGAACAATCCTAAGTGTTTATGTACCTAAGAAGAGAGCTTCAAAATACATGAAGCAAAAACTGATAGAACTTCAGGACATATATAAAATTCTGTGCATATAGTCAAAACTTTCAAAACCCTTCTACTATAATTGGTAGACCAAGTGAACAGAAAATCAATAAGCATGTAGAAAGCTTGAACAACATAATTAACCCACTTTACCAAATTACTCAACTGGGTGATAAAACAAGTTAATACATTTAAAAGGATGTAAATCATACAAAGTATGTTCTCTGGTAAAATGGAATTAATTTGGAATTAAATAACAGAAAAATGTCTAAATAATATTTTGAAATATTTGAAAACTAAATAGCATACACTAAATAGCCCATGTATCAAATAAGAATTTAAAGGGAAATTGGAAAGTATTTTAAATTAAATAACAATGAAAAAAATTAGAATTTGTGGGATGCCTCTAAGGCAATACTTAGGGGAAAATTTATAGCACTAAATGCCTATATGAGAAAAGAAGAGAGCTCTTGCAACAATGACTTCAGCTTTCACTTTAAGAAGCCAGAAAAAGAAGAGCAAATTAAATGCAGATTAAAATAATGAAGAAAATAAAATCAGAGTGGAAAAGTAATGAAATAGAAAAACAATAGAGAAATAAATAAAAACAAACTATGGGAGGTGTTTTAGTTTAGTTTAGTTTTGTTTTGTTCTAGATCAATAAAATTGAGCTTCTGGCCAGAATGATCAGGACAAAATAACAGAAAACAAAGCATTACAAATATAAGAAATAAAAAAGGTGACTTCTCAAGAACTGCTATGGATATCAAAATCCAACAAAGACATTACATTAAAAGAATGCTACAGACTAATAAGGATAGAGTAATTATAAGAGATATTGTTCAGCACTGTTTTAGCTAATACAATCTATTTTCCTCAAATGTCAAGTGGTCCCTGACCATTTGTTTATATTTAAGGGTAAGTCACTAAAATACTAACTGAAAGCCCTGTATACATGGACATGACTTGAGAAATAGTGAGCTTCTCTTTGAGGTTCTCTTTAGACTATTTGGTCATGGACCCTGATTTTTTTTTCTCTTTAAAGTGAATCTAAGTTTTCTATTATAGGAAGTCCTTTTCTCTTAGACTAATCAATATATCCAGAAAGCACCATTAAAATCTTTTATCTATAGTGTGTAGAATTAGCTATCACTTCTTTAGATTCTATGGGAATGTATACACTAAAATATGTCATATCAAAGCTTTCAAATTAACCACCTTAGAAATGTGGACTCATAATCCAGTGCTCAAATATTATTAGAAAATTTTCTGAAGTTTCTTTGGGATTTATATTTGGACCTAAAAGTACTTCTTATGAATATTTTCAATACCCCAAGATAAATTGTTTTGGAAAATAGGAAAAAAGCAAATTAGATTAACATGGAAGATGATCAAGTTGGAGATACAATTCTGACCTCAAAAAGGTGTTATTTAAAAATAGTGGTACTTGAATGATAGTTCTGAAGACAATTTAAAAGAAATTTCAAATGCATTTTGAATGCTGACAGCCTCATTAGAATAAATGTATTTACTCCAAAAACGACTACTACTTTGAAAGACAGCTCTCACTCAGATGTACAAAATTTTGGATGGGAGTAATTAGGAGGTCCAATTTATTTCTTTACAGAAATATTTTTGGTGAGTATACCAGGTGAGGTCAAGGAAGTCATCCCATTACTCACCTATTAAAGTTGGACTGCCTCCTGAGGATATGTGGTTGACGACAGCAGAAGACAAGAAGGATATCACTTTGATAAATACCCTAAGGGTCTGCAAAATGGCAGTGCTAGGAGACATGTGCCAAATCATGTTTGGCTTTGGCCCCATAACTCGTGATTCTGTCAAGGACTCATCACGTCAATTGGTGGAAAATGGATTACTGTCATTCTTCAAGGTATGGCACCTCATTCCCCATTGATTGGCATGCCAAATCCTTCACAAAGTAATGAGTCAGGAACGATTCAAATCATCATCCAACTGTCAGCTTGATTGCATAGCCCTCTATCAATGGGATTAAACTGGTGTGGCATCCAAAATGTAATGAAAGGCATTACTTTATTTGAAAAGTTGACAGGTTAGACAGGGATGCTGGACCCAGGAGGCCTAGGCATATAGAAAAAAAATTATAATAAAAAATTTGAGGAGAGTGAATTGATAGATAGATGATATAAATATATGTTTTTAGCCTTTTAGAATTAAAAGGGACACTTTAGAAATCATCAAGTTGATGCCTATTCTCTAACCAAGAAAAAAAAATTGAAATAAAGGAAGAGAAGTGAGTCACTAATGTTAGTTAATGAGGAGAGAATAGAAGTAAAATATAAAGCATTTTCTCTGAAAGGAAAATAACATGGTTTTCAATTTTGGTTCTTTTACTTACTAGTTGTGTCATTGTGGTCAAGTCTCTTAGACTCTGTCTCTTCACCTACCAATCACGTACACTTATATTACATAGATCACATATGTCACATAGATCACATAGATCTCTCTCTCTCTCTCTCTCTCTCTCTCTCTCTCTCTGTAACCGGAAACAACAGGAGAATTAAGAGAGCAAACCACTGAGACAATCAGGATTCCATCTGAGTGTTTGCCAAGAAAAATATGCTGTTCTGTTCTTCAATCCACATGCAGTACACACACACACACATATACACACACACACAATGCATGTTATAGATATTCAAATTGAATTTCTTATTTTTCTTTTGCCTAGTGATTACCAGCATTTTATTTTAGAAAAGGACCATCACTTGAACATACATAACTCATAGAGATAATCTTACCTAATATGGTTTAGAGAAATCACAAATTTTTCCAAGGCTCTATACCTAGTAAAATGTTAGGGATTTATTGGTATGGCTTCAAAGCCTTCTCTTAACCATAACCTGTGATGCTTCTCATGATGCTGATGATCCTGAATCATCAGCAGAAGAAAACGCTTTCCTAGTGTTTTTTTAGCAGATACACTGGGACCATGCTGAACCATTTATATCTTGCTGTCTCCTATTCTATGATCTAATGGGTTGTGTTTCAAGAGACTTGCCTTACATGCAAGTAGCTACCTTATGTGTAAGTGATAATAAAAGAGAAACTTACCTGTAAATTGCTTCAATAATATTTATTAAGGTTTACTAGATGACTAAAGGTACATTATTTTGAATCTCAGAAAACATTTTGTTTTGATAGTGGGGAGTGTTACACCTCCTTTATTAGCTAAAGCACTTATTAGACAACTGACTAAAAACTAAGTATCTGATTATCATTGGGGTGTTAGAACTTTAAAAAGGATATATCATTTTATGAAAACTATTCCCGAAGTCAGGTACTAGGGTTAGAAATGTGAGTCAAAGTGATTAATTAGACATCTATTTTACTTTTAGAATTCTCACCATATTTTCTGCCAGATTTTTCAGATATGGATTTTGTGTAAAGTTCTGGAAATCACATCTTTAGAGTGGCATTGACAGTTTAGAGTATTATCAAAGAAGAGAAAGTGGACTTTCATCAAGTTGAGAAAATCTGATACACTATGTACTTTAATATGCTTCCTAGCATATTAAATGTCTCTTGCCCCAAATTCTGTAGTTTAACTTTGTTCTCTCCATCATTTCTACAGCTTTTTCTACAAGAGTTCATTCTTGAATAATGTCTACCATAGCACCTAAACAGGGACTGGCATATAAGAGGGGCTCAGGAAATACCTGTCAGACTGTTGTAAAGTACCCAATGGATTAATGTCTCATGGTTGTACCACAGAAGAAGCTGATTTGATGGATATATACATGTTGCACTGTGGTGGGCACTGAGAAAAGAGTATGAAACAATAAAAGTGACATATGCATTGGCCTCAGAGATTTTTAGAGTTTAGTGGAGAAGGCAAAAACATTCATAAATGATGCAAGGGAAACAGTATCACATAAATAGTGACAGCACTAACTTTGGTCTCAGAGAGAACTGGGTTCACGTTTTGACATTACCACTTACTAGCTGGATGGTATAAGGCAAGTCTTTTAACCACATCTAGGCGTCAGTCTTCTAACCCAGAAAATAGAAATAACAGTATCATATATCTCATGCAAATATTATATGATGGAACATACACAAAGGTAAAGAATCATATCTTGTCTCACTATTTCTACTACGCTAAGCAAAGTTGGACCATAGCAACCACTCAAATACTTGTGGAGTGAATTAATGATGACTTAATTACATATTTATAACTTCTACCTAGTAAACTGCCTTACATGTAGTAGGTGTCTAAGAAGGTGCTGTTGAATGAATAAAAGAATGAATCAGAGAAGCATTTTTTAAGCTCAGCATATATAACATTCTTATCTCCATGTACAAAATTTCCTGCCCTTTTATTGCATTTGTAGTCATAAAAATGATCATTTATGATTATCTACCTTTTTCTATAACCCCCTCTGGTAGCTTGGTAATATGTCAACTAGGTTAGGCTGAATTACTTTCACAAGAGAATTTTTTTCCTTGTATTTGCAGGATAAAAATAAAGCAGCAGCCACTTTGTAGGTAGTACATGTGGCCACTTACTTTTTGGCACTGAGTTTCATGTGGGTAGCAGATGGGCTTGCAACTGTTCCATCTTCCTCTGGATCCTCCTTTGGTTTCTCTGACTCCTGACCAGGTATAGTTAACTCCAGAATAGACACCATATTCCCCTGCCCTATCATGGTAAAAGCAGCAAAAACTAACATGAGTTTCAGTCTATTCTTGTGGGTTATAGTTCAAAATGCATAAAATCTTTCTAAAAAGTTTATGTTTTTCCTTTAGTAAAGAAATCCTAGGAAAATTCTCATGTTCTTGTGAATTTGATTAGGGTTCTGAGGGATTTCATTCCACATATGACTTCCCAACAAGAGAAGGCCCTACCAGGGGTGTGGGCCTTCAGATGCTCAGGCCCCACAGAAACAATAGGGCAGAATAAAACTCAGGCAGACATGGCATCTAGTCCTAGCTCTCAACATACCAGCCCTGAAGGTCTGGGTAAAATCAGTATGCTATGAGTGTCAGTCTCTGCTTTATTCAATGACAGATATCATCTTCCACTGCATAAATTATACAAGTACTATAGTGACTAACAATTACAGTGAAAGCAAACACATGTAGAAAAAATACATATATATATATATATATATATATATATATATATATATAGTGTCTAGTATTTGCAAATATGAAATATCTTTTTGGCATTACTATTTTTTCAAAGCTATCATTTAGTGAGATATTGCTTGACAACAAGTAACATGCTGAGATTATATTTTATTTATTCCCTGTAAAATATATCTTATTTTCCCTATTGCACATATGAACAAACAAGTTAGAACTGAGGTCAGTTAGGTAACTACCCTAGAGTTTTAGCCTAGCCCACCTACACAGTAAGACAGCCTAAATATATTATTTAAAACATTAAATTTTGTTTTAATGTTGAAAATATGGTGAATTACTTGCATTAGCTGTATAATTGTCATGTTACATGAGTTGTTTAGAATACATTTTATTAAACTGTATAATGATGTAATGCAAAAATGAAAAAAGTACTGCATATTAGATGACAGTCCATTCAACACTAGGCAATAGAAATTACCAAATCACTTGACTCACATCAAAGATTTTTCAGGCTTTGGAAAGGTTAGTGTGACTGACAATACACTTTAAAGAACTGACTATCCCCGAGGCATCAACTATCTATCAATCAAAAACTTTCTGGTGATATTTAAGAGCAGCTATTTAACTTCAAGCAATATTATTTTAATTAGAGAAAATTGAAAGTAAGAATTTTGGTATGGTAAATAGTAAATGTGGATTCAATCATTTGATATGTCTTAAAAGGTGATAATAAGGTTAAGTTTGGGTTTTGAAAATCAGCATGATATTGATACATAACTGCCATTGACCTAAAATGGCAGTTATGTGCTTCAGAAAATTTTTAAAATTGAAATATGAAGCATGCTTAAAGATTGATTGGGGTATGAAGAAATTATTTAGGTAGATAAATATATATTATTTTCTATGTGAATATGAATATATGTGGTGTGCATGTGCTTATATAGAAAATATTATGTGTCTGTGTGTGTTTATGAGTTTACCCAAAAAAGCTGTTATCACTTAGGTTTGAAGGAAATTGGTATACATATGTAAGCTGTTGCTAATTTTAAATCTTGCAAATTTAAGTTAAGACTCCAGATGGGTAAAATATGCTAGGTAAACAGTTAAAGGAAATGAACAATTACAAGCAGGTCAAATGGTAAAAAGATCTGCTTTATTTTAGAATGTGAAGTTTAAGATTTCAGATAATTAAATTTAACCAAAATGTCAGTAAGCTTTATAAATAATGATTATAAAAGTATAACAACAATCCTTGTTGTTGAGAAATAAAAAAAGGAATTAAAGGGAGTAACTAAAAATCATTAATTTTTAAAGGTATTTAAATGGGAAAATATTATTTCCATAATAAAATGAAACTGCAACTCTGGTATCACTAGTACATAAAATATTGAGAAGTAATTGCAGAAATCAGAACAATGAGTCTCTTGCCTACAAAAATGAGTGAAGGGATGTGAATTGGAAGCTTAGAAAGAACAACCAATATAGAAGTTAAGTACAAGAAAGAAAAGAGAGAGAGAATAAGTTATTACCAAAAAAAAAAAAATCTACACAGTACACAATGTTTGGATAATTCATTTGCTAGAGTTTATGATTTATATGTGAGAAATATATATGTACCTGGAATAAGGTACATTTTAAGAAAACAATCTAGAGCAGGATGAAAAATATTGAGTCCAAATTAAAAATAGTTTATTCATGAATATTTCTAATAAGTAAATAAAATCTAGTGAATTTATGCTCCTGACTGAACAGCTTTAGACTTTAGGGCCAGTATATGCATGTTCTAAGTTAATGAACACTGTGTGTCTATGGTAATACAGGATGTACACAAGTTAAATTATGGTAACAGAAACATTGAATTAATTAACAGGAAGTAATGAAGTGAATGGAAAGCACCATTGCTAATTGTGGCTGAATTCTTAAAACTATAAGACATTTTTGGGGCATGCTTCCTACATTGCACAAGCTGAATACTTTCTTATATTCTTTTTGAAATAACAATATTTCCTTTGCTGCATATGGTAGGACTTCTTTTGATTGTCTATAAACATTAACTCTTTTCAACCTAAGATGAGAAACTTTTCAAGAATGAGAACTTGGAGCCAGGCCTGGACAGAGTTCCATCTGGAACTAACTTTTTCTTCATCAGAATCCAATCCAAAGCAAAATAAATCTAGAAAGGTTAAACACCATTTACCAATACTGCTGGTGCAAAATCTGATGAGAAAAATGAAATATCTATTCCCTATTTCCTCTCTTACACTCACTTGTCTTTATTTTCTTTCTCTTTCCAAACTCTGAAGTGTCTGCCCTCCAATGCTTCTCAGCAAAGTTTTTGATATTAGAAAAATATACATAAATATTATTTAAAATTACCATGGTATAGATCTGAAGTGAAATTTTAATTGTTTTCTAATTATAAAATAAAAATTTCCTGATTAAAAAATTTTGTATATCAGCAGAAAGCTAAGATTTTCTAGGGGAAAGTATGGGCTTTATTGTCCAGGAAATCTTCATATTTGAGTTGCATTTAAAGACCTATCAGACCCTCCAGTCAACTTCTTGCTCAGCCAGGCAAAGCCCTACAATGGAAATGGCTACATGGCTGGAAGGTTTATGCTGCCATAGTGTAAGAGCAATGTTCAATTAATTTTACTGAACCCCAGTCTTGAATACTGCTAGTTTGGTACACCTAGTCTGTTTTTAAATTTAATCAAATAGTACTAGTAGGATCAGTGAAAATTTGAAGTAAATTGAAAACATTCCAATCAACTTTAATCTCTCTTCATGTAGATATCCCTGAGTTTCCTGAGAATTTTCACAGAATAGAAGCGTGGTGCAGACAACTTGGTATTCTGGGTGTCTTTTTTTTTTTTTTTTTAACCTTTCTTTTTAACTCATCCTATTACACATCTTCTCAAGGTCTCTCTTCTGGTGAAAGAAGGATGTATGAGTAACTATTTTCAACCAGGTGTTATGAGTAGCAATGGCTTAATAAAACCTACATTGATAATAATTTCAGGACAAATAGAAAAAAAGGGACAAATAAAGCATTGGTTGTATCTTATATGATAATTTTTTTAGAGTAGATGTAGATATAACATACACCAAATAATCAGATATTTACTTTTATTTAAAGCTGGACCAGTTTTCATATACACAAATAATCAAAGTGTACAGTTCAAAGTCACTTTGTATGTCCACAGCTCTCAAAAATTCCCATTTTCTTTGTCTGATGGATAAGAAACAGCCTGCTACATTTTTCTTAACTAAGGGTCTCACACATTGGCAATTTTGTCAACCTAGAAGTAAACACCACTGCCATGTCCGAATCATAATAAATTTTGTTTACTGTAGTTAGACATTGGGTTTGCTTACATTTTAGTTAAAACAGCTGAAGATTTATCCTTCTGTCAGAGCCACTGGAAAATTGAGAGTCTTGTGCAAGTTGTAAGCTTTCTGCTTAATCTTCTGGAAACTTTTCCAATTTTCCTTTAATAACACCAGGAGGCCAGTGGTGTGCCACTTATGGATGGAGGGGGAGGAGTTCTCCATCCTAATCCCCCTCCTTTACTCAGCTGACAGGCTCCACAGAAATGAAATGCAGTAATATACATTAGCACTAAGTTATACACCAGGCTGTCACCATCAGGTAAAATTGATCACAAATTACTGATTACTGAATCAGGAAAGTCATCAGTTATATTGTACTTGATTACTTTCTCATAAGAGGAATACATTACAGAATGTGGTGAGATTACTCATGCATAAGAATTTGGAAGTGACACCTAGCAGCCCACACTCCAGAGGAAAGGAGAATTGTGCTGAGGAAACACTCTAAGTTCCCTATATAAATTGTTTTAAATCAGCTATTAAATTATGGCAAATACTGTTGATGTACATTTGAATAATTTTCAACTGTCTTCTACATGGAAAACTTGTTCATTATACATACTCTAGAAAGTGCCATGGTCATTTTATATCAGCTACACTTTCTGGTAGAAAGAACTCTGATACTGGTCAAGGTTACAAAATTAGGCCAATATGGGATTCTTGCTAGGACAAGTTAAGATATAAAAGATATTTTTATTGTGAATCATTTTTTCCTTGAAGATCATTTTGATTCATCTTTACTTTCTCCTCTCCCCTATGCTATGGTTGTCTTAAGACATATTGTAAACGGCTTACCATTTAAAAGAGGTTCTTCTGCCATTAGAAGATCATATGGGCCAGCATAAGGGTCATGAGACAGATCTTAAGCAAAAATAAATAAATATAAAGGAGATATTAACATTCACGTACTGTCTAATCAACTCACCAGGAATATGGAACTGCAGCATTCTCTTAGGATAAAGAGTGTGCATCTGCCCATATACAGACAGTTTTATCAGTAGCAACTGATGGCAGCTGATTGAAACAGGGTCTTGGAAAAGAGATTTTCTATATAGAAGAAATATAAGGGTATATTGGCATCTTACACATTACACCAAAATCAAGTCAAGCTGACTAAGGCATGTTTTGTTGTTGTTGTTGTTGTTGTTGTTGTTGTTGTTGTTGTTATTGTTGTTTTTTCCCAACTGGTGTATACACCGAGTGTCAGAGATAAGCAATGGTTTAGAGGGGAGTGTGAAAAGCCAAAGAATGAACAGAAAATACCTTCTTGGATTGTGCAATTTACACTAAGATTTGGTGTCTCTGCAGTGTTAAAATATGTAGGCTGATCTCTTATTTTTGTTAAAGTTCAGAGAGCAATATGCTTTTATGTTTGGGCAGTGACTTGAAATATTTTACTTTTGTGCTATATGCCGTTTGGCCCCTCCCATTCACCAGACTGTCAGCAGAGTTGGTGCTATGTGGATACAGTTCATTCTGCTGAGAGAGTAGATTATAGTAACAGTACTAACTCTGCTTCTGCTTCTGCATAGTCGGCAAGTGACATTTAGCTCTTGGAGTCAGCAAGCCCTGGAAGCTGCAAGGAAATGAGAACACTAAGAAGGCCTTCTCTAGTCACTGGTGTGAACCTGGATGTTCCCCTGGTTACCCACCATCGTCTTCACTGTTCCTGGCCGGATTTTGTCCCAGTAACTGTGAGTTTATTCTCCACATTCCTAATTTCCAGTCAACGTTTGCTTAACAAAAGCATGGACACCCAAAACCACAGAATTTCCTAACTGAATAAGCTCACTACCTATATAGATTCCTGATCCAATTGCATCCACAAGTTTGGATTTCTTTGATTATAGACACCAGCTAGAAACAAACCCCAGTTTTTATTTGGTCCATAATTGAATATTTGACTACCTTATTGTTGCTTTGCGGCCCAGTTTTAGTACCATATTCGTACAAATAGTCATGGCACACCCCGTTCTTACTTAGGAACAAGTGTCCAGTACCAGAATTCCAAAATTTTGATTCTTATGAGATTTACAGAACACATCTTCCCACACAGAGGGAAGAAAGAGCCTTTTCAGCCCACATGTCATGTGGTATTATAAAAGAAGAAAAAACTGTAACATAGATGTATATCTAATTTTTTAATGGTGAAATTTGAAAGGAGATAAATTATAATGGGGAATGCTGGGCTGTCTCTCCTTATGACTCATTATAAATGTGTCTGGACAGTGCTTCATGAGGAAAAAAAAACTCAATCACCATTTAATCATCAAAGTTGGTTGTTTATAACAATAAGATATTTAATGCTATGTGACAGAAAACAAATGTCATGCAATGCATTTTTTTTCTTTGCCTGAGCTTTAGTCTTCAGTAAGAGCCGACAAATATTGGCATTATATGTCACTAAGAAGTAAAAGATCATGCTCTGACCTTCAAGAATCCCCACAATATGTACATTATGTTGATGTGCCCTTTGTTTTGTCTATCTTGGTTTGCTTTGGCAGCCTCTGCAATTTCAAGATGAGTGAGGTTGTTTTACCAAGTTTCCAATGGCATAATTTTAGCCAAGGAATTAACTAATGACAAAGACTCCTTCTTTCACTATTTATTTATTTATTTCATTCTGACACAGCTGGGAGACATGACATGTTGAGAATAGCATAAGCCATAAATGCCTGAGATGCTCATTTAGGATCATCCGATGACCAAAGCACTTTCATTAAAGCAAACATAAATATTTCCCCCCCAAAAAAAAAAAAACAGTTTGGTTTTAAGTGGCAGTCTTTGGAAAAGGCTTCATCAAAATAGGTCAAATTTTTTGTTTTTTTCTTTTCCAGTGGTCATCTACTCACTCATCAATAACATGTACCATCCCTAAGGTTCCAATCAGAACCCTAATCCATGGAAGCTTACTCCCAACCCCACTGCTATCCTCACTCACTCTTTCTTTAAACTTCTAAGTTCTTTAATATTTATTGTACAATTTATCACTTAATTATATTTTCCTTGATTTTGCCTCTTTGCTTCTCTACCCAGCTAGAGATCAAGAAAATTGAGATGGGTAACCACATCTCTTCCTTCCTAGTACATGACATAGCACATGGCATACTCTCAATAAAAATTATTTATAAGATTTATTACTTAACTACAGATTGGGTTTAAATGTAGACAGATAAAAGATAAAATATAAATATGATTAGATCTCTGTTTTCTCCTGTGAAGTTAGAGAAATCTCTCTCTGTACATATGAACTGTACATTTTTTACTTTTCAAGGTAATTTTATATCTGATATGATTAATCCTCATAATCACCCTCAAAGATAAATAACATTGGTATATACGTATATGTGGGCATGTGTTCATGCCTATGAGTGGAAGAGTCTAGAACCTAAGACTTAATCCTACCTGATATGTTCCACTCTAAATAACACTGGCATAATTTGCTGTTTATTTAGGGGAAGTAAGCTTTAGGTTCTTCTAGCTAAGGACCTCATTAAGACAGTGCTGCTGAAATCCTCTAAAAAAGAAGAGGCTCCATTGAGTTTGGCAGACTAACGAAATTACTCTTCTAAAATTCTTAAAGCAGCAAAGTAAAGAATTATGCAAGGTTTAAAGTAAAATTAGTGAAAAGAACTCAGCAGAAGTAAGAATTAGCCTCAGTTGTGCACATCTCCACACTTGGGCCTCTATGGTCTCAATAAAATGAGAGTTCATTTTGAACATCCCTTCCAACCCTATACTTATGATCAGCTTCTCTCTAGGACTGATAATTAGGAGTAAATTCTCTATTGTTCAAGCCTGTTATCTGTGCCTACACTTACTATTTGGGTCTTAGTATAATGCTATTATCTGGGTAGAAATTTGAATTGAGGCACTATTTATTATCAGTTTTTGTTATAGTTATTTGTTTATTTGTTTAATTGTTTGGCTCATCTAATTATACATATTTAAAGAGCTAACTGGTGATTATATTTGATTTAGGAAATCAAAATATGGTCCCTGGAGACATGTGGCAAGTTAATCTAGTTTTGCTGAAGAAAAAAAAATTTCCTATTTCTCTTTAAAGTTTGAGAGTTTCTTTATCAGTTAATATTTATTAAGCACATATTCAGTGCTCCAGAATACTATATAAGGCATTTATAGAAATATAAAAAGTGGAAGAAAAGGATCTAGCTCCAAGTGCTCAATAATCTTCCCTGAGAGTAAAGCATGTAGAGATGACAGACAGCTGACAACTCAAAGAAATGCATAATAAATATCAAATTCCCAGTTTATTTACTTTTCTAAGAATTTATGGCGAATATTTAACAACTGTCTCTCTGGGAGGTAAATAACTAGGTTTGTTCTGTTTGCCAAATTTCATGGTGTAAATATACCCAAGTTGGCCATATTTAACATGAGGTCACTGAACACTGGGTTGGGAGAGATGCATGAAAGAGGTTCCGGAAAGCCAGTTTCTGTTAACTCAGCATACAGATACTCCTGTAGGAGTTTAGATCAAGCAAAATCTCCTGAGCCAAAGTGGCCAAGTGTATTCTGTAGAGAAATATCTTTCGTATCTCTGAGGAGCAGAGAGATATGAGTGAGGAATGACTGATGTGATAACATTCCTGGTAGGAGAGGTGATATAAGAACAGATCAGGGGGGCAATGACCAAGATAGGCTTGAGGAACAGTAATATATCTGTTTTTCTGTTATTCTGGCATAGAATATTTATTTGAAGGGATCTTAAAAAGTAGGAAAAAAAGTGGGGAAGAATTATTATTTTGAATTGTACCTTATAGATTTGCCTGTGCAAATACGTGAATAATATCTGTGACTATAAAGAAAACTTTTAAAACCAATAGTGACAAATACCAAATTCCTTTTTTAAACATCAATTTGATGTTTAAAACAGCATTATTAAGAATTTTTTAGAGGTAGAAATCACCAAGAATATTCTTATGGATAGCTTCCCAATTATGGGAAATCCCGGCAATGCAAAATTACTCTGAGGAAGAGAACTTAAATCTCTCCAGTCAAGTCAGATTAAATTTTTGCCGAAATTATATTCAGTACCACTTTGGAGTATTGAAGATTCATCTTTTTTTTTTTCCATTTTCCATCAAATAAATCCATGTTCTGCCCTAGGAAACTTTAACTTCAACACTCCTTCACAGCAGAATTCACTGTTGTAGCACTATTCCAAAATATTTCCATTTTTGTCAGATTCTCTGAAGATAAGGTTTTATTTTGATAATTCATGTGGCTGGATATCAAACAGCTGCCAGTATATCTCCCAACATCTGCTGTTTAGTTTTTATCAGTTTGTCCCATCTGGCCTACATTCAACAGGACCCAAATCAAGACAGAACAAAATTACAGGACTTTCAAAAGCAAATTTACATTATTTTTGGAAGCATCAAGTATTCTTTTCAGTTGTTAGAATTGGGAACTATGTTGTCTATCATCCTAAAGACAACTCTGAAGCTTTTCAAATTACACTTTTCAACACTCTTTTCGCCACAATGTTAACATCTCTAAAATACGTGTCTAATGTTTATCTTTACTGGCATCATTTTGGCTCTGAAACATTAAATAGGATAATGAATAGTAAATTGTTAGTACTCATGATAACTGTAATACATCTGAATCAGTAGTTTAATCTACACATATAAGTCCAAGAGGATTTCTCATACTAGGCATTTTAATTTTTTTCTTAGGATTTTTTGCATCTATCTATCCTTTAACCCCCTTGGTTTCATGTACAAATTTCTGAAGATATCCTTCTCTCATACTTCAAAGTATAACTTGTTATAAAAGATCTTCTGCCTCTGCCCACACCTATCAAGAAAAAGAACTTGTATAGTAAATATAGCACCTACCCAGTAACATAAAAAGTCACCTTGTCTATGACCCTACCATCTTTCAACTTCTCTTGAATTAATTCCTCTCCTATGAGCCTTTGTAGTGTATATTTAGTCCCAGTTTCTCCCCTATGTTCAATACCTACCTGGCATTCTAACTACTTAAGTGAAAATAAGATGTACAGCCTCATTTTAAAATGAAAAGACTGATACAAGAAAGCAAATGATGCTCCAAAACCATGTAGTAAATCAAAGGCAGGACAGAGATGAAATCAGGAAGATTTGACTCAACAAACCCTGCTCTTCCCAGAACTTCCCTGGATTCCAGCAGTAGCACAGTACATATTTGCTAAAGCAGAGTTAGAATGTGTTTTTCACTTCAGAGAAAAGTGTGGCTGGAAGAAAAGGTCTGGTTATAAATAAATTATTTTGTTCACATCCTTTTTACAAAATCATGATGAAAATAAATAAATATATAGTTTAAAAAGAACAGCACTGCAATTGTGTCATCTTTTTCCTTGTGAAATGTCTAACTAGAGAAAATTCATTTCTACTGTGTCCTTACACTCAAGGTTGAGAATCAAGACAATTTTCTATCACAAAGGCCTTTAAACAAATTCCGCTTTCTCACTAGTGTTTGCAAAGTATTGTTTCCTATGAACGGTCAAGTGTATTAATTTTTTTTCTTTATTTGAACCAGTGGTTTGGAGGAACCAACAGTTTTGTTTAGGGCCTCCTCCACAATTAATTAAAAGTGACAAGTCAAGGACCATTACAGTCAGGAAAACTGGGTATCTGGTTTCTAACTCTCATTCTAGAAAATTCCTTTCTAATAATTATCTGAGGATAATCAGAATCCAGGGATTTTTTGCCCAGTTTGCTGAAAACCCATTTTCAAGGTCTGTAAATGCCTCTTCCTCAGGTCTCTTCTTCCAGGGCCAACCATAATTTCAGAGCCCACTCTGTCTCCCATCTGGCCCAGGATGTTCCAGTGCTGAGAATGGAGTTTAGATATTCAGGACAAGGTGTCTGTGTATATAAGCATGAAGATCTTTACAGTGCAGAAGAACAGGCCTAGGTCAAGGGTCAACACACAGGGACTGAGGCCATTGCCAGGTCTTTCTATGTCATCACATTTTGTGTAAATCTAAAGAATCTGAGAATTCTACATTTCAAACTTGATATTTCTGGTCTTTAACCAAAGTACCACTTTATCTCATTGATTTATAATTGTTGAATATTTAGACAGGTGGTATGAACTCCTCTAAGAGCTCTTTTGCCAGCCCTGCCAATGTTAAACACAGGCCCACTCTCCTTTTTCAACTCACAATAGAAATGAATGTACATTACAAAAAAATATCAGGTGAATTTGATCAATGTAGTAAAAAATGAACCATAATTATTTTTTCAAAATAATTATTATTTAAGAATTTTTACCACATATTTAGGTAAAATTCAAATTTATGATTACACAGCATCTGAAGCCCTGCTTTCTCTTCTAATTTTGCTGTTAACAGTGATCCATTTGTTTGTTACAGTGTTAAATTTCTACTTCATTCATTCTATAGAGACTCCAAAACAGAATAATTCTATGTTTCTTTCTATTGTGTCCATTCAAAAGAGTAGAAAATTTAGCCTTGCTCTCACTCGCCTTTTCTCTCTATAGAGCAATGGTATTTTTATTGCAATGAGAAATTTACATGCCCATTTCAAAGTGCTAATTCTTGCTCAAAATAGCTTTGGCATAGTATTGAGATTTCTCCCCAAAAAGAAATGCTAAATCTACAGATCCAGTATAGGGAATTTAGAGGTTGTGCCCAGTAACTTTACTATGTCTGTCAGGGAAGTCCCCTTCACCATTCAAGAGCAATTTCATCTTTGGCTTGAGCAGAACTTTTGTAGCTTAATGCATTATAATTTCCTCCTGTCAGACATCTCATATTCTACATGCCCTTCATCTGGCCTGTGTCACATAAAGAGGAAGGAATGCAATTTCCAGCCACCTGTAGAAAACTGCTAAGTTTTATTTCCTATATGATTCCTAATACACTGCCCAGTGAAAGGAATTCATTATCTTCAGATGAAGTAATTATCCTCAAGTAGAGTAGAGAGGAAGCACATAAACTTTTAATTCTGACAGGGATGGGTTCAAGGGCTGGCTCTTCCAACCCTCATATGCTATATGATCCCTGGCAAATTGCTTAATGTCTCAAAGCTTCAGATTCTTCATCTGTAAAGCAGAAATAATATATCTATCTTAAAGAGTAATTGCGAGGATTAGTTGAGACAATATATATAAAGTTTCTGGCACTTGGTAGGCACTCAATAATTACTATTATTATTCAAGCATCTAAATAATTGCTATAATCCTGCTGATAACTTTTTATTGTATCAATCACATCTATGTAAATGATTCCTATGTGACCTCAGGTCTTTAATCTCCAATCAGGCACCTCTACTCAGATGCCTTAAAATGATCTCAGTTCAATTTGTACAATACAAAACATCAGTTTTTACAAAGTAATCCTCAAGTTTTCTGAAAGTGAAACAGAATTAGATACTCATTGTTTATTTTTTTTATTTATCCTTGTTTTATTGATTGGCACTTTAATTTTCATCATTGGTTATTTTTTAAACCAATAATAATATAAAAAAGATGTGAAATTTGCAGTAAAAATCTCTTCTTTCCAACTTTTTTCCCAAATTTCCATGGCTAAGCATTGTTACAGTATGCTATGTTCCCTTAATGTCATTGTTGACTCTGCTTTTTCATTTTTCCAGTAGATGGTACCTATCAGTAAAAGTAAATCCTAGCTTTCATACTTTGTAAATGCCTCTTATGTCTGTTTCTGCTCATTAATTTCTTTCTGAGGAATACTGCTATAGGTCCTCATGATTGTTTACCCACGTAATGATCTCTCTGACACCTAATCCCTCTCATTTTTCTTCCACCACCCTCCCCCCAGATTATTTTTCTGTGCAGGTTTCTATTGGCTATTATACCCAGGTAAACTAATCTACTTAGTTTTCAAGACCATTTGATATTAATTCCTGCCTTTCTTATTCATCTCACATAGCACATAGATGGGTATTTTAATATCACATAGATGGTAATTTTACATAAAGTTGGTATTTGTGCTTTGATGTTGTTTTCTGTTTTTGATTTTATTTTTGGTGTTTTTTTTTTTTTTCCCTCAGAGGCTTTGTTTATGCTGTCCCCTCTTGTTATAGGTTGAAATGTGCCCTCTCAAAATTTACATGTTTACTTTCTAGCCCCTAGTACCTCAGAATGTAATTGTATTTAGAGAGAGAATATTAACAGAGGTAACTAAATTAAAATGCAATCATTAGGGTGGCCACTAATTCAATATAACTGGTGTCCTTATAAAAAAAAGAAATCTGGAAACAGACATGCACACAGAGAGAACGTCATGTGATAAGAAGGCAGAGATAGGACAATGCATGTATGATCCAATAAACTACAAAATTTGTTGACAAATCACTTGAAACCAGGAAAGATGCATGAAATAAACTGTCACCATAGCCCTCAGCTATAGTTAATACTAGTACCTTCTCTCTTCCTTAGCTCTTGATAGAAAAAGAATGCCCTGACCTGAAATGGCTATCTTATGACCCAGAAATACCAACTATGAGAACAAATGGCTAACATGCTAAGAATGGCAGAGTAAAAACATTCTAAATGCATGAGGCCTTGATGATATGACTGACAGCTAAATTAATACCAGAAAATACTGATCTCAACTTCTTATTATATGAAGAAAATTAAGTTTTATTTGTTTCAGCCACTTTATTGAGAACAGCTGACAATATGCTAGGAGAGTCTATTTTACAATTATTTTATATATCCTGCTCACTAATGGTAGCTAGGAAATTTCCCCCTGGCATGTGGTAGATACTTGCCAGATAAATGCTAGTATTCTTTATTTCATTGTATGTTCTTTATGAAGCTGTTAACATCTGACCTATGCAGGTTTACTTATCCTGAGTAAACATGGATAACCTGACAATGAAATATTTATTTATGATCTCAGTAGTAGTAACCACTAGTGATTTCCAAAATATTTCCAAGCTCTACCATTCAAGAACAATAATAGAATTGTACTTTTCTACTCTATTTTAAGTTAAGTATGACTATAGGACTTGTTTCAGTAAATAGGAGTGTGTCACTTCCTGGTAGGAGCTTTAAGAAACAGTGCAGGACTCATGACCATTTCTTCTGCTCTGTTCCTGCAACTGGCAATGCTTCATATGGTGACTGCCCAGAAGCTTATGTCTCAGAATAAAAATGGTGTAGAGCAGAGTGCTTGGCTGACCCCAGATGGATATTTAATGTGAACAAAAAATTAACTTTGTTTTAAGCCACTGGGATTTTGGCTACCCACAGAGTAACCTAGTTTGACTAGTATAAAAAATAATCTTATCTCCTGAAACAAGATTTTAGGTTGAGTCAAACACTAAAACCTCCTATGGCCACCATTTTGGCTTCAGTGATCTGTGATTTAGGTTTTTTTCTGTCTTTTATTAACATTCATATAGTTTTGTAATACTATATGGCTTTCACCCAGAACAGTTATGAATAATTTTATGACTTTATTAACCCAGATTCTGCCCTCTAGGCACTTACAAGATCTATAGTATATTGAGTTTCTCTATAAATATTCAGTACATGCACAAAACACTGGCAAAATGTAAAGCAACAGCAGCATAAAGAGAAGAATTACCAAACACATTTGGAAATTGAAGACTTAAGGAAGGACAAAAGGGGGGGAAACAATTTATATTTCAACACTTTCAGGCTTCAATTCCATAAAACCATTTCTTTTTATGTGCTACTGTAAGTGTTATTAATAGTCATATCTGGGTTCATAGCACCTGATGGCAAAATTGCAAGGTCAACAAGGTTTGTGTTACTGCCTCAAGCCTTGGCAGTGGTAACTGCTTCTTCATTTCCATGGAACTGCTTTCTCCAATCTGTAGAACTCATTCCTGATCTCTCTCCTATCATCTTTTGCTTTTACTTTATCAAAATCTGAACTGTGGCCAACGATATTTTCCATGGCTTACTAAATAGTCTAATGACAGACAATTTGAAATTTGAATCTTTTTTGCAATCATGACTTGATAGGTCCTATCCCCATTTTAATGATCTAAAGTACTGATGATGGAGGGAAAACTCTCTTCTTATCTCTGAAATCATTTACTTAAGTTCCTTTGTCCAATATGTAATCGTAATTTGCTCATACTACGCTAACCTGTGGATATCACAGTAATAAGAATCTTAAAAGTACTATTAAGTGTTTACTATGTTTCAGGCACTCTTCAGAGTACTTCTCATAAACCAAATCATTCAATTATACCAACTATTTGTTCAAATAAATCACATTATTTCCTCATTTTTAGAGGTCAGTTAAGTAAATAGCCCAAAGACATGCAATTAGTATGATGTAAATCCAGGGTTCAAATGTAGGCAGTCTGGCTCCAGAACCTAATCAGTTAACTTCCACTGTATTCTGCCTCTCTGTCATTGTAAGTGTAGCTCAAATGGAGAGCTGGAGGTCTGGCACTATGTATGATCATGAGTCTAGGTTTATCTGAAAAGTAAACGAGAAGAGAAAGATGATTTATAATAGGTTTGCTGTTTTTCTCTTTCCTTCTGCTATAGTCCCATTGTGTTCTCCAAAATTTTATGTTGAAATCGACCCCCCAATGTGATAGTGTTTGGGGGTAGGGCTTTTGGGAAGTGATGAAGTCATGAGGGTGGATCCCTCATGAATGGAATTAATGCTTTATTAAAGAGATCCTAAAGAGCTCTCTCACTCTTCCTACAATGTGAGGACACAGTGAAAACAGCTATCTATGAACCAGAAAGCAGGCCCTTACCAGAGACTGAATCTGCCAGCATCCTGCTCTTGATATTCTCAACCTTCAGAGAAATAAATTTCTGCTCTTTTAGATATTCATTTATGGTATTTTTTAATAGTAGCCCAAATGGACTAAAACACCTTTCATAGATATACACTTTTCAAGAACATTTGGACTAGAGTATGTTCTGCCATTACCTTAGGTTATTTTTGTGTTTTTATTTCCAGCACCTTGCACCCCTTTTGATCAGAGAATAAATTCAGTCCCCACCTTCTATTCCCTGGCTAGTTTCTTTACTGAGCTTCAGCTACCTGCCACTTTTTTTTCTTAGAAGCCAGTTTTCCTGTTTACCCATCCTACCATGATTATTCCAGAGATAAATGCGAATATTCCAATTCAAGAATATTTCTTATATCTGAAATTGGACAGCCCACATCAGTTTTCTTTTTTCCTTTTCAGAGTTATGCTCTTAGAATCCTTAAAATAAAGAATTTTAGGGTGGGTGGAATGATACCTTGAAGTTATTTTTATTTAACCATGAAGGTCACTTGATGATCAGGGAAAGACTGCAGCCTTTCATTTCTCTTGCCTTCCCTAATGATGATAGCAGTATCCAGTAAGAAGTCAATAAATGCTACTAAATGACTTAAGTTCTTTGCATAATTTGTTGAGTATTTTTTTTCTCTTTAATTGTGGAACTCAAGCATATTTCACAGAGTTAATTTTGCATTGGTCTGTCTCATTTGCAATTTATTTTTTAACAAAATTATTTGATGTCTAAAGGCCTTTAAAAAAAGAAGCATTTCCTTTTGAACAATAAAATCACGTTTCACTGGCATAATTGGACTGGAATACAGACAGGCTCAAGTTTAGCTCTAAACTCAGAACCCATGAAGGTCGATTGGAAAAATGCAGTCGCCCATCCCAGTCTTAAGTGGCACTTTTTTCAAATTGTGTCACAAACATGCATACAAAACAAGGGCTAAGTGTAACGGATTATAACCTAAAGCTTTCCAGCCATGTCAGTTAGGAGAGTAAAATAAAAGAAAACTTGCAATACTTCAATTGAATTTTCTTCCACAGCATGTAGAAGGGATCAGGGAAATCAGGTTTAAGAAATAGCATACAGTGTGACCAATTCTTCTTTCAAAATTACTTTATCATGCTTTGCTTTTATTTCTGGATACTAACAGTTTGCTTTTATTTCTGGGTAATAACAGCGAATAAACAAAATCTGTCTTTTAAAGAAATGCCTATACAAATAACTGCTCAATAAATCAAGAACAATAAAAGATGTGTCCAGCTCATAGAACAATGCAAAGTAATACGTCAGACTGTCTCACCTGCACCCCCTTTGCTCAGCTGCCCACAATTACCTACTTATAGTACCATTCTTGCAATCCTCTTCTATCACCATTTAGCAGCTGATTTTGGCCTTCAGAGCTCTGTGAAAATCATGTTTATCTTTTGACTGCTCCTATTTCTAGGTCTGAATAACTGCCACCTACATTCACACTTACCTGTCATTGGCTTATCTATTAGTACCCTCAGAAGTGTTTTCCTGTCAGCCAGCAAGAGGAAATTTTGCCAGACCAATGGAGAAACAATCTACAAAATGGTAGAAAAGAGAGATTAAATTGATGGGAATAAAGAGAACTCTCAAGGCAGTGAGTGTTGCCACAGGAAGTGGATGATTTTCAGGAGTACAAATACAAAGACAATGCTTAAAAATAAAACTTTTTTTGCAGAGTCTCACCATTAGAAGGGCCTTAAAATCATCTGACTGAAATACTTCATTTTATAGGTATGGAAATTTAGCCCAGAAAAGTCAAGAGAATTAGCTAAGTTTGTATTGTGAATTAGTGACAGAACCGAAACCAGAACTAAAGTACCCTGAATCCAAGCTTTTCTTCCCCTGTTTTCTAGGGAGTCTTTGTAGTGTTTTACAATTTGAAGAAATTCAATAAATATTGAAGAGGACAAAGAAGGAAAAAAGAAATTGAAGGAGAAAAGGGAAGTAAGTAGATAATGTATTCTGAGGTCTTTGGACAAAAAAAAAAAAAAAAGCTTTAAAAAATGCTGTCTTTCCTGGTAAGACATGTAATGGAGCAAAGAACCAAGGCTCAATTTGGGGTTCCCATGAATGGCCTTGCCTTGCCTTGCCTACCTTACAATCTATAATCTCTGAAAATGATAGAAAAAATCATGATGGTAAATGAAATAAATGTCATTTGGGTGAAATAAGTTAACTCATAGGAAAATATAATCTCAGTGTTGTCTCCAAGCCACTTACCTACATTGGAGAAACGCTATTTAACAATTAACAGTAAACTAGATCAGAACTGCCTGAAAGTTACTATCTGCTACCTTAGTGTGGTCAAATCAGTATTTATTATAGATTTAGAGGCACATAATGATTTTTTCAGATTAAATAAAGGAAGAAGAAAATAAAACAGTGGAAGAGAAATAATCACAGTCAACAACTGATATCTCCAAAGGAACATCAATATAATGTAATTAAAAGTCAGGAAGAAATCTTTTCATTCTGAATGTATTTAAATTGTTTATCTCTTTACTGTTTGAAACATTACATCAATTTACTCAGTAGCTATTCCCTGTGGGCCCATGTGAGGTTGGAAAATTCTACTTTTTTGAGTTATTTTAAAGTACTTTATTTTGAGTTATTTTTTATGTTTGTATGCAAGCAGGTGTGCATGCATACACATGAACATGTATATGTATACACACATACACACTCTCTCTCTCATCCTCTCTCTCTGGAATGAGCCCTGAATACCAACACTAAGCTTGATCCTGGCTCTACATCTCAATCTGTGACATTGGAGAAACACATTACCTTTATTAATGAGGCCTTCCTTATCATTATAATTGAATTTCTGAAATAGGCAATATATGAATTTCTTTCTGGTTCTTAGACCCTTGGATTCATGTAAATGCATATCATTTAAATAATTACTTAATACTAAACATTTTATTGCTTTTTTTAAAAAAAAATTATACCTAGTAATGTCTCTGGTAGGACTCTTAGGTTTCAGGAATAACCCTCACCCATAATACCTTAAAGGGAGAATATTTTAGCTGAATTAATGTTCAGATTTAATCTCGTGTTGGGTGCTGCCATACAATCTTATTTTGTCTTCCCTCAGTTTTGTTTCACATGTGGAAAAACAAAAAGCCTTTGCAAAATGTGTGCAAATTGTTAAATGTCAGCTGAATGTCATTTTCCAAGTTCGGCACTCAAACAGGGCTCTCTGAAAATTGGTTGTCATCCACTGGGAGTTAAAGGAAAGATCTTTGAAAAGGTCCTGAGAGGCTTCATTTCCAGAGGTTTTTAAGGTCTCACAGGAGCTGACTGCTTCCCCACACAAGCCTTTCCCCTATGGTCTCCTGCAATGTCATAGTCCTTCCTGTTTCCATGCCTTTGATCATGCCATTTACCTGACCTCTCCTTGCCCTCTGTCTATCCAAATATAAATGTCCTTCACAGACAACATTAGTGTATTTTCTCTACAAAGCAGTCTTGTCTTCTCGGCCATGCATAATTTCTCCATTCTCTACAACCTGACTGAACTTGGACCCTGAACGAAGTAGTCCTGGTTTAGACTGGCAATGGTTTAGGCAGTGTTTGTTCACATTGCTCTGTACTTATTTCTTTTATCTTGAAACTTGCTTGTAAGCTCCTCAAGGTAGAAACTCAATGTTCCTATACCACTCACATTGCTTAGCACAAAGTTTTTTATGCAAGAAGTATTCCTATACACAATTATTTTGCCTCCATTCTGTTGTCCTAAATAAGCAGAGTAATTTGAATGTTCTGGTTGCCTTTAAGAAAAGAGCACATGACTATTATTAAAAAAAAAAAAAAAGACAAACTATTAAGGCAAGTAAGCAAAGAATTAAGAGCAGTATTTCGGCTGTCAGTATATAAACATTCCAGACCAAAATAGCATTTGGACCTGAATTACCTTGACCATTGTCTCCATAACATAATTAACCTTGCATTCTCTAAAAGCTTTTGCCTACACTCTAGACTGCTCTTCATAATCTAGATATAACTACCACAATTCACTGGGGAACTTAAATATCACAATGTCCAAAATGAGTCCATGCCCAAGGAAAGACATGAATATCTGATGGAACTACACCCTTTGGAAGTCCCTGGCATTTGTCTTACTGCCAAATTGACCTTCTCTGGAGAAATTAGGTTATTTTTCTCTCATTGAAGGGGCATAATCGGTGTGTTGACTCTTGTTTTCCTTCCAGGTAAATGGGACAGAGATAGATGAAGAAAAATAGAGAGGGAGTTTTGATGAATCTATCCAGTGTTTTATTGCTGATGTGGACCAATTCCATAAATTTCTAGAAATGCAATACTTTAGAAGGAAAGAGGGTGGGGGTTGGAATTTAGGGAGGAGGTGAGGGTAATGGGAGTTGATGCACTTTATCAGTAGTTAGACAGAAACATGCACTGCAGATGGACCCCATCACATAGGAAATTCAGATGACATTGAACAGAGTTTAATGTTTTCATTAAAGTGAGAAGAAATTTTTACTTGCCTAAGAAAAATGTCTTAACTAAAAAATAGATTTTTCAAAGACCAGAGACAACAGCAAGGTAAAATGTATCTGATTTATGGCAGGTTTAAAAGGTCTTCTTCCCACATGTGTGTCTAGATTCACAGTAGGTGCCACAACAGGATGATAAATGAAGAAATAACTCAACGAAAAAGTAACACGGCAGTGGGCTCTGGGGTGGTAGTGGTCATGTCACTCGGCCTCAGAGTGAAATTCAGATTCTGAGGGTGAGAATTTTAGGCAGATGAAAAAAAAGAGGGTAACACTGGGAGTCAGAAAAGTGAATTTTTTATCTCAAATTCACCACTGATCATCTGCATAGCCTTTGAAAAAATCATTTTACCTTTCTTTACTTTCACTTTTGCTTCTTTGAATAAGAATAACAATAGCCTGTTCACCTACTCACTGAGATGTTATAAAAAATAAAACACAGTGTGATAATAGATGAACTAGTGCTTTAAAGAGGTGGGAGCACCATACAAATGCAAGGTATTAATTATGTTCCAAAGGTATCATTTCAGGAAAAGAGATAAAAATGAAAGAATATATTATTAAATTACATATTTGAAAAGATAAGAGGCATATTGGGAGGGCTGCTTTCAAGAGATATTATAAAAGCTGGCATTCTATCTTCTAGACACCAGCCAATCCTCACTCAAAGACCCAGATTCAAGATGAGAAATAAATAGCTGATGGTGTACAGGAGGTGAACCATGCACGTAGGTAAATTGCAGATATGTACCGACAAAATAAAATTGGTGACTTACATAATGAGCACCACAAATTAGCATGCATACAAAAAACCTATTACAAAGATGTAAGAGAAGATAGAGGTTCAGAGTAAATTTAAAGTTACAAGATGAGCTCATAAGGACAATTATGAACAATTATGCTCTAAACAAGGGAGGGGTAGAACAGCAGGTACTAAAAAAACAGAATTTTGCTTAGGTTCATTCTGCCAGTAACATGAACAATAATTTCAGGGAAAAGCTAGCTGAAGTTCTAATAAAAAAATAATCAATAATATTTAATAAATATGTAAAGTGTATATAGTATTTTTTTGGACTTGTGCATTTGGCTATGGGGAGAAAAGAGAAGGAAAAGCTACGAAACTTATTTATTGGTTAGCTAGCAAGAAAAAAATAAAAATGTAGGAAACAGTGCTTAAATGCTAACCATGGGCCACTGACTTTAAATATTACTGTTGGTTAGTAGTTATCATATTGGTTATATATTGGTTAGTTGGCTATTATGATAGTTGATACTATATATAGTTGGTTATCAAGATAATGAGAGAATTTGCTTCATGATATTTAAAAGCATTTCTGGCCCTAAGATTAGAAAGTTCTAAGAGTATTTTCTTTGCTAGAAATCATATTCAAGGACTTCCAGCTCCCAGCAATAAACTAGAAAGTAACTTGGGAGAAGTGGAAGCTATTTCTTTGTATTCAAGGATACTAGACCCAGATAAGAGTATGGATTTTTGCTGAAAAGAAAGTCTTTTAAAAACCTAAAAAGTAGGTAAAAGTATATATAGTAAAAATGAGACCTAGCTTCCAAAATGAAATCCAGCTTCCATAAAAATGGCAATGAGACTTTTATCCCCTCTGATCTATCACCTTCACTTTCTCCAGAAGTTGGAATTCTTTGAGTAGAATTCAGAAATCCAACAGTGTGTGTGTATGTATACATATATATATTTACATATTGCATGTAATCTATCTAATCTATCTATCTATCATCTATCTACCTATTATCATCTATCACCTATAGATTCTGGCAGCTAGGATTCAGGGCCTTCACTAGACCCTGAAATGGGACTCACCACTAGCAAGTCCCATCTATGTACAGAGTCTCAATATCTCTGGTAATATGAGCAGATAGCCTAAATTTTTCAACTAGCATAAGACAGACTCCAACAGGAAATATGAGGACCAAAACAAACACTCAGACAGAAACAATAAAAGGAAATAGAAAAATACTTTTAAATTTTATTATAATTCATATTCTCTGGCTTACAAAATATTGTTAAAAAAGCAATAATTATGAAAAATTGGAGGCATATATCAAAGTAGAAAAAATAGTATAATGAACCCTGTGTACCTATAAGCTGGCTTAAAAAATTCTTAACTTATGATTAATAATTTTATCTCTAAAACTCCACCCACTTCTTATCTCAAATTATTGCAAAGAAAATCCTGGACTAATAGCATGTCATCTAGAAGTATTTCAGGACACACCACCAAGAGATAAGTACTCTTTCTAAAAATACAGCTACAGGAGTTCCAGTCAAGATGGTGAAGTAGGCAGACAATGTGCTTGCCTCCTCCAATTACTTCATTAAAATTACAACTAAAATATAGATTAATCTGGAGAAAAATCTGAAGGCTAGGTAACAATGTCCTATAAAAAGGGTATTAAGAAGAGGCCACCTCAAGATTACTAGGAGGAGTGAAAATGAGAACCCTGCTGGCTCCATACCCACAAAAGGTAGTCAAGAATAAGGATGGATATCTTGGCTGCAAAAGTACCACCTGAATAGCAAAGGGCCTCAGCTTGACATCAGAATCCCCACCAGGTTTGACCACCAGTTCCAGGAAGAACATCCCCAACAACATCCAGCTACGAAACTCAGGTGGGATTTTATTTGTCCACGTGAGATGAAGGTGACTAGAAACCCAGGTGTCCTCCTAAAGTACCTGCTCACATTCTTTCTCATTCCCAAGCACTCACCCTAGGCTCAAGTGGAGGGACAGCAGCTGGGGAGGTGCCAGAAACATACAGGGAGAGGCTAAGTTGTGTGGCTTCAGCACGAGGGCTAGAGGGACAATCACCATTGTCCTGTGTTGAGCCCTCCTCCCATGCGGCCATTGGGCAGATGCCATCTTTCCTGTTTTGCCCTCCCCCACATAGTTTAAGGGACCTCTGTGACAACATCAAACATTACAATGTTTGCATCATAAGGATACAAGAAAAAAAGGGAGGGCGTGGATAACAAGGGGTTGAGAACCTATTTGAAGAAATAATAACTGAAAACTTTTCTAACCTGGTGAAGGAAAGAGACATCCAAGTCTAGGAAGTGCACAGTCTCATACAGGATGAACTCAAATAGGCCCTCACCAAGATACATCATTAAAAAGGTTAAAATCTAAGAGAGACCCTTAAAAGCAGCAAGAGAAAGGCAGTTGTTACCTATTGGCGATCCCTCATAAGACTGTCAGCTGATTCCTCAGCAGAAACTTTGCAGGCTAGAGGAATTGAAATGGAGAGTAAATAATATGCTACTAGACAATGAGTGAGCTAATAATGAGATCACAGAAGAAATTAAAATATGTTTTTGGATAAATGAAAATGAAAACACAATGACCCAAAATCTATGGGACACATAGAAACAAGAAAAGGCAGAAAAGCTGAAGAGAATAAGAGGTTTAAACTTTTAGGAATAAAATAAGTAAGCCATAGGGATGTGGTGTGCAGCATAGGGGATATAGTAAACCATGTTGTGATAGTATTGTATGGTGTCAGACGGTCGCTGAACTTATCATGGTGACCACCTCTTTAAGTATATAAATGTTGAATAACTATGAGGTATACCTGAAACTAATATAATATTGTATGTTAGCTATATTTTAATAAACATCTTTTTCAAAATATATACATATATATTTATAATAATATCATACTAAATTAAAATTTTTTAATATCAAAAAATCAGATTTCAAAATTCTTTGGTTATCTCATTTTTTTTTTACTTATGTTTTATTTTATTCATGGTTTATTTAAATCAGAATCTAAATGATGACTTTGTGATGGTCATCTGGGTTGCTTAATTCTCTTTTGATCTGTAGGATTCTCTTTCTCTCTCTTTGCCCTCTTATCCCTTTTGCAGTTCATTTTTGAGAAACTGGTTCATTTTTCTATCAAGTATTTTATAGTCTGAATGTTGCTAATTGCATCCTTGTTATCATTAAATATGATTTTCTATCTCTGTTAATTTCTATTTATTGGTAATTAGATTTAGAGACTTGGCCAAACTTAGGTTCAATATCTGGACAAGAATTCAAGAATAGTTGATAATATGTACATCTCTGAGGAAGGATATAGTGTCTAATTGTCTACCCATTTGTGACATTTTAAGTGTTGAAAATCACTGCTCATAACTAAGTGCATCATTTGGTTAAAGGTTACAAAATATTCTAATTCTATAATTTTATCTTCATTTTATTAGCCGAAATACTTCTATAAAGAGAAGTATTCTCTTATCAAATATTTGATTTCCCTAATACACTTTTGCATAGATATGGAAAGCATGAGAAGTACTTAAATTTTGTTCTTTTAGATTTTTACAACTTAGTCCTCTAGCATCCTCTAAAGATAATCAAAACTTTTTTTCTTAAATATCATTATAAATTCAGACATATATTATTGACCTGCTACAATCTATCACAATTACAGTTTTTATTGCTGCGTGTAACCTCTCCGAGTTGGCTCCTCAGTCCTTGTGATGTGATGTGGGAATGTTTCGCAGCTTCTTTGAGTCTTGATTTGACAAGATGTTCCAGACCCATTTTGTACATCCTCAGTCTTAGGCCTGCAATCTTTTAGGTTTCCAAAGTTTTCTGATTCTTTCTAGTGGGAAATGGCATTTTGAGATCACAATTTCTTCCCCTCATATCAGTTCCTTATTACTTTCTGGGAAGATTTAAAAATACATTTATCTAGAATGTTTGTTTGTATATAATGGGAAGGTTAGTCCAAATGGCCTAGCCTATCATTCACAGAAACTCATCTCAGGGCCTTGGCTAGATCCACTCACCGGCATTTCTTTTTCTCATTTATTTGCTTGTTTCCCTAATTCTATCAAGGTTTTGCTTAAAATTCAGCTTCTTTATGAATTGTTCCCTAACTGCTTAGAAGACAAAGGAGTGTTGAATGAATCAATGAATGAATACACAGTACATATATAAAACACAAAGAAAGGTTAATTATAAAGAAACTTGGACAGTGGTCAAGAAAGAGATCTTAAAAAATTAAAAATATCATAACAAAATGAATAATTCAGAATATCAATCCAGAAAGAAGCACAAATATTTTTTAAAGGCCAAAAACCCTCAAAGATAAATAATTATATTAACAAGATTTTAAAATATTTCAGAAATAAAGAATATAGTATTTTAGAAGCATTTTAAAGACTCCATTGAATGACAATCATAATAGATGTAAAAGAACCACATTGAGCATGTGATCATAAAATTTTACAATACTATAGACAAAGCAGTGACCTTCGAAATCTCCACTGAGAGGAAACACATCGATTACATGCAAAAGGTTAGGAGTTACAATGCCATCTAACTTCCCAACAGTAACACTGCTTTGCTAAATTCTGAAGAGAATGATTCTCAATCTAGAATAAATTATTGATCAAGTTTAAAGGGAAAATAAGGACATTTTGAATCGTGTGAATTCCCATGAAGTGAGACCCCAGAATGACAAAAGGCATAGAGAATCATGAGCCCAGATTCTTGGAAAGTAGGAAGAAAGATGGGGAGGGGGAAATGGAGGAGTTAATCAGATTATATAATGATGATTTATTGATTCATACATTAAAAAATATTAGCAAGTAAATATATATACATATATATTGCTAGAATATATATGTGTATATATATATGTATACATATATATTGCTAGAAATTTTAAAAATAGCAATAAAAATGAAACTTCTAAATATAAAAATGAATTTTAGAAAATGGTATAGCTATAAGAGTTTAGAAAATATTAGCGTGAGGGGGCAGGGATTGAGGATGAGGGAATGCTTTTTTCATACTTAGTAAAACTATTTGACTATGTCTTATAGGCCAAGGACAAGGCAGATGATAGCTTGAACAAAGTTGGATTTGTGCAACCACAGGCCATCATATTTGGGCTCTAATGTTGTAGGCAGTTTTGCTTCTAAAACATGGAAACTAGAAATCAACTGGGGCTCTCTTGATCTTTTCAAAGAATGCTTTACTATCTGGACCAAGTTCTTCATAGGTTCAGATGCCCTCAGAGAACTGCTGACACTTTGAAGAATCTCTTTCTTGAAAGAAGAGAGAAAGGCAGGGACAATCATGAGCACTGGGTGCATTGATACCAATTGGGATCAGGTCAGTAGAAGTAAGTGATAGCAAGTGCCAGGTCCATGACTCTGAATCCACAGACACAAAGCACTTCACCTCATTCACAATTCAAGCTCTTCTCCTTATATCTCAGTTTTTCTCTCAAATTCCTCTCACCCCACCCCAGGTCCTAACTATCTTATTGTAACAAGAATGTCAATGCTATAAAATCTCGTTCCCTTTACCTTTTTATACTACTCATATATATCTAAGAAGCTTGTTACCTGAGATATGTTCCTCTATTCTATATTTTAAATGTATTCTATTTCTGCCTATAAAACACAATATGACAATTTTCTACAAATATTCTTGGGCACACATAGAAACTCTTAGAATATACTCTTGCCATACATAATATTTAATTCATCCTTTTCTCCTGTTTATTAGTAAAATAAAATACCTCTTAATAAGTACTATTTCACTATTTTTTAGTTATCTTTATAATGTCTGGTCTTTCTATATAATGGGGCCCATTTCTGCATTTATCCACATCCTTATTGCCCTCTCAGAACTGTTCTTCAAAATTTCTATGAAAAACCTGGATAAAAGATATGACTTGTTAGGAGTTTACTACTAATAAAGGCAGTACCATACATACACTGCATTGGATTAGGAGATGTCAGAAGCATGATGGAGGGAGATGTTAAGAAGATTTCCTCAACCCAACAAAGTCTGTATATGTCTGAAATTTTATACCTAGGACAGAGTGTCTTCTATAAACTGCAAATTTTCATTTCTAGTAAGGGGAATAAGAGGTCCCAGTTTTTCTAAAGCAAATGTGATCATGGGAAAGGAGCTAAACATATAAAGATTTCAGGTGACTGGGGTGAAGTTGATACTAAGGGTGGAAGTGGGGTTACAGTTAAAGGTTGAGAACATTGACCATCATCTACTTTGCAGTGTGGTCCCATGACAGCTACAAGTAAAATGAATATAATTTTTGACAAGGGTAGGAGCACATGCAGAAATCAAGTCACTGGATGATATACATATTGATATACAGAGACCAGTGTCCTATGTCCAACTCTGTAGTGACTTACTTAGGTCTAGACCAGGAAGGATATCTTTGCTAATACCCTTTCTCTTTATTTGCACTTAGAAAATTCAAGTTCAGCAACATAGAAAATTAAAGAACTTGAATACATTTATCCACTATCCACTATCCAAATATGATGCATGACTAGCGGGGCTCAATGGACTCTGTACTGAGCTGTTTACAATTTATTAGTGTGAATAGTACTATTAACTACCATTTTTGGAGCTAATATAGCAGGTGTAGTACATTCAATGAATCATTTAAACTCACATCTTGTCACAGCAGTTACTTTCACCATTTTATTGAAGAGGTAACTGAGTCTCAAGGTCACCCAACTAGTAAATGACACAAATAGGTTTCACAGCCTATTCTGCTTAGCTCTAAAACTCCTGCTACTTAGACTGTGTTGGCCTGCTTCTCTGAAAGAAGCACAATTTCTTTATGCCTCAGTGACTTATTTAAGTAGAGAATATCATTTGGAAAAAGAAGCCCACCATCAGGGGCCCTCGAATCATATCAAATCGGCATTTGCATAAACCGCTTCATGTGAAAGACTGGCCCAGGTAGAGAGACAGAGAGAGAGAGAAAAAAAGAGTATGTGTGTGTGTGTGTGTGTGTACATATGTGTGTGTACATATGTGTGTGTGTGTGTGTGTATATATATATATATATATATATATATATATATATATATTCATGTAAATGCAGGTAAATATTACAAATCCTTGAGTGTGTTATTACCTATATAAAACTTTATAATTCACCTAATGCAAAATAATGTTGGGATGTTTCATAGCATATTTAAATCAACCCAATAAAGTTCCCAATTTTTCCTAAAATTCTATTGCCTGCACACTGTGAAAATCTTACATGTGTAATCTATACACATACCTTCGGCTACCTAGATTGATTATCTTCCAATGTAAATACCTTAGACTTTGGAACTCAAATAGGATTTAATCCTGAGAGACTAGTGCTAAAACGAAAAGAAGGAAAGGTAATAAACAATGATACCTAAACAAAGAAAATAAATATAACAAAACTAGAAAATAACAGTAGCTGCTGGTATGCTAGCACCAACCAAATATTGAAAGTTTAGTCCTCCTTTAAGGTATTAATCAATAGAGAGGTTTTAGAGCTTAAGATCAATAAAATTTATTTTTTTTCTTACTCCAAGATAAATAACAGTCTCCCTTCTTCCCCATGCTCTTTTCATTTTGTTGACATTCTGTAACTTGATGAATATTAATAAATAATCAAAAATGGTCAACTCAGAGATTTCCAGACAAACTTGGCAGAACTCAAAGTACTGGGCTTCAGATGGGCAAGAAGAGTATTATACCTTCTGGGGTGTTATCCACCCAGTCAGAACATTTTACCATTCCTCCATCATTACTTATTTCCTCATTCCAAAATGGCCTCTTGCCATGACAACCTGCCACATACTGCCCTGCAATCATTTCCATACACATTGCACCTTTGGCAGAGAAACTGCCATTCTTGTTTAAAGCAGTTATAGGTCTTACATTTATAATAATTTATCAAATTTCTTGCTGTAATTCTATTTTTTATGAGGGTATATAAGACACTCATGCTATCTTTACTCTATTTGTCGAAAAGTAAAAGCTTTGAAATTTCTTGGCCTCTTTCAGGAAAGAGGCTTAAGGCAAATCCATTCCTCCTATCTCCTAAAGGGCTTGGCATTACCGTCGAGCTGTAAGCATTCCTGATGCCAAGGCTGGCATGCTGAATTGTTATTTTCTGTAATCTATTGCTCAAAAATATGTAAAATTCTAACAGTTGCATTGGGAATTAGGTCTTAGTCTGACAGCCACTAGGGCATTTATCCTCAGTTCACACCCCCATCATCAGCATCAGATATTATATACATGTTTGCTGACAACTCATCTTGTGCCAAGTTGGTGTAAATGCATGAAATTAAAGAAGAGAGGGTCGAACTCTAAGGCAAATGCAATGAGAGTAATGAAATCCTTCAATAAAATTATATTTATTTCTTATTACAGAAGGGTTAACTGAGGCTAAGAGAAAGTACATAATGTATGCAAAAAGCACAAAGCTCCGTGGTGTCATGTTTGATATCAAGACTCTTTGGCTTCAAAGACCATGTTATGTCCATATCTTAGTGATATATTAGGAGAGAATATACTTTGAATAAATATCATGTCAAGAAATGTACATTTTTACACAATCGACATCCAATTGAAAGTATTTAAAAGATGCCCTTAGCTCCACTGCTAAATTGTGCTGGAAAAATTTGTACATGCTCACATGCGTACATATGCATGTGCGTACATGCACACACATACACATATTGACACACAGTGCTAAGCACCTGGTCACAGGTAGAAAGAAGGAAAATCACATAGCCACTTTGTTTAACCAATACAACAAAAATTACATTTAAAAAAGAAAACATACTGGAGGAAAATAAACTCTCCTGTAAGCATTATTTTATAAGCATTCAGAACATACACTCATGCCACCAGAAAATAAGCAGTCAGACTATTTCCAGAACATGGGAAGATTTTTCTCTTAATTGCAAGGACACAGCCATTCTACTAAAAATTGTAAAAATACCTATAAAGTACTGCCAATAAAAACATAATGTAATCCACAAATGTGAGTCATGTGTAATTTTAAATTCTGTAATAGTCACATTAAGAAAGTAAAAGGCAAGTAAAATTAATTTTAAAAATAAAATTGTATAACTTAATTGTCTTAGTTCAGATTATCATAAAAAATATTCTAAACTTAGGTAGCTTACAGACAATAGAAGGCTGAGAAGTAAAAGATCAAAGCACTGGAAGATTTAATGCTTGGTGAGGGTCTGTTTTCTAGTTCATATATGTCCGTCTTTTTACTGTTTCCTCACATAGCAGAAAAGTTAAGAGAGTTAGTGTCTCTTTTATAAGGGTGCTAATCTGACTCACGAGGGCTCTACCTTTATGACCTAGTCAGCTTCCAAAGGCCCCATCTTTAAATACTATCACATTGGGGATTAGGTTTTAGTATATGAATTTGTGGGTGGGGGCTAATGTTCAGTCTATAGCAGTCAGTACACCCAAAACATTACTATTTTAGAATATAAACTATATAAAAAGTGCTAATGAGATATTTTATATTTTTGATAAATATAGTATATATTTTATACTTAAAGCATATCTCAGTTCAGACTAACCACACTTGAAGTTCTCAGTAGCACCATATGGTGCTAAAAGCTACCTTATTAGATAGCATACTTCTATACCATGTCACATGAAAAAGAGCTAAAATGGATGTGCCAGTACATCAGAATAGTATTTATTCTTCTTATTAGTCCTCTTGGTTTATAAATAAAGAATCCAGACTGAGCAGAAAACTAGGGAGTGGAGGAAAACTGAAAAGGTTAGAGAAAGGTTTCAAGGATAAGTACAGGCAGGGGCAAATGAAATTCCTAAGGGACTGAGATAGCCCACTTATAAGTAAAACACTGAAATGAATAGATGTGCTAAGAAATAAAAATGAGAAGGCTTGGGTGCCAGACATCCTGTAATGTGTAGATTTTCATATACTTCAGAGTTTGAGCCAGGTGGGGGGGAATGTTAAAGAGTTTTGGATGACAATCTGCCCTCCAGAGTAATGGAGCAGGAGCAGAGAAACCACACCTGAAGTCTAACTATAGATTTAGAAAGAGTTGATGCTGTTTCAGGAGATAGAGCAAAAATAATGGTTATAGTTATACCTTTGGTTGACAAATATTTGGGTTGAGAAAGAATTCTCCAAGGAAAAATAAATGCACAGAAATAATAATAGCAATACTGAAGAAAAATGAAAACTATCGAAAATCAATGGGAAAAGAATGGATTGTTTTACTTTATAAAGGCCATTGAGAATGTGTAGAAAAACTCTAGGTATATGAAAGTGTTAAAACTTTTTTTTAATAAACAACAGAAAACTAGAAGAAAGTTTCATTGGCTGTCAATATCTTCCCAGAATAAAAAAGATTTTTCTAAGCATAAAATTTATGGAAGAAAGCTATTTGGGGTGTGAGAAACAATCGATGTATTTGTATCAAAAACAGAACAGTTTTGGAATTTAACAAACATCATAAATCAAATTAAAAACAAATGATAAACAAGAAAATATTTAATATAAATGTGTTTTTACAAATCAATAGCACAAATAAAAAGTAATGATTTTAAAAACATGTACAGACATTTCAAAAAAGAAAACAATAGAAAAATAGATGAAAGGCATGAACAGACAATGGCCTTGCAGAATTTAAGTAAACAAAAAACTGAATTACAATGGCCAACATTATCAGTAATAATAAAATAAAAATTCAAAGATACCACACATTACAAATCTATCTACAGGATTGTTAACATTATATATTTAGCATTATCTGAATCAGTGAAAAACAAAAATGGGAGGATTCTATGTGCTAATGAGAGAAAAATTGGTCAAATTAAATAAAAATACATACTTACAAAATAACATTTAATATGTTTTTGATGTTTAGTAAACAAGAGAAAAATTTAGTCTGCAAATACTTATTTGATGTAATTCTGAATAAAAATAGAATACAAACTTATTTACACCTAAATTTATTTTTGTTAACATATATGTGTTTATATTTTAATAACAAAATATAACAATTAAATTTTGTTAAGAATATATTTATGGTTCTATGTATATAGATTAATTATACATACATAGAAACAGACAAATACATTTGTAGAAAAATATTTGAAATAAATAATAGTAAAATTATAGCATATTTATTTCTGGAAAAGTTATGAATTATTGTTATTTTCTGTATTTTTTATATTTTTCAAGTGTTCTAAAGTAATCATGTATTGTCATGAAGTTATTACTAATAAAAAATCTTAAATATGAATGGGAAATATGTTTAATATAGGGCAAAAGAATGATGTGGCTATCAACAAAACTAATAAGATCTCTATTGTTGGAGTCAAAGTACAATATTCAACTAAACAGGTAATTTCTAGTTCAAATGAAAAAAGTTACTATGGTACAACATCCAGGACCAATTGCACATAGACTGTAAGTACCTTGAGGAGGGAAAAATCAACATGAGCTGGAAGTACTAGAGCATGGCTTGTGCTAGAAATACAAATTGTCCAAGTCCTTGAAGATTTTTTGAAAAATAGGTAATTAAAGACTTGGAATTGGAGAATATTACTAATAAAGACAAAACTGTGAAGGAGCTCATGCAGAGAGCTTCTTTTATACATGAGCCGGAAGTTTCTCTTCCCTATAAGTTCTCTTTCTTCCAGAAAGCAATCTAAGCCATCTGGTTTCCAGTCTGGATGTCTTTGAATCTAAGAAGAGTGGTGGAAGAGAGTTATATTAGCTTCCTGGACTTCTAGTTTAGAGATGGAGGTAGCTCTCACTAAATGGATCCTCTAGAATGAGAATTCCAAGGATAGAATTAGTAATAATTCAGTTTAGTGAATTTAACTCTTTCTTTGCTTTGTGTATTAGCCAAAGCCACTGGCTACTCATTTGGTCAAAGTCTCAGATTTAACTTTCCTTATCGAGTTCTTACTACACGGACAGCCGAGTTCAATTTATATTTTTAGCATTTAACTCTCAACTTCTGAGAGTATGTCCTTCTTGAAACAGACATTCCAGTTAACTGGGTATCATTCGATTTTAACAATCTCCATCTTTATTCTTATGTGGTTTTAGTCTCCATTTCCTCTCTGTCTTTCACTTTTACTCCATCTTCTTGTCAATCTATTCTCTGTTTTAGAAACTGTCTTCTCTGCACCTAGCTCTTTTGTCTGCTTCAGGAAATTTCATCTACCTAGTATATACACATGTGTCATGGGGAGTCTCCAGACTACAGGAGGGTAAAAACAATGAGCCAGAGAAAAAGACTTTAAAGAAACACTTCTCTGCACAGACACAGCACAGTTGCCTTTGGTTTGGGGCACTGAGGACCACCAAAACAAGATAATGCTTTTCTTTCCAGCAAATCCAGAGCCCAAATCATACTGTTTGACCATTACTATATACCAGCAGCCTGTATTTCCAGCCTATGCTGTTGTTACAAAATCTTTTCATGTGAAACAATCCTTTTTCAATGGATCACAAAGCATTTTTCAGAGGGAGAGCCCGACTAACAATAGGGACCTAGCCAGGGATTCTACCCCTTGTAATTGTTGATTCCTCAGGTGAACTTAAATCCTCTTCCTGAAGGTGAAATCATTCTTCAGAGTCCTCTGAGCCTTTTAGTCCCTTGAAAGTTCTTACAGTGTCTATAAAAATTTTTGCTCTTAACCTTTCTTGTGTTATAAAAAGCACAGCCACGTTCCTCATAACTATTTGATGTCTTATATAAAACCCTTTATAAAATAAAATAAAAAAAAAATCTCCCTAGATAGCCTCAAAAGAAAAGTTGCCCAGCGTTGTCTTTAAATGGCATGCTTATTTAGTATCGACATGAAGATAGAGTCAATGCTCTGAATTCTGGACTGCCCATGCTGGCATTCAGGGGCACTGTTAAAATCTGCCAGTTGCTAAAATATCCCTTCTACTCCGTGGGGAGACAGTGTCAAGAGTAAAAGCCAGAAAGGAAAGTTTTGGCTGGCATCCAAAAACAGTTGTAGAAAAGAAGGTTCTCTCTCCGACAGCCTTCTGACATGCTTTCTTCAGTTTTGCCACGAAGTTGAAATCTTTCCTCAGGAGAGATGAGTGTATATATAAAGACAGCACAAGCATGGTGGGCTCAAGAATTTCAAACATGGCCCAGTCTGACAAGAAGGAAGAAAAGGGAGAGGGAGTGGGGAAAAAATGGCTGAAGTTCCAGAAAGGGCTGTCAAAAGTAAGCCATTCCAACAGGTTTATCTTTGAAATATTTCCACTGCAAAACTCTTCTGGGTGAAACGAATATAATTTGGACCTAATCTCTATATGATTTTATATGCGGCTTCTTGGTTACTTGATTTTTGATAGTTAAACTTCATCATATATAGTAATACATGTGATCTACATAATTAAAACATGGGCATTTATGAAGTAATTAACACATAACACTTAAGTATCAAAAAAAGCAGCTAAGAAATGCAGTCAGAATTTTAAGTTTACCTAAAAGAAAAAAAGAGTAATAGAAAAACTGTTAAAAAATACTTCTTCAATCAGAAATGGCAGTGATCTGTCACAGAGGAGAGAGTGGCAGGCCTCCATCACCACTCAAGCTTACAAAGTCTGAAATGGTGGTGGTGGAGGGGTGTGTCTCTGTATATCCACAGACATACACAAGCAGGGTAGAGAAGGTGTCCTCAAGCAAAATAAAACTTTAGAAAAGATACATATGCATCCGTTTCCTACACTCAAAAGGTATCTGTCTACAGAGAAAACAGTAAAAATTTGGCAATTGTCTAAACAATTTCACCAATGATTTTAACATTAACAACAGATAACATTTATGTGAGACTTTGACCAACTGTGTGGGTTAAATAAAGCAATTTTTTTTCTTGCTTTATGTTTTGAAGTATAAGAAAGGACAGAGTTTCTAACCTTAAGGTCCCTCTATCTGAATAACTTAATAAGTAAGCAAAGAAATAAACCAGTTATAATTGTATGTGAAGAAAGTTGAAAGTTAATTTCTAGATAAAGCTATATAGCCATCAAAATCCACAATGGAAACATAAAGAACAATTTTCTTGACATCTATATAGTGAATTTCTAATTTTGTTCTTCCACTAGCTTAGTTGTTTATCTTCTTTACAACAAACAATTCCTCTGAACATCATTTTCTCACTTGTAAAATAGAAGTAATAATAATACCTACTTCTCAGTATCATGTAATTTCAAAAAGTACAATGGCTGTATCTTTAGCAGCCTATAAAATGCTGCACACATGTTGACCATCGTGAATAGTAGTAATAGCTCTGATTCATTCCACTCACAAGATTGAAGAGAAAGAATATTTTATAGCTTCTTAGATTTTAATCAGTTTCTAATGCACTAATTTCATGGTCATAAAATATTAGAGCTGAAAGAGATCTTAGAAATCATCCCATTCAAATGTCTTCATTTTTAAGGCCCAGAGAGTTTGTGACATACTCAAAGTCAAACGGCAAACTTCATAAGTTACAGACACACATAGAATACAGACATATTTTAGGTGCATACATCTGCAATACAGACCTACTGAGAGCAAGCTAAATATTTTAGTTGATAAGATTCTCTGTTTTTGTTTGTAAAATATTAGATTAACAATCTGTCCTTAAAGAAAATTTCTATAAAGTGAATTTTCTATTTAGCCATTAGCCCTTATAATGCAGTTTAGAAAAAATGATCCCACGGAAACAGTAGCCAGAGACATCTTTTAAAGCTACAAATATGATAATTTCACTCTCTTCCTTAAAACTTTCAATCAGCCCTCTCTGACCCTTATTATAAAAACTCCTCACCATCTCCTACAAGGTTCACATGTCCCAATTCCTGCTGGCTTAGACAAACTCTTCTCTAATGAACACTCTTACATCAATTATACCTTGGCTATGCCTGCCATTTAAAAATTTTTTTTTTCCAAGTTCTGAGATTTATCTGATGATTTTCCCTCAGATCATTGCATGGCACACCTTTTGTCATTTATGTCTCAGCTAAAGAGTCATCTTTTTAGAGATGCCTTCTGTGACCTCTCCAGTCTTCTGTCTCCCTATTTTGCTAATGATGCTAACACATTTGAAATGGTCTAATGGATATTTTACATGTTTAGTGCCCATTTCTGCCATAGAACATAAGCTCTATTAGGGCAGCAAATATTGTCTTTTTTACAAACCATTGAATCCTCAGTATCTAACTAGACTAGCTAGTTAGCCCACCATAGTTAGCCACTAAATTGTTTATGAATAAAACATAATTTTTGATGAATGAAAAAATGAATAAATGAATGAATAGATAGATGCTAAGATGGTGATCAGGATTGCTTTCATAACAGCTTAAAGTCCTGAACAGGTTGCAACACATTGGCAACCAAGGACTGCGTTAGAAGAATTATGTGAAGAAATATAGGCACTTGAGAGCAAGATGAAACAACACCAAAGACAAACTTTACTGATATCAAAATTTCACATGCAACCAGATCTCAGCATCAGGTAGACTCATTAATTGTATGAATTAATAAGTAAACATTCTAAGAACCTTCAATATTCAAGACATACAGCATACATAGGAGTGAGGGGGACCAAAGATACGTAAGATTTGATCTCTGACGTAAAGTCCACATAGTTTGCTTTGGGATTGAAGGTGTAAATACATAATAAATTGTTTAACCATGTGAAAGTCAAATAAATATTCAAAATTTAAATAGAAACTTCTATGGACTGAGTACTGTGTCCCCCACAAGGTTTTAATGTTGAAATCTAATTACCAATGTGATGGTATTTGGAGTTAGGGTCTTTGGGAAGTGATTAGGTAATAAAGGTGGAACCCTCACGAATGTTATTAGCACCCTTATAAGAAGAATGCCAGAAGCCAGCAAGCTCTCCCTCCACCTCTTAAGGATAAAAGGAGAAGTTGTCAGTCTGTAACCTGGAAAAGGGGCACACCAGAATCTGACCATGCTGGCACCCTGATCTCAAATTCTCATTTCCCCAAACTGTGAGAAATATATTTCTGTTGTTTTCAAACCCACCCAGTTTATAATATTTTGTTATAGCAGCTGGAGCTAAAACAGTAGTGAAGGAAAATAAGAATCATAATGACAGTAACTGATTCTGGTAAGCAGAACAGTCAAAAAGTGCTGTGAGTTTAAGAAAAGAGTATTGCAAACTGGTACACACTGTAAAGTTTATGTAAAGGGAATTTTGCTGAGTATGAATGCATTAAATTCCCTTGGTTTTCTTTCTCCTACCAGACCGTAGTTTCTTTTATTGCTCATGTTCTTGATAAGAAAATGGTAATAGACTCAGTAAAGTATACTTTATACGTTTCCCTCAGTGTTATCTTAGCATCTCTACCCCAAATGGGGCTGGTTTGAACTGGAATCTTCTTCTGGCAGAATCAAAGTCTCAGGTTCAAGAGACACTTTACCAGGAAAGTTCACAGAGCCACTACTCTCGGGTAAGAGCCCAGTTCTACTAGGGTGGGATGCTCCTGCTGACCCTTTTGCCTCTGCAATCCTAAATCCTGCCTGCTAGACTCAGGAAAAGAGTGTGTTCTTCTTTACCTTGCCTCAATTCTGTAATCTAGCACTGATCATAGCATATTAATGTGTTTGTCAAATACTTGGAGGACACTTAGATAAACAGATGAATACTTACTTGGATGCATCTGCAATAGTTACATATAATATCTGTCAGATAATTCTTTTTGTCCTCAGCCACAAGCCCTGTTCTCTGCAGAAAGTTGGGAGAATAGCAGTTGAAACGTAGATACTGACATAACAGAGAATTGGCATTAAACTCCAGCTCACCACTTTACCTTTGCAACTCTGATCAAGATCATTAAATCTTCAAACTTCAGTGTCTGTCTTTAAAAAGTTGCTTTCAGATTTATAATAAATTCATTTTCTGAGATGAAGATAAATAAATTAGATCACTTATATAGTATAACGATTTACTTTTCATTAGCCAAGTGTTTAATAAAGTTTTCCCATACCTGGTCTAAAAACAGGACTTTTATTTATTGGCTGTTTGGCTTTGTTTCTATCTCCCCATGCTTAACATTGTATTAGAATACCTGATGCTTTTATCCACACCTGACATCAGTTGTCTTGCTATTTTTTTTTTAACTCTGACCTGTACTGGGGGAAACCACACAAAGCATTATAGTAGAGAAACTGTCTCACTCCAGACCTAATATATATAACAATATACTGTTTTTTGACATAGTACATCATAAATAATTTTGAAAATAAGATTCAATTTAAGTTTCTTCATATCCTCAGCATTGTGACACTCATTTTAAATATATATTCCCACTCATCACTGCTTATTGTTCTCTTTAACTGCAAAATTTTGAAGATGGTTAAGCTATTTATTTATTTTAAAGCTGAGGCTCTTTAGTCTCTCATATTTTTTTCCAGTTTTCATTATTCTGTCACTTGGGTTCTCACTCCTTATCATTTTCACACTGTACCCAGGCTTAGGGGCCATGGACGAGCTCATCACTTCCTGAACAAGAGCGTACATATCTCACAGGAACAGAAATGGGATGCATGAGTTCATTATTTTTAAAAAAGAGGAGAATGAGCATAATATTTAGAAAAGCTGCTGTGGCAGGCCCAGTGCAAATCAGAGATTTGTGGAAATGATCACATTTCTATAGGCTGCCTTCTCTCCACAGCACGTTCTGCTCATTAATCCATTAATCTTTGTACCAAACCTGCAGTGGAGGTAACTATTATTAGCTTGGGTTTATAGATGGAGAAATAGAACTAAAGTACAGTGAAGTTCAGCAACTTGCCCAAGATCACAGTGGGAGATGTTGTTGGGAAAGGGATCTGAGCCCAGAAGTCTTGTCTCCCAAGTGCCAGTTCTAACAGATAAACCCTCCCACCCCATCTATTAGCTTAATGGTTAAGGAAAGCTGTCATTTTATTTCTTGGAGTTGCCTTCACCGAAGCTACTGAACTCTCCTGAACACACATACAGTTGAGTCGTTCTAACATTTACACTGCCAAATGTCTGCATAATTCCTCTCTTTTCCTCGCCTGGCTGTCAGCAGCTGTCTTGCATGACAGAATGTACCCACTTGGTCAGAAAAATATATTTTTGAAAAAAAAAATACTGTTACGCTTCAGCCCAGTGCTACAAAAGAAGCATGGTATTGTCACCTAGTGAAACAACACATTTCTTTCTGAAAGGAAAGGTATAGCATATTATTTTTAATGCACTGACCCTCTCTGTGCATTCCACCCCAAAGTGAAAATGACATTTTCGTTTATCACCATGATGTTGATGATGAAATGATCTGACAGCCGAGATGTTCAGCCTGTTCAACTTGTAACTCCTGATTTGATTTCAAGAGACCTGTGGAGAAATAGATCATGGAGGAGAGCAATGTGGGCCAGGGCCCACCATTTTGCTTGCACTGTGCTGCACTCATTGATAGTCACAAAGCTAAAAGGTGAGTACTGTGTTCTGGTTACAAGTTGAGATTATAAACCAGTATATTATTAAGTCTTTTAAAGGGAATTGAATCTGGGAAGGATTAGTTGCATATTGACCAATGGGATTTAAATCAATACCATCAGAGAGGTGAGCTTGACCCATATTGCTCAGCTACCAAACAGAACGAGGATTTGAACTCAGTTCTGACTCTAAATCATATTGAATATATATAATAGAATAAAAAATATCAATGATATTGACCCTTATTTTAGCTTAACTCCTATAGAATCAATACTCTTGAAAAAGAGAGGCATTGCATTAAAAATCATTTGCTGATCATGAGCTCAGGGCTGTGTTGGGGTCTTGGGATTCCTCCCATGTGTACACAGCTGACTATCAGGTCACACTGTGATAACTTGTATGCCTGAGGTAAAAACAAAGTGTTCTATGAGTAAGGTAGTACAACCGAGGCTGCAGAGTAAAAGAACATGGAGGCTGGAGATGTCCAGAGGATATCTATTACAGTGGATGTTAGAGCATATTATAATCAAGGTATCCAAATAGAGAAATGTGGATAAGTTAGCTACCATGTTCTAAGCAATGTGATAGAAAACATTTTCATTCATAGATGCAGAAACTGAGTTTAGAGGGTAGATATGATGGTTTAAGACACTAGGCTAGCTAGTGGCAGCTAAGGCCAAGTTAAAGTTCTTCTGACTTTCCAGCCTGCTTGTCAGCATGCATCATGCTCTTTCTTCCACAACACACTAAACTGTACATCTGCCACACAGTAAGAAACCTCCCTTCTGTCTCTACCTTTTTCTTTGCTTCTCTGGTAAGTCCACTGTGAGAGAAAGAATAGTCTTTTCTAGGAAGTTGTTTTTAACTTCATATCTAGACTTTGATGATAAATTGTGGTAAATGTAGTACAGAACAATAGTTGTTTTGAGATTTTTGTTTGAAATATATGTTCAGAAATATTTATACACATAGCTGTACTATTTAACACATATATGAAGCAAACATTAGTATAACCACTATACAGGTTAAGAAATGAGACTTTCTAGTACCTCGAAAGCTCCCACATAACCCTTCACTTTCCCAACAAAGAAAACTATAGTCCTGACATTTAGAATAACCTCCCTCTTTTTTTCTCACAAACATAGCTTTGAACAAAAGTATCAAGATACTAAAAAATTCATAGAATGCAATTCTACTCATAAAAGTTAAAAAATCTAACTCTATTGTTTAGAGATATATACACATGTGGCAAAATTATTAAGAAAAACAAATAAATATATTTTTTAAAATACTTAAAATCAAAACATCATCTTTCCACTTAAAACCTTTTTATTTCTCTTATTTACCCATAGTGTGTATGGATCTTATACTACCCACCCCTATGACATGGTACCCCTAGGCCTCATTGTTCCACAAACACTGACTTCAGCCTGTTCCAAGAATAAAACAAGCCTATCTACGCCTTCAGGCCTTTTCTGGGCCACCTTTTTCCAGGACCTTTGCATCGGTAGTACCTTGTCACTTAAATCTCAGTTTAACGTTCTTCCTCAGAAAGGTACTCCCCCACAACCTGCAATCTAAATTAGGTCAATTCACCTTATTGTGCTTCCATCATAGTATTTATTATTATTAACATTTTATTATTTATTTCTTATTTGTTTGGTTATACATCTGTCCCACTAGAACATGTATTCTATGAGAGATAGGGCCTCCTCTGTCTCATTTGATGCTGCCCCCTTAGCACCTAGAAAGGGCCCTGGACATAGTACATGTGGAATAGATAGAAGTAAACTGGTCAAAGAAAAAATTGTGTACTTAGATGAATATCAAACACCAAGAATACATACATGTTTTATACAGAATTCTGAGCTTGTGACAGAGAACCAAACACATGACAAGAAAGAGAAAGACCCAGTGGAACAAGTCTTGCTCTAGCAGCTAGAACATGCATTCTCATTTAAGGACTGAAATTCACATGTAGGAAGTGATGAATGTTACCTGTGCCTTATAATTCCCACCCTACTCACACCTCCCCAGTCACGGAAAGAAGCTTTTGATTAAACCATTCTCTGCCCATTCTAAGCCTCCTCCCACACCAATAACAGAGAAAAGAAAGAGCTAAAGAGCACAAGAGAGATGTAAGAATTCAGCTAAGTCGGGCTGGGACTTTTGGAGACTCATCCTTCTCTGTGTCCAGTCCTAATTAATGCCACAGCCATCATCCAGCCATGTTATCAATGGACCACAGGTCCCATTCAGGGTCAGGTGACCTTGTGAGGCAGAAATAATATGTCACAAAGATACAGAGTAATAAAAGATGTGTGTGAGGCTTGGCTGCCAAGCCAGCTTTTCTAAATAACATTCTGATTGCATTCGATGCCTCAGCAACCCCACTATTCTTGCTGCCCAGGCGCTCTGCAGCCAATATATGCACTGGATGATGAAAAGCCCAGGGACCCACTGGGCAAAAGTCAAATCTCATATCGGCAACATCGGCATAAGGGCACATAAAGCAATTCTGTTAAATATTTAGATGTGTAGGGCCCCAGAGCATGACACGCACTCAGCTAGAAACATACTTTTTCAAACCAGGAAATATGAGATTATAAACCAATATAATATTGTGCCTTTTAAGAATCTGAGAAGGATTTGTTGCATATTGACCTATGGGATTTAAATCATCACCATTAAATTACATACAGGCCTGGGACTGAGTTTATTGAATCACAGCATTAATCCCTTCCATTTGCATTTTACTTTTTTTTGATGTTGCAAATCGTTTCTACAAGCATTATATTGTTTGATGCTCAAAACAAAATTCCATGGAGATACATTTATTAGCAAGTATTTTTTTGAGCATCTATTGTGGACAGGGCACCAAACTATACTCTGAGAGATACAGAGACTGAACTGAAGAGAGAACATAGAAATGGACAGGTATTATCATCTCCTTGAGGGGAACCATAATGGAAAGAACATTAGGGGGATATCAAAGATAAAAGCAAAGTTCAACAGCAAGAACAAGCATTTATTATGTGCCTGCTCTCCTCAAGAAACTGTCCATGGTTTATATCTTAGAACTGACCACTCCACAGTTGTTTAGAACACAAATGAGAAGACATTAAAAAAAAAACTATAAGTACAATATTATATGCATATGTCCAATGAGTGAATTGGAATTTGAAGATGTAAATATTTGGAGGAAGGAAGACCAAATAATTTTTGTAGAAGAATCTGGATGTGGGCTAATATCTGAGAAAAAGGTGATATACAGAAAGTATAAGATAGCTTGTGTGTGTGGTAATATGTAAATATATTTTCTCAGTTGAGGGCTTATTCTTGACAAGGAGAATAAAGTGAATTCTCAAGGGTTACAAAGCTAACGAGCTAGAACTCATGTATTACAGCCTCCACTACTGCAAAATGCTACCTAAAACAAGTGAAATGATCTCTTCACCATTTCCATAAACTGGGATCAAGTACTAGAGACGGAGTCAGAAGACAGTGCAGACAACATAGTCCAATTAAAAAGGCAGAAAGGAAGAAGTATCTAGATTCATAGAGGAGGCCCCTGGAGGGAGTATCTGAGTTGATTTAGAGTATCAGTAAAAGTTAGAAAGAGGAGACCTTAACTAAGGGCATTTCTGATAAGGGGAACAAAAGAAATGGAAGAAGAATGGCTTGCATGTTTATAGCAGGCCACCGTCCTGCTGGTAGCAAGTATTACCCAGTGCGCAGAACCCAGCAGATCCCTCAATTATCTTTTCCTGAGTAAGTGACTGGTGGTTGTAGAATAGTAACAAAAAAAGGTGGTGATGGACACCCACCAAAGGTGAGCAGATAGAAGCATCAGCACCGAGCAGAAGAAGTTCAAGTGCAGGTAATCTCTCAGCCCCAGCCACAAGGGTGAGCAGTGACGACTCTGCTAGTTTTGTAGATGCTACTTCTCAGATTCCACCCAAAGTCAAAATAGAGGTTTAAAAATATCTGGAAACTGACAATAAGGAAGTTGACCTTAATATTAAGCGTAAATTGTACATCCATTTCTTCAGCCTTCTGTATTCTTTCTTTATCCACTCATCCACTCTCCAATTTTTTCTGATGGCTCTTGAATATATGAAGGTTTGGTCAGAACTATTAAAAGTAAGTATATTAAGGTTCATCGAATTGTTTGTGTTCAGAGTAAGCGAAAGCGTTAATTACAATCATGCCTCTTGAAACACCTAATGAACCATCTAAACCAATGTTTTGAAGAAGAGTGATACTGTTTGTAACCATAGTATACCATAAGGGACAGCTGTTCACTGGAACTATCTGTCATCTGAGGAGAAACCTTTATACGATCCCATCTCTTATCTCATTGATAAGATACCCAGAATAAAAAAGAAGATATCATACAAATATAACATTTTTATTTTCTGCTGCTGTTGAGAGAAACAGAGTAAACACATAGACATTAAGAGCAAGGAAAATATAAATTAAGAGAAGCCTGAACCACCAATTCAGCCCAGTGTAACTAAAGATATCCTTCACTGGTAATCAGAAGATGTGATCCTGGGCCTAGATCCACCACATCCTAACTGTGACCCTGTCAGGATTATAGGTCTTTCACCTGCACAACGGGTCCGCCCTGACTACGACCCACACATTGCAGTCTGCAGTCAGTCCATCTTATGGGGGTTTGTGTGCTTGTGAGGATTTTATGAGATCACCTGGCACAATCCCTGACACACTGTAAAAAAGTAAAACTGCTCATCTAATAGGTGAACAATGTCTAGGCAGGGTGGTGCTGCACAAAACAAGTGGCCTTCGTAGTCAGAGAAACTTGGGTTCAGAAACCGGGTTGTCACGGGTATTGTATGACTGGATGATCACAGAAATCCTTTGAATCTCACTAAATAAGAGAGAGCACCTGGGACAGACCTAGCACAGGGGTAGGGGAGCGAATAAAATGTTAATTTTCTTTCTTTTTGTTTTGAAACAACCTATGATCCAAGATCTTCTATTTTCTCTCTGATGTAGGTTTACACTCAATGAAAACTGCAACCAAAGCCATATAAAGATTACTATGCAGCCCACCCTACTCCAGATGGATCTTCTGTTGAAACTCCTCCAAGTTAGCAAATTATAACTTCTGCAGATTTAAGATTAAAGAAAGAGAGAATAAGAAAGAGAAACGAAAAACAAGTACGTGTGTGTGTGTGTGTGTGTGTGTGTGTGTGTGTGTGTGTGTGAATATGAATGTGTACAAGAGTATAAGTGTGTGATTTCCCTAGTAAGATCTGGATTTTAAAAAATGACCTGAAAGGAGGCAGATCAATATGAAACAGTATATATATATATAATTGAAATATGCTCGGGGCCCCAGGGACTCTTTCAGCACAGCTGTAGCTAAGCTTGCAGACCAAGACGTAGGTCCTGGGTGTACACAAAGCTCTGCCCAGAGCGACACAGAACCCAGATCAACTGAAAGATGGGCCTCGGTTAGATAAGAACAAAGATATAGTCTAGCATTCTGTATAATTTTTACCTGCGTGGAGAAAAACAACTTCCAAATTTGCCATTGCAGGAAATAGTGTTCCTATTTTCTCAGACTGGCTTTTATTTTTTCCTGTCCGAGGTTTTTCTGTAAATGGGTTATTCAAGCAAGTAAAAAGGCAAAAAAAATAAACACTGCTACTGTTTTCAAATTACAACAACTATTATGGCTGCTAGTAAGCCTTGATCGGCCCTGCCACGCTTCGGTAACAGTATTCCATACACTTCCTTCTTACCAGTAATCTTTAATGTATGGGATACATTGCCTTATTTTTTTTCTATCAGAACCTTTAAAACTGCATTTATGAGAGTAGCAATATGCTCTATAAATTTGAGGTTTAGTTCTCTTAGCAACAACCACTGAAAGAAAAGAAAATCTTAAAAACAGTTGTGACTGTATTGTTAAAAAATATTGAATCCAGTTAAAGTTCTTTCTCCTGCCCTTCCCAAGCACTGGGAAAGGATGTGGCTATTGAGTCTGTCAACTGGAAAATTCTTCCTAAAGGGCAAAATGCAACATTATGGATCACAGTCAACCAAAGGAGGAACAAAATAAAGTAGAAAATTGCCCTCCAAGCTGATAAAAACCCATCTGCCTCCCATGACAAAGCAGGGCCATTCTTCACAGGCTCCCATCCTGAAGACATTTAGAGGGTCATAATTTCCAGTTCTTTTTTATTTTATTCTTTCTTTTTCTGGGTGTAAAAAGGAAGGTCTGAAAGAAACTGGTTACTGAGGACTGAGGGAAGATGGCCTGAACTAATTCATCTTGTGACCTTTTAGTGCCTTCACAGTAAGGTGATTTAATAGCACTTAATCTGTCAAAAATCTGAAGCTTTGTAATAATTGTATATTAAGCCGGTTTTTATGGAGCATTAGCTAAAGTCCTTCCAGTTTACAAAGAAAGAGAGGAAGAAGGAGCAGAAAAAACACTTGACACGTTTATCCTCACCAAAGGTCCTGTTACTGCCTAGTGGGTGCCTGCGCTGTGGAAGGATTAGCCCACAGGGTAGTTATGACCTTGCATCGCGTGGGGTCCATCAGAGGGCCAGACCATACCCGGCCTGACCGTAGGCTGGGTCATGATGCTAACTCCGAAAATCATATTTGCTCTTAAAAGCCACTGGGGAGAGGTATGGACAAAGCCCACACAAAAAGGCCCTGTGACTATTTTGAATCCAGACTACTTTGCTGCAAAGTGAAAGAAATTGTGAGTGGTCTGCCTCGCTTTTTTTTTTTTTCTCCCAGTGCCATGAGCCAATTCTTTGACACTAACTGGGTATCCAACAATCTGATTCAATTCTGACACTCTCTACTAGAATTAGCATTAGATCCTACAAGTTAAGGGCTCAGTCTCACAAGACCTCCCTCACTTCACATGCCAGCACACAGGGGGTCCCAAGGTGATCCACTTCGGAGCAGGAACTACAGATCTAAGGATTCCAACAACTCCCTTCCCAGGTTCCATAATAGGTTAATGACTTACAGAATTCAGGAAAGTGCTTTACTTAGGATTACTGATTGAGTATCAAGGATGCAATTCAGGAACAAATGGAAGAGATGAGTAGAGAAAAGTACAAAGGGGAGAAGTGTAGAGTTATGTGCCCCTCCAGACTGGGAACCTTCCCCCCACATGTGTTTGTTCACCAACCCAGAGACTGAGTTTTTAATAATCCCATCTCCAGCCTTACCCCCATCACCAGAGGATGAAGGTGGAGCTGAAATTTCCCACCAGCTAATTATGTGCTTGGTCCTTCTGAGGATCCTCCCCACTCCACCCCTTCAAACTCCCACCCCTAACCCCCATCATGAAGCTTTCTAGAGGCCCCATCCTGCACTACCATTAACATAAACTTAGCTGTGGTGAAGCTCATTATAAATCACAAAGGAGACACTCCTAACATTAAGAAAATTCCAAGGGTCTTGGGAGCTCTGTGCAGGGACCAGGAACAAAAGACTAAATGTACTTTTTATTATAGCACACTTGCACACAGTCTGCGCATTCTGGCAAGGCCAGGTTAAGGCCAGGTTAAAAATTTTATCTTAAGTGAATCTAAACTTCTACTTCCTAAAACAGTGCACTTAAATCCTCCTAATAGTCTTGCTCACATTTCTCTCCTTGCCTAAAAGTGGGATCCTTTTTACCTTATCTGTTTAATACCCTCTTCTCATGAACCTCTTCTCATTACCCAGAGTTCAGTGTCAGCTCATCTCCTACATAAATCTTCTTTTCTTGACTTCCCAGTCCTTGTCACACTAACCTCTCTTCCTCTTCTGAGTTCTTATATCACCTAGAATCTGTGCCACAAGCCTAGTTAGTATTGGATTGCTCCAACTGGGTCATAACTGCTGTATTGTTTGGTGTCAAATAAGACATAGATAGCATATTTAATTTAGCATAAATTGAGAAAGATTTTATGAAAGGATTATCTTCAAAAGTGGAACAAGAATGGTGGTGGGAAATCAATAGAACACCAGGGCTGGCAATCACCCTGCTGTCATCCTAGGCCTGAAGTGATAAGAGAAGGAGCAGTTGCCAGAATTGGAAGGAGAGAATTGTATAGGGAGGGCTTTCTTGACCCCTGGGCCAAGGATAAGTACTGACCTGTGGCCTATTAGGAACCAGGCCACACAGCAAAATGTGAAGAACAGGTAAGAAAGCAAAACTTCATCTTTATTTGCATTTCTCCCCAGTGCTATAGCATCACAGCCTCAGCTCTACCGCAGATCATCAAGCATTAGATTCTCACAGGAACACTGGTCCCTGATGCCAAAAAGGTTGGGGACCGCTGCTTTACAAGATCTGTGACTTCTACTAGAGACATGTAATTAGACTCAGATGATACCACAGAGAGAACCAGGTTAATAAATATACCAAACTTACTCACTTTCTGATCTCCTGGCTAGGGTTCCCCATTGGCTGAATCAAACCATATGCCACTGGCAAGTGAGCTCATTGATGAAGTTCATACAGGTCAATCCCTGGGGGAGAGAGGTGGAGAGTAGCTTAGTAGTGTAGAATAATAGAGAGGAGTTTAATAAATAATCATTGAGGTATGGATCTTGCAAATGTAAGAATGCCCAAACCTACAGAGAATTTTTATAAAAATTTATTTGAGCTGAACAGAGGATGTACCTAGAAGCAAGGTCTCAACAGACTGAGAAAAATGCTTCCTAGAACAGTAGTTTGCAGCTTCTTTTATGCATTTAAAATTAAAAAGGGAACTTAAGGAAGATTACATGGAGGTGGGAGAAAGCAAAGCAGGAACTAGATTATAGGATAGTTAACAAGATGATGTGCTCTCTTGAGGGTGGTTATGCTTGTTTCAAAGGTGTATAAACCTAGATGTGCAGAAAGGATGGACAGGGCTTTTTAAAGGCAAAGATAAACCTTTTACTAAGGAAGTTAAGTGCCTGGGTGTGACTTCCCACCTTGACTTGCCCAGTAAGGAATTTATGATTAGATCACTCTATGAGGTTACTTTCAGCAGGACCCCTTTTTTCCCCATAACCCTGAGGCCTATGATAGGTAAATACCCCTATATCAGGTCACTTAACTCATCTAAAGCTTCCGCATACCAAAGTCCCCTCTTTCTGTCCTGAATATTGAAAAGATGCTCATAAAATATTCCTCTGAAAATGCCATTATTTTGATCCTCTACTAACATTTAACAAAAGGAGCAAAGGAACTAAGGGACTATAGAGGATTTGAAGTGCCAAACCCAGTGGATGGGAGTAGGACTCATGCTTTCTGTCTTCAGATATGCTTTTCTTTTAGTTTTCATGAAGCTGCCTTCCTAGTTTTTTTCCTACTCACTATACTTTGTTGGGCTCTGTTGTATGTTCTGCCTCCTCCATGTATTCTCTTTAGGCTCTTTTCTCTACACTTTCTTCCTAACAGAATGCTCAATTGTTGTCATTTTAAATACTATTAAAATGCTTGTGCCATGGAAGTGTTTTAAATCTCAATTCAGAAATTTTGGGTAAATTCCAAGCAAATATATCGAGCTTTCTCCCTTACATCACTTACTAAATAAATATCTCCCATACATCTCAAAATTTATTATCTCTGAAGATAATATTCTTCATTTTTTCTTAAATTATTAAACAGCACCTCTAGCAATGAGTTGTTCAAGCCAGAAGCAGAGGTGTGTTGACCTCTCCCTTCTTTCTATCCTTCTACCTGTAAACTTCCACCAAATCCTGCAGACACTTCCTAACTCTAAAGTATGCATGGAATCTTCCTACTCTACAAAAGCCACTTCTGTCTGAAGAACCAGCATATTTTTCACTAAACTAACTGATATCCCTGCTTCGTGTTCCCTGCTCCAAATTCTTTGCCATGCTACTAGCAGAATAACCATTTAAACATGCTAATACAATCCTGTATTCTTCTTCTAATATCCCTTCACTAAATTCTCATTTGCATTTAGAATCATATCCAAATTCCTTCCTCTTGTCTACAAGGTCCTAAAAGATTACTTTCTGCCTTCCTTTCCATACTAACCAGCTTAGCTTTTCACCACTCTCCTCTCTCATTCCTTGAGCTACCAAGTTCATGCCTGCCTGAGAAGCTCCTTCATAGGTACTCTCTCTCTTACTGGAACATTCTTCCTGAAGATAGTGCATGCTGTCTATTTCACTTGGCTCTGGTTTCAGTTTAAGTGTTATCGCCTCAGAGAAGCCTTGCCTGATTATCTCATATAAAAATAATTTCCCTCCTGATCACCCTCAAATCTCCTGTCTGGTTTCTTCCTTCAGAGTCTTGTCATTACCTGAAGTGGTATTATTTGTTATCTGGGTATAATATTCTTCACTGAAATAAAAATTCCTGAAAATCACCAAACCCCACTGCCTAAACAACGGCATAATAGTTGTTCAATAAATACTTTTTTTCTGAAAATAGTGGATGAATGAATAAGCAAAATTGTGAATGAAGATAATTCTCTCCTTCCCTTCTCATTAATTTAATTAAAGAACCTATCTCTTAACTTAATGTAATAGTTATATACAAGATTTCTTTTTCAAAATGTAATGAAAGATTCTGAAGCCTAGAAAATATATTTCATATACCTTTTCATTCCTCATGGCTTCCAGCACATTATTTGCAACCTAGGAGTTGCTGAGTAAATAATTTTTGAAAGAATAAACAAAATAATTGAATAGGAGGAAATGAAGATGCAAACTATCTTTCTTTTTATATGGTAACAAGCTCAGCATACAAAATAAACAGCTTCAGTCAACAGCAGCTTGAATACATACTCTTAAGGAAATCACCTCCATGCTTAATACGCTCTCCCCGGTGTTTCTGATTTCTTGAAAGTTTTAGCCTTTGTACAAAGTTTGAAGACATAAAAAGACACAACTTACACCCTCAGAGAAGCTTGATTAAAGGGTGAGAAACAGAGGTAAGCACTGGGTATGATTTAAGACAGGTACTTCAGACTTCATAAATTTTCTCAGTCAGCATTAGAGCTGCTTAGTATTTTATATAGCATTGCTCGCCTAGGTGTGACATCTAGAAAACCTCATAAATGTATGTTTTCTCTTTTGATTTCTTTTTTCTCCTAGCATCTAGGATGGTTTTTGTCCACATTTGCCTATCTTCCTCTTGCTCTTTTTGCTCATTTATCTCAACAATCAATATCTGTACTTTTCCTTAATTGCAGTTAGGAAACAGGTTCTAGATAATTGTCTTCATGTCTTTTTTGAAGTAATATATGGAGATTACAACATAAGGAGAATTGCTTTGTGCCAAGGAAACATGAGAAATCTGATGATTACTTCATTCATTCACTAATTCTTTCAATCAGTATTTACCATACTAAGTATATAGATTAGAATAGAAATAAAATGTATAAAACAGGTCTATTTATCCTTTCTACCCATGACATAGATGTTAGAAGATTTAAAACAACACCAAATTCCAGATTGCGAACATGAATTCTGTTTTTTGTTTCATTTTGTTTTGTTTTTTTTGCTTTTGTTTTTGCACTGAGCCCACATTTAATACCTTCCTTGTGTTCCATCTATGTTGGTTTATTTCTGAGTGTGGTATGTGTGTGGAGGGGGCATATATGACACAACTCTGTTTCCTACATGGACATTAAGTTCCTCTGAGAGAACATATCAATTCCTGCATATTTTGTACACTTCCTATATGTATCCCAAGTCTATCCCAAGTTGGAGATATGACAAGTACAAATAGTTCCATATCATTTCTTTACATTCATATATTTTTCAACTCAAATCAAATTGACTTCAAGCTTCCATTTGCCAAACTTGGTGAGATCCATTAACAGCCATGCTCTATGCAATGATTTTACCCTCTGAGGACTGGACAAGACCAGGAGAAATAAAAAGTTTAGGAAATTATGGAAATCCTTGTGGTCATCAACCCAGGACTTCTGCAGATACCACAGACTGGTGGTTCTGTTATAAGTTGTAACCCTCAGTGCTAGGCTGGCTGCAGGTATCCTTTCTCCTATTGTTTTTGAGGACATAGTACTTATGCCTAGTTCATTTACCAGGCTCAGGCATCCCCCATCCAGTGTCTTGCTTGGTCCTGCAGATGCTATATACAAGTAGGCCACACACTTCTATTACTAGTAGCACCAATAAATTTCAGGTTTCTTTCTCAATCTTAAGAAAGTTAGTCTCTAAAGATAATCGCTCCCTTCTGTACTTGAACATGACTTCAGTTATCCAGTCCCACCCATATCTATCTAAAATAGCCTGAACTGGTGTTTCACAACCCTAACAAGTCCAAGGCATCTATTTTATAATAAATATTAGGTTTTTTGTGATTTATATATCTGAAATAAAATTCATTCTCTACCTATTCATATAATTTTTAAAAACATATAAAAGAAATATGCAATGTTCTATTTGTAGAGAAAAATTACCTTATGATAAAATAATGTTTCAATATGTCTACTTTGGTATGATTTGACTAAACAACATAAAGAGTCAGATAATTTTACCACCACAAGAAAATTATTATAACAGCCACAAATGTGGACTGATAGAGCTGCATTGTAATGGGAAACAAATACTTCAGGTATGATTTTGTACAACAATTTTTTAATGGTAACATTCTGAAGAAAATATACTGAAATCCTTTCTCAATTTGTAGACTAATTCCCTGTGTAATAAAGGATTTTGTCTCAGCTCCACACAAAGTCTGGCCTTTGTCCTTAGTTATACCATTAAACCCTTGAAATTTCTGAGTTATCTGAGTATTTTTGAAAAATAAAATAATAACAACAGTGAGCCCCTTGGATCATACCTGGAGGTTTATACAAATAAGATGATTCAGCATAGGGACAGGCCATGCAATTAAAAGATTGAGCCACATGATATCAGCTAGACCTCTGAGGAAAGGAGTGTGTGTGGCTAGAAATTGAGTTCAATGATATAGGCAATCATTCAGTAAATGATGCCTATGCAATAAAACCCCAATAAACAATTCTGGACACTGACGCTCAAGTGAACTTCCCAGGTTTGCAATACCCTGTGCATATTATGACACATGTTGATGCCAGAAGGATAATGCATCCCTAAGTGCATGTGATCTTTGCATTTGGAACCCCCCAGACTTCAGCCTCTGTGTTTCTTTTTTTGGCTGGTACTAATTTGTATTCATTTGTTACAATAAAACTATAATCATAGATATACCACATTTCTGAGTTCTGTGAGGTTTTGTTTGTTTGTTTGTTTGTTTTTCACCAAATTATCAAAACAGAGAGTCTGTGGGAACTCCCAAATTTATAGTCAGTCAGTTTACAATGAGGGTAGTCCTGGAGACTTGAATTTGTGGCTGCTATCTAAAGTGAGAAAAGAAGAGCAGTCTTGTGGGGACTGCTCCCTCCAATTGTGTGAAACGCCTAATTCTTTGGATTATTTTTCTGGAAAATGCATTGAATGTTAAAAATCATTTAAAAAATGGCGTTTTGACTGCTTCTGACAATTGCAGCCTAGATTTTCTTTAGACTAGCTGTATTGCTAAAAACCACTAGTAAAAACAAAAACAAAAGAAAACAAAAAAACCCTATCAGTTGGAAAGCATTGAAGAATTATCATATCAGTGTCAAATTGTGATGCCAAGATCCAGAAGAGAAAGTAGGCTCAGGAAATGACTCTAGCACCTGGGGCCACTTTTTTTCTTAACTTAATTGCCAATTTAAAAAGAAGTTGAGAAGCTGGGAAATCAAGTAAAATTTTTAGTAAATTCATACAATTAAATGGGTAAATTGGTGTAATAACTCTCTAACTCAAAGACAAGGACCCTTACTAAACACTCCAGGCTTGCTGTTGGAATGTCAAAAAGCAAAACCCTAGGAATGTGTTAGCTTCCAGTTATAGAAGGTCCTTGAATAATATTGTATCATTCAATGTCACTGTAACATTGATGAGGGATAAAAATTTTCAGTTTCAGTGGGGGGCACTGACTATGGGAAATTTGCATGCTCTCCCCATCTCTCATAGGTTCTCTCCAAGTACTCTGATTTCTTTTGATATCTGAAAGAGTTGAATGTTAGGTTAATTGATATGTCTAATTTATCCCAGTCTGAGTGAGTGTGGGTGTGGGTGTGAGTGCACCATACAAAAGAATGACGCCCTGTCTAGATAGAGTTGGTTCTGGCCTTGTGCTCTGAGCTGCCAAGACAGGATTGAGTCACCTGTGATCTTGAACTGGAAGAAGCAGGCTGGAAAATAATTACCTTATTTTTTTTTATTAAATGTTTTTAAATGTATGTATTGTTCACATTTATTTCAATGTTTAATATTAAAGTGTTTGGAGTCTTTATTTACACACAGGGTGATGTTTTCATGACCAGAAACATACCATAGAAACTTAACTCTTGTTTATATCAATTAGCCTATGGTAAAGTTGGCTTCATTATACATTAAAATCATCATTCACAGGACTCTATCAACATTAATTGAGAACCTACGTAGTTCAATCTTTCATTGATATATATAAGTCAATCTGGAAGTATTATAGCTGCCTATCACCATCATAATTACTACCATCCCAAATAAACAAACCAGAGCTGCATACTAATTGATTTTTTTCATATATAATTTTGCCACTCAACAAAATAACCACTTATAGAAAATATCAAAAGATCACAAACCAAGATAAAAAGAATATAGGAATAGACCTATAGGGAATTAAGATAATAAACTCACCAAAAAGTGCCTTAAATTATATTGACTGTTATATTTCAGAAATTAAAAGATAAAATTGATAATGTTGGCAAAGAACTGAAAACTATTACCTAGGATTAAATTGAAATGCTAAAAGTAAAAAGAATAAATACAATAAACTAAAATCAATAATTTAGAGAATAGATTTAAAAAAGGATTAGATTTATCTGATAGAGATTAAGTACACTGAAAAACACCTCAGAATAAAATATTCTGACTACAGTAAAGCGAGATAAAAAGCTGAAAGATACATAATAGAGCCCAAGAGACATACGGGGTACAGTGATAGCTCTACATGCTTGCAATTGGAACCTCAGGAAAAAATTAGAGGTAAATAGACAAGAAGCAATATTTGAAGAGATAATAGATGATAATTTTTTAAAACTAAAACTAAAAGGCATTCGTCAAAATTCAGAAATTACTACAACCTCAAGAATGATAATACATAAAGAAAATAACAACTAAAAAATAAATCATGGTACACTCTAAAAGCAAAACAGAAAGAGAAAAACCTTAGAAACAAATATAGACAGAATGGACATACTACCTTTCAAACAACAATGGCAGGCCTCTCAAAAAAAAAAAAAAAAAAAAAAGCCAGAAAACAATAAAATGATATCTTCAAGGTGGTGAAAGAAAATAACCAAATCCAGTGAGGAAAAGTAATGGCTCAAAAATGAAGGTCAAGTAAAAAAATTTTCAGAGAATCAATAACTGATAGTTTGTTACTGGCATACTCTTCATAAATCAAATACTAAAAGCAGAAGGGAAATGATTCACCTTAAAAGAAATGAAGATTATCGGACAAGGCATATGGATAAATATATGTAATTATACATTGGAATATTTTAATCATATGACAATAACAGCCAAAAAATGAGAAGAATGTAATTGGATTAAAGTATTTTAAAGTTTTTGCATTGTCTTGGGAATAAAAAAAATGATAATTTTCTTAGAATTCAATAAAGCCATACATAGACTCAGCCATTTTTAACATAGGCTTTTAAAAAAAGCAAAAAAAAGAGAAAGTAATAGGCAAGAAAATAGGAAGCAAACAAATAAGTTTATAGATTTAAACTCCAAGATATAAGTAATCACATTAAATATAGGTGATGTGAACACTTTAATTAAAAAATAGTTTGTCAGATTAAGAAAGCAAGGTTTAGTTTATTAGGAAAACATAAGAAAGCAAAAGTTCTATGCACCTAAAAACATGTAGCATTTATATTAAAACTAAGGTGATTCCAGCTTCTATATAGGAGTTTTGTTTTTGTTAAGAATAGAAGGAACATTTGAAAGTCATACAGCACACAGAGCATTTTTTTATTATTATTTTGCAAGATTGTCCTGCTTATTTCCATATATTTAGCATTTCTGTACCTTCTCCATCGAATGTCAAAAATACCAAAGCATACGTCCACAACACTTGCTAGGCAGCAGTACTAATCCAATGATTAGCCTATGCCACCAGAACGGAAATAGGAGTCATTGCCCTGTAGAACAAAAAGAATTGGTAACTGCTACCTGGGCCAAGGAAGCTCCAAACACCAAGGATTCAAGAGGTTTACTGCTCATCTTGTAAAATGAAAGAGTAAAATTGCATTTTCAGTCTGAAGTGATAATTATACAGAGAGACAGAGAAGCATACACAACTTAATTTATCACAAAATTTCACAAATTATGGCTAAATAAAAAACAGAAAGTATTACTCTGCATTCTAAGAGCTTAGGAGAGACAAGCCATAGTCAAAAATCAATGAAATACAGATAAGAACAAGTAATTAAAACAATTGCAAGTGGGGTTAGAGGAAAAAATGATCACTTCTGTTTCCTATAATATCATCACTGATTAGTTATATAAATATATTTTGAATGTCCCATGGATAATTCTAATGCAAAGTGAGGGTTGAGAATCAAGGTTCCATGTCCTCCAGGGTAAGGATGCATTGGTATCCTAATGTTATATCTTTTACTTCCTAGTCTATGGTGCAAAGCTTCCTAGTGTGACACTTATTTAAAAACAAAGATTCCTAGAAACTACACAAAGAATCTGATTTGGGGAAACTGGAGATTTGTCCAGGAATCTGCATTTTTCAAGGCTATCATGGAATCCTGATGCAGATGGCAGCCTGGGATACTGTTTTGGAAACACACTTCTGAAGATATTCGACACATTTATTCTGATGAGACATATGTTTCAATTTAAACCCAGAAGGGTAGCTCCCCTCAAAAAAAGTCAAATAAGGGGAATCTAGAAAGAACCATCCATTGAGAATGTGGTGCCTTCAAAAAGGGAGGCATGCATCATTAGGCCCACTCTAGCATTGCTTAAGGACAGAGTGAATGGGAGTCTACGTGGGGAACAAGTCTTAGGAGAGCTTTACATGTCAGATCTGGAGTCTGAAGGAATATGTGAATATTGAGATAGGAAGATGAAAATGGAGGTGGAGAGTGGCATTTGAGTTTCTATCTGTGAAACATTCAAAAAAATTTCCTCAGTGGCTCCTGGGGCTGATGCTAGCAGGGGACTGACCCTAGTAAAGGAGATGGGAGTATTGGGGTTACCCAGAAAGCTCTGGGTCACTGAAAGCTACATCAACCAGGAGTGGTGTTGGAGGCATGGACCACTGTCAGATCAAAGGGAGAACAAGCCAACAATCTGTGATAGAATTATTCAGTGATAGGAAGACTCAGGGTAAAACTGGACCCTTCTTAATGAAAACCACATACACCACATGTACGTAAGTCTTCTCCATGAAGAGCCCAACATCCTCATACAGACCCAGAATCCCCTTACAGACCCAGAATCCACTTTCAGACCCAGAACACACTAGAGATGCTGTCGTCTCCACACTTCTGGCTCTCAGTCTCTTTACCCAGCTCCCGATCCAGAGGGAGACAGACACAGGGTTGAGCCAGGACTGAAACTGAAGACCATGTTCTTTATTTTCCTGGAAGTCCCTCAGCGCCACAGTTCAAGTGGGATGTTGAGAAAAAAAAAAAGAGCAGAGTGAGGTTTTAAACCAGACTGAATTAATTTTAATAACTTAAAGTGACCATGAACTTTTGGGATCTGCTACCCAACTATAAAAGAATTGAGACAGAGAACAGCTGAAAGAAGTATTTGGAAAATAGATGCTATTTCATGTTTGGAACCCCACTGAACTGAGGCCCTTCAATAAACTATTTGATAGCTACATAGTAGCAGAGACAAAAACCCTGACATGAATCCTTCCCTTCACATGTCCAGACATTTCCAGTTGTCATTTTCTCCTTAGGCCTGAGAAATTCCCCATATTCATACCTCACATAATTTCAAAGACAGACTATATCTTCAGCAGGTCCTGAGTGAGACCCACCTTGTCCTTTCTTTTCATCCTTGTTATTTGGAGAAATATCTTGAGCCTCACCTTCCTAGAATACAACAAAGCCCATGAATTGGCAGCCAGTATTGATGGCAATGAACACCAATTTGGAACAGTGGAACCACCAGATGGTTTGACCTTGGGCCATTTCAACAAGGTTGGGTTGGGACTGCCTATTCATCAACCTGGCTTTCTCTCCTCCTGCATACTTGCAGTGCTGAAAACTGCCTTGCAGGTGGGGAACTATTGCATTACCATAAACATCCAATTAGAGAGCCTCCCAGGCAGGCTGATTTGATCCCTTTATAAGAGCTGCTGATGATGGCCAAGTTCTGCCCAGATCTGAATATTCACTCATTCAGAAGATATAGAAAGTTACAGGAAAGAGATTTGGGAAAGAAATTCCACCCAATGAAGTTGGCATATGAGTTTGCACACAGACCTAGCTGCTGGTATAAGAAGGATTAGAAATCAGTAAGAAGATCATTGTTCTGGTTTAACAAGCTGACTAGAAGAGACTGATGCTTCCCTTTCTGTTTTGGCTCTAGGATACTCATAGTCACCTGAGATGTTTTGAGTTCCAATGTACTTAGGAAAATCAGTGGGATCTGCAGCCTAGCCCTAAGATAACTAATCATACTTCTATTGTTATGCTTCACTTTCATAGTATTGTTAATGCAGTTGCCACTAAAATAATTACAAGATAAGCACCTGCTTAAATTAAACAAGTTTCTCCTTCTAGCTTCAAAATATTTGGTTCCGAATCTTTGATTCTAGTACACCACAAATAAGAGTTCTATTATTTTAATGTTGAAAACCTACACATACCTATACAACTTTTAATAAAGAAATCAGTATTTTATGCCAACTGTAATTGAAAAAGTATTTTAAATTTAATAAAAAAAATCAATGTAATATATGAAAATTGTGCATGATGGTGAGAAATGAACGCTAATCTTTAACATATGTTGCAGAAAATAACAAATCCTCTGAATCTAGACAAAGTAGTAGAAACTATATAAGGGTTAACACCACATTTTCTTCATTTTATTTCTTTAAGCTCAAAAATACCTGATACAATACTTAATCTAGAATAGTCAAGAACTATCAAATCCCAGCCTATATTAAATGTGTGTATGAACAACATAAATCTTCCATGAGCCCAGGGTCACTTTGATCCTTTTAGTGGCTCATAAAGCAGCATGTATCCTCATGCGAACAAAGGAGGCAGGTGCAGCGTCTGAGCAAGGAGTTGCAAAAGGGTCTTTGAAGAGAGAACAGGAATGCAGTTGAGTCTTACAATTGCCTCAAACACTGAGACTGATTTTTCTAAACTCAGTTTGGAAGAGAAAGACAATAAAAAGTGGGATTTTTATAAATCAAACTCATCCTCTGATCCTTCTCTATTGCGATCTACAGGTTGTAGGCATAACATCTAATGTTAAGTGGTGTCCTGATGAAATCAGATTGAGCTGAATAAAGCTTTATGTGCCTGCCCCTGAAAGATCCTCAACCTAAGGTCATAAACTTAATTATTGTCACTGCAAGAGACGGAAAAGGGGAAGTACATGGCCCTCAGATGTTCGAAAAAAGTTTTAGGGAAAAAAAAGGTTTTGATTTGTTTAATACTTTTTCATTCCCAAAATCTAAGGTGTCAGTACTTTTACATTTTTAAGAAAAATTTAACAACTCTTACATTCAGGGATAGTTCAGAGATGAGTTACCAGTTAGTTATCTGAGGAGATTGTGCAACACAGGCCAGTAAGTGAAGGTCAAAACCTTTACACAGGCCTCTGGGCCAATCTCTTACTACTTATATGTAAATATGAGGTAAACAAGCCATTTTGCCTCAGAGAGCACAGAAGAGAAGTGATGAGTTAGTGAATTTAGAATGCCTGTGGTGATTTTTAGAAAAGACAGTTTATGAGGCTAGGGCATAATAAGTATTATTATTTTTATTATTCCAAGGCAACAGAATAAGGCAGCATTGCCGATGGCTATTCTCTTAGCAAATCTCTTCTAGAGATTTCAGAAAGAGCCCAACAGGTGAAAGGTCACACTTTTCATTAGATAACCCCCAAGCAAAGTTTGGAAGCCTGAGTTTTTAATAAGAGCCTTTTCCAGTTCAAGTTTTCAATGTGTTGACATAGTTACTCATATTGCAGTTTCAGAATAAACACTTCTAGTAGAGCTCTCATCAGCAAATTTTGCTCTACGAATCTTTAAAAGGAATCAAAATAAGTGGCAGATCACCACAGAGGAAAACTTCCTTCTTCCTTCCGTCAAGGCAGGGTGAGGTGTCCAATATCTCTGGCAAATGCTCTCCCAGGAGAGACTTGAAACTTGGTAGGTTACCAACTTTTCCAAACTGAATTAGTTATTTTTCTTTATCAAGTTTTATTTTTTGTATTTGTTTTAACATATTAAATTATCTCTACCACCGTCAATTTCATGTAGGATTAGTACAGAAACACGGAGATAGTTACTTTTTCTCTACACGGTGTATACCTGATTTGAAAAATTAACACAGTGATAATATTTCATAGATTTGTCAGAAGATAACTAGAAAGGGAAAGGCTTATGTACTCATGTATTTCATTATATACATTTTAATTTTTTATTATGAAATAAACACATAAAATAAGTGTACAAGTTTTATCAGTTATCAATGATCTATTACAAAACCAATACCTAACAACAATCTATGTCAGTCCCTCCTCGTCTTTGCCCTGTGCCTCCAGCAATCATTATCTTGGTTTATACATAATCCTACTTTTGTATCTATTTGGGTTTTTTACCGCATGCATCGGTCTCTGAATACTCTAATTTGGTTTTATTTGTATTTTGATATTATACAACTGGAATTTTACTATATGTACTCCTTTTTTCAGGAGGGGAGGGGCTTCTTTACTCAATATGCCCAGAGTTTTTATTAAGATTAGTCAACTGGGAATGGAGTGCACATGTGACAGACCTTAGCTACTCAGTCTCCAGCTCCTACAGAGGTCAACCTGATTCAGTATGGCCCAAATTCCCAGGCACACCAAAACAGATGTTCACCATATATCACAGTGTTCACATAAACTATATGGTGTGGCCCAAAGCCTCAGGTATACAAGAAACCCTTTGACAGGAGGGGGTGAATGGCACTAAAAAAAATCTAAAATCTTCCCACTTTCTGAAAAAGTATATTTAAAAAATGAAAGATTTGGATAATATAATTTCACAGATTCTCTAAACACTTTTGCAGTGGAACAGACAGGTAGTTTTACACTGTCTAGGGAGAGGTATAGTCATGAGACATTCTGACCACAAAGCAGTGGTATGTAAAAAATGGAAAGACAGGGACAGAAAAGATACTAGCAGGTGCCTTTACATATAGTTCAGCCAAGCCAATCCTTCCAGACTGTTCATATCCTGAGTCTGAAATTTTTGATTTCTAGCAATAAATATCAAGATAAATTCTATATTTATTCCTGTAGTGTCTATCTATAGAACAGGAGAGGAAGAAATTGTGAGATACAAGAGGCATACATGGCTGCCCCCAGGCCAATGAGGGCACTCAGAGGTCATCCATGAACTAGGGTAAGAAGGATCTGGTGGGAGATCCAACAGAACTTTCTGCCCCATGCTCCTAAATCATTGCTTCTTGCTGGAAGTTGTAGAATGTCAAGATAAACATTATGAAGTAAATATTGCACACAATGGGGAGGGAATTAGCTGTGCAAGTCCCATTAATGCTAATGAGACTTTGGTGGTTAATTTCCCATGCCTTGTGCTGAATATCTGCCCCAATTAGTTATGTCAAGCTTGTGCCACACTCCGACCAAGTTGTCTCTTTTGGAGAGGGATATTGCGGGGAGTGGATAATTATCCTCATCATTTTCTTCAATTTTAGATGGCGAAGGCAAGGCTGAAGTCATTTAATGGTATTGTTTGCCTCTTCAGATAAAAAGCATCTGAGAAACTAGCACTTTGCCAAAACTTTTTGAAAGCACAATCCCTTGGAAATCATTGTTTCATTAGTAAGCTACCTGCTGGGGCATACTCTTACAGGAGACGTGTTTATTTTAGTTTATTTATTTTACTCCAAAGAATAATTTCATCTCTATTCTCATTAGACCTACAGTTTGGTTTAACATCCCTATTACTTCCATGATGATGCTCCAGATAATAGGAAATTAGAAAAGATGTAGGAGTGATTTTTCGAGGAGCACAATTGGATAGATCAGTCCATAATACGTGTTTTTTTTCTTATGTACAAGATAGAGGTTTCTCTTTTGTTCCAAGAAAAGTATGTTTATCTCATTTATGGTACCTCTCACATGTGCCTTATGTATTTGTTATGTTATGTTATGTTTGTTATATTATATTATGTTATGTTAATTATATATATTTATTTTCCCTACTAGATTATAAGCTCCCTAAGCATTGGGACAGTGTTTTATATATCTTTAGTCCTACTACTATCCAGAAAAACACTAGACAATTAATATTTACTTATAATGAAAAAATAACACACATAACCGAAGTGGGTATGGAGTAACATAGTTTAAAATATCAGAAAAAGGTTCTCTTTAAATCAAACCTTAATAGCAACACTATTTACATTTTCAGAACTTTAAACCAATTGTTTTTAATGTGTGAGAACTGTCTTGAGAATAATTTACAAGAGAAATCACTGTGTCTGAAATAAAAATAGGAAGTAAAAAGGAGAGTAGTGAGCTTATGGAAAAGATACATGAAAACAAATGAGGAGAAAAAAACCCAGCCTTTAAACTGAATTTGGGTGGTTTCTGTAAGGAGGACCTAGTGAATTTGTAATGAATATCATATGTTCTAGAGTATATGACATTCTAGAGCAGTGTCATATACTCTAAAACAAAGAGAGTGACCTAACTTCAGAAACCCACATGTGAGATTTGGTTTAGTTAAGGCATATAGCCCAGTGTGTTCTCATCTGATCTAGGCACATCATCAGGTTGTCAGGATCAAATATCATTAGCAAACATGAGGGAGAGATAATGAAACCTACAATGAAGGATACAAGGTAAGGAATAGTCATTCTTATCATCATACAACCTCACATAGTCATGGCCCAGAGCTTGAAGGCGTAAATTTTGACATTCTCAGGTTATGATAAGAGAGTCAAAACTCTCTAGAAATAGCATTATCTTCTCTAGGTCTCCTTTCAGCAAACAGCAGATCTTTGTTGAACACCTGTTGTATAACACCCCCTGCCAAGTGCCAGGCTAGAGATAAGCAGTTGGCAAACACTGTCCCAGAACTTGAATATTTTGTAAAAAAAAAAAAAAAAAAAAGCCACCAGCACATTCAATACAAACAAAAAGAACTACATTAAAATAGCAAGCCAGAGAAGGAAAGGAACCTTGTAAGCTCAGCAGTACATCAAGAAAGGCTGCAGGGAAGAGGCAGATGAGATTTGATACCATTCTTTGAAAAGGTCAGGAGTCTTTTAGTCGCAGATGACAGAATTCCAACTGAAAATGGGAATTTATAGGTTGACCAAAGTTCATGGAATAGTGCTGCTTTTAAGCACTTCTCAATCCAAGTGTTCAAATTATGTTCTCATTTTTTGTCACACTCTCATACTCTCCACCTCCACTTCATCTCGGTGCTACATTCCTCAGAATTTGTTTTCTTTCTTTGGTAGCTCTATTTATATGGCAGAAAGAGCACAGCTCCCATCTCTGAGCCCACATATTTCTTATTGTTTGTGACCCCAGAAGCAAAGACACCCTCACTTTCAGTTTTCTAGTCCCCTTGGAAGAACTATATAGCTCTGCTTGGCTTACCTTGTGAACAGAGTACCTTAGACAGAGGGCTGAGGTGTCACAGTCTGGCCAAATCCCATCCCTGAAGCCAGCAGTGAGTGAGGCAATATGACTGATAATCTTGTCAAATCCCATAAAGTGGGAAGAAGGCAATTACCTAACAGAAAGAGGTGTTCTAGGCAGACACAAAAAATGCATGTTCTTACAGCACAGACAACTGAAAAAAAAAAATTGAATAGTCAGAGAGAAGGGATGGAAAGCTAGAAAAAATATATAAATGATATATGAATAAAGTTATGCCATAGATTGAATGTCTGTGCTGAATGTTAAAATTTATGTTGAAACCTAATCCCCAATGTGATGGCGTTTGGAGGTGGGACCTCTGGGGGGTGATGAGGTCATGAGGGTGGAGCCCTAATAAATGAAATCCATGCCCTTGTAAAAGAGACCCCAGAGAGTTCCCATGCCTTTCTTTTGCAGTGAGGACACAGCAAAACGATGGCTATCTATAAGCTGGGAAGCAGACCCTCACTGGATACTGAATCTATTGACACTCTGATCTTGGACTTTCAGTTTCAAGAACTATCAAAGATAAATTTCTGTTGTTTGTAAGCCACCCCATCTATAATATTCTGTAATAGCAGCTCAAGCGGACTAAGAAAGTTATAAATAGAGAGACAAGTATGGTATATATATTTGGGGAGGGAAGGAGGTTGTGATAGGATGAGTGAAAAACAGATGGATTATAAACAAAAGTCTGAGCATGGATATTGTAACATTTTCTCTTCCTTCCACCTCTTGTACCTCTTCTCCTTATGAAATAAACCAAGCAAACCTTTGCTGAAGGCATATTCAGCACAGAAACTAACCTAGCTGATTTGACATAAGATGTGGCACCCACCTTTGTGAGGTTCATACCCTAATTGCAGAAATGAGATATGTACACATAGAAAGCTATCTAATAATGGATGCTAACAGACTAACACATAGCCAACAACAATACCCCAAAAATAAATATGCTTTTATAACACAGTTTCCAGGCTTGGGGTTGACACTTCAATATTTAAAAAAAAAAAAAAAAAAAGCAGGCTTGATGATCCCCTGTAGGGATCCTGTTGGACCAACATGGGCCTTACACTGCAGCCTCTTTCTCACCCTGTGAAGGTCAGATTGTAGTTCAAAAAGAATCCTAGGGACATAAATTATGTAAAACAACCTCTTCAGGGTGTTAAACTGAACTGAAGTCTGAATTTAACTACCCAGCAAATCACTGAAAAGGGACTATAGCAATATCTTTAATAGATGATATAAATACTTAGGGCATAAAACTGCCTATTCTACTTATTTCCATTACAGTGATCCCCTCCCTCTCCCAGACCTGATTAGGGCAGATAAACAGGCTCTCAAGCTTCTGTTTTCCAGGCACATTCATTTTTTCTAAGCACACCACCTTCTTCTATACTATCTAAACTAATTTGTTTGAATTTTTTCTAAGACTCAGATCTAAAGGCCAGGAGCAGCAGATGAGACCTGCTCTTTCATACAAGACACATGGATTACTAAAGTTCACAAATTCCCGTTTTGGCTATCATTATAGGTCAATATAAAATCTATCAAAATGTAGTGTGGTCCTGAGTCATTCTCCAAGCTCCGTCTCCCCAGTCTTCAACCCAGTTCCTACCTCTTTGATGACCCTGACCCCATGAATCTCTATAATCTATTCTGAGCACAATGTGTGGTAATTTTCCATGTCTGCATCTTTTCTCTCAAAGTCAAATGAATATAGGGTTCTCTGAATCTGAAACCACATATTATTTTTATTTTTCACAAGATATGGCAAAATGTCTTGGGAAGCAGCATGGGGGCACAAAATAACCAGGGTTTTGAAGGCATAGAGACTCAGGCTTGAAAATAACTCTGGCATTATTCTTCCTGAACCACATGTTCTTCTTCTGCAAAAGAGAAATAATTCCACCCAACTTATAATTGTAAAAAGTAAAATGAAATAGTAAATGTTTGTTCTTTACTTGATCTTCCTGTTTTCTTTCTTTTCATAATATACTTCCTAAATGTTATGGAATACTGTTGACAGGTACAGCTGCTCTTCTAAAATCTGGAGTCACATACCACATCCTTTCTGCCTTTCTAAATTCTGCCAACATTTAAAAGTCCAGCAAAGTCCTAATTACTTCATTCTCTAATCATTCTAGCTTGTATTATTTTCTGTTGTCTCCAAGAACCCTTTGTACTCTAGTTACTCGAATGGCTGACTATATACCTTTCAAATTTTTCATGCCCATTATTTTTCTTTTCCCATGAAGTGCCTTGATGCCAGAGGGTACACTTTTTGCTGTTATGTGTTCTTTCTTATAACCAGCAAAGTACTGGTCCTTTAGTAAAAACAAAATGCATAGGTTTTGATCCACATAGACTATAGGTATGTAAGTACGCATATGTGTGTGTGTGTCACAATCAATAATGTAGCAAGCAAAAATTAGTAAAGTATGGCAGTGAAGACTAAAAATTTGATGTGAGTCACTCTTCTAAGATGCTTTACACAAATTAAAAGAAAAGCCTAAATATTTATTTTTTAAAAATAAGGCATTCTTAGGAAGGGGAGAGAGCTGGGTTCCTTGGATTTCTTCAGACAAAGGCTTTGTAGAAGAGATAAAACTTCAGAAGAACTTCAAATGGATCTAGTTGCAAGGCTGCAATTAGAAACAGCTTGCAGAATTTAAGATAATGTTATTTTCCTATAATACATGGTCTATAAATCAGCTGGAAATGGGCAAAATATAACTAATTCCTTAGGGGCCACTTCCCCAGTCTAATCATGGTGCTTCTTGGGTTTCTGTGATCCCTCCCATCTGTGACCACACAGATAAGCACTTCTGTGGATACAACTGCCTTCTTTATGGTTTCCAGTGTGTATCATTTTGTTTCTAACTAAATTTTAACTTTCTTTCAGAAAGAGGCTTTTCTCATCTTCAGAATAGCAAATACAGACCTGAGACTACACAGAGAGCATGCAACAAATTTTTCATTAGACTTACTAAATTTAATCCATTCCGAATATCACCGTGAAATCCAACTACATCTCAAAAGGCCACTATCTTTCAGTAAGGAACACGTGACAGAGTGTCAATAAAAACAGCCATTTCTTTTCTAAACTCCTCTAGGAAGTGAAACCATGTTGCACAGTAGACCATAACAATCTGAAATCCCAAAATACAAAGCAAAGCTGCACACTCAGAAATGAGGCTCATCCACCGTGCTATGGCATCTGGTTACTAACAGAGGACTAATTCCTGTCCTTGGATGCCCGAGTACACCTTCTATTACTCTAACTTAAATGAAAAACCCAAGGGGAAAACATGACCCTAAAAATTTATCTGATGATATGACCATATTAGATCTTTTTAAATCCTTTAATTTGCAAAAAGTCCCAAAGTCAATGAACCAAACAAATAGCAGTTCTCTCCCCATACTATGTAACTTGGGTGATATTTATGAACAGGGAGAAGTTCTGTGTTCAGCAATTTCCTAATCAACTAAGAACAAATGGGGAAAGCAAATCCATGAAATAGGAAAGGGCAAGACCACCGAGCTATGACTCAAAAGGCAGCAGAGAAATGTTAGTACCATTATACTGCTAAGCCTCCTGCCCCAATCAAAATGCATTCGTCAGAGATATTATAGAAGCTGAACCTTGAGAAAATGTCCTGTAGATGTTAAAGCTGAGTCTTCCCCAGAAGCCCTATAGAAGAGGGAGCTTCAAATGAAACGGGGGCCTGCATTTAGCTTCAAATGTCAATGACATATCTCACTGGGCTCGTGTTTTGTTTGATGTGATATAATTCATCATTGGCTGTTTTTGGTAATAAATTCATATTCAACAAATCATTTTTAAAATTTACTAAGTGCATGTTGACACCTGAGAGGGTACTTGTAGAACTTTCAAAATAGAAGACAAGACCCCCATTTTCAAAAGATGACATATATCAGTAGCTGGCATTTGCTTCTGGTTTTGCTTGGGCTTATGAATAATTAGTACTTCTCCTGGATGTCCACTTCCTACACTATTCTTTCTCTAGTAGATCTACATCTCAAATGTTCCAGGCAGATGAACCCTATATTGTTGCTGTTTTCCAGCTGTGCTTCTAAAGCCCTATTTCACACCATGGAATCCTGTCAGGGAAATCATCCCTAAAATATGACTTTACTGCCTCCAAACTGAATGGCAAATTGTTTCTTTTTATCCTTGATTCATGGGAAAGAGAATAACTTTTTTTTTTCTTTTCTTTTATGGCTATGTTTATATTTGCAGACTTGAAAGTAGAAAAGTACTTCTGAATCTAAGAAATTCAATTGCAGAATTTCTTCACACAGTGAGCACAGAAGCTAAGAGAATGAGAGAACATCAGAGTTCAAAGGAATACAGAGAATGGCTCTCTCCCCATCAACTTCCTCCTGTTTCCTGTGCAGAGACTGTGCCCCAGAGAATTTGGGGCCTCTGCACAGTGTTGAGCTCTCTCTCTCTTGCAGCATGCTATCTATGGAGAAAGGGTAGCCCAACAGACTCTCGTTTCTTTTGTTCTTCTTACATTTCACGCAGTTTACAAAGAACACTTACCCAGAAAGTTAAGATAATTTTGAGCTGTCTAGCATGGAAAGATAATCATGAAATGAAACACAGCTATCAATGTCACACTAAACCAATTTTAAAATTCTTTTGAGATTTAAATTTAGGTTTATTTATATTGGATTGAAATCCATTTCTTCATCTCTTTTTTTCTCTTGTTAGCCCTTAAATCCCAGCTCTAGCATCAGCTTCCTTAAACTTCTTTTTTTCACTGTCTCAATTTGCTATGTTTGTGAATCAATATATTAACTTGACATATTTCCATGGTCCCAAGTCTTCTAGATTCTCCATGAAGAGAAGCATCTCATTCCCTACCAGCCTCAGGTCATTAAAATAGAACTGGGCCCATTACTCAAAACTTCCATTGTCATAAGTTGCCCACTACTCTGTATTTGTTTATTTTGGGAGAAGGTAAGGGGTTCGGCTTGGTGAAGTGAGCAGCCCAGTTTTCTGGAACCTCTAGACCAAGCAAGCACACAGTGAGTTTGGGTCTGAGCAGCTGTGCAGTCAAGAGTATGAAAGGTCCTGAATCAAGTAATAGAGGTCACCCAAGACAAATTTTTTGGTGTGGAAATGTTTTTCAGAGGAACTGGAGAACTAAGCAACAATAGCATAACAAATCTACTGCCTGAATTTAAATAAGTAAGTAAGTAAGTAAGTAAGTAAGTAAATAAATAAATAAATAAATAAATAAATAAATAAATAAATAAAATTATATGTACAATTTAAAAAGTCAGGAAAAGGCCCAGATTATAAGAATTCAGTGTTTTGGTTTTTGTTTTATATTTTGTAGAAGCTTGTTCATGGGAGACAATATAAAATAGCAAGGTGTTTCATTGAGGAAAATGAAAGCTAAGTCAGCCATGACCACAAACTAAAGTGAAGACAGTTCAGTAAATAGTGACCTATGCCTCCTTGCATTTCTCACGGTCCTTCCCATCACCCTGGATTTCTTTCTCCAGAGTTGCCCATGACCCAGAACCGTGACTGAAGGACATTTGGCTAGCAAGGCAAACTATATCAATTTGCTGTCCTTCTTGTCTCTCACTTTCATAGCTGAATGTTCTTACTAAAATGATATCTATCAAGGGAAGCTGTGAGCAGAATCATGACAGATATCTAAGAGTCCCAGAGGAAACACAGACTAATTTTCTAGAACAAATCTATACTATAAGACTGAAAGAGCCATTGGGATCTTTTGCCCTCATACCCCTCTGCTTTAACTGTCTTAGGGCAGTTTGGGTGTTACTATGAAGATAGCTAAGACCCAAGGTGAGGAAAGGATGGTGAACGAGACTCAAGATGTCCCATTGCTTAGTAGGACCAGAGTCTTCCCACTATACCACATGGCCCACTATTGTGTGGCAAGACTTCCTAACATTTTAAGAAACTTTAAAATCAATTAGTGTGTAGGTTTCGGAGAAGATATTATTACCTGTCCAGAGTAATAAAATCAGCAATGAACAGCATTACTTTCCCCTATGAAGAGCTTGAATAAATAAGACATTTATAAAAATGAGTGGAAAATCTGAAATGAATATCCCAAGAACCATGAAAAAATAAGCTAAGAGAAATTGAATTTTCTTTTGAGTCTCTAAGAGAGAGGCGGCAGTTGAGGATTTTATGCATAATTTATAAGGAAAATTGTCCCGTTCACTCAGGTATATACCATATCAGTTTGTGAGAAAGATTAAGCAAGCTGTTTTCTTCTTTTTAATTGAAATCAAATATAGGTATAGAAAAAAAATGAATTCTGAATGAGGAAGAATGCAATGAGTCACGTGGCCAAAGGCTTACTGAAATTTACATGAGTTTTTTTTTAAACCAAGTAACTTTGACTATATTTATTGATCAGTAATAAGAAAAGACCCCAAAGCAAAGTCCTATGTAGCTTTCTATTCTTTTTTGCCCTCCACTCTAATGAAAGCTGGACCTTGCCATAAATCACACATATTTTTCTTTATACCTATGATTTGAGCAGCATCAGTAAAATATCCGGGGCTGGTTGTCACTGTCTCCTAAAATGTTACCATGATCAATTCAGTCTCTGAAATTTTTACCCAGAGGAAAGCTTTTAAATTGTAAATACTCCCAGAAATACTAGACTAATTCCCACTAAGGTGTTGTCAAACACTAAGATGTTGATAACTTCCTCTAAACTCCAAATTAAGAGGATTCAGGAAGCTTGGACAAGCAAAAAGAGAATGAGCATAGTAACTGAAAACTAGGAAGAGAGAAAATCCGACTATGATGATATCACAAGTTTGCTGGTATGACCTCAGGACTAGCCAAGAAGATCCATACTGGCAATCCCCATAGGGAATATAGTTTATTTACCATGGCCTTTGTTTGTCTTGATCCTTCCCTTAATTTCTATTCTCTATCCCAAGAACATCATTCTGATCAGCCCCTGGACCACTACGGATTCCTTTAGCAGTAGTGGCATGCAGGCATTAATCTATATGCCATTCTCATGTCAAATGTTCCCTTGCTGTTGTTTTCTGTATATTCATATATTCTTGTCTTGCACTCCAGTTAAACCAAAGAGTTAATACATCTCTCTCTCTCTCTCATTTTGGGAGCCCCACAGCACCTGTAGTAAAGCTACTTCTGCTAAGCAGCCTCAATACTAATACCAAAAAAATAATAATAATAATTGCAACAATTCAGCTTTACAGTTTCCAAAATCCATTTACTTATATAATTGTTTACTTATATAAATCAAAATGAAATTAAGTAAGGGGTTTTATTATTCCAGGTTTACAGAGGAGGAAATAACCTCTGAAATAGCAACTACTTGCTAACTTTTGCTGAAAATTACTCTATGTCAGGCACTCTTCTGAGCACTTATACATAGCTAATTTAGTTATTTCAACAGCATTATGAAGTAGTTACTATTATTATCCCCATTTTATAGATGAGGAAATTGTGGCTTTAAAAATTTGAGCTATTTTCTCAAGATCACACAGTCAGTAAGTGGCAGAAATTGTGGCTTATATCCAGCTCTATTGAATAAAAATTTAATGCTCTTAAATGCTGCTACTCTAAATAAGAGTTAAAGTGTAGAAGCTTTTTTCTCGAAGGCATAATTCCTAAGTGGCAGGAAGTACTTCTAGATCTAACTCTTCATCAAATAAACTTTCAGCACCACCTTGATATTTACTGAAATTCAGGCAATTTGGCTAAGGAGCAGAATGATATGATACACCTGGTCCTGTCTCCCAACTTTAACAAATACTAATTCCTTACCTGAAGGACTCTCCTTTGCAATGAAAATTTCTTATGGATCTCTTAAAGATGATTTCAAGACATTCTATCTGCAAGAAATGAAATGAATTAAATGATTCCCATTAAGCTTATGGTAATTTTAGCCTTTCCAACTTCTGTCAGTAGGACACACAGTGTGAACACAGGGTATATTCCAATTAAGGTTGCAGTTTTGATCTTCCATGTTATTAGAAGAATGAGTCACTCTAACCAAGAGCTATAGAGAACACTTTCTTCTGGTAATGTCTTTGAAGTTGACAATGAAGAAACAAGATACTCCTTCCCTTCCCAACACATTCAGCTTTTAGAGTTTTACTCCAAAATCATTATGATTTTGACAAAGCAAAGACATGTTAACAAAATTAAAAACTGTCATTTTCTGATGATGGTGCTTTTTTTTTTATGGAGTAGGCTTGTATTATCCAATACACTTTCTTAGCTGAAAAAAAATAATAATAAAAAAGAAGCTGAATTAGGTTTATATTTTTTTATTTAAAAAGTCAAGGCAACACATGTAACCAAGTTGCCAGGTGAGGTGTTGGTTTCAGTCTACATCCTACTTTGAAGAAGTGGTCAAAGGAGGATGTCTATGTTCTGATCAGGAGCTTCCCCCAGTTAAGCAGCATTATAACCTGTTCAACTCTGATTTGTACAGTGATGGTGAAGCTGCCTCTGCCACATGGAACAAAGACGCTCTTTGGATGAGTAAACCACAAACTATTATATGCTACTACATAAATTCTCTATAAAGTGACCTGCGGTTGCTCCAAAATATAAAATTCATCTTCATAGCATAAAAGTGAAGAGACTGGGAATTATTTAATTATCTTGACTCTCTAATCCAAGAACTAAATTTGAAATGGTAAGTCCAGTGGCACTATGTAAATTTACTTACAGAGCTGACATTATTATTTTCTTGAATGAAATAAAATGTTTGTCTAGATTTGCATATCAATAACATTATTCGATTTAAAAAAGGGGGTGGAGCACCTTATAGGTGTAATGGCACTGGCTCTCCAGGGCCTAACAGTATTTCTCAAAGTCTAACTCTAAAATCATATGAATTACCTGGCTGGAAAAGTGGGGAGAGGGAAGAGAGACCACCACATTCAAAATGTAGACTCTTAAGCTCTAACTCAGATCTACTGAGCTAAATTCTATAGAGACACCCTGATGTCAGCACATATAACAGATCCCAGAAGTCACTGTTCAAATTAAAGTTTGAGGTTCACTGACCAGTTTCTTCAGTCACCAGGACAGTGAGGTACAATGCACCACAGGGAGGAGAGGGATGAAGGAGGCTGCAGCAGCCATAGTGAAATGGCCAAAGGAAAGGTCTCCTGATGGTAATTCCCAAGCTTCCTAAGCTTTCATTTACCAGAGCAGGGCCAGGAGTCTAGAGATAGAGCCCTATGAAAGGCAAGTTAAAATTGCTATTTAACAATTGAGCTTACAGTGGTTTATGAATTGAGCTCCATGAAACCTAGCAGTTTCTTGGAAGCCCCATTCCTACCACCTATTTATCTGCTGTGGGAAGATGAGGCTCAAGGAGATAGATCTCTAATTCCCTACTTCACCTCTACTTTATCAGAGTACCACTGATTCTATTTCATACTAAAACTTTGTTTCATCAGAGAGTTTCTCAACTAAGAAAGAATCAGGAATACTGTGCTTGAAGATAAAAATTAAAAGGTCACTAAAACTTTGGTAAGAAAAGTAGTAATATCCTAAGATATAGTCTCCAGGGCTTAAATGGCCTTAAAGCCCAGAACTACTGCCGATCTTATTTACAATTTCTTTCCTGTTTTGTTTATTGATGAATGGAATTGGAATTCCAAACCATGTTTACAGTGAGTACAGTAGTTTATAATGCTTGCAGCCCTGATCTGTTTTCAATAAATAGAATACTACATTGACTTGCAGGGTTTACAATAAAACCCTCTGGATCCCTAGGTTCCCTAGGCATTGCCTGGTCACAAGCACAATAACTTGCCTCACACAGAGCTAATACTTTAAAAGATTGTCAGCACCAATTCTTATCTGCTAGAAACTGATAAAGCAATCAATAGGGAGTTTTTGTATATTTCTTTCCAAGGAGATAATGATGTGCTCAGGGTTATTAGGAAGGCCTGCTAATCTCCCAGGAAGAACAAGAACAGCAAGAGAAAAGCCTTGAGAAAAACCATGTTCTTGTTTGATGACCTTGGATAAATTTTTTACTTTTTGTCCAAAAGTTTCCCATCTGTAAAATGGGAAGAAAGATAGTTCACTCAATCCTCCAACGCAAGACTAGGCCAAATATAAAATACTAGAATATTAAAGGACATTAAATACCATTACTTTGTGATCTCAAATTAACATAAACACCAGACTTCATTGCTCTTCACCACTGTGTGTTATAGCTACCCAGTGTTATATCTTGCCTCTATTAAAATAGGACTGTTTTGAGATTCAGGAAAATTTTTTAGTCATCTTTGGTTCCATAGCACCAACATAGTATCTGCATATTCTGAAGACTAATTTATTATTAATCATTTATTAAATAAATAAAAGAAGAAAATAAACAAATGACTAATAAATAAAAGCATTAAACCATTTAAAATTCTACTTTCAAATCAAACACCCTTTAAAAATATTCACAAATAGCTCCCTAAGCCTTGAAATGTATGCATCAAGAAAAATGATCAGGATGGATAGAAAGATGTAAGAACAATGCCCCAAGGTATGACATTCTGTTATTAATGGAGCCCAGACTGCATACTCTTATTATCAGCAGTCATGTCATATTATTATACCAAGACTAGAGTCAATCAAAACTCTCAAATATTTTCCACATGCTATGGATTCAAATCATTCTAACTCCAGGTATTTTTTTGAGTCTAGCATAAATCCTAATAAATATTGGCATGCCAATTTGGGCTCATTATTTAATTTTATATTGATGTTAAATATATACCCACAAAAGTGAAAAATCAAGTGTTTAGTTTTATAAATTTTAAAAACAAAACAACCCATGTAACAGCACCTGAATAAAAAAAAAAATTGTACATTACCAACACTCCCAAAAGTTCCCCTTTGCGCTCTCTTCCTATCATCAGCCCAGAAAGAGTGACTAACCACTGTTCTGACTTCTAACGCTATATATTATTTGAGCCTGTTTTCAAACTTTGTACACATGGAATCATGAAATAATACTGAATGAACTCTAGTATCTTGTTTGTTCCCCTTAACATTTGTTCATTCTCATTGCTGGTACAGCATTCCACTGTGTGAATACCCCACAATGCAGTTAGCCATACCACAGTAGGTGAACATTTGGGTAGTTTCTCATTTGGGGCTGTTAGTAGTACTGCTGTTATGAAATCTCATTTGTGTCTTTATGAATGTATGTTTAGCTTTCTGTTACAAACAACAAAAGATTTTTGAATCATGAATCTATTTTAGTCTTGTCAGCTTCAGCTCTAAAACATTTCTAAATCATCCCCCTCTGGTTTCTCTACTCGCCACTTGATCTAAGCCACCTCATCTCCAATACTGCTATGACTCCTATCCAGTTTCTGCTTTTATAATCCATACTCACTACACAGCAGAAATGATTGTCTTTATAAAAAATACATAAGATTATATCTCACCATTGAAATAAAGTAAACACTTCATACGATCTTCTACAAGGCCCTATCAGAACTGGCCTCTTCTACATCTCTGAATTGTTCTGAATTATTCTCTCTCCACTTCTCACTCTGCTCCAGCCACACTGGCCTTCTCGCAGGTTTCAAATATGTTAAGCATGTTCCTTCTTCCTGTAAGGCACTTCCTCCAGAATGTTCATGTAACAGAATCATTTTCTTCATTTATTTCTCAAATTAATGTCCTCTCAGAGAGGCCTTTCCTCACCTCCTATTCTAAAATAGCACTTGCCTGTAGGTCACTTTCCAGCTGGTTAAATGGAGCTCATTTCACTACCTAACATTTCTGTTATCTACTTCCTTGCTTATTATGTTCTTGTTCTTAACAGTTTTATTGAGATATAATTCATATATCATAATATTCACCCTTTTAAAATGTACAAAGCAATGGTTTATAGTATGTTCACAAGGTTGCATAAGCATCACCACTACTAGTCTCAGAACATTCTCACTCCCTTCAAATAAACAAAGAAAGAAATTTTGTATCTTTTAGCAGCCATTCCTCATTTCTGCCTTGGCAACCATAACTAACCTACTTTCCGTATCTACTACAGATTTGTAGGCTTGACTATTTTTGACATTTCATATAAATAAAATTATACAATATATGCCTTTTGCATCTGACTTATTTCACTTAGCATGTTTTCAAAATTAATTACATTGTAGCATGTATCCACACTTAATTCCTTTCCCTTGTCAAATAATATTTCATTGTGTGAATATATCACATTTTGTTTGTTCATTCTTCAATAGATGAACACACTGGTTGTTTCTTTTCTTGGGAGGAAGCCATTCTACAAAATTCTGCTGTGAACATTTGTGTATACATTTTTGTATGGATATATGTTTTCATTTCTCTTGAATGTAGACCTAGCAGTGAATGACTTCCTTCTGATATTATAATGTCATGTCATCTCCGTGAGAGCAGATACTGCCAACACCAGCACATAATAGGTACCCAAAACATTTTGAGGTTGAATTAAGTAACCTAGGGTCCCAAAGCTAGGTTAACCAGGACTGATTACCTTGTACAGTTTGCCTTAAAAATCTAGTGTCACTTAGGCCTCAACTGTCTAACAAAAATCACTTAGCTAAAAGCTGATTTTCCATGCTAGTTTTCGTTTTAAATAGCACATTCTGAAAATCATGTGTTGATAAGGATATTTAAACTTAAATACACTGTACAAGTTGGAGGAGGAAGCAGAATTATGGGTAGAATAAACATCCTCCAAAAAATAATACCTACGACCACTTAAACAGATTAATAAGCTTGCGGGGACCCTGGTGAAGATTTTCTGAGGACCAAGTAGAGAAATTACACTAGGTTGAGCTAGCAGCATCCTTTAGCTAGTAAGGAGACAGTTGTGAAAATAAATGAAGCAAATGACTTTAAATATTGGGGGTTGCTGTTTACATCACAATTGGAGTCAAATGCTTTTTTATATTTACAGCTGTGGGAATTTATTTCAAAACCCCATTTATCTCTCAGCAAGTTTGTTTAAGACCATCAAAGCACAGGAATTGCCTCAGTGGAGCCAGACCAATGGTCCATCCAGCCCTGGATCTCGCCTGAGAGGAGCTAGTGTAGAATAGTATGAAAAAAAGGCGAAAGCCCTTACTGAAATGCACCTAATTGTGCAATATCAGGGCAGGGGGTTTTGGAGCAATCTCTTCTGAGCCCAGCTGGTGACCAACTTCTGCCTTGAAGCAGGAGGCCTGACGGACCTTGTAACTCTTAGCCTGGCAAGTGTAACTGCCGGCTCCACTTCAGAGCATGATTTCCATCCCCTGGTGTCTTTAGAAAAGAGGGTTGGATATTTACCACCCAACAAGTTTGCTGCCTTCGCTTTACAGTGGGTCATTAGAGTTAATCCATTAGCAAGGGGGAAAAGATCTTCAGGGAACTAAAAAGTTTAAGTTGAAAACCTAGGTAATTTTCTGCCATTTCCTCTGAAATATATATTTTACTCTTAGTCTGACATTTTTTTTTCTTAAAGAGAAATACCCTTTGCATTCTGCCTTGTCTGCTTCTTAAACAAAGCAATATCTTCAGCTGTCTTTGTGCATCATAAACAGGCTAGCAACCAGCAGAAGCAAAGCAGTTAAGATCTGAGAGCAGAATGGTGCCTCTGTACCTTCCTAGCAAACACAGCGCTTATATTTCCAGGTTTTTGATAAAAGAAAAGCAAATTATTCATTCATTTATTCTTTTAAGTAAATGAGCACTAAGGGCCAGGCTAGATTCTGGGGCTACAATGATGAACAAGGCATCTTCCTATACCTGTGGTCATAGGGTTTCTGTTTAGTGTGGTAAAAGAAAAAAAAAATGACACAAACAGAAAAATATATATTTATGAATTGAGGCACAATTTTCCTAATGGAAACAAGGAAGGTAATAAAACAGAAAATGATTTGGCAGAGGCAGGTGTTTACTTTAGTTACACATAGGGTTTTATCTTACGTTAGAGGTTTGAATAGTGACCAAAGAGGCAATAAAGAGGGAGAGGTGAGTTCCAACAGAGTGAAGCACGTGCTGAGGATCTGAGGCAGCAGCATGGCTGATGTGCTCCAGATTTAAGCAGAGACTCATCTTAGGGAATGCAGTCTGTGAATAAGAAGCATGATATGAAATGACCAAGGCCTGTCTTGCAGAGCACTACATGTCATGGGAAGCAGTTCAAACTTTTTTTTTTCATGCAATGGAAGTGTTTAATTTTTAAGATCATTATCTGGCCAATTAATATTCATGGAACAGGAGTCCACTAACGAAGTAGATTTCAATTGGTGGATCCAGGCACCAAACCATGCATCTGATCCCTCTGAGACTCCAGGTGTTGTCAAACTATAGAGTGGTCACAGGAATTAGATGAAGGCTGCTAGGTCCACACAGCTCTTCCATCTGGGGTTCTGACCTCTAACATGGCTTAATACACTTCCCTTCAGTTTGACCTGTACCCCACACTTGACCTGTTTTTTTTTCGTCAGATCTTATGTTTCATTCTCTTGATCTGATGTTTTAACAAGGACATGTCTTCCCTGCATCTTTTTCTCTGATTACCAGTCACTTAACTCAAGACATCTAATCCTGGTGGGTGAGTCCTTCTGACCCCTGAAATCTGGTTCCCTCTCTGGTGTAATCCGTTATACTATGCAGAATACATCATTTCAAGCTTTGGAACTGGCCACAAAAGTGAAGCATGTGCTGAAATGGAACACAGGGTAGAATGGAGATAATGATAAAGGAAGGGGAAAATTTTAGGGGCTAGGAGTCTGGTTACCACACAGCCTAAAAAATAATGAAATCATCTCTTTCCAGAGTCTATAATTTTAAAAATTTAGAAAAGATATAGAAATGTTTGAGGTAATGTGTTCTGGGCTTTGCTATCCTCTAAGTACTTGAATAATAGTGAGGAATACAGGCACTTTTAATAGAAAATGGTATTCACTCATCCAAAGAATGAGCAGTTGAGTAGAAAATGCTAATTCTGTGATCTGATGCTCTGGAGATACTTAAGTTCACAGTGGGAAAAGTGGCCAGGAGGGGCAGGCTCCTTTATCAAGCCTCTCAAAAGGTTGGGAAGCAGGAAGCTCTCATAGGTTTTGAACTTTAAGACATAACCACTCTATTTGCTTTTGATAAAGTGCAATCTAATTGTAATCTGATGACCTCAAAGAGGACTCTTCAATGATTAAATTTAGAAGCCAAAGACCATATACTTACTTTTTTCTTTTCATTTCCAAACCATAAAACTTAACTAGGAAAAGCTAAGGCCTTATGGCAGATTGCAGGGGGGGGGGGGGGGGTCTTAAAAATAAAGAGGAAAAGCCCAGATGGTCTCACCTAGACTTTTAAAAGTTCACTGCAACCAGTGTTGCCAATGCCCCAGTCATTATTTTTTAATCTCTCATTGATAAGGCAAAGCTTCCCTGCAGACTGGGATTTGGGATTTGTAATCTCCATTTCATTGGCCTCTTTGCCAAGAACATCATGGCCAATAAAACACATATTTCAGTCAGAAGGGAAGGAGGAATTGTCCATGGGGATGGCAGAGAGCATCCACTCACTCCCTGTGGAGGCAGGAGAGGTTGCTTGTTTAATAGCTGGCAGTGAAAAATAGTGAAAGGAAACAAGGGGTGGTGAGATGGGAAAAGAAGGAAAGAAAGAAAAGAAGTAGAGAAAGAGAAAGCCAGAGTGAGAAAGAAAAGGAAGGAATGAGGCATGAAGAGAAGGGAGAAGTGGAAGGGAGGAAGGAAAGAAAATAAAAAAGGAAGAAAAGAAAGGAGGAAGTAGGAGCAAAATAATGAGATAGTTTTACAGTGGTTGAAATTTTAAATTCTGTTTCAAATTCTATTTCATTTCTTTGAGTTACCTTTCTTAAAAAGCAAACTTATAAAGCAACACTTTAACACAATTCTTTCTCACATTTCCCTGTGACTTTCATGGAGAAAATCAAGGGGCTTCCTGTCACCCTTAGAATAAAGTACAAAATCTCTATGAGGTTTATGAGGTTCTGTAAAATTTATCCATAGCCAATCTCCTTAGACTAGCTCTAGATTTTTGTCACACACTGCCCTCATGTTAAATCCCACCTTCTGAAATTCTTTTTGATATAAAACCTGCCCTTTCTCACCACTCAGCTTTATTCAGAACATTCCCTTTTCCCAGAACCCATTTCTGTCCCTCTCTGATGTGACTAATTCTAATTCAACCTTAAGGTATAGGTTGCTTCTGAATGAGTAAAGAGGAAGGGTGGGGGCAGGATAATTAGACCCTCTCCTGATAAAGTCTACAGGTCCCATCTCTAGCCTTGGATGTGGAGAGAACAATTTGAGAATCAGAGAATTAAGGGGAAGGCCAGGAAGTGGTAATGAAAGAAGGGCTTGGGCAGGATATTTCTGGAACAACTTGCCACATTCCATTCTAAAAAATGCAGGGCCAGTATCAGAGAGTGTGACAACTCAGCACAACTTTAATTTTTTCTACTCCTATACACTTCCAACCTTCCACCACTGATCAAAGACATAGCTGTGTGATAACTATTTGTTTGATGGTGGTGTAAGGAGGCCATAAAAATTGATTTTCTGTGCTTGGCCAGACTTTTTACAAGACTGTGCCTATTGATCTGTGGACTGCCCATCAGATGTCCTTTGCATTTTCCCAAGACAGTGAGTCTAGGATATTTCCCTGATCAGATGGTTCTTGTGAATCATCCTCTGGAAGCTGCACAGTGAGTTTTAACTGGGCTGTTTAGAAGCTGGAAAAGACGTCTCCCTGCCCACAACAAACACCTTGCAGCATCTATAAAAGGCAGCAGTAAAACAGGGTCGTGGGGCTTTAGGAAGAGTAGTTTACTATCTAAGAACCACAAAATTCCCCACCGTAGAATTATTTTCTTTCCAGTGAAATTTCAATGACTAAAGTTTACACATTAGAAATTCATAATAGTTGTGATAGGTCTAGGTTTGAAGTTCATTTTTTACACTAAAAATTTGGTATTTTTAGTTATAATATTATATACTGCTCCAAAGTAATCCAAAAGTGAGGAACAGGTAGGTGTAAAGATGAAAAAGATTGCCCATGTGTTGATAATTGTTCAAGTCGAGTGATGGGTACATGGAGTTCATTATTCTGTTCTCACTACATTTGCATGTTTTGAAATTTTCTGTAATAAAAGGTTAAAATATGTAGCATATTATATGTAAATGATCAAGTACAATGACAAAAGTGCATTTCTGTATTTGAATAAATATATCTTATTAACAGAGTATTACACTATATTGACTTTCTTTTACTACTTTTTAAAGTATACTTATAGTTATTATGACATTTCAACTCAAAAGAAAAAAGATGCTTAATCACATAGTTTGGTCCAGGCTATTGTTGCCACTTAATAGCTGAGTAAACTAAGATTAAGAAGTCAGTAACAGTGATTTCCAGAGGGGAGAGGTGTTGGGGGGCTGGGTGAAAAAAAGTAAAGGGGTGAAAAAATACAAGTTTGTAGTTATAAAACAATCACAGAGACGTAGAGTCAGTGTTATTGTAATAGTTGTGTGTAGTGCCAGAAGGGTGTTAAAGTAATAGAGGACTTCATAAATTATATAAATGTCTAGGCATTATACTATAATCTAAAACATATGAAATAATAAAGATAATAAATCAGTAACAAGTATGCAGTGAAGAGAAAGGAATATTCTCATCCAGAAAGAACTTTCCACATGTTGCAAAGATTCACATTTGAATTAATAAACAAATTCCAGAACAAAAAAATAAGTCAGACATCTCAAAGGAATCCATTGCAACTGAATTTCATCAGGAGCTTGCATTTTAAGTATAAATTTAGCATGTATATAAGCATGCTAAATATGTATATATAAATCAGGGCCAGCCTGAGGACTGCAGGCCAGTACTGGTCTGTAGCCTGTTAGGAACCAGGCTGTACAGTGAAATGTGAGCAGTGGGTGAATGAGTAAAGCTTTATCTGTATTTGCAGCCACTCCTCAGCGCTAGCATCACCACCTCAGCTCCACTTCAGATCATCAGGCATTAGATTCTCATAGGAGCACCGGTACCTGGTGACATAAAGCTGGGAACCACTGTATAAATTCTTTCAGTCCCCTAAGATATTGACTATAACAGTGATTTAACTCTTGGCTTCAGACATTTTTTGTTGTTGTTTTTATTAGCAGTGGAACTTTTTACCCAAACATAGTTTTATATTGAAACTAAAATAAAAATCATTTTTTAAAAAAAAGTGGTGTATTTTCAGTGTGATTTCATTTTATAAATATAAATTTATAATATTTAGCTAGATATCAGTTAATGAAAGCAATGCAAAAATACTTTAATGACAAAAATATGAAATATGGCTGCAGTCTTATATTAGCCTTATCCTCATCTATTTTCTTATATATATATATATCAAATTAATGAATAAAGAAACACGGTTTCATATAGATAAAATATAATAGATTTTAAAATTTACCTTATAACCCCAAGATATGACTTGTAATTAAATGGAAATTATGGGAAGAGTTTATTTCTAAATTCTAAACAAAAATAAGTTAATCTGGCAGCTAAAATAAATAAATGTACTAATAAATAAAATTTAATATATATAACATTTGAGTTTATATTCATTTTGTTACACGTTTTAAAAAAAGTTAAGGTAAATTTAATATATGTTTTAAATTAAATATTTAGAGATCTTAATGTTTTAAGAAACAGTTGAAAACCACTGATGTAATTAAATCCAAAGAATAGTTTCCCCTCAATCACAGAGTGAATCTGGAAGAACAATAATGATAAATATTTACATGGCACTTACTTCTTGCCATGCTATGTTATAAGCTTTTCACATTTGACAACCCATTTAAGCCTCACAAAACCTCCTAGGAAGTAAGTAATATTAGCCCCCTTTATTGAAGCATCTCTATGGAAAGCAACTTGCTGCAACTCACATGACTAGTAAAGAGTAGCAAGACAGAATTTGAACCAGGTAACCTGGCTTCAGAGGTCTTTGCTCACTTGGGTCACAATGTCCTTGAAGTTGAGGAGATTAGGGATAATCAAGAAGCCAATGCAGAGCAGCAGAGAGAGACAAAACACAGGCTTTCCAATTTAGAGCCAAGAACTTTAACCCTCTCCAGTTCAAGGGCTCTAGATAATCCCACCAAAGTGTTCATCATCAGCTCCAAGAACAAATTGCCAGAAGTAACATTTTAACTAGGCTTTCTCCAAAATTTGTTATATCCAGGTGCTATGTCCTGAATCTAACGAAAAGGGTTGCTATAGGAAACATATGGACCAGAGGGTTTATAAAAGTGCACATAGCTTTTAGCCTGCCTCTCTGATTCAAGGGGGCTTTATCAAGGAGAATCCTGTCCCCACTTTCAGGGCAGCGCCCACTGCTTCTCCAGACCAAACGGTATCTAAAGCCCATTGTCCAATTGGCCTTTTTTCCATGCCACTGTGTAAAGTCTTCAGGACCATTCCACCAAAGCCATTTCTAGTGCCTCTACAGACTAAGGACTTCACATCCTTAATAACATTCAAAGAAAATTTATCCCCCATGCACTTAGTACCTCAGAGTCAGCAAGGAAGAAGTGCAAGAAGAATGTAATTACTGCTTCTCCTTAGAATGGGCTATAACATCCAACTGCAGAGCCCTTTTGCTCCCCCATTATTGTCACCCACACTCTTCTGGTCATTGTTCCTCACTCATAAATAACCTAAGTACCTGCACAATGATTTTCCTCTCCATCCCAGAGCTCACCAGCATTTCCAGCTGCAATATCTTTATGGAAGGCCCAGCCAATTCTTTTAGATACTTCATTGCTCATCTCCAGTGTCCTTTCTCTTTGCTTCTCACAACCACACATTCATGGTCTGTCTCTGGACCTTATCATTCACAAAAATGGCAACAACCTTTTAAATTACTAATTGGACATCCCACCCTCCAGTTTTAACCTCCTGTCTGACTAGCTCGCTTTCTACAGCGTCCCTTGAAAACAAAGAATTTATTTTATTCAGCATTTTAATCCCTTGTATTTTTTTTTTCTATCCATCACTCCCTCCTGTCTCTATTTTTCTCTATTTAATTTTAATAGATTCCATGGTTCCTCATCATGTTTAATTACTAGCAAACATCCTCAACTTTATTACTTCCTTTTCTCTTCTTTACATTTTCTCGTCAACCCTAACCTGGAAGAACACAATGATTTTATTTACTTTCATGGATCACATAACTTGGAGGATAAATCACTGTAAATTCATATAACCAACTTCGAACTGACTTCCAGCCTTACCTGACAATCTCACTGCATTTCTATACAATGCTCACTCTTTCATTTTCATCAGACTACTTTGTAATTCTTCTTCTTCTTCTTCTTTTTCTTTACCTCTCCTCACCACTTTCAACCAATAATCTTATTTTATATTTTGAGTAAATCAGGAGCCATCAACCTAGAGCTTCCACATGTTCCCACATCCAAATCCCATCTGTGAAGTATCCTTCTCCCAAATCTTTTCTCTGACTCGGTAATTAAGTATGTCTCTTTGTCAAGGGGACTCTCAATATGATCTGCATAACAAATCCCCTCACCTTCTCAAGGGCTTTATATTCTCAGTTGTCCCTTTTCTCTCTTATATCATCAACCTTCTCAACAAATTTTCTACATTAACATAGAAATATGATGTCTATCATGTCATAGAAATTAAAATAAATAAAATAAAATAAAATAAAATAAAATAAAATGAAAAGAAATGAAATAAAAAATAATAAAATAAAATAAAAAACAAAATATAGCTCCCTATGACCTGTAGTTTCCCACCACCTACAGTACAATGTTTTTGCTTTCCCTCTCTGGTACCGGAATTGTCTGACACACTGTCTAATTCCTCAACTCCTTTTCATTGAATAATCTACTCCAATCTGGCTTCCTTCCTATTATTCCACTGAAACTGTTACACATTTCAGCAGCAATAAACCCTGATTGTTCTCTTGGTGCAATTTTCTCTCTTGACCTCCCAGATGCCATTCACCCCTGTTTCTCTCCTTCCTTCCTGGCTGCTCCTCTTGTCTTATTTATAGATTTATCCTCTTCTCTTTGAGAGATAAATGTTGGAAATCCCTTGGGGCTTCACCCCTCTTCTCTTTTTTCTAGATTTTTTTTTCCTGTCACTTTAATTCATTTGTATTTTAAAATTTCCCAAATTTATATTTTCAGTATAAACTTCTCTGAGCTTCACACTCATATCTACAACTGCCTATTTGACATGTCTAAAATACAATTCTTGATTTTAACTTAAAATTCATAGCTCCTTCAGGCTTCCTATCTCAGTAAATGGCATCACCATCCATCTATTTTCTCAAGCCGGAAACCTGTGAGTGTAACATTTCTCTTTTTTCCCCTCTCTCAGAATCTGCATCTGAGCCGTGAGCAAGTCCTATTCTTTCTATTTCCAGACTATATCTCAAATACTTTGAGCTCTCACCATTCCTACAACCAACATCTAATCCTAGGTACCATCACTTCTTCCTCGGCTACTGTAAGAACCTTCTCATAGGTCACCCCCACCCCTTTCTTGTCCTTCAAATCTGCCTTTTCTCTACACTTAAGCCAAAGTCCAAGCGACTTTTTAAAATATATATTAGCTTTATCGTGTCACTCTCCAGCTCAAAAGTTTTTAAGAATTTCCCATTGCACTTTGAATCAAACACAAACCTCCTACCACGGCCCACTGCTCTCTTACCATTCCAACCCATTTTTAACTACTGTTCACTTTCTTGTGTTGCTTTATCCACTGAGCTCTCCTTTCAGTTTCCCAAACATATAAAACTCTTCCCCACCTAAGGTCTCTACATCTGCTGTGCCTTTGTTCACACATAGCCTTCTATAAGGCTGCCTCTTTCCACTCATCAGGACTTAACCACCACCTCCTTGGAGTTCTTCCCTCACTTCCATATTAAACAATAATAATAATACTAACATGTTGTGTATTGTGCTACAGATACTCAACTAAGTATTTTAAATGGACTTTTTTATTTAATAGTTTTAAAAATGTATGAATAATGCATTATTTGAGGAAATCAAGGCATAAAGATGTGAAGTCACTTACTAAAAGACAACATAGCTTATAAGCAGAAATTCTAGGATTCAAAACTAGACAGTATAAATCTAAAACCAAACTCTGAAACACTGTAATGTATTAAGTTATTTCTACCTGTTATATCTTATACTTATAATGTATGAGTGAGAATTAACTTGTTTGGTTCATTTATCCATACAGCTAAAATTTATAAGGGCCTCCTAAGTATTAGGGACCATGGTAGGTAAAAAAGGCAAGATCTTCCACCTTGTGGGGCTTGTGTCTGAATGGGGATGACTGACAGGATCCAAGGAACAAATCAGGGTGTTCCATGAAGCAAGGAACATGCTTTCAGACTCATGTACCTGCTACAGCCCTGGTACATGTCAAGTGCTTAATGATGTTTTTGTTTTTTTTGTTTTTTGTTTTTTAAATTGAAATGTGAGTTCTGTGGAAGTCTTTGTTTAAGTAGAAGGAATTGTATATTAGTTTCCTAGGGTTGCCACAACTAAGTACCACAAACTGGATGGCTTAAAACAATAAAAATTTACTTTCTGGGGGCCAGGTTTGAGATGCTGAAATCAAGATGTTGTTAGAGCTACACTTCCTTTGAAAAGAATCAACTCCTTGCCTCTTCCAGTTTCTGGCAGCTGTTGACATTCCTTGGCTTATGGCCATATCTTTTTCTCTGTTCTGTCTTCAAATCACTTTCTCTTCTGTGTGTCTGGACAACTTTCTTTTGCCCCACTCTCTAAGAAAATTTGCAATAGTATTTAGGTCCCACTTGGATCAGCCAATTAATATTGTCATCTCAAGGTCTTTAACTTAATTACATCATTGGCCATGTGGGATATCGTTCACTGGTTCCATAAATTAGGACATGGACATATCTTTTTTGAGTCACCATTAAGCAAGTAGAAGGAGTGAATCCATCTGCCTCATAAAGGACTGACTCTCAGAGAGGCACTACATAACTTTTCCTCAATTGTCCACATTGTCAGAAATAATTGTAGAGCCTACTAAGACCTGGATTCACTTTCTGAAGCTATCAGAAAAGTGGCTCTCAAAATCCATTGTACTTAAATATTGTCTAAGGAGTTTATTTAAAGTTTAAATTTGTGAACATTTCACTCCCCAAAATTCTGATCTTATAGTTATCTTTTTGGAATCAAATGCCTTCCTTATAACAAATATCCAGGTGACTCTAATATAAGTGACCAAAGACTACTCTTTGTAGACAGTGTCCAAGAAAAAAATCCAAGCTAGAATCAGAAGTTTCTAGAAATGATGTGCAGTCTCTGCTCTAAATCAATACTTTATAAAGCTTCTAGCTTACTCTTCTGTAAGTAAAGACTTGGATATTCAGCAGAATCTGAAGATTCCCATCTTTCAGGCATAGCATGTTATGTATTTGGAGACACACTGAAGGCTTCTTTGGTTTCTTCTAGAAAATATGAGGTCTCGGGGCCTTTTAATAAACACAAGTAAGATAGAGGAGTATGGTTTATAAGAACAATAATGGTAAATTTTGTGCTATTAAGTAAAAAAATATATTATTTGAATTATTCAGCCAAATATATTTTTTTATTTGCTATGTAAGAGGACACATGTCTTTTCAAGTGTCAGTCTTTGAGAAACACACTGGTTCACTTAAACTATGGGAAACATTGTCTTAATATTTTTTTCCTGAAATAACCACTTTTTCCCTGAAAAATAAAATGGAGGCAAGATGCTGATCTAGCATCTTTAAAATATATTGTGCGTCTATTTTTGAAAAGCAAAGAAAGAAGCTTGAAAAATTAGATATATATAAAATGAGGCAATCAATTTTTTTTATAAGTTGCAGACAAATTAGGGACTAACTAGATTGGAGAGAATATTTTTCAGGTTTGTTAAAATTTCCCAAAGATATCAGAATTTCATTCAACCTAAATATTCTGTGTTCCAAATTGTTACGGTCTATTTTTCTAGTTCCTCCAATGGTTCTGCTGTCATAGGCCTCTAATTTGGACAATCATGGAGAGTAGAAAATGAACCAGAATAAATTGGAATAGTTACATATTTCAGTTGCTTCACAGAGCTCAGGTGAAGTTATTCCTGCAGAGACCCAGATATGTTCTCCTATGCAGTATAGCAAATCAACACATCACATAGGCTATTTTGGAAGTATTTCATAACTCAGATTTCTGTATGGAGATTTGGGTTTGCATCCAGCTGGATAAGCAGTTTACTAAATAGTGCTTGAGGAGGTCTGGTGATAACCCTCCTTACTCCCCTGGCAAAGGCATGAAATGGTTTCCTTCATTACTATTTCTACCTTCCTCAAGAACAGCCCTGCTTATACATGAGGACATTCTGTAAATTGTTTTCCTTTCAAAATTCTAAATATTCATTTTGACTTGATTTTTCTGGATATAAATATTGCAAGGAGCACATTGAATTTACTTTGGTACCATGCCCTTCTAAGAGTATGTTTATTCATATATTTAATGCATTTGTATTGAACATCTAGCATCTGTCCAGTACCAATTGCATTATGATTTACTTTCAGATAAATAAAAGCCAAAGAAATTACTTTTTCTTGGCTGCACATTTATGCATTTATATTTATATCATGTGGATGGAAAAGATTAATTTCAAATCTAGTATTAACCATAAAATATATTAATGAAGTATATGTTCACACCATTATTTAAAAGGATACCTGTTAGCATCTTTAGTTAAGAGTGCCAGCCTTGATAATGAACATCAGAAAACAAAAATGTGTTTGTCTGGCTACAGTTTAGTTGAATACAAACTCTTGCATTTTGTATTTCACCCAGAAAAACCAACTTAGCAAATGTTGCCATGTGTTAGTTGCACTATTTCAGCAAGACCACAGATATTAGGCAAATATTTAAATTTTTAGCATAGAGGTATAGATGGCCATTTCATCACATACATAGTAGCTATATTTGGTGATTAACTATAAACCAATCTCTCTTTCTTTCTCCCCCTTCCTCCTCCCCCCTCCTCTCCCCTTCCTTTCTCTCTCATCCCCTTCTCATATACCATTTACTTTTTTTTTCCCCCACAGATAACCACAGGACGGATATTTGCCGTCAAGATAGTTCTGGCCTTCGGTAGCTCAGCAAGGCAGTTTGTGTGATGCCTGTGATTCCATTTGTCACAGGAGCCTTTATGAGGGAACAGAAGATATAACTTTGCCTCATTTTTCATTTCCTGTTATCGCTCAGATTTCAGTCTTCAGCTGCTCTGTTTTCCTGTACCTCAACTGAAGTCGACATTATCAGAGCACCACCTGCCATCACCATTGCAGCTGAGTCCTCATCATTAGTTCCAGGAGGAGAGAGCTGCTTTCCAGAGCAGCCAGGAAAATCCCCCAAGCTAGACAAACCAAGTCCATGGTTAGCTCCATATATGCAGAGCAAAGTGAAGACACTCAACAATTAATTCCAAGGAAGGAACAGTCCTGGAATTGTAGAGCTCTTTTAATTTTATAGAGCTCTTTCCCACCACTATTTCACTGGATCTTCAGAGCAGCCCGTAAGACAACATAGCTGGTACAATTATGCCTGTTTTTACGTGGATGTTATGCTTTCCACATCTTCTGCAGTTAGAAATGGCCAGGCTGTGGGGTATGACTAAGGATAAGCCATAGAGTCAGTGAGTCAATGGTGGGGTGTTCACATCAAAGATGAGCACAGAAGGTGAATGTTCAACATGAAGTGGAAAGGAAAGGACAGTGAATGTCTATGATAGCTATAATATGACTCTCAGAATGAAGAAAATACAGGACTTTGACAATAAGAGAAAAGGAGACAAAATACATCACTAGGGAATCATTTGAGCCATGCATTGTGGGCAAGGAGAGGAAGTTGATGGCAGTGGCCTGGCCTGGTCTAGTCTTTCTTGACACATTTTCTGAGTTTACTCATCTAGTCCAGACCTTAACTAATCAATCACAGGTTCACAGATGCCATTCTCCTTCCTTTTTCTCCTTCAGAACTTACCTTTCTCCTGATCACAATTTTCTTAGATATAGGTTCTCACTGCTTCCCAAGATCATAATAACAGATTCATGTTATCAAAGGAATTAGATCAATTGGTTTGGGTCTTGCCTAGTCTCAGTTTGACACTCTTTTTTCCTCATTTCATCATTTCCCCTCTCCATAGACACATCCTGCTTCAGTATCTAGCAAAAATTCTAAACTTCTTAAAAATTTGCTATTGTCTTATGCCTCAGTATGATTATTGGACCCAGTCTCGATCACATACTCATTTCTCTGAAGCCTTTAGAAACAGAGCTTCACATAGTCTCCTCTACTCCCAGGAGTGGCTATGTGAACCTCCAGCCCAAAAGCTGGGCATCTGCTAACTGCTGAGAAATACTTTCTTTATGCTGGCTGCCTGCCAATCAGTTTTTACACCTAAATGTTATGTCATTTGCTTGTCCTTCTCCAGAGTTGTGTTTTTCCTCGACTGTTGGGAAATCTTTTCATTTGTTTTAAATTTCTACCAAAGTGGGTGTGATGCTTGGATTATTACCTGTTACTATATTTCTTTAGTATCTAGTTTTCTCTCTGAACCTGTGGTAGATTCATTCTCACTGGCATGTATTTAACCTAAATGGGACCTGGGGACATGATTTCTGGCTGTACCTTCTTCAAGTCCCCCCAGCCTCCTGAACTCAAGCCTTGTCATGTGATATAAAAATGATTAGAAGATAACTCACACTTCAATTGTACCTAGAGAAAAAAGTGCCACAGCATAGGTTAGGTCGTGAGAGAGGACAATGGAGACCTGACAAAAGACTCATCTGGGATTCATGTACGGGGAGCTTTAGGACATTTGCCCCACAGACACAGATGGGTAAGACTGACACAAAGTCTTATATCAGGCTTGCTGGAATGCCTCACCTTGCTCATATTCTCTAGACATTTCCCTTATACTCTAAACACTTCTTTCTTAAAATTGCACTGGTTCTGTTACCACATATATTCTCATCCAGTTTTAAATGACAAAATTTATGACTAGATTAATTGTGGTTTGGTACTCTACTGATACTAAAGATGTCTGACAACTTTGCACAGAAATGGCCCTAAGAAAAATAATGTATAAATGGAGCATTTTGCAAGGCACAGAAGGTTATGGATAGATAATAAAGAAGAAATTATAAGTATGGTGCTTTACCCTTGATGTGGTAAGAGGACAGGGGCAAAGAAGACTGAGCAAGAAGAAGATATAACTGAGGCTTTCATGATTGTAACCACTGGAAAATCCACTCTGCAATATTTCTTTGCCTGACATGCTCCCTGTGAAACAGAAGGCGTTATTGGTTTCCAAAATGTCCCATTTCTCCTCTCCAATTGCTCCATCACAAAACATTCTTTAGTTTTTCCTAGAACTTCTGATAAGTTTAGAACTGAACTCCAGTGACTCAGAGCAGTATTTCCCCAAGTGTGAAATGCTACAGATAATGTTAGGTGAAGCACAAGTTTGGCAAATAAAATTGAATCACATAGTGAGAAAGTTATTCCCTTTTCAATTCTCTTTTCATTCTTCTGATGACACCAAGGATAAATTCTCAGTCTGGAATTGTGCATTTTTAACACCTCTCTAACACTTGCTTTTTCTCCATTTTTTTTAATAAAGAGTGTGGACTTGAAGCTCAGAGCCTTTGACAGGTAATAGTATGTTCCCACAAATTAATAACATTGTTTGATTATATTGTATTTATTTTCATCCTTATTGCCCTCTTACAGAAAGCAATAGTAGGCATGTATTCAAGATAGTGAAATCAAGTTTTCTTTTAAAAATAAGCTTCTTATTTTAAAAGAATATATAAATTTAAATAAAAATTTAAATAAATGATAGACAGGTGGTATGTGGTATTAGGCATGCAGAAAATGTCACCAGTAATATGCAAACAACTGGAAACAAACACTGGCTTGGGTCATAATCCTAACATTTCCACTGTGCTGCAGAATCCCTTTCTTTCACCCTCCCTGAACTTTTTGCTCTTCTTTACCCAAAATAATATTTCAGTTGAAGTGCACCTTGATTTATTTGACAGTAAGTATACAACCCCCTGGCATTCATCCATTTCATGATAGTGCTACAAGTCTCACTAAAAGCTCAGACATACGCAAGGGAATGAGAAATTTAGCAAGGAGAAAGTCAAGAGTCTTTGCCCTCAGCAAAGGGGAAAGTAGTAGAATGGAGGAAGAGGAAAACATGTCAACACAGTATAGGCAATATAAGCCCATTCCAGCCTCCCCTTAGTCCTTAGTATCTCCAATTGCATAGAGAACAGGGGTGAGTATGGTCAGGGGGAGGGAGACCATAGCCCATGTATTTGGATAATTGTTTTCTCACAATGAAATGGCATCTTCTTTTTTATTTCTCTTACTCTCACCTAATAACACCAGCATATTGTATTCCCTACACTGAAATCTGGGTGTATAAATCTTCTCAGGCACAATAAGGCCTTGTTGGGTTTGGCTGTTGTTTCTGAAAAGAGTATAAGAGAACATAAAATGTAAGTGAATCAAGCCCTCAGCTAGCATTTAATTGATAAGAACTAAAGCTAATATTAGATAACAAATAAATGGTCTGTTGCACAGGCATTTAATTAAACACCAAATTAATGCAGTAATGACCTACTGGAACTAACAGCCAGAAATGCTTTACTGCGCGCCAGCATCTGGACGCTTTCACCTTCCAGTCCCCCTCCTCCTTCCCCCGCCTCAACAGTCAGATACATTATCAAGAAATACATTCGCTCATATCCTATGTCCTCATGTTTTCACATCCCAACTCATCACGCATAATAATCTACTTTGACCAAGGAAGCTTGACCATTTAGCTAACTCTCTACCAAGTCTCCCGCATTCGATGTCCCAAACCTCAGCATTTGAGACTGTTTGAGACCCTAGTCTTGTAGCCTTTGGCTGATTACATGCTGCCTTGAAGATTAATTGCAGACAGTGTTTTAGATAATGGTCTCAGGAAGAAGCATGCAAAATCATGAAGAGGAGCAGAGGGATCAATATGTGGCTTTGTCTGGGCCTATCCAGGAGCTTTCAGTCATACAATAAAACACATAATAGGTATAGGAGATTCACTCCTATAGGAGTATAGGAGATTCACTCAGATTCACTCAGCTTGTCTCTATTGACTTTCACACAACTCATCTGGGCCGCATCATACTGTGTCCATGTTAATTCATGTCCATAAGTTGGAGATGAGCACTGGGGGTACTTTTTGAAATCCTTTTGCATTTGCTTAGACTATACAAATTCATGTTATGCTGCATTCCTCTCTTGATCCGTGACTCTTGGAAAATTCATTTTAGACTCCACTGCCAAGGTTCTCCTATGGACAAATTCACTCAGGTGAGGAGCAATCCTCAGAAGCCAACAGGTTTAAATCACTGCATTTTTCCAATTCTGGGCCCAAAAACATAATGTAGGTGACTTTTCTGGAACACACTTACAGAATTCCTGGGACCAAATATGGTCTATTTCCTCTCTGTCTGTGAGCTGAGAAAGAAAACTTAACATCTGGAGTGTGTATGTACTTACCAATGTGGGGTCTCTACCTATAAATAATCCCGAGTTAAGGTGTTCCTATAAAGAAGGATGTTTTAATGATCATGGAGCAATTTATTCCCCAAACCACCACCTGACCTCTTCTCAGACATAATCACAAATTAAACTGATTTTGACAAGCTGAGTAAGACCCCATTGACTTGAGCAAGAGTAGTACACAGTAAGAAATGTATATCTTTATCTTTATCTATCTAACTAACATCACAGATTTTAGTGTGGGGAATTTTGATTCCCCCACAAGACTCTCCTATCTACTTTACCATACTCTATTTTTTTAACATCGCAGTATCCCTCCCAAACCCACCCTATCCCTTCTTTGGGACCTTCATTCCCTCATCCTTTCCCAGAATTTTCCATGTAGATCCTCACACATTTCAGACTATTCCTGCCTCTTAATGTTAAAAATGTGAATTTCAACAGCATATTCACCAAACTTTCTTAAGGTTAATTTCCTTTTGTGAAGTGACTAAGAGGAGTAAATCTTCAACAGCGTAATTTCTTAAAAAATTCAAAATGAAAGTGCATAGGGGAGAGAGGAGAGATTCAGGATAGGGTGCCCAGTCTTTTAACATTATACATGTTGTTCTTTTAGTGTTAGCTCTATGTGGGTGGGAGGTAGAGTCAAGGGAATCTAACTCTACAACTTATGGTACCATGGATCCGATGGCATGTATGAAGTCTTTCAGGTGATCTGGAAATAATATCAGATAATTCTTATTGAGGACTTACCATGAGTTGGGTCCTGTGCTAACTTTTCAGGAAATACTTTTAAATATATATGGAGTCATGCACCACGCAACAAGAAAGATATGTTCTGAAAAATGCATTGTTTGGTGATTTTTCTCATTGTGTTAGCAACATAGAGTGTACTTACACAAACCAGGATGGTATAGCCTACTACTGTAATTGTATGTGCTATACTTTTATACACTGGCAGCACAGTAGGTTTGTTTACAAAAGAATCAATACAAACATGTGAGTGTGTATTGTCCCATGACAGAGTAGCTAAGACGTCACTAGGCAATAGGAATTTTTCAGTTTTGTTATAATCTTATGGGACACTGTCACATATATAGTCCATATTGACCAAAACATTGCTATGCAGCACATGACTATATATAATATCATTGTATAAAATATCTGACATATGCCCAACTCCTGTTTTCTCATTAATGCATTAGTCCTAGAGTTCATCTTGCTATTAAATGGTTGTATAAAAGTGCTTATTATAGGTCTTTTAATTTCCCAAATTATTCTTCACATTAGTTGTTGCATATAATCCTCTTCCCACCTCTGCAAGATAACTTGGGTAGGTATCACTATCCCTTTTGAATTAAGTGTCTGAAGCCCAGTGAAGTTTGAAAAATCACAGAGCAATTTAGGACTGGAAATAGATAAGAAATCTAAATTTTAGAACAAGGTTTTTATTCATGTTATCACATTATCCCTTGCCTTCAGAAGCTGCTGGGCACACTGTTGAAATAAAGTGCCTGGGAAAAAGCAATCATGTAATAAATTTTAAAAATAAATAAAGAGATATTAAATTGTCTCCTCCAATTTTTGTTCTTCAGTCATATGTTTTATCCCAGGATAGCAAATTGTTTACAAGCAATTACCATAATTAAGCATAAATACACCCCAGTGAGGCAAATATTATTATCCACTTTTTAACAGATGGGAAAGCAGAAGTAGAGAGAACTAGAATGACCTGCACAAGGCCAAAAAGGGTGTCTGCCACTGACAGAGAAAGGGCCTGGAGTCTCAGACATCCCAGATTTGCCCTTGAACTTCTGAATAATCTGCACTCTTTAAAGAAAGTTTGACTTTAAAAAATGGAAAAGGAAAAAAAAAAAGATGAAGGTGGTTGGTGACAATGCCAGGGAGAGAGATGCTAGAAGTAACAATGCCAAAAGGGAGATGATTTGAGAGATGCAAAGTGACATAGCCTGATACCTCAGAGGCATCTAAGAAAAGGTTCAGGCTCATTTTGGAGCATCCCAAGTTTCACAGCTAAGGCCATAAATAGAATATGAGCAAGTTTCCTCTAAGAAATAAAGTGGCCAAGCTTCTCTCCAGTTCCGTGTCTTCAGAACAAGCTAAGACCATAAAGATAAGATAACAGGAACCACAGAATAAGACAATATGCTCGTGATGGAGATATAATTGCCCTTTCTGAAGGGCTTTGGAATTTGTGAGTCAAATGTACACTTGCATTAATATAAGGAAAATTGCATCCAGGGGAAAATGCTGAAAGACAAGGAGGTTAACTTTTCACGCTATGTGTTTCTGCCCATTATCACATTTGGCAAACAGTCTGAATTCAAGCAGAAAGCATATGGCCAAACAGAGTAAGATGGGAATGAAACAATGGCGTTAAGAGTTAACAAAAACAAATCTGAAATGAAAAGTCGACAGGTGAGGTTCATATCACATTCTAGAAATCAAGAACAGTAAAGCCAAAACAAATAATTATTTAATTTTTGAAATATTTGAGAGTTTTTTTTATCCTATTTGTTAACATTTCTCAATGTAAGATGGATGCAGTATGCAATAAAATGAGGAAGGGGGTGGGATTTGAAAGCCTCTTAGGTAACTGTATGAAATTGTATGTACAGGATAGAAAAGTATGCAGACACTAATTTTTATAGAGAAGTGAAGTTATTTATGGCACTCATTATTTCTATGAAAATTTATATAGCCACTACATACCAATTACAGGAGATGAAGAGAAAGAAAGGGGGAAGAAGGGAAGAGGGAGGGAGGGAGGGAGGGAGAGAGAGACACAGACAGACAGACAGACAGAGACAGACAGAGACACAAAGAGAGAATAAATAGAGCACTTCATTTGTCAGAGTAACTAGGCTTTACCCATCTCAGGAAGGCAGCTGAGAGCACAACATGTGTATGCAGTATGTATGTGGCATCTCCAATTTTCTCAGACAAAGCAAAAAGATACTAAGATGGGCATGTACCCTCTTGGAGAATTATTTCTACAAATATATTTTGGCCAACATTGGAACATGTGTGGACTCTTACTACCTATAAGAGTCCTTGGCTGATTCTGAAAATTTATTGAAAAAAAAATGTAAATGATAGCTAAAATACACAATTCAAAATCTTTGGTATCATGACATTCAGAACACTAAAAAATTATGTTCCGTTTTAGTGGTGTAGACAACAATCTGTCCTCTTTGGCACTATCCACTCAGATGTTTCTACATGCTACCAGAAAAATCAGCTGCTAGCGGAATAAGATAAAGAATAGTGAGATAAAAATACCAGTGAGGTTTTGTAGCCTATCACCAATTAAAAACCATTCACATTCAACACTAAATGTTTAGTGTTAAATAGAAATGATATCAAAGATCAAAATGTGAGCAAACAGGGCAAAGTAAAATGACTAGAATAATGGAAATTGCCTGGCAGTTCTTTTATTTCAATTATTTTGTTGACTTGTAATTATGGCTTCTTAAATCCATCAGTGTGAATTCCAGTAAAACAAAGCCATCTGCCTAAACAAAGGATTGAATGAATAAATAAATGAATGAATTCCAAGTTGCTTTATTTTTGCTCTATTTACTCCAGCTAGACAATTTAAGAAATCTGATATTTGGAACCTAAAAGTTTCTGATCCCTGTCTACAGAGATCCCCCTACCTGTAACACATCAGCTGGCTTTTGGAAAAGTCCAAGCTGAAACATCATGCAATACTGTATAAAAGCCAGCAAGTAGCACTATGATGGCAAAATTGCCCCTTAGGCTATATTATCTCTCAGGAATCTGAGTTTGGGCTAGCTTCCATTTCCACCTTGCACCATACCTACCAAATCACTTCCAGATAAGAGGGTTCATTTGTCATCAAAACATTGAATTCTGGTCTAGATAGCATGATTTCTTTCACATTTGAACACAAGTGGTTGATGACTGTCAGCCTGAGCTGATCAAGAAGGAAAAGTTTGATAGTGAGACAACCAGTTAGAAGAATGCACAAGAGGCAGACATGAGAATGAAATGGCAGGCACCAACTTTATTGTTCGGACTGCAGTTCTACTGGGGGAAGCGCAGTATTGCTCACACTTCCGCTCCCCTTATTGTGCTCCCTTTCTGCTCTCCAGGGTATAGCTGGCTCCACACATAACAGAGTAAAATAGTGGCCTTCAGTCACATGCATGACACAATAAGCTGAAGTATGTTTACATATTTTAGGCACAGGTGCACTACTACACTAATATAACATTCCAAATCTGGAGTCCTATTACTATTAACCATGAACTTGGATCATAGCCAGACATAAGACCAGCCAGGCCTGGGACCCACAATAACAAATAGTATTGCTGCTGTCCAGCTCACAAGCGCTGGTGGAAGCAATTACCAGTCTTGGTGGCTGGTAGGTAAACATTGCTCTTGTTCCCAGGCCTGCACTGCAACAGCACGACCAACATCTCTATCCTGTTAAGCTGGTATCTGCTACATGCCTAGCTGAGAATGGTCCCATAAAAGGAGGATTAAATGGCCTCCCCAGTTAATGATTCTTTAAATTTGCAATATGACATTTGAGCAAAGTCACATCTGTACTCTGCAGATTTTCCCAAGCCCAGATTCTAGTTCATGGGTCAGTGAATCAGGTTTATTTTAACTTAAATCTCTCTTGTACTTTCCTGTTTTTCCAAACACTTTTTAATCATTAGTATCACACTTATTGACACCATATATTTTCTGGACAACCATTGAAGGAAAACTTTTATAGCAACTATTTCTCCCAATCTACCACTTTGACAGCCAGTGGGTTGAGGTGTTTTAGGACAGGTCCCACTGGCTAGATAATTATTAACCTTTAATTGATTTATTTCAAAGGCAGATGCCCCATTGTTCTTCATTGGTCAGTATCTTAATTTTCCTTCACACTCTTCCTGCCCTAAAGAGCAAAGAATGATAAAGATTTAAGAAAATTAAAATTAATTTTTTAATTGGAAAGGCAAGGATTTATTTACTTATTTATTTATCTGTTTGTCTATCTATTTACTTATTTGCTAATGGATATTTAAAAAGAGGAGAGAGTTTTTTATTGTTATTCTTTTCCTTGTCTTATAACTCATTATATTGTCATCTTTAAAATATTATTCTCAAATGCACTTGGAATACTAGTTTCTTTCATTTTGTTTAGCAGTTTTCCCACCTAGACAGATCAATTTGTTTTCTCCCACTTTTGATAGGAGAAATATAATCTGTAATAATTAGAGAACCTATTTGGATGATTTTAGAATACAGGCATACCTTGGAGATATTTTGGGTTCAGTCCTAGACCACTGTAATAAAGCATGTATTGGAATGAAATGAGTCATAATCTTTGTGCTGGTGGAGGGTCTTGCTTTCAATTTGTAAAAAAAATGCAACATCTGTGAAGCACAAAAAAGCAAAGTGTGATAAAATCAGGTATACCTGTATACCACCATTTTTCTTGTAGTCATAGTTATCCCCAAGATATATAGTACTGGTCACAAGACCTAATAGCCAAGGAGGATGGACTTTGTACTTAAGTGGATTCTTGACTAATAGTGTCATGGCCATACACCTCAACTAAGAAAATCAGTCAAAAATCTTCACCATAGAGAGTGAGAGTCTTAATATGAATCGAATTCTGAACCCCTCAACTGCAGGCTACCATGGATTTGCTGCTCAATGGGGCATCCAGATCTCCTGCCTAATGCTCCAGTCTCATAGCTCAAGGCTCCCTGGCACTAACTTTGTGTGACAGTGACAACAAACTGCATGTAATTCACTGCTCCTATAACACCCCTAAATATTCCACAGTATATTCTACACTTATGATGCTACCTCTCACACTTCTGCCTTGTTGAACTCTCAATCTGGAATGCTCTGAGTTTATTTTGAATAAGTAGTGGTAGCACACAGTTTGTTATATTTTCTGACTTATGGTTCCTTACTGAACAAAACTGAAACATATGCCATGAAGCTTGTGTCAAGAAATACTAAAAGCTTGCATTTTGTATAAGATTGAAGTTTCTATATCATATAGGTCTATAATTTGAGAAGTAAACTCTTAGTAAAACTCAAATAAGTTTTCTCAGATCACAACTGTTAGAAACAGTTGTTTAAAAGTCTAAAAATAAAAATACTCAGATAATAGACCATTCAACAATTATTTCCTCTGTCCAATATATGCCCTTCAGTAAGCAAATCGCAGAACATGGAACAAAAAGTCACGGTGTGTGCCCTCAAAAAATCTTACAGTCAAGCCAAGATGAAGTCTCCATTAATTGTTACATTCTAAAGTGTCATACATGAAGTGTCAAATGGGTGAAGTTAAAAATAAAGCATCTAGAAGTAGAGAAATTTAAATATTACAGAATGAAAGATGACACCATAACACACTCAGAAGCATCTCTGAGGGAAGGCATGGCTAAAGGAGATGAGTTTAGGATTTCATTCAATCTGACTAAACAGCAGGTTCTTGTTAGAAAAAAAAGTATTGAAAAGTTTTGAAACTAGAAATTTGATTATTCTTGTTTGTTTCATGTAACGACTCCTCATATTTTCATATAGACAAAACACTATACTAAAATCATTTTGCCATTCTACTTTTGTCCAGTTTTGACCTTAAGGTTCACTTTCCCACCTGTATGTAATTGTTCAGGCATGTACCAACTGCATGTTCATTAGTTAATGACTCTGCTGCATCTGACCAACCAGAAGGGTTGAGTTCAGTATGACTTTAGCAACAGAAACACCTCAGAGAGAAGAAAATGCCAACCACCTCTGATCTTCACATTTTTTCTTCTCCACTTTTAGGTTAACTTACTTTGCCATTAGTTTCCCCAAATTAACAGACCTTCAAATGCAGACTGCCATTAGCCATATTTAAATTTCATTTCTTTCATTGTTGGCCACTATTTTTTATTTCTCAGCTTTCCAAATTTCCAGGATAAAGCTAACATATATCAGAAACATAAATACTCAGTTCTACAAGGTAGAAAAAGAAAGTCAGGTGATGAATTTTTGTGTACTGGATCTTAAAACTTAATTTAGAATCAGGAGCTCTTTATAATCTAAACATAGATAATTGAAATTTAAGTAAATAACATACACTTTGATTTTTCTGCAAATAGTGACATCCAATAATCTTAACCACACTAAAAATATAGGTTGAATATAGAACCAGTGAAAGTAAGTATCTATGAAATAATATGATATGAAATTTAGCTTAAATTATAAAGTTAAATTCTCTGACTAGAAAAAAAAACCAGGAAACAAATTTGTACAACTGCATGTATTGCTTGGTATCTAAAATACTCGAGTTATAAAAAAATGGTCTTAGTTTTTAATATTACTTTTTTTTCTCTAACAGCCTTTAAAAATTATGTAGCATGTTTCAAGACATTACATTTAAAACTCTCTTTTTAAAGTTTATAAGAGGTGGGCAAAAGGATGTGACTCTTGAAATATTCTTTCCATTAGCTCATTTTTCATTTTCCTGGGCTACTTCACATATCTGCTCCTTAAGATTCCTTTTCAGTACACACTAGAAAGACGTTCTTGAACTTGTCCACAACTATTTCTAATTTGTCTGATCTTCATCAGTCAGTTTAAAGGAGCATAAAATGTCACCTGTCTCATCCGTCACTGTGTGTGTGTGTGTTAATGTATTTATCTGATTCACTTCCTCTGACTCATTTAAGCTTTATGCAGTTCTGAATCTTTCCCATCTCCTAATTTATTTCAGTCACTCTTCGGTGTACTGGAGCTGAATTTCTCAGGTAGACTCATCTGAAAAGATGTCATGCTCTAGCAATTCTATAAGCAATTATCATCCTAATAGCCTGCAAGTCCTGCTTTGTATATTCACTGTTGGTCTTGCACCAGATGGAGGTCCATTTTCCCCTAAGTTCCTGACTTAGTTCTTTCAGAAGACTTCTCAATAGAGGAATGGTTGTTTGACATCTTTTAAATGTGTAGAGGTGGTTAATGATGCTATATCAGCATGTGGGGCTGACATGGACACTAATATTGACATTTGATTGCAATACGGTCAAAATTGCCACTATTGAAAAATTCAGGTCAACCTTTTGCTGCAGCTGACGTGATGAAATAGAGTGGCCGTGCCTAGTTTGTTTTCAGAGGCTTAGTCTAATGTCAGGAGACTTTTCTGTTTTGTCACCACCACCACCACCACCACCATAACTATCATGAATGGTTCAGAATCTAACAGTTCCTATATGTTTGTTTTTTAGGTCCTATACATATTAAGAGGTAGAGGGGCATAATAAGTAAATATCAACATATGTAGTAGATGCTGTATCTCAGGTGAACAATATAGGTAGTAAGTGCCACCAGATTTTGGAGCAGAAATGGAGCTGTCAAAAGAGATACCAAGATATCAGGCAGCTGGGAGAACACTAGCTTCCTGATGTTCTTAAAGGAGAGACATGGGCATGTATAGAGAAGTTTGGAGAATGACTTGGGCAATGGTGTGCCAATATTTCTGTATTGGATATAATCTATAGGCAATCACTGATGTGAAGGGCTCATAAGGGAGAACACTGAAAGTTAACACTGTGTAAGTGAAAATTCAGGTCATGGATGGTTTTGAATTGGGGAGTATGAACTTTAATTTTAAGCAAGAAGGAAATAAGAAACATACATACTCAAAACAGTCTCCTTACCCTTGTTTTTGGTATGAAAGATTTTCTAGATGCCTCATTTAGTTTTATTTATTCATTCAGCAAAGGGTTCTTGGATGCTTACTATGTGCCTTTTCTAGGTGTTAGCTCCAGGAACTTTTCTAGATCTTTGGCATACAGCAGGAAATGGGACAGAAAAAGTCTTTCTCATTATAGAGTATGTAAAATGTCTAATACCATAGACTGGGTGATTTAAACAACAGAAAATTATTTTTTCACAGTTCCAGAGGCTGGAAGTCTAAGATCAAGGTGCTGGTATGAAGTTTCCTCTGAGGCCTCCCTCTTTGTCTTGTAATGACTGCCCTCTTGCTGACTCATAACAGGGCTTGTCCCACTATTACATACAAACCCTGGACTCTTCTTCTATAAGGACACCAGGACACCAGCCATATTAGATTTGGACCCCATCCTAACAGGCTCATTTTAACTTAATCACCCCTATAAAGACCTTATGTCCAAATATGGTTACAGTCTTAAGTACTGGGGGTTGGAGCTTCGACATACAAATTTTGGAAAGGAGTACACAATTCAGCCTATCCCATAGAGTATCATTCTAATGGTGAAAACAGCCTCATAAAATTGGACTCCCTGACAGACCTCTCCAGGTTTTCTCTATCACACCCAACATACCTGAACCCAGGAGTGAACATAGCTGATGCTGAGGTTGAGCTCTCTGTTCACCTACACCCTATAATTCTTCTCCCCATTTACTGGCATGATTTAAGCAATGTGAGGGGAACAATAGGGACCTATCTCTTCCAAAACATGCCTATTGTGACTTATATTCTCATCAAGGTTTGTCCTTATATTTACCATAACATGATTTCTCTTGAGAATGAGGGGACAAAGGACTAAGATAGTAAGATTTGGCCTTGGATCCATATGCCTAAGGGATGGCCTTGATCACAAGACTCAAATATAAATATAATAAGAGATCAAAATGCATTGAAAATAAATATACTGTGTATAGTCTGAATTTCCTACTCTCAGCAGTCTGTGGGTAAAAAGAGGTCCCATTAATATTAATAATAAAATTTTTTTGGACTGTAGCCCTACCTGAATAACTACAGATTCTCATTTTTCATTCTTCTGGCCCACATTCCAAGGTCTTTAATCATTTTTCAGTTATTTCTGGGAGGTTCTAGGATGAATCTTAGATCATGTTGGTTCAGGAATAAATGTACACTTGTCCTTTCTCTCTCAGCTCCCAAAAGAGTCCACTGAACACAATATTTGAGGCACTACCTCTCTACTAATATAACTGATGATATTTTTCTGAGAGACCCATGCCTCCCTGCCACTCTGCATTGCCACTCTCCAGTTCCCTCTGAATGTGCTCATGCTGTTCCTTGAAGACTTAAAAAGAATGTCCCTCCCTCCAACTTGGCTTGATACAGTAAGAGATGGAAGTGGAAGATCAGCCATAACCTGCCCTCACATACCCATATTTCACTTTGTGCTATCTGATCTTGACCTCATTGCTATATATAGGAAAATAATGTTTTCACTCTTTGTGGGTATGTGACAACCATTTCATATCATGTATTCTATTATTTAGATATTGGTTACTTAATTTCTGTTAAATAGTTTCTGTCAGGATAAAGAAAGTAATATTTATTCTAAATATTTTTCTATAGACAATTCAAGCTTAACCTATCCTTAATCAACAAATAACTTTTGAGCATCAACTATGTGCAAGGTATTTTTCTATGAAAGCTCATTGGTTATATGCTGTCGATAAGACAATCCTCCTTTTAAAAATAAATATTATTTTTTTTCTCTTTTTCCTAAGCATTTAATGGCAACTAAATTTGCATGTTTTCTTATATGTAAGAAATAACTCTCTTCCTTTACCTCAAAGCTCGTAGAATCAAAAATAAATGAAGTGCATAAACCTCATATGAGGATTCAACAAGTCACATGTCTTGATGAAAAGATGAAGCAGCAGACACCCAGCCTGTTTCACCTTTACTCTAAATCTCCATTGGCCAAGTAGGCCAGTTAACTATACAAACCAAGAAACCAGCTTTTTGATTTTTCTCTCTCATCTTAACATATTCAAAATTAAGCATCTACCCAATCCACCTCAAACATGGAGTCTAGTAAAAATAAATGATCAAACTGATAACCATCAGGTAGATAATTGTCTGAAGACTCTATTTTCCATTGTTTGCTATATCTGGTACAGTCTGATTTTTTAAATGTTCCCCACACATGGACCAATAGGCTGATTTCCATGTAAATGTATATTTGAAAGACATTTCAAGATTTATTTTTTAATTTCCATAAACAAATTTCTCCAAAAAAAGTCAGTAGTGTTTCAGAAGAAGGTTCAAATGAGTATCTCCAATAGTCTTTCATTTATAACAAGTAATCTAGTGTTTCCTTAGGGCTCTGCTAGAAACCTCTTTTTAATCTTTTAACAATCCATATAGTAATGGCTATTATCTAAAATGAATAAAAAAAATTAGTAAGTATGCTGATTTCTGCAGAGACTATTGATAATAATACCAAGAATTTATTTTTGTAAGAATTCAGAATTTATAATTTGTACTACATTCCTTACCTCATTTGAATCTGCCACAATCCTTAATGATATATATTACTACACCAGTGTGAAAGTTGTGAGATAAAATTTAGAGACAAGACTTAGAGAGGTTAATAGCCTTACCCAGAATTATTAGATGAGCAGGGACTACAGGCCCGGTTTTCTAACTCCAGATATTTTCTTTCTGCATTGTCGCTACTGTCTCATCACTAAAAACTATAATTGTATACCTCACCCTAGTTTATCCATTCTTTCCCCCTTTTAGAATTTTACAGCCTTATAGACATGAATAGTTATCATTGAATTATTTGCAACATTTTTATGTCCAGCAGCCACTCTTAAGCAATAGTCAATTATACACAAAGAAATTCCTACAATAAACTGTTCCCCCTTATTTTTCTCTCCTCAAATTTTTAAATATCATTAACTACAGCATCCTTTTTAGCCTTTGACTAAATTTACTATAAAAATAAAAGTATGCCCAACTACCACAAACTACTCTAAAACTTAAAAAATTTTAAGTAATAGATAAAAGAAAAAGTAAAACAAATGTTCTCACCGAGAGAGAGAGAGAGAGAGAGAGAGAGAGAGAGAGAGAGAGAGAGAGAGAGAGAGTTGGGAGAAATCCTTTCACAATGTATACTTATATCAAATCATCACATGTATACTTTGAATAATTTCTAATTTTATTTGTCAATTAGACCTCAATAAAGCTGGTGGGGAAAGGGGCTAAAAGGAACATATTTAAGTAATTAAAATAAAATATGGTCATCTTGAGTGACTAGATAAGAAATACCAAATAAAATGAATTGTGAATCTGGAAATGGTAAATACCAATTGTGAAATGATAATGTCACTAATGGGTTTACAGTGTAATGGAGACTTAGAAGAGAAAACCTGAGGACAGATAGAAATAATTAAATTTAAAAATCAGAGAAAAAATATCTTAAGTAAACAGAGTCTCTGAAATGAGTCAATATCAAGAAATCTAAGTTACATGTTACTGGAGTCACTAAAAATGAGAAACAGAATGGCTCAAAAAATATTTAAAAAAATAATTTCAAAATTAATGAAAAACACTAACTTACCAATTTAAAAATCTATGTAAATACCAAGCAAGATAAATACAAAGAGAATCACAGCTAGAATCAAATTACTAGAAACTAAAAATAATTATAAAAACAGCCAATAAAAAAAGGCACATTTCCTACATACAGAAAAACAGCAAAACAAAATGGAGGCTAACTTATTATCAGAACAATGAAACTGAGCCGACAATGAAATCACATATTTAAAGTGTTTTAAAAACACAGTGAAAAAAATCAATCTAGAATTGTATATCTGTGGAAAATATCTATTAAAAATAAGGATAAAATGAAGGCATCTTCAGATGTATAAAAGATGAAAGATTTCATTGTCAGCACACCTGCACAATCAGAAATGCCAAAAATTATTCATCCTGAAGGCAAATGACAACAGATGAAAAAACAGATATACAGAAAGACAGTGAAAATGTTCAATATATAGGTAAATATAAAGTGTATCATTTTTTCTCCTCAATTTTTTTAAAAGGCAACTGACTATTTATGGTAAAAGTAGTAGTATTTTTGTGAGGTTTAAAATGTATGTAGAAGTAAAATTTTTGACAATAGCCACACAGAGTATGGAGTAGGAGAGGAGATAAATGAAATAATTCTGCTGTAACGTTTCTATATTTTACTTGAAGTGGTATAACATTGATTCTAAGTAGGCTGTGACAAGTTAAGGAAACATTTAATTCTATCAATCATTTTTTAAATGCAAAGAGATATAGCTAAAATGTTAATAGATAAATAAAAAATATACTAAAATTATTTTCTTTAGGCTAAAATTAGGAAGAAAAGAGAGAACCAAGGAACATCAACAAAAATAGAGTGAACCAATAGAAAATAGTCAAACCATAGCAGTAATTACATGAATTGTATACCCTCACATACATGGTTAACTGATTTTTGACAAAATGTCAAAGTAAATTCAGTAGAATCTTATCAACAAATGAATATCCAAGTATCTCTCCCCATGAAAAAGGAACCTTGTACCATGTTCGAATAAAAATGAATCATAGATCTAAATGTAATATCTAATAAAACTATAAAAACTTCCATAAGAAAGCACAGGAGAAAATCTTTGTGATCTCAGCTTAAACAAAGATTTTTTTGAGTACAACACCAAATGAACTATTTATTAAGAAAAAGAGAAATGGATAAATCTGACTTCATCAAAATTCAAAACTTCTCTTGGAAAGACATTATTAAGAAAATGAAAAGACAAGTTTCAAACTGGGAGAGAATATCTATAAATCATATATCTGATAAAGGGTTTGAATCCAAAATTTATAAAGAACTCTCAAACTTCAATAATAATAAATACAAAACCCAATAAAAAAGAAAGGCAAATGATTTCAACAAATACTTCATCAATGATATATTGATGGCAAAAAAAAAAATTATGTGAAAAGATGCTCTACATCATTAGTCATTAGGGAACACAAATTCAAGGTATAATGATATATCACTACACCTCTCTTAGAATGCTTATAATTAGAAATATTTCTTTCATCAATAGCACAAGAAAATTTTGGGGAGTGATGAATACTTTTCTAATATGGTTGTGATGACAGTTTTATGAATGTGTGCATATATCAAAATGTATTAAATGTACCTAAAATATTTATGTCAATTATCCCTCAGTGAAAATTTTATAAGAAATACCTATAATAAAACTGTTTGTAAAAGCAAAAAAGCTAAGCCACAGAAATACCCATCAATAGTAAAACAAATATTTGTGTTAAATTGATTATCATAGGGCAATAAAAAGGAAGAAAAACTATATTACATGCAGAAATGTTGATGAAACTTCATGGCAAATCATAGAAGCGTAAAAAATATTACAGTTGTAAAAATAAAAAACAAGCAAAATGTTGTTTAAGTAGGACTACAATTGTAAAACAATAAAGAGAAACACAAGGGAGACATAAGCACACAATTCAGATTAGTGATTCTCGTGGGCAGATGGAAGAGAAATGGAATGAAGGAAGGGCACATGGTGTGTTTCAAATTTATGTCTGATGTTTTAATTTTTAAACTGGGTGGTGGCTAACCTGTCTGTTTCCTGTTTTGTTGTTCTTTGTACTGTAGACATGTTTTGTAAGTATCCTTTTGTCCTTTTACTCAGTATTTAATAAAATACATTAGAAAGTCTTAGAACTTAAACACTCAATATAAAAGATAGAGATTGTCAGACTGGTTAAACAAAGCATGACTATGCATATACTCTCTAAAAAGGTGCATTTAAACAGAGAAGTTGGAAGTACAAGGGTGGAAAAAAGAGAAACCATGAAAACAATAGGCATAATAAAGCAGATGTTGTTATATTAATATCAATCAAAGTAGAATTCAAGACAAGGGGTATCATCACCAATAAAGGACATACACATGGAGAGAAAGAGAGTGAAGGAGGGAGGGAGGGAGGGAGGAAGAGAAAAAGAGAGAAAGAGAAAACAAACAGCAATTACAATAAACAAAAAAGGAATAAAAGAATGTGATGGGTACTCATAAAGCTATCAATATTGCAACTATTAGCATGTAATAAGTCATCACATTGCCTGAACATTTGTTCCAATTCTAAAGATCAGTTGTTCAGACTCTAAACTGTATATTTCTGCCTCTATTTGCAACTTGATCTTTTGCATAGATATTTTTTCTCTCTTTGACTTTATGTTTCCACTTAAATCAGGAACACAAATATTAAATCTAAAAATAAATTGAAACATAGTTGAACCCATGTGTGATCATAAAAATTAAAATAATTTTTCTTTTCAGACAAAAGTATTAAAATGAATTGCTATCCTGGCTAAGTGGAAACATTATAGTGACATGAGTAATATTCTAAGTTGCTGCAAAAGGCTGCAGAATTTGTTGATTACTCTATGGTAACTGTGTCAGAACCAGGACTTGGGGACAGATTTCATCTTCTAAAATTATTTCTACTGAGTAGGAGAAGCTGACACCTTGATGATCAAAGAATAAATGAAACAAAAATAACTTTAAACAACTAATGTGAGCTGGGGACCAGGACAAACTAGCAACTTCAGTGGCCCCTGACCATCTAGCCTTCTCTCTTAATTTGTTGATTTATACCATGGACAAATTTATATTCTTCTTTTCCCCAGTTCACACTTCATATTCTCAGTTAGATGATTTTTCCACATTTCTACTCTCTAGAGAAGGAGATACAGATCCATATAATCTGAGGTTCACTCACAGAGGGGTTTCTGTATCAACAGAAATTTCCTTTATTTCCAGCTCTTAAAACCATAGCAATCTGAATGCCCATAGGTCACTGAGAGTGATTGGTAAGAGCTGAAGATGCTAGCAAAACAATATGATTTCTAATATAAAAAATAGTTATGCAGTCAGTGTACAGCCATTTTTCAAATATATTCTGTCAATTGAGGTATGTATGTATGTGTACATTTGTGTGACAGGCATTGCCATACACAAAAACCATGACATGATTTAGTGTTAATATACACATGTGCTCGCATATGGAGGCATTTCACAACATAAATATTTTCACTATTCATCATTTCAACAAATACTTATTCATTAAATATTTATTGAGCACCTATGAGGCACCACGTCATGAATTAGATGTTGTGGGAGCTATAAGGAAGAATTAGTCATAGACTCTCCCCTAAGTAGCTTATAATCTGGGGGCAGAGATAAACAAAATCCTTCTAAGTAGAAAGTGAAATATACCACAAGGAGGCAAATAAAAAATGCCAAAGGAGTCTGAAAAGGGGTGAGTAACTCCCAAAGTGTGAATTATAGAAGAGAGACATCATAGAGGAAGTATTTTTTGAAATAGGTTTGACAGTATGGTCAGATTTTAATAGGGACAGTAGATGGAGACAGGATTTCCATTAAAGCAAACTGCATGTACATAGCCATAGAAATAACAGAGTGAGGCATGTGAATTTATCTCATTTGAATAGAGCATAAGTTTACAGAGAGTCCTAGGAGATGAAGCCTGGGCTACAGGCGTTTAGAATAAATGTAATGGTCAATTACGGAGAAGCTATTCAAAGAATTTGAGTATGGAGATGGCATGCATTGAGATATGAGCCTCTTGTCTTGTTTATTTCTTTATCCCTCAACACCCAGTAGAGATCTGGGCACCTAGTGATGTCCAATAAAAAATAATGTTTATAGCTTACCTTTATTGAATACTTATTGTGTGCTTGACCCTGTTCTAAATGCCTTATACAGAGAAGCTCATTTAATCCTCACTGCAAACTGATGAGGTTTTTAACTGATAATTATCTCAGTTCTATGGGTGAAGTAACTGAGATATAGAATTTAAGTTAAAACTAAACTAAAGTCACATAGTTTTTGATAACGAAACAAGGACATAGGCCAAAGTTTTAACTGGTTTTCTCTATTTCTTCTCACCAAATAAATCTATTAAATAAATAAAGAACTTCATACCCTGAAGAATAAAACATTTATTCTTTTTTATTATGATTAGATGACAGATGAAATTAGACACAACCAACTGGACTAAGTCATGGCCTTAACTGTTATATCCTCAATGACAAAATATAGGAACTATTGATTTGGGTCAGATTTTTGTTATCATCAGGAGGTGGTGTCTTGTTTTGTTTTGCTTTGTTTTGTCATTGAATCCTAAAAAACGTGCAAAAATAGATCTTATGTGCTACTGCCAGGCAGCAGCCATCAAGAGTGACCATCCATTATGATGTGGCTGAAGTGTGTAGCATTTTATGTTAGGCACCATATAGCTGTGATAGGTATGGAAGTATATGAAAGTGGCCAGTGTAGAAAGGAAGGTAGAACAGAACCCTTGGGCATCCCTGAAGATGTCTGAAATGGCTTCTCCTTCCACATGTAGAATCAGAATGTTTCTTCACAATGGGATAATAAAATTTTTCTCAACTGGTTAAAGGGTTGGAGAAGGGGGAGAGGAAGAGGCTGCAAAGTGATCTGAGCTTGGTCAATGCAAGTCAGGGAAAGAGTATGCAAATATCTGTTCTTCAGAATTATAATTTTAGTAATTATACATCTTAGTTGAACATGTTAGTTGGAACAAAGATAAAAATCATCTGTCTTTGAGGTTATTTTTCCTCTTCTCAAATGATATAAATGCCTTAAATCTTTCTAGGAAGACATGACCTTAGGCTTTCTACAAAGGGATATCACTTCAGCCATGACTGGAAATACTTACTGAATGCTTATTTGGAACCATCTGGGGCCACCTTCTGGAGAATTAGAAGACCCTGAGGCAGTGTGGCAAAGGGAAGAGAACTTGAGCTATGACACCAGATCAAATCCCCCTCCAGCTTTCAGTAGCCAGAGGCAGTGGCCAAGGCATTCTAGTGCTTTAAGCCCATGTCTTCATCTCTAACATGGAGAGAACAAAAGCATCTATATGATAGCATGGTGGTAGGTAAAAACAAGGTGATATAAGTGAAAGGATTTTGTTGTACACATTAAAGTACCCAGTGAATCTCTCTGTATATACACATGTATATGCTTCTAACCAGTCGTCAAAATGTATTTCAAGTTAAGCTATTGCGGAAAAGTTATTTCCCTCACACTTCACCAGACCCCAGAGTCAGGTTGTCAGGACTCGGTACAGTTTCAGACACACTCATATGAAGCAGCTTCATCAGTGGGAAGAATTATCTATCCTTTCTCAACTTTTAACAAAGTCAAAAGAATGAATGAGCCATCCCTTCCCCCATTCTTGCTTCCTGTTTCTAGATCCACTGGAGAGGAAGAGAACATAAACATAGCAGGAAGGACACCAGAGTCTTTAATGAGCATTAACATGGAGTTTTAGAATTAATTTAGATAAAATTAGATGATATGGTAGCAAAATGAAGCCATGAGTGATGCCTAGACAAATATTCCTTCATAAGTGTTTATATATTAGTTTCCTATTGTTTCTGTAACAAAGTATCATAAGTGTAGTAGCTTAAATGCTGCAAATTTATTATTTTACAGTTCGTAATGTCAGAAGTCTCACTTGGCTGAAATCAAGATGTAGGTACAGTCTCTAGCATTTCTTCTGGTGGCTTTAGTGATAAATCCCTACTTGCTTTTTCCAGGTTCCAGAGGCAGCCCACATTCTTCAGATGATAATCTTCCTCTTTCTTCAAAGACAATAAATAGTCAATCTTTTCTCATATCTTCTCTGATTCTGCTACTTCCCTCTTCCTTTATAAGCATTTCTGTGATTACAGTGTATCCACCCAGATAATTAAGGATAATCTCACCTCAAAATCTTTAACATCATCACACCTACATTTTGCAAAACCTACTTGGTAACACAGCATTAGGTAATTATAAAATACTTTATCCAAACATTCCAGGATTAATTTGCGTTTTCTCTACTGCCTCTGAACAAATAAATGTTTACTGAAGAATTATGTAAACATTTTTAAAACCATTATTCTGCCTACTATACTATTTTGTTTTGTTTTGTTTATTTTTTCCTTGCCCCCAGCCCAGTATTGTCATTGGACTTCAGTTTTTGTATTTTGTTTTCTGTTTCCTCCCCATGCTAGCCCAGCATTGTTGCCTGGACGTCAGAAATGTAATACCAGTCTGCAGAAACTCTCACCATGGGAGAATTCCCTGAGGACATTTGAAAGTGGACTTTGATGGGATAGATCCAGTCACACACTTCGCAGAGCTTTTTCTCCCTTTAGATGCCTGCTGGGCAGCTCTTCACACTAGCTTTCTAAAAGCAGCCCAAATTCAGGAAAACACATTTTGAATTGTTCGATTTCAGAGTATCTCTGTTCCCAAAGGACAGAGATAACAGTGACCTGTCCTTCTAGTATTTCAGCCTTGTGTCAAACACAGGATTTAGTACACACGGTTTTTTAATAAACCAGAATACTTCCGTTTCCATCACACATATTTCTATAACCATAGCCAAAGAAAAATGGTGCTGAAGAAAAGATTTTTATTGTCTTTTACTTTACCCTCTAAAATCTAATTGAGAGCATGGGAAGAAATGCTCATACAGAGCCAAATTTTATGTTCATTAATGTAATTGGACATTAGCACCCTAGCCACCTCCTCCCACTCTACAGAGAAAATGACCCTCTTCCTGTATTATCAATAATGGCACAGTGATAGCCTGGCTGGGGCTGGCCAGACTGTAACTAAGCTCTGGGTCCCTTGGGCAACAGGGGATTTTTATTTACAGTGACAAGATGATCTTTACACTTGTTTCTCTTTGGACTGTACACACACAGCTCTATCCATAAACCAAAATACAACTAAGCCGGCTTTTTCCACTCTGCACTTTACTTAGCTGACTAGGTGTCAGCATTAATTTCTTGACTGTGGGGAAGTTTCATCTCTCTTGTCCTAGGGATGTTTTTTTGACCTCTCCCGTCCTGTGATTGGGAGTGCTGTGGTCTTTTCTCATAAGCTCCAAACATTTTCTTTCTTTTCCATAGCAATTATTATCTCCTGTGACATTTACAAGGACCCATTCTGCTATAGCTGGAACTATAAACATACAAGCAGCCTTGTTGACCTAGAATTTTTTTCTGCTTGAATATGCCAGTTAATAAACAAAGGGACTTTTGGCATTAATTTATAATTTGAACCCTCTGAATAAGTGTCCATCTTCAAAATCAGCCTACCAACAGTGCCTTTGTCAGTTGGACTCTTCAAAAATATCTTTGAAAACATTATAGTCAAGCATAATTAAATAAATAAAACATCTAATTGTTCAACTCTACAAGAAACTTCAATTATATATTTTTTAAATTGTAAGCAAAAGAGGCTCACACAATGACTGGGAAAGAGTTTGTACTGAGGTTGGTGTCAAGTCTTGGGGCAATGATGAATCTAGCACTGTACCAGATGTGAGCGGAACTTGGACTGCAATGAGTTGTGCCATCTTTGATGAGTCATTCAGTTCCTTAGGACTCCATTTTACTAATGTGCAAAAGAAAGTTACTAGCTTACCCTTATGGTCTCTTAGCTCTAATATTCTGGAAATAAACAAATAACCACCCAGCAACTTTCAATTTTTATATTTTCCATAGGAGTGTTGCTTGTCTGTTACAGTTTAAGAATCAAACAGACTAAACTTTCTGTGCTTAGTACTACTGACCTCAAAGCTTAGATATTTTCACTACCTAATTATAGGTAAAATGAATAAGCTGAAACCAGCAGGTGTTTGCCCTTATTTATGAGAAATTTATTCTGAGACCCAGAGTATTTGAATAGTAATGACAAGGGTAACCAATTGAACTCCATATACTAAGGCACACTCTCCAAGGTGCAATGACTGGCTAACCATTAGACATTTTGGTTAAAAAGTTTTATCTTTAGACAGTGAAACTTTGCTTTCAAGCAAGATCAACACTATTTGTCAAGGATAAGATAGCTATCTGTTTTTAAAGGGTCCACTGAATTTTCCTGTCACTGCTTTTGTTCTCCTAGATTATCTTGAAGTCAAAACAGAAATTTGCCCTGATTCTCTATAAAGAATATCTATTCAAAGAGAGTTTGCTCAGTTCTTTGTCCCCTACTTTTGAATATTACCACTTGCTGTATCTCCCATTCGTCAGGTAATATGTGTGTTTGTTCATTATACAAGGCTTGATGAGTTCCTGGCCTGTGTCCCCTCTGACTCCAGGACTTCAAAAACTCTCTGCTCTCAGTTATAACAGGAGGACATGTACCACACAATTTAACTACTAATTTTTTTTTAGTTTCACTTTAAAATAAAATACATCTTCTCAATTAGATTATAAGGCCATCGAGAACAGAAAACATGCTGTCCTCATTCTACTTTGAAAATAGTGATCAATGAATATTTATGGATGCTACACAACTTCTGTCATATGGGAAGGTTAATCACAGATAAATATCAGTCATATATTCTCAAAGTGGAGTTCCTGAATTAGAAATGCTGGCATCATTGGAGACCTTGTCAGGATGCAAATTCTCAGGCTCAATCCAAGTTTTACAGAATCAAAGATTCCAAGGGTGTGACCCCAATACCTATGTCTAAGGTGATTTTGATGAATGCTAATGTTTGAAGATCACAATCAGAGACCAATTTTTGAATCCTGATAATTTAGGTAGTCTCTCATCACTAGGCCAAACATAGTAAAACTTTGTTACTTATAGTGGAAATATGCAATGGATTAAGTTATAGTTTCATTAAGTCCTTCATTTATTGTGGTAGTTTATTCATGAAAATAAAATGTTTGCCACCCGAGACCCTCACCTGCAAGTATACAGTAAGTATTCATAGCATGCATCAGTATAGGTTTTCCAAAAAATGTTTATTGACTTTTATAAATGAAAAACATTAGTATTTATATTATCTTACTATAAGTTAATTTTTAGTCATTTCAGTTACGTGTGGTTAAAGCACCAAAATCTAAGGTGCTGCATAGACACTGGGACTGGTTCAACTTATTTAACTGGAGAAAAGATATTTCCTCTTAGCTTTGTACTCCTGGGATTTGATCCCAACTGGGCACTCTAAAGAGAAGACACATGTGTGCTCACCTATAAAAACTCCCAATATATAATCAAAATCCATTGTAGGAGAATATGAGATTCTCTAGATACATACCAATGAAGGGCTACGTAACCTTTATTGCTTTATTTTATTTATTTACTTTTACTTTTATTGTTTTAAAGTACAGATAAACTGGTTTCTGCCAGTGAATCTTGAATAATAAATATAGTTACAAAGAAAACCCCAAGAAAGTATGGGTTTGGTTTTGCGTGTGTGTGTGTTTGTGCATGGCAAATATTATTACAGAAAAATGTAAAGAGAAAAATTCATTCACCTAAAATACATCACCAAGATTTCTGAGTTAATTACTTTTTTTGAAAAATTAGCCCCTATCTGTCACTGGCTGTCAGGCAGTGATTTTCTCTGGTAAACACCTGGAAGCAATTGCTTCTGGCTGCTTACCTGTAATTCAGGTATATATAGGAGCACACACATCAAAAAAATAGGAGTTTTTACTTCAAGTTATGTAAATGCATGAGCAGAGTGAGGCACAGAATGTTCAAGAGATTTGAGAGGTTCCTAAGAAAAATCAATTCAGTAAATCAATATAAAATGTTTAAGTACCTCTTCTCTACTCAACCCATGTTAGGCAGACAATAGACACATTCTTTCCTGCTGCTTTGGGAGCACAACCCCTAAACTGGGAATTTAGACACAAGAAGGGAAGGAGAGAAGGGAGGGAGGAAGGGAGGGAGGAAGGGAGGGAGGAAGGAAAAAAAGATGAAGAAAAGAAAATTAAAGGCAATACCTAACTATATGGAAAGGATTATATGTAATGTAGGAATTAAGAGAAAGAAAAGTTTATATGAAGTGAATAAACAGGTAAAAATTCCTGGAGAGTGAGCCTTGAGCAGGCCTTATGGGAAAAATGGATGGCAAAATAAAGTGTCTCCTACCAAACATTAACTTCTCTAAGAATTTATTCTCTTCTGGTTCGGACAGAAAATGAGAACAGATGCAGACCTCTTTAACTTAAAGCACCCTGCCTATTTAGCTTCTGTCAGTGAACAGATAAATTACATCACTACTTATTCCCAATCTCACAGTGGCTTTTGATACTGTAAAAAGGACATTTTTACTAAAGTCAAATTAATCCCATCCTCCTTAAAATATAATAGGTTTCTATCAATATATTTAAAGCATCTTTCAATCCCTGTGTAAATTGCCAAATAATGTCTTAAATTTAAAAATACAGCAGAACACTTAAAACTCATCCAACTACAATGAATGAGGCAAGGTTTGAAGAAAGAAATATCAGTAAATGTAAGGCACAGGAACTAAGTTAACTAGATCTCAATTTTGTGGAACCCAGATAGACTTCAGAGATTTTATAGAATGGAAATCATCTACTGTTTTTCACTGGGAATGCCATGACTGACATACTATACTATATAAATATATTATATGTAAGTGTGTGTGTGTGTGTGTGTGTGTGTGTAATATTTTCTCGACAACTATAAAATGGATAGAAATTGCAAAAAAAAAAAAGTAGAATGAAATTCTCTTCTAGGAAATCTCTTCAAAGATTTCTTCAAAAAAGCAAATGTTTCAATATTTCCAAGATCCTTTGGAATATAATTTAGCAAATTCAACTTCTGGACTAACTAACCAACCTCGAATTTTAACTTAAACCCCATAAGATGGTCAATATTATATTTCTTTTCTTTATCCCAATTCATTGTAAAGTCACTCCCTCCTTATTGCCTAGTAAATAAGATGGCAAAAGGTTAGTATTTTAACTTAGAGTCTTGATTCATCAGAAAACAATAATCTTTATTACTGGTATACAGGGTCATAATTTATCTATCGGATTAACTAATAATTATTAGATGACTATTTTTGTGCCAGTCAAGAAATCATTAGACACAATCTCCATCTTCATGGGATTTAAAATCTAGTGTTGGAAAGAAGGATGAGATATACTACAAATTAAAATAAAATTTAGTGATAATTTATGAGTTTTTAATTAAATTGTATAGTAAATTATAAAGTTAAGTAACAATGCTAAAGGGTTTTTGTTTTTTTGTTTTTAAAAGAAGTACTTTGTATAAGGCTTTGAACATGGTATGTACTCATTAAACATGTATTGAATGATAAATGATAGCAACAAACATAATAGCATAAAGGATGTTAGTTTTCCAATAAGCTAAAATGGTCCAAGGAGGATTCATTAAGAAAAAAATGACTTACTGGAGAATATTTTTAATGGGTTGAATTTAGGAGTCATAGTAGGCATCACAGATTAAAGAGGATAAGCAAAATCTTAGACTTGTATTGTCCAATACCATAGCCACTAGTCACATATAGCTAATTCATTGGTCATATTTCAAGTACTCAATACCCAAATGTAGGTAGTGGAAACCATATTGGACTGAGCAGATATAGAATATGTCCATTATCATAGAAGTTTCCATTGGACAGCACTGTCTTAGATGCTTGAAAATATAGTGTGTGTGTGTGTGTGTGTGTGTGTGTGTGTGTGTGCATGCATGCATGAGTGTGAGTGTGCGCACTCACACATGTGTGTTGAGAGGATGGAAAGCTTAGTAAGTTGGCTCTCTGTGAATCTATTTCTTCATCTATACAATGAGGAAGGACAAAATATGAACTATGTCTCTCCTGGCTCTAAAATTCTGTTTGTGTCTACACAGTAAAGGCAGTAGAGCAGCTGGTTTGTATAGTATAGGAAAGTAAGAGAGAAACTTCAGAAAGTAAAATGGAAAGATATTACAGAGGAGTTAAAAGGGCTTAGACCCATCCTATGGACAATGGTGAGTCATCAGTAGCCTTTGAAGATAAAATTAATGTGGTCAGTGTTGCTTTCATTTACACTTTGAAAATTTCCTTTCATTTATCTTACACTTTTCTCCCGTTTCTCAGCTATCATTGGGGGATCACATCTTCCTTTGAACAATCATATGTTTCTAATTTCCAGATGTGTCAATTGGGTCTTCTAAGAGAAGATACTTAGATAAATTCAGGAGTACAAGTGATTTATTGGGGAACCAACTCCTGTGAAAGACAAAAGAGTGAGGGGAAAAGATAGAATCCAGCAGGAGAAACCTTCAAATTCTGTGCAGATCTGATACTTATGAAAGAAAAGAGTACAGGAAGCAGGATTGGGCAGGGAGAACCTCAGATCACAAAACAGATCTGACAACTTTTCAGCTCAAGACAGGGCTCAGAGAAGAGATGGCCCATTAGGGGAGTCTTTCACTAGGCAGAAAGAGCTAAGCCCTAGGATTCCTGCTGGGTTCAATCCTTGATTTGGGTACTACCCATCAAGAGAGTATTCTCAGTTCAAAAGCTGAGATAGGTCCTGAGGGTGCTGCAGTTGAATGTCAACTGATAACTGCACTCTTTGCACCTATACAGTGAGTTCTGTCTTAAAGTGAGATCTAAGCAGCACACCTCCATGTCTAACATACCAGCTTGCAACTCTCACATTCCTACCACATTTACTCCATTTTGCAACCTTCGATTTGATTTTGTTTGGAGTTCATCCTCCTTCCCAGAACAGCATAGGGATTGAAAATAAGCCTGTTATTAGAAAAAGAGTGGGACGTCAAAGAAAAAATATCATGGAGAGTTAGTTCCCTTGCTTCTAGTTTGAGCCATTCTTGTTGAATTATGGGAAGTCAGAATTCTGTATCTCTTACCTTTGCTTTGTTGCTGGCAAGTTCTAAGCTGGATTGTTATAAAGAGCAAAAAGGATAGTAGAGAAGGAAAAGGCCTTTCAATTTAGTTATTAAAGGCATAGGTCTCCCTTATTCACACCTATGTCAATAAACCCTTCTACATTCAGGAAAAACCGGAACTGCCAAATATCCACCCCATGTGAACTGTTTTTTAGGTCATTGTAATCCTTCCTTCCTTCCTTCCTTCCTTCCTTCCTTCCTTCCTTCCTTCCTTCCTTCCTTCCTTTCTTTTTTTCATTTGTAAAGAAAAAAAAATGTCACAACTGCATTCCCTGACATTAAGCGTAGAGTCAAACCTGGGCAATTTAATACCATGATGACTTTAGGCATTTTAGACATTGCCCCCCCCCCAAAAAAAATTTGTTTTTCCCAAAGGAAATTTATTCTTTTTCTCTTAAGAAGAGGGCTGCACTAAATAACATTAAATTTTTCCATATGTCATTTTTTTCATATAGATAAAGTAATTAGTCCTAAGTATGCTTACAGTGGGTTGAAGATGCAAAGTTGTTTACATATGTAAAACACATTTAAACTAAGGCAGAGATGAAATGGGCTCTGTCATTACTCAATGTTAAGGCCAGTGGTTGCCAAACTGTGATCCTCAAACCGATAGCATTACCATCACCTTAAATTTATTAACAAATTCACATATCTCTCAACCAGATATACTGAATCAGAAATTCTGGGGATTGGGCCTGCAATTTATGATTTAACAAGCCTTCCAAGTGATTCTGATGAGAGCTGGAATTGAGAGACAGTGAGCCAATTGTCTAGTTCAGGATGATATTGACTAAAATGCAATATCACTAAGTTCAAGTATCCTGGCTGGAGAATTAGAGAAGTGAAGCTATGATGAGGTCATATGCCAGAAAAAATAGAGTTGAAGTGAGGAAGTTGAAGTTATGATAATGGAGAACAGGTTTTATTTAGCAAGGAAGAGACCAGTCAGTTTGTATGATCCATAAAGAGGAGTAATTCTGATTGGTGATGAAATCTTCTGTGGTCTCAATAATGTGTGCCTATTGAAGTAAAGATGTGATTACTATTACTACATCATGTGTAGAAATTTGCTATGAATTTAAATATATGAAAACATACCATATACAGTACTCTGTAACTTTCTTCTTTCACTAAATTTTTGTTAGAAGTTTTTTTTTTTTAATTTTATATAGAACCATATCATTTGTTTAATTAGCTGCACAACATTCTTAGTACATTTTTAAAAACAATAGATATAATCATTTGCAATTGTTGCCTTTGTATTACATGTTCTTTTATACTTTTTGAATTTCATAATATGTGTATGTATTAGCCAACATTAATACATGTATGGAATTATTTCTGATACACCAACCATCATTTATGTAATCAGCCCCATATGTTATGGCATTTTAATTTTAATTTTATAAAATATACCTTTTAACTAGCATGTAATTTGAATTTTATAGTTAGGCTACTGTTTGCTTTGTGAATATCTTATACTTTATAGAAATTCATTTTGTTATATTACATTGAGTAAATAAATGTTTTTATGATAAAATTTTTGTGAGTAATGCATATGTTCATTACTTGATTGTGGTGGTTTTACTCATAAATATAATTGTTAAAATTAAATTATACACTTTAAATATGTACAGTTTACTATATATTAATTGTACTTCAATAAAATTGTTATTAAAATTGCCATTATATTTTTCTTCCATTTTACATTTTAACTTGATGTTATCTATTTGAAAAAATAAATTAAAACTGTGCATTCCTGTATATTATGCTGACATTCAGTCATCTTAAGTTCTCTCTTATTTTTAAACAGATTTTTAGTTGATTTTCTTCAGTTTTCTAAGTAGACTTGCCTTCCCCAATTTTTCCCTTTGCTTTTATTTATCTCTCTTATCTTCTCATCCTCCAGCTTCCAAAATACTTCAATATTCAACCCTAAGAGTTAAGTTTAGAAACACACAGAGAATGGTTCCCTATTCAGGTACAGAGTGTACTAGGTTCTCTAGGTGTGGCTAAGTGGCAGCTAACTGAAGGGAGGCCTATATAGCTTATAACCTCATGTCAGTGGGAGAACATTCCTGGTCTTTGTCAGGCTCTGAACAAAGGTAACTAAAGTAAATGTAACAAGAGGAGATCAAAAAACAGGCAGGATGCTCAAATGTCAGTCTAAGATGGAATGGAAGAATCTCAAACTTCAAGCTCACTGAATCAGACAGATAATACCATACACATGAAGAGGGTTGTGAAGAATTGCAAAGGGTCGGCACAGACCAAAAGCATCTCAACTCATAGTTTTAAAACACTTGGTGAAAAGAAAACACCTCTAAAGGGTCAAAGCTAGGGTCAGAATTAGAAATAAATGGGCAATGAATCTGATCAGAGTCTTCTACCATTCATTCATTCAATCAGCAGATATTTATTAAACAAGAAGTGTGACAGTCACTGGGAATATGTTAAATAAAACCCAATCCCTAATTATAAATAGTTTATAATCTATTTGGAGAACAAAACATTTATCTGAAAAAGTAAAGTGAGACTCCCAGATATGATGCTACTTGGTAAGGTGTTATGGAATAGGGACTTGGCCAAAGAAAGCATAGAATTAAAGAGAGGTATGAGACCCACTTCGCAAGTAATGAGCTGATGACACTGTCTCATTCCAGGTGGGTGGTCCCTATCCTGTTTCCTTTGGTTACAAAAATGTGCTCAGCAATGAACATTTTGATCCACTAAATATCTAGGTTCAACTAGAAGTTTAACAAGGGTGTATTAACAAAGTACCAAACTTTGTATTTTTCATAGTTTCACGTACAGCCAGTCCCATATGTGCATATCAAGGATGTGATATGTTGATATATTAAATATTTTTATTTCTGAACAAGATGCAGAATCAAAATTCAGTATCAATTGAAGGCAGCAGGAGTAAATTAGATCTGGCTTTCTCTCGTTCTTTGCATTTCTTTCTATCTTAGATCTCCTATGAAGGAATACTTTTGGAACCACCCCAATTGAGAAGAGACACAGAAGTGCATCTTGACCCTGACTTTCTATTCAATATTTGGAGTTGTGATGGGGTGGGCTTGCCTAGGGATTTAATTTGTCAGTGGACTGGCCCAAAACACACATAAGAATCATGGCCTCCTCAGTAATCTCTGAAGGAACTGAGAAAATATAGCCCTCATTCCCCTCTTCTGCCTCACATCCTCACTGATTTAGAGCAAACTTTTTACTTTTGCCCTCCACTCTGGTAAAGGCTTAGCAATTCTGCTGCCCTCTGCCAACTCTTCACTTTGATTTGGAGCCAGGGAGCAGACATTATAAGGACAGGTAAAAACAGAGCATGGAACATTAGCATTTCCAGTCTACCACATCGGGAATCTTGGCATTTTCAATATATATTTAAAATAACGGAGCGAGACAAGCTGCTGCCTTCCCTCAAAATTGCCAACGTATGCTCCAAGATCTCCTGCATTTTGCATTGTGTCAGTCTGTGTCAGAGGTTTCAGGAAAGGTAATATAGAAGATGAATGAAAGTCTATCATTGCAGTGCCAAGATGAAAAAGTGACAGCTCATAATGAAAAGAAAAATAGTTTCCATTTTGGGCTCTGTAAGTAAGAAAGTGACAGAGTCTTGGGAACTGTGAGCCTGAAAAATGGTCCCTTTGACAGACATGCCTGTAAGTAAGAGGGCCCCGGATATAATACCACCTATAATAGAGGGAATAATGATTATTTTAGGCATTGCATGATTTTGAATAAATCCTTGACTACTCCCCCAGAAAATGGAGTTGAAAGGAATCTAGGAAGAATGGTGGGTTAATTTAAGAAAATAATGACCACATTTTTTTCTTTTTAGTCTTTTAAGCCTAAGTTGGTTAAATATATTTCTGTCAGAAATGACCAAAAGCCAATAGTATTAATAAAAAAAAAAATTTGCCTCAGCAGTCATAAGAAAAAAATATCACTCCAGAATCATCTTTCAGAATTTGTGTGTGTGTGTGTGTGTGACCAAATCTTTTGGAATTAAATTCTAGATTGACTATAATAATTCAGTTAGTAAACTAATAGAAATCTAAATTTAAGTTGAAGCAAGAGTGTAAAATACTAATTTTAAAAAAATTAATACCATACTTCAATATGCTTAAGATGACCTAAGAAACTATTTGATTTTTGCTTTAACAGCTTTAATCTGTTAGCTCATTTTCAGGGTTTAAAATTACTTATCCTGTATAATTTCTTCATCCACCTTGGTACAAACACAATCAGAAACACACGATCAGCTCATTTAACAAATGCTAGGTCGGTGGTGCTTTCCTTGTATTTGCTCTACTCAGAACACACGCTAGTATATTGATTTTCTTAAACCAAGCTATATGAAATCTATCTAAAAACTGGAGCTCTTAGAGGTTTCACACTCTTGGTTTCAACCATAAGCTAAAAGAAATAAATGATCACTAACAGGAGTGACTGCTGCCCATTGAGAGCTGAATTATGGAGCCTGAGGAAGAACATGAAATTATTTATCACAGAGCCTTAAGCTGGAAGGGACACAGAGGTCTGGGCTCTGCTCAGCACTCCTTGTGGCAGGGAGCTGGATGTTCCTCACACGTCAATTTCATTTCAGAGCAGATCTAATTCTACAATGAGCTTCCTGATTCTAAGTCATTATCAATCCTCTTCTAACAGGCATTCTTTGGTGCTTTCTGGCCTCCTGAAAATATAGGGAAAATTTCTATCTTTCTTCCAAATGATAGCCCTGCACCTGTTTGTAGCTAGCTACTTTGTCCCCCTTGGACAACCATCTTCCTGATCTTTTCCCCAAAGGAATGTTTAGTTATAAAAACCACCAAGAGCTGCCACGAAGGGGTAAGAACTCAGAAGACTCCACAGCTCATCTCCTCCCATAGTGCTCTCCCAGTATGCTGTTCCCTCCAGCATTTATCTTGCTGCACAGTAACCACGAGCTTATCCACGTGTGGCTCTGACCACATGAGGGTAGAAAACGTGGCCTGTGGAAGACCTGCATTTGTATCTGGCACAGCTTCTAAAATTTTGTGATCATAAACCAATAGTTGACTTTCTGAGATTATCTGTAGAATGTGGTTAATTCTTATTTGGCTCAGTTGTGAAAATTGAGTTAACATGTATAAATCTCCTGGAAAATAGTATTTAATAAATAATACTCCCTGTTTCCTTTAGTTACTCTTTTTCTTGAATAAATTTCACATAACAGTTACAGAGAAAATATTTAGGGAGATAATAAGGGAGAAATGATAGAGAAGGGGACATTTCAACTCATTTTATAATGTGGTGCAGAGAGACAGAAAAAAGTAGGAATATATAAGCTGGGTTCTTTGTTTTATTTTTAAGCACACTATGTTTCTAAGTTACAGCAGTTTTAGGTTCTAGAACACAGCAACAGGGGCAATCACTGCTATTCACCTTTCCAGAAATTATTCCTGAGCAAAAACCAAAATAGGAAAGATAATGAGTAACAATGGAGAAAGTACATTTTGGTATAATGAGTCTCAGAAAAATAGGGTAGAATTCTGGGTGAATACAAAAAGAAGGTCTTGATGCTAAGATGTTTTAGTCAGGGACAATCTTTCCAACTAAACACAGGCAGCTACCACTCTCAAAAAAAAAAAAAAAAAAAGGAAGAGACTCTATTATGCTGAGAACAATGGAATTCTGACAAGATGGTAAAGAGATGCTCTGAAAGGTCCATCTCCCACATTTGTTCAGCAAGGACAAACAATACAAAGAGAACCAGCATTTTCTCAAGATGCTGGGAATAAGAACAACTTCCTCAGTAGAGATTACTGCTAATCAAACAGTACCATGTATATTCGAGTTCAGTATACAACGGCACTGAATCAAGATTTTGAGATTGGAAGAAGAGACAAAAATATTTCCTTAATACTGGGTGTTTGCCTCATGCTCTTCTATCTGTTTCTTGTCTTTGCTGATCTTCAGCCTAAGTTGTTTAGTCCCCCTATTTCCCAACACAGACTCTATCTTCATTGTTAGAAATGAGACACTATCACCAATAAGCAGGACACACACACACACACACACACACACACACACACAAGACTAAGATTTTTCCAATAAATGATACATAATAAAAACACCATAAAAAAGTTTTGTGAGGTCCAGATGATGTCAGCTAAGGAGGGGAATAGGACTTCAACTAAACCTTAACTAAGAATTTGACTTAGATGTGAAAAAAGGAGAAAGAAGCAATTTCTTAAGGTTTTACTACAGCATTCTGCTCACAGATAGGGGAATTTGCTCCTGTTGATTTAATCAAGATAGACTCATATTTAGCAACCTTTTCAGGTAATGAATCATACATGGTGGAGGCTTTCAAGATCCATATAAAATATCCAGAGCAACACTCTCAGCTGCCTAGAGTTTCAGCCTTAATCAAATATATAGATTTGTGTTTGTCTTGAATTTTACCCCAGAATCATGTCTTAAATGGTAAAATGGAAAAATATAAACTTGGCCAATGAAAATTCAGATCAATAAGATTTAGTACATGTGCCAGTTATTTGCTTTATTGCTACTTAACTTCAAACTTACCTTTTGCTGCTCTACTTTGTGATACCAAAGCTGGGACACTGCAAAGAACATTTGCTTCTTTGTCAACTGGACAAGGGGGCAGTGCTGGAACTTGCTCACTCTTTTTTTTTTAGCTTTAGGTGTGGCTAGTTGCTAACTCAAGCCACCTAGAGCAGCAGTCCCCAACCTTTTTGGCACCAGGAACCAGTTCTCCTTTGAGAATCTAATGCCTGATGATCTGAGGTGGAGCTGAGGTGAGGACACTGGCACTGGGGAGCAGCCACAAATACAGATGAAACTTCATGCTCAGTCATGCCACTCACTTCCTGTTGTGCGGCATGGTTCCTGCCAGGCCATAGACCGGTACCAGTCCTCAGCCCGGGGTTTGGATACTCCTGCTAGTGCTCTCATTTATCCCTTTTAGTATTTTACCACCTTTTACCTAGCAGCAGTTACATTAAATTTACCCTTTAACAATAATGTTTATTTAAAAGATGCTAAGAGAATAGATCTTAAAAGTTCTCTTCACAAGGAAAAAAATGCAACAATGTGAGATGATGGATTTTAACTAAACTTACTGCAATAATTATATATATGTATATATGTATAAAATCATTTCATTGTACACCTTAAATTTATACAATTTTATATATCAATTATATCTCAATAAAAATAGAAAAAGTTACCCTGTTTAAAAAAATAATATGATTTCTGTCTCCTGACTAGACCTCAACTAATAAGCAGGACTTATTTTCCTTAGGAGAGAGCATATTTACTTTGAACTGTGAAATAGAGGTAGAAATAGAGGCAGAGGCAGGGACAGAGGTAGAGATGGAGATGGAAGTGGACATGGAGATGGAGATGGGGAAAGAGATACCATTTGTCATTAGTCTAGTCCTCTAAAGCCCTGGGGTATTTTATCACCTGCCATTATAGACATTGTGTTAATGACTCTTGCTGTGCTATCGATTCACCTGTTTGCTCTCAAATCCATTCCCTGCCCTCCTCCTCTCTGCTCTGTATCACAGTGGCTGATTCATTTTTTTTTTTTTTTTTGCCAACAAGTTTCTGGCTAAGTTCAGCCACTGGTGGGAAATTGGAGAGTAGAAAAATGGCAGAAATTTGGTCATCCTTTCTCACTCCCCATGGAAAGCTACTTGAGCAATGCTACCTCTCCTCCTGTAGCTCTCAGAATAGTTTCAATTCCTCCCAAGAAGTCCTGGCCCTTGAACTCTAATAACACCACAATTTCCTGTGGTCCCTCCAGTCCTGGGGTGGTAGCATCTTCCACCCCAGGTGCTAATATCTAGCTTTGTAGATTTTTTTTCCCAAGACCTTTTTAATTTGTTGCCCTAAATAAATTCCTACAACTGAGCAACCTCTGTTTTTCTCATTAGACTTAGAGATACCACTCACTTAAGCTCCATCAATTCATTTATTTGAATGTTCTCTAATACTGTCAAATATATTTTATTTCTTATTTAGTTTTCCTAGATAGTATCATGTCTGCTTCAGAAGGAATGTCATCTAATTCCTCACTGAGTGTACCTATCTGTGGGTTTACTTTTTTCTTTTTCCTGATTATTTTTAACAAGGATCATAAAAATGAGTAAATAAGAAAGCTAATCAGGATTTATTTTTGCAGTTCTATATCATCAACACACTTTACAAAAAGAAGAATGCAAAAAAGTTTCCTTTAAAGCTACCTTTTTCCTAAAATGTCTAGGTAGCTGAGGCAAATATTTTTTATTCCTCTTTGATTTATAAATCACTTGTCTAAATCTGTACCTGAGATGGAAATAAGCAAAAGGAAAAAAAGAAGGAACTGGAAAAGAAGGAAGATAGGAAGAAGAAAAGTAACAGCAACTTCAACTAATTGAGTATAATTAATATGTGCTTGTCCTTTAATTCTTTTGATAGTCCTTGCATTAGATATAATTTTTATTCCCATTTTACAGACAACTGAGGCTCAGAGAAATTAAATAACTTAACCAAAGTCATTACCCTGGGCAAGTGTCTTAGGCCTGGGGTTTGAACACAGATCTGCCCAAACTTGAGGCTGATAGGAGACCAGAAAGAGGGAAAAGCCTACAATTGAGATAAAGTGGCATAATGAAGACCTCAAGGGCTTATTTTAGGCCCTGATGAAAATACCTAGAGAATGCAAAGGTGAAATTTAGAAGGGAAGTCCTAAAAGGGAGCAGGAGAGGCTGAGAGCAAATCCTGCCTACTTCAGATTTTTGTCTGGAAGCAGGCGCTAGGTCGAGAAAGAACACGGTGGCAGCAATTGCACAGAAAACATTCTGGAGGGAAAGTGGCCACGCGTGAGAAATGAAAGTGAACTCCACAATGGCCTCCACAAGGCCAAAGTGTCTTTTTAACATATGCCACCCCCTCCTAATGTGAATGTAATTGCTTTGGTACGCTGGTGGAAAGGAGCCTTCAGTTTGGGGTACCTTATTAAGATGTCCACAGACCCTGGAGAGTTCAGAGAGGAGCAGAGAGATGATTACAAGGGCTGGAGGGGTTGATTTATGAGGTAAGATCGAAAGGCTGGTGCTGTTACCGCTTGGATAAATGATAGCTAAGGGAGGCATAATGATATCTATAAATATTTGTAGGGCGGAAGCAGTGAGAAGAGAAGGAATTCATGTGCTACTGATGGAATACAATACTCTGTGTTTCCCTTTGCTGAACTGTCACGAAAAACTTTCTGACAGCAGTGTCATCAGAACCGCAGAAAAATCAGCCACGGGGGAAACGGTAAAAGTGACAGCCCAGGATCACTTAAGACCAAGCACCAGGAAAAATTGCAAAGTGTATTGAAGGGCATCCTCTGCTCCAACTCAAAACTGGATTGGAGAGGTCTTCACAGAAACTGCAGGAACTGTAGGGAACAGGGTGAAGCTTGCTCTTCAGACTTATCTTTCACCAGGTCCCTTTGTAACAGTCAGGTTTACTCATTTTGTCTTTGTTCAGACTTTCCCCTTACCTTGGAACCCTTCCCCACCACCAGTCAGTATCTACCCATTCTATACCCACGATTAACCAGTGCCTCCTCTGGGTCAGACACGTAGCTGGGTTTGGATACAAATGCAAGGAAACAATTGTCTTTTAGCTAATAGCTAACTGGAAATTCAGCCAAACAGATACATAAATAAATACAGTATAATGAGTGTGATGATAGATGCAGTTCCAGAGTATTCTGGGAATAAAGATTGGAAGCCCCTAATTCGGACTGGGTTCACTAGATAATTCCAAAAACAAGACAATGTTGAACTCCACCTGAACCATGAAAAATACATGGCTAAGAAAGCCCTTCTCCCCTCACTCACACAGAGACACACAACTTGCTGTGTCCTGGGAAATGGCTTACCACAAAGAATCATACTTCTTCACTGATAGATAAGATGCACCAGTCCCCTCTTTTTCACATGTCCCATAAAACTCTCAGATGACTAATTTGTTTATCTCTGACAGAACCAAACATGAGACTTGCCTCTTTTGCCTGAACCTGCTGAAAAGCCAGACACAGAACCTCCAACTCTCCACTCTTTGTCTCATGAATTAGCAACAGATTAAAAATTATCCTCGTGAAATTAGCTAGATACATTTCCTTTTCAGTTGACTGAGGTTTGTTATTTCAAAAATAATAAAGTCACCTGCATCTCATCATTTGTTCTCCCCTTTCTATAAAAGTCTGAGGAAAGCCACCCTGCTGAGACATCCTGATCTTCAGATCTGGAGTGTTCTCCCTATTGCAATAACCTGAATAAAGTAAGTCTCCTTACTTGCTCAATGTTTGTCTTTGACAAAGTAATCTTGAAAACTGAGTAGCAAGTAAAAAAGGGAGAGAGGATGTATACAGAAATAAGTTCCATAGAAAGAAGTATCTCATACATAGCCCTGGAGCTAAGAGACAGAAGAATATGTTAGTGGAACTGCCATGGCTAAAGGACCATGTGTAGGGAGGCATCATTAATTAAAAGACTTGACCCTAGCCAAGTACCTTTTTTTAACTCAGTTTCCTTACTATAAAAATGAAGAAAAAGATAATAACTACCTCATGAAGGAGGTCACATGGGCAGATGCTTAGTAAATTAACAGCATTCCCTGAGCAGGGTTTTGCATGTGGTGAGCAGACAAGAAATATTTCATAAATGGTTGGTAGACTAATATTCCCACATCACCTGCTACCATCTTGTGAGTTAGTATTACCATTTTTGTTGCCACATGGATTAGAAGCCAGCAAAGAATGACCTTGACGTCCCAAATTATGTGCTGTCAGAGTCTCACCCTGGCTTAAAGTGTTCCACCACAGTTCTAGCTTCTCAGAATATAAACTAAAGCAGACCTCATGTCCCTAGACAACATAAACTCACTTAAATTCTCAGAGCAGGATGGCTATAATGTGCACCTTAGAACTTGCATGAGGTCAGTCTGGTATGCAGACTCACACGGCTCACACTGGACACAGCCTGACCCTACTGTGGCTATCAGCCTCAGCCCACTGCACTGCCACTTGTGGCAGCTGTAGTTAGTATGGACGATTGGTTAGTGGGGATAAAAACAGATTTCCCAAACCAACTGTATTCAATGTAACATATTTTTCATATGTTTAATGGAACAGAAATTTTTATTTTAACTGACATTTATGGGCATTACTAGTGTTCTGCAGAGGGAGCAGAAACCTGGTGGGGAGAGATAGCAGGTATAGGAATCATATTATTTTTATCATAAGATTAGGGCACTCTGTGTATTCCTCCCCCAGGGCTCCTTTCTCCTCCTCCCGCCTAGAAAAACAAGAGATTATAGATGGCGGCAGCTGCTGTACAAAGCTCCGGCTCTGTTAACCCTTCCTCCATTGCAAGCCCAGCACCAGAGAGCCCATTATTTAATGCTAATGTATTGTTTTTCCACTGCCTGGCTCTGGGAGATCCAGATTTTTGGCGCCACAGACTCAAGCATCAGCCAAAGCAATAAAGAGAAGACAATTCTTCATTATCATCCCTGGAAGCTACTCAGTGACAATGGAGAAACTGTGATTTGGGTATGTTTGTGTTTCTGTGTATATTCAGAAAGCAAGTCCTGAAGTTGTGGTTTTAGTAACAATCAGCTTTATCTACCCTAACCATTCTCCTCTCCTACTTTGCTTTTGAAAACTGGAGTTTCCACCAGATCAACAGAGATGACAAATTGAGAAGAAAGGTCTTTGAGACAAGTGTATTCCCTTCCTTAGTTCTCTCTTCTTCATTTCTCATCACATCCTTGATAACCTTTTATCCTTATCTCCTTCTTCCCTCACCTCTTTCTCAATTGTTATTTTTTTTTCATATATAAAGAAAAGCACATGCTATGACTCAGAGTTCAAATCCTCGCTGTGACCATCCTAAGCTGTGTAAACTGTGACAAAGTCAATAGAGCAAGGCACTTCCTATGGAAGTGCCTCTGAGGCTTTTTCAGCTCATTCACAGAATATAAAAAAAAAAAAAAAAACAATTTTATATGCTTCCTGTAGGCCCTCTGTCCACATAGTTTTAGAAGAAAATAAAGCACTGAATAGAAACTTTTATTTTATTATTTTATCCCTTTTAAAACGGTGGAAAGCAACACCCAAGTTTCTGGTGGTGGAATCATCTTTGTAAATTATATAATCCAATGTGAACCTCAATGTTCAATTTCTAAATAGTGTTTAGTATTTGCACAGCATCATTTGCTGAGCTTCTGTGCAGCTGGTCAAACACATTTAGTTGACCACTTGCCTGGACATTGTGGATAAATGAATACTGTGAATGAAAGGAAATACGAACTAGTACCAGAAAAGCCAAGGGCAATCCCATGAGAGCAGTCTCATGTTTGCAGCAAAATCCAGATAAACTTTCCCTGTGGCAAGGTGGACAAGGAAGCTTGTAGGATTAGGTTGGCACAGATGATGAAATCCAATGTATATTTCATCCTTCCATCTCTGTGCCCCGTGATATTCTGCTCTTTGTATATGAGTTTCAATATGAATTTAAAGTCATGAAGTATAATCCCTGGCTCAGAAAGCCGCTGGAAAGCAGCCTCAGTTTTTTTTTCAGCCTGGCTCTGATGCTAAAAAAATACATACCTCTTTGGAACTTATGAGCATATCACAGATGCTGAGCAGGTGAGCTTTAAAAAATGGGGTTCCATCTGAATAATCTGTCAGGCTACAGACGACAAAAAGCTATTTCTGACTCTAGCCAGAATGAGTGATTACTTTGATAACAAATTAAAACAAGCTTGGAAATTGGAAATTACCAGAATTAAGCTATCTCCAGTGAATGACTGAGCTCTCCCCTTCAGTACATTTTCTTCTATATTAGACATAAACATGAGCTCTTCATTAATAGAAATTGGTTCATTGCTACTGGCCACAAGGGAATCTATTGGATGTGTGGCACTAACTTCCAACTTGATCAAAAAGACAACTTGTTCTTAATGTGCATGCTTTCTTGAGAACTTAAAAATTCTTTATGTCCCCTTTGGCTTCTTGTATACAAAGCCAACTGTAATGTTCAACTTTTAAGTGTTCAAATATTTTCTCTGTATGGGATGTTTATGGCACCAAATAATTTCTAGATGATTACTGTTTTTAATAACTTTCTAATTACTGTATTAATCATAAATGTCCTTTTGCTTATAGAAGGTACCAAGGGACAGAGGTAAGAAACAAAGATATTCCTGTTGGAAGCCACGACATAAAACTTCTGAGCTTCCTATTTAGAGGATAAGAAATGTTGCTAAGTAGAGCTCAATGCTTAGTGAAGAGAAGAGAAGACAGCTCAGCCTCCCAGCTAAATGACTGTTCAAAGCTTTCACAGTGAAATGGGTGTCCTATGTCACCCCAAATTACGGTATATTCTGAACATATAATTTAATCACTCTTTTGTACTTTATACCATGAGAAATGTTGTCATTTGGTGACAATTGTATTCAAATATTTTCTACTATTGCTTTGTTTCTTGATCCCTGATTTATAAGCAAAGACCTTATGCAATGATGAATCAGTGGGATTAATATTCTAAAGAGGCTATAATTTTTCTTTAAGTTCATCCTAACTTTACCAAGCTTCCATTTCATCAGGTAACCCTTGCCCTCTATTTAACTAGCAAGTTTTGTTTGATTCACAGTGGCCATATTCCCTGCTCCGTCTCTCACCTCCATCTCCCTGTGGTGCTTTTGGTGAATAGTTAAAATAAAGAAATGATAATGATATCTGTTCTCCCTCACTCATTCTTATGGCAAGAATACGTGTGTGTTTGCAGGTGTGTGTGTGTGTGTGTGTGTGTACACGCGTGCATGTGTGTGTATGTATCTAAAGAAATAATGGAAAATAACCAGTGAGAATTTTCCAGAGTATTAAGTGTTTCATTAGTAAAATTGCACTGGTATTTTTTTGCATTTGATGAGATGATAATTTTCTTGCTTCTCTTTCATACTGAGCTTGATGGACAGGCCCTTCTTTAATGTACAAATAATCTTTATGACCCTTGTAAGCAGGTCTGATGATACTCAGCTGAGTAATGTAGCAGAACTGAAATTCCCATCTACTTGATGTTTTGCACAGGCATTTTGATGAAGTCACTGTCACCTGCTATTAACTTAATATCAAGTCTTAATAGGGTCCCTTTCTCACCATCTCCACGCTGTTGGGGTCCAAATTAATTACTAAGTAAAAATTCTGCCACATAAATCCTTACTTCCTAGGGAGAAGAAAAATAGTTTTTAACCTCATTTGAGAGCTCAGAGAGCAGCCTGTGGAAGAAGATTTGCCTTCAAAAAGTCTAAGAAGTCTATGCATAAAAGAGAAAACCAGAGATCCCTCAAACTAGGGGCTCACTTTCTCATGCTCAAGCCATGTATCTTTCTTCTCAGCATCCTCATATTTATTTTCAAGACTCACCAGACTCATTTAGTGCTCTGTGGTACTAAGTTGTAAGTGAGAGTAACAAAATTTCCCTTAAAAATAATTTGTTCTTTAAGTATCAAATGTATCAAGAAACAGCAAATGGAGTATGGAATGAGGTCAGCTAAACTTCTTCCAAACCTGATATATAAAAAGTTGTGAACTAATAAAAACAAAAACAATTTAAATCCACTCTACAGTCTTTTTGTATTACCTAAAATTTCACAACTGAAAATAAATTAGTCATTAAATTATAATACCCTGAAAGCATCAAGGGAAGGGAAGAAGAGTATGAGAGGATAAAGGAAAGCTTAATCTCTATTAGGCACACATAATTTCATGTGAATTTGATTAGAATATTGCTGGCAGAGAAAGCAATATTCAGGGTGTCCAGGGTCTTCAAAAAAGTATGGGCTAGTGGGACACCCTGTAATAGTCAAGAAGGTGGTGTTGGGTCTTTCCAAAAGTTTGGTAGAGCATTAAAGATAACGTTGCCTAGGTCACAAATCTTTCCTTGCTGATCTCCAGGAATAAGAGAAGGAAACAGGGGTAAGGAGTAATATTAGTCCACAGACTGAAAAGTTTTGCAAAGAGAGATAATAATTAAAAGTTCAGAGATACTTAAAACCCCATTAACATGTAGAACCCTTAACTTTAATGGCTTATCAGATGTTAACAAAACAGATTTCTTATTTCAGCCTTTTTTCTAAAATCAAAAACTATCCTTTTAAAGATTCCCACAGATCCCTTTGGGTTCCTATTGCTATTTCTAGCTTTCATTTTCTTCGTTCTAAATGTTCACATCTGTATCTCTTCTTTAGCTGGATTTCTACCCTTGTCTCCTAAAGTTGATTTACCAGCTCAGACAAAGCACAAGGAGTGCCTAGAAATTTGTGTCACCAGCGCCTTTGGCAACACCTAAGTATGAAAGTCTTGCTACCCTTGCTTCAGGTGGGAAGAACCCTGAGGCATGACTTAAGCAGCTGAATTTTCCTAGGTCCAGGTAAGGTTACCCTCTGCAGGGCCCTGCCTGAAATCTCAGCCTTGCTTGGCCTCTTTTCTTTTCCTGAATTGCTTCTCCAACTTCTTTACTAAATCTTTCTTATAAATCACTTGCACACAATTCATTATCTTAGGACTTCCTTCTGGAGAACCCAACTAAATATACTGTTGCAGGATATATCTACCTGAAGACATAGATGAAAACTCCAATTTATTGTGGCCAAAACAAAGGCATTATTATGCCCCATCTACCACTTCCTGCTACCATTTCTGTGCAACATTAATGCTTTGGAGCTATTTTTAATTTTTTAAAAAATGATTTACCTAATAGTTACAGTACATTGTATAGTTTACAAAATGTTTTCAATTATTTAATATTAGGTGAATCTCAAAACAAACTTTTGAAATCTATAGGGCGGATTCAATTGTCTCAGTCTTAGAGTGAAGCAACAAAAGATAAAAGAAGTCAAACAGTAAATTGAGTAATTCGAGCCAGAACCTGCGCTTTTGACTTTGATTGACTACTTTTTTACAAAGCCAGATGTTCTTCCTTCAGGATATCTCTCATATGTCTACTTTTTTTTTTTTTTCAGTTTCCTCCACATAACCTTGGTTTAGACCCTTGATATTCTTTCTCAGGTTCTAGCTGTCATCTCCTAGATAGTTGCTCTGTCTCTATTTCTCCTTGTTTCATGCCTGCATGCCCCTTGCCGATTAAGATCCTTACATCATATCTTAATCTAATCTTATCCCCATAAACTGGATCCTAAAGCATTTCTAGTTTTAACTCTTACTCTTCCCTTCTATCTAACTCTAGGGTTTATTTGTTGCTGAATAATAGCATAGCTATTTTTAATAGTACAAAAATGGGTACCTTTGAAGTGGGTGCTGCTGTCCAACACCTAAAATGTTTGCCACTGATATAAGAACTAAACAAGAGGCAATAAAACTGATACAAGAGGTAAGAAAGATGTCTATGCACTGGGAAAACTCTTGGTAGAAATGTTAACTGATATGCAATTAGAAAGCAGATCACATGCCATAATGAGCTTATTGCAATAGAATAAGAGGCTGGAAAACATAGAGTAAACAATGTGTGTTGGAAAAATGGTTAGTTTCTCATCTAATGGGATGACAACAGAAGTGATGTAGCCACCTCTAGCTCTGCATGTGAAATTCATCCTATGTAATCTTCTAACTCTTTTTCCCTCCACAGAAACCTTGGAAGGTTAATGTAGAACATAGAATAATCTTAAAATAGAAAGATCCTAAACAGTGAGTACTGGAAGACTTGTCTCCAAGGAAAATTGCCAGGGGCTTCACTGGACTCTGATAACTTGTTACTGTGTTAAACCCAAAAACACTGTCATTTGTTTTGATACCAAAACATGTTCTAGAGCATCCTATTTGAGATCCCACAATGCCTACATCTTTTAGCTCAGCACCACAGAGTATAAAGCATAGAAATAAATGTTCAGTGCATATTCAATTAAACAGAAACAAAAATTCATATCATGAACTAATTTTAATGAATAAAAAGTATATAGTCATTCATGGATACTAGTGCATAATAACTATATAAACAATATGAGAAATAAACATCAAAGAAGAAAATGGTGATTATGTTTAATATCTCAAAATAATTATTCTTAACAGCTATGAGTTGAATTATTCAATTATAACAAAGTGAATATAAAACAATAATTAGCTGAGGTATTTTCAGAAAACAATCATCACAATCTTCCCAAATTGTTTTTACTTATATAAATCATTAAATAAATGGATGAAATATATAAGCTACACTCTAACAAATTTGTTTTCTTAGTTAATGCAATAAAAATATCCTAGTGATATTTATTCCCCTAAGGGGGGAAAAAATATTGGGAAATAATTTTAGCAAACAACTCAGAGCAAGGGAAGTCAGATTTGCTGGAGTTTTTGACATCCACAGCACTCAAAACTGTTCTTAAACTGCTTCTTCAGTGACTCTGGTTTGTAGTGTCAGGTACTGGTGGCCCCATCCTGCTGCATCAGTCAAAGTGAGCTTCCTAAACATGACAAAACCTGACACAGTGATGCTTTACAAGCCAGCAGACACCACAGGTCACAAACTATTAAAATGACTTTCAGAGACACAGCCTTCTACACTCTACTGGTCTCCACAGTGGCCATTTGTGTCTCGGCAGAATGTACCAGCCTCCTTCTCCAAGTACCAGTGCTGAGAATTCAAGGATCAATTGGAACAAAGTCAACCTAACTCATTCCAGGTCATCATCATTTAACCTCCTTCCACTCACACCCTGTTAGTGCCCTCTTCGCCTTCTGTTCATATCTCAATGTCTGGTTCATTGACACCCATATAATGAGATCACATTTGTCAGTAACATCTCTTCCAGATTCTCTGCTTGGCTTCTCACACATTGGATTCCACCTTTGTCCTGTCCCAACTCATGCCAGCCTTTAATGATGTGCCCTGGTTCTGATCAGTTCTGTACCTCTTCCTGCAGTGAGCTGCCCAGCACCAAACTAGGCTCCAGAATTCTAGCTCTGCCTCTGTTCAGACTTCCATTTTATTTCCTCAAATTATGACTCTTTTCTCAGTCACACACACCTGCATCTTGTATTTGTTTTCTTTTTGATGTAGTTAAAAAAAATCCTTAAAGTATGGACCAGTGAAGTTAGTCAAAAGCATGAAAATTGATGGGTTGACTCAGGCTATCCTTGTCAGTACCCCACAGCAGGGTCACTGTGGCACACAGGGTCTCTGCTACTCCTCTAAGACATTTCCCTATGCCCAAAGCAGGAAACCACAACCTCAAGGCCTTTCCCAAACTTTCCTCACTTGACCCCCAATCCAAACCCCTCCCTGTCCCATAAGGGAATTGGTAGACCTTATAAAATGGCATGAGGTGAGTGAAAAGTGTAGAAACTATCCCAAAGATTATGATAACATGAATATACATGTGGATTATCTCAGCAGAGAGAAAAAGAATGATGTTGCTACAATTGCAATGTGCAGCATTATTTATTTCAGGAACTCAGGGGTATAAAAGGATTACTTTTCTAAAATTTCTGACAAAACAAAATTTTCCATGTGCATTAAGTCATCCTGAGTCTAAGCAGTTAGCCTGAGGAACTGGCCTAACTGGGCATAATATATTTTTAAAGCTTCAAGATGGTCTCAGATTCATTTAATTGTGCTTCCCATCTGTAAAAAGTTTTAAAGCACTTATCTCCTTTTTTATATTCTAAATGATATTAAATTTTATACTATTGTATAAATGCATTATGAACATTATAAAACATCTATAACAAATGGAAACTTTAAAAGATGAGATAAGGGAGAAAATATAAATAAATAAATGAATAAATGAATAAATAAATAAATAGAAGTAAATAAATAAATAAATAAGCTCTCATATTTTTTCCCAGTGAACTATCTTATAATATTCCCTGAGGAACAGGGATCTCACTTCCGTGATGACTACTCTAACAAGAATATAGCAAGCTGTAAATATGACATTAAAAGAGTCAGCGATGTGACCATCATCATCCAGCAAGGACTTGATACAGGTTGACAGGACTTTAAAAGCCTATTTTTAAATTCTTGTTATACAAACCAGAGTAAAACTTTCTCTGCAGCTGGAATATGCATTATGGGTGTGCCCCCTTTTGTTAATATGAGTCAAAAAGTATTTATGAATGCCATGAATAGACCTCTCATAATCTCATTATAAAGAAACTCATGAGATAGTCTACATATCCCAGTTGTCATTGTCCCCTGGTTCTCTTGCCTAAATTCTTCCAATCTGGGTTGCTTATTTGGGAAATCAGGCCTTCCACCTTTTGCAAGACTTCTTTCTTATGGATCCATCTACCAGATCCTTCTTTGGGAAGATGTGAAGGTACTAGTGAGGAAGGAAGATCCAGGTTTCTGGCATTTATTTTCCATATAACAGGCACCCACTGAAACCAGCAAAAGGGCATCATGAGCTGTCCTTGACTCTCCAGAGCATAAATAGCATTTATCTCTGGGCAGCGGGCAGCACCAACGCGGGTTTTTGTCAACCTGTCAATTTTTTTTTTTTTAAACAGAAAGCAGAGTTCAGTAAATAAAGATAAATGATTGTGCTTCTTCTCTGCAGACCCTGGAGCTAAACTGAACAGGCCTCTTATGGTTTGGCCCTGCTTCATTGACTGTTCAGACAGCCCAGTAATACGACAGATGTACCCAGCCGTTCCCTCTTCCCCGCTGTCCATTAGATTATGTTCATTTTGTCTGAGATGCCATTAGAAGTCTCAAGGTCAAAGAAGTCACAGGAAAGAAAAGAGGATGACTAATTTTTTCCTGCAGCCCATCATTGCCCAAAGAGCCTCCAGACAGGTAGACTCCTGCTTTGTGAGGGGCACAAAGACGGGGGCTTCATCCAATTTACTTGAAATAAAACGCAGGTGTGCAATTAACCCAGACACTTCTGGCAACCAATACAGCCTTATCCTTGGAAGTTTTATTTGAATCAGAGAAGAATATTATTTGGGATATTTTTCTAAATGACAGATGAATGATTTGTCTATAACAACATGTTGAGGAAGAGCTTGGGGTACAAAGGGGGCTTACATTTTTTTCTCTTCTTCCATTTTTTTTAAAGACGCCATAGTCTTTTAGTCCCAAACAATGTTTCCCTCGGGATTTCTTGAGGATATCATGCAAATAGGGAATTTGTCCCTGCTTAGCAGCTGTGATTATGTACGTAATGGTCCTTGAATTTATGTAGTGCATTACTCCTGAGCTCAAAGCACTTAATGCACATAGCCACATCATTAACACTCAGAATCACAGAATGTGAAAACTGGAAGAGACTGAGATTCACCTTCTTCAACTCCATAGGAAGAAAAATATGCAGTGTTTTTATACAGGGCCTTTTACTCACTACATGCATGTGAGGCAGCTTATCTTTCTAAATGATGACAGGGGCTACAATTTCTTCATTTCTAAAAGTCCCCACAGCACCTAGCATAAGCCTAAGTACAAGAGAAATATAGATAATCCATAACATTGGCTGAGTCTGAATTATAGAGTTGAATAGTTGGAAACTAAGAGATCACCTAATCTTTCTAGAGATCTAACAGTTCTGGTGAAATGTCTAGAAAGGAGAGGCACAAAGGTGATATTATGTTAAGTGGGCTCCAGGTCCCATCATTATTTCAACCAGATCCAATCTCACTTAATTTTTAAATATTTTGGAAGATTATATAATATGAGATTGCTATTTGAAGGAAAAAAAAAAACCTTAACGAAATCCTCATATACCATCCTAAAGAGCTGATCATCTTTTCTTTGAGCAAGTATGAGAAAAAAATAGAATTTAACTCCTGTCACATAACAACTTGTTGAACTGAGACTGCACATAAAGCAAAGGTATGAGAAAAATATAGAGTGATCATACGCATATTTATGATATTTTTGTTCGTACTCAATTGTATTCAACAAGTGTTTATTGAGCATTTTATTGTGATTATCATTGTCCTACAATGAAGGATGTGTAGAGTACCAGAAATTAAAACTCTTTCTGAGCTTTGAATCTATTTGAGCAGAAAAAATTCAAGATATACATAACTTTGCATTTGAAAATATAAGTACAAACATGCACAGTTTAAAGCATAAGAGAACAAAAGATAAACAATATAAAAAGAAGGAAAACTTGAATTAGAGCTTGTTGCAGTTGGTAGGGATCTTAGATACCATTACTTTATCAGATAAATAAACAGAGGCCCAGAGAAATAATGTGAATGCTTGAGGTAGCCCAACTCTGAATAATTGTAACAGATACTGTTCCACATGTCTTCTTATCTCCAGTATGATGTTTTTTGTACATTATGCTGTCTTATCTAAACTACAAAGAACTAGGCTGAGAAGAATGCAGTAAGTTCAAAGTAGGAGAGAGGAGAATGCCTTCAGTACAGGAAGAAGAACCAAGATACAGGGCTCAATGTGTCACTATCAACTTGGCTGATAAATAAAGTTAGGTGATCAGGAAGACAACTCCATTTAGGAAGCAGTCGTCAAGTAAGGTCCTATATGGCACTGTGCATGATGCTGTGGGGCTTGCAAAAAAAATGTATATAGGCAATGCATTTTTTTTTCTCTTAAAGAAACTTCTGTAGAATAGGGGAATGAGAAATACAGATGTTTATAATTTAAAATAAGGTGAGCACCATGATAGAGGGGCAATCACAGTGCTTCGCAGACAGAGTATCTATATGTTCATGACTGTCAAATCTTATACAGATTTAGCCCCTTTGTTTCATATTCATCCATCTAGCTGTCAGTTGCATGCAGTCTCCACCTGGATGTCTTATGCTCTCCTCATCTAAAAGGTCAAAACTAAATTCATCACTGCTCCCCCACTTCTTGCATCTTTCATCCCCAATTCTCCTCCTGAGTTCTTCATTTCAGCAACACAATTCATTTGCCCATCTTAGTAAGTGGCCACACTATAAATCAAAACCATCTATTCAGTTACTTGAGCCAGAAACCTGGGAGTCATCCTTGATACTTCCCTCTCCTTCACTCTTTATATCTAATCAACTCTTGGTGGTTCTGCCTGTTAAACAGGTCTAACACTGTCTATTTTTCTCAAGACTGTCAGTGCCCTAGCCCAAGATTCTGATTTCCTGGACCATGGCCCAAGTATTTTAACTGGCCTCCTTAGTTCCTGGTTTCTCTTCTTTAATAAAAGATATACATTAGAACCTAAAATGATGATTATTTAATTCACATCTAATTCTATCTTTCCTCTTACCATTGCTCTTAGAATTAAATACAAAATTCCTTAACATATTTAACACAAAGTTTTTCTCTATTTTCCCCCATCTATCTTCCCAAACTCATTTCCCCATAATTTTCTTTCCCCTTGTCCTCTTGCATATTAATATTAAATTGATATTTGGTTCTACAAGATTCCTTGATATTGCCATATTTTATTCCCTCTGTCCATACTGTTTCTTTATTTGAATTCCTATTGCACCCTTCCCACACAAATTCACATAGGCATACACACGAAGACAATACTGGCACACACACACATTTCACATAGACTTCAATTTGTCATCAGATTTCAGCTTAAATCTCACTGACTCAAGTTTTTGTGACTCTAGACTTAATAGACCTTGTTTCCTTAGCATTTTATTTGCTATATTTTAATATGCATCTTACTTTATGATAATTTTTTAAATGCCTGTCTCCCTCATAAAACTAGAAGTTCTGACTTCTACCCTGCTTGTTCCTTAGTTCTTAAAACAACATATGCTCATAGTACTTAATAAATACTGAATTAATAAATTAATGAATGAATACTTGGTGATATCAAGAGTATTTAACTTTAGGTAAGCAAGTCTCAAAAGGTTTAAAGGAGAACACACTTTAAGTGAAAATTAGGTATATTGAAAGCAATTTAAAGGTTCTTATTCCAGCAGCCTGGTACCATGCCTGGATCAGACCATGGCTAAGATCATCATTTTACTGAGAATTAAATTGATTCACAAATGTTAATAGGTCTGGAAAAAAAATAATTACAATGGTAACAAATTAGGGGTCTGTCACACTAACTAACTTTTCTCTATTAACACAGAATTTACTTTGAAGAGCAGAAAGAGCCAAGTGAGCAGATTTCATAATTGTGGGACTTTATTTTCACTTTGCTCTAACTTTCCCAGTGAAATAGAACACAAAGAAAGCCTTTTGCAGAAGGGTAATTACACACACATCTCAGGATTATGAGATACTGTGTAACCTTTTCTCCTCCTTTTCTAATGTGACTGAGCACCATCATAGAGCTAGCTATTCTTGCCCTTATGGGGAAAAAAAGTACTTCAAGTCACTCTTCATATCTAATAGCATGATTTCATGTTTATTAACATATACCCATAAAATTTATAATGTTTCTGTACTGAAGGGACCATACAGATCAGTTAACTTAAACTTCTATTTTAAAAGTTGAAACTAAGGTCAAGAAAAGTTAAATGACTCCTTCTAACATGAAAATTTTAGAATAAGAGAAATGAATATCAAGTGAATGGTAATGGCTGTCTTTGTGAAGAAATGAAGTAGAAGGTCATCCTTAGGTGTAGGAAGAGAAGATGAAGTAGAAACAGGTGTCAAATCAAAGGCAAATAGAAATATGATTCAGAACTCTGCTTGCTTAGTTCATATGGTTTAAGACAAACCATTTGTTTGACATATATTATCCCCTGCATACACAGATGGGTAAAATGCTACAAGGTTACGAACACAGACTACAGAATCACACAGATCTACCTCCAAACCCAAACAACCTTCCAAACCCAAATAATCTCAACCCCACCTTCTACAGCATTTCTTTTGGTGGATATCCCAGTTGCTCATCACACTGATCATTACATTATGTTTGGCTAATTTTGGCAACTCTCTCCTTTATAATCAATGTCCAAAATGAATCCTGTAAGTAAGCAAACTCCTAGAGAGTTCTGTAATAATGATCTTTCAGATAGATTCTCCCACTCTTACCTAAGTGTTACAAAATTTTTAAGTAACTTCAAATGTTCAGATTTAAAACCCTGTCTCTCAGGCCCTCAGTTTGTATGTGGATGATGCCTATCAGAATCATTGCGGGTTTAATTGGTTATTTTGGAATAACATAGACCAAACAACAGGTTGACTTCATCTCACCTTCCAAATTCTTGTATTTGACCTTGTACATTTGAAAAGTTTTCCATAGGTAAGAAAATTAGCTCATGTGTCTTACTAAAAAAAATAAAAATAAAAAATAAAAATAAAAAATCTAGAAGAGGTCTCTTCTTCACTCATCTAAGTAAGTAATATTCATGTCTTTACAAATAATAATTCATGTTTCAAAAACCTTGATAAACCCATTGAAAAAACTCTTGTTAAAGTCAACAATAATCTTTATGTTGTTAAATTCAATAATTAATGGTATTTGACAAAATTAATCATTTGCCCTTCCTTTTTTTGGCCTTTGAGTTACTGTTCTCTTATTTCATCTCCTGGAACACTAGCTGCTCTTTCTAAGATTTGTTTTCCACTTTCATCTCATTTTACTATACTCTAAACACATTTGACTGCTCCAGGACTGACTTACACTTTAGATAGTTTATATACATATATGCCCTGACTCGTTGGATACTAGCTTATAGCTTTTAATATTATCTAAATGCTATTGGCTGTCATCCCAGACCTCTCCACTAAACTCCATAATCTTATAACCAATTTCCTCCTCAACATCTCCTTGGAATTAGACTTCAACATGTATAAAGTAAAAATCTTGCTTTTACCCCAAGCCTGTTCCTCCTTTTGCCTTTTCCATCTATGTAAATGGTAGTTCTATATTTCTATGCATTCACGTCTAAAAGATTAATACCTCTATTTAAATCATAACTCACTTCTAAACCCCAAATTAATCTCATTGACTCTACTTTCAAAATAGAAACAGAGTGTAACCAATTTTCTACCCCCAATTACATTTTATTACAAGCTACTACCATTCCTTAGCAAGAACACTGCACTAGCTTTTTAATTGGTCTCTCTACTTTTACCTACAGAAATTCAAATAATTATTTTAAAATGTAGGCCTGATGATAACTCCCCTCTATTCAAATTCTTTTATCTCTCATCTTACCAGTATAGAGGACAAGTCTTCTCAAAGCCTAAAGAGTTTTATATAATTAGCTCCCACTACTTCACCAGATACATCTCCTGACCTCTTCCTGTTCTCTGCTGTATTCTGGCCATACTAGTTTTTCTGCTATTTTTCAAATGTGCTAAGTCACTTCTGTCTCAAAACCTTTTCCTTTGCTATTTTTTTCTGGCCAAAAAGACTCTTCTCCCAGCAATAGAAATGGCTCATCTCTTCTTTCCATCATTGCTTCACTAATCTCTCAAAAATATTATCTCCCTACTTTGCCCTCCTCTTATGGTCTTTTTTCTGCTGCATTTATCTCCATTGCACTTTTCATCATTTGAATTACTATTTATTTATTATTTGTCTTTTCTCACCAACTCCACCAGAAGATAAATTCTCCATAAGCAGAACTGCTAGGCCTCAATACCCAAAATAGTACCTTGCACACAGTAAGAGTGCAATAAAAATTGTCATGTTGAATAAAAGTACAAATAAGTGGTAATTGTACTAAATAAATATAATTTGAGCCTGACTACTTTATAGTAAATGAAACAAAAAACCGGGGTGATTGGTGCTCCAACTATTAGTCAAGATATCGGTGGTATAACTGAGGAAGTTTGAGCAGGTAATCCAGCCAAAGAAGAACCCTTAAACTGAATGCCATCAGGGCTTTAATTTCATCTAATTAAAAGCATCCCCCAACCAAACACACTCACATACAAAGCTATCTCACTCACGAAGTCATGGAAGCAAAAACCAACATGTTGCTCTGCATCCTATTTGGCTTAGCACTTCACATACCACAGTTAGAAAAAAAAAAGTAGAAGAAGAAGCTATCTAGTTATAGTCACCAAAATAAATCTCCAACATTTTTCATAAATGTGACTCTCCAGAAAGAAAAAAAAAAAATTCCCTGCTTTTCCTATACTGAAGTGTAAAGATAAGACACAATCTTCAGGAATATGATAATCACATGAAGCAATTGCCAGTTATTCACCATTATCTAAGCTAAATGTGGTAATCCTGATTAATTGTGCCTGTTGTTTTTAGCTTTTAAATACGTGAAGGTTTTTTGTTTTTGTTTTGGTTTGACTCTCTTTGACTCTCTTTGCAACTAAATACTTCCTTTTCTTTTCTCTGAGTCACCCTTTGACCAAATATAGGAGATTGACAGAATCACCATCAATCACTCCTCTGAACCTTTCAGCACTCTGCTCAGTAGTACAAATCAGTAGTGCTAATACTAATACATAATAACATACATTCTGACAGTATTTACTGTAATTTCAATTATTTCCATCATAATGATTGGCACACTGCCCTTTACATACTAGCTACTAAATAAATATTTGCTCATTTATATGCTCTAAGGTCTTATATTTTTAAAAAACACCTGGGTTGAAGAGTTAAAGGAACTACTTTCACATCTAGGCTATGCTGCTTATGTGCTGAAATGTCTTAGGCAGCTTAATCCCTCTACACTGAAATTTTCTTATCATTGTGATAGTGATTACTATCTCCATTTACAGGCTGTTCCTCTGCAGTTAGGAACAGAAGAGATTAGTCATGTAAAGCTCATAGCACTGCCCCTTCTACACTGCAGCAATACCTGATGTTGGTTGAACACGAATCAGAGTCAATCTCCCCTAAGATTGCAGTTTCTGGAGTCTGAGTTCTCAACGTCGGCCATGTGGTAGAATTGTAGAATAAATTCTACAAAAAACAGATCCTCTAGCCTCATTCAAATTAATTAATTAGATTCTCAAGAAAAATATTGGTCATAGGTAATATTTCAAAGCAGTCCAGGTGATTCTGTAAGAACTACACTGATATAGTCATTCTGCCCAAATTCAGACCCCAGTTCTACCACCTACCTGCTATGTGACTTTGGTTAAGTAGATTAATCTTTCCTGGCTTTAGTTTCCCAGTCTGTAAAATGGGGTTAATTATGGTGCCTTTCTCACAGGGTCATTATGTGGATTCAAAGAGTTAATCTATGAAAAATGCTTAAAATATCATCTAGTACATGTTTAAACTTAATGAGCTAATATTAACAAAAACTAACTCTATTTTATTTTTCTCAAAGATAAAGACTATGCCTTGTATTTATTTCTCATTACAGAAATGAGATCATGTAACTAATGCATGCTCCATTCATGATTATAGAGCAGTTAGGGCCTTCCTTGACTATGTGGTAATGTTTAACCCCACAGAATAGAATCTCAATGTAAACCATTATCCACTCACTGCTCAGAAAAGATCAATTGGGAACCACTTACAAAAAGACATTTACCTGGGAAATAAATGAGAACAGGAATATCACAAAGGAAAATTAGATATCAAGCAATTTCATGATTTTATTATTGACTGGCTTTAGTGGGGAGCAAATGGGAAGGGAAAAAAGAATGTGTTCTAACATATTTAAATTATAGAAAAGAGCAATTAAAAAAAATCCCAGTCTTCAAAAAAAGAACAGTAACTATTGGGTGGTTAATTCCTAGAAGCTTACCTTTTCTTCTCTAACATATAGATTGAGCATTAAACAAGTTCCTATAAGATGATATTAAAAACCCAGTAGTGATCTATGTTTCAATCTTCAGAGCTAAACTTATCAAGAAGGTAACACTGTACAATGCATAAATTGATGTTTTCTTCATTAGTGGCACTTTACAAATTCAGAAAGGAACACTTATCCCACACCATGCGTTTTTCCTTAGTTCCAAAAAAAAAAAAAATGCCTAATTTTACTCTTGTTATTCTCCAGAAATTTGATATTCAGTATAAAGGTTAACATGAAGAGGTGAAAAATAATTTCTCTTCACCTATCAGATAGTTTACTTTTTACCCAAGTTCTTTATTGAAAATTCAAACACACTGCTTATATCTGACCATTTAACCTATGGATTTTGCATTTTATTAATTCCCACACTGACTACATAATATGGAGAGATAGTTTTACTAAAAATAAGTTTGTAGAAACAATAACTAAGTTAACATACGGTGAACTGTTCTATTTCCTGGCATTTTTTATTAAAAAAAACATGATGCTTGCTTCATTATAGTAATGATAATGATTATTTCCAACATATTTAATAAAGTGCTTTAGATTTGACTATTTTTATTAAATTAAACAGATGGTGATAGCACATAATTTCACCCAGAAATGTACATTAATTATTAACAATAAATGTAGGGCCAAACAACAGACTTTAGTAATATAACTGCACATCTGCAAAGAAGATTGTTGGCGATTTGGAAATGCTAATTCTGTGATTAATCTTCAGTTTGGCTACTGAGCAGCAGAAGTCATGCAAACAAGAATGCCAAGATGAATATCTGAGCAAACAGACTTCAAATTGGATTTTGGGCCCAGACAGCAGAAAGAGACTTGGTATGCAGTAGGAACTATGCACCAACAAAGTGTACTTGTATCACAGAATCATTTGCAGAAAGATGCATTACGTTGTCATTATTTGAGGTGTCTGTTCCTGAGCTAACATGGGAAATGCTTTTTTCTTTGCAAAAATTTCAAATCCACCATCCTGTAAATCTTCCTTTATAGAATTTGCATTTTCACATTGCCTGACATCTCCTTTCCAAAGAACAAGGAAGATTATTTTCTATTGTTAAAACCATAGTCTCTATACATCTGGAATGTAGCATATAATCTGGGTACTTCACCTCAAGGGAGATATAACAACAACAACAAAAAAAGTTTAAAATTATTAAGTGAACTGATTAAGGACATGTGGGAGAACAGACAGGGAAAAAAAGATCTTTCAATCCAAAAACAAAGACAGGAGAAAATACAACCTTCATATAAATGATGAATAGGTCAACTCTACATCAGATGAACAAATCTCAGATGTCAAGATCACATATAATCAAGAAGAGTCCATATTGTTAGACTTTTGAAATGGACATAAGATTTTACAACTTAAAAAACAGTAGAGTGGGGCAACTTTAAGAAAGTCCACTTTATAGAACTTCTTGATCTTTGCAGCCTAAGAAATATAAATTGAAAAAATAATTTTATAAAATGTTCATTTTAATTCCCAGAGAATATGTCAATAAGGAATAATATGCTATTTTAGGAAAATAGCTAAAGATATTAATTTACTTTTATGAGGCAATGTGTGAACATCTTAGACTCTGACAGTCAGTCAGAAGAGATTGTCAACAAAACCCTGTATTTCCTACTCAGGATAAATCTAAATAATAATCACAATCAACAAAATAGGAAAAATTTAGATAATGCAACCGATTAAAAAAGAGAGAAGAGCAAGTTTACTAAAATCAGGAATAAAGAGGAATCATTAATAAAAGTTTATTAAAAATAACATACCACTACAAAAAAGATAAAAATAGAATATAATACATAATTTTATACCAACAAATTAGTTAATTCAGATAAAATGAATAAATTATTAAAAACAAATTATTAAAACTGACTTAGAAGAAATAAAGAAGAAATAAAAAAATATAAATTAATCTATAACAGGTAAAGAGATTAAATCGGTAATCAAAAAACCTTCCCACAAAGAAAAGCCCAACACCAGATTATACCAATAGTGAATTCTACCAAATATATGAGTAATTAACAGCAATCTTTGACAAATTCTTACAAAAACAAAAGAATACCAACTTATTCTATGAGATATTACTATAATACATAAAGACATCACAAGAAAAAAAAAAGACTACAAACCAGTATGTATTATAAACAGATGCAAAAATCTTTAACAAAATACTAACAAACCAAATCTAGTAAATATAAAAAGTCTTAAACACAATGACTAAGTGGGATTTATGCTGAGAATGTATGAGAAGTTCACCGTATGAAACTCAATCAATGTAATATGGTCATAGTAACACATATTAATTGAATAAAGAACAAAATCACATGATACTCTCAATTGATATAGAAAAAGAATTTGATAAAATTTAATACTCTTTAATGATAAATAGACTAAGCAAAATAATAATAGAAGAAAACTTCCTCAATCGGATAAAGAGTGTCTATGAAAAACTCACAATCAAAAACTCACAACCATACTTAATTGTGAAATGCTGACAGCTTATTTCTTAAGATAAGCAACAAGATAAGAATGTCTATTCTCACCACTCTGCTCAACATTATATTGGAGCTACTAGTCAGAAAAATTAGACAAGAAAAAGAAATAAAAAGCATCAAGACTAAAAAGAATAAAGTAAAATTATCTCTATTTACAGACAATATGATCTTGTAGATATAAAATCTTCAGAAAGCCACCAAAAAGCTTTTAAATTAATGAAAGAAATTTCAACAAAGTTGCGAAATACAAGATCAATATACATAAATTGATTGGACTTCTATACCTTAGCAATGAATAAGCAAATGCAAAATTAAGAAAATAATTGCATTTACAACAAAATCAAAAAGAATAAATATTAATGATTATAACAAAAGGAGTCAAAGACCTGTATGTTGAAAACTACAAAATATTGTTGAAATAAATTTTTAAAATCTTAAATAAATGAAAATACATCCTGCGTTCATTGATTAAAATACTTAATATTGTTAAAATGACAACACTTGCCAAAGTTGCCCTGGCCGGCGCGGCAGGACAACGCGGGTCGAAGAGGATCCTGTGGAGGATGGAGGCGGGGAGAGAGACAGGAGATACGAAGAAATGGAGGGAAGACAAATTCTGATCAAGCCTCCAAATTTTTATTTTTCACAATTGCTTATATACAGGAAGAACAAAGGGAGGCAGGGCTGCTTACGTAGGGAGGTACTTGGCATGATCTCATTGGTCACACCAATGGCGTGATGCAAGTGGGGGTGGGTAGGGGTTGTGCCTTGAGTTGGCGCGCGCGGGCTTTTCCCGGCGCGCCGGATTCACCAGGAAGTGGATCCTGAACAAGAAGGATCGTACTTCGCCTTGGCTCCCAACAAAAGTGATCTGCAAATTCAATATAATTTCATCATAAGTTCAGCTGAACCCTTTGCAGAAATCAACAAACTAACCCTAAAATTTACATAAATATTCAGGGACCCAGAATAGCTTTAATAATTTTGATAAAGAACAACATCGTATAGCTCATACTTTGACATTTCAAAATTCAAGTAATAAGACAGTTTTGTACTGGCATATGGGTTGACACATAGATAATGAAAAATTATTGAGAAACCAGAAATAAAATGTTACATTTATATTTGATGATTTTCAACAAGGTCTTTGAAACAAGTCAATGGGGAAAGAACAATATTTGCAATAACAACACCAAAATGATCTTGATGCTTCACCTCAAATCATGTACAAAAATTGCACAACCTATGAGTATACTTAAAACCACTGAAATGCACACTTTATATTGGTGAATTTTATTGTATATGGATTATATCTTAATAAAAAGCAATCACATTATTACTTATGCTGGTTTCTAAATTTATTATTTCATGGGTACAACCAGAAGTATAATTCCATTCTACTCTATTTATTACTCTCATTCCCTTTTCCTGCAACTAGAAAAAGATAGGATTATCCAAGATATGTCTCTCTGACATGGCTTGTCTCTTAAAGAGATATCTGCCACAATTGTTATAACCAAGAAGAGTGACAATAATAACACCTAATCACAATTTTTGTTTTTACAATAGGAACAACGTATGATAAAATTTCTTTATTACTGATTGCAAAATATAAAATAAGAAAATTAAAACATGGTTCAAGATATGAAGATGTAGAATAGTCTCTGCTTATATTCATTTTCCTTCTTAAAACTTGTAAATATTCTAAGGGGACTGTTGTATTGTTCTGTGCTGTCATGGAGTTGTTTAACAAATCCATTTGTTTATATATTAAAATAAAGTTGTTTCTGTGAACTGCCTTTCAGGTTTTTTGGAGGGACATTAGCAGGCCAAAAGTACCATGTATTTTAACAATGGTTCATTTTTTTAAGTTTCTCTAGTCAAGATAATCATTAATTGTCTATATTGCTAGTCTTCTAATTGAAGACAGAAGAATTTCTCAATGTCCAGAAAATCCTCATGATATGTTAGAATTCACACTGTCTCAAGACAAGGAACACCAAGTAAGTACAGTCAAAAAAAGTAGAATAGGGATATATGAGGAGTTAATTAATGGAGATTAGAGTCTCTCTAAGAAAAGTCAGAAGTTCAGTGGGCTGTGTTCTAAAGAAAAAATAAATTATGACTGAGTGTAGTAAAAAATCCTTGTATTTGTCCATCTATCCATTCATCCATTCATTTATCTATCTGTCCCACTGTTTAGTATCTCACTATGTTGTAGGTACTAAAGTAGAAATGAAGCAATAGCTAAAGAGGCCAGAGTTGAGTGGCAGACATTATGGAAGGAATCCAGGTAATTTTAAAGCTAAGCGGATATGATTTCAAATAATAAATACATTACTGTAAGGCCATGCCAATAATAGAGTAACAAAAGATACCAAGCCCTGTTCATGCTTCTTTTTGAACATTAACCTATTTAATCCTCATTGACATTATATTTTACAAATAAGAAACATGATGATTAAGGAAGTTAAGTAACTTGCCTAAAGTGATTCAATTTATAAGAGAAAGGATGTGGATTCTGACTCCAAAGCCCTGATCTTTTTATTAAGCTATGAGCAAAAGATTCCTCACAGGTAGAAGGGCAGGCAAGCCTAGCTAAGCTGGAGTTCAAAACAAAGTTATAGTCCTAGAAGGGTAAAAAGGTTGCTATGTAGCAAAAATGAGATCTTTATCACATAGGTTACATAGTATACCAGTATACTAGAAATTAGCTGCCACCAACTGGTCAGCTAAAGTCAGGTAGAGGTGACCTCAATGTAGGGAGGACATCATTAATTCTAACTGAGAAGGACTGACATGATGACCCATTAGAAACAAAACCTGTGGTACAATTCATTCTAGGTGCTTATAGCAATGCTCAAATCCTTATATTCTCACCAAAGTTGAGATTTTTCTATCAGAAATGTCTTCTAATATTAAAAGGAACATTTACCTTTCTCTCCCCAAAATAAAAACTATGCCTCTTCGAGTTGGCAACCAAAGAGTAAATACCTACTTTAACCTATTTGTGGATTGCAATAAACATTACTTTGATTTGATAACTCTTAATGAAAACAGCAAACAACAGCGATAGAGATAAACCATTGGGTTGAAAATAGAAATATCAACATAGGCACAATCTTCTAATTTTCTCATCCTTGGTATACATTAGTTGGTTAATGGACTTGAGCCAGGATATCTACACAGACAAAATAAAGTGGATAATTGAGCAATTATCAGATGAATTTAAACACTAAAGAAAGTGACTTCGTATAATTAAGAGTGTGTTCTAAACTGCTGGAGCATCTTTCTTTAGGGAATAGTCATGGAGCCAGGAGCAGAAATAAGTGTGTGTATTTGCCTTTTCCTGATGTACTTTACAGCAGCCTGAAGAGATGTAGCAGGGCTAGGAGAAGAAACCAAATCTTGGGCTCTTTACTACAAGTTACATGATCAAGAATGCCTCAGTGCTGCCACTGTTGGAAGGCAGGATACACATCTAAGGAGATAACACATCTCCTTAGCCCTTTTTAGAAGCTTAGTATTTACAATTTGAGAGGGAACAAGTCCCCTTCCCTGGTACAATCTGAGATCCCAGCTTTGTAGTTGCAATGGTGTAATATATCAAGATAGTGGCAGGATCCACCATGTCAGCACCCTTGGTAGAGGAAGCACCAGTACCTCATATGGCATGATGGATATAGGGATGGAAGTGTTTGGATCCAAGTATACCATAGAGAACTGTGCCATAACTGGTTCCCACAGAATATTAAAGGCACCCAACTGCTTTGCAAGTGACCAGGTTTAAACAGTTTATCCTTATCTATCAATATGACTATATATGTTTGATAGATGAGAAAACTGGGGCATGGAGAGATTGAATAGCTATCTCAAAGATACATGTCAAAAACTAGGTAGAAACAGAGTCAAATCCCAGATTTGTTTGGCTCTGAAATCACTATATTCTAAGGACCTCATATACCCCTAAGAACCTATTTCCACAAAAATGAAAATGAAACATATTATTCTGTAATTTACTACCCCTCTTGGGTACGTTTTCATTTTAATATGGGATAAGGCAGTTAGCTTAGTATACTACAAAAGGCATACCCCTAATCAAATCACAGAGTATCCAGGCATGATTGGCCCATCAGACCAGAATGATCCAGCCTGCCAAGTAATGTAGCAGAGACTGTCCCTCAGAAATCAAAATGAAAGGTATAAATTAAAGCTAGATACAGAGAATAAGGAATATGTTACATTCATGTAAAAGATAATCACCTAAACTATTCAAGTAAACACAATCATGTACACACACTAATTCAAATATTTCAAGCAGGTCAAAATATAAATTTTAACCATATTTTAATGAATCAAAACATAATGAATACTGAAAATTCTATATTAATTCTAAATTAAAAGCAAAGTTTAAATTTAATGGTAAAAATTAAACTTACCATTCACCAGGCACTTTACATTCATGTTCAACTCTACTGAATACTACCTGTATCGACAAAGCCAAAATTCCTCACAGTTTGCAGACTCCTCCAAAAACATTAGCCAAAACCTAAACAAAAAGAGATACATGATATTGTATTTCTTCAGATATTTAGTAAAGACTTTTTATGCCTTCAGTAACTAGTTAGCAAGAAACCATATAGAAAAAGCTGGAGAGAGGAGTGTTTGGAGATAAATATCGATTCTGAGAAAGAAGTTTACTAGCTTCTAGGACCTTCTAGGAAGTAAAACAACTGAAAATGGTACATCTATATGTCTAGCACCAGGTATAAAAAATATCTAACTGTAAAATATTTTGTTCTAAATTGAGAAATAAAGAGTTTTGAGTGCTTATACTAACTCAGATCTTTTCATAAGAACAAGGAAAGTTATAGGATTTCTATACTAGGTTCTGTATTCCAAGGACAGAAGTTTTTCCTTTTGGAAAATTATAGCCAATGATTTTTTAAAAATTAAAACATCCTGACTTGAAAACCAAAGCAAGAAATGAATCAGACATAAATTTTAACAATGAGAGGGAATTATATGTCATGTATAATATCAAGTGTCAATACCAAGACACTAGATTGGGAAAGAATTACTATGAAAAATTGCCTGGTTGAAATAGCAATTAAGGATTTAATAGGGGACAGTAATCAGGAATATGGGTGATTTAGCTAGTAAAAGAGCTTTAAGTGGGCAATATAGTACTCAAAATATGCCCTGTGAATATTCATGAGTTGATCTTACTGTGACTTATCTATGCGGTGACATTTTCCAGTAGGAAAACATTTGACTTAAAGAAAATAGCTCTTGAGCTTTGGAACATTGTAAAGTTCATATTGTAAAGGAAGCAAAACTAAGTGCTATGAGTAAATGATGGACAGTTGGATAAAATGTTGGAGAATAGGTACCAACTGTGCAATTTAAGATGGTGATTTACCACTTCAGAAAAAACCATGCAGTTTGATGTGCTCATCTCAATAAACAGAAAACACATAAAAAGCAGGTAGTTTAAAAAGATAGAAATAGAAATATCTTCCTGGCCTTCCTTTCAAACATTTTTGATATGTTTATTCACTTAAGATTATTGCTTTCATTAAAAATGGAAAAGGACTATAAAGAAGTTTCAGATAAGAAAAAAAGTTTGTGTCCACATTAAGAAAAGTCTGCTTTTTTGCTCTCATGGCGATATAGGGAAGAAAAAAAAAAACAAAAATGACAGCGGCAAAAGTGGCAACAAAAGTCCACACAAGTAATGAAAGATCTACTTAGGAAAATGACATAATTTCAGAGCCCCCAGTGAATATGGAAATCAAGAGAACTAAAATATGTGTACGCAGGTGAAATGTTGGCTCATGCAAAAGAACCTGCTGAGAAAATGCATCAAGTTTGACCTGAATTAGCCAGACAGGCTGTCTAAAGCTGTGTTTGCATATTTGCAAATGGTGCGAGAAGATTGAATAAATATATATGTAGTTTGTTGCCATAGAACTTCCTTGTGAACATAATGTCAACACCATTTTCTTTTTATATCTTGGTCCAAAACATGACAGTCATATTGAGTGGTTTTTCCAGATACATTTTTTTTTTCTTTTGAAAGTAGCTGACCAGGGTTTCTGGATCTATAGGAGGTATTCCTCTGCGTGAGTAGTGTTAAAAAAGTCTACCATCTATTTCTGAAGCTTCGCCTCACAGAAGTGCTAATGACCACTCCTGGACAACTTTCCTTTCTCTTTTTAGCATCATGATCATGAATATATTCAGCCTTTAAAATTTAAACAAAGGAACACTGCTCCAGCTACTTGATAGAAAAATCTTGGTCATAGCAAAAGAAACTGTCCCTTCAGTTTCCAAAATAAAGTCCAAAGTTTTTCCATTCAAATTCATTAAATTTGGAGTTCACTCCATGTTCAGGCAGGGCCACACCTGCACCCTGCCCCTGCCCTGACTTTTATTTGTAAGTTTGAGATTTACAGATCTCTGAAAAATGTGAAAATGAATTTAACTTAAAGGTATTGAAACTTAACAAGAACTTTCCAAACATTCTTCATTTCTATCAAAAGTAAAATTTTTGGTTGGTTTGCTTCCTGGGGAAAAAAAGTACATGATCACTAGGGAGATGAATACTTATAATTAATACACCCTGTGAATGTCAGCTTCAGCATAACTTTTCCCTCCACACTTGTCATGATGTCGCATTCATCCTTGAGGGACCCATCAATTCACACAGAAGCATCAGGAGGCCAGAAGGAAAGTTTGTCTTCATTTCTACCTTTTTTTCCAAGGTTAACTACCTTATTACATTCAGACTAAAATAAGGAACTCAAGTTTTTTCTTAGGGTTTTAGTTCTTAAATGTAAAAAGGAAAAAAAAAAAGAAAAATTAATTTTAAAATGAGTGTGATGTATATTTATGAAGGGCAAAGCAATCGTCAAGCTATTACAGTGTTGATGATCTTCAGCTATATCAATTTACTGACCTTAATCTGTAAAGGATCTGATAAAATGTATGCCAAAGATACTGAATACCCACAAATATATCTCTGCTATTAAAAAAAATTTATAAATACAGTCATAATATAATAAAGGTGTTGGTTACAACAAAGAATGGACTGTGACTCATGTCATTACACTGAAGACTTCATCCTAAAGGATGAAGATCCATTCTGCTGGTTAAAAAGTGTGAAAGTAAAATATAAGCAGAGCAAGTTGATGTTCTCTTTACTATCTGCTACTTTTATATTTTTTCTCCCAAAATTACACCAACTCTTTCCTGATTCTTGATTTGTATATAGCTTAAAAAGTCATGGTACTCTTTTTTAAAATATTATTTATGTGAGCCTCACTTTAGCCTGGGACTTAGAATTCTTGAAATCCTTTTATTATTTTTTTTTATAGTTTCATGGCTCTTTTTCATTTACTCTTATTCATGTGTCCCTTCTTTCTTCCATCATTTTAATCTTTGGCTTTTATCTCATTTTAAAACCTGCATGGTCACATTTTCTCTAAATGACACTTCATACTCTGAATGTATAATTTAAAATGTCTTTTTCAGACTTTTCTATCTCTCTTTAGCCACATAACTGCATCAATATTAATCTAATGGCATTTGTTTGATTTATAATATAAAGAGATTTTTTAGCTTCTTCTCTACTTATGCCTTTTCTATACCATTCTTAGAGTCACATTCCTCCATGTCTTGACCCTATCACCAGTAACAACAACTACAGCTCTTCTTCCTGGATCTATCCTGTCCTTGACTCTTTGTTGGCAATATTATCCAGGGTCATTTCTAGATGCCCTACCAGCAACCCAAAACCCACATGTCCAAAACTCAGTTAACCAATCCTCTGGTCAAATTAGCTCCTTTTCTAAAATGTCACATTTTTCTGCCAATGTCTCATTCATCAAACCAAGTCACCTAGTCAAAACTAGAGACAGGGTGGGTGAGGACCCCTCAAGGACATGGAGACCAGCAGGCATGATTTACTGTGAGCCATTAATATAACAATTTACAACAAACCAATCTCTAAAGTGAAGAAGACAATGGTACAAAGGTAACTTTCAGGTTTCTGGCATGACCATTTAGATGGTTACAAAGTCAAATAATAAATATGGTCAAGTAGACAGGGCTGGATAGAGACTCAACCTGCCTGTAGAACAGGAAATTCAGTATTTTGGCCTTGATTTTCTTGGCTTTTATTTATTTGTAATAAACTAACTAACTAACTTACTTACTTACTTACTTACTTACTTACTTACTTACTTACTTACTTACTTACTTATATCTGTCTACCTACCTACCTACCTACCTACCTACCTGTCTATCATCTGTCTGTCTGTCTACCTATCTATCTATCTATCTATCTATCAATCTATCTATCTATCTATCATCTATCTATCTATCTATCTATCTATCTATCTATCTATCTATCTATCTTTGGTCATACAGGGAATTTAAAACTGGATCTTCTCTAGCAAGATTCCTGGGAGCCCTATCAATGACATGGAGAAGATCTGGCATTCAGATTCTCTGAGAGAGATTGGTCCCACCCTCAGAGTTCTTCCCCAGCCTTGACACCTCAGAGATTCGGGTACATTATCAGTTATGGGTGAAGAACTATTTGTAATTTATTATGTCCTCTAGATAATTCTGGTGCATCTTCACCTTCACCTTGCTTTATCATACTAAGCACCTCTAGTTTAGTATTGTCTTTTTTACTCTTTATTACAAGTCCCCGCATGCTATAATCACTTTATCCCAATGTTCTTGCCATTTTTAAAAAAATTTCTTTGAAATCAAAAATACTCTGGATTTCTTTAGTATTTAATAAAGATTAAATGGACAGCAGGTTATGTCCAGCATGTAAAACTAGTTCTTCCATATATATGAGTATCCCATCTCTAATACAGACATTTTATGATCTGTATTTGAAAAGCATTGTCCACATTTTTCCTCTGCACGTTTTGCAGCATCCTCCAGCTACCTCGATGATTCTGTGTCTAATTCCTTGTATTGAGTTCAAATGCTTTCCACCATATCCATGACTCCATTGTTATTGATTTTTCATAGTTATAGACATTTTGAAGATGTAAAAAATTTTTTCTACGCATTAAACTCTCTTAAGAACAAATTATGTCCTTCCATTCATAAACTTTGCCCTGCTAAGTTTTAACATAGTCTTTGGCAGTTATATTTTGTGTATGTGTGTTTAAATATCATTATCTTTGCTCTCTTCCACTCAAAGTAATTTCTTTACTTTGAATTCCCCACTTTGTCTCAGATTTATCTTATCTCTGCTTTCCTTTGTCAGTTACTTTTTAAAATTCAGATTTGTGATTCTCTCATTCTCTCTACTATGCTAGAATGCAGAAAAGTAATCTTTGAGTCCTTTTAATGTTTCCTCTAGCAGAGGGCACAATTTCAATTACAACAGATAAAACTAGTATCAAACTTGGGATAAAATAGACATCTAATACATCATTACATATTCCTGCAACAGTTCTTGAAGTTTCCAATATTTATTGAAGTGTCAGATGAATTATATATCCTCATTAGCATCCCTGCAAATAGCATTTATAAATTTCCATGGAAATTCTCCTATTTCTGGGGTTTGTACATCTTGGAGATTAAACGCAATTTCTGGCACCCTCTCTTCTTTTTTAGGCCGAGATAACTTAGTTTACCAAGCTTTCAGGGCACAGTGTTTAGTCAAAGTATTTACTTCAAGTTGTCAGAAGCAAGAGGCTATGGAAAAGATTAAATTTATTATGCAAAGACATGTTTTTACATAATTTAACTAGAAATTCCCTGAAAGCAGATGAGTATTGTTGAAAACAACCACCACCACAAAACCTATAAAGGGTGGTGTTCTTATTCTACTATGTGGTGCTGCAGCCTCTCAAAGTGAATAGATTCCAGGGAAAATTTGCAGCAAGGCATCTGAGTTTTGAGCAAGTTAAAAGACTGCAAGCCAAAATTCACATCTTCTAAACATGTGAAGGAATAACCATGCCTGATGGTGAAAGTAAATGTACATTTTAAAGCCAGGAAATTAAGTAAATAAAATACTAACACCAATAATCACAAAGAAGAATGAGTTTAATTCTAAGATAAGGATAATTTCCCCTTTGGAATCTGGCAATTGTCATATATGCCTCTGCCTACTTGTAGATGACTTAGAATCTGGAAAAAGCACACACCTAGTTAGGGACCAGAACAATATTGCCCAGGCACATTCTGATTAAGGCTAAGGTGAGGGTAAAAAATTGTATTCAATTACTCCTTATTATCAAGGGAATATATGTCGGTAGTTGATAAAACAAAACATCACACAATATAAAACATAACTGGATTTAAGAACATTCAGAGAAGAAAGTGATGAAGAGAATCTAACATAAATACTATAACTATATGATAATATTTATGGATATAATAATAATCACAATTATATTATTATTATTATTTACTGAGCACTTTCAACATGCCAGACCTTGTTTTAAGTGCCTAATATTATTTAATCATGACATGATGCCTGAGAGACAGATGCTATCATTATTTTTACCATCAGATCAGGAAAGTGGGTTAGAAGAGGTTACATAAAGTTAGGCAGATAGTAAGGTTTGGCAGAGAGACTATAATCCTGAAAAATAAAACCCTCAATTAAAATCTTTATGGAGACCCGCAGTAAGACCTGAGGAGGAGACGAGACTGGGAAAGCAAAGGAGAGAATAAGAAGCTATTGAAAAACAGGGCAAGATTAGCTGGATGGGCTCTGAGAACCTCTACCGGGAAAAGAGAAGGTACATTAAATAGGTGGGGTGAGGGCAGATTCTAGAAAGAGGTCTTCAGTGTAGAATAATTCATTCAGAATCTCATAAATTTCTGATTCCCCAAATTTTCAATCTATGGAATCGATGGAATTGTTTTCTTCATAAATCCAGCAAGTATTCATTAATAGATAAACAAATTTTATTCTGATCTTCATACATGAGAAATAAGATCTTTGACAGGTCACTTAACTGTTCCAAGCCTCTGTGTTCACATCTGCCAACCAGAGATAATAACAGTTCACATGTCATAGGGCTACTGTAATGATTGAGATTATTCCCACAGCACATTCAGCTCCGCATCTGATATACAGCAATCACTCAATATGTATTAGTTCTTATAACTGCTCTGTGCAAGACACTGTTCTATGAATCAAAAGAAGCCTAAAGTATGGTGTCAACCCTCAAATTGCTTAAGATCAGAAGAGAAATACAGATACAGTTGCTGTTTTGCAAATGAAATGACCGAGAGTTGGCTCATCTTCTCCATGAAGCCTTCCAATAGTTACAATCAAGCAAGGATTACTGCCGTATTCAGCTCCTTGTGGCACTCTGTTTGCAACAAATATGTTGATATGTTGAGATATATGTTGATATATATGTTGATATGTCTGCAAAATAATAGATATTCAGTAAGGACTGAGCCTGTTTCCCCTCTAGTGTGGGTAGCTATAGAACACAGATAACAGAGTTCAGAAAAAGAGGCAGTTTTGATTCTGTGGAAGGTGGCTGAATGGTGTGCATACCAAGCTGGCAATGTTCTCCCAGAACCAGTGCATAAGGGAGAAAAGATAGGGTTATTGGATCAATTAAATTAATGTATCCCAAAAGTCTATAGTCCTCCTCCAAGTTGATACATTTAAAAAGTTAGTTTGGAATGAATTACATTTCTGTACAGTTCTCCCTTTACCAAGTAAACTCACCACCATGTTTGTCCAGACAACCATGACCCTCATAGTTCTCATAGAGAATTGTCCTGTGTAATAGGGTTGGCCTTCTTCAGAGTTACTTGTTCAAAATAACTTTTTGCTTATTTTCTAATCACCTTTTTCCCTGTCCCACATTATTACCTGCATTCCTTAGTGTAGATCTTCTCTCGTTATGTCAGGAGGGAAGCTATGTAATTAAATAAATTTATCTAAGTTGTGAATGACTGATACTCACTTGATCTTACCAGCATGGTGTGCACTTTGAAAAGATATACTTAATATATATGTTGAATGACAGAATACATTTGGAATCCAAATTAAGCTCTAGTCAGTAGAAATCAAGCTTTTTATGCATTGAAGAGAAAACAAGATTTTAGGAAATATAGGAGAGAGATTGAATATCTTTATTTTGGCAATGTGAAAAAATACCTATTCCTGTGGCATGTTTGACTCAGAATTTTCTTGTTATATTAGAAAAGACCCTCTTTAGAATACTGTTAATATGACACATGTATTTAGAACTAGAAGGAATTTTAATTTGAACATATTTGCCAGTGTTTTTGGATTATGCCTTCTGGGCATAATGTTGAAGATTCCAGGAAAATTTCAGCAACAAATCACCATGAAGACCAATGACATTCAAATTGGTTTGACATAAAGATAACCATGTGGACAGAAACATTCAGACTTTTCATCTCAGCTAGGGACTTACAGGCCCCCTGATGAAAAAAAAAACTCAAGCCACAGCATTGAGGACTGCTCGATAAAGATGTTTTCCCAGTATGTGGCAGCAGTTAAAAAGCAAATAGGTTTCTGGGATATAACAAAAAGGGTTGGAAGATACAGTGGCACAATGAACAATGAAAGCTTTTTTCTTCAGAGGGACTGGACGCCTGCCACCTTACCACCTGAAAGCTACGAGGCAGGTTGAAAGAATCCTGAGCAATGTGTCTGAGACAGCTCGAAGTGAAGATGATCTATTCTGAATGTCTGGGAAGGCGAATTATTGGCAGTCAGATGGAAGGATTCACAATTATGAAAGGCATAGTGAAAGCTGATCAGAATCTCCTTTCTACTAGGCTTCCTGCTTCGAAACAAGCAGAACTTCATTTTATTAAAATGCTCATTGCTGTCAGTTAAGGCGATGGGAGTCTGCTTGACAGCATTGCCTAAAAAGCATTGTTAGAGATGCTGGCGGGGCTCTCAGGCCACCTGACCTAGACGGGGCTTTTGTTTATGCATCCTCATAGCCCTGGAAGCTAAAATACATTGCGAAGACAAGTCAGGCTGATTTCTAGATTAAATTCCCCTGTCCACTGCTGTGTGCTTCACCGAATGTGGTAAGCTAAGCGTGAACTTCAGCAAAGGGCTGTTGAGCAAATAAAGGCAGATAAAGAATGTTAAAAGGACAAAAAAAATTATAAATTGCAAACTGTCAGACCATCCATAGCCTCAGCCAAGTCCAAATGGCTTCATTTTCCTTTTCTAGCCTAGGCAGTCTGCTTGAGTCTCTCCCACTGGTATTTTTGGGATACAGTCCAGGCCATTATGGGCAGATCCAACAATGTGCAGTGATCCTGAAGCTTGCAGAAAAGTTTGGGACTACTTAAATTATACCCCATTTATCTTTACCAGGGGATTGTGTAGTTCTGTCAAAAGTATCCTTGGTTCCCTAGTGAGCTAACTTGCAGTAATTCTGTCATTTGGGAAAGATTTAGAGGTACAGTTTATAATAAATGTTCAGGATTCAGTATTTCTTTTTAGTTGAATCTCTTCTGTCTCCTTCCATTTCAATGACTATAATCTCTTTCCTTCTATAACATGTAGCTATTTACCTTCAGTGTCCTTTTTCTAGATGTGGACTAATACCCCTTTGTCAGCCTTAACCTTGACCTAAACATGGAAAGCTATTTTCATATTCAATTAAGCCATATGATAAATGTTTATTTGCCTGGGGTACAGCAGATTCCACTTTCTGTGTTCCTATAAGTGATGTTTTTTTTTCCTTCTGTAATTGGCACTTAACTGAAACAATATTTTAGGAAAACTTCTAAAATTTTCAAGGAATCAGTGGCAGAGTAAGTGGTATTGCGACAAGAGCCCTGATCCAGTGGCAGGGAAGTTAAACTGTACTGGAGAAGCTCTACCCTCAATAACTGTAATTTTTAGAAAGTGCATCTGGTCCAGCCTTGCTTTCCTCATCTGTAAAATAAGGATAGTATGTTTTAATAACTACTTGGCGTGATATACTTGAGGGATATTTCACATAATGCCCAGCATTGAGTAACTGATTCTTTCCTGTTTCTCTTTCTTTGCCTTACTCCTTACCTACCCTCTCTCTTCTCTCTTCCTCCTTCCTTCCTACCTTCTTTCCTTTTCTTCCTTTTTTTTTCTGTATCCTACTATCTACACTACTTCCCAGCCACCCTCTCCACTCCTGCCAAAAAGGTCTTCAACAGACCCTACACTCACTCCTATAGACTTTTTTCTTACATGGTCCCTTGATCATGTTTGAAATTGCCTCTCCATGTCCCAAACATTATTCAAATAATGGTCTTTTTTTAAGATTCTTATTCAGTCTCAATTTTATCCTCTCAGTTCCTGCTATACTTACTGTGTATCCATTTAATAGTCAATCACTGTTCTACAAATATTTTATTTGGGGTGTTTATTTAGTTAAACTTCAAGCTCTCTAATGTCAAACTTGTCCATTTTTTGCATTTCTTGAAGCACCTATAATGTTTTTAGGTAGAGTGTAGGTATTAAATAAAATGTGTTAAATTATGGGTGACCTAATATCAGTCCAATTCTCTACTTTGGTCTTAAATATTTATTTTAATAGACCTACATATATCTCCAGATTAAAGAATGCCCCCATTCTATATGGGCTTCACTTCATTGGTCTATTATTGTAGTCTCTAGTTCATAATTATATATTTAGCTAAAATTTTTCTAAAACAGTATTTCTAAAAGAAAAAATCTTTAGAATAAAATGCTGACTATTATCTATGGTTTTAATATTAGGGTACTATAATATTCAGTGATGTTATATATCCAGTGTTGGTAAATGGCTAACAGCCATCTTTGTGCAGAAAAAGGAGAAAGAAAAATTCCTTGACTTGTGGCGTTTGTCAGTTTCCATTGGGTAAATAATTTCATCATAGCCATTTGAAGCTTCCAAAGTTATGTCACAAAGTTGCACAGTTGGGAAAAGATGTGCACATTCAGCCTCTTGAGCCAGTACATGCCAGCCCCAGCTCACCAGTGAATATCCCACTATATCCAAGATTGGTGATTTTCTCTGTTTTAGAATATCTTACAATCTCATCTTTCCAGGGAGCTCCAAAATAGATTCATTCAGTAAATACCATTCCCATTGACAAAGATACCAAGAGCTGTCCAGGGACTGATTTAAACTTTCCACTTTAGGAAATTTGTCTTGGAATTCCTTTCTACACTGCTCCAAAAGACTGACATGTTTGTCTTTTGACATAAAGGACAGAAATCACTTCTCTTCATCTCCTGAGTCAGAGTTCATCTCTAGGATACCATCATTGCTTTAGCCAGTTTCCAATAGATGGTGTTATTTTTATGAGCATCTGTTAAAGGAATGGAAGTCACTAAGTGTTTCTTTCATGATGAACAAGCCCTTAGCATGTAGTATTAGCTTGGTATACTCACACAAGCAAACATTGCATTTGACATTTCAGGCATTGGTTTTAATTACTTAAAATTTTTCCTTTCTTAAAAATATATCTCGGTCAACAACATTCTGGTAAATGTTTTCTCCAGGGTTGTGGATTATAGTATTTCCCACCATGGCTGCTTTCAAGCTCCAACAAAATTCTTGAAAATTTATTAGTTAGTTCCAGTGAGCTTAGACTCTAAAACAAAAACAAGCCATGTTCCACAACTTACTGCCTCAAGTGAACCTATGGTGGTTCCTTGTAGTACTAATGCAAAGTGGGTGAAGCATCTCTACATGTCTCATATTCTATTTGATGCCATATTTCTGATGATTATCCAGTTTAGAGAGTGCACTTGCGTTATGTTCAAGGGACCAAACTTCTGGTTTGGATATTTTATATTTAGCTAGAAGAATTTATATCCAGCTCTTAATCTATTTGGTTCACAGCTCCATCTGAAGGAAAAGGACTACAGCATATCGAAGATCCTTTTTCCAGCTCCAATATTCATCTTTCTAGTAATCTAAGTAGAAAGAAATGGGCTTTGCAATAATAGGCAAGTACCTGCCCTTGACATTTGTGTCAAGTATTGCTTTATATAACTTCTTCAAAGGCTGTTTGAAACTCACCAAAAGATGAAATTGAAGCATAAATTGTCAATATGTATTGGTTTATCTGTTCCTTCTGCAGAAAATGTCTCTAACAGGCATTCCAATCTTTTTCTGCTTACTTCTAACGTCATCTCTATGACCTTTTTCTATAAGGACTACTCTTTTGTTTCTCTCTCCTTGTTTTCTTTTGTTGCTATTGTTCCTGTTTTTCACCCTTTGACACAAAGTGATAAAGCAACATCCAGGTACTAAATTTAATCAACTTCTGAAATTCATGCCACTAGCCACCCATCCCATCAGATAGGTCACATGCATCTCAAAATAGTTATATCACTGTTTCTGCCCGAAGATTATAATTCTTATATATCTGGGTCTCCTTTGTTAGGCCATTCTATTATTTGGTATAATGCATACTAATGGTTTGGCACAATGAAATGTTGAAATACTGGCTATCTCTAACAAATATAAAAAGATAATATACTTTTATCAGCAGAGTTAACATTGTTTTATATGACCACTTTACTTGCACCACGGCAAACAGAAACTCTAAACTAGTGCAAATCAAGAATTCAGCTCAGGCATCTAACCTCATACTGTTCACATGTCAAATGTGAGCAGGAGCAGCAGGAAACTGGTCTGCTCTTTCTAATTACAATTATGATAAGAGTTTAGCACAAGTCTACTTAAAATCATAAAACCTTTCAGTGCAAGATTAGTGTTTTGTCTCATTGTATATTCATATGATTAAGTTTATTTAACTGCTCAGAGGGAAAAAATGTGTGTCATTGTCCAACATATTCTTATGTAGGATGCTATAAGAAGTAACCTATGTGCAATTGCACGCACATTGTTTGGTTTTCATGCAAATAGCACAAGCATGAAAAACTAGATTATAGGAAAGGCTTTTCCCCTCCTCCCTTCCAAGGAAATCAAAAATCTTGGTTTCAAATAAAAGTCATTTAATTGGGTGGAATTTTTATGCAAAAACTAACGCTATTTGTACCAGCAGGCAAATGCAATTCTCTGTCTCGCCAGGGAACCACATTTTCCTAACCAAGCTAAGTCCCTCTTCCCCAGGACTGGCAAGACAAAAAGTATTCCAATTAGTGAGCCTGATTTTTCTCCTATCACTCTTCTCTCCCCTGCCAGTGTGGGGTATGTGACGATAGGCATGGGAAATTGCTTTAAGTCATTGATGGAAGAACCAACTGATTGATTGATACTAGGCTGATGCAATTTTCCTGTTCATCCATTGGTTTGCCACTCATTGAGAATCCAGGAGCACAGAAAGCGAGCCAAGCCTGTCAGATGTACCACTGAGAACACTCTTCTTTGCAGAATATTTTTGTATGCCAGATGCCAATCACTCATGGGACTTTGCCACTCAATAAGAATTTCAGATATGGACTTTAATTATAGTCTAGCAGAAAAAGAATGATGAAGAGAGCAGAAGCAGTTTTATTTTTAGCAAACCCAGCTCTTAGCCACTACAAACCCTGTGAATCTATTTTAGGAGCTTGTCTTGTTTGGTGGCTTTCACCAATGTTGCTAAGAAGTACCATGTTGACAGCTTTGGAGAGTTGAAAGTCCTCAGTCTATGGAAATGAGAGACACAATGGTCATACTTGGGAGGAGTTAGGCCCTGATGCCTTAATAGTGAACTTGTTGAACCACCTCTAGAAATAGAGAAAAGTTTGGATTTTAAGAATAAACAATTGTCTTAAATTTCTGCCTCAAAACACTTTAGGGAGAAAGAGAAAGCTAGGCAAGAAGTTTACAACTAAGCAGCTAAGTAGAAATTAAAGTATAGAAGGGTTCTAATTTTATTAACACTATCCTCTATATGGACTCTTTTATGTACCAGTGATTTCTGGTGAAACCAGCCATCAGTGGCTGAGGCAATCAGAAGTTATTGATATTTATTGAGCACAAACTTCATTCTAGGTAAGTAAAAGAGAGCATAATAACTCTTTCTGTGGGAATTTCACATACATAATTTGAGAACAATTTGTCAACAGGCGGAAATGCATAAGATACATACCTGTATTACAATGCTAACTGGGTTTGGAGAAATGGTAACCAATTTAGAGGTGACAGGTATTCTGCTTTAAAACAATGGCAATGGCATATCCCACCCCAACCCTGTACACACACACTCTAGGCAAGGGTTGGAAATAACTTTCTTTTTATACTATGAGACAACCATCAGAAGGTAAAGGCTTGATATTTGTGAATTGGCAACCCACTGGTGAGAGGCCCCCTCAGTCCATCATCATTTCCTGAGCTCCGCAGCTCCCATTTCTGAGCTTAATGTTAAAGGGCAATGAGCCAGACATCCTACTTGGAGGCTGATGTTTTATTATTTATTTATTTATTCATTCATTCATTTGTTTATTTATTTATTTACTCACTTACTTATTACATTCAATGGGATGTCTTTACCTATCCCCTCATCTTAAAAACCATAGGCGTCACAAGGTATGAATATTTATGAAACTAATAATGCTTGAATGATACTACTTTGGAATTAAGGAAAATTGTATTTTGAATAGACGGAGAGCCCTCGCGGTGCTTGCAATCAAATGAGAGGAGTCAAATAATTCAGGGCAGGATTCAAAACAGATGTAAGGATTCACACAACTTATCTTCTGGTTACTATTTAGTTTAATTCAAAAACTAAACACTGAACATTTATTGAATTTGATCTCTGTGCTAGGTGATTTTGGGGATATAAAATATATATAAGGTGTAGTACTTGCCATCTACCAGAACATATAAGATAAAAATGTACTGCAGATGCAATTACATGTAATCCAATGCCAAAATTAATTCAACTAATACTCAAGTAATATGAATTACATGAGATCAGATCAAAGAGAGACCAGTATAGCCTGAAGTATTTAATAAAGATTTCAAAAACTCCATGGAGATAAAGCAGTTAACTAGTTAAGAGAAGTAATAGATAAACTAAAAAACTTATTCTAAATAATGAACTTTGGGGCCTGAATTATCCATTTTATAATTCTGATTTGATCATAAAATTAGATATTTGTCAATATAATAGATTTTGGGTAGTCACAATAAACACTATTAATTAGATGGATTTAAGTTTAAAGATATTTCATCATATCATAATGGTAATGAGCTAACTGGGTCTCTTACTAATATGCCTTTTCAGTGTTACTGAAGTAATAGATACAGTTCCCTTTTGTGACTATATGATTGTGATCCAAGCTGACCATAATATAGAGTTCAAGTTCCATTGGCTCACCTTCTAACCACACCTGAAATATTTCCTGTTCTCATACTATATCCACATAAAATCAGCAAAACCGCCACCATCTGTTCAAAGCTGCTAGAGATAGCTCATAGGAGTTGAGGCCTAATGACCTGTCTTAAACAATCCATCACAAGTATTCAGTGAGTTCTTGAAATTTTCAAGACAGTTTTTATGAGTTATATGGGAAACAAAAAAGATTCCTGCCTTCCAGGAGTTTACTAGAAAGTGGAAAACCAAGATATGTACACATAAAAGATAATTAATTATAAATAATACAGTAAATAATAAAATTCAAAATAATAGTATCAGATATGGTAAAGTAAGGAAAGGGGACCACCTGGAAAGAAATATCTCTTTTTTCTTGTTCTTTAAAATTACCAGCACACTGCCCCCTATTGACCACACAGCAGTCAGGCAAAGGCCAGCAATAGACAGAAATCCATCTACTGGTCATTGCCCAAGTTGGCTCTCAGACTTGCTTGCCTCATTAACCCTGTACTTTTGCCATCAATATCTATTTCCATGAGCCCCCAGTTTGGAAACTTGTCCAAACTCTCCTTTCTGGTTTAGAAAAATTAGTTCTATTTTGACTTTTCACTCTGCTCTCTGCCCTGAATTCCATATCTTTTGCAGCTTTAGATAAGAGACTATCATTTCTCAGCCTAACAGAGTCCAAAAACCAGGCTATTCCCTGGCTACCCCGCTAAACAAAAGGAGTTTCGGAGTAAAGAGAAAAAAATAACTAATGTGTGTATAATGTGTCAAGGCACAGGATAAATTAAAATCACTGTCAAGTATTCAAAAGTTCAGAGCTAGAGATGGAAGAAATGATGTTCCTCCAATTTTATCATTTCCCAAAATAGCCAGTGAGAAGGGGTTTTAAGTCACTGTCTTAAAATCCTTTGTTTAAAGTCATTTATTGTTGAGTATCAATGAGCATTTGTTGGATTAGTTCTTAGAGCTTGGTCACTTGTCCACCCAACCATGCTTCATTTTGTTTTATGGCCTGATTAGCCAGTGCCTGAGTAAACAGACAATGTATCTATAGTCATCAGCGTCTGTCTTTATCATTCTACCTTTATCATTTTGATTCAGAAGATTTATGGATTTCCATTAAGGACAAAAAGAAGTGACTCCTAGAACACAAAATTCTTTTTTTTTCTTCTTTTCTTTTTTTTTCTTTTTTACAGACAGAGTTCTTAAGCATTGAAGATACTCTTATCTTTTCAACTAAGGTGAAGCTTCTAATGAAAAGAACAGTGCCTTTGGTTCTGTCTTGAGAAGAAAAGTGAAAAGAGAATATTTTCTCTTAAACCTTCATAGCTACCTTCCTTCTATGACCAAACTGTCTCATTCCAAACCCTCAGAGACATTGCATAATTCCTATAAGAATTCACAGAAGGAAGTAGGAGGGGTAGGTAGGAAAGGCCAGTGAGTTGTATGAACATGCTTTCAGGAGACAAGAATCGATACTTCCCCGACTCCCTACATCTTAAGAAATTGTGGCAGCTAAGTTGTGGGTGATAACTGAAGGACTCATCCTATGACACTTTTATGACCACTCAAAATGTAACTCAGGTTCTCAAAGATTCAAGACAGCTACTATGAGCAATTCTAATGTGTCTGAGGACAGCCATGGTGGCCATGCTGTCAGTAAGGTTGAGATACTGATACAGTGCCTTAGAATAATACCAGCAGCCCCTGTCTCCTAAAAACAAAGCCCCCACAACAATTACTAGGTTATTTTGCTATAGCATATAGATTCTTAAGGAAAAATCAAATGTGAGAGCCCTTATTGTTTAATACCATTTGTTATTATGTCTATGGCTTTGAGGGTGTCCGGTGTCCATAAAAAAAAAAGTATTAATTCTAGAGCCAGGCAACCTGAATTTAAATTATTTGTGACATTTTCTTATCTGTAAAATAGGGACAAAAATAATATCTACTTCACAAAATTGTTGTAAGGAAGACACAGGTAAAATACTCAAAGCAGGGTCTGGAAGATGGTAAATGTTATTGTTAGCTATGAATATTGTTATTATTACATCTTGCCAAGTGCTTATAGATAAATCCTCATAAAATACCTTGCTCAGACAGCTTAACAACTCCTCCAATATCTTCTAGAAAACTTTCCAATTCCTTAGATGAAAACACCATTCAAGTCAACAAACATTTAACAAGAGTCTCTTTTGTTCAAGGAAGAGGGATTCAAAGAATTGAACAAAAATGGCTCTAAGCTGCTTACGCCAGGGTAACTTGTAGAGTTTCACAGAAGGCAGGATACTGTCCACACTTGAAATCTGGTATTAGCTAGGACTCTGATCTGTCAGTTACTCTATTTTCAAAAAGGCAAATATAAACACCTTCACTTCATTTATACATGTTTACACTCATTTGAGTTGGGTCAAATGAGCTTTAGCCTAGAGAATCCAAGGCATTCAGAACAGAGGGCTCACTAGTGAACCATAGACCCTAACAAACAAAAAGAGACACAATCTAATATCAAGCATTTGTAGGACATATCACAAAGGAGCCAAACCTCCTTAAGCTTTGCTTTGCCTGAAGGCAACTCTGAGCATTTTTTTCATATGGCACAATTGGTATTGCCTGCCTATGGGACAAGGGCCCCAATATAAGAAATTTACAACCCAGTATAAACTTCCATCAGACAGATACACAAAAAAAATGATTAGCAGAATTTGAATATTGAAAAATTCAGACTGGATCTAAACAAATATAAAAAGTCCTATCTGTCATAAGCTAAGTCTTCTCATTCTTTCCTGGAAAGGTAACTAGAAATTAATGTCAAGTCATATTATATTCCCTCTGCTTAACCGAAATAAATAGTACATACATAGAAGTCACATCATGGTGTCACCTCCATTAGTCATGGTGTTCTTAGGAAGTGTCAGTTAAAGAACCTTCCAACAGATGTTTAAGGAGTTATCAGAAACAGAAGGATCCTTACTCATGACTGGAGCCAAGATCTTGGTGTCCAAAATGGATAAAACTGAATATGGAACTGAATATGGGACACCTTAACAATGGATTTGCACCTACACCTCTATTTTCCCAGTGTAGTATTATCTGCAATTGTTATTCCCTTCTATTGACTATATCACTTTATAAAGATAAGCTGGTTTCTCTCTTTATGTGCCATGGGTCAGAGTTTTGCAAGTCTGGAATATTATCTCATAGTCTTCATCACTTATTGAAATTGTATCTCCCCATTAAGACTCAATTTCTACCTTTGCAAAACATCATCTCTGAGCATCCCAGCCTAAAGAGTCACCACACACACACACATGTACACACACACTGTTTTATAATTGTGAACCAGTTAAGAGGAGTCACCTTATCAGTTCACCTTTCCCCTCCATCTACTGAACCTTGAATATGATATTTTAAATGAATCTCATCACTTATAAAAGCTATTACCTTATAATCATTTTATTTGCATGGTCTACCTCACTTTGCCAGAAAAGTAAAACCTTTGGGAACAAAGAACACTACTTAAGATTTTTTGCAGCATCTGGTTTTTTCTACAGTTGGGTTCTCATTAGATTAATTTGCTGATAGTTCTACCGAAATGCCAAATAGAGCAGACTATGGCAAACCATTTTGCCACAAAGTCAAAGTTAAATAATGCTTAAGTTTCATATGAGAAATATTTTCTGGAGCCAAAACTTCCAAGGGAAATGTCAATAATAGTGTGCTAGATGAACAGACTGTAATACCTACCAAACCTTTAGATCCACCTCAGGAGTAACTCATCCCCAACACTGTAGATTAAATAACCTGAAGCCAGCACATCTTACAAGTTTCCTAATCCCCCAATGCATAAAAAATTGGCTCTTCTGGGGTGGGAACTGGATCCTAGAACAACCAATTCATATGCTTAATAGAAACCTATAGAAGAATAGCTAAGCTGAGATTCAAAATCTCCTCCTCAGATGCTGTTGGAAAGAGAATCAGATAGTTAGCAGGGAGCACTAAAGCTAAAAGTTTTCATAAAGAGAATCTATTAAGAAGGGCTCATGTGTTGTTGTGAGTAAGCTTAAGTTAAAAAGAAGCAGAAACTGAGAAAGCAGGCATTATGAAGAGAGGTCAGTTGATATTACAGGAGAACAGAGCCATCATGCAAAGAGGATCTACATCACATTAAGGGCAGAGTGGTGACCTGGCAATTCAAAACTCCTGCTACTGAATTCCCTGTAATCCACAAGCTCCAAACTCAGAGGCACTGCCTTGAATGGTTCTTAGATGGCTGTGAAGTTGCATGTCCTTTAGTGCTCCAAAGCTTTTTAAAACAGCAACCTCCCTTCCCCGATCCTGAAAGAGAATGAGGGGCATTCCGTCAGTTGCTATTAAAGAAGTAAAAATTCCTTGAAAACATTTAAATCTATTAAATATTGTCCCTGGACATCTTGTTCTTTGCCTTTGTCCTGATTCAGTCACATTCTTCTCTGCCTTCCATGTCTATTGTCTCCTAATCTCTGTAGCCAAGAAATTTCTTATGGAAAAAAATATCTGAAACTTATTCACACTAAACTATAAAAGGCTTAAAAACAGCACCAAGTATTGGCAATTTACCATAGCACAAATCTTATATGAAAAGAATAAAGTGTTTACAGTGGAATGGCAGGTTCACCTAGGGTCACATGTTGGGTTGACTCTGGGATAGACATTAGTGTGCATGAGATTTATTAGGAAGTGCTCTTAGGAGTAGCACTTCTGAAAGATACAGGAAGAAAGCAGGTGTGGACAGAGAAAAAAGTTGAGACTCAATAAATTCTCACAATAAGCCTAGGTTCATTCTACAGAGCTATCTGAAGATGGGGTGCCCTTTCAGAGCTGAGTGTGCAGTGGTGTGAGAAGGCCAGCCTTGATATCCCTAACTGATCCACCATTGATGCAACATACCTCAGGAAGGTGAGGTTGAAACAATTTTAAAAGGAGCTGATAATTGAATACTCTCTGCCAGCAGCACTCTCAGCAGAACAATTCTTTATTCTTGAAGGGGGATCAGAACATCCTCACACCCACCACATACAGGAAGTGAGCAAATGTCTTAAGGTTAGGGTTGGAGAGCAGGTAGAAAGGTCTTTATAAAGAGAAATTAAGATTATCTCATATACGTTACTTCTAAATACATGTATAATAAGACTGACTATATTACAGCTCAGATGAGGAAGCTAGAAGGAAAGAAAATTAAAAAGGTATAAGGACAGTTCCTTGATCATAAGCAACACTTTGGCTTTAATTTCATAAATTTTACCAGCAGCATGTGTTTTGCTTTATTTTTCTTTAAATGATGTTATTTTAAATTAAGTATGTGAGTTACAAAGCTATTCTTTCATGAATGAAAGAGAAAAAAGTTTTTTTTCACCTTAGAAATAAAATTTTGTTTCATTTTTCTTTTGATGTCTATCTTTAGGTTGTCTTTTCTGACCTTGGCAGGCAAATTCTACCACTGTGCAGTTGAGGTTATGAGACAGAAGGACCTGGCCTTCTCCAGGCAGCATTTGCTCACCCCACAGAACTTATCTGGTGGTTCCAAGGAACAAATGGCTTTTGCTGGGCTCTTCAATAATATGATTTGCATGCTTGAAATGAGATCGCCAAAGTAATTGTAGAATATTGCTTGCCGTTACCGTCATTAAAAACAGGCAGATGTAGGAGCACTCCCAGGGAAAATCTTCCTGCTGAGTTTTCATGGAGATAAGTGCACAAAATCCACTTTTGAAAAGATGTTGAATGGAATGAATTTGCCATTCACTGGCTGTCTGATGATGATTTGCTTGTTAATTGGAAGTTTAGGTTTTAGAGAAGCCTTAACAAATTTGATTGCTAAATTCAGGAGGTTTACTCCCTCCTTATAAGCCATATTCAGAGTCATAAATCCTACTTTTTGCCTGTGTATCTATGTACTCATTTAGAATCTCTGCAGAAAAAAAAAAAAAAAAAAAACAATTCCTAACCCTCTTGTCAATCTCACTTTCTGGAGTGGCTACCAACAAACAAAAATAAAGCATTTTGTCCCTCTGTAAGTATCTCTAGGGCCTAAATATTTTCTAGGAGGGGAGGCTGGCAGAGCCATGAGATAAGCTGAGATAAAGAACAGAAATGTTATTCAGGTTATCTCAATGCATATGTCTGTTGATTGTCCCACCCTCTGCTGCTAATAACTGGGAGGCTGGACTCCACTTGCAGGCACCATTTTATTTCCATTCTAAATCAGCTCCACTGCTGGCAGCTAATAAACTCAAGCAAAACTTAGAGAGAAAGAGAAAGAGAGAGAGAGAGAAAGAGAGAGAGAGAGAGAGAGAAAGAAAGAGAGAGAGAGGAACATTTGTTTGTAAATCCTGCTGTTTTTCTTAGCTGTTAGACAGAGGCTGAATGTTCTCTGATCTAAACAATGTCAACTAGTTGGCAAGGTTAGCAGCCCCCTGAGAAGGGTCTGCTTTATTTTTAATGACTACAGTTGCACATTTACAAAATAACTTTATTCATCTCTGTCATTACCTATCCGGATTAGTTTGCTCTAAGTGATAAGGTTTATCCCAGCCAAAGAGAATGATAACTGCCACATGGAGCCACATGAGAAGTTATGTAAATGATCTAGACAAGAGTTCCTATGCAGTGTCATATAGCATTTCCCAGATCAAATTGTTCAAGGAAAGAGTGGCCAGATAGCCTTTTCTTCTTCATTATTCCCAGGGATTTAATAGTGTGTATGTATATTGTGCAATAAACCTGTACTGAACATTATCTATACAGCAAATGATTTTGATGTGTAAGTATAAATCATGTAAATAATAACTGTGTTTTAAATTTTAGTAAATTAAAAGCCTCTCCAGGATCCTTAGTCCTCTGAATCTTTCTGTCATTGCAAACAACATATCTAAGTACTCCTAAGCTACAACAGCCAGAAGGAGACAAACATCCCCCTCTAGGAGGTTCAAACTTCAGCCTCACACATTTCTGCAGAAACTATTGCGATTGCATTCGTTTGTTCACAACTATTTGCTGTTTTCTATGTGTTAAGGTCTACACAGATGCTAGGAATATAATGGTGAGGATAGACTCCACTTTTAAGGAACATATAGTCCAGTTAGAATGAGATATAATGGAATAGCTGTAGCAGTCAAGCTTTTAAAGGATTAATTATAATGGAAGAGCATTCAACCTAGTCTAAGAGGTCTAGGGAAAGGCTTTCTGGAGAAATCGTCCATTAATTAATTGGACACCTAAAGAATGACTAAGAATAAATGGGAGGAGAGGAGAGGTAAAACAGTTTTGTCCAAGGCAAATATCATGTACAGAGGCTCAGATGCAAGAGAGTACGTAACACACTCAAAGGCTGGATGACATGTAATAGAACTGGAAAAATTCCATGAGCATGGAAAATGGTGGTGTTGTTAAGAAAGGGTGAAACGGGGGTTGCAGAAGAGACATGAAAGGTTTTGCATCACTGGCTCTTGACACAGTGATTGCTCAATAAATATGTGCAGAATGAATACATACATGGATGAATGAAATATTAGGGACAGATATGAAAATGCTGGCAATATAAGAACAAAGAAGAAATGTTTACTTTGCTCAGAATGTAGGGAAATAATCAGCTTCCCTACTCACCATTCCCGTGACTCTAAAAAGGGACCAAAACCAAAATCTGTGGATCAAAACATATATTAATGCCAGAGCTTTGCAGAGACCATGGAGACACCAACTCAGTGGGAAGGCACTCCAAAGGCTTTGCTCCTGACTTGCCTTTAGCACATCCCAGTGTGTCTCCTCCCTGTGAGGACCAGCCTACTTTCTCACAGATGGTCCATACAAAATCACGAAGGGGGAAAAGATGAAAAACTCTCTCCTTCAAGCTACCTGTCATTGTAGTTCTGGCTGACCCTCTCCCACACAAGCTCTCTGAATTGCACTCTTCCTAAAAGAAGGAATTTTATCACTTCTGAAATCTCAGCCACACCCCAAAACCATAGGAATGTATCTTATCACAGATTCACACTGCTGCTTGCCTGATATAAAACAACAGATCACTGATGAGGTTTGATTATGAAAATAACGCCAAGGAGACCCTTGGTCATCAAAGCAGTGATTGTATTGGAGCAGAGTTTGGGGGGTGATCGGTTCTCATGCCACTTGAAAGCAAACCAGGCTTCTATCCCATCAATCACAACATTTAATATATTTTGAATTTCAAATTGTAAGAAAAGAGCACATGAGATTTTTGGTTTTTTTTTTTTTCTCAAAGAAAGGCATAGACTTATAGAGACTGAAAAACTGCACAAAAATTGGTTTCTTTCTATATAAGATTTTAAAATAGATATCAACAGCTCCCTATACAACACATACACATGTATGCACACACACACACACACACGTGCACACACCACAATGATGCTGTTTATTTGGATAATCAGCTCCCCTACACACTATTCCTGTGACTCTAAAAAGGAACCAAAATGCAGAAACAAAAACCTGTGAGTCAAAACATATATTTATGCCAGAACTTTGCTGAGATTGCAGAGACCCCACCCCAGTGGGAAGGAACCCATATAATGCCCGGAGAAATTAGCCATCCTCCTCTAATTCTGCTTTGGGTACTGCTCTTCTATATCCTATGAGTTTAGGATAAAACAGAAGGTGTTTATTCACCAGTGTTGAAAGGAATTAAACAGAGCAGGAGGAGTTAATCAAGAGTTACAGAGTTTTATCCAAGGTCAGCTTTGCCTTAGTAGTAGGGCAGGAAATAAAAGTCAGAACTCCCCCTTCTTTTCCTGTCCTGTGTTCATGGGACCAAACTGCTTTCAATCAATAGGCAACCAGTTATGACGGATTCACATTCTAACCGGTGTCAATAAAAACAAAAATCAAGTTTTAATCAAAACACATAACCAAGATCTACATTTCTCTTGGACACAATAAATCTTCCCCAAAGGAAGCGGACTAAAATTCTTTACATTTAAAAAATGAGCTCCGCTGGGACTCCAAATTCCTGTTCGATTTTTGAGCCGAGGCATTTTTTCTCTTTATCATGCACTTGGTGCTGTAGTGTGATAAGGGCCCCATGCAGACCATAAAACTAATTTATCATCTGTAAGGTGTACAAAGAAAATGGTCGCTGCCTACTTGTCTGCTTGACATATGAGGTCATTTTTGCCGCTAGCTATCTAATACTGAGCAATTTTATCAGCTATTTATATACATTAATTGTGGGTACCCATATGCTCAATGTTGTATTTAATAATACATTGCATTGAATATGCATTCCTTAAGTTTTAGCATGCAGCAAGCATCTTGCATTTAACTATTTGGTTTTCCTATTAAAGTCCATTATTCAGCTATGCCATGTTACTTCCTTTCTCAACTGAATTGATGTGTTTTTTTTTTTAAATCTGGTTTACCCTGCTGAAACCCATTGAACTGGACAAGGCCACCTCACATGTCCCAAGGGCACCAAGCAAAAACAAGGAGAGAAAGTACCATAGTCCACTTAATAATACTCAAGTAAAAGGATTATTTGATGAATCCCTTTCCCCAAAGGACAGCAGCATATTCACGCTTCACAGTGTAAATATAAATACAGTTCTCAGGCATCAGATATACAGGATGCTAGATAAAGTGTGAAAAATACCACGACAAACAGCTATGCCAGAATGATTTCTTAACTAGCAAGAGAATATCAGTTTAAACATCCAAAGCAGTCCCAAACCTCTAGTCCCCGAGCCCTCCCCAATTTCATCCCCCAGGAAAGAAAATAAAGTCAGTTTAGCTGTATCCTTGGCCAACTGATTGCTCTAGCCATCTCTCCGTGTTAGAAAAACTCACTTCTTCTGATAAGGAGAAAAAATGTGAGACCATCATGCACCCTAGGAGGTATCTCCCCCCAGGCTCACATGTCACAGATGTTAACACTTGCATCATATAATTAGCTTTCCTAACACAAGAATTTAAATGGCCAGATTAAAGACAAACAATTTCTATAAGTATAATAATCTATAATGTATTATTAGCTCTTAAATGCCGTAGTTCAGAATAAATTTTCAGAGGAGTTTTTGTCACCCAGGAACAAAGGAAAGCTACAGTTTTGATCCCAGAAAAAAAAAAGAAAAGAAAAGAAAGAAAAAGAAAAACAAGGAAGACAGGCCTAAGTGCAGTGCAGCAGATGTGGGACCTGTATAGTCAAAGCCAGCCTAACGGCCCAGGTAATGATGTAGACAAGTAACCAAAGAAAAAGGAAGCTGCTCAGCTGATAGTTTGGGCAGGGGGACAGTCACATTTCTTTTCTTGCCCAAGTCTCTGATCTGCATGCTTTGGGTCACCTAATCCAGCATTTAAATATATTCAGAGGTCTTACTTAACTGGAAAATTGGAAACTACACAAAAAATTAAAGATTACATGGTTCCTCCCAAATGCCCCACTCTGGTTCATGGTATGTGGCCTGACTATTTGCCTACAGGAATGAAATAATCTACCTATGAATGCTGAAGTTTCCTTGTTTTTTCTTTACAACTCTGTACCTATAGTTTTCATGCAGGGTAACTGTGATATAAAGAGTTGTCCGTGATAAATACTCTGTGTATCTTTCCAGCTATCAAGCCACCAAGCAGGGCTATCTGAGTTGCTCAGCTTTACCAGACATTTCAATGTTAAATCTCTTTATTTGACCTGTGATGGCTGGGACCTGTGATACTGGTTAAAGGGGCCTGGGTCAAAAGATAATGTCCTTGCTCCTGACCCTTTCAGTATTCTTTCATCTCATCTCTGAACTTTTATACCACACAGCCCTCTATAAATCTTCTCTTCTCAAAAGAATAGCTTAGGGCCATTAGTCCCATATCTGCCCAATCATTTGTTCCCCACATCTATGAAGTGCTTGTTCACTCCTCTTTTAAAATTTCCCTGAAAAACACCTGGATTTGCACTAAGAACATTGATTGTTTAGTTCCTGCCCTGTTTAATTCCCCTCATTACTGGTTAGTGCCCCAACCCCAATAAAGGCTCTCTAGTACTGACATTTAACCACATTCTATTAGGAAGTCATCCCTTCAATCAACCTAAAATGCCTCCAGGCTGAAGAATGCTGAGTAACTTGCCTTCACAATCATGTATAGTTTGGGACACCTATCCTATCTGTCCATCCAGTATACAAGAATCATTGGCAAATTTATCACAAGCAAAACAATATTTGATATTGTAGGTGTTTAATTTATGTATTTAAAATTAATACTAGACAATTCCACAGCCTTTTGTCAAGATATGTATTAAGCAAATAAATAATATTTCAGAAAAAAAATTCTCAATAACTTCAAGAGATCTCTCTGGTAAATATTTAAAAAAATAAAAGCATTCAAAATTAGAAAACCTTTTCTTATGCCTAAACTAAACTCTCTTTTGCCCAAAGTTATTACTGTTTATCTCTGATACCTTTATGCAGTTTTACAGATAACACTTCTGCTTCATTTTTCATACATTTTTAAATCATGGAATTCCAAATTTAGTAATTAGGTTCATGAAATCATCGAGATCCAGAGAATGCATTAGATTACTCAGAATCAACTACTAAATAGAAGAGAAAGCATTATAAAACATAGTCAGAGGAACTCAAGAAAGAGACTAGGAAGGAGAAGCTGAAAATATAGAAAATAATTAGAGAGTGTGCTTTCCAAGGAGCCAAAGGAAGACTATTCTAACCCTCAAAAAGTTAATGGTCTCAAACACTGCTAATAAGATATACAAATGGCCAATAAAAAACAAACAAACAAGTGAAAATGTGCTCTACATAATGAACGAGTAGATACATGCAAATTATGAGATACTTTACACCCATTAGGATGGAAAATATTAAAAAAAAAAAAAAACAAGTGCAGGTGAGGATGTGGAAAAAGTGGAACCCTTGTGCACTATTGGTAGAATCTGTAAAATGATGCAGCCTCTGTGGAAAACAGTATGGCAGTTCCTAAAAAAATTAAATGTAGAATACCATATGATCCAGCAATTTTACTCTTGGGTATATACCCAAAAGAATTGAAAGCAAAGATTCAAAGAGACATTTGTATACTCAAATTCATTGCAGCATTATTCACAATAGCAGAAAAAAAAAAAAGGTGGAAGCCACACAAATGTTCATCAATGAATGATTGTATAAACAAAATGTGATATATTCATTTCATGAAATATTATTCAACCTTAAAAAGGAAGGAATCTGACACATGTTAAAATATGGATAAACCTGAAGATATCACGCTAGGTAAAATGAGCCAAACACAAAAGGATAAATATTATATGATTCCACTTATACAAAGTACCTAAAGTAATAAAATCATAGAGACAGAAAGTAGAATGATGGAGGGAGAAAAAAATAGGTAGTTATTATTTAACAACTAGAGTGATGGTGAGGGTTGCATAGCAATATGAATATAGTTAGTATCATGGAATTGTACATTTATAAATGGTTAAAATGGTCAATTTCTTGTGTATATATTTTACTACTATAACAACAACACAATTATAATAATAAGGGAGATTTTCTAGGAAGCGGAATCACAGACCCTAGCTATGAATCAATTCATGTCTTTCAATAGAAACTGTGAAGGTTAAAAACAATAATGAATTATGTGAATATTGCATCATTTATTTTTAATTATCAGATACTATACATCGATTTTTTCAGATAAAAATAATCAGAGAAGCTAAGTAATGTATCCAAGTTTTCCTATAGTTTGCAATTCTTATGCCAGCATCTTTTCAGAACCATTGCCAAAGATACTGGCACACAGTCTGGTTCACTCCTCTGTCTTAATATGCAATCTTCACAATAGCCTAATCTCTTCCCTACTCCAGCTTTCTATTCCTTCCTCCCTTCTTTATCTACTGAGCTGATGTGCTCTGATATGTAATCTTTTATCTAGTGGATTTGCCTTTGCCACATCTTTCTCTTTAGACTTAATTCCAGAACTGTGCCTTCAGGGCTGTTTTATGTGATTATAGTATCTATGGGATGAGGAGAATTGTTACTCAATGAACGCTTGCGATTCAGTTGACTCTGATCCAAGATACCCTTAGCCAATGCACTCCCAGAAGGGACTGAGAAATAGATATGTATTCACCTCAGAAATGCCACCCCACTCTCTAGTTTGTTTCGTTGCAGTCTACCCAGTGCCGTTTAGAGCCATAGTGGAGCTGAAAGTAAAAGGAAAAATCAGTAATACTTATCCTCTTTTATTTTTAAATTTTGGTATTTTATTCATCATGGATTTTTTTTTTCATTTGTATTTTTTAAAAGACTGCATCAAAACATTAGTCATCTTGAGTCTGGGTTTTTTGGTGCTTCCTAAAATGTCTGATGCAAATCCCTCTCACTCGTCTCACCTTAGTGCCAACCCTGAGTCCATCTCTCTTCATGATCAAAAATAATAAACAAACAAACTAATTAATTAATTTATTAATTAATTAAAAGAAAGTAGAAAAATCAGAAAACAGACTTTCCTGAATCAGCTCCTAAAGCTAAGTGAAGTAAGATGCCAGTCAAATGTTCCGGGGATAAAAGATGTAAGAAGGATCAGCTTTAACCCTAAGTAGAAAAAAGCCAAGCATAAATTTCTTTCATGTGCCTTTTTGACAAGATTGTTTCAACCTAAAATCAAAAGCTTTATATTTAAATACCATAAATTGCATATCTATGAAAAATGAAGTCCCTACAGGCTAACTTTCTACATTTTTGTTCTCTTTAAAGAAGGTATTAGAGCAATTTGGACTGTCTTCTTAAAGGATTTTTATTGTTTTGTGATACATAGCAGGAAGCTATCAACTTAAATATGTAACCAACAGGTCAGAAAGAAAGCAATGCGGCTTGACTAAGTATGTCAGTTCTGTCTTCAACTGACCAGGGCGCATGTGTGTGTATGCATGCACATGTACGTGTGTGTGCATTTGTGTATATGTGCACCCTCTTTGTACTTTTCACTCCAAGCTTTGTTTATCAGCTCACAGCCAAACAACCCAAAACAGCTGTGTCTTTTAAGCACTACAGAGCTTTTTTTTTTTTTTTTTTTTGACTAGAAAATCTGTCAGGAGACCTGGCAGAACATTCTCCCATTTGATGACAATAGAGATGAACAAGTCTGCTCTCCCTTTTTTGGAGAATAAATTCAGAATCAGCTTGAGAATATACTGGTCAAATCTCAATGTGCAGGATTGTTGCAAGAGGAAAAACTGTCTCTTCATTCCTCAGGCAAGGCAAATGCCATTACATTGGAGGCTCAGTGGGAGAATGGAGATAATGAGGTATTTTGAAACAGTGGACATTGTGAGAAAGACAGAAATTGGGAAAAGGGCTGAAGTGGTGAGTGATTATTTTTCAGAGGAGCAATGGATCACAAAATGGGTCTCAGTTTGGGTTAAGCAAAGAAGATGAGAAAAGGAAGTGTTATGAATTATTTATCATTAGGTATAGTTTAATTTTGATCTTAGTCCTAATTTTGAGTTATCTTGGTGTGTACAAACTGAAATAAAAAATAGTTGCCAACTCTTCTGACTGTGTATTCCCATGGATATACACATACTCCAATGTTCCTTAACGGTTATACAAAGGCCAAGTTAGATTAACTTATGAGGTGTATAAATCAACAGTTATTATGAATATCACCTATCAAGAAATGTTTTTCTCATTGTGGACTAAAGTGTCTAAAATTCTATCATTAGAAATGCCTTTACTTGGGTTAGTCATTGTCTTTTCACTTGACCTTTTTATTTTAGAGTAAAAAGTGCTCAAAGCAAGAGGTAGCACTTATTTGGTGCACACTGAAGTATCTTAAAAACTGCTAATACATTAAGTTTTTAATATTTAAAGATGGCTATACATCTCCATTTGCCCAAAATGGCTTTGTGTTATACCTATTGTCTTAAAATAATCAATAGCAATTCTTTTCATTTTTAAAAATCATATTAAACAATATTCTCCCTATAAATACCATACTTTTAAATAATTAGTTTGCTATCCTAGTAACAGAAGAGACCTTATAGAAATTAGATGGCAACAGGTCTTTTGTTACCTTGACATGCTGGTAAGAAAGGAACAATGAGCACTAAAGATATATGCCACCTATTTCATAATTTTGCTTCAGCCTTGATCTGATCTGGAACACTTATTCTAACCATACCTGGTTTCCAGCCCTTTCCCACTTACATATGGAATGTAATACAGGACCTCTCATATCAATTTAAATCAACTAAGGAAAGCATAAAACTAAATAGGACACATAAGCAGGAGACTGTGCATGCCATCTGCTAGGCAGAAACCCCTGAAGGTTATAAGAGGCCAAAATGGTCATCATAGCTGCTAGCAGAAGAGGAATTAGAGAAGAAAAGAAAAAATCTAAATAACTCAAAGAATCAGTAATATTTCCACTAAGAAAGAAAAGTTGCTCTTGCCCTTATTTAGCCAGCATTAACGAAGCAGTTTTGAGAACAAACTTAACTTCCTCCAGAAACTTCCCTTGCCCTTTAGACTAGGTAAGTTAACCTCTGTTATAAACTCTGGCTTTCCTTTTTCATAACAGTCTCCATACTTTCATGCTGTTATTTTTAAACTATCCATCCTTCATCTAAACTCCGCGATATAAACAATGTGGATTGTATCAGGCAGTGGTCAAAGTATTTTGTACTATTCAATGAATCATCAGGATCTTCCCACCAAGCAGATACCTCTTTTATTTGATAAAAATAAAAAAATAAAATTAAAAAAATAAAACAAAAACAAAAACTAAGGCTTAAGTAATTTTCTCCAGGTCACACATTTTCTAAGTGGTAGAATTAATATAGTATTAAAATAGATATTGGTTCCAATCAATATACTTTGTTGCCTATTTTGGAAAGTAGAAATCTGGCTGTCCTTTGCTGCCATTTCTCTGAGCATAGCACAATGTCTGCACCATAGTTACTGCTCAAAAATATTTCTGAAATAGATAAATGAGCACTTTTTATATGGAAGGTTTCATTCCAAAAGAGCCAAATGAAGTAAGTCACAGCTCCTGCTTTGAGAAACTCAAGTATCAACAAAATAGGAAAACCCTAGTTGATAAGATGAAGACATAGGGTAGATGCTTTCTTTCATTAGCTTGATTCACATATTTTAACTTCAAAAGCTTTGATGTTAACTTTAAAATATATTATGATGCAGCTCAAATTTAATGTGGTGTTTTGCAAAAGTATCATGTTTGAAATACAGGATCATAAGAAATATGCTAGAGTGAAAAGTGATAATAGTAACTTATTGATGACATGATACAAATGCTGAAGAAAAATTAATTGTTATGCTGTTTTTCATTCCTCTTGAAGTGGTTGAATTTTCCTTTAGTAGCAGATTAGTGAACAAAGAGACTTGTGGACAAGAATGCTTGGGGACAGCTCTGGGGAGAATATGAAACAAGGCTAGATAGCTGGGAAATAATGATATATGATGTGACACGCTGTGAAACTTTTACTTTTTATGCTGTAATTTTTAAATATATGGTATTTTTTAGTTTTCTTTCTTTTTTTTTTTCAATTCAAATTTGTAATGAGTAATCAGAAGGGCGGTATAACAACATTTCACAAATGGAAGAAGCCACATGTGAGAACATGATAACCATGAGTTTGGAAAACTATGAGGACAAAAGGCTAACTATAGCCAATAGTGAAGAGTTGTAGCAGAGAAAAGGAAAGAATGAGACCATACTGGGGTTAAATAAATTAGAAATGAGAAGCCTTCATTAGGGTTTGTCTGTGGGAAGGTGTCTGATAATACAATAAACAATTATTCTTCCATCAATAATGTAGGAACTCATCCATTTATAAATGTGCCTAGAACTATATACTATGCCTTAAATCCTCTTTTGCTTGCTTACACTCTAACATGAATTCTCAACATTTAAAGAGATCTTTTATTTTTCTCAGTCTCCAGCTACATGTCAACTCCATCTCTACCACACTGACACCATGATGACTGACATTAGTTTTGATTTGACATTTCAACCGTTGAAATACATAGGCACGCTCACTCGCACTCACACACACAGAGCCTTCAACTTGAGATGTGATTGGCATCAGTCATTTCATAACCTGTCTCTTGGGGATCGGACCAATGGACCTTTTTAAAGCTTGCCTTATTGAACTGACCCTTCTGATCTAGACGCATGATTCATACTTGCTAATCTTCTTGGGAGCCTTCCCTACTCTTAACAAGCCTGTCATTTCTTCTTTTTCTGAAATATTTTTCTCTAGGTACTAGATGATTTAAAATGTTATTTTTTTATGTCTCTTCCTTGACTTCTGTGAGGAAAAAAAAAATCATATAAATGCATAAAGGAGCAGTTATTCAACTTGATTAGTGTCTGTCCCCAAAGGAATTTAGACATCACCCTGTATATGAATTACATTTTAAAGGTACATAAGGCTTCAATTCAATTTAACAAATATAGCACCATAAAATATTTCATTTGGAAAGTTCTTTAAAGTTCAGTAAAACTTTCCACACTCTCTCAGTTACTTGGAGTTCAGATTGTTCTGAATCACTCTATACCAGCACAGCTTTCAAAACTTTGTACAGGAAAAATAATATATGAGTAAGATTAAACAAATGATAATATATTGATTTTTAACATTTTTGTTCAGCGCTTAAAGTTAAATGAAGAAAGTTGTGTGTTATTTTCACAATAAGAATATGAAAGTGTTTTAAAATAAAGCTGGATGAAAAGAAGGGGGGGCAATGAAATACAGGGATTGGCATACTTGATCCCTGAGAGAAATAAAAAAGCATGATACTGTTTGAGTGTTTTGATATGGGGGAGCGTAATGTCAGAATACCAAGCTATTAAAGGAATTCTTAGGGTACTCCACATCTGGTTGAAGAAATAACTAATCCAGTAGACAAAAAAGAGTTCTAAATCAGTAGATTCTCTTTTCTTGTTAACTGTGCTATTCTCCTACTGCAACCTTCACATTAGATTGCCAAGTTCAGAGTCACCATGGACGAGAACAGAGGACACAAGCGTAACAAAAATAGGATTTTTTTCTCCAGAAAATATAAGTTGAGTAAGGTCCTCTGATTAATTTGTCCACAATTTTGTCTTTCCAAGCAAAAATCCATATACTCATACACATTCATCTGGGAGAAAATAGATTCTCATAAAAAGTTGATAGCAATAAGAGTCAGAGTCCAGGTTTGCAGTCTCATTTCCCATCTGTTAGAAATTGAGAAAAACACCTACATGGCCTCTACATACAGGATGAGGTGAGAATCAAGTGTGAATGGGAAAGAATTTTGCAAAATTAAAAAAGACTCTGTGAAGTATTATGCTGTAATATGTCGGTTGCATAATTTTACTTTTCACAAACCTGCAAAGAATAGGGAATAAAATAATCAGCTTGTATCCTCTCTTCTCTCACTTCTTTTAAAAGTTTGAAAAGTCATAATTAAAACTTTAGATAAATCTAAAGTTTGCTCATCCATAATATCTTTACTGTTTCCTGGTTCTCTGAATGTCAATGAGTATACACCTCAAAATTACTCTTATCAATTATGAAGGCCCTTATCTTTGTATTGATTTTTACATGGACAGATCAATAGCAGGACATGACCCAATAATTAATATTAGGAAACTGAATTGCTTTTTTTTTTTTTTTTGGCATTTAGCTTTAGCCACAGAAATATTTATTCTTTACTAATACTGTTTTCATATTCATCCATTTTTTTTACGTTTCTAACACAAATTCTCCTACATAACAACACTGTTTTAACTCATCAAATAAAATTTGGTACCTACTGCATTTCTTTAAACAGGCTAATGTTTGAGTAGTTATATACAAAATATCCTATGTATAATATTATAAATATAAATGTTTTACTCCATACTTTGCCCATATACTCTTCCCAATGTATTCTCTAATGCTGTGTAATTTTACTCAAAGCCTTTTGTTTTTCTCCTTCAATAAACATTTCTGACTGCATGCCCACTATTGTGTGAAGCACTGGAGAAACAAAAGCAACTTCACAATTAATAAAGTGAAAAGAGACAGGCTTAATGAAACCATTTTGACCTGTACAACAATATATGTAAGTATATTATACAGTATTGGGGTACTTTTTCAATATGGGATGCAGCTGGTTCATATGGACTTGAGAGAGCTGACTGTATACTTCTCTCTCCAATCGCATTCAGTAATTTTTATATTAAGATCTTGAAATTGACTATGGTAGAAATATATATGCCATAGAAATAAGCAAATTCAAAAAATACAACTCTTTCCCCACCCCTCAGAGAACCATTTGTTAAACATTCACTGACACCACTGTCTTAAATCATTCCTGGGAGGTTATGAAACCGTAGGGGGGCTGAATCACTCAGCTGACCTCAAAATTTCTTTCTTAGCCTGTGTGTTATAACACAGTTGAAAAAAAGGCCTTTGAAAATTGTTATTTATGGTTATGTATAATTGTTTTACAATTGTGGTACAAAGTCAATTGTTTGGAAGGATGAAGTTGTGTTAACTTTAATTTTTTTTTTATCAAACTGGCCAAGAGACTGTGTAAACTAAAAATTTAAATGAACAACTAAATTTAATGAGTACATATCAACCAGGTAATTTCTGTCATTGAGTTAATTTCTATTACATTATTTTCAAAAGATGAGAATAATATCTCCTAGTGCTTCTAAGTTATTATGCTATCAAAGAAGTTTGAAATCTGTAGAGAACTGTCACAAAATAAACCTTAGTGATATTACTTTGTCTGTGAATAGACATGGTCAGATAGTCAAATAACAGACTGATCACTCAAATTCAGATGAAGTCCCAAATTCAAATGAAGTCCTAATTTGGAAAGAAAATCAAATTCAGGTCAATATATGATAAACCTGAGTTTACCATAGCTGAAAAGTCACAAGAGTTTCACATGCATTCTACCAGTGAGACAAAAGAAGGGATTTATTATGGCAATCTGTTTCTCTCTCCTCAGGAAGTTTCAGCCTATGATCTTATCCATGCTACAAAGTTTTTATTTTATTTTTTTTCATTATTACAGAATATAGGGTCAGTATAGGAAATTTCAAAACTATAGGGCAAAAGAAGTAAATAAAATAAAAGTATAAGCCAGCCCTTCACAAAGAGTCATTATATTATGATGCATTTCCATTCATGTGTATGTGTATATACATATATATATATATATACATGTATACATGTGTATATATTTATATTTTATAGATATCTGAGATAGTGGAGTAGACTTAGATTTGAAACTGCTTTTGTCCTCTATATGTCTATTTGTGCAATATCACATATTTTTACTATTAAACAACTTAAATGCTAGCAATGTATTTTGTTCTATAGATTTAGTATTATCTAGTTAAATAACATCTCATATAAGAAATATAAGTTGCTTCAACTTTTTTTTCTATAAATAATATAGGAATGAAATCCATAAAGTCAATCTTCACATATACATCTATAATTCATTCCTTAGAATAAATTTTTTTTAAATGGTAGTTTAGGATCAAAGAAAAAAAAAATTCCAAGTTTGTTGATAAATATTGCCAAGATATTTTTCCATAGAAGTTGCCCCAAATTTCACCTTAACAATACTGTATGAAAGTTCCATTTTCTTGTATTCTCACCAAAACCACAATTTATTTTTCCTCGTGATGATTGAAAATCCTACATTTTTTTCATTTACATGTCTTTGAGCATAAATTTATCAGTAACTTGAAATTCTTTGTAAATTTCCCATCCATGTCCTTTGTCCAGTTTTTTTTTCTTTTTGAGAAGATATACCTTTGTATATAACAAGTGCAAGAATATTTTTGCGATATTTTATAAGTATTTTCTCAATGTGACATGCTAATAAATTTTAGGGTCAAATTACTTCAATGTTTCTTTTCTTATAACATTTACCTATTATAAAATAAACCTATTTGTTCTGTATCACGCACAGAATGAACTCAGTTCCTCAACTTAAACATCTTATTCATAATAATGATAATAGTAATGATTATTATGATGTAATATTTGTACAACTCATAGAGTTTATAGTACATTTATAAAGTTCAAGCATAAAGTGCTAAGCAGTGTTGTGTTCCCTATGTAAGTTGCTATATATATAGGATTTATCACAAACCAAAATTTATTATACTTCAGAAAAAAATTAGAATTAACTCACAATGTTAATGTTACAGATGAAGAAATTGAGACATAGAAAAGCTATGTGATGCTCAAATCCCCAGAAAGTGATTAAAATAATTTCTTCTAATTCTAGTTGATTATTATTTTCTATTATTATACCCTACCACAAGATAGTCCACTTCATATTTCTAGTATTATTTCTAAGTTCTTTCAATAAGCAAGCCTGATCTCCCTTTAGTATACCTAACACGCAAGTGCTATTTTCATTTTCAGCAATTTAAACTTACTCGGGTGGCAAACAACTAACTCTCCAACATGCCCTTTCACTACCTCTCCACACATACATATACTATCCATTTTTTAAGGCCATCTCAAGTTCAACCACTTTCATAAAATCTTTATTTCTTAAATCCAGAGTGATCTAGGACTCCTTTTCATTATATATATATGCATACACACACACATACATACATATATATATATGTGTGTATACACACACATATGTATATACATACACACACACACACACACACACACATATATATATATATAAAATATGTATTGACCATTTTTAAGTAAGGAAATTAAAGTATATCACATATCATATGGTTATTTTAGGCTCTGTATGTTCAATGATATAAATCTTGTCTTCCCCATTTGCTTGCAGGACCAAGTCTTAACTCATTTATATTTCTCTCAGCAACAAGCATAGCATTGTACATACTTTAGACACTTTATACATACTCATTGAGCAAACATTGTCTATGCTCAGTGTTACCAGATTATTCATTTAGCAGCTCTTTTACCTGCATAAACAGTATACAAACATAACATGAATGAGTTAATGACTATAATGTGCCTCAGGTAATAAACAATAGTTAAAATCCTTTACTTTGTTAACTGCTATTATCTTATTACCAAAGATTAGATTTAACTATGTTTAAGACTGGGAGAATTTAGTTATATAACTAGCATAAATTTTGTCCACCCCTACCCTAGCCTGAACTACCACATGAAAATTGATCCCTATAAGTAATTGTTTGCTCACATTTGTTTTTGCGACTCATGAGCAAGATATTTCCCTTAGCTGATAACACATCATAACTGCCCCAGATATGTTGTTCAAAGGAAGTTATATCAGTTTAAGTTTCCACAGAGGATATACTAATCATATAAATAAATTATACATGTGTACAGAAAATTACATTATAGGGAACTGGACAAATTGAGTTTAACAGCAGAAAACATAATTGTGTAATTTTAGGAAGAAATAAATATTGACCAAAATGCACAGTTTTACAAGTAATGTTATCTCTAATCAGCAACAAACATGTTTCGTGATCAATATTTGTAGTTTGATTCATTTCCTTCCATATAGAACTTGATGGGCTCATCAATATATACAAAGATTTAAAAATAAAGAAGGAGAGAAGGTTTTTGAAATAAACCTTTGTAAAAGTTTCTTTTTTCCGCCTTTCTTTCATAAGTTATCTCAATACCTGCAGGTACCATAAGAAAGTGGAGAGAGTGGAAGGAGGAACCTGCTGAAAACAGAGTAATTTGCTTGAAACGTGGTTAGAGACAAGATTTTAAACTTGGTGAATGTTACTTTGGACTTAGTGAGGATAACATGGGAATGAGACTGAAAATACATGATCTTCTTATAAAATGGTGACGAGCCTGGTAAATTACTGATCCAAAGAGTGTAAGAAAAATCATATAAAGAGAAGTGATGCTGAAGAATGGTATTGTGTTTTTGAGTCTTGAATGTAATAGTCTGGTGAAAAGACCTTATTTTTTATGAAATTGAAAGCCAAAAAAAAAAACAAAACAAAAAAAAGATCATCTGCATCAAAACCACCAGTGAGGTATATAAATTTGTTTCACCTGCAAATTTTACAAGTGCAATATAGATAGGCAATAGGCCAAAGAATATTAAAGAATAAAAATTACATAGAAACCTCTAAGCACCAGGCCCAGTTCCCTTCTAAAGCACAAGAATTCTCAGTGATCTTTCCAGAATCCAGAATTTTAGTGTAGAGGATGAACTTGATGACAAAATTAAGAGGCAATAATTTTCAGAAGTTATATCTAAGCATTGAACCAAGCAACCACAGGGGTTTTATCATCTCCACTGGGAGCCAAGATCTAAGGTTAGAACTGTTTTGATAGCATAGATTCCATGATGAATACAATGTCTCTTCAAGAATGGGGCTCTGGGCCCAATAACTGGGATTCAAAGGAAAGGCTGACCACTATTGCTATGAACATGCATGTGGTGACCTCTGAATCACACAAGCACAGACATTTCTACTTAGAACAAGGAGCAAGAGTGAAGACTCACTTAGAAGTCAAACTGAAAAAAATAGTATCAATTCCTATAGGATACAAAAGTCAATATCAGCAGAGACTATAGAAAAAAGTAAATAGAATTATACAGGAACTTTTTTAAAAAATAATCCCAACACATCAAACTCAAGTGAGGTGATCTTTCAGCAAAGGTGGTGAACACCAGAGGCAGAGATGGTTCAATAAGTGAGCAGTGTACTGAAGACAAAACCCTGAGAAAGAATTCTACATCTGTCTGCATCCAACTAAGTATGAACCCAATTGTGATTTGAGTACCTTAGATAAGACACTATTTTCTATAACAAACTGTCCTTCATGCTAACATTATTAAAAATATCATATAATGTAAGTGTACCACAGGACAGCATTATGAGACAGAAGTGAAAGGAAAAAATGAGAAGAAAGAGAAGAACTGCAAGGTATTTCACTAGAACTCTTTCTTAGAACTTACTTGTACATAAATATTTTCAAAATAAATATACTATCTGTTGAAATGTGTTGGCTTTTCAGATTGTAAAAGTGATTATATTCATCATAAAAATTTTGTAAGACAAAAAGTATAAAGATGATTAAGAAATTGTCCTATAATTTTATCAACTAGACATAATCATGGTAAATATTTTGAGATGTTTTCTCCTATTCTTTTAATGATACAAATATATACAATGTCTAGCAGATTTGGAAATCTGGCTTCTGTATGTTCATTTTTGTTCATTTCAGTATGATGACTGATTTCCTACATAATTAAATAACCTTCAAAATGTGAAAATAAAAATATAGTTACATCTATGTTCATTGGTTGTAATGAACATTCCACTCAGGTGAGGCATGTTGATAATAAGGGGGGCTATTCATGTGTAGGGGTAGGGGGTACATGAGAAATCTCTTGTACCTTTTCCTCGAGTTTACTGTCAACATAAAACTGCTCTAAAGAAATAAAGTTTTAACTTAAAAAATTAACAAAAAAAAAGTAAAAAGAAAACTATCAAATATTAAGACATGATCACTCTAGTACAGTGTGATAGTACTGTATAAATAGATATATAGAAGAATAGACCCATGCCTATTTGGAAACTAGATTTATGACACAGTGCACATTACCAATCAATGGGAAAGGAAGAACTTTTTAAGACATTTTTCTAGAATACTTGAGTATCCAAGTGAAATCAAATTCCTACCTTATACCATACACGAAAATGAATTTCAGATGTGTTAAAAATGTATGTTAAGTGGCAAAATTATTAATCTTAGAAGATGCTATAAGAAAATATCTCTATCACTTCTAGATAGGGAAAGATTTCTTAAACAAGATGCTAAAAGCAAAGCCATAAAGAAAAATATTATAAATTCAACCATATTAAAATTAGGCACTTTTTTTTAATCAAAAGACAATAAAAATGTATACACAGTCCTCATTACTGTCAATAAGTTCTTGAAACCAAAGTGAAATGACATATTAAAAAAACAATTTTTAGCATAAGCTAATTGATATAAATGAGTTAAGTTCCTACAGTATCTCAGCAACATTATGACAAAACATTGAACAAAACGATGTTATTTGAGGACCTGCTGTATGTGTGTATAGTTTGTGTATGTGTATGTATATATCTGCATTATTTAGATATAATATATGCAGATGTATTCATAAATATATACAGATATGTGTATAATATATAGATATATTTTATACACACACAAGATTTTTAAATAAACAAATAAATAGATGGTTGAGGCTGCTGTAACTGCTCTACCTCCAATATCTTCTCCTTAAGTTAATCCAGTAAATATTTGTACTATGACTAATACACAGCTAACCCTTTAATTCTGAGGATGCATGCCTGACAGCTGCTCCCAACCTCACCTGGCCAAGCAGAGAGTCAATCATCTCTCCATTGTGCCACATCTGTACCTGGCATATTTCTCAGAGCATTCACTCCATGCATCAGGCACTGTGCAAAGAGCTTTCTTAACATCTGCTATCTCATTTCTTCCTCATTACAATATTAGTCTTATGATGCATTAGTTTATCTGTTTTATAGATGATGACAGTGGAAATCAGCACACTTGACCTGACAAAGGTTCACAATCCAAGGGGCAGAGCCATAATCCAAATTTCAATTTGACCATTAAAAAGCTCTATTATTTATAACTTTTATGCAATAGTATACATATTGAACTCCATTGTTTACATAAAAAAATTTAAAGTCTACCTGGTTATCTATTGCTGCATAACAAATTTCCCTGAAATGTAATGGATAAAAAATATATATATTTTATGACTCTTGGGTCCAGAATTCAGAAGGGGCTCCTCTGGTTTATTCTATTACATGTTGCATTTGAATGCACTCACTTGGTAGTACTTAACACAGTACTCTACCAAGATAGTTGCACCTTCATTAAAATGCCTGGTACTTGGATAGAGATAGCTGGTAGGCTGGGCTCAGCTGGAACTGCTGACCAGAACATCCTCACATGCTCCTTTAAATTGGCAGTTTTCAAAGTGGTCAGACTTCTTACACAGAGACTCAGGCCTCACAGACAGAGTATCCTAAGAGACAGAAATTAAAATCTGCCAGTTTATTAAGTCTTCTACCTAGAAGGTGCACCGAATCACTTCTATCCTATTCTATTGATTAAAAGAGTCCCAAATTCAAGGAGAGGAGACACAGATTACACTTCTCATTAAAAGGCATGTCAAAATACAGGCAGGCATCTTTAAACTGCCACATCATGAAAAATGTTAATGATAGATTTAGAGAAAATATTAGCTATGTTTAAAACTAACCAGGAACTGATATCTCTAGAAAAGCAGTGTTCTAAACAACTTTCTTTGATAAATGCAATATATTCTGTATGGTCAAATATGGTAGCCACATGTTAGAAGAATGTGACAATTGAGCATTTGAAATATAGGTGTGACCAAGGTTATGGAATTTAATTTTAATTATAATTTTTAGTTAAATTCAAATAGTCATAAGTGGCTATTTACTACTGTATTGAACAGCATAGTTTTGTAACATAAATGACATTTCTAAAAACAGCAAGAAAATAACAACAAAAAATAAAATAAAATAAAAATGGCCAAAGGATATAAACAGATTATTCACAGAAGTGGAAGCTCATCTGCCTCTCAAGTATGTGAAAAAGTATCCAAGCTCAATAATAAACAGAGAAATGGAAACTAAAATGATGATATACTTTACACCTATTTTAATGACAAAAATTAGAACACGGGTTAGTGCCATATATTGCTGGGAATATAGAGAAACAATTAACCTCTCCAACTGTTAGTAGGAAGAGAAACTGGAATAGCTATTTCTGAGAGCAAACTGGCAATACTTGGTCCAATTAAGTAACCATATACTCTGTGATTCATCATAATCTCTAGGGCATGAAAAAGAATATGCCCTGTAGCAGAGAGGTGGAGATAAGTTAAGTGATCATTATTGGAGGAAGGGAAAAGTAAAATGCAATCAGTGAATATTGTGGAATATTACACAGTCTTTAGAAGCAATAGCGGCAACAAAAGTACATACAGCAAAATGAATGAATTTTAAAAATGAAATGCTGAGCTTAAAATTAAGAAACATTAGCAGTCCCAAAACACAGTGTTTTTGAAAAATAAAGTTGCATATGCATACAAAACAATAATATGTATTCCATAAAGATATATACAAGTTTTAGAAAACTTAAAAACATTGCTGTTTTGCAAACTCCAGAGCTTCCTGGGTGAAATCTGAAACTGACCTTTGTACAGGAGGGCAAGGAGAAACCAAAGAAAGGGGCAGGCCACTCCAGATTGATAGGTGTCAATTTTAGTAAGCATGGGAATTTAACATACAAGGCTTGTCTTGGTGGCTGAAAGATGAGTAGATCCCCACACCTGCCCACCAGATCTTGAAAGTTTATATAGAGTCTTTGATGAGGTTCAGTCACAGCATACCATCTAGATGGTCTCAACAACAGGGAGGATAGAGAGAAGGAAAGAAGGAAGGAAGGAAGGAAGGAAGGAAGGAAGGAAGGAAGGAAGGGAGGGAGGGAGGGAGGGAGGGAGGGAGGGAGGGAGGGAGGAAGACAGGAAATCTGCACCTACCAATTGTTAACAGCAGCTGACAATAAACTAAGGACTATGAATATGCAGTCCCCTAAGATTAAGGTTTCTCCAAGTTTATCTCTGAATCCCAATGCCTACACAATATCTTCAACATAGTCCTTGATAAATGCCTTCCAGTGGTTTAACTAACTAACTGTTAGGAAATCCAGATGAGGAGGATTATAAGAAAAAAGATGAAAACTATTGGTTAAAGAGAACTTGAAGCTACTATTAATTTGTACTCTTTTCTTTGCCACTACTACCCCAATATGAGTTTCTGAAAGCTCTTCCACTATCTATTACACTCGTTTAGGCAGAACTGGGGAAAAATGATGGTTCTGGTAGGTCTTAGAGCCTGAGAAGGCATCTGCTTGAGAGATGAGAAAGTTCTGAGCTAATAGTTTAAAAATGTAATAACCTTATATTTCATGGCAGCAATATGAGCACACGGACCTCTGAAGTAGGTTGAATAACGGTTTGGAAAGATATCAGGTCCTAATCCCTGGAATCTATAAATGTTGGCAAAGTCTTCATAGATATGATTAAATTAAGGTCCTAAGATTGGAAAGGTATCCTGGATTATCCAGGTGGGACCTAAATGCATTCACATGTCTGCTTATAGGAAAAAGGCAAAGGAAAATTTGACACATACCCGGAGAAGAAGGCCATGTGAAGACTGAGCAGAAAGACATTTGAAGATGATAATTATAAACCAAGATATGTCAGCAGCCACCAGAATGGGGAAATAACAAGGAACAGGTTCTCCTCCAGAGGGAGCATGGTCCTACTTGCACTAACTTTTGTCTAGTAACATTGACTTTAGACTTATGACTTCCAGAATTGTGAGAAAATAAATTTCTGTTGCTTTAAGCCACCAAGTTGGTGACAATTTGTGACAATGGCCACAGGAAAGTAACAATCACCAAAATGGAAACAAAAGCTAATGAGAGATTAATAGATTTTCTGAAGTCCAAATACACCTACTCCAGACCAGTGTGGAGTAGAGTAAATTCCTAGCAAGCAGGAGCAGTAAAAAGATCAGATTAAAAATTTGAGATCTCCAGTGGTTTGGAATTCAGAACATTCTTAGTTATTTTCACCTTTCTCATTCTGGACCAAGTGAGATGGAGTTTCCTCTCCTACTTCTACAGGAACTTGCTTACCCGGGCCTTAATTCTAGTCTAAAATATCACTCTTTCCAGCAGGCCTTTACCATAAAAATTACATAATCTGTTAATGACTCAAGCCCCTGCTCAGAATCTTGTTTTATCCCTCACAGATGTGCAAAAGTATGTCATTAAGTACAAAATAATTATACTATGTCACAATAGTTACAGGATAGTTGCTCTTTTCCAAACTCTGATTTGCCCTCTAGTCCATTGTTCTCAACCTTGACTTATTAGAATCCCCTAGGGTGTCCTAAAGTTTACTGATTTGTGAGTCCTATCCTCAGATATTCTAATTTAATTGATGTGGGGTGCATGCTGGGCACAGGGAGTTTTAAATACTTCCTAGGTGATTCTCACTTGCAGCCAAAGTTAAGAACTGCTGGTGTAGTCTTTCTTTTCTTTTATACCGGCTCTAGGGAAAAGAAGGGATATGATCTCAAATCGACATGCCTAAAAGTAAAAACAAATCACCATATTTCTTTTTCCAGAAATGTTGACTTAAATCTGACTTTTATTTACAAGGTGAACATTGTTGATAAGTCAAAGGATACACAAGCATTAAGTAGATACAAGAAGACAGGGCCATCCTAGTGGGAATAAGTGGGAATAAGCCGGCTCCACCCACAGTTGCGTTTACCTGGGACACACAGCAATGATACCGAAAGCCTAACTGTTTGATCCAGCTGAGGTCACTTACTCAACAGGAATCCCACCTCCCTTTCTCTCCAAAACCAATTCTATTTATAGCACTGCAGCCTTAAATTTTTGAAGGAAAAACAGCTTGCTACTCAGTTTGCAGTACTGATAACTTAAGTACATTTATAAGGGTCACAGAACTTAACATCTACATTTTTCCTCCTATGTTCTAATTTCCTGCTTCTCCACACTATTTATGTTCACCTGTTACCCAATTAGCACCCCAGTAAGCTAGACTCTGTGGTTGTTTTACCCTAGCAATTAACCCTCTCCAGCACTCCCCTCTGCAAAGAGCTCCTGATTAATATAAACTGCTCAATTATTCACCTAACAACAGGAAGCATGCCACTGTAGACCAGGAAGAGAACAATTTATTTTTTTCTTGGATCCTAATGTTCCCAGTATTTGCTGAGAAGAAAGATTTTCCTGAAATAATCTGGAGGACTTGGTTGAGGTTTATAAAGGCACAAATTTATAAAATGTCAGCACCTATCTACTGGTTTGAGATGGTCAGCATCTCTAGTTTGAAAAAAATGCTAAGATGAAAGAGGAAATTCAGTAGCTTTCCTTTTTTTTTTTTAATTCTATAAACTGCTGACATGAATTTCTCATTAATGACCACAGTGACATGTAGGAAAGATGTAAAGTAAAAAATGGGGAAAAAGGAAAGTAAAAGATGGAAATAAAAGGAAAAGCAGAATATTAAATGCTGAGTTATCCAACATTTTTAAGAAATGGATGTTTTATTTAAGTATTATTATTATTTTTTTTATAACTGAAAGTATTGTGCACCCTAGACACTGGTTTCCTATTACTAAAAATGTAACATGATATATTTAACAGAGAAACTTCAATTAAACATTACTTTTTCTGAAAACTTTTAAAAAACTTCAGAATTTCACATGCCAGATATATTAATTACCATGAACAACGATCTTGCAAGGTAATAAACTGAGAGACAATATCAAGTTGATAATACCTATATGTTTCTGTGGTTCACATCTATAAAATTTAAAATTTATGGTGGGTCAGATATGTGTCGACACACAATTTTCCAGAAAGGTATACACCATTATGCAAATTCCAGAGTTTGCCATAACCATATTTGCACCTGTTCTAGAGAATTGCATATAGCTGCCTACATATCTTATGTGTACATGTTTGAGGAGAAAACATTACTTTTTAATCTAGACTAAAATGTATTGATCACATTTTGTTCTATTTGTCCTTACCCACACATTATTCATAAGATAATTATTCTACAAGTGAAAAGGAACAAGGCACACAGAACTACTGAAGCCCATGTGCATAATTGGATGGAGGACTATAAAGAAGATGACCTTAATTTTATCTGGAAAGAAAATATATTAAAGCTAAAATTGATTATACAGAATTGCCTGCTAAGCAACTGAAGCAGAAGGTGCTTCAAAGAATCTCACTCCGAAAATTCAGTCAAATGGTCCTCTGCTTCCTGAAATCTTTCCACTGCAGACAACTGCAAAAGCCAGGTCTTTTCAAAATGCTGGAATCTGTTTTCTCAGCCATGGATACAGTCTCCCTTTTCCAGAAGCCTTAATTAACTGAAATTCTAATCCTACCTAAACTTGGATGAAGAAAAAAAAAATGAAAGACCCTCCTGAATACTGAATTCCTAAACCTTGGAAAACTATTTGCAGACAAGAGGTAGCTGGTGCATAGCTGTGACTTCTTGCTCCGAATGAAAACAGCTTGCAAGCTGCAGTGTTCAGGAGCAGAGAAGAGCACAGTCACCTCTTCCTATGAAATTTTAACAATTCATTAATGGAAAAAGACGGCATAAAGGGATGCAGGATCAGAGGCAGCTAGGCAGCATCAAATTCAGAGAGCATGAAGGATTGAGAAGGCACGTGGAAACTCAGACTGAGGAGAAAAGGCAAAAGAAGAGGGAGATTTGATAGAAATAGGAACAAAGAGAGGAGAGACAGAAGGTAAAAAGGGATGGAGAGATTAGAGGACTGAAAGGAAAAGAGAACAAGGATTTGAATAAAATTCAAATATCTAATCTGGTTTTACTTTTATACTCCTCTTTGTGGGAGAGTTTGACTGTAAGATGCTGATTGTTCCACGTTTTTTTTCTAAGTGCCCCTAACTGACCAAACCATGTGTTAAAAACAGTTTTCCTTCTGGAAGGGATTATGCCCTTTGACTTTAAAAGACATTTCTCCCTTTCCCAACATCAATAAGGCTTGATGGCTGTGTGTGCGCTGGTGTGGAGCACAGCAGGGCGTCTGCAGAGCAGGAAATTTTACAGAAGTCAGTTAAGCTGGTGCAAGGGAAGCATTGTTTCTTAAACATCCTTATCTCGGACAGTGAAGGTATATTTGTTTGTAAATATACATGTCATGTATGTGCCCATGTAAAGAAAATAAGTTTAAATATAATTTCCAAATAAACATGAGAAAAATTGTCCATTTTTGAGTGTGTCAAATGACTGCAAAGTGTTTTGCAGCCACTGACAGCCCAGCCCATCCCTGAGGCCACCCTGCCATCTAGTGGGATGCTGCCTGAACTCCTTTTGCAGCTACAGCCGGCCTCATTTACCCTCACAGCTGGAGACAGGAAAGTGTATTCTCCTAAATGTGTTAACTTAGCAGTGCTACACACTAGAAACAAATTAATATATAATTCTTCTGTGTCTTAAGGTCATTACTGTCGAGGCATAAATTAATAGAGCTATTCCAGTTAATTCATTTTGGCATTTGCTTTTGCATGTCTGAGCATATATGTGAAAATAGGCCTCCCTTTAATGCCTAGTGGGGGAAAAGGAAGGAGGCCTAAAAGTAGTTAAGCCAGATGAGCAGACATCTGACCTAAAAGCCAGACAAGAGCTACACTTTTCAGATACAGCTGCTTTACCATTCTCAGTTCCCTAAGCCCAGCCTAACAAAAGTCTCACTCAGCCAAGCTGAAATAGGAATTGGGGGTGGGTGGGAATAAGGCCAGAGGGAGACAGGTCTGGGGTCACCATCAGAAGGCAATGTTATAAAACATATTTAGTTCAACTTTCTATAAGGCAGAGTGTCCTGTTACAAGCAAACAAGGGCTCCTCTTTCTGAGCACAAGTGGCATGTCCATGTCCAGTCTGACAAGCCTGGCTATTAAAGAGGCTGTAAGGATGGTCATCTGCCCTTATCCCAGAGGTGGATGCATTTTTATCACCGCTCCCCACATTGGTGAGTTTCCAGATCATATACCGATATCTACAGCAATGCTCTTTTACTGTGAAATAAAAAACCCACAGCAACAGAAAGGGATGACCATGGGGGTGAGGGTGCAGGTGGGATAAAATCTCCCCATCTAATTTTGATTCTTTTCAGGATGCATAGGGGCACTTAAGGAAGGGGCTATACCAACTTCTCTTTTTGCTTTGTTTTGGTCTATTTGGAGGTTCTGATGAGATTTTAGAGTGCCACTCTTTTCTCAAAGTAACTTCCATAACAGCTAGGGTTAGACTTACATTAGAATATCAGATCATCCCAAATGTTTTTTTTTGGGTGGGGAGAGAGAGGGAAGGCTATTGCTATTCATATAAATTCTGGACTTTAAACAAAAATATCTAAAAACTCCTTCAAGGAGTTCTGGTCAAGATGGTGGAGTAGATAAGCACTGTACTAGCCTCCTCTCACAATCACATCGAAATTACAACTAACCTACTACAGAACAGCCATCATTGGGCGTTGCCTGAAGTCTAGCTGAATAGAAGTCCTACAACTAGGGACATACAGAAGAGGCTACTTCAAGACCTGTAGGAATGGTAGAGATGCAAAATAAGCTGGTCCCATACCAGTAATGTGGTGGTTGAGAATTAGGAGAAATATCTCATCTGTGGAGGTCCCCTGGGAGGAGTGAGGGGTCCTGGACCCAGCCTGTGTTCCCCAATCCAGGGTTCCAGTGCCAGGAAGAGAAGTGCCTATAACTTCTGGCTTTGAAAACCAGCAGAGATTGTGGCTGAGTGAGATAAAGGGCCTCTGCAGTAGCAGATGTTCCTCTTAAAGGGCCACCTGCAGTCTTATTTGCTGATGGACTCACTTGCACTGAGTAACAGAGCTGGGATATCAGCTCTAAAGGCACCAGGGACAAGCCAGGAGGAACTAAGCTGTCTGGCTTCAGGGCAAGGGCTGGAGGGGCAGCTTTCTGCCACATAGAAGTACTTGCAGAGAGTATTTTTCCTTTTTTGAGCCCTCCCCAACCTGGCTTGCAGATCCAGGAGGCTGCCATATCTGAGTCTCTGGCAACACAGCTAACACTGGTCACCCTACCCTGGTGACTCCCTGAGACCTCACTACTCCCAACGTGCAGACCCACCCAAGCCAACTCTAGTGGATTTATCATACAAATTGACTGTCTTGGCTCACGTTGCAGACTTTTTAAAAATCTCTCAATGGTTTGCAAAACCTAAACATGCAGCATCTGGCCTTTCTGCACCCCATACCTCTTGCTGAGAAGCCCCAAGCTTAGTAACTGGCCTGAGTTTGTGGCTTGGCCTTTTAAGGTACTTTTAAGCCCAGTGGGAGTGGTGGCCATCTGTAGATTGCTTGGTGGCTCATGCCAGGTGGCCCTGAACAGGGTATAGGCTGCAGCTGAACTTGACCTGTGGCACAGCCCCTTCCAGGAGACCCCAGCCTTTATATCCAGTAGCAGGTTTTGGCCTAGCTAGAGCACCACCCAGGATCACATCAGAGGATGACACATCCAAAAGCCAGACAGGGCAGGTAATAGAGCCCTGATAAAGTGAATCCTGCTCTGTAAGGTCAGCCCCTGCACAACAACTCCTTCACTGTAGTCACTGGTCAGTCCTCACAACAAGTTAGCCCAAGGGTCATCCCTCCTACCAATGAGCAAACAGCAACCACGGCTCAGCTACAATAGGAAGACACATGCAGTCCATAAAAAGGACATATCTGAAATGCCTGACTTAGGTGACCTGGGAAGACTACCACTGGGCCCCACGGCACACCTACAACATAAAGCTACTCTACTAAGATTGGGAGACATAGCAGCCCTACCTAATAAATAGAAACAAATACAAGTAGGCCAAAATGAGAAGACAAACAATCATGCCCAAAATAAAAGAACAGAACAAACCTCCAGAAAAAGAACTAAACAAAATGGAGACAAGCAATCTACCAAGTACAGAGTTACAGCATTTGTTATAAGAGTGCTCAATGAATATAGGGGAAAAGTAGATGAACTCAGTGAGAAGTTTAACAAAATGATAGAAATCATAAAAGTGGAGAGAGAAAACATAAAAAGAACCAGTCAGAAATGCAGAATTCCTTAGGAGGAATTAACAGTACATTAGATAAAGCAGTGGATCAAATCAGAGATTTAGAAGATAAGGTAGCAGAAAACATCCAATCAGAACAGCATCAAGAAAAAGAATAAAAAAAAATAAGGATAGTTTAAGGGGCCTCTGGGACAATATCATGCCTACCATCATTCACTTCATAGGGATAGGAACTGAGAACACGGAACTGAAAACCTATTTAAAGAAATAATAACTGAAAACTTCTCAAACCTGGCAAAAGAAACAGACATACAAGCCCAGGAAGCAGAGCGAGTCCCAAATAAAATGAACCTAAAGAGGCCCACAGCAAGACACATCATAATTAAATGCCAAAGATTAAATACAAAAAGAGATTCTTAAAAGTAGCACAAGAAATATACTATACTATTGACAATGCAAATGCTGTGAGTTAAATACTCCACTGAAACTGCAGTGCCTCATAACTTAGTTACAAAGAAAAGATTTACTCACATAAAACAAAAATAGCCTATGCAAAACACATTAAATCAAATTTATTAACCAGAACTATGCCTCTGAATCACCTGCAGGACAAAGGATCAGGCCACCCAAAAATCATAATCTCTGGGTACAGCCTCTTTGTTTTTTACAAGTTTCCATAGCTAATTCTGTTGCAGAGCCAAGATGAAAGCCTATGATTCAATATTTAAACAATTTAAAAGAGAAGAAACAAATCCTTACATAGGCGATCCCATTGAATAACCAGAAATGAGAACAAGCATATAAAATTAAATTCCAGACGGTGCAGCATGGACCTTAGCAATGTGTTTTTGTGAGGTAAAATCAATGAGACTGAGGGTTAATAAAGACACAGAAAGTGTCCTAGACAGGGCAGAACTTCAAAAATGGGTGGAAGATAAATACAGCAAGAATGAAGGAGCAGATGTGCAGATGAATGCAGATATTCTGCACTCCTGAAGGAAAACACTGCAAGTTCTAGGGATCAGAGAGAGCTGCCTGGTGAAAAAGAAATTTATGTAATTGAGAGCAGAGAGTCCAGCCCACTTCTGGAGCAGAAAATGGCCAGAGTACAGCCATCAGAGTAAAAAGAAGAAAAAATGAACAGTCTCAAATATGGCCCATGTTCTATCTCAACAAGTGCACACACTTCGCTTTTGTCCAAGGCCTCCCCAACTGTCCCACATCAGGATATTTTGAATCTCTGAGAATTAGATGGTTGGTTTTTCCTACTATGCTGCTACCTGGAAGCTAACAATTTCTACTTCTGGGTAAGATACTGTACTCTGCTGCCTTAAGCAGACAATTAATTTATCCTCTTGGCTGCTCACTGCCCATCCTTAATGTACTTATAAAAGGAAATAATGCTTACTTAGCTTTAATTTGTAGAGTGTCTGGAAGTAAAAAGGAATGTAGGAGATGAGACCAAAATCACTGTACCAAGAATCATCCTGATCATCATTAGATAATCTCGTCAAATATAACTTCATAATATTGTTACAGAGAGAGATATCAGAGCAGGTGGATAAGAAGGATCTTCATATGAGGGAGTAGAGTATTATCACTTTATTTTTTATCTTTATGTATCATAATTACAAAATGTGCTGAAATTCAGCTGGTAACCAAGTATATTGACTTCTGACGCACTCTGAGCATCCGTGGTTATCAAAGCTATCCCATAAATTTATCCAAGATGAACAAGACTAAGCCCTGATTTGTGAAAATTTTGTCTAGTTGGATTGAGAAATAAAGTCAACAAGTTAATCGAAAGAACATAGTGATCTACTTGACGAGGCAGTTAGAAAGTTCCAGAAGAAATACTCATGCACAGGTTGTATGATACTCTGTTATATGGGAACATGAGCTAGAAGTTGATGGTCAAACAAGATTCCTGCCAGCTATTACATACATAATTCTGAAGCATTTAATTTTATTTTACTCAAAGAAACATTTATTAGACTCCTATGGCGTACGTGTTTTTACTCCTTAATTGGCATACAAAGCCCTTTGCCATCTAGCCCAAACCTGGTCAGACAAATTTTTCTCATATTGTTCTCCCATATACATTTTGTTCTAATCATGTTGATCTGCGTAGTGCCCTCTGGGTATGCATTATGCAAACCTGCTTTCACACGTTGCATCATATTGTTCCCTAATTGTCATCCACTATGAATGACTCTCCACAAATCAAAATCTGCCCCAAATTCAAGTCAGTTCCTTTCTCTCACAAGGAGTCTTTCCTTGAAAGGTTCAATATGAAAAGCCTCATAGTAGTATTGGTAGTGTTTGATATCTCCATCACCATATCTCACATCACATTACATGGTTAATTATCTAGGGTCTTTTCTTCCTTTCTAAATGTCAATTCCTTAAGATCGAGACATATGTTTTAAATAGTCCATCCTCTTTCCAGCAACTAGCGCAGTACCAGCCCTAGACTTTATGCACAATGAGGTCCAGGATCACTCATTTGTTCACCACTATATTTTTAGAATTTGACATAGCATTCAGGGAGCTACACAAAGGAGAATGACACTTTTCCTTTTAAGTTTCTAAAATAAAAAGAATGCCTGCTCCAATCTAGCCTGTAGAAGTACACACCACATTAGATGAATGCCAGAAGAATAGAAGTGTCCACTTTATTTTCAGTATGTTGAAAAAGAAAACCTCACTCATCTTTTTAAAGGGAAAAAAAATTACACACTTCCTTAAAGTGAACTTCTATTTGATTAATAATCTCCAATGAAATGTAGAGATAAGAACTGAAAATGTTATAGAAACATAAAATGAAAGATTGTTCATGTTATGGGAATTGTTATGTAATTGTTATTGATCTTTGAGGAACTATTTAAAAAAAATAGTTCATGTCCATTCAAAATTACTCCATCAACAAATATTTATTTATGGGATCTGCTCTATACAGAAAGCTGATTAGAAAATCTTGATTCTGTGTAGGGTACACTGAGAACTGCCTCAGAGGGTAAAAAGGAATACTGTGAAATTGAACTCAGCCTTGACCAAGTTACCAATCATTATGGATTTCTACATATTTCTTATAAACATATCAGCATGAATTTAGATTCATCATTGGTAACTTTGTAAATGGGAAATTTTATGTAACCCACAATAAAAACAAAGTCATAGTATAGTAATGTGCTTTTTATTGAATCCATTCAGACCTCTTCCATTTCTAAAAGTAATTTTCACAAAAGAAGGTCTGTAAAGCAAGACCTTGGTTATGAAAAGCAGCAATGTATTTCAGGTACAAACAATGCTAAAATCTGAAATTGAGAGGTTCCCATTATATTTTGGATCTTCAAAACAAAAAAAGAACACCTGCCTGTTACCCCTTTATTTCTTCCATTCTCTCCCGGTGTCTGCACATGAATAAAGGATTTGTAATGTTGCCAACCTTGCCACTTAATGATCTCGATGCATCTACATAATAGCCTCCCGATACTGGCCATTATGGATGAGATTCACGTTATTTATAAATTAGCTCTCTTGTTCCTGTATATTCCTGAGTTTATCATCATTAAAAAGAAGAAATGTTTCTCAACAAAAGGCCCAGGCACTATAGTGATAGACACAATAGTAATGCTTAGATACACAGATAGGCATGTTTCCATTTTGGTATTTTTTATCCATCTTGACTTGTCCCAGATATGCCATTTTCTGATTCTCAGGGTGAAAAATGTTTTAAAATACATTTGCGTATTCATGGACTGTTGGCCATATTCACATTTTTATATTCAGCTAATATTTAAATGTATTTGGGAAACAGGCCTCAATTTAGATTTGCAATGTGGTATGAAATATCATAAAGGGAAATTACTTTGAGGCTGTTAGATCTGGTGCAGCTGGGGAGATGGAGAAGTTTGAAACATCTGTCAGCCCACAACATTTTTACAAACCCTTTCTACACTCAACAATACTGAGTGATGTGGCTGCTAACCCAGAAAATATAAATACCTGTAGAACACTTGAGCAAGAAAATGAATCTAATTTTCAAATGTTTTATTTAAATTCTTACCAGTTCATAGGCTAAGTTCTTTTGGGAAGACCAATATCTTCTAGAAGGGCTTATAGTTGTGCCAGTTGTAAGAATGGTTTAGTATATGCCTGAAAAAGACAAGGGAGAATTTCTCATAAGGCGGGAAAATAAGAAGAAAGGTTTTGAGGAAAGCAGCTATTTTGAGAAGACATTCAGTGCCTTCATAAGCACTTAATACATTAACTCTCAGTCTCTTATTTGCCTGTAGGCAGTTAGCCCAGTGGATTCTGTACAGAGTGAGCAAGATCTAACCCATACAAAAGTATAGGTCCTAACTTTACACGTGTTATATCTTGTGCCCTCAAGCTAAGCTATATTCCACTTAGTCATCTTGCAAAGTTACCTGGGCAAGAATGTAATCTGATTCTAATGCCTGACAGAATAGTCTATTGATATGGAGATAATGGTGGCACTTCTTGTCCATAAAGATCTCTATGACATCTCTTCTACAGTGAATAAAAGAGCCAAATACAGAACTCAACTCATGGGCACTACTTAGTATAATTATGATTATGAAGTTGATGGTGATGTCATGATAAGGGTAATGGCGGTGATTTTAGCAAAAAGGAAGTTCTCCAAGATTTCTACCAATAAAGGGCAAGCATTTTCTTTGTGGCTCTCCCTCCAAAAAAAAAAATAAAATAAAATAAAAAAATAAAATAAAAAAAAAAAAAGTAAATAAACCAAAACAAGCAAAACAAAAACAAAACTCATTTTATCATTTTATACTGTCTATGTTGTCAGTGATGTGTGTATGTGCCTAACCACCTGGGAGCTAACCCAGAATTATCAGATGAGACTGGTGTAAGCATCTAACTTCTAGTTGTGGCCTGAAATAAAGGATGCCCTGTGGTGGTGTATCCTTCTCTCCAGATGTAGATAGGGCTCAAAGTCAGATAATGAAAAAGTTGTTGCCTATCTCTGGCAAAATTTACATTGATTGAAGAAAAAATCACTCAACAAACATTGCTGGCCCACTTGCATGATCTTGGAGACACATAGTCTATATTCATAAAGTATTTTAGGATAATTAAATATGAGGTTCTAGAACACTTCAAGATGCAATTAATCATTGAAACAAGCAATGACTCTCATTCAACTAAATGCACTTCACAGTTGGGGAGAGAAAGTGAGGTTGGAAGATTTTCTTTATAAATTTGCTAAGGGTAGGGGTTTTACAGCACTCAAGTTTGCTATGTAATTTCTCTTCTACAAGCAGTAGTTTAGAGCCAGCTAATAAATTACAAAGAGATGAATTTGTAACAAAAATTTTCAACATGGAAAATCTTAGATTACACTCAATGGAGACCAAAAAAGTGTCACAAGGGTCACTATCCAATATTAATTAAAAAATAACTCAATAATTAGTTATCCTTCTTTGAATATTATATTTATTTCCTCACCAAAAATGTAAAATCTTTAGATCAGAGGTGTGATTATATTTGTTTTGTATTCTTATCAGCGTTTAGCACAATGCCTTGCAATGAGTAGATGCCCAATAAATATTTGTCAATTGATAGCTGGATTAATATTCCCAACATGCAGTTCTCATTATAACACTATTATACACAAACAAAAAAATTTTTAGTGGCTCCCTGTTGGCTGTAGAATAAAGTATGAGCCTTTTAGCTTTTAAGTCATTTTATATCTTATAACTGAGTCCAAACTTATCTTTTTACTTTTAATTTTCTACCATTTTCCTCACGGAGCTCACCGTTTTCTATTTTTGTGCCATACTTCCTTCAATATCTTGGTTCAATTTATTTTCTTCATATGAAACATTCATTTTCTCATCATCTCATATCTTTTCTGGTCAAATGTTACTTCCTTCATGTGTCCTTTCCTAATTCTCTCTGAGACTCTCAACTTGAAATGATCATTGCTTCCCTTGAAACCCCATAAAACATTAGACATTTCTCTTTCATGGTTTCTCACATTCTACAGTCATCCTGTGTATGTCATATTTGTTCTGCCATTCTGTAAATTCCCCAAGGGCAATACCTACCCCCAAACTTTGATTTATCTTTGAAAATCTCAAGGCTTTTAATATCTTTGAACCCTTAGGATCTTACACAGAGAGGTTCCCAGTAAAAACTTGTTGAATTAATTTGCTATTGATTAATCTATATATAGGAGAGGTAAAAATCTGAGTAGAAACTCTGATGGAGTTTTTAAAATGATCTCTTCCTTTTGATACAAAATATTAGAATTGTATACTGAGTCTTTCTGAGTGGTGTGATTTAGCTTAGAAAGCCTTTACTAAATGCCATGATTGGCAACTTTTAAGAGTTACTCCAGCCACAGCAGATTCATCTATATCCTAACATGCGCTCCTCTCCTGCATTTTTAAAACTCTCTACCTCACCTGTTTCTGTATAGTTTTTCCTTCTTTGTGCTATTTGCCCGACTTCCTTACTGATGAACTTTATGCTTGTTCCATCTTTTTGTTCTTGTCTTGCTCATATAATTAAAATAGCTCATAACCTGACTAGCTTTCTGGCAATAGTTTTGTCTCTCCAGTTTGGTCTAACACAGTAGCTGTTTAACTTCCAAAGAGAAAAAGAAAAAAAGTCATGGCTTTAATCTCTAATTATCAGTATAATTATCAGTATTCTGCTCCCTGAGAGAGGAAGGAAGTCAAAAGCAATAAATACAAAAGGCACTCCCTATACATGCAGTCATTTAAAACATACGCTGAAAGAAAGTCTATCCCTCCAAAACAACACAAATACTCTGCTTAGAAGATGCCTATACAGTCTCCCAAACTTCTGGACTTTCCTTAGAGAATATGTGACATAATTTTTCCAGGAAGACCTCCAAGAAAATACTAGACTCTGAGATCCTCAAGAGGATGACTATGCATTATTTACTGGCACACCCTAAGTATCTAGTGTAGTGCCTTTGATACAGTGGACTCTCTGTAAATATTTGCTGAATAAGTAAATTTATATATTAATAAATAAATGGATTGTTTCTATAGTCCTTAACTTGAAAAAAACTGGTTCAAGGGGTCCCATCCTTTCCTTCTCCTGCTGAGTATGCCATGCATAAGAACTCTGCTATTTGCCCAATGTTCACTTCTCAAAAATCAGATAACCACAGTCTTAAATAAAGAGAGAAAAGGTTGAGAGCAAGAGAGAGGACATAGGAGGAATAGGCTTAGAAAAGAGACAAGTAACAAAGAAGGAATTTATAAAAGTATAAAAATGCCTTCATTTGCGAGAAAGTTTACTATATTTTCCAATGTGTGTTTGCATGCCTTTTCGCTATTGAGTCTCATGATTGGCATTGCAGCCAAAGTAGGTATTATTTTCTCCACATTGCTGAAACTTTACATGCACATTACCACATTCCACATTATATTACAGTTGAGAAACCTGACATCTACAGAGTGGATCCAGCTAGTGGGTTACCAATTTCTTAGTTCCAGAATCCAACTCAGTGTCTATAATGAATTTATTTTTCAGTTGGTAATCTAATTACAATTCATTGAGCTAAACAGATACCATGTAGAATACTTTGGCTCATTTCTTTTCAGCTTCCTTTCCTTCCATCCCCACAATCCCTATCTCTTCCTTGTTTTAAGGTTAGCTGAATTCCTGAAATACTCTTATTTTTTCTTATATTCAAGAAGCCTTTCATGCTATTTTCTTGCCTGTCAGTTCCACAGTGATAACCCCACCACCACCACCGCCCACCCATGCACACTTCTATCCTATGTACTCCCAGTTACTCGGCTCATTTATTGGAAATGAATAATTGAGTCCAATTACTACACCCATGGCTAAGCAAGTTCTGAGGAATCCCAGCGAAGCAGAGGTGGCAGCACCATTAAGACTAAGAGCCTGTAGCATAGCAGTCAAGTGTTGTCTTTAACACAGTGTGGCTGAAAAGTATTTGGTTAAATCAGGCAGAGAAAATGCTTGCTCTCCACAAGATTGCTACATTCTTTACTAAAAGAAATTTCTGAGGTTTTCTTCTCAAACCAGTTTGAAAAGAAAAGCTTACTGCTTAGGTTTTTTGTTTGTTTTTGCATTTCTTCCTTTTCAATACACAGTAGTATCTAATGGACAGCAGAAACTGGAAGAAATGTGTAAAATCTGCCTAAGAATCAAAGGTCTTGATTCTGGCCTTGGGCCACTCTCTTATTTACTGGGAGATGTAGCTGTCAAGTTGCAGTGCCTGATTAAGTAAGCCTATGAAACCTACCTGTGAAGACAAAGGCCCTTCTCCCTCCAGGGCCATAGGGCCATAGTCCACCTCTGAGAGCCAAGAGTAGCTGGAAATTGGCCTCACCAAGCCCCTTGTCAAGCATCTTTATTCAGGGCACACAGATCTCACCATAATAGGTGGCCTTGCTTGGTGTCCTTTGTCAAACTGCCCTCTTATACGTTCAGGCATACACAGGAGGTTCTAGGAGCCTCCAGCACTGTAAAATTAAGTGAGAAAATCTCTCCTGACCTTTTCTTTCTGCTCCCCACTCCTTCCTTAAGCAGCATGTTCCAGACCCCCTCAGTTTCACTCCCTCAATTTATCAAACCCCATTTGAACTTGGCACCCAGAAGGGTGTGATTCAAGACTGCCAATTTTTACTCCAGTTTCCAAGCTCTGCAATATATAGCATTACTCTTCTCTCAAACAGCTGAGGATTATTCCTACCAGTGTTTAGGCCATTGACCTCATTGGGAAAATGGGCATATGCTGCATAGAGAAGTTTTTATGATGATAAATGTCAGATTGTAGCTGTGGAGTTATTTCAACAAATATAGAAAGGTGTGTTATACCAGTGCAGTACGGAGAATTTCAGGCAGATAGATTGAATCTCTAGAAAGGATTGGAAAACAGATGCCTAATTGCCATTATATGCTTCTATGCTGGGAAAGCGAGAGTGTTCAGATAGCTGCTGATCTCCTCATCCTCATTTTCTCACTTGGAGAGAAAAACAAGCAAAGTTTGTGTTCTTTTCATTTGTTTCTTTGAGATTCCCAAGGAGAGTGCTTGGCAGAAAAAAATAATAATAAATCAGACCTTTTTTTCCCCCTTCCCCTCTTGCCTTGAGATCCCTGATTTATTTACTCCATGATATGAGTGGCTTTTGGAATTAAAACGTCCAAACTCAAAGGAATAACAGCTAGGAGGAAGAGAAGATAAGCCCAACAATAGAGTAAGTTAGAAAAAGGCAAAGCAGTGGGAAGCAAGAGCAGAAAGACAAGAGAAATGAATGAAATAAGAGAAGGAGGGATAGAGATGTGGAGAGGAAGAGGAGGAGAATGGGGAGGAGGAAAAGCATGGGGGAGAGAGAGACATCAAGAATAAGAAAAAGAGGGATGGCATGGGGGAATGAAGGAAAGAGAAGGGAAATAGGAGAAGAGGAAACATTAAGAGGGAAAAAGAAAGAAAAAAGGGAAGAAAAATATCGTTTGAGTAACTGATGCTTAATTTTGATACAAAGGTAAATTTTCATTTAAAGCACCCGATGTCTTCCTTTGCCCCAGCTAGGATTTAAAAGACAGAAACTCAATTTAGTTGCTCTTTTCCCTAATAAAAAATACGTTTTACCCCAATGGGAAAACATGTTTCTTTCTGCCAATAAGTGTCAGCAGCTAATCTGAAGACCTCAATGAAATAATGCCATTAAATAATTTAATATGGAAAAAAGCCATTGATGTCTGCAAAATAATGTATAGATTTCAGATGGATCAAACTTTAAAACAGAAAAAAAGTGTAAGGAATAGGCTGTAGGGAACAAAGGGGCATCTGCCACAAAACAGAAAGAAAAGACATTAGGCCTGGGGAACTAAAAATAGCCATGGCAAACATTTATGCTGACACAATATTGTGTTAAAGCACACAATAGGCTTCTCTCACTGCTGTGAGAAAATTGTTGAGAACAGAGCTCCTGTGAGATGAAATATGAGAACCAAATTATATCAATTATTCTTCTTCCCAGAATATAAATCTATATGTTCAGTGAGATCTCCTAGAGATATTCATATAGGGTGATCACCTTATTGGGGTGGACTCTAGGATCTCCAGAATATTGTGAGAAAGAATCTGGACTATCTCTTAACAGACCAAAGTTCTAATTCAGGTTTTGCCACTAACTAAAACTAGCTTTTTTGTTGTATTTTTCCACAAAGTGTCTTAGTTTTTGTCACTAGTAAATTTAGATGATGCTACTTAAAAAAAAATAAAATAAAATATACACTATAAAAGCATTAAAGAAACACATAATGAAGTTACTCTTTACAAATAACTTCTCTCTTATTAGTCATTTGCTTATCCTTTCACTCATCGATGTCTCATCAAAAGCCAAGCAATTATTTCTGCTAATTCTAAAGAGACCTACTTCTTTCAACATCCCCATAAAATGGTCCATAGACCAAAAGTTTTGAGAATCACTCACTCTAGTCCTCTCTCTTTTCTCTCCTCCGTTAGCACCTCTATTAATCATCTAGGCCACTGGTTTTCCACTCAAGCTGAGCATTAGAATCACTCAGGGAACCAAAAAAAAAAAAAAAAAAAATTGATGTCTGGGCTCCACTCCACAGCAATTAAATCAGAATCTCTGGAGATTGGCACAGGCTTTCATATTTTTTCAGGCTTCTAAAATGATTCTAATGTGTGTGTTGATAACTACACTTTTCCAGACACATCATGGAAGTTCACTGATAGAAATGCACTTGACCAGTACCTTCCAAGCAAGACCTGGATCAAAAGCTGACATGGATACTCTCCTTAAGAACAAAAACTATACCTTCAAAACAAAGCATCTAGAAACATGGGAGAAAAAGAGATTAAAGTTATGAAAAACTAATTATCATCTTCCATGTAAAGGTTGAAGCAAGATTTACATATTACAGCTTCTGTTTTCACAATGCTTGTAGTTGGCTCTTTAGTTCTGATTCCAGGTAATCATAACCCAAACTTAAGTTACAGTAAAAACTACCAATGAATTAATCCTCAGAGTTTTAACCTAGATGAGATCTGGGAAGTAGATAGTTCAACTCTTTTGAATGGAACAGCATACTGAAAACCAACAAACGAAAGAAAAGAAAGAAAGAAAGAAAGAAAGAAAGAAAGAAAGAAAGAAAGAAAGAAAGAAAGAAAGAAAGGAAGGAAGGAAGGAAGGAAGGAAGGAAGGAAGGAAGGAAGGAAGGAAGGAAGGAAGGAAGGAAGGAAGAAAAAAAGGAAAGAAAGAAAAGAAAAGAAAAGAAAAAGAAAAAGATTTTGAAAGGGGTAGAATTAGCTTCTAATTCATTCTGCTACCTTCCATATGTCCTTGAGCAAGTCACTTTACTTTTACCTGAGCCTCAGTTTTTTTATTTACAAAAAAACAAACAAACAAATAATAAATACTTTGATGTATGAAAATGAGAATAATGAATCTAAAGAACTCACATATCAAGGGTAAAATAAATGTTGATGACTAGGGAGATGATCATATGATAATCACTTAAAGCAGAAAACTGCTTAGCGTTTTGGAAGGTATCTTATATTTGGCCTTGCAATTGTGCACAAAACAATAGATACATAAGGAAAAATGTAAATAACATCTATAAAGCTATTAGAAATGATAAACCTTGAATGAAAGTTGAAAAAGCGAGTTGTTTACTATATAATATTAATATCTGGACATTCGAGAGTCATCCTTGGCTTCGTTTGTACAGGTTTCTTCATATTTAAAAGCTACAACAAAGCTTTTAATCACTAGATAAACATCCAGGTGATCATGGTAGGTACTTGTGGCAATGAAAAGCCATCCCCATCCTTATCCTCTATTTCAATACCACACTTAATCGTCTAAAAGTCAAGCACCACATTTCTCGGCTTTCTTTTTCACTAAGAGAGGCTGGGTAACCCAATTCTGGCCTTCTACTTTATTTTTTCTTCCTAACTTGATTCTGGATATAATGGCTGGAGCCATCTTGAGACAATCAGGGAAAAGCTCAGAAAATCACAGAGAATTCAGTCCTGACATCATTCAACCACTAACCCGAGGCCTGTAACTGCTTACCTCTGAATATTTTGTTGTGTGAAAAAAAAATACAACAATTTTTGCATAAAAAGCATATGCAATCAAGTTTGTATAACTCGGAGCTGAATTCTGTCCTCATTGATACAATATAATTGACTAAATCTAAAAAATTCACAAGAATTTGGAGTCTGGGTAGCCATCACTCACAGATCTCAAAATCAGCATAATTGAACACATAATCTATACATTAAAAAAATGAACTTTCTCTATATCTAAAGCAGAAATAAATTAAAAACTACTTGGAAAATGTAAAGCAAACTATACTAAGAAAATATAATCTATACAGCTTTGAATCCATCCAGTGTCAAATCACAGTCTGTTTTTATCCTGTGTCTTTAGAATGCCACCTTGCATTCTTATATTTAAGGCTTTTCCTCATCTGAATCTGTCTATTCATTTTGACATAAGAAAAGTTTCTTAATTTTCACCTTTATATGCCATGATTTTTCATGCCTTTAGGTGTGTCCTTGTTTCTCTCGCCAGGAAGAATATTCTACCTCGTGCCTCTCCATTTTTTTCAAATTGTCCATAGTCTTCCCCTGTACCACCTCTCCCTGAAGATGTCTCTGATTTCTCAAATTTATAATGCTCTCTTTTTTTATTTTTTGTCAATTATAAACACATTCATGTGAGTGCATGCAGACACACACAGTTATATGTTTTGGTTTGTACTTCTGCCAGTAACTCTGCAAAGACAGGACACATCACATACTTGACCTGTCACCCTCACAGTTTCAGGCTTCTTGTTGGAGCTGCACCTAAATGTTAACTTTGTAGATTCTCAGATAAATAATGTGGATTTTTATGGAAACTTCAGGAGACATTGCTCCTGCCCTTATCTAATATCTCTGTTCTGAATGTCAGAAATTCTGGAAGGTCTTTAAAAGGCATCTTTAAAAGACAGAATCGGCCTGGCAGCATTCACCCACACATTCATTGCCCCGCAAAACTCACAGAACCAGGAAAAGTAGCTTGTATGTGTGTGGCATGTTGTCCAGGCAGTCACTTTGTGCCCAAGAGAGTTCCCATGGTCCCAGAGAGCTTCAAAAATCTCTCCTGAAGAAACTTTTGCTTTTCATCCCTCTCTGCATCTCTCCTACCCATCCTCCTTTCTGCCAAATTGTTCTCTTTGTCCTTTGTCTTAATGTATTTCATCTCCTCTGCTTATTTCATTTCTCTAGCATTTCCTATTCTGTCTTTCCTTTTGCCTTTCTCTATAAACTTCCACTCATTGATCACTGTCTTGAATGCAATTGTGTTTCCTCACTCCATGTCTCCTCATCCATTTATTATTTTCCAATTTTGATTTCTCAATCCTCTTTCTAACCCTTAGGTGGCTTAAGAATAACACTGGGTATTTTTAGGGTAAAGAAAACTAAGGCCCTGACAAAAAAAAAAGGTATTTGTCCAAGGCCACAGCAAGTTATCACAAATGAGGACAGAGGACACAGCCTTCACAAAGCCCATCTCACTGACTGGTCCCAGGCCCTACCACAGATATAAAAATCAACTCTCCAGCAGTAACCAGACATCACAAAGTTTAGAATAGTGATGGCTGGTCTGATTAAACTATTCTACAGGGAAATGAAAATGAGGAGAAAGAGAGTTAAAAACTTATAAAGAATGCCTAAATTAACAAAAGTCCCTCCTTTCTTAGAAACAGTGTTAGTAAGATATTAGATTTACTAGTGAATTTGGATGCCCTTTTCCACCCTACACTACCATGCCTCTCTTTTAGCTGGGGATTTATTTCAAGGCCTTAGCAATAATGTGCTAAAGCTGGTACATCACTAAAACATCTTCTGGGAGGACAGGGAAAAATTCAATCTAGGATTGAAAGCTGCAACTGTCATAGATAAAAAATACCCTTCTGAAGGCTGCTATTGAGTCAGACAGTTGGAAGAATTACTGCAAAGTTGTCTGAGCTTCACATAAGTTACTGGTAAGTACTCAGACCAATGTCAGGGATCCCCATTCTTAGGGCCCCCCATGAAGAATGCAGTTGGGCTTCTTCCATAACTGCTCCCCAATGACTCAACATTGCTATTAGCAGAGACCCCCATGAAGAAAATGGCATGCTTTCTACTGGAAAAGAGAGGAGCTGTAAAGAACCAGATCTCTATTTTCTATACTATACATTAACCAAAGTGCTAGCAGTGTTGAGGGAAGCTCTACCTAGAGAAAAAAAAAATATCTTTGAAGAATAAAGCTATCCTATACCCTGCCATGAAAAGGTACGTATTAAATGTATTACACTGTTGCCATCAATATGCTTTATAAAAGCCCACGGTTCAATAGACATTAATTCACACATTTATGTGCTGCCCAAAGAAACTCCCAGTCAGAAAATCTCAACTGTCCTAGTTAAAATTCTGTATGACAATTGATAGCCCCAGTGCTCCCAGTACCCCTCTCATGTGCTCACTTATACACATATGCACACATGTGTGCACACACACACACACTCCACAAGCATAGTGACATACTTCTAGTTAAAGACCCTGTATCAAATTATGTAGGCCTACCTTTGCCTAGGATAATAGATAACTCAATATTTTTATCCTTAATTTATGTAGCACTGGCTTATTTTTCATCAGTAAAAATCTTAATTTTATAATTTATGCAAGAGAGTGAACAGATCTTCGCTTCCTGGGATGGCTGTGTGCTGAGCCAGATCGCTCATCAGGAATGTGGCCTTTAAACCCAATGACCCAGTATATAATTACAAAACCCCTCTTTTGGGAATTCCATTATAAAAGGACAACTCACTTACTGGGAATGAACACTTGTCAGAATGCCTTCTTTCATAATCAGGGTTGTAGCTTTTATTGCAATTAGGAAAAGCAGAGTGGCCTGCCTCTGCTATTATAAAGGGTGGCTTAACCAATTATTAGAAGTAAAGGCTGTTTGGGTACCTTTAAAATCTGCAGGAATACGCAATGGGCTACATTTAAATATTTAACTGACAACTGCAACTTTAGTATTTGAAACTTAAGTATTCTTAGTATAATGTCCGATGCCCTCAAGATGTTAAATACACAAGGATCTTTATGTACTGCATCTGTAAGGTCCCTCTCAGCATACGTACATACTATAACTTTCTCCCTCTTTTTACTAACCTACAAATGCCACAACCTTCCTTTTTTCTGCACAAAAGGATATCAAACAAATTGTACTTCTTGATATATGCTGGTTCCTTCACTCAGGAAAAATGACTTGGCTATTTTAATAGACGGAAGGTCTCAAGAGCTCCTCAACCCCAAAGACAGTCTCGTAAATTACAAAGAGCCACACATTCAGAACAACAATAAACTTGAAATGGGTTAAGTGGTTTTGTTTAGGGATCTCCCCGACATCTCTCCATGGATAGTCCTGTAACCATCCAGCTCTGTGGATATAAAAGCACTGATATCTGGATACCTGGGGCTCAAACTCAATAACATTACACCTGACCTTGATCTACAATCAGCAAATTGATTGCATCTTTGAATAAGGCTCTCTAGAAAGAGTTCATATTAACTAAGGGTTTATGTATCTATAAATACACTTCATTTCTTGAAAATTTTTATATATTCAACTCTACAATGATATAATTGTTTCTAAAAATCTATAATGTCCCAATTTTTACGTATAATAGTATTTGCTTTCATTTGACCTAAACTTGCCAGTTTAAGAAATGACCTCTGATATGAGTATTCTGCATTGAGCTAGTTGGGATGGATCAAGAAGACAGCTGGACTCAGATCAGCAATGTTTCAGCCCACTGTGCCTGCTGGATCAACTTGCCTAAAGAGCAAGCAGAGGATTTGAAGAAGAAAAGCTTACCTGTGAAGGACAAGGAATTCTAGTTCCTGTTTTCACCTACTGAATATGAAAGATGCCTATGCAATCAGACTTTAACTGTACATATAGTACAAGTCAGTCTATTGGCTACAAAATGAGTAATATAAGCCCACTAATGAATTGAGTACTCAAATCTATGGCTCGTTCAATTGCTTTAACATGTCCTCGGAAAAGTCCAGGAGTTTGTGTTCCACTTGCAGAGCCACAGGTTAGACATGGGAATGGTGGTCCCCTTCTCTTCCTCTACAGTCAAATGGCCTTCCTTTTCCTTGCGTCAGGTGTTAGATTATCTGAAGTACTTTCTCTCTTCATATCTATCCTTCCCTAAAAGACTAAATACAATATTCTTTTGTGTCTCTGGAACTATATACGTTGTATCATTTATATCACATACAGGCTCCTCAACTATTATGTTGAGTAATGCATCTATGATTATAAGCTTCATAATAACAGCTATTTCATTTTTCGTAAAAAAAAATTATAGAATGACTAAGGTAACAGGTCTTGGAATAAGCCTGCCTTGGTTCCCAGCCAGCCTCTAATAATATTTTCTCTATTACTTTGGCGAGTCTTAACTTCTCATTGCCTCAGTTTCCATATCTGTAAAATAAGAATGGTATAATGGCCCCTGCTTTCAAGAACTATCATGAGATTCTATATATAAAAAGCTTAGCACACTACTAGGCATGCACCAACTGCTCAAAATGTGTAAATGTATTATCCTTCACTGTAAAATTGTTTTTCATGTGTCAAGTTCTAGAAATAAACCAAGAAAGGGAAAGACATTCTAACTCTCAACAAAGAGCTTACATATATCCACTCACTTCATATTTGCTACAGTACCTCATCACATGTTTGTCTCACAAGGAAAAGAAAACTGAAAACCGGAATATATATATGTGTATATATATATGTGTGTGTGTACATATATATATATATATATCCAGTTGTGTACAAATCTTAAGCACAATAAATTTTGTGAGCAATAATAAAATTCACCAAAATCAACCTCATCCTCATGTTTCACTCTCGGAGGAAGGGATATAAAATTCCAACCTGTGCCAATCTAATGAATCCATTCACTTTGTCCTTAATTTGGGATCTAGTAAGACTGAACTTTGGGAGGAAAAAATTAAGTGATTATATCTGTATTCAAGTTGGGAGTTAGGAAAACAGACAAAAGAGCAAGGAGGGAGCTTTGGGGTGGTCAAGAATGTAATGAGGAGCAAATTTCAAGTAACAGTCACAGAATTCAAAGAAAATGGTCTTTTGTGGATGCCACAGGGGAATTATATGGGTTTAAGATATCTTTTTTTAAATGCAATAATTTGGTGGAGATGAAGTCACAGGGCTTGGAGAGGAGCATGAAGTGGCCTGTGGGAAAACACAGATGGCTAGAGCCAAACTCAGCAAAGACCTAGCCCCATGCAGCCACTTCTCTGAAAGGCTGCGATTGTCTCCCACAAAGTCTGATCAGACATGTCAGGGAGGAGAGCAGGAGAGCAGCAGGCAGCTGGAGGAGCCCAGATTAATGAGGAAGTGCAAAATGAGAGAGAGAGCAACAACTGGAAACCCTTGTGGTGACATCAGGAACAGAGCCAGAGAAGACAACCTTGTTATCACATCTGCTTTGTTATTATAATTAAATGGTAATGTGTGTCTCTTGTTGGGTTACCACGGTGGAATTCCAAGAGAGCCCCTCACCACTCACCCAGGCCCCCAGCCACTGCCCTTCTTGTTGAGACTGAGGAATTGTTCCGGGTGCTAACAGTCTGGGTGTCTGGAGCAAATGTTAATTTTGGATTACATCTGAGCAGAAAAAAGATGAAGGTCTGGGGAATGCTTTGCCTTCACTCAGATGTTTCATTTCCATTTACTAGCACTGCAGAATATCCAGGGAGATGTTTTCATTCCAATTTGGAAGATTTCATAAACCTCCAAACTTTTAGGTATTGATCCAAGCTCTTGAGCTTTGGAAGCTTGCACACATACTCTGTGAGGAGGATCTGAGAGCTCCCAAGAGGATGGAGGGAGAGAGAGTAGGTGGTGGCCTCATCTGAGGAGACCTGCCCACTCTCAGATAGCCATACCTCTCTGCTCATGCCAAAACCGGCTCTTCCCAACCCAGAGGCCCATTAGAGGCACTCAGAACCATTAGCTCTGACTGGCTCTGTGCTGAGTAAATACTCTTGTGTCCAACTAGAAACTAGGGCAGCTGCCTGGGTTTTTTTTTTTTTTTTTCCAAAATCAGCAAAGCAAAATTTTCAACCCCAAATGGTTCAAATGTGCCTGTTAATAAGTATACTGCATTATGTATTCTGCTAGTGGAGGTCAGCATTAATTTGAATTTTGCTAGACTCTCAGTCTTTTTACATTTGGTTTTGAATATCTCTGATTTTTGTTTGATTTTGGATGGGGTCATTTGCAGGAGGATGCTAGTAATCAGATTTCCACTATCAGAAGGTAAGATATCTATACCTGCAGGAAAAGGCCTCTGTCTATCATCTTTGGAATCTATGAGCTAAATAGCAGTTGTTTGTGAAGCCTCCCAAAGGAGGTTTTGAAAAACAAAGCACTTCACTCAATGAGAGCGGGGGAGTGATGCTGTGCTCATACATTATTCAGTGCAGCTTCAATCAGGCAGTATCTGGTTATCATAGTGCCCCAGTACCTGGGCATTACATGGCTATGTTTTCAGTGTGAGAAACTGATTATCAGTGAGCCTAAAATGGATTTAATTAAGAAATAATAGTTGTCTTTTCTTTTGCATTTTGGGTTAATAACCTAGTGAATTAGAGAATAGAAAATCTATAGAGAAGTTTCCCTTGTGATAAAAAATTATCCTAACACCTATCTCCATACACACAAAAATATAGAATACTAAGTGACACAATCATGGGGTGCCTTACAAGTTTAGTTTGTAATCGACGTTTAGAGTTGTTGTACCAGAAGAGGCTTAGTACAATCAAAGCTACCTAGATAAGAGTCAGGAACATAGCGAGTGCTCAATAAACATTGTTTGTGTTGAATTATGGGTGCTTCTGATTTAGGTTCTTTTTATTCAGTCTGCATTTCTCACTCTGCCTTTTTTCTAGTGCAGCCCTCTTCAGAAATGACTTGGAGCAAAACTACTCTTATTATAAATGATATAAACAATTAGGTCACTGGCAGAGACCGTTTTAAATGTGCACCAAATGCATTTTCTCTTTCTGGACTCAGAACTAAACTGCAATTTCCCTTTCCCTTTTGTCTCAGTGGAGCCGGAGGAAATAAGGAAAACCGATTCGTTACTTACAGACTGAGCCAGCTAAGAGTGGATGGGTCTTCTCTCCTTCTTCAGTGGTGAGCTTGGAGGACACACGCTGAAGATGGCAGCAACAAAAAAAGAATGTTGAATTTCTGATTAATCATATGAAGCAGTACCAGGTACCTCTCTCCCTTCTGCCAATGATGAGTAAGGAATAAACTTTTAGTATGTTAATCCACTGAGAACTGAGTTTTGTTACAAAAGCTAGCATTAGTTATAGCAGTATGGAAATTGAATCTTTGAAATGGAATGTTATTGTAACAAAAACCAAAAGTGGCTGGCATTGACTTAGAAGTCAGAGACAGATAACAGGGAAGCTAATATTAGATAGGCTAGAAAGATGGTAATTCATGATATACCACTACAACACATGCAATGACATAGGAGAGAAATTTTATACCTACTGACCCTATGGCTCTAGGTAAAGTGGTTGAAAGGAGAGTAGGGTATTAGTACATATTTGTAGATATTGCTAATTTGGTTAGAAATTGTAATAAAGTGATGAGTTCAAGGGAAAATTGATGTTTATTAAAATAAAGAAAAGGGAATAGTGACAGTCCAGGAATACGGGGACTTGGAGTACAAATACTAGGCCCCAGAGAGTAAGATAACAAGACTGAAGCCTTTGAGCAATAGAGTCCCACTGAAACCCAGCTTTATGGGAAAAAAATCAGATTAAAGATAACCCAATAGCCTGAACGTAGCTTCCATTAAACTGAAAGAGGAAAACATGACTTGGAGAAAACAAACAAATAATGAATGCTTGAATTCTAAGGCAATACTTTAAGTACCTCAGTTACTGGCATGTGAAATTGACTTTAAACAAACTCACCAGCAGCCTACTAAGTTTTCAAGGGAATCGTGTTACTAGAGAAACCATAAACCAGGACTCAAACAACCACTTGATAACTCAAGATTTAAAACAATCCTTGTGACCTCGGCTTTCTAAATGGGCTCCAATGGCCCCCATTCCCAAAAACATACATCTCAATGCCTACAGTGATAGTAAATTTTACTGTTGACTTTACTGGATAAGGTGATGCCCAGATATCTGGTTACATATTATTTCTAGGTGTGTCTGGAGGAGGTTTGCATTTGAATCTGTAGACTCAGTAAAGTTTAATACCCTCCTTAATGTGGGTGGGCATCATCCAAAGTGTTGAGGCCTAATTAGAACAAAAAAGGCTGGAGTTTGCCCCGTTTTATTCTCCTGCATCGTTGCTTGAGAAGGGACATATCACATCTTCTCTTCTCCTGAACTGGAATTTACATCATCAACTTCCCTGGTTCCCAGGCCTTCAGACTAAGACTAAAATACACTACCAGCTTTTTTGGGTCTTCACCTTGCAGACAGCAGATCATGGAATTTCTCAGCTCCATAAGTGCATGAGTCAATCCCTCATTATAAATCTCCTTTATATCCTATTGGTTCTGTTTCTCAGGATAACTCTGACTAATACACCTACCTCAGATGTTACAGGGAGGATAATGAACTGGAAGAAGCTCTTTCCCCAGGAGGTGATACCAAGAGCCATGGAGATAAATGAACGAAGGAAACACTCCTAGAAGACAGAAGCAGAGTTTCATCAGGAATATGTCCACTGCCAAGGCAGAGAACTTCACAAAACTTGACCTGAATGATCTAAATTTATTACAAACCAATAATATCTATGTGTTTTCTGTACCTTTCTTTTCCAGATAGTAAATTTAATAAACATATCCCTGTTCTTACTCCACCACTGTGTATAGTTTTAATGTGAGAGGTGCACAGATATTTTTCCTTTTCATGAGAGTCAAGGAAGAGCCATATCAATGTTAAGAAGGTATAACTGGCAGTCAGTTCTGGTTGCAGTGACTGGATAGAACTTGGAGTTGCTTTATTTAAGAAGAGATATCATGCAAAACAGGAAACAAAGCCACATGGTTCCCCCAGTTGCATCCTGAAACAGTGTTGACTACTGAAAACTCCCAGAGACAAAGGCAGTAAGGTGTGCAGGTCCCCTGTGGTCCCTTCATTATAGGAAAATGCATAGAGACCTAGCAGAACCATTAATCAGACACCAGGAAACACCAGACCTTCCAACAGCATGATTGGAGGACAGGAAACAACTAAATGGCAGAAACCTGACCCTAGTCCTTTCTTTCTAGTATTTACTTTTAGGGAAGTGCTAGACCCTCCCTTTTGGGTGATTGTGGTTGTAGGTTTCAAGCCTTAGAATTTACAAAAATTGATTGCATTAGGTCTACAGAGAATTTTTCAAGAGGCCAACTCTTCTTTGGGGAGGCAGGGGAGGGAGAAGTCCAGCGTTATGAATTTAGTCATGTCCCTCAAAAAGATATGTTTGAATTCTAACCCCCAGTACTTATAAATATAACCTTTTGGGGGGAAATAGGGTCTTTGTGGATGTAAACAAGTTAAAATAATGTCATACTGGATTAGGATGGGCCCTAGTCCAATAACTAGTGACCTTATAAGGAGACAAATTTGAATACAGATATACAAGCGCAGAGAAGGACAGGTACAGATGGAGGCAGAAGTTGGAATGATGCATCTACAAGCTAGGTAATGCTAAGGATTGTCAATAAACATCAGAAGCTGGAAAAGGCAAGGGAGAATACTTCCCTAGACTCTTCTGAGAGCAAACAGTCCAGTAAACAACTTGATTTTGGACTTCTAGTCTCCAGAACTATAAGAGAATAAATTTCTCATATTTTAAGCCACTCAGTTTGTGGTATTTTGTGACAGTGAATCTAGGACACTGATACAGTCTGCCAGTAGGGGGTTAGTCTTAGACAGATTACCCCTACCTCTTATGGCAAAGGTATGTTTAGTGTACGAAAAAGTGATACAGTGTGCAGCCTAGTTACAGAGGCATTCTATGTCAAGAACAATGCTCTATATCTCTTTACTGCTATGTATACAGCTAGACTACATTTCCCAGTGTTTCCTGCAGATATGTGGTTATGTGATGGACTTCTAGCCAAAGGAAAATGGAAGTAAGTTTTGTTACTAATTCCAGAATTGGTAGCCCAAAGGTATCATGGTTATTTATGCTCTCTCTTGTCCTTTGCCTTGTAGCAGGATGTCAACACCCTACATGACCTAAAGGGCAACACAGTGAACATAGCAGAGGCTTTGTCAACTGGGATTCTTGAATGATGTGAGCAGCAGAACCTCACTCAGCATCCCACTGCTCACACTGAACTGATACATAAGTGAGAAATAAACTTTACTGAGTTAAGCCTAATGGTGCTCTAGAGACAGTTCATACCAGCTCAGAAGAACCAATAGTTAGCATATCTTCCTAACTCCATATGCAGTGACACAACATTGTTAATTTAAATCTTAACACCAGCCATGGTGGGAGTAATTACGTCCATAAAAACAGCAAATGATACAAATCAAGGTTTTCTTTTCTCCCTTTTGTTTGGATAGTCAATTGTTAAATATTTACTACCACAATACTGGTTAACTCTCTGGGAACTGAAGGTGTTTGTTATAGCAGTTACCATTAATCACACTTACCAATTAAAATCTGGTGATTTAGTTCTGGCAAGATGACTTTGATACTTGAATAAAAAACAGAGTAGAATTCTAGAACCTTGGAATTTAAAACCTAGACAAATTCACTTATTTCACTAATGAAAATAAAGTATATGGTGAGGGCAGGTAGTACCTCCCACTAGAACCCAGATGTCCAAGTGTAACTGATACTTTAGATAGGTCTTCAGCAAAAAAAGTGATATAATTTGATTTAAACCTAAAAGGAACACTCAGAGTACTGATGAAGAACATATGGGAGAGAAGTAAAGTATGTTAGATACTGGTAAGGAAGCTACTGCCAAAGCTGAAATGAGAGGCGATAGTGACCTTGCCTTGGATGGGACTGTGGAGAAAGAGAAAAGAAAATAGATCTGAAATAAATTTGGAAGTCAGAATCAACACTTTTGAAGTCAGAGATACACTTGGTTCTCTGCATCTGCTCCTGGAATAACTTTTGGGAGCATAGGGACAATGTTGATGGGGCTCACAAGCATCCTTAGTGACTGGCATGAGATCTACTATAATATGGGATCAAAATTAATCCTACCAAGTGGTTTTGTTTGTTTGTTTTGTGCCTGCTATATTCCAAGCAATATACATATATTAATTCTGACTCTTGCAAAGACCCAAAGATAGGTATTAATATTTCCATATTGGAGATGAGAAAGTGATACTGGGAGAACCTAATTTGTTCAAGGTCACACAGTTAATATGTGATGAAGCTAAGATTCAATCCAGGTCCACTTAACCCCCAAATTTCTTTATACTATAGCATCCCCCTCTTTATAGTGCATTCTCGTGTGACTCAAGAATGGAAGGGCACAAGCCAATCTAGGTGACAAAAGTTTATCAAAAAACTTTCTATGTCATATCATGGCAGATATTGAGAGTAACATTATTAACATGAGTTTATACTTTTTCAAATGTCATTAATGCTCCTAATTTGTTTAACAATAAAAGTGACAATACAGGAGGAAAGAAAAAAATGGCATAGATGATAGAGGCTCTGTTCATCTCTCTGGAGACCAAATCAAAGTTGTGATGGAAACAAGGAGCAGGCAGCAAGGAAAAATTGCCTGTGATCTAGATGAACAATAGATACAACTAGGAAGAAATCCAAGAAATCACCCTGCAATGGCAGAAGGTAGGACAAGGTGAGGACGCGGGGCGGCCCAGTCTCGAGCGGCTGAGTGAAACAGACGCAGCGGCAGTGGCAGATGCCTCTTAAAGGGACCTGCTTACTCGAAACACCAGTGCAGATTTGGCTGCGCGCTGGGAGCACCAGGGACTTACAGGGGAACACTGAGTTATCACTCTGTACAGAAGTGCTGGCAGTATTCATTGTGTCTTGTTGAGTCCTCCCCACTTGCAGTCCATGGACACAGTGCACTCATAGCCGAGAAGTCATCAAACTGGGTAACAGAGGTCACTCCACCCAGAGGATTCTCTGAAACTCCACCTACCCCAACTCATGGCTCCACCCAAGTCATAGCCTCAGGGAGTCAGGTGCTCCTTGTTGAGCAGTGCCTAGATTCATACTGCAGGCAGCTGGCCTAGGTTTCTGGTGTGGCCTTTTGAAGCAACTATAAGCACAGCATTTCTGGATTGCTTGCTGAATCTTAACAGGTGGCCCCAGAGTGGCAAAGGCCTGGACTAAATTTGGCCTGCAGCTGAATTCCTCTCAGGACTCTGCCATTGGACATCTACTACACAAATCCACACTAATAAGACTGGGAGACATAGGACTTTACTTAGTACATAGAAACAGACATGGAAAGGCAGCTAAAAGAAGACAAAGAAGAAGAAGCCATATGAGAGAATAGAACAGAGATCCAGATACAATGGAGTCCAGTAATCTAATAGATGCAGAGTTCAAAACACTGGTTATAAAGATGCTCAATGAACTTTTGGGAAGTGTAGATAAATTCAGTAAGAACTCCAACAAGGGGAAAAAAAACATATAAATGAAAATGGAAATTATAAAAGGGAACCAGTCTGAAATGAAGAACACATTATCCAAGATGAGAAGTATATTAATGGAATAAACAAAGGAATAAACAAAGCGAATAAAGAAAAGGATCAAATGACTTACCCAGAGGATAAGAAAGCCAAGGAAATTTAATCACAATGGCAAGAAAAAAGATGACAAGACTATAAAAATAATTTAAGGAGCATATGGGACACTTTTAAGGGTCAAAATATCTGTCTGATTGGCATACCTGAAGAAAATTAAGATATTGAACAGCTTTTTGAATAAATAATGATGGAAAACTTCCTTAACCTAGTGAAAGAAATGGTCATAAAACCCCAGTGAGCTCAGAAAATCCCTAAAACCAGGGATCCAAAAAGGCCCACACCAAGACATATGATAATTAAAATGTCAAAGGCTAAATACAAAGAAAGAATATCAGAAGCAGCAAGAGAAAAACAAAAAGTTACCTACAAGGGAACACCTGTACTGGCAGCTGATTTCTCAAAAGAAAGTATTCAGGACAGAGGGCTTGGCAAAACATATTTGATGTGATGAAAACCCAAGATCTACAATCAAGGATACTTTATCCAGAAAAGCTATCATTTAGAGTTGAAGGACATAATGGGCTTCCCAGACAAAAATAAGATAAAGGAATTTATTACCACCAAGCCAGTATTACAGGAAATGTTGGAGAGACTTAAGAAGAAAAAACTATGTATCAAAAATGGGAATAAAAAATGGTAACAACTGCATTCCTATCAATAAGTACCTCAGATAGAAAATAATTAAGTGCTCCAACCAAAAGATAGGTTGGCTGAATGGATAAAAAAACAAGACCCCCTACATATGCTGCCTACCAGAGACTTACTTCAGATTAAAAGACACACACAGACTAAAAGGAAGGGGATGAAAAAAGATATTGCTTTGATGGACGTAGAAGGTATTTAAAAGTCAGACAGAGAAAGATAAACACTATATGGTGTCACTTATGCATGGAATCTAAGGACTAAAAAGAACAAACTAATCAAAAACAGATTCTCAAATATAGTGGACAATTTGGTGATGGACAGAGGGGAAGTGGGGTTGGGGAGCTGGGAGAATGTGTGAAGGGTTAAAGAAGTACAATTAGTAGCTGATGGATGGTCACAGGGATAGGGAGTACCTTGGCTAGGTGGAGGGTCAGGGGAGGGAGAGAGCAATTGGGGGAATCATTTTACAAACTATGTAAATGTCTAACCAATGTATTGTATATTTGCAACTAATTAAAATTAATAAATTTTTTAAAAATCTGGAATCTAGAACAGGGTTAGCAAGCTTTGCCTCAAATCTACCTACCACCTGTTTTAATAAATATTTTTATTGGAACACACAACAAAAAAGTGATAATATATGTAAAGCATTCTATAATTTTTGACTATTATTACAATTTCATCAATAAAAAAAATTAGAGAATACTGACTAGAAAAATTGACTATTCAAGATGTTTAGCAACTAACAAAATACTTCTCCCTTTTTTTCCCTTATTCCATTCAAAGCATACACATCATTCAAAAAAATGTAACTGTCTAGTCAGTCTGCTGGGGCAGGTCCAGATTCATTAGCGGATGCACAGGTATGCGGTAGCCTCTCACCCTGGAGTAATGAGCCATGTACTGTCTAGATGTGAATGTAAACACCCCTGTGACTATCCAACCTGTGAACTGTCCAGTACATTTCTAGCTCCACTTCTTAACCATGAAGCTTTTCTTTTCCTAGTTGAGTAAGAATGTAGCAGATAGATCAAATTGGTATTTAATTTAAAACCCAAAATTCCTGAAACTTTGAAGTATTTTCTTTCTTCTACAAGGTTCTGAGAGATGCAGACTGCCTGTTCAGTGTTCACAATAAGGTCTTTTAAATTTATATATGGTTTGGCATAGCAGAATTAGCCTGGATTTCACAAAACTGATGTCAAATAATTTTTTGAGTGTTCGCAATTGGCTAGGCAGTCTTCTAAATGTGTTACTTGGATTGTTTCCTTTAATTATTACAAGTCAACCCAGTTGACACTATCATTAACTTTATAATGCAAAGGAAGACACTGAGGATTAGACAGGTGAGTCTCTTTTTCAAGGCTCCATAGCTAGTGTCAGATAAAGACAGGATTAGGGTCCAGGTGTTTAGACTCCAGAGGCTGAGCTTTTACCCCCTGCTCTCATTCACTGCTCTTTGGTTTCATGGGATGCTAGTTCATGGGATGTTAGTTCCCAACACCTCCCTCAGTTTAAATCTTGCCCAGCCATATGCCCTCCTCTGAAGCCTATTCGTCATGGTTCTAACAAGATGGTCTGTGGATGCATAACTTAACCTACAGTTCTCCTCCTGTTGGCCTTAAGAAGTTCATTACTTCATCTCTTGCTTTCTTCTTCCTTCTCTCAAGACTACACCCATCTCTTTCCAGTGTCTAAAAGATTTTGCACCTCTTGAAGGCTAGAACTAGGTCTATGAAGTTGTTTTAGTACCATCTCTAGATTGCTATACAGAGGTAGGCTTTACCAACCCTCCCTTTGCTAAATTACTATACATTTTTGGCTCAGAATCTTTCTTAGAAGAACATAAATAGTATGTACTGCCCACCATGTTAATCATAAATGCATTACATTAGCATTAATCACCCAGTGTTTACTGTAACACATGACAAACACTACTTACAGAATTAGGTGAAATCTACAAGGAAAATAAAACACACATAAAAACAAAGTGCCATGCATATAAACACTAGTAAGTAGCAATGGAAAGCAATGCATAATTAGATTTATTTTTAACAGTGTTTTGAGATACCAGCATTCTACGAAAAATTTTTTGAAAATATTTATAATAAGCTGACATTGTTTAATAATAATATCTTCAAGATGGGGTTTTAAGGTTGGAGAAAGAAAGGTGAAAATATTAGTTAGTAAATCAGAGGTGCCTTCCATACGTTCTTCAAGGTACTCCAAAAGTACAGTATGTCTTTCCAAATGTACAGCAGTCCTCGCTCTACTGTATTGGAGGAAAATAATTGGATATAATTTCAAGGTCTCCTAAAATTTATCCTTTATTTCAATCCCAGGTGCCTTTGAAGCACTTACAGGTAAAAAAAAAAAAGTATTTTATGTATAGCTACTCACAAAACACCTTTGATGATTCCTTCCAAATGCAAGACGTTTTCTGAAATATCTTTTAAACCCAAACATGTCCCAGTTTCCCAAATTACCCAGGAATGATTCTTTTGTTGGCTCTTTCTTGATCATATACATTAAAGGCAAAAAGATAAAACATGCTCTCAAGCATTGCATAGTGGATAATTATATTTTTAAGGCGCTTCAGTTACATTATTTTAGCATCTGTGTAATTAAACCAAAGTGTGATTCTCAATTAGCAGGTTTTCCTTTCGTCTCTTGGATATAATATCTTCATGGATAGAAAAGTATTTAAGTGTTTCCCTCTTTGAGTAGCTATATGTATGCCCATTAAACCAGAGAAGTGTGGAGTGGGCTTTAATGAAGAAGTCCATTCGCGAGGCAGTAAAGCCGAGGGGAAATGTTCGAGGTTGCCCATCAACCCCCATTGAGCACTGCAAAGTAATAATGCTTTCTGGGGAGAGACTGACAGGAAATAGCAAAGGTGTGAAATGAGAGATGAGATTTTCTTTGGAGCTTGTCCAGATTTTGATACTCTTGTAAGATGCCTCTCTCTCCACCCCCCACTAGCTTTTCCCCATCTGTAGACACCAGCCTGATCAGCCATCAGTGCTATTCCCAAAGAGCATCCCTGAAGATTAAACACCTGTGGTGTGCAGAGCCTCCAGAGTTTCTGCCACATTTGGCTGAAATTTCCTTTTGGCTGTGACAGAAAATTAAAGTCTAAATTTTTATACTAACCAAATGATCTGCCATGATTAGGGGAATATAACATTACATTTTGATCAGCTTGCATCTATTCTGTTTGATATCTGTGCTTTTATTAGAAATTGTTGTATTCAGGATGTACTTCACTGATTAATGGTTTTGAGGCAGGTGAAAAATATAAAGACGTGGCTTATGAGAAATAGTACAGCATAGTGTTCAGAGAATTACTGTCCCCAATCTTATCAATAACTAAACTAGTCATTATTCATGGCAGGTTATTTTACTGCAAAGTATCTTGTACACACCTATAACATATTCTTTCTTTGGTAAAGGGGAAGTAGTACTCAACATTCTTGTAGCTTGAGATGAATAATACTGTGTGAATTCTGAAATGGAAAAAAATGAATCAGAAAATTATACTATTTGAGTTTGTTTTCAGGATTGAGGTTTACAGCCTTTTCTCTGGGAATGAACTCTGGGAGGTAGCTTATTATAAATTTTTCAAAGATTTCTGCAGAGAATGCTAATTTCTCAAAACACTCTGCTGAAAAAAAAAGTTTCATAGAAAAATAACTGATAAATGTGGAGATTCACAAAGGATTTTATATATTAAAAACAGAAAATTAAAAAGTCCAATCTGTTGAGCTGTGTTTAAGCCACCATTTTCAAATTTATTTGGACCTAGGAAAATATATGTGCATATACATATTTTTAATTAATTATTTTACAATGCCTTTGGTAAATCTAATCTTGAATCCTATTAAGCATAATACCAAGAATTTTTTTGTTTCCCAACAAAGCCAAGTACTTGTGAAAAATAAAGACAATCTGTATTCAATTATTAACACTGCCCTGCAATTATTTCTTCGAATTTTCTCCAGCAGGACAGAAAATTTGATGGAGAGTTAGAAGTTAGGGGTGAGATGAGGTATACAGCCATGCTTCTGAATTCTAAACAGAAAGAATTAGAGCTATGGTCTGACAGAGATATGGAGCAGGGGGAATGACAGCAGTCAAAAATTCACTCTCATCTCTTTCCTACCCCCATGTGCAAGGGTAACTGAGAAAAAAAAAGAGGTAGAAATGCAGTCATCATGTTCACCATTAGGCCCTCTACCTCCATTCACCTGGCCTACCTTTCTGACACTGCTATCATAATGCTTCCCCTTCATTTACTCAAAAAGTAATTATTGAACACCTACCATACTCTAGACATCATGCTTGGCACTTGAATGCATAAGCAAAGTACGAGAAGATTTTTTCCCTTTCATCAAAAGAGATAAATAATTAAAATCAACAACTTAACTCTAAATCACGTTTCATATTCTAGGACATAAAACACTATTGGAATAACATTAATAAAAACATTTCCACCCTCTGCTTCTACTTTTGGCCATGCCAACTATTTCAGAATCTCTAATTTTATCCACTTTTAAAGTATTCATTTCTAAAAATAAAAAGAAAAATCATTGAAAATGATTTCTGTTAAGAACTGAGCATAAACCTGCTGAATTATGCACTCAGATTAAATAGACACTAAGCACTATTCCCATGATACAGGAGAGCAAGGGGGACTAAACAAATTACTCAGGGATGATGGATTCGGGTATTAATTCATTATTGCATTCATTTATTAAAAAGGGATTTATGAAGTCCCACTTTGTAAAATCATGAGCACTCTGTGTTTTCATACTAAAGAGGACCACAAAGTTGGCTTTACCATTACCTGGTCCTGTAAATAGGCAAGGTCTGTTGAGTTATAAGCTGGTATTCTTTCCACAAAAACCAAGTTTTCTTTATCTAAATTATCACCTCAAATTTGTTTAGAGCACTAACATAATGAGTTAGAAATAATTTAGAAGCCCAATGTAGCTAGAACGCCCTAATAGGCAAAACAGGCAAGGGAAGGGATCCAAAAAAGTAAATAGACATAACCTTATACACTGTATAGATTTAGGGTTCACAATTAGTAAAAAATAATTGACAGCTTATTATGATTTCAAACACCTACTCTCTGCAACATGTCATGCAGACCCAATATGTTCATGGACCCATGAGTGGCCCCAAGAAGCGTAAATCTGAAATCACAAAATTAAATTTTTGTTGGAAAGTAAAAAAATAAAAGCAGATATAGAAATGAACAAACATACAAAAGCCCTAGTTCAGCACTCAAAGTGCATACCTCGAGTCAAGTTAACCAAAACTGCAGGACCCTAAAGAAAAAAGAGACTTCTCAGGAGCTGGAGGAACTGGAGATTGGATTCAAGCTGGAACTTGAAAAATTAAGCCTATTTAGAGAAGAAATTATAGCATGTGAATCAGAACATTTACCAAATGTTGCCAAAGTGATTTGCATTTTTAAACTGCAAGTCACCATGGGACTTCTAAGGAGCATTGAGAAAGCTTTGGGACTTTCTTCATAGTCCCTGGGAACCCACAGCCACTTTTACCCCTTCCAGAGACAGCCAAGGGACTCTCCAGGAAAGCCATCTTTATTTGTCCCCTTTATCAATCATGACTGCTCATGCTGCGGGAAAAAGCAGGGCAACTTCATCCTCAGCTTCCTTGCAGTCCCACAGAAGCTTACCCAGGTGTCCCAGCAAATAGCAAAAGGGTGGAGAGAGAAAAGATGGAAGAGTGAAGCTTCTCTCTCCTCTCTCCTCTCTTTTTTCAATGTCAGCATTTTTTTCTCTCTGAGGAAACTTTGTTTGTCTTTAAAAGTAGCCTCAGAATTACTGCTAATTTTCCACAAGGAAACTATTCTTTGAAATACATCATATATCATTTTCTCTTCCACTCCCCACTTTTGTAATACTGGCAATGCGTTGGCTGTGAACATGTAAGTATAGTTGCTTTTGAATGCTGCAAGGTAAATGCAGAAAATGACAGCTTAAATGGAATCATTAAAGCAGATGTAGGTAATATCTGAATGCTACCAAGCCTTTTTTGCAAGGCAATAAAGTCTTTATTTTCAGTTCTGATGCCTTGCACCTTTTTAAGGAAGCTGACAACCTATCATTTCTTACTTTTCTCCCCAATTTCCAGCATGAACTCAGGGACCTCATTTCTATCTTAAGTTACAACCTGTTGATTGGTGGGAAATGAAAGAAATGTATACGGTTCTACCCTAAACGGTTATTTCCTGGCAGTGCAGCAGTGAGCTCTGTCAGCTCATTCAAAGACATTATATGTGAGAATGAAATTGCTACCTGTCCATGTACTGGGTGAACTGCGAAGTATAAGTCTCAGAGTAGTGCTAGGACAGACCCAAGGGATCACATTCTGGTTTTGAAGACTGCCAGAATTGCATGCAAAGAAATTGTAGTCATATTTTGCATGCCTTTAAGCTTATACTTCTCAATACAGTTTTCATTGTACTCTCCTTGTCTTCTTATAAAGGAAGTAAAATGTTTATCTCCATAAAGATAGAGAAATGGTAACTTATAGATATTAATTTTTAGAAACACAATAAAACTCATTTGTTGCAAGGCTAGGTATTCAGAACATGGTATTGAATTTTATTTTTGTTTATGTTTTTTTATTTTACCAAATTTTATATAGCATTATATGCCAGGTATTTTCTAAATCCTTTTCAAACATTAACTTATTTAATTCTTATAACAACTTCTTAAAATCACTACTATTATTATCTCCAATTTTATAAATAAAGGATGTAATTATGGGTTTAGGACTTGAACCCAGACCCTCAATCTCCAGAGTCTATGATCTCAACACCTTCACTATGTGTCTTTCAACACACTGATAGGTATATTACAAAAGAATAAGAAATAAACCCATCTCCTGCTTTTTGATTATGGGGCTGTTGACTCATTCACTCGCCCAACACATCACTGAACAAACCATCAATGAACAATCACTACTGGCAAAAAAGCTGTATTTGTATGACAAATGTAATCAATCCTCTTATTTATGGACTTTTTGCTTGCAAATCTGTGTACAGCAAAAATTTATTTCTAACCTTGAAATCAATACTTATATGCTTTCACGTCATTCGTTGGCATGTGTGCACATGCCAGAGTGGTGAAAATTTTTAGGCACCTACCCACGTTTCTCAGCTAAGGTCAAATAAAAAGATGCTCTGCCATTTTTTAATCTTCATGCAGAGATGACCAGAAGGTAAAGATGCAACTCTCATACCTATCAGTGGAGTGTCCTCAGGCAAGTCACTTAACACTTCTGATATATTTCCCTTTGGAATAATGGTTCAGTCTTTGCTAATTAGAAGTTTAGGTAACTTTATAGAATATAAATACCCCAAATAAAAAGAATCTACTTTGTATCTCCCACAATGAAGTAGCTTACATCTTAAATTAGAGGAAAGACAAAGATACTACAGAAGACCATTTAGATAAATACAAATATGTGCAGTGTGTGAGAAAGGCAAAATTACAAGGTAGCAGTCCATGCTTTTAAAGACTATTGTTGGTGAGCTGGAATGGTCAGTGTGGGCTTCAGGAGAGGATGGAGTTTGGAACTTGAAGTAACAAAAGCACAGCCAAAAACAGTCTTGGAAATTCTCTTGGGTCTTGGTTTTAGACCAAACTCTTGCCTTGTATTAACTATGTAATGAGATCCCCTCCAGATGGTGACTATTAAAGGCTGAATTAACTGAAGCCTTAGCTGTAGAAATTTAAAACTATCTATCACATTTTTGTGATGATGCAAGTGTTGCTTTGAATTTGTAATTGGAATGACTCAGTTGTCATAGAAGTGAACTACTTGGGCACATGGGCTGGTAATTTGTATACACCATAGATAAATCTTAAGAAGCTTCATGAACAGGCAGATGCTATATCTCCTCTTCAGGGCATCCTGACTATGGGCTTTGATGACTGCCACCAAGGAGAACAACAGAAAGAAATGCTACCTGCCCTCTGCCCACAAGAAGTTGACCAGAGTCTTAAGAGAATCTGGAGAATGTAGTGGAACCCCTAGTTCCCTTCCATTACTTTGATGGGCTATAGCTACCATAAGAGGGTTGAAGTAGGGATATCTTTCAAATAAGTCCCTCACTTCTCTCACCTGCTTACCTAAGCGATAATGTGGAGTAGAAATAAAAACAAATGTGTACTTCTGTTACAAAAATATAATGTTATATTAGTCTTTGTTGCCTGATGTAACAAATCGTAAAAGAGACACATAGGAGAATTGCCACTGGATCTATAAGCTATGTAATATTCCTTGGGCATTGTAAACACAGAGAAATAGATAGGGCATCCTAGATTTGAGAACTAGATTGAACAGGCTTGGGAGAATTAGCATGTTAGAGTCAAAGTGTGATGTAACTAGTGAAAACTTGAAATTGATGTGTTTTGTTCTGAACACAACGAAATAGGAAGTAATGTGAAGTGAGAATGAGCTTTCGAGTATAGGCCTTATGACAGGTTTGTAGGGCCCATACCAATTTTGAAGATGGATGTAATTATTGTACCAAATTAAAAATGATTTGCAAAGTTACTATAAGGTATCCCTTCTCTTGACCCTTCTACTCTCCTCCAGATAGAATATTCATTTCTAAGACATTAGTTTCTCAGTTTATAATAATTTTTTATGTTTAAGCTTTCTTTTTGAAACATACGGACTATTTGGGTGTGACTATTTCACTAAACAGAGAGAGGGTCATAAGATTGAGTCATGAAACTGATAATTCAAAGTACTCTCTAAATCACTTTGACCACAATGCCATGAATATTTCAAGCAAGAATATTCCAAGCAAGAAATACACACACACACACACACACACACACACACACACAAAGAAAGAGTGAAAGAGAGTGTTGTGTATGTGTACATGGAGGTCATCTAATTGTTTTCTTTAATCAGTTGGTTAACAAAAACATTTTCTTGGCATACTGCTATTGAGTACATAAAATAAAATACGTGCATGGGAATGTGGTCCTGACAGAATAATCAAAATAGAGAATGAGGTGATCTCCTGGTAAAAAAACATTATGTCCAAACGACAAATGAGAGGCACAGTGCAATTACTGTTCTCAGACCGTGTGCAGAGGCCCATTCCCCAGCAGCACCACATTATCATCTCCCTGCTCACTTGGTACCGGGTATTAGCATCGTGTCTTACAACTCTGGAGACTAAACCAATTAAGGTACAATTTAAACAAGGCACTCATAAATATTGTACTAGGGTGGTATTGACATATCTAAATATGAAAAAAAAATAGAATAAGCCTTCTAAAAATAGGTAATCCATCTTAAGAGAAAGGGTTCCATGGAGCGACTTCTGCATTATGAATAAATATGCATAATCAAAACAGTAGCCCAGCTCACATTTCTCTCCTACTCATTTGATATACCTCTCCATGTCATATCCATTTTCATATAAACAACACAATAATATAACATCTGCCTTGCTAAATAACACTACTATGTTCTAATTTCTTTGGAATAGCATGAATAAAATCTTTCTACTTTTATTTATTAGAATTTATTGGTGACGATTCTTTGCAAAGTAGCAAAAGGTATAATTAATTCTGGCACAACCCTAAGTTGGATACAGAAACTCATCAGGGTTTACTTCTGACTTCAAATGATCCATCACTTGATAATGCTGAGGGGTGACAGCAGGGGGAGGACATGTGCCGCCATAACTTCCCTCTAAACTGCTGCCATGGTACCCCACGCAGTTAATGTTGTATACACTTACTGTCAGTTCTATAAAACAATTGTGCTGTTTTCTATTCCATGTAGATCTTTGAATACAGTGTTTTGTGTTGCGCGGGCGGGTGTTTCAAGATTTAAACAGGAATTTTACTAAAACAAATATTTGAAAATCTAACTCATGGCATTCCTGCTGTTTGCTCCTACTATATTCAATTGTCTTTGCTCAGAATATCTGCTAGATTGGGGCAAGGATGATTTCGCAGTCATGCAAAATGAAAAGTAATGTATCGTTTCATTAACTACCTCACGTATACACAATTTTCATCAATAGAAGAACTCATCTAATTTTATTAAAGGTATAATATCTGATACGCCTTTAGCTTATCTTATTCATAAATGTGGTTGTTCAGAAGGAGGAAAAAGCAAAGAGCGAAGTTTTTATTTTGAACTTAATTCTGACTAATGAGAAAATAAACTAATAATTTAGAAATAATACAAGTGAAAGTAATCATATCAGCCTACAATTCATGACATTGAGGAGAGGAGCACTTATATATGTATATTTTAGAAGAAAACTTAATGTCAAGAAAAAGAGATATGGTGCCTTTGTGTTTTGTTTTGTTTTGTTTTGCTTTGTTTTGTTTTGCTTTGTTTTGTTTTAAAATAAGGCTCAGAAGCAGCAGAAGTGTCTTTAAATTTTGATTTATTATGTCTTTGAAAATTATCTCAATTTTAAAGGTGAGTGAGAGGTAATACTCAAGAACATTTTGTAGCAGAAATGATGCCTCTGATAAGGGCAGATTACAAAAATGGAAGGAGGGGCACATTTCAACTCATTAAAAACTGAGCTATCAAAGAATAAAATGGGCTGTCTCAGAAAGTGCTGAGGCGAAAAAAAAGGAAGGGGTCTATATCATCTGTAAGGTTTCTTTCAAGATTCTGTTATTCTAAGTTATGTGGAAATTGATTTTTATTCAACATTTAAAAAGTGTTTTTAGGCAGTTTATTTAGACAGTGGTGATGAACCATAATTTATATACTGGAATGGTGCTTTATAATTTACAGATTTTTCGATGCACATTATTAGTTCTCACCACAGCCATGAGAGCCCAATTTATAAATGATCAGACTGAGACCTACAGGGATTACTCAGATTATTCAGTGATACTTGGGTAGCATGTTTGTAGGACTAAGGGCACAAATACAACTAGAGGCCCACATACCTTACTAGTAAATATTTAAAAGTTCTAAATCAAGCAACAAACAGTTAAATATGTCCCAGCCTCCTATCTGGAAAATGTATCTTCAAAACACATTATCAAAAAATATAATTTTATGACTAAAAGTTGGCAAAATATAAAAGATGACCAAATTTAATTATTGTTAATAATTACTATTGCAGGTCTAAATATTCTATGGATAGAAATATAATGTTTAAAAACACATTCATAATTCATGTTATATATTTATTCCATAAAATGTATTTTCTTGACTTAATTTTAATAAAACTACAATTATGCTGTTACCAATATTTTCATATAATTTAGATTCTATTGAACATGATCTATAATTTTTAAAAATGTAATTATATTCAAATTACATACATTTAATGTATTTTAATAAATGCAAATTAATATATTAAAATGTTTTTTAATTATTTTTATTTTTAAATTTCTTACTAAAAAAAAAAGCAGAAATTGATTATCCCTATGCTTTCTGAGAGGAAAGACTTGACATGCTAATTAATTTGTCTTTTATCTTAACTGTGTTATTTCTCTTCTCAAATCCTTCCTATACTCCAAAGCACTGTTTGCTTCTGGCTTCCACAGTGTTCAACCTGCAAGCCTTCATGGCACTCAGACACAGGTGTTTTGTGTTTTGAGGATGTAGGGACACAGATGAAGAGAAGACTCTCTCTGGGGCCTGAATGGAGTTAGTCTTGGCAGCAAATGTTTAGAGTCACAGGTCACACTGCACTAGTCCTAAGTACTAGACCCCAAAATAGAGGCACCTAAACACTTATTAGCGTGTGTCTGTGATTTGTAGGTCCCTCTAAAGCATGTGGCCCAGGCCAGAGGCTCTTTTATCCCTGCCTAAAACTTGTAGGGATTGGTTGAGCCAGAATTAATCTAAGTGAATGCCCTTTTAATGGAGCACTTCCATCTTCAGAGGTAGTGAGATCCTGTGATTAAAGACACCAAAGCAGAGATTTCATTTTAAAAATCCATAGAAGCCATGAAGTCATTTCTAATTCAGGTTGAAATATATGTTGTCTAAGGTCCCCTAAAGTGCTACAATCAAAGAATAGTTTAAAAATATTGTTATCCCACCTTCAGAGTATATATGCTTATTTAACTCACATTGAAAAATGTTTTGGAGTAAAGTTCTATCAAGTCAATTCACTGATCAGCTATAAGGAGCATAAAAGTCAAAATAAGTAAATCTACTATTTTAGTGGACCCAAGGGAGACAAGATATTTTTACTATCAAAAGTCTGAATTGGGTCCTTTTTATGAAGAGATTCCTCTAATCTCCTGCATTTTCTCCATGTACATAGAAATTTCTCTAGGATTAAAGCAGGTTTTAGAATAGACTTAGATACCCACAAGACCCTCACTTACAGAGATAAAAATGATTCATTGAGGAGTTGACTCATTAGAGCAGGAAGTCTACTGATTGAAAGATTTCCAAAACATTCACTGAAACAAAAAACATTTTAATATCCTCAGTTACCCAGAATACCTACCCAAACAAAACCTTTTTCCTAGGTTCTACTCCGAAACAGAGAGCAGAAGCAGTATGGTGAGGGGAAGCAGGTAGACTCTCAGGCCAGGCCACCCGTGTTTGAATTCCAGCATGCACTACCCACAGCAGTATGAGGCTGAGCAAGCTACTTAGCTTCTCTGCTTCTCTATTTTCCCACCTTCCAAGCAGAGGTGATAATAGTGCCAGGATGGCAGTGCTACACAGATCCAAGAATGTTGCTCTCACTGCAGGTACGTTAATCATGCTCTGGAGGGATGCAGTGCACCTCCAGAGTGGCTGTGTCCAGCTGCCTTGCATAGTTCCTACCACATAGTGCTGTCACGAGGACTGCATGAGTTGATCCACATAAGCACTAAGATCAGAGCCTGGTAAATACTGAGTATAAATTCTTGTCACAATAGATTTGGTAAGAGAATGGTGAGGAGGAAGAAGCAGAGAAGAGCAAAAACAAACAAACAAACAAGCAAAAACAGAATCAGTGTTCTGACTGAATATCTAGAAAGAAGAAAAGAAAGTTATTAATTGCTTTCCTAATCTGGTGTTAATTAATGATAAGCATAGAAAGAAATACGTATTCTATCACGAATGATTGACATTTTCCTCTTAGAATACAAAGATGCAAACTGCTAGGGAATGCGAGAGCCTCCCTCTTGAGTAAAAAATCAAATGACCAAATGAGTGAAATTTCTTTTTTAAAGTATAAGAGCAGGAAGTGGCCCATCTCGGACTCCATGACTTGGGGAGGTGAGTATGACCATGACAGTTAATGGGGAACAATTGACGGTCAGTGCCCACCATTCACCGACTGTTGACAGGCTCAACCCTTGACAGTGAGATGAACGGGGATGGTATAAGTCACTCCGTGTCATTTGATTTGCAAATCTAGTCCGCAGAAGAAAACTAGTAGTAGAAACACGAAAGGGAGAAGTCAACAGGTTCAGACATGGCTGGAGGTACCCCTGACAGGAGGTCAGAAAAATGAAATGAAGACAGCAATATTAATTGAGCCAGCAGTGAATGTATGAGGCAGTACTGCCCATGAACTATACCAGAGGATATGAAGGGCAACACCAGGAGAAAAGCAATGTCTGGCATGTTAGAGAAAACTGGTTTTAAATCTCAGCTCTACCACTTAACAAATGGCCTTGGGTAAGCTACTTCATATCTCTAAGCCTCCACTTACCCATCCATAAAATAAAACTAAAATCTTCCTCACAGGGCAGAGTGATTTATTAAGAGATTTATTAAGATAATGGATAGGACACATCTGGCACAATGTCTGGAAAGTTGAAGGTACTCAGTGAACCTTGATCCTCATTTCAGGAGCTTTCCTAAGGGACTCAAAACCAAGGGAGGTGGCTGTGAGGGAGATACAATTAAGTAAGTGGTTACAAAACAACATGCTAGAGAACAGGACCTCAGGAGGACATGGAGGGATACTCCCTAGCCCAGCCTGGAGAAGGCAGGAAGCAGTAGAATGAGATGCTCTGGGAATGCTCGAGAGAAGGTGAGTGTGGGCTATTGAATTAAAGGCAGCCAGTTGCAAGGACAGAGCGCATAAAGCAAAGGGCACATGTAAAAGCCTGGGAACAAGAGAAATCACAGGAGTGGCTTTCCTGGATCACAGACCTGCCTCGAATTCTTGGAAGTCACAACTCCGAATCTACCTAGCCGTGTCTCCTCAACTTCTATCTGGATGATATATTTGTTGGCTAATCACTGTTTAACCCACTGCTGAGGAATAATACCTATCTTTCTACTACCCATGCTGTATTACAATGATGCATACAAAGGTTAGCCTGTCCAGCTATGCTAAATGTCAGCAGATTAGGATGACCTGGCCAGTGCTGAACAGAAAAATCTCTGTGGTTGCAGCTCACTGCTGCTGCATCTAAAGGGTCAGCACAAAATTGCTGCTCTCATGTGTCCACTCAAACAACAAAACTACAAAATAAATTCAGGTTGCTCTGCAAGCTGACAGGGAAAAACCAGGTTCTTCCGCAGTGCTGAACTTTTAGGTGAGGTCTCCAATGAGCATAGAGAGGACACTGGGAATTAATGCTTTACTGTAAAGGAAAGTTTCGTGCAGGCCTCTTCCTAGCATCCTCACTAATTTTCAGTGAGGTAGAGATACTCTCAATCTGACTGATAAGAGTCAGAGACATAAAGCCATTTTTATTTTTTTTACTAATCATTGAGGTATGCTACATCAATTTCCAAGGATGGAGATAACACTCCCATTTCCTGTCCCACACATCAGGGTCTGTTCCTTTGTACCTCATTCAGCCATCCTGCATCTTGTTTGCCTTTCTAACTCTCCACACGGTTAATATGCCAAACAGACGCATTTGAGGCCTGCTTCTTAGAAACAGCCCTTCCATCCTTCTTTAACATCCTTCACTGCATCTGCTAAAACAAGAGCAGGGAAGGAACAGATTGAGAAATATTATGGGTCCAAAACCACCTTGGCAATGCTTGACTACCTGAAGAGGATGCTAGAAGCAAGACTTTTCTTGCTACACATTATGTTCAACTTTTCTTAGAGCACAGCACTGGAAATTAGGATACAGTGGCCTAGATATCAGCAGATAATATTTTGTCTTTCATTTTTACTGTGCTTAATTGTATATATTTATTTCATACAGCAATTCTAGAGGGAGGAGAGTTTAGAGATATAAATGAGTCCAAATCCACAACCTTAAATCCCTAACAGTGATAAGGATTGAAATCAGACTTATAAAACACAAGACAAAATTTAAGAACATTGAAATGAAGAAAGCAAATATGAGGTACCTACTGAAGGAGATTATCTGAAATTCAGAAAAAAAGAATGATGATAAATAATATTTTTGCAATCGATAATAAGATATGTTGATTGTATGGATAGTTACATACATCTTAAAAATTTATAATATCTGGGAATATTTGAAGGTTATGCAGAAAATTAATCAATGGATTAGTTAACCAATATTTATTTGGGGAGGGCACCTATTTCGAGACTTCTGAGATATTGGAAAATACAGAATTAGTCAATGAGGATGTTTGGATATTTCCTAAATGCAAGGTGCTATGCTAGATGTAAGTAATTAAAAAGAAAAGTCTTTGTCTTCATGTAACATGGTTGTAAATAAGCTTGCTCAGAAACAAGAGCATTTTCTTCAGAGTCAGTAGATCCTAGTTGAAGTCCAAATAGTAATAGCCCAATGAACTCCAGTTTTCGCAGCTTAGAAAGGAGATAATGAGACCCACCATATTAGGCTACTATTAGGAAGACAGGAGATGATTTATGTAAAGTTTCTAACATCACCTGGCTTATGATAGAAGTTCAAAACCATGAGATTTTTTTTTCCTCCTTAGATAGATTAAATTTCACCATGAGGAAGTTGATGAATAATGCAGTGAAGAACATGGCAAGGAGCAGATAAGCTAAGCAAAGAAATCAGGGCTGGCTGCCTAATTGCCAGTCCACTTGGAGTGGTAAGGAATTGACTCTGCAGTATGGTAGGATTAAATCAGCAGAAAGGGTAAGAAACTCTTGCCCTTTGATTCCAAACTCCTTGTGGAAAGGGGACTGACAGTAGCGATTAGGGAGAGTTGACCCAAATTCAGACTGTTAGAAAAACAAAAAAGAGAGAGAGAGAATTCGAATTGTTTACCATGGCTTATGAGTTCAAGACAATCATCAGCAAGGACACCATGCTTGCCCGTGACATGTCCTGAAGTAAGGGAGGAAGACAACAAGGAAAAAGAGAAACAGAAAGAAGGAAGAGAAAAATGAAAAGGAACAAGAAAAAGGGGAAGAAGTAGAGGGGAGTTAAGAGGAAGAGGAGAAAGAAAAAGTGGAGAATAAGAGGAGGGGAAAGAAGAAGAGGGGAATGATGATTAGTGTCACAGACATCACAGTTGCGGTTTGAAAGGGTAAATCTGAAATGGGCCCATTAAGTTCAGTAGTTTCATCTTCACTGCCACCAGACTGAGTTGCTCTAAGAAAAATTTTGCTATGAGTTGGGTGAGGCTGATTAGCTAAGCCTATATTATAGAGTGCATGAGAAATAAAAAAAGGTTCAGTTATTTAAAAGGACAGCACTGAGTTTTGACCAGGAATTTTAAAAACGAATATTCTATTTTTGAAAAAAAAAGTTAAATATGATCATGGCAGAAGAAAATCTTGCTATAATTATTGTTCCATATGTTACTACCTTCAAGGGAAAATATATACAAATAAAGCAAGAATAATTCCCCATACAAGTTTTCAGATCCATTTTTTAAAGTGACCAATTCCAAGTTTAGAGTATAAGAGCATTATTAAAGGATTGTCCATAGCATGCCTTGCAGGGGAACAATCCCAATTTCAGTGCAAGCTGAAGAAGACCAGGAAAAGATGATCAGCTCTCCAGGATTTTTGGATCCTAAAAAGCTAGAGAGCTTTGTAGATTGCTCAAGCTGGAAGGGATATTCAGAGATTATTGGATCTATTACCTTTCTCCTAGGCCACTTCTTTTGCTCTTTTCTGAAAAAGAAACGTTCTACATACAAGGTAGAGCTGAAGGCAGAATAAGTATTATAAATAGATGATGGGAGCAAGGGAGAAATGCTAACGTGTTTCTTCTCAGAATTATGAAAAGCCCCAAATGACATCTGTATAGTCTGTTTCTGCCTCCCTAATAGATACCCAGTAAATATTTGTGACTGGAATGAATGAATCCCATGCTGCCTGAGATTTCTCTACTATTATTCTTTGAGTCTTCCCAGGAAAATTAGGATTCAATCACCATGCCTCTGAACCAGAGTTTTGGCCATGAAGTTTCTCAATTTCCTTCTCTACAATCTAAGATTTTCTAATATTTCTTTTGTAAAATAAGTGTGTGTGTGTGTGTGTGTGTGTGTGTGTGCGTGTGATTGCCAGCAGAAAACTTAACAGCTAGCAGAAAACTTGACAGCTTTCCCTATTACAAACAAATTTTAAATCAAAATACTGATTGAATTTCCTGAACAATAATTCTCTTTGTGATAAATCCACCACAAATATCATAGCTGCCAAAACAATGCCTCTTTCATTAAAACTTCTTTGATTGTACTAGCCCACATAGATTTTTATTTTCTAAACTTCTATTGAAAGACCTGTCTATAATGCCTATGGAATTATTTGGCTAATTAGTGTCCTGTAACTTTTCTAAATGTTTACAAGGATTAAATCAGCAGAGAGGGTAAGAAATTCCTGCCCTTAGGTCCCAATGTTACAAAGATATATTTTGATTCCTCAACAATCATGGAAGTTCTTAGAAAAGGAGTGCATACTATGTCTCATTTAAGACACAAAACTCTTTGTGCAATCTTCACGGTGCGTTGTACTGGTCTGTGTGTCACCATACATTTATAAAAGAACATTTTAAAATCAAACAGTCATCCAGATGATCCAAAGTCATTCGTTGCTGCTAAATATTTGAATACCACTGAAGGAGTACCTAGCCTGCCATCAGAGGACGAGGGTGCACAGACTTCTCAGAGCTACAAAGAGGTGAGAAGAATTCTAGAGACCAAGGACAGAGGAGTGGGGAGATGGTGAGGTACAGGTAAACAGAGAGTAGAACATTCTCAGAGATTCAGGAACAGGACCTAAGTGTTTGGATTGAGTGAGACAAAGTGGAAAAGGAGAGAAAAGGTACCTACCACAAAAGGCCTAAAAATAAAGATTAAAACAATTAGTTCTCTACAATTTAGAGAGATAAAGCCTAAAAGGAGAGAAAACTAAAATCTGCCCTTAAACTATTATTTGGAATAATGTGCAATATAAGTCAATAAACAAAATATTGTTTGACATGGACTTTTTGGAAGAACGTTTAGAAAATCCAAGGAATCTCTGACAGAGTTTTTGGAACACTAGAGAAAAGCTCACCAACTCCATTTCAACTTGGACCATTTTAGTTGATAAACGTTTTTTTTACTATTTTAAAATAATATTGCCTTCTCAGACCTATTCATCCCTATTCTGTCTCCAGGAAAAATGAAATATAAATTCCACAAAGTAATAATTACCATGGATCTTTGTAAGGAAGACTCTCCCCATCCCTCTGTCAGAAGATTAATGAGGTGCTTCTAGATGAAATACAGTGTTACCATTTTAACCCCATCATTTGACTCCACCATGGAAGACTTTTGACCTCCTAAGGATTTTTGTTCCAAGGAATAAGTAAATATTGAGGAAAAATATCAACAAAGTTAAATTTAAAAGGCTAACACTGCCCACACAGTAAATTTTTAGAAAAATTGACTGGAAAATCCCATGTGCTAATAAGTTCCAAAACTGTAAAAATTGACTCAGGAAAATTAGACTTAGCAATAATTGCTGCAATGTAAAATTGACAGTTTCTAAAGCTGCATTATAGAAAAAAGTGTCATCAAGTAAAAATTGACAGAAGAATCTAATTTTCTTGCCCAAATTTTGATCTGAAGTATCTGATCCAGGAAAATTGGACCTGATAGGAATAACTGCCACGAAAGAAAATTAAGACTGGCAGAAGCATTATTGCAAAGATTTTTATAGATGATTGATGAATCAAATAATTATTATAAATTTTATGCTTGGAGAAATGTTCCTAAAAAATAATTTTAATTAAATAGAATTGGGAAAAAAGAAAATAGTAAACTGTACTCTATAGAAAATTGACCATGGCATTGAATTGGTCTGAATTCATTCTCAAAATTCTTTCTAAATGAAACTAATTAACTACAATTTGTCATTGTTGGTATAATTCTGATTTATTTACATGAAGTTCAAATAGCATCACTGTCCAAATGTTGGGGTCAAAATAGTATTGGTTTATCTACATTGTTCTCCAAAGAATAGACAATGAAAATTTCTATCCCTAGAAATAGATATTTAGCAAAGTTTAGGCCAATAATTGGTAAATGTAACATCATGTTAAAGGAATATTTAGGTTTTGAAGTGAGTCTTCAAAAATTGAAGATTGTATTGAAGAGGCTTTAATATTGCTCCAAGATGGCCTCTATAATATTCTTATATTTGATGACCACAAATTCCATAAACAAATATTTATCATGCATCTACTTTGTTGCAGATCCTGCATTAAATGCTGAGACTGAGCCATGAGAATTTAGTTCTGGATTTGGTTCTGTCCTTGGAATTTATTCAGAAGTCTATTCTACAGAGAAACTAAAAGAGATACACCTAGGATCATTTGAACTCAGAGCTGTTCTTAACTAAGTCATACTGTGTATGAGCTCCCTCTCACAAACACTTTCATAAGAATAAAAGCTTCTGCAAATAAATATCAAGAATACTGACAAATGAGATTGACATTTGACAGACATCACTTGAATCACAGCTGATTTACTTAATGTAATGGTTAATTGTAGGTGTCAACTTGACTGGCCTAAGAGATGCCCATAGATGGTAAAAATTGTTTCTAGGTTTGTCTGTGAGGGTGTTTCCAAAGGTGATTAGCATTTAAAAAAGTAGACTGAATAAAGCAGACAGCACTCACCAATGTGGATAGGCATCATCCAATCCTCTGAGGGCCTGAATAGAACAAAAAGACAGAGAAAGGTTGGATTTGCTCTCTGCTTGAGTAGAACCATCCATTTATTCCTGCTCTTGAACATCTGCACTCCTGGCTCTTGGTTCTTTGGACTTATGCCAGGACTTACACCATTGGCTTCCCTGTTTCTCAGGCCTATAGATTTGGACTACAACTATACCACTAGCTCTCCTGGACCTCCTGCTTGCAGATGGCAGGTCATGAGACTTCTCAGTCTCCATAATCATGTGAGCTAATCCCTCATAACATGTCTGTCTGTCTGTCTGTTTATGGCACAGAAGGAAGTAACTATGTTCAGGACCAGAATGGAGAGATCAGCAACAGAAAGATGGAAGTATAAGATTTCAGACCCCTAACTAATAGGATAGTAGACCCTGAGTAGTGACACCTGAGTGAGTGAACATCCCATCACACCCTATGTAAGAGCAGATCAGATCAAAGAACCTAGATACTTCCCAGAGACCAAATCATCTGAGTCAAATTCCCTCAGCAATCATGTTCTATCCCTACACAATATGACTACAGAGTGCAATGCAGGACAATATAGACACTCAGGCAGAGTTTTCATGTGTCTCTTTCAGCCTCCCATGAGAGTATTGTCTGGCCTAAGTACATTCTGAATTCAATACCACAGAAAAAGAACCAGGATCAGTTGTGCAAATATCTCTATCATGCTAATAGGCAGCTATAGGGCCTATATTTGGGAGTAGTCAGTGATACAAGGAGAAAAAGAAATTACCCATAACTCTTACTTACATAGAGTTTTATGGGGAAGACTGCAAATTATCCTCATTATCCATTTCTTTCTTCTTACATGATAGTTGAATTATCAGCGAGGCAATTGGCTATCTAGCTAGAACTACCTTTAACAACCACATAGCTAAATTCTGATCAATGGAATATTAGTGCAACTGATGTTGGCAACTTGTGAACTGTACTCTTAAGAGTAGAGTAAAGCCTCTTCCTATAAAAGTAATAAAAATATAGACAGCTAGCTTGGAATATATGGATAAAGAAGATACTTTGTCAGGAGTGTGGGGGGCGTATAAAAAACCCTTCCCCATAAGATTCTTAATCACACAAACTTTTCACAGCCATTCTGGGCACCTTAGCACTCTGCTGGCATTCAAAACTTCCAGACCAGCTTAGACCTCCATGTGAGAGAGAAATTGGCTTCTATATTCTTTGAACCAATATTGCTTGGGGCCCTTGTTAGAACTAAATTTATATCAAAACTAATTGATACATATGTATTATTATTATTTTTTGCCAGTAATGGTTATATCTAAAGGTTTTTGTGTAAGAAAGAATATAGCACAAGGTGTTCATACTTGTTCAGTTTTGTTCATATGCCATCTAATAGAGGATCCCAAATATAGTTTTAGAATTTAATAAACTTCATTGTTTGCACAATTTGTTCAAAATGGGATGTTTTAGTTTATCCAACTTTCTGATTAACTGAATTATTTTGTCCTCTGCAGGAATTAAAAATCTTCAGAAAAAAAAAATGCATTCTGACCTAGAGATTTTACTGAATATAATTTAATATTTAACAAACAAGATGGTATTTTACAGCCTTGTTATACCATAGGGCCATGATTTTAAATACTGATAATTTTTATAGTTAGTAGATAGATAAATTGTAGGGTTCTAATTTTTTAAACAATGGAAGAATGATGGAGGACAGCGTTGATCATACAGGATGCATTTTTTTCCAATTGCTAATTCATCAAGTACTTATTGAGCACCTGCTGGGTCACCTGTCTGCTTTTACCACTTAACTACTGTATAAACTTATACAACCTGTTTATTTATATATTTTTTTGAACTTTTGATTTTTTTCAGAAAAAAATGTGGGGAGCAAGTGGAGAATTCTGGACTGTAGCTATTCTAGCTTTGAAAGACTATAATTTTAAGAATGGGGCTGAGGCCACAGAACAATAGTCCCTGTCACAGACTCAATTCATTCTTCTGTGAGCACTCATTTTGAAGTCAGGTGTCTGTATTTGGATATATTTCTCGAGCAGCAACATCTTATAACTGCTCCTCCACAGCTTCTTTCACAAGTCAAGTTGACAACAGTAGTGTTGCCTCAGGGCTGGCCTTGCCCATGCTGAGGCTATAAATGGAGCATCTGAGCCATCAGCCCTGACTGGACATTACTTCCTTGTAATGTATGTTCTTGGAATGAAGAAATTTTTGAATTCCAAATTCCCTCCCTCTGTTAGAGAAATTACTTGCCAATAATTCTGCTGACCTCCAAACAAGGCCTTTCCAGGGTGCCCTGCCTCTTCCCCACATTCCAACAGGCCGGAGGTGGTTCTCAGTTCTGCCAAGGCTCTGTTCATCTGGCCACAGTGAGATGTCTAGGCAAGTTAATTAAATACTTCAGGTGGGGTGAGAATCCTGCTGCTCAAGATGAAGCAGATCTGTGGGTGAGTTAGCCACACTCTTCTGTTCAGGTTTATGATTAAGTTCAGAACTTAATAATGTACACATTGACATACTGGTTCATTCCAGGCTAGAACTCTGCCTCCAAAAGTAGCCCTTTAGGGCCCTTGGAGGGGCAGTGTAACAGTTATATGATGTAATAGTATTAGCTTCCAGATTAACATCCCTGTTGATATTTACAGAGCTATAATACATGAATTGATTCTTTAAAAATAGTTTATGAAGAAACAGTTCATGAATTAGCTCTTTAAAATAATTTATATTTTTGGAGAATATTATCTTTAGAATCCTAATCTACCACTTATTAGCTAGGAAAATTTAGGCTAGCTACTTAATTTCTGATTCTGCGTCTAGAAATGTAGATAACAACTATCTCACATGGTTATCTTATAAAGATTAAATGAGTCATTGTATACAAAAAGCTTAAAACAGTATATTCAGTATTACATATTGTTTTTATTTTTATTAATATGAGATCATTTCCATGTATATGAGTATAAGAGAAAGTGTATGAGGTAATAGGTTTTGGAGTAAGATGGACCTGACATGGAGTCTTATCTCTGGTACTTTCTAGCTAAACGACTGAGGTCACATTATTTAATCAGTCTGAGCCTTGGTCATTGGACCTGAAAATGAAAATATTAATGGCTACTTAGAAAGTTGTTGAAAGTAAGTGTAAGACATCCGGCATGTAGTATGTACTAAGAGATCCATAGCTATGATTATCATTAACTCATCCTCAAAGAGAAGCAGTCTGAGTTTCACTGCAGAATAAGTGTGGTTTTTGAAGGTAAAAACCACCGTTCCTAGAACACAAGACAATAACATTCTTCAGAAGATGCTTTTCAAAATTACATCACATTCAGCAAACAGAGTTCTTATTTCCCTGATTGGAAACAATTTTAAAGATCTTAGAAGTAAATAGAGTTTAGTTCTTATTAGAGATGCTTTGTGAATCTCTCAAGGGCCTATTGATGTCTAGAGGAAAATTGAAAGGATAATTCGGAACAGTAAAATGGAACTATAGAATGAAAATTAGGACACTCTGTTTCTAGCACAAACCAGGTAACCCAAACCTGAAGTATCCCGTTGATGAGCAGAGGTATTTATTACTGTACTGCTAGTACCTTCCTTACATGCATACCATGTCCTTTTCCAACTAGCTTCTGATAAGGATCTGCATGTTCTAAATAAGAAGGCTGATATTCCTAAACTTTGAAGACATCAGCAAAAGCATTTTCTATTTTCACAACTAAATTTAATTTCTGAGAGGAAAATAAAAATGGCCATTCAAGTCATGAACTTAGCTGTTCAAGGTATGAAGGCTTTCGGCTTTAAGACAAGAAAATATAGACCAATAGGTACAAGCCTGAGGTCTTTTCTGATTGTGTACTTTCCCCACTAATGTATGATATAAATGCATTAAAGACAAAATATAAAAACAACATAATAAATAACATTCAATACTATATCAAAGGATATTGAAGTAGGAAAGATTTTTCTGTGTAAGAATAAACCCAGAAGGCATAAAGGAGAACATCATACCTTATATGTCTGTGATCAACTGTATCATATAAACTTCTATAAGACAAAGATACACAAACTAAGTTATAAGATGAGTAACAGACTTGGAGATAAGTACAACACACATATTACAAAGGAAGGATTGATATCTGCAATATATAAAAAGTTCTTCCACTCTATAATAAAAAGAAAATTCCCAATAATGGCCAAAATATATTAATAGACAATTCACAAAATAAGCCCAAATTCAAAGGCAAATACCTAATATTGCTAAGAAGCAAGGAAGTGCAAATTAAAAACAACCACTAGAATCTATTTTGGACCTCATATATGCAAAAAGCAAAAATATTTTCCCTTGTAAGGAAGTAGGAAAATAAGTCATCTATACACTGTGGGGACAAAGTTTTGAACAGCTTTTAAGGAAGACACTTTTGCACTATCTGATAAGTATACTTTTTGGCCCAGAATTTTCATTTCTAGGATGCAAATCTACAAAATACACAAAAGTTCAAAATTACATAAACAAAGTTGTTTATTGTTATATTTTTTATATTTTTATATTATTTTATATTTTTTTATATTTTAAGGGAAAAAAGGACCATTTGAATATTCTCTAATAGACAGCAGGTCTAATAAATTTTAGTACATGTGTAATGTAGAATACTATATATACAGCCATTTAAAAACACTATTAGGACTTCAGACTGATCTGGAAATACATCTAACTACTGTAGCAGATTTTTTTCTTAAAAAAGATGACAATATCTTCCTCTTACACAATTTTTTCACAATGTAACTTTGTCTTTCTCCCTATCTAAATAATGAGGCTATGGTCTCTCTTTGAATTTGGGTGGACTTGTGACTATTCTGACTAACAGTGCATAGTAGAAGTGATGCTATGTGATCTCCAGGGCAAGGTCACAAAAGAAGTTATAGCATCCACCTGGCTATCTCTGTTTTGGGGAACACTCACTCTGGTGGACACCACCAACGTTCTTTGGTAGAGCTAAACTACTCCATACAGAAAGACCAGATAAAGAAGCCTACACCAAGAACTGAGTCCCGCCCTCCCCCCCCCAACCAACTGCCCTATCATTCTTCAGACACAAAAGTGAAAAAAACTTCAGATTTCAGCTTTCAGCTTTCAAGCCATCCAAGCCCAGACATTACGAAATAGACAGGCCTTCCACACTGTGTTCTTTCCAAATTTCTGACCCACAGAATCCATAAAAATATTAAATGGTTGTTTTATACCACTAAGTTCTGAGGTAATTTACTACGAAGCCTAATAACTGCACCAGATATTTTGCATGAAAGATATCAAGTCTCATGACAACATATGTAGTATAATCCCATTTGTGGGAAAATATTAATTCAAATTAAATATATGTGTGTAAATGTAGAAATATATGTGTGTGTCACCATATATCTGTAGGTGTATATGTGTTTTTGTATATGCCTAAGTATATAGACAATTTTCTGGACAGATACAGGGTAAGTTGCAAATTGTTTCCTCAAGAGATGGGAGGAAGAATGAGACAAGAGGGTAAAAGAGACTTGAAAGTTTGGCTCTATATCTTTCAAGATTGTTTGAATTTTGTGTCACCAGCATATAATTTGAAGGGAAGGAGAGAGAGAAGAAAACAGAAAAGGAGGAAGAGAAGACAAACAGTTTTGTCCAGGAACTGAAAAATCTAGTTGAATCCATGAATAAAGAAAATATAGAGGAAAAATGAGGACATGACTGAAACTTATAGAGAATTAGAAACCTGATACCATCACTTATGAGCTATAGAAACTTGGAAAAATTCATTCAATCTTTTCTAAATATCAAATTTCCTGATTGTAAAATGAAGATAATAGTTTATTATTTTTAGGGTTGCTAAAGGGATAAAATAAGATGCAGTTTTTAAAGTCCCAAACATAACACCTAAAATAAACATGTTTTCTATAAAGGGGCAAGTTTTCTTCACCTTTCTACTCGAAAGAATAGAAAAAAAAGACATTCAAGTGAGCAAAAGTGTAGAAGAGGCAATTCAGGTAACAGGTACAACGTACAGATCAACCTAAATAAAACTCGAGGTTGATTTAAGGTGTAGTCAGAGGGTTTTAAAGGAAAATCTGAGCTGACTATTTGTAAATATGTGCATATTTTTGCAACTAATCCTTTGCTCCCATGCAGCTCAGACATGTTCAACCATGGTACTAAGTTGTGTTATGCAAGGTATAATTGTTAGTGCTGTGGGGTGCTGAACACATAGCTTTCTTGATTAAGAAAAAAAATCAAAATTATTTTCTCTTACATACAATCAGTACTATGGCATTCCTTGGTGTCTGACCACCTAGCAATAATATAGAAAATTTCAAATCTAGGTGTTCTGAAAGAGACACAGTCCAAGGAGAGAAGAATGCACTTGAAAACCTATTAGAAACATGTGCAGAGTGTCCTTTAGAGGCTCAGCTTCCCCACCCCCGGTTCTGTCCTGAGTATAAGACCTTATTCCAAAAGGTTGAATAAAAAGGGAAGATAGACTAATGATTAAAAAAAAATCAGATACAGTATTGCCCCGATAGCCCACCCATCATACTTTAAAATAAGCTGATCACTTACAGTAGAGGTTATTTAGAACAAAGTGAAGCTTCAGAGTCCATTTATTTGAATGTATTTCCATTTCAATCACTCTGCTTCAGAAGTTGCCTCTCCTTCTCGTGACATAAGGTGAACATATGTGATTTTAACTTACTTCACAAACCACTCTGAAAAAAAAAAAACAGAACTGTCTGAATAGGGTGTTTGTTTGTTTGTTTGTTTTTCCTCATTTGGGGCTTAAGTTTAAAAAATTAGTTCTTTTCTGATCCTACTCCTGTGAGGGTATCATATTAGTCGCCTTTCAATACCCTTAGTCATAGGTTCTTAGATGAATGAGTTTCCCTCCACTCTGTGCATAAATAGATTAAAGCTATCTGTTCAATTGAGGAAGCGAAGATCAAGAAGATTTTTAAAAATTTTTCATTTCATTTTGCATAATCATTGGTATACAAAGGAATTCCTCTTACAAAAGTGCAACATCAGTTGAAGTTCCTTTTCCAGAAAATGAGAAAGAAAAGAAGGATCTGAAGAGAATCAAGTACACAGTTTCTTGTGCTCTCAGTACTCTTTTGATAAACAGGCTTTTACTTCAAATGATTAGCCAATACTAGATTTAATTTCTGCCCTGAGACCAAATATGGTTATATTATGAACATTCAGCCATTTAACTATTATTTCTAGTATATTATAAAACAGGAATAGCAACACTGAAAAGCAAGATACAAAAAAGTACGATAAATTTTTACCACTTCTATGACTATGGAAAAATAATGGCATTATCAACCAATGTGTCATTTTTGAGCACTTATTATCCTGTGAGCCACTAGTATCACCCTGGACACTCTGAGAGAACACAAGACTTTTACCCTCCCAATGGGAAGATAAAACACACACAAACACAAACACACACACACACGCACGCACGCACGCACTCACACACACGGCTCAAAAAATACGATTTATAAACAAATAAAAAATAAATAGAGTGCATGTATGGAGAAAAAATGTATATGAGAATTTTCTGTACTTTCTACTCAGTTTTGCTATAAACCCAAAACTGCTCTAAAAATAAAGTCTATTTAAATAATTAGAGAGATAGATGATAGATGATAGATGATGATGATAGATGATAGATAGATAGATAGATAGATAGATAGATGATAGATAGATAGATAGATAGATAATAGATGATAGATAGATAGATAGATAGATAGATGATAGATAGATAGATAGATAGATAGATAGATAGATAGATAGATAAAAGTTCATTTAAAATAAAAATAGGCAGAGAGTCATAGGAAGCTTCTGGAAGAGGAGATCTTGATTTAGAGCTTTAAAGGGGGTAGAATTGGTATAATTTAATTAAAGCAGAGAACTATAATGAGCAAAGTCTAGAAGCCCAGAACGTTTGGACTTTATAGAAGCTATCTTTATTCTATCAAAATGAGCATGTTGAAAAGTACTTGGAAGTGGGTCTGAAAAGTGGAGTCATGAGAAGGTAAGGTCGTTGTTTTTATAACATCAATCATCTTATTAATTTACAATATAATGTGCCTACTCAATAGGGTCAAAATGTAGGTTTAATTAATGATGAAGTGAAGCTCTCACAGCCAAGGTATGTGATTTCAGAAAAGCTGATCATGGCCTTGAGCAATATTCACTAGGTGCCATGGTCAGCCTGACACATCTAGCACAACAAAGTTAAAGATACACAATAATCCAACTTCTGTTCAATACGACTAAAGAAATGGGGTCATTTTTTTCAGGGGGGAAAAAATCCTGCAGAGATTTTTTTCTTGGAGGAAGAAGTTCAAGGACAGAGGTGCCAGCAGCAACTGAAGCAAACCACTACAAAAAACAACCTCATGTAATGGTAGTTTGAAGGGTACGAGGGAGTTTGTACATTTAATTACGATAACACCAGTTTGTCAAGAAAGCTAAACTCAACAAGAAAGTCCTTAATCAATAACGCTGTCATCTCAGAAAAGTGTCTTCTCCCAACTGCCTGTTTGATAGATTCCGGATGACAAAAAGAGCCTGCAGACAAGAATATGTCAATCCTGCTGCAAAGAACATCAGAGGGCCCCCTGAATATGTTGTGTGTATGTGCATGTGTGCTGTGTACAGTGTGTTAGGGTGTATATTTGTTTCCCTTTATGCTTTCCACCCTTTGTCCTTGAAAATTCTCCTGTCTTGTTCTCTAAAACAAATTGGCAATGCCCAATTTTCACTTTTTCCTCCCAGTACCTTTTGCTTGCTTATTTCCCTGAAGGCTTTAGTCATCTTCACGGTCTGCTTCCAAGAGGGGCCATATTATTGAAAAATCTCATTGTCAAATCCCAGACTCTTTCCAGCATACCCCTCTCCTCCACCTTCATCTAACCTCAGAATAGAAGCTTCTAAACCAGTTGCATAGGTTGAGAGGTAGTTAGAGGCCACCTGCCTGGCTCAGATACCCACAGCCAGGACCTGCACCGATGAAGAGGTCAGACTTTAATTGGTCTCTTGTTGACTCCTGCCACTTCTCTCCTCCTCACCAGCTGAGCAACATGGCAGGTAGTTCACCAGGCACACATAGTCATTCACCTCTAAAAGCTTGTAATCCACTCATCTAAATCAACAGCCTTTGCGTGTTCCTGCCTCACTTCTCTCAGCACATTGTCTTTAAAAATAACCTAGCGATTTAGCATTTAAATTGGTAACATTTATAGTAATTCCCAAGCTAAACTACTGAGATGGGGTGGTAGTGTTGGGGAGCGAACCGTGGGCCAATATTGAAAGATCACAAATCCCAAAAGAGGTGAAAAATAGTTCTATGTCACCCAAGAGGGTATTATTCAGAACAAAGAAATGAGATTGAGAGAGAGTAAATATATGCCCTATTGCAAGGGGAGAGATCCTAACCAAGAGTTGATGAGACTGCAGGGTAGCCTCCGTGAAGAAATGGCAAAAACTGAAGCAGCAGGGTCGCTGGAGACAAATCCTGCAAAGTGTCCAAAATGAACTAGAGGTAACACTCTACACAAAGGGCCCAATTTTGTCAGTATGTAGTCACAGCAGATTTCCCGGTTTGGACATCTGTCATTCTCAGATTTTGACCAGGGGAAAAACTGCTATTCTTTTTCTGTACATTTGATAAAGAACCCTTAAAACTTGTGAGGGAAAAAAAATGTAACTTGCTGCCACCTTCCAAAAATATATTTCTATGACAGTCTTGGTTTTCTACAGAATCGCAGGTCTTTGTTAGATCTTTGCTTTATTTGCATTCATATGTCATTTGGCAGTTAATCATATCATATCTTGCCTTGTACCATATTTTGCATGGCACACATTCTACTTTTACATTATTAGTGGTTTGTATTTCTCACCTCTCTAGCCAGCTAGTAAAATTTTTGAGGATAGAGTGTACTTTATTCCTCAAAACTTTTAGCATTGGATTCTCTACATAGTAGTCAATCATAAATATGCTCAATAATCACAATTATCAAATGTTATTATAAATTAAAATGAACACAAATCATTGATGATCTATCATATGGCAGAGAGTATTCTATGAAATTTTTGTCATCATTTTATGTAATCGACAGAACAATATAATAGATATCATTGTCCCCGTTTTACAGAAGAAATCGAGGCTTAGAGAAATTAAAAAACAAAACTTACCTACAGTATTCCAGTTAGTAAGTGACAGAGCCAGAATTCAAATCCATCTAATGCCACTCTTTTAGCTCCAACTGTCAAAGAATCTAAACTGTATTATTTTATGGCACTTTATAACAGCTAACTTTTTGAATGTCATGCAATAGGTGTTGGGCTAAGTGCTTAACATATGTTAGCTACCATATGATGCCAGCACAGTTGCAATGTGAACTATAGCCATTTTACTGATGAAGAACCAACACAGATATATCAAAGAGCAAGGCCATGCAGGTAACAAGGAGCAGAGCAAGAATTTACATGCCATTGGTCTTATTCTGGTGCACATGCTACTCGTCACTTTGGTATACCACTGTTCAGATGAAGGAACTGGAAATTCAAGAAGAAAATCTGGGTCCTCAGGCTCCTAGTCCCATGCCATTTTTACCACAGCATAATTTGTTGATTCAATAATTGTTTAGATGTGACTCTTCTTTAACTTTCATTTAACTATCACCGAGTTCATGAAAGCTTCACCTAGTCTAATTAAGACAATCCAGTGGAAGCTCCTGTGCTTTTTTGAATTGCAACGTAGTGACATTAAAAGTGACCTCTGAAGAAGAAAAGAAGTAATGTTATTGTCCAAGCACATCTTACAGGAATCAGAGGTGAGCCAGAGTCTCTGGCTGGGTGTTTGAAGAGGAGGTAGAATGGAATGTAAACTGAAATCTTATGTTTTATAGTCCTGATTACAAACTAAATCCAAGGTTTAAGAAAACTTCAAAGCCTATTTTCCAATGTGTCTTACCATTGTTGATCTATATCACTAATTAATACTGCATCTTCGCAAAAAAAAATTAAAAATAACATACCATAAGAAGGATCTTCACTGAGCAACAACAATCAAGCCACAAATTTCTTTAGAGCATGCATCCTAACTTTTGGCTCTCTTTGTGCCCATCAGAGCTTTTGCACAATAGTAAGCACATGGGAAGTGCTTGATCAGTGAAGGCTGAATTTAACTGAATCTTTCTAGAGTCTTCTACTGAATCTACCACTAGCTAACTAGGCGATAAGTCATTTATGAGACTCAAGGGAGGTGACAGGATTAGAGGACTGGGCTATGGGAGGACATGATCTTCCTCAAGTTATGGAAGAAGGTCACAATTTTATTGGCTATATAGCTTACAAAAATAACATATTTTATACACACATACTTTTATGACAGTTTTTCTTCAACACAATATAGATGCAGAAATGAATGAGGTTCGGATTCACTTAACAGTGTCACTAAATCCATAGCTGCTTTTTGTGAAGTTGTGTTTTTTAATCAGAGAATACAACTATTATGTGGAGAATTTGGGAAATTTCATAGCATTTGTAAAGAATCCTCGTGTTTAAAGAAGTTTGGAAATATTGGATCAGAAGACTTTTATAGTTTCTATATATTCTAAGCTTTTATGATTCTTTCACTTGAAGTAGGATGAAGTGACTCAAAATGCTTTTCAAAAGATGTGTGCTTCATTCTTAGGAACTGCCTTTTGGTGGTGACAATTTTTGTAATATGCCTTTGAAAAATCAGGACATTTTATATTTCCATATCTGATTCTATAAATAATGTTTTCTAATTTTTTGAACTATAGAGATAATTATTATCTTTAACTAAATTATTTTGCCTTTTTCCAAGATAGCCAGGTCTTTGCAGAGAGCTTTTCAATGGAGAGTGTAGATTTCTCAGTCCCATCTCTTATTATATTCCTCTATGCATTATTTGCTGTAGTCACACAAATCTTTGTTGCTTTTTTCCTAAACTTGTCACACACCTTTACATTCATGCAGTTTCATTAGTTGGGGGATACCCTTTCACCAATCCTCAGACCAATCTAAGTGCCCTTGAGCCTCTTTCCTTTGCACCATCACTAGTAGCCACTGCTTTCTACCACACAGAGGTCCTGTGCCTAACCCAGGGCATTGCCCTCTGCCCTGTTATATAGCTCATTGTTTGAATGGCTATGCACTCTTGTTGCCTGGAGGTTATGTGAGTTAATTATGATTGTTCCTCATTTATCTTCTTTTCCCTAGACAACCTAGCTAAGATGATCTCTAATTGTTTATTAAATGTCTTGAATGAATGAAATGATAGATGAGGCAAACAGAGAAAGTAAATATCTTGGATTATAAAAAGCTACACTTGCATTCAAAAGTTTAAACTGGTTTCCAACTTGTACCTGATACGGTTTAAGATGAGTTTAAATTAAAAAAAAAAAATCTTGCCCTCCTCCTTCTAATTACCTGATATTCTTTATACTTTATCAAAAGGCAACTGAAAGAAAATAAATTTTTTCTGCAGTTTCCTGACCCTGCTTCTATACTCTGCAGGAAGAATTAATAAACCAACATTATTCTAGAAACCGGGTAGATGTAAATTGATGGCTCTAGTACCCAAACCAGGATGTGGCAGTAGCATAAGACTCTGAGAGCATAAATTTTTGTTAAAAGGAGAAACTACATTAGTTCTTTCACCATATATAACAAACCAAAAGTTAAATAAAATAAAATAAAGAAGAGAGAAGGAGAGCAAGAGAGAGGAAAAAGAGACAATTACATTCCCTTTGTGGGGATGAGCATAGACAGGAAAAAGAAAAATATACATTTGTTCTTTTAAGTTATTTCTAACCAAGGGGAATAAATTAGAATGTACATATAAGAATGAAGACATTTGCTAAAACAAAAGATATGGTGTGGAGTTTGTTCTCACAGCTAAATGGTTTCTTCTCTAAACTGCAGAGGGATAGTATAAAATTTAGCACAGGACCCAGGAAATAGAGCTGACAATTGCTAACATGGATACATCGCTTCATCCTAGTCAGGTACTGTGCTAAGCTCTTTACCTGCTTATAATATTTTATCCTTACAAGAGGCCTCTGAACTGTGAACTGAGTACAGTACTGTTATTATCTCCATTTTTCAGACGAGTCTTAATAAGATTAGGCTGCCCAAGACAACATAAGTAAGCCATGAGACCAGGATTCAGACCCAGATACTCTGATTTAAGACTCCTATCTACTTCCCATTCCTAGTACGGCTTAAGGATAGGAAATCTGGAATTTAATCTCAATTCTATATTTGAACTAGATTTGCAACATGAGGCAGAATTTCAACAAACCTGGACTGAGGATAAGATTTTCCAGTTTGAGGCTAACACCAGTGAAGATGTAGAAGTGGGAAAACAAGAGGTATCCTCAGAAAAGGAAAGAGACCCAGTGAGCAAAGAGCACAGGATCTATGGAGAGGGTAGGGCTGGTAAACTGACCCACCACATGTTTTTGTACAGGTAGCAATTAAAATATGTTTTTTTACATTTTTAAGCAGTTGAAAAATAATTTCCAAAAGAATAATATTTCATGACACATGAAAATTATAGAACATGTATAAACTTATGTGGAATTTCATTGTTATTAATAAAGTTTTATTAGAACACAATTATGCTCATTCATTTTGTATTGTCTATAGCTACTTCTCAGAGAACTGAGTTACAGCATAGACCATGGGGCCTGCAAAACCTAAAATGTTCACAATCTTGCCTTTACAGAAAAAGCTTACCAACTCTTGATCAGTCATAAAGGAATGCTTAGAAGGGTGACAGGCAGTCTTTAAAAACAGGCTTGATCATTCATAATATTATAGATACTGGATCCAGAATTCTAAAAGATTTTGAGACATGAAATGACATAATTAGAATCCTAGGTGTTTAACATTTCAAAGAAAAGACATTCTTATATGACATATGTAATAATCATTTATTGTAAGGTCACAAAGAGAAGCAGGACAGCAAGGCAACTGGATCAGGGGCAATATAGCCATTCTGGGTTCCAGAACTTCCAAGCTGCAAGGCAAATAGTTCATCTGCTCCAGGACTCATCATTATCTCAGGGGAGCTACCTGCCCTAGAGGCCATAGAATTCATTTCCCCAAAAGAGACTATTTTGTTAGACTGATTCATTACCATTTAATACTCAGTCTGCCTATTCCACTAAGTAGGATGGCTAGCTTTCTGTACTCCAGACTGTCCATGGTTGCTCTTGGCTGAGACCATTGGTAGATCCAGATAATGGCAAGAAATCAGGTTCTCTGGAGAAGCTCCAGCTACTACACAAGAACTTCTTGAGGGTACTTTCCTTTGAAGAGAAATGTGAATGCAACGGCCCCTTAGCACTTTGAGGATTCCTTCCAGTGCAAGAGAAAAAAGACTGCCCTTTGGATCTAGAGGCTAACCCAAGGGACATATATCTACCTTGACTTCAATGGAGACTCTACCTCAATGTCTGTTCTCCAGCTACCCTGCTCTAGGCTTCACAGCTGCACCAAGTATCTTACAGGCTCTAAGGATCCAAAGACAGACACAAGCTTTGGGTCTGAATTCTAATTTGTGTCCTAACAGCCTAATCCACCTTATCTACTGTTTTAACCACTTCTTTTCCATGGAGTATTCTGTGTCTTTTACTGCAATTACTTTTGTTCTTTTCCAAAAGAAGGAAGGAAGAAAAATGAAGGAGGGAGGGAGGAAGGGAGAAAACTGAGAGAGAAATGTCCTTGAGAGTCTCTCTCTTCATTAGTGATGACAAGTCAGTAGGCAGTCATTTATCCTCCTTTGAAGATCTTTGTGTCATACTTACTTTGAATAAAATAGCAAAAGATTATGTTTATAACTAGCTTAGTAAATCCTAATAGTTTTAAAATCTGAATTTCTAAATGTTCTTTGTCCTTCTCTCCTCTGAAGTATTTTAACTATTTTAACAAAACCAGTTTTTCAGAAAATCTTACAGATGGATAGAAATATAAAGTGAAACAGCCACAAGAGAACCTGGGTTCTAATCCTCACTCTATCATTCACTAGCTGTGAGATCTTAAGGAAGTCAAAACTCTTCAGAGCCTCATATTGGACATATACGAAATATGAATAATAATACTTCTATGACACACTTCATGGCTGGCTCCACTGATCAGATGGGAAGAGAACACACTCCAAGTTTTAAATACAGGATACATGCGAATAAAGGATTTAAATATTAGTACACAGAATAAATGTTACAGGGCCGCAGAAGAATGATAGTAAGCCAGACTGATAAAGGGTTAATCTAAAATTTCATCGGGATCTTGAAGAAAGAAAATATCACAGGTGGAAGAATAGTGTGGCAAAAAGCCAAGAAGCCAGAAAGCTAGGTCTGCTTAAGGAGCAGAGAGAAATAGAAGGGCTGGAGCAAACTGAGTGTGTTAGCAAAGTCAAGGGACATGAACGTGGAAAAGGTAAGTCGAAGCCACACTGTCAGAGGCCTTGAATGCCAGGGTTAGAAGTTTAGAATTTATTCAGGAAACGAGGAGTAGTATTCTTAGACTAATAACTTGCCCATAGCATGCAGGATAGATCAGAGATAGACTGGGGGAGCAGACAAAACCTATTAGAAGCGATAGCTTTCATCCATCTAGGAATGAGATAAGGAACGAAGCTAAAGCTGTTGCTGGGTTGGCTCCCCTGAAAGATGAGGATGTAAAGAAAGAACGAAGCACCTCTTTTAAGATGCTGTAGTAGGAAATGGTTACTTTATAAGCAAGCCATCCTAGGAGAAGAAATTAACTCACTTTCAGCCTCAGCTTTTGAGGTGCTGGCATCTGGGGCTTAAAAGAATTCTAACATATCACATGGAAAAGGCTTTGAGAAAGGAATGAGCTTGGAGCCGCAGAGAAAGACAGAGGCAAACATTTCCCCAGATTTTTAGATTGAACAGGTTTTCCAAAACAGGCATGAGGGAGGCTGAGAGTGATCCGGCCAGAAAGAGAGACAGCTCCCCATGGAGCCTGAATAATGGAGAAGGAAATACAAAACTCTCATATTAAGGCCCTGGATTGTCTAAACCTGACCTTCTCCAGAGGTCTCCTACACAGAGGAAATCTACAATAAGCCAAATGTTTCTGAACCAGGCAAATGGGAGCCAAACACCGAGGAGGGCTAATTTATATTTAAATACAATATTTTTATTACTTTTCTGGAAATTTGACACCAATCTTCATTTTAAACTAGACAAAGCAGTGTAATATTTTTTCTTTCAAAATGATTGACACTTGAAAGGTAATACCCTTTAAATTCCTCCAATTAAAGCAAATTTAATTTTAAGTTTAATTAAAGGAAACTTTAATTAGAAAGAAGATTAAATTTTAATTAAATTGCTCTAAAATCTTTATACCGGCCTTTACAGCTAATATTTCTGTCAGAAACCAAATCCCTTCTTAATATTCTTAAATTCTATTCTAGCATTTTCCTTTGTATTAAAACAGCATCTCACCAGCTGTACCTGCCACTGTGAAAATTATTCCTATCTTAAAATACTGGAAATGCAACTGAGGAACCAAAGTCTCCCTGGGCAGAGAAGGGAAAACAACAGATTATATTATTGATGAGATTTTTATTTTCTCTCTCTTCCCAGTCCTTTCTGAGGCAACTGGGTATGGGAGACCTGCTGTGAGCCAGTTATACTGCATTCATAGCATCAACAAATATTTATGGAACACCTACTGTGTGCATGGCCCTGCACTAAATTCTTTGTCTAGCAGGGAAATGTTGTTAAAATACTAGTTCAACCAGAAACAAAGCCTGGACCAACTCTGCTTCCTGGATTCTTGGGTGTTTCTTCATTCCCAGAGTCAGGAAAAAAAAAAAAAAAAGATCTCTGGTGACCACCTAGTCCAAGGTCTTTCCCACTGCCCATCCCTGCTTGATGCCTGACACAGGTCATTAACAGGAAGGGTCCTGGTTTGGGGACATAAGTCTCAAATTCTAGACCTAAATTGCTGCTAGAAAGCTATATTATCATTAGAGATGACATAAACTCCATTTCTCATGTTTCTCATCTATAAAATGGGGCAATAAAACCTGTCATGCCTGCTTCTCAAGGATGTATAGGGATCAAATGAAATAATGTAGCTAGAAAAAGTTTCTGAACACCGCAAAGTACTACTTATTCTCATGTATAACCTCCTCCTATTGCCATGTCGCATGTCCTTATTACATTGTTCTCAGGACCTATGCTTCCACTCTCTATCCACCCATAACCAAGCTCAGCTCATGCCATTTCCTCCCCAAAGCCCCCAACAGGGAACATTCTCTTTACATGTGAACCCTGACCTCAACTGCTGTATATTTACCAATACTGATCTAGAGCAGGGCCCTGCCTCTGTCTCAGACCCATGAGACAAATTTCAAGATCCCCGGCATAAGAGTGAAGTTAAAATAAAGCGAGGATAAAGAATTTCATTAAGAAAAAGCTACCTTTCGTTTGCTTAACAGAAGGAAATCTCCTCTGCAGGATACTAGATTGAGTTTCCAAGCACTGTAAAAAGGGCTATACTGAGCTCAATACTTGCTGCTCCATGTGCCAGTACACACCCTGTTTTCTTGAGCAGCTAATATGGGCAAGGACCTAGGCTGCAAGCTACAGAAAGATGCTATCTAATTATATTTCTCCATGATTGCCCCCTTAAGAACTCCCCCTCTTCCCAGGGCAACTTTTGGCCCTAGATCTAGAATGCCTCTCCTCAATCTTCTACTCACCTAGTCTTCAAAATTTCCACCAAGCTTAAAATCTTCCAAGAATCCTGTCTGACTCCTGTAACCTTTGTGCTCAATTCCTGTATCTCTAGGAATTAGGTAACACACAGTGAAGCCTCTGATGCAGGGCCTGGCTCCTTTTTATAGGTACCCTGTATCTCAGTTCTGTCCTTTCACCAGCACACAGCTTCTCTGAGGAAGGATCTCTGCTTTATGTTCCTTTTGTAACCCCTGTAGTGCCCAGGCCACTGCTGCAGACATGAAAGGTAACCAAGAAACACTTATTTATTATCTGTTTTTTAAAAGAGAGTAGAAGCCCTATTGCAATTTGTTAAGTAGACTAGAAATATAATAATTCTCACAAAACAGTAGAGACTGATTATATGAGACAAAAAGCAAGCAAAAGGGAGGGATGATCAGAAATGGAAAACAAAATGAAGTAAAGGTGCTTAAATCAGTGGACTTGGCACAGGGTAAAGGTGAGATGTGGAGGGTGGCTTCTCTTAGGAGTATGTGGGAGGTTGAGAGGCACCCAAATGAGAGGAAGAAGTAAAAGACAAAGGACTTAGAAATGATCGTTTCCCAGATGATTATTTCCTAAGAGATTTCTAGCCAGAAGATTGGCCAGCTCTCCACGTGTAGTTTTCCATTATTCAACTGTAAAATGGGTATAGTATAACTCTGTTCTTACTTTGAGGTCTTTTGTGAGGCCTAATTATTTATTGTTTGTAAAGGGCTTTGAACTCTCCAGATGAAAGACAGCACGAGCAGTTCAAAGGATGACTCTAGACCGTTATTAGCTGTAGTTGGATTCAAAATGAGAGGAAAGACGTGACCATTTTCAGTGCACCTGTCAGCTTGGCCTTTTTTTATCATTTGTAGGATTTTTGTGGTTAAATTATAATTGCTCTTCATTACTTTTTCACTGGCAATTAAAAAAAGATCAAAATGGGACTTGTAACGAGGAGACTGAATGCTAATTTTTGCTCTCTATAGAAAGGCAAAACATACATCTCAGGAATCCTTTTCTCTTTACATTTACAGACTGCAAGAATTTTAGGAGATGTGTGACTTTTCTCTTCTGCCTCAAAACCTGGGGCTTCGAGAATTGAGGGGAAAAGATAACTCACTAACTTCAAATGTTGATTTTTCCTTCTTTACATTAGTTTCCAAACTTCCAAACTGTCAACCAAATGATGGAGCACTTTTTTATTTTTAGTTGAATCTCTGAATATAACTATGGTTCTCATTATCAAAATGTTGCCGACAATAAATCCTGACTCTTTTTCTCTCTGGCTCATTCATATTCTCTCTCTCTTTCACTCTTTCTCCCCTTTTTCCCCTCCCTTCCTCCTTGCTCCCTGCCACCTCCCTGGAATAGCATACTCTTTGGGAGGTGAATTGCTCAAGGATCCAATGAAAATGAAGTGTGATAACTTTCTTTACCCGCTCTGGTTGAAAAATTTTGGGGGGTCACTTCTTCATCAAGGGGTGTTGCCTGCAGATCATGTTCATCTCATGCCAAAGTATCCATTTACTTCGGCCTTTTTTCTTTCTTGCCTTTTGTTTAACCTAGTTGCTTGCAGGAATACCTTCACTGAGAACCAGCTTGCTCCAATCTTTTTTTTTTTTCTTTTCTAGCTTTCTTGAGGTATACTTGACAAATAAAAATTGTATATATTTATGGTATACAATGTGATGTTTTGATATACATATACATTATGAAATGAATACCACAATTAAGCTAACATCACCATTAACTCACATAGTTAGGATATTTTTTGTGTGGTGAGAAAACAAAATCATCTCTGAGAAAATTTCAAGTACACAATACAAAAGTATTAACTACGGTCTCCATGCCATACATAAGATCTTCAGAACTTATTCATCCCACATAACTGAACCTTTGTACATTTTGACCAATATTTACCCCACCCTCCCTGGCAATGCACAATCTACTCCCTATATTTATGAGTCTGACGTTTTTATATTCCACAAATGAGTAAAATCATGCAGTATTTGTCTTCTGTGTCTGGCTTATTTATTAAGCATACTGCCCTCCAGCCTCATCCATGTTGACACAAATGGCAGAATTTCCTTTCTAAGGTTAAGTGATATTTCATTTTGTGTATTTTATGTATAATATATGTATACATAAGTATGTATACATATAGATGTAAATATACATATATAATCACATTTTCTTTATTCATCCATTAACACTTAGTTTGCATATCTTAGTTATTGTGAATACTGCAGCAATAAACAGAATCTTCATACTGTTTCCTGTGATTTTTGAGAATCAGGACTAACAATAAGTGTTGTTGTCACTCCCTTCTAGCTCTTTTTTTTTTCCTCTTACATACAGAAGTTAATTCACCAAGATGAACCTTCATGTTGAAGCTACAAATGAAGATCAGTTAAGAGCAAAGCTGTGGCCTGCTCATACAGCCTATTTTCTTCTCCATCATATATTAATTCTCAAAGGTAGCCTGACTAATAATCTAAATTTTTAAATATTGCTTGAAGATGACAAGTCTAACCCAGAATGGATATTCGAGAGTAAGCTGGTTTGAAAAATAAAATTTAGAACTAGAATGCTTTTGGTTTTGATTGCCAAGACTGGTTGTTAAGAGGATTCTACACACTATTATCCCTCCACAATAGCAGACCCTGTCTAAACAGCAAATGGAGGTAAGGCACCCCCCCACACACACACACACACTTGGGTTATTAGAGCAAAGATCTCCTTTGCCCCTGGTTGAGGAGAGTCGTAGAATCCCAAATTATGCTGTGCACAATATTAGAAAATTTCCTTGTCCCCTCCAAAGGTCTGTGTCCACATTTAGCGTGTCCCCAAGTATTCTGTAAAGGACTTTTTATTCCATAGCAATACTACATGAGTACTCAATATGAAGTATCTTGAATGTGTATTTAATGAGTCCTCTCTTTTCATAGATTTTTCCTCCAAGAATATTAGCTTCTCTTTTTAATAATTGATATTGGTTATCTGTTGTTGTTGCTGTTTTTGTGTTGTTTCTGAAAGGTATATTATATGATATAAACAATAAAGGCATCCATTTCAATAATTTCTTAAAATATAATAATTCAACAACAATAACAATAACAACAAAAACAATGCTCACGGATAGAAACAATGAGATGAAACATTTAGGAGATTTCACAACATTTTTACTGCTTTACTCTCTCAGAGTTTTTTTACAAGGAAATCTCAACCTAAGTGTTCTCCTTTAACACACACACACACACACACACACACACACACAATATCCTCTTCACTCTAATACCCTATACACATATAATCATGGTACTTCTTATTAGCTTCATTTCCAAGACTGGTCATTGTTTTCAAATGTCCTTGGCTTCTTTCATTCCTTTACAAAACCCCATACTCATTTCTGACATCATCTATCATCAAATGCTTGAATAAAAACAATGAAATAAATTACTTAACCATTATTTTGAACATAGAAATAAAAAACAGGTAAACTATATTGACCCCAGCTTTACAAATTATTAGTTTTGTGACCTAGAATAAATGACTTAATACCACCAAGTCTAATTTCTTCATCAGTAACATAAGGAATATAATTGTTCTTCCTATTCTACAAAGTTTTGAGAAGTGTTTGTGTACTAAATAGACACCTGAAGTCAAATGCTTACTATCAGCCACTTCTATCTCATGATATCTAGTTCTCTGACATCTTCCCTGATAGCAGTCCCTAATGACCACCACCTCCCCTATTTGTCATTCATTCTTTTATTCATTCAACATACACTTAACATATACTAACATAGGCCAAGCATCAGGAGCTCACACATTCATGGGGAAAGCAGATAATTTATCAGAATTGTCTCCCTGTGTGAGAGGTACCCAAAGTTCTAGGGAGCATCTCACCAAGTTTGTGAAAACAGAAAGACTTGAGGTAGTATATCTATATCATCTACATCTATATCTATATCTAAATCATCTATATCTACACCTATTTCTATCTATATCTATATCTATCTATCTATCTATCTATCTCTAATCTATCTATCTATATAGAGTGGATTTGTGTCTTGTTTTGCTTTCTCCTTCAGTTACTCACCATTCACTTCTCTTTCCTAATAAGATCTTCCTTAGAGAAATTTACTCTTTCTCCAACAGGCCAAAAAGCAGATTCAACCGATGCTAATTGGGTATTCCTTACTTGACACATGAAACTTGCTCACAGTGACAGATTCTGAATGTGAATTTGTTGATTATAGACAAGGCCTCTGACCTAGCTCTCCCTTCTATGAGACTGTTTCAGTCATTACCCTTTCTACTACTCCAAAGCTGTCTCAGTTCCTCTCCCAAGCCTGATTCTCAGACTTCTCTGTGAGTTATCAATCTCCTTCCATTAAATTTCATTTTTGCTTTAGCTAGCTAGCATTGCGTGTAACAATAGCAAAAAAAAAAAATTGACAAAGATGCTTGCACTAATTTTTGTTCTGTCAAAAACTAATTCTACATAGTATCCATTTCCTATTATTTAAGACAGTACCTGTTTCATACTGTTTTTCACGTTGTAGTGTGAGTGTGTGTTCTTGTTTTCTTTACCATTCATTTTAGTAATAGAAAACAATTATAAGATGAGCCCATGCCTCAGGTCCTGTTCAAAAATTGTCAGAGTCAGTGACTCAGTATAAATGATATTATCCCATTGGAAAATTACTTGCCAAAAATCCTTTCTACCTACATGAAGAGAAATTCTATGGAAAGTAGAGGGCATCCAACTAAGACAGCTATCTGTTGGTCACCATTGTAAATGTTCCCCTTTCTCTTTACTCCTAACATTGCCCACCTATGAATGACTGAAGAGCTCTGAATAAGAGATAGCCTAGAGCAGGGAGATAAGGAAACTTCTGGGAGGACAGCTCTTTGACTATAAAAAAAAATGAGAGAGAGATTAGACAGAGAGAGAGAGAGAGAGAGAGAGAGAGAGAGAGAGAGAGAGAGAGGGCAGTCTAAGGGGAAAAAAATAAAGTAGGAAGATCTGGACTTTTTACTAGTTTCAAGACATGAGAAATCCTTGCAAACCACTTCCCCTGTGATAAAATTTAAGCACCAAGCTGTGAGCAACTTCTTTTTCCATTAAAATTTACTAAAAGAACAATGAACATGAAAAAAGTTTTGTTGACAGGTATTGGTTTGCAAACGTGGGAGTTCTCCTGGTAAAATCAGAAACTAGTCCTCATACATAGAGGAAAAGAAGAGACCAAAGAAAGAGACAAACTGCTTCATCCAGGTTGGCAGGGGGTGGTTTTAATAAACAAGGAAATTTACAGATGAGGCTGTTTTGGGTGACAAAATAAGTAGCTCTCACCTGCCCACCAGAATCCTAAAATATTATGCAGAAGCCTTAATGGGTTCTGTCACATACACTGTCCAGATAACACAGTGTTCTCTCAAAAGATGCATTCTTGAAAGTGGTTCCCACTATGTAAATGGTGAGCAGAATATATATTCTAGGGACAATATAGGAGGTGAAGAGACTTTGATTGCCCAGGTTCAGCTCTCAGGTCAGCCAGCGGTCATGTTTTCTTGATAATCTCCTCCAACAATAGCTATGTACCATCTCTGAGTGTGAGAAGGAAAATAAAATTCAAGTACAAGTGAGTTCAGTCCGCAAAAGTCATGTAATGTCAGCACTGCTAAGGAAACACAACTGAGAAGACCATGCCAGGAGCACATCTCACCAGGGGTTTGGAGCCACAGTGTTCTCCAGGGCACAGAGGCATCCTCAGTACTGGGGGAGTGGAAACTAGGGTGTGTAAATTTCAGCTTTAGTCCTATTGTTTTATTCTCCCTGTTGCTCTTCTAATACATAATACACATTAGCATTGTTAAATTTTCACCCATTCCATTTCTCCCCCTTCTTTTCTCTCCTCTTGTCTATATCCTACTATCCTGAAGGTCCAGTTAAAGTTTGGCTAAATCTCCCTGGGAAGCTTTTCCTATTCAAACTAACCTTAAGTGGCATGTTTTCATCTCAATTTCTATTGAGATATGGCAATCGCTGTATGAATCACTCATTTAGCACTTAAAGTATCATTTTATTATTATGAGTTAAAATAGATAAAGGATATGATAATCTATCAAAAACTATAAAGTGATAATCTAGTATTTACCAAAGTATATTCCACAAGATAGTAAATATGTGGAATATTAATAAATATTACATTTTTAAAAGGATTACTTAGTATGAAGAACAGGCCAACCCACTCTATCTATGAGGATGGAAATCAGGTTGGTGGTTGCCTGAGGGAAGGGCAGTCTAGGAGAGAGAGGATTGACTGGCGAGGATCATGAGAAAACTTTCTAGAGTGATAGAAATATTACACCCCTTATTTAAGTTTTGGTTACAAGAGTGTATCCATTGGTCAAAGCTTATCAAACTGTATACTTAAAATCTGTATATTTTTCTGTATGTAATTATATGTCATTAGAAAAGTTAAACAGATATCTTTATCACAAAATGTCTGAAAGCTTCTATCATGTTATTACACATTATACACATATCCAGAAAGTGGATATACCACCTTATTTGTCCAAAGCACTCTTCATTTTTTAAAGTGTTCTGAAATAGAAGTAGTGTTCTATGAAAAACTCTGTGCTTTTGTATAATGTTTATTTCTATTTTCTATTATAGTGGATTCAGAGCATAGAGTGGTTTTGACTGTCTGTACTGACGACATTGCTTACGTAGGGCTCCATAGCCACAGTCAATGTGCCCTGTTATTGTTGCTGAAGATGATGCGGATAATGATAATACAAGATACTATGATAAAAGTAAGGGTGAGTAAGTTGTCCCAAGATTAGAACCAAAGCAATCTTAGCACCAACGAGTATGATGGATTCTCTGGCTATAGGAACAGGATGAAGGGGCAGTGAGTATTATATTTTAGTGTGAAGATTCTACTTAGTAGCTCTCAGGTCTTATGAGGTGGCTGCATTCTCTAGTCATTTAGGAGATCATGCTGCCACTTCATGAGAATTTACTCACTCATAAAAAACCCATGAAACATTCTGGTGCTAGACACTGGGGAATCCACAGTGAATAAAACACAGTATTTGCCCTCACAAAGCTCATGATTTAGTGAAGGAGTGTGATACAGAGTTGACTTAAAATACAGTGGAGTAGAAGCAAGTGCGAGGTGAGAGCAGGGGAAGAAATAACTCATTTGGATCTTGGAGAATTTGAGACACTGATATTTCCTAGTTGGAGATGGTGGTGGAAGACATTCCAAGGTAGAAGATAAAAGTAATAAAGTAATATATTTGGAAAGATTTATAACTTATATGCCTTATTATCTTGTATAAATCATTTATCTTTAGTTTCCTCGTCCCCAAACAAATATAATAATAGTTTAGATATGTCTAGTAATGCTAGAACACAAAGTCATGAAGGAGATTTGGTTGGATGAGCTAAGACCAGGTCACAAAGCTTTTGTGGATCTAGGAACTGTAAAGGAATCTGGATTTATCCCCCAAGATGAGTTTGAGGACAGTGGCATGACTGCATATATATTTAGAATGTCACTTAAGTTTATACCATACAGCTAATTTTACTTGTGTTTTTCAGTATTTTTTTCCAGAGTGTCAACCTTGTTTCCCCAAATACATCATAAGCTACATGAGGTCAAGGTGGTTAACTCATATAGCAAGTAGCAACATACTGAGGCCATAGAATGTGCTAAATATTTATTTCTTGATTCATTCTAATACTATTATCTGGCTTCCTTTTAGACATCTTAATATTTGTAAGATTTAATATAATCCTATATTATAAAACAGAGATAGAAAACAAAGGGCACAAGATTTTATTATTTATACAAACATTTTATAAAAAATTGTTTCTATTTTCAAAAATCCTTGCATTTACCCTGTATGTGGGTATCTCTCTGCATATGTATGGAGAAGTCTCTGAGCAATGTTATGAGGGATGCTGATTACACAGGCCTAAGTAGAAATGAGGTAAAGAGATATTAATGTCCAAAAAATTGTAGCAAAATACATTAGAAGGCAAGGAAAGAGTGCTGTGGTGAAGAACCAAAAGGATGAGGGGAAGAAGATGAATTGATAGAGGCAACCAGCTTAGAGATCTATTTAATGGTGGCTCCAAACTCTTCTTTGGAGACCACAGGATTTAAAGATTCAAAATATATATATATACAAATCAATTGAGAAAAAGCAATGATGACTTTGTAGACTATTGAAGATTCAACATGACTGAGTTATTTCTTCTTTTGTTCATCTTTGCCCATAAGTCAAAACACACATCATAAATACACTTGGATTCTAGTGTACCTCTGCCCCTCTTTGGATTCACAAACTTTGGATACTACCCTCTGGGCCACAGAATCCCTCTCTCCCTCACAAAGGTAAATTTCATATCAGCCCAGCACTCAGCCATCATCTATTCTCAGGGGAGGAGTATATAGTATGACCTCCCTTGAAATATTAGCTCTATTTACACAGGTTTGCATGGACCACATTACTTATGAGTCACCAACAGGAAACAGAGCCTCCAGTAGATAAAGCAATCGGTACAAACCTCTGTAAATAATTCTGAAATTTCAATGAAGGTCATGTCAGGCCTGATTTATTTCTCAGCATCCTATAAAACAGTGTTGACCAGGTAAGTGGTTTTCATTTTTATCCCTCCATCCACATAAGGGAGACTTTTAGCTCTAAGGAGTTTGTTGTGCATGTAATGATGAGCATCTGGCTGGAGAGATAATACACCCTGAAGGAAATAACCTTTTATTATTATATTAGATTCTCAATACTGAAAGACAAGGTCATACAGGAACAATTTTTTTTTGTTTTATTTTAAAATTTAATCTGGTGGTACAAGTTGTCATAACAAAACATAATTGAGGAGCTATAGTTCAACAATAGAAAGTAATTTTTATTCAATAAATAGAAATGAAGCATCTACCTATAGGAAGCACTGAGTAGACAGAGCATGAGGTTAATGAATATAAGGAAGATAAAAATAAATATGGCATAGTTCCGGAAAGCCTTCTTGTGTCTCCATTGAAAAACCCCAACTATCTTATGTCTATGACTATTTGATAAACTAGTCAATTTAGTAAATAAATAGTTATTCAGTCAAACTGTGTTTATTGAGCATTTTCTAAGGATGAGACTTAATGCTAAATATTGAGGTAGTAGTGGGGGGATAGAAATGAAACGAAAGCATAAGAAATTTTTCCCTAACCCTCAGAAAGTTATAATGCTGTTGAATTTTACTATATAACTGGTCATTCTGGTAAGAAAACCAATAAAATTAATGGTTTTGTAAGTTTTAGAGCTCAAAAACCATATATTTTTTTTTCTAATTGAATTTTCTACTTTCCCATCTGTGTTATATATAGCCCATATGTAGCAAAGAAATTTCGGGACCCCAAAGAATTGTCCTTTAAGCAAGAAAAAACATGATGTTGCTAGAAGGTCTTGAGAGGATTGCTGAGAAACATAAAGAGATGTCTTAGAAAGCCTAAGGTAAGAACTAGACATTAGTTGTTCAAAGAAAAAGATGCCAATAACGCTAGATGTATGCATTAAGAATTCTCACTCACACTATGACTCTGCCGGGTTTGGTTGCAATTTACAGAATGAATGGTAACTCTTGCTCTCATTTCTATCTGGAATTATGATAAAAGACAACTTGTCAGTGTGTATGGGTGCCATTAGAAATTATAGCTTAGAGAACAGGAAGATCTCCCTCTGTCCAGTGTTAAAAGAAATATTAATCTCACTCATTTTAAAAAAGGTTCCTCTAGCTCTCATTAAAAATATCATTTATATGCAAACAATTGGTAAGTTTTTTTTATAAGATAGCTCCATCTGTCCATTAAACTTTCTCACCTTAAGCAATTCACTGTGTATCTTAAACTAAAAATTCTGGATTTTGTTACACAAACTAATTCTTATTTAAACAGATTACCTCATCTGTACCCTCTCTTACAATCTTTTGACTTCTTGCAGTTACACTGTCCTTCTAAAAACAAAATCTCTTTTTTTGAGGCCTGGCCTCATACCCTGTTGAAGAGAAAGTCTCAAAATATTGTTGTTTCTATATTTTGCAACTTGGATGTCCAGTAAGGCATGAGTGTCCATTCTGGGTATGATATATGGTAATTCTGTTGGGTTTTTCAGTCCTTGCTTACAAAGGTGTCAGAACATTTTAACTGGTTAGAGCATTAGTGAAATCCTGAGGGCTGCTTATTGTCATGCTGAGTCTCTCGCTGTTATCTTTTGCTTTTTTTTTTCCATTAGATCAGGCTTTACGTGTGCTTTGATCCAGGCAAAACATAATAAAGATATTTTTCAGTTGCAAAACTCTATATATCCACTGAGAGCAAAGCTAAAACCATCATTAGGCAACAATGATGCTTTGAAATTCTGGCTGTAGAATTTTGTGGAGCATATTCTCTTTCCCCTTTGTGTGAATAAAACCCTTTATAATGCTTCATATTCATGATGCCTCTTGGTTTTCCTGTAATGCAACCCTGCTTTGTTATTCCCTCCTTGCTGCTAAAAACAAAACAAAACAAAACATGCACAGGAGTGGCTAAGTAACCTAGTCACATGGATTAAAATAAGAATGTTAAAACTACTGTATAGAATGAAATGAAAGTTCACAATCACAGATTCTTCCTGTGGCAATGCTAATACTTGTTACCTGAAATGTACTCTTTCTAAACTACCACCTGTCTGTTCAAATCTTGTCCCTTCTTTAAGGCTAGCTCAAGTCCCATCTTCATAAAGTCCCTTTTTTCCAAACCAACTTACCATGAACTTCTCTCAGACTTATCAACTAAATGCATGACCAAGGTCTTGAGTCTATACAGTTGAGCCTCGGACAAGGATTTGAACTGAGAGAGTTCACTTGCATGCGTAAGTTTTTTCAATAAATACATTCAACTTGTCAGTTTCCAATCAGCAGAATAAACCAACAGCCAGTTGAAAATGGTATTTTCACATTCCCAACCATAGTTACCCAACAGCAGATTACCCACCATGGATCAGAAAACACTGTTTTTAATCCTCAATTGGTTGGAATCCTCAAATGCAAAGGGCTGTCTGTAGAGTCAAAAGTTACATGTAAATTTTTAAGTTCATGGGGGTTTACACCCGAACTCCTACATTGTTCCAGAATCAACTAACTGTACTGGATTTTTTTCTATGCAATCCAAATTGGTAAAGTCTTTAGTATAGTAACATGTTTTCTACTTCTTTTGTCTACTATGTTAATCATCCTACGTCATGGCAATAGTAATAGCACAATAATTATTTCCATTGACTAACAAAAAGAACTAGATTTTAGACTCAAAAAAAAAAAAAGAATTAACTGATGCTATTAATAAGCTCTAGAAATGTGGACAAGTCTTTTAAGTTTCAGTTTTCCAAACTATAAAATGAAAGTGCTAAACAACACACTTTCTGATAGCAATTCTAAAAATAAAATGACTCTATTATTTTATTTGTACATATCTTCTAGGATTCTAAGAAGAGGACTTCCCTCGAATATTCTCACTCCTTTCCCTCCTGCATCCAACTTTTATCTACCTGTTCCTTCAACCTGACCCAAAGATCTCACCATTTCCAGAAGTGGGGTTTAGAGAGGTGTTACTAAATGAGTCTACTACTTGTCTATTTAATGTGGCATCATTTTAAATATATGTATTTCAAGATATATTGCAACAAGTCTCATGGCTCTATCCATGGATACTTCAGTTTGGAGGTAATATTCCCTATCACCAGTATATGGAAAAGGAACATTGCCAAATACATTTTTTCTAGCCTCAGGAAATAAAAGTTGATGAAAATTTTTTTCTTTTCTTTTTTTTTTTAAGAAATTGAAATTGCATATGAGAGTTCATAATAATTAAAGGAGAAAAAGGTTGTCACTGGTATTATTCATTCTGTGAACAATACACTCAACTTGACATTATGAAATCTGAACTCCTGCTACTGAAATAGATATTTGGTAAATTGAAAATGGTCTCTAATATCTCTTCCAGAACTAACTCTATAGTATTATAAGATCTGATGGGTCCTCCTCTACCTCCTCTGAGTAACTCTACACTTGAGTTCCCAAGACCCTTCACTCCCCCAGGGTAGTGTTCTCTTCCTCCTAAAACAGCTCTCAACAGGTGGAGTTATTCAATAGCTTCCACCTACATTAGTCTTACTTGGATTTATCTCAGTTCTTCAGAAACCTTCTACTGACATAAGTACTTCAGTTATGAGGCGAGCTCCTGCTATTCATTTACATACATGTGTGAGAACACAGGACCTCTTTGGAATCTGTCCAACATAATAAAAGAAGCTACTGTTGGATCAGAAGAGTGATCCATATTCCCTTGTCTATTGACCATTTACCTCAATTTTCAGAGGTATCTATTTTTTATTATGACCTGATCTTTTATAAATATCAAATGATGCACCAGCATTAAGGAAACCAATTTCACAGGGTTCTTTGCCAGCAATTTTATATTAGCTAAAACTCATCTTTCATGTGAAAGTGACAGCATGACATAAAGAAAGGACTCAAGGAGACCTTAAAGAGACCACGAAGAGTAACTTCTCTGGCTTCAGCTTCTTTGTCTATAAAGTTAAATGGTTGCATGTATGTCCAAAACAACAAGTATGATTTAGTAACTTAAGGTAGATCTACACAGTAGACTATCATGAAGCCAGTCCAATGAAAATTACAAAAAAAAATTATATTACATTTAACTTTTTTCTAATTTAATATTAAATAATAGTAAAAACATTTTATTATAATTTTACTTCAGTAACCATATAAATATATATGTGCCTATATAAGTGAAAATATTATGCAAAAAATGAAAATAACTGAGAAGTCTGGTAATGGGCAATTTATGTGGGTGATAGCTTGAATAATGGTAGAATCTTTTTGATGAACAATAAAGTAGTTAGAATGATTGCTCAGGTCTCATCTATCAATGGAATTCCATGATCATTGATAAACAAATCCATGTTCATATGTTTAGCAATTATTAATGAAATAAGAAGCTCCTCATTAAGATAAAGAGTACATTTAAAAAAAACTGGAAAAAATGCCTCTATAAAAAGCATGACTAAAACATTAATTTCAGTAGTTTCAAAATTAGGAAAATATTTTGTACCTCTTGTCTTTTGGTTTTCCTTCTACCTCTGCAGCTATTTTTTTCAGGGACTTATCTTCATTTACTGCACCTTAAATATTTAGATTCTGTTTTTATCTTTCTTTTCATTTTACTTTGTCTTCCTAGGTGAAAGCATCTATTCCTATGAGTCAGAAGTTCCTACATGCTGATGATTTTCACAATCCTCAGCCATATCTATCTCCTGAGCTCCACAACTAATATACCATATAGTGAATATCTCATTATTACACTCTCCAAACATGTACCTCTTTTGTATTCTTTATCTCTGTGAATGGTAAGAACATGTACCCACTCACCTGAAGCAGACACCTGCCAGTCATTCCCAGTTCTCTCCTCTCTTTCTTTGTCACTCTCTCTACTCAACCAGTCACCAAATCCTACTACTTTTCTTTCTTCCATAGCTAAAATCCATTCACTTCTCTCTATCCCCAATACTGATAACCTGCCTAATTCAGGTTACCATTTTCTTTCACCTGAACAATTTCCTTAACCTTAGAAGATACAGAAGAATGAGGCAGAAAATGCAATCACTTTTTTCTTCTTATATCCAAATTATTTCCACCAGCATAAACATGTTTTAGGTCTATGTAGTTACTTTACCATGATCTTCAAACAGGTTACAGATTAAAAAACAAGGGTAGATACTCAAGAGAATCATAACAGTGTTCACGATGCCCTGTTATCTTTAATTTTGCAATTGGAATGTATCTTGTCTCATTCACGATTTCACTTCTTTTATGGTATTAATCAACCAGTGCTCAAGACTATAGAAAAGTCTTACAAGTACAGGCTCTGAAGCCCATGGTTAGGCTACAATACTTACTGTGTGACTTGGGGTAAGATATTTTACATCCATGGGCCTTAGTTTACTCATCAATTATATGAGGATATAAATTGTGTCTATCTCAAAAAATTATTATAATGGACATTTGTTAATACAGGTTATGAACTTCAGGAAATGCTTGGCACATGGAAAACTCTGTTAATCTTTCTCTGTTATTACTTCACCTGGCTTACCTCTTCCTATTATAGCTTTCCCAAACTTACTATTCATGCTCACCACCAGTTGCCCTCCCGCTGTCACTAGATGCATCCTTTCTGGCATCCCCTCCTTTTCTCCAGCCTCACATCTGTAACCAAAAGTAGGGTTAATGATCCTCTCTTTAGAAAAGAGGGAGAAAGACTTTGGAAATGGAAGGGATTGCAACAATTAAAGAGCAAGTGAATGGTAGAGATGGGAGCAGATCTCAATAGCTCATAACTTTGCATTAAGGTTATTTTTCATCTCCTGGGAGAGATCTTCCTATTGTTATTGAACAATGTCAATATGTTTCCATATGCCCTACATAAAGCATATTTCTAGAAACGATAAAAAAAGTGGCTGTCATATGATAGCTTCATTCTGCCATGGTGTCTACAATTTCCAGCATTAAAAGTACTCCCTAAGACATTCTGGAGAAATTTCCTCTAAAGAAGCCATTTTCACTATTTTCCTTCTAAGCCACTTTCATTTTCTGTTATCTCAAAGCACTTTACTTATTGTATTTCTATCACAACTTAGCATAACTCACTAAAATTAGTTGTTTTTGCATCTTTTTTCATTCTTCCCCCATGCCCAATAGATTATGAGCTTTGTGAAGGGAAAAACATCTCGTTAATCTTCAGCACCTGGCTTATCTCATAGAAGATAATTCAATAAAAGCGTATTTTATGAATTAGTAAATAATATGCTCCAAATGGGTTAAAGCACAAAGTATTTGAAAAACAGCAACATCCCAAGAGAATGTTTTAGATGATTCTACACAAGCCAGAACACATCAGAACTCTCATGAGACTGAGTCTAGAACAGCTGGTTTTCATGGCACAATACTTTCATTTGCAAGTAACAGAATACCCAACTGAAAGTAGCTCAGATTTTTAAGGGACCATGTATTGCTTATTTCAAAAGTTTAGAGATGGATAGTTCCTCACACACATGAACTAAAGGAGAGATGACAAAGGTGTAGAAGAATACAGCTGCTCTTCTATGGAGTAAAACCCAAATTTTCTCACCAGGTTTTTCTCTCCTTTTTGTAAAAGTCCATGAGACTTCTCAATACTACTATCTATAATTTACTTCTATTTTATGCTGATATCTCATCTTCCCAGGTAGATTTTAAAGTGGTCAAAGGGAAAAAGAGGTCTTATACATATTTGTATCTGCCACCGAGATAGTTATTATGCCCCAGTAGGCACTTACAGCTTAGTCATTGTTTGAGTAATTGATTCAAAGTTCTACTCATGTCCTACATACAAGACATTTCTGCAGAGAAACAATGCACATTTTCTATTATGGAATACAGGCTTGAGGTGGAAGGAGGGTCTCTTCACTTGCTTATTCAGCAACCTAACCCAAATTCATTTGTATTTTCTTCATTCTCTGAGGTGTTGCTGCATGAGTCCCTGGTAAGGATGCATTTCAGATGAGTTTGTCAGAGTCATGCCCTTATGCTATCAACATTGCCACAATTTCATCTGGATTGAGTTAAAGGTCTATTGATTTAATTCAGAAATTTATTTCTGACAGATGGATGAGTAGCTTTTGCCAGTGTGTTTTGAATCCACAGTCAAAGAGATTGAGAGTTAACGTCATCAGTGTTTGGGTGGTAGTAAACCAAAAACATGGTTTATTTCCATCACAAATTGTTATTTGTTGTTTTTACAATGTGCAGAAACCCATAGGCTAAACAAAAAGAATACTTTATACATTGTACAAATAAAGACATAAACACACTGGAATGAGTACTATGTTTTGGTATCCAAGTTTAGATATTTCATTCAAAGGATCTGTTCTCTTTAATCTAGACTTTCCCTCATTTATATCAGTCAATGGAGCAAAAATTAAATATATATGCCATTAAAACTCTACCCCCAATTACTTTGGCACAGATTCAGTAAAGGATACTGTTCTTGGCCTCACATCTCAGAGATTCCCTGACAGCCTCAGCAGGAAAGATACATGAGACAATCTATAAAAAATGTGGAGTTAATGTAGACATTCTGTCAATGAACAGAAAAGTAGTTCAGAGCCAGAATTCAGATTTCTATAATATTTACCAACTAAAGTCAATTTGGAGTAAATTCCCCTTGTGGAGAAGCCAAAAGCTCTAACCACATTACTACACAATTTGTCAAACAATTAGCTGTTTTCTAAATTATTACCATAACCACACACTATTTAGGGTAAAGGCTAATCAAACCTATGTGTTTTATCTCATCTTAAAAATTAATGAATTTGTATGAATCAAGATGGGTGGTTACAACTTTCTAATTTCCCAGTACTCTATGAGGTAGACATCTACATATAGGTTTAAGCAACTGTTACAGAAAATGAATCCTAGAACAATCAATTTAAAATTAATTCACTGGTTAATAGATTATTTGTTTTGTACCTGGTTGTACCTGAGGATTAAAAATGAAATTCAAAAGTACACATAGTATAATACACCACATTTACTGGAAATGGAACACAAATTTGTCTCTAAATGGGACATGAATTTATCTTCCAAGCGACTACAATAAAAAAGAAAACTAGCATTCACATCATTTGGTGTTTGAAAGGTAAAACACAGGTGCACAGGAGAAGATTTTTTGGTACTAAGAGCCGAACCCTCATGGAAAAACAATCTCATGTAGTGTACAACATCTCTTAAAAAATACATTCACATTATAAAAGCATTAATGATGCCTTCATAATAAAGCTATTTCTTAAAAAGTCTTTTAGCATAGCCACTGATATGCCACCAAAGTTCAACACAGTCATAGCATTTTCTGAGGTGCTGCTTTTACTTGTACAGATAAGTTACACAGTGATCAGGAAATTAGCAAGTAACGTTTGTTTATCATCTATCAGGGCAGCCTGCTGCATCCTTTGCATTACAGCTTAGAGGTAAGCATAAAAACAGAAGAGATTTTTTTTCCCTAAAAAATACCCTAAAGTCGGAGGGCAGATGGGCTGTTATTTACAGTGCGCTGGCTTTTTGAAAAGCTTCCTAAGATTTCTTGGAAACAGAAGCTGTACCTATCTAAGTATCCTGAAATAGAGATATAATTATTTAAAAACTTTGGCAGGGAAAAAAAAACTTTTTTCACTGAAATGGTAGTTGTGTCTAAATTTATATAGTTTGGCTCTGTCATCAACCAAATCACTACATAGTTTTCTTAAAGTTCTATCTCCTCTGCCAATACATTAGCTTCTCCCAGGGCATCAATTACTACAAGCCATTTTTTTGGAAGGTATTCAGAGACGACTATCCTAGCAGTTCAGTAAACTGCAGCCATCACCCAAAGCAATCTGTTATTTCTATAACTCCTATACGTGTACTAAATTTCACTGAAATCTATCAAATATTACAGAAGATATGCCTATTTGATAAGTTTGCTCAGCTTACATTTTGTCTCAAGATGAGTATGTTAAAAATAAAAAATAGAGACATCTTGATATCCTATCATAAAGTACACGATTTTAGCAAAATAGGTCAATGTAGGAAAAACCTATACTAAAACAAAATGTTTCAATACAGTTGAGAGTAAATATTTTAGCAGACTGAAAAACCACATGAAGTGCCTACCAATAGCACACCTTTTATTAAAACTCCAATGAGATTATGCACTCAAAGTTCTTCAAGATCAGGCTAACTTTCCTTTGCTTCAAGAAGAGCCCATATTCCCCCTTTCTGTAATCTACAAGCACTTACTATTTTCAGAAAAAGACCTGTAGTAGAGTATATTTTCCAAGAGGTCTGCAGCAATATTTCTTATCTCAGTGTGGCCTTGTCCCTACCCAGTAATAGGAAGAACCTATTTTTCCACTCCCTTGAGTATGAATGGACCCTTTAGCAGTTTTGATTAATAGAGCAGAGCAAATGATGCTGTCCCCCTTACTGATGTAATCCCTAACTGGGCCGGCATCTTCCAACTCCTGTCTCTTGGAACCTGTGTAAGAAGTCCCTGCTACTCTGATAGATAAGCACTTGGAGAAGTACTGAGAATCTAGACACATGAGTGAAATGCCAGCCACTTTGGACATCCAGTTCAGTTGAGCCTTCAGATGATACAACTCCAGCTATTCTCTGAGTACAGCTATTTAAGACACACCCAGCAGAGCCTCATCAACCCACAAAACTTTGACAGAAATAGTAAATTGTTTTTTAAGGTATTATTTAAAAATGATGCCTAAAGAAGACAATTTAGGTGGTATAAACAAACTTTATTGAGTACTTCATTAAGTGCACAGTCTTCTTTCAGAGAACTGCAAAATGGGGCATAAGGCGAGGAGATTTTATAAGATAAAGAACAAGAAAAAGACAAATAGAAAATATCTGATTGGCTAGGGCTACATAATCAACCTGTTTGGGGTGAAAGGAACAAAGAAATAGGTATAGAGCCCAGAGTGGGTGTGGTGTTTAGGGATGGGATGGCTGAATATCTGAGTTTCTAGTCAAACAAAACATTTTCAGGGACACAAAGATTATCTAAGCTTTGGTTTGCCAGTGTGGCACCCTGGGCAGAAGTGCCTCCATCTTGGGCCTAGATATTTATTTCAACAGTACTGTTTGGGGATGATTTGGAACAAGCCAATTTCTCCAGCTCTAGCCTTGTTCTCATGTTTGTTCTAACTCCTTGGAATTATATTTATATTCTAATTAATTGAAAAATAATAATAATAATAAACACCTAATAATGTTTATAAGATGTCAGATGGTCTATATAGCCCTCCATAATCATTATCTCATTTATCTTAGAAAAGGATATATTAAAGAATACAGAATAATTGAAAAAATGTTGGAGTTATGTATCAATGAATCACCAACTTTAATCAGTCAAGGAAGGCATCAGAAGTAATTGTGTGCTAAAGTGAAATTCTGTACAGTGAAAACAATATCATTTTACTTTGTCTTTGTCTATGAGATCTACGAAAAATGATGTCTCTCCAAGGGAATAAGTAGAATTTTGAAGATATCAGAAGGTGATTGCAAATCTGCCACAGAATTTTGAAAGGCAACTAAAAGTTAAATGAAGACAAAAAAGATTTTCTCTACTACCACTGCCATGACTCTAGAAGAAAATTACTGTACCCTTTAAAAAATAACTAAGTTTTATTTCTTAGAAAAAGAATATTATTAAACATGTAAGAGTCAGTCAGTCTTTCTCTATACATTCCCTATATATTCTCTATATTCTCTATAATTACTGGTCTCTATAATCAAAGGGACCAGTAATTATTTTTCTTCTTTCAGGACTTTCTCTGCATAGAATTTGGGAGCTCATCCAGCTAATTGCTAAAAATGTAAATCATACAGAGGAGGCAGAGGACTGGATCAATCACAGAGATGTTTCACAGTCCTTTTAATTATAACAATATTTTAAACTAGTAGATCATGTTATAGTTCCATGGGCCCCTTTGCTACCTCAAAAACAAGGATTCCCTTTTTTGCATTGAGTCCAATAAAAATCTGGTAGTAGTTTTCCAGTACATAAAATATACTCCACTACATTTTCCCATGTTTTTTAATTCAATTTTTATGAGCCTCTGTGGCTAGGAAACTATAGCTAAAGGAACAGGGAGTTCTGGGTGTTTTAACAGTAGGCTGATTGATATATGCTCATAGAATTATAGAAATGAAATGAACCTTGGGAATCAACTTGTCCAATACCCCTCACTTCATAGAAAGTATTAAAGCAGTACTTTCCAACCATGTTCATGTCATGATAGCATAGAAACTGAACACACCTTTATAGCACGATGAGATAATAACCTGTAAAGGCTGCTTTTATAGCATGATGAGTTAATCTATACAGGCTGCTCATGACAAGTTCTGCTTGGCTGCCAATATCTTGAGATCAATATCTTGGCATACTTATAACCCATTCACAGTACTTCAGTCTTGCCAAGGTCGCATCAATGGGGAGTTCTGGTCTAGAGTCCACACTTTCAAACAGCAGATTTACATGAGTAACATCTGAGTTTCTAACTTCCCAAAAGGTATTTGTATGGTCTTGACCAATTGATTAGGGAAATGATTAGAAGCAGGCTGCTCCTTCATAGGGTTTATGGTATGCAAATGGTGGTTGCCTTCAATTTCTAGCCATCTTATGCATTACTACTTAATGTCTCTACTTTTCTGATTCTCCAAGATCTCTGGCCTTAGAAAATAGCAAATTTAAATCATTGCTTTATTCCACTTTCCCATCCCCATCCACTAACTTCCATAATAACTAGATATAATTGTGATTTTTAGAAAAGAAAAAATATTAATGTGAATAGATTCTTCAAATTTTATGCACACACATATGCATTCATAAAAGTCTATCCTGAAATAATTAAAATCCTATAATGTTGCAAGCCTCTTACATATTACAATTTTTTAAAATTTTATTTCACTGTACATTTCCTTTAAACTTAGGCAGAGACAAGGTGCTTACTGAGTCCATGGGTGGTCAGATCTCAGTCTCAGTAGCTTTCACAAGCTAGCCTCAGAAAGCTTGAAAGGCATCTAAACTATTTATGAACTTTGTGCTTCATCAGATTGAAACTTATATGAACCATACTTCATTTTTATAGGGTTCTTGTGGCAGTGCCTAAATCAGAAACACCAAGGCAACTAGGCGCTGGTATTATTAACATTGTATTCATTAGCTTTTCTTCTCTATCATAACTGTTTCTACATTGAATTTTTTTTGAGCTCTGAAGAATAGAAAGAATATGCCTGTTTATGAAATGTTTTCTTGTATGATGCACATTTGAGAATGTAATAAGATTCTTCTCATTTTATTAAAAGTTATTATTTTAGTAAAGTCCAGGTTGAAAACAAATGACTACAGAATTATTATTTTTTTAACATTAGGAAACCTTGCTTTTTACACAACTCTACTTCTACTGCACAGAGAATGTCTTGACAATTCATTTCATTTGACTACTTTTTAATCTCAGTTTTTATGAGGACACTAATGACCCTCACAGATTGTTACCCTCCAGTGAAATAACAGAGCTTTGGCAGCGGCTGGATTCCAGTTGAAGAGTTCTGAAACTCACTGTAAATCTTCCTGTTTTGTTGTTCTTCAAACTAGGCTTTGCCATCTGCCTTATGAATTGAATTTTTGTTGTAGTATTTCACATGATCTAAAATACGGTTATTGCCATCCATAAACTGAGGTTCCTGGAGAGTATTAATTAAGTCCAAAATATTGCACCAATGTGCACAGTGAAATACAACACAAATGTCATGGCATAACCATCATTATAACCCTATCTGCATTCCATGACGGCTGTTCTCTCAAAATTGGCAGACGATTTGGTTATAGCAACCAAAGAAGTTAAACTTGAAGACTTAAATTCAGGTGGATGAGATAAATTGAAACAGATCTTTTTGCTCTCAAACACTCTCTTGGAAATAACGGCATCTTGACATTTTATCAGTCACTCAAGCGGTCATTCTCAGCAGTATCAGCCAGAGCTTGAAGGATAGAGCCGTAAAGAAAGAACTGTCAGCCATAAACATTCCTCAAAACCATGAAAACCACAAATGAGAGCTTAAGTAATGGAGGACGCAATACCCTTGATATTTCAACAATTACCTACCTGCAACAATAGGCTTTGTTCAGCACTGTAGTCATTTTTTCAAAAGTCTTATTTGTCAGGCCCAGAATGGGGAAACAGGAGAAATAAAAGAAGAGGGGGAGGGCAGGATGAAAGGCAGATCTGATGTCCTTAAGTTAAAAAGTGAACTGGAGCTGGCTGCATATTTAAGCTATGGGAATTTGTCAACAGCAACAAAATAAAAAAGTAAAAATAAAAAAAAAAAACACCAAAGATTGATCTGAGGACATTAGTATTGTTAAGCTCAAGTGAAGCTTTGAGAACATTAGAAGGGCACTTATACTGCTCAGCTGTTACCTGCGTGGCCAATCCTGATGTCAAATTACGAAACAAGAAAATAGAACAGAATGCACTGTAGAGAAGAGACCATAGTGATGGGTAAAAGTGGGAGTGGGAAGGAAAAATGGATTTAACTTCACTACATTTTAGAAACATATCGCTGTGTTGAGGAAGAAGAAAGACAAATTTTAAATGGACTTGGTGCTATTATCTTGGCAACTGGGACCAAAAAAAAACTAAATAAAATTGAGTATACACCACAACTGAGTCACCCAAACTCAGGAGATGGCAAACGTGGAAAGGTTAAATGCCCTAGCAATTGCATTTGTGGAGTTTCTCAACACAAGAGATTAATGATTACTCAAAGAAATAGATAAATATTAGCTGAAGACCATTAGCCGAGAAAAACACATCAGTGCATCCCAGTTCTCAGGGCTTATCAGATCAATTTTAAATAGGTTTATCTTGGACTTTTCTAACATTTAATGAGGAACAAATTGTTTTTTTTTTTCTGTTTCCTTTACGCATGTCGACTTTTTGATATTACCTAAGAGAGAACAATTAAAATAAATGAGTTTGTGACAAAGTGTTAATTTGCTTATCTCTGAAGTAGCTGGAAAAGGATCATTTTATGATTGTTTCCTCCTATTACACAGCTTATCATTTAGATTGAATAGTAGGCTCCTTAGATGAGAAGATGGTTTGAATGGCCATTTGGCTTTTTCAACCGTCTTCACATAACACCCACCTAAACAATTTTAGTTTAACATGAATCTAATAGCTCTCAGTCCATGTCAATCAGAATCAAACTGTCAGTCAATTCTCTTTATATTTAACAACAACAAATAAAAGCAAACATAAAACACATATTATCATTATTATTATTATTATTATTATTATTATTATTATTATCTATCTGGGTCTAGTCACTGTGCTCGGTGTGCTGGGGAATTTAAAAAATAAATAAATCTCAAATCCTTATCCTCAAGAAGCTTAGCTTAAACCTATTTCACTCATGCAATATAAATCCATTTCTTCTATTCCTGGGGAAAAAAATGAATAGAAAAAGTGCAATTATGTTATTCATAGTTTCCTGATTTTATGAAAGGAATACTGAAATGCAAAGCTTCCTGATTAAGCATTAACAAACCACTGGGAGGAAACCAAGGAGTATAGCTGAAGACTGTAGAAATCAAACCTCAGCTTTATGGCTTGGCTTCTGTCTCAGGCCCTTTTTGTCTCCATCTCAGCCTCAATTCATCGCTAGGTTCTCCTACCAACTATGTGGCCTGCTTGACCATTCTGGAAATGACAAAGACATAGAGATATAAGTTTGCCTCTTAACATTTACTTTACAAAAACAACAACAAACTTTCTTTTTCTATGGTTACACTTTGCAACTCAGGTAGATTTGCAATATCTATCTAAACCTTTTGACAAGCAGCAAATAAAGCAATACAAATATTCAACCAAATACTCCAATTTTGAAAGTAACAAATGACATTTCTGCTTCCTTCAATGAACCATGCATTTCATCTTCATTAAAAGAATCGCTTCTTTTATTCTATGTCAGTAGCTCATAATAAGGCATAAATAGAATAGTGCTTATATGCTATGGCTTGGCTGACCAGTAAAGCAACTTCTCATGACCCCAATATTTTCCTTTGTGAATAGTACAGCATGAAGCATCCTGGTCCCACCCATACAGAAGCCTTCAATGCCACAACAAACAAAATAGCACAGTAGAAGACCATGCTTGCTTTTCATATATTGAGGACTGTTCACAGATTTAAATCTAAGGATATTTGTGGTCTGAAAACACAGGTCATGAACAAAAGAAGCTTTGAGAAAATCATTTCATAAGAGAACAAAAGACAAGTCCCCTCCCGTGATCAGAAGAAAAGAAATGTGTCCCTTGTAGTATCAAATAAATGGAATATTTTGTGTCTTAGCAATAGTGACATTGTTGTTCACCATGGAGGCTCTGTATAAGGGAATCTGATTGGGGTGGGACAGTAGAGGTTAAATTCTCTCTCTCTCTCTCTCTCTCTCTCTCTCTCTCTGTCTCTCTCTGTCTCTCTCTCTCTCTCTCTCTCTCTCACACACACACACACACACACACACACACACAATATCTATGTGTTTAGGGTTTTTACAATAAATATGTATAATTTTGCGTTTTAAAGTTAAAAATAGGGCAAACTGTCACACAACTTCTAGTATATAGTTTGTTTTCAATATATTTTTTAAAAAATTTATATTCTACAAAAGGAAGTGTGGTCAATATCTGTCCTATCATGAGCCCTTTCAGGTAGGTCACAAATCCTCTTTGTCGTGCTCATAACAAAAAATAAAATTAAAAAAATAAAATTATGTAAAACAGTAAATTGGTTGGAGCTTTTCTCTTCCACCCAGATCATCCATTTGCATTTTCTTGTTAATCTCATTTTGAAATTTTCAGCTGCATACCTTGACTTCAAAACTTGCCCCTGATCCACTTTGGTTCAGATGATTCTCTGGCCTCCGAGTCTGGATTTTCAGATTTCTGCTTTCCAATGCTGTTTTTGTTTGGATTTCTTGACTATCTAGGCCAGAACTCCCAACCCAGTCTCCAAGTTTGTGGAACCTCATGATCAAATGATCTAGTTCCTGAAATCTTCACTGTCTCTTCCCAGAAGGGCATAAATTGAGTTAGCTAAAAAGTAGATTAGTCAAAATAATGATGTGATTGTCATTTTTATTATTTTAAGAAATAAAAGAGAAATTCAAATCTAAAGGGTAAACCTATTAGAAAAAAAAATGACAAAAGTTAACCTACAAAGGAAGGAATCCAACAAGAGAGGTAAAAATCAAGAAGCATTTGGAGGCAGAGAGAAGGAATTAAGCTACTGGCTATTAATCCTCACCCAAACCCCAAGGACGCTATTAGAGAGGATCTCTAGATGTACAGTATTTCTGGGCCCACCTGAATCATAGGTAAGATGATAGGATCATTTCACTTCTTTTTTCTGTTTCCTTCTCCCAAATCATGTTTATACCTATTTCTATTTTGTATATCTATTCAGCCAAATAACTATGAATGAACTAACTCCTAAATTTTCTATAAGTACAGCAACGAAGAAAAATTCTGTCCTTATATGCTTAAGAAAATTTGCCTATACATAATAGACAGGGAGATAAAATTTATATTTATATTAATCAGCAATGGAAAAGAAATTTCTGCTTGCTTTCTCCAGAAGAGTCTGATAATTAAAAATTAAGTTTGGCTATGCAAAAAGGAGAAGAAATGGAGAGGAAAAAACAAAGACCCAAATTTTGAAACAGAGACAGAAGAACTGAATCTTTGCATTAAAAAAAAATGAGAAAAAACAGTGGATCATGTTTGGATGGGAATAGAGAAAAAAAAGAAAGATGGAGAAGAGAGAGAATATCCTAGAAACTTAGAAAAGTATAAGAAGGATTTTTAATGAGAAACAAACCTAAATTTAATTACACAATTTTGCTTTACTTGGATACAGTCCCCAACTCTATGGAACCTCATGATTTTAGTAAAGTCTGAAAAAGGCAAAAGTAACCAAAAAAGAAAAAGGAAAAAACCTGTATCTTTGTAAAAATCAGAAATGGGTTAATATTCATGTTTGGAGAGAAGCCAACACAAAATGGATAATCTGGAATTCAGAGAAGGCAAGAAGTTGGAGCCAGACACTGGCCTTGATAATATAACACACCATTAAAGTCAGGAATATTGGAAGAGCAGCGAACTTTACACAGAGCATAGAACAGAAATATAGACTAATTTAGAACTCAAGAAAAAAAGAACAGAACTGATATTTGTGTTCACCATATAACTAGCCATATGATGTAATATGTATGTCAAATACATAATACACACCCCCAAATCCTAGAGAGAATGGAGAAATTAAAGCAAGCAGAAGGCCAACAACAATGATGAAAAAGGATTTTAGAGGAGGCAGAGTTCAAAGCATGAGCACAGTCCTGATTTCACTAGCTATTGTGAAATAGGGTGACTTTATTATTGCAATATAAATATAATGTCATTTGGAAGCTGTGTCAAAGGTTTTGTAAGGACACTCAAAGCCCATAGGTATGAGTTCTATAACACCAAAACTGAGGAAAATACAATCTCTGCAAAGGGTTTCTCCCTGAGAGTTCTAGTTTTCTTTGATCTTTTTGCCCAAGGTCTAATGTTAGCAATGCCTTTCCTATGAGTTCCCCATAGAGGAAATGAAGAGTGCAGTCCTAGTATCACTTGTTTCTTATTTAGGAAGAGGTAATAACATAGTTGTTAGATATCTTTGAATCCCAATTCTGACATTGACTAACAGTGTAACCCTGAAAAAGTCATTTGACTCTTATAAACCCTGATATTATCCTCTCTATAAAGTGTGGATGAGAACAACTATTTCATAAAGTCATTAAGAGGATTATATGAGATCTTGTAAGCAAAACATGTAATACAATGTAATGCATAGCAACTGCTCAATAAACTGAAGTCTTCATTCTTATCACAAGCCACTCTAACATAAAATTATTTTGTTTTAGATGTGTATTTACTCAATTCTACAAATATTTGAACTCAATATACACACGTAATATTATCCCAGCATTAGAGGATTTACCTAAAATATATTTTCCCACCCTCTAAGAGTTTGCCTTCTGGTTGGAGAATTAAGACATACACACTACATAATTTTTTTTAATACAAAAAAAAAGTGTCATTAAGTGCCAAAGGGAGTAAGCAGTATATACCTTGAGTATAGAGATTTCACTATGTCCCTGAAAAAAAGAAAAAAAAATTATCAGAAAAAAAAATGTTGTTTATGCCAACTTAATAACTATTTAATTCAGTATTGTGAGCACTGTAACACTGGGTCGTGCAATTGTCTAATAGTTGATCAATAAATATTTGGGGAGCATCTACTGTAATCAAAGATTTGATATAAGACTAGAAAAGGAAACAAAAAAACTAAAAGACATAAATGTGTGAAGTTGTATTTTGGAGATTCTCAAACATTTAAAGAGCGTGAGCTTCATCATTTAGGCAGAATGGTAAAAACAATTTATTAAGAGTCCTTAATCTGAAAGAAACATATGGAAAGAGCTGGACTAGGTAGAGAAGAGAGGCAGGTAGATCCATTTGGAGGTGATAAGAGCCAAAACCAAATGACAATGAGAATAAAAAATAAGCATTCCTGTTATCCTTTAGTTCATGAACATTTTCAACTATATATAGAAAAAATAATATAATTCCTCTGATAGCGATTACTTAGCTTCAGTAATTATCAATATATGGCCAACCTTGTGGTTTGATACTCTTACCCACTTCGCCTCACCTCATATCACCATCATGATCTCAATTGCAATGCTAAAATGGTACTCCAAAATGTGAATACATAAGAAGTACTGACTTAATAAGTCTAAGATCCCTAAGATCCCTAGATGAGTTATGGGCTTAGCTCATAAATATGTAAACAGCTCTACTCATTTGAAATTCTGTAATGCCTCCAAACTTTTATGGGAATTTAGTATAATTGCAAATATCAGCTAAGGGAAAGTAAAACTACAAATTATTTCACAAACTTGATAAACCTGAGCATCTATCTTTCCTTATTTTTATTTATTAGAAGGATTTCAGCAATAAAACTGCATACCCTTAAGGACAGAGACTCTATCATCTTTTCTTCTTTAGTGCACTCCCTATCCCTAGGCCCTAGAACTTTACTTTGCACACAAAAAAATTCTATGATTAATACTGCAGAAATAATAGTACAGTCATGAGCTGCTTAACTATAGTGATATGTTTTGAAAAATGCATCGTTAGGTGTTTTCGTTGTGCGAACATCATAGAGTTCACTTACACAAACCTTGATGGTAGTCTATTATACACTTAGGCTATATGGTAGAGTTTTTGCTCTTAGGGTAAAACCTATACAGCATGTTACTGTACTAAATACTGTAAGCAAATGTAACAATGGCATTTATGTGTCAAAACATAGAAAAAGTACAGTAAAATATAGCATAAAAGAGTTTTTTTAATGGTCCACCTGTATAGGGCACACCGTGAATGAATCCTGCAGGTTGCTCTGGGTGAGTCAGTGAGTGGTGAAGGTGAGTAAATGTGAAGGCTTAGGACATCACTGTACACTACTAAATACTTTATAAACACTATACACTTGAGTGATAGTAAATTTATATTTAAAAATTTCTTCAACAATAAATTAATACTAGCTTACTGTTACTTTTGTACTTTATGAACTTTAATTTTTTAAAGCTTCTGTCTCTTGTAATAACACTTAGATTAAAACACAAATACATTGTATAGCTGCACAAAAAAAAATTCTTTCTTTATATCCTTATAAGCTTTTCTCTATTTTTTACTGATTTTTTTTTTTACTTTCAAAACATTTTTGTTAAAAACTAAGACACAAACACACACATTAGACTAACCTTACAGGGGGTCAGTATCATCAATATCACTGTCTTCCACTTCCATATCTTCTCCCACTGGAAGATTTTCAGGAGGTAATAACACATTAGGAGATGTCTTCTATGATAACAAAGCCTTCTCCTGAATACGTCCTGAAGGAATTGCCTGACGCTCTTCTTGAAGAGGTATCACTCTTTTTAGAAATATTTCCATGGTGGTTTGTTTCATTTATTCTTTTTTTCTTTGTAGATTTGCTTATAAGCAGATAATGAACAGCCCCTTTTATTAATGAAAATCTTTTAGTGTTGAGGTCAACAGTTTCATACTTTTTAAGAAGCTTTTTGAAGTCTGAAAAACGCTTCTGCTGAACTTATTACTATGAATTTTCTCGGAGGTTCTTTTTCTTTCTTTCCTCCTATAGTTTCCTTTTCTCTTGCTTCTTCTTCAGCTATGTGTTCCTCTTCAAGTTCCAACAACTTCTCATTAGTCATTTCCTCAGGAACCACGTTAAAGATCTCCTCAATGTCATCTTTATTCACAGCCAGGTTCTAGTTGTTTGCCATCTAAACCCAAACCTTGTTGATCGTTGCAACTTCCTCAGCTTTGGCAAAGCCTTTAAAGTCATGGAAGAACATCCTCAAGTCTTCTTTTATATGCCTTTCATACACTCCTTGGTGACATCACCCCAAGTCTAAGCAAAGTTCTTGATGCAGTTAGAGATGCTTTCAGAATTGCATCAGTGTCTTCTCAGCATCTTCCTCAGTTACAGAAATAACTAGCTAGGTCAAAGGAGGCTCAGGCAGTAAGCCTTAATGACTCTGATTCATTGGTTGGATTAAAGAGGTGGTGTTCTAAGGAAGAAACACCATTTTGATATTGGGATGAAGATCACCAATAAGGGAGAATATCTGGGAACATAATCAACAATAAGACAACTAAAAGGTATGTTATTCTCCAAGCAATAGTTCATTTCACTGGCATAGCAATTCAGGAGGGCATTTTGGAAGTGGAACTGTGTCATCCATAACTTCCTATTGCTCCTGTAATATACTAGCAGTATGTTCTTGTTGATATGCTTGAAGGTCCTGAAGTTCTTACTATGCCAGATCATAAAGAGTTTAATTTGTGACCTGCAACACTGCCTACAACACTGTTACCATCTTCTTAAAAGCCTTAAAACTTGGCATTGACTCGGCCTCCATATGGATGAAAGTCTTTTTAGGCATCCATTTTCACAATAGGGAGATTTCATCCATACTGAATATTTGCTCTGGCAAGTTATTTTTCTCCATAACAAGTTTCTCTAGAGTTTTTAGAAATTCTTCAGCTGCTTTTGCATCTGCACTCATAGACTCACACTTATTTTTATATTATGTACTAAATAACAATTCTTGAGTCATTTAAATTTCCCAGAGTTCACAATAAATTCAATACCATAATTGGGTCCAGACTTTGCTTTCAACATTGCCAACAAACTTTTTGCTTTGGTCATGATCATGATGGTGCTGAGAGGGATATACTTTAGTGTCTGGTCGCCAATCCATGTCATTAGAAGTTTGACATAGGCCTTTCTCAAATTTTTGTTAGTATTATTGCATTTAATGAAGCAGATCCTTTAACAACTTCTTCCACTTTGTTCCTATTCTTCAAGATCATAGCTATGGTGAAATGGAACATGCCTGACTAGAGAGCAATAACCATCACTAATTTTCCATTTAGTCCTTAATCACTTTTAATTTTACTTTCACGTCAGTCACTTGATGTGGCTTCTTACTGGTGACATTAGCAATAGATTTTGTATGCTTAGGGGCTGTGATGAACAAAACAACATGAGATTAAATTAAAGATGAGAAAATGATGCAATAAGAGATGTGGTAAACACAAGATGTATGAGGCTACTGCAGGCATAATAGCATACTGTTATAGAAAACCTTTTTTTGTAAGTAGAAACAGTATACTCTAAGATAATGATAAAAGGTACAGTATAGTAAATACATAAGCCAGCAACATAGCCATTTATTATTATTTTTAAGTATTACAATTTCATGTGCTATACTTTTATATGACTGGCAGTGCAGTAGGTTTGTTTACACCAATATCACCACAAACACGTGAGTAATGTGTTATTCTATAACATTACTAGATAATAAAAACTTTTTAGCTCCATTGTAATATTATGGGATCACCTTCATATATGTGGCCTATCTTTGACCAAAATGTAGTTTTGATCAATGATTAATTAAAATAAATCAGAAATAAATTCACGTATTATAGTTATTTGATAATCCGCCCCCATCCATAGTTTCCCCAAACTTCTATTCTAATTGCCTCTTTCTCTCCATAATAAGTAACCTGACCCTAATTCTTTTATTTTGCTCCTTTCATTCCTTTATTTTTGCTGGAGGAACATGGATACTTGGTGAACAACCAGTTGTTCCTCTAAGTTCTAGCATGTCATATTTTCTTTAGATCTCACTATATTATCTCAAGCTTAACCAGATCTTATCATAAATATGTTGCAGCTATAACCATCCTTATGCTATATCTCATCCTTATCCTCAAGTTTTACTTTTGTGATTTGATCCAATGTATTAGAACCAATAAACCTCAAACTACTCAATAGTATATGGCTTCCTTTTCTTTCTTTCTTTCTTTTTTTTTTTTCTTTTTCTTTCAAAAACCCCTGTTTTTGTCATTGCTCCAGAGGGGTGCTTCCCAAGCTTTAATTGAGACAGGAATCACCAGAGCCCTTAATAAAATGCCATTAACCATCATCAGGTGATTTCATTCTTGTTTCCCTCACTCCTGTCCCTTGTTCTTGTCACCCTGAAACTTCCACTGGCTCTGAAAGAGTTGTCTTGGCTCCATGCTGAGCAACTGAAGGCCAGCTCTGCCCTCTTTCCAGATCACACCTCCAGACCTATCTAGTTAATTCTACCCTCCTCCCACCAATCAAGGAGAAGTTCGAATACTGAGCCACTTGTGAGTCACAAAAATAAATCCAGGCCTATGAATTTGTAGTTAGGGAAGGCCTTCACAAATCAGGGAGTGTTTTGCTTAAGCAACCCCATCTCCTATTTCTACTCCTAATGGAGAAACTGAAATTGTCAAATCATGGAATCTGTAGCCTCCTTCTGCACACAAATAATTTAAGACTTCTTATGCCTTTGGGGTTCTCTTTTCTGGGTCACAAATGATAAAGCGTGAAAAATTTTATTCATTTCTATAATGGTCCTGGGGATGTTAAAAATCACATTCTGCTTTTAATAGCTTCTCTATCAATATAGGTAGCAACCTTTTACCCAGCCTTCTGTCTCTAACTGCTATTCCTGCCAGTCTGTTTTCACTGTGGAAACAATTTGCTTGTGTGAGCTCTCATTTATTAAGTGTAGAATACAGCTAAGTGCTTTGCAGAATATACAGCATTAGCACTTTGTGAGATTCACCCTGGTTTTGTAAATTGATGACAATATTAATGCTTTACATTTTGTAGTTCTTTATATTTTTCAAAGGGCTTTTTTTGTGTTATCTCATTTGATCTAAAACAACCTTGAGAAAGTAGAACATGTATTATTCTGCCTATTTTATAACTTTTTTAAATGACGGTTAGAGAAATTAAGTGACTTGTTCTGGATTAAACAAGTTTTGTCAGTGTCAGTTGGAAATAGGGGGTCCCCTAATGCACCATACACTTTTTTTTTAAATTTGAAACAGAAAAATGCAAAAAAAAAACCTGAAAAACTTTGTCACCTACCCAAAATTAATAAATACTATCATTTTGTCACAGAAGGAAGGAGAGAAGGAAGAAAGAAAGGAAAGAAGGTGGGACCGAGGGAATCATATTTCTGACTGGTTGGTTCACAAAGAAGATAAAATTTTATCCCACTCTTGAAGGATAGCTGAAATGTTAACAGTCATTAGGAGAAGAAATTGGCATAAGTAACTGTGTGGGTATATGACCATCTATGAATATGAAGTTGAGTATTTGAGGCTTTAAATAAAAAGTAGAAGAGCTAGTAAAAAGCAAGCCAAGATCAGATGATAGGAAGTCTTGAATACTAGCCTAAGGAGTTTAATGCAATTCATATTTACAGTTCAATACTAATGTGTGGATGGTAATTATCAGTCAATTCATTTATCTCAATAATAACTACCAGGCTCAGTGCTGTGAAAAGTACAAAGGATATTAGGCAGAGTGATCTTTGATCCGAGCTTCTACTACCACGATTAAACATGCCTTTTCTAACCTTTAATCTTGATCTCCATAGCTGTGCACACACAGTGAAAGTTTAGGGTCATGGGTTTTAATGTGTGACCCTTTCTTGGGAAGTATTTTCAAGAAGCCTATGATGGTAATACCTCAAATAACTAAAATCCACTTCACTGGTTACATCAATTAGCCAGATTTATTTTTATTACAATCACGCAAGTGAATTTAAATATTAAGAAAATGTGAAACAATGATAGTAAAACATGTATGGTTATGTATTTCCTTTAAAAAGCAAGGGGATAGGGCTATGTATATTGAGGGACTGATACATTTAGCCCAACTTCAGAATCTTATTGTTCCCTACCTTTTTCCTTGGTGATGAAAATTCAATTTGAGAAAAAAGCGGTGGAATTCTGTAGAAATTCCTTGGTTTAAAAACATATATACTAAATTATGTTCCCTGAATCCTACTGATCAAGATTTCTCAATCTTGACACTATGAGCATTTCAGACTTCTTTGTTGTAATGGGGTGGTGATGGCTGAGGAGTTATTCTGTACATCAAAAAATGGATAGCAGCACCCATGGCCTCTACCCATGAGCTGTTATTATCAACCCCCAGCTGTGACCAAAAATGTCTTCAGACAATGCCAAACGCACCTGAGTGGCAAAATTGCTTCTTGTTGAGAACCACTGGACTACAGAACACACACACACACACACACACACACACACACACACACGCACATGCACACACACTCAAAAGGATCTGTACAATAGGTTTAAAACAAAAAAGAAAAATAAATTAACTAGCCCCTCTATCTCCCTAAGCTTTCCAGTTCATCAAGACTTGGGTGTATAATCTCATTTGCATAGGTAAACCTATTCAAATTGATAAGGGGTGGTGGGGAAACAAAAATGACGAGAAATAAATCCCAGCTATGAACCAGTTAACTAACATTCCACAGGAAGTTATAGACAATTTCCCTCAAGAAATTAAATTCCATTGCAAAAACACCCTTAGGACTTACACAAATCACTCTTCTTACTTGAAACTATTTATCATTTTTTAGAGCTTATAAATTATATATACCAGCAGCAATTTTATACACCAACAACCACAATAATCCAGACACAAAACAGAGCAGTTGAAGGGTATACTCTTCTAACAAAGAAAGAGATGGAAGGGAGGGAGACAAGAAAGGAACTAGCCATGCTCTTCTTTACAGCTCTCCTCTCAGGGACATAGCTTTCTCTTCTGTCCTGTCTTAATAGATTTCATCTTCCTTTAAAAGACAAGTCACTATCTGTCCCCAAAGACAGCCGTTATCATTAAAATGCTCCGCTGGGGGCAGAGGGGCAACATTACTCAGTGTGAGACAGGACATGTGAGAAGACGTGTGACACTTTTTCTTCAGGGGCAGCATTTTGGAGAATAGAGGGGCTAAGACAGGACTCCCAGAGGTCAACTCTTCCACTCTCTTGCCTCTGGTTGATGCTGCAATCTAAGACATTCAAGAAGGAAAAGCAGTCAATTCCTTTCATTTACATTTCCAGAAAGGAATAGTTTTTTATTTCACAGCCGTTAAAAGAGCACTGTTATATTCTATGTTCACCTTACCTATCCTGATCTGAACATCACTTAAAATGATGAAGAATCAGATGCCAGATATTCATCTGTGCAGCGCACAGAGACTACATCACTCCTGCCCTCCCGTATTAGGGGCAAAAAGAAACCACATGAAGGACACACACACACAATGGTCAACTTTCTCTGCAGTGCCTTTCATCTCATTTTTCTGAGTAGTAACCTACATATCACAATTAAGCTGTACACCATCTACAGAACTCGATAGATAGATAGTAAAGTAATTACAGTAGTTAGAGCTGGAAGGCACCTTGAAAAAAAATCTCTATATCCAAACTCATTTCACAAAAATGGAAAGTCAGACCAGAAAGGTAAAATGACACTGCCCAAGGTCATTCAGCACATCAGTGACTCATGAGAACCAAAGCCTCTGTCTCTGGACTCAGTCAAATGCTCTCTCCATGACAGTCAGAAACAGTAACAAAAAGCCTCGCTCAAATTGGCACAAGGAATGATAAAACAAAAACAAAACAAACAAACAAAAAATTTCCTATAATCAAAAAATCAGAGAGTGAGTACTTGGAGTATTTTTTAGGCTGCCCAGCAGCCATTCTTATTCCTAGCAGCAATCCAAGTTCCTTGTCTCCCATTCTCTGCTATCTGGTTTGGGTGGTTCTGGCCTCACTGCCAGCTCCATGCATCTTCCTTTGAGATTCAGTTGCAAACTCTTCAAAGTAAAAGAATTTATCAGATTGTTTTTGTCCCAGTAAAGAGAATTACTAACAACAGGAAGACAGGCAACTTGAGGGTAGTGTTAGAATGAGGAACCTGCAGATATACACCTTTATTTTGTTTGGAGCTGATCCTAAACAGAGTTTCTATCTTACATACCCAAGAGGCTTGGGTGAACCCAAGACTGAAGAGGCCCAAGACTTCTCAGCAGATGTCACAAGGCAACAGCTGAAGAATATAGCTCCAGTTTACTAACTCAAGATTCCCCTGAGCCAACCAGAAATTAACAAGAAATATCTCAGAGAACTCTACCAAACAGTAGAACATTGTGCTTACTGGCCAAGTTCCTTTGGGTAAAAAACCCTCCAAGCTAAAATAAAATTCCATGTGTGATGAACATCAGTGGCCCAGTTTATTCCAGTTATGTGTTTATGCTGCTTTATTTCCAGAAAGAAAAACAGGTCTCCTCTTATAATTGTATTTTAAAAAATAGTACTCAGATAATAATAGCAATTATATTTAAATTTTTTAAATTATAAAGATCACATTTGACTAGCCTTTTTATAATTTTCAAAACCTAATGTATGCTATCTCATTTGATCCTCACAAGGCATTATTTATCCCCATTTTATAGATAAGGACAACTGAACCACAGATTCAAAGTGATTATCCAGGCTTAGGTAGTAAGGACACTCATGACACAGGATTAAGATGCATTTATTTTATATGATGCAAAGAGTAGGGCTCTTTGTTTATTTTTCTTGGAATGGCTCCAAATATATAATTCTTCTCTGTCTTCAAAACATTGAAGTTTTATTTAATCTCCATAAACTAAGACAGGTAGATCTTAAAGCAGACACAAAGGAAATACTTTTGAAGTAATAAGACATTGTGAGAACTTTTGACAATTTCATTCAAATTTCATGAGACTCTGATGCTCTTATTGCTGATGGAGGGCTATGGCAATAGCAGTATGTGTGTGTGTGTGTGTGTGTGTGTGTGTGTGTGTGTGTGTGTGTGTGTGTACAGATACGTGCCAGTGTAAAAAAGAGAAGGGCAACATGTAATAAATCATGGTATGGAAATAAAAGTCAGAAAATCTTGTTTATTTTTTATGTGGCGCTATTGACTTTAGGCTGGAAATAATCATTCACATAGTCACTTAGTTCACAAAAAGTTTAAAGTGACATCTTAGCTATGAAATTTACACTTAAATTCTTACTCCTCTTTTTACTAAAATTAATAAATAAGCATTTTGGACAATGCCAATGATCTTATGTCTATGAATCTGAAGGTGCTTTTTAAATCCCCATGCTCTGGGATGCAGCACTAAGTCAATCAGAAATGTTTAACTCTGTTATCTAGATATTCATTTACCTACATCTACTTCTTCCGTTTGTATCTATGAATATCAAGTATGAGAAAATACAGCTACTCTATTGAAATTTCTGAAGACTAAGTGAGAGGTTTTGAAAGAATTATTTCCCGATTCATGCTGGAAAGATTGAGAAAGGCAGCAGAGGTGTGCAGCAACTCATTTCCTGTAGCTTGGAAACAGAGATGCTGGCTCAGACATCATCATTGGAGGAAGAGGAAATGGAGGAAGGAGAGGTGTGTGGCAAAGCCTAGACACCTCCACTCAACCCACCACTTCAAACAGGTCAGCTCTACTTCTATCTGTTTTATATATTCAGATTTCAATTAAGAATTAATTTGTTAAATTATGATTCCACAGACACATTCTAAAATGTTTGAAAAGTCTGAGAATCATTCAAGCAAAATGACCTGGCCTATATCACCTAGTCATTGTGAAATTAGGATCCCAGGCCTGTCTGCGTCTAGCACATGCTCCCTTTACCAGTTAAAACCCCATGACTTCCTGCCTCTAATCTCATTTAATCCTCATGGAAACCAGGAAAAGTAGAAATTATTAGGCTTATTTTTTTAATGCAAATACTGAAGCCCAGAACTTCATAGCATCTTGGCTAAGGTTGAATTACCTACGTTTTCTGACTACAATTCCCCATGTCTCAATGTAAAACACAGTGAGCTTTTTCAAAAAAATATGAGTCATGCTATCTCCCTTTCCTATTTTACTTTAAATTGTCTTCTTTAGACACCACTGTGTCTCTTCTGAAATGTCTTTGTCCTTTAGCTTCAAGTTCGTTTCTTCTCTATTAAACTGATTGTGTCTGTGGTGCCCTTCCAAGATGACCTCCGCCTGGCACAGAAAGACATCCAACAGGCCATTTGTCACACCTCATCTCTTCTCTTTTATGAAAGGGACAAAAGGCTGTCTTGGAGCCCCCTTTGGAAGTGTTTTCATGCTAATCCAAGAATTACTGTTGTGTTTGTTTTCTGGCTGGTGCAGTGTGAAGCCATTCATGGGGCCGCATGGACCTTGTCTAGTCACATTTCAGGCCATTCTTGGAACATTTTGGGGAAATGCATCATCGCTCTGCTGGTGGGAGACAAGTCTGTGTCCCTGCCTGAGGCTGGCAGCCAATGCGTCTGTGCCCTTGATTGCACATAAAAACATCTCCTGCCATCTCTGCCAGGCAGCCCACTACACATGCATGGTGAGGAGGGAGAGCAGAATTAAAGGTTCATCCAAAAAAGAAGAAGACAACAAAAACAACAACCTCCTAAATGTGTATCTTTCTGGAAAACAAGACTCTGACAGTCCAATAGTTAACTGCTCAGAAACTCTGTACTTTCCCTCTCTAATTCTCATCACCAGTGACATAACTAAACCCAAGCTGCCAGTCTGCCAACATCACACTGGGAAACAGAAAAAATATCTCTTCCCCAAATTAGGTTTTCAAATATTTTTTGTCTGACAAAAGTTATTTCATTTTGCTTTCTTTCCAAGAGTTGACTTCTGGTTTGGTAATGAGCTTTTACCCCTATTCCTCTATTCTCAGTAAGCTGTATTAACAGGTACCGAACACCAGGTCTGGGATTTCATAAAAAAATAACCTGGTTTCCAGTCTCCTTTCATGTTTGAAAGGAAATTTGTAAACTGTCGACCTGACTTAATTTTTCCTTGGGACTCACACCTATTTGATGTAGTAAGAATCTCCCACCTCCTACCCCCACCCTGGGTTTCACTCATCTGCAGCGTGTGGCAGAAAAAAGGGGATTAGGATTGTATTTGTTGACTTTTCTGAGTGGATTTTCTTTCAGCAAGTCTGCTGTCAATTCTGTCTGTCAAAATAGCATTTTAATGTGTTACCTGCCGGTCAAGAACATTCTGTTAAGTTCTACCTCTGCTGTGTTTTCTGATGCTGTTTACCATTAATTGTTTCCATTGTTACCAAGCTTATTATTTTTTAATAAAAATGCAGATTGGGCTATTTTGATCACTTCTCTTATTTCTACAATACATTAGTTTAAAAAGAAAAAAAAGGAAGGTGTGGAGAGGGTAGGAAATACTTACTAGAAAGACTATTTTAATGAGTTTTATTCTGTAGTTGGGGAGATGCTCTGAACCTCTTTGGCCCAGTAAGATGTGATTTCTCAACACTGAGCGTATTGCCAATGCATTTTTATCAGAGCTGTGTAAGGTGGACACCGGGGGGATTTCTCCAGTATTTAACAAAGGCATCTATTTGCAACACAAAGTAATGTTTTGTTTACCCTTCCTCTTTGTCCTGGGCATAGCATTATTCCAGAGGCATTGCTTCTCTCTTGCAAACTGTCAGTAGCCAAGGGTACTTTTCAGCATGGTTGGGATCATAATTGGCAAAAAAATGTCTGCTCAGTAGTGGAGAAGAGGTAAAGGTCAGACGTGACCCGATGGGGGCCATTCTTTAGTTTGCGTGACACAGACACCAAAGTGTCTTGCCCATTCTCAAAAGTTCACAAACCCTTCTATGTATTCCAGGGACACAGCCTTTCCTCCCTGCCAGATAATTAGCAGCAGCAGCAAGCCCAGCCGACTTGTCACTGGGCACTCAATGATACTCCTTTCCTCCAAGCTTATTTCCTGGGAAGGTGAGAGCCATTATCGTAAAGAAGGTTATTGTGAATTCTGTACCTTCTGCTACACCACGGCTCTGAGCAGAGAAATTTGTGTTTTCTGCCAGGGAGAAGAATAACATTTATTTAATGGATGCTGAGCAAAAGTATTCACATTTCATGCTTCAAGGCTTAAGCCGATCCCAGATCAGAAGGGAACTTTTCCAGGCTCCGAATTGTACAACTGGGTAAGTGCTTAGTGCTAACAACCATTCTGTCCCCATCCAGGCATACTCCGAGGTCACCATCCCAGGAGTGTCCCCACATCCCTTCAGCTCCTAAATTTGTTCACAGTGTTTTGTACCCTCCACCGCTGCCCCAGCTTCCCCTACAAACTTAAACCAAGTGGTGCTTCTTACAGACAGCTCTGCTGCACTGGATTCCAGTTCTACTTCACCAGCATACCAGATTCTTTAAAAGAATCCTCCACAGCAGGAATCTCCAACTCTTGGGCCACAGACCAGTAAAGGTCCATGGCCTATTAGGAACTGGGCTGCACAGCAGTAGGAGAGCGGCAACTGAAAAGGCAAAGCTTCATCTCTATTTGCATCTGCTCCCCAGTACTAGCATCACAACCTCAGCTCTACCTCAGATCATCAGGCATTAGATTCTCATAGGAGAATCATTCTCTGGTGCCAAAAAAGGTTGGAGACCGCTGCTCTAGTGTTAGAGCTATGAGTGTTTCCTCATTCAGCACTGCAAACAGCAGAAAACCATGAGGACAGAGAGAACCTTTGCAGCATTGTTTTGAGGATCAAGTGAAGTCACATGTCATATGTGTGGTCCATAAAGGGCAGAAGTTGGATCACGTCTCATCTCCCATGTCTTAAAAGATTGCAATCTAGTCTTGTTCTAATGCTAACTTGCTAAGTAACTTCTAGAAAGTCATTCAAATTATCTGTGAGTTCATCTTCAAAATGCAGCAAAGGGAAACTTCCATCCTGCCTTCCTTGCAGATTATTATGAAATATTCATTAAACAGAAATTTGTACAAAGCATAAAAAGTAAGCATTGCCAAGAAATAACATGTTGTTATTATGTTTATGCTTACTCTTATTGTCTTTAAAGTCTAGAAATTGTGTTTTTAAAAATATTATCCACAATTAACTAGCCTCATCTGAAAATATAATGATACTTTTCAATCACATATAGATTCAGGTCACAGTGTTCTGATGGCAGAAAAACTATCATAATCTTGTGTCTTGAGAATAAGTTTGCTCTCAGAGCTAAGACAAAAGATTTCTAGTGACTTGCTCTATACATAAAACAAATAAGTATGTGAAAATTTAATGGTATCATAATTAAGCAAAAGCCTTGCAAATAAGCATGTGAAGTACATAACAGATGCTCACTAAAATGTCAGATTTCAAGTTTTCATGGTGTGCCATTCAGCCCTGGCCTTCTTCTTCACCTCATCTTCTGGCCTCTCAGCCCTCTTTGCCTTCCCATCCCATACACTGTGCCCCACCACAGTTTTCAGAGTCATCTGGACTTGAGAAAGGCAAAAGCTAAGCATCTCCTGTTGTACTCAATCATTACTTCTAGTCTTTTTGGGAGCATTTGTTCCTAGTTCCCTAGCTTAAGTTCCACTTCACATCTTTGATTCTACTAAAATGGTTCTACCTTATTCTTCAGTCCTGAGCTCTTTCTCACTAATGTCCAGGGAGCTTTCATCCCTACTTTAGAAACTCTTTTCAAACCTGCTAGAATGTAAGACTCTTTGAGTTGTAAATAACAAAAGCCAACTCAATTTACCTTGTGAAATAAAAATTAGAGAAATACACAAGAAGAACACAGGAGTGCCTCACAGAACCCAAGACTTGAATTGCACTGGGCTCCTCTCCATGCCCCTGCCTCTTTCCTGGTCTCTCTGCAGTGGGCCTCCTTGGTTCTCCATCCATGTGGCCACTGACAGCTTCAGAGAGTACAAGACACTGATCCAGCTACCAGGAGAAAATAGATTACTCTTTGATACCCAATGGTAAATTCATGAATAAGGGAGACTACTTAGCCTGGCCTAAGTGCATGCTCACCACTGATACCACTGATTAGAAAACAGTAAAAAAGGGGGTGGGCCATTGTTAACTGAAATTTGAGGAATAGAGTGACATTGTAAGCTGAATTCCCAAAAGGCGTCCACTACACAAGGTAGAGTGGCCTCCAGAATTAGCCTTCACTCCTATTCCTATTCAATTACACCAAGTCCTCCACTTAGCCCTCCACAGCCTGCAAAGCATCATCAGGCCATCCCCAATAGTGTCTAAGACTTCTATTCCATTCTTGTGTTACAGTCTGTTAATGGGGTTTCAAATATAGGTTGTTCATGTGTTCTATGTTATATCACTTTTTCTTTTATTTGTGGCCCTCAGCATCACTCAAAGTACATCTTTGCCAGTGGGTCAAGATCATCGTGACTTGTTCCTTCATCTCTTTACATGGATTTTTTCCCAAGAGACTGCTTAGCTTTTACAAAATTCCTCTGGCATGCCCTCAAGTCCTATTGTTCTACAGTTGTTCTACAGGCATAGACATGTAGGAATCTCATCTTAAACTGGAATCTTTCCACAGTCAGAATTAAACATAAGTGACTATAGACTAGATGTGAAACGAAAGTTTAACTCAAAAGATTTTCCTGTTTATGGCCATGTCATCCTGAACAAGCCCAATCCTGTCTGATCTTGGAAGCTGAGCAGGCTCAGGCCTAGTTAGTACTTGGATGGAAGACCACCTAGGAAGACCAGGTGCTGTAGGCATAAAAAAATAAATAAAAAATAAAAGGTAAGAGATTGTAAGCTGACAAGGTCTTTGCAATCTGTGAGGTCAACCAAGGGTTGCCTCACCTAAAAAATAAAAAATGTTCTTCTCTCCATAAGATGATCATAATTACCACTTTTGGTGAATCCCACAATTTAGTCAACTAGGATTTTGCTTTTATCAAGAGCAGCCTCTTACAAATAAGAATTTGTTCCCAACAACAACTTAGTTTTCTTTGTATTCAAGCTTGCCTTGTATTAAAGTTGTATCAAAATACTCTGTCAGATATAGTATTTTGAAACTGGCATACCTGTAGTCAGTCCAAATGAAAAGCTGGTTTACTGATAGTTCCCACTGCAAGGGAAGATGGTGGTGAGTTGGGACAGTGAAGGGTGAGGCTGGGACAGTAAAGAAAGGAGAGAGAGGCCGCAGTTTGGAGAGTTGCAGTAAAATACTGTAAAATATTGCTGAGGGCATCATCATGAGTGCCTTCTCCCTGAATCCACTAGAAGAACTGATAACTGCCTGGCCTTTACAAAATGAAATTGACATTTGTAGGCTTAGGTTCAACAGAAACTGAAAAGGGAGGGGTGGGGGATGCTGTAGGCAAAGCCAGATCCCAGTTCATTGGATCCAGGGCAGCAAGTCCATAACTCTGCTGTGAGTGATGGGTCAATATCCAATAACTCCGAATCAAAAAGCTGAAGTCTTCTTGAGTCAGCAGAGCTGAAACCTCCTTCAGGGGATAGGAGTATAGTACCAGCCCTTCTGAGAAAGCCGGAGTTGCCAGTAGCCTTTAATTTAAGGAAACCACAGGCAAAGCAAACCTGGCATATAACTTTTCCTACATTAATTAGCACCCTTCAGTTGAAAGGGGAAAAAATAATAATACTCTTGGGAGAGCAGCTAAAGCTCAGCCTCAACTCATTTGGATTCAGCACATAAAGACTCTGGGAGGACATAATGGGGTGGAGAACAGAGCACAGGCAGGGAGCAGCAAAAGAGATTATTTTCAGTTCAGCTGAACAGTGGCTTTTAGAAGTGGGCTACTGTTTGAATTGTGTTTTATGATATTGATTAGGAATCATCTTTAGGAGTTCTTCACCTTTTTGCTCAGGCTTTGCCTGTCCTGTTAGAAATGAGATGCAATACATCCTAGAGCTGTGCTAAAAGTGTTCTTTTCTTAAATGCAATGAGTCTGTTGGGGGACAAAGTTGGACATGGTTTTAAAATGTATTTTTAATAGGTCATTGTCTAGTAAAATTTAGCTAAGAAAATTAGTTAAATATTTTTGTTTTGACTGACTGCTAATCAAAAACAAATCAATGAGTGAAAAAAATATCTAATAGGTACTTTTCACTATGTGGATTTTAAAGACATACAAAACAAGTTCTTTTAAAAATGAACTCAGTATAGGCACATCAGACTCAACTCACAATAGTAATTTAGTGTTGTGAGGACAAAAGCTCAGAATTGAAAATGAGGCACAAAAAAGAGTGAGCTTTATCTTGCTGCTCTAAATTTTCTTTTGAAAAGAATAATTAAAATTCATAAATCACTTAGATAATTATTTATAGTAAAAATGAGAGAAATCATTGTAGTCATCTGTAGTTATCTTTTAATTTCCCAAATTAAAACAAATAGTTGGCATAGGTGGTTATTGTTTCGGTCCACTTTGCGTCTGAAGGTAACATTCCAAGATAATATTCTTGGACAGAAGATACTGAACTCCTGACTCTGACATCATTATCTAAATGCTTGTTAAATTTTGAATCAGCTAGCAAGGCAGCAAGCAGAAGTCAAACTCTATGTAGGGAACTATTGTCCCTTCTTCGAATCTACCTTCAGCCAGAAAGTCCATAGACTTGAATCCGTCTGCAAGTTCTACCTCCTTTTATTTTTAAATTTTTATTTACCTTTATTGCACTTGTAGCACATTTTTAAAGTTATTTAAAATATTTTTAAATGTTATAAAATTGAAAAATGAAAATAATTTATAACTATTACACTCTGCAGTTGCAAAGTCTTTTAAGTAATTATATACTTTTCTTTGGAAGATGCTTGGGTGGGCATTATTGTACCATTCTACAAATGAGGGAACTGAAGCCCAAAAAGATTAAATCATATCATTAGTAGTAAGGACCATAACCAGAGTTCAAGTCTTCCAGTTCTTAGTGTCCATCCACTTATTCATTTAACAAACATTTATTAAGCTCCTAGTATATAGACTCTTTTCTAAAATTATTTTTAGTGGCTCTGGTAACTGTATTTCCCTACTCTTTATTATGTTATTGTAAGATACTGTTATAGACCATATTATTAATTATTGTTCCATTATGCATGTCTTGTCCTTCACTTCAACTACCCAATAGATTATAACACCCTTAGATAGTTCTGAATTCCATGATATAATATTTTTTTATGTCCTATAAGGCTTAGTAGTTCTGGGTATATGGAGACAGTCAATATTTGTTACTTAACCAATTTACTGAAGATTATTTTATTGGTTTAAAAGCCTAGATCTTAAAGATTAACCCATATACCTCCAATTATGATGAGTAAAATCACAGCACATATGTTCCATCTGTCCCAGAAATGTAGAGAAGATGTTAGAATTCAAGAACAGGTCAGAAACTTCAGAGGATATTCTCTGTGCCTGCGTTCCCCTAGAAACTGTGCTAAGCTTCTCAGTTTAATTCCCACTTATAGCCCATTATATAACATTGAGAACATAATCAGACTAGCCCTTTTGGTTAGAGAAAAAATTAACGTCTATATTGTCATCTAAAAAATTGTTATCTATTTGTCATCTATTAACTGGTTTTCATTGAAGTTCTACTACATGCACAATATTTTGGATATGATAATTAAACAAAGTAAAGCACATGGACATCTTTCTTCTCCTCAATGTGAAGTGTACTTTACAGTTTATATGTTACCTCCTTTCAAACTTTATAATATAGTTTAGCATGGCAGTTATATGCTTGAGCTCTGAGTCAGATGGTCTAAATTTAAATCCTGGCTCTACCACTTTCCAGCTGTGTGACCTCAGGCAATTTGCTTAATTTCACCAAACTTCAATTTCCTCATTTGTAGAATGATAATAGGGTTCTTGGGAAGATTAAAAGAGATAATTCATGTAAAGCACTTAGCACAGTGTCTGGCACAGAGTAAGCCCTCACTAAATGTTAGCTATTTCTATCATCATCTTTACAATCACCCTCTGAGGTAGATAAGGCGTGCATTATTTATACATTAAAGAGAAAACTGGGGCTGAGATAAATTATGTTAGTTGCAAAGGGTGACAGAGACAGTAAAGACCATCCACTTCAGGCATAATCACGCTAGTCCTCAGTGCTAGCCCTATATTACACTGTCCTTTGACAGTGAGGATGAGGAAAAAACACCTAAATATCAGGAAAAGTATAAATGTGGAAGATGATTTAAGAAAAAATGACTGTTCTTGCTGGCTGAGCTCTCCTCTTCTTCAATCAACATCTGGTCTGCTCCTTACCAGTAGGTGAACACATACTTGGTGTTTTGAAGTTCTTCCTAATTAAGCTTATTTTCTTTAATATTGGCCAGTCTCTGTATTTTAATCTCAAAGACCTGCTGGCTTTTTTGACGACATGATATGCCTTTGGATTAAACTAAATAATACAACAGATATTCGAGGGATAAACATTATTCATTGGTGTGCCTAGAGGGATTATGAAGGAGGCATAATTCATCCCCAGTCCCAGCACAGTGCATACACAAAGTTCTCATATTTTAGTAAGCATCTGAATCATAAACGGTTGGGCCCATCTCATAGATTCTGATTCAATAAGTCTAATAATTTGCATTTCTACAAATTCCCAGGTGCTGATGCTGGTCTGTGGTCTATGATTGGAATGCTGCCCTCAATCAGTGTTTCCTAATGCATAGTCTCCAGACAATCTACATTAAATCATTGCAGGCAATTGTCAAAATGCAGCTTCCTAAATACTACACCAGACTTGCTGAATATGATTCCCCTTGGATGGGTCCTAAGAATCTGTATTGTCACAAGTATCCACAGTGAATATTAAACATAAAAGTTTGAGAACCACTAATTTAAATTCTGAGTTTTTCCATGACCTAAAATGTATTCTTGCATGCTCAGGACCTAACAGAGTCCTTGGCCTGTAGTAGCTACTAAATAAATGTTTTATTTATTTAGTTAGTCCTGTCTCCCCACACCATCCCAGCTACAGCTCCCTATTCTGAATTCCTACCTTACTGCCACACCTACTCAGCCAACATTTACAATTTCTTATCTAAAAACAGCTTTCTTATTGTCATTTTAATTACTTCATCACATTGTTATTAAACCTTCTACAAACCCCTTATGTAATAGGAGTATAAACCCTGAGGAGAGTGGGCGAGCACTTTATCTCCTTCCATTGAACTTCAATCCCAGTCAATGCATTGCCATTTGTCCCTAAAACAAAATATTTATTTTGTTTAAATTTTGTTTTATCAGATTGAAAACCTGTTTTTATTTATTCACTTGTTAAATTGAACATCTATCAGGTTTCAGACACTTAGCAAGACACTAGGCTTTCAATTAACGTATATGTAAATAATCAGTGAGTGAGTGCTTGGCAAATACTAATTCTCTTTCACTTTTCTTCTCCCCTTTACAACACACACTCTCACTTATGCACACATTCTTTTAGAAGACTGACACTATTCACTGGTGGCTGAAAGGGATAAAGCTCTGATAACAAAGTGATTTCTCAGGAAAGACCTAGGAGCTTATTTCAGTGAATATCTATGCAATTCTCATTCCCACCTCACCCCAGATAAAGAAGTAAGCCACTTCTTTTGCCCCCTCCAATCTGATGACAGATACTTTCATATTCCCTGTATTCAATCTACGCTTTATCATATCACACTACATTGTTTTTTCACTGTGTGGCAGGGCAATGCTACCATCAGTTTTAAGGGAGTCTCTCCCGGAATCAAGTAGCTGTTGGCAAGATTGGCTGGCAGCAGGACAGACGTTTACAAATGTGGATCTAGCTGTGAGGGAAGAAAAAGCAATTTAAAGAGACACTGTCAAATTTGAGAGGACTAAATATTTCATCTTCAGGTTAGTAATTAGTAGCTTGAAAAGTATCCAATTAAAAATATTTTCATTAATATTTTAAAGAAAGAAATGTAGAATCAGGTTTTTTTTTTCTCACCCGTGGACTTATTCTTCAAATGACAAAGCCAGGGAAAGCTGAAGGATAATTCAAAATCATCTTCAAATAAATATACATGTGTTACTGGACAAGGCCATAAAGATGAGCAATTAAATCCCTTCTTACGCCAAAGCTGAGACACCCAAACATAAGATTTACCAAAATCTTAGGTAAAATGTTAATGGCAGAGACTCTTAGAAACCTTAAAGAGATAGTACTTTACAACAGAGAGAACTTGGGCAAAACTGTGATTCGGGTCATATAGCCAGATTCCAGTCCTGTAGCCATGTCTCTTCCAGTCCTGTAGCCATGCCTACTCACTGTCTCCTGGGAGAAAATTCAAGTTTTAGCCAACTTAGGAAAAAAAGCAGTCTATGTCCATAAAGGATTTCAATCAGATATAAAAACCCCCATTTCCCTTGATAAACTTGGTTATAGAAAATTTCTTCTTCTACACTCTCCCGTTTTTCTTTAAAAGGCGGGAATGACAACAGTACTACACCTGTACTTTGTCAGGTACCTGTGATGTGCAATTTACAAAAACCAAAAAAATATACTTTTAAGTCTTGAAAGCTCCTTGTCATCGGCCTATCATGGTGTCTAATGTTTTTCCCATTAAAAAGTTGTTCCAAAAACACTGAAATTTAAAGCATTTTCTATTCAGAAAACTCCAGTATAATGTTACTACTTCTAGAAAGGCTGGCACATGAATCAAAGAGCAGTCATTGATGCACTGGCAGAGAAGGACCCTGAGGAAATGGGATATAGAGCCCTAGCTTGGAAGAGTAGGACCTGAAACCAAGAGGGCTGCCTGTGGAGGGCAAAAAGAAAGGTGAGTCCTAATAATGCCAAATTACAGATTGAGGAGAGCAAGTAGCTGAGTTATTGAGGGAAAGAAATAAATGAAAGAAAAATAAAATGAAGCACCTGCTTCATAATTTGAGCTATGGTTGATTCTGAGTGGTCCCCAAGAAAAGCATAGGCTAAAACAAGCTAAATGACTCATTCAGCAAGTATTGATTGCACACCTACTCTGTTAAATTCAGTTAAGGAATAAAGAAGGAAACCAAAGGTATGCTTTTCTTTTTCCTTAAAGAGATAGCGAGTAAAAAAGACAAGATTGACAGAAACTTAACAAGAGAAGAAATACAGTGTCTGGGATTTAGAAGTATAGCCAACCAACATTCACTGAACCTTAATAGGACCAAAGCTATAAGTTAGGTTTGCGGGACACCTCGTTGCCTTCACTGTCTGATAGAGAAGTTGGCCTTGGTACACAAATAGCCCCAGTAGATGGGAGATGAGGTCCTGGCAATAGATATAAGCAAAACCTGAGTCATAAGGGTGTCCATTTGGAGGGGACATTATTTCTACTGCAGAAAGTCTTTGTTGTGGCTCTGTCACTAAACTTGAGCCTAAACTGGAAAGAAAGGTAAACCTGAATACCTGAAGATTAAGGATAATACATTATAGAAGGCCACAAAAGCAAATATACACTGTATGTTTGTAAGACCATGAACAATCCTAGATTTAAAAAAGAAGTGAGAATTTAGGAAGTGATCTTGTCACTTTCTCACTTCTCAGGAATCAAGGAATAGAGGAAAACTTTAAGGGTCCTTGAAGCCATGGCCCTTTCTTCAAAGAAGCAGGATGCATTTAGATCCTATTTCAAGGCCTAGCTTAGTTGCTTAACATGTGAGTGACTTGGGGAAATTATGTAACTTACCTTAGTTGTTTCCTCATCTGTAAAATGGGTGGTGGAATATTTTGACTACAAGTTTGATAAGGTTATGAGAGCCAAATGAAATAAGATTTTAAAAAATAATCCTAGACAGAGTTACACAAATAGTCATTACCATTATTATTATGGAAGTGTGCCTAACATGCTTGGTGGAAGTCATCCAACACTAGGGCAGGACACAGAATTAAATTAGTCTGTCCTGAAATGACTGTATAGTATGGAAAATTAAATCCCTACCTAAAATTAGAAGTCAAAATAGTACATACGTAAGGTGCATCTGGCTTCTATCATAGATACCTTCACTGTTAGTACCTTTCAAGCAGCAGAAAAGTTAGTTCACAGGGTGAGGTAGGGGTGGAAGTTTACCCCAATCCTTCTAGAAATATTTTGGTGGACAAAATACTGCAAATGCTTTCAGAAGGAACACCAAGAAATATTTTTTGCATACTTTCTTATATATCATAATGCTAATAGGATTAAATATCTTCCAATTGAATTATGTATTTTCTAATTAGAGGATAAATACAATGCACAATAGTTTATATATTTCTTTACACATGCCTCAAAAACCTCAAAGGCAGCACTGAAGAGTCTTAGGGAATATTAAGTCTTAGGGAATATTTTTTTACCACTTCTATAAAAAAATAGATTGGTAATAACTGTGGAGATTTCAAACTTATTATAAGGATATTCCAAAGGATCAAACTAATAGTACGTTCAGTTTCAGTTTTGAAATACGAAATGCCTATTCCCTTAATTAGCCCATCCCAACTCTTCCTAATGGGTATAATTATCTGCAGATTTCCCATACAATCTTTAGAACCAGTGAGAGGCCAGGGTTACAATCAGGCTTTGCAGGTAGTCACACAGGTTCCCACTTACTTTAATGTTCTTCTTATTATTAATAATCTTATTTTCAAGCTTGTGTTTAATGGACAATGGAGCATGTGTGTGAGGAGAGGAGATAAACAGTGGGGAAAAAAAAGCTTCCCAGTTTAGCACTTTTCAACATGGTGTTTTGACCTGAGTTAGCTTATGGCTGCATTTGCAGAACAGCTCTTTAGACAAGAAATATGGAAAATAGAGCTGACCTTGCAGATGCTGTTTCTTCATCCCTACTGGATGCTGTTCTTAAGGCCTTGTTATGCCTCAACCTATTTCACTGGAGCCATGACAATTTGCCATACTGCGGCCTTGGCTGTATTTTCTTTAGACCACAGAGCTATGTTACATTTTCAGAACTATAATAGGGGTTGTGATACTAGCTTTATATCAGGCTTTTGAATTGTAAGAAAAGTGTTAATATTCTGTTTCAATCTATGATGAAGAAATATTCCTTATCTAAATCAAACCATCCATGTTTCAAAAGTAATTCTGGAAAATAAAAGCCTAGAAAATATTAAGCATTTAAAAATTCCAAGTAAAGAAACAATGAGTTAAGATTAAAATTCTAAATTTCAAATTGGCTTCTGTTTTGACTGCTGCTTATCAATTTCTCTCATGCGAATAAATTTCTCGTTCACTTTCAGTACTTCAGCAATTCCTAACTTGTTTTAAAGGGGTTCAGGCACACACATACACTTACACACACCTATCTGTCAACAAAGGCATTAAATTCACAGTCTTTAGATATTGATGTTTTGTTTAGAAGGATGTCAGACATATGAAAGCTGTAGGGAAAAGTTTCTTTGCATAACAAAAGAGCTAATGCATCAAGTTATGGTTTGTTAATGGCATTCAATTAACAAATAACTGTTGTTAGTTGATTAAAAATTAACTGTGAATAACCATTTAACATTTAGTACTTGCAAATGTTCCTTGATTTATTAAAATTGTGGAAACTAAGAAGTCTGGGGAGAAGCTTGAAATATTTGGTTAGGTTTTTTAATGGAAATTTTAGGCACACTGTGAAATATTTCTTCCTAGTAAATATACATTTGTAAATCAATCTTCATGTTTTAACCGCTCATGAAGAATTCTGCAGACCTCCTGTTTTAAAAGCACTTGAGAAATAAATATCTGCCAGAGAGAGAAATCCCATCAGTTTTCTTGCTGTTCCTATACAGATGGTGGACCATACTGTGAAATTTGCTATTCTTCGATTGCTCCATTCTGCACACGCCCCGAGGAATCTCAGAATTGTAGAAACTAAAGATGTAATAGACTAAATAGGTCATCTATTCCAATAGAAATTTTACCAGATTTATACAAGACTCCTTTGAATTTACAATATAACTTATTTCCAAGGGGGTTCAAATGCTGAACAAAAAAACTGGCTTTTTTTTCAGCCACCCTAGTGTCATATGTTATGTTCTACTATTAATCATGTTTTTCTCTTGTGAAGATAGTACACCATCAGAATGTGCATACAAAATTGCTTTTTCTTCAAAGGGATTAAATTTGCAGTAATACGTTTCCGGGATCTCATCTGCACTCCGACTCCACGCCCAACCCAAGGGCTATACTTGCAGGACAACTGTCTGAGGTCTCAGAAGTATCCCCTAGTCTTGGGAGAATGAATTTATAGGTAAGTGACTTTTGTGTGTGTGATATTCAACAGTTTGGTTTCTTTGAAACCATAACTTAACCAACCAAAATAACCAGCTGCAGACATATTACAAGATTACTCCAAAATCATTTCAACATAGTTTTGAACACCAAGGATATGTAAAGATAGTCAGGAATTTGAAACACAGTCTCAAACCATAAAGGTTTGCATTCCTGGGTAGAGGGAAAACCTTTAACTACTTACTTGAGAACTTTATACCACTAGATAATGTGAATATCCTTTGTTTTTGTGTTCCTTCCTTTTTATTCTTTTGTTCCTATGGTGACTATTCTCTCTGTGTTCAAATGGAAATGACCTCACAATAACTCATACCTACAGCCACAGCAATTGATGCAGAAATGATCAATGATCTAAGTTTGCAAATTATGGTTGGTCCTCTCAGGAATTTTATGCTAGAGGTCTCTAAAAACAAACAAACTCTCTCTACCACCAAAAAGTCCTAAACATTTTTAAATTGGAAGAATGTGGGCCCAAGGCTACCAATGGCAACTAACCTAACACATATAAAAGAGCCTATCTGAGAAAAAAAATTGGGGTAAGAGAAGTAGAGAGACTGTGAGAGTCTAGACAATATCATTGGACTTCCAAATTCAACTGCTACCAAATTTTTAATTTTTAACTTCTCTGTTCTGTGACCTCCCACAAAAGATCACCTTTTAATTAGTTTGAGTTGGGTTTCTATCATTTGTAACTAAAAGAGACCTAATAGAAACACCTGTCAAGTGAGATATACAGATAACAAGAATTACTGGAGTTCAGGGTAAAAGTTCAAGGGAAAACATTCCAGAGAAAATGGAGCTTGAGTTATACTTTTAAGAACATGGGAAGATAGAAAGGAGAAAAGAGGCACTGCAAGTAAAATGGTATATAAAAAGGCTGAAAAGAACATGCCAGTTTCAAGGATCAGAGAAAATCAATTTTGGGTAAAATGCAAGCTACACATAAGATAAGAAATAGGAGGTAAGGCACAAAAATAGATATATGCTTAATAAATGTAGGACATAACTGATCATCTAAAGGCAAGATAATGTTTTTAAATAAGCTTTGAAAAAAATAAAATGCTGAACAAATATCATTGTCATCATTATTAAATACCATTACAAATTAGCATCACTCATAAAAGCCTTGAGAAGAATCCTGGATACAAATACAAAGAAAGCAGTCCAAAGGTAACCAGACTTGCATGTGCACTCTGACTCTGCTACACACTTGAGCATCCAGGGCCATCTACCCAACATTTGTCTTGATGACATAATCCTTTTAGAAAGACCAATAGAATCGACTCTATGTATAGATTGCAATTTTTCTCCTCTTCTAGTCTTTATCTCTGGAAAATAATTCAATTAGATACTTTCTCCTCCTTTCATCATCCTGAGCTTTTGTTTGTCTTTTTCTTACATTCCATACCTTAACTTTATCTTGGCCTAGTATACTGTTGCATGCATGATACAGAAAAGCTTATAATGTTTTCTTCAGCTGCATCTGAAAGTTCTTTGTACTTAAATAAAGCACTGAAAACATACGTAAAATGTCAAAATAATTATCTAGCCAATCTGATTCTTTGGGAGTAGAGGTAATGAATTTGAAGTAATTTATGAAGACAAATTTTGTAAGTCACAATAATAGGAATATGTAGTTAGATATATATGGATATGTATTTAAATATGGATATAAATTTAGATATGCAGATATATAGATATAGATGGAGATATAACTGCAGGTGTAGGCAGAGGGAGGGATAGGAATAGAGACAGAAACAGAGACAGAGAAGGAGACAGAAATAGAGAGATAATGTCTGCCGTCTGAGATTACCAAGGCCTTTCATACTATCATACCCCAATCTCCTCTTTCTCAGTGACTTCTGGTAAAACTGTACTCCTTTTAGCTCCGTAAGGGTTGTGAAATAACCTGTGTCTTTCATTTGAAGGAGCTCACTCACAGAAGTGATACATTTTCTATATACTGGAAAACAATCGGTAGAAAAGGTAAAATAATTTGAATCATCTTTTGAATGCTGGCTGAGGAGAAACAAAGCTTCAACTACATCTGACTAAAAGAAAGAGATCAAGCTAAACCTCTTTCTACAAGTGTCATTTTCATCTACTCATTTAGAGTTTATACTTATATACACACATCTAATAGCCAGAGAAATGAATCTGCAGTGGGGGGCATGCATTAGGATGAGAAATGGAAGCCAGTTTTATAATTTCTAAATAATGGAGCTATATTAATAATTTAGATAAAAAATATTGGTTGAGTATTTACTGTTCTCTTAGGCATCAAATTAGCTGCATTGCATGGTGCATATGTTTATGTACCTAAATTTTAGACTAGGAGCTTGCTGAATGATCTAGCTTGTGTCTTTTCATTTTTATATTATAAAACCTAAAGCAATGCCAGGTATGTTGTAGATAGTTAATATTTGTTCAACAGATAAATGGTTTGATGACTAAGTAATATAATATGTGCAAACTATAGAGTAAGTATTTCATTGATGTTACTAATTTTATTATAAAACTTAAAGAACAAGAAGATAAAGAACCTGTAAAGACTGAAAAGAGAAAAAACGGAATCAGGAAAACAGAGACATCACATAAGCTATGACTTCTTTCTATCAGGTTTTTTTCTCTTTGAAATGCCCTCATAACTCCTTTTGCCTGGCTGACTTCTTCTCATTCACAAAGACTCAGCTTTGGTGCCAAGAATGGCCAGTTTGACTTGAATGCTTTTCTTTTCTAGTGCACCAGATTCCACATCCACTAACCCACATTCAGTATTTATAGCTCCTATAAACCAACAAAGTTAAGATCATGAAGGCAGGAGTCTGATGAGTTTATCTATTATTTAGATTCTCTGATTAATTCATTTATTTATGCAGCCAATATTTATTGAGCACCTACTATGTGATGTATTCCAACACCTATGGAATAAGCAATATCACATCTCAAGAACAGCCCAAAGAGTAGACATTTAAAAAATTTGTGTAAACTAAGTCTATCTTCACACTGAAACAGTTCGTGTAAGTCACTTCTATTATCATAATAGCTCAAACCCATAATCATCAGTATTATAAGGAAATTGATGAAAGCTAGTCATCTGTCCTCAGTCATATTCAATAAGGTTAACTATTTCAGAGAGATCAGGTAAGATGAAGCCTGAAAAGTCTGCCGGAGTGAGCTTCAGCTGTTCCTTCATGCTCTCCACCAGGAATGTTGAAATGAAGCTAAGGAAAGCTAATCTAAAGGCAATGGTTGAAGCCTCAGTGTGAAGTCAAGAAGCTTGACTCTCATCCAAAGGAGAGAGGGAAGTGGTTTCTATACGGAGGTATAGAATATGGAATATGGAGAGATTGTTTTGAGGGGTTTTTTTTGGTTTTTAAGGTAGAAGAGGCTTGAGCTTATTTATAGGATTTAAAAAAATAAAGAGGGAGAGGTTGAAAATAAGGAGAGAGGCAAAAAATGACAACATCTTAAAAGAGAGGTGCGGGGATGGATCATGAACAGCTCTGGAGAGAGTCATCAGTTCCTCAAGAAAGAAGAACCCAGGTAAAGGTATAAATTTATCAGGAAGTAAAAGGCAAGGTCACCTGCTATGATGGAGCAGATCTAGAGCTATGGATTTTAGGGACACGAAGCAACCCTTCACAGAATATTAGAGCTTTGGGAAGGCTGGGACAAGGCTTTACCTTTGTAGAGATGCCAACCCTCACCATGGAGCCTAGTTGGCTGGGAGAGGAGGTAAAATCACATCAGGTAGTAGCTGGGAAAAAAGGAGGAAATTGAAAGTTCATCATGTTAGGAATGACAGAGAAGGGTCAGTGACCGCAGAACCAACGTAAGATTTTAGGTTATTAAAAGGAAACAAAAACCCAATGTATGAACTCAGAATTATGAGCCTATAGTGGAAGGGGTAAATATTGTTTTAAGTTTTAAGACTGGAGCAAGAAGGTCAAATTTGTTTTTTCTTCATGAAGTACTATGTTGACAAAGATTCCAGGAGTTCATCTAGGCTTAATAGAAAAGAGTGCCATAGTCAATGAGTAATATCTGCCCTTAGAGAGTAAAGGTAGGAACATAGGGCAAATTTTACCACCTCTTGCCTAGGCTGTCTTCATGGATTATCATCTATAACTTTAGAGAGAAGAGTAATACAGTATGGCAGGAACCAAAGTCTTAAATTAGAAATAAGGGAGGTGATAATGGTTACAAGTAGCATGAACCTAAAAATAGAAGGATTTTTTTTCTTATGATAAATAGTAATAATCTGGCAACAATAATGAGAATTGACAAAATGTAATGGGGCATTAACAAAATACAAGATGATAAGCATTTTTATCAGAATAAGGGAAATTGTGGCTTTAGGGGGAAGTTGGCTTTTCATTAAAAATGCTGTTTGATGCTCAAAGTGTCCTAACCAAACCATGGAATTGTTCTCTATAATATGCCCTTTTGGGGCTTGCCATGGAGAAACCTTGGTTTAGTTTTGTGCATAAATCACTGAGGCATATCAGAGCACTGAATTTGATCTTATATAAATAAGTGGATGAAAATCGTCTGAAACACTCTCTGAAATGGCACTCTCTGATTCAAAACCTTCCATTGAACACTCATATTCTTTAGCCTGGCTTTAATCTAGCTTTTCATTTTCTCCCACATTTCTCTAAATTTCTGCCACAAACAGGCTGATATGTTCACAACCAACCCTTCTTTCCACCTTCTTTTCCTCATTCCCCCTTTCATCATCATTTCCATCTCAGGAATCCCCTTTGTTTTTTTCTGGCTATTAAAATTGTTCATGTTCCTTTTAGCCCAGTCCATTACCCACTCATTTCATGAAGTCGTCCTTTGATATCAGAGAATTATGACATCATCCTCCTCTGTAACTATTTGTACCCATTTGTGCTTTCAGGTATACTTTTTTTTTTAATCACTAACATTCCTATTAGAACCTTGCATGCAAGAACAATCCATGTCTCTTATTTTTTTTTCATTCTCCACAATACCTGACATGTACCATATACTCAGTAAATAACTGATAAATAAGTGAATGAATTACAAAAAATTCCTCCATTACTTTCGATCTAAAATTTTTACCTTCTTAAGGGTGTGGGGGTGGGAGTGCTCTGAGTGGTAGAATAGAAGACCCAGATAGGGATTGAAGCATAATACCAATAGGGAGAGGGAGGCAGAAAACCAGCTTAAATGCAGACACCTACAGAGAGGTTGGCAGTGGGAAGGTGGGAGCTAAAGCCACCTGAAGGACAGGGGTTAGAAGGGGTGCACACCCTCCCCCAAAACTTGAAGGGTATCTCTGTAGTCACTCACCAGAGAGTGTGTAGCACTTCTGGCAAGTTCCCATTATCCCATCACTCTCTCAGATGGTGGGCAGTGGAATCGATATTCCCAAGGCTTTAAAAAGCTCCCAAATGTTGTGCTGCCATTCATTCAACAACAGGGGGAGAAATAAGGAAAGGAAAAAAACTGATGTTGGCTTCTTATTTTGCTTATGTTGTTAAAAGCCGCTCTGATGCTGCTGTTCTGGAATAGGTCCCCTCTTTCTTTGAAAGCATGCTGCGTGATAGACTGTCATTTGTCCCCTGCCTCCAGAAGAGCCAGCTGGCAGCTAAGTGCTAAAGCCAGTGACTTGCATGTGTTTTTCTGACATTTAACAAATGGGAACAGCTTGCAAATCTGCATTAACTCACTCTGTCTCACAAATAATCAGGGCCTACGCAGTGTAGACACTGGGAACATTAGCTCTGACACAAAAGAGTGAGAGGCTGGGGGGGGTGGGGGACGACAGAAAAGTCAGCAAATAACGGATGTTTTAACGAAGAGATGAATGTAACATTCTGGTTCAGAGGGAAGAGTTTTGAAGTCATTTTTGTTTTTCAACAAGCCACTGCTAATGGTGCTAAATCCGTCTGTCAAAGCCCCACTTTGCAGTTTGAAGTCGAATCGCCTGCACCTCACAAATCCCCATCTGTTTGTTCCTTCCATCTTGCAAATACCACTTCGAATTCCTTATGCTTCAGAGATAAGGGCCTATGTTTGACCACACGTGGACTTTTGCAAAGTCATACCACACACTTAGATTTCCACCCCTACTCAGATGTTGAATGAAAGAAAACATATCAGTCAAAAGAGCACACATAGACGTAGATTTGCAGGAAAATTGTCACATGCATGTATAGGAATCTGTTGTATGACTTTCTCAAACATACTCCCATGAATTGGGGTACATGTCTAGCTCATACTAACACAGTGGATTTAGAATAAATTTAGGAGCCTTTCTCATTAAGAGTGATTTGGCATTCGGGGATAGACATTATCAATCCCAAACTGTTTCAGTCATTTAAAAGATGGCCGTGTTTGTGATGTTCTAACTTCTAGCCCCAGATGTCCAAGGAAAGTAAGTCCCTAAGCATGAATAAAGAAAGAAATATATACACTGAGGAATGTGTTTGGCACAGGGTTTGGAAATTCTGTCTTCTGGGAGAGGCAAAATAAACCTGTACCTTCCTTAAACTTTCAGGATGGATCACAGTAGAGGAGCTTAACTCCCATCCTCCTATGTGAGACAGAGGGAGACAGGTCCTCAGACCTTCTGGAAAGAGCCATGAAGAGGACTTAGAGTTTCATAATTAGGACATTGAACCACAAGACAAAGATATTATCACAAAAAAAGGATATAAATATCCTTAACCGCAACCATGAATGCCCAGGAAGGCAGTCACCTGGCCCAAGGGAAGATGTTATAGAGCCTGGCCCAGCTTAGAGCCTGGTCATGGTAAGCATTCTTGAGGTGACATCTCTGCTCGACCCCAAGACTTAAGGAGAGGTTCCCAGCAAGGACCTCCTTTCTTCCTAGGTGCCTTGATAGAGGAAGCAATAACCCTGAAGACCACAACCAACTTTCAGAACCAAAAGGGCAGAAATTAGAATCCTAGTTGACCACTGCTGGGAAAGAACTGTCACACTCAAAGCAAGTGGCAACTGTCACTGGAACAGAGAGTGATGTGCAACCCTGAATTTTGGCAAGAGTTATAGCTCAGCAAGAAAACAAATGAGAGCACCAACTGAAACTGGCAGTTCAGAGGCATGAGGCCAGGTGACGGGATGAAGGGCCCTGTGGCATTGAGACTCTTCAGCTTATTCTACAACCTTAATTGGGTTGTTTACAATGCTGAGAAGAAAAGCAAAAGGGAAGGGTGGCCCATTCCTCCAGCATAGGGAGTCATACATGTAACCACCATGAGACTAAACCCAGAAGCCTCTTTGCATATCCCATGGATCCTTATTTCTCCCATGGCAGGGAGCTGGGGAAAACAAGAGTTAGAGACAATTTTTATACACAAAAGATGAACAAACTATTTGTCTGAAATGTGAGACAGCTGATACCAGGCATAGCTTCAAACCTTGAGTTTTGATGTCTATTCTCTTAAATAATATTCTCATATACCTCTTCATTTCTAGTAACACTGTGCTAGACTAAGCTTCTATCATCTTACCTTCCCCACCACAACTGCCTCTGAATTCATCTCCCGTAATTCCACTTTCAATCCCAACCAATCCACAAGCCAGAGTGATTTCTTCAAAACACAGGCTGGTCATATGAATCTCCTGCTTAAAATTTTTCAATTAGTAGCTCTCAAAATGTACTCTATTAAAAACTCATGAGAGGATTCTGGGATATTTTTAAATTTCAAGAGAAATAGCAATCCTCCACATCAGACCCAGCCATTTCAACACTGCATTGCACTACTTTTCTTTCAATGACATCACATCTTCGTGATGCTGTTTTCAGTATTGCTGTGAAAAGAAGCTAATACCACATGGAGCCAAAGTGAAACAAGAAATAAGGGTGGAAGAGTCTAATCTGATCCCAAGTTTGAGAAGTAGTGGAGTGCCCAATAGGTAAACATGTCTAAGTCAGGACATAGACTGCAGCCCTAGGTCCAGGGTCTTGTTAAAAAAAGAAAAAAAAATAGCAATCTCTAGTTTTATTTTGTTAACATTCGCTATATACAGCCAATCCTTTATTCATCTGATTGGCCTTCTGGCCTGGTTTCCTGCTTATATTCTGGCCTTCATCAAGAACAAAGCCTTGCTATAAACCCTCAAGCAATCTGCTGGGGTCTTAAGTTCCTCTTCCCCACTCTACCTGGCCCTTTCTCCCAGGACAGGCTTCTGTGTCCAGTGTCCCTTACCCCAACTTGGACAGTCCTCTTTGAACTACAACCCTGAGCCAGAAACTGCAATCTGCTGCCACTGAGAAGCCCTTAATTTCCACTATAACCCCATCTTTCAACAACAATAAAAAATTATTAAGCACTACTGAGCAGCAGTCATTGAGGAAACTGTGATATTCATACAAACAAAATTTAAACTGCACAGTGAAAACTACACAAGGAAATAATGTCATTTTTCAGCTCGTATTAAATGATCTTGTTTGTCTATTGACATCAGCTTGGATTGATCTCTAGTTAACTCTGCCTTTTGTTTGGTATTTTCTATTCTTGGCTCCTCCCAGAGAGATAGGGGCCACTGCAACTACCATAGTCAGCTTGCCCCACATGTCTACTGGACCGGTCTCTCTCATTCCTTTTTCCTGGGAGCTCTCAACATCCTATATAGTTGAGTGCAAACTATTTATAACACTCCTATGATGATTAATTTTATGTGTCGATGTGGCTGGGCCACAGGGTACACATATATTTTGTCAAACATTTAAATTAGAGAACTTTGAGTAAAGCAGATTGCCCTCTGTAATGTGGATATCTTCATCCAATCACTCGAATACCTGAATAGAATGAAAAGCCAACCTCCTCTGAGCAAGAGAGAATTCTCTAGCAAACGAATTTCATCTGTAACTTTGGCTCTTCCTGGTCCTATAGCAGATGGTCTTCAGACTCAAACTGGAACATTGTCTCTCCTGGGTCTCCAGTTTACTGGCCAGCCTGCAAATCTTGGGACTTGCCAGTTTCCATAATTGTTTGAGTTGTGTGAGCAAATTCCTTACATGAAATCTCTTCTCTTTCCTCTCTCTCTCTCTCTCTCTCTCACACACACACACACACACACACACACACAGTATTGTATTGGTTCTATTTCTCTGGAAAATCCTGACTAATACATCTCCCTATGACCAATTAGAAATTACAAGTAACTTCTCCCCTCCACCACTCCCCCCCCAAAAAAACACAAAATAAAACCTAATGTATCTTCAGCCAAGACCAAGGTCAAATGATATGTACAAATCCAATAAACCCTTGCTAGCTAATTGACTCACCAACCAGAGAAAGCAACATGACACTAATCACTAGATTTTGGAGTATAAAGTACATACAAAGTCAAAAGATCAAGACATTTCGCAAAACACTTGAAGCAAGAACTATTGACTAGAGAACCAACTAGGGAAACAAATTACTTGTGCTATGTAATTATAAGCAGAAAAAAATGGGGGGGGCAGTAAAAAGAACCTCATTTTATTCTCAAAATCAATGTGTCAAAAGTGGCAGAAGCAGAAAGAGACTTTGATTCTTATTACTTGAATCAGTAATGTCAAGTGTAAAATGAGGACAATAATGAGGACACCTACCTCACAAGATTGTCATGAGGATTAAATGAGAGAATGAAAGAAAAGCATTTAGGCTATGCCCACATATACATGCTAAGTCCTCAGTAAATGTTAACTGCTTTCATTATTATTTGTCCTACTCCTTGAAACATAAGGCCAGATAAGTGCTTAGAAATGTAAAGAAATAGAATAGAGATTTATAAAAAGCAAGTTAATACAATATACCAAGGACTATTAATTCACTAACATATGTCAAGCCCACATCTGATCCACTCCCAAATATGACTACCCAGCAGATCAGTTAACGGATACACAGACTAATGCAATCCCATATAGAAACATTTAAGTGCCATAAGAAAGTTTTAGGTACCTTGTTATGAAAGTTTGGGGAGAAAAAGAAATCAATTCCTAGAGGGAATCAAGAAAGCAAGCAGGACTGGAGCCTAGTTTGGGAGGACAAAGGACATATGTGCATGCGGAGGTAACAGAAAAAACCTTGAGCAAAGTCATGGAGGTGGAGCATCTTCGTTATCAGAAAGTAGTCCAGGTTGTTGAGAGTGAGGGAGGAGTGATGCGGAGTAGTGACAGGTGAAAAGCGAAATGCGACGTAGAAGAAGTTAAATGACTTTCCCAAATCTCAAGATAAAATTTTACTCCTATTCCTGCTATCAAAACCCCATCGTTCACTACCCAATTCAGCAAACAAACAAAATTAAGTTTGGGCCAATATCATAAAAAATATAGTGTTAATGTTTGATTCCTCAGTACCTAACACAACACCTAATGTACAATAAGTAAGCAGAAACTTTGTAACATATTAGAAAAGTACTAAAATAGTATAATGTGGAAGACCAGCTTGTTATAGGTGGAGAATTAGTTACAGTCAATGAAATTTAATTGTATCTTGGAATGCCTTCTGAACAATATCCAGAATTATAACAATATTCAGAATTATAACTAATAAAAAATTCCTCAAAAGAAGTTCTGCCCCTCTATTTGTATGCCTGTCTCAGCAACCTGAAAAATTTCCATTAACATAAAAAAAATCTCCTGTGTGGGGTTCTATTACTCCTATTACCTTCTAACTATGAGTCAAGAAATTCTAACAAATTCTTCCTAGTAATTTATAGAAAAATTTATATCTCAATTTGGAAAACCCTTTACAGTGTATCATTTCTATGTTCACCCTGAGCTAAATTCATGAAGAAGCTTCTGTTGGCATTTGAGTCAGGTGAGCTGGACTTATTTAACAGCACCTACCGTGAGGAGTCAGAAGATGCTACCAGTACAGGACTGTGCACAAGCTCCCACCCCTCAAGTCTTTCTGGAACATTCCTTGATTTCTCTAGGCCTTATATAGTAATCTTTCCTAGTTAATAATAAATTTGTAACAGGCCAGATATGTGTGTCTGTATGTGTGTGTTATTACTATTTTGACAGCCTCTTCCTAGTTTCCAAACCATTCTTAATGCTGGCAAGTCCATTTGTTCCTCCCAGGTTTTTTTCTTGTACTTCTTTCATTTTTAATCAATTATCAGGCTAGAGGAATAAGCTCTTAGTTTACTTTTGTCATTTCTCTAGGAGTTTTGGTTTTGATGGTTTCCCTGGCCCTCCCATCTATATAAAATGTGCCATCGCTCTTTTCCAGGATTCTTATGAATTTATTCAACTAATATATTTCTGGAGTCTCTACTATGTGCCTGGCACAGTGCTGGCTGTCAGTATAATTGCAAGCATTCCATTTAAATAAATATCAATGTAAAGGCCAGAAAACATTGAGTTTAGAAACTTATAACCTCAGTTAGAGGGGCAATCTGGTATGCTAAACTAAAAAACTAAAGTTCTAAATTAGGATCCACCTTTAAAAATCTGTCTATACTTTCATTTTTCATAAAAAAATATTAGAGAACAGGAATGAGTACTGAATGAGTACTGTTCCTTCCAGCTCTAAAATTATAAATTTGGAAATCTATTCAAGATTTTTTTAAATGGCTTATTTTTATTAGGTAGAAAAAAATACCTTACAATTTAATCTCATATTTCTTCAACATGCTCTTTATATTGGCTATCAATGTCCTCTTCAGTATAAACCCAATTTACCTTTCTAATATAATCTCCTACAAGTTACCTTTTATACATACCCAAATTTCCAAGTCAATGTGAATTCTGTGTCCTAAAATCATTCCAATTCTCCCAACAAATGCCTTTGCTGTCACTATTTTTTCAACCTGAACCGTCTTCTCTGACCAATTCTATCAAAAGACCATTTTTTGTATGGCTCAGTAGGCGTGTTTCCTAATGTAAAAACTTTGCCTGACTCACTTCAGTCAATTATTGTTGTTTTTTACATTGACCTCCCTACCACTTTCTACTTCCCTTATTAAATCTATCATGTCATGTGTCCAAGAGTCACATTTGTTACTCCCTACTTGCTATGCCCAAATGTTCAAAACTGACTTATCAACATTCCCCACTCTACCCAACATTTGTGTCCTCCTATATAGAGTCTTTCTTGGTGAATGATAGTTTGAGAGCAGTGATGTGCTAGTAAATGTTTAACAACTAGATCCCTAGGGGAAAAAATTAAACGTTAATGTGTAAGGTAAAACTGAAGCAAAGAAGATGTTGGAAACTTGCTTGTTGGTCATTAATGTGAGAGACTTCATTGCTCAATCAATAATAGTTTTTAATACTATGAGAACATTTTCTCAAACTTTATCCTATTCACTATGTAACAGCTACAGAGACAATATACTTTCAGTTTAATCTGCATTATTAGCATCTTTTCTATCACTCTTACAGTGTTTCTGGTTATCACGAAATAAGTACAATTACCATGGCTAATTTTAAGCTACCAATGTCATGTTAGTGAACACAGACTTCATCTTTCTGGACCCTGCTCAAGCATTGGCTACTCCCAGAAGATCCCTTGTCTTCATCCCAACTTTCCAAACTATGTTCTCTGTTCCCACAACACAGGACTTGGGTTTGAATTTCAAAGCCCCAAATAAGTCTTCTTAACTCTACAAATGTTTGTTCTCCTCACAGAAAAATAAGTGAAAGAAAGAAAGAAAGAAAGAAAGAAAGAAAGAAAGAAAGAAAGAAAGAAAGAAGAGAGGAAGAATAAAAAGGGAGAGGGAGGGAGGGAAGGAAGGAAGGAAGGAAGGAAGGAAGGAAGGAAGGAAGGAAGGAAGGAAGGAAGGAAGGAAAGAAAGAAAGAACTGCAAGGAGGATAAGGGTGGTGTTATGGTGCATATTTCCTTCACCAGCTTTTGGCTCCCTTCTGTTGATAAAATAAGGCACCCTCTCACTGCCATAGGTGACAGGAAAGCTCACTGGGCTCTTGAACAAAAGGGGGTGCTTCTCCCCGAATTTTGACATGGAATCTTGTTTCACATTCCCATCTCTTGAACTGGGTTTATTAGAATAAATTACCAGAAACATGGAATTTTGGATCAAGTTGTATTACCCATCTGAAAGCAGCAGAGGGAGTGCTTTTCTTCCCAGGCAGTCAGCCCCTCACCCATATTCATAAGGTGGCCCTCTGCCTTGATAAGTGGTGCCTTAGTGTTATGAACCAGTTTTTTCTGCATAGTACCGCAGCCCTCCACTTGCTCTTAACATTTTTTCTAATGCTCTCCTCTCATAATCTTTAGCAGTTTTCAGGGAAACAGAAAAACTTTGCTGTAAGATACATTGATATTATACTCTAATACAAATAACTTCCTTCTTCATAATTTTTACTCACAGAAATTCATTCTCATAAACAATGTTTCTAAAACTCTTCCAAGATGATGCTATAGATGTATACATGCATGATGATGGGGGTACATGGAATAAGCACATTAACAGTTACATACCATCACATGATCTGGACCTGCCTTCCCTACAAAGTAGAGGACTTGAGTGTGTTAAACCCAAGCTTCTTAAACCATATAAACACATGGAAATGCAATCACGAAATCTCTGATTGAGAACCCCTATGAACAAGAAAGATTACAAAACCCCACCTACCTCTCACTCCCAGGTTATCTCACAGGTCCTGAGCTTAGCAGGTAGAGAATGACTGCAGGACTTAGGTTCCCGCAGAAACAGCAGTATGTACAAGTGCCAGATGGTGCAGTGTTAAAAACCATCCTTTGGCACCAAGCTTAATGAGAGAAAGTCAGTGAACCTTCACCTCCCTGTATAGGAATGACCACTTTATACATTAGCTGTTTGAGAAGCTCAGCACTAGGGCTAGACTGTGAGTGGCACCTTTTCTGAAAGATTCAGTCACTCCTCATACAAAGGTATTCTTGAAGGTCCAAGCAGCAATAGAAATCCATAATGTCCCAGCATAATACCTGTTGGAATTCTCTCTAGGCAACACAATAACTGTATATGTGAAAGGAAGAAATGGTTTTATTGGGTCATCACTGACCTTCATCTCTTAAAGAATAAAAGAATTGATTTGTGCTTTCACTACTGCCTTATGAAGCACTCAACAACCATTTATAAGGCAACTCCATCTCTCATTGCTATGCAAATATAACCTTTCTATGCCTCAGAACTTATTCAGCTCATCCAAGTAATTTCTGGGAGTCAAAAAGAAGGGCATTTTAAAGACAAGAATTTAAAAACACAAAAAGAGAGTATCTTTCTTTTGGTACATCTACTTCCAAAATTCATCATGTTGTTCTGTGAAAAATCCAGATAAGACATTTAAGATATTTAAGAAAATAGAGAGTTCCTCTGTAATGTCAAAATACAAAGATCCAAAGGAAGTGCAAAGACTGACAAGATAATATTGAAATCAATTATGTATTTTTATCATAAAATAAAGCTAATGCTTTGAGTTTTATCATATGTTATATTCATTCCCTCCACTGCAGTTTACCATAGTTTCATCTATATTCAGTATTGCTTTTCAAAATCTACACAGAAGATATCATTCATTTATATTTCTCAGAGGTGGAAATGAAATCACAGAAGTTAAGTGAATTGCTCATACTTAACCAATCAGGTAAATGTTTGTAGAGCCAAAATTAGAGGGCCTTCTAATTCTTAAACCATTGTGCTTCCATTTTATCATAAATTCTTTTCTACAAAGGTTTGGAATGGTGGAGGAAAGAGAGCCTATGACATTGCAGAGTATCAGAATTGGGAAAGAGAGTAGGAAGATATTTAAAAATTGAAAGAAACAATTTTAAGATGAATAAAGTGCTATTAAGGCAGTTAAGCAAACCTGTCATGCAGACAAATTCTGCAATCAGAATACCTAAATTAGAATCCTAGCTTTTTCACTTACTCTGTGTTTTAAGACAAATAACCTTCCAAAAAGTCTCAATGTGATTGTCTGTAAAATGGGGGTTATCAGAGGATCATCTCCTTCAAGGTTGCTATAAGGATAAAATGAGCCAATGTATGTGAAGCACAGAATATAGAAAAAGTGGTTGATATAAATTTATAAATAACAGAGCTAAAGTTGTCTTTGAGAAGAATCAGATTATTTGGAAAATGTTCCTAACTCCTTAACACCAAGGAGAAGGGTCAAGGACTCCCACAACCTCTCCTTATGTGCTTTGCTAGAATAAATTCTAAGTAGATGGAATATACAGCTTAATATATGTATTTATAGAAAATTCTGTGTCTCGGTTAATACATTCTTAAGACTATCGACTTATGGAGGGCAAGGACCGAGTCTTCTTTAGATCATTTAAAACCCTCCCAAAGACCAATACACTGCTCTGCACTCAATGAAATAATTTTAATCCCTTATTTATTGATGGAAAAAACATGAGGTATTTGGAGAGATTTGCCACCAGCAATTGATTGTTAAAAACAGCAATTAAACTTCATCAAGCAAAGTCAATGGCAGGCAGAAACCAAAAAATAAGCACTGAGAAAATGGAAAATTGAGTCAAGAATGGCCTGGTAAAGGAAGCACCCATAAAAGAGCATTTATTCTATAATTTTTCATTAAGCATCGAGTTCAATCCTCTTGGTACCCCAGAAAGGGAGGGCAATATTTTTACATGTGATAACTCTGAGACTCAGAGAAAAAACAGCTGGCTTAAAGGAACACAGTTAATGAATTTATATAAACCAATAAAGCTAATGCTTTGAGTTTAAAACAGTGAAAACAATGACCATGTTTCAATTTTTTTGTTGTTTAAAGGCAGCTATGTTGACAATCATTTTCTGGCATTTTTCTCTATCTGTCAAGATAATACTTTTAGACTGCAGGTGAGTTTTATTTTTCATAGAGCTACAGTTGCTAAGATATAACATTTGATAACTTTATGGCCTTGCCCTGCAAACTTGGCCCTATAGCTTGAAATGTTAAAGTGTGTGTGTGTGTGTGTCTGTGTGTCTGTGTCTGTGTGTCTGTGTGTGCACGCACACATAGGAATACACATCTAACACCACTTCAGTCCGCTTTTAACCTGGAAAAAATCAGATCATGTGATAGAATGATGCTGTGAAAGACCCAGACATTGCCTGGCAGAGTAACCCAAGCAACAAATAGTCCTGGCTCACCTGGGAGCCTTCTCTTCTCCTCTCACCCCCACGAACCTCCCCTATCTCTGAGCAATGTACCTCCCAGTGCCACATCATGGAGTGCCCAGCAATGATGAGGGCCCCTGCTGATCTGATCTGATCTGATCTGCCCAACTGTCCTGAAATCCACTTAAAATCATTCCATTTCTCTTTATGTTTCAGTCAAGAGGAGGTGCTTGACAAATATTTACTGATGAATGCATTGGGGCTGGGAAATTGTAATACAATTTAATAACAGGATAAACATGAAAGAATTCTATAGAAATACAAATAAAGAAAAAATATATCTGACTGGAGGAATACAAGTAGACATCACTGCATACACACAAACTGGGCCTGAAAGAAAAGTGGATCACCACAGAATTAAGACAGTTAGATAAACAGAGGGCTGGGTGGAAGTTCAGTGTTGATATAATCCAGCAATGCTTTTCATTCTGTAAAATCTCTCATAATATGAAAAGTAGACTCAAAATTTTCAATCACATCAAATGTCTAGGCTGACTATTGTGAAGTTAATGAAATGACAAGTGCAGCATTTTATTTGGTGGTATAATCTGGACCTATCCAAATCCTAGTTATGGTGTGGTAGCATCAGGGCTTCGGTGTGGACTGAGGCTTCTAAGACTGCTGTAAGCAATTGTAGGAATCATTTAATAAAATGGTGCCTGTTCCTTAGGCCAGGAGAGCTTGGACCAGAAGAACTCAAGCCTGCTAACTGGATGGGTTTGCCTCTTATCTCCTTTCTTAACTTCCCTCTCCCCTGTTCACGTCCAAATCAGCTTTCCATTCCTCTCCTCATAGAAAAATAACAAATTTAGTCAGCCCCTTTTGAAGAACAGAACAAGGGACTAATTGTTAAGTACATTGTATTAGAATCCCTATGATCATGGGGCTTATTATCACAGGATTTTACTACATTTGACTCCATTATATGGCCTATAAGAGGTCAGTCAATTTATACTGTACATTCCAGTTGCAAAGCAACTGTGGATGCTTTTAATCTGAAAAGTGGATGTTTTTAATCTGAAAAGTCATGTCCCAGGCACTACTCCATTTAACGTACATACATGACCACTAATTCTGTGATCACCCAGAAGGATGCTATGCCCTTTAAATGTTGTAAAATAGATAGCACATATTTGCTAAGTTTTCTCTTTTACAGACTAAATTTCCTGAGTTCCCTCAGGAATTACTTGTCTGCCATTTTCACTCTTGTATCCTGAGAACCAAAGAAATGCCTGGAACACAGAAGGCACTCGGTAAAGATGTACTGAATGAGTACATGATGAATGAATGGTTCCAAATTCTGCCCTATAATGAGAATACCCTCATTTGTCTCTGTTTCTCTTCAAGTATGGCACTCAAAATAGAATGTAAAATTTTAGGAATTGTCCAGTAAGTACGAAGAAGCAGACTGATACCTACTCTCATCCTGGATGGTACACATCTACAAATGCCACCTAAAACTGACTTCGCTTTTTGAACAATCCTATTACTATGGATTCATATCAACTTTATTGCCAGCTAAGACCCCCCTGAGATTTTTTTCACAGATCCACTGTTAAGCTACATCTCCCCCAACTGAGTTTTCAGACTGAAGTGCAAGACCTCACATTATTCCCTGTAAACTTTGTTTTATTGGATTTGGGCCATTACAACAGCATCTAAAGACCTCTTTGAGCCTTGATTCTGACCTCTGACATACTAGATATGCAGCCTAGCTTTGTGCCACTTACAAATTTGATCAGTGTTCTCTCACTGTCTTCACATAGGACTTCAATAAGTAGCAGGACAAAGTCCTAGACAGAGCCCGGAGACTTGCTTCAGAGACTCTCCTCCAGATTAATGGTCATTTATCTTGTAGCTACATTATTGCCTGAGGCCACATGGGATGTCACCAGAAAGAGAAATAATACACCGTCAGAGCTTAGACAGAACTACTTTGTAACCCCAGCTTATCATTTGCTAATTGTGTTTCTTCTGGCAAGAGATGAGGAAAAAACAGCATCTATTGCACATGTATGGTCATATGTCAGGCACTGGTAAAGGGTTTTGAACCCATAAGTTCATGTCATTATTAGAACAACATAAATAAATATCATGATCCCCATGTTAACAGATGTGAAAATTGAGGTTTAAAAAGGTAAAATAACAGAACCAAACTATATAAATAGAAGGCAACAAAGCCAATACTAGAATTCAGGTCTTTCTCAATTTAAAGCCCATGTTGCTCTCACTAAATCTGTGTTCCATTCAAATCTAATTTCATAAGACAAAAAATTTAGAAAACTTAGCAATGGAAGAACCAACAGACATCACCTCAGTATAATCTTAAATTAATCCTGAACATTTGGGGACTTTTAGGTGTTTTAAAAATCTCTGGAATATTTTTAAATAGAAATAAATTCTATCTTTAAAAAAATAATCCTGGGAAATTAATCACCTAACTCAAAGACACAGGGTGGTTGGTAACATCTAATAAGAATCAAACTTCCATCTCCTTTCACTTATACCATGCTTCAGGATAGGAAAAGTCTGCCCTATCTCAGATCAAAATCCATCAATAATACATGGCAAGTCTATTCTTTGTATAATTTATTTTTCTTACGAGTTTCTGAGAGCACACAGGGAAAGATAAGGTATGGACTCTCCCTCAAGATGTTCACATCTAAATGGGAAGATATAATATACAGGATTTGATTCCATCCCATCTATACTATTCAACTTTCTTGTATTTAGCAATCCACCACAGGAAAGACAGAACAGAATATACAGGTATAAGTAAGTGATAGCTCTGATGGGCAGACAGCTCTAGTGAAGTACATAATCTAAGCAAACATATAGGGTAAGGTATAACAGTATATTAGAGCCCAAGAGATACAGGAAGAGTGTTCCAGTGAATCAAGGAAGAAGTACAGAATTGCTTAAGATCTAGCATGATGCCTGGACCTTTGATGATACTCATGGCAAAGGGGAACTTTTTGCAGTAACAGATATATTAGGTCAGAGTTGGAAATTTTTTTAACCAAACAAAGAAAAAAAATTACAGTAGAAAAATGAAGCTTGAATTTGATCTGGTAAGATCTGGCTATGCTATAAGTCTCTTCATCTACACTGTCCAACACGATAGCCAGTGCTACAGGTGGCAATGAAGCACATGAGATATGGCTAATCAAAATTGATTATGTGCTCCAAATATTAAATTCATATAAAATTTAGAAGACTTAATATAAAGAAAACAATATAAAATATCCCATTAACAATGTCTATATCAATTACATGTTAAATGATAATAATTTGGATATATTGAGATAAGTAAAATATACTATTAAAACTAATTTGTACTTTTTCATTTTTAAACATGGCTACTAGAAAATATAAAATTTCGTGTGTGGCTTGCATTCTACTTCTGCTGGACAGTGCCAGTGTTGAGAGTGGCTGGCACAGAGAAGATGCTTACTACATGTGTGTTGAACCAGACTGAGAGATACAAAGGCTATTTCAAGAGATTCAAACAACAAAAGCAATGGCACAAAAGCAAAAAACTAAGTAAGATCTGCTCAGCAGACAGAAAGAAAAATAAAAGATGGTGTGATGGTATTTTGGAAAAAAGATAAGCTATGAATTCACTGTATTGTTGCTTTTACGTTTGTATAGAAATTGTCTAACTTCTATTTGAAACTCATTCATTGGGGAAAATTACAACTTTATGTAATAAATAAATAAATAATTTCTCTTAAAACAAGTATTTATGTGCAATTTTGTGTGTCAAGAAAGGACAGAGTATCCTGGTTCTTCACCAACTTGCTTTGTGACATTGGCAAGGTCACATCATTAACTTCTTGGGTCCCTCTTCTACAAAATAAGGGAGTTGGACTGGATTAAGATCTCTGTATTTCTACTGTGGTGGGGTGGGGGGAAAGGGAATAATCTATAAGGCCTAAAAGCAAAAAGTTACATTCTAGTTTCTATTAACATGTTTTTTTCCTTCCTCTACTTCTTTGCTGCTAGATTTAGACAGCCTTGGAACTCCAACAAACCATTTTTCCATCCTACTCTGGTCATTCTTAGGAGAAAACATATAGAAGAATGTCAGCCAGCTCAGCACGCTGTCAATCACAGCATTTAAGAAAAAAACCTAGGAGTTGATGAAAATTCCTTTAACTGTAAGTTTCCCAAGAAAAATGTGGTAAATTATTGCAAATATTATTTGATTCTGTCCTAAACAGCACCTTTTACAGGGGTAGATAATACTTGTGCTTCAGTTCATAAAATGATCATGAGTCAAGATAACCAAAATTTGAATTATAGTTATATTTTCTTCTAAAGATGTTGAATGTTTTTTCTATTAGAATCAGATGGCAAGCTGAACTAGCAATATAAAATAATTTAATTAATGGAATTTATAGTAGCAACACATATGCATATTAGAAGACTCAGTTGAACAGGCTGGGTAATATAATAGTCAACATTTTCTTGGTTGCCAGTGGCAATGTCCCAGCTTCAGTAGTTTAAGTTAAAAAGGAATGTATTAGATTTAACCAGGAAAATCAGAGATGAAGCTTTTATATCATCTCTACCTTTGCTGAATTCACATCTCTACTTATTTCTGCCCATTAGCTTCATTCTCCATGACTTCAGACAGTTTTGCTCCATGTTTGAAGAGAGGAGAGAGCGAGGCCACAAAAAGTTCCAGGCTTCTATCATCCCAGCTTCACTATTCCAAAGACAGAGTATTTTATCTGTCTGTCTGTCTGTCTGCCTGTCTCTCTATATACTATCTCAGAGAAGAAGTCCAATTGGCTGTTTTTGAATCATAAGCCAATTGTATAATAGCTACTGTGTTTGATGAGACCTGATGATATGCGCAACCTGTAACCAGAAGATTGAGATACTGTGTTTGCCAGACCCAAAAGAACCACGTGGGGGTAGAATAAAGCCAAAGGAAGGGGCATGTTTATGGAAAGGGGACGGGGGGGGAGGTATGCTGAAGCAGGAAAAAAAAATGTCTAGAACAGGAAGCCGCTGGCCCTTAATATGGCCATTTCCCATAATGCTCATAAATCCACTTCACTTTCATTAAAAATCTTCTGGTCATCTCTTTGGCCCTGACAATAATAGTAGGTATTGCCTAAATCCTCAGACTTTCCTCTGACAATGATAAATGCCTCCAGGCTCAGGGCACCATGATAACAAAGAAAGCTAACAGAGCAGGGAGAAACAAGGCTCTGCTCTTGCGCCAGTTCATCGTGTCTGGCAGTGCCTGCCGTTAGTGGGGATTTGTCTTACTTGGACCTTGTCAGCTCTGAAAACTGATTGGCTGTTGGACCTGTGACTCTCTGCCTTAACCCTGCATGAACACCACCTCTTTCCTTCATGGTGTTGTGGTACTTTTCACATTCTCTCAACTCATCCAGCCTCCAAAGGCATTTTGCTGTCTCTACCTCCATATGACTAGGGCGAGCATCTCATGCATAGTTTTCAATATATTTGCTTTTTTGCATTCTTATTCATGGCCCTCCCCAAATTCCAACTCTGGTACTTTACCAATAATTCAGCCCCTATTTATTTCCTAATCAAATTGGGCATATTTGGTGCTTTCAAAACCACAAAGCTGACTAGGCTCCCATGTGTAGATTAATTTATGTCATCAGGGATAGTTTTATAAAAAAACACAAAAGTAGATAGCCAAAATGGTAACTTCACAAACAATATCTCTGACATTGCCTGCCAAAAGTCAAAACGTACATTTCTACCTTTAGTATTTTATTCCATTACTTTATCAAATGTATGCTTTGTCTCCTGTTAAAATGGCAATCTTCAGTTGGAATTAGTTCATCAATTCTTTTCCTGAGGCAGGATTTGATAGGGACATTTAAAAAAGAGCATAAAAGCTCCAAGCAACCAAGAAGAGTACCAAGCAGGAGACACCATTCTAGAAAACAAAGCCATAGGACCAGAGACTTGAAAGAGGGCTCTTGTCTCTGACATTGCACTTCCCCGGCACATACATTTCTGAGTTCCCTTTATACCTATGACCTAATCTGACCCAATCTGCTGTTTTCTTTTTGCCCTATTGGGGCTCGCTGACCCTACCTTAATCTTCTTTAGGACAGATGTCCCTTTTTATCAGATTTGGCTATGCATCAAAATGCCTACTTACAGCAGCTTAGGCTAAATAGGAGAAAGCTGAGGCTACCAAAAGGCCAGATTTGATGAGACCCAAAAGAGATCAGCATCAGCACGGTGGTGACAAGCTAATGGGGTTGACAGAGCTATGATGGGCAGATTGCTAGTATCTTACCTCCCAGAAAAGGAGTCATGGTTTGCTAGGTGGTTCTAAATATTGATAGCAGCTCCAGGGCCAGAGAATTAAAGGGCACAGGTTAGGCAAGATTGTCAGTTTCTCTGGCCTTCTATTGGGATGTCTTGCATCATTGGGTTTTTTGTTTGTTTGTTTGCCTGCTTGTTTTCTATTTTTTTTTTTTTTTGAAGATATGTCCTACACTGGTCTTGATACATTTGCAGATGATATTCATATTTGCTATCATCCTTTGCATCATCTGAAAATGTCCAGATGAGTTGGAGGCAGCAATGAACCACCAGGCAGCCAGCTCTCACAAAGATGAATCAAACTATGGTGATCTGATAAGAAGACTTGTGAAATCCATTTATTTTTACCCAAAAGAGTAAGAGTTATTGTATCTTCTGAAATCGTCAGTGTTGATAAAGTAACCAGTTGGAAGACATACTATTCATGTTTCACCCAAATGTACCAACCAAGTAAACAGAACCAGCTCATACCAGCAACCATAAATTTAAAGTTAGTATTTCAGCTCTATATCTAAAGAATGACAGAACATCATCTCTCCTGATTCATCCAGCAGAAATACATCACTCTTTTTCTCCCAATCTAATCAGGAACACTTCTGCCATGTTCATTTTTCTTTATAAGTCAGAAAATCACAGAAAAGATTTAGGCCTTCTCTTCTACACCCCTTTGGACACAGGGTGGGGGAGGAGGCAGACTGCATAAGAGCAAAACCTCAGATTCTATTCTGACCACACCACAGGTACTCGTTTTTTTCCCACCAGAATCCATTTCAAATGCTGTACACAAGTGCCATCTAGTGGTCAGAAATAAACTAACATGGGTCTTCAAGAAAGAAAGTCATTTTGTGACTAACAAACGTTTTTTCTTCTGTATTTAAACAAGATTTTTCTTTTTCTTTTTCTTTTTTTTTTTTTAGAGAAATTTATTTCTTCCACAGGTTCTCTTTGGTCTGGATGGAAGTAGCTTGGCTCCTCTTCTGCCAAGGTGTGATTTAAGCCATAAAACACAGGCTGGGGTTTATTCATAAGAAAACACATTGAGAACGTATCCTTTATTACCAGTCACTATTCTATGCAATAAAATCTGTGTGCTTCCATCAGCTGTGTGCTCTACTCTCACAAACACTTTGGAATTGTGTAGTGGCTGAAATGAAAGAGAAAAGTAAGAAATTGGGATGGAGCAAACCACGGTCACCCCCTTCAGTGGTTCTCCATTGTATGTAGGGTAACAATAGAAGCTACCACCCTAAAATAAAAATTTCTGCTGTCCGATTCAAACTCACTTTACTAGCCTCTTTATCCTTCCACACCCTGGTGTAAATTTTTATCTCCATATTAGCCTACGTATTGACTCCTGAATTAAAGAATACAATTTAACCTCTCTACATTTTCTTACTATTGTCCCTTTTCTCCAGTCTGTGATATTATTGCCTCCCCTCCCTGCTAATTCAACTGTAATCATCCTTCAAGTTATATATTACTGTAACAGTATATCTAAACGGAACCATTTTAGTCTTATTTCTCACTGAGACCTCTATCAATTGCTGTATAACAAATCACCCCAAAACTTCAAGCATTAATTATTATTCACAAGCCTATGAGTTAGCTAGGCAGTTCCAAGCTTAGGTAGGCCTTCTCATGCATCTGTGGTCAGTGATGGGTCATGTAGGCAGCTCTGCTGTTCTTGGTCCAGCTTTCTCACGTGTGTGTTGGTGTGACATAATAAGAAATATATATTTGGTGGGAACCTCCAATTTATAGCCAGTTGTTTATAAGTAAGGTGACAACCTGGAACTTGCAACTGGTATCTGAAGTGGGAGTAATCTGTGAGACTGTGCCTTTAACCTGTCATGTCTATACTAATTCCAAGTAATTAATGTTATAATTGATTTATGACTTTTCATTTGGAATTATGACACCCATTTAGAATCCAAGAGTTGGATGGAATATTAGTTGTTGAGGGGAGAGGGGAAGAAACCAATTTGGTGTCAGAAATGTTGTGAGTAGAGTATAGAAAAAGCATCCTGTTTAATTAGTTAGTTGGCTGTAGCCTGGTCTAATATGGCCACATCTGGGACAAATGGGCTCTTCTCCTGTGCAATCCCATTCTCCAGCAGGCTAGCATGATGGTACAGTTACACAGAGGGAGAAGAATCACTGAAGATTTCTTGAGGCCACACCCTGGAACTAGCACCTTGTCACTTCTACTGCAATTAGTTGACCAAAGCAAATCGCAAGATCAATTCAGAGTATAAAGAAATAGACTCCACCTTTTGATAGGATGAACTATCCTATTTTAGCATAAAGAAACAGGGAGAAGTGAGGAAAACTAGTAATTTTAGCAATCAATCTACTTCAAGGCCCCCACTGATGCTACATTTCACAGTACTGTAACACTCTGCAGACTTTATTATGTATTTACATAAATATTTGTAAGAAAAGTAACATTTATCCAAAGCAAAATAATTTAAGGAGAATAGCGGCATTGTTTTTCATTTTTTCAAAACATTTTAATGTCTGCTCTAATAGAAGACAGATTCTTATGTCTGCTTCTGCATTCAAAATTGCAATATGTAATTTTGGTTATAGTACATGAGGAAAATTTGATCTTAAGCAGATATGTACTTGAAAGGGTGAGGAGTATTTTAGTAGCAATTTCAGATAACTATGAATATTCTTCTTTGATAATACACTAAAACTTAACAAGTGGTAATTTCTTAAAGTTTGCTATAATATGGAACCCAAAACCATATCAGTGATTTTGGTACTCTATTACATAAAAATTTATTGGTTTATTGTGTACTTTGAGTGGATCTTTTATTCATGCATTTTATTAAATTATGTATTGTTCATTTGGAAAATACTGGTTCATTGAGTTATATAGATCACCCAAATATTGTCATATTTTATTATCCAGTATCAAAAATATTTATTAGTAATATCACCACTGGCCTCATCATAAAATGCTCTAAGTATTGGGGAGCTATTATTTTCATATGGCAGATAGAAGGGGTCTATACTAACAATTTTTGCTTCATATCTCAAATGTTTTATTGGCAATAAATATTTTTCATTGTTTCCTTGAAGTGACAAATTTACATTGTTCATTTTCAAAATATATCTGCCAAATTCTAAAGACTGAATAACCATACTTTGTCAGTGTTCAGTTTCAAACAAAATGGTGTCTCATGAAAAAAGTTGCTAGCTAAACAATTTCAAAAGTGCTTTTCCAGTGGAAAAGGGAATGTCTGTAATGTTGGCCACACTTTCCTTTCTGTATACTTGTCTATGCCACTTGTCTTGGTTAAGTTAACAGTGGTGGCTTTTAGTCACATATCTCAACAGGAATTTTATTTTGGCTTGAATCATCTGAAAGAGCCAAAGTAATAATGTCAAATTTAATGAATCATAGAATTATAAAATATTTTAGACATCAGCTAGTTCACTCTAAGAGAAAATTCTCTCTACAGCAGGCTTGACACAAGGTCATTCAGCTTCTGATCAAGCACTTCCAGTGATGTGAATCTCAATAGTTCTCTAAAGCAGCCTATTCCACCATTCTTGGATAACCAGTTATTATTCACATCTTCGTTGTATTAAGCCAAATGTTCCTTTCTTGGTTTCATGATGCAGAAGAGAATAAATCTACTTTTTCTTCCATATGGCTAACTTTCAAGCATTTAAACTTTAAATTTATTTGAGTTTTCAGGACTACTTTAATCCATACCCTTTTTTGCTTCATACTCACATACATACACATACACACACCTTTCCTTATGCTACTTTTTCTCTAAGAAAGAACATAGTTCCTTTACTACTCTCTCTCAAATAACATAGTTTCTCAATTCCTGTCACCTTACCATCTTAGACTCTTTCTACTCATTCATGTGCCTCTTAAAAAGAGCACCAGAACCCTACTGAAAGATTCTAAATAAAATCTTTTTAGATCAAAATTCATTTCCTTCCTGTACACTTATATCAATGCAACCTACAATTGTATCTGCTTTTTTGTTTGTTATCATGTTTGTTTTTCAGGAAACACATCAAACTGGATTCATACTGAATTAGTCTTCAAGGAAATATTCAGCTCTGTTATCCCTATGAAAATTGTTAATTTGGTTTTCCTATTTTATACTTGTGCAATTAATTTCTTTAGCCTAAGTGAAAGAATTTAAATACTAGGTTGAGAGATTTTATATTATAGGTTTAGATCCATTTTAAATAATCTATGCTGTTGGAAATTTTTATCTATTTTAATTTTATATCTGTGGCAAAGAATACTTACTGGCCACCAAGACCTAGTCTCTCATTCCTGGGGACAAGACTGGATTACATTTCCTAGCCCCTTTTGTAGTTAGATGCAGCTCTGAGGTTGATTTCTTGCCTGAATGTGATTTAAAAGATTGTATACTACTTTAAGGGCCTTTAAGGAAGAGTATGCCTACTTCATCCTCTCTCTCACCTTCCAATCTTGAACCTGGACATGACAATTCACCTTAACTATATGATACACCAATAAATCTATGGTTATGTCAGAGGCACTGGCAGATGGAGCTGAATCTCTGCACAAGAGCTGCCTTCTGACCTTGAGTACTGCCTTGGAATTATATGTGCAAGATATAAACTGTCCTTAAGCCATTAAATTTGGTGTCTATTTATTATAACAGCTTAGTTTACATTAATTAATATAATATGTAACAAATATGATTCTTAAGATATATGTTTTCAACCAAATTCATTGTTTTTCAGATAGAATAATGGTGAGAAATATAATGTCCACTAATAAAATTAGGCCTGCTACATGTTAATGTTTCATTTCAATTCAAGAAACCTATTTTATTTCCTAGAGGATAACATAGGTCCCTGATTCTGGTAATATCATGCTTTTATCATAAGTAACCTCCTCTTTGAAGTTCAATCTATCATCCCCAAAGTCAGTAACTTTCTCTACTATGCTCTCAATAAGACCTTGCCCAAGCCTCATGACTGGTAACTCTATTAAAATTGCCTGATATCCTTTTATTCGACTATGTGCTCCCAAGGATGTGGACCACACTTTATTTTATTTATCTGTATATTCTTAGTGTTGTGTCACAGTGTCTGACACATAGTGAATACTTAATAAATAATAAAAATTTGGAAATGAATGAATAAGTAGATTTGGACCTTAAAAAGAATCACCAGGATAGAGTGGTTCTGGTATCACTAATTTCCCACTAATGTCAAATAAAGACTGAGTCCCTGAGTACAAATTTATAAGAACAGAGTATTAATTAGCTATCTGGAGACTGTCTAGTATTCTGAAATTTATGAAACCTTTTATGATTCTATTTTTACTCTGAATGTCTAGAACTAGTCATGGTGTCATAATCGCCTATGACTAACTAATGTTCCAAATGTAGTCAACGAACCTCTGAAAACCAGAGCATGTTTTTCAAACCGTGCACATTCTCTTAAGATAGAACCTGGTGTCTACTTAGATTTCTTACTTTCAATACAATTTATTTAAGACTATTCATGACAACCAGATGGTTCACACTAGTTGCAGACAATTTATCACAGTGCTCAGCTGTTCCATTAAATCAGTTTCTTAAAGGAGAAAAAATGTTTATTATTTTAACAAAACAACAATAGAGCTCCACACTTACAAAGTAGTCTAAATGTCAGCTCACCGCTCCCTGATTTTTAGAATCTCTATCTAGAACTTATCTGATTGGCTTAAATTCTAATGTCCTGGAAAAATCCAAAACCCTTACCAGATTTTCTCCAAAACCTTGGGAATATGCGGATGTGGAGTATATATCCTAATGATGACCTCTTGCTTGGAGGTCTTTCTTCTCACCTTCTCAGGTACATAGTCTGTATTCTACACCACAACAACTCAGTTATGAAGATAAAAGCTCCTTTCTCAGTTCCCACTAAAAATCCCAACAGATGTTATCAATGACGGGGAAAATTACAGAATTGCAAATAACTTCAAAGTGAATGCTAGCCTTTTAAGGAACCTTGATCTCTCAATTTCTTTAACCCACCTTGACAACTCTTTCTAATTGACCGCTTCACCTCTGGTGTTTTAGCCCTGTGTCTTTTCACTGGCTCTTCTCCCCTTACCTCTCTTGTATTTCTTCTCTCTTATCTCATTTTTTTATATTTTTTTTAGCTCAGAAGAATGTAGTTGTTTTATTTTTGGCTTGGGTTCCTCCAGACACAATGACTGCCTCACCTTTCTCTCTGAATCTTACCACAGTACTTTTCTAAATAATGAAACTATTTTTCTAAGTGCAATTCTGTCTGCAACTGTAAGCCCATAACAAATAAACGCTTGGGGTGGGAGATGTTTCTGGACCTCAGTCATTTTGTATATAGACTTATCCAAGGATCCACAGGACATCAGCTACAGAATACAGCCTTGACTCTGGCTCCCCTGGGTCCCAGTTGGCTACTCACCATAGGCCATAATCATCAGCCTCCACTCTATGGAGTGAGTGTACTTCAGCCTATACTCCAAGCCTAGCTGACACTCCTCTACTCTCTTGTCTTTATGCCCCAGTTCAGTAATAGTACATCTTTCTTTTACCTCTGTTCCTGTTTTCACAATTGGTTCATTACTTCTATCCATCTAGGACTAGGATTCTGATACTCCAATGCATCTAAGGTTAGAGCTACAATTCCAGCTTTCACTATTTCACTATTCCAGGATATTGAGATATTTCCATGTACTAAATTACTGCATTTTATTAATGATTTTTTAAATATCAAATCTGTATAATTTACATCTTGAGCTAAATCTTTAAAAAAAACATTCTGGCCATATAATCCCCTTGTTTAAAAGCTCTACAATGTGTCTCACTATTTTAACTCACATTTCCTGAGTTAACAGAAAGGTTGGGCATGTAGTCTTACCTTTACAGGTTATTTTAATTTATTTAGGACTAAATGACCTCAATAAAGAGTTAAAAGTTGAGACAAAGATGTGGGGAGCCAAGAAAACTAGAGGTGGATATATCTTTTAATTAACTGTTACTGGGATGAAGTATTCAATACGCAATATCCAAATAGGGCTGACAGTAGATAATGTATTCATACATATGCTGAAAGAGAATTATATAAATTTTGCCAATAGACCAACATGTAACATTAACTAAACTTAAATATTCTTCTAAACTATATCATACACATTTTATCTCAGAGTTGGGTACAAGAGGGGTTAGTAATTGTTTCCAAATAACATCAATATATCCCCTCAAAAAGTTAATATAAGCACATGCACACTCACACACCTTCCAGATGTGTTGTTTTTGTGTTCAGGACACCTGGTTGTTTCTAAGTAGCTGGGTGCATGGCCTCCTGCAGGTGTAACATCTGGGTGATTGACTGTATTTTTCCCTATTCATCCAAAAGTTTTGGCAGCTAGTTGCAGACAGATTGAAGATCTTCCCCTGAAACAAGCAGGAGTAGCCTCTGTCAGCTGAATATTGACAGGATTCCTCGTAGAGTTTCTTCCCCAAGTCTCAGCTACCATCAAAATGTTATTTTCCAACTGCTGATCTTTTATATTATAACTCAAGAACAATTATATTTGCAATGAAGCATTAAAAATACATTTAGTAAGATTTAAGCCCTGGCAAAGGTGCATATATAGCAGATAAAGTCACAAAATGGTTTATAGGCAACGTACCTGTGAATATCAGACTGTTTGACATCTGAAATTTCCCCTCATGAAAAATTTGGGCTCTATGTCTATAAAATTCTAGTTGGTCATATATTGGAAATTAAATTTACATTGGTCCAAACCTGTGTACATTTATTTTTTCTAATGAACAGTGGAATACTAAATTAAGGAAATTTTTGAGTTCCAATGGAATAAGCATGTGGTTTAAATTGATTATAGATTGTTTGGCATTAATAATCACAAATAAATTATGTGAAATGCACCTATACAGTAAAGTAAATACACATTATTTCCTGCATATGCATACATTATTTAGCTATATGGCTTAGTAGATAAGAACATCTGTTTTAGTAATCAAGCTGTGTATGAATTTTGGCTCTACCACCTACTATCTACATGAACTTGGGTAAATTATTTAACCTCTCCTGTGATTTTATAAGTGTAAATAACAGTAGAAACTTCATCATAAGGACATACTGTGAGGGTTAAATGATATAATATGTGTAAGGCATGTGGGAGGTGACTGGAACATAATAAATTCAATATACGCAATAGGTCTGTGTATGCATGTGTGTGTATGCATGTGTGTGTGTGTGTACTTAAAAATTTAGTCATATCTTATTTTTTCTGAATACTGAGAAGCTTTGGCATTGATTTCCTAAATTTTACCTTCAACAAAGTCATATAATTTACAGGTTATAAAAATACAGAAGAAAAAAAAAACTTAAAAGGGAACAGAAGAGAAGAGAAGGAAAAATGGCGTAGATGATAGAGGCTCTATTCATCCCTCTGGCAACCAAATCAAAGTTGTGACAAAAACAAGGAGTAAGAAGCAAGGAAAACTAGCCTGGGATCTAGATGATCAAGCCATACAACTACAGAGAAATCCCAGAAAGCACCCTGCAATGGCAGAAATTAGGACAGAGCTGTGACATCGCCAAACTGGATAACAGAGGTCACTCCACCCAGAGGATTCTTGGAAACTGCACCTACCCAAACTCGGGCCTCACACAAACTATATCCAGGTGTATCTACAGGTGGCCTTGGTTTCTGGTGTGGCCTTTTGAGGCACAGCATCTGTGGATTACTTGCTGAGTCTCAACAGGTGACCCCAGAGGGACAGAGGCTTGGGCTAAGTTTGGCCTGCAGCTGAACCCCTCTCAGGACTGTGCCACTGAATACCTACTTAGGAGTTTTGCTTAGTACATAGAAATAGACATGGAACGGCAGCCAAAATGGGAGACAAAGAAGCAGAAATCATATGACAGAATAAAACAGAAATCCCAATATAATGGAGTCAAGTAATCTAATAGATGCAGAGTTTAAAGCACTAGTTATAAAGATGCTCAATGAACCTTTGGGAAGTGCAGAAAACTCCAACAAAGAGATAAAAATGGAAATGGAAATTATAAAAGGGAACCAGTCCGAACTGGAGAACACATTATCTGAGATGAGAAGTATATTAAATAGACTAAACAAAGAAATAAACAAAGTGAATAAAGAAGAGGATAAAATGCCCTATCTAGAGAACAGGAAAGCCAATCAGGACACTCAATCAGAATGACAAAAGAAAAGATGCCAAGACTATAAAAATAATTTAAAGAGGTTATGGGCCACTATCAAGATTCCAGATATTCATCTGATTAGCATATCAGAAGAAAATCAAGATGTTGAACAGCGGTTTGAAGAAATAATGATGAAAAACTTCCCTAGCTTGGTGAAGGAAATGGACATAAAACTCCAGGAAGCTCAGAGAATTCTAAAAATCAAAGATCCAAAAAGGGCCACACCAAGACACATTATAATTAAAATGCCAAAAGGTTAAATACAAAGAAAGAATTTCAAAAGCAGCAAGAGAAAAACAGATAGTTACTTACAAGGGAATGCCCATAAGACTGGTAGCTGATTTCTCAAAAGAGACTATGCCGGACAGAAGGGCTTGGCAAAAAAAAATATTTGATAAAATTAAGTCCCAGGATATACAACCAAGAATAACTTATCCAGCAAAGCTATCATTTAGAGTTGAAGGACAGATAAAGGAGCTTCCCAGACAAAAATAAGCTAAAGGAATTTATTACCACTAAGCCAGTATTACAAGAAATGTTCGAGGTACTTCTTTAAGAAGAAAAAACATGTATCAAAAGGAGGAACAAATGGTAAGAACTATGTTCCTATTAATAAGTACCTCAAATGGAAAAGAATTAAGGGCTCCAACCAAAAGATAGAATGGCTGAAAGGATAAAAAAAACAAGACCCCTACATATGAAAAGGAAAGAGATTGAAAAAGATATTGCTTTGATGTACATAGAAGGTATTTAAGTCAGATGGAGAAAGATAAACACTGTATGATTTCACTTATATGAGGAATTTAAGGAATAAAAAGAACATACTAATCAAAAACAGACTCACAAATATAGTGGACAAGAGGTGACAGACAGAGGTGTGGGAGGTATGGGGGGCTGGGAGAATGGGGTGAAGTGTTAAAGAAGTACAATTAGTAGCTGATGGATGGTCACAGGGATGGGAAGCATGGCCTAGAGGATGAGGTTAGCATTAATACATTGGCTAGGTGGAGGGTCAGTGAAGGTAGGGAGCAATTGAGGGGGGATCATTTTACTAACTATAGAGATGTCTAACCAATGTACTATATACTTGAAAGTAATTTAAAAATTTTTTAAGAGGGAACAGAAGAAAATTTGTTCAAAATTAAAACATAGCTATGAAGGTTCATCTCTATATTGCTAATCTTTCTTAAATATCACTTTGATTATTTCACTTTCCTGCTCTAAAACCTTCAGTGTCTTTTGGTCAAGTTTGTACTTGACCATTTACAAATTAGTTGACTTTGGGCCAGCAGTTGCCTCCTCATATATTAATGAGAATAGAAATTCTTGTTCTATCTCTTGGAACTGTTGTGAGGATCACATAGGAAACTTTAATAGATATCTACTTCTTTTCTTGGAGAAACTGAACCCTTTCTCCATTTGCATATGTCCTGTGGATTGTCCACCATGGGGACCTGCTTGCTTCTCATCTCAGACCTAGGCGGGATCAACTGTGGTACTCCATTTATGTCCTCAGCAATTGGTCCAAAGAATAGACATCCAAGAAGAACCAGAAATAGTCTATCCATGAATTTATATATAAACAGACTCTTGGTAAGAAAACGGCCTCTTCTTGGATCACCATTTGTATGAAAGATGTAATCTAGAGCTTTTGCCACCATCTTCTATAGCCACAAAAAGAAAGCTGTCTTTAGTAGCAGAGAAAGAGGCTAATCAGTAAAAAGTAGATATGAACAAAGAAGAAAAAGTAAGTTCATAGCAAAACCACTTTTCCAAGCTTGCTATACGTCTATAAGGAATCACTTAAATTATTTCTCATTACCCTGAATTACACAGTCTTCAAGTTTATACCTTTACTTTCATTGTTCTACTTCCACTCCTATCTCCATATTCCACTTCCAATACTTAAATTTCTTTTTAAATCTTGGGTTTTTTAATTTCTAGATTTCTGTTATTTCTCCACCCCTTATTTATTTTTTCTCTTAAACTTAACAACTACTAACATGTACTTCATATTTTGGTATTGAAAAATATTCTATAAATGATACTTTTGGATGTGTTATGTGTCAGTCTGGGTTTCTTATCCATACCTGCTTTTGTATTGTAGTCCCAAAACTTCACTTAATTAATAGTAGAGTCAAGACTACTTGCCTGCCAGTTGCTTTCTAACTTTTAAATATTCAATCCATGTTCAGAGAAAAATGAATAGATCTTTAATAGATAATGTTTAGTAAAAAAAAAATAACAGAATGTTATCCCAACAACATTTATAGACACTAAATATATAGACAAATAAAACATGTATCTTATAAAAGAACAAACAAAAAGATTGATATTAGAAAGAATAAAGTGAATGTAGAAGAAAGGCATAAGTATAGCATTGAAAGTTCTTGCATGAACTAATGGTCATAGTGTGCTGTAAACTAAAAGGATTGAAAAAAAAAAGCTGACCCTCTATGTATGAGGTCTTAAATAAATTCATAAATATATGCCTATATTCTGAGTCACAAGTGTTAACAAGATTCTTCGATACTTTTGTGAATTAAAATCAGAACCCTTCTCAAGTACATGTTTTGTTACATATACCCTACTTATATAATGAAGCAAAAAAATCTCACATTAAATGGATGCCGAATTAATAAAATTCAATATAAGAAAATATGAATAAAAAAAATGTTAAAACATACTTAAAAGATTGCGAAGTAATTATCTCTATTGCCAAAAAGAAAAAAGAGTTCTATTTAATAGATAACTTGCTGTAAGGTTAATTTAAAATTGTGCAGTCCTGTTTATGTAAAATCATGTTTCAATTAAAAGGTTCTTCTAGTTACAAAAATTTAACACACCAATATTTCATAAAGAGAAGCAGCTCTACTTTTTGTTGTTGTTCAATCTCTGCTTTTCCAACTTTAGTTACATATTACATGTCTTAATAATGAATAAAGTATGCAGTATATAATATATACAGAAAAGTCTGAGAATATTTTTAAAGAGTAATTTGATAATTTTAAAATAATGTTTCAAGTATTTGTTTCAAAATATTTGCTTTGTTTTTTGAGTGTGTTTTAAAAATGCTGGACTATAAGAGTAGAGACATGTGGTGTCCTTATTCTTGTGAGTCCTAGATTTACAGGATCTGGTGATGGCAGTCATCTCACTAATGATGTTAGTGACAGTAATAATATCACTAACAAAGGTAGTCAAGACTGGCAAGACAAAAAATCTTATATTTAAAATGGGCCCTTTTAAATGATCATTTCTTCCTTCTTTCTCCCCTTTTCTCCATTGACAATAATAGGTACGGGATCACAAATAATTTCAAACTATATTATGTTTCTTGACACAGGGGACAATATCTTAAATCACCAGTTTTCAACCAAGATATCATGATATAGTCATTTGTTCATAACAGCTGTGAAGTACTTTAAGATCAATCTTAGTGTGTGATGTAAGTAATTAGATATTAATAGGAAAAATACTTTGACATGTGACTTTTAATAAAACAGAATCTTTGAGGCTCTATCATGAACAGTGTCATTTTGACTCATATTCTTTCAAATATGCTCTCTTGAGAGAGAAAAAAATAAAGATATAACCAGTATGTTTAAAATTGTACATAAAGGCCTTCTATTTTGTCTATACCACAGCCCTATGCTGAAAACTTTCATGGATCCTCATTTTAAATATCCTATAATTCCATAAACAAGGAAAAATTCTAGCATTTAAGTCTGTCACAATCTCACAATCTAAATCTCTCAGTGTGCTTCTTCAATAGCAGAACTGGCACAAAAATCTCTTCTTGAATTCTGGATCCTGAATTTTTGTTTGAAAAATATGATCACCATGAAAATCTGCTAAAATATAATGTTTGTTTGTTATCATATAAAAGAGAAACAGAACCAGAGCACCATGTTACAGAGAGTTTATCAGATATAAATCAGGCTTAAACCAGTAATCTATGAAAACCCAAATAAATTAAAATTATCTTTCATCAGAATAATGCATTTAACTGATAATTTCAACATTTTCTTTCTTATAGTCTTTTTACTGTGTCTGTTAACAACAACAAAAAAAGAAGAAACTGTAAAGGGCATCCAAGCTTCTAAGAATTTATAAGACCAAAAAGGGAGACATTTGGTTATATTCGTACCTGCAATAGATTGCCAGTCATTTGCAGTGCACTGAATAAAGAATTGCCATTTTCAATTCACACTGGGGAGAGAGAATGGAAAAATTCTATAGGTAAAAAGGAAAATGTCATATTCACACAAAACACTAAAAATACAAAGTTGAGTGAGAAAAAAGGTAGGAAGAAAAGGAGAAAAGGGGAATAGAAGACCGTGGGTGTCAAGGTAAGATTGGAAGAGGAGAGAGATTGAATCGAGTTTTTAATTTTAAGAGGAGAAATAATTAAATTCTCCACTAGAAAAATAAATTGAGGAAACTTTTATAGGATGACTAATACATTAATAACCTACAGGAATAGCTGAGCTCTCAGGTAAAGTCAGTTCAAGAACAAAAGGGCAAGCTTCCACTCTCCAAATACTGTCAAGGGATCCTCAATGAATTCACAGACCAGAAACACAGAATCTGGAATTCTTAGAGATGCTCATCCACGTCCAGAAAGTCTCTTGTGTACGTCTCTGAAAGGCCTTATTATTGACTAATGAGCTTGTCTGAATCACCTATTTGCTTTATTATTTGCAAGCAAACATACAATTATGCCTGAGCTAATTTGAGATTCCAACTTTTCATTTTTAATGCAGTTTAGTTAACGCATAAAACCTTTTACAATGTTCATGACAAAAAGGTTACTCTTTATTCTTTTGTGCCTGTGATTTTTTCAGACTGAGCTTCCCTGGATGTCATTTTCTCTAGAAACTTTTTCCCTCCTTCCATTAGTGGAACAGTCTAATTACAGCATAATCAAAAAGAGAAGCGCACACAGCCGCCTGGCTTCGCCACATCCACACAATGGTGCCGAATGCTTCTTAACAGTCCAGTGAACTGTCAGCGGCAAAAGTAATTGGAAATTGGGGGCTATTTCTTCCTGTACTGGTAGTGGGAGTTGTTCTTGTGCTTTGTTAATAGGCAAATCACTCTTGGGAGGTAGGGAGTCTATAGTTAGTTTGTAAAGAGTCTTAAAAATTTTTTTTTTAAGTTAAGACATTGCCTTACATCATCCTAAAAATTTTGTTTTCAATTATACATTAAATTATTTGGCTTTTGGGGTAATGTTATCTAGTGTTAATTCACCTGTTAGGAAATTGCCTCTCTCTACAACGTGGGGTTAATAGAGTGCAAGAGACCATTCTTATCAAAGGGTGGGAGAAAGGCAATTAATTTACACTATAAATTAAAACATAGAAAATGGAAAGAAAACAGACTCTGAGTTCTGGCCTCACTCCTGAAAAGCCATTATGTTTTGTTGTTTTTTCTGTTTTTAATTTGTTATTTTTATCCAGTTTAGCAGGCCTCTAATCATTTCAGGCAGAACACACAGCATGGATGAAACTACACATGAAAGAATATGCTTCAGGAAGCAAAATTAATTGACATTGCAGGGAACATATTCACAGAGTCCATGGAGTTACAGCCATGTGGCTTCTATTCACATCATAGTAGAATCATTTGTCTGTTTAATATTTGCAAAAGCACATTTGAAAAGAAAAACCATCAAGTGCTACGTAGCCTTGTTGACAAGCATGTATCGTCATTGTTATATTTTACCTTTAATGAAAATAGTGATGCCAATAATGATTAAATTCATTTGTACCACATTCAGAAGCCATTACAAAGCAATGTAGGTCAGAAGATGGCTTCCAACAAGTGAGCCTGGAAATAATTGTTTATGGGCCTTTGTGAAGATCAGTTATTTTTAAATAAAGTCTCTGGTGAATTAACAGTAAAAAATAAATAAAAAGGATAGATATGTAAGTTATTCATTTTCTTTTCAGGAGACAGGCCATTTTTCTCTTCTATACCCACTTCCAACAACTAAAGGTAACAGCAGGCCTTGTCACATGCAAAATTTTCAATACCCTGCTGATGCTTACTTTTCTCTTCCCTGACTGCCAAGCCCCAGAATCCTCATGACATCTGGTACCTTCCCAGAAACCCACACTCAGATGCCTCAGGTTAGACTTTAGCATTTCCCTTCTCCTTCTCTGCCAGTACTTACTTTTCCTGATCCTTTCTGTTGACATAAGTAATTTGTGTGATTGATCAAGTTTCCACCACTTACAAGTTTAGTAGCATTGGACATTGTTTCTTAATTTCTTAAGCCTGTTTCCTCATTCGTAAAACTCAGTCAATATTCCTATAAGGGTCTGGAGAAAATTAAATGAGATGATTCATATAAGGCTCCCATTCCAATGCTTAGCACACAGTAGATACACAATAAGTATATAGATATGGGATTATTATCCCTACAGTCAAGCACAGTACCTGTCACATAATTGTAACTAAATACATATTTGTTGAATAGAATGAATGATTAAAGACAAATGAGGCCAGATTGCCATCTGCAAACCTGAAATATCAGAACAAGTCATAAATCAAGTAGCAATTTTTTTGTGCATAAAATATCATGAAAACACCAACATAGTTTCCAGAAGAACATAACAGTTTAGATTATTGCAGTTTTCTTCTATGATAAAACATAGATTATGGAGATAGGATAAATGTTTAATACTTCTAGTAAGGCATTAGAGCCTATTACAGATATCATTAGCACTGAAGGAAACATGGAATTGCCCCAATTGCTGCTACCAGGGATTATTTGAATTGGAGTTAGAAATGATTCACTTTTCCCCTGACAATTTCAAATGGTGGCCCCAATAACACATCTTTAGCATCCATTTCACTCAATATATTTGCTGAAAATAATGAGCAATTATTTTAAAAAATCAATTTCAATGTATTACAAGTAAGTGTTAAAGACAAAGAAAACTTAAAATGTCCCTGAGAGTTAGGGAAAATTGTTTTTAAAATAGTACAAAAATCAAGGGGAATAAGACAATTCATTTATAGAAAATAAAGAGAAAGAACTGATAAGAAGAATATTTGGGGAAGGATTTTAATGAAAATAAATTTGGATTTGAACATAATTCCATTACTTCTTAACTGAATAACTTCAAATATACCACTTAGCCTCTCTAAACCTCAGTTTTCTTATCTTTAAAATGGAAATTATAATATGTTTCTGCAAGTTTCTTGTGAGAATTAGAATAATAAATATTCCAGGCCCACAGCAGCTAGTCAGTAAATAACAATAGTAGACTGCTGCTTTAATAAGCTAAATAAAGCTAAATAAAGCAGCAATTTCATATTGTGTGGGGGGAAAACAGTATTTTCTAAAGTATGTAATGGAAGAGGAAAAAAACAAGTGGGCAATAAACATATAAAAATATTCAATTTTACTAATGATCAGGAAATGCAAATTAAATGAGATAGCATTATCACATATCCAATTGGCAAAAATTTAAAACATGACAATAGCAAATACGAGTGAGGATGTGAAAAATAGGAGCTAAGAGAAGCAGTTTGGAGAACAGTTTAAATGCTGCAGGTCCTCTGCTGCTCTCCAGTGGTATTTCTCCAAAGAGACACTCTCATACTTGAACATAAGGACAAATGTACAAGCACCACTTATAATCAAAAGAGAGAGAACATAAATGCCTCTCAACAGGAGAATATATAAAAGCAGTATATTCATTAAATAAAATATGATAGAATATTTAAAATGAATGAATCAAAGCTACTTGTATCAACATGGATAAACCTTAAAATCAATGCTAACATAAGAAAAGCATCTTGCTGAATGATAACAAAAAAGTATACTACTTTGTACTATTTCTGGAAAAAGCACAAAAACATGAAATGATGCCCACTAGATTCAAGATGGTAGATTTCCCTGGGATAGGAATGGGAAGACAGAGTCTAAGATATTTGATTTCTTTCAAAAATGCTTGAAGCAAATATGAAAAATGGAAGATATTTCTTAAACTTGATACTATGTATGCAGAAAGGCCCATGTAAACATCCCATGTAGACAGATCTCTGGGGCTTAGAGTCACCATCTGTAAAATGAAGTGACTGGACCAACTAGTCATCAAATTCCCTTCCAGCTGAGATATTCCATAACTCTACTGAAAGAAAGATTTATAATGATGGAGCAGGCCAGTCAAGTTGTTCTCTCTGGCATAGAAAGAGAAAATCAGTTTAAAATTAAGGAGAAATACCAGACAGATACAGTAATCAACTAGTGTGATATTAGCATCAGGCCAAACATACAGATAAATGAAATAGAACTGAGAGTTTAGAAATAAACACTTACATTTATGGTCAATTGATTTTCAACAAGGATGTCAAGGTCATTCAATGGAGGAAAGAATGGTCTTTTCAACAAACAGTAGTAAGACAGATATTCACATGCAAAAGAATGAAGTAGACCCTCACCACTATACTCAAAAATTAACTCAAAATATATCATAGAGCTAAATATCAGAGCTAAAACTGTAAAATTCTTAGAAAAAAAATAGAAATTTTTTTGACCTTGGATTAGGCAATACTTCTTAGTATGACAGCAGAAAGAAAAGAGGCAAAAGAAAAAGGGATAAAATGGATTTCATCAAAATTTTAAAATTTATGTTTCGAAGGACACCACCAAGAAAGTGAAAAGGCAATCCATGGAACAGGAAAAAATGCTTTTGAATCATATATCTGATAAGATATTTATGCCAAGGTTCTGAACAACAAAAAGACAAATAATTCAATTTTTAAAATGGGCAAAGGATTTGAATAGGTATTTCTCCATATACAAATAAAAAATGATATACAAGAAGCAATAAACATGAAAAAATGTTCAATATCCTTAGTCATTAGAGAAATTCAAAGTAAAACCACAATGAGATACCACTTCACATGCACCAGGATGTCTATAATCAAATAGACGAATGATATCAAGTGTTGGAGAAAGGTAGAGAAACTGGAAACCTCATGCATTGCTAGCAGGAATGTAAATTGGTGTAGACATTTTGGAAAACAGATTGAAAGTTTCTCCAAGAGTTACATATCGAGTTACCACATGACACAGCAATTCCACTCTTAGGTATATACCCCAAAGAACTGAAAGTATATGTGCACAAAAAATCTTGTATGCACTTGTTTATAGCAGTATTATCCAAAATAGCTAAGGAGTAGAAACAATCCAAATGTCTAACAACCGGTGAAGAGATATAGCTATACAAGGGAATATTATTTGGCCTAAAAAAGGAATAAAGTACTGAGACATTCTACAACATGGATAATCCTTGAAAACCTTATGTTGAGCAAAAGACGCCAGACACAAAAGGTCACATGTTGTATGATTCCATTTATATGAAATCATATAGGTAGACTCATAGAAACTCAAAGTAGGTTAGTGATTGACAAATAAGGGAAGAATAAATGGGTAATGACTGCTAATGAGTTTCTTTTAGGTGAGCAAAATGAGTTGAAATTAGTGGCAATGGGTGTACAACTCAGGATATACTAAAAACCAATGAACTGTACACTTTAAGAGGGTGAATGTTATGGTGTATGATTTATAGCTCGATAAAATTGTTTTTTGTTTATGAGGGAGAATTTGGGGTTAGGTTTTTCAAAGACTATCTTGATTATCACAATTATTAGGATTATTAGAATTTCCTTATAAAGCTCTAAGAAAATATGTGGGGGATTGTTATAAAGGATTTCCAGAAGAGAATACATTATAAACTGTCCTGATGCCTTTAGACATTTTTTTTATCTGAAGGCAAAAGACTGATTCTTAGAATTTTATGATATTTCTTCCAGTTTTATTCAATAATGAACCTAAGACTCCTATTACCAGGTACTGATTTTTCTCTAGTTTCTCTCTTGGGTTTATTTCTAAATACTAAATGTATTCTCTTTCTTATCAAATGTGAAAATCAAAATTCAGTGATAATATATTCACTTATCATTAAGAATGTTCTATGTAGGTAAATATTATAAAATAAGTACACTTGATAGAAATATCTCAAAAATGCTTTATTTCTCTGACTGCTGAAGCAGAGTAACCATACCTACACTTTGCACATGAAATGGGGTCAGAATTATGAACATTCATTCTCTGTGACACACCATTGTTTGCCAGCTGATTTTGCATTGGTTTTGAGTATCTTACTCTCCAACAGTCACTTCTGTTGTCACTGCAGAATGCCTTCCACGAAAGCTTTGCATAGGTTTACAGAGGGATTACTTCACTTCTGCATAGCCCACCCCCGTGTTTCAAGCAAATAAACTCTTTAATGTCAGTCACTTTTAGAAGGGAAAAAAGGAAATTTTTATAGAGAGAAAATAAAAATAAAGGAAAACAATTGCCTTGCACTCCTGTAACTGAACCACATCTCAGCATGACTGGTCAATGGAAGACTCCTAAGTCCACTCATCTTTTAGGGATGAATGGCTTATGGGAGGCTTGGTGTTCAAGAATGGATGAATCCCCATCTTTGCAGTCCCAGAGAGAATCAGAGGAGTTGAGATGGGTACCAGGACTTTATCCTCATGAATTCAATATAACACTCCTTCCAGCAGCCCTATTCTGCAACCAGGAGCCCTTCTAACTAATATCTTTTCCCTAAAGACGTTAAGGTAAATGTGTGGTCGATTTTAGAGGATGAGGGGTTGATTTTAGAGGACAAGGGAGGCAGAAGCAAGGTTTTTACATTGACTTATTTCCTTCTAAGACCTAAGCAGAAGAATAGGATTAATTATTATAGTGTTAGCTTCTTAATCTTACTTAAAAGTACAACTTAAATAAATTAGCACATTCTCTGGCTACATTATGTTGCCCAAACAGGATTTTTTATTTACGTACCATTTTTCATCTTTGAACCCTGGGTATTTACCTCGTCTTGGCTTTCATTTTTTCCAAAAAAGGAACAAATATCTCTAGAAAATTGTCTCCCAAATTGGCTGTCACCTGTTTTCCTTCTTTTGTCTTCCCAGAACTTTAGTGTTAGATAATTACAAACAAATTTTAAGAGCCTTTGCATTTGCATGGGTAGAAAATCAAATTGATAAATTCTAAAATATTATAACAGATATTTTGGAATTTCAGGGTTCACATTCATTTACTTCTTGGTCCACAAATATGCTGTGAGGTTGAGTATGTCTGAAGTCTCATTTCTAAACAAATGGAATAAAATTATTTAAGAGGAACAAATTTAATTTCAGTAACTAAGGTTACTGTGTATATCAGATGGTACAGCTGTTTTTTATGTACCGTTCTCTGAGTGATTATATGGAAGCAAAATCCCTGATGACCTTTATTAGAAATGTAGCATGAACAAGAAATAAAGATTTGTTAAATAATTGACATTTCAAGGTAATTTGTTACCACAACACAGCCTACCAATCATGGCTAATACAGACAATGAGTCTAAAGATGGAGCAAATCTGTATGAAAGGGTATTCAGCTTGAGCTTTGTCAAAAATGATTGTTATTTAGAAAGAAAGAAAAGCATCCTAGGCTAGGATATGCAACTTGAGCAAAAGGGGAGATGTGAGGTTCACGTGAGTGAAAGAGGAGAATGACAAATGTAAAGAAAGCATTAGAAAATATTAGAGAATATAGTTGGCCATTTAGCATAGGGATGAGATCATATAGAGCCTTGGAAATCCAGTCATTTCATAAGAGACTTTCACTGCAAGTAACAAACTGATTTAAACTAGCTTAAGCCAAATAGAAAAAAAAATCATTTAGATGATATGGAGGAAGTTTGAAGAAACCCAGATTCCAGAATGCCTCCAAGACTCAGAAAAAGTTGAGTACCAGAACTAGTAAAGATGGTACAAATACTGTCTCTGAATATCTCACTTCTACTTCTTTAGGCATGCCTTTTTTATTTCTGTCTCTCTCTTTCCCTCTCTTTGCAGATCAGCTTTGATTTACATGTGCCAATTCTTGGCGCAGACTGGTTGTTTCTAGATTCCAATATCATGTCCCAGGAGACACCTTTGGGTGCTGTACAGGTCAAGTGTCCCACACCAACCCAATCAGTTATAGACCAGGAGAGAGGATCATGTCATACATTATAGGGAAGCTGAGAGCTCAGTCTATGAATCAAGGATCTCCCAAAAGAGAGAGAGCCTTATGGGCTGAACTGGCCCCCTGCAGTTGTCTTCTAGAGAGAGTATAGTAATGATTGTTACTTGTTTTATGTGACAGGATGTGAATATTGTGTGGGCTGCATATTTCTTATTTGGTTAAAGCCACGTGGACTATGAAAAATTAATATTTGTTAATGGAGCCAATCAAGTTATTTCCTCAAATTTTAAAGATAAATACACATAGACCTCATAATACTGATAAGTGAAACATTAACGCCTTCTATTGGGTCAATAATAGAAATTTCCCCTATCTTTAAACATTTAAGTCAGAAGAGTTTTCTGTTTAACATTTTCAAACTATGAATAATTTATTTTCTCACATATTATTCTCATTCAGAATTTATATCCTCTTTTCAATCCTGCAAGAAATGAGTTTGATGAGCTTGAGAGGGCCCTAGCCTGAAAGTTGAAAGACCTGTTCTGAAATCATTAATTCTACCTCTCTGAGTTTGGAGTCCTTGAATAAGAATTTATGAAGTTAGACTCTCTGTTTCTTCATATGTACATTGATTTTTAAAAACATATTTAATAAGCAGGGCTTTGAGCGACACAAGAAAGCATCATTTGGTTCATACTGGGTACCAACAACAGAGGTTTGGCACATGTATGTCTCCCCAGTTCTCATGCCATTCTTTGTAGCAATGTGATTGGTTGAGCAGCACTAGTTTCACCACGAGCCTGGCTCCAAGGGAAGGATCTCGCCCTCTTCAGCTACATCCCTTCATATGGTGCTTTGCATTGCAGAGGATGGGGATATGGTCTGAGAGTGGACAGCAGAGTCTGAATATTCTATAGACATTCAATCCTAGCAGCCCTACACAAAGCCACCATGTAGGAAGTTGACCTTTTCATAAAGATGACCCTTAATTATTTGCCTATCTGAACCATTTTTCTATTCCAGGGTAGTGTCTGTCACTACCTATCGACAAATAGAGAGGCATGTGTTATCTAAGTAATCTTTGCTTTCATCACTTGATAATAAGTTCATCACTCATGTTTTCAATTACACATATGTTCTCCAATAAGAAGCAAAACTACATCGGTGTAAGTCATGCCTCCATTTGACACATCTATTGACATTTCTCGCTTTATGGTCATATCAGCATTAGTGTCCTCCATGGAATTCTGTAATCCTAAAGTGAAGGCAATTTGCCTTTTTTGCCTTTTGTATTAGCTGAATCTTTCACAGTGCCTAGAAAATGTGGGTGTTCAATAAATATTCATTGAGTAAAGGAAACATGAAACATTTCCTTATAAAAAAAATCTCAAAAAAAGAAATGAAGAAAAGGAATGCATCAAAGATTTGAAAAGAAAGCAGGCAAAGAGTAGCTTGAGACTTTAATAAAGATCCAACTGGATTTTCACCTCGTGAAGGGAGTGTGTGTGTGTGTGTGTGTGTGTGTGTGTGTGTGTGTGCGTGCGCGCGTGCGCGCGCGTGCGCGCACCCACGCATGTCTGTAAAAAGAACAATAGGAATCTTAAAGCAATATGATGTGCCCTTTCTCTCTAGCCCAGATGCTTTTGCTCTTTTTAGCTAGTATGTATGATCAGAGGCAATGTGATTCTTTGGATTTATTGTATTTGATATTCACATTTAGGAAAATTTCACCACATTTTGGGAAATTTCAGTACTGTTTTTTTTTTTTTTTTCAATCCATTTTCTTTCTATTGTTAAGATAAGGTAAATTCAAATGATCTATCTTCAAATTCACCAATTCTCTTCTCTGTCATCTCTATCTACCATTCAGACCATCATGCAAGTTTTTCATTTTAGTTATTGCATTTTCAGCTTTTATTAATCTCTATTAGTTTCTTTTTAAATAATTATTTATCGAGATTTTGTTTCACTTGTTTCCAGAGAATTCATAACTGTTTGTTGAACATTAGACAGTGTCTGCTTTAAAATCTTTGTCAGACAATTCCAGTATATTATTGGAAGTGAGACAACACTGCATCACAGCATTACCTCCAGTGGTAGTGTAAACTCCAGAGGAGGAGAGGAAAGAAAATGATGTGTCAACTATCCCTTCTTCCTATTAACTCACTCTCTATTGTTAGATGACAGATCTGCATGGAAATGGGCTCTCTACTAGGCCCTCCAGATGTGGGAGGGGAGGTAGAGGGTAAGGAGGAGACTGGAGCACAGACTAGCCATTCTTTGCCCTGCCTCATTCAATCTCATTGCAGCCACATGGGTGTGAAGGTTCAGCTTCCCACTGAGTTCTATTGACCTGGATGACCTGGGGAGGAGTAAAGCTTAGTGGCATTCACACCTTACCCACAAGTACTCCACACCTGCCTTTCTCCCACCATTTTCATAAGTCTTCTTGCTGCTGGCTGGGGGTGGAGGCTCAATCCCTGCTGCTGATGCCCTGTTGGGGAGCCTACTTCACTGGGGGAGAAAGGGATAGAAGATCAGTTTCCCCATTCAGTCCTGCTGAAACCACAGTGGGAGTCTGTGCTGGTTTATCTGTTAGGCCTACATTTTCCAGACTCTTTGGCTGAGAGAAACAGACTTTTCTTGCTGCTTTCTTGTCTGTGCCTATTGGTGACTCCAGGTTGGAAGTTTCTGTCAGCTGGATCCAATCTGGGGATATGTGGGTGATGATAAGGAAGCCTAAGGAACTCACTGTCCTGTGATTTCTCAAGTCCTGAGGTCCCTAGACAGTCCATCCATTTATTTCTACCTTTCAGAGTCTTCTTATACCTGTTTGTTCTGTTTATGTCCAGAGCTTTTTAGATGCCCTCTATTTTTATCAGAACCATAAGTCTGGTATATACTCATTTAATTCAGACAGCTGAGACTCTCCCCAGATCCACAGGCAGGAGCCAGCCCAACCATGTGCCTTCTTCCTAGGCAAAAAGATTTTGGAAGAATAGATGAATGAATGCATAAATGAATCAATGATTACCGTATACTCTAAAATTTTAGCCTTTGTCTCCTGACTTCAAAAGAGGTTTCATCCCACAGTCATCCATTTTTATGTGATTTAGTATAACTATCCTTTATTTTCACTCTAACACACAAAAGGCATTTCACGAAAGCAATTAAGATAAGAATAGTTTATTTAATTGTGATGTGTATATTGGAAGATTTAAAAAAATACTTAGCTATTAATCTAATGTTAAATTCAATTTAAAATCTTTTTCTTTAACTTTTAAAAAAATTTTTGTTAGAAAAGTAATAAATACTTATTATGGAAAACTTCAAAGTATAAAAAAGTTTAAGGAAGAAACTGAAAATACCTTTACTCTTACGACTTTCAATATTTTGTAATATTTCTAGTCTTTTTTGTGTCTACTTAGATACATTAATTAGATTCATCTAGCACATACAGTTTTAAATTCTCCCCTTTTTTTATCTAACTGTATCTTGACCATTTTCTTTAAAGACTAAAATCATTGAAAAAAATGTAGAGTTCACCATTTTAGGAATTAATCAGAATTTATATGGACAATCCCTTTTATTGAATATTGAAATTATTTTTTGTTATGATAAATTGTGCAGCAAAATATAGTTTTTTGATGAATTTATATCTATGTAATTGCAATTATTGCCTTAGGATAGATTTCTTGCCTTTAATTTCTATTTTGAAGGACAGTTCTATCTTATAAAGTTAATGGTATTATTTTGGTCAGTTTAGTAAAAGTAGAAAAATAATCAAGATCCTAGTTTTGAATGTTGCACTATGCTGTAAAAGTATATAAAAATATACAGTTATATGGAAAGTTAGAGCTTCATGTTTCTAGTATATATTCACATCATTGTTATTTGATGCTTTATTAGAGTTTGTGATATTTTTAATAGCCTCTGTAATATTACTGTAGTGATGAGTGACTCTTAACCTGCTATATCTGATTTTACCAACAAAGTGTAAAGTAAATATTGCACTGGAAATAGTAAACATCTTTAAAATATACCTGAACACATTTTTTTGTTTTATTTTTTTGTCTTTTGTTTCTTCAATTTTAGGTCTTTATGGTATCATCAAAAAAAATTTCATATTCATTCTTTTTGAAGCATATGTAGGGAAAATATTGCTGAACACACAATTTGCTTGAGAACAGCCATTGGTAGCATGAAAATTAGTGAAATTTGTTAAAATATTTGGTAAAGTTTATATGATTTTTTAGAAAGTTAATCTAATTATTATTGGTGAGCATAACAATCAGGCTTTAGCTGAAAGAGGTACAGGACAATCACAAAAGATGAAAAACAAATTAAGTTCAGATGATTTGAGGATAAAAAGAGACTGGTTATAGGTAAAGTTCTTCATTTCCTAAAATGCTCAACAATAGAAAAAAATATTCGCATAAAAGAGTTTAAAGATTAAATTGCCTTAAATTGTCTTTTCTTTCTTTAGAAAATAGACACAATATGGCTCTTTGTAGCAACAGATCTCTTCCGTAATTGAAATGATAAATAAATGGAGCTAGGCAAAACCCGAGGTGGTTTGGAGTTTGAGCTGAGAGTATTGCATTTACACTTTCTAAGTTTTCTTTCTTAACTTGTGACTCTGGGGCTGAAATAATGATCTCTTTTTTTCCCTTTAAAATAAATCTTTCCCGGCTTCTAACTACCAGGGGAATATTATGAAAACATTCAGAACTAACATTACAGAACTAACATAGCTAAAAACCGTGCATCAGCATTGTGAAAAGGCCTATAATCCCAGAGAGAGAAAAACTCCAAACATTATCAGCAGTGCAGGGCTCTTTACTGTTGATTGTGAGAAACAGTAAGTTTGGGGATCTTGTGCTCATTTAGCAAAAATAAACTTGTTTGAAAAAAAGAATAAAGAAAAATGAAAAGTTAAAAAGAACCTCATAGAAAACACTTCTGTGTTACCCTTCACCTTGTTACTTCATCACCAAGTAACCTTCATCACCTTGGTACTTCATCACCAAGTAACCTCACAGGATAAAAGCAGACAGAAGGGAGAGACAGAGAGGACAGCCTAAAAAGAAGGAGGGACAGAGTAGGAGCTTCCAGCTTCTGGTATGTTGCTCCTTCTTCCATGCTGCTTTACTCATCCAGAAGAATACAGATGTCAGACACCAGTTTTACTCTGTTATGTCTTCTCAGTTGGTACAGGAATTAGTAGGAAATCTGAAGCAGCTCAGGTTGATAAAGGAGATGTCCTTAGAACAATTTTGAATGTCCCCTCCCATCAAAAAAAAATTAAATCCAGTGCCACCATCTCTCGATGAGTCCTCCGGTTCCTTTTGGTATTTACTTTCAGTATAATTTGAAAGTCTACTGTACATATTTCTATCACTGTGCTAACAACACTGTGTGTGTGTGTGTGTGTGTGTGTCTTGAAAGAGGGGTAATTCTATGCTTCATTGCCTCACAACTTGATTATGTACTCCTTGAGAGTAACCCTGAATCCCAAAGAACTTTCAAAATACCTGGCACATGTAAGCATTTTACAGTAATAATTATTATTATTTATTGCACAACTACTAAATCCCAGAAATGCAGCTAAGTAATTTTATAGATGTTTAAAAGAATTAAATAACTCATCCAAGGTCGCCAGCTAGTGGGGGCAAAACTAGCCCCAGGAGCTAGGATTCTGACAAGAAATAAAGTCTCACACATCTATTAAATGAAAGTAGAAAGGTCTTTTACTCTCTCCCCATTTTGATAACTGTGACTACAGATAGCTGATATTTTAAACATAGGAAGCTGAGAAATTTGTCTTTTTACTCTCACCAAAACACAGTTTAGCACTTATGTATGTTGAGAATCCAGGGAAATTATATTATGGGCAGCACAGATACATAAAGGACATACAGGCTGAAGAATCAAAGCATACCCTATATATTAATGAACCATAAAATACTACTCAGGGGACCTCTGTATTCAAGTTATACTTAAAACCACAGCAGATACATTTAAATATATCTATATACATACACACCATTGTATACACACATATACACATATATCTATATACATTCATGCACACACATGTACACACATATGCATACACATGTGAGCACACATACTCACATGCATACATATATCTATATACATGCATGCACACATGTATGCACACACACATATGTATTTGTGCATATATACATACTTCTGTATATGTATTAATTGTATATACATATACATGTGTATATATACATGCATACATAGATGTATACACACACGACACAGAGATGGGAATCTTCTCTATTTCTCTGACTCCACTGTAAAATGGATTGTTGTAAGAATTAAATGAACTAGGTGTTGTGGCAGAAGTTGATGTTTCCTGGAAGCAGCTGGTGTTGAGAGAAGCATGGCCAGCAGAGATAATTCAGTAGATTATGGATTTTAACAACCACAGGAAGTTGCGGCTGGTCTGCTTCTACCAGTGTTTCCCAGAAGAAATTCCACAGCAGATTTTTCAAAAAACTTTCTACCTAGTTCTCAGGAGGGATGGCAACATCTGTAACTTCTTGATTGGTAGCTCTGCCTACTAACTGATTTATGGGCACAATGCCACCTTCTACTTTGTATTTTGTGTGAATTCATAAGAGTGAACTTGGGATCTTGGACCGCATCTAGGAATACTGCATACTGGAAGACTTATTCATTGTATCCAAATAGTCTTTATCCCAAGGATACAAATCATTTTAATAAAGAATATTTCCTAGACTCTATTATGGCAGTATGAAAAATAGTGAAAACAAATATATTGTGTCAGATGCTGAGAGAAATTATTATCTAAATTATATTCCTAAAATACTCTTAAATTGAAATAGGAATCATTTTATTAGATTATTTAGTGCACATTTATTTGTTTAATGGAAACTATTTATGGTTGAAGTAACAAAACATTTACATGGTTCAAAATTCAAAAAGCACACCAAAAGTATACAGTGACAAATATCTTTATTTCCCTCTCCCCCAGTAACCTAGTTTATTTTCCTAGAAGCAACTAATTTTAGTTTTAAAACCAAGAGCCAGAGCCAGTGTTATCTCAAGGAAAAAATCTATAGGCATTCATGTAAGGTATCTCTTATTATGCACTACTATTTGAACAAAAACTTGTAATGAGTGATAACAAAGAAAATGAAGTAACATAGTAAAGGAGGAGAAAGATAAGTTATCAGTGTAAGATGTTCTGATATGCACCTAGAAAACCAAAAAAAAAAAAAAAGCAGATAAGTATAACAAGTAATAAACGGTATGAACAAAATAGCAGAATTCAAGACAAATTCATCAAAATGGAATTTTCTATTTCTGAGTAAACAGCTAGAAAATGGACTGATTCATAATTAATTTCACTTGTAGTAGTGACAAAGCATATTTAGTGTTTGGAAATTAACTTAGTACAGAGTACTTGACAATGATTCCAATAAAACTGTAAAATCTTAAAGATAAAACAGACAAAATACTTGAAATAAATGAAGTTATAAGCCCTCACCTTGTTGGAGAGAGTCAAGCAAAGATGACAGTAGTAATCAATCGCTTAAATGAAAAACCAAGTATTATTCCATCAGGAGATCTTACAGAATTTGGTAAAGAGAAAATTTATCAGGAAAAATAAATGGTCAAGGAATGCAAAATCTGTTTTGAGGGACAAATGGCAGTAATAGGGGATGGATTGGCTTTACTAGCATAAGAATACATAATGTTTGCAAAAGAAATTAACTAGAAAATCTAAAACAATCAACTGAAAAACAATTAGAACTAAAAATAGAGTTTAGTATGGGGACTGGAAACAAATTTAACATGTAAAAATCGATAGTTTTTTTTTAGCAATAATAAGTTAGAAAATATAATGATTAAAAGGGGCCCACTCACAATAACGAAAAGTTTCATAAAATACCCACGAATAAATGTAAATAATGTACATGATCTATATGAAGAAAACTTTAAATCTCTACTGAAAATATTTTTTAAAGGAGCAAAATAAATAAATAAAACATCAAATAAAAGAATTAAGTGAGATAAAGCATAAAAAGTGCTGCAAATACAGTCTGCACTCTGTCATAGCTCAGATTATCACAGCAGATGGGAACATTCTTTCTAAGATCAAAGTAGGCATTCTAGTGAGCTGAAGTCCCAGAGTAGAGCTCAATGGACCATCCATCCCCTTAGAAACAACTCAGGACTGCTCCAAGTACATTTGTGTGTCCTTTACTACCTAAGTTTTGGTCATTCATTATTACCTAAATTCTCATTAACATTTGGCCATACTAACCCAGTGTGATTTCATTCCATCCTTCTCCTCTCTGAATATTTATTTACTCTGGGCCTCTGGAACTACCTTTTGTAATCAGACAGTAACCACAGCCTCATTTCTCAAAGCCATTTTTTTTTTCTACTACACAGTACATACTCAGGCTCAGGAGGTAGACTAGCCATTCCCAGCCATTCTCCTTTATCTCCTTTCAAACAAAGGACAACTTATCCACTAGACACAATAGACACAGAGCTTAGTACCTGTGTTGCTTGTAGAGGACCATGAGAACATTTTTTGATTTCTTTTAAAATCAGAAAAAAATAATAAATATAATCCAACCTGAATTATATTCATCTTTTACTAATGCAGATATAAAATACACTTTTTAGTATTTTTTTAATGAAGGAGAGACATAGCGTGTCCCTGCTTTAAATGCTTTGCTCTTCCCAAGCTCCTGCCATCAGGGTCCATCACCTCTATTCCCATATTGGTCCATCTAACAACTAGAGTTCTGCCCTTATTTATTGAGGACCTAAGCTTCCATCCACTACTTTCCTCTCTACCTGGACTCTAATATCCAGAGTTGGCCCAACTGTATACTCAAGCATTAATGCAAGGGGCCACACTTCTAGATATGCCTCCCCACCAGGTTACAGAAGATATTTGTGCATTCGAGTTGGTGCAGGGGTGAAGTGTCAGGAAAGAATGCTAAGAGCTAGAACACTAAATATTATCTCTTCAGTCCAGATCATCTCAGACATTGGGGATAGATTAAATCTAAAAGCAGAGGGCCTTTGGCAGGCTTGGTAAAAAGAGCTAGGGAAGGCAGAGAGATAGCAATTGAGGCTGAGGGCAGTACAGTAGTCTACCCTTATCCTCTAGGGGGATACATTTCCAAATCCCTAGTGGATGCTTAAAATGGCAGATAGTACCAAATTCTACATATACACTGTTTTTCTCATACGCACACACCAATGATAAAATTTAAGTTATAAATTAGGCACAATAAAAGATTAACAACAATAACTAATGATAAAATAGAACAACTATAATAATATACTGCAGTTGAAGTTATATAAATGTGATCTTTCTCGAAATATCTTATTGTACTGTACTTACCTTTTCCCTTAAAGGAAGCACTTCACAGCTTTCTCTGGCGTATCTGAATTACCAGCATCACTACTCTTGTGCTTTGGGGACATTAGAAAGTAAAATAAGTGTTACTTAAACACAAGCACTGCAATTCCAAGAGAATAGATCCGATGACCAAGATGGCTACTAAGGGCTTAACAGGCCCATGGCGTCTGTATTCCTCGTGAAGATGCAGGAAGAAGGAATGATTCACATCCTGAATGTGACAGACCTGGATATCACAAGATTTCATCATAATACAAGAAATGGCACACAATTTAAAAATTATAAATTTTTTATTTATGAACTTTTCCTTTAATATTTCTGGACCATGTTAACTGCAGGTAGTTAAAACAATGAAAAGCAGAATGGCAGGTAAGGAGGTCTACCGTACAGAACATTTGGAAATTTTCACCAAGTATTCTCTCCCTCTTTGTAGCCCCAGCCACTCTCATCTTCCTTGCAGGGCTGGGTAAGCCAAGAGAGGGATGCCAGGTGGGTGTGCTCATGGCCCAGTGTTGCTAAGGACCTCCTTGTGCTTTAGCCCTGGATGAGCAAACCACATGCCTTCAGCCTCTGAGAGCACCATATCAAAGCCACATGTGAGTTTTCAAGGTGCTTCAACGCATCCTGTAGGGAAAGCAAATGCTCATCACAACAGAGGGGGTGAAAAATCCTAAATCCCTATTCCCCAGAAGCTTCCTAAGTTCTTGAAGTGCAAAGTAGAATGAAGAACTCAATGTGTGTGCAGAGAGCTCTTCAGGCTGTAAAAGCCAGCTGAGAGGGGCGGTAGCACTCATTAGGCAGGCTCAGAAAAGCTTCTTCTGCAAAAGGCAGGATGCTAGGTAGCAGCTGATGGGGCAGAAGTGTTTGTTTTAACTTGGCCTGGGCCCTGGGACTCCACTGTGGGGAAGGATGATTGCCTGGGGTCAGAGAATGACCTTGCCCCAGGCATCTCTCTCCTTATTTTTCTCTCTTTGTTAAAATACAGATTTACATCAGGAAGCAGCCTAGCTTCATAATGATGGAGACTGCCTCTGTGCAGATATAATCTCTGATGGTGTGTGGGGAGGGAAGGGAAAAGACAAAAAGAGACTTTATAAATTCACTCTAAGATTCAGATCGCATCAGGGGCCTGCCAGCCTCTTTAGGCATAAAATTGGGCAAGGCAGAGATTAGCACTATGTGTGTTGATGTTTCACTTGCTCCCCATTTTTTCTAAATCTGTTTACTATCTTAACAATCTACTGAACTTGCAAAAGTTCTTACACAGGCAAAACAGACCTGGAGATTTTTGATTTTGTTGTTTTGTTTTTGTTTTTGTTTCTGTTTTTCTATTAATCCCTGCTCTACCTTAGGGACACTAGCAAAACTGAATTTATTGGTTCACTTTTAAAGAAATTTTTATCTAAACTGCTCCCAGTGGGGTGCTCCGAATTTATTTAGTTTACTATTTGCCTCAGTACTTAAAAGATTAATGTATGAGTAAAAACAAGGATTTGTAAATGCTCAATGTCATTCACCTAAAGGCAATTACTCAAAAGATAATCGATTTAACATCAATATATTTTTTGTGCCAATATTCATCTGGCACTCTTCTGGGACTCTTCATGAATATAAGAAAATAAAAGTCATATTCCATGCTGATTAATGTGGGGTAAAAAAGCAAACTCGTGAAACAATGGCAGAGAAAGCAACTTGCTAAATAAAAAAGTACCAACAGGCATAGCAATTTACCTTAGACATTCTAGGTGTTCTACAAATGGGTTGAATAAATAAAGCTTATATTTTCTGTATAGTAATACTGACCTGTAAGTACATTATGCCATTTTATAAAGCTGGTCACCTTATCACTATAACTTGCAAATCATGTTCAAATGAAATAAACAAAGTGCAAGGTTTTTTTCCTTTTGAGGTAAGATCATTTGCGAGACTAAGGAAAAAATCAATAAATCACAGAAAGATTCTAAGTCATTGCAGAACTATTTAAATCAGTTTAAGAAAAACTTGTATTTTAAAAGGGTGCTTTCTATAGAAAATGCGAATCCATAGTTTCTGTGCATAGTACTGAAAAACACTTTCAGTAACCCTAGAGTCGAATGGGGATGCAAATACTAAAATGCATATCATCAAATATTGATATCATACTAAAGAACTTTATATGCATCAAGTACTACTAGAGACAAAATAGTATGTTGTATAATTTTACCTTCAGAATTTTTCTTTTTCTTCATATAATTTGTAATTGTTTTAGTTTAATTATAAATAGTTAAATCCCAAAAGAAGGTTTTTTTGTTCATTGATTTGTTTGTTTGTTTAATCAGAGGATTATTGTTCAGGGAGAAGTTAACCCTACTGCAGAGGATACCAACAGTAGTATATTCAAGCAATAAATGCAAAAACTACAGGGTGAGACTCCAGTTATGGCAGAGGAACAGAGAGGCAAATAAATCTGACATTGGAACTAAGGTTGAGAGGAAATAATAATTTCACTGAACCTACAAGTTGCCTCTTAAATTCTAGATTTTCATTGCAATTTCAAGGCTGTTTGGAGACATTTGGAATCTATGATTGGTCCTTGTCAAAGACAAAAACCAAACAAAGAAGGAAATTACTTTTATTCAAGCTATTACTATAGAGAACACCCCAGATCTGAAAATTAGAGTTTCTCAGCAGGATGGTTTCATCTCAGGCTTTTACAGAGAGAAGTGGACCAGTTATAGGTAGATTTTACAGTTGAGATTGTTTTTATAATTAGGGGCATTCTCAGCCTGTCATCTGAACAGAAAATATTTCTCTGTGTGTCTGGCTAACTTGGGGAAGAAAAACTGATCTATTAATCATTTAAGAGACAAAGAATAGAAATTTGATGGGTCTGTGTATAGTCTTATCATAAGTAAAAAGGGGTTCATTAGCAAGTTTTACCTAAGTTGTAGGGAGAAGGGTGGTTCTTTATAGTAAAACATTTTTCTGGATCACAAAGAGTGGAGGTTTTCTTAACCATCCTTGTTTTCCAGGAATACAGGGCTCAGATAAAGTTGAGCACTGTTATTTTCAGTCTATAACTAGAACTAAACTGTTTTGCCTCTTGAGAGTTTACTTACTAGAAAACCTGAATTACTTATGCAGAAGGTAATTTTCAGAAAAAGGTAAAATGATGACTCTCATACAGACATGAAAATAAGCACATTAATAATTTTATTCTACTCATTAATCAAAGAGGGAATTAGGTCAATGTCAATTCAAAAGAAAATTCAAAGACTATTTTTTATATTTTTTTGATCAGTAATGTTGATATGAACATATAAATTAATACAAACCTTGAGGAGTGTCACTGGAAAATGCATATTTCTTCCTTGAAGTCCAATTATTTTCTGTCTTGTCCTATGGCGAAGCCTGGACTTTTTAGTGTTCTTTAGCCAGGTCTTGGTGACTCCTAGTTCTCATCCTCTTTTATTGTCTTTCCTCTCAGTTATGAGTTGAGTTGTTTCCTCTCAAAATCCTTATGTTAAAGAATGTGAGCTTATTTGGAAAAAGTCTCATTGCAAATGTAATTAGTTAAGATGAGCTCATACTAAAATAGGGTGAGCCCTAATTCAATATAACTGGTGTTCTTAAAAGAAAAATTTGGACGTTAACATGCATATAGGGAGAAGGTCATGGGAAAAATCAGGGTGAAGCTTCTATAAACCAAGAAATATAAAAGACTGCGAGCAAACCACAAGGAGAGACATGAAAGAGATTCTTCCTCACAGTCCCCAGAAAGAGCCAATTCTGGCATAGAACAGCACTTTTTGTCTTTATTGGTTCAAATATTCTGGAGCTTCTTGGGTGAAATCTGAAACTGGCCCCCACATGTGGAAGGTAAGGAGAGACGAAAGAAGGACAAAGACCACTCCAGATTGGTAGCTGGCAGTTTTAATAAACTAGGGGACATTGCCTATGAATCTTGTCTTGAGTGACCAAAAGATGAGTATCATCACACCTGCCTACCAGAATCTTCAAAGTTTATATAGAGGCCTTAACTGAGTCACATGAACAACCCAGCTGGTCTCAACAACACCTTACTGTCTCAAGGTTGCATACTTGAAACTGGCTTCAGCTATGGAAATGGTGGGTTAAACATACATTCCAAGGACAGGGGAGAAATGAGGAGCCTCCAATTTCCCAGGTCCCACTCTTGGGTCATCTGAGTATAGCATCCTCTCAAGGATCTCCTCTCATAGACTTTAAGACAGAAAAAATAAACAAAGTTTCACCCCTGCATGTTTTTTAGACTTGGTTTCTCTCCGAAGATGAAAGCCTCAGTGTTTTATTTTTCACATTCTTTCATTTGAATCCCCTTATGAAATTTCTCCTCCAGCCTGACAGGGATCCCTCTCTTTCCAGAAAGAATATTAACTTTCAGAATTCTTAAACAAATACACAGCTTAAATTCAAGTAGACCCTCAAGCAAACAATTAATTTTTCCCCTTCTTCCTCATTCCAGGGTGTTTTTTAGTGTTTACATAAGCTTTTTGTTCTGTTCATCATTAAAACATATATTCCTACAACACAGCGAGGGGCTTTTTTTTAGGGTCTTTGTCATTTTTCCCCTGTGCTTTTACAGAATCTGGGTAGGTGGTAAAGTGAATTAGAATGATTTAGGGGATAGCAAGGAATTACTTGTGTCACTAATTATTGCCTATGGACACAGATTCTGATTGCTCCTCTACCTTCTGTCTCAGAGAAGCAAATCTGAGTGTCAGGTCAATAACCTTTCTGTGATTAAATATTCATGCACAAACACAAATGCACACAGGCAAGGCAATAAGAATTGCCAAAAATAACAGCAGCAGCTCTGTCCTGCAGGGCATGTAGAAGTACAAGTAAAGAGCGAACACTAAGCAGAACTGCAGATCAAACCTAATGCAGACCGAAGATGGGTTTTCTAACAACGGTGAATTCTCAGAAATATCTAAAGCCATTATCATCCCTGCATATTTATAGAACAAATGAAATAAAGCTCTTTGTGGCCTTTGTTCTTATAGGACAGATTGCATGATGACATAGGAAACACACCGAAGAATGCCAGGGGTGGCAGCATGCAGAAGGAGTTACTACCATTTTCTCCCTGGTGAGATTGGAGAGAACAATGTCTAAAACAATGCTTGGTGAAGTTTGTGGCACATTTTAACCGCTCAGTAAATACTTATTAAAGAAATGATTGACTTGCAAAGATGCTCTATGGGCCCAAATCTCCTCTCTTGATGGAGTAAATCTGTAAGGAGTTAAAAGGTTTACCTGAGAATATAATTTATAAAGAGACAGAGGGATCAATGGCAGGGCTAAATAACACTGAGAGTGCTAAAACTACTACCATGAAGAATTTATTTTGTGTTGCAAAAGTTCAGAAATTGCTCTGGAATATTCCATCATAGCTTGGTAAAAATATGCCTTTTGAAGTCAGACACACCTGGCTCTGCCATGTCTTAGCTATAATATACAAATCACCTAACCTACTTTACAGTTACTTTTCTGTAATATACAGTAACAGTATCTAAATCACTAATTTGTTGAAAAAATTAAATAGAATAATGTACTTATAACCACCTAATGTGTTGTCTGACAGATTGTAGTTTTTCAAGTGCTAGTATAATTCTGCTTTTCTTATTGAACATCTGTTCTGTGCCAAAAACTAAAGTAGGTTGTAGTGGTAAATATAACTGACACAATAGAACCTTTCCTTTGCAGTACTTGTAGTCTAGTCAGGAAGCAGACAGTAACCAAATTACTGGTTTTCTCCATATCTGAAAGTAGACTCTTTCTATGAAAACTTTCATAAGCCAAAATGGTGTAAAACAAGAAGAAATTACCTTGAATTTAAACAAAAAATATTTTGAGCATTCCCAGACCCAAAATTTAACACACACACAATGGCTTAATTTCATTCGCCACAATTAAAACACTTACTTATATCCAGTTTTACACTAACCATAACACCCTTATGAGCTCTCTTAGGTTTTTCTGATATCTTAGGACACATCTTGCTATATCCTAGGACACATCTTGCTACCAAATGCACAAAAAAAAATCGAAATAAAGCACAGATGCTCACAGACACAGTTCAAAGTGATAGCAGTTTGAGGCTGATTTGCTGAGTGTAGTGCCTGGGAAAGGAGCTTGGTGGGGCCACTCTGCTGTCCCAGGTGCTGTTATCCCTGTAACAACTCACTACTAAACAAACACTAAACACTATTTTCACTTTTTTTTTCTCACTTAAAGTTGACATATAATATTGTTTTATATTAGTTCAGGTACACATTATAATGGTTAAACATTTATATAATTTATGAAGAGATCCCACCAATTAGTCTAATACCCACCTAGAGATATGCATAGTCATTACAATATTATTGACTGTATTCCCTATGCTGTACTTCACATCTCTGTGACTATTTTAAAACTACCAATTTGTACTTCTTAATCCCTTCACTTTTTCACCCAGTCCCCCAGCCCCTTTCAATCTGGAAACCATCAGTTTCTTCTCTGTATCTATGAGTCTATTCATGTTTGGTTTCTTTGTTATTTCCCTTTGTGTTTTTTTATTTTTATTATTATTATTTTTTTTTGGTTAGCAAAAATAGATTCTAATGTAGGCTTTGCTTAAAAGTGAACTGGTGTAATTCAAACTTTCAAAAAGCATAATAGAAACTTTTGAAAATACTGTGAAAGAAGAATACAAGGAGGGATGAAGTTTTGAGTGAGAGGGCTTAACTAGTTTTGGGAAGGAAGGTGAGGTCAGAGGCAGAAATAAATCTTAAGCTTGAAATGTAAAAATCTAATAGAAGTTCCTTTGGATAGGGCCAGGGAGAAAGATGGAGAGTCTCCCAGGGTCCAGTAAAGTTTGGTAATACACAGAATTAATGGGGGCTTATGGTCTTAAAAATCTCCTAATATTTTGACTTAAGACAATATAAATAGCAATTAGATACTTCTTACACTGTTTTTGAGATTTGAGATCACTCCCATATTGAGTGAGGGGGTTCAGGAGGCACAAAGACCTCAATCCACAGCCATATTTTTGGGCATGTTCTGATCATACATCTTAGGGGAAATATGACCCTATTTCTCATTTATAGCTGACATTCTTGATTGACAGTGATATCATTCAACTATAATTTTTCCCCTCACTTGTGACACAGAGAGAAACTAATAGAAATAATAGAAATGGTACATAATGCAAAGGAGCACACATGTAAGATATACTTTTAATATTATTCAATACCTCATGCTTTTGATCCTTTCCCTTTTGTAGATGATAGAAATTAGCTTTTTGAATGAAATCACAATGACTGTGGGTTCATGCTCCAGGATCAATGATAGATATTCTTGAGGCTGTTGTTTTTTCATTGTCACTTGAAAAATGACCAAGAGCCTTGGCTTATAAGGTAGAATTTTTCAGGTTTCCTTACACTGTTTTCTGTTCTATCACATGATTAGGTTCTAAAATACCTGAAGTTATTAGAAAATTTATCAAGGCAATAGTTCAGTTGGATAAAAAGGAATTATCATTTAATCTCACAATATCATATTCATTTTTTCTTGGTGGAAGGTCAATAATAAATAGTTGTTTTTGAAAGCTGTGAGTGCAATGTTTTATTCCAAGCTAAAGAGAATAAATGGCTAACAGAAACTTGACAAAACCAAACCCAATTATCATTACATGAGTCCTGGGCAACTTGAAGGAATGAATCATTAACAACAAATTCTCAACATCATTAAAATCTGTTATTTGAATAATTAAACATGAAATTGAAACAAGATAGCAAAAGAAACACAAAATCAAAATTGCAACTCTGAGAATGAATTAAATATGGAACCAAATAGTCAGTGAAGTAGCTAGCCTACCACATGAAGATAACTCCTATCTGTATAAGTTATTTTTCTACAGACAGGAAGTGGTCTGTGGAACCTTGGGCTCTTACAATGCAAATTGTGTTCTATAATTATGTGTGTGTTATATTTCTGAGTTGTGAAAGATCATGTGGGAAAGAAAATATTATTCCTTTCTTTTCATAATAAAATGCCTAAAGCTTCCATTTTTCTCTATGGATATGGCCTTTGCCAACTGGACTCTGTTACTCACATCTATTAACTAACATCTTTCAGACTCATGGTTGGTCCATGAAAGGCACTGCCATTGGTTTCTGTGACTTCTATCATACTTCTACGACTTACTGAAATCATCTTTCTTATCAGAACTTTAGTTTTTCTTACATCAGTATGCTTAACAATTACATCCTAAACTTCTAAGATTTTTCCATGATAAAAATTTAATGTAATTTTTGATGATTATCTTTAAAAAGTTAACATAACTTTATCCTAAATTCTGTGAATCAGTCTATTAGAACTAAGTACTGACACTTTCATTTTACACCTTTAGCTGTGTTGTTTGTGGTTGTGTTGGGGTCAGTTAGTATTATTTTAATTGTCATGAGCTAATGAGAAAGGGACAGAGATAGACTTAAGACAAAAAAATGCTATGGTGGTCAAGTAAAGGCCAAAGGTCATCATGGTACTTACACTGATGAAGATTTCATAGTCATTTGAAGAGAAAATAAGGCAAGAAAATTAAATTGCCACATGGTACACAGTAGTTTGTACCAGCAGAATTTCAAAGAACCAGTCCTATAAGAGTAATCAATGCCATATTCATGTTGTAAGCAACAGAGTTAATTTCTAATTACATCTACAATTTTGAAGAGGCCCCTGGAATTGAAACTTGGCAAAATTCCAATTCTTTCGATCTCTCTCTGTTTAGCCTGTAACCAGTGAAAATTGTTACAATTCTTTTTAAGACGAATTTTCTTTAAGCTTGATTTTAGGAACAGCTCAAGCTCAAGTGACAGCTGTTTAAAAAAAAAAAAAAAAAAAAAAAGGTCTCGTTAAGACAGGAAAACTGGAAAGTAACCCAACCCGCTGTTTCAGGAATCCTATTTTCCCTTAAGCAAGATGGCGGCCGCCCTTGCACATGCGCAAAAGAGAGGCGTGGGCGGGAGTTCCGTCGCGTCGGCTCCCGCGCGAGGCAGGGATTGGCGCCGCCAGGGCTGAGAGGCGGAACCGGAAGCGCCTGTCTTCTGAGCCTCAGCGGTTCGGTCTTCTGATCTTTCCAGAGCCCCGCTTCCGGCTCTAGTTTGCTGTGTTTGTTGCGGCTGCCATGGGGGAGGCGGAGAAGTTTCACTACATCTACAGTTGTGACCTGGACATCAACGTGCAGCTTAAGATGTAAGAGAATCCGTGGACAGGGATCGTGATGGCTGCGGTTTAGGGACCGGGAGGCAAGGGCCTGTGACTTGGGGAGAGACGATTATAATGCCTGATGGCTGGTCTGGGGGCAGCCAGGGGGACTATGGCCAGGGAATCTTGGAGGAAGATTGGAGCCCTGTAGGAGAGGGTTTGAGGACGTGGTCTCCGAGAAGGACAGCGTCAGGAAAAAGCTCTTAAATCCCACGATTTTTTTTTTTCGTTCTTCAAAGCATTTGGCGGTGCATAGCAACCTTTTGAGGGATGACTGTCCCATTTTACAGATGAAGTCAAGTCTCAGTCAAGTCGTCGTCCCGCAGTTAACTATTGGGAGATCTTTCAATGAGAATGAGGCCCGAAAGTGAAATGGAGACTGCAGAAATTTGGAGAGGTAGGCTCAGGCAGATTTGGTAGCTAGGAATGAGATGAACACATGGATGGATTTACAGTAGTTCTGGAAGCACGGGAGGTGACAGAGGCTTAGGTTGAATCTTTGGACAGTTGGGCATTGTTTAGTCAGAAGTTATTAGCTGAGTTGAAGGTGAGGGTTCTAGTTGCAAAGGGACCAGAAGATATGAGAAAAAGCGCCTTGCAGGAAAATCGAGGGGCATCACAGTTGAAGTAAAGGCCAAGGGCATGACATTTTGAGATGGGAATATGAGAATAATGGAACTGAGATGGACCACAGTTAGGACAGAATTGGAAATTATCTTCATTTTAAGGCAGTCTTAGAGAAATATTTTCATGTGCAAAAGTTATCAGAAATGATTAATCACAGCATTATTCATAACATGCACCTCAGGCAAAGGGCTGCATATCTCCAGGAAGTAAATTTCTCAGATGGACTTTTAAGTGATTGTCTCTTTGTTTTCAGAAGTTAATTATCTCAGACTCTGACAATTTACTGTTCATTTTGTGGTGGTCATCAAATGATATGTCAGCATCCATACTGTACATTTGTGTAATACTTTGTACACCCACTTAAGGTAATTTCAGTAGCATATACCACTAGATGCTTATGTGGGACCTGTATGCCATTATCTGGTAGAGGACTTGCCTTCAGTCTTACTCCTCAGTATTTAATGGACATATGAATGTATATTTTTGAAACTTTTGAATAGTAAAAGGAAAGAAAAAAAAACAGGCCTATTATTAACAAATACACACATTGAGTAGTTTAAGACAAAGATAAAGCATAAATCAAAAGTTTGACAAAATTCAGTACTAACCATCTTTTAGCTTCTGAAATTGCTGTTGCTGGGTTTTGAGGGGCTGGAAATCAATTTAGAATTCTATAATCAGAGAATAGTAATTTCTTTAATTCCGTTTATTCACCCTAGGCCTTTTCCTCTATTTTTATGGGTTTAATAACAACTTGTACTTTGATGTCTCTTTCAGCACCATAATGAAATATCAAACTGCACACAAGACATGGTCTCTTTCAAAGCACTTTAAAAGCAGCTTGTCCAAAATTGAGCACATTATTAGCCTACCCCTCTAACTCTGATCTTCTTGTGTTCTCTCACCCTGTTTTGGTGAATGTTAGCATCATTCATAAACTTGGTTAAGACAGTAAACCTCAAATCATGCAGACATCCCTCTTAGTTTTTCTGTTTAATCCTCAGGTTGTCTTGTATCTACCTGCTGAATATCTTTGACTCATACTACCCCTTTTTACCCACTACCCTAGCCTTAGTCTACCTTTTCCTTTCTAATTTTGATTGGAAGTCTAACTGATCTCCATGCTTTCAGCTCCACCTCTCTGTTTTGTTCTTCTACTACTGCCAAAAGTATCATAAATACAAATATGATTGTATTACTCTCACCTCAGATAATTCATTTAACAGATTTTTGAATGTCACTGTGTCAGATGCTGTACTGAATTTGGTGGCTACTTAGTTTCATTGTCTCCCTACTTTTCATTGACATCTGTAGCTTTTTCTCCACATGAGCTTTATGCTTTAGCTCTACCTAACAACTTGGCAGTTCTTCAGACACATCGTCTTATTCTTTGCCTTTACATATGCTGTTCTTTTCTTCTGGGACAACACCCTACCTCTTTGGCTCCCTTGTCTCCAAGCTCTGAGACTTTTTTTTTTTTCTAATGCCTACAGCACCTGGTATTTCTAGGTGGTCTCTCATCCAAGTACCAACCAAACCTGACTCTTCTTAGCTTCTGAGATCAGACGAAATTGAGCACGTTCAGGATGGCATGGCCGTAGACTGAGACTTTTTGGTGTATGGTATCTTTGTATGGTGAAATTAACATTGGCTTTGAACTCCTCTGCCCTGGTTTTTATTTTCAGTTCTGTTACTTACTTTGTGATCCTTTATCTCTGAGTCTCTGCTTCATTATTTATGAAATGAGAATATGGTGAAAAGTAAGTAAGAGTATATAAAATGTTAGGTATACTATCTGACATAATCTTAATGTCCCAGCAATGTTTCTACCTCTTTTATAGTATTTTGTGCATATCTATTATGACTTATAACACTGCCTTTTTTAATGTAAAGAGAATAAAATAATTCATCTACATAGTAAAAAAAAAATTAAAAAGTACAAAAAGAACATGCAATTAAAGGTAAGTTTTCTCCCCAGAAGAAAGGACTTAACATTTTCTTGTAATGCTGTATTGATTATCTTGTCTTATATTTTTGAGCCTCTATGCCTAGTACAATAACTGTTTGTTGAAAGAATAGATGAATAAATACTCACCTTAAAATAAATAAAAATGAAACTAAGTACTGGAAAACTGGTGATGTCTGGAAGGTAGACCAAGAGTCGATGACAGGGTTTAAAAAGAAGAAGCCTAACAGAGAAATATGTTGATAAAGAGAGGAATGGTTTTAGGTATGTTAGGGTTAAGAGACCTTTGTGAGATGTCAAAGTAACTTTATTTCATATACAGGAAAATGTGTAGGTAGCATAAGGTTACTGTGACACGACCATAAACTCTTTTTTGTATTTATTGTATATATGCTTAAAAAATGTATGTCTAAACATTATTGTTCTTCTGCTTCCAGAGGAAGTTTGGAAGGGAAGAGAGAACAAAAGAGTTACAAAGCTGTTTTAGAAGACCCGATGTTGAAGTTTTCAGGATTGTACCAAGACACATGTTCTGACCTTTATGTTACTTGTCAAGTTTTTGCAGAAGGGAAGCCTCTGGCCTTGCCAGTGAGAACATCCTACAAGGCATTTAGTACAAGGTGGAAGTAAGTTATTTTCTTGCACATGGTGGGTTCCAGACTGTTCCCCCATTTCTTTATACATGTTCCAAGTATAATTTGGTAATGATTATAGGGGAATTTTTATTTTCATTTCTTTATTTAATACCTAAAAGCATTGCTTGACATGTTTAAACTAGTTACCTAATCAGAATGAACTATTATATATAGTGATATTATAACTGCAATTAAGGTGGAAGTGAATATATGTTTGTATTTAATATATCCACATATTTTTATAAGAACTTCACTGATTCACAAATGACTCAAACCAAAAACACATCTTTATATTTTCTATTCTATGCCTTAGAACGTATAAAAATTTCTTGATAGTCTGAAATGTTGACTAACAAAGTGTTTGGAGCTCAGATCTTCAAAGAGAGATCTGTTGTCATCTGTTCAGATCATATTTTTATTATTATTTTAAATATGAAACTAACTTTTTTTTTTTAAGTTTATGGTTTGTTGAGCATAGTATATTAGCACACCATTGTCAGGATGCAAGGTAAATATAATAAACATGAAGTTCTTGTTTTTCCAGAGTAGTATCATGGATCTTTAACTACCTGATAACTTCTTATTTAATAGGTTACATGGTGCAGTTTTAATGCTTGATCCACAATTATTATCCAGTATTATCCAGTATCCTGGTAGACTTGTTATAGAATACACAAGTTGTGTGCCTCTCAATGAAGGCGCTTATGCCAGCAGTGTTCATGGAAGACATGATGTGTGCCCACATGGACTGTCAGGCTGTGCTATTGACGATACAACCCTGTGCTTGCCAAGTGTGGCCCAACAGGCTGGGAAGGATTTTTCATTGTGTAGAAGCATTAGCTCTGGTGATCTGGCTACATGGAAACCAACTACTTTGATGGCATAATTTCTTACTTTTTGGTGCATAAGTATACACAGAATTAGATATATATGTGTGTATATACTTGTTACTAAGAAAATTTTCAAACCTGTAAAAGTAGAGAGAAGAATATAATGTACTTCCAAGGCCCCATCACCTAGCTTCAATAGTTACTAACTCAAAGACAGTTTGATTTTACCTATTATTTTGAAGCAAATTTCAAATATAATATTGTCCTAATTGTAATTATTTCTGTATACCTCTTTTTAAAACATAACTGCAGTATTATCATTATAACTAAAACAGTGGTCCAAAATTCCTTAATTGTATCAGACATTTTTAAACTGGAATCAGTATATCTACAAAGCCCCAAAATTATATGCAGAATTTTGTGTGTCTTGTACATTTTTACAGGGACAGAGCTCAAAGCCTTTATTAGACATTTTGAGGTGTCTTGTGACCCCCGAAAAAACTTAGAAACACAGAATTAGTTCTAGAAAATCAGCATTTATAAGTTATACTTTTCTATAGTAAGGAAAATTATATAATTGTTTTGTTTTTGTCTTGGCAATAAAGAAAATTAGAACAAAAGTAAATTCCCAGTTATAAGGAGATTAAAGTCTTTCTCCTATTTGTTAATTCCTCTCGGCATTATGTGTATGTTAGATTTTTTTTTCAAGAATATAAAAACTTCCCTGTTTGCACTCTAAAAGTTTGTTTTTTAAACAAAAAATTGTGAAACTACTTAATAAAATAAGTACTCTAACATAATTAAGAAAAGCCTTTTTAAAAATTAAAACATTAAAAATAACTGTGTTAAAAATAAGTTGAGAAGATACTTCATGTTGGATAATGTAACATGAGGATAAAATAATATACTCTTTGAGCTTAGGGGAAGACATTTGCAGATTTGTGCATTCTGTTCATCAGTATTTAAGATTTTAAAAGTTTTTACCAGTTTTTCAAAAACAGATGTTGCCTTTCTAAAATCAACAAGCTGTGTAAAGTAAACTTTACACAGCTATCATTTTCTGTAAGCACTTACTTAAATATTTTGTAAACTGTGGGAAAAGTAAATTATACCATAAGGGATCTCTTGCTATCCAGTTCTCCATTTTCTTCGTTCAGGTATTATTTTCGCGTAGTACAGTATTCCAAACTATCTAAATCTGACTTTTGAGTTTCTAATAGTGAGTTGAAAGAGTTTGAACAATGGGGAATTCATTCAAAATTTATCCATCTATTTTATCACATTCTATTCTATTCTGTCCTATCCTGTAATAAGGAAGCCCATAAGGAGGGAAACCTGTACTTTCTTTAGTTATACTTAAGGTAAAATTTTCATATTTAGGTGTGGACTACTGCAAATTTCCAAATTTTATGTATGAATATTATTCTGTAGGCAAGTGATTTAATTTTTAAATTTATAATTTGTTTTGTTCCATAAGGCATTTAAAATGGCTTTAGAGAGAGAGAGACATATACCAAATTGTCTAATATAACTTAACAATTAGAAATTTACGGTTTAGGAATGCATTAAGCAGGCTAGAGAATTAGTACAGTGGTGTGTGCCGGTTGGGGTACATGGGGGGATTGAACCATCCAGAATCAAGCATTACATTCTTGCAGTGTTTTGGGAGTTGCCTGGTAAATTTAGTGATGAGCTTAATGAGGGTTGGGACATAGGGAAAGGATGATGTATGGGGAAGGAGAGAACAGAATAATATTCAAAATACACAGCTTTTTGATGTCTGATGAGATCTTTCCATAACTACTGAAATATCTAGAGCAGTTTTCAAACTATTTTTTAGTTGCAGATTAATTTCCTTCAAAAGAACTAACTCTTCTGCAGAAGCCTAGTATGTAAAACAGGTTAAAGTATAGTTGCTTTGACTTAAAGTGATGTGGGGGCCTGGTGTTGGATAGCAAAAGGTTTGAGGCAAATGATTACTTGGTCTTATGTTTGTCTCCTGGTCAAAGACAGAATATAGAAGTGAGAATTTTCACATTTTGGGTATTGTTGCCTACTTTTCTCCTGAACTTTAGCCTGTGTTAATTAACTTCTGTGGTTTTTCTAATTGGCAGAAGATGATACTGTTTAGTATTTACCTTTTCAGCCTGGCCTGCCATGTGGATACTAATTAAATACATTCATTTAGTTCCTCCTTATCTATAGTGGAGAATGACTTTATAGTCATGAGACTTGTTTTTAAGAACTCCGTAGCAGAAATGCATTTAATGACTTTGATTCTCCTTTAAATTGATGGTCATCTCTAATTTTCCTATAGGTCCTTGAATTTACATGGTAGATAAAATGATTTGTTCTTTACGTTTTTGAAAGTTCTGTTCAATATCTTAACCAATGCAGATATATTTGACCTATACTGGTATATGCCCCTTTGAGATTAGTTTTAAGTAAACAAAATAATTTTGTGTAAAGAGAGAGAAACAATTCTTTGTGTCTGCTGGATATTTGTGTACTGTTTGCAGTTTTTAGGAGGAATTTTTTAAAGACATCTGTCATTTAAGGGAGTTGAAATTATCCAGTAAATCCAATGTGAAGTTTGAACACAGAAGAAAATTTTCAGAGATGAATAAATACTAAAAAAAAAAACAGAGAAGATCTGCATTGTTACTATATTATTAAGAACAGACATAGGGAAATCATATATAAACATACTCTGAAAGTGTAAAAAGACTAATAGCTAAGAATTATCGGTATTAATTAAATAACTTTAGGAACAGAAAAATCTCACATAATAAAAGTGTCACATGTCTGTCCAGAGCTATCTGGTAACTTACTCATATTACAAAGGTAGTGGGTAGTCTTCTTTAACCTTTTTAAGGTTTTGGCTATTATTTTTCACTTTATTGAGGCACTACGGTGTGCTATAGGACCCTTGGTAGTGTTTTGAATGTTATATGAATAATTCTGATTTTTTTTCTTTTCGTGATGTAAAACTGTGTTCTGGAGAATGCTTATAGAAAAATCTCAGTTTGATTCAAACGTTTGGTTCTAACAAGTTTAAGTATTTTCCTGGATTTTGTCTGAGTTTCTTAGTTAAAGGATTTACCAGTGTTATTTTTCATGAGCCCTATTTCTCAATTTTTTTTCCCATGTGTTCTTTATTTAAAATGGAAGTTTCCTGAAGCAGAACTGAAGTAACTGCCACATTTATTTTTTGTTATACTAACTTAATCTTTTGGGACATTTTCTTTGGCCAATCCTTGAATGGTTTGTTAATTTAAAAGAACGTTTTATGTATATACATTTATGTTGACTTTATTTCCATAGCTGGAATGAATGGCTGAAACTGCCCGTGAAATACCCTGACCTGCCCAGGAATGCCCAAGTGGCCTTGACTATATGGGATGTGTATGGACCAGGAAAGGCAGTACCTGTGGGTGGAACAACAGTTTCACTTTTTGGAAAATATGGGTAAGTATTCTCTTCCAAATTTGTAGGAATATTGTAGTTTTCTGTTTCTCTTCTTTTGGGGAGGTTTTAATACTTTATATCCAGTCTGGTTCTGTATATGTACATGTTTGATACATGTGAATCTGTCATTCTGGAGACTGAATTTGACACATCTCCTGTGGAATATGCAGATAAATTAAGAAACACAATTTGTATTACTTTACTGCTAGTATAATATGATTCTTCTTAGAAAATAGTCATTGGAAATTGGAATCATGCTTTTAGGAAGAAAAGGCTATTTGGTGTATATTATAATTGCAATGTCATAGGGTTTTTTCTTTGTCATAATGATAAAAAGGACAACAAGTTGGGTTTAAAAGCTCTAATTTGCATATAGTGGTAATGATTATAATAGAAAAGTTAATATTTTTAAAAATTTACAGGTAACATAAGTTTATTGTGAAAAAACAAAATCCATAGTCCCAAAGGGTATTTTTACCTATCCATTTTTTCTTTAAATAAAGACTTGGTCTTCTTTGTTATAAATAGCAATATTTCATCATTTTTAATGGTTGAATAGTATTTCATTGTGTGTATATACCACATCTGCTTTATCCAGTCTAAGTGAAATAAGTCAGATGGAAAAGGATGAGAATCATATGATTTCAGTCATATGTGGGATTTAAAACAAAGTAACAAATGAAACAAAAACAAACTCATAGACACAGATAATAGTATGGTGATTACCAGAGGGGATAGGGTGAGGGAGGATGTAGAAAAGGGTAAAGGCGGTATATGATGGTAGGAGACCAGACTTTGGTGAACACACAACGCAGTATACAGATGATCTGTTATAGAATTGTACACCTGGAACTTATGTAATGTTACTAACTAGTATTATCCCTCCCCCAGAAATTTAATTAAATATAAAAAAAAAGAACAATTGTTAGAAAAAAATTAAAATAAATAAAGAGCTTGGTCTTTTATCAAATATTGACTTACCTTGATATACAGTTTATATATGAAGGGCAGATGAATGTTTGATTTTTTTTTCCCTTCTACAATTTTAAGAATGAGTTGCTACCCAGGTAACCTGCAAAGGACATGATTGATGTTTATTGATTTTTGTTTTATTTTTAAGTTTTTTAATGAACTTTTGGTTTTACACATTTTTGAAATGTTTCAATCCATTGCTGTCTTTGTTCTTTATAATGCTTGAAAACTCCCATTGCTGATTTGTAGGAGCCCCTTGAAGTTGATCCCATATCCTTTTGATAGTAGGCCAGTCAGTAGTCATTGTTTTTTGGTAGACAAGCTGTTCCAGGCTCCAGACCTGGAGTCTTTGAAAGATGTCTAGTTCCTTTCAGTACAGAATATAGAGACCTTAATTTAGGTATTATTAAAGTTCTTAATTTGCCCATTTTGAAGTTGAGAATTGCTATTTCCTGAATTTTTACATCATTAAATATCATATTTTGATACATTCATGTAATATTTGTGTTTAGACTTCTGAATTGCTTTTTGATGATGTCCTTTGCTTATTGGAAAATTGAGGTATAATTCACATACCATAAAATTTTTGGCTTTTTTTTTGAGTTGCGATTTTTCTTATTAGTGTATAAGAGGTTTTTCTTTGTAGGTTAATGAAATTAGCCCTTTGTGTGTTACATGTTATGAATATTGTTTTTCTTGTTTGACATTTTCTATTGAGTTTCTTGTATGTTTGTTTATTTGCTTGTTTGCTTACTATTCATGAATTTTAAATTATGATGTTGAATGTATCAGTTTTTTATGGTCTGTGAATTTAATGTTTTGGAAAGCCCTTTCCTATTAAAAATAAGTTTTTTTTCTGTTATGGTTTTAATCTTTCACATTTAAATTTTTGATTCATCAGAAATTACTTTTGTAATTTAGAAAGGAAATGGTATGTATCGAGTCAGATTTATTTATTTTTTTAACAGCAAATAGCTAGTTATTTGTCTCAACACTGTTTATTAAATAAGCCAACTATTCTGATGTGGTATCTTCATGTGTTTAATTCATCATATATTCATATCTAAGAGAAACAATGTAGTGTGTCATATGGTGGTTAGGAAGGCAGGTTGTAGAACTAGATTATCTGTGTTCATATCCTGGCTCCATTAATATCTGTGTACCGTTGAGCAAGTTATTTAATCTCATGCCTCAGTTTCCTCATCTGTTAAATGGTATAATGATAGTATTTATCTCATAGAAGAGTTTATTATGATAAATAACCAAAGATGTAATGAGCTTAAAAAGTGCTCAGCAAATGTTAGCTACCATTATTTCTGAACCATCCTGTTAGTTTTCAGTACTATTACATTATAAAATATTTTAATGATAGGAATAGTCTTCCTCATTAGTCTTCTTTTTTAAAATTTCTCTGAGTATTCTCTACATTTTATCAGATAAATTTTAATTTCCCAATTTAAAAAAGATTGTTGGGAAATTGTATTAAATCATATATGTTAATTAAAGGGATAATCGACACCTTTAAATATTTATAATATTGAATTTTCCTCTCTAGGGAATAGGAGTGTCAGAAAGACTTAAACTCATGAATAAAATCGAGATGTAATTTCATTTATGTTAAATAGCTTGATTGCTTAGTAATGTGTAAGTATTTTAGTTTAATGTAGCTATTAAAGATATATTTATTATTGAAATCCATGGAGGAACAATAATTTAGATATAGTTTGACACTTTGTGGCCTCCAGTTTTTAAGTGTAAGTTTTGATAAATAACATGTTGTAGTACAGCAGTCATCCTACTAAATAAGTACTGTTCCCTTTCTAGAGAGTTTCTTTTTCTTTTTTTCTTCTAGGGAATGGTTTGCTTGCCATAGAGAAAAATGGATAATAGTTTATTACTCTTGCTATAGTCTTAGTTGTTAAATGTTCTTGAGAAACAGCCAGATAGACTTCTTGGATTTTCCTCCCAGCTTCTTCATAAGTGTTTACCTTTGGATTATAAGCTGAACATTCCCTCAGAAAAACAGTGTTTTAGATGACATTAGGTTATAGTTTTAGGAGACACTATTGACTCTAGTGGATGGGTGTGAGACAGTTGAGATTTTCCACAGAAGTGTGGTAAAATGACCTGCCTAAAGCAAATAAACTCTTTCTGAGATTGATATTTATGACATTGTTTCACTAGGCTTTTGGCAAGTTTTTAAAAAACAGGTGAAATCAGGAGTTAATCTGTCTATATATATATATATGTGTATATATATATATACACATATACATATACATATATATATGTGTGTATACATATATGTGTGTGTGTATATATATATGTGTGTATATATATGTGTGTGTGTATATATATGTGTGTGTGTATATATATGTGTGTGTATACATATATGTGTGTGTGTATATATATATATATACATATATATATATGAATCATCTGTTAAACTCACTAGAGAAGCACTTTTCTATGTTCTCACTAATTCATTAAGTCTGAAGTAGGGCCCAAGAATCAGTTTTCAATAAGCATCCTGAGTGATTCTGTGAAAGGTGGCCTATGGACCATATATTGAGAAATACTGCATTAGCTTTTTCATATAGTCTAGCTACATGACTTTTGCAGGCAGTTATTTTCAGAATTTCTTCCTTTACTCCATTCTCTGGTACCCACTTTATTTGTATTTCTATGTATATCCCAGTGAAAGAATAATTTTTTTACCTTCTGTCCTGACATGCTGGAAATGTGCCTGAAACATAAATCAGGAGTATTTGTTCTACTTTAAGAAGTAATTAAACCATAGAGATTTTCATAAAAGTAGCAGTAGCAATAAGTGGGAGTTAAGTGTCAATTACTTTTTCTGGTTTTAAGTAAATTAAGACTTTGAATTTTGGAGAGTCATCTGTTTTCTCTTTACACAACTGGAAAGTAGTTCATGCTATTTCTCTATGTCCCGAACACATCAAATGATAGATAGAAATGAAACGTTAGAGAGCAGCACAGATTATGTGCAATTACCTCCCTTAGAGCAGGGTTTCTTATATGTGAGTCATTGACTTGCAGCTTTCAGAATTCCTGCAATATCCTGTAATAAATACATATACTCTTATTTACTTGATTTTTTAAATTTAAAGTAGCCCACTTTTTTTACTTCCATTTAGTTTAAGGCAAAAAGTCAATATTCTCCTGTACATGGCAAACAACTAAATGCAATGAAAACAACTATGTTACTAAATATTAGAAATTGAAGAGAAAAAATTCGAATGAAATACAAATGGTAATCTATTTGCTTTGTAAAATATGTATATAATACCTGCAAAAAATGTTTTTAAATTAAAATGGTTCTGTTTGTGCCTAATTAGATGTAAGGGAATATTTAACTTACTGTCACTTAATTTAATGGAAAAATAAGGTTTTGCTTCAACATTTTCTTTTACTGCTTATAGGGCATTTAACCAAATGATAACATTAAATTTTAGTAGAGGTCTATGGTTACTTTGAACAGTGGGGAAGGAATGTAAAAATCTAGATATTTTACTCCTGTTCCTTCTAGGGTGACTCTTATGCTGACCTTCACCTTAGGAAAAGGAATTCTAAGAAACCCTATGAAATTAAAATAACTCTTTTCCCCTATGTGTCATGGAGCCTTTCTTTGAGGGTAAGCTGATTGCAGTGGAGACAAGATCAAAAGCACCCTAGGATGATACTGGACTTCCTGTGCAGCTTTGGATTGTGGAAAAATATGATATTCAGGACGTTGCAGGTGCTATAGCAGAGAGCAAACACACACTTGTACTGCTGGATCACAGCTGCTGCTCTGCATGATGCTGCTGACATCAAGGAGAAAAAGAAGTATGAGTCTTCCGGGTGGCCTCAGCAGGAAGCCTATGCAAATTTTCTTTCACCTACCATTAAAAATCATGTCATGTCCCTCTACAGTTCTCATTACTTAGGGAATGGTGCTTTAAACTGTAGTTTTGTCAGATGTTTCTTAACCAGTGAGGAGATAACACCAGATGCTCCCTACTCGTTCCTTCAATAGCCCTGTTACGGACTTAGTAGTTGTTTAAAAGAGGTCCTCAAAGTGTCTAATAGTTGTATTACATTATTAGGACACTTGTGACTATGAGCTCTTGCTATTTGTTGATATCTGTTTTGTATACTTGAGTCAATATGAAGCAGTACTTCCTGGAGAATAGTGTAATTAATAATTGAAAGACTAATCTGTTAGGATATGGCTAGAATAACTGTTTTCATTTTGAAAGTCTAGCTTATGAGATTTCTAAGTAGGTAAAGAATTCATTGATCATTAGGTTGAATTGGCAAAGAACCATACGCAAACTGCAGATTTCTCTTCCAGATGTTTTTTCCAAATGTGGATTCTGAAGTCAGGGCAGTTGCTGCTGTAGTGGCTTGGCACTGGGAGCTGGAGAGTCAACAGCAGCTGTCGCTGGGCCTTTGCTGGCATGTGAAGGAGGTCCTGCTGTGCTGTTTCTTTTGTCTTGCTTGTTTGGCTTAATTTCCCAAGTGGACATGATACTCTGAGCATCTTTTGGCTTGCCACCTGGAGGCTGTGTAACTCTCTACAAACGTTCCATTAGTGTCAAGAGAAAGTAATATGTTCACTTGGTTATTTGAGTCACTTCTCATCACCCCTACTACCCTCCACATTCCCTATCCTTAAATCTTATCTCCAGATTTATCCCAAGACACCTAAATCATTTAGTTAAACTGACTTCCTGCCAAATGTACTTATTTTTGATTTAGTTAAGTTCAGCAAGTCAGAGTATTCACTGGAGTCTAGGGAAGTAGAGAAAAGGAAGGGAAGCCTTCTGATGTTTCTGAAGATACATTTAAGGATATTCATTAAAAGTGATGCTATTACTTCACCGTACTCAGTTTCTTAGAGACCAAGCAGGTCTACTTCATATTGAATCTATATCTCAGTTGAAATGGAAATAAAATGAAATTTTATGAATGGCTTATGTATGTGCTTTTTTGTAAGGTAACTTAAAAAAAAGTCTAACATGGTAAATATTGAGAATTTTAATTCCTCACAATCATTCTATGTATTTTGTCTTAGGCCTATAAGGTAAGCTTTTGAAGATATAGTTGCTTGATATTACCTGTTTATTGCCAACCTTAGAGACCTTAACAATGGATATGGTCTTTAATCTTTGCTTATGAACTTGTAGCTGTCCTTTGTAGTTCCCAATCTAAATGTTTATGGCAACATTACCTATATACATTATATAATGGTCAGTGAAAATCCTCTTTATTATGTCAGGAAAGTCTATGAAGAAATTTTCCAGTAGTTAGAACATGATAATAATGGTTTTAAAAAAATTTATATAAAACTTTTACAGTTAAGTGCAGTGTTTTTAAAGGTGGGAAAAAATATCAATATGTCAAAATGTATTTTTAAAACTATTTTATCTGAGAGTGCAAAATGCTTTGGACTTGCCTACTCACCTGTGCACACTTTACTATTTCCACTGCATTTGACCGCTTACTCTCAGTTTTGGGAGGATGCTATTTGAGTAGACTTTACATTGTTTGAAACATTTTATTAAAGAACACTAAACAAGAAAGAACACACTATCAGAACACTACCTTTAAACCTCCCATCAAAACAAAACAAACAAACAAACAAAACCTCAGAAACTTGACAGGAGCATATCTAAAAAAACATAGTTGTCTAAAGCTCCTTTATGAGTTTGTTCAACCTTTATTTTACATCTTCTTGGTAGCTTTTTGAAGGAAACATGACTAACAAAGGTCATATGGTGTTTCATTTTAAAGAAGGATCACCAAACTCAGATTGAATTTTGTTTATGTGTTTAATTTCTGATTTGTAGATATGGGGATTTTTTTTCTTGTATGAATCCACTGTTGTATTCTCTTTTAGACATTGACCTTATAGAAGATGGGAGAAAATCAACCTGTACCTAGTGAAAAGGATAGTAATAGCTAACATTTATTGAATACTTTTATATGTCAGGTACTGTTATAAGTACTTTTTACTTGTACTGATTTATTTAAATTTTCTAACAGCCCTTAGAGATATAGGTACTCTTTATAAGCCCATTTTATAGATTAGCAAACTGAGGCACAGGAAAGTTAAGTAATTCACTCAAGAACCTGTGGGTAACAGATGGCACAGCTGGGATTCAAGTCCCAGGATGTTGACTATACAGTCTACTATTGCTGAATTGTCACTTAAAGTAGACAGTTATGTAATTATTTAAATTTTTGTTTTAGTCCTTGTAAATGTGACATTCTTTCATTAAATAAGAATTGGTCTCTATTATTTCTTAGATCGCCACTGGAGTGATGAAGGGTGTATAATCCTTTACTGATCTTTTTCTCCTTTCAATCTACCTTTAGAATCTCTGTTAATAGTTCTGACTGCTTGCAAGAGAAAAGATGGTATGTGAAAAACAATGTTACATGGATATTAGTTGCTTAGTTAATTGATTTACAACCAGCCTACTGGAGGCTTAAAGCTTTGTGAGAGACTTACATTTCCTGGTGTGGCATTCTCTCTCTCTAGGTTTCTAAAATTTCCTATAATGAACAGCATTAATTTACTTCTACCCTGAACATTCTCTTTTGCCTAGTATGTTTCGCCAAGGGATGCATGACTTGAAAGTCTGGCCTAATGTAGAAGCAGATGGATCAGAACCCACAAAAACTCCTGGCAGAACAAGCAGTACTCTCTCAGAAGATCAGATGAGCCGCCTTGCCAAGGTAAAAAAGAAACTATTGGAACAGGTGGAAAGCTGTAAATAATGTCTATTGTAGTTTAAATTAACATTATGAAATCTGTCAGATTTTTCAATTTAATTTTTTTTCTTTAGTAGTAGATTTATTGAAATAAAACTCATCTTTGTAAAGTGTACAGTGCATTGGATTTTCGTAAATTCACGGTTATTTTAGAACATTTTTCATAAAAAAATGTAACCATGTAGCCATTAGCTTTTATTCCTCATTCCTTCCTTTTGCCTTTGGCACTTACTGATTTTCTTTATATCTTTATGGCTTTCCTTATTCTGGACATTTTCTGTAAATGGAATCATGTAACCTTCTGTGTCGGTAATTCTGTCAGATTTAGAAATGTGGAGCTTATGGTTATATTTTCAAGAGAATACCTACGTTTTTTGGTGCTGTAGTTTTAAAGATGCAAGTGTTATATGTTAGAGATTCTTTTGTTGTTTGGAAGTGAAGATTCCATACCAGTGGTCTCCAACCTTTGTAGCACCAGGGACCGGTGCTCCTATAAGAATCTAATACCTGATGATCTGTGGTGGAGCTGAGGTGGTGATGCTAGCACTGGGAGCGGCTGCAAATACAGATTGAAGCTTCACTCGCTCACCTGCCGCTCATCTCCTGCTGTGTACCTGTCCACTGCCCTGGGATTGGGGACCCCTGCCATATATTATTAGCTAGTCAAAATTGCCCTCACTCCAGTTCTACTCCTGTTTTTGTAAGCAGACTGAGTTATTATCTTTTTCTTTAGAATTGTTTTAATGAAATGTTTTCCTTTAGAAATGCAAAAGCTAAGCTCAATTCTGTGCTTAAATATAACTTATTTTGTTAATATCTGTTCACAAAACACTTATGCTAGATATTGTTTAAAGAACCTTTTACAATTCTTTCTCTAAGAGTCTTTTAATTTTTACATGTAATTTTCCTTTATAGTCTTGTAAGTACAGATGACTCTTTAATGTCTGGAGAAGGTTTGACACCAAGCACTTTATAGCTTGTTGCCTCAACCTCATTGTGGAAGATCTTAATTATAAAGAATAAGTACTTGTATTGGCTAAGCTTTGTGCTTCACAGTTGTGCAGTTATCACCACATTGGATTTACTAAAATCCAATGCACTGTACACTTTCCAAAGGCAAATTTTATTTCAAGTAAACTACTACAAAAAAACCTAAATTTAAATTAAAAAATCTAACAGATTTCATAAGATTTTTGCTATTCTGTGTTTTTTTTGTATAGTCTTTTATGGAAAAATTTCATGGCTTTCTAATAAGCTGTTTAACCAAATTACTATTGTCAACTTTCTCCTCCATAATTAAATAAATAAAATTTAACTTTTAATTCATTCTGAGTTTTTGATTACATTCTTTCATAGGATATAGGAAAATTCTTAAGTTTTTAATATGTCTACCTTCTCTTTAAGAGTTTATCTTACTGATGAACTTCCATTTAAGGTACTCTGTGACTTTTATAAACCAGGAATAGTTCATAGAAATTCTATCAAATTTATATCATTCATAGCCTGTGGGTCACAAAAGGTTAAATCTCAAATGCAAGAGAAATGTAGCATGTGTCAAATAAGCAAATGTTCTTAAATTGCTTTATTTAGAACAGCATCATGATTTATATTAGAGATAAAATTCTTAATTTGAGGAGGAATAGGTAGAGTCAAGAAATATAAAGCTATATAGTTCTATGACTTGTCCGCTTTGGTTCTCATTAAAAAAATTTGTTCTTAATTTTTTTCCAGTTATTTTTGAATGGAGTTTCAAAAATAATTTTTATAGCAACTGACTGAGGCATTCTTCAAACTGCAGTAGATGCAGCATTTGAATTTGAACTGAACTCTTCTGGCTTTTTAATGGAGTGTAATGTTACAAAATGTTTCTCATTTTTATCTTTTGGGTTTTATAGTGGGAAAAAATGATGTGACTTAATGATTTTTCATGATTGAAAGACTAACCCTTGAAAGAATCGTATGGGTTCATATTTATTTTTTTGGTTATCACTGCACATTTGCAACTCCAGAAATGATGACTAAGCATATACAGAGCTAAATGAGGTGTTGGGAAGAAGCCTCCTTAACACTTTTGTTAATTGTTAATGGTCATCATCAACAGTCTAAATTTTTATTGGAGAGTATGGCAAGCTGGGTCCTCCCTTTTCAAGAGTTACTTATTAAAATTTATATGCCATCTGTATTGCCCAGGGTGGTTAACAGTTTTCAAGTAAGTCTTTATGCATTGGTTTCTAAATCTTTAAAATAGGAATAAAAATTAATGAAAATAAGCATGTTACATATAGTCTTTATGATGCTAATTGTAGATCAGCACTTTTCAAAGTTCTTTGCCCCTAATAGAATTCTACTTTTTACTTCTGAGTGGAGGAGACTTCAGAGTTTGTTATGCTGTGGCAGCTTGCATTACTGTTAACTCACATTCCCCAGAAACTAAATCGAAACCATTAAAACCAATAATTATTTTTCTTAAGGGGAAAAATGCATCAAGTTTGTAGCATTGGTGAAGCAACCGCTCCCTCTTTGAAGGAAGCTCTTTTTATTTTTTGGCACTTTCAGGTTAATATTTCATTCATTAAACAATAGTTGGTCATGTTTTTTGAGGTTTCAGAACCAGTTCCAGCCCTGCTGCTATTGAAGACAATGTGTTTTGAAAGGTCTTAGATTTGATGAAATTGGAAAGTTTTGCATTTAGAAGCACTTTACAGTGGGAAGAGCACTGTAATATGAGTCAGATTAGTTACCTTACCAACTCAGGGAATATCATTTCTGAGCCTATAAAATCAGAAGTTTAGAATGAATGATTTCTGAGGTTCTATGTAGTTGTTCATATTTTATGATTCTAAAGTTCTGAAATAGCAGATAATTGGGATTATTTCTCTTCCGAGATTTTATAATTATTACCTTAGTAGAGAATAAACCTGTCATCAGTTTCCAGTTGTGAATGTTGGGTTCATGTCATTTCTTCTGCAATGTGTATGTCTAGAGTATTATTTAGGGCTTGCCTAATATGAATGATGTGGCTGTGCTCTTAGATTTTGTTTTGGTTGTTGTTGTTTGATTAGTGCCTGCTTCTTTACTTATTTTTTTTCAGACTGGATTTCTGAGTCTCTCATTTGCCTTGTATCAGAGAAAGGTATACTCTGATATTTGTATGGTCTTAACTCCTAAACTTACTAGAGAGTGTATACTCTGTTGCTTGTTATGTCAAACTTAAAATTATATTTCAATATTTATTTGTTCTTAAAATTGTAACACAATAGCTCTCTTTCTCCCTGCTTCCCTATAACCATCCCTCTCTTCCATCATTCATTTTTCTGGTTCCACATTAAAAAGTTTGTTCAGTTAGATTATCGTTTTCCTCCTCAAAACATTTTGAAATTGTTTTTGGTACAGTACACATTAAAAACTGGGAAAGAATATGTTTGCTCATATTTCTATTTTCATACAAAAGGAACAGACATTTTAGATGTAATATTTATATTTTTCAACTTCCATTTTATGAAAAGAAATGAGTATTCAGATAGATAAGGTTTAAATGGTTGGAACAGAAGTTTATTTCTTGTTGCAGTTTGATTTTCCAGCCAATGAATTTACTGTGATTGTTTCTAATTGTTAAGAAGGCAATTGGCTTACGAGTAAAAAGGTATACATAAATCTTAATAATAGGAAAGCGTAGTTACCATGCATTGTACCCATGAGCCAAAATAAATAGCATAGTGACAGTTTTCAAACTGCAATGTAAGAAAGTTTATTCAGTTATAGAACTGCTTCAGTCTTGGCTGCCTGGGGATAATGAGACAAGAGAACTGTAAAATGAAGATGAACTATTATTTAAATGGCCTGTGAAAAGATGGTGTTAGATAATTATTAAGCAAAGAACCTCAAACTCCAGCTGGACTAAATAGTCTTATTCTGACTTATTGCTTACCAATGAAAGTTGGATTATAACTGCAACATGAATAACTGAAGTTTAAAAGCCTTTCTAGGTTTAACTTTTTAAAAATCAAATCTTTTCAGAAGAATTTTAGTGGAATTAACTTAACTCCTCTACTGATTTTACATTATTTTGTGAATATGTATAGTTTTCCCGTGAGAAAAAACAGTGTGAGAAAAAGAGACTAAATTGAAGAGTCTAGACTTAGTAGGCAATAGGAAGAAATGAATGTTTAAATATACACTCCTCCCCACCTCAATCTTTCTCATTATCGTTCTCATCTCTGAAATTCCCTAAGTAATTTTTACCAATATAGTAGTATCTTAATGTTTGAATTGATTTGTGAAAATAATCAAAGGCCAGACTTCTGGGGCATTTATCATACTTTCATTGTTCATGACCCAGTCTTTTAATGATTGTGGCCTTGAGCACATTTGCCCATTGTTCCCATCTGCTCTGTTTTTCAGCTTGTCATATTGTAAGAGTTTTATGACTAGGATGTGTATCCACCTGGGGTTTTGGATGTGCCGACCGAGCGTTAGTATTTGATTTATATTTGAATCCATGTCTTTAGACATGAAAGGTTAGTGCAAAAGCATGCTTCTCTACTGTCTCCTTTTCATTTTAGCATCTCTGCTTGATTCCTTTGGAATGTGCTTTAGTTTCTGTCAGTTTGATTAAGAGGCAGCAAAGAGAAAGTAACAACTAGATGAAAAATGTTCTGTGGTCTGAGTGACACAGATAAGTAGAGGAATGTGGAGCGGAGTGTTTAAGTGAGCATTGGTATAGTGATGTTGTGGTAAGTTGTGATGATGTTTTAGGCTGGCCTTCAGAGTGCCTGCACGACGGAGTCACTGTGATCTGGAGGCTAGACCTCAGGTTTGTCGCCATAGGGACTGGATTTTTCTAGTTCTTCCAGAAATAACTATTATCTTGACGATAGGTTCATGTCAGTCAATTCAAAGGGTCATTTATCCTCTAGAGCTATACTGTTAAATAGCCACAATCCACATGTGACAAGTTTAAGTTAATTAACATGCAATTACAAATTTAGTTGGTCTGTTACACAATCACATTTTGGATGCTGAACAGCCAATTGTGGCTAGTGGCAACCTATTGGACAATGCCATATGGAATATTTTCATTATTGCCAGAAGTTCAATTAGACAGTACTGGTCTAGAGTGACCACTTAACTAATTTGTAATGGGCAAGTAACCATATTATTGTCTTTATGGTAACCATATTACTAGTGTCTGCTACTCAGGTCACCATTTTTTAAGGCATCTTGGAAATTAAATTAGTTTTCAGGAGACTGTTGATTTCTTGGTGAGCCATGAAGGAGCTAGCCTGAAGGAGCTAGAAAGTTTTGTGAGATATTTCTCTCACTTTGAGAGAAATCTTAAAAGGACTTTATCTCTTCACATTATCTTTCTAGTGCAGGATTATTTGAATGTGCTGGCTACACCCTATTAAACATTGACAAATTGTCATGATTACAAAACATTCTTTAAAAACTTGAGATTAAGGTAACACATTTTCTGGTTACATAATTTTGTGAGGTGGGATTGAGCCTCTTTATATTATTTTATAGTACTGGTTAACATTTTGCTGAAACAGTCGCAATTGAAAGAAAGTATTTTGCATTGAATGCTTTGACTGAATGGGGTACTTGAGTCATTAATTAGAAGAACTTACTGAGATTTTTAAGTATGTGAACAAGTCTTTATCTCCACCATAATCACTTGTTTTGTTAAAGGCATACTCCTGGGTGTTGGAGTCAAAGTATATTGCCATGTTGATGCTGTCATAACTAGGGCCATTATGAGGAATAACAGTAACAACTGTTCTCTTATGGAAGCTTTTTGGCTCTGGATTCCTTAATTCTAGCCTTAAGGGTGTCTCTCTTAGCACCCATGGATCAAGAGGCCACTTTTCACAGGAAAGATTTATTTCCTGATTCAAGGAGACAAGGGAGGGTCCACATTCTCTTCATGCACTGGCTGCTTGTCAAGTAACTTTTCATTCAAAGTAATCGACATGTCACTGTAGGATATTTTGGGGTGGCCAACACAAACTCATGAATATATATATTTGTTTTTAAACTCATGAAAAGATGGAAACTTAGAGAAGTTATAAACAATACTTAGAGCTTTGGTTGGTGTAAGCAATGCATAAATTAAAAGCAATAAAAAACAGTTGTTCTTCAGATTTCTTTCACCCATAGACCTCAAAGAACTAAGATTGGCGAAGGGAATCATGACTGTGAATAGCATATATGTTGTTCGAAGAAACAATATAACAGAAACTTCAGGGTACAGACACATGTGAAAGCCCTTTACTAAGGATAAAAAACAAAAAGGACAGATGCTGATAAACTTGTGGAAACATTTTGGAGCCATAGCAGTGACTGATAATTTCTTTGTGTGATTGCAAAAAATGATGTAGCTAGACAGTTCGTAATGATAAAGAAGTCTCATTTACTTAGCCCAAGCTTTTGTCAAATTATTTCTTGATCACAGGATAATTTTTCAGAAAGTTAAGGAAAAAAGACACACTACGCTAGGACTAATTATAATCTATATGAAGTAATCAGTTGGTGAATAAAAGGAACTTTGAAAAAAATTAAAGTTGTTGCATTATACTGTGGGATTACAGTTATACCTATTTTACTGCTGCTTCACATTTTTAGCTTTTGTTGTGGGAGGATTTTCAGTTTATTTTTGCCTGCCACATTATTGAAACTAGAAATTAAACCCAACATTATTTACTTATCTGCTGTTAATGTTAGACAGACTAAGAGGACAGAGGAGATTTATTGGAAAATAAGCTTGGCAAATGTTTTGTTTTTTAGAAATATGATTTAAGAAATTAGTTTTGTTATTATAAGCTGGGTGTAATTTTTTGTTACAAGTCTTAGAATAGACAATCGAATTGATTTATGTGGATTTCTAAACTTGTATGCACATGAGGGTATTTTTGTAGTTAGATTTCAGAGAAATGGGGAACATGGAACTATCTAAGGAGGTATTTTGAAAATTGGAGGCATTACCTTTTATTATATGCTTTTAAAAGTAATAAAAGTATCAAAACTGGTGGAAGATTTAAATAGTAATGAGATACATTATAACTGGATAGAAAACCTGGCAGTCAAAACCTGATTTATAGCTCTTACAGTGGCTCATTGAATGACCAGTTATTTCTGTAGTTGTGGATATTATTTATTGATAAAATGTAGTCAGTTGGCTCCATTTTCTCTGTTAATTATAGAAATCACAATAATGCCATTATTATTATTATTATTATTATCATTATTATTATTATTATTATTATTTAGCTATTCTGAAAAAGGAAACAACTTTAGAGACCATTTTGTTCATAGGATAGCAAGTTGATTAACTATATTTTTCTTAGTTTCTGAATACTCTTCCACCTTGAAGCAGCTATATGAAATACTTTTCATGAGTAAACTGACATTTTTAGTAAAACTATTTAATAGAATAAATTACTTAGTAGGACTTCTTTATGATCTCTTCCCCTCATTTTAAGTACTGTTTTTAGAATGTACCACTAAGTTCCTAGAGATACTTTCAGTTGATTTCATGTTAGGACTTTTCTTGGGAAGTTGGTATTCTTTGTAATATCTGTTCTTGATTAAGTCTCTTCACATGAAGAAAGTATCTTTTTTCCATAGTGATAATGATTTGGTTATTACTTAAGTAGCTTAATAATGTTTGGTTTTCTACGTTACCATCAGTTCACTTATGAACTATTACTTATGGTATGAACACTATATGTGATGCAGTATTAGACCAGGTATAGCAATTTAGCAATGTGAATCTGCTACTCAGAATCACGTAATCCACATCTAAGTAAATGGACATACAGAATACATACAGGGTTTTGTCTCTTTGTATCTCTCTTACATTTACATTTATGCACAATATAAAACAAGCCATTGAGACTTGACAATATACTAATGAATGTAGTAGAAATAATTTTATGTTCTCAAAAAATATGAGTGCATCATTTATGTATTTTGTCTGTAATAATGTACTTTAAAAATCTTTTGTTTTTTAAATGTCTGTATTTTAGAGGAAGGAAAACAGTGATTAAAAGCCTTAATGGAGACATTTTTTTGCTTTAAAAACAAAAAAGCAGAATCTTAGCCACAAAATTTGAGTTGGGCAGAAGAGCCTCATTTTGTTTTATTTCTATCCTCAAAATATAAATGACAATAATAACAGACTGATGACAGCTGCTGAAATTATTTAAAGCTGTGAAACTTGTTCAGTGGCACTGTTGATATCATTGAAAATAACTATTAACTGCAGGATTTTGTATAAATAATAGGTGTAACTTTTATAAACACAGCTTATTTGAATTTATTATGTGTTACCATTCTTTTGTGTCTGGGAATCTCTTAGACCTTTATTACTAACGATGCATAGTAAAATCTTTTTTATTCGTTTTTTAAATTTGCTTACTGTTATCTAAAACTGTCAAAACTTTGAGATTTGTCTTGAAATCTATGGTAGCAAATAGACTAAGTTAGTTTTCACAAAATTAAATTCTAAAAAAATTTTGATTTATGTTCTGTAAATCAATTGTGTCTTTACAGCTATAATTTCTGCCAAAAAAAGGGAAAATGACATGGTTTTAAGACAAGATTAATCTCTGAGTTTAGCTGACTGAAACTTTTATGAGGCAAATGCCACTCTTTTACATATAAGATTTACCTGTAAAGTTTCAAAGTAAAATTGAAGATTTGTGGCTAAGACTTTATTAATCAGGAAGCTAGAAGTAACTCCAATACTTCCTAAGAATTAAATACACAGGTGTGTGCAGATTCTCTGACACACATACAACTTTTTTAATCCCAATAGTTCAAGTGAATTCTTATATACAATTACATTTTGTCTTGAATTATAAATTCCTGCATTGCTTGTATTTGACTTAATACAGGAAAGCCTCACTGCCTTATGTTTATTGAAGAATTATACTTTTAAATAATAGAAATGTGGATAAACCATAGTATAGCATGGAAATGGATTAGCTGACCAATAATGATATTCTGTTCAATGAGCATTTAGCTCAGTTTTAGTCTGGGCTCAGGAAAGTATTAAGAGTTGAAAGAGTTACATTATGGCCTTTAACTTGAGGGAATTTAGAAGTACAGGATACAAGGTAGTTGAATAAACAATCCTGTATAATCATGCTGAAAAAAAAGAATAGCCTTGCATGTGGTATAGTACGAGTACTTTTATTAGCCAGTTTTCCTGTAAATGCTTCAAGAGAAATTTTGAACTTTCACATAGGTTTTGTTAATCTAAGTTTTCTGTCTGATGATAGAACAGACTGAATTTTCTTTATTTTTCAAGTAGTAGAGTAAAAAAAGGGAAAAAGTCCAGCGTTGTCATTTTTTTCCCCTTTAGATAGCATATGTGTATCTAGACCAAGCATCACCTTTTGCATAACTACTTTTTTGGGGGAAATTCATTTATTGGGAAACTCTCCTGTTATAATTTTTTGACATGAGTAAAATCTGATACCTTAAGCCTGTATGTTTCTAAAGGAATTTTTATTAAACACATATTAAAAAATGATAGCATCATTTTATTTATATGGTTCTTTAGTTGGACCTAGTTGAGAGGCCCTTGAAAGAAATAATTTGAGAGAAAATATGTTAGCACCTGGTTTTCATTTTACATTAAGTTAATCAAATAGATTTTTATTCTTTGAATTTTTATTGTGAGGTAAAATAATTTAACATGTATTAATAAATGTTAATCTGTAGTAGTTTTCTCAAAAGAGATTTTTTAAAATAACATTAGTTTTTAAATAACATTTTTTTAAAAATAACATTTATTATTTTTAAAATAACATTAGTTTTTAAATAACATTTTTTTCTTGTTACCAATAATATGTACATCTTCTACAGTGATAGATTTGTTAAAACACAGACTATAAAAATCACCTATGACCCTCTTCCCAGAACTAATTATCATTAATATTTTAGTTGATATGCTTTCAGTAAAGTAATATGTATGTTGCATATAAATGTGTATATAGTTGTTTTTAAATCAGGATTATGTTATGTATGTGTTTAATTGAATTTTGCTTTTACACTTAATGGTATCTCAAAATTGTTTTGGATCATTCAAGATACAGGTCCTCAAATGACATTGTTTCTTTACGTTGATGAGATACCAGAAAAACTTAACTTTTATTTATATCAGTTAGCCTATGGTAAAACTGCTTTTGTTTCACATTGCTTCTCGTAAAGTCTTAGAACCTATCAAAGACATTAAGTAAGGACTTACTATGCTTGTACATGATTTGTAAAGACTTCAGGATTTTGCAGAGTGTGGATATGACATAATTCATTTCAGTAATTCTATATGGTTGGATATTCAAAATGTTTGCAGTTCTGTGCTTTTGTTAAGCCATTATCAATTTTACATTTTCTGTTGGCTTGAAAATAAAAAGTGAGAGTTATTCTTTTGAGATATTTTTAGATGGCTAATTTGATTTGCTCATATGCTGTATTTCCAAGTTATCAGGCATAGTCATAAGGTCTATGTGTGTGCTTAAAATCAGGATCAAAGTTTGATATACATCTTTGAATTTTTTAATTCTATCAGTTATCTTCATCTTATTTTTATAGCTAGATATTAAACTTGTTAAGCCATCTCTTAATTAGCCAACAAAACTTTTCCACCTTTTATAGCATCTGTAAACTTCGGCTGTATATCTGGTACTGTTTGATAAATACATGTCCATTGATGTCTTTTGTAAAGATAAAGTGGACATATAAATATGGAAGAAACTAACTGAAGGAAAATTTGTAAAGCAGAAATCATTTTTCTCTAGTTTCCTTTTGAATCTATCTGACCCCATTTATCTCTACAGATTCCTGGGCAGACTTGAAATAAATAAACATTGCTTTTTAGTCCTGCTCACTTTTTCTTTTTCTCCTGTGGGCTTTTTTAATGTAATGTCTACTATAAGGAGAAATCTAGATCATCATGACCTCAAGAAAGCTGATTCCCAGTAAGCATCTTAGGAATGTGTATATCTTCTTACCTCCACCTTGCAGAGAACTTGATTTATTTAATTAAATATTTCCTGAGGACTAATCCTGGTCTCTCACTAAAGCCTGGGCACATCAGGCTCACTGACGTACTGACAAACATGTAGATTTCTTCCTGCTGGAAGATTTCATCCTGTTTGTTTGGCTGATTCCTTATCCTTCAGGTCTCTGCTTAAATGTCACTTGCCTGAGAGGCCTTCTCAAGACTCTCATTATTTTCTGTCACAGTACCCTGTTCATCACTGTTTCAGTTTGTAGTTATATGTAGAAGCATTTACCATAAGACTGGCCCACCCCTTCCTACCTTTAAGTTCTACAAGTGCAGGGAAATTGCTTTTCTTAACATTCTGTGATTATCTGCAGAGCAGAAGACCTTAGGGAAGTTTGAAACTTATAACAACAATCAAGTAATATATATTTATGTTGAGGGTACAGGCATACCTCAGAGATATTGCGGCTTTGATTCCAGACCACCGCAGCAAACCAAATTGTAATCTTTTTGCTGGTGGAGGGTCTTCTTCAATCTGTGAAGTACAATAAAGGTAAGCTCAGTAAAGGGAGGTGTGCCTGTGTATAAATACTATGGAAAAGTGACTGAGGGCATGTATCATTCTTTTCTTCAGCTTCCTTTGGACTGTTACTCTCTCCTCCTTGGCCCCCATCAAATCCCTAAAGCTTTTGAGCAGAATTCCAAAGTATATAAACATTTGTTTTCCATCCTACCACTCTTCCACACTAGAAGGCCTTTCAATGAATGTAAACATTCACTGAGTGAGTGAGTACAAGATTCTATTAACTATTCATAGCTCTAGCACTCAAGGAGCTTATAGTCTGGTGAAGCAGGTATGAATAAGGAACAATGAACTGTGAATTGTGATCCTGGGAGCTTATGTGTTCCCAGGGATCACTACCTGGTTTGAAATTTGTTTTTTCTGCTGTTCTTAGCCTATATACAGTGCTGCAAGTTGGCCTACTTTTAGTTCTGTCCTAGGTAATTGTATTGAACACTTAAATTCTGAGACATCTTCCTCAAGCAGTTATTTCTGCCCTCCCATTAAACCTGATAATACATGTACTCCAAGCAGTTCCTTGACATGTTACTTGGTTCCTACAGATTCTTTTTATTTAAATAGCTTTTAAAACTCCTCACAGTTTAATTCTTGGAGAAGTTAGAGCTCAATAATTATGCACTTATTTCTGTAACTGTGGGCTTTTCCTTGTAGCTCTATGTGACTTCTTGTGAATTCTTTGGAAACCCATGTTCCTTAAAAAGAGAGAATGATACTTTCACTGATTTCTTGACCTGTCTTCTTCCTAGGATGGGCACCCTAGGGAGGATTATTTTTTCAGAAGCAGTTTGAAACAGACTATACTAGTTTTACCCTGCTGTTTAACACAATGCAGATTTCCTCTTTTAAAAGATCTAGGTCACTGACATTTCAGACCCGAAATGAAATAGAATTGTTGAAATTCATTTTTGGTTTTCATTATCTCTAGATGTTCCCAGCCTGGAGAGAACTAGAAGCTGCTTTAGACTGATGAAAACCACCCAAGTCTGTCTATATTGTTATCAGCACCTATAAGAGGTGAAATGATATAAATTATGGGCCAATTATAATAGCTGCTACAATTTGCATAGTGCTTTATAAAATTTTAGAAAAATATTTTCATCTAGTATTTAATTATTTCATCTGTATTGAGTCATAAAAAGTAAAAAGTTTTATGGCTTGAATAACTGAAAAGAGTGGCTGGAATGTAGCGTCTCAGAGTTGTAGATTATTTTAGAGAGGAAAGTAGTGGCCAATCATTTAGAAGTTGTGAAAGTTAATTCTAGACTTTCTTTGTTCCCTAAAGTTTAGCCAAGAGCTGACTTGGCCATCTTGAAATCCTCTCCCCTTGCTCTTTTACAGTTGAGCAATCAATTGTATCATATGCTTGGGTTTTCCAAGAAGCAAGTGCTGTGCTGGCTAGTCTCCAAAGATAGTCCTCAATGAAACATGCCTCCCGATGCTCACACCCTTCTGCATTGTTTCTGCACTAGCCCCGTGACTCATCTTAACCAATATGATGCAACTGAAGTGATGCTTTGCCTGTTATAAGATAGCTTGATCGCTTTTGTTTTTATATTTTTGGGAACAGTGAGCCATGATGTAAGATGTTTTGCTACTCTGTTGTAGTGGCTATGTTGAAAGACCACCTAGAGAGAGAGCAGTACTGATAGTACAAGCAGAAAGAGATAGGCCTCACCACCCTGGTTTCCTAGCAGAGCAAAGGCATTAGAAATGTGAGTGGAGCTATCTTGGACATTCCAGCTCCAGCCACCAAATGTCAACAGTCTTGTGAGAGCCAGTTAGAAAAATAGAAAAAAAAAAAAAAAAACAGATGTCTCACCAAAAGAATTCATGAATTCTCCAAGAATCATGGAAAATGATAAAATGAATGTTGTTTTAAGGCATTTAGATTTGCGGTGCTTTGTTACATAGCAGATAAATAGCACAAGTGGTTTGGGGACCTTTTGAATAGTAACTTTCAAGTTTGGCAGAAATTATAAAACTAATTCGAACAAATATTTAGAAATTCTGCTCTCAGTCTCAAAGTGCAGGAGACTTGTAAACAATCGGGTGTAGCATAAGTGGTACCTCTCATTTTGCAGTTGCTTTTTTTGCATTCAGCAATATTGTAGTGATCTTCACCTATCAGGGTATGTTGATTTTCCTTTCTTTTTGATCATAGTATTTCATAGTGTTTGTACCATAGTCTACTTAACAGTTGCCACTATTGATAGACATTTACATTCTTTTATGTCTAAATTTTCTTGATTGCAAATAATGATACACAAATGTGAATGTATCTAGGATAATTTAAACTTGTTCTCCAAAGTGGCCTTACCAATTTATGGTACTATTATTCTGACCAAATGGTCATCTTTAGTATTCATAGGGAAGCTAGGAATATGCTATATAGGAAGTAATATATATTAGCAGCAAACATGAGTTCTGGAAAGAATGAAAAATGACTTTTTTTTAGCATATTCAGATTTTGGACTTAAAAAATTTTTCTTTAAATTGTTTTTCTCTAAGAAAACATAATAATTAGTCAGTAACCCAAGTCTTTCTTGTCCTGATAGTTGTGTATGATGTGTTACATATAGGAATGTATCAGATTTGATGATGAGAGCATTGTAGAGCAGTTTTAGGTTCTCAGAAATATTGAGAGGAAAGTACAGAGATATCCTGTATTCCTTCTTCCCTCACATATTCATAGCCATTATGAACATCCTTTGCCAGAGTGGTGCATTAGTTGTAATTGATGTACCTAAAAACAAAACAAAACAATTAATGTACCTACATTGACATATCCTTATCACACAAAGTCCCTAGTTTATCACAGGGTACATTCTGTGGTCTTGGAGAACTTTATAATAACATGTAGCCATCATTATGTATTATTCAGCAGTTTCATTGTCCTAAAAATCCTTTAATGCTCTACCTGTTCAGCCCTCCCACCCACCCACCCAACCCTGGGCAACCAATTATCTTTTTATTGTCTCTATAATTTTATCTTTTTCAGAATGTTATATGGTTGGAATCTTACAGCAGTCATTCAGATAGATTTCTTTCACTAGGATTATGTATTTAAGATTCCTTAGTGTCTTTTTATGGCTTGATAGCTCATTTTATTTTAGTGCTGAATAATATTCCATTGCTTTGAGTACCACAGTTTATTTATCCATTTATCCACTGAGGGACATCTTAGTTGCTTCCAGGTTTTGGCAATTACAAATAAAGCTGCTGTAAAAATTCCTGTACAGGCTTCCATGTGGAGATGATTTTTCAGCTCCTCTAGGAAAATATCAAGGACTGTGATTCCTGTATTGTATGGTAAGATTATTTTTAGTTTTGTGAAAAACTGTTATACATTCTTCTGAAGTAGCTATGCCATTTTGAATTTCCACCAGCAGTGAATGTGAGTTCCTGTTCCACATTCTCATCGGCATTTGATGTTGTCATTATACCAGATTTTTGCCGTTCTAATCCGTGTTTAGGAGTATCGTGTTATTTTAATTTGCATTTTCCTGATACATATGATATGGAGTATTTTTTCATATGTATATCGGTTATCTATATCTTTGGTGAATTGTCTTTGAAGGGCCCATTATTTAACCTTGTTGCTTATTGAGTTTTAAGAGTTCTTCGTATATTTTAGGTAATACTCCTTTATCAGATGTGTCTTTGCAAATATTTTCTCCCAATCTGTTGCTTGTCTTGGTTTCTTGGCAGTATCTTTCACAGAGCAGAAGTTTTTAATTTTAAGTCCAGCATATCAGTGATTTCTGTTATGGATCATGTCCATGGTGTTGCATCTAAAAAGTCATCACCATACCCAAGGTCATCTAGGTTTTCTCTAATGTTAACGTATATAGGATTTTTATAGATTTACATTTTACATTTAAGTCTAATGCATTTGGAGTTATTTTTGAAGGGTTGATTTTTTTCTATTTTTTATATGTGGATGTCTAGTTAGTCCAGCACCATTTGTTGAAAAAACTATCTTTGTCCCATTGTTTTGCCTCTGTTCCTTTGTCAGAGATCAGTTGACTATATTTATTTACATGGGTCCATTTCTGGGCTTTCTGTTCTGTTCCATGAATGTTGTCTATCCTTTTGCCAGTGTCAGACCATCTTGATTATTGTAGCTTTATTATAATTTCTGAAGTTAGATAGTGTCAGTCCTCCAATTTTGTTCTTTTCCTTCAATATTGTTTTGGCTCTTCTGGATCTTTTGCCTCTTCATATAAACTTTAGAATCATTTTGCTGATTTTATTAAATCTAAAGATCAAGTTGGGAAGAACTGACATCTTGACAATATGGAGTCTTCTTATTCATGGACAGGAATATATCTCCTGTGTAGTTCTGTAGTATTGTTCATCAGAGTTTTGTAGTTTTCCTCATTTAGATAATTTACATATTTCATTAGATTTATAACAATATCATTTTTGGGGATGCTAATGTAAATGTTGCTTTTTTTTTTAAATAACAGACTTATTGAGATATAATTTAGATATCTCTATGTCTTTAATTTCAAATTCCACTTCTCCATTGCTGGTATATAAGAGAGTAATTGATTGTTGTATGTTAACTTATTATTCTGTGAACTTACTATAATTACGTATTAGTTCCAGGAGTTTTTTTTTTTTTTTTGTCCCTTGTTTCCTATATTTTTACATAGATGATCATGTTGTATGTGAATAGAAATAGTTTTATTTCTTCCCAATAGCTCTTATTACATTAGCTAGTACTTTCACTATGATGTTGAAAGGGAGTGATGGTCAATGCTATTTTTTATCTCATGCTGTGAGATCTATGTTAAAATTTTTTTCATTGTATTTTTTCTTCAGCTCACCAAAGCCCATCGACAAGGACACATGGTGAAAGTAGACTGGCTGGACAGACTGACTTTTAGAGAAATTGAAATGATAAATGAGGTGGGTTGTATTTCTCTTTTTTATTACAAAATATTTTCTCCAGGTTTCTAAATCAAGAGTTTTTTTGAGAATTATATATTACCAGATATCTCACAAATATGGGGTTATTGGGGTGATATGTAGTTGGGGGTTCTTTGTTAATAAGTGGAAATCTTGGGATATCTGCCTTTCTTGTATTTTAGTGTTCTATCCAACCATGAAGTAGGTAGTATATATTATAAGTGTACTAAATATCATATAAGTGAAGCAAGTATGAGTTTGATGCCTCACTTGTGTGTTCTGTCTCCATATGGCAGCTAGTATTAAGCACAGTGCTACCTCTTCACTTCAGTTACCTTAAATCACCTTTAGCAAGTCCTCTCTCCGATGAAGATACTTCTCTTATGTACTACGTATAGGACTCTGCATCCTTAATAAAGTTACATGGTTCAAGTACTTTATTTGTCTCTTGATCTTATTTATTCTAGAATATGTTTAATTAAAAGATGGCTTCAATGAAACTCTTTCCAAAAATCAGAATGCATTTTTTTTTTATGTATTTGCACTGAAATGCTAGACGTTTTTTCTAACATTTGGCATCTAAGAGAGCAGAAATAACAATTACTATTAATCACGTTAGGAGAGAGAGATTTGTGACATGCCAAGCTTACAGTGACCACCACAGATACTGTTTTCTGAAAAGTTTACAGGAGCTGGAAAGAGAAAGAAATTTTTAATTTTACAATGAACACTTGTAAAAGTTATATTCTAGCATTGTTAATTTAAAAAAAAGAAATTAGTGATGATTAACAGCATTTATATTTAGTCTGAATTCTGGGCATTTTTTTCAAATTTATTCATGTACGTTCTCATATATTCAAACTGAAAGGAGACTTTTGAATTTTTATAATAATCACATTCAAAAAGTAGTTTAATCGAAATGCTTACTTGTATTTTTCTGTTCTTCAACTGAGGTACCCCCTGCATAGAAAATGTAATGTTAGGGCTTACTCTGTCCAGCCTTTTCCATTCTCTTTAAAAGATAGGAGACCATTACCATTACCATAATAGACTATACTATGTTTCATAAAGTTGGACAATGTAAATGACCTCCTTAAACTTTGATTTTATACATATGGATTTAAAGCCATTTAAAAAACTGTTTTGGGTCAAGACTAATCATCCTTTTAGACTTAATTTTATTTCACTTCATTATTTACATAGTGTTTGCTTTTATTAAAGGGACAAATTTATACACAGAATTAACACTTTTTTATGTTGGAGAAATAACTGTCTCCCAGTATACTTAAAGTATACTGATAAAAATTTATGAGTCACTGCAAGTTGTCTTAAAACTGTTTATAAATTGTGAAAAACTTTTAAAGGTTATGTCTGTTCAGATCAAATGCTCTCGGCCCTTAGTTACACATTTTGTTTTCTTTTTGATTTTTGTTATACTAATTGTTATAGATTAGTTGTATGGTTTAAAGGTGAACTGTTCTTTGTTTAATATTGTTATAAGTACAAAACATCTTTAGTTTTGAAAGAAAATAGTTCTTATACACGTGCATACAAAATACCTTCAAGATTTTATACAATAATATCCAAACTATCGAATAAACTAAATGTCATTAAGTTTTAGGAGGGAATTAGAAGTGAATAGTAGCTACTACTGGCTAAACAGCAGTGCTGTATATAATAAAATAGTAGTGCTGTAACATTGCATTTATAATAACAAAATAAAAATGTGTGACATTTCAAGTTGTTCTTGATAGATCTATGTCTTACTGAGTTGGGAATAGTGGTATATACTGATCCTTTAATAGAATGTTAAAGATGATTATTTTTCATGAAAATCTTTTTTTTTTTAGAGTGAAAAACGAAGTTCTAATTTCATGTACTTGATGGTTGAGTTTCGATGTGTCAAGTGCGATGATAAGGAATATGGTATTGTTTATTATGAAAAGGTATTTGCCTTGGAACTGTTTATGGTATCTAAAGTAGAGGGGAGGGTAAATATTAAAAAAAATTACTGTTATTCCTGCTGAGATGAATTATTTGGTTGCACGATAGCAGCAGACAGCTGTCAGCAGCAGCTGTTTATGTATGCACAAATCAAATCATATAGCTACAACAAGATTACAAAAGCCAATCATTCATGTAATACAGTTCTGGGTTACAGAATTCAATAAATATGCAGGAGATTAAAAACTTTTTGATTAATTGTTCTACAAATTGGCAAGTAGGACATTAAAGCTGTAGCTTTATTAACAATTAGAATTCATTTAATAAATAATGTTTTAAAATAGTAATTTATTGAGAGTTAAGGTTATGTTTGTTATTTGAATATGTGTGTGTGTGTAGTGTGTTGGAAATTTATATGTGACTCTAACATAAGTATGCTTATAAAACACTTTACACGTCTGCATTTATTAGTATAATATATGCAGAATGAATAAAATTATGTTATCAGTAGGCTGTGATAGCACATATGCAGTTCTAGATTTCCTCTGGCTCATTATGCAAAAGAAAGTAACGTATTTTTGACATGTAGCTACTTGAAAAATATCTGTGCCTCAAATGTTTGTTGAAGGGTCTTTAAGTATTATAGAAATAATTCTATGTGTAGTTTAAAACCACATAAAATAGGTACTTTTTATTATTGTAGAAATGTTAAGGCAGGTACTTAAATTAGTGTTAATGAGGACAAACTTTTTTTTAATTTTTATTTTTCAATAGGAGTTGACATTCAATATTATTTTATATTAATTTCAGTTGTATAGCATGGAAATTTATATTATTTACTAAGTGATCCCCCCAATTAGTCAAGGACCCACCTACCTGGCACTATATATAGTTATTACAGTATTATTGACTGTATTTCCTTTGCTGTTTTTCACATCCCTGTGACTGTTTTGTAACTACCAATCTGTACTTCTTAATCCCTTCACCTTTTTTACCCAGCCCCTTAGACCTCCTTCTATCTGGCATTCATCAGTTTATTCTCTGTATCTATGAATCTGTTTCTCCTTTGTTTATTTTGTTCTTTAGATTCCACATATAATTGATATAATATGGTATTTGTCTTTCTCTGGAGGACAGACTTTTGATACATGGCATAATAGAATAATATTCTTATAGCATATAGCTAGGCTCATAGACAGTGTATTTGTTCATTAGAAACAACACTTTAAAATTACTTTTAAACTTTAGTGTTATTTGTTAAAGCTGTCACAAGTGATTTTTGACAATATATTTGTAACTATAAATTACTGTTGGAAGGATGTTTTCATAATGGAAGTCTAGGATTTGTACAGTTAATTTATTATCACTTTCCTGGTATTTTTCAAGTTACTATTATTTTTTCTCTTTAGCTTTTATACCTTCCCTTTAGTAGAAGGTTAGGAAATGTTAACTTGTTTCAGCTTTTTATTTTATAAATGAAATTGGGAAAAAATAAGAAAGATAAACTAACATTGTTTATTAATTCAGTAGAAAAGCTATGTTAAAAAGAGAAATGTAGGTGAGTGAAATTTTTGTCACCAATACATTTTAATAAAGTTACATTTTACATTTAATATTACATATAATTCATTTAAATAATATTTTCTGCCCATGTGGAGTTTATATTACAAAAGCTAATGAAGGTGGTGTTTTACAACATTGGAGATGTGAAGGATCTTTTGAAAGACGGCTTTGATAGTAGATGAAATAAAAACAGAATAGAAATTAGAAGAATTTCAAGTATTTTCTAAAAAGGTTCTTGACCCCATTCTACTGCTCTTTGAAAATTGCCCATAAATTAATGCCTGTGTACCTACCGTGTCATACTTCCACTTAGTGTAAAGATTGCTGGGCCAGTGGATTGAATCTAATGGAAATAGACTTTCTTGTCACCTGTCTTTTGTGACAGATAGCCTTAGTGAAGATTACTTGTCACAGTTGGGCTGATAAATATGTTTTCTGGTGTTGTGACTGAGAACCAGCCTGTTAAACAACAGCTGTGGGAATTTGTGGTTTTCTCTAAGACTCGATTACTGAACTAAAGTCACAATACTTCTCCCTTTTCAGTTTCTCCTGATTTTGTTGAACATATCTAAAATGGAAACTATAGTAGCATTTGGAAATTGACAAAAAATCTTACTGTTTATTGTACAATTGTGAGGAAATGATTTTTTTACCTTAATTAGTTTAGCCTTTTCCAGTATGTTTGCAGTGACATTTATTATACTGAATTACCTTTCTTGCCTGAATTGGATAAAAATAAAAGCCAACATTCTTCAAAAATGATAATACCAACAAAATAAGACAGCTTTATGTCTTAAGAATTGATTCTCTTTATTGAAGTTTGCATTATGTTGAGTTAGGTGCCCCTGTGAGATGCAGTGCTGCTGAGTCTCTTGCTGTATATAAATTTGAGTAACATTAATCCCACACTTAAAATTCTTCTTCTCTGAATAGAACTTAGTTGTGATTATTTGAACTTACAAACATCCACTTAGCAGTTTTTGCAAGTGATGCAATACATCCATTATCCCATTAAAATTAAAATCCATTAAAATTTATATTTTAATTATGCTCTGTGGTTTCTTGTTCCGTGTTTGAAAATTAGGACATAGTAATATGATGACCTGTAGTCATCATAGAGTTAAAAAAAAAGACAAAAACAATCTAATTTCTAGACCTCATATTCCTAAAAACTGCATTACAAATTTTTATTGTTAGAGTTTATTTTTTCCAAAATATTTCCTAAGCAACAAAAGGTAAAAAAAATAGATGTGTTTTAAAATATAGTAGGAATGAGAATAATTTTTTTAAAGGAAGGAGTGATGTTCATTAAATGTAATTAAAATACATTGGAATATACGTTATCATGTATTATTTCTTACCATTGGGCTAAATTTTACTTATTTTTTTTTACTTATTATACTGTAATCCAGGATGGTGATGAATCATCTCCAATTTTAACCAGCTTTGAGATAGTGAAAGTTCCTGACCCTCAGATGTCTATGGTGAGTTATTTTCAAGTTTCTTATAAAAGTGCTTTACCTCAGAGTGACTTAGACTCACATCATACACTTTCTTTTTAAAAACGTGTATCTCAGTTATCTAAAATTGATTTATAAATCCACTTTAGCTGTCTGGTTCAGATGAGATTTTTATAAGAAATCTTAACATGTAAAAATAAAGTCAGGATAGTACAGTGTTGGGGAGCCATTTTATTTGGATTATTGAAAAAGCTGGGGAATGTAGTCTTGAGTAGGGTCTTGGGAGACCAGGTGCAACCTCGGAGATACTGCATGTTTGGTTCCAGACCGCTGCAATAAAGCAAGTCACATGAAGTTTTTGCCTTCCCCATGCATGTAAAAGTTACACTTATACTATACTGTAGTCTATTAAGTGTGCGATACCATTATGTCTAAAAAAACAATGTACACTAAAAATTACAAAAATACTTAATTAAAAATACTTTATTGCTAAAAATACCAATTGTCATTTGAGCTTTCAGGGTATTGTGATCTTTTTGCTGGTGGAGAGTCTTGTCTCAATGTTGATGGCTGCTGAATGACCAGTGTGGTGGTTTCTGAAGGTTTGGATGGCTGTGGCAATTTTTTAAAATGAGACAGCAATGAAGTTTGCCACATTGATTGGGTCTTTCTTTTACAAATGATTGCTGACTAGCATGCATTGCTATTTGATAGCATTTTACCTACTGTAAAAAGTCTTTCAGAATTGAGTCAGTCCTCTCAAATCCTGGTACTGCTTTATCAGCTAAGTTTACTAAGTATACATAATATTTTAAATCCTTTGTTGTCATTTTAACAATCTGCACAGCATCTTCAACAGGAGTAAATTTCATTCTAAGAAACCACTTTCTGTGCTTATCCATAAGAAGCAACTCCTCAGCCATTCAGGTTTTATTATGAGATTGCAGTAATTTAGTCACATCTTCAGGCTCTACTTCCATTTTTATTTCTCTTACTGTTTCTATCACATCTGCAGTTACTTCCTCTACTAAAGTCTTGAACCCCTCAAAATCACCTGTGAGGGTTAGATTCAACTTCTTCCAACCTCCAGTTAATGTTGATAATTTGACCTTTTCCCATGAATCATGAATGTTCTTAATGGCATCTAGGATGGTGACTCCTTTTCAGAAAATTTTATATTTACTTTGCCTAGATCCATCAGAGGAATCACTGTATGGCAATTATAGTTTTGCAATACGTGTTTCTTTGGGCTTGAAAGTCTAAAGAAAACAACATCAATCTATCAGAGCTTTTGGATGACCAGGTGTCTTGTAAACGACAGTAATATTTTGAAAAGAATCTTTTTCTGAGTAGTAAGTCTCAACACTGGGTTTAAAATGCTCAGTAAACCATGTTGTAAACATATAAGTTGTTATCCAGGTTTTGTTGTTCTATTCATAGAGCACAGATTAAATTTAGCCTAATTCTTAAGTACCCTAGGGTTTTCAGGATGGTAAATGAGTGTTGGCTTCAACTTAGTCACCATCTGTATTAGCCCCACACAAGAGAATCAGCCTGTCCTTTGAAGCTCTCAAGCCAAGCATTGGCTTTTCTTATCTAGCTATGAAAGTCCTAGATTGCATCTTCTTCCAATATAAGGCTGTTTGGCTACTTTGAAAATCTGTTGTTTAATGTAGCTACCTTCATTAATTAGCTTATTCTTCTGGATAACTTGCTGCAGCTTCTACATTAGCACTTGCTGTTTTACCTTTTACTTTTATGTTATAGAGGAAGCTTCTTTCCTTAAACTATATGAACCAACCTCTGCTAGTTTCAAACGTTCCTTCCAAACATTTCTTCCATGGCTTCCTCACCTCTCTCATCTTTCATAGAATTGAAGAGACTTAGGGCCTTCTCTGGATTAGGCTTAGGTTTAAGGGAATATCAGCAATAAGGGGGTTTCACATTCTTATCATTTGTGTGTTAACTGGAGTAGCACTTTTAATATCCTTTAAAAATTGTATTCACCACTTGATTCGTTGTTTGGCACAAGAGGCCCATCTTGGCTTGTCTCAGCTTTCAACATGCCTCTCTCACTGTCTAATAATTTCTGGCTTTTGATTTAAAGTGAGAAGCATGTGACTCTTCTTTTCACTTCAATACTTAGAGGCCATTATAGAGTTATTAATTGGCATAATTTCAGTATTTTTATGTCATAGGGTAGAAGTCTCCAACCCCTGGGCTGTGGAGGTACCGGTCTGTGGCCTCTTAGGAACACGGCCACACAGTAGGAGGTGAACGGCAGGCAAGCAAGCAAGCAACGCGTCACCTATATTTGTAGCTGCTCCCCAGCACTCGCATCACTGCCTCAGCTCCACCTTAGATCATCAGACACTAGATTTTCATAGGAGCACCTGATGCCAAAAAGGATAGGGACCTATGTCTTAGGGAATAAAGAGGCTTAAGGAGAGGGAGAGAAACCAGGTAAAAGCGAGTCAGTGGGGCAGTCAAAACATCCACAACATTTATGATAAGTTTGCTTTCTTATATGGGTAGGTTCATGGCACCCCAAAACAGTTACAATAGTAACATCAAACATCACTGATCACAGATCACCGTAACAAACATGATAATAATGAAAAAGTGTGAAATATTATGAGAATTACAAAAATGTGATACAGAGAAGAGAAGTGGGCATATGCTTTTGGGAAATGGTGCCTACAGATTTGTTCAAGGCAGGGTTGTTATAAACCTTCAATGTGTAAAAAAAAACCCTCAGTATTTCCCAGGTTCAATAAATCAAAGAACAGTAAGATGAGGTACGCCTATATTTGAAAAATTATCATAAGTTGTACAGAAAGGGAATTAGTTTATACCAGAATATAACACTAGGATCAGTGGATGAAAATTTTAGGGAGACCGAGTTGGTTGTCAAATATGGAAGATTGCTATAGCTACTAAAGGTATTCTGTTTGAATCATGGTATCCAGATGATTTTGAGATACCTGTCTGTTGAAGTTTTGAGATGATAACTCTCTCATGGGTATGAAAGAATAATTCCTGCTTTGCAACAGATGTTTAATTAGATGACTTTAGATTTAGAAAGTTTCAGGGGAAAAATTCTTTTAGCAGCACAATAGATACCATCACATTCATACTTATAATTCATTCATATCACTCTGAACTATTTCTTATATTATGCATTTCTAATTAGATTATAACCTTCTTAATCAGACCAAAGTAGATTAAAAGTTGTATATTGAAAAATTAAAACATGATGACTGAGGTAAATATCAATCATTAAAGCAGGAAGTAATGACTGATGGCCTAACAGTAGAGGAAGAGATAGGAAAAATAAGAGTATAAAAAGTGAGGGAAAAAAAGTCACTTGGGAATCTTTTAGAAACAAACCCTACATATATTCATAGTCCCTATTCACAACATGTTATGATTGAGTTAATATATTTAAAATTTACACTTTTCATTATAAAAATCAAATAACATTTTGTATTCTGGATATTTGAAACACAAATGGATATACTCAGTGGTTACCTTCAAAATGGCCAAGAGTAAACAAATTTTGTCACTTTGAAATCATAGATATCACTTTTGCTTAATTTCTACCAAAGTACCAGGTATATGAGATGTCTGTATATGTAGTATGTTATTTTCCAAAGAAAAAACTCATTAAAAGTTATAATTTTAACTATATGGATACTGTAATTAAAAACAAACAAAAGAACTAGGGTTCCTGTTAAATATTTTTTGTTTTAAATGTAGGCAAGCAAGCAAGCAAACAAAAACCTTATTTTTCTTACCTCTTGTGCTCAAAAATTCAATTCAGTTTGTAGCTATAATTATTTATTATATAGAGGAATATTTTAACAAAGTAATTTTGAATGCCACTGAGCTGGTATACCACTGACTATAAAACTTCTGTTAATTACAGTTATACTAGCACATGTACATACACAAATAGACTGGTAGAACAGAATAAAAAGCCCAGAAATAGATTCAAATAAACATGGAAATTAATGTATGATAAAGGTGGCGTTTCATCACTGGAGCATAGTGTTAAAGAACAGATTAGCCATTTGGGAAAATATAAAATTAAATCAGATCCATATCTCCCACCATAAATAAAGAAAAACTCCAAATGGATCAGGGATTTAAATGTTAAAAAATGAAACTTTACTAGTACTTTACTCTCACTGTAGAGAAAAACTTTCTAATGATGACTGAAAATCAGAGGCAGTAAAAGAAATGATTGATAATCTTGAGTGCATCACATAATTGGCTGCATGGCAAAAACACTGTAATAGAGTCAAAAGACTGTTAATAAATTTGAAGAAAGTATTTATGACACATCACCAACCAAAGGGCTGAATATTTAATGCATGAAGAACTCTTAAGAACAAAGAATCAAAAAGCTAATTGAAAATTAGGAAAAAGATATTAACAGACAGTTTATGCATGTAAAAATACATAGAACAAGAAGTATTTTAAGCAAAAAATAGTATATGTAAAACAATTTTGGCTGTAGGTAAAATGGTCAACAGCAAATATATATATTTAAGTATGTGGTCCCTGCCCTCATTTACTACTGGTGGTTAGACTGCTAAGATGAAAATATCACAAGGTTTTTAGCAGCTTATAGGAAGAGGGAATGCTTTGACAACTCTGAGTTGTCAGGGAAGATCGTAGAATGAAGGGGGTTTTGAGTGAATAGAGAATATAAAAACCTGGAGTATGTGGAAAATGAAGGGCAGATGTTTTAAGAAGCTGAAATGGTGTGGGTATGTTATGGTATTGGTGGAACATAATGCATGCTTTTTTCCATGTCTCAAAAGGTGATATGTTTTTAAAATATACATAAAACTGTGACAAAAATAAAATAAAGCTGTGACAAAAATAAAATATTTAAGTATTATAAAATGGTCTTAAGTAACTATTTACTTTTCTGTTTCTAACTGGCTATTGGGACTTTCTTTTGGTGAAGTTTACATTGTTGATTAATATTTTAAAATTATTTATAGGAGAATTTAGTTGAGAGCAAACACCACAAGCTTGCCAGGAGTTTAAGAAGTGGACCTTCTGACCATGATCTCAAACCTAATGCTGCCACGAGAGATCAACTAAATGTAAGAATTTATAAAATAGTAACATAAAAATAATTAAATGAGTATTTTAGTTGCAAGTGATACAACACAATTTCAGTTAAAAGTGATTTAGATGAATTTTTTTTTCCCAAGTTAACAAACACCACATGATTTCAACAGCTTCATACTCCTGAAGTTTTGGTTTTATTTTGGAGCTTTCAGTAAACAAATTAGCCCTGGAGACAGCTATAAATAGTTTGCAATTTTGTGATTCAGTGTTCTCAGAAGCTAGCCCTAAAGTACATTGCCTGAGGCCTTGGTGCACACGTGTGTTGTTGCACACATTGACTTGATAAGACAAACAAACACGTCTTGTTTGGATTTTTCCTTTTTTGAAGTGGTGGCCTTTTTTTATTTTAGTTTATTTTGTTTTTGGTTGAATTAAATTAGTTCTGTAGTTATATACTGTTATGTGGAGTATGACTTTTTCATTTTATCTTTTATTCTCCCTTATACTGTGTTAATATCCTTTCTGGATGATAAGTACAGCAAATTTAAGTCTTACTTAGTTGCATGTACATTCTCCTCTGTAATAGTTCTATTATAAAAATATTTAAGTAAATGAAAAAAATATATAAATGAACTGGAAACAGATAGGAAGAATGTATTTGACAAAAGTACCTCTTTTTGTTTTGTAGATTATTGTGAGTTTTCCTCCAACCAAGCAACTTACATATGAAGAACAAGATCTTGTTTGGAAGTTTAGATATTATCTTACTAATCAAGAAAAAGTAAGTTTTTGAGTATTTTCATATATCAAATTAGCCTATAAACTTTGTTGCTGATGAACAAGAGGAAGTAAAACTGCCATGGAAATATAGAGTTATTGTTAAATTTTTAAAAAGTTACAGAACAATATTTATGATATTTCATTGAAAAAAATTATGGAGGTATACACACAAAGACACATATACACATTTGTTGATGTGTAGACAGTGACTGAATGGTTTAAGTCAGAGAGATTTGGGTTCATTTTCCAGCACTACAACTTACTATTCCTAGGTAAAGTGAGGCACATTACTTTGGAAATTTGATTTTCTTATTTTTCTGATGATGACAACCTCCTTCTCAGTTGAGATCATACAGGTGAATAACTTGGCTGAGTACCTGATACACAGTAGGTACAGAGTAAATGTTGATTCACTTCTGTCTTCATTCTTCTCGCCTCTTTGAACATGGGTGATGAGCAAAATATGTTATTAAAAGAACTATAGAATTCTGGAGGAGATGTGGTTAGAGAGAGAGTATGAGAAATATAATTTGAAATGTGTAAGTTGAGTTGGTGCATAATAGCTAGCTTATAGTGCATGATAGAGGCTAGTTTAGAACTAGACATTTACTTTCCATAATGAAACCAGGGAGTACATAAAGTCTCTGGAGAGACTGGATTGTGATGAAGTAAGTAAGTAGTCTGGCAACTTGGTTGTGAGTCTTTGTTGCCACTAAGAACTTTTTGACTGCAAGCAAAAGCTTTAATTTACTCATATTTAATATGTGTTATTTAAATGATAGTGAACTTTATCTCTTCCAGTTCTTAAAGTAGTCTGTAAATTCTTAGAATATAGATTCAAGGGATAACTCTTAAAGTATAATAATCATTACCAGCATCTTTTGAACAGCTGTTGTATCCAGGGATCTTTTTGGTCCCACAACCCCCACACACTAATTAGGTATTATCCTTGCTATTCTACAGATGAGGGAACTTGAGTCTTAGCAATTAAGAAACTTGTGCAGAATCACAAAGTTTATAAATGCTGCTCTTTGGTGTGATCACATTTATGAGTTCGAAGAGAAGGTAGTCAGTGAAGATACAGAGTAAAAGCGATTATAGGGAAAACCTTTGCAGCATTGTGCTTATGCCTTGGCAGAAATTACAAAACGCACTGGGCACAAAACAAGCATCAAAAAGTTTAATATCTGTCAGAAAATTATTATATAATTATGTAAGAATAAATATGTTTCACAACCTCATGAGATGGTCTTTAGCTACTTTGTTTAACTTGTTTTTCTGAAGGAGTTGTATTTTCTTTAGTTTCAAAAATAAAGATAAATAGGTAGTTGTAATTCCTCTTATCTCTTCAGTTTTTCCTCCTTATCTTTGATTGAGGCCTTTGGAAATTCTATGTAAATAAACCATAGTCATTCTTCTTATATTCATAACAAGAATGAGAGAAGAATTAAAAATTTACCATAGCTTCAAGTGTTTCTCTTTATCACTGCAAAAAAAGGAAATATTCATTAATAGAATCACAGGTTTGTGATTTTGTGTTTTATGAAAAAATCGAGTTAGTATATGATACTCTGTTAAATGAAGAATAACTTTGGTCACAGAAATTGCATCTCGAATGCAGCACAGTCTTGTCTAAAATACACAGCAAGATATTGAATTAAACCTCTTAGAATATATAGGTTCAAGAAGCATAGAATGGATTTACAGAGCAGAACCGCCTTAGATAGAAAGGCTTGCAAGAAAAATTGTTTGTTTAAACAAGTAGTCACTTCCCACTGAAATTCAATTACTTCTAGATATGTGCAAAAGAAAAAAAAATGCTCAAGTGATATAAAGTATGTGACAAGTTTTATTTAACTGGTTGATTTCAAGTTTTCAAAAAGTGAGTGATGAAACTTCAATTCTCAGGACATATTATAGGATTCTTATGACCACTAGAATTGAGTGAACAATATTTTTTTAACATTCAGGAAATACTTTTCAAAATGTCTGTTGGCCTTGGAGTGACCAGAGAAATTATTCACACAGCCACATTTGTATCTTTGTAATAATTTAAAATGGGTTTTGTAGAAAACAAATACTTTTGTACCCTTGTCCTTTAATTTGTTTACTCAAAGAAATTCTTTCCATGTCAGTTCCTCAAGAACAGTGATTTACATTATTTGACATTTGGGCCCTGAGGCTTAAAAGATTTTCTACAGAGAAAGCGGTGCTCAGAAAACAAATTGGTGGAAATTGGTTCTTACAAAGTTATACTTCTTATTTATTTTTAATTAAATTTGGTCTTTCTACCTATAATTTTTCTAAATGACTGTGTATCAGAGCTTGCCGGCAGTCTTAAGTATTTCAGATGAAAACCTCTAGTCTAGACTTTAATTTGTGGCCCATAGCATGTAAGAAATGACTCATTTTTATGGAACTCAAAATGTGAATGTTATCACTTTCTTCAAAACTTGTTTTTAACATAGTAAATGGCCTTTTCATAGAAATGTTGATTAAAAACAACTGTTACATTAATGCCTTTTCATTATGTTTTGGTAAAAACATACAGTCGGAAGAATAGTATCTGTTAAAGGTAATAGTGATGCACTGAATATTCTTAAGAGGTTGCTTCTGAAGTAGTGAGACAGTGATATCAGGACTCAGGACATGAATAATTACATTTGTGCATCCTGACCAGAAGTTGGTGGCGAATCATAGCAGAAATGAATTCAGTTCAGCAAGGATTTGTCATCAACTTTTGGCCTAGTATTATTCAAGACTCTGGGCTTCAAGCTGTAATTTCTCTGTCTTCATATAAACTAAAATTGCTTTAGGGAAAGGATATTTATCTACTATCAAAATGGAGAAATATAGGATAGTAATTGATCAAGGGTTACTTTCTTGATAAACATTTATGTAAATAATAGAAATGCGGAGCAGAATAAGATCAGTGTGGAGGAGGTTTCACAGAGCAAAGATTGGTCTTAAAGTTTGTAAGCTTTCATGGTATTTTTTGTTTGATCATTTTTCATAGGGAAAAAGAAAATGAGTAAAGCAGAGTGTTAGGTTCAGAGACACAAAGGTACAAATGGTTATGAAATAGAAAAGATGTGTCAGTTTGTGATGAACCTTGTTTTTGGAAGTTGGATTTCCCTGGCAATAGGAGACTACTAAATCAACAGAATGTGTCTTAACAAGCGATGTTTTAAGGAAGGTGAACCAGGGTAGAATGGAACAGAGCTGAGAATGAAAAAGAAAAGGCAAATCAGAAGATCATGTACTGATTTTTAGAGATATTTTGGAGGCAAGGGAAGTAGAGGAGAATGTATAAAATGACTTGGAGACAGCACCCCAGACTCAGGCCTGAATGCTGGAAGTAAGGAAATATAGCAAGTGGAAGGAGAGGGCTAAGGATGTACTTTCATTTTTTAATGTTTTTAATTGAAAGTATTAGAAGAACAAGTGTGATGTTGTGATATAGTAAGGAATATACATTTGGTCTTTGGTTCCTGGCATACTTTCTAAAATACTCAGAACTTCCTCAGTGGTAGGGATGAGAAGAGCATCTTTAATTACTCATATCAAGTCCCTTTCACCCATACTGGGGTTTATGCTAATGAGATGACTTGGAGGATGGGGCTGGTTGCCAGAGGAACCAATCTTGTGAATAGAAGGTAGGAACTTTCAGCTCTACCCCCTGACTTCTGGGAGAGGGGCTGGAGATTGAGTTAATTACTAGTAGCCAGTGATTTTAAAAAATCATGTCTGTGTAATGGAGCCTTCATAAAAACATATGATTGGATTCATAAGCTTCTTAGTTGGCAAACACATCCATGTGACAAGAGAGTGGCACACCTTAAACTATATGAGGACAGAAACTTCTGTGCCTGGAACTCTTCCAGACCTGGCCAAATGTACCTCTTCATGTGGTTATTCATTTGTATCCTTTATAATATATCAGTAATAATAAGTATTTCTCTGAGTCCTATGAACCATTATATCAAATCCTCAAACTGGAGGAGAGTATTCTGGGAAACCTGATATGTAGCCAGGTCAGACAGACATATGGGCAACGTGGGGACCTAAAATTGGTTTCTGAAATGGGAAGCAGCTTTGTGCGATTGGCTCCTTAATCCCAGGAATCTGCACTGACTCTAGGTAGTTAGTGTCAGAATTGAATTGAATTGTAGGACACCCAGTTAGTGTCCTCAGAGAATCAGGGAGTTAGTTGGATGGTGTGGAAAACCCACACATTTGGTGTCAGAAGTGTCTTGAGTAAAGAAGTAGCAATAAAGTAGAACTTTGCAATAACTAAGTTGGTAGAAATTAAAATTAGAACTATATATATATATATATGGGAAATGTAGTATTTTCAGCTCTAAAGTTATTGTGGTCATGATTTTTAGAATAGGAGATATCAATGAGGTGATTCTAAGATCAAAAGAGGTTAAAATATTTATTGCTATTAATATAAAACAGTAATGTTAACATTTGATGTTGGAGTCAATCTCAGAAACAATAACAGTAATAAGTAATAATGATAAAATAATTAACACTTATCAAGTATTTGTTATATGCAAGGTTCTGTTCTAAATAGTAACATTCTATAACATATTTAATCTTTACCATAATCTTAGGAGATAGATCACTTAAAAGTTAAATAATGTGTTCCAGATGACTCAGTGAGTAATTTGATAAAGCTAGGAGTTCAGATTTGACCCCAGATTTTCTGGTTCTGCAGCTTGTATGTATACTCAAATCATCTGTGGAAACTCTAAGAATAAAAATATATTTCAATCCTGTACCTTTACTTACATAGATTAATAAAGCACTAAAGTGTTATCATTATCATTGCTGCCTTCAAATTCTTATTCTTTCTCATTCCTCTTGTTTTCTCCTTCATTCTGCTGCCTCCTTGTTTACATTTGTAACATTTAGCATTATGAAGTTTTAGAATTCTTTGTACAGTGACCTAAGTTTCTTGGCAGTAGTCTACTCTTTAAATCTTAGTAATCTATAAATCTGAGAAACTGGGAGTTAGATCATTTCTATTAGTGAATTGGGTACATTGGTATGCTGCAAGATTTGCTTATAATAAGCATGTTTCTATTAAGACTGCCAATGTACTATAAAATAGGAAAGCTTTTGTTATAGTTATGTAAGAAGTATTGCTCTGTTTCCATATTCAACCTAGAAATACATTTTAAAAGTGAAAAATAATTGTGTGGAACCAACTAGTAGGTCAGTCTGTGTTCTTACGGGGAGAGGGGACACTTTACTAAGAGGTGTGCAGGAGATACAGGGGAAATGGATACTTGTCCTTGGGGAATGCAGATTCCAGTTGTAGAAATAAGAACACCCACAAAAGCATTTTGCAAAAAATAAAAAATAAAAATGAGTGAAAAGCAATTGGAAGAGCATGATTAGAATGAAGGTTATAAGATTGAGACAGCTACTAAAGGAACAGCTGAAAGTTGCCAGAAACTTCCTGGAAAAATTGAATTTTTGATAACCTCACTTTAAAGAAGATGACACTCTTGCTTTGGTGAGTATAAGGAAGTCTTATAGATAGGATTTGAACAGTTATATATAAAATAGGTTAACTTAGTTGAATCATAAAAGCGACAAGAGTTAGTTTAATGAGAGAGGTTTGGATTGCAGTGAGAGTTATCAATGGAATGTTTTGAGACAATAGCCAAGGTTTTGTTATATTTATTTTTTGTTTGTTTTTGTTTTGTTTTGTTTTTAGAAACTAGAGTGACTCATCTATCTGGAAGCCATGCTATAACAATCTGGCATCATCTTCAAATATTGGAAAGGTGGTCTATGCGGTGGGGCTTTGAGTTGACTCTCCTCTCCAGACAGTGAAACTGACCAGTTAAATGAAGACACTGTTGTCTTTCTCTTCATTATAGCTTTGAAAACCAACAAAAATTGTTTCACTGTCTGTAAATACAATAGTTTCTTCAGAAATTAGTCACTGGAATTAGTTAAGTAAATATTGATCCTCTTTATGTCAGGGATATTATAAGGTAAATTTCTGCTGACAGTAGGAAGTTCGTGCTAAAATCACTCCCAACTTGAACTTTTGAGAGTTTGTGTGAAATGCTTAGAAGATAAACTGGTATTGAGGCTCTTAGAAGGCTGTGCCAAACTCCCGATAGATACATGGTATAGTGAGAATCAATCTGAGAAGAAAAGCAGGAAACATTGCTAGGAAATAATTAACTGGAATTGGGATTGGATTTAGGAGATCAGTGTTGGTGCAGTAATGGCTCGAAGGGGCATGAGTTTAGCTAATCAGGAGATGCCTTAATGGTAAGGGGGCCCCATCTGGCGGAAGATGCACGAGTTGAGTCATTGAACCTGGATTCTAGGTCTAGCATTTTGAGGTGATGGGTAAGTCATTTATTTTGCTGAAATTAAATATATTGAGCATTGAACTGATACCACAGAGCTCGACAGCATAGGAGTCCAAAGAGGAACCCTGACCTGGAGCTTTGGTGACCAAGTTCTTATCCTATGCCCTGAGAAAAGAATTCAAGAACAGGACAAACTGCAAGCAGGAAGGCACAAGTTTTATTAAAATGAAAGTGCACACTTAAAGAAGAGTGTGGGCAGCTCAAAGAGAGTCTGCCCTGAGCTGTCCGAATTGTAGGCTTTTGTTTTCTTGGGGTGTCTCAAGGCTATCTGGCCGACTTTCTGATCTTGGCTTGTTTCCCATGCCACCTAGAGGAAAGGAGGCGGACCAAGGCCATCTTTCTTGTCTCCTGGCCTTGGCTTGTTTCTCTTGCTAGAGTCTCATGGTTGAAATCAAAACAAAGAGAGAGCGCTAAGTAAAAGACTAGGGAAAAATTCCAGAGTCATATCCTGGAATTAGGGGACAGGGGTTTCCCTAGCCTAACTGTCCTGCCTCAGGACTAGATAGTCTCCAAGGTGCCTTTTTTTTTTTTTTTAATTAAATCAAGAATAAGTTAGGGAATGGACACGAAGTTTCATTTTATGCTGTACTAATCAATATTGTGTTTTATTGTCTAAGCAGATATTTTCTTGAGAATTTACTAATGAAGAAATTTTATTTGGGCAGAGTAGGAATTTAAAGTTTTAAAGTAATCTTTGTTTAAGCGATGAATTCATAGAAGAGAAAGAAGAAAATATCTTGGGATCTGCCAGGAAGTTTTGCCAGTAGGGAGATTACTGTTGGAAAACCTTTCTTTAAAGAGCATTTATTATATATGTAACTATGAGTGATATGCTTCAAGGTAATTTTACCTGATAGTCTGGTGAAAACTTCAGTATGCTACCTATCTGAAGATGTGTGGTTCTAGAAAGATGCTATAAACAGCCAGCTGAATCATGGACTATCTGCTGCTGCTTGTGTATATATTCATTTTTATGCTTGTTTCTGTGGAGGTTTTGTTTGACTCTCTTTTTAAATAGTTACTTCTCTGTGTGAGAGACATAACACATTCAATTTAGTTTGAATGTATGTGAGTGTCTAGGAAACCCAGTGTCCCTTGAGAAGTGTTCAAGAGTGGGTTTAGTGGTGTGGATTCTACCCTCCCTTGGCTTCAGACTCTTTTATTCATTGGCTGCTTTATGTCACATGGAGATGTTGTAAAATGAACGTCTTCTCAAAGGCATCTCAGTTCATGAGACATGCCTCAACTATTTCCATGTCTTGAGCCCTGCAGTATTTTAAAATAACAAAAGCATAATGAAGAAAAGCCAAAGAAAAATTTAAAATTCATAGCACTCTGGAAGTAGTTTGATCTGTAAAGTTACAGGCAACATTTTTTTTTCTGTCCTGCAGTGTTTTACAAGCATCATTTGTATAACTTTGTTTAGTGTTTACACAGGAGTCTGTTGATGACTCTGTGACTCTTTCATCACAACCAGGTGGAACTCTGTCTAGTCACCTTTGACTTTCCCTATCACAGGTAATAGGCTGTTGTTTCTAATTTTAAAATCTTTTCTAATTTTAGGCTTTGACAAAATTTTTGAAGTGTGTTAATTGGGATCTACCTCAGGAGGCCAAACAAGCATTGGAACTTCTGGGTAAATGGAAGCCCATGGATGTAGAGGATTCCTTGGAGCTGTTATCATCCCATTACACCAATCCAACAGTGAGGCGTTATGCTGTTGCCCGATTGCGACAGGCAGATGATGAGGTACATTATTATTCATATTCCTCTTTGGGTACATCTTAAAATATAGCCTGATTATAGACTGTGTGTGTGTGTGTGTGTGTGTGTGAGTGTGTGTGAGAGAGAGAGAGAAAGAGAGGAGAGAGATTTTTTTACAAGGGAAGAGGATATACTAGGTGTGTTTTCAGAAGTAAAATTAAAATATTCCTCCGAGGACTTCTCTGTGAAATGAAAATTTACTTCCTGATCTGTTTTGTGATAGGACAATCTCTCCCAGGACATTTACCTGGCAGCAGAGCTTGTATTGCTCTGTCTAGAAAAAGGAATTCTAATGAAAAATGGTTTATTGCAGCACCAACTGGGGAATAATTCAGATCCCCTATATCAGTCAGTATACAATAAGCCACATTTAATTGTAGCCTTGAAAAGCCCTTGAGGCCTTTAAAACATAAAGATGCATGGGCATCTTATCTCCTTCAAATTCCTTTAGATTTCAGTTGCTGACAATTATGTGTATATGTAGATTTTCTGCAGGTGGTTTTGAATCCCCTGGGAAGCAAAGATTGCAAACTTTATGCTGGCTATTTATATACATGTTAGGCCACTAGGAAAGAAAGAACACTCTCTGTTGACACAAAGTACTGCTGGATTTTGAATTTTAGTAATTCCTAATGAGATAGACTAATCCAGCAGTATTTTTTACTTATTAATTTTTGTAGGCTGAATGTACTTTCAAACAACCTAAGAGTTTATGCTAGCCTATATGAGGCTTTTGGGGTTTGAAATAACTCTTCTGAAGCCTCGATTTATATAGGAATGCTGATTCTGCAGAACACCTATTATCATGAACTTTATAAAAAGTAATTAAATTATTTTGAATTCATAGTAGTATCTGAATTTCAGGATGTAAAACACAGCATTTATTAAGGTCAATATTTGTGTGCGTTTAATTATAGTAGAATTTAAGCACTTAAGTTAATAGTATATTGAATGCTTGCATATAATTTACCCATCTTCAGCAGTTGCTACTTCATAGCCAATCTTGTTTCATCTATAACATCACTTATTCTATCCTCCCCGTTCCCTACCATCCACTAGATTACTTTGAGGCAAATCTCAGATATTGAATAATTTTATCAGAATACAATATTTTTCACTCCTGTCAAAAAGCAATCCTAAGCATTGTGATTCAGCGTATTATCTTCTCTTTCTTAATTGCTTTTACTGTATCACAATAAAGAAATTACCATGTTTATTTGAAATATTTATTTTGAAATTCATTAAAAATTTGACTTGTCATTAATTATCTATGACATGAGTCATAGAGTTTAGATAAAAGCCTCTGGGGTATAGTCAAAACAACTCCTCAATGTAGGTTCAGAATTTAAGTAGAAAATTATAAATCATCATTTTTTTATTGACTAGTTCCTTCATAAGCTTAGATGCTAAGTATTTGTTTCTGGAGTTATCAGTGTTCGTGCAGGTATTGAGCTATTTCTAGACTATTTAGTAATTTTTGTTATGAGGTTGAGGATAATGATAACAACATTGCATGCATCTAAACTGCAAAATATGGGCCACTTATTGATGGTTAGTTTTTTTGAGGTGTTAGAGACATAGGATAAATCCAACGGTGGTTATCTCATGATTTTCCTTTCTATGAACTTAGTTAAATAATGAATTATATATATTCAGCTAAAAAAAAAAAAGACCTTTTAATTCTGTTTTGACTGATTCATTAGATGTATATTGAGTAGAATTTTGTCTTTTCTCTGATTCTATGTATCTATGAATGTCTTTGGAAACACTATATATTGTTCTCACCTCAGTTTCCTATCCAAAAATAGAGTGATAATAGCTGCTTATAAAATTTGATAGTGGTGGAAAAAATTTTGTAGGGCAGAGTTTTGATATGCACATAGGCAGAAAGATTGCACACTTACATAAATTTCATGTTGAAATCATGCATGTTGTGCCTTTCATTTGTAATTGTTTTAAAATGTCCCCTTTTTGCTGTATCTGTGGAGTACAGTATTTATGGTTTTATAAACTTCAAATGTTTTTTGATACTGCAAAAGATAATAGAATCATATAATTATAGCATCAAAAGATATATCAGAGGCCACTCTGTCTAATTACCTGCATCAGGACAACTGGACAACTTGAATGAAAAGTATTATGCTTTATGAGTGAATAATTAGTCTGATTTCTTAAATGTGCCATAATCTCTCCAAATAGCCATGCCTTTGTATGCGTTTTTTCCTTGTGCTGTGGCACAGACCTCACCACCTCTGGGATACCACTCTGAACCATCCCAAAAGGAAGCAGCATTTTTGTTTGTTCATTTTCTGCTCCCACAGTGTTTGGTTTATTTCTTTACTGTAATATTAACCTCCTCACCCCACCCCACCCAACTTACTTTGATTTTTAATTGTGAAAGAAATAATGTAGAAAGCAATACTCCTTTGACAACTCCACTCCTCTAGTCATTTCTTATCCCTAGAAGGGTAGCCACTCATTTATCTTCCCATATATTCTCTCTGCAAATTGTAAGCATATGTATGCATGCACAGTATAGACACTCTTTTTAAAAATTAACTTGAATAGGAACATCTTGTATTGCTAAAAACTTGATTTACTGACAACAGTATAATCTTGGACATTTTCTCATCAGCACATATATTTGGTGTCTGTAAAGTCTAGAAACAGGCAAATGAATATCAAGGCAAATGATTATCAAGGCAAATGATAACAGGGGTGTGTTTCATCTGTAAAAAAATAATGCTGTATCTTAGACTTTATGGACGTCTTGTTTTCAACAGCAGTATATTTTACTGCAAAATTATTTTATAATTTATTTAACCTGTCAGATTCTTCTGATAGGCAGTAATGTTATTTTCAGTCTTTTGCTAAAACTGTATTTTAGTGAACAAATGTGTATATATTTTGTCTGTAGTCTTGAATAAGTAGCTTGCATTGGAATTATTAAGCCAAAATATATATATGCCTTTTACATTTTACTGATAATCCTCTACAAATATTTTTCTGTATGGGTTTGTATTATACTTTTAAAAATTATAATTGTTTGGTAATACCTTAATACATATGATTGGACAAATCCTCTTCCTTCTTTTTCCAAGTTTTGTAATTTTTGTACATTTATTCTTTCCAAGACTTAAAATAATTCTGTCATTTTCTGAAAATGCCACCAAAATTTTAAGTGGAATTACATTAAATTTTTATGAGGAAAAAATTGACATCCATATGATACTGAATCTTCTTTCTGGTGACAGGATTTTTTAATTCAAATTGCAATTTATAAAATTTTATACATTTAAAAAATTAAGTTTATTCTGTGACAATTATATTACTATTATGAACCACTTTTATCTCTTATTTTTGTTAGTTAAATGAAAAACTATGTTTTTGTTTTAATTTTTATATTTTGCCCTATCAGTTTAGTGATTTCCCTTATTAGTTCTAATAGGTTTAGGTGGGTTCCTATTTTTCTGAAGGTCTTAGCATCTTGCTCTCTGAAAAACATCAGTATATAATATATACTAAATATGAAATCTATAAAGATAGATTTCCTAATGTTATACCAGCTGTACATTTGTAAAATAAATCTTACTCAATCCCTTAATACCTTTTTCAATTTGATTTCCTAATGTTATACTTAAGAAATTTTTAAAACCACATTTCTTATTGCTTGCTGTGTGGCTCAAAATAAGATTCCCCATTAGAATTTCAAAAGGGAATGGCATTTGAGATAGACATTGAAGGGAGAGTAGAACTTGCGAAGTTGGACATGAGTTTACATTCCAAGTGAAAACAGCAATGTGAGCAAAGGGATGGTAACTGGAATTTACAGGAAAAATATAAAGTATTTCACTTTAACCACCATGTGGGATATATGTAGCCGTCTGTGAGGCAAGATCAGGACCCATGTCTCCAGCTGTAAATGCCTATATGAAGAGTCACTTTTAATTAAGAAGTGAGGGCAAATTTGACATGGGACTTTGCATTTGCACTCTGAAGCATTAGAATTAACTTGTTCATAAGAACAATGGTGATCACTAAATGATATTTCATAGCTCTTGAGAAATTTTTATTGAATTGCCTGAGATGGAAACCTGATTTTTTTTTCTTTGTTTTACTCATATGCTTATGTCCTTTATGCTTGGAGGAATTTTATATTTTTGAAAATGTGACTACATAATGAACAAACAGACTATGTACTTACTGTTGCAGTTAATCATTTCCATACAAAAGAAGGAAAGTGTAGTTTGAATATAGAATACCATATGACCAACATATCAGATGGCGATGAGTGACTTAAAAAGAGGAAAGATTTTGTTTTGTTTTTTTCCCCTGTAATTGGGAAAACATAACAGGTAGTATATTCAGTGACATTTCTGAAGCATGCCTTGGTAATCAAGGGTAGTAGTAAAACTGAGTTACCTCCCAAGAAGGTTACTTGTCATTAAGTATTTTAATCAATTTTCTGTTATGGATTTCATTTTTTTTTTTTAAAGAAAAAGCATATATGGAAGCATACCTATAGATATTAGATGAAATAACTCTCAAATAAAATAATAGATGTTTATTGCTGCAACTAAAAAATTTTTAGAAACAGTAATCCATAGGAGTGCTTTAATAAAGTCACTTGATTTTCCTGGCCACTGTCATTGATTGAAGAGATATTTGAATAAGAATTAATAAGTCAATTAACTTCTCATTTGACTTTTTTTTTTTTGAAAAAAAATCATATGTAATGGTGTAATCACATATATTATTCTGTCAGTATTTGGGTAATGATAAAAATGTTGACTGTCAATGTAAGAAAGAACTATGAAAAACATACATTAAGTAAGGAAAATAGGTTGTTGGGCCACTTGCTCTGTGCCAGGCACTATTCTGTGACTTTTTTCTGTTAACTGAGTTAATCCTCAGTACTGATTTCTAAGGCTTATATGATTATATCTGTTTTATAGATGAGGACCCAGTGAGACACCAAGAGATTAGGTATCCTAGTAACCTGCCAAAGGTAACACAACTGATAAGTGCTAGATAAAAAAAAATTGCCAGCTTGATATTTAGGAATCAGTTATGTCTATAATCACATTGTATTTGTTTTTCTAATATTAGCTTATTTTTTTTTTCCAGGATTTGTTGATGTACCTATTACAGCTGGTCCAAGCTCTCAAATATGAAAATTTTGATGATATCAAGCATGGATTAGAGCCTACCAAGAAGGATAGTCAGGGTTCAGTGTCAGAGAGTGTGTCAAATTCTGGAATAAATTCTGCAGAAATAGATAGGTATGGATATCCAGGGAGGACTTATTTTCAAATCTAAGTTTTCCCCCTTTCAAACACTCTTTTCTGTTTTTCCTAGATATACCAAACCCTGGTGGGTACTAAGTTTGAAATTTCACTAATGAATATAGCATATGCACTTATACAATACAAAGTACTATGTTACAGATCAGTGTTTGTAGGCTATGAGTCAGAATACCTAAGTTAAAATCTTAACTCTACCACTTACTAGCTGTCAAATATTCTCTGTGTGGCCCCAGTTTCTCATCTTAAAAATGAGGATATAGAAACAGTAACTGATCGTTAAGCATTGTTGAAAGATTAAATGAGTTAATGTATGTAAAATGTTTAGAAAAATGTCTGGCATACTGCATAGAAAGTATTAGATACTGTTTACTGTTCATACAAAAATGAAATGAAGGACAGAGCATGCCAGTGGACTTGAATATTTTATTGTAAAATTTTTATCGGCTACTTGTTACCTCTTTGGTAGTTATGCTAAAGAATTAAAAGTCAGCTATTAACAGTAATAGCAATTAAGAACTCACTTCTGTAGCAGACACTGTGAGGTGGTCTACATACAGTAATAATGCTTTGAGGTAGACATTTATATCCCAAATTCAGATTTGAAAGACTTAACAAGAAAGTAACTAAATTGCCTGATATCATATACCTTGCAAGTAGAGTTGAATCCTGTTCTTTCTACTTTGCTTTTGTGCTTTCCACAAATTTTACAATTTGAAATAATTAGGACTTTTGGTGAGAAATCTGAGGCCCAGGGGTATCAAGTTGTTTGTAAAGGTCATGAGATTTGTTAATGACAAAACAAAATCTAGAATTCACATTTTCTGATACAGTCCAATTTTCTCAATTATCACATGAGTTTAAGATTATATTTCTGAATTTTTCTTTATGATTATGTTAGTGTTGTTTTTCTTCTGTGTTTCATTTGGAGAAGAACTGAAAAACAGGAAACATTCCTAGGTTGTTTTCTATTTTTCTATATTTAAGAGAAGAAAAATCCCTTACATTTTCTCCCACTGTACATTGATTGGAAGGAAGCCTTTAGTCTCTAATCATGTTAATTTATCTTTCCCTTTACTTATGGCACCTAGAATATTTTTTTTTTAGAAGTCTATTTAAGATTTTATGACAGGATGTAAACTAAACCAGTACTTTCTAAATTATGGTCTGCTGGTCACTAATTTGTATATTTTTAAAAAAGATATAAAACGGTAGGGGTGGCCTTGTGGCCAGATATGTTCAGGAAATGCTGAAAATGTTGGCTTAAAGTAAAATAGGCTCTGTTTTTGAAACTATAGTACTTATCAACAACTTTAGTACGCTGACTTGCTATACATTTCCAAAAGGCCCAAACTCTCTGACTATGGGGCCTCTTTTTCCAGAGCATAATGCTAGGAAGTGACATGTTAACCAGACACAATTGAGGTGAACTCTGCTAAAAAAATATTTATCTCCTCTTGCAGACAGAATATTTTACGTATTAGTGATATCTCCTATTATTTTTTCAGCTCCCAAATTATAAGCAGCCCTCTTCCTCCAGTGTCTTCCCCTCCTCCTGCATCTAAAACAAAAGAAGGTTCAGATGGTGAAAATCTAGAGGTAAGTACAGAGCTTTTCAAGTTTCCTATAGGAGAGATTCTACCAGATAAACATTTTACGTTTGTCTTTAAAACATTGATTTTGATTAATAAACTAAATATTACAACTTTATTAAATAACTTGTTTTATGATGCATGTTTATAGCTTTTTCTGTCAGCAAAAAGTGCCAGATAATCTTCCATTCAAGGCACTTTATTGGTACTTTGGGCATACAAATGGATTCATAATGCAATGTGCAAATAACCTGAGCTTAAATATTTTATTAAGGAAACTCAGAATATTTGTTGTTAACACATTTATGAAACATTACTGTAATTGTTGGTATTTGTGATTACCTTATAGAACTGTATGACTTTGATACTAAGGATAATATACTAATAAGCTATTTTAACTTATACAGAAAAATTAAATCCTTTTAGATAAGTAGACTAATTTTTGAAGTAAAACAGGCCTCTCTGAAAGTACATTTGGAAATGCATTTGCAGAAGCTGATCTAGTATACATTATTGAATTTCTCTCTAAGAATTTTAATTTGAGAAGCATCTTTCACACCCTGATGTTTAAAACAAATAATACATGCTTTAACATTAGAAAATTCAGTTTTTAGGTATATTTATTGCTTTTAGTCGATATTTAGGAGTTAATGTTGATGATCAAATGACTCTTGTTTTTAATTAACTGTTAACCAGAGTTTGCATGTCTGCCTTCCTCTTGATATAATAGAAAATACTGAAAAAGGAATTTTAACTACAGGATTATAGAATCCTTAGGAACCCTTTAAGGAACCATTCAGTTTAAATTGTTTGCCCTTTAAAGCTAAGGTACTGATTTATTGATGCAGTAATTCATTCATTCGTTTACACATAGCTTTTAAATTCTTACTATGTACCAGAAACTATTCTAGGTGCTGGGGATGATGCAGCAGAGAGCAAAGCAGTCAAAATCTGTCTTCATGGAGCTTACATTCTAGTGTTTGGGCTGATGATAGTTAATATTTATATGTAGTAGAAGAGATAATGATATTTATTTTTTATGGAGAAAAATAAATCAAGGAAGGATAATAGGGAATGTTGGGGTGGAATTAGTCCATTGCCATTTTGAAAAGATTGGTCAGTGAACACGGTCCCCCTGGAAAAATAACATCTTCATAAAAGATGAAGCAGGTGAGGGAACAACCTTGTGGTGATCTGGGGGAAGAATTTTTCAGGCGGAGTGGGGGCAGCAAGTACAGAGGCCCTAAAACCAGAGCTTAAGTGTATTTGAGAACAGCACAGGCCAGTGTGCCTGGCTCTGGGGAGTGAGTGAGCAAAAGGAAGTGTGGTGGAAGAATGAGTTAGAGAAAGAGCAGGAAGTAGTCAGTTAGGGCCTTGTAGGCCACAGTATCAAATGCCTTTTACTTGGAGCTATTGAAATATTCCAGGGAGGTTTATCTGTGACTTGAACCAGAGTGGTTTACACTGAAGATTGTGTGAAGTGATTGGAATCTAAAAGTTATGTTCAGGATATAGATTTACACACTACCTATTACTTGAAACTTTTATGCTAAAAATAAAAAGTTTTTATATATTTCTTGTACTTCTTTTATGACTGATGAACTTATCTGTTGTTATGCACTGATTAAGCCTTTTCTCAGCTGAATAGTTTCTTAAAAAAGAGTTTAGGTAATCCAGACTATCCCAGAAAGCAGTGGGAATCATTTTGAGTACTATTTCTCTCCTCCTCCTCCTCCTATCCCTAGTAGAGTAATAATGCTGTGTTGGCAGTCATCACCTTTAATATATCTCTAAGCAATTAAGTATTTAGGGATATCAAGACAATATCCAACCAAGCTGAATTCTCTCTCTTATCTCTACAGATACCAACATTCTTGTCTCTTCACTGACACTTGAGAAGTGTCTTGTTTTCCTTTCTTTTTTTTTCTGTTTCTCTTGGTGTTTTAGGAAACCACTGCATGTCTGGCAAATATTAGAAAAAAGATAGAAACTCAGTTAATCTCATTTCACAAATATGGTCACTTTTCATAATTATTTGAGCTCTTTGTAAGAAGATATGTTCCCAAATTGTTTGGTACATCATTATACATATGTCACTAGAGTAAGCTTATTTATTGTGTTGTGGTACCCCTTGCCTGGTATATATTTTTTTTCTGCTTGATTTGTTAAAGAATTACGGTAAAATTCCCCTTGTATAATGGTAGAATTGTCAACTTCTCCTTGTATTTCTATTGGTTTTACTTTAAAATTTTTGAAACTGTTTTATTAGGTGCATTCAAGTAAATTGAACCTTCTATCACTGTTTACGAAAGCTCTTTATACCTAATTATGTTTTTGCCTTAAAGCCTATTTTGTTTGATATTAATAGAGCTCGATTAGTATTCACTAGTATACTTATCAGTTTTCAGTGTTTCTGTGGCCTTACATTATAGATTTATCTCTTAAAGACATCATCTGGCTTTTTTTTTTTTAATCTAGTTTAATACTCATCTTTTAACTGGACTTACACCATCCCCCCCTTTTTTTTTTTTTTTTTTTTTTTTTACTGTGGGTAGAACTGTATTTAGATTTATTTCACCATCTTTTGTGGTACTTTCTTGCCATGTCTGGCTGGATTCCCTCCTTATCTTCCATCTCTATCCCCAACTTAGAGGTTAGATTGTCTCTACTGTTTCTTTTACCGGTTATCCTAGATATTTTAAATTCTAGCCTTAACTTTAAGTCTGGCATAGTCTATATTACCTTGTCCAAAACAGTACACTTCTTACTTTTATATAATTTTTATCCAGTAATTTAGTTCTATCTCATTTAACCTACAAATTAGATAATATTATTATTGTATACAATAAGTAACTATTTAGAGGTACTTATCTATATCCTTATTCACCATGTCTTCTAGTATCTCTGACCTTCAATACAATCTTTTTTTTTTTTTGCATAAAGAACGTTCTTCTAATTGTTCTCTATTTTTTAAATGATTGGTTGTGAATATTGAGTTTAAACTTTATACTGTTTTCTGTTTCATAATATTTTTAAATTTAATTCTTTCCTATTTATGCTCTGCAAGAAAATTTTATAATGGAAAAAAGCATAATGTCAACCGAAACAAACATTTTCTATTTAAATTATATGTCACTATATAAAAGTCTAGCATCCTCATATAGTCAAAGATAAACTTTAGGCTTAGATTTACTTATTAAACTCATGAATTCAGCATTGCATTATAGCTTGCTGTTTAAGGAGTTTCCTTATTTTAAGATTTTATACATTTAAACTATAATGCTAAGGTTTTAGCTCTAAAATTTGAGATAAGATTTCTTGCCACCTCTGAAAGTAATGACATCTGCTCTGTGATAACAACCTTTCATTACTCTAACTTACTTTCCTAACTATTCCTACTGCACTGAAATTTCTAATCAATTGATCTCTACCCTTTTCTTTGTTCGTCAGCCCCTTTAATATTTGCTTTGCTCTGAATATAGCTTTTATTCCATGGTTCATCATTTTAATCATTTTTTTATTAGTACTTTCAGTTCCTTAGGCAAAATCTTAACTCTTGATGAGCCTAACTAATCACGTAATTCATTTGTACTTGAATACTGCTGAAGAAAACATAGCCTAGCATGTTGATATCACTGTAAATTCAAGATCACAGTCAGGTAAGCACTTAACACTGTGTTATTTTACATTTCTGAAGTTGGATGCCTCTCCCTGTTCTGCAGTGACTCCTTCATAGCTTTTGTGCTGTGTTCTTTATGCCCTTTCTCTCAATCTCCAGACGACATTCTGTCTCATACTTAATAGAAACCACTAGGTAAGAATGGTCTTGATTTCCCATCACCAGGTTTATAGATATGAGTCCCTTCTCATCCTTTACTTCTGTTTTCTTACACAGAAGAACATAATTCCTTTCAGAGATAATTTCTCTTCCTTTCCTGGTAGAAATATTCAAAAATGTGTTAATATCACCCATATTAAAAATTCAGAAATGAAAAAATGAAATAAAAACTCTTGCTTGACACCACATCCCTCAAATTGGAACCTTATTCTCTTACTTTTCTTCATTGTCAAGCTTCTCAAAGGAGTTGTTTGTACTTCTGACTCTCTCCTTCCCTTCTTTCCATTCTAACTCATATCATTCTGGCCTTTGCTTCTCATCAATATATTAAAACTTACTTTGATAAAGTAGTAAATGACTTTAATGTTTGTGATTGTGCATAGTTTTCAATTCCTCTCAGAAGTACTTACCAAAGTAAATTACTTCCTTAAAAATTTAACTCTTCTCATGGTTTAGATCAGCAGTCCTCATCCTTTTTGGCATCAGGGTCTGGTGCTCCTATAAGAATCTATTGCCTTATGCTCTGAGGTGGACCTGAGGTGGTGATGCTAGTGTTGGAGAGTGACTACAGGTGCCGATGAATCTATCATTGGCTCGTCCATTGCTCACGTGCTGTGAGCCCCAGTTTCTATCAGACATGGACCAGTGCCGGTCTGCAGCCTGGGGGTAGATAACACCATACATCCCTGTTTTTTTCTTAACTTTTTTTGTCATTCTTTTTTATTTCCTTTGTCAACACTTTTTCTCCACTGTTTGACATCTTAATAATCCTCAGGGTCCTCTTCTAGTCTCAATTTATACTCTTGCCCTTGGTAGCACTGATAAGCTCAAATTTATATCTGTAGTGCATTTCTCTCACCTCAATTTTAGATTCATATATCCAAATGATCAACCTACTTGATATTCCTTATATATCTGACAAGTATTCCAAAATATAGCTCTCTGCTCACTCTCTAGTCCATTCCTCCTCTGCATTTTTCATCTGTGATGTAACTAACAAATCAACTCATTTGCTAAATCCAGAAATTTGGGAGTTTTCTGTCAATTCCTTTCTTTCCTTCTTACTTCTTCGTTAGCAGTTCCTTTTAATTATACTTCAAAAATATTTTTAAAAATCTGTCAACTTCTCTCTTTACTCTCACCATTAACTCTTCTAGACTAGATAGTATCCTGATATCAGGTGGTACGTCTCAGAGCACCTTTAGTCATTTTCATAGAATGTCGATCAGATTATCTCACTTTCCTCTTCTGCATAAGATCTTTTTGGGGTACCCATTGCTTTGAAAATAAAATCTGTACTCAATACTGTTCCCTTAATGGTCTTGTACAACCTTTGCTTACCTTTTCAGCCTCATTTACTTTGATGTTCACTCTAATTTAGCCACATTGGGCCATTTTTAAATTCCTTGAACAGTTAAGTTCAGGGACTTTGTTCACAGTGTCATTTTGGTCTTGCCTAAATATCACATTCTTGTCGCTGCCTTTGCTAACTTCCCAATCTAAATTGTTTTTATCACTGTTTCTTTAATGTCTCTCTCCTACACTAAATGTTAAGCCTCCAGTCGAACAAGGAAGTCTGTGAACCATGACATCCTTAACCTCTCACATTCTGTTGCTTGGGTTAGAATAAATATTGTTTGGAGGAATGCAGGGATAGATCCATGCATGAAATCTGACCTGTGACTTAAGATATGTAGATGAAAACTGACAGACAAATATAGACTCTTATTTCCTCCTTGTTTATAGCAGAAGGTAATACATATACATTTCTTTTAATTCTTTCAGCAAGATCTCTGTACCTTCTTGATATCAAGAGCCTGCAAAAACTCAACACTGGCTAATTATTTGTACTGGTATGTGAAAATAATTTGATTTTCTTATCACTCTTTAGACTATTTTTTTCCCATACTGCAAACTTAAAGTCATTTTAAGATAAGGTATGAGCAATCATCAAAGACCTTACTGTAGTATTTATATCTAGTTGTATTCCTTTACAATTGTGTTTTTGGAAATGCCTGTTAGACCACTATATCTGTTCCTTTTACTATATAAGATCAGTTTGATGTCTGTTTGCCTTTTATGCTTTTTAAGTAGTGCAATATTGATACTTCACAGCCCTTCATGAGTGTGTATTTTCACCTTATTTACCAAAACATTGGAATCATAAAAAAATAGAAAGTTTGAATTTGAAGTTACTTTTTTATAGATGAAGAAACTGAGGCAGAGACAGGATGTGCTTGAACTTAATAGAACTTGAACTAGGATTAAATCTTTATTTAGCATTTTGTCATTTATAGAGTATTGTCATTAGTGACCTTTTCGCCTTTGTCCCTTTGAAGTCAAAAGGGCAAGGGTAAATCTATTTTATATGAGGACAGGTTTCTTGAGTTGAAGGAAAGAAACAAAGGCACAGAGAAGCTAATTGACTCATTGAGGCCCAATTTATATGAAGAATAATTTTCTTTAAGCATCAAATCTGAGAGGGTGGTCTCTGAGTTCCCTGCCTCACATAATTCTAAAGTGTGAGGGAAAAGAAGGTTAAGCTATGGAGAGAAATATTTTGGTTCAATAAAAAAAAAAGCACTAGGATTAAACACTAGGTGAGAGAGAAGATTTACAGAGCAAACAAAGGGAAGAGCCAACTGGGTAAACCCTTCCTGATGCCTTCTATACATTTGAGAGAATACTTAAAACTTCCTGACATAGCTTGATATTTTTTAACTGTAGAAATGATCCCTTATCTTATCTTACTGCTCAGTTTACTGCATTTACTTGAATGGTGCACATTACTAGATATTGATTTTGAAAGCTAATTATTTTTGAAGAATAATGAGGCACTTTGCTTTTCACGGCAGAATTTTAAAAATACTATCTTGTTTTAGATTGAGTTTAAAATAACTGTCCAGTAGGTCAAATCAAGCCTTAACGTCATTCTCCTGCTCTCTAAACCTATTGTTATTGTGTACACTGCTGCTCTAGCCAAGAGCTAGGTAACTAAATTAAAGGGCTCTTCACAAACACAGGTATCTATTATTTGCATAAAAACAGTAAATAACTGCTTACTTTCAGTCTTTATGGTTCTCTTTATAAAGAAGGAAACCATTATCAGTAATCTTAACTAAATCTGTCATTTTTACCATCTTTAGAACCTGTGATTTTTTTTCCCCTGTTGGCATTAGTAGTGGGGAGAAAAATAGTTCCTTGCTTTTACTTTAGCAGTTTAATATAATATTCATAAAACTACATTTCCCTCATAGTAAATTTCAGTATGTACTTGAAAATATACCCACAAAATGTTTTGGCTAGTTGTTAATCACCATTTTTACTTTGAAAAGTTTACTTAGAAATTCTCATATTACCAAATAGCCACTATTTCCTTCTAATATAGGGACTTGCTTCATAATGTTCTCCATATTCCAACATGAATGTTTAAGTATGTCTATTCTCTGGTGTTACGGAAAAATATTTCCTCATGAAAATCTAAGTAAATATTTAAATGGAAATAAAAAAATGTGTAAGGCATTTTGCCAAGTTTTTGAGTAAGTACCTATAAGTTTTTAGGTATTTTAAAATTAAAATTTTATTTATTTTTTAAATCATTTACTAAGAATTTTTTTATATGCACTTGTATTTCCTTGCAGTATTTATGGAAGTTTTATCTGGCTCAGAATTTATAGTGTTATGAGAGCTGTGTGTGTATATACTGATTACGTGGTGTTTTAAAACTGTGTTCTTTGGATTTGACTATAGATCAGATTTCATTGTAAAAACCTGAAATTAGGTGTGGTAGAGTCTTTGATCTTTTATTTTAAGTTGGAAGAGTTTTCAAGCCATTCTCAAAGCAGCCAAATAGTAAGAAACCTATTAGATGAGCAGTTTCTAACAAGGCAAAGGTTTCTGTTCAGAAAGAGCACTTTGTTTCTCCATGGATAATAAACAAAGTGCATCCTAGTCTTATAAACATTCCATCAGACTTAGATTTGATTTGTTTTCTCATGGCATCTCTGATTCATTAAAGCCGTAGTATGTGCTTTGTGTATTTATTCGCCGAGGTGTAATTGTGTTTCCCATATTTACAGTCTGCATATTACATATTCAGAAATACTCAAGGAGGGAGCTGTTGATGTTGCCTTCTGGCTTTGGTAGACACCGCTTTAGTGATTGTAGGTGAATTATGGGAAATAATTTCAAATGGTTGGTTTAAAATGATTATTGCCTGCCTTTGAAAATGTGCAGAATGGTATAAAAATACTAATCAAATGTAACAACTTAAGTGGCTCTAACCCTAAGCTTACAGTATTATAACAAATATATTAAAATATAAATTTTAATTGATTGTGCTGTTTCCTTTTGAACATTTTGAATTTTCTTTTTCATTTGTTTCTTTTCCAGTAATTTAAATGAGATTACTGCCATAGCTGAATCCTCAGGGGCCTATTATTATTCAGACAGCCCTTTTGAAATGAATAATGTCAACCTTTTCAGCCACAGAGGGGAGTTAGAGTCTCCAGTCTGTAAAGTGTGGAATATCAGGATCTGTGAATCCTTTCAGTGTTTTATTTTTATAGCTATTCCAGCATGTTGAAATTGAAAGTAAACTTTGGATGCTTCGATGTGTTTTTCTATAACTTTTAAGACCTTTCAAAGTAACAAAGGTTATTTTCTCCACAAAACAAAATTTTCAGGCAACAGGAAGCTCGCTGATGTCATATTAAAATTGTTACCTGGACAATTTTGTCCAGGTTTCAAGGGAATACCTTAGAGTGCTTTGTGGAATCTAGCTTACTGATGTGAACAGAGAATTCAGAAATAATTCAAATCTAGATTGTTTTCTAGACGTGATCTAAATTTTATGTGTTCATCTAGAATGGAGCTGTCCAGTGAAACTTTCTACAGTGATGGTAATAATCTGCTGTGCTGCACATATCACTACTGAGCACTGAAATATGCATAGTGTGACCGAGAAACTGAATTTTAAGTTTATTCAATTTTAATTAATAATTAGATAGTCATGTGTATCCTCTGTCTCTAGAAGGCTTTTTTGATTCAAGATTCAAGAGTGCTTTCTTCAATTTTTGGTCTAGAAGTCTTGTTGGGAACACAATATGGTGGAAATAGTGTCATGATTCAGTTCTTTAACTACTTTACAGAAAATTCTAGGTTAGTACAACTCTGGAGTCTTCCAGAACACCTGTTATTATAATGGTAGAGCATAACACTGGGAAGTAGGGAGAGGAAGACACCTAATTTTAATCAATATTTCTGTGTATAAGACAATATTGTATATGTCAGGCTACTAAAAATTTTGTAAGATATGGTATCTGGCATCAGTTTCTTTATAACCTCTGAAGAGAGCTAGGAGATAAAAACACGTGAAATACTGACAAGGTAATATTATCAGCTCAAGTTGTGTGAGAGGCTCCACCTATTCCAGGAAGTCAAAGAAGTAAGAAGTTGTTAAGGTTTGTGAAGAATTCCTGAACTAGAATGTCACATATTTTGGAAGGATGGGTAGAATATGGAGAGATGAAATGGGAAGGTATTTCTGCAGCATGACCAAAACCACAAAGTGGTGGTTAGGAAATTGACCTGACTGGAGTGTGAATGCTTGAATTGGGCATAGTGTAAGTTTGAACCAGAACTTTGGCCCAGAAACTGTTTTAAAATAGTAGAAAAGAGGGAACCATTGATGTTTTTGTTAACAGATGTGGGGCATGTTGAAGGTAGTTTAAAGAATAAAAATTTAGTATGATTATATTGAGAATTAAGGGGTTTCTTTTTAGAATTGAAGAGGCCAGGTAAGAGCTACCTGCTTGATGATTCCAGATGGGGCTGGCTAGTAGCGCATAAGAGGCATTTTATAGGAAAAAGTCAATAGGGTCTGGTGACTAGTTGAATATTAGTGTTTGAAGCAGGGAAGTGTGAGCTAAGTTTGGCTTTAGATGCGTGGACCACGAATTAAACACATAGCACCAATGACAGTTTTAGATAGAACTTTTGTTCTCTGATTTTATTACAGCCTCATCTCTCTTTTCTTATATTCATTTATGTTTCCTGTCTGACTTTTGAGAAAACTTGAGTTTATAAACTCTGACACCTGAGAATTTCTAGCCCAAATGTCTGGAGTATTAATAATACCTTTAATAGAGATAGAAAAATAACTCAGTATGATTCTTCAATTTTACAGTTGTTCAGTTAAAAATGACAAGCAGTCCCTTAAAAAGGGGGCCTGCTGTTTGAAAATTAGGGAGGATGAATATAAAAGCAGGCCAAGTAATGAAAGGCAAAATTAGATCTTATTTATGTTAAGAGGGACGTATATTCATATTTCAGAATTATCAACATTGAGATAATGGTTGAATTCATGAGATTGGAGTCATTCATTCATTCATTCATTCAACAAAAGTATATTTACTATTATGAGCCAAGCTTGAAAGTGCTGACAGTAAGTATGAATGAGACAGTAAGCTCTTTGCTTTCATGAAGTTTACCTTCTAGGTGGCTGAATATACTCTTTCCCAGAAATAGTACAAAGGAAAATAATAGGTAGTTGTGAATTGAGATTTGTGAAACGCTATTAATTAAGGAAGTTTAAAAGTTTCACGTGGCTTTTAAAGATAAAACTGTGAGAGTAAGCTTAGTAGAATACTAGGAATCATGGTAGGAGCTCACAATCCTGCATTCTGATTTTTCTATACTCAACTAATTGTGCCACGGTGGGCAAGACACAATCTCTCTGTATCATTATTGATGAAACAAGCAAATTGGTCTAGATCTGTGTTTTTTTAAATGACATATCATTATCCATTGAAATCAGTGTTAGGGCTCACAAACTAACACTGTTATTGAAAGAAAAAAATGTGAAACCTTTTTTGTTTAATGCATCTGTGTGCCCACGTGGGGCTGTGTGTACTGAGCTTTGATAGGAACCCTTGTGTACTGTTAGTGGGATTGTAAATCAGTACAGCCTCTATGGAAACACTATGGAGTTTCCTCAAAAAAATTAAAAATAGAACTACCATATGACTCAGCAATTCCACGTTGTGCATTTATCCAAAGAAATCCAAAGCACTAATTAGAAAAGATATATGTATCCTTTGTTCAGTGTGGCCTTATTTACAATAGCCAAAATATGGAAGCAACCTAGGTGTCCATCAATGGATGGATTAAGAAGTTACGGTACACATACACACTCATTGGAATATTACTCAGCCATAAGAAAGAATGAAATCTTTGCCATTTTCACAACATAGATGGACCTAGAGAGCATTATGCTAAATGAAATAAGTCTGAATAAGACAAATACCATATGATCTCACCTATATTTTGAATCTGAAGATCAAAACAAACAAGCAAGCAAAACAAAACAAACTGTCTCATATATAGAGAGAACGAACTAATGATTGTCAGACAGGGGGGTTTTGAGGGGATGGATGAAAAAGGTGAAGGAGATTAAGAGGTACAAATTTCCAGTTGTAAAATAAAGTCACAGAGATGTAAAGTACAGCACAGGGAATGTAGTCAGTAGTATCATTATAACTGTACAGCAACAGGTTACTAGAATTATAAGGTATATAGATGTTGAATTGCTATGTTGTACACCTGAAACTAATATAAGTCAACTATACTTAAAAAACAAAACAAAACAAAACAAACACTGGATTAGAAGACCTCTAAAATCTAATTTAACCAGAGGGAAATGGGGTTAGGAAGAAGTAGAAAAAGAGGTCAAATATATAGTGATTAAAGAAGAACTGGCTAAACATGATGTAGTATACTGATGATGTATTATAAAAAGGTACACTTGAAACATGTATAATTTTATTAATCAGTGTCACCTCAATAAATTTAATAAAAGTTATTTTAAAAAAAACATCTAGATCATTGCTCATGTGATTTTGTAGTTGCATTAGTAGTTTAGGTTGAAGAAAATATTTACAACTTTAACTTTCTAAAACCACAATTCTGTGATGGAAAAAATTGAAGATTACATGTGGGTTCTTGAGAAATGGAGAAATTGGATGAGAAAGGAAAAATCAATTTAAAATTTTATTCATCTTTGAGAAGAATATTAATAAGGGAAATAACTTCAGAATAAGAGAGCCTTAGATAACACCAAAAGAATTACATAGGTTGTAAAAGTATTTTTGTTCCTGCGTTACTGGGCAAATATGTGAGCTTAGACGATTTCTGAAGATTTCAGTGCTTTGCGTACCTTACATAATAGTAAGAGTAAAAGCTTGTTTCGATGCCAAAAATTTTTAGAAAATCAAGAATATTGTGCAAATTAAGGTGTTACTATTATTAATTTACCTTTTATCAATGGTTGTATATGTTTTTCAATTTTCCACTTTTAAAAGAGTGATGATAAAATATGTGTCAGTATTCCCATTTCATTATTTTTGCAAATGTGAATAACCTGTTTTAATGAAAATGGAAAAATATTTACAGAATGAATCTGAGTTTCACTCACAGCTTCTGACTGACTTACTGTATTTTTAAGGTACGTGATAGTGGAATGTGAAGATCAGGATACTCAGCAGAGAGATCCAAAGACCCATGAGATGTACTTGAATGTAATGAGACGATTCAGTCAAGCGTTGTTGAAGGTAACCATTTAATGTGGGGGTTGGCAAACAGTGCATGAACCAAATCTGGTCTGTTTTCTGTTTTGGTATGTCTCATGAACTAAGAATGGTTTTTATATTTTCAAATGTATGAAGAAATTAAAAAAATATATTTTGTCATATAGGAAAATTGTGTAATTTAAATGTCAGTATTCATAAGTAAAATTTTATTAAAACATGGTTATGCTCATTTGTTTTCAAAATGTGGCCACTTTTGTACTACAATAGCACTTGAATAGCTGGATTTGAAAGTATGGCCAGCAGGCCTAAAGTGTTTATACTTGGCCCTTTACAAAAAATTTTATTGATCTCTGATATAATAAAATAAACCTATATAAGGAACAAAAACCCTCAAAGTTTTACTTTTTCATTTTCATCTGTTTTCTGTTTTTCTTTTCAGACTAGGTACATTTCTCAGAAATCTGGCAATGATCATATTGTAGGTAATGGTCATATAGCAGATACTTTTTATATAACATATCTTTTTGCCTCTTAAAATTTTTTTAAAGATATGTAAGGCCATTTTTCCCCTGACGTTTTTCTGGTTCTTAAAACAATGTCATAGTTCAGCCAGCAGAGGGTGCACAGGCAGTGAAAAGAAAACAGAGCATTAATCTGATTACAGAAATATTTTACTTCATAGCATCTTTTATCTTGTTTCATGTTATTAAAAATTTAAATCACCTCTTATTGAACTCTTTGAAACTAAACTTTATATAATTCTTAGAGCTCAGAGCGTCTATATCAAACTGATTAGCAAATAAGCAATTGGTCTTATTTTCTAATCTGTTCTATCACTTACAGCCTTTGTCACAGCTTGTGAAGCAATCTCATTTCCTCTGAGCTTAAATGTTCTTATCTTCAAAATGAGGATATTTGCCCAGTTGCTCTTATCAGTGGAATTGGAAAGGTTAAATGAAAAAATGTATTTTATAATTTATGAACTGGGAATCATTACATCGGACTGTTTAGCATTTAGTTTTTATGACATATATTACTGAGCCAGCATGCAATATTTTGCTATTTGAATACTTTCTTTTTTATTTTTTAGTAGATTTTTAATTCCTGGAGATAATAGTATTTCTGCCATATGCCCAGCACATTTCTGAAGACATCATAGGTGTCCAGATTTTTATTGAATCAGTGAGTGAATGCATTTTGGGGAATGAATTCTATCTTGTCACATTACTGAATATGAAAAAAAAAATGCTGTTTTTGATAGACTCAAATATTTGCTGAAGACTCAGATAATTTTCAACTGTGGAGGAGTTGGTGGTATTTAAGATACTGAGTTTCTCATTATCTCTGAATCAAGATAATTAATCTTTTTCAATTGCACTTTGTATTGAAGTTTGCAGCTATTAGAGGAATAAATAAAGATCACCCATGCTATTAAAGAAACCCTAGTCATTATGCTGCATAGAACTAATTTTCCTGTCTGCTGAATCCCTTCAGGGTGATAAGTCTGTCAGAGTTATGCGTTCTTTACTGGCTGCACAGCAGACGTTCGTAGATCGGCTGGTGCATCTAATGAAGGCAGTGCAGCGTGAAAGTGGAAATCGTAAGAAAAAGGTAAACCTATAGGCTTTTCCTTCCATTTGTGATGAATAATGCCTGGGTATTATAAGATACTGAGTTTTGGTACTTTCTTTTTGGGTTGATATATTTTATGAAATTCTTATCATGTAATTATAGTAATAGGAACACTTCAAAGTACTGATTATGTACAAGATCCTGTTTTATAAGTTTACATATATTGACTTAATCCTCATAACAACCTTACAAATTAGGTACTATTATTAACCTAATTACACAGAAAAGTAAGGATAGAGAAGTTATTTTTCCAGTGCCCTCAGCTTTTGTTAGTGTTAGGATCTGTACCCAGGTATTCTAAGTTTATGTTTTTATCTACAATGTCTTATTGGCTCATTCTTTACAATCTTAGTATTGTAGAATATAATTCATTTGACATGGAAAAAATGTCTAGAGATAATTTAGAATTTTTTAATGAAAACGAAGGTCCAGGGTAACTTATCCAAGGTTACAGAACTAGTTGTTAGTAAGATACTGGCTTTGTATTTGTTCTTACGGCTAGTACATTGATCTTTCTTTCAACAGTGAGGCTTTTACTTGGTGAGACTAGATGAGTATCTATTCTTCATTTGTCATTTTTCCTAATCAATAGCCTAAATGATATGAAGGACTCACTTTGTATCTTCTGCCTATCTCATCCCATAATAGGCATATCTTTCTTAATGACTTCCGTTAAATAACATAATACATGTTACTATTGTTCTCCAGGCTTGTGAGAAGAAAGTGAAGAGAAGAAAAGGTGAAAGACTGAGTCAGGAATTGAAAGGCAGATGATTAGGTCTGAAGAGAATTGCTAGCATAGATACATACGTGGAATAATGTTCGTAAGTTTAGGAACAAGAAAATAGGCAGAAGAGAAACACATTTCTATTGAGTTATCTTTGTTGTTGTTGAAAAGGTTCACAAACTATGGTTAAGTAACTAAATCCCTACTACATTTCCTTCTGAAGCCCCTCTCCCAAAAGTGCCTTTGTGAGAAGCAGTGTGATTCAAATGCCCATTGGCGGAGGGAGTGTCTGTTACTGTGACTGTCAGTTTGGGGCATGTCCTTAAAGCATAATTTGTTTTTGCGCGACATGCTCTTCTATTTATCACACATAAGGATCTCTGGCTACTCCTCAGTTTTATCTATTTGGGAGGATAACTACTTATTTGAGACATCACTTAGAGCCCCTCAAAATAAATTTTGTTTTTGCCACTGAGGCTTTTATTTTAAGTTAGACATTCTCAACTATAGTCTCAACATTGGCAAAAAATCTTTTTAGTTTACTCTGATTTACTAGAAACAAGCTCTGGCACAATGGAGAAATGCCAAGGTGGCTTTCTACTACCATTATTTGCATTGCTCTAGTAATAATGACATGACTATTGCTAATAATTTAAAATCATACTTGTACTTTTCTCATGATAAAGTTGGGAGAGATATATGGTGAGTATAAAAGGGTTAGATATATGGCAAGATAATATGAGTTATGAGTCAGATGGATGAAACAAATAATATTGTTGCTATTTTCTTTCTGTCTTGACCTCTAGGAAAAACTGTTAGAAAAGTAGATGTTTGAGTTCTAATACAAATGCATTTTTTTATTGTTTAAAAATTAAAGCTTTCATTTTGCATGTTAGGTAGTCAGTTTTCATTCTATGATTGTTTGGGTGATATCATTCATTTATTTGTTCTGTAAAATGTAATGCATACCTACTGTGTACCAAATATTTTTCTGGGTTCTTGGGATACAGCAGGAAATATAAAAATTTCTACCCTTACAGAGCTTATGTTCCCGTTGGAGTCAAAAGTAAACAAAATAAATAAAATGTATAGTATGGTAGAAACTAAGTTGTGTGCTATGGAGAGAATAAAACAGGAAAGGGGGATTGAAAGGGCTGGATTCAAGGAGTGAGGCAGTGTTTCACTTCTTAACAGAATGGTCAGGGAAGGCCTCACGGAGAGGCAACATTTGAACAAAGACCTGAACAGGTGAGGGAATAAGCCATGTGAATATCTAGAGAACACTGTTCCAGTCAGAGGAACAGCAAGCCATGTGGGAACATGTGTGACATGTTTGAGACATAGGAAGAAGCCCACTGTTTTTAGAACAAAAGAAGCATGGAGTAGAGTAGTTGTAGATGAGAACAGAGGACAGAGATAATAGGGAAACAGATGGAGGAGATCCTTGAAAGCCATTATGAGGACTTTGACTTAAACATTGAGTAAGAGTAGAAGATATTGGAGGTTTTGAACAGAAGAATGACATCATCTGACTTTCATTTTGACAGTAGCATTCTAGTTTTGATAAGAGACTATAAGAGGCAAAGGTTGAATAAAAGGAGCAATCAGAAGCCTATTGCAGTAATCAAGATAGGAAATGATGGGGGCTTGGACCCTGGGGCTTATAGTGGTGAGAAGTGGCTAGATTTTTTCACCCTTCTTATTATCTGCTTTCTGGTTATTTTATTATTAGCACATTAGCTAGAAATCAGTTAATTTTACTTCATACTAGTATATCTGATAGTACATTTGATTAGGTAGATTTACTGAGTTTTGTAAGGGATTTATAGAAATTTATATACAGTTTTCAATTGACATCAACTTGAACTTTCCATGATTTAAGGATTGGAGTATTATGGAAGGGAAAATTTTAACTTTTATGTCTTGGTGGTCCTGGAAACATTATTTTTCTGAACTTGCATCTCATTGATTTCAGAGTTCTCTCCTTTGATGCATATGTCTTTCAGTGGTATTACATTTGAAGTGTTTTATGCTGCTGGGATTGACAAATCAAGTTTCTCCTTTGTTTAAAGAATGTATAACTCACAGATTTAAAAGAAGTAGATTATTCTTTTGAAATTGAGTGGAGGGCCTTGGTTTAAAACACTACAGATGCTATTAAGTGATGAAGCTGTTTCACTATGACTTGAATTTTTCTGAAATCTTGACTCAGTGTGGTGTGCATTTAAACTGAAGAAAATAAATGATGGTATCTTAGGAAAAGTTAGATCACTGAGAGTTAACAGTAAGAGGTAGTGTCCAAGTTCCTCCAAGTGAATTGAGTTTTACTTTTTCAACCCAAAACATGCACTGGAGCCACATAATGAAATACTTGCTTAACATTTGGTCATGAAAAATTAAGCTTCAAATGAAATTACAGTTTCTATTTGTGGCTTCACAAATCTTTTGAAAAGAGAAATTTAATCTTTATCTGTGGCTTTTGATTCTCAGCTGCAGCAAGAGAAATGTATTCCCTAATCTCATGAAAGTCCAGCTTTTCATAGTCAAAGAATTGCTCCTTTTAAAGCATCTCCTACTGTTGTCACCTGGACTATAAGTGCTTGAATCTCACATATACACTATCCACTTTATGTTACCTTGTACATATTTTTGTGGTTCTTTGCAGATATTTTAAAGTTAATAGAATCAGTCTTAATGTCTTCCTTACATTTTATAAACTACTTTTTCATTTAACCTAATTCTTTCTAACTTTTTTCCTAGAATGAAAGACTACAGGCATTGCTTGGAGACAATGAAAAGATGAACTTGTCAGATGTGGAACTTATCCCATTGCCTTTAGAACCACAGGTGAAAATTAGAGGAATAATTCCAGAAACAGCTACACTATTCAAGGTAATTGTGATGGAACTTTAATGTATATGATTGGAGCCTAATTCTTTAGAGCTAGAACAAAGACACTGCCGCTGAAAATGATTATATCTCAGGTAATATGTATAATCTTATTTAATTTAGTAAATGCTAGACAAAAAGATACCTTTTATTATCAGTGCTATTTGACTTAAGATTATATATTGCCTGTAGGCATTTAAGTATGAAATGTTTAAAGTATTTTTATATCTCTAGGTTGTTTTTTAATCTTTTAATTTTTTGAATTATTTATTAATCAGACTATACCTACTTTTTCTATGTGAGGTTTTTTTAAAAAATAAATTTGCAAAACTTATGTATTCAGCTCATAAGTTCACAGGGTTAGATGAATCCCAGTTAACCTTTTAACATTTGTCAATCTGATATATGTTCCTATGACTTAATTTTTTTCTTTTTTATTAATATTTCAAGTGGTACAGTAATTGTCTGTGGTTTTTTGTTTTTTTTTTTGTTTGTTTTTTTTTTGGCTGGCCACCACTTGGATAGTTAAAAACAGGTAATGGGTGCTGCCTTCTCTACTTTGGTCAAAGGATTGAGCTTCATTACCTGTAAAGTTTTGTTATCCATCAGACATCATAATGAAAAGTCTCTGTGATATGTAGTATTTTAGTTTTTGTGATTCTAGGTGGTTGAAGTACATAAGTTGCATTGGGATATTACTTTCCATTAGATAAGGAAGGAGCTCATAGAACATGTTATGTTTATTAAAGGGAGTGTCCTTGCTCTAAGAAATGGTTCAGATTTTTTAAAGGGTATATTTGAAGGCAAAGTATGTGGGTATCTTGAAAATTTTGAGTTGAAGTTTAGGATTAATGGTTTGGGGGCATTTACTACATAACTCTGGTTTAGTAATTCTAAATCATTTTTTGTGTCATGAATACCTTTGAGAGTCCAAAGAAAGTGATGAATTACATACTTTAGAAAGTTACTCATATGCTTGCACATCTGCTGGGATTTCTGCACATAGTTGTAGAAGATTCCATGCAGTTGAAAAGATTATAGACACAGCATTTGGTGTTTTTAAGAGAATTTTGTAGACCTTAGCTTAAGAGCAAAAGCTAGATCTTCATGGGGAAATGAACCCTTTAAAGCATTGGGTATAGTGCTAGTTATTCTCTGGTCGTCATATGCTTGCTTTAGATTTCAGAAGAAATCTAAATTTCAGAATCAGATCTGAATCTGAAAAGGGAAATTATAACACAGATCCTCTTGCCTATCATTTTTTTAGGAAATTCAGTTTCAGTTACTCTTCTTGAGCTTTTATGAACCAAGACACAGGGCAATTTCTAAAACATGTTTTTGCCTGAAGTGATAAAAGGATACTTGAAATATAAGATAAATTAAAGCTCTGTCTATGGCCATGCTACCTTGAACAAGCCAGACCCTATCTGATCTCGGAAGCTAAGAAGGGTTGGGCCTGGTTAGTACTTGAATGGGGGGCCACCTAGGAAGACCAAGTGCTGTAGGCATAAAAAATAAATAAAAAATAAAAAGTAAGGTATTGTGAGCTGACAAGGTCCTTGCAGTTTGTGAGGTCAACCAAGGGATGCCTCGCCTAAAAAAATAAAAATAAAAAAATCACACACACACACACACACACACACACACAAAAGATACTTTAAAGCTCAGAGTTTCAGTCCACTGGAGATTATAACTTCTGAACATATATTCTCTGAAGCATTTTTGATGCCTTTTCCCCCAGTGTTTTATAAGAAAGTTTTTAAACATACAACAAAGTTAAAAGAATTTATAATAAGTAACTGTATAACTACCACTTTGATTCTGTTGTTAACATTTTATTCTCTGGGCTTTGTCACATACTTCATCCCTCTAAGCGATGCATTTTGTGCTATTATTTCTCATCTACATAAATTAATGTTATTAATTTTTAAAACTTGTCACTCATTTTTTCTTTAGATTATTCTAAATTTCTCTAAATTTCCATATTCCATATTATTTAATTTTTTTCTCAATGGTCAAAACCAATAGGGCATATCTCTCAGAACAGTTTTCTGACCTTTTATGTCCAACGTAGTAGTCCTCAGAGTATTACTGTATGTGAGATTTTGTGTCTAAAGAGAATTATATTATTTGATTTAAACATACACCTAAACTAAGTCATAGATTTTATCTAATTAAGAAAAAGATTTGGAGAAAACAATTAGTCCAGAATAAAAGATAAAGGTATTTGAGATCTCCCTTCATTTTATAAAATAGTAATTTGAGTCTCAAAGCTGCACAGCTAGTCATATACCTGCCATTAGAAACCAGGGCTCTTGACTTTTTTTATCTGCTACATTGTTATGCTATATTTTTATCTCATTTATTCTTGTATGTCTTTAATAATACAAGTAGTGATAGCAAACACATATAGAATGACTGCTCTTTATCAGGTCTGGTGCCAGACTCTTAACCCTCTCCAGTTTAAGATTACCTTAGCAACTCTGCAGAGGAAGTGTTACCTTTTATTTTACAGGTGAAGAAACATTAAAGAATGTGTACAAGATCATCCAGTTCATATCTGGAAGGGCCTGGATTCATATCCATGCCTGTGCTCTTGATGTTGTATAGGCTTCTATTAGCTAGCTTACTGTTTTTTCCAAGGTACCCTAATGCATCTTGCTGCCAACTCATTTTGTTTCCTTAGGTCACATTTACCTGTCTTCTTCCCTTACATGTCAGCATTTTCTTCTGTATATAAAAAAGGTTTATGCGTTAACTGACATCCAAATTTGAAAACAATATTTTTATTTCCAGAGTGCCCTTATGCCCGCACAGTTATTCTTTAAGACAGAAGATGGAGGCAAATATCCAGTTATATTTAAGCATGGGGATGATTTACGCCAAGATCAACTTATTCTTCAAATAATTTCACTCATGGACAAGGTGAACATGAACTTTTATGCTGGTAGGGAACACTATTTCATTTTAGAAAACTGTGGTTTAGTGCATATGCTATATATGGACATGGTGATTTTGTAACTTCCAAGTACAATCTAGGAACCACCTGTCTCCACTTGATCTTGAATAAATTTTGTTGTTTTTGTACATTTCAGAATGGCTCTTGTGAAAGTATAAAGTGAAACTGCATGTGTTCCTTTTTATAAAACTTTTTTCCCAATTAAGTTCTCTCAGTGTTGGATTTAGTCATATCCTTTCTCTCAGTCCAGCTAGATCTTCTTTTTTAAATTCCATTCCTACTCCTAAATTTTAAAGGAACTTATTTGCCCTCATTTCTTTTTTTTTTCTGAGTTCTAAAATACTTTATGACCTGAAAAAAAAAAAAAAAACTTCATAAATCAGTAGGAGAAACCCTATGGTTCACTGAAAACTACTGACAGTGATTTTGAATAAGATAAAAAATTTGGCATGCCATCAAGCAAGTGCTTAATAATTTTTTTTGATAATGGAAATTAAATTAACTAAATAATTTAGTTAAGCCTTAATTTAAGTTAACCTCCTGAATCTCGTATATTAAACTGCTATAATACTTGCTTGCAAAACCGTTTCATTACAAACTTTATATTTGATTAATGTATTTTACCTTTTGATCGAAAGCTGCTACGGAAAGAAAATCTGGATTTGAAGTTAACACCCTATAAAGTATTGGCCACTAGTACAAAACATGGTAAGTTTATTTTACATTGTTATTATTTTACTGTCTAATGAGTATACTTTTTCTTGTTTTTAATTGAAAGTTGTGAAGAATGTTAGAGATTGAACTCATTTGTAGATTTGAAGACCAGTTGGGCTTGCCTGCTTGCCTTTCTCCCTCCCTTATGAAATCATTAAATAGCATATTTGGAAGAAAAACTAAAAACTTTATGATGTATTTTTTGCATTCAAAACTGCATATAATTCATAGTAGTTTCTTATATGGTAATCTGTGTCCTAATCATCTTTCAGAGTTACTATGGCCAGAGTGGCTTTGTACTGTGCTCTGCTTACAGAGGTCACTTATTAACTAATATTTTTTTATATAGATCTATAACATTGATGTTTTTCTGAGATTGAATAATTTCTGGAGTTTGGTGGAAGACTCCCTAGACATGTTAGTCTAATGACTGTTGTAAATTCCATAGTCTTATTTCTTGTAGAGCTTCTTACCCATAGATACCTTGGAGAAACAGAAGTTATCTCTTAGTTTCTTACTCTTCACCTGGCCACTCCAAAATCTTTTTGGTGGTGTAATTTCTCTTCTCATTTTCCTCTCAGAATTATCTTGTTAAAAGTCCAAAAATATGTTCTTCTACTATCCTGCATAAATTGATTAACTAGCTTTCATTTGCTCCTGGACAAAGACCAAAGCCTTAGCTTAGTCACAGGTTCTGGCATGGTGTGGTGTTTCTCCTGCACCTGCCCCTGAAGCTTCTCTTTTGCTGCTCTCCTCCCTGCTTCCTAGGCTTTAACCACACTGGCCACTTTTCTTTTTCTCCAATGCCCTGTACACTTTTCAGCCTTAATGCCTTCAGATATGTTATGTTTATTATTTTTAACACTTTTTTTCCACAGCTTTACCTGTTTTCATTATCCTTCAAAACATGACTGAAATTGTCAGATGCCCTCTGATCTCTGTTGTAATTTTGGCCTTCCCACACTGTTCCCTTTTATAGTACCCTTTAATTTGTAGTATTTATTCTCAAAACTTGCAAGCTTGTATGATCTATGAAGACAGGGTCAAGGCTCTGTTTTTTACCTAGCAAAGTTGTAGAAAAACAGTAAAAATCTTAAGTAAGTTGATGAAGAGTATGCTGTGTTTAGGATATTGGAATGAATGACTCATTTCATATCTATCTTTCTAAATTACATGCAAATTATTATAATGTAAGGCTTACCAAAACTAGATCATGATTATTTAAGATCCTGAAATAGGTTCCTTTATTAACTTTGATCAATTTCATAGATTTGTTGTTTTATACTCCTATTGTTCCCAGGAATATAAAACTTATTAGACTTATTAGACTTACATTTTGTCATCTTTTGTTCTCCTATATACTGTCTCCTTCCACTTCTTTTTGGTAGTTTAAAGGATTTGTACTTTTTTCTCATATGGCAGAGATGGAGTATTAAATAAAAAAGCTAACGAACATAATAGAGTTTTAGGGTTAGGCAATTGATATAAAGCTTTAAAAGTGATTTTAAATTTAGAATGGAATATTTTTAATTGGTATGTTAAAATATTACAGAATAAATTTTTATGCCAGATCGAAGAAACTTGGCCTATTACTTTGTGTTCCTTATATATAATAGTAGAAATTGGCCTGTAGAAACATACAGATTAGATTAGCCTAATTTTTAAGAAGTTTCCTCTGACATAAATGCCAGTATAAGCTTAACGAGTGTTTATAGACCTGGTTAAGTTGTTCAGGAATGTAGTGTATGCACTTGCAAGTGAAGGTTATTCTTAGCAGAACCATTAATTTTATTGCTTAACCAGGAACTATACTTAATGCAATGCATATGTTTCTGTGTAGGATTCATGCAGTTTATCCAGTCAGTTCCTGTTGCTGAAGTTCTTGATACGGAAGGAAGCATTCAGGTACAGTGTCTATTTTAAAGATTTATACAGTTCGTGAATACATTCTTGTTATAAAGAGTTCAATCTTTATAAAAGTATAGAGTTAAAAATAAAAGTCTCCTTTTAACCACTCTTTTCTTCTTTTCCATAGAAGTAAACAATGCTAGCAGTTGGAAATTCTTCTGTGTTAGTACATACAGATGCTCAATTCTGTAAATAGTGCCTGGCACATAATAGGAGATAGGAAATTAATTGGTGAACAAATTAAAAACATTTGTGGTTATAATTCAAAGTATAAAATTATTATAATTTAACTATTTATGAACATTTTGATTACTTCCAGGTTTTGTTTTGTTCAGAATAGTGCTACAGTGATTTTCTTGCTTGCACATATTTTGCACAATTATTTTTTAAGACCCCTATCCTCCCGCTCCAACCTTTTCCTTCTCCTTTAATATAAGAAAAGGCAGTTATTAGGACTAGCCATGTATATCTTTGGAATTTTTTTTTTACATTTTAAATACATGGAGTAGTTCTTATTACATCTTAGTGATTTATTTTTGTTATCTTTTAAATATATTATTTTTTCCTTATGTAATAAAATGTATGATTCACACAGAAAAATTGCCTGAGATAAAGGATAATGCAGAAAAGGGCTTGACAGAGGCCCTTTGTCTTTTTCTTTTTAGAGTGTCCAGGTAATTAATTCAGTTTAGAGTTTAGATTTATAGAAAAGCCTTACTCAGATTTCTTGGCAAACAAGTGGTTATTCATTCTGCCCTTATTTTGGGAGTACAATTATATGGTGGTTAGAAGCTCCTGCTCAGAACATCGAATTGCCTGGGGCTGAAATTTGGCTATGTAGCTTTCTAAATGTAACATTGAGTGACTTTTTAACCCTTGGTCCAGAAAAAGTTAGCCTAGAAGGCCTGAGACTACTATATTTAGAAAGGCCTCTTTACAAGGTTAGCCATTGGCTGTTATCTGGGAACTTGGCTTTCAGCATGTTCCCTCTGTTCCCTAACTGATAAGGGTTGTTCACTGTGCCTGTACTGTATAAACAGTGTGCTTTATTTAAAATTTTGGTAGATACTAGACAGAGAGTGGCTATTGCTGTAATAAACCTTAGTTGTGCTACAATTATATGTTGAATCTGTGATTCCATCTAACAAATGAAACCTGTTGAAGGTCTTAGGGATCCTTTTATAACTCTTCATGCCTCAGGTTTTGCATCTGTAAAATTTGAGTAATAATTTATAGTATCTGTCTAGCTCTAGGATTGTTCTGAAGATGAAATGGAATACATGCAGAGCCTTACCACAGATTTTAATTATTTGATAAAGTTGTCAGTTATTGTGTTGCAATGTACAGTTATGCTCTTGTGAAGTGATGACAGTTTGTATGATGATTCTTGGTTCTGTGTCTGATCAGTGTATATAGTTTAGTTGGGTCATAGGTTGTTTTATCCTTAACTTTAGTAGATAATTAAAAATTGTTTTTGAAAATATTTGGCATCTGTCATGTTTCTCTTTGCTACATATCTTTGCCTGATTTTAGTATTGTCAAACTTCTAAATTTTAGTATTTTATTGTTATTTTAGTTTTCATTTTCTTGTTTCTTATAACACCTAATACAATGTAAATAGTTGTTTCCCTTAACTACATAGTACACATTAGCAACATTGGAACATTTTTTTCTCAAATATTTTCAGTCTGCAGTTGGTTGAATCCGCTGTCATAGAACCAATGGATAGGGAGAGCCAACTGTAATTTTTAAAAAAATACACAAAAAAACTCCTGTTCACTTTCAGAAAAAAAGATGAAACAAAGTGATATATTAAGAATAGAGATATAGCAGTAAATTTATTTTATTTTATGTTTTCCCAATGATATAGAAGTAGCAGTATGTATGTATATATATTTATATATGATGTTTATGTGTTCGTCTTAGCAGGCATAATAATAGACCTATTCCTGGGGATTATGCTTTCTAATAATTACATTTTATAATTACTCACCAAATTTTAGATCAAACACTTAGGGTCATTATTTATAATTTCAAAATGCCCATTGTATTTAAGGATCATATTGAATTTGTAAATACATAAATAATATCGTTTCAGAACTTTTTTAGAAAATATGCACCGAGTGAGAATGGGCCATATGGGATCAGTGCTGAGGTTATGGACACCTATGTTAAAAGCTGTGGTAAGTTTTTCAAACTATTAGTTTGCATTGACATGTTTTAATAAAAGAAAGCAGGCTATTCTGATATGTGCCATATTCAACACATTTAGAACATAGTAATATTTTTGTCTTAGTCCCTTTGGGCTGCTATATGCTATAACAAAATTCCAGAGACTGGGTGGCTTATAAATAACGGAAATGTATTTCTCACAATTCTGGAGGCTAGAAGTCTGAGATCAAGGTACCAGCATGGTCAGGTGAGAGTCTTCTTTGGGTCAAAGACTTCTTTTCATATCTTCATATGGTAGAGAAAGGCTCATTACTTAATCACCTCCCAAAGGTCTCACCTTCTAGAACCATCACATTGGGCTTTAGGATTCCGGCATGTGGATGTTGGGGCACCACAAGCATTTAGATCATAATAAACTTAAATGCTCTACAAGAAGATGAAAATATATAAAATGTTGATAAAACAAGTCATTAATGCTTTGATGTAATAGTAATGATGTATAAATTCTGTTTAGTCTTTAATAGATGTATCTTTGCAATCACTTAACTATTATAATTAAAAGTTATCTCTTCCTAGAAGCTGTTAATTTTCCCCTAGGTTTTCCCTGTGTTTGAGTAACTACAATTAATTAGACTGCAAGAGAATTCCCAGTCAGCAATATTTATGCTTTAAATAAATCTCAAGAGCTAAGACAATAGTGTTTTGTTGTGAAGGTCCCTCATAGTATTTTTGATTAGTACTTATCTGTTCCTGGAAAGAAGTGAGTAGCTGCATTCTATAGAGATTATTCTGACATTTTAACCTTTTATGCCTGTCCTCATGAAGTATGTAGTATTGTGAATTTTTTTTTTTAAGAGTTTTTAAATAAGTAGACTGTTAAAGAGAGAGTTAATAAAGAAGTTGACATTGGAATTAAGCCCTCAATGCTACATGGCATGTGCTACTCCTGTTTTATATAAATGTTTATTTCTGTTTATGTCCTTATATTTACTTGTACTTGAACAATCAAAAATGGGCTGGGGAGAGCAAGCAGAGGATTTTCTAGACATATAATAACTATATTTAAACTTTCATGTCATTTCATAAATTGTTTTGTTGTATGGCATTTAAAAATTTTTCACAGTGCTCCTGTGAAGTAGTATTCCAGATTATTTTGAACCCCAAATTTTATTCCCAAATTTACATTTGATGATACATTTTTGGCTGAGATGTATAAATAAAATATATTCTTTGGAAATTTACAAACATTGAAATAAAATGTATGTATATTTATTAGAATCCTTTATGTTTTTAATCCTCATTTTCACTGGAGAAATATAACACATTACATGTAACTTTCCCCTAGAAATACACGCAGTGTATTTAAAGACTAAAAAAAATTGAAACATTCGAGAGAATTTGTTTCCCTTCTCTTACTCTTCCCCCTTGATTCTCACCCTTTATTTTTTCTACCTCCCTCCCTCCCTGCTTTCCTTTCTTCCTTTTCTTCTTTCCCCCCTTTTTTTTCTTTTCCATTCTTCTCAGATCTCAAGTCTGTGTTTTTTGTAATCTGAAAAAAATTGCATATCATATAAAACTTAAGTAGGTGATAGATCACTCACATGACAGGCAGTTTATATTGTTTTTCAGCTAAGCTTGTTAATTTTATCACCTATGTAGGTAGGCATGGCCTCTCTGAGGTTTGGGCTTCTCATAGCTGCTGCGTTGAAGTTGAGGACTGGCAAGCTGGTACTTTGTCATTTCTGTCAGATTCTGTTGGTTAAAGCAGCGCTAGGCCTTGCCTCGACCAAGGGGAAAGGAATATAGTTCTCACATTGAATGACAAGAGTATTAAAAAATGTGTGGCCATCTTTAACTCAGCACATCTAGCTTTAGTACCATATTAAATAAGATATTTTGCATGCCCTGAAAAAGTTATCTTGTATATTTTTTTACTTCACTTTAAATTTATATAGTTACTATAGACCTTTTACATCATAAATCTGTTTAATAAAGGAATGTTGCTATTAGTATTTGAAATATATGTACACATACATAACCTATAAATATTGATGAAAAATTGAAAACCCTGCTCACTTATTAATTATAAGACCAATGTGTTATGATTACATACAAGTGAACTGGGCAGTGTAGTCTTTATCTAGGCACAGTCTTTCTCCATAAATCCCAGTTTGGTTTTGTTTTAAGGAAAAAGCATAGAGAGGATATTGTGTAGGCAAATTATTAGTCCCTGTCATACTACAGACTATTTTGAGAATCACTGATAATGTTTACAATGAACTGTAACTGATTTGTTATAGTTAAGTAAAACTTGTTAGTAGAGTAGTAATATGATTAGAAGCATTTTTTGAATGATAGTGAATGTTATCTATAATTAAAATATGGTTATTTATTCTGAACAAAACTACTTTAGCTTAAACAGCTTATTGAGTGTTACACCTATCAAAATAGTCACTTTGGGTAGGAGTAGTTACACAGTGCAAAAACAGCATGAGCCAGGACTTCAGAGTCAAAGTTAAATTCAAATCCTACCTGCTGACCTTGGACAACCCCGTCAACTGCTAGAGCCTGAGGTTTTCCACTTGAAGGATGGTTGTAATATTTAAAGGGATTAGAGATGACAAAAGTAATGCACCTTGCTAAGAGCCTAGCCTTCAATAAATTGTAACTATAATTATTTAAAATTAAAGATTACTCCAATGGTTATATCATCATTTAAATCACTTTTAGACTTCCAGAAAGGCCTCCAGAACCTGAGACAAGTGAACTTTAATCTTTATTGAATCTTGACAGTATTACTTTGGTCATTAACAGGTGTTCCAGTCTTTTTTCTGCATATTAGCTAAAATAAACATGTTTTTGTAAATATTAGTATAGTCATGTATGTTTGCCAGTTCTTTGTTGTCAGGTTACTAATGGGAGAAGTAGCGAGGAAAAAAATAAGCTTCAAATTTTGTTTGAGCATTTTGAACACATGCCAAGTTTCCAGACTCTTTAAAAGAGAAATATAAAAGTCAATAAAGCTGGAGCCAATGACTCTACCCCTAACCCTGGTCATGTAATGTTAACTTTAGAAGGTTATGTTATGAACTTCATAAATATCTTTTTAACTCAAGTGAATTCATTTGTTTTTCTATCTGCTGGCACTTTAGTATTTGTTTCTTGAAAGGTATATACTTTGTTATCTTATAGACAACACAGTTGTGGGATGGTTGGCTTCATTATGTGTATCTCTGTATATACTTCTTTTTCACTGTCATCTTTATCATGAGTTCAGTTTGAAACGAGAAGTGGTAGACTTGTTATGATTAAGATTCCTGAAACTTGATTTTAACTTATGACTTTTATCATTTGACAAATTTCTACACAATATTTTTTTGTTGCAAATAATTTCTTTTGAGGTTTAGGTGATAAACTCTTCATATAGTCAAAGATTACAGAATTAATTTCAGAATTTAAGTGAGAAATCAAAACAGTAGTAAGCAAATTGAAATTAAAGTAGCACAGACTGCTTTTATATTCAGTGCTATGAATAACCTGCTTTACTTGTGTTTTTCTCAATTTTTTTTGAATCATTATAGCTGGATATTGTGTGATTACATATATACTTGGAGTTGGAGACAGGCACCTGGATAACCTTTTGCTGACAAAAACAGGTAATACATAATAGCCACTAGTAGATATGCATCTTATATGCTGGTGTTTTTTACCTTGGAATCTATTTAATAACAATAATTTGCATAAGTGAAGATAAATCACAGAGTCTTAAAAGTCCCTTTAAATGGTACCTTTGAAGGATATCTAGGGGAAACTCCTCTCTCTTGTAAGAATCACTTCAGTGGTAATCTTCTCAATGGTCATCTGGCCCTTGAATGCCTCCTTTGGTGGCAAGTTCATAATGTATGCAAGCAGTCCAGTCTCTTACTGTACAGCTCTAATTAGAGTGTTAGAATGTTGTCTCTCATTAACTATTATCAAACTTAACTCACTAGAAACCTCTCTTTTTAATTCTTTGCTTTTCCATAGAATAATCATTATCCTCCCTCTTCTTCTTGATAATTCTTTGGCCCCATGAGTTTAAACATTGTCTCTGTAAACAAGTGCCCAACATATAGCTCCCATCTCAATCCATTTTGCTAGCTTCAAACTGCAATATGTAGTTGCTTTCTTGAACTCCTAATTATATGGCTAGCTCTAAAAGTTTTTTTCTTCCTCCACTACCTGCCTAAAACCTGCTCATCTTCTCATTTTTCCACTTTAGTAAATAGCCTTATCCACCCACTTGTTTAGCCAAACTTAGGAATCATTTTTAAAACTACTTTTGGCCTCCTCTCACATATTGAACTTATCAGCTAATCATGTCTATTCCTTACCTCTAAAACAGATCAAGAAGTTACACTCTCCCTTCATTTCCACTGCTTTAACCCCATTTGTAACCACCAACGTCTTTGGCCCAAAGTATTTGAATAAAATTTGACTCTTCACTATGGAGGTGGTGGCTTGCCCACATGGACCAGTCTGTTTAAATGTCAGACCACTCTTGCCTCAGGCTAAGAGCCCCTGTTTCCTCTTCCTGGAAATCTCTTCTTTTTGATCTTTGCAAGTCTGACTTTGATTAGTAAGTCTAAGTTCTAATGCCTGCCGTTTATTTCCTTAGAGAAGCCTCTTCTAATTCTCTAATCTGGAATAACATATACTTGCCCACGGCACCCTTCTCCATGACTCTATTGTTCTGTTTTGTTTCCTTTATACTACTTATCACTATCTGAAGTTATCTTTTGTATATATAATTCAGTAAATACTTATTTAGCAACTGCTATGTGTCAGGTATCATTCTAGGTGCTAGGAATACTAGAGTGAATAGAACAGACAGATATCCTGACTCTCATGGAGTTCATTGATCTCCTATCAGCATCTTTTCTCATGTAGGATTCAGGATCCATGAGAGCAGGAACTTGCCACCACTTAGCCAAAGTGTGTATTAGATCAATGTTGAATTAGTGAGTGGATTAGTATATCTGCTCCTTTATATAGCCTTTTTCTTCCCTTAGCTAAATAATTCAAGTTTTTTTATCCTTCCTTAGGAAATAGATTTTAAATTATTTTTTTAAATGGTCTCCCAGGTAAGGGCATTTTGTTTTGTTAGTATTCCTCCAAAGTGTGATATTAAGAATTTAACAAATACTAATATGTAGTCTAATTATTAATAGAATAATTATGTTAACTCACATAATCTGAAATTTCATCCATTTAATTTTAAATTACTAATGTGAAAAATTATGTGTAGTAGAATTTGCATGTGGAAATCACATCTATGTCAAGGCCAGTCAGTCCCTTTAATGACCAGAGGAATGTAATCTGATTGTCCTGGAGGTTCTTACCTAATTTTCTAGTTTAGCAAAGGGTGTTTATAAAACATTATAGTGTGTTTGGAGAGAATTAATTTTGAAGAAATTTGCCTGTTTTATTTTTTCTCAGATCTCTTTTTGGTTGAATTTTTTAACCGCATGCATCAATTGAACTATCAAAGTTATTCCATTTGTTTTTATGCTTTAATAATGTTATGGCTACAGTAGGATCTTTAACATACTTTTCCTATGATGCTATATTCACAGATATTGCATTTTTTTTTGGGAAATGAATAAATAATAGACCTTTTTGTTTTGGACTTTGAGGGCTGTTCTGTATGTGTTGGTGGGGATAATTTAAGAGTAAGATTTGGAAAGAGTAGTCTACCTAATATATTTTTTGGCCCAGGTCACAGTTGATTTGTTTTATGGAAATTTAATTATAAAATTACAGAAACAGAAGCTTTAAGTGTTTTGTTACCAGTTTTCCACTAGAGGGTGCTCCAAAGTTGCCTTTAAAAACAAAACACCTTAAAATGTGCTAGATAAGAGGCACATTCTCTTCTTTTAAAACAGCATTTCTTTGAGTTATATTTTCTTAAAGTTTCATCAAAATTATATCATATAGTTAACATTTTAAGTCCTCACTAGGATAATTATTTTCAATGTTCAGTTTTAATTTGAATGAAATTAGATTATATAAGGAAGATCTGATTATGTCAAGGCAAATGAAAGTATAATGCATTTTCAACGTTTAAAAACTTATAACGATTTATTTAAAATATTTTGTGCCTTTAGTCATCTTTTACCAACAGTCCATGTATTTCAAGGCTGTTTCAAGTTATATCAATCACATATATATTGTAAATAGACTTTGTATAGTTTAGGCAACTGTTATATATATGTTCACAGTGAATTTTTAATGTGGTTCATTGCAGGAAATACATCAGTGCTTGAATGATGCATCTTCCATTGTATATTTTGGGTCAGTTATACCTTCAATACAGACATACTAAAAATTTAGAACTTTAGATTCTCTTATGTAACTATATAGTCTCTCAGTGTTAATGGAGCATTTTTTTTTAATGAAAAGTAACATTTTTCCCATTCTTCAAACTACAATACCTTTTGTCTTCCATTCTTTTCCTTTCCCAATTTGAGCGGGTTCAAAGTTTATGACTCAGCTTTGGAAAGTGGTTTAGAATTGTAATCAGATTTCCACCAGTTCATCTGTGTCCAGTTCTCTTGTATGAGAGGTGGAACAAAGAGAAAGGAGACACCAGATTTCATTTCACTGGGGTCCTTTGGGGACTTACCTCCAATATATTGTTCTACCCTGGAAATATAAGATATTATATGAGATAGAAAAGGGTCAGACTGAGAACTTTAGGAGTGTGTGGAGGAAAATGCTTCACATATAGAGGATTTCAAAATATATACAATGGTAGTGTGTAAAAATGTAAAATATGAGCCTCAGTTACAGATTTCCAAGAAATTGTGCCCATATTTCATTAAGTTTTGGATACTTTAAGCTTGGCTGAAGTTTTGTCAGCTTGTACAGCAGATGGCGCAGTGTTTCCACCATAAATGTAAAGCTCTAAGTTTCTTTTTCGTTATATTGTCATGTGGTCAATTAAAACGTTGTTTTCATGAAGCAAATTTAGAGTAAATGATGTGTCATTTATTGATGCATTAATATATCATTATTTGAGAAATAAACTATAAAATTTAAGCTGTGATATGTGATAAAAAATGATTTTGTTTTAAGTTGGTATCCTTTGAGGAAGTGTTAAGTTTCTTCAGAGTAGTCATTTTTAGCAGTGCTTAAAAGAAACATGATTTGAGTTTATCCCAAATCTTTGGAGAAAGGTTTATTTTTGTCTTTATTTTTGAGACTTTGAGGTTGAAATAAGGACCAGTATAACTGAAAAACTTGTTTTTTGTTTATGGCATACAGGCTATAAAATAGAATTAACATATAAAATTAATATGTAAATAACCTGAAAAATGTTCACAAATGAAAAGTAAGGGGTAAGTGTATGTAGTATCTCGAAAGTTAGTTGTAGGTTCTAGGATGGCCCTTTTAATCTGGAGTTACTCATTTGTATAGTGAGAGGAAAGGTGGCTTTTTTTGTCTATTTTGGCATTTCAGAGTATCCTTTGGGCCTTCTGTCAGAAATCTCGAAGTAAAGAAAAATAGTTATTGTTACCTTAATTGGCATGAAGTTTTAATATATTTTCTAGCTTGATCTTTCATTCCTGAATTTTATGTGAAATTGCTTCACTTCCTTTTTTAATTCTTAGGAACAGTTTCATATAAGTTAATATGTCAAGCTCCAAAGTCAAATCCTTTGAATTTAAATTGCCCCTCACCATTGCGTGACTTTGGGCAATTTATCTACTATATCTATGACTCATTTTCTTTTTCTGAATGTGTAAATAATAAAAGAACCTCTCTTCTTGTGGCGGTGTGAGAGCAGAATTAGATACATAATAGAATTTTCTATGGTGTTGAGTGTATAGTAAACAATTCTTAAGGGTTAGTAGCTATTCTGGTTTTGTTTTACCATCAAGAAATAAGAATGCCTTACATTTTTGACTTATGTAGCTGATATTTGGCATCTTTTATTTATTTACTTATTTATTATTATTTATGCCTATAGCACCTGGTCTTCCTAGGTGGTCTCCCATCTAAGTACTAATGAGGCCCGATCCTGCTTAGCTTCTGAGATCAGACATCGGGCTTGTTCAGGGGCTTATTCAGGGTGGCATGGCCAAAGACCATGGATTGTGGTTCCACTGGGGCTCGAACCCAGGGCCTTCTGCATGTAAAGCAGTTGTGCTAACCGCTGTACTATGGAACCATGTCCTTGGAATCATAATTTTATAGATAAAATAATTTATTTCAAAAATTTTCCCCCCCACCCAAAAGTTCAAACTTTTTAAAGTTACTGCCTTCTAAATTCTATTTTGAGTGGCTCTTTATTTTAGTGTTCCAGGAACATTTATGAAAGAAGTGGTCAGTTTGATCATTGATTAAATTTTATCTGTGTTTTAAGGTAAACCTTGACACCATAAAAATATACTATATTTTACTTTTCCCCAAGGCATGACAGTTGTTTATAATGTTCAAAATCTTACATGGAAAGAATTTAGTTAACTGTTCAAATGGTGACTCTTCAGCTATTTGTATTTAAGTTATTAAGTTTAGTAGATTAAATATATTGTGAAGTCTCAACCTGCAGATTTATTTTCTTATGTGCTTGTTTATTCTCTGGGAAATGAGAGAAAGAAATATAAAAAGGTTTATGTAATAGTTATCACACAGTAGTAAATGCTTTTACAATGAGTAAATGAACTAGGTTTTTTAATCCATTATTAGGGTGTCTAGGAAAATATGTTTCCTGTCTAAACATTTTTTATTATAGACTATGGACATACTGTTAGTTACCAGTTTGGTTTTTCTCAATTGATATGTAAAAGAGAACCAGGCACATGAGACCTTTCCTTTTTATCCATAAATAACTTCTTTAGTCTATTGATCATGACATAAGATGTTTAAATAATGAGAAGGACTTGTTTTCATGGGAATAGTTTTCTTTTTAGACATTATTTAAAATCTGATTTTTTGAAAGATTCTTGGACATTCAGTATCAAGAAGTCGGTCTCCTAATGTTTACTGAAACATAATAAGGAAAATTTAATGGTTGCTGTAAGTGTTTTTTTTTTAGTTTATTTTAGAAGAATGTTGTTTCTTCTCATAAGTAGTAAAAATAATAAAGTGCTATGCTCTGTGTGCCTATGGAGCTAGAAATTATTTTGTTGAGGAAATTACTCAGGCTGGATCATGAAGAAGATGTTGGGTGTGTATGTGATACAAATGGAAAAAAAACACACATATTAGTAAAAGCCCCACAAACTGAAATAAGCAATGCCTTTACAGTTAATATGTAGGCTTGTTAGATTAATTTGAGGTCAGAATGTGGAGGGAAATCACTTTATCTCCTTTTGGATCATCTTTCATATAGTAAGTAAAGCCTAATTCAGTCATTGGAATAAAATTATAGATTTGAATATTAAATTTTGATGCGAGTTTTCTTACAGGTGATGTATTCCTTAATGCTGGGTAGACACTGTATTTGTTTTGCTTTGCAATGAATATTTTTGGGAGAAGTTAAATTTTAATGGACTTTATTGAAAGTTCAACCATAAATTAGTATAACCATAAACCAGATTATTAAAAAGTTAATACATTTTCATAGTGACCTCTTGAGCAAAAAAAATTTATAAAATTTTAAGGTAATGAGGTTGTATACAACACAGAAAAACAAACTATTAGTCTTGAATATCAGTTTTAATTCCTTTAGGTGATTAATCTCATCACTGTCCCTTCCACAGTGACCTAAGTGAAGTTAAAAGTTGTATTAGTCATTACATAGATCAGAAACTTGTTTTAGCTTGTGTTAAAATCACTTAGATAGTGAGTTAAAAATACAGATTGTTGAGCTTCAGGCGCAGAATTTCTAATTCAATAGGTATGGTAGGACCTGAAAATTTGTTTCAGTTGCAAAGGAAGTATCCATAACTATCTGAAAAGGTTATTAAAATTATTCTTCTCTCTTTTTTAAAATCCTTATCTGTTTAGGGACTAGATCTCTTATTTCAATCAAAACATCATCATAATAGATTGAAAAAGGAAGGAAAGAGGAGAATCCAGTTGTCTCCTGTTAAGTCAGACATTAAAGAAATTAGTAAAATATAAGACAAGGCTACTCTTCTCTCTAAATTATTTTTTTAAATAAGTTATTTATTAAAAAACAAGTTATGTTAAAATATTATTGACTTACTCTTTAATTAATTAACATTCTTAAAAGGTCCAGAAACCAAAATGTTTTAGAATTACTCATTGAAGTCTATTGTTTTTTCATTTTTAAGGGGTTAGAGTTCTGCTTTAGACAGTAGTAAACAGTTCTCTAGAAGAAAAGAGTATTCTTTTTTAAGACTTCATTGACGTTGATAACCATAGAAAAAATGAAAATATATAACATTTAAAAATTTGTGTTTTTTGAATGGAAATAGGCTAAATAATCAGGTATAGTGTCTAAGTAGACATAGTTTGTCCCTTTTAATTAGTTAGCCATCTTAGCAGTTGAATGAGAAATGGTAATGAATTATATGAAACATTAAGCAGATAATGTCTATACCAATCTGTACTTATGTATGTCTTATCATTCTGTAGCAAAAATTATTATTGAAAAATATTTCATTATTATGCTTTTAACTATAAGTGAGAAATATCTCTAACCAAGTATATGATAAGGGTTTAACTAGTAAGTGTTGGGGAGTGTAGATATAGGGAGAATTTTTAAATCCAAAAATATAGGTTCCATTGTAGCAACAAATAGTAGTTTTCCGCCTTTGTTTCTAAGTTACATAGTAGGGCAACAGGAAAGAGATAATATTCACATAAGAAATAAAAGCATTTTGTATAGAAATCATAGCATGTGAGGTTGAAGAGAGTAGAAAGTGGCAGGAAGAATATTTGAATTTGGGAGTTTTGTGGGATTTTCAAAAAAATAGGGTTGGATTTTAGGGGAAAGAAGAGAAAGGGAGTGAGCAGAATTATGAAAAATGGAATATTTAAAATTTTGAGATTGGCCACATTTAATCATTAGATAGATAAACTGGAAATTAAAAACTATTTCAGCCAGATCTATTCTCTTTAATCCAAGAACTACAAATGTCTTGAACTACAAATTTAGGAATAAATTCATGTCACTTATGCAAGTAACAGAAAAATTTAATTCCTCTTTATTCCCTTTCTAGTACAAATCAGAGACATAGGAGATAATTACAGTCAACATTCAGTTTATTTTATGTACACTTGACCTCTTTACTGTTTAAAGTAATAAATTAGAAAAAGATTACACTTCCTGAATTTCTTAAACATTTTTTTTTAATTTCATGAAGTACATTTTTAAAACCCTTAAGTTTCATCTATAGATATTACCCTTAAAAGAGCCATTTCCTTTGGTATATAACAGGATAAATTTTTTAAAACATTAATAGCCTCTTTTCAAAATACATGACTCTTGAACTTACAAAACATAATAATGGTTTAATTGTTAGATACTGAGTCTTTATGCCTTATAATTAAGCAGTAATTTTATTCATTGAGATTTCTTATAAGGAGGATAAAAATACATTCTTCATTTGTAAGGAGCAATGCATAGCTGACATTGGAATTCCAGTGATGCCTGTAATGAAATGAAGAAAAGGGGGGCTGGATTTCCTATTAAAAGCACAGAGCCCATTAAATAAACCATGCATGATGGCTGATATCATCTGATACCAAAATAGCATGGTTTACTAAGGGTGGTAGTTGTCAATGAAAGATTGGTCAGACTTTATTTGCTGACAAACAAACAAAAAAATAACAGACTGGTTATTTGCTCAAGTGCTGAGTATCTTTAGGAATTGCACTGGTAACAAAACAAAGCACCATTTAAATAATTAAAACCAAGAAAAGTTTATCTATACCTGTTATATAACTTTCTTATCCCTTTACCTTTTGAAGAGTAGAATGGTGTTTGTCTAACAAAGTAGAAATGAGAACTCCAGAATCAGAATAAAACAACAGTGAAGTTCTTAGCTTTAGTCAGATGGAAAATACATATTTAGTTGAAGGAAGTGAAATCCTTAACAGAAGTTGATCTTGGACTTTTCAACAAATCCTGGAAAATTTAATGATAGCATAAATGATAGCACAAGGTTCCCTTTGAACCTTAAGAGATTAGGGGACCATGCTTTCCTAGTGAATACTACAGTTATCAAATTCCTTATTCTAAAACTAGTTTCTCATCTTTTTGGAACCATGGATTTCACTTGTGAATTTGGTGAACTCTGTGGATTTCCCAAAAAAAAAAAAAAATTTATTTCATTGTGTTCAGAGACCTGAATGCTATTTTGGGATTCTGAAAAGGTGTTTTTCAATCATGGGTAATATACAGAACTGTTTTAAATAGAAATGAAACCCCTGTGTTGACATATTGCAGTCTTAAATATGTACAACATAAATCTTGATATTAACTTTCTGTATCTACTCTTACATAACTATAAAATAAAAATATAAACTAAATCATGTTAAAAACTTGCAATATATTAATTTAACAACATTAATGTAACAGGCAAAAGTAATACTGAAATTAAGTTGTCACTTGCAGTGAATATAGTATAGATAGTATACTGAGAGTCTGAGTTCAGAGTGCTATTCATATATCTCACATGACTATTTTGTATACAACTTTTCTTTACTTGAACTACTTCATAACCTCTATTGTTTAAGATACTGTCATGTTATTTCAAAGTAAAACTTATTCTGCTTCTGCTGGTATTAGCCTGCAACAATTAAGGTAGCCTCACTGTTTGATACTAACCCAGTCAAAAGACACTGAAATCAAAGGATGCTACTAAGTAGTAAGGTAACATCCAGATGATCCCAACTCCACCTCTGTTGCTTTTATTGTAGATCTTCATGGATATGAAGACACAAAAATTTTAAAACAAAACTTCTTATAAGAACATTCAGGTTTCTAGAAGAAAATTTCTTACATCAACACTGCTGTCTAAGCTGTAAATGCTAAATGGAGATGCCACTTGTTAAACAAATGCAGAATGGTGACACTGAGCACTCCTGTATGCTAGGGATGATCCTAGGCTTCAGGACTGTAACAAAAATAATAAATGATATTTATTGTAAGTCTCTTAATGGGTCATTAACAGTTTAGCATGAGGGAAACAGATTAGCAAACAAATAATTTCAGTATAAACTTACCTAAGGTATAGAGAAACAGGTGAGGTAGGAGCTTCATTAATAACTGCTTACCAAGTACATCTGATTAAGGTAGCCTTGGGGTGAGCTGCAAGAAGCTGTTGCTGCTTTGGTTATTTTGGGGGTGGGGTGGGTGCAAAACAATTTTCCATTTCTCTATAAGTTCTTTGCTATCTACATCTAATTATAATTTTTTCTCATCTTATTTTTTCCATTGGTCATTTACTATAATAGATATAACCATTTTCTAAAAAAAAATAATTCTTAGGAAAATTTCACCAGTTCTGTAATTTGAACAGAACATTTTAAGCCTGGTATATGCTTTAAAAAAAAGACGAGGAGATGACGTCAATAAATGAGGTTTTCAATGCAGTAGTTACACTGATAGTGGCTACCTTTTCTACAGCCCGATGATGATAGTGTTTAAACCTTTGAACAATTCTTATGAGCATTTATATGTAAGCTGTTGTTTTCTTTATGTATCAACCCCATGTCTCAAATTTAATATAACTTCTGTCAACTCCATATAATTTTCAGTCTAGTTTTCTTTACTATTATGTGAAAATAGTCCCAGTATCTATCTTGAATTTTAAAATTTAATTTCATTATTGCCTAAAATTCAGATTTTTTTGAGTTCTTTTTTATTTTCTAAGTTTTATAAGACTTCTAACTTAATGTATTATTTAGGTTTTTTTTTAAGATGCCTGAAAGAGTTGTAAAAAATATTACTTAATCATTTAATATTTAGTTTTACTAATTATTGGCATTGATATCTCAGGCATAAGGGACATATAAATATCAATTCAATATATTTAATTACTTTTTAAAAAGTAATATTTGAAGTTTTTAAGATAAATATTTATAATCACCATTAGTAGACTTGGTCATTAGATACTAAATAACTTGATTTCAAGTTTTATGTTTAGACTAAAATTTTTTTCCTCTGACTTAGGGAAAGATCTACTAAAATGGGCAAAGCTATAGAGGTAACCATTCCTGACATAAATGAGGTTTTTTAAAGTCATTTTGCTTGACTCACTCATCTATAACTTATTTGGGAATAATAATAATGACAGGTAACATTTATTTACTGAGTAGCAAATACTATGTTAAGTATTAGAAGTATTATCTCTTCATTCTGCCTTATGTGATAATTACAGTATTAACCTATCTTTCAGTTTAGAAAGTGAGGTTTAGAAAAGTTAGGCAACTTTCTCAAGGTCACATTCCTGGTTATGTGAGACATGAAGGTGTTAGTTATACTGAAGGGCAGTTGTACTACTCAGAATGCCTGCTAGTGCATCACTGTTAACTTGGGACTTCAGTGCCATAACTAGAGTCAATTCTGGCCTGTCATTGTTTTATATTTCCCACAGTGACCAGAGTACAAAAGTTCACAGATAAGAGTAATAATGCTCAGCATACAGAAGGGTGTATAGGTAATATCTTAATGGATACAGTTATTATATAAAAATACTTTGCAAGATGGTAGAAGTGTGCAAAATCTCAATACATGCACTTCCAGAAGGAAAATTTTTGGTTGGTGCCTTTAACAAGAAAGAAAAAAATGTAATCTTCCCAAATACATGAGTGAGGATAGGTTTCCAAATAAAACAGGTCATAATGTATTATAAGATAAATGAGAGAGGGCAGATTGCACTAGCGAGGTTTTGGGTGGCTTTTTAAATGAATTTGTTCCTCCATTCAACAGTGAGTGCCTACTGTGCACCAGAAACCATCCTGAGCCTGGTGATACAGCAACACACTAATAGTTATAAAGCCTGCCTTGGTGGAGCTTAAATTGTAGGATATGTGGGATTACTTTTTGTGTTGAAATGTATGCCTACATTATACCTACCTGTAAATCACAAGATGCTTTATGAATTCTATGGCGAGTCATTCTCTAACGTGAATGATTACATTCATACATATCTGTGAGTTTAGATGATAGCTCCAGGGTTTGTCTTCACGGTACTGAAGCCTTATTCAACTCTAGGCAAATGTGAATAATGTGCTTGGTTTCTTAGTCTCCATCTAATGAGTGACACGTTAATTGGAATGTTTCAGATGATGCTAACAATATAATGTAAAATTTGGGGGATTTTTTTGGCCAGGAGTGGTGGTAGAGAATAGTGATAAATTGAGGATTCATTTTAGGAATACTTAAAAGAAATGGTCTTCTACTATGTGAAGGGTAGTTTACTTAAACTTTAGTATGAGAAATTTGCTGTAAGATATTATTTATATTAATACCTTGTCCAGGCTTTGGCTGTCTTTGATTGTGGAGATCTAAAAATAGGATTTAAAATTTTAAATTAATATTACTGTGGGATGATTTTAAGCATAGTTTCATCTGAATGAATGTTGGTTGAAACAAACTAAAAAAATATGCTCTGAAGGCCACTCCCAAGCCTGGCATTAGAGGATCAAACCATTTTATAGACTTCATGCTGAACTAATATTCCTTACAAAGAGACACAGCTTTACCAGTTGTATGATGTATCCCTTTGTCAGTTCCTTAAGATAATCCTGGAAACAAATGAGTTTCTTTTCAACATACAGGCAAACTGTTCCACATAGACTTTGGATATATCTTGGGTCGGGATCCGAAGCCTCTTCCTCCTCCAATGAAACTGAATAAAGAAATGGTAGAAGGAATGGGTGGCACACAGAGTGAGCAGTACCAGGAGTTCCGTAAACAGTGTTACACGGCTTTTCTCCACCTTCGAAGGTAAGTTGATTTGCTTGATATAGAGAATTTTGTAAATTTATTTCATAGAGCAAGAAAAATAAAATAGTTCACATGTATGCGTTCCTTAGCATCACTTTTTCAGAATCACATAGGCAACATTATTTCATAATGTACATTTGGTCTCTTTTTTGATAAAATCTGATATTGAAAGAAAAATAATTTCTTGATTTCTCACTAATTATCTGATTGCTCAATCTCACCAAATGGAAAGCTACCATTACACAAAATTCAGCAAACATGGAGGCTTCAAAAATCAGTCAATTGAAATAATTTTAATAAAATATACTTTGTTCTTTGACAGTGCTGGGACAGAGAAAAGGTTAAGCAGCTTCCTATTATTCAGATCTCCACAAGGCCACCCTTGAAGGGTTAGAATCACCAGGCTGGGTTTTTTCCCTTCTCCCTAGCTGACTTCTCACTTCTTTATCAATGAAGCATTTGGCTCAGTTAGAGTGATATTAATACAAACATTTTTATTCTCTAGTATTTTTATCAGCCTTAGTTTTATTTGCTCCTTAGGAACATTCAGGAGTTTGTTAAATGGGTCATTCTGCTAAAAAAAAAAGTGTTGATTTTTCTCTATCCCTTCATTTTCCTCCAATGCCACTATCTCTCTGCTTTCTTCACCTTAGTTTACTTAGAACTGAACATTAGGGAAAAAAATCACATTTGTTTAATTCAGGACACAGCTCTGATGATTAGTCAAAAATGATAGCATCATTTGCCTCTAACTTTGTTTGCAACCAAACTATGCAAAATGAATGTTCTTAGTTCAGCTGAAAATCCTAGCCCAGGAGAAATACTGTATGTTCTTCCAGGTGAAAATATAATTTATAGACAGTGAGTTGCCTATTACCTGGGCTCTACTCTGTCTTTATAATCTCATTTAATAATATCCTAAAGCGATTAGAACATAAACACTCAATGTATGTTTACCAAATGAAAACTTGCAATATTTGTATGAGAACCTCCAGAATTTCTGCTTCATATCTGAGATGAGGTTGTGTTCCCAGGTAATGTTAACGCTGCCAGTTGTAGGAAATACCTGTCCTGTATTAATCGGGTTTAACCTTTACATTGACTCCATAAACCTTTAGTGTTAACTCAGTCTCCATCACACACATGACAAACTCTAATGTGCCTTTCAAAACTGCCACATTATTTAACCTTTCTGTAGCAGAGTGGCTCAGTTTTAGTTAGAAAAATGCTAAAGGAATCATGAGATCAGTGTTCTTTTGACTTTCCTGGTGATGCAGAAGCACTTTGAGATGAGAGTTCCACTTTAATATCCGGGATTTTTAATTTGAAATAGTCAAAGCCTACAGAAAACTAGATGGAACCATGGTGATCTCAGTGAGGAGCCGGACATGATATGAAATGATAACTGGAGAAATATCACAGGTACTCTATCTTATTGAAAGTAGAAAGAAAACATTGTGCTTTATAAACTGTCATTGATGATGGATTAATAGCAGCTCAGTAGAATGAGAAAACAAAAGCAGATTATTAATGTGGAGCCAAAGTTAACTTTCTTCACTATTAGGAAAAATCACAGAAATTAAATAATTTTGTGGTGTCTTCATGAAAATTGTTTTATTTTTTATTTAAAAATCAGCATACTTCAGTTAAGTTTAGCTGGATTCTAATATTTTGATAAATGTTTATTTTTTAATGTATTTTGGAATATGGTTGCATTAGTAAAAATTTCCTTTAGGACCTAATCGTCAAATTCATTTGAAGCTATTTGACACATTAGGGTTGGTAAATATGACCGACTATCTTCTGGGCCCCATCAGATTTAACTGACATTGGGCTCAGGCACTGCTATGTTCAAGAAGTTCTGCAGGTGAATCTAATGGGCAGCCAGGTTTGAGAACTTCTGAAATATCTCTTTCAAAATTGAGCCTTGTATTTCCCTACCTGTGTAATTACTCTTTCTGCCTCTCTGTCTTAACTCCTACACATATTTTATCCAGTCCTATAACCTTACCTGCTGAAACTTCAACTCTAGTCAAAACTGTACCTACCTATTTTATGTGTGGAGTGCAACAGCTATATGTTACTGGAGAAAATCCAACAAACATGGTATTCTCACTATTGGTTTTTAAATTGATGGTTCTCATCTGAAAGCAGTTTTGCACCCCACAGCACATTTGGCAGTGTCTGGACTGTTTTGGTTGTCACAATCGGTTTGCCACTGGCATCTAGTGAGGAGAGGTCAGGGATAATGCTAAACACTGCACTGCTGCCCTGTTTCTTCACAGGACATCTATTTGATAAAGCCCTGTTCTCCCTGTCTCCACTTACTTGCCTTCCTATCTTCTAGCCAGTTCTACTACTCTGCTATTGAAACGGTTATCTATACCAAATTTAGTGTCCAGTTTTGCTCCTAGCAGCTTTGGCATAGTTGACCATGTCTTTCTTTGTAAAAATCTTTCTTCTATTTGGTATAGTCCACTCTCCTGATTTCTTTTTGTCTCACTAGCCACTCTTGCTTTTTTACTGATTTTTTTTCCCCCCTTGTCTGTCTAATCTCTATATACTAAACTATCTAGAACTTCCATTATGAGTTGAGTTTTGGATCTTTTTCCTTTAAACTCTCTCCTTAAGCATTTTCATCCAGACTTGTAACTTTAAATAAGATCCAGATACTAATGACTTTGCACAGTACCATCATCTTTGATACCTCCTCTGAGTTGTATCTTCTTTATTAGTTTATGTGTGAGTCCCCCAACCTTTTCCAGAATGTAAGCTTCATAAATATAGGGACCTTGTTTGTTCAGTTCACTACTATATCCTTAGTGCCTAAAACAGTGTATAGAACAGGTAAGTATTTAGTAAATATTTGTTAGTTGAATGAATAAAATTATGTGAGTAGAAAGGGCATAACATCTGTGATATACTTTTTATCAATTTCCACAAGGAAACCAGTAACTTAAAGCTAGTTTAAAGCTGTTTATTATCTTTTTTTTTTCTAGGAGAATAAATGAGTTAGGGCCTAATTTGGTTAAAAGATAATATCAAAGTAGAAGTTTTCATTATAGTATGTCTTGATTTTCATGGGCAATATAAAATTCAGAATGATAAAATAGGTAATTTGAGGTTCATATGGTTACTCATATTTGTCTACAACTTCCATTGTCATTATAGTTCAAGTATTAAATAGTTTTTTTATGTAACAGGTTGTACTTTTTTATATTAAGACTAGATAGATGGCTGGAATAAAGATTCTACATCTCCCAAATCCCGACCTCCCTTGAAGGCAATGCAAGGCACTTGTGTTGACATTTTTACTGTGACCAGCTGAAAGCCTTCATTGCTTACAAGTAAGGCTTTCTTTACTCACATCTGTCCCCAAGTCAAACCTGAATCTCCTCTTATCACTATTGTGCAAATGGGCAATTGACAACATAGTGTCTGAGATCAGTGTTCTGGAGCAGGAGCTAGGTCCAGTGTACACTCATTTACTTTTCCCCACCTCTGGAAATAAGCATTTGGAATAATGACATTCTTTTTTCTTGTTCAAAGGAAGATGAAAAGTTCAGGGACTGGTCAGGATAAACCTGTAGTTCCTATAGGAGTCAGCATAATCTTAAGAAGATATTTAAATATCTTGCCCATTTTTAATCTAGTAGAGTACTAGCTGTTTTCTCCTTCAGTCAGGATTGCTTATATTCAGACTCCTAAAATGGTGATTAGTGGGGATCACAATATTTCTGTTTTATTCATTTACCCATGACACACAGGTAGTCTTAAAGTGGCGGATTCTCATCATCATTTAGCAAAGACAGATATTCATTGTTTAGTAAAATGCTAATTAGGTATAAAGTGGAGTCTCCCTAGGCCCCTTCAAAAAGAACATACTTACTAAAAACTGAAAAGAATGTCATTATTAGATGGTTAGGCCAAAAGTTTGTTCCATAGTATAGGACATAGAAATTGCATTCTATCAAGACTCCACAATAAGGTTTTTTCAGGACTTACTTTTCATTGAGACAGCTGATAAAGAGTCTCACATTCTATTCTCCAGAGGAGTAATAATAATTATTATAAAGATCAATAGGTACCACTATTTCTAGGAGTGTTCTTGATATGAGAAAACTGCAAAATTCTAACATGTTGCTGTTTTTTTTCCCCATCTTCTTTAGGTATTCTAATTTGATTTTGAACTTGTTTTCCTTGATGGTGGATGCAAACATTCCAGATATTGCTCTTGAACCAGATAAAACTGTGAAAAAGGTAAATTTTATAGAACTTAGACATCACAGTCTATTTTTGCATATATGAAAGATGTTAGGGTTTTAAAACCCAGTGTCCTGTTTTTATTCCAGCCCCTAGACTCTTCAGTAACATAAATTAAGAAAGAGACCTTGTGTTAATTTTTTTTCACATATCTCTCAAGGCTTCTTCAGCCCATGCCAACTCCTTCCCTGTTCTCACCCAGTCACATGAATAGGTCACTATGTCTAGAGAGAGAGCTTTCTACCATAGCCCTTGCTCTTTGTCCTAAAAAGATTAGCCCTTCTTTAGTATTCCTAATATGATACGTGATTCTTGGCACTCCCAGGCTAAGCATGCTAAGGATCATAAACAAAATATCATAATAGCATGTAGGAGAAAATAGCCATTCTTTATCCTTCCCATTCATACCGATGGTTATAGGGGTTACTTGCTGTGTCGGGAGAGTAGACACTTGCTTTTCAAGTCAGCCTGCAAAGAGAAGGACACAGGAAAACTATTACGTAGATGAACAGTTAGTTATTCAGAAGTATCACCTTGAGTTCCATCAAGAGATGTTCGGAAGGGTAGCATATTTGAATATTTTCATCCACTTTAATTTCTGACTGTCTGATTCATTAATGGGGGAGGGGAGTATATGTAAAGCACTTTATTTACCCAAGATAACACAAAATGACATTAAATGTCAGGATGATTATCAATATTAAACTTCAAAGAAAGATAGTATAGCTTTTTAACTGTAGAAGTATAAAATTACTGAAGGGCAGTAGCAGTATCAGAGGTAGAATTGCTATGGTGGTTGAAAATAATTGGCACCAAAAGCCTTAAGTTCTAACATAAGTTTCTGAACATTATTAGAAAGCTACCTTTGTAGATTTGACATTATCTTTTCCATTCAGGTGGTTATAACAAAATACAATAGCCTGGGTGGCTTATAAACAGATTTCTTGTGGTTCTGGAAATTGGTTGATGAAAATCTCCTTGGCTCTACTTGATGGCTGCCCCAGATTTCAAATGTTGTTGTTGTTGTTGTTGTTGCATTGCTGTATACAGGGTATGTTTTGATGTTTATTTTAAACCTATTTATGTTTACTTTTCTCTGACTTCACTCTTATTCAGAATCAATTTATGAAAGTTCTAACAGTAATTATCAAACTGAGTTTTCCAGTTTCTTCTGCCAATTATATTGTTCTTATTAGATCTTTTTGTACCATCTTGGTTTCTCTTTAAAAAAAATAAAGTCATGATTTTATTAAAGACAATGCTCTTTGTTAACAGCTATGTATATGGCACTTTTTTTTAACATATGAAGTAAATCACTTTATAGAGAAAAAGCATATACATGAGTCATTTTTTCTTTAGTACTCCCTAGCCGTTTATTTTAGTTTCAATTAAGTGAACTTTGAGAAAAGGTATTTCACCATATTTTTCCCCAAAAGGGTATTTCAGAAAAGGTTTTTTTTTCTGCTGTTTTATCAAGAATATGGAGTAATCAATTACAACATAAACTTGACATTAAAATCATAATAATGGAAACTTATGCTGGAATAAGCTGAAATTTGTTTCATATTGGCTGACTTTTTAAAGAAGTAGTAAATTTTTATATTCTGATGAACAATTGCTGACATAACTTTACAATCTTACTACTTATAAAATTTTTGTATTGGCCTCACAAATGAAAGCTATCTAGAGAAAAAGTGGTACTTTTGAGGCTAAAGTCTTCAGAAATTATTTGAGTTATCATAGCAATATGCAAAAATATTTTTCTTTCTCCATAACTTGTTTTCATATATATCAGATTTGTTTCATTTTTAGGAAACTGAATACTTTTATATGGTACCTGTATTTTGTTAATCAGATTTGTTTATTCCTTAGAAGCTATAACTGCCCCAAAAGGTGAGATTTTATCACAAATTCAAACATAGTTCTTAATCACAAACATCAGTGAGTAAACTGGTAGTAGGTTAGTATGCCACTTGTTGCTTGCTGCTATGAGAAGCTTGTTCAAAGTTATTTTAATACTTTGGTAATTTAGAGCAAAGTTATCCAAGTAGTCTAATAAAATGCGCATTAAAAAATAATATACATTGATAAAAGCAAAGTGTTATAATGCTAATATTAGTAAAGCATAGGCAAACTGATTACACTAGTTTTTTTCTTAATAATTTTTATACGAAATATTTAAATCATAAAAAGATATGAATGCTCATGTAACAAACACTTAACCACCCCCCATATTTAACAGAAGTTAACATTTTGCCCTACTTGTTTAAATCTTCTTTAATTAATGAATCAAAATACAGTTAGTGTCGAATCTTACTCATCTGTGTTCCTCTATCCCAAAGGTAATCCTTCCACTACAGCTTGAGTATGTCTTTTTATGAATATTCTTTATACTTAACACATTCACTCAGCAGAATGTATTGAGCTCTTTACTATGTGATAAACACTGTTTCAGTGTTTGAATTATAATAATAATGAACAGAACAAAATTTCCTGTCCTCATAGAACTTACCTTCTAGTAAGGGATATAGACAAAAAGCAAGACAAGTAAAAAAATACTGCATGTTAATAGTTATCAGTGTTATACAGAAAAAAATAAAAGGTAGGGAAATTAAATAGTGGGTTGATAGTGATGTCGGAAATTTTAGATAGGGCCAGCAAAGGTGTGTGTCAGCTCTCCTTGAATAAATTAAAAGAAGATATTTTATAAATGTGGTGTGGAAAAAAGATTTCTTAGTCAAATTCTATAGAGTGTATGAGTGAATGAAGAAAAGTAAAAATAGATGAGACAAAAAGCATATGTATTCTCCAGCAAATTATTAACTTTGCTACTAGGGAGAGTGGTGAAAGAAGATAATTACTTTAAATAGTTTTAAACCTTTCTTAGCTTTTTGATACATATGAATCTCTTTTCAGAAAAAAAAATAGAAGGAAAGGGAAAGTAAAACTAGTTTAATGGATAAACATGACCACTTAACAATCAATGCTTTTCACTCATGTTCTTTTAACTCAATAAAAAAAAATTTAAAAAAAGAAACCCTTAAACTACGGTAACAAGTTTGTTCAAAGTAATTTAATGAGATAATGCTGTTTTGTGTTGAAGAATTAAATGGATGTGTTCTCTTTTCAACTAATTTTTTTATTAAACTTTAAAACAAAGGAATACACACACACGCACATACACACATTACAAGCAGATATAAATTATCTGAAGATCTATTTCAGATGACCTATAAAATTAAATTACCTTTGGCACCTGTAAGGTTAATAAACATATAAGCCAAAATGTCCACTCTCATAGAACTTTTGCAATGTAGGTTTTTTAAAAATAGTATCCATATTTCTTATAGCAAACAATTCTTTACAGAATTGATTCTCTTTTAGGAACAGTTTGATGAGGGTTCACTTTCATTACTTTTCTCTTTAATTACTCTTTATTTTAAATTGTAGGTTTTCTTTTTAGACTAAGAGATGTATTCTAATGAAGCTCAAGTACATCAAATGAGGACAGCAAGAAAATAATACTTAGATTAAAACTCTTTTATTTTTATAACTGAAAGTTGTTTTTTACTTGTAATTACTTTTAGAATTAAATTATTGGGAAATGAGTACAAGGAAAAACATTTTTTTTCTAATTCTAATACTTTGATTAATAAAAAATTTAAAAGGGAAGTCTGCTTTTTTCATTTTAATGAAAGTTACTATTATTTCAGAGATATTAAGCACTAAATTATTTTAAGCAAATGCCTTCTGTAATAATGTTAGTCTTTTAATAGTGTATTTTGAGTTTTTAAAGATAGAAAATAAAGATTAGGTACAGATTAAATCATTGTGCTCCTAATGAAAGACGATGTAATTTTGTCTACAAATGGATTGCAGAGTTTTGTTTGAGGAATAGGTCTGTTCACCTGAAAATGTAGATAGGTGTAAGAAGACAACTTATTAAAATATTTTTAAGACAAAATTTAATACTTCGTATTAATTGGCGTTTTAGGGCTGGGTGAGTGGGTGGGTTTGTGGGTTTGTGTGTATGCATAGAACTTACAGTTTAAAAGCTGTATTATTTCTATACAGTTGAAGAACTTTAAGCTAAATCTGTGATTTTTATTTTATTATAATTCACATTTAATAAATTGTTCCTTGGAATTAAAAGGAGGTCTGATTTTTTGCTTGTTAGCCCCTTTGGTGCACAGAACAAATGCCTGGGGGATCCTTGCTTAGCTGTTAGCTCTCCTAACCTCTTGCAAGTTTGGTTTGACCATTAAATAGAGTAAGAGATCACAAGAATAAGGTTACTTATCCTTCTACATATTTAAATAATTCCTAATTATTGTTCCCAAAAAACCATCTGACACATGGATACCTCATGACCAGAAGTGTGAAGTGTAAAAAGGAAAGTATTAGTCATCCAATATTAACCAGTAAAGCAGATATAATAGACAAAGATCTTGTTTCTTAAGGATGGCTGTCTTTCAGATCAATATGTGAAATGTTCAGGGACAGATTAGGAAAAACATAGTTTTAAATTAGTTTTCAAATATAAGAAAACATGTTGCTCATTATTTTATTTCATAATCATTAACTGTTTATTTTTTTATGTGTGTGGTAAAATTTCAATAGAAAAATAAGCTACCAAGCCTCCAGTTCTTTTTTAATGTATCCAAATCGAGGTCCATGGACTTTGAAGAAAAAAGAATTGATATGACACATCTCCATTTTGAAAACAGAGAAATCAGATTATTTGATTCTGTCCTTTGTAGCAGATATGAATGTTTGATTGGATATCAGTAACTAGCAATTCATTGACATACGAAGAACTCAGTAAATTTTAGGAACACTACTTTTACTACCTAAGGTGGGCGCTACAACTCTCCATTGATATAGTGGATGCCTCTGGTGAGAAATGCCCATGTTTTCCTTTAAAAACTATGCTGTCAAGGACATATGTTTAGTATATTTTTCAGAAGACTATAGTGTCAGGCTACAATGAAAAATGTTCTCTCTAGTTAAAAGATACTGAGTTTAAAAATATCTGAAAATGAGACTTGGATAAACAGAGACTTTCTATTACTTGCTGGTAAGGGCTAACTGAGTAATAAATGGATTCAACATTCATTACAACCTTTCTAGAGCCATGACAGTTGAATGATAGAGGCTGTAGGGTAGATTTTGCCAATTACATATTCTTATAAGAAATAGTTGTCCAGTTTTTTTGTTGTTAATAATGTAGCCCATTAATTCTTACATCATCATTTGATTATGAATGGAAAACTGGAATGAGCTGGTAGGTAACTTAGTTGACAATAACTTGATAATTCAAGGGAATAAATAATTGCCTCCCCAGCACAATTTGAGAGTTTACACTGCCCTTTTGTGTTGAACTGGGAAAGTCAAGCCTTTTGTGTGTGTGTGTATGTGTGTGTGTGTGTGTGTGTGTGAAATATCATTGTTTATAGTCCAGATAAAATATAGATTTTCCAGATTAAAACATCTCCCACAGTCCAATACAAAAATGATGCTACCACATGTAAATTCAGTCCTTTTTATATTGGCAAAGAGGATGTTAACTGAGACTGTTTTTAGCAGATTATAACTTTTCAAGATGAAATCATGCTTATAATCCTCCATAAAATGATTTTTAGTCAGTTTTTAATATTACCAATATTTTATGCTTTTAAAGACAAGACATCCATATGTAAGGTGATAACATTTAATGTTCTTGGTCTGGATTATTTTCTCTATATTAAAGATTGTAATAGGCAAGAATTTCACAAATAAAAGAGAAAACTGAGTAGTTTCCAGTAGGCTTAAAAGACAGGTCTTTTCAAATATTTGGTACAGAAAGAAATCTAACTGTGGGTGGTGAGCACACAATGCAGAGTATATATGACTTACTGTTGAATTGTACACTTGAAACTTACTGTTTCATTAACTGATGTCACCATAATAAAAAATATAATAAGAGATAGGTCTTTAAATATAAGGGTTCATTTCTACTTGTAAGTCAAATTTCAATAAAATTTGTATAAACTGGATTTTACTTCAGTTTATAAATGAGGGTTTAAAAGGACAGTGATAATCACTAATTTTTACTATTTAGGAATTAGAAATTAGAAAGCATAAAGGAAGAAAGTGATCTCTAATATCATCCCATGTTTAAAAATAAGAGACTGATTTTAAAGAAGAGAAGAATTGAAACTATAATTTATTTTGCCTCATTTAGTTCTGACTGCCTAAGACTAGGGTCTATATTAAACCAAAGTTTTTATCAGTTCTAGGAATCTTTCCTCATGGACACATACAAGTCATGTTTTGGTTGGTTGCTGCTAAACTTCCACTTGATGTTAAGCTTAATAAGAACTAACTGCTATGTGGCTAATATAGAAGCCTATAAAATTTATAATCTATTATTTGAAATGTAGTATCTGAATAAAGAAAGCCTTTAGTCCCACCATATTCTAACCATTTCTATACTACTGTGTTAAACTATTAAATTGAATACAGACACATCACAGACTCAGGATATATAAACGCTGAAAGATGAAAGGTATGTGTAGTTAAGGTGCTACCATATGGAGGATAAAAAAAAGACACTGGAGACATTTGATCAAAGTAAGAGAAGATATAGAAGAACCAGTACCCCCCGCCACACACACATACAAAAGGGTGTAAATTTATATGAGTAACTCTGAAAAGCAAGACAAAAATGAAGGGATACATGTTTTAGTACTCTGGAACTTTTAGATAATTTTAGCAGCTGGTAATGGTAATGGTAAAATGAGTTCCTCATAATGTAGTTAATTGCCCATTGCTGAAATTTTATTAGTGGCTGTATGACTAGCTTTCAGAGAAGCTGTTTTGTTTTCTGGGAATGGTTGGTGTTTGAAATGGTTCAAATATGGTACAAGACTGCAAGTGGATCATTAGAATTGGAGGTGGTGATTGTATGTACAAGATGGAGAAACAGACACTATGAATACTATTTTGTTTCCCTTAATAGTCTGGTATATCCCTAATGTACTAAGCATTGGAGTACCGCCTATTTTAAAGACGACGCTGATCCAGATAGCATTTTTAAATATGGTAAAAATAAATTATTTGGAAGCACCGGGGGTGGGGGTAACTAAAAACAAGCCTAAACAAAAAGGGTATTTATTTACAATTGAAAGACAAACTGTAGAGGCTGAGATTTGCAAGTTTGTAACCTTTTACTTTAAGACACTCCAGATTGTTTTGGGTGCAGCTAATTACACCTTACATTACACCTTACTAATGAGGTGTAAGAGGATAGAGTGTGGAGTTGGAAGGATAGCCAGGAAGTTAGAGGAGAAATCGAGAAAGATGAAAGTCACAGAGGCAGTGCATTCCCTTTCCCCAATCTGCATATAAAATTTTCCCAAATCCTGACTAAATGTAAAACTGCAGACCTAGTGGTCCCAGGGGAGCAGGGAGTAGAGTAAAAGCTGTTGCCTATCACTGGAAGGACAAGATTTGAGATTTGTTTTCAGCCAAGATGACTGCCTGAATCTTCACAGGAATACAACAAAGTTCAGAGTCTCTATAACAAAGATACATAGTATCTAGTAAAAAATAACTATCTATGGGAAGAAAGAGAAAAATGTGACCCACAGTCAATGAAAAAAAAGCAGTAAGAAACTCACTCTGAGATGACCTAGATTTCACTAGAAAAAGACTTTGAAGAAGCTATTTTAAATATTTTCAAGGGCTTACAGAAAAATAAATGCACAATGACTGCACAGATGATGATTTCAACAGAAAAATAAAAACTAGAAAGTAAAAAACAAAATGAAAATTCTAGAGCTGATGTAATAACTAAAATAAAATAATAACTGGAAAGCTTTAAAGGCAGATTGGAATGGCATTAGGAGGGGAGGAGTCAGTGAACTTAAAGATAAAAAATTATATAATCTGAAGAACAAAGAATATAGCTTGAAAAATATGATTAGAACCTTAAGAACCTAGGGGACAATAACAAGTAGCCTAACAGGTCAGTATATATGCTATAAAATCGACTATATATATGCAGTTATCCTTTGTTATAAAAGAACGTTTTCTTATTTTATCATATTTTCTTTATATGCCAAATGCATATTTTGTTTGTGATTCCAGCACTTACAAAAGTATCTAAGTTTTGATAAATTGGGTTAAATTTTTTATTCTTCTGCCTTGTAATTTTTTGATGTCTTTAAAAATAGTTCCAGGATTGCCAAGAAATGATCTAAGTGGAAGTGAAGAAAAATAAAGGATTAAACTCAAGGAACATGTTTGTCATTAACTGGGGTCCAGAAATGGGAGAGCTAGTTCACTGAAGATATACCCTGAGATTTCACTTTGCCAAATTGTCTTTCACTTTTTACATTTACCTCTCCTTTACTCCCCGTCCTGAGGCTGTCAGATTATCTCTTGCCTCCAATCTATTGAAGAAACAAGAGCACCAAGGTGGAGCCATGAGTTATATTGTCTATCTTTTCTTTTTACTAGTTGTCTAGTAGTTAAACCCCATACTTAAAAGGAAATACTAAGTGTAGACTACTTTTAATCTACTTGGAAATTCCATATTTCTCCTAGCCCGCCTTGCAGATGTGTATCTGGGCCATGATAGGAGAAGACAGGAGTAGAGTGTAACGGGCATGTGGAGTGGTATGAAACTGTTATCGGTTAAGGGTCCCTGGGTTGGCTTTATAAATTCTCTATACTTCAGTTTTTGCACCCTTTACATGGAGGTACTATCTAACTCAGAGCCATCAGAGAGTCAAGTGAAAACCTGCATGTATTTGCAGTGTTTTACACAAAGTAGTCATTCAGTAACACTGACTTTTATATTTTAGGGAATCATTCTTTCTCACACATATCTCTATGAGTTTTTCTAATACTTATTAAAGATCAACTGTAACTTTAGATAAGAACTAAGAGAAAATTCCTCTGTCTTTGGAAATTATAGACAAATTGAAGAAGTACGAGGAACTAGTACAGGAAGGGAGACATTTTAGAAGATGTAGTGTGGTTTATCTTTCCAGGGATTGACACAGTTCTTGTTCTAGTACAGTGAAGGTGAGGAAGAATACAGATATAATCTCATCTTGCTACATCCATTTCACAATGAATAATGGAAAAAGTAGATTGTTAATATCAATTTGAAATGGATATAGTAGTTCTAGATTTGAAATGTAAAAAAATGAAGCACACCTTTAAGAGTTTTTTTATTTAACCTAGTTTTAAATGTTCAGGGCCTAACCGAATCATATTTTAATTATATTTAATTTTTTTTTTAATTTTGCAACCAACAAGGATCAGTGAGATATAAAGAGCATATAGCAAAAACAATAAACTTCCAAACTCGAATGAACAGTATCTCGAACTCCTTATAAGTTATGAATCATTTATTTGTTACAGAAATAGCTCATAATATAATATCTATATTTAACCCTGTCTCTTCAAAATATATTTGTGTTTGTTTGCTTGTTTGTTTGTTTGTTTTTATTTAAAACACTAATAGACTGTGACCTTGTAGGTTCAGGATAAGTTCCGTTTAGACCTGTCAGACGAAGAGGCGGTGCATTACATGCAGAGTCTGATTGATGAAAGCGTCCATGCTCTCTTTGCTGCAGTGGTAGAACAGATTCACAAGTTTGCCCAGGTAAGTTCTCTGAGGACAGTGCCTTTATCTCAGCTTTTCCATGTGCTACCCCAGAGTCCTATGAGAGCCACACTTTGCTCCTGCCAGCTGGTATCTTCTGTTTTTTTGGTCAAGCCTTTTTGTTAACGTTTATGTTATGTGAATGATTAATTCTAAAACACTTCACTTAAATTTTCTTAGTGGAATGTATAGTAAATTGTGGGATACATAGGTGTATTCACCTTTTATAGTCAGTGGTAATTATAAACTCTTCTTGGGAATGAAGTGAAACTTCAACAGTTGCTGGGTTTTGGTGAATAGTTAAGTATTAGGGAAGGAGTTTCGAAGCTGAGAAAAATATATACCTCACACTGAAGAGATCTACCCATAGACTTACTATTAGCAGAATCTGTCATATAAATGTCTCAGGAAAGACCTTGTCACACTAGCCAGTGATGACAATCCTCAAATTTAAAACCTGTTTTAATTATGAATTTCATAATAAGGATGATGATATAAAATGTTAGCAAACAGAAAAACTAGGTTGCTTTCCTCTCCCATACCTTGACACACCTCTCACGAATTCTTTCCTGACTACATATTCAGTTAATAATACTTTTACTAAGCACCCAAGTGTAGATAAAGCCTGGCTGCTTTGTTTTCTCCCTCACCGAGTGTCTAGTATGTCATCAAGCCTTGTCAGTTTCTTTAATATTTCTTTAATTACCTTTTTCCAATATTTTCCGACTACTAACATTTTAATCTATAGATGGTGGTTTGATTTAAGATTTTCCAATTTTACAGTGGTGTGAAAGTGATACACATTCAATAGAAGTTGAATTGTGAATTTTGATCTTTTCCTGGGCTAGTCATATTCTCACCATATAGTACTCCAGCCCGAGCTACCGCTCTCCTGCATGGCAACTGGCTTCCCCAAGAGAATGGAGAAGCAGAAGAAGCAGGCCTCTTAAAACAAGTCACAAGGCCAGGCCATATTCACAGATAGAAGAAATAAATTCTACTTCTTGATGGGAGAAGAGGGGTGCATGTGTAGAAAAGATAGAAATGTATCATCTTTGAAGAATTAGCTGCCACTCATCTAATATGCTCAACCAGAAGGTCTGAGCTTTCTAGTTCTATAAATCGAACTAGTGGTATGCTTTGTTTTCATGGTCTAGTATTGTTGACTTCCATAAGATATATATTTTGTTTTGCTAATGGAATCTAAGACTAGAAGGATTATTTTTCTAATTTCTCTATCAAAATAGAGGAGAAGAAGAACCTGATAAAAAAGAGAGAGAGAGAGAGAGAGAGAGACCATACTATTATTTGGGGGATGTAGTAATAGAGAAACATTTGTTTACCAGTGTCTCTGGATGTCAAGTTTGTACCTCTATAAAGAGATTGATGAAGAAGTTAAGAACTAACAAATTTAATCTAATATCAGATGTATAAAGTTAATTGCTTTTCATATGTAAAGCTAATATTGACTACCACAAAGACTTAATAAATGAAATCTCATCCCCTGCTCAATAGTTAAATTATGAAGGTTGTTCAGAAATGAGTTATTGCCATGTACCTTTTCTATTCATAGAGAAAATATGAGTATTGATGATAAATTGATTGTAGAGATGGGCATAATCTTAAATTTGACATGAGAAAGACCATTTTGTAACCATTAACTAATAGATTATTAGTTAATCACTTTAACTATAGACTTAATAGATTGTCTATTTCCTAGGTTCCTATTTTCCAGTTATTCAGTAAAATAGTAATTAAAATGTATAAATTCTGGATAATTCATTATTTAAAATTACTTCAGTTTCGGTTGTTACAAATTTTTTGGACTGGGATAAATTCTTGATAATAAAATGTGCAGAAAAACAAGGCAGTAGCAACATGAATATAAGAGTCATGAATAAATATCTGATTCCAACAACTTAAGGACTACCACCATCATCATCCCAGACTGGTAAAAGTGGACTTTTAGTATAGCATGGATATTTATATAGATAAAATTTTTTTAGATTATATCTTAGCTCTATTTTATAATCATAGATACAATATCTAGGGCAATATTCAGGACAATAGCTTTACTTTACTTGTACTTTGTACTTTGTATAGTGCTTCCATTTTTTAATATCATGTAATTCTTACTATATCATCTGAGTTTTAGCATTATCCCCTTTTTTAGATGAGAAGACTGAACTACTAATTTCCTAGTTTAACAAATTCAGATTTCCTTTATCAGAAACCCATATTCTTTATCCTATGAACTTGAAAATGCTCATGTTTTCAGGTTTTCTCAAATATCTCACTTGTGCCCATACTATTGTACTCCTGAATCAATATCAAAATAAGAGTAAACAAAGGATGTTAAATTTCATTGGAACTTGCTTAGGCATTGCAGGGTATAAGAGAGATTAAATAAGGTTTTAGTGTCACATAAATTTGATCAAATTATAAAATTACAGAAGCATACCTGGTCTTAACTAATCTCTGAAATTTGTTCTTTCTGAAACTCACACTTCTATATATATTTTCTAAGTATTAATACTAATAAATCACATGCACACTCAACTTCTAATGACCAACATCTTTTATTTTGTCATTCATGGTATTATAAGGATGCGTGTTGTTAATTGATTCATACTAATTTTAGTGCATTCTTATTTATCACTATGGATTGTAGAACCCAGTTTTTAAAAAATGGAGGGAGACTGATTCCAATGTTGACAAAAGCTATAGTTGTTTCAGCATTAAAAAAAAAATGATCTAAAAGATTAAAAATTTGCTAGAACCAATTATGATGTTGAAATGCTGAAATTTATTTTCTTGTTTTCTTCTATCATGCCATGCCCCAGGAAGGGTAGAGTTTAAACATGGTGATATTTGTTACCTAGCAACACCCAGCCATTGAAAAACACTTGAATTTGGGTCACTCTTTTTGAAATTACATTATCAGAACTCTTCTCCATGCTGAAATGATCTTTCAAGGACCTTCTAGTCTGGCCTGTGCAGAAGGGTAGAGATCACTCAGTTTGGATCACTGATAGCTCGAAAACTGGAACTTTGAATGGTAGTCTCACATACTGCAGCCCATTTCTTCCCTATTTCTTGTTTTGCCTGCCTATATTTTTCTTCACTGATTGATGGTAGAAGTATGGAGAATGGAGTATGGTTTCCATTAATCTTAATACATATTAAATTGAATTAATTGAATCTTGGTAGATTAACTGAGGTTAGAGATTTATTTATATATAGACAACATTAAAAAATAAGAACAAATTGAATTCAGAAAGTTAACCTAAGCTCATATACTAAGAACACATCACTGCTGTCTGTTTGCCAGAAATGCTTACTTAGCCCCTACAGTGTTCAAGAAGGAAAAGCAAAGGCCCAGGCCTTTAACTGGCGAGAATTTACCTATATTAACTATATATGTACTTAAAAAAAAATGGAAGAAGGAAATTGGTGTGTTTTTCTGTCTGACATTTCCCATATGTCCTCTAATACAGCGGTCCCCAACCTTTTAAGCACCAGGGACCTGTGCTCCTATGAGAATTGAATGCCTGATGATCTGAGGTGAAACTGAGGCCGTGATGCTAGTGCTGGGGAGTGGCTGCACATACGATGAAGCTCTGCTGCTCACTTGTTGTCGGGCCCGGTTCCTAACAGGCCACATACTGGTACTGGTCTGGGTCCCAGGGGTTAGGGACCCCTGCTCTAATAAATGTTAGTAGAGTTCTCAGAAGTGTTTCAGATTCAAGTGCCTCCCATGACATGACATCTTACCTTGTTAAATGTGATACCAGTATAGCAGGTTCTTTTTTCTTTTTTGTACAACATGGCCTATAAGTCCAAGCCATCTGCCCCATCTGAAGCTCAAAGAAACAGGTATTTTTTGGGGGGGGTTGGTTTTTTGTTTGTTTATTTGTTTGTTTGCATCAGTACTGTACTAAAAAAAAGCTTCCTGTTTTGGACTTTTTTAGAGTTGTCTGTCTTATGTGTTGATTTCTGAAGGGCTTTTCTAGAGTAATTTTATTTATTGATATTGCTGTTTTACCTTTATGTGCTGACCTAAACTCAGTGTAAAATGTTTCCACTGTAACGGCAATACTTTCTCTTCTGCTTTGAGAGGCATAGATGCAGATGCCCTGAGGAGGAGAGAATAGAGCACTGCTTCTCAGTTTATATTATATGGACCTTAATTTTCCATTAGGTATAAAGAATAGCAGTATAAAATATTTCATTGAACAAAACAAAAAGTATTGAATTCTGTAGCTGAATAGAAATTTTTCTGCTCTAAACCAATTTTTTTATAAAGTGTCAGATGATTCCCAGACCAGTGGCTTAAATAAATAACATCATTATATCATACAAATCTATTTTGTATCATTTTGTGTCCCAGATCTATTCCTAATTTATTCCGTTTATTTTAGGAGGAATAAGAACAACAACAACAAACAATAGTAATGGCAATAACAACTTCCTATTGAACAAGTAAATGTGCCAGGAATTATATATAAAGTGCTTTCTCTGGCATTACCTCGTTCAGTCTGTGAGGTAGTTGTATCATCAGGCCTATGTATAGATGAGAACTGAGGCTTAGCTAGGTTGGATAACTTGCCCGAGGTCTCAAGGTTAATAGGTGACAAAATCCAGATTCCGACGCAAAACCTGGGTTGTAGAAATTGACAATAGTTTCTAAACATTATTCTCATTATACACCTAAACTATCAAATATGAATAGATTTTGTTGTGAGTAGCTAGTTAAAAATATTTTATTATTATTTATTTATAATTAATTATTTTTTTTAGGTGCGGCAACCCTTGGTTGACCTCACAGATTTCAAGAGCCTTTCAGCTTACAATCTCTTATTTTTTTATTTTTTACACCTGCAGCACCTGGTCTTCCTAGGTGGTCTCCCATCCAAGTACTAACCAGGCCCAACCCTGCTTAGCTCCTGAGATCAGATGGGATCGGCTTGTTCAAGATAGCATGGCTATAGACTACTTATACATTTTGAACACCATCTTTTTTATCTTTTTTCTCCATAATTTTTCATTTGACCATCAAAAAATAATCAGCTGTGCAAACAGCCAATAGAGTATGATATAAAAAGGAGGCATTGGGAACAGTTAATTCAAGATAAATATGATAAATATGAGATAACATTTATTTTGTATGTTGGTCAAAAACCAGCCTTGAATTTTATTGACCCACATATGCTGTCTTGTTGCACTGCCATCAGCACTGCTGCACAAGTACTCGTTAAAACTCATGATGTTTAAAACAACATAATATCAGCACTTGCTTCATTTCAAATGTTTTAAGGTCTTAAGAACAGTTAATTATTATATAGCACCTATCAGCAGAATCCTCATAATTTTCAACTAAAATGTCCTGCAGTTTATTTTTCATCTGTATAAATTCAATTTCCTTAACTTCTCTAAGGAAAGCTTTTGAACACTTGAATGTAATTTATGGTAAGATTTGTGTGTTTGCTTCAATGATGGTTTTTAATAAGATTAGTTGTTACACGGTTATTATCTTGCCCCGCTGTGTTATTTCAAGCCAACTCTTTTATATAAATTTTACAAATGCATACGGTGTTGAATATTTGGGACTTGCTCCATTACATAGTTATCACTAATTTTTTCCCACCATACACAAAGACACTTTGAAGTATTTAGGAAATGTGTTAGAGACCCTCTGTTCAGTATCAGCATTTTTTTCAAATATATAAACATACACATTTGCAGTTTTTGTTTCCAGAATTTTCTAGAATTCCTAACATGTCAGTAAGGATCCTTCACAATTTGACATTAACCTGCATTTTCAATTTTCATGGTCTTCCACCAGCCTTCAGAAAGAACCTTTCTTTGTACCTCTAAAGACCTTCCCTCATGACAATTCTTAATACCCAAGAACCCATTACTGTTCCTTTCCACCAATCAGTACGTTTTTGCTCTGTGTCTAGAATGAGTTCCCCACCTATTTGCCCAACTCTTGTGTGTGTATATTATATGACTTTCTCTATGTAAACATTTTGCCTCAAGTAACCTGAGGTCTCTCATAGAACCTTAAGTGTTCCTGGCACATAGCATGCACCAATTAAACATAGGTTTTTTTTATAAGTGCCAAAGATGATTTGAGAAGTTTATGTATTTATTTTTGGTTAGACATTTATAGAATTTATAAAGTGATCCCCCTAATTACTCTAGCACCCATCTGTCAATATTTTCTCTGATGTGCCTTTAAGAAAACATTTAAATAGCTTATTACTTGGCAAATTACATTCCTTTTATTAGCATTAAAAACAAATCCTGCCATATTCTTTCTAGATTACCACTTAAATTGTATTAAATTAAAAGCAGTCAGCATCTTTAACTTTCTCAAACATACACACACATGTGCACATATACAAACTTGTTAGTGAGGGTTTTTTTTTCCCCGTCACTCCCTCAGAGTAATAACAAGGTGAAGTTCATAGAAACAAAGTTATGTTACACATAAACAGCATTCTTAATACCTTTAAGATAATGCCAGCATATATGTTACTGAACAGGAAGACACCTAAGATATGGATGACTCAATGTATAGTCACCCAACCTTTACCAATTGCCGATAACCTTTACTAATTGGCAATTAGTTTTGCATTAAATAGTCCTCAAATGTAATAGGTGTAGCCTTCTATTCAAGTTCACTGAATTCGGAATTCGAGAAGCAATAATGAAGAGAAGGCAGTATCACAGATACTTCTGTATAAGCCTGTGAGGATGCCTAGCACAAAATAGATACCAAAAATATTGATTTCTTCTATTTCTACTCGATATTTTAATATTGAACACTGTTAATGCATTGGCCCCCAAACAAGTTTTGACTGGGACTGTCTTATCCTTTCAGGACTACTTTCTTTGATTTTGTTCCAGACCATTTCTAGAATAAAGTGGTTATAGTAAAGTGGTTTATGGAATGAAGTAATTGTAAAAAGTGGTCTGTGGAATAAACTAACCATTTTTACAGTCTTTCTAAAAATGTTGCAACGAGATTTAAGGACATTTCTCAAAATATTATTTATCACTGTAGAATTCAATGGAGTTTTCACCTTCCTAATGATAGATTTACTTACCATGTAATAATAATTGAGTTATCTTGAGTTTATAGTCAGCAAACACTCTTTCTCTAAAATATTTTCTCATATAAACTCATTTTTAAGCCAAGTCCCAGGAATCCTATACATTGTGGTTAATTGAAATTCTCTTCAAGGCATTTAATAAAACAATTCTATTGCCTTTGTTTTAATAGATTTTTTTTTTAAGGACTGGAATTAGCTAACTTTATCAAAGAATTTTGTGTTCATCTCTTTCTAACCATTTTTTTAAAACTACAGACTTGTTTTATCTATGTGAACAGTAAGGCTAATTATTTCTCTTTATTTGTTAATTTTTTGTAGTATTGGAGAAAATGAAAACTGGTTTCATCCATCAAGATGTGTGGCTCTATAAGAAAACTGCTTTAGAAGCAACTTGTATATAATGAAGACTTTAGAGTAACAAGAAAGAGAACATTTAATCTTCAAGATACCATATATCCTAATGTTATATTATGCCTGAATTAAGTATCCTTGGATGTCATTGCTTAAATATGGTCTTGAATGGTTTGTTTTGAAATATTGTATATACTTATTTTCAGATGTGCACATTGCTAATAAAACTAAGACATGAGAAGCCTACCTACTCCAGGATCATGTACATATTATGAGAGTTCTGGAGGAATTTTATGTGGAAATAATAAAATATTGTAGTCTTGAAACATCCTTCTCCCCCTCATCTCCTCACATCAGGAGAGCAGTTACATGAATTTGGATTGTCTCAATTTAGAAGGTTTTTTGATTGCCTCTCCTTTCTTCCTTCTTACTCTCTCATGTTTGTTTTTGCCTAATTTAAGATATTTAAAGATTTACATGTTATATAGGTCATTCTTTTACAATTCAAGAATTATATGTATTTCAAATAACATGTTCATTTTCTCTTAAAAATATTGTTTTGTTTTGAAAACTATATATCACAATTCTCCTAGGATGTAAATACATAAAGTAGGATATGAAAATGTAGCCATATCTGGATAAATGGCCAAAAGGTAATACAACAGCAGCTTTTAGTATTGAGCCTAAGATATTTTTAAATATATGTGTAAACATAAATTATCTTCTGCAATAAAATTTTTTTAATGCAAACTAAATTTTCAAATGCCTTGTGAAATAGACCTGTGAATGTAATATATTCTCTCCGATTTTAATTTTTTTGTCTTTTAAGACTAGGAATCCCACTAATCCATCTAGTTTTTGTTTTGTTTTGTTTTGTTTTGTTTTGTTTTGTTTTGTTTTGTTTTGCCTCATGGAAAGAAGGAATGCACACAAAAGAGAAGAGCAATACAATAATAATCTTTACAAATTAATAGGTACTATAGTCATGTGACTGTTTATTTAATGTAAATAAACATTAAATATCAAATGACAGAAAAGGTTAAGAACATTAACTTAAAGGGACAGTTTCAGAAAATGCCATTAATTATAATGTTTATTTGTTACCAAATTCTTATCTGTGAGTTTGTCTCTTTAGAGTCAAGTTACCAACCGGAAAGGAAGCATGTAATTAGGAGACTTCACAGAAGCATGTGGAATGTGATTTGTATAAAACACACATGCTAATTAGAAAAATGGTAAAGATGAAAGATCTTTGTAAATCTTCGTAAAAGAGTTTATGCCCAAACTAACTGGCAAGCTCCATCCTCTCTCTTGCTTTTTCTTTGCATCACGACATATTTATGTTATTTTTGTTGCCTAGAAGCTTTTAGTCTGTTCTTCCTTTAGTCCTATTTCTACCGGCACCTCCTCCAAAAAGTTTTTTCAAAATAGCCATATTGAAAGTGACCTCTCCGACCTTCTGAACTTTACTTATAGCTTTTTAATTGGAATTTAGTAAAAGTGGAACATTGTTATTATACTTGCATCTGCTATAGAGGGTGCCATACTTTTTTTGTAAAGGGCCACGATGGTAGATGTCTTCAGTTTTGGCAAGCATGTGATCATAGTCACAACTCATCTCTGCTGATACAGTAAAAAAGCAGCCATAGACAACATGTAAACAAACAGCATTGGCCCTTGGGCCATAACTTGTGGATCCCTGTCTGAATTACCATGAGGCAAAACTTTCATATTACTCTTTATAGACTCCATACCACTTTGCATAGATAAGAGCATGTTTATTGTAGAGTTCTCCAAGTAATTTTTGGATTAATATGAAATCTATAAGTACAAACACTAACAACTAGTAAGAAGGGTTGACTATGAGTAACCTTGTTTTTAGTGCAAATTGATAAGACCCGTAAGGAAGATAAAGCTTTCTAGGAAGAAAGGCAGGTACTGACTGAGAGTGGGCAGTGGCTATGGTTTTGCTGAGAATATTTTGGGTAGTGTACCTGAAAGAAAACTGATTGATGAGTCTCAATTTCTGTTGCTCAAAGCAGCCTCTTTGTTCCTACTATTATCTGCAAATTCCATTGTTTTTTGTTTGTGTGTTTATTTTTGTCCAGAGCTCTGTCTTAACAATGTAGTCTGCACGTCTTTGTCCTTGAAATAGTATAAACTTTGGCAAGTTCTATAGTATTTCAAAACCACAAAGTTTGCTTTGATCTTAAGAAATGTTTTTGTGCGTTTACAGTGCTTTAATTAACAAGTGTGAGTGCCATGGTCATGTACTGAGTGAGATGTCTGAGTCGGGGAGAGAGAAGTGGATGGTAGCCACTGAGAATAGCGCTATGGGAAACAAAGTAAAGTGTGGTTCACATTCCTAAATAAAGACTGGATACAACTGGATTTTTTATATTCTCTGTATACAAGGATTAGATCCATGTTTCCCAGCTCAGTTGTACTACAGAGTTTTCAGCTAAGTATATATTGTAATAATAGCAGTCAACAGGTTTACTATTATATGTCAGGACTATGCTCATGGTTTCATATACCTCACTATTCTGTATAATAGTCCTGTGAAGTAGAATTGTCTTCCTATTTCCTAGAAGTTTTAAGTCATCTGTCCAAGGTTTAGACTCAGTGAGAGTTGTGCTGGGATTTGAAGTTGAGTTACTCAGATTTTAGTGATCACAGCAGTCTTGACCATCAAATTCTCCTGGTCTTCAGTTCTCAGAGGTGACAGTGATAGTACTGACCTCTCATGTCTGCATGTGTGTGTATATGGTCCATTATATTTGAGTCCCCCCAAAACAGCTTATTTCTTTATTTTTTCTGTCATGTTCAAAATTACCAGAGATAACAGGCAGCAGTAAGTAAAGTAAATTAAATTTCTAAGAAACTGAGTTGTGTCATCATACCACATATTCAAACTTGCTTTAAGATGGGAAATAAATCCTTCAATAAAAATATAACAGGCAAAATAAATCTTAACCATGTACTGTTAACCTACAATCATGATGTATCCTTGTATATAGTTCCAACATTGCAATTAAAAAAAAAAAACAGATTGAAACTTTAAGGAAGACATTTTTTAGTAGATAAATTTCAAAAAACAACATGAACTTTCTATAATAGCAAAAATATACTGGTTTTCCAAAGTGAATAATTTGATATATTAACACTTCACCATAAAGAAAGCATACTACCCTGATAGGATCCTGAAACTGAAAAATTACATTAGCTAAAAACTGAAAAAATCTAAAATATGGACTTCATATTTAAATATAAATATATATTTAATAAAGTTTTTTTTTTAATGAAATGGGTAGCCTCAGGGTAGTGAATGTCCTACCTGAGTGACGACTTAGGGAAGCTGAATTCCTGCATCTGGGTCTTCAACCTGAAATCTCAGTTCTCTCACTCTTGCCCTTGACCTATTTATAAAAGTTCAAGGCATTTACTTTGTAGTAAACTCCATAGTATGGGTTTGTCTAATTTTCCTCAAAATTTATTCATTTTTGGTAAGACTACTTCAGAAGTAATGCAGTGTTCTCAGAGCGTCTTATCAGAAGGCCCATGACATTAATTTCCTATTCCTGGTGGTGGTAACTTTTATTACTCGGTTAAGATGGTGTTTTCCAGTTTTCTTCATTCAGAAGTTAATTTGTATTTGCTTATAAGTTAATGAGAAATTTATAATTGTTTTAAGAGAAGATACTTTGAAATTATGTAAATATCTCATTTTTACCACACTTCTACCCACCGACTTGACGTAGATTGATGACTGCCCAAATCGGGTATTAATTACTATGGTGAAAGCCAAATATTGATTTTTTAAAAAATTGATTATTCTTTCTACATTTGTTAGTGTTCTACTACAAGGTAAAACTCTCCTTTTACATTATTAGTATGGACTCTATGGATCCATTTTATTATAAATTCATTTCTATTATCACTTATTATGATGATAAAATTGTCCCAGAATTGACATGTTTTCAATCTGGTGCCTGTGTGTCATGATATGGCCCCAATATTCTTTGAGCTCTTCCTTTTTGGCACAAAATGATTCTGGCTTATACTTTCTCTGCCCCAGCCATGGAGTCAGCCTTCTCCAAGGAGTCCTAGTTGTTTTATTGTTGTTTTTTTTTTTTTGGGGGGGGGTCTGATTTTACAATGTAACTTCTCAAATAAGGTTTCATTTTTCTATAGTAGAAGTTATGGCATCCTGATATTGTAATTCTAAAACTCTGGATTCTGAACAGGATGTGGGGGGCGGGGTGAGGATGTGGATATAAATAAGCTCAAAATAGGGAGAATAAACCTATCTGAATGAATCAGAATTTAACTATTTTTAAAAATTCTCAGTTTTAGATCAACACCACTATCTGCCTTGAGACCATCAGCACTAATCTTACAATGTCCTTTATCCCTGTTTTAATTTTTAGTTAAAAAGGATTTTAATTATAAATTCCTTCAACTTAATTTTAGTTTCAATTAGCAGGCATTTTGATCAAACTGTCTTTTAAATCTAGTCAAGGGATACAAAACCGAATTTTACTCCTAGATATTGCTCAAGAGAAATGAAAACATGACCACGTAGACTTGTACACAAATGTTCCTAGTATGACTCATAATAACCCCCAAAGTGGAACAATTCAAGTGTCATCAACTGGTGAATGGCTAAAGAAAGTGTGATACTTTCACACAATGGTTTACTATTCAGCAATAAAAAAATTACACTGCAATAATATTGATGAACCTCAAAATTATGCTAATTGAAAGAAGCTAGACACAAAAGACTACATACCCACATACCGTAAGCTTCCATTTTCACAAAAGAGATCGGCAGAAGCAGAAAGTAGATCAGAGGTTAGTAGGGGCTGTGAGTGAAAAAAGCAATCGACTGGAAAGAGACACTGGAGGAACTTAATGCAACGATGGAAATGTTCTAAAACTGGATTCTGATGATGGATGCACAAATCCATGCAAAAAAATCATAAAATTATGATTTTTGACATGTAAAGTGTACTTTAGTAAAGCAGACGAGTTCCTTAACAGTCTGCCTGCCTCAGTGCAGGATATCAAGTCCTGTTTGCCCAGGAGACTTATATCTTGAAAGAGAGTATGATGCTCTATTTAAGTCTCTACTGGATTTGAGATATGGCTCCTTCGATTCAGAAAATGCTCATGACTTGGAAGATAGAGCACGAAGCAGAAATCAAAGAAATAACAAAGCCCAGGATGTAAGCAGCCACCTTCAAACTTTCGAGCAGTTCCCTTGAGGCCTTTCTCCCTCGGCATGGAGTGAGAAAGTACCACTTTTTTTCACCAGAAGGAGAAAAAGAACAACCTCTTTTGGAACATTGCACTCCTCTCAAAAAGGTAACCACCTCCTCCCCTTTCTTTTTATATACAGTAGGTGTGGGTGGTGGCTTGGTAGTGCTTTACCAATTTTGGTAAACTGATGCTTCGATTAGTGAGGAGAAAGCCAAATTGATATTCTGGGACCATTGTCACTTTTTTTTCTTGGTTGGCGTGAGGGATTAGTCTCCCACCACAAAATATGTGCAAGGACTGTGCAGCAACCATCCCCTGGCAGGTAGAGGATTTCGGTTATCTTTCCTTAGGAAAAAAGCCACATACTCATGCTTGCCACAGAACCAGCAGAAATAGCCCTCAAATATCAGGTGGACATGGATATAGCCACCTAACTCAAATTTCCTTATGTACATCTCTCTGAATTCAAAATCTGCTTAGAACTAGTTCTTAAATGTTATTATCTACACTCTCACAAGTAATCTCATCCAACCCTCGGGAGTTAAATGCCATTTATATGTTGATGGCCAGGGCCACCTTCATGGGCATGCTACCTGTGCAGTTAATTACACAAGACTCCACATTCAGAAGTTTTATTTAATGTTCTGCTGTTGTTATGCTAGAAGCCTTCGTCATTTTATCTTTGACTTGGTGTTTTTGTAAGTGAAGTCTGATGGGACAGTGGAGCATGTGCAGGAGGAGAGATACCCTCAATATGTGTGTCAGTTGTCATTCCCTGCTACTCCATTAGCATTTATAGTGTGCCCCATGAGCACAAGTAATGGCCAAAAGTGGGGACGCTGACAACTTCAAGAGGCATCATTTTCCATTTGAACCAGAACTTTTGACACAGAAGGAAGGCAGTTGTGCTCTAAGAATGCAAACAGCCAAGAAACCCCAGACCCATCCAGAAATGCCAGGGAACTGTGTGTGTGTGTGTGTGTGTGTGTGTGTGTGTGTGTGTGTGTGTGCATACACTGTGGTGAGAGGGATGACAGTATGAAGGTTAAGGCCCATCCAGTGCACAGCAGTGTCCATTATAAGGCTTCCATCTTCAACTTTTTTTTATACATAAATATTTTATTGAGGAGATAGAGTTGACGTAACATTTTGTAATTTTAAGGGGTACAACATGTGGGTTTGGTATGTTAATATACATCGCAATACAATTACTACAGTAGCATTAGCTAACACCTTTTTCATGTCACATGTTGTCGGGAGCCGTTTGTTTGATGGCCGCCCTCTGGGTAAACAAGGGATTGTTTGCTCAGCAGGTGTTTGCAGTTACCTAGCTACTTTGGTAGCAACTGAGAAGCACCTGTTGCTCCAGAGAACAAGCTGATTATTAAGGAGGAGGATGGGAGCCTTGAGAGAGCAAAAGGCTCCCTGTGCAGGAGCAAGCAGTTGTTTCTTCTTGTGCAGGTGCAAGCAGTTATCGGTCTCCCACGCAATCGTGATGCATAAATAAGGTGTGCTGAATCAACTCGAGGCTGCAGTATTGATTGTAAGCCCTCCCGAATCTTTCTCTTGTCTCTGTTTTTCCTTTCATCTTCACTCCCCCTCTCAGGGACGGTACTACTTTCACCGGCGGGTTCCAGCAACGTGTTTATCATTTCTATTTTGTATTAAAAATAGTAAGATTTAGGCTCTTAGTAACTTTGAAATATATAATACAGTATTGCAGACATAGTATAATCACTACATTGTGCATTAGATTCCCAGAACTTATTCATCTTCTAATTGCAAATTTGGACCCTTTTACCAACATCTCCCCAGTTCTCAATTCTTTATTGCAGATCCCTAAGGACAAGAAAAGAAAACAGCAAGGAGGAGTAATATCAGGGAATGTCAGTGAGAGACTATAAATAGAGTACTCAAAAATGGTAATTGTATTTGGTTAAGTAGGATTATCTTTATCTCCTATTAGAATGTAAATTCTTGAATGTAGGTTGGTAAGATTATCAATTTATATTTAAAGGTAGAAATAGGCTGGAGTGGTCATAGAGTGAAGGTGGGTGAAGGACTGGGGACAGTAACTGTAGATAACTCTACTGATTATTGAAGGAGAGATAAGTGAGGGCATAGATAAAAGAATATTAAGGGATGAAGGGGGGCATAGATGATAATAGAGCCATAAGATGATGATGAGTCAAAAGAAAAACAATGCAAAGGAGGGCTGTAAATAAAGCAGCGAAATCTCCAGAGTGAGAAGGCATGCCATCCCTGAGACAAGTGGAGATTTTGTTTAAGTGATTTTTTTCATAGTGAGAGGAAGGGGAACATAAAGGTTGATAAGTTGGAGGGAGTTCTGATTTGAGTTTTAAATTGTCCACTGTAATAGTAGGGAGTTATTAGTTGAAGGTGATGGAGGAAGAGAAGTGTGAAAGCTTTAAAGAGATTATATTGCAAAATGATTGCGAAAAGATTACCACAATAAAGTTAGTTCATGTGGTATAATCACTGTCACTTAGCATAATTACAATTGTGTGTGTTGAGAACTTTTAACATCTACTCATAACAACTTTCAAGTCTACATACATTATTGTAAACTATAGTCACTGTGCTGTGCATTCCCATCGCTGGAAGTTACTATCCTTTGACCGCCCTCACCCATTTCCCCACTTCTGACAACCACCATTCTGCTATTTCTGAGTTTGTTTCAGATTCCACATATATGTGAGATCATACAGTATTTTCTTTCTCTCACTTATTTCACTTAACAGAATGCCCTCAAGATTTATTCATGTTGTCACAAATGGCAAATTCTCTTTTTTATGGTTAAATAATATTCCTGTGTCTGTGTATCACTTTTTTATTTAATATATTCATTTCTCCATGGACACTTAGGTTGTTTCCATGTCTTGTCTATTGTAAATAATGCTACAACAAATATGGGGGTGGAGATATGTGATTTTATTTGCTTTGGATATATACCCAGAAGTAAAATCACTGGATCATAGGCTAGTTCTATTTTTAATTTTTTTAAGAAACCTCCATATTCCATAGTAGCTGTTCCAGTTTACATTTGCACCAACAGTAGATAAGCTTCTCTTTTCTCTATATCCTTGCTGTCTCTTGTCTTTTTGAAAATAGCCAGTCTAACAGGTGTGAGGTGATAATCTCATTGTGGTTTTGATTTGCATTTGAATTCCCCTGATGGTTAGTGATGTTGAGCATCCTTTCATCTACTTGTTGGCTGTTTGAATATCTTCTTCGGAAAGTGTTATTCTAGTCCTTTGCCCATTTTTAAAATCAGATTATTTATTTTTTTGGTATTGAGTTGTATGAGTTCTTTATATATTTTGGATATTAACCCCTCATGGGGTATGTGGTTTGCCAATATCTTCTCCTATTCTTTAGGTTGTCTTTTTTCTTGATCATATTTTGCTGTACAAAGCTTTTTACCTTGATGTAGTCTTATTTTTAAATTTTTGCTTTTGTTGCTTTTACTTTTTGGTTATATAAAAAAATCATTGCCAAGACCAATGTCAAAGAGCTTTTTCCTGATATTTTCTTTTAGGATTTTTATGGTTTCAGATCTTACTGTTTAAGTTTTCAGTCTACTCCACGTTAAATTTTGTGAGTGTTGTAAAATAAGGGTCCAGTTTTATTCTTCTGCATATGAATATCCAGTTTTCTTAACATCATTTATTGAAGAGATTATCTTTTCACCATCGAGTATTCTTGGTTACCTTGTTAAATGGTAGTTGACCATGCACAAATGGGTTTATTTCTGGGCTCTTAAATCTGTCCTATTGGCCTATGTGTTTTTTTGTTTTGTTTTGTTTTGTTTTGTTTTGTTTTGTTTTTATGCCAGTACTAGACTGTTTTGATTACTGTAGCTTTGTAATAAGTATAGTTTGAAATCAGAATGTGTGATGCCTTTAGCTTTGTTCTCTCTCAAGATTGATTTGGATATTAGGGGTCTTTGTGGTTCCAAACAAATTTAAAATTTTTTCTTTTCTGTTTCTGTAGAAAATGCCATTGGAATTTTAATAGAGATTTCATTGATTCTATAGGTGGACAACTTAACAATATTAACTCTCTGGTCCCCGAACATGGGATAGCCTTTTATTTATTTGTATCATCTCTAATTTCTTTCATCAGTGTCATATAGTTTTTAGCATACAGCTATTCCACCTTCATGGTTAACTTTATTCCTAAGTGTTTTATTATTTTTGATGTTGTCATAAATGATGTTTTCTTTTTCAAGTATTTCATTGGTAGTGTATAGAAACACAACTGATTTCTGTATGTTGATTTTGTATCCTACAACCTTACTGATTACTAGTACAGTTAATTAGTTTTAACAGTTTTTTGGTGGGGTCTTTAGGATGTTCTATATATAAAATCACGTCATCTTCAAATAGAGACAGTTTTCCTTCTTTTCTGATTTGGATGCCTGTAATTTCTTTTCTTACTGGATTAGTTGCTCTGGCTAGGGCAATTTTCCAAGTAAAAATTTGGCAGCATCCATTGTCCATTTTGAGACCGTAATTATGAAATAAGGTGAACAGCTGTGTAATCTCTCTTTTTCTAACAATCTTCAGCTGCAAACATAGCAAAGTCGGGCTGTTGGAGATTGTCCAGAGCCTATGTTTGGTCCCAGGCATGCAAAGGAGGTAGAGAAGAGTAAGAGAATTCAGGATTTTTTGAGGGAGTGCTTGAATTGATGAGGCATGTTATCTAAGCTACACAAAGAGGAATATGAAGATAAGAGTGAGCAGGTTGTGTAAGTAGTGGAATCAGTGCCCTGGAGGTCTCCAGATTTAGAATATAATGGGCATGAGTGAGCAAGTAAGCTACAAGGGCAGGTGGTAATAATCGTGAAGTGGGATGTTCGAAGCCAAGATTTTGGAGATAATGGAATTTCTGGTGCAAAGACATTGTCTTTGCAGCATGGAGCAGTGTGAGTACATAGCCAAAAAAGAGTTGAAATTAAAAATATTTAAAAATATATTTAATTGAGAAGCCTAAGCATTGATTGAATGGATCCATCTATGTGCATATAAAAGAAAGTAAGAAAGATGTTCCCCTAAGCTACTTGTGGCAGTAGTGGGCTGCTCTCTCAAACATACTTTTTGGTGATACTTTAATGTGGCCGGATCAAAGAACAACTTGCAACACCATTATTTAAAGAAAATTTGTGTCACCCATTTGCACAATGGAAATACTTTTGGGAGGTCATATCTAAGTGTGTATATAGGATTTTTGTGCAATCTTATTTAAACCTTAGAAAACCTTAGAGTTTTTCTTTGTGGGGTGGTTTTAATAATCTTTATCTAAGAAAGAACATTTTGTTATTCTCTGCTTCTCTCTAGTTCTGCATTTTTCCAGTTTGTTTATTCATTGATTTCATACCTAACCACCATATTTATGGTTCTGGTGGGCAGAAAAAGGGCAGCATTCTAGTTGAGAGTGTCAAGTTGGGGCTTCTCTGCCCGAGGGTGCTCCAGACTGCATTAGTTATAGGTACAGACAATCAGATAAGGGTTTGAGCCATGTACCATGTGGAGAGGAGAGATGAAAGCTGTGACTCCAGAACTTGGTTTTTTGAGCCGTAATGAACAAAAGAGAGGCTGAGAAATGAACAAGTGGTTTCCTCATCACCTGGTAAGGACTCTGTAAGGTGACCTGAAATACCACAGGGGAAACTCTTACTTTAGAAAAAAGAGAAAGAGAAAGCCCTGCTACCTGGGCCTTAATAACTGCCTGACAACCAATAAAACAGTAGCAATTTGATTTGGCCAAGTCCTCAGAGTGTGAAAATGGACATTTTGAGCAAGAGTGTTCAGTGTGGTCTTTTGATATAGAATAAAATTCAGAGACCAGAGTCTCCGGGCAGCCAGGTGAGAACCTTATCAACTGAGTGGGGACTGACCACAGGTGTCCCTTGACAAAAACAATGTCTCAGATATCAGTGTCTGAAGAGACCAGATGAGTGAGGTATATATTATCTCCCAACAAGTTCAGGGCCCTGGACTTAAGTTTGAGTTTTGGAAACTCAAGGAGCAAGGCACCTGTCAAGGAAGGAGGAGTATAGGGGTTCCCATCAGAGAGTCACATAGAATATCGCCTTGTTAACTTGCTAACTCAGCAGGCCTTTGTTGTGACAGTGTTATTATGTACAACCAACAAATATTTTATCTTCTCAATTAGTAGCCTAATATCATAGACTATTAAAACTTAAAGAGTCAGTTTTAGGCAAAGCTAATTTGCTTTTCCCACCCCCCCTCTATTTGAGCCCTCTAAGCAGCAAACTCAGAATATCTAGGGTTTTGTTTGTTTGTTTTATATTCAGCAACATTAAGCAGCGTATTTAGATTCACAATCCTCTGCTCATTATTGCTTTTTCATACCTTTCATCAGTCATTTTCAAAGAGAAACACTTCTCTAGTAACCCAACTAATTTTCAAGTTCCTGAACACATGACAGTTGTTGTTATCTATTGTCCTGAAGAATCCTAGGCAGTTACTCTTTCCCTTTCATGGTTGCTTCTGTTTTTTGTCCTTGCATGCTCTGTTAGGAGTGTGCTTTGCAGAGTGCTGGCTGTGATAGTGGGAGTTAGTGTGTTTATTTCCCATCGTCCCTGTCTTTCTCACTCTTGCCTTCCTAGATCCTTCTGTTCCCATCTCCTTAACCCAAATGTCCTGCAACTGTGTTGTCTTTGCACTGATAATCTCCCTTTGATGTTGGATATAGGGAAGAACCCTACGGCCAGTGAAGGGTGTGGCTGGACATATCGCCATCCATCTTCTCTCTATAACTCTGCTATTCCATCTTGCTAACGTGGGTTTCTGACCCTTCAAGGTAGAGATGAGGAGGAAGGAGAGAAAAGTCATTACCTCAATAGTAAAGTCCTGACACAACTTTGTGATGTTCGGGTCCAGTAGGTGTTTAATGCTGTCTCTTTCTCATGTGCATGCTTTAGAGAGCTTCTCAGAGGTCTGCATTAGGGCCTAAGTGACCAGTGGCTTTCTCTAGCTGGCCACCTAGCCCTCAGTCATTTGGCAATTTGCTTCAAAGACACTTTGCTAGAACCTATTATCAGTCCTGGCAGTTTTCTTGCATAGGATTTAACATAGTTCAAGGCTGGCTTTCACTCCTGTGTCAACTACATCTAGTTGATGAGAAATTCTTGTGTATGTTTTGCCCAAAAAAGCAGTGGCTGTTTTTTACTCTCCCTTCTAAGCCATGCACTGCCTGTCTCTTGTCCTCTGTGTTTCCTAGACTGGAGTCAGACACGGGTCATTGAGCACTCTCCTTACTGCAGGGAACCCATAGAGGTTTTACTTTTGGTCTCTTCATTTTAACATTTAGTTATAGGGCTAGTTCATAGAAGAAGCTGGACCATGGGAGAAGCTGAGTGAGAAATGCAGCAGGGCTCAGAATCTCCTTATTATTTCAATTCTGAGTTAATGTCCTTGAACTGAATGTCTATTCTCTCCCCGTTTTTCCTGGACTGTAGTTCTCCTAAGTAAGCCACTCCAGAGACCCTCTAGACATGTAAAATGAGGATAATAATAGTTCCTATCTCATAGGGTCATGTGAAGGTTAAATGAGTTAATGTGTGTAAGGCATTTACAACAGATCCTGCCACGTAGTAATTGCCATGTAAGTATTAGCTATTGTAATTATAGTGCAACTTGGATGAACCCTCTAGTTTTTCCTTCTAGTTCTGTGGGCTTCAGGCAGAGGGGCAGAGGTAGAGGTGGTAGAAGCAGAGGATTGCTCTTGAACAGGAGACTTGGGATTCCAGGTGGGGGACTTAAGTACTTTAGGTTTATTAACTGGACAGAAAGTAGCTAATTTAAATCAGTATTATTGCAATATCTTTTAGCTAGGCATCAAGAAGATGAAATGTTGAATTGCCAGACAGTGAAATATTAAAATTATGCATTCATCTGGACTGGAAGGAACGTTGATGGGGCATACTGCCTTGTTAAATATATATGGTAATTGATCCTCTATTCATTGAACTAGGAAAACTCTTAAAATCCTGGTTAATGCCTCCAACAGTGTCTAAACGATATGACTGAGATTGCAATGGGACTCTAAATACCAGTATAAATTAAGATGCCAGCTTGTTAGCCCATAGGCAGTTAGTATCTACCTGTCAGCAGTTGAGTTTGTCCATTTCAGGCACTGAGTTGCTGTTGCCTTCTGGGTCTTAGGCTCCTGGAAGGTGTAAAGTATGCATACCCAACACAGGTAATGCCTGGTAGTGAGGGCTCAGTCAGTGTGCATTGAATATGGAACAGTCACTGGCCCACGAGTGCATTCACTCTTTCAGCAAAAGTCCTGCCATGTTTTAGGGTTCCCATGTTTTCAAAATTTCAAAATGAGCACATCGTTTATAATCAGATAAAAGACCCCTCCAATCTGAACTAATAAGCACTGTTATTAGTGTTTATCTGGTTTAATTGTTTTTTTTTTTTTTTTTTTACTTATTTCATGCCTGGGTTCTAATCAGTTTCTGCTGGCCCATCTGCCCATCTCAGCCTTGTCACCCAGCTCATCCCTTACCTGCTCGTTCAAATCCTGCTGTCTGTGCCTCTTCTCTCCCCATAGCTGCATGTAAAACACAGATGTTCTGCTCGTTTTAATTTAGCCACATTGATTCCATTGATGTCTTGTCAGATACGCTGGACCTCAAGCCCTCATCAGCCACACAAGACAGATCAGAGATGGGCCCTCTTGTCTTTTGACCCTGATTATCTTTTCTTTTTATTCTGACTTTCTCTTGGCATCATAGAATTATATAGAGAAGGAAGGCCTGGGGGGCGGGAGAAGAGAAGGTAGGAAGCAAGAAGGAGAATAAGAGGTCAGCATTCACAAAAACAAAAGAAGAAAAGAACTTTAAATTGGCACCCCTCCTACAGGCACCTTCCTTTCAGAAAGTTGGTACAGAACCATTTATCATCTCCCAGGGACTCCCAGCTCAGGGCTGGCAGGGACCCAGTGAGCGCTGCCTAGGTGCTCACTTGTCAGATCAATCCTAGGGCCACCTTAGTGCATTCATCCTGCCTTCCCCAGGTGGGACCTCCAGCTGCCTTCAGGGACTCCACATTCCTATTATTTATTAAGGAGACAAAAAGGAATTGGTGATGGAGCCCAGGGTTGAAGAGCAGGAGGCAGCCCTGGGCTGCTGCTTGCTGTAGGGATGGGCTCCTGCTTAGCAAATTCTTGACCAGTGTATTTGTTTGGACTTTTTGTTGTTATTGGACACAACTAGAGTTGGTATGTGCCCTAATTGCAATTCCGGAATACTTTTTGACAATTCTGGTGATCTATTGGTTTTTAAAATTCAAATCTTGTCGTTAGAGATTCCTTTAATACTTCAGTCTGGTTTGTAAGTGAAGGTGGGTTGGGATGGGGGGGTCTATGAATAATATATACAATTTGTAACCATCTGTGGAGCTAAAAATAAAATAGATTGTGTGTACGTGTGTGTATCAGACCTCCGTATCTGCATCCTGTATTTAGAATTTAGTTTAAGTGAAATGAAAGTTGGTGCCTTTATCTGACCTGTCAACATTATAGATGATACTGTATATTTATAAAGATATTTGCATATCTTTTATCAGATGGATGTGCTTAGTTGATGTGATTTTCCAGCTTCTATTTGGAAAATAAATCAATATTTAAAATGAAGATGAAAAGCTCCTGGGATTTGACTCACTGGTCCTATGTTCCTTTTGTACTTGGAATGTGTGACCTTTTTGAGGTCCATACTGGATGTAAGCAAATTAATGCAATAGGAGCCCTCCAGTTTCTTTTTCTTTTGTTAGTGCCTATTTAAAGGACTATAGTATATCCTAATTCTTAAAGGTTTATTTTGGGCTCTGCTGTCAACTGATTATCACTTAAAATGCATCTCCCTCTACTGAGTTTTAGGTGGACATTTTTAAAGACTTTAACTATCCAGGATTAAAAAAATATGGAATTCTTTGAGAATTTCTACAACAAAAGCAAACCTGGTTGAAAAAGTGCTTTTGCATATATTATCTCTTTCTGATTTTTCTTTCTCAATTACAGAAGTCCTATTTGATAAGAAGGATCAGTTTTATTATATATATTTCACTGATGATAAAACTGATATTCAAAGAGGTAAGAGATTTAAAGCCTCAATACCTTAGCCCCAAGATAGGAGAATTCATTCTGTCTCACTTGAAGTGCTTTGCCCCACGATATAGCACTGTCTCTTTAATGATGGAGTTTCAGGCAGTAGGATAGAAGAGGGAGAGAGATTTTTGGCAGAGAAGTGTACTCACATCCTTCAGGATGACCCTCTGCTCTGCCTCATCTTGAAAAAGAATATGGTAGAGCAGAACCTACTTAGAGTCTGGCAAAATTCAGTTCTTAATCCAGCTCTGCGACACAGCTGTATGATCTTTGCATGTATTTAATACCTCTGGGACTCAGTTTCACATTCTGGAAAACACAAAAACATTGAACTGTGAGAATTTGAGAGGTACATGTGATGTTCCTGGTTTATTGTGAATAATCAATATTTGGCCTTCTGATTATTAATAACTCACACTTGCTTTTTCCTTTTGGGGGCAAGGAAAGCTCAAATAAGAGGACAGTTCAGACTGTACATGCAAATGTTTACACACAAGTTGGTTTGGGGTTAAAAAAAGAAAACCAGTATAATTTCAATAAGCAAAGATTTTTTCCTTATTATCATATAGCTAACTCCATCAAGTTCTAAGTGGAGGTAGAGTTCCATTTTATTGAGTTCTCACCTTGGCTGCCTAATATGCTTATCTTGAAGGGCTCATTCTGGGGACTAGAAAACAAACTCAAAGCAGTGGTGTCAAGAATTATGAAGGGTCTCTGACTTTTACCTTACAAGCTAACAAGTTGGTTGGCCACAGTTTCATGGGCACTGGCAGATGAGATGAGTCTCCTGAGTCAGAGACAAAAGACTTCATTTTTCACAGCACAGGGAGCAGCGCGAGCTTCATGTTCACGTCAGTTCTCCTTTATCCTCAAATTCTGAAGCAACAAGGAGTAGCTCAGATAAATGTTGCATACGTAAGAGTTTGTCTCACAGCTGAGAAATCCTAAATTTAGGAAACCCCAGTATTTTATAATGGATTGTAAGCAAACCTTTCCAACTTTTTCTCAGAGGCAGTCATTTTTATTATACTGGGTAGCAAACAAACCTGCCCTTGCCTCTAGAGGTAGAGTTCTAAGGCTGTTTGTTACACAAACATCCTTAAAAAGAGAACCCAGTACACAGAGAGTTAATGCCTCTGTTTATAAGATGTGCAGAGATAAGAAAGACCCGTATTTGTTACTGTGAAAATCGTTGTTATTGAGGACTTAACTGTGTGCCAGGCGCTGCTGATGATGTTAATGAGTAAGCTAGTTACCTCCATTCCACAGATGAAGAAACTGAGACTCAAGTGTTAAGGCAACTTAACCAGGGTCATATGGGCAATTAGTGACAGGGATTGCTCTGAAAGATCTGATTTCTTACAGTCTCACACAGATAAAAAAGAGAGAGATGTGTATCTTCGATGCATTTCTTATATACTTGGAGAGGCGAGGAATAGGTGTAAATGCAACACGCAAGTGAAAAGCAGGGGCAGAAAAACTGGGAGAAAATGCTCTTCACATTTTATAGTCACCATTTAAGTCACTAAATGTACAAAGGGTGCTTGGGGAAAGCTATAAAATAATTAATAGCTCATAGGGGAGGAACGTTTATGTTTCAGTTGTCTACATTTAAGAAACACTTTGCATGTCTGTTCAAGGCTTCAGATCATGGTCTTGAATATGAATGAGAGGAAGAAACAAAGAAGGCTAGAGGCAAGAAAATGCAATTAGAGGTACTTCAGACAGGGCACATCAATCGCTGTAGAATCCCAGGCTTGACCTTATTGCCAAACCAGGGAGAAGCCCAAGTCTGGCTTTGTGTGCTTTCTCACTGAGATGGGCATTCCTTTCACAGCCTCTTCTGAGATGTACCTGTAATTGCCTCAGAACCGGACCAATAATTTTCCTTTGTAATTGGCTCATGTGGCCCAAATGCAATATAAAGGCTATTGGGTCCTAAGTCACTTCATACATGTTCAGATGCACTAATTGGGTTAATATATGCCACAGTCTTAGAAGGAGAGGAAACTGATAGTTTTCAGCTAAACTTATCTAAATTATGGGACCTTGAGGAGTTCTGCTTTCTGTTAGAATTAGAGCAAAAATTAACTTTCATCTTTCAAGTGAAGCTAAGAACTAATAAAGATCCCGAGGCTCTGCATTACTTCATGTTTTTTTTTTTGCCCAAGTAGCTGAGAGGGTAGACAGAGCAAGCCCTGTTACCCCCAATTTTATACAAGAGACAGCTGATGCAGAGTTAAATGACTTTTCTGCAACCATCCACCTAATTGCTAGTAAAAGTGAAGCTAGGAACAAAGTTATTCCACTAGGTGGCACCACCCTCTAAGCTAGAGGCTAGGGGCAGCATCTCCAGGTGAGCACAGAACTTGGTTCAATACAAGCTTGAGTTTTTTCCCCCTTAAATAACTAAAAGAAGAAAGCTTGTTGTACGTTCTAGGGCTTTTCTTTACTTCCATCCCCTCAGCCATAATTTAATGCGGTTAGCACCAAAGTGCGGGTCTGAACACACGTTTTAGAAGCAATGTAAATTTCTGAAGATTGGACCCTTTCAAACATTTTGACTTACATGATTCAAAATAAGAAAGAATGTTGACATCCCAAACAAACCACATACTTACAGAAACAAGGAGAAGACAAAAGAAAGTCATACCATTTGTCTAAGGTTTTAATAATAATAACAAAATAAGTCACAAGGAGAAATATCCTGAAGCTTCATTCTCTCTGATTTACAGATGTCCCAGGATAACTGTAAATATGTAATAGCATTTGAAATTCTTTTGTTCAGTTAATACTCTATTTCAAATGTCTTTTTTTTTTTTTAATTAAGGTTATAACTATAAACAAATCTTGGCCATGTGCTTGGGTGTAGTCTTTATTGCACTGCCATCTCTTTGTTGATAGTTTGCATAATTAATATTTCTGCTCTGGTTACTGTCGAGACTTGCTTAAAAAAAAAAAGCTTATTTTTTTATATTAAATAGTCTTATTTTTTAAGTCAGCTTTAGGTTTACAGAAAAATTGCACATAAGGTGCAGAGAGTTCCTATAACCCCTCCTTCTTCTCTGCCAAGTTTCCCTTATTATTAACGTCTTCATTAGTATGGTGCATTTGTTACAATTGAGGAACAAAATTAATAACACATTCTTATCTAAAGTCCGTAGACTAATTAGGGTTCTCTCTTTGTGTTGTACTGTTTGATAGCTTTTCACAAATGTAAAGTGTCATGTATCCACCATTACAGCATCATACAGAATTGTGTCACCACCCTAAAACTTACTGTGTGCTCCACTTACTTGTTCCTCCTTCCCACAGTCCTCAATTCCTGTCAAACACAGATTTTTTTTTACTGTCATTTCACCTTTTCCAGAATGTCACATAATTGGAATCATTGTCTTTAGCCTTTCATACTGACTTCTTTCACTTAGTAATATGTATTTAAGATTGCTCCTAATCTTTTTGTGACTGATAGTGTTTTTTTTTAATCACTGAATAATATTCTATTGTATAGATGGTTTGTTTATCTATTTATCTATTGTAAAACATCTTGATTGCTTCCAATTTTTGGCAACTGTGTAACCATTTGTGGGAAAGTTTTTATGTGAGCATAAGTTTTCAAATCATTAGGTAAGTATCTAGAAGCCTAATTACTATGTTACAAGGTAAATTTATATTAAGCTTTGTAAGAAATTGCCAAACTGTCTTCCAAGGTGGCTATGTTATTTTACACTCCTACCAGCAAGGAAGGAGACAGTTCCTGATGCTCTATATCCTTATCAGTGTTTTAGATTTTAGCCACTTTAATAGGGGTGCAGTGGTACCTTATTGTTGTTTTCTTTTGCAGTCGAGCATCTCTTCATATTTATTTGCCACCTGCCATCTTCTTAGGTAGGTTGTCTATACAAATCTTTTGCCCATTTTATAATTGGATTGTTTGTTTTCTTACTATTGAGTTTTAAGAGTTTGTTTTTTGTATATTTTGAATACATGTCCTTTATCGGATACATTGTTTTGCCAATATTTTCTCCCAATCTGTTTTGTGTTTTAATTGTCTTTAAAGGGTTTTCTTTTGTAGACTTACTTTAAAGCTATCTTATTACAACAAGAAAACTTGATTTCTTCTTTCTTGTGGCTTTTGGCTGTACAAGAAACCTCTGGATTTCAAGGCATGCTCTGCTTTTAGAAAGAGAAAGCCAGTTAGTTTCTTCTCTAAGCATTCATTTCTCATATGTAAATACAAAGACATTGAATTGGGTTGTTTCTAAAGCTGCATGTAGCTTGAATGTTCTGTGAGTCCATTTGATGAATACAGATCCTGAACATGCAGAGATTTTTCTGAAGAATACTTCATCTATATGGATGTTATGGGGGACTTTTGTGATTTCTTCACATATATTGATATCAGAAATGGAGGACTCATTCTTCCTTGGGTTAAGATACTCAATCCTGTTTTTAAAGTGTTTGTAATTCTTGAAGTTACATAGGAGAATGATATTGGAATTCTATGCACAAACACACACACAAAAACAAAACAATGACATAGAAGCTGAGTTGGTAAGGTTGTAGAAGAAGAGTGAAGGGCAGTTAGAATCTCTGAGGTAGTCAAGGAGAGTATCCTTGGTAGGAATCAGCCTGGAAAATGGCATTAACATTTAGTTGTAGACGGGGAAAAACTGAGGCTTTTCCTCTGCCCTTCACACAGGGAATTTGGGGTTAGACAAACACACCCTCACAAGGACATAGGAACTGAATGGAGAGATTGAGTCATGAAAAGGAGAATGACCTTCCAGTGGATACAGAATACTTTCTCATCTCAGTTGACATTGAGTATGCTTTAGAACTTGGACTTGGTTTATCTTTGGAGCTTGTTTCCCATGTCTCCCCTTTGCCTAAATGGCACCCACCGCCACCCAACCTATGCACCATCACCTGATTCTATTGCCATCTCTTGCACCAAACCTTCCTGATTCCACCTCAGGGGAAAAAAAAGTACTTTTTATTCCTCAGAGATCTTTATGTGCTTTATGTATCATTGCCTGCTTTGAAGTCTTTTCCTACACATTCCTCACATGTACTAGGCTCTTGTCTCACAAATAGTCAAAATCACTTTTGACTCAGAGCTTTTACTATAGCTCTTAACCCTGCTTACAAAGATACAAAGAGTGATCTTCCAGATTTCTGCAGGCCTGGTAACTTTTGTCATTTAAATCTCAACCATCACTTTTTGGAATAAAGCTTTTCCTGACCCTTCAACCTAGATAAGGGGGTCAGATATAGGTTGGTGACGAAAGGAAATTTAACTTTGAGTGATGAACACACAGTGCAATATACATATGATGTATTATTGAATTGTACACCTGAAACCTAACCAATGTCACCTCAATAAATAAAAAATAAAAGTAGACTGTTATCTTTTTAGTTTTTTCCTCCTATTTTAACTTTTATTAGAATGATTGAGATTTTCAAGTTCCCTTTTTACTTCCGCTACTTTTTGAGTTACTCATCTGATTTGTGTTTTTTTGGTGGTAATCCTTCCATTTTACACCTGTATACTTACTCTAAATAGGTTAAAATTAATTAGTATCTTTTCTGTTCTGAAACATCCTCCAAAGTTAATTAACATTATCTTTTCTTTTTTCAGTGTTCAATACATATTTATATTTCCCAGTGTGTTTACCAGCTTCTTGTTGCATTCTACTTCTTCCTCTTTGGGTTCAAAATCCTTTTTTTGTGGAAGTATATCTCCTGTATAGTGATTTTATTAAAATTTATCATTAGGTAACACTTTCAGTATTTGCATTTCTGAAAAATATTTTTATTTTGCACTTTGCACTTGAATGATCATTTAGTTTCCTGTCAAAATCTCATCTGACAGTGATTTCCACACTTCTTTGAAGATGCTAATCTTTTGTTTTCTAGCATCTATTATTGCTTATAAAAATATACATTATGAGTCTGTCATTCCTTTTTAAAGAAACAATCATTTTTAGTAGCAATTGGAATATCTCCTTTTCTGTTATATTCTGTAAATACATTAATAAGTGTTTAGTATGGATTTATTTTTGTTTGTTTGGGACCCATTGTGATTCTCAAATCTTAAAATTCATAACTTTCATTGATTTCCATTTATTTCTTTAATTATTTCTCTTCTATTTATATTGTGTTTCATTTCTTCTTTTTATAGTGTCTTAAAGTAGAAACTAAAATCATTAATTTAAGTCTTGTTTTTAATGGATGATCGATGATTTAAATTTCTAACTACTACACTAGTTGCATCACAATTTGGAATGTTGCTTTTTCATTTTCATTCAGTTCAAAATAGTTTCTAATTTCTCTCGATTTCTTCTTTGTTCTATGGGTTATTCAGACATATATTATTATTATGTGTTATTATTTTTTACTATAATTAGCATTTATTTATATTAGATATTTTACATATATCAGCATTCACATATACTGGCACGCTGAATTTACTTCTGGACCGTAAGTTTTTGCTTCTTCAGTTTCTTCTGGGACATCTTTTTCTTCCATGTAGCCTCTTCTTCTGGTTTAGGAATCATCTGCCCTTTTACGGTAAGGATCATCTCAGTGTGTCAGGGAGAGCTCACGGAGGGGTTAATCCGCCCATGAGCTCTGTAAATTCTGAGCCTCATCTTGGGAATGTCGTTCACCTGGATGTACCCCATGACCAGAGACTCTACATCTAAACCCTTAAATTCAACATCACTGTCTGCATTTTTAAGCATGTCCAGTAAAAATTCAGAACTCTTTTTGGGTCACTGACCCTGCATCCAGCCCCACAGTTTGGCCTGGACACATCTACCCACTTTATCATTGTAACAAAAGAATGGCTCACTTTGCTCTCGTAAAGTGACATTCTTCAGATACTTGCTGGCTGTTCAGATATACATACCCTTGATGGCTTGGGCAGTTTCCTGGAAGTTCTTAAAGTGAGTACAAAGAATCAACCCTCTTGATTTACATGATTTTGTGGGTTTTTCTGGGTCAAGTGAATAGTGAAGCACTTTCAGAATTCACCCTTCTAAATATCCTACACATTCTCTCCTGAATTATGAGGTTTTCTGCTCTGATAGATGCTCTGATAGATGGGCACAGGTACTCTTCTCAGCCTTGTTTGACTGTTGGGCACTTTCCCATCTGATCATCTCAGATAGTTCATTCTATAGCCCTAACTAGTTTCTCCATATGGGTCCTCACATGCTGAATACTCAAGGAATTCTCTTTCTTTGCAACTTTCTCTTCTTTGGTATCTAAGGACTCTAGCTGCCCTGTTTTATCCCAGACTCTCAGCTCTATCTCTTCAACTCAGGGAGTCCACCTGGCTCCACTGGGCTCCACCTGGATTCCGCCTCCCTGTAATTAGCTCTCTGGACACTCTCTCACAGTAAGTTGAGGCAATAATGTGTTTCCTGTCTCTCAGCTATTTCTCCTTCTTTGCTTAAAGTTCTATCTTTTGAAAACTGTTTATACATTGCTTTTTAAAAAATTATTTCAGGGGGAAGGTGAATCTGGTTTTTTACTCCATCTTGGCCAAAAGTAAAAGTCCATAGCATCCTTAAAGAGGAGAAATATCACACACACACACACACACACACACACACACACACACACACACACTACATAGTTTGGGGTAGAGATGTGAGGAAATGAGAAGAGCTTCGGTTCAGGTGAAGTTAGAAATGTTCATGATAATCTTCAAGAAATGCTCATCAGCAAGCAACCTAAATATATATTTCTTTCACACCTAGTTCCATCCTAGAATTAATATTTAATGTCAGTAGTGCTAAAAGATGAAGCTAGAACACATGTTTAATATTTGTTCTTAGCTTTCTCTAAGGGCCAGTGCAAACAAACCAACTCTCTCTATGCTAAATCTCACTTTTTCTAAGGGCAAATTCAACTGGAATCTTTCTGAACTAAACTTACTTCTTTCTTCATAAAATAATTCCATGCATTCAACACTCAGAATGATTAATTCTACTTTTATAAATACAGAGAATGTTATCATCAGAAGGATGTTTAAAGATCAAAAATCTCTCATTTTGTAAATGGAAAAAGGAAACTGAGATACAGAAAAAACTGATCAGTGAAATTTACAGCATTAAATAAATATGACACAGTGAAATAGCCCAGGAAGATATTCTTCATGTGGCCTAGTTAAGAAAGTCAGCCTTGTATAGATCAGATGACTTACTGGGTATTGTATGAAGTCATAAAGCTGGGGTCTTTTGTGTATAAAGTGTGTGTGTGTGTGTGTGTGTGTGAGAGAGAGAGAGAGAGAGAGAGAGAGAGAGAGAGAGAGAGAGAGAGAGAGAGAGAGAGAGAGACCAAGAGCAAGCGCGTGAGCAAGAGAGAATCTCAACTGAGACTGTCAGCTAGAACACCTACATATGGCCTCTCTATATGCCAGGATTTTCTTTATAACATGGCAGCCTCAAACTTTTTACGTGATAGCTCAGGGCTCTAAATGTCCCAGGAGGCTCATGTGGCAGTTGAATCATTTTTTTATGACCTTGTCAAAGAAGTCACATAATTCACTTCTGCCATAGCCACAGGCTTAGTCTTATTCAAGAAGAAGAAATATAGACACCACCTCTCAATGCAAAGAGTGTCAGTGTTACATTGCAAGAAGAATACATGAACTAGAGATATTGAGGCCATCTTGAAAATAAGGTTTGTCACACACATTATTTAGAAAGTGTATGGAGTCAATTTTGTAAAAAGTCGGAGTTACATATGTGTGAAAAACAATAACATGATGGTGGTGGTTTTAAACTGTTGAGTTTTATACATCATAAATATCTGAAACACTCATATACATTGCTGTCTTTTGATCTCTTAAGTTTAGATATCGCCTCTTGTCTTCCTTTTACAGTTCTTGACAGTTTACCTGTCTTATACCACCAACTCCTTTGTGTCCTGTCTGCACCCTTTTGGTATAATTTTATGTCATCACTTCTGCTTAAATTAATAATCATATTCACATTTTTATGATTGTTTCCTTTCTCAATTTTTACTGTGTTAAGTGATTAAGTTAGCAGTTACCTTGATTTTAATCTGCTTTGATTTTGTACAAAATCCCACTTTGTCAGTTGCGTCCAATACCATTTTCTATCAAGACATAGCAATGGCTGCCCTGAATGAACCTATCTGGAATCCAGGTTGGAATAGCGATGTGAAAATTTTGGGACCTTGCATATCTAAAAATGTCTTTTTTAGAATTTGACATTTAAAGTAATCTAAGTTTTTCACAGGAACTTTGCCTCAGTTTAGATGGAATATTTTCAGCTTTTGGGCCAGTTGTGAACTGATATAAGTAGGGATGTTGATACTAAGTTTTTTTTCTGCCAATAAGCTTACCTTGAAAAAGAGAAGTAGAAAGAGGAATGACTAGTCCCTAATAGTGAACCTACAAGAAGTATTACTGCTTTCTAGACTAGGGGCTGGGAAAGTACATAAAACATATTAATAAGAATCATGTATGAGATAAAATTAGGGAAATTGGAACCCTTGCACATTGCTAGTGTAAATATAAAATGGTTCAGCTGCTGTGGAAAACAGTTTGTTAGTTCCTCAAAAAGTTAAACATAAAATTACCATATAATCTTTCAATTTCATTCCTAGGTAGTTACACTTAAGAATTGAAATCAGGTTTCAAATAAGTACATGTACACAAATGTTCATAGCCACGCTCTTCACGATGATCAAAAATTGAAAAGGACCAATTACATCAATGGATACAGGGGTAAATAAACATGGTATGTCCACACAGTGGAAGATTACTCACCTATAAAGAGAAATGAAGTACTGATACACACTACAGTGTGACTGAACCTTCTAAGTGCTAATCTAAGTAAAAGAAGCCAGATACAAAAGGTCCCATTTCATTTACATGAAATATATACAGTTGGTAAATCCCACATATTATCTGATTCCATTTACATGAAATATATATAATTGGTAAACCCATAGCATATGAAGCAGATCCATGATTGCAGCAGCCAGGGGTGGGGGAATGAGGAGTATGTGTGTAATGGGCGTGGGGTGTCATTTTGAGGTGATGAGAATATTTTGGAACTAGTTAGAGGGGGTGTTTCACAATACTGTAAATGTGCTAAATGACACTGAATTGTTCACTTTAAAATGGTTAAAGTTATGTGAATTTCACAAGCTTAATTTGGACAAGAGAAGTAGTAAGGGAAGTGACTGGTCTCTAAAAATAAGCCTGTAGGAAGGATTATTACTTCTAGATCGGGGACTGGGAAAGTACATAAATTCATTTGTGAGAATTGTGTATAAAATGAAGTGAAAAAAATATACATATGACATTTATTTTGACTTTTTAGAAAACTGCTTTGCTTATATAATGCTTTTATATAATGTTTTAAATATAAGAATACTCTAGAAAGATGAGTTCTGGTTAGATAAACTTTTACTTAGCCATGCCCATACATTTTATGATATTTAAAATTTTTGATCAAGTGAGATAGAATAGCTGAGAAAAAAATGACATTTAAAATATTAAGTTCAAGGTACTATCCAAGGATTTCTACACCTAAAATAACACTTTTTAAAATGATTTTTAAAAAAAACTTATGATTAAAATAGAAAAAAGGAGAAAGAACAAATGACATGGTGAATAAGAATCGGATCTTAGAGGGCCTCCTTTAGCCAGCAAGGTGGCTCTCTGCTGTGCTGAGTGCCTTCACCTGCAGGAGCAAGTGTCAGAGTGTCTTACTCTTCTAGAAACAGAATGAGTGAGCACTTGCCAAGGAGCCCAGCCCAGCCAGTGGGAGAGCGGGAGAGCGGGAGAGCCTTTATTGAGCTGTAGCCCTGGAGCCTCCCAGTTTTGTTTTATTGTTTCTGGGATGAGAGTGCAATGCAGTTCTTGGGCAACTTTCTTTCCAAGCAATTAAGTCCCCCATCTTCCCATGTCCTAAGCCACAGAAAGAAAGTAAATAAGAGGGGAGGCAGCAGCTTGGTGGGGGCCTCCAGGTTATTTATTACTTTAATAATCTGGGCTCCTCCCAGCCAGCCTCAGACTCCTGTTTCTGTCAAGCTTGTGAGGACAAACGATCGCTTAATTGTGGAGTTTGTGGGCCGAGGTGGGCGCCAAGCACAGTTTATTGTCCAGGAAAGGCTAAGTAAGATGATGTTATAGCACCCTGGCTAATACATCATTAAACAGAAATTAAAAGCAGAAAACTTCCAAATAGCTACTCTCCAACTGGTATTAACCTCTTAAAAGCAGAGTCGTTTGTGTTGGGAGCTGAAGGGCTTTAGAATCATGGTGCGTCTTGTTGCCCTCAGTGTGGCCCCTGCCTTACCTGCTCCATCCAGACAGTGGCCGTCACATGTGGATATGGAAGGATGCCAAACACCAGGCAATGTGTTCTCATCTGCCACTTTACTCAAACTTTGCTACTCCTTGCAGTAAGTAATGCACATTTCTTATTGCCACATGAGGTGGTGGCCAAGGGTCTTGGACCTCGGGGTGAGAACATGGGTGGGCCTTGAATATGGACTTCTTCTCAGCGGCTAAGTTTCATTGGGAACAGAAACATTTGACCTCTGGGGGTCTGTCTCAGACTCCAGCTTGAGTTCATTCAGGCAGTGTGATATTCCCTTATGGATTGGAGTTTAATTTCTCCCCTCTGGGTTTAAGGAATAGAGTAACTGAAAAATTCTGAATAATCGTCAAGCAGCTGATCACTGCTTTCTTCTAACCACATCACAAAGAAATACATGGAGCAAGTGAATAATAGAGGAATGGAAATTTCAGCTTGTCTCTACTGAACTGCTTGCTCCATTTTTGCCTGTACCTTTCCACTTTGCTTTTAGTCTTATCATCTTCTGTATGTTGCTCTCCTCGCTTTGTGACTTTTCCTGAATCTCTGGTCTCAAGTGTCCCTGTCTCCTATGCCTCCTACTCTTCACTTGTTTTGTCTCTTTGATTCCTGTTTCGTCTTTTACTCATGCTCCTCCTTTCTACTCCTTCATTTCCCCACCCTTTCTTCCATTTCAACTTTCATAAACATGACCTTGAAGGGTAATATTTTCAGTACATACTGGTTGTATTCGATATATAATTGTTAGCTCTTAATTAAAAATAGCAAATATTGAGCATTTTATATTTGTGAAAGGGAAACAGCACTAACTAAATTCCTTTTTGTTTGTAGCTATTGGTTTAATTATTTTTCCTGTGGGGTCAGTAATTCTCAAAAGTGATTTCCTACCTCGTTATTAGTCTATAAACTACCCACAAGGATTTTTAGCAAATAGAAAAAAAATTCTCAATATATTTCTAATCCTGTAAGATTATCCGCTCAAACCTATATTTCTCAGAGTGAAACTGAATCTTGTTTTTTTTTTTTTTTATTCAGTTCATAACTGACAGTTGTTTTTCTCTTAATAATGAACTTGAGTGGAGGGTTGAACAATGACCTTGTCATCCCAACTCTCCCTTCACTTTTAATGATGTTTGTTTCCACTGTTGCTCTCTACTTACATTCTACCTTTGTTAAGAAAGAATTTCCAAAACTTGGAAATAAGGCAGAAAGAATCCTGCATGTCCTTTCAATGTCATCTTAGAGCATTTTATAACAAATCTACCCAAGGGTCATCACACACTCCAGAGGAAGATAACTTTGCTTGGCTTATTATTTATTATTTGATCAGGGCTCAGATTTTTAAAAATTGGATACCAAATTGTGGAAGATTTATATGTTGCAAATGATTTTTATTGGGTAGAAAATATACTTCCCAGCTATGCTTTTATTTTTCTGTAGGGTATTACCAATTTTCAAAGTTTGCCATCTTTTTTTTTTCCACTGACATATATCAGTTTCTCAACTCTTCCTTGCAAATGGCTTTGCCATGCTTCTGATTCCTTCTTTAAAGAGTTAAATATGTCTTTGACTCATCTTTCTATTCATATGACAGTTAACTTATTGAAAAATGTTCTGCTGTCTCTAAGTTTAGTTCAAGTGACACTTCATAGACCTTCACATTACTTTTGCAATATCCTTCTTGCCTTTCACAGTTTTTGTAATTGATTTAAGTGAGTTAATTTCTCTTTATTTACAAAAATAAATGTGCTATTTTAGAGACAGAACCTGTGTTGTGTTCTTCTATATTCAGTTCTTATCTGTCAGTGGAAACAGAGGCAGCCTCCTTAAATGTTTATTGGATTGGATAGAATTGGACTGAATCTGTCTCAATTGTCTTCAGCCTTAGGCGGCTAACAATAGCTGCATGGAAAGAAAGCTTTAGCTCTCACAGAATATTAGTATTTAGAGATCTCCATTATTGTCTCCTGGGAATATTTACACTGGCAAGTGTTTGTTCTTGTATGAGTGCAGGTGCTGTCCATCTCTGGCCCAATTTTGGAGCCGTTCCTGTAATCTCTCAGTAAGCAGCCGAGCATATTTGAGTCATCTTGCTTAATGCCAGTAAAATGTCACCCGGGTTCCACCTCAGAGTGTGAGGCTGAGACTAACTGCATCTTTCTTTCCTCATCTGGGAAGGAGTTGGACCTGCACTGAGCTCAGTGTTGCCTGGGAATTATAGAAAATGTAACATGTATACACCCCCCCTTTTTTTTTTTGTTTTCATATGTTGAAATTAATGTGTCATTGTGAAGATTCTAAACAGATGGGGAAAGGTCAAGGTTTCTTTGTTGCTAAATGTGTTTCCATGGCTACAGCAATATGTGTGCATTATCAGAAAGCATCATTTGTTTGGCTGTGCTGGCTCATTAGAGGAGGGAGAAGCCCCCCTTTCATAGTTCTGGGTGGTTTATTTCTGTTTTGCTCTTCATTTTGTTCTGAGAATCATAGTGATAGGTTGAAACGCAAATAAACCTGGTAACTGTAGGTGGAGAATACCCATAACAGCTCAACACTTTCATATAAATAACCCAAACAGTTTAATTGGGACAGTTGAGCCCAGACTAAATAAGCTCAGAGTAAAATAAAATAGTGTCCAACCATGTATCTGGATTTTCCTTGCCTCAGAGGCTCAGCACTTTGTATAAAACTTACCTTCTCTGTTACTCTACTTCCTGTTACTTTGCCGCCACTACCTAGAGGAGCCCCATTTACTCTAGGTTTCCTGGGAAAGGCTGTCTCCTGCACCTCTTGGTTTTGTCCTGTCTCAGGTGCTTTGCTTTAAGGCATTTCTGGGATTATAGTAGGGAGCATGTGAAGAGGAGGCAGTATTAGGACAAGGCGACCTCTAAGGAGGCAGCCTATAGTGAAAATGCTTGGATACAAATGTATGGCAAATTGGGATTTAATTCAAGAGATTGTGATATGGGTGAAATAGCAGTGAGGGTCTTTGAGCGGCAGGGATGCTGGAAGTCAGACCCATGGCAGCCTGGCTGTCTGGATGAAAGCAGAATCCCAGGCAGTGACTAACAATGTGGCCCAGCTCCTAGGGAGAAAAGTTGACAAGGCATCTCACCCTAGGGAGACTGTGGTTCAAATCAAAACTTCAACCCCAGTGAACACATAGAGTAGGCACCGTGCTATAGATAGTATCTCCAGACTTAGCAACAGCAAAAGTAATTGCAGACTCTACCAGTCAGATGGGCCCTGCCATCCACCTTAGCAAAGTGCTGCCCAACTTGATAAGGACTCATTTTAGACCTGTCACAGGCCTGGGAGTTATTTTCTGCATTTCCAGCATCTAGCACCAGGGTTGTTTCTTAGCAGGGGTCAGCGAATGTGTGACTGGGAGGACGAAGGGTTTGTGCCTCTCACTTTGAGCAACCAGGAGAGCCAAGAAGTGAGAGCTTCTGTCACCTCTGTCAGCGGCACACCCTGGCTGTTTCTCGATCCCTCTGGACAATGATGGATGGTTCCAAGGATTAAATTCTGGTGTGAAAAGAAGTGCCCTGGAGTCAAGAGAATGGGGCTGTTCTCCTTTATCTGCCACCAAGACTGGGCAGTCCTCTCTCCTTTTGGTCTCAGTCTCCTCACTGGTCCAACTCAGGGCTAGGTTTCCAGGGCTTAATTTCTCTGATGTGGATCTTTTTAATGTATCTCAAAGAATAAACAGCAGAAATTTGCCTGGTATCAGAATTTTAAAATGAAATAAATCCAGCTCAGTTAATACTTTCAGTAGATATTATGAAAGAACTCTGTCTCCATCTGATGGATGAGAAAAGTGTATCTGATCCTTCCGTTTCTCTTGCCCCTATTTTAATTCTGGGCCATCGCCATTTTAGGCCTGATTTGTTTTTGCAGCCAACTAACCAGTTTTCTCTGTCTCTAGTTCTCCACCTTGGCATTCCCAGTTTACTGCTGCCGGAATTATTTTTCCTAACATTATCATTTGTCTGCTCAGAAGACCATTCTGTGCCCTACTACTCACAGGATAAAGAATAAACTTGTTAGTTGTCTTCTGAAAGCCATGCAGAAGCCATCTTTATTTTCTGTCACCATGAACAAAAAATAGATAGGCTGGGCTTTTTTTTCTCTTGTCCCCCAAACTGGCCATTCCCACTCCCCTCTACCCCCTGCCACCACCACATGCTACATATTTTCTCATGCCCTCATGCACTTATACGAGCTGGTTTCCTGGCTTGAGATAGTGACCTATTCCCATGTCATCTGGCTAACTTTAGCATTGATGGGTTCACAGTATCCTGGGCCTGCCTTTCTCATGGGACGTTCCACAGTACATTGACTTTTCTATCCGGAGGGGCAGAACTTATGTCATGTTCATCTTAGTTCCACAGTTCAAGGTGTATGCATTTGCTTAAACTGAACTGACTACTGATCTCTGTTCATGTTTTTTCTCTTTTGGGAATCTCCTATACTCAAGTCTTTCTGCCAGCCACACCTCCCCTAGCTAGCTCTGCTGCATTCTGTGACTGGTGAGCTACGTTTTATCTTTCAGGAACCTGTTTGTACATCACCTCTTTTGTGAAACCTCACCCAGCTCTCTCCTCCTACTTAACTTTGTTGTCAGTAGAGGGAAGCAGCCAGGCTACTCATAATTGTGTTTCTAGACCCTAGCCCAGGCTGTCAGTACATGTTTATGGAATGAATGTTCTTCATTGTATTTCTAAGACACTTTATATTTTATCAAATTCTTTTATCAGTTTTTCCTAACTATCTCATTTAATAAAACCAAGAGCCTACATAGGTAAGGCAGTCAATGTTAACCTTTAAAAATATATATATATGTATATATACATATATGGATTGAGAGTCATACGAAATGGAATGTGGCCAATGTCAGCATTAGAAAGCAGAAGATATATGATTCAAACTATTATTTTTGTCTTAAACTGAATTATTTTTCTAACTATTTTCATAGTAAGATAATCACTAAACTTTCTTCCTCACACATGCTGGAAATCCTATCCACACACCTTAGGTCACCTGAGGCCTTCAGTATGATGCTTCCATTACCCCCAAGCCTCCACTGACCTCACGCTGTCCTGTTATTTGGCAGGCCACCTGTTTGACATGTATGAAGAGAGGGAGCTGACATTTCTGGAGTTCCTGTGTGGTACAGGTTTCATAGTTGTCATGCAATTCTTACGAAAACCCTTTGCTCTACCTGTTTATTATCTTTTATTCATGTTGCATATTTTAGGTAATGTAGGCTTTTGTCATTGTTTGTATCAACCTTCATATAAATGAGGCTGGACTCAATTCTAATTTTCTGACTCTGACTCCATAGCATTTTCCTGAGACTATATTGTTTAATCAAGGAAAGGAGAGAGTTATGGCCTCTTGGACATTCTTAATAATGAACATTTGAAAAATTTCTTGTATACACCATCTTTTAGAAGTTTCCCTTTCTCTTGAAAAATTAACAAGTAACCAGCCTACCACAGAGACAGAAGATCATCTTTGACCTAATTTGCTCTTCATAAAAACAGAAGAGTATGATTTTTTATTATCATCAGTTGCAATTTTTTTTCATTCTAACACTCACTTCTTTTTTAAAAGTATCTTTTCTTTGTAGGAAAAATGCTTTTGTTGCAAACATGATTCTCTGATAAAACTCCCCTTTATCAGGGAAAAATAGCAGGAGAGGAAATGCATTCTCCTAAAAATACCTGGTCAATATGCTGTTTTTGAATGTACCTTCTGCCATGGGCAGTGGTTTGCTATGCGAAGTTGAGGTTTTAGAGGAAAGTAAATTTTCTCTACCAACAAAAATGAGAGCATACAATTTTGGGAGAAAAAAAGGCAAAGGGTATTTCAGAACTATTCAGTGTCAGGGAACTAATGAAAGTTGATGGACAGGTTATGTTAGGAAATTGTGTGTTGTTGCCAGAATTACTCCACATGTGGATCTTTTCTAGGTTTGGAAGGTCAGTTTGAATGTCCACATGATTACAAAGGGTTTAAATACAAATTAAATAAATGGTCACTTGCTTGGAGAAACTTGAGAGATGAGATGAATCTTAGTGATGGAATAATTGAGTTAAAGGGATAGAAGAAATCTTAGATGGTATCTTCTAGAATTAGGATTTTTAAACTACTGATCATAACCCTTTGGTCAGTTATGAAATCAATTCAATGACAACATTTAAAAAAATTAATAGAATAGAATAGAACCAATAGCAAAGTGCTACACAGAAGATTAGATATCGTGTCAAAAAATTTTGTTTTCTATACACGTGTGCAATATTTGATTAAAAATATATTTATATATTTTTTATAGTGGGTCATGTCAAATGTTTAAAAACCGCTACCCTAGACAAAAGTTCCATGAGACAGGGAAGTTATCTGTCCCAGCTTTCTGTTCCATAGGACAATCTAAAGAATGTCCTGTGGAACAGATATGTCTAGCACAGTGCTGGACCCAAACAAGATATTTAATAAACATATGCTGGCTGATCGAATCCATCTTTGTTATATTAAATGTATAACACTGTGGCCCTGAAAAGTGAATTGTCTAAAGTCACAAAACTGGTTAGTGACAGATTCAAAAGTTTTTGGTCCCAAACCATATTTTACAGTGCCTTCTACTCCCCCCCTTCAAAAAATGGATTCTTGGTAGAATTGTCATTGCTTTGGAAATTTAAATATTTTCTCTTATAACATAAATCTCCTTTTCAGGGTTTGATTCTTTCCTGATCTCCCCAGTCTTCCTGGGTTTTCCCACTATACCTGTTCTTTTTTGCCTTAAAATAACTGGCCCTGGACTTGGCATCTGTCCTCAGACAACTGGCCATCATCTCATTCCTCAGATTGCCGAGACTTTTGGTTACAGGCCTGTTTTATTTTGGCTCCTGCCATTTGTCTTAGATCCCAAGCCCCATAACCTGGACACGGTCATCATTAACTCATGCTTTTACTTATTCATTTTACTTAGCTGCAATGACACTGTACCATTGCATTCTGCATTCTTTTACTAATGGGCTAATATAATAATAAGGTGCTTAATGATGATGAAATGCATATAGAAAGATAACTCATCGATAGAGTGGCTTTTCAGAAGACATAGACTTGAGGAATCTACAGGTTAATTGGATTTTGAGTTGCAGGAATCACTAAGAGCAAAGGAGATACATCTTCATATCAGGCTATTGAAAACCAGTGTCCATCGTGTGCCATGGCAGCTTGCAGTGAACAGCAACAATCGTTTTTCCTGATTGGTGCTGCTCTCCATCATTAGGCTCAATCTGGGATCCCTCATCACTTGCTCTCCGGTGCTAAGCAGCTGACAGCTGTGAAGGGCAGAAATGGTTTCCCAGCAGACGGCACGATGGAGTAGTGACTTGTGCTGATAAAGTTTGTACTCGGGTGTTGTTTCAGAGAGAAGTAACTTCTTCCTTTATTGATAAATAAATGCCTCCATGACTAAGAGAATAACACAGGCTTCTTAAAAAACAAAGGATTTTTTATTCAGGGATGAAACCAACCAATGTTTGGTGCTTAGATAAAATGATATATTGTTCTTGAAGGGTGTGTGTGTTTGGGGGGGGAGCGGGTCAGATTAGAAGTAAAGAGACTTGAATTTAACTCCTGTCTCTATCTCCAAGAATATGTGGATTTGGGACCAGTCACTTCTTATGTTTGAACTTCAGTTTCCACATCTGCAAAAATGAGGATTCCATAAGACCGATGGTTCTGAATCCTGGGTAAACATCAGAATCATCTGGGGTTGGGGGTTAAAACAAAAACAAAAGCTGATGTGTGGCTTCACTTGTAGAGATTCTGATTTAATTGGACTAGAGCAGCATCCAGACTGAGGTGTCAGAATAAATTTTCTCAGATTATTGTAATATTTAGTAGGGACTAGATGACCTCTAGGGCTTTTTAAGCTCTGCTATATTATGATAATTATAGTGAAAACACACAGATATTAGGAGAGCACTGTTTTAATTATAGCAGAAATACAGCTCAGACTAGAATAAGGGGGAAAAAAAAGTACTTAATGGCTCTGGGCTTCATGTTTCTCCAGTTTAGACTCTGTTTTCTTCTGTAGCTTGACCTTGTTTTCTCCTTAAAGCATTTTGGCTTCCCACATGTGGCAAGGCAAGTTGGCAGGCCTGAATTCACCTACTTCAGACTCTTTAGTGGAAAAAGGAGCTGCTTCCTTCTAATGTCTGAGCATCAGCTCCAGAGATGGGCTCCGATTCACCTTGTTTGGATCATCTGTCCCCATCTTGGTGTGCTGGGTTGTAGGATTGACAGCCCAACTATATGGGAGCTCTGGGGATGTCTTACTCAAAACTCTCTTCTCTAGAACTTGCTGTGGGTTGCATAGCTGACAACCTCCAGCTGCCACAGCTTTGGGTCACACTAGGCCACATTTTCACTGGGCTGCCCCAGCCAATGAATGTGCATGGTTGGGATACCCAAACCAGGCCACTCCTGCCTGACGAAGGATTCCACCAATGGGTTCTAATGAATTCAGGAATGCCCTCCCACCCCAATCGGCCTGGTTAACAACTGCTTTGTAATATGAGATCTTTCTTACCCAATTTTTCTTTCACTCTCCCTTTTTATAGATGTATAACCTGCATCTTGGTCTAAATGGAATATCTCTCTACCTGTTTCTGCTCTCAGAGTCTTCAGCCATCATCAGGTCTTGGTGTGTTGAAAAGTTTGTTAAAAGGATTTGACCTAGATGCATATCCAAAGTTGTTACACGTGTCACTCTGGGCCCTCTGTGGACAGCAGCCATAAAGCTACTAATAGTCAACTGTGGTCTAAAATTACATTCCTCATTTGATGTTTTCAGAGCCCAATTTACTTTTCTTTTTAACTTAAAAAAAAAATGGAGAAGTACAGTCTCTGCTTATCATTTGGAATTGATAATGTTTTGTTAAATATGCTTCATATTTGTTTTTTGGCTTTTGTTTCATGATCCTACTTTTTAATGAACACTTTATCAAGACCAAGATATGTAAGGTTTTGGGTGTCAAGTAAGTAGAAGTCTTACATCGTTTCTCAAGGCTTAGCCTCAGGATGTCAACCCTGTGACCCCACTGCTTTTCCTGGAGATAATCTGTTTGGGATTTCTTTCTTTCTTTTGGGAAAATTATTTAAGAGCCTTTTATGAACATGCTAATATTCCTGAGAGAAGTTACTTTTAAATTTGATCATTTATAAGGTCTCCAGTGTGAGCTACTTATCAGCTCAGATTTCCAGCTGACAACTTGCTGAGTGCAGGATGAGAAAGGTGCAGTACAGTTTTGGTGAATTTGGGCGTGAGCAAATTTCAGTGCATTTGCAAGCACAGATATCGACATCTTCACAGGCTGACTTTGACTAGAGTCATGGGCGTGAGCTATTGGGGTCACTGGAAAGACACTATGATGTAATGAAATGGGGGGATTGAAGAAGAAATGGGGGAAGATGAAGGCAGAGGTTTTTCGCTTGCTGATTTTTCCAAGGACCTGGCTTGGACTCTGTTTGCCTTTGCAGCAAAATGTGCAAGAGGTACAGTGACATCCTGAGCAGAACAGGTGGTCATAACCTCCCCTGCTTCTTTCCAGCCAGAAGGAGGCTAACGTCCAGCCCCTGATGAGGCCCACTCAACTGACCAGGCAGAGCACAAAGGTCTAAAGATCTGTGCCAATTCTTCTGCCTGGCCAAGCTGTGAGACCAACTGTCCCTTATTTTCTAAGCGTTGAGCTGCTTATGGACTTTGCTCCTTTGTTTAGGAATTTTATCCAAATCCTCTCCTCTGGATTTGTTTGATCTCTGAGCCCAAAGTCAAGCTGCATTGGGTATTGCCTGTTCTCCCAACCACACATTTAACAGCAGTAATAACCACCCACACACTCATGGCTTCACTTCTTGTTCTCAAAGGGCTTCTGTTTAGTCTACTTGATATGATGCTAGAAACAAAGCTCTATATTGGATTGGGCAGGTGTTATCACTTGTGTGGCAGGTGTGGGCCTGAGGTCCAGAGATGTTAGTATAAAGCTAGCGTCAGAGTCAGGGGTCCAACTTCTACCTCTTCAGCCACGGTCCAGGGGGAGCAGTGTGTTGTTACCTCTTGGAAAGAATGCACATTCCCACCTCCTTTTAGACACTGTCTAAACTCCTGTGGGACTTTTTATCTTTAATTTTTGTTTTCAAGTAGCCAAATGAAGAAAAAGGAGCATTAACATGTTGAAGCCTAAAGCTATCATCCCCTTGACAGAGCAAAAGTAGGAACTTGCAGAGGCAGGTAGATACGTCTGTGATTTAATAAGCTCAAGAATAAGAAAACCTGAATTTTAGTCCCAATTTTCAGTGAATTAGCACTGCGATATTTATTAAACTCATTTACTCTTTCTGAGATTTGTTCTCTTTTTAAGCAGGAATAATACTAACCTGCCTTTTATACCTCATAGATTTACCAAGACAATCAGATAAAACTATAAAATAAAACAGAGTTTAAAATTATAAAGCACAATTCAGATAGATAGTTGTTTTACAGCGTTGTCTTAAATCATCTTCACATAGGAATAGTAAATAAGTATCTATTGGAAGAATGAACAAAGAAAGAAATGAATGATTTGGATCCTTTGAATACTCTACATCTCTGTGAGTTCTTGTAGTTTGTTAACTTCTCCAGTGCTGCCACCCCCCATCGCAGTACCTCCTCGACTGAGGTTGGATTGTCTTTTCTCCTTTTCTTTTAACTGGACATCAGTCTTTCAAGTACAACTTTGCCCCCAAAAGTGTGTGTGTAATCACCAAGCACTATTTTGAACCCTAAGGTTCTCAATAACAGCCTCTCCCATGCCCTAAAACACTGAGAAAAGGTTTTCTGAATCAAATGGCCTCACCGCCCACTCCTGTTGTCCTCTCTACTCAGCAGTTTCTAAGACGTTATCAACAAGTTTGGCTAATAATGAAACTGTTGACACCACAAGGGAAAAGATGTATGAATTCAAAGAATCCTAGAGCTAGCAGGGTCCTGAGAGGTCATCTTAACCACTCCTTTAATTTATAGATGCAGTTGGTAAGGTTCACAAAGGTGGAAGGGCTGCATTGGGCTTGCTGCACTATTTAATGCAAGAACCACTAAATTCAGGACCTTGGACTTAACCAATTTGGTGGTCTTGCATTATATGATTCTGGGAGAAGGGTCAAAAAAGATAAAGCCAAGGAAACCCCTAGCGCAGTCTGTAAATGGGACTTTTCTTAGATGGAAGAGCAAGTTTCAAAAGGCCTGTCTCTGTTGCCTTCACCTTCCAATTTTGAAGACCTTTCTTTAAAAACTTCCTCAGCCTCTACAGTGCCCTCTCATGCTATATTCTGCTGAAGCTTGCTATTCTAGACAGTATTATTTTTTTTTGATTTACGCTTTAGAGGACTCAAGATTTAGTGTCCAGCTTTTTGTTTTATTTCATTAGAGGGGAAATTTAGTTGATGAGTCACTTGGAGAGCTTATTGAGGAAAATTCTAGACTTTTGATTCCAACTTTGTTAAGTACTTTGGAGGTCTTATTAGTTTTGAACAACCTAGAGCAGGCTGGAAAAAAATCTCCATTGTCATATTTTTAGTTTTCAAGGATTTGTGTTTTTGAGTTAAGTTAGCCCAAGGAACATCTTAAATTGACATTTTTATGGATTTAGATCTCTAATATCAATTATTCTTGAAAACAGTTTTCAAAAATGCAGGTGCCCAGTAGATTGTCCATCTATAAATGACCAGATATGGTCAAGGGGTCACACATTTGATTTTTCATAGAATAATTTTGATTTTTCCTTTTTCAACACAATTTCTAGCTTGTTATAATATACAATGTGTATTAAGAAGACTCTTGAGAGAATAAATGGTCACTTCAGAAATGGGATGATCGCAGGAGCCGTAATTTGTAACCAGGTATTATCTTAGTCATGGAAAACTGTAATTTTACTGAAATTCCTTATGTTTACAGAGTATAACAGAAATTACAGTATGCTTTCATATTATCTTTTAAGTATTCTTTTTTCTTAATTTATTCAAATATTTCTTGAATTTCTATATGTCCTAGGCACCACATGTAAGGATTGTTATATACATTTTATAGCTCTGCCAAGGATTAGTCACTCAGCTAAGCAGGGAGCAGCCAAAGCTTGAGCTCAGGGCTTTCTGATTTTAGGTTCAGTGATCTTTTTGATATACCGTATATTGGGTCTCCTGACTTCTGCTATATGTTCATTTTCTCCAGAATTATGCTACGTTCTTATAGCATGAAATAGTCAAGCAGATACGAAAGGACAAACCTTGGATTTGCATGTTATGGAGTAAGCATATAGCTAGTTGCTGAAGTTTTTACTTGTCAATTGTTTTTGTTTATTCTGACTGATTATTCCATGCCTAAGCCACAGTGTTGTAAGTTTTTGAATATCACTGGGCTATGACTTCATAATATTTGAGGCTGCGTTGTCTTTGTTGTTGTTGTTGTTATCTTATTTAATTAAAAATATACATGATATAAAATGTATCATCTTACCCTTCTTTAAATGTACAGCTCAGGAGTGTTAAGTACATTCACATTGTCATGCAACCAATCTCCAGAACTCTTCTTCTTGCACTCATTAAACAGCAGTTCCCCATTGCTTTCCCCCTAGTTCCTGGCAACGGCACTTCCACTTTCTGTCTCTTCTCTCGTTTGTTTGGATATACACCGACGAGTGGAATTACTGGATCATATAGTAATTCTGTTTTTAATTTTCCTGAGGAACCTCACAGTATTTTCCATAGTGGCTGGACTCTTGTACATTCCCACCACCTTTGTACAAGGATTCCCTTTTCTCCACATCCTCACCAACACTTATTTTCTGTTTTTTTTTTTTTTTTAATTTTAATTTTATAGTATCCATCCTAATCTAATAGATGTGAGTTGGTGTCTCATTGTCATTTTATGGTTAAATTTTTAACAAGTCAAAATAAAACCTGTGATTAAACAGTCAAATAATGCAGATCTAAAAGGCTTATGATGTCCTCCTTCCTATCCCATCTGCCTTTGTCCCCCCAGTCCTGCTCCCCAGAGGCAGACCTTTTCAATTATTTTAATAATTATGGTTCTTGAATCCATAATCCTAAATAATATGCTAATACTGTTATTTCTCAATTTATCCATTTCAGTTATTATTATTTTGTAATTATGGCAGACAAAGATTTAGCATTCTTCAACTGCTCTCTTCTTTTTCATTCTCTGAATATAGTTATGAAAATATGTTTAGTTAATTCAATATGATTAAATATTGTTTATTTCGAGCCCATGTATTGTACATAAATTATGTTTTCTTATATATATTTTGTTTATTCCAGATTTAATAATTGCCTCATTCTAAAAATTTGGTCTGTTTTTATATACCTATTGCTAGTTCTTCCCATATGCTCCAACTGTTTTATATAGACTTTTATAGAGTCAAACATACGAGACACTTCATGATTTCCAAGTTTTCCTGGAGATACCATCTGTTCTCATACTCCTCCTATTTAGATGCATTGTTTTCTAACAGGCTGCATTGTCTTTGAACTTAACTAGCTGCTCAATGTTGGGGATAATGTTGGCCAGAACTTGTAGGCTCAGATATGGTTTATTCATTTATTGAAGCCTTTTTTCAAGTGTACTCTGAGGCCAAGCAGTGTGCCAGGCCCTAGAGATGGGTGAAAGGGTGGTGTGGAGAGAGTACTGCACAATCCTGTTTCCTCATCTCTAAAATTGGAATAATAGTTTATTTCATAGAGTCATTTCAGACAGAATCAGTTACTATATGGTCTGTGAAGGCACCTAATAAATAGTAATAGATAAGAGAAATACAAGGCGATGTTACTTTTTTTTTTTTATACAGGATAAAGTAAAACACAGTTATGACATACAGCATCTTATACTACATACATGCAGGCAGGTACTCTAAACTCCGCTTCTCTCATGTGAGAGCTGGGTGCTACTTGCTGTTGTATTCTCCGTCCCCTGCACAATGTTTGATGCATGATGTATGTTTGAAGAAAGAATAAATTATAAAATAAGGAATTCGGTGCCAAAGGAAAAGTACAGAAAGTAAATCCTATGCGGGTCCATAGAAGTGAGCAAATTCAGTTGTGTGGAGAGACGTTACAGCAACTTTTGTGTAGGCTTCATTTAAGGAAGAAGTTGTGAAAAATAGAACCACTGACTGTGCAATTTCTTGTTACAAGATTATCACAGATGAGGTAAATTTGTTGCCCTGAAAATATTCTAGGAAAGACTGGAGAAACCACGTATCAGAAATCTTCTGTATTGCATGTAATAAAAATATAATAATCTAGTACTTGTGTATACCTACACATGTTCAAAGTAATTTTACATTGTCCTTCCATTTGATTCTTACTATGATTATAGTTCTGTGACAATGATAATACATACTAGGCATTGTTCTACATGTATTATTAATATGCTATTAATTATGTATTAATATAACATATATGAATTCATTTAACCTTCACAAAACCTTGTGAGGCAAGTCATTGCTATTATCCCTATTAGACAGCCAATGAAATTAGGGCAGCAAGAACCTAATAACTTATGTAAGGTCACAGAGCTTATAAAAGGCAGAGCTGGGAATTGAACACATGCCATCCAAGCCACATCTCTGTGCTCTTAACCATTATACGATGTGGTAGACAGGCTAACTCTAATATTTATCTGGTCTTGCCCTGAGGCAGACATAAATGATGTGAGGGACCAGAGAGTGGCTGCCTTCTCTAAAGATGGCAGCTGGCCCTCAATTCCAGGCAGTTTTTGCAATGTGGCCATGCACGTCCAGGGTTGCCAGATCTTCTGAATTTTATGTCATCATCCAGTTTTTAAATGTCAATTAAGTAAATGTATGCTTAAATATATATGTATGTAATGGTTCAGTGTCTTGCTCAAGGTGATAATAGTTGACTCTGGTCACAAGGAAGGCCTGGCTTTTATTTCACTGTCATAGTTATTCTATACCACTTTTAAAGAGGTGAAGATGTGGTGAAGAAAGCAACAGCTACCTCCCTTCACGTGGAATACATCTCACATCCTGGAGGCATATTAAAGCGGCCACAGATCCTTTATTATTTTTGTCATTGAGAGATGGAGTTGAATTCTACTACCCTAGTGATTTGGTTCACCCAAAGAATGAGGCAGAAATGATGTTCTGGGACATCTGAGATTAGTCATAAGAAGCCATCTGCCTGGGCCTTTTGGTACCACTTGCTCCTGGGATGCTTTTTCTGGAACCTAGCCACCTGCTGTGAGAAGCCCAAACCACATGGAGATACCAAATGTCAGCTCTCAGTTGGGCTCCCAGCCACCAGCCAGAATTGACTGCCAGGCATCCAGCCTAGGCTTCAGAGCATTAAGCAAAGATACCATATTGTACGGGATCTCTTCCTCATCTGCTCCCACCCCCTCGGCGACTCCAGCTGATGCTGCATGGTTCAGAGCTCAACTCTCCATTCCACCCTTTTCTAAATTCCTAACCCATAAAAGTATAAGCCAAATAAAGTAATTGTTTGCAGCTACTACATTTAAGGGTAGTTTGCTGCACAGTAATAGATGACTAGAGAAGTACCTTTAAATAGTTTTCTCAAGAAAATATTCCAAAACTGCCTCCTCTGCCTTCCACTTTACCACTTTTCATGTTCTCCCATAGAAATTTCATTTACTGTTGGGACCTCACACAAGCCTGGTTGTGCAGAGCAGTCATTTTTGTAAAAGGTGACTTAGGAAATTTCATTTTCACATTGAATGTATTTGTCACTTGGACACAATGGACAGGTAGAAATCCTCAGACAGAGGGGTGAGTGACATGTGAGTGTATGTCCCCTGCCGTAGGATTTATCATTCCATCTCTGTGGGCCTTTGGAAGCTGAGTAGCATTGGAAGGACGAAAGGGGTGTCTAATGACTCCAGGTCCTCTTAGAATTCCACCTGGATTCACAGCATTGATTGGAAGTGACTGCTGTGGAAAGAGAGAGCAAAGTGTAGTCCCCATGTGGTTGCGTCTGGCAGCCTGACACTTGTGGGTGTGCCAGACAGCACATGTTCATATTCACCCAGGCAGCCTTTCATTTTCATGTCACCACGAGCTATGTGCCAGGGCTGGGAATATAAAAATGAACAAATGTGCCTCTTTACTCAAAAAGCTACAGCCTGGAAAGATATATGTATGTATACACACACACACACACACACACACACACACACACACACTCAGTTGCTTTATATACACACACATACACATTTATACATATACATGCAGATATATGTAAAAAATAAAAATTGCTTGGGCTGAACTTTGTAAAGGAGGCAAGAATTTCATGGCCAGTGGTTTGTAAGGCAGGCATTCACTCCCTTGTTTATGGCAGGTGTTTAGATGCTATCGGGAGCACATTGGTAGATTGTTCACAGGCCTTGCTGCCTAGCCCTCCCCCCAGCACATACACACACTATACCCCAGCACAGAGATTTTTGCAGTTTCCCAATACAGAGGCTACAGTCTCTGGATGACTCCTGACAACCCCTTTCTAACCCTCGTCCCTCGGAAGTCCACAAGCATGCAGCCCTCTTGGGCAGGATCTCATCAGGCTGTCTCCAGCTCGGCCATCTGTCCTCTGAACCGTGCACTCAGTGCACAGGAAACTCACATGCACTCGTTAAGCCAGCACTGCTGTACTGCAGCCTGTGGCCCTCTTCCTGCCATCCTGGGCTTTTTCTGGCCAGCCTTATGCCTCCATAGTCTTCCGGGTGAGAAGCAGTTTCTGGTCTCTGTCCATATATCTTCCCTAATTCAAGCTCTCCCAAGAATGCTCACTCTGTGCTTCACTTGGATCCCTGGCTGCTTTGGACCCTGTGGGTTGGAAGCACAGCAATCATCCCTCTGGTGAGTGGGGCTCCAGCCTCCCCTTTTTGCAGCCACCCCCAGGATCCCTAAATGATGCTCTCTAAGTTCCTCTTCCAGTCTCCTGGTTAAGAAAAGCCAAGAACTTTCTATTCCTTCACTGAACCTTTTTTTACATTTCTAATGTTCACTGTCTGGACACTAGCAGTCTTCAGCTTTTCTTTAAAATGTGTAAATACATATCTGTTCTCAGTTTAAGCCAAGATTCTAGGACAATGGGAAATGCCTCATTAAATACAAACTGTTCTGAACCATGTTGATAACTGTTAAGTAGAGCCAGATACCAAGCAAGTTTAAGGGGTAGGAGAAGGCTGGAGTGACTCAGACAGCCAGGTGTTAGGGAGGAGTGAGACATAGAAGAACCAGTGGGGTTTCATCAAGAAAGACAACAAGAAGGAAATTCTAGGCAGTCAAGAGAAAAAGCTTTGATGACAGAGTCTGGTGAACTCAAAGCACAGAAAGTGTGCAAATCAGCTCTGTGGGGGAGGTGAGAGGGAAGTCAAGAATTCAGAGGCCACTGGAAGCAGGCTGGGGGGTGGGGGATGTGATGTGATATAATTTGCATGTCAGAAGGAGCCAAGGAAAGAAAGCAGGGAGTGCAGTTAGGAGAATGGTGCCAGGCCGAGATGAGAGAAAAGAAAGGCCTGCTCTAAGGCAGGATAGCCATGGAGGAGAGCTGGCTGGAGAAAGATCTTCAGACAGAGCGGGGTGATTGGTTGTGTGGGCTACGAGTAGGGTGTAAAACCTTGTTCAGGTTCCCCAGGTAATCCATTTACCTTCAGAATTTTACCCTTTTACATCTTCCTTAAATACCCAGTTGTCTTATGTGCTCAAATCTGGTAGTAGTTGAACAGGCCATATGTTCACAGACCATTTTTGGCCAGCTTCATAAGATTGAGTGAAGTAGGTGTATGAAAATACTCTTTAAAATGTTAACCAAGAAAATGTAGAGAACTCTTATTTTTAAGCGGATACCATTTGTGTGACTCTTTTGACAGTTAATCGTAAGCTACCTGTGACATTTTTTCTCTTATTATCTGGAATTGTTATTTAAGTTTATAAACCTGCTTGCTCCATCCCTGTGGGCTCTTCTCTTTCACTTCCAGGTGACAGCCAGCTAGCACTTAGATTAACCCACGCTAAGCAGTTAGTTGCTACTATAGGAGGCAACTCTGAGTAATACCGTGCATTTTAAGTAGTCAGGATGTTCAGAATAGGATGGCCCATTGACCCTTCCTAAAACACAGTCATGGTGATATTTATATTCAGCATACTGGACTGTAGTTTGGGATTTCTGACACTGTAAGGTGTCAGTGAGAGAAAGTCTCTTTGCTAAAGATCAAATTGCACTAAAATGTTTACGTACATTTAAGGATAAGGCTGTAAGATTTCTTTATCTACCATGTTTTCAACAAATCACTTTGGATCGGATTGTAAGTCTTTTGATGGCATTCATGACTCTATCTATCACCATAGTCCAATAGCTGCTGAGGAAATACAGGTCTCTCGGTCCTTCCAGGTTTAGGTTGTGAGCTTCTTTCTTTAAGGAAGCAGGCTGCTGTTGTATGTATGTATGTATGTGTCTATCATCTATACCTACATACATACATATATACATGTATATGTGTATACATACACACACATATGTGAATGTGTGTACGTATAGAGCTTTTTCTTTTCCAGTTGGATTTTGGGACTGAGTCTTATTCTTCCACAAATTAAGAAAATTAATGCCAGGCTAGGGGCAGTGAAATGAGGAAGTCAAAAGAAGACTTTGAGGAGAAGGGAATATGTGTGATATGTTGTTGTGGGCATAGCCAGCTGTGTCCCAAGACTTTGAAAGTCTCTGCATTTTAATACTCTGCATTTTAATACTGAGCTGTCATATTCTGTGTGGATTAGATTCTTGAAGAGAAGTTTAAACAGTGGCCTTTGGCTCATGGACATAAAATTTAAAGCAAGGAATGAGGCCTAGCTCATCAAGCTGGCTGAGGGTTTTTATGTGGTGGAGGGAGGTGGGGCTGGGGGACCACCTTTAGTAGATACACATTTGACCCAAGAATGCTGAGTTATCAAGTTTTCTCCAAGGGCAGTCATATATCTTGGGAATCCAGAGCGAAATTATATTTGACATTTCATTTAAAACCTGAGACATCTTGATGTTAAACCAGAGTCTAAGAGTGCTAAAGCATAAGGCCCTTCAATTTGACAGAGCGGATGTTTCTATTCCTATCTCACCTGCATGGGTAATAGACAAGTCCTGATAGCTCTTCCTTATTTCATCCAGATGAAAATCACTGAGTTAGCTCTCTGCCGAAATGACACTAGCTCAAAGTTATTTTCTCTCTGGCAAGTGAAGAGAGCACATTTGGAGTCATTTGAAGGAGCGTCATGGCTGGTATTATTTATGTAGTGGGTAACAGCTATATTTACTTGGTTTACATTCCAGTTTGAAGAGGTATGGGTGTGGGTGAATGGAAGATACATAAGCAAGACCCATCAAATGACATTTTCTCCACATGTCCTTGTGGATTTGGGAAGGAGGGCAGGGAAGAGAAGAAGAAACAAAAGGAAGGCTAGGTTAGCCCAGTATTTTCCAGAGGGTGTGGAAATAAAATAAGTTGCCTAAAAACAAGAAAAAATTATACATATTAGCAGATGGTATGTAACATGCATATAGTTCATAGATAAAGAAATGTGCTTATGTTTAAAGATAATGCTCACTTTTTTTTTTTTTTTTGACTGAGGGGAGTACATGACCAAAAACATTTGGAGATAACCAACCAATGGTCTGTACTGGTTGGGATGTTTAATTATTGCCTTAGAAAGTTACAAAAGGAGAGTCAGTCCATCTAGTTAGTCAGTAATTATTTTTATGAGTACCTAGTATATAAATAACCCTGTGCTAAACTTTGCAACAGAAACTGAAAAGCATGCATGATGGTCTTCATGCTCTAAATGTTCCCATAATGAGGAAGAGGAAGAGGAGTGAATAGAATTTCCAGTGAGTTGCTGAGGGGTAAGAACATGCATCCATCTTTCCATGCCCAGTGTCTCTGCCATGCCTGCTAAGTAGCTGTAGAGATCAAGAACAGTTGGCAGAGTGAAGAAGTGGGTGACCCAGTGAATAAACAAATGGACAAGTGCTTTGTCAGGCTGAAGCTAAGGGAGAACTCACAATGGACTGGGCTGCGGTGGTAACTAAGAACTTGAAAGACAGAAGGAAGACTTATGAGCTGCGAGTTCCTATTTTATCTGTGAACTCCTCTAAGTGCCTCCAAGTTTCCTTTTCAGAGGCCTCATCCTGGACCCAGTGACCAAAAGAAGCTCCTCAAATGATGAAAGCGGACGCATAGATGGCTCAAATACCATCTAAACTGGTACTGCCTGCTCCAACATGTCGGTTTTGTCTCATTTATCATCTGCCTTTTAAAAATATACCTGGAATGTTCAGGCTAATAGATGTTACAGCACCAATAGAGGTGTAATGTTGAATCTTAAGAGAAATTTTTTAAAAAAGCATGTTTTCATTACCCAGAAGCAACTATCGTTAGCATTTTGTTGCATAGTCATCTGTGCATATCTACAATGATTTATGCCAAAATGAGATCATACTATATATACTCTTCTGCAACTTGCTTCTTTTTTCGTTAATGATGTCCTCCGTTTTGTTTTATTAAATTGTAAACTCATCAGTTATTCTTCCAAATAACATCCAAATGACTTTCACAGTTAGTTTCTCCAGTATCAATCCAGGACCACACTCTTATGTCTCCTAAGCGGTGGCATGATACAGCTGATTTTAACATGCACAAGAGATGTTTCAAAGTGTTTAATGTCACATAGGTAGCTTGAAATGACCGTCGTGGGGGTGTTCACAGCAGGGAAATTGTCAAATACTGCAAATTGAAGCATTCCTGTCACTCTGAACTATTTGTAAAGCATTCACCATCACTCCTCTCCCTCTAGTATCTTTTAACCTAGGACAGCCCTTCTCACCCCTTTTTCCTTACGATTCTGACTTGTTAAAGAGAACAGATCAGTTGCCCTGTAGAATGTCCTATGACCTTAATTTGGCCTGTGTGTTGTTTAGCCCACATATCTCATATCTAATGTGTTTGCTGTATATTGGAAGTTATGTTAAAATGGACTCAAGTTAAACATTTCTGGCTACTTTTAGTTGATTTTAGGCATATAATATTGTAGTATGCCAGAAGACACATAATATTGGTTGAACAATTATTAGTGATATTGACATTGACCCCTTAATTAATATCAGAGTAATCTGTGTGACATTACTCTGTCCATATGAATGTATGACTGTACAAACCATTCACTTAATAGTTTTGACATGATTACTAATCATTGCCTGCAACAGTTAATTTAGAGTTTCTAAATGTGTTAAAAATTTTACCACTCTTTCTTTATTTATTAGCTGACATTTCTATGTAAAGGAGAAATTTGCCTCACTAAGTGGGCTATTTTATTTCCCTGAGACCCAGTTTCTACCAGAAAGATAAGGTAAACAATCAATTCTTTCTCCTTATTTCCCAATTTGCAGAGTAATTCTGTTAATACTTATCTTAAATGGTGACAAATGAGATTTCTATGACTTTCTTTTTCATTGTATCATTATGTACTTGTTGACTTTTCATTGATCAATCTGCTTCAGTGCACTAAACTTATTATTCTTTTTGAGGTCCAAATTGTCTCAACTTTGACCAGGGATAGCCTCTCTGCATTGGCTCCCAGATCTGTTCTGCACAGCAACATTAATCTTTGCAGGCTCCCTTGCTTTCTGACACAACAAGTGGTCTCAGGTTCACCTTGACCCTTTTGTCTCCTAGACTGGAATCGACCAAGAAACCTTAGTTTCTCTTCATAAGGAATACTTACAGAGGCCATAATCTAGATAGAAGAGACGCTCATTGCCATTGAAATTACATTGATTCCAGGACCTTTCAGAATCTTTATATATTTTAAAAGTCATGAACTCATATTCATAATTTAAATTAAAATGTTAACATTAGAGTGTTTTCACCTACTCTTTATTTTATATTTGTTTTCTCTTTTTTCTTACATTGAAAGTTTAACATTGATATTATTACTTGTTTTAACATATATCAAAAATAATTTGAACATGCCAATACCAACTTTGCAACAATCAGTATAATTACTGAGGGATATTTATTTTTGTACATGTGTTTTTTTTTTCCCTTAGAAAAGCTCACACAAAGTATTCAGTTAAAATACTGTGTTTTCAAGGCCTTTGAAATTCTTTAGCTATTAGTAATTTGATATATGGTTAAGTTCATTTGTTTCAATTTGAGGTGTTCTTTTCTAATTTAATTTGCTTGAAAAGTTAGTATATTAACATAATTCCATGGTCAAAATAGTACAGCATACTTATACAGAAAAGCCTTGCTTTCATTTTCCCGTCACCAATTTCATGTAATCATTTAACAACTAGCTTCTAGTTTGTAGTTCCAGTGTTTCTTCATATGTATGTATGTATGTATGTATGTATATATATATATATATATATATATATATATATATATATATATATCCCCATAGACTATGTACACCATTCTGTGTCTTGCTTTTTGTTGCTCTATAATATTTATTGGCGATTTTTTCATATCAGTTCATGAACATTGTCCTAACTCTTTTTTGACCTCTGCTGAGCCTTCCTTCTCAAGTCTCTATCACAGGTGGGAAAGGGAGAATAAAGGCAGAAGAAGGAGAGTTAAGAAAGCGAGAGCCACACACTCTTGCTTGGGTAGAATCACAGCAAAGCTGGAGGAGACAAGGTGGAGTGGGAAAGTCCAGGTTCATGCCAGGTAGAAAAAAGAACTTATTTGGGCTGGATGATGTTCTGTCAGCTTATATCAGAAAACTTTCTTCCTTCTTAGTGGTTAAAATGTTCTCTAACAACCGAGTCCTACTTACTCAGTATGACACAGTGCGAGTGCTATGATGAGCCTGCAAATGAGAGGGGCCAACATTCCTGAGCAGGTATCAGGGCCTCATCTAAAGGGCTCTGGTGACAGATGAGAGGTTGATGAGGTCAGACTGTGTCTCCTGTATAGAGCCTGGTGACTGAGCTCACTAAAGTTGTTCCTTATGATCAGATTCTGAAATGCTTTGTCCCTGCTTGATGAAGATGGGTTGATACGGAGTACAAGAATACAAAGTTCATGGCCATGTTTTCTTATTACTTAATTTATTTATTCAGCACACACTTATTGACTGTCTGCTATTTTTTAGCAACTTAGCTAGGTTCTGAATATATAAAGAAATTTATATGTAATTCTGTCTTAAGGATCTTCTGGTATAGAGCAGTGGCCTTCTAATTTTTTTCTTTTTAATTTTACACCCTGGTGCTAAACACTTTTAGCATGCATCCTAGTTATCCTTATTTATTTATAATGTACTTTGCTACTCTAATATGAACATTATAAAACTTATACAATAATAAACTTTATAAAGGTTTTATAAAAATATAGAGTTATAAGTTTTCTTTCTTGAATACATTTTTTTTTTTTGCATACAGTACCACAATGATATGGGCTATTGAAACTTGTTGGACATCCAAGTAGTAATTAGGCCAGTTAAAGGAAAATTTGTCGAGAGTCTTCTCACCCAGTATCCAGATACCAGGATCTTGCCTCTGTTGTCCACACAGAGTCAACTAGTCCAACTAAACCAAATGCAGGCCTTTTTTCTTTTATAAACTAAGACTTAAGTAGATAATAAAAAGGTCTTTTGGAGGCAGAAAATGACTATATGCCATGTACACCACCTAGTTCAAGGCAAAAGCTCCTGAAATTGGTCCCCAGTTCATCTGTCATGAAGAACTGGTGATGATCCTAAGTAGTGAGGTTAAGGGGCCAGTTTGAGTCCAGCCTTTATTTTCATCTGGGTGTGCTGTGATATTCTTTTATGAATTAATGCTTCGTGCATCTTGCTCTTAATTTAAAGGCCCTATTACTAAGGCCTAGTCTGTGCTTAAACACTGAAAGTAAAAAGACTTTAAATATTGAACCTCTATTAGTTGAGATTGGTGCATGATATTTTGTCCCTCTAGTGGTCTCTGAGAATTGCTGTGTTCAGCAATGTGATGCAACTTTTTGTGATTTGGGTCTTCTCAGTGAAGTTGATTCTTTATGACTTGTGGTGTCTTGGGTTGGAGTGGTAAGGAGGCTCCATTTTACATAAAGACATTTCTGTTAGGCTCCTGGTTGAAAAATGAGTCCCGTCATCATGTGGAACCATGAGCACCATGGCTTTTCCTACAGACATTATTAAATATCTCCAAGGCAACAGCAGATTAGGTCACTGCATTAATCACACATGTCCAATACTGTGTAAGTTACAATAAGAGAAATATTAGTGCTAAATATGAATTGTAAACCTAAAAAAAAAAAAACTTTGGACTTACTACCCCCAATTTGAAGAGAAATTTAAAAAGCATTTTTTCACATGTTCTACAGGAGACTTGTTTTAAAAGAAATAAAATAATGGTTTCCAGTTTCTATAGTTTGTGCTTAAATGTGTGTTGCTAAAATGATTAGAAATAATTAACAAATATTGTTTATCTCTCACACCAGCCCCCAGCAATTTACTTCACAATATTAACTTACTTAGCAAAACCCCCTCACAGACAACTAAGAGACTTCAGCCTGAGTCAGTATTATTCAGATAGTGTTACAGTCCAAATCATGGAACTTTAAGGCTTGACTGAAGGTTAAGCTGACATAGCAAGGAGACAAACCTGGTGGTGTGAATTCTCTCTGATGCAATGTCTTGCCAGGCTCTTTACTCTCTCTTTATGGGTCCTGCTTAGTGCTCTCTTGTGAGCTTCCATTTGCAATATTAACATAATAACATCCATGTGCTTATATTTATAGGGTGCCTCCTCTCCAAGGAGGAAAGTCATTAAGATTAAGCCAAATGTTTTCATTTCTCCAACCAAATTATGAACAAAACAATTTATTTCCTTGTTTCTGGGGTGAAAAGTCTCACTTGTCTCAAAGTTACCCAACTATGCTGGGAATTAAAGTGACCGAAACAATGGCATCATTTAAAACCGATGAACAAATGCTATAACCCTGATACAACTCTTAGGATTGATGAAAACAAGTTTGGAAAGTAAATTTTTCTTAGGGAGCGTTCAGCGGTCCATATGGCATTGAAGAACAGAGATGGTGCCTGCATTTAAATGACCATCATGACTTGTTATTTACAGCAGCATCTGTGCATGGGTATTGGCTCTTTAATGGCTTCTGTGTGATGCATATACATAGCTTACAGCACTCTGCACCCGAACCTCCTCGTGTAGCCCTTTCATATTTGCAACTTATGTTTATTTGTGTGATTATTTTATTAATGTCTTTATTCTCTCATATCACCTGCTCCATGAATGCAGAGACCATTTCCGATTTATATTCAGTTTCTGCACAGTAACTATCACATCATAGTGCTAAATACATATTGGTAGAAGAAAGGAAAGAAAGAAAAGAAAGGAGGTAGGGAGAGAAGAAGAGAGGATGGAGGGCAGAACTGAATACCAAAAGGGAAGTGCAGCTATAGTCCTTGAACTTGTGTGTTTGTGTGTGGGGGCTCTTCAGATGGAGAGGTGGGCATGTTTTTAGTTACTCAGAGTCTTCATGTCATGGGACCTGAGCAGAGTGACCATAGCTCCTTTTTTGCTTGGTTCAGTCCTCATTTACTCTTGTTGATGACTTGGTATAATTCTTAAGAAAGTCCCTTTTCAGTGTCAAAAATGTCCTGACTTGACAGACAAATTATATGGTAATCCTAAGCAAGAGGCTATGGAAAAGGGGGTGGGTTAGGATTTAGGTACCCACTGGCCACTCTTAGCTGACCCATTACTGTTTTTCTGTTTTTGTGAAATATTGACCCAGGCTACATTGCACACAGTTTTATAGAGGAGGAAAAGTAATGTTCCCTCTATTCTAAGTTCTCGGCTGAGATTCCTATAATAAAACATATACTGACAAGAGAAAAACAAAAGTTCATTAACATGTATACCTCATACATACATGGGAGGTTCCTGGAGAAAAATGAATAACTCAAAGAGTCGAGTTAGAATTCGGGATTAAATGCCATCTTAATAGAGAAAGGGGAGGAAAAATGTAGACATCTTAGGGGAGAGTAAATGATTTTTAAGAAAGATAAATGAACCCTTAGAAGAATAGATGGGAAGTATGATAGTCCGAAAAAGTTTGTGTGGGTTTGGTATGCAGTTCTAGTGACAAGACTCCATTCTCCCTGTCTGATGAAATTCTTGGGGAGCGGAATGACAGTTGAGTTTCTTTTAGAGGATCTGTCTTTAGGAAGATAACAGGAGTTCAGAGAAACCTTTCCCCACATATGCTGTTATTCAAGTGCTTATAACATAAAATAATCAATGTATCAAAGTGGCATATTTTGGGGTGGCATATTCTACCTCTCAGTATGTACCTCCTTACTAGTCCCATGTGCTGTCATCTAAAAGTACTTTTGTATCAAAATATTTGTATCATTGACCTTTTTTATTTTATTTTATTTTTAATTCTAAGGTATAAGGTTTGGTTCCTGTTTCTTGAACACCAAAACAGAAATGAAACAGCTAGGAACATGTTCCAGTGTTCCAAGTGTCTTAGTGATGCACTTGGTTCTCACTGGTTTGTAGCTTTCTGTAACCAGAGTGTTTATTTTCACTAATGGATAAGAGCAATAGAGAGTGAAATGAGAGATAGCAGTGTAATCTGGATTGATCTGATTTGTACAGTGTTAAAACATTAGGACAAAAAAAAAAAACTCTTCAGTAAATGATACAAATATTGTTTGTTTGTCTGTTTTTTTTTTTTTAAACATGGCATTTATTATCTAGATGTGGGATTTGGAAAGAGTCACAATATTCAGATCTTCCACTGTTTACCAGATTCTTTTTTCTCACTATATATAACTAGTCCTCATCAGCTTTCATGCTTTTTTTTTTTTTGGAGAGACAGCAGGGCCAGGCCTGCCAAGTGTTCAATTACAGCTCACTGAGAAGGAATTAACACTCAAGTGAAAATGGAACCAAAAGGAGGCTGTTCAGATCATTGTAGATCCTAAATTTGGGGTCTGAAAGGAGCTTGGTGCTTATCAAGTCCTCATTTTGGTAATGAGTAAACTGAGGCTCAGAGAGGTTAGGTGACTTGCCAAAGGTAACCCAGCTGGTGGCTGAATCATGTCCCCTCTATTTCATGCTGCTGCCTGGGTAAACTGAAGACAAAGCATGCACACTCTGTTTTCTGTTCTCAATGCTGAGCAGCAGCCAGAATTCTTGCTTCGAAAGGAGTGTGCTGATGCAGGCTAATTGAGGGGCATCAGAACAGGCTGTGAGAGGAATTTGCAGCCAATCATGTGAAATTTGGGGGGTCCGGCTGAAACTGATCTCAGTCAATCACTGGCTTCTTCTCTGGCTGTTGGGAGGGAGGTAGCAGAATTTTTTGGTTGTTGTTCTCACTGTAGTTATGGTTTGATATTTTGAAAAAATTTATTTTTCCCCTTTCAAATTTTTGTTTCTGGTAAGGTTAAATTGGGCACTTGATTTGCCATATGCAGTAGCAGGGAAAGAAAGTCTTCTTTCAGACATATGTGGTTCTTAGTCCTCCCTATTTGTAAATCCCAGGCCATGTAGTCCATATATCTTCATTATGCAATTATTTGAAAAGATTCCAATACTTTCTACTTATCAAGATCTCTGGGATACATACCACACCCCCTGATTAGGGGTGATTAAGAGTGATTACAGAAATATCCTATATCAAACTTTTCACATTTCCTTCTCTATCGATTGTGAGTATTGTGGTTGATCAGCTGGTTATTGTTGTTAGGAATCCATTGATTGTGGGCTTGTTATGGTTTCTCATTTCAGGCTAAATGTGCAGCTTTAGATTCATAAGGTGAGGCAGCCAGATAAGAAAAAAGAAAAACTAAGGCCAGCATTTTATTGTCCAAGCTCTGGTTAAATTGCTCCACCTTCTCACTATATCTCTAGCTCCCTTACCAAATGAACAACATTAATTAGTCTTTTCAGCTATGCAGTCTTTGAAAGCAATACTCTTGATCTATTGAAGGCTGCATTATTAAAATTATCTGCTGTGTCTGTTCTTAATAAGGTCAAAGAAGGAATCTATGAAAGCTGATTCATCACAAAGGCTCTAGGGATGCACATCATTGGGAAAGCCAATTTTATTTTCCTATTGAAAGAGAGAACTGAGTTACAAACCCCCTCTTGCTTATCAGAAAGGCAAAGCCCAGAAAATCCACTGTTAATTTAGAGAAAGGCTTAATCAGTTCATCTGGCCTCTTTTTGTGGAGGGTACCTTATTATCTGGCTACTTGTGGGGGGTGGAGGGGTATGGGAGGGTTTTAACTCTCTAAGTTAATAATAAATCCTCTGGGGAGATGCTTGTTGGAGTAGATTTCCCTCCTATCTTTCAGCTTACATTTCTTTAATAGTTATTAATGCCACTGCATTGGCAATGCTCCTCTCCTACCATGATGAAGACAAGTTGCAGGAAGAGAACTGATTTGTTCCTTTTTCAGTAGAGGACAATGATAGGGACATTGGTATGTCTCATGGCACAAAGTCTGTAAATTACTTCAAATTTGCACAGGATGCTCTCCATAATATGCTCAAACTGCAAAGACTCTCAGCTTGGTTCATGCACCTTAATTTGTGCTTTCAGAAAAATTAGTTTTAGAATTTGGGGGACAACCAGTCCATAAAAATTTGGTGTTTGGCCCCATACTGCACACAATATAAAATATATATTTAGTGAATCTTTTCCAACTTGCGGATATGTTGGCAAGATAAAAAGCTAAAATTCTTCACTAGTCATTTAAGGACAGCTCTCATTTATGGTAGGTAATTATAGTTTGATATTTAACATAATGTATGTAACTATATAACTGTGGAATCTAATCACTGAGGGTTCTCCCAGTTCTCCCTCACATCATATGCAGACATCAAGTGAGAAGTCATCATTCATCCTTTAGCTCTGAAGTCATGTTATTTTTTTTTCATTTATACACTTGCAATGTTATTTCTTAAAATACATGGAAAATTTTGGCGTAACCCCTAAGCCAAGTAACAGGTATGTTAATAAAATGAGTGGTGAAGTTCTTTTTCAAAACCTTGCAAGTATTAGATTTCTCTTGGCTGTCGAAAGTCTTAATTACTAGGTAATACCAGGGACTTTTTTATTCAGCATAGTGAAAACAAATATCTAACTATTTCTGGAAGGTTCTGGGCCATTTGCTTAGAGTTAGAGATATGAAAATACCTACATCATGGCCTCTATCCAGTCAGTCCAGCTGATTAGATTAATAAAATGTTGTGAGGTATGGAGAAGACAAGATTTTCCAGCTGGATGTGACAAGTCACAGAATCCCTAAAAGATCTTAGCCTATTCTAGAAAATCTGGTGTGCCTGAAGGTGAGTGGCTGGAGGAGAGCTTGAGAAGTAAGGAGAGGCAAGAAGATCTCCAGGACCTGAGAGATAAAGCTGGTGATATTGGATTATTTCCTGTATGTCCAGCATAAAAATTAAACCTGGGATGACAAGTTCACCTTTGCCCTTTAGAAAGTCTCTGGCTTGTCTATAAACCTAAAATAAAAAGCAGAATTCAGGCTGCAATATACTCCACATCTAAAATATCCTGATTCACAGCCCAGGCTGTTACTTTATTCTAGTGAGAGTTTTTTATATTTATCTCAGCTGTTTCAATAACAAACTTAGAGGATGTGTGTCAGTTGGGAGATCATTAGTTTTTATTTCTCAATGCCAACATCACAGGGGAAGATATCATTTGTGTGGCTCTAGGTAGATTGAGTAATCTTCAGGTAGGATAAAATATTCTGCATATACTCTTCATTTGCTTTCTGTTTGATGCAGTAGCTTTCTGTTCAGCAAGGAACACCCTGCATGGCTTTCTGATGCTGACCTGGATTTTACTTACAAGCTGCCCTAAATTGTGTTATGGTATACCAGTTGTTCAGTATTCAGTCTTGTTCCTCTTTAACTTAATATTATGATTTATTTCTGACTTGGCTTTTCTTTATTGAATGCTGACTTTTCCTAAGAGGTTCATGTGGAAATGTGCTGTATGAAAAAAAAAAAAGCATAGTTTGGCCTCAGGGCAAAAACATGAATACTGACCCAGGGACATGAATGCAAGGCAGAAAAGGTGGTGCCATGGGTGGTTAAGCAGCCAACAAGATTAACTCATTCTTGTGCCTCTTGCATGCTCCTAAATGTTAGTCTGCTAACAAGCTATTCTTTAAACCTTGAAATTAAAAAATTCACTTGACAACTGACATTTTCATTTAATGTTGGCCCAGTGAACCAAGTTTTAAGGTATGTGGTTGCTCTGACACTACCCCCAAACCAAATATTTCTTGCAGTCTACTTTTGAATGATTTGAATGAGCTCAAAGTAAATGACTCACAGATAGATTAAATGTCCCTTAAAATATGCCCAAACTTAATAATTAGGAGAAGAGTGCTTGAATTAACACATTTAGAGTGTTATTGAGCACATACAGCAGGTCCTCAAATAACATCGTTTCGTTTTAACATTGATGAGACTCTGTAGGTACTTAACTCTTATTTATATCAATTAGCCTATGGCAAAACTGGTTTTGTTATACATTGTTTCTCTTAAAGTCACAGAACATATTGACACAGTTAAGTGTGACTAACTGTACAAGCTTAGATGGTTCATATTTTGAAAAAGCAGTGAGTCTTTGAAAGCTCAGCAGATCACGCCGTAAATAAAAATGGCAATTGAGTCATCGTTTTATCATTCAGTTAAGCAAGAGGGAATTAGGTAAGACAAACAAACTTAACTATAAGAACAAAAGAAAACAAGAAAGCATTACCATTCAAGAGTATGAAATTATTTCTTTCAGTCTTTTGGGATTTAAAACTTTTTTTGGTGGCAATGTCAAATTCAAATTTTTCCTAAAGTAGCAAATACATAGATGGCTCTTAATGTATCACCTGAAGCTTGTGTTTTCCTGTTATCCAACTAACATTCCCTTATATGTTTCTAAATCACTTCTTTCCATTTCTCCAGAATTCCAAACCTATAGGATACAGTGAGGTATGTAGGCATGGGTTCAAATCCTGGCTCTGTTGTTCGTTTGCTTTCTAATCTTGAGCAAAGTACTTAGTATCTCTGAGCCCAGTTTCTGTATCTGTAAATGAGGAGACTTGAAACTCCAGCCTTGTAGGGTTTGTTATGTGGGTGAATGAGGTAACTGGGATGGTGTTTAGGTGGTGTTGTGACTAACTGGGATGGTGTTTAGGTGGTGTTGTGACAGTCTCCTTATCCATCAAACCCTCTTGGTATGCAGAGTCAGACATGGCCTTCCAGCCGCATCTCTTGCCTCTTTCTAACATGTCTCATGCAATCTCCGAGGGCTGTTGTCTTTTCCAGTCCACAGAAACCCTTGGCATTGACCCATATCTGTACTCGTTCCACCTTATTTCCCTGTGTGCAGAAGCTCAAACAGCAGTGCAATCTTTCTAGAGAATCTCTGAAGTAGAAATGTTACTAGTCTGTAGTGAATGTAAAAACACTCACAGCAAAAGGAAAGACAGTGATTGATGATTAAAGTATGTATTTTGTTTGGAAATACATAAATAGAAAGTATTCACTTTTTACTTAAAAAAAAAAAAAGAAACTAAGGTATTTTTCTGTCACTATTTCTGGTTGTCCTAGTCATACAGAGACTTCATTCACTTCTTTGTGATGTGCCCATGCTGCTTATTATCGTGACTCTCACAGGGACCCCTGTGGAAGAGGCAGAACTCCCTCCCCGCAAGCTATGAGTCAGACATGGGAGCTACGTGACTCATTGCCAAAGGGTACTTTCCCAGAAGTTTCCTCGCTTGCTTTCCCCCAATCCAGCTTGTCCCTGTGAATGGCAGCATGCTGAGACTCTTTGTAGTCACAGCTCTTTCATGTCTGCTCCTCAGAGTCATTTCAAAGAGCCTGCCTTGTCTGGAGCTGTCCCATTCTAGTCTACTTCTAGAGCTATCTTAGCATCCAAATGGTCTGTAATGCAATGTGCATTTAGAGAACTTTCAGGCCATTAGTATCTTGAAAATTCAACTGTAAATATGTCACTCTTCAGGATTCTATGTCAGTCTTCTCCCTGTGCAAATGCACATGCTGTGGGGAGCATGAGGGCTATCTCTCCATTATTAACAGTGTGAATCTCACACTGGGCTGAGATGAGTTAGTGATGGCATAAAGGGGAGGGGAAGGGGGCAATGTGGTGGATAATATGGAAGTTGTCCATAAAGGGTGTGGGATGAGAATCTGGGACAAGTATGCAAACATGGAAGAGGACAGAGAAGAACCAAATCAAGTGGCTTACATTGATCAATTCTGTCTTGAGCTAGCCCTGCTCTCCACAGAGCAGCCACAGGTTTTCACGGTGTTTTACTGATGGTGGCCACCTGTACCTCTTGTTAGGAGCAAAATCTCTTATTGTTAATAGCATATTCCACTTCTTTGGAGGACAAAACTCCACTACAACTAGTTTTCTCAAAATGGCATTTAAGTTTTCAGAAAAGCCCAGCTCCAACATGTCTTCTATCAGCTTCGAAGTTTATAATAAATTCCTCTTTCTATTAATTCATAAATTCTTTAACCACATGTCATTTTTGGTCCATATGCTTCCTTTGAACCATGGGAAAGATCTTTCACATCCAATCTATCTCTGTAGATATCTGAATATATAATCCAATATGGTTATCTTATTCCTCTAATCAGAAGGTCAGGAGTTTCCTGGGCTTTTCTATTTGTCCTTCAACTGAACACTGGCATTTAGTAAATCAAAAATTGGTTCCAAATTAGTTAAGCTGATTCACTCAAAGAGATCCAACCTGGAGTTTTTGCTGAATGGGTGGAGGTTTAAATATGGTTTGAAGGGAGATCCTAGGTGAACTCTATTTATCAAAGCTGTAGAGTAATAGCTTTGTGTAAGAAGAGAGGTGTTCTCCTGGGGGAAAAAATGTCCAATTACATGGTGAATGGGATATTTTTCAAGTGATTATTGAATTTTGAGCATCACTCTGAGTGGATTAGGTATATGTTTTTTCAGATACAAGGAAGTAGTTGGAAATAATTTTCTCAGTGTTTTAGCCTAGAAATCAGTAGGGAGGCCTCTTGCTTGTGTCCAGTTTAATGTGACACAGGATAAGTTTCAAAGTACAGAGAAACACACACCCATGAAACAATTTGCAAAAATAAAGTGCTGACCTATGTGGCATAGATTATGGATGTATTAGGACACCAGAAGAAGGAACATCAGCTGGAGAAATTGCAGGGACATTTCATTCAGAAGCTAATCTTGTGCTGGGCCTTAAAAATGGATGTGGTTTCTAGATCAGAGGAAAAAGAGAGGGAACTGGATGGAGGCAGAAAAAAAGATAGAGGGATGATGAGAGACAACAGGGAAAGTAAGTCTGTCCTTCTGGAGCCAAAGTTTAAGTGCTGGGAAATGATGTATGGTGGTCACTGAAACACTGGCCATGACATTTGGGGTTGATATTTTAAATTGAAGGAATCCACTGATGTTTCTCAATAATAATGTAAATGAAAGATATGGGTCATGCACACCTGTCCATTGGGGTTAAGATTGGGAAGAAAATCCAAGAAAAATTCACATAAAAATCTCAGCATGACTTGCTGGGACTGGCCTATGAGGAAGAGGTGGAGAGAAGACACACTTTTGCAATGAGTATGTCAATGAAAACCAATAGTACTTCACCATAAGACAAAGAGGACTTTAAATAGCCTATATATTTCTGACCTGCAGGGGAGAAGAAAGTCGTGTTTCTAGCTGAGGTTGGGCTTCTCCACTGGAATGTCTCAATTTCAGCAAAATTTCTCTTTATGTTAATGAAGCCTGGGCACTCCCTTTAAAAGGAAGGGGTCTGATGTTTCTCTCCACAATCAGATGAGCTCAGGAACCAGCTGGTCGCCATGTGATCTTGATGCAGCCCGAGGCTGCTGCTCTCCTCATGGACTGGTTTGGGCTTGCAGGTAATAGGTGGTGGTGTAGAAGCCTTGGAGTCTTGAGATGTAACAGTAGGACTCAGAGCTCCCTGGTCATTTACACCTAGTTTAAGGCATGAAGTTGAGTTGTATATGCTGTGTAAAGGTCTGTGATCCTGTTTATGACCTCAGAGGCATGGCTGAATCATCTTGGGGACTGGACCTGTTTAGTCATGGTGTTGCTAGAATGTAAGGGGATGTGGGGAGGGAGGTGACAGAAAGGAAGAGGGGCAGATGGGGTTCAGGGATGCAGGGCTGGGAATTAAACTCAGTCGAGGAGCAGACAGGCTGGACTAGGAAGTTCAGCTAGATGCTGAGGCAAGAGGAGGAGCTTTACTTTTTCTGCAGCTCTTTGTCTTAGAGCCACCTTTTGTGGCAGTGATCACTCAGAGTTCTCTGAAAGATCTAGTCTGGAGAAGCTGAGAGAGGGACTGACTGTGGCTCCTTTGGTGGCCCCTTGCCGTTGATGGTTTTGCGTTAGTGATTAGGCTCTTCTTACTCAGTGTGGCCTATGGATGGTGAGAATGTCGGACAGAAACTGAATTCCTGAATCCCCAAGGCCATCACTGTCCTATTTGGTTCCTGCAGCTGGGGCCGAAGACTGTGAAGTGGGGTATGCAACTAGGGCTCTGATTCCCCTTAGCAGTCATCTTCACACTTGCAAAAAATGATGTATTTTCCCAGGCTGGTGTGTGACTGCCTATAGCAACCTTTAACTAAATGAAAACATTTTCTTGGTCTCTGGGCAACCAGATGCTAACAGATAGGCTTCTAGGATTTAGACTATCCTAGGTTTGTTATTTGAGCCTAACAAAAGAGAAAAATTCCTTCTAGATGCAATTAGACAATTTTTTGTTCACCCTGCTCTCCCCCCGCCCGCCCTGCCTCAACACCCACATCCCCATAGAGAAATAGAGGAAGAAATGTGAAGGACAGAATTTTACAGCTGTTATTGGTACTGCTAAGTGCAGTGTGGGTGGGATAATATCTGATAACAAATAAAAGGTTTGCGTGTATCCTTTCAGCTCTCTGAAAAAGCTATAATGCTATGAGTTCACTCTGAGCAAGAGGGAAATTCTTAATATATTCAAATAAAGTAAAGGATAATTTTATTATGATACTATGCAGTAAGGCTTCTCTGCAGGGCTAGAAGCCCCGAGAGGAAGGTAGTGTCAGAGCAACTACCACAGACCAGGAAGGGCATCTTGTCCCTGAGGAGCGTGGCAGGAGGGAGCATACATTCTCACTACTCAGCGTCCTAAAAGGGGTGTCATGCCCACAGGTGTGAGGTAATCAGTTGTGATGTACATCCTCCCAATCTTGTAATAATAATAAACACTGGTAAATGTTATAGCATCAATTTTTAAAATGAATTTTATTGACTTTAATTTACCTACAGTAAAATTCACCAATTTTAGAAGCTCAATTTGATGAGTTTTGACAAATGTGTTTAGTCATATAATCACCAGTATGATCAGCATATAAAGTATTTCCATCACCCTAAAATGTTCCTCATAGCCTTTTCCAGTCAGTTCCCCTCCACCGTCACCCTCATGCCCGCAGGAACCACTGACCTGCTTTCTATCACTATAGTTTTATCTTTTTCCTCTGCCAAGGCATTATAGTTTTAGCACCATTCTGTTCTTTTAAGGTAACTTTGTGGATTTCTATGACACAGTGATCTCTATGTGATCTTAGTTTAGTGCATTTCTTTTTTTTTTTTTTTCCAGGTTCTTGGTGGTAACACCTCACTGTCACCTTTATGCTTTAAGTAAAATGAAAGGAGATCTTGTCTACACACACACACACACACACACACACACACACACACACACACACACTGGATGACAGTGTGAGGGGTCAAGATGACAGGGTAACCAGGAAGAGGCTGAGGGGGAGGGGTGAGCAGTATTGATGGAGCAGAGCCTGAAGGAAGGAAGATGGAATGTGTGGTGGCTGGAGACACCTCTTCTGGGACAGCAAATTAGACTAGTTATTATTAACAGGTTAACCTAGAGGTAAAGAAATGCCCCTAAGTCATGTGATGAGAGTGACTGGAATGGACAGAATTAGGGATTCTGAGCCATGTGCTAAAGATTTACAACTACTGGAGGAAGTGAAACACAGTAACGGCTTGGAATAAAGGAAGAAATTGCTAAGGAGCGTTGAGAGACCCATTGCTCCTTTAGGTACCAGCTGGGTACCATTTTCTATGGGTTCTTCTTTGATCAGACAGATTCTTAGTCCTGCTCAATTAAATTTTTATTAAAAAACTTTCATATCTATAAAAAAGTTTCAAGAATATTACATTAAACTCCCATATGTCCTTCACCTAAATTCAATACAATGTTAACATTTTGCCACGTTTGCTCTCTCTATATATTATATCAAACACCCACAGTAGTATTATTCTTATAATTATTGTAATAATTATACCTTCTCGCTGAACCATTTGAAAGCAATTTGCAGAGGTCATGACTCCTTATTCTTTCAGTATATATTTCATAAAAATGTGATTTTTTTTACTTAACCACAGTTCAATTCTCAAAATCAAGAAATTTAATATTGATCTAATTATCTAATTTGAAGTTCATATTCAAATTTCCCCCACTGTAAGAACTGGCATTTTAAATGGTTCTTTAAAAACCAAAATAGTCTCATAATTCAAAAGAATAATCCTGTTGTGGAACTATAAGTCACAGGAGAGAAGAAGACCATCAACCACATATATGTCTTATGGAAAGTGACAAATAAAGATTTGTTTATTTGATCTAAAATATTAGTAAATTGGTTAAAAAATAATTTGCCTTTTTTTATTCTTAGTCATGGGGTCCTTGCTTGTAATGAGTGAGCAAGTCTGGGCCTTTAGCTCTTTGGAACACTCCATCTCAGCTTCATTTCTCCAGTGCCTTGTAACAGGCAGGACTATACAAAAGAAAACCCTTTTTACTGCCCTAATTCATATCAATCAAAGACCAAGGAAAGGATCCTAATATCTTTCTAAAATGTTTTCATTTATCTTGGAGTTTAGTTGTCATAAAAATTCTATGTTTAAAGCGTCCGTTGGGTGTAAATGGTCCCATAAACCCTTGTAGCTGAGTGACATGTAATAATGAAAGTACCTTCACAAAGAACAACAAAATAGATCTTTTTTTTATTGTAATCATCAAATAGTGTGCCCCGAGGTATTGATTGAATTATACATAAACCTGATATGGAGCTATAAAAAGGATGCTGGTTCAAGACAATCCACACTCAAATTAGCCTGCAAGAAATAACCTTAATTCTAACACTATTCAGCCTCTGCTGGTGGGTCACAAGACAAAAGATATTTCCAGATGAAAATATCTTCTGAGTGTATGAAATTGTTTAGGGTGTACTGTGAGACATTTTACCAATAAAAAAAATAGAAAACGTGTATTTAAAAAATGAAGAGCCATTTATTTCGGTGGCAAGACTAATAGTCCAAAGTTTCCCTGTAAGTCACTATGATGCAGTTAGTGTTTGGATACACATGGAGTTGTCACAGTCTGGAATAATTCAGGGAATATTTTGTGGAGAAAGGTGGTTTAAACTGAATATCTGTTTCTATATATTTTGTACCTGAAATATGTAACTGTTTTAAAGAAATAAGCTATTTTGTCTCTTTGAATTTTCAATTTTCAGCTGATTAACTGAAGGGTATGTTGGTCTGCGCAGAGCATTGGGGTACTGGGTTTTGGAATTCTGTTTTTCATCAGTTCATTTCTCCCTGATGAGAAAACCCTTTAACATCCTTATCTGCACAGAACATTCTGGAATGAAAAACATACTACTCCTGACATTTTTTTTATCGTCAATTTCTGTTCTTATTATGTGCCCCTAGCTTTTTCATCGTCATGCCTCTGCTCATTCACTCTTCCTTATTTCTGTGTGTCCAGATCCTACCTTCTCTCCAGTTCTACTTCAAATCCTATGGTGGAACGACTCCCCTGATTGCCCCAGTTGGGAATGTAGTCTCACCTTCCTTAATCATTTTGAATACTTTTGACTCTTCATCTTTTATATGGTTCTTACCACTTCCAACTTTGTATGATGAGTATGAATAAGTGTGTTTCCTGTTGGCCTGTGAACTCTTGGAGGACAGGACTTGAGCTTTCTTTTTGATGAACAATTTGTTGATGCCAAATTTGTAAAATTTGTGATGAACATTGCAGATTCAAAAGCAAAATAGTCATGACAGCATATAACGTTTCAGTGAATTAGTCTAGAATAAAAATGCATTTTTAAAAAATTATTGCCCAAACTGATATTTTCACAATCTTTTCTGTAACTCTAGTAGAACCTTAGGGACTCTCAATATTAGTGTTATAATTATGTAGATGTCATTTATGTAGAACTAATTAGTATGGCTTGATTCAAGGTGAAAGAAATGTAATATTTAATGTCAGAGTTTCTCCATCTCAGCACTACATAAATGACATTGTGAGCCAGATTTTTCTTTGTTTTGGAGGTGTGTCCTGTGCATCAAATGATGTTGAGCAGCATTCCTAGGAACAAAATAGTTTCCTGTTGAGAAACAGCTCTACATTAAGACTTTGGCATTTGACAGAGAATCATCCAAGCAGCTTCTCAATATCTCTTCAGCTCTTTCTTTACTTCTGGCTTTATAACCAATTGCCACTGTTTACTGTATTTCATGACATTCTATTTACTTGAATTTGCCTTTTATTTTGTTGCTGTGTCATCTTAACTAATTTTTTAAATAAAGGTGTGTGGATAGTTAAAAATTAAGGAAATAGGGTTTCTCTGTGGGGGTAGATGTATACATATATGGCTAATTTATTTTTGACAGATGCTAAAAATATTCAATAAGGTGAGGTAATCTTTTCAACAGATAGCATTGGAACATTTGGATAACTACATGTAAACAAATGAACAAGCAAAAAATAACTAAAAACATCAATTTTTGCCTAACATCATATAGAAAAATTAACATGAAATGGATTAGTTTCCTAAATGTAATAGCTCATGCTATAAAACATCAAAAGGAAAATGGAGGGGAAAAATCATAGAGACTTTGAATTTGGCAAAGAATTTTTAAGTACCACACAAAAGGCACTATCTATAAAAGAAAGAACATCGAAATAAAAAAAAAAATTTGACTTCATCAAAATTAAAAACTTTTGCTCTTCAGAAGATGCCTATGAAAATAAAAGGCAAAGGCACACTCTTTAAAAATATAGTGAAAAATAGATCTAACAAGAGACTTGTATCTAGAATATATAAAGTGCTCTTGCAACTCAGTAAGAGGAAAACACCAAATTTAAAATAAGAGAACAAAAGATTCTAAAGACATCTTTAGTCGTCAAGTAAATGCAAATTAAAACTTTAGTCAGATACCACTACAGTCTCATTAAAATGGCTAAATGAAAAAGACTGACCATACTAAGTCTTAGCAAGGATGTGGAACCGCTGGAAATCTCATGTACTATTGCTGTAAATGTAAAATGGTGTGACTATGTTGAAAAACACTTTTAGAATTTTTTAAAAAGTTAAAAATGTACCTCCAATATGAGCTAACCATTTATCTCTTAGATATTTACCCAAGGGGGTAGAAAAGCATGCATTTGTACAAAGACACACAGATTTTCTTAGCAGTTTTATTTGCAAAAACCAGAAACTGGAAACAACAGGGGAATGCACAAATTGTAGTATATTCATACAATTGAATATTGCTCAGGAATACAGTTGAATAAATTAGTGATATATGCAACAACATGGAGAAATCTCAAAATAATTATGTTGCATGAAAGAAGACAGACAAAAAAAAGAGTACATATTTTAAGATTCTATTTATGTAATGTTCTAGAAAATATGTACAAATCTAGAATGAGAGAAAGTGGATTGGTAATTGCTTACGAGTGAAGAGAGGGATAGGAGAAAATTCCAAATGATCGCATAGAAATTGAAGATAATGATTTTGAGTGTTAATTTTTTGATTGTGATGATGGTCTCATAGGTGTGTACAAGTTAAAATTGGTCAAATTGTTATGTTTAAATATGTGTGTTTTACTGTGTGTCAATATTACTTCAGAGAGACTGTTTAAAAATTGCTCCCAAACCAATATTTTTGTAATTTGTTTTGTAACTTCTTCTTTCTCTTTGGAAGATATATGTTTTAAAGAAAATGGGCTCTTTAACTTTGGGTTTAAACAGTACTTTCTCTAGATCATTCTTTTAGACATCATATGTTCCCAGGAGAGGGAATCACTCCTTAAAAACTTGGTGTGAGTCACTTATCAAAGTTCTTTTGAGTTTCCAAACCTTGGTTTTCTTTTTTGGAAAACGGGCATAATAATAGCTACCACAGAAGCTTGATGGGAAGATGGCACAATGTAGGTGAAACACCCAGCACAGTGATTCTGTGGGGTAACCTTTCCCTTTATCCTTCCCTCTTTCTCTCTTCTCCACAAAGCCAAGCATGTGTTGCACGTGTGGCATATATTCAATAAGTCCTTGTTGTTTGACTTACTATTTTTCTGTTTTAATTCAGTTAGTAAAGGCATCTAAAACACCAAATCAGTTTTCCAAACTTAAGTCTTGTCATAAAACAAGAGTGAACTTTGAGTGCATGTAAATAGAGTGAAGAGGACAAAAACTCCAGACGTAATTGTATACTCACTGAAGTACTTACTTCTAGAACTATGAACCTTCCTGTACACAAAAGCAGCTAGTCAAGATTTAATCATAAAATGAGAATCTTGATTATGAATTTTTTTAATGAAAAAACAATTTTGAAAGTTCTGTTGTATAAATTTGTCCAGATTATACATGCATAATTCTTTAATACAGAAAAAAAAAGGTTTGACTAATTTAACAAAGCGGACATTCAGGAATTTAAACAACAAATGTCTTCTTTAGACTTTAATAAACATCTGGAATGTGCCATTGACGTACTTCTTTCAAGAAGTTCCCTCTTGGCTCCTCTGTCTGATATGAAAACCCAGGAAGCTACTGGGAAAGGAGTACAAGTATTGTATTTTTAAATATCTTCAGGAAGGCCACAGAAAGTTCTCTGTCAGCCTCAGGCATTCTGAAGTCTCAGCTGACACTTAAAGGCAACTTGCTTCCCAGGCTTGATTGGATCAGGCAGAAAGTTCTTTAATACTACTAGGTAACCAGCAAAAATTTACAAAAAGCTGCAGTTGAGCAGAGATTGTTGCTAAAAAAAACTGTGCTCTCTGCAGGAAAAATGTAAAGCAGCTACATTTCTTCAAGCCATTATGTAGTGACCACTGAAATGTTACGGTCATATTGAAAAACAACAAACCAACACACATTTAAAATCCATCACAATTCAATTTGGTTAGTTTGGAATTTGTGTTGTTCCAGTAGTGCGTGAACTAAAACTTGCCATTTGTTTAGAAAATCCTTTTTTCACAGACAACTTACCAGATTCTGCTGTGATTGCAATGGAACGCCTTAAAATATTCAGGGATATTAACCTCTTCACAAATTTGTATATACTTTAAAATTCCTCACTCGTAGGAAGCTCTTAGGTTTATAAAAACATGACATTCAATTTCATCTCTTCATTAAATGTAAGTTTTGAGATTCGAATCATTTTTTAAAGGAGGCTAGTTATTTGTGAATAAATCAATAAGCAATAGGACCCTGGATAAGTACTGCAGGCTAACCAATTTGCCTTTGGAGTTCCTCATTAGGACCCAGTAGCTGATGCTGTCAGTTCCCTGCCCACATCCCCATAGCAATAATGCTTCCATGTGTGCCTTTCAAATTTCCAAATTTCTGCCTTCCAGCACCTGCTACTCTATCGGGCTGTCTGTCTGATTGTTGGAAATTGCTTTGGCTGACCACTGACCGTGCCAGAACAGCTCATATATTCCCCACTCAGTAAATACCCCAACTACTTCCCCATCAGGGTGGAATAACTCTGTGGCCCACATTCTAAACTATTTTCCAGTTCCTTAGATGAATTAACCTCCACTTGTTCACAGCGTGTAACTTGCTTGAGGACACAGCCTCTCTCGGTTCTTCTCTTTCCTACCTCACTTGTTCAGTCCCCTACCAGTGATTTCTGGGATCACCTTTTTCCTGAACCTTCATCTCAGGATGCTCTTTGTGGCAATCTGCACTTAGGGAGACCTGCACACTTTGAGTTTAGGCAGTGCTTTCTCCAGAGCCTGCGTTTAGAATTCATACATTCCTGGGAGAGAAAATTACTCCTTAAAATCTTTGTGAGAGTCCATTACGAAGGAATAGAAGTCATAATATGCTGTTCAACAGCACTTCTGAAGATAGAAATGGAGTCAAGAAGTAGGGTTATCCCCCTAAATCCAACTTTCTTCCTTTCATAGTTTCTTGGAGGGGAAGGCCAACATCATCGTCAGCACACCCCATGTATTAATTTGGGAAGGGCACGTGGAGAGTATTTTGGGCCTTGACAACTGTCACGTGTATTACATTTAATGATGCCTCGGTAGTAAATCAGGCTGTGTGTGAAGCTGGAAGGCAGCTCCAAGTCCACCCGCCATAATGCAGAGAGAACAGGTGATGCTCAACAATATATGAAAGTACTACTTAAAGCTAATCCTCAATTATAGTCTATAAATTATGACAGACATTTTTCTGTTGTTATTGCAGGATTTAAAGACTTTCTTATTATCTATGACATGACATTTTTGAAGAGAAAACGCAAATGTATGACAATATGCCTGTCTTTGCTTAGCATTTTCAGAGGGATTAGCACCAGCCAAGTGGGAAAAGCAGTGTTAAGACGTATATTGTAAGTTGTATGGCAAAGGTAAGGGAAAAAGTCTGTCACAGATAGAACAAGGTGTTTTTGAAGCCATGGCCAGGTCAGTCCCTATGTGGATAAGTGAATTGCATACCAAGAAGAAAAAAAAAATCACAATCTTGAAACCCTAGGCAAAAATCATAATCCCAGCTTCTCATATCATACAATGTAAATTCCATATTCATGTGAGAACTTGAAATTGTTGGAAGGACATTTTACTTTCCAACAATGATATGAGGATTCTTGCCTACTTCATCCCCAGTGAAAAGCTAGGACTCTTATAAGTAGGTGGTGTGTTAGTCGATTAGGCTGCCAAAACAAAGCACCACAGGCTGGGTGGCTTAAATGATAGAAATTTATTTTCTCACGGTTCTGGAGGCTGGAGGTCCAACATTAAGAGCCTGTCAGGTTGCTTTCTAGTGAGAGCTCCTGTCTTGGCTTGCAGATTTCTGCCTTCCCACTGTGTCCTCACATGGCTTTTTCTCTGTGTGCACAAGGAAGATCTCTATTATCTCTTCCTTTAAGGTTGCCAGCCATATTGCATTAGGGCTACTACTCCTATGATCTCACTTAACCTTTATTACCTTTTAGGCCCTATCTCCAAATACAGTCACATTGGGTAGATGCAATTCAGTCCAAAACAGTGGGAGTTGGAGGGTAGCAGGTTTGAAATAATTTTTGTTCTTTCTTTTCACCTTCCATATAGTACTAGGGTTGTGCAAAAATGCTCTTCATTCTGCAATCCAGAGGCTAGAGGAAAGGGATCTTCATTCAGTGAATATTGGCTCCATGGCAAGCTATTTGTTGTAAAATTTTAATTCTGATACCAACCAAATCCTGTGTTACAGGTACTTTCTTATTTTCTAGACGAGGAAATTGAAGCTCAGAAAAGTGAGATCAAGCTAATATGTGAGCCAGGATCTAAACATAATCCTCTCATTTTTTCTACTCTATTACTGTGATTCTTTGGACTGAGGAATTTAGACAATTGATTATAGTTTCAGCCTTCTGTATTCTTCCCTGAATGGTTTTTATCAATTGTTAAAAAACTTAATGGTGAGCCTTCTAGATAGACCCATATAGTTGGAGAGTTATTGGTTATTAAAGGTTATTTTTTCCATTGAATGTTAATTATGCATACATAAATGAAAGCGTTTTGAAATTATCATATAAACCAATGAAAATAACATTTATTTTACAAATATCTAATTTACGAGGAGAATTTTAATGGAGGGAAATTTATGAAAGTAATAAGGATTATTAAACAAGAATAGACTTATATTTTCTTCCAAGTATAGAAATCAAGCACATTTGCCTTGTCTTTTCATTCACTTACTTGTACATGGTATACTTATTTTATGAAAATGTTTGTGCTAGGTCCTGCACTGGTTATACATATTACAAGATGTATTTAAGGTACTGTTTAGTCAAAGCAATAAAGACATATACTCAAAACTATTGAGAAAGAAGGTACAAGTTGAGGAAGACACTGATCCAGACAAAAAATAACTCATTTTCAGTATCTTTTTGTGTCCATTTTTACTACATCTCTGCCCCAGCCTTTATGTACTTAGAGGCAGCTTGCTATAGCCTAAAATAACTATGACTATAATGCTTACCCTTTTTATAAAAGGAATGTAATTGAAAATACCTAAATCTTAAATTATTGGGTATTGAGGCTTGAAGCCTTTTTTTGAGGTCATGCAAGCCCATTTTTATCTATTTGAGGCATATTTTTCTGCTGTGGTTGTAAAACCTCAAATGATAGAGTAATTTAGGTTCTATGATGCTCACCCTAGAAATAAGGAGGAAACATTAACTAATCTCCCAAATGGAAGTTTCATGGATCTGTCATGGAGTTTGTCTTTTCCTCTAAGGGATGTTTTAGTTCATTTCACTTTTTCTTTTATATGTGCTCTCTTGCTCATGTGATCCTTAAGATGATGGTCACACTCATTTTCACGAGGTATTTGCGGGCCTTCTACACTCCTTTCCCATTACATTTCACAAAAATAAAAATCTTTCCTGAAATGTAATTAAGTTTTAAGTTAGTGGCTGGCATCTTGAGATTTTAGGGTCTTCTGCTAACATACAAACACAAACATGCTTATATATAAGTACATACAGCAAGTTCTACATTGATCCATTTTAATGTTCATAGTTAAAAAGAGATCATAATAGTGCTGTTTAGTATAAGCTCACTGAGAAGATAGCTTTTCTTCTTAGAAAGAAGTTAATGTGATTTGCCATTCCAGTCAGCATCTTATGGTTCTTTTTGCCCAGAGGAACAATAGAAGACTACTTCAAGATGGAAACCAAGTAATCACATCTTTCTTTTTTCTCTTGTGATTACTGAACATTACCCTATTTTTTCTACTGCTGCTTCTATGGCATTGTTTCTAAAGTCCTTACAATCATGCCTGCTTTTCTGGTTTTATTGTTTACCCATCTGTCATCTCAAAATTTCTTCCACATATGACCACAGTATTTTTGTGTGAGCCCTGACTATGGTAGCGATATTACCACCTGTGCTCAAAATATCATACTTTTACTAATATATGCTAAGATTTCAGAAGCTATAAAACATCAGAGTTACATAATTGGTAGATACTGGGCTTGCAGTCAACCAGGAATTTTCACTTAAATTCTAGCTAAACCAGGTGTTGGCTGTTGTCTTGAATTGAATTAGTGTCCTTATAAGAGAAGTCAGAGAGCCTTCCCCTTGATTCCTTTCCACTGTGAGAGGACACAGTGAGAAGACTGCTGTCTAGAAAGCAGGCCCTTGCTGATCATGACCCTACTGGCAGGTCAATCTTGGATTTCCCAGCCTCCAGAATGGTGAGAAATAAATGCCTTTTGTTTCTAAGTCACCTATTATGGTATTTTGTTATAGCAGCTCAATGGACTAGAACAATATGATTAATAAGCACTTTTATGTGTATCTTCTCATTTGAACAGTGTAATATCAGTGAGGTAGGAGTGACAAGTATTATCATATTCATTTTGTAAATGAGGAAATGAAGGCCTAGAAAGGTTCAGTGATTTGGCCATCATCGTATAATTTCTACGTATTTAAACAAAATAATGTTTCATTTCTTTATCATTTTAGTACGATGAAAAAAGATGTATTTTGTTGCTTATAGAACTTACAATAATGTCCAAGAGCTAATTGTCTTGTAAAATATATTTTATAGCAGGAGCATAAATACTATTAAATGGATTTTAAAAAGGCATAAATTATCCCACTTCATAACTCTAACAGAATAGCTGATTTTATTTTAGCACATTACCTTCTTTCAGTTTTAGTTGGTATACATCCATTTTCTATGTAATTATAATAGAAATTATACATTTCTGAACCAAATCTTTTAGTTAACAATGTTATAAACCTTTTTCCATGTAGTTGCACTGAGTTCATTGCCATTATTTTTTAAATTACATATCTTATTGGGTTTAATGGTTTATTCAATTATTTTTTAAAATATGTAGTTTAAATAATGCTGCAATGACTACCTTTAAACTATTTTTTTAATATAAATTTTTAGAAACTATTAAGAAAGTAGGCAAGTGGATATAAGTCAAGCACATGCATGCATATTGTGTACCAAAGAGGCTGTCTTTCTGTGTCAGGCTTACAGTAATGTAGACATGGCCTAACATTGGGTTCTGAGAGTTCAGTTATTTCTTTTGTAATTATTTTGTTAACTTTAATGTGAAATGCTATTATGTGTTTTGTTTTACATTTTTTCTTTTTTTTTCTTTTTTAAATTAAAGTATATAATACATTGGTTAGATATTTATATAGTTTATAAAATGATCTCCCTAATTGCTGTTATACATTTTTGTGGGGTTGTGTTTATTCTGCAGAGGGCTCAGGTGAACCCTAGCAATGTCTCTGGTGTGCTGGGTTTCCCATTCTCTTGGCAGGAAGAAATTCTTCAGCCAGGCATGCCTGGACTTTCCATGGAGTGTTTGCGGTAGGAGAGAGGCCTCACCTGTTGCTTTCCCTCTCTGCATGTATATTAAACGTCATAATGGGAGAAATCATTAGAACAGCCTTTATAGATGGAGATGAACAGACTACTTCAGCCTTAAGCACTTTGACCTTAGATGTCAGCTGTTAGCACCTGCTTACTTTGTGGACATTGGGTTTGTACATAGGCTGTTCTGCTTGAAAGGAAACCAGAGGCCCAGCTTGCTTTTTATCAAGCTGTCAAAGTAGAGTTTCTGGGGTGAGGGTTTATTTATTGAATAACACGGTTGTACATTTCCAGGACTCAATAAAGGCACTTGGAACCATCATAAAATATAATGTGGTGGACAAGGCCAAGGTCTGGGTAACCCTGACATGAGCATTTCTCTACTGAGGGTGTGGGAATGTTTTTTTAAAGTCTTTTCTAACCTAACATATTGGTATTAAAAGGATTTTGATTTTGAGAGAGAGATAGCAATAGTCTGATAAATCACATTATAATTAGAAAAGCAAATATTACTTATTACCTATGCCAAGTATATTTGTATATTAGATAATTGCATGGATGTTCTTAAAGATTGAAATATTTGAATTTTAATATGGTCATAATCACTCTTCTGCTAATTTAATATCTTTCCATTTCAAATGTTACTTAACTGCTGTGCTGTGATATTCTCTTCTTAATTTTCATTTATTTTCTATGAATAGAGTGTTAGAATCAACAGAGCCAAACTTTAAAATTACGACTTTTTCTTTTGAGGTGTTTTACTTTAAAAGCATTTTCAAGAACACTTTCATAAGTAAACTTTCTATTGACATTTAATATACATGCAGAGAGGTGCACAGAAGTGTATGTCTTGGTTTCCACAAAGTGAACAAACATGTAATGAGCACTAGATGAAATAAATCAAAAATATTCAAATCCCAGAAGTTTCTCTTGGGCGCTATTTCAGTATCCAGATCCCATCTCCACAAAGGTACCTACCATTCTCTAATATCATTGATTCATTTTGCCTGTTTTTGATATTTATATAATGGAATAATTCAACATATACTCTTTTGTGTTTAGTTTCAAGGAGTAATTAAATTTTGTAAAGAAGCCTGCATATGTACTATGATTTCTATTTGACTATTTTTCAAAGTTCCTTTACAATTATGTTGGCCATGCATGATCAATATAGAAAATATGAAAAGCATAGAAAGTCAGTAAAAAAAACAACAGACCATTCATATTCCTAACACTTAAAGACATCTATTTAATATACTTCTAGTATTTCATCAATGCATTCATTAACTAATAAATTTATATATCAAATATTTATGGAGCATCCACAGTTTATAGGCATGCTGCTAGGTGCAAGAAGAACATGAACAAACATACTTGTTTTTACATAGTTATAATTAAACACATTTACACCTTGAGTCTTCATTTAATGTTGTGATATAAGTGTTGTGCATTTCCATCATGGTTGATCAAAACAAGGCTAAGAGGGAGGAGAACCCACATTTATGTGCCACCTCTCAGGTCCTCAATTTGCTTATGCTTGGAATTCAATCTCAGAACAAAGGATTTCCTTACTGCCTTCCTTGTGGAGGGAGAGGAGATGGGAGCTAAGAAGGGAGAGTGCTAATAGGGTTCTAGTGACAGGGTGACAGTTTCCTGCAGCAAAATGGTTGGCATAAGGGAATGAGCTGGACTGGTGACTGATGAGTGAAGAAGGACTTCAAGGCTTCAAATGTGGGGGCAAGCCAAGGGTTAGGAAATCTGGAAATGAAGGCATTACTAGGGAGCAACTAAGGAGTAGAAAACAGCCAGGAAAAGCAGCAAATTAATTCTTGGAGTAGATGCAAAGAAGACTGGGTATTCATCAGCTCAGAGAAAGTCCAACAGAGAAAAGAAATATAAGAAAAGTGAGCAGGTTCTGGTTACTAAGATCAGTGAGGGAGGAGACTGCCACCTGGAGGATAGGCCACAGGCCTCAGGTGTGCCCAGTCCAATCCACTTCAGGGAAGAAGAGGAGGCAATATTGTAGGGAGGTTCTCATGGGCTCATCCAGCATGGGAGTGGAGAGTTCAGAAATACATGGATACCCTCCCCTGAGATTTTTAGGCCTAGGAGAGAATGCCACAAAGCCTGCTGCACTGCTAAGAAAATTCTCATTTTTATTTATATACAGTATCTATGATGTTATGGCAGGTAGGAATAAAACTTTTGAAGCTAGTTAACACTTCAAATAATACCTTTAACATTTAGTTCAACAACCATTAAAAATAACTATCATAATACTAGTTAAAACAGAAGAAGGGCCCTGCAGTCTTAGACCTAATGAATTTTACCTCATCTTTACAGAGATCATGGAACACAGGTGTGTCTTTCCCCATTTTACAGAGGAGGCAATGTGGTTAAGAACTTTGTTCAATGATATTCAGCTAATACATGGCAGAGGGAGTTTATATGCCACTTGAACTTTCTACTGAGTGTTGTGGGGGAAGGGAATCTTCCTGCAAGGAGCTTTCAATCCAGAAGACTCCATGAGCAATCACCTCTGCCCATAGAGGGGAGGTAGGAATGGGAGCAGGAGCATTGAATAGGTTGAAGAAACCCAAGGGCTCATGTAACTATGCCCCCCAGGCTCAATGGACAGTCCCAGATCACATGTTCATTTGTTTTGTGACTAAAGGGGTGATGAGGTGGTAATGTTGGAGATGCACAGCAGACCTCTAGGGGGGCAGGGATATTAGAATGAAAGCAAACCCTCTCCCTAGTCCAGGTCCTTGCAAGTGCATAGTAAGTGTCTTCAAAGAGGTTTTATCAGGCACCAGGCAGCATTTCCTGGCCTGCCAAGTTCAAAACCTGATTGCCTATTCTCAGATGAGTTTACTTTTTAATCTAGTAACCATTTAACACCTTTAAAATAAAGTCTTCATGGGCACAATAAACATTTTAAAACACTTAGAGAGTCAAAGGGACTTTAAAGCTCTTTCCTCCCAGGATGATTTTCTTCTGGCTTTTATGAGCATGCTCCTGCTGTGTCTTCACTTTCAGGCACCTTCTGGAGCAGTGCTCCTGACCTTTTTGTGAGAATGTTTGTATGACATTCTGGGGAATGCTGAAAGAGATTTGAGGGAATTTCCTATAAAATGGTGAAAACAGTCATTAAGTTTTTTGTATATTATATAGGAACAATAAATATTTTAAAAATAAAAAAAAGTCTATAAAATTTCAGATAAATTCTTTTTATTTTTATTGAAAAGCATGAGTTAACTTCCACAATGTAACTTTTTAATATAAGGATTATGTTTGCAATTACTATATATACTTTCTGATTGAGAGTTTTTAATTATATCTTCAAATTGTTAATTGTCTTCATCCACAAAGAGATTTTATTCTATAAATGGTTTCATATAAAACTTAAACAATTTTTGCAATTATTCTACAATTTATTTACAACAGTTGAAATTACATTGAAAGCTCTAATGGCTCTTTCATGGACTAAGATTGACATCTCTTGAGATAATGTAAAAAGATTCAAATCTAATTGAACTTTTTTATATCAAGTATTTAGAAGCAGTGGAGTTCTAATTTGCAGAATGTACATAAATTGTTAGAGCTGTCACCCTGCAGATAGCTTGGATGCTAATAAAAGGGCATATCAGTTGCAAATTGACAGGAATTTCAACATATATGAAATCAGATTCAGGGAACAGCTTTGAGCTTTGCGCACCAGGTACTTGAACCTTGGCCCCCACCTCCTGAGTGGCCACACCTTTATCTACAGATGGGAGTGCTCTTTATCTACTCAGAATATGACATCCTCCAGCAGCTTTGTTGGTTCATTTGTCCATTTCAGCAGCAGTGCTGTGCTTTGCAGCTGGCTTATGAAGTATATTGCCAAGTAGTATAGCACCTCCCTGTCTACATTCAGTGCACAGTGCAGCACATGACATCACTCATCTTGCTAGTGGCCTGGGGTATGTAATATCTCAGACTCTGCTCCTCTCCAACGTGCTTTAAGAAGCCTGGAAGATGCTGCTTATGACTGCAACTGGCCTATTGGCTTTGGCTACCCTAGACCACACCTGGTTGCTCTACCGCAGTGGGGAGCAGTATTTTCTGGTACCTGTTGCAGAATACTTTGTTTTTTTGTTTGTTTATTTGTTTGTTTTTTTGAAAGCTCTGATTTAGAGGGACAAATTTCTTATTCTCCCAGAGTTCTTAGGAACTTGAGCTTTTAAAAAAAGTCTCCAGGTTAAGTTTATCGTTTTACTCAATATTCTTGCAGGCAGCCCACTGAAAAAGATAAGAGACAGCAAAGCATAATTTCTCAGAGGTAGACCCTGGTGCCAGACTGACAGATTCCAAATCTTAGCTAGTCTCTAGATGTGTGCTCTGTGTTCCTTTCTTCATCTGTGTAAAATAGGGATGATGATAATGCTGTTTCCCTACGGTTGTTGAAAGAATTAACTTAGTTAACTCTTTCTCATTTCTATGCTCATTTCTTACAATGACTAGCAGAAGTTCTAATATTATTGATGATATTACTATTGTCAATAGTAGTGGTATGATGTTATTGATGTTACTAAGAAATTGATTATTACTCTAGTAGAGTTTAATTTATTATTTTTTTATTTTATGGAATTGGATTCAGGGGAAATAAACAATAGGAATGAAATCTGAAGGATGTTAGCTTTATCTTATTAGACTTTAGTCTTTGCTTTGGATTTCTAATATTTTCCATTTGCATTATACTTTTTATAACCTATATGGATATTATCCTTCCATTTTAAACATTTAATACAATATAACAACCCAGGATTAAGATTAGGGCTTGAGGCATGGAATAGCTTTCTACCTCTAGGAAGATTGAATCCTTTATTTATTTTCATTGGGTTGGCTAGAGTAACCTGCAGCAAATGTAGAAACTCAGTGAAATAAATTTAAAAGATTATATTATGCCCCTTGGTCTCTAGAATCATTCTAATTTTTCACAGTCTTTGAACCTTGGATTCAATGGGTTAGCCATAATAATCAGATCACTAACATTTTTAGTTTTAACTAAAGACAATAAGTTGGCTTCATAGTTGAAATGGAAAGTCTAAAGGCAGAGCAGACTCTATGTCTTCTGCCTATTATACCTTTTGTCACAGAAAAGTAGATTAATATAGTAACTCTTCATTGTAAATGGACATTAATGAATGTTAAATTACCAACCAAATTCCTGTGGAACTGCACATAACCGCTACTTTCACATTCAAAGAGTTTTTCATGATTAATGTTGTTGTAATGAATACCAAAGAAATTAATAACCATTTGTCACTTTAAAAAGTGTTGCCGATTAATTTTATGCTATTTTTCTATTCTCATTTGTCAAAAGAATGAGAACCTAGAATTTTAATGTCTAATATGTGGTGTGAATTAAAGCAGCCATACCACACTGACCTTTTCAATATTCTAATCTTTGCTTGGCTGACCTCTTAGACCTCTTCCTGGCAACAGTTAGGCTTTTGAGAAGAGGGAGAGCTGAGCCTGTTGGGTAAGTGAGCAGAAGAAATATTTTAAGACACACTTTCATAATTCATGGACCGTATTGGAAATTCAAAATTTCAGACTATTCATTATCTTGACAAATATTGTAATGTGCAGAGAATATGGCACCACATAAATCCATTCTGGTGACAAAGAATGTAATGAGAATGGGAAATAGTAGAAACCCAAAGCAATCACTTTACAATCTGGAAACTGGATAAAGCTAAGATCCCACCAGGTTTCTCAGCAGTTCATTTTTGGCACTCTGATTTGCTTTCTGTAGAGAACACAGCATGGTACCATACACAAGCACCCATAAAGGGAGTTTGGACACATTTATTTGGAAAGCAGCCTCCATTCAAATAGAACATCAATTTAATGAATTCATACACTTTATCCTGTGAGGCAATGATTTGACATCATTGATTTGTATTGAGCGATTCACTTCTATTTTGAAGGGCCATGAATATACCAATACCTGAAAAATATTTATTTCCTCTATTCATCTATTCAGTAAATATCAAATAATTGGTGTATGCATGGTATTGTGTTAGCTAATGTGAGGAGATAAAAGATGGCATATGAATGTGTGGACCCTAAAAGTACAAGTAGCTGAGAATAGGTCCCCTCAGAATAGGCAATTGGCTGTGTTTTCTTGGTGCATATGAGGGGAATCACTCTGTTCATGAGGAGTCTGGGGTGATTGTGTTCCAATAAAAGGGTATTTGGTTACTGGGGAAAAAACAGAGATGGCCAATCTGCATGAGAAGGATGTTTAAAGGATGAAGAGAAAGGTTTATATTTTTAACAATTTTATAAACAGTTGGACACTTCAGTATAAAGTTGTACAATTCTTCCAACAAAATATGAGCCTGACAAAATGATCACATATATAGCACCAGCAAATGTGCTTACCACCCACTGTGGGAAGGACTCATCCTAGAGAGTTTAGGGAGGTAGAACCCAGTGAGCTATGACTGTTTGACGCCAATATTTTTGTGTTTTGGTAATTGCATAACCTTGTGCCTAGTCCAAGTGACTGAAAGTTGAATTGAAATCAGGTGGGCAGTCAGGAGTAGAAAGGAATATTTCAATTGCTGAATTTCAAAGCAAGGTCATGGATCAGGACTGGGTATGGAAGTTAAAAGGGCAAGAGCTGAAACTGTGGTTTGGACCAGGTTGGACAGAAAGTAATGTGTTAGAGACTAAGAAACAGGAGATTAGGATCAAAAAAGAAAAGAAGTCATAGTAAGGCAAGAAGCAAGTGGAGACAGCAGTCAGAACAAGGAAATCGGAAAGATCCACAATAGTGAGGCAACATGATAAAGGAGAATTTACTTTTGAGGTATACTTTGGAAACATGGATTTTATGATGGCTAGTAGCAGGTCAGTCTCAGTATGCGATTGTGATGTCTGCATTTGCTTTATCTAGAATATTAGCACTTAAAGGAAACTTAATTGTATTACTTAAATTTGAAGAAGGGAAGCCCTTTAAGTATCCTGACAGCTGATAACTTGTATGGTCAACAAGTAGTGTTTTTAACTAGAAAATTCAGACATTGTTTAATGCAATTATAGAAGCCTAATAGCAATTGATATTATTGCTTCTATACATTTATACATTTCACTATATATTTATTTACTTTTTATTGTTGAAGAATGTAAAACGTATAAACAAGGGAGAGAATAGTATAATGAATATCCAAGTACCTTTCACCTAGCTTTGGCAATGATTAATTCATGACCAATTTTGTTTCATCTGTTACCTAGTAAATCTCATTTATCCTTATTCTGATTTATTTTGTAGTAAATCCCAGACTTGAAGTCATTTTATCCATAAATATCTGTATGTATCTCTAAAAGACAAGGAATAATTTCTTAAGCATAGACATGATACTGTTTTCTCACTTAAAAATTAAGAATGATTTATTACACTGTTGAAGGTTGTGTTCAAACTTACCCAGTTGTCATATCTCCTTTTATAATTTGCCTTTATGGGCTCAGGATCAAAAAAGTTCTTATATTACAATTATGTAACCTGAAACTTAGACTCCTTTTTAAGTACTTGACTTAATGTTTTGATTTGTTTTCATTTTGGAGTTTCTTTTTAAATATTGCTCTGCCAGATTGTTTCTTTCTTGGATTCTTTATATCATAGTTTCTTAATAACAGCTCTGTTGACATTTTTGCACCAGGTAATTCTTGTTTGTGGGATCATTGTAAGATGTATGACAGAAAGGATCATTGTAAGATGTATGACAGTATTTCTGGCCTCTACCCACTAGCAACTCCTAGAAGTTGTGACAAAAAATAAAGCAAAATATCTCTAGATATAGCCAGATGTTGGGGGAAGACAGCAAAATTATCTCTAGTTAAGAACCACTGTATATGTATATTGATCCTATAAAAAGTTGTATTCCATGTCTCTTATGCTATACTTGTTTCATTTTGTTTGACCTATGTCCCCATTTTTTTCCCTTTAGTGAACCCTGTTATTTTTTCCTCTTGTTATTAAACTTCTTAATTTCAATTGTGTTTTTCAGTTCTAAAATATTCATTTCATTTAAAAATGAAATACTTATTTGTTGAAATACTTAGGATTTATTTTCTTGACCATAATAATCAATTATTTTAACTATGTTAATTTGAAAATCTAGATCACTTGAAGGTCTATTTTTATTTTCTGATTTATTTCTTGGTCCTGTTTCTTTCTGTACCTGGTCATTTTTAATTGAATGCCAAGGCTTGTTTATGAAAAACAGAAGAAATTCTGGTCTTCCTACAGAAAGGATAGTGGAAAATCACTTGAATTTTGTCAGAGGATGAGTTGATTACAGGTTGAATATAGAGCTCTTCAGGTGTCCTGAGTGAGAGCCCAAAATGTTTTCCAGGGTCCTTACCCAACTTGGTGGACCTTGAATACCATTTTTTTTCTTTCCCAACATTGTGGGCAAATTTCTGCTTCATTTCTCAGTCTTAGAGAAACCACATTAGGCTTAGGTGTATTCTCTGGAAGTAGAGCCTGAGTCAGTGATTCCTAATATACTATTTCTACTTTATGATGACTTGTTGCTGGGCCTGCACAAACTTATAATTTGATGGATCTAATAATATAGAGTATAATATGAACAGTTTTGGTCTCAGAGTCATGTGATACTTCATAGTTAGTTGTTCAGTTCCTACCACTACCAACTAGCATTTCAGAAACTACTTTTTGAATGGTATGTAGGTTTCTTCTGAAGTTTTTGTGGTGTTTCTCCAGAAACCTTGATTTTTTTTTGCTATAAATTTCCTATTAGGACTTTATCTAGAGTCTCACAGTTTGTCTATCATTAATTCAGGTATCTCTTCTCTTGCTCTGGCCCACACTCAAAACTGTATAGTCTTCTGTGTCACCTGATGAATGGGATGAGCAATATTTCCAAGTGTGGAATACACCATCTTCAAAACTCAGAGGCCTACCCAACTCTGTTTTTTTCTTACTGGTAGGAATTGCAAGATGCAGTAACTTGACTTTTACTTTAAAGAGGATTTTCCAGCATGTTCTGAATCACTGAACCCCTAAAAACTTCACCAAGTGGCAGGTTCCTCAACCTTTGTGAAATTTATTTCTCACTCTCTGGAATGTGTATATCTTACCAAGACATTCAGAGGAATTGCCAATTATTGATCGTCAGGTTTGATAAGCTTGATCCACCTATATAGAGGGCAATGTGATGGTCTACAGAATGTCCAGATGGTTCAAGTTCCTTTGAGCTATATTTTAACAGTATGCAGGAGAATTAAGATGGCTCTCAGGCAAGACCATAAATGTATATTTTTGTTCTAAGTGAAAACAAACTGCTACCCATCCTCCTTCCTCATAGATTTTGAAAGGGCTATATTTGCATGATATATAACCATCATAAGGGATGTGTTAATTTGCTCTACTAAAGATACTATATCTGATATAATAGCTGTATTTGGCCTATTATTTGCTTAGGTTTGCAGTGGTCCACTATCAGTTGCTATGATTCAATGGGCTTTTTGCAAGAGCCACACTAAAATTAAATAAGGCATGATGGCACTACCATCTCTTATTTAAGTGTTTGAAAGTGACACTATTCACATCTCTCCCAAGAATACAATACTGTGTTTTTGTTTGTTTTCTTGTTCTTTACTGTATTGATTGAAGGGTGATGTTTTGAGTACTTTTATTTGACTTTTCCTTTCTCACTAGCTTTTTCTTTACAGGTCCAGGAGCAATATGAGGTTTCTGAACTGTTATTCATGTCTTTTCTAATTATACATCTTGGAACTGAGAAAAATTACTTGGTTTGCCCACAGACCTATTAGACGTACTTTGAGATGGACCTGTATCAGTACTCTATTTATTGCCTGAGTCCAGTACTCTCTTACTCTATCAGGGGATCATAAGGACTCTAGATCCCTGTTTTTCAGCATCAATTCATACTCTATGTACAGATGACTTTGAAACATCTGGTTATTCTTTCTCCAGTGTATGATTATTTAAGTAAAGAGCAATAGTCACATTTCAAAAGAGCTGTGAAGAGCAGTAGCATGCCCACTATTTGTGGGGTTACTCATTCTTTTCATCAGGACCATTGCCTCTCTTTTAGTCAATGGGTCCTGAGTCTGAGAATTGATTCAGGTCTGGAAATTGGCCAAGAATCATGACTTTCCATTATGTGGATGACCTTTGCCTTCTGCTCATTTATTTTTGATCTTTTTTCTTTATGACTTGTTAAGCAGTAACCGTGGTGGCTTTCTGTCTTGTTCCTAGGTCAACTCTACCCTGGCTGCATTCCAACCTTGCCACCTGCTATGGTAATTTTGACCACCTTGCTTATGATGGTTAAGTGCTACCACTTGGCCTTTACTATTCCAGACTCCTGTTATGCCCATTAACAATTGTTCATATATATATATATATATATATATATATATATATATATATATATATATATATATAAAATTTTTTTTTTACTTTTTATTTAACTTATTTTGTTAAAAATTATTGGGGTGACATTGATTAACAAAATCAAGTAAATTTCAAGTGTATCATTCAACAGTAAGTCATACATATATTGCATTGTGTGTACACCACCCAGAGTTAGATTTCTTTCCATCACCAAATATTTGACCCCTTTAACCTCTACTTCCATCTTCCCCTCTTCCTACTAGTAACCACTAATCTATTTGTGTCCATGAGTCTTTGTCTATCATGTTTGTTTGTTGCTTTTTGTTTTTTTTTTTATCCTACATATGAGGAATATCATGTGGTTTTCAACTTTTTCTTTTCATATATTTTTGAGTCCTCCTTACAAATTTTTTTTTTAACTCATGGGATTCCAGTTCTGTACCAACATATTATCTCTTGTTTTTTTTTTTTTTTTTTTTTTGCTAGGGATTACAGCACATATCTTTATCACAATCTTCTTCAGGTAAATACTAACTTAATTCCTGCAAAATAATGCAATTTTGCTTAAAATAGCTCAATTTCTTCTTAAGGAGTAGAGAGTTATTCTCTCTATCCTTGGGGGAGGAATATGTATGTAAATTATTTGAAATTTTTTTTGGTAAGAAGATTTATTTCTTCTAAGAAGATTTGTTTATTCTCCCCCACTTATTTTAATATTCAGTCATTTCTATCTATGGCCTCATGAATATTTCATATTTTGGGTTATAATCACATACTAATTTGCTTATTTTTTTTCCCTCAAATTGTTTAAGTTTTGGCCATTGGGAACTCTTTCACTTGGTTCCTGTAACCTTTTGACATACCTCATCACCAAAGGTTGATTTGTTTGCAAACGTTTTCTTCCTTTATGGCATTACAATGTGCTTTAGGCTCCTTTTGTATGTTCCCTGCCTGATCCTAGCTAGAATCAGCCATTTCTCCAAGGAAGACTGTTTCTTCTTTTTTTGGAGAATGATATTAGAAACCAAGATCTGAGTGCTAGGTGTACTTTTTGTTCCTGGGGTATCATCAAGCCCATGTATATGCTCATATCTGGAAATATTTCCATATGTAAACATTTGTATCAATATTGAGCTGAACATGAGTTCACGCTGATGTTTTAGATTCCAGTCTGTTACCATATGGATCATTCTGGCCTCCTCCACATGCCTTTTTGTAAATTGTTGTTGGGAAAATTTTCCAAGGTGTACTGAAACTAACTTTCAAAAAGATGAGTTTGTGAGACAAAATAGAAAGACTGACAACTCCAGAATTAAGGAGTTTGTTAAGGAAACTTACAGATAGAGGCAGAGTCTTCAGTGACAATAAGACAGTGAATCACCAAACCAAACAGGGATGAGGTCATGATATATATACAACCTTTGGGAACAGGTGGCAACATGCTTGTTAAAAGCTGTATATTCCAAAACAGTAAACAACTTAATGTGTAAAGCAGTAAACTACTTATCAATGTAAGAACATTACTTTCAGATAATACAGGCGCACCCTTCCAGGAGTCAACTGGCTGTAACTGAGAGAAGCCTGCTTATTAAGATGGCTTCAGGAACTTCAAGCACCAGAAACCTGCAATAGTGAGAAATCTGGTGCCTCCCATTCACCATTCATTTTGCTTAATTGTTCCAATCTAGTGTGTAGGTGTGCTAATGTCAGGCTCTACTCATACCCCCACGGAACACACCTTTATCGCTAAAGCAGGGGTTCCCAACTCCCAAACCCCAGGCCACAGACGGGTACCAGTTCAAGGCCTGTTAAGAACCGGCACAAACAGTAAGAGGTGAGCAGCAGGTGAGCAAGAGAAGGCCTTGTCTGTATTTGCATTTGCTTCTCAGCACTAGCATCACTGCCTTAGCTCCACCTCAGATCATCAGGCAGTAGGTTCTCATAGGAATATCAGTCCCTGGTGCCAAAAAAGTTGGGTACTGCTGAGTTAAAATACGGTGCTCACGTACAGTTCCTTTTGCCTTTAGTTTTACAGACTTCACTGATTTTCAAAATTTTCTAGATCAGCATGCTTTTCCCAAACCCCACTCAGATTGTATCATACATCTGTAATAGATTGTTTTATCATATTTAATATTCCATACTGGGATTCTCTTAACATCCTAAATGATTTTTTTAAATTTGTGTACATTAAGGTATCCTCTTTATATATAAAAGTTCAATGAGTTTTGACAAATCAGTGTCATGTATCTATTACAGTATTATAAAGAATAATTTCACAATCTTAAAAATTCTCTGTGTTTCACCATTTCAGCCTTCCTGCTCATCTCCCTGAAACTCTGGCAGGCATGAATTTTTTTCATTGGTTTTATAGTTTTACTCTTTTCTAGAATTTCATATAATTGAAATTATAGAGTATGTAGTATTTTCAGATTCTTTTCAAACTCTTCCACTTAGCAATGTGCAATTTACAATTCATTCATACCTTTTTATGACTTGATAGCTTGTTTTTTTTTAAATCACTGAATTCTATTTTGTGTGGATGCCCCCGAGTTTGATTATATATTCTTCTACTGTAAGACACTTGGTTGCTTCTGGATTTGGCAATTGTGAACAAAGCTATTGTAAACATTCATGTGCAGCTTTTGTGTGGCCTTGTTTGCCCCAAATGATTTGAGTAAATACCTAGGAGTGAGATTACTGGATCATATGCTAAGTCTATGTTTGACATAGTAAGAAACTGCCAAACTGTCCTCCAAAGTGGCTGTACCATTTTGAATTTCCGCCAGCAGAAAAATGAGAGTTCCTGCTGCTCTACATTCTTGCTGGCAATTGGTATTGTCAGATTTTTGGATTTGAGCCAATTTAATAGGTATGTAGTGGTATCTCATTTTTTTTAAATTTATAGTTCCTTAATGACAAATGTTTATTGTCTTTTCTATATGCTTATTTGCCATCTGTGTATCTTTGGTAAAGTATCTGTTTGTATCTTTGCTCAATTTTTAATTGCATTGTTTGTTTTCTTATTGCTGAGTTTAAAACATTCTTTATATATTTGGATGCAAGTCACTTATCAAATATTTGTTTTGAAAGTATTTTCTCCCAGTCTTTAGTTTGTCATTTCATTTTCTTAACTGTGTCTTTCTCAGAGCAGAAGTTTTTAATAATATCCATATTTTCATATTTTTTCTTCCACGGATCATGCTTTTAATATTGTATCTGAAAGCTCATTGCCAAACCAAGGTCATCTATATTTTTCCCTGTTTTCTTCTAGAAATTAGATAGTTTTATGTTTTGTATTTGGTTTAAGGTCTTTTGAATTTTTGTGAAAAATAGAAAATATGTCATTTTTTTTTTTGCATATGGGTGTACACTTATTTCAGCACCATTTGTTGAAAAAGTGTCCTTTTTCTCCTTTGAATTTCTTTTGTCCTTTTGTCAAAGATAACTGTATTTGTGTGTCTATTTTTGAGCCTCTATTCTATTGATATGTCTATTCTTTTGTCAGTACCGTGCTATCTTGATTATTATAGCTCTATAGTTAATCCTTGAAATTGAATGCCCTCAGTTCTCTTTTACCACCTTCTTCAATGCCACTTTGGTGGTTCTAAAACTTTTCCCTTTCAAAAAAATATACTTCAGAATCAGTTTGACAACATCTATAAAAGAGCTCATTGGTTTTTTTTTCCCCCCCTTAGGTGAGTCAGGAAAGCTAGAGGAAATTGGAATTGGAGAAATGCCCTTTTCTCAGGTGGGATAAGGTAGGAGAAAGCCTTTCCCTCAGGAGAGCAGGTCTTTGTTATGGAAAATGAGCTGGGCACATTTCACAATGGTTACTTTTATCCTTCCTCTGCCTGGGCCACTATGTCTTTGTTAGCTCTTCTCTGTAAAAGTACTGCTGGGTTCCAGAAAAAGTGGATGGTTAAAAAACAAAGTATAGAGGTCCCTCTAAAGCTGCTGCAACCTCCAGGAGTTTCTCTCACTCTCAGGTAAGTCTGAAGGCATCAGCAACTCATCAAAATTACCACTTATGTATTCCTACCAGTTTAATGCTTCAGTGGCTTCTGGTCCAGATAAGGATATATGAGCAGTACTTTTAGATTCAGCTGTGTCTTCAGATTGATGGTTTGCTCTATGAAAACAGTTCTCTGAGTCTAAGAAAAGTAATTGATTTTCAGTTAATTTTTTTTCTTGTTATAAAGATAGGATTAATGACTTTAATAATCTTTCATGTCAGAGCTAAAACTAGTTTACCTCAAATCTTTTTCTGCCACTTTCTCTCCTTCTGCGACTTCCATTACCTGTGTATTGATACTTTGATTTTCTGATAAGTTTGAGCCTTAATTTTTCTTTAATTTTCTATTTAGATGAAATAATTTCTTTTTCCTGCCATCACAAACATGCTGTTGAGTCTATCTGGTGAATTTCTTCTTTTCGTTATTATATTTTTCAAACTTGAAAACTGTTTTGCCCAGACTTGTGAATCCCAGAAGACCACCAAGGAGCCAAAACCAATGCAAACACAAAAGGGTCTTTATTCAGACTCGAGTCCGGACTCTCGACCGTCACTGATGCAGCAGTGTTGGAACGAGAGCCCCAAACTCTGGGCAAGTGCATAGTTATATAGGGTAAGCATGGGAAAAAGAGAAATTCTAGACTTGTCCCTACCTGATTGGTTACATCTACGGTGGTGCAAAGCTGGGTAGGGGTCGATTAGCTGCATCTAGGGTGGTGTGAGGCTGGGTAGGGGCTGGACATATGTCCGCGAGTCCTTTTTTTTTTTTTTTTCTTTCAACTAAGGTTCAGCAAGTGGTTACAGCAGCTTAAGAGTGCTGAAGGCATCTTTAAAACAGCAGCACTTATACTAAGGGAGGGTTTGGAGGAAAGCTAAGTCCTGAAGAAAAAACTAAATCCCTTTTAACAGTTACTGTAAGGTAAACGCTTGACACGCCTAGAGACGTTTTAAAAGCCAGCATTTATTGGGAGAAGGCTCCCAGGCAAGGTTCTCTGGTCCAGAGAGGAGAGGGGCCAGAGAAGTCAAGCCCTGGGGTGGGAGGGCGTGGCTTTTATGGGGTTATGTGGGGGTGGGTGTATAGGGTGGGTCAATCAAATGCTAATTGAGCCTCCGGACTAGGGTGGTGACGCCTAGGGCTTTAGGGTGGGTCCTATTCAGAAGGTCTGGATTCCAGGATATCATTCTGGGGAGTCTCCAGGCAGGCATCTGGCTGGCCCTTCCCCCCGCAGACCTTAACACTTACTCTAGTTAGATCTCAATTTGTTGAGTCTTATTTAATTTTCCTTCAATACTTTTAATAGTTTTTTAGTTTTTTTGGACATATTTATAATAGCTGCATTGAAGTTTTGGGGTGCTAAATCCTATATCTATATCTACTCAGTTTCATTGAGTTTTTTTCGTGAAACATGGGTCAGTTTCCTGTTTTCTGCGTATTCTGTAATATTTTGTTAAATTGTACATTTTAACTAATATAATATAATAATTGCATATTATGATTTTACATTTTCTGTTTGTTGTTTTGTTTTCTGTAACTTACCTGGAATTAAACTGTGGAATTTATTTCTCCTCCAGTGTGTAGTTCTGTATCTCTCCTCAGATTTTTAAAAATCTTTATTTAGCTTTAGCCTGGTTTCCTGGGAGTCACCCCTGTGTTTGCATAACGTAATGATTAACTGATGATTAGGGAATATATTGTGCTCAAATTCCTTAAGATCATAAATTTTACTCCCTATGCTGATTGATTTTTGTGGAGGTTGGGGAGCACACTCAAGGCCCAGCCAGTTCTCAAACCTCCTTAGGCTTTTACTTTCCACTCTTTAGGGTATGTCTCACACAAATGCGTGGATTTCCATTTGGCCAAGGATGCATGAGAAGTGTATTGCATCTCTTTTCTAAGATTTCTCCAGTAAGTTTATGGCTGGTTTACCTCTCGCTCTAGCCAGGACCACCTTAAGCTAGTAGAGCTATCAGTTTCTCATATATTTCTTAATGATAATGCTGCCTGCTATAGATTTTTTTTTTTCTGTGTCTAAAGTTGTGCCCACTCTCTCTGGCAGCAGAGTCATTTTTATCTTGGACAACTCCACATTGGCAGCATTGCCATTATTACTGACTGAGCTGAAGGTGAGGGGTGGGTTTTAGCCCCAGACAAGGCGACTGACTGCATGCTCTGTTGTTTTTAGCTGAAGGACTAGCAGTTTTCTATAAATAACTCCTCAATTTGTTGTTTACATTTGGTCAACATTTTTAGAGTCCCCAGATAGTTGTTCTTGACAATTTTTGTCCCCAGATAGTTGTTTTTGACAATTTTTGTCCTTTTGACCTTTTTATCTTTTATATTGGTAAGTCTTCTTTCTTGGTTCTTTTTGGGAGGAAATTTTCTTTTAGACCGTCACATTATTGCTAGGAGCACTTGTTGCTATCTCCACTTAGTTGCTGTTTTCATATATATATATATGAAATATATAATATATATGTATGAATATGTATATATGTATGCATAATAAAGTATATCAGGTTCACACTGAAACTTCCAATTTAAATTTAAGATTATGAGGTTTTTAAATATGTAATCTCTTAGATATTACATCTGTATGTTTTTTCTCTATGCCAAAGGTCTTGGTTCTTAATAACACCAACATAAATACTCTATCTCATGATATACATATGTCTCAGATAATAATACCAACATGATCACAAATGTAATTGCTTCAAATAGGTTTTATTTGCACTGTCTTATTTATTTTTTAATACAGTGCTGATACTGATTCTTTTTTCTTTGCTGCTCTATAGTTATGATATTTACTGCCTGAGTTAGGAGATATCTGCTTGTCCTAAAAAAAAAATCTGTGTATCCTACCTGATTTAATCCTTAAACATGCTGTGTTTTATATCTGCAATGGATAATACAATACATTTTAATGAGGTTCAGAGAGCTGCTGTCTAATTCTGCACATATTTTTACACCATAATTCTGCTCCAAACCTGATTCAATTTACATTCCAACTTTATATCAGATGTACTAATATACTTTTGAAAATCTTTAATATTCAATATTTTAAAAGTAGTTGTAAAACTGGATATTTTCCGCTTTTTTAACAGCATCTTCCCATTTATGAGAGAGTCACATAGCATCAGGTTATAGACCATGAAGAGTGTTTTGGATATATCACATCTTTGCAATTTCAGGAAGCTGGCGTGGAAAAATTATTCCTTCAATTTTATATACATGACAGTGGTATAAAGGAGGAGCCTTGCTGTAGAGGATTTTACTCAAGAATGAATTGTATTTTGTATATTGTCCAAACTCAAAAGAATAAAAAATCAAAGCAAATAATAAACCTCTAAATGCCCCCTACCATTAAATTTTTTTAGAAAAATTAGATCTTTTAGCTTTTCATAATTTTAAAATCATACATAAAAGTAGAAATACTAGTAAAATAAATTCCATGCGCACATCATCTAGCTTCAGGAATTATAAACTCATGGCAATATTGTTTTATAAATACCTGCATCCACTTTCCCCATGTAGTATTTGTTAGAAGCAAACCTAGTAATCAAATTATTTCATCTGTAAATATTTTCTATGTGTATTTTTCAAATACTTTAAAAAATAACCACAATTACATTGTCACAGACTAACTTCTTAATATCATTTAACACTTAGTCATTGTTCAAATTTTAAATCCACATAAATATTATAATTCTTAAACAACTTGTATAAATTGAGACTGAAAATTTTTAAGATTTTACTTTGTTGAAGGAACTGAGTCATTTGTCTAGTAGAATTTTTCATAGTTTGGATTTTACTTAATGTTGCTCTGGTGTCTGTATTTTCTATAAATTGGGATATTGAGTCTAGTGGATTTAATTAGATCCAGGTAGTTTTTTGTTTTGTTTTGTTTTATTTTTGTTTTTGTCAATACAACTTGATAATTGTTGGTGTGTGTTTTCATTCATAAGTACTTACTGCCTTGGGTGCCTGTCTTTTAGCAATTGTCAATAGTCAATAACTAGACTCATTAACTCATTGAAAGTGGCAAAATGGGGCAGTTCTAACTTAATTATGTCTCTAAAATTAAATGTATTATAGGTATATGGATGATGTATTTCTGAAATACATTTATAAGTAGAATTTTTAGAAACCAAATGGTATTGTTTGTATGAGAAATGCTGGATGAATGCAGTGTTACATTTCACAAATGAGCCATGAACATTAAAAAATGTTCTGGCATATCATATGAAAGACACTCATGGCATTATCCCCAAATGGTTAATATTCTTCTACTACTCAAATTTTTTGAGATCTTTTCTGCAAAAGTTGTAATCACATTTATTCTCAATATTTAAACAAATAATGCTTATAATTGTCTTATGTCCAAGAAATTATTCATGTTTATTTTAGAAAACATAGATCAATGTGGAGAAGAGGGGAAATCACTTAATTCCTGGATAAAACCTTCGTTGAAGTGATTTCAAATATGTATATTGCTCAGGATTCTAAAATCTAACAATGCATAATGATACTTAGCTACAGGAATGGAAACACAAGTGATATGTGCTTCAGTGAGGTTTTTTTTTTTGCTTTTTTTTTATTGTGAAATTTATCACTGTAACTGTTTAAAGTGTATAATTCAGTAACATTAGGACATTCACAGTGTTATACAGCCATTACTACTATTTAACCCTTGAACTTCCTCATCACCTCAGTGAATACCTTGTGACAGGCCTTGGAATTCTCTGATTAGACTTTGAAAAACTGAATTGTACACTTTCAGTTGGTGAGATTTAGAGTATATCAGCTGTACCTCAAAGCTGTTTTTGAAAAATGGAGGACAGCCAAAAACAAAATAGAAAAAAGAAATCCTTGATTTCATGAAGCTTATATTCTAGTGATAATCATTACTAATAAAATTCTCTAATACTTTCAACAACAACAACAAAAATGGGGCATATTGCCCTTAGGAGGGAGAGGACATGGAAGTTCTGTTTGTATAGACTCCATTAGATTTCTTGAATATAATCTCAAATTTATGGGACCTATCCCCCAGTTCTCATGTACACATAGGCTGTGGTGGTGACAACAAATCCTACATTTTCCTGCAGATAAACAATTCCTAAATTACAAAAACAAACAACCCTGCAAGATAAATTTTAGAAAGTAAATCAGCATTTTATAGAGTCATGGAATTTTAATCTGGAAACAATATTAGAGGTGATAAAATTTAACCTAACTGTTTTACAGATAAGCAACCAACAGCTATGGTAGATCAAGGATTTAGTCATAACCAACAAGGCACTATCTGAATCTATGAAGCAATTATGCTTAAAAGTGGTGCTGTTACATTTTATTTTTGCTTTTTGTCCCCCAGAATCTTTGTCTGCTTGACAGCTCACTGATAATTCAAATTCTCTATACGTAAAACATGCTTTACTTTGGTATCCTGAAAAAGATGAAAGTTGGGTTAATATTGCATGTCCAATCAAATGCTTTTAGTTTATTTGTTCATTTGTGATAGTTAACAGCAAAACAACAGAAGAGGTCTTGAAAGAGAGATTACTAAAATTTGACTGGGCTCCTAGATGACAGATCCAGATTATGGTGCTCTCCAAAATGCTCTTGAAGAAGAAACTGTATGAAAACATTAGATTTTGTTAATTCTCTCAGTAAAACCTGTTACTGAAGAGAAAGTGATATCCTTGAATATCCTTCTTCCTGTTTTTAGAAGCTAGCTGGTGGCAAAGTTCAGACAGATCTTCTGTAACTCAGTTGTGTACACTTTGATGCTTTGTGATAAAAGTTCCATATGATTGACTCTCTCATGACAGACTAATCTAGCAAACACTTAAAACCCTTGCCACGTCACTGGGGCTTATTTCTGAATGTGAATTCTTATTTACCTTGCAAATAGTGGATTGTGACTTGAGAAAGAAGGATAAGGAAGTTAGACTAATATCAACATTTCAAGTGAAATGTCTGAAGTGCCAAGAAGACCACTGGATAGCTTTCAAGAATACTCCTCATACTTGTGGGTCATACAGAAGCTAAGAACAGATTTGCAATGGGTTAATTTGAACAAAAATGGATCTGCCAAAATTTTCATGTAGGGGCTGGCACTTTAGAGCAGAGGAATAAAAATATAAAGCTGTATTTGTTTTCATAACATTGAAGAGCTGTTATGCAAATTCAGGAATGGAGAAGGAGAGAAGTAGAGGTAGTAATAAAGTGAAGAGTCCATAATGATTGCTGCTCTCTTATGGTGTTGACTGTGGCATCTGGATGACTGGTGGGATGTAGAGGGAGCAATATAAAATATATATCTCATCTAACATCCATGAGAGATAGGTAAGGCATATATAACTAACTTTATTTTAGGTGAGGTTATCCAGCAATGATGTGGTTAGATTTCGTAAGATCGTTGACATATTCCTTCAGGAAGGGGAATTGAAGTAGGACAAGAAGTCTAATCTCCTATTTGTGAGCCAGTTGGCCTTCCCTCTGTGCCATGTCTCCTTCATTATGCCCATTTTGAAGCTACCTTCTAATGTCAACTCTAGTATCAGCAGGATGGATGCTATAGTCAAACGTTGCTTTTGTTTACTGTCTTTGCAGCAGAGACATTAGTCTGAGAATATGCTTGAAGGCGTCCATCACTGATGGTTAGAACATAAATATGATTTGGGGAAAGAATTTGAGTTGCCTACGATAATTTGTGGTTTATGAATTATCTTAAGGGTTTTATGTGTCCCTCTCCCACTCACTGCTTTTCATGTTTGTGGTCCCTTCCACATTAAAAGGCTTTTCTCATTTGAACTGTTTTTATGAATAGAGGGCTCTTTAATTTTTCATGGCTGATTTCATTTTATTGTCTTTATTGCAGTTTAACAGGGAGACAAATGACATTACAAACAGAGATGAGGGGGACTGCCCCTGCCTTTCCTTTATGTGTTTTTATTAACCTTTGTTCATCCCTTAGCTCAGGTTGTGAAATGCAGACCTTTAGCATGGATCATAAATTGAACAACCAGATTCAAAGCTCTATGGAAAAGTCCGCTGTGGGACAAGTAGTCTCTGTAACAATATTTGATATCTAAAATTATATCTGAAGTTATAGTGACAATGGTAACAACAGCAATTATAATTAGAATTGTTACAATAAAGAGATATGTAGACAGAAGGAAATATTTAGTATTTACCATATGCTAGACATTCTAATTTTATTAAAAATATAAATTCTTATGGCAAAAAAATTTAAAATTATTCGGGTATATAGAAAAAGGTGAAAATTATTTTGGTTTTCCTCTTTCCTAAATAAAATACCTCATAAGAGACTTCATAACAATTTGACCTGTATATACATGCATATATATTTATATTTATATGCACATTAGCATAATGAGTTTAAAACTCCACACATAATTCAGTGACATTCTGTTCCTAACATGCTTCAAAAAGCTTCAAGTTGCCTATCTCATTCTTTTTTACCAGCATTTCACTCTTGATAGAGATTTAATTATTTTTGTTAGTTAAAGCTGGAATAACAGATTTCTGCCCATATGATACATTTCTAGATGTGGAATTTCTTTGTTGAAGGATCTCTGTATTTTATAGTTTGGTATGCATATACAGACACTAGAGTGTTTGAAGTGTGTGTGTGTGTGTGTGTGTGTGTGTATGTGTGTGTGTGTGTGTGTGTGTTGCATCAATGTCAAGATGTTGAAAGTCACTATGATGTGGGGAGGGTATGGCCAAAGAGAGAGGAGGTAGTATAGGGGACCACATTAACTCATTATCCAAACCTGGATACTACTGAGAGTGAAAGGGAACACTATAATGAAGTAGGGAACAGGAATAAAATGTAACATTCCTACTAGGGTACATAGTCACTTTACTTTGGACCAGGTCTAACTTATGACCTAGTTACTTGCTAGGTAGGGGGAAACTTGCTACAAGTTTAGCTTCTCTGAACCAGTTAACTCACTTGCATATTGGGTACCATAATGCCAAATAGTTGTGAGGATTAGAGGACATTTATGTAAAATTTCTGGCTGTGATAGAGAACTTGCAAGCTTGTTGAGAGGAATGAAAGTTAAGGGCATAGTTAAGTGCCTGGCACACAGTAACCACTTGTTGCCTGTTAACATGACTCTTTAAACTATTATTTCACTTCCTGTTGCTGTAATTGTCTACACCTGCTCCCTTCTGCACCTCCTTAGCTACTTCTAATGTGATGTGGGCTGGGCAATATACTAAATTTATTACTATTCTAGAAAACTCCTATCTCTGAATAAGGTGCATATATGCAAAATTTTTTTTACTGTGCAAGTTTTTATTTTAGCTGATTAAATGACCACTTTTGACTGAACAATAAATGTTATGTGATAATTGATCACAATGGAAGTAATGCTTCTTGGTGATTCTAGGTGTTAGAATATTACAGGTTGATTGATAGGTGAATTTTAGTTTTAAGGTGGTTTAGTTCAAGGAGGAAGAGGTTTTCTCCAAAGTAGTTAAATGGAATATAATAGAACTATAGCATTTGACATTTAATGAAGTAAAGTTTTCAAGAGTGTGAAAAGCTGAACAAACTGATTTCTTGATTTCCAGAAAAACAAGATGTATTTATGATTAAGAGAGAAGTGGACTTACTTCTTTTTATATAAGGACAAAGAATTATGGAAATGTATAATATGCTAGTATCAAAGGGACATGTAGAGTAAAGTAATGCTTTTGTAACTTTTCCTTATAGTCTAAAAATCATAATTATTTAATTTATTTTGTCTTCTTTAATAGAAGCAGAGATCTAGCTTGCTACTGTATCTCTAGCATCCTATACTGGCTCTGGTACAATGCAGATTCTCAAAATATAATTTTAAGCAATTTGTTGATTGAATGCATATTGATGATACAAAGTATAAATAATTGCAGTCTTGTCAACTAAATGTTCTCTTTCCTCAACAATTGTGTGGGAATGTGCACAGGATAGTTTTTGCTTCATTCTGCATCTTTTTCAGATGAACTGTTGATCTGTTCTTAGTAGAGACTGATCAATTTGGGGAAACTTAGACATCACATTATAAGTGTGTAAAGAGTAATAACATTTTTCCAGATCAAGAAAATATCTGCTCAGATAAGCTAATGTTTTTATCTGTTTTATGCATAGTTCACTTCAGTGACTTATTTATTGAATGTCTGCTATATGTCAGGTACATGAGGCATAGATGGAGAAGAGACCAGGTGAATGAGGTACTTTATAATGTTTCATGAGTAATGAGTATTTCAGTTTTCTATCACAAAAGCTGCTAAGTATGTGTGTGTGTGTATGTATACATATATACATACATACATACGTGTATGTATATATATATGTGTGTGTATATATATATATATATATATATATATATATATATATATATATATATAGTTAGGTACTGCCTTTTGCCTTTGTGCATGTGACAAGATAACCATTGTCCTTTTTGTCCCAAGTTCTCTATTTCTAGTTGTCATTGTTCCACCCTAGGAAATGAGCATTATGTGTTTTACCTATGAATATTATGGTGTTCTCTAGACAGCCACGGTAAATGACTAACAGAAATGCTGGGGCTCCCTTTCCATTTTTGTCAGTTTTTGTTATGTTCGGGTGGAAATGTTTGCAAATACACCAACTCTCAACTGTTCTGATTAATGGTGAACAGAATGTGGGTGGGCAAACTCAGTAGCTAAACATTTGCACAATGCTTTTTGGCTTTGAAACATGGTCAGACAGCAGCAGCCAGCCTGCCTTTCTCTCTCCTCTCTCTCCTCTCTCTCTCCCCCTGCCTTCTTCTCTCTCCTCCCGATCCCCCTTTCTTTGCTCCTCACTCTTCTAAACTTTTGATAGACCTTTTGTTGGTCATTTATTTTATGACCATTTGCTGAGTTCCTGCTCATGTCAGGGCCTATGGTTAGAACTGTGGTTTCTGGGTTTAAAACCTATAGTTCAATAAGGAGCATAATAACCAACTATGTGAATGTGTTTTAGTAAACATTTATAAGAAAAATTATGGAATCCCGAGAAGGGATTGATTGTACCCACTAGGGAGCAGAGGAAAGCTTCATAGGAATGGGAAACAAGGTAATCAAGAGTAGATGTCAGGAGCCCTGCCATTTCCTGACCATTGTAGGCCGTGTGATAGGACAGTTAGGTTTATTTTAATTCCAGGTCATCTAAAAAGACTGGGTAGGTTTAGAAATGTCATTTAACTTCCTAGTGCTTTGGCTTTCTTATCACTAACAAATGGACGAGAGTCTTTAGTGCTGTGAAAACAGAATACAACAATTTTTGCGAAAACTCTTTGACAAAGCTTAGGTAATTATAAATGTTTATTTTGCTGGCATAGAAATAGTCTGTGCTATTCATGCTTTTTTTTCCCCCTAAGCCAGCTCTTCATCCTGCTTCTCTCTGGAAGAATCCAGGCAAGACCAAGACACTTTTCTAAAAGATACAACCAAGTGACCTATAGAGTCATGAATTCTAGTCCTTTACAAAGCTAGTTTGAAAATGGTGATAGTGATGGCATTACTTTACCTTTGTGGAAACTTTAGAGCTTTTCCAAAAATTTATACAGCCATGATCTTATATAACATTTAGGTGAAAATTTTTTTTACTATCTTTGCATTACAGGTAAGTCCACAAAAGGACAAAAACAAACAAACAAACAAACAAACAAACAAACAAAAGAATGTTCTGTGTTAAAGCCAGAACTAGAATATTGAGTGTCAGGATTCTAAAAGGAAAGAAATCATAAAAATAGCAGAGTATAATCATCTAGCAAGGAAATGAGACTGGGAGAGATTAAGTAGCCTGTGCAAGGTCTTATAGTTAATTAGAAAGCAGAAGGGGACCTCTAAGCCAGGGGTCTCCTGACTTTTGCAGCTGAATCATACTATACTACATCTATATGTTGAATTCATCTTCAGTGGTCAGACTCTTTAATATTGACTTTTAAATTCCATAATGTATAAAACCTCCTTTCCACCTCAGAGCTTTTCCTTTCATTGATTTAAAACTAACATTTAATTGTTAGAAAAATTAATTAGATGAAATAATCCACATTCCATAGGTAGAAAAATAATAGATTGTTTTGCCATCAATACATTTTTTCCTTCACTAATTGGCCTATTTTGTAAGGTTGAACATTCTGATCTGGAATTTAATTATTTCAGCACGCCAGGAGTTGCTGCGGCCTCTGTGGACCTCAGACCTAGGCCTTGATTTCGTCTTGGGCTCTGAGGACATATGGAGGTCAGGGTGTCTTCAGAGCTCCAAGTGTTAACTATGCTTGTGTCCTCAAACCATCTCAACAAATTGACCCCAGGCCCTATAACACCATTAAATATGCCTGGTGAAATAAAGTCCAATTAACATCCTTTTATTTAGACTACTTAGCTGACACTTAAGAAGATATCTGTGTTGCTTAAAATGGCTTTTAGCCCTGTGATCATGTTTTGAGATTTTTTTGTGTGTGTGTGTGGAGGTGGGAAATTGCTAGGTCTTGGGCAGCCTTAGGTTTTGAGGATACGGATATTTCTACCTTATTTCCCTGCTTCTAGCCAAACTGGTCACAGATAATAGGAGATTATGATGGTTAAATTTATGTGTCAACTTGACTGGGTGAAGAGATGCCCAGATAATCTGGTTAAACGTTATTTCTGGGGTGTCTGTAAGAATATTTCTGGAAGAGATTAGCATGTGAATTGATGGACCGAGGAAGGCAGATGGCCCTCCCCAGCATGGGTGGCATCAGCCAAGCTGTGCCCTCAGACTGGGGTTTCAACCATCTGTGCTCCTGTTTCTTAGGTGCTCAAACTTGAACTAGAACTACACCACCAACTATTGAATATTGGTAAAGATGTAATATATAATGAAGCAAAATATAATGAATACCATTAGTGTATCAGGTAGCACGGCCTATAGGAGAGTGGGCTTCATCCTGTGTGTTAGCCACAGAGTTCCTGTTTATCTTCCTCTTCCCCAAGTCTGAATAATTAATGAAACTGACAATGGGGAATCTTCCAGGCAGTGAGGACCTGCTGCAAACTTTGTATTGAAGATGATATTGCATGTTGGACATTATAAAGAATCATCCAGTCCTTGCACCTAAGGTATCTATAGACTAGTTTGAGAGAAAAAGCAACATAAAAAAAAAAAAGCCAGGCAAGTTTTTTGGAGGAGGGGCCACTAGGACAGAACCCTAGAAAAGGCAAAAAGAAAGAGACATGAGATGGAGGAGAAGAACTAATTTTGTTTGAGAAAATGTTAATGAGATAGTCAATGATTAAGAACAAAATGTGTGATAAACTTTCCAAATTATGTTCATTTTAAACACTTGATAGCATGACTGTTGTCTTCTTTTTTGGCTGACCAAATGTGTTTTAGTATAGTGATCATAAAGAGATAATTTACAGAAGAGAAGTAAATTATTAATGAATGTGAAAAGGAAATTAACCTCACTGGTAATTAAAAATATACCAAGTATAAACAATGAGAATTTTTATTTACCAAACTGGCAAAGATTTAAATATTGCTAACATGTACAGCTGGCGATGGTGTAGAAAGATGACAATCTCATACAAATATGGTGGGTAATTTGGTGCAACTGTTGAAGAGCTTTGACAGTATGTATTAAAACCTTAAAACCTTTATATCCTTCAAGATGTATTTTAAAAAATAGTATTTATATAAAAGTAAATAAAATTATATTAAAATATTTATTACAGTATTTTTAAATAGAGAAAATTAGAAACAAAACCCTAAATCTAATAAGTGGTTAAATACTTAGAATATGATATTTATATTACAGTAAGATTTTAACATAATGTTGTCATAGCTGCCGTGTTTTGAGGCTTACTGTATACTAGACATTATGTTAGAACTCAATATAAATCTTATTTTTAACCATTAATATAATAGATTGGTCCCCTATTAGAGTTTACTATTGTTATAGAAGAAATATTCAATTCTTAAGTTGAACATAAAGATTTTTCTTAAGTGGGCCTTGATCTATCACCCTGATCTCCAAATTTTTCTAGAGATGAGGAAAATGAGGCCTAGAAAAGGTATATGAGTTATTTAAGGTCAAAGAACAAATCAGAGGGCAAGATCATGAGTGAAACCTCTAAATACTGATGTCAATTCAATGAACTTTTCATTCCACATGTTCTTCTTGAATAAACATATCCCACCTTATGGACATCTATTGAACACCTCCTATGTACCAGGCGCTGGTCTAAGCTGGCACTAGAGACACAAAACCTAAGATAAAGCCTTTGCTCTCAGTGGGAAAACAAACTCATTTAAAAATAACTTTTAAAGAGCAAACCATTGAGTCACTTCAAATCATGTCCTTTTTGGATCGAAATAGGGTACCAACCGACAAAAACTTCTTTACACAGTAAGACTGATGTGATAGTAATGTGGTGGCAGAGATGAATTCGTTATTAGCTTATCTGAAATGGGTTAGCAGAGAGAGGTACCCGAGTCATGGCCAAGATTTATTTAGAACTCATCAAATCCTATGCGCTCTTCCAAATGCTCATTGTGGATTAATTAATTCAACAATTCCATGAAGGAGGTACTATCATTATTACTTCCCACTTTACAGATGATGAAATGAAGGTCATAAGGACAGCATAATTTGCACAGCCAGATAACACATGTCCAGATTTGAGCTTAGGTGGTCTCACTCTATCGCCTGCATCGCTCTACACCCAGGATATGACTATTGAACTAGGGATTAGAGGAGAAATTTATTTTAGGCAGAGTAAATGGAATGTCTGAAGGCTTGGAGGCTGAAGGGTGTTTAATTCATTTGGGGAGCTTCACGAAATTCACTGGAGGAGGTGGTGATTGGTGGGGTGATCTCTGCTTGGGTAGGGTATGGGTCCATGAGGCCTGAGCCCCAACAGCTACACTGAGGACTGTGGCTCTTACCAGTTAGGCACTGGAAGTCACTGAAAGCTTAAACAGGGAAGAAATATAATCAAGCTTGCCTTTTAGAACAATCTTGTATTAATCAGTCAACACAGTGACCAAGATTGCTTTGCCCTGCTTCTAGACCCTTGACCTTCTGACCATGGTTCAGATACATTCTTCTAGTAGAAAAGAATTGCTCTCAAATGGAAACCATTGCTTATTGCTACAGGGGGTTAATAAAATCTCTTGAGGCCAAGAAAACCAAATCACAATTTAAAAACATTCCTTCCCAGCTGGCAGCCACTGTGAGTGACTTGTGAGTGTGGGTGCCTGGCAGCTTTGACTTCATTGACAGTACTATATTGCTTTGCCTCCCCCTCATAAACCTTTCTGTTTATTTTGTGGGAAGGTAAAGTGTCTGACAGACTTTATCCAGGAGGAAAATAAAGAAGCAAGAGGCCTTAAATCTTCAAGTTCCAGAAACCTCTAAACCAACATAAGAAACTGTCGGATTTGAAATTTGGAAAATTGGGGACCTCACCTGGGCATGCCCTTGGCTGACTCCCAACTTCTTCCAGCCCCCACCTCCCATTTTTGTGACACCCTCTCCCTTTCTCATGTCTCATCTCTGTGACCTGCCTCCCTTTGAATCAATATCCTTATATTGCCTAACCTCATGCTGCTTTTCCCTAGGGCAAGCCTGCCCTTTCCAGAACTGCCCACCTTTCAAAATTACTTTCTATGTTTCTAGTTACAGCTATTAAACTCCTCTTGGGGCTGAACTCAAATATGTGTTAGGAGAACAATTTAATTAAATTGCACCCCACTCTCATATAAATAACATATTCCTGAACCCCATCTCTTTAATCATCCCAGGCACATTAGAAGTGTAATGAAATAAATGAGTCTCATTATTGAATATAGTAATGTAGTAATAACAGTATCTTCCAAGTGGAGGTAATATATTTCAAAATCCCTTAAAACATCCTTATTTTGTAGTCACTGCACTTCTGGCTAAGGCCGGTCTGTTTATTTTATAATCTGGTCTCGATTCAGCAGTTTTTTAAATATTTGTGCTCAATTCATACTTAACACTAGCTGCTGTCTCTACTTGGGGCTTCCTGAATAGATTTCCCACAATCCTGAGTGGATTTATTTTCACTCTGTGAGGATCACATTCAGTCTCAGAGTGAGGACACAGGAAGGGTGGGAAGATGATTAGGAGAGAAGTGTCAAGGAGAATAAATTAACTATAAGCAAAAGAGAACAATTATCAGTAATGATAGGGAGGATTTGAAGCAGCAAACTATGTGACAAAATATCCAGCACATTCATGGTTTAGTGCAAATTATGGACAAGGAGATGAGAATGCTGTTAAATTTTAATCTTGTATAAATTACCTACGGTCCTTTAGTCTTTGCATCATCACCTGTAAAATGATGTGGCTGGAAAAGATAAAGCTGCAATTCCTTTTAGACCTAATTGATACTTTTCAAGTATCGGGCCACATGTGGAGACTTGTGGTCCTATGTATTGTAACATTGACCTTTATATACTGTTCTGTTGACCACCAGTTTCTCTGCTGTAGGGTAGAAGAAAGGCACAATATAGTAGGAAAAAAACAGCAAGAAATCGTAGAAAAATGCCCACTCAACTTAGAACCAAATAGTTTTGTTCTAGTCCTGATTTCTTCACTTAGAACATCTGAACTTGGACTTGTAATATAACCAAGTTGCCCTTCAGTTTGCCTATAAACTTGGGTTAGTAATTCCTCTATTTACAGTATTGGAAACTACACTGTTACATAATTGCTAACTGTTTAAAAATGGCTTTGGTTCTGAAAATCATGCATAGCCATAAACTGTGTTACCTGATGGCATCTGAGGAATGTGGGCACAGATGGGGGTCTGTGGGGGCAGTTTCCTAAACTTGGGTTTAATAGGACTTAGTACCCCAATTACAGGTAACTGGTTTTCTTTTTTGTAAGCCACACAATGGAAAAGAATATATTATATGCCCTGGATTATCATCTATGTCAACAGGAGGAAGATAGAGGTGAAATTAATGGCATTTTTCTTAATTCCATCTATTCCAGGCATGTATAATCTTTGATCTTTTTGAATTTTATCCATCATTGAAAAGATGGTTTTGTACTATGTGGATTAAGTCGCCTGATAAGAACACATGACTGACATGCATATATTTCCTACCATAGCCAAGGTGCTAATGACAGGCAGGAATGAAAGAAACCTTGACCTCATCCCCATTAGGTGGCAGAACCCCATGATAGGCTAAGTTTGCTTTGCATAGCAAGGAATTGCTTACTGAGGATCCTGCTTCCATCATGCTTCATATTACAAAGAGTTTGGATTGTACCTTGATGTTACAAAAGCTACTCAGTCAGGCCTCTCTCTGTCCCATTTGCACTGTTTGCTCTCCCCATTTACTCATCTTGGTGGAAAACCATCTGTGGTTTCACATTATCTTTTCATGTGGTTGTACCTTAATAATAAAGAAGTGATAAGCTCTTTTGGATCAGGAGCTCTTTTTATACCTTTTATCCCTTGAATGTTGAGTTCTTAAATCGGAACATAAACTCCTGGGTTCAAATTCTGTCTTTCATCTTTGTGCCTCCAATACAGTTAAGTATTAGACACAGAATAGGCACTTTATGAACTTGTATTCTGGAACTTGAATAATGTAAGCCTTTATCTAATAAGATTATGGCTCACTAATTCGATCAGTAGCAAATTGGAAATATGTTTGATATGAGAAGTATAAAAAGATTAAGACTATACCAGTCTTTACCTCCCTAACATTAGTCTCCTTTTAAGACAAGGCCATACTCTTTGAGGGAGACCTAAGGAGAGATAGAGGAAGGAAGTAACTGAAAAGTTACTGTGGTGTTGGTGAAGATTTATTTGGCTTATGCCAAATAACTCATTCACTATAAGGCGCACTAAACTATAACAATCCTATATTCATGTGATTGGTGCTTGGGAGATCCTTGGAAAAGATCTAGTTCAATTTTCTTGTTTTTCAGATAAGGGCATTGAGGCCAATGAGCTTAGAGGATTACCCACTCTGAAGAAATTGTTATGGGAGGTCAATATATATTAAAAATAATGCAGTTCCACAGTTTAATGAACCTAGTTTGGTGTAATCAAGTTCAGTGTTTGGATGAAGCTCTGAAAGTCAAGCAACAGCAGACACAGCAGTCTGTGTGGCAAAGCCTGCCACCGGCCTTCCAGAGATCATTTCCTTCTTTCACACACAGCATAAAGTTGTTTCTGGGAAGTGGATATTCAGCTGGGGACATCATTTTCTAGCTCTCTTTGCATTTCCATGGGAACTGTGGCTGGATCTGGGCCACAGCATATGAGTAAAAATATGCAGCACTTCCAGAACCGAATCCCTGAAAGTCACTCACATCATCCTCCACGATCTCTTTCTTCCATTTTTTTCCCCTCCATTATTTTATTTCATCAGGGGTAATAAACACTAATAAATTAAAAGTCAAGACAATTAAAAAATATGGCTCTAATCTTAAGCAAAATTTACTTGTAGATCAAATACCCTGTAAGACAATAATAGGGCCTTGCCTGTAACTGCTTATCTCTGAGAAACATTTTTTTCATCAGACTGGCAAATACTCAAAAGCTTAATGTTTTTGTTGGTGAGACTGGAGAAATAGGCTCTGTCATACATTGCTGTTGTGAATGTGAAAAGGTACAACCTTATGGAGAGCAGGAAAGATTTATCAAAATTATAGTCACTTAACCTTTGACCTAACAAACCCATTTCCAGAATTTACTCTTTAGGCATACTTGCATATATTTGAAATGACATATAGACAGAGTTATTCATTTTAGCATTATTTTAATATTAATTTAAGGGAAACATTCCAAGTACCCATCAATAGAAGCTAAAGAAAGCATATATAGAGTGAATACCACACGCCTGAACAAAAGAAAAAGGAAGGCCTTTATTTATGGATATGGGAAGTTTTCCAGAATATCTTGGCAAATGTAGAAAGCAAAGTTCAGAGCAGTATATATATACATATAGTGTGCTACCACTTGTTTAAAAAAGAATGAGGAATAAAATATATTTTTATATGTGTTCTCATCTGCATAAAGAAACAAGAGTATAGAAAAGAGCAGACAAGAGCAGGAGTGAGGAAGATTTCTTAATCTATACCTTATTGTTATTTTAATCTAAATGAATTACTTATTAAAAACAGTTAAATTAAAAATAAAGAGAAGAAATTATGGAGGTCATTTCTGTTGGCTTCCACCCCAAAAGGCACAGACGTAGGAGTTAGTTACTAGCTAATTAATATTAAAGAACTATTACTAAGAAAAGTCAAACTTTACTTTGATTAATCCAGAATTATATGTATGCCTCTATCAGCCCCAACTGGGCCAGTACATTGCATTCATTGGCTTTTCAACTCTAATCACTTACTTGATTCGAGCTCTCCTGCTTTCTTTAGATCAACAGTGCCTTTCTAGAAATGGTGAGTTTTGCTCCCAAGAGCTCATTCCCAAGAACTTACTTCTTCTGTACCTCCTCTTTATTAAGAGTCCCCTGCAGCACCAGATACTGTAAGGCAAACCTCTTCTTTCATGTCATAATTGAAGCAAAGAAAGAGAGATGAAGAAATACCATGGTATGGGTGGAATCACATCTCTCCAGATTTATATGGTTAAGTCCTAACCACTAGAACCTCAGATTGTAAGTGTGTTTGAAGGTAGGGTATTTAAAGAGAGAAATTTAAATGGGGTGGGCCCTAATCCAGTATAAGTGGTGTCCTTATAAGAAGAGGAGATTAGGGCATAAACATGCAGAGAGGACTATGCAAAGATAAAAGGAGTAGAAAGTCATCTACAAGCTAAGGAAACAGGCCTCAGAATGAAATCTAATCCTGTTGACACCTTGACCTTAACACTTCTAGCCTCTAAAATGTGAAGAAATTTCTGTTAAAGCCACCCAGTTGAAGATACTTTGATATAGCAGCCTTAGCAAACTAACATATATCTATAATGCAGTTCAGTTAAAGCTATGATAGGGAAGTTAGCCCTGGGTGACTGAGAAGAACAGAGTAGGGACCCCAAGTTTAAGCATGCAGATAAGACACTGAGATGGCATCTGAACAAAATCTATGACACAAATCTGTTACTATTCCTACTTTATAGATGAGGAAACTGAGGTGCAGAACTGTTATGTAAATTGCTCAAGGTCGCAAAACTAAGAAGTGGCAGAGATAAGTTCAAACCCAGGCAAATTTCTCCCAGTCAGTGCTTTTATGACTATTCTATACTTGCCTCTGATAAATGTTATCAAGGGGAAATGATGAATGGGAAGAGTACATAGAGTGCTTAGGTAGTTGTAAGTATGTGGCTTGATCGTAAACCACAAGGTTGGGCGGCAGCAAGTGGTGGTGGTTGTAAAGTGTTCTATGGAACTCATAGGCCTTGCTGATTTTGGGTTTTATCTAGAAATCACTGGAGCCTCTTTTTTTTTTTTTTGATTTTAGAATAGGAATTTATGCCCAAACCATAAATGTTAAGCACAATGAATTTTCACATACTGACATACCTGTGGAACTGGCAACTGGATCAAGAAACAAACATTATCAACCCCTAATGCCCAGAAGTCTTTTCCTGTCCTTCTCATTCACTGTCTCCTCCAGTGATAACTGCTATACTAACTCTACCTCATTTCGACCTTTTGTATAAATGGAATCATGCAGATTATATGGTTTTGTATCTGCCGCCTTTTGTTCACCTTTAAGAGATTGATTTTATATGTAGTAGTGAGTTCATTCTTTATGTAGTATTTCAGGGTGTCTGCCACAATTTATCCATTTTATTGTTGATTGTTATATTAGTGGCCTCTGAAAGTTTGAGGATAATATAAATAATGCCACTATGTTAATTCTTATAATTTTATAGTAAACATATATACTTAGGAGTGGATTCACTGTATCATAGCTATACATATTTTCAACTCTAGTGGATACTAGCAAACAAGAAATATGCTTAATGGTAAAATATTGAAAGCATTTCCTTGACATTGGGAATCACTTTTATTCAGTATCATACTGGAGGTCCCAGTCAGTGTAACAAGGTAAGAAAACAATATAAAAGTAATGAGCATTGGAAAGAAATAAAACCATAATTTGTCACAGGATACCTAATTTTCTGTGTGTGAAAGCCAAATGATCATCATACTTAAATTTAAGTGAATTTATCAAGGTCTCTTTTAATATACTGCTGTAGCAGAAATTGATCGTATTTCTATCTACTGGCAAAAATAGATTGAAGACAAAATTTCAAAAGTGATATTATTTTTCATAGCTTCATTAAGCATCAATTAGAAATTGATGGAATGACATATATGCACTACCACCATGCTGAAACTTACAAGAGATCATTAAGAGAAATTAATAAAAGAATTTACTGCACTATTGAGTCTAGTATTGGAAGTCTCAGTATTATAAAGTGGTTAGTTATCAGATTCATCTGTGGATTCAATGCAATCTCAAACAAAATCTTGGCAGTTTTTTTTTTCTTTTTTGTAGAATTTGACAGATTAAATGTATATGGAAAAAGAACTAAGAGAAAAAAAAATTTATCATTGATACTACTGAGTGAAGCATGATGTCCTATGGCCTAGAAAAATACTCCTTACTCTTCTCTCTAGGATTAATACACTAACCCCTTAGGTTAATATAGTATTTACTCTTTCTAATGCCTCCATTGGTATGATCTCAGTTAACACAATGGCCATGAGAGACAAGCAGAAGTGAGAAATTCATATTAATCAGATAAGAGAGAAAACTAACCCCAAGAGAGGCAAATAACTTTATTCAATGTATAAATCAAGACCAAATAGGATAAGAACTCTGAGTTTTACTTCAGTCCTCCTTTACTAAACTCACACTTTATGGAACCTAAATGAATGAATTTCTTTTTCTTTCATGGGACATTTGTGATGATAGTAACCTACCACATAACTTGATAGAATAGAAAACAACCAAAAATCTAGGTCAGTCATGTGAATTTCAGTGCTGTATTTTACAGGGACTATAAGAAGGTATCATACTGGAGTCAGGAACACCATTTCTTGCTAAATAACGAAACTCGACTTTATTTTTTCTGCGCTGTAGCGTATGGTTTTTTTCTTTAGTTGAGAACCAGATGCAGTGGTAAGCTTGCACTTAGGGTCATATTGTCAAAAGCATGTCTTTTCTCACTAGATTTTCCCTCAAGTGGTAAGAAACCCATACAAAACCATGCCAACTTCAGAGAGTGAAGACCAGACTGAGGAACAGCAGATTAATTCATGGCTCTGACCTTCATCAAGCACATTCTGAGGCACGTGGTCACAGAGGGAAATTAGCTGGGTGGATCACCCCCTCTATTTAAGTTGTTAGTTCTTTTTCTTGCTTTTTTTTTTTTAGTTTTCCAAACATATGCTGTTAAATTGCAGACATTCAACGCCTGTGTGCTGAGATTTCACTACATCTGATTACACATCGTCTTTCTTTAACCCTTTCTACTTTATTGTAATTGCCATCATCTCACTATCCCTTAACAACAGAAGATTAGGATTTCTTCTGTTCCCTATTTATATGGATAAGTATCCCAATTTTGGATCACAGTATAGTTATTTCCCCAAAATTGAAGAAAGCAAGCTGCTGGTAAGAAAAAGAAGTAACTAATTCTTTCATGAAAATAACAGGTTGCTTCCTTGTTAGTTAAACACTTTCAGTAACTTGTTAACAAAATTACAGTATTTCCCCTCTTCAGCCAACAGATTTTCACGCACTCCTGTCACAAACAAGGCTCAGTTTCACCAGCAGAAGCTCATGTTGCTGTCGGCATATCTTTAAGGGCATCTTCCATTTTAGAGTCTAGATATTTGAAAGAGCCTATCATATATATGTTCCATACATTTTCTAATTCCACTTCTGCCAGTTCTAACTTCACACAAAACACAGGTTTCTAGACTCTTCAACTTCTTGGTTGCCTGGTGTTTCCAAGCAGGTTAATAAAGAAACAGCTAATGGGGCTGGAAAAAGCAGAAAAAGGTAAGAAAGAGGTTGGATGTGGGTGCTCCTCCTAGGTTGAGGAACAGAGGGATTATAAAGTTGAGTTACTGGATGAGGACACAGACAGCTCTTAAAATGATACATAGTGATTATCACTTATAAACAATAAAATCAAGTAAGCTTTGTCAGGCCTGAAGTTTTGAAATTTCATGAAGCAGAGTTGTGTAACAGTTTCTTTCTATGCTTTCTTCAGTACTTTGTTACTATCATACATCAGTAAAGTCACTTGATTCAAAGGACTAGAAATCTGATATTCTCTTATTTGCTGTTGTTCAAATTAGGAGAGATTCATTACTTCCAAGAAAGCCTTTGTGGTCTTTCTCTCCTAATGGCAAACATTCTTTCAATTATTTTATTCAGAGGGACACATTTTATTCACCAAATTGGTTACTTGTATTTCTGTAGACTGGGTAAAGAATTTTCTGGAGCTCAACTAGTTGGCAATTAATATCAGTGTATACTCCATTGTACATTTCAGGTGAATTAACATATTTCCAAAAAAAAAAAATTGGAATACAGCACAACTGTCCCTGTTTTGAAAATGCTTTAACTTTAAATAATGAGTCTACATATCATATTGATTTGTGAAATAGTCCTTTTTAATATATACTCACACCAAATAAAATATATAAATCAAAACAAAAATTCAAGTTTTCAAAGCTACATTGTTCAGAAAATATCTATGTATTTTATTGTTTAAAGGAAAACAATGCATTAAAGTATTTGCTATTTTAAAACCCAATGGGCATACTCAGTTATCTAATCGTTGTATAAACAAATATTTAATGAATACTAAATGCCAGATATCATATTGAGTTCTAATGAATAAAAATACCACCATGAGGCTGATAGGAAATAATCACAGACAGTAACTATTTAATCCAGGAATTTGGAAGGGCAGGAATGAATGTGGTTTCATGAAATGAAGAACAAAAACACCCTGGCCTCATAGGACTGGCAGATAGGGAAAAGTGTGTGATATGGTTGGAAAAAGCGTAGGGCTGGATAATCCTTGAAACCTGGCAGGTTGTGTAAGGACTGTGGTCTTTGCCTAACGGCCTTGGAAAGGCCTTGCAAGCTTTTATGTAGGTGATGACAATTTTTATTTCCCCAGTATTATTTAGATATAGTTGGTATACATCACTGTATAAGTTTAAGGTGTATAGCATACTCGTTTGACTTACATATATTGTGAAATGATTACTGCAATAAGTTTAACATCTATTTTCTCATAGATACAACAAAAAAAAAATGGAAATAAAGAAAAACATTTTATGATGAGACCTCTTAGAATCTACTCCCTTAACTTTCATGTTTACTGTAGACATCATGTTGTACGATGCATCTCTAGAACTCATTTATCTTATAACTGGAAGTTTGTACCTTTTGACCACCTTCCTCCAATGCCCCCTTTCCCCAACCTTGCCTCCAGTAACCACAAATCTGATAACTTTTCTGAGTTTTTTTTCAATTATAGTTGACATTCAATACTATTTTATTTTCAGGTGTATAGCATATAGTGCCATCCAAGTTTTTATTTAATAAATCAGTAATAAATCAGTAATATCATACAGTACTTGTCTTTTTATCTCACTTATTTCACTTAGCATAATGCCTCTCAAGGTCCACCTACGTTATCACAAATGGCAAGATTTCCTCATTTATTTATCGCTGAATAATATACCTTAACTTATTTATTCATTTATCGATGGACATTTTGGTTGTTTCCATGTCTTGGCTGTTGTGACTGATGCTGCTATGAACATGGGGGTAAAACTATCTTTTTGATTTAGTATTTTCATTTCCTTTGGATTTTAATTTTTTGAGGAATCTCCATACACTTTTCCATAGTGGCTGCACCAGCTTCCAATTCCAGCAACAGTGTGCAAGGGTTCCTTTCTCTCCACATCTTCACCAGCATTTGTTATTGCTTGTCTTTTTGATGTTGGCCATTCTGACAGGCATGAATGTGGTTTTGATTTGCATTTTCCTAATGATTAATAATGTTGATCATCTTTTCATGTACCTGTTGGCCATTTGCTATGTTCTTTGGAAAAATATCTGTTCAGGCCCATTGCTCATTTGTAAATTGGATTATTTGGTTTTTTTTTTTTTGCCATTGAGTTGTATGAGTTTTTTGAATATATATTTTGGATATTAACCTCTTGTCAGATATATGGTTTGCAGATACTATTTTCCATTCCATACGTTGTCTTTTCAATTTGTTGATAGTTTCTTTTGTTTGTTTGTTTGTTTGTTTGTTTGTTTGTTTTGTTGCTTGTACTTTAAGTGTCATAGCCAAAATACCATTGCCAAGAACCAGGTCAAGAAGCTATTTTCCTGTTTTTTTTTAGTTGTTTTTTTGATGCAAATCTCACATGTAAGTCCTTAATTTATTTCTAGTTAATTTTTGTTAGTGGTGTAAGATAAAAGTCTAGTTTCATTCTTTTTCATGTGAATATCTATGCCATGAACATGGGATAATTTTCTGTTTGTGTCTTTTTTTATTTCATTCATCGATGTGTGGTATTTTTCAATGTAGAGATATTTTACTTCTGTGGCTAAGTTTATTCTCAAGTATTTCATTGTTTTTGATGCTATTGTAAATGGAATCATTTTCTTTTCTTTGTTTCCAGATAATTTGTTGTTATATAAAAACAGTACTGATTTTTGTATGTTAATTTATATTCTGAACCTTTACTAAATTCATTGATTAAATCTAACAGTTGTGTGTGTGTGTGTATGTGTGTGTGTGGAGTCTTTGGTTTTTTCTGTACAAGGTACCATGACCTTATGTTTATTTAGGAGAGCAGATAAGAGGAGAGTAAGAAGGTTTTCTTGGAGATTTCCTTAGTAGTTTATGTTAGTGGTCCAGATGAGATATGAGGGAGAGGGTATCTTGGACTACAATGGAAGCTTTGGAAAATGGATGAAACAAAGAAATGACCAGGAGAAAAATCAAGAAGGCTTGCTTAAGAATCTCATACAGGTTTCTGCCTTAATGATTCTGACTTACATTACTGAGAAATCTTGTGTGTGTCCACATTGGGAGATATGTGATCAGTATCACTTTACCCCCTTGATAAGTTTTTTGGCTCACTGAATTATTAGTAGAAATATAGGTTAAAGCACAATATTAATAAAAACCGGAGTCATGAGTTTTATTTGACTCTAAATTGTTGAGTTAAAATTACTTTCTTAATGGTCCACAAATTCTCTTCCTCATGTTTGCTTTCTCAAAACGCACTTTGATCACAAACATCCCTGAGAGAAGGCATGGAGCTTTTTCACTACAGATGTGTCTTTAAAAAACAACTCAGAGAATTTGTCCTACAGATATAGGTAATGAGCTCTTTCATGGCGACTCCTAACACATTGTGAAATAAATCAAGGGAATAACTAGTCAAAACAATTGGAACTGTATAGGACTAAGGTGAAGATTGTTCTGACTTATAGGCTATCCCTCAAACACAAAGATGTGTTTATATGTCACACTGGGTCTATGCAGATGAACTAGGCACACTGTGGTTCTCGGTGTGTTCATGGTCTAGTATGGAGAGGCCTGTGTTAGAGCTCTGAAATCTTAAAAGATGCTCTTCTAGAAGTACAGGCAATATCCAGTGAGCCACAAAACAAAGTGGTCCACTTTACATAGGTTATCAATAGAGACATGCCTTTCCCAGCTTAGGAAATGGCCCTTAGATTGGCTGTTAATTTGTAAAAATAATACCTTCTTTGGTAGGGGGAAAGTACAAAGAAGAAGATGTACAAATAATGTTATAAAAGTTATATAAAATCCATTTTCAGAGACAATCATTATGAATATCTTGGTGAATACTCTTCCAGTCATCTCCACATAGAAATACATTTATCAGTTCTATTGGAAAAGAATTATACCATGTATATTCTTTGTTCTGGAAGCCTCCTTTTTCAATGTCACTGAATTATTTTGATGTTAATAATTTCAGAGAATCAATTTAAATAACTGCCTAGTCATTCTTTCACATGTATACCATTACTTACTTACCCCTTCCCTACTGATAGATATTTCATTTGTTTTTAATTACTTTTATAAACAACATAGCAACGAACATATAAATAACAGTGCTTTCATCATTTTACATTTAACAAATGTTAAAAACATGACTCAAAGATTAAACATGTCAAATATTTATTCAATACGCTTATTAGGAAAGCAGCAAGATAGTAAAGCGGGTTCATTGGGCATTTGAGAAATACATATTTACATACTTAGTAGGGAAAGGCATTCTAATGTAAGCTCACTAATTTGGAGACATTTCAGGATAGTACAACTCTAATTTTGAGTTTGTATTATCTACCAGATGGAAATAATTTGTACCTCTACCAAACAAAAGTCATGTAACTTAATATCTGGAATATAATCAATAACAAATTCTAACCCAAAACAGACATGTGATCTTAAAGAATTAAATAAAACATCTTTTGGAAGACCTATTCTCAGTACAATATTGCAAGAGTTTGCAGTTTATTTTTTTCTTCTTATTTCTAAGTTTTGGATAGTTTTTAAGAAGTTTGTTGTCTAACTTGGCTTCATTTGGAAAGTTATATTTTGAAAGATGAGAAAGTTGAGGCTAGGTGGATAGGGATGAAAAAGGCTGTGGTTACATGGAAGATGACAGAGATTTCCTCAGGCAAACTCTGGAGAGCAGTGTCATAATCTTTCTTGAGAATTTGCTGATCTTTTATTGCCATCTAAGTTGTAAGCTCCTCAAATGTGAGGACTCTGTCTTAATTTTTTTCTTAGTTCTTCAGAGCACTTGAATGGGCCCCTTAAAATTACCTGGTAAGACTGAAGATAATTAAAAACAAACCTATAGTGTGCATTTTAATTAAAGTAATGTGGAGTTTTCTCTTAAATATGCTTATGAAATGTTTCAGAGGGCATTGGATGTTATAAGAATCTTGGAAGGAGAAAAATGTTTTTTGACAATGTCTTATGCTAAACGAATGATGGTTCTGGCAAAGCGTTAAATGCTGGCCTATGATATCTAAAGAGATAAGGCATCACTCTGCTACTGGCTTCAAATCAGTCCTTAACCTGGACCTTTCCCCAGTTTCTGGCCTAGAATGTGGAGGTCACTTGTCAGTTTTCAACCCTCTGTTTCTCCTTCCAATTTTTTCCTTTGAGCTTGGTTTCAAAAGGAGCCTGTAATCAGGTTGCTGGAAGGAACTAACATTGCTGTTTTGAATAGCCAAGCTCCTCCTGGCTGGGGCAAAAAGGATTTCTTTCTGTGTGACAGCTGCTTTTTACATTACCGCTTGATCTGATTAACTGCTCACTGGTGATGACCACAATCTCATTACACCTTTATCACCTTTGTCAATAGCATCCCTTCTACTGCCTTAAACAGGATTTTTCTCACTGCTTGTAGTTTTTCCAGTTGGATGAATGTTAACAGAGATTTTTGACCTTAGGAATTTTAGTGTTGCTCACTCAGATGGTTTTCTTTTTGGATTAAGCCATTTAGGAAATGAATCAGTGACTACAATGGGGGACTGAGGCAGAAAGTCCCAGGTTAGTTACCTGCCTCTGTCTCCTTTCTGTAGAGGGTTTACAGAAAGTTTCAACAGGCAGAAAATTCTCTACTGCAGAGTCAGAGATAGAATTATTGGTTTTCTTTTAACATCAAACATTTTATTGGATAATTCCTCACATGCCTGAGGGAGGGTGTGTGGCTCCTTTTAAATTAAAATCATAATGAAATTGACTTACTTCCTAGAGCCCTTCTCCTTGAAACCACCTTGAAGGAGAAGAGTAAATGTTTTAAAGTTTATTTTAGGGCTTCATTAAAGAGGAAAACGTGCTTTATGGATACGCCGTAGAGGTCCATTTAGATTCTGGCCGATCTTCAAGCATGTCTCCATTTCTAACCACAATAGAAAAGTCTGTTCAGGAATAATGTTCTTTTGGAAGCTCCATGAGCAAGGAAAACCCAATCCCATTCCCTGTTTTGTACTGACTAGGGCACAGAACTGCTTAGACAATTTAGAACTACAAATAAAAAATAAATATAACCGGAATCATGTTATTTTAGAGGTTTTTTTTCAAACTGTAACTTTGGAAACTCAGAGCTCATGTCCTATTGTGGAAAATAGGGATGAGGATTGTGTGATCTCAGAAAAAAAAAAAAATGAAGTTGCCTCTTTGAAAACTTCCTGGCTCAGAATCCAAGCTACTATTTGGAATTCTTGCATTCATTATTCATTTCCTGGCTTAAATACAGAGCCCTCTCCCAGTTCTCTTGTGAAATGGAACACCCTGTGAAGGGTATCCTATGAAGTTGTTTGACTTCAGTGTAAATAGGGTTATTAGTTCATTTATGTAAAGAAAGATATCTTTTCAATAAAATTTTAGATACCCTGAGCTAGGGGTGAGATGTGCAATGTTGCAACAGTAATGGAAGGGGAGAGAAAAAAAACATTTTTTTTTACTTCAGAATTTTATGATTCTGAGGTCCTTCCCTGTCTCAAACACTGGGTATCTTTTAAAGTCTGTTTTGGAATTATCCCACTTCCCCTGCTTTTAGATGATCATATTTTCTCTTCCATTGCTTCTGTTCAGTTTTCTAGCAGTATCGTTTAACTTAGTAAAGTATTTATGATGCCGAATTTTGCTCTTGAAGACACATTGCAAAATAAAGCTGCAGGATATTGCATTATAAGTGAAAATGCTGGGGAACAGCTCAGATTGAATCTGTAATGTACCCAAGTTAGAGTCACCGCCACCTCCCCTTGCATTGTGTGAAGTGGAAGATGTACTGTATAATCTGTCTCTATAAGGTAATATTCCCAGGTGACTTGTAATCAGAGTCTCTATTCCTATCAGATCACATAGCAGAGCTAAGACCAGCTAAAAAAAATATGTAGCACTGTGAGTGCTATGATATCAGACTTCATCACCTCAGGCACTTGTGGGGAGATAGATGCTTCCAGAGCAATTTTATTAAGAATAAACTCAAGATGAGGAAAACAATGTAAATAACATTTTCTCCTGGCAAGTACTTATTGAGGTTTAATAATTTCAGTATTAGCATAACAGCTGTACTTTAGCTAGAAAGACAACCAGAGAATTTGTTTAATGAAATTCAGAAATGTCAAACCACCTCACAAATTTGTTGCAAAAATTATGTGAAAACTATATGTATGCAAAAATGTTACAGCAATAAAGATGAATAATAACATCTATGAAGAAATAGAATGTCTTATTTCAAAATTTACCTATAAATGTTGGGACATTAGAGAGCTGTTTTCTTTTTAAATTGTCCTTTCCTACATTTTTTGAAAACATATATTTCTAAATGTTCTGTGGTCAGAGAAAGCAGTAACATTTGATTTTTGATTCCTTTGAGACCAGTCATTTCTGTATAGGCAGAGACAGAGAAATAAAGGGGATAGAAGAAAAAGAGGAAGAAAGACCATCTAAAATTACTCTAATTTACAGTTTTTATATTTCACATCTGTATTATGCTAGAAGATAAACTGAGGCATAATTATAATAAAAACCCATGAAGCATCAGCACAAAGAATAATAAAGAATGAATGGAGTTTGTTATGAAGCTTCTAATCTATTTAAAATGTACAACTTTTACTTTTTTTAGGCACAAATACCCAGATAAGTAAAATCAATAATTTATCAATGTTTGAAAATATTTTGAAGAGTAAGCAATTCACCAATGTATGGCATGTTTATTTCAATTCTGTTTCTCCTTTTTTTTTTAAACTAGAAATTCTGTTAGTAATTCATATCATCTGTTGGAAATTGCAACTCTAGTAATAATGAATTTTAGGGAAAACAAAAGAAATATTTGGAGCGTCTTCATTATTTTTCACTTCTTAATTAGCTTCTGTATACTTATAATCCCTTTTGATGATTGGTGACTGCTATATGAGAAATGACCAAGAAATGATGTAACTTCAGTAAAGTGAAGATTAAGTTAAAAGTTTAAAGAATTTTTGAGATAAAAAGGAATACATGTAGCATTGGATGATGATTTATGATTTACTGAAAATCTTTACTGTAGATCACATCTGAAGTTTTCTTTTTTTCCTTCTTATATTTAAGACCTGTGTGACAGAGAAGGGTACACTTTAGTAGCCACTTCTGAAAAAGAGTCTGAGGAAGAAAGTATCTTTGAGAAAAAGATAAAAATTTAAATGTTTTGCCTAGAAAATAAAGAGAGACCTGATAGCTGTGATCTAATCTTTCTAACCTTTGAAGGATTATTATGTTACTAAGAAACACATGTGTGGCTTTGAAAAATAAAGTTTGGAAGTTACTCAAGAGTGTGCTTCTACTGCCATTCTTAATGTGTACATGTGGGAGGGTTGACAGTACCTTCTAAATATGTTTTCAAATTTTAAATTGGCAGTAGGATTCCCATGAAGGAGGGGCATGGTGGGGATGTATATAGTTGAGTCTCCGACAGTTGCTTTTGATTACTAAGATTCCTATACTTTCTAAGGACATAGACAAAGAAGATAAAACTGAAAAATTCTAAAAGGAAATTCCATTATGTTAGGAAAATTATGTAATTGAAAAAGAATAAATATTTATGGCATCTTAACACTTTGGGAAACATAAAGCAGGTTGAAGTTGTCTTTGGATCCTTCTGATCTAAGTTTCTCTCTCCTCCAAATTTACCTTTTGTAACCTCTTTAAAATCCCTGCCTAAAGTCTTCTTACCATCCAACCAGGTCTGCGCAAGTATCAGATGACCCCAAATCCCGACTGCCTTCATTGTGCTGGGCAGAATTCCAAAGATTTCACCCTGTATTCCCATTTCCTGGTTATTGAATTAAACCCTAATCTAGGCACTGTTATGAAGGGACTTTGCAGATGAAGTTAAGTTATAAACAAGCTGACTTTAAGATACAGAGATTATCCTGAGTTATCTGAGTGGACCCAATGAAATCAGGAGTCTCAGCAGAGGATATGCAGAAGAAGTCATGGGGATTTGTCAGAAAAGGTGATTAGAGAGATTTAAAGCATGAGAGGGACTCAACCCACTGTTGCTGACTTGGAGGAAGAAGCCCACTAGTCAAGGAATGTGCACAGCTTCAAGAAGTTGAAAACAACAGTTAGAAAGGAAACAAGATCTCAGTCCTACAATTGCATGAAATACTGCCTACAACTTAAAAGACAGTTTAGAAGAAAATTCATTTATAGAACTTCCTGAAAGAAATGCAGCCCTACAGACATTTTGATTTCAGTCTAGTGAAACCCAGAGCAGCAAAACAGCTATACCTGACTTTTAGAACTATGAAATTATAAGTAGGTGTTGCTTTAAGTTGTCAAATTATGATCATTTGTTACAGCAGCAATAAAATAGTACTGTTGGTAGTCCTTCCTAGTCTTTAGCAGAAAAAACTTTAAACATTTGCTAATATAATTCACATAATAAATGAATTATATTTAACTTTCAGGAGTATTTTTTATTTTTTTAAGAGGACCCATCAGTCAAAATGATGTTTCTAACAGCTGAAAGTACAGGATGGATCATTTTTGAGATGTGAGACCTTCTAGCATCCCTTGCTTACTCAGCTTTCCATGGATCTCTGTCCACACCCTGGCATCCTTTACCCTTACATACTACCCTTGTGTCTACCACACGTGTTCCATACACACAAACACAAGCACACTGTGAAAAATCAAAGATTCTGGACACCATATTTTTAAAGCCTCTTGACTACCGAGTTTAATAAATAAAACAGACCTATTTGCATAATCATTTCCTTCAGAGCTGTGGTCCCTATTAGGCAAAACTTGCTGGTTAGAAATACCTAGTTCACTAGTCTTAGAATTTTGTCTATAAGCCCTCAACTGGTCAGAATTTGACATGTGATTGTTAGCATGGTGCTAGCATGTGTGTAGTGTGTTATTAATGTGAATTCTTTTGTTTTTCTCAAATCTTCAAATCTTGTTTTCTTCAAATCTTTTAAGATTAATTATCTAGTTTTGTGACCATAGCTCTATGTAAAACCTTTGAACATTTTGAGTGAGTTAACAAGTTCTATAAACCATTGAATTAAAAAAAATTCAATTACTAAATTTGTTATATTAGTTAAAAATATTTAATAAGCTGACACATTTGTTTTATATTTTATTGATGTATAATTGACATATTAGTTTCAGATATGATTTTAATATTTGCATATTATAGAATTATGATTATAGCAATAAGTGTAGTTACCATCTAGCTTCATACATAATTATATTTTTTCTTGTAATGAGAATTTTTAAGATTTTTATCTTAGTAACTTTCAAATATGCAGCATAGTATTATTAATTATAGCCATCATGCCGCACATTGTATCAATATGATATATTTATAACAGGAAGTTTGTACTTTTTGACTCCTTTAAACTTTCTTATGCATAATCACCCATTGCCTCTGGCAACCATAGAATTCTCTGTATCACTAAGCTATCCCTGCCTAAGATTTCACATATAAGTGAGATCATATGATATTTGTCTTTCTCTCTCTGACTTATTTAACTTAGTAAAATTCCCTCAGGGCCTATCCATGTTGTCACAAATGGCGAGATTTAATTCTTCATGGCTAAATAATATTCCACTGTATACATCTAATCAGCATTTTCTCATCATTCATCCATTGACGGACACTTAGGTAGTTTCCATATCTTAGTTGTTAAATCCAAAGCTTAGCTATTGTAAATGATGCTGCAATGATTAGGGGTGGGGCGCATATATCTTTTAAAATTAGTATTTATATTTATTTGGATAAATAGCTAGGAGTGGAATTGCTGGATCATATGGTAGTTCCAATTTTCAATTTTTTGAGAAACCACCATACTGGCTTCCCACCAACAGTGCACAGGTATTCTCTTTCTTCCATTCTCGCTGACATCTGTCATTTCTGTTTGATAAAAAACATTCTAATGGGTGTAAGGTGATATATCATTGTGATTTTGAATTACATTTCCTTGATGATTATGATGTTGAGCATCTTTTTATATACCTGTTGGCCATCTTTATATCTCTTTTGGAAAAATGTGTATTTAGATCTTCTGCTCACTTTAAAATCTTTATTATTATTATTATTATTATTATTATTATTATTATTATTGAGTGTGTTTTTTAATATATTCTGAGTATTAACCTCTTATCAGATATATGATTTTCAGATATTTTCTCCATTTCATAGCTTGCCTGTAACTATGGAAAATTAGATCTTACAACTTTACTGTATTGATTAGTCTTCATAGCTTTTTGGTGGAGTCTTTAGGGTTTTGAGTATATAATACTTTCAAATAGTGACAGCTTTTCTTTTTCATTTCTAATTTAGGTGCCATTTCTTTTTCTTGTCTGATTGCTCTAGCTAGGACTTCTAATATTATGTTGAATAAAATTGTCAAGAGGGAGCATCCTTGTCTTGTTTCTGATCTGAGAGAAAAAGCTTTCAACATTTCACCATTATGATGTTATATGTAGGATTGTCATAGGTACCTTTATAATGTTGAGGTGTGTTTCCACTTAGACCCACTTAGTTGAGAGGATTTGTCATAAATGCTGTTTAATTTTGTCAAATGAATTTCCGCAATGTGTTGAGATAATTATATGATTTTTACCTTTCATTTTGTTAATGTGGTATATCACCTTGATCAATTTACAGTTGTTGAACCATCCTTGCATCCTGGGATCACAGTGTATTATCCTTTTAATGTATTGTTGAATTTGGTTTGCTAACATTTTGATGAGGTTTTTTACATCTATGTTCACTAGGGACATTGGTAATCTTGTGGCATTCTTGTCTGATTTTAATATCAGGGTAGTTTGGAAGAGTTTCATTCTTCTACTTTTTGGAAGAGTTGAGAAGGATTAATACTAATTTTTCTTTATATGTTTGGTTGACTTCCCACATCAAGTAATCTTATCTCGGACTTTTGTTTTTGGAAGGTTTTGGATTATGGATTCAGTCTTCTTACTAGTAATCTGTTCAGTTTTTTTTTTTTTTTAATTTCTTTATGAGTCAGTTTTGATTGTACATTTTAAGGACTGTATTTTTTTTTATAGAATGTTAAATTTGTTGGCTTATAATGTTCACAGTAGTCTCTCATGATCCTCTGTATTTCTGTGGTATCAGTTGTAATGTTTCTTTTATTTCCAATTTTGAGTCCTCTCTCTTTTTTTGGTGAGTCTAGTTAAAGCTTTTTCCACTTTGTCTATGTTTTCAGAGAACCAACTTTCAGTTCATTGATTTTTTTCTATTGTCTTTTCGTTTCTATTTCATTTAACACTGCTCTGATATTATTTCCTTCCTCTTTAGGATTTGTTTGTTCTTTTTTTTTAGTTCTTTGACTTGTGAAGCTAGATTGTTGGATATTTTTGTTTCATGATGTAGCATTTATTGATATGAAACTTCCCTTTTAGAACTATTTTTGCTGCATCCTATAAATTTTTGTATGTTGTATTTTCATTTTCATTTGTCTGAAGATATTTCTTTTGATTTCTTTTATCCATTGGCTGTTCAGCAGCATGTTGTTTAATTTCCAGGTATTTGTAAATTTTTCAGTTTTCTTATAATTTACAATTTCATACCACTGTGGTCAGAAGAGATGCTTGATATTTCTTGTTAAACTTATTAAGGCTTGTTTTATGACCTAACATATAATCCTGGAGAATGTTCCTTCCATATGTGCTTGAGAAGAATGTATATTATGTTGCTTTTGGATGAAATGTTCTGTATATGTCTGTTAAATACATCTGAAATAACAAATAGTTTAAGGACTATGTTTTCTTATTGATTTTCTGCCTGGATGATCTATCCATTGATGTAAGTGGGGTGTTAAAATAGCTTTCTATTATTCTATGACTGTCTATTTCTTTAAGTCTGTTAGTATTTGCTTTATTTAGGTGCTTCTATACTAAGTGTACAAATATTTACAAATGTTATATCCTCTTTTTGAATTGACCCTTTTATCATTATGTAATGTCCTTCTTTGTCTTTTATTGACATCTTTGTTTTAAAGTCTATTTGTCTTACACATCTTTCTTTTCTGTTTATATAAGGTATTTTTTAATCCATTTAATTTCAGTATCTGTGTGTACTTATATCTGAAGTAAGTCTCTTGTAGGCAGGCAGCACATAAGCAGGTCTTGTTTTTAATTCATTCAGCCACTTTGTGTCTTTTAATTGAAGAATTTAGTCTATTTACATTTGAAGTAATTATTGATAGGTATGTGCTTATTGCCATTTGTTAATTGCTTTTTTATGAAATGACACCTTTTTAAATTTTTAAATTTTTTATGCCTATGGCACCCAGTCTTTCTAGGTGGTCTCCCATCCAAATAGTAACCAACCCCGACCCTGCTTAGCTTATGAGATCAGACAAAATCCTGCGTTTTCAGGGTAGCATAGATGAAATTATACCTTTTGATAACTTACATTCTACAGGCAATTTTTTCAAAAACATTTTATTTGGAGACATAGTCTAGAATGAACTTGCATGCCTAGTCCATGAGTTTGATAAGCCACCCTGACTTTCCATTATGCATCTTCTTAGTCTAATTTAAATAATTTATATGAAATATTAATAGAATTTGAGAATTTCAAATTTTTAAAAAATTGATGTTTATCAATAAATAATTTTAGAGTTCGGTATATTATATTAGGTGATGGAGAAGGACACTCATGGGAATGGGTCACAATTTATATTCTCCAGGATTTTTAGTGTACTAGGGTAGTTCTATGTTTTATGAAATGTGAACTATCTCATCTTATTAAAATGTTTATCAAAAATTGTATAATTTCAAAGGAAACTGAGCAGAACAAAATATAAACTCTATTCACCTCAAGGTGGTAATACTTTAGCTGGTGAATGGAAATTTCTCAGTACCCCTATTGCAAATGAGTAGTGGATTCAGCAACTTTTGTTTTTAACAGGGTCTTTGGGAATCATTTCTTTGTGTTTGAAAAGATAGTCACAATCCATGGGAATCTTAAGTGCTGTGAGGTATGCAGACAGTTTAAGGAAGAACATTGATGGATTATGTTAATGGAAGCATAAATAGGTTTCCTGAGGAGCTGATGCTCAAGAAGGCACTGGACAGACAATGAAGAAGCCAAGTCATTTCAGTAGGATCATAGAAGAGAGGGGATGTCAATGTGTAGGTGGATTGGAAGGATATTTGGACACTGACCTGGTTAGAGTAATTCCTGTCTGTGGAGCTCCTCTGTGACCTGAAAAGGGGTTTCATCTTTTTCTATGTGCAGGAGGCTGTGACCTGTGTGATGTCATGGTCTATCTATGTCTAGGTACCCCCATTTTTCCTGCCCTTACCCCACACCTCTCATCACTGCTACTCCTGAGTATTTATATGCAGTTGAAATCTGATTAAAATAAACTAGGGCAGTCTGAAAGGAGAGATACAGTCACAAAAGAGCTGCCTCAGTAGGGGTTACATGAAGGGGAAGGAGGTGTTCCTGCTAACCTGTGGTGGGCAGGAGTGTTTTTGATGATGATAAAAACTGTGTTTAAACCTTGACTCACTGGAGTTACAGAAGCACATCACTTACACTATAACCTCAGTGTCTTTTTTTATCTGAAATGTCTGCAAACCACCCAAGCATAACAGTAATATCTATGAAAGATGGCGACAACAGCACAGTGATTCCTGCCTCATACCAAAGGCAACTTGACCTTAAGCAGGGAAAAAGAGTTTCTGCCCACAGAATGGGGATGGTCTGAAGGGAAGATTAAGCCATAAACATTGAACATTTCTGTCACAGGAAACCGAAGTGATCTCTTGTAGCTTCTCATTCTACCTGAGGTGCCATGGTTGGTATTAAACAATATGAGATTAAGCTCTTGTCAGGCAAACTAATGAATTTTGGATTGATATCCGTCATCTGCAATGCTAGTGACATTTTTGATAGGTATGATTTATAGGGCCTTCATTGAATCTGTTCATGAAAGGAGTTGTTTATTTTGGCTGATGGGCAAAGTTTCTGATGTTCCCATTGGAAAATGCTGAAGGCCAATGGGATGGCCATCTTGAAGGTGCTCTCTGGCTGTCTGGGGGCAGGTCTTTTATAAATTTGTAATCAAGACCTCAGAGAACTAACTAATGAGAGCCTGTTGGCTTGGAAATTGTTTTGGTGACATTTGACCAGTGGAATGCTCCTGGAAAATATATGTCTGCTATTCAGCAACAGCTGCTAAAGGTAAAAATTCTAGTGTCTGAAGAGTGGGGCAAGGATTTTAGTCCTCCAAAATGATGGTGAAATAACAATATAATTCAAAGATTAAAATTGGGGTTTTATTTTCTCTTGGAGAATTTTATAGCTCATTGTAGATCACTTTTCTAACAGAAATGATTTGAAAGTTTGCAAACAAGTGGATGCTGTGGGGGTCTTCCAGATTTCCCTTTAAGACCAAAACACTTAATCCTTCAGTTCCTTAAATGTGATGGCTCTTAATAGCTCATAGGTGGGTCTCTTTCTGAAAACTGCCCTCTGCTGAAGGAAATTGCCTTGTCTAAGTTTGTGTCTCTTTTCTGGGTCAGTTTATATTTAATGATTTGTAAAGATTAGGGTAGAAAGGCCTCCTTGCTCAAGTCAGAACATCTCTGTTGAGCCATTCCAACTCCAGGGTTTTCCATTGGTCAGCCAAAGCCTTTGTCACAAGTGCATCATGGTTCAACTGCTATCTGCTCAATCCAGTTTCCCTTACGTATCATTCCTGAGACCACTCTTCAATCAACTTCCTGAATATAAATCTCAACCTAGATTCTGTTTCCCAGGGAACTCAGCTTGCAACCAGAAAGTGATAGTTGGGAGAGGTGGGTATAATGGGAGAAGTGTATCAGGTTAGCTACAAATAAAATTTCAGTTTTGAAAATGGAAGAACATTGATGATATCTTGGAGATTCCAAACCTGGGGATCTGGGAGGATAATGTTGCTTTAGGCTGAAAAGAATCCTCTTCTCATCACCTCTTGAGTTGCATAATTCAAGCCGATTGCATGAGAAACCAGGCCCTTACTACTTTTGTTCCCAACAGGAAAATATCACAAAGTGCCTGGCTATTGGAATTTCAGCGGTAGATTCAACCTATAATAATAAAAAAAAAAGAAAATGGAGAAGAGAAAATCATTGTTGAAGTGCTAAGCAAAAGAGAATATACATAACTAATCTTATACTTCAAATCTTTTGGTAATGTTTTTCAAGAGATGGAATGGAAAGATAGAATCTGGGATCAGAGTGAGATCATTTAAAAAATATATAGCATCTATTAGGACATACACACAGAAAACTATGCTCTGAAGTCAACAAAAACTCAGCAATAAAATCAATATGCTGAATGCACGCTGATTTTATGTATTCGGGCAGTGATCATTGGGTAGCACAGGCAATGGCAGCTCTCACAAACCAGGAGCCAGCCTTCTGGTTCATATCCAGAGGGATATTATTCATATCTTTGGTCTATGCTGAGAGTGACAATTCATATGATGACCCTTGCCCCAAAGTAATTCCTAGAAATTCCACACTGTTGCTTTTTACTCTAAATAATGATAGGTCTTGATTTTATTTCTTTTGTCTGCCTGGGCTCAGCGTAAGATAGCAATTTTACTTTCATTTCTCTTTCTTAGTATAGTACTTAAAAGGTTATAATTCCAAGATGTTGACAGAAAATTCAGCAGGAGAAAGAATTTCAGGACTGTAGAATAATAATCCACTGAAATGCCATCTCCCAAAATGAGCAGCTGACAAAAATAGTGTCTAATTTATTCAGCAGTTGGAGGGTGATTTCCTTTATCATGAAGTGTTTGGCTTTCATTTCCAAAAGATTAAGGAGTACATATTCTTATACAGGCTAGGCCTCACACATGGGCCAACAAGGGTGGCCCCTGGGGGCAGGGGTGATTTCAGGACTTCTGAAGAAGTTTCTTGCTCCTAAAGTTCTTTTGTTAGAGGTTAAGCTTAAAATGTTAGAACCTCAGTGACAGTAGCTTATGTAAGAGAATAGAATGAGATATATATTTTTTCTTCCCTGAGAGCTTTTCTGTCTGAGAAAGCAGAAAAGAAGTTGTGCATAAGTTATACCTACAAGGACACAGAAGAGAGGATCTGAATGAAAAACTATATGGGGTTGGGTGAGTGGGGCACAATGAGAAGGAGAAAAGAAGATTTCAAAGACCAGCTTTAACTAGCTCACCTTATCTAATATGCCACCTGTAGTGACGTACTCAGGACTTCAATCGAATAGGCTTGTTTGAAGAGCATTTTAACTGTTCCTTTTCTTGCCATTAAGGTTCTGAGTAGACTTCCATGTTTGAGACATCTGATATTTCCTACCATTAAGTTACTGTTTTAAACTTTATCCTTACATCTTTCTCTAGGTTAGTAAAGTTGAATTCATACCAAGGAACCCTGATAAAAGGCAGTCTCTTCTCTCTAGCCATGGCCTGGTTGCATGTGTGGTCAGAGTCAATTGGTGCCATGAACACCCCTCACTCCTTAATATCTCCCCGACAGCTACTGTAATAGACACTCTCTGGGTTTGAGGGTAGCAGTTATGTCTTGGGAGTGTAGGCCCCAAAATGGGTTGTGACTAGATGTGACATGTGTTACAAAATACATTACCACTAGGTATTGCAATGCATTAGAGTTTACTACTGATTTACTTTGTAATAAATTAGACAAGGATCAAAATTGTATCTTTAGAAGCATTACTTTAGCCAAAAGTGGTGTAGGTCCCTGGAATGGTAGAAATGCCATGGTTCAGCTACATGAGGGTGAATGTACTCAAATAAGTTCAGACAGAGGAGATCTGAAAACAGTAGAATTAAAACACTGCTACTTAAGTGCTGTGGTGTCTTTTGCGAAGAGTTTCACCTGGATGTCGGTGTCAACAACCTTCATCAGTTAGAATGACAAAACTCAGTCAGCTGTCCTTTTGGTGTGTCTGACAGGGCCCAGTGGGGTGAATTTGTCCTTTTCACTATGTGGTCTCAGAACCCTCTGGCCAGTGACATTTTTGTAGAGAGAGTTAGGAACCACAAGGAAAGAGTTTTCATGAGCAACTTGGTCAAGGTTTCTTAAGCCGCAGTGTGTATACAAATCAACTGTGGGTCTTGTTAACATGTAGGCTCAGATTTGGTATATTGTGATGGGGCCTGAGAGACTGCAGTTCGAAAAGCTCCCAGGTGATACCAATGTTTCTGGACCACAAGCCACATTTTATCAGTCTATAAGCAAAATTAATAATAAGTATGTAATAAAGTAAGTTACCAAGAGATACTTGTTCCCTTTGGCAGATATCTTAGAAATCACTGGCTAAGTCTCCCTCACATCATAGTTTGGTTAATCAGATTGATTTCTCCGCTGATCTCTCTTCCAAGGCTAAAGTCTCAGGAAGTAAGTCTCACACTACTGATGAGTAAAAAGAGAACATCCCCAAATAGGAAATAAACAGTATGCTGAGAACAGTGCACTGACTCAGGAGTCATAAAACCTGGTTCTGGTTCCAGTTCTGCCACTTACTAGCTGGGTGACCTAAAGCCAAGCACTTAACCTGAGCTTCACTGAGAAGAATGACAGTGCCTTCCCAGCCTTGCTCCTGCAATCAGTACTCACGCATTAGAGGAGATGGAACTGATCCACTGTGATGGGTTCTCATGAATGTTTTGAGACAATGTTTAGTTAGGACAGGCCTACCTGGCACACAGACGTGGCAAGTCCTGAGGAAGATGGTGTGAGTGCAGTGGGCAATTCAGAATTCCTTTAAGATAAGTTTTCCTTTAAGATGGGTGCTCCCTGCAGGCCCGTCCACGCACAGTGGGAGTCATGAGCAATGACTGTGGTCAGGTTTCCACACCACCCTTCCGCGAGGGTGGCAGAGAGACAAATGCAGTTTATTTTCTCTGGCTCAGCAGCTCATTTGCATAACATGCAGGAGGCAGAATGCAAAGGAAGGAAAATATTAAGTGGGGCAGAAAATGCTAAAATAGGTCAAGGGAGGAAATGAAATAGAGCATTTCTGTTCTTTTCAGAAAATGCTGTTAAAATTAGACCTGCCACAGAACACAAGATCAGTATGGTAAACATTTTTCCCCCCAGTTGCTAAGAGCTAAGGGCTGACTAAAGATACATATTGTGTATTGGACACGACGTGTGTTGTTTTGGCTTGGGAGGGAGAGGGTACTTTTCTCTAGCCACGCTAGGTCCTTGGTAAAAGAAACATGCAGGCAAACTTTTTGCATCAGTTCCACTTTCTATGACTCCTTTCCCTCATACCTTTTCACAGATGCCTATTTCTCTTTGTTTAAATTAATTCATATTGATGTAAATAACATGACTGGTTACCTTTCCAGGCAGTGTTTGTTTGTCTCACACTCTAAAATTATAAAACAATTTACTTTTGCTATGATATTCATTAATATTTTGAGGTTAGTAATATAGTAATACTTATCTTGAAGTACTATACTAAGGGCAGACTATCAGGTTCTGTGATGGACATGTTTATTCTGTTGGTCTGAGTCCTTCTTTCTAGCACTGTAAAATCTCCCCTGTGCCCTTCAACATAGAAAAACCTACCTGCCTCTGATGGATTGCAAAAGAGAAGAATATATAAAACTCTGGACTTCCAATGCAAAAAGCAGTTCTATGGTGTCAAGTCAGACTCTTCACCTATTGGTTTTTATTTTACCTGCCAGCATGGTTTCCCTGCTCTAGGAAGCCTGACAACTGGACAAGTAAGAGAGGGTCCCATCAGACTCAGAGTCTGCATTTTATATTAGAGGAGGTTAGTAAAGTTCAGTATAAAACAACACACCAACAACACAATCTTGCAAATGAGATTGTCTGATATAGTATATCCACTATCATGGTTTGGTTCCTTCCTGTGTTTATTTTTAGTCTTTGTCCCATTTTCCTGTAAATAAATGAAGGGGATGTCACTGTGATTCCCTTACACCAAATCTAAAATCTTAGAACTAGAGTGGCTGGCTGAAATGTAAATCTTCCTGATGGGGCTAAGGGAGGGAGGACAGGAACTTTATCAATTGGGGTCAATTAAGGGACTCAGTGGGGGTTAGAGATTGAGAATTCGTAGGTCATGGTGCTAAATTTCAGGTTCCTAGATGAGTGAGCAGAAATTAATCATCATCTAGAACACTATAGAGATTTACCATAGAATCAAATATACCTTGATGGACCCTTTATTTTTCTGAGGATAGTAATAACTAGTGATGGAATACCTAAGCTGGAAGGATCTTAAGAAATAAGTGATTTACTTTGGAGGGATTTCTTCGTTTACCTGCAATCATGTAAAGCAGAAGGATGGTCCTCGCTGGAAGATGTATCTCTTGACTTCATTTCTTATAGATGTGACCATTATTCACTAGGAGACTTAGAGTCAAGTGGCAATGGCTCTGTTGTCATTTAGAAGAGCCAGGTACTATGGTGCTGTCCCAGATGGAAGTCTTGAGCTTCTTTTACATTTTGGCTTTAAAGAAAATATTTTCCTCTTAAAGATATTTCTTTGTAAATAAAGAATATGAGTCATCTTGCTTTAGAACTGGAAGAGAAAATCCACTTCTATAATTAAGCAATAATTATTATTCTTTCCACTGAGGGAGGACTTGGGGAGATAAACAACTCCCAGATAAATAAGGCTTAGAGGCCGTGGGCCAAGTCTTCTATTGATTCACAATCTATTTATCTCTCTCTTCCTTTCAAATAAAAAATAATGATTGTAATTTTTTTTAAATGATTCCCTTTTTTAATCATTTAAAATTGCTGTTTTCCTCCCTACTCAAAGCAGTAATTGCTTTTATAGCCCTATTGTAACTTGTGGGGAGGAGGGAAATAGAATAAACCGCTAAGAAAACCTGCTCACTTCCTGGGCAACATCTCTAAGTTACAAAACAGATTTGCAGTAGTCTACCTACCAAATCTCCTTCACGTCTCACTCTAGATTTTATGTGGAGATTTGTGGTGGAAGACAAATAATTTTGAATGTGCTAAGTGCGTTGGGTACTGTAGAGAGGAATATTTTGGGAACAGATATTATAGGTAAATAGCTTGGAAGGCAACTGTATGAGCTGACTTTGAATTTGGTGTGTAGGAGGGACACAAGGGCAGGACTAGGATATGAAGTCCTGGGTTTTGCCACTTACCTATGTGTAAATTTGGGTGGCGACTCACTTAATTACTTGGTGTTTTGTTAATCTTTCAAGAAACTATTATAATTCCTAATTTGTCTACCTCACTGCGGTAGTGTTTGTGTTATTAAATTATATATATATGTATATATATATCATTAAATTATATATATGTATATATATATATATCATTAAAATGATATATATTCCAAGTAAATATTACTGTAGAATATGTGGACTTGGGGGTCATAGGACCTGGGGATTGGAACCACTCTACAAAGTGAATGTTGGACACAAATGTTTTCACACTTCCCAAATTCCTTAAATGAGAGATAAAATAAACCAAAAGAAAATTTTGAAATTGACATATGTTTTAATTTTAAAAAAGGGGGGAATAGTCCTCTAAACTTAAAAACAGCTCTTGAGGTTTATGTTATATGGGGATAAAAGAAAACAAGACCATGATTGGGTCAAAATAGAATAAACTGCAAAGCCCTCTGATAACAGGTAAGGTAGTCATTTGTGGTGGTTCAGTAAGTAACCTGGTGGGTCAGTCAGTCCACAGATGGCTTATTACCTGGGCATAATGTCGGAATATCTACCTGATATGCTATGGGAATGGAATGAGATGGTCCAAGAAAAAATGCTCAATATAGTGTCTGGCACATAAAATATACGTGATGAATGGCTTATAGAGATAGCTATATGAATTTTAGAGGGAGCATACTGCTGACCGCATTGTATAATTTCAGACACATTGAAAAACCTGCTGATTCAAATAGTGCCCCTTTCAATATTTCTCTCTTTTTTGCTGTACTCTTCCTACTCAAAAACTTCCCATTCCCAGAAATTAGATACCATTCTACCTACTGAGGTGAAGCAGTAAGCACCTTTTGCTAACCACTGGACACCCAGACCTTCAAAGAATGCTTGGCGCAAAGTCATGTGCAGTAAATATGTGCTTAGTAAATTTATGGCAGCTATGTTCCCTGTGGTCCATTCCCAGAGTGGTGTCAGTTAAAGAAATGCCTGATCTCAAAATAATTGCAAAATAATGTGATTCGCACAGACGGCAGTCTTGACACACATTTCTCCAACATGAGGAAAAGGATACAAAGTCCACAGCAACCCTTCCTAAAATGCTTTTTCTCTCAATAATCTCTCTTCATAAAGAAAGCAACTCCTTTACTTTTACAGGTTTCTTAAGCTGAGCTTCCTTCATCCCTCCCCTACTGTATCTTTTTCATCTGCGTTGTTTTCTTTCCCATCTGTACCAGAACCTTCCAGAAGAGCTTGTCTGACAAAGCAGGACCCTCTGAAGAGGGTGCAAAAGTGAAAAAATACTGCTAGTGCAAAGCTAAAACCTTCTTTAGTTGGCAGCGAGAGAAAAGCTGGCAACACCTATATAAGGATTTATTGCTGTTGATTTGTTAACTGAATAGTTGGTTGAATGAGTAAACCTTTAATAAACTCTTCTGGTTTTACATCTCAGCAACTGCCATCTGTGAAAATCACTTGAAAATTAATAATCTACTGCTTTTAGATAGATCTATTTTTGTCAATATATGCTACTTAGATATTTTATTTTTACCTAACATTTATTTTATGTGTTTTTTATGCCCAACTAGTAAGTAGGCTTTTTGAGAGAGTTTTATGTATAGTACCTAGCATACTGTTTTATACATAGTGTGCAATAATATTTGTAGAGATAATTTAAAGACCTTATCTAGCAGAAAAGTGTTGTCTAAGAGGTGCCATTATTAGCCATTAGGCTGACAAAATATTTTATATAAATTCAAGATATTTAGGAAGGGATGGATGAGGCTCAGGTCATGGGGGATTAAGAAACAAAATAGGCTTGGCATCAGTGGAGGAAGACTAGTAGGGGGTGTGGATGAGAGCTGAGCAGCAAGAGAGCATTGGGTGGGAACTTACCAGAAAGAAGAAAGATAAAGGAAAAGAGAGGGAGCCATTAGAGTAGCATAAACTGTATTAGATTGTACTATTGTTCCAAGTGATTTCATCTTCCTCCTCCCCAGCGAGCAAATTTTATTTCCCACTCAATTGCCTTTTTCACATGACTTACTTTGGCCAATGAAATGTGAATGAAAGTGATATGTTTTACTTCTAAGTAAAACTTCAAAAGCCGTTGTGGGATTCCTCTGTTGCTCTCTCTTTTTTTTTTTTTCCTGACACAAGCTTAGCATGTTACATATGGGTCCTGCTCCTTTAGGCTGGTCTAGGATGAAGATGTAGGTAGATTTGAAGCCACAGAGCAAAAACTTAGTAATATTTTTTAAAATTAATTTTTTTCTAGAGGAAAAAAAATGTGCCATGAATCACTGTCTTGGTCTAAGTAAATTTGTTTTACAAAGATAGAACCATAGATATGCCTAGCATTCTCCAACTTCCAGAGATAATTGAAATGACCTGCATTAAAACATATGTAAGTGAAAATAAGAAATATGGAAGTGTTGACTGTATCTATAATAAAGAAATTCTCATGAATTATGTATTTCTTTTGAAAATATTCTACTTCAAGTTATAGAATACACAGAAAGAATTGTAAATTATTATCCAATTCTAAGATGGAAAATAATCAAGGCAGTCAATTTTTTGGGGTAACAATATATTATCTTTCATCTCTGAACCATTTTGAATTTTAGATATAATCAGGGAAAACTTTCTGGTTTTGAACCCTTATAAAATTTCACATATTTGTCATTTTGAGAAAAACATACTTTGTTTTTCACAAGCAGAAGTTTACCAGTTGACATACTAAGATGATTTACCAAAAATTAGAATAGCAGCTAAGACTGGGAGTATGCCTCAATGCAAGTAGGAGAAGTAGAGCCACTAGTAGTTTCTATATTTAGAAAATTGACTTTATGCAGTGTTTTCATCTCAATTTTCTTGGGGCTTTGGAGATAGTTTCTGGGCCAGTAGAAGAAGCAGCATCACTTAAACTAGCCCAAGTGGTCTCTGGCCTATCCATTCAGGAGCACAGAATTATTTCTTGTTATGTTCTTTACCTCTTTGTTTTAACTAATATAAACCAAGAGAGATAAAGCTTCTAGGCAGAACCTAATAATAATTACTGCAATTGTAATTATAGTGGCTAATATTTATGAAGTATTTTCCATGGGCTGATGTATCAATCAGGATTCTTTTGGTTACAGGTGACAGAAACTCCAACCCCAGGTACCCAGGCACAAAGGAGAATTTGGTGTATCATGTAATCAAGCATGAATGAAACAGAGAAATAGCTGGCTTTGAAAACAATTCAGACCAAAGACTGGAAATCTACCAGCACCAGCTTAGATTGGGTGCTACTCAGAGGGCACCAGTCACTGAGGCAAGGGAGGCAGATTGGGTTACGTGATGGCATCTTCCATACTGACACTTGCCAGGGACAGGTGCTGGGTAAACATAACGTTCACTGTTGACTAGAGTTAGACACATGCTAAGCACTGTGACTGATTTAGTTCTTACCAATTTTAGAAAGGGAGCACTCTCATTATCTCACTTTTACAGATGAGGAAGCTGAGGCTTTAGGAGGCATTGAGACCCACAAGTGAATCTAAAATGATCTCACAGTTCATTTCTGTTTGCCTAATTTTTTAAAGTCCTGTGTTTTACTTTTTTAGTTTTTTCCTCCCCCTCTTTAACTACTCCCTCCCCCTGCCCCCATCACTTCCAACCCTGGCCTATGGATGTTGCCATTTCCCCTTAAGAACTGGATCTCTGAAGGAAGAACATCTCCTCCCACATGCTCCTGGCATGCACCCAGGGCCTGGCACCTCTGGGGCAGTTTCCCCAGGGACCTGGCCTGTGGCTCCACCTGGTGTGTGAACCCAGGACCTTCTGTGGTACAGCAAACATGCTAACCACTACCCTATGGAGCCACCCTCAACTTTTTTAGTTTTTTGTTTTTAAGATTGTCTCTGACACTCCATCCCATGTTTATCTCTTTCTCTCTTGAACTCCTAGGACACTAATTTTTTAAATTATGTTTTTAATACCCATGGGCTTTTTTGTATTGTAAAGTAGTATTTCCTCAGTTTCTAAACTATGTTCTTTGAATGCAGATGCTACATGGTCACATCTGCGAACATCTTGATGCTGATCAATTTTCATCCAGCACTTTACATCATGACTCTTTTAACCAAGTACACAGTTTTTTTTCAGTGTGTTTATATGTACGTAGGTTTGTTATACTTAGAATATTACTGGAATTTAGCTGTCATTAAATTTAAATAAGCTTTATTTTTAGCACTTTTTCTTTGGCTGTGATGACCATCAAATATTTTTCTAACTGTGTACACCAGTTGTGAAAAAAGGCCTGAGATGATTACTAAAATAAAGTCAGTACTACTTATTCTGAAGTCAAGTAAGTGGGAGTCATAGTCCCAGCCAGAGATAAAAAGAGTATGACTTTAGAAAGATATTAAAAGGCTACATAAAAACACTGAAGCAAACAATAAATGTGAAAAAGTATCATGCTGAATTTTTACATAAATTAGATCATTAAAGGAACAATTGTTGAAAAACCATTTAGCACAAACTAATTTCCAACCTGCTTACAATATTTTTTAGTATTGTATGAATTATTTTTAGATGACATGTTTTGTTTTTAACCTAAAAAAATTATTGTTTTAAAATAGACTTGTGAAATTTTAAGATGAATAAAAATACAGTAAGGATTATCAATTACAAGTTGTTACTTTGGACTGATGACTTCACTTCTCTTGGGCTCAATTTTGTTCTCTGAATGTCATGGCGATGTAGTTGAGCTGAAGCATCCTAGGGTGCATCTTCCCACACTAATAGTCCTTTGTATTTGCTTTTGGATTTTATGTTGATCATAAATTGATTAAACATTTATAAAAATATTAAGCCCTTTTTACTGCAGGCAATGTGTTGAAAAATAGTTGGCACTTTAGGTCTTAGCTAAATAAAATTTACTGATTTTATTGAATGTGAACTATAAATGGTCATACCTATTATACAATTAGAAAAGATGGTAAATTTCATATTCTCACATAGATGAAGCCTAAAAAACAGGTAAAATTAATAGGATCAGATTCTGTGGATAATATAAGTAGATGGATTTTTAGGTTTATAGTGTCTGGTCATAATTAAAGATTGTGGGAATAATTCTTAGATTCCTTGATTTATTCTATCAAAAGACATTTACCCACATGTGAGTTGCTAACTTATTTTCTTAGTTTTGTTTTACTCAGGATCTTTCTATATCTGACACAGGTTTAGTGCTACACAGAAGAATTTCACTGTTTCTGGTAAGGTAGCTCATAAAATTCAGCATCCTTCATGACATATAGTTTTAAGTTCTGCACAGGGCCTTGTGTAATGCTAGAGCCATGATATGTACTTCAGTGAGGTTGAATCAGAGTTATCCTTTATCACAATGTGTCAGGCCTGCCCCTGATATTTACAGTACTTAGGGAAGAATAGAAGTGGAGGCTCAAATTCCAGTGTGTCTAAATATTTAACGGGTGTACATCAAACTAGTGAATTGTTAATTCTTAGGCATTCTTTTCTTCCTCCTTGGCTAATACATCTTCATAACAATCTGGAATGATGGGTTTGAGCTTAGGTTCTTGAACATACCCCTGGGTATAAGGCCACTTCTATTCTCTTTCCTGTCAGAGCCCTGTCCTGTACTGTGAGAGACCTTAAATGGGCAAAAGTAAATGTCCCAGTTCAAGGTTTACTTACAGCTTTGCCACAGTTGGATTCATCCCTTGGGCCTAGCGGTGTCCCCACCAGTGACTTGGTTCACCTTGGGATGACAGGCTAATGAAGAGGCCCATGTGGGGAATTTTGGGAGATACAAGTGCCAGATGGACATATTTGTGTAGATCATGGCTATAGAAGGGTCAGTGTGGCTGGAGAGGCACCTCTGGCTCAGTTCAGACTCTAACCTAAGGAACAGCATTAGAAGAAGCCAAAAGAATTTATTTCAAGTTTACTGGGAGACTCAAGGGCATAAATGAGCCAGGTTTTGGGAATGAGGAAATATCCTCTCCTTTTTTTTTTTCTTTTTGTTGTTGTTGCTGTGTCTCTGCAGCTTTTAATCTGTCTCTAGGCAGACCATTATTTTTTCAGTTTCACTGGTAAGCGTGGCAGGAAACCTTGGCACAGATTATTCCTGGTTATGTATGTTTTAGTCTGGGCAACCAGGAAGATGGTTTTCTTTCTCATTCTAAAAATTCCTGGACAATGACTTGAGTCTTCTTGAGTCAGGTTGCTCCTCCTCAACTAATGAACTATACACAGGGAATTTGGGTACTGTGCTCCATAAAGAATTTCATGGCAGATAATAAAGAGAAGTTTTATGAGAAAACTCTTGAAAAATTAAATGAAAATTATGAAAGATTTATTTTATATTGTAATTGTCACTAGGAGATAATTCACAGAAGAAAAAAGAATATTCAGCAATTATATAACATAGTCATTAACATCCTTTGCTTCATATTTGGCTTTTGTTTGACCATCATGAAGAAAACACTTTTTGCTTAAATATTTGAGGACTTTCTCAAGGGGTTCTCTTAACCCTTTGATATTTAAATCACTCTTTTGAAGCACCTATTCGGTCATCATTTTTTTGTTGTTGTTGTAGTTATCTATGGTTAACTCTACTTCACTCTCATTTTTCAAGAGTTTGCATATATTGTAAGCAGTTTCTCATGAGCACTTTCATAGACCTCATGAAATCTTGAATGTTCTGCAAAATGTGAAATTTCTTTGTAGTCATTTTGCATTGCATGTTTCTATGTTGACACAGCACAAATAAATGAAACACACTGGCAGAGATGTAGACCAGAAAAGATGGGTGGGATAGTTGGAGACTAAGTTTAAGAAATGTGGGGAACTCTTCCTCAACATTGTATTGGAAGTCTTAACCATGGTAATAAGGCAAGAAATAGAAATAAAAGGCATTCAAATTGGAAAGGAAGAAATAAAACTCTCATTATTTTCAGGTGACACAGTACTATATGTAGAGAACTCTAAAGATTCCACCAAAAAAACTGTTAGAACTGATCAATGAATTCAGTGACATAGCAGGAAACAAAATTAATATTCAAAAGTCAATGGCATTTTTATACTCCAATGATGAACTTTTGGAAAGAGATTAAAAAAATAATCCCATTTATAGTTGCATCAAAAACAATAAAATACCTGGGAATCAAATTAGAAGGAAGTAGAAGACCTGTTCTCAGAATATCATGTCATTGAAAAAAGAAATTAAAGAAGATAACAAATAAATGGAAGTGTATACTGTGCTCGTGGGTAGGAAGAAGAAACATCGTTAAAATGGTCATAGTACCCAAAGCAATCTATATAATCAGTGTAATCCCTATCAAAATACCAATGGCATTTTTCAGAGAGCTGGAACAAATAATCCTAAAATCTATATGGAACCATAAAAGATCCTGAACAGCCACTGCAATCTTGAGAAGGTAGAACAAAGTTGGAGGTATCACACTACCTGATATCAAACTATACTTCAGGGCTCAGTAATTAAAACAGCATGGTACTGGCATAAAAACAGACACATAAATGAATGGAACAGAATAGAGAGCCCTAAATAAATCCACACCTATATGCTCACTTAATATATGACAAAGGAGGCAAGACTATACAGTGAGGTAAAGACAGTCTCTTCAATAAATGGTGCTGGGAAAATTGGAGAGATACATGCAAAAAGAAAAAAAAAAAACTAGAACACGTTCTTACACTGTATGCAAGAATAGACTCAAAATGGATTAAAGACTTAAATATAAGACATGAAACCATAAATCTTCTAAAAGAAAACATAGGCAGCAATCTCTCTGATATTGCTACCAGTAATTTATTTTTGGACATCCCTCCTTGGGCAAGGGAAACAAAAAGTAAATGGAACCATATCACACTAAAAAGTTTTTGCATAGCAAAGGAAACCATTAACTAAATGAAAAGAAAACTGACTGAATGGGAGAAGATATTAGCTTATAATACATTTGATAAGAGGTTAATATTAAAAATATATAAAGAATTTATACAACTCAACAACAACAAAAACAATCCATTAAAAATGTGCAGAAAACCTGAATGGATATTTCTCCAAAGAGGAAATACTGACAGCCAGTAGACTTATGAAAAGAAGCTCAAGATCACTAATCATCAGAGACATGCAAAGTAAAAGCACAATGAGATATCACTTCACACCTGTCAGGATGGCTATCATTAATAAATCAAAAAACAAGTGTTGGTGAGGATCTGGAGAAAAGGGAACCTTTATGCACTGTTGGTGGGACTGCAAACAGTACAGCCATGATGGAAAACAGTCTGGAGGATTCTCAAAAAATTAAAAATAGATATACCTTATGACCCAGCAATTGTACTTCTAGGTATTTATCCAAAGAAAACCGAAATAATAATTTGTAAAGAACTATGCACCTCTATGTTCATGGCATCAAAATTTACAATAGCCATTATATGGAAGCAACCTAAATGCCCATCAACAGATAACTGAATAAATAAGTTATGGTTTATATGTACAATGAAATATTGCTCAGCCATTAAAAAAACAAAAACAAACACAAAAACAAAAAACAGTGGGATCCTACCATTTGCATCAACATGGATGGACCTAGAGGTTATTACGCTGAGTGAAATAAGTCAGAGAAAAATAAATACTATATGATTTCACTCACGTGCAGAATCTAAGGAACAAAGTGAATCAACTAATCAAAAACAGACTCACACATACAGAGGACAATCTGGTGATGGCCAGAGAGAAGGGGTGTTGGGTGGGGACTATGAGGTGAAGGGTTAAAGAAGTACAAATTAGTAGTTGACAGATGGTTATGGGGATGGGGAGAATGGCATGGGAAATGCAGTTAGCATTAATGTATTGGCTAGGTGGAAAACCAGAGAACAGAAAGAGTAAGCAATTAGGGTGATCATTTTATTAACTATGTAAATGTTGAACCAATGTATTATATACTTGAAACTACTAATAAAATTAATAAAAAAAAGGTAAAAAGAAATGGGTAAAATTAAAAAAAAGAAGTAGGAAGATAGGAAGGGATAAAAGTATAGGAGTTGGCTTTTTAATTTTTTATGTTTTAAAGAATTTTGCTTTACTATGAAATGTTATAACTGTAGAGATTCAGAAACTATATTTTCAGAAGATGAGGATCCCAAATAACAGCGATTAAAAGTGAAGTTTTGCACTCCTACAAGTTTGAATTCAGCAATGCCATTCATTTTTAATTTCTTCTGAGCAAGTAGCTATGGCCTGCAGTTTCTGCATCTTTAAAATGAGAACAGTACTCCTCATTGTGTAGCTGGAAGAATTAACAAGAGTGTATGATCTGGTTCTGGTCTTTTTCAGTAAACAAAAGGTATTTAATTGAGACTCGGGTGCACAAGATAAAAACTGAAAAAAGCTGCTATGTACATTTAGAGAGAATAGGGTTATAGAGATTTGGAGAAGAGTGGATATTCTGAGGAGCAGTCATGGAAGGTGTGAGCTTGAAGCTGGAGTCTAGAAAATAAATAGCTCATCTGAGGAAGTTGCACCACGCATCTAGTGCATCAGTAACTCAGGTTCTTTTTGGGATATCAGTTTAGCAATGTTTGGAGGGGGTTTTAAAGTTCAATCAATCTGAAATCGGTATTATAAAAAGAAGATATGTAGACTTCAGTTGTTTTATACATATATCAAGAGAAAAACTTTGTCTTCTCTTTTAAACTTATACTTGTAGCATGTTACTTAATACAGTAGTAAACAGTAAAATATTTCTTTTCAGTTTTATTTGTTCATCAGGCTTCCTTGGTTGAGTGCTTATGTTTATCACATGCTATGCCGGGTTCTGTCCCCTGAAGATCATGCATCAAACTCACATATTTATGACTTGTATGAGAGATTATAGATCAAATCTCTAAATCTATATTTTAGTTTATTTTCATATTTTGACAGCCTCCTAAATGAGAGCTTTCCATTCCATTTATTATTGAACTTATCACTCATTGACGAAAGATACGGAGAAGACAAAATCAAAATTTGGTTTTACTATGTTAGTCATACTAATTGAATTTATGTGTGAATTTATCTAACATTTATTTTAAATATTCGGGGTATTAGTTGTTACAGTGTCACATTTATTCTATTATAGCAAAATACAGAAGTAAACTGACCTATTTATTCTCTCTAGAGTTGTCCTCATCCATGGACTGTGTGGTTTACTCTGTGTTCACAGACATAATCTCAAGGTCATGGCCAAATCTCCAATTGACTATATACTGTTTAAAATGGTTCAATTACATTTCCCCAATTAAAAAAAAAAAGGCAAAATGATGATCTGGTAGTTATCATGTGTCCTAGGAAATAAAATGCAGGAGAGATTGCAACAGAACATTTCAGTTATCATCTTGTGCTGAAGAGATTTGATTGAAGGTTAATCATCTTCTGTTTAGCTTCATCCTGCCATGAGGCTAAGTGCCTTCCTGGTGTTGGGAGAGCAGAGAGAGTAGGGGACAAACGAGACTGGGATGATTGAGTGCCTGTCTCCTCTTGCTACTTTTTTTCATTTATTTGTGGAATGGCACATGGCACTTTAAATAGCACTTTAATCAGAGTGACTGACTGAAAGTGCTTTTCAAATAGCAACATTGTAAACAGAGTAAGGGAGAGAGTTAAGTGACCAGGCCAAGGTCAATGAAATGGCTAAAGAACTAGAAACAGTCCTCAGAGAGCCCTAACTCCCCACATAACCTCAAACTGGGGGATGTTCGTATCAGATGCAGTGGAGACAGAGTTGCAAACTGGTTTGTTCCTTTAGCCGTGTGAACTAGAGTGCTGTACTGATGCTCTCTGGCTTTGCTTTTCCTTATTTTGAAAATTAACTGGGACGAGTTTTTCTATTTTATTTATGGTAGCAATAGGTGTATATGTGATAATTTCAGAAATTTCAAACTCTTAGCTTTTAAATAATGGTAATTTGAGCAGGACTCAACTAAAATTTACCCCTGTTTTTGAAAAAATAATTTTATTGTAAGTGATAATTTAATGAAAGAAAAATATACTTGTTTTGAGCCCTTGGTATCACCTACTTAGATAAAATGAGTGTGTTCAGTAAAGTCCTAGGAGGTCTAGTTGGTGTCCTACTGATCATACATTTTTATTTAGTATAATTTTATTGAATCTCTACTATATCCAAAGCCTGTGCTAAAAACTTCTGGAATACAGAAATGAATGAAATACAACTCTTGGCCTCCTGGCAATTACAAACTTGGATTTGAATTCTGACTCTACCATTTTATTGGGCAATACATAAATTCTCTAAATCCTGGTTTTGCCACTTGTAAAATGAAACTAATCATAATACCCACTTAATAAAGTTAAATGAGATAAGGTGAAAATTTTTATGCTAGATAAATTCATGTATAAAAGGTATTTGGTCCCAAGAATTGGGAAATATCTAGGAAGGATGCCTTTTGATAGAGACTTAAAACCCTAAAAGAATGTCATTATCTAGAAAAGAGGCAATAACAGTATAGCAATGAGGAAAGACCTACGGACCTCTCAAAATCTGGAGCATTTAGCCATAGTTGACACTTGGAGCAGAGAAGGTCAGAGGGCTGAGAAGCAGTCAGTATGGGTGGCATTTACCATTGTGCTAAGGAGTTTATTCTATAATTGGTGAAGCTGCATTCATTTAAAATTATTCTTAGTTGTTTTCAAATCTTTCATATTTCTGATCTTTTACTAGCTCAGACTGATCTCTAGAATGAGTGAAAAACCTTGGACATTTTATTATATCTGGTATGACTATAAATTAATAAAATTAATTTTCACGTGTAGCCTGAGACTCTACTTCCAGCTTTAAAGTCACAAAGAAACTATTTGTTACCCTTGTATAGTTATTTATTTCATAAGGTTTCCAATTTCAGTAGTTGCTTTCTGATGTTTTCCTAGTCTCATTAGAACTAATTCACTGTGAGGAAGTTAGCTTATTTCTTTGCCTCATCTTTGCCCCATGTTAAAACAAACAAACAAACATGTATTTTTGTAGTGCTTTTGGTGACTAGACTTTTGACAAGATATTCAAAATTTTTTAACAATAATTTCTATAAGGAGGTTAAAAATCTACCTACGTGCCCTCATACATGACTATTGGCAATGTAAAATGGTATTGCCACTTTGGAGAACCAGTTTAGAAGTTTCTTAAAATATAAGCATAAATTTATCATTTGATGCAGCAGTTCCTCTCCTAGGTGTCTACCCAAGAGAATGAAAACTTACCCTTACAAAGTCCTGTATGTGAATGTTCATAGCAGCGTAATTCACAATAGCCAAAAAGTAGAAACCATTCAAATGTCCATTAACTGGTGAATGCATAAACAAATAATAGTGTATCCATACAAGGGAATATTATTTAGCAATTAGGAGAGAAAACTGATACATGCTACAATGTGAATTAACTTCAAAAACATTATGCCAATTAAAAGGAAACAGAAACAAAATACAACATTGTATGATTCCATTCATATTAAATTACCACAGGAAGTGAATTTATAGATATGAAAAAGAAATTTGTAGTAGCTGGGGATGAGTGAGAGTGACTGCAAATGCTCATAGAATGATAAAAATATTCTAAAATTAGGTTGTATGGTAGTTGCACAACTCCCTATATTTACTAAAAATCATTTACTAATACACTTAAAATGGAAAACTCTTATGGCACGTAATTTTTATCTCACAGATAAAAAAAGCTGTCTGGAAAAATAAGATACATTTAAGGCAAAATGTAAGGGAACATTAAAATTTACTGACAAGCATGTAGTGTAAACCATAATTTAATATTTAAGTGGCTAGAAAAGAAAGATATCACTTTTGATGGGGTTTTAAATAATTCTTTGTGGAAAAAAGTAGGTTTCTGAAGTGACTATGAAAGAGTTTGAGTTGAGAGTTGAAAGATAAATAGAATTTACTTCAAAAACCCTTTAATCATTTGACTCATACTGAAGTTTCTAAACACATTTTCTTTCTTTTTTTTTAGGGCACTTTAATTTTTTAAAAAACCTTTCCATTTACTGTTTATCTAACACAATTTGATATGGCTCACCCTACCTAGAATAATATTTTTCCTTTCAGAAGTTTATTCATAGTAAGAGTGATAGCTTATTTCTTTGTTTTCCTCAACGAGACACCTAGCACCAGGAATATTTTAGTTAGTGCCCAATAAAAATACTCTTTGGCTGCTTAACTGAGGAAGTGATACCACACCAGAGATGATACAAGCAAGGGAATACTGATGGAGGTGTGAGATGAGAAGTTTGGTGCTTAAGACAAAGTTGAATAATTAATAGGATAATTAGGAGGCGCTTGAAAGCCAGGTATGGGAGTTTGGCAATTTATGTAGTTAGAGGGGAGCAAAAGAGTGACAGGAAGTATTTGGGAAAAAAATCTGTTAGCAGTGTGAGGGTTAGTGTGATAGGGGAGAACATGGCATCAGTTAACACATGGTCTTTTTGTTTTGTTTTGTTTTTTTCTCATCACACATTTAAAGCTCAGTTTACATTTATTGAACATATGGTGATTGTTCAAATTCTGCTTTCTGGAAATCATTCTATCTTTTGTGGCTTTCCTTTGGCACTGACTCATGGAGGCACTGACTCGTGGAGGCTGAGATATTCTGAAAAGTTCCTCTAGAGCATCCTTTAGAACAAAGCAGAGATATTTCCCCCATGAACTTTCTTTCTGTTCTGCTATCGTTGGCTTGGGAGACAGTAATAGAAAATAAAATTTCTCTAAAAATATTGACCCAGACTTGATATTACTTTTTTTATTTTTTTAATAAGATATCCTCTAACACTACAACACTTATTCACGCATGAGACTTTAATATCATGTCTGCAATATTCTGGTTTTTTCTGGTTAGAGGAACAGATTTCTCAGAATAGCAGCAACCCACAGAGTCCCACTGTTAAGAGCAGCACTGAAGCTTAGTGCTTTTCAGTCTGACCAACAACATGTCCAACATCCCCAAATCAATGCCTTGAGCTCTGTGGGGTCTAAAGATCAGTGGGGAGTGTGATCTCAAAGTCAGTATCAATAACCATAGCACATAAGCTCATATCCAGGTGTACATTTTCCTTCATTCACCATGTGAAATAGTGAGTTCAATACTCTTCTATTTTGAAGGGAATTGAAGTTCATGGAACAAAAGGGCTATTAATGCTACACAAATCACTCTGATGTTGCAGAGGACAGCTCCTATAATTCCATCTGGAGCTCATAAAAATCTGGAAGCCTTGTGTTCTCTGAGACCAAAAGGTGGGAAGAGGCACATTGACCTCTTTCAAAGTGAAGAGAAGAAATGCTTCAAAAAAAAGTGTGTGTGTGTGTGTGTGTGTGTAAAATAGCATACACATATGCTATTATATATATGTGTGCATATATATATGCTATTATGTATCTAATAGCTTTCATACAAATACTCCCCATCATTCAGTAAGAGCTGAATTTGAGACTGACTCAAATAGCCTATTGTAGAATTGGATTCACTTGAAATTCACATCCATGACAAAGATGTGAACAGATTTTTGAGGAGTGATGGCACTTATGTTGGTTGAACTTTTCGAAGATCATTTAAACTGACATATTTGCTCAGGTTGACCATAACTTTCTTCGCCCAGTTAAGTTTGACAAAGCCTCAAAAATCAGGGCCAATTTGTCAAACTGAGATGTCACATAGAAGGTTTCAGGTAGATCAGTTTGACCCACAGAGGAAAAATTCTTAGAACACTCAGGTACCACACCACTCACCCAGCACCCTCTTGATTTGTTCAAAGCAAATTCTGGTGGTTTAGGATCATGTTGAAAGACCAGTTGTCATTTTTAGAATGTTATCTGGTTTGACATATCCAATGAGGTCTACACTTGTGCATCAAAAGCAATAATCATGTGGTGAATTTTGAGTGTTCAGACCTCCACTACATAAATAACATCCAGGCAAATTAAGTCCATGATATTACCGTTCATGTTAATTTTTACCTTAAGCAGATTATGTGTACTTAGGTATCACACAGATTTCACTGGAGGATTAAAAAGGGGAAGGCTCATGAAGCTCAACTAAGTAAAGGAAGAAATCAATAACTACTGAAACAAATGAGCTGTGTGGGAGTATGGAGAGGGTTAGTAGTCAAGTCCAAAAGATGGCTGTTTCAAAAAGGATAGCACCACCTTAGTCACACCTGGAAGACCCACAGGAAAGCAGCCATGCAGAATGGTCACACACTAGCAAATAAATAAATAAATAATAAAATTAAAAAATGGTGGTAGCTGGGATAATCCCCAGCCTCTGACCATCTACTTCACTGACAGCTGATCATTTACCACACATAATTCACTACTTTGGCATAAGCTTTGCCCTGTAATATTCTATACAAGTGAAAATATTTCTGGGAGGGGTGTGAATAGAAAGTTAGAACTCCTAAAGATTTCGATATAATTGAGACCAATATTTCACTATACAGAAGAGGAAACTGAGGCTCAGAGACGTCAAGTGGCTGTCAAATAGAATGCACATTGTGATTGCAGTATTAGAACTCACTTTTAGGCGTTTCTGCTATATTGAATTTACTACATATGGTGCTGCTACATATTCACTAACGTACAAGTAAATTTGACTCTAAATGCTCTATCTTCCAGCTGTGATTCTGATGCGATGATCATTTTTTGAGACCCATAGAGGAGGTCATTAACTCGTGTTTCTAGTTTTACTGAAAACAAACACAATCATTTGGAAAAAAGCAACCAGAGCTTTACAGAGGGGTCTGTTGTTAGGTTTAGTGTACTTGTTTTTGATGTTTTCTTCTTACTTTAGAACTTCTTTAAAAAGATTCAAGGACTTCTGGATCTTCTTTTTAAATTCTTCCTTTATAGTAGAAAAGAGTAGAGAAAATATTGGTACATAATGAGGATTGAATGATGATAAAAGTGTTGATTTTTTTTCTTAGAGTTATGGTTACCAACTGGTCGCTCATGAAGTAATAATAGCAATAAAAACCAAAGCTGGCACTGTTTGGTTACCATGTGCCACATGCTGTTCAAAACACCTGATTTGCTTTAAATTATTTTATCCTTACTATGATGCTACCAGAGGTTGAGGTTGAGCTATTTGCCTAGATCTTAAATTTCACATTCAGAATTCTATTTCCAGCATCTTGCTTTCAGAACCTAAGGTACTAACCATTGAACAATAAAGTCTGTTGTTATACAACACAGCTTATTTCCCTGTACTCTCTTTCCAGGTGCTCATTATTAGAATTGTCACCCTCAAAGTTGTAAAATGATTTTTACCTGCATCTGTAACACTTTAGTATGAATTGCTTTATATTAAGAACTTTCCTCTGATGTGAGGGGATATTCTAATAAAGGAGATCCTGGAATTAGAGGCTTTACTAGGATAGGGTATTGAGGAGTCTGGGACTTCTCAAGATTAATTATCACAGTGTCAGATATTTTTTCATAGACAGTGGCAGTACCCTATTTTGTAATGAAGCAGCAGATGACAGAGAAATGCTGTCTAAGAGGCCAGAAACTGAATTCTGTCACTTAAGTGTTGTGCGATTTGGGGCAGATTACTTCCTCTCAGGGACCTCAGGTTTGTCATCTGTGTGATCATCTCTATTTCCTTTTTGCTCTAATCATCTAGGAATTTAAAGGTTGTTTTATCCCACAAGCCAGTGTTTTAGAAAGTAAAATAGTTAACCTGATCAGCAGATGGCAACATGGGCAGGCTTGGACGCTTGCCTCCATTCTGCAAGTGAGGTATCCTCCCTTGCTTTTATGTTGAGTCATTTTTGAGTGACAAAGCAGCCAGAACTGTCTCATCACTGGCAGGAAATCATTACATTGCCTGGCATTATCCTACCCATTCTTTTGATTCCTCTCTTTCTACTCTCAGTCATAAGGGACAATTCCCCATTGTCCTATTTGCATAGAAAAGTGGGAAGTAGAAGACGTGCAAAAGAGGTAGAAAGAGCTGTCAGAGCTGCATTTGGGTCTTTGCACAGCCAGGGTTGACTATACTACTTATGCACTTCTTCAGCCAAGGAGGCTGAATGCAGAGGTGCTCCATGGTATCAGAGAGAATGCAATCGTCATCCACTTGAAAACCATCACTCACCACCAAAAACAAAAACAACTCCCACTTCCATACTTTGCCTTCTATGCTGGCACTCCCAGCCCTACTAATTCTACTATTAATCTTTCTGTACATTTTACATAAGTTCTACTAGTGTAAGTAAGCGTTAAAGCAAGATAAGACCATAATCTACAATTTGCTTTGGTCTTATCAGAGGTGTTAAGATTATGCAAGTGGATGGAGAATGTGGAGATGGACTTGCGTGGAGGGTTTATATGAAGACTCAAAGAGATGGGGAAAGAAAGAGAAATCAAATACACAAATCATGCCAAGATACCCCTCTTTTACGCCACAAGAGCTTCCCTCTCCTATTTCCCAAGAAAGATATAGTGGAGAAGAAGCCACGCAGTGTATTATTTTGGCTGTTTTAAGCATAAATCACCTGGTTGTGCTGAAAATCTCCTTCCAACGTGTTGATTCATGTGCTTCGCTGTTAAGATCTATAAAACTCAAAATCTCAGAACCTCGGGTTTTTAGTTAATAGAATATGAGAATGAAACTTTCCCCATTTCCTACTCCTAAGTCACTGTCATTTTATTCTTTTGATGTGGATACTTAGCACATGGAAGAAGCTCAATTGATGTTGGTTAACTGGACCTTTATAATTCACCATATCGAGAATTTCAAGAAAAAAATAACAAAATAAAAAATGAGGGTACTGTGCAAAAAAGCTCACCCTCCTCAATCTATCCATACACATACAGAGCACACCAGAAAGTCAGTCAAAATTTCATGTTGTACTTTTCAGTTCGGTGAAAAGACTGCATGATTTGCAGTGAGTTTCAACCAGTTTGTAGAAGTCCCAAGACCTAATGCTGCCACCTTCCTCAGGTACCCACCGCCTTTCGAAGGCTCCGTAGGTGGAAATTTCCATGCACATGGGCTCCTCGGCCAGCAGATGGCGGTGTTTCTCAGTTTTACACCAGCACATCAGGCCAGAGGCCGGTAGAGGTACGGATATCAGATATGGCTGTTAGATCAGCCCCGACTCTGTAAAGGCATGGCAGATCGGCTCTTATTTATTTATTTTTACTTAGAGTTGATGAATTCAGTAAAATCCTATAATGGTCAAATGAACACTGTGTGTTGGTGTTGGGCATGGAGCAGAGGAGGACCTGAATCTAAGATGACTGGGTAGCTCGGTTTTATCTCCCTCAGTTGCTTTTTAAAATGAGATTCCTCTTGCGCTGTTTTCTGGCAGCCTGGATTTAGTCAGTGGGGAACCAAAGGGCATACCGACAGCAGCTTTGTTCATTTTCTTTTCCATTTCTTCAGAAGAGGGATCCTCCAGCATCAGCCACTTTGGCCCCCAGCTCTTGGGGAAGAGGCAGAATCTGTGTGGGGTTGGGTGAGGGAGCCTGAGCAGGGCCACTCAGGGTGGAGGGATTGGGGAGGAGGAGGAAATGGCACCCCCAGGCAGCCTCTCCTGGGCAGCATCCTCAGCTACACAGGAGGATTGGAGATGGACCCACTCTTCCCTTGCCTGAGACAGCAGCTATTGCACTGAGGGCCAGGCTGCTTGGTTAGTGGCAGAGTCACTTTAAATACGCTGAAAGAAATTTAGGGAGAAAAATTGGTCTTGAAATACTGCTTGTTCTGTGTGTTGTCCCATGAAAGGAAATGGTACCCCCTGGGATCCCAGACATTTGTTTTTTAGGCCCGGAGGTGCCACTATCTTTCTGTATGATATTGAACTTGGTTTTTCATCTGTACTCTGAGCCCTTTGAAGAATAGCCTCCAACCATATTTAAATTGTGAACTTATGAACTAGCAACCCTGACTGTATGGGCAGGGGGCCCAGGGATAGGTGCCAGGGCTCCATTCTTGCCAATTAAATCAGAATCTCTAGGGGTGGGGCCTCAGACCACATCATTTGACAATCTGCCTAAGTGATTCTAATGTACAGTTGGGCTTGAGAATGGTCCCCTCTGGCCAAGGGTTCTCAAAGGGAAGTCCCAGGATCAGTAGCATCAGCCTCACTCTCCTGAGAGCTTATTAGAAATGCAAATTATCAGCTATCCCCATGAGAATCAGAAACTGTAAGGACAGGGCCAGCAATCTGTGTTCTAAAAAGACCTCAAAGTGATTATGGTAAACGCTGAAGTTTGAAACCCAGTGTTGCTTTTGGGAGGATAAAAATTTCCCACAGTTCTTGCAGTTAGGTGATGCCAGTGACTACTGCTGCCCATGGGCTGTGAACACAGATGTTCTAAGTCATTTCCTGGCCTCAGCTTTTAAGTGCTGGCACTTGACCTTTCATTTACTCAACTGCATAGGCTGTGTGCTTTTAATAGGCAGGATGCTGTAGGTAGCACCTATGTTAACTTGGATCCCTGAATTGCTACATGGATGTTTTGTGAATGAGAAAAAAAAAAGTTTTGTACATTAAATGACTGAAATTTGTGTCTGTTTACTGCCTCATAATCTATCCCATCCAGATTAATAAGGTTATTCACTATTAGGTTGGATTGGTACTGAGAGGAAGAGAAGCTAAAGAAATGGGATACGAGATAGTTACATTTAATGGAACCATAGGACGGTGGTAAGTTCTACAATGTGGTGATACAAGAAGGCCTGGCATCTGAAAAGTTGGGGCAGACTATGAGAAAGAGGCAGAATATAAGTGGGACCCCCACCCCACCTTATGTAGATTACTTTGTCTCTTAATGACAGAAACTGCACATATTTGAGTTCTTTCATGGAGGCAAGTGTCATTGGAGTTGGCCTCTGTATTAGTCTGCTTGGGCTGCCATAACAAAATACCCAACACTTGGTAGCTTAAATGACAGGGGTCTATTTTCCCACAGTTCTGGAAGCTGGGATCAAGGTGCCTGAGGCCTGTCTCCCTGACTTGTTGCTGGTCGCCTTCTCACTGTGTCCTCCTCATAAGGCCTTTTCTATGCGTGCATGGTCTTGGTTTTTCTTTCTCTTCTTAAAAGGACACCTAGTCCTGTGGGATTAAGGCCCCATTCTTACATAATTGTTTCCTTAAAGGTCCTATCATTAAATATAGTCACTTAGGGGCTCAGGGCTTAAACAAATGAATTTTAGGAGTATACAATTCAGTTCCTAACAGTCTTTCTCTTCAATTGCTTCTTTGTATATTTATTGCAATTACCCTATTAAGGCTGCTTCACAGGTCTGGTTACCTCTGATCCTCTCTTCATATTTGCAAACTGAAACTTGTCCAGACCTCTGTTTTGTCATTTTTGCATTGATCTTTCTTGATTACTATTGTTCTCTCCAGCCAACAGATCACATTATTATTGTCATCAAAATCATCACCACCATCATTAATATCATCACTATAACGTTTTTATGTTGCTAGGGTCTGCTAAGTTGACTATGCATTGATCAAGGCATCATTCATTTGAATTTCCTGTTCCCCCATCAGTTTGTTCATCTTTGCCTCAAAACTACCTATAACCGTTTTTATCCTTCCATGGCATCAAAAAACTGTTCCAGTTAAAGAAATGTGCATCTGACCTTTTATGTATATCTTGCTCATTCCTTTATTTGTCCATTTACTCAAAATTACAATGTTCTCTTTTTGCTTCATTACAATATGATCCTTAGTATCTTTGTTTATAAGCAAAACATGCTCAGCTCTCTTTCCTCTAGAGATGTCTCTGTGACTTAGTGCATCATTAAATTAGGAGAGCTCAACAAAAGCTGCTGTTATGTCTGTGTACGAATTCTTCCCTCTAGGGTTGGTGTTGAAGATCTCTCAAGAGTTGATCCGATTGGGTCATTAAAATGGATGAAATAACTATATTGACTATTCGGTGGGCTGGTTATTTTAGTCATCTTAATGAGAGAATTAGATCGACCCTAAGGCACTCCAAATTCTTATTTGACGATTGACCTAAAGCAATCAATCTGGCTGTGTTCTTCTGTTGCTCTATACAAATCCTCCATACCATTCAACCAGTTTCATTCCCACAGCCCCCCTAAATATGAGCTTTACACATGCACGCATGACACTGGATGGTGGAGCAGTTCATAGGGTGAATTCTGACCTTGCACTTCACTACCTTTATCCTCATTCCACTTAATTGTTCTGAACATGAATTTCCTAACAATTTTCTATGTTATGTGATATGGTAAACGTGACCAATTTTGATATTTGTCAATTGAAGGTCTTACACAACCCTAAGGCTGCTTGCTGTCTTCATACCTTTGTTTGAGTTGTGTTTCCTGTTTGGAATGCTCTACCATACTTTCTGCATGTCCAAATTCTACCCCTTTGCTCCACTTAGAGCCTTCTTCCTAACTTCACCCACAAAAGTTGCACTTCAACCTCTTGGGATTCTCTTTGTGATATCCTGAGGGTGTGGAAATTGCTAATTTATTGGTTAAGAGAAACTCAAGGAGGAGGGCAGGTATGCCTGTTTGCCTCTTGCTCTGCTTGCAATTTTACAGCCTCATACTTTTAGGAATCTACCAGGGCCGAAAATAATCTTGATTTTTTTTCCATAGATGTCTGACAGTACTCTGCCCAGACCCAGAAGTGAGGCTTGAATGGCAATCTGTCTTTTTATTTGATGCTAAGGACTTTACAAAAAGCTTTATTTTTTTTTCAGGATATTATAGAGAAGGAAAATTACATTTCCTGGAGGATATAGACTGATTTAGTTGCCTGTTTATCAGAACCTAATTAACTTAAATAGAAGGGCCAGTTGGAAAGGTCACCGTGTATTCTGGGTCCTGTAACTCTACTCTTTCCTTAATCAGGTCCTAGTTCCTCAGTCATTGTTTTGTAAAACTATAACTAATACTGTAAACCCATCGTTTCCCACTGATGTTGTCTTCATCCAGGAAGCATGTGGTTTCATGTGTCGATGTTATAATGAGAATCACTGGAACCTGGCTCATCCCAGCAGGATTTATGGATCCAGTCACTAGACTAGGATTTTGGGTCCTTGGTATTGAAGGCTGGAAGAAAAATATCTAGGAACTAATGGGTGCTGTTGTTGTTGTTGTCATCGTTGTTGTTATTGTTATTGTCATTATTTTGGATAGCCCAAACCAGTACTCTGGGGCAAAATTAGTGAGAAAAACAGTGTAATGTGAGGGGTTGTGGTCAAGGCACCTGGTTCTATCAAAGCTCCATCAGAAGCTTGCTCTGTAACCTCAGGCAGGCCACTTCATCTTTGTGCTCTGTTAGACTATCTTTAAAATCCCTTCTAAGTCTGAATTCTATGGGTTTGAGGTTTTTGCCATCAGGGACATGGCCGTCTATGAAAGAAACAGGTATATGTGCATATGAACACTAAAAGCAATTCCACTTACAACAGGATGGTGAAGAGGTTGCATTTAAGCCTGTGAATTGTGGGGAGGTCTTGGATTAGTCTAGACTTCTATAGTAAATATTTCTGTTTATCCCACCCTGCCTTTAAGATGCCACTTAATTTTCATTTCTGGCAGTTCTTAGGCTTATTGCAATGCAAGAGCTAACATGCATAGGATACAGGTCAGCTAGCCAAGTGATTTGCAGGAGAGAAACATCTCACACTGGAGTATGAACTGGAGTTAGGAGAGCCAAGTTCAATAGTCACAAACTGGTTTTATTTCTTAGGAAAGACAAAATAGCAGCTACTCTTCTATGCTCTAGTGATTTACATCTGCTTTATGCTAAATATTTTATGTCAAAAGATGGAACTGTTGAACTAGTCATGACATTTAAATAAACCCTGTTATTGTATTTTTAACTGTCAGAAACAGTGAGGTTAAGTGCTTTTCCAGATGTCAAAGTTGTAATTTATGGCAGAGTCAAGTTCTAATCCAGTTCTCTGCCCAGTACACAAGTTAAGACTTATTATGCTTTTCTTCCTGATATTATCTGCATAATCCATCCATCATCCACGTATTTAGATAAACACATATGCCCATATATGTGTGTGTACATAGACATGGAGTTGAAGCTCAAACAATGTGAGAGTTAAGAGTGCCAAAAGCCCACACAGTCAAAAATCTGCCCATAACTTTAATTGGCCCTTCGCATAACATAGGTTCGTAATTGTCAATTGATTCTTAAACAATATGGGTCTGAACTATGTGACTCAATTGAAAAAAATTTTTCTGTATAAGTGGATCCATGCAGTACCAGCTGTACATTGAGTCATATATAGATATAGATATAGATATGTATATAGATGATATAGATATAGATATAGATGATATAGATATAGATAGATATAAATATAGATATAGATATGCTTTACAAATTTTCTGAAACATGTATCTCTTATGGAAGTTTATCATTTACTGAATATTTACTATATACCAAACTGTGCTAGCTTCTTGCATATATGTCAAGTAAAACTGTCCACAGAACCAATTTATAACAATGCATTTTATTTCTAATATAGCTGTTCATTATCAAGCCCCAATCTGCTAAATATAGAGTCTTAATCCATATTCTTAATCACTGTTTCACATGACATGTCATTCATTTATTCAGTATTCAACAAATGTTTATTAAGCACTTATTTTGTGCCAGGAGTGGGTCCACTGTTAAGGGAAGAAAAATTCAAGTACCCTTGTAAGTACAACTTTACCGTGGCTTCCTGGTTAGCAATACTTTTACTGGGAATTCTGAACAAAGGTCCCCTATGGCTGCTAGAGACCCTCCAGTTGCAGTTGCATTTTTTAATGTTTTAAATATAAGGCTTAGGGAACTATATGATCATATAGAGGTTTATTTGCACTTATCTTTTGGTGGAAGGCTAAGTGACTTATATTAGAAGCATGCAAGGCTCAGATATTTCTGTCTTATAAAGGTCCTATCTTTATAAGGACTTAGGATCATGTCTTTCTGACCACAAGTCATTTGTTGATAAGTGAAATGGGAAAAGTTACTAAAAGTGGACAGTTTGCCACAAAAGTTGACTCACTCCACATTTTCATCTCCCACATTTTGAAAAATATTCTATTATAGAAGTTGACAACATATACCAAAATAGATAGAATAATATAATGAACCTTTCTGCATGTATCACCTTGGCTTAGAATGCGCCAACCCATGGTGCATCTTGTTTCATCTATATACCAACTTTTTTTAGATGTCTTATCTTTTCTGTAAATATGTCATTATGCATCTCTAAAATAGAATAATTTTAAAAACATAACCATACTTTTATTATCATATTAAAATAATATAAAATAGTTTATTAATATCATTTAATAGTCAGTATTCAAATTTCTAATGGTTTCATACATAATTTTTCTCTAATTTGTTTCTTTGAATTAGTATGCAAATAAGGCCTGTGCTTTGTTATTGATAGCTGTATCTGATGAGTGCCTTTTTAATTTATAAATTCTCCTATCTCTTTTACCTTTCCTTGCAGTTTATTTGCAGGAGAAATTGGGTCATTTGTCCAGTAGAATTTTTTACAGTCAAGCTTTTACTGATTGTACCAGTGTGATGTCACTTAATACCTTCCTCTTCTGCTGTATTTCCTGAAATTGGTAGATGGATTTGGAGGAGGCTTGATCAAATTTATGTTCTATTTGTTTTGTGTCAAATGAACTCAGAGATGGTGATATTTTCTTCCATCAAGAGCCATTTATGGTCTGGCTGTCTCTTTATGTTGTCAGCAGCTATGGATGCTTATTACCTTGATCCAGTAATTCACTAGGTGTTTCACAATGATCATTTTCTATATTGCTTTTTCATTTATTAGCTAGGATACTTATCTAAAGGGTAACTTTTTAAAAAACTATTTGGTTGCCAGTGGTTCAGTTTGTATAGAAAAGTCAACATAGATGCATAAATCTTTCTCTTTAATGACCAGTTTTCAAAATCATGATTTAAACTCATATCATCATCTAATGGATTTCAATTAGCTTTATAAAAATCTATTATTATGAGCTTATTGATTTAAACACATATGTTTTGATCTATTCTAATCATTATCCGTATGAGAGAGCACACTGAGTTATCGGTGACCAGTGAGAAATTCTTTAGCTAGTTCCTGTGACCTTTTGACAGGTCTCTATTTGTTTTTGGAAACATTATTGCAATATATATATAGTTTATTCTAGGCCTGTCTGGCACATATTTTGTTCCAGATCTAAATTTAACATCTTTTCTAGGATCCTTTGTCCCTTTAGAGAGAAATAGTATTTAGAGACCACACCCTGGGTACTAATGGCACTCATTGCTAGAAGACTAGATTTTAATTTTAGGCCTTTTCTGGGAATATTTACCAAATATGAAACATAAATTTCAAATTCAGGGCTATTGGAATTTTATAGAACTTTTTCTATTTTACATCTATAATTTCTTTTCTTTCATGTTAAGTATCCTTAGCTTTATTCCACATTATACCAATAATAGTCTCAGTATAACAATATGACTATTGAAATAGTTGAAGGTTTTTTATTTTGTGAGTTTTTTTATTTATTTTTTTTCAATTAAAGTTGACATTCAGTATTTTATATTAGTTTCAGGTGTACAACATCATGGTTAAGCATTTATATAATTTGTGAAGCGGTCTCCCCAAATACTCTTTAGCTACATCTCTTATAGGGACATATGTTAAAAATACTGTGTCTTAAAATCTTTTGGAATATTTTTTTTCTGTGTCATTATGATATACTCTGGATGTACACTTTGGCTCATTTATTTATATTTTCAATTTTTAGAGTTTGTTACATTTTAAATTTGTTTTATTTGTATAAAGCATCTTCTGCTAAATTCTCTTCTGTCATGTTTTTGCTGTTTTTCATTCACATTAAAGATGTATGAGAGTGCTTGTTTCCCCACAGCCTCACCTACAGAGTATGCTATCAACTTTGGATTTTTGCTAATCTGATAGATAAGTAATAATATCTCATCATGGTTTAAATTTACATCTTTCTTATTGTGTGCGAGGTTGAGCATCTTTTTATATGGCTAAGAGCCATTTGAATTTCTGTTTCCTTAGCTGTCTGATCATTTTTCCAGCCCATTTTCCTATAGGGTTGTTGGGCAGTAGAAGCTATTAATGTATCAGGGACATTAATCATTTTTATACTGTATAAATTGCAACTACATTTTCCCAGTTTGTCATTTATATTTTTGCCTTTTTACTGCCCTCATTTTATCTCATGATTTTCTGAAACTATTCTACTTAACAAGCCTGGCCAGAACTGCCTTTAGTGACCGGGGCTAAAATCATAGTCATCACAACAATAAAGTAGATTAGTACGAAAACAGATTCTTGGTTCCCTTTAGGTTCAGATTCAACAATATTGTAATATATATATTTTTTTAATCATGAATTTGGTTAGGTTTACTTAGAACTGCCTCATTGAAAACTCATTTAAACATTTTTTTTTTTAATTCAGCTAAAGGTACAACTTAAAGAATATTTTTATATTTAATGAAAGTTAGGTAAATAACTAACCCTTTTGGCTGGGTTTCATCTCTATTAGTGATGAGAATATTTTTGTGCGACTCTAATTGGGTATACCATCCAACTCTTCTTTGAGAAGTTTATGAATCATGATCCTAAATCTACCAACCTCAAAGGGCTTTGTGAGAAAAATAAATAAATAAATAAATAAATAAATAAATAAATAAATAAATAAATAACATTGAAAAGCATAAAGCATTTTAAGAATGCATCACGGACTAAAACTGTGACCAAGATGAGCGCAAATGTAGGAAATAATTTGTCCATTTTGACTAACTTAAAATTGATTAGGTTTCTCTCATTTGCCAGTAATTTTCTCAACCTGTCTCTTGAGTTGGTCCTGTTTCTACAACCATGTATTAACATCTTCTATCAAAAAATTATTCTCTATTTCCCAGAACCTATCATTTAGGACATAGGTTATATCTTTTCTTCCTCATTAACTTGCCTCCAATTAATTCAGTTCACCCTAATGCATTTCTTCTACACAACTGAATTGTGTCATGGTTTCTACTTAAAATGCCTTGTGGTGTAATACAAGACAAGTATGTGAAGTAAGAGGCCAGAATTGGAGGAAACTTCGGAGGTTATCAAATTTAAACCTCATTTCACTCATGAGGAAGCTGCAGTCTAAAAACTGGAGTCTTCAGTTTACACATATTTCTAGCTTTGACAGAACTAGGAAAAGAATCAGGTCCCTTGATCCTAGCCCAAGGCTCCTTCTACTAAACCACTTATTCTCAACTCTTGCTCTGACAGAAACCTGCTGTGTGGCCTTAGGCAGTTCATGTGACCCCTCTCTTTGCCTTGGCTTTCTTGCTTAAAAAAAAAAAATGGGGCTGATATAAATCTTACTCCTTCCATCTCAGATATACTTTGTGGATCAGAGGAGACATATGAATTCACATTATGTGACTGGGCCTAAAATCACCTTGATGTAATAAAATTCTATCCAAGGTAATATATTGTTCTGTGGAGATAGCCATGGACCAAGCTTATGTGGAATCAATATCGGTTGGCAATAATGATATTGATAATGCAGCAAAATGTCTGTGTATGTGCAATGCTGGGACTAGTAAAGCAGGGATAAAGCTTTAAAATTGCAATGTGAGGGCAAAGTTAAAAAAAAAAAAGAGCAAAAAACAAGTAAAAAACAAAACAAAAACAATATAAACCTGAATACTTTAAAACAATGCCCCAAAGACCCAAGAAATCTGTGAGTTAAGGAGATTCCATTAAAGAGAAATACAGGGACTTATAAAACAATAGCCAATATGTGGTAGATTAAACATCTGTTGCTGACATAAATGGAATTATACTCAGAAACAGCCATATCCCCTCTAGAAATAACATTGTTTGGAAGAATGTATATACAGTACAACCATGGCAAAAAGAAGATGCATTAACCCATTAATTTAAAGAGTCTCAATTTCATTTTTATTTATATTTAAGCTTTTAATCATGGAATAATTAGTCATTACCAGTATTTAACGACTGGCTTGCTAATTGTGTATTTCAGGATGGAGCAGAGAGCAGTTAACACAGTAACAGACTGGTCATTAACTACGTTAATGATCAAATTCTCTGGGATTATGACTATTATAAACTACAATTAACAGTTTATAACCATTATTTTTGTATATTTTTCTTTGTAGTAGTAAAAAAAAAAGGAGCTCTTCTTGAAACTCAGAAACAATGAATGCTGGCCTTTCCAATGTTGCTTCCATCAAGAACAGCTCTTGAAGCAAGTCTTGTTTTCATAATCATTATTAGGGCTCAGTGAAGTAAATGCTGGTTCTGGTTGACTGAACAAACAGGCTCTGCCTTCTCATTAGAGAGCATTCATTTGGGCTTACTCCTGAACAATACAACTTTCCAACTGCTGAAAAAGTTTCCATCAGGTCTCATTTGATTCAAAGAAAAGAATTAAGGACGGTGGTGCCAACTGCAAACTTGGACAAAATTTTCCCTATGGAGACACTTCTAGGCCTTGTGAAGGCTCGTAGAACTTGGGCTGTGTAGTTGAAATTTGTCCTCTTCACCTGGCACCCTTTCTTCCCCACGTGACATATTTGATGCCCTCTCATTCTCCTTTTGGTCAAAAACCTTTCAAGACTGAAGATGATAAATTTCAGCAGACGTGTGTGGCAGAACACTAAAGCTTTTAAGCCGGTGATAGGTGATAGGTAATGGACTTGGAGACCAGCATTCACCCTGCTGGGATGAGTGTGGTGTGGGTGAGAGGGCGTAGTTTTATTCAGAAATATCATCCTCAGAGGTTAGGACCTAGCTGCACACTGAGAACCTTTCAATTAGCCCATTATAGTTCTACCACCTAGCCATTTCTTTAGGCTAACACAATTTTAATTCTTGGTACATGGTGAATTGAAGGAAAATGATTTTTTCTTTTAATTATGGTCTAAGCTTTAAAAACATCTTTCTCAGAAAGCAAGTATTATGGTTTTAAGATTTTCTAGAGAAAAATTTTCCAGATAGAAAAATATTTCCAAGACCAAAATTTAATTAAAAATTTCCTATGGAAACTAAAATTAAGATATAAGTATATTATGTAATTTATAATGTATATAAAATATAGCAGATACAATGTAATATGTAACTTTTATGTAACATATAAAATATTTAATAGGGTATATTTGACATTCAGCACATACACACAGACTGCCCACTATGACCCAGGCATCACTGAGACAGTGGTTGCAGCAGCGACACGAAACTGGATCTCTCTCATTGTACAGTGGGGGACATCAGCACTGACCAGCCATGATGAAAAAAAAAGGTCGGGGTTTTGGGGAGTTTCTGTGTTGTGGGCAGGTGGTGGTTAAGCTAGTCTGGGGACCAGAGAAAGATTCCTGGGGAAATGAGGTATCAGCCAAGGCGTGAGACAACTCTCTCTTTTGGTAAAGATCTCTGACCTTGATGGAAGGCAGGGCCTCTACTAATCAGTCATATCAACAACACTTTTCTAAAAGAGAGTGTCATAGCATGTCTGGATGCTAGAAACAAGCTTAAAAGTGACTGCAGACATTGGAGGCATGGTAGGCTAGGTAGAAAAGGGGAAGAAAAAGTTGCAGTTGAGTCACAAAATTACTGTACTGATATGGCCTGAAAATTAGGCTGCCATTTTGAAATATTAGAAATTCAGATGGGAAGGTTTTCATACAACACACTTACGACTAGAAGAGGGAGGTTCTTGTTGCTTGCCTCTCCTTAATGCCAACAGAGAAAGAAGGTCAGATTAATATTGCACTGCATCATTTGTGGCCATGAGCTTGTGGTAGGGTAATGGGCACCCTGTTGAACTTCACACATTGTAAGGAATATAATGGTTGGTAGAAAATGACTAAGCTCTTTCTTGTGAGCCACATGTTACTGAAGAGTCTCCTTTTCTGGAATTCATTTTTTAATTTAATTTTTAAAAATAAGAACATATGCATAAATTTTCACTAACACACTTAAGCCCCAATTCCTGGGGCATGTGTGCTTCAGAAAACTTTCTACCTTTAAGAAAATTATATGTGGTGTTTTTGCAGGGTTAAAGAGCTGATTTCTTATTGTTTTTCCTCCATGCACTTGGAAATCACATGCTCTGACACCTAATTATCTGACTTTTGAAAACAGCTTTTATTTACTGGGCAGTAAAACAGTGAAAATTTCAACTATGGCACCCAATTAAGAAAATCTTTTGCTTTGGTCAGCTGAAGAAAAAAAAAATTTTTTTCTTATAACTTACTTTTATCAGTTTCTTGACAAGTGGTTAATCCAATTATATTTTTTATTTGATATTGAGATGGTAAGACTGAATTTTATAAACTGTTAACTCTTAAGAAGTGTACATAATTGGATTTTTAAATATTTCTCTAGTTTTATTCTCATATATTCTGTATTTCATGGCTTTGCTTTTTACTGCCTTCATTCTGAATTAAATATACAGTCAGCTTTGTATGGAATTAATGTCCAAAATGCCAAGATAATGTAAGCTGCTCCTAACAATTGATCATAATTCATTTTAAATTAGTGAATTCATTTAAATGCTATAATTGGGTCATTATAGATAGTTGATTCCAAATTTGTTGGGAATAAAGTAATAAGAGTCGGTCTTCTTAATTTTGGCATCTTCATAACTTAGGACAAGAGATGGCCTGTTTTCTTTCTTTTCATATTTTGTGCAGCCCCATATTTTTTTCAGTTCCTACTGCATAGAAAAATAAGCATGATATTGAGTTGTTGGCAAATAAGGAGGTTGAATTGTAGCATTGCATATCCCAAAGATAATTGAATTTTACTATGTGGCAAGGGATATGTATTGTTAGAATGAGGGTAAATGCAAAATAATTAACCCAATGGAAGGCAGAAGATAAGTCCACACTACTTTAAGAAAACTTGTGCTTTCTCTTGATCTGACCTCCATCAGCCTCCTTAATCAACATTTTACAGTTCCCCTTGGTTCTGTATTAATTAGGCATTTAGTGTGTTATTTCTTATTTAACCTATATGTGTTCTTTTTTTTCCAAATAAACTCTTCATGAATAAATACCATTTAAAAATGTTTTCTTGTATCTCTTACAGTCAGGCTCAGCTAAATGTAGGCAATGGTTAAGGGCCAAATAATGTAATAATCAGCCTGACTTGGCATCAGAATAGGCTCTAGAGGCCTCCAGCTGTCTTAGGAGTTAACCCTTTAGTTGCTAAATTTTGGAAACATCCAGGAGGTAATTCAGTTGGGGTTGGAATAGCCAAGGGCAGTCACTATTTCCCAGTAAGTATGAAAGTATTTTAATAATCTTTAGTGGACTTTTAATTCTAGATCTGGGAACATATTGTTTCTAGAACTCAGGGTTATCAACCTTTAACAGGTTGCAACTAAAGTCATGTCTCTTTTTGGCACAATCTCCCATGTTGCTTGTAAAAGTTTAGACTTTTACCATGTTCTTCTCTCAAATGTCTTTGGACATGCCCAGGATGGCTAACACATCAGGTTTGTCTCCATAGATCCCTCCAGGTGTAGTTGCCTACTGCAGCCAGCATTTGGCTTCAGCCTGCTGTGTCATTCTTCTTTAGTGATTTCTGCCAATGGGAAACCACTTTTTCTTAGATAATTGCTACTCCCTCTGCACCTTTTTATCTACAGTGTAGACCAAACTTTAAAAATTCCACACAGTAATTGTTAAGGACTGATTCTGTTTCTTATAAGACTTTACGAAAAGTTAAAGGAAACATGGAGAAACTAAAATCTGGAAGGTGATAGGATTCTCCTCAAAGTCTATTGACTGTGGACCTCCTCAGTGGAATCTCCAATGGGCCTCTTCTCCTTATCTCTGGCTTCTTATAGGAACCAACCACATCTAATAGATAGCTTTTGAATAGTGTTCTCCATACATAGAATTCAATTTTCTGAAGGCCAAAGGGAAGAAAGTCATTGTTTTTTTTTTTTTTTTAATTTCCTTCTAGAGCTGGCATGTCTGCCTCCTTCATTGACCTTTTCCTGCCAACTATAAGACAATTTTCAGTTTCTACAATTTCCTAATTCAAGATCAATTTGTTCTGGATCACCCCACAAATGGAATGCTAGGAGGTCTATTTCAGGTTACCCTGAGTCCAGCCTGTTAGCCCCTTTTCAAGCCTTTCCTCTGGCCTGAAAGGAAGCAAAAAGGAGAACTGAATATACCTTCTGGCTTATTATGGTCTCTCCCAATTTTCTATTAGCAAATATTGAGCAAGAGCACATATGTACACATCTTAAGAGAGAACAATTACTTTTGGTATAGAGGAGTTTAAGTCATGATCTAGGGAGAGAGCATAATCAGATATTATGGTTTGCATAATTCTGCAAAATTATGCCTATTTTACATTGCCCTAATAAACAGAACATGACAGCTGAGTTTGAATTACCTGTATTCAGATTCTTTCATGACCTCCAATTCTTCCCCCAAATAATGTTCTGCTAAAATTGCTCTTTACCTTATGCTAATCCACACTTTCAACAAAAAATAAAGGTCTGTTTTTTATCAGATAATGTGTGACACCAATAAATTTGAAATACTATTTTTAAAAAGCTAGAAGTATAGGAAAAAATTTGTTAATGGAATTGTTGTTTTCCTGAGTACATGTAACATAAAACTATAGTGTTTATGAGGCACAGATGGCACCTAAGAGTGAAAATGTCAGTCATGGAGCTGATATGACCTTGATGGGAGGAGAGGAGCAGTTGTGAACAGGTAGTATCAGGATATGTGTGTGTAGGTAGTTTGATAAGCCTGTGTTGTTTAATGCCCAGGACATATTTTATCACATATCAGGATTATACATTTAGGTATGAACAGAAGTTCCTATTCCTGAACTTTAAAAAATTCTTTCCCATTACTTGGGCAGCAGGGGCAGCTTTTTGTAGGCACTATCCTCAAGGGAGTGGCAGATAAGGTGGGAAGAAGGAATCCTTGGTCAGCTTTGACTTTTTAGAGACCACAGGAAAAACAGCAATCTGGAAATCAAGGCTTTCATTTGCAAGAGGCAGGTTTTTTTGAAATTTAAAAGATAAATATGTAGGGTTCATGTACATGTATTATGTGTTTGACGGAACCTGGGAGATATGATGAACCACAACCTGAGAGATTCCTTCTACAGAGAAATTTCAGGCTGAAACCACAGCAAGTCAGCTTCTTTTTCTTCACTCAGTGAAGAAGAAAACAATCTGACAAAAGAGGAGAAAAAAGCACAAAGTCAAAATGACAGGCAAGGAATGAAAGAATCAGGCCAGTAGTGATGTATGAAATGTCCTACTTTTGATTTTCCATGTAGGAAACACTTAAAATTGATTTTCAATATTTCCATCAATATTCTTAGCCACTATTGTCTGTTTTCTCTGACAGGATGGATGTCCCATTTCATTCTAGTCTCCCACATCATTTTTTTCTTCCCTGCTTTTCTGTGCAGTTAAGCCTGGCAGTCCTTTAAAGGCAGCCTAAAATGTTGCCCATTTGCATTTTAATCAAGTAGCTGCAGAAGATGGCAGAATCCTAAGCATGGCTGAGGTTAGCCCTCGACGTAACATGGGCCTTTCACCCTTAGACCATGGTAAAATGTAGTGTGACATTTCACGGATGGAGAAAGCTTCTGTTTTGACCTTAGTGTTTAATGATGGTCCTTAGGAGAAATTGTTGCTGTGTCCCAGCCTGGAATCCTGTCAGATTACAAACCCACCCACTGGAAACATTTCAGGAAGTCAGTCAGGCACTCTCTGGAGCCTTCTTAATGACTGCCCACCCCCCACCCATTAACTCAGTTGGATGCAGTGAGCAGGGCTAATTCAGTGGGGCTAATTAGACCAATGCATGGGTTTGAATGTCTTTTATTTTTTCCTCAGAGAAAAAATATTTCCAACCCCTGATTGACTAACCTATAAACATGCACTGCTGGCCGAAGGAGAACAAACTAACACAGTGGGGCTAGAACTGATCATTCTACCAGATGCCCCTCCCTTCTGGGATGCCATGAGCATTTCAGGACAGCAGTCCCCCTTATCCATGGTTTTGCTTTCCATGCTTTCAGTTATGTGTGGTCAGCTGTGGTCTGGGTATATTAAAGGAAAAATTCCAGAAATGAATAATTCATAAATATTAAATTGCATGCTGTTTTGAATACGTTGGTGAAATCTCACAGCATCCTTCTCCTTCCTGCTTTGGACATGAATCAGCCCTTTGTCCAGTGTATCTATGCCATGTGTGCTACTCACCCATTAGTCACTTAGTAGCTGACTTAGTTATCAGGTTAGCTTTAGGGGTATCACAGTGCTTGTTTCAGGTGTATATTGTGTGTCTTGGCATGTATTCCCCATGGATAACAGGGCCATCTTCTTCATATATAAGCATTAGCTTCATTTTAATAGGGTGGGCATAAAAAAAGAATTTGCAACAAGCTTCCACTTACTTTAGCTGCTGGTGTTCAGTAATGTCAATGGCTATGCCACTGAACTATCCATTGCAGTTTAGTGTTCCTGATCACTAAATTTGGTGGGTCATGGTCAGTCAGATGCCTCACTGGATGATGTCAGCCAAACCGCATTCTTCTCTGGCTGGCACTGCTTGGTTTATCTGCTTCAGCAAGATCATAGGCTGTAGTATGTGCTTTCTCTTACTTCATTGACATAAGGTTGTTTGCTGTGCCACTGGTCTTGCTAACTCTTATAGACGTGACCTTGCTCTGTTCTAACTCGTAGAGTCAAACCCGATGAAATGCTCCTCTGAAAGCCCTTAGGCCTTGTGAAGTGGCATAATCTATAAATTAGTGTTACCTCCTTCTTTAGTGAATGTTAATATGGCATTTTGCCAAGTTTTGACATTTTCATCTATATTATGAATGATTTGATCCTAAACCTAGAACAGACACAATCCAAAACAATTAGCCAATTTCTTCCCATCATTTTATGAAACTCTCATGACAAGAGGTTCTTATTAAATACCATTTACATTAACAAGTAGGACTGTGCTGACTCAGATTCATGGTCTTTCGTGTTACATCCCTCTCTGTGAATTTTCACCATTGTCCCTATGACTTGTTCTTAGAAAGCCCTATGCCCAAAATTTGTAGCTCAGGGAATGTGTTTATTTCTCCAGAAGCCAAGGTTACTTTTGAAAGCTCTTTACCTATCTATTGGTTTTATATACTAGAAGTGTCTCTGTTCTGTAGTTGTAAAACTCCTGGACACAACCATGGAATTGGCCAGTAAGAGAATCAGTGAAGGGAGTGTTAATGCCTTATTCCAGACAAGGTGAGTCAGGCTAGTGGGTCAAGGGTAAAATAAAGTAACCTAGGAATCCAGAAGTCTACGATTTGCTGAATCTGTTAGAAATTTCTTTGTGCCTCATTTTTGTAATCTGACTGTATAATAATTAAAGAGTTAGACAAGATGTTGGATTTTTCAGGTCTCTGCCTTAAAAAGATTCAAAACACCCTATAAAATGTATGATTGTTTGTATCTTGCCTTATTAATAGCCCGCTGCCAAAGCCTATCTGATTACACAAGCACTTTCCCCTCAGCAAGTGCTCTTCTGCCAGGGCAGTGACTTCCTGTGCCCTGTTGTCCTGTGTGGGCTTTTTGAGGAAGAGGCACTCATAGATGCTGGAAACCCCAGGCCACCCATCTCCTTCTCCCATATCTTCATTAAAGGGAACATGCATTCCAAAAGAAAGCTTTTATATACAGTAAATTAGTCTGTTTGACTAATTTAATAATTTATTTGATATTTAGTTTAACTTGATTTTACCTACTTATATAATGTTGTGGGGAGTGGAAATAAGGTATGAAAAGTACGTATTTGGAGTGAAGAGGTAAAAGAAAATGAGAGAAAGGGAGGTCCTATCTTATAACATTTATTTGCCAAAGCTTCTAAAATGCCTAGAAAAGCTCTATCTTCAGGTATTACGGAATTCAGTAGCATTTTAATGCTTCTAGGAACTTAAAGTGTCAATCAGCTCTGCAGTAGGAACAGTGTCTAGAGTTGTGCTATACAATTGGATAGCTACTAACTATAAGTGACTTTTTAAATTAATTAAAATTAGATAGAATTTAATAAGTCAGTTTCTCATTTGCACTAGTGACATTTCAAGTGCTTGGTAGACATGCGTTTAGGGGCTACAGAATTGCACAGAAAGTTCTATTGGACATCATTGCTCCAGAGAATTTGAGAATCAGAGCTGTCACTCAGACAGACGATAAGTACTTTATCTGGAAATATTTTTTTTGCTTGGGTTTAGAATAAGCAATTGCTGCTCAGGTATTTGTGATTATAGAGCATGATAAAAAAAATGTTTTCTTATCAAATTCATAAATGTGGAAAGGAAGGGTGTTAGACATTGTGCTAAGCATATTAAAAATCATCTCACACACACACACACAAATCATCCCACTTATGATATAACAGACCTATGAGAGAGGTTTTACAATTATTTCCATTTTTACAGATGGAGGGAAAATCTGAGTCCTACCACTAATAAGAGAAAGTTGAAATTCAGCTTTGTCTGACACCAAAGTTAGTTCCTCTAATGATCATACATACATATACACAGGGTTATAGTGTCTTAGAATAAATATTACTGTCATTAGTACTTGCCAGACTGTGAGCATAAAGTATTAGATTTGCTTTAACATGACATGCATGGACCTAAGAACTGGATTAAAAAGAACTTACATCAAAGCAAGAATTGAACAAAATTTGCCATGATTAAAACTTTTTTTTCCATTTTGAAAATCCTTCCTTCCGGACAAGATGAGAAATATTCAGTGTAAAATGCATGTAGATTAATACAGTCTTCAAAGAGACTAGAGGAAGAAATATGTAAAAGAGAAAATAGCAAAAAGAATGCAACCATTTGCTCTAATTTCCTGGTAGTGAGGAGCTTCCTTATACTTGTCACGCACAGCTTGAGAAAATTAGTTCTCAAATAAACCAACTGGAAACACAGGAAGAAAGACCAGCATATCTCAGATGTGTGTACAGACTCACTTAATTTTAAAAGATTAAATAGCTGAGATATAAAGAAGAGAAGCATGTATCTAGTCAAGCCTTTTCTTATGAAAAAGGTAATGAAAGATTTTTTTTCCATAAGCTGTTAGGCCATAGCTTACACACACACACACACACACACACACACACACACACAAGACTTATTTCTGCAGTAACAGAATTTTTACAGAGTCTGGATGCAGCCTGTTTGATTGCTCAGCTCTGTCTGAGAAGCCATAAGTAAAGCATAGTGGTTAAAGATCCTGGCTCCAAGGCCAGACAGAGCTAAGTTTGAATACTGAATTCACTACAATGCCAATTGTGTCACTTCTGTAAGCTTCGGTCCTTCCCTCTCCAAGGATGGAGACTCTATAGTTTCCACCTCATAGAGTGGTGATAGCAACCAAGTGAGAGGCTACATGTAAAACATTTGGCACTCTAACTATGTAAAATACTCAGGGTTGACTGCTATTATTATTAATTATTATTATTAATTATTAGTATTGTTATTATTACTATTATTATTTCTTTTTATTGAAAATAAATGCCTCATTTGTTTAAAACCCATTAATCTTAATTGTTTAAAAATCATAAAAAGATATAACATTTGTGTCAAAGTCTCATAAAGAGGAGAAAGAGGGCAACATTGAAAAAGCACCTAAAAAATAATGACTGGAGATGTTCTTAATTTGAGAAAAAAAATACATGTATGGTTATAAGAAGCCTTATGGTTATAAACTCAAAGAAATCCAAATCAAGCAACATTATAGTCAAACTTCTGAAAACTAAAATAAAGAAAAGGCTTTGAAAAAAATAATAGAGAGGCAACGGTTTATGGAGAAAAACAATTTGAAAGACATTGGGTTTACATTGGGTTTTTCTTCAGAAACCCTGGTGGCTAGAAAGAAAGACATAATATATCTCAAGTGCTGAAAGAAGGAACTGTCAATCCAGAATTCTACACTCGGCAAAATATATATATTTAAATAAAATATATATATATATATGTTATATATACATGTTCTATATAGATATATGCAGATATATATGTATATATATAGATATAAATATATACACACATACACATATATGTATATATATTTTTCCTTTAAAAACAAAGGGGAAATCAGAACATTCTCATATGAAAGAAAGCTAAGAGATTTATTACCAGCAGACTACTCTAAAAGAGAATAACTAAAATAAATTTTTTAAACAAAAAGGAATGGTTGAAGAATCTTGGAACATCAGAAGGATGAAAAAAAATAGCAAGTAAAAGTATGAATGAGTAAATGCAATAGATTTTCCTTCTCTTGAGTTTTCTATATTATGTTGGTTAAAAGAAAAAAAAAGTAACATTTTTTGTGTTTCTAAATGTATAAAGGTGAAATATTCTAAAAGGAGAGGATAAAGGGATATAAAGGGAGATAAGATTTCTGTTTTTTGCTCAAACAGGTAAGATGATGATACCAATAGACCATGATAGCTTATGTATGTATATTGTAATATATAGAACAACCACTAAAAACCTATACACAAAACTCTATAAGTAAATCAGAATGTAATTCTAAAAAATGTTTAAATCTCTAGGCCCACAGAAAGGTAGGAAAAGAAAACAATAAGGGGTTTCCCACCCTGATCCCTCTCACAAAAAGAGAAACTAAAAGCTTTTCATAGAGAGGAACCTTTTTTACAGAATCCATAAACTGGGAATGAGGCTGAAGCCCATACCCCCTAAATCATAAAAACTGAGAAAAACATTTTGGAAGGGTAAGAGGAATAGTTTTACTTTTATTGTATCGCCCCACCCCCAGGTCGATGCAGCACTATACCAAGGGTGGGGTGTCCCTGGGCCTATGGCTTCTTCAGTGGGAACAGGAATTTCCAAAGAGGACATGCAGCTTCCCCAGGCTTTTAAGATGCTTTCTAGGAGGCCCACTTAGATATTGCCTCATAGATTTCACTAGGGAAATTGGCTAGAGATAGAGAAGAGGATACGTGCACAGCAATATGTGCACAGATTTGGGCAGAAAACAATCTTGTTTGTGTCTGAATGGAGATCCCAATAAGCAGAGATAAGCTGGTGGCCCTTGCTGGCCCAGGAACTAAGCTGGCAGTTCTTCCTAGTATGGGTCTTCAGCTAGCATGCTATTCCAGCCATAGAGCCCATTCTGTGGCTTTGCCATGACAGAGAAGCATAACCATCAGCTCAGTAGCTTCTTGGTGTCTGGCCAGAGACACTGGACAGATGCTGAGCACACGTTACAGCCTGCATGGGTAAGGAGGCAAGTCAGATTCCCTGTCCAGCTGCTTAGCATAGCTTCTATGCCTGTCAGAGCAAGAAAGCCTAGCCAGAGATGTAGGTAGCCACAGAGCACAGTCTATTGGCCAACCAGATGGGTATACATATAAAATGGAATATTATTTAGTCGTAAAAAAGAAAACTATGTTGTTTGCTATAACACAGATTAACCTGAGGGCATTATGCTAAATCAAATGAGCTAGACAGAGGAACACAAATAGTGCACTATCTCACTTATATGTGGAATCTAAAAAAGTTGAACTTATAGAAAGAGTAAATTAATAGTTACCAGAAGCTGGGGATAGGTAGAGAAAATGGGAAGATATTGACCAAAGGGTACAAACTTTGTTATAAAAGGAATAAGTTCTAGGGACCTAATGTACAGCAAGATGACGGTTGTTAACAATACTATATTGTATACTCGAAATTTCCTAAGAGGGTAGATCTTAAAAGTTCATACCTCACATACATACTAAAATAAATATAAGTCACTATGTGATGGATGTGTTAACTAATTCTTATGTGGTAATCATGTCACAAATATATGTATGTATCAAATCACCACATTGTACACTTTAAATTACACAGTGTTATTTGTCAAGTATATTTCAATAAAGCTGGAGAAAAATAAAACAGAAAACAAAGACCACAACCTTAACATATTAATAATTACACTGAATATAATTGATATAAGTACCTTAAAAGACAGACATTGGCAGAGTGAATTAAGAAAACACCACCCAACTATGTACTACCTACAAGAAACTCACTTCAAAATTTTGATATAGGCCAGTTGAAAGTAAAAGGTTAGAAAAAGATACATTATGCCAACATTAATCCAAATAAAATAGGAATAGGTATATTAGTATCTGATATAGGTGATCCACTAAGAAGATATAGTGATTCTAAACATGCAGATACTGAACAACAGTGTTACAAAATATGCAAAACAAAAACTGGAAAAATAGACAAATCCATAATTTCAGTAGTTTACTTCAGCACTCTATCAATAATTAGTAGACTGAGTAGGTAGAAAATCAGCAAGGATATAGAAGAACTCAACAGCATCATCAACCAACAAGACCTAATTAACATTTTAGAGCACTTTACCAACGAGAACAGAAAAACACTCCACCCAAGTGACCACAGAACACACACCAGGAAGACCACATTCTGGGTCATAAAACAAATCCCAACAAAATTAAAAGAATTATACAAAATGTATTTGTTAACTACAGTGGAATAAAACTAGAAATTAATAACCAAGATAACAAGAAAATCTTCAAAAACTTGGGAACTAAACAATGTATTCTTAAATCCTTAGGTCAAATAAGAAGTCAAGGCAAATAAAAATTATATTAAACTGAATGAAAATGAAAATACATCTTATTGAAACTGTGGGATATGGCTAAAGCAGTGCTGAGAGGAAATTCTTTAGTCTTAAATGCTTTCATTAGAAAGGAGGAAAAAATCTCACATCGGTTTAAGTGCTCACTTCAAGAACCTAGAATAGGGAGTGAAATAAATTCAAAACAAGAAGAAAGGAAGGAAATAAGGATAAAAGCAAAAATCAGTGAAATTGAAAAGAGAAAAAAAATCAATAAAACAAAAATTGAGTTCTGTGTAAAGATCAGTAAAATTGATCTGTAGCAAGACTGACAAGATATAGATTACAAATATGAAGAATAAAACAGATGTAATGACGAACCATGAAGACATCAAAAGGATAAGAGATTGCTATGACTATTTCTATAAACATGTATTTGACAAATTTAGATGAAATCTCTGTTTCTCAAAAAACAAGCTTTTTTGACTAACCTAATATGAAATGTATAAATTGAATAGCCCTATAACTATTAAGGAAATTGAATTTATAATTAAACTGCTATCCCAGAATAAATCTCTAGGCCCATGTCATTTCAGTGGAGAACTTTATCAAATATTCAATGAATAATTAACATGAATTTTACACAATCTTTTCCAGAAAAGAGATCAACATTTCTCATGAACTTAGAAACAGAGATCCTCAACAAAATCTTAGGTGATTGAGTCTGATGGTTTGATTAGGTGGGATTTGTTTAAGATGTGCCAGACTTCTTCCTTCACCAATTCAGATCCTCAGTGCCTTCGTATTTCCTTCACTCCCCTCCCCTCATTTTAAAATCCATTCTTCTCAAAGGGTGACATCATTCATGTACTTTGGAGGCAACATTTAGTCTCCCTTGTTGATGTGAACACTTCAGCCTCAGGTCAGTGTTATCTCCTAGACTTAAAAATCACACAAAACTCAATAACCTCACTCTTTGGAGAGATTACAATCAATCCAGTGTGATGCCTTTTCTTCTAAGCCTGAGCTGTAGCCTCAGGCTGCCAAGAGTCCTCCTACTGAGAAAGAAAGTGTGGTGGCAGGTGGAGCACCTCACTCTCAGCCAGGAAGCACACACCTGCTCATTTCTCCCACATACCAAACCCAGCACCTTGTTTCTCGTCTCTGGTGTTTACATGGTAAATGGAAATCTGCTTTCATCATCTGTTTTTCTGAGGAGAGAGGCAGTCCCCAGGCAGTGGCTTCTGATTTTCACTAAGCCTGACTTGAAAACTAGCAGGATTGTGGTATACCTCTTTGTTACTAGGACACAGTGTCAAACTATTGTTTCTTCCGAAATCCTGTGCTTAAATAAAAAATAAAGCTATGACATAAACACAATAAAATAATACAAAACATTTGGATAAAACTAAGTACATGAGGTTGGGGGATTTATGCTTAATTTGTATAAGTGTCAGGGCTTTTGAGGTAAACTGAAGAATAATCAGAATTGACTCCAAGTTTTGAAGAGAGAGGATGTGGTGCTCTGGGTTAGATCTCATCACCCACTCCAGAAGCCATTGGGTAAGGAGACCTTTCTAAGTGCTGATGGGGCCGCGGGTAGCATAAATGTTAGATTACCAGTAGAATTTCCTATGACCCCTGAAACACCTTTGCCATGGCAGGACAAAGGTCATGTCTCAGTTTTGGAAATATTTGAGCTTTGAATTTCAAAGCATTAAAATTTTTATATATATTTTTACTTACAGTTTTCTTAATATGGACATTCTCCTCCCACAAACTCTCAGCCCCAGTACCTAGATTCCAGAAGCAAGAGGCAGAAGAAGACTTCTTTAGAAGGTTATTTCTTTCTGACCCTTTTATCTAGAACAGGACACCAGAGATTGGGAGGAGGGGGTGGTGGCAGGTCACCTGTAGGTCTTATTATCAGTTTGAAAGACAGGGTCTGTGCTGCCCCATCTCCCTTAACAGGTGACATCATAGATCTGAGCAGGTTCCTTGTGGTTCACAGGGAGAAAAATTTTCACTTGTAGTGTCTCATGTGAGAGGCTTTCTGGAAATTTTCATCCCCTCATCTGAGTGTCGACAGCTGTGTAAAGCAATACACAGAGCTTGGAAAACCACTCCCAGCTGTCAAACCCTGACCAGGGGGCTTTCCTTCTCCCATCTGTCTTTACAGCCTCCTCATCATCCTTTTAATACTCTTGAGTTCCTTGGTTTGACAGATGACATATTTGATATCACAGAAAATTTTGTTTTGGGGTTCGATCTCAGCTTAACATTTTGGTTAACATCTTCTTATGTCATCATTTAGATAGTTTATAGAGGTGACCTTTATTTCACACACATACTTTCTTATTAAAAATAGGTTCTGTCTAATAACACAAGTAATTTTACAAGTAATAATTCTACATACATTACTCTGTACTCAGAAACATTATTTCTACTGTACCCTTGACCCAGAGGTGGCATCCTTCTGATGTGTCATGGTTGAAAAAGTGGAAACCTGTACAACTTGAGGATTTTTCCACAAAGCCTTCTAATTCACAGCAAGAAAATTTATTTAAAATAATTTATTTTTTGGTATACTTTGTAGTTTATGCAGTGCTTTCATGTATATTATATTGACTATTCTCCCTGAAAATTCAGTGTAGGAGGCAGAATATGTTAACTTGTAATGAATAATAAGGAAATTGAGTTTCAAAGAAATTAATAGCTACTCTGGGTCACTTCACTAGAAATCGCCTAATATTTCTACCTTTTGATTTCAAAGTCCAGCTTTTCATTCTATCACATCTCGTTTACCTCCTGCCAGGTATGCACTTTCAATACATAACTGAAATCTGTTTGGGGCCATAATGGAAAGGCCAGGGAAAGAACCATGGGGCCCCCTATTAGTACCCTCATTGAACAGCTGCTCATCTGTCTGTGTCCTCTTCTATCTTCCCTGAAGAAAAATAAAGGACAATATCTTATTCATTTCATGCTCGACACATTGTAGGCATTCAAATATTTCAAGTATGGAGTGAAAAACTGAATATGAGTTACAAATTGTAGTTTATAGAAGAAGTGATAGAAGAGTAGAGAGTCGAGAGAACTTCTAGGCCAGTAAGAATCAGCGTTGGCTCCATATGTTATCTCTTGATACCTGATTTGCTTTTGCCCTGGTAACAACAAGGTCAGTACAGACTTGCCAGACCACCTAAGGGAAAAATTCAGGCACACACTTCTATGTTTAAGTTTCTAATACATCTGCCTGAGCAAAACTTTAATGTTGAACTTCATGTGACTTGCAGATCCTGGGAGAACTGAATTGTTATGTGGATCTAAAAAGTGCTTTATACTTTATGCGAAGTGAAATAAAATAGAAAGACAACTATTTCTGAGTGTAGGGGAGTGGGAGATGTTGGTCATAGGGCACAAACTCTCAGCTGTGAGTAAAGTATGGAGATCCAACAAACAGCACAGTGATTATAGTTAATAATACTGTATTGTGTACTTGAAATTTGCTAAGAAAACATCTTAAATATTTTACCACACAGTAAAAGTGCTCAGCATGTGAGGTGATATATGTAACCTTTAATCTTTATGTAATTATTTCACAAATACACATATATCAAATCATACTGTACACCTTAAACTTAGACAATATTATTTGTGAACTATATATTAGTAAAGCTGGAAAAAAAATTTAAATCCTTGTACAAATTATACCACCATGGAATAAGCATTGGACAAGTCTAGATTTTTGGATTGTAGCCCACTATCTTTTATACATTAAAAGACTTTAAAAATTAAGTTAACATGTATATAGAATAAAAAATTAAAGTCTTCTCTCTATTTTTTAATGCTTATATTTTATAGCATGGATGAAATGTGAAATAACCATTGAGTTTGCCACTTTTTTTTCCCTATATGAAACAGTGTAGTAATAGATATTTCACACATATGTCTTTCTGTACATGTACAAGTATTTTGGTAGGATAGTTTTTTATAAGCAGAATGTCAGAATCCAATGATAAGTTCAGAAGTAATTTTGAAAAATAATATTAAATTGCTTCCTAAAAAGCTGTATTCATTTATAATACCACTCATTACCACTCCTGCAACATTGGATTTTGTCAATTTAAAAAATTTTTGTCAAGGTAGCCTAGTCTTTCACAGCAGTTTTTCCTGAGATTGTAAGCAATGTTTACATTTTATTTTGTCAGCAGAATCTATATATGAATTCATAAATCCTGCCTCAGGACAGCTGAGAATCTCAAAGAGAGAAAGAAAGAGCATGAAGTATGATTGTTGTAGTTTTGTGAAAACCCAAACTAGAATCACATTCACAAATGGGCCTAAGACACTTTTCAGCCAGTGTTTTGGTTCTTCCTTGTTCAAGGCTGTTCCTGGGATATAGACTTAAAGCTTTTAGAAGCATGAAGCCTTCACATGTCCCCATCTCCACCTCATATACACACAGTTATTGACACAGCATTTTGGAACAGTTGCTGAAGTGGAATAACGACACTCATCTCAGTTTCCTCAGGTTGCTTGGTGTCTTATGGATGAATGCTTGTTTTCAGTGTAGAGTTTACAAAGCACTAGCACTCGGAGAGGTCTCACTAGGACCATGCAGGCCTTGAGAAATGTAAAAGTGGGCTAGAAATGCTCATGTTAGATGGATGTTTCTGCTGCTTCTATGAAAATGTTGGCTTGGTGTGACCATAGTCATGAGTGAGATACCATAATTTGCTCTAAAATTTAATTTAGAAGCCATCTGTGCTGCAAAAGGTCCTGGATACTGGATACTGGCTAAAGTCCATTTTTAGGCTGCATGTGCCAGTATTTTGGAGCTTTCGTGGAGGGAATTTTCTAGCCGTGACCTTGATAAATGAAGCTGTGGCTCTAGCCCATTTTGTCAGTGATGAACTCAGGGAATGCCCTGCATTATTGCCCATTGAAAAGTTGAAGCAGCAGACAGAAAGTTTTCATGATAGCCAATCAACAGTTATTTATGGAGCATCTGCTTTGTGACAAGTCCTGTGCTAGATGTGGGAGTTAAAGTAAAAATTAGGAAACAATCTCTGCCGTAGACTATTTAGCACAACACAACTGGTAAATACTTCACTGTTTTGCTAGAATGGCTGGTACAGGTCAAAGTTGTTTTTAATCTCTATCTGGAATTCTCATTGCTGCTACCCCAATGATTTTCTTAAGTTCACAGACTCAGTTTGCAGTTCCCTTTTGCTCTAAAATATATGCTGTCATAGTATTAGTCTGGATGGAACTTCTGTTCAAAAGCCTTCTAAAGCTACCCAGTTTCCCATAGTTTAGATTCCAAATTTTTAACCCTTTTAATTCAAGGGTCTGCATTATGTGATTCTCACCCATTTCCTAACCTTTATCTTTTACTGCTTTTTGAAATGTTTTCCTTTATCCATGTTAGATTACTCACTGTTCTGTCAACACATTCCTGCCTATTTTTCTGGAGTCCTCACACAAGGCTCATCAGAAATACTTCTACCTCCGTGAAGCCTTTCTTGATTACAAAAGCAATGTTTTCTTCTCTTTCTAAATTCTTGCAGCAGTTGGTTCACAAGTCAGATGACACCCAACCTTGTGTTGCCTTATTACGTACAGGCACTGGTAGAGGGTAAATATCCAAAGGGTAAAGAAAAGTGTTCTTCATCTTTGTATTTTCTTCCCAACAGAAGTGACTGATAAATTCTAAAGAGAAATGTTAAGTTAATTAATAATTTAAAAGTGTTGGGATTTACAGAAGAGGGCTATCAGTATATGGTTAGGTAATCAGGAGAGATGTGAACATGGATTGTATTTTTCGATTTCCATGTGGGTGGCCATCCCATTGGGGATGTGTCTGAAGCCACTTGCAGTCTTTCCTGAGAGTGCTTGGAGTCAAGTCTTTCGACTAAAGACTAAATTCTTTAGTCTCCTAAATGTGGCATTTAATATTATAAGGTACTGGATGGGATCAGTTTGCAATTTGTTTAAGGCCACAGCACAGCTGCATAACACTTTATGGGCCCATTTATACAGTAGGGTTTCTCATTTTCAAAGAGACTCATTAAAAATCTTATTAAGCTATTAAGTATATACAAGACAATTGTGTGGCTGTAATTACAAATGTCTCTCTAAGGCAAGCATTTAGGCAGAAAACTATTTCTATCTTCTCAGAGCAGATTTTCCTTTTAGTGTTTTCTCCCAAATAAAGCCACTTCAATTTCAACTTTGCCTTTTTTAGGAAAAAAAAAGTTTTCATAATGTTTGCTATTTGCAAAGAGGAGAACTAATTGAGGGAATATTACAGCTTCATATGTACTCTCAGAAGATTTCTCCATAATGTATGAGGTTTCAGAGGGGACAACTATGGGCATTGCATATATTCAAGGGTAGGCATTTTCCAGAATGTTGCCAATGCTGCCCAGAATGTTGCTCAAGATCCAACAGCAGAGGCAGAAGGCAATCAACAGCCTCTGGTGTCCTTTCAAGCCAGAGTACTTGAAGATGGATTCCTAGTATACCTCAAGCCCACTCCTACCTCAGGGCATTTGCATGCTCAGTTCCTTCTATACAGAATACTTTTTCCTCCAGATACCGATGAGGTCTACTTTCTCATTTAATTCTCTTTTCTGCTGTGATATGACTTTATCAGCTGGTGCTTTCCTGACTACTCCCCCAAAATTAGCACCCCACTTCCCACCTCAAACCTGCTTCCACATTCTCACACTATTCGGCTTAGTTTTTATTCACAGTTCTTTCCACCATTTGACATAATATATATTTACTTAATTTTTTACTGTCTCTGTTTATTAAAAGCTATGCTCCAGAAGGGCAAGTTTTTTATTACATTTTGGGTGGTTTTGTGTGTGTGTGTGCACGAATTGTAGTATTTCTAGGGTTTAGAACACTATGTAGCATATATTAGGTGCTAAATAAACATGTATTGAATAAAAAAATCTCCTTTAAAGCAGTAGAGAATAATATTTTTTTAGTGCTCAAGGATATCTTACGAATGATATAATGCAATCCTTTGCAGAGGGAGAAACTGAAGACCAGAGGGGTAGTGTGATACCCAAGGCAACTGGGTGGTCAGTAGTCAAGCTGGGACGCAATTTTTCTGTACTGACTTTCTGTGCCACATGACCATCGCAACTTCATATGAGGAGCTTTCTCACATTTTAAACCTTTTGACAAGATAGGAAAAAAGCCAGGTTCCTTTTGAGAGAACAGAATCAAGGTGAGTATCAGGGGATTTGATGATTTGCTGGTGCACAGAGCAAATCGCACACTATCGAAGACCCTGGGATAAACTTTTTGTATCTCCTCAGTGTATTTAACATATAATGTTGTTGTTGTAACCAAAGCAATTGAGCAAGCAGGAAACATACTGAGAAATCAATATCACTCGCAGCTTAACGACATATTATTTTGTAAAGCGGAATGCCACAGCACAGTGGCAACTGATGCCATTTGTTCTTGATGGTAACATTCTGTGTGGTGTAACAACACATTGTGCATAGTTAGCAGATGCTCTCTGAGTCCCTTCTAACAGGCTGATAGAAAATTTTACCAAGAAACACACACCCTATTTTGAACAACTTGATGGGAACCACTCAAACACAAGAAGTTGTAAATGTTTTACAAAATGGTGTTTTTAACACATGTCATTTTCTTTGGGGCTGACATCAAACTAACCCCAGTCCTCTTAATCCCAGTGATGCCTCTCTGAAGGTAAATCTCTACATACCCTGTCCCCCGCTCCTTCCTCTTTGTGGTCCTCAGGTCGATTTCTGTGGCCGGAATCACCTCTTTTCCCCACCAATCCATGTCCTTTTTGTTCTTTACAACCCTATTCAAACTCACATTCGATAATTATATTCCTCAAACTGACTCATGATCCCTTTACTTTGTTCCTGTATCCCTTCCTTGTGCATTACGTAGCTATGGAGTTTGTATTGTATTTCTCTTCATGCTCATTTGTGAATGTACTTTTGCCTTCTTGTCTGTGTCTACCATTCATTGTGGGAAAGGATAGAAGGAAAGGATAAGACAGTGTCCTTCTCTCTGAGAGTTTACAAGATTCTTTTGAGGGAAGCCTAATATTCAATAATCAATAAAGGGCAATTAGTGTTACATTGGATGGCACTGAACAGATGTTTCCCTGTCATGCATGTGAGAGCATGTAGTATAGTAAGAAAAATATGAGATGTGGTGTCTGAATTCTGAATTTTGATTTAAACTTTTTTTTTTTTAGTACTTTCTAGCTGTACAACCTTGGGAAAGTACAACCTTGATCTTGGCATAGCTCAAAGACCCTTGCTACTAAACACACCTTGAGTTAGATCCAGGTCCCCCAAAGGCAGGAGCCCTAAGAACTTTGTCCAATTCTTAGTTACCATTACACATTTTGTGGGGCTGGACAAGAGCAATCTGAAGGGCCCTAGAAAATCTCCCATAATAACAAGATTTCTCTAGTTGATTCCTGAGGAGAGACCATGCATTCTTGATTCCTTTGACCTAAACACTTGCCTCTTTTTTGAGGATCTTTTAAGATAAATAGGTGCATGCTTAGAGACAGTTCTATCAATAATATGGATGGATTCACCTGTAACTTGAAGTTTATTGGTTGCAGAGTACTGTGGGGAATGGGAATATGATGATCCAGAAAGGCAAAGAAAAGAAAGTTACCTCTGGTTAAAACAGTTTATGTATTCTTACTCCATGGTTTTGTCCAAATCTGTTCTTACATGTAGGAATTTTTTCGAGAGCCACACACCCTGCTTTATGCCCTTATATTATGGTGAACAAGGAAAAAGAAAAGCTTATGTGCATTTGGGGGTCGTGAACTCTTTATTACAGGAACATTTATTGTTTAAAGTAATTTGTTTTCTTAGAAAAGGTTAGTAGTGTTTCCAAGTTTTAGAAATGTCAGCCTCGTTCAAATGGAATCTATAATAGACCTATGACAGAATCACTCCCTGAATATTTACAGAGAGTTTGCGTCAGAAAAGAACTGGCTATTTATTAACACAAGATGGTCAAATGATCCAAAACAAATGGAGTTTTCTCTCTGTGAAGGTGTGGATGTAATGCGGCGTGAAGGATGATGGGCTCCATCTAGTGCAAAACCAGCACAGGCAAAAGTACCTCATGATTTGCTACCAGGAAAAAAGTTCTTAAAATCCTAATATTAAATTAAAATGAGAGCCCACCTTGTAACTGGTGAAATGACGTATGTGCCTGCACCTGTCATTCTCCACAAATGCTAGAGGTTGGGGTGGATTTGGAACGAGACATTTGGAAAAAAAGACATGAATGTGATTTTATTTCCTAGCCTCTAAGTTTCATTGCAAACTTCACAAGAGTAGGGATTCCTCCCACTGGAGCTAGAAGCCCAAGTATTATCTCTAGAGACCTGGAACAGAAGGGTTCGAATCACAAGCCTTTTTCAAACAAAACTTCCCTGATTCACACTGTGTTCTCTTCTTTCTATTGTTTCTTATCATCAACATCTAACATAGTTATTGTTACCCTAGCAAAAGGGGCTAGTCTGCCTGTGTGTGTGTTTATATCAATCATATATGTCCTGGTTCTGCAGCAAAGAAAGTAAGGGTTTATATTAGAGAACTGCAAGTCCCAGAGACACAAGTTGGCTATTGCTCATAGGCCTGGCTACTTGGGTGTCTCAGGAGTACATATTATATAGGGAAAAATCATCAGTTGTGTAAACTAAGGGAGTTGGAGTCATGGGTGCTACCGATGGGATGGGACTGGGATAATTGGTCACCGAGCTCCTTCGATTCTGGAATCAGCCATGGTGCTATCCCATTCGGTCCTGTGGCCAATGAGGCTGTTCTGCCTTGATGGGCCTGGACCTGAATGAAACATGTCCAAAGCCAGGATGTTATCCTTAATCCTCATGATTATAGACCTGAGGCTTGATTAACCTTATGTCCTAAGGCTTAATGATGGAGTAGACATATAAAGGTGGAAGGATAGGGAGGGAAAAAAAGCAAGTGAGTCACAATGCCATTATTTAGGCAAAACCAGCTTGATTCAAAGAAAAAGCTATTATCACAGTATCATGTAACATCTTTTCACCCTTTTTCACCCCCACCCCTTTTTTCTAGTTATTAAGGAGCCTGAGACAGAGAAGCAAGTTAACCTTCCTGAAGTCACACAAATGGTACTGAAGTCAGATCTTCTAAATCTCAGCCCGGGCTGTTACCATTAAAAACAGAGAGAGGCAAGCAGAAAAATAGACAGACAACGTATACATGTAGATAAATTATGTTGATTAGTGGTTACTTGTGTAAGAAGAAAGGGACTGTTTTAGTCAGTTCGAGACACTATAACAAAGAGCAGAGAGGAAGCAAGATTTCTCATGACTCTTTTAAGGGCAGTAATTTCATTCATGAGCTTTTCACCCTCCTGACCTCATCTAACTCTGATTACCTTCCATATGCTGCACCTCTTAATACTGGTCACGTTAGGGGGTGGGGTTTCAATGTTGAATCTGGGATGGGGGACACAGACATTTAGTCCATAACAGAGCCTTTCAGAATCTTAGAAAAAGAAGGTGAGGATAGCTTTGTATTTTGTAAAAAACTTTCCAGCTAATTTTAATCCACATATCCCTCTCCCATCGCAGAGAAAGAAAAGATAGCATTTCATCCCTTTGTACTTTTGAATATCTATCCTAAAACGTGAAAGGCAAAATGCATAGGGATATATGTGTGGGAGTGAGGAGGACTCATGTGAATGCCTACTGATCAGGCATCTACAAAGTTGCTAGGTAACCGGTGTTACGTGATACTGTGATGACTCTAAGATAGGTGAAAATTTGGCTTCCTTGCTCTCCTGGGAGTTTAGGAAAGACAAAATGTAATCTTTCTGACATTCTCTCTGATGCTTCCTCTCTATGATCACTTTTCAGTACAGTCTCTGGGCTTCTCCCCTGGGAGATAGCACATATCACATGAAGAACTATGAAGTCTACAGTGAAAAGACTTGGATTCTTTCACTTGGCATTTACCAGCTCTATAACCTTGGGCAAGTTACTGGTCCACCATGCCTTACAGATTTTTTAATACCCCCTCCCTGTGCTTATGGGAATGTGCAACCTTACTAGTCCCTCTTCCCCCAGAAGCAGGTAGGAAATTACATTTCAGACTTCATGGAACCAAAAGCATAAGTTCTATCAATTGTGTATATTCTTGAGACTTATTTAGAAAGGAATATGCTGAGGAAGGAGGTTACAGGCAGATTCTATTACTCGCTGATAAGGTTGGTTACTGAGCCTGGCTTTCTGAGTCATCATTGATCATAAAATCAAGTTTCTGTTCTAGAACTGATATCAGTGCTAGTTATATTTATGGTGCCTAGTGGTTCTTATTTTCTTATTAGCCAAAATATCAGTTAACCTACTACATTCTCCTTTTAAGCCAGGATTGAGTTATAATTTTCAGTCACCTTATTCCCTGAAGAAGTATTTGTATGTGTGTGTGTGTGTGTGTGTGTGTGTGTGTGTGTGTGTGTGTGTGTGTGTGTGTCCAAGGCCCTGTCCATTTGAGATTATATCAAAGAGAGTATGATATTGGCTGATTCTATTGATTCTACCCAAAAGGAACTTTGAGAGGCTTTGACTTAAACTGAATATCTTTGTGAACTTGAAAATTTAGTTTTTCATTTTCTCAATTACTACAAATTGATTTTGTTCTTCTTTCCCATCCTGGCTCTCAAGATTTTGAAGTTTTTTCTTATAGGATTAGTGCCCATATTCTAATTTAGATTTGCTATTTTACTAAAGTTTCTTTATATATTTTATAGTACCAGTGCCAGAACAGTTTTAATTTTCTAGTTTCAGCTGCACAGTCTTCAATTCCATTGGGGAATATTTTTTGTTTTTCTTAAGAACACCATGATTCGAGTCTTCAGTAATGGGTTCTAGAGAAAATGTGCCTTCAAAGACTAATGTGATAAAAGAGTTTAGATCCTACTTGTGTATGAGACAAATGCTTTCCTGACCACCAGCCTGGTGCCACGTAAGGTGGTAGAGGTTACAGATCATTAAATTTTCATACCTTTTCACTTGCCAGACACTGGAGGTACAAGATGGTACTACACAGTCCCTGCCTGTCCTCAAGAAGCCATGGTCTCAAAGAGGAGATACATAACTAAACTAATATGACAGGGATGAGGATGCACAAAGGTCTAGGCCCAGTGCACTGGGGCAGGGAGATGCCAGTAAGGGTTTTCTGAGGGCGATGTCCAAATGGAAGCTTAATAAACACATATTTGCCAGGGAAAGAAGGGAGGGTATGCCAAAGTGGTGGAGTTGGAGAGACTAGCATAACTTATAAAATCTGAAAGCAAGATGACTTGCTAGGAAACTACAAGCAGTGCTATGAGTTAAAGCAGAAGGGAAGGCTAGTGGTCACGTGGGCTAGAGAGTTGATAGGGAATAAGATACTATAGGGGAGGAAAAAGATTTCCTTCACCCTGACCCTCTGAAGGTCTCTGACCAGGTCTGAAAATTAAACTGACAAAGACAGATTCACAGGAGAAAAGCACAAATTTATTTAATATAAGTTTTACATGATCCAAGAGTCTTCATCAAGAAATGAAGACGCAACCAACAACAACAACAACAACAACAACAACAACAACAACAACAAAATGTTAATCCAGAGTGTTTTTATGTTAGATTTAATGAAGAGTGAAAGTTGTGAAAAGTAGGGCAAAGAGTATGAACTAAATGTAATAAAGTGGAAGAAACCTAGGAAGTCCTGTTCTTTCAGATTCTTAAGTTCCTTTGGCTTTGGAGCTAAGGATTTTTTTTTTTCTAGGTAGAGGGAGAGCATCCCTCATGTGAAGGTTTAGGACCTGCTTCAGGAGGTCAGAAAGGCCTTCTTAGGTCTTGTAACTTGCTTCAGGGTGTTGTAGAAAAGCAGACCGATGAAAAACCAGCACCACTCGGAGAGTTTGAGAGCTCAGGTTTATTATGCCAGTGGTCCCAGAGGAGCTAGAGCTCTGAAGATCTGGGCCCTGAGCTCAAGGGCAATTTTGCTTTTATAAAGCTTATCCCTGCTGTTACAGTTGGCATGGGCTGATTGGTTGATTTGTCCTTAGGCGGTTACAGACCATGGGAGTTGCTATGGGTTACAGGCAGTTACATAGCATGAAATTTTCAGACAGGAACTTAGGCAATACATCTGTTCAGCCTATGCAGCAAGCATGTCTACAGAAGCAGAACAAAGAACTTATTATAAGGTTAGCCTTTTGAGTGATAATTCCTCTTCAAGAGGATGGCCTGAAAGTCCTTTCTGCACAAGTTATTTCTCAAATTCTTTCATCATGCCAAGCTGCCATATTTTGGAGTAGTGTGTTTTGAACCCCATCAGTATAAGGGTCTTGTTGCTGACTGGGGGCACTGATGCTTTGCTATGACTGCAGGCCTAGGTGACAGCCAGGTTATGATGGACAGGCCTGGGTAATGGGCAGAGTTAAGGGAAGGCAGCAGGCATATAGCCTTTCCAACTCCTCCTTCTCTCCTCACTGAGACAGGAAAACCCTAGGGATAACACATGCCTTAGTTGTGTCTCTTTGCCTTCTACCCTGGGAAGTTTCCTGGGCATATTTCCTATATTCTTTTACCCTGAAAATGCACCATCTTTGGGGGGGTCAGAGCTAGTTCTACTTCTGTCATCAGCCACTTTCTCTGTAATCAGAACTCTAATCTCCAAATCTCTCAATGATATTTTTGAGATTTTTTTGAGGGTTTTCTAATGTGTTGTAGATTATCTTCTATCTAGGGGTTTCCTTACAAGTCATGAAACATTCTAGACTTTTACATTTTAGTAGTATCTGGAGAATCAAATTTAATCTTTGGACTTTCAAGTTTATCAGGATAAAAATTAACTTGCAATTAGAAGCATACTTTGACAAGAGTGAATTCTCACAGCAGGGATGCCTTTGAAAAAAGATCTGGCTCATTATGATTGATAGATAGGGCGGAGCATTTAGCAAGCTACTTCCTTCAGAAGTTAATGGAAGAACATTTCTGTTCAGGGAATCACAGTTTGCTGATAATTGAGGCAATCAGCTGTTGCAAATAGGTGAGCTGTGAACAAATGAACTGAGTGACAGCAGGGGACAGCATGTGGCTTCAATCTTTATTCAGTGAAACCACAATCACCAAAGTCCTTTATACTATTTTAAAACAGAAGAAACCATCACCAGTGAATAAAACTGGATATAATAGCATTTAAAAGAAGAGAGACAACAGGCCCAAAATGGAGTCGCTTGTGCCAAGCCCACATCAGCAAACCAACAATATTAACCTAATTCTAATTTCAGCCTCTCCTAGGAATGTAACCTTTGACCAGTCAATCTGGAGTTACCTGGTCAGCTCTAGTGAGGTAATCTGCCCGTAGGATGACGAGCTTGCCTAAAACTCTGTGCTCTTTTCTTGTACCTCCCACTTTCTGACTACAAAAGTCTTCTATTTTGTACAGCTCCTCGGCACTCCTTTCTGTCTGCTACATGGGATGCTGCCTGATTCATGAATAATTGAAAAAAGCCAGTTAGATCTTTAAAACTTACTCAGTTGAATTTTGTTTAACCATAGCAAGCCCCTACAAGCTCATAACTTTCCGTATTGAGCATTTTTCTAAGAATAACAAAAGAAATACAGCCACGCCACTGTTATAGATTTAAAAAAAAAATATATTTGGCAAGCAGATCTCACAGAACAATCCTAGTAAAACAGATTATTGTTGCAGGGGACAATGCCTCTAAAAAAATCTCAACCTTAGATTCTCCACTGGCTTAAAATGTATTAATCTTTTCTGATTGATTCTTTTTCTCTTCCAGATTTCTCAGGTTTCAGAGCTAGAAAGATTATTTAGTAATGACATTTGAGTGGCATTTTAAATAAAAGGTTCATAGTATAGGTCAAGATATTATATAACGGTTGTAATTTGGAAGCAGGCAAAGACTAATATCAGCCCCAACTTGTAGGATAGCTATTCTAAGAGGCCATTTCGTGTCTAAATAACTCTTCTGTAAAGTAGAAATAACCACATGAGTAACCATCCCCTTCTTTCTGTGACTGTCACTGACTCTGTACAAATGTTAATCAGACCCCCAGAGGTTCAAGTTTCTCTTAAATTCCTTTGAGATTATTCCTAAATCTAAATTCAACTTTTAAAAATGTTTTACATATTAAAAATAATTATCCCCCTATAGCAAGAGGACATGGAATGTCATAATCTTTACAATCATGAGCTCATTAAAATATTAATTCTTAATACAATCACAGTTACTATAGTGATCTCATATATAAAAAAATTGAGGCTCAGGGCTGCTAATTACTTGGGCAGGGTCTAGTATATGGCTGAACTAGGACTGAAACAGTTCTTGTAGACACAAAAGGCTCTTAGTTCATAGAACACACAGCCATTCTCTAGCAATGTGTTAATCTCTGCTATAACGAATTTTGCCTGATTTTTCTTAATTAATTTAGGTTACTCTCAGTAATCACCTTTAAAATCTACATGTTCAATTGCCAGTTTTAGAATTTTGCCATCAGTGGATATTAAACCCCCTTAAATCAACTGGATATTCTATGTCTTCTATCCTGGGCTTCAATTACCCTTTAATGAGTATCCTGCATATTCTTCTCAGGACTCTGTTGTTTTTAGGAAAAAAAAAAAAAAAAGACACACAAAATAGGTTGAATTCTGTCTGTTTTTTGTCATTTATGCATATTACCAGATCTTGAGTTGCTGCTGACCTCTTTCGCTGTAGCGTTTCCAGGGTTCACCATGAACATTACAGAGATTTTTTTCATAATTCTCCCACTGAAAATTACTTGAGAAATCTGCTCAAGTTCATATTCAGACTGAGCATCAAGAATACATGTGGAAGTAGCACAATCAAAAACTGGTATCAATTAATTTATTTAAAAACAAACATCATTAGTCTGAATTATATTCTGTCTCCAAAAGAACCCTTCCTATTGAGGACAGATGCCTTTATCTTCCAAACATACTTATGTTTACATAGGAATGAATGCAATATTCAGTGGAATGCATTGATTTTTCTTCCTTTCCTGTTTGAAACACAAGCTGGAAGGGGCGTTTGTCACTAGAGGGCTTTTATTCCCAAGGCATTATCTGTACATTCATTTTAGGAGTGTGATGGGCCAAGTGAAACATTACAGTTTGTAGCAGAGGGTCCAGTGGGACTCCACAAAGTCATTCATGCAGAAACATTCTGGAAGACCCATTTAGACCAACCTCGAATACATACTTAATCCTGTTCTTTCCTAAAGTCCAGCCTTCCTGTTATAAAGAGCTTATTATTAAAGTTGAGCTAAGTAAAGCCTTGTATTTACCATCTGTTAGAAACCGCATTACTGCTGGTATATTAGCAAACTACCTTCTACAAGATTAATCACCAGCATATATTTTAGGAATAATGTAGATATGTCTTTTATTGGTTATTTTTATTAAAACATATTGGGTGACAATATGGTTTTCTGCTTGGTCTACATTTGGTGTAATGAATCAATAGGAAAAATATTTAATTTTTTCCTAGTGGTTGTTGTATAAGTATCTTTACAGTTTATAAACAATAGTCAAACTGATTGACTATCCTTGTATAATTACAGCATTTGTGTGTGGTGTGTGGGTTCTAGGGACCTTTTGGTACTATGATGTCTCGACATCGGTTTGATGAAAAGCCTAGCTAACAACATCTATATATTTTATCGATATAACAAACAAAAAAAACCCATATTATGAATAGTAAACTTTCACTTTCAAGGAATGTGTTTAGAAAAAAAGAATATTTGGGTCAAGTGAGTATTCTCCTTTAATCAGAAGTTATTTTGTTACCAGTTTCCACAGAAATGAGGCACAATGATATCAATGTCAACTAAAGTTCTCTTGAATATCATTGACAACATTCTTAACATTTTGAAGACCTTGCAAAGCTTTAGGATCACCATTCTAAACATAAATTTAATGGCCCCAAATCTTAGATAGAAAGAGGGAATATGTGGGAGTTGGATCGTATTTAGTTATTCTAGGACATATCCTGGAAGTTGCTTTTTTCCTCAATAAATTCTGCAGATTAGGTTTTTGACTTGCTTGATTATAAAAGCTGTTATGCAAGAACAGAGTCAGATACTTAAATTCAAGTTCAAGTAGAGACAATGATGTGAGAACAATTCAGCTTTATCTTAAGATATAGGTGTCTTGGACTATACCCAGAACCCCCACAACAAAATGAGGAACTGTCTTTGGTGGTCACAAGTGGTTACAAAAGAATAAACACAAAATTTTCCAAGGACAGATACCAAGATGTAAACAATTGTACTGTTTTATTTATTATCTATAAAGAAGAGAGATGCATTTGTAATAGGAAATACTTTTTTAGCCTTCTCCCAGCTTGCTTCTTACAAGCCAATTTGATTAGCATTCTTAGAGAAAACAGCACCTATTCTGATGTCCGGCTTAAATATATGTGTGTCTAATGTACTCAAAAGCCTAATGTGTCTTTTAGAAAAACCATTTTTTGAATTATCACAAGACATTTTATTTCTAGGAGTAGTAATATTTCATTTTAATTTTAGAAGCACTTTTCCACCTTTGCTGTTATTTGGTTTTCGTAACTAACTCGAGATGCTGTGGGATAGAGTTATAATTCCCAAGCACTGGTAAATAAAAAAAGGTCTCTGAATCCAGGACTTTTTCAGAATCTACCTGATGATAAAAAAGGCATGTTGACCAGCAACAGAAATAATCACATCACTATTCTTTTTTTAAATGATCCAAAACCAGTGATATGGGACATTAAAATGCATTATAAATGTCCATTTTTATTTAAACTGCATGTTAGGTTTTTATTTTTTTTCCCTCAACATTTTAATAAATATTATAGGCACTGTTTTTTTACTGGAATGGTCACCACCTGTGTTGCTGTCTCAAGTGGCAGAGCTCTACCATGCTCACACATTCTACCTGTAGGTACAGAATGGGTCCTCCTCTTTACCATTGCATCCAGGTCCAGGGGTCGCCATATAAATAAAGATAGGGGCCTAAATTTTCCCTTTTGATTGAAAGAAAAGTGTCTCCTGGCCCCTTTTTAGAGTAATTACTTAGAAAACATAAGTTTTTTCTCAGTCTCTTTGAAATGTATATAAATCTTTTTAGAAACTAAATTAGTCCCTTGTTAGCTTTGTGATTCAGGAATGTCTTTCTTAAGAACCTGGGAGCCATATTTTCAAAATGTATATCAAGGGAGATAGTACCTCTATTTTCCAGTTGATATGGAAGGATAGGAGCCTGTCTTCAGTAGGAGCCTAACTTCAGTGAGTGCCTAGCTTATGTTGAAAAGCTACCTACCTCTTGTCAGAAAGATGTGAGAAATTTCTTTTTCTTTTGTGTAGAACCAATTAACTAACATGGATAGTCATCCCAATTACCAGATAAATTTAGGATAAATTACATGTGATAAATTTAAGATAAACTGTATATAATAAGTGAGTCCTCTTACTTGAGGACTAATTATTTACATTTATCTAGAGAATATGTATGTAGTGGTTGTTTCTGCCTGGGTGAGTTTTCTGTCTTTGCAGTCTTTTAGCAAATCGCCTGTGATGTGTATCACATTCTGGTTTAATGTTTATTCAATAATCAAACTGTTTTCTTCCTCTATCAACTTTTCTGGGGAGGTTGTCTGAGCTGGGAGGAGATTTTGCTTTTGATTATATTTTTTCCAACAACTTAGCATGTAATTTTGAGGCTTTAAGGGGAAACATCCTCATTAGGTGATCAAAATGAGATGGTGAGAAAGAGTTCAGGTCAGAGCTGGCACTGTCCTTATTCTGACCAAAATGAAACTCTTGGCTGGCCAGGAGAGTTTCTTGGTGGAGGCACTAATTCCCACTTAGGTGAAAATGGCTGTTCTGGATAGAAAGTTCTCCTTAGTTGATCCCATCCCTGGGCATTAAAAAATGTTCCTCATACATGTTCTCAACTCAGTTTACTTGTCCAGGCACTTCCCAGATTATAGATTCTATTCCACAAAAATCTCTCCTGGACTGGTTTCCACAATCTGGGCTTTTCCATCTAACATTACCACCTATTTCACCCTTGGCCAAATTCTTTCATTCCTCAGAACATTCCCTTCTCTCCACGATTGCTCTCAAATGGTCTTTCAAAGAGAGTTCACAAATTAAAACAGAGCTCTAAACCATTAGCAGCACAGGACTTTTTGAGACTTTGCATTTAAAATCCTATAATGAGGTGGAGATAATGGAGGAATTGGCCAGTATAGGGTAGTTTTTCTAAGTACAAATAAATAATAAAATTAAGTAACATAAAGTGTTCATGTTTTTTAAAAATTGAATTTCTATTGCTCTTTCAAATACATTTAGATAACTGTTTCACATTACCTGAATGCATGGGCCTCTTTTGAAAAAGCTTTTGTATGTTTTATAATTCACTCAGCCAAGACACAACTTCCGCTCTGTAGTAGTACACCCTGAATTCAAGGCATTTCTTACAAATTTGGGCATTTCCTTGCTTTGACGCTCAATTATCCCTCAATAAATTTATAGCTAAACATTAAAAAGCTCTGAATTATTCAAGCAATATTTATTTCATTTGGGTAAAGTTTCATTTTATTAAATGTTTCTCACTGTGACTTTTTATTACCTCCGTTGGCTCCAATGCAATTAATGCTAGTAAGGCAGGAGGCTTTTTCCTCTTGGCACCCACTTCCAGGCTACTTGGCTTCTTCTGGGTTTTGCTTTGCTGTTTTCCCAGCCATAGAATGACACATTCTTAATGTCTTCGGTATCAGAAGCTGGCACTGGAGGGAATGCCACTGTTGAATATTCACTTTGATACACACACACACACACACACACACACACTATATATATATATATATATACATACATATATATATATATATGTATGTATATATATATATTGTTTTTACCTTTTTTTCTATATACTGTATCATTTACCAGTTTGTAATAGAAATAATAATAGTGTTAATGTAATTTGCTACTCTCTGAGCTCTTCCATTACACAAAGATTTGATTGGGCATTTTATACACATTATTTTATTTTATTTCTAAAACCCCATGAGTAGATACTATGTGTGTCTCTGTTATCCAGAAAAGAGAACCAAAGACAGAGCTGGACCTTTTGGTGGTGTTGCCATACTGCTTTAAAGTGAATAGAGTTTCTTCTTTGTTACTAAATTTATTTTAAATGGATTCAAGATAGCATTGTTTGTGTTTGATGAAGCAGGACTCTGAATCAGTATTGCATGGTAACTACAAATACTGCTCAGTGTCTGAATGACTGTTGGTTGTTTCTATTACTGTTATGCTATTACTAAGTAAGGAAGTTAAAGGTACTCCTCAAGTTTGTTAAGGGAAAATTTCCAGTCCAAGATGTGGGGTTTCTAACACAATAGACACTCTTTCTCTAGATCCTTGTAATGGAAGAGCCTTTTTGGTTTTTGGAGGCTGTCACCCACAGAACTGTTCTAACTCACCATATTCATCCATGAACTCAAAGTCAGTAATTTGAGGAACAAAATGGATTCAGATTGCCTAAAATGGACCAATTTGTTACCAAATATGAAATTAATTTAAAATAATATAAATGAAAAAACAGACCTATGATTTTGTGATATTTAGAAAATCCAAATATTGATATTGTAGTTAACAATTTACTACCATAACTTTAGGTCTTCAGAACCAATTCCAGAAATATTGTCTGGCACTTCCAAATAATAACCTCAAAGAATTAAACATTTTACCTCCCAGAATGTTGAACTATATTGAGTAATAATCTTTATTGGGCTATTACTGAACCTAACAAAGGAAAAATATCAATCAAAATGAGAAGATAAAGAAAATTGGTACAGTCCATGAAAGCAAGATACTAACATCAGGTCCTTTATATCCTCTGCAAGCTCTATGAAAAATAACCCCTCTGTTCTATCTGCCTAATATGAAGGCCACCCTTAGCAAAATGCGTTCTGGATTCTAACTGTGAGATCACTTTTTTGCCTTATAGGGGTTTTGCTACACTTCATTTTAAAACATAGAACAACTAGCATACTGGCCTGGAGAAAAGTTCATTTTTAGCAAAGCTGCCTTTTAATTCTGGTATAACACAGTGCCCCAAGATTCTTCTAAACTTTTTCTGGTAGATATTTTCAGATCTATTTGTCATGGTCACAACATGAAGTAGTTTCTGATTTATGTGGTGAGCTTCAGACTTTTGGTATTTTCTCTCTTGGCCTCAATCCATCAGGAAGCAGGTCTGCATCACATTTAACACCAATATAGCACTGTCGATAATGCCCTAGGACCCGGTGTGCATAACAAGGAGGACCCTGGCAGAGACGGAGGGCTCAGGATGTGAACTGGAAATCTAAGCAGCTGAAATGGAAAGATTTTTCACATTTACAGGATTTTTATATGTTTGGAGGGGGCATAGTGCAGGCTGCTGAATTAGAAAGCCAGAGATTTCATGTATAAATAGAGCATTATAGCAAAACTTTATGGATTTGATATTGTTTGTGCAAAAGATTTTCTTACCAGAGGTTTCAGTGACAGGAAAGTTTCCTCAGAAGCCTGGATCAGCCAGACCATAAGCCTCAATGTCTTCACGTTCTCATTATGTGGTGCAGGCCTGCATATCGGAAGTGCTGATCAGTAAAGATCGGGTCTAACTCAAAATCAGATCATACTGTACTTGCTCATGACCTCTAGACTCCTAACTTGCACCATACCATCAATTTAAACCTATGATTTACTTTGGTGATACCTAAAATTTGTCAAACTACTTACTTTCCCATCTAGTTTCTTATATCTCGTAGGAGAGCCAAGTTATATCCAAATTCTATTTGAGGTTATTTTGGCTGAAGAGAGACATGAAATAAATTATGTATTTATAACAGGATATAAATATATTTTCTGAAGCCTAGCCAAATGCTTGTCATTATATTGCATTGTATTTGCACATGCTAGATAAACTAGATGTTCAGTAAATTTGCTGACAGGTTTAGACAGGTGTAATAAGAAAACTGAGGGACTGTCATGTAGATGCTAGAGTGTTTTGTTTATAACAAACTCTGGCCAAAAAAACATTCATTCATTCAGTAAATATTTACTGGGTACATGCTTTTTGACAGGCACTAAGCTGTACACTGAAATCCAGGCTTGGCACAGGGGGCTCAGAGTCTATTGTAGTAATATAAATTTAACATACGTTTGTGGCCTAGGGTGGTGGAAGCTGCACTAGAATGCCAGAGAACACAGGAGAGAGCAAGCAGAGTGTGGGAATATGGAAAGAGATTCATAGAAGGAAGGCGAAACAAGTCTCATGGAATTTACTTTTTATTACAAACCCTTTTATTGTGTAATATAACATACTTAAAAAGTGTGTAGAAGAAAGATGTACTGCATAATGATTTATCACAAATTGAACATTCATGTAAAACAGTGCCTCCCAATCTTTGGCAAAGAACCAGTTTTGTTCCTCCTTCTATCAGTTTAAAAAACACAATGAAAATGAAATACTGAGAAGATTTGGTTTTATGAAATATATATACTTTTGGAAAAACAGTACAAATTTATTACCAGGAAAATTAAAGAAAAAGATAAAAAAGTCTGTATTGAATTTTAGATTAGATTCGAAAGACATGAAAATACTTGGTCAAATAAAGTTTCTGGAGGTTTACTATCAATTTCTCTATCTCATGTGGACTCATGTGCTAATGGTGGCATTTAAAGTTCAATTGCCAAAAAAACCCTCATAGGACCTAAAATGGCAATGCTTACAAATATCCAGTTTGTAACAGAAAAGCATACAGTGTCACTGCAGCACCAGTGTAATGCTATGTATCACTGCCGAAGGCTGTCTCTCATCACAGTGTCCAGAGAGGCCAGATGTAAGCTCTAGTTGTCTTGCCAATGTAGGGCATTATCTGATGCACTTTCTCTTTTGGACCATCAATGTGTGCATGGAATATTTTGGATCCAGGAGCCCAAAATGAAGTTTCAGCAGGTGTTTCATATACCTGCTAGTCACATAGGCATATTCTTGCTATGTAACTAACCATCCCCAATGGCAGAGCCCTTCAGATGCCACACTGAGACCAGGTACAAATCATTAGTATCTATGATATCAATAAACAATGCTGACGAGCTGGTACAAACCACCTCTAAACTCCTGAGACACATGTTTACAAACCACCACTATTAACCAGTGCGTTTCATGTCCTGACATGGTCAGTGCCTTGCAGGTACCTTAGCAAAATTGCTCAGGCTGATTCCAGGCCTGCTGGAGTTAACTTTCACAGCATAACTCATAACAGTTCTTGGACTGGTGCTGCTTTCCAGACCACGCCTGAGGGGGTTCTGTTGTATGGAACACCCAGGTAAAAAACTAGAACGTGGCCAGCAACTATTCTGAATTAACAATCATCATTTTCCTGCCTTTCTTTATAATTTTCAAATGTATGCTTAAAAAATACATTTCATATTAGTAGAATAATGAAATCTATTATTTTATATCCAGATTCTTTCTCTCAAAATTATATTTGTGAAACTCATCCATACTGTAAGGTATAGTTGTAGTTTGTTCGTTTTCATTGCAGTGTAGGATTCCATTGTGAAGATGTACCCTGTTTATCCATTTGAATGTTGATGGACATTGGCTTTTTTTCAGTTTTTGACTGTTATGAGTAATGTTACTATGATCACTTTTTAAGTACCTCTTTTAAAATTCTCTTGGACATATACTAAAAATGGAACTGTGAGGTCATAGGTTATGTACATTTTTAACTTTAGTGGTTACTGTTAAATTGTATATCAAATGATTGTATCAGTTTATTCTCTTACCAGCAGTATAACACTTTCTTTTCTTCAAATCTTTGCTAACATTGGTTAATTTAAAAAATTTTCCCACTCTGGTGAATGTGTAGTTGAATTTCACTGTGGTGTTAACTGATATTACCCTGATTATGGAGCAGGTCGAATACCTTAATTCATTTCCTTTTCACTGGGGTAGAGGGTTGCTTATTCAAGTCTCTTATTTTTCTATTGATTTCTATTTTTCTTATTGATTTGTAGCAGTACTTTTTATTTTCTGGATATAAACCTTTTTTCAGGCACATGTGTAACAAATATATTCTCCCACTGTACAGATACTTTTTCACTCTTTTAAAGGTATGTTATTATCTCATTATTCATGTTATTTATTGAAGTTTAGTTCTTCCTATAAAGAGTACTTGTGACAAAAATTCAAGTAAAAATATATTGTTTTTACTTGGGAGTTGATCCCAGGAAACACTGGTACTGGAGTAAAAAAGTGAAAGACAGCCAATACAGAATTTTCTATAAAGCAAGTTACCTTGAAAGCTTAATCCCACTGAGGAATTCATGAATCAATGTAGAAAACATTCATTAGAGTCATCACATTAAAGGGATAAGCAAACTTTTTTTATTTTTTAATTTTTTTAAAGGCCTGTGTATCTGTGGTTGAGGGATACTCCCAGGGATGAGTTAATTCCCAGGGGCAAATCATTTCTAGCCCTCCATGAGGGTGGACGAAATGATGCTAATGGTGTAAGAAAGCCCTCAGTAAAGGAAGGGAGGTGCTGGTATGGCTGGTGTTTGCTGAAGTGATAAATGTGAGGTTGTATAGACAGAGCATTGATAGCATTTGTTACACTTTCCAGTTCTTATAGAATTTCTTTCTTTCTCTTGCCTTAGTGTACTGGCTGGAACATACAGTCTATATTGAAGAGAAGTGATAGTGGACATCCTTACGTGGTTCTTGATCTCAGGGGGTAAGCTTTCATTATTTTACTATTCACTATGATATTTGCTATAGTTTTATTATAAATATCCTTTATCAAATTTAGGAAGTTCTCTTCTATTCATAATTTGTTTGCTTTTTAAAATCACAAAAAGATATTGAATCATATAAACATTTTCTGCATTTAAAAAGATGATTTTTCTCATTCTGTTAATTGAATTACATTGATTAATTTTAAATGCTTAACTAACCCTGCACTCTTGGAATAAACCTACCTTGTTTGTGTTGGTTATTGAATATTATAAGTTTCATTTTGCTAATATTTAGGAGTTTTGCATTTATATTCCTGTATGAGATTGCCTGGTGTTCTTATTCTTATCTTGATTTACTTATCAAATTTTCTTATGAAGGTTATGCTGACTTTCTTAAACAATTGGGAAGTGTTCTTTTTTTTATTTCCTGTTCTCATGAAGAATGTGTATATTATTGGTGCTTTTCTTAAATATTTGCTAGAATTTACTGATAAAGATATCTTTCTGGTATAGAAAGATCTAAACTGAGATTCATGAGTTTACCTTATTTCTAGTAATGAAACAGCCCAAGTCATATCTACAGTAAACCAAAGGACATAAGCTATTCATGAATAAAAGGTCATTGTTTGTGAGATACATGTCAAGGTGATGATCTTGTTTTGAGCTGTTTATCTCCTGTCCTCCATCTATTTTTAACTTACTATGCTCCAAGATTTAGATAATCTCATGTCTTGCAAATATACTTCCTTAAACCCCAGCTCTACCTGACTGCTTTGAACTTCTGTGCTACTGATGAACATTTACCCCTATGACTTTTCCCACATTGTTTTATATAAAAATATTTAAAATTACAGATTTGATTTCTTTAAGTTATATGAATATTCTTTATCAGTTTTGTTAAATGTACTTAAAACAATTTATTATTTTATTAAGATGTTTAAAAGTATCAACAAAGTAATTCATAAAAACTATTGTGCTTATAATAAATGCTACTACACTTCTAACGCAGGTTATTTGTGTCTTTCATCTTTTTCTTTTCACTACTGTCATCAAATTTGTCCTTTCAAAGAACCATATTTGGCATCGTTGACTGTCACTATTTTATGTTGATTTTCTATGTCACTAGTTTTGCTACCTTCATTATTTCATTCTACCTTCCTTGGATTTACTTTGCTTTACTTAACCCTCAGCCACCTTTGAGGGGGAAAGTGGTCACAAAAATCAGGTTCTGCCTTTTGGCCTGAGAATTCTTTTCTGTCTTGTTAGCTCTATAGTACCTTCCAACAGAGGTTTTCAAATGTTAAAAGTCTTTACTTTTTTAATGGTCCTTGGAGAGAGCATTGATTCAATTTATCTAATCCCCTATTACCAAAAGGAGACATCCCCAATTATATATTTTTGACATTTTTTAGACAGTAAGTCATCTTATATATTTTTTCCCTGAAAACTGTCCCAATGACTCAAATAGAATTGAATTCTGCAATTAAAACTGCATTAAGCAACAAAACAAAACCTACTAGTGGCAATGTAGAGTAGGACATGAAAGCCTTAAACTGTCAGGCAAGAACTCCTGTTACTGGCTGGCATCTGTTCTTATTCTCACCATTTAGTGTTCAAGAGCAAATCTAAGTGTATCAATAAATAAGTACTAAGTGTGATGAGAGATAGTTAATGTGGGGTAGAATAATATTTCTATGTTTTCTCTACACCCTTCATATCTTTAGTGTTTCTTGAAGTTCTCTTTTAAATGACAGATCAAACTGGTTGACATGAGTCATCTACTATAAACAAGAGCTACAAATACTTGTATTTTAAGTAAACTCCTGGCTTAAATGTGAAAGGAAAAACTTCAGATGTGTATCTGCTAAATAAAAAGACACCAAGACTGAAGTGAGGACAAAGGAATGTGGTTACATGGATAGCAGGATGTGGGACTGAGAAATTTGCCTTTATCTGCTGTGGCTGTATAGACTGGATGGCTTAACCGAGAAACATATGTCTCATAGTTTTGGAGGCTGAGAAGTCCAAGATCAAGATGCCAGCAAATTCATTTCTTAGTGAGAGCTCTCTTTCAGGCTTACAGGTGTCTGTCTTATTGCTGTGTCCTCACATGGTGGAAAGAGCTAATTTTCAGGTGCCTCTTTGTATAAGGGCATTTCTACTCATGGGGCCTCTCCTTCCTGACTTCACCTAACACTGATTACTTCCCAAAGTTTCCACCCCCAAAAGGGGATTAAGACCTCAACATATGGATTTTGGAGGGACATAAAATTCAGTTTATAACAGAAACTGTGAGATGTGCTGGGGCAGGAACTACTCCATGAAGTGCTGGGGAACTTCATGGCAGCTGGGTCAACATGAATAGTCTCTTCCATTACATCTGGTAAGACTGCCTGCCTGGTTGCCATGGGTTACCATGTTGTTTGCACTTCTTGAAATAGTCTTGTCTGCACTGTATAATTCTGCCTTACCCTGGTACAATGCATGTCCTTTGGATACTTACCATTCCTTAAAAGGGGTATTTAAAAGTCTCACCCCTCCCCCACAACTGAGGATACACATCTTGCATCCCTAGAAAGATATTGTTGGCATTAAAGTAAAACCTCACTACTGACCAAATTGTGCTAGCAAAACTACTTTGTAAAAATTTTTACTGGTAGCAGCAAGAGGAGTATAAAGAAGTATAAAGTCTACACTGACTGCTTGAAGAGCTGTTGTGTTTCCACAGGATGTGGCTAAGCCTCTCTTTTCCCCAAAACAGGAGCCTGGCAGAGGGAACAGAGATGACCCAGTGATTTTTACTCAATTAGAATATATTTGGCTGCTGGTAATAAAAACTCCACTGAAAGCGGCTTAAATAATAAAATTCAATTGACTATATCTCTCATAAAAAGAAGTCCCAGAGTGATAATTCTTTGACAGGCTAATTCAGCAGCTCAGCCTCATCAGATCTCTTATTTCATTTCTTGGCAGTTCTTTTGCCTTTTTCTTCATGGTTCATCGTTGAGAGATGGTTGATGTAATCATCACCTCCTCACACTATAATATGCAATGCAGGTGAGAAGGGGGTCAGAGGTTTCACTTTCTATCAGGGGGGAATGTATTTCTAAAAACTCTCCAACAGAATTTTTCTTAGATTTTATTGGATTACATGCCCTTTATTTACTGCCTCTCTTGGAAACTACTTTTTGGTATTTTAGTGGATTTGAGTATTTCTAACAAGGAAAGAAAGTAAGGGGCATTGTGACCAACAATGGAGCTACCATATTTACCAAGACTGATAATATAATCTTTTAATATTCTTCTAGGTTTTAATTTGAAGATATCTTATCACAGTCATGGAGAAGTAGGGGAAGAGAATGGTTTTAATGTTAATCATTGTCAGCACCAAGCTGATCGAGAAGGGAAGGTTTGATGGTGAGACGGCCAGCTGACAGAATGCACAGAGGCAGACATGAGAACGAAATGGCAGGCACCAACTTTATTGTGGGGAGCACAGTATTGCATGTACTTCTGTTCTCTTTCTTGTGCTCCCTTTCTGCTCTTCAGGGGCATATAGCTCCACACATATCAGAGTACAATAGTGGCCTTCAGCCACACATATGTGATACAATAAGCTAAAGTATGTTTACATATTTTAGGTGTAGGCACCCTACTACACTAATGTAACATTCTAAATTCTAGGTGCTAATCCTAGCTGTGAGCCTAGATCACAGTCAGACCTGGGACAAACCAGATCTAGACCCACAATTATACTACTCATTGCTCCCACTTATTGGCACCTAAGTCCCCTTTTCCATATACGATAACATATTCACAAGGGTTAAAGATTAGCACATGGACATCCTTGGGAGGGCATTATTCTTCCTATTATTGCTTAAAAGTTTTTCCGGAGCACCTCTTCTTTAGTTATCATCATACATTCTTTTAAATATAGAAATATATTCTGTAACCAGTAAAACAACTTTCATAATTATGTCTGATAATCAAATGGAACAAAATTATCTTGAATTAAAAATAAGGTTTACCTATAAAATAGTGAAACAGATTTTTTTTTGGAGCTGACAATCTGGTTCTGGAAGCATTTCATGAGGAGGTAACCCATAAATGTAGGAAAGAACAGTACTATGAAATTGTGTACAGTATACCAAAGGGAATATGCTGAATGGTATAGTCATGTGGATGTGTCTGTCCACTACTCTTCCAAGAAGAGTGCCCAAGTTTGAGTTTAACTGTAACACCAGCACCTAGCACAACACCTTACCCATACATACATGTCGTATGATTGAATAAATAAAATAAAATAGTAGAAATACAAGATATATGTAGAAAGTGAGTTGACAGGTCTAAAATTTTATAAAAATTAAAAATATCTTAATGTGTATCTCTAAATGTTAGGGAAGACCATGATATCAACACTGAAACATATTTTCTATTTTTAATATCTTCTAACTTCCTTGTCTTTTTTTTTTTTAGAAAAAGAGAATAACAGGAATTGCCTCACTTCTATTGTCTGCTTTGTTATTTTTATCAGATTTAACAGTAAGAAAAATATAGCATTCTTTGAAAGGAGGAATGCGTATAGTTCTTGGTGATTTTAATCATTACTTTGCTGCTTTTTTGAAAGCCCCATCTGCCCTCCTAGTCCATCTGCTAGTTGTTAACACTTAGTCACTTAACAAATCCAGAATCTGAACTGAGAACAGGGGAGGGGAATGTGAGATTATGATTTCTGATGACTAAATGTTGTTTTTGACATGAGCATAGGCACAGGTACATGCACACACACATGCACAGGCACACACACAGGTGTCTAGAGCCAATTCAGTCCAGGAATATAATGTCAATATGGCTAAGGGAAGAAGCACTGGCAGATGTTTATGGTTTTAATAGACATTGATTTGTTCAAGAATCAACTTTACTTTGTCATAGAAGCTGATGATGAAATTACTTAATCATTTAATCACTGATACAATAAGAAAGGACACAAAATCTGCTCCAGTTTCCCAGTGGAGGAAAACATGGCTGTTGTAAACCTTAGACTTATTTAACACCTATATTCATCAATATTCTGAATGAATTCTTTAACAGATGGCTTAAATGTACTTAGAAAGGAAAGACTGTATAGTTTTCTTTTGAAAAGGGGGCATAGTAACTATCCAGGTAGGTCTTTTTTGATGTCAAGAAAAACAAAGTCTAATAAGATCAAGGCCATTTGTAATGCTTGTCAAACACTGCTAACACAGTAGCTTTCTGTCTGGTGGAAGAGAATATCCTTCCAAGTTAACCTCCAACCTTCTTGCAGTTCATGATCCTGAGCTATGGGAACACCACATGGGACCTCCAGTAGGTGCCCCTCTCCACCTGACAAATTTTTTACTCCAATGTGAGAATTTTAGTGATGAGATGCTGTCAACTTCTCTTTAAACAAAATTAGTGATGAAATAGTCTCTTTGAGGGGAATGCATTTTATTGGACAATTTTAACTGTTAGAAGCCATCTTACCTTTAAACTTTTTTCATTTAAATCCTACTCATCACTTATTTGTCATCTGTAAATACACAGAATAAATTTAGTTTCCTTTCTAACTGATAGTCTCTTAAATATATAAAGTTACAATTCATTGAAGGAAATCTCTACTTTCATATCCACAGTTTTCAACAACTTTTCTCTAAGAGGAAAAAATTATTCCAATCTAAAATCATCTCCTCTTTTGAGTTTACTAGAAAAAGCCTAGGAAATTATCAGCAACAAATATTCATGCAAGTTTAAGATACAAACACCTGAGTAAATAGTAATTTGTGTGGAAAATATTTGTAGGCATTTCTTTAATATGCATGTAAATTATGATGTGATATTAAAATAAATAACATAAACTTAGACTTTTTTTTTTTTACTAGTGATTCAGTGTCAAGATTAAGCAGATCACCTCTTCCACTGAAATATCCTTTAATGGGCTGACATTAGAATATTATGCTTTGATCTGATGAGCACGTTAAGGAGAAAATTTTATGAATAACTTTAAGTCCAGAAGGGGACAAAAGAAACACCTAGGGTATTTGAAAATCATGTTACATGAAGAATAATAGAATGAGAAATATCTGACTAAGAGGAAAAAAAAAATCTTTTGAGAGACATGGTAGCTGCCTTAAAGTAAATGTAGTTCCTTCAGTTAAAATTTGTTGAACTTAGTTTCTGTCACTTCTGAGAACTGAACTAAGACCCTCAGTTAGAAAGTGCTGGGAAGAAGAATTTATCTTGGTATAAATAAGAAAGAATTTCTTAAAAAGTAAATCTGTCAACAGTAATGTTTTAGTGCTTCAAATACAGTGCTTCTCTTATAGCCTGGGCTGACTAGAGTAGTAGAGAAGATTTCTTTTGAGGAAAGATGTCCTTTATATTTGACCCAACCTAGATACTAAAATAAAGAATTGTCAAGAATCTACTACGTAAAATGCACTGATTATGTGGGTTTTCCAAAAGAAGTAGGCAACAATGTTTCTCTTAAAATGTTTATATACTGTAGTTTGGGCATCAAAATATGAAAACATGAGCATCTACTGTATTATAAATTTTTTGCTGATGCATGGTATGCAGTTAAGAAGACAGGATAATCACAAAAGGCAGGAAGAATTAGGAAAAAAAATCATTGGAAAGACTTCAGGGGAAAAAATGAATGGTAAGTGAAAGAGAAATGTGAACTATGAGGCAGATGGTCGAAGTGTTAAATCACATGTTCTGATCACAGATAAGTTTGTCCAGGTTACAGAATTGTGTTTGAGAGAGTTGCAACTATAACAAGGGAAAGATGATTGCAAATAGGCTGCATTATCACTTGAAAGGCATATTTTGGAGTTTGAACTTCATTTTTAGACAATGGGGAAGCATATTGTGCCTTTACTGGGACAGTGCAATTGTATGACGAAGACGTGACTGAAAGAAAAAATCTGGATGTGCTTGAATAAAGAAAATCTGCAAGAAACGAGCACAGTGAAATAGACTGTACTCTTGGAGAAGAATAGACAGAGTTCTTGTGATGGCAGATATGCTGTAGGTTTCTTCAGCCACTTCAGGTACCAACAGTTGCTTTCGCACGCATTTAGCAACTTGTCTATGTCAAATAATGAGAGTTACCACTTTCGAGCCTTTAGCAATCCAGCAAGCACAGAACCATAGCAATGTTGTTTATCATCTTCTTATCCAGCCTAATGATGCATGATTCTGTTGCTGCTTAGATTGAATTAAGAAAAAAAAAATCTATTGGAATACACAGGAATATTAAAATTTTCAAAATACACAAGGTTATTAGCCTCCTAAATCTGAGAGATTGTTTTCATCACTAATTAGTTTCCAGAATTGTCAGAGAACACATGTCTTACCTTTCCACTATATTTAGGGACTTGGTGAATTTTACAAGGCTAGAAATAATAATAAAAATATTTATGTCCCTTATTTCTGAGCATAGGTAAATAAATAGGATTTAATTAAATGTATATTTTCTCTGGAGATACAGATGTTAGAAATGGTCACATAGTTTTTTGGCTTTGTCAAATCATAACCGTGATGTAACGCTTTCTTACTTGGAAAAACTTGTTAAATTTCATCTTAAATTTCCTTTATTTATAACTTTCCCTCATATATTGGGTGAGGGTAAACCTGAAACATGATAAATGTTAATTTTTTAGCCTCTTGAGCCCTATGTGATCTATAAGCGATATTAATGCCTAATTAAGTACATTCCAGTAAATATTCTGCATAGTTCAAATTAACTTCACTGTAAAGTTTGTTTAATTATAGCACTTAACTTAAATGTTGTAGTTGGTTATTCAAAGTGCAAGCCGTTTTCATTATAATTTAAAAAGGAGAGAGAATATTGTGCAGTTGACTTCTCTTGTAGCCATTGTGATTATATAACAAGGCAATTTCCTATACAGTTCAGCGGCCTAACCAGAAACTCCTACTTTGCCTCTTATGATAACTGAAATACTGTCATTAATCATTCATGAATTCATTTACTCTTTCCATAGTAACTCAATAATTATTTTGGTTATTGCATGTGGATAACTCTTTACTAGGAGCTGAGTGGTAAGGAGGTTGAGAATGGGGATACAACATGGATACGATAGACCTTGACACTGAGTAGCTCAAATCAAGTGGGGACCATGGAAACATAAATGTCCAATTATAATAGAATGCAGTGACCTATGTAATAGACATATGTGGGAGTGTAATGGTAGTGTAGAGGAAGAATCAGCTCACTCCTACCTGGGGGAGATTGTGAGACTTCTCAGAGCAGGGTAAGATATTCAAGAAAGGAAATTCTCAAGGCAAATGCACACCAATGTCACCGAACCAGGCAGGTCTGTTCAATGAATGGTGAATGTCTCTTTGTGGAGGTGGACATCAAAGGAGTGGAGAGCAGAGTAGGTCACTAAACAGACTGAGTCCAGCTTGTAGAAATCTTGAGTATGTTTTTTAGCTGGAGGAGAAAGATGCTTCTAGAAATAAATGAAGGAGTCACAGAGTAGAATTATCGAGGAACAAAACACCAGAGACGGTGTAATATATAGTTCTAGTTATGAAAATGGGGATGGTAAGTCAGGAAGCAAAGAGGTAAGGCTGAATGGAGATAAATATGAGTTTTTATATTATAATAATAGATTATTAGAAATTTGTATTTATGCTCTTTAGTAGCACTCTATCAAAAGGCAAATCCTTTTTGGGAATAACGAGAAGCTCTTTTCAACTAATAGCAGGGATTTACTTACTAGCAGCAGAGAGCAAGGCCCTTGAAAATGGTGGAAAGAACAGCTAACTGCCTAGAGCAGCAAGGGTGACAGAGAACTGGGGCCGGAGATGAGAGGGGCCTGGAAGGAAACCTTAGAGGACCTGAAGGATAAAATTTGTCTCTTAATCTATATCCTGTTTGCTCCAAGAATACTCACCAGCAGTCTTTGCAGCTGCAGTGTTTACCCTGAGATAACTAATGGATTACAGACCTAACCTTACCCCCAAAGTTTGCCCTGAAATATCTCACTTTTATTATGTTTGCATCGCTCCAGTATATCAATAGTCTTTGGAAACAAGTGACATCATTCTATTTATAGCATTCTGTTTTTAGTAGTATTTTCACTTACAAAATGTGATAATTCTTCATTGCTGAAAATGTCAAATCTTAGAAAATGTAGCATTCCTACACTTGATGTTAACATCGTTCTCCAACAGTTGTTAGCCGAAGATTCATGGATGAATCCGATTTATGTACACATTTCTGTTACATTAGGATTAGAGACAAGTTCTGTTTAGAAATAACTCCAGGAACAGTTTTTATATTTTATTTTCACATGGAAAACCAGTCAGATTTGCTTCAGCCTCAAGGAGTGTGTTTATGTAAAATTAGCACTGGCAGAGAGCTGCACTTTTTTTCTAAATGAGATATGGGTTAAAAAAACTTTTCCAAGATCTGGTTCCAGTTTATATGATGCAACATTGCCTACCAAGTGCTTGGGAAACCTGTACGCTAGTGTCCTGATCCTCGTCCTCTCCCTTGAAACATGATTGGCCCATTAAACCCCACTATAGAGTAGGAAACCAGTCAAAACATTTGGGCATTGAGATAATTCAGTATGCCCAGCATGCCTTAACTGTGATATCTATTGATATTGTGCCTTTGAAGTGTTATACGTTATTGGGAAAGCCACTGTGCAAATATGTTAGGGCTTTGATGCAGCTTGCATTGTTATAGAAATGCAAGACTTGAGAGATTCCAAGGGCCTTCTGCATCTTACTGTGATTCCCAGGACTTCATGAAAAAAAAAAAAAAAGAAAAATCTTGTCCAACTAAACATTAGATTTTAAATGGTATCCAGAGAGAGGAATAAGTTATTATGAATAGGATAAGTATGCCAAATTCTGAAGATCAAACTACACTTGCCACACAGTTTCTATTAGTATCCTATGTTTGTCAATTACAATCCTGTAAATATTTTTTGAAATGGTAAGAATTGAGTAAGATAATGTACTTAAAAAACTTTTCTGAATGTCCCAGAGTTGTGTACATGTAACACATGAGTGGCAGCATTATTTTTGTTTGTGAGACACTTAAACATCAAGTGCCACATCTAACACGTGCTAAAAACTGTCAATTTCAGACTTAAAAACAAACAACATTCACATTCCACATTTGAAACATTAAGTTTATTTTTATTATAAAAGTGTTTGTTTATTATAGCGTTTACTACATAAAAAAATCAACCCCAAAAGTCATGTTTCTGTCAGTCAGAGGTAACACATTCTGATGTGTTTTTCTTTAGCGATTTCCGTGAAAATGCATAGTTTGTTTTACATAGTTGTGATCATACTTTATATAATGTTGAATTCTGACTTTTTCATTTAACAGTGTAGCATAAGGATATTCTCATGTTATTTTAACCTTTAAGAAGATCGTTTTTAGTAGCTTCACAAAATTTCATATGTCATAGTCTACTTACAAGTCTCATAAAATTTTTGAGGGTCTGTTATTTCTGCCATTATAATTTGCTCTTATGTTAGAGTATTTTAATATTTTTCTTAGGGTATATCTGACTTTGCAAACACATAACTCAGCTGAGGTCAATAAACATGGAAGGTATGAAAAATGAGGTTCAATATAAATTTTATCCATGTTATCTTGATAGGGCAGAAGAATTTCTCTTTTTAAATTATATCAGGGGTCCATGACTTTTGTAAAGGGCCAGATATCAAATATTTTAGTTTGCAGGTCAGATGGCATCTGAGTAAAAGCAGCCATAAACAATATATATAAATAAACAGGTATGGCTGTGTTCCATTTAAACTTTATTTATAGAAATAGGCATTGGGCTGAATTTGGTTCCTGGATAGTAGTTTGACCCCAGTTCTTGATTATAGTTTCAGTTGTCTATATTTTGAATGTGCTATATAGCACTCAAAATGTGGACTTGAAGCCATATAGATGTATTATTTAAAGGCGTAATTATGGTAAAGTACTTAGAATGACAGCTTTGTTTGGCATTTTTCCTAGAGGAGTACATATCACAGTTAGGTGTATTCTTCTGATATTTATAATATATAACAAATACTTAAATAGATCTTTCTATCTGACAGGTACAGTTCTTGGTGCTTTAAATATATTTATTCAATGAAACCAGTAAAACTGTAGAGTTTGTCCAATGTTTTCAGGTTTACTCATCTGTTCTCTTTAATTCTTTCACAATTCTTTCCCCCCTGCTTCAGTTCTCCACTGTACTTATTTATTTATTTATTTATTTTTCACATTTTCCCAAACCCTGGCTGTTGTGAGGAGAGGCTAGCATAGGTCCTTTATATCAGCCATGGTGGCAATAAGCATCAAGCAGTAGTATCTTGTGACATACTTTCCCACTAACAAAAATTTGGAACAATGTCTCCATGTCACTAATGCTCATTCTATTAATTGGAGGACTTAATTAGATGAATGGTTTTATGGATCTCTGTAAACCAGAATCACCTTGGGTTTCTAAAACATTATCTCTACTGTTAATATATCTTTAGGACTGGGATCTGGGAATCTGACTTTACCAAGCTTGGTAAGGTCTTATGAAGTGGTTGGTTGCAGTGGTCCTCAACCTTGCTGTACACTGCAGTCACTGGAGAAGCTTTATCGATACTGATACCTCAGTTGTACCTCTAGAGATTCTCATTTCATTTTTCAGGATATGGTCTGGGCGTCAGTATGTTTTTAAAGTTTCCCAGGTGACTCTACCAGGCAGCCACTGAGCTGTACTGAAGTTAGTCATCTGACTAGTGTTTGTAGATGGGTTTGGAAGAATGTCAAGGTATTTTTTTCCCATTACTAAAAATCCATAATTGCAAATTATGTATTAACATGCTACATAGCATTTAGGTTGGGGATAACAATAGTTATCTAAGGTCATGTTCAAGTTAGTGTTACTTCTGGGTATATCCAAACTTATCCAAATGATTTTGAGAATGTTGAATAATTTCTTGGGCCTTAATAGTATTTAGCCTGCAAAATAATTGGAGCCTAATAGAATACGTGATTTAACTCACGACCTTCTCATAAAAATCAAAATATAAATGTAGTGCATTAAATAACTAGTTTTAGAATAACCCAAATAATGTCCTGAGACTATATTAAAGAGGCTTCTGTTGCTTGTTTAAACTGAATTCAGTTAGAAGACTTGAGTTTGTACATTTCAGGCTGAAGGTTCCATGATCAATCTATCAAAAAAAAAAGTTTATATACTGCATTGGTGTAAGAAAGGCACCATTTTTGTGCTATAGGGAATACCAAACTGAAGAAAAAATAAAATTCCTGTCTTTGAGTAATTTATAATTTATAATCTATAAATTTATAATTTATAATTTATAATGGTATTAAAACTTGAACATGAAACACAATGTGCTATATGAATTCAGAACATCGGGGTTGAACTGTGCACAGGTGGTAATTAAAGATGACTTTGATAGAACAGTGCTGCCTTATGCAGTGCAGGGCACCTTTATAAGAACACCTGGAATGATTGTTAAGAATGCAGATTGCTAGGACATATCCAGGCCTACTCAGGCAGTCTCTCTGCCCAGGCAGAAGGAATCTGTCTTTGAAACAGTCTTCAAGTGTTTATTATATATACGAAGCTTGAGTACTATGATGCAGTAGACACGATGTGAGCTAGGCCCTATAAAATGGGTGGGAGGTATGTAATAATAATAGTAGTTAGCATTTGCTCAATGCCGTATGCTATTTCTAACAATTTAAGTGTATTACCTCATTGAACACGCCAATCCCCCAAGTAACCTATCAGTCAGGCATTTTTATTATTTTCCCCATTTGACAGATAAGGCAATCAAGGTATGGGGAACTTAAACAGTTTGTTCAAAACCACAGAGCTAGCAAGTAGCAGAGTCAAGATCTGAAGACCAGCAGCCTCACTCCAGATCCTATACTCCAAACCATGTTTTTTTCCAAGCAGTAGGGAAGAAGAGCACATTAATTCTTACAAACTCACCGATTCATATGAGTGCATGGATGAATTACATGTAAACAGAATTTGTAAATGACTTGAAAAGTAAATACCTTTATTAAAGTTTTTGTTAAAAGCAGGAGAGCATTCAGCTGACTCTGGGGTACTGCTAAGGATTAGAGACATGATAAAGCTGTTGTAATTCAAGGTCCTGATCCACTGTCGTAGTTATAGAGGCTTCTCAGGCAGGTAGAAAGTTAGCAGATCTGTCACAAAGGATCTGAGTCCAAGGAATATTTAATGAGACTGCATGTTATTGAGAGACTACTCCTACCTCTATGACCAGCTTTGAAACAACATTATCAAGAGGGTGAACCAAGGTGCACAAACAAGAACAATTTAGCCACTCTTTTCTCTCTTGTGGTCGGAATCAGATAAACTTAAGGGAAAGTAAATGAAGTTTTCTTCAGAGAGTAGAGAGACAATATTTTGGAGGTATCTTTTGCTTGAACAAATTTTCTTGCGGGTATCTGGGAGTTATTTTGAAAACCATGAGGAACTCGTACAGGCAGGGCAGAAGCAGAGTCTTAAAGATGGTGAGTGGGGCAGAGCAGTGGCTGGTGGTAGAAGAGGTGCTGAGACTATACCAGCTAGATCATCACTGCCTCTTTCCCGTGCTGTGGAGCAGTCTGCAGCCCTGACCACGCAAGTAATTTTTGTATTTTTTCCTATACAAAAGTGAGACAGAGCTAATCAGCCTCAACAATATCACAGGCACATTAAAATTTCCTTTAAGTTGTTGGTCTGGAGGACCCTTCTTTCCTCTTGAATACTGAGAGTTGGCCTCTCAAATAAACCTTTCTCAACACCAAAGGAAAAAAAAAACTGTTACAAAGTCCATATGAAATATGAAGAATTTTCAAACAGAAATTAGTTAAAGTGGCATTTGGCATTGCTGCTAAGTTGATCTTATCTAATTAGGACCCATCAACACATGCTATCTATAGCCATGAATTGTTTTCAAATGTAGGCTTTATTATTATTATAGTATGGTGAAACTGATAGACTAAGAGATGACAGCCATTCCAAAGATAGCTTCTTAGGATTTTTGAGAAGGTGGCATGCCACACCATGCAGGGTCCTACAGGGAGACACAGAGGTCAGTCAGGAAGCAGAGTGGGCAGAAGGAAAATGTGGGCAAGAGCCTTCTTTGTAAATTCTGAGGGAAGAAATGGGCCAGGCAAAGTAAAATGCTTTAGGATTGGTTTATTGAATATTTTTAGGAGGCATTAGGAATATTCCTATTTGCCTGATACCTAGAATGATTAGGGTAGGAGAATATTGGCCAGAATGCAAGAGCCCCATAGAAAAGGTAGGGGGTAGGGAAGGGCTCTGAATTGGTCCGTTTGCATATGAAAGTTGTGCTTCTACTGTGAGAGGTATACAGCCTCTAGGAATTAGTTAGCCTTAGAAGGAGTGGTCTCCAAAATCTGCAAGGCTTTGTATGTTCAAATATCAGAAAATAAAAAGGCAAGATTAATAAATTTATCGTGGATGCTTTATTTTAGGATCCAATACCAACAGCAAGATAATTTTTTAGAATAACTGAACCTTTGAACAGCTCAGTAGAACATGGCTTTTTTCATAGTTTGTCTTGTATGTGGACTTGAGTGAGAAAGCATAGCTAACCATCCATCATCCACATTTCAGTGCAACTGGGCTGCTCTTTCCTTTTCTTTGCATACAGTTGAAAGAACTTGGATAAACTCCAGATATCTAATTTCATCCTACTATACACTCCAAGTTGTCACTGTTTGAGTTTCTTGATGATAAACATTTATTTTGAACACTAGAGAACTGTGCGAAATGGTTTGTTTTGCTCACAATGTGTTTTACTAATTTCATAAACTAATTTTAAAGCCTCGTAGGACTATTAAGGATCTGAAAGAGCCACTTAATTTTTTTTTGTATAATACACTACTGTATTATGAGAGGAAAATTAAATAGCTAGAATGCTGTCCATAAATTTGTAAATTTTCTAGTGTCTCAGGATATACTCTTTGATAATTTCAAGTGTCTATTTTCTATAGGTTTGACTACCCAATTACCTTAAGCACCACCATAAAACAGACTATCAATATTGTAAAGTGGGTTTCTTATTTAGAAATTCTAATTTCAATTATATTATGAAAGAAATACCTACTCTTTGTACAAAATACTGAAAAACAAAACAAATCCCAAAGATAACTACTTCTAAAAATTTGAAACGTATAGTTTCAGATATAAAATATTTTTATAGAAAACTGAATCACTCCATGGGTGGCTACTTACTTAGATATTTCATTTATTAATATTTTGTGAATATGTTTTCATTTCTAAAAATAGTTATTACATTATAACGACTAATATCTCATATGTTTATGCTGAGATTTATTTAAGCAATCCCCTATTTTAAGGCATTTAAATTATTAAACATGTTATTTCTTTTTGTTAAATTATTAGAACTAGGTATGAGGAGTTAAAGAAAATGAATGTTTTTAATTCTTTTAACCAATATGGTAAAAATGATTCCCAGAGAAATTGGTACAATATTTACTCTCTTCAAAAGTATAGAAGTATCATTTTGATAGGCAAGAGGTTATTCATTGTTTTCATTTATATTTTTCCCATTACTTGTAAGCTCTACAATTATTTCCATGTGCCTATTTTTAGTTTGAATTAATTCTTTGGTATAATGCCTGTCTATATCTTTGCCTTTTTATCTTTTGGTGGGTTTATAATATTTTAAATTTTTTTCTATAATTCACTGTATATTTATAACACATTAATTGTAGCAAATTCTTCTGAGGCCTTGCATCAGACATCCTTGACCTACCTCTGATTTTCACCACAGCTATGGACAACAGTTCTGTGCAAGGTCACATTGTCTGACTTGTTCATCATGCCTGTCTGCTTTCTGTTTTAGTTAATTCTACAAAGCTCTGCAGCCTACTCAAATGGAAGGAGTTAATCTCACCCAGTTGGGGATGGGAGGTAGTAGAGCAATGTTTCAGCTTCCCTGCACTGGATGGTTAATTCTTGGAAGCATGTCATGTGCTTTTCAGAGGTCCCAGTGGCCACCATGGCCTTCAGCAGTGACCTTGATGATACACTATTCCTTTGTTTCCTCCTCCTCTCCTGTTTCGCTCTTCTCTGATCCCTCATTTCTACTTTCTGATATCATGTCCACACTCAAGTCCTTTTCTGAGGGTCTGCTAGAGAAATTCAATAAAGACAGACTAGAGCCAACATGAAGAGATAATTCATTTTAAATTTCTCTCTAGCTTGGGTCAAGAGAATTGTCTTTTATTTAAATTGGCTTTTCATATCTACTGATATTTTTCCCTAGGTCTATACATGTTTGTGTTCTATGCCACACATATTTCCTTTTGTTGCCTAACTGTCACAGGTTTAGTGGTTTAAAAACAATAGAAATTTATTATTTTACAATTTTAGAAGTCAAATGCAAAATGGGTCTTGCTGAGCTAAAATACAAGTGCCGGCAAGAGCTGTATTCTTTCCAAAGACTCAAGAGGAAAATCCATCTTACCTTTTTCATCTTCTCAAAGTTGCCTGCATTTTTGGCTGATGCCCCTAACTCCACGTTCAAATCCAAGAGCATAGCATATTCCAATCTCTGTGACCTTCTTACCTCCTTTTTATAAAGACCCTTATGATTACCCTGAGCACATCCAGATTATCCAGAATAAATTCTTTATCTCAAGACCCTTAATTGAATCACCCCTGCAAAGTCTCTTTTGTCATATAAAGTGACATATTCAGAGGTTCTGGGGATCAGAATGTGGACCTCTTTGGGGGTAATTATTGTGACTGCTCATACCAGTGTAGCCTGAAGTTTTAATTTTTTGGTCATAAATGCTAGATTATAATTAGTGAATCTGTAATTGCCAAAATTTATTCCTATTTACAACGATATTCTTAGCAATCTCTTGATTACTTCAACATGCTCTGCAAAGTGCATCTTACTGGTTATGAAGAAAGTGCTCTTATATATATTATATATTATATGTAGGACTCTACTCTGTAGCCCAGCTCTGTGCTGGTGCACCAGGGTCCTCTGATATAGTAGATATTTAGTTCTTTTATATTCTGTGTCAGTGGGAGTGCTTCAAATTCACCCCTTTTGGAGGGAAAATTAACATATTCTTTAGGACAGATATTCTCTATGGGTGGAGAAGAAGCTGCCATGATACTTTCTGAAAAGCACCATTCAGTATCCTTCCCAAATGCTTTATCTCAAGAGTTTTTAGCTTAAATATTTTATATTCACATCAGATGCACTTTACTGCTGGACTGGGGTTGGGTCTGGGTATCACTTGTTCACTCAACTTCCTGAAGAAAGTTAAAGTTATTGATTTTATAAGGTTGAATTGTCTTCAGCCTTAGGCAGCACAGAAGGCTAGTCTGTGAAAGATTCAAGTTAGTAACATAGGTAGGTAGGCTGGAGTCTAGGTAGGGAAATTATATCTTTATAGTCAAAGATAAGTTTGAAGTCTGGCTCTTGTACCCACTGGCCTTGGGTAATGTACATATTGAGTCTGAATCTTATTTTTCACATTTAGTAATTGGAGATGTACAACAGTCTATTTCCTGGGGAAGGACCAGTTATGAAATGCATATAATAGTATATGCGATATGTAGTCCAGCAACTGATGTATTGTATGGGCTCAGTGAATAGTTAGTATTTTAGAAGCTACTCAGCAATTCTTTTCTTTCATCATAATTTTTTTTTTTCTCCTGCATCATTTAAACCAGCATACAAAATGACATTTCTTCCATCTAAAAAAGTCTCTCACTTAAGCCCCACTTTGCTTTTTAAGATACCACTCATGTCTTGTCCCCTTTTCCCATTCATGGTGACATTTTCCAAAGTGTAGCCCATATTCTTTGTCTGCTCTGTTGCTCTGTCTTTCTGATTCTCCCTTATTGAGGTATAATTTATATGTCATAAAATTCACCCATTTTGCATGTAAAATGTAATGATTTTAGTGAATAAATGTTTATAGAATGATGCTTATGAATGATGTGAAGGACTCTTTATTGCCTGCCAAATCATGTCAGATTGCTTTGAACAGATCTATAAGCCCACCTCCCAGCCTCAGTGAGGTTTGCTGCTAACTGCTGGCATCTGCAACCTTGAGAATTACCCTTGGGTACTAGAGACACTTCGATTCTATGGAGAACAGGAAGTGCTTGGGAATTCATGTCACTAGCCCAACTCTGAAACTTAGGCTGCTACAGCCAGTGACTAGCTGCTGTGGGTATACTGAAGCCCAGCTCCTTCATCTCAAGGCAGGACAAAATCTTAGGTGTGATTTATATTCCAAAGATGCCCGTGGGTCAAGCTGAGGCTGAGATATACTTGATTTCTTCCTCTTCCTAATCTGATTCAACCATTCTTGTACCGCTTTCTCCTGGGGATGCTTACATAATAAATCACTCTCACTTAAACCCTTGGCTCTGGGTTGGCTTCTGTGAGAACCTGACTTTGACAGATGGCCAAATGTCAGAACTTGTCACAGCCACTGGCAGGATTTATAGGCATGGAAGGATCAGACAAGTCATAACAGCAGGCCTGGAAGCAAACTAAGAGTCTGAATCAGTGTGGCACCCTGAAGAGGAAGGCATTTAGGGAGGTGAGAAGACCAGAGTCTGAGGAGAGCAGTGTGAACAGTTCTTCAGAATAGTGATTAAAACAGATGACCCCTGGCCCTGCATATCATCTAGGTCTGTCTTCTTTCCCTAGACCCTTTCTTTTTTGTCTTCAAGGCCAGGCTTTGCTAGTTCATGTCTTGATCACTGATGTAAGGTGCTCTGCTCTTATCTTTGCAGATATAACTTGTGTTTGTATTTGGGTCCTCTCCAAGGGCCACATTTTTGCAGTATGGGCGAGCGGTGGTCCTTGGACTTCTTAGATGTTTTATACTAAAGTCATCTTTCATCCTCTAAATCCTGTACTCCCTGCTCATAGCCATAAGAATGAACTAGTTTCAGATAACGTAAGAGTAATCTATGTGATCTTTAGTTTGGCCTTTTATTACATGAGACAGTATACAAGTGGAAGAGGAAGAACACTTCTGGGAGAAAAATACTCATGACAGAGGTGGGGAAAGGATATGTACTCCCACAGCAGGTTGGGCCCTGCGCATCTCCATCTCATGAGAGTATCCTGATTATTACTGAGTAGAAGTCAGGCAGGGCTAAAGTAGGTTTAATAGGTTTTGTTTAACATGATGGGAATGCATATGCTTTTAAAACTGTGCCAGTGCAATTGGATGGGTGGATATTTAAGGAGTTAAAATTCTGTTTTATACACCACTTATTCATAGGAAAAACTAATTCTATTAAGATTTTCACCATTTTCTGTCTGTTGAGTTATACCGAAAAGCCTATTAACCAGAGCTGACCCTCTAGGGAGTTTGTTTTTAATTCTCCACACTATTCTGTTTTCATTTGATAATTATTCATTACATGTTTGTTATTAGTCTGCTTGTGTTCATAAATCGTTGGCCTTTAGAGGCAGGGCCCTGTCTGCCAAGTCTCTGACTTGCCAGTGAATAGTCATTTATAAGAATTTGTCAGCAATATTTTCAAAATAATGACCAATCCTTGTTATAATTTGACACCTCCTCCCCTCTTTTCCCTAAAATCTCTCATTTGTAACAAATCACTTGGACATTTAATAGGGAAAGTTGAGTCAGACATAGGTCAGAAATATTAACAGTGTCATTCTATTGTCCAGGCCATTCTGTTTATAGTTCAAAAAGAGACTAACTGCATGGGTTAAGGTGAGGAACTGTCATTGACAGGGGATAGGGGAAAATGGCATAATTCAATAAATGACATATCAACCCCTGATTGAATCACACTCACCAGTTTAAATAAAGAAAACCAACTGACACCCGACAAGTGTTTGGGCAGCCTCCCCCCTGATATTTTTCCTGCTATGCCTCCAGATTACTGAGCTGTAGCTCCAGCTCTGCTGCTCAGCAGGAGACAGGACATCCTCTCACCTGTGTGGTCAGGGCCTGAAAAGCCTCCTTGACAGACTAGCGGTTAACAGTGATGAGCAGAGGGGTCCTCTGAGCTCCAAACCACCCTTCCGTGTCATAGCATTTTTCTGGAGCCCATAGAGGGTGTTACAAGGGGGCAGAAAATTCTGACAAGGTCAGCGCCATGGAGAGTAAGGGAACATATCTTGTCATTGCCATTTTACAAGAGCCCTGAAACACTGGTGTCCTCATTAGTGGTGTAGGATATCAGAAGGCTCCCAGCTGCTACTTCATAAGCCTCAGCACTGCCTTTCTCAAATGACAGGGGTTATTTGTTTTGTTGTGTTAGTTTTTTGTGTAAGGCTACACAGTTCTGTCTGCCCTATCATACCCACTCTCTTTTTATGTTTTTATCTTTCTTTCTTTTTTGACAATCATTCCTCAGCTTTCTGGACTCTGAAGGGTGCTTAGGAAGGAACATAGGTAAGCTAGGGCAGAAATAGATTTAGGATAAAATGGAGGGGGGAGTCTATGTTTTTGGTACCTCTTGTGTGTTGCATACCCTGCTAACATTTTACATATGTTAACTCATCTAGTTTTCATAACAGCCAATTGTTATTTCCCCCAGTATTATGGGTGAATAAACTATAGTAAGTCCATAATCCTACAATACCAGGTTTTTTTTTTTTTTTTATTGCAAAGCCCCTAACCTACCTACTATTTTCTGGCATCTCCTATGCTCATACATATTTTATATAGTCTCATATAGAGGGACCTCCTCCCTGAATATCCAATAGGACCTAGAATTAGAAGACTTGGGTCAGAAGTCCAGCTGTGGCATTTATTAACCACATGGCATAGAATAAGATAAAACAAGATAAATCTGAAAGTGATGGGCATATGTAAGATAATCAATAATTTAAAATGTGGTGCCGTGGGTAAGTTAGTTAACATCTTTACTTTCAGTGTCATTACCTGGAAAGGAAGGCCATTTTAATCTCGAGCAAACTGAGGTTCAGAGTTGTTTGTACTTTTAGCCCTTGGCCTTCAGCAGGACTATCTGGTGAGAGAAATTGAATATTGACTTTCTTATTCTTCCTCTTTAGTAGTGACATTCTCCTAAGGGCCTAAAGACCCGATGTCTTCTTTCTTGTCTTTCTTTTCTCTCACAAAAATTTAGTTTCAGCTCTTTAATTCCCATCAAAGTTTGACTGTTTGACTTCTTCCAAGTATTATGCATTTAAACAGAGGTAATCATAAGGAAAGACTTTAGCCTTTAAGAGCCAGTGGGAAAAATGCTCTTGGGAGCAGTCTTGGTTTCCCTGAATTTTGCCAGGTGAGTCAAAACCATGTGTAAGACTGAATCTTAATGGCCACTATTTCATTGTCAGGTCGAGGATCACTGTGAGCTGAATAATGACAGTACCTAACATTTTTGCAGTGCCCACTCCGTGCTAGGCTTTGCTCTCATGCGTCACGTGTTGTCTCATTTAATTCTCAGACATTCCCATGAGATGGATGCCAATGTTTATTTCCATTTTCAACTAGCTGAAACTAAAAAGTGGATAGGTTAAGTAACTTGCTTCAAGACATGGAGCTAACAAGGGACAGAAATAGGACTTTGCCCAAGTAGCTCCATGTATATAGTCTGCTCCTCTGTCTCAGGATCAACCAGGACAAATAGTTATATTGTAATGTTTTATTTTTAATTTTTATAATTGACATAAAAGAGAGATAGGATCATGGAATAAAAAAAAAAAAAACATTTAAAAGTGAATAATTCCCCTTGAAAAAAACTGTGATACAGTATTGAGTTTTCCTTTTGTTCATTACTCATTCTAAAGAGAATAAATATAGGTCCTCAATCTCTTATTCATGATAATAAAATCCAAAAAAACCCAACACAAAAGTTCTTATACTTTGTGACGAAGTGGTTTGACAACCACAGCCTGATCTACTTGAATGGGTCTATTTATAGTTTTTGTACCATTGATCATATATATATTTTGCTACAGAAACAATATGTTTGATTATGAGTTACTGTCCCACATCAAACCTGTATGTCATGTAACATAGTATTTGTACAGTGTTGTCTCTATACAGAATTTGAAACCTAAGAGGTCCAAGGAGTTCCAAAAAGGGCCAGTGGCTTGTATAAAATAGCATAAATAATGCTGGCTGGAGAAGCTCATTGCTTATCATGTGATGCTGAGGAGGTTATAGTGTATTTTGGCCTTACTTGAAATGGAGTAGTGTGGCTTAGAATCATGAAGCAGCTATTAGAGGATGATACTTACTCTCTGCTGTACCACAATTTCCTCCATATCACGTATCCTCACAGTCTTCCTGGGGTTGCAGATTGAGATGGCAGATTGAAAATATTGGTAGCATCAGTGGTAAAGTGAGATGATTCCCTGAGTTTCTTTCTCATTGCGTGCACAAAGCCATCTGTAAATTATCAGTTCTAGAAATTCAGTAGAGGTTAGTGTTTACTTCAGGAATGTATAATTTGTTGTACTTTTCCTTTTGAAAATAGTACATGTGCTTCTCTACCTCCCTGAGATATTCTTTCTTGCTTACTTCCATCTAACCTTATTGCTTCCTTGCTTCTCATTCCTTTTTTCTTACTCCTTCCCTCTTCCCACAGCCTAGGGGAAGGTGTCAGGATATTAAGTAAACCTAAAACAAAGAATGGGAAAGAGCATCACATCACCCTTACCCCAGACTCTCTTAGCCTCCTATCTTTTGAGCTAAATCTCTGGTTCCTTTCCAGTAGGATGGAGATGCAGACCTGGCATGGCAAAAGCAGAAGCTGATCAGAGAAAAAGTACTAGCACAGTGAAATTTGTCAACTACATGTTTGAGGAAAATTTAGTTATTTGAGCTCTGAAAATCTGTTTTGCTTATTCCACTACTCTAAAATGAAGAGCTTGGAACCCAATCTGGAGCTGTCAGTTCTCTGACAAAGTTAGAATAAATCTCTACCCAACATCTTCACTCTAGTGATCACATGCATACTTTGAATTGCCTGGGGCAGTCCTGATCGATGTCTGCTCTGCTGGAATAATTATTAATGGAACCCCTTGTATTCTCCAGAGGGTCTAAGTTTAAATAATTTACATGGCCATCCAACTGATAGCAGATATTGTTTCTAGTCAAATTCTCTTTGTATTCCTCACAAATGTTTTCTAAATAAGGACAAGTTGTAGATGCTTTAATGAGTCCTTTTTCTGATTTGGTTCCCATTTTCTTCCTACCCTGACAGGTGATAAATAAGTAAAATAAATGGCCTTTCAGGAGCTGTTGTCAACTTTGCTCCAATCCAGCCCCAATTTGAGGTGCTTTGTTGTTGTTGTTGTTGTTCCTGTCCCCATCACTCAGGCCTTGAAAACTGATAGATTTCTGATTTTTTCCTTGAAACATGACATGATGAATAAGACTGCATGCTTTACTGCAAGAGCTAAAGGAGAGAACCATAGAAAGAGACTGTCCTATATAATGAGACATTATTTACCAGGGTTGATCTTTTGCATGAAGAGAAGTAGGGACCTTCATATAGTATGATTTCAGGAGATCAGGGAAATTTCCTTCCCTACAGTTCTGATGGATGGGTAGCCTTGAACATTTCTTAAACTAAGGATAAAACATTTACTCCTACAACAAGAGAACTAGTTTAAATTATAAACAATTCTGGAGGAGGAAATTCAGCAACATCCTAACTGAAACTTTTCCCACAGCAACCTAGGTCCCATAAATAGAAATAGAGTGCTCTTATTTTGGGGGTGACAGCTGCTCTGTGCTCTGAGCTGGTAAGGGACACATCTGAAGTCTTGTTACCAATTCTGGGCTTTTCATTATCTGTATGTACTAAGAACACCAAGCATGAATTTGTTACTGCTTACAGTATCATCTCTTTGTTAAAGTGTTCTTATTTTAATTTTCTACTTTTACTAGTTAGGTTGCTTCTCTTTCATCAACTAGCAGAACTCAAAGAGTTTTGAAATCTTTCAGCTTGTAGAAGCAGTGCGGGGGCGGGGGGGGGAGGATGGGGACGTTAGTTAGAAACTTGCGACACTGGAATGGGGTTGCATTACTTAGGCTCTAGTGACAGAGTTGGGAGATTCTGGAGCAACAAGAAGTAGTGCCCAATCCAACTGAGAGTCATCCACTATCACCTTGATTTTGAATCTATAGATTTTCTCTCTATTCTATTACCTCAACTCTAATAATAAATTTATTAAGCATTTTACATGGAATAACATTTATGAAACTCTAGGAAGGAAATTTTATTCACATTTTTTAGTTTATGAAAGTGAAGCCTAGATCATACAGCTAGAATTCAGACCCAAACTTACACACTTCAAGCCCATACTTTTATTTTTTCTCTTAATAATTTTTTTTGTTAACTTTTAATTTTTCTCTAATTTTAGACTTAAAAGTTACAAGAAAAAATTTATGTACCTTTCACCTAGATTTCCTAGTTACTTTTTATTGTAAGCTCCATTCTTACTACCACATCCCTAAAAGGCACAATAGGGTCTGCACATAGTAATAGTTCCATATAAATTTGGTGAAATGAAGTATGTACTACCACATAGAGGCATGTGTTGATTCAAATATTACATTGGAATTGCCCATGTTTAATTTTTTTCTGCCATTTTTTAATAATTCGTCTTGAAAGAACCATGCTTTGATATGATGAGTAGTTGCAGAAATATATATAAAAATGCAATATTTTTTGTTAATAGAGAGAAATTTGATCTTATGTATTTTCAATAATGAAGCAACAGGAATTTGGCTTAATTAGGCTATTGACTTGAAAGAGATATTGATATTTTAAGGGAGAGTTTTTCGAGAAAACAGTTAGTGGTTCTAAAAGTGGTTATAAAATGAATTTTATAATGGTAACTTTTTTAATGTCGCTGAACATACTGCTTTGGCTGTCATTGATATTGAATACTCAAAATTATTGTTAGAAAGATCCTAGTATTGTGTCAAATCAGCGGCACCTTAATTAACAGTGTATTTTAAGCAACATCAGTGTTTAAAAATCATAGCAAGCTCTCTATTTTAGTATTTTTTCCCATGAGATAGTTATCACCTGTGTTCATGCACTGAGACTTGTTTGTTCATTCAATCTGCTACCTTTTTCAGTATTATACCACAATTGTGGTCAGTTCAATTTTACCGTAAAACTGTTAAAGAGGTTGGATAGTAGATTTGTACTACATTTAAAAAGACTTTTTTTTTTAAACCATCTTATTCCAGCACTATCTCTTTCTAAAGATTTTTAATTTTCTTCTAGACTAATTTTTAATAAACTAGCAATCCACAGATGAGAAATAAAAACCCCCATAAGAGGTGATTACAGTATAATGGAACATTATTCATTTTTACAAGTATTCTGAATTCCCATGGCAAATTACCAAATTTTATAGTTTTAAAACAGGGAAATGAAGATGAAGTAAGGGAAGAAAAATTTGCATTGGTGATGAAAGTTATACATATGCATAATACCCATAAAAAAACGACAATTACTACAGCTGTCCTTATTGGCCAGTGGGCATTTGTCTTATTTGCACGTAGGTTCTGTGAAAAGTCTGGCTCATTAGCCAAATGCCATCTGATGAGGATAATTTAAGGATTAGGAGTGTGCTGAAGCATTTGTTTCCAGGCATTGTGAGTCAGGTCTTTGTCTTTAAGATAATTGAAATTATTCTGCCTAAATTGGGATGTAGGCCTTCAAAAGAAGTATCCTAAGCAAAGATGAGAGGTGAGTGTAGATTTTACTCACTTCCTGTGTTTAGAATTACTCTTACCTTTTGCCACTTTAAAAAAATTGTGGCATAACAGAATATGATATTGTCTGGAAAAGGAAAAATTTCCTCCTTCTTCCCTGCTCTAGTTCTTATGGTTGGACTAATAATAAATTGACACGAGACCATATTAACCATAGAAAAACTAATTTAATATATGTGCACAGGAGAATCACAGTATAATGCTCAGATCATAAAATGAGGCTCAAAAAAATGATCGAACTAGGCACCTTTCTATACTTCTTAGACAAAAAAAATTGTGAGAAGTTGACAAGAAATTGCTTATTAGAAAGGAATCTAGGCAAGGTTTGGGCTTGGATAGTAAATTAGTAGAGATGCTGCAAGTTTTGTTTATATAGGTATTTTGGACACAGGAGTTTTAACTCTCATGATAAAGCTGTCTCTCAGCCCTCAGGTGCAGAGAGGGCACCTATCACATGGAGATTTTTTCTCTGCATTTAGAGAGACTAGGCAAGTCAGAGAGCTTCTCCAACTTCTGCTGCTTCTCAAGTGTTTTAAATTCTAAATAATCAATATGTCATTGTGGGATATCTTGGGGTGGCCTGCCCTGGGCTTCACAGTATGCATAATAAAGTACATAAAGTACACTAATATTATGTGATTAATAATGAATTTTTACATATATACACTCAAGTATCTACTATCTAGAAGATATGAAACACTTCTAGTGTCCAAAAGGCTCTTTAATGTTCCTTAGTAGCCCTCTCACCCTACCCCGCCCACCCCACCATCTCTGCCCCAAGCTACTACTCTGGCTTCTTTCATATAATAGAATCATATACTAAGTATCTTTTGTGTCTAGCTTCTTCTATTCAATATCCTATCTGTGAAAGTTATCCATGTTGTTGGATGTATCTGTTAGTGTTTTTTATTGTTATATAATAATCTGTTATATGGGTATTCTGCCATTTACTTGTCTGTTTTCTTATTGATTGACATTTGGATTACTACCTGGTTTTAGTTATCTTAAATAAAACTATTATAAACATTATTGTACATATCTTTTGGTGGCCAGATTTATACATTTTTCTTAAGCACATATCTAAGAGTAGTATTTCTATGTATAAGAGAAAGCAAATGTTTAAAGTAGTGGGTACTGCCAGTCTTCTAACTTGGTAATACCATTTGATTTTATCATGGGCAATATGTGAGAGTCCCAGTTAACTTCAATCCTTGCTGACATTTGTTATCGATAGTATTCTAATATTAGCCATTATGGTGTGTATCAAATATTTCTCTCTCTTTATTTTATTTTTTTATAACTTTTGGTTTTGGAGCTTCACATGGTCTTAGACTCATTTTTATCTTTAAATTTAGCATTCTTGTTTGATTATCTTTATATTTGGTCCTGGTCATCTTTGATGTTACTTTTCTCAATGTGCTATAGTGTCTATATGTTTGCAACTCTTTCTACTTATGCCACCACCCTGGTTTTATTTTTATTACTCTCTGTGTAGGCATTCAAAGTTTTTATTTGGATATATCTCAAAAATAAGAGAAAACAACTAAGATGTGGAACAACCACAAAAATCATCACTGGTTACTTTTTAAATTAAAAGGTCTTATAGTATATATAGAAAAATATCGGGAAAAAATGTGCCACTCCCAGCCAGTACATCTGTTTTTGACATTGCCAATTTGAGATCACTGGAAACAGGCTGATATTATTTATTATAGAGCTAAATACAATAGGAGATGGTCCTTAAATGATTATTGGGGTTTGTGTCACTGTTCCAAAGGCTCATACCAATGAAAGGATTTGGAAACAGCAGGCATTTTCAGTTCTAGCAGTCAAGTTGGAAAAAAGAAAAAAAAGAAAATGGCAGTAAAAACTAAGTTAACCAGAACTTATAGGGAGTGAAAAATTTTGTCAGTTATATCTCATGAGGAATCAAGAATCTGAACCAGATTAACACATTTTTGTCAAACTTTCTCACTGGACATTTTTCTTTGTGTCCACAATTATTTTATGTCTCAGTAAGAAGAGCTTATTAAACCTGATCGATTTTGTCTCCACAGACTGGGGATTTTAAAGAGTCTTGGTGACATCTTAATGGCCATGAATTCTCAGTGTTCTGCACTAAATATGGACACAGAAAATGAGAAATTCATACTGAATCTATAATGATGCAAGGACTTACACAGGATTTTTTAAGTAAAATTACTCTATTTTTTTTTTTTTTTGCCTTCTACTTCTTTCTTTTAACCAGATGAGTTGAAGAGAATTCTGTTAGCTCTCAGTATTTTCGTTCCAGTTAATTGAGAACGGAAATGAGGCTTCAACATCATTTGCTAATACATGCACTCTCTCAGTGGGAGGCCAACTAGAAAAACAGAAGAAAATCATAAAAATCATACGAGAATACACAAAATCAACATTTCATCATGCCTCTCTGAAATCCACTTTATTAGGTAAAAGCAACAAGTTCTGAACTTGTCTTATCCTGAGACTTAAATAAATTGACCATTTATGTATATTGTTGAGAAAATAAAATGAATTTGAAGTCCAAAGGCTAGAGTCCAAATTTCAGATTAAGTGTGATATTGGATAGGATATTAACCTTTTTTGTGAACTAGTTTCTTTAGCCTAAAAATAGAAAATGGTAATAATAATCTATTTTTTTAAAGATTACTGTGATAATCAACTTAGCGAATATATATAAAAGAGCTGTGTGACCTATGAAAATTTGTGATAACAGGGGATACCATTATTCAGGACATCAAATGATTAGAAGCATGGAATACATGAGGGATGGGAGATGAGATGGGGTGAGGGGCAGTGAACTTAATGTGCTCACTTGATCATATGTACAGAAGTGAGGTGATATCTATCTTAGTAATTAGTGACTTACTTAGTCTCCTTGAGCTATTTGTTTGATAAGAAGCAGCTGAGCTCACCTTCCAATTTTCATCCTAATTGCTTTGGTTATAATAAAGAAATTAAAACTCACCTGTTTAGAGGTTATGTCTGATAAGGGAAACATTATCTTTAAGTTATCTGATTTAGGCATATTTGGGTGAGAAAAACTGTTCATCAGTGACTTGTTTCAAGGGCTGTTATGTTTATAGCCTGAAAATGATAAATAAGAGCTATGTAGGTTTCTAGGAAACGGGAGAGAGAGATTTGGTGAACTGGAAAGAATGCTGGCCTGGAAATTTGGAATTAAGAAATAAGCAGGTGACTGTGGCAAAATGGTCTCTCTTCTTTAGATCTCATTGTTATGTGTGAAATGGATGGGTTGCCCTTGCATTCCCCATCTTTTTCTTACTTCCTCACTACTTAATGCCCTTTTGATGTCTTATTACCCTCCATTAATGTCTCCCAGGTTAGAATTAAAAGCCATTCATGCTAAGGTACAAATAACTGTTGGGGTTTTCATTATAAAGGAAGTGGAAGTTTAAAGCTAAAGGAATGAAGCACCAGCTGGAGAATTTCAGGAATTCATTAAAAGGTGAACATGTTATTTTAGAAGCAAAAAAGAACTTTGTAGCAGCCTACAGTCATAACTTGGAGGTAGCTATGCTTTCTTTCTATGCTGTCATCTAGCACAATTGGAAAGGACAATCTGAGAGGAGCAGTGAGCTGGCTAATCCCAGTGCAGGCCCTGTACAGCTGCCAAAAAAGTCAGAAGAATACTAGGAGAAAACAACTCATGTTCCTTTTCTGTTTGTCTGGTTTGTGCCCCATCTCCCTCTCTGTGGGTTCCAGGATATGTTATTTAGTCTATATATCTCATTTTTGAAGCTTGTTTGCTCTGTAATTGAACAAAATTGTTGTATGATTATAAAAGAAGAGGCTTGACTAAGTATGTCCAATCTCTAGACAAATTGGGAACTTGCTAGGAATGCAGAACCTCAGGCCCACTTCAGACCAACTGAAATCAGAATCTGCATTTTAACAAGATCCTTAAATGGTTTATGTACACAGGAAAGTTTGAGAAGCACTAAATTCATCTATCAGGACACTTATTCCCCAGTAATTAAATTCTCTGGTGAGTATCACCAAAGGCCCTTTTCTTTAATTTAAACAGCTCTTCTTACAATGCTGTTTTCATCCTCTGGCTACAATTATACAGTTGTCAGATCCCCCAGGCCCACTCTGAATGGCTGTGGAGCTCAGCTATACATATTTAGTTCTTTTAATGTTTGTTCATAAATCAAGCCCTACATTCTCTTAATCAATCTAGCAACTCTCTGCTGAATTTGCAGCCATTTGTCAACATCTTTATCTGAGAAGCTCTAGGCCTGAATGTAATTTTCCATGAAGAGACACAGGTGTTATTTACAGGATTTAAAAGTTCTTTAAGATGTGTGATCAAGGCTAATAATTGAACAAAGTGAAGGCAGTATACGTGCAAAGACTAAACAATTAATTAGAAACACATTTGATAGTAGCATCACCATCATGATCATCATCATCAATAAAGTACAAGTTGAAAAGATAGCTCTTAAACTCTTGTCATGTGTAGAGGAGGTGCTAAGGATATGAAGAGGAATAAGATAGGATTCCATTCCATGGAAAGGTGTAAGTCTAGCTGTAGAGAGAAAGTTTTGCAATAAAGTAAGTGGTAGAAAATCACAAAGATGTATATACCATATGTGAAATAAATGGTTGAGACCCACTGGAGTGAGAAGAGTTATTGCAGACCAGGGCTCTTGGGAAAAGAGAGACCTTGAGTACATGTAAAAATCTATATTAATGGAAAAAAGTAGAAAGGACATTCTGAGAAGAGTAAATAGAGTGAAGGCATGATTCTAAACAAATAAAACTTTGACTTTTTTATTATTTACTCTTCTCCCACCATGTTCTGAGACTGAACATTTCTTTTTCTGTTTTCTGTATTCTATAAATATTCTTTAGTAATTTTATGTTATTTTAAAAAGAAAAAATGATACCTTATGGAACAGAGGGGAAAAAAAAAAACTTAGCTTATGTTTTTTTAAATCATACTATCTCTTTCATCCAGAGGAAGAAAGACCTCAACAATATGGTATTCCCAGAGGGAAATAAAATAGTCTTATTAGCTGCCCTTCTCTCCCCTTTAGTCTGACTGCAGGAAGGGAGACAGAAAGCACAAATGGCCTCCAACAAGATTCTCTAGCAACAAATTTGAAATAAAGCTCAAGAGACCTGAGTTTTACAGCTGGTTCTGCTATGACCAAGTCATACGGTATCGGGTGTCACTTATTCTCTCATGTGCCAAATGAGGATTGTATTATGTTCACCCTGTACTTCAAAAGAGGCTCATTGGGTGATATGACCTTCATATGGGACTTCCAACATCCTGATTTAAATGTGATATGCTGTTATCAAATGACCATATACTTTATTGTTCAAATCTAGATACCTTTGAGGATAAAAGAAGCTTTTGCTAATATTTCTATCAGAACAATTGGTATCAACTGGGACCATTCTGGCCTATCAAGCTCTCTGGTCACCGCAGCTCATGCAGACCAGATAATTATTAGAACTCTGCTTTAGGAAAAATAGGAGGGATTCTTTGTCTACACAGGGACAGATTGCTTTGCTTTGTGAGATTTTAAACAATTTTGTCCAGAAGCCATGTTTTATGTGAAGGACACCTTAGTGTGTGGAATGAGAGACAGGGATTTGCTGGCTATAACGATTTTCCAGTCCCTCCCTCTCACCTCTGCTCTTGAAGATTGAGTTAGAATTGCTCTCAAGGCCACAGAATAGATTGATGCATATTCTAATTCCTGGTGCCTGCAATGCAATAACTCAGGCTGATTCCTTCAGCTACAATAACAAGGTTTATTTTATTGCAGTTTGAAGGCTGTTTGGGGCATTGGTAGGAGAGTATGTCCCCTGGCTCAGATAGGCTAAACATCTGCTAAGTTCTCCCCCAACTTTCTCCTTAACTTTGTTTTATTGTTATTACCCTCAGGAGGCCCCTAAGCACAGGAGTTCATGGGAGGGAGAATGGAAGTGACATTTCTACCATTATTCAGCACATTTAGGTGGTTTATTATCTGGGAACTCGCCCGCCAAGGAACTTAATATGAAATAATATTAATACATTAAGCACATAATGTGAGACTGCATTAATTAATATAGAGTTCTAATTTCCTGCAAATTGTGGTTCAGTTGTTCTTTTCTGAGATAGGACATGGAGGTGTGTCACAGTGTGAGAGGGAACGTGGTGGTCCAGAGGGTGACTAGCCATATGAGTTGGCTAAAAACAACCTTGCTCAGCATAAAGAAAAGAAATGTGGAAGTTTTTCTCTGGAATTGGAAAGCCTGCCATGCTTTGGTAGTAGAATCCAGAAGACAGAGTGAAAGCAACATAAAACATACCTTCCTGATAAGTAGAACTGTAGCCAGCCTATGCATGTGGGAGGTATTTTAGAAGACAGGTTATTAGTGGTGGAGGATTTTGCACTGGATATGTATAGATCTGTAAAGAAACTCCAAATGTACGATTCTGTGGTGGTCTGAAATTTGTGGACTAATCTAAAGTTATCTAGTTTTCCTCAGCTGAAAACGCATCTGAACCTATAGCAATTTCTTGTTCCAACAGTTAGGTTACTATTTTCTACATATGTACTATCTGCTCTGTAGAGTAGTACTTTGTTTAATTGACAGTGATCTTTTTAAATTTTTTAAAAATTTTTCTTCTAACTAAAATCAGAGATCTGATTTTACTCAAGTTTCTACTTCTTTACGCAGCTGTCACTAAACAAAAGCTAAGCCCATCCATCACCAGTTTTAAAGATGGACTCTGAATAACTACATGAATCATGGTGATCTCTTGCCAGTCATTGGTCTAGAGATGCACATATGACCCAACTGTGGCATTGTGAGTCAAGGAGGAAATAGCTCAAGGCCCTTGTGAAGATTTTGCTCTTAGGAGAGAAGAGGAATCGGTTCTTCCCTCTTTTGCAGAAAGTGAGTGAGGATGGCACGCCTCACTGATTCATCCATCATAAGGCCATGAGAAATTCCAGCCTAAAGAGAGTCCACAGTGAGAGGAGGGAGAAATAACAGAGACAGAGCTAAAGTCCCAGTTGGACCAAGCAAGGTCACCTAACTCTGAACTTCCAGGAGGCCAATGAAGTTCCTGTTTAAGCTAATTTGAGTTAGAACAATAATCAAAACCTAGATTTTAACTTTGGTACAGTACTATGAACAAGCTACAGTCCTTATCTAAATTCCATCAGTTTTTCCGCTAATATATGTTTTTCCACTCCAAAATCCTATCCAAGATCCCATATTGCATTCAGTTATAATTTCTCCTTTGTTTCATCCAATCTGCAACAATTCCCTAGTTTATTGTCTTTCAATATTTTGACACTTTTGAAGAGTACTGGTCAGTATTGTTTTCATGATCAACGGTTAAGTCTTCCCGTTTTTGGTGTATTCATGAATGTAAGTTACGCAGTGCTCTTGCTTAGCTTCTGTGGTAGTAGCCTTTCCTGGGAACATTTTCCATTAGAAAAGGGATGACAGTCAACATAGTACACAAGTTCACTTTGTGTGTCCTCTTGTGTCATAGACAAGAAGAATTTTTAAAATGTTTTTTTCCAGTGGTATATTTGAAGGTTTATAGGATTTTGTTGGATTTTAGGCCATAAATTCACATTCAGCAAATATATATTAAACACTTAATGTGAGCAAGAAATTGAACTTCTTGTGAAGGACACTAAGGTGGTATGGCATAATTCCCACTCTTAAGAAAAACAGAACACTTGGCTATATCTTCAGAAGACAGTAGGTTGTAGTCTTTAGGTGTCTTATAGTAGTTGTGGCCCAAAGTTTATAATAATCTATTATTTTAATAAGTGTAGGGTATATCTATGACAGTGGCTTAGGGAAGAAATATGAATCCTGAAAGGGGAGACAGTGACTTTCACTTCATTCTAGAAAAATACATAAAAGAGTACAAGAATCTCTTGAGTTTCCAGAATCAAAGAAGATTTGCCTATTATGTCCAAGTCTTGAAAATTTGATGTCTGGTGGCTGAACTGTCTGATTTTCTTTAATGACCACTTACTATGCTAGTCGTCCCCAAAATAGTGAAAAAATGTAGATGCAACATTATTATAGCCAGTGTAAAGGCAAAGTATTAGTGAAATGTACCTTGTAATAATGTTTACCATTCTAATTAATTATGATTAGAAGAAACATGTTATTTTCCTAAAAATAATTTTCATTCTCTGAACATAAAAATATTATAGTCACAAAAATTATTTGTTCTGAAATGGCTAAAATACGTGAAGCTTAATCTGTAATGTCTTATAGCCAACGAAACTGTGTTGGATTGCTGCCATTGATTAAATGTAGTAGCAGAGCTGGAGCATTTAATCAATCATAAAAGCCACTTTAATGTGTTGTATCACTCCAAAGCTGGAGCGATTAGAGCAGTTGCACTGTAGGCCAGAATGCAAAATGTGGAACCAAAAAAGGGAAGGAAAAAGAATGACTTCCTCGTATGTCCAAGTCTTTATGTCTCAAATGTGCAAAAGGGGTAAAGTTTTGTATGCATTATGTGGATCATTTTAGCTGCATAGATAAATGTCAAGGCAGCCATCATTTGCAATGCATAGAGCTATGCCCACACACATGTAAGTGAGCATAAACAATAGTAATAATGATGATGAATTTTTGAAGAATGATGAATATTTTATTGTATGTCACTTTCCTTGAAAGTGACTTACTTCCTACCCAAGGGAGAATTTCTAATGTCGTTCATACCACAAGCTATAGTAAAAAAAAGAAGCTGTTGCCAGGAGAAGGAAAGCGGGGCAGGGAAGAGAAGCAAAAGGAGGAGGAGGAAGAACTGAGGTGCTAAGTTAGTATATCAGATTTGATATAATAAAATGATCAGCCCTGTGAATCACCATGTGGCATGATGATATGAAATCTTATGACAAAAGAAGATAGAAGAATAGATGCTATTTAGAAAGATGGATGAGGGTTTTTCTCAGTCCATTCTGAGGAAGAATTATAATTGTTATAACTGTTATGTTGTGCATAAATTACAATTTGTATTACCCACACATATAACATATATGTGTATAAATATCTTTAAGAATTAACCTGTTTATATCATAGGGTGTGTTCAATGAACTCCTTTCTCATTTTTGTAAAGGCGTTGCCAAGTGAGACATTTCTGAAAGAGTTGGATCCAAATGACATTTGAATTTGAAACTGTGGATTCCAGAACTGCCAGAATAGGCAAATGTTACCCCTGTCAATTGTCCCCTTTTATCATTCTGCAGCACTTATTGCCAAAAATGTTTATAATCTGTAGAACCAAGCTAAAAGAAGAGTCTGACTTCTCAGTGCTTACATGAAGCCTTCTCCCCTCCTGTTTCTGCTCAATGCTCCTCTTCCTGCTCACCTTTTAGCTTGATTACTTTTTAAAGCATTTTATTGAAGTATAATTGACATACAAAAATCTGTACATGTTGATGAGTTTGGACATAGTATACATCCATGAAATCATTTTAGTCTATGCCATAAAAATATCTATTACTTACTTCATAAGTAAGTTCTTCATTATTTTTTTTTACAAATTGCAGTTTTGATTATATAATGATAGTCTAATTATAAGCACCTTATAAATACTTTTAAAAAGTCAATTCTTTAAGTTTGAAGTTTTGAACTGGTACTGAGCATAATAAATGGCCAATGCCTTCAAGATTTGGTAATATTTAGAAGACAATGTTAATACTCAGGACATGTTGTAAATAGCTTGTGTAATGGAGCAGGTAAGTATTAAATTGTGTAAATAAAGTTACTGCAAGAGCTGATAAAAGTTCCAAGGAAAATACAGTTAGTGTATCCTCAGTGGTCAGGGAGTATTTTAGGGAGGTGGGATTATACCTGGGACATTATTCTGGGTTTGATTAATTGAAATAAATGGAAAAATTGATTGAGAGGATGTGTAAAGGCTTCATGAGCTAAAGAAACTGCTTGTGAAAGAACAGAGGGAATAAAGACGTCAGGGGCGATCAGGGGCATTAAAGAAGACAATGCCCTCTGTATAACTGCTCCAGAGGCTACTTTTGTCTGACAGAGTTCCAAGGTTAGTATTCAGAGTGTAGTGTCTATTAATACATTTCTGACACAGTATAGCAATGTCGAAGAAAATTCAGGAGAATAGGGCCTGGGAGCACAGGATTTCTGAACAAATTAAGGAACGATTCTGAGGGCCTAGAGAGTTTGAAGACAATGTGGAGACATGGGGGGAGGGGTGTGGGCAGAGAAGAGGACTCAGGATATGGAAGACTGATATCCCTTGCTCCCTTATAGCAGGCTCTGGCTGTTTATTTGTATGGTGGAGGGAGCTGTCTCCCAATTTCTATCTTTTTTCCTTTTAGGATTGAAACTTCTAGTTTTTAACTGGATACATGGCTATCCCCCCGAATAAAAAAAAATTTAAGATTTTCTTGCATTTAGGTGCAGCTATTTGTCTAAGTTTAGGTAATGAAATGTGAGCAAATTCATGTGTTGAATTTCTAGGTTGTTTATTAAAAGGCAGTGGGCATGACCTTTTAATAATAAGTTCCTTTTGCTGTGAGCTGGAATGCAGATGTGATGATGAGCACTCTTGGACCATGAGAATGAGGGCAGCACATTATAAAGGGCAGAAAGACAAGATGGAAGGAGTCAGGGTCTCCAGCTCTATTGTGTCATCCTGCCAGCTTTGGACTAACTGACTTCTATGTAAGAGAGAAATGTATTATTTGTCTTAAGCCACTGTATTTTGGGGTGTCTTTTACTTTTTGGTTGTTGCCAAGAATTCCATATTTCTGTGTGTGCCTACTAAAGACTTTTTGATTGCTTGAGTATCAGGAAAAGAAGTTTCAGTATGCATGCATAGTAAGTAATTTGAGCACATTTTGCTTGTGAAGAGTTGGTATTGTTCTTGGACTCAGACATAATTCACTCTGCAGAAAAAGATGGCAGCTTCATAGCTTCATCTATATTTTACCTTATTTATTATGTTGATAGTGAAGTTAAATTTATGGCTTGCTGTTTCAGAGTGTTTTGTGTTGCTAGAGGAATACAGCTGCTTATTTTATAATTCTTACTTCAGAAGCTCTTTTGAAATGGGGTGTTAAAACACAGAGGCACATAACTTCTTTACAAAGGTTATCATTTCTCTACTTTGAACTTTCAAAAGACCAGGAGAAGGGATGTAATCTTTTGCCAGCAGCTGTTGTGTGGGGTCATTCATGTCAGCCAGGTCATCACAAATGGTGACACAGAAGCTTGTGTTCTGTTGTGTTTCATAATTTCATCGCCCTGACTTCATTAACACCAAATATTTGATGAGTGCGACATTGAAAATTGTGTGAGTATCGAAGTCAGAGAAATACAGGGCTGGGTGATGTTCTCAAGGGAATGATTATTTTTCAAATCATTCAGTGTTATCTCTTGCTTGGTTTCCTCTGCTTCTACTGCCATCTAATTCCAGAGTCATTTATGACTGAGGCAAAGGATTAGCAACCTTGTAACAGTGCCCTTCCAGGTCAGCAAGAAAAGGTTTCAGGATGGCTCTGGACTTGGAAGGAGAGAAGTGAGGTCTCACTCAGATTATAAAACCACAGCCTCTGAGCTAATCAGGAGTCAAAAATGTCTGAGAGTGCAGTTCGTGGGTCATCGGACTATCAGAAGCAAGAGCAATGGCTATGCAAATAGTTTAATATTAACAAATTAATATTTCCAGAGAAAAACACTTTTTCTCTACTTCCTTACACTGACTTGGTAAATGTACTTTGGTTTCTGCTTACTTTTTCACCTTTTTTCCTTTTCTGTCTTCCATCATGCTCCCTCTTGCTAAAGAAATAGTACTTTCAAGGTCATGTGGGACTAATAGGAAGTGAGGAAATCCAGGTTCAATAACCCACAGTCCTCTTGAGCAGAGAAGATAGGTAAGCATATTCAAGGAGCTAGCATTCTTTCTGCCTAGGAAGCAGCCCTGCTCAGTCTCCATAGCATCAAGGTGCCCAGCAAAGATTCAGTGACCTGAAATATATCAAGCAGATTTCCTAAGTTATACATGAGATATGCAAACTTCACTGTAAGGCATTCCAAAATTTTGCATCTTTTTGATGAGATATATTGAATCTCAGGCCCTGGGCTGTGATTGATCCCAATGCCAGGGTAATAGGATAGAGTGCAGCACAGTATCTGCCAGGACCTTATTATGAACTTTAAAAGGCTAGTATACTTGGTGAAAGTTTTCAAAGGTCATTCCTGGAAAAATAATTTAGTCTTTGAAATTGGGTATGAAATGGAGAGCTGTTTCCTCTCACAGTGTGGACAATACCAAAAACATGCGATTGGTTCCAGTTATCTCTGTCAAGGCATATGGTGCTGTTTGGAGAGAACTACCTTAACCCAAGGTCATGGGATTCATTCTTAAGTAGGAGACATCGATTTTCCTATTTCTGTTCTATAGCTTTAGAGTACCTCTCTCCTAGGCCAGTTTGCTCCAAATAAATATTCTTAGAACCAGAGGGATCCCAGAGGAGTGTTGATATGCCATGGCACCATAGGCATCACTTTGAAAAATTGAGAAGTCAGCAAAAACTAAATTTTGCCTATCTTTCTACCCAAATTCCTTACTCTTTCAAGTCTCTAAAGATGGCCCAATCTGAGAAATATCTGCAAATGATACTGGTAATAACACAACTTGTGATTGCTGACAGAGGTTTAATCAATGTGTTGAGGATTAAAAGTCCCAAATCTCAAAGGAATAAAACTGTAATGATTGAATGAAAGCCGATTTAGTTAATGTTTAGGCAAGGAACTAGAACAGAGGCCCCATAAATCAAATTGTTGACAGGCTCATGTCCAGCCCAACTGACCCATTTTCTCCTCTGGGATAAAGAAAATAAAACATCAATAGCAGATCAAGAGTGCCAGCTGTAGACAAGAATATTATATGTGTTAAATAAGTTATCCTAGGGTGGCTGCCCTGGGCCCTTTCTCATACTAGCTGAGTCACCTTAGAAATATTTCCTCAGTAGTTCACAGAGGAAGTCAGGGTGGATGATTTCATGTAGCAGCTTGAAGTCCATCTCTTCAGTCCCTGGGAAATCAGTGACAGAATGAGGACAGTACTAAACGTAGAAGCCTGGTGAACTTTCCCTAATGTAAGTCAGTCTGTGTGAGGGAAAAAGGCATTTTGCTTGATGATAGTTACAGAAAGTTGGTGCCCACAACCCCCTCAAATTGATGATATTCCCACTCACCACTTTGGCAGAAGGAATTCTAACTTTGCTCATTGGATAGTTTTCTTTGCAACAGATGGTATTCCAGGTATGTGGCAAAATTACCCTATTTTATTTGCTCATCAATCAAATTTTAAGAGGGTGAAATGAAATGATTTCGAACAAAAAAACCTTTTAATCCACTTTATCAGGTACAAACTTTTAAGAATAAAGTTGTTTGCTGGAAAATACACTTATCTAAAGTTGTAGAATACTATGAGAAAACTTTTCGAATTATATCTTTTCCGCTTCAGGAAGAGGCCACTGGCACAAAGTTAAGCAGTGATATCATCATAGTATGGAAGGGCTGAACGCCAGGACTTAGGAGTAGAACTTAGAATGTAGAGAAAACCACTCTCTTCTTTTGTGGTTTGATTTGAGAAGTAAAGGCACTACCCGTCCTGGACTAGGAGAATTTATTGGTTACAGGGTGTTAAAATTGCAATGGTCCAATTGTGTTTTAATCGTGGGATGATGGTATGACATAAAACACATGAAAATACCTTAGAAGACTGCTAGATACTGTTCAGTCTATTTTAACTTTCATTGTTATTTTTGTTACATCTATAATATTTCCCTGAACACATTTCACCCTTTGCATTTATAGTAATATTTTAGCATTATTTACTTATGTATCTTCCTACTTGACTATAGAGCTCTAAAGGCAGGTGCTGAGCTTGAATAAGACATTTCTTAACATTCTGTGCTTATCTAAACTTAGATATTAAGGATAAGCAATTTTCATTTCGTGTATGGAAATTTTTCTCTGCAGATGTTTTTATCTCTTCAGAGAAAAATAGCACCATGGTAAACCTAATATTCCATGTTCCAATAGTTAGTTTTGTCTCAAAACCATCATGAATCAAAAGTCACTGCACATAGGTAAATGGGACTGTGGCAGCTCTTGAGATAAGTCTAGTCAATACCACTCAGACCTTCTTGTAGGTGTTTCCTTTAGTTAAATGCTTCATTTGTTGGACTTCCCAGAGCTCAGATCGGCCGAACAGATGCACCTGGATGAAACCTCCAAGGCAGATATGTTACTGCTGTGATGATGTGAAATCCGGCATTGCCCCAGAGGCATTAGGGAGGATGACGGTGTTGTGTGTTGTCCCTAGGTTCTTCCCTGCCAGAGCAGCAAAGAATTACAGGTTGGCAAAATTTAGAAAATGTTTTATTGAAAGCACATTTTAGAAGAAGATGGGTTGTGCTAAGAAGGCTGCAGCTCTGTGGAATTTGGGAGGTGAAGGAAGAAGATAGTACCCCCCAAGGGAAGAGAGGGTTTTCAGCAAAGAGAGCTGTTACAATGCAGAAATAGAAAAGGCCAATTTATATTTCAGCTGTGGTGGGAGGTCTTAGATGATCCATCTGTGTGGTCACCTTGACTGACAGCTAGCTGCTATATGACACTTTGCCTACTGTACATGTGCTTACTAGAATTCAGTCTGTAATTAGATTCATAAGCTTTTAGGCATAATGACAGTATAATGAGCATTAGATTTTGGGCAGATTAGGCAACTGTGGCTGGATTAAACAAACTATAGATTATGACCCTCCTGTCTTTTGTCTCTGAAGATACAGGAGGAACTCTCTAACTACCAATAGCATGTTCTTTCAATGATCTCTAGGCTGGGGCCCTATTCCTTTGTCTCCTGTTGCTCATAATTGACTGGCTACCTAACGTACAAGAGATTCTGGATTTAATGTGGTAGGTCAAAACAACTCAAGTAACTGGAAGTGGAATTAGTAAATAATTTTTTTATTGACTAAAACTGCCAAAAGAAGTGAGGACTCCAGAAATTCCTTCTTTTAATGTAATGCAAGGGATTCAAAGCCCGTTTTGGGATTTGGGAGTGGATTTATCATGTATGACTGGCTCATTCTCTCAAGACATGGCCTGCAAGAGAGCCTAGCTGAAGTTCACTTTATCTCTCATTAAAAAATGCTTTGATGAGGGAAACATCAGAGACTTCAATGGCTGTCCCCTTTAGGCTGAGATAAAATCAGAAAATGCAGCCATTTATGTGGCTTTCTGATTTTAGTGAGAATGTAGGTACTTAGAGTGGCAGAAGCAAAGTATTGGTTAGTAATGCACAGAAACAGGATGAGCATGTTACCATTTGAAGGCAGTAGGGTATATGTGGTAATCAAAATAATTTGGTCTACATAGAGTTTTGGCAATGGCTAATTAATCATGAGTTTCCTAAACTGAAAAGGATGGACATTCTGTTAAAATTCTTATCGATTTGTACCCCTGAAAAAAGTAAAACTGAGGGCTTAATGAATAGGAGCCTGACTTGAATCAATACTATGGATAGTTGTAGCCCCTCAACCAACTTAGAAACTTGATCTAGAACCACTGGAGTGAAAGGAAAGTTGAACATTCTTAAAAGAAGATCCTGTATATATAACTTTTTAAGTGTTTACTATACATCTTCCTCCCAGCCTTCCTCAAAAAGGCCTGTGGCAAATTCAAGGTTAATTATATCTTGACTAGTAAACACCTAGTCTTTGAAATGACTGGAAAATGTCTCTATGAAAACACTATTCTCTGTTAACTCAGACAGTACTATTGTCCAGAGGTCAAATATGAGATTTATGAATATTGAGTGCTAAAGAGAATTCAGATTTGACATTATGTCAGAGTTGGCCCCAGAGGTTCACAAACCCAACATATGGTCACTGGTTTATCGATGGAAAAGATGTATACTCAGTAACAGGTAAGATTCCCATGTTAACCTCCTGACTTGTAGAGTGGTAATTATTAAAAGCCAGTGGAAACCCTTGGAACTAAAAGCAATGTTATATTTTCAGAATGACTACAGAGATTAGTTAATCTTTATAAATTTGAAAGATTTAAAGATGGTTATTTTTATTCTACTTAACTTTCCTAAGAAGTCTGTGCAGTGACAGGATTATGGGTAATGACAATAGATTATTATTTTAAGTGTAATTAAATAATTAAGCAGATAAAACCTGAATGATAAGACTCTAAGACCATAGAAAGTAAATTCATCCTGAAATAATAGTTCTTCAAATGTCTGAAGATGGTTCTCATTTTCGCCTTTGAGTCTTCTTTCCCCATACTGAACTGCATCAATCCTTTTAAAGGGTCCTCATAGGACCAAATTTTACTTTATTTTTATTATCTATTATTTCTCTTATGCACGGGCACCTATTTTTTATGTGGTGTGGACAAGTTTACCAACTGTACTACCATCAGCCTAGAAAAAAAACTAGTATTTTTTTCCCTTTTCTAATCACTATATTTCTATTAAGGGTCTTAGCTTTATGCTACTCTTCCCTCATAATGTAACACTTAGTACCTCTGTTTTGTTCAGCAAAAACTTCTAATGCTTTCTTACCTTATACCTTCCTTCAGTGTTCTTAAGTTGCTTCCAATTCCTGCTGCCTGACTAATAGTGTTACCATCTGTAGTTTAGCTTTAACCTATGGGACATAGTGTTTATTGTGCCAGTGGTCATTTCTCCCTGCTCTGACCTCTCCTCCTATTCCAGGACCACTGGCTTACGAGCCTGAACATGGCCCAGTCTACTACCTATACTGGTATGTTTTGGCTTTGCGTCTCTTCTATATGTACATCTGCAATCTTGCTTTACACCTATAAATTGGTACTGACATAACCCTATTTTAGTTTTCTTGAGAAGACATTTAGTTTTTTCTGGTTCTGTCTGAACATTATCAAGGAGAATTCCCTGCCCTCTCCACCTTGGGACTTTCAGAGAGTTATTTTGACAATTTTGACAGCTATTATGTTGGTAGTGTGTTTCTTTTATTTCCTCCTTTGACTTAGGTAGAACTCTGTAGAGCATTGAAAACCCCTGAATCAATGGTCCAGATCTTAATTTTTCACTAACTTTGACAACTGTCTCATTTTTCCCTTCCTCATCTGGCCCAGAGACAACCTGCTTCCCCTTTTGCTGGAACATGGGTGACCTTGATATTCTGTAGGCTGACAGGGTGACACAAGCGAATACAGTCTGGCCTGATGGGGATGTTGTCAGATGCAGTCAGCCCCACTAGAGGTACGTTATCTCAGAGAAGTCTGGTCCTGAATGCTACTCCATCTGCTGCTTTCCAGTCCCATGGCTGTGCCCTGGCCACCTCAGGCTGGCAGCAGGGCTAGCAGAGCATGGTTGTCATGGAGATCTCAAGATAATTCAGAGAAAAAGTCCAGCAATCATTTGGTGGAGGGTATTACAAATACTTGGAAACATGCTGAGGAAAGTTAGATAAGTTTCAATGCAATTCTTTAGCCTTACTTGAAAGGAGGAGCCCCCCTCCCCCAAAATACTCAAACATAGTGAGTGCAAGTTGTTAACTTTAAAAAATGTGAGTTGTCCATAGCGGCTGTGTCATTTTGTTTTGAAAGCCAACATTTTCTCTCTATAAAACCTTTCATTTCCCTTCCTCAAAACACTGCTATTATAGTTGCCAGTTATATGCTCGTAGAAGGGTAAAATAAGAAACGTATTTTTATATATTTAAGAAAGTCTGTATATTTGACTGTGTCACTAGTATGTTTGGCCTGGGAAGGTGAGCCCCATAACCAATTAACAGATGAGAACAAGTCCTAGCCCTTTTTAGACCCCCAAATGTTAACTTTCTTCAAGGCCCAGTTCAAATTCTCCTTCCTCTTTGAAACTTTTTCCATTAGTTCAGCTAGCAAAAATCACTATTCCTCTGAGCTGGCCAGAGCATACACATTCTCTGTAGCAATTTTGGAAGAAGCAGCTTGTTGAGCTCCTAAGTGCTTCTAGTCCTAGAGCTGCCTCAAGTGCATTTTGGGCACATCAATTAGCCTACCTAAGTCTTTGTGCTCTAGTCTAAGAGGAATGAAAACATTTCCCCACCCATATATAGGTTGGGTCTTATCATGATTCATGATACTACGTCAGTGTAATTGCTTCATAAACTGTGAAGGATTTTAAGACAGTCACTTATGATTTTTGTAGTTATATAATTTCTAAAGTCTGGACATCTTTTTTTTCTACCCATGGTGAGATAAACTTTGAGAGTAATGAATAAACATTATGAATCCCTTTGTTTTCCCAACACCAGAAATCTGTGAACATAGTAGAAAATTAAGAATTACTCATTGGAGGTCAGACAGTAGGCATTATTCTCTTGAAAAATCACCAAAATGTTGACTTGTAGTCACCTACTTTCCAGAAAAGGAGCAGAGTAAATGATGATCTATTTTACAATGTTATAACTTTAAAGCCTTTATGTTGTTGAATATGTGAATCACAGTTTCTTAATGCATACCACATCAACTCTAAAAAGGGAAGCTATAAAATAATAAGGCTAGCTAAACAAATTTACCAGAATTTTTCATATCTAAATTCTTCAAAATATTCACCTAGAAGGCAGCCCAATTATTTTAGAAACTATTGGTCAGGATATACAAATCCTATAAAAAATATTTCTCAGTCATCACTCTCGTCTAAAGTCTGCCCATCATCAAATTCATACATTTTCCTGTCAAGGTTTCCACCCAAGAAGTTGGGTACCACCCAATCTACCTTTTCTCTCATTATTCACGAAGCAGTTTCAACATGGTAAAGGTAATTATTGAAAATGTAGGAGCGAAACCTAGCTCTTTCTTTTGCTTTTCTGTGGCCTTGAGAAAAGGGTTTCATGAATTCTGAGTCTTTGTTCTTACATCTGGAAATGGAGATACTGATATTTTCCCATTTCAGTATTTTAAGGATTAAATAAGATAAGATATATGTAGAGTGACAAAGTTTGGAAAACACAGTTATCTCCTAACAAGTGCTAGGTACCTTTTGTTAACATTCCTTATACAAATCTCTTATATTTGCCATATTCACACCAAACAGAATATCTGTTCATTTTCTCTCTGCCTACCAGATATTTTAAAAATATTTTTATTAAAATTAGCCAGCATACAAGATTAAATTAGTTTCAGGTGTATACCATAGTTATTCAACATTTATATACTTAAAGAAGTGAAAATGGGTTCCAGTCAAGATGGTGGGCTACGTAAAAGCAGGGTTTACCTCCTTCCATGACTGCATTAAAGTTACAACCAAATCATAAAACAAACAACTTGGAGATCCACCTGAAGTCTAGCTGATCATAACACATACATTGGAAGGTTTAAAGAAAAAGCCAAAGCTAAACCAGTAGGAAGTGTGGAGACACAAAGTGGGCTGGTCTCACACCCATGTATAGCAGTTCGGCACTGGGAGGGAAATCAAGCTGGAAAGGTCCCCCTGAAGGAACAAGGGACCCTAGCCCCACACAGGGGCTCCCCAGCCCAGGGTTTCAGTTTCAGAAAAAGGCATTCCCACAAAATCTAACTGTAAAAATTAGTGGGGACTCTGGCCATCTAGGGAACATAGATGAAAGCTGAAAACCCAGATGTACCCATTAAAGGGCCCACACACAGACTTATTCACTCACAGATACTCGCTCTGGGCACTGGTCTGCAGCTTGGGAGGTGCAAGAGACATACGGGGAGGGACTGAGTTGTATGAGTCCAGAGTAAGGCCTGGAGGGACAGCTGCTATTGCTCCCTTGTTGGGCCCTCCTCTGGGGCAGTTTGCAGATGGGCACCATCTTGCCGATATTGACCCCTTCCCCCCATGACCAGTTTTGAAGTGACAATGACTGAGTGAGATTGGTCTGATTCTCCCACCCCCTGTATCTCCTTGAGATCCTGCCCCACCTAGCCAATAGATTGCCCACAGTGGACCTCAGGCAGCCAGCTCCACCCTGCTCCTTTCTGGGGCAGGCATTCATGAGCAGGCAGCAGACCTCACGATGCATGGCCAGCACATTATGCGGGAGACTTTGGGCCTCTGGTTCCAGGCCAGACTGCAGTATTTCTTGGGGACTTCTGTAAAAAAAAAAAAAAAGTGGAGGGTACCCATAAATGCAAATAATAAAATAACAAGAGACAAATGAAAATTCATACACAACGGTTCAGCTCAATGGGATACAGTGAAAGCAGTCCTAAGAGGGAAATTTATAGCAATGCAGGCCTACCTCAAAAAAACAAGAAAAACCTCCAACAATCTAACTTTATACTTAAAAGAACTAGAAAAAGAACAGCAAACAAAAGCCCAAGTGAGTAGGAAGAGGAAATAATAAAGATCATGGAGGAAATAAATGAAATAGAGTCTAGAAAAGCAGTACAAAAGAGTAATAAAACCAAGACCTGCTTCTTTGAAAGGATAAACAAAACTGATAAACCTTTAACCAGACTCATCAAGAAAAATAGTGAGAAGACCCAAATAACTAAAATCAGAAATAAAAGAGGACAAGTAACTATGGACTACATAGAAATACAAAGAATTATAAGAAAATAGAAGCAAACACTATCCCAAGACTGAGTCAAGAAGAAATAGAAAATTTGAACCAATTAGTTACCACCAATGAAATCAAATCAGTAATCAAAAAACTTCCCCAAAACAAAAGTCATTGACCTGATGGCTTCATAGGTGAATTTTACCAAACATTCAAAAAAGAATTAACACCTATTCTTCTTAAACTATTTAAAAAAATTCAAGAGAAGGGAAGTCTTCCTATTTTTTTTTTTATAGCACTGTCATTACCCTGAGTCAGAAAATAGAAAAAATGGTACCAAGAAAGAAAACTATAGGCCTATATCGTGATAAATGTTGATGCAAAAATCCTTGACAAAATATTAGCAAAATGAATTCTGCAATACATTAAAAATATCATACACCATGATCAAGTTGAATATATTCCTGGGATGCAAGATTGTTTTAATGTTTATAAATCAGTTAACAAAATGAAAGATAAAAATCATATGATCATATCAATAGATGCAGCATCCATTTATGATAAGAACTCTCAACAAAGTGGAAAGAGGGAACATACCTCAATATAATAAAGGCTATATATTACAAATCTACAGCTAACATTATATTCAGTGGGGAAAGGCTTAAAAACATTTTAAGATTAGGAACAAGACAAGGATGCCCACTTTCACCATTTTATTCAATATAATATTGAAAGTCTTAGCTACAGCAAACAGGCAAGAAAGAGAAAAAGTATCCAAATTGGAAAGAAGTAAATCGTTATTATTTGCAGATGACATGATACTATAGATAGAGAACCCTAAAGATTCCACAAAAAAATCTTTTAGAACTGTTTAATGAATTTAGTAAAGGATACAAAATTAATACAGAAGGTGGCTGCATTTTTATACAATAATGATGACCTTTCAGAAAGAGAAATTAAGAAAATAATCCCATTTACAATCGCATCAAAAACAACAAAACTTCTAGGAATCAAATTAACCAAGGATATAAAATACCTGTTTTCAGAAAATTGTCATTGAAGAAGGAAATTGAAAAAGATACAAGTAAATGGAAGCTTATATCATGCTCATGGGTAGAATCAACATCATTAAAATGGCCATACTACCAAAGCAATCCATAGATTCAGTGCATTCCCTATCAAAATACTGATGGCAGTTTTTTCAGTAAACTAGAACAAACAATCCTAAAAGTCACATGGAACCATAAAAGATCCTGAAAAGCCATGACAATCTTGAGAAAGAAGAACATTAGAAGTGTCATACTACCTGATATCAAACTATATTACAAGACTACAGTAATCAAAACAGCATGGTACTGGCATAAAAACAGACACATAGATCAATGGAACAGAATAGAGAGCCCAGAAATAAATTTATGCCTATATGGTCATTTAATCTATGACTAAGGAGGCAAGACTATACAAGGGGGTAAAGACAGTCTCCAACAAAATGATGCTGGGACAACTGGACAGATACATGCAAAAAAATGAAACTAAGCCACCTTCTTACACAATATACAAGAATAAATTCATAATTGATTAAACACTTAAATATAAAACCCCAAATTATAAAACTTCTAAAAGAAAACAGGGGCAGTAAACTCTCTGATATTGCTATTAATAATTTTTTTCTTATATATCTCTTTGGACAAGGGAAACAAAAAATAAATGGAACTACATCAAACTAAAAGGTTTTACTACAGCAAAGGAAACCAAAAGAAAAAAAAGACTTCTTGAATGAGAGAAGATATTTGCCTATGATACATCTGACAGAGGGTTAATGTCCAAAATTTATAAAGAATTCATACAACTCGACAACAATAACAACTCCCACCCCGCCCCTGAGCAATCCAATTAGAAAAATGGGCAGAAGACCTAAATAGGTCTTTCTCCAGAGAGGAAATACAGATGGCCAATAGACATATCAACAAATGCTCAACATCACTAGTCATCAGAGAAATGCAAATTAAACCACAATGAGATATCACCTCACTCTTGTCACCTTGACTACCATCAGCAAATCAAAACACAAGTGTTGGGAAGAATGGAGAGAAAAGGGAAGTCTCATACACTGTTGGTAGGATTGCAAATTGGTACAGCCACTATGAAAAACAGTTTGGAGGTTCCTCGAAAAGTAAAAGTAGAACTGCTTTTTGACCCAGCAATTGCACTTCTGCGTATTTATCCAAAGAATACCAAAACACTAATCTGTAAATTTTGGTATTCTATGTTCATAGCAGCTCTATTCCCAGTAGCCAAGATATGGAAGCAACCTAAGTGCCCATCACTAGATAATTTGATAAAGAAGAAATGGTACATATACACAGTGGAATATTACTCAGCCATAAACATGCAATCTTACCATTTGAAATGGCATGGATGGGACCTAGAGGGTATTGTTATGCTGAGTGAAATAAGTCAGAGAAAGATAAATACCTTATGATTTCACTTGTATGCACAATCTAAGGAAAAAAAGAAACAAACCAAATAAAAACATACTCTACTCACAGATTCAGAGTATCAACTGGTCTTCTTGGTGTCATGGAGAAAAACCTTCCCAGTGACACTGTAAGTATTGAGGTCCCATCAACTACCAAGGTAGATGCAGGAACAGATGCAAAATTCTGTTGCGAGGAGGGTGGTAGTAGAAGAGAACAGCATCATCATCATCACCATCATCATCTGAGGGGAAGCAAGAAGTGAGCCAAGAGAGTCCTCTTCTGGCCACAAAAATACAGTGCATCATATAAGCAGCACAGAGGAGAGTCCTCTGACATTGTATTGGAGGAGATTCCGAGAGAGAGGCCCAGTGAGGAGATCCCACCTGTTCCTAAGGTAGATGCAGGTGCAGATGAAAAATCCTCCCTGACATCATGGTAGAGGAGCTTCCTAGAGACAGGGTGAATGAAGAGGACCCATCTATCCAGAATGGATGCAGAAGATGAAAAATCTATCCCTGAAGACCTGCAGGAGGAGCTTCCCAATGAGAGGCAGATGAGGTGCCATCTATTATGCAGGTGATCCCAGTTGACAATGAAGATAATTAAATGCCAGAGGACTTCTCTAACATCAGCAGTGAGGATGAAGACTATACCTAAATCTCCACAAGAAAGAGCAGAAGCAGCCATTCAATAATGAACAATAGAAAAATTTTGAACTTCTGTTGCATGGGATGAAAAGGGAGTAACCAAAGCAAATACAAAGATTTTCTGGACTTAATTCTCATGCTCGCTGAGGATTTCTGAGGTCAGAATGAGCCTCTTGGTGGGCCACAGGAGGAAGATTGTGGCAGAGTCATGTGTTACCCAGGAGGAAATTAAGAAGCCTGAGAAGCCAGTCGACAGATCAACCTGGAAATGTGCCATCTGATTCTGGGATGTTGCAGCAAGGTTGTGAAAAGAAAAAGGTGGTTCAGAAGAGTCTACATCCGGCTACACTGCAGGGTACATCCCTCATTGCAACTCGAAGAAGCTCTCCCTGACGTCGTGGTGGAGAAGCTTTTTAGTGACAGCATAGGTTTGGAGATCCCAATCATCCACAAGGTGAATGTAAGATCAGATGAAAAATTTTCCCCTGACATCGTGGTGGAAGACCTTCTCAGGGGGAAGGTTCCTTCCATCCCCATGGTTGATGCAGGAGCATATGAAAAATATCTCTCCAAGGGCCTGAAAGAGAAAGAAGTGGTCCAAAAGTGTCCTTCTTTGGTCACACAACAGGGTGCATAAAGGATTTTGTAATAAAGGATTCTGTCTCAAAGATATAAGGAGAAGAGTTCAGCTGAGGACAAGACTTTCAAGATGCAGCACAAAGATATGTGCCAGAATATCCACATCTAGCCCAAAAACAGAGCACATGTAATAAATGACCCAAAGTGTATTTCCAGGATTGTGTTGCTGGTCACAAAAAGAAAAGACCATAAAGAATTCAAACAATTCACATGAAAAACCTCTGTGGTCAAGAAAATCTGCTGGCATCCCCAGTAGTTCTTCAGCAGCCTGGAAATAGGCACCTGGCCAAATGACAGGTAGAGAGACACAAATGCCTCCCCCACGACTGACCGACTTGAAGGTGCTGCTGAGATAACACCAGTTGGTAGAGTCTGGTCATTAGACTGTAGCTTGTACAGCAGAACCTGGGTTGTGGTGAGGAAGGACCTTGGGCTGAGAAGGGATACCACTCAGAGCCAGTGCATCCACTGTCTGCTCTTAGCCAGGACTGAGTTCAGGCTACTCAGCAACATTCAGTGAGATCTTGGGGCCTGTAGACTTCAGGCATTAAGCCACCAAAGCAGCAGACCAGCAGACCTCTTTCCCAGGTAATTAATGTTAGCTGCTCATGCCAATTTGGTCTGTTGAAGATGAATTCTCTGAGCGACCGTCAAGTGGGCAGTTGGTTTAACTGCCCTGGGTTCTGAGGCAGTTGGGAGTCAAGCAGACGATTGGTCATTCATGATGGTCACCTGACCACCAGGAAGTCTTGCTGCAAGGCAGCTGGAGGGCAAGTAGGAGGGAGTTGGACACATGTTTAGCTCCTCCTAGTACATCAGGGTGTCTTCATTTAGAGGAAAAGCATTATATTTTGGGGTCGAGTTTTGACACTTAAGAGCCAGGAACTAACATCACCTGTGTACTCGTTAAATTTGAAATGGTCATGAATAAAAATAAAGAAAGAAAAAACAGCCAGAGTTCGGGTCAGGATTTGAGACATTCTCTTGGGCCAGGCACCTCCTTGAGTCACCAGCTTTCCCTCTGGAACAACCTTGGGATAGGAGGATATAAGAATGGGAGTGAGAAGAACTCTTGGTCTGGGTGTCCAGGACATCTCATGTCCAGATATTTAAGAGCCTCTTTCTTCTGGGAACCATCTGTATCTCTCACCTCGGGTCCATCATTCATCCATGTTGTAAAACCGAGCAAAGCCTTGGTGGCCTACACACACAGAAGACAGTACTATAGCACCAGCTTTTGAGAAAAGAAAAGGCTTTTATTGCTAAGTTGAACTACAAAGAGACAGGAGACAAGGCTAAATCTATCTCCCTCACTGAGGGTTTGGGGGCTACATTTAAAGGAGGAAGCAGGGGAAGTTGAGCATATTCTACAGTTATGTTGTTTCAACATATAGAGAGCCTGGTGCACAGGTGCTTCAGAATCACAACTTTTTGTACATCACATGGTTGAATTGGGGAGGAGGGGTGGTTAGTATGTAGTCCAAAGTGAATTTTAACCTGGTGACGTGAAAAAGTTATTCTAGGGTGAATTCCTTGTCTAGTGTGCATGTCTGACTGTCTGACTACATGATTTGAAGGCTTGCCCTGCTATCTCTGAAAAACAACTTAGTATTTCATTAGAAAGAGGACAGGGCCAATATAGATTGGTTCTGCAATTACAACTCTGGGAAAGTCAGTTAGTCTAAGTTTCAGTGTCCTGAACCATAAAATATGAGTCACAATCTCCACTCTGCTCGCCCACAGGGCTGATATTAACATCACAAGAAGTAGAAGATTCTCTCCACTATTAAAAGTTGAGTAGTGGAGCCTCCAATTATTGCTGAAGGGTCTTTTTCTCTCGCAATTCTCTGTTTGCTTCCTTTATTTTGGAGGTCTGTTGTTAATTGGAAAATATTTATAATTATCTCCTAGCAGGATGGATTCTTTTACCACTATGAAGTGATCATATGTGTCTCTAGAATGAAACTGTCATAAAGTTAGTCTTATGTTGATAATGCCAGTCTAGTTCTCTTGGTTAATATTTGCTTGGCAAGTATTATCTTATCCTTTTATTTTTTCTTCATGTCAAGGGGTGTGACTTTTGATCATAGTTTTTATCCATTCTGCCAATACCTTCCTCTTTGGTGTGTATAATCCATGCACATGTAATTACTAATGAGGTAGCTTTGAAATCTGTCATTTTGTCATCTATTTTCTATGTGTATTTTACATTTTCTAATCTCATGTTTAATTTATACATTCTATAGTATGTTCTTATTAGTTTTTCTGGAGATTACAATTAACATTTTAATTTATAACACTTTAATTTGGATTAATGCCAGATTAATTTCAATAGCATACAGAGATTTTACTGTTGTGTAGATTTTTTTCTGTGTCTCCTCCTTTTGCCATTATTGTCATACAGATTACATCTTCATCCATGAGTGCTCATTGACATAGATGCATCATATTTACTTTATGTAGTGTTCTTTTAAATCAGAGAGAAAAATATATTGTTTATACATTTGTACTTTATACAGTGTATATGCTTATTTATATTTACCTATGTAACTTTATTTCTTTATGTAGATTCAAGTTACTCTGCTGTTTTTCATTAAGTATTTCTTGTAGGGCTGGTGCTAGCAATGGATTTTCACAGATTTTGTTTATCTAGAAATGTCTTAATGTCACCTTCATTATTGAAGGACATTTTTACTGGATACAGAGATATTGGTTGGCAGTTTTTGTCTTTCAGCATTTTGAATATGTTGTCCCACTGCCTCCTGGCCTCCGTGGTTTCTGATGAAAAATCAGCCATTGAGGAGACTTTGTAAAAACAAACAAACAACAAAAAAACATGGCGATCACCACAATAAGTTCAGTAACCATCTGACATTGTATAATGCTGTCACAATTTTATTTATATTTCCTGTTCTTTATACCACATCTCCATAACTTATTTTCTACTAAACTTTCAAAGACTAAGTTAGACTTCTGTGTCCCCTCTCACCAGAAAGGCCTCTATATCTTTTTAGTATTTGTAAGACTGATAATTTATTTGCCCTTTACTGAGCTATATTGTTAAGTTAAAAAAAAATTCCCCACAAGATTGTAAGTTATTTAAGATAAATTTTCTCATGGATATTTATGTTTTCTGGATTCTGTAATAAGGTATCATGCGTAAGGGAAACAGTACAATGTAAGGGAAAGAACAAAAGATTTAGCATGTTACAGAGCTGGTTTATAGATTTAGAGTTTCTGAAATATGATGTGTTCATAGAGAGAGACAGGCAAATGTACAGGTAGATGGATGTTCTGCTTCCCCTATTAAGTACCTATGTGTCTATTAAGTATAGATACACAGTTTTTTCGGTAGATAAGATTGAATACAGGAAGTTATGAGTAAATCACAAAGTCTGATTTAGCTTAAAACTATACCAAGAACAAGAAGTAGTAGGCAAGATTTAATCCTTCAGAATAAGAGAGATGCTATGTAATATGATTTATCAACCAAGAATCCCAAGAAGAGAATTGGCTGCAGAAATTCTCTCTTGCATTTCCTGAAGTGTCATCCTCTCCTGCCCTAGCTCCTCATTTCTAATTCTACTCCCAGAATATGTTCCAAATCTCTCTGTTTTTCTCCATTTTCACAACCACCACTCTATGTGATGCCACTACTCTCTATTGCCAAAATTATTGTCTTGTCTGATCTCCTCATTTCTGTTCATTTCCCCTTAGAATTCATTCTCTGCAAAGGAACCAGAGTGACTCTTAAAAAATATAAATTAAATCATTTTTTTTACACTGCTAAAATACCTAATAGCTTTCCAAAATATATTTTAATACTGATGTATAAATCTGTTTTGTACCAAAAAATACTACATGTGGAAGCCTGGCAGACTCTTCTCTGGTAGAACAGGATTCAGTGGTGCTGATTTGAGACATGTCCAGGAGGGCCAGTGGGAGGCTAGTCAGTACTGTAATTTGCATTAAAAAAGAAGTGACATTATATAACGAGGAATTTTTATTTGTTTGTTTCAGCATAGGCCATATAGAGATAAAAGTCAAACCAGAATGACAAAAATAATTCTGCAAGTCGTCCTTCAGCCCAGTTTTCTTGTCTCAACTACTTCTCACTCTGTCCCAGTGTAACCTTCAATTATGACTAAAAAGAAAGAGCTGAGTATCTGTTTATGTCTCTAACTGGCAAGAAGGAAAAGTAATGCAATATAATGAAACTTTCAGGTTAATATGTGGTGGTGTTTTATCTTGGTTATACAAAACTTCCTGTTAATTTTACAGAAAATAAATCCTGTGAAAACAGAGACTTTTTGGTTTTCTGACCTTATAAAATGCCTTTATTTCAGCCTAAAAACCCCCCAATAACATGCTCTTGGCACCAGTTGGGATCGTGCATACACTTGTCCTTTGCTTTCACTTCCCAAACATCAAAAATATTTCCTCAGTGGAAATCCAGAGTTCTTGGAAACTCAGCAATGCAGTTGTCCTGCCAGATCTCTTTCTAAGCCTTAATGTCATTCACATTTAAAAGTGGCTCCTCTTCCAGCCAGAAATTCCAACTTAGAGTGTCAGCACAATGTTTTATGGATGCTTATTATAATAAACAATGAGGGGAAAAAATTTAAGCACAGAGCTAACCTCTAAGGACCACAGGGTATAAAACTTGGCTTAGAAGAGAAGAATAGAAGTGCCATGTTTCAATATGAAAAGAGAGGATTTATTAATGAAATGTGATAAGACTAGAAATCATCAACAGTATATTACTGAATGAATTCAACATTTTCTAACTAACTGTGTATGTCTTTTTAAATCAATATAATTAAAAAACAAAACATTAAAATAGTGTGCCCCTGTTGGAAATAATACATTTTTTAAATCTATAGATACTTTTGCACAATTTGTTTTGTAAAGTTGACCAAATCATGTTGAAGTAAGGCATATCTTTAAATACTTTGAGTTCCTACTCTGTTTTTTATTCTTAGACTGACTGACTACAGTAAATAAAAAGAAGAATTAAATGTTATCACTACTTTCTAGGAATTTGCTGCCTGAGACAGGAAGTAAAGCTAAAACAAGGCAGGGTGTCATCTAGAGTAGACTTCAAATGGTCTAGTATTTTACATTAGTTGAGTGTGTTATTTGTCTCAAAAGCAGGTAAAAGCCATTAGGTCCAGGAAAAATACCAAGTTGAAAAGATGTTATCTGTGGGGTGCATAAAAATCTGCCTGTCCACCTCCTTTCAAGGAGTGGTGCAGTATGAATGTTCTATGGACTTGGGCTCCTGGAAGGGTCACACACTTATTTCCATCATCATTTGCATCTAAAAGTATCCTCCCTAAAGTATATTGATATAGAAGATGCATGTGACCATCTGATTAAAAAAATATAGACTTTTTAAATCCTCAGTTGCTTTTAAAAAAAATCAACCAAAAATACTTTCAACCTATCTCCAAGATTTTACCTACTATATTTAACCCTGATGACAACCGAAAATATGGTGTGAATTAAAATGACCTAGTTACATTATCTTTCTTGACTTTATGTTCCTTGTTAAAAAAATAAGAGATTTGTAGATCATATATAAATTTCCTTTCTAATCAAAATGTCTTTAAAATCTCATATTTGGAACATTCTCCAAATATCTTCATGTTTTCTCATTTTTTTTTTTATCCATTGATGTATTTTATGGTTATATGTATGTTCTCATCCTTCTCTGTCTTTCAGATATAAAATTCTGAATGATCCAGAAAACACCAAGTATGGTAGTAAACTAACCAGAGTTCAAATTATACTAGGACTTAAAACCAAATTCAAACCAAAAAGAACTTAGTATTATTTTTTAATGAATAACATGGATTCTAACATAGTTATACACACACACACACACACACACACACACACACACACACACACATACATATATATGTATATAGTGATTTTTAATATATTATGATTTTAATATATTGTGACTCATATAAGAAAAACAACATTGCAAAAAATTTGAAGCAATTTGTTATTAAGCATATGGCTCCCCATTGGCAGTTCACTGGCCATCTGTCTTTTTAATCATCTCTCTCTCTTTTTTTTTTTTTTTAGCCCATATACTCATTCCTCTAAATTTTTCTCTCAACAGTATTATGATCAACCAGTCTTTCAAGCTAAAAACCTGTTTTACTTGGCCACTTATTTTTTTGTCCAATATCATCAAACCCCATTGATTTAAGATTAGGTCTTTAGTCAGTCTAATCTCCTGTGTATTCATAGGTACATTCTACTGCTAAGTAGTTCCAGATTATGGTAAATTACTTAAATTATCATTGCCGTGGTTTCTTTACCTCCAAAATGGGTATGATTGTAGTGTCTTTGCTATTGGATTATGGTGAGGATTAGATGAGATAATGTAATAATATGTTTAGAAATGTCCATGGCATATTAAGATAAATATGAGTTATGATTATATTATCATTGTTTACTGTATTATAAAATATTGTCCTTTATCATTTCCTTGGCATCACTGTTTGAACTAAAACTGGTGTTCCTGAAGAAATCATCTTTGCAAAATCAGGTTCTAATCATATTGCTGTGATTTAAAAGCCTTTAGTGGTTCCTTCTGTGTATAGAATAAAATCTAGACTCTTTACCAAAGGGTGCATATAAATAGAATCTGAATAAAACTATTGTTCCAGTTTATCTCCAGGTACTAGTAACTTTGCACCAAAGATGGTTTGGACTTGGAGGACACATGGATAGGCATAACCATGGTTTTTCAAGGTCTCACACCCTGTGCTATGACTGAGTCTTGATATAATTTCTTGTCTCTTTGCTTTTGCTCAGTCTTCCTTCTGCTTGGTACATCTACTTGCCTTCTTTCTACGTCTAGTGTATGGGAGCTTATCCTTCCAAGACCCGTTTAGGTGTCCTCTTCAATTTGAAGCCTCTTCTATGATCCAAATGTATATGGTTATTTACTTATTAGTGTTCCCACCTATTTTATCTATGTTTCTATTTTAGCACTGAACACACTGAAATGTTCTTAATGGTTTATATGCATATATCTTCTTCCCACCGTATTATAATAAATTCATTGAAAGCAATGGGCTTGGCTCGGGGGAGGCAGGGGGCGGGGGTTGAGAGGACGTGGACCTGAGTCAAGTACTGTTCTAGGTATTTTCTTAAGCTGTTCCATTTATCCTCACAATGAGGCTATAAGGATTAATGAACCCAAAGTAACTTTTAGAGGTTAAGTTACTTGTCACAATTATGAAGTATAAAAATGCAAGCTGATTCTCAACTGTGGAGGTAAATGCTTTCAAGATCACTGAAGGTATTGAACAGAAGAACAGAAATGTCTTTTTTTAATACTGAGAATTTTATTTTTTCTATGTTTTTACCAACTTTATTGAGATGTAATTGGCATGACATCTATAGACTCAGTACAATAACTATAAACATTCCAAGGGCATCTTTCACATAAATAAGAAAAAAAATTTTAAATTGTATGAAACCAAAAAGAGGCCTCAAATAGCCAGAGCAATCCTGAGAAAGAGGAACAAAGCTGGAGACATAACACTTCATGATTTAAAATTATATTTCATGGCTATAGTATTTAAAATAGTATGTTATTGGCATAAAAACAGACACATAGATCAGTGGAACACAATTGAGAGTGCAAAAATAATCTCTTACATATATTTGTTAACTAATATATGACAAGAACAAGAATATGTAATGTATAAATGATAATCTCTTTAATAAGTGGTGCTAGGAAAACTGGATAGAGATAGCTTTTGGTAGTTCACATCCTATGTGTCTCTATCAGGAATTGGCTCTTATCCTGATGAAGGAAACTTTTGCTGAGAGTAATTCCTCTGTACAGGGCAGCATTTTTCACTATCATCCTCTGAGGTCCAGAATTGCTCAATTCTGCATCTAGGCTGCTTTAGAGGAGAGAAATTATAGCTTTTTTGTCATTAAACCCCTTTAACTAGAGAACTTATACTTTTGTTTGCATTTTGGATTACGGTTCCTGAGGTTTTGTTTAAAGCAAAACAGCAACAAATGTGCAGCATAAAGTGTTTAAAATGCACTGACTTACAATATCTTTAGAGCTTATCCCTCATTATATTCCCAAAATAACAATTCACCCCAAACTACAAATAATAGTTCAACTTTTAATTTAGTTCATATTTAAGTAATGCCAAACTATTATGAAAAGCAGAAAGGCTAAAATCAAAGGGTTGAGGAATGAAGAACTTTTCTCAATTCCAATTTCACTATAAATTTGAGCACTGAAAAAGGTATCTGCAGAGTTGAGAGATAGGAAGCTCAGTTGCCCAGTTTTGATTTAGGGGGGAAATCGTAGTGCAAATCCAGTGGCTTGCTTCCAGGAGGGGCCACAACTGAAGGCAGCCCTCGCAGCTTTCACAGTGAGGCAGACCCACTCCCTGGTCTCTTTTCATGCTTTTTACTCCCCTTGCCACAGAGCATCCATCACCTTAGTGAATCTTAATGGGTGTGCAATTTCCCATCCCCCATTTGAAGCTTGGCTCAGGAAGAAATTTATTCTTTTCCATGTGGCCAAGCTGCCCTGCAGACAGTGTCAATAGGAAAGGTCACCCGCTGATATGTTGCCAAGAAGCTTAGTTCTTCAGGCCAGAATGTGTTCAGGACCTCCTCAGGCAGCGGCAGTACAGTTAAATGTTACAAATATGAAGGGTTGACAGTGAGCATATTGGGCTTGCAAAAGAGCTCAGACTGAGGATATAAATGCTGCCAGTAATGACAGAATTTATTTTCTGAGCAAAAGGAGTTTTTAAGGACAAAAAAGAAAGGACATTAGAGTTGAAGTTCCTTCTGCCTCTATAATCCAACCCCATCCTACTTGTCCAACTCTATTTTTTCTAAAGTGTATCCTCATCTCTAGTTTCTTCCCTGAGAGTCTGTACACATTTCATTTCTGTTTTAAAAGTCCCCTTCACTCTATCCTTTCTGTTCATTAACTAAAGACTTGATGGATATTTGTGCCTTGATTTTTGTTGTTTTGTGTTTGCTTTCAAAGCCAAAGCCCATTGATTGATTTCTTATGATTTAAAACCTCTGCCTTCCATAGGTCTTTCCTTTATTGTTAATATTATTGTTTATGTTATAATGTGAATATTTATGGAGATATATGGCCTAGACGAGGTAGAATTATCCAGTTCATGATAGTCATATCCTAGGACCTATTAAGTCCTCAAGTTACAAATATAGCTGATAGTATGAAATTGTCCTGGAGAACAGGTGATTCACAGACTCTCCTTGTCAGAGCTGTAAGAGGTAGCTGATACCATCTTTCTGTTTGGGGCATTTAATGAACAAACTCATTCATATATGAAAGAATATCGGCCCTTTATTAATGGAGTACTGATATTCTAATAATAGAGATGGTTAGATGTCTATTAAGGAAGTCTCAGTCTCTCATCTAATTCTTTTTTGTAGTTAGTACCTTAAATTTATGAATGAAATGGTTGGGATTTACCAAACTGGGCAAAAATGAAGAGGGCTGTAGTGATGCATCAGAATCAAATGTGGTCATTCAGAGAAAGTCTCTGGATGAATGGTGAGTACCAGTGACCTTGAGGAGCATGTAGCATGGACTTGACCAGAATGACTGGTGTTGCCAGCAGGACTCATGTTCTTGGACTATAGCATGGGACTAAGGCTGGGGCTAATTCTGAAGAAGTAAAGGTACATTTTGGGCCTTGTGGTAGGATTAAAGTATAAGAAGGCCAGTCATCAAGATAGGAATTTAAGTTAGAAATTTCCACACATTCTGTACTTCTTCATATGCTGGCATAATACAGTCCTAGAGAATACATTGTACAGTGGTATTTCCAATCCCACAGAAAAGACAAAAATAACTATTTAACTTTGGTTAACGTAATATTTCTCAAACTTATCTTTAACTCCAATGCGTGTGTTTGTGTGTGTGTGTGTGTGTGTGTGTGTGTGTGTGTCTGTGATATATACATTAACAGCTCACAGAATTAGTATGCAACTGAATATACTTGGGAAATGCTTATCCAGAAGTCCTGTATTTCAGTTGTCTTATGGCTTGGACCTAGCAGTCTAGCCCCAGAGTGGATTGCAATGCTCAAAGGGCAAAGACTAAGGAGGCTGTTACATGACTTGAATAAATGTACACATGTAGGAATGAGTATAGATCTTGGCTTACACCGAGGAGAAGCTATGAACATGGAAGTAAAGGGTGATGGGGAGAAGGTAATGTTTCTCTGTTGAAAGACTGAATAGGTAAACCTAGCAATTGTCAGATGAAGTAGGAAAGAGGAATCATGATTTTGTACACAGCATGCTAAGTATAAAATTATTTCAAAGGACAATCCACATGTAATGCCATTTAGGAAGTACTAGAGGAGATGGTGAAAGAATAGGCAGCCAAATGATACACTAATAGTGAACTGATGAAGCATGAATGATAGAGGTCTGACCTTGGGTGGTGATATTATGAATGGAACTGAATGTGAGAAGGAATAAGTATGAGCTCAAATATGATATCTACCATGACAGTCAAAGGAAAAGGAGAAATTAAAGATGATTTTGGAATGTAGAGTCCTAGCGATGGGAGAATGGTGAGGATTCTCTAATAGAATATTGTTCAACGGGCTCCTAGATATGAAATATGACATATAAGGAATAAAAGAGGGGGTATCACAGTTTTGTAAGAAGGTCAGCAGAGATAAATAATCAAGTTAGCATCATAAGCATAATTAAATATGTGTGCCATCTGTATAAAAGTCATGTATGAATGATATTATATGCTGGTTTAGATTTTTTTTTTTAATTTTTCTATTACACATTGTTGTGTTGGCATATGTTTATACCACGGAATGAGAACTCTAGCCAGCTGGTTCTTCTGTATTTTAAAGCAAGGGGCCCCAACCCTCAGACTGTGGACTGGTAATGGTCTATGGCCTATAGAAAACTGGGCTGCACAGCAGGAGTTGAACGGTGAGTGAGTAAGTGGAGTTTCATCTGTATTTGCAGCCGCTCCCCAGTGCTAGCATCACCACCTCAGCTCCACCTCAGATCATCAGGCATTAGATTTGCATAGGAATACTGGTTCCTGGTGGCAAAAAGTTTGGGCACCGCTGTTTTAAAGTAGATCTCTTTCTCTTCTACTTCTTAGTAAAGGCCAATAAAGGAATTGTGAACTTGTTTTAGACACTTCCCAGTGCTTTATGTGGAAGTGGTTCAAATCTGTTAAAGGAATGTACTATCTTGGAGATCTCTAGATAATTCATGATTTGTAAAAATATTTACATTACACTTATACAATAAATAAGCTGAAAATTGATAATTGTAACAAATTAGATTTCACCAAATATTTAAATACTGATTGAAAATTTAAATATTCATAATTTAATATACCAGATTCTCTTAAATGCTTTAAGCTGCTTAAATGATTAAAAACAAAACTGATTGGATAACATTAAAATTTCCAAAAGTGACAATGGGATAATAGCTATTTAATTAATTTTATATAGAATCTTAAAAAAAGGGGTTATGCACATTGGTGGGGGCTCTCCTCTACTGACATGTGGCAGCTTCCTAGGCATTGGCCAGAAAATGTGCACTCTGTCTTTTCCATATTGATAGCAGGCTCCTGAGGATATGTTAAGTGGAACTCCTGATATGAGAAGGCACCAAAGTGGTGTGAAGATAAAAGAAAATTAATTAAGTCAAGTAATGGGATACTCAAGAATTAACTTTTTCATGGCTACTAAGTATCTAATTATCAGTAGATATTCAACTTTTTTTTTTTACTAAAACTAAATGGTCATTTGACTGATGCATAGTTATTTGAAAATATAGTTGAATATGTTTGCCTTCATTAGAATGGGTCTATGATTACAAGTTGTATAAACTAAGAAAGACAGATTAGAGAATAGATAAAAAACATTTTTCTAACAGATGCATGTTTAAATTGATTCAAAGTTTGAAGTTCAATATATATTCTTGCTCTGTAAACTCCTTCCTTTAAGATTTTTGATGTGAAGCTTCAACACTGGATCTCAATTCCTTATCTATAAAATGGGATAATAGCCAATGCACTTACATGTGAAGGGAATTAATTGAGATAATGAATGTAAGAGTACATGTATGATGTGAATTAGTATGTAATAATCCTGAGCTTTGGGTAACTTACTTGTAGTAAATATAATCAGGTAAATAATCATTATAGGTGATAAACTATCATTTTTCCCAATTCAACAAGAACTTGAAATGAGTAAGAGTGAATACTTAGAACTGGTTTATTATTATGTAAAATGACTTCATGTAGGCAAAATGGTCAGAAGTAATATCATTTATGCTTCCTATTGCTTCTCTAGATGTCATAGATTTTCTAAGATAGTACTTTCCCTGGAGACCTGAATTTCTTTGCATCTGAGGCCCTTCATAGAAATTAGGAGATTTTTGTTGAAGAGAGACAATACTATTATAAGAAACTCATCAAATCAAGACTAAACAAAAACACATTGTAATTTCCTTCATGGTAAGCTAACAGATTCAGTTCAAACATAAATGCCTTTTCTTACATTTCTATTACTCGTTGTGCCATGCAGAAATACTGAAATGAGAATCCTCATCCACCTTGGTGATTTCTTAGTTCCCTTACAATAGTATTAACTAAAAATATGGAGAGATTTGGGTCCTTTCTAAGATGTATTCTTGTTTTTAGGAATAAATGTGATAGGATGAGTTACTACAAAGCTTTCATTCATCATTTTGGAGTCTCTTAAAATTAGTTGTCATTTTCAGCATTTAAATACTTCAGCTTAGAAAATGGAAGATTCATGTGGATCTCAATGACTAGTACTGACATAGTGTTCCTCTCATATATCTGTGTTCTCCTTGCCACTGATGCAATCTACTAAGCCCAGATGTGCTTCTGCTGATGTTCAGGCAATCAGAGAAGTAGTGGGGAAATTTTGTGCAGAGTCCTAGAAGGCCTTGTAAAAACTCTGCCCCCCCCCAAATGATATGAGGAATCATTGGTTGGCTTTGAGTAGAGGATTGACATGATCTTGATTGAAAATGTAACTGACTACAATTCAATAAACAGATGAGGAGGGACAAGGTCAGACCTAAAGGAACTAATTGGGAAACTATTGCATTAACCTAGTTAAGATACGATGGTACCTGGAGTTGGTACACAGTGGTGACACTCTGGATATATTTTGGAAGTAACACAAAAGAATTAACTGAAAGATTGAGTATGAGAACACATTAAAGATTAAGGATAATTTCAAATAATTTTGGGACTTAGAAAACTAAAAAGAATAGAATTGCTATTTACTGACAAGGTTAAGACTGATAAAGAGAGGCCTTCGGAAGAGGATGTCAAATGTTTAGATTTAGACATGTTAAGTTTGAAATACCTGTTAAATATTCTAGTAATGTTGTTCAGTATAAGATTGGATGTATGCTTTTGGAATTCAGAAGGTATGGAGAATAAGGTGGATGGGTAACAGTGGGCAGGATGCTATTTTACATAGAAGGTTCAGAGAGGGCTTCTCTGTTAATGTAACATTTAAGAAGAGATTTGAAGAAAAGAGATAAATTAATAACATATTATTAACCAGAGAGTTTTCAGAATAAACAAGGAGTTATTTTATAACCCCTGGCTGGATAATATTGCCTAGTCAGTTAGTATAAATGCAGATGGAGGAAATCCAAGGATTGAGCTATGGGATTCTCCCACATTTATAGGTTGGGAAAGTTAGGAGTAACTAACAGAGGAAATGGAGAAGGAGGAGCTAGTATGGTACCAGTACGAGGTAAACTAAGAGAGAGCCATCAATTAGAAACCAAGGGAAGAAAGTGTTTTGAGAAAGAATGAGGCACTGTGACAGATGTTACAGAGAAATAATGTAAGATGAAAACTGAAGATGAAATTATGCAACATAAAAATCATTGGTGAACTTGACAGAATTAATTTCTGTGAAGTGGTGGGAATGAAATTCAGATTAAGAAGGGTTCAAGAGAAAAGAAGTTAAAATTATATAGACAACTCAAGGAGTTTTATTATCGAGAGGAATAGAACTCAGGCATAGGAGAAAGATGTAGGATGAAAAGAAGTTCTTATAAAATTGTGTCATATGTTGGATTACTGATGGGGATCATCCAGTAGAGAAGTAAATATCGATAGAGTAGAAAGAAGGGGCAGTTTCAAGAGCTGAATCCTTGAGCATCTGAGTTGGCCTATGACAGGAAGCATGGACTGCTAGCTCATTGTTTCTTTAAGGCAGAGTACATGGATACTTATATAGGCAGGGCTATAGATTTCTTGTGATCTATGTGGAAATTCTTTTCTGATTGCTTTAGTTTGTCGCCCCCACCCCAAACCCCCACCAGTGAAATAAGGTTGTTAGCTGAGACTGAGATGTGAAAAAGCTGTTGGAGAGAAAGGAGAATAAAAAAATATGTGTTAAATGATTATTTGGGAAAAGGAGTCAATTTTCAACTTTAACGGACTCTTGTTGATTTTTTTAGGCATCTCAGCAAACTGTGCAATAGTTTTCCAGTCTAGGGAAAGGTTTCTCTTTTTGTCCTTGGCTACCATGTTATAAGGAGTAACTTTCTTTTTTAAAATTAAATGTATTGCAATGACATTGGGTAATAAAATTTTATTAGGTGTACAGTTCTATAATACATCATATGTATATTGCATTGTGTGTTCACCACCCAAAGTCAAATTTCCTTCTGTCACCTCATATTTGACCCCTTTTATCCTTATCTATCCTCCTCCCCCAAATAACTTTCTCTTACCTCAGTTTGTATCAGAGCTAAATGAAGAGATGTCAATACCCTTGGTATTGTAGTAATTTGGTGTCTTTTAAAAATGATGTCATTAAAATAATGAAGGCGAGGAGGAACTTATTTTAGCCTACCATATTAATTGGCTGTCAAGCAGCTGCTTGGCTGGTTCACTCCTTAACTGAGTTCTGACCCAAATGGCCACTCATAGTGAGATGTTTGAAGTAGCGTATGGGAGCATGGAAGGTAGAAGAAACAATGGACCCAGGAATTAACAGATGTGGATTCTGGCCTGGACCCTGTCACTGCCCACCTCTTCTACCTACAACTTGTGAGCAATTCACTTGTTTTTTATAGGCAGTATTGTCTCATCTCGAATTGGATTAGGTAATTTTTAATATAACTCTAGATTCTAAAATAGGAAAAATTCTGTTATCAATCATGTGTGTATGACCTACAGGAAGAGGGGAGATGACACACTGTAGAACAATGTTGAATGCCCTTCATATCTGAAACAAATGCTGAGATATCTTACCAGCTGCTGCCTGACCAGAACACCTCTGACACATGAGCTCATTTAGCAGATCCTGAGCTTTTAAGTACCCTTCAGTTATAAATTGCCAGTCCCCTCTGAGATCTATCTAGTAGGAAAAGAAAAGAAAAATCTCATCTGTCCCTAGGTTGTTCTTGCCTGGAAGGTCAGTTTTAATCTTTATTTCTCTGTGTGAACACACAAAAACACATACATCTGTTTCTCATATGTGTGCCTCTGTTTCCTAGTTATACTGCTAAATGCTCCAAAGATAATGAAGGAGCCAAGTAAGGCTCGCATCTCACTCTTGGCCAAGTAGGCAGAAACATTGATTTTAGCTTTGCCATGACTTAAATGTGGCATGAACAAGCTTCCTGAGGGTAGCCACGTGTTAGCTTTAAATGCACAGAGGACACAATATGTGCTCCATAAGCATGTTACATTGTAGTAAATTGGATTGTATTTATTGGAATCCATAATGTTCCTCTGGTCCAGACATGTTCTGGTTAAGGATGACTTTCCCAAACTCTACCACAGGTAGAAATCTACTAATTTGTGCCACTTGACCTGTTAACTTGAGTTTTTGCCATTGAGCCACATTAAACTTCTTAATTGTCTCAAAATAAATGTCTTACCTCATAACCAGGTAGAGAGTCTGTGGTAATGGCCCATTTTCCCTATGCCCTGTCCTATCCAGAAAGACATAATTCTTGAACAATACATTTTAGCAAATTTGAGAATGGACTAACTTCAGTTGTTTTGGCTTTCATGAAATCTTGGTAAGGGTAGAGGTGGGGGCAGAGCTAATTCCTTAGTGATATTCTGAAAATGAACATTGGCTAAGTTACAACAGAACTGATGTAAAATTAAATATTACAGCAAAGCTATTATCAAATGAGGTCGTGGTGATGAATGGCCTATTTAAATGAGACCACCAGAAGGAATTAGAGCTGGAACCTATTAATCCCAATCAGTTTGCAAGACTCCATTTTTATGCAAATTAAACCATATTTCAGGTTGATAAATCAGCATGGTATACTCTGTGACAAGAGCCAAATTCCTTTTCTGTGCTTTATTTCCATGTGGTTAGGGCCACAGTTGAGTGGGTACACCTTAGAACATCCAGCAATGGACAGCACTGATTAAGACTGAAGTGGCAGATCGCTTGGATCATGTTGCTGGACCTCTGGTTTGACTTCCTTTTCATTTAGGATGACAGCCAGTGAATTCATGCCTGCCCATAATTGTAGAATTATTTATGTGTTGATTGTGTTGGCACCATGAGCTGTATTTGCTCCTGCTGCTTTTTCTTAGTAATCCAGGTGTATTTCTGAGATACTGTGCTTTTTTTTCCCTCTCTCTTACCCTCTTTGGATAAGTTCTAGTGTCACTAGTGAATTTTGCATCCCCTAGAACAGAAAATATTTCTCGAAAAACCTCTATGCTTTATGGAGAGCTTCAGATGAAACTGTTGTGAACCTAAAGCAGATAAATTTTATTTGTTCAATTGGAAACAATTGGCTCCAGAAGATGTGAAGGAATGAAATGATGGATAACACAGCTGGGAGTGAGGGCAGCTGGGTTAGCCCTACACTAACCAGCTCTCTGACCTTGGACAAATCACTAAAATTAAAACATATAGCACAGCACATTGTGTATGATAGGCTCTCAATGACTATTTAGTGTTCCGTGAAGTGAACTCAACTTCCCAGATCCCCGACTTTGCTTTAAACTAGGCAGCATATCTTACACGGATGGAAAAGAGTAACGACTGCAATTGACCCACTTGCCTTAGAAAATAGGCCTGCCTGCTCTCAGTAATCTCAACAGATGTTCTGGATGAACAACTTCCTGGCTTAATTCAGTATTATTTAGTGTTTGAAAGTTTTTGGAAATGCTATAATATCTCTGATAACTGGGTACTCCCTGCATCCTAGGATGAGTAAACAACCTTATTTTCATGATGAGGAAGCACGATAAGGAAGCACAAGGGTAGAGCTTATTGGCTGCTCCAAAGTGACACAGTTGATCAGCACACCCACAGGGCTAGAACTCAACTCCCATGCCTACTTTCCACCCCTACTAACTTGCACAATTTAGAGCCGATACTATTTTCTCATAAAAAAAAAAAGTGACCTAAGAGAATTACCCTTCAGATTTGAAAGCCATGGACAGCTGGCGGGGATTGAAATCCAGGTTTACCATGGGGTCCTTTACCACCGTTGTTGCTTGGCTGTGTTCCTTGTCATTTATTATACTGACTGACCCATTGAGCGGTGATTGGGCTAGAGAGGAAAGGAAATTGGCTTGGTCCCCAGAAGTATCACATTGTGGTTGTGGCATGGCCCAGTTATGTCATGAGCGGCAAGTCTCACAGAAGGAAATAGCCTGGAGCCTGGCCAGAGCAGGAGAGAAGCCACATGGTCTGTGAGTGTGGGATGCTCTCACTGCAGCAGGAAGCAGCTGTGTGCAATCTTGGGAGCCTGTGTTATTGCCAAAACTAAGGGGAGGGCCTGCTTGTACATAAAGAAGGTAAAGACTGTTACAACTCTTCCCACCAAATCGTATGACAGCTCTCTGATATGGGTACCTGGGATTCTTTAATTGGTGAGCAAATACTCGATTCCATAGCTGCAGGTTAGGCTCAAAGTACAAGACCCTTGATCAGAGGATGGTTGAGTTTTACTCATTCATATCAGGCAATTTACATGTATGACTGAACTTCAAAAGGAAGGTGGAAATTTGAATTCTTGCTGGAAATTGGAATTCCCATGCAGGCAAACACATCTCTTCCCCACCCCTACATGTGCATGCACACACACGCACACACTTCGATGCATTCTCTTGACTTTTCTTGTGTTGTTTCCTCTGCCCAGAATCTTATGTCTAATTTATAGTCATTTTTCAAGACTGAGCTTAAAGCTTACCCACCTTGTGAAGCCATCTCTGATTTTCTGTCCTGTTGCCTAGAATGGGTTTATTCTTATCCTCTGGCCTCCTGGAATACCCCACGCATGCTTGTACTGTGGCATGTATTACAGTATATTTTCATACATTGTTCTTCTCAGGCATGCTTGTCAGACATACCATTATGGAGAGCATCATTTTATTTTTAAGTTTTAAACATTTGTATTTGATTTATTAAAGTTACACATGTAGAAACCTAGTTCTGAGAATAACATTTTTAAGGTCAATGATACAGGGACAGAAGATATCTGTATATTAATGAATGGATATTCATTTTCTTGTTCCACCTTTATTTTAAAATGGGGATTTATAACATTGCTCTGAGTATTGATGAGCATTAGTGCTATCATGCTACTGAGACATTTTTATCTCATAAGAAAAATGTCTCACAGAAAAGGAATTAATTCATAAAGATTCCTCCATGGGATGGAAGGGCCTTCTAAACAAAGTTCCATTTTTCCCATAGATCAGAAGTTGCCTGGCTTCCTTTAGAGATTTATTCAGACATCCAGATGACCTATAAGAGAAAGACTTAAATTACAAATAATAAGAATATCACTATTTTAGTGATATGTGCAAGGAAGAGGTAGCTATTGAGACGCCTATAGATGGGGTAGACTTTCTACTTAACAGGCAAGGAAAAGGAGTCATTACAGGAAGGAAGGGGTATAAGCTTATCCTCTTACAGAAGCCATTCTCCCATCCTTGGTAGGTGTACCTATGACATTCAACTACTCTAATGGCCATCTTCTGCCTAAATCAAATGGATCTATGTCCTATAGGTCTATGAATTTGGCCATATTATGTCTGGGGTCCCAATAGCTTCCCAAATTGGGATTCTGAAAATTCTGAGTCCAAGGCCTAGACCTAACCACATATCAATGCTAAAGTAATGAGTCATAATTGATTCTCTTAGACCTCTGACCTTACTCCAAACCCATCTGTTTCACTAGCCAATCCATCACAGTGCCCATCATCCTTCTTGGATAATTAGAAACCCTTATCTTTACTTCATACATTGATATATTTCTAGGATAAATGTATGAAAAAGGAGCCTTTTGGCTCAAATGTAGCCATTAATTTCCTATTCTTGGTACTTATGTCACTTGACTGTCCACATGTGTAGATCCTGAGAGCCTAAATCTTACTTGGTTCTGAGTTTTCTCTCACCTTAACAAAGCTTCCGATGCACACCTTACCTGACCTTTCTGGAAATCACAGCTAGCCCGTCAATATGTAGATTTTATTTTTTCTTTGAAACCCATCTAAGTTCCATAACAACTAGTAAAGGAGATAGAGAATTGGTGAGAAGGATGGGTCTCACAGTATGAAAACAGATTTTAAATTGACTATAGATGTTTCCTTAATTTTGAAAAGTATACTTGTGTTCTACAGTTTTATATTTCTAAATTTTTTGTAGCCTGTAATTAATAATTATTTTTAATGTATAAACTGTATTTTATTTTTCCTGAAAAACTTTCAATGAAATTACTGGATTCTGAGAATGAAGGAGTAAGCTATGTCTGTAAATATTTTGGTTAGGCTGATTTGCTAGCCCTAAGGACATTAAAGTATATTGTGCAGCTGGGAAAGCTGAAATGAATAGAGACTAAGAAAATCAAGGGTCAGTCAGGGAGCCTGGGGCTGGGTTTTCATTTTGACCTCTAATTCTTTCATAACTATTTGCTCCGAGCATCTGGGCTTCCTTCTAGTAAAGCATCTTGCATGCCTCAGGCTGCTGCTTTGTGTTTGAGGTGGAGGTCAGTGGAGACTGTGTCTGAATTCAAGACTCCTTATATGAGTTGAACCTTTCCAAGCACAGGTAATTGATCAACAGCTATTACATTAATTAATTTTGAGGGTGCCTACTACTTCCTATGTGCCAGAGCAAGTACTTTCTATACATTTTATAATTAATTTTCACAACAAACTTATGAAGTAGTAACTGATTTGGCTCAATTTTGCAGGCAGGGCAACAGGCCTAGAGATCTAAAGATGCTCAGTAAATTACCTTTCTATAAGGAATTTGTAAGGAATTTAATTTGTAAGGAATTTATATTTGTCAGTCTTTGCAGTCCATCTTATTGAATGGTCATTATCCTAACTGAATATATTTTACACCACCTTAATTAGATATAGTTAAGATGGATATATTCTAATTACGCTCATGTATGCATACTATGTATATTATTTATCAGCGACTTTACTGAGAACAAGTTGAGATCTGGAGACAGAAGGAGAGGATACAACAGTACCTGGGGGATGGGGAGCAAAAGTTAGAAAAAAAGAAAGGGTTTATACTAGAGAGCCTGCAACCTTCACAACTGGGTCACAAGCAGTGCTGTTGTACACAGAGGAGAAGGAAGTCCCTGGGATGCTGAAAATAGAAACAAAGAGGGATTCTCAAGATCATCTAATACTTCTGTCTTCAGACAGTTCCAGATTTAAGCTATTGTGAAAATATTTATGTAGAATTTGAAATAAAAATGTACCTGCTTAGTTTTTAATTGCAGACAAACAAAATATATTGGCATTTGAGTTGATTCTGAGCAAGGTATCTTTTTTTTAATAGCATCACACCAGGGGGTGAACACATATTTGAAAGGGCTTAGAATGTACACAAAGGCTCTGTACTTTGACCTTGACTAATACCAGAGAATGCAAAATCCTCATAGCAAAAAACTGGCACCCAGATCTATAAATAAAGCAAAAGAAAATGAGAAATAAATAAGCCATATTTGGGGATTTTTATAACAGATCCCTGAGATTGATGAGAAAAAAGCTAGTGGAATTCATCTTGGAATGCTGAGAACCATAACTTAACATATGAGATGCAAAAGCCATTCTTTTTAATGCTTCTTTATGGACTGTCCATGAAGTTGCATGAAAGAAAATCTGTTTGGGAAGAAGATTCACTCTTGGATCTTAGCTCTGCAATGTTTTAATTCCTTCTCACAGTGACAAACAGACCACCACTGACACTTTTGAAGTCAAGTTTAATCTAAGAAAAGATTTATAAGCTTTAAAGAAGACCTCTGGATAGAAACGCTGTATCAGGATTTTATTTTTTTAATCTTCTGAACTTCACTGAACAAAGAATTGGGAGAAAAGGGAAGTAGAGGGCATTATTAACTGGAGGAAAAGTGATGATTTTCTTTTTTTGTTCATTCTTAATAAATTATGTGCTTTCAGCTAAAAAAAATGGCACTCAGTATACATAACTGTTTGACACTTAATGTTAACTCTTTTGTTGTTGTTCCTCAGCTTCACATGGGTCAGATTCTTTATGAAGGTTAACTTTTATTTTTTCTGGAGGTAATCTGGAGTTCTGGATAATGAAGGTTATTCTTTAAACCAGGGCTAAAATAATGGATATAGGTGAGGTGTTTTTCCTCTGCCACTCTGATTATAATCATAGTTGACATAGATCTGGATTGTATCTTTTAGAGGGGATTTTGCCCAGTTGTATGTTAGTAACTGTTTAACAGCTAGTTTTCTAGAAAAAAACAAAAATGAAATCATGATTTCTGTGTTTGCCAATTTTCATGGTATAAATACTCTTACCAACACTGATTTCAACCTACCACTCTCTGCTTTAATAACTAACTGGCTCAAACATTTCTGAAATTTTACCATTGGTAGCTGTATGTGTTGGCTGGCTTTAATACATCACTGACTTTAACTTTTTTAATTAATCTTTTTTCTCAAACACTTATCAATCAGAATTAGGATAATCGTTATATTAATCAGCAGCCACAGCCACCACCATTACCACTACCTCAAAAATACATTAAGAAGGCAAAACTAATTATTAATCCCTGCAACACATCACTAGGGACCATACCTCAGATTTACCATTTATGTTCATTTGACATCCACAGAGAAGATAGTATATTAATAATATAAGCCAATTTTTACTCTTGGGTGGCTGTGAATAGTATGTAGCTTATTCTCTTCCCTTTTATGGATCTGTCAAAAAAGAGTAAGAATGTCCAATCAACTTTTATTTAAACAAAAGTGATTTATTACTTTTAACCACAGTCTATGTATTTTGGCAGCAATATTTATTGAATGTGCCCAGCTTTGTACAATTCCAGCTCCTGACTATCTTCTCACATGGCCTGATAAGCTCTGTCATACTTTCCATCTGTCATTGATGCCTCTCCTTCCTGGTCAACAGCCAAAAAAGAACACAAGGTTCATACTCCCCTGGTGAGACAATATGTAGATTTTTGGCTTTGATCTTTCTATACCTCAGTCAGTCTTTAATTTCTGTTTTATTTAGGAAAGGGGTTGACCCCTCTCAATGGCCACCAACTCAGTGGTTAGCTGAGGCAAATAATATTGATGTTCTTCTAATTACTAGGCAGGGAAGAAGAAGTGATGAAGTCTGTGGCTAAAACTTCAAGCAGCTTAGAGAAGTTGATACAGTTGGGAGTGATAGCTTTTTGGTCAGGGTCAGTGCCATATGCAGAAAGAGAAACATTAAGGGAGAAATTTGAGGGTTAAGATTGCATATGTTAGCCAAAAGTAATAAAGACAAAAATTGCATCAATTGTTAACTGATATACCTTCCTTAGCCTTGGATTCAGGGTTATTTTTCTGGCAACAGAGCCAAAATACCAGGGCATATATAACAAAATGTGTGTGTGTATGTGTGTGTGTGCGCGAACACACATGCACTCAATCCTGATATGACTAACTTGTCCCAATTTGCCTGGAAATTTTCTGATTTTAGAACTGAAGACACCATATTCTGGGAACCTCTTTAGTTGCAAGCAAACTGGCAGTTGGTGACCTTACAGCCTGAGCATCCAGAAGATAATCACTCTCATTGTATGTGTGTGTGTATGTGTGTGCACTCATTGAATCAAGTATTCCAAACTACTACGATGTATAGATGTTTAACTGGATATTATCCACATGATTATACCAACAAGACTAGATATTTTTATCTTGTCCACAAAAGAGTATGTGGTTAACTATGTGAGGTAACAAAAAAATTTTTCTGTTCAAAACATTATTTACCACTTGCCTGCCACCAGTGTCTAATAAATTTTTCTGTAGAATAGAGGCTGCCAAACCATGACCAATGGACTGTATGACTCAATGCTTGTTTTGTACACATAGTTTTAATGGCACAGACACACCTATTATTAACTTACTGTCTATAGCTATTCTTGTGCTACAACTGCATAGTAGAATACTTGTGACAGAAACTATGTAGCCTGCAAAGCCAAAAATATTTACTATCTGCCATTTACAAAGTTTGCTAACCTTGGAGTTAATAGACACATTCCCTTGGGTTTATTATCCAATTGAAGCATAATTATTTGTGAAGAGTTCTGATGACCTCTGGGTGGAGGAAACTGTAGGAAATACAAACACTCTTAGGAAGGATGAGACACAAAAGGCTTCCTATTTTTAATTTGATTTGATATTTCCCCTATTGTATACACAGATGTGATGTTTCCTCATTTTCTTTTTGTTCCCTATTATTTCTCAATATCATCCATTATTATTCAACCAATTCAACAGGTCAAGGGCCCTCAGAATAAATTGTTTTCATATGTAGTTGGTAAGGAATAATAAACAGAGCTGAGCTTCTTTTGAATTTCAGCAATGTCACTTAATAATGATGAAAACTTGTACAAATTACTTAATTTCTCTAAGGCCTGTTCTCTTATATTGTTATTGTTGTCAATTTCATATTGTAGAAATTGTTCTGAGTATTAAATATTATAACAAAAGTGAAGAAATAACTTTATGAAGAGTGGAGAAATATATAACAGAACTGAGAAAAAAATAGTATTTAAATATATAGACATGTAAATTAACTATAAAGCTTAGGCATGAAAAAATACAATCACTAAAATTAAGACATCCTCTTGAATGAATATTACACTATTACTAAAAAATGAGTTAGATTCAGATGTAAAACAATATAAATAAAAATAATACTGAGTTAAAAATATTGAATGATATCTATGCTGATTTTTTGTTTAAAGTTTGACAAGTAAAACAATATTATATATTTTTATTGATTTATGCATATATAATACACATATTTTCTTACTAATAAGTAAATATCTGAATCAAAGGCAAAAACCTTTTATTTCTTAATGTTTACTCAAACATCTTATTCTGTTAAATTGGTGTTAGAAGAATGGATTGTCTATGAATTGGAAAGGCCACTGAACTAAGTATAAAGAGACCTGAAGATTTGTCTCAGTTCTGCCCGTGGAATGTTTGATGGTGATAGCAATTAGTGCTTTACTATTATAAAGAATTTCACAGATTATTTTATTTAATTCCTACAACCGTCAGATGAGATGGATATAATTCGCTATTTTATAGCAAAGCTGAAACTCTCCTATACTTACTTTGTACTCAGAGTCTAAGATTGCCAGATTTAGCAAATATAATACAGGAGCCCCAGTTAAATATGAATAAGCAGATAAAAAGCTCATTTTGAAAGGATAAATGTGTATACCATACAGTGTTTCTTCTGGCAACCTAAAAGTATTATACGACTACAAACAACAAAAGTACTCCTGATTTCAGGCCCAAAGTTCTCACTTTATCAGAACTTATTATTTTATCAGTTACCCATCCAATACTTACTCCTTAATAAAACAAATATTTATTGAGTACATAGTTTTAGGTAGGGGAATGGCATGTGTTATTTAGCCTCAGAAAATTCAGGTCACTGAATGAAAAAGGGTTGGAAGAGAACAAGACAAAAGCTGGGAGACCAATAAGCAGGCTAATGTTAGGTGGATGCTGGTGTAGGTGACCAAGAAAGGGAGCCCAAGAATCAGCAAAGATTTTGCTGGGGAGGATTGGGCCATGATAAGCATGGATTTTAGATATGTTGCACTCATAGCATATGGAATACTGAGGTAGTGAAATTCAATATATAGTAAGTCATGAATCTAAAGATTAAGACAAACACTTCAATTAGAGTGCTCGATTTAGGAGTAATTGGCATTTGGATGATACCATATTCTTGCTATGTCCCAGACCCTGTACATTAGGATAAATTACTTTGTCGTAGCTCTCAAGGAACTTGTTTATAGTTCAGTGAAGAAGCAAACAAGTAGAACATCAGTTAAAATACAGAGTGACATGAACAACACTGAAAGAATACTTAAGGTCCTCTGGGATCCAGAGGAAGAAGTGACCTCTGATTTGAGACTAGAGAGGGGAATGGGAATATGCTCATTACAGAGCGATGGGAGAACAATGCAGGCAAAAGGTCCAGTGTTGGTAAAGACAGAGGTAAGAAAATAAGCACAATACATTGAAAAAATTATGGATAGAGCATGCAAGATGGGGAGGTAGATAAGGGTAAAAGGGGTTCAAATATATGGTATAAGAGGAGATTTATCTTTGGGTGGTGAATGTACAATGCAATATATAGATAATGTATTATTAAATCATACACTTGAAACCTATATAATTTTATTAACCAATGTCACCCCAATAAATTTAATAAGAAATGAGTAAAATTGCATGAACTGAAGAAATAGCCAGGAGGTTCATTGTAAAGAGTGTTGTTAGTCCTATAAAAGACTTTGGGCTCTTTTGGGGGTGAGTGGCTCAGGGCAATTATTGATTAATTGATTTTTATTAGGGAAGTGAATAGAGGGATAAAAGTAAAAATGAGAGAGACCAAAGAAGAGACCGTTGTAATAACCTAGGCAGGAGATGATAATAACTTGAAGTAAACATTTTGATAGGTACTTAGGGGATACAATTATTAGGATAGGTGAATGAATTAATGTGGAGAGCCAAGAAAAGGCATAACTCAAATCTGAGAATCTGGTGGCTTGGGCAACTGGAGGATGATAGGATCATTGGTGAGATAGTGATGACAAATATTGAGATAGGAGCAAATTTGGGAAGAGAAAAGAAGTATGTGGTTTTGAACACACTGAGGTTGAGGTATCCATGAGAGTCACATGGAACCAACTGGATACCTGTGTCTGGGACTTAGTAGAGAGGCATGGGGTGAAGGAAAGATTTGAGAATTATTAATAAACTTTTGATTTTTTTTAAGTCAAAAAAGTAGATGAGATCTGCATGAAGGGCATGTAAAGTGAGAAAAGAGGTCCTGAGGAAAACCTCTGAGAAACCCCAATATTGTAGGTATAGGCAGAGAGCAATAACCTGTAGGAAAAGTAGGGGAGTCATCTAAACAGGAAGAAAATGAGAAGAAGGTCATGGCAGTCTCCTAGATATTGATTAATAGAAAGTGGACAGTTGAATCCATTCCAAGCTGGAATAATACTGGGTATTTGTGATAAAAGGAAAGGGGCAAAAATTACAAAATTACAGTGAAATGGTTAAAGTGATCATAAAATGGAGAGTAGGTTAGAGAATCAAAGAGAGACTGGAATAAATCAACAAAAAATAACAAGGGTCAAAAACCTTTAATTGTCAGTGAAGTCAAAATGGAGTCAAGGAAAGTTACTGTGTGAGTGATAGAGGGCAAAAGTGGTGAGGATGGACATTTTTGTTCATATTTGAACCTTATAAAATTATATAAATAATGTATAAATACTTTCTGATTGAATGTAATTCAGGAGGTATAGAACTACAGAGGGGATATAAAATACTGAAGTGTTTCCTCATCTTTCCCATCATCAATCCCTTTTCTAAATTAACCACCCTCAGCCATTTGATGTTTATCCTTTTGGAAAATTTTCTATGTAATATGTACACACGGCTGCACATAATTTGTTTTTTCAGGAATGAATTCTAATTTCCTGATTGACTTTGTTCAGTGAACAATATGTCTTAGCGAATTTCTATATCAGTACAATTATAGCTACCTCATTTGTTTAAACAATTGCATGATATTCTGTATTATGCCATTACAATAATTTATTTAACCATTTTCCTATTATTGGGCAATTGATTTCCTCGAGGATTGAATTTTAAATCAAATGTTTCAGAAATGGAATACTAATGGGTGATGACAAAGTCCAGGGTGAAGGCATAGTAGTAGATGGCAGAAATAAAGTTGAGAGACTTTGGTGATAAAAATGCAGGGGGGAGTACTGGTTGTGAGATGGCTTAAAACTACATCTACTGAGGGTGCTCAGGACAAGGCAGGATTTGAGATGGTGAGCTCTGAGTTAAAGGCTTCAGTGAATGAGAGTGAATGATCAGCAGCATGATAGTTGGCAGTGATGAGGAGGTAGAAATTAGGTAGAAAGAAACACAAGAGATTTTTTTCATTTTTTCTATCTGTTTTTCTAGGCCTCGGCAGAGATGTCCTGGAGGAAGCACTACAGAGTTCATCTTAACCAAGGGTGATGGAGGAGAAAGAAAAAATTTTGTTTGAGATGTATATATTATAATTACTGTCCTCTAAGCACTGCAAGGTCTCCATCCGTGTCTGGGAGTGGCAGGGCGACTCATGAAGGAGTTGAGGATGGTGGAGTTTACAAAGAAATAGAGAATGTAGGGCCTCAGAGGAAATACTTGTGGTTGGGGAGCAGTGGGGATTTATGTTTCAAAAGAGGAAGCACGAAGAAGTGTGGAGTTGAGAGAAGAGGCAGGATTTGAGCAGAAATACTATGAGTGTGATATGGTATGTTTAGCTGGTGTCTTGGTTTCTCCAATAACTAGTTCATTCAGGACCCAAAGAGATGGTAGAGCAAGAGGATTCAGGCCTCTCAGGACTTACTTATGACCTAGATTAGGGTAACTCCTGAGAAAATTCTGGTCACAGAAAGAGGCTGACAGTGGAAAGCAGTCCCTGGAACTTTTACCATGTACTAGAAAGAGCCCTTCTCTCCAGTGGGTGGTGGTAATATGGGGAGCTGTCTACATGCTAGGGTCATCTCTGCTAGTAATTCCTGTTGTTTAGGCTCAATTCTCTCATTTTTATAAATGGTTATGCTATATTTTCTCCAAAGTCAGAATCTATGATTCCAAGTATTAGACCTCTAGTTTGTACCATTTTCTTTTCCTTCTAGGAAGATCGTGCTGTTAGCAAGACTGGCATCAGCAAGTAGTCCTTGGTACTGGTGGTTCTAGATTTCTTAGAATTTTATATAACTTGTGACATTTATTTAAATGGGTTTGTTTCTTTGCTGTTCCTATTCCATGTTAGCTAGATAGAACTCCTTGGGGTCACTCATCTCTTTCTATGCCACTTCTTCATCACTCACAGAATCATTAATTTGCCTTTGCAGTGTTTCCTCCTGAGGGTTCCTTGTTCTGAGTTAGTGGAGCTGCGAGCTAATGTATATTTCACAAATATGGCTGGGAAGGGCCTTGGGGCATGAGTTGGAAGGACTTTTTTCTTTTCTTAAAAAATGTACCACAATTTTTTTTATGTCAGTCTTGAAGAAGTATGTGCCCTGATTAAAGATAAGACCAGTAAAAACATACCTATGCATATTAATTATGACAGACAGAACTGTGTTCAGGTCAATTCAAATCATAAGGAGTTACTGAACACCTACTGTGTGCCAGGGACTTTGCTGGGCTGTCTGGGAGAAAGGAAGAAAAAGCATGGTTTTTCTCTCAAAGTATTTGCAATTAATTGGGGAAACGAAAAATAAGCATGTGGACAGGAAAACAAAGATAAAAATATGTACTATTTCTTCTTTATTATTATTTTATTTTTAATTTCAAGTATACAGTACATTGTTTAGACACTTTTCTACTTTCCAAAACAAGCCCCTGATTGCTCTTTTTTCCTGCTAGCTCTACACATAGCCATTACATTACTGGTGACTTCATTTCTTATGTCATGCTCCCCATCCCCATGACCATCTATGAAATAGTAATTTGTACTTCTTTAACTATTCACCCCTTTCACCTCAGTTTCCCTCCCCTCTTGCCATCACCAGATTGTCCTCTATATTAGTGAATCTGTTTTTGATTAGTTTGTTATTTTTGTTCCTTAGTTTCCACATATAAGTGAAATCCTATGGTGTTTATCTTTCTCTGTCTGACTTGTTTCACTCAGCATAATAACCTCCAGGTCCATCCATATCATTGTGAATAGTAAGACTTCCTTTTTTTATGGCTGAGTAATATTCCATTATATATATGAACCATAACTTCTTTACTCGATCATTTGTTGATGGGCATTTAGGTTGTTTCCATATCTTGGCTGTTGTAAATAGTGCTTCCATGAACATAGAGGCACATAGATCTTTATGAATTATTGTTTTGGTTTTCTTTGGATGAAAACTCCAAAGCAAAATTGCTGGGTCAAAAGGTAGTTCCATTTTTAATATTTTGCAGACCCTCCATACTGTTTTCCATAGTGGCTGTGCCAATTTGCAATCCCATCAACAGTGTATGAGGGTTCCCTTTTCTTCACATCCTCACAAACACTTGTTCTTTGATTTCTTGATGATAGCCATTCTGACAAATGTGAGGTCATATCTCATTATGGTTTTAATATGCATTTTTCTGATGATTAGTGACCTTGAGCATTTGTTCATATGTTTATTGGCCATCTGTATTTCCTCTTTGGAGAAATATCTATTCAAGTCTTCTGCCCAGTTTTTAATTGGATTGTTATATATTTTAGATATTAACCTCTTATCAGATGTATCATAACTGAATATCTTCTCCATTTAGTACAGTTTCTTTTTGGTTTGTTAATGATTTCCTTTGCTATGCAAATATATACTATTTACTGATAATGAAAGAAAAGGTGTTACAAAGTGGATTTATTTATTGATTAATGAACAAATAAATTGTATAGGAACAAACAGTCCTAGACTAAAAGAAAAATGAGATATCTTAAGCTATAATAAATGGGAGAATGAGGAAATAGGCTTGTTTGGTCTTAGATCTTCAAGTCTTAAGTATATGTCTTAAAGTGTGTGTAGAATATGAATACATGTACAAAATTAAAAACATGTAAGATGACTGAGAATGGTCAGAACAAATGATGGTTGTGAAATGCATGACACGTCTGTAGTAATGGACAAGTGAATGAAAACTTTAGCAGTCAGAGACAAATTATGGAGGTAATAGAAGCTAAGCTTGACAAGTTAAGACTTCTCCATGGGCAAAATTTTTGCTCAGGACAGAGGGACATAGTTAGAACTCCAGTATATGGAGATATTTTGAGTGGCAATAATGAAAGAGGAAAACATAAAACATAGAGACCAGGAAAATGATGATGCAGCGAAGCCCATGTGAGTGAGGCTGAACAGATAGGGTACAGTAGGAACCAGTGACAAAAACCCTGGGAAGAAGAAAATTGACTGACTCCAAGTGCCAGGACTCTTCCTGTTCTCCCCATACATTTTTCTCAGGGTCATTGCATCAGTTGATCCCTCTGTCTGTCATGTACATCTCCCAGAGTGACAGACTTGGTTCTTTTTTGTCTTGCATGTTCTCAGAAAGCTTTCTCTCTATAAATGCTCCAAAAACTTTCTATCAAATTACATTGCCTTATTCTCATTTTACAACTTTTTACTATACCCATGTATTTTACTCATCATTTATTCACTCATTTATTTGCTTGCTTATAATCTGACTCACTTGATGAAATGTAAGCTCTGCAGGCAGAGGCTTTGGCTACAGTGGTTCATGACTATAATCTGCAGCATGCAGAATAATGACTGACACATAGTAGATGCTCAATAAATGCTTGTTGATAAAAGAATGACAATGAAAGAAACAATGCAATGATGTAAGCATAGTTTCTGGTCTGTTGCCAATATTACCATGTATAAGGCATGATAATGAGTTTATGCTTGTGGGATTGCAAATTGAAGTGTTTGTGCCAACAACTAATAGAAAATGTTACCCCCAGGAAATTAAATGTTGTGTCAAAGAACAGATATGAGAATTTTTGTTCCCTTATCCTGAGTGCCTGTAGGACTGATTGAGGATCCCTTTGAATCCACTGAGAGCATTTCCTATAGGTTCTAATACACCAGCAATATCTCCAAGGTCCCCTTCCTTCCAGTGCTAATACTCTATGATTATAAGTTACTGAATTCATAATCCAAATCAATATTCTTTTTATATAACTGCTCAGCTAGGGTAGCCACACGCTTATTCCACTGAAACTTCCAATATCTAAAACATTTATGAATGTTACCATAGGGGCCAATATTCATAGCTTATTTCAAGAACCACAAAATTAAATATATCTCATAACTTTATACACTTCAGTTGTTGTTTAAAGTTTTATGATGGAAACCACTAATTTTTTAAAATGAGCATTGAAATGCTTGCTAAAGTTGGTTCAGATTTCTGTGTTATCTGGTTTTGTGCAGTGAAATGTCAGAAGTGTAAACCGAACTTTATATTAAACTATTTATTTGTGATTAACCAAGAATCAACTGAGTCAAGATAAAAGTCTGAGGTTTATTCGTATTTCTGTGCAAGGTAAACATAATATCTTGTTTAGAAGGCTTCTGAAGCATTTCAGCAAACATATTTCATTCTGATGAAGAGCATTCAAAAGACCCTTATTTGGGAGAATTATTAGAGTTATAAGGTATCTATATCTACCCAGCATAACTTATGCTTATCCTGTCTCTGCAACAGGCGGAATGGATTCCTTACATGGGGGTGGGATGGGAGGAACAACATGAGTAAATGACCCGAGGTGACTAGAGTGAGAAAATTTGCTGTTTCATCTAAGCAGTATTCATTTTTGCTTAGGCAGGAGAGCCAGAAACCTAATTTTAATTGCAAAAGAATATGGTTTTTGCCCCGAAAAGATTTTGTTACTATTTGTTCACTGTTATTGAAACTATTTTTAGTAGCAGCCTAAACATGTCATGAGGATGTTACATAGAGGACTTAAGCGGTTCTTCTAATTTAAATCTACCCATTGCCAGTAGATGAGTTGTGTGAGTCTCCACTGGGAGCATCCTTTAAGGGTATGTGGGAGGAGGGAGGAATAAGGGAAGAAAAAAATAGACCTGTAGGAAGATAATGTGAGAAAAGCAAACCAGGGCTTCCAGAAAGGGCTGCGCTGAACGTCACAATTTTGCTCCTAAACCTTGTTCAAAAGTCACTTTATTATTAAAAGAAGCTCTGGAAACCAAGGAAAATAACTATAGCAGTGATTTTCTTCTCTACAAAGTCCCACAGTCCCGCTTGAGAAAATTCCCTTGGTCTAGAAACAAGTTAGATTAAATATCCTATGGAGTAAAGGTATAGTGATGTGATTATGGACTTTTTTTCCTGAAGGTACTGGCCACCAAAATGTTTCCAACAGCACAATCAGCTCAGTTATCATGGCCACATCAAGACACATCTCAGTGGACTCAGTGTAGATATTATTACTATTGGGGAGGAGTTGGTATTTCTTATAAAATGAAGGCTCCACAGCCTATTAAACATGGCATTTAACATGACATCAAATGAGCTTGACTCTATTATTTCCTGAGAATGTCTGGCTTGGAGTCTCTGAATGATGTTGATAAAATCTTAGAGGAGTACCCTTCAGCCCCTTCATCTAGAGAAGCCATGACTTCTCATCCTATTCTATCAGTCTCTTGCAAGGGGAATGCTATTTAGTTCAGTGAACTATTAATAAGTGGTGCTCTGTAAATGCTAGTTGATGATGATGATAATGATGGCAATGGACTTACTTGATTCAAAAAGAAATATATATATTTCAGTTATATTCAGTCTTGAGCAAGGGTCTTCCTTGACAATGAAGATGTCACATTTTTTCCTCACTCTGTAAGAAAATGCTTTCAGTTTTCCATTTTCTAAATAAAAATTCTAGAACAAGATTATGACAGTAATGCTTACATTTAGCTTCAATTAGCAACCACTTCTGAGCTGAACAACATAATGCTTTGGTAAAAGAAATGGAAAAATGTATTAGTCTGTCAGTCTAAATACATTTTTTTTAAACCACACAGATTAGAGTACTACATTGAAACATAGATTTTTAAGTTTTTCTTCAAGCCATAAATCTCTTCTCAATCTCTAGAATTCTTAAATTTCAGCATTTGCTGGGTGTACTGTTGAATGCTTATGATCACTGTTATTCTCCTCCAAGCTCTCCAAGCCACAAATGAGATAGATGATTCTCACGCGTGGTTGAGAAATTCCTTTTACTGGCTGGAGTTGTGCAGGCTAGAAATAGCTCTTTTCAAAGTACTCTGGGAAATGATTCTAAAACTTGGGCAGAGAAAGAAGAACATGAGGTTGCATACTGGGGTGTCTGGGCATAGAAGAAAAAAGAAAAGGTGGTACACAGACACATTTTATCCTAGGAAAATAAAGTGAATTTAGTACAAATAAGTTTCATGTTTATTTAGTTATATCTGATAATAAATTGGATATATAGAAAACTCCATGCCTTGTAGTCAAAGAGTAGAACATTAGGAATGTATAATTTTCATCTTCTAATCAGCTTGCCTGATAGGCAGAACTATCACCAATTTATTCATTCAATAGCTATTAATTGAGCAATAACTATCTATCAGGCCCTGGGATTATATCTGCTATGTGAAGGCAGAATCAACCTTATTTGCAAAGAGCCCCAATCTTGAAGGAGAAGAGATAGGTAAATATGCATCTGAGGTAGTGAGATAAGTGACAAAGTGGTTTTAAAAGGCTCTGGTGAAGTACAAAGAATAAAAACACCCATTTGGAAGGTGGGACACAAAATGTCGAGGATAGTGCACAGAGGAGATGATAACCAAAGTGAGGGATGATTTGGAGTTTATCAAGAAAGATGGAAAGGCCATTCTGGAACATGACAGATGCACTGGCACCAGCAGCATGCTGCAGGGATGATTCAGAAAGCTTCAGGAACTCTTGTGTGATTTCAGTATGTGTCCTTTTCACACCAGTGATCCATTTTGCAGTTAGAAAGGTAGAGAGGCACGAAATTATGGAAGACTTTTCGTGTAACTTGTATGGATTTGAGCATGATGCAGTTCTCAACTGTACCAAGTGTGAAAACTCATCTTAAAATCATTTTTTACAGACTCACACATGAAAATTAGTCACTAAATAAGAAAACACATAGCAAAAACTATAATTCAGCAATGTGCTTATAGGAATTTCTACTTTATTAATCACTATGGAAATATTTATTGAGCACTTACATTGTGCCATTCACTGTCCTGGGAAGAAGAGATGAACAGATTATAAGAAACAATTCCTGTTCCTAAATTGCTTAGTGTCCAGTGAGGGAACCAGTAGTCAACAAGCCATTGTGATAATTTCAATAATGGATGCCTGATAAGTACAAGAGAAATAAAAAAGATAAGCTTTCCTGAAAGTGTTAGGCAAAGTGTCACAGAAAGGCTTAATTTAAAAAAAAAAAATTAGAAACTTTCTGGAAAGAAGCATTGCTATAATAGAAGTCATTCCAGAAGGAGAAAATAATTTGTTCACAAGCTTAAATGTAGGGAAAAGCAAAAAATGAACTTAGTGGAACAGAAGGAGGTCAAAAGGCTAAGAAATTATGATTGAGAATTTTATCTAATTTTATCTGATTTGGAGAATGGAAATGGAATTAGTGAGTTCTCCAGCTCTGCAGTGGTTGAGCAGATCCTTGACCATTTATTTTGGTGTTAGGACTCGTGGGTATAAAAACTTTTAATTAGAATGCCCAGTTGTTACCAGAATCTGTAGCATTCTCTGCTCAGTTGGAATATCACAGTTAAAATAATAGCGGCTTTGTAGAATTAAATAATATTATAAAAATGGGAATCAAATTGAAATTATCCATGCTACTAATTTGAAAGTACAGATCAGAGAGACAATATGAAAATTGTACTCTCTGCATTTTAAAAGTGCTATTTGTCACTACTTTGCCATCTATTATTATTCCACAATGATTAAACTTTTCAATTACATGTTACATTATATTAGGCTTTAATCATTAATTAGTTCACTCACATAAAACTCCATGAGGAAAGAGAAGGATTTTATTACAAACTGTTTCACAGATGAGAAAACAAAGGCAACAAGGTTAAGTGGCTTCCTGAATTCCTTCTATCTGGTCCGGGGCTGGCAGGTTTGGTGTCGGGCCCCCTGCATTGCCAGCCTGGCATGCCTCCTTGATTTCTTCCCCCAGCCTCTCACACCCCACTAATTGGGAATGGGTGTCCCTGGTGTTCTTGAAAATTAATGATATTCAGAGCTACAAGATGTATCTGTTGCAGCCTATGTTTGTTTACTTGTGACAATTAGCGACCATCTGCTCTGGGGGTGATAGTATTAGGCCCTCCTTATTCTGGAAGGAAAGAGTTGTCTAAGGCCTAGGCTCTTAGGGCAGAGTCAACAAATGAATAGGACCTGGGGTCTCTGGAGAGAGGGGGAGCCTATTTTTCAGGCATGTAGGGAAAGCAAACTGAGTTTTTTATTCTCTATTGTTGCCTCTCCTTGTTCTCCATCCTTCGTCTTTAAGCCATGCTTCCTTTTCCTAGTCAGTTCCCATGAAACTAGCAGAGAGGCTGCTGAAGAGGCAGTATGGTCTCCTGGACCTTGGCCTTCTACCCAAATGAGTGTGGTAGAGTTCACAGGACGAGCTTGTCTCCACACGCATTTCACATCAAGGGGCTGACTGTGGCATGGGAATAGCATGGAAGAGTCAAGGGAGAGGAAAAGTATGGGACCAGACAAGGGAAAGAGTGTGAGAAAGGAGTTGCATAGTGACAAAGAATGTCACTAGCAACTTCTTTGTGGGAATGTTTTGGACTTTCTGGGATCATAAACTTTTCATGTGCTATTTGTCACATGCTTTAATGACTAAGGAGGACTGGACAGCCTGGTAAATATATTCTGACCTACTGCATGGCTGATTTTCAAGATAACTGAAATTCCCAGGATTCATGACTATTCCCTGGCAGACACTGCTAACCTGACAAAAGACTCAGGGGAACCTGTATTTCTCAGGCTCATTCTGCATCTCAGCTGAGGTCTTGTTCTGGTTGCTTGAGATTATGGTTTCTCTTTACTTTTACTTCTATTTCCGAGCCTGTCTTTGCCTCCATTCCTATAGTCTCCTTTTTAAGCCTGATTTTTGTTTACTGTTGAATGAAGCATACCTGTTTTGTGTCTCCTGCCATCATTATTGAGGCTGCTTTTCTAGCTCCCCTTTCTCCATTTGTCAGAAACCAACACCAAGGAGAGCACTGGCTTCAAGTCTAATATTGTAGAAACTCTTGAAACTGGTATCTCTCTTTCCTGCATTCTTCCCAGGACTTTTGCATTTGTGGAGATGATGGCTATGGCTGACACATGACCTATTTTTTCTAGGGGAAGAATTCAGAGTTGCTGATGACTTCTGATGACCTTGACAGTGGTGTGCTGGAGCTGGCTTCCATTGGCTTGCAAAGCTGATTGTGCATACCTCTTTCTCAGTGATGCTGGGAGTTTGAAGTTGGCTATATTGGGTGTATTTAGACAATGGGAATTGGCTAAACTTACACATCACGTCTTCTTTTCTAGAGAGCCAGTATACCAGCACATCATTACTGCTGCTGATGTCCTGCTAGGTGGGCTATTAAAGCTATTCTTGTCTGATCCCCTATTTATATCTCATGATTCAGTGGTGAAGTGTTCAATGCACTGAGTTGTGGTATTCATAATGTTCTTGGCTCAAGTTTTCCCGGAGGCAGGTTGCAGAGTAAGCACAGGAGCAGAGCCTAATCTAGTCACATTTCAGGTTGCTGGCATGTTCTGCAGAAAAAAAATTCAGGCTTAGAGCCAGGAACCCTGTGAGTTTCTCTCTCAGCTACATGGTATAGGGCAATTATTTTTTTGCTCAGCTCACCTATCTGTTAGATGGGGACAATAATTTGCTTTCAAATGGCTCTTAGAAGCTTGTTCGGAGAAGCAAATGGAATAGAGTCTGATAAATGAGAGGGTCGGATATGGCCAAAGAGCATGGGCTTGGGAATGACTTGGCTCAAAACCTGCATTTGTCCTTTGATGAGCCACCTCACCAGCTCATCAATTTTAAGATTCAGCTAATGACACTAAATAATCAAATGAAGCAACAATGAAATGAAGTAACCTTTTAAAAAATGCTTAGGACTTAATAAGTGGTTATTGTTATTAATACTGCTTTGAACATGCTGTACTAATTCAAAGGTATTATTATTTCATCTTAGCATATGGAATAGCTATCATGATCACTTTGTCTAGTACCTGGCTTAGAATAAATGTTCAGCAAGTTTTTAAAAGAACTTATGAAATTCAGCAGGGTTATCTTCAGTACAGTTCAAGTTCAGATGATTGACTTGCCTGACTAACCATACTCCTTAGAGAGAAGAGTTTTTGCTTCAGATAAAACATTTTTGGCAAAGTGACTGAAAGTTGTCCTTCAAAATCTGAAGAACCTGGATACGTAAGTAAGGAAAGCTGGTAATAAATTGCCTTAATAGATGTAAGACATTATAGATTTTATCCCAGTGGGAACTTGAGAATTGTCATAAAAGTGGCACTTACATTCTAATTTCCTGGGGGTTGTTTGTAAGATTCTTGTAAGTATCCTCTTGGGAATTAACCTATTCACATTCAGGATGAGTATTCAGCCTGAAGAATGTATTCAGCTGATTTCTCTTAGAAATGTAAATCAAGTCAAGAGTTACATGTTTATACTTAATGGAAAAGCAGCACCCCTTCTATATCACCCCAGCACAGAAAGCAAATGGGACTTCGTTATTCTGTGTATATATCATGGGGAGGCAGCAAGTCCTATTTATGGTGAGAAAGTTATTTTACTTATTAGGGTTATTAGTTCCTTTTCATTTTTTAGGTTAATACCTTACTCCTGAAGAGAAAATAATTATGAAATAGTTACTAGCTGCCATACAAAAGGATCTCATTCATGATGAGCTAAAGAGAGAGACAGCCTCTCTCTGAAGGAGGGAGGAGTGGAAATGGATTGTGGAATAAGCCTGATGTTTAAGGTCCTCTAGAATGGGAGTCCTTAATCCCTGGGCCAAGGACCTCAACCTAACAGTGGCCTTTTAGGAAACTGACTGCACAGCAGGAGGTGAGCAGTGCGAGAGCCTTCAAGCATCATCTCTATTTGCAGCCACTCCCCAGTGCTAGCACTGTCTCCGATCCACCTCAGATCATCAGGCATTAGGTTTTTATAGAAGCACCAGCCCCTGGTGCCAAAAAGTTGGGGACCGCTGATCTATAGTATAGTACTGGGCAAACTGGAGCTAGTTGCTTAGCTTTTCTAAGTTCCAGTTTCTACATTTGAAATATGAGGAAGACATTTGCTACTTTCTGGAGTAATAATAATGATTAAAGTTGCTCATTTATGGGCAGATGAGTGTCAGGCACAGATTCTGAACCAATATTATTCTCCCCAATCCTAAAAGTATTGGTTATGAATTAACCCCATTAAGGGAAAGAAAAAAGAAAAAACAATGACACTAAAGTATGGTAAGAAAGACTTTATTCAAAGGAGTATGGGTAGAGGGAATATTACAGCAGGTATAAGGATCTCTGGGTTGGAATTCTTCAATAGGGGAGGCAGATGAGGTTTAACTCTGAATCTAGCAAGTGGGAATTTATAGCCAAGGAGCAGAATGCAGTCAGTGCATTGAAAATGACTAAGAGGAAACATCAAGGTTAAGGGAGAATTCTAGCTACACCATTCTGACATGATTCTTGCTGAATGTGGGCCACAGTGGTCAGACATTACCTGTGGGTGGTGGAGGATGATGAACCAGATCAGATATGGCCGGTGTCAGGGGGATTCTGGTTAAAGTGACTTAGCATGATTCTTGCCAAATTGGACCATGCAGAGATAAAGACAGAAGTCCAAAATTCAGGCCTAGTTAGAAAAGAGTTCAAGGGAGACTGAATAGAATTTAATCAATGAGAGAATCTTTGCCACCCCAGATGGTACATTTGTTTCTAATTGCCAGGGTAATAGCAAATTCAGATAAGAGTATAGAGGTAAAGAAAAACCGAGAGCTGAGAGCATTTCCCTAAAAGGTGAGCCTGTTCAGAGCTCCAAGTGGCATGCTTGTGGCAGGAGTGGGTATAGCACAAGGGGGAGGAGCCTCCCCATAGTTTACAGTTTTGCTTGCGCCAGTCAAGAAACTTACAGACCCCCTACCCCTGGAAGTTCTGTAGAATTGTCAGAATTGGGGGAGGCTATCTAATTATGATGTTTAAGAAGTAGCCCCACCTAGACCACTTACCAGAGGAAATAATTCCTTTGATTGAGAATTCCATTCCCCAAATTGAACATCAAGAAAAAGAATGGTACTTTGTAAAAAGTTCCCAGGAAAATATAATTGTTGCTTTTTTAAAAAAAAGGCAAGATCAGTCAGACGAATAAAGATGTATGGGTTAATTGCTAAATCCGTGTCTCACCTGCATTTTTTATGTGGCAGATATGAATGCTTTATAGGTAATGAGGTCCTCACCGGAGAGTTATGGCCTAACGGCCTGACATTTGTAAAGCTGTAAAATGTAGGGGGAGATTTAACAAGCAGGATGAGCTGCCCTCCTGCATATTAACACAATTACGCACCTATGCACATGTCTAGGAGTAAATAGTGTATTTATGGCATTAGGATTCTCCAAAGGATATTAAGCAGACATTGCAATTTGCATTTTAATTTTCTTACAAGAAAACCTTTCTATTTGTCTTGAAATGTCTAGAAGCTCTAAGCTTTTTTAGCTGCTCCAGTGGTCACTGCCTTCATGCCGTGTTTTGCAGCAGAGCTTGCAAGCCTGATGGTACACTCAGGTCCCAAATTTTACAGCTGGGCACATAGGCTGGGGCAGAGCATGGTTCAGGTTTTCCAGCATGGAGATGCTTCTGCACTGGGAGGCTGGAGGTTCTGGAACACCATGAGGTTTCGATGCCCACCTCCATGTTGCTATCAGCTAGTCTATAATATTTGGCTTTTCTGTTCCTTGTCTTACTTCTTTCCCTAAAACTTTTGGGGGACCTTATCAGTCTGTTAGAATGGCCTAACTCTTAAAATATTTGTATTTAAATTATGAGAAGAATTTAACATTGTTGGGCCACTAGCAGAAGTGAAATAAGTTATATAGAGAATCAGTTAAAAGAGGGAGAGAATATTTCAACACTGGTCTTCATCTTAACCCATGTTTTTCTGTCAAAAACCCACAACCTCTACCCTACCTGAGGTGGGCTTCCCTGAACTGCAGAAGCTTAAATACTTCCTCTTGCTTTCTGAAGCCCTAATGGTCTGGGGTCCCTGTCTTCTAGCATGGCTACCAGGGCCCTGGAGATCTTTGAGAAGCTGGAAATGTTTAGTTTATTTCTGGTTTGGATTGAGCAAACTAAGGGCAGCTACTTATAAAGTTGAGAATTACAGAGTCCTCTGTGACTTTGCTTATGTATCCCTACTTTTCTGTGTGTCTTCCTTCTCCTTTGGTCCCCAAGTTTCTGCCCTTTAAATAGGGGTTAAAAAAGACCCATATTTATGTGGCTTTTCCTGACAACCCCAGGGGACACTGATCTCCCTCACTGAGCTACCATAGCGCAGTAAACCAGGTCTTCTTCATCTTATTGTAATCTAATTTAGCACTTTTCAAACTGTCATATGCCTATAGATCACTTGGGGACCTTGGTAAAATGCAAATTTTGATCTTACACCTGGAATGGTGTCTGGGATTCTGCATTTTAGGCAGACTCTCAATGTCTAGAGTCTGAGTTGTGTGTATGATCTTAACTGCCCAACTATGTATAAAATGGTCATGAATTGTAAAATCTTGGCCCTGTACTGCCTATATGGCACACTCAAAAGCAGGCGAGGTGGGATCATGTGATCTTTGATAGTGGAAACAGGAGGAAAGACAATCAGGTGCATGGATGGTAAGATACTCAGTTTCAAAAGCTGTGAAGGGTCAGATTTTACCCGATTTGCAAGCTGACAAATTAAGTTTCATGGATGCTGGAAGAAGGCACAAGATTCCTGAGTCAGACAAATGACAGTTTGTTACTCTCAGCAGTAATAGTTGTCAGAGTGTCATCGTTTGTTCTGGTTTTCCAAGCCCCAGTTGGCACAGGGCACTGCAACAAGGACAAGGTGGCCTCTGAATATGCAGTGGGCTGCATTACAGGAAAGGGACCTGGTGCTTAGGAAATGCCGATTATTTTGAAAGGGGCTGAAAGTAAACCTTTTCATCCTTGACCTTGGAGACAGACATTCTGTCATTCTGGACAGTGAACATGTCTGGCTTCTACTCCAGAGGTAGATTCTCTATCTTTCAAAGGTTTTACTATTCAGGTACCCTTGAAAAGATACTCTGGATCAAAAGCTATCAGAGCCTCTGCTCACAAGATATGCAGAAATGTGAAACCCATGGAGGATTGTGTTCCAATACACAGGTGAACTTGTTAGGTGGATTGGATGACACTGAGGTATGGGTTTTCTATAGCTGCTATTACAGACTACCACAAATGAGTGGCTTAGAACAAAAGAAATTTATTCTCTCTCAGTTCTGGAGGATGAAAGTCCAGATCAAGGTGTCAGCAGAATCATCCTCCATCTGAAAGCTCTCGGAAAGAATTCTCCCTTGATATCACTTTGCTTCTTATGGCTCCCAGCAGTCCTTGTCATTCCTTGGTTTGTAGATGCATCACTCTAATCTCTGGCTCTTTTTCTCATGACTTTCCTCCTTTTGTGTCTATGTCTCAATATCTCTAAATATCCCTCTCCTTGGAAGGATGCTGGTCATTGGATTTTAGGACTCACTGTAATTCAGTACGACTTTAGCTTGATTATATCTGCAAAGACTCTATTTTCAAAAAGGTCCTATTCACAGGCACCTGGGGTTAGAACTTCAGTACATCCTTTTGGAGAATAAATTCAACCCACAGCATTTGAGTAATAAAAAAGAAATTCACCATCTGCTTCCAGTATGAAAAATAAGAGTTGCGAACACATGCCTAGACTAATACTTAGCATTGTGTAGCAGCAGCCAATTTGAGAGGAGATGGATGTGTAGCTGTATGCTGTTTCAGCAGGCATTTCCTTTGTTAGTGAAGAGTTGCTTAAGGTCTGAGAAAACCAGGATGAAATAATTCTACATTTCCTGCTAAATCTGGAATTCTTTCCCAATCATTACTATCTTTATTTTTCCCCTTAAATAGAATAGAGCTCCTTCCTCCTAAAGACTACTCTTTTGAATGTCTATCCCCATTCTGTTCTCATATTTTATTATGAATCTTCATTTATAGATCTCCCCACCCCACCAGACTAATTTGCCATCGAAAGCCTCATTAATTATGAAAGACTTTGTTCTTTCTCAAAAAGAGGTGTAGGTATTAGTTCCCACTGAACAGATTAGAAAGGCAGTTTGAGGTAAGAAGCTTGTTCTGTTGCTCTTATCATTGTCACAAATGCCAGACCTGATTAATGCACCTTCATTCCTGCATGGATACCACACTCAAAGTTATGTAACTAGACTTTCTCCTTTGCCTGAGTGTCTGAGTCTTTTCCTTTTTTTAAATCTCACATTTGAGATAAGACCTAAGGATATGCAGTAGAAGGAGGACAAAGCCATTGGCAATCCCACAGTTAGGTGCCTCCAGCTCCTTCTTGTTTCTCAAGAAGCTCTTTTTTTTTTTTTTTTTTTTTTTTTTTTGCTTATAAAACAGTGCTTGTTGCATTCATAGGGTACAGCTGTGACAGGGGATGACCAAATATGCATTGGATGAACAAGAACATGGAATACAGAGCTGCCTTATTTGTCTTCAAGAATTTTAGGAGAGGTTGTGCAGGGGAGAACAACATGTCCTTCTATTTTCTTAAAATTCCATGAAAGTGAAGGCCAGTCTGACAAAAGTTTCATATAACAAAGCTTTGTCTTTGTTTCAGAGCCTAAGCCTATAGTGAAAATTTGCTGATCTGGTTGTATTTTACTACAATGAAAAACCACATGACAGATGATCATGGGGTTTTATTCTCGGTCCAGCCCACAAAGCGGTTCCTGTCTATAGCACAAATCTTCTCTTGCTTTCGGCACTGCTTCACAAGAAGAATAAAAAATTTTGTGGCTTCCCCAACTCTTTATTTTAGCAACCATGTTCATTCTTCTCAACCCCTCAGAACCCAATAGAAAATTTGCCTAAATCCACTAATCCACCCCCGCATTCCCTGCCACACACACCCACCAGATTGGACTCTTAAATAACCTAAACTTGGCTGTAATAATTTTCCTCTCTTATTCAGAGTTCACATAGTCATATAGAGGCACATACATATATTTCCCTCCTTTGTTTTGGGAAGGCTCCATTATTGGTCAGGCACTGTACTCAACACTGAAGAGAGAAACACGAATGTTCATCCCTGTGTTGTAGGAGCTCATTTGTAGGTAAGTTGGGTCAGGTGTATGGTATGAGGAGGAAAGACAGACAGACAAACCTATCAGAAGGAATAAACACCATTTATTGTGTACTAAAAGAGCCAGGGTGAGCTTCCAGAAGAAGCAGAGGACTGAAAAGAGCTATGAAAAATACATAAAATCAGGTGGAACTGTGGATTAGAGTTTTAGGAAACAACACATGCAAAGGGCAGGAATCTGTACTTGGGCTTGCAAATGGTTCAGCTTGGCCATCAGTAGACACTCAGTTTCTTAAATGATGTTTAGGGAGGCCCTCATTCTCTTTTAATACCAGCTAAACAAAAGGATAAGAATGCCCAGTGGGGTTCATTAAAATGGGTGTGAAATATGTGGCATGCAGAAATGCGAATGTACATTGCTGTACATTGCAGTACATTCACATATATATTTAAAAAATGGAAAGAAAAACCTGGTCTTTTGTGATGAGCTATGTCACTCTCTCCCATTTAATGTGATTAACAGCATCATTTAATAGTTGCACAGAGCTTTCTGTGCTGATCCACGACTCCTGCGTAGCAACCATTCCCTTTTATTCTACACATTAAGGCACAAGACAAAATGGCAATATGGTTACCAGCTGTAAAAGAGAATAATCTGAGAGAAAAATAAAATCATACAGTACTGTGATTCTTTGAATTGTTTTTGAATTTGGATTGTTTCAAATATATGTGTTTCTTTTTTTCCTTTCTGTGAGAGGTCCCTGCATCTCTAGTTAATGGAAGGAAACACTTGGGTGCTATTTGTGTTGGCAGTGCTATGTTCTGCTTCTAAGTTCAGGACTGGGTGGTCAGGAGCAGCGCAAGCAGCTAGATCTTTCCACTACCCCCTATCTGTTTCTCCTAGTTTTTGGACAGTGTGAATGAACCTCAGGGCTGTGTGGAGAGAGGCGGTGAGGGCAGAGAGTAAATACCAGGAGCTTATTACCAAATGAACCTGAAGAGGAGGGTTGTATGGGTTTAATTGTCCGTGTAGAATGAGTCAGCCAGCCTTAGATGAAAAAAAAGATAGAATGGGAAAGGTCGTATGAGAGGTGATGGGAATATCTAGAGAAGCATTTTGAAGGTTAGAATAAAATACCCTCTTCATAAATGAGAGGAAGGACCACCTAATGTGTATATATGTCTATTTTTTATTTTTCTTCTTTGGTATTGACTTGGCCTTGTATATTTGGGAAGTTTCAGAAGAAAATAACTCACACATACATATATTAACAATAGGCTTGTCCGAGTTTTTAATTCAGCTTCATTTGAAGTTCTTTATTTATGAAACTTCCGTTTTGTGTTCTTCATTATGCTGATGGAGCTACACAAGGAGAAGATGCTGAACTCACAGTGCTTTGGGGGGAAATGAGAATACATACAGGTGTGTGTATATTCGACAGCATGGTAGAAGTCAGTTTGGTGCTCCCACAATAAGTTAATATTAATTAAGCATTTACTAAGTGCAAGGTACGAGGAGGTGCATGTGAAAGAACATAGTCTTTGCCATTTTCAGCCTGGGTTTCTTGAGACTCTTTGAGCCTACATTTCTGCATTTGTAAAATGAGGATGATAGAAAGCATCTGATCACACTTGAAAGTGATGAGGGCATAGCAGCTGGTTCAATACATGACACAATTGCCATGTGACCAATTGTCTACACATAAGTCTAGGTTTCTAGGGATGGAATTTCTTGATCTGAGTGCCAGGCTTCCTGGGATCAAGCTTCCCATAGGGACAACTCTAATTCTGTAGAGTCTTAATAGTAGTCATTAGTGGGGTTCCTGATCACTGCCTTTCTCTAGCTCATGTTAGAAGACATACCAAATCTTAAGTCAAACCAGGGCTTTTACTAGCTGTGGGGTACACACACCCTCATTATTACTCCTTCACTGATCTAATTTCACATAAATGTCTACACTCAAGTCCCCTTTCTCCCTCTTACTCTGCTACCAGCATACCCTTCTCCTTTCATTAGTCTGACATGATAACTGCCTGTCAAATCTACTTTCCAGATGCTAAAAAGGTATAATTGAGAAATACACTAAACAAACCAATAAATATAGAATGATCATTTGAGCTCTTTCCTCAGGTTTATGATCACTTCAGGTGAGGGAAAGATGTGACTTCCCAGGGTCAACATTTGCCTTCAGTATTTGACATGTGCACCTGGAAAGTCTATATCTATAGTCTCCACCATTTCATATTATTTCCTTTCAGGACATCCTCACCTAGATTATGCTCCTAAATAATGCTATTTCAGTTGCTCATCTTCTCAGCCCTCATGTTGGCAATTCAATGATTTGTCTTTTTCTATCTTTGTTTACATCAAATATGAATTTACTACTAATGCACACTCTGTATCATGCAAGTATATGTGTGTAACTTGTCGGATAGTAGTGCTAGTAATACTGTAATTTGTTTATGTAGTACTTTGAAATTTTTAGTATGCTTTGCCTCTACTATCTCATCTATTCTTATAATATCTTTAAGAATTGGGGGTCAAGTAGAACTATATTCAACTACAGATAAGGATGGGGCAACTCAGGTGAAGTTTTTTGCCAAGGTCACACCACTAGGTAGACTCAGTCTAGATTCCAGATTTACTCATTCCAAGTTTAGTCTTTTCCACCCACAATTTTTTAACCTATTAAAGCAACTTTCAATAAAGTTTTAGTCAGTAGAATAGGTCAGCTTCTTTGGGGATACCCATGCTTTAATAAAGACATTGAATGCTTTAAATTGGGGGTGTCACTTATAAAGTTTTCCTGGTGACAGAAGGGCTTGTCTGTTGTCTATGCTACTGCCAGACTTTCATGTAATCTCACTTTCAATTATGCGTTCACAAATATTTCATATTTGTGATCTATGCACATGGTATACTATGTGCTAGATTTATAGGCAGGTTTTTAGCTAATCTTCATAAGTAGTTTATATGCATGCTTTTAGTTAAACATACAGTGAGGTCTGTTAGTATCACCATTTTTCAAGAGAAAACTGAGACTGAGAGATGTTAATTAACCATATATCAAGTAGCTGACAGATTAATCTTCACATTCAAGTCTTACTTAACACATCTAAATACTTGTCATACTCTGACCAGTCCTGGCCTCAGTCATTTCCCAGCATCCCAGAGATGGGGTACGTTGCCTGAGGCTGTTTCAGAATCACATTCATCCCACCCTCTTTGCTGACATTCCCTTACATCCTCCTGACACATTTCTCTGTTGTCACCTGGAGCAGCATGTCAAGGATACAGTCCCTGTCCTGGGAGCCCTTGAGTATTTCAGAAATGCCACATCATGACCTTGTCTTGTGGGACTGACCCAGTCCTTACTCAGGTAGTAGCCCTCTTATACCTGAGCCCTACTTTCTCCAACCCAAAGCAGAACATTAAGCACCTGGAACCCTTTAATATCTGGTGCATTTTACATGGAAGTCAAACCATTAGCCACAGCTGGGTCGTTCTTTTTGACAGCAATTCCTGAAACTAAAATCATGCCTCCCACATACTCCAAGCTTTTGTTATATTTTTCCCGTGTAAAAGAGTGACATTGTCATGGCAGAGTCTGTCTCTGGCTCCACCGAAGCATAACAACCTTTAGCTAGAGGACAGCACTTCCGTGGATTGCTCAGCTGCAGTGCTCAATTAGTCTTCCAATATTTTCCCTCTTATTTTCCCCTAACATACTGTCAAACACGTCAAACACAGAGCAGTTTTCTGATGTGGACACGGGCTCATTAGGCCCCAGCTGAGATCATTAAATTCTGTTTCTTTAAGGCTCATGGAAAGGGCAGATTTATGTTTCCTTTGATAGAGCTGGTCTTATATTTCTTCCCTATTGTGAGATGGATAGTTGGTGATGAATCAGTGATATTTCAGACTCCACTGGGGGCAGACTGGCTGCTCACAGGATTGAGATATCTGGGATAGAATAGCAAACAAGAAGCCATTGAATGAACACATACATTTCTAGAGTTGCCCCCTACCATGGGCCAATCTTAAGGATATTACTTTGTTCCTTTTAGGCAGGGTTGCTCTGCCTTGTTGCTAATGACATCTTGGGCTAGGCAATTCTTTGTTGTAGGGAGCTGTCCTGTGCCTTGTGTGATATTAGCATCATGCTTGATTTATGCTTACTAGATACCAGTGACAAGAATCCAATCAAGAATCTAAGTCATAAAATGGTGGCATAAAATCATGTGATGGTTGTCACTAGTATGGCCAGACAGGCAAAACTGTGACTCAGGGAAAGCATGTTTGCAATGACTCCCAAAATCTGTTTTGTTAACCCCCTCTTCCATTGCTAAATGCCTTTCTGCTGTTCTTGCTAGTACTTTGTGCTTATCTGCTATCTTGTAGCACACAAGAGTCCCTGCTACAGGCTAGACCCAAGTTGAAGCTCCTCGTGACTCTGTACAATCGCCTGGTTTTATTTTTCTTCTCATAATACATATGAAAGATTACTTAAATGTGTTCAGTGCTCCATGAATCCTATTGGCTAGAAAAACAATGCACATACTCATAATCTTATATTAATAGCTGTTAGCAGTTGAATGGGTTAACTCCAAGATTTATTTATTTTTTATATGTGTGTACATATATATGTATACATGTATATATATATGTGTGTGTATTTATATACACATATATATACATGTATACACACACACACACACACACACATTTTCAGTATATAAAAACTAAACAAATGAGTAATGAGGGATTTAGCCCACATAGTGGAATTGCAGCGAGATTATAAAATTAGAGAGCCTTCAAATCACACTTCTACCTATCTAGGAGAATAGCGAACAAGACTAGGCCAGTGTGCTTTAAAGTGTGTAGGTTGCTCTATATATGTAAAATATTTTTTAAATGTGTGGCCCTCAGTATATGTATTATTTATCAATTAAATAAGATAATTTTCAGGTTCTACTAAATATTGTTGAAAGTTGAATTTTATAATTTTTAGATACATTTTATTAATTGAAGTCATTGTATTTTTCTTCTATATCCCCCCAAAGTCAGCTTATTATTATGAGACTGCTTGGCCTCCTGCTCTGGAAAATCACTTCTTAGTCCTCCATGATGCGCTGAACTCAAACTCTCTGAACTGGATGCACAATTTTGTGACACTAGGTGCATGTTGCATTTTTTCTATAGAGAAGCCCAAAGCATTCATGCATTTTTAAAAGAGGTTCTTAAGTCAAAAGATGTTTAGGACCATGTATGGTGGTCCCTGAGACTGATCAGTCACTCATGCAGTGAGCTGTGGTAGAATCTGTCTTCTTTTAAACATGCAAGAATACAGAGCAGCCTTCTCATCAAACACTGGTCATTTTGGGGCCTCTGATCCTGAATCATGAGTTTTCTCAGCCTCCATCATTCTTCAATGGTAATCTAGCACTAAATATTTGAATTTTGCAAATATACAGTCACCCTGATTTAAGCTAGAAGGGATTTTAGAGGTCCTTCAGTTTTCCTCTCTGTTTTCACAGATGATAAAAGCAGAGCAGAGCACTCAGGGTCATCCAGGTCTTCTCTCTGTGTATCTATGTGCCTCATTGCTGATCTCTGGTGATAATTTTATAGTTGTTTCACTGTACAACAGTTTTAATATTAAAAAAAAAAGAAAATTACAATAGATAAGGGACCACTCGTTAGCAAATATTAAGAAATATTGAACACATTTCTAGAATTCATCTTGACTCTCACCCAGATCTCAGCATCTGGACAGTCACTGAAACAGCATCCTCATTTTGAAAATGAATGCAGATATTTGAGGAGAAACAAATTGAAATGGTGAATAAACCTCCAATATCTTAAGGAGATAAAAGGACTCTTATTTACTTTGGTCAGTGATGGGGCTGCTTTAGGGATGGATGTCACTGGAATGCGTGCATGCATGTGCGTACACACTTATGCATTAACCTATCAGAACTGTTTTTAAGTTAAATGAGGAAGAGCATAAATATCAGTGCCTTTTTCCAGACACTGTCATCGTATGATCTGGAGCAGAGAGAATTGCTGCTTGTCTCTGAAGCCTGTTGCTCATCTCTAGTGTTTCCATCTGTGTCCGCACAGGTAGGATGCTGTGGTTGCAGTCACATCTGCTTCTCCCCTGAGTCAGGAGAAAGGATGGTGACCTGTGTAATTATGTATGACTGCTGTGCTACTCTTCACTCTGATAAGAGGGGTGTTGCCTCACATTGGCAAACTGCTTCCTGTGATCCAGACTTCTGCTCCTGGGGCTTAAAGCTCATGAATTCCTTCTCCCTCAGAGCACTTGCTCATGCTTTGGACAACCCGAGGACCATTGTGAGCAATATTTTTCTCAATGTGCTCCCAGGATCCTCCTTCAGGGCTGACAAAGTCGTAATACTCTCATATTTTGTGCACTTTGTGATTCTGAGTGAGCCTGTCCAAATGAAGTTTAAAATATACTGATTTAGTTCACTTCTCTCGTACTCAGAAAGGGGGAGTGACTTGTCTCTGGTCACTTACTATGGTCACTTCTCTGTAGCCCCAGATCTTTATTTCAGTAAGCCCCAAAGCTTTTCTCTGTGTTCTCCTATTTTAATTTTGAAACAAGAGAGTGGGTTTATATCTTAGATGTCCAGTCTGGGGTTTCATAATGAGAAAACATGAAGAACGGAATCTGGTGCTCATCTTAGAGTTGAATCCAGCTAAGCTTGGCAGGACTTAGCAAGTGAAACCAGGCAAAGCAAGCATAAAGGTCCATGAACCAAAAACAAATGCTTATTGTTATAAACCATTGATTTTTAAAAAATACAACATTACTTCAGTAAGCAATGACTAAAATAAGCACTTACTATGTGTCAGAGACTCCTCTGAATGGTGGAGTTATAGTTTTGAAGAAAACAATCAAAATCTCTCTCCCAGGGAGATAATATCCCCTCCTTCCCTCCTTTCATCTTTCATCTCTTTGTGTGTGCGTGTGTGTGGGTGTGTGTGGGTGTGTGTGTGTGTATTATAACTTATGTTCATAAATGAATGTTGCCTATAATGTATGGATATACATGTGTTCACATGCCTGACAAAATGCAAAAAGCATGCTCACTCACATGTCAGGAGTAATTGACTCAAGGTGATACAGGGAAAACACAGAAAAAGTTTCTAACCAGTTCAGCCAACCTCCAAAGCCTGTGCTTTGCCCTCTCTGCTACCTAGCTCACCACTGCTGTCTTTTCATACTCTTCTAACTAAGGAGGCCCCTCAGGGAAATTCCCAGGGCAGGAAACCAATAAAGATTTCCCCATTTAAAATGTTCTAGAAGTGATCTTCCCTTTTCCACACAACAGCAAGAGCAACAGTGTCAGTGCACAGTCAAGAATAGCAGGAAAATTTTGCAGCCAAAGGAAGAGTTCCCCTGTTGACTGCCCCACATGTAGCATCCCGGGTAGACCACTGTGGGTATTCCTCTACCAGTGAGAAGAAAAACCTTTGCTTTATACAAGTATCTCATCCAAATAAGGTCTTAACATACAGTTGGAGGCTTTTATTCCCAGGAAGCTGGTAAAGGTGCATAATTGTTTGTTTCTGAGAACAGGTCATGTAACTTCCCTTTACAAATCTACCAGGTTTCAGCTGACTTGTCTTTACAAAATTCAGAATATCCAGGTCACTCAGGGCAGTGCAGACATTTGTGCTCTTATAGAAAACACCCAGGCCGACTGGTAACAATTGTGTAAATACTATGTCTATAGTTACAATTATATCTTTCTCACACTTCCACATACACATATGTCTCTATAGAGCGTACTATACTTTTCAACCATTTTTACATGTTACCTAATTCCATCTTCATAGTGGACTTGTCATTTAGGTTGAGCAGGGTTTATTTTGTAGTTCATTAATAAGCCCAGAAAATTCTCGTAGCTGGCCAAAGGTGACACAGCTATACAGTACAACCTTCAAATAGAAATCTGTTTCTAAACCCATTGTCTGATATTCTTACCACTTAAAAATGCTTAGCAACTGCTTCTTCCATTTTATGAATATCTGAAGACTTTTAACTTTTTTTAAAACCACAGGTTTCTAAAAGAGAGAATTACTGTTTATTAGATTAAATACACTGCTGAACAGCCTCCTGTGTAAGGAATGGAAAGAACAATCTTGAGTAGGTTCTAAAGTAAGAAAAAATAAGGGGTAGATTTCCAGCCTAGAGGTTGGCAACCTTGTCTTACCTGTTTATGCAGGATGCCTCACGTGAACCTGACACAGAGTTCACACTTCCCATGTTTTTGTTGAGTCAGTGAATGCATAAATGTATAAATAAGTTTTCTCACCTAACAACATTCATGGTAACCAGATCTAATCTCAGCCTTGTGTGGTGCATACCTAAGAAAAATAAGGAGCTATTTGAAATAGGGCAAATGTCCTTTTCTAGAAAACAACTGCCTCCCAGGAGTGACCCCAAACAACTTCTCTACTTCCTCATATTCCCCCAGCCCCAGCATCTGGTAACAAGTTGAAATACTATTCCTGTGATCAGTCGGATTCTTTCCCACTTTGAAGTTCTTTGCATCTGCCTTCTCCTCTCCATTTCTACCACCCAAATCCATTCCCTTATTAAGACACATCTGAACTACGGCTGTGGCATGGCTTAGCCACACAGCCCACCATAGCTTGTGAGCTATTGCTCCTGAAAGATAAAGGTCGTATTTTAGTATCTGCTCATTAGGAATAGAATGGCAACATAACATTTTTGCCTACTTTTAACGTATTTGCAAGACACTGATGTTCTTCTGCCTTTGCTGACTTTCCTCAGTGATTCTAAGTCTACTGGAGCAGACGAGAGGGAGGGAGAGTCAGAATGCTCAGGAGGGAGGGAGAGTCAGAATGCTCAGATGCCAGCTCGGTCCCCACCGTTTTCTACACCTTGGTGCAGCCTGCAAGCTTCTCAGGCTCAGCTTCTTGAGGAAAATTAAAGGTTGGGTTTAAAGTATAAGGGAAAGTATTTTAGTCTTTGAAAAATGTAACCCTCTTTAAATGTAAAACAAAAGTTACTAGCTATTGAACATATATGGTAGGAAATTTTTGTTTTTAAGTCTACAATCCTTATAAAATCCTAAAATGAGGCTTTTGTTTTACAGATGCGGAAACAGAGCTCTCTCATAAAGGACTCACCCAGCCCTAGAATATTTGGTTCTAGCGGTCATGGTCTTTCATTGATTGAAAACATGACTCTACTCAGGAGCCTCAGCATCTCCCCATTGAACAACTGACCCAAGCCAGGCTTCTCGGTTTGACATTTCAGAATCCCACAAAAACAGTCAAAAGATTCCCTGTCTGACTTCTGGATGTTTCGTTACTTTTTTCCTGACTTCCTAATATGAACTGATAGCTCTGGCTGCTACTTTTGTTTGTTTGTTTGTTTGTTTGTTTTTTTGTTATCACACCTTTCCCCTCCAGGTAAAGTTCAAAGATATTGTAAGCCTGTACCTAAGACTTACTTTCTTCCTTAAACTTTCACAGACTAATACTTGATTTTATCTTTTATTTATAAAAAGAAAAGTACCACGTGAACTCTGCTAATTCATACTAATATGTTATTGTTTAAATTGTTTCTTAAGATTGTCCTTTGTTTTCTGTGTTTATTAACATTATTTCCCCTGAAGTTCAGGGGAAATAACTCACTTTTTAAAGAGCTTTCTTAACACTTTGCAGAGAACTCTAAATTTTAGACAGTCTTGCTCAGTGGATTATTTATCTAAACATACCTAGAAAGATGGATTTTTCTCAGGAAGTTACCATCTTTGACTGTTCTTTGGTGACACCAGCTTGCTCCCTAAAGCAGTTTAATAGTAACACTATGTAAAATATTCCACATTCAAACCCCTTTTTATGTAATTGCTTAAGTCAAGCTCACAATCACCACGTAAGACATCTGTTATCCCTGTTTTGTAGGTAAAAAAAACTGGTCTAGTGGTTAAATGGGATGCTCAGGGTTAAACAGAAAGAGAGGAAATCAGAACTGGAATAGAGGTCATCTGATGTCCAGTCCAGAGTACTTACTTCCACCTCATTACACCTTCCTATCTTCTATTTATCTTATACCCAGTTTGGAGTTCTATCCATTTGTACCTTTATATCATGACATTCTGTAAGGGTGGTAATAATTGTATGCACATTAGCATAATGAAAAAGTAATTTACAGTAACTAATCAGATCATGCAAATTTTTGGCTAAGAAAGGCCTATTGAATTTGGAATTCATAATTTTGATGAATGAAACCATCTTACTTTTTGTGTGTAGGGGTTACAAGGAGTATTTGCCCACAGTCTGGGCATAGTAACCAGGCAAAGCTCATATGTTCTCTGCCAGTTATAATTTTTAGACGGAGGCTACTTTTTGTGTCTTGACCCTTTTTCCATTCCTTTATTAAGGTGCAGCTCACCTGTGAGTATGCATTATCATTCGTTCAAGCCAAGCTATCAGCTCACTGAAGTGCAGTCAAAGGCTTTTCATAGTCACGTGTAGTATATTCATAGGCCGTCAGTGGAACCAGTGGAAAATTATAGGCCTCAATAAAACTCACATGTCCATGAATTCAGTCCATGCACTACAGTTTTCAATTTGCTTCACACATTATTTCTTAAAGGTGTGCACAGGGTTATAAGATTTGATCACATTATACATTTAAAATTTTTCCACTGACCCAATTCTTACCAGATATGTCGAAGATGAAGTGCTTTCAAGTGTCATTTAATACTAACTGGAACTGAGAAGTAATAAGACAGTTTTTAGAAAATATATAGGTATATTCAAAGATTTTCTGGGATGGAGGAAAGTGTAAGTTTGAACACACTACAATATTGCTCTGGCCATCATTTTCTGAGTTATCTGAGTTAATCAGATTAAAGAGCCTGGAAATTTGATTTAATCAGGTTTTGGCAGCCAGTGTATAACTAAGCAAGTAATATGTATTAATAAAATATAATTTAAAATTAAATATGTTCATTTAAAAATATTTGTCTTAATGCTGTTCAAATGAATAAAATGTGAGCCATTATATAATTTTATATTTTCTAGTAGCCACGTTTTACAAAGATAAATAAGAACTGTAATTAATTTTAATAACATATTTTATTAAATTTAGTGTACCTAAAATATCATTTCAAATGTAATCAATATAGATATTGAGCTATTTTACATTCTTTTTTTAAAACTGTCTTAAAAATACAGTGTATATTTCACACTTAAGAAAAACACATCTTGTTTTGGACTAGCTCCCTCAGTGATATGCTGGAGACAGCTTACACTGGATTGCCAGAGCCAATTTTTAAATTTTTAGAATTTTATGAGCTGGTTGGTTGGTAGATTAAAATGGGCCACTGCGGGAATATTTATACCACAGAAATCATAAACTGTTGTAATTTTTTTTGAGGGGTAGCTGATTGTTAAATATTTACCAGCATATCACTGCCAAATAGTCACTGTAGCTAGTGGCTACCATATTGGACAGTGCATCCCTAGACAATAAAAATACTTATATATTTGTTAGATATGTTTCTTAAGCATATTTAGAACTCTCCTTAATTTGTTCTAAGAATGGCGACAGGATGGTGCTTTTCACAGTGGACACCACTTGGACAAATACCAGGGCAGAGAAAGCATTTAAACAGTAACTGAGCACCTATTAGTTTTGAGACTATAGCCAAAGCATACTGCCTCACTGTTCCATACAGTTCCATGTGGGTTTGGACTTGGAGAAATAATTGCTTTTTCTGGACTTTAAAAATATGTCTAGTTGTGAATGCTGGCATTGGCGAGGACAGAACTAGGCAAGAGAATTAGCATAAAAACAGCAAGATATGAGCTTTCTTATAGCTATCATAAGTACCAGTTTTGTTTTATGAGAAAATAGAGTTTATATTAAGATATTAGTTTATATATTTAAACTTCATTAAAGGTTATTACATCTTATTTATTAAAACATATTCATTAGGATTTTAAGATTGCCTAATATATTTCTAATGCATTACATTTAAATAATTAAATCTAATTTTAGTGGAGCAAGATCATGGGGTAGGCATCCTAGGATCTTTTATTATAAAAGTCTCTGATGTCTGTAACAAATATATGCTTTTTCATAAAAACAATAATAGCTTGCTTTTGTTGGGTATGTAACTATATGGCAGGCACTTTAAATATGTATTTCAAATGATATACACAGTGATCTTAAGAGGTGGATATTATGCAGACTGTAAAGAGTAGGAAACATAAGCTCAGGAAAGTTAGTAGAGGTTCAAAGTCAGCCATGTGGCAAATGAAAAATCTAAACAGTGAACTAAGGCCTTTGTTATTTCTAAGTCTGGGCTTTTCTCTGGGTGATGCTAACTCCCTGGAACTTCAAGTTTACTGGATTATACTCAGTATTTTTCTTACTGGGGAGATGAAATTTAGGAAAAGTTGGAATCTTTATGCCTTTTATCATTTGTTAAAGCCAGTTTTGTTCAAATGATGAGGGTGGTAGGGAGCTGAACAGGGTAACAAGCTCAAACACATCTAGCAGAATAAAAACTTTAACTTGTTCACCAGTAAATATATATCATGAGCACTAAGTTCTCATATGCGAAGTAAATGTGTGCTCTGAACAAAACAAAATGAAACCAATAACAATAAAACCTTTATTTTCCAGGAATGATAATGGAAGGTGGTGTTTCCTGAGCACTTGCCATGGGTCAGTCACTTTTCTAGACGTTTCCCTTATTTTGTGTCATTGTATACATTAGGTACAATTAATACTTCCATTTTACAGCTATGGAAAGCCGAGACACTTAGATGATAAGAAACTTTATGTTACCAATAAGTATCAGGACTGGGATATCACCCCAAGCAATGTGAATACACAATGTATATATACTCTTAGTTACTATAACATATGTCATTGGTCTTATTGATTACATGGCAGACAAGGCTCAGGTACCTCAAGCTTTAAAATAATCATAAATGATGAACATATTGCTCCAAAGTGACTATGAAAAGAGATGCATATAATACCATAGGTCAATTTAATATTAATTTCAAATTAGAAATAAATTAATAACAAAAACAGAGCTCAGATATAGAGAAGAGATTAGTGTTTGGGTGAAACAGGTGAAGGATGTCTAAAGGTATACATTTTCGGTTACGATCCCATGGGGATGAATTGTAAAGAAGAGAAAAAAAAATATTGCAGAGGAAGAAATCACTTCCTCCTCTCAAAATACGAAAGGCGGAGGGGTTGGGATTTAAGCGGACCATGAAGAGTGAGATTTGCATAAACAGAGAACGCTGAAAGAATATAACTAGAAAGAATAGTATGAGCAGTTACATTAGAAACAAGTCTAAGTCAATGTGAGGAATTAAAAATTTTGGAAATGTAGCAATGACCAATAGCAGTGAAAAGGTAATTATGAGCAAGAATAGGCTTATGTCTATTTCCCGTGCACTGCCAAATTCAGTTTCCTACATATGATACAGACTCCTGTTCATGGAACCCCCATCATAGGAACTATGAGGTTATTAACACCTTCCCTGGGGTATTAATATTCTTGTGTACTGTGAGACCAATAACTTCAACATATTGTAAGATAAGATATGTAACCCATCAAGCAAAGTGTCATGAGAATATGGGGGTTAAAGGAGGGAGATGTTGTGTATTTTATTGAAGGCTGTAGGAAAGACTACACAGGTTATGCTTTCTTTAGAGAACAGTATTCAGTTTGTTTACAGCATATAAATTACATGATGAGGAACAGTGGGAGGTCAGACTAGAAAGGTCAGTTGTGGTCATAGTGTGGAGAATGTTGAATGCCTGGTGTGAGAAATTTATATTTCATCAATAGCAATTGTTCAGTAGGCAGCCTGAAGGGTTTTGAGCTTCAGAGCTAGAATTACATTTTCTCTTCAGGAAAATAAATCTGACAGTTATAAGTGGGATAAAGTATAGTAGAGGGAGCTGTAGGCAAGAATTCACATTGGTGGTTATTTGTAGAAGAGTGAGCTAGAGATAATGACGTTCTGAGATGGGATAGTGGCGAAAGACATGGATAGAGGAGGATGTGTGAAAGTGTTTTAGATACTGAAAGAAATTTTTTGAATAGAATGAGGAAAAACCCAAGAATTGAGAGCAAGGGAATGGCAATATCAAAATTATATGAATGATTCATTTTTTAAAAGGTGATATCACTACACGTACCAGCAAAAATATGACAAAGAAATTAGAATCATTTTTTTCTCAGCCTAATTCAGATTTCTAAGTATTTCTAAGTGTAGACTTTATGTCTAGATAAACTAGAAATACTAATGTATTTCTCAAATTACCTGTGGTGAGGAGCCCTTTTAAAAAAAAATGCTCCCTATCTGTCACTAATCATTGCAATAAATTCCTATAGAAATAAAATGAATAAAAAACTAACACATATATGTGATAGAGGTGCTAATTAGCTCTACTATGGCAATATATAAATGCATATAATTTGATTCATATATAAATGCATCAAATTAACATGTACACTTTAAATTTTTACAGTTATATTTATATGTCAAATATATTTAAATAAAAACTGACATAAATACAGACCCCAACTTTTTAATGATTTTATTCGACACATGTAAGATTATCAAATTGCTGTAACAATTTCTAAATGTCTGTTCTCAACTTCTAAGCTCATGTTGTCAGACCAGTAGCAAACAACTCAGCCAGCACCTGTCTACACCACCCACAATTCAAGTAACCTTGGTCTGGAGGATAATTTTTACAATGTGATTATAGGAAGGCAGAGATTCTCTTTTTTCCCACTTGCTAATCTTCTCATTCTACTTTGCCTATTTCCTACATATAGGGTGGTGGTGGGGGGATATTTAGAATTATACTTTTTGTCTTCTATATTTTTTGTTTAAGGTTGAAGTAAAGAACACACATACCTTTGCAATGACACATACTTCATGCTACACTCAAAAACACCTTACTGGGAACTGAAATTGATGACCAGATAGAAAGAAAACAGACATTGCCACTGCCTTACATAAACCCACTACTCAAGCCTGTGTTGCTTCTTTACCATCTACTAAAATATCTTTCTGCCTTTTCTTTCCTATGCCATTTCCATTTAGCGAGCTGCTTCTTTAGCACTCGCTAGAATTTTATCTTACTCCAATGCCTAAATCAAGTCCTGGCTCCTTTGTTAATGTATTCCTGACCATTGCAGCCCACAGTCATTTCACCCTTCTCTGACATTTTTGGATTAATGGACTATACTCTCCTTGGTATTATTTATAATTTATTGCCTTCTGCCTTTTCTTGCTTGAACATAGTGCTCTCGATTTTAAAAGTGTGTGTGTGTGTGTGTGTGTGTGTGTGTGTGTGTATATGTATGTATTTATGTCTTGTTTTCTTCTTACATACAGAGGAACAGAGAAACAATATTGAGATAAATCAAGCATCTCTATAATAATACCTGGTAAGAAAAAAAACACAGACTGTATCTAAGAAGCCCCCTATGTACATCTCTAATTGCATTTTCCTATCTCTGCCCTAGAGGAAACTGCTATCCTGACCTTTATGATAATCATTCTTTGCTTTTCTAGACAGCTTTTCTACCCATGAATTTATTTACAAATGAGTTCCTAAATATATATAAATATATAAGCATGTGCACTTAAGTTTATGTATGTATTTCAAAATATAAATGTACAGATATGTATATATATATATACACACACACACATATATTCCTGATATTATATAAATAAATATACATGCATCTGTGTATATATATATTTGTATGTATATATATGATATAATTTTGACTGTCACGAGCCAATTATAAATGCAATCATGCTGTATGTATTGTTTATTTCCTCAACATTATTTTATTTCTCTACATTGATTTGAGTGACTTAAGCCATTCAGTTTTGCTACTCTATAGAATGTCTTTGCATACACAATACTTCACAATTTATTATCTGTTGTAATATGGATAGATTTTTGGTTGTTTCTTAAATTTTTGCTGTTGTGACCAATGATCCTACAGACTCCAGCATAGACCCATGTGCAATTTCTCCTGGTCCACATGTTCAATAATGGTTCTATAATATGCACCCAGAGGCAGGATTGCTGGATTGCAGGATGTGGACACGTTCTGCTTTACTAGGCAACACCAAACTCCATAATATTGGTTGTACGAATTTATACCTCTTCCAGCAATAGGTGTATGACAGTTCCCATCGATCCGTACGTAAACCATCATTTCATGAGAGAGATTACTAGAGCTCATCAATATTTCCAGTCTCTCTCTTCATTCAGGCACAACAAAGCTCATTTTACTTCCCCACCTCTTTGAAGTTAGCCAGCAGCATGTGAGTTAGTTTGCCCTTGCTTTGGGCAATAATATTCATTTCTGGGTGGAAGTATTGAAGACCTTTTAAATAATTCCCTATGTTCTTTGACTGCTGCAGCATCTCCAGATGGCAGTGGCAGAATCCCGTCAACCTCTTGTGTTGGATTTAGCACATGATTGGGAATTAACTTTTATTATTTGAAGCCACAGGATTTAACAAAAAATATACTGCTTAGCTTAGACCATCCTGCCTTAATACTCATTGTATTGTCAGACTTTGTAATTTTTGACAGCCTTATAATTATCTAATGGTATCTCACTGAGAGTTTAATTTGCATTTCCCTGATTATTATGAGTTGATAATTTTTTCATGTATTGTTTATTTGAGTTTCTTCCTTTGTAAATTCTTTAATAACTATGTTCCTATTTTTCCATTAGCTTGTTTGTCTTTTTCTTATTGATTCATAAGGTGTCTTTACAGGTCAGAGATAAAATCCTTTGTCAGTTATGTGCTTTCAGATTTTTTTTCACTTTGTAGTATCTTTTGAAGTACAGGGAGTCTTAACTTTGATACTGATGAATTAATCAATCTTTACCTTATGGTTAGTGTATTTTGTGTCTTGTGTAGTAAACTTTTCTCTACTCCAAGATTACAAAGATATTCTCTGCCATTCTCTTCTGAAGTTTTTGGAGTTTTGTATTTTAGCTGGAAATCTTAAAGAACCCATAACTGAATTTTACATATTATAGGAAATAAAGTTCTAAGTTTTTTTTTAATCCCACAAGGATAACCAGTTGTTTCAACACTATCTATTATACTGTCTGTCCTTTCTCCATTTATCTGTATTGCAACCTCTGTCAGATAGCTTATTTATGTCCATATTTTATGTTAGCCTATTTATGGGCTCTATGTATTGTTCCATTGATCTACTTGTCTATCCATCAATTTCACATTACCTTACTTACTATAGCTATATAAGAAGTCTTGGTGTCTAATAGATGAGTCTCCCAACCTTGTTCTGTATCTTCAAAACATTTTGTTTATTCTTTTTTTTAATATACATATTTTTCAATTACAATTGACATACAATATTAGCTTAATTTCATGTGTACAGCATAGTGAAAGCAATAAAAGAATGAACATGATAGTAGAAAAAGTATGGTAGTATGTGATTTGTGTTTGGAAAATTAGAAGTAGTGCAAAAAATTTTGCGTGAGGTGAATTTGGAAAGGTAGTTGAATCTGCCTCATGTAGAATCTTGAAAGTTTTCAATTTTTTATATTTACAGTAGAAAGGGCTGATCTAGGAATGTTAATTACTTATTTTATATAAAACAGATTATATCATGAAGAATACAAAAGCAGGAAAATATATTGGAAAACATTTATAAAAATCTGGGCTTGAGATGATGAGGAACTGGATTGAGGCCCTTGTAATGATAATGGAAGTAGAGAAATGGATTCAGGGCGTACCCTGATGGAGGCCATGTCTTAAGTCCTGGTCAGATGTGAAAAAAAAAAAAAGAGAAAAAGCAACAAAATTAGACTCTAGAATTTTTTGAGAGAGTACCCACAAACGTTATTTCAGAACTAAAAAACAAACTCGGAAATATTTGAGGGTGGGAATAATAAACTTTAAGTATGCTGACTTCAAAACAGATAAGAATGTCTATTTGTTTTTTAATTGGATATATGAGACTGGAATCCATGAGAGAGGTAAAGGTTAGGAGTAGATTCTTAGAAATCATTTATGTTGGCATGATGAGGTCAAAGAGAGTGATGGGAAATCCTACATGGAGTTATTTGACATTAAAAATATTTATGTTTTATAAGTGTGTTCATTTGTGTCTGGAGATTCTAAAGAGCAACTAGCTCTTCAAAGATTTCTTTGATTCTCTCCTGGTCAATTGGAAGCCTTTGGTGTGGCAAGTTGTGCTGGTGAGTACGATACAAAAGTGCAATAAGGATTCCCAAGATGATTAGACTTTCATCCTGTGGGGTCAGTCAGACCTGTTCCCCATAGTCTCCTGTTGGCATCTTGTTTTTCTGAGGAACTGTTATATCCAAATGCACACTTCAGCACCTTTTTTTTTTTTTCAGCAAGATTCTGAATTCCTTTTGATCTCCTGCCTTGAGGATCCATTTAAAGAACTACAACCTCAGGAACTCTACTCCTTTCCTTTAAAGTCACGAGTAGAGCAGACCTGAGCACCCAGCTACAATAGCTCTTCCGTGACTTCACTAAGCCCTTAATTGGAGAAGTGCTTCTCAAAGAGAAAGCAAGTTTAACCCTATTGTATCATTCTGAAAGAAGGAGAGAGAAAGCAGAAGAGAAGCAAGGAGGAAAACAACCTTGATACTTTTAGTCCTCTTACTTAAGGATAATATTTTCCAGGAGAGTAATCTAATTGTGTGTCTTCGGTGGCTTTGTTCTTGACAGCTGGTAAGTTCCTGGGATCGCAGCAGTAGAAGATAGTTGGAGGCAGACATAGCAGGCAGAGAGGGGTTGTTTGACTATGTTTTAAGGAAACAGCAGTGTTGAAGGGGTCTTTGTTGACAATGCAGATTAGTCATTGACAAAATTGTCTTCCTACCAGAATAATTTGCATTGTTTTTGACAAAGACATACATAGACCATGCCTCTGGAGAGTCTAACTTAATAGGTCTATGTATGTTTAAAATATGTACAGAGCAAATCAATCGACCTAATGAACAAAAGCTTATCAAGTGATTCTGAGGGGGCAGCACCATTGCTAACTTCCATGGCATTTTTGTGAAGTTAGGGAAAGGTACATTCCCTCCGTCCCCAGAGCAGATCCAAACTCTACCAAGATGCAGGAAGGTGAATGCAGTAATAACTGTATGTCAAGCCCCAGCTACCTCTTCCTTGACCAGATACCTTTGTACAGTGCACACACTGCATAGCAAAGAGTATCAGCCATGTTCATGGGCAACTAAGACTTGGATCTGCTTATATAAAGTCACCAACTATTAAGAGGTCTCAAAGACAAAGATTTCCTATGTCCTCTGTCATCTCAAACATCAGCCACAGCCCTATGATTAAATTCCCATTAGCAGTGGGAAATGTCTTTTTCTATGTCATTATACACCATTTTCTCAATCCATCTCCATCTTTTCTCATGGACTGTCTCGGTAGATCATTTTTCATGTGAAAACTAAGGTTCAGAGGAGAGATGTTGCTCCGGGGCCAAAGAGAAATTTGTCCACAAAGCTAAGGCAGTCTACAGCCATGCTACCCTGAGTAAGCCTGATCTCATCTGATCTCAAAAGCTAAGTAGGATCAGACCTGGTTAGTACTTAGATGGGAGACCACCTAGGAAGACCAGGTGCTATGGGCATAAAAAATAAAAAATAAAAAAAAAGGGAATTGTAAGCTGACAAGTTTCTTGCAATCTGTGAGGTCAACCAAGGGTTTTCTTGCCTTTAAAAAAAAACAAGCTAAGGTAGAATTCTGAATTCAAGTTCTTTGTGCTTTTATTGTGTCATGCTACATTTGGATTAGCCATCGCTCCTGCTAGTATTCTATTTCATAATCAAATAGTTTCAGGTGAGACCATAGGATAAGTTCTTCACACTTCAATATGAATTAGTTATGAGCTGCAAGATAGAAGAAACCAGGGTAAGATATCACTGAATCCTAAGAAATGGAGAGAAATGGGACATGGTAAAGGAGAAGAAAAATTGTGGAAGGAAAGGTTAAAAGAGAAGCTTTGGAGTGACAGAAGGAATTTTGGCCAATCTGATGTTCAGTTTTGCCTTGGGCCAGCATGGTTTTGTGAAATATAAAGCATTGTTCATTTAATTGCTCTCTTCCCAAGACTGGTGAGTTATCACTGTGTTTATTATCTGTGAAGCTCTGTGTTACCAGCTCATTTTATTCCTATCTTTTTTATTGTGAAGAAGACAAACAATTGTGCTATCATCCAAGTAGGCAATGCCATCTGCAAAAGTGTTCTGCTTCCATGAGTAGGAAATTGGTGCTCTTTTAAAAAGACTTAAATCAGAGAAGACTGTCACCCATCACAAAGAGAAATTCTTTATTTCCTTCCTCCCCCACTACCTTTTCTAACATGCCACCACAATCTTCATATAACCAAAGGAAGTCAGGCATGAAATGGTGTTCTATTTAGTTTAATGGTTAACAGTCAGCTTCAAGTGCTGCATTCAACACATTAGCCTGCACTGAAAGACTTTATAATTTTTAATAAGGTGAAAAACTCTTCAGTGTATAACACTGTGTGGCAGAAGTATCCTTAACCCTCTTTTTCTCTTTGTCACAAATATATTAAAGAGTGATGCTTTATAATAGTGCTTTTCTAGCTTTTGCTTACACAAAGCAAGTAGCTCATGTCCCTAAGGAGTTCAAAAAGAGAATTGCAGCTGCAGAATTTCCTGCAGATTTTCAAAAGATTTTTAGCAGTCCTCTAGCACAAGTCCACTTATTTGTCAGTTAAAGAAATCCAGCCCAGAAAAGTTGAGTGACTCCAGGAATTCAGCTTATTAATGCATTGCTTCTCTCTTTCCCTCTCTCTCTCATTCACTACTTTGCTCCCTTTGCTTCTTCTTTCTCCCTTCTCCTTCTCCTTCCCCTTGCTCCCTCCCTCCCTTCCTTTATTCTGTCTCATCTTCCTCCTTCCTCCCTTTTTTCTTTCTTCTTTCTCCCTTCCTTTTTTTCTTCTTTTCTTGTTCCCTTCATGGGTATCTTTGTAATGTTACGAGAAGATTATTTTTGGTACCTCTCTTTCAAACCTAAACTTGTAAAAATAATTTTTTATCCAGTATAAAAGACTACCTCTCACAACACTGACACAGTGGGTATTTTCTTGATAGATGAAATATCCTGTTCCTGAAAAAGTGGTGTTTAATGCTCTGTTGCCTCTTACTTTCTTGTTGTTATGTTTCCTAGTGACCTTAACCTTCATAACCCTTAGTGAAACATAGCTCTTTTTTAGAGTTGATTAATTTACTAAATGAAGACATAGTTTTATCTAAAATCATATTAAAACTTTAGCTTTCATCTCATAGAATTACAGATTAAAGACTCCAAGAGAGGTCCTAGTAATTATTGACTATTTTGACCAAAACGTGATGTCCTTTGCAAATATGAATAATTGCATTTTCTCTCCAGAGTTGTCTCATAGTATCATTTCACATGAGTCTTATAACTACTCTGTGTGGTAATATAGAGAAAATGTCATTACCTAAATTTTAAAAATTGAAAGCAGGTTTTTGAGACTTTTACATGACTTAGCTAAGGTCACATGGCACATTAGTATAGCACCATAACTAAACAGCAGATTGTCTCCATCCAGCTCTGTGTTTTTCCCACCTTATCAAACCACTTCCCTTCGTGGCAGTCATTAAAGTATGGATGTATATCTAAGTAGGGAGGTGTGCCAGAAAAACTGGACTAAGGAAGAGTTGTGAGAGTGTGACTGGGGGAGCATAGCAGAAGAGAGCAGGGGAAGGTAGAATTGGCACATTTTCTTGCAGGTCCATGAGGAGATGGTGGCAGGATGCCAAAAGTGAGCATGAAAAATAGACTCCCCCTTATTAGAAAACTGTAGTCTGGATCAGCCCAGAAAGCTGAGTTCCAGGTCTGAGGCAAGCACCAAAGGCAAGGACAGTTCTTAACTAAGCTAAGCACCAAAGTAAAGTTCATACAGGTTACAGTGAAACTGGTCTGATAGGAAAAAAATAGTAACTGGTACAAATAAAATTATATAGTCAGACTGAAATGTTGGATCTTTCAACACTTGTTCTTAAAGAAATAGTATATTCAAACAAATTTCCTTTAGAAAAAGTGTTTATAGAATTTATCCTCTTCTTTGGAATAACCTGGATACATTACTGGTATGCTCACAAGAATACATTAGGGTCAATCTCATGATATCTTTGCATTTTCTATTATCACATTCTTCTCACTGTAGGGTTTTGAATCAAGAACTGATATGTAGAACAAGATCTTCTAGCTTGGGACTTAATAGTTACTTGATTTTACATTGGCATCTTATAGGCTAGCATCTTATGGATGTAAAATCTATAAAAACAATGGCGTGTCATGTTGCTGCTTGAGATGCTGATGACATTCACTTCTCTTGGACACATTTAAAAAGGATGTAGTTTGAGTGCTCACTGTCTCATGAGCTATTTGCTGTAAGTTTATGTGACTACCTTTTATTGAACATAAAATAATTTATTTTTCTAAGAGGTGGTATCCCTTTTAAAGTAATTATTATGGGAAGCTGTAAACAAATCCAAATAATACTCCTATTTTTGAAACTCTGTTTTCTACTTTTAAAAATATATCAAGTCTCTTTATTGGAATTTGACTAGAGTAAATACCCTCCAAAATGCTTGTTTTATCATGGGATTATGGAAAAGAGAAATAGTCCCCCCAAAGGAACTATAGAGACCCTACTGATTACTGATTTCTGCATGTCTACTGTGGTGTATATCAGAGGACTTAGTTTCTACCCTAGACTTTTTCATTATTTAACTGCATGGCTTTAGGCAAGTATCTTAACCACTCATTTCCTTCGTCTGAAAGATTGAAATACGTGACCTTTCAGTTTTCTGCCAGCTATATTGACCTGTGTTTCTGTGATCCACATGATGTCCAATCCAGCATCAGGTTCTCTCAGGGAAGGTGTGATCTATTTCTTTAAAAGTTTACCCAGGCTCACAGTTTTGATGGAATGATGTTGTGCCCTGGGAATGCTGCCTTCAAATAGGTCATTTTATAATGTGCACACACAGAATAAACTAAGAATTTCTCAAAATATAAAAGAACTTTAAAAAGTTCTTTGTTTCAGTTGAATCATGGATGAATTCAAATAAATACAAACAAAAATAAAAGAATGGCATCTGTGACAATTTATACATCTTTTTGCCTAAAACATAATTAGAAATAGACACCACAAAATAGAATATAATTTCGATATCAGAAGAGGTCACCATACCCAATGAGGATGAAAAACAACCAATCCAATTCACCCCCATATTCTATGGGATGTCTCATATCCTTTTTAGATTGGTAAAATCCCAAGGACTTGCGATTGCCTAAGCATTGCTGGGCTCAAGTCCTCCCTCCTTCCAGGTTTGGCCTACATTTTAGTTTCCTGCTCATGGTGACTCTCTTTTTCTCAAGCTAAATTTGATGGAATGACATTAGTTAATAAATCACATAGATTTTAAGAGTACAATTCAGGAATATGTCATATGTATACTGCATTTTGTGTTCATCACCCAAAGTTAAATTTTCTTCCATCACTATATGTTCGACCTCCTTTATCCTTATCTACCTCTCCCTCTTCCCCTCTTCTCTCTGGTCAGTAAACTATTGTTTGGTTGTTTCTCTTATTTATTTATTTATTTGTTTGTTTGTTTGTTTGTTTGTTTATTACTTTCAGTTTCATATCCCACATGTGAGTGAAATCATGCAGTTCTCAACTTTTTCTACCTAGCTTATTTCACTTAACATAATAATCTCAAGATTCATCCCTGTTGTCACATTTCATCTTATTGCTGAGTAATATTCCATTGTATATATGTACCACACTTTCTTTATCCAATCATCTATCAAATCTCTTTCCTATGCTCTATGCTGACCCGACATTGAACTCAGTATCTTGATGTGACTGTCCACCAAAGCCACTCTATGAAATGTCTGTGAATGTGTGAAATATTGGGAGATAATGTACGGTGTTTACAGCAACAAAAAAAAAAATCTGTAATTGAATCTTGGACATCCCTGTTGTGGTGCTATGGGGCCACCCAATCTCTGGAAATTCTTTTCTGGTTTCCTTAATAGCAAATTAAGCCCTATCACTTAAAGGCAAGACCTCTCCCTACTCAATTTCTCCTTCTCTAACTGGTCCCACTGAGGGTGCACTCTAACTTTAATAGACTACAGAATGTTTCAGCACACCACCAAGCAATCCTCTGACACCATTATGGTCAGGTTTCCCAATATCGAAAAAAAAAATTTTTACTGCTGTGTTTAGAGAAGTTGATCAATAATAGTTTTATCTGAATAAACAAAAATAGTGTCCCAGGCTGTCGAGTTTGGGAAGTGATTCTTGAGTGTACTGCTTGTAGTCTCTACAACTACACATTGCTATTGGACTGTGAAAGTAGAAGAGGGCTTTTTGTTTGTTTCTCCTCCAATCACATGCACCTTCTGTCGAGAGGTGTCTTTAAGTATGGAGATTTTGATCCTAAGACAAAATACAAAGCACAGAGACAGTAAACATTATATATCTGCAGAGAATATAGCAATGACTTAAAAGCACAAGTTTCTGTCAAATAAATCTTAGGCCAAAATGCTATGAAATACTTTTGTATCCTTTGAAGGAAGGCTGTATGTCAGGAATTCCACTAACAACAAAAATAAATTATCTGTACCATAGTACTAAATTATTGTTTTATTCTTTAAAAATGGGCTTGCCATGTTGTATTTTTTTTTTTTTCAGCACATCTTGGGATTGCAAACAAATTATTTTGTATTTTAAGGTCCAAGTTTGCAGGTCGGGAGTTGTCAGACTCCTATTCTGATTAAATGAAAAGTCTGAGTACATATATGAAAAAAATGATTAGGGTCACATTCAAATAGAAAGAAGAGTTAGGAGAATAACATGACCAAGGGCTGTGGTTGAGAATCATTATCAAGCAAGTGGAGATGCTGAAGCTAGGAAAGAGGAGAGATAAAGACCATGCTGACGAGGATAAATATCTAGGAGGGTGAATGTTTAAGTGTGATTCCAGTGTGGAGTCATGATTTGGGGGCAGGGCAATGATAAAAAAAGCAGGTAGGAATCAGAGAGAGAATAAAGGGTGGAAGGAAGAACTGAAAGGTGAAGGATATAGGGGAAATAGAAAAGATTTTGAATGATATTTTGTTTGCCATGTAAGTTTTCACAGCACTCCGTCCTTAAAAATAATGTTGGGTCTCTACCTTACTAGCTACCTCTTCTTTCCATGTCATTTTCCCTAAATGTTGCCAACATGCCTTTCTTACCCCACTCCTCTTTCTGAGGAGAGTATTTTGTGCCAAAACGAATCTTTTGAAATGAATTTTCAGAAAAAAGGAAGTGAGTTTGAGGGGAAAAGCTAGAAGGAAAAAATAAGATTCAAGAAAAGGCTTGACCCATATAATGCAGAACTAGAAATGAGAAAATTTAGCAAGCTGAGTGAGGAGGAAGGCTTTTATTTAGTTTTGGGCTTTGTTTTCTTTAGCATTTCATTCCACCCCCATCCTCAACCCTCAGGAGGTTTAAAGAGAGAGTTTTTGGAGTACCAGTTTCAGAATGCGAGGAAGGTAAAATTAAAAGTCCAAGGAATTTTAGTAAAGAATCTCATAATACTGCACATGGATTTTATATTTAAATCATCTTTATACTTATTAGGAAATAGAAGCAAAACCGTTGAGCTATTTTGAAATGACATTGTTTGTTGGATTATGTCTTGATTTAAGAAAGGTGTAACCACCTAGGTCTCAGCTTTATCCAAATTGCATTCCAAGTGGAGTATCAGCTTTCGGTATGTGACACAAAGTTTGTTCATTTGGAAAGACTAACGAAGAAAGGGGTGAACAATTCTGGAGAGCTTCTTTAGTTGGACTATGAAGTGAGTAAAAATATCTACAAGAGTATCAGGCTACTATAATTTTATCTGTGAAAAACATGGGCCTTAAATAAAAACAGGACTTAGAACAGAACAGCCGGGCTGCTTGTCTTCGATGTGCCTGGTGTAGCTAGTATCCTCTACCCGGGATGTTGATAACTATGTTCTTACATTTTTCAAGGAACACTCAGAGTAAGGAAAGTGAGTGGCATAAACTTGTGCCATTTCTCATGGAGCTGGGACCAACCTTCCAATTGGCAGAGAGAGAATAGAGCCAAATTAATTAAAATAATTAATATTGACTAGGGATATAGTTTTGTATTATGACAGATGTTTTTTAAAAATTTCTGCTTATGTACCATGATTGTTCATTGTCTGTAAGGATGGTATTTCAAATTATAATCACCTCTCTATATATTCTTTATTTTATACAATATCAAGTGATGGATTTTGTACCAATTATTCTAAAAAATTACTAGCCAGTTTTGAGAAAGTCAAAATCATAAGACTTAAGCTTGGCTAAATGATAAAAAATCATCATTTTGCAGCAGCTATACCTGAATTTGAGAAGAATCTCATAGGTGAATCTCATAGGTGGCTATGAGATTAAAGAATCTTTTAAGAGGCAAGCACCTTATAAGTGCACTTAATTTATATTGTGTCAATTGCTATATTACCTAATAGACATTGCATTTGCCTTGTAATTTTTTCTACCTTTCTCTCTGCTTTCTCTAGTGTTTTTTAGCATTGCTACAGAATATTTACATAAAACATATTTTTATATCATATTGCTTTTGACAAAGAATTAATGAATCATTTCCTGTAAGATAAAAATCCTACCCATTACTTTCATATTTAAAACTCTACAGAATATTGCTCCATTTGAAACACAGTGTAAACATATATATGCCTTACTATTAAAATGTACAGCTGAAACTTACTGGATTGCATTAACCAATGTTGCCATAAAATAGATAGATAGATAGATAGATATAGATAGATAGATAGATTAAAAAGAAAAAGAAAAAGAAAATACCATGTTTTTATGGGTTCCAGTAATGTGATTGGTACAAGCCTAGCAAGAAAGCTGACCTTGAAAACCTATTCAAAATAATTTAATTTTTATCCAAGAAGAAAATATAATCTCATGTCTCTGTTTTCAGGTTGCCTCATGATTGACTTCTTCATATATCCCTTCAGCCTCATCTGTCAACCATTACCCCACATTCCATACTTTGCTTAGTACTTGGATGTTCCCATGTTCTTCTTTATGTGTGAATATTGTATATACTGATCCCTCTGCCTGGAATATTTTGCCCAACTTTCCATGTTAGCTCTTCTGTTTTAGCTACCTCCTACCCATCTTGTAGGTATCAAACCAACTCTCCCTTCCTCTGGGAAGATTTTCTGGGATACTTGAGCTTGGGTAGATGCCCATACCATGTGTTGCTATATCGTTTTGTCCTGTTTTTATCATACATAAATATTTTCATACTTCATTGCAGTTGTTCCCAATTACTTGCCTTCTTATAGACTGTAAAAAGCTAGGGTCATGTTCACCTTTTTCAACATTATATTCTAGTGCCCATTCTGGTTTCTACATTATAGCATATGAATAAAGACAATTTGAAATTTCAAGTATGAAAAGTGAAATTTTTCTTGAAAGGAAAAATAAGCAGCAAAAAGCAAAGTGATAAATATAAGTTATAGTATTGAAATAATTTTCAAATGTTGCATCTGAGTGAAAAGTGTGGTCCTGAACAAGTAGCTGGAACCAAGGACACTGGGTTAGGATGTCTTCTACGCTTCCTCTCAAAACACAAATGGCCTCTAGATTTTTTGGACTACTGTCACATTGTAACTGCAAATTCTAGCTTCATTTCTTTTCTTTCTTTCTTTCTTTCTTTCTTTCTTTCTTTCTTTCTTTCTTTCTTTCTTTCTTTCTTTCTTTCTTTCTTTCTTTCTTCTTTCTTTCTTTTCTTTAGTTTTTGATGTTCAGTGTTCTTCATCTATCTGAATTCTAGTTTTAAAGACAATTTTCAGTCTTAGTTCTTACTGAAAACATCCTGTGACACAGTTATCTTCCTCTTCCCAACTTTAAATTCTTGTCTCAGTACTGATTTTATTTTCAAAGTTATTATCATTCCCAATTAGATCCTAAGCTGCTTCTGGCAGGAATCATGTTTCTTCATGTTGGGGCCCACTCTCAAATTACCCCAAGTACTATCTACGCACCTGGCTGATACTCAATAACCAAACAGCTTCCTTGGAGAAAGCATTCCTTTTGGCAGGAGCAATGACTAGTTATTTTACAAACAGAAAATGCAGAGAGCAAAAGTAATTGTCTCTTTTATAATTATGTATTTTCATATTATATGATTTGTTAAAATATCATCTGCCATATTTCAACAGGATATAAGGTGGGTAAGAAAATATGGTAAACCCTGGACTCTAATCAGAGTTGGTTTAGAGACCAAGCTGTATGAGCACAGACAAGTCATGTGAGCACTCTGGGCTTCAGTTCTCTCTTTTGCAAAATGAAAGAATTCTGACCTCTCCTACAGCTAGAACTATTCTGTGAATGTCTCTGTGTTGTGCAAAGAAAGAGCTTCACACCCTTTGACTGCATACATATACAATTTTCTACCAAGAACAATAGTGTTTATCCACAGGTAGTTAAAAAGAAAATCTGTTGCTAGTAGACTACTCTTGTCAAAAAGTTTCAATGTATTTATAATAATGGATATATTTATTATCTTAGAGAAAGCTGTAAATAAAAGATTTGAAAAACACTGAATGATATAAAAAATCTCTGTCACCTACCACAGAAACCCTTCTCAGTACAGTAAAAAAAAAAAAAAATCAATCAGCAAAAATCTAATATTATCATGTACCTGCAACTTGAATTGAATTTTACCTTACTGATCCAGTGAGTTCTCCAAAAACATGCTGTGCTTGGCTAATCCCTGGACACACAGTCACACCTATTTGATGTGGAGAAAGGTGTGAATGCCACTTTCGAAAGTGGGCTGAGAGAAAAGCTTTCAGGAAAAGTCACAGCTAAATGCATTCTTGAAGATTAATTACCACACGCATCTTTTCAGCTTTCAAATATACAATTGCATTAAACATAAATTAACTACCTCAAAGCTGCATAATGGAGACTGGGTAGAGGACTTTCATCTTTATGTCTTTGGTTTGAATCTGTCCCCCGGTTAGGACTGACTGAAAGTCATTATCCTTTGTCAACAGTTTGGTGACTTATGAAATTAGTTATTGGTCTAAGTTAAGTTCTCAGTATAGCCAAAAAAATACCCTTGCAATTGATGATCTTTGGGAGCTGCTAGAAAGGGTCTGAGATTGAATTGGTCATGGAAATTGATTTAATGTCTTTCTGGTCCACGTTCAAAATGTGTATTGAGGCTTATTTTTTTCCTTTCTCTAGAAGAGAAGGATTTACATCTCTAGAGTTGCTGACTGGACATAGTTCATTAGCATAACATGGTGGAGACAGTCCATGGCTTTTTCTTTCAGCTAGGGCAGTACAATTATCCCTGATTTCTTTATTCACATAAAGAGATATCTGAGAGTTTAGTCATCTCTATGATATATTTTTTTTAATCTCACAAAGTACAGAAGAAGCACCGAGATTTCATAACCTTTCTTATAATTTTCTGTATAGAGATGAGAACGTGTTGGTATCAGATTGCTATTTCTGTCTTTCTAGAAATGGTTTAGTAGAAAACATCCTTGTCACATGAATGCTTTTGCTGCCTGAGTTTTAGTTCTTGCTCTACATCTGTCTATAAAATATTGAATATATTTTGAGGCCTCAGTTTCCCCATGTGTGAGATAAATCATTAAACTGAGTTTCTCAAAACTCTCTTCTGACTTTATTGGTTTCTATGACTGATAATTTTTTCATTTTCTAAAAAAGTCTTATAATCCTAGGACTATTGGGAGCCTGAGGTTTTTCCTCCTAGAAAGGAATTAGTATTTTAATCGATGACCATGAGGTGGGAGGTAGCTTCATTTGGATGTCATGAGCTGAGGAACATAAAAATTGTCACATTTAATAAAGAGGAGGAATTATTGACAGTGACCATAGAGACCAGGTAAATAAAAGCTAGAATTTGAGTTTAAATGGGTAACAGGTGCCTTGTTTAATACCCCCAAAGGGTGAGAATGAAATTCGGAAGGACTGGAAGAATCAGTCATAGAAGAGGCCGAGTGTAGAGATTACATCTGAGTCTGAAAAGGTTAGAGGCTAATAATTGATGTCTAGGAGCTCAAGGAATCGTATATGGTGAGAACGCTTCCTCCTTCCCTCTTCTCTCTTCCTACCCCTTTTGTCTCCCTCTCCTGTCTTTCTTTTCCTCTCTCTCCTTTCCCTCCTCACTTGTACTTTCTTTCTAGGTGACATTCTGAATCTCAATCAGTTAGAAAGTTATCTTTATTTGGATGACTTCCAGATTTATTTCTTCAGCCCAGTTCCTCCTCTGACTTCCAAAATCACACATAAAGCTAATGATATGATACCTCTCCTAGGTTTTCTCATCGACGACTAAAATGTAACACACTCAAATAGAATTCTAAATCCCTCCCTAACTTCTCCCTTAGTCTTTTTCACCTCAGTAAACAGCACCATCATAAAGTAATTTTCTGAAAACCTGGAAATCTTTAATTCTTTTTTAATTTTATTATTAAAATATTACCATTATTATTTATTATTATTATAAGTTTATTAGGGTGACATTGGTTAGTAAAAATACATAAGGTTCCAAGTGAACAGTTCTGTAATACATCATTTGTATATTGCAATGTATGTTTACCACCCAAAGTCAAATTTCCTTCCATCACCATATATTTTACTTCCTTTCCCCTTTTCTACCTGCTCTCCAAGCCCCCTTACCCTCTGGTAACTACTAAACTGTTGCCTGTGTCTGAGTTTTTGCTTGTCTATCTTGTTTGTTTGTTACATTTGGTTTTATATGTCACATATGAGTGAAATCATATGATTCTTGATTTTTTCTGTCTGACTTATTTCTCTTAGCATGATATTTTCAAGATCCATCCATGTTGTTGCAAAAGACAGTATTTCATTTCTTCTTATGGTTGAGTAGTATTCTATTGCATACATGTACCATATCTTTTATTAAATCATGTATTGAAGTAAACTTTGGTTGTTTTCATGTCTTGGCCATTGTAAATAATGTTTCAATGAACATAGGGCTATATATCTTTACAGATAAATGTTTTTGAAATTTTGGGGTAGATAACCAGAAGAGGAATTGCTAAGTCACATGGTAACTCTATTCTTAATTTTTTTGAGGAACTTTTTTACTGTTTTCTGTAGTTCCTGTACCAATTTGTATTTTGACCAGCAGTGTATTAGGTTTTCACCCACAACCTCTCCAACACTTGCTTCACTTGTCTTGTTGACAATAACCATTCTTACAGGTATGAGGTATTATCTCATTGATTTGTAGTTCTCTAATAGTTAGTGACGTTGAGCATCTTTTTATATGTCTGTTGGCCATTTCTATGTCATCTTGGAAGAAGTATCTGTTCTGGTCCCCTGCCCATTTTTTAAATGAATTGTTATTTTTTGTCGTTGTTGAGTTGTACGAGTTCTTTATGTATTTTGAATATTAACCCCTTATTGGAGGTGTTATTTGCAAATATCTTTTCCCATTCACTTAGTTGCCTTTTTGTTCAGTTGATGGTTTATTTTGCTGTGCAGACCTTTTTAGTTTAATATAGTCTCCTTCAATTATTTTTGCTTTAATTTCCATTGCCTTAATGCTTGCTCTTTCCTTTACTCATCACGTATTTTACCATCTAATGCAGTTGATATAATTGGATTTTCATTTGGACCCTCATTTCTACTGCTACCATGTTAGTCTGGACATCTGCCATCTAATATACAATTTACAAGGATAGCATCATTTCTCCCTGATTCTAATTAGCCTCCTTCCATCTTTTATCCTTTTTTCTACATAGTGGTATAGGTGATCTTTTTAAAAATGTAGGTTGGAAAAGAACACTTTCTTTTTTAAAACGTTCTATAGATTTCTATTTTTATTTTTTAAAATGTCCAAATTACTTACTTACCATGACCTATATTCTCTGAATACTCTGGACTCTCACATCTCTCAAATATTGATTTATGTAACTATGGTAGGTAGACTAATGCCCGCCCCCAAATGTCTGTGTCCTAATCCCCCAAAATAGGTTAATATGTTACCATACATGGAAAAGAGATCTTTGCAGATGTAATTAAGTTAAGGCTCTTGATATGGGGAAATTAGGATTATCCGGGCAGCCTCAATATAATCACACAGATCCTTGTAATAGAGAAGCATGAAGGTCAGAATCAGAGAAGAAGATGTGATGATGAAAGCAGAGGTTGACATGATTGCTGGAAGGGGATCACAGACCAAGGAATACAGGTAGCCTTTAGATGCCGGAAAATCAAGGAATAAATTCTTCCCTAGACGCTCCACAAGGAAAACAGGTCTAATGACACCTTGATTTTAGCCTAGTGAGATGCATTTCAGACTTTTGACCTCCAGAAATGTAATTTATGTTGTTTTAGGCCACAATGTCTGTGGTAATTTGTGGCAGCAGTAATAAGAGGCTACCATAGTCACTTTTTTTATTCATCAACTATGCCTTAACTATGCATCTTTTTTTCAGTCTTTGGAATGCAATATGCTGTGCAGTTCTTCTGGATCTTTGTGTTTGCCTTGCCTTGTATGCTTCTACCTATAATTGCAAAGTTAGTTACTTTTGGTATCAACTTAAATGACATGTCCATGTCCTTAATAAGGTCTTTACCTATTCCCCAACCTCCTCTTTTAGTGTCTTTTCATCTCCTTGTTTTGTTTGTTTTGTTTGTTTTTTGGGGTTTCATTTTGTTTTGTTTTATTTGTTTGTTTTTATAATAGAATGTCTTAGTCCTGATAGTTGTTTTATTTATTCATATACTACATGGATTTTTCTTTTGTACTTTTCTTAAATTTTCTTTTGCTCAGTCTATTAATGTAGAATCTAAGCTCCATGACAGGAGAAACAGTGTCTATCATGTTTAGCACCATATCTTTAGAATGATTTCTGACACACAGTAGCTTGTAAATAAATATTCAATGCTCACTTGGTAGATTGAATGAATGATTTAGGAGGAGCATCTAGCTCTAGGAAAAGAAAGCTGATAGACACTAGCCAAGAATCTTCAGTTACCATTAGATTTTAAGCCCAGTCCAGGGAACTGGACAAATATAAGTGGGCCTGGTTGGTCAAGATGTTGTAGGGGGCTTGATATTCTGACAGGGGTTTGCCCTGGTCAGGTGAGGCTTAGAGGCAACACAGGAACTCAGCAGGTAAACCAAGGAATAATTCCAGAATCAGGCAAATGTGAATTTAAGTGGAAAAGAGGGCAGGAACCATTACTCTTGTCCAACTTGGAATATCAAAAATTTGGTGTAATGCCAGGCACCTAAATGCTTAGTAAAAATAGGCAGGACATGTATGAGTGATGAATGGATAAATGAATGATTATATATATAAAAGTATTACTGTAATGCCTGCCTTATTAGACATTTGACTTCCCACCCCTTCTACTTTATAAAATCAGCAAAAAAATTGAGCTGACCCTGCCTTTCAAATGGTCAGATAGGGCTGTGGCCTAAGGGTGGGCTCCTGGAAAGCTGATGGATCCTGCTGTGTGGAAGTTAGAGAAGACAAGGATGATGGGGAAATGAGGCAGGGTTAGCAGTACTGCCTGCTACAGTGAGCAGAATCACTGTAGAGAATATTAATATTGTCAGTGTTCAAGTGACATTTCCTCAGGATTTTCTCAGTAAAGAGAGATTGTTATATAATTAACCCTAAGAAATTAGCTTTAATCAAGTATTCAATTCTGTAATTTCATTTTCCACTGATCTCTCTATCTTTTCCTAATTCTTTTGGCACTCATTCATATTTTATACTAGATTGATATTTGTTCAGTCAATTTCTCTGGCTATCTAAATGACATTTGCTCTAAAAGAAAATAGCAGGTCTTATTTCCCTTAGTATATTCATTTTCCAGGTCTTTTATAACAAAGTTTCACAAACTTGGTAGCTTGAAATAATAGAAAAAACATTTTTTATATAGCTCTGGAGACCTAGAAATCTGAAATCAAGTTGTTGGCAAGGCCATGTTACTCTCAAGAGTCTAAGAAAGAATTCTTTCCTCTTCCTAGCTTCTGGTGTTTACTAGCAATCTGTGGCATTCCTTCATTTGTAAATGAATAACTCGAGTCTCTGCTTCTGTCTCCTCATGCCCTCCTTTTTTATGTTTTTGTTTCCAAATTTCTCTTCTCATCTTAATTCAATATGACCTCATCTTAACATATAACATCTGTAAGGGTACTATGTCCAAATAAGGTCATATTTCTCAGGCTCTGGTTGGATGTGATTTTGGGGAGACACTATTTAACCCAGTACATATAGTAAGAAAGAATGTACCATTGCAGATAGGCCCAGGCTGAGGATCATGTTGAGAAATCCCTGGGGAACTTTTTACAATGCGTAGTTTTGTTCATAGATAGTTTTTAACAAGAGGCTATTTCTATATTTTTTATTCTTACACATGGATTTATACATAGTGGATACAAATTTGTATCAATGGATACTACTAATGATTTTCTTGGCTGCTCACCTTCATAGCCCTCCGATACCAGTGAAGGAGCTTTTATTGATTCAGTGGCTGTGATAGAAAGTGCCTGGATTTAGATGCCTTTATCTCCTGGGATTGCTATATCTCTTTCTGACATGTCTGTCACTGGTCACCTGGTTGATATGTTCACGATTCTTTTTGGTACTTAAAATTTGAGGGAGTGCTTTGAGAATTCAAGCCTGCATAAAAGGGATTACCTGTTTAACAACACTACTGAAAGACTGATCTTAAATGAAGTGTTTAAAAATAATATTTCTCTAGATCATCTACTTAAAATATTACATGGTCAACACAAGTAGCTGTTCTTCAATTGACCACCAGCTGTTTGGCTAAACTCAACTGTATTGTTTAAAAAAAAATGTTTAGATAGTGTAAAACTAAACTTTAAAACAAACAAGCTTATAGAGAGACATAATGCTAATGTGTTACATTTGCATGCTCCTTTTAATTATCTCATTTGATCACTACAAGGTAGGCGAGACAAATCCATGTCTTCTTGACCAAGAAGGAAACTGAGGTTTAGTGAAGTGAAGTAGACATATTAAAGATAACAAGAAAATAATGAGGGTGAGAGGACTTCCATGTCTTCATATTTTAGTTCCCTGCTTTTTCCAGAACACTGCTTTTCTTCTCATTACCTGGAGTATCTGACTGGTTATATTATCAGGTTGTTTTGGAAATGTCTACTCAGCCTGAAGAAGTTATAGCTCACATTTGCACTTAACTTAGTCATACTATGGATTTTGTTTAGGAACTACTTGTTTTTTTTTTCTTCATGTTCGTTTAGTTTTACCATCATTTTTTTTCAGTCTTATTTTTAGCACATCAAAATAAAACATAAATTAAAAGAGGAAAAGCCGGTGTATTTGGACAAAGAGTATTAGATCCATAGGCTGACAGCTTGAGTCTAAATCCTTTGGGATTTGGTGTGAGACACTGTCTGCCTGGGGAGTTCAAGTGAACTGAGCCAATGTGGGTCTCTGTATTTGTTGTCCTGGTGATATTTTAGCAACTGGATGTGAATGAGGGCAAAAGATCTTGTGGGAGGAATTTGGAAACAAATTGGTCATTCTTGTTGCATTGCCACTTAGACTCTGCCTGGCACATGAATGACTTTGGGCCTATTGGTATTTACTGTGACACTTAAATGTTCAACACCATATTGATTCTGAATGTCAAGCCCTCTGCTTAGGTTCTGTTTTTGTGTGAAGAGCAGATTATCATAGAATACTAATTGAACTCTTTATGCGTGCACACAAGTGCAATCGCACTCACACTCACACACATTCACACACACACACACACACACACGCACACTAGGTATGTAAAGCACCAACAAATAGCAATTTAAATTCACAGAGCTCATTCCCAACCTTAACAGCAGCAACACAGCAGTGTTTTAAGTGTTGCTGAATAGTTTGTGGTTAGTACTGAATGAAATATTTTTGAAAAGTAAATTGCTTTCTACCAAAATATATAATTTACTGCTGTAAAATACGGCTATATCATTCAAAATGCTAGGACAATTAACAACCAGATTAGAAAAATGATAGAATACTAATGTGAGAGAGAAAAATATTATTTCTTCATGTATTTGAGAGGAAAAAAAAATAAAGTATAAGTGATTTAGTTACTGTAGTTGAAAAAAAAAAAAACAAGTTTTGAAGTTTTTCCATAGCTTCTATAGGAAAGTTGGTAAGAATATTTTATAAACATAATTTTAAAATAGTTGAAAGACTATTGGTAAATACCTAGGAAAGACATGCAAGTTGATTAATGTTCTTCTGCATTGTAAAATCATTCTTGATGCTCTGTAATGAATAATCTGGCATCTTGGAAGAATGGGCTAAACTAACAACCAGACTTATTTACATCTATTCCATCTCTGTGTTTTCATAGGTGCACAAAAATCATTTAAAAAATTCTTACCACAAACCTTCACATCCGCTTTTTTGCTTCTTGCCTAATAGATGTTCCCGCCTAACAATTTCCCACCACTATAGTAATAATGGCTCTTAGCCATGCCTTTTTATCATTCCATCTGTCTTCTGGCAAACTCTGGTGCTTCTTCTAGTAGCTCTGCATGGTGTAATGTTCCCCCTCCTCTTGGGAATGATAATAAACTCTTTTTTCAATGGTATTAGCTGTCCCCTGTCATCATGCAGTCACATCTATAAATTAAATCCTGGGTACATTTAAAACAGCATATTGAGAGTTTATTTTTAAAAGATTCTATTAAGATCTTGTTAATTTTTTTTTAGATAGATAGACAGACAACAGATTAAATCATTTTACCAGGTATTTCTGGAGGTTTAGTTTAAAATTAGCAAGATCTTTTTAACCCATGCTAACTTGAGAAATCCAAGGTCTTTATATCAATGAACCAGAAATATCTAATCAAAATTAGATTAATATATTTTATGATTTAATAAATTAGCTGTGAATTTCTACCGAGTCTACAGATAATCTGAGAGGTCTTCCTCAGGCCCAGTCTTCTCTGATTCTGACATGATAATCAGGATCAGGATGGCATACAGATAAGAAATGAGTTTTTTATTTAGCATCAGCCTTGTTTTCCAGGTAGGCTGCCCCATATTTTTCCTTCACATGGGATCACAAAGACACTTAGGCTTTTGGGAAGCAGAACAGGCTGTCTTACTATTGTGCAAGACAAAGATATCCACCTGGTAACATACTCTACAATGCCATTAATGTTATCTTTGTTTGAGATTTATTACCATAAGCCATGGTTTGAAATTTCCAGTTCCTCAAAGCTGAGGCAGCACTATTCAAAATCTTCAGTGGATTTTATATATATATATATATATATATATATATATATATATATATATATATATATATATATATATATAAAACCAATGCAGACATTTTATAGAAGAAAAATGCCTGTTGTTACAGTTAGTGGAGCATCATCCAGAATAGTGATATTGTGAGCTTCACCACTAAAGCACCAAATTCACCTTTTGAAATAATAACACACAAAACCATGAGCGAATATCGAGTGTTAAAAACGTCCTTTTATGTTTCCTCAGGAAGATGAGGATTAACCTTGGATTGCCAAGCTTTTATAGGATAATCTTGTTTTTAACTTCTAAAGGCACATTAAATGTGATAAAGCCAGATAGCCCCGCACTCTTATTTGCAATGTTATTTCCTTTGGATCATATGTGCAACTGATGCACTTATACTGTTGGGGCACCTTAATAGGTCACACAGTCAGAAAAGAAAAATAAAACAAAACAGAATTTTAAAGGTTGTCTTGGAGCCTGCTAAATGTAATATAATACAGTGGGTCTGATCCTGTCATGTGCATGAGATACTCTGGAAGTTGTCAGGCAGTCCATGGAGCCTGCATGAGCCCACTTGCTTCTGAGTCTGTGTGATTATAAAGCTCATGAGGCAGAGACATCCAGTCCAGTATCACCAAGAAGGTGCCAACAATACTGTCAATGAAGTGATACATTTTCTTCATTTCTAAAGACTGAGAGATGCTGTTAAATGAAAACAGCTACTCGTTGGAATAAATTTAATTTTCTTTTTTAGAGAGATGAATTTATGTGTAGTTTCAGCTGTCAGGAAAATATGTCATTTGGATGTCATTTAATATCTGGAACCTGACTCAAAAAAAAAAAAAAATGGATCCCTTTCCTCTCAGTTTCTTCATCATTATCAGCAGTGGATACAATTCCAAGTTCATGCATTCAGTTTGCAAGAAACATGGCTTTCATTTATTTTCTTAAATCAATTTAATCAATTTAGTTTCCAAAACTGACATACTGAGTTCTGTGGGAAGTTTTACATTAGGTCATTTGAGCTTTGTGCCCCACGTACTTGACAAAGATTGTGCCAAGGTTCTGTATTTGTAGGCAGAGTCAATGTTCCAGGGAGGCCCATCTCATCATGAACCTTTTTGTCTTTCTGGTAATTGTGGAGATGGACATTGGCTTCGCTCCCATAAACCCTAAAGTCTTGAATCACCACTCTGTGCCTTGAAATGGGTTTGACACTTTTTGGTGATGTCTAGAATTCACTTTTACTCCAAGCACTCAGGTGCTTCCAGGTGCCTTTTTCTTCCACAGACAGTGCCAGAGGCATTATGGAGCAGGAATGTGCTTCAACAGTGAGTCATTTGGGATCCTTTATCTTTAGGTCTCCTCAGAAGTCATCTACCTCTTCTCAAATCCAATTTTAGCAATCATTGAATCAATTGGCTCTTGAGGCCAAAGAAGTGAATTCATGAGGCCGTTAATTTAGAGGACCAACAGGCCTCTAAAACGGCCTCTGTCTGGGACACTTAGGATAATCTTCCCACTGAGTGTGGGTCCTTCTGAGAAATAAAACATTGGGAGAGAATATCTTCTGAACTGATCCTGTTTCCTACCCTATGAAAAATTCCCTGGACTACAAATTCACTCCACATTCCTGCAGGTAAAGGGATGGCAGAACCTGAAACTGTTGTAAAGAGGGGTTTATATGGAGAAGTAGGATAAAAACAACATTGACAGTATAAACATATCCTGCCACCCCCTCTGGTGCAGAAATGCAACTTCAAAGTTTTATTTTACTTCCCAGATAAACCTCCCGCAAGTTTCCAGCTATGGCTCTCTTTCCATTTTTACCATCTTTCCCTTTCCCCTTAATCCCATGATCTCATACTCTTTCAATTGTCAAATTGAAAGTCCTGGAATTGAAACTCCTTGAAATGAGAGGTTTGGGTCTATAAGTTCATGATGGGTATATTGAGTCAGACACATTTTCTTTTTCTAGTCTGTGGCTGTCCCAGTGCAGGTCTTCATTTGTTTAATGAATGAATTCTGCTACGACTCAGGCAGTCATGGTTGGGATGTCAGGTTGAGCCTGTGGGGGTTTAAGATTTTGTTGCCTTTTCAATGCATCTTTGCAAGGTACATCTCTTTCAGTTCACATAAATCCAATTTCTTGAGGGCAGTCTGTTTAATGAGAGGCCACATTTCCTAAAGTCCAGCTGGGACTAACAGTCCTTCTATAGCAGCTGGGCTCTAATTGCTGCACGTAAACAAACATGGTCTGGAATAGAGCCATCTTCTAACTCTGGAAGCTATTCATTACCAAGACTGCCATGGTCATTTATTACTAATGACAGGAATCTGTAGCTGGCTGGAGTTGGCAGTCATGTTCCTATGCAATCAGCATTTCAAACTGGCTCTGTACTTTTGGGAAAACAAACAACTTAAACTGATGGCTTTGGTGCCTCAATCTAATTTCCATGTCCTACAGGAAGTCTTTCCATGTCATGATATGATCCATTTGTTGTCCGTGTAGCAAATTCATATAGGGTTGTATTTTATTGTCATATGCTGCGATTAAGATTCTTATGTGTCTGTGATATGAATTTTTAAGGGATAAATGAGGTCCTTTAAGGAAGCAATTGTTTCACATTTGAATTATTCAGTGCCATCAACACAGAAATTTGACATTGTTGAATGTTTAGAAATAAATAATCACAGAACTTTATAAGGGGTCGTCATCAAGTTTAAATCTCTGAGTTGACAATGAAAGTAAAACAGGATAGAGGTAGATCCCAAAGAGGAAAATAATCTACTTAATTTGTTGGACTCCCACATTTTTTCCTTTCCAGAAGTGAAGGATAACTGATGCCTTCTTACATGTTCAGTCTGTCATCCACAGTGATATTATCCCTGTTTTAGATAAGAAGAAATTTAAGAAAAATTATGGCACAAAATTAATTAACAGCTCAGCCTTAACCTGGACACATTCTATTATTATATCTAGATTTTTAGTATTTACAGTTTTATTTTCTATTTTTCTTAGGCAAACCTTCCTAATGTATATGCTGGATTTCATAAACAATTACCAATTTAATTTTTTTGCATCTCTAGATAATAATTTTAGCAAATGTTTACTATGTGCCAAATATTATTTTAAGTGTTTTATATGTCTTTTTTTGATCAAATTACCCTGGGAGGTAAATATTATGACCAATTTTGCAGTTGAAAAAAGGCAGAAAAACACTGTACTTTTCAGAAGGTAATGCAACCAGTACATAGCTTAGCCAGAATTCAAAGCTAGCACCCTGACTCCAGAGCCCATGTTCATAAAAACCCTATCTGTGACTTTGACTTGATTTAAATAAGTGGTATTAGTTGTCACCTCAAATGAACATACTTGGATTCTGTCTAGCTTTAATTGGTAAAGAGAGGGTACAGATGGTGAGAATGTCATTCATTAAGGACTTGGCCAAGATAAGAGTTTAGGCTAGTCCTCAACTGGTTTTCTTTGAGTCTGAAAAAAGCAAGGTATGATGGTCAAACATGACTCACAGTGCAAGTCAGAGGATAATGGTCAGTATTAGAAGAAATACTTCCTCCATTAGATCTGAGAAGTTTGTATAATTCACAAGGACAACATTGGGAAAGGGACTCAAACCAGTGATATAAACAAGAGATAGGAGGGTAATTCTAAGAGTGTGGATGGAATGGGACTCATAGGGCAAGGCAAGTCAAGCATAGGTAATGTATGTATATTTGGTCTTTGTCCCTGTCCTGGCACAGAGCTTTAAAAACCATTATAATTTCCTGTGATGAGAGCAATAAAATTGTCTTGGATTATGTTAATGAGTAGACTTTTGGAAAGCACCTAAGAATGGAGACTGACTTCCAGTGAAGCCAGCCATGTGATTGAAGACTTGAAACTTTCAGTCCCCCAGACCTCTAGGGAGGGGAAAGAGGCTGGAGATCGAAATCAATCACCAATGGCCAATGATTTAATCAAAATGCCTAATGCCTAATTGTAGCCTCCATAAAACCCCAAAAGGACAGGCTTTGGAGAGCTTCTAGGCTGGTGAACATGTAGAGATTCAGGGAGAGGGCCTTGCCTGGAGAGGGAATGGAAGCTCCATGCTCCTTCATGCATAATTTGCCCTATGCAGCTCTTGTATCTGGCTGCACCTGAGTTATATATATATTTTAATCTTAAACCCATAATCTATCTAGTAAATAAAATGTTTCTCTGGGTTCTGTGAGCCATCTAGCAAATTTATCAAACCCAAGGGACAGGGTTTTAGGAAACGATGATTTTATAGCCAGTTGGTCAGAATCATAGGTAACAACCTAGAGTTGCTATTGGCATCTGTAGTTAGAAGTGGTCTTATAGGACTGAGCCCTTAACCTGTGGGAAATAATGCTATCTCCAGATAAGCAGTGTCAATTGAGTTGAATTGTAGAATACCCATCTGGTGTCAGAGGATTGCTTGGTGGTGTGCAGGAAAAATATCCTCATATTAGAATTGAAACACAATTGTTATGAGAAAGTCTTGTCAGGGACACAGCATGTAGGCAGACAGAGAGTGGCTAGCACAGAACTCTGTAGGCAAGAAGCAAACCCCATACATACTGCTGGTTTATAGAGTTAATCCTTGTCCTTTCTAACCATCAAGTGGGACCGGCAAAGTCACAGCCGGAGGTGGGAGGTTGTGGTGGTAAGATACCAGGACAGAACAGAAGCCATGTTTAGGATCTTTACACAACTGCTGTCTCTCTCAAACACTTTCCCCTCTGGCCCCTTCCTATCCTTCAGAGAGTTCTCATCTAACTCCACCCACCCTCAATTTATAATAGCTATCTCTGTCCCTGTTTGTCTCATGATACCTGATTCTTTTTCCTTTTGTAACCAATGACAACCTATACATACTCACTTAGGCCTACTTATTGCCTGTCTTCCCAACTCACATATAAACTTTGCAATGTTAGTATCTGTTTCCATTTTTTTTCACAGTTGAATACTCAGGCCCTGTTCATAAATATGCATTGATTGAATAAATGAATAAACAGGGCTCAGGCATAGGGATAAAAGAGATTAGCCTATTTAATATATGAATCTGGAACTGAAGAAGAGACATCGGAGAGAAAAAAGATCATTTATGTTGAATTACCACATTATCATTATTTAGCATTGGTGAACTCCCCAGGTTCTCTGGTACTAGATATTATAGATGTATGATGAAGACAAAAGACAGAATGTTTGCAAAGCCCCTTTAATAATGTCATCAGTGGGAGGGGTTTAGTCCCCTGATATAAGCTATTTGGAAGTTCTTTGCTGTCTATAAAATGTTCACCAGAACTGGACAAGTATTTACCTAGTATTTTCAGTGAAACATCTTTGAAAGCACAGAATTAAAATCTTAATGGGTTAGCTTATTCCACTTAACTACATGTGACATGAAGTTTAAGAATATCATACTCTATCTTTTCATCAAACATAACACACACACACATGCTCGCTCTCTCTCTCTCTCTCTCTCTCTCTCTCTCTCTCTCTCTCTCTCCAGCCTCTCTCTCTCCTCCTTTCCCCTCCCCAGTGGTCTTGATCTTTTTATTAAAGAGAAATCACTCTTATGGGATGTGTGATTATAGGTGATACCAAGGAGTCTCTAAATGGGGAAGACATAAAACAAAGCAAATAGTGGTCATTTTTTCCAGAGATGGGCCCCCTGCCACAACAAAGCTACTTAGGCTGCCTCTTCATTTGTGTTTTTATTTGAATTTAATAAAGGATATTAAGACTATGAGCTGCCTGCCCCCCACAAACTCCCAAACATCATTATATCTGAGAGGCTAGAGGGAGGGAATGATAGCCCCAGGGGAAGAGTGGAGCTAAGAAAATACTATACGATGAACTTCTTACCTCTGTTTTCTGTCTTGAGGCACAATGAAACAAGGAGCCTCTTTTTAAAGGCTTGTCTGTTATATGGGGTCTCATTAGAAGTCTAGGACTACAATTGGCAGGCCTGTGCAAATCCTATTTATCTATTATTGATGGCTGCTTTCACTTTCTCCCTTCTCAGAAAATTTCTCCTTTTGCTAACCCCAAACCCCAGCCTCTTGTCAGACAATGGCTGGAGCTAAAAAACCAAAGACTACGTAAAAAGAAATAGTCAGTATGAGCCCTTATACTCATTCTGCCACTTTTTAAAATCAGAGAAAGTAATACGTTTGTATCATTTGGATAGGTCACTTACTTATCTACTTTCAGATTTTAATGAGACAATCATATGATAACCTCCAAATTTTACTATTTATACTTCAATTCAGTTATTGCCTTTATGTAACCACACTTAAGAGATAATGGAGCTGATGATGGAACTTTTGATAGTTCTGGAGTGGTTGTCATGGCTCTCATTCTCCCTCCCTCCGTTTTCCATTTCTCTTGAAACATACTGTCTTTTCCAAGAATGAGTGGCCAAAGAGTGTAAGGCACTTTCCCAGGGAAGGGACATTCTATGATCAGACTTTGCCCAACCTTCTTTCTGTATACATGTCACTTGATAATTTATATTTCAATTTCAGTAGTCAAAAATTTTCCTATTTTGTTTGGACAAATCATCCACTAAAAGCTGCACTTAGATGTCCATGCCTTAGTACAAATGACTTCCTTATGCTTTGAATAAAAGCAGGTCTTAAAATGAACAGAAAGGGCAGGGTTTGTGGACACTGACCAGCATAGGAAGGCCCAAGGGACGCAACAGAGATAGAGAGAGGAAGGGAGGGTGACCTGAGAGGCTGTCAGTATCAACAACAGTGCTTTCTTGCTTAATTCGCAGTTTTGCCAAAGACCTACTCTTCTTGTATCCTAAAATTCAAATGGGGAAATAATTTCAGAACTGTTTGTTTAGTGCTACTGGTAAAATAAATATATACAGATATTATCCCGTGGCTGATGCTGGATAGCATGGAGCCAAAGTAGAAATAAGACAGCGAAGGACACAGCAGGAGTTCCATTCCAAAATGATATATAGTGTGACATTTAGATTTTGTTTCTAAATAGATTTGCAATGTTCCATGTATTTTTTTCTTTCTCCCTACCACATATATTTTCAAATATGCTTACACAGTCTACTTCAGGCTTGATTTCCCTGTTAAGGTGAGTGTATAAGAACTGGATATACATATACATATACATACACACACATACATATACATATACATACACATATACAAATACATATACATTTTACAGTCCATGGTAAATGAAGTGTAGGAGTAGATGCCATAGAAAACGTGACCAGATAATCAGGTTTGACTTACTCCAGTTTCCCTATGGCACCCTGAGGCTGCCTCTCTTACACACTCAGTGCCTGTAACAACCACCACCTCTTTTCCAATATCAGCCCTTCCTCCTCACAGTTCTAGAACCTGGAAAATTGTACCCATTAGAAAGAAAATGAAGTTTATTCTTCAGCCAGGAGTTGATGTAAGGGACTGTTATAAAATGACACTGGAAAAATGGCTCACAAGACATTGATCAGTTTTCAAAAAAATATTTAATAGGTAAAGAAGAAAGTACTCTTTACTAACAGAAATATTGAAGAAAGACCCTTGGTTGAGAAACCAGAATCATAAGTGGGCTACTAATTAGCGACCTGGTCTTGGTCTTGGGGTAATCACTTATTGGCGAGATGGAGGGTGGTCAGGCTCATGTGCTCTCATGAAAGAGAATATAAATGTCCTCTAACAGCTCTTATATGGGTGTATGATCTCTTGAGTCTTCACTGAAGAATAAAATTTATTTCTGTGGGTTCTACCAACATTCCAAGACCTGGCACTTATGTGGGATGAGCAATATGGCTAATGATCTTTTGCATCTTGGAATGCAGAGTTCAAACCTCCCCAGGGATTAGGCAGGTCAGAGTGGAGTGAGAACCAGACTGATTGCTGCATACCAACATTTGAGCCCAGTATGGAGGGAGCATTCTGCCATTCAAGAAGATTTAGAAAGCTGTCTTTTGTCTGTCTGTGTGTGTGTGTGTGTACTCTGCCAATTTTAAATATTGACCACGTAGTTATGATTTTAAATCTTTTTTGGTACAAACGAAAAGACATCTGCTGCATGGATCTTTTCCAAACTCTACCAGTTTGTCTTTGTGCCTCTTCATGAAAGTATTAAGATTATATTGACAGACTCTTAACAGTCTTTGTAAGGGATCTTTCAAGAATATGGAAGGGGGCGGTGAGCAACTCCAAGTGGAGAGACAATTAGAATGATGCTACTTGGATTATATTTATACAACAATAAAACAAAAGAGAAAAAAGGAAAACCCTGAGGAAAAAAGTGTCCTACTGAAGATATATCTTACATGTTTTGTATGTTATCCCCACAACCAATGGTGAATAGGTTTGAGGTAGAAAATAGAAATAATAAGACCATTTGGGTATGTTAACAGGCGTTTTATCCCTTTACTTTTTAAAAAGTATCAAGTAATTTATGGTATTAATAACTCTTGTTTATGTATTTTAGAAGAGTGACCTCTTGGGAAAAATAATATTTATTTGGGCGAAGTTGTAAAATGCGTAATTTGTATCTGAAAGCCAAAACTTGACAGCAAATTGTTTGTATCTTTTTTTTAATCAAACATTTCTAAAGAAAAAACAACATTTTTCACTTTTATAGCTAGAAACAGGGTATCGCATAATGAGGATAGAGCTTTTCAATTGTGAAAAATGATGCCAAGAATGACTGCAAAAGATAAATTCTCCACATACACTCACAAAATGTTACATTTATGCCATGTATATCTATTTTTCTAAGATGGCCTTAAGCTATAAGAAAATATATGTTTTGCCACAGAGGAGAGGGTCCACAATGCTTGAGTCAAATATCAGGTATTACTTTCTGCAAGGTCCCATAGTTATGAGTATTCACCATAATGCCATGAAATCACATCATAAATCTGTGTAACCACTTCCTTTTATATTCATTATTTTGGAGCAGAGGCAACACTCAGAATTAGAAACAGCATCTATCTGGTATGTTAGGAAGGAAATGCTATTATTCTTTTTCTTTTAAATAAACTCAGTTTGGCATATTGTACAATAAGAACATATTAATTCAGTTACAACACCTATAATTTAAAGATATTTTTTATCTAACAGAAAGTTATTTGACCAATAACTTGTCTAACTATGAATTTACATGGTATAATTATTGTTATTTCAACAATGTAAGACAAATGTAGCTACATTCATTTTGTTAGTTAAAAATTAAAATCTGAGATACTGTGGAGGTACAAAATAAAAATGGAGGGTATAATTGCTACCATCAGGATCAGCTTCCTAGCAAAATCTTACTTTAGTGAATTTCCTCTTAAGTACCGAGAGTCTAATTCAAACTCCTTTTTGTGTGTCTTTGGGCCGGTCTATGAGACATCCTACCCTTTTCTCAGATTCTCTTTAGAGAGAACCTACATCAAGATTCCTTATCTATTTCCCTGATTCAGATTTCTATCCAAATAAGCTTTTAAATGATTATTTATATTTCAGTGTGCATTTGTCACTCCCATTTTAAGGTATATTTCTGTGTAATGAAAACCTTTGGTTAATGGAAACGGAATCTCAGGCATTTAAATAAAAAAAGGAGAGTATACTTGGAAAAAAAAATACTTTTCAAAGTCTCCCAAAACCACTCAAAGATATAGCTACTCTATTATATTACTATTATAGAATCCCAGTTGTCTTCAGGAGGATGCTATCTAGAGATATGATTGATATATATGATATACTTGATAAACCAATAAATTTAATAAAATTAAAAAAGAGAAATAGTTGTCAAACCAATTAACATATCATTAGGTATTGAATCTGCTATGCTGCCAGCTGCCATGCAGAAAGAGCCAGAAAAAAGGGTAGTCAAGGAACACTGGAGAAAGAACCCACTTCATTTTGAAAGAACCCACTTCATTTTGAAGGAAATTATGAAAGAAACAGAATATTCAATTGGCTTTTGGCAAATTTTGCTCCCACTCTCTCCACTCCCTTATGTACCAAGTTCTTTAGGCTCCCCCAGTCTTCCTTGAAATTACCAGAATTTTCTTTGAATTTAGAAGCTGTTAGATCAAAAATGATCTGGTCATCTCTTACTTAGGCTGTTGCAACAAATTCCACTAACTTATTAGCGAATCTTTCTACTTTGCTAGGCAAGTTTCAATCCAATTGAGAAAGTTCCCTCCCGCCCCTAGGAAAGAAATCGGGCACTAAAATAGACATCTGAAAGATATCAGAATTAACTCTTACTGCATCAAGTGACTTCACTTGTCTTGCATACTGTCATTATAGTGTAGGATTGAAGAACTAAATCCCCCAAATGGAAGTGTGCCTATTATCTCAGATGTCATTAGTAGAGTTAGATAGCTGCTAGAATCTCTTTAAAGAGCACATATACAAAAGGCTGAATTTCATTGTCCCAGGAGTGAAGTAGGGTATTTATCCCCATGTTTTGACTCTGTTGTATTTCAATAATGTTTTGGTCCCTCTGTGCATTATGTTTATGCAAACATGAGTATGTGAGACTGTCTCTCTAACTCTTCAATCACCACTCATCTTTATCTGTCTCTTTCTTTGAAGGAAACTCCCATGTTAACAAAGAAACAAACACAAACTGTTAGTTTAATTCATTTCTAAAAAAATAGTATTAATGTGACAATAATTAAAACTATACACCTTTAAATGTATTTACCAAAAAAAGATAGAAAAATCTTATATTTTGTCAAAACTTAGATTTCTGAAAATTTGACCAAAAAAAAATAAATAAATGAGGTGAAAATGACTAATACAAAGTAAACTCAACATAAGAAACTATATATTTAATATTGACTAAAATAGTCATTGTAAAATGTAATCAATTTTGGGTGTTTAATCACAGTCGAACTGATGTTTTAAGAATAAAAATTAAAGCTAAAAGATTCAAAATCGTTCACTATAGAAAATTAATCATAGAATTAAATTGAGTTCATGGAGTTCAATCTGGAAAATACTCAAGAAAATTTCATTATTAGTATAATACAAATGAAAATATCTTTATAATGCTCCCATAGTCAAAATATGAGAACCAGTAGAGTAGATCACAACAATCCTTAAATCTAATTTGAAATAGATCACAAATTTAAATATGAAAGGTAAAACATAAAGCTTTTAGAGAAAAACATAGGAAAAATATTTTGACATTATAATAGGAAAAATTTGTTAAACAGAATATAAAAAGTACCAATTATGAAAATTTCAAAAATTTACTCATTAAAAAGTATCACTAAGAGTGAAAATGCAACCTAATAGGCAAGAAATAGCATCACAAAGCACATGTTTATAGCCAGAATACATAAAGAATTTCGAACAATCAAAGTATAAACTCAGTGTAGAAATGGACAAAAGACTTGAACTAACACATAATAAAAGAGGATATTCAAGTAGTAAATAAGCATACAAAAATTAATCATAGAGAAATGCAAATTAAAATTATAATATAATATACTAAAATTCAACACATTGACTGACATTAAATAAAGAACAACATCAGATCACTGACATGAATATGGAGGTTCTGGATCTGTCATGCATTGCTGGTAGGAATATAAATCAGCACAAGTCCTTTGGAAAACCCTTTTGTACTACCTGCTAAAGCTGAACATATGCATACCCTATGACCCAACAAGTCCACCTGTATACCCAGATGTAATGGATCCTTATATCCACCAAAAGACATGTACGAGATTATTCACAATAGTACTATTGATAATCACCTCAGAATTTAAGTTACCAAAAAGACCACTAAAAGTAGAATGGATGAATACATTATCATATTCTCACACAGTGGAATACTATACAGCAACTACAATGAATGAGCTCTAAATACGTGCAGCAGTGTAGATAAACCTCATAGACATTCAGTTGAGCAAAAAAAGGGCAAAATTATAGAATTAGAAGTTAAGGTAGTTGTTTTCCTTAGCCTGAGTAGGAGACAAGTAGTGGTCAGAAGGGGGCATATGGGGAGAGGTCTGTTCTATAGTCTGATAATGTTCTTGTAAATACATGACCATGTACACTTTTTGAAAATTATGTTGATATGATTTGTGTACTTTTCTTGGAAAATGAATATGATTTGAGTACTTTGTGTGCTGTATCATTAAAGTATGAAAAAAACCTACAAAACTTATTGCAGTCAGTATGTTCTAATTGTTTTCCCATTAATATTTGTCACTAATGTTTGTCCTAGAGTCCCATGGTCACCAAGAAAGGAACATTCTATAACACTTTCCTTTTCCAATTGAGTAGATGACTGGAATTTATTATGAGAAGTACATTGGGTCAAATATGCTTTTTCTGCTGTAGATGGCAAAAGTTAGTGACAAACCTATGAAAGATTTTCTAACATCTCCCTAGGGGAATGGGTGCTACAGCATCCTCAGCTCTGGAAAGTCTGTGACCTGCAAGAGGACCTCTTTTATCATCATGGCAAGGAAAACAGAGAGAGTAAGGAATTCAGAAAGACAGTGGCTCCACTCCTAAAACCAAAACTTGATGTACCATTGCAAGGCAAGAAAGCGAAAAGAGAAAGAAGTGTACGGAGAGAACATATCTGTAGCAATTTTTGCACTGTTAACATATAATGAAAAGAGATCTGATATCTTTGGTAGGAAACTCAGCTACTAAACTAATGGGGAAGGCTGTGGTGAACCACTTCTAACTGCCCACCCAAGCCAATTTCCATTGCCCTTAAACTCAAGTTGAGTATTCTAAAATATATACATCTGAAAATAATGACTAATCAATCAAATTCTTAAATTATGGCTTTTCCATCTGTTTTTAGAACAACTTAGCTTCCAAGATTTGCTTTATACAGGGGTTGGCACAGGTAAGCCATTGCCCACCATCCTGACAATCTAGGGTTTTGACCACAAAGGAATCTTAATATGATGCTCTATACTCACAGATAAAAGAAGCTGTCGTCGGGAGGACAAGACAGTTCTTGGTAGAAAGTGTTCTACCGTAATGTATCATACATTTTTTTAAATTACCAGTATGCAAAAATAATAGTAAAACACTTGATTTTGTCCATTTTCATTTCCTGGCAGCATCTCCTTCTTCTCTAACCTCTTCCCACCCTTTTGCTATCTCACTTGTCTAAGACAGTTCTAATATCTGCTAATGGAGAATCGAGGCAATTATTCAGATAATTCAGGTTCCAAAAATTTCACATAGCACTGTTGACTGATTTTATTATTTCTCACAATATTGATTTTCTTGGCCTGAATAACCTTTATAAGTATCCAATTGGCCTTGAAATCCACATACAAAGACAGCTTCCAGCGATTATCAAACAGAAGATGAAATTTTAAAGCCTTTTGGAGCATTCAATTTCTTTTTGTCCTACAGCATGAAAACCAGGCTTTATTTTCATGACCACGTCAGTTGCTGCATTTCAAACAATACTGTTTGTAAAATACAGAAAGAGGATGAAAATTAATCTTGACACTCTTACCCTTTCTAGAGCATTAAGAATTAAAATTTTTAAATTATAGTTGGCATACAGTATTATATTAGTTTCAGGTATATAATATAGTGATTCAACATTTATGTACTTTACAGTGTGATTACCATGCTAAGTCTAGTAACCATCTCACATGGTAAAGTTATCACAATATTATTGACCATATTCCCTCCCACTCTTTTCACCCACCCCTCTTATTTCCCTTCCTTCTGGCAACCATCAGTTTTATCTGTGTTTCAATGGGACTGTTTTTGTTTTGTTTGTTCATTTGTTATTTTACATTCTACATATATGTGAAATCATATGATATTTGTTTTTCTCAGTCTAACCTATTTCACTTAGCATTATACCTTCCAGCTTCATCCATGTTGCAAATGGCAAGATTTCATTCTTTATTATTGATGAGTAATATTCCATGTTGTGTGTGTGTGTTTTATCCATCTATTGATGAGCACATAGGTAGTTTTTCTATCTAGGGTATTGTAAATACTGCATTAAACACAGGAATACATGTATCTTTTCCAATTAGCATCTTTGTTTTCTTTGGAAAAATACTCAGAAGTGGAATTGGTGGGTTGTATAGCAGTTTTATTGTTAGATTTTTGAAAAATCTCCATACTATTTCCCATTGTGGGTGCACCAGTTTATAATCCCACTAACAGTACATAAGGGTTCATGAAGAATCTCTTGACCTGAGTCAGATCAGTGTTCTATTATAAGAGACATTTGTGAGAGCTAATGATGACATCAGATATGCTTTAATATTTACATTTTTCACTAAATTGGAACATTAACACTACTTTCTACTCCTGAAAACAGTGGATATAGGTGTATTTAGGTAACTTTTATTAGCTAATGATTTAGAATCCAGTAAAAGTCAGTAGTTTACATACTTAATTAAAACTTTGTTAACTTCATTTACTATGCAAAAAATGATTTGGGGATTTGGGAATTAGAGGACTTTTGTTAGAGAACTGGAATGTGCTGATATCATGGGCTTATTCATGGATTTTGTAAATCATATGTAGAGAAAGAATCATATACGGAAACATGTCAAAGATTTGAGATAGAGAAAGAGAAATCATGGTTTGGGAAAAGTGATTTTTAAAAATCTCTCCACTTATATGTACACAATTTTAGTCTTTCTTTTCTAAGAAGAAAAGAAAACCTCAAAATGAGATCCTCTCTCTTTGATCGGAAGGTAACAAGTAGTCTGGGAGTTGTAGATGGAACCCTCGCTTGTCAGAGACTGCTTCATAGCATGGGGACAGACTGAGCTAGTAAGGACCTCTATGCTTTGCAAGAGCTTCACACTTAAAAGAAATATGTCTCTACTTATACAATTATTTCTTGGCATTGTTAATGCTTTAAACTATTTTCAATGTATTTAAACATATATATTTTCAAATTCTTCATTGCTGGTCTATCAGTTAGGTAGAATAGTATATGAACTCTACTCGAAGTGGGAATACTGAGTTCCAAAGATCCTGGGGATTCAAAGTCACACAGGCAAGGCAGAAATGATCACTTATAACTGGGTACTGTCCCATGTCTCCAGGAGCCTGGTGTCTGATGTCTAAGCAAAATGCTCAAACATGACGCAGTCCATTTACTCATATGTGGTATATATAAAGAAAAGAACAAGAGAGGGGCTTGGGGTCATGGCCCTTTTAAAGTCAAGGGAGAGGGGAATTAACATTCCAGACATGTTCTTTCTTGTCTCTGGTGTGGGTGTTGATGTAAATTTTTACTGTTGTGGTGATCATGTTTATTAAGTCATGTTGCTTTGAAGCCTATAAAATATGCTAAAAAAGTATTTTAAATACATACAGATAATAATATTAAAGCTTACATGTGTTACATTATTTTTTTTCCCTTTGATTACTTCTCTGGATGGTTTAGTTCAATAAACCAGGTTAAGAATAATTCATCAAAATATATTTATTTAGTAACTTACTGTGTATCTGGTTCTAGGTTACATAATGTGCAAGATAGAGAAAAATGTGAACATGGTTCCAGTTTTTCTACTAAGTATACTCTGTGAGGTGAAACATTCATACATGAAACCAAGAACCAATGAAATTCTAAAATACAATACTGACAATAAGGATGAAGTGAGAAATCAGTATGATAAGAGCCATTATCAGGTAGAGGCTAAATGCAAAAATTCTGTAGCCAGACTCTTCAGATTTAAACCCAGTTCTAGCACTTACCAGCTCTGTGGCCTCACTTTTATTCTTCCTTTACCTCAGTTTTTTCATCCATCAAATAGAGATAATAATGTCAACTATTAGATCTCCTGTGAAGATGACATCCAATAAATCAAGTAATATTCTGCAGATGGTATACACCCAATAATTGTTGGCTCTTCTTAAGATTACTGAATGTTTTCCCTTGCTCACTCCCACCGTTAGCATCACTTCAAGGTTCCAATATAATGTAAGTGGATTAGAACTGAAAAAAGTATAGGATACAGACTGACTCTGAGGAAGCATACTTACAGAAGCCAGAGTCAGGGAAAACATAAGCAAGGATACTAGAAAATTCAAAGCCTCTGCTATGGCTACAAAAAAACAAACCAAAGCAAAACAAACAAACAAACAAACAAACAAACAAAACCAAAAAAATTAAACAGCCCAACTTTTACTCAACTTCACATATAGACTAACAATAAAAATGGCCTATTTGCCTATGTTTTTATTATCTAATACATGGTGACTTGTTTTCAACAAAAAATTAGAAGTCTTGCCAAAAGATAAGAAAACACAGCCTGATGAGAACTGAACTCAGATTTGTCTGTGCCACACGCCTTCAGTGGATTTTAATGGGAACTGCTGAGAAAAGACTGGAATAGGAGGAGAGCTGGAACCAATTTATTAATGTCCCCTCATTGGCTGGCAAACTCATGGTTCACATCTATGTCTAAATGCTCCTTCTTTTTGAGGCTTTCTGTGACCTCCCTGACACATCCACCAGACACCACAATCACATTTTCACACTTCTGTGTGTGATTTGATAACATTTTTCTCCTCTATTAGAGTGTAAGCTGGATGAAGGTAGAAACTAGATTCATTTTTGCTTATTTTCCCCCCTTTCTCTTAACATTAACCGAATATCTGATATTTAATAAATGTTTGTTAAATGAACGGACAGAAATTATTTCAAATCCTGTATCAATTTGGTAGACTGCTGTACAAAATGCCAGAGCTGGTGACTTAAACAACAAAAATCTATTTTTTTCATAATTCAGAAGACTAGAAGTGTGAGATCTAGGTGTTAGCAGAGTAAATTTTTTTTGTAATACTCGTAACTTTGCTAGTATATGGCTGTGTTCTTCTGTGTCTTTACATGCTCTTTCCTCTGTGTGTGCATATGTCTTAATCTTCCCCTCTTATAAGGATTGCAGCATATTAGGGCCCACCTAACAGCCTCATTTGAACTTTATTACCTCTTTATAGGCCCTTATTTTCAAATACAGTGACATTTTGAGATACTTGGGGTTAAGACTTTAACATATGAATTTTGAGGCTATACAACCCATAACAAATGTGTTAATTCAGGCTAAAAAAAAGTCTAATGACCTGTTTAGGTCTTTCCTGGATCTTAGGTCTTTCTCATTCTGTGTTCCTGATATCTCCTCTATCAATTCATTCTTTATCTGTTTCCTTTGACCCAAGGGTTTGCTATATGATATTACACTTTTGACTGTCTTTAATAGATAGTCCTATCTTACGTGTGCAGAGGATTCTTTCTTGATATTGTTAACACATAGATATGATATTTTTCCCACTTTACTAATGAACAATAGAAATAAGTTTTGCATAGCTTATTAATGGGATAGTTGTGAAAAGAAACCATGTCTTTAGACTTGGCGGCAAGGTTTTTTTTTTTTTCAAAATTTAATTTTTTTGTATATTAAAAGCTTTCATACTTCTTATAAGTATTTCCAGAAATCCTATAGTCAGTTATAGGAGGACATTTACTGGATCTCCAAACTGTACTCAGAAACATTGGATGCCTATGATATTAGTCCCTTTGCATCACTTTCCGCTTGAGTTGAAAATCTCAGGATAAATGACAGTCCTGCACTCACATCCTCCCTTCTCAGCATCAGTCTGAGTGGTTCAGATAAGATGGGGAGGAAGCTTTAGACATCTCAGTGCTCAGTCAGTCTGAAAGGCCAGGGCTGCTGGGGTTTGTCCATGGCTAATGAGACCATAATGTAATGATGGGATTTCAGTATCTCAGTAATGGTTCCCCAGACTTCTACTTTTGAAGCTGCTTCCATTCCTCACTCTCTCAGGGGGGTGATTTCTGCATCCCTCATGTGTGAGTAGTATGCCTCAAAGGCACATGGTGATGGGAGGGGCTCAGTGAAGTCCAATTCACTGAAAGGCAGTTTTCTGCTGCTGGGAATTCCATTTATGTGAACAGCTAAGATGCGTGAAATCCCATCTGCCTCACAGATTGGAACCCCTTTTCTTTTTCTGTTTTTTATGACTAAGGAAAGGGAGAGGAGGGATGATGTTTCCTTTTAACTTTTGTTTTAAAAGAACATATTTAAATGTGAACCTCTCAATATTTACCTCCTCTACAAGTGGGACCATGTTATATTTTCTAATGTCTACTTTAGACACCAGAAATCTTCTCATTGTTTGCTTTCCTTCTAGGCGGTTCTCATTTAGAACTGTGTGTGTGTGTGTGTGTGTGTGTGTGTGTGTGTGTGTGTGTGTGTGTGTGTGTAAAATATGTGTAGGTGCATCTGTGTGTAATTCTGAGACTGTCTGTCAAAGGATACAGGGTAAAAATGTTTATCTCCTTTTTTTTTTCTCTAGGTATAATTGGCATCAATTTATGGAGGGAGGGCTTTTTTTGTGTGCCATTTTCCAGAAGTTGATATTTGAAATGATTGTATTCAGATTGCTGACTTTCTTTACCAACCCTCAGGGAAAAAACTCAAGCAGGGATGCTCTGCATTTTAATTACTTGTTTTTCCCTCTTGAGGTGCATTATTTTTAACATTGTCGATTTAAAGTATAAATATGTCTTTAAAAACATTGGGATAAAATGGAAAATGGCATTTTGATGTAATTTTGGGAAGTTTTTAGATTTCAGTGTTGACTGTGTCGAAAGTTAGGTCCATGTAACAAATGATTATTTAACCAAATTAAAAGCAAAGAGCCAAACAGTGTAGAATATTAAAGTTCTTTAGGATACTGGGAATCATGAGGAATTAACAGAGATTTCTTTCTTATGATCGACTGCAAATGAAAGAGATGGAATATGATTCCTTGATAAACAAAAACAGCGTTGCTCAGGACATGAGGAATTGCTGTGTAGGTATTAGCAGATCATCAGGACAGAGAATTTTCTGTGCTTTACTAGCTTAATAGCTTTACTCCTGCATATTTCATCAGTGGGATAATCTTTTTACTTTCAGTCTCAGCACCACTTTGAAGGGCTTTGCATTCATTAAGTTTTTATATACTGTGTTTCTTTTCTTTTTACTCCTCTTATTTCATCCAACAAACAAAGAAAGGAACAAATTTATTGATACATTGCCCAATAAAATACAAATCTGTGGCAGCACAGTGGTTCCATTCTATTAACATTCTTGTTAGTTCTAAAAATCCATTCATTCATAGACATTCATTCCTAGCATTCTACACGATATTAAAGGGAAAGCTCCCTATCTATAAGAAAAAAGGTGTTAGGAAAATGACTACGTTTCAGAACGAGAAATTGATTAGTACCACTTTCTATTTCCATATCACCTAGTAAAATTTCAGTGCCTCATAATGTATTTTAGGAATAAGCCAAAGTTGGTCATTAAGACAGAAGAATTTAATATTTATGAGTAGCTCTAATTACGTTTCATTCTGATGAAAGGATCCCTGTGGTCAGGACAAAGCCCATTCTGGCTGTTAAAACAAGTACCATAAGCACCCTGTCAGGCCCTGTTACTTTCTGGGAAAAGAGTAATGAACTCCAGAGAAAATCAGGACACCAAGTGGATCAGTCCTCAAGGTGAAGGGCAGTCCTTCCAACTTCCTCTTGAGACATCTCCTCCCTAATTTGGGAATTTGACAGTCGCTGTCCTGGATGGCACACATGTTCTGACCCTCTGTGTGACAAATCCCTCTCCTGGGTTTCCGTGAGAGTAGTTAATCTACCTAACAGCATTACTATTAGACAAGAAGATCATCTCATCTTATTTGGAGACAGGAAAGTGGCATGAACAAAGGTTCTGCTTACTTCTATCTTTCTAAATGATTTTTTAATTTCTAGGTTTCCTGGTAGACTAGTCTCTGCTAAGGAGCTCTGTGCCATAGTGGTCTGTGCTTCCAGTTTAAAGTCATACAAAGTTTTCTGCAGTCCATTTGCAGCTGTCTTCTGAATTTGTTGAAACATGGTATTCAGGTTCAGGAAAAGTGAATTTTGACTTGACATAGTTAAATGAGTAAGAGTTATAGCAGAAAAAAAGATTAAAAAATAAATTCTGGTTTAGAAAGGCTCTTTGTAAAAGAGAACATCAGAAAGAGTCTATTTTTTCCTCCAGCAGTTATTACAATCCTGAACAGGAGCACCAGAAAGCTGCTTAAAAGGATTATAGCTTTTGTCTCTTAAAGGTATTAGTTGCAAACTGGATTAGCTCTCCTTATCAGTTTTGGATTAAAAAATACCCTTGTAATGACATAGCCCTCCATAATGATACCTATTATTAATACCTATATTAATACCTATTAGTGGTTGGTCAGAAATAAATCTTTGAAGAATGAGTAATGACAGTAGTTATATTTCCCCAATGGAATATAAAGAATCAAGTTTGGAAAAAATATTAATTCTTAGTTTTGAATTTATCTACAAATAAAAGTGTGAGATTAATGTATATTGGCAATTCATTTAATAAATCATGCACCTTAAAAATAAAATTTACAAAGCTAAAACACTGAAAAAATCCAGTGGTAGCTTTATGGATGACCCAGGAAACAGTTACCCAAATTTTTATTTTTAGTATTCCTTCTTCTTGTGCAGTAAGTGCAATGATGGCTTCAATTTGTTCAGGCTTCCTTGTGTCCTCTCACACTGACTTGGGGCTTGGCCATGTCACTTGCTTTGGCCAGTGGGATGGAAGCAGTAGTGATGGTATGAAACTTGACAAGCACTTTTCATTGGGTTTTTTTTCTTGCTTTCTTTTGGAACCCTGCTACCAAGTGAAGAAGCCCATAATAATCTGCTGGAGGATGACAGGCCATATGGTGGGGGAATAGAGATGCCTGGTAAGCAGTCAGCCAGCCCTATGCTGACCTAGCAGCAGACTCACTACAGCAAACTCATGAATGAGCCCCCGGTAAGATCAGCCAAGCCCAGTTCAGGGCTACAGAACTGTAAAAATGCGGGCAAAATAAGTTGTTCTAAATTTGGGGCTGATTTGTTACATAACAAAAACGAGACAATATATTGCTGCTTAAGAATGCTGCAAAAGTATTTGATATTGTTGTCTGTGGACATCCTAAATCCTGGGGTGTAACAATAGGAAACACTCTACCCCTGGACTTTCTATACAAAGGAAGTGTATTTCAGTGAGGAAAAATGGCTTATTTAAAGTTCCACAGCTAGTTAGTGACAGCCAGGAAGTTGGACTAGGTCATCCCGGCTCTCAAGCAAGTGATTTTCCTACTGGATGATTAGTATTCTTTCCTTTGTTTATGAAAAAGATGTCATTGTCCCCAAGGTACATGTTCTAGGGTAATCTCACTATTATAATAGAATGTCCTTCTGTAATAAGCTCCTGTCCTATTCCTGGTTATGGCAATTTGCATGTGTGTGTGATATACACAGAAATACCCTTCCCCACCATCTTGACTTCATTTGCTGTCTATTCCTTAACTAAGCAGTTTCTAAGCAATTGTTATACTGTAGCTGCTAGACTGGCTGTCCTCACTTACACAGTTTGTAAGGAGACAGAGCTCAAGTGGATTTATACAATAGGCAGTAAAACTTTGTATTTATTTCAGTTCCCTTTGGTCCTAAGTCCCATTGGGGGTGTTACAGAGGCGAGTCCTGGTGGATCCTGTGCATATAAGGGTTTGCATCACAACTGAGGAACCCAAAATTTAAGAAATTTCCAGTCTTTTATAGGAGCTGCTAGCAACCTTGCCCAAAATTTGTCCTCCAAGGAGCACATTATCTTGATTATTTGCCTCAGGAAAAACAAATTACCTTTGACCTGGAAGGAGGCTCTGTCTCTAACTTCCAGGGCTATCTGTTATGCCAACATCCTTGAACAAAACTGTCAATGCCATTTGTTTGAAAGATGTGGAAAAACATCAGATCTGTGGAGAGTTATCTCCCAGCACTCACTTTCATCTATAGGCTAGTTGATTGCTTCAATTCTTGTTTGACTCATGCCTACTCTCTATAGTTGCTGGAATTGACTTTTTATAATGTAAATATTGTCCTAACACTGGCTTTTCATTGCATACTGAAGAAAACCCCCAATGCCTTACACCGTTGAATAGGATCAGTCTCTGCCCTCCTCGGCATCATGACTAAAATGATCTTTTTGCTTTCTGATTTCCCCAGCCACTTTTGGCTTTCTCTCATTTCCTCAAACACAGTGAGTTCTTTTTTATATCAAGGACAATGTGCATGTTATTTTCTAGAATACTCAGCCCTTTACTTGATCATCTGTACTTTTCCTCACCCCCACCAGCCCCACTACCTTCATGTATTTTTTGCGTCTTCCTCCTCCTCAACCAATATGTCTCATGTCAGCATCTAGACTTAGATTGGCTTCTCCACTCCCACTACTAGTTATCATCACACTCACTGGTTTTATTCATTATTTAATAAAAGCTTTATTGAGATATAATTTACATACTATATAATTCACCCACGCAAAGTGGACAATTCAGTGGAGTTAGAAAACCATTACTACAGCCAACTCTAGAACATTTTCATCACTCCAGTGGTTTTATTTAAGAATAATACACTTTCATAATTTGTAATGATATACTTTTATCTGCTTACTCACTTATCATCTGTCTGCCTCACTAGATTGTAGGTGCTAGGAGGACAGGAAATAAGTCTCTCCATTCACTACAGTGTATTCAGCAAGAGCATAGAATCTGGCACATAAATAAACGCTTAACTATTTATTAGTTGAATCTGAGAGGCATCTTGGGAGAAAGAGAGTTTTCTACACAGAGGGAACAGTATGACTAAAGGCCCCAGATGAGAAATAACATGACAAGTTTAAAGAACTAAAAGAAACTGGAGTCACTTGTGAGAAGATAGCAGAAGAGTCAGTGGTGTTAAGCTGAAGCTGGTGAGGGAGGCAGGGGTCTTGAAAGACTTTGATAAGAATTTCAGTTTAATAACTGTGTCCATTTCATTTTGTTTTCTGCTTGAGGAGCCCTTGTTCAGAGTGAGGAAGTGGTGTCTGAGAGCCTTCCTGAATGTTTGGGGTTCCCCCAGCATACTCAAGTACGGAAGTATTCCTGGGATGTGTCCCCATATGATACACAGTGATCTCAGACAATGTCTCAAGTATAGGCTTTGCCATGGTCTTACTTAAACCATGGTCCAGAACGTCCTATTCAATAACTCTCAGGCTTAACAGCCCATTTGGGTCCTCTAGTCAGACGTCTTCTCCTGAGTACATATGTAATGATGTAATGCTACTCTCTCTCCTTCTCAAGCCAAATCTGGAACAGGTGTCAAGATAAGAATTAGGCATTCAGTTGTATGGATCTCAAACTCTTTCTTTTATTTTTCTCTGGCTTCTGCTCCCCCTCCATCTCTATTCTTTCTGGAAGTCTTGCCTCCTATGTTAAAAAGTTCTAGTGCAAAGGTATTCTTTCTACTCCTGTTTTCCGTAATAATACTGATGGTACATCTGAAAAGGCATAAAAATCATCAGTTATAGATCTCTTTAGAGTCGAATTCATAAACCACCTACAAGGACAAATAGGGGCTTCTTCTACTGCAACAGTGAACAAAACACAACTTACTTTCTCAACCAGCCATTTCAATAGTTAATCTTCTTTTACGCTGAACAGAGTTTTCATTCTAAGGGCAAAAAGAAAGAGATCCACGAGGTATTTTAAAGCAGATGGGAAGGGGGTGTTGAAGGGAGATGAATTCAAATTTAGGATTTGGGAAAATTACTTAAACTGAAATGGAGGGGAAAGAGAATGAATGTTAAGTAGCTCTTCCAATAGAAAAATAAGAGATTTGTTGGCAGCTTGGTTTTTGAGACGGGTGGTAAAAATTAGGAGAACAAACTCAGAAATACTTAGTAAGTAAAATTGGATACAATGAGATAAGAAAGATGGTAGAGAAGAAAGTCACAGATGACAGGAGGATTTATGACTTGCATGACTAGATGAATAGTGTTTTTATTCATCAGAAGGGTACCTAGTTAGAAAAACAGGTTTAGTCTAAAAAGAGGATTTATTTATTTGGGCCCAAAATGCCCATATAATATCCAGAGGATGTCAAATAGAAGGTGGGTATTATAGACCTGAAACTCAGAGGGAATGTCTGGGATGATAATAATATCAGAACCAGAACCAGTAGTCTCTTTACTATTTCTGTCTTACTTAATCACTCAGCAGCTTTAAACAGAACAGGTCTTTCTGTGTTTCTTGAAATAGTTCCTTACTTGGCTCTTATGATACTTTAATCTCTGATTATCTTCATATATCACTGGTCATTTCTTCTCTGACTCTTTTGCTGTTATCTACTGCTCTTTCTAGCCTTTAAATGTCAAAAATAGTATTGGGTCAATTTCTCTTCTCCATCAAAACTCTCTTCCCAAGTAATCTCAAGTATCATTCCAGTAAGTGCCTTGTATCTGACAATGGCTTTTATGTTTATACCTTTAGTCAGATTTTCTCCCTGAAATCCAGATTGATGTATCCAATTTTACTGAATATCTTCACCTGGATCTTAAAATTAACATATTCAAAACAGTTATTGACCCTCTCACTGAAACCAGCTTCTTTCCTAACATTCTCCTTTTCAGTAAGTGGCATCATCATTTACCCAGTCACCCAGGTTAATAACAGTTGACACCTAACATTTAATTCATCATAAAGTCTTTTTGACTGCACCTCTAAGTAAAATCTGCCTACTTCTATCTTTATTCTAGCCATTATAAGATTTCTCTCAGACCACTGTGGTGTCCTCTTAAAATTTCTTCCTGCTTTATAGCTCACCCCATATCTTTCCATTTTCCACAGAGTAACCAAGTGTTTGTTTTTTTTTTCACTGTAAATCAGATGTCATTACTCTGCTTGACACATTAAGTATCAAGTCCTAACTCCTTAGCTTATAAACCCAAGTGACCAGGTCCCAGGCCATCTTCCCAAAATTAACTACCACTTTTATCATCTTTTCTCTCCATAGTTAGCTTTCTCTAAACTCTGTTCTTCAAATACGCCAAATTTGCTTTCTTTTTGGAGCCTTTGCACTAGGTGCTTCTTCTGCTTGGATAGCTCTTTACTGTTACTCATGTCTCAGAAAAAATTTCACAATTCTTGTGAATCCTTTCCCGGTTGCCTAGCCTGGAGTAAGCCATGTTACCCTATTTTATTTTATTTTATTTTATTTTATTTTATATTTTATTTTATTTTATTTTATTTTATTTTATTTTATTTTATATTTTATTTTATTTTATTTTATTTTATTATTTTATTTTATTTTATTTTATTTTTTAATTTTATTTTATTTATTTTATTTTATTTATTATTTTATTTTATTTTATTATTTTATTTATTTTATTTTATTTTATTATTTTATTTTATTTTATTATTTTATTTATTTTATTTTATTTTATTTTATTATTTTATTTTATTTTATTTTTTTATTTTATTTATTTTATTTTATTTTATTTTATTTATTATTTTATTTTATTATTTTATTTATTTTATTTTATTTTATTTTATTTTATTTTATTTATTTTATTTTATTATTTTATTTTATTTTATTTTATTTTATCATATCTAATTTGTTTATATTTTATTATTTGCCCAATTTCTTAAATTTTAAGCCCTTTTAAAAAATTTTATAAAAGGATATACTTGTGATGTTCAGTGTTGTATTTTATTATTTAGAATGTTTGCTGAAATAGTGAATGGGAGTGGTAGACATATTTTGATAATTGAAGTCATGGACATAAGTGAGATGGCTCAGGAAATACAATGTGAAAACAGACATTGGCTAGGACTAAGTTTTAAGAAATGCCAACTTTTTTTAAAAAAGATGAGAAGAAAATAATGATTATGTGTGATGAGAGAGGTAGAAACTAGGAGAGAGGCAAAGCTAGGAGAGAGTCGAGTGTAGAAATACAGAGAAAGAAGAGGGAGCTTTCATTTATGGGCAAGGCTCCTATGAAGTCAGGATAAAAGCATGTTCATGAATTTTCTAGTATATAAGTATTCTTGGAGCCTTTTGACATATCGACAGGCTTTTTTTTTTTTTTAATAAAATACTCTAAGATTTCATGTGTAAAGGAAGTTAAGTGTAAACTTTTATCTTACTCCTTTCTCAGTTTTAGGTGTACCATGCACAAAAACCTCATTGTGGTGAATACAGATGATACTGCTGCCATATGGTTATTTAGTGGAAGTATTCAACAGGTATGTAAGCAGTATATTATATATTGGAAACTAATATAATATATGTCAACTTTAATTTTAAAATTAATTAATTTAAAAAAAAGAGTCAATAATTATTTCTAGGACTTGAGAAAACTAACTACATTTCCTGTAGATTCATATTTAACGAAACAGAAGTCTAAGTTTGTATACTTTTCTTATCATATTAAAAGATAGATGGTATTATAGAGTCACAGAATGGGAAGCCAGTCAAAAGTACACATAAACTTGATTTTAGTAAGATTAGTTTTAAATTATTTGATGGAATTTTTACTGGGTTGTAGGATAATCAATAAAAATTTAGCACTTCCTAAATGTTTGGACGTTTAAAAATAAAGTTAATGAAAGATAAGAAGTACTCTGGAGCTTTCACTCATATAAATCTGCTTTTCTTTTAGTTTTTCAGGTAGGACAGGTCAACCTGATATGCAGGCTTATTTCCCACATGGTTATTACAATGAAGACAAAGCCAAAGACTTTGCTTGACTACTTAACTCAGGTCAAAAGGGTTTTATTTTCATTTAGAGTAGTACGACAGAGCTATTCTTTCAGTGAGAATAATGTTAACCTACAAGCTCAAGAAGAACAGTAAACCCCAAGCAGTATAAATGCAAAGTAGAAGCACATCTATAAAATTATAGTATAAATTTAACCAAATATTATGATATAAGAATAAGGAGAGGTGAGTGTGTACTGGGATCATAATGTGAGTGCTATATTTTCATCTTTCACTGGAGAAAAATGTTTAGAACTGTAAATGATCATAAAGAAATATGAGCATAAGATTTAGGAAAACTGAGTTATATACAAGAGGAAATAGAAGAGTAGGAAGTGATTACTACAAGTATGAGACATAAGAAAAGGCTTAGGGATGGAGAGGTACAGTGCCTGCTGTTTAACAATATAGTCTTTCAGGCCATATTTGAAATTCTAAATATATATATATATTTATATATATATTTTAAATAAAGATATATTTATATTTAATATATATTTATATACAAATATATATATGTATGTATATATGTACACACATATATATGTATGTGTGTGTGTATATATATATATCTGTGTATATATATGTGTATGTATACCCACACACACATATACATACACACATACACTAAGAGGAATGAACAACAAAACATCTAATCCCAGAGTAAGGTGAGAAAATTGAGAATTAAATTTAATTTGCATTCTTAGACAGAGTAAGATATTGCATCCAAGAAAAATAATAGGCTGCTATGAAAAAACAACAATTAGACAATAAGAAAATATTTTAAAAATCAAAATATATTTAACTACTGAAATAAAAAATGAAAGGGCAGTTTGTCAATTAGGAAGAAAAATTAGGAATATGTGTTTATAGCAACACTATAAAGAGATAGAAAATAGTTAAGAACATGAAGAGAAATGCAGAATAGACTCAGGACAGATCTATTTCTCTGAAATCATTTCCAGAAATAAATAAAATAGATAGTAAAGGATATAAATAAGGAAATGTGAATCAGATTTTTCTGAAGCAATGACAGATTCAAACAAAGATCTGTCTATAGCTAAGGAGAATGGATAAAGATCATACCTTGGCAATTTCTGTGAAGTTTTAACTTCTCCAAAGAAAAGAAGAAATCATAAAACCTTCTAGAAATAGATACAAAATAAATATAAAAGCAGATTATATATAAAGGTATGAAATCCAAATGATACCAACTTCTCATTAGCAGTTTTGGCAGCCTTCAATAATAGTCAGCCTTTACTGAATATTACTAAGTGGTAGGCAATAAGCTAAATACTTTACTCATTCTTACCACAGTCCTAGTATCCTTCTCATTTTATAAATGAGGAAGGTGAGATACAGAAAGGCAAAGCAACTTATCTAAAGTGGCCAAGCAAATAAGAATGAGAGCTTATCCTTAATCCTATGCCATCTGCTTCCAAGATTCATACCCTTAAACATTAAAGATGATGAAAAATTCCTTTAAAATTCTGAGTTGGCAAAATTATATTTATCTGTAGCACTATGCATTGCAAAACTACTCTTTGCCTTGCACAACTACTAATCAAGTGTGAAAGTAAAAAACAAAGAAACAAACACAGACATATTTTTCAAATATGTATAGTATTAAATATTGAACTGTCTGTATTATATTCAACTTGAAAATATTCCTATAGGATTTATGCTAGCAAACCAACAGTGGCAATAACTCTGTTAAAACAATAACTCTCAGTTGGAACAGTCAAAGTAAAAAGTTGAACTAAGAAATCAAAGCAAACGCCTATGAGTGGATGCCTGAGAATTCTCCCTCAAGCAACCTGCATTTAGGCACAAGATTGCATTTCCTTCTCTGTGAACTTCATTTAACTACTTGATTCTCTAGAGAATTTTCATAATACTAGTGTTATTAATACATTTATTGGATGGAAAATTTTTGAATCAATTCTCAGAATATAGAAGATGATTTTAATTAGGCAACAAACTGTATGTATTAAATATAAACAGAATTTTTAAAGTGAGAAAATCAAGAAAAGAGCAGATAAATGGATGTTTATGTGCTTACCATTACATTTGATGAACCCCGAAGTACACTCTGAGATTGATAACAGCAAAGACTAGAGATTTTAGCTTCCCATGTAAAGTTACAGCACTGACCACACACACACACACACATTAAATTAATAATAATAATAATAAGAAGAAGAAGAATAAAAATAAGAATATAAGAAAAATCAGAGGAAAAATTATTGTTAGCATGCTCCATTTTTCAAATTATTTAAAAATTTAATAGATACCACCAGAAAACTTTGAAAACAACATATTATAAAACAAAACAAAAACTTCATATAACTAATAGTGGTTACTTCTGGGATGGAGTAGGAGGAAGACTTTTCAAATTTTATTCTTTCGTGTATTTATTTTATAAAATTATGCATAACCATTTTTATTAAACATCAAGACTATATTAAAATGAAATAAATGGTTGAGCTCCACAATAGAGAATCAATTGAATAAATTCTTGTGTGAAACTGTCATAGAATCCAGTGCCTCCCTCAGAAAGAATAAGATAGGTTAGTGTTCTGTCTTTAAAAGAGAACATTGACTTAAGAAAAAAAAGTAAATTACAGTAAAAGGTACAGAGCATAATCTAATGTATGTTTAAAAATATATGTGTGTGAGTATATGTTTACATTTGTATTTGCATAAAGGGACAACAGGAAGATTGAAGGTGATGAGAAAATTTCTGCTTTTTAAGTTCTGCCATTTAGTAGACTTTTATATAACGAGCATTTTATCATCATAATACAATGATTGTCATTACACTCTGAAAAAGTTGTTGGAGAAGTTAAAAGGCTAGCATAAGTTAGACTAGTCTCTGATTAAATGAGATAGAGGCAACAAAAATATGCCTCAATTCCTTGGAGATTCAGGTATCACAATCTAAAGTATTGAAAACTATTTTTTTCACTTTTCCCTTTTAACTTTGACTAGGAAGACTTTACAATTAGGATGTCCTCTCTTTTCCCACGTAATCATGTAATCAATGAATTTGGTTCAGTGACAGGAGGGGGAACAGTCTTCTAAGTATAATTTTTGTGTGGCTTATAATTTATCTCTCTTCCAGAGCTCCAAATGAGTCTCAGAGTCTCTCTCTCTCTCTCTCTCTCTCTCTCTCTCTCATACACTCACACACTCCAGAGTTACCAGAAAATTAACATGATAACATGAAGAAATGAACACAATAGCTACAAAATCCTCTGAAAGAGGACTGAAAATCAAAAAAAAAAAAAAAAAAAGTTATTGTCAGTAGTGTTTACCTAGGTAGTTTAACTGTATACAGTCACTTAGGGCCTCAATTATAAATATGAATTTTTGCCACTAAGTAAAAAGGAGAAAAAGGAGAAAAAATTATATTTTCTCACCAGCTAAGACTGGAATTCCTCTTAAAGGAGTTTGCAGTGAAATTCACTGATGGGCATCTGAGGAAGAATGGGAGACCCTAGCATAGTTTCTCTTGTGTGGCCCACTAGTTCCCTACATCAGTCCCATATGACTGTTGAAATACACATTCCCTATCCCTCCCCCAATTAGCTGATCCAGCATATCTGGAGGAGTGGAGTGTTCTCTGAGGCTCACAGTCAATTAAGAACCCCCTAAGGTGACTGTGCAGTTGCAATGGTAAATATCCCCTACCTAGTATTTACCTCTCAATTTATTCAATAATAATAATTGCATTCTTAAATGTTTTCATTAAGAACGTTTTTTCGAGTGCGTATTTTTATTTCATTTTTTGGTTTCAAGTGTGTGTATATGTGTGCATAAGCATGCAAAACACAAACTGAGTTAGTGGTTCACACAGCTGGGTTCGTGTTATGAAGAACAGAACCAGGCGTGGAAGGAATTGCTTGAAGGCAGAAGAGAGCTGAGAATTTGAGCCTCTCCGAAACTAACAGAAGACTGAAGGAAGGCTTTGTGCATTCACAGTGTGTGTCAGGGTTTCTTTCTAGTAAGTCTCATCTACAGGATTTGGTATGCATGGAGGGCAACTAGGTCACATAATTAAACAACTCGAGAGTAGCTTCTTCTCTTTGGTTTGTGCAGTGCCAGCTGAGGCTTTAAGGAGCAGTCAGTGAATATTGTTAAATGCCACTTTTTTGACAGGAAAAATCCCCAGGGAGTTGAGAGGCAACATGTTTGCAGCCCTGAAGATAAATGTGCCATTGTTCTCACCCTACATCCCAGTCACATGCAGTATGGACTAGTCCTCTCATTGGACAGTTGCTCTGCCCTGCTTCTCAACGAGCAGTCTCACTGAAAGACTGAGCAGTTCTTTTAGGAATGGGTTTGTTAAGAAGTCCAGAAATCTCAGTTCCCCTTTTCTGAATCACTAGAAGTGAAAGAGTACAGTGCAAGGAACAAGAAAAATGAGAAACTCTTTAATGCAGACAGAGAGCAGTCATGATATAGTCCTAAAATATCACTAATATTCTTAAAAATTACTTTGGTATGTGAGTACCACAGAAATGCTTGGGTCTTATTTACACTGAACATATAAAGAAATTATTTTTTTGTGAGATGTAAATAACCATGCCATTCATGTGATAGTCTGTACAGATAATTGTGTAGAGAAAATTGATTTTAGAGATTAAGTTAGTCCAATCTCCCTTAATTTTAAGATAAACTAAACTCTAAAATATTCCCAAACTCATACAATTTCATTGTAACAGAGCTTGGTTGAAACATTTTAAAAAGCATCTCAGGTTATTTTTTTTTCCATTAAAGTCAACTCGTGATGAATCAACAATATGCCTAAATCAGGATAATACAAACATTAATTTGAGTGTAAATACACTCAAATTAAATTAATGGCAACTTTATTTGAAGCAATTGCCTAGAAAACACATAACGAGGGCCTCATTTTTCTGCATTTTAAAATCCTGACTTGATAGATTGTTTCCAGTTCTGTTTTGCTTGAGCTTTGTCTATACACTACATTTTAAAATCCATTCTGTTTTCTTAGCCATTTTCTTAGAAGAGTTTTTGTTTTTCTCTTTTCCAACTATGCTTCCAAACCAGTCTGCCTGCTCAATCTGTGCTGTACATTGCTGCCATATTCTAAAATATTGCTGCAATTCCATCATTGCACTATTCAAAGCCCTTGATAATTTTACTTTTTTAAAAGATTAGCATGAAAGCTACATTAAAATTGGTTCAAACCTTAAACAATCTCAGTTTATCGCCACAGAATCTTTAGAGACTACAGAATAAATTCAGGCTAATCACATAAATTACTGATATGATTTTTTTATTCTATCCTTCTATCATGTAACCCTTTTCATTATATCTTTTATGTAAATGTATATGTGGATAATCCAAATAATTTTCACATCATTTTCCCTGGTTGAAGTTGGCTGTGTAGAGAAAGCACAAAAGCTTCTCATTGAAAGTTAGTTTGAATCTAATGGTCTGTCTTTCTTCATAGATAATAAGGTACTTTATTTGCCAATAAACTCTTAGAGAATTGTGTTTTAAGGTGAGATAAACTTGGAGAATCTTTGTTTTATTGGAATTCCAGCATGCTAATCTTCACACAAGACAGGAGAGGTATTGCTAACATCACTGGGGTCGATTTTCCATTTGCCTGTTGCCCACATGTAACCATGGTGGAAGGACCACCTGGCCTGCATACTTGGTACACTGACCCCTCTTGGGGATTATCTGCTATATAGAATTGACTTGATACTGTAGTGCTCTTTTTCCTCTTGAAATAATGCATAAACTACTCCTTATCTCTTGTAAAATACTTTTGCTTTCATGAGGTGCCTGATTCCTAAAATAGGAAAATTTAATTTTATTAGCTAATTAAAGCATCAACTGTAGTAACTTGATGTGTTACCATTTCTAGAATATTTGTATTTTAAACTCAGTTCAAATATGAATGGGAATATGTATTTGGTGAGGACACCTCTGGCACCATTTTTTGAAAATTACAATAATCTATGCCTGCTTTGCTACTTGAGGAATAGATTTATTGAGTGATAGCTACTATGATCAGTTGTTTGTATAAGCAAAAGAGGGCCACTCAGCAATTCACAGATTTATATTAATTGTGATAATACCTTTGTTATATGAAAGGCATAAAATAATTACTTCATATTCCCATGTGATGGCATCCAGAGAAAAATGGGGGTTTGTTTTATAAGTTAGGAAGTTTCTTTTCCAACAAATGTTTCTCCTCAGTATTAGTCTGAATTGGGTTATATGCACATTTTGCATCAGTTACTGGGAATGGGGAGGAATTATCTTTAAATCAATTAGCTGCTGAGAAGAGAACAAATAGCATCCGCTGTGTATGATAAGAAAATGCAAAGCCCAATATTTACATCATAATATAAAATTTACTATATATTTTCACGTTTTATTTTAGATGTTATTCACAACCACCATTAGTAGTATTTGAAGTAGTTACTCTGTTTATTTTTCTAACCTTATTTTTTGCTCCCTTTGAATCAACAGTTCATCCATCCTCGTTTTTCAATTCCAGTAGAACCCCATGTTTAATTCTTGAAGGAAAAAACACTTTACTCTTTTACGCTTTTCTCTGTCTGTAATGGTCTTACTTCATTCTTTATCTTGGAAACTTCTGTTGGTTCTTTAAGGCCTTGGCCATTTAAAGCAAAATTTAGACCTCTAGAATATTGGTCCTAGTAGTGCTTTGTACAAATCTCTGTGATAGCATATCTGTTTGTTTTATAATTATATATTTTAAAATTTATTTCACCTACTACAATGTGAAGTTGAAAATGAGTGGGCAAGGCAGGAAGGAGTCAAGAACCTTATTTTAAATATCTTTATATTTCTAGTAGCTAGTAGTTCCTGACAGATGAACATTCAATAGTTTTAAATGAAAAAAATGAGAGGAGACATAGAATTGTTTAACTTTGATTAAATTCATATGTTTGTCATTTCTTCAGTTTTCAAATGGTAAAAATGAGGCTGATATGAAGAGTGAATGATGAGTGTTATATTCCAAGGTTACAATATTGAATATGTACAAAAACCTTTGGAGAAGGGAACTTACAAAAATAAAATGTAGTATTATTATTATTAATATTAATCATTTGTCTAACAAATGTTTAATTTTACCCTATCTAAGGCAGAGCACATATTGCATATTGTGACCCAAGAAATAAAGTCATTTTTTTGAACACCTATTTTTTACTCAGACAAAACAGCCATTTGGAGTGATTTCAGAAATGTCTGAATCTCTCCATTAACAGATATTCTCCTAAAATGTGGACTTTCAAGGCCAAAGACTTCAAGGCCAAGTGGTCCATGGGGGAACCTCTTGATTTTCAGCCAGATGACCAAACCCATGCATCCCTACATTTGGATGGATGGTTTCCCATGGGACCTTGAACGCAGCATTGGCACAAAGTTGGCTTAGAGGAATAAGCTCCTTGAAACCTCAATTAATATCTGGTGTGTGAACATTAAACAATGCTCAGGCTATAAACAATACATCACACGGCAGGTCCCAGGAAATAAGCAGAAGGCTGGCAGCACTCCAGGGCAAGGGGCCAAAATACTTGTCAAGGCCAATTCCTCATGGAAAAATGACAGCAGGTTTAAGGACAGCAGGTATGACCTGAAGAGATAATGATATTAATTACATTTTGAAAATGGGAAGAAGACAAAAAGAAAGTGGTTTTTATTTGCCCATCTACTAATAGATTTTACTTACCCCCAGCTTTTTTGAGAGTCTGAAAAAAAAAATGTAGTGAAAATTATTTTTATAGCAATGTTAACATAGCAAGTGTTATTACACATCAGATATTGCAGGTATTGTTATAAATTTAAATATATATGCACATAAGTAAGTCTACACACACAAATAGACTTAGTCTTCACAACCACCCTTTGGAATAAGTAGAGCTATTGTCTCCATTTTACAAGTAGAGAATAGCAAGGTTAGGCAACATGCTTTGGGTCACACAACTAACAATGATGGAACTAAACTAGAAATCCAACCAAGCTTCCAGAGTTCACTCTTCTAAGCATAATGCTATACTGCCTCTCTGTTCTGTTATAATAATTAAGAGAGGTAAAATTCACCCAGGGATAAACAAATAACTCAAACATTAAACAGAAATCAGAAGTAGACTCTGGCTTATCCTAAAACTTGCTATATGACAGAGGTGACATGAAATCAATTGAAAAAAATGGTCTGTTTAATAAATGGTGCTAAGGCAATTGGTTTTCTATTAGGAAAAATATAAATTTTGGCACATACTTTGCACTGTGTCTAATAATCCAATATAAGTAGACTGAAGATTTAAATGTAAAATGCAAAACTTTGGAACTATTAGAAAAAGATATTTATTGCATTAGAAGAAGATAAAAATTTTTTCAAAGCATAGGCTATATTTGATTAATTAAATTTAATTATAATTTAGCATTTTAATTTATCAAGATATGTAGTTTAAAGTGAAAATACAAGCTACAAATTTTACAAAAGTGTACATTGTACATAAAATAAACAATTCATATGTAGAATATGTAAAAAAATATCCTATTAATCAAATAAGTAAATAATTTAAAAATTGAAGCAAAAATGCAAAAAGACATTTCATAAAAAAAGAAACATTAATGGCCAGTAAATATGCAATGATTATCAAGCTCACTATTTATCAGGGAAATTCAAACTAAATACATAACAGTTTTTGTTTTACATTTATCATTTTGGCGAAAGTCAAAATTCTGACATTGTCAAGAGTTGGGAAGGATGTAAGAAAGAAGGAAATTGACTTTCTGTGGGGGATAGAAGGGTGTATTTGTACAACCACTATTCAAGACAATTTGTCACTCTTGATAAATTTGAAGATATTTAAATCTCACAATCAGCAGTTCCACTCTTAGATATATACTCTGAAAAAATCTTGGATGTGAGCACCAGGATACATACAAGAACATTTAGCAAGCATTTTTATGTAAATAAGAAACTAAAAATAACCAAAATAATAATTATAAAATTGATAAACAGTGATATAATATTAGAATGGATGATACAGTAGTGAAAAAGAATGAACTACAACTGTACTAATTAACATGTATAAGTGTCATAAGCTTTATAATTTTTAATAAATGTTGAGTAAAAGGAAAAGCAAGTTACATAAGAATATAACTACTATGATTCTAATTATTTAAGGTTTAAATACAAGAAAAAGAAAAACTATTAAAATGGTTTTTTTAGATTACAATAATTTATTATAAAACTATAAAGATACACACAAAATTAAGAATCATGACTTCTTTATTTTGGGGATGGGAGGTGAGGAGAACAGATTCAGACATGAAGGGATTGGCAACATTAGCAGCCTCAAGATTTTCGTTCCATGGGTATTTTTTACACTTCATAACCTAAATGTATACTATACATATTTATACATAGGCACACATGTTGTATGTATGTAATGTAAATTCCCCCTTTAAGTTGGTGTCCTCTTTCAGTTTAGGAGACAGACACAGGAACAAATATGTGCAAATATTTTCAGAGTGGCCATAGTCTAGGAGCCCTGACAGTCTTGCCACTGGGATTATGAAAAATTTACTTCTGTCTTAAAAGGAGGCCAGTGGACAAACTAAACCCAAAGTTAGCAGAAGGAAGGAAATAAAGTTTAAAGCAGAAATATATAAATCTATAAACTGGAAAAGCAGTGGAAATATATCAGCAAAACTAAGAGTTTTTTTTTTTTTAAAGATGAAATTGCCAAAACTTTGGACTAACTGGGGAAAAAAAAAGAACTCAAACAAAATTATAAATGAAAGAAAAGGCATTACAGAAATACAGAGGAGCACAGAAGCTACTATGAACAATGATATGCCAACTAGTTGGATAACCTAGAAACAATGGATAAATTTCTGCAAACATGCAACCTAACGAGACCGAATCATAAATAGAAAATACAAATAAACCAGTAACAACTAAGGGTATTGAAGTAGTAATTTAAAACCTCCTAAAATAAAAAGCTCAGGACAAGATGGTTTTACAGGTGAAGACTACAAAACATTTAAAGAGGAGATAATGCCAGTCCCTAAATTTTCTCAAGAAACTGAAAACAATCCTATTTAGAAAAGTATCAAAAATAATAAAATATTTGAAATAAATTTAACCAAAAAAGTGGAAGATCTGTGCACTAAAAACTATAAGACATTGATGACAGAAGACAACACAATAAATGGAAAGCAATTCCATGGATTGTGTATCAAAATAATTAATATTGTTGAAGTGTTTATTCTATCCCAAAACATTTGTAGATTCATAAAATCTCTACCAAAAGATTCAAGAAATCCCTGCAAAATTCCAATGGCATTTTTTTTTACAGAAACAAAAAAATCTTAAAATGGAATCATAAAACACCTGGAATAGCCAAAGCAATCTCGAGAAAGAAGACCAAAGCTGGAGGCATTACAATTCCTGATATCAAACTATTTTGCAAAATAGTTTGAAATCAGGAACTGTAATGAAAACAATATTGTACTGGCATAAAAACATACACCTATACTAATGGAATAGAATAGAGAGTCAAGAAATAAACCCATGCACACATGGTCAACTAATATTTGTCAAAGATGCCAAGAATACGCAATGGGGAAACAATAGTCTTTTCAATAAATTGGGGAAAACTGGATATTCATATGCAAAAGAATGAAATTGGACCCCCATCTTATACCATTCAAAAAAAAATTTTGTAATAAAGACTTAAACATATGACTGAAAACTGTAAAATTCCTAGAAAAAAACATAGGGGGAAGCTCTTTGAAATTGATCTTGGCAATGATTTTTCTGGATGACACCAAAATTATAAGCAGCAAAAGCAAAAGTAAATTAGACTACATGAAATTAAAAGAAAATTCTACATAGAAAAAGAGACAATCAACAGAATGAAAGCAGAATGGAAGAGAAAATTTGCAAACCAGATATCAGATAAGGGGTTAATATTTAAAATATATAAGGAACTTATACAACTCAATAAGAAAAATAACAAGCCATTAAAAATGGCCAAAAGATCTAAATATACAATTTGGCAAAGAAAATATACAAGTGGTCAATAGTCATATGTAAAGATGCTCCACATCACTCATAATCAGGGACATAAAAAGAAAAATCACAGTGAAATATCACTTCACACCTGTAAGAATAGTTATTATCAAAAAGACAAATGATGGGAAGGATATGGAGAAAATGAAGTCCCACTGCACTGTGGGTGAGAATGTAAATTGGTGTAACCACTATGGAGCTACCATATGGTCCAGGAATTCCACTTCTGGTCATATATACGAAATAAATAAAATCACTATCTCAAAGTGATTTCTGCACCCACATGTTCATTGTAGTATTATTTATAAAAGCCAAGAAGTGAAAACAACCTAAATGCTCATTAATGGATGCAAAAATAAAAAAAAACGTAGAATGTATATACAATGGAGTATTATTTAGCCATAAAAAAGAAAATTCTAACATTTACAACAATATCAATAGACCTAGAGAGCATTTTGTAAAGCGAAATAAGTCAAACAGAGAAAGACAAATAATGTATCTATAATCTCAGTTATATATGGAATCTAAAAAAATAAAAAAAGCACAACTCATATAAACAATAGAATGGTAGTTGCCAGTGGATGGAAGAAAAGGGGAGATGTTGGGCAAAGAGTATGCATTTCCAGTTATAAAATGAATAACTTCAGGGAATGTAATATACATCATGATGTCTATATTTAGCACTACCATATTATCTACTTGAAAGTTATTAAGAAAATAGATCTTACCACATGCAAAATTGCAACAATGTGAAGTGATAGATGTGTTAACTAATGTTATTGTAATTATTTTGCGTTATATATACATATATGTATATGTGTATGTATGTATGTATCAAATCATCATGTTGCACATCTTAGAGTTACACAATGTTTTATGTCAATTATATCTCAATAAGGCCCTTAAAAAAGGAAAATGGAAATGTTTCTCTTTCTTATGAGGCATGAATGAGGAAAGCCTGTGGCCCCATTCCCTGCTGTCCTACAAATTTAAACACAGCCAGCTTTAGGACAAAACTTACAATGTGGACAGCAAAGCAGAAAGAGAGAAAAGGTACCTACAGCTTTGATAATTCAGTGGATTAACCATTTGGAAGAGCACATTCTTTGCAATTTTCTCTTATGTGTCCAAAAATAAGTCTACTTTGAGTTTTCTTATTGATTTCAGTCTTTGCAGCATGGAGTACTAACTGATGAAGTGCATGGACTTGAAAGTCAGGTTTCCGTGGTGCAAATGATAGCTCCACTGATTATTTTCTGGGTGACATTGGGAAGGTTATTTATCCTCTTCTATATCTCATTTTCCTCCTCCGCAATGTTTCCGAGCTCACAGGACTTATGTACAGACTCAATGAGTTATATGTGTAAAGTGCTTAGCTTGGAGGTTGGCATGATATCAGCATAGCGACTACACATATGTCTTTGCTGAGATCTTCTTTTACACATGTACATACATCTTACTTGAAATTTAGTAGTCATAGCTTTAGAAATATTCTTTGTATATAGTTTTTGTGTATCTCTCAATCAGGATTCTCTCATGCTGTATATGTCAGATTGGGACATTCAAGGTCTCGCATATTGTCTTGATAGAGGCAGTATTCAGTAGAGTTTTTGATTGACTGAACTTCAAAGGGTCTATTGACTTAAATTTTCCTGGTTGCTATTTCTGGATTTGGTTTTTTCATCTTTGTGATAGATGGTCACTAGGTGGCTACTTTAGGTTGGATCATCAAAGAGTAGAAGAAGGGTATTATGAGCAAGGACGGGATCCAAGGAGAGACTGAGTTGAACTTGTTAAGAAAAAGGTCAATGGCTGGAGGGTAATATATGAGGGAATCATGTGAGATCAAATTGGAGAAGAAAGGGATTATGTCACATTATGCAAGTTTATGTTTTAAGTGTTCTATAAATCCACCAGAATTTTTTAGAGATTTATCAAAATTTGATTTACATTTATAAATATATTAATCTGCCATGCCATGGAGAATGAATTATAGGTGGGTAATGCCAGAAGTGTGAGACCAGACAGAACACTATAATGGTAATCTAGGCAAGAGATGATAATGGCTTGAACTAGTATTGCCGTAGTAGAGTTGGAAGAAGTTGGAAGATTTAGGATATATATTTGGGGTAGTTAATAAAATGTATTGAATGATTGTGATATTTGCAAGAAGAAAAAGAGAGAGCTTACCAACATTTCAATTATTGGTCCGAGCAGTTGAATGTATAGTGGTGCCATCTAATAAAACACAAAAGTAGAGGAGACTGGTAGGTAAGAGCAGAGGATCAATGAAGAAATCAAGATTCCTATGTCATGAGGGCAGGCAGATACTGAGCTTCAGTATTCAGTGACAGTTAAAGACTAGTGATAAAATCGAAGAGCCAACTGACTTGGGACATATTTAAGATCTTTGAGTTTAAGTCCCAGCTTTTCTATGAGCTAATCTTCAGGGATATTTTTAGAATTACATGAGGTACCATATGAAATGTGTTTTGGAAATTATACAGTGTAACATTAGGATGTTACTATTAGTGGGGAAAGAACAAAGGTCTAGAAGTTACCAAACAGGCATTTTACACATTGTTCTTCCACTGGCTGAAGCTACCACTATCGGCAAGTTGTATAACATTGATTTGAGTTTCTATGACCTTAAAATCATGGAATTAATATCAATTACCTCATGTGTCTCTTTCTTATCTAATGTTCAAAAAGCAAAACTTCTTTCTTTCGATGTTTATTATACCTCTTCACAGGGAAGAATAAAGGTATAATTTTTTAGTTTTTAATAAATTAAACCTGTAAACATTTAATCACTTTATCTGAAAAACCTTAAGCTCCTAAATAGAACATCTTAAGTTCAAACTGGAGAGAGTACTCAAGAACCAAACTGACATTTACTGTGTTAGCTTGGCATTCTTAAAACCTTTTAGAATGTCTTCTGTCAGTCTTTGATAAATACATTGTGAAATTAAGGCCAAGATGAGAATTCCATTGCTGATGGGAGACTTATCTCAGACTTTTTCATTCTTCCTCAAATATAGAATACTACTAAACTTAATATTGCTTCATGGACTGATGCAAACTAATGTATTCTGGTTAAATTTAAGTCATCTCTTCTTCCTTTTTTACCTCCCTTCTTTCTCTCTCCTGTCCATTAACCTATCAGTCAAATTCTTTGGCTTCACTCTGTCTTTTTATTTAGAATCTTTGCTTGTATTCTTAATCCTATTTCTGGGTCTTAAGCATACACCCACAGTTCTACATTACTTTTTCTGGTGTCATGGTTCTATTTTGAAAATACTTTGTCTGAGTCTGAGTAAATTTATCTGCATGTTCCTAAGGAATCATACATAGTATGACATTCCTGATATGAACCCATTTCTTAATCTTAACCATTAAAGAATGACTGTCTCTAGATCTTCCTGCCTTGCTCTCCTCTCCATACATACCTTTTATCTTTCCTCCATTTCTAGCTGGTTCTCTTATGTTTGAAGCCTCCTCCTACAACCAGCATGCCTAGAATGTCCTCTCACACAATCCATTTCTAATGTTGTGCTCCTCTGCTGACACATGGAGAATATGGACACAATTAAATTAATATTATTATTATTATTATTATTAATCAATCATTTATCTCTAAAAAAACAGTCCTATTATTAACATATGCTTCATAATAACATGATTACCATCATCAGCTTTGTAGAAGTTATAGCATCAAAGGCTTAATTAGAGCTATTAAATTCACTGTGGTAACAATATGATCAGCGACTAAAAATTACAAATACCAAGCTATTATTATCCCATCTTATTCAATGTCAAATGAGCCTTTTTCAAACCATTTTTACTATGTCCTTCATTGATTAACATCACTTCTAAAGACAGTGATTTATTTGGAATTGATCAGCCATTAATTTGACATTTTTAAGCGCCAAGATTTAAAGTTGAATATTAAAACAGGGCACCAAAAGCTGTATTCATGTATATTCGCTTCTTAGATAAGATTTGGAGATTAAAAAACTCTTATATCACAAGTTAGTTGACAAAAGAAGGTCAATAGGACATTTTGTTTTTCTACTAGAGGAAGAGAATTAACATTAAAATATTACTTTTAATATTTTGGAAACTTTATGCTTAATTCTCTTTATAACTTCATTATTACTCTCATTTTATATATGTGATGACCACAGCTCAGAGAGGGAAAGAGAGAAAGGTGTGAAAACCAATGTTCATAGACCAAAGCACAGAGAAACTAAATAAAAGAACCAAGGTGTGGATAGATTCATCTGACTTCACAGTCTATTTCCTTTCTATATTCTACTGCCTTCCAAGAAAGAAAATTTCTTAACATTTTGCTAGTTATATTTTCTTGAGAAATTTTTTTTAACTATCCTTAACTGTAGTTTTCTTTATGCATAAACTGGGTATAAGAATAGTAACTGTTTCGTGGGAATGCAATGAAGATTATTTCTTTATTTTTTTTAAGAGAGGCAATCATTGGTTGACCTCACAGATTGTAAGAACCTTGTCAGCTTACAATCACTTATTTTTAAAAATGTTTTACACCTACAGCTCCTGGTCTTCCTAGGTGGTCTCCCATCTAAGTACTAACCAGGCCCAACTCTGCTTAGCTTCTGTGATCAGATGGGATCTGGCTTGTTCAGAGTAGCATGGCCACAGACTTGCCATGAAAATTAAATATAAAGCTTTTAGTACAAATTTACATGAAAATATATCTAGCTAATAAAAGGAATGAATATGTCATTTAAAACTGCAAGGGTAATAATTTGGAATACAAGTGGTGGAAATTCAGATTGCAGAAAGTTAAATCAGTAAGGTAGAGTATAAAACTGAGACACACCTAAATGTAAAATAATATAACTCACACATGAAATGGTGAGAGAAAAGATATTTAAAAACTGTAATAATTGAAACTGAGATTGATGGCTATTCTCAAGTAAGAAACAGGAAGTACTGGAAGGGAAGCAGTAATCTAAGATGGAAAGCCAAACATTCCCAAAGTTAAAGAAGGGCAAAGGTGTTTGGATTCAGTGTGTCCTAAGGAGACAGATTAAAGATACCAAAAATTAATAAAGAACATGAGAAAAATTCAATGCAAATATCAATAAGAATTTAATGTCAACTGAGCAAATATTATGCTGGCATCAGCTTTTTTTCTTAAGGATACCAAATGTTAGGAGAAAATGAAATTTTACATGAGCATAGAGTTTTCAGCAAAAAATATTGAGGACTAAGAATTTCATTAAAAGAATAAGAAAAAATATTATTAGGTAAGACAAATTTTAGAAAATATGTATATCATATAGTTTTCTCATATGTGACCCTATCACCTCAGAGCCTACTGCTATCTACTACGTGGGTGGGGTTTATAAGAGCACATTGAAAATTTTGCAGGCCTAAATGTGTTAATCATCTCCTTTGCCTACATTCCATTGTCAAGTACTTAGTCATGTAGTCTTCATTCAAGGGAAGTTTGGAAATATGGTGTTTTTATGTATTCAGCAAGATCAAATAGGATTGGTAAACATGTAGCAGTAAATGTTACATTTTCCAGCCTTTTCCCTCAGAGTTCAGTAAGCACATGATCTGCCTTCTAAGTTATAGTAGGTGATGGTTTTAGCAAATATTTTGTCACTGTATGATAAGAATCTCCAGCAAGCCAGACTACTGTATCTCTTTCTTCACTAGTTGGTGCCTAACTCCTAAGAAAATACGAAAGGATTTTGTTTCAGCAGCACCTCAATTTGAGTACCAAATTCTGGATTTGTTGAGGCTATTCTTCAGCACCAACCTTCTCCCCCCAAATCTCATGGCTTAACTCAATGGAAGGATATCTTTAACTCTCTTCTTAGTATGATGTAGGGAATGAGAAGAATCTCCTAACCCACACTCTTCCAAAAAAAGTCATAGCACATAGCTTCTTTTCTAGAATTGCTCCATTACCTTGTGCATGCAGGTGAGGAAAATGCATTTATGGAAATGTCACAAGAGGTAGTTTCTGACCAGTTTCCTTTGGGCTACCACATAGACTATGTTCTATAGGAGGCAAGCTAGGGAAGGGGGAGATTATTCAGGAAACTATTATGACAGTCAAGCTGAGCGAGAGGTGAAGGTGGTTGGAGGAAAGAGTTAGAGGTAGAAGAGAAGAGATAGTAGTGAAAATTTTAGAGACAACTATTACCATTTGGTAAATAAAAGAGTGAGGAGTCGAGATTGACTCCAAGGTTTCTTGCATGAGTAACTAGGACAGGATGTTCATCATCTGACATAGAGAAGACTCTGGGTGAAGTTGATTTTTAGAAAAAGTTCAGAGGATGAATTTTATGCATATTAAGTTTGAGATGTATAAAAGATATAGATTTGAAGTTTGGACTAGCTAGCTGGATAGATGAGTCTGAGGTTGAAGGGAGGTCTCTTGTCCATCATGTCCATGGCTTTAAATACCATGTTTAGATAGATAGATGCAAGAGAGTTGAAAGTTAGACTAAGACTAGGGAATAGTAGGAGGGGTCATAAAACCCTCAGTATTCTTAATGGGTGAGCAAACGTTTCTGAAGTTATCACTGTACTTTTTAGGTTACTAATTTGAAAAACTTGGAGTTAAAATTTAGTAGAACTAAAATATACTTTGTACCTTGTAAATTCCTGGAGAAGAAAGAGAATATAATTTATATAGTAAAAAAATTAAATTCAGCAAAGAGCAAAATTATTTTAAAATTAATATTTTAAAAAATAAAAATTATAATAGGTGATTAAGCTTGTAGATATATTAGTTATCAATTAAAGCAGATCAAAACATGAAGGCTCTCAGGAGTTATTTTTAAAACTTTATATTGCTTATAAAAATACTAATTAAGAATAAAGTGACACAATAGTTATAAATAGAAATAAAATGAAAAATATTCAAGTAAATGGATAAAAGATTATTTTGTAAGGATAAAGCATGGAATCCACAATGAAGATGTGAAAACCGGAAACCTCATTACCAGATATATAAATGCAGATATAAATATATAAATTATATGTTTGAAACAAACTTTTCAGAAATGAACACAAATTATTATGTGAAGTGTTAACTTAATCTTTCTCAGCCTATGCTAAACCAAGTAGAGAACTAAAGAAGCTTTGGAGTATATCAATAATATAATTCCAAATTTAAGTGAATAAGATTCATATTAAATTTTGGGTCATACAGGTTTTTTTCCTTGTGTTTAAAGGATGTATTTTATGCTGGGCCCAGAAAAGCAAAAGCAGCTAATACTTACCAAGCTCTTGCTATGTGCCGGCAACTGTGTTGGATATTTAAAATTCACTATCTCTTTTACATTTTTAATCTTCATATCACTGTGTGAAATTGGTGTTACTATTTCTTTATACACAGAGATGCTAAAAAACCAGTCCAAGTTATATATCTAATAAGCAGCAGAACTCAGGTTCAAACCCAGCTTGTTTTCTCAGATCTGAGCTTGTTGCATATTCCATGTGGCATTAAATTTATTCTTCTGTTTATGTGTGGAATAAGGAAATACTTATTGGCTCAGGAGATAATATATTCCCCTGTCCTCATGAGTCCTGGCAAGGCAGGTTCACAATCTGGTTATCATAGGGGTGGGAAAGGGCTATTCCACATTGTAGCTGCTAATCCTTCTTGTTAGTAAATAACCCCCCATCATTCAATTGCTCAGTCAAGTGTTCTTCCCCTTATTTTCATGTATCTGGTTGTCTGTTGTTCATTTTCTCATTTCCCAAGAGGCAGAGCAGGCAGTCTCTCCTCAGTGTGCTGACTCTCCTCTAACTGAGCCCAAGATGAGATGACTAAATTCAACTCCACTGCTGGGACAGTGTACAACCTTTGTTCTTTAACTACTCCTACTCGCGGTCACCACGTAGCATGATTCATTTGCTTAAAACCACTGCAATAGTGTCTGCCATAACAAATGCTATCCTGAGCATCAGATTAATGTCCCCCCTTTGTTGCCACCTTATCTCCAGCCTGTCTACAGTAATATACTCAACCCAAATGAACGTATTTTTCACTCACAGCCTCCCTTTTATGAGCCCCACTGACAGTTCCTTAATAAATAATGCATTTCTAAATGTTTCTAAGCTTTCTCCTTATTAATAATTCCAGTAGCTTTCCTATAGCTGAAGGATTTTATTTTGTCACTGGATAGATTTTATTTTTGCCTGTTTCTCCACAGTTTACTCTCTTAGACTACTTCTCTGGACAAAGAGAATGTCACAAAAGTGCCACATTCATAGCAGGTGTCCAATAATTATGAGTTAGTATACACTAAACATTCAGACCTACAGCATAGACTTTCTCAGGTGTTTTTGTTTGTTTGTTTTTATGACTGACTCTTTTGTCATGAGAACAAAAGACAATTTTGGGGTTCCATTAAGAGAAACCTTTTATTCTGGTTCTCTGGAGACACATTTGGTATCGTATTTGCAAAATGCATTCTGAGGTTCAACTATTACATTTAGACAGAGAGCTTCATTTTTTGTGTGTTTGTGTCAATCTGTTTTTCTTCATTTTATTTATAATGATGAGAAATTTTAATGGATCCCTGAAAACATGTCACTGTCACCAAAGGAGCATTGGCTCAATTAATTTGGGAGAAAAAAGTAAATTCAAGGGAAAAAAAGGATAGATCCACATAATTACCCATTCTTTACAATGTGTTCCTCTTTTCTTTTGATGATGCTAATCTGGAATCTTCTCCCTATTATTCTTCTATGAATCATTTTCTGGATAGCCCATTTCATGGCTCCCTCTACCAAATTCACTTGACTGTGTGTTACGCAATGTGTGAACTGAGTATGTGCTCTCTTAACAGACAGTTCTTATTGTTTCACTGTTATGATTTCCTCCAATTATTGTAAATTTGGGAGAGGATAGGCTTTGGCTTAGTCACACGTCATTTAATATATGAGTTAGTACAGGAAGGCACTTAACTATATTCTGATTAATTGATTTGTTTACATTTATTTATGCTTTACCTTTTGTGTGTTTTATGTGTGTGCTTGTCATGATTTTGCTTCTTTGGTAGAAATCCCACAGCCAGCAATTATGTTTTCAGGTTCTTTTGTATCTATGCTGACAACCAGATTATATACTAGGTATTAATAAATGGTGCTGTACAACAAAAAGACAGAGGGAAAATTTCACCATAATAATAAAGTTGTTGAAGTAAATTCTTCTTTCTAGAAAGATTAAATATATTTTTACTAACTACAGTATAGTATATAATTTGTATTATGAGATTCTTTGTGCTGTTAAAACCAGTTTAGCACTTAAACTCATTGCATATGCTTAGCCTATGAAAAGGAAAGGAATGTTGAAAAAAGACACAAAAACAACAAAAAAAACCCAGCTAAACATGTTTGGATTCTAGGAAGTTTTGACTGAAAATCATTTTTATAATTTTTTTTCTGATACTTTATGGCACATATAATTTCACAAAAGCTTTCAGTCTTTGGAGGATAGATATATCAATTCCCATTCATATCGTCTAACCTTATCTCAGCACATACCTCAACACAGAGTCAACTTCTAGCTGCCAGCACCTGGGTTTCTATACTTGAACTTTATTTTCCCCCATGGGAAATCTCAGGTCTGCTACACCCTTTGGGTAGAATAATTCTGAGATATGTGCTAGACTAACTCAGAGTTACCTTATTGGCTTAATCTTCAGTCTTCTATGGTGGATATTGGCTTGAAATTTTACCTTTTATTGTTTTCCTTTCCTTTATTGTGCTTCTCTTCCCTGTTTCAGTTCCTTACTACCATACAAGAATTTCCTTCACTATCTAAATAAAATACTTGCACTTTAATTTTTGAATCTGTGCCTAATTCTGGGGAATCCAAAGTAGGACACTAACAGACTACTTATTTCAACAGAAACTGATCCTTGACAAATACAGAGTTCATGAGAGGTTTGTAAAATTGCTTTAAAAAAATTACTTGAGTACTAGGAATAGCATCCTCATGAGGAAGATCTGCTGAACAAGCTCAGCTCATATCCTCATTGAGACATATAACCTATTTGCAAGACTGCTGAAGAAGTCAAATAAAGACTGTCAAATAGCTCTGACTTGAAAAGAAGCACTCACCTTCAGAGACAGGGATAATTTCCATTTTTATGCTTATCCCTGGGTTACTAAGAGGATAGAAGCAAAGCAAAGTGATGACACCGTGTGCATAACATCACTGAGACAAAAATGCAAACTTTAATGCTGTGTTCAAAGTCCAAATCTCATGTAATCCAATATATTGCTTTCATTTCAATGTCAGGGCTGATCTGCAGACACTTTCTCAGGAAAAGTTGGAAAACCTTGGTCTCCAAAACTGTGGTTGAAATGTGAGGCACTACCTTAGTAAAATAAAGAAATGGCGTGAGGTGCCCTGGAGCTGGTTTTCTCTCCTATATACCTCAGAGCTTAGTTTACCACTCTCTTGTTTATCGTGTAGAACACTCTACTCATTTACTAAGAATTGGAGAAAGTTAACATGCTACATGTTAAACAAGATGTGAATCTCAGAGGCTATTACATCTTTTTCAGGGCCCAGTGCTTTTAAGTATAATATTGTAAGTATATAACATATATAATATACATGACATTATGGACACTCATTCACATGCAAAACCTGTCTTCAATAAGCCTTCCCAAAGTCTGCTACTCTCTTCCCAAACTTTCTCTCCTAATTCTCAGGCCCCAAATAAGCACTTTCTCTACTGCCTCTGCTTTAACACATAGACCATTTTAACCTTTGCACCTTTGCTTCTCATGTTCCTTCTATCCCCATACTTTCTTGACTTTCTATTAAAAGTTAGCTATACTGCAATGCCCAAGGTCAGATGAGGTCAGATTTCTCAACCCAATGAAGACTTTTAGTACCTTCAAAGGTTTTTTACTATATTTAATGTCAAAAGTATTCACTGAGGAAGTTAGTTTTTCATGGGTGCATGCAAATTCATTCCAACTTGACAATAAACAATAAAAAGTTTTGAGTTATTTTAAAACTCTTAACATCTAAAATTCTTCAGGTACCTAGTTTCTCAATTTAAAAAAAAAAAACAATTGAACCATTCTTATGTTAAAGCATCAGCTAGACTCTCAATATCTTTCATTCATGTTTTTCCATTTTCTGAACATTCTCCTCAGAAATGTTTTTTAAATGTTTCCAATTTCATTAGACCTTTTACTCAGCTTCTGTACTTTCTCTGTCAGCAGAGAGCCTTGTCTTCTATTACATCAAAAATGTTGTCACTAAGAGTGACCTACCTGTAATTCCTGCCCAGTATATACACTTACTTTCATGGTATGCACCTAAAGTTCACAAGTACAATTCTTCTTTGGTTTCAGAGAATGAGAGGCTTTTTCTCCAGCTGGAGGGTATTCTTTTCAACTGTGCCTTTTGTCCTGTGAGTGCTCCTTTTTTTCCTTCGTCTCTGTGTTTATATTGACTTCCTGCTCAATCCTCTCACATTCTCTATATCCATTACATTCTGTACCCATTGCATTCATTTCTTGTCTCCTGTTCTCCCATGACTGGACTCCATTAGCAATCTCACTTTTAAACATGTGCTAAGAGGTTTTCATCAAAGACAGAAACTGCCAAACGCTGGAGGCATTGAGATACTTATTTATTTACCGGACCTCTCTGCTACAATGATTTCGCTTATCACTTCCTAGTTTTTCGAAACATATATATTTTTCTTTCTCCTATTGCATAGTACTGTTGTATAGTTGTGATATCTTTTTTTCTCTGTGATAATCCTTTCTCTTTCACATTGTGCCCTGTAGGGTTCTTCCCTTAGCCCATTCTTCTTCTCTGTGTATGCTCACTCCATGGCTGATCTCACATCTCCTCATGGTATCAATTAACATTCATATGCTGAATCCCAACCAATATCTCTACTTCAGAGCTCAACTTTTTTTTTTTTTACATGGTTACAACACCTGGTCTTCCTCGGGGGTCTCCCATCCAAGTACTAATCAGGCCTGACCCTGCTTAGCATCCGAGATCAGACAAGATTGGGCTCTTTCCAGAGCTCAATTTTAAGCTTCAGTTTTATGTATCATTACATGATAGTACATGCAGCAGGTGTCAGATTCAATAAGTCCAAGATAAACTCATTACTTTTTAACTAATTTGTCTTTTTATCAATCAAATTGTCCAGTTTTCTTCCCAAAATGTCTCTAGTCTATCCTTTCTTCTCATTTCTATTATATCATTCAATCTGAAACCTCTCACTTGGCCGGCTATGGCAGCCACTCACATTGGCTACCTATCTGTAAGGCTGGTTCTTCAAATCCAGTTCCACTCTGTCACTAAAACAATCTTTCTAAAGCAGACCATGTTGTTCTGCTGAAAATTATTCAATCGATCCCTTTAATAATAAAGCATACCTTACTTAATGCAGCATGTAATGCTACCCACAATCTACTGCTAGCCTATCTCTATAGATTTATTTTTCTCTAATTCTTGTTCCAAACTCTTACTTTAACAACATAAAACTCATCATAATATGCTGTGTTTTTTTTAATCTTTATTCTGTTTTTGTTATTTCTCTGCTCTGTTGTAGCATCTTCACCTCCCTCATCCTGACCGAGCATATTCATTCTTTAAAACTTAATGCCAGTTATAAGAATAGAACACACCATTGAAAAGCATTCTTACCTACAGGAATTTAGTGTGTAATGAAGGTTACAAATGAAATCAATAGGAAAAAGATAGATTATGTAATAAATAGTACTGAGAGAAACTAGTTGCCATTAAAATAAAATGATTCCTTGTATCTTATATCAAAATCAAGTTTTGGTGTATTAATTTATTTAGCTATCAAAATAATGAAATTATGAAAGGAATAAAAGTAAAAATAGAGGAAGAATTTTCATAGTACTTGTGAGTGGGTGGGGGCTTTTTTATTAAATCATAATGCCAAATCAATAACCAACAAACAAAACCAACAAACAAATAATCTTGAATGATGTGTTTACATAAAAAGAAAAATGACTTTATGGCAATGCACACAATACAGGAATACACATGCACATACACTCTGTATGTTCCAGAAAACCAGACAGGATATAAATGTCAAAGTATTTGCAACTCATGTAACATATATATGTCTAATTGTTTAAAATATTCAGAGTTAAGTGAATCAGTTACTCAACAAAATGGTAAAAATGGTGATGAATGAACAATTCTCAGAAAATGAAATGCTAATAATTTATAGGCTTAGGAAAAAATATTCAGCTTCACTCATAATAAGAGGAGTGCACTTAAAAGTATACTGTAGCATCATTTTTTTTTTCACTTTTCTGAATAGTAAAGGTAAAAAGTTTGATAATGAGGTATAGAAGATTGTAAGTAAAAGGCAATCTATATTATTTTATTGCTTGGTAATTAGAAGGGAATTTCAAGGAAAAAAATTCAGAAGTCCTTTGACCTAGCAGATTCTCTTCTAAGAATTTATTTTAAAGATATGCATTAAATGACAGTATATTCACTGTAGCATGGCATAATTTCAGCAAAGAATGGGAAAATAATCTAAACATTCATCAGCAGGAATGACTTGCATATATTATAGCACATTAATACTGAGGAATGTTATGTAGCCATTATAAAAATGATTCTATGTTCTAATACAAAAAAAAGTGCCAAGATATATTATTAAAAGAAAAATAAGGTATAGAATGATATAGAAACCTGAGTTGTTTAACATAGTAGTTATTAGCCACATGTCTATAGAACACTTGGAATTTGGGTAGTAGTGTGACTGAAGAAATAAATTTTTAATTTTAGTAAAGTTAAAATATAATATGATACTTGTTTCAGTTATTTGAAGAAAAGTATGTTTGAAATAATGTGCATATGTGCATCTACTTTTTAAATTTAATTTTTTGAAGTCTAAATATAAAGCAAGTATTTTAAATGAAAATTTATTGTCTAAATTAGAATTTACTGTAAACATAAATACACACTAGATTTGATGACTTGAGACAAAAAATTTAAAATATTAGAAATTTAAAAATATTATAATTTAAAAAATTATTATACCTTGAGATTCTATTTTGAGTATACTGTGTTAAAGAAAACATTATTAAAATTAATTTCACTGGTTTCTTTCTACTCTTCTTACTATGCTTCTAGAAATTTAAAATTAGATATGTGGCTAGAAATTACATTTCTATTAGTGCTGCTATCCAATATTCTTTCATTCATAGCAGGAAAAAAAAGGGTATCAATTTTTAAATGCATGGAGTATGTCTGGAAGGACATGCAAAAAATCAAGTTATGTTCTGGGAATGAAATTGGGTTGCTGTAAGTCAAAGAAAGGAGACTTAACCTTCACTCTCTTCTCATTTGTACCTTTTGAATTTGATTTCCATGAACTTGCAACTTATTTACAATGAAAATATAAACAAAAAAAGATTCAGGGCTTATAAAGGTTTCCAGGGGCCCTTTCCTGAGTTCCTTCCATAGTGAGGTGGGGTACCCTTATTCCTTCTGTAATTCCCAGTTATCACTAACATTGTAGTTACTGAATCATTTTATAATTGTTCTCTTGCACCTTTATGCCATGGATACTATAAGCTCTTTGGGAGCAGCAAAAAAATTTGTTAATCTTTGTAATCTCGTTATTTAACACTATATATAATTCTTAACAAGAAGTAATATTTGCAAGAGAAAGAGGGGGGAGTGGAAGGGGAGAGAGAGGAATTTTTTTTCTATCATTGATTTGAGCCCTGATAGTTAATACTGTGGAATCAAAGAGAGGAGAAGAAATTAGAGATGGAATATGGAGTGTATTTTATGTTTTCATCCTCCTCCTTGCTCTCATGACTTGCTCTCCACCTCACATGACTGTGTTGTCACATTCTTGACCTAATTCATGTAAAAGAATAATGTCCCTTGGATGGTTCTCTCCACTCCGCACTGCTGAGCACCTCTTGCATCTTGAGAAAGTACTTTAGTTGAAACTCAGGGTTCATACCTTTTTGGGCCAAGTTATTTGTCCTAGCATTGAGAATTAGGGACCCAACAATAGTTTACCAATCTGCTTCAGTCATTTTAATTTCTATCACAGGGAAGTTTGCTTATCTTTATGTCTACTTTGTATTATCTTTTAGCAAATAAATGTCCGTTGACACTCTAGTCTTTAGGCTGTCAATTCAGCACTTAAATTGATTTGGCTTTTTTTTTTTTTTAAGAAAAATATTACTGAGAACAAAGGAAGCAATCAATTTTACATCAGTGAAAGAGCTAAGGTTTCACATCATTTATGAAAAGGCAATTGGAAAATTGTGCTCTTAGGTGGGTAAAGACTTTGTCAACCAAAAGAAATATTTTACAGTCTGTTAGGCAAAGCATTTGCTAGGAATTCAGAGAGAGTCTGTCATTGACCATAGGGATTTAGAAAAAATAGCTTCTGAAGGGACTAGAAGAAAAGATAAATCAGGTCTAGGTCAAGGATCTTCTTAGTGGGTTTCTTCTATGACTAAATTTCTTCAATTTCTGTAATAGAAATGAAAGCATCGTTGTTTTAAGGATAAAATTTTTTTTTCACTCTGATCCTTTCCTACTCTGACAGCATAGTGATATTGCACTTATTTTTATACTCACCTAGCTTTTCCTTTTGTATGGGTGAACTGCGTAGCATTTTATTTTGGCAAAATATTCATAGTTTAAAAGTCCTTTAAAATAATGTGAATAATTTATTTTGCTAAGCATTTAAAAATTGTCTAATATATCTCCATCCATGGCATTAGTGTAATTAGATATAAAAGAAGTATAATATGATGTTTATGAATATTCAAAAAAATGTTTTTTAACTCAGGTATTAGTCAACTGTGTCTTGCCCAGGAATCAGTGGCACCCAGCAATCCAATGGACTTGGCAATTCTTCCCATTCCACTGCTAGAATTGACTCTCATCGGAAGCATTGATGAAATGCACACATTTTATTGAGCAGTTGATGGGTGCATGGAAGAACATTTTGCATAGCATGTCTCTCAGCATAGTCCCTAACGAATTCTCACTGACATTCCTCTTCTCACCCGTCATCCCCTCTTTCAAGCCACTGGACTTTAACTGCTTTTACAACATTTAACCACCAGTGGAGGTCACCTCAACCTCTTTTTTAAACAAAACATTTATATTCAGAAAACAAAGAAACCTCTAGTGAACAGTCTCTTAGACTGTGAAAATTATTAAGAATAAAATAGGTACCACAACATGTGTCTTTTACACACAGAGGGAGACTTCATATAATGGCTAAATGTCAAGTTACAGTTATGTAGATGCAGAATATTTTCAACTAAACTACTGAATTAGCATTTTCCCTATAAGTCATTTCACTAGACTTAATACTATGGAGAAAGGAAAAATAATAGATCTCACCAGGTAAAATGTATCATTTCGCAAATTTTAAACAAGATATCTTACATTTCCTAATAAGATAGTAGTCTTGAAGTCAAGCTATTTTTACTTGGAAATTTGAGACTTAGCCTTTATAGATTCAGAATAACTATTTGGCCTACAAAACAGCCAGAGAACAATAAATGCAATGGGAATAGTAAGTCTTTAACTATCAATTAGTATTTTAAACATAAATGGATTATAGTCTCCAATCTAAAAATATAGAATGACTAAATGGATACAAAAAAAAAACCTAATGACATGCTACTTATAGAAGATGCACTTAAGTATTAAGTTACATAGACTGACAGTAAAGGCATAGAAAAATATATATTTCAAGCAAATGCTAAGCAGAAAAAAAAACAGGAATGGTTATATCAGATAAAATAGACTTTAAATTAAAAATGTTAAAAAGATAGAGATTTAAAATGGATTGTCAAGAGGAGATATTATAACAACTGGGAGAAAATACATGTATGACAAGGAGAGAAGGAGAAACAAAGTGAAGGGGGAGTGATCATGAGCTTGAGTTGACCATCAACTAGAACTACAAACTTAAAGCACCTGACACAGTAGGCGGTCAGAGAGAAACAAATCAGAAGTCAATACAAGGAAAGCAGCATGCAAGGAATGTTAGAGGTGGTCAGTGATAAATTTAGCAAAAATCCCATGAAGTTTTGAGTTTTCTCTTTTTTGTTCACCAGCCTTGGGTTGACATCCAGCAGGTAAGGAAGGTCTTTAAAGCAGATATGTCGTGCTTGCTGGAAAAGGATGCCCTACATGAAAAAGCCTGACTATTAATTGTCTTTTTCTCACCTCTCCATTTGTGGATTACTTTCAGAAAGAAATTTCCCTCAGTCAAAATAAAACCTTCACATTTCACAGATTCCTCCATGAGAACAGTTCTGAAATCATCAAGGCTGCCAAATTTCCTTTTAGGCTAAATATCTCACAAAAACATAAAAAGCTTTCTTTACTTACAGCTTTGCATAATTGTGTAAAATTATAAGTAATTTACATGTTTGAGAAAGTTCACCAAAGTAGAGCTTGTTCAAAAGTACTAAACTGAGCAAAAATGGAAAAGTATATGCTTGGAATCAAACTAAAGATTGGATTTTTGTCTGCTGACAGTGGACACATAGTTATGACAAATTAAAATTGAGCAGAAATGTGACTTCTTTTGCTTACCGTTTAAGTTATTTTTTGTTATATTTTATCCTAATTCTAAGAGAATTGATTTCCTTTAAACAGATTTTTGTATTCTTCATACTGTTTTTCTAAGCTTGTGTTGATTTAGATTACTCTTCACACATAATTTACTCTCCAAATGTAACTGGTTTGGCTAGAAGAGCTATTACTGAGTGATTCTTTGTTACCAGTGGTCACTGCTATTTCACTCTGATTCTGGCACCTCGTCTTTAAATCAACATCTCTTCAAAATCACCTATTGGTTGCCACTCCTCAGATGTAGAAATTCTAATTCTACATCTTAGAATTTGAAGAGCGTGTAAGTCTGTATGCCTGCCTTCCTTTTTTGCACTAGTAATTATATCTTGTCTGCTTTTAAGCTGGTTAAAGGAGGCAATATTTCTTACTGCAAATAAAGGAATAATTTATTCATTTTAATCATGTCATGGTTAGTTAGGTTGGTTCAATGCTTATAACAGTTAAGCAATCATTGAGTGACTCAACAAATATTTATTAATCACCTCCCTCCCATGCAGAAATCTGAAATAGGCATTCCAAGGGGGGAAAAAAATGCAAAAGTACCTGCCCTCAAATATGGAGGGTCCAAGACTTGCAGTATTCTTATTGGAGGAGACCCGAGGTAGTGAATTTTGAAATACATATAGAATGTAGATATGCAGAATGGAAAGGCCATTGCAGATGAGGTGACTGACATGAATAAAAGGTGCACTGAGCCTAATAGAGGTTGAAAGCGATGCGGGTGACCCGCAGAGAGTCAAATATTCAAAGCATTGTGATGTGAGTTATAGTTTTTTGCTCTCTACCATATCACCTTTTCTAATTATTTTGACTTTGTATTATTTTTGCATTGCTGTTGAAAAAAATTACCATAAACTTGGTGCCTTAAAATAGCACACATTTATTGTATTACAGCGTTGGAGATCAGAAGGCCAAAATTAGGTACACTGGACCCAAATCATGTGTCAGCAGAGCTGTGCTCTCTCTGGAGGTCCTAGAGGAGATTTGGTTTCTTTGCCTTTTCTAAATGCCTTTTCTAAATAGGTTTGAAGGTCACCAGGAGTACTCTGAAAGTATGAACTCAGACCATGTGAATAGGTTAATTCCAGGACCCATGTATTGTCCCTGACATGTTGTCAGGAGCTACCTCTTTTGCAGGCAAAATGAACTCCACAAAATTTACACTGTCATCTTCAGCTCCTAGCATCTCATTCCTACACTGGCAACAAAACTTCCTTGTCTATGCATAAAGGAGTTCGGATAATTTTAACATGTGGAGTTTTCTATTTAAATAGCCTTTCACTGTGTCTCCTGGCCACATGTGCAGCTAATGCTACTATAAGTCAACTCTCTCTTACTGTGCTGCAAGCCAAATTCACCCTTGAAACAGTACATTGCAGCTCAATATTTCTTAAACAGTATATCCACATGCATTTGTACTCATCCAGAGCGCATGATCTATTTTTGTTTCTCCACACATGGTATAGTGACCTAGGACACCTATTCTTCCACATACTACCCCTGTGATTTCTTGCTGATCACTGCTTGCCTATTCCCAGAACTCTCAAAATATGGAAGCTCTTCAAATGCAAACTTCTTTTTTACTTCATATTTATATATCTTATTAGCTAAGACATCATCTCCTAATACCAAGCTGAGTGTCACTCACCATTAATTGATCTTCAAATGAGCGTCATTGTGGGAAGAAATATGAACTAAAACCCTTAGATTTTACTTAATGGGACTTAAGTACTATTTATTCTCTGTTAATACATTGCTGGAGCCTTTGCTAAACCACCACTCAACTTTGAGTTTCACTTATATTATCTGCAAATTCCCCATCATATTTATTGTACTTAACAGGGTTATGGTAAGGGTTGAAAAAGGTCATGATTGAAAAGGTATTTTTAAAAACAGCATCAGTATCCGGCTTTGTTATTTTTTTTAATCATAGGAATTATCATAGTCAATTTAGCTATAGGACTCATAAAATACCGCTTTAAGTTCAACTAAAATAACTTGTGAATATTTATCAATAAATAGAAATTTCGAGTAGGGAAGGACCACAGGTATTATATAATCAGTATCCTTGGAAAATCACAAGCTAGTTAGCAGCAATACTTTAAAGACAGTCTGTGGGGAGGGGAGAGGTAGATGGGGTAAAATGGGTCAAATATGTGGTGACATAACTATGAGAGGTGAACATACAGTGTAAATATATATATGCCTCACTGTTAAAATGTACAGCTGAAACTTACTGAATTTTATTAACAAATGTCACCATAAAATATAAATAAATAAATAATAAATAAATAAATAAATAATAGAAAGACTCCAGATTTTTCCAGTTTAAAGCAGTAGTTATTCTACCACTACCTAATACTTAAAATAAATAGTATGGCTGGCTTCTTTATCTCTGATTCTTACACTCATATTAAAATTGCTTTATGTTTGCTCAGTTTATTGATTTAAAATATATTTTCTGTTGCCTGTTAACTTAAATATTTACTTGGTTATTAATGTTTTGACATTATTTTCAAGGCCAAGTTACTTTGTCAATTCACCTTTTTAAATTGCTATGTATAAAAATCTCCACTTCATAACCACATGTTTTTGTTTTATCTTAAAAATGTCAGTTTCTATTCTTTTATTTGTTATTTTATATTAAAATCTTTCAGAAATAGACTATATGTGTTTGGTTTTTTGGTTTGTTTTGTTTCAAAAATGGATCAAAACAAATTGTCATTTCACTCAGATGATTGATTATATACATAGAGAATTGTAAATCAATTTTTTTAGATTAGTAAAATAGTTGGATTAAGATATTGAATACATGATTTTTTAAAATTGTCTTTTTACAGGTTAAAAAATATTATGGGGAAAAGATTATAACAGCAACAACAGTGTTTTTCAGAGGATTCCCATAGAGCACAGTTTTCATGGTCATTGTTGCAAAGGTCTAAGTTCCCACCTGGAATGTGATGAACAGATGCAAGGATTGGTCTAGAGCTGGCAATGTGAACCTGCCTAACTGTAACAGGGTAAGTCTCTTTTCAGACCTCAGCTCCAATGATCTCCTCAGAAGGCTGGTGAATGGTGAGTTGTTCACTTTCATTGCTGACTGGAATTCTGTTACATGAATATCTAACAGTTTGTTCATTCTTCTATTGATAGGTAGGTAACTGAACTGTTTTGTTCATGGTTTTTGCTTTTTTGTTTGTTTTGAGTTAATATGTAGTAGTTGAATTGTGGGGTCACAGAAAGATAAATCCAGAATTTGAAGCTGTCTAACCCTCTCTATGATGCAGAATGCATGGACTAGGATGAGTGATTTATTTCTAGGTCTCTGTGGCTCCATCTCCTCAATCAGAGTTATGAAATTGTGGATTATACATCCTAAAATGTTCAGAGATTTAATAATTAATTGGGGGTAATGCTACATTTGTGTATCTGAATAGCTGGAAATTTCCACTTACCTCCCTTAAAGACTCTAAAATTGAGCTGATATTTAGAGTCAGCTTTTAATATTGCAGTGCTAGGGAAAGACTAAGTTGTATTATTATACGGGAGACATATCTGGGCTGGTATATAAATTGTGATAATCCCAGTCTTTTGAGGGGAATGGATAGATCTATTTTTTAATCAGTTGAGACAGCTGCCTACACAGCTGCATCCTGGCTATTTGTCTTTGCCCAGTCACGTGGCCCAGAACATCTGTCAGTGCTACTTCCCACGCCTAAGAAAACTAATGAGGTCGTCAGACAAGCATTCTAGCCAAATCTGGAGAGGCTCAGCTAACACTGGGGTAACTGTTGGTCTGCTTTTTTATTACATTGTAGGCACATGTTTTCTAAAATATCTCATTAGCTTCAGAGTGGCAATTCCAGGCACTATGACACAGAACACATTATTTGTTTGGACTGAACACATCATTTGTTTCTCAGTCTCAAATGCTGGCTTCTGCTGCTTAAAAAGGATGTGTTTCTGACAATGATAGAAGTTGGCTCTCCCCATTCTGGAAAGGGCCTTCCTGAGAATTGGTATATATTTGCTTAAAGAAGAGACAGTATGTCTCTCAAATTTGCAACCATCGAAAAGATGATATGTCCATCACCACCCTCTATCAAAATCCTGATTCTTGGAAATGTTTGCTTCCTTTGTTTTCTTCACTTGTGAAATGTCTTTCTCAACCTCACTTCTACTTCTGACCTTTGTTTCTCAGCTCTACTCACCAAATCTGACTCATTTTTTACACTCAGTCAACATAGCATCTCCAGTGTTAAGCCTTATTCATTCTGTAAGTATGTTCACACTCTCTTCTTACGAGTTTCCATTGAGCTTTGTTTTCATTTTTATTGGGATTTATGACCTTCATGTCTACCTTGCTTTCTAGTAAAGAAGGCTGAGCTGAGATGAGACCTTATTCATCTTTGTGTCTTGCCTGTTACAGTGTCAGTGGTTAACAAGGTCCTGATACTTATTGAATTATTATTATTTTTTTATTTCTGGGTGACTTATTTCTGGGTGACTAATCATTATGCAGGTCTTTTGTATGAAAATTATAATTATTGGAATATCCTTGGGTGGACTAACATACTAAATATTGCTATGTGCAAAATAGTTATTTTATTATTCTATAGCTGTCAGTTGAATGTAATCTACCCCCATTAACATCAGGGATAAATTGAAGAATCAGGCCAAGAGACGGGCGAAGAGGTAAAACACCAAGGAATGTGAATGTAGAATGACACACTCCACGAAACAAATTGTGAGCAAAGTAATGTCTCAGGGGCAAGATGTTATTGAAAGATTCCTTTAGGTGTATTTCTGTATTCATTTCTAGGTCTTTTGGTTTTGTGTAAGTTCTCTGGAATGATGGTCTAACAAAAAACCCCCAGAAATATACACTTAATAATTATATAAACAACTGCCATCACTGGAACAAAGTGACATCTCAGTAGGATCAACTATAGAAAGACCTCAAGGCAGGCCAAAGAATGTAGAATAGGAAAAGCAGGATATTCTTCTTTGCTGGATCCAAAGGATGTTTAGAGGCCTGTATTCCAAGTAGAAGGGCTGATGGTCCAACAAATCGCCATCTATTGAAGATAAGATTCCCTCCACTGCCACCAAAAATACATGTATAAAATATCAGATGGTGTGATGACTGGCAAGGGGCTAAAGTAAAAAAGTTCAGGAGGAAGCCTTTGGCAGATAGAACTATGCCCAGTGAACCCTGGAACAATATCCATGGATACCCAGTTTTTCTTATACTATCCCTAAGTCTTTAGAAACCTTTGCCAAAATTTCAGCCTGACATTTGCTGTTCTGGCAGACTAAAAGGAGGAGTGAGTAGTCAAGCTTGCAATGAGGTAGAAAAGGGAGACCAAAGCAATGTGGAGCAGAGAGCAAGTGTGGACCAATAAAGAAGGAGAGTTAGACCAGAGATAGGTAGCCACCATGAGTGTTTAATTTACCTGGTAGGACTCCTACTCATTGCTACCTGGGGATAGAACTACCAGCAATGAATCAGAGCAAGGGATTTAATGATATGAACTTGATATTAAAGGAAGGATGATATCCTAAAGGCTGGAAAACTTGGGGAATATTTGGTTTAATCTCCATAACCAGAGGAAATAAACAAAACTCCAGGACCCTGGTCACCCAGTCTTTTTCTCTTAAATAGCTAGGCTGTACGTAGGAAACCTGAGTCCAGTAAGGGAGAAACTAATATAATAATATACTAGGCTGAGTTGGAGAGGGAAGATGACATCTCAGAGTGGAACACTATGAGACTGACATTTAAATAGACTTTAGAGAGAAGTGGGAACTTGGGAATAATTTTCTTTTTGATAAGTCCAGGAAAACATTGATAAACAGCACTCCCTGCTCACCCCCTGAAGATGTCTTTGCCCTTTTTATCACTAATAGCAAAATACAAAACAAAACTTGAAATATTCTGGCAATATGTAATAAGGTCATATTCTTCTCTTCTGTTTTGGATGATGATATATTTTTTATAGTTTGACCTAAAAGAGTTGAAAATTTGCTCAACTGGGTGGGAAAATCTCTGAGAACAGACTTCCTCCTGGCTGTAATGGTGGTGACAGTAACTCATGTGTAACCTTTGGAGCGTTATTGTGGTACTTCCACCTCAGGCCCTGGCTAGGTCTGGTAGGCACAGATAAAAGTGCTCAAATGGGCCAAAGTGAGAGACTCCTAGCTCTGCACTTATTAGCAGGATGAAGGTGGAAAATCAGACATAACTTCATTTATGTCATCTAAACTAAATGACATTTAAAAACTCTTTATATGGATTTTGCTTCCCTTTTTGATAGTTATGGTTTTCAGATGCATCTGTAGGCACTTGTGGATATTCAAAGCAGGGGGCTATTGTGCAGTTTGTAGAGGTTTTATCTCATAGCAAAGAAGGCCCTAAGTTTTCAATCAACTGCCAGGGTTTAAATCTTGGGTTCAAATGTCAGTTCTGCTTAGGAAACACATTATGATTAGCAAATTACCATAGTTATGAACCTCAGATTCCACATGTGTAAACTAAAATAGTATTATATTTTACAAAACAAACGCTGCTGCTCATATTTTCTTTGATCAAAAACACTTCAAGGCCTTAAGGCATCATCCTGCCTGCAGGATAAGGTCTGACTTCCAACACTGAGTCCTGGGAACTTCCTGCTCCTCTCCATACCTATTTAATCCCACCCTTTCCCACCTCTTCCCCTCTCTCCAGCCACTTTCACTACTTGAGTCTGCCACCGTCATGCATTTCTGCTTCTTGCCTCCTTGCTTTCACTGCCAGTGTTCTCTGTGACTAAAACAGAGTTTTCTTTCCTTCAACTCTGGCCAACCTCAGAACACCAGGCTCATTTGGGAGCTTTAAATCATGTCTCTTTCATTTAAACTGTTACACATCTTTTTTATTCCAAGATACAAAATAGAAACAACCATTTTTCCTTTGAATTCTTTTTGACGTAAGAGTTTTTGTGTCCCCAACATTTAACATGGAACTCAGCACATAAAGATGCTTAGTACTTTTGTTGAATAGATAAATCAGTGAATGGAGTCTGAGAAGTCACAGGATCATAGATTCATGATGCTGGAAAAAGCCATACTGTTCAATGGTTTGAGCACCATCCTTATGCCCCAGCCTTTAGCACTCACTATAGCATGTTCATCGATTAGAAGCTGAGGAAGTCAGGAGCTCGCAATTTCATCTTTACCCTTTTCAGAGAACCCCCATCCACTCTTCCCCATTGATGATGGTATCACACCTTTTCCAAGCTAACTTCACCAACACCTTTTCATATAACCCCAGCATACCAGCCTGCACTTTAAGGTACATAGAAATGTTTTCTTTTGTGTGAACATAAAATTACTTTTTCCTCTCAAGATGAAGAGAAAAAGCCAGGCCTGAAGTAAACACAATTGTAGGGGGTGAGGTTGAATGCTTCCTGTATCTTCCACCCAACTCTCTCCTTGAAGACTTTGGAGGTGCCTCCCCTCCCCCATTTTAGAGCTTAAAAGTTTGGATATTGTTCTTCCAGAAAAGAAAAAAGGGTTGGAGAAAAATCGGTGACAGGTGGAAAGATAAATGTCTCATGAAAACAAAACGGAAATTGTGAGTGCATGTTGTTGTTACCATTTAAAAATGTTCAAAAATATATTAATTAAAATTGAAATAATTTTTAAATAAATTTTTAGTACATTTCTATGGAACTCTAGATTCTAGATATCAAAGCTTAAAATCTAGTTATCTGTATAATTCCATTAAACTGAACGCTCTAGCACTTCAGAAATAAACCACAGATAGCATAAAGGTGTTTGTCACTTGACAAGTTCATTTCTAGCATTTTCAGCAAATCTTTTGTAAGACTAAGGCTATATTTTCTCAATACCAAAAACTCATCAAATTAATTTCCAAAGCAGTTACTCAAGATATTTGCCTCATGAATTTAAAAAAATTTGTTTCTGATGGACGTATTTGAACTTCTCAATGAGCCCTTCATGTGTTGTATGAATATAGCCTTAGAAAAAGCTACATGTGTGAGTTAAGGGGAAAACTTATTTTTGTAGCAACAGTTCATCATGTCACGATAACAGTGTTGAGATTCTTGACAAAAGTCTAGCTAAACTAGGGAAATAAATGATGCATGTCATATAGTGAATTCTCCAGAGAGCTGAAGTGTTTGGAAATATGACCTTATTCGACCCACATCAAACTGAACATCTTTTGGGGCAATGCACACCTCTTTGTTTTATTTCTGATACCTAGAAATGGAAAGCACAAAACCATCAAAATCTACAGAGCAGTCATGTGAATAGAACAGGATGTTTCCATCACCCAAGTTTGCTTTCCTATCCAGTATGCTCAGTGAAAATCTTAGTTATATTTTAAATTGTATTTTCTCTTACAGAAGTAAGGCGTGACATGCTTCCATTCAGACCTGAGTTTACTTTCACTTGATGAGAAAGAATAAATTTATGAATTTCTTTTCTTTTGTTTTCTTTTCTTTCTTTCTTTCTTTCTTTCTTTCTTTCTTTCTTTCTTTCTTTCTTTCTTTCTTTCTTTCTTTCTTTCTTTCTTTCTTTCCTTCCTTCCTTCCTTCCTTCCTTCCTTCCTTCCTTCCTTCCTTCCTTCCTTTCTTTTTTTCTTTCTTTTCTTTCTTTCTTCTTTCGCTCCTTCCTTCCTTCCTTCCTTCCTTCCTTCCTTCCTTCCTTCCTTCCTTCCTTCCTTCCTTTAGTGAATGTGCACAGCAGTTTATTTTGATCAGCTCCATTTGCTTATCATTCTATTTCCTTGAAAGGGATGATGCTAGGGAACCAAGCAACACATTTCAAGCTATAGTCGGGTTATGCCATCTGACTTTCAGTGGCCTAACATAGGTTAGGTGCATTCTTCAGTTTTAAGTATCTTGAAACGTTTTCAGAAATGGAACGTTAACACAAAAATTCTGTAAGTTTCACTGATACCCACTTACTCACTAATGGTAGAAAACAAAGATTTTTAAAATTTATTTTAATTTTGAAGAGGGAATACTTTTTTTGATTAAATACTAAAATCTAAGTCTACAAACATGTTTTGTTGGCTTACTAGTAAAGCTGTCAGGGCCCTGGTCATCATTTTGGGAGAAAGTAATTTAGAGGCGTAAAGGACGTTTCTTAATTCTCTGAAGATGCTCCATAGAAAATGAAAATCTCTGAAATGACTACTAAAAATATTCACATCAGGGCCTTAAAAGACCTAAAAACTAGAGCTTGATGAAAGAACTTTATGCTTGGTGCCATCTCATCCTTCTCATCTCAAAGACCACTTGTAATTGGAGCTCTTACCTGTACATGTCTTCTTGAGTTCCATTTGCTTCGATTTCTGACTCCTGTCTTCTAAACCCTTACACTGAATCTGATTGCCCAAAGTGGCTCTGTGAGTTGTGTGAATTGTACGTCTGTGAACAATGGAAAAGTACCAGGCTTGGAATCAATTCCAAGGCTATCTCGTACAGTTGCATCATATTGAGATGTTCATATATTTTGAGACTCAAGTTGTGAGATTCAAATGATCTAATACAGGAGTCCCCAACCCCCTGGCCACAGACTGGTACTGGTCTGTAGCCTGTTAGGAACCAGGCCACAGAGCAGAGAGTGAGCAGTGGACGAACAAGTAAAGTCTCATCTGTATTTGCTGGTGCTCCCCAGAACTAGCATCACTACCTCAGTTCCACCTTAGATCAACAGGCATTAGATTCTCAGAAGAGCATGGTTCCTGGTGTCAAAAAGGTTGGGGACTACTGAAATACATGTAAAAGTGTAGCTTACAAAGAAGTTGAAAACAGTTAAATATTAATATTTTGGATTGCTTTACCCTGTCTATAGCGAATGAAGTTCAGTATGATAACATAGGAAAGAAGTATAGTCAGTGACTTCTGCAAAATGGCATATGCTTTTTCAAGTAATATTTAACCTCCAAGTTTTTCTGTCAATGCCCAAAATCAAAGTTTTATTTCAGACAGTGTTTCTTAAAATATATTCTACAGTCTGGTAGGACTTAGGATGGGTGGTCAATAATCTTTGCAACTGATGTCATAAGAAAAACTATTTCAATCAGCAGGGGTCACTTTTTACAAAGGACATTTAAAACTGTATAACTACATAAAAATTTACCATGGGGTTAGAATAAACATGAATTGTTCCCTGACTCTGACCTTTGAGTTAATGGTGTTAATGACCCCTAGCCTTTCCCCAAGACAAATGTTAAGCAGAAATTTATTATGAAAATTCAAGTATTAAAAATCATATTGCACTTTTCCTCCAGTTTTCATGATTCCTTTCAATTGTCAAACTTGTCATCTTTTCATTTCCTCTGTTGACTTGGCTTTTGTGGGAGAGGTTTGCACCTCTGCCACAGAACAGGTAAAACAATATGCATGTAGGTGGCCCTCACTCAGGATGGCCCATCTTTTGAACTTTGGTAGTGTGACCCTTCATCTGCCTCTTGGCCTACCTGTATGAGAGGAAATGGCTGGGCAGCCTCTCACTGGCAATGGTATTCTGTCACCTTCTCTCAAATAAATCTAAGAATGTTTAATTTCTGAGCTAACCATGATAAGAATGAGGCTCTGCTGCATCAGATAACTGGTTTTGTGCCAAAGTGTCAGGGAGTGGCCATTTAATGGTCAGGTTACTCTAGTTGTCTTAACCACTGAATTGTTGCCAACTTACAAAGATAAGATAAATTGCTAGAAGGCTGACTTGTAGATAGTCGAAGCAGTCAGCCATACAAGCATAAGTGGTGTAAAATGGAGGTCAGCTACTCACACTCAGCTGGCAAGTGATAAAGGGTTTTGTGGCTCCAGGTCATTTATATAAAATGTGCCACACAGTGAGAGGAAGAAGGAAATGGCTTCTTAGTCAAGAACACTGAAATTGAGAATTCATAAGGATTCTGAAAAGAGTCATGGAGATTATCAAGTCCAGTCCCTTTTTGTTATGTAGTTATGCACCCCTTAACAATGGGGATGTGTTCTAATGCATTGTTAGGGGATTTTGTCATTGCACAAACATCATAAAGTGCACTAACACAAACCAAGATGGTCTAGTCCACTACATATCTAGGCTACATGGTATAGATCATTGCGCCTAGTCCACAAGTCTGTATTGTGTGTTTACTGTCCAAAACAATGTGAGATTAAATCAAGCACAAGAGAAAATAATGCAATCAAGAAGTATAAACACAAGATGTGTGAGGCTGCTGCCAGTGTAACACAGCATACTATTTTACAGCAAGCGAACTATTTTTATAAGTAGAATGAGTACACTTTAAAATAATGATGAAAATATTGTATAACAAATACATAAGCCAGTAACATAGTCATTTATTATCATTAAGTAATCTGTACTGTACATAATTGTGTATGCTATATTTTTATGTGACTGGCAGTACAGTAGGCTTGCCTACACCAGCATCACCGCAAAACATGTGAGTAATGCATTACATTATGATGTTCCAGTGAATATGGGCTACAATGTCACTAGGTGTTAGGAACAATTCAACTTTGTTGTGATATAAGACCACTGTTGTATATGTGATCCATCACTGACCAAAACATGGTTATACAGTACATGGCTATATAAAGGAATTGAGTTAAAGAGAGATTAATAAATTAGCCAGCATCATTATAGTTAATAAGAAAATTAGAATCAGAACCTAGAATTCCAACTTCCAATTCAGTGTTCTTATCATACCCAAAAGTGCTTTGTATTTTAATTAGTCCCTTTTCCTAACATTATTAACTGAAAAAATCTTATGTTCTACCCTACACAAGACTGGTGTGAATTGATGAATGGTACATGAGAAAATAAGGGGAATATAAGCCTCACAAGGAGGTAACATTGATATCTATGGGACCTAGGAGCAGAATTGGAACATCGGGAAGATTGTCTCCCTCTTGATGGCAGGATCAGGATGCTTTATCTTTAGTTCAGAATTCAGACTCAGACTTAATTTGTGCATATCTTTCTACAGTTATATACCTTGTTAGTCTTAAAAATATTTGCATCCATATTTAATTCGGGAGGAAATAAGTTTTCAAAAATGTCATGGATGTTGTGAGTTATTTATTTTTATATGATGCTACCTAAGTGATATTTAAATGTTTACGATATTTCTAAACAGTGAACTGCATGATTTCCAGTAGGTAGAAATGGCAGAAAGAGCTTCTTCTTTCCTACGAAGACAAATCAGAGAGGAAGGACATCCTTGATTATTAGAGATAAACCATAGTCCATGACCTATAAAGACCATAATGTTACAACACATTTGAAAAAGAAATTGTTTGCCTGTGTACCTTTATTCTTATAATATTTAGTAATAAGCAAACAAAAACAAACAAGAAGCTCTGATAGAGTAATAAATGCATTTTAAAAGTCATATGTCTTTTATTTGATTCTTATAAAATATGCAAACTTTCCATATTTTTTTGAGTTGCTCAAAAAAATTATAAGTCATGAAAATATTTGAAACTGCATTTATTTCTCTTCACAAATTATTGTGTGAAAAGTGTATTTAACCACTAAAAACTTATGACTTTTACTTCTTGTCTATTTTTTACCTAAGATAAGTGCTTAATTATATTTATGTTTCTTACATTGTCTAAGACCTTAATTAAAAATTCATAAAGGAATTGGAAAGGTTGATGAATACCTGTAAGAGAAACATTCATACTTTTACCTGAGATCTATAACCATAAACTTGGGAGCCTTCAGAAGGAAAAAATAAACACCAGGAATGACTTTTATAACAATGCTGCGTTATCGTGTCAGAGCACTATCAGTGATAATATCTTACCAAGTATACAGGTAGCTCACCTGATCTCCATCTCTGTAGCACCTAATAGATATTGCGAGCACACAGATAAATCTCATTTTATGTAATGCTTGGTCACAAAAAAGAATTAGATGGTGTTGTTCTAAGGTGCACAAGGATATATATCCATTGTAATCATCCGTAAAAATTACTTTAAGTTGAGCCACTGTGAGCTTGTTGGGCACATGCAAACTCTGGATAGTGTGCTTTGGCCCATTTCATGCTGACTTGAAAAAAATTTTATACCCCTAAGTGATTTGCTACCTGGCCTTTAGAAATGAAACTAATGTGTGGATTTTCTTTCTGAGAAGCATATTGCAAAGGAGAAGTATTGATTTTATTTCATTCAGGCAAAATTGGTTATTTATTTTTACTTATGACCATTATAAAACAGGGCTGAGCTGCCTTGTTATGATCAAATAAGAATGATCTATAATGTTTTTCCAGGGATTGAATAGAATCCAAATCATATTGGGGTCAGCAGTGTTAGACAATTTCCCAGTGTTGAGAGATGGCCAAAGAAAGGATCAGCGCAGCTTGTGGACAGCATCTGAGTCAGAGCGATAAATGTCAGCTGTGCACGCACTTTTATTAGAAGCACAAAGGAATCAGAATCCTCATTTCAGAAATGATAATAATGTGTGCTTAAATGGCCATAGTAAACTTGTAATTATTTTTCAGTCAATTGGCTTATTTAATGATTCCTGGAATGAAACACTCTATCAGCTCAACATTTATCCAACACACACACACCCCCTAAATAAAGAAGCAGGTTAGTGCCAAATGCCTTGACTTTCAGTATCCCAAAAAACAGTGCCTCTTAAACTATATAAAAGGAAATTTTATACATATTTATGAAATACTTATAGAATATTTTATTTTATTCTTAAGGTCCTTAATATTTAGGATGAAAAAACTGAAAGCTATTTCTCTATTGTCTCTATTATTTATTTATGTCTCTCAAGTCCCAAACCAGTACTCATGCCACTAAATAATACTGGTACCTATTGTAGATACTGTAGGAAATGACTTAGGATGGTCTTTATTCACAGTGTTTCAATCTGGTTTGGTTTTACTCTACCTTGTTCTCATATTTCAGGTCTCAGCTTCAATTTCACTCTTTAGAAAGAACTTCACTGATAATCCTGTCATCCTTCTCTCTATTACTCTTTTATTACATCCTGCCTGGTTTCCTTTCAACATTTGGAAGAAAACCATTTTGTTTATGTATTTGTCTGCAGGTTTACCTCACTCTTCCTAGCATTATGAAAGTTCGCCAAGCAGTATCCTCCTCTGTGTTGTTCACCACTCTCTCTTTAGAGCATAAGCAGTGCCTGGGGTTATGTAGGTGCTCACTTCATATTTGGTAATTGAATAAAGAAAGGAGAGTGAGAGAGAAAGAAAGAGAAATAAATTAATAGTGGTTAAAGACCAAAGGGGAGATTATCAAGAATGTTAATTGGTACAATGCTAGGTAGAATGTTTATACATCCTACAGAGACTTAAAAAAAAAACATTGTTCTGTGTGTGTATGTGTATGTGTCAATCAGTGATAGTAGACAAAGAGAGAAAGAAGAGTTAGAGGTAGGACAGATTGAGAATGTTCAGAAGAAATCAGAAAGGCTTGATAAAAAAATAAAAAGGCTCTGCGTAGGCTGAATAAATGCCCTCCCCAAAGTTGTTCATATCTCGATCCCTGAAATATATGAGCCTTTTTCCTTCTAAAAGAGACTTTGCAAATATGATTAAGTTAAGGATTTTGAGATAGAAGTAGTACCCTGGCTTACCCAGGTGAGCCCATTGTAATTGTAAGGGTTTTTACAAGTGGGAAGCAGAAAAGAGAGAAGATGGGATGATGGAAACAAAAGTGAGAGAGAAAGAGAAAGAGATAAAGAGTTGACAATGCTCCTAGCTTTGAAGGTGGAGGAAGGAGTTATGAACCCAGGAATACAGGTGGCTAAAGAAGCTGGAATAGGCAAGGAAATCTGTTTTTCCTTTTGGTACTCCAGTAGCAGTGTGGCCCTGCTAATCCTTTTTGAACATCTGACTTCCAGAACTGTAAGATAGCAAGTTGATTATTGTTTTAAGCTACTAAATTTGTGGTAATTTGTTATAATTTGTTACAGCACCAATAGGAAACTAACATGAGATTCTTTTAAAGATGTTCCTTAAAGGATAGTTCCTGTTCTCTTTTACATATTTACTTTTTGAATGAAAATAATACATGCTAACTGAAGAAACTTGGAAAATGCAAAAGATACATTAACAAAAAAACAAGATTACCCTTTAATCCCATCACCCAGAGAAGAAGGTTTTAACATTGTGTTTTGTTTTCATAAATGGACTTTTGATCAATGTAGACAGGATATTAGATCTGACATTAAAAGCACTTGGCCATGTTGAAATGTGCATTTAGTTAATTCTGAAATTAGAAGTCATATTTAATTAAATACCATTTCTTAGTAGAATAGAAATTAGTGTGATAAAGAAAAATTATTAGGGAAAGTCTATATCTAGTGCCCTTTTCTTTATCTGGGTGAATTTCTTTTACAAAGGCCTGGGCATGGCAGAGATTGCCTTTTTTGTTTGTATCACCGTCATGTCTCATCCCAGAGAGCATGGTGAGTGTCAGCTCAGAGTTACAGAGTGAAGTTAGCAAGCTTGGCACCCGGCTCTGTTCCTTTCAAGTCATGTGACTCTCAAGTCTTTTCTCTTCCCTAGATCTCAGTTTATCTATAAACATATGCCAATTTATCTTCAAGGCCCCTTGAAGCTCTGACTTTCTATTGCCTAATTTAAAGTGCTCTGAGAAGAACTTGTGTTATTTCAATTTTTGTTAACCTCATTTTGTTTCCAAGGAACTCTAGTGAGTATTCATCTGTTTCCTCAAATCATGTGGTAGGTGGATTTCATTTTTGAAGAAGTTAAAGAAAGAAATCACAGCTTTCTGGCAGACATCAAAGAGACTGTGAAGGAAGTTTTACCACAAGAAATTTATCTGAGCCTACACCATCTTCATTTGATTATGACCTGGATATATTTTCAAGTAACCCTTTAGTTCTCAGGATTTTGTTCAGACAGTCAAACAGGTGTCAAGAGAAGTGTTAAATTTAGTAATAATGTCTCTTCTATTTACTATAGTTATTTCAAGCTTACAAGGCTGGAAGTGGCAGTAGGAGCATTAAAACCACAGATCATCCCTGAATTTACCTGGGTTCCCTAAAACAGGAGTTCTCAATGTGCACAGCCCTAAGTTTTTGTTTCATACCCAGAGTCTAAGAGGATAGAAACTTGAGAAATAAGACTTAAGTTATGACTACATTGCAAACTCGTTTTAGGGGGGACTTCAAGTTATATAGAATTGGGTTATAAATGTTCAAATTTAAAGTAATGGGTCTCATGGAATTCAATTTCACCCTCTCTGAATTCTGTATGTGCAAATTATGATCTTAAAATTAGTGCTAAGAGCAAAACCCCTTTACCTTTTGTGCATTTTCTTCTTGAGCCTTTCTTGAAGAAAGAACTGCTTCCCTGTTGTGGCAGAGAGTTGATGAATGTTTTGAAGAGCCATTCATTTCATTATTTGTGATAATACTGGAAACACTGAGTTGAATAATTTGAAACTGTGTGAGTCATTCAAAACCAGGATCTGAATGGCAAATATTCATATTTGATACAATCCTGAGTTTAAAAATTTCTGGTTTGATTGGATAAATCAGGCCAAGTAAAAAGTTGAAGGGATGATAAAGCTATCAAGAAAAATATTTAGAAATCAGAGTGATATTCTTTAAAACACAACCATTTATTGCATAGATAGAAATGTCAAGGGCATTGCTGTTTGGGAAGAAGAAAGTGCTTTACTTCAAATACAAGTATTAAATTATATTACTCATTTCATTATAGTGAAGAGCTTAAGAGTCCAAACTTTGGATCAGTATGTCCAGGATGAATCCTGATTATGTCCCTACTATCTGTGTAAGATCAGGAAAATGACTTATCTTTATTTTCTGGTCAGTACAATGAGACTATTAGTAGCACACAATGACCTATTTTTGAGAGTTTGGGGGATATTAAGTGATATAATGAATATGGTTCCTGGAAACGAGTAAGGGTAGAATAATCGTTATCTCTTCATAGAAGTAGTAATATTTGTAAAATTTGTCCTGAGTAATTCTTATGGACAAGCTGCAAGCTAGAATTTGGGGACAGTGTACCATTGATCAGCTCATAGTTTAATAGAACAACAGACATGTAATAAATAAGAACATTACATATGATAAGATCTCAAGAGAAACATGGATATGGCATTATAAGTATATGGGAGAGAAATTAAATAACGGCAGATGGTGAATTCAGCAAATACTATGTAGAGGAGGTGATATTTAAATCATAATTGGTATGATAAATTGAAATTTTCCAGGAAGAAAATTATCATAAGTGAGATGGGTTTGGCTTTTAATCTGAGCAGAAGCTGAGTTTGCATGTGCTTCAAAATAATTTTGTGACACATTAATGGTACGTGATTTCATTTATCTAATTGTTTATGTTCATGGTGGTAGGGGAGAAATATAAGGACATAAATCCAGAAAGGAGACAAAAGCCAGATTTTTAAAGTCATCATGTACCAGACTAAGGACTGAATGTAATCTTTTAGGCAACAGATAGCTATTGAAATTTTAGAGACTGAGCAGTGACATGATGACACAATATTTACTTTCTCATAGATATCACTGTGATAGCATTGTTGAGGATGAGTTTTAGGTAACAAAGACTAAGGGAAATGCATAGGAGACTAAAGTCTAAGAAAGACATAGAAAGAGTATATTATCTAAAACAGTGAAAATTGGTGAAAGGACAAAAAATATTAATCTGAAGGGAATAGGTTTAGATTCTCAGAAAGATGTGGAATATGAAAGAGATAGAAGTGTCAAAGATCACCTAACTGATGGTCCTAATGGGGATTAACTGTTTAATCCATTGATGCTGTTAATCAAGGTGGAGTATGTAGATGAGGCTTAGATTTGGAAGTGGGGAGAGATCTCAGTGTTGCCTTGAAAATTAGTGTGAGGTGATTGGTTTACCTAAGTAAGGAGATAGGATGCCAAACACAACAATAGATGGGTAACTGAGGAAAGCAATCTTGCATAACCATGTTTGTTTGGGGGTTCTCAAGTATGTAAAAGTTAGAGGAAACCTAAGCAGGCAATATACTTCACCAGAGGCAAACTCAAAAGGGAGATTCAAGGAATAAGCATTGCCTTTACAGGAAGTGAAGATTTAGATGTTCTACCTGCATTTAACTAAATGAAAAAGTAAATACGATAGAATGGGAACAATTGGTGACTTTCTATAGAGATTACATGGGATTTCCTTGTATTAGTCTTATAATTTTTATGTGAATTTGAAATTATATCAAAATGAAAATGTTACCAGAAAAAGAAGAAAAAGGAAAAAACTTTCTTAATTGTGTCAACAGAAACACTCCCAATTACTCAATGATTTCAAATGTGTAGATTGACTGGGTTGATGAAATGTTATCCTCTAATTGTATTTGTTAGTCATTTTGGTAATGTTGCCTATGTAAGATTTTAGTTTTGATGTTAAATTTTCTGATAAAGATTAATGAAAGTCAACTAACTTTATGATGCTGTGAAATTTTCTAGTCATTTAGTGAGGAATTAAATGAGTTTGCTTTTATTCCGGTCAACGAATATCAAGTAGATTTCTTGTAAAATGCAGGAAAGAATGGAGAAGTCAGGTTACTCAAATTGAGGAATGAGAATTCAAGCCTCTGACTTTGGCACTGTTAGAGGAATGTTTATATTAACAGGACTCAGCTCGTTTATAATTTCTGACTAGCATCTTTTGGTAAATGCCACAAAAAATGACATAGCCCTACTTTGTTTTCTGTATCACTTTCCCATTTCCTTTAACTTGAGAAAATCTATTGAAGTCCAAGGGCTTAGAGAAATCATTATACCCATATCTGTTTCCTTTGGGAGGATATGTACATAGATGTTATTTTGGTTCTCTGGATGTTATAACAGCCAGAAGGGCTTTTTATGGTTTATCCCATAGAAGGCAAAAGGGATTTTGTTATTAGAATATCAACTTCAATAGAGATATCTTTAAGTATTGGTCATTTAACAGTGTTGTATGCCATCTGGCCTTTAAACACAAATATATACTTGAAAAAATACATTAAATTAAATTTCAATGACTTAAAACATCTGAATGAACAATTTCACCTAAACTTACTAAAGGTTTCAAAGAGCATTTTAATAATAAAAATTTCATTTGATATGAAAGAAAATCATAATTTACATTAGACTTTACATTTCTCTTCAATAACCTCATCTGATGACATGCTGCATGGTGTAATTATTTTGGGTATAGTTTTTAGTCACATTTCTTGGTTGCAAAGCCCCAAAGCTATATGATCTTGTGAGTTACACAACCATATTAAGCTTCAGTTTCTTCCAAGATAGTAATAGTACCTATATCATCAGTTTTTTTGTGAGTATTACATTAGATAATGCATTTGAAATATTTCATGTGATGTCAGGTCTGTCTTAAGTGAACCATATACCTAAGTGTTATTATTATCTTAAGACAAAAGCTTTAGCAATTTTATTTTTTCTAACCAAATGCATCTCTTAGTTTAGTGGCATGGTGAATCAAAATAGTCATATTGATCAGTGGTTTGAATTTTCCTTTTTAAAAATTCTCTGGCCAACTTAAGTGAACTCGCAATGTTATTTTGTATAATAATTGATTAATCATATAATCATTCAGTTTTTGAAAACCACCTATATGTCCTCTTTCATAGTCATTGTAGAGAATATAATATTTATGTTTTTCCCTCAGGGTTACACTTTTAGCTGGGGACTGAACATTCTGCTACTCTCTGGATGTTTAATAATAAAATTACTACCCCTACCAATTATTTCAGTTCTATTTTATTCAACAAATAGAACATACTCATTTTCATATGCAAGGGATATATGAGTATAAAGGCTGAGACTCTATCCTTAAGAGTCAGTCTGATTGGGAAAACAAATTTTCCTATTGTAGTGTTATATGTAGCATATTAAAGTACATAAATGATAAAATGCTAGCAGTCAGTAACAGAAATTAGTTATTTCCAGTAGGTCTGAGAGGGCTAAACTGAGAACAGACAGCTAGAACTGAAGGATGAGTAGGCACTAAGTTCGGAATTTCAGGCTAAGAGAAGAACTAATGTAAATACATGGTAAATACATGACATAGTAACCATGTGCAGAATAAGAGCTAACATTTAGTTGCAGAAGAAAACTATTAACTTGGTGGTGAAGAGGAAATGGGAATGGGTGATATAGATAGATAATATGATACAGTTTGATTATTTCCATTCCCACCACATTTCTTTATGGAAAATATAATTCTCTCTTATTAAGCTTACAGTAAAATAACTTTCCCCCATCTATTTTCCCTGTATTATGTGAAATGATAATGTGTATATCCCATTATAGGTAATTTCCTTGGGTGAAGGGATAAGAGAATGGGTCTCTCCAAATAGTAAAACATTCTTTTCACAATGTCTCTCTGTTGATCTCTAATGGAGCTTCTATTCATTATTCTATTATTCCCAGAGCTACACCTTTTATACTAGTCTGAGGGTTTTTTATCTACACCAGTAGTGTCAAATGAACTCTCCATCTTTCTGAAAGATTAAGCTGAAGGGGTTACTTAGGAGCTCCAGGTAATAACTACTTGACACCTGTCAGTTTTTGGAAAATTGTCCAAAGTTTCCTATTCAAACATCCAAGAAAAAAGTCTGTGAAACAACCCCTGTTGTCACACATCTTGTTGATTTTAGTTTTGTTTTTTTCTATGTTCCAAATTGGGTCAAATCTTACTACAGTGGCTAGTAGAAAGTTCTAAAGTTATTTAGAAGAATCTACCAAGTGGAATGACTTTTTGGAAGCACACAGATTCAGTGTGGGGTATGTGACCAAAGGAGAGTTCATTATTACGTAGTCATTTCTCCACTCACAGAGGACAGAGATTTATCTGCATAAATGTCTGGATCAGTGCCGGGTTTTGCATCTTGCCACAAATTGAACAGGTGAACAAATGTAGATTTCTGGTCTTACTCTTGATTAATCAAGTCAGCATCTCAAATGAACATCTCAAGTAGGAGACATGGAATCTACCTCTTAAAACAGTATGTACCCATTAGTTATTTTTATGCTTGCTAAAATTTGAGCAAGTCTGATATATCGTAAAAAATCAGACAGTACTGAGTAGTTTTGAAAGTTGTGTTTTGGGAAGATTAACATGTCAACATTATACAAGATGGATTGGATCAAAGAGAAGTTGGGGATGGTCATGACACAGATAGAAAGTTATTGTACTTATAAAGCAGGTGGAAGGGCATGAGAACAGACATTAATCTTGCTGTTTGGAAAGATGCGTGTCTCTGAATCATGATGATGAATAGAGAAAATTGCTGTATGAATGTTTATTTTGACGTGCTTAGAAGGCATCCTCTAGCATACCAAACCCTGCCCCATCATTAAAAATAGCACTGTGATGGGCATGTGCTATACTTTAAAATGGCCAAATGTTCTCCATGAGTGTTGACAGCAAAGTTGAAATTGAATATGACCATCCAACGTCTCAAAAAAAGACATGCAGTGAATTAAAAAGATCTAGAAAGTGTCGTCTTGCCATAGTTTTCAATGAGACCAGATGGCCAGTCACACATGCCATTGAGAAACATTGAAGTGGTTATGCTTTTTTTTTTTTTTAACTAGCTTTTGATTATTACAAGATAAAAGCTATTATGGTAAAACTCCATAGAGATAGGCCAAGAATAAAACTAACAGAAAGCATAAGAAACAGAAAGAAAAAATTAGCATTCCCATGGGGATAGACATAAAGAAGATGCGCCACTCTGCTCTGCTTATCCAGGTAAATGTAATTTTCGCATATAACTGTCTTTTGAGGGTTCAGTGCCTTTTACTTTACAGATGAGAAAACAACAATCCAGACAGGCCAAGGGACTTTTTTTTAAGTTGGTGAACTAGTTAATGACAAAGCCAAACAAAAACCTTATCTTCAAAAGAATCTTGCATTCTTTCATTGGCATCGCAAAGCATTCCTATTTCATTCAAAACTGATACATGCCACATCGACATGAACATATTTGTTTTCTACTTTATTGATTTTTTAAAAAATGAACTTTACTAAAATGTAACATAGACACAGAAAAATAATGTACAAATTGAAGTGCTCTGATTAATGAATTTTCATAAAACGAACCATGGATAAACAATGCAGTAAAGAAATAGAACATTATCAGTAATTTGTGGTTCCTCTTGTCCTCTTTCTCATTCATCACTATCTACTTTGTTCTCCCAAAGATAGTTATTTTTTAATTTTAACAACAGATTAATTTTTCTTGTTTTTATATCTTAGAGAAAGTGATCATACAGAATATATTTCTACTCTATTTGCCTAACAGTATATTCATAAGATTTGTTCCTGAAATATGTAACTGTAGTTTATCATTTTTATTGTTGTTTAGTATTTTTATTGTATGGATATTTATGCTAAATAAATTCATACAATATATTTATTTGTTCTACAGTTGATGATTACTCAACTTGTTTTTAGATTTGGCCTATTAAAAACAATGCTATTTTGAAATATTTTATGACTTTTATAAGTATATATGCTTCTCTATTGGTTATAAAACTAAAAGTATAATTTCTAGATTTGTAATATATGAATACGTTTAACTTTAGTAGATTCTACCAGTTTACTGGCAGATACTTGTGTATATGAATATTTGCTTTAAAATTAAGTTAACCCTGCAGAGCTGTGGGAGAAATAGGCTTCTAGTGAATATTGCTAGAACAATTAGATATACATATTTTTGAAAAATGAACCTTTATCTCTACCTCACAATACATACAAAAATCAATGTCAGTTGGATGATTGGAGTTTAAATATTGGAGTTTAAAAAATACAGCCTCAGTAAGTTATATTAGAGAATATTGTCATGTGTTGTCATGTTTTAGGCAGATAAAAATTATAGTATATAGAAAGCATGATACATAAAGGGAAAGACTGATAAAGCATGACTATATTAACATTGAGAACTTCTCTTTAGAAAATTAAAAGGTAAGTCACCAAGTGGAAGATATTTATAATACACATTACTATTAAAGGGTATGAATCCAGAATATATAAAATCTACTAGTCAAAAAGATGAGACAGCATCCAAAGTCTGGGATGGGTAAAAGAAGGTAGCCCAATAACCAATCAAAATATAAAGTAAAATTAAAACCAAAATTAAATGTCCCTATACACACAGCAGATTGGTTTAAATTCATGAGAGAGAAAGGAGAACACAGAGTTTTCTTACACTCTGCAAATGGAAGTGTTATCACAGTTACTTATAAAACCTTTTTGGTATTTTATACTAAAGTTATAGACACTCATCTAAGTCTACACATCAACAATATGGCTCTATGTGATAGATACAAGAATGCTTTGATAGCTTTATTCTTAATAGCCCAACATAAAAACTACACAAATGTTTTGTCTATAATAGACAAGATTGATAATTTTATGTATCAAAGGAGTGAATACTATACAGCAGGAGTTAGAAAACTCTTTCTTAAGAAAGAGTGAGAGGGCAGTGATAAGGAAAGTGCATTGAGGTTGGGGAGGGCATTAGGGTATCTTTGGCATTGTTTCTTTAGCTGGATGTCATTTATCCAGTTGTTTGCATTATGATAATCCATTGAGATGTACATTTTTGTGCACTTTTTTGTAATATGTTATAAACTCATTAAAAATTCAATAAAAGATCCTTGCATTAGAAATAGGATGAGAACTTTGTGGGGCAGGAAAAAAAACTCACCAAAAATAGGGTACTTTGAGAAATCTTTTATGAAATTAAATTTACTTGCCATTTTTACAATGTCTTAAAAATGTCATCATTGTGGTTTTGAAGAAATAATAGGAAGTAAATAGTATTAGGGTTCTGGAGATGCGAACACTCTCTGCAGTATCACAATCCTTAGTAATAACAGCTTGGTCAGGAGAAGGGTTTAAGGATAAGTGGCTTCTCTTTCAAAGGGAAATTGAAAAGATACTAGCTTTTCTAAAGTATTCTTATCCCAAAGCATAACCTCTTTTTTTATTTTTTAAGGTAGCAACTATATTTATAAATGTGGGAAAATATCTGATTAAATCAGTGTTATGAACTATTATTTTTTTCACTCTTGGGAGCATTGGATCTGTTCCACTTAAAGAACATGGTAGATCACTATCTCACAAGTTTGTCCAAAGCTGACTTTGACTGAGATGCAAGGTGGACTGTAGGCAGCTAAGACTTAGGCCACAAGGCTTAAGCACGAGGAATTCTTCTTGCTGTGGAATCCTTGAACTTTCAGTGCTTCTGGCCCTTTATCTGAAGATGTTCTTTTTACTTACTATTTTAATGGGACTTTTTTCCTCCATTTTTCTCTGTAGCTTTCTTGTTTGTTGACTGTTTTCGTGGACAATTGACTCTTTGACTTGCTCTCTTATCTATGTAGCCTCATTCTTATTGTTTTCATTTTTGTTTACATGGCCTCTGGTTTGTTCATTTCATGTGTGCTCAGCTTCCTGATTCTGGCTTTTCACTTGATCATTTAAACTCCTGTTTCCTCTGACTTAACATGACCACTGTAGATGAACATTGATATGCCTGGGGCAAAGGTGAAGTTTAGAGATATTGATTTTATAATAAGCAGCAGAAATAGACAAGGAAGAGGCAAAAAAGGTAAAGGAATTGCCAGAAAGGCACATAAATAAATAGTGAAAATAATAAAAAAGAATATTTATGAAAGAAATTTATTTAGAGATATGATAAAGTGAGAGTACTCAGGAAGAATTAGTTAATAAAGTAGCTCTAGGAAATGAGAAGAAAGCATGTACTGATTATAGAACCACGTGTAGAAAAGAGAGGGTTGTTTGCACAAAAGAAATACCAAGAACGAACATTTAAGGACAAGTTGAGCTTTAATTTCTATTAATAGCAGAGCACGCATTTCTGTTCTGAGATTAAGAGAAGGACTTAGAACCCAGAAAGAAATGGCAGCGTATCCTCAAATATCAAAGCAAATTTTCATCTCATTATATACTGTGTGTTAAACTGATTCTGGCATATTCAGTAATGATGTTCAACCCAATGATAGGGATTGAAGAAGTGATACCAAATAGCAATTCGATAAAAATTGTCTGTTGGTCAGATGGTATGAGAAATTCTGCTAGATATAAAATGAAAGGACACATTGCAGACTTCATTTCAAGCGGCCAAAGCAAGGAATCAAATTGAAATCACTGGGCTACCATTGACATCCCTGAGCCTCATGGAAAATGGTCTTCATCCACCTTCCTGTAACCATCACCTATATGCGTCAACCTCCCTGCCTTTGTCACTTTTTTTTCTAACAAACACAAAGCTCTCTTCCTAGATTTTGGGGATATATACAAGTATTGAAATCATACAGTCAGGTCCAGTGGTGACACAGAAAACAAATATATAATTGATCAAATAATTATATAAGTAAGTGCTCTAAAGGTGAAGTGCAGCTTGCTAAGAATATAATTAGAGAACTAATTGAGTCAAGACTCAAACAAAACATCTATGAGGCAATGATATTTATGGTGAAATTAGCCTGTCTAAAACTCATAGTAGGTACAGAATGGCATCTTTTTCCTACCCCTCACACAAACCTTGCTCTTTCCATCCTCGGATTTGGAACTTTATCCCTTAGTTCCTCATGATAGTACCTGAAATTTTCTTGGACTGTTGACTACCCCTAAGGGCTTTGAACAAATCGGAAAGCTGCGTGTCTAAGTCATTTTTTTGATATATTCTCTGAGAACTCATTATTTATTTTAGGCCATCAAATGTATCACATCACACTAAAGTAGAAAGTTTTACACAAAACAAAATAAAAGCTTACAACACACAATGGAAGGTTTGAAGTACAGGAGATTGGGCATCATCAATTTAAATCACCAATTTGTGGTCTAAGTACTCTTTTTCTTTAAGAGCAGCTGCTGATGTAAACAACAGTGAATGCTGATCATTTCATCTTTGAAGAGTTTATCCAGTAACCATTTGCTTTCCTCGGCAACGTAGTGATTACTCAACAAGAATGAAGAAACAGTGTGTGCAAAATACGAGGCTGAGCACAATATACTCAGAGAGTGCCAAGGAGACTCCTCTTGGTTGACATGGCATGCCGTCTCACTACAGGAGAGAAGAGGAGGGAGTCTGGTGTGACTGGGAAACTAGGCTTTGATACAGGCTGAATTCTGACTCTCATACGACCAATATGAACTTTCACACATTTCTTCACCTGTTGGTGCCTCAGTTTTTTCAAGTTAGAGATAAGTATTATACTCTTGCAAGGTTGCTTTGAGAAATTAATAGGATATTGTAAGTATAGCATTTAGCTCAAAACAGTACTATACTAATAAAGAGTGTTGCTGCTGCAAATGTTTGAAGTTCAATTTAATGTAGCTTAAACAAACAAAGGGATTTTTGTTTGTTTGTTTGTTTTGTCTTTGAAAACTGGAAAGACAGAGGTGATAGGGTTGATCTTCAGGTCAAGTAAATTTTGGGAAATGACTCTCCAGTAGAACTGCCTCTTCTTCATCATCTTTCCCTCACTGAATCTCAGCTTTATTTCTTCATATTGAAGATTGGTTTCTTCTTTTTGTCAGGAGTCATGACACATATTCTTTTAGACTTCATCTTGACTTTGGTTTGGAGTGAGTTTACATGTCCACACTTCAGCAACATAGAGATCTTCAAAAAGATTTTGTTTCTTCAACCTTGGACCACCAATCTACACTTGTAGCTATGGGGCAGGAGAGGAAGAGTAGTTACCAGGAAGAGCAGAGAGGTAGAGTCATAGGAAGGAGAAGGCAGCCGGATTAAGGAATGGCATAAAGTACTGCTACACGGTGAATGTTATGTAGATGTCAGTTTTATGTTATGTCAGAGAATTAACACAAAGTATAGGATTTCTTGAGTTAACAAAATAGGATCAATGAATAACTTCATTCGAAGAAGGAAAGAGTGAAGGGAGAAATCCCAGCTAGTGCAGCCATTCTTATATTTCATGTCACAATTTAGAATTTGCCCCAAAAGGAAGGACAAGAGAGCACATCTGTAATAGGCTCAATAATGGTCCTTGAAGATGTTTATATCCTAAATTGTCACAACATGTAAATATGTTATCTTACATCACAAAGAGGACCTTATAGCTATGGTTAAGGATCTTAAAATGGGAAGATTATCCTGGATCATCTGTTTGAGTCTGTTGTAATCAAGAGTCTTTCTAAGTGAAAGAGAGGCAGGGAGTTAAGAGTTAGTAAAGGAGATATGATGAAAGTGGAGGCAGAAATTATGCATTTACTGGATTTCAGAATGGAGAAAGTGACCACAAGGCAAGATAGAGTCTAGAAAAGGCAAATAAATGATTTTCCCCTAGAGTCTCCAGAGGAATGCAGTTACGAGTGGTGGGCTTCTCCTCTCTTTGGTAAATTCATCTAGGCAGAGCTGAGGTGAAAGGCAGGTGAGAGATGGTTTTGTATTCTCAGTTCATGCAGGTTAGATAGGTAAATTTATTTTGAATTTTCATGCAAGTCTCTCTGAAGAAATATCAAATGATAATTATTTGAATATTTTTAAATCGGCTTTCCAGCTATGGCTTCTCTAGCTCTTGGGGAATTTGTGGAGAGAAGATGGTCTATGTCTAGCAGAAGGATGACAAAATCAGTTGTAGAGCATTTGTGGAAGATTTGGGCTCCTCCTCACCTTTGTCCATCTCTAGCAGTCTGTAGTCAGAGCAATCACTAAATCTCTTTATGCCTGTGTTCGCTAATTTGCACATAACTATCATATTAAACAAGCTAGTCTTACAGATGCAACCAGAGCACAGATTTATTTTTTCTCCCATTGTCCCAGTTATTTTGCTTAGGAGATTGGAAGTTGCCTTTCCCTCTTAATCTAAAGGAAATATCAGGCAGACCCATAAATTTCTTTCTCTCAATTCAATGTTCTATAGTCGGGCTGAATACTCAAATGTCCAAACACATGGAAAAGCCAAATTCATTCACAGTTAACAACTACATTGCCTGCTTCCTCAGCTGGAGATTGCTTTAGTGGGTGATAGAGATGTGGGAAGATTCTTCTTTCTTCTTTTGATTCTTCTCCCCAAACTTGCAATTTATGGGCCTTCCAGGGTTGAATGTTAGTGAAGGAAAAATGGTAATGGGAGCAGAAAAGCTCCTACCTGACTGGTACAGACATATGTTGGTTTTATGATCTTTGTGTTTGGCCAGTGTTCAGTGCTAATGTGGGTTTTTCAGTAGGTTTTTTCAGATAAAGTAGAGAGTACCTAGTTAAATTTTAATGTCAGACAAATGGCAGATATTTTAGTATACTTATGTCCCCTGAAATATCTGAGACATACTAAAATATTATTTGTTGCTTACTTGCAATTCAAGTTTACCTGGTGCCTTATATTTTTCTTTGCTAAATCTGACAACTCTATATCATTAGGGACTTCTCCTTATTGCTAGAGACATTTAGCTGTAGTTTCTTTGATGTGAGTGATCTTTCTATTCTGAAAAAAAGTACCTTGGATATCTGACTGGTGCCTCTTTGCCTCTCTGTAGCTGCCTAAAAGGTTAAGATCTAGGAGAAACTGCATTACTTCACTGTCATGGGTGGACCACATTTGGTCAGGAAAAAACACTAATTCAACCTTTGTTCTTGTTAATGCTGGTAATGCAGGTCACTGATTTCACCATCTCCCCTTTGTTTCTACAATCCAGGCTTCTGGCTAGCTGTCTCTTGTCTTTAGCTTTCCTGGTCTGCAGTCAGACACCAATCTACTGCACTCCTTCATATGCAGGCAACATATATCCCATACTTGGGGGTAGGGTGGGAGAAAGGGGATGGTCACATTGAAGTTCCATGGGTTAGATACTTCCCCACCTCTACCTCTAGAGTAGGGGTCCCCAGCCTCTGGGCCACAAAGCAGGACCAGTCTGTGGCCTGTTGGGAGCCCGGCTGCACAATAAGAATTGAGCAGCAGGCAAGCAAGCAAAGCTTCAAAGCTTTATTTGTATTTGTATTTGCAGCCACAATCCAGCACTAATATCATCACCTCAGCTCCACCTCAAATCATCAGGCACCAGATTCTCACAGGAGCAAAGCTCTCGGGTGCCAAAAATGCTTGAGGGAAGGATTCACAGCAAAGAAACACCTCTTTCCAAGAGAAGTGTTCTCCAGTTTCTCTTACTCAATATCCAATGACCAAATCCTTATCCCCTTGAGTCTTGTAATTGTTTTTCTATTTTTTACATTGAAAATTTGTGAAGGAAAGTTGTACTTTGGTGCATCACATCTGTGGTATCTTGGTGTTTCCTACAGTATTTCTAACTTAAATTTCCATCCATATAAAATTATGAGATTGGAATAAATGATCTCTCAAGTTTCTTTTTACACTACTATTCCACACTTCTTTGGGACTTAATTTCTCCCACCCAGTTCCAAGTCAGTTTTTTTCCCCTTAGATGTTATATATCTCATTTCTGCTCTACAAATTTCTAATCATGAAGTTTCTTTGTAAGTGTCCTTGTTAGAACATTAGAGTTCTCACCTGAATAAAATTATAAGGAAGTAAAATTATTTAAAAAATATATTAGAGTATATATATATATTCATCTTTCTAAAAGTAACTCGTAAAAATATAACCCGCCTTAAAATTTCAAAGGCTCCTCAGTGGCTAGAAGATAAAGTATAAAATCCTCACTAGGACATTCTTGAATCCCATGCTCCAGTTCTTACTAATCCTCTCATTTTCACCTTCATCCTTTCCCAACATGTTTTCTCTTTCTACAATTATAACCCACTTATAGTTTCTCAAACGCATTAGGCTACTTTATACTCCATGCCTTTGCTTACTCTGTTTCCTTTTCTGACCTTTCAGGTGGCAAAAGATACAAATCCCAAAATCATCTGTTCTAAATGGATTTTGTCTGGGTTTCATCATTCCGCATCCCAGAGAACTGAAGCACCCTCCTCTGTGATTTTCATTGCATCTTACAAATACTTCTGGAGTGGCTTTACTGAAGAATGACTTACTCCTATTTGATTATAAGTCTGCTTCTATCTACCAGACACTAAGTTCTTTGAAGCAGGGTCTAAATCATTTTTCTCCACAACTCCAGCAGCTAGTTTAGCATTTTGCCCATGGCATATATTCCCTGTACGTTGTTCAGAGAGTAAGTTAATGGTGTATAGGGAATACCATGATTCTGCTAATATTGCCAGTGCCCAAACTCTTTTGAAACTTGGAGCCATTTTAAAGACATACAGGAAAACAGTCTTGGTCAGATATAAATTTGGGTAACTGGAAACAAATAAAACATACTAGTATAAGATAAATAAAAATCAAGCCCACCCAGAATATAAAAATTGATCTTCTTTGAGAAGATTCAATATGTCATTAAGCTAGATTTGTTTGTAGAGCAATAAATGGCAGAGATGAATATATTTCTTTAAATCATCATCCCAAAATATCTAATAAACTATTAAGAACACTTTTTCATTATGAAAAATAATCTTTTGTTTATACAATTATAGAGTCCTGATTTGATATTTTTTATAAATGTTTAGAACAACTTTTACAGAGTATCTCAAAAAAGTTTATTTCATTTTCTACTAGGTATTATAGGCTCTGTGGCCATCTTGATATATTATCATTTGTTTCTTGATGAAATGATGAAATCATCTCTTTCAAATTTTTATAAAACCTAAAATATTTTATTCTCATTTGATGATCTAAAAGGATGTGAAAGACTGAATTTACAAATGGATAATGCCTACGCCATACATAAAACAGAACTCTGACATACAACCTGCAGCAACCTGCCTATGAAATCAACCATTTATCTATCATAAACAACCCAGGAAGCCAAGCTGCTGTGAATCATGCTTGCAGAAAACCATATTGCTAACTGAAGTAAAAATTCAGGAATCTGAATAGTATCTTTTATAACAATCAACCCAAAATGGCCAGGACTTGACTAATAACTACCAGCTTTCCTAATTTTTATCCCCACTTCCAACTTAGAACCAACAGAGAAAGATAATCACATAGAGTGCCCAGCTTCTAGTTAGCTTGCCTACAACTTTCGCCTTGCCAACAGCTTCCAATCATGGCCTAGCTGAAGGCTTCCCCTTTTTCCACTGTTAAGCTTTCCCACTTCTCTGCTGGTCTCTGAGTCTCTGCCAAAACATAAGCAATGGTAGCTGACTCCCTAGCTAGCAAGCTCTGAATAAATAGACTTGGCTTTTCTCATTTCATTGCTCTTTGTTTATTTACACATATGCGATGCTCATACTTTTTTTCCTCTCCTAGAACATGATAAATATCATACACTTTAAAACTGTTCTCCCTCCTACCCCCTCCATAATGAAGAACCATGTGGAAACATGGCTACAGTTTATAGGGCCATTCCTTTATTTTTAGAGGACAGCAGGCTATATTTAGAAAATCTGGTTGTTATCTGATTTAACTTAATGGTGATTTCCAGTTTTCTCTTTTTTATTATTCTTGCTCCTGATACTCACTGCAGTTTTAATTATACTTTCATCTTTTCCAAAGACCGGGAACCTTTTTATGAGAAGAAAAACTAAAAATAGTTAATTGTTTTCTCACAAAGGATCCCAAAATATGTTTCCTTTTATGTATCAGTAGTCCACAGTTGTTCTACCTTTATAGGCCTCGTTTGAAAAGTTGCTTGATAGATGAGGAAACTACAATGCAGAGTGCATGGATATGCAAGCTGTATGTGCTGATAGATGGGAAGGTATAGGGTAAACTGCTATGACATGCAGTCTGCTGCGACTACCAACAGAATAGAGTACCATTCTGGCTTTATTGTTGCCTTTGCTGCATGGCTTTCTGGAGTTGCTATTTTGAAATCACCCTACTCCTGGGAATTATGATCATGAGGTCTCTTTATAGCTATTGTGCTGATTCATACATCATATATTTGATCAAATGAAATGCTTGAAATGCTAGCTAGGTTGAGGGCTCCAGGCTGCTTTTGCTGTTATACATGCTCTGTGAAATTTTCTTTTTCTTTCTGAGAGTGTACATAAGAGATGAATCTTCTTTGAACTAGCGTTGTATGGCAGGCAGTGTGAGACGTACCATGGTCCTTAGATAATATACTTTGATAGGATTTGCCCTTGATAACTTGATATGGGCTATATAGTCCATGGATTTTATTTAAAAATAAATAAGACATGAAACGTTTTATTTCAAATCAACAGATATTTTCCCTCTGATCTTTTGCCCTTTCCATGAAGGGTTTGAAAAACGTTTATACTTTATTTTAAGAGGAAAGATACATGCAAATGAACAAAGATAGTGATCTATTTTGTCTTTTTATACACCACCCCTCCTTTTCTATTGTAACTATTTAGAACTCTTATAAAAGCCCTCCAGAACCAAGTATCTCCCTATCTGTAGGTCTTTACTCCATTGTTCTTGTAGTTGAGTTATTCACTGCTCTGACCACAATGCTCTGGCCAAATACCTATGCTCCAGACTTTCTATCCTTCTCCTAAATAAAAGCTTAAATCTTTCCACTCTCTTTGGGTATACCTTCATGAGTATGGTTCAAAACCAATTTACACTGGGGCATTTAAGAATCATCTGGTTTTATCCATTCTACATGAATTAATATTTCCACAATGAACTCCTGAGAAAGCCATGATATCTCAGGATGGGAATTTAAACACCTTTAGGAGGCTAGAAATGGACATATTAAAGGCTGTTGGCCTCCCCTTAAATGCAGTATCATGTCCTGTATAACTTGGCTGTGCAAAGTCCAACTTTGATTTTGATATTATAGAAAACAAATATGATCCCAGAAAGCCTGAGGGATTCATCACTCAAAACCTAGACTGCTAAGAAACCCACTGAATGACCAGAGATATGTCTTGATATGCTCTTTCTCTATGAGGCCTTATTTCCTTCCACTCCATCCCTAGGTACTTTTTCAGAAAATGGCAAGTCCTTCCAAAAAGGGACTCCCTAACTATCTTCATCAGGAGCTAAGAACTTGTTTGTTCCTTGTTCCAGACACAACTGAGTTAATATTTGCTTGCCCAGACCTAGTAGAGTTTATAAAAGAGAGCCTGAAGTCTTGGTTGTAGAATTAGAATTAAACTTCAGTATTAATGTTTATAGGCCCATCCCTTGCTGTGTCTGTAATGTGTACTATGCTCGATTGGGAAACCAAGAGTAGCTTCCAGAACCCCCCTTCTTTGTTCTAGCTCTGTTCTCTTCTTGGACCTTCCTAGTAAGCACTGGATCTGTGGGATACAGCTATGATTGCTGCCACCTACCTTTCTATCACAAGGGGATTCTTACAGAATTGTGATCTAATCATGTTCAAACAGAGCTGAAATCTAATCACATTCTGTAGGTTCATTATGTGACTTTGGCTAGTAGATCACTTAACCTTTACCAGCCCTCCATGGTCATTGTTGTTAATCTTCAAATTAGGGCTAATTATACCTACTTTTTAGTGTCTTTTAAAAGAATTAAAATACTATGTGTATAAAGTTTGCGGTTGGTATATATGCCCAAAGCTTAATCAGTGGCAGTTCTCCTGGCCCTTTTACCTTACTGACCACTTTGATTTTGAAGGCAGAGAAAATTAACAAAGCACTTTTTTCCCTTAGATTAAGCTAAAAGTCTTCCAGGCTAAAAAACATTAACATTCTAAAGCCAGGAAAAAACAAAAAACCAACCAACCAACCAAACAAACAAACAAAACCCTCTGTTTTTTCTGAGTTATTTCTGAATGACAAAATACTTCACATGCCATGGTTGGATTTGTAGGTGACATCCAAATGGTACCTGCCATTGCAAAAACTGGATGACTATATGTTCAGTTTTGAGGGGTAGAGAATGAACAACTCGTTCTGAGATTGTTCCTTTACCCATTATAAGTCAACTAGAGTCAGAAGTGGCTAAATCATATGTAGAGAAGAAGGAATTATTGGCTTAAAAGTTACAAAATGGATGAAGTCCCTTCTTTGTGGTGTCCAGTGGCCTCATTTTCTCTCCTCTTCTTCCTTGAAAACTCATTAGAACTGGTAATGGTTATTCAAATACCAGGCATTATAAGTCACTACTTTCTTCACTTGAAGATATTTGCATTTTCGACTTTATATGTAAAAGTAGAAAAAAGATTGGACCCCGTTGAAGAGATTTAAGCCTTTCTGAAGCAGGGCAAGGACATGCTTAGAATAAAAGGGAAACCTTTTTCTAAACCTCCAAAATTAGCCACGAGTCATGTTCAAATTTGATTTTTTTGTCCTTTTTTACAAATTTTTTAATTGAAAAAATTAGATTTGAATACATACATGGTGCTTTAAGAGGAACACATGCCTCTAAAAAGAGCAAGAAAATGAATTCTATAGTAAATTGATTAAATATGAAAAAATAAAACAAATGTGGTTATGCTGCTGTAAAAGTATATCATGTCCTGGGATTGAAGCAGTGGAGTTCTTGTGGCTAGAAACCACCATTTCTACCTGAAGTTGGACCCTTTGAGTGTATTAAGAACAGCTAGACTAGCTCTTCTTACTTTTCATTGGAAAGTGAGTGAAAAGAAATTAAGCTTGCTTTTGCTGCAGTAAATACAATTTATTGAGATAATTTTGGTAGTAAAATCATACAGTCACAATAATTGCTTTAATGACCCACTTTAGTTTTTTGGACACAAAGAAATAATTTGTTTCCAATAAAAGAGAAAATAATAAGTAGAATTCAGTATTTTAGATGAGCTAGCTCATTTAGATGAGTTTGTTTACAGTATTTGGGATACATCACAAGAGAAAACCATAAGAAATTGCATTGTTAAGGGTAAAATTTGGACTACTGAAAGAATAAATACTGAAGTATGATTGAATTGGATTTTCTTATTGATTTTGATTCTAAAGGCATATTGTTGCTTTAAGTCCAATCTTTTGCCTTGACTGAAATAATGCTTATATGTATAGATGTGGTGAATATGCCTCTAGGTATACCTATGAGTCTTAAGAAATTCACTTGTATTTGAATAATGCAAAATTAATTTTATTCATGTATACTTGTGTGTGTATATGTGTATGTGTGTGTAATAATAGGAAATATTTTAAAAATAGATAAGTTGCCAATAGAATAGAAATATAAGATTATAAATATTTCTATTAAATTCCTAGTTTTGTTTTCCATACACATGTCTACTAGCCCTATCTAGTCAAAGCTATTTTTATATTCGATATCTCAAAGAGGTGGAAAAAAGTGGGGATCTTTGAATTTAGAAATAGCAGGTAAGACTCCTTGTAAACCCCATAGATTTTAATGAATCTATTATGTAATTACATTGTCCTCACCGCAAGTAACTGTTCACATGAAGATGGGATTAATTGCTCTCTTATTCGATATATATTGAGCACCCTCTGAGTCAGGCACTGAGCCAGGTGCTTGAGAATAAAGTGATGATTAAGGCTCAGGCCCTGATCATAAGGAATGTAGGGTTTAGAAAAAGACAAGAAGCCATTGGTTAATGATGATATTGATGTTCTATGACAATGCGGCATGAAGCTCATTATACGATTGTTTTAGGGAGTCATGGAAGACATCCAAGAGGAAGCAAAGTTTAAAATGAAAAAGAAGGGAAAAGAGGCAATGGAATCATGGAGAGAGTTTCACCAAAAGTTAGGGATATACAAAGGTTCAGAGACATGAAAGGGATGGTGCATTTAAGAAACTGGAAAGTTGAAGGGCAAGTGTGAATTGAGGTTGATGAGGACAACAGAGGCCAGGTCACGAGAGATCTGAATAACTGGTCTAAATAATTAGGACAGTCTCCTATGACAATAGCAATTCCTTAAATGGTATTAAGAAAGGAAATCATATGACCAGACCAGACCCTTAAACAATTACTCAAGCTACAATGTGGAAAATAGATTATTGGGTATCTGAAGCTGGGGTAGAGAATAAACTATTTGAAACTGTATAATTTAGGTAAGAGTATTGGTAATCTGAAATAGAGTTATATTTTGATGGTACAAACAAATGTACATATTTCAAAGATACTACATATGATGACAAGATTAAAAAAGACTATATGAGAAATTACATGAAAGAAATAATAAAAATGTAAAGCCAAACTAATGTCCAGGTTTCTGGGTTAGGCTAACGGATTTATATTGGTGGTGTTCAATGAAATAGGCAAGATTTTAAAAGGAATAGTTTATTAGTCAGGTAAGTGAATGTTAGTTGTTATAACAAACAACTCCCAAATCCCAGTGATTTAACACAATAGATTTTGTGTTGCTCACCACAAAATTTGATGGAGAAAAGAGTTACCACTGAATTTCTAGTATCAACTCAGGGACCTGGGTTTCTTCCATCATGTAGTTCTGCCATTTTAAAATCCTCTGATTCCATTCACATTGATGAAGAAGAAAGAGGTTTTTCTTTTTTTAAAAAATTTTAAGCCATTAGCATTTTTTAAATATAGCGATTATTGTTACTCTGACTAATTACTGAGGTAGTAGGGTGCTACCCTAACAAACTCCTAAAATCTATGACAAAGGCAACAAGCAGGGAGAAACTTGATATTAGAGTTTGAAAAGATATCTATCTATACATGTTGTGCAGTGACAAGTTTGGAGAAATTGTTTTCTGTAATAACTTGGGAAGCAGACTAAATACCACAAGTGAACTGGCAGCTTGTGGTAGAGCCTGTCAGATGGAACCTTAGCTGTGTGTATTTGTTTTTAGAGGCTTTCTTAGGGAAGTGATGGAATGCAGACAAGACCTCAGGAAACAACTGGCTTTCAAGAGTCTTGGTGTAAGTTGAGGAGCGAAGTAATATTGTAACCAGACGTATGTGTGGGGTCAAAGGAGATTTTTTTTTTGAAGGAGATTTTTAAGGCATGAGAAATTAAGAAGAAATGCTTGAATCATCCACAGTGCCTCATTTCCATCAGAGATTACAGGAAATCCCGTTTGACACCGCATTTTAATGCTAACTCCACTTCTAATCCAAAAACAATTTCCACACTACTTGAAATTCTCATAAGATTAGATTTTACACCATGTTAATGCAGGGCTGTCTTCTACTTCTGTGTTCCTTAGGGCTAAATGAGATTGAATGCACAGTAAGAGTGTAATAAATGCTTTGGTCAATGTATAACCACTATAGAGACTGAGATTGCTTAATTGAGAATTGAAGTTCTAAGGAAAATACATGGTATTAGATTTCAGGTGAATTTTACCAGAGAATATTTAGAACATTTTTCTGTAAGTACTTTTAATACTAGTTTCTAGGTCACTAACAACAATACCCTCAATTATAAATATGTACTGTGTGTAATATAAAACTACAGTTAAATCATAAAAATATTTAGATAGCCATACAATTTTGTTCTTATTACTTTTTATTTTTGTTTTATTTATTAATACTTATGCTAATTAACTACTCTTAAGGGAACCTTCACTTATGAAGGGATTGTTATAAAGAATAATTGTTTAACTTCCACATTAGTAATCACCATATTGTGACATAGCCTCAGAAGATAGGGTAAGAAGATGTATTTATTTCTACCTAGTGACAGATCTGGGATTAGAATTCAGTTTCTCTACTTCCTACTCCAAGGATCTTACTTATACTATATAAGCTCAATCAATGCAATTCTGACATTTACATCTTAAGTATTTAGCTCATGAAATTTTGCCAGTTTTTGTGTCTTCCTTTCTTTGGTTCCTTTGATCAGTTAGAAATAAAAAATAATAACTTTCACCTAAATAGAAGTAACTGTTTAACATATCCATCAAACATTTATTTGGTTGACATCTTAGAGAGAGTGAGGATTTGAGAAACACCTCTTTCCGAGAAGCCCATTCATATTTCCTGAGCTCTTTTTTATTATGCAGGGCTGGCACTTAAGGTCTTCATTCTGTGGCCAGTCTCAGAGTATTCTGGGAACCACACTGCACTTGCTGAATCCTAGAAGTGCCACTGTTCATAGCAATAACATTGTTCACTTGGTAGGTGGGGACTAGTAGGGTAGAGTTGTTTTTTTTCTCTTTGCCTCTGAAATTACCTGCTGTTTTTTTATATAAGTGCCCACATGCAAAACTGACAGGCCACAGAAGAAAAGTGAGCTAGGCTAAAGTACTGAATTGATGATGAGGGAAACAAATAATTTCAAACTATAGCAAATTCTAATTTTAAGAGATTGTATCAAGAATTACGCTTTTTTTTTTTTAAGTACATGTGACTAGACTAGCAGCAGTTATGGCAATTCTGTTACTATTTTAGTAATGGTCAATCTGCATTTTAATTGTCTCTTCTTTTGTCAAATTGCAGATAATGACCTATCCTCATGAAAATATGATAAATAAGCCTTTAGAAAGAAACAGAAAGGAACATGGTCTAATGAGGAATTCAAATAAGTGGTACTGAGCTCCTGAGTTCACACCCAATTCTGTACATATGCAGCACATTCTTAGAGATCAGATATTTTCAGAAATTATATTAAAATTGCGGGAAAAAAGATAATTAGTAGTCAGCTAGAAATATTTCATATTTGATTTTTTTATGCCAATTTTGAAATAGGTCTTTCACCCAATTTCCAAATACACATATTGGAGAGTCAGTCTTCCCCAGAGAATATCATCATTAAGTCTCCAAGAAAGGAATAACTCTAAGGAATATAGCACATGGTTCAATTAAAGAGATCTGGACTGATAAGAAGGCGGGCATTTTACAGTTAGATCTACTATCAGATAGCTCTTCATTTTATTGTGACAAATTCTTTAACTTCTCTGTATCAGTTTTCTCACCTGTAAAAAGGGAAAATAATGCCTGTGTTTTTTTGTAGGAATTCTAAGGTGTCAAATGTACATTTTCAATGGAATAAATAATTGGAAAATATAATTTCATTTAACATTTCAGGGTTTATCATTATGATGGCCTATATGTTATCATAATCCACTATCCAATGCGGACCTGGGGTACTTTGATATACAGTATTCTTTTTTTAAGCTTCTATTTTCAGAATTGGCTGACAGCTTGGATATATTTGAGTAAAGCAGCTCTTCCTTATGGCCCCAATCATATGGCTCTTGAGCATATAGGGAAGAGTGTGAAAAGAGAGGGTGAGGAAACATAATATTAAAGATTCAAATTTTTTTCTTGGCTTGAAGTATTGTCTTGAAAAAATAAAAATAACAAAGAAAGGGAACAGAGTCTCTTTTCTTGTCTGTTAAGATATCTTCTGTGGCCAGACTCTTCCCACCTTCGTCTTCCTTTTTTTTTTTTTTTCTTTACTTTCATTGAGTGTCACTAAAAATTAGATTAAATTTTATTAATCACTCCTAAGCTCTGATTGAGTTTCTGTACACAGTGTGAAGCAGGTATCCGCCTTTAAAGAGAAGAGGCTCCCTCAAATACTTTCTTTTATTGATTGCCCTATTTCAGATTCTCATGCATTTATGTCACCTGTTAATGTGTATGGATTCAGAAATGATCGTTGAGGGAATGCACCCTGTTTGAGTGTCAGTAGCTCAAGGAAATAAACCTAGCAAGTAGCATTTGGTTTCTTAGATAATAGTGCCATCTTCTTGGCAATGATGGAGACAATGAAATATTCATGAGTTTCTTAAAGGCTTTTGCAAAGAATGTGTGCTGGAATGGAACATTAATGAGCCAGTCTTTTCTGGTTTCATGCCAGGTAGGGACTGTTAAATGATTAAGGTGTGACAAGCCAGAGTTTACCCAGGAGGAGGTGGAGAGAAGCAGTTCTTCAGCTTTGGAAATGTTCCCCTACCATAATGAAATGAACACCCATCTGGTCCAAATTCTCTTACATTCCTTGGAGTTTTCACTTTAAAAACCTCATGACGCCCAGTGCATTGAATTGTTCTGATAAAAAACTGCTGAAGGAACATTGAACTACTTGAAACATGTTTGGAAATCATTCCATTAGCCTTTACTGAGTGTGGACAATACTGTATTAGGCACTGGGGAGAAGAAGAGGACTTCTATATTTCAAGGCTTCCACCTTCTTGTAGTACCCCCAGGTGAATTGGAAAGCTCTGAAAAAAATTACTCTGTGATCAATAATTAAATTCTGTAGACATTTAAATGCTTACAGGAAAGATACACTGAGCACTGGTGAGTCAAGGAAGTTTTCATGGATGATAGAGGACTTATCTTGGACCTTGAAGAAAGTATTAGACTTGCATGACCAAAGAAGAAAATAAGGATTCATCTTTAGAGGAATAAGAAAATGACCAAAAGCATTAGAGAAAGGAATGTACAAAGCATAAAAACAGTGCAAAGTCTGTGATGTCAGATCCTCAGCAAGCATATAGAAAACAACATTTCTATTTTTCACACACAAAAAATATATAGATAAAATGAGCCTATATCCTGAAGCAAACTGAGTTTTTTGGGCAAAGTGTTGGCTCACTACAATGTCCAGACTCTCTGAAAGGTAAGGTGGCTCCCCAGGAGAGACTGACTCAGTCTCTTAGCAAAGGAGACAAATTTAACTCCAAGGAGTTTTCATGTGTGTGTATCTTTCATATGAGATCATGAAAGCAGACATTTTCACAGTTTTACATTAAATATGCAAAATCTCATGGTTCTTTCATAAGAGAAAATATTTATGCTGCTTCTTTTGGTGACCCATACATTATCCTCAGAATTGTCAGTCTGTGGCTTTCTCTGAAAGGCTTGACTTTGTATATATTTAATGGCTAAATTTGCTTGTTTATATTTTTGTTTTCACTTAAATAACTAAGGACCCACTCTGCATAAAGTGCAGGGTTTTATAATCCTCTCTCCCTTTAACTCTCTCTTCGTTTTGCTTACAATCAATTTTAGAGAAATATACAAATAAGAATATTTATAAAGTATCATCCATAATTTTACCAGTGATGGAAATCACAGCTAATATTTTTGTGAATTTTCTTTTAGCTATTTTACACTATATGGTGTATATAAAATATTTATTTACTTATTTAATATAGTTGTAATTCTGCCAAATATATAGTCGCTATCCTAACCTTTCCTCTTTGTGTTATGTTAAAAAATGTTTCCTATGTCATTTTCAAAATATATTTAATCTTCATATAACAGTATAATTTATTGAAATATTTCTTATTCTTGAGTATTTGAATGTTAGTAATATTTTCTTATTTCAATTAACACTTTGATAAACAGCATTCAATGTCAATTCATAATTTATTGCTTATTTTATCACGGTAAGTTCCCAGATACGAAAAGCTTGGATCAAAATACATCAACTTTTTTAGTGATTTGGGCACATATTGCCAGACTGTTGCCCTAAAAATACCAATTTGTCATCTATTTAATATCTAAGAAGGCCCATCTATTTCATTAGATTCCCTGTCATCTTTTAAGGTCTTTTCTAATTTAATAGGTAAAAATAATGCCATTGTTTTTACATGCATTATTTATAAAGTTGAACTTTTTCTCTTTTATTTAACAGATGTGTGTGTGTGTGTGTGTGTGCGTGTGTGTGATTTCATCATGACCTTTCTCCACTTTTCTATTTCTGTGGCTAGGCTGTAGTAACTACTAACAACAATTACTATTTTAAGGTCCCCATAATACTTCTAATAATGATAAATTTGGTCTGGAGATAAGTGAAGTATTATAGCCAGGACTTGTTTAGGGTAAGAGCCTATGGAAAGAGTCTAGGGTAAAAGGATCATTCCCCATGGGTATAATTTCACTCCTTTATTATTTTTTTCTCTCTTCCTTATGAAGTGGAGTCCATTTTTTGCCTAACCTATAAAAATCTTATTTTCTTCTGTTTTCCTTTATCATTCACAGCTTAAAAAGGGAGTATTTTTTCAAGCAAAAGAAAGGAGGGCTCTGACCTCACAACACCATGTACATTTTTAAAAAAATAAAACCTGATTTGTAAAGCTCGAAAGAAGAGAATCTCATTCTAGAATTTACTAAATAATTTATTATTATGCATGAAAGAAAAATAATAATGTTTTCAATGTTAAAAGAGTTTATAGCTAGACTCATAAATAAGATCACTGATGATGGACCCAACCTAACAGCATTGTTGTTTTCTAAATATCTCAAAAGTTACCTGTTGTCAGTGAAATAATGACCAAGACCTTAGAGAGCAAGACTATTTGGCACATAACGCTAAATGAGTTTCCTCTGTCCTGGGGTAACAAAAACAAACCTTGGTTTTAGCTGGTGTGTAGGGAGCCACAGTTTACAGAGGTATGGATAGAAAAATCCTGCCCTTGTCACTACTTTGTAATGTCCCCTGTCATTGGGAATGTCAGAGAAAATACACAAATGAAAATACAATCACATCCTTAAGAAAAAAAAAATTCACATAGAAAAAAAGACTGTACCTTCAGTATAAACAAATCAACTCAAAAGGAAAATTCACTCTAAGATGCATCAATTCTGGAATCCAAATAAAGAAGAGTATGCTAGAGATAGTCCCTTGCATGTGGGTTACACAGTAACTCTTTATAAGCCAATTTTGTCAGTAAGGCTGGTACAAGGCCAGAAATTTGTGGTCAACCTTCTAATGAGGTTCTTATATCTTATGTAAGGCAGTGGAGGAGAGCTGGTCCTGCAGTTTGTAGTCAGTAGTTTTCTTGGTCTTTGGCACAAAGCTCTTGCGTCCCACTAAGTTTAAAATGAGGCTGTTCTTGACCCTGAAATTGCTTTTTTTTTTTCATCTGCTTGTCCTTATTCCATTCTATACCCACTCCCCCTTCATTCCTTGCTTTTACCCAGGTTCTCATTTCCGTACCCAAGGTTCACCCTTGCTTGACTTGTAATGTTCTACCCTACTGTTGTTCAATTTAGAGAACTTAATCAGTCCTCTGTTTCTTATTCACAAACTGGAATTCTGGATGCTCATATCAGACCTATTCATACATAACTCAGCTTTCTCTTTAAAATGTCTCTGAATCTGATTATTTCACAGCACTTTCACTGTTTCCACTGTCATCTAAGCCACTATCATTGTTTCTCTGGTTTGTTTCAGCTAGTCTCCAAAATGGTCCCTCTGTTTCACCCTTGCTTCTTGTGAAAGATTTTTACCTTCCTGACCTCGTTTTCTATTAACTCTCATATTTCTACTCCAGTCACAGTGGACTTCTTAATAGATCCTCAAACTTGCCAGCGTGACTCCTGTATTAGGGTCTTCAAAATTGTTCTCTCTGCCTGGGTTCCTTCCCAGAAAACCTCAGCTTTTATTCATGTTCCTTAGATACTTTATCAGGTACTTTTTTCTCTGATCTTCTTGTATAAAACAGTATCTATCTCTATTCCCTTTTCCTGCATCATCTTTCATTGTAACACTTCTCATCTTTGAACAGACCATGTGTTTTCTCTTCTAGAATGCCAGCTCCCTGAGGGCAAAGCATTTTATCTTTTTAAAATTTGTGCTACTTAGTCTCCCAGTGCTTAAAACAGTGCTTAGCACTGAATGGCCCTATCAATGGTGAATGAAGGAAGGGATAAATATTCATTCAAATGAATGTATTGTCTTTCTCTGTCTGTCTTCATTATATTGAAAGTAATACCTCTAGGCCCCTCAAACACTTAAATATTAAAAAGAAATTTCAATCTTATTCTCAGTCTAGTTGTCCAGGAAAGAAAATAAACATATAAGATAAATTTGCTATGTACAAACTCGCCACATGCCCAATAGGTAAGAGGAGTATTTCTGGGTTGATATATTTATTTACTTATATCTCATCCTATTCAACTCCTTGAGGCAACTTAAAAAGATAAGGGAATGAAGTTAGTAGTGAAGGGAATGAGAAATGGAAAACAAGATCATGAAAGGATTAAATTAGTACCTATAACTGCAGGCAAAGGTTGCACATCTAGCTTTAATTGTTCCTGTTTAAGAGCAAAGAGGGAATACACATTAGCTCAAGATTCAGTGTCCATGAAGACAGACAAGCTGATGCAAGAAGTAGGACTATTCCTATTTTTTTCTGCTTAACCAATGCAAGCTTTGTTTAATGCAACCTTTTTTAACAGTCACCTTTTTTCTTTTTCTTTTTTTTTTTATACAATTCTATAATATGTTATCTGTATATTGCATTGTGTATTGCCCCAAATTCAAGTCTCCTTGAGTCATCATATGTTTGACCCCTTTATGCTCTTCTACCTCCCTCATTCCCCTTTCCCTCTGATAACCACTGCATGGTTTTCTGTCTGTGAGTTTTTGTTATTTGTCTTGGTTGTTCATTTGTTGCTTTCAGTTTCATATTCCATAGATGAGTGAAATCTTATGGTTCTTGACTTTTCCTGTTTTACTTATTTCGCTTAGCATGAGATTCTCAAGATTTATCTATGTTGTTGCAAATGGCAGAATGTTATCTTTTCTTATGGCTGAGTAGTATTCCATCGTATATAAGGAGGACTATTCTTGATGCTGAGACATGTGACACATCCTCTGTTGATCACTTTCCTTGACAATATCCTTTTGCTATATCTACTGACAAAAAGACTTGAATAACAGGAGGAAATGTCAGGAAGACACTCTGACCTCAGGCAAAATGCCTAGAAAAATCAAGCATGTGATTTGCTAGCATTCTATACTTTTTCCTTATCAAAGCCTTGTACATAGTTTCCCTGTTTTTCCTCAACTGGTATGTTCCATGATGGCTATTAAGTTAATATATCCCCATTGCCTGGCACAGTATGGCAGTAATAAATATTTGAGAACAAAAGAGTAAATGAATAAATGAAGATTAAAGTAACAGGATAAAGACATTTTAGGACCTGGGCTGAGATATGGTGCTTATTAGAGCTGGAATGAGGGACAAAGGGCAGGTCAGTTACAGGTTTGGGTTAATGATGGGTACATTTACGAGTTACAAAGACTGGGAATATATTGAATAAACAATCACATAGCTTTCTGCTCTAAAATACAAGTCTAGCCAAGTCAGTATATTGATATAGCAGATTTTAATGAAAGAATTAAAGTTACTAAGCATTATTCTTAAATTCTATAAGTCTTGGGCACACTAATGTTTTTCAATTGCTGAGTGCTGCCTACTCCTAGTTCCTGTGGGCTTAGGATGGGTATCTGAACCCTACCTTGACTTTGACCTTCTGCCTAGCTTAAATTTTTATCACTTTTATTTATTACTTATTTATTGAGAACCTACTTTTTATAGCAAACATTTTCTGCATATTTGGGATAAAGTGAAAAATAGATCCATATCCTGCCCTCATAGAGTAGTGAGCAAATAAAATTGAAAATTTGAAATTTTGTTGTAGCTTATTGGGTAATTTGGGAGGAAAACCCAGTAGCCTTCTAGCCAGTTGCCAATCTGCAAGCCTGACTATTTAGTTTCTACATCAAGCTGCTAACTTAAACCAGTTTACTTGCCTCAGGGTCAGCCTATCTTGTCACACTCCCCAGTATTCACACTGAGAACCAGCCCTCTGGTTTAGTGTGTTAGCAGTCTGAGGATCATGTCAGGAATTCAAACCATGGTCTTACTCTAGTGTCTTTCCCTATCCTCCTGGCCTGATCTCTATTATTGCTGTACTAGAAAGATGGAATAAATTCACAACTGACAAAATGACTTAATCTCCCTGATCTGCAGTATGTAAATACGAATAGTATACCTTCCTCTAAAGGTTTCTATGAAGGTCAAAGAAGATAAGATATTATTCTATCATAGTGCCTGGCATAGTGGCTCCTGATTTCTTTCTCAGTTCTTGTGAATATAACTATCACCAGTAAGCTCTGCCTGAAGGGAGGAAGCAGAAGCCTAGGAAAACTAAAAAAGAGTTCACAGAATTTATAAATTGGGGTAATTCTGCTGGAGTAAGTTATTACAGCTGTGATATATTAGTAATATTTGGGACAGAGTGACCTATCTTTTGCGAAATGTAGACAGTGATATAGTTTATCATAATCACTTTTTCTTACTCTCTTGTTTTCATTTCACACTTCAAAATGCAGTGACTTAAATTCTATATAGGAATAAATTTACAATAGCTAAGAACAACTATGACTATTAATTGCTTTGAATTTAAATAGACAGAATATTTGTTAACCTATTGCTGTATAGCACCCATGTGAAATATTTAGCAATTAAATATAAAATCACAGGGAAAAAAAGCTTTTCCAGAAAAGAGAAAAAGATAATTTCTCTCATTTTTATTTATATATATTTTTGGATAGTACTGAAGTTTGGGGTGCCAATTGTACTATTTAACTGTTGATTTGCATTTGAAATCCTCCAAATAGTGTAGTCTGAAGTGGCAATTTAGTTATATTATTATTCAGTCAATCCACCACACTTGCTGTTCCTGAGGCTATGAGTCTTTATTAAGGTTATAAAATGCTTCAACCTTCATAAAAGGCACAGTGACTTCCCTTGAGGTCCAAAGCATTAATGATGAGGTGAAATGCAAAATCATTATCTGAGGGCAGAATCTCTCCCACCACGAAAGCTATTCAAATCATCTGATTGAAAGGCAAACCTATCCAAAAGCTAATAAAGAATCCTCCCTGGCAGTTGAAATATTGGGCAAATTGCTTTTCAACCTGAGATAGGATGTTAACTGGGTGACAGCCAAATGATGCTGCTGGTTCACTATATTCCACCCCTGTATGCTGGGTAATTTATGGTCTTTGGGTACAGAGGTCAAAAGTTGTTGGTGAGTTTGCAAAGAGAAACTTCACAGTAGAAAAGAGCAAGTGGTGAGTGCTTATTTCTTGCCATTATTTCAGCACCAAATATTCTAAGAGGAAAGCCATGCTTCATTTAGAATTAGTGTCATATTTGCATTCAACTGTTTACGAAAACTTGTAAGTGCATCAGTAGAAAATTAACTGCTGACACATGAGAAAATGTCACTTCTGTGAAAAAGAAGTCTTAACTTCTTTCCTTCTAAAACAAAGTGTTATGCACCTATATATGTAATACCCATATATGGTGACAAATACATGTCTCTAGCAAAACAAATCTAGTCTTCATCCTACATTTGAAGACTAGATTAAAAAAAAGCTCAAGTGTTTGACAGCTAGAAAATCCATCTTGACTAGTCTTTACCCTACTACCTTTAAATGTATAAATTTACTCATTACTTACATAATGGAGGAAAATATTTGTCTATGAATACATGAAAATTCCTATTTCTTACTGTAACAGCATATTTATGTGATAGGTGTTCTCAGTCTTCTATTGCATGACATGTTGATTTAATATATACACTATCAGAAAGACAAAAAATGTCCGAGTTAAAAGGAATCTAAAAAATTAAGTTCATGCGATCCCATCTAGTTCATGAGTTCACAGAGGACCACTAATTCATAAAGAAGAAAACATAGGTCGATAATACTTTTCAATATTACATAAGACTTTCTGGAAATCATATATTTACTGGTTGGTATGGAGATCAGCTGTATTTGCTTTTGGCCAACTCAGAGCACAAATATGACTATTATCTGTGTCCTCAGCACTATTCAGAAGCTCTGGTTGGCAGTAAAATAACTTATAAGAAGTACATAGAATCTGAGTTTTCTATTCAGGCTATAGTACTCAATGTACCCCTTAATGACTATGCAGTTCCTGATACTGTTGTCAAATTTTCTCATACAAACTAGGTGTTAAAGCATAAGAAACAGCACTGGTGCTTGCTTTAGCAGCACACATATTAAAACTAGAATGATACAAAAAAGATTAGCATGGTTCCCTGAGCAAGGATGACAAGTAAATTCATGAAGCATTCCATATTTTTAAAAGAAAGACTTATTTTGAACTAGAAGTTGCTGACCTGTAGTATGGAATTTTCCTTACTGTCCTATAAGTCACTTGGACATTGGTCATGTGCAAGAAATTTAAACTTAAATAACTGTGACAGATACATTGAAAAATACTTGTACTGAAATTAACTTGTCTTCATTTACTTTCAATTTTTAAATGTTTGTTAAAAGACTATTCTTTTTAGGAGTGTAAATGTAGGTGATTTTTTTTTGTGAGTGTAAAATAAATGAACACATATTAGGTGCAAAATACAAAATAGCACTGGACTGAGACTTTGGAGGCCTGGCTTCTGGTAATGACTCAATGTTTATGACAACTTAAAAAATTGCTTTATTTATGTAATATTTTAATTTCTAGTCATACCAGATAATCCCTAAGGCCTCCTCTAGGTTTTAACTTCAATAATGAAGCTACATTCTTTGCTGCTGAATGTGCTTATCATTTATAAGAAAAACATTTAGGAGATCATGACCCTGGAGTTTTTTATGCTGGAACTTTAGACATATTGAACTAGGAGGTCTGCTTCCTAAAGACTCAGCAATCTTACTTTTGGGGAATGAGTATTTTTAAGGGGATAAATGAAGAAATTCTAATAAGGAGACTTTTAAGGGAAACTTACCTTGGACCTAATGAGACTACGGCACTGTACATAGCCTCAAGAATAAAGTTAACCATAGACTGGGAATGATTTGGGTAATGCCTTCTAGCTATTCCCTCTGAGGAATGTTTGAACTCTGGTTTCTCATGGAAAAGAGAAGTGGATACTGTAGCTGAAGAACTAGTCTTGCTTAAGTGGTGTTCCTCACTATTTCCTACTTAATAATAAAGAAAAAAAAAAAAACAAAGACTAAAATACAGATAACAACACCGAGATTAGGTAGTGAGAGCAAAAGCAAAAGGGGAAAAACACCGGTTCCTCCCTCAAGTGTACACACACAAACAAGATAAAAGATCACTAAAGAATCTAGACCTTGACACACTAACAGAAGAATACGCCATTGTAACTATTAATATTGTAAAGCACCCCAGATCCACAGAACGAACAGAAGAAACCTGAATAAACTGGTAACAATTACTGTACCATATCAGAAAATATGAGTCAGCACACCTTAACTGACAGTTTTTTCCCCTCTAGAACATAAAGCAGAAGAAAATTCTAAGACTAGGCTCCAAACTGAATTAAATATTCTTAAATGTTCATTTGAGGATATGAAAAAACACTTTGAATCAGAACAGAAATAGCCTTGAAACAAACAAAAATCAGAAAGCTATAGAGCTGATTGTACTCAGGAAAGCAATAGAAAAAAACACAAAATTATTTCTCACATGAAGACTGTTTAAGAGAGGTAGGAAAAGAACAAAGAAAATGAAAATGAGCTAAGAAAAGAAGTAAAAGGGGTCAAAGTACTGGAAATGGAAAGCACACAAAACATGAACAGTATTAATATCATCAGAGTCCTTACAAAAGAAAATAAAAAATAAGATAAATATTTAAAATATAATTGAACAAAAATTTCCAGAAATAAAGAATACCTGAATCAGCATATTGAAAAGTTCCACTAGGGACCTGGGAAAATTAACTCCAAATGTTCATCTCCAAGGTTCACTCTAGTAAAATAGTAAAATTTTAGACTTCAAAAAAAAAACAAAAGCAAAACTTCTCAAAGCCTTCAGGAAAAAAATCAAATAATTTATAAGAATGTTAGACTTATTAAAAACAATATACAAGAAAATACAATGGAATGAGAGTCGAAAGAGAATATAGGCATGTTATGTTTTGTATAAAAGCAGAAATAAAGCAACTAAATATGAGTAGAGAAGTGAGAGAAATAGACAGTAAAATAAGTGTATTTATTGTTGTATGGGCAATAGGTAGAATTTAAAGAATACCATTAAAAACTAACAAACCTAGAAGTAAAATTATAAAATTATACTCTACACTGAATTTTGACCCAAAAGTGTTTTCTAAATAAAGCATAAGACAAAAGGTGACCTTTTTAATTAGAATGAAAATATATTTTTCCCCAATTATAATTTTTAGAGAATAAATACACATCTTTAAATAAATAAACACAGTAAATATAACCTAATATACATAATTATAAAAATATTGTGACATAATTGAAGTGAACAGAATTGAGACATAGTAATCATATCAATAAATGTGAATTAACTTGTTAAAAAAATGTGATTTTCATTTTGTTTTACAAAGTAATACCCAGCCATATGCTGTATACAAGGAACATAATTGAAACAAAGTGTTTCAGAAAAACAAATAAAATAGACAAAGGTGACTAGGCCCATGAAAACAGTAAGAAAGGAGTGGTTTGAACTTGATATCATATAAAGCAGTATTCAAGCCCAAGAACAATATAATTAATAAGATAGATACTTTTTTATGCTGAATGTCATGGTTCAAAATGATATGAAATTTATGAATGTATATGAACAATATAATATAGCTGCTACTTTATGAAGTAAGAACTGTAGAACATAGAAACACCATAGTAATAGGAGATTTTACCAATCTCAAATCAAGAAACATTAAGTGGACAACCAAAAATAATTAAGGATGCAGAAGACCCAAACAACATATAAACAATAAAACAAATTTTAGACGCTGGTAATAGAAAATGCACTCCATTTTCAGGTGCTTAGGGAAAATTTATACAGTTTTCATACACTAGTTCATAAGAAACATCAAAATATCTTATGACATAGAAATACTGCCAATAATACTCTGATTACAATGCAGTATAACTAGGAGTTATTAACAATTCAAAAAATTAAAAGGCTCTTCCACCAAGAAACATTTTTAAAAACTTCTATTTGATAAATTTGAGTAAAACAGGGAAATACAGATTGAAAGTACAGAATCTAATAAAATACTGAAAGTACTATATATAAGAACTTTTGGAGTATATTTGTAGCAGAGGTCAGAGGAAAATTAATAATACAAACTCACCCGTAAAAGTGACAGAACGAAAACAAATTAAATACCCAACTCAAAAATAGGAAAAGACAAGCAAAAGAAAGCTTAAGAAAGGAAATAAGAAAAGCAGAAGTTAATAAGGTGGATTATTACAGAAAAAGAGTAGATTTAATAATGTATGCATATCGTGTGTGTATTTGTGCAAGTGTGTGTGTATGGGCAGATGGATGTGAGGGGTGGTTCAATGAGAATGTAACTGTATTCTTTCAGATTTGAGGAATTCTATGAGAAACAGGTATCACTAGGGTAGAAAAAATTCTACCCATCTGTATGTGTAGAATTTTGTTTTCTATGATTTTTTGTTTTACACCTTGAAATTGGGAACATGTAATTTTCATATATGGACTGTGATTGCTTATACTGAAATAACAAGCGACCACTAACACTGTACAAAGCCCCAGCAGAGTTGCTGTGTTTATCTCTGTAGAGGTGATAATAAGATCAAAGAAATCTATAATGTATATAATCTATAATGTATATCTGAGCTAGCCACAGTGCTGGTGGCATTAGGAAAACAATAGACATTACTATTGAACAAATGACAGATATAATAAATGCTGAATTTCTTCAGATATGTTTGCGTTTTAGAATTATATTCTTAGAGCTTTCTTAATTCCCACTATTACTGAAATTCTTCCAGGAAGGAAAACATCACTTCAGTATAGTGGGCGTGAAACACTTAGGCCTCATATCCCCCTTTCCATGAAGTACTCTCACAAAATGCTTTATTATCAAAAACAATTGCATCTTATCTAAACAAACATTTTGATTGAATGAGTTAAAAAAAATAACACTATCTTACAGAATATTTCTACCACTCAAAGCTGAGAACAGTTGCTCTGAAGGTTGAGATTTTATCTTACACACCAGGGCATGAATATTCTGTGCTTTCAGAATGTCTATTGACTAAATATACCAGAGTGAACAATTGTTGGTTTTTAACAATTCAGTTTTTCTTTCTTTAGACACATTACAGTTTGTCGATTCCTTTCATTGTTTATATCTCCATAAAATTTCAACCACATGAACAAAGAAATTTGCTAGTTCTATATGACTAGGCCTAAATTACTTTCCTAGCCAAAAAAAAAAAAAAATAGTTTAATTAATTCATAAACTTTTCTCATTTAAAACTAATTTATCCTGTGTCTTTGATGCTCACCATAAATTGTAGCCATGCTTCATTTTAATATAGTCTATTACTATTTGGCACCGCAGAAGATTTAAAGGATGCCAATATCCTATACAATTTATCAGAAAATATTCAGCAATGCTGTTTAGAGCAAACATATAAAAAATATAACTTACAAAAGATTTATCACATTGCTTTCATTTTTATAAGTTTCCAGAACCAGTAACCTAGTTCTTTCTTGCCTCCTTTTGACAAGAGTAAGTTTAATATTAAATATTAACTCCCCTTCCCATAAAAATACATGAGATACATTTGTTATAAAATTATTTAGAGATTTTCATATTCTTCTGCATTACTTATATAAAGATCATTTATCCTTATTTTATTTGATTGGCTTTCCTCATAAATTTTATTTAGTAGCCCTGTCACCCATCCCTGCCCCCAAAAAAAAACAAAGAAAAAAAAAAAACCAAACAAACAAAATAAATGAGTCTTCATTCTGAGTGGGAGAGGGAAGTCTCTGCTTTCCTTTATCACCTCCCTATTTATTTCTCAGGAAAAAGTGATCTAGCTAATCTGATCAGTTAAATTCCAAGATACTAGCTGGTCTTTCACAGTTAGGTGTTAGGTTTCTATGTATTTAAAAAGGCTATTCCCTGCTGTAATGTCTAATTTTAAGTGTCAATTTGCCTAAACTACAGTGCTGCAGTTTTTAGTCAAACACCAGCCTAGATGTTGTTTTAAGACATTTTTTAGGTTTGATTAACATTTGAATTAGGAGAATTTGAGTAACTTAGATTACCTTTGACAATGTGAGTGGGTCTCAATCAGTTGAAACCTTAAGAAGAAAGACTCAGGTTTCCAGAAAAATTTACATTAAAATGTGACATCTGCTTTACCTGAATCTCCAGCTTGCCAACCCCAGATTTCAGACCTGCCAGCCCAGGTGATCCTGTGAGCCAATTCTTTAAAATCTCTCCCCTTTCCCTTTCCCTTTCCGCTCTCCCTCACTGCCTCCCTCACGTTTGGTTCTGAACTGTGACTACACCTGCTAATGGGTCTCTCCAATCTCTTTTCTCCTTTTGATTAGCCAGCTGAGAATGTTGACCACATAGGAGCAGTCATTCATTCATGTTCTTTCTTTCTATGTCACCATAGCTCTTCCCTCTCATTTGAATACTTCAACAATAATGACCCAGATTTTCCCTCAGAGGGAGGGAAACCCAGGCTATGGGCTCTGACTCAGCCCAGGGAGGCCCACATTGAGTCTTATGGGTACCTGACCAAAACAAAGTGCTCTTCTCCTGATGTGTGCATCTCCTTTGGGAACTCTAAGGTTAAGAGGGCATGATGGGCCAAAGGACTTTTTGAATGAAGTCAAGTATCATCTACCTGATCTGCAAACATTTTAATTCTTAAATTTATTGGGCTTTGGGAGCGTGCAGCTGTATTTATTTTGCCTGAAGCTGTCTAAGTCCAATTCTATCATAAGGTAGAATCTCTATGGTCAAAAGGCATGGAAAAGAAAGACACGAAATATCTGTCCTCTCTTCTGTGACTAGCACTGAGTCACTTGTTTTATCATATTAAAGTCATTAACCATAATAACCCTGTGATGTGGCTTTGTTATGAGAACACTTGAGCCACATAGTCTCTAGGTACAGCTGTCACCCCTAAAGGACCATCTTCCTCACAGTTCCCACATTTTTCTGCTCCCCACAGTGGTAGAAGTCATACAGAGCCACATCAGAACTGATGACTGGCCTTGAACTTTTAGTCTCTGTAGATATTTGGATATTATTTTTATAAAAAGTTATATTTTTCAAAACACCTAATTAGTTATGTGTCCACCAAAATCCATGTTTCTCCTCTTTCAAAGTCATGCAGTTGAGCCAAGATTCAGCTATTTTACCAGAAACATATCAGCCTTCTTTACAACTAAGCATTGCTATGTAACTGAATTCTCACCTGCCTCCACATAAAAATTTTTGACTCTCACCATAAGTACTCTTTTCTTCCTACTGGCTGATATGACCAGAGCATGGCCACTCAGGAAGTCATTTTTTGACAATGGCAGACCCACTGTCCTCTTAGTCTGCGAATCATGGCATATAGGGAGATGCTCACTGTCCAGAAATACAACCCTAGGCTCTTAAATGAGTGAAAAATAGACCTTTTTATTTTTAAGCCACTAAAATAATGTTTGGTCTCTTGCAGCAGCAAAATAGCATATATAGTCTGTCCTAACCAGGGAGCTCTCTGCTTATATTTTTAGTTAATAAATAAGATTTTATTATGTAAAGATATGGTGCTCTGTAAATAAATTTGTTTCACTGGTGAACTTATCCTGATGATTCAGTTGATATCTTTGTGCAGGACCAAAATTAACCATCAAGTCAATACATGGAAAAAAATTCCATCAAATTGGTTAGTGGTCAGTGTGTAGAGAAAGTAACTGGTAATTTTTTACTCATTTTCCCTTTTGCTCTATTTTAAAAGTAGTATATGGATGCCATGCCAGATCAGGTGTGTCTTCAATGAAGACAGCAGGAGTGTTTTTATTCCTTTAATTTCCTACATTGTAGCTATATCCAAAGTTTATCTCAGACAAATTATATTTCTAGAAACACTAATAACAAAGAAAAATGCAGATAAATATCTTTACTATTAGTTTGTGTAATGCATATTGTTACTCAGCTTCTGTGATGTCATTAAAAATGGCAGACCTTCATTACTGAACAGTTCAGTGAAGTCTTGCTGAAAACTGGGCTTTGGGATATATAAGTTTTCATAGGCACTTCTAACTTCCTAGGACATATGAACTGTCATAGGCATTTCTATCTATGACTATGATATAGTTATTTTTATGAAATAATTTTTACAGAAAGATATTTCAAACTTACTGTTTTTTTTCTTTCCAGCTTAATCTAGTGTCTTAGTAATATGCTTAAATTTGTTTTTATGATCTCGGAACAGGTGAGAACATATTAGGAAATGTCAGACTCCATCAGCTTGGCTGAATATAGATATTCCATGTGGTGAATGAACTTTAATATAGTTGGAGAGAAAAAAAAAGGTGATGTGGCAAAATAGCAATATAATAGTGAGTAATTCCATTCATCATATCTCACTTTTCCCCAAATACAAATTTTCCTCCTTGTTCATATATTCTTTTATTCTTCATGGCTCTGGAATTCTCAGCTGTGCAATATAAGTTATGAAAACATTCGTTGCACCCTATCATGTTTTTGGCAAAAACTCATTGTGCTTGAAGGAAAAAAATACAAATTTTCAACTTGGCCTTCAAAGGATATAATTAGGTCTATGCCTTCATAACTCCAAACTGTGATACTGTATCTTTTCATCATTCTTTAGACACAGTAGCCTTTTCTTTTTTGGTGTGTGTGGGGGGAAATGTTTGTTTCTTTAATGCTTTTAGCATTTTCCCAACTTAAGGTCTTCTCACATGCTGTTCCCTTTACAGAGATACTCTTTACTCTTCTCTGTATTTCAGGTTAAATGACACATCTTCAAAAAGGCTTTCTCAACCTTCTAATAAGGTGCCCTGATATAACTGGGCACTTAACAAAAGTTGTGATTTACTTTTCTGTCTGATTATTAGTTTAATGTTTGTCAGTTCTCTGCAGCGAATACCTAATTGTTTTGCCTGCTCAGTGTACTCCCATATTGCCTGTGAGCAAAAGCACTTTTCTGAAAACATATTCCCCCACTCCACCTATATGATTTTTTCCAGAAATGTCTTTTCTCTGATATAATTACAGCCTCACCTCAAGCTACAGTGTACTAGTAGATCGGTAGGCACTTAATTCCATCTGTGTACCTTCTAGTCATGGTTGATTGGAAAAGAATTAGATGTGAGAAAAGAATTGAGAGTACCAGAAATATTGAGTACCTAGTTCTAGTTGTTCCAGAAGCCAGGTTATAGCACTGACTTTTTAGAGATGGGCTAATTTAAGATACTTCAATCTATGTGGTTTTTACTTAAGTTAGTTTGAGTCAGATTGTCATTATTGGCGACTAAGGTTGCTGATTTTTAATAGGTCCTGTAAGCTCCACAAAGTCATCCTTTCTGGTGAGAATGCCCAATCTTCTAGTTGGGTCATTATGTGAAGGAGATTGTATTAAACTATAAAGGAACCCCATATTAATAATCCTACTTCTTTGATTTCATCATTTCTCTGTAAACCTTTAATGTCTGCATGAAAGTTTATTGTTTTTCTTTTGTTCTGATATCTGGAAAGTGTCCAGACTATGAAAGTTTCCTTAAATACTACACTTAACACTTGAGTTAAAGCCAACCACTCTAAATTTTTTTAAATTACTTCTCTTCCTTTCTGTTCTCCCAAAATGTAAACACTTGTTTGAAAACAGATTGAAAAATTTTCTTCTTAATAAACTTTTGTTTGCTGATTTCTAGCATTTTAACCTTTCTAAATTCTATTATCTTTGGCATATGTGGAAAGGAAGCCAGCTATTTGGCACTGTTTTCCGAGAATATCCTGCTAATGAAGGCTCCAGGGATCCGACAATGTAGGCTCCCCATTGCTCTCAAAATTCCCAACCTGGGACCAGGTTCTTTTTACCTCACCATATGCTTAGAATATTTCAGGGAGTAAAGTCAAGTTGGAACCATGTTTCCTACTGTTTTACCATGATTGTTTATATAACAGTTGCAGGCAATCCATCAATGCCAGGAGAAACTACGAGGAAATTGCTTTCCTAACCATAGACACCAAAACTATGAGGACACTGCTCTTAAAGTTTCCTCAGGCTTAAATGCTTGCTTAAATAAACATGTACACCATTATTTTGACCCTTTGCAAAAATTATTAATATTTAAATATTTAGATAATTAATTTGGAAGTAGATTATTTTTTGGAAATAAAAGTTTGATAATTAGATGAAAGAAATAATAGTAATAATAACAATAATGATATGTGACTAATATTTTATAGTTTACAAAACACTTCCAGAGCTATTCACACATTTAATGTGTTCATCAGTTCACCAGGGGTAACATTTTAGAGATGAGGGAAATGAATTTAGTTAGGAGAAGTGATTGAATAAGTATTGCCAGATAAAATTAGGGCATCCAGTTAATTTTGAATTCTAAATAAACAGCATTTTTTTTTTCAGTTTAAATATGTTCCAAATATTGCATGCTTATCTGAAATTAAATTTAACTGAGTGTCCTATATTTGCTAAATCTGGGAAGTCTAGATAAAACTAAGGTCACAAAGTTAGCAATTGGCAAAACAGAAAATCCATAACAATCAGTAGAAAAGGTAATGGTTAACATGAACTTTGAAAAGATTGTAGTGCACATTCAGATGAAATTATTGTTAGGATATTTCAAGACACATAATTTCTTCATATCTTAAATGTCCAAGTGTGAAATTAGTTTAAATTGTTCATGGACATGCACCAATTCTGATGAGTCTCTTTGAAATATATAGGGTGCATTGACACAGGTATGAATAAGAATTAACCAGGCAGATTTCTTCACTGGTTATACTCCACACCCACCAATTACTGAGGGTTAATGACATCTTTGTTTGAAATGTGTGCTCTGGGATATTTTTGAAGAACTAGTCTATTGTTTAAAAAAGTAAAAAAACTGACCGATTGTTTTCAAGTCTCAGTTTGGACCCTATTAGTAAATAAATCCAAAAAGGGACATTTCACAGACAAAAGGGAATAACCCTTTGGAAATAGTCTTTTGGAAATATCCCAGACAGGTTCTAATAGATTCTACTCAGCAATACATATTTTTTCACCAATGGCACCTTCAGACTACTAAAGCTAGATATGAGTACAGAGACAAATAAGAAGCCTATAACTTTTATCAATAGAAGTTTTATCAAAAAAATGTGTTTTCTTAATTTCAGTGTTAGCAATTACAGAAATTCTAAAAAATAAAACAAACAAACAAAATACGGCATTTCTTTCTATATGTGAAGTAACAATAGTTCTGTAATTCACACTATAACTAATATCAAGTTGGGCAGAATTGGTCAGTAGTGACTTGTTGTGTTACTTTACTATAATTGTAAGGTGTATGTCATAGGATTGTACTTAACGAGCAGTTTCCTCTTTGCATTGGGCATATTCACATAACACCCAAAATAAGTGCCCAATGCTAAAGTCAGGGACATTGAGAATTCTAGAGAGTAGAACCTTTTTCTTTAGTTGGCAGAGCTAAAAATATGGTACTGCCTGCAAGGAAGGAATCAATTTGAATAATATATAATAAACTATCATCACTTTATTATGCTTTTAGACATTATCTATTATTTTAGAGATTCACTTATAAATTTGAAGTAGCTTGTAAGGAACTTTCTTGTTGGATGCCTACAGTGTCACAAGAAATGACAACATAGACTTCTACTGGGGAATGAATGATACCACTGAAGATTGATCAAGCCCTAATCTACATGAGTTTAAAGTAAGAAACTTTAAGATGCTTAACACTACTACAATGCAACACTGAAAAGCATTAAGCCCCAGTGTAGTTTCCCAAAGCAGTGCTAGAAATTATGTTTTCATAAAACATAAACATATCTGGAAAGGATTAAATCATTTATATCTAAGGAAACTGATTCTTATATGTGATGGTAGAAAAGCAGATCAAACTGCAGGTAGAAAATAACTCAGATTTCACTAAGGAGAGACACAGACTTCACTGTTAGGGGGGTTTCTTGGCAAAAACACCACTTGAGCCTGAAGCTCATGGATTCTGTCATGTGAGTACTTTTTCTATTTTTCTGGAAAAGAGATATCAATAATTATGGCCATTTTTAGAATCAAGTTGCTATTTATTCTCCGTAAATTATATGTTGTACCCTTAAGAGAGAATAAATAATACATGCTTATCTCATGCTTAAATCTCTTTCCTCTAGAAATTGAGCTTATTACTATTCAATATGTAAATTCCTTAATGTATTTGAGTGGAGGTCTCTCCCTTCGTTGACCAGATCTAACAGTAAGAAAGGTCTAATAGGATTGTACCACAGGTGGAAGTATAGCACAAGGGAGCAGATTATGAATAAATTTTACCATAGGCTCTCTCATTTTTGTTCCCCCAAAATGGTACAAAACAGGTCAGAGCATTTCTACCATTTGCTGGAATTACTATTGAAGGCCATGGATACTGTGATTATTTGCCCCTAATAAAGTCTAATGGTATTGCTGAGTGGCCACCCTGGAGCCCAGTGAGCAGACAGCAAGCCAGAGAAAATATAAACCCCATAGGAAAGGTTTGGAGGTCCCTCTGGCCTTACCTCTTTACCAGAGAAGATGAGGAAGGAAAAAGGAACTGTCATTAAACTCTGGGCCAGGGAAATATACATACAGGCTCCAACCCAATAAGCAATGGCTTCCCAGCCTGCAGCACCTCTGAACGTGCTGTTTATCCCCATGCTTGAAAGACTAAAGGAGCCAGAGATGCTCTTACTAAGGTGGAAAGTTCATGGGAAGCAGAAAATTGTTATCTCAAGAAGGAGCTTATTGGAGAAACTTTTAGAACAAAAGGGTAAAACATCTCTCTCCTTTGCCCAAATCCACTTAAACAGCTATTGCTATGCTAAGCAGAGAAAAGGAGCTATCCATAAAGCTCAGAACCTTGCTTTGTTGGGTGCTGATGTCTCTGGGAACAGCTTTAAAGATTGTCAGTATCTCTATTTTTCAACAAGATTTCTTTGATGAGATTTATGCAGATAATTGAAATAGATATATAGATATATAGATAGCCAAGAATGAATGACCAATTTGTAGGGCATATTGAACAGATGTCTACTTCTCTGAGGGGCTGAGAACCTCACTGGAGAAACTTTCTCTGAACAGAAGAATCAAACAGAAAAGTTTGACCTAGTAGCACAATCCTAGTCATCAGAGGGTGCTTGTGCCTCTTGGATGTGAACCGAGGCTCATGATACAACCTAAAAGGCAGTGATGGAGGATGGTGAGAAAACATATGGAAAGCTGTTTTTAGAAAGACCTAATTCAAAGAATAAGGAGGTTGTCCATCAATAATCTCTAATAGAACATCACAGAAGAAGATATAGTGAAATTTTCTTGCTCTTGACCACAGAATATCAACCAGACTTGGGTCCATGAAAGCTCCAATGTATTTTCTCTCTGAGCCTCCTTTCAACCTGTAAAAGAGTAATGATAGCAATGATAATACCTGTATGTTATGCTCAAAAGGGTAATATGCTATGCATCATAAGTTGACATGTAATATTAAGAACAGAAAGAGAATTAGAGATTACCTATTCAATAAATGAAAATGAAGAAGGAAAGACAGAAGGAATGAAGGAAGGAGGAAAGGAAAGAAAGAAGGAAACTAATAACTAGAATAAGTAACTTTTCTCAGATCATAAGTGTTAATTTGTAAAAAAATTCGTCAGTAGAATTCAGTGTTATTTACTCCCAGTTCAGTATTTTTCAAATATGTTTTCCAGCTTATATCTAGAATTTATTTGAAAATGTTCTGGTATGGACAGTGAGATATTATATACATACTAAGTAATATAAGCATCAGCTTTAGAAACAGTTTTCTCACTGAGAAGCCACAACTGCAGGGAAGGTAGCTAGCATTATGTGAAAAAGTCTGTATTCTAGAAGCAGCCTCTATATAAGTTATCTTGATCAACATCTCATATTATGCAAGTTAGACCAGTGAATGGAAGAAAATTTTTTTCAGTGAAATTTATTATTTTGTAATTAGATTGGTAAATGATAAAAAAAGTTGCCCACTGGTGGTAGCGAAATGTGTTTAAAGTATATGGACTGATCACAAATTTTAGAGTTGCTCCCCACCTTTGCAAAAATAGCATGCAAATCCAGTGAGATCAGTAGTCTTTATGTTAGAGATGGCATTTTGAAACATACGATCCTACCTTTGGTTTAAGAGAATGAATAGCTGCCCAAAAATGATGATGAGAGTAACAGAATTTTAGCTCTGGGAATATATCCTGTGTGCCTTGAGTGGACCTTTCTGTCAGAGCATCAAAAGGAATATAGGGGCTACAAGCTTATAGAACAAGTGAAATGAATGGTTTCTGTCTGTTTACAGCAAAGCTATTTTAATTTTTAAATAAATGTCTATAAGCAAAATTTGGTCTATGACTGGTTTTCAATGCACTGCTGATTATAATGTGATAAAGAGCAACACGGGGCCTCATATACTTTGGGGGCTCTTATTGTCTCCAAAAGCCCTAAGAGTTAGCCACAGTCAAATTAGCTGAAGTTAGTTCCCAACGCTTAGGAATTACGAATTTTAGTTAGTATTTGTGAGTAGCTGAACAAGAGGAGAGAGAGAATCAGAGGAAGGGATTGAGTTTTGCTGCTACTTAATTCAGAGTTTGAAGGCAGTCTCCTACTGCATGTACTCCCAAGGTATGCTTGTATGCAGTGCTTACACTGAAAAAGTTACCCTTTTAAAAATAATAAACAGAATTGAAGATGGGAAGTCTCAGAGAATTGACTATGAAAAAAGAGATGTTATTAAATGAGGATATGCATTTGAAGAGATAACAGTAATGCTTTTTTGAAGCACTTTCGATAAGCTCCTTTTGGGGAGCAGAATGTCAACACCTGGAAAAGTGGCATTAAATAAATCATGTTGCCAAAAGCACATCAGGAGCTTAGATGCACTATGAGCACGGATTCTCAGAGCTGAATTAATGAGGACATCTTGCATTAAATCATTTGACAACCTGGATGCTGTTTGTCATTGAAATGTAACTTAATATACATTTCATATGCTATAAAATACTCACTTTCAGAATGAGGGTATACATTGTGAATATATATGTGCATTTGGATGTCCGTATTTTTCTTAGCTTAATTCTCTGTGGGAATGCATGCTGTCAAAAGGATCCTCCCTTAGATGTTGAGCAGGGAGGGAAAACAATTAGAGGGCTTCTGCAAGTGGCACCTGATATCCACTAAAGAATTCCTACTAATGGAGAAGGCTGTAGGGCTTCTCATGTGGAATATGAATATACTTTTACACACTCCTTCCCTTCTACCCTGCACTGTTCCCAGATTCATCTTTTTCATTCTTTAAATTTGTTATATCCTTCTCTAATTTCCAATTTTTCAATAGTTACCTGTTTCTCACAGATAAAATTCAGATATTTCACCTGGCAGTTCAGACCATGCTAAGATGAGCCTACAGAAAGCCTTTCCTCAGAATAAGCTGAGGATTTTGATGTTTGCTGCAACTATCTTAAGTTTGCTTGACTGTTCTTTTCCCAAGCCATTTCTCTTCGTCCTTCAAGGAAAAGAAAGAGGGAAATGATTAAAAAAAAATCTTTCTATTCACAAGAAAAAACAGCTTGCCTGCAAACTCTGTAGAGGCATTCATAAGAAATTTACATAATCAACATGAATTCCAAGTATCTGGGCACTCAGTTATATTCGATAAAAACAGTTTGCTCAATATAAATTCACTTGGCTCTCCCACTTCCTATTTATGGTTAAGAAAAGTCTCTTATTACCTTAAATGGAAAGAGAATTTTTTAGGAGCAGAACTTGTATCAGTGTGCCCATGAAGCGACAGTGTCATTAAATTCACATGTCAGACAGTGACACTGTCACATGCCCCTCCTAAATTTATCAATTATTTAGGCTCGAGTTTTGCCAGTGGAATGGGAACCATCTAAAGAAAGCAGAGAGAAATGCCCCAGGAACAGAAGAGAAAAGAATCTGAACAGGCCCAAATGAGAAAGAGCCTGACGCCATTCCCGCGTGGACTGTGCCAGCGATTCCATCTGTGGCCAGGCAGAGGGAAGGTAGCATTAAAGAAAATCTGTACTCTGAAAGATGTGCCTGTCAATGTTTCTTTATCTTCTTTTTCTAGTTAAAAATGGATCACAACCTTAGACTAAGATGACGACATTGTTTTTCTTCATCTGAGATGTTAAATTGAGGAACCAGTGCATTTGTGCAGGCTTGTTATGATGTGAGCAGCATGGGGGGCAGCGTGGCATCCCAAAATGAGTTTGGAAAGCAGAGGCAGAGAGAAATGAAAACGAACAGCAAAGTTTATCCTTTACTTTCCCATCAAAGGGATTTCGATGGTCAAAATTGTGCACCTGGCCAGGTGGGGGGTTAAAGAAGTTATGCTGCGTTATTTCTTTCTGTCTTTATTTAATACATCCGATTTATTTCCTAGAATCTTGGGTTGGTTTTATATTCCTATCCTCCAACCCACCACCCTCATTTTTGTGAGACTTAGTAAACATGAGATACTCAGTATTCTTCAGATTACGTTGGTGGTATTTGGAAGAGAAAGACATGTCCATTCTCATTTCTCAGGCCCCTTGGTGTGGCATTCTTGGTGGCAAGATTTGGGAGGGCACAATTGAGTGATAGGTATGACTTTTGCTTTAGAAAAGAGGGGTGAGGCCTGAGAGAAAACAAAGCATTAGCAGTTTATGGAGACTTTATAGGATTTTTTTTTTCTTTTTGTTCAGTTCAGTTGACTAGGTTAGGGATGAGGTCTGAGACTTAAAGCAGAGACTGGCACAGAATGAATCTTCCTTTAGCTAGAGAATCAACCACTGAAATCTATTATAAGGATGAAAAACTTTCTTTTAACTCTTTTTTACTTGTCACTATCACCAAAAAGCCTGCAGAGGGTGGGAAGTTGCTAATTTTGTAAGTCATAGATTCTAGTACACCCAGTGGGTCATGTTTCTTTTTACTCTTCACTTTTCTCTTTTCTATTATACCTACTCTAAAGAATATTGTGTTCATTTCTTTCTCTCCTTCCTTCCTTTCCTCTCCCCATCTCCATCTTCTTCTCTCTCCCCCTCTCTCTCCCTCTGTTTTTCTCTCTCTCTCTCTCTCTCTCTCTCTCTCTCTCTCCCTCTTCCTTTCTTCTCTCTGGCAGAAGAGGCATGATAGTAGAGAATAATATTCAGTGATAAATAATGTGGTGTACTGCTTTGTATTTTTAGGGATTAGTAACATTTTCAGGAACTTACATAGTCTTAATGGTAATATTTTGCCCAGTTAAATATATATACTATACATACTATCAATAGTCTGCATAATCAGCGAACCTCAAGGTCATTTTAACGTCAGAAATGTAATGAAATAATCTCAATTTTTAAAACTAATATATTTGTCTTTAAAAGAAATCTTATCAGATTTCTTCTGGTCAGGAGAAGACTTCATCATTTGTGAAGTAGAAAGTCTGAAAGGGAGAGCTTCTCAATCCTAGAAAGAAGCAGGGAACAGATACGCTTACACAGCCGGAGCTTAGAAGGAACTGTGATCTTAGACGTCTGGCCTCCAGAACTGAGACAGTAAATTTCTTCCATTTAAGCCACTCAGTTTTTTGTACCTTGTTGCAGCCACCCTGACAAACTGATACAAGGTGGGAGGGTAAATTCTATCCCCATTGATATAACTTGGCCAGAAGCAAAAGTCTATAATTATTTCTTATTCAAAACACACAGATGTCAGGATTGAGTAAATATACATAGTTTATATTATAACTGATAAGTGTTAGTTAGCAGACTCAATTTTGAAAAAAAAAAAGCTCTATTGAGGCTCAATAATTTCTTTGTTAGATAGCATTCAAAGTATTCTGCCTAAAAAGTATGATAAAGAAGGTAGAAATAGCAGAGAATGGCTCCAAAGTGTGAGAAAAAAAGAGAAGGAAATTGGTATGCCATTTAGAATAGAGATTTCAGGAAGGACACTAAATCATGAATCAGAAAATACAAATAAATTTTAGCCATAGAAATTAAGAACTCTGTGTCAGGTAACAATGATCTAAAAAGTCCTCTAGAGGTAGGACAGTCATCGTCTCCCCACCGCAGAGTGATTATGTCATGGAGTGTTTTCAGTGGGAACTGTGGCAGATCTGCAGACCAAAAACTAGTAAGCCTAGACTAAGAATTACAAAGTTACCTTCAGGATTATTTCTGTAATGTTTTTACAATAGTTTTCTTTCACAAATGATTTCTAATACTATGTAGAAGTTTTCTAAGTGGTTTAAATGTGAGGTTTAAAGAGGCACTAACTAGGGAAATTGGATTAAATGAGCCAAGTTTAAAGTATTTTATAGCAAAGTCTTTTGTGATAGTATAGCAAGAATTTCATGAAAAGAAATATATATTTAAAATTATCCATTTTATCAAAATCCATGGTAATTCTGAAATTAATTTTTCACGTCCTCCTTTCTCGCACACATGCGGCAGCCCATGGCTGATTAACCCAGGATCCTTGCCTTCAGTTTTCTCTTTTTTTCACATTTTTTGATATTATCTAATGGAATATTAAGAATGTATTGACTGGCTGATAATAAACGGAAAAAAGAAATAAAAACAACCTTACCCAATATATCCAGTGCATTTAAATCACTACTCCAAAATTGTCAGAACTAGAGTTTTAACTCCTGAAAAGACCGACATTGCAGTTGAAAAATGGTGAGTCCTCGGAAACATTAATTTTAGCTTCCTTATATTTCAGCTAATTGAGGTAAATGACCAAAGTGTAGAATTTGCCAGCAGCATAGGTTTTATTTAATACAAAAACCTTTCTTATCTATAGAGAACAGCAAAGAGAGCCTTTGGCACATACATTTGTCTATGAAGCAGTAGGATCTTCACTGGCCTTGCCCTTTGGGGAGGAAAGGAACAGAACAAAGAATAGGCATCTTGAATTTTGAATAGATACAGATTCAGCTGCAGTTGTGTGTTACCTACAGGCTATGTGTCTCTAATTATTTTCCCTTATAAATTCTAATTTGTCTTCTGGGATTTTTTAAGGGGAATTAATGAATATTTTCAGGGAAGGAGACCAGACATACTTTCTTAGCATCTTTCCTTGACATCTCACATTAGCTTTCAGCATTTTTCTCATTTTTTCTGGTTAATTTAATCTGGTAATTTTTACTAACGCCAAATCCATTAGGAAAACAATGCAAATAATAGATCAGAGAGCCCTCTACTTTGATCTAAAGCCATTTTCATGATGTATTACACTTGGACACTCTTCTCTCTTGAATTTAGATGTTTAAGTTTTGTGAATCTCCAAAAGGAATGAAGGTCTCTCATAAATATTTATTAAGGTGCTATATGTACCTGGCATGTACAAAACCCTGGGAATACCAAGAAAGTAAGACACAGTTCACTCCCTCAAGGATTGTTCATCCTGGCTGGGTTACAGGTATGTTCACCATTACCATAACGAAGCACAGTGAGAGCTGTGTACATGGCACAAAAGAATGCCATGGAATCTCAAAGAAAGATTTTCCTTGTAGCCTTTGTATTCCACTTCACCACTACTTAACAACAGCAAAATGAAATCTCATGAAAATAATGAACTTAAATGTAATAGACAGCTGCTGAGACAGTAAACTGGCAGTTTATAATTTGCCTTAGGAAGGTACCCAGAGTTTGATTTATTCACAGTTTGAAGATATAATCAGCTCAGCTCGGAAGGATTCCATAGAACAAGCACAGTGAAAATCTGAAGTCAGCTTCGTTCTAGGCTGAAACAGTTGGTTCTGCACGAATCTTTGCACCTGCATAACTTTATGCACCTTTAGAAAATTTATTATCTGGACATTATCAGTGTTGCTCTGAGAAGGTTACTATGAGTTTTTGAGAGAAAGAGATATCAACACTGATGACAAATGACTAGGGAGATTTTAATCTACTTTGTTTCTTATATACCATTTGGAGGTGATTACATGGGTAAAAATGCAGAGGTGTCAACTTTTTTTTTTTTTTTTGCACATTTAAAAAAAAAACAGACAAGAAAGAAAAGCATAGTAAATACTTTAGTTCTTAAAGATATTGCTATGTACTACATTTAGTCTATTTAACTGCATCTAATGTTGATTTTAAATAACAGGGTAATTTCTCTTGTAATTATATAGGATTTATTGGTGACTGGGGTTTATGGAGCCTTGGAAGGTGAAGGCATTAGAGTCATGATTAAGAGACTTTTTGTATTAACAAATAACAGTTCTCAAAACCTTATAAACAATGATTGATAATGCTATGATTGGTACCCAAGGGTTTTTATAAGAATTCCTCTTTAATTTCACTGGGGATCTCCAAATTCTAGGATTGAAAAAAGAATGAGGACTACTGTTTTTGTAGTTGTTATAAAATGATTTGTTTTAGCAATATTATATTCCTGACCTGTATATTTTAATTATTTTCAAATCTATGGAACAATTGCAATAGTTCAAATAGTTCCCATGTGCCCTCTACACAGCTTCCCCAGCTGTTACCTCTCACCACATTGGCCATGGCATTGACTCTCTCTCATTTTCATTTTCTTTTTCAGTACCATGTGAGAGTTAGCTGCACACATGATACCCTATTAACCTTTGAGACTTCATGTGTACTTGCATAAAAGAGGTATTCTCTTCATAATACTCAACCATAAAAAACTGAAAATTAATATTATCCAGTGTTACCATTTTACCAACTGATCTTATTCAAATTTTACCCATTATCTCAGTGATATTTGTATGTCCTGGGGCATGGGTTGTATTTAGTCATCATGTTCCTTTAATCTTTTTCAGTCTAGAATAGTGCCTGTCTTTCCTTAACTTTTATGACTTTGATATTTTTAAAGAATATATAGCCCAGTTACTTTTTGAATGTCTTTCAGTTTAATTGTATCTCCTCATAATTTGCACAGAAGTTATGTACAAACAAATACCAATTTGGGAAGGGCAGGAATATATTAAAAGCAATGCTGTATTCTTTCATTGCATCATATTAGGAAATACATGATGCCAATTGGTTGCATTACTGGGTATACTATTATCACTTGGTTAATGTGGTCTTTGCTGTAAAGTTAATGTGTATTTAAATTATTAATAAGTAACAAGCATCTTATGAGTATATGTATTGTCTTATCACTTTTCACTTCTTTCCATTTATTTTTTCACTTTATTAATTTATACCAAAATATAATCATTCCTTAAACATTATCTGATAACCAATAAAATTTTCTCTTCTGTCCAAAAATGTCCTTTGCCCTTCTTCTGTTCTGATTATGATTCAAACTCAAACCATACATTACATCTGGTTGTTATTTACATCTCTTAAGTTTCTTTTAATTTTCCAGTTACTTTTGCAATATCATTTTACCAATAGACCTATAAATTGCTCATTTGTGATTTCTGTGCTTACCTCCTTGCAGTATTATTTTTGTCCCCTTTATTTCTGTTGCTCCTATAAATTGCAAGTTAATACTAATTAACTTTCAATTAATTAAATATAAATTGACTTTTTCCAGAGAGACATCAGATATAATTTTATATATGTATATTGATTTTTATCAGTTTAAGGATCATGTAGACCAATGACTTTTCATGGACTCAATGTATTTCAATCAATATAACCATTATCTTTTTGATGTTCACATTATCTCAACTTTGGTGAGAAGACCCCGCCTTCAATTGTCATGATCACATTAATCTTTGAACAATTATTAATGTTTTTGCATTGATTATATTTTGTAACTATATAAAAAAATTATTTTTTGATAAAGCACCCTGAAATATTTAGGGATGGATTGTTTTGATGTCTATAATTTGTTTTAAAATACTTCAGCATTGCAAGAAGGTGTATGTGTGGGAAGGGGAGATTGGCATTAGTTTTAATTTATATACCAGAGTGATCAATTGGTTTAAGGACTGACCAAAAATGAATATATATATATATATATATATATATATATATATATATATATATGCTTGGTTGCTGATAAATATTTATCTTAACACACAACCGTTTGGCATTTCAGACTTAATGTATATTTGTTATATAAATTAGCAAGCTAAGCAAACATCCGAGGGAACTGTGTTTCTATAGAGGAAGCAGTAAACACAAAAACCTTGTGGCAGGAGCTTGCTTAGTGTGGGGAACAATGAAGAATCTCCTGTGACCTGAGTCAAACCAGATAAAAAAGAAGAGAATGAGAGGAGACAGGGTCTTTAGGGATACAGATAGCTGAGGAGAAGATGATCAGGTAAGGTAGGGCATTATAAGTATTTTAAGGCCTTTGTATTTTACTCTAAATGAGATGGACAGACATTAGGATTTTTTTTTCACTTTGAGATAACCTATAATTAAAATGACTAATAACACCAAGTCCTGAAAAGGATGAAAAGAAATAGGAGTTTAAGGATTTACTTGTGTGTTGGGAAGAATGTTATTTGATCAACATTTCTGGAGGAATTTTTGGTAATTGAATTCAAGACCTGCAACGTTTCTAAACCTTGATTTTGTAAGTCCACTAGTAAGAATTTTTCTTAATAAAAAATAGAATGATCAGAACATTTATAATAAAAAAATTAGAAACAATGTTAATAAATGATTCAGATCATGAAGTTGCAGTCTTTAAAATGACATGAAGTTATATTTTTCACTTGATAAGATATATATCATATATACAAAGGAAAGAGCAATGAAGTAAACAAAAAATAAGCTGCTTTTTTGGGAAAATCTGACTTTTAAATACATAATCAACTTTCTGCTAGGAATGATGAAAATCAAGACAGCTTAAGTAAAATATAATTAAAAAATAGGACAGCTATTATAGAATTTAAAACATTATAAATATACAATAAATTTGCCAAGAAAAATGAGAAGTAGAAATTCCCAGAAAGTTCTAAATCACTAAACTAACCTGAGGAAAAACTGAAATATGAATAAATACTAACTTTTTAAAAATTACTTTTAATAATAGTGAAATGCTAAATAAAAAAGATAAACTACTTCCTTTCTGCCTCCCAAATATAAAAATACTTGGTCTATTTAGGTTCTAAATGTCTTCTATCATGCTTTTAGGAAATAAATATTTTTTGTCTTCTACAATGTTTTCCAGAAAACCATGAATGATTGTTTAGTGCTTTTATGGAGCTTCATAATTTTATTCCCAATCAGATATTGACAGAATGAGATTATACAATTAAATATAAAAATTCAAAAGCAAATATTCGCTAATTCATTTTGACAATGTAGTACAAAGTATCATTCATGAAGAAGTAGGATTAATATCAGTGTTCAAGAGGGTTAACAGTGATTACCATGCAAACCTTTAGCCATGGCTTATAAACCGCACATAACATAGACCTTACCATCTCATCCAAATTTGTCCCTTGGTTGCTACTAGATTCTAGCCACATAGATATCTGCCTCACTGTATAGAGCATCAAGCCTTTTCCTGCCTCATAGCCTTTATACTTCTAATTTCCTCCTCCTGAAATTCTCTGTCAGTGGCTTTCCTGTTGGCAATCTTTTTCCCCATCTCAGGTCAAATATTTATCCTTCAGAGAAACTTTTTTGACCACTTACTCTGAAAGAAGTCCCTCTATTTATCCTTTTTTCCAGCAATCTCTACATCTTTTTAAAAGTTATTATGTGTTTACTTTCATTATTTTATTTGTCATTATCTGAATTATCTTGCACATTACTTGTTTATTTGGGCATTTATATAACTCCTACTACTAGAACATAGGCTGCCTGAGAGAAGATGTGTCCTCTGGAATAGTGCTGGACACACAGGACCAGCTGTGCAAGTTTACATAAATTTCATGAATAAAGGGAGCATTAAGAAGTTACCTAGTACCTCAGTTTTCTTATCTCTTCCTTGAGCTAATGATCAGTGACATTTTTATCTCAAGGGATATTTATGAGAAATAAATAAGATACAGTAATGCACAAGTCTATTCTGACGTTGAAATGAAGTATTTTTATTAGTATCATCACCCTAATCATCAGCTTAGCTGTTATCATCATTAAATCACAAGATATATTTTTATCCTAGTTCCTGTCAGCATCATTTCTATGATGTAGGTCATATGGCAGCTGGATGCTGTAATCATTTCTTATGTCCTCTCTTCAGGGATATAGATATACCAGTCACTACTTGCCTGATATCCAAGATTATTACTCTTATATTTTCCTACAACTGGGCTGTGTCAAGCATGTTTATGTGTATTTTGTGGCCTTGTAAATAGATAAACAAGATCCAACAGAAAAACTGCGGTGACTGTGCTGGGATAAAGGGCTGGCTGGCTTTTTAAAAGCCATCAATAAGAAATATGAGGCAGCATGAGAGCTGGCTGTAAATGAGAGGCACCTGAGATAGAAGCAGTCTGCCCATGAATGAGGCAAGCACCCATAAACCAGCAATAAGAAATAGCTGTGAGGCGCAGGAGACACATCAAAGCATTAACTTGTAAGAAAATTGAAAAAATTTGATCTTTAAAAAGTAGTCCCAGGATGGGACTGTTCTTAAAGTTTTGTTTGGTTAATGTTGCATGAACTTCTCATGGATCAATTATTTATTAACCTAAGTAACAAGACACAGGAGATACCAAGTCTTCTTTTTGATGTCCTGGAGGCTACAAGGAAAATCAACCATGGTTCAGAACTCAAGTGTGGAAAATTATATAAATATTTGTATATAATTTTGAGTGGTTTTGTGTACATTATTTTATTTGACTCCAAGAACAAATTCTGGAAATATATGGGATAATAAAAGCAAGACTATCTAGGCAAAGTGACTACAAAAAAGTCATCCAGTTAGTAGGTGATGAAGCCTCAAGGTCATTCTGGGTTATCTGCTTCCCAATCCAGTGCTCTCTCCATTACACTCTGTCACACAAGTGCTTGCTGCCCCAAGTAGGGACACAAATAGTTATATCACAGACTATGATATAATGTCTGTCAGCTAGTAGCTGGAGAAAGAAGAGGTTACCTGAAAGGTGTGGCTTTTCAACTGAGACCAAAAACATGAGACAGCTTTGTCCAACTAGAAGCTCTTTACTTGTTGCTGTTACTATCTAGTCTACATCTGAAATCACTGTAGAACAGGCAGCATAAAAAAGAAATGAGATTACAAAGTAAGGTGATGTCTGCAAAAGTGCCCCAAAAGAGTGATAGTTAATAAGAAGAAACAATAGACAGGAAGCATAATTGGGAAACCTTCACGGCTTTGGATCATGATAAAGTGGACACCAGAAATAATGTTGCCATCACAGGGTGGACAGCAACATCACAGTCTCTAAGACAGATTATTCTTTGGAATGAGCAGAGACCTCAGTGAAGTAGAGACTGAATCGAAGAATAAAAGTAAAAATTTCTTTAATTATTTAGTTTCTCCTGAAATAACCTGGCTAAAAAGAAAACCAAATAAACTTTACAACACTCCAGTGCAAAGCCAGATTTAATTAGTGTGCTATAATGGCAATTCATTTTGTTAGGGGCTCAGGCTGGTTTAAGAACAGTCAAGTGAGAATTTATGATGGAGGAGGCCTTCAGATATTGCTCAGATTTCCCTAAAGACACCTCTACCCAGATGGCTATTCAAATAAGGTCTATTATTCAGGATTTAAAATTTTATTTCTTCTAAGCACAAAAGTAATAGATTCCAACTGTGGAAAAGTTAAAACAATTTATAGTTATAAATTGTGAACATATTTGCTAAAACTTTAGAGTATTAAATTCCTGTCTTTAAATTCTAGTCTTTTATTTGTAAACTAATATGCATGTCTATAAAATGGTTTCATCCATGCCATGTATAATTATAACTATATATATATATATATATATATATATAGAGAGAGAGAGAGAGAGAGAGAGAGAGAGAGAGACAGACAGACAGACAGACAGACAGAGACAGACTTAAATATTGATCACATTTTACTTAAAATATGATCACACTATTTATATGGTTTGGTGTCCTACTTTTATTCCACTTAACAATTGAAAAAATTGTGATGTTTTATGTAATTCCAAGTGTTAACCTTACCATTTTTAAGGGTCCTCTTCCAGGAGAGATTTGAACACAGGATAATGTGCCAGACAATTGTCCCTGTGTTCATTCATTTCGTACGTGCTCCTTTTTGTCACTTTGCTGGACCTCTAGTGCCACCATTCCTGCTTCAGAGGCTCTGTGACTAATTCCAGGGCAACTCTCTCCTCATATAGTGCAGCCACTACTGTGCTGACCTCACAAAAGTGAATGTATCTATAAATTCTATAATATTACAAAAAGAAAGATTGTACATGTAAACACACTTTACTGAAGGATGGGGAATAACCAGAGGTGATTAGGATGCTGGGGGCAAGGGTTAGAGTAGAAGATAACCTAGATGCTAATATGGCAGTTCCTAGAATCTAAGGCTAAGGAGTCAACATCAAAACCTTCCTTGGTTCACCATTGCTTTGATTCACTGCACTGTCGAGAGTTGCTCTACCTCACCCTGTCACTTCCCCCCAAAAGGACACAATACTCTAAGATATCACATTTCTGGAAGTCTGTAGTTTGCTAAGATATCATGATTTCCAAAGTATTTCATTTTTCAGAAATAATAACTCTTACAAAGGAGACTATCTAAATTCATTTTATGAGAGGCATTTTTTCCTGTAATATGAATAACCCACACGGCCTCTCCTGGTCACAACAGAGAGAGAGCTTTACATGGTTCTAGAGAAAAGTATCAGATATCATTTAGGACATGTCTAATACCTACTGATTCATAAGAAATGTGATTTTGTAGCTGTTCCCTTGTAATAGTAGGTCATCCAATGCAATTATAGTTTTTCTTTACATTCATATAGAAAAATTTCTTAAGCTTAATTTGTTTTCTCTCTGAATACCAGTATTAACCACTCACAAGTTGTTTTCTTTTGTGTGTGTGTTTGTTTGTTTTTAAGGGAAGGCAACCCTTGGTTGGCCTCACAGATTCCAAGGAACTTGTCAGCTTACAATCCCTTATTTATTTATTTATTTGTTTGTTTGTTTATTCATTCATTCATTCATTCATTTATTTATTTATTATTTTTTACACTTACAGCACCTTGTTTTCCTAGGTGGTCTCCCATTCAAGCACTAACCAGGTGCAACCCTGCTTAGCTTCCAAGATCAGAAGGGTTTGGGCATTTTCAGGATGGCATGGCAGTAGATTCCAGTTGTCAATTATTTATGTTGCTTTCATATCTCTTATTTACAGACATACCAGCCTTGAAGGCTCCTTTTATTTCACACATGCTTCACCAAGAAACAGGCATGTCTAAGTTACTACTAAGCTAAATGGTAAAAACAGTAAATAAACTTGAAAAACAGGGATCTGATCTTCACCATTTCATCACCTACTATAAGAACATTAGACAGATCACTTAGACTTTATGCACTTCTGTTTCTTTGTTTTCAAAATTATGGATATGACAAATAGTCTTTAGAATTTCTTTAAATACTAGTTTAGATCTCTAAAAATACTTAAATCAATAATTCTTAGCCCTGAACTAAGTTATCTCCAAGTACCTTGAACTGTCAATGATCTCAGTCAAATAATTATTAATCATAAAACTGTTTTTGATTTTAACTAGAATTGTATCTGTATCATAGTTATTTGAGAAGAAATAACTATTGTATAAAATCAAGGCAGGGCAAACAAATTGTGAAGAAGCTGGTAATCAGTGAGTATCTTGCTTACCTGGGTCATTACAGCAGGCTTCCTCCATGTTTTCTATCACTTAACATTTATCACTGAGCTCTTGTTATGAGCTGGGCACAGCCTTAAGCCAAAGGAATTCAGCAGTAAACAAAAAGGTTCTTGCCCCAGAGACTTTAAAGTCTATATCAAAAGAATCATCATGGAATAGACTAATAAGCTTGTCGGTGACAATCTGGGGAAGATATGTAAATCTTGTTACATACAGGGAAGTATGAGAGTTTGGTTCTTAGATAGAATTTGAGAGAGGATAGGGTCAAGAAAAAAGGGAGAAGATTCTTTCTATTAATACCATGCCTCAGTAACTTGCATATTTTCATCACATTTTGGACAAGGTTCCTGACTAAAATTATATTTCTTTAGAAATCTATAAGTTACTGATTTTTCTCCCTTATATCCTGAAATACTAATCAATAAATTTTCACTTCTTGATCCTATTTCTTCATTAAAAGCCTTCTGGATAGTTCTCAGATTTCATTCTGAAAGAATGACAAAGTCCCTCCAACATGATAATATTCATGTTTTGGCTCCCATTCCCCAATCTTGCTTGAGTTAAGATTCACAAGTTATAAGACCCATGCTGACATTCTGACTGCAGATGTATGCTCCCAAGCAGAGTTTAGCTATGTTATCATTTCCATTGGAAACTAAACTTTTTTTAGACTACTATATACTCACTGAAAAAGTAACATTGGGAATTATAGGAGCAATAAGATAGAAAAATTTAGGTTCAAATTGGTAAAGATGAGAAGGAAAATCAATGATTAGAAAGCACATGAAGTGGTGAGATGATGTAGAAACAGACCCAGATTCTAATATGTAGGTGATTACCAGTACTGCTAGTTTGGTAAATCATGTTAAACTTTGAACTTTAGTGTCTTCATCCATGAAATTAAATGGTTGGATTAGAATATTTTTATTGTACAAATATATCTCTCTGGTACGGTTTAAGCCATATTATTTAGATCACACAATCCCTGAACTCTTTCAGAGCCACAATTCTATAATTCTTATTTCTCCTGTGATGTTTTTATCCTAGCAACGAGAAGGCTAAATTAGGAAACGATTACTACTTTTTTTAGGGACAGGAAGTGCTTATAAAGTACATATAAGATTTTTTTCCCACAAGTCCTAGAACAAAAAATTATAGCCTATACTTTTGAAGCAGGACTGTGTAGACTGAAAATAATCAATGACTACTAGCTATTTGATAGTTACTCAACTTCTTGAACTTAATTTCTTCAACTTAAACTTTCAATTTAGGTAAAGATGTTTAAATTTCCTTTTGATTCTGACTACAAAAGTCATACTTTCTTTATTCATAATCCTTTTCCTTAGTCTTAATCTACAGGTAGACAAATATATTACCGTTTTAGTACTCGAGGCTTTTTGTAACTTTCTGGTCTGTATTATAAGAAATCATTTCCTTGTGAGCCAAATAAAATTGACTTTTTAAAATGCCTGATTCGGTCTCCTTCCTCTGATTTTACAACATGAGCAGCCCAACCTGTGAACTTAATGACACAGATAAAATCCTGGTGTATTCACACAAAACCTGCTTTTATGTGTGTTCTAGGTCCTGAGCAGACAGACTGAAAATGTATGTGCTGGTCCAAAAAACAAAAGGGAAAATAGCTATTTGAAAGGTAGTAAAAGTTTATTTTATGTCCTAGTTTCATTTATGCCACCAGCTGCTGTGATTACTTTAAAATCTGTATGTGTGTGTGTGTGTGTGTGTGTGTGTGTGTGTGTGTGTGTGTGTGTGTTGCAGATAATAAAAGGCAAGGAAAAAAATGCCCTTGTTCCTAGCAAATTGTACGGTTTATTAGCCACACAGGAGTATTGATAGAATATATTAAAATAATAAATTTTTTAAGAGCTAAAGAGAGGTTGGAAATTATCTTATCTAGTGATTGCTAATCCAGGACTCCTGAAGAGCTATTTTAAAATATTCTCAAAGCTTAATTTAAATTATAATTGATCTATGATAAAGATTCAAAAATCATTTTGCAGAAAATTTAGACAACAGGAGCAATAATATCAGAAGGTGTTTGGGCTAGTATTTTTCTGTCCTATGCTTTTATAGATAAGGAAATTAAGCCCAAGTGTTTTCATTTTCTCAAGGTGAATCAGGATATTGGTGTCAGGACTCATAGGCAATTTGCTGACTCCCACCTTATCTTTTGACTAAAACAATCTTGCATCTAAACTAATTCTTTGTGGTCACACTAGTCAGAGCTTTATAATCCTATTTGTGGGACAGAGAGTGCCCAAGTAAAAGCCTTTGGAGAAGTAGACTCTTATTTTAGTTGCTGGCCTTGTACCACCATGTTTATAATTCTCTCATGGGTAGTATATCTCCATTTCTGCTCTATTTCTGACTTTTTTGGATTTCTGTGTTATACCTTTGCTTTTAGTACAAGCGTAAGCTATTCAGTTCCTTTCTGACTTATTCACATTAAAAGTAATTATTTTAATAACAATAATATATTTACTGAATGTCTACTGTAAAAAAAAGCCATTTTATTAAATACTTTCAATCAAAACTAACATTCCCATGAGGTTTCAGAAAGTAAGACTCATATTATTTAAGTAAATTGACTCAGATCACCTAGCTTCAAGTATCTGGTCCAGGGATACTAGGCAGGCATTCTGATTTCAAATTAACCAAAGTGTCCTACAATAGGTGATTCGATAAAAAAAGATGTGGTACATATATACAATAGAATATTACTCAGCTATAAGAAGATATGAAATACTGCCATTTGTGACAACATGGGTGGATCTTGAGATAATCATGCTTAACAAAATAAGTCACACAGAAAAAGTTGAAACCACATGAGATCATTCATACATGGGGTATAAATCTAAAAGCAACAAACAAATCTGACAAACAAACAGAGACTCACAGACATGGATAGTGGACTAATGGTTATCAGAATTGGGTGTGGAGGAGGTACGGGTAAAAGGGGTCAAATATGTGGTGATTGAAAGAAATCTAACTATGGGTGGTGAACACAATGCAATTTATATATGCTTCACTGTTGGATTGTACACTTGAAATTTATTAGATTTGGTTGATCAATGTCACCTCAATCATTTTTAATAATAAAAAAGTATTCTCAGTCTAAAATGCAAAGAATTTGGATGTGCCAAAATCATTTTTTTCTTTATACAATCAGGATAAGTTTGTCAAAATTACAAAATAGAAAAAAATTAGTAGTTAATTTGCATGCCATGCATATATACATATATAAATTGAAATTTTATGTTTAGGTGTATATGAGTTTTTTTAACATCTTGCTTCAACCAACTTTTTTACTTAACTTACCAACTCTCACATAGGTTGAGTTGTACTCTATTATAAATAAATGTGTATATGTGTTTTGTTTGTTTTGCCTAGCAATACATAGACCAATTTCAGGGTATCTATGAACTCCATGACATTATATACGTACATGCATAAGTCTCTGTGTATGTAGGTATAGTTGAGGTGTAGAGAACTGTGTCTGTTTCTGTGGGTGTAGGTATACATGTATGTGTAGGTACATATACATATGTAAGTGAGTAAATATTTTTACATGTATTTTTCTTAAGACTCTATAGATTTCATCAGATTCTCAAAAATAATCTAGGAAAAAAAATCTTTTAAAAATAACTTCTACCTTATAAGAAATTTAGCATTCTTTTCCACAATGACCGCATCTAAATCCAGATCCTGCCTCGCTATTTCTAAGGATTTTTCATCATTCTCTTGGCTCTTTTTGTACATCTACCATATATTGCAAACTATGTGATAGGTCCATTTTTATTAGATTCAGAGATTTTTATAAAAAAATGAATATTTTATTGTAACTCTATTCTTTTCTCTTTTTCATTCCTGTCCAATTTGTTCCACTTGATCTCTCTAAATGCTTTATTACCATTTCTCTCTTAACTTCCTTCCCTCATCACACTTGGTTATCAGGGATTGTTATTCTTAAGAATTAGAATCTCAAAATCAACCTTGTCAAAATCCCTGCCCCCACTGCATCTTTCTTCTGTAATAATAATGTCTTCTCTTCATTCCTATCCATTTCTTCTGCACCTGAAGCTGGCATCCCGCTTCAGAGTTCACATAAGATTCCTAATACTTTACATAAATTTAAGGAACACAGTGCTGCCTTTCTTCTAATAAGCTTATTTTATTTTATTTTATTTTTTTAGCCATATTTGTTCCTAACAATAGGGAAGTTAGTAAGGTTCATAATTTCTAATTTTTAAATAAAAAATCAAAGCCCAGAGATATATAAAATGTTGCCATAATAAAAAATTCAGTAACTCATATACCTGAGAATATATCCCACATCTATCAACGTTTAATCTAGACTTAAGTGCAGGCCTCTACTTAGAGAAGTTAATGAGTTAAACTGAGTAAGTCTATAGTACTAAAAAAAAAACAATGTATTTGTAATTAGAGAACCTAGGTTCCAGAGATAGCTTTGCTACTTACTAAAGTAGTGCCTTCATTCAAATATTCAAATAAATTATATTCTCTGGATGTCATCTTTTTTTGTAAAAAAAATAAAGGGGGGCAGAGGTAATAGGTAGGTCATGTTTTATTTTCTCTAGTCCTTCCCTATCTTAACAGTTTTAATAGTTTGTTGTTTACTTGGTCACTAACCCTGCTGGATGTGGAAGTGGTAACAATAGAGCAAGGCATGAGAATAATTCTCATTCTTTGGCATTGACAACAAGAACATTTGTACTTCTTGAAGGAAAGAAGGAAATCCTCCTATAGAATGTGCTTCTAGGCCTTATTCTAGCCTTTGGCTCATATGACCCTAAATATAGCAGCATTAGCTTCATACAGAACTAAAAGACTTGGAGCAGGGTTTTGACATGCCTGTCTTTGCCAATTCCTGCTAAACTGCTTGTGCTGTTTTTCTTTGTGAATCATTCCACACTCACTCAATTGTGCCATTGCCAACTGCTCTGGTTGGCAAGGCCCTCTGAGGGCTTCACAGGCCACTGCTTGTGGCACAGCGCCAAATGGATTATGGGATGGATGATTGACAGTCACATAAGCATCCTGCCTTGTGGCAGCACAAAACATAACTGTTATTATGTATGGAGCCTTTCAAAACACCATGTTAAATAGCCCATGTGAAAGGAAATTAACACCAAATTACTATTAGGAGCTACTTTTAAAACAGATGAATTGAGAGACCAAGGAGGCTTGCGTCTGTCTAATCAATCACCAATGTTTTTCTTATTTCTGTTACTTTCATGTCTTGCATAGTTCAGTTACCGATCGTTTATCCATTAACTTGCTGCAAGAACCTCTTAAATGGACTTCTGTTTTTGCTCTTATCCATTTCAATCTGTTTTCTACACTGCTATGTATTTCTGGAAGGTTCAAAATAAAATGCAGTTTGCTTAGCGTTATATAAAATGCCTTTCCTGTAAGAGGACCTTCCAAACTCTCTAGCTTCATCCTCTGCCCCATCTCACTGGCTCACCTCACATATAACCCTGTCTGTGGTAGCTCTGTCACATATGCAAATCCTTAATAACAATAAATACTTAAATGCAAATTTTAATGAAATAAACCATTTACTTTGCAAAGTCCCATTAGGTATTCCTAGCAGGGTTCACTTTTGGTTAAACCTAAATGTATGCAATTGGCCCTGAGTGCAGCACACATCTCAGAGAGAAATAATTCATATTGAACATTTTACTGGGATGACTAGTGGCCTTCAAAAAGATGTATCTATGCACTAATCTCTGGAACCTGTGCTTATCACCTTACATGGCAAAATTGAGTAATATTCTATGGCTTAGTCAGTTTGGCTGCTATGATAGGATACTGGATACTGGGCAGCTTAAACAACAGAAATTAATTTCTCACTGTTCTGGAGGATGGAAAATCCTAGATCAAGGTGCTGGTAGATCCACTGTGTGAAGTGGACACAATTCTTAGATTGTGGATTGTCACCATCTTCTCATTTTCTCATATGATGGAGAGTAGAGGGAGAAGAAGCAAGTTCTCATGTCTCTTCTTATAAGGACACTAACTTATTCATTCATGAGGGCTTTACCCTAATGACTTAATTACCTTCCAAAGGCCTCATTTTCTAATACCCATCACATTTGGGGTTAGGATTTCAAAATATACACTTTTTTTTTATTTGGTGCAGGGGACACAACAGTTTATAATGCTGCATGTGATAAAAGACATATTTAAGTTAAGGATCTTTGAGAGGAGGTGCTTATCCTGGATGATCTGGTTTGGCCCTCACTGCAGTCACACATAGCCTTCTTTTTGTTTCTGTTTTTTAATGCCTACAGCACCTGGTCTTCCTAGGTGGTCTCCCATCCAAGTACTAACCAGGCCTGACCCTAATTAGCTTCCAAGATCAGATGGGATCGTGCTTGTTAGGCTAGCATGGATGTAAACACACATATCCTTATAGTAGAGAAGCACAGGGAGCTTTGAGACGGAAGAGGAGAGAACAGCATGACCAGAGAGGCAGAAACTGGAGTGATGTGACAAATCAAAAAATTCCTGGAGCCACCAAAAGTTGCAAGAGGCAATAGAAAATTCTCCTTTAGAGCCTTTGGAACAAACATGGCTCTCCCAACACCTTGATTTTAGACTTATAACCTCTAGAACTCTGAGAGAATACATTTTTGTTTTTTTAAGCCAATAAATTTGTCATAATTTTTTACAGTAGCCACAGGAAACTAAGATAAGCACTTCAGTGAGAAACATTATTAACTAGTAGAGCATGGAATCAACCAGGTGGGATCAAATGAAGACGTATAAAGCATATATATTGTTCGCCCAATGTCAACTTACCATCCTCACATTAGATGTAACTTAGAGATAATTTAATCAAACAGTTTATTTGACAGAGAGGAAAGCTGAAAATCATTGAGTTTCAGTGGCTTCCCAAAGTTGTATGTGAGCTGAATGGCAGAGCCATGGCAAGAGTTCAGGTCGCAGAGAACCCCCACGCTCCCTTCATCAGTCTTTGCAGCCACTCAGTTAAAAATGACACCCTGTTCAACATAACTCTGTTTGTAATAGTGAAACGTTGTAATACGGCTAAGTCTCCAACATTCAAAAATTGGTTTAGATAAATTATGTTACATCTAAATGATAGGAGACTAGGAAGTAATTAAAAAATATTCCAGTCATTAAAATAGATGTAAAATTTTAATAATGTACGTAGAAATAAATTCACAATATATTATTAGGGAAAACAGACAGTTAACCAAAAAAAAAAAAAAAAGAATTCTGGGTACAATCTCATTTTTATAGAGAAATCATGAAAGATACTTCAATATTGATTTGAAAGACTATATACAAAAGTGTTCATTGTAGTTTCCTATGATCACAAGGATTATAAATGACATTTGTTTTTCATATTATTTTATAATTTCTACATAATCCACAGATTTATTTTATAATAAAAATGTTTTCTTTTTAAATTTTAAACACCCACTGTATGCCTGCCTATCCCTCAGGCACTGCTCAGGACACCAGATAAAGACATCTTGTCTATACTTTATCTGAGAATAAATTTAGGGTGCTGAGATTCAGGATGTAAAGTAAAAAAGAACAACTAAGAAGCAAGTCAAAATGTGTTTGGCAGATGGACAAAAGGGAGAGCATATATACTGACTGAAAGGTGGTAAGTTTGAGGATTGGCCTCAAATATCTTCCCAGTTACCTAACTATATATATCATGATTTGTGTTGCCATTATTAATTTCAATAAATAGATTATTCTGAAGACTCAAAATTCTTCTCTAAGTCAAATCTCAGACAACATAGTCTATGGAACATTCAAGCAGCATAACCTGAACAGCTTGGAGACATACCTTCCACAAAGATGAGAAAATGCTGAAGTCTGGCTTGCCACAGAGGGGATGCTGGTGATAGGAGAAGAGTAAGGAGTGGCTTAGCCTGAAATCAGGAGATAATTTAGTCAGAAACAAAAGTGTATGCAGATTTATGTTTGTATTCATGTGAACATTAGCTCTTGTGTTACCCACTGGCCTTAGAAATTTAGCGAAGTTAATTTTTCAATGAGCGTTGAGTTTCGAACAAGGTGAAAAAGAATAAAAAATACTTCACTCTGAAACTAGAATGATAGGAAAGTTAATCTTTTAAGAAATTACCAATGATTTTATATGTTGCCCTGTAGCAAGTTCTAGCTGTACTTATAGCTGAAATAAATTATTATTCATAGTACTTTTGGTGAGTGTAAATTGATATGGTATAACTTTACTAGGAAACAACTTGGCACATTGAGCAATTTGTCCCAAAATCTTGAGAAAATCACTTGAAAGGCAGATAAAAATCATGTATAAATATATCATCACTATGAAATTCATAATATTGAAAACCCAGATATAAAGTAAATGTCCAAAATTAGATGAATGATTAAGTAATATATGGCTCATAAATATGATGTACTATTCTGTAGTCATTATGAAACATGTTTATAAATAATTTAGTGAATAAAGGTAAGTTATTAAATTGTACATAAAACTTTATGTTAACTCCACATAATTTGTATAAATACATGCATGTATATACATAAAATCCTTAGAAGAACATCTTTATTTTCATAAGTTTATAAAAACAAAGTTTTTCATACCAATTTTTAAAAACATAACTACACATACAGTGAGACATATCAGTAATGTCATCATCTTTATTTTTGCAAAGTAATGAATAGCTTGTTCTTTATCAAAAGGTCAAAAATATTGAAGATTATGTGATACAGATTAATTGGAAAATGGAGAAAAAACATGAACATAACAAATTTCTTTGTTTTTTCTTTTAAAAGAATGCATGCACAGATAGACCTCAATTGTTTGCTCTGTGTTTTAGCAACACATTGCATATTTCATACAATGGTAAATTATTTAGAGGTAAATTTTTTGAATAGTGGGATAGTTCTTTGTAGTTCTGAATCTACAAAGAGACAAAAAGTGAAATACAAAAATGCCCTAGCTGATATTCCTTAGAGGCATGCCTTAACATTCATTCCCAAAGTAAGATAGAAAAGATTTACAAGAAGTACCAATGTTGCAATTCTCTGCATTTGCAATGATGATTTACATCTTTATTTTCTCATGGGGACTACTTGGCTGGCACAGGAGTACTATTGTTTGTGGCCTACTCAAAAACCTACTCTCTCCTCTCCCACAGCAGCTCTTCTCTGCTGTGAGAACTCTGACTTTAAAATATAACAGAAGGCTATGAACTTCAAGAAAGTTTGGACCAGAAGGCAAATTTTGCTTTGTCTAAATCAATCAGAGTAATAACATTTCTCTTCTCAATGATGTTATGTCACTCAGATCAATGAGGTGTGAAGATAAGTCTACCAATGCTGCTGCTGGGAAGATTTTTAGCTCTTAAAGTAACAGGGAAAGGATAGTGCCATTTCTGTGGGGAGAAGGATGTCACTGACATCTTGCAACCATGAGGAAGCTAGGCAAACATTGAAGATGACAGAATAAACACTCAAAAGAACGTTGGTGAGGCCTTCAAGACACACTGAAATACTGGCTTAGCTTGCTAAGTGCCACCCCAGTGCTATCCCACCTTTTTACTTTCTTTTTCCCCTTTATCTATCTATCATCTATCTATCTATCTATCATCTATCTATCTATCTATCTATCTATCTATCTATCTATCTATCTATCATTTATCTATTTATTTATTTATTTAGATTTTACCTTTTTTATTATTATGATGATGATATTTGTTAACACAGTCCAGTAAGTTTCAGATGTTCAAGTCAACAGTAAGGCACATATAGTGCATTGTATATTCATCACCCATAGTTAGAATTTATTTCTTCTTAGGTGACAAAGATGTTTTCAGGTTTGTGTTTTAAGTACTTGTGAATTGTATTTTCTGTGGCTCAAAACTGAAATAATTTATAATTGAAACTGATATAGAAGATAAGGACATGTTGAGGTGAATTCAGTTGTAAGTATTATTTGAGATCTGTGTTCAATCAGTACTCTCAGAGGGTTGGGGAGACAAGTTAAAAAAAAGTTAGGGTCTTAAGAGAGTCATGTGGAGAGTTTAGGGTCTGCAGTAAAACTTTGCAGTGATAAGGATCCTTTAGTGATTTTAAACAAGGAACTGATAAGATTTGATTTGTTATTTCTAATTCATTTTTGTGTGCTTTCAATTTTTTTTTCTACCCTATTTGGAGTTAATCCCTCAGATATAATCAATTGTTTTGCTTCCATTTTTCCCCATTTCTTTTGGCCATTTGCCTTTTCATTCATTCATCTTATAAGACCTATGATCTTAAAACTAATACTATTCATCTAGCTCTAGACTTTGACCCTATTTCTCATTTTCACTTCTATTTTAAAGTGCATAATTTTATTTATTATTCATACTATTTTGTGAAGTAGTCTTTTTCATTATTTCCACTTTACAGATTAAGAAATTGAGACTCAGAACTCAGAGAGATTATAATTTGCCTAATATTATGCTGCTTATTTGACTATTTAAGACCATTTGTTTAAAGCTAATAAAGGGTCAAATGATAGGAAATTTTGAAAGAACAATATCAGGGGCTTGTTTCATAGGATTAAAAGGGTGGATAAAACATGCAAAATGGAGCAAGGTAAGAAATCCCTGGGAACATTGATTTTATTATCCTGCCATGCCCTGGTGCACAAAGGAGCAAATCTCAAGAGCTATACTCTGCATAGTCTTTTCTGCTGTCTATCATATTCTTACCTAGTTCTCTCTTTTCTGAAGGTCTCACACTCTATTATTGTTTTCTTTCTTAAGGGCTTCCTTTAACCATTCTAAAAGCACAATCTAACAGGTCTATTAGCAACAATTTTATTTTTCCTTTTCTGTCATCTAGGATTGGCTGTATTTCTCTTTCATTTTTAAAGGATAGTTTCTCTGATTTAGTATTTGGGTTGCCAGGTCTTTTCTTTCATCATTGGAAAGTTATTGTGACACTTTCTTTGGGTTTCCTTGGTTTCAGATGGGACATCTACTATTATTCAAATTGGTTTTCCTTTTATTGTTAAGGCATCATTTCTCTCTGGTTATTTCCAGAATATATTTTTTTTTGCCTTTAGTTTCTAGAAATTTAATTATGATGTGTCTTGATGTCAATGTCTTTGGGCTTAGCCTGTTTATAGTTCTCTCATCTTATTGTATCAGTAGGTTTATATGTTTCACCAAAATTGAGAAATTTTCAACTATTACTTCTCTGAATACTTTTTCAGTTCTACACTCTCCTGTCCTTCTATAACTTTGATGAAATATTAGGTCTTTTATCATTATACCACAAATATTGAAGCTCTTTTCATGTTTAGTCACTTTTCTCTCGGTTGTTAAGATCGGGTGAATTCTATTGATTTGTTTTTAAATTCACTAACTCTATCATCTGTCAATTCAATCCTATTTTTTGAGACTATCTAATGAGTTTTTTTTTTTTATTTCAGTTAGATTTTGTAGTTCCATACTTTTCATTTGATTCCTTTTTAAAATTTTTATTTCTTTGCTGAAATTCTCTATTTTATCATTTGTTTCAGGGGAATTCATGATTGGTTGTTAAAGCTTTTTTATGAAAGCTGCTTTTAAATAATTGTGAGAAATTTTCAACATCTAATTCATCATGATATTGGCATTAGTAAATTGTTCTTTCTCATTCAAATCATGATTTTCTTCATTTTTGATATGAAAAATGCTTTTATATTATATTCTGGAAATTTTAGTTATTATGATAGGGGATTCTTGATTCTATTTAATTTCCTATTTCAGGTAGTCACCATCCTTAGGTATAGTATATGGTTGCTATCCTACTTTTGTGGGCTTTAGTTCCAATTATAGTTTCATTTCCAGAACTCTTGCAATGTTATTTTTGTCTGTTTTCTTTTTCTGGTATTGCTGGGGCTCAGCCTCTGCTGGTACCATCTACATGGGCAAAAGCCACTTTCTTGGGCTGCTTGGTCTAGGCAAGGGGACAAAACAACTGAGCATGAGTATCCTCATGCCACTGGTTCGAGGACGAAGAGAAATAAGGATTCTGCTGATGCTGTCACTGTCAGAATGCCTAGGGCCACAGTTGTAGAGTGGGATCTGTAGAATTTTGAGGGTCTGCTGCAGCCCCCAGTGGTGGTGGGCCTCCACCCACATTGCCCTAGTTCTAAAGTGGGAATTGTGATGGTCTTGGGTTTCCTTTTGTTAGCAGATCAGATTGCTGCTGGTCTAGGCTATGTAGTGGAAGCTTGCATGATGCAGTCTTCCTTCTCTCTTCTCCATTTGCAGGCCTCTAGCATGTAGTATAGCGGTGTATGGAAAAAGATTCAGGGAACTTATGTTTTCATTCCTCAATTCCCAAGGTTCCTAGCCAGCCTCTCCTGATAGTTTTCTGTTTTATCGATGTCTGATGGAGCATTTCCAGAATATTGGGTTGTATTTAAAGAGGATCAGATAAGAATAAGTTCATTTCATCTTGTTCTAGAATCAGAAGTCTCTCTAAATTCTTTTTAATCAATACATGTCTCTGGAAATTTTGGGTTCTATGTGGAATTTTTATAATGCTCATAAAGCTCACCATTAGTTTTTATATAATAGCATATAAGAGTTAATACCAACCCGTTGTCTATCTCTTCCATAGTGTATTATTCAAAAAATCTATGACTTAGTCCCTTTATCGGAATTTATTTGAGTCCTCTCTCTTTTTTCCTGGCGAGTCCAGCTAAAGATTTGTCAATTTTATTTACCTTCCAAAGAACCAGCTCCTGTTTCATTGATCTTTTCTATTGCCTTTTAAGTCTCTATTTCATTTACTTCTGCTGTGCTCTTCGTTATTTCTTTCCTCTGCTAACTCTGCTGAGCTCCTTATTTTGGATAAGAAGAAATCTTTTGGACAAGGAAATGAGAATGGGGACTAGGAGGAGCCTAAGATTCTAAGCAGGAAGCCTCAAACAAACCTGTTGTGAAAGTGCATACTTACTGGGCACAAATAAGGGGTTAGTTTTTTGGAATAAGTAACCTGTCCTTTGTGACCATCTCTGTGTTCTTTGTTTAACTTTGTTTAACTTTGTTTAACTTTGTTTTCTATTCTCCCTCACATTCTAAAGGGATAAAATTCTTTTGGAAAATAGTAGCCTTTTTAGGTTATGCTAACTTAGCAAACTAGAAGAAGAAACATAAAGACAGAAGATAAAATACTTATTCACTTTCCTTCTTCTGAGATCCATACAGAGTTGAATTAGAAGCTTAGAAAAACTTTGAGGAAAAACCCCAAATGCCACAATCTCGTGTTTCTCACAAATGTATTATATGCTCATCTCATTTGTTTCCTTTAGGCACAATTTCTTAAAAGGTGCCAACTTTCTTTCTCTATAACATCAGGTCTAGTTATTGAGCGAACACTTTATGTTTTCTATCAGTGAGGTTTGATATCTTCTCTTCTCCTTACCTTATCTCTACAGATTTGATTGGTTTCTCAGTTACAATAAAACAACACAACAGAATAATCTCACCTCAATCAAATTCTGCAGCTGTGTTCAGATTCTCCAAGAATGTGACCTTAAGGAATTGGGGTGGGTCACAAAAACCAAGATAATAGGCCAAGGATTGATCTGGTATCACCAGCATATTAAGGAATACTGTAAACATGTTTGATCAGATCGTGACATGCAATAGCTGTACTTTCCTAGATACAGTTGAAAGAATTCTGAAGAACATTCTGAATAAAAGTCTTGGTCTATTTAGAAAAGAGCTTTCTAAAGGTCTGTGTAAAGAGGACAGAATGTATGCTTATTCCTATACAAATGACAGCATCACATTTTTCCAGAGAGCAACCAATTCTTTTAAATTTTTATTCAGCCCTGAGTAAATTATAGGTATTAAATTATATAATTTCTGATAAAATAAAATATAATATGATATTTTACTCTGTTATTCCAATCTATTCTCCGAAGACAAAATTATCATTTTAAAAGGCAAATAATTGCTACTTCATCCAACTGTTTAAATCCCTTTAACAGCCTCTCATTCTTCTCAGGATGAAGACCAAATTTATAGCTCTTACCTAAATTAGACCTGTGTGGTCTTGTTCCCAGCTTCCCCTCCTGTTTCTTCATGTTACAGACCTCTTTTCTCTTTTTTATCTCTGTCGAACTTTATTCACCTTTACTCACCATGCATCCACCTGCGATAGGGCTGATGCTCATTCTCTTTTTGCTGCCTGAAACACTTCCATATAATCTCTTTCCTCTAGGCCTAAACAAATGATGGTCATTCATTATATCCCAACTCAATTTTCATATCTTCAGGGAAGCTCCTGCCCTCCTCAACTAGGTCAAATCTTCCTATTATAGATGATATTTATATGCAAACTCTACACTATATAAGTGGTTATAGTCTCAATTTTAAAATATAAATCTAAATATTTTATTACTATATTTCTTCTTAGACTGTAAGTGGCAAGAGACAAAACACCATAACTGTTTTTGTACAGTCATATACCTAGAGCTCAGTGTAGCACTTGACACAGAGTAGGTGCTCAAAAACTATTTTCTTAGTGTATGTATGTATGGTTTGCTCTGTTATGTGATTACTGAGGAGTTAATAAAAAAAAGTGCCAAGCAGAGTATGTTTCATACAACAGGAGCTCAAAAATATTAAATAAATGCATAAATAAATGAATGTTGAATTATCTGTAAGTGAATTTACTACTTGTGAATTAGTGGGTTATTCATCATTTTAGTTTGACTTTTTGGCCTTGTACTTACTACTACAGAGCTTTGCTTTCATCCCAATGATAGTTAAAAGGGTACACATAATTTCTATTATTATAAACATATTTAAAAAACTAATAAACTCAGATAGTGTGCTGTAAAATAATTTATACAAAGGCCAAGATAAACCATTCAAAAATATCCATCTTTCTGTGTCCTGGTCCCATTCGATTTTATATGGAAGCTAATTAGTGCTCAGGTTGGTGAAGGACTTGATTGACCCAAAGTCAAACTGTCTGTCATTCAGGCATGATGTGAACAGAAAGCTCTTGAGTCTATAATTCATAGTTGTTTTAAGCTTTTCAAACATCTCCAGGGTAGTGGCATGCTGATAGTGCTTTTATTTCTCTCTTTACCTCTTCTACACATAAATATACACTCTAATTGCTGTAAGTCTAGCACTTCTCAGCAGCGATAAATTAAAAACCTTTGGCAAAATCCCCTTAATTGATTCTCTCACCCCCTTGTCTAATGCACTACTCTGGAGGGAGTGACTTACAATAATACTGTTTTCAGCATCCTGTTTGCCTAAAGTAGAAAGGAAGGTAAATAGTTGTCATATTTTATATATTTTAAAAATTATAATGGTTCTATTTCAGAAACCGTATTTTTATTTTATTCATTAGATTGTTTTAATTACACCTTCAGAGAAAGCTGAATGAGGCCAAATTGCAACACAATCAGTAGAATAAATTATTGTTGTGATTTTAACGTCATTCTGGGTATACAAGAAAAAGATTTTTTCTGCTATAGAGTTTTTTTTTCTCTCAATAATAGTCAAAAGGATACACATATTTTCTATTATTATAAATCTATTTAAAAAACTAATAAAATCAGAAGATATGCTCTAAAATAACACACAATTTGCCAAAGACCAAGATAAACCATTCAAAGAATATTCATCTTTCTGCATACTGGTCCCATTCCATTTCATATGGAAACTGATTAGCACTCAGGTTGGTGAAGGACTTGACTGACCCAAAGTCACACAGTCTGTCTGTCATTCAGGCATGATGTTTATTTACAGATAAATTTTTCTAAAAATTGAAGCTGTATTAACCTCATTATTACAGGAAAAACTGATGTCTGGAGTTCCTAATATCTCAGGAGCCTGAAGTAGCCATGTTTTCTTTTCTTTCTGCCTCCTCTTTGAGAGACAAGAAAACATCAAATAGACATTAGCACCACTGGCGTTTTCATATTGGCTTCTGGCCTATTAGGATCCATAAAGGATAGTGAAGGACATTAAAGGAGGGCCAGAAAGATGATGAGATGACCTTGCAGGCCTGGAGGTTCCTCTAGTCCTCAGTGTTTTCCTCTGTAGGAGAAAACTGGCTCATTGTGATTTATATGATTGCTTGAAGCACTAGTATTTTATTTATTTATATTTAACTTTTTTTAAGATATTAAAGTTAGTTACCAGGGAGTATTTATTTTAAAAAATGAATGGGATACAAATCACACTGACATTATGATTAAAATTGTGGGCCAGATTTTTACAAGACAAAAATGTTGGATTTATTGATGTGCTTTTTTTTTCATACAATTTTGAAAGGAGACAGTTATACCAGGTTATGGATTATTAAGAGGCAGAGCCAGAATGAAGCATAAGGATGAATAAAGTAGGATATCGAATATCCATGTGAGTTTTGTGGAAGAGAGGCACTAGTAAAACAGACAGATTATGCAGCAGAATCCTCTGCCTAAGCCCTCACCGCAGGTGTTTCTGGCTAACTAATGGTGGAAGGTTGCTCACAAACAACCCCAGCGAAGTTTGAGAATACCAGGGCTAGTGACCAAGTTTACAATGCTCATGGACCCATTTCTTCTTTATAGCCGATCTCCATTCTGATGGGTGTATGCTTGTATAGCACTTTGCCAAAGAATTCTGGACTCCTTGGGGCAGTCTCATGAACTAGACAGATGTGGGGGTGAGAGCTGCAAAAGCTTTACTTAAAGAGGCAGTGTTCATGGATCCCCATGGCCTGTGCCTGCCATGTGGGGGACCTTCAGAAGAGGCAGAGGTGCTGGCAGACGTCTGGAAGAGACCTGAGGTCAGAATAAAGAGGCTGTTGGGAAGGACTTTGAGACCCAAAGATTAAGGGGGAAGTTCATGGACTCCAGAGAAAAAGTGCCTGTTATCATGACCACGCTTGTTACCTCCAACATACCTCAGAGTCAATCAATCTGGTAAGTAGAATCAGGTGGTTACCGGACTCTGTGAGGAATTGAGAAAAGGAGAGTTATCAATCAAATGGTACAAAGTCTCAAGCAAGATGTGTAAGTTCGAGAGAGCTGATGTACAACATTATACCTACAGTCAGCAATAATGTATTGTAAGCTGAAACAATTTGTAAAGAGGGTAGATCTTATGTCAAGTGTTCTTATGATAAATAAAAAGAAAAAAAAATCAGTCCAGATCCTTGGTTAAAAAAATCAAAGAGGATCCAGAGTATACAATAGGACTTAGAAGATAAGAAAAGAGAACTCTACTGCCTTGAGGTAGCATAAGCCATACCTTTCCCTTATACCCAGATGCAGTTTCTGAAAGGAAAGTTAACAGGGCAGAACTTTGAATGATCAAACACTGACCTAAGTGCACCCAGAAGAGGTTGTGTTATTTAAAGATAGTTCTGATATTATTGCTTCAGATTAGCACTAAATTACTGGACTGAACTAAAATTTAGTCCCTCCTGCCCCCAGCTACCCATTAGTCAGGGGCTCATGAGAAAGAACAGATGAGTTATAGAGAAATAAAGCAGCTATCTATTTCTTGCACATCTGAGTGTGATGTGAATAATGTTTGGCCCAACTGCCCGTGGTTTTTCCTCCCTGGCATTTTCTGCAGAAATGTCCAGGCTCAATTGTTGTTCACTGAACACAAAATATGTTTTAGACTGCCATGTGTCTCTGATAAATTATTTTATTACGGGAACTCACAATAACTTAATGAAAAATACCTAATTTTAGATAAATGATACATTTCTGGAGGGCAAAACTGTATTTATAATTGCCTAGTGCCTCCCAAACACACACACACACACACACACACACACACACACACACACACACAAATATACCCACAAGAGTGTAGAATCAAATACCTAAAAGACATTTAGTCAATGTGATACATAAAAGACATTTAGTCAGTACTTGATAAATTGTGCTAGATGATGACACATTCGTCTACTATAGACTTGTATGCTTACTTTCAGTAGTTTCTTGACACTTCCTTGGCAATGCAGGCAAGAGCACATTATGGTGCCCTTCTCTGATGAAACTGACTTGGTTACCCTCAATCTGTTTAGAAATTTTAGGAGTGGTGTTCAGAAACAAGATCCATGCATTTTGGTCTTATGCCAGAGAGTGAATCAATAGTTCTCGGGCAGAAATACCTAGGTTTTATTCTCATAGAATATATCCTCTGGTTCAGTCTTCTGGAAGGAAGTCTGCCTCCATCTATGCTGGTGACAAATATCTCAAATCAGTGCCACCAGCACCACCCCATCCATGTGATAATTTACAGACCTCTTCCTTTCTATAGAATGAAACATTTGGATTTGGTAACTGTTCCCCAATCTAAACTTCACTATAAAATTCTAATGTACCTAAATTATTTATCAGAACTTTGGGAGTATAAAGAAAGAAGGAAAGAGTAAGAGAGAAATGAGATACAAATCTCTAGAGCTAAGTGAAGGAGATCTACAGTAAAATTTACAAAGACCTAGATGTGTTAGGAAATGCATCAGACACTATTATTATTCACAGATAGGACAGTCATTGGATTTTCAAGATGTAGGTTCATCATATAGAATTAGGTGCCAACTACGCTGTTTCCTATATAACATTTTCTAGCAGACAGAAGAGTCTGATAGAATACAGTATTCATTCACAGGGTCTTGCCAGACTAAAGAGGGTTCCAGGGGTCAGGGGCTGCAGCAGGAAAAAAATGGACATATGGTACTAACTCATTTTAACTGGACAAAAGCAGAATATTAAGTATTAAAAAAAAAGCCTAGGAGAATAGGGTGAAGGGTTAAAGAAGTCAAGTTAGTAGTTGATAGTTGGGCATGGGGAGCATGGCAGAGGGAATGCAGTTAATGTTAATATGATGGCCAAGTCGAGGGCCAGGTGAGGGAGCAAATGGGGGGATTGTTTTATGAACGTTATAGATGTCTAACCAATGTACTATATGCTTGAAACTAATTTAAATAAATACATTTATTTAAATATATGTACATATATTTAAAAGGAAAGAAGCAAAGACCAGTTGTTTGATTATAAAAATTTTTCTGCCTTTATATCACTTCCACATGTTTTTTTTTTAATTTTTTTTCTAATTATGAATGCCTTATGAAAAGATTATGTGGATTTGATTTTAGGGGCACTTTCAGGTGGGGAAAATTAACTAATTTGTAGTCTACTTCATAGAAGATAAGGGTTGAGAACAATCCAAAGGAGCAGAGTGGCAGCAGATACTAGCAAATGATGATTGCACGTTGAATGCCTTGATCTCAGGTGCAAGAACAGTGAAGTCTTTGTGGGTTTAGGAAAGGCCCTGGCCCAAAACAGTGAAAGGACCCACAAGTACAATATTCCGAAGAGCTGAGATTTTAGCCCACCAGTGGCAAAACTATAATCTCTAAATTCTTTCCAGTTGTATCTATGTCACTAAGTAAAATGTGTCTTCTCATCTAAGATTTTATAATTCTGTTTTTCAGCTAAGGGTGACTTCCAGCTAGATGTTAGGCTACCTGATTCATTTTGGCATCCTCAGAGATTAGCAAGTGCCAGGGGCATTGTGAATAAATGCTAGCATGTTGAATGATAACTATGCTCTTTATTCTTCCTTTCTCTAATTTATGACGAAAACTGCCCCCAACCCATGATGACTGGTTTGATGGATTCCTTCTCAAGCTTAGTTATACAGTTCATGGTTTCCCTTAGTTGTCGATGAAACATTCTGAACAGTTCTTTCTGGTAGGGTGCTTTCTAAGCTTAAATTTGAATAAACCAACTCACACAATGGGATAAATGAATTAAAGGGCAATTTCATTTCACATGATTATTCATTGTAAAACAAACAAGAAAGAAGGCTCTCTGCTGGAGTTACATGGTTTAAGTAGGTAGAGATAGGACATTTTGGCAACATAAGAATTTAGAGTCTCTGGAGTCAACAACTTGCTCTGCAGATGATCCCACTATAAGTGAAGCAGTCCTACGTGAGATTCTCACTGAGAGGGAGCAGGGTGTCCTTTAATAAGCCTCTCTTCCTTCTACAAAAAGAATGTCTCATTGCCTCAGCCCAGTGACTTCTCTGTGATAATTTTGCTGAAGCCTACTGGGGCAGGGCACTGTTAAAACTTGAGCCCTCCAAAGACCCATACCCAGTTCCTATTATTAATAATTCCTCTAAGGGTCATCTATGGAGCATTCAAGAAAAAGCACAACTTCTGCCTTTAAGGAAAGACCAGGCTGCAGACTCCTACTCTCAGTTGTTTTCTGAGCGTCTTCATTATTTACTGAGATTCCTGAAATGCAAACAACCCAAGCCTTATCAGGCAAAGGCAGATCCCCTGAGCCTTTTATCATTCTATCTGCAATTCTGAATATTTCCTCTGTAACCGGACAGCATACCAAATGAAGCTGGACTCTTTAAAGGGAAATGAGTCAATTGGAATGTCAGTTTTATTTAGTCATATATTATATATTGTAAAAATTAAACAGCATATCCAACTGATTGACAAAATTCATCCAACTGTTAAGGGCAAAACAAAACTATCTCAAGAGGTACAGTTATGCAGGTCTTGCTTTTACCTACAGACAGATATTGAGCGAGAGACAAGGAGATAGAGGGAGAAAAAGAGGGAGAGGCAGGGCAGTGGGGGGGATGAGAATGAGGCAGAATGTAACATTTGGAATTGTCCAGAGGATAAAATTCAGAGAGAGAGAGAGCAAGGGAGTTAGAAGTAGATATCATGTCATATTTTCTCTCTTCTTCTTCAGTGAGCCTTTTAACTTCTTCCACAGACTGTCCTTTCTCTTCACTTTCTTTTCCATCAAAGATGGCATGGACTCCTTCTTGCGGATTTCCCTCACTAAACCATGAAAGGCATCATCGATGCAGAATCTGAGGGCTGCAGAAGTCTCAAAAAAAGCACAGTTATATTCTTGGGCCAGACTCAAGCCTTCCTCTGTAGACACCTAAGGGAAAAATAAATGGTATTAAAAAGAGAAGAAGGGACAGATGCTCAGATTAAAAAGCATATTCTTTACCAGGTCTATGGGCTTATTCTATTTTTTAAAATGTGAAATGTGAGAATATGTTTTAAGGAAGATTTCTAGAATATCTAAACTTAAAGGACAAAGGAGAAATCAGAAGCTCTAAAAAGGCAACTAGTTAGAACTTATTAAAAGTGGGACTGGAATCAACTTTCCAGACGTCAAAAAAAGTAACAGGGCATAGTGGTCAAAAGCATGGCTTTAGATTCAGACTGCTTGGTTTCCAATCCCAAATATCCTACTTTTTAGCTTTGTAAGGCTGGGTAAATTTCTTAACCTTTTGGCCTCAGTTTTCTCATCTGTAACATAATATAATACTACCTCCCTCAAAGGCTCTTTGCTAGCATTAAATGAGATCATCAATACAAAGTGCATTGATCACACTGAGCACATATTTAAAACTGTATGACTATTAATTGTTAATAATTATTGCCCATAGCTTTCAGTTAAGAATAAGTCAGAATGAAGTCATGAAACTTGAAAGACAATCTTCTGACAAAAACTAAAATTAAAACATCACCATTAGGACAAATAAGTCCTCTAGCAGAGCTCTATAGAGCAGGCTGAGAACTCTGGGGTTTTTTGTGGCACTTAAGTGTGTTCTGGCTCATGTTATTATAATAGGTCCTCTTGATGATAAACTGACTGAGGTCAGAGACTGTGCATCATTTATCATCCCTTTGGCATCTACTGCAGTGCCTGGTGCCTGAATCACTATTGCAGGCGTTAAAAGAATGATGAGTAAAAATACCTGGGGTTAATAAGTATTAATTAAGATATAAACACTAATGATGCACAGATATCTAAATGGTGGATTATCTTTCACTGAGGCTGGGTGCTAGTAATCCTGCTCTGAGTTTAGCACTCCTATTAAACTCCACTAGATTATTCACATTGACTCTAAGAAAGCAGGAATAGGCTGCTTTTACTCAATATATTCTGTTTGCTTTTCACCCATACTGGTCTATTTATTTTCTTAAAATTACCCAAATGTTTGTTTATTCATATATGCACTTTTCTTACCCAGTGCAAGTATGTGATGAACTGGAAACCCCATCAGCCTGGAACCTGAGTGACTGGGCCTAGGCGGAGCAGGGTTTGCAGTCCACCCCTATCAGATGTATGTCGAAAATAATAAAGAAACTTTGTTCTTTTACACTGCTAACATTTAGGAGTTGTTTGTAACCAGTGCTAAATCACCTCTTCTTAACTGATAGAGCACAGCTAGAGCTAATACACTGTTGAGCTGGGATGTGAAAACAGGTATATCTGATTCCAAAGCCAGGTGCTTTCTAATCTGTGATAGCTTAGCCTCACCAAGAGCTGATAAACAGAGATGAGTACTAAGACTGGCTGAATACTCGCCTTTCTTTTTCATTCCTGCTAGCAAATACATTAATCATTTTTTGAGCTCATTTCATTTTTTTAGTAACTGAAGAAATACAGCTAAAAGCAACCAACTAAAGTTATTAACATTCTATCTCGCCAACAATGGGGCAAAGTCATAGGTTTATTAAGTAAGTTTTCTGATTGACAAGTAATCACAAGCAATAATCTTACCATATATTTTAATATCATATAGCATGAGTTGCTACTTATTTTTCAGTCTCCTGTAACAATTTTTCCACCCAGTAGCCAATGATACATATTTCATGTTTTTCTATAGCAACACCACATTCCTGGCACCATTTTCTAGCTCAATCAGTTTTCATTAGGTTATATGTATACAAAAAAGGGGGGGGGGCTCAAAACCTCTATATCTTGCAAAAATATTTCTTGCTCCCCTGCTTATCAGCAGTTGGAGTACAGATTGGCAACTCAGCTCTAGACTGTTGGTTAGTTAGGTTCTGGTTTGTCTCTCCTGTCTTCTTATAATGGGACACAGACTGAAGGTTATAGAGAACAAGTGGGCAAGAGATAGAGATCATTTGACCCATATTCCAATGGTCAAAAGACAAATTTTGAAACCTAAAATCAGTGAAGCAGGATGTATACTCAGGTAATAATGAAGAGTGACAAGAGAAAAGGAAAAATAAAGAATTTTAAAGAAATAATAGAATCTACTAAAATTAGTTGAATGTAAATGCAGTACACTCTCCAATTAAAAAAATATATTGTCATACCAGATTATTTTTTTAAATCACTTGTAGTCAAAAAACCTCACATGTGAAAATATAGAAAGAATGAAGTTTAAATGGGAATTTATACAAAATCAAGCTACTATACTGACATAGTATCAAAAAAAAATAGTAGGTTTAAGAAATACTAGAGTTCAAAAGGAGATATTTTATAATGATAAAAATATAAATCTATCAGGAAGATATTATACTTATAAATTTGTATGTACTAAAAATCATAGCCTCAGCTTATAGGAAAGAAAAGTTAACAGAACTAAAATCCAAAATAATAGTAAGAGATTTTAACACATTTCCCTTAGCAGTTGAAGGAATAAGTAGACAAAATGTCAGAAAGGATAGAAAAGGTTCAAACAGAACGCATTTGATCTAATTTACACGTTTAACATATTATACCCAACAACTAAAAAGTTTATATTCTCTTCCAGTGACCAGAAGCACTTATAGAGATTGACTTCATGCTAAGCTATAAATAAAGTCTTAAAACATTGCAAAGAGTCAGTCATAACAGATTCCCAAACAAATGGAAATGAGCTAGAAATTAGTTTTAAAAAGATGATAACTAGGAAATCTCAAAATGTTTGGAAAATATACTTCTGGTCAAGAAGTCAATATTATATGGAAATGAGAAAGTATTTGAAACTGATAAAGAAAGTACAACATATCATATAGCTTGTGGGTTATCTAAAGTTTGTTCAGAATGATCTTTATAGCATTATATGAATGTTTTGGAAAGTGGAAATGCTCAAATTTAATGATCAAAGTAGTAAGTCAAAAAGTTAAAAAAAATTTTAGCAAATTAAACACAAAGGAAGCAGAAGAAAGGAAATTTTAAAGATAAATGCAGAAATAAATCAAACAGAATACAGTCATGTAGTAGAGAAAACTAAATCAAATTGGAGTTTTTGGTAAAGATGTTCAATTGATAAAACCCAGGCTAGACAAATGAAAAATGAAAAAAAGAAAAAGAAAAAGAGAGAGAGAGAGAGGATAGACATCACCACAGATTCTATAAAAATAATAATAATAATAATTATAAAATATTATGTTTGTGCCAATACATGTTTGACAAGTTGGGTGAGAAATATATTTCTAACAAAACAAAATTTGCCAAAACATATATAGGAAGAAATAGAAAATCTACATTAGCCTTTACCTTAGACAAGGAATTAAAACATGTAATAAAACTTTTCTACAATTAAGCCTCTGATACCAAAAGCTTTCTTTGATAAATATGAGTGGATATATGTACCCAAAGACATGTACAAAAATTGTTCATATCAGCATTATCAATAATAACAAAATAACCTAAAAGCAACTCAAATATTATGAGCAAATTTGATGAATAATTTGTTGTACATTAATAGAATGGAATACTGTTAAATGCAAATGAATAAAATACTGTTAAATACAATGTAGGTAAATCTTACAAACATAATAGTGCTTTGTGAAAGAAATCAGAACTAAGAACATTTTTAATAAACTTTTTTAGTATAGTTTTAGATTTATACACTTTTAGATTCATAGAGATGTAGGAAAGACAATATAGATAGTTACCATATACTGCACCACAGATAGTTTCTTTCATTGTTATATTAATAAAGAATACAGTTACACTTTTAGAAGGTTTAAACACAAGAAAATGATTTTTTACTATTTGGAGTCAAAAAGTATTTCCTTTGGGGGCGTGACACAAAGGAGTCTCCATGTTGCTTTTTATTATGGTCCTTGATCTATATGGTGGTTTCAGATGAGTTTACTTTGTAATAATTTATAAAATTGTATAATTATAATTTGCATACTTTCTGAATATGATATATCAATTAAGACTAAAACAAAAACACCATATAATATAAAGCACCCCCTTTGAATTTAGAGCATCATCTTGTCCTCAAATACAGTAATATTTCTGTAGATATTTCAATATTCACAGTAAATAGGATATATAAAGTATCAAAATAGTTCACATTAGATTATGTTTTGTCACAAAATGAATCGGGTCTGGTTAGATATTAGAAACAAATTAAGAAAAACTCCTACTTTTTATTTTAGTTTAGATTTCTGAAATCAGGTAATATTGTGGACTTACATTATGTTTTTAACAGGAAGGTTCACTATTATAAAGATTATAAATCATCCCAAATTCATGTGTAATTTCAATAAAAACACATTCAAATCATGAAATCTTTTTAATTATAGAATTTCATATAGAAATAATAAAATTTATAGGGAAGAATAAAAGTAGAAATTGGAAAGGAATATTTGAATTTGGGAAGAAGGAGGCAGGGAGATCAGTAACAATGTCTTTGAATTCTCACTCTATTGCTGCTCTTCGTAAAGCAATTACAGTTTAGGCATATTTCCCCAGTGAAGACTGGGCTATTATTTAAAGACTAGACAGACAGACCAATACAAAGCAACAGAGAATCTAGAAACAAGACCAACATATATATAGGACCTTTGTATATTTACTTAGTGGCATTCCAAATCAATAGTGGAAATGAAGGTGCATTCAGTGGCACCCTGATATTGAATTATCATTTTGGATTATTTTTGATATGTGGAGATTATTTCCATCAAAACAGGAAGATAAGTTTTTTTGGGGGAGGACAGAAGTAAAAAGGGATATGACTTAAGTCTTTAACTAAATCTACAATATTTTTTACATATTTGAAAAATCTCTATACAAATACACATTTATGAAATGTTTCCTAATTATAAAAATGTAAGCATTGCAAATAAATCATTGAAAACATCAAAATTCAGTTAAAAGTGCAATGTAAGAATCCACCTTAATCTGAAATGATTTTGGAAAATAAATTTCATTCAGATTTTTATTGAAAGTGTATACAGTGAAACACCTTTAATAGATGACATAACGGCATATTTTATGTATAGTAGGTTGAAGTATATTTAACTCTATAGCTACTAATGAGTAAATAAAGTAGATTTATGAACCTCTATTTCAAAGCATGAAACGTAGTTGCAGATATTTTTAGATTTGTTATCAGAACATTAATTTTATGTTAATTTAATAACAGTAATTTTCACATTCATTATAATGTAACCTAAATGGAAATAAAATTTAGTAAAATATTTGATCTCTTCTATATTTTCTTCAAAAATTCTGACTAGATCAGTGAAAACATACTTTAAAGATAAATTTCCAGGTTTCAATAAATTTCATCTCACATCATAAATTTGCCATCCCTACCTTTGATGTTTAAATTGATATATTACACATTCAGTGAAAGAACTTGAGTCCAAACACGTAGAAAAATAATCTCAACAAACGTTAATTTTCACAGATTGTGGGCTTTATGCTTAGTAATTATGGTCAGTTAGACATTTCTAAATATTTCAACAGTATCACTGGGAATAATTTTAATCTAATGATGCTCTGACTGGTTCAGAACCAGAATAACATAACAAGAAATAATAGCTTTTATATTAGGGTTTAAAACCAGGGTAATTAACATATTCTAATATATTTTACTTCACTTATCCAAATTTAAGTAAATTTAAATATTTTAAATCGTAAATATTTATCTACATCATTCAGTGACTGTTAAGAAAGAAGCTTAGTGTTAAAAGGGATTTCTTTTTTTTACTTCCCAAATGAATTATTTCAAGTCCAGAAAGGTTAAATGAATGGTTCTAGGTCATATATATATTTAAGTAAAAAACTATCAAGTTCTACTCTCTTCCATCAAGTATTTAGTACTTCTTGCTATTTCTCATGAGGTCTTTCCAGTTCCCTTTGCTAGAATTTCATACATGTAATTATTTTGATGTGAGATGTTATAACATAAGGTGATTCTTAAGTGTTAAACGAAATGGCATAGAATATTTTATATTGTATTTACATAAAAAGAAAATTTCAAATATATACAAAAACAGAGGGAGATATAAATATTGTACAAAGATTATTTATGGTCTGGGAGGAGCAGTCAGTGCAGGTACCATTTTATACCACCAGGCCTCTCAGTCACAAAGATGGAAGAGTGTGATTAAATGTGCCACCTGGAGGCCTTAAAAAGCAATGGCAGAAAGGGAGGAATAAAGAAAAATGTTTCATACAAGAATAGAAAATTTCAATAACCCAGGGGAACCATCTTTCTAATATACATGACCTTCTTCACTGAGGAAGATCACCATGTAATACTCCAGATACTCCCTGAAATGCCTTTTTTCATTGCCTGAGGAGGTATTAGAACACAGCCACAGCTACAGGAGGGGGTAACTGCTGGGGCACAAGGGCAAGCAGAGCCTGTTCTAGTCCAGGTTCAGCTGCTAGTGGGTGTCGGCAAGCATGCTGGTCAACTACAGTTCCACTCTCCATGATCTGATGACTTTCAGGAGCTTCATTGCTCTTACACCTTTCTTTTACCTGAGTTTGGTAAAAACCAATTAAGTTATTGTAAAGGTATTCAGGGTAATGGTGTTATCTAGTAAGCTATATAATTCTTAAGAGCATAAAAAGAAACTCTGATGCAGCTCTGCTTTAGTTGCTAATTTTGAATAAGGAGAGATTGGCAGAAAGATGCATCTGGTTTTTCCAGGAGCAGCTTCATAAGCAAAATATCTCTGTGGTTAAACCTGCTTGGAACTTTTAAATGTTTAGTGCATAGAACAAACTCTTTGGGATTTGGTTTCTATTTTTTAATGTCTTCCTGTCTGAGTTTCACTTCGTTCTTACCCATGGAGCTATTAGTTTTCATTATAGAGCCTGCATCATCAAGGTAGCAGAAATCATAGCTGCCTGGGAAATTTGGGACCAAAATCATTCTATTTGTTATCTTATGGAAAAGCTGCCCAAACTTAGATTGTTCAGTTTTCAATTTGTTTAGTTATATGATCAGTTTGGGTCAGTTTTAACAATATAAGTAGCCTTGCCAGTTTCCTTGACCAGTTCTAGTAGAAATGCTTTTGATTTATTTAACCTGATTTATTTATATACTTAAACTGCAAGTTTATTATTATTACTATTACTATTATTTTTAGAATTTAAAAGTATGTGCATAGATGTCATCTCAAATTCCTTGCAGGGGAAACCAAAATAAAGCAAAGCACTGACAGGATTGTCCCATCTTCAACTGTAGTCATGATACATGAGAAAATCATTCTTGACAGACCAAAGACTGGACTTACAAGGTGTTCTGTCCCAGCGCACTCCCTCTGTCCTCTCTTTCTCCAGTTCTCTTTTCTGGATGGGTGAAATATAAGTCTGTGAACTAAGTAGAGGTTCAACTGGAGATGAGATGTCAGTCTGTTCTCAGCATTTCCCCCTAACTTTTAGGAATGATTATGTTGGAGCCTCTTTCCCTGCCTTGGCAGGCATCCTTTTACCCTTCTCTATGGCAAAAAGGAAAAACACTCCACACCTTAGCTTCAAGAAACAGATTCCCACCACGCTCTCACCCCCACTTCCCAGCACCTGAAATTTTTCTTTATAGACTGAGAAAGGGGTAGAGATCAGAGAAAGGTAAGATAGGAGTCAACAAAGTCATTTTGGTTGCCCATTCATCAGGGGCTCTCATAATGTGAAATATGACCTACTACTCCTCTATGCAAGTCTTTCCATTTTGCCTTTTTTTCTCTGTCTCATAAGCCTTGCATTTTTCTTCTTCTGCATCTCTTCCTAATCTTCTCAAATCTTCACAGATCACCTGAGTCTTGGTGATCTCAGTGGCCTTTGCTTTGCTCTGCAGATTACCATTCAAGAGGGAAGTTTATGTGCCTTACAAATTAGTTGCTTTATCTCACCAAACAAACTGCAGGGTAGCTGAACAGAAATCATATTCTGTTCATTTGTGTCCTCATTGTGCTTAGCCACAAATTTTGCAGGTAACAGATGCTCATTAAATATTTAATCTTAATGATGGTGATAATGATATCCCATAAACAGTCCATTATAATGAGTTCATCAAAGTGTAATTCCAAAAGCCAGAATATTACTTCCAAATTTATTTGTGCCATAGTGTGGCTTCCAGCAGTATATCTGACAAAATCTTGTCACAATGGATAAGAGAATGGATTCTAGAATCAGATAACTGAGATCCAAATTTTGGCCATACCACTTTTTAGCTATGGGCTCTTAGGGAGTTTTCTAGCCTTTCTTCTGTGCATCAATTTCCTCATCTTTAAATTCCTTCCTCATAGAATTATTAATGTAATTTAATGAGCTATTACATGAAAAGCACTTAGGATAGTTCCTGGCATGCTGTGAACACCCAATAAATGTGTTACTTTTTATTTGTGGTGTCTAAGGAGAAGAGGAAATTTTTAACTCCTTTACATCAAATATTGGGCTGCTTAGATATTTTTTCTACTTCCCACTGTGACCTACAAACCTTAATGGATGTTGTCTTTGAATACTTCCCAGTTCACACCTCTCTCCCCTCACTCATTACTTCCAGCCATGTACTTCCACATGTGACCAATGCAATCTTCTTGACTTCAAGTATTTGTACGTTATTTTCTCTACCTGGAATGTGCTCCCTCCAGTACTTTTTCTTATTGCATTCTTGTCATCATTCATGTCCCAACTTAAATACACCTCCACTGAGGTATCTTGCCCAGCTAGTCTCTATAAAATATTCTGCAAATTGCCAGCAAATCCATCCGTTACTCTGCCTTATCTCTTTTGGGGCACTTGAAAACTCTGAAATTATCTTACTTCTTTGTCCATGTACTTATTTTCTGTTTTTCTACAAGACAGTATAGCTTTGTTATTGAAGAAATTCGACTTATCACTGTACCTGATCCCCAATATAGTTGCTGGCACTTAGTAGTAACTCAATATTTGTAGAATGACACCACTGGAATCCTATTACAATAAATAGAGGAACTAGCTGTTGGTTTGAGCAATAGAAAAAAATATAAAGGAAATTTCAGGTCATTCTGATCATCACCATGACAGTGGCCAGCGCAGGGCACTCTGGCAGCAGGATAAGTAGTGCCCAGCCCCTTATTAGTTGTTCTTGGCTACCTGAGTGAGGAAATCTTTATATGAGAACTGAATGACAAGTAGGAATTACTTAGGTTGGTAGAAGGGGGATGGGTATCCTATACCAGGAAGGAGTCTCAGATAGAAGGACTAACAAAAGCCTAAGCAGAAATGATAATGGTTCATCTATAGGTCATCAGTATTTAATGTGGTTTAGACTGGAGCAAGTGGAAGGGAGAAGTGAATGAAGAACACAATCAGAAAAAATTAGGGAGATTAAATACCTAATTTACTTAGATTCACATGAATTTGTTTGGTACTCATCAATTGAATAATTAAGAAAAATTTATTTCTTGAGTGCCTACTCTGCAAAGAAATGTAAAAGGTTTGTTTTTTTTTGTTTGTTTGTTTTTTTGTTTTTTTTTTTCCCCCCTCTCCTGCTGTTTTGGAGAGATATTGATTGAATGGAGAGAAAAGCAGGACATAATAAATTAAATGGTGTAGCCAACCCTTCTGAGGCACAGGATGGTAATGGCTCCAGGGTAAAGGGTTTAGACTGCTTTGTACAAGAGACATTTGAAGTCTCCAAGGCCTTGTGCTTTTCATCCCAAAAGCTCTGATATATACTGGAGGGTGGGGGGGGAGGTTGCCATGGCAGCAAGTAGTTGCTATGAGGGGAAAAAAGAGAACGTTAATGCTAAATATTTTGCTAACAGCAATATCTGGCTTTTTCTTTGAATTTTTCTCCTAATGGTTTTACTTATAAAATATCTTGTTGAAATTATAAATCAATAAACTTAGGCAGTATTTGAAATATACATGTAAGATATGTATGCATAAGCATATATACTTATATATATATGCACATGCCTAAGGATATCCTCATATATTTGCACTGATAAATAAATGTGTGCATTTGATATATATTCAATGAATGGTTCTCCTGAACCTTAAGGAAATTAGTTATTATGAATAATTAAGTTTTTGAAGTGGCCAAACTTTTACTTTTTAGGCATGAAAACAATATTTCAATGGTTAATTTATTATATTAATAAAATTATATGAGGTGAAAGTAGAAAGAAGGAACTGATACTTTTAACACATATAACAGTCATAATTAAGTGATAAATTGTATAGCTGTATAATGTCTGGATTGTTTTGGAATAAGACCATGAGGGCAAGGATGTTGCATTTCCAGTAACACCGCAGTGTTTGACACATGAGCCATGCTCAGTAAACATCTTTCCTATCTCTTCTTTGAATGTGTGGGTGAATTAAATGTAGAAAGGTGACCAAGGAGGAACCACCAATTGCTACAGCAAAATCTCTCCATTAGTTAATTAGAGAGCTCAAAAGCTAGAATCTCACTGGAGTTGCTGAAGATTTTAAGTCCTTTCCATTAAAATTCAATTTGAGTGTCACAAATGTCCTATTACATATACTCTCTGCATAAAACATGCACTGAAGAAACTTTAAGCAGAGGAAAAAAAAAAGAGGATTGGATCATGATGGCTTCTTCAGTGGAGTATAAGAATCGCAGTGACAGATGACTCCAATGAGGCCCAAAGGAAAGCTGGAGGTATGGGCTTTCTCCAAGCTGATGGTCAACCTGTATATGTTTTTGGAAAGAATATACCATGATAAGAAGGGTGAACTTAAAGTAAGTTTGCTATAAGCTCTAATTCTGTGATCTACAGAAGGCAAAAAATAAACCAGTGTTTCTTATTGTCTGGCCCTACATACAGGAAGCTGGGTATTAAAAAAGAAAAGTATAAGCCTGTGCTTATTGGCACTACTATAAATGCAGTTTTCAGTCTTAGCAGAACCATCAATGCCCTTGTCAATCATTTCATCTATTAGCCAGTGCCCTTTCCTATTATTTAGTTTTTCAAAATCTTTTTTACTCAGGACTTTGATCATATCCATTTGCCCTCTTACTTCACCTTAAAGAGGAAATAAAGACATCCAAAAAGAATGACTTTAACATCTGGGACTAGCACCTGGAAGCTCATCTGCATCACTAGATATCTTACTCTCCCTAGTCTCAGATGAAGAGAGGTTACTGGTTGTGTCAAGTCTAATACTAACATCTAGGCTCTGAGTCCTCTTTAATATCTACTTCAATCCTGCACCATTAGTTGACCCTTTTCTGTCCCATATTTTCAGCCTTTCTCACTAGCAGTCCTTATTTTTCCTCCTCCAAAAATATGCAAATCACCTAGTTTAAGAGTTTAATTTTAGTTATTTTCTTATACCTATCCTTCCATTTACCATCAAACACAGGTTATTCAGGAAAGTATTTGTACAAGGTTAAAAAAAAGAATTGGGTTGAGGCAGCAAAGTGATTAGGAGAAGGATGCATCATAGATTTATGTGATGATTTCTCTTAATCACTTCTGATGTGCACATCAATATTCACAGTATGGATTCTGCCCCCCTTTCTACCTGTTCTCTTAAAATGTTTTTCAATAGTATAACTATTACCTCAGCTGCCATGCCCAATAGATGCTTCCAATGATCTTTCACCATTTGTAACATTTGACAAATTGACTACTCCCTTCTTTAAACTCTTTTCTTTTTATTGGGTGACCCCTTTCTTTCCTGATTTTTCTGAACTCTTTCTGAATATCTTGTCTAGGTGTCCTGAAAATCCTACCTTTGATTCACTTCTCTCACAACTATGTGGCCGTGGATTCTGTTTATGACTTTTCTATTCCCATTTCATATTTCCTTCTTATATATTCCTATTCAGATCCATAGGTTCAATAATCTTATTTTGCTCACAAGTTCCATATTGATGTTTGCAAACCTCATCTCTCAGTTTAAGTTCAGAATCACATGTATAACTGTCTGCTGGGGAGATCATCTTGAATATCCCATAAACTCTTCAAAATTGAAGTGATCAAATTTATTATTTTTTTCTCTCAAAATGTTACATTTTGGCTAATGTCACCAGTACTCCCATTAATACTCCAAGGTAAGTATCTTTAAAGTCCTTTGAGATCATTCTATCTCCAACATCACTAAATCAAATTGCTAATCAAGACATTTTATTTCTACTTTTATTATTGTATTCTGACTTCTCTCTCCATTTGCATGGCGCTTGCCTTAATTTGGTGTCTTGTTTATCTCCTAAATAATTTTCCCACTTTCAGATTTGACTCCCTCAAATCAGTCCTTCACACTATATAGCCAGAGGGACATTTCCATAAAATAATGGCAAATATATAACTCTCCAATTTAAGTTATTTCTGTGATTCTCTATCATCATAAAACAATGAGTAACATGCAATAAGTGTTCAGAAAAGAATGATATCATTTCTAAAGCTATTAATGCTGGATGAAGTCAGGTTCACCTCTTATTCTGGATAAGTAACTGCCTCCCGAACCTCAATGTCTTCCTCCTTGAAATAAGAATAATAGTATCTCCTTCAGAAGGTTCTTATTGCAGATTACAGTAAATTATGCAGTAATATGGTCAGTAGCTTAGCACACAGAATATACTTAATAAATGTGTACTTAATAATAATTACTAATGAAGCACTCTGGACTCTTAAAAAAAAACATAAAAGGCATTAATTAGGCTACCAGAATTAAATAGTATGGACTACCCTCAAAGCAGAAAAATTCAGAATTACAGTGGCCTTGACAGTCATTTTCAAGCCACCAAGTCACTATGTGTTTTTCTACACACATAATGTCAACAGTTAATTTTGGCAGGTACACACTTATTGCACATTTCTCTGTAGAGTGAGTCTTTCTGTCAAAGGTTTTTATATTTACTCAGAAGGGAATTTGAATTTCAGAGTAAAAATTATCCCTAGGGCATCCTACACTCCAAATTCCCTTTGCTATACATGAAATAAACTCAAAGAGTTTAGGAATACCTGGATTTTTGAAAGAGTATATTTCTTCAATGTTGGAGTTGACACAAAAACCTAGGACTTTTTTTTACTACTGTTTATAACTCACAAAGATTTTGTGGCTGTAGAGACAGTGCATGGAAAGAGTACACTAAAAATGTACTCTTCAGTAGAGCACACTGAAAATGAAGGTTTAGAGAAGAGAGTTCCTCAGAGCATCAGGCTTGCATGGATGTGGGGAAGATGAGGATTAGATGCTGCTGCCATGATCCCTTATTTAACCAGAAAGAAAACTGAGGATGCCAGACATCTGAATCTGGGGCTTTCACTTTATTAGATTCAAATTTATATTCTTTAAATTTTTCTTATCAGATAATGTATAGCTGCTAGTTCCCATCCCTTTGGATTTGGAGGATAGATTCAAGTGGCTGCACAGATGACAGCTTTTAACAGTTACAGGAAACCCCTCTGTGGCCTTAGAAACTCCTTCCATTTGTTGCTTCCCAAGCCCAGTTGCCTGATTCCTCCCCAGGTGGACAACATGACCTGCTTCCATGGCTGGGCACGCAGCATGCCAGCGCAAGGAAGGTAATCTTGACAAGTCTGTTAAGAGGCAGCGGCCTGAGACTGCATCTCTGAGTCGGTGACACCTGTTTTCTCTTCCAGACTCCGGTCATGTCAGAGCACAAGGCAAACAACACTATCACTGCAATAGCTTGTCAGCTCACTGACATTATCTGTGCTCCATCTTCCCCAGAAGCAGCTGAAAGCAATAGTCTGCTTAGTCAAAGCAGAAGGTCTCACTAAGATACAGCAGAAGAAAGTGTCCTGTTTTCCTGTTTCAGAGAATGCTTTACAAAGCAAATAGCTTGAGTTCTAACCCCATCTGTGCCGCTTATAGTTGAATAATCTTAACTAAGTTACTTAGTCTTTCTAATACTTAATATCCTAATCTAAAATGGGGTTAATAAGAGATATAAATTAGATAACAGAAAACCTTACACTATAATTTGGACTTTGGGAGTTTGTTTATTCATTTAATATGTATGACTGGCTTGCCTCCACTCAGCAGTCATACAATCCTGACGAGTGAGAATTTTGATTCCACCAGGAGAGGGGCCATGCTAGCGTCAGTTGTTCTGACACAGTTGACCCCATTACCATATCCTCAGAATGCTAGAATTCTCCTTTGGGCATATTTTATTGAATATATCATAAAAGCATTTTGCTAAAATCATAAATCTCTTTGTGCAAAAGCAACGGCAGTTATATGTAATCAATGCAGAGTTATCTTTTTTTCTCAGTCTTTTTAAAACCCTATAAACTGTTTCAGTTCCCATTGTTGTTTTCCCTTATCTTTCTCCTGCATAGCCCTTTACATTTCATTTTTTCCTCCATTATCTTATTTAATTTATTTTTTAAATTATATATATGTGTGTGTGTGTGTGTGTGAATATGTATATATATATATATACACATATATATATATATATACACATATATATATATATATTTTTTTTTTTAACACATTGAATATCATGACCTAGTGGTAGATCTAAAACTATATATTTTTTTATTTTAAATTTTATTTTTAAAATTATAGTTAACATACAATATTATATTACATTCACATGTACAGCTCAATAATTCTAGTATCCATCTGACACTATACATAATTATAATATTATCAACTGTATTCTCTATGCTGTACTTTACATCCACATGACTGTTTTGAAACTGGCAATTCATACATCTTAATCCATTCATTTTTTTCACCAATATCTCTTCCATCAATTTATTCTCTGTATTTACAAGCAGTTTGTTTTCTTTATTCAATTATTTTGGTTTTTGGATTCCACATAAAACAGAAATTACAGTATTTGTTTTTCTGTCTTGTTTCTACTTTTTAGGCATAATTTGATTTGTTTCAATTCTAACCTGTATTAGTCCCTTCATTCTACTCACTTTGGACTTTCTTTCTTGTTCCTTTAAGTATAAGATTAAATTGTTCAAGATTCTTCTTGTTTCTTGTGTTAGGCCTAAATTTTCTTATTGAAATTTCTTATTTTTTCTAATTAAAGAAGTTCATTTAACATCTTTTTGTAATATTGGCTTAGTGAAGATGAACTCCTTTAATTTTTCTTGTCCAGAAAATTTTATCTTTTCTTCAATTGTAAATGATAGCCTTGCTGGGTAGAGTAATTCTGGTTGTATGAGATTGCTTTTCCTTACTTTGAAAATTTTATGTCACTCTCTCTGGCCTGCAAAGTTTCTGTTGAGAAATCAGCTGACATCCTTATGGGAGCTCCCTTGTAAATATCTAGGTGCCTTTCTCATGCTTCTTTTAGGATTCTCTCTCTGTCCATTTTAATTTTGATGTGTCTTGGTGTGGGCCTCTTTGAGTCATCTTGTTTGGGACGCTCTGTGCATACTGGACTTGTATCTCTATTTTCTTCACCAGGTTAGGAAAGTTTTCAATTGTTTTTTCAAATGCTCTCAATCCCCTGGTCACTCTTCTTCTTACAGTACCCCAATAATGCAAATGTTGGTATACTTGATGTTGCCCCAGAGGTTCCTTAAACTGTCCTCATTTTTTAAAATGCTTTGTTCTCTTTGCTGTTCTGATTGGGAGTTTTCCACTACCTTGTCTTCCAGATATCTAAATCAGTCATCTGCTTTATCTTATCTGCTGTTGATTCCCACTAATGAATTTTAGTTATTGTATTCTTTAATTCTGACTAGTTCTTTTTTATGTTTTTTGTCTCTTTGTTGAGGTTCTCATTGACTTCATCTATCATTTTATCAAGTTCACTGAGCATCCTTATAACCAGCGTTTTGAATTCTGTATCTGGTAGATTGCTTATCTCCATTTCATTTAGTTATTTTTCTGGAGTTTTGTCCTGTTCTTTCATCTGACACATATTTCTTTATTCCTCATTTTGGCTGACTCATTGTGTTTGTTTCTATGTATTAGGTAGTTCTGCTACATCTCTCAGGATTGGCAGAGTGGTCTTATGTAGTAGTTGTCCTGTGAAGCCCAATGAAACAGTCTCTCTGCTCACCTGAGCTGGGTGCTCCAAAAGTGTTCTTTGTGTGTGTTGTGTGTGCCCTCTTGTTGTAGTTGAACTTTGATTGCTGTTGGCTTGTCAGTTGGTAAGATGACCTTCAGGCTGTCTGGCTATGAGAGCTGGTTGTGACTACAGCAAGCAATCTGTTTTGTGGGGGCTGACTCCATGGAATAGGACTTGCTTTAATGGGGCTCTGGTGCCAGCCAAGTCTGCCCTTTGGATTGTCATTGATGGTGCTTATTGGTGGTCAGAAATAGCCATTGGGTATGTTCATTCTGGAGGCTCTTGAGAATAACTCTGCTACAGGCCAAGGTCAGCCACCATTTGTTTCTGGCTTGGAGATGACTAATGACATAGAGTGATCTGCAATTGGTTGCTACTTGGACTTAGAGATACTCGGGAAAGACTATGCTATAAAATGAGGCTAGCTGTCACTAGTGTCAGACTTGGAACCTTTGTTTGGAACCACAGTGTGAGCTGAGGCCAGCTTCATCTTGTATCAGGTGTGTGACTACTTACTTGAATTTACTTTCTAGGTCAACATGGGCTACAACTTATCCCATGCTTGGGGCCACCCGATGGGAGTTATGATGCAAGTTGAGACCAATTGCCTTTTTGCCAGACTTTGGGTCACTTAGCAAGACCTTCATGGCACACTGAAGCCAGCTCCTGCTTGTTTGAGTTTGTGGACCTCTGAAGGATTTAGGAATGTCCATGAGCTGAGGCAGGCCACTTGTGTGGAAATATCATTTACCTACTCTGTTGTCTTGTTGGAAGTTCTAAAACTCTCTGTTAACCCATTATATTCCTTTACCTTTTTCATCCTTCGTATCCTTCTTTATATCTTCAACACCATACTAATTTCTTAGGCTTTTCTAAAGTGATTCTGACTGTTTCATAAAGTATTTGTTGACCCTCAAGACTGGGTATGATTGTCCTTCTTTTTAAATTCCTAAGCATTTTGTTTTTATCACTCAGTCTTTTATTACAATACTTTTCTTACTCTTTACTGAGGGTAGTAAGTTTTAAGAGCACACAAACAATGTTTCTGTCAGCCCTGTGTCTTCTTCACCTAGAATAATGACCAAATTGACTTTAAAACCTGACTCCTGTTATTTTGTAAAGCTGACAGACACTATTTGTAAACTCATCTCCTCTCAATCAATGCAACATGTGCCTTAGGGGTTCAGTTTTTCTCAGTTTATTCCCCCTTCATCATATGTGACTATTACAGCCTAAATTTGCTGAATTAGATGCAAAATTTCTAATTTTCTTAACCAATTATAATTTGTCTAAGTACAAGCCATGCTCAGTAGAGATGTAAACCATGAAATCACAGAATAATAAACATTAGAGGCATTAGAAATGAAAAGGTTACGAGTCATCAGTGCTTCTAAAATATTCCTGTGAGATGGGCCACATAGACCATTTTATGGAGCTGTCTGGAGATAATCTTATTCACACATAGGAGAATTTGAGCCCTTAAGGTATAGTTTCCACTGGGTAAAGTGAATATTATTAAGAAGAAAGGTTCTCCCTCCAGTTCTATCTCTTGACCTATTCTGGTCTTATAAAGACATTCAAAATAATCTCCTCCTCCTCTTTCATTTCATATGACAACTCTTTTAAAATTGGAAAACATAGGTAATGGCTTTCACTCATGGCTTTACCACTGATTATATTCAGAAGTTGGTGCTCTCTTACTTTCAGAAGACAAAACCTTAAACTGAAAATAAAATGACTCAGAAGAAATATGAATAGATGGTTCCATTTTGCTTTTCTGATATAAATAATGTGTGACCCAAAAAATTATCTCTAAAACAACAATGAAAATTCAGTTACAGTCTTGTTACTATTCTAACCACAAAGGATACATAACTAGGTTAGACATTAAAGTTTTTTTTTTTTTTTTTCTTAAACTATGCTTGTTAATCCCTCTGCTAGAATAAAGTCCGATAGTTGGGGCATGATATTTTAACCTTTATGCATTTAACAAGCAAAAATATAGAAGGTTGAAATATACTGTTGTTAAGGTCATTAACACTGTTTGCTTCTTAGGAAATAGCTTCCTTCAATGATTTACTCCAAATACATTTTGCCTTACATATAGCCTCTTATGGACATTTGTTATATTTTTGTTCATCTTAAATTAATCAACACACTGTACTTGTACATAGTCAAGACTCAATATATACTTACTAATCTAAAGTAGTCTAGGTGAACATTATTAAGGCGAGTTCCATAATGTATCTGCTTTTTGTGTATTTAAAATTAGTAACCCAAAATGGTCAGAGAAAGAGGAAGGTTATCTGGATCAAATAAATAATGCTCCAGGAAAGAGGAAACCAGTAGAATTTAGAAATGACTTTAACACATGCGTTTCATTTTAAAAGAGGTGAACTAAGTTCATATTCTTCAAGACAACCTGACGACCTCACTGATTTTGGACAGTAGTGTTCTTATCTACAAATTTAGGGAGAGAGGACTAGGTGATATCTAAGGTTACTTGTGCTCTCAGTTTTCAGTGATTTCTGAAACTCATTTTTATTTTTTGCCTTTCTTAATAATGCCTGCCCACCCTTTCTTTTTGAATCAGTTTTTTTCATGACCATTTCCAACCGTCTTATGAACATTCACCCAATTGCCAACCACCCTACACTCTTCATACTCTACACCTTAGCCGTTTAAAATTATTACTCACATTTTTCATGAATACCATTCCTTCTGCCTAGGTACATTTGCCAGGAATGCATCAGATCCCTTAAAAGTTCAACCTCGTTTTTGAAGTGAAGCATTTTCTTTCCCCCTACCCTGTTCATAGTCCCAATTACTTTATGGACTAGCTGCCCTTTTTTCTCATCAACAGTACTTCTTGGGGATAGAGACTATCATGTTTATCTTATATTCTCAGAATTTAACCATAGCAGGGATTTGACAAATATTTGTTGAATGAATTGGATTCACAAGCAAAGTCACAGCATTGCTAATGTTCCCTCATCTTCAGACTTGTATAAGAGATTATTATAGGAATATTTTCTACCATCCTCTCCTATTTCCTTAAGTATATGCCATTTCTGAGAAAGATATGAAGTATGATCATAAATAATTAAAACCAAAGCTCATTTACCGTACCAATTTGTGATGCAGCCTTATTTAGTTTATAGTGTTTACTTGCTAGATTATCTAAGAAAAGTGAGATCACATTTTTCTAGCTATCCTGAAAAGTCATTATTGCCTTAATATTTAGGGGCACTCAGTCTATCCTTCATCAGTAAGCTTCCCTGAGCCTATGTTTTCTCCTCAATGGGGGTTTGGAACATCCATTAATTTTGCTATTAATTTCTGGTTCTAATGTTTGGAATGCATATTGAATGCTTTTTCAAATTAGTGGAGTGAATATTTTGCAATTATGAAAGTAATATTTTGTGTCAGAAGAATAATTGTTTTTAAGAATTGGATATTCAATAATAAGACATGTATGCCTAAACTGTAAGTATATGTAAAGTGATTTATTTAAGAAGAGTAATGCAAATGATCCAATTCATGGACAATTTAAATATAGTAAACATTAACTTGAAAATGTCTTCATCTTCTCTGAAGTGAGTTGACAATACATTGTGCCCTCATGAAAAATTAAATATTTACTGTCTTCATAGGTATTTTACAACATTAAAATTCTATTTGTGACTTTTATAAACCTCCCCTAGAAAATTACAAGTGAGATTAAAAGGAATTCCAACAGCCTGGGGAAGAATTGATAGATGACCTGCCACATTTAAGACAGCCAGCACTCTGCTAAGGTCAGTCCTCATATACAGCGAGGACAAAAGTGAAACACAACGTCTAGGGAGAACAGGGAGGCTGAAAGAACAAAGTGTGTTGACACCACTGATCATCAGATGCGGCTTAAGGAGAAAGACCATTTTTTAAATGTATTTTTAAATATATATATATTAGGCACATATTTATGTCTGTGTGTGTATGTGTGTGTCTATATATATACACATGTAATTTATGATATTAGTATATAATTTATGATATAGTATTTAGTGTATGTATGTGTATCCACATAAAGGTATAAAAAATGCAGTGATTAGTCCATGTCTTTGACTTATCCTTACAGGAGATTCCTACTCATTATTCTTGCTGTTCTAGTTGAATTGGTACATTTACCTTTCTGAGTGAATTTGTCAGACTAATACTGGGATCAGCCCAAGATAAATTTTGGTGTGGAGTTAACATTTAAAAAAATCATTTAAATCAGGATGGCAGGCCCAAGTGCTGGTCTCAGTGCAGCCTAGCAATAAATTTCCCTCTGGGTGCCTGAGCTTGCCAACCACCAGTCATTAGAAGTTCAAGGTTTCCATGGATACCTCATCGTGGGTACAGGTGAGATGATAACTCTGCAGAAGCTCTTTGCACAAACATGATGGCTTGGAGTTCAGTGGAGGTTAGCCTAATTAGTTACCAGAGGGAAGTGGGAAGCAGGCTTCTATATGTGGCTTCCAAAGCCCACTTTAATTAAAAGGTAAAAAAAAAAAAAGATGAGTGAAGTTGTGGAAGTAAAATTTTAATTCAGATCTAATGTTATTGCTCTTCTGGTACTATTGATCAATTCTCTATTGCCTAAAATAGAATAGATATGACCTAGACAAAGCTAATGATACACCTTTTTTTAGGAATTTTGCTATCAGTATTTGGAAATGATCATGATCTTGATATGAGTAGCTAAGTTTGTTAAGTGCCTATCTAAGAATAAAATCAATAGAATGATGAGGAAAACAAAGAGAAAGATCATGATGATATAAGTTAATGGCTTTAAATCTAGTTATGCCTGAAGCCAAATGATTTAGTCTTTCCAAATGTATGGGCTAATAATTTTTTTTTCTGTTGTTGTTGTTATTTAAACTAGTATATGTAGAGTTCTGTAAGAACAAAATAGGTCTTGACTAATACGATTGTCAAGATCTTATTTCAGCAAATATTATACAGTGATGTAAAGCATTATTGAAACTTCTTTCTGGTTCTTTTCAGTTACTGATGACTACAGGATTTACTCTGGAAAGAACCACCGTTGGAAGCAAAAAGATAAATTTTGAATTGCCAGTTTTGATGTAAACCTGATTCCTGGTGTTAATCATATTTTACATCAAATTTCAGGGACTAGATGATATTATTTGCCTCCAGAAATACTTAAAAATAGACTAAAAAGAAAAATTCTGGGCACACCAGAAATTGTGAGCAAGATACTTTTTCTTTTCTATCTCATGGAGCATGGAGGGGCACTCTAGCTGTGATTGCCTGTAAAATAGGATTGTATCTGTAAGAATGGTATTCCATTTCCTAGTTGGAGACTGAGTATTTTATGAACCATAGGATATGCTCATATTTACAGGACTATGGGGAATGAATCTTAACAAAAGGGTGAGGTGACACAGTGCACTGGGAGAAATCCAGTAATGATTTCAAAGGTAGTCAGAATTCAATAGAGGTAGAAGGCAGTCATGGCTGAAGTTCCTGGGCTTTCTTGTGGCCTATACTAGGTTTCAGAAGTAATTACATTTTTAGTTGGCCACTCAGAGACTGTCCCAGAGAGCCAAGGAAATTGGTGGCTAGGCTAGGAGATCTATTTCTTTTATTTATTCATCCAGTAATTTCTCTAGTTGGTATTTCTAGTGGTAGCATTCTTTTAGATAACTTTGGCATTGAAAGATAACCTAATATAGCACAGGTATTTCAGGTTGTTGTTAATGCAAAGACCAGCCTGCAGAGTGGTCGCGGGTATCATAGCCAGCAGAGAAGTCACAGTGATCTAGAAGTGAGCTTTCTATCCGGATAGAAGCAGATACAAATCCTTTCTCCATCTATCCCTCCCTTAGTACCCAGAATATTCACCAACTTCTGTGGTTTGATGGAACTACAGAAGTTTGATGGAACAGGGAGGGAGATGGGGGTGGGTGAGTGATAGAGGGAGAAAAATGAATTAGCATTTCCTTCCTTTGGCATGACTCTCATTCTAGACCTGTGAAACCTCAGCTCACACTCTTGAAGATGGAACTCTGAATCAGATTGTGACAAACAATAATACCTAGACTTGGTTAAATAGTTTCCTGAAATAGGATAGCCTTGAGCTAGAACTAATTAAAAACAAAAGGACTGGATAGGTATTTTTTGGAAAGAATGGATATATTGTTAATTGTCAGTATTTAAATTTCTTCTTTCCCATGCCAGCTCACAAATGGGTGGAGACTTAAAAAAGCAAAATAGATTTCATTTCTGTCTCTAAGGTAAGACTGCTCAATACCGTGCTCCCATCAAAGCGCAGATGCTAAAAGAAGAAAGAAAGTGGGGTGGGTGGGAAAGACTCAACCATCAGTTCATTTTTTTAAGTTCATTTTTAAACCAAGACATCAAATGTGGATGAAGAACTAATATCAAAAAAAAGATGGCATTTCACATGGGGTAAATGTGAAAAGCCACCTACCTGGTTCTTCTTTTCTACTTCATGGCAGAGTGGTACAATATTTTTTCGTGGACCGGCTTTTGGACATAGACTACAGACTTGCATTGCACTCATCATCTTTTAGCCTTTACAGAACCATTACCACAATGCCCTCGGTCTTTTGGCTAAAACCATACCAGCACTATTAGATTTTAAATAATATAGATTTTTTAAATGTGCTTTGCTTGCCTTCCTATCATTTTTTCTGTACCTGCCTTTCCCTTAGCTGGGATTGTCTTTTCTTTTTTTATTCCTGAATAACCAATAATCATATACAAAGATGAAATGTTGTTTTTATTGTAATGCTACTATTAACCCTTCTAAAATGAGTTCAAAGCTTTATCTTAAATACTTTGTCCATTCATTTATCATATTTATATTTTTTCCATATTTGTTTTCATGTTGATTAATTTAACTTGAAATTAAGCTCTTTGAAGGAAGGGAAGAAGCTTAGTGTAATAGTCATAAGCACGAGTTTAAAATAAAATCTTATAAACATAAATTCAAATTTTTACTCAAATCCTGGCTCAGTCACTTACGAGTTATATAGCATTAGACAAACTATTTTTCTTCATTCTGAGCCTCAGTTTATCTTTAATTCACTTATTTTTGCCCAGAAGCATGTATAGTGCTTAGCATATAGTGTCCATGTGTGTGTATAAAACTTATGATTTAAACTAATACATGGAAGGTGTTAGGACAACCTTCATTTTGAATAAGAGGAAAAAGTCATTAAACAATTTGCAAAGTGTTCTTTTACAAATAGAATTATGTTATGCCTGTTGGAATATAGCCTTCATTAATACAGTTTGGTGCTTATTGACTGGTAGCAATGCAATTCTGGGTGCATTCCCTCTCTCAAATATGAGCTGTAGTGAAAAGAATCTCATTGACCTTTAAAGCAAGGCAGGAATTAGAAATATTGACACATTTTCCTTTGTAACCTTTTTTTATGACTGTCAGCCCATATATGACTTGTTGGCATGGCAATTTATCCTAGGTCCAAAGAAATATAAAATAGCTAAAATAGGGCCCCTGGATGGTGATGGCAAAAGAAACTCCATGGAGGTTAGTCAAATAATTAGCGACTGAGGGAACTATCTAATTATGGGGCTTGATACCTTCAGAAATTAAACAACTTACTCTAGGTCACACAGCAAATTAATGAGCCTGCAAGTCTTCTGACACCATGTTCAATGCTTAAGATCATGACATTGCTCCTTGTAATATCATTTTCTTTGGCTGCAAAGAATACCTGGTACTCACATGAACTTCTTCGATGGCAAACTCTTTTGATCTTACTTTTTTGTTGTTTTCAAAATAAATATCTTCCTCCTGAATTTACTTCCTTCTTTTTTATACATTAACCCCTTGCTTAACTATATAAAGAACTCACTCAATAGCACCCTCAACTCTCCAACCTCTTATTCTTTAATACATGACTCCTACAAACTAAGTATTTGAATCCTGCCAAATAAGATTGTTCAAACCTTAGAGTGATTATTTGACAATTTTTACCTGGATCCTCAATTCTTTACAACAATTATTTTTGCTTTTTATGTGGCCATCACCTCTTTTATTTCTTGTTACTGCTTTATACCTTTACACATTTCTCCTGCCCAATCGCCATCTTCTTCCACCATCTAACAGAGCAGATTACCTGCCCTTCTACTTCACAAAGAAAATACAGATAATAGAGCTTCTCTGTCCAGTAGCCTAACATCAAACTTCTCAGTTTGTACAACATTGTATCCTTTTTAGTTCTATTAATAAGAATGGAAAATACCCCTTCTTTTAAGGCTAATTTTTTCACTTGATCTATGGATTTTATTCTTCATGACCTCCTGAAATGATTTCTTCCACTCCTTCATACCCTCAACTTTTTCTTCTTTACTGGCTTCTTTACCAAATTAGTGTGATGAATCTTCTATGTTTGAATTTCTTTTTCCTGAATGATTTTTTTATTCCCTTTGGTAATCATATAATTTTTTAGATTTGGTTTCTTCAAATAAATACTCCACATTAATATACCACTCATAATACAACTTAATAAAATTAGTCATCTACCTCACCTTTTCACTAAAACAGCTATGACAAAAGTAATGAATTACACCCAAGGAAATTGAATGTTAAAGTGGTGTAGCCATTATATACATGGATTAGAAAATTAAATATTATTAAGATGTTAATACTTGCCAAATCTATAAATTTAATGAAATCTCTATTAATACCAATGGCAAATTTTGGAAAAATGGAAAAATCCATCCTGATATTTATATGTAATCCCAAGAGATGCCAAATAGCCAAAAAAAAAAAAAAATCTTAAAAAAAAGAACAAAGTTGGAGGTCTTACACTTCAGATTTCAAAAATTATTACAAAAGTATATCATCTAAACAGTGTGGTGCTAACATAAAGACCGACACATAGGCCAATGGAATAGAATAGAGAGCCAAGAAACAAACCACATAAATAGTTAAATGGTTTTTAGCAAGGGTGCCCAGACCTTTCAATGCAGAACAGTCTTTAAAGCAAATGGTATTCAGGAAACTTTATACTCATAAGTAAAGGAATGATGTTGGACCTTTATCTTACAAATTCACAAAATAAATTAACAATGTACAGAGGACGTAAATGAAAGTGTGAAACCTACGCAATTCATAAAATAAGGGAAAGCTTCAAGACATTAGATTTGGCAATAATTTTTTGGATATTACATCCAAAGTATAGGTAATAAAAATATAGCTATATTGGACTGTGTCAAATTAAATATTTCTATGCATAAAAAGACAATAATGGACTTAAAGACAACCTACAGAATAGAAAAATATTTTCAAATCATATCTAATAATATATATAAAATAGCCTACAATTCAATAAAAAAACCCTGAAATTTTAAAATGGTAAAGAATTTGAATAAAGAGGCCCAAAAAGTACATGAAAATACACAACTTATTTTTATGAAAATGTAACAATAATGTGAATGTACTTAACGGTGCTGAACTATATATTTAAAAATAGTTAAGTTGGAAAATTTAATGTTATGTGTATTTTACTACAATTCTTAAAAATATAAGAAAAAGAATACCACCCTATTTTACTAAACAAGACTATATTATTATTTATTCCTCAAAAAGTTTTAAAATACTTGATTAATATCTCCAAACTCAAGATTATTTTGCAGTATTACCATTTTTTTCTATTTTCCATTGGATTTTGTGAAATCTAATCCTCTCTCTTCCTGATTCTTACTATTTTACCCACTGAGAGGTATTGCCCAGAGATTTGGACTCAGTCTCTTACTACTCATAGTATTGTCCTTAGACTTGCATGATCAAGGCCTTTGTCCAGGTGATCTCCACATTTAAAAGGGCACTTTTCTGTCCTTCTGGTAACATACAGTGGGGAGGAGGTTAAGATTAGATATAAACCTGGATTCCATAACTTTGTAGAACTTAATATCTGAGACCTCAAAATTATACCTGCTCAAATGCTCTTAAGTCTAACTTCATGGGGATCATCTAGTATATGATCCAGCAACCCTTCTATGGGGTGTTTATCCCAAAGACTTAAAAACATATATCTGAAAACCATATCCATAAGCAGTATAAAAAAATGCCTACTTTTAAAATACATTATAAATGTCTACACATCCACAGAAAAATAAAATTGTTTTTAGCCCCCTTCCATGAAAGGCAAAGACTAAATGTTGGTATTTTCTTAATAAATATTTATGTGCATGTAAATAAGTAAAAGTCTTTAAAACTTCTAATATTTATGAACTGATCATAAAATTTGAGGCAGAGCTGACATCTCTGACTCACTGAGAAAAACAGATCAAAAGGAAATCATATCAAACCAAAAGTAATGGAAGCAAGTTCTTTGTATATGCTTAGAATAAATGATAGAAGCAGAGCAGTGGCGTTGGGAAATAATTCCAAGTAAGAATATCAGCAATATAAACTGATGGATGGAAAAATAGTTTATTTTCTAGATCTTAACACATGGCAATTAACAATGGTAGACTTCAATAGTTAGCCGATATAAAGATACAGAGTGAAATGTGTCCTCCTTTAAGTAAATTTATTTTAAGTACTTAGTGTCATTTCTGTGCTATATTTTGGCTAAACAAAATTAGATATAATTTCTGCCCTCAATAAACCTATACTGAGTATGTAAAACACATAGTAATTATTTAAAAAAATAAATGCTATGAAAGATTTCATGAAGTTTTAATGAATACAAAAATTTGAATGCATTCTACCAAGTACGGCAGAGAAAGGAGCCTGAAGAAGTGATAACTGACCAGAGATGACAAAAGAGTTGGCATTAACTAGCTCTGTAACGAAAGCTGAATGATTACTCTATTTTATTCTTTTAAACAATTATTTTTAAAGACTCACAGGAAAATATCTTCTTCTTTTATTTTATTTAGTTTTTCTATAAGTTCTAAAGGCTACACAGAAGAGTTTGTAGAAATTGTTGGACCTGGCATGAATGAGAAAATAATGGAATTGACAATCTTACCAATGCTGTACGAAGCAATTAATCAGTGTCACTAGGAACAAATAGGTTAGCTCTTCCTTTCAGCAAAGTTAAAAGATATTTTCAAGCAATAGAACTTAAGAGAAAAAAAAATTCAGATCATTTACAGAATTTGTTTTAAGTACTTTTTTAGTGCCAGGTCTGTGCTATATTTTGGCTAAATAAAATTAGATATAATTACTACCCTCAATAAATCTATCTATATTCAGTATTCAATTAACAGTAATTATTCAATTTAGTAAAAATAAATGCTATGAAAGAATTTTATTTTAAATCTCAATTCACTTATTCCTTTTGTTTATTCATTTTTAATATCAATATTACCACGAAATAAAGGAAAACTAGATTTCTTTCTAAATGTCATTTTTGTTTTCCCACATCAAAACATTTTTTGAATGAGAAGCTTAGAGTAGATTCTAAAATTTCATGATCTTTAATATGTAGTGACAAAAGCAAAAACACCACGGAGACCATACATTTTTTTCTACCAAGTTTATATGCAAAAGTATAATAGCAGGTATTGAGACTTCAAATTATATTTTGATTTTAACGTATAGCATGTTCTTGATTATATTTTCTCATTGTATAAAAAACAAAAGAAGTAGAAAATAACTTTTTTTGAGATCAGCTTATGTATGTCAGAATAGACTAGGTTATGTTGAAATAATAGACTCTAAATCTCATTGGCACAAATGACAAAATTTTGTTACATACACTTAAATGTTTATCACAGATTGCCTGAGGTCTCTGCTCATTTTCACCACTTAGGGACCCAGTTTGTTGGAACAGTCACCATCTCTAATAAGGTCAATTACCATGCTAGAGAGAGAAAAGAGGTCTGGAAGGCCTCACAGTAGCAATTAAATGCTTTGGACTGGAAGTGACCCACATTATCTCCCTTAAAATTCACTGGCCAGCACCAATCACATGGTTCCGTACAAACAAGGAAACTGTGAAGAGTTAATCTATTAGATGTCCAGAAGGCCAAAAGCCAGGCACATTTTGTTAAGGACTGCCATAGCCCTTAGGGGCGAATATTGATTTCAGGACCGAAACAGATAAGTTTCTGGTAGCTATCTATGAATTTCATCTTTGCTCAACTTCCCAAAGCTAGTTCCTAGGGCAGAAGAAACCTAATCCACACAGTACGTTCATACTTTCACCTCCTCTGGAAGAAGAGAAATAAATTTATTTTAGTAGAGAAATAAATAAGTATAACAGGCAATAAATCAATGTAATGAGAGATGCTTTAAAAACTCAAAGGTGGGTTTAGCTTACTTTGGAAATAAAATGAACAGCTGCCAATGCTCTGGCTTTTGGGTTTAATGCAAAGCAGAGTAGGAAAAGGCCATAATGATCGAGGAAGGACTCTACTAGGAAGAATGGCTTCTGAAGAAGGATGTTTCTAGATCTTAGGAAATGTAAAATATATAAACAACTGGAAGAGAGAAAATCAAAAGGTGAAAAGGGAGCTGAGAATAAGGATAGACAACAATTTTTATTAGATTATTTCATTTTTCACTCATTCAGTAATTACTTGTCCTCTGATATGTACAAACACTAATAGTTTGTTCTAGACACAGAAAATATAAAATAAACCCAGTCTTTTTCTTCATGGAACTTACTGGCTCATGGAGGAAATGCCAATATTATCATGATAATACTTCACTTTCACTGAAAACTTACTACAAACTCATTTTCTGCATTCATAAAAATTATACAGTAGAAAATGCCAGTTTTATCAAATACATTCTCTCTGAGAACTAACTTTATGAGATCATACTATTATTATGCCCATTTACAGACAAGGACATTGAGGCTTAGAGAGGATTAGTAATTTGCTGAAAGTTTCAAAGTAGAGTCTAGATTCAAATCTAAGGATTCTGACCCTTCATCCCAAATGCTAATTGTTGCATTACAAAAAACCAAAAAGAAAAAAATAGCACAGATAAGTCCTAAGCAGAAGTTTAAGATGAGGAGCCATGGGAAGGTCAGTAAGAAGGAAAGTGACATTATCAGAGTTACATTTTTGGAAATTTCAGTGTGTAGGCTAATAGATCTTAGGGGGTCTAAGTAGAAGAAAAAAAAGCATAAGTATTTTTAGAAGTATTTTGAAAAAAACAATAGTGGTTTGGATGAGGGTAGTGGTAGAAGAAATGGTGGAAAATGGTCAGATTCAGGACATACTTTGAAGGTATTGCCCACAGACTGCATGTGGGTATAAAAAGAGAAAAAAGATTGTGCCTAGTTTTGTGGCCTTGTCGATTGAATTAATGGTATACTATTTTCTGAGATGGAGAAAAAAAATGACTGGAGAAATTTTTGAGGGTAGAAAAAATAGTGTTCAGAAATCTTTAAGTTTGAGGTGATATTAAGAAATGTCAGTCTGGCAATTAGAAACACGTTTCTGGATTTCAACAAAAGGAAAAAAAAACTAGAGACATAAATTCAGAAGTCAACTGCATACAGATGGTATTTAAGCCATGGTCATTTCAACATTTACAGATCAGGATAAACAAACCTAGGAGACTCAGAAGCAATAAAATAGGAAGACAAAGTAAAGAAAAGACTCCTAGAAGCCAAGTAAGGAATGCTTCAAGTTTCAAGGGGGAAAAAAGTGATCAGTGTAGCTTATATGTCAAGTAAGTTAGGCTATGAACTAAGATTCGATTCAATATTACTAAAAATCCTTGGCAATATTCATCTTGTCATTTGGTTAGAGGTTCACACATCATATCTGCTTCATTGAAGAGTTTAGAAACATAGCCTTATTCCACAGTCTTATTCTGTCTGTGGAATGTAGCATTAACAAAAATTGAATTTTCACTGTTTATTCCCATTAAAGAGGCTGGCTACGTTCTCCTAAAATCATATCCTTGCCAGGAGTAGTGTCTAGTTCTTGTGCTAACTATAAGATTAAGTTCATTATATACATAAAAAACTAGAATCTATAAATACTAGCAAATGTGAGTCTAGTATTTGGTCATTGTGATATAACTATTTTAGGAAGTATAAACTATATAAACTCTAACTTTATAATAAAGCAATCAGAGATATGCAAATTTTATTTCATGAAATGATTGCCAATACATAAAAACAGTGGCACTGTCCTATCTACAACTTTATCAACTATTTCCCTTCTTTTTTTTTACTTGCAAATTGGTTTTCACAGAAACTGTTTTTGGGATCTGTCCTGTAGCTACCATCAGGAACTTTACTATTTAAAGCCCTCATGCTGTCTGTGGTGGAGGCTGTGCTTTTAGAGCAAAGGTGCAGAGAGGGACTGATGTATGTCCATATGTACTCTAAAACCATATCATTAAGTCCCTTAGTTAATTAGGTCTGGATTACACCCTTTAGCAGTCAGAACAGGAATTATATGCTCATTTCCTCTTTCATAGTGTCACCAAAAGAAAAAAAAAAATCTTTACAGAAAATATGACAGCTCCAGTTGGTAACTTTCCAACAATTAAGAGAACAGACAATTCTAGTTAATCCATGGAAATTTTACTGTCAGTCATTTCTCTTCTGTTTTTGATCTATTAACTTTGTAAAGAATCTTAGCATGTGATCACTAATGATTACTTATATATGAATATCTACTGGACTTTTTATAGGGAAATTTTCTAAAATATACAGACACTGATTAAGAGTGACTCTTAAGAAAACCAAGACATTTTTCTGGTGAACACTTTAAATATATTTTGAAATAAAATGACAGTATAGATACACGGAGTTACCTCACATTTTAGAAGCCTTTCACGTCTAGAGCTTCCCTCAGCAGCACCATACCATTGACTTTTCAGTCACCATTGCCAGTTCTCCACTTGGTGCCTGTATCCCTTCCCTTGAGTCTGAGATACTAAAGATTCCACATAGATTTAAACATTCCAAACATCTAAATTTGAATAACCACTTTTTAACTTAATATACTTTCATTAGCTATTTTGTGAGCATCTTAATGCTTTTGAGAACTTTCACCAAAGAAATGGGAAAAGACAGCACCCAAAAAGAGGCAATAAATTTGACTGCTTGTTAGTCATAGCACTAAAAAAAAAAGAAAAATCTCCCTGCACAAGAGATTGGTTATGAAACATTAAACTCATTGTTTGACTAGAAACTCTTTGTGACTTCTCTGTGTAACCCCTTCCCCCACAAAAACATTAACACAACCAGTACAATTATAAAAATAAGAAGTTTGACTACTATTTTTGGATCCTAAAGAATAAATTAAGAAATAAATTAAGAATTCATTAGAAAATTTACTTAAGAAAAATTGCTATTGTAAATTCATTCTTTCCCTCTTTGAGATATAAATTTTCTACAACTCAGGGATGTTATTGTTATGGGCCTGGGAGCCAACTCTTTGAAATGTAATCATTAAGAAATATAGGGTGCCTGTCTCCCAATTTCTGTTTAAGGTTAAGAACCTACCTTCATAAATGACAATTAGCAAACTCAGATGGCCTAATTCCATTGACAAAATTCCCTCCAACATCCTTCAGTTGTTTATCCATTACCTCATCCCAGAGTTTAAAAATCCTTAAGTTCATTCTCCCTCTTTACTGCAATAGTCTTGACTCCTAATGTGAGTCTTGGATAGTCTTTTCCGTTTTTAACAATGCCTGGTGCAAATTTTCTTACAGTAACATAGCATGGATGGTAGAAGACATGATTGAAATATAAATATTATTCTGATCCTATAATCTGTTTAATAAATAGAAGTAAAAATATACAAAATAATTAGTAAAATGTAAGGATAAAAAAGGTTCTATGAAAGAAGTCAATGTGACTTAGAAATAGTCTAAAAATAAGAGGATTAACTAACACCTATGTATACCCAAAAGTGGTGATGGGCAAAAAGCACTTCTAACTTTGCCGCTGACTGTTCTGTAAACTTAAGTTGGCACCTTGGATTCCTCATCCATGAAATGGGGAGAATAGCTGATTTAACTATAAGACTTAAAAATAGCAACAATTATTAAGCATTTATGATGTGACAGGTATAACATTCTAAATGCTTTACATGTATTATTAAATCGTTCAATTCTCACAACAACTTTGGGTCGGACTATTTTCATCTCTATTTTACATATGAGAAAATTGAGGTACAGAGGTAGTACCTTCTGATTGAGGTTATCACCTCGCTAACTGTGACTGACCTACACTGAGGCCCCAAGGACATACTTTATTGCTTACTTCACTAAAATAAAATCTGTGAAAGTGCTTTCAAAGTGAGAAAAATCAAATACATGGAAAATAACATACATATAAAAATAAATGAATGTCCACTCTGAAAAAAAAAAAAGAAAAAAATATTGACTTCTGAAATTTCTTTGACTCTATATATTCTGGTATGTGGGGAGTAACATACATTAACTCTGTAAATTATCATTTCCTGATTTTTTTTCCAGTTTCTACTTTCTAAAAGAACACAAATCTGTCCTTTTCTACCTATTTGAAAACTCTTCTTTAAAATCTACATTCTTGTATCAGAAGTGTCATCTCTCTGTGAATGATTTTCTTCATAATACTGAGAAGGACAAATGGGAATTTGTGCCTTTTCTCCACTGAAATCAAAGGAAAGAAAGCCTTGGAGCTGTGAGCCATTCCTTTTGTTTACTCTGCCTGGCCACCAGCCCAGAGCAGCCTCTTGGTTCCCTTCCCGAGAGCCTCAGCACAGCTATTTTAAAGGTCAGGTCTATGCTCCACACATCTGTCACCATATTTCATATGATTTTCACACATCAGAGATTGTCGAATTGACCAGGATTATTGATAAATATTGATAGTTGTGTATGAAAATGTACTAGTGACTATAAGCTAGTATTGATTTGGGAAATTTTTATTTTCTTGGTTTACTTCTTGCTCTTTGCTTTTCAGTTATTTGCATACTTGTTAACACAGCCTGTAGGTCAAACAAGGACAGGAAGAGCTATGCAAACTTAAATAAAATCATTCAGGTATAGCTGTAAACAAAGCTTTGACAAGGTTGAGCTAGAATGACAGATTTCTGGCTTTTGACTTAGTGATGGGGCAATAGGTAATTTTCCTCTTTTTGAATTGTTCTATTGTCTTTTTTTAATAAGCCAAATTTTTTTTTATATTTGTGAATAGAATAGTAATAAGAAAATCTTGCAAATATATTAAATGTTAGCTTAAAGTTTCACAGAAGTAAAACAGTTCAATATTCTTCAAAACATAAGCAAACGGGAAGTTTTTTGGTATGTTCAATATTGATTTTATCTGGATTCCAAGGATTGAATTAACCCTAGGAGTCTGGAAGACAGCTATTTAACCATGAATTCCACAGACATTAAGTTTGGCTGTTCAAAATTGTCTTTTATTTCCATGGATTATTATAACATAATAATTTTATTGCTCATGCATTGTTGAGTAGAAATATTTTATTGAGCACCTAAAATACTCCTAGTCCTGAGTGTTATGTGATGTATTACTAGGCTCTTTCTCACTAAATTGTTAACTACACAAGCAGTAAGATGATCCATTATTTTTAATGTAAATATTTGTCACATTTAATTTCTTATTCATATATATGGCTGCTTAGCTGGCAAGATGATAGATAATAAACACATACATACATGTAATATAGGACAGCAGTACTGTATAAATCAATTCAGATAAAGAATAGCATATAAAATACCATCCAGGCTATAAAACAAATGTTCTAAGAATAGTCTAAAAATTCTGGAGGTCAGTGTACATAAAATGTGAATGTACACAGGAATTAAAAAGTGGATAACTCTAGCAATTTTGGTTTTAAGCCCAAGTACAATGTGGCCACCAAAATAATCTAAATGTTTCCATGACAAGACAGAGAGCCCTAAACATAGGGCATGGAGAATGTGAAATCTTTTATCTCCTGAGGGAAAAGTAAAGTGTCAGAGATAGGTACAGAACAAGCATGATCTAGGGAGCCTGGAAAGGAAATAATCAAAAAAATCTCATAACAAATTAAGGTGAGAAACAGAGGACAGTCTTTGATGGATACACCACACATGATCAACCATAGGCCAATGGAACAGCTAAGTTACTCCAAGAATTCAGTTTGTACTTATAAAGTCTACAGAGGCTTATATTTGAGATACTTGTAAGATCCACTCCTTTGGCTCTAAATATTAGTGCCTTATCAAATAAATGCTTGCTCACATTCTAACATGAAAAATGGTATGTGACACAGTATATATTAATCAAAATACTAAAGAAATTGAGAGGAAATGAAGATAGGGAAGGCTGGAGTGGTGAGAGAAGGCTTCACGCAGGAAATAGAACCTGAACTAGGCACTGCTAAGTAGGCAGAAGTGGACAGGCAGAGTGGTGAGGGAAAAATCAGGGCAAGGAAATCTCAAGGAATAAAGGCATGGGCAGAGCAATGAGGGAATATCAGATAAGTGGAAGGAAATGAAGCTTTTTACATAGGTTGGTCCAAATTATTATTTGTCCTGTGCAATTTTAAATGCACTTCTAAACACTAATCTTAAGGGTAATAAAAATTATGTGATTTTTGTAACTGAAATGATAAATAACAAAATTGCTATTTCAAGAAGAAACTGTTAATTTTTTAAAATTTGCTTTTTTTTTAAATTATTAAAAAGGCTGCATGGAGGAAACAGTGGTGCCCACAGCCTGAGTGAGGTTTACATGTGAAATGTCTGTGTTCATAGTTGGATTAAGCTCTACTGAGTTCTGCTCAAAGCATCCAGTGAGCATTTATGAGCAGTGGTTTGGAAAGAGGGAGAAGAGAGTAATTTAAGTTTTCTCAAATATCAGGCAAGTCTCATAGACTATAACACTATATCTGTCAATGCCAACTTCACATTAAAAACAATTTGTGAATATTGGGTGAACAGAAACATAAGAGCAAGATTATAACCCAGTGGAAGGTGCCAGCTCATCTATGGCAGTCATTCATTATTCCTTTTTGAATAATATGTTTGTTCTTTGAACTCATGGTTAATCATTATAAATCATGTATTTGTAGCTATTTAAAGAAAACATTCAGTGGAAGAAAATTCCAAAGAATTAACAATGGCAAAGACATGTTTTCCTTGTTTGCTAGTAAATTGGGATGAACACAGTTATATACATTTCTCATTTTCATATGGACCACACATACTTTGTTCACAGTTATAATCTTTTATTCACATTTTCATAGTTTCTCATATCTCCTTTGCATATCTAAATTGTACATATGTTTCAAGGCCAAACTCAAATTATGCTCTCTGCATAAAAGTTCCTTGACAATCCCAGTCATCACTAATATCTAAGATTTTTTATTTTGACCTTATAATGGAATGACATATTAAAGAAATGAAATAGTATAGTTCAGAACAGAGGTAATATATTTGGATATACTAGGGTTCAGACCACAGTTTTGCTATTTTCTTTATGCTAATCAGGCAAATTACTTAATCTCCCTTAAGCCTCAAATTTCTTGTTAGAACAAGAATGATAACAGTCTTCAGGGTTGTTATATAAATCGAATGAGATCATTTTCTTATATGTTTTCATGGTGCTTGACTGTAAACTCTCACTAAATGTAAAACATTTTTAGTAGCAAAAATAATAGTATTATTATTTGTCTACCAAAATGAGAATTTAGTTTAAATAGAATGACTATTTTTGATAGTCACTGTGACTACAGTGCTTTTCCTGTCAATAAAAACCCTATTTGTCAATATTCAGTTCAAATTTTACGTGAATCATTGAGTCTCAAATACCTCAGTAACCATTAATTTTTATTTTTTTACTTATTCTAGTTCATAAGAAGTTACTGTGAATAAAAAAAGGGCTATGCAATAAACCTGATAACCTTTAGGAGCGTGGTACATGGCAGGCCTGACAAACTCAGAGACTAAAATCTCAAATTCCTAACTGGGTATGTCATAGCAGATAGTCAGGTCTCAGAGATCAACCTTTACCTTACGTGATCTCTGTCCATTGTTCGTATGCATCTAGGATAACATATCTTAGAAATGTCAAAGTAATTTTCTTTTTCTACCTTTGAAGCACAACTGCTGGCACCAGGGCACAAGACCACTGAACCCTCTCGTTGTCATGTTGTTTACCGCGTTCCATCTCTATGTGCTGTAAAAGTTAATTAACTGTCTTGCACCCGCCATGTAATAGTATGTATTTTAATTTTTGCCTTTTATCTAATTCTGAAGATTTCCTATCACTGTGCTTTCTACTGCCTCCTTATTCTTCCACCAATGGATTTCACGTAACCCTTCTTACGCCTCCTTTGATTCTAATGTATAAAATAAGCGACAAGAGTGCCATTCTGTGGAGCATTTTCTCAGTCCATTGAGATTTTGCTTCCAGGCATATGTCATCAGTTTGGTTCAAATAAACTCATAAAAATTCTCAGCAGATTAGAATGTTTCTTATGCTGACGTTACACAAAACTTTAGCTATATGATTTATAGAATATAGAAAGTGCTTTGATTCAAACAAACAGGCTTGAATCCTTTCTCTGTTATTTCCTGGCTATATATTTTTAGGCAAGCAACTATAATTGATCCAATATATGGGACTCCCCAGGTTCCAAATGAGACGATCCAAAAGAAGTTTTGAATTTATAAACTGAGTTACATATTTGCTTATAATATTTAATTCTAAATTTAGTTGTAGATTTAAAGGCATCTATTAAAAATAATGTCCAATTTATAACCATTTGCATTTTTTGAGTTGTGAGATCATATCCCTAAGAATCATTAAATCAATGTTAATATCTTAGCCTCATTTTTTTTCAATTTAAACCAATTCTAACTATAAACATTTAACACTAACTGTGACTGAAATTTTTTTCAAGCTAGGAATAGGAATAAGGTAATTGAGACAATACTCCAAATTTTGAGTGATATTGAAGTATTCAACCATAAGTCTGTTCTTTTTATAAGGGGCAGTTTCATAGTTGAGCATATGTGGAACTTATCCTCATTAGGCATCAGTAATGTCATTTATAAAATGGTGTATCTATATCTACAGTTATAGAAATGTTGTTTAGTTAACTAAATAAAATGACATGTAGAACACCTGGTATTGTGTCTAGCACATTTTTTTATTCTTCATATATTTTAGAATTTTAAGAAGTCACAGTCATCATCAGAGAATAAAGATGCCCAGAAAACTTGCCCAAGGCAATGTAGCTAAAATGAAAACCCAGAATTCTCAAATACATATTTAGTTCACCCTTGGGTAAGCAATTATAAATGCCTTTTTAAAATTTAATACACTATAGATCAAAATAAATCATTTCAGAACTAGATCAGTAGAATAATAAGTTATAGCAGATTTAAAAAGAGGAAAAGAGAGGTGAATGGCCCATATGGCATATGGGGATTAAAAAAAAAGTCAATAATTAGGAAATTGTCCCAGAAATACAACTAACAAGGAGAACCAATGTATTGACAATTATTTTATCTGTTAGGACTTTTAGTTTGATAGTTGTTTGATTCCTATTAGTATAAGTTTTAGTTTTCTAGTACACAAAGGATCTGAATTTATTCTGATCATGTTTGACCTTTTTAATGAAAATAGTTTGCTAATAAAAATAGTTTAATTAAATATCTGCATTTTATGTGTACTCTTATTTACTTATGACATTTGAAAATGAACTCATTATTAAAGAAGTAAATATATGTATAAAAGTATTTTGTATCACTACAATTATACCTTATAACTATTTGGTATATTTGCTTGTAATAGAAATTAAAATAAATTCACTCATTAAAATACATTTACAACTGTTAAAACATACAGATTTTAAAATATAAATGTATATTTTTATGGCCTTGGCTTTCTCTGCTAGTTCACACAGCACAGTTTTGGAACACATGTTTGGCAATTAGATAGGATCCCAACTCTTAAGTCTCAGGTCTGACAATTGTCTTGTTTTCATTGTATTATCCCAGTAGTATTTATCACTAGTCTTTTATAAGAACTCTTTGCCTTAGTCAGAAAGAACTCCTCGTTCTACCCATACATCCTTATAATAATTCTCAACATTATGACTTCATTACACCTGAAAAGCCTTCCTTTCTTTCCATCTGTCATACTTGCCTACTTTTCATATTAAGTCCTATCACTGCAGAGATTTTTTCCATGACCCTATTTGCTCTCCCCTCACCTTGTTCAAATTTATATGGCTCTTATTATCATATTAGGCCACTGCAGAAGTTCAGAGAAGAATGAAGTCCAAGTATCATGAAGTTTATACATTGTAAGACTGAAAACTTGAAGGGAAAAATTTAATTTCCAGGGGAGGAAAATATGTTTATTTTAGCTTACATTGCCTGTGCTTTGGTGTTTTATCTAAGAAATCATTGCCAGCACCAATGTCAAGGAGCTCTTTTCCCATTTTCTTCTAGGAATTTTACAGTTTCAGGTTTTGCATTTAAGTCTTTAATCCATTTTGAGTTAATTTTTGTGGTGGTTTAAGATAGAGGACAGAACCCCACTCTTAGAAATTATTGAGAACCTTATATATATTTTGTTTATATATCATATATTATTATTTCCATGTTATAAATGAAAACTGATATTTCCATATTATAAATTAAAACAGACTTTTAAAAATATTAACACATTTAATAATAGTAAACCCTATTATATATAATCATATTGTAAAACAATGTTTTTGTTTTATATTTTTGCAAACCTCTGTTTAATGAAAGACAGCTAGATTTTCTTATCTGCTTCTGCCAAGTTGATTTTATGTGTAAAGTTGACAGGAATAAGGAATGCTTGGTAAAACATTTCTAGGTGTGTCTGTGAGGGTTTTTCTAGAATAAAAGGTTAACATTTAAATTGGTAGATGGAGTAAAGAAGATCTACCCTCACCAGAACTAGTGGGTAGCATCTGTTGGGAGCCCATATAGAGCAAAAGGGCAGAGGAAAGGCAACTTTGTTCCTTTTGTTTAAGCTAGAATATCCATGTTCTCCTGCCTTCAGACAGCAGACTCGGACCAGGCCTTATATCATAGGCTCTCCTGATTCTCAGTCCTTTGGACTCTGACTGAATTATACCCCTGGCTTCCCTGGTTTTTCAGATTTCAAACAGCAGATCACGGGACTTCTTAATCTCCAAAATCCTGTAAGCCAATTTCTATAATAAATCTCCTCTTATACATATTTATGTAATCCTATTGGTTCTGTTTCTCTGGAGAACTTTGACTAATATAACTTCTTAATTCCATATTTACCAATATGTTGTTTGGTTAAAGTGTACAGTGAACATCTAAACTCACATTGATATGTAGGTGCAAAAGGGAGGAGTATTTTCCTTTTTAGTTGTGGGTGTTCCCATTTGATACTGTAGCAAAACTCAGCAAGGGTAGTTAGTTTCAATGTGGTAATCTGAGACCAACTCAAAAACCTATACTGTTACATTTAGAATTCATTAGTCAATGTCGAATTTTGAATGAATATTTGTCATTGGAAAACATTGGTTTACTGACCTAATTTGAATTTATAAATGTTGACATATAAAATATCAAGAAGCCAGGATCACTAATATCACTGCTGAGTCCATTGGAAAAGTCTTTAAGTGTTGGAAAGCTATCCAGCTCCCTGTGGTCCATGTAGATTTTCCAAAATTCTAATTTTTATTTGAAAGTTTGATACGCTGTAATTTGTTTTTCTTGATGTACAAGTTCATTCATTCATGTTTTTTTAGAAAATATCCACCAATACCAAAGTCTAAATAACCATAATTTTAATTGGTCATTATTACAAGTAAAAAATGGTCTATAAGCTAAGTGGCTAATTTAGCATGCCAATGAATTGCACAAGTGCTTTTCTGGGAGGTAACCATCTAACATTAGTATGAGAAGAAGTACTGTATGCACACATCATTTCCTCATACAGAATATTCAAGAGATATACTCAAGAGTAGAGATTTAATAAAAGTAATAATATATACCGATTTATCTAAGATATTCATAAATGAAACTGAAATATTTTTATTGTGAGTGCATGCTGGTCAAGAATAAAATAATCACTAGTGGAATTTGGCAGTACCATATTGATTTTTTCTAAGTTACCAATAGTTTTATCTACCATAATCTCTGTACCATTAGTGCACATGTCAACATGGAAAAAAAGAAAAAAGAAAATACTGTACTGTTTTTATCTTATTATAAAAGAGTTTGACATTATGGATTCTCTGAAATGGTCTTGGAGATCCCCAGTGGTTCTGGTACTTTGAGAACCACTCTTAGATGTGGTCTAAGATCACATCTACATTGGGTCATCAGTGTCACTATTTTGTCCGAATATTTTTTTTTTCATAGACAAAGCAGTGCCAGCAGTCATAGAAATGTGTCCTTTCATAATCAGAAAATATTTATCTCCTCCTTTTAAACACAGGAATGCTATTTACAAAGGGCTCTTCTAGCAGAAGTTTCCCTAGCATTTGCCTTCTATTTTACATCTGTTAATCACTTTGAGCTTCCAACTCAATTAGGATCAAGCACAGACTTGTACATTGACAAGTAGCTAATGACTATTCTTGACTGTAATCCCCTGTTCTGTGAAACCACTTTGGTTCTCAGCTATCAAATTATTTCTTCAAATCAATTTATTTCAGTTTTAGAAACACATAGGAGTATATATTAGGAATATATTTTTAAATCACTGTTGTTTTTCTCCATTTCCTCTTTTGAAAAGATTATTTATGAAGCATGGCACTCTGGCAAGAGGCAGAACCTATATTAGCATACAGCAGACAAATTTCAGAAGAAAGGCAATACCCCAAGAAAAAAAGAGAACATAATAAAGAGTAGAACACATATCTACCTGATAGTTGATAGAAAGGCATTCTAAGTACACATACAAAGAAAAATAAAACAATTTTAAGAGAGGAGATAAGGAAAATTGCAAATGTCAGTGAATGGGATGCTTGCTTTAAAACACTGTTTAAGATGAAGAAAAACAAATGCAAAACCCCTATTCTAATAATCTCAACATCTTGGAAAAACCACTTATCACAACTGTCAGTAGTCCAATAAAGATATATATATATATATATATATATATATATATATATATATATGTATAGATTCCTCACCTCATTTTGTAAAGGTTAAACACTTAATAGTGAATATAACCATTATGGTATTTCGTGAGATGAGAGAAGTAACCAATTTGTCAGATAATTCAGGAAGCTACGTGTGGTGTTTGACATAAATGACCCAACATGACTCCTCATGAGAGTTGCCAGATATGATGCTTAGAAACTATAGTTTAAAAAAGGGAAAAAAATTAGGAAAACTGTCTTGGACTTCTTATTGTGAGGGTATCATTACCTTGTCATAAATATGTGTGTGTATGCACATATATCTTTGTTGGAGAGTTTTACTATTGAATTTGTTTCAAATGAACATGATTTTAGTTTTTAATGAACATGCTTTTTCTGTTTTCTTTAAGATTCAAGAAGATAAAGTTGTCACATATAGACTGAAGCAGAATAGGGCAGATATAGTTCCAAAGGTGACTATATTTATGAGCCATAATATTAATTTTTTTAAATTTTCTATTAAAATTTAATTCTGGTTATCACCTTAAAAGATAATAAAAATGGTGGAGTTATTTTGTATTTCTTTTACGTAGAGCATGTCTGTTGCCAACTAATTTACAAATCTACATTTTTTTTATATCTTAGCCCCATCTTCACACATTTATAACTTCCTTACAATTTGAATGCCCTCAATTTAGACATCCTAAGATGTCTCTAATTTTCCCTCTTGCATTTTCTACTAAAATAATATTCAACTGAACAGATGGATCAATAGGCATATGCATCTTTCTCCTTAGACATACATCTCCTGCCTAGTTGAAGGTTGCATGGCCCTCTAATGAAGAAAAAAATGAGATTAGAAGACAAGCTTACACCAAAAAATCTTAATTTTTCATCACTAACTTTTGAAGTTTATTAACTTATTTCAGTGCCTAGGTGTCTAGAGGCAGAATACTTAAATAACATATTATCATACCATAAATGATCACACTCATGTCAAAGAAGCTGAGACCTATTTACTTTCTATTTTACCACTCTAACCAGGCTGGCTCAGTCTTCCCAGGTAATAATAGGACAGAGAAGACACCATCAACAACTGCCCAGATGACTCCATTACTGGCATGTCAACTGACAGGAATCCAGAGTAGTGATCCTCCATGCTTTCTCAACCTAAGGATTACCTCCCTACATGCTGTTTATTGCTAGTAGAACAGGCAAGTCAATGTAGCAATACATCTATATTCTTTGGTCATTGAGTTAACTTGAGTCAGTGGAGAAAGCAGGACTATAGTATCCTCAAAGTTATTAAATATGTTTGGATTAGTATACCATATTCATATAAGATAACCCTCTCCTCTTTTCTTCTTTGTCTTAACACCATGAAGTATTTTACTCAGTATGTTCATCAGTTGTCTATATCACACTCAGAAAAATTCTACTGTGTTGCCTTGACCATTTTAGATGTGCACCTTAACTTCCTTGTTTTACCATTTAGTCAGAATATGGCAGGTGGTTTTGTGTCCCAAACTACTCTATAGATGCCTGTGTAGCTAATCTTTCTTTGTGATATGTATTATGTTTGGTACTTAGTACTGTTTAGTCACTTTAATTCAGTTCTTGATATTTACAACATCAGTCATGTCATGTAACCAGGCTAAACTCTCAATTACTTCTGTTTTCCAATCTGTCCTAGTCTACCTATGTTCAATATTACTTGTAATAATAGCATAACCAAAATGCTACCTTCCATTTGCCTTGTGATTTATATACAGGAAAACATTGTGCTTATTATCAGACAAGTGATTCAATGAAGTAGGGAAAGTAGGGTTTATAGTTTACAAATAAGAACAAAAAGGAATGTATAGATTACGTGCTATGTTTAAGCTTATGTACTGAATCTCTAGTGAAGCCAAACAAAATCCTACTTCAAGTTGAATGTCCTTTTCATTATACTGCCCTACTGCACAGATTGACCTTTTTAACTATAAATTAATTTGTAAAATAAGTACACACACCCTCAAATCAAGTTCTTATTGGTGATCTGACATACAGCAATTTCCTGATTAATGTCAACTTTGATTGAAAGGTCTAATTCTACTCCTCTGCCCTTCTGTACATAATTGTAGTAAAAGTCATGTTTGTTAACTTTCTTTCCCAGGTAATAGTGGATTATTCAGTATTTTTATCCAAACATTGGGGGAAATATTGAAGTTTAAAAACTCTCCCTCCCTGCAAACCATCTCAGTGTTAACTTGAAGCCTTTAAAATGTGTTTTAATTCTGTTTTTATTAGTTTCCAGCTCCTTCTTAGAGTGGTTTGAATTCATTCCAGTATCAAAACAACGTAGGAGTATTACAAGTGGTCCCTTCATATGTGTAAGTTATAGAAGGAAGCAGTTCTATGTAAAATAAAATTTCATCTTGCATTTTATCCATAAATGATTCTAATCACATTTAAGCTTTTTTTCTCTATACTGCTCATCATTAATTATCCATTTAAACATAACTGTTTTACTTCTTAGCACCTTGTAGAGGATATAGGCAATTTTAACCACTCCCCATAAACTATACCTATCCTTTCTATCTAAAAATCTACTCCATCATTTAAAACTAGCTCAAATTCTAGCAGCTCCATAATGCCCATCCTGACTTCACAAAATTCAGTCTTCTTTATTACCTAAATTATTTTATTATTTTTCTTTTTAAATTTGATTGGTCTTAGCTAGAGAAATGAATTTAGGGGACTTTGACATAGTAATGCTAAATAAAATAATGAAACAATAAGATCACCTATTAATTGAGAGAAGTTAGGGGGAAAAAGTCTGAGGACTGGTGACATAGGAGAAACAAAAGGAAAAATGATTAAGAAACAGAAGATTGAAAATAAAAAAAAATAAAAAAATCAAGCAAAAGAAAACATTTCAAGGAGGAAACAGTGATCAGCTATGTCCAATACTGCTGATAATCATGATTCATTTTTACTCTCATACTTTTATTATCTCATTGAAGGAGATGAGAATGAAGATTAACCAAAAGGTTTCTTTTTTTTTTCTTTCCACATTTTTCTAGGATAGCCTCATAACTTTTAGGAAAGCCTTCTCTCATATCCAAGCTCTTTTGTATTTTTCATTAGTATTCCACAGTTTGTACTATTTCTGATACTGTCATATGCTCATATTTTCTGGGATCCCCACTTTAGCATTTAAGTAGTGTACATAAAAAGATACAGTAATTTTATAAGCCTACATTTTACCCCCAAGAAAACACTAAACCCTTCTCAGTGAGGCCAGACCCTCTTCCTTTTTCTCCTTCCATTTTGCCCATCAGGGAGCTATGCCAACTTTACCACTCAGACACATTCAGTAAGAACTCAGCAGAGAACTACACCAGGCTCAGTGAGTTAACTGTGCTAATCCTGGCTCTTACCCTGACTCTGGTAATATCAGTCAAATCCCTTGTTCTTTTTACTCATTAGAATCCTTATTTTTAAAGTAGAAATGTCTACTTAGTTCAAATCAAAGAAGTCATTTGTATGATATCACATTGAATAGTATAAATCATTGAATAACCTATTGTATCAAAATAATGGCTTTAGCTAATTAACTAGTCAGTTTTGCATTAATTATCATTGCTTCTACACTACTTCTAAAATTATTCTAACAATTTTCTTGATTATGGGTAGAAATGTAAGCTAATATTGGTTTGGTCTTTGTTTGTTTGTTTGTTTGTTTGTTTGTTCTTTAGGTTAAATAGGAGGTCTTAAAGCCACAGTTTAGACTTCTGATTTCTATTTCTGATTTTAAAAATGGTTTACGTAGATGTCTCAGTGCAAACATTTAAAACAAAATTAAAAAAAAAAACAAATTGAATAAAGGAGACGGAATTGTTGTATAGTGCATTTTTATTATAGGCAACAGTTCATATTGCATAGTAAAATTGATCCATATCATGTCATTTATCAAAAAAGAAATGAAAAATCTTTGAGGACTGCATGTTAACTGAGAAGGGGGCAATTTTTATTTTGAACATTATAAGAATACATAATAAAAAATGATGAAAATAACTGTCAAATAAGTTGACAGTAGTGAGAGGCATACACCATTTACAGAGAAATCTTGAATATGTCAAAGGCTGTAGAAAAATTGACATTTACATTTTAAATGTTTTGTCCTTCCTTGAAACTAAGGAGAGGAACAGGCAAGGGCATCTACATCTGCTCCTGACCACAGCAAGCAGGTGTGGCAGTGTACAGTTCTCTTGTTGACTTGTCTTTCATTAGGCATCTTTATGAGGTGGATACTATTATCCTTGTTTTTTCTGAAAACCGAGACTTGAGTTCATTCAGTTGGGATGTGACAAGATTTAAACTGCATTTAAAAAGATGTTCATTTTTTAGTGTGTTTTTGTAAAAAAGCAAAAACAAACAAACAAACAAAAACTTACAACCTTATTACTATGTATTTTAATATATTTTTTTCTTTCTCATACAACCAGCCTCCAACCTCCTTCATGCTGAACTCATCGCAGTTTCTCAGAATCAGCTTTTCTTCCTCTTTCCCTCACATGTGTTGGGTTCTTCCAGAGAGCTCAGTTACCAGAACCATGATATAAGATCAGAATGGAACAAATTGAAAAGATTATTAAACATCTGTTTTGTAAAGCATTCAGCTGTGGTTCCTGACTCTTTAAGAAAAGACAGAAATTATCTCAGGAAATCAGGGTAGTAGAGTAAATAGACTTTTGGCAAAAGCAATAATAGTTAAATTCCCATTTGTTTCTGTGCTTTCTGCTGGCTGATCCGACATATCTCTATATTCATATTTGCCCATTTATAACAAGGTGGATTAAAGTTAGAATTCAATAGGATGATTGAGAGATTAAAATAATATAAACATGTCTACAGAGAGCTTCCATACAGTAAATATTAATCTCCTTGTCTGTCACTTTGCATACTTTGTAGCCATGTAGTAGAAATGTAAAAGAATAAGAAACTAGGCACATAATCTATAAAGGACCTTAAAATCTTAAGGGTAATTTAGGAAAGCTGGAAGTCCATGGTTAGAAGGAGGTGAGAAGGAGGATAAAATGTTTTTACTTCAGCAGTGTCACATTTTCTTTACTCAAACCACCTGAAGAAAACATGCTTTCATGTGAAATTCTTAAATCTATAACCAAAACTTCATCTCTTGCTATTCTGTCTGGGGAAAAAAAAAAGGTCAAGAGTGCAAGTAATGTGAGTGATAGCATTATGGAGATTAATTTACACCTGTCAATTTTGTTAAAAGGAATTATTAATTCATTTGAAAATCAGGCATTTTCCATATTGTTTGTTGCAATTCATAAGAGCCCTCACAACCAATCTCACCATAAGTAGATCTAAACAACCCAGATTTGGTTGTGACCATCACTCTGGGTCACTATTTGACATTTCAGCAGGACTACTCCAGAGGTTTTCAGAATACATTTGCCTTTTCAGCTGAGTTCCACAAACATTTCCTTGCTTTCTTTACATGGAAAGCAAGTACAGATACAACGTTGTCACTAGTGGGAAGAACTAAAGATTCTATTTATAAATGGAAAATTTGGGTGTTTAGAGAATACTAACATGACAAGACATGACCTCATACAATAAAGTAGCCAAATAATTGCATATATGATTGAGTAGAAGACCTGCATTAAAGTTCTGTTATCACTTTGACTAGCATTTTGAGTTTGAATAACTTAGTTATCTGATTGTCTGTACTCTTATTTGGCAAATACAGGGTTTGTATCATCCTGTGTATTTCATGTATGCATATTCTATTATTCTTTTTGATAAATCTTAACTTCCATAAAGATGTACAGGCTAATATATAATACCATGGAATATATGGATTTAATTAGCTGATCTCTGGGGTTATTATTCCAACAGAACTATATTTTCAGACTATGTATTTGAGATTGTTATTTAATACTCATCACTGTGGACCTCCTATAGGCAAAGAACAATTCCAAGTTCAGAAAGCACTAAATGATTGTCTCAAAAAGTTTCCCCTTCAGATTAATTACTGTTAATTCTGAAGGAAACAAAACAGGATTTGTGAACTCAATATCATGGAAAGTTTTATCCCCCCCACACCCCTAGTCATAAAAATTAAAACTGAAACCACTTCTGGGAAACAACAGTCCTTTCTTATTTTTTAAGCATTAAAAGTAAGTGTATTGATGAAAGTTAATTTACTTTAATTCAATTTCTAATAGATTACTATCTATTGGCTTTCCCTCCCTGAAGTCTATTGAGCAAAAAAAAAAAAAAAAAAAAAAAAAAAAAAAGTATTAAAAAATAGAGCATGTAACCAGTAGATATTAAATTGGAAAGATAATTAGAGATCTTCCATCAGACTGTCTCTTCTCATGTAACTATAGGAGAGCAAACTTTTTAAGGGACATTAAATTGTGCCTTATGTTCTATTCTGACATACATTCTCCCTAATCCCTGCCTCTCACTATGGGCATCTAGCCAATTAGTGACTACACTGCATACTTAAAATTGGGTTGCCACTGATTTCCAGACAATTGCTTCAGGAAAGGGTTTTGTCTTTATTCACAAAAGCTTAATTGAAAATCTCCAGTCTCTTAGAGAGAGTCTGGTGATAACTCAGATGCAGATGGACCCATAAGAACTTCCCCCTCAGAAGCTCAGCATGCTGGAGAATCATTCTGGAGGATTTTTAGAGGTCTTTAATCATGATCAACTCAGGGAAACGGAGCCAGCCTCATTGCATAAACTGTTTATTTTAGTTTTAGTGTTTGTTTATAATTGCTTGTTATCCTGCACTACTGTCACACTGTCAACATATTAACTTTAGCGGTTATCAGGAATGAATTCAATATTCTAAAAAATAAATATATAGGCCATCTCTGTCAGGCCTTCAGAGGTTGAAGAAACAAGACTACAGTGAACCTAATGAAATTTTCACTCTCTACCTCCCTGCCTCAGTGGAGCTATGACAGTGGCTTCAAAGTCTATTCTCCTTCTATGGACTTGCAATATAGATAGATATTAAGGTGTTATGAAATAGTAAAATTATAGACTTTCCTGAAATAAACCTTAGAAATAACCTAGTTGAACCCTTTATTCAAAGCAGTATTTCTTGCTCTTTCATTTCTCATAAATAATTATCTTTTTATCTATTCAAACGCCAAATAAATATTTAAAAATATATTGAACTCATGTATGTAAATAAATATAAATGAATGTCACTTATATATAATATATGTAATACTGATAAAATAATATTCTATATTACATAATATAGAATATATTAGTAATATTAATATATAATAGTAGTACTGTTAGTATATAGTAGTAGTATTATAGCCCAAGCTACCACTCAATCCTGATTAAATTATTGTAATATCCTTCTAATTGTTTCTTCCTTGTTCTCTCTTATTTTCTCTAAATTATTTTCCTCACAGAAGCCGGCGTGATCTCTTTAAACCAATTCATGTCACTTTCTTTTTAAATTGTTACTTTATAATATTAAAATGAGGACTAAAATCTCACAGAACTCTGCATGATCTGGATTCTGCATAACCTTCTAGTTCTACCTAAGAATACTCTTCCTTGTGTCGACACCTCCCATCCATATTGGCTTTCTTTTAGTTCCTTATTTGAAGTGAGCAACTTGGTTATTTGTCTCCTGCTATGTGCTCTCTCTACCTTTTCATTGGGCAACCTTCTCAGCTAGAACATCATCTCCCTCTAGTCTCCCAGACTAGCCTAATTCTCCCACTACGCTTTATTATAGATCTTGTACTTGTCTTTCATTGAGTTTACCATAACTGGAATTTAAATTATTTGTATATAGGTTTTATATCTTTCTTCTTCAGGCTATAGGTTCCCCGAAGTTAGGAATGTGCCCGTCTCAATTATCACTATATCCTTGACACTTTAAAGTCTGACATATGGTCTGACTCAATAAACATTAATCAAAAGAATAGATGATGAATGGCAACATTCATAAAAAAAAATAGCATCTCCACCTACCCTTCTGTGAGATAGGTCATCCCATTAATGGCGCAACAATTCTATCTATTCCTGGCCCGGTTCTCGGCAGCTACACACAATGAATTTTGATGGTGCTGTATGTATTTGAAGATATCATATCCCCCTCAAGAACTTACTGCTATTTTTAAGCTTATTTTTATTAGTAACTTTATCTACTTTACATAGGAACAAGTTTCAATTTCCAGCTGCTGTCCTCGGGATCTTGATTTATAAGTTGCTTCAGGGTTATATATTTAAACTGTTATGTACATTGACTTTAACCTGTTTAAATTGCATGTAGAGGTCAGCTTCAAGACTCAACCACTTGAAGGTAGTTGTTTTTTTGTCTTCAGGATACTGCCTTCTTTTTTTATAAAAGATTAGGGTGACATTTATAAAATCAAGTGTAAAATTTAACATCATGTCATATATATTTATTTGTTTGTTTGTTTATTTATTGTATTGTGTGTTCACCATCCAAAGTTAAATTTCCTTCTGTCACCAAATATTTGGCCTATTATACACTATGTATCTTCTCACTTCCTTACTTCTTCAAACTGTTTCCTCTTAGTTTCATTTATTCGGCCCTTTCCCTCTGAATGGCTCATATTTTTGGATGAGTTCACAATCATGTCCTTCTATTATTTTTGTATGCATTTCCCTTGACAATTTTACTTTCCCCACTAGCGTCAATTACTGATGACTAGCGTCAATTACTGATGACTGCCATTCTTCACCACTTGCTCATACTCAGTTCCTAAGGTGCAAAGGGAAGAAACTTGATTTAAACAACTCTATGAAAGTGTTTCTTCTGATAGTCTGTTTTACAACATGCAAAAAATTAACTGGTGCTTTACATACATGTGCAGTTTGTTTAACAATGTACTCACAGCATAGGACATTGAGCCTCTTTCCTCAATGTCACTTTGGACATCAAATGCAAAGACTTACAGGTCTTTTCCTGCAGCCCTGTCAATAACTGTATGTATGTATGTATGTGTGTATGTATGTATGTAAATACGTATGTATGAATGTATTTGTCTATCTATTTACTTATTTGTATTTGACACACAAAAATGACTTAAAAGCAGGCATGTAAATAATGCAAGAAACACTTTTGTGCAAAGCTAAAATGTAGAATATTAGGGATATCAAAGAAGAATTGTATATACTTGAAAATAGGGTCAAAACTGAAAGCATAAATTTTTATTAGAATTATAATTAGGATAAATGTTAGGTTTTACACATGGCTTTAAAAAATAATTTAAAATGAGAGATGTTTGAAAACTTATTTTAAAATTAGTTCATGTAGAATGAGAGAGCAGTTTATTGGACTGCATGCTCAATGTGATCAAACAGTAGTATGGTATAATTACAAAAAGTGAATGCAATTTTAGGCTGAATAAATAGAAAAATACTATACTTAAGAAAGTTAGCAACTATACTGTTCTTAGCACAGGTCAGATAACATCTATAGTTATGTCTGCAGTTTTGGGCATTGTGTTTTAATAAAAATATTTATAGACATATTCACTAATAAGAAAAACCAATGAGCAATAATGTCTGGTACCATTTCTTTTTTGCACACTGGTAAGGTAAAAATGGAAAACTGCTGAGAAAAATAGGGACTAAAATAAGAGAGGCATTCATTATTTTGTAAATCCTCCCTGGGATTCGGGATATGTTTTTTTCATAAAGCGACTGTTCAAACCACACATAGGGACCTTACTGCTGTTTCTTTTTTTTTCTTTTTTTTTTTTTTTTTTACCTTTTTTATGATCAGGGTTGCTTTTCCTGATAACCCAACGTTGCTGATTACATAGATATTTATATCTTCTCTCATTTTCGCTTTAGGTGAGTGTTCTTGAATCCCAAAATCATCTTGTTACCAAGCAATTTGAAACCTTATGCCCTATTTATAAAACAAAACAGACCTCTTACATATTTTATTGTGAGCTTTTTTACATGGTAATATACTATGGATATTGGAGTTAGCCCTCAGGGAATCATGGCTCTTCACCTACTAGCACTGTGACCTTAGACAGGATTCTTAACCTTTGTGAATCTTAGTTTCCTCATCTATAAAATGAAGATAAAAGCACCACTAATTCCTTCATTCACTGATACATTTTTAATTAAGTATTCATTAACATTTTCTCTAGGAAATGCACATCTATTTAGTGTTCAGTAAGCATTAACTGTTCTTATTAACAGTAAATTTCAGTAACTTTATTATCTTAACCTATTCTTTATTCAAATGTTATTTCCTTATTTGGGTAAATTAAACTGTATATGTCAAATTTTCCCAGTCTCACATTTCCAAAAAAAGGAACTAAGAGCCACATTATTTAATGCTAAAGAGAATTACAAAGAAAAGTGGAAGTAGCTTGTTACCTTTAGAATTCACAAATATTTATATCTTTTTATTCTCAGAAACATTACCTCTCAAATGACCATTTTTTAATTACACATTTTATTTACTTATGAATAATATAGCAGAAGTGAGGTTTGTGATTCTGAGCTAATTATCTTTTTATTCCATATAACTCTTCATTAAAATTTTACCTCATGTTATTCAAACTTATCTCCTTTATCTGTTATGATCATTAGAACTTAAACCCTAAAAGCATATTTAAGCAATTAGTAGTAATTTTCATCTTGTAGATTAGTGGTGAATAACATAGCTAGAAATTAAATTATTACTCTATAAAAACTAAAATAGTTTAAAAAGAGTTTTGTTGCCAACTGAGTTTAATATGTTATAAGGCTTAATGAAACAAGTTAAATATAAAAATTAAACATTTGTTTTAAGAACAGGAATAAATCCAATTTATGTCTTAAATATGGCTGACTGTTCCAGACCTAAAATAACCCATCATTTCACAACTTTTCATGAACGAGAATCAGCTTTTAGATCTATATAGGCTTTAAAGAAAGCATGTTTCTTATTGCTCCAATCAGAGATTAAAATGAAGTACCATGGAGACCAATGGGCAAGAGAAGAAACAGAGCCTAACAAGGTAACCCTCCTCTGACCAATAGGAATGTCCTTTAAAAGAGCTGTCAAACTGGATTTCACATTATTACTAGGGAGTGGCAAGTGCCATGTTTTCCATTTGTTACATTTTTCTGAATAGTAAGATTTATTGGATTTATTCAGTTCCTGCTCTGTCATCATACACAGGATGTGACAGGAAGTATATAACTTGTCATTTTAGTGCATAGACCATTGGACAAGGAGGAATCATGTAAAACATGATGAAAACTACTACAATTCTACCATAAAACCACCTGTGTAATCACGCTTTTTCTTACCCTTTTATGACAACTCTAGATACCTTGTATTGAAGATGACAGTTTCAAAGGATGAAAGGAGCCTAGTTCCCTGATTCTCTACTTAGAAAGAAGCTGCCCAGGAGAGTTTCTGAACGTACACAAGATTATTATATGAATTAGAATTGTCTCATGTTGTTAAGTCACTGTGATTTTTGTTATTGGTTGTTATAGGAACTAGCAATCATTATCCTCAATAATAACCTTACTCTAGTGAAATACTAGCTTCTAGACTTTAGAAGAAAACGTAGCCACCCTTCAGCCACTATCTAAGCACTTTGTACTTAATAACAAAGTAAAACAATGAGTGAATAAATTTATGAAGAAATAATGAAGAAATAGTTCAAAGACCCCAAGGAAGATCAAGTCTTATAATCTTACTTGTAACTTAAGATCAGTTGTTTTATGCATGCACAGAGAATATAGAGCTGGGAGGTTAAAATAATATATTTAATTTCATGTGTTATGTGACTTCAGGGCTCATATGGAAAGCCGTTGCTGTTAGTTTCAACAGTCCATTGAAAGTAACTGGTATCTGACCTAGTTTGATCTACATCTAATATTGTTTGTTACTGAATACTATATTTCAGGTGTAAACCAGAACTCTTCATTTCTTTGCAGCTTTCCTGTTAGCCTTTCTGTAAGTGGAGCATAGTGTTTTGTATGCCCTCTTTTAGCCAAAGTGGTATTGTAGGATGTAAGGGTTGCCTTGGCAACTCCATCTAATTTAAGCAATAAGACAAAACAGCATGTTTTATGGGGCAATTAATACATGTTTTGGTAGATTTCAACCTGATGTTATTTTCTGCCCAAGGTGTTTATTAATAGTTCTATAAAGAATTTTGCAACCAACATTGTTCTGATAAAAATGGAAACATTTATTTTAAAAATTCAATTTCAGCAAGGACTTGGTTTTAATTACTATTCAAGAGATGCTCCTATTTTAAGTAGAATCTGTGATTATTAGCTAGCATAGGACTGGACTCTGAGTTAGATAGAATACAGGAAAGTTGTGAGGTGTGCTGCTTTTAAGAAAATAGTGTTAATGTCACAATTTTTGTTTCCTTTTGTTTAAAAGGAAAATATTTGCCAAAGGGGTCCAAGGCATTCTGACTAGCAAGTGAATCAAACTGTTTATTAGCAAAGAATTAGAGTAATAATAGAAGAATAGAGTCACAGACGTTAGTTATATATCAAAAAAGATGACAATAAACTTTGAAAGTCAGGCTGTCCAGGAGAACTTTCTATAAATTCAACAGCATTTCAAGAATAACAGCATGCATATGGAGCATAAATTGGACAAAAAGGAATGTTTATGCCAACATTGACTAAGGTTCATATTCTTAGGAAAGTAAAGTTAAATGTCTTCCACATATCCCCAAGCTTTCATCAATATTTAACAAGATGTAAATAATTAACACATGGCCTTGGTCCACAGAATAGGTGTCAACAATCACAGTCTACTGTGACCTAAATCAACTTCTATTTGTTTGAGGTACTTTTTTTTACCATTACCATGTTATAATCTCTAATTCCTGTTTTAATTTTTCAGGTAGGGATGAATTTTAAAACCTGTTCTCTATCATTCTCTGCTTTCCTAGATGCGCCTTAATCAGGAAAACATCTGATGTCGGGTATGCAGGTTTCTAGGCAACTGAGGACATCAGAAAGAACAAGGGTTTCTGTAAATTATGAGGCAGTTTTGACTAGGACAGATACTTCTAAAAAGCAAGAACAAAATCTCAAACAGAAGAAAGCACCCATCTTTCTTGGGGATCAAAATGTAAGATTAACAATCAAGGTTCTAGATCAGTGGCTCCTAATGGTTTATGTGAGTTATATCTACTTATATTTATCACATTAGAAATTAAAACTAAGACTTTCAATTATATTAATTCATTTTTAAAATAACAATGATAAATTATTGCTTATTTACATAAATAACTTTTTATTAAAAATGCATTTTTCAAAATTAAAATTTGTGATGAGAAAGGCATTGTGTTACATTTCTGCAAATTTTGTTTATTCTGTCCAAATACAAGAAAGTTGGATTCAGATACCTAGTTTTTCATTTAATATTTTACAATATATTATTTTGATATAATACATCAAGACAATATGTGTTTACAAAATTGGGAAAAGAAATAATATATGAATAACCTTTCTGGGTAATTATAAAATATTTTTTTTGTTATTTATACCAAAATATGACTGAAAGTTAGTTGCATTGCAGAATCTGAAACCATATGAGTAAACATCTTGTACTGTCTACATTTAAATCTGTTAGCCTCACATTTTGAATGGATTTTTTACTCATGTCTGACTTTGTAATGTCACATATTGATCATTTGGAAAATATTGGTTCACTGAGTGATGCTGATCTTCCAAATGTTAACACATTGATTATACAGTATCAAAAGAATTACATTTATTAATACTGCTACCAAACTCATAGAAAAATCTTTATGTATAGAGAAGCTGCAACTACCATTGTACTTCTGTATGCCACAGAAATCCTTTGTCATTTCAACAAAATAATAAAATGACATGTACTCAAGGGTAGAGGTTAAATGAGTACAAATTTAATAATTTAATAATTTTTACTAATTTATGGCTCTTTTTTAGTACTGCATGGCCATGAAGAATACAGTGCCTCCTAATGCAATTTAATGCCACTGCTTTGAGTTGTGCTAACAACGGTGAGAAGCTTCATAATAAAAGAGACTAGTCACAACTTATTATTATGAAAATAGTTTTGACCTCATAAGGGTCAAAAGGATCTGTGAAATGCACTTTGACTACAACTGTTCTAGATTAACATTTTGAAGATAAATGAACCTAAATTTGCTTGACTTTAGCAAGCAAATGACTGATGAATTTGCAAATGCAATAATAAAATTTTTGATACTCTTCTAACAGAGGATACCACCTTTAAGCAATATTGATGAGATGCAAGGCAATTATTGTAAGTAAGATTTCTTGACAAAGCATGTGGGAAAAAATTTTTTTGAAGAAAATAACTTTTAGTTTCAGAAATACCAAAAGATGGTTGTTTTGATATATTCATGGAGAGGGTGTATGGCTTTATATCTTATACTGGTTTAATTGTTAATATTTTCTTAACAATTCTTTATCAATTTCATAATTTTCATGCTATGAGTCTTTAAATTAGAGCCTCTGTGTCTTCCAATTTATACATCTGTTACCTTAAATTTAAAAAAAAAAGACAATTTTATTCTGAATGGGTCATTTTTCTCTCAGAATTTTCTAAACAGGACACAGTCCTTAACTAATCTTTCTTCTTTGAGAATGGGTCATGCATTTCATATGTCTTAAGCAGACTTGAACAATTTGTGTTCTCAGATCATTGCTGATATTTTAAGATGTGATATTTGAAAACTATATCATAGATATTGAGTCAGAATAATAATAATAATAAAAATTTCCAGTCATTGTGCTTTTGCTGTTATGCAAACTACTGTCCCTTAGAAGCACAAAGGCTAGAGACAAGATGATTTTAATAGGATGTGAGTACATATCTTATCTGAAATAAAATAAATTAGATGTGAGTTTGCTTGGAAGCTTCAGCAGGTGCTGTTGTTGGTAACAATCAATGCTAAAGATGTTAAGGTAGGATTTTTGATTAGGCTGGCTTATAAAGAAAAGAAAAAAGACTCAAGGCAGGTTCTTTTGGCATATGTGGATGATGATTTAAGAAGAGCCCCAGCAGACTCTAATGAGCTGTTGGTTGGCCAGCTAGTCAGCATTCTCAGTATGCCAGAATAAATATGAACACAGGATTAATGAATATCTGGAAGACTTAGCATGGCATTTCTCAAGGTTGTTTTGCTCAATGGAGCAAAAGCAAAATTATTTAGCATCTATTTTCTCACCTTAGTTGTGTGAACTAACTGAAAAGACTGAGTTACTGCTGGGAAGAAGTAAAATATTAACACAAAGTTCTGCAACACAGATGCTTGCTATTTAGCATGCTTTTGAACTCTGCATTCTGCTTAAACACAGCAAGAGAATTGGAAAAAGGTTATGTGCATTAATTCAAAGAACACACATAAAACACATGTAAGTCATAATTTTGTGTGGAGATTCCACACATTCTCCCTACTTTCGCTAAAGAGAACTATTATTTTCCCTCTAAAGAGAAAGGATATTTCTATATCTTATTTTAGTATAGGTGCCATGACAAAAATGTCTAACTTTAAACAAGATAAGTGCACATCATTGAATCAAAAAGTTGACTAGAAAAGAGAATTTAGTATCTTTCTACTTGGTGAGTAAGAGGAGGAGAGGGCTACCAAATAAAAATTTGATTAAAATTAAAATTAGTTCTATTATGTCCAGTAGAGTTCCCTCTTAAATTACTTCTGCCCTATTTTGTGAATACCTGAAAGAACAGTAAGACATGTAATTTTCTCATGAAAATCATCACTGTACGTAAAAATTCAACAAAGAGTGGAATCAATAAATAATTATAAACAACTCTAAATTTCCAAAGTACAATTCCACTATTCTATTTAGACCAGTTCTCTGCCAGTACCAGTTACTAAATTTAAAATGATATTTTCCTGATACCAAAACCTGGAAAAGATAACAAACACACACACACAAAAAATACTACAGACTAATATCTCTCATAAACAGAGATGTAAAAATCCTATATAAGATACTGGCAAACCGAATATAGCAACATATTAAAAAGATTATATACCACAACCAAGTGGGCTTCATCCCAGGAGCACAGGATGGTTCAACCTACACAAATTGATTAATGTGACACACCTACATAAATAAATTTAAAAAATAAGAATCATATGATCATATCAATAGATGCAGAAAAAGCCTTTGACAAGATATAGCATCGATTTATAATCAAAACATAGTTAAAATGACCATATTACCTAAAGCATTATATGGATTTCATGCAATCCCCATCAAAACCCCATTGGAATTATTTAAAGAAACAGAAGAAAAAAATCATCACATTTATATGGAATCACAGGACTCTGAATCGCCAAAGTCACCCTGAGAAAAAAGGCTGGAAGCATCATTCTGCCTGACTTCAAATTATACTACAAAGTGACTGTAATCAAAATGGCATGGTATTGGCAGAAAAAGAGACACACAGACCAGTGGAACAGAATCGAGAGTCCAGAGGTAAACCCATTTTTATATGGGCAAATAATTTTTGACAAAAGAGCCAAAAACATACAGTGGAGAAAGGAAAGCCTCTTCAATAAATGGTGCTGGAAAAACTGGAAAGCCACCTGCAAAAAAATGAAACTAGACTATTGTCTATCACCATATGTCAAAATTAACTCAAAATGGATTAAGGACTTGCATATAAGAACTGAAACAATAAAATGCTTAGAAAAAACATAGGAACTAAACTTATGGACTGACATTAGACTTAAGGAGGATTTTATGAATTTGACCTCAAAGACAAGGGAAGTAAAAACAAAATAAATGAATGGGACTACATCAAACTAAAAAGCTTCTGCACAGCAAAAGAAACCATCAGCAAGGCAAAGAGACAACCATCCGAATGGCAAAATATTTTTACAAGCAATGCCTCTGATAAGGGCCTAATATTTAAATTATACAATGAACTTATACAACTCAATAATAACAAACAAACAATCTAATTAAAAATGGGCAGAGGACCTGTACAGACACTTCTCCCAAGAAGACATACAAATGGCCAACAAATATATAAAAAGAGGCTCAACATCACTAGCTATTAGGGAAATGTAAATAAAAACCACAATGAAATGCTATCTCACACCTGTTAGAATGGCTATTATCAATAGGACAAGTAATAACAAGTGTTGGAAAGGATGTGGAGAAAAAGGAACCCTCATATACTGCTGGTGGGACTGCAAATTGGTACAGCCTCTATCAAAAAAAGTATGGAGGTTCCTCAAAAAATTAACTATTGATCTATCATATGATCCAGCAATCCCTCTACAGGGTATTTACCCCAAAGACTTGAAAACATATATACAAAAAGATATTTGCACATCGATATTCATAGTAGCATTATTTGTGGTGGCCAGGACGTAGAAGCAACCAAAGTGTCCTACATGGATGGACCTTGAGATAAGCATCCTAAGTGAAATAACCCAGACAGAAAAAGTTGAAAACCACATGATATCACTTATATATGGGATATAAACCTAAAAGGAACAAACAAACAGGACAGAGACTCATGGACAATAGACTAGTGGTTACCAGATGGTGGGAGACAAGGGGTAAAGGGGAAGTAAATATCAGTAATCAATATCACCATAATAAAATAATAATAATAATAATAATAATAATAATAATAATAAATAATGGAATCCTAACACCAATATAAAAGGAACTACTGATACCCACAGCTATGATGGATTTCATAAATATTATTTTGAATGAAAGAAGCCATATACAAAAGAATACAGTGTTTGCCTCCATTTACATGAAGTTCAAGAACAAGCAAAACGAATCTATATTTATAAGTCAAAACAGTAGTTTCCTTAATAGTGGTGAAGGGGATATGGACTGTCAAGGGGTATAGGGATTTCTCTGCTGGAATGTAATTATTTTGTATCTTGATCTGTGTTGTGAGCATGTCTAAAACAATTATCAAGATTATGTTTAAAAGTTTGTTTATTTTACTACATGTAGTTATACCTTGATAAAAATAATGAAAACAAAAAAAAATGATATTGATACTACTGGAAATGCTAGCCTCTCAAGGCTTACAGTAAAGACCTGGCCTTCCCAAACTTTACATCAATATCATTTCAATAAGAAGCCTTTATTTAGAATATGTGTACTTTAGGGAAAATTCATTATTAGACCTTGATTTCAAGGATTTTACAGTACTGTTGAGATACGATAGGCAAAACAAAAACTAAAGGTCATATATACTTATTGTATTATATGATTAATGACAAGGAGATAGTAGAAACAGTTGATTTAATAAAAAATTCTGATTATATTGAGCTTTGAAAATAATCTAATTTGAGTAATAAAACTTTAGTACTAAAATAAAATTTAGAGAAAATCTGAGCCAAATTATTTATTCAAATAAAAAAAGTAGGGACAGGAATTAAAGATTTGACTAAAATTCTATAACTACTTATACATTAATTATTTAAATTTAAATCTTTTAAATCCCTATTATTTTCTCTCCATCACTCTAAGCTGCCTAATCATATTTTGTGTAGACTGCCATTAAGTAAGCTTTCATTTTGAGCCATAAAACTAGAGAGTTTGAAATGAATTTCAAAAGCCATGTATATGTTGGGTTATTTTATTATTATTGTTTAGCTATTAAGAGACAGTTCTAAATGCAGTTCTATAAAGCTCAGCCACTGGGATAAATGTTTAAGCTTTCTCATTTCACTTGAAGACTCTGCTTTGTATAACATTACTGCCAGCCCAGAAAAAGGTTTTGCATGAATCTGTGTGTAGTAGAATAACTGTCTAAAAATGAGGCAGAGGGTTAAAGGATTGTAGGGTAACTTTTAAGAAGAAATCTTTTGGGGCCATACTAATAAATAATAAAATTCATTGCTGTGGGTTTTTACATATACTCCTGTCAAAATTGCTCACCAATAAAAAAAAATATTGCTTGCCTTTATAGTATAATTTCTCTAGTGCACTTGCAGTATAATCTAAGAAAGGCATGCTCATTAGTGGCTCATTACTTAGCTGGATAATTACTGTTCATATCAGCAACACAAATCACAGAAAAAACTTATTAAAGTAACCTATTAATTTTTTTTTTCTGATTAACTTCATTATACAGTGTCTTCTCCAAATTAATGTAATCAGAATCATAAAAATCCAAGATGAAAGAGAACTATCAGGTCATCTACATTTGACTACCTGGAAATAGAGAGGCTATTCTTTGCAATGACCAGTTCATTAATTTCAAGCAAGGAATCTATAAATAACTGCTTCCCTTTCAAAAAGCCCTACCTATGACATTAAATCTTTTTTCTCTTGAGAAAATTTCCTGGATTGCTCTGAGAACAGGAGCTAAAGTTCTAAACCTTAAGACATGAAATCTAAACTACTTTCTTTCCATGGCTTTTGAAAATTATGACCCCAAACTAACTTTTCAGTTTCAGCTTCCTAGTACTGTCTGCACTTAGTCTAAATCCTAAACTTTAGATAAATCTTCCTAAATATTCTCTCTCCAGAGATTTTACAGTTTTCTCTGACTTTGCTTTAGTTTGTGCATTCTCTGTTTCGGATGCCAGATTCACTCCCTTCAACTTCACAGGTGTGCAGGAAATTCCAGACGTTTCTAGAAAGAGTAGATGACCTCAAACGCCTCTTCCAATTCTCAGATATTATTTTCTAATTGATCCCTGTGGTGTCATCTTGTCATTTACCTACAGACCAAATAGACGATCTAGAAAAAACTACATAGCACAGACATGAAAAACTGAAATGCTACCATTGAATCTTGAACAGTTCTAGCATTATTTATGGTTTCCCACTAAATATGAAACAATAATACCATATAAGCAATAACAAAACATTTTTGAAAATTCTTAAACTGTTCATATTGAAAGCATATTTATAGGTGACATATATATCTAAGGACATGTAAAGCAGGAATTATAAAGTTGGGCCACAACTAGGAAACAAAAAGCTGGCCTAAGGTTGAAAGATCCTACAAAATTCAGAAGACCACAAAAGACAGTGTTAATGATCCAGGAATATCATCCAAACTGTAGAGATCTAGTTGAAGTTCAAAAACTTATGTACAGTCAAATGATTGAATTTTGTGTTTAACTTCTGTAATACTGGGTTCTGAAAATAAAATTGTAAAAAGATAAATTTAAAAATAGGTAAAATGATAAATATCCAATAGATAATACTTTCAGAAACTCCACCAATTGTCATGCTTTAGTTGAACAATGTGATTAGAAAAAAATGATTCATGTGAAACATAGGGCAAGGTACTAAGATTTTGGATATATGATCCCTGAAGAAAAGGCATAAAATATTAAGAGAACATCCACACAATGAGAAAAATAAATAAATATTACAAAAAATTAATTACCTAAAGAATGCAAGGACCCAGATTTTATTTCAAGCAGGCATAAGGTAAATAAAGTAAACATGAGGTACTTGTGTATAAGTATTGAGCATTCTACACAAACCTGGAAGTCCTAGTCTGTAAGTACATAAAAAAGATACTTGCAAGCAGGAAAAAAACAAAATCAAAAATAACAAAACAAACAAAAAAAACTTAGAAGCATGCAGAGAAGTGAGGTAATTTAATATTTCAGTGCAATTCAAAAATTATTTGTGGCTCTCAGTTTTCCAGAACACAATAGGATTGTATATCTTGGCCAAAATTGAAGTTGTGGCCATGTAATGTGCTTTGGCCAAAAATATGTGAGTAGAAATTTTAAGAAGCAGGGCACAAGTCTTTGTATTCTCATTTCCCTGCCTTGAGAATCAAGGACTTCCAAATAAGAGTTTCACTGGGCTTGGGATCCCCTCAGTAAGGACCAAGTGAAGTAGAACACTCTGCCAACGCGAGATGGTTAAGAATGTGAACAAGAAATAAAATTCTGTTGTTTTAAGTCATTGAAATTAGAGAAACGTTTCCAGCCTAGTCTTTCATCCTGAATGATATATTTAGCTTGGGGGAATCTGTTAGAATGCGTCCATTTCTTTACTATACCTATTATACACTAACATAGCAAAGTATTTGATTGTTATGTGCTTAAGAACTTCATCTTCTCAAAGAAAGAATATATTTCTCTCTTATTTTGTATCCCTAGGGTCTAGTACAATGCCTGAAATTTAGCAAGGTCACCAATGCATTTGGGGAAGGAGGGAAAGAGGAAAATAAAAGAAAGGAGAAATTAATGCAAGCCTCTTGGGCTCTTTATACAGAGTGTATATCTGTTAGGCTGATCTATTCCAGAAAATTTGTGACTTATATTTACCTCTCCCAAAAATAAATCCATTCTAAAAAGAAATTCCTCAAACAGCTGTAATGCTGCAATCATGCAGAGACTATTTGTCAAAAATAAAGTCTGTAAACCTTTTAGTCTATTTACAAGTCATACAACAAATTATAAAATTTAAGTTTCCAATGGATATCCATATGCATTTTAAAGGACATTCTGTTTTATTTGCATCACCACAATGAATATTAGAATCTCAGGTTAGGTTTATGTTGCAGTCTAGTTCAGTCCACTTAAAAGCTAAATGACTTTATGACAAAGAGTATTAAGAGAAAGTATAGAAATTCGTAATAAGCAGATCCTGTTTTGCATATACAAGCTTCCAGGAATTCAATAGTAGTTAATTGAATACTAAGAGTAAATGGAGAGATTTTACTAGCGGTTATTTGTATCTACTCAGTATTTGGTTGGGGAGGTTCTTATTTTAACTAGTTACCTTATCTCATGGCCAGTAAACTCCCAGAGGGTGCTATGCTGCTGCTCTGATGACCATGCTTTAAATAGCAAAAATCTAGATTTCAGTAAAATATATTCTTTTTGTTTCTCAGACTACAATCTGGCTCTAAAGTAAAAAGAAAAAACTAGATTGAATTTCTTATCCAAACTTGATCAAGATGAAATCAGCTGCCCAGACACAGCCTGAACACAACTCCTGCATGTTTTAGAGAATGGTATTCCAAATTCACATGGCCAAGAGGGAGGGGAGCTAGAGAGAAAGAAAAGGTGTTTGAGTCACATAAGCTTTTATTAATAGGTCTGGACTCACTTAGTTTGTACAATATTCACAATTCAGTTGAGGCTAAATTGACCATTTGATCACTGTGTTCTTAAAGTTGATTCTCTTTATACTTTTCATTTTTTAAAGTGGTTTCACAGAATGAAAGACAATAAATTAGATTTGCAGAGTTTTGTTGGCATAATGGAAAAGAAAATCTATTTTGTGACCAGTTTGATCTATAATAATTAGTTTCACAATTATTATCCAACAATGTCTTTGAATAATTAATTGGATAATGTTCATGTAGGTTTGCAATTACTTCCATCAAAAGGTTAACATTTATTAGATGTCATAATTATGAGATGTACTAAAGGAGTTTAAAATAACAGATTAGCAAAGCTTTTGAAGGCAACCGCAAAATAATGGAAGTAAAACTAGATTGAAATTCAAAGTCTGTCTGCATTGCTTTTTTTGATGAGTGTCACTTATCTTTGAATGGACATCAACAGATGGAGCTTAGTTCTGGGGAAATATGGAGGACTTTGAAACCATTGAAATCTGGGCCCGAAATTTTAGTTGGCTAAGTAATAATTGTGTAACCTGAGAAAAGCCAGGTTGTCTGAACTTCAATTTCCTCATTTATAAAATAGTGGTAATACCTGTTCAGGACTGTTGTGAGGATGAGATATGATATTTATAAAGTATCTAGAGAGTACATGCACAAAGTAAGCATTTAGTAAGTAGTTATTTATAATAAATAATTATTATCATGGTTAGTATATTATTTCTTTGCTACATTTTTATTAAATACATAATTTGAATAATTTATTTAAATATTTCTACTAGGGTGTATATTATTAAAGTAATATATTAGTCATGTTGACATTTCATGAGGAGTTTTTATTAAAAACAATAATCTCTATTATTAATGAAACATCTGCTTAATATGCATAATTGTTAAGCTAAAATGAGATACTACATATGAAATTCCTTTTAAAAATATAAAGTATGATATAAATACGAGTTGATTTTTTAACTAAAATGAATTGGCTATGCATTACTGGGTAAATACAGTCACTATACTGATGCCCAGAATGGGAAAAACCAGGCAAGCTGGACCCATAAGGACATTTTATAATTCTACTTTAGTCTCTTTATACAACATATTACAACTAGTACTATGAGAAACATTTTAAATGTATAAGACATTTTATAAAAATCACTTTCCCTTTCCCCTGAGAAATTGAGGATAGGATTCACACATGAAGCAATGAGACTCTTCTATGGTAGACTGTACAGTGTTAATTCTTTGTATAAGTAAATATTTAGAAGAGAGTGTACTCTTTGGAAAACACAATCATTAAGTCTTTGTAGAGGTCTTGGTAACTACTTTTTGACACTGAAGGTTAAGCTTGATTTGGAAAGGCTGCTATAAGCAGCAATTGAGATCATGTTCCCTTAGTTGAAGATGTCCCTTTGCACAGATAGAGCACAATGAACAATAAGCAAAAACACTGCAGACATATCACTAATGTAGTGAAAAGTGGATTCTGGGATGATATGGTCAGTATAGCTGGTAGGTAATTTGGAGCATCGGAAATAGATTACAATAGAATTTTGGAGCAATGTGATAGGCAAAACAGGGAAAATAAAGGCAGTGTATTCAGTCAACAGTTAGGGTGGGCATGTTAGGTAGTTAGGCAGGCATGAGTGACAGCAGTGAAGGCCCAGCTCTGTAACCATAGAAACCTCCCTTAAAGACCTTCCATAAGGACCTCCCAGAAACACCTGTTTAGAATTTATGAATTACCCCAATGTTGCTGACTGAATCAGCCACAAACACATATGCAGAAAGCACTGCCCTCATATGCCCATAACCTCAGCCTTATTATACTATTATTATAATATAAGGCCTATGCCCAGAAGGCAAAGTGTTATATAGCAGCCAACTGTCAGTCAAGTGACTTCACAGGTGTATCATCTAGGACCTCCCACCACTGCCCAAATATAAACAGGCCTTCCCACTTCATCTCTCTTCACTGAAAATCCCATTCTTCCCTTGGGACATACTCTATCTTTTATGTTTTATCTTTTTGCCTCCAAAATTCCACAGGCTGAAGACTTCTTTAGTGTTGCCCGTCTCTTTCTAAATCTTAGTTTTTCTAAATCTCACTGACCTGTAATTCTTAACTGTGTCGGTAGGGAAGAAACAAGGACCCCTCACCATGCTGCCAGGGTGACGCTGGATTTCACATCACCCTAGTGGTAACAGTCATATATAGAAAGAATTGGAATGCAGAAGAATTCAAGTCAGAAAAGATATAGCAGTCATCAAAAGGTTTATAAATATTGAGTCTTTAAAATGCTTTTCCACTTTTTTAATTTATATATCAAGTGTTAAATGTGATGAAAATATTGCACAGAACTGAGAAAAGGGCAAAGAACCATGTCATTGCTATACCAACTCTTAGATCAGAAAAATTATTTGTTCAAGAAAACAAATTACAAATGAAGACAGAAATGGTAAGAAACTCAGTTTGTGAGCAAAGCGAGATATTCTTACACAAATGTTTCTCTTTTTGCATTATATGATGAGATAATATAGCTGAAGAGAAACTAGTGGCATCATATCATGGGAGTTACCAAATTTGTAGTCACCAAGTAATAGGATTATGAAAAAACAATGTGAATGCTACAATCGTTTAGTTTGTATTCTACCACTTGATACCAATGCCCCTTGGTTCCATTTCATTAAATTCACCAGAGATTTGAAATACCATGTAAGCAATATGTCAAACATAGGAAATACTGAAATTTATATACTGTTTATTTCTAAAGAATATCTTGTTAAATCACTATTTTAAATGTGATTGTGTTGTTTTTCTTCTTCTAAAGTAAGCCTGACTCTCTTTACATTATTATATTCTCCAGCAGAGCAGTCTTTTATTAAGTTTTTTATATTAAACGAAAGTACATATTTATGCATAACTCACTTTACTCTATAAATTTGTATTAATTTACCATGTTCATGATCTACCCAGATCTTAAATGATGGAGTTCATATTTTATATCACATAGGGAAGCTATGATTTTACTAACATGATTTAGTCACTGACATGACTGAATTCATTGTCCAATTCCACCCCGTCATTCAAATCAACAAAAAATTCAGTTTTAAAAAAAGCAATGGATAGAAAAAATAATCAAGCATGTAAACATACACCCACATATACACACAAGGTTCTTCTTTTATTGGGTTGAGGATTGAGGCCTAGAGTTTCTTCAGGTTAACTCACTATCGGTAAATTTAAAACATAAAAGTAAAAATTTAAAGCATGGTGGAAGAGAAAAAGCAAGTGGCCTGAATGGACAGTTCTCAAAAAATCAACCAAGATCTCTAAAACAAAGGAACCTCAGCGACTGAAGCCTTTTTATTTAGTAACGTGGATTATTGTTTATTGGACATAATCCTCTTGAAGTAGGTGTCTCTTTAAAAATGGATCTATTAGCAATCACAACATTAAGTGAGAGAGAGAGAGAGAGAGAGAGAGAGAGAGAGAGAGAGAAAGAAATGTGAGGGCTTACACTACATAGACTCTATGCTCAAAGCCAAAGATTTAAAGATAAAATCATCAGGACCCTGGACTTGAACAGAAACTGAGTGTCTAAGGTAGAAGGCAGAAACAAGGCAGTTTAACACCATGGCAAATTCTTACTAAAAGGGTTCTTACTAAAAGAATGCATGAAGAGGCATAAAAGCATTCATTCTTTTCATTCAAAAAAAAGAAAAGGGACATAAATTCATTCAAGAGTGAAGGATACAGGAGTCAGAGAAGCCTTGTTAGATGACAAGGTTTGTTAGTTTTTTACATGGACAACTGTGAGATGTTCCAAGAAGCAAGAACAGCATAAGCAAAGAAGCAAAAGAATGGAAAACCCCAATATGCTTGAAGATTTCAAGGCTGTGCAGTATTAACAGACTGTAAAGTGTAAGACGAGATTATACAGATGTGATTAATAGGAGAAAATTCACACTCTGTACAACAAGAAGCTAGAGAGCTCTACAAAGGTTTAAGTAACAGAGTGCTATGATAACATATCTCTTTTTAAAGATCACGAGTGGCAATATGGAGAATGAATCAGAGAAAATACCTCTGGGAAGAGACAATATAGTTTTTATTTCATCTCAACCGTATAGTTTTTATTAAGCACAGCACATGCAGAATGGTTCGTTATGAGATGCAGTCACTCCAGTGATATTTTACCCATTTATCTCTCACTTCTTCCCAGGGCTGACATAGTGCTAAATTATAACTGAGCTGTACTAATTTCATATTATGTGGTAAAAAGCCACTACCTTCATCTCTGCAAAGACCCTCCACTTGCAATTCCACTCACATTGGTCCTTCCTTAGGCATCTTAGAAAGATCATCTCAAAATAAAGTGGAGTATCTACCTGCAGTAAGTCTATGGCCAGCATCCTTTCTGGGGTTGGTGGTGCCCAAACTATACAGATTGTTAATTATTTTGAATATTAATCTAATTGTCTACCTCTAATTTTACATTATTCCCTCTTGTTCTTGACTATTGTCTCCTTGGTTTATCATTTCACTCTTTCTAATATAGAGAAGAGGCATGAGAACTACATAGATTGGCTAACTATTAAACCAAGTAGAATTCAGAGCCCACTATATGCTGCTAGACACAGAATCTGGTTGGCCAGCCATATGGCCAAGAACCTACAGAACCTACAAGGAACGTATAGAACAAAGGAAGATTCCTGCAAGGGATCACCACTGTTCACCCATACCACTAACGTTTACTCATACCACAAAACTAAAACAGGAAAACAATGACTTTGAGCTATAACCTACACAAGTTAAAAATAAACCCATTCATTCATTCTACTCTTTACTTCCTATGGCCAGACCATAGGGAACGTGCAGAACAAAGGAAAATTCCTGCAGCAATTACTAGCAATTATTTGTCCATATTACCTTTATTACTACATACTCATACCATGAAAGGAAATAGGAAAACAAAGAATTTAAGCTGTACCCTACACAAGTTAAAAATAAAGCATTCATTTCATTCTTTTCTCCCTATAATCAGTAATTTTTCATAGAAACTAAGAAGCAGATATAAACCTGATTCCTCAAACACTCAGGGTCTCATTCTCTAACTCTGAGAGGAGGCCATGCCCTGTCTAGAGAGTGTTATTCCTTCTCTAATAAACTTTCATTTTCTCTAATAATGGCTTACTCTTGAATTCTTTCTTGCTCAGAGCCAAGGACCCTCCCTCTCTTCATGAAGGGTTTGAATCTCCACTCAGGTGAATTCACCTCATCCTGTATCATCTTCTCTTTGGTCTTGGTGTTTGCATGTCTCTCTAGTTACTAACCTTTTATGATCTGACTAGGAAATATTTGACATTTTCTCCTTGCTTTGAACTGACTTATTAGTACTGTTAATTGAGAACCACTTTTAATCCCTGGCCTTGGAAATTCTCACTTATAACACACAAAATACAAGAGATTCTGAAAATAGATAATGCAAAAGATTGCCAGGGTTTCATCTAAGGAACACCACAGTAAGGATGAGATATAGCAAACAGATTTGAAATCTACTTAGAAAGTAAACCACAGTGGATTTATAAAGGATTAGCATTGGATAATTCAAAAATTGAATTGGCTCAGGTATTGAATAGTAGGATTATTCTGAGGTTTTTGGTTTCGGATGATTCTGAAGTAGATGGTATTGTTATCCTTTGATGCAGAGAAACCAGGAAAAAATGCTACTTTAGGAAAAAAAAAAACAGTAGATTTAATTTTGGAAAATTTTAGTCTGAGGGCCTCTGTGACATCACATGACCATGCTTGAAGACACAGATTGAGAAATTATGTGTATGTAGGTAGAAATTAAATCAATGAGAGTATATTATATTATCTGCAGAGAATATTTAGAACAAAAAGAAAATGAATCTAGAGAAACTACCATTTATAACATTCATAGACAGACAAGGTGAGACAAATTAGAGCAAGAAGAAATGGTCAGGGAGTAGGAGTATATAAGATTCATTGTCACTGAAAGTGATGAAAAAAGGGTTTGAAAGAAAGGAGTTGTCATTATCAAACATTGCAGGGGATTCTGATAAGCACATGAAAAAGCATTTCTACTAGTGTAGACAGTAACAAAATATTGGGGATCTGAAACTTCTCTAGTAATCAACAATGTCTAAGAGAATATACTAAAAGTAAAATAGTCCCTGATTTTAAAGACTTTTAGATTCACTCTCATTGGTGTACTAATACATAAATAAGGGGTATAGATTTTTATAAAACAAATCAAGGCAATTGAGAGAGAGCTAATGTCTGCTATACAAGTTAATTTCACAGGAATAATACAAATTACATGTGTTATACATGCTTAGGGCAATTCTGTTTTGTTTATGAAGATAGAGAGAAAAGGTGGGCTAAATTATCTTTTGTTTCCAGCTTTAGTCTATTCTTGTCCACTCTGATCACTGCCCCAAGAGTTTGTTCCAAAGGGGCTATGTTAACAGAGTTTTGTACTCTGTAATTTTCTGTAGGGTTCAGCCAATGGGGACCCATGGAAGGGTTTAATATGAAGAAGGGTGACACACCAACCTGCTTATCTCCCTGACTTGTACCCTAAGGGATCACTTTGGTTTACCTTGGGGCCTCTACTGAAAGTCAAAGAGCCTCTCAAGGTGACTCTTTCTTCCCAGGTTTTGGTAACCAATCACTCTTGCTATTCTGTCAGGCCATAGGATCTTAACTCTGGGATACTGCATTACCTTTTTATTTTTTTTCCTTGCCTACTCTCTACCTACATTTATATAGTCCTTTTATCTTTTCTTAATGTATCCTCTGTTTCCTGCTAGGACTCTGATGATAGAGAAAGCCTCACAAAACTGGTGAGAATCAGACTAGGCTCTGTAAAATGAAGAGAATTTTAGAAAATGAAGTAGAATAAGGAAATTTAAAGAAGGAGCAATGAACAAAAATACTATGTTAAACAATGGCATAGGATGGTACAAGGTGGATTAGCATGACTATAAGTAGGTTAACTTTGATAAAGTAGATAATTCATGCTTTGAAAATGTAGGAAATAAGGCTATCATTATTACTTTAATGGTTGTCAAGTAGGGACAATTTTTTTTCCCCAGGTGACATTTGGCAAAGTCTAAAGATATTTATAGTTGTCAAGACTGGGTGGGGAAAGAAGAGGAGGGTGAGGAGTCAGCGAAGTGCTACTAACATCTACTGTCAAGGGGCCAGAAATGATGCTAAGCATCCTATGTGCACAGAAGAGCACAGTGGGGAATGATCTAGCCTAAAAGGTCAACAGTGCCAAGGTTACAAAACCCTACTTGACAGCCCATTCTGGAGTACATTCAGTACACCTGACTGCTTACTTTTCTATAAAAATTTGGCTAGGCAGAGAAAATTAATTAATTCAACAGATACTTACTGATTACATATTTTGTGCAAAGCGCTATATTACAAGAGCATAAAGTATGCTCTTGTGATAGTCCCTGACAGTCCCTCAGGGAATCATAGAATTAAATAGAAAAAGACATTAATCAAATACTTTTACAAATAAATATAAATTGAAGTTATATTATATGTGACCAATAATAATATAGTCACTTAAAATGGGAGGTCAAAGTAGTTGGTCTAGTGAATGAGGTCAGAAAAGACTGGCCTGAAAAGAATTTAGTAGGAATTGAGTTAGGCAAGGAAGAATGCTGTATACAGAGGAGACAGCGTGTGTAGTGGTTGTGTCACCAGACATTTGACCAGGATCTTGTCAACATCACAAGAAAGAATTCACAGTAGAGGCAATGAAGCAACAGCTTAAGTTTATTGGAATCAAAAGTAAACTCCTAAAAGTGAAAGTACTCTCAGAAAAGTGAGAAGACAAGCTCAAGGGGAGTTGTCCTGCCTTTTCATGGATTTGGGATTTTATCTATTGATCTAAGGGATGGAATATTCACGATCTTGGAAAGTCTCTTCATAGAAATAAGATGGTTTTTGTTTTATATGAAACTTTCATTGCATCAGATTCATGATGGGTACAGAGTTAACCTCAATGCTAATTTATTATAATAGTTTTATAATGAGGGAAGAATTAGGCCAAGGGTTAATGGGGCCTAAATTGTGCATGTGTCTTTGTGAAAAAGGTCATCTGTGTCTCTGGGTCAGGATGCTGTGATTTTTGAGCCCCTCAAAGGGCCTATTAGAGCTCATGGTGACCTCTTCTGTACCCCTGCAGTTTTCTCTCTTTCCTGCTCATATCGGTCTATCTCACTATTCTAACAGTTGGAGATATAAACAACTAGTCAATCCAATTTCTTTATGTCCATGAATACTTAGTTTGTAAAGTATATCATTTCCTTGTTAATGTATTTCTATTTTATGGTTGCTTTTGTGTTTGAAACTGTTTTATCTCCAACTAAAGAGTAATTGTTCAGAACTGTTTTCTATTCCTTTCAAAACTTGCACACCAATGAGGAATTTTCTACAAATGATACTAATTAAAGTTGGCTCAATGGCTAATCATGTGCAAAACTCTAGATCCAAAATTTAGGCTCTGAAGTTGTTTGGCAATGTGACTCATATCAAAGAAAACTTGTAGGCATGTTGATGGAAAGAGATGAGGGTGGCAGTTTGAAAAGAAGCTGTCCCAAGTCTCCTTAGACCTTATATTCTAGACTGTTTCATCTGCAGTGTTTGGATTCAGTACTTATAATACAATATTAATCAGGATACCCAAACACACTGCCCCAGTCTGGAACACTGGTGGAAAGCACACAAACTTGAATAGCAGAAGAACTGAAGCCTATCTCGAACTTTGTTGTAATGACTCTGATGCACAGAAACTTGTTAAAACTACAGCTCTTTCTCTTTGCTAAAGAGGTTTATTAATAATGTTCTACATTTTTAAGGAAACAAAGAGACTATACGAAAATGCATAAAGAACTAAGCGAATGTAAGGACACATGCAACAATCTGAAAGCAAGTATTGAGAATTCGTAGCTTAAAAAGCACATGGAATTCAAAATGCAAAACTCTACTTAACAACCTAAAAGAATAACTACAGTCAAAGCATTAAGTCAGGCATTTATCCTCAGAAGCACCATCAAACACAGGAAAGAAGCTGACTGATACCCACAGTTGAGACTGTGCCAGATAAGACTATGGTGGGAAGCCCATCTGTGGCAAAGAAATAAACATAAAGCTAATGATAATGTGGCATCTAGACCCTGTGGAGGTCCTGATGGGCCAGATGAATCTATAATCTCGAATCAGACAGCTCATCAGCCTGCTTTGTGACGGGTAAGGTAAAAAAAATACCCATTTAGATCTTTACTTAGACAAAGCTCCACAAGCATTTCCTCAATTGTGCTACTTTATAAAATAAAACTACTAAGCCAGATAAATTCAACTGTAAAAACATTACCAGAAAATGCCTCACACATTTGCTTCAAAATTATAGAGATAGATATGGCAAATAACATCACTGACTAACGTCTGGGCTTTCCCCTTATACAGCTAGGCTAGAAAAAGTGAGAAAAAGAAAAAATTATTTCCATGCATTTGAGTTCCATGGGCATTTATAAAATGCTTAGTTTGTATAAAGTACTTTGGTAAAATTATGGAAGCAAATATTAAACAAATAATTGCTAAAATAAAAGACATATTTTGGTACAAATAGCATTGTAGGAAAAACAAGAGATCAAGCTTCTACTAAGTTCTGCCTAGTATGCTTATGCATAAGGCTGGCAACTTACCTCTGGATACCTAAGTTTCCTAATTTTAAAAAGGGAAGTGGATTAGAATAAAAATAATAGTAAACAATGTGTATAATTTATTAACTGTATTTTGCTTTGATACTATACTAAGAGTTTTTATATCCATCATTTTGCTTAGTGTTCTCAGGAAATGTTTGAGGTAGATGTCTGTATTTAATAGTTAAGGAAATGAAAGGTGAGCCAAATTCGCAAAGTAAGCAAAAGACAAAGATTGAAGCTTATTGTCTCCCCATCTCCTTACCCTATTCCCATTCTAGTAATGGAGAGTTTGGTGAGTAAATGTGTTCAATCTTACTGTTATCTTGTCAGATGCTATAGATGCAAAGCATAATAACATATCAGTCATCATTTTTTCAGATGAAGTCTTTGGTTCATCTTCATACAGGCTCCACTCATTTCCTTGTTTATTTTTATCAAAATAAATGCTGGTAAATAAATCACAAGGAAACATCAATTTTACCATTTCCAACAGCTTCTAAATTCACAAATTTAGGACTTTGTGAGAAAAGTTTGAATTTTCAATTTTTACATGTAGTGTATTGTTAACCTTGAATACTATGCACTGAAGCAAGTGAAAGTTGGGTTGATAAATTCTCTTGGTTGAATTTCATACATTCACAATTTAAAAGAAAAGACTGGGTGGAAGGTCATAACATAGTAAGTCGATTAGACTGTAACAAAGAATAGTCATAAACAAGGAATGACTTATGAAGAAGCGTGCTACTTTTATTACCATTATCCCTTCTTGGTTGGAATTAAGTCATTGTAAGGGTGCAATATTCACAGCTATTCTTGACAGTGCATTTACAATTGTAACAATAGATAGAAGATTCATATCCATGCTACTCTTCTACCTTTTTTTCTCAAAGATGCATAAAATTATATGGTAATCTAAGTATTAAGCTGAGGAGATAATAACTGACATTTCAGATCTAATAATGCAGAGTTATAAATCAGATAATTTTATATCTCTGCAGATATGTTAATCTAAAAATCCATTTGAAGCAGTGAGGTTTTAATAATGATATTTATATCAAATTATTCTCGTAGGCAAATTTCTTGCTAAAGCTAGTTTATATTCTGTTTTATTTTTTTTTTACATTACAGGGAGAAAGAACTAAGGTGAAAACTTATGTAAAAGAAGAAAAATGCAGAAATATATATCACTGCTCTTTTTGTAAAATTTCAACAAGTTATATCTGCATCTGATAGAAGATCATGCTCAGAGCCATGTATATTAAGTTGAATTAACTTTTATTTTCAGATTAAAAGGAAAAATATTGTATTGGACCATTCTCATCAATTCTATTAATTGAAGAAATTTGGCATTTTGCGCACATAACGAATTCTACAATTTTGACTGAATTCATAATTATGTTTAGTCAAATAACTTGATGATTTGGTTAAACTTATATTTTTCAATTTAATAAAAAATAATAGTCACTTCAGTATTTTTAATTGGTCAAAGTGATTTTAGTAAACAGACAATTTATCAAGACAAAACAAGCATGAATTGTATAGAAAAAATGCAACAAAGAAAAAAGAAAAATGCATGAAACCAAATTCTTTTCATAATGTCTTAAATATAGCTAGATGTAGATTATGAGTTTAGCTTTAACCCTTAGACAGGAGATATGCCCAGCCAGCCATATAAGTCAGTATCTTTAATATAGAAATTAAATGATTGCTCAAGGTAAGCTAAATATTCTAGTAATAGGACAAAAGATAATTATTTCCTTAAAGGAGTAATGCATTAAATTAATGTCCCCTAAAAAATTCTTCAAGTATATAACATTGATATACTACCATATAACATTGGCTAGAATATATGTAACTAAAAACTGCATAGACAAGACATTCCACAGAAAAATTATACTCTGATTTACTTAAGTATATGTGTATATATATATATACATATATATGTATATATACACATATATATGTAAAAATGCTAAAGTATGAAAAAATCAATTCAATTAGGTTATAAAATAACATCAGTAATAATAGTAGCAAAAACATAATTTGAATTTCATGTACAACAGTATATGTTTTAATTATGTTAATTTACAGCAATTCTAGGAAAAATTATGAAAGAATTTTTTAATGGAACAAAAAAATATTTAATTGAAAATTAGGGATTTTCCAGCACACCTCTGGGCTTTTGATTCTATGGAGTCATGGCATCTCTGTGGCTTTTTTTTTGTCTATGAGCTATTTTATAAGTCTGTAAATTCAAGAAAATTGATTTAATGCAAATAATTCTTGAATATTGAAATGAAAATGATTTGTGTCTTGAAGAATGAAATTTATTATTGCCCTGTAAATAGACTTATTTGGCATATCTTTAAATTATTTCAGCATTGCCTATTGACTTTAAGTGAGGTATTTTTAATTCTCCTTTGAAACAATTGTGACTCCTTGCTAATTTCCTTTTTGGTTGAATATAATTATTGATATATATTTATTTTGCATTTGTATGAAATTTAGGATTTTACCTTTTTTTAAAGTTCATAAATACACAGACACCAAATGAGGTAGGCACTCTCTTACATTCAGTTTATAAAAGAAAAAAATCTGAAGTATAGAGATAGTAAGTTTTCCAAGGCCACTTGTGTAGTGATATGGTCAGAATTTGAACTTGATGATAACAGTCATTAGATTTATTTCAACATGATAATATCCATTATTGTAATGTAATATAATATTTAAAAAATTAAGAAAAAAGCAAATATTTTATTACTACAAGAGATAGAGAAAGAATATATAATTTCATATTTAGACTTCTCCAAACCAATAAAAAGACCAAAAAAAACCCTCTGAACAACCAGATAAACTGTTTAATACTGACAATTCAGAATCATTCCATGAAAGTAAGAATGTGTCAACATACTATCATTCCAACAGTTTGATATTATACTGTAAGTTCTAGATAGTGTATCTAGATTTTTTTAAAAAGACTCAATGGTTTAAATGTTATTTATAGAAATTATGATTATCTCTATAGATACTAAGAATTTGCAGAAAGAATATAAAACTTAGTACAGGAGTTCGGCAAACTTGCTGGATGCAAAGTGAATTCTTAAAAATCAATATATCTATATATGACTAATAAAAATTCAAAATGTAAAATATTAAAAATTAAAATTCATATTAGCAAAATATAATATACTTAAGAAAGAATCTAACAAAAATATATGTCTTTAAAAGAGAAAACTACAAAACTTTATTGAGAACATAAAAATAATCACGGATATGACAATTATTAGGTTATTTAAAATATGGCAGTTCTCCAAATTCATATGGGAAGGTCCAAATACATGATTCTTAAAATAAACAAAAAGCAAGGCAAGAAGACTTGCCCTAGAGAGTCCAGGGTTTAGTGGAATGCTGTCTATCTATTTGCACAAGAATAAGCAGCATTGAGGAGACAATGACAAGCATGTGGATAGTGTAATATTTTAGAAGAGGTATTAGAAATTGATGGAGAAAGAATGTTTTAACAAATGGTGTTGAGGAAATTGGCTTTCTGTTAAAAAATAGAAGGTAAAATAGCATTAGATTTCTTTGCTGAATCACATACAAAATAAACATCAAATAAGTTAAAGACTCAAGAAACAAAACATTAAAAACACTTAGGAGAAGCTGTAAGAGACTAACTTCAAGACCTCAAGGTAGTAAAAGATCATGTATATAAAAGTCAGAAAGCAAAAATCACACTTAAAATAAGTCATTTTTGTATAAAATCAAATAGTTCTTTATAACAAATGATTATGACCACAAGGTAAAAATTAAAAGATAAATAAAAATTGGTTAAAAATATTTGCAGCATAAAATAATCTATTTTATCTATTTTGAGATATCTATTTTGGGGGAAAAGATATATGAAGAATTACTACACAAATCTATAAGAAAAGGAAACATGACACAATAGAAATTAGATGTAGGCTGTGAATAGGTAACACAGAAAAGTAAAATTGAATGGTCACTAAACATATGAAGATGTTTCATCTTATCAGTAATCAGAAAAATGTTAAATAAAACTAAATAACATACCATTTAATCCCCACTGGATTAAGAAACAAAAAGAACTTTGCAATACCAAATACTAATAAGGATGTGTATTGATAAGGAACTCTGATATTCTGCTGGCAGTATCTTAAATGTTTGTAACTACTTGGAGGTGATTTGTTGATATTTAATATATTATACATATATGAATTCATCAATCCTAAAAATAGATTAGGAAATATTTAGTACAATTATTAAACACAGCAGTCATTAAACCTTGTAATTGTATGCAATGGAATAAATATGTTATCTTAAGCATTACTGCAAACATCCTTGATTATCCGTTTTCAAAATGTCTACTTAAGTGACTTTAAATTTGCCAGTAGATTTCTCAGCTACGACCCAGTTATGTGATGGGAGGCTTCTGTTTAAAGCAATAACTGGTTTCAGCATAGCTGACATGTAGCCCTTCATTTTGGCAGAAATTAATTAACAAGGTCAACTGGCTATTAAAGCAATGAAATTTGTAGAGTTTATGTAAGATAATCAATCACCCAGGTTAGACAATAATGGACCAACACCCTTCATGAGATTAGAATTGACCTTTAGTGATATCTTAAAAGGAGACCTTGCATCAGTTACAAGGGAAGAAATGTGGAAAGTCACGGGAAAGTCCTCATGGCCTGGAGCTTGATGATTCCCAGAAGCAGACAGGAGACTGAGAAAGTATATTTTCGGCCTTGTCATGTTTTGTAAAAACAAAGCTATGGTCTAAATGTGAAATTAGTATCCTTCTTAGGCTCTGATATTCAGAGCAGCAATATTGTCTTTGAACAGGAGCACATTTGTTGCCTATTTTAAGAAGCCCTTTCACCCTGGTCTACTGGCAGTGAGCACTGGGGGAAATTCCTTGAGATTCTGTCTTACATGGTACAAAGAACCATTTGGGCATGTGGAAGTAATATATTAGAGACAGGTTGGTGTCAGAAGCCTATTGTTACATAGTCCCTTCTCTAGAGATCTAATTCTGTTTGATTCTTGAACAAAACCTGTCCTGGCATGGGAGGGAGGTAGAGAGCAAAGAAGCCACCTCTTTAAGAAAGAAAGAACTGCTTATTTTTATCTTTGTAGTTCATGGCTGCAATTGAAATAGTTCATCCAAAGTCTTATGAATAACTTGTTAGAAGATCATAGATTCCAAAATGCAGTTTCTAAAAGTAAGATAACAAAATTAAAAGTAATATTAATACTATAAAACACACATCTTGTAGAAACTCTATATGGTGTCAGGAAGTAATACCTTCTTCACAAGTCATTATACAGTGACAATTAAGCCTCACTAGAAGGTTTACCTAGTGTCTTCTTGTGTCTGTAGATGGATCCTACATGGCAGGAAGATTTTCTGAGGGAGAGGAGTAGAGGTCAGGTGTGGCTTCTGGTACTGAGGAGCATGTGGTAGCAGTTACAGGTGAAGGAGAAGTCCCCCTGACCATCTGTTGTTGAATTGGACTTTCTCAAACTAACACCACCTTTTGCAATATAAAATAAGCATGAAGAAAAACTCAATTCTAGGAAATTTAAGGAAAACTATGAGGTGACAAGAAACAGAGAATATAAGTGGTATGTGAGGTGAGGAGATATGGATTTAAAAGTAATTAAAACTAAAATAAATAGGAGTAGGAATGGCAAAAGCAAAATATATATTATTTAAATTAAAATATATGTATTTGCATATTATATATGTATTTTATATTAAAAATTAGAGAATTAAAAAAGTAAAAAATCTATGGCAAAGTTGAAATGAAAACATTAAATAGAAAATTAGGTGGGTTTAGAAATTAATGGTAGGAATGAAAAAGTAATAATATGAATATAGTAAAAAAAATAAAGAAGGTTGAAGAAAGCCAACATTTTTTATTCATTTTTTTATGGTGACATTAGTTAATGAAACTGAATAAGTTTCAGCTGTACACTTTAACAATAAGGCATATGTGTGTGTGTGTGTGTGTGTGTGTATACACACACTCTTTGTTTACCTCCCATAGTTAGATTTCTTTCTGTCACCACGTATTTGACCCTTTTTACCTCATCTACTTTCCCCTCACTTCCACTCCCCCACCCTCAAGTAATCATTATTTATAGTCCATGTCCATGAGTTTCTGTTTGTCTTGTTCATTTGTTGCTTTTCTGTTTATATCCCACATATAAGAGATATCATGTGATTTTCAACATTTTCTGTCTGGCTTATTTCACTTAGTTTGATTATCTCGAGGTCCATCCATGTTGTTGCAAATGGCAGTATCTCATCTCTTCTCATGACTGAGTAATATTCGTTGAATATTACCACAACTTCTTTAGACAATCATCTATCGTAGGACACTTCAGTTGCTTTCTTGTCCTGGCCACCGCGAATAATGCTGCTATGAACTTTGGTGTGCAAATATCTTTTTGGATATGGGTTTTTAAGTCTTTGAGGAAAGCCATATATAAATAACAAAAATAAATGATGAAAGAAAGATGAGCAAAAGGGAAGGAATTAAAATTTTAGAAACAACCAAAGAGTGAAAATTTGTGAGTTCTCAGAACTGTTCAGCTTTCCTTGACATATTTTCCATCACAACCCCACTCTCTGAAAAGATGAAGACATGAGTTTGTATCACAGAGCTATTGGTAGTTTCTGAGGTACAAGAACAACTGCCAGTCTAGGCAAATAAAACACCCCAGTTTAATGTTACCTGACCTGTTGTTTTTTATTCACAATAGTTATCTGAAATGGCAGTTTAGATGACTCTCCACTATAAAATAGTCAACATAATAATGATTTCACATAGCCCACACAAATGGAGGACACCAGTGAAGACTCCTTCAGTAGACTTCAACCAGTTGCTGAGATTTTTCCAGAGAGTAAGAGCCTCCAAAAATTCTCTATTGCCCTTTTACCGAATTTGCTGAAATAATGGCAGAAGATTAAACTTTATCCATAAAGTGTAGAAACCAAAACTCTTATTGGAACTAAAGACAAATTCACTTATCATTTGGAGCTGGAAGCAGGACTTCTAAATGAGATGAGAACCTGATCAGGGGTCTTCCCTCCTCACTCTGTCCATCTTGTCTGAGGGCCTTAGAGTCTCATAATAAGTGCTTTAGGAATTTGAGGCAAAATAGTGAACAAATCCTGCTTCAATCATAGTGGGTTTATAATAAATGCTTTTTGATGATCATCTGTTATTTACCTCCCAATCCCGTTCCCAGGACCATTAAATGAATTGAGGCTAATCAAAGTCCCCACTTAAAACCAGAATCATTGGGTCACCAGTTTTACTTTCTTTCAGAAAGTAATTGATAGAAATGGATTCCTCCTTCCATAGAATTTCCTAATGTATTCTTCGAATAAGAGAACGGAACAAAGATGTGGGAACTGGAAGTACTTTTCTTATTGCATAATGCAATTCAAGTGTGCTGACCTTCTGACCATGATGTATAAGCCTAATGATTTTAAAATTACTTTTGCCTGCTGAGTTGTACATTTTAGCCCAGGACTAACTAATTAGCATTTTAAACTGAACAGATTATGTAAATGAGTGTGCTTGACAGTTTATTCTGTTCTTTGTGTTTACTATGAGAGCAAAAATAGTGTCTCAAATAAAATGAATCAAACATCTGTGCTTAGGATCATCTCTGTTAAACACTTGTTCTCTTGTAAAGCTGATATTATGTCTAAACAAGCAAATGCTTCGGAGGAAGACAGATTTGAAGTACTAGAAGTTCCCACTCTCCACAAAACTAGCTCTGGTTTTTGCTTTTGCTTTTCTCTTAGATTTGTCCTTTTGGGTTAAGAATTGTCCTCATTGACTTTTTTTTTTTTTTTTTATCCACCGGCATTTGGGTCATGCTTGCCTTCATAGGGATGGGTTATCAAATCCTTTTCTCTAAGTAACAGGATGACAGGGGTCGTTCAAGTGTGACAGTGGAGGTGGGGTTTGTCTAAGGCCCTAAAGCAGGGGTCCCCAATGCCTGGAACTGATACATTCTGTGGTCTGTTAGGAACCAGGCTCACAGTAGGAAGTGAGTTGTTGGCAGCTGAACAAGCGAAGCTTCATCTGTTTTTGCAGTCACCTCTCCAGCACTAGCTAGCATCAAAACCTCAGCTCCACCTCAGATCATCAGCATTAGATTCTTATAGAAACACCTGTCTTTGTTACCAAAAGGTTAGGTACCACTGCCCTAATAGACAATCGCCAAAGAGCAGAAAATGTGACATTCATGGGACATGAGAGAGGACTGGAGGCAGGAAGAAGAAAATTAAGTTTACATCTGTGAAAGTCATTGTCTTACATTAGACAAAGTTCCTGCAGGTATGGAACACAAATACATAAACCCCAAATAAACTTGAAGAGAGAGATGTCCAAGGACAGTTGACTGTTGTTTCTTCCTAACTCCCAACTGTCAATTATGAATCATGGTCCAGAAAATCACCTGAATGATTAACCCTGCTTTTCTCTTTGCTTCTTCTCCCCTTTCCTGCAACACCAATTGATCTCCTGGCTTCGAGAGCATTGATTTGGATGATCAGACTTGATACCCACCTGATTTTTTCCTGATTTTTACAAGCACTCATGCAAGCCCAAACCACAGCATGTCATGTCTCCTATTTTTAATATTTTCTTTTCCTATATCAGATGCCAACTCAGAGGAGAAAACTTCAGGGAACACTGCCATAAAAAGAGCAGTTTGATAGAAAATGTTGAAAACGGGTTGGAAATAAGACATTGGGGAGCAGGCCAGTGAGGAGGCAGCTGGTAGTCCAGTGTGTGCCACTAAATTTGACCCTTAATCATTTAGTTTCTGGCCCAGGTAAGAATGAATCCAACCCTAAGGGTTATTCTTGAAACTGAAGCAGCAGTAAATTGCCTGGTATTGGAATAAATATGTGATCAAGTAGTTTCTGAATAACGTAAATGCCAAGTGGAAAGTGTCAGTGAAGTAAGCTTATAGATTAGTCACTTCACCCTATGTAGAAAGTGATAAAAAATAGACATTTTTCTTCTGAGATAATTTTACTTGAAAGCTGATTTTCAAGCAATGCTCATTGTCAGGATATGGTTTTAGTGTACTCCTAATATATAATACTGTAAAATGGTCATGAATGTAAGTTTTGTCTTTTCAATGAGAGGATAAACTGTCAGCAATAAATTTACTCTATATCGCATTTTACAGTACATATACATTCACATATACTAGCTCACCTAACTAAAGTAACTTGTACCTGAGATCATAAAGCTTGAAAGTCACAGATGAGCTCAAATTGATTCTCCCAAGTCCAAATTTCATTACCTCAATTGTGAATTAAACTAGAGGAGTCACATTCATTGATTATTGATTTATTCAACTCAAATAGGTCAATGTAATCCAACAGATATTCATTGAAGACTGACTGTGTCCTGAATTTTGGTAAGCACTAATAGAAAAAAAACCAAAACAGTAAGATATTGCTCTTCAGAAGACTGTACAGGAAGACTATAGTGAAAAGGCATAGATCTGAGAAAAGTTGAAAGGGGAAGAAAACATTGTGTCACTCATTCTTACTGTCTGCCAGATATGGTGCTAGGTAGTATATAACATCTTATTTTAATCTTCTAACAATCATTCAAAGCACATATTTTTATATGGTGTAAGTACAAACAAAGAACTGCTACATAAGTTGCCTGTCCCAATCCCCTGAAGCTGGTGTGGAGTGAATTCTGTCAGCCTTGTCTACTCCCTACTATACTTTGCTTTTTTCTCCAGGGATTATAAATAAGTGAAAGGCAAAACTCATTTACCATAGAAGTTTTTAAAGAAGAGAGAATAGAACTGAATATTTTGTCCAAGGTCATGGTATAGTTGAAAGTTTTCTAGATTGAAAATCACAGTCTGCAGCTTAGATTTTATCTGTTTTAAACTCATTTTGTAGGCTTGGGCAGTTTATATAAAATATAAGCTTCATAAGCCTTAATTTTCCCACCTATCAATGATGAGTTGGCTTAGACAAATCCCAAGCTCAATCTTATTTCCAAAATAATTCTTAAACTAAATCTAGCTTGTTTAAATTATATCACTGGATATTTGAAACTTCATATTTATATATGCAGTTGAAGGGGCAGAATTTTGTTATCACTTGTGCTCTATCACACATACACATACTTCTACAAAGGTTTTGAATAGCTTTCAAAATTTAATTACAATGATAACAGGGTTACCTACATATAAATTAATTTCTACTAATTAAAAAGGGAAGGAATTTAATTACTAATCTAAAGATTTTAAAAATTGAAAGAAATTTAAATATTCAGTTATATAACAGAGAACCATGCTATTTTCTCAAAAAATATTATACTGTAATGGATATGTTTAATTTTTTGTCAACTCAAATATGTACCTACAAATTACACTAAAAGCAACTGATGCCACAGTGAATGCATTGCATTTTTCAGAATGCTTTTGACATGTTTGACGTAAATTAGTCTCATAACAGACATGATTCATAAACTATCTAAGCACAAAACAAAATTCATTTAATTTTGCTGAAGAAGCTGTTCAAGTGGGAGTCCCCAAAGTGTCCTCACTCTACCACTCAACATAGGAGACAAATGATTCTACTTAAGGTCTGTATGCAATTATAACCCACAAAACTTCCAAATAAGAGCCCTCATTTTTTAATATTTCTAACTAGAGTAAGAGTTCAGATCAAAATGTTTCTGAAAATTCATGTTCTGCTTTGGCCACACTCAATGCACTTATAAAGAAATTTCTCCAAATCTTACATTAGTCCACTATGTTCATTAGACATTCTCTTTTAAAAACACCCACTTCTACTTGTTTAAAGTTTTCTACCCTAGCAGGACATGTACAAATGTGTAGAGAAACACACATCAAGTTAAATTGTACCTTAGAATGATGATCTTTAAAAAGAAGTTTTTCAATGGAATTAATGTCTGCAAAAGTTGAAATCAACTTTAAACATGGGGATCAGATACTTCTAGAATGACTAGAGATTAATAAAGAGTGTAAATAAATAGGTACCATATTGCCCTAGCACGAATATCTGTTATTTTGCTCAAATTGGAATTATTTATATAAAATTAATGTTTCTATTTCTCCAAATAGGAAATTGTTGCATTATCAACAATAATGCATTTGTTTTCAGTAAAAGTATTCAAATCACATCACTTCTTAGGCTTTTATTTTTCTATTTTGTAAAATAATGGTGGTGGAGAACTACCTGATCATTAAGTTCCCTTTCTACGTATAATATCCTTATTTCTTACTTAGGAACTTATTTTTTACATGCTTCCTGTTCTTACTTCAGAGTTTTGGGCAGAAAAGAAATTGGTACAGTAATAATCCAAAAGGACATAAGGTACACAAACTTTAACCAGACCAAAAGTAAATAAGGAAAGCTTCATCTCATACTTGATCATCTTTTATTTTTCCCAAGAAAGTGTCTATACTTTCTTAACTTTCAGGTCACACATGATTTAATGCTTCCCCAGGAGCAATGATTTAAAATACCACCATTTTAGGCTTATACTCATTAGGGTCTGAGCTAAGCTAAAGAAAAATATAGGCATACCCCAGAGATATTTGGTTTTGATTCCACTCCACCATAATAAAGTGAATATCACAGTAAAGTGACTCAATCTTTTTGCTGGTAAAGGATCTTGTCTTCAATTTGTAAAAAAGTTAACATCTGTGAAAGTCAATAAAGCAAAACCCAATAAAACAAGATATACTTGTACACAGAGTGGGATGGGTGGGGATAGTACAGCTCAAATTTTCTGCTCTGACATAGGAGCCTGCTCCTGTGTAATAGTCACAGAGACAAAAAGGCAGTATGAGAACCCGGGGCACTGGACACCAGAAAGTAAGAAAACAAAAGAAATAAAGATGATGAGAGGAGAAGTAGCCAAATTTACTATCTTTAGATTTTTACATCAAAATGGCACTGAGGAGAGACTTCTGGGGATAATAACTCTACTTCATTATGGGTTAATAAACACACACAAAAAAGGAAAATTAAGCCCATCATATGAACAATAATAGAGATAGAAAAAAAGCACCAGTCTTTTTAGCTTCAGTTGAGGAATAGCAATGTGCTGGTTATGTTCACTTGACATTGAGATAGCCAAATTATTCTGAGATGATATTTAATTCTTGATCCTATCCACCCTTCAAACGGAAAAGAGTTATGATTTCAGTACCTTACAGTTTTTAACATGGTTAGTGATTTGCACAAGCATTTAATCAAGACTTTCCCCAATATCAAGATTCTCAAGAATTCTGCTCCCCATGGTAAGGATGATGTGGCTGTGTGCATTACAGCCATGGATTAAGGGAGAAATTCAGATAAACCCACTACATTTGCTAATGCAATCATTTCTAAACTGTCTGAGAGGAAGAACTATTTTTTTTTCTTAATTCAGGTATCACAGGTGCGTACAGTAGGACCTACCTGTCTCCTATATAGCTCAAGCCATGTGCTTACGTCAGACTGACCTAAATTCTCTTCTCTTTGATTATGCCCTTGAATAACACAGCAATGTTAAATTGCTATATAAAAAAATAAACACTTTCAAGATTGTACTTCTCTTATACCAATAATATGCAACTCATGAACTGGCACCTGTTCCAGGACTACTATGAAGATAAATGCTATTCAAAGCTGTTTGGTGATTTGCATAAGAATTGTGTCAAACCCTCCTCCAATAATAAGATTCTCCAGATTAGAGAAACACAACTATATGAAAAGAAGCTAAAGGAAATACTATAATTTAGAGCAAATCATGGTCTTTCTGTAGTTCTGGTTTGAGCTGTTAAACCATCTTGCCCAGGTTTTATAGCTAATTTTTGTTGTTTTTATTAAATTGTACATTCTTAAGAACATTCTTTTAACCGAAATTAAACAAAGCATTTTGGAAACACCATACTCTAGGTTTACATCTAAATAGTACCAATGCTATTAAGTAAATGTAGATAAGTAACAGTGAAACATTAAGTAGAAAAATAAATGAAGCATTTTATGAAGTATATTTCAGGAAGGGGAACAGTTGAGTGACTTTTGCAGGGAAATATGGAAGAAAGGAGTACAGATCTCATAATGACATGAAAACTCAACCAACCCAAGATGGTTAATCTCTTCCCTTAAATGCTACACAATCTGATCCCTGATTATATGTACCACTGCACCACTAATTGTTTTATGTGCTTTTGTTTTCTTCTCTCTGAGCAGATTACAAGCTTACCAAAGGCTAGGTTCATGCAATAATACCCTTTTTATATTACTCCATAGAATTTATTATGTTAGTTTCTCTTCTATAGGGAAGAATAAGATTCCAGAGAATAGCTCTTTCTACTTTTCAGCGCTTTTGGAAATAATCTCCCAAAGGTTTATTCTGCAATAGTTTTTTGGATTAGAAAAGATGATGGACTGAAGTACTGATGATTTTTTAAAGTGATTTTTAGAAATCCTATTCTTTCTTCTTCTCTTTACATGTTGATGCCAACAATCCATGATGTATGTTTTATAATATCACCTCTAATCTGTGGCAATTAAAGAGTGTTGTGTCCAAGTTTATGGATAAAAATTTTATGAGGTCAAATATGTTTCTATTCACATAGCTACTATGTTGCAGTGTTATTAGAGTATTAAAACTACTCTGTGTCCAACCTCTTCTCTTCATATTGCTTTATTTTTCCTATAGACCATGCTACCTTTTTGAACCTCCAATATCTTCTTGATTAAAGGCGTCAGAATTTGAAAACCAGGGTCTTTAGATACCCTAAAGACCTTGGGTTCTGATTAAGCACTAGTTTGGTTCAGCTGTTATTTACAACCAAAGAGAACAAGCAACAGAAACAGCTATGTATGTTATAGAGACTGGCATTCCTCTTGCTTGAGAAGGAGTTTGCCCCTTTAGTAAAAACCTCATCTTGCAGAACAATTTCAGCAATAACTCACTCAGCCAGATGGGTACTAGCACTGGGCATCACAACACCCAGCCCAGAATGACAAAGAAGTTGTGGTAATGTGACAGAAACCAGCCCAGCTAGTAAATACATTAAAAATACTTCTTTATCCCAAACCAATTCATTGTGCACTGGAAAACAAGAAAAGTAAAATCCCAATAAACCAAATTAACAAAAAATCAAGAAAGGGCCAAGCTTCATGTCTGACTTAGGCTGACCCCCATTAGAGGGCCATTCCTTCAAGATCAATACTCCTAATGCATAACTATAGACACCCACCAATCAATGAAAAGTGATAAAGGAAGCAGAATCAATAAACATTAGAGGGGCTAAAAAGAGTGAAGAAAATATAAAAAATACAGTGGGAATACTGGATTTTGCTGACATGAAAACTGATAATTATTAAAGAGCTACATGTTTGCTCCCTACTGAAACTGTTTCCTCCACCTGGAAAATCATGTCTTAGCCTCAGTTGATTTTGTGGGCAGATAGTTAAAAGCACAGTGTGACCTGAGGACTTGTTTGACCTAAAAATTCTCTCAAGAAAATTCCATAATCTGGAATCACATCATAAAGGACTAACTTTATAACATTAAAGTATTGTGTTCTTATTGGTCTTATCAAAAATTCAAATGCTCTTAGGAGACTAACACATCGTGTCATTGTCACTGGGGTATTAGTTATATAGCATTGGCCATTTACAATTAGTTATTAGTATTGCAAAATTGAGAACATCATGCAATATTTGGGGCTGCTTTCAATGTAGAAATAATCAGGGGAAGCACAATATGCATCTCTAACCAATCACATAGATGCCTATCTCTAGTTAGTATATTTGCAGCTTCCTCTTGCTAACAGCTCTCCATCAAATATTCCCGAAACCTTCCCTTTTTTTTTCTACTGTGAACCTTTCTCACTCCTCGCCTGTCTTTGCATCTTTGCCAAAATGCAAGGGACAGTGGCTCACTCCATTGTTATAATAAATAGACTTTGCTTTTCCTCATATGTTGGTCTTTATTTATTTCCATAGGACATACTTAAACTAAATATATATATATTGTTTACCTGAAATTCAAATCTAACTGAGCATCCTGTATTTTTATTTGCTAATTCTGACAACCTTACTTGCTATATACCAAAAACTATGAGAGTTTGACAGATGTTGCTCTTAATTCTCAATATTTTGAAGTAGATATTGTCATTCCCAAATGGGGCAACCATGGCTTACAGACATTTAACAATATGCTTTAGTGTTAGAATGAGGGATTAAAAACTACATCTGTAAGATGGCAAAGCCCATGTCCTTACTACTAGACTACATTTCAAAGTTAAGACTGGCATATCCGTAATGAAATCTATACAAAATCCCTACTTACAAAGACCTAAATATTGATTTATGAGCCAGAGAGGAGGACAGAATCACCACATAAGGATCTGAAGGAAAGGGTTGTGCTATATTAGGAGAAGGAAAGAAATGAATAGGTGAATGATGTCAATGGCGTGTTTCAATAGATGCTCTGATGAAAACGCCATTAAAAATTTTCAAATAACAATAATGATTATGATAGAAATCAGAGAGACACTTCTTTTCCTATATTATTCCTTGTTTACCTTCAACTTATAAAAACAAAATCAGCATTATAGCACCTTCTCATCCATAAAGCCTACACTGAATAAAACATCAGTTTCCTTTAGGAAAAAACGCAGTTTCTAAGTTACAGAATGATAAAATCTCATTGTTTTCTGATTTCCCTTTTATAAAGAGCTATATGAATTTAGGTGAAATATAGTTCCTAGAAAAATTTGTTTCTTGCTATCAATGGTTCGCTTTTTTTCATCTAACAGTAAAAACATATAACCCATAATTTTCATTTCTATGTCTTGGCAACCTAAAATTTGAATCAAATTTAAATCTAATCTACATTCTAATCTAAACACTGGGTTTCATCAAGACTGTGAAACCTATGCTTCCTTTAAGATCTCACCTTTTCTTTATATTTCTGTATCTATCATTCAGTAACTATTACACCAATAAGTATATTAATTTAAATTGTGTCATATTTATTTTTCTTTTACATAGGTAGAATTTAATGTTACCTTTTGATATAAAATATGTATGTTTCCATGATTGTATAAGAGAGCAATCATTTTTTTTTATTAATTAAGCCTAAGACTTCTGAAGCTTTGAAGGTAATTTACACCATTAGGTCACACACCAAGTATTCCCACTGAGCCCTTCAGAGCTTTGTCATAAAGCTCATGTCACCCGGGTCTTGTATAACCTGTGTCCTGTATTACCTGTGTCCTGTATTTATATAAGGAATTCTTTTAAATATAAAGTTGAACTACACATTTATTCCTACTAAATTTCATTTCTAAGGTGCTTCCTCATCATTCTAGGCAACTTTCAGCCAATTGAGGTAAAGAGAACATTCACTGGCTGGGGGCTGATATATAAATAATTTGTCTATTAATGACATTTTTCTCCAGGGGAAAGTATTCCTTCAGACTCTTTGCCAGATTCACCTTCTGCTGTAATGCATGTCTGATTGTCATCTGTTAAGTTTATTTGTATTCATTGATCCATTAATATATATCACCCACAGTTTAACTTAGTTTCTGTCTGGTGGAAATGGTACAGGGATTAAAATTGCCTTAGGTCTATTATTATCGATGTCTGTCATCCTTTATCCAATGTGTATAAATTACCTAGTCAGAGAGAGGTTGGAATAGAAGATGCAAATATAAATTACTAATATAAAATATTTGATTATTTCTCAACCCATAATTTTATTGAATATAACTGCATAAGAAAATTAATTTATGTACAGGTAAATTATAAGAGATGAGATGACTACAAGTCTTATAATTTTCTCAGATATTTATCAAACTTATAGGTAGAATTTGTACTCATTTACTTCATCTTCCTGCCGCAAACAGAGATAAATCTGTAATCTCTCATTAAAAAAAAAATGTTATGGCTTGATAAAGTCCTCAATCTTGATAGCTTCCACTATGGCAAAACTAACTTTCCACCAGATCACTTAGCAGCTTAATCAATCCATAAATCAATGCACATGAAGTAGTTAGTATATGGGAAATGTCCATTATTGGTTTTAAGGCTAAGAGGGGTGCATAGGGAAGAAGAATAAACATGTGAAACTATTTTTAATAATATAAACCAATAACATGTGTATAGCAAATAAAGGACCATTTGCAACATACACATTATAATACTGGGTAGGATACATATCCCTTATAGCCTAACATAAAGATTCTGAAGGGTATACACTAGAAAAGCATAATATGTCTTTAAATGTTAAACTTTCATTTACTATTTTAGGGGTAAGGGGGATTGATATATATGACATTTATTCATTGTAGTGGATATTTGTGAAGTTCTTTTTTTAATACTCACCATATTCCCCATCATTTCCTAGTTTAACAGCATCAAATTTCCCATATGTTAATTATCAATTATTCATTTATATGGTTTGGATGAGGCTGCCTAACCCTCCCAATCCAGATGTGATCACTTGATGCAGGCCTAAATCAGTTAGTGAATTATAACCCTTCTCAAAACAATCATGATGGGCATAGGACCCCATTATTTAGGTGAATGAGAATTAGGTACAAGAATTTTGTTTAAACTATTAGAGAAGAGAAGATCTCTTTCCTGCCTGTGTAGCTCTTGAGATGCACTGTTGGCAACCATCATGCAATCATGAGGAATTACTATTTGAGAATGAAATCATCCAGAAGGAAATGTGGTCAAAAAGTGAAGACTAAGTCTTGATGACTTCAGTTGATACTTAGAGTTATAATTTGTTAAATCTGGAAGAAAAGTTGTATATCATCCCTAATATCATTCTGAAGAAGAGAAATCGGAGGCTCAAAGAAGTTCAGTGACTTTATCACATTCTCATTAATTTCTAAGGTAGTGACATTTCTATAAACATATCTGTCAGAGTCGATTAAATTCAACATTTTACCTAGCACCTACTGTGCAACTAGAAATTCTAAGCATCAGAGGTATAATGGGAAATAGCATTAAATCTCTGCCATTGAATAGTTATAGACCAGTGGTCAAGGCATTTAGGTCCACAGGCAGTTGACCTAACAAAGTGCGATGAATGCTACAGTAAGGGTAAGCATAGGGCTATAAAGACTCCTAATAGATATGTCATGCATGAGCTGTGGAGGAGTATGAGAGAATGACAATATGTTAAACTAAATATTAAATACTATTATCATGTTATGTATTCTATATTAGTGAGCACATGCCTAAAACCCATGAACTTAAAATCTGCCATCTCAGCCTTTCGAAAATACCCAGCTACTTAAAGTTCTAACCTATGAACTTCTCCAATGTCTCCAACTAATAAAGTACTAAAAGGAAGCAATTAAATATTAATCTCAGAATAATAATTTGGAGAGTGTTAAACGCATTATTATGAAACTCTTTATGTTCCAGCCAAGATCATTTCAGAGCTTGACCACACATATAGAAACTTGCTGTATAGAATAGAGTTAAAAAGGAAAAGACTGTAGTAGGAACACACACGTGTGTGTGTGTGTGTGTGTGTGTGTGTGTGTGTGTGTGTGTGTGTTGAGAGAGAGAGAAAACACCAGATTCAAAGCATAGCTCATTCATTTATTGTTTTATTGGCCTCAGTGACACTGGAATAAAGCAGGCAAGCTCAGGGGTTTCCCAATTTAGAAAGTTATCATGACCTACTTCTATAGCACTTTGGCAGGTATACAACTAAGACTGGCATATCAGAAAAGTGTTGAGGTTTGTGGCAATGACTTCAGAGACAATGATAAAACAGATTTCTCAGGCATTATATGTGTATAATATATGCAGCACTATATGTAGTATATGTAGAGAAAACAAAGCGAGTTGAAGATGAAACTACATGGGGCAGTAAAAATTAGAGGCCAAAAAAAAAAAAAAAGAAATTACAAAATCTAGGCAGTATTTCACCTTTTCAAATGACATAAAGAGGTCAAATAAGGTACTGAATTAAGAGCTGGTAATTGTAAAAACTTGATGAATAAAGCAACTATTTTGATGATTGAAATTATCTAAGTAATAAAGAAAAATGAGATGATCAATGATTTTATTTAAGACAGGTCTATAAACATATAGATCATTATTTCTGTCCTCTTGTATTTATGAAATCAGGTCTCAAAAAACCAAAAGGAATAACTCTTGATTTAGTTTCTGTGTTTTCCAGTGCACTAAACATATTTTAGTTAGGCCACCCAAATTCAAACCCAGCACCCTATTTACCCGCTTTAAGATGTTAGTCAAGTTATAACTTGTCCGAGTCTCAGCTCTCTTATGAGTAAAGTGGACTCAATTTTTTCAGGCTAACTGTGAGGGTTAACTGAGATTATATATGTTAAGTGTTCATGAAAGGCATGTGGCAAGCACCCCAAATACTTATTATCAATATAAATATATTAGTACTAATGAAAAACCAACTTATGTTTATGTTTGAGAGTAGACTTCAACAAGAATAAGGAAAAAAAAACCTGTAACACAGAATTCTCTAAATCATACAGTAAACTATAGTATGTTTATCCAGCACCATCTCACATAAACTTAAGCAAAAAATGTCCATCAGTTATTTATTTCTAACCCAAGCCAGCATGATGAGCTGGGAAATTCTAGGGAGGCAAAAAATATGCCAGCTTCTCAGCTCAGCCAACAATGATCAAGCTCTCCTGAGGCAAGTCATTTAACCTTCTGGTCCTCAATTTTTTCATCTATGTAATTAGAACTGCATTAAATTCCAAGTTTCCTTTGAAATGTAATAATCCATAATTCTTATGCTAAGTATTCTAAAACTAAAACCCAAAGTATTTTTCTCTCCTATTCCTAAAATATTCTAGAAAGCAAATATTTGAGCAAAAGTACCCATATATATATGTGTGTGTGTGTGTGAGTATATATGAATAAATGTCACACAAAATGATTAGAATGTTAATGAATCCACTTTTGGGACATGCAGGGACAGTTAGGGAAGACACATATCTGGCAATGAAAATTCTTTGGAATGCTCTCCCTTTTACCTCTCTCTGTTTAATTTGCTATCAAAATAATCAGTTAACATCTGGCCAGAAAATTTAAAATGCCACCAATTTTGAATCATTTTACCCCGAGGCATAGCTATCACTCAGTTTCACCATTACACACATTATCTAAATTGCTCGAACATGTTTATGCACGGTTAATGGATTGTATTGTAAAGAGTAAGGTTGATCTGGACATAAATCTGGTGGCAGACCACATTTGATGATAAATGTGTTAATAGCCTTTATGCATGAATTTCTTTTACAAGTCAAGCAGAGTCACTGGCAAAAAGATTCCTAGAAGACAAAACGATTTCAAAGGTTCAGGGCAGATTATTGAGAATAGATGAATGGACAGAAAAATTTCCATAGAAGTAGACTCAAAATTAACCTTTTCATTTTCCTTTAGCCTTCATAGACGATCAATTAAAATTGTTTCCTTAACAGAAAGGTTCAAAACCCTATCTATTTTGTCCTAGCTGCAAGTTCCACTTTGTCCAGGATGCTTCTATAATTTTTGCTCCCATTCCCAATGATCTCATCAACCTCTGAAATTACCAACTGACTACTCTATAATTCTTAGACATCAGGAAATAGATTTCATTTACATCCACCATATTTTCTCCTATAGTAGTGGTATATATAAGAAGCTCTCATGAATGAAGAGCTGAAGGAAATAAATTAATGAACTAAATGGTAGTACCAGTGACCAAACAAAACTAATTTTGTTCAGTTGATTTCTACTGTTTTATTCAGATGATGCCAAAATCCAGCCCAATGAGATTGCTGTGTATCAGAATGACCATTGAGGTGATCATTCATTTTCTTACATCTGAAGAACAACTTGATACTGTACATTTATGATGTGCTTATAACCTATAATTTATTTTCTAATATAGAATCTTGTTTAATGTCAATATGCTAGCAGCAAATTTAAAAATCCTAATTTTCCCTATAGATTTATTTAGAATCTGAGTATTATAGAACAGTATATTGGAAAGTAATGTGTTTTGGAAACCAAAAATATAGCAGCAACAAGAACAACAAAATAAAAACAAAAGAGAGGTTCTCCAGAATTGTGCCTAGTAGTGCCTATCACATCTCATGTCTAGAACGAGTCATAGACACAGGTGGAAAAGTCGAAAAGCAGGAGTTTTTGTTTTTGTATTTTACATTTGTACTCTTGAAAGTCAGGTCATGGTCTCATAGCATGGAACTCTAACTATTATGGGCAGAATTTGCTCTCTGAGGTAGCTGCAGAGATGAGATAATCTGCAGGACACATGAGTTTCCATGTATGCCTGCAGTGCCATCCCCAGTCTATGCCTGCTTCCAGACACTAGGCCTACACACCTGGTTCAAGTTAGAATTACACCACAAAGCTTTAACAATGCTGGTCACCATCTACTATCACTCTTAACTCTCCACCATTGAAAATTGTAGCCTCTAAATTAAGTCATTAAGTCCTAAAGACATCCATTCAAATATAAAGTACACCTTAAGACAGTAAATCGGTAGCAGATTATGATATAGCTCTCGGTAGTATTATCTAGATGAATTAGTCAGGTTCCTAGCTCTTGCTTTCAAATCCATGAACATGGCTCCAAAACATAGAAAGGTTAGTTTTGATAGAAACTGAGGGTAGTAAAAAAGGTAATAATGAATTTAGACTATAAAGATCACAGTAAAAATCCCAGTGAACCAGAGGACATGATAAAATACTAATAAGCCCCTGAATAGTTGAACTGATATGGCTAAATTTGGGGTTTGAGATAAATTGAAGTAATGTGACTTTTACCTTATGGTATTCAGACACAGAGGCCTGTTCCACCCTTCTACCATTGATTTGTTGGTCAGAGATGTTGAGAGACAAAGAGTAAAATCAAAGCTAAATGGCAATGGAAGCCCATTTCCAAATGCTTCCTTTTTCAAAAATGTGCCCTTTTTAATGATCACATGCCCTCTACAACTATATCACCTCTCTCTGTACAACTTGTCTGTATGGTATGTCTCTCTAAAATTTAATGGGTTCAATTTAATTGTCTGAAATTTTCTTTTAAGAGTTCTATGACTGGAGGTAAATTTGTGACACCTTTCTTGTATGTATGCTTACAGTTAGCTACTTATACCTTTACTGTTGATATAATAATGATTAAAACATAGATCTATCTGCTAAGACATTTAGGGTAATGAGTTGCTGTGAGATTGTCACAATCAAGACTTTTTTTACTCCGTGTGACAAGCTACTATATTTTTATAAACCTTGATCATGCACAAGTTAGAATCCAAATGAATCACTGGCATAAACACAGGCTACGTCTAAGCCTAGCAACTAAATCCATCATTTGAAATAAATTGATAAAATTTCTGTCCTCTGAATTCTAATTACTTCATTACGAGTATTTTCTAACATTTGCATATTAAAAGCCTAAAACCTAAAGTAAGGAAATGGAAATATTATACTTGAACAGGTTGCCCGTATATTAGAATCCTTTTTTTTTCATCTGTAATTATATTTTGGGTGCCTCTCCTCAAATTTTAAGTTACCATTATTATAATTCTGCTCTGTAGTAGGATTTCTGAGAATCTGAGATCTCCCATGTATCTATAGCTCCTAATGAATTTATTAAAGTCCTGTACACATTCTCAATAGTTTTAACTAATTGCATAGGTTTCCAAGCTATTTTTGGCTCTACAAAATGCAACTCAGATAATTCTTCCCTAAATCTGACCTGTATTTTTAAAAGTAGTTTGTAATAAATGCTTAGAGAGAAACATTGCATTTATGCATTGATCAAAGGACTGAATTTGTTTTATGCAAGAGAACTTTATTTTCAGTGTGAAAGTTCTGTTGAAACTATACCCAAAAGAAACACCCGATTCCTCTTACCTTCTCTTATTACTTCACGTGACTGGCAGCTCATTACCTTGCTTGATACTTTAATTGCATCATAAAATTTAGCAACTTATTCTATAACTTTTTTCTTTACAAATTATTCTTTAAAAATTTGCTTTATCTCTACACTTAGATTGAGAATTCCTTAAGAGCAAGAGCCACACTTTATACTACTTTGGTTCTCCACATTCTATAGCTCAGAACTTTGCACAAAGTAATTTTACCACATATTATGCCTTTATTGCTTTCTCAATAAGGATCCCAATTCTCCAACCAATAAGTCAGAGAATAAGATGATATAACTTTTGCTTGATTGGCAGAGGCCTATGGATTGCTTGTATTATAGCTCTATAGCTCCTTGCCTATGACTTTAAATATAATGAACATATAATAAGTAAATGGAAAGTAAAAGGTCTCAGAGACAAAATTAATCCCTACGTTTTCAGTAAATATAGTGCTAGAGCATTCTTATGTGTTTTTGAGCCTATGTCTTACCTAGGATGCTTTGTTGTTAATATTAGTTCCTACATTTCCTGTAAGGTCTTAATAATGACTGAATTCAAGTTGGATTTTGGATCTAAAATAAACATAACTCTTCATCCCTGCCTTATTGGGATTAGGCATATTTTCACATCCATGTGTTAAACAATAATGGGAACGGGCATTCAGTTAAGCAATATTGAAGGCAAGCAACATAATTAAATTTTTTGCTCCAGGAAATACTTGTTCCTAGAAGAGAAGAGTATGATCCAACTAAAATTAGCTTCATATGAAGGCTTATAGCTTGCTTATCAAAATTTGCATTAAAAACTTCACCTTGCTATATCTCCCAGTCCAAAGCCAGTATGTCACAAATTCTAAATAATAACCACTTACCCTTCTTTGAAACTCACTTTAAAATCACACATTCCAGGCCAAAAATCTTATATCCTTTAATCTCATCCTTTCAAGATACTAAGAGCTTATGAAGGTGGTGTTTTTCTTTACTGCCATAGATATAAAACACTTTTAACCTTATTAACAAGTTTTAATGATGATGTTTTGGGAGAGTCAGAAGTCAATAGTCTTCTAGGCCAACTAGGAAATCAGTTAGAATTACATGTTCTCATTGCTGAAAACAGATAAATGTCTTGCACAGCTACAACAAATCTACATCAAATATTATTTTATGAGATTTAAAATGTTTTAGTTTTTATATTACTCAAATAATAAGGCCTGTTGGGACTTGCTTTTGTTTAAAGTTATATTATTGGATAGAAACTTTTCTTCATTAGGGTAATACTCTTAAGCCTTCTTACAGTTTTATTTAAGCATTACTATCTTGAAATTTATATAGAGATTAAGGGGTAAATTTTTATTCCAGAAGCACTTGTAAAAGGCGGAATAGTCACTCATGATATACAATTATAAGAGAGGTTAACCAGCTCTGTTCACTCCTATAATTCACCAAATATATCACACAGTAAAATTCTGTGATAACTCACTTTTCCTGACAAAACCTGTAATGAGAACAGAAAATGGAATAAATTCATCTATTCATTTGACCCAACATGTGAATAGAAAGGGGGAAATGCCACAGAATAACACCTTCTAAAAGTCACCATTTAGCTGTAATCTCATGGTTTTCCTTAGATTACTTAGCAATATATCTTTTATAAATCTTATCTCCCTCCAATTTTAAAAAGTTCAGTCTAGTCAGCACTGTAGATAATAGTTATAGAGTTTAATCTAGAATAACATACTGAACGCTGTTCTTATATTGTCTGTAGCAGTTTCTAAATTGTTTCAGACATTATATAGAAGGCAATTTAAAAAAAGGCAAACATTTGATAAATATTAAACTACATATAGGTCACTCTTCCAGCTGAATCATGAAATTAGAGAAATGTTAGTATTTTATTTAAGATCCAGTTTGTCTTTACTGAAGAAGATGTCAGGAGAAACACCAGACAAGAAATTGCCAAAGTGTTGTAACAGGATTTTGCTTTGACTTATATATCACCAAAAGCAAGTCACTTAAAATGACTAGGGTTCAATTTCCCTTCTGAACATACAGAGATTAGACTAAAGAAGTGATTCTCAACTTGGGAGATGGGGAGAGGAATTATTGGTTTCTCCCCACAAAAAATATTTTTGATCATCACAACCAGATCAGAGGAGCTGTTAAGATCTAGTGGAGAGAGAAAAGGAATGCTACTAAACAGAATGCTACAACACATAGGAGGACCACAGCCCACAACAGTTATTTATCCCCAAATGTCAATGGTTTCACAATTGAGAGGCCTGAACTAAAGAGTCTCAGAGATCCCTTCAAATTTTGTAATTCTTTCTCTAACTTATTTAACTATGAGATTCTTTTTGGCCTATTTTTATATCAAACTACACATTTGCAGACAATTGCACTTAGTTATTTGTTGTGGGATACAATGGTGTTATCTTTTACTGTAATGTTCTGACCTAGTCTAACAGATCTTTAGTACATGAGGTGATAATTGAATATACAAAAATAATAGAAATACATTTCTAGAAAAAGGATATGTATTTACAGCACAAGATATTTTAGGTAAAAGAGCTCAGACTTGCTGGTGTGATTATGCAACTACTTTCCAATCACATCTTAGCCAGTCCCTGGAAAGGGCCTCCATACCTCACAAAATTAGAATTATACAGTGAAGAACCCACACCCCAGAATATTTTTTATTTATTGATCTGAATGGGGTTCTTCTACAACTGGAATATATGGAATGTTTTGATTAGGAACAAGTTATAGGCTAAAGAAAGATTTATGGAGGGAATACTATGGTATCTGGTAATACTCATGACCCTCATTCTGGGAAAGAGGCTGTGACTAGAAGGGAAGGAGCAAAAGCTGAGATAGTTACATTCATTAAAAGACCACAATGTGTGGCTCAAGTAGAACTTCTTTTTGACACCCAGACAGTGAAATGTGACACAGACATAAGGAGAGGGACTTTATCCTGCTCCTGAATGAACGAACACACATGCTACTCTGGAACCTAAGTTTTCTGGGAATTGGAGCATTCTCATTAGAACTGAGGGGAGAGAGATGGGAATGGGGTAAGTTAAAAAACCACAAAACTTGTTGCTCTTCTTGAGAATCAGTCTTTTTTTTTTTAATAAATACTCATCAATTGTTGCAAGTACATGGTTAATTTTCAGAGTTTCAAAAAAGTCGATTTTGATAAACTTTTTTTTGTGCCAGTGTTTTCATTTGTTTTATGGGGAAGGAATTTTTGGAGATCCATACTTCACCATTTCAGATAGCATTTCTGTCCCATTATAATTTGAACAAAAATTATTATGTGGTGTCCTTTGATCTCTAGGTGGGAAAGAATGAAGGAGAATAGAGTGAAAATACCCTTTCTAGAGAAAGTAATGCCCCTGAGACATAGAAACATTGCTGCCAGCCTCTATATAACCCTCAGTAGAATGTAGAAGGCTTTGTAATAAACCTGGTTCTTATGCTTTTTTTTTTTTTTTTTTTTTATTCCAGTAGGCAAGCTCTTGGGTAGAGCCTGAAAGAGAAGAGATGAACTAAAGAGAAAAATTACCTCACTCTGTATGGCTATGTTCATGTATTCCCAAGATAGCAAGGGTCTGTTAAGTTTACACTTTGTGTAAGAAAATGATATTTTTTTCTTATATATCTATTTCTGAGAATTAATGTTTATCTTTGAGGGATATGCGTATCTGGGTCACAAGGCTCTTCATACTTTATCTAAATATACAAAGATATAGCATCTTTATTTTGCCTATACCCAATCCAATGTATCATATAAGACTTACAGCTATTTTTTTGTGATGAAATAAAGTAAAACAACTATATTTGGGGCAAGCTGCTTTAAAGTTTATTAGGACTCAATAATTCAATCTGTTTAGGTTTATTTTACAATTTCCTGAATATTCTAATTCATCTCCACTTTCAGCCACTCTCAAAAGATGTATGAGTATGGGGAAGGAACTTGAGGAATCCAGTGATGGGGCAAGGAGATTTCTCCTCCATTTCCTGGGTGATATCCTCTGAGATATAGATGACCTAAATTCTTTCTGGCTTCTACTTCCGAAAGACTATGAATTCAATAGCAGTATATGTCTACCTTTTATTTTTTACTCTGTCAGGGCCTGCTAGCTGATTCAACTTCCCCTTGCCTCTCATGCCTCTGAGCCTCTGTCATGTGTTGAATTATGTACTTATTTCAGACTGTCTAATCCATATCTCTGTGGTGATACTACCATGTACTCTGCCTCAGCATTATCCATGGCAGCATTCAGTGGAGCATTCACACAATAGGAAAACAAAGTAAGATTCAGAAATATAAAAGAGACCATTTCTCTGTCTAACAATTCTATTCCCCTCTATTAATAACTTGACTCTCTTTGTATGTTGATTTGGGGTCATTTTACTCATGGATCCTATAAAAGGGTATTCTAGAGTTTCTAAAAGTGTGCCAATCATTCATCTCTATCTTCTATTTCTGTCAATTTATCCAATATACTTCTTTTTCCTTTCACTAGGCCCATGCTAAATAGGGCTAAAGGAAATTGGAAAACCCTATCTCTTTCAATAATAGCTAGCTTTCAATCCTATTATAATAAAGCATAATACTATTTTAAATGACAGAAGTTCTATCTTTCTCCCTATATTCCTGCTACCACAGTCCTAATTCTACCTTTTGCTCTGAAAGTTGGACCTTGAAACCTGATGAGGCAGAAAGTCAGGCATGTTAAAAATCAAAAAAGAAAACCATGTTACTTTTTTTCCAAAATATTAACATTACATACATCTGTAACATGACCCAGAGAGGAAAAGAGATGCTTTGATACATGCAATCAAACATATTTTATTGTGATATTTAATGTAATTATATCTATCACAAAACAGGAATAAACATTTTGAGGTAACTGTTTCAAATTATAACTTTGACTTGTAGTTCCAATTCCATATTTTTTGAGTTCATCAAAACTGGGACTAATTCTTGTAGGATCTCCATACATTTTTTGGTAATGTCATTATTGCATAACTTCTATGTACCATTGTACTCTACAACCCATTTTAACTACTTGAACCCAAACCTTGCTGATCGATACCAGCAACTCACCCTCCTAACAGAATTGCTTTTTATTGTAATTCAGCTCTCTATTGTGGGCATGTCTAACCTTCTTAATAAGATTATAAAACTTCTAAGAACAATAAAAAAATCTAATTCTTCATATTTTCAATAACACCTATGATTAGGTTAGGCATAATGCTGAGGACATAAAATACATACTAAAAAATATATTAGTACTTAGAATCTTTAAATACCCACAAAGATACCAGTTTTGGATTCCGATTATTGTTTTATTGTTTTCATCCAATGAATTGAGCAGATGTCTCAATCTAAGTAATTATAGACTATTATTTATAGATCATTATTAGAATCTCTTTGGGTAGGGATTATGAAATTTAATGTGTTGATATGCCAATAAAATAAATTATATTATAGTTGAGAATTTTCATAGAAGTATAATTTAGGAGAATCTTCCTTCTGTTGACTTTTAGGATTCAAGTGTGTGTGTGTGTGTGTGTGTGTGTGTGTGTGTGTGTGTGTGTGTGTGTGTGTTGGACTTCTCATAACTTTAAAGGTCACTTTGAAGAATACTTTTTTTGATTTGGTTGTGGCCAGAATGACTTCTATCCTGGTATACTTCTTCACAATCCTTAGGAATACTTGTTTTCAAATGTGAAATCCTAGGTCTCACCCCAGATAAAGTGAATTGGACTGGGGAGGAAAAAACCTGCTTTTAAAAAACAAACAAAAATAATCTGCAGTGCTTTTTGGAGTAAAGGAAGTTTCTGTACCACTAATTTATATCACATGTGGTCCTTGGAGCATCTATCAGGCCACCATGGATTCAATAAGTTACAAGAGTGTATGAGCATCAGTCCAAGGTTGGCCATTCCATAGACAGTGTAGGAGGAATTATAATCTTCCCTCAGTGAAGCTTGATAAAATTAAGGAACCCTCACCCAAACTGTCATAATTTTCTACTACCATTATTCTTCCGTTAAATATGTCAGTATTCAACCATTTCTGATTCTCTTTTTTGATTATTTTTTTAAGGAGAGAAAAATTCTTCCTCTGTGCCTCTCCTAGTTTCCATAGTTCAGATAGAGAAAAATTCTCTGAATAATAGTAACAAAGAATTTAGCTGAATCTTTTCAAAGTAGTAAAATATATATACATACATACATATACACATATATGTGTGTGTGTGTGTGTGTGTATCCAAGTGAAATTTGAAAGCTAAACATACTCCCCTAGAAATTTTGAGAGATACATTATTCAATTTTTTTATATTAACTCCCAGGATATTCACTGGAACTTTCCTCATGTCTCCAGCCCTGTTTCCACTACTGGTGAGTTACTCTCTCAGTATATCGATTTGTAATATGGCTAAAAAATAGCTCAATCCTAATCTCAGATCATGAAATCTAATCCCTTTCAAATAATCACCAAAGGTTGTATATTTCAAGGATAAATCAGAATAAATTAGGGAGTAGCAGAAATAAATAATTAATATGAATTGGGAGACTGAAGGTAAACCTATTGAATCAAGTTCAGTTCCATAGAAAGGAACAAACAATGATGAAATATCATAAGACATTGATCTGGGGAATGAGCAACTCTATCCACAATCGAATAAAAAGAATTTTTAAAGAAATGGAGAAAAACTATAGAGAAGTGACACTGTTAACAGAATCAATCAGCCTTTTCAATAACTTTCTGACTCTCAACACACTAAATAACATTTTATCAATTGTTCATTCCTGCTTGCTGATTATCATACCTGCCTGCCTTTTCCTTGAAAATTCTAATCATCACAGAAATAGAACCTGGTATCAATACTTAAGATACACACACCATTAATGAAATTTTCAATTTGCTTTTCCATTTTATCTATTTCCATGTTATGCCATTGAGTAACTAAAAAAAGTTTTATAAATTACAAGTCCCTGTGAAACCATGTGTACAATAATCATTTAAGTATTCAACCCTTTCTGTTGTTATTAAATAGAGTGATTGGTACTTCCCCTGCACACTCTGTACTCTGCTATACTCTGAATGAAAGCTGTCATTTTTTTCATAAGAAGTAGCCAGCATTTTGGGCCCTGTCTCAGAATGAGTGAAACACAGGAAGAGAATTAAAAGTCCTTTCATTAGTTTGACACTCATTTATATCAAAATCCTTTTTTTACATATATATATACCATGAAATTCTATGCTATTAAAACCATATCACTCAATCTGCCATTCCATCTATGCATTTTAATAAAAATTGAATCTTTTACACTAAGCCTGTGTCTACACCACTTTCCTCATTTCTATGCAGCTAGAAATTTCCAAAACTTCAATCTAGAGGTTCTATACCTCCCACTTTCCCACTAAATTTTACCAAGATTGGCTATATTTTAGTGCCTTTTACACACATTGGCAAGTGAGGGTTGCCATACACGCAGCTCATCATATGACCTTTGGGCCCACAGTCTTTGCAAATCTCAAATTTGTGATATTTTTACATATCATTCACTCATTCACTAAAGAATATACCCCTAGATCCTATATCTACATTTTATCAGTCTTTGCTCAAGAAATATTTAATGATTAAAAAGGAACAAATGTATATCTATCCCAAGATATACATGAGATTTCCTATTGTCTGTAAAGCAAACAAAAAACATGGGCTCACAGACAAGTGATCTAAGAGTAGAGTCAACGCTGGGCAAAACTGTGAAGAAAAGATAATATTCCTGTGCCTTCCAGCCCTTAAATTCTTCATTAAACTACCTTTCCCATACATCTCTCCTGTATGTCCCATCCTCAAATCAAGCAACTATACCCTTATTACCTATATATAAATTGCTGGCTTGTTCTAGGTCACATTCCCTTGACAATCAGTCCTTGGTGTCATTGAAGATGAGAATTATTTAAATATTTATTTTATGTGGGCAAAAGAAGGACAATAAACACATAGTATCCTGGGGTCATTCTCTCTTTCCAGCTAATGCGCAACTATAATTTTGTAGCATTTTTTAGAAGATATATAGAACCATTTCTATTCTACATACTCACGCACAGCATTATTTAGCTCAGGTGAATAGTAAATTGAGCCATATATTTAAAGGGTTCATTTACTTTTGTTTTTCAACATCTTGAGCCAGTTCAAAAAGTTTTTACTATCGAGTCATGTTTCTGATATTCATCTTATACTTCCTTTACCTCTTTTTACTTTTTCTACCTTATTCTAGGTTACCATAGTACATTTTCTCATTTAATTTCCTGCCTTAGTTTTAACAGTTTTAAATTTTAAATAAGTTTAAAAATCTCTTTTATTTTTGTCAAAATTGAACCACCATTTATTCAATTTGAAATATTACTTAATGCTTCTCTCAAGACTTCTTTACCTTAATTGAAGGAAAGCTCCTTTATGGTCTACTGATTTGCTTTTGCTTTAACCCTGCCAACTCTGCTAACATGAGAACATTAACAAACTGTGGCTAGTGACATATTTATTAATGACATGTGGCTGGTGAAAACAGGCTTTGTGGGGATTCCATAAAATTTATATTTCTTATGACAGTGATTTGCGCATGAAAGTACATTGGAATCCGCTAAACTAAACAAAGTTTGCTGGGCTTTAACCCTAGATTTCAGATTCAGAAAACCTGAGATTTACCTAAAAATCTGTGTTTCTAACAAGTTCCAAGTCTGCCTACCACACTTTGAGAACCATAATCCTATAAAATTTAGCATTATTGTACTCTAAGTATAAACTGTAGCTCTGTCCTTAGTCCAACAGGCAATCAATGTACTTAATACAGCAGGTAAATTTAAAAAAAAAGTGTTATTCCTGCCTCCATGGTTCTCAGCAATGGCTACACATGAGAATCTTTTGGGGAACTCATTAAATCTCTAGAACCTCAGATAAATTACTCTACAACCTCAGGTCAATTACTCTAGAACCTCAGGTAAATTAAGTAAGAATTTCTAGGGTTGGAGGTTAGGTATAATAGTTTCCATGGGTAAATCCAAAGTGTAGCCAGCATGGAGAACAACTATCTACTTTAAGAAGTGTCCTTTCCACAAGTCGGAATCAGTAGGTGTGAAAGTTGGGAAGCAACTTTTAAATCATATATGCTATATGATTTACCAACCTACAAAATGAACACAAGCAGATTTTTTCATAGAGAAAATCTCATGAGGATGACTTAAAAATATTCCATAACTTTCTCAACGTAAGTAGAAGTACAAGAAATATTTTTAATTTTACACATTCTTTTATTAAAAAAAAAAACTAATAAATGAGTGCTTGTTATTTGCTAGGCAGCCGTAGAGATACTATGTATGTTCTTAACTTCTATTCTATGAGTCAGTAAGTATTTGTTGAATGATTCTGTATAAACAAGGAATAGACATAGGATTCATGAGGAAATAGCTCTGTTAACATCCAAACAAAAGGATTTGTACAGTGAAGACTCAATGACTTAGAGATAATCATGCACCAGGATGCTACAATTTAACTTATTATTGGTACCATTCACTGGGAATCGGAATATTATAAAATCATTGTAGAATCAGGAATCTTAATGGCTACCTTTGTCCAGCCTTTTTCTTAAGTTAGAATATCCATTATAAAACATCTTTGGCAGATGGTTCTGAACACTGACTAAAGAAACTCTCATTTCTTTACTGCCCCAGATGTGTTTATATACAAAATTTTCCCTTTGTTTAAGTCCTAACATGATTTCTGAAACAAATTTATCCTATGAAAGTCTTTCAATTCTGGTTTCTTAGATAATTATTTAGGGACTATTTGCCTCAATACTTTACTGAATATTAGAAAATATAGTTTGCCTTTGTTATCTGGTTCAAATTTCTATATGAAGCAAACACTGATAATCAGAACTCTTCTTAATACAAATGGCTGAGGATGACCTAGCCAATATTCTGATGATGTTCCCCTTCTATAATTCTTCTCTCCTAGGATTGTATTTTCTTTACTTAATAATTATAAAACAACATTCTAAAAAATATTAAACACTTTAGAAATAAGATTTATATTTAAAATATCACTAATTAAGATCCCATACATGATAAAAGTCAAAGCAGGTAACCAATCAATAGGTAGGCCATGAATTAAGACCACTTTACTCACTGTATTCCATGTGAAGGGTTCCCTATAAAGTTGGATAACATGGCAGCTCTGCTGAGATGATCAAAAAAATAAACTAATTGATAACAACATTCAAAATAGAAGTTTTTTCTTAAATCCTAGGAACTTTATTTTCAGCTATTCTGCCAATATACCACTTAATAATTTTACAGTACCCAGAAAGCTCCTTATCTCCTTAAAGATTTAATTTTTTTCCAAAAGAATGAGTGTTCCATTTTAAGGACTAACTCTCATCAATAGAAACAAGTGTGTGTTGTTATTGTCACTATAATTATATGAACTGCAGAGCTATTAATTAATGAGTTATGGTCTATGTTCTGACTGTGACGACCTCCACCGCACAAAGGGCCACTCTTGCAATAACTAACTACCTTATCATGGAAGATAATTATTCAGTTCATGTTTGTAAAGCACTTCTAAAATTAAGTCTAGAAGTGTTTCAGATAATATTCATCACCTAACTCCTTTTTATGCTGTTGCAACTAACAAGCACATTTTGGCACTTAATATTTCTCCAATACTTCGCTGTCTGCTTTGATGTTTCATTTGGGTAAGTATATTTTTAAACTATATTTTAAACTCTTTGTAGAAGCCAAATATATTTATATGATGTGAAGATATATATATATCTTCATACATACATTATATATATATATATACATACATATATATATATATACACGCGCACACACGTATATATATTTTACAATAATTATTGAATAAACAAATTTTATATTTCATGATTCCAAAATAAAACTATCAGGGCATTACCTAATTTATTCCAAATAAAGTAGCACCTGAACATACAATAAATCCATACTGAATTTGTTTAAGCCAAATATATTTTTTTATATCTGTAGATAACCAAATGTCAAGGACGTGTCATGAACACATTTCCACTGGGAGGCAACTTATATAAACAGAGGATAGGGCAAACACAGTCCCCAAACTCATTGTTCTACAGTCTAGGCCAGCCAGTTACAAATGGTCTATTTGTGTTATGGGCAAAGGTGGGGGGAATGTGGCTTGCCTTGGCCACAGGAAAAAAGGAAAGGAGAGCTTGCATGTGAAAGCATTCCAGAAAGATAGCGCGTTCCATCCCTTTGCAAGCAAATTGTAAAAGTCAGCCCAAAAGCTGCTAAATAACTTTGTTTTTCTAAGTAACAAGAGCTGTTTCAAATGATCATGGGCCCAAGGACTATGGTAGGGAGTACGTACAAGAGCGCTGGAAGCATTTTTATATATCAGGAATATAGACATCATCCAATGGCCTTGTCCGACAGACTCCCTTTGTCCAGGGAACTACATCTCTGCTGGGCAGCCAAATGGGGAAAGGAAATGAGCACCCAGGGGCATCCCCATTTATCTATCATCACAGCACTAAAAACAATCTCTCCATATCTGAAGTTTTGATGTTATGTTAAACAAAAACAAAACAAAACAAAAAATCCTAGGAACATTCTAAATAACATTCTCTACATTTACTTTATATAATTTTATTTTACAGTGATTTTATAGTTCTTGAATTTTCTTTTTTTCTTCTAGCTACTCCTTAATGGTTTTTAATTTAAAAATACTGAGAATGTATATAGGAGAAACAAAAGATTTTTCTTCTGCTTAATGAAAAAATATTTCAGATGATGAAAGCAGATATTGGAAACTTCTTAAAATAATTTTTCCGTATAAATAAAATTAAAAGGAAGGGGCTTTGCATTCCTTAAAGTTATTTCTCTTCAGAAAGGAGAGGGTACATTTTTTAAGCTAATAAAAGAAAATCAACTTCTCTGTCCTTGACAGTGGTTTGGAAGCAGGGAGTGGCTACATGGCATAGTGCAAAGATGACTGAATTAGGAATCAGAAGCGTTGGTCAGTGAAGTGTGGGCCCTGGGAGAAAACAATGTCACTTTCTTGCTGATAATTGCTGAGTTTAACTTGGGAGCACAGCTTCTATACTGTGGGAATGGGAAATGAAGACCGATTCACTACAACAGCATCATTCTGCAGAGAGATGGACAGGAGCAAATTATGAATCAACATAACCCTGCTTTCGCCTCTGAATTATTGAAAATGAAACTAAAACCTTGGAGAGACTTAAACAATCTATCAGCTGCTAAGCTTTCGTTAGAAAATTAGCTCATGATATGTAATAGCCTTTCTTATACATTTTAATTCCTTCTAACAGTTTAAATAGAATTTGAGTAATAGCTTCTTAATGTTCACCACAGAAGGTAACTAAATCTTTAATGGACTCCTGCTGTAGCCTTCTTAATATTATAATTTAATTGAAGTCTATGTAAAAAAGGTTTTCTTCTTTTTTTATATTTATACTTGCAGATTTGCTGAGATCCATGTTTCAATCAAATTGTTTTGCATAAACACAACTCAACTAATATTTGCATGTGACTAAAATGGGAATCTTTACAATAAATGGATCCTTGTTCTCTTTCAAACTGTTGAGACCCTTAGATATGAGGATATAGATTTTAAAAGAAAAAGTAGTAGTTGGCTAAATGCTTAATTTCTATTCATGTATGTGCAGACCAAGAACCCATGTGATATTTTTCTGGCCTTGCCACTATAAAACCACTCTTTAACTTCTAGACATACAATGTACTTCTCTCTTTAATGAGATCCTAGTTACAGAATCTTCAGCATACTGTTATGAATTACAAGAGCAATTAACAAAAAAATAAAAATAAACCTTTCCTTTGCTGCAGAATTTAAACTTTCTTAGGCACCAAAATATTAAGTTGTAATTCTAATGATTTTCCACACCAGTCCACAGTTGGGAGGAAAAATATTTTTATTGATGTTTTTATTTCTTCATGGATAAAAAATTTTTGAATATGAAAACACAGAAGCTTGGTGGCATGCAGGTGAAACTTTTAATGCCATTTGTACACTCTTTATTCGCTATGTTAATGTCATCTAGATGTTTAAAAACACATTAAAGGAGATTTGTAAAAAGCACGTTAGAAGCCAGGAAGATTTTTATTTTCATTACACATAGCTTCACGAAAAATGGAAGAATAGACCCTATCACTTATGCCACCCATTTTATTCATCTCCACCCAAATATTCATATCCTGTTTTTCTTCTGTCCTTCTTGATGAAAAAACTGATCTAATCAAATTAGTCATAACAGAGTTCTGGGGATACAGTGCATTGCCTGACTGCTATATTTGCATTTGAAAGAACACAGTAGGAAAAGGTAGAATGTTTTATACTAAAGATTTAATCTTAGATGATGTCATTCTCAGCATGGAACCTCAGAAGGAGATGGCTTGGCAGTGGGTTCTCTTAAGCTATGATAGATAACTCCAAAAGCATAAACAGGTGACTGTCAAATCACAAATGAACGAAAAGTCAATTCAGTTAGACACAACTATATTAGGGTCAAAGTTTAGAGCTGGAAAGATTCTCATAGAGTATTTACTAGTTAATACTCTTTTAGTATAAAGAGTAATGAGGTAACTAATACATCTCTCACGAGGATGGCCAAGATAATAAAACTTATGTCTTATGACTCCCAGTTAAGGTTATTTTATTTTCTTGTGGAAGGATAACGAATGCAAGAGTTTGGAAATCTGTGAAGGATTATCTTCACTCCATTCCGGTTATTTTCATTGCATATTCAAATATTTATAATGACTTTTTAAATCAAACATTAATTGATCTGTGTATGAAACTTTTTCAGAAAAACACTATTTGTTGAGAAAGACTTCAGATGAGTTATCACTTTTAAGGGAGCAGAGAGAAAGGGAGTATCTAGGATGAGACAGAAAAGGAATGAGGTCTTAAATTAACTTTGTTTTCAATTTCATGCCTCTTTGCTCTTGCTCTCTACAACTTGTGAGAAAAATAATCACAAGGGGAGAAAAAAAAACCTTGAATAACATTATTACTGAATATTGTAAAGTTAATAAATAACACTGGAAAACATGTTCCCAAGTAATTCTAAGAAATTCATTATTTGTGTTCATTTAAAGATCCATATTTATTTTAGTACTTTTTTTCTAATAAGTAACAGCCAATGGTCTAGAAAGCATAGTATAAAATAATAGCATTATGTTCTTTTTTTTTTGAAGTGTACATTTAATTCTTTGTTTTTACACGATTTAGTAGTTTATGAAAATGAACTGCTATCACATGCATTAAAATATTTGAAAGTTATTTTTGAAAAATTCAGAGATCAAGATTTTTTAAAATTCCAACAGCTCTGGCTCTCATTGAGAAGCCCTTTGAGATATACCCCTCACAGTTTTAAAGTCTACTTTTACTAGGTGGAATATTTTACTATTTATTATAGGGAGTAGTTCATCTAGTGGGGATTAGAAACCCAAATCAATTTAAGAAAGTTGATAAACGGAGTGCATGGCAAGGCTTATTGATTGTGGGCTTCATATTACATGATTTGATTGGGATTGGATAATTGAGTTTTGATCTCTATATATTTGAAAGTGTTAGATTCTCACAGGCATTCCTTTTCTCTCAGAAAGACTGACTCTGACTCCAATCTGATGTGGACACTGGATTTTGGGGAGCTGAGTAAAACATACAGTGGCAAACGTCAGTTTCTTTCTCTACTATTAGTTTAGAATCTACTTTCTAGCTTATAAACTTGTATTGTTCATGTCTTCTTTTCTGTTTTCTTGATCCTTGTGGTTTTACCCATTTGAAAAATCTCTTTTACTGTTGGTTTAGTGGAGTATCAAAAGGGTTGAAAATGTGTGTGTGTGTGTGTGTGTGTGTGTGTGTGTGTGTGTGTTCAATCTACCATCTGTATATGGAACCACTCTGTCGTTCTTGAAATTGTTTTGTTTTTGCCCTTGATATCTGCATCTCTCCTTATTCTCCTCCATTTTTATGGTTATTTTTCATTTTTTTCTCTAGATATTTATCCCTCATCTTGTCTCTAAATCAGTCACATTCCCCAGAGTTTCCTGTCTCCATGTCTTTTCTCCCTTCTCTAAAACTTGTCATACACCAAAATCTTCATATACATTGATGACTTTGTAATCAGAATCTTGACCCTTGTTTCCACCCATCTATTTCATAGCAGTGATTATACCTGCAAATATATGTGTCCAATACAGAATTCTTTCCACCTCTTCTCCACCCCTCTATAAACTTGATGCTTCCGATATTGAGAATCTCATTGCAAATAACACCACAACCAACCTACTCACTAAGTTAAAATAAATAATAACATCTGAGAGTTTGTTCAAATACCTTGTTTTCATTTGTTTTCAACATCCAGTTGGTCAATCATTTTCATTGACTTTGCTACCTCAATAATGTCTTCTCTCTCTCTACTTTTCCATTGCCATTATCTTGTTCAGGTACTATCAATTCTTTAATTATAATAGACACAGTTTTGCCCCCTCAATTTGATTCTTTATCTTGTCTCAAGAGTATTTTCTAATAAATAAGTCACTCTCTTATTTAAAACTTTTACTAATAGCTCTTTATCTAAATTCTTGTATAAAAGTTCAAGGCTAACCATAATCCTACTTCTTGGTAATTCTCCAGCTTTCTGGCTAACCTTGCTTCTCTCCTCTAAAGGCATGCAGTGTCAGCAAATGAACTAAAATTATTCAAATTGTTTATCTCTTTCTCTTTGCCAGCTTTTAGAATTTCAGTTCAGATATCATATTCTCTAGGAAGTATACTCAGCATGGTCAGGCTGGTTAGATGTCTCTCTTCTGTGCTCCCTATTTATGACTTTCCTGGCATTTTCAACATTATTCTTTTATGGCCCATTAAATCAAGAGTTTGATGGCCCATTAGATCTAAAGGGTGAGAATTGTGTCTCAGATACTCATGTTCAGTATCTGATAGGTAGTAAGAAATGCTTATTAGATTAATGAATAAAAGCAAGGTTGAATGAGCAAAGCTGACTTTGATTATGAATACTACCTGTTGTGTTTATCCAAACAATGAGTAGGGAGAGCTGAATATCCAAAGGGACACATTTAGAGAAAGGAAGGAGTTGGGAGGAAGTAAAAGACAAAACTTTAAGTGTTCATAGTTTTGCTCAGATCTATTTCTGCCTACATCCATCAGCCTGCATGGAACAAAGAGAAGGCTATTTCTAAATCAGATTCTTATGGCATGACCAATATTGAACTGGACAGAGTACAGTTGATTTACTATTTTAGTCATACTTTATAATCAACAATGTGGCTGTTATTTACCCCTTTCATGCCTGAAGGCAAATTTAAAAGTCAGTCAACCAAGACCCTCAGTATTCCACTGTCCAAGTCCACATTGAGTTTTCATTATGCTTATCCTACTCCATTTATGCTTTGAATCACATAATCTTAATGTTTTATAATAGAGGCATATATCTTCAATTTTTAATTGTAGTCTAGGCATAGGGATAGATCATTCTAGAGCTAATTGTCCATTTAAATATTTTTTACACAATTGTAAAGATCTTATTTTCTTTCTGCTACAGAAAATAAGCATTCCATGCATTTCCAAAATTAGCCTCTGGTTGATATTTACACCACCCTATTTCAGACAAATGAGATTTTGTTGGACTCTTCCCTTCCATTTGATTAGTTTTTAACTATTTCTTTTCTGCCATTCAAGTTTATTGCTGAGCAGTAAAAGGCAAGCTAGATGGGCCAGCATTCAAGAATGGAAAATCATCCAGCTACTGAGGCATTGAATGATCACATTAAAGGCAGTGCTGATCCATTCTCTCCCTAATTGACACCCGTCTACAAACGCTTACAGGTCAGAATGTGAGGGGTCTGGATCTCAGACTGTGGCATACTACTTATTATGAGACCATTTTCTATCCTCTGTGTTTTCTATTTTAAAATGTTATCCTTGAAGCAACGTTTCTTAATTTTTGTGATGACCTATTATTTATAACTTGAACTGTGATTGTATACTTTAAGTGCTTTGACCTATAAAAAAATCATCAGTCCAATTAAACTAGTTAAGTCATACTGATGCTTTACACTACACATACTGGAGTTGACTGGTGGAATTGAGTAGGTAATTCAGTCAAAGAGGATGAAGTTTTTTACGTCAGCATGAAGAGGCTGGAAGTTTAAATCAAGATCACTGAGTCTAGTCACTAGCACTCTTAGCTGGCTTTTATTTGGGTCATTTAGTGAAACTCTTAGCTTTGATTTCTGCTTCTGGCAAATAAAGTGGTTGGATGAGAAGAGACCCATATGAGAGAAAGACTAATGATAAGCATAGAGTTTAGTTGGAATATAAATTCTGGTCCCAAATATATCTTACAGCCTATGGGTATGCTGCTTGTAATTCTTAAAAAATTATGAAGAACTAAGAAATATTTTAGATTTATAATATACATACTCCTACACTTAAATAATTTTTGACAGTAAGTAAGATGACTGATAACTAAGGGGGTCATTGTATGGCCACCACATGTTTTGTAAACTGGTACTTCACTGAGAGGACCTTCCTATGCCCCTCCTTTTCCAAATAGGCATCTTACTTTGATATAAGTCATATATTCATTGAGCACCTGCGGTGTGCCAGAAACTATTCCTGGTGCTAATGCCAGTGACAAGCAGTATAAAGTTTTTTCTGAGCATACATTAATTACATATGTGAATGTATATATATATAAGCACTAATTTTCTGTACACAGAAATAATGAAGGAATGCAATCATAATCCTGATAGGTTATATTTATAGTACAATATGTAGCAATTTTCTTCTAATAAAATAAAAATTTTATTCTGGAATTACACCTAGAGGAAAATTATGTTTGTTTTGTCTAGCGTTTTTAAACTAAATAAAAATAGCAACCAGAAAGATTTGGATAAAATTCTATCTAAAACATTGAGATATCAGAGAGTCTGAGAGTGTGATAGATTCTTACTTGATAAGATCCCTACATGATTTTTTTAAATTACATGCTTAAAATAAAATATGAATTTATGATATCTGAAATCATGTTTATATAAATTAACTTTTATATTAATAAAGTAATTAAGAATTTAAGAAAATTTTCTCACTCAATATTTAAATATTAATACTTAGGTCTACAAGTTACAAAATAAGAGAATTAGTGCATTGTAACTAAAGAAATACACTGGAGTCTGAAATGTGTGTGTGTGTGTGTAAAATGTATTTCAGAACCCCAGGCAGACTTGGTGTGTTAGTGCATGTAAAATCCTGAATACTACACAAAATATTATGAAGGCTTATTTTGGTTTCTGACAAAAAATCCAGAAACAGAGGAAGCTGATATTGGTGATCAAAAATTACTTAATAGACTATTTCACATTGTACAATATCACTGTAACTGCTTTGTAGTTGATTTGAGGTACTCTGTATTTGTTCCATCTATGACTGTGTTCATTTCCTTGCCAAACATTATCATACTTCATGTGCAAATCCTCTGTCCAAGAAATTGGACATTATAAACTCAGCAGGAGACAGATTCCAAATAGCGCTTTGGCAAATTGCTTACTGTAGGTGAATGCTTGAGATTTCTCAGATTTCCATTTGCTTTGTCCAACATATAAGAGGAAGAGCAAATCTTTTCTCTCAGTGGGAAGCCCAAATGCTATTTTCAGAAACAGTTGAGTTGTGAACATGTAAATAATCCTTTGAAGTAGCATTTTATAATTCTAGGCGCACACACACACACACACACACACACACACACACACACACACACATGCACGTGTACGCATACACCCCCACACACATGCACACATTGAGAAAAGTTGTAATCAAATTTTGGGTGATCCCAAATACTCAGGTGTTTAACTCTTCAGATGACTCTTTAATATAACTATTAATCCTTAAAAAGAGATCTTAAAAATTATAAATCCAACTACCATTGTTTTCTGATCAGAATCTCAGAAGTGTTAAATTGTATTTCTAAAATGATGAGAGTTCTTAGTAGTATGTCAGGATCTTTTCTATCATGAAGTTTAGGGATCATTTGGCCTTAAAAAAAACTTAGCAAGTTTACAAGACAATAAAATTTGATATTATTATATAAATAAATGCAAATTATAGACATCAGCACATTAGAGTTGTAATACCTTAAGACTTAACAGTTTAGAAAAAGGTTCTTAAAACTCTTGCCAAAGACAGAGCATATCAGTGAATCTCAAAAGGCTTTTCTAAGAAGACATTGATAACCCAGGATCTAAGCAGTCCCTCTCAGGAGTGGGCATTTCTTGAACTCTATATATCTTCTGAGCTGCCTGTCCCCATAGATTGTCAGTTAAATTCTCTCAGCACATAAAGTATAGACTCTCAAAGGAAATCAGCCACTCTCTTCTCTAATGTCAACCATTAAGGTTATAACTATGAGAACCCACAGTGATACTAGCCATCTGAAAAAAAGTTCCCTTTGGAAATTTTTATATATAACCCTAAAAACAACAAAAGGAACTTCAGGTCTAATTTTAGTCACAGCTGATAGATTATTAAAATTTTTTTTCATCATGGCTGTTGATGTTATATAGACCTCTTAGAGTGTGTCATTCCAGAGGTGCTGGATGCCTCATTTGTTCTCAATATTCATTCTCCAATCCTGCCCCCTGGAGAGTCCTGTCAGTGCATCGTCATGTGACCTGAAGTAATAACTCATTGACCTGCTATTATCGATAGATCACAGGTTAATTTATCAGATGAGCAAAATGCCACCTAATCAGCTCAATGAAATAGACATAAAGTTGGTAAGACTTTGGTTAAATAAAGTTAGGAAATTTAAACACTTGAAGAGAATAGGCCTGTTTGTCATAATGCTGTGATTGGATATCACATGAGAACATCTTGGCCTCCATCCCAGCGATCTTTCTCTGCTTTACATTCAAGCTTCTTGAAAAGTTATCTGTAATTAAAACCTTCACTTTCTCAGTTCTAGTTCACTATTTACCTTATTGCTACAGGCTTTTACTCTAGACCCCCTGAAACATTTTTCACCATAGTTGCCAAAGCGAATGGCTTCACGGCCATTAGTTCATACCATTGGATCAACTCTAAAGTCATGATGTTTAACTGCTTCTGTTGCTACTACATTTTATCAGGTAAACGATTGGTTAAAAGAGGCACAGCTGGCAGCAAAATGAGAGCATTGAAATGGGAGCAGAAAACAAACACAGACAAATAACTCAAAACCTTCAAGTGCTATTTTTATAAGTAACATTCATTTCAGAGATAACAAATTAGACTCGATTATATTCCTAATAAAAGCTCTAATCACTAATAGAAACAAAACGAGGAGAGCACTTTTTTGCCAATTAGAGAACAGTCAATTGGAGTCCACAAAGGGGAATGACAGGAAATATTATGAATGTATCTTCATGAATGTTTGTTTACTATTATAGGAGAAGGCGGGTGGAATAGCAATAAGAACACATTAGTTTTCATATCATTGGGCTTTTCATATGTATATTAAAGAAAAAGTCAGTTAAAATAAATGCAAGAACATTTTGAAAGATTCAGAACTTATTGGCATATTGGGATGCTGGCTTAATAATCAATTCCACAACTTTACAGACTAATGCTCCATATTTTAAAAGTTCATAAATTTGCAAGGGACCAGAAATGGAAGTAAACATATTATATTAGTTCTCTAACACAATGATTGAAGAAATTCAAGTCCAAAACAACACTGCCTCCTCCATAGGAAGTGTTTGATTAGTAATGAGGATGTGTGATCATATTAATTCAATGTGTTTTTTTCTTCAAAATAAACTCCTTTCAAATTTTGCTTTAAATAGAATCAGGAAATAAAGGCAAACTGGTAATCTTTGACTTACTACTGTCCATAAATTTTCATGATAGGCTGCTAATTAAAGTATACATTTTAAAAGTATAGATTTTGAAATACATTTTCATATTTGTCAGTTGTGGTATTTGCTTCCCATCAAAAGCATCATGAAAATTCCATCAGGCAACAGAGGGATGAATATTCTAAACAGATTTTAATAACTGTATCGTGAACAAAATAACAGTATAATGAGTTTATTAACAATTAGTGGGGCACAGACTCCAATAAAAATGATGATATGCTAGATATCAAAATAAGAAAAGACAGACCATGAATAAATTGAGATGTCTAAATTTTATGAACTCTATATTGGCTATTTTGCCTCTATTATGAATAGAGAGATTCCAATGCCAGCTATCTCACAGTCTTTCATGGTCAAGTATGTCGGCAAGAACATTTGGGAAATTGCGTAAATTGTTGTGAATCTTAGAAGAGAGAAGGTAACTGGGCACTTAAGTTTTATAGCACTTTCTTGATTTAATGAAATTTATGCAGTATGTGAGTGAATTAGCAGATTATTTTGTAGCGCAGAACAAATGCTAACATAATTTTTGGTGCAGAGCATTAATACAACAAATGAAATGAACCAACACATAAAATAATAGAAGGGCAATGTGTAAATTAAACTATAAATAATGATGCTTATAATAGTGACTGTTTTCTAATTATGAGATAATATAGGGATGCTTGGATTTCCCCCAGATTTCCTTGGATTAGAAATGATTTATCTAGAAGAACATGAAAGTGAGGTCAAATATTTTCTCTTGCAAGAACTCTGTGCCATATTAATTCCTAAAGTATTACAGAGTTACAGAGTTCACATTTTAGGTATTCAGGGTTATTTCTATAAAGAAAAGATAGAAATGGATAAGGCTGATGTCTTGTAAAATTACAATGTAGAAAAAAATTCTTAGCCACGAAAATATGTTACACATTTATTTTAAAATAATATTTTGTTCCATTTAATTCATTTTAAAATGTGATTCTACAGAAAAAAACACATAATTAGTTGAGGCCATTCATACCTAATCATATAGTAGGCCAAATAAAACCACCCAGAATTTTAAAGTTTTTTGGTAAAGTTACTAAGGAGAATATATAAAATATAAGTAGTTAAGTGATAAATATTCTGAAACTAAATATCAAGAAAGAAAACAGTAGTCTCTTTGAGAAAAAAATTTTTTACTTCTGTTTGGAAAAAGTAATCTCAGTTAGAATTTAATCCCTGGTGAAGTACATATGTGATTTCATGGTACTCTCTCCTTGAGTTTGGCAAGTAGCATGAAAAAGAAAATTTCAGAGTTCGGGTTTAGTCAATGTAAGATCATGGTCAAGCATAGCCTCCAGTGGTCCAGAGAAACAGATGACCTACTTCAGGAAGGTTTAGAAGTGGCTAGCAGATAGTGTCATAGAAAGTTGGTGGCACTGGCAACATGCTACTAGACCTCAATCATGGTGTATATGAGTCAGTGTAGAGAAATTTAGTACTCTGGCCTAAATGGAAAGTGCCAAGTTGTACACTTAAAAAGGTATAGTAACTAGAATCCTGTATCCAGAGTTTCAAACAATCTTTTAGTGTATCCAAATCTCATTCCCCCTCAATCTCTTCTGGGTTAGATGCCCTTACTTTCCTCAAATCCATTTCTATCTTAAAGGCCCCCACTTATTGGGGCATCTAGCTGACTCCATAGCTTATGAAACAAACTATTTTGGCCCCAGGGTATTCTCAAAACAGCTGTCCCCATATGTGGTCTTAGATGAGTATATTCTACCCTATATTCAGATAGGGATACTTATCATCTTAAATATATTGATTCAAAGGGGTTGTTACTGGAAGAAAGGTGCTGGTTTTACAATGTCCCAACTAGCAAATCAGTGATCTGTTTCATTTATAATGGCTTGGTGAATGGAAAATGCATCTTATAGCTAAGGATAGAAGTCATTTTGTGATGGGCACATTATTGACAGGCTTCCTTTTAAAAATGTATACTGCTATCAAACATTTATACATATAATTACAGAAGATAAACACACACTCTATCTCATGTAACATAAGCAGGCATGTGTGTTGACAACAAAGGGACAGAGAAATATATAAAAAACATTAGGGTGTGTTGCTATTTATACTTTATTACTTTGAACACTCTTAAGTAAGGATAAGGATCACCAATCACTTAACCAGATTTGCTCTTGTACTATGAACTTGTTTTCTACAGAGGACACATATCTAAAAAGATGCAACTTTCTCTCATTTTCTCCAAATGATCAGGCTATTTTGAGTGATTTTAATAATCATTAAATATATTGACCTGTTTAGGCATCATGGTATTATGCATTAGCCTGTGATGCAAGAAGTGGGGGTGATTTTAGTATCATTTTTGGCTATCACTGAGATGACCTTAAGAAAATGATTTGACTTGAGTGGTTTTCACTTAAAAATAATGAAAGCTTTAGGATAGTTTATCACTATGTTGCTTTCCAATTCTAAGTGTCTATAAATATCTATTTCTTTATGGATAAGTGAACATGGTTACTCTTTACTGGAATTGTTTCTTATTATCATTCTATTTTAAACAACTCCCAAACATAAATTTTAATCAAAGTTACCAGTAGCACAGACCATAGAAAAACACCCCAAAATAAGAATTGTAATTTAGTTTTTATCTTCTTGTAGGTAAGTTGTTTTTAATATTATTTCCTGGACATTTTAAACCCTATTTGGCAAGAACATTGGTTTATTTCAATTATTTAAATGTGAGGAGAGAAGAGAGAGAAGAAGAATGGATTTTTAAGAGCCAATAAAAAGGTTCAGAATATTTGTTCTCTTGGACGTTTGTATATAATGGTCAAGATCATTAATATAGCCTGGAATTTTAGGCTCACTCAGTTTTGTTTCACATTTTCTTAGCTATGTTGCCAAATCTGAAAAATATATATATAAACATCAAATTAAAAAATAATGAAGATAAATCATCTCACCTCTGCCTTTTACTAACTCCATAATACAGAATAGGTCAGCTACCTGGAGTACAATTAGAGAAGGGATAATAAAATATCACTGGAAATAGACATAATGAAAAAATTTATATTCACCAGAAATAATATTCAATTTGTAGTTATTGTGGAAGGAAGGTTTATGATAATCCTTTTGAGAGAAGGAGAATACTCAACTCAACATAGATCATTCAGTGGCTTAAAGTGGAAAAAAATCTGGATCACTGCTAGCTTGTATTTGGTGAAGTCCAGGATATGGAAACAGAGCAGAATGACAAAGTGAAGACTCAGCATTATTCTCAGCAGTCCTTCTTCCTTGCCTTTCCCTCATGCTGCACTCAATCTCAATTATAAAATGAATAATTTACTCATATTTTAAATATAGACACTTGAATGTGCAAACTTCCCAGGAACTTATATACTTTTATTGAGTTATATATATTTTATATGTCCATGTTAAAAACATATAATTATTATGATATCTAAATAGGTTACTCAATTTATTAAAATATTCTTTTTATGTATCTTGTTTACATGGGCCATAGAAACCCCATCCAGTGCACATAAAAACCTGTGTGGATGTTTATAGCAGCTTTACTCATAGTTACCAAAACCAAGATGCCCTTCAGAGGGTGAATGGACAAACTGTGATACATCCAGACAATGGAATGCTATTTAGTGCTAAAAAAAAAAAAGAAAAAAAAAAAATGAACTATCAAGCCATGAAAAGATAAAGAGGAAATTTAAATGTATAGTACTAAGTTAAAGATGCAAATCTAACAAGGCTACATATTATATGACTCCAATATTATAACTTCCTGGAAAAGGCAGAACTGTGGAGACATTAAAAAGATAAATGGTTGCCAGAGGTCACAGGAAAGGTAGGAATGAACGCACAGAGCACAGAATTTTTAGGGCAGTGAAACTATTCTGTATGATACTACAAAGGTGAATACATGTCAAAACCTATAGAATGCACAACACCAAGAATGCATCTAATGTAAACTATGGACAGTGGATGATAATATCAGTACAGATTCATTGCTTGTGACAGGTGAACCTCTGTGGTGGGGGAGGCTGATAGTGGAGGAGGCTTTGTCTGTTTGGGAGCAGGAGGTATATGGGAACCTTGTACTTTATGCTCAATTTTGCTATGAACCTAAATTGTGTTCTAAGAAAATGAAATCTATTTAAAACAACAAATTAATCTAGCGTGAAGGTCTAGATCAGTATTATCTCCTGCCAAAGTTCATATTGCCTCTCCCATTTATAACCTAAATTTTCTCTTCTGAATTCTATAGCACTTCTCATATGGAGTAATAACTCAGATTTCAATATACAGTAGTCCCCTTATTTTGGTTTCACTTTCTATGGTTTTAGTTACAACTCAAAATAAATACTGTGATCCAAAAATATGAAATAGACAATTCCAGAACAAAGCAAATTTTAAATTATGTGGAATTCTGAGTAATGTGACAAATTCTAGTGTCCTCATGTTCCATCCCTCCTTTGTCCAAAGTATCCTGCTGTATACACTAGTAACTCGTCAGTCACTTCACAGCCAACCTGGTTATCAGATCAGATGTATTAAGGCAGTGCTAGTGTTCAAGCGCTTATTTATTTAATGATGACCACAAAAGTCAAGAGCAGCAATGCCAGCAATCTGGATATGCTAAAAAGGAGCCATAAAAGCCTTTCTTTAAGTGAAAAGGTATGTATGTATTAGAAAAAAAGAGTATACATAGGGTTTGGTAGTATCTATGGTTTCAGGCATCCACTATTGTCTTGGAACATATACACTGCATATAAGGGGGAACTACTTTATATTCTACCTTGCATTGTTAAAAACACTTTCATATTTGTTGAACATATTTTCCTAGCTCAAATAAATACTTTTTCTGGAAAATCTAGCCCAGACGTGGGCTTACTATGATTAAGAAATTCTCCTGGATTAATGTATTTTAATACTAACTTAATTGGAGCTCATAGAATTACTCAGATTCTTAAACTGTTTTAAAAAAAAAAATCTGTTCTCAGAATATTTTCTGCTTCAGTGGAAAAAATCCAGTAGCTGAGATCTGCATTCCTAAATGGTCTTGCCCGTATTAATTATAATCTGCCATTGTGCTGCCTGAACCTTGAGTGTTCAGAATCTGGAGTTATTTCAGATCTAAACAAAACAACATTGAAAATGCAATTTCAGAAAAAACCAAAGCTGTTTGAAAAATAAAGCAACTATACTTATGGTTATAAAATGTACATTGGTGACAAAACGCTTATGAGAAAACCAAGAATATACTTTTTCCTTGAGATAAAAATGGCTAAATAAAATTACCTGCAATCTCTTGTTTTATAAAAAAAAAAATGTCTAACTCATTCTACATTGCCTGGCAATAAGTCTACATACTGAACTCACAATGTTGTATTAGCAGATCTTTGGATGGGCGATTCTCAAAGTAGTCTATGTAAGGTTTGTTGAAGTGTAGTTACTAACACTGATAATCTCTGCTCATTACCTCAACCTCCACTGAGGCAAATAATTAATACTAGAGCATAGTGGACTTTATTGAATTTTATTATGTATAACTAATCAGTGGACCCTGAAAGCCCAGGGCATTTAGAGACCTTATATCATGCTCTTTAAACCTAACTCTCTGTAGGATCTTAAAAACATGAAGTTGATCATATTAAGAAATGAGCCATATTAGAAATGAAACATCACCTTTAAAATATGGTTTTATATGTTTCTGCTGGTAGGACATGTCCAAATATTTATAACAAAGATTAAAGAGAAAAAAGAAGGAATCAAATATAGAAAGATCCATTGACTTCACTCTAGCATGGGTTGGTGTACCTCTCTTTCATTTTTTATTCTTATTTGATCTTTTTGCTCTCAGTCAAAACTCATATTCACAAAAGTATTTTTAGCTCATTATATTAAAACAATTGACACTGAAATGTGAATGAGCAATAGGATTAATCTCTTCACAAAATCTTTACAAGAGTAAATTTTAGTAACTGTAATTTACTGATTGAGAGATTGTGGTCTGTGTTTGGTAAGCAAGCTCTTTGTATGTCAAAAGCTGGAGGCATTCAGTAAAAATAGCACAGCTTAGCTGAGCCCTTGCAGTTGTATATCACTCTTGTCACATTCCCATGTACCCTGTGGTATCAATGACATGAAAATGGGGAGAAGAAAAGACATTATCATAGTCAAAGCAGTGAGTGTTTTATAAGTTAGTTGGCAAAACAAAAAAAGATTCTCTATTAAAAAGGCATAGATGTCAGACTATGAATTTCATGGAGGCCAAATTTCAGCAGAAATCAATAGAAAACCTTTGGGAACCTAATAATCAGCAAGACATTTGGAAAGGTTTTAATCTCCAGTGAAGAAAAACTTATCTAAGAAAGCAGCATACAGTAGTCACAAGAGAATCTTACTACTTCCTGAAGGAGTAAGTTAAGAACAAAATGGTTATGAGCAGAGCCACATTTAAATGTGCAGAAAAACTGATAAAATAGTAGTTCAATCGGTATATGAGCTTGATTATGATAATAAAATACAGCTTGAGAATATATCTGAAAATGATAAATAGTAGACTATGAAATCAATAAAGGAAATAAAATGAGCAGCCTAGTAGAGCAAAAATTAAGACAATTTACAATTATAATCAATTTATATAAAATTACAGTGTCTATGTAGAAGAAATGATACTGTGGTATAATAAGGCAATGACACTTTTTGGAAGGTGATAATTTCCTATACATAGGTAATAGGTATACTTTTGAAGAATGTTTAGATGCTCATATGTGTTCAGGCACTAACCATAATTGCTCTGTAAAAAGAGAAGTAGTCTTAGGCAGGGATTGTATGACTTCTGGTTTTACCACTCCAAGTAACTAGCATGACAACAAATGCTGGTATTTATTTAATCTCTTCTCAGGTTATGCATACCCTAGTTTGAATGAGGAAGACTCAAGTATAAGTAAAGGGAAGAAGAAAGAGAACTTCCCCCTTATCCTCAAATAGGAAATCTGCAGATAATTTTATGATAAGAAATTAAGCTTTGGCATTTTAATCTCACACAATCAAATATAGAATATAAATGTGGAATTTCTCTCCAACCATTTTTGCCACACCTCAATCTTTATGATTTTCTTTTTAGTACTTCTTTTTTCATCCAACACATTGTTTTATTTCAGAATACTCAGACCATCGATTATGCCCTTTACATTGTTTGCAATGGTTAGTAATTGTTACCAATTAAAGGTTTCACATCAAATAAAATTTTCCCTACTTTTTGACACTGAGGATGATAAACATATATTTTAGATTCTTGCTATTGAACTAGAATTTTCTGAAAATGAAACATTTTCTATTTCTAACATTACAGTCTTCAGTTCTAGTTGAATTTGATTCAAAGACATATTTTTACTTCATGTTGTCAATCTCTAGATTTGAATCATTTGGGGACAGAAGGATGTCTGAGCACAGAATTCAACATTAAGGTAACCATGTTTGTAATACCAAAGTAAAAACTTCTATGGAATAATATTATTGGACTCTTTTGATTAAGTACATCTGAAAGGTGAAGGGCTTTAACTGAAAATCATAACACCTGGATTCTTGTCCAGGATTTTCACTAAATAGGTGTGTAATCTTAGGAATGCTGTTCACCTTTGTTAAGTCTCATTGCCTCTTTTATCAGTTGCAAAATCTGAGGTCTCCATTAAATGACATAAAGAGAACTCTCAGTCACAATGTGGAGATGGAGAAACAATTTGTGAAAATGTGTATTTAGTAAAGCATGAAAAGTTATACAAAAAGGTGTCGAAAGGAACATCTCAAACTGATAACAGTGGTTTTTTTGGGGATGGGAACCAGAATGGTGGGGGATGGGGTAGGCACAGTATAAGGCAATCAAAGACAGTCTTTAGATTTACTGGTATTGTTTTAATTTTTAAAAAGTTATTTTCATGCATTGTTTGTAAGAAGGCTCATACAATCAATTAATTTTCAACAAAAACAAGAAGATACAATGGAGAAAGGATATTGTTTTTAATAAATGGCACTGGGAAAACTGGATAGCTCAATGCAAAAGAATAAGAAAGTCAACTCAAAACATATTGAAGAGTTGAATATAAGATTGGAAGCAAACTTCTAGGAAATAAAAAAGAGGGTCAACTCCTTGACATTGGTTTTGGCAATTATTTTTTGGTGTTGACAACAAATGTAATGTCAATAATGGCAAAAATAAACAAGTAGGACTACATCAAACTAAAAGCTTCTTTCCAGAAATGGAAACCATCAACAAAATGAAAAAGCCTGCAGACCACATATCCAAATAAGGGGTTTATATGGAAAATATACAAATCAATAGCAAAAAGACAAACAAAAAACCACCAAGTTACCCAATTTAAAAATGGCCAAAGGACTTGAATATATATTATTTCTAAAGAAGCATAGTAATGGCCAAGAGGTACATGAAAATGTACTCGTCACTAACATCAGGGAAACACAAATCAAAACCACAATTAGGTATCACAGAACACCCATTAGAAAGCTTATTATCAAAAAAACAAGAGACAACAAATGCTGGAGAAAAGGGGACATGGGTACACTTTTGGTTGTAATAGAAACTAGTACAGCCACTATGGAAAACATGGAGGATCCTCAAAAAATAAAAAATAGAACTATCGTATGATCCAGCAATTCCTCTTATAGATATATATCCCAAAATAAATAAATAAAATCATTATCTCAAAGAGATTCTGTACTCTCATAATACATCTAAATTACTTTCCATAACATATTTAGATTACTTTAAATCATTAAAATCTGTAGCACCATTTAACAGATTTACAATTTAAAAAAAAAATTAGTAACAATACTTATTTCCTCATCATCCTACTACATATAGTCCCATATATTCTTAAATTGAACAAGTTAGGCCAATAAATATATAACTATACAATTTCAAAACAATGAAATTGAATTAATAAAATTAATGAAAATGAATAATCAGAAACTAAGAGAATTTGTAACTAAATCCTAGTAATGATATTTAATAATCAGTATTTACAGAGCATATAATATGTCTTAATTAATCTTGATTAAGAATCAAGATAATTTATTTTTAATAAGGTGCTTTTTATTTTACACAATTTAGCGCTTTATAATTTGTGGGAAAATTTTGCTTCTCTTAGGTGGAAGATATCATTACAATACCTCCTATGTGACAGATACCATATAGTTACTTAATGAGTTTTAAAATTAAGTTGATGTCCCTGGGGTTTTTTACAACACCTACCTTAGAATTAAGATTTTAAAGGGAAATCTGGTTAGAAGTCTCTGCCATAACAGAAGGAAATATAAGCACCTATTGAAATTAAGCTAATTTCCACATATAAATGATTACTTTTAGTATGTGCCAACTTAGCACTGCATGATCTCACCATGCAATAGCGTTCAGTAAGAAAAAAGCTAAAAAGCAAACCTTTTAGTGGAAGTTTCTTTTGATTGTGTTGACTGTATCTAAATACCATATCTTCATCTCCTGGGTTTAAATTTCTACCATAAGTTTCCTTAAAAAGGTAAATATTCTATTAAATAATTCTTTTATTTAGGATAAATGTTGATAATATTTCAGGTATGTGGGGATGATAGAAATTGAGCTTTGTGAGATGAATAGAAGAGCTGGACAGAAAAGAAAAAATTTGAAGATCTTAGTGAAACCAAAAAATATATAAAATTATATCACAGAAAAAATAGCAAAGAATGGACAGAAAGTAAAGAACATATACCTTTAACAGTGGTTCTCAAATATGAAACATAGAACTCTGAGCTTCCCAAGACTTTCTTAGACCCAGCAGATTCATGAGGTCAAATAACTTTTATATCATTTAAATTTTATTTTATTTTTTTTAATTAAAAAAATTTCTTTTTACTGTGCTAGCAATTGTATTGATTAGTACTTTAGTGTTAATTAAGGCAGTAGCACCAAAGCAAACGAGTACTACTGTATTCTTTGCTGCTACATGCTCACATGATAAAGAATAGCAGTTTAAAAATAAACTTACTGAAACAATAAACATTATTAATTTCATTAAATATTGACCTTTGAGTTCACATCTTTTCTGTGTAATGAAATGAGAAATATGAATAAAGCAGTTCTGCCAATGTACATTGGTTGTCTTGAAATAAAGTAATTACAGAATTGGTAAGCTGAACCAGTCATATTTTTATGAAATATTATTTTTTGCTTGAAAGAATGATTAATAGATAAATCATAGTTATTCAGATTTGAGTACTTGGCATACATTATCTTGACAATTAAGGAAACGAAGCTTTTATTTCAAGGAAAATAGCTGACAGTATTTGTGGCAAATACAATTTGAGCTTTCAGCAAAAATTAGAATTTTGGATTTGGAAAATGTACCAGTTCTAAAAAAGCTTTTATAATGAGATTGATAGTTAAATTAACGAGCCTGATGTTTTGATATTGTATAATGCAACATGTTACCTTTTGGAAAATCTGCAAAATATGTGAACTAATATTTTCCAAAGAACAATGCATGATGTTACAAAACCCTGCAAATTCTAGCAAAAAGTTGATTCAAAATACAAAGCAAACTAATAAATTTCAAGGTATGAGAGTATTAGAAATGGCTTTAAAGTCCAAATGGCAACTACATTTTAAGGAATTACTCTTTGAATTTTTCTGTATTTTCAAAGAAGAATGTCTACAAATATCTGAAAGAGTTCTGAAAATATCTTCACTTTTCTGAGCTTGAATTTTTTTTTTTAATATTCTTTAACCAAAACTTAGTTACTTCAGATTGAACGAAGGAGCAGATATGGGAATCCAACTGTCTTCTCTTAGGCCAGACATTAAAGGGTCTTACAAACATTAAAAAACAATGTCACTCTATTACTAATTTTGGAGGGGAAATATAGGTTGTTGTCATTTTTAAATTTTGTTACTGATATTAGTTACTGTTGTTAATTTAAATGACTTATAAATAACAATAAAATTAATAGTTCTGTCTAATTTTTAATATGGTAAATATAAATAGATCTGACTCAAACAGAAGCTCCTCAGGAGTCTTCAATAATTTTAAAACTGTAAAGGGACTCTTGAGAACCATTGGCCTTTATGTTTTCCTACCTATAATATGTATATAAATGTATTATAATGATGATTAGTACATAGACATGTAGTGAGAGTCTAAATTAAAACAAATTATTATAAATATAAATTCAGACAAGAATAGCAGGAAAATGCAATCACAGAGAAGCCCTTAGGGACTTCAGTGGTACTGAGAATGTTCTAAGTTTTAAGTTAGATGTAGAGTTGATAGATGTGCATTTATTGTATATTTCATGATGATTTACATATATTCTGTTATGTCAACTAGTTCAAAGTTTTAAAACATCGAAAAAGAATTCTAAATAACTAAATAAAATATGGGAATGGAAAAAGTAATAGGGCAACTTGAGTATGCTAATGCCTTGTTTGACAAGACAATAGATACACTTAATTTTGGCTTTTCTTAAGACAAAATAAAGATAAATATGTTTGTGAAAAATTGGAGAGTAATAAAAATGTAAGCTGTAACTTCTAAATAATATGAGGGATAGAAAAAGAACAAAGAATTGTTAAGTAAAGACAGGTATGTATTAAAAGAGAAGCAAAAAAAAACATAAACAGGAATCACTAAATAAATCTGTGTATCTGTAATTATAAAATATGCAAATGGTTAACATTGTCTTTAAGTCCAAAAAGTTAGATTTTAAATGAAAACAAAATCTTTTTATGTGCTACTTACAAGGACAATTTAAGCAGAATGACAGAAGAAAGAGAAAAGATAAGTTTAAAAAAAAGCATGGTAATAGAATTTGAGGTATAAAGCAGTAAAAAAGAGGACACAAAAGTAGAAAAAGCAGCAATCTGGAAAATTTAATAATCACATGCTCTTAACGAAACCATCTTATATATTTAAACAAACAAAATTATTAGAAAAATTGAATAAGTCTTCAATCTCATTATAATATCATATCATTAAGAACACCTATAAAACAAATGATAGCTAAAATCATATTAGTGAGACTGAATACTGTTCCTCTAAGACTGGATTACAAGGATGTCTGTTTTCCTTACACTTACGTAACATAGTTTTGGAAGTTCTTGTCATTGCAACAAAGCAAGAAAGGGAAATTAAAAGCATATAGACTAGAAAAAATCTTGCAAATGGCAAGATTTTCTATGCAGAAAACCCCAAGAAAACTATAAAGTTCTTTGAGAACTAATAAGTTATTTATATGCAAAAATCAATTGAATTTCAATATAGTGACACCGAACAACAGGAAACAAAAATTTATAAAACAACAATACTTCTTTCAATCATGCCAAAGAGAATTAAATATCTAGGTATTAATCTGTCATCGACAGTATGTCTACATGATGAAAATTATAAAATGCTGATGAAGAAATCAAAAAAGAGCTAAATATTTAGAGAAACATTTATTTATGGATTGGAGAACTCAACATAGTAAAGAAGTTAATTCACCATAAATTAACCTATAGATTGAATAAATTTTGATCAAAATCTCAACCAATAGAGAAATTTGTAAAAATTCATATGAAAAGGGAAGACACAAGAATCACCAAAAAAATTAAAAAAAAAAAAACACAATTCCTAATGTTAAGGCTTATTATATAGAGGTAGTAATCAAATCATTTTGGTACTGGCAGAGAGTAGTGCAGGCAGAAGGACAGACTCATAAATCAGTGGAACAGAATAGAGATTCCAGACATAAATCCACAAAAATATAACTAAGTAATTTTAACAAAGGTGCAAAAGCATTTCAATAGAGAAGAGTCTTTTCAATACATGGCACTGGAGCAATTAAACATCCAGCATCAGAAAGATAAAAAAAAAAAAAAACACTTTATTTAAAAAAATTCAAAATGGATCATGAATTTAAACATAAATGTAAAAGTTCTGAAAGAGAACATAGAAGAAAATCTTTGGGACCTAGTACTAAGCGGTGTTCAGTTTGATACCAAAATCATGATTCAAAAGAAAAAATAAATTGGACTTCATTAAAATAAAAAATTGCTCTCTAAAAAATTTCTGTTAAAGGTAATGAAAGGCAAATTACAGACTGAAAGAAAATATTTGCAAATCACATATCTGACAAAGACCTCAAATGTAAAAAATACAGAGAACTCTCAAAACTCAATATTTAAAAAAATCCAGCTATAAAATAGTCAAAGGACATGCACAGACATATCACTGGAGAGGCTATATAGAGGCAAATAAACACATGAAAAGATGCCTAATGTCATTAGTCATTGAAGAAAGGCAAATTAAAATTGTAATGGGATATTACTATATACTTAACAGAACATCTAAAATGAAAAATAATGAAGTTGGCAAGAATGAGAATGTAAAATAGTACAGCCACTCTGAAAAATACTTTGGTATCTTCTTAAAAACTAAAAATGGACATATCATTAAACCCAGCAGTTTTATTCTTCGGTATTTATCCCAGAGAATTAAAGACATGTTCATGCAGGATCTTGTATTTAAACATACATAGCAGCTTTATTTATACTGAAAATGAGAACCTATCTAAATGTCTGTAAAGGATGAACAGAAAAACAAAATTTGTACATCCAAACATTATTAAAAATTTAATATTTTATTAAATAATAATAAAAAGGAATACATTATTGATATACACAGAAACTTGAATGTATCTGAGGATATAATGCTGGATAAAAAAAGCCAGTTTCTAAAGGTTGCATATGATTCTATATATGTAACAATCAAGAAATCAAGATGTAAAATGGACTGTTGGACTAGTGGTCACCAGGGGTAAAGGAAAGGGACAGGTATGGGATGTATATGGCTATAAGGAGTAACATGAGAAAGTCTTATGGTAATGGTACAGTTGAGTATCCTGATTGTGGTGGTAGATAGACAAGCTACATATGTGATAGAACTGCACAGAATTATATACATACACACAAAAGAGTATATGGATAACTGGTGAAGTTTAATAAACTGTGGATTGAACCAATGTCAATTTCTTATTTTTGATATTATTCTATAACTGTAAATTATTAACAATAGGCATGCTAATGGAAGTATGCATGAGCTATTCTACATGTTTATTTGCAATTTCCTATGCCTCTATAATTATTTCAAAAAAAGACATTTAAGAGCAAAAGATTATATAATTTCCTAAACACGTGGTTCAATGACGTTAAAAAGTTCCTGTTGTGCAAACAGCAAGCGCTCCTCTTTCAGAGTATTTATAATTCAACCTATAGAAATAAGTCTTTTGGATTTACAGAATTGCCTTGGTCTCAAAGATACCTACAACTATACATGTAACTGCACATGTGTGTGTGTGTGCGTGCACACACACACACACACAGACTTATTGGGTACAGAGTCTAAGAGTTGAGGAAAATTCTTACAAATATCAGAGTTTGGCCAGGTAAGACATGTAGGAAAGGGCATAGAGAGCTGAAATCTTGAGTAAGCCAACAATTTTTAAGTTTCACCCAGTTAATATCTATTTCTTTTGAAGAAGCTCAAGTGATTAGTTTGAAAAATTATAAGAGATCAATTTAGAGGAATTTAAAAGAAAGGGAAGCAACCAATTATGATGTCAGTTCAAACTGAGCAGACACAACCTGTTCCAATGAAACAGGAAACTGCCAAATAGAAGTACATTTAGTTGTAGGTGCACAATACATACAGTGAATTGTAGATTTTTTAATGACATATTTGCCTGAAAACTGGTTTTAATATGTAATATTTTTTATTATTTGTTTTTATACAGGCATTAATTTTTACTTTAAAAATTATATTTTAAGTATGTATGTGTGTTTTCTTTTAGATCACAAATATTTTGTTTTTGACCTTCCAAATACTTATAAGGGAGAGTTCTGGTTAAGATGGTGAATTTGATAAATGCTATGCTTACCTCCTCTCACAATCACATCAAAATTACAACTAAATTACAGGACCATCTTTGAGAATTACTTCAAATCTCGCTGAATAGAAGTTCTACAACTAAGGACATACAGAATAAGCCACTTTGAGACTGATAGGAGGGATGGAGATGCTGAATGAGTGCGTCCCACACCCTCATACAATGGTTGAGAACTGGGAGGACTATATCAGCTGCAGAGTTTCACCCTGAGGAGTGAAGGATCCCAGCTACACACCAGGCTCCCCAGCCCAGGGTTTTAGTGCCCAGAGAGAAGTCTCCTTACCTCTGGCTATAAAAACCAGAGGAGATGGTTATTTAGTAAGATGGGGGCTATGGGAGTTCTAGGTGCTCTCTTAAAGGGTCCCTGCAAGGACTTCCTTGGCTGTTTGACTCACTCACTCTGAGCTCCAATGCTGGGAGCGCAGTTCAAAGGCACCAGCAACACATGGGGAGGAACTAAATTGTTTGGCTTAGGACAGCATTGTCCCAGACAGAAGTGCTGGCAGAAGCCATTGTTTCTTTGTTGAGCTCTTCTCCCAGCCAGTGTGCAGACACAGGCAGTTGCCACATCTGAGTCACAATCAACATGGCTAACATGTTAGCTTGCCCTGGTGATTCACTGAGAGCCTACCCCACCAAACTTGTTGGCCCACCAAGCCACTTGTAATGGCTTTTCTATATAAATGGCCTTAGCTCATTCTGTGAACTTTTCTAAAATCTCCCAAAATTTCACAAACCTCAAACAAGCAGCGTCTGGCCTCAGCATGCTCCATACCTCTTTCTGAGCTTCCCTAAGTGCAGCACTAGCAGCAGCCAACCTAATTTCAAGGCTTGGCCTTTCCCAGGTACTTCCAAACTCAGTACAGGAGTTGACCATCTCCTGTTAATTGCTTTGTGACTTATGCCAGGTGGCCACATCAGGGCACAGGCAGCAGCTGATTGTGGCCTATGGCAGGGCACTTCCCAGGATGCCTGAAGGCCAGCACATCTGGTAGTCAGCTTCAGACTACTGAGCTACTCTACATACAACACACGCAGTATGCACCCGAACCCCAACAAAACAAATCCTGTTCTGTAGGATCAGCCTCTGCATAACCAGAGGAGATGGTTATTTAGTAAGATGGGGGCTATGGGAGTTCTAGGTGCTCTCTTAAAGGGTCCCTGCAAGGACTTCCTTGGCTGTAGTCAAGGTTCTCCACTGTAGTCATGGTCAGTCCTCATGCCAATTGGTCTGAGGATCAAATCCTCCCATTAGCATGCATATAGCAGCCAAGGCTCAACTATAGCAGAAGAGCACACACTATCTACACAAGGGACACACTTGGAGCACCCAGCTTAGGTGACCAAGGAGATTGCACCACTGGGCTCTAGAGCAAAGCTACTAACTACATAAGGCTGTTCTACTAAGGATGGGAGACATAGCATCTCTACCTAAAACATAGAGATAAACACATGGAGGCAACTAAAATGGGGAGACAAATAAACATGCCTCAAGTGAAAGGAGAAAAAAGTTCAAGAAAAAGAACTAAACTAAGCAATCTACCAGATGCAAAGTTCAAAACACTGGTTATAAAGATGCTCAATGATCTCAGTGAGAACTTCAACATAGAGGTAGAAAACATAATAACAGAGATAGAAAACAAAAAAGAACCAGTCAAAAGCTAGAACAACTAAAATGAAGAATATATTAGAGAAAATAAACAGTAGACTAGATGAAGCAGAGAACTGAATTAACAATTTAGAAGATAAGGTATCAGGAAACACCCAATTAGGATTGCAAAAAAAAAAAAAAAAACAAAGAATCAAAAAAAATTAGAATAGTTCTAGGGGCCTCTGGGACAACATCAAGCATACCGATATTCACATCATAGGGATACCAGAAGGAAAAAGAAAGCAAGGAATTGAAAATTTATTTCAAGAAATAACGGATAAAACTTTCCCTAACTCAGTGAAGGAAGGAGACATTCATGCCCAGAAGAGTAGAGAGTTCCAAACAAGATAAACTCATAGAGGCCCACGCAAAGACACATCCTCATGAAAATGCCAAAATTTAAAGACAAAGAGAGAATCTTAAAAGCAGCAAGAGAAAAGCACTTACCTACAAGGGAACTACCCCCACAAGACTGTCAGCAGACTTCTCAACAGAAACTTTGTTGGCCAGAAGGGATTAACATGAAATATTCAAAGTGATGAAAAGATGGGACTTACAACCAAGATTACCCTACCCAACAAAGCTATCATTTAGAATCAAAGTACAGATAAAGAGCTTCCCAAACAAGAAAAAGCTAAAGGAGTTCATCACCACCAACCAGTAGTAAAAGAGATATTAAAGAGACTTGTTTAAGAAGAGAAAAAACATCAAAGCGTGAATGATAAAATAGCAATAATTGCATATCTATCAACAATTATTTTAAATGTAAATGGATCAAAAGACATATGAAATGAATGAGAAAATGAATAATAAAACAAGACCCTTACATATGCTATCTACAAGAGACTCACTTTGAATCAAAAGATACAAACTGAAAGTAAAGGAGTGGAAAGAGAGATTTCATGAAAATGAAAATTTTAAAAAGCTGGGGTAGCAATACTTACACCAGACAAAATATACAGTAAAACAAAGGCTATAACAAGAGACAAAGAAGGACCCAGAAATTCAACTTCTGGGTATTTATGCAAAGAATCCCTAATCACTACTTCAAAGGGACTTGTGTATCCATATATTTATTGCCATATTATTTACAATAACCAAGATATGGAGGCAACCTGAGTGTCTATCAAGAGATGAATGGATAAAAATGTGGTACATATATACAAGAAAATATTACTCAACCATGAAGAAGAATGAAAACTTGCCACTGCACCAAAATTTATTGACCTAGAAAGTATTATGCTAAATGGAATAAGTAGACAGAAAAAGACCGTATACCATAAGATTTCACTTACATGTGGAATCCAGAGAACAGGATAAACAAACAAAACAGAAATAAATTCATAAATACAGAGAGCATTTTGATGGTTGCTGAATGGCGAGGTAGAGTGGGGAATGGGATAAGGGGGTGAGCATTAAGAGATATAAATTGGTAGTTACAATATAGTAATGGGGATGTAGAGTATAGCATAAGAAATATAATGAATAATGTAATAACTAAATTTTGTCAGATGGGTATGAGATTTATATACCTGAAACTAATATTGTATGCCAACTATAATCAAAATTTTAAAAAATTAAAAATAAAGAAAAAATTAGTATAAAAATAAGAAATAAAATAAGATGCTTATAGAATCAAGAGTGCTCTTCTAGGCCCTAAAATATAAAATTATTCTTCATCGCCTTTCATTTATATTTTAGCCCAGTGGTTCTCTAACTTGGGGCTGCTTCAGAATCATGCAATGAATTTTTCAAAATAGATTGCTAGACCCTACCTTCTGGGTTTCTAATTTAGTAGGATGAGAATGGAGCCTGAGAATTTGTGTTTCTGACAAAGTTTTTCCAAGTGATTCTGATAGTTCTGGTTTTGGAGACCATGCTTTAAGAACCACAGGTCTCATCCAGAGTGAATTTTTCCATACGTGAAAAAAATAGCATAGCTTTTCTGGAATGGACAATAATTTTTATGTCTTCTCATCTATTTCCATGTAGTTTTATTTAGTTCATGAAGTCATAGAAGAAAAGCACTGATTTCTCCAAAATTCTGTTCAGAATTTGGTTACTTCAAAAATATTTCTCAGCTGAAAATTAGGACAATAATTTAAAAATTGATTTTAAAGAGTCCATGCACTGGAGCCTATATACTTTTGTATATAAAGAGCTCTCTAGGCTTTCACCCAGGTTTAATTATTCTTCCTTTTCACACAATTTTTATACATTTGATCTGCTAATTTCTAACTTGTGAAAAGCAGATTAGCAGCAGTATAAATTAAAAACTATTGCAACAATCCAGGGGAAGGATAAGGATTATGGTAACTAATATTTATTGAGTCCTTACTTGTGTTAAACACTATACTAGATAACCTACCAACATTATTTCATCCAACATTCCCAATAACTTATAAGAGGTATTATTCCCATTTTATAGAAGCAGATAGTGGAATAGAATTGGGGGGGGGTATATAATATTATTAGGGAACAACATTTATGAAAAGAAGAATGAAGCAGGATTGGGCAGAGATTGAAACTGAATGACAATACAAACTCCACAAAGTCTGTGCCAATCCATCAGGGGGATGTGGAACAAGGTTTGCCTGTCACAGTGTCTCACGCTGGGCTGCAATGGCTGGACATTCATGCCCACATCTCACTGGAAATGGATTTCTCCAGGAAGGGTATGACCTCAAGCAAAGAGACTGAGTAGCTGAGGCTAACTCTGAAACATTTGACAGCTGGAAATTGTCTACTGTCTATACCTCCTACTTCTGTGCTGTTCAAGAAGTACTTCTCTCAAGGGGAAAATGAGTCTACATCTTATGTCTTCCACTGATTTGTCCAAGAATACAACAATTATCACAGTAAAGATTCAATTTAGGACTATGTGATTCTTTTTACCATATGCTTTATTACCTTCTAAACTATATTTGGTAAATTATGTTTTTTAAGTGTATCTCGAGAGTCCATCACAGACACGCAGTGTATTATGTGATAATGCAAGGATGACCTCGAGTAAAGCTGAGGAACGTAGCAGTTTGTTTCTACATGAAAGGTCTCCGCACCTCAGTATAATTTTGTCACCTGTCATCTAGTCAGTTTCCTGCATGAGTATAGAATCTGAATAGTGCTATTGCTCTCATCAAAGCTACCATCGTTCTTCATCCTGATGACCAAGTCTCCTAAGTGGTCCTGCTGTTTTCATTCTTGCCCCACACCATAGCTAGCCTGACAATAAAAATGCATTCATACCTGCTCAAATGTTTGAAATAATTTATCTTCAAATGAATGTAAGTGTGTACACACACACGCACACACGTGCACACACACACGTATGAATGTATGTGTATGTAATTTTATTCATAGCACTATTTTTTGCAGTGTACAGTTATTACACAAATTGTTCGTTATCTGTTTCTTCTGCTATAATATCAGATTCTTGCAAATAGTTTTTATCTGACATATTCAACTCATAAACAACCCAATTCTAAAAAAGCTGAGACTAGTTGAACAATTATTGAATATTTGGCAAATATATCGAAAGAGAAAATGTTAACAAAAAAAAAGGTGTCAGAAAATTGATTTGGATTTAAATTTCAGTTCCACAACTTACCGGTTTAGATAAATTACATAAATCTCTAAGCTCTGTTTTGTTTTCCACCTGAACTGGAATAAATTTGCATTTTTAATTAAATGAAATAGCATAGAAAGAAAATGCTATAGAAAAGATAAATAGGGCTAAATAATTATTAAGTTTGAGTGCCTATCCCCATAATATTGGGCAAATTACCAAACCTTTCTTTTTTCATAAAAAAATCCCTCATTTGGAAAATGTGTTTATATGGATTATGTAATATACTGATGATAAAATATGAATTAAGAACTACTTTTTAAATTTGACTAGTATTGGGTACACATTTATATTTTGTTTTGATTGTGTCTTAAGGCAAGACTGCCTATAAAATTGTTCTGTGATGCTTGATATGTGTGCACTGGGCAGACTAGTCTGCCAACTTCCCCTGAGTGCTCTATGGCTTATGCTTATGCACACTTACAAGTCACGATTCATTTCCTACACTCCAGATTTACTCCAGCTGGTCCTTCCTAAAAGAACTATCACCATTCACTTGATCCTTCCTACCTGGTCAGGATGCTTCTCCATTTGGTATCTTCTTTCTCAAAAATTCTGCCCACATTATCTTTTCTAGTTTTCAACAACAGTTGCAGTTATGCATGTTGCCATATTGTTCAATATTTAGTTTTGCTGTTTAGTATGGTTTTCCACCTACTCAACATGTACGGATCTTTCCTGAGAAGAATGGAAAGTCCTTAAAAACTGGCTTACTCATTTCTTTACTGATCTCCAAAGCTGCCACTGCTCTGCAAATAAAAGTAGATGCTTGATATAACTCTAAATAGATGTTATTTTTCTTAATACAGAGATTCTTGATTCCCACGGCTGCCATATGCCCCTCTCAGTAAAGGAATCAAACCATTTCCATTTTAGCTATCTCATTGAAGAATAAACAAAGGGCCTTATGGGATCCCTAGTCAGCACTCGAAGAGTTACTCAGACTGTGGAAAGCAAAGTTTCAAGGCTTCAAGCTGAGTGTTAAGCTGCAATTAAACTGTCAACACTGAGGGGTTTCTTGTGGTCTATATTCAGGATAAAACCAGTCTGTGGTCTGCAACTGACGTAAAACTTTTCTAATCTTGCTCCCAAATCCCTGGAACTCATTCCATTCATAGCATTACTTTTATTTGCACAGTGGGTCAGGGTTTTGCAAAAATATAAAACAGGAATTATCTCCTTCCACTCCCCAGTGTGACAATAGAAGACATGATAAATAGGGACAAAGACCAAGGAAACCCAGGGGCTTAATGTCTGAGAATTTTAAAAAGGCTTTAGGGTTGCCTGGATGCACTTTGGACAAATTGTTCAGCTGATTAGAAAACAGTACTTTTCAGTAGTTTTGAACCTCATTTCTTTACTTTTATTTTTCCTCACACTCACCCCTCCAACTGCTGGCTGTTACTGGTTTGTCAAAGTCCCAGAGCCCTCACTCCACATCTAAAGAGTTACTCTGATCCTTCCTGCTCTGACTTGCCAATAAAACACAATTACTTATATTCTGTCCTCTGAGGAGCATGCTAAGATCCTGAAGCTGATATGGAAAAATGAATTCATAATAAATAACAATGGTTTTCAAGCCAACAGTGTAATATAGTGAGATTTCAAATCAGAACAAACTGGGTATTGCCTCTCAATTCTAATGAGCTGTGTGACCTTGAGCAAGTTACCAAATGTATTAAAGAGTCAGTTGACTCTTAGGTAAATAGATATCATAAAGGAGCCTATTCATGGGAAGGAATAAATACAGTTATGTACGTTAAGTGCCTGGCACAAATCCTTCCAAATAACTAAATGCATCAACATCATCAGCATCAAAATGACTATTGTTCCCAGATAAAATACTACTTTAAACAGAGCTCTTCAATACATTAGCTCAAAGCAGGAAAAAATAAAAACATTAAGCACTAAAACTCATTTATTTTTCTTGGTAGAAAGGGACTGGGAATTCACCAAAACACATAAAGAATGCAGCTGCCACCTTAGCCTACCAAACAGAAATGGTAAGAAGTAGTTTTCCTTTCAGCCTTTTTCAGTGTAACCGAGGAGGAAATGCTACTGAGTGAGAATCTTACTTCTCTGACTGCCAGCACTAAATCAAAGCACCCCATAATTTCTCTCCAGCTCCTTGATACTTTATTACTTTAGGAATCTTCACAAAAATCTTCTTATAACATATGCAAGTGTCAGCATCTTTGTTTTTGTTTTAGATTTAAAAACAAAAACAAAAACAAAACAGAGACCTAACCTTTAAGTACTAATATAACGAAAGAAGTACACATAATCTGGGTTTTAGTTTTAATTTTGTCATGAACAGCAATTGTTTATCAAAGTCAATTTCTGTCAGTATATTCACTTATCAAATATCCTCATCCATCATATGCTTATCTCTATATATGACAGTTATATTATTAAAAGTATAAGTCAAAAACATTTTGAAAAGGAAGACCACTCTACAATTATAGGAATAATTATTTCCATCACAAACACCACATCCAGAAGCCAAATTTGCACATCACTTCACCATTGAGAACTTAATACATGAACATTTTTAAAAAGATTGTAATTTGAGTTTTCACGGTTCTTGCACTTTCTATGACTGTCTTGTTTACTTGCTTTTATGCAAAAGGCAAAGTCTGTAAAATCTGCATAATTACACAGTTTTATGTCTTTTTTTGTTATTTGATTCAGGCATTTGTGATGCTTGTGATTCACATCACTGCTCATTGCAATAAAGGTGGACATTGATGGTACATTTCCATCTCAGGGTCCTCCCTCATGCTACTTCCTAGAAGTCCTAAAACAAAACAAAATAAAAAAAAAAAAAGTAAAGCCCCCACCACTGTTCAGAGGAATATTTGAAGTTTTCACCGCTAGAGCTATACCTCTCTTCTTTCTGTCAAGTATCTGAAAATAGATTCATATTTAATTGGTGAGAAAAACTTGAATTTATATCCCATAATAATGTAACCTTATTACACTAAACATTGCTTAGGAGAAAGGGAAACAATAAAGCAAAACAGGAGAATACGTGCAGAGGAGACAAAATATAGCTCCTAAGAAATACCTGCTATTTTAAGATGCTTAGACTCTCAAATAAAACAGACAAAAAAAGTCATCACAAAAATACATTGCATTAAATTAGAGCAATATGTTTCTGTTAGGCATAAATTTATAAATATTAGCTTCATATGAGAACTTTTCACTTTAAGAAAACTGAATATGCATTAGATATGAAAATCCAAATATATAAAATACTTAATGTAGGAGAAAAATAATTGCTTTAGTGAAAATTCTTACCTTAACAAAAGGTTTTATTAGCAGCCTACTTTAAGAAATCTAAAAATAAGTCATCAATTGGAATAACAATCTATTTAAACCCAGTTCAAACTTAAGGTCAATGCAAATAAAGATAAAACATCTCAAATTACAACTAAGCCACTCTATTTAGAGAATTTTATTTACAAAAATTTTATTTGCATGCAACTTCTTAGTAGTAACTTTGTGCAAAATGAGTCATACTAAGGGAATTGTGAAATGATTTGTCTGGTCCCTACACTAGGTTTTTGTTTTTTAGTCTCTTCAGAGACCTAAGGACACCTGAAGTATCATTACCTTGTGGACATCTCAGAGACCAGGCCATCATAGTTTGCCCATCACACCCTGTTGGTGTATGGTCAGACGGGAATAAACTATAATGAACTACATGAAGTCTGGTAATGGATCACAGTCTAAAAGAGGCATAGTTTATGCATTATCAATTTTGATTGGAAAAATTGTGAGACAGAATCTCAGTGACACAGCAGGGGCAGCCTGAAGCAGAATGATGGTATTTAGGAGTCATTTCTCATTAAAACTAAGAAGTGGTAACTTGCTGGTTATGGAAGTTGAAAAGGGTTCTGTTTTAACTATTGCTAAATGGAAAAATTACACCAAAACATGGTGGTTTAAACAATTTGCCCAGGATTCTGTGGGTCCAAAATCCAGACAGGGCTTAGCTGGGAGATTTCTCTGTTTCATGAGGATTAGCTAGGTTAACTTGTAAGGCTGCAGTCAGATGGTGGCTGGTGCTGAAACATGCAGAATGGCTTTACCCACATGTATGGTGCCTTGACAGTTGTGAATAGATATTGCATCGTACTTTGGACTCTCAAGTGCTTAGCTCGGTCTTCTCTACATGACAGTTAGTTGTATACCCCAACATCAAGTGTTTCAAATGGCAAAGGCAGAACCTGGTGAACTCTTAAGGCTCAACCTCAGAAGTTATACAGCATTACTTATATTACAAACTACTGCTCAAAACAAGTCGTAAGACCAGCCTAGATCCAAGAAAATGGGAGAAATATTCTGCCCACTGATGGAGTAATGTAAGGACACTCACTGCAAAGGAGTATGTGGGCATGGCATATATTGTGGTGGCTGAAATAATCTCTACTAGGACATCAAAAATGTCTTACAAAATTCCTGTGCATCACGTCTTTACCATAATTCTCATATAAACCTTGGAAAACAACCATACTGGGTACTATGTATCCTTAGAGGAAACAACAGAAGCTAACAGATAAAATTGGCACTCACCTGGCGGAACTGTTCCAGGTCAATTTTGTTACCCACCAGCACCAGGGGAATTTCATAGGTGTGACGGACCTGAAAAATGAGCTCTTTAAACTTGGCAGCCTCCTGGAATGATTGGCGGTCAGTGACAGAATAGCAGATGATAAATCCCTCCCCGCCTCGCATGTACTGCTCCCTCATGGCTGTGAATTCTGCCTGCAGGAAAATAGCAAAATTGTGATGCAATTTAGAATAGCAAAGCCAACACATAACATCAATAAAAAAGTCAAAAGCAGACAAATTATGAAACAAAGGGTTTGGATAGAAATTTTCTAGAAGTATATTAATGGGCTTTGCATGTAGAAAAGCAATATGAGGTCTAAATGTACCATTATGAAAGCTGAATGTTTTAAACTCTTTGGGATGTTGATCATCAATTATAAGAAATTTATGAGATCTTGGGAGAGATTATGTTAAATGGCAGATTCATAAATGTAATGTTTGGGAGTGTATATGAGTGCGTGTGTGTGTATTTGTATGTGTGTGTGTGTATACATATACTTTTAATCATTTTTTTTAGGCGAGACAATCCTTAGGTGACCTCACAGATTGCAAGGACCTTGTCATTTTACAATTCCTTATTTTTTATTTTTTATGCCTATAGCATGTGGACTGCCTAGGTGGTCTCCCATCCAAGTACTAACCAAGCCCAAGCCTGCTTAGCTTCCAAGATTAGACGGGATCGAGCTTGTTCAAGGTAGCCTGGACATAGACTACTTTTAATAATTTTTTATTAAATGACCTAGTTTTAGGGAAATAAATCTAAATTTGCATGCTCCAAACATAAAAATCTATCATTTCTTTCTCAAAAAATATGGCAACAAATTAGATTTTACCTCTTATTATCCTTGTGAATGAATAAAATTATTAGCACAGATGACTGCAGACTCAGTTATATGTTTGGGTATTCCTAGATTTGTCTCCCTGAGGTATATAATAAAAGGATTTTGATTGCTGAGTCATGGGTTCATTTCTACATTCTGTTGATACTTCCATTCTCTTCTCTCTTAAGAGCAGAGAATCACATTCCACAGTGCATTGATGTCCCAACCTGAGGGACATTGTTGTATCAGTTTTTCATGTTGATCTCACCTAAACTACACCTTTCTGCCAACTGGATCTAAATTGGAATTTAGATCTAAATTCCAATCTGAAACATCTCTCAGTCTGAAATATTTTTTTTTTTTTACTATTATTCTGAATCCACTGTTAAAATCACAAGGGTTAATTAGGTTCATGCAATGGGAAATAGAAAATTTAGACTCTGGCTGTGGAACAAGCCATGTTAAGCAATAAAGGAATATAAGAACATACTGGACAATTTGTGAGATAAAGGAAGTTTCACATGAACTTGAGTTGTATTTGCATTTTTAGGTGAAGATGTACATTCAACAAGCAAAGGGTTTATAAGAACTACTAAAATGTCCTGCTCAAGGTAATTGTCTTAACAAATGTTAACATGGCTTGACTGTGTTAAATGTGAATGTGAGCATTTATATAGATCCAGAAATTTTGGAAAATTGGGGTACATACAAGTCTATAGAGTAATAAAGTTAAGATCCTGAGTTGATGGGTGAATTTCTAAAATTGTTTTCAGTCAAAATGGAATGGATGCAGTTTCCCTGGGTTCAAGCAATCATTGCAAGTTGTAAGAACTAAAGCCTGAGAGGAAAGGGAGCTTGTTCAAGAATGGACAACCAGCTAATGTAGAGTTGGTTTGAATAATTTATGTTCTCTGACTCTCACTATATAAAATTTACTTAGTATTAAATTTTACTTTAACTTAATCCTAAATTTTACCATGTGAGTGAAATGTATTAACACAAGGGAAACAAATCCTACTGGGTCTCAGTTTCTTCATCTCCAAAATAAAGTAGAATAATAAAAATGTCTGAGGTCCCTTATAATTGACATTCTCTCATTTTGAAAACCCTATGCCTAAATCAAAATCCTGTAGCTGACATGGATAGACTAGAGAATTATGGACTGAAATTGCTAAATAATACCTCCCAAACTTATGATGAGTTTTCAAACATAAATGATAGAATCGTCATAGAAGCATATGTAATATTTAAGAAAATATAAGTAGACTTGTTGTATCAGTTGTATATGATTGAAACCATAATAAAAGTGCAAACTAAACTGGAGATTTTACAATTTACAGTTCTCTATTTGCCAATTATTATTTTAAGCATTAAAATTCTTTCTAATTATCTATTGTGTGTTGAAAACAATACACATTGCAAAATATTTAAGTGGTACAGAAGTATATAAAGTTAATTTTCTTCCCACTTCAAGCTTCCAGTTTTCCTTCTCAAATGCATGACAGTTAATAGTTTCTTTATCCTTATAGAAATAGTCTGTGTGTATACAGCATAGAAATATACATTCCACCTTTACAAACCTTTTTAATACTTAAATGGCAACATAATACAATTTTGACTCTAAACCTTAAGATTTAGTAGCCTAATGCACCTTGGAGACCATTCCATATAAGCATATGTTGATTATTATTTTTCATAGATACATAATTTTTTATGCATGTACCATAATTTAACTAGTTGCCTATAAACAGACATTTAGGTGTCCTACTTTTATTTTTATTATAATGTTGCAATGCATATTCTTAAACATTCATGTTTCACAGATTTATGTACACTTGAGAGGTAGTATTACTAGATCAAAAGAGTACAAACATTTTTACTTTTGAGAAATAGTGCCAATCTCACCAAAGGCATTGTACCCATAACTCTCCTTCCAACATTACATAAAAGTGCCTGTTTCCCTCATTCTCACAAATGTCACTTATCACGTTTTTTTACCTTTTATAAACTTCAGAGTAAAAAAAATAGTACTTTGTTTCCTTCATCTGTATTTATTTATGGGTCATGTTGAACATCTCCTATGTTTATTATCCATTTATAGATTCTAGACACGAATTTTATTTTGTTATAAGAAATGAAATAGCTTCGAAGCATTTTTGAATTTTAAAAAAAATTGGACTGCAGGTTTTTTTTCTGACAGACATAAGGAAAAAACAATAAATTTGACTACTTTGCCAATAATTATGCCACAAGAGTCATAAGTTTGAAAAACTCCAACCTATTAGTCTATTAGGAAGACAGGCAAAGCCTATGAAGGTAAAATTCAGAGAACAATATTGGATGAATGAATGAGTGAATATCCAACCATGCAAATAGATTTTCTGAGCCCCTCATCTGATCTGATTTGCAGTCTCCAGGTATGGCTAGCATTAGTTTTTTAAAAAGGCTTCTTGTTTGATTTTGCTTTGCACCTGGAGACAGGGGTACATAAATCTGCATTTATGTTCAAAAGTGGTCTTTATGATCGAAGGGCAAAATATCTGGGAGGCACAGTACACAACTTTTAGGTTAGTTACTCACTTAGAGCAAGTCCTCTAACAGATCACCTAATCCCTCAGCGCCTCAATTTCTTCTTTTGTCAAAAGGGATTAGGATACACATTTAACCCATTTTACAGGGTTGTAGAAAGGATTAAAGGAAAGAACGGATGTGAAAATGCTTTGATGAATTTTTAAAATACAATACAAATTAATCCTATTATTATCTCTGGTACAAATCCTGCAGAATAGAAACTTTCACAGGGAGAACAGGCATGAAATCCTCTTAGAGTTGCATTAAATATAAATGTGGAAGCATTCCTCAAATATGCTTAATCAGAAAATTATTGGGTTTTGTTTTCAAATAGAAGAATCTTTCTACCAATAAAACATATAATTAAGTTATCCTAATAAATGGGGAGGCTACCTCCTCTTAGTTTACCTTTATATTGGTGTATATAGGTGTGTGTTTTACTTAAAGATGCACTGGAGGCTCGTAGGGCCCAGAGAATTGAGGAGAAACTCTGCTGCTATGTATCAGCTTAATAATATATGATACTGAAATCGCTTTCTAAGAAGAAGTCATGTTCAACATGTTGCTTCCATCTTCATTTATTTATGAATTAAAGATCCCTATGCTTTATGTTCTGTGTATCCTGAATGTTAATATCTCCCTTGGTTGCTTTCTGCTGTAAGTGAAGCTTATTGGTTAATTTTTCAGGAATATTACTAGATACCATTTGCTATCCATAAACAGCAAATATGTATAAAACAGACCCACTGTGTAAAATGCTACAAACATAAGCATTACTAATATCTTCCAAGTTACTCTGAGCACAACACTGCAGCTTGATCGTTTCCTTTGGATACGCTTCTTTGCATTAAATGGTGAGAATACTCTTAATTCTGAAAAAAATTTTTGATTATGCTCATTTTCCAGTTTCTTATCAGAATAAGTTTGAGCAGGTATCCAGAAACTCATGGACTGAACCAGCTCCTCATTGCATTCAACTAGTGCTACTACAACATATGAATGCCTCATTATTTACAAAATACACTAGCACTAAAGTCAAACCCAACTTTCAACTGTTTCCTAGGACTGCACACACATAGCGTTGTCTATATCGGTTGCCATGCCCACAATAACCACACCTCCACCTAAATTTATCCTCCTAGTACAAAATAGTTAATCAAACAAAAAGTTAGTCCTGTACCGAACACTATGTCAAGTGGTAAGGAATATGTAAAAAATATCTTAATGTAAAAAATATATATATATTAATGTCAAAAAAAAAAGAGTATGACCCAGTCCTGGTTGGAGGAATATAACTAGGCCTGGGTAAAACGAATGAAGAGGGATTGAGCGCTAAGTAAAACTTGGGGGTTTCCGGAAGGGCGAGAGCAGTTTTTAGGGGGAATGCAAAAAGGGCTTGCAGAAGAAAATGAGACATGATTTTTTTTCTTAAATTTATTATTTTCAGAGAGCTCCTGAACTTTCATGCAACTCTGCTTCCAAAGCGTGTGTATTATTACACTTAACTTTTACTGATTCACGTTGAGCGTTTTACATGGAAATTAACCATCTGTGGCTTGCATACAAGTCAACAGTTCAGTTCTTGGTGTCTGTCAATGGAGTAATGTGAATGTATTTAAAGAAGAGAGCGTCAAAAATAAAGATATTGTAAAAGTGATGGAAATATAGGTAGAAATTTGTAATTGATGCAAAGTATGAAAATTAAAATCAGTAGGAATGGTGATTCTTCAGTCTCAATATGACGGCTTAAGCTGGTTAAGAATGTTCAATTGAAATGGAAATGAACAAAACTTTTATAAATGCTGATACTATATGATCAAAGACTATATCTGAAAGGCAAAATATAATTAAGAATTTTATATTACTGTGTAGTTTTCAGAAGACATAACTATCTTCACCATTATATATTTGTCATCTGTCTTCCAATATTTAACACTTACTTACTTTGGAGAATGCATTAAATCATAAAATACTGCCTAACTCATTTATCAAATATTTATTTAGCACTTAGTGTGTGACAGACATGTAAATTTGAAATGATTTTAATACATATAATGAAATGAAAATATGTATAAATATGGAAAAGAGCAAATAAAAATTAGAACATCAAAACCAAGATAAAGTGAGAACACAATTTGATCTGCAAACTTGACTCTCAACTTTTAGACAACTAAAACTACAGTCGAAACACAATCGATTACACTGCTTTGTGGTCAATAAAAACAACACGCTAATGTGTCAGGTGACACCAATCTCTCCCTAAGCACCTAGAGCTGAATGCAATTTCTTTTGTGAGGTTTCAAATAAGAGACAACACCCTCAATATCAACATGATCTGCAGTATCAGGTTTCTTAAGTCTCTAATGGTATTTGTCAAACAAAATCTCTAATTGTATTTGTCAATTTAAGTCTCTACCAATTTTTTGTAGACTTGTTTCATGATAATACTGCAAGGATCAAATAGGATAACAAAAAAGTTATTTTGTAGAAAATAGAATAGCATGTTAAGATCGAGGATGATAGTTAAAATAATTTTATCTTAGTACTTGAAAAACTAAAAAGACCCTTGATTCTTTTACATTTTTAAAATTTTTTGATGGAGATATAATTGACATATAACTATATTAGTTTCAGGTGTACAACAAGAATTCATTTCTTCTATATATTAGAAAATGAACACTAAAATAAGTCTAGCTGACATCCATCAGCACACATAGTTAAATTTTTTCTTGTGTTGAGAACTTTTCAGATACACTCTTAGCAACTTTCACATATACAATATAGTATTACTAACTATAGTCACAATGCCATACATTACATCCCCAGACTTATTTTCAACTGAAATTTGTACCTTTTAACCCCATTTACTAATTTTGCCCACCTCCCACCCCCACCTCTGCAAACCATCAATTAATCTGTTCTCTGAATCTATGATTTAGGGTTTTTTGGTTTTGTTTTAGTTTTAGATCCCACATATAAGTTATACATATTGTATGTCTTTCTCAGATTTATTTCACATAGCATAATGGCCTCAAGTTTCATCCATGTTGTTGCAAAAGGCAAGATGTTCTTTTAATGGATAAATAACAATCCATCGTATGTGCCAAAATTTTATTATCCTTTCTTCTGTTGACAGACACTTGTGTTGTTTCTATATCTTGGCTATTGTAAACAATTGTATGATAAACATGGGGGTGAAGATACCTTTTTGAGTTAGTGTTTTTGTTTTCTTCAGAAATACTCAGAAGGAGAGTGGCTGAATCATATGGTAGTTCTAGTATTAAGTTTTTGAGGAACCTTCATACTGTTTTCTATAATGGCTGCATCAATTTGCATTCATACCAACAGTGCACAGGGGTTCCCTGTTGATAGGTATGTACTTATTATAATTTTATTATTTTCTGGATGTTTTGGAATTAAAAGTCCATTGATTCTGATATTGCATTGAATACTGGAGGATTCAGGGTACCTAGAATCTGACTATAATGAAGATAACTCCTGTGAAGCTCTTACCTCAATATAACTCAAAATAAATACTAAGGCTGCAATGTAAAACAGCCTAATACATGGGCCTAGTGCAAAATGAAGATGTGGGGACCCTCATTCAAAAACTAAGAATTTCAAGACAGCAACAGCAGCACATTAATCAAGTGGAGGGCCCTCGGAGTATGGAGCCATGGGCAACTATAAAAATCACAGGCCCATGAAAACAGTCTCGTTGACATAGTATAACCACAGAAAAGCAATCAAGAGCACATGTGATAACTCTAAGAGAGGTTCTCTGGGCAGGTCTCTCAGACAGAGGAAGAGGTGGTAGTAATTCTGCTCAGATGGTAAGTCATGACAGAATCTTTCTCACTCCAGTGAGGGGCACAAAACTGGACAATAATAGGTGGTGTGAAGTATAGGGTTGGGAAGAAAGTGAGGGACATTGGGTAGGGGGACTGTAGCATCATGGGGAAATGATGCTACAGAAAGAGACATGAGTAAGGCCCATGTAAAGAATGGCATCTTTCTGTTGTTGAGTGAAGTCACATTTCTGAAAGTCCTGACAGCTATGTTTTGGATTAGGTATAATAGAAAGACAAGAACAAGATAATTTTATTATTATTATTATCATGTGGCCCTATTTCAATAAAATTGGTCTGGCAACAGTTGAAGCAAGAGAGAGAAGACAGAAAAACTCTTGAAGGTCTTTGAAGTAAAGCTGAAGTAAATTTCAATGGGGGAATAAATAGAAGGGAAAATTCTTGAATGAGAGGTCACAATACAGAGAAATAGAAGAAAAATATTGCTGACATTTCAAGGAGGAAAGACTTGATGGCCACAAGTTTGGGCATGAGAGAGAAGAAATGGAAAAATTCTATAGATGGTTCAATCAATAATACCAGGCCATTCGTTGGGCTTTTGCATATGCCCTACCTCTGTATTCCATATTATTAGCTCTCACATTAGGTAGGAAAAATTTAAATATAGAGATACTAAATAATATCAAGTCCTAGAGCTACCAATTAGGAAATCAGAGACACATTGTATCATACTGACTCTCCAAGGAAAAAAATTAAATGTGACTTCTTTTTGTACCTCTGGAGTCTAGAAAACAGAAATCATAACAGAAAGAGTTGATTGAGAGGTAAAAAGCTTAAGGGTCATTGTGTCACAATTAAGAATTGCACTTTTCTAGCTAGAGTTGACACTAGATACCTAAAAGAAACTATCCACAGGTAACAGAAAAAATGGTTAATGTGAAAGGACAACATCTGAATGGGGCAGATTTGAAAGCTATAATTGAGGAAGACTTTTGGCTAATCATGGAGACAGGAATTAGGCTATAAAGTTAACTAGTTTGGATCAGTTTTGGGGAACAGGGATTATTTTTTCTGTTTTTTAGGGGGAGTTAATCTGGAGCTTTGTCCCATTGAGAGTATATTTATCTATTTTAAAGGAGATTTTATGAAAATGGTTTGTGACAGCTATCTTCTAGTTTCGTTTCCTCTTGGCAAACATGCTCAGTACTTAACAGTCCAGACCTATGCACTTATAATTCTATTGTAATTAATGTGCTTTGCTCTCCTTCCCATCACTAGACTCTAAACTACCTGAGAGAAGGATCATTCAGCATTGTATTCTTCAAAGCACTAGGGATGGTGCCTGGATCAGAGCCCAGTAGATAATTATATTATCATTTGGTTAATTACTTAAACTAAATGTTCCTAAGTAATGTTACGATTCCCTGGATGATATGCGCTTTAAGGGGAGTAAGGTTTGGAGGCTGGAAGATGGAGATAAAAGGAAAAGAGAATCAAATCTCTAAATTAAAAGCATAAAGCTTTTAGTTATTTACTCATTCCCGTACATGAAAGACCAGGTCTAGTTTAACTTTCCTGTAAAAAGGGATATCCCGCTGAAATGTGCACCAACTAAAAAGCAATTTAATGTTTCTTATTCCATTTCCCTCTTCAATCATTTGTCTTATTGTAATAAGTGAAGAAAGATGAATTTTTCTGTCTTTGTGCATCTAATTTCTTTCTTATAGAAGTCTGTTTGCCTTTTCCCAGTCTCTTTGACTTGTACTTCATCAAAGACTTAAAGTTTCATGACTGCCTCTGGTGGTACAAATCCACTAAAAGATGTTTCTTATCACAGCTGGTTTCCTGTTTATCCTGGAGGTCACTCATACTGAGAGCTGCTTTCCTGCTGATAAAACCTATAGGAATGCATCTTGGAAGGAGGCAGCATAACTATGTTATGAAAGGGTTTCATCCACTACGTTTTAGTCATTCACAATATGACACTGAAAGGATAATCCCCAAAAATATAGTGAATAAGAAAATTCAAATGCACCAAAATTATATTTCCTGATTGATTTAGAGCACAGAATAGGATACTTCTATAATAATAATAATAATAATAATAATAATAATAATAACAACAAAAATGATAGATATGTGCATAGAGATACATGAGATGATCTAAAAAGTGTCACCATCACAATAATATAATTTATATTTCTATTGGCTGAATAGAAAATAAATTATTATTTGGTTTCCCAGGTAAAGGTAAAAACCACACCATTTCTTTTGTAATACTTAGAATCATTTGTTTCCAGATTATCCTAAAATTTTTAAGTTAGTATGCCATAAATTTTTAAGTTAGTATGCCATAACTATACAAATGGGGAAAAGATGCCTAAAGAAGAAAAATGTATTATAGATATCAGAATTACCATTGCCAAAGATCCAAATTCTGCTTAGGCTCCCTTGAACCTTTCAACTAGGTCTCCATGTTCAGACTTTTCAACCTCTGCCATCCTCTAGGTGATGTCTGATCATCCTGGCCTACCTTCACTCAGAATCCTGCCAGGGCAACTCAGCCAGAATTCCCACATATGCCTCTCTCTTGGTAAGTTTTCATCCACTCATCCTCACCTTGCTCCTTAGCTATAAATTACTACTTGTCTATTCTATATTTGGAGTTCAGTCAGTTCTATACTGTGGTCTCCTTTCCCCTATTGCAATAATCCTGAATAAATCTGTTTTTATCACTTTAACTGCTGTCCAGCTCTGATTTTACTTTTAACAACCAGGTGGAGATTATAGGGTTCCAGGTTCTTGTAAAGAGCTTGATATACTTTACCCTTCAGCTTAGTTACAGTCTCCTGGGCATCTATTTTAACCCCAGACCACCTCTTTTCCAATCAATCTATCATTTATTTCCCTGTCCAACTAATCTTCTTTAAGCACTATGTTCATTATGTAGCTTTTCTGCTTCTAAAAGTCCAATGGTTACCCAAATGCTTTCACATCAAATCTATACTCATCTGTTTGATTTTAAAATCCTATGTAATGCTGCATATCCAGCTTTATTTCCAGCTAATCTTGAAAATTTACTCTCCAATGGGGTCACCTTTTTCATGGTTTCCTCATAGTAGTTCTCTCCTCACACCATTGTGCCTTTATGCACATCATTCCCTGCACTTGAACTTTTTCTAGCTAATAGAGAATTTAGTGATCATCAGCTGCAACTCATTCTGCAGATGAGAAAATCAGGCCCCAGAAAAATAGTGATGACATTATTTTCTCATGGCTAATTAAAATACAACCAGGTCAGAAAACCTAGTCTTTTAATCTGTTTTACATTGTTGAAAAGTCTCTCTTTCTCTTCAGTGACCAGTGTTGTGCACACTCTTCATAGTCAATTACATTCATTCTTCTTTCATGAACCTATGGCTAACAAACAGACCAAATGATAATACTATTGTATATATTTTCATTGTTTATGAACCTCAAAAATTAATAATTTATTATATATTTTTTATATAATTGAGTTAGATTTGGGTCACCAAGTATATTTTAATTATTCTAGAGTCATCATCAAGGCTTAAACTGTGCTCAGTACATTTTGGATATATGGAAATTTTAATTGCTACTGTTTAAATGGATAAACAACATTTCTGATAATGCTTGGTGTATGGAAAATGTATATGTTCTAGAACAGAAATAACCAGAAAGCTTCCAAACCAGAAAAGCTTGTGAAGACATGCAAGACTCATTGTCCTTGATCTTTTTAACGCAATTTGGGAGTAAAAGTTTTGAAAATTTATATTGTTAAAGGAGATGTCTGCACAAGCAAAATTAAATTTTTGCCCTCAAGTCAGCCCATCTTTCTAAAAATAAGTTTACAACTGTGTATACCAAGATGACAATTTTGAATATATAAAACAATATTATTTGCCCCAAATTACTTCACCTTCCTGTAGTAACTGTGCTTACCAAATAATTTGTTTACAAAAGTGTAATTGTGCTTTATTCACTTTTAAACTCAATGTGTGAGTTTCTCAATGTGTTTCTAAAAATCAAAATAACTTTGTAATACTAGTTTGATAACATTAGAATTATTTTTATTTAAAATGTAGTAATTTTAGAATTACATGTTCAATTATATATATTCTAAAATAAAACAGACTTATAGAATGAGGTAAAAGCCAAGAAAAATAGAGAGATAATTTGAAAGAAGATAAAGAAAACCGAGTTTTAAAATTATCAAGCTTGGTTACTGTCAGTGCTGTAAGATGTTTCAAAATGGATTCAATTGGGAATAGTTCTTGAGAATGGTAGGCCGCATAAGTCAGAAAAGCATAGATATTAATACATGCACATATAACACATAGGCTTATTTTTAAATGCATTCCAGTACACATAAAAATTTGAAACGATTATTTTCAGAAACCGCTCTTTATTGTAAATATATTGGAAATTTGGAAACTTGCTGTTCAAGATGGTAGACTTCTATCCTTTGCTCCTCAACATGCAATTGTAATTCCAGAATTATTAAGACAATCTATAACATCATTAGAAAATAAAATAATGGCAGCAGTACCTCAAAATGTCTCAAAGGTGAAAGATTATCAGAAGACTTCCTAATGAAGTTCTGGGAATCTTCAAATACTGAGTCATCAACATGTGGAAGTAGTCAGTCAGGGGGCAGTTCTCAGGATGACTAAATAAATAGCTTGGACAAATGAAGCCCTTTTCTCTCATTTTAGCAGCTACACCTTTTCCCTCTGCTCAAAGCCCTGCTGGTCCTAGTAAGGAAAGCGGAAGATCTAGCTGGAAAATAACCTGGTATGGATGTGGGGGCCTCAAGAGAGAGGATGCTGAAGTGATTCTGAACTGCTTCACAAGAGAGTACAGTGGGACAGTGGTAATGAATGTGGACCCTACTCAGATGATGAAAATAGTAGAATCTCCTACCACAGTCTTCCCTTGAACAAATACCTCCTCCCCCTGGCCTTTTTTGGAACAAGACTTGTGCCTACAAGTTTTTCAAATTTCAGCATATCCTGAAACCTTAAGGCTGGTTAAGTGCCTTGATGCCCTGGACTAACCTATCATTGTGCATAATAGTGTCATTGCAGTTGTCTGGGGTATCCCAGCTAGATTCTAAGATCCATGGGGCCAGACAACTTGTCTAGTGTGTTCTCTCTTACATAGCCTTCATGAATAGTGTCTAATATATTAGATATGCTATATGTTGAATAAGTAATAAACTTTTAGGATTACAGTATCAGGTATATTATTTAACTGGTAAAGTTTTCAGTTAAAATTTTCCCATTTAACTGGGAAATTTTCATTTCCCAAACCGCTTTGTTATAACAAAAGTAGAAACCAATTTTCAGTTAGCCTGAAAAATATTAGAGAAGTTTCATTTAAATATTTGAAACAAACAAAAAAATACAAGAGGGTTCTATTTTTTTATTCAGTAAAATTAAATATGGACCATTCTCGAAAATTTTAGACTACTAAAGTAAAAATCAGAGACATTATAAATTTTCCTAACCTTTCACTTTTTCTGATTTCTCACCACACTATTATCTCCATCTTTTATTAACTATTCTGCTCAGAACATCAATATAACACCTATGTATTCTTATACTACATGTGGCAGTCTTGTCATTTCAATTCCATATTAGGGTAAGAGTAAAGGCGATATAATGAAGAAAATGATTTAAGAACCTCGTAAACATGACTTTAAATTTACTGAATAAGTTTATTTACTTCACTGAGCATTTATTTTCTCATCTGAAATATGGAAAATAACTGCCTCATACCACCAATTTGAGGATTAAGTGATACAATATGTCATTATGTATAAAAATGCCTACACTATGTTTGGTTTTAAAGTGGTTTGCTGCTGAACAAATGTTAGCTCTGTCTCTTTTATCCTCATGAAAACCAAAGCAACAAACTTTAATTTCAATGTTTTATTACTGAATAATCCAGTTACCAATTTTATTTGCAAAAGTCTATGTAGAGAGTACCGTGTTATCAGAATGATTCTAAAATTGTTTATGCTATTTGAACTTCAGAGGTATGTCAGAGAAGCTGATGAAGGGGATATAAGAGCTTCACCCTCTTGGAGATACTGTGGCAAGTTGGCTGGTATACATGGATTCAGAGTTAAGTAGAAGAGAGGGAAAAAAAATAGGAGATGTGCTCTGGAGAACATCAAATCCATCTGCAAAGTTGATTTAGTTATCAGCTAATCACAAAGCTTCCTGCTCCACATATATCAGGGTTGTATCCAATTTGCTCTATTCTAGATTGAATAGAAAAGAGTAAATAAGACATGGATGGAATATTGCAGAGAGTTACATAAATTTGTAAACAAATAAAAAATGCACTGCGGAAAACTAAAAGCTAACCTAACCTTACCAGATCAAAGAACTCAGGAAATAGTAATTGTAATTATTTAGGAAGTTAATAAATAAAACCCTTCAGGAGGTCAGGGATTGGTCATAGTTCTTTGAGAGGCAAATGTAGAATGGGGTGAGGCCTCGAGAGTTCTCTGCCTCTGAAAGAGGCTGTAGAAGATTGCATTGTGTTAACAAAACTTCTGCAACATGCACAGATTATAAATGGAAGCAAGGGTATTCAAATATGCATCTCTAAGACATTGTAGGAGTTTAGTATTTAACAGAGCTAATATGAGAAAAGGCAGAAAAATAAATAAAATAAATAAAATAAAATAAAATAAAATAAAATTCATTGTGCTCTTTATATGATCTTTGAAATTGGAGAAATGGGAAAAGAATGAAAGAAGAACAAGGGACTTTTAAGAAAGATATGAAGAAAACCTGATGGTAAAATTGCCAGGCCCAAGAATATTTGCAATGAGACTGCATATATATGAAATCTTGAGATTTCTGCCCTAAATAAGACAGAGCAAAATGACAGTATAAGTATCTCACCTAATTTTCAGGATTCAGCACAGATTAGGACACTTGGTAGGTTCTTTCAAAGTCCGTAAATCCTTTCCTCTCCTCCCTTAAAAATATCTTCCAAAGCTGCCGAAAGCAGATTAATCAAGATGACCAAGTCTCAACTTTAAAACTCACTCAAAGATGATTTTGCTCCCACAAATAGCAAACCTTCTATGCCAGTGCTAGAATCCAGCATTATTAACTGAAGAATGATATAAATTTGGAAAATATTCTATTTCTATCTGGATAAAAAAATCAGATATTCAACTGTGAAAAAAATTATTAGTAACATGATTATCCTAGTTTGCTTGAAAGAAATGAAACAACTGACAACAAATTTTTAAGCGTCTTTCAGGACACAAGAAAGTAGACGATTTGGACATGTGAAAACTGACACAAATCTATAATTTTCAAGAGGCCAGAGAAAGAGGGAATTGAGCATGGGGCTCTGGAATCAGAAACCCGGGTTTGAATTCTGACTCTCCCACTTTATAGCCAGTTCCCGGGGACTTTGCTTTCTCATCTGAGTGATGTGGTTAATGAGTGCCTACCTCATAAGGCTGTTGGGAGAACCAAGTAAATTAATACAACTAAAGCTTTGAAGATGTCTCTTCGTAAAGCATTTTCAAGAGTTTCTGGGACACAGTATGACCTAATACACCTTAGCTATTATTAATACCGCTTGTCCTACTAGATCTGTTTCTTGCTTTTAACCCAAGATAGATCTAATAGCTCTATTTATCATAAGTGGTCCAGAATAGAATGTGAAATTAGCAATTTGAACTTGCCCTTTTAAACCACCTATTTTAGGCTCACAGATTTACAAATGAGTCAGTCTCAAGGCACACAGAATATCCCACAAAAGAGAAGTTTAATTATCTCCTAGATTGATTTACTAATGTTTAATACAATATTACTAGTGAAAAATACCAATTTTAAATTTAAAATTTTTATCTTATATTGATTCCAAGTGTGTGTGTGTGTGTGTGTGTGTGTGTGTGTGTGTGTGTTAATTTTAGGTAAAATTTTCTTTAGACATTTTTAAAAGACTACCTAAGCACCAAGGCTACCTAAGCACCTGTTAATTTCTAAAAACTGAACTATAATTCTGGTTAAAAGAGTTCTCCCTTTCAACATTATGCTAGAAAACAATATGACTTGCTAGCTCTTGGTATATCACATAAGATAGAAAACAAACAAAATACTTCAGTTTAACATTCTGTAAGTATACTAGTTTGAATATAATGACTAGAACTAGAAGAATTTGCTTGAGGGGATTTCATATTTGTCCACAGCAATTTGCATTAATCTGATCATTTTCCCATTGTCTGTCTGCCTGAATGACAGTTTTCTAGTATAAATCTTATAGATTAACACTGTGGTAAAAAGCCAACACTGGTGTTTTAATGAATTTGTGCAAGGTAATGTAACTGAACCTGAATGACAATGACACAGGAAAGATACATTTGAATGCCCTATGCATTTGCTTATGAAGTTCCTATGCCTTAAATTCCTTTTTTACTCTTCAAAGTTCAGTTTAAATGTTGCAGGTCCCATCTCAGTTTCTATTTAAAGTAAAAATGCTCTCAGATTTTTGAAGTCTCACATGTTTACATATGCATATATATACATATACATATGTCTTACACTCTACTGACTGGTGGGCTGCCTGGTAAGGTGCCTGCATACTACATTCAAGAGGTCTTCAACAAATATTTAAGAAAATAAAGAATCACACTTTAAACAAAGTCCTTTGCAGTTTATATGGACTTTCATTGCTTTGTTTAATAAAACACTATTAAAAATTGTCAAGAATTCCATTCTGTAAGTTAGGAAAATGAAGCTCAGGAATATTCAATATTTTGACCAAAGTCACACAGATAGTGAATGGGAGGACGAGGATTTACATTTAACTCCAACTGACATTAATTCTGGTGCACTCCTCACAATGCCATGCTGATAAATTTGCTGACTCATAGCAACAATGCCATTTGTTTTATTGTACAAAATCCCACTCATCTGAGACTTTAAATGCAACCCTCTGATAGTGTAAACCCAAGTCTTATTTATGCCTACTTTATATGTTGGAAAAATACATTCATTCCATCAGGCTTGACACTTAGGCTTCTAAAACATGTATTTGGCATAATATTATTCAGAAGGGGAATTCTCAACCACATCTAAGGGAGAGAAGGAATAGTTTTATTCTGAATTTGGGGAAGGGATATCCAGACTGAGACTTTACAGGAGCAAAAGAGAAATGAGCAAGTAGTGTGTATCATGTTAAGCAGATTTTCATGACTGAAGCCAAGAGCTTCTGTCAGGGAAGAAAATAGACTGGCTGTGCATAGAATCAGGATAGAAAACTGTCAAGATGGTATGATTTAAGGGACACTAAAAGTCATTCCTTTGCCTAAAAAATATTTTCCCTGCTGACTCCTCCCCCACACCAGCATAATTAAGTTGAAGTATCAGAAGTTTCTGTTTACAGGCAAGTACATTCTCTAGGAGTGATGAAACTTGTTTGCTGCCCATAGACACACTATGATGTGGTTGATTAGCAAAGGGCAGTGAAGTTCTTAAAATGAATCAGGTAAACCCAGAATAAAGCATGTAGACTCCTGCTTCTAAAAAACACCAACACTGAATTCAGTATTTAGATTTTTCTTTATCTATTCAGTTTACAATGTTGGCCACATGACTCATGGATAAATATTTGGAACTGGAGGAATAGTCTCAGGAAGCCAGTCTCACATGCATGACATTCCATGGGAAATAAATCTCCTTGAAAAAACTGAAACTCTGCCACCAACTCATTACATGACCTTTGTTGGACTGAAGAAGAGGCAGGCCACTTCATATTTGGAGGTAGCAATTTAACAAACAAGGAGACTTATCCATGAGGCTTGTCTTAGCGGCCACGAGACGAATAGATTTCAACACCTTCCTGCTAGAATCTTAAGAATTTATACAGAGGTCTTAAATGGATTCTGAAACGTGAACTGTTCAGATGGTCTCAATATCACACTGCTCTCTCCAGTTTCATCTTTGGACTGACTCTAGCTGTAGGCAAGGTGGGTTGAAGGTACAATTAAAGGAAAAGGGAGGGAAGAGGAGGCTCCTTCTGCCTGGTGTCAGCTCTCGGATCAAACTAGGGTCACAATCTCTCAGTGATCTCCTCCAGTAATCTTGAGTAATAGTCCTCACATGCCCAGTTTCATCATTTTTAGAAAGGTGAGAATAATCACCATCTTTTCTCAAAGGATTGTTGTAAAAGAGTCACATCAATTTCCTTTAGGGAAAAAGTACTAGAAAAATATATTATTATTTTCTTTAAATAGTAATATCAAATACATTGCAGTAGAATTAAAAACTAAGATTTATTTCAGAATTATTATCAGACAGATGTTATTCTACATATATAATTTCAGCTAATTTTAAAAACAACACTATGAAGAATGGAAAGTAAGGTACAGAGAGGTTAAGTAACTTGTCCAAAGTCACACAGCTAATTAGTGGTACAACTGAGACTATTGTAATAGTTAACATTTTTATTTTCTGCACCTCACGTTAAATCTTTCTGCAAATTTTGTCATGTCTACCTTTAAGATACATACAGAATCCAACTACTTTTCTTTCACCACTGATCACCATCATCTCTCACTTTATTGCAGTAGCTTCCCAGCTACTCTTCCAGCTCCTAAATTTGTTCCTCCCAGGCCTATAGTCAACATGGCATTCAGAATGAGCCTCTTAATTATAAGCCAGATCAGGTCCCTTCAGTGCTCAGAATAGGCTAATGGCTCTATGGAAACAAGAATGTCCTGATGGTGAGCCACAGGACGTATGCAGACTAATTATTACCTCTTTTATCATGTGTCTTCCTAACACCCTAACTCATCCCACTGCAGTCACCCTGGCCTCTACTTTGCATCTCAAATATGCTAGTCAAGCTTTTATCTCAAGACTGTAGCATTAGTGGGTCCTTCTGCCTATAGATGTCCACATGGCGTATTCACTCGGTGCTTTCAGAACTTTACTCAAATGTTACCTTCCACAAAGACCTTCTCTGACCAGCTTTTAAAACTCCACTCCACCCCCTCATTCTATGATTATTTTTTCTCCATAGTTCTTATTCCATCTAATAAATCATTGAGTCTGGTTGTTAATATATGTTGTTTATTGTCTGTGTTACAAACTACAATGTAAGCTTCCAGAGGTCAGAGATTTGCATCCCTTTTATTTGCAACTATATTCCCTAGTCACTAGGATGCACCTGACATAAGGCAGGTGATATCTGAATCTGGGAAGGGGTAATTGGCCAGGTGGATGCTTGTGATTTGGAGAGCAGGTATCTATCTCAAAGAGGCATGCTCTGCTTAGCTCCAAGGTACAGTTTTCACATAGTCAGGAGGGCCAGAAATGTGGATTTTTGCGAGATATCTCCTGATTTTAAGATTGAAAAATTATTTTTTAAAGTTTTTTTTGTTGTTTGTTTTAGCTCTTCAAACCAAATAAACCCTAAATAGACAGAGACTGGTATGCCTACAAGTCACCACTTGTGGGGTTCTGTCCTGAGCCTCCAAATTGCTAACAATTCTTTTAGATCTAACATTCAAATATTCTACCTTGGGCCCATTTACTAGAACAAACTTATTTCCACAAAAATGTATAATCTATAAGTGCCAATATTTTCAAAGGAGAGAGATTATATCACTTCTGAAAAGTCTCTCCATTCAGCTTACTAGGGGAAGTAAGAAGGCTGTAACAATGATTACAGGAGTTGTGAGAGTGATTGTCTTAATTATCACATACTAATAAAACTCAAGCATTAGTGTTTGAATTTTGTTCTCTTATTTACAAAATAGCATTTCTCAACATTTTCCTTAATAATAATTACATTACTGAATGTGGTAGATTTCTAACTTTATTTTTTCCCAAATGTAATTTCGTTCCATCTGATAACTTTAGCACTTGTGCTTTATTAGATATTTAACAGGTGCATTTACATCACTGACCATTTAACATTAACTTAATTAAACTGCTCATTGACATGTATCACATAAGAGATTTTCTGCAAAGGATAATTACATTCTACAAACATGCATAGCCAATGAGTATATCTGGCTTTTATTTTTTTAAACTTATGTTTTTGTCCCATGGAAGAGAAAATGTTAGAATATCAGTTTAACACTTATTTAGCTGTAAAGATGTAAAACAGACTGGCAAAATTTCCTTCTGTTAGAACATTGCCGGCTGAATGTACCTCTGAGAATTTGGGCACCAACTATGTGTGAATTGAGTGTATTTTTGACGCAGAAAACCTACATGAGCAAACATGGGTTTTATTGGATATTTCCCCATCACAGAATAAACGTAAGCATATTTCAATTAGACAGTGTTAAGATTACATTAGATATGGTGGTTAATGTAATTATTCCGATCTTTAACTTCTGTTTTTTTCTTTAAATTGCACATTTTATTTTCTTCTCAGAGTTGTGCAATGACTCATTTTATCTTATCTGTTAAGGATTGTGTTTACAAAATGAGCAAATTACACAGAGCAAATCTGACAATAAGATCAAATCAGTTTATCAACAAATAAGAGGCAAAGATATTAGTCAAAACATTTCATGGATTTTAAGCTAGTTATGCCACTTAAATACTTGTATCAGAAAACAGAAAGAATTATCAGATAAATGGCATTTTTGTACCCAAAGAAGCACTGATTTAGTAATATTTTTATTTAATTATAGTTCTTTTTAAAAATTATAATGAAGCAATTTTTAAATGCTATGAACAGTTTGGATGAATTTTGTGTGGTTTCACATTATCCTGTAAAACAAAGTTTTTAAAATATAAAATTAAATAAATTGACCATGACATGTGGACACTATGAATAAATAAATTTGGTCTAGAGAGGAACAAACTTGCAAACCAATATGACATCATTATAAAAAAAAAAATCCAGCTTTTAGCAAACTCCAAATGTAGACCAGGGATTTGGAAACTTTTAGTTTGCATCAGCATCACCTGGAGGTCTTCTTGATACACAAATTTCTGGGTCCAGGATTTGCATTTCTAACAAGTCTCCAGGTGATACTGATACCACTGATCTTAGAACCCACGCTGAAAATCACTGATGCTGCTGCCACTGCTGCTGAGTTTTCATGTCCTTCCTTTTCGGTAAGTCTGAGAAAACTATTAAACACAACACAAAACAAAATTCTCCTGTTCAGAAGGTAGTCCATTCTCTTTTAAACCCCAGTAAATCTAATGTTTCCTATCAGCTGGATAAATTTTTTACATGCTCTGTTTAATCCTGTATACAGCATCTACAATTCAGAGATTACAATTGCTTAAAGACTAGTCATTTTCTTGCTAATAGTGATATTATTTTAGGGATCGAACAGAGTCTTCTTGCTAAACAATATAAAAAGCTCTACAATCTGAAACTTGCCAACTTTGTTCTTTTAAAGAAAATTGTGAAACACCTGGGAAGTAGGACTAGCCAAGGATAGTATATTGGCCTAAAACCTCAAAACTATATTCCATCTACAAAATGTTTAAGATAAATTACTCTGCCAATTTAAAAAAAAAAAAAACATAAAGTGGAATCGATCAATTAGGATCCAAAGTAATAAAAAAATACATATACGGAAACACACATTCACAAGCACGGTCAAAATTAGCCCTAAAAATCCTTAATAGTCTTGATTTTCCTGACCTATGTTTTCAGAAGCTCAAAAGAGGATGGGGTTTTTTTATTTTTTAATCTTGATTCAAGAATCTTTGCCTGTCAAGAGGTATTTTGGACCAGAAGGGACAAAGGGGGTCAAAGAGAGAAGGGATCTCTCTCTTCTCTGCTATAGATCTCAAAATGAAAAGTGTGACTAAATAAGAGGGGACACTACAGAATTTTCAGCTGAGTAAGACTGAGTGATTCATGGAAGAGGTAGTTGTAGTTTTGTGTTAATTCTTGACCCAAGGATATAATTTAGAAATGTGGATATGGGAGTCTACAGAAGCACATAAGAATATTCACAAAGGCAAGGAGGTTAGGAATTGAATGCATAAATGGTGAATGAGTAGAGGTTTCCATTTGCAAATAAGGCATAAGGAGAGCAAACAAAATTCCTTTGTCTTGAAAACAAGGTTGACTGTCGGATTGATTAATTCATTATAGAGTCCAGGCCAAATTGTTTGTGAATGTTAAGATCAGTTGATTCTTTACAATTCAATGAGTGAATCTTTGATTGCCCATGTCTGAGCTCATTAAGAAAACAGAGCTGAGTTTCTCCAGTGGTTTGTTTTGGATTTTCTGTGTTAACCTTTGTTACTTCCTCTGCCTTTTCATGACTATGGTTTTGTACATCATATTAGAGGAAACAAGCCCCATTAAAGTCACTTGATAAAGACTGCGCTTAATAGGAGCTATTAAAAATGAAGTTATAAAAATTAAAAATTTTCTGTATAGAGAATGAGGCCATGAATCAGCAACACTTTTACTATTTCAGCATAGTAAGCATGAAGCAGGCATAGGAGTGAGACACAGAAAAAAGTATCAAGAGAGCGTGGACAAAGTATAGCTCAAACTGAATCAGAAGAGATATGCAGAAGAACTGATAACTGATACATAACACCACTGTTCAGTCTTCATAGTAACTGTATATAAAAATATACTTAAGTAAAAAAGAATAAAATGTATATAGTTATTATCCTAGAGGGTGGGTGCTATTATTTTACCATCATTTTTGTCCTATACCTACATATCTGGACTAAATAACTTCTCCAGGTATAATTTATACATATTTATATCAATGTCTGTATCTACATGAATTAGATGAATTGTACCTAATTTTAAAGTTAGCAGAATGCAGTTTTTAACAGACTTATTTCTGTCTCTGTATGATACATCATAACTCCTACCATTCTAAATGTGGCACATATAATATGATTTTAATTGGAATGAATTAAATTTAATTTTATGCAGAGCATACTGAGGCATTTGTGGTATCTTTAAGCATAATGAGAGATGGAAAACAAGGGCTGGGAATAATTTTTTTATAATATAATGGCTTTATATGTTTTCAAATGTTCAACAGGATTAGCAAGCTTTTGGAGAGGTTTGGCTGTTACAGATTTATACCCAGGGCCTGATCATTGATGGTATTTGATCTTCTTCAGTGATGGTCTGAAGTCTACAGGACAACTGGCAGGTTTTCCAATTAGAGTGAAGTACTGTGTGGCAGTTTCTTGGGCCATGACAAACAGTCATTTTACTGTTGATTGAGTCTAACAAAGAGCTGTGTCAAATAGGAGGATGAGAACGGAAGTCATGACACAAAACACACATTCAGGAAGCACACATATGTTCTAGCTAATGGAGTTGGGCAGAATGCAAACTAGGGAATGTTTTAGCTTGCCCATGGAGTTCTGAATTATGCCTGACTTGGTTATTTATTAATACATCCCTTAAATCCTACAAAATGTGCCATTGGATCATATATTACATTGTCACCTTAATCAAAGAAAAATGCATGTACTGGAGCAAATCCAAAGTATACCAAATATTTTGATAACAGGACCCTTTTCAAAAGTCACCTTCAGCCACCCACTTTCTTCTCCATTATACCCCAAAACATAGTTACACCCCAAGGTATTGGAAAAGAAATGAGAAAGTCAGAGAATCCTGCCCACCCTGGGAGCTGAGATCTCTCAGAGCAACTCTGCTCTTGTTCCAGGTTCATTGGTTTTCCACCTCACTTCTCAATGCTTCCGATTTCCCACACCCCTGCTTCCCATATGTGTCACAGTCAGTCTCACAGCTGGGGAGAAATTAAAATAGAGATTGCTGCAGCAATAATCACAACCAGGGGCTCTAATTAGATGCCCTGTGACATGTGCCAGGGCTTCCAAGCCAAGAACAGCTAGACCATACATCTTCTCCAAAAAGTGTGTGTATGTGGTGGGGGAGGGGTTTGGTGGCACCAGACAAAATGGCAATTTGTCCATTTTGACTTGAGGGTTGTAGGAAACTCTGAATGATCTGCAGAGAGACCTAATGACATGGGGCTTTAGATTTAACAGCCTGAGAACTGTCTCCCCTGGTGGAGAGGATATTTGAAGAATCAATTTAGGTAAACACAAAAGGAAAAATTGAACTGAATCTCTATTCCAATTGATCTGCATTCCTATTTGTTCCCAAAAAGAGTGTTCTTAAGACACAAAGGAATCAATACCTGCTTCTCACATTTACCTGATAGAAAACCATTTCTTAGAAGTTCTAAGTTTTTTTTTTTAATCAGAAAAATTCATATACAATATGTAAAAATTAAATCATATTTCAAGGCTTGTATCCCCCAAAATACCAATTACCTCTCCTACTCCTCCCAATGCTTGATCCTTCTGCATACATTTTTAGCTAAGTCCACTATACTTAACTTCAAGCCTTATCCCCTCTTACATAATAAAATATATTCTTACAATTTTATTAAATACAAAATTAAATATATGTATAAGGAATAATATAGGCCATCACTAGCTTAATAAAATATTACTCATACCAGTGAAGTTTCCTATATATCTCTCCCTGAGAACAAGGCTCTTATTTTGAGGTAAACATTATCTTGCATTACTTATCCTGCCTTTCTTTTCTTTATATTTATATGTTCCTGCTTTCTTCAGTACATTATACCTCCACTTCTCAGCTTTTGCAGAAATCTACAGAATCAATTACATTATTTTTCAGTGAAATCCTCCTCAGCAGCCACCTAGGTGATAGTTTCCTCCAGTCTACAAAATCAGCCTACTCATCTGTGCACTGAGTTTCTTCCCAAAATGTGCTGTAATCTTTCATCTATTGTTCTTTCTGTCTTTGTGAGTATAGCTTCACTCTTTTAATATCAAGTTTTAGTCTTTCAATATAATTTTAATATGTTTTAAAAGAGAGAAAATAGACATATTTGACAGTGTGTCATAATTACCTGTAAGTTATTATACATCATTTAAATATAAATTCGAACCTCAGCCCTAATCTTATCCTTTGTTATGGTATTGGCTTATGACAAAGGGAGTCTAAATATCATTTTAAAGGGGAAGATATTCTATGAAACAGTAAGCCGTCTTAGTATTACCTAAAAGTGGGTGATACATACATAAGGCCAGACAAGGTGGTTGCTTTGGAAATATGGGAGGACAAAGAGGACATTATCCAAGTGTGGCAGGCATTTGCTAAGTAGCTAGTGCTAGTTTGAGTCCCATAGACTTCTTATTAGGGCCTATCAAGGCCATGAATGCTCAAAAAGACATTGTTAGCCTAACATTTGGTTAAGACCGTTTGCTTCTTACAGAGTCACCCAGATATGTGCTTTGGAAACCACTTGTTATCCTTGTAAACAACCTTAAAGATTTTGGCTACTCACCAGAGTCTCTTTTCTTATAACACACCAAGTTCTTCCAAATTCAGTTGTGATTCCCAATACTCTCTTTTAAAAAAACTTTCAAGTATTATCTCTAAAGTAATGGTTTAAAAAAAAATCATTAAGAGCAGGTTAAAAAAAAAAAGTTCAGAAAAATAACACTGGAGACCAGATGCTATCTAGAGTCCTTCCAGCTAGTGTCCCTGGTGAGCACAGACATGATGCTTTCCTTATCTTCCCAAAGGGATTCTGTTTCTCATCTAAGATGTGAAAAGAAAGGCTCTCAAGTTTGCTAAACAAGATTCCCTTGCAAACTACAGGGCTTATTTTCCTGAAATTTCTTTTTAAAAGTCTTGTGGAGAAGAAAAAGGGAGAAATTCAATAAAGTGATGTTATGCATTTTTAAAAATATAGTAAATAAATTTTCTAGTGTGTATCAACTTCCCAAAGAAACCAGACAGATAAATGGTAAAAATTTGGTCTAGTACATAATCCTACTTAACAAAGTTTTTACTTATTCAAGATGTAGACTCCTCCACATGTTCCATGTTCTGAAGACCTGATAATTTTTTAGTTTTTGAGCCATCTCTTACTAGCTCAAAACTGAATATATTTTAAATTTTCATTGTCTTTAATTTTTATTTTTACATCAAATGAGATATATACATAACCACATAGCCTTTAATGGATTTTTCCAGTGCATTTGTAGGTTCCAGATCTCTAGTCTGTACAGCAAGTTGGTGCTTTCTCCATATTCTACCAAAACAGACTTTCTAGGATAGATAAATCATCAGTGTTACCTTCTTTGGTTTAAAAGGACTAATGTGAAACTCTATACATATCTTCTTTTCTAATACTGATACTGAGTTTCCAATTGTATTGAACAAATATAAAAATCATATTATCTTGAGTCCATTGTTAGCCAAATCATTGCTGAAGAATTGTCCTACTTACTGGCAACACTGCCAATTACAGTATTGCTAAGGATTGTGCAAACAACTGTCAGTATATAAGGAATCCATGCTTTCCTGCCCTGCTCTCAGAAGCATGCAAAAATGTTTAAAAATTTATGTCTAATAGACAGGAATGACCAAAAACAAAAGTGTACTAGTAAGTGTATAACGATAGCATAAACACAAATGGTATTCTGAATAAATATATTCATGAACTAGATATATCATACATGTAAACTGCTTATTATATATTTTTATTAGTTTGCTCCCTGAAGTATAAAACTGTACTATACAATCTTTCAAGGGACTGAACTGTGCCTCTGTTGAGTATCAAATGATGCCCATCCTTCCCTGTTTCTATTATCTTCATTAACTTAAAGATGTCACTCATCCTTCTCCTTAGCCTTATCCTTTCAAAAATACAAACCACTTTACATCATCTCTTCTATCGTCTTCAATATATTATTTTTCCTTCTCTGTATAGCAGATTAAAGTTACAATAATTGAGAAAGCAACAGGTTGTATTTTCCTTAACAATACTTGGGATATTGAGCAGATCAAAGCATTGTGAATCAGGCAACCTATTTATTATACGCAGAGCTTTGGGAGGCCAGGAGGGGACACCATTGTTTCCATGTTAGGTATTAAGAGACTAAGGTAGGTCACATGAGGTCATATTTTTATATATTTCTGAGGAGATCAGATAAGCAGTGATCATAAAACAGCTGAATATAAGTTCAAGTTGTTTCAAAATAGAGACCTTAAGAGCTATATCCACAGATTGAAGTCGTTCAGTTATACTATTACTAATTCAGTCAAGAATTACTGCTACTGGAACCCAGACTGCATGCAGAACAGTAGAGTTTCATGTGTCTAGGAATTCAGATAAAACTTTTGACAGATAGATGAATAGGAAATCAAATACACAAAATGTCCAGGTCTATGTGAAGGCAGGAGGCCAATTTGCCATGAAGGTCTTGACCATAACTGCACATGATGAATAGAGGCTTGAGTATAGACTAACCTTTGGTGTTTAAGTTGCCCAAAAACGTTCTCCACTTAAGTTTTGAAGTGGGAACTGTCTGGTTAAGGCTTAAACATATGGGACACAAAGTCCTTCCATTTCTTTCACCTTATAATTTCACAGCTTTCTCATGTGAAACAGAAAGCCAATGTCAGAGCTAGAACATCTGTTTCCTGGTTAAATACTGAGTCTTAGCCCCAGTGTTCAGTGTTTTTTAGTATATTTACATAGTTGGGCGACCATAACCACCAAGTCCGAAACACTTTTATCACCCTAAAAAGAAATCCCAAAACCAATAGCTCTCATATGTTATTTACCTTTCCTTTCTCCTCCTCCAGATTTTGGCAACGACTGACCTACTTTCTATCTCTACAGATTTGCAGGTTCTGGATACTTCATATAAGACTGAATCCCTGGGAAATCAGAGAGAGAGAGAGAGAGAGAGAGAGAGAGAGAGAGAGAGAGAGAGAGAGAGAGAGAGAGAGAGCCCTAGCTTTACTTAGGGTTTTGAGGCAATCCGTGATATTTAGGAGAGATCTACCTCTTTTAGCACCATAAGGACAATACTAATTCCTTCCCACATCGCATGTCCCCCCTGGAGGACATTAATGATTATAAGGAAATAGGAAGGAAGGGAGGGAGGAAGGAAGGAAGGGAGGGAGGAAGGAAGGAAGGAAGGAAGGAAGGAAGGAAGGAACAAAGGAAGGAAGGAACAAAGGAAGGAAGGAACAAAGGAAGGAAGGAAGAGATAAAGAGGTCAGAGCCCCATTAATCCAGACAATTCTGGCTCAGTGTCCCAGGTATAAGAACAGGTCACTAAAAACGTCCTTTTTATTCTTTTCTGTGACTGCCCCCCCTTTACTGTCAGTCTGCTGAATCACTTAGGCATCAAAATAGTGCATCTGTAACTTCCACAGACCATTTGGGCTTCATGGTATAAGGTGAAGGTCAGAGATAAATGAAACATACTGAAATTTGATTTCCTATATGCTCCATTACATTGGTTTGAGCTACGGTGAATTTAATCACAGATTGATCTTATTAAGGCTAATGACCTGGTAATTAACAAGAGAAATGCATCTATGGTCAAATTGCATGTTTTAATTATTCCAAAGAGCTGCACCATCAACGGGCAAAAGGCAGCAGTCTCATGGATGAGGGTTTGCTTGTATCTGGTGCTATATTGATTATTATTCTCTTGGTACCTAGCAGAGGAAAAATATCCCAAAAGCTCAGGTGTGTTCAGTTCATATTACCTATAATAGGCAGTATGAAGCAGAGGTAAAAGATTTCCTAATATGTGTTACAAATTGCAGTAGAATTCTGATGTTCCAGAAAGCAGGTAGGAGAGGAGATGAAAGCAAGCTGGATAGGATTTTAGCAGGAGGTAAAGTGGATACCGTTGTAGATTAGAGAAGCTAGATTCTAGCTAAAGTAAAGATCTAGAAGACAGAATGTTTACTGATGATTTAGGAAAAGAATATTTGATGTCTTAGATATCATATGGCTGGAGACAAACATGCACAATAAAAGAACTGAACTGGCTTCCTGCTGGTTAATCGATATCAGTTAAAAAGTGAAATAATTTTAAATGATACATACTTTAAACATTTTATGTCCATTTAAAACATACAAATGTATATTCATCTTCCAATCTTTGATGGTGAGCCAACATGTCCCCATTTTAAAACAAGTCTGCCAAATGGAGTTGTATTTTTGCTCAAAACATCCATAATGCATCATTCATGCTTTAAGGTTTTGATATCTTTAAAGTGAAGCAAGAATTTAAGACACTTGTGAATCCATCATCAGAGTTCAGAATTGTAGGTTTTTAATGATAGAATTTTAAACCATCTTGTCCACCTTTATTTTAATGACAATTTAAGAGGCAGGGGAGCTGAGACTCATCAATAACATGCCATTTTGAAACACACTCAATTTAGTTTAAAAACTGACTCTCTTCTCACAAGATTTTACCAGTTCATGTACTTACTTATATAATTACAAAGTTATGTACAACTGGGATAAAGTGGTTGAGGAGCCAACATCACTGGCTCTTGGACAATATATGGTGAAAGCTGAATTGAAGGTGGACTAGAAAGTAATTTGGCTGCTAGGATCTATCTCATGATTTAAAGAGAAAGGAGGGGCTACTGGTGATCCTTGTGGGTGAGTTAAAGAGAAGGCTGGTTAAGTTTCAATTATAATAAGTAGAAGAAAATGAGATATTTTGTCACAGGCTTTGGGAACCAGGGACTGCTCATTTTGACAAGACAAAAAAAATAGTTTATAAAAATGAGTTTCTTATAAAGACTACTTCAAGAGCAGCAATTTGAAAAATTGCAGATTTTTAAACTTAGATCTACATTTCTGTTTTTAACTGTAAGTTTGCAAAAGCATTCAGTGATTCTTATCTATCTATATAGGGCTGAGGGACTGGATCTGCTGTGTTACAAAATATGAAACATTACTGACCAAGATATTTAGCCTTTCAGTGCCTTCATATGCATTCAGAAATTGGAAATGCCTCATAAGTTGGTTTCAGGTGCTGGAATAAGTATAATATCATTTTGTATTAGCATAGAAGTATCAGCAAGCCAAGAGTTAGCTAATATAATAACACAGCCCATAGTTCCAGTACCTAAATATACTAGGGGTGCTTTTCATGAAAATTAGGGGACAAGTTTTTTTAAAACAAAATAATTTTATAAAATAATATATAAGTTAATCATGAAGAGTACTAAAATGTCAGACCATGACTAGACCATAACAATACTGCCAGGTTAGTAACTGGAACATTTCCCCAAATCTTATTTCTACAGTTCAAAGACTCTGGAGTGTGACATTTCTTTCCATCTATCCAGCCTGGCTACTGTCCTTTGTAAAGTTCTCTTTATAAACTTCCTACAATTTATTCTATCCCCTTACAGTTCTTTCTCTGCACTATTCCAGGGTGAACATTTAAAAATACAACACTTATTTTGTTACTCTTCATTAACAACTTCCCATTACTTCTGGAATAAAATTCAGAATGGTTAACCTAGCTTAGGATAAGCTGACCCCTTTAGCCCCATCATCTCACATGACTTGCACATACTCCTTGTCTGAGAAATACTAAACACCTCTTAGTTTGTAAACCTACCATTCTCTCCTCTTTTACAGATATCCTCACATGCCAGTTTTCATGCCTGGAACAGTTTTTAATTTTTCTCCTCTATCTGCCTGCTGAGCTCAAACTCACATTTCAAATTAAAGCCTTGAGTAACTTTAAACCTCCATATTAGGCCAGGCTCCATCTGCACATTTGCAATTGTTTAGTTTAGATTAGATTAATTTATAGTTATTTATCAGTTTTCTGCACAAAATGGTGTCCATGAGGTAAGAGTCCATCTCTGCTTTGTCCATCCTTGTGTCCAATTTTATATATTAACATCATTATCTCCTAAACAAAGTTTAACTGACTAAATCAGTTATTTTTATTGTTTACAAAATAATTTTGGGTCATATTGTTTGACGTTTTATTGCTGAGTTAGAAACTGTAGCTGGAAACTTGTCAATACCAGGACATAGTAATTTAAGACAACAAATAAAATACTTGTATAAAACTTCAAAAAACTTGAAAATAAATTAATTTATGATTTAGAGGATTAAAATACACATATATAATATGCAACATAATACATACATATAATGATAAGTATGACAAGCATTATACTATTACCCTTAAACTGTATAGTTGAACAGTTACACATTTCACTCTAGATCCTAAATAGACACTAAACTTAAAATAACAGCTTTGTGGTCTATTGCAATTTTTTATATATCAGCCTATTCTCTGGGATTTGCATGTTAAGAGGTGTTCATTCTATTTCTGAAGCAAAAAGAATTGAAGGCCCAGGCTAGAATGACGTTATTCACCAAATAGACTATAGGGACCAGTCATTTGTCATATTTAGGTCATTGCACTACATTTGAGATTAATTTGTGGGATGAAGTTGTTGAATTAATAAAAGTTTGTAATTTATTTGCATTATAAACCACTGCTTAGAGGTTTACCTGTTCCAAAGGGGCTAAATAGCCTGATGAAGACATTGCAGCTTATGGAAAATAACTGAGTCATTTATTTTATGTCTATATGCACTGCTGAGAAATTTCCGAGCTGATAACTAGTGAGATCATTATGCATGTGGAACACTTGATGACACTACCAGCTGGTATCTCAAGACTAAAGTAAATTTAGCGAGAGTAATTTTCCAAGAAAATATAAATGAGACTATATATATACTCTCAAACAGGTAATGAGATAAAGGAAGATATTTTTAAAAAATAAATGCCAACAATTACAAATAATCAGAAAGTTTCCATACATTAACTGGAACGCCTTAAACCCTGTTTGAGCTTTTCTCTTCTGTGGTAGATTTCTCGGGACACAGCTTCACTCTTCTGAGAATCACCTCAGAGGGAAATTTAAGAATTGCCCCAAAATCTATATTACCTAACATCATGAACAAACTTACATGGGCAAAAATCCTAGAAGGCATGTAAAATTAAGAAATTGTGGGACACACCTTCACATTATTGCCAGTGTTTGCAGTAGTATTCCTCAATGATCATGAGTCCAAGCTGAAGGTTAGCAACTACTCTGTGTTAATAAGCTGTGAAGATATTTCCCAACTATATTTTCTCAACAAATCCTATACCAATTGTGTATAGATTATACGTATTCATCAAGATTATATACAGTTTGCTATTACCAGAAATATGTTAACTAGTATATTTTTTAAGAGAATGTGTTGCTCTTCATTCTCTCAGGATAGGAAAAGAAATCATCTTTGTGTTATTAAACATGCTTCTCAAAACATCATATATTTGCATATTTTTGACCAATGGCCTTTTTTCCTAAAGTTTTTATAACATATAAAATTAGTTTTTAGGGTTCTTTGTTTATTGTTTATGCTCTCCAAGTTTCTCAGTGCATCTTAGAAAGTCTTGATTTTTAAGATTCCAGATGTGGTGTTATATTTCAAGCCAGTGTTACTTATGGGATTAACAAGTAATATGGCTTTGGGGATTATTTTAAAAGTTATTCTAGTTTTAAGGTTTATACATAAAAAAATAAAAAAATTAAAAAAATAAATATTATAGTTACTACATACCCAGTTAGTATTTATTCCAATTCTCTACTGTAAAAGCAATTCAAGAATTTTAGTTTTTCTTAAAGAGATTCAAATTCTACATTGTCTTTCTTTTCTCAAAGATGAATAAAGGTCTTATTAGAAATATTATTAAAGTTGTTATCAGTTACTTCAGAAGCAGAGTTTTGGAAATGACTGGATGACAGTAAGCCTGCCCAATTTATTGATGGACAAATCAGGTTCAACACAGGAATGCTGAATACCTAATATGATTACGCACAATTTTTATAAGCATATCCCCAGAACCACCAGATGTACTGTTATTTAGGCCATGAAACAATTCTTCTTTAACTATCACAATTACTGAAATAAAGTTATATGATATTTTGATACCAATTATTAGCACAACCTTTGCAAATAATATTTATAATGCTTAATTTTATGTGTCAACTCAACTGGGCTAAGTAATCCCCTGAAAGCTGGTAAAACATTATTTCTGGATGTATCTTTCAAAGTTTTTCTGAAAGAGATGAGAATTTAAATTGGTGAACTGAGTAAAGCAGATGGTACCTCCCCAATATAGGTGGACTTGGTCCAATTTGTAGAGGGCCCAAATACAGCAAAAATGTGGAGAACAGGTGAATTAGCTCTTTCTCCACTTGACTGAGATACCCATCTTCTCCTGCCCTAGAACATCGGAGGTCTAGGTTCTTGGGATTTTGAACTCAGATCAGGGCCTATACCATCAGGCCCCCAGTTTTCAGGCCTTTAGACTTGAATTTATACCATATGCTTTCCTAATTCTCCAGCTCACAGCCTGTAGGATTTCTTGGCCTCTATAACTGTGTAGGCCAATTACCATAATCAATCTCATCTTATTACCTATCTCTCTCTCTCTCTCTCTCTCTCTCTCTCTTTCTCTCTCCCTATCTCTATCTCTATCTCTATCTCTATCTCTATCTATATCTATATCATCTATATCTATATCTATATCTAATCTATATCTATATCTATATATCTCTATCTCTAACTCTATCTCTATCTCTATCTATCTATATCTATATCTATCTATATCTATATCTATATCTACATCTATATCTATCTATATATATCTATCTATATCTATCTCTATCTATCTCTATCTCTACCTCTATCTCTATCTCTATCTCTATCTATATCATCTATATCTATCTATATATCTATATCTATATCTATAATCATCTATATCTTTATCATCTATATCTATTATCTATATCTATATCTATATATCTATGATCTATGTAGATATTCGATTGGTTCTTTTCTGTGAAAAACCCTTACTAATACAGTATTCTTTCAGAGGGGAGAGATGAAATGCCTTCGACATAGCACTGGCACCAAGGTTTCTGTAAATGTATTAGTCCCATTGACTTTTGTAGTTTAATGAGATGATGTTTGGCTGGCTTTAGCTCATTACATGTTTTTTGTTTTGTTTTGATTCATTTTGTTTTTGACAAAAAAATGTATGCCTCCTCTGTATTGTACCAATTTTCATTGTCTATAACTCAATTTTTTTTTCTGAAATTTTAGGCATGAGAATAAAAGAGAAATGCTTAGGAATGAGAAGTAGCTATAAAGGCAGGATTCTATCAAACTCATACATGAAACCTGTCCCCCCCCAAAAGAATAAAAGTCATTCTACAAGGAAACACTTTGAGTTTCCCAGAACAACATCTTGATTTTGAATTCAAAGTTGGATATCTGCAAAAAAAAGTAACAGCATTTTGCATTTTATTGTAGATAGGGCTTTCCTGCATTATAGTAGGGGGACAATAAACAAAGTAAGAAGGGAAACCCATTTAAAATGGTTTTAAAACTATATACTTTGAAGGACTCACTTTACGAGCCATTAAAATATTACTGATAAAAACTCTTTTTGATTTCCATTAGATAAGGTATTTTAGTTTTCTTTTGAAACTTGAATTAATTCAGGATGAGAAAACAACATTTTTGGATAATAGGCTGGAATAACCAAGATAACTGTCAGAGTAACTCACAAAAGTATTAAGTTTAGGGTATGAACATGTATTTATTTGAAGAGCCTTTGGGAGTTAAACAGCTTTGCTTCAAAACTGAAAGTAGGGTGCAAAATGTTTGGCTTAGGAGCTTGGTAGGAAAGACATGTCTTTTGATTTCTTTGTGATACTAAAGATACTTGTTACCCTAGTGGGTGGACTTATCATTTAGTTTCAAACTGTCATTCTATTATAGAGACCCTATAACTTTTAGTATAATACCTCTAAATGAGTTCTTCATTATCATTTTCATTTGTATTAAAAAAATTTAGAATTCAGGGCATGATTAGAAATACAGATAAACTTAACAAACAGTCTTCAGGATAATCCTATACTAAGTGGCTCCTCATCAAATTCTATTGGTTAGAAAGTTTCTTACTCCAAAGGCACTTAATGGCTTTGGGGCAATATATTTTCCAACTCTTTTGGTCACAGTTTGTCTCCAGTTGCTCATAAAGTCAAAATTCATGTGCTATTCATTGGTAATTGGTTAAGAATAACCGAAGTTCCTCAAATATGAGCATTCCAACAGCTTAGCTTCCTAACTGTGGAACTAATTTCTAATAGAGAAGTTTGGTTCTCCAAACTTCAAAGAAAATATTCACCAACAGTCTTAAAACCCCCAACAAATAAATAAATAAATAAACAAACAAATAAATAAATAAATAATAACAACGTCTGGATTTATTATTTTCTTTCCCAATTGATTGAAAAAGCTACATGATTAAGAAATGCCTACAATATAGCTAACAAGACACAAGACATAGACAGTGACATAAAAGAAGACATAGTCCTTCACTTAAAGAATGTTTTAATCTCGTAAAGGAGACTAACTGACCCATTTACTTTTTGAAATATTAGCTATGATTTACATAATATAAGGACAACTGGTATTTCCCAAGTGCTTTTCTACTACAATCTGTTTACCATACTAAGGTTTCATAGGTTATTCCAGTGAAAGTCATGCCCTTATTATCATATATGTTCCTAACCTGCCAACCTGGGGTGTAAAGTGTAGAAATATTACCTAGATAAAAACATCAAGCTTCTTCCTTAATCCTTGATTTCGTTTTAAAAACTGTATTTTCCATTTCCCTTTCTCTTATTTCTGTCATGACCTCCTGTAGCTTTCCAGATATACAAGATGTTCAAAGTCCACTCAGAATCATTCTCACTCTCTATTCCCCACAAGAGAATATAGAAAGAAGTTTTAACATCTCAATATTGCAATATTCCTGAAGGAAATAAAAGGGGAAATCAAAAGAAAAGCAATACCTTCGGTTTTGTCATCAAAATATCCTACTCCTAGAATGTATATGATAGGCATTTTACCTATATGTTTTTCTTTTAACTGACTCATAATTGGAAGTTATATGTATAAATATACCTCCTTGGTGAAATTAATAGAGTGTTGGGAGAAGCCCTCCTGTATTATCTTTCTCTGGTTATCATTTTGCCTAATCACAAATAATTGATTTTCATTCTTTGACTTAATTGAGAGCTAACTTCATGACACATAAGTGATATTTTCTCTTAACAAACCAGGTACATCTTGCCTCTATTAGTACACTGAAAATTTCTTAAAGGCAGAAAACATTTTTCAAATTTGTTTGAATGTGTCATAGCACTTAGCATGATTTAGAGAGCATAATCAGTGTCTAATACATAATAATTCATTATTGAATGAATGAATCACTTTTAAGAATGATAGAATAATAGAGCACAAAATGTTTTAAATAGCATTTAATCTAAGCTCTTTATTTAGAAAATAGAAAGTGAATCACAGTAACAATAAATATTTTGTCTAATTCTATATATTCCACTTATGTTAGATATGGGAAAAATATGTGTCATAAACCCAAATGTTTTATTCACTTATTCTTAACTAGGTCTCTCCTTCATGATATAGCTGTACAAGGGTTATAGCAAATAGTATGGGTTGACTTTATTGTTCTTGTTAATTTTATAACTCACATAGATGCAATATTATTATTTATCTTATTGTCTAAATCTTTTGCCAAAGGATCAATATATTGATAATGTAACTCAAGGAAAATCTGCAAGTAAATACCCCTGATATTTAGTATTAGGGAAGATAAATGTTTTGTGTAAAATATTGTAAAAAATATAAATAAAGAAAAAAGATGATTATAAACAAACTTATAGTAATGGCATTTTTCTTCAGATTTTTCCTTGATTTTTCCATCCTGAATTTTTGACCCATTGTTCTTGCCAGTTTTTTTTTGTGCTGGTAGTTTTCAACTAAGACTCTTTTAATTAAAATATCATTGACATTATCAAAAAAGTAACATACAAAGAGCAAGGATTACTTGTCATGGGTAGTCCAATACTGTTCACAGAGATGGCTTTAAGAGGTAATGTAGCTACAACAACATAGGCTTTCAGGAAGGACTCATGAGCCTAGCACCAGAATCATTTCAGTCTTGACATTTAGAAGCCATGTGATCTTAGGCAAGCCACTCACCTCTTCTGAGCCCCAGTGTCCTTATTTGTAAACAAAATGAACTAAAATGTGTGAAGTCTAAACATTCATAGTTGTAGTCATTTGCATGGATATTAAATAAAAACATGTATAAAATGACTACAGAGTTTCTGCTAAGGATGATTCTTAGTGAAAGTTCTGTTTGTACAGTGATCCCTCAGTAATTATAGAATGCAAAGCTCTGGGATTGTCCACCACAAGAATGCAATACTGAGGAAAATGATTTAAATGATGAGATCATGAACGACATTATGTTTTTCAGCTATTTTTATCTCAAGTATCTTTTAGAGAGTCTTGGTAGTCATTTTATATAGTTATGCTATGTATAAGTCAAACTTTCTTTTTAATTTGGCAGGTTTAGTTTTGAAATTGCCAAGTTTCAGCTAAAAATATAAATGATAAATATAAATCTTAATGTTCTACATATCACATTGATGAGTAATTAGATGCTTAAACATGGGTGAATAGGAACATTCACTGTTTATGAGAGGTGATATGAGTAAAGACATGGCAATCAAATTTGACATCTCTTTCTTCACTTTTGAGTCAATTCTTTCTTATACATGTGCAAAGGTAAAAGTATAAACTCTTTCCAGGCCAGGGACTAGAGTGATTTTATTTCTTTTGTATCCCTATGGAATCATTAGTCCTGTGTTGCAACCTTTAGATGGCCAGTTAATAATATTGAGAACGTGAGATACATACATACATACACAGATATGTACAGACATATAATCCCATATAATTGCATTTCACATACAATGAATTACTAAGGACATTGTGATGAACCTCTGTATCTTTTACAGATTTTTATACAATTTATGGTCTAGCTATTTTTTCCCTGAGCCGATGGAAATATTTCCATCCTAAGTATCCCCAAAGGCTTCAAGAGTTTCCCCACACCCATATGTCTGTTGTCTAGATGTCCCTGGAAACAAATGAGTTTAATATATGGATTTCAAATAGTTGATATATCTCATAAATATAGAAAGAGACCACCTATTTCTGGTGGCTTGTACAGTAGCAGTATTCCAATTAATGCAGTTATTTTCAAAATAGTTATATCAAATAGATAATAAAACATTTTTAAAAAAACATAAAGTACAAAAAAAATACTATAATGAAAATTTGTGTATCCATGACCTAGATTTGCAACTATTAACATTTTTTCTGTATTTTATCAGAACTTTAGGAAACTAAATCATTACATGTATAATTGAAGTCTACTTTGTATTTCTTCCCTTTCCCATTTCTTCCCTTTCACCTCAAGAGGTAACCACTGGCTTAAAAATATTACACAAATGTGTTACTTTCTAAGTTGCAAAGTAAAATTCTTCATATATCAAATAATCAATCTCCTACAGACCATGTTCTTTAAAATTAGATTAGAAATCATTTATAAAAGTATAAAAAATATGTGGAAAAGGACTACTCTCACATTGACTGCATCATTCTATTTAAATTAAATTAGTTTTCAAATCTTCTATAATTACATTACTTTTTGATACAACTCTTACAGACAGAGGTGTATTAAAATTTTCCCCTAGACATGACTTTGGATTTATATTTTTTCTATATAGTTTTGCTCCATTTGTCTTGAAAACTATAAATGAGAAATTTTAAAACTTTTTTTGATGATTTTTATTACAAATTGAAACTTTACAGATTAATAATGCTTTTTTTCAGTAAAATTTATCTTGTCTGATAATACAGGTATACTTGCTTCAGGTTTGGTTACCTTTTGCCTACTTTTTTCTAATCATTCTTTGATTTAACACCTTTCTGTATACTTATGTCTCTTTTAAACCAACCAAATACATGTTAGTTTTATTCTTTTATTCAACGCGATATTACTGATATACTTGCCTATTCTGGGAGAACTATATTTATTTCTATTTATTTCTCTTTCTGATATATTTATATGTATTTATTATATGATGCTTCCTCTTTACCTTTTTTCCTTTGTTTCTTCTTTCTTTTCAATCTTATATTAATGTTTTTATTTATTCTTCCTTTCCTTCTGCTAGTTTTTAAGTAACATTTATTAAGACTTTATTTTTGGAGCAGTTTTAGATTTACAATAGAATTATTATTTTATACCTGGCATTTAATCAATATAATTCTAACATTGTTATTTTAAAAGTATGAAGCTAAAGGAAATCTCTACCCTCTTCTCAAATACTGCAAGCCTTTTAAATATTTTAACTCTAATTTTTTTTCTCCTATATTATTTATAATTGCTGTGTAGTATTTTAGTTCTGTCTTTATAACACACAAATTATGTTCTCCTCTGCCTCCTTATTGTTTATGTTCTCCTTATGCCTATTTAAAGATTTATAAACTAATGTATCAGATTACGCTAAATCTTGGTTACATTACCCATTTCATTGAACTATCTTCCTAGTCTTGGTTCATGTGTATATTTGCTAAGTAGATCTTTCTTTAATACAATCAAGTAAACCCATGATTGTGCACACCTGAGAAAGAATTTATTAGTTTTATAATCTCAGCAATATTACATCTACACATGCTTTTTTAAAAAAATTATGGGCATATTCTGGTTGGCAGTGAGTCAAATTTTCCTGTCACTTCTTTTTTTATTTAGTTTTTGATTGCTATTGATAATTTGTTTTACTACTGTTTGAATAAACTCATCTTCTTTGTGGTAAAAGCCTAAACTGGCCTCAGACATTGGAAAGATCCAAGAAAATTACCTACCTGACCAGCAGTGTCCAAGATGTCCAAATAAGCTGGCTCATTGTCGATCCTAACTTGGGTCTTATAAGCATCTTCTGAAAAAACACAAGACAAAGTTTATATTTAAATATATTCAGCAGAAAAAGCAATGATTAATTTTTAGATTTCATAAGAGGACTAAGTAGGTTGCTAAGTAAGGCAATCAGATACTCCAGTAGAGTACATAGGATGAGTAGTCTATAACCCAGGAAGTCTGCTTAAATTGAATTCAGATGTCTTTCTCCTGTATCAGGAGAATTAATGACTTGAGGTGCCTTGGTCATGTTACCTAGAGAAATAAATTATGGAACAAATGCGTCAGTTTTTTCTTAATTATGCACAAGTTTATATCCTAAAATTATATTCAATTTGAAAGACTTTTTCCTTTAAGATCACAAACAAAACAAGGATGCCTGTTTTAATCACTTTTATTTAACATAGTACTGGAAGTCCTAATCAGAGCAACAAGGCAAGAAAAAGAAATCAAAATCATTTGAATGATATGGAGTAAAATTTTCTATTTGCAGATAACGTGATCTTACAGGTAGAAAGTGATAAAGATTTCACACACACACTCATACACACACAATATATATATAAATATATAGATAGATATATGAACTAAACAAATTCAGCAAAATTGCAGAATAAAACAAATCAACACAAAAATTATTTATGTACACTAATAACGAACAATAAGAAAAGGAAATTAAGAAAATTATATCATTTATAGTAACATCAAAAGAAATTAATATTTAGGTATAAAGTTAACTAAAGAGGCAAAGACTTATATACTAAAAAATGTTTAATGTCTTTATTGGTGTTTTTGTTAACTTACATGAAATTTTTATATATTCTGGATTCTAAACACATCAGATACGTGGTTAACAAATATTTTTTCCTGTTCTATAGTTATCATTTTACTTTGTTAATACTGGTCTTTGTTGCATGAAAGTTTTTTATTTCTATGAAGTATAATTTATCTATTTTTGTTGCTTATGTTTTTGGTATTATATCTAAAGATCTAGTTCCAAATTCAAGGTCATGAGTATCTAACCCTATTCTTTTCTTCTAAGACTTTTATAATTTTAGCTCTTATATTTAGATCATCAATCCATTTTCAGTTAATTTTTTAAATATGTTGTTGGGTAAGCATATAAATTCATACTTTTGAAAAAATTCTTATTTTTTTTGGTAAGGCTGATAGTAATGTCTCCACTCTAATTTTTAATTTTATGTATTTGAGTAAACTCTTTTTTTCTTGGTCAATCTAAGGTTTGTCCATTTTGTTTATCTTTTTGAAAAAGCAACTCTTCACATCATTAATTTTCTATTATTTTTATATTCTCTATTTTATTTACCTCTTTTTAAATCTCTATTATTATTTCCTCCATTTTCTTTATGAGTTTAGTTTTCTTCCCCTAGTTTTTAAAGTTTAAAGTGAGGTTGTTATTTGTGCTCTTTTTCTTTTTTAATGTAAGTATTTACTATTATAAATTTTCTTTTAACTGCTTTTGCTGAATCTCATAAGTTTTAGAATGTTGTGTTTTCATTTTTATTAATCTCTAAGTATTTTCTAGTTTTTCCTTATGATTTCTTCTTTTACCCATTGGTTGTTTAATTTCACATATTTGTAAATCTTTCAGTTTTCATTTTTCTAGTGATTTCAAGTTTTATTCCATTGAGATTGGAAAAGATACTTTAAATAATTTCAATTCTACTTCTGATATATACTTAGAAACCCAGGGAATGCTTCTTGGAGGAAGTAGCATCTACACTGTGTAGGAGTTAAGAGAAAGCAAAGCAGGAAAGAAAAACTGAAAGCCAGAATCCCACGGATTATAAAGATGATGGAACACAAAAGGAATTTACATAAGTTCAGTGTGGTTAAACTCAGTGTTTAGGAATGACATATTAATAAATGACACTTAAGAGAGAGATTGGACTTTCTTATAAAAATATTAAATGGAATTTTATTTTTTCATAAGGCATATAAAGTCAGACTACCTGGGTTTAACTCGGTCTCTACCTACACCAGCTATCTGATTTTAGAAAAATAACATGATCTCTCTAAATGTGTATTTCTCATTGGAAAATTTATGATATCTGTATTTACTTCAGGGAATTGTTCAGAGGATTCAATGAAATAATGTGTGGAAGGCATCCAGCACAGTGCATTATGTGTAATAAATGTTTAATAAGAGTTGAATAGACTGTTTTTAAGAAATGTGAATTCTATTATACATAACATCACCAAATGTGCATTTTGGAAATCTAATCTGGTTGAAATGTAGTGAATGAATTTTAATGTGGAAAACTAGAAGGATTAAGTAGATATTTAGTAATCTAGGTGAGAAACAATGCTGGTCTATCCTATGATAATGGCACCAGGGTTGAAGGAAAGCTGGTAGATTTGCAAGATGTTTAAAATGTTGAACCTATAGTATGATATATAAAGGATAAAGAGGACAATGAAAGAGTTCTTAGATTTCTGGCATTTGCAGACTGGCAGATAGTTATGAGATTTACTGAGAGGGAAAAGACAAGAGGAGAAGGACTATAAGTTCATTTTGGGTAATGCTGACTTTGAACATCTGTTTATCATTTAAGTGAAAACAGTGAATTTCTGGGTCTGAAGCTCTGAGGTGAGATCTGAGAATCTCATTTTATTGCGTCCATTTTTTTTTTGTCATTCATTTCAATCCCATTCTACATGTTTCAGCCTGTTCAAATACATACAGTGAGTACACCATCATTTATGAAACATGGCTGGATCTTTTCAGCCTGGAACTTGTAAATTCCTAGTGCCTGGCTATAATCTTAATTTAGTTTTATTTACCACTTAAAGTATAAGTAAACTACAAACACTGCTGAAAGCATTTAGAATAGCATTGACTTTAGGCACAATTCAATTATTTATAATGTTGATTTTGAAACAAACAAATAATTATTTTCAAAATCTTTTGTTTTAGAAAATAGTAATGATTACAGGAGATACTTTCACAACGCACAGAACTAAGTCCTTCCAAATATTGGATTTCTGGAAATAAACACACACACACACACACATACACACACACATACACACACACACATACACACACACACATACACACACACACACACGGTCTTTAATCTCAAGGAATTTATACAATCATGGTGGAAGACACATATATGAAAAGGGAATATAGCCTACCTTCAAGGAAATATATTCTTTATGTCTGTGCTCCAGAAAGATGAAGTGTGGGGAATATAATTTGCAGGTGAGGTAGATCTAGTGTGGTTTTAGCAACACATGCTATTCTAACACCATTCAGTGTATGGGTGACCACACAATCTTTTTATTTTTTATTCTACTGCTCTTTGTACTTTCACTGATCTTTTGCTCACTAAAAAAAAATCTTGTGTAATTATTTGCAACATTTTTGGAAGGTGCATAGGGTTGTTTTCAATTTCATATCAAAATACAAATAGTTACACTGAAAAGGATGCTATAACCTGAGGATCACATGTAAGTCTTTTAGATTTCATGTTTGTTTATTTCAACTCAAAAGCCCCAAAAAGAGCCTGCTGAGGCCAGGATCATGCAGAGTAATCCAGAGGAGAACAGCTCTGTGTGATTATCTGAGCCCTAGATAAATCCAGCACATTAAACGTATATCAAATAAAAGCTTCTCCTGGTATCAGAAAACCCCTTCAAAGAGACTTGATGTGAAATGGCTGGAAATTAAGCCAGTCCCTCTATCCAAGATTTCTTTTTCTCTTTTAAAAAGTGTCCATCAGAGTATACATTCCAGTGTTGTGAATCTAGGTCACCTGCCTGGCCTCCATAGAAACTAATCCCTTTCATTTCCTCCCAATAAACAATCTTCCCTTCTGTTTCCATTCATCCACTCCCTTTGAGACCTCCCATGCAGAAATGCAGTGACAGAAATACACTCTTGAATACATATAAACACCTCCCTGAAATTCAATCATCTGCTTACAGACCCAACCCTGAAGTGAGCTCATTTATCTTCTCAAGCAAGAGGCCAAATGTACACAAAGCTTTATCAGGCAGAAATGGTAGCAACTGCATGCTATATTGTTTGTACAGAAAAGCACAAAATGAACCCACCTTCTTGGAGGCATCTACCACCTTAAAATTCATTTGGTAACACTAATGTTTGATTTGAGACTGTTGTTTCTCTTCAGATTTGTCTTCTTTATGCTTCCCCTCCAGTAGAATTTTATCAGAAAAAAATTACTAAGATTTGTATTAAAGCCTCAAACTCATCACTGAATATTGATGTAAAATTAACCAGCCTCTTGACCTTATTTATAAGATGGAAATAACAGTACATGCAAGTCAATGCATAGGAGTTCTACAAGGATCAACAAAAGTGGCAAATATGATAGTATTTTAGGAAAAAGCTCACAATTCAAACTCAAGTCATGTTATATAGTGATTTAAAAAAATATATATTGCTTCAAGTTAATCATGAAATTATATTCAAACTAAATTACTTCTGCTATTTATATTTACCCCTGTGATAATGCTTTTTTCCCAACAAGTAAATCGTAGAGGATTTGGCAGTATACATTTGCAATAATCATCAAAAATATGAAGTTTTTAATTAATTAAAAAATTATAAGGTGTTCTGAATAATTTACCCAAAATAATTCATTTAATTCCTTTGCAGAACAAATATATGTATTTAAATAACTTTAAAATAATTTAGTTGTAAATATGAAATTAGAATAATTTAAAACCATAATATGTAACTGGGAGAAAATATTAGGTTATCATTGAATTTTTACTAGATGACTTTTTTAAAATCTTAAGATAGTTAAATACTTTTTACATGGTTTACCAGAAAATCTGAACTGTATGATAATTAGTATTACGTGAAGATATATTTCTATAACTATGAGCTAGTATACATCTTTAAATATTAGTTGTTGATCCAATTTTAAAAAATAATAAAAATATAAAGCCTCAATTATCTATAAAAACTTTCTCAAAGAATTACTAAAATAATCTTAAATGTGTATGTGTGTGAGTAAAGTAGAAGCACTTTGGAATATACTATACTGTATACTTTCACTTGAACAAAAAGTTAAATCATGGCTGAATCAGCACTGATACACCTCTAATGTAATCATATATTTATCAGTAATGACATCAATAGGTATTTGAGTGTGTTATCTGTGCTACACTGTCTGATAGGCACTGAGTCTAGAGTGTTGAATAAAACAGGGTTGATTTCTACACACATAGAGTTTATAATCTTGGGGGAATACATAAAATTAAATAGGCAATTACATGGTAGTTTAATGAGTGTGACATTAGAAGCATTTGAAATCTGCTTATTTAGAAAGACAGCAGAAGACACCCAGAGGAACTGAAGTTGAGCTGAGGTCAGTCCTCAAAGGAAGCATATAGAAAACAGAGTTGGGAAGGAGAAAGCCTGTGAAAAGCCAAGAAAAGAGAGGGACTAGCATGTGTTCTTGTATAACCCTACCTCTTGAACCTAAACATTCAGTAAAATTTAGAAAATGTATATATGCTTATTTGGTTTGAAAAATGTTTTGAAAACTGGTTGAATTTAGCTTCTGAGATGACTTGAGATAAATAAGAACACTTTTCCCCACCGTGGAAATAAGAGCTGAAGAAAGAGGTCTCATTAGAAAATAAGTCCTGTAAATTCATGGGAATTATAAGGCACAATTTGGATTTTATTCCTGTGCTGTAAGATTGAGAGTTGAGTCAAGTTTATTTAGGTCTGTGAGGGGTAAGGGCTTCTTAATGATATGAATTACAGTAATTAAATCTTTCCCCTAAATGTATAAGCAGATCCTACTGGATAGTTCATACCACCCAGCATCCCCCTGCTGCCACCAGAGAAAAGCCTAATTTTACTGCTCTAGGAAGTCCTACCCGCAGGAGGCCAAATATATGCATTCTGAAGAGTCTATAGAAGGCTTTGGCAATACATCAGACCCAAAGAGATGTTGTAAGCTGGAGTGTTTCTTGTGGAAAACAGGATACCACCTGGAGATTTGCACTTTCAGAAGGCCACTACTGGAAGATGTCATTCCAAACAATGGCTTTGCAGAGCAAGGGCAAGCCAATGGAGAGGACTTTGACACAAATAATAGTCATCTCTCAATGTAACTGTATTTAGAGATAAGGACTTTGAGGAGGTAATTAAGGTTCAATGAGATCATAAGGGTGGGTACCTAATCCCTTAGGCCTGGTGTCTTCATAAGAAGAGGAAGAGATATCAGAGCTCTCTCGCCCTGCACACACATAGAAGAAAGGTCATATGAGGACAAAGAGAAGAAAACCATCAGCAAGAAGTGAGTAGATCTACTGTAGTCTGATCAAGAGGTTGCTGAGGCAACAGTCAAATCAGTGTTCTTTCCCCAAGCCAGAAGATGTTTCAGAACATTCTTTTAGGATTCTTTACAGTCTGAGAAGATAGAGGGATCTATGGGAAACCTGATTCCATGACTCTCTTCTTGGGAGACAAAAGGACTAGGCCACAGATACTGATACTAAATGTCTCAAGTCCTTCGTCTCTGCCTCACTTATTGTTATTTTGGGGTGAGGAGAAGAAGCAGATATTCTCTTGTCCCCCAGCTTCTTCAGCAAGGAATGATGGCATCACTTGTTCTACCTTTCTTAGTGCTGTTCACCACAACCATGATCTTAAGGCCATGATCTGTGCAATGGTTGTCTTCCAGAAGTTTTAAAAGAGAATGAGTTTAAATGCAAATAATCTCTTCACAGAAATAAAAAAAGAGCCTGTGTATTCAGAGCAACTGTGGGAGTGCTAGTCTTACAGGCTCTTCACCCTCTTTTGATGGACATCTCTGAAAGGTCCTCAGGGAACCTCTGGAGTGCATAGATACAATATAAGAACATGTAGTGGCAGAGGTTTGATTTAAACCAAGACTGCTGTTTATATGAAGGTGGAATAGATGAACTTTTTCTCATGCTTCCTGTTACATGCAACATAAAACCACAGACATTACATATAAAACAAGTATAAGATTCCGAAGGTGGCGAGAAAGAGACAGACTAGCTAAGAACTTCAGAATCCAAGGACTGATATGGTGGTAAATTTTCTGGGTTTTATTTTTGCTTCTTATTTTCCAGACTTAGAAAAGGAAAAAAAAAATGACAGTTTGAAAACACCCATAGGTGCAGAAAAAGCACATAGAAAACTTACATGATAAAAACTAGTAATGAAAGAAATTAAGGAAGATCTAAATAAATACCTAGGCATATAATTTTCCTGGTAAAGACATTAATTTTTCCTAAACTGATGTAAAGAATTAATGTAATTCCTATCAAAATCTAAGAACGTTTTGTGCAAGGGAGGGGAGGCACATTTAAAAACGTTTATGGAAAGAGAAAGGAACTAGAATATTCACAACAATTTTGCCAAGAAAAAAATAAAATGAAAAAAACCAGTTTACCCAAGTTCAAGACACGCTTGATAGCTATAGTCATCAAGACTACATGGTATTGACAAAGGTATAGCTGCATAGATCAATGGAAAGGAACAAACAATCCAGAAATAAACTCACACAAATATGACTGACTACATTTTGACAAAAGTAAAAAAGAAAAGAAATGGAGGAAAGATAGCCTTTCGAACAAATGGTATGGGAAAGATTAAACATCCATGGGAGGGCAGGGTGGAATACCCTTGAGGTACATCTTACATCTTATACAGAAAGTAACCTAAAATGGATTCCAGAATTAATGTAGATTGTAAAACAATAAAACTTTTAGAAGAAACATAGAAAAAAATCTTTAGAATCTAGTGCTAGGCAAAAAGTTCTTATGCTTGACACAAAAAGTTCTATTTTCAAAAGGAAAAATTGATAAAATGAACTTTATCAACATTTTAAAAAACAGCTTTGCTCTATAAAAGACTCTATTAAGGGTATAAAAAGACAAGCTAAAATGGGAGAAAATATTTGACAATGATATCTCACACACCGATGAATCTTTTTTTAGATGACAGAACTGGCATTTCAGAGCAGTAGAAAAAAGAAAATATTTTCAATAAATAGGGCTGTTGAACAGATGCAAATATTTAAAATAATGAAACTTGACTACTCCTTCACAATATATAATACAATAAATTCCAGTTGGGTTGTAAACATAAATATTCAAAGCAAAAAAATGAAGTTCCTAGGAGATACTGTAGAAGAATACATTCATGGCTTAGAGTAACAATACTAATACAAACATACTAAAGTAAAATAATGACACGTTGGACCATATTTATTAAAATTAAGATTATATTAAAACAAAAATTTGGTTCATCAAAGTGATTATTGAAAGAAGGAAAGCCAAGCCAAAGTGTGGAATCAAGTATATGTAGCAACAAGAGGCTCATATCCAGAATAAGTAAAGAATTCCTATAAATCGATCAGAAAGCAACAACCTTCTTCAATAAAAAGTGGGCAAGAGATTGAGTAGTTTTTAAGTTATGACATTTATTGCTACCACTTATTGAGTATTGAAACTATGCAGGCACAGTAAATATATATGTAGGCTTTATATTCATTAGGTCATTTAATTCTCAAAATAACCTTATAAAGGAACTAACCCACCTTCAATTACAGATGAGGAAGTAAAGGTTGGAAAAATTATTTAATTATCTCAACTTTACATACCTTGTAAAAAGCATGCTATTATAGAAGACCTTTCACTCAGTATTACCTAATATTTATGAAATCTTTACTTAGTTTTTAATATGTATATAAAATGATATAAAGGTCAATAAGATTTGGATGTAAATAAGGATGGGCACAAAGAAGACAAAACAAATTTACTTGAAGTTGAAGGTTGGTAAACAGATAAAGATTTAACAGAAGAGATGACCCTTTACCATCCTGAAAGTTATTTCATTGAGTGAAATATTGAAGGGTTAAGAAGAAAAGAGTATCTTGGGTGAAGGAAGAAGATCAGAAAATAATGAGACCTTTTCTCTCACTTCCCTTCCCCTCCCTTTCTCTTCCTTTCTAGGGTTAGGAGGCAGTGATAGTGGCACTAGGGTTTGAGAAGGTAATGAGGCAGAAAATATGGAACACTTTACAAATATGCATGTCATCTTTACATAGGAGCCATGCTAACCTTTTCTGTACTGTTCTAATTTTAGTATATGTGCTGCTGAGGTAAGCACAGGAGATTAAATTTTTATAAAGAGGTCATTCAACTGGCTGATAAATAACTATAAAGCTGTGCCATCTTATAAAACAATCAGTCAAAAGCAAATAAAACTATAATATATAAATTATCTTCTAGGAGAATGGCACAATTAAAAGACTGACAAGATCAGGTCTTGGTGAATTTGTTGACCTGTGGAGGAATTTCATATGCTATAGATGGAGTATAAAATAGTGCAACTACTTTGGAAAATTCTTTGGGATTAGCTGCTAAAGCTGATCATACACATAACCTATGTGTTAGATTGAATTATTGGTCCCAGTTCTTCTCTGTACTAATATTATATCTCTACACCCTTGCCATGGCCTTATAGTGGGTCAAGCGTACTTCCCCATTTTTTAATTTTAGGCTTAACCGTGTGACTTACTTTGGCCAATGAAATGCTAATGATTGTGATGTGAACAAAGGCATGAAATATGCACGTGTAGTGGGGCTCATGCTCTTTTGATTCTTCCATCACAATCAGAAGATTATACCCTGAGATGCCCACTGGTTTCAGAAGCCAGATAGATACCACTCTGAACCACTAACCTACATGTATGTGGACAAATAAGTTATTACTTTTTTACTAGATTTATGGCAGTTTGTTATAAGCAATTTCACTAACCAGGAATATATGTACATGTACACATATACATGTGCATTAAAGACATGGGTGAAAATATTTATGTAAGCATTATTCCTATTATTCCTCAACTAATAACAATCAAGAGTTCATTAGTAGCACCGTGGTATGAAAATAAACTCTAGTGTACTCATACAGTGGATTATTTTGTTATGAAATTTAGAAAGCTACAGTACACTATAATGCGGTTGAATATTAGAAACATAATGTTGAGTGAAATAAGGTAAACCTCAAAGACATACATTTCGGTTTCCACATATATAAAATTCAAAAATAAACATCCAATCAAAGCTATGTTTATTGGAAAGTATTTTCTTAACCAGGACAGAGATTATTTAGATGTTTACTTTGTGGTAAATCATTCTTTTGTATATTTTTCTGTATTTTTATTATACTTTATTATTTAAAAATACTTTAAAAAGTAAAAGTTCTCAATTATTCAAATGTGAAAAAAGGAGAAAATACCCAGTCCCAGTTCTTTGTTATTACAGTAACAAAATATTTGCACAAAATTAACTTATAATTTAATTTTTTCAATGATTTGATCTCTTGTTTGTATCAATTTTATCTCCCATAATGTTGTCTAGATATTTAGTCTTCATATTGAATAAATTCTGATAATGCTGATGAATATGAGTTATAGGAGTAGAAAACAGAATGATATCAAAGGACCTTTCTGTCCAAAATACCTTTCTCATGGGTTTGGCATGATGCCCCAAATTCCACCCCTTCTGCTTTATTCTTTCTAGTTAAGATAAGCCATTTTATTTCCAGGAACTCCCTATTAAAATGCAATAAAACTACAGGAGAGGTAAAATATTAAGCTATTATCAAGCTCGAACACCTTACTCTGAGATTACTTTTGCAGGAAATTAGCTGTCATGAGAGAAACAGAAAGCAGAGCCTGAGGGGATGATCAGCAGGAATGATAAAGCAGAATGGAAGGGGAGGGAAAACACTGCTAACAGCTGTGCCCAGAGACTAGTAGAGTGCAGGGCAAACAAAGGAGTTACTGGAGGCTTGAAGGCACCTGAGGACCAGAAAGTCCCCTAAGGTTTTGGCAGCAGCCTGCTGAAGAGCAACGTATGCATTAGAGAAAATGGTTCAGGTGGCCTCCTTCTGAAAACTGATGACAAAATGAAATTTTGTGCCCCAAGCTTGCTGAGCATGGTTTTTAAACAGTGGAACCCTATGTATATACTAAAGATAAATTGACATAAACATGGTATCTAGAATTCTAGGCTTACCTTTTATAAAGTCAAATAATCCTTACTTTGTCACCCTCTCTGGAAACAATGGCTATAGAAATGAAACTTCCTCTACAGATGGAGGAGGAAGAAAAGTATTTTTAGGGCAATGGGCTAGGATAGTGTTTCACAAACTTTCATGTGCATGCACAAACCTCCTGGGGATCTTGTTAAAGTGCACAGACTGTTTCAATAGGTTTGGGTCTGGGATTCTGCACTTCTGAGAGGTTACCAGGTCGTACCCATGCTACTGGTCCAGGACCTACAGCAATACTGTCCACCAGAAATATGGGCCACATATGCAATTTAAATTTCTTGGCAGCCACATTAAAACTGTAAACAAAAATGGAAAAGTTAATTTCAATATATTTACATAAATATTTACATAAATTTATCCAAAATATCATTTGAATGTGTAAGCAACATAAAAATACTAATGAGATAGTTTACATTATTTTGTAAATTTGTGAAAGCCGCTGTATATTTTGCATTCACAGTACGTCTTAATTTGGGCTAGTCACATGTCAAATGAACCACAGTCCCATGTGGCTCAGAGCAACTGTACTGGCCAAGGCAAATCTTGACAGAAGTTTGATTATTGATTATTACAACTATTGAATGTATTTCTATGAACTCAAAATACAAATATATATACTTTTTCCTAGTCATTGGTAACCTTCTTGATTAGAAAAGGCCAAATATGAATTTAAATATAGAAGAAAGATGCCCCTAATGATGTTGCGACCTCCTATCATTGTTAATATTTCATAGTTTATTTCCTGTATTAGCTTAGATTCTTGAGAGTAACATACCAATATTTAATAAAATATTTATTATACATTTAAATTACATCTTAGTATGTAAGATGGATTGAGTGATTATAAGAAATTGGCTTACACAATTATAGAGGCTGAGGAGTTCCAAGATCTGCATCTGGTAAGCTGGAGACCCAGGATAAGTATAGTATAATTTATAGTCCAGGTACAGGAGAGGACTGATGTCCCAGCTCAACCAGTCAGGCAGGCCAAGTTCTCTCTTACTCAGCTTTTTATTCTATTCAGGTTCTTGATTGGATGAGGACTAGCCACATTAGGGAGGCAATCTGCTTTATTCAATCCATTATAAAATGTTAATCTCATCCAGAAACACCTTCACAGACATACCCAAACAATGTATGACCAAATATCTGAGTCCTTCATGGCCCAATCAAATTCACATATAAAATGCAACATCACACTTCCCTATGAAGTCTTCCCATACTTGCCCAGTGAGAAACTTTATCCCCTTCCTGTACTTCTGCACATAGCTCTATAAAGCACTTTTTGTTCTAATTATTTTTCTAGGTCTCAACTATTTGAAAGCATGGGACATGCCTTATTCATCTTTGTAAATGCCTTCTCTAGCATTCTGAAAAGTACATAATAAGTCATCAATAAATTCAGTTTACCTTCTCTGTGTCTAGCACTCTTGGATTCAGACGTGCTACCTTAAAGTCACATGACACAATGTATGCATATCGACATACCCAATTTAAATATGAAAAGATAGAGGTATTAAACTTATCAAAGCTCACAAAGCCAGTAGAAGGTGATTAGGAGATTTAACTAGGTCTGCTAGACTACAGAAACTGTTCTCATTTTGCTATACCAGCTGTTTTACAAAGATTAATCAAGTGAGTAAAGGAGTTTACTTTGAAGGTTAAGGACTGTTTTTTAATTGAACTGAGTGAATACATAACTCCCATATCTGGGCCACACTTAAATTAATATTCAGATATACATAATAGGGAGCCGAACCTTTCAAGAAATTACATTTAGTAAGACAGGAAAAGCAGTGTACTGAACAATTCTTAAATGTGTGGCCACCCAACATCTTTTAATCCCTATATTCCATGATTGACATAGAAGCAGAAACTCTCTTTTCCAGCCTCCATTGCAACAAGTTTATAGGCATGTGACCTAGGGTTTGTGAAGCAGATATATTCGATCAAATCCTTGATTCAAAAGCAAACCATATGAGAACAGCTATGCCGTGCTATTTGCATTTCTGGGAGGATGATAAAGCTTGACTAACACCCATTTATGCACGATGGCAGCAAAGATAGCTCCATTGCTTGATTGGTGCAACTAAGTTTAATTTTGACCTTATTCAGCATGTGTATCCTCAGAATTCACCTCTCTGTGTCCAAAGGTTATGTGAACAAAGGATACCTAAATTCTTTCCTATTACGGGCACTTTCAAGTCGTCCTGGAGAAGTGACTGCTTACCTCCTTTTAAAGAAGACAAGGGTGGCCACCCACCAGCCTGGCTATTTTAATGAGAATTTTTTCACCTAGCACAGATACTACCTCCTTCTTATAGGCTTCTATACCATGCAAGATTTAGTTTTTTCTTTTCTTGTCCACAACAGCTGTTCTCATTTATAGTCTATGTGTCACCTTCAAATATGGTCTCCATTTATATTTTCACCACTCAGTGGGAACAGCCTGGTGTTTCAGAGCTATGCATTAGAGCAGAAGACAAGGGCACACAGCTGCTGATTAATTTTTATAGTACATAATTTACACTTTGTATTTTCTCTCCTATCTCAGCCATGAAATGTAGAAGACATCTGCCAAGTCCAAAGGCCTCGTGACTGGCACCTGCCTCCCCCTACTTGGTTAGGTGCTATCAGCAGGTACTTCCAGATGTGTGTCTCTTTTCACCATATTTTTTCTTCCCTTTCCTCTTATGTTCAATGTTATGGTTTAATTTTGGAAAAAAGAAAAGTTTGAGGAGCCCCCCACCGCGTGACATAAAGTTATTACCTGTCTGAAAAGTCACTTTGTCCCATTCTTTTATGCTAGACAGAAACAGCTGGTGATGTTAATCTTGTATTCCATTTACTCATTTAAAAATTATTTTGAGCACCTTCTACATATTCTGTTCTGGGACATAGTATGAACAAAACAGACATCATCTCTATCCTCACTTATTTTTAACCTAAAGGAAGAGAAACTAAAAATAATAAAAGCTGATAAATACTGAAGTACACTTTTGTTAAGTCAAGGCATTTATTTCTACCAACTATTGTAAAATAAATGGTGATCCCAAGAGATATTTGACGAATGATGACATAAAGATGCTATCAACAGTGAATTTAAAACTGTTTAAAGCTCACTGATCTAGAATTATATTTTATATTTTCCTCTACTGTGGGAAGTGAGAGAGCAAAAAGAATAAGAAGGAGAAAGAATTTCGGTGAAACACACCTGAAACTTAATTGTTCCCCAAATCTTTTAAGGTACAATTAAATATAGCTTGCAATATGGCTTTTTACAGCTTTACCACCATAAATTTTCTAAACTTATTTCCACTTTCCGCTATGCATCCAATGTTCTAAAGTTACTAGATTATTTTTTGTTCCCTTAGTAATCCATGAGACAAAAAGCTGCTTTGTCATTATTTTTGCTAGGAAATGTCTAATTTCAAATGTCTATTATGCAAAATGCTAATTATACTTTCAGGCCCAGACCAATTTATATCTCCAGATAAGTATAAAGTGATTTAGGAGTTGACATTAGATGAGACGCAATACTTTGCCCATGCAAATATTGAGGATTTTTTCAAGAGACTTGAAGATTTTAATTTCACTTCCCTCAATCTTTAGAGAAGTTAAGATTGGTAAAATATTAAAAAGACAATATATCTAGAAAGAAGGTGACAGAGTATGTAATGCTGATAAATGGCAAAAACTTGAGAATTTCTTGACTTCCTATTTCTCTTTTAGGAGGAAAATTGTATTGGGCATCAAACAAACATTTTGTAAAGAGGGAATGAGATCCTAAGGTTTGTAATTAGATTTTAAGTGAGTATATAGCTTACCCCAATGGAATACAAATCTGTTTTTTTCAGATTAATGATGTTTTAAGTTTCTGCAAAATGTCTGAATAGCATTTTGAACCATCACTGTGCACAAAAATAGGCTTCAGGTAGGCATTTGACTTGCAATCTCAGTTAAAATAGAGAAGTATAAATGGGACCAAATATAATCAGAGGGATTAGTAAATGTATGAATTTTTCTATCCTAAATAAGTGGTAAATTGTTTCAGTATATAGGAAGTTTTCTAGTAGTTTGTTATATACCTTGCCATTTGCCACAATATGTTTTCCATTTTTTATTAATGATTTTAATGAAGGTACAGAATGACATATATTCAGATGGGAAGATTGTTAAAAACAAAGAATGATAGTGAACAGTTTAAATATTAATTGGTATGCAAAAGGTCTTTGATAGAGTTGAAAAATGGACTTTTATAACAGGACAATACTGTTGGAGATTGATGTAATTTTCTGAGGGTACCTCCCAACCTACTTAATGCCTATGGACATAGTGAAGAGATTGAATTCAGAGTATTAGTTGTGATAAAATATATGAACATTTTTCTATCGATAAGGATCCCAATATGAGTCCACAAACTAAAGTCTTTATAGAAACCAGGCAAACTCTCTCTCAGGCTGTAGCAGGCTAGGAATGAGAAGGTGGGAATATCTGCATTTATTTAGACCAAGGAGTGAAGAAACCACCATATTCTTTTCTGGTCATACTATAAATGAGATACTACTATGAGTGAGTTATAGATGGGCTATGCAATACACATGGAAGGACTAGAGGAATCACTGGGTTTGAGGCCTTGCTAAAGAAGAGATGATTAAGGTAGATGAAGGATGTTCAGCCTGGAGAGAAGGGTTGTGCAGTGGATATTTAATATCTTCATATATTTTAAGTGCTTCATGTGGATGAGAATTAGACATTTTTGTGTGCTTGTAAGAGAAGAAGGAGAAGACAAACAAATAATTAAAGTGTTTAATTAAAGGACAAAGAAACAAATTTTACCTCAATATAAGAAAAAAATACAAGCAAAGAACTACCAAAAGATAAGGTAGTTTTTCTCGATAGAAAATGGATTTAGGTACTCTTGGGTTGTATTTAGAGGGTTGTGGTATAGAGGATTCAATCATAAGACAGGAGGTTACACTGGATATTTTTAAAGATTTCTTTCATCTTTTTAAGGAGGAGTTATGGAAACACAAATAAAGAGATTCGAAATTATAAATAGAATAAGAAATAATACTTATTCCTTAAAGGAATTTGAAATTTTATCTGGAGACCTAAAAGTTTAATTTTATTTCTTTTAAACTTTATTTTGTTTTCTCTTTATGTTATATCCTTTCACTATATTTATTTTTTCAGCCTTTTTCAGAGGGCGATTCATCATTTAATAAAAGACTGAGTATTTTTTTAAAGTTCTGGTTTAGGTTTGGCAAAATTAAGAGCATTAAGAATCTCTTCCCTTTGTTGCTGCTGCTGCTGCTGCTGCTGTGTGTATGTGTGTGTGTGTGTGTGTGTGTGTGTGTGTGTGTGTCTGCAAAATAAGACTGAAATTTTAGAACTTCAGGACATAGAAACAATTCAAAAGGCATTCCTTCATATCAAAGGTAACTTTTAAATATACCTAAATATTACTGAGAGTATCACCTTCAGCCTGAAGGTGGACCTCTTCAAGGGGAAGAAGGTAAAAAGAATTGGCTTTACCCTCCAGCTGAGCCCCACAGGGACTAGTGAATCACTGTGCCAGTGGAGAAGGGAGCAATCCGAGCCATTTTTTTCTTACTTGGGGTAGAATCTATAATCAATTATAATATTTGTGGTAGACACAATCATGGCCGCCTCTTACTCCAGACCTACCAATATATTGCATCACCTGGCAAAGGGGAGTTAAGGTTGCATAAGGACTTAATTTTGCTAATCAGCTGATCTCAGAATAGACAGATTATCATGAATTTTCCAGGTGTATCCAAAATATTCCTAAAAGCCTTTACAGAGGAAGCCAGAGACCGATGAGGAGAGTCAGAAAGATGTGACTAAGGAAATAAGTCTGGAAAGAAGCTATGCCACTGGCTTTGAAGATAGAGGAGAAGAGTCAAAAGCCAAGACAGGTAGACAGCTTCTAGGAGCTAAAAAAGGAAAGGAATCAGATTCTCTCCAGAACCTGCAGAAGGAATGCAGCCCTGCTGATGCCCAATCTTAGCCCAGGGAGGCCTATGTCAGAACTGAGATCCAGAAATATATGAAAATGCATTTGTATTGTTTTAAGCCATTATATTTTTTTGTAATTTGTTATGGCAGAAATAGAAAACTAGTACAACATTCCATCATATCTTTCTTTTGCTTTATTTGGGAAACAAAGGAAAATATATAAACTAACAAGGAGTTTGCTTCAAGCAGTTTTAAATAAGATACTTGCCAATATTAGCTTTCTTCTCTTACTTGTATATATGTAACTTATCTTTCTGAGTGAAAATATAAAGGACCTTGCTTAAGAACAATTGTCAAGAGTTGATTTGTTTTATCTTTTCAGAAGGAAACCTCTTATATGAAGAGTAAGTCTTATACAGGTATTTTTCTCCCTAGCAAAAATTCACTGGATCAGAATGAATTTCTTTGGTGCTAATCACATCTATTTTTTAGCTCTCATTTAATTGACCCTGCTGCCAACTTTTTAATAATTTGAAAGAAAGGAAGCTACAATTTTTTGAGGGCCTGTTCTGCTCAACCAGCTGGTAAATTCACGACTTGAGATTAAAACCTTTGTCTTTCTGATGCCAGAACTCTTACCCTCTCCACTCTATCATCCTCAATTTCCCCTTCAGCAATACATGCGCATGTGCAAGCAAGGAAGCTTGTGCACGCGTTGGCATGTGCGCGCACGCGCGCACACACACACACACACACACACACACACACACACACACACACACTGATGCTGTTCTTATGGACTTACAAAGATTTTGAAGAATGGTCATTATGATCTAAAATAGTGTGACTTACTCCCCACTTTGAAAACAACCTTTCATGCCCCACCCCAACCCTATGATATTCAATATGACTTCCTTCTGCAACAACTGGTTATTCATTTCTCTGCTTCTTTTGTGCCACATTTATCAGACTAGAAGAAGGATGTAGGTAGTATTTATATTGTTTTTTTCCAAAGTGGATCTTTTAACTGCCAAGAACAGTACAGATGTCCTTTAATCATCAGTAGAAATGACTGTTTTGAATAATCTTGAGAACTTCTCTGCTTAAAACACTGTGTCTCTGTGAAAAGAGTTTTCATTTCATGCTACTATATATAAATTCACCTTTGATGGTGGAGAACCCTGAATAATAGGGTCTATAATTTAAAAATTTTAGTTATTAAAGGGTTTCCTATTCCTGTTCCCTGTGCCTGAATCAACACATCTACCACAGGGAGGTACACTCCCAGCAGGTCAGTTTCCCTGCACTTCTCAGAATTAAGGTTAACTCATTCAGAACTGCAGTTAGAGATTTTTCATGGGAACATGACCTACGATCGTTGGTGAGCAATACATTATGGTATTTCCAGTATCTTAAGGGGTGCTATAAACATTTTAAAAAATAATTTTCAAATCTTTTTGTTTTTGTTGTTTGCATGAGTCATTTACTAAGACTTCCCAGTAAGCAGACTTAAATCTACTGGGAGAACTTAGATTCCCCCAGAGTTCTCTGTGCTTTCTGAGAAGCACAATTAGCCCATTGTGCTGACTCTGGGCTTTGCTCCTATAGTAATCTTCCCAATGAAATGCCTTTGTACCACCTCTGCTTCACACTCATCCTCCAGGACTCAGGCTAAGTACTTCCTCCTCTTTTATGAAACCATTCACTAGATCGAAGTAATAAATTGCCATTTGCTATTTTGACTCCCTGATGGTTCTATGTTGTAAGGTTTTTCACCTTGCACTTTTAACTGTAATTATTTATGTTGGTGATTATCTTCCTTTAGATACTTAGATCTGTAGGCTTGGTGACTATTTTGTTCATGTTTGTACATTTCATTATCACTGAACATACTCACTGGCTGAGAGAATGTGAATCAAACTACAAAATAAAATGTTTGGGCAGAGGAAAGGCTATTTGCCAGAATCTAGAAAAACAAGTCACTGGAGTCCTCTGAGATTGTTTCCCTGTGTAGTGATTTTTGCTATAACACTTGTTTTGTAAACGCAAATTTGTTTAAAGCAATTGATATGTTAGGGAACATTTTGAGCATAAGTAAATTTTATGTGCTTTTTTTTTTATTTTTAGCACATTTGGTCCTTTAAAAATACTAGGTAAAAGCAGAGATCTTCATCCAGATGGATTGAGCTGAGTAGAAATAGAAAACACACATACATACATACTTTTTCTCTCAGACACTCACACTCACACCTCAAGCATCAACTAGCCTACTCGCTACCTCAGTTTACCATGTATTATGAGCCTCATTTTGTATTATAACTTTCTGTCCGATTTCAAATCAGTTTTCTTCCACAACTTCATAATGCTTTGCAAGCTGCAATTCTTCCAATACCCACTTCCACAAGTACCTTTGTATCTTTTTTAACAAAAAGAATCATTATAGTATGTCTGTATTTCTTAACCATTTAGCATATGTGAAACTGTGTCTTTCTGTTATTATTATATTCCTACCTTTAAAAATCCATCATTGATGTAATTTACATGATTTAAGCCCCGATCCTATTTTTTTCATAACTTCTTTTTTTAATTAATGTAATTTTACAGAGTGCAGTGATTTTTAGAAATGTATGCTGTACTTAGCAGAGCTGACAATATGTAAAGTGGAAACAGAAATATATAACCTCCCTACCTCATGCTTGGTTATTGTAATAAACTTTGATAATATAACAATGCTTTGAAATTTTAGCATTACAACTCTGCTAATATCCCATCTTTCTCTCTAAGGTTTGCCAATATTTGTAATTATCATTATTTGTAAGGTGCTTGCTCAATATCTCTTATATTCTTATTATTGTATCTGTTTTCTATATCTATAAAAAATTAACAGCTTAAAACAATGATGTTGTAGGTTGAATTGTGTTGCCTCAAAATTCAAATGTTGGAATCCTAACTCCTAATGTAACTATATTTGGAGATGGGGACTTTGAGGACGTAATTAAGGTTCAAAAGGGTGGGTACCTAATCCCTTAGGATTGGTGTCCTCATAAGAAGAGGAAGAGAGATCAGAGTTCTCTCTCCCTGCACACACATAGAAGAAAGGTCATATGAGGACAAAGAGAAGGAAACCAGCAAGCCAGGAAGATTGGCATCACCAGATATGAACCCTCCTTCTACCTTAATCTTGGATTTCCAGTTTCCAGTACTCTTAGAAAAGAAATTTTGTTGTTTGTGTTACCCAGTGTGATATTCTGTTATGGTAACCCAAATAGATTACCAGAGCTGTCCATTTATTAATTCACAGCTCCTGTTGGGTAGAAATCTGTTTATGACACATTTGAGTTCTTTTACCACAAGGCTATAGTCAAGTTGTGAGTGGGGTTCTTTTCTTATCTGCAACTTTGGATCCTCTTCCAAGGTCATTTAGGGTCATTGACAGAATTTAGTCCTTGCAATTGTTCCTCTTTCATTGCTGGCTGTTGACTAGATTAGAGGCCACCCTCCTAGCCTAACCACATGTCTCTCACAATGTGGCAGCTTACTCTTTCAAAGCCACCAGAAACTTTGACCTCTTAGACTCTCTAGTAATTGCTCATCTGATAAGGTCATTCCCATTTAAGATAATCTCCCTTTTGATTAACATAAATTCAACTGATTAGAAACCTTAATTACATCTATAAAATCTCTTCACCATCACCATATAATATAAAATTTCATGGGAGTGACTTTCCATCACCTTTGCTATTAATTAGAAGCAAGTTACAGGTTCCGCCTACACTCAAGCAGAGGAGATTACATAAGGATGTAAATCATTTCATGTCACTCTAGAATTCTGCTTACCATAAGAGAAACTCAATTTTGTTCAGAGAGTAGTGTTTTAATATTTATCAGCTCCTTAATACTCTCTATTAGGTAGGAAATACAATGTAATTGACTTATGGCAATTTCTTAGATGAGACTTCCAGGAAGACATTTTAAAAGCGGGAAGATTTGTCTTCTATCTCTGTTTTATCCTTTGTTGTTCACCCTATTTGCTGTCTTGAAGTAGGATGCAATGTCTAGATTTCCTGGAGCCACCTTAAAACTACAAACAGAGAAGGGTGGAGGAGAATTCATAAAAATATTGGGCCCAAAGTTCTCTCTTTGCAGCCCCAATTTTTGAATTACATGCCACTAGACCTCTTGATATATGAGAACAGTTCCTTTTTTATGATCAAATTCTATTTTATAAGTCTTTTTCCTCATGACTAAATAAAATATAACTGGTAACACAATCAAGAGTTCCTTCCCATGCCACAGTACTCAGAAATGTACCTATCGGCACCAATCTTCCCACCGCAGTTCACTCCAAATAGTACAAAGAAAATATATTAAGTTTTCTTGTGTACTTTCCAGGCTTTAAATAAATAAAAATTTGCTTCTCTTAATTATGAGAATATTTCTTTCATGAAGAGAGTGAGCATGACATAGATAGGTAAGTCAGGGAAAATAAAATAATAGGGATAATATCATAGACTTTTTAAGTGATAGAGTCTCGCTAGTCCTCAGTTCTTTACCACAAATACATGAGATAATTCTATCTTGTTTTATCAATCTGGTTTCAAAGCCTGCTGTGATTAACTATTCATGACCAAAGCTTGATGAGAATATGAAATTTGATTATAAAAACAAGATATTTGCATGTTAAGTAGTTATTGCCAAGTTGATTTACAAAAATGGGGTGAAAAAAGGCTAATAAATAATAAAGTATTGTTGCTTTCTATTTCTACATGTACAAGCAATTTTTTGAAGAGAAAATATTTTAAATATCTACAATAAGTACTTTTATCATCTTTGAAAATAGAAGACAATATTTTTGAGACTATAAAATAGTCTGTCTGAATGAAATGATAGTTAGAAAACTCAGAATGTAACAAATGCTTATCCATTTTCAATTTTGAGAAGTTTGCTCCATTAATCTATTAAGTCCCATGTTGACAAAGCATTAACCAACTTTGTTTCAATGATTTAAAACAGTGTAGTATTTCTCAAGAAGTCAAAGTGTGATTCTGGGAAGATGGTGGTGGCATAAATTTTGAATCTTCCTCAATTCTTTCATAAAAAATCATCCAGAGAAAAACCATACCCTAAATGAAAAAGTATCTCAAAAATTCTCCAAACATGAATGGCTAGAGAGTATTACTGAAAGCTACAAGTCCTACTTGGGATTGGCAGCCATGCAGGAGAGAACACAGGTGAGCAACTTGAGGTATGATGCATCTGAGAACTCTCCTATAACCAACTCACTCAAAATGTCACAAAGCCAATAGGGAAGAAACTTTTAGGAAAGAAAGTATTGAGTATGACAGACATAATAAGCTGCATACAGATTCAGCTTATAGTGGAGAAGGCACAAGGATAGCTTTTGGATTGATTGTCAAAGTTTAATCCTCTTTCAGAGATGGTGGTTACAAGAATGTTTTCCTTATATTAAATAATTTATTAAGCTGCACCATGTTTTATGTTTTCTCAATAAACAGCATAAAAAGTAAAAAAAAAAAAAAACAAAGTTAACTTAGTTATTTCATTTATGTAGATAATTTATTTCATTATGAAATAAACCTTTTTTTACCGTTCAATATTAAATCCCTGAGTACATCTCATATTTCCATGAGCTATGAGAAACAAAGTTTGTATAGTTTTGTATAAATCTCTTTCTTCCCAGTCAGGAAACGAATGTTTTTAAAAATGTGGTAATATAACCTTCATAAATAAGATCACTTACTCTTTCAAATAATTAATATCAATGTTTTTTTTATTACAACAAATATATAAAACAAAGGATCCAGAAAATCTTATTTCCTAGCCCTGTAAACTTGAGGAATCTATAGTCTCTGTGGAGTTCTATTTCCTAATCAGTTAAAAATTATAGGGATTATATCTTTTCTGTTAAAGCTGTGTGGAAATTAGATAAGATATTAAGTTGAAAACAAGAAAAAGCAGCACAAAACATTACTTTATCAGTAGGAAACATACCAAACTTCCAATATTCCAAATGATCTTCAAATAGTACAAAATTTAAATATTTAGTATTTGTTCCAATCTAATGAATTAGATATTAATCCATTAATAGAAATGTCAGTAAATTTTCTCAGACTTACCTAATATTCCAATTCTCCAATTTCCCATGTGTAACATAAAGATTTTGGTTGAATTTACACAAACCCAGTCATAAACATTTAATGGATTTTTTAAAATTATAATATTATTGTTATTTTCAGTGGAGAGAAAGAGGGAAAAGAAAATTTTTAAATGTCAGCTATATTTTTTAATAAGTCCATCTGACTGACTAGGTCATTTAAGACAAAATTACCCAAATGAAATTTGTACTTAAGAGTTTTTCTTCTGCACTCTTATTCCATTTTTGTAAGGTTGAGAAAAGCAGACTTCTTTAAAGAGTTAAAATGTTTCCATTTTCAATACAATGGAATAGAAAAAGAGAAGTGTCAGGGAACAGAAAGCTGACCATTAGTAGAGTTTAGGGAAATTTTTCCACAGTCTTATTAAAAATAATTTCAGAAATGCTTCTCCATATCACTGGATTCCATTTTAACTATACTAAGTTTCATGGAAATTTATATTTAATTCTAGAACATGTTTCACCCACCACCATATTCCAATTAAAGTGTGACACTGACACATCCCATGCCCCCACCTAATGCAGTGTTAAGAATCCACACGATTTCACATGCTGGTATCTCTCCAAACCAGGAAGCCATTTTCACCTCTCATTTGCATGATGCATTTATTTTCATATTACTCACATGATTAATGAGCATCTTGGAAAGTGTCCAGTTTTATCAATTCTGTCATGTTGGCCTTATTCCCACCACCAGACTGGATTAACTCTCCCAGCTGTTGCCAAGTGGTTTCGCACAGTATAAATTATGCTTGTTCATTTGTTTCAGAAAACAATCACATCTACTGCTATTTAGAAATTGTTTTCCATTTGTGAGGATAATTAATTGTTAAAATGTGTATCAGCAAATATTTTCCTTGCTACATAGACCAAACCTTTGAATTAATCAATATCCACTATTTATCACACTCCAAACTTGTACTCTACAACCTTCATCCTCAGTCTCTGAATAAAGCACTGCATGTTTGTAGGGAAATTCTCAGAAGGAACAATTGCTGTTGAACTTGAATTAGACTTTAGTTAATGTAAAAATGGCTTTATAATGAGCCAGCTGAAAAGGCACATTATTGTGCGTTCTCACCATCATATTTTATTCTTTTTTCCTTTCTCACAACTCGATTGAACTTTGCAAATTTTTATCCCTTAAACAATCAGTCATAATATGAAAATTAAGTTCTGTTTCTGCCTTGCATATCATCTCAATTTAATTGACAATTTTTCCAACTCATGCATAATCCAAAAAAAAAAAAAAAACTTGCATTTTCTCTGCAACAATTTGTTCAGGTTGGAGGCATTAATAATACTTACAAACTCTTGAAAATCAAATAAAAGTATTTCTTTATAAAATGATTTCAGTAGATTCCCCAGGCTGTATTTCTGATTCACAAAAAAAGAATAGCCATTGGGCATCTAATGTATTATTTGTGTGTGCACTAGAGTTTAATTGAAGAACTTTAGATTTTATTTGAAAATTCAGCCACATGCACACATATCAAAGCTCTAGGCTGTGGTTAACTTTAACAGAAATAAAATAGAAAAAAACTGCAGAAGGAATTGTGCTGTAGTTGGAAATTTTCCGTATGCTTGACTTCACGTAAATTTGGTGAGAAAGATGGAAGATAGCTTCTTTCCAAGCAATAGATATTCCCAAAATAATACAATTCTGGGATCTGAGAACACAGCACTGAAGTAACCAGACAAGGTGCCTGTTCCTGTGATAAAAAATGAAACAAAATACATGTCCAAATAGCAAATATCAATATGTGTTATGCAGAAAATTATATAAAGGTGGTATGATAGGGGAATAGATCCTAAAGAGAAGACAGAAATTTAAGATGATAATTGAGTGCCTAAAAGGATTCGGCATTATTCATGATGGCCAACACATGAAAACAACTTAAATACCCTATAGTAGATGATTGATTAAAGAAGAATGTGGTAAATATATACAATGGAATATTACTCAGCCATAAGAAAAGATAAAATACTGTCATTTGCAAATATATGGATAGATCTTGAGATTATCTTGCTAAGCAAAATTTGTCAAACAGATAAAGTTGAGAACCATATGATTTTACTCATACATGGAATATAAAACTAAAAGTGACAAACAAGACAAAGACTCAGAGACACAGATGACAGTTTAGTGGTTACCACAAGGAAAGGGGAGAGGGGGAGGTAGATAGGGTAAAGGGAGTCAAATAAAAGACGACTGAAGGAAATTTAACTTTGGTGGTTAACTTACTGCAATATACATGTGACATATTATTAAATTATACACTTGAAACCTATATGATTTAATTAACCAACGTCACACCAATAAATTTAATTTTTTAAAAAAGGATTCGGCTAAGGAAAGTCGATGAAAGAGCCTTTGTGTAGATGAAACAACTAGTGGATATAGGCACTCAGGTCAGGATCAAGCTTGGAATTCAAGGAATAGCATAGAGTTGATGCTGACTAGAGAATAATGGGCAAGGGATAGAGTGAGACCGGATGCAGCATGAGATCAGAGAGGTAGGTAAGAGTCATGTGATGCAACCAATGGTGCCACCCAGTGTTCTTAGTCAAGTGTAATACAAAGCAAAAGACAGATACATCCTTTGGGCTGCTGAATGGGAGATAGACCCTAGTCAAGGGTCGAGGAAAGAATCACGGGGCAGGGGAATTATAATCACTGGCATAAACTACATAATCTTTCCCGCTTCTTATTTGACTGTATCTCAAACAAATTTAAATTAAGGAGGATTTTGGTAAAAAGGAATAACAGAGAAATTATAATGAGGAAAATGAGAATTTTTGTCCTGAAAACGAACTATTCCTAGGCTTGTGAAAAAATTTGCATTAAACTCCACTGATATGAATTTATTTTACCTCTGTTCACTTCCAATTCCACTCTCATAAATATTCTTCTCCTTCTACTAATCTTAGAGTTATTTCAGGGTCATCTCCCATTTATGCATTTTTAGCACTTGTTTAGACTTCTGTAACTCAAAGGGATCATTCTAGCTTTCTGAAATTCCAGAGCAGTAATTATAAATATCATTGCCTTGCAATATTCAATAGGGTGTTATTGGTTTAAACGTACTCTTGTACTTTGTAGAGAACATCAATATTTTGATATTAAATCAAATATTGTACAAGTTGCTGATGGCAAGATATTAGGGTCCCTGAAATTATTCCAGTAGATAACTCTCTCCTTTTCCTGTGTCTGTGCTCAACTCAGTTTATACCCAGAACAGCATTAAGAAGAATATAGCTATGAGCAACACCAATTGTGAAAGGGGTTAATATTAAAATATAAGGTTCTTCAATTCTCATCTCATTTCTCTTTTTTATATGGTATGACCTAGAAATATAAATTACTGTGGACTGCACATTATTGTATAAAGGTCAAGACTATTTGTTGAAAATTTACTGGATTGCAAAGCAATGAAAAAATACCTTATTGCCTTCAGATAGTGCTTTTCTTTCTTTTTTTCTTTCTTTTTGCTTCTATAAATCAAAATCACACTGTTTTTCAAATGGGAAAAGTAATATCTATATGAGACCTCTTCAGAGCTGCATTTTAATTTTGAATTAATGTACAGAAGGGCCATTTTGTTTAAAATACAGTAGAGAATTTACTCTGGAAGACTTATATACTATACTTTTGAGAATCTAAAAGAAAATAATAAATTTTCAAATTTTAAACTTAGAAAAATTCAAATGTTAGCATCTGTAGTCTTCCCATTCCTGAATTTTTGAGTGTTATCCTCGCTCATTTTATTGGTTTTACTTTTTATATTCTAGGTCCCAAAGATAATGTTGCTAAATGTATTTATTATTAGTTAGTTTATATATAGATAAAAGTATATATTTACATGGTATGATTATAGAGACTGAAGTAGTTTTTAAATTGGGACTTTTGATAGTTTATAAAATTAGTCAAATATATTATCTGAATCTGTCCTTATTACCACCCTACATTTTGATAAGATAGATACTAATCACATTTTATAATTGAAGAAACTCTGGTCCTAAAAGGTTAAGGAACCTGCTAAACACAGACACTTCTCAAAAAAACTCTTTACCTGATGACACTACACACTTACTACAATACCATTGGTTTTACAAATATTGTAGGACATCAGCTTCATAAGCTTCACAAAAGCTTCAATGTTAGTTCATAGTAAGCCATATAAAAAGGGACAAAAGTATTAGCACACATTATTTTGTGTACCAGATGTACTTCTCCAAACCAATCACTTAATTCATTTTCTTTTTCCATAAATCAAATATCTTTTTTAACAGTGAACTTTTCCTGTGTGTATGTGTATGTACAATTCACAATAGCATATTTTCAAAGACTACAACATCACTGAAGTGATGACTATTCAAAGTGATGACTTTGAAGGAAGTAATCTTATCTGAATACATGATTCTGGTACTTTTGTGTATAAATTGTTATATTATTTTATGATCAACCACTGTGGTTCATTGGTTGGTTTCTAAAGCAAATTGAATATGAGATATAGCTAGCTAGTATATATCTGTGTGATGAATATAAACATGCATCAATCACTTTCATTTTTCCTAGTAATATGTAGTGATATTATAGAGTCTGGGAACCAGGACTAAGAATTATTGCTCTTACACTTTCTGATTCCCACTGGAAGAATGTTGAACTTTTATTATCCACTGACAAAATTTATTGCTTTTACTGTTTGCAGATTAGCTCAGAAAAGGAAAGCACAACTCTAACAGAACATATGACCATCTAGGGCCAAGACAGCAGGGATAGTTTCATTATACTGTCAAAATTTTTGAAACATTCCTGTAACATAACTATTTTTTTTAACTGTTATCTGGATCTAAAACACTAGATTTTTTGACTTCCTACCTCTTCCTTTCAAAGCCATTATTTTGGTACCATAAAAATGATCATCTGTATGATTTATTATTCCACTGAAATTTTTGGTATCTAATGCCATAGACTGTAAAATTAGATAAATAAGTATATTAAAATTGTGAATGAATAAGAAAAAGATAAATTGGGACCCAAGATTCTTTCTTTTGAATACCTTTTATAAACTGGGTCCTTTTAGTTTCTTCAAAATTCATCATCAGTTCAGGGTGGGATATATGAAATGTTTCCATAATTGAGTCATTAAGCATCTCCTGAGGACTCATTCACCAAATACAAATTGAATTTCTTCGAATTTCTATTACTGGGTAAGACACTGGAACCTTGTGGGGAAAGAAAGTGTCAGGGAACTTAACCTTGAAGAGGTACTATTTGCAGTGAGTTCTGAAATGAAAATAGATGTTAACTAAGCAAAGCAGAGAAAATGAAGGTAGAGTAGAGGTGAAGCAAGGTCTAAGAATATACTTTAAACTCATAGATCACTTTATGAAAGAGGACTGAGGATGGAGAAAAGGCATTAGATTTAGTACAAAAAGAAAGATAATATTGTTTAAGTGCATAGAGAGAAATAGAGAGAGAGAGCAATATCCAGTTAGGCTTAAAATGTTGATAAAAAACAGCCCAGGTACAGTTTAGTTGGATATATTAAATTTTCTCCCAAATGCCAGGAAAATTCATTGCAAGAGATTGAATATTTATGCACCCCTCTCCCAATTCATATGTTAAAACCCTACTACAATGTGATGGTAGTTAAAGGTGGGCCTTTTGGAGGTAATTAGGTCATAAAGTTGGGACCTTCATGAATGAAATTAGTGCCCTTATAAGAAGGGGCCAGTGTACTAGCTAACTCTTTCTTTGATGTGAGGACATAACAAAAAAAGAGCCGTCTGTAAATCAGAAAAAAAGGCTTTTACCATGAACCCAAATATGCTGGCAGCCTGATCTCAGACATTCAGCTCCAGAAATGTGAGAAATAAATGTTCATTGTTTAAAACCACCTACTTTGTGGTAATTTGTCCTATCAGCTGAAACTTAGTCATTAAAGAATCTTATGCAAAAAAGGGTGTGTATGTATGTATATTTGTGTGCGTTATTTGTGTTCTGTGAATGTATATGAAGATATGATCATATTTGAATTATCAAAATATCACTGTCACACTTCAAGATAGAGACTTTTATGCCTGCCCAAACATTTAAAATAATTAAAAACAAAGTTTTTAAAAAATATATAATAAATAATTCTCTATGTTGCCAAGGGCCTCTGAGTGGATTCAAAACTTTGAGTAACACTTAAAGGGAAAAAGAAAGAAGTGGGATAATAGTGAAGAAATATTATGGTGAACAGAATAACACAAACTAGGATAGCAGGAATGAGTTCAAATGTACCACTAAACAAACAAAAATATCTGAATGGTTTAGACTACTCTATTAAAAAGAAAGATAATCTGATTAAGTGGGAAAATTCTCATATAAACTATAAATAGATGGGAATAAAACATTTCATATATATATAGTGCCGTAAAATAGAGAGACACAAATTAAAATGTTTATAGCTTTGTACAATAATATGGATAAATTTCACAAATATAATGTTGAATTTAAGGGGCAGATGCAGAATAATATAGCTTGAACAATTTTATTTGCATTAGTATTACAAAATGGCCAAAACTAAGCCAAATGTTTAGGGATGTATGTTTAGTTTTAAATCTATTAAGAAAAGCAAGGAAAAACTAATGTTATAGAGAGTGCAATTATTGGTAGGTGGCATGAGAGGTGCTTCTGAGATTCTGCCAGTGCACACTATGCTAGCTGTATAGTAGTTATTTGAGTGGTTACTGTGTGATAAATTAGTGAGCAGTGCTTTTCCTTTTTTGCATACTTCTGTATATTATGCTTCATACTCATAAAAGATAAAAAATATGTAATAGTCCATTCATTTGGAAAAATTTTTTAAATATAAATATTAAGTGTTGGGCAAGCTATAAAAATTATGAACTATCAAATACTGTCATAGAATTTAGTATGTCTCCTCAGGGGCAATTTCCTAATTTTTATTAAAATGTAAAATTTATATGCTCTATGAGCTAGGAATTCTATTTATCAGTGTAGCCTATAGATATATTCATGTATGTACCCAGGAGGATGTTTATTGCATTATTGTTAATATAAGAAAGAAATCAGAAATAAGTCTATCCTCAGGAAATGTCTAAAAATAATTATCACTTAGAAATTACTATAATTAAATTGTCCATAATTATATATTTAAAAACTCTAGTATATATGATATAGCATGAAAAGCTATGTATTAGCTAATAAGATTGAGATAGCTTTTATGTTCTGACAAACTCTCTATGTACTGACGTAACCAGTTTACAAAAACATTGTCTAGATTTAAAATTACAAGTTTTAGATTGTTGCACATGATCTAAAACCATTTAAAAAGACATACAAAGAAATATTATATCCTTTCTCCTAATATGCAATTATGTGAAGGTAAAGAGTATTTTCCTAACCAATACTAGTTATTATCTCTGGGTTCAGGGGATATTGCAAATAAATGTTTCAAGGAAGATTCAATATTTTAATTTTTTCCAAGGTAATATAGACATGCACTATTGTATAGTTATAATTTACTTATTTTTTAAAATAGTCTTTTAGCTGCACAGTGAGGATAAATAATGGATGGAACAGAGGTGGAGTGAATACAGTAACCTCAGTGAGAAAGGTATTCCAATAATTCAGGAAAGAGATGCTGTGGCAGTTATGATAGTGAAAATGTATTCAAAAGATATCTAGGAGTTAGAATCAGTAAGTCAATGATGGTATGGCTGTGAGAAGTAAGAGAGGTCAAAGGTTTTGAGGTTGAATTATTTTATGGATCTGTGTCATTCACTGACTCAGATCATGCTGCAAGAGGAACAATTTTGATAGGGGCCAGATCATGAATTTAATCTGAAATGGCCAGATTTGAGATATATCAAGATGTCAAAATAGAAATGTCAGGTAAGTAGTTGGATGTGTAGGTCTAGATGTTAGAAAATAAATCTGATAATTATTTTCATGTATGTAGAGGATATATAAATTTGGACATCATAGGCATATTGATAATGAGTGAGTTTTCTAGGAAAAAAAAGCTAAGTGTAAGAAGAGATTCTAAGATTAAGTCTTGAGGAATGTTTAGTGATGGCCAGATATAGGAGAATGAGTTTTCAAAAGAAGCAAAAATTGCCTGAAAATATGTAACAAACTAAGACATAAACAGTATTGATTACCCCTTAGAAGCTGAGTAAAATGAGGACTAGTAAATGTCCTTTGGAATTAGAGCATAGTTCTAACTTTGAGTTTCTTCAGTTAAGTATTAGTGTAGAATCCAGATTAGAGTAGCTTGAAGAATGAGTAGGAGGTTAGAAAATGCAAACAGCTGGTATAGATAACTTTAAAAAGGTGACAGTAAAGAGCGTAGAGGTAAAGGAGTAGCTCAATGGACCTATCGAACTTGAAAAATTAATTTAAATAGGAGAAGGCTAACATGCATGATAATGACAACATAAAAAAGTTTAAGATAGCAGCACCAATCACGTGCTGATAAGAATGGCTTTTCTTACACTCTAATATTGCCCCATATATCTACTTCTGAGAATCTTTTAATTACTTAGTTTTGTTCTGATTAAGGAAGGTTTCACTATTCCTGTATGGTTGACATGTAGGACCATAGGAAAATGCATATTGATTTTTTAAAAGGCTACTATCTACTTATTGAATAAAAACAATCAGGCTTTTTCTTTTTGATATATGAAATATTTAGATAATCAAGTAAGCATAAAGATGAATAAATGTTTCCTTATGATTCTAATCCATGGCATGATTCTAATCCTAAATAACTTTACAAATACTTTTGACCTTCATAGATAAAATGCATGTCTGAAAAATTTGATTACTGTCATTATCACATGATTAATAAAAATAGAAAGATAAAAAAATTAAAACTGTCTTCTAATATAAAAATAGTCGCTCAATGGGATTTGATGTGGATTTCATTAAATCTGTATAATGCTTTAGGTAATAAGGTCATTTTAACTCACATTGGTGTAGTGCTTGATAGTTTCAAATTGATTTTCTACATAGCTAATTTTAGCTTCCAAACAGTTTGTTTTTGTTTTTAAGAAAAACATGGCAGGCAGGCATTATTTTATAGATATGAAAACAAAGGCTCATTTTGGATCAATGACTTATAAAAGATGATAGGAGTAATTTGGACTCAATGCACTGACACCAGTCTAGTCCATTTCCATCATAAGTTTCTATTTGTACAGGATATACTGCACTATAAAGTTATAAAAGAAGGTTTTCTTTTCTTTTCTTTAGATTAATCACATGCACACAAGCTTAAATTGCTAAATCCAGGAAACGTTCCACCTAACTATCTTTGTCCTAGTGAGAATACACACCATGGGACTGTCTTTAATCAAAGAAAGCAAATTGTAGAACATGGACATATGTATGTCATGTTCAATTTGATTATGTACATGAATCAGACTATTTCTAAATGTCTCTCATCCTCATTTCATGCTGAGTAAATGCATGCTGATATAGGCAACTTTGATGTGAAATGCTGACCTCTTTATTCTCCAGAAATCAACTCAACATAGTAGTTAAAATTACACTAGTTAAATTTAAAACATTAAGTAGAATCAGCCATGGTTAATAATAAAGTTTCCCTTTGAAGGGGCCATAAGTTAGGAGGCAGTACTTAAACACTTTAACTTTGGGGTTGAACAATGTGGATTTGGATTCTAGTTCTACAAATTTCTAAACATATGACACTGTGTAAATGAATCTAAATAACACTAACAGATTGAAAATACCAAGAGGTATGTCACAGTTCTAAATGTTTTCCCATACAAATGAACACTATGTAGAATATTTTTTACTTTTGTAGTTTTTTTTAACTGCATAAATGAGGGAAGGTAAATGTAAATTCTATTAGCTTTTTAATATATGCTAAAAATAATTTTCATATCATGAGTCACATTCATAAGAAATCAGCTAATTTTTATGATATACCAGTATAAATATTTCTTTCTCACTTTAATTGTTTATGCAAGATTGCTCATTAGGAGCCACCAGAATATTAAAGATGTCTTTAAAAATAAACTACTGAAAAAAAGACAAAGTATAAATACAAGTCATTTGACTTCATAGTAAGTGCCCACTTGTTATAATCACTGAATAAGCAAAGGAAATACTAAGTATTTCTGTTGTAGGTACACTATTGTCTTCAAGGGCATCTATATCTATATGAAATGGCAGGATTGGTGCATGTTTCTAGATTAGGTTGACCACAGATCATTTTAATTAGCTACTAAGTATAGTTAACATCACAGATCATTAACGAAGTTTCCACAGCTATTGTACTACATGAAAACTGTGAAAAGACTTGTTATGAGAACATTGTTTTTATTACCTAACTTAGCAGTTATGGACTAGAATTTTGGATAAGGGAGCTTCTTACAGCAACCTGTGTACTTTTCACAAAGTCTCGTTCAGCCCCCTTTTTATCTAGCTTTGGAAATGGTGAGTAGTTTTATTTTTTTCTTCTAGGAGTTTAGGGGTATATTTATTTTTCTATTACCATAAGTCTATAGTAATTACTATTCACAAATTTCCTTTGTGTTAGGAGTGGGGCAGCAAGGGGCACTTTATCTATTTGTCAATCACCATAACATCCTCCCCCCCTTTACTCTCCTCATTTTCAAAGGAATTCTGTTAGTGTCTGTCCCATCCCAATCAGGCTTGTTACAAGCACTTGGACCTTATTACAACAATTTGTGACCTTCTAGCTTTGCAAATGGCCCTCTAAAGTCTCCAACTTATCTTGATCTCCCACTTTTTGTTCATTAGCCCTAAAGCTAGCAGAGTAGTTAGAAACTGTGTCTTTCTCTAACCTTCGCTTTTCTTCCAACTTTGTAACTCAAGCTTTAGCCTCTAGCTGGGCATCGGTGACAGCTGAACTACCACAACAGAGGCCAGCCTACTGCATGGCAATTCATTTTTCTTCTTTGCCATGGTGCCCTTTGCACAGTTCCTCAGACAGACACATCAAACTAGCCCAGTTTTCAGAGAGGTTGATGGCCAACTCAAATTTACTCCTTTACACTTCATTTCCAAAAACTGTTTCCTCAGTCTTCTGCCTGGCTCATCAATTTTTAGTTTAAAAATTGGCTCCTGTACATGGAGGACAAAGGGAGATAGAGGAAAGATGCAGACCAATCCAGATGGGTAGGCATTACAGTTAATAAGCAAGGAAAATTGCAAGGCTTATCTTGGTGGCCAGAAGATTAGCAGATCTCTGCCCTTTCCACCTGAATCTTGAGTTGATATAGAAGCCTTTAATAGGACTCAGTGGTGTGAGTCCAGACACATTGCTCTTTCAAAGCTGCATCCTTGAAATGGCTCCTACTGTGGGAATGGTGAGCAGAACTTTCATTCCAAGGACAGGAGAAAGGTCAAAGAGCCTCTGAATGCCTGGGTCCAGCTCACAGGTTCATTGGTGGTCATGTCCTGTCCACTGACCTCTTCCAACAGCAGTACTTAGTATTTAGTAGTGACAATACTGTGATTTATGGTACAACTGATTATAGTATGCTAGTATCTATGCTAAGCACCTCATCTATTATTTCAACTGATTCTCATAGCAGACTTACTTGGTACGGACAATTATTATTTCCTTTTTCAGGTGAAAAAATAGCATCTAGTATATCAGATGTAGTAATGTAAAAAGCTTTCCTGGGTCACACTGCTGGTAATCACATGGTATTCAAAGCCAGATCTATTAAAGTTTTGTCTGTGAAGTGGTAGGACTGGCCTTTAGTTGTATAATATTTACAATATTTACAACAAATCAGTAATAATAATTTGGGTGACTATAGGAGGACAATTCTCTTTGCACCCTTACACACAAACACATGAACACTATGAGAGTAAAATAGTAAACATTATAGTTCAGAATTGCAGTGTTACTATATTTGTGCTGGTGTGAACTTTCTTCCTCTTCTTTAACCTCTTAAAGTTTTGGTAGGTAGGCGCCCAGGAATATAAACACAAGGTCAAATAGTTTTATGAAATGTGTCAAAATGTGATTCAGACTACTGTCTCCTTTCACTCTGACTCCCTTCCCTCACACTGTCCTTAATATCAAGGGTGAGTGGGAAAGAGAAAGAGGGCACCTCAGAGGCCAAAAGACTGTGACACTAATGAACTGTAGCTTCAGGGCTGCTACTTGGAAGAGTCCCTTCCAAAGCCCTATTTCTACTTTTATATTCAAAATTTTATCCATTTTTTTTTCTTAAATAGGTGGGAATATTTCTGGAACCCATACCTAGTGAAGTAGTAAGAACTTGACTATACATAGCATAATTTCAAATCAGGTAAATAAATATGAATAAAAAGTGAAATGTATCCCCAAATTAATCTGACATTATAGATTTATTAGTAAATTAACAATATTTGTCTCTTCTGCTGAAATTAATCCCCTTGAGGGCAGAGACTTTGTTTTATCCATTGCTGTAGCAGATTCGAGTGTTCACCTTATTATTTTTTAAAGAATGAATAGACATAAGCCACAATATTGATAGGCAAAGCAACCTGAAAGAGTTGGAATTACTCCTGACCTACAGAACTCAACAGAATTAAGATTATATTAGCATCTATAAACAATGAATATCTCTTTAGTTCAGAGGGGGATTGGTTTATCATGAATGCTGAAAAAACAGCAAGTGTTATTTTGATTATTTCCAGGAATGATCTAAGTCCTCACCTATGTTAGACCTTAAGAATGAGGTGCTGTAGTCTTCAGTGAAAGAACAGTATAGTCCTAATGGATATGTCTTGAGTTTTTAGCCCGTCATTAAACCTTCTGTTCTATTAACTCCCTTTGGAATGATTTAATGCCAAACAGGCAGCTTTTGTATTACCATGTAAAATAACTGTTGTGGAGATAGTATGAGTCAGGGATTTGTGATTATGATTTTTTTTCTTTCATGTAGTTTGGCCACAGGAAATATTAACATCATTATAAGTGTTTTGAGTAATTCTAGTTGCAGTGACAGTAACATCATTATAAGTTAATAAATTGTCATTTTGGTTATTTTGCCATCCTTTCTGGATAGATTTGCTGGGCCTTCAAAAAAAATCAAAATCTGTGTGGTCTTTTCCTAACACCTTTCCTTATTACCATTTTTATCTTTCAGTTTAGTTGATTTCTACTGAGAAAATCATAATATTCATTTTGTCTAGAGCAGAGTATGAAGCAGTTATATCTACATTAATTCACAGAACACTCATTAGAAATAGTGTCATCACCTCATTTCTGTGGATGAGAAAAGGTCAGCAATATATGCTAATTTATTCATGATTGAGGGCTAGTAAGTATGTTAGACATTCACTCATCCAATTTATTCATCATCTAATATGAACTAGACACTGATCTAGATTCTTGGGAGACTTCAGTGACTCAAACAAAGTTTAAGTTGTAGCTAAGGAAAACATATGTAACTACATAGCAAGTAAGATGGTAATATATGCTATAAAACAAAACAGGTAGACAAGGGTGAATATAATCAGGAGTTCTGGTGGTGGTCAGTATAAGCCTGATCGAGAAGAGGCATTTGAAAAGAAAGAATTGAAGAAGGTGGTGAGATTAGCTCTGTGAGTATCTGGGAAAAAAGTGTTCCAGAAAAGGGAAAATCATATGCAAAGAGGCCAAGATGACAAATTATCTGGCATGTTCCAGTAACAGCAAAGAAATGAGTATGGATGAAGTCAAACAAATGAGGAAGAATTCTTGAGGATTATTTTAGCCCTTTGTCAATATGTCAGCTTTCACTTTGAGTGAAATGGGAACTACTAGATGGTTTTAAACAGAATGACATAATCTAGACTTTTTTTTTTTTTTTAAAGAATACTCTGCTGTGGTGAAAATAGACTGGAGGGTGGGGTAAGAATAGAAGCAGAAAAGACATCTTAGGAGCTAGTATAGTAATGCAGCCTGAGATTCTGCTGGCTCATATCAAGATGGTAGCAGTAGAAAGAGTAAAAAATAAGTAAATTTTGGATATATTTTGAAAGTAAAGCCAACAGAATTTTCTGAGGGCACATTGTTTAGAAAAAGAGAAATAAAGATTGGAAAGTTTTAGGCCTGAGCATCCAGAAGGATAGGATTGCCATAGAAATGAAAAAGACTGTAGGTATAGATAGAATTTTTTTTAAGAAGCAATTTTGAACAGGATAATTTAGGATGCCTATCAGACATCCAGATGGAGAAGTTGAGTAGAATTAAACATATAGTTTTGGAATTCAAGAGAGAAATATGAAGTAGAGATATACATTTCAGAGTTTAACATATAAATGACACTCAAGGCCATGACACTGAAGGAAATCATGAAGAAAGGGAATAGAGACAGAGACAATAAGAGGAACAAGCACTGAATCTCAGAGGCACTTCAACATCCAGTAGAGAGGAAGAACCCCACCAGGAGTCAGAGAAGCTGTTACAGAGGTTAGAGGAAAACCAAGAGAGTGTGGCATCCTGGATGCCAAATGAAAAAGGTGAATGAAATCTGAGGGTGGCAGACCATTTCAAATGCTGCTGGTAGATCAAAATGGATAGAATGAAACTGACCAGTGGATGAGCCACTATTGAGTCAAGATGACCTTGATAAAAGCAATTTTAGTGGAGTGAGGTGATTGCAAAGCTGGCTAGAGTCAAGTGAAGAAAACAAAAGAAAATTTGAGGAATTTTGTAGCAAAGACAGTGAGAGAATGAGGCCGGAATTGGTGGAGGAAATAGGATCAAAAAAGGATTATGTGTTTTTTTTTATATGAAACATGTAAGAAATAATACCATGTTTTTATGATGATGGGAAGTGCTCCATAAAAGAGAAAATTTGTTTGCGAAACATTCTTGAATGTGTTGCTTAAGAGGGGAATGAGATTTATGGAATGTAAAGAGTGGAGCATGGATAGTTCATCCAGGTAATAAAATTAGTAGGAATACCAAATATGAGTACAGAGTCGTAGGTAGCTTTGAAAGTATCTTCTGGATGAGAGTCATCAGAAACATCTTCTGACTGCTTCAATTTTTCTCAAAATTAACAAGTAAGTTCATCAGGGAGAGTGTGAAGATCCAGAAGTTGCTGGTTTTAGAGGAGTGAGAGGAGCAGACTACAACCTAAATATGTTTTCCAGGTATCATTCAAAGCTCGTTTGAATGATAATGCATTTAAAGTGAGACCAGGCAATATATTCATGCTCACCCTTCCCAATGCAGTTTCAAAACATGCAAAGGTTTAGGTTTAACCTGCGTAATGTTTAGCTTACTACATCAAACAAGAAAGGACTAAGGGACCCGAGATTATGTAATTATGAAATATAATTTAGGTAAGAGGGAAAGAGAGGACACCAAAGTCATTCATACATTCTTTTATTTATCAAGTATTTTGAGCATCCTTTGTTAACCTTGCTTTGTGTTAGGTTTTGTGTGAAATACAGTGCATAAAGCAGACATGCTTCCTACTTTCATGGAGCCTACATCCCAAATGAGAAAACAGAGCAAAAAAATAATACAATTTTAAATGTAGAATTTAATAAACTATTAAAGAAATAATTTAGGTGTTGATGTTGAGGAAAAAATCTGTATGTTACACATGCACATGTCTGTGTGTTTTCATGTGCTGAGCAGTTAGTTTAGGTAAGAAGGTAAAAGAAGACCTTCCTGAGAATGTGAAAAGATGAAAAGGAACTTGCTAAGTGAAGAGCAGAGAAAAGGTTATTCATGGTAGACAAGAGCACATTGGCAAAAGCTGAAAGGCAAGAAAAAGCTTGCTTTTCATATTTAAGGAACTGAGGAAAGACTAGTGTGGCTGGAGCACAATAAACTAAAGGGTGTTGCAGGATGATTCAAAACAAAATCAGGGCCCAGAGTGAAGGCAGAATTCAATTTCTGGTCTATCTAATGCCATACTAATTTCCTTTCTATTCTACCATGTTCATCATTCCAGAGTCACTAATAAATGCAATTTTTCAATTTCAATTTATAAGCATTGATTTCCTGCAAGAATTATGCTGTAGCACTTACTCTACCTGGTAGTAATATCCTCCCATCTCCAAGTCTCATGCTAGCTCTTTAGCATTCCTTTGTAGGCCACAGCTTTGGTTTGTTTGTTCACTAGAATAACTGGATACATTAATCTATGCTAATGTATAAACAACCCCTAGTGGCTCTGGGCATTACCTCTCTCCTGAGCATTTACATTTTAACAGGGATTCTAGTGACACAAAGTGACTGTTAGTACAGACTTTAGACACTGAGCAGGCCATTTGAGTGTGATTCAAATACACTATTTCTCTAAAATCCTTAGTTTAGGAACTTGGTATTCCACCAGAGACACTAAGAAATATATACTTAACGTGGTGCATTTGTCCTATGCTGGTCTAATCACATTGATATTTTCATACTTATACATTGTGGTATAGTAACAGTCATTGGACATGGAGCTATCCACAGATGAACTGTCTATACTGTTAATGTACTTTGGCACATATGTGATGTCATTATTTTTCAAACTTCCCAAATCATTCAGGAAGAATTAACTCTACATATGACATTTTATTCTTTTCTTGTACAGCTTGTTGTAGTCCTTACAATTGCTCAAGAAGAATATAAATTTTTCAGATGGGTGTATTATGCAGTATTCATGGTTTGTAAGTGAAATTGGTGGTCTAAAACACTAAAATAAGAAAAGCATTCACAGCTGTATCAAATATAAAAGTATGTGTTCCTTGCAAATAGGATATGTAAGTACAGCTAGAAACTTGTTGGACATATAAATTTCTGTGCATTGCAAGTACTGAATAAATGTATGAGCAGGTAGATTAATAAAGTGATAACTGATTCTTGGATTGTTTAAGCTGTTTTCTTTCTGCAAGGAAAGCAACCTAAGTAAACAATTGAATAGATCCCTAAGGCCAGTTTAATCAAATTGCGTGCTGTATGTACAGAACGTCCTCAACTTATCCAAGTGCAATGGAAAAAAAAGACAATTGGACTCAAAAAAAAAAAAAAGAGATATAATCAGCTTTTAGAGATGATGAAATAAAATGAGGCAGGGAAGATCTATGAGGAAATGTATTTCTGCCTATTTTTGTGTACTGTTGATTTCTGTGCCCTATATAATGCTTGGGTCATCGTAGTTGCCCAACAAATATTTACTAATGAATAAATATTGAATGAAAAGGAAGAAGCAGAAGAGAAAAAATAAGAGAAAGGAGAAGAAATGATAATTTAAATAATAATTAGTTAAAGTTGGGGCATGTTTAACTTTTTTCTGCCTTGAAGTTCTCTAAATATAAAACTTAAGTAAGCTATCAATAACACTATTTTTATCTCAGAGAGGAATATAGAACTGCAGGCATTTAAACCCCTAGCCAGTCTTACATAATCTTTAAAGATCTAGTCCCTAACAACTCTTTACCCCCCTAGTGCCACCCTGAACATTATATTATTTATTTCATCTTTGGGACTTTTGATTCCTCAAATGCTCCAATTCAGTCACATGTTGTGTTGTCTTGCTTGGGTGCCTGTATTTTTTTTTTTCTGAAGATATCTATTTGTTCCTCATCTTCACTTGCTTAACTCCCATGCATCTTTCAAAAATTGATGAAGAGAGCAACTGCTCTGCATGTATTCCATGCCCCTTATGGTCTTGCTTGCTGATTTAACTTTCTCATCCAACTGGGAAAGCATTAAAGGCACAGATTGTGTTTTTATTTCTATATACCCCATGTTTAGCATGATACCTAGCACATAAGAAGTGTTAAATAAATATATAGGTATATTTATAATATGTAAATATATTTATATATATTTATCATCAATAGTATATTAATATATATGATAAAATTTTACGGGCAGAGGAAGGAGGTCGAAAAAAGTCTTTGAGAACAGTGAGTGATAATCACCAATTATATATATGACTTAACTGAAGTTTTTATAGTGCTCTGTAACTGAGAAGAAACACCAATCCTTCACAGTTCAAAAATTTTATTCAGTATCAAATGTCTTATTCAGAACAAGCTATTTGAGACTTAATCTTGTTTCCAAGTAGAGTGATCTGGTTTCCTATGCTTCATGTTTGCATTCATTTGATTATTAATGAACGATGAACAGAAATAATTCTCAATATATGAAAGTATCAAAAAACAAAAATTTGGACTAAATATACAGTCCACAAATGAGAACCTGATATCTATATCTATATCTACATCTAATCATCTATCTATCTATCTATCTATCTAATCTATTTATCTATCTATCATCTATCATCTATCTATCTATCTATCATCTACCTATCAATCTATCTATATCTATATCTATCTTTCTGTCTATCTACTATCTATCTATCTATCATCTATCTATCTATCTATCTATTTATCTATCTATCATATATCTATATATAGAGAGATAAAGTTAGTTTTGAGAAAATGGACACCAGATTCTGTTTGCAGAAAAAAAAATTAACAACTTGATATCTAATTCATATTAAATTAGAGTTATATAAAATAAGATTTTTAATTTCAAGCAAGTTACAATAAAATTTAAAGAGCATAGCAAAACAAATTGTCCCAGGTCATTTTCTCAAGTCTTTAATAAGTCCAGACTTCTCTGAAAATCCTCAAAGGATCTTGAATTCTAGAAAGGGTGGCAGGACTTTTTGGCTTTTAAATAATATAGAAGCTGTGATCTTAAATTATAGTAAACACAACTTAAAAGAGGGTCACTGAACTGCCTCTCCATTCTTTTAAAACCTCTTAGCATTTTGCTTCTTTCTTACAGTAGTAACTTACTTCAAAGATATTATAAATATTTGCATATTTGTCTTAATTCCTCTTCCTGAATAGAAAATCTCTCAAAGGCTCAAACTGCGTTATCTTAATCTTTTATTTCTAGAGGATAAGTGGATTCTTTTGTAGATATTAGGCTTTTAAATATTTTTTTTTTTCTGACTGAAGTGCCTATAATGCTAACTTCTAGTGATTTATTATTAATTAAAAATGACATGTGTTTATTAATACTATAGTTTGGATGTCAGGTTTTGGTCAAGTGTTTTTTTTTTTTCTTATTATTTCCATAATTATTTTACTATAGAAAAATTGAACTGTACCTAACGCAATGTCTAATGTTAGAAATATTCCATTTTAGAGATTAAATTACAATTTAAATTTATTCATATTTTGTACCTTTCTAAGGAAATTAATTTAATTTTTGAGTGAGATTTTCTCACATGGGAGAATAGACTCAATACCTTTTAATATCTCTTTCATAGGCTTCTATGGATTTGTAAAAGCTAGACCCATTGCTTACTGCCTTTGAAACTGTTGCCAGTTCATAAGGAGAACAATTACTTCTTTGGGAAGAACAATGGTGTTAGATAATATCCCTAATTCTTGTCAAGGCTAAAGGAAACCTAAATTTTCAGAATTGATATAGATTTGAAAGAAAAATAATTCTGTGCTGGATATAAGGAAGAAAATAAAGCCATACAGATCTTTCAAAGATTTCAGAGGAAAACTATTCAAAAATCTGTCAGTACAATGACAAACTCATTCAGAGATAGAAAAATATTAATTTCCTATATAAATTGTGAAGTAAGTATGCTTGATAGCTGTATTCTTCTCTAATTTGAATGATTTTCAAAATGTACTAATATGAATTTCCTCTTGAGGGGTCATTAAGTCAGCCAGACTGAGTTATAGTTATGTAGCTTGAACAGGTGAAAAGTAAATGATTTGGAACTTTCACTTTCCTGGAGCAGGTTACCCATAGAAAATTGTTAACCAATATTCCCATTAGAGTTGCTAAAAAATGAAATGATGGGAAAATCGAATTATAAGTAATCAAGTGCTCTGTGTCTCTATTTCCAAACTTCTAAAGCTATTTATAGCCGTGTAAAGGTATGATTTTAGCTCTCTGTGAGTATGGAATGTTCAGTTAGCTTAATCTCAAATGATGGATGTGCCTCATGGATATCTAAAGGAGCCATCATGATATTCTTCACCTTTATTTTTCCTGAAGGAGCCATTTATGATTTATTCACATATATTGCCCTATTCTAACTATCAGACTTGATAAGCAAAAGGTAGGTTTTTGAAAGACCAGTAAATATAAAGCTTATACAATGATAAAAAATAACAAACAGAGTGATTTGTGATTTCAGAAATGGTATATTATACAGTCAAATTTTCCAACAAGATAAGATTCAGAGCTTTTGCCCAGAGATTTCTCTTCTGTAAATAGTGGGTTATACAAATTATTAGCATTCCAGAATCAAGATATTTAGAAAATGGATTTGAAGGATTATTAAATATGGTTGCAGCTAATCGCTTCTAAAACTTTTTAGAGTGATTATTTTCTCTCCAGAAGCAAAACTCAACCCCTTAAGGAAGTGCTTTCTGATTAACAACATATGAATTGTCTGCACTTAAAATCTTACTAATTTAATTCAACTGATGGAGAAGAATTGCTGAATTATAGGACTTTTAAAAATGAGTAAATTTGGTACATTTTGTTCCATCAGTAGTACTCAAGCAAATGTCCTGGAGGATTTAAGGAAAGAGATACAAGATAGTTATGTATAGTATAACATTTTATGTACACATTGGGAGCTTGAATTAAAACTGCTAGATGAGGATCACACCCATAGGGGGTGAGGGTAGGAGATTTTTCAGACAGAGAGAATAAAAAAGGTAAGAGATAAAGTATAGTCAAAAGAACTCACAGATTAGGCAATCAGGCAGCTTCAAAGCGTCCAGAAGCTACTTTTTTTGGCTACCACAAAATAATACTCAATGTATATTCAATGTGCTTTGAAACAGAGAATGCTATGACAGATTCTGCTTGGAAATTTTCAACTGATTCCTTAAAGTCGCTCTTTGAATAAATAAAGCTGTGTTAAATACGTTTTTCTGTTTTGATTGAGGAAGAAAACATGTTCCCAATTCAATGTGCTTGCACTTGACGTGATAGAAAGAAAATTGGATAGGAAAAATAAAACATGGCTGAATTTTTTTACCCTAACAATATTTTGACTCTTTGGGTCTCAGTTTCCTCATCTGCAAAATGAGGATGGTAAATGAAATTATACCTAGATTCTTTTCCAAATGCACTGTTAACATGGTTATCTAATTTTGCAATACAAGATCAAAACACTGATAAGTGGAGCAAGTGGCCAAATAAAAACTACATCAGTTATATTTTCCAGAGCAATTTTTCAAATGTAGTAGATATCCACTAATGGATCCTGAAAAGAACTTAATGTATTCCAATTATCATTTATCAGGAAGAGATAAAATAGAACAGAAAGTAGAGTGCATGGCAATGTAAGGACAAATATTGTTTCTTGACGCTTTTATTGTGGTAGTTTACATATTATATATTTATGTGTGCGTGTACTGCATCATATAAAATATATTTCTTATTCTCCACAGACATCAACAATATTTGTAAGCCACTTATTTATAGTGTCTGTTTGGGCTAAGGAGAAAAGAGGCTTTTACTCACCAATAGTGGGATCATGATAATCAGGAAACTGATGACTAATAAACTGCATTGTCATTGCTGAAAAAAAAAATAATAAATTCAATTTAATAAATATCCACACATTAATCAATCAGTTATTCACCAATATATACTTCATTAGTCTTTTAATAGGTTATAGTGAGTGACTTATTTTGTGAGTGTAATTATACAGCATGAACCACAAAATGATGATTATAAGAGAAAGTTCTAGAAGGAAAAATGTATCTAGAGTGAAAAATAATGCTAGGTACTTCTCTAGAATGAATATATATATATATATATATATATATATATATATATATATATATAAATTTCAAGTGCATTTAAATAAAAATTGCATTGAGGTAAAAATGAGAAGGCTCTTGACATAATGAGAATGTAAACTAGCCGTAGGATTCTTCCTGGCTTTCTCTGGTTAAATAGTTGGTATTGGTCAGAAAGATCTTTTTATTAAAGTCCTGTACATTACCTGGGATTTAACTTCCTCATCTTTAAAATAAATAGTTAATCCCTGAGGTCTCTAATAGTTAGAAAGGTACATGCTTATATGAGATTCTATCCTTAGTTTTCCACATTTAAAATTATTTAAGTCACTTTTATTTTGCCTAATCTATATTTTTAGAACCTTTTATTAATTTTCATTACTTTTTTTTTGGTACCTTCTCTAAATTCCCCAAATTCTTCTAAATCTATACCTTTGTAATACATTTGCAATGTTTCTCTAGTAGAGTTTCCACATATAAATTTTCATTATTGGGAGAGAAGAAAATTCTGAAGTAAAGGAAAAAAACTAAAAAAAATAATAGTATATAATAGTTCTCTGTCTTTTTTATGTGAGTGTGTGTGTGTGTGGAGAGAGACAGACTCAACTTGATCAAACTTGAATCAGGCTCCTCTCAGTCTTCTTCTCACCTAGGCCTTGACTTTGGTCCCTGTCCTTGCTATGCCAGCTGTAGCAAGAATCTTGCTAAGTCAGTTTAGTGAGATTTTCTAACCTTTGATATCTGATCACCCTGTTTTTAAAATTTTTTAATTAAATTTATTGGGGTAACTCTTGATATCTGATCACCATGGCCAGTCTTCAACAAGATTCATTATAAATCTGGTTAGCAAGAATCTGCCCCCAGTCTTGAGGTTTTTACTTGAAAATTTTCTATCCACCAATGCCTGCCCTTGACTATAAATACCCACTTTTTTTGTATTTGGAATTGAGTATAATTTCACAATGAGTTCTCTTTTCCACCATTACAATAGTTACTGAATAAAATCTGTTGTTACTACTTCACTGTTTGGCTTTGGTTCCTTCTAAAAGTATAATACATGCTTCAGCAAATGTTCAGAGCAAGGAAGACCGTTAAATTCAACAAAACTGAAAAAGGTACTAATCTATTCCTGTTGAGAAATACAAAGAAATGAAAGCTGATTCAGTAGAATAGAATTTCTGTTTACACTTTAACACTGTTTACCTCCTGTCTTTGCACTGACAAAGAAGACTTTATCTGAAAGTATTGCTCATTTTGGTTGTGTAGGGCAAGTTTTTGAAATGCAAACCAGTATTCCTTACAGACAGCATTAGGAGATAGAATATTTCAGGAAAACAAAGTGAAAGCAACATGTTTATTAAGTGGATATCAAGGAGAATTAGGAAATGTTTTTCTTGCATTTTAAAATAGCAATCTCGTCTATCTCTCGGTCCCTGGCTGGTTTATTCTCATAGAGGTCAGTCACCCGGCCTCCTAATGAACAATTGGCTTGACTAGTCAAATAAATTTCAAAGATGCTCAGACTCACTAATTTTAAAAGTAAAATAAAGATATTTCCACTCTATCCCACTCAGAGCAAGGAGATATACACCTGTTCACTTGTAGCTATTTCCTTTTTCTTCAATTAGAACTTTCACAATGGTACCAGAATCATCATTTAAAAGAGAACTATGTCATTCATATGTCAGTAACTGTAAGGATAAATACCATAGTTGTTAACATGTCATGCTAGCATATGTTGTCCTTCATATGCCCATCATACCTTTTCAGTCTCAACTTATACCACTACCCAGACAGCTACCTTGTATTCTCAGACTTACTGAAGTACTTTTCATCCATAAGCACACCTTTATGCTATAGCTTAGAATGGCCTTCACCTTTTCCTTCTTTTTGATATCATACTAAAAAGACTCTCATTGACCAAACTTTGGCTCCTTTGAACACTCCTATAAACTAGGTCTTGACTTTTAACTTCTGTGTTCATCTCTGCTTCACCCAGTTTTAAGAAGAATACTCCTGTCAGGTTAGAATGAATTCCTCACACTAAATATCTGATCACTAGTGATATATAATCAAATTTCTCATTTCCCATCACCCCCTAGGTGACCTCTGATTATTTCGGCTTACCTTCAGGAAATGTCTTATTAACTAGATTTAACCAGAATCCTTCCTACTCCTGTCATTTCCTCCTAGTAATTTTCCATCTTCTGACCACTATCCTTCTCCTGGGCTATGAATCTCCACTTGTCCCTACTGTATTTGGAATTGAGACCAATTCTAATATGAGGTTTTTTCCTCTATTGTAATGGTTTTTGAATAAAATTCATATTTATTGCTTTAATTACTGTTCTTTTACAATGTTAATAATGATCCATCTATTCGTACAAATGTCACACCATTCAATCAACACATTTAAACTCTTCATCTTCCAGGTGCCAGTCATAGACGTTACCAAGAAGTGTTAGAAAACATTGTATATAATTATGAGCTAGGTTGATTACTATAAATCTAGGTAGGCATTTTGAAGGCAGATAAAGTTTGGAATAAATTTAAGGAAAAACATATAAGCATTTTAAGAACTAATAGATATATTTGATATTACACTTCAGAATCACAGAATTAGTATTAGAAATAAATAAATCAGTCAAGGATTTACCTGTGACATTTACTTATAAGAACACCTAGCATATATTTAGATGATGGAGTTTGTACTTTAATGTAAACCTGCTGGTTATTGTAGAATTGAAAATGCCTTTGAATTCTTAAATCTTCTGATCTACCACTGAGACAGAACCAAGGGAGAGAGGGCCAGCTGAGCTTTGTCCCAGAACTTCAAAAGATAATTTTAGAAAGATTGATTTGTAAAAGTTTATTTTGTGTTTTACAAAGTGAATGCCTGAAAGGACATCTAAAAGCCATTTCTCTGTGCAGAGATAATATGTAAAACAATTTTTGAAGAATTTCTCCTAAATACCTATCAAGTTCAATGTTGAAGATAAGCAATCTACTAAATACTTATCGATTATACTGAGATGAAATTTTATTCATTTTACAATGTATGGGTTTACCTCCTCAAAATTTTGGGATTCTATATTCCTTTGCCAAAAAGCCATTTTTGTGAGAAAATCAATCACAGTTCCTTCTCTCTTTTCAGAGATTTTATTTGCATTGACTAATATCTTAAAACATTGGTTTTTAAGACTCTAATGAAAGTGAAGATCTATGTCTCCTTCCCTAAAGTACATTTACATATGTACACAAAATCAGAAATCCATAATATTCACTTTAGATATTTATTTTTATTATGTACGTTGTTTTGTTTGTTTTTTGTTTTTTAAGAAAAGATTCCTTTGATGAGAGGCACACAATGTTCCTAATGTGAACAAGCTCAATGGGTTGAGTTGACAAAACCACCTACCAAGCCTGACCAACCTGTATTTGTACACTCAGGCAAGATGTAGGAAAGCAGGGCAAGATAGTATTAGAAATAAATTTTACATAGAACTTACCCTGGCTGTGGGTTTGCTGGTCTGTCAAAGAAAACAAGGGTGATCTTGGAAAATTTTGAACAGGAGCTATCTCACATTGAGGCCAGGATAACTTTTACATACACTTTAGAAACTCTCCTAAGTCAGCAGTTTCAGAACATTTTTTAGGGTTTACCAGAAGTTGTAGTCTTTCAATAATGCAAGAGTCTGTATGTATGTATTTGAGATAGCTAAGAAATGTTCTGCAAAGTACTGAACCTCTGACTGCTATAAGGATGGATTTATTACATTCAGAATCACTCACAGTCAAAATCATTGCCAACGTACATTTAGCAGTTCTTGTCTGAGACTGTAAAACTGAACTTAGAAGGAGTCTGTGGATATTAGCTAGGAATAAGAATGCTGAGGAAGGAATGGGATGATGGGAGGCAAGCACAAGAATTTATTGGATCTCATGAAGTATCTTAGAGCCCTTAGTCAAAATAGAATTGTGTATATGAATCAGGCAAACACCAGTTTTTGACCACTGAACCTTTGTATCGCTAAAGTGAACCATTAGTGTGATTACCATTTGTTTTTATGAAGGCTGTTGATTTTCATGTTAATCTTAAACTCTTTTACCTTACTAAAGTATTTTATTATTTGAGTTATTTTATCATGGTATCTAGTTTCTATCATATCACCTACAAATAGAAATAGTTTTCAATTTTTATTTTCATAATTTATCTTGCATATATTCATTGGTTAATTCATTCAAGATAATATTAAATAGAGCAGATGGTGATTTTTGGTTTTCTTCTTGATTTTAGTGGGGATAAATTTTATTTTGCACAGTAAGGTACACGCATTAGTGTTGTGATATGTTGACATAATTCATGATGTTATGGAAGTAACATCATTCTTTTGAAACCTTCAATAAGAAATGGGAGTTGTATTTTTCAAAGGCTTTTTCATTATAATAAAGATAATCATGTGATTCTTCTCCTGAGAACCATTAATATGATGAAATATTAATAGATATTCTCATTTCAAACCAATCTCACCTTCTAGGATTGAAATGTGTTTGTCATGATGTCTTATTTTTTAATAAAGTATTAGAATCTGCTAATAATTTAAATTTTCAAAATTAAATTATTATCCATAAGCAATTGTGTGTGTGAAGTTTTCACTTTTATGTCATCTGTATCAAGATTAGGTATCAAGTATCAATCCCGTTCTTTCATTATAAAATAATTTAGAAGATTTTTCATTTATTTTCTATGCTCTGAAATAATTTATATAGCATTGGAACTACATGGTCTTTAGAGGTTTGGTAAAGACTTTTTCTTATTTTATTTTTAATTTCAGTTTTATTTCCTTGTGATTAGAGAACATTATTTCTAATATCTTCACTTTATGTAACTTATTGATATTTTTGGTATTTTAATATAGAGTTAATATGTTTGCTAAAATAAAGTATATTGATAAGAAGGTGGTACTTGATACATGTGTTGATAAGATCTACTTTATTGATTGTGTTTTGACTCTTTCATATCCTAATCTTTTGTCCGTTCTCAGTCTTTTTTTGGGAATGGTGTTTAAACTCACCAATTATAAAAATGGCTATGGTATTTGGTGCATAAATATTTTTAACACTAATATTTTAATTGTGGTTTATGACTTTTATTATTTAAAAGTGTCTATCTTCATCTCATTTATATTATTTTGTCTGATATCAGGATTATTATTGCTGCTTTATTTTTGTTTTTATTTGCTTGGTTTATCTTTTCGTATGCTTTTGCTTTTACCATTTTAGATCATTGTATTTTAGGTGAGTCTATTGTCTATTACATAGTGTTGAATTTTGTTTAAGAGCTTGAAAATTATTTCCTTTTAATGGACAAGTTAAGTTCATTCACTTCTACCTACTCTTACATTTCTCCATGTCTTTTCATGGCTTAATAGCTTTATTATTATTATTTATTATTATTATTATTTTAGCTCTAAATATTATTCCATTATCTGGAAGTACTACAGGTTAATTATTTATCAATCAACTGCAGGACATCTTTGTCGCTTGCAAGTTTTGGCAATTATGAACAAAGCTGCTATAAATATTCATATGTAGGTTTTTGTGTGGATATAAGTTTTCAACTCCTTTGGGTAGATACCAAGGCATATGATTTTTGGATATGTTTATATCAGATACATTTTTTTCTGTAAGAAACCATGAAACTATCTTCCAAAGTGGCTGTACTCTTTGCATTCCCACCAGCAAAAATTCACTCATTTTAATTTTAGCTCCACATCCTTGTCAGAATTTGGTGGTGTCAGCATTCTGGATTTTGGCCATTCTAATAGGTATATAATGGTGTCTTGTTTTAATTTGCATTTCCCTGGTGACAAATGGTGTAGGGCATCATTCTACATGCTTATTTGCCTCTTGTATACTTTCTTTGGTAAAGGATCTGTTAAGGTCTTTGGCCCATTTTTAATTATGTTGTTTGTTTTCTTATTGTTGAGTTTTATGCATTCTTCGTATATTTTGGATAACAGTCTTTTATTAGATGTGTCTTTTGTAAATAGTTTCCCCTAATTAGTGCCTTGTCTTCCTATTCTCTTTGTATTGCCTTTGGCAGAGCAGAAGTTTTTAATTTTAATAAAGTACAGCTTATTAATTATTTTTATTCTTGAATTGTGCCTTTGGTATTTTGTCTAAAAAAGCATTGCTACACCCAAGTTTCTCTAGGTTGTCTTTGTGTTATCTTCTAGAGTTTTATAGGTTCAAATTTTACTTTTAGGCCCATTATACATTTTGAGTTCATTTTTTTTTTTACCTGTATAAGGTCTGTCCCAAAATTCATTTTTTTTTTAATGTGGATATCCAGTTGTTCCAGCACTATTTGTTAAAGTAGTACCTTTGCTCTTTTGTATTGCTGTTACTCCTTTGCCAGAGATTAGCTGACTATATTTGTGAGACTATTTCTGGGCTCTCTATTCTGTGTCATTGATATGTTTGTCAATTATTTCACCAATATTACACTATCTTGATTATTGTAGTTTTATTGTAAGACTTAAAATCATGTAGCATCAGTTCTCTAACTTTGTTCTTTTTTTAAATATTGGGTTGACACCTATGGGTCATTTGCCTCTCCATATAAACTTTATATCAGTTTGTTGATACCCATATAACTTACTGTGGTTTAGACTGGATTGCATTGAATGTATAGATTATTTTGGTAGTAACTGACATCTTGACAATATTAAGTATTCTTATTCATGAACATGGAACATCTCTCCATTTATTTAATTCTTCTTTGAATTAATTTTTTAGAGTGTTATAGTCTCATTTATGTAGAGTTTATACATATTTTGTTAGCTTTTCCACTTCATCCTTCACAACAAAGTGGCAGAAGAGTGAAGAGAGAGAATTCATAAAGGATAGCATGAGGGTTTTTTAGGAAAAAGTCCTCTAAATAGAAGGTATATCTACCTTCTTTTCTCAAGCTCAGTTGCCTGGCTCTACCTAACAGCTATGAGGCTGAGAGGTGTAAGTCAGTAAGAAAAGAAAATGGTTTTTGTTGAACGCAGTAATTTCTAGCATATGGGGGAAAGAACAGTCAGAGGAAATATAAAATGTCAAATGAAGGAAAATAAAATATCACTTTCTTCCACCTTGCCCCTACCCCTAAAATCATTCTCTGGAAAACTAAATTAGGTTTTAATGTTACTATTTTTCTTACTAATTACCTTGAAGGAAGCATCTAAATTTTTTAAATAAAGCATCTTTTAATTTCTGCTGACTACCTCAAAAATTATTACAAGAGATCACATTTGTTTAAATTTTTTAGGTTATAGCAATCTATATGGTGAAAATACATATATAATTTTATAGACTTAAAGCTTTATTATCTAGCTAGGAATATGTCTGAAATGATGGGGTGTGTGTGTGTGTGTGTGTGTGTGTGTGTGTGTGTGTGTGTGTGTGTGTGTTTTCTCCAGGTAAACCCTATGGCCATCATAAAAAATCTGAGATAAGACATAGCTATAGGAGGTTTGTCACACTTCGTGCATGTAAATGCTTCTTATGTCTACTTGCTTTTGCTGGCTTTATGGATACAAAGACAGTGCATAATGCCTACAAGTAGGAAAGACATTTAAAGATTAGAAAAACTGAGTTATTACTGTAATCTTAACAAAAGTAATTATGGATGATTTAATTGTCTTTTTGATTTCTTAAAGTATTACTGTTAGTGGATGACCCTTGTTAGCAAACAAAAATACTTTTTAATCTCCCTACAGAAATGGACATTTACTTAACATTAAGCTGCAGATAACATCAGGAAGTACCTGATAGATTTTACATCAAAGACCCTTTTTCTTTATTAGTGGCCACATCATTAATATATGTTATGTAAATGTCGTGCTTTCCCAGACCTTATAAAATATTCATTAAATATATACAGTAAATAATGGACAATTGCATCTTCAATGTTCATACAAAAGTAATATTCAGAGATTAAATACAATCACTTTTTAAGGCAAACCCATTTTGATTGGACTCTTCTTTTTCATCTATGTTTTTTATTTAAATTTCCATTTTATTATTCAGATATTCTGATAATTTACTATTTCATTTTAAAGTGTAATTTAAACCAACTGCTTCTTGTTTTGCATAATTTAGTATTAAACCATCAAATTTACCTATATGAAAATCTGACAATATTATATATCACCCTCCTTGAAATGTCAGTAGTGTTTGCCCAAAGGCAGAGACTGTTGGTTATTAAAAAAAGTTATGGAAAGAAAAGGCATTTTATACAAAATTTTTAAAAGATTAAAATACTGCATAAAATCACACCACTTCATTTTTACTCTCCCTAACACGTCTGCACAAAAGAAAATGAATTTGACACTTATGGAAAGTACTAAACTGAAACACACTGGAGAATAATATAATCTAATTACACAGAAATGGTGGTTGGCATGTCATTGCTTTCTTTTTGGGACTTGAAGGCCTGTCAGTGGAGCAGGACAGATGAAATGGGTGGGTGTCCAGTCACTTTGATTTAGTCCTATTGCTTTCTTGTTGTGGCACCCTGAAAAAATAACTTAAAATTTCTGTCAGGTTTTTTTGTTGTTGTTGTTTGAAAAATAAGAGGAAGAAGGACAGACATATTAAAGCCACATCCATATTTAGCATTCTGTAATACCTCTTTCTTCATCTCATTGTCATCATCATCATCATCATCATTGCTAGTCCTTTACCCGTTTAAGATTTGGTTCTGTTATCTCTATTCTAATTCTGCCTTCTCTTTAGTCATTCTTTTCTACCCACGTTGGCTTTCTGAGAGTTTTTTTTTTTTAAGCTTTCCAACCATGATAATTCCCAAAAAGAACCTTTGCTGGTGATGTTCCTTCTGCTGGAATGTTTTTTCCTCAGATAACTGCTTGGCTTGCCTATTTCAGAATATCATTCACATATAACCTCCTTTGGGGAATAATTTTTTTATTATTATTTTTACCACTGCATTTAAATTGAAACTCATTCTTCTTCACCAGGACTCCCTTTTACCCTTTCCTAGTATTCATTCATTCATCCATTTATTCATTCATTTACCTATTCAAAAATATTTATTAGGGGCTTGGGACATACCAGTGAACAAAATGAACCTCTGCCTTTTAGGGGCTTACATTCTAGAAGATGTTGGGAATTGAGAGGAAAACAAAAAATAAAAATGGACACATATTTGCATATATTTAAGAGCATGTTAGAAGGTGACAACTATTATGAAAAAATAAAATTATTATAGATTTATTATTAAAATATAAAGAAATGTTACATTAGGATAAACTTCCTTGAAAAGAAGTGTAAGGAATATATAATTTCCAGGAAAAATAGTGACAAATACCCATTTTCCACTTTAAAAAAATTTGTTTATATAGGGTTTTTTTCATTTCATATTTGTATTCATATTTTAAATTAATTAAATTATTTTAATTAGTTTCAAGTATATAGTACATTGGTTAGACATCTATATAGTTCATAAAACAAGCACCACAATTGCTCCCTCCCTCCCCTTGCCCTCCATCTAGCCAACATATTAATTCTAACTGCATTTTCTAAGCCGTGATGCCCATCACCATGACTGTCTGTCAACTACTAATTTGTACTTCTTTAACCCTTCACCCTATTCTCCCAGCTGCCCACCCCTTTCCCCTCTGTTCATCACCAAATTGTCCATCATATTTGTGAGTCTGTCTCTGGTTAGTTTGTTCTTTTTGTTCCTTAGATTATGCATATAAGTGAAATCATTTGGTATTTATCTTTGTCTGACTTATTTCACAAACAGTATTAGATAACTGTCTTTTACATTCCAATTAATATATTTATAAAAAAATATAACATTTTTATTTACAACATCAATATTTGAAATAAGCTTGGAATTCTCTCCTTTAAAAAACTTAAATTTAGGATGAAAATTTTAGATACCAATTTTAACATATAAAAGTTGGGTATCTAACCTTGCAAAATTCCTTTAAGGAGCAACTTAACAAGAAAACATTTTTAAATCCATGCATTAACTTGATCTGGGTTATAGATCTATCAAGGAAACAGATTGGTAGGGGTCATAGTACTCCACAGCCAGACACTTTCCTTTGTGCTAATTGCTTCTTAGTTATTCTTCTCTCTTAACTAAAAATTTGTACTCTCTCATGAGTGGACCATTGATGGTTGCTGAATAATAGCATAGATATGTGAGAAATGTTTATTTTTTGAATGTACAAATAAATGAATAAATCTTAAATTATCTTTTGACTTACAGTTAAACTCAAGTGAATAGTTCTTAGTTCTTTTATTTTTTGTTGGTAGTTTTTCTTTCTACCAGCACTCACATTTACAAACATTTCCTAAGATGTTTTGAGTCAAGAGTCAGAAATAGTCTCATGGAAAGGTGAAGGGATTCAGAAGTACAAATTGGCAGTTATAAAATAGTCATAGGGATATAAAGTACAGCATAGGGAATATAGTCAATAATATTGTAATAAATATGTATTGTGTCACATCAGTGCTAGATTTATCAGGGGATCACTTTCTAAGTTATATAAATGTCTAACCACTATGTTGTACACTTGAAACTAATATACTATTGCATGTCAATTATAATTGGAAAAACAAGGCCAGCCTCATGAGGAGCCATAGTATGGACTACCTCCCAAGGAGTCAGATGAGGTGGCTGCCAACCTAGAATACCCCTACACAGGAATAATAAAATCCTTTTAAACTCAAGGTAATAGAACAGTACTAAGAACAGTGGTAAAACTGGATTTTTATGGAGTTTGGTAAAGATAGCCAGAGACCCCTCCTTAATTCTCTTTGAAGCTTTTGGTACTGAAGAGGTTGAACTTTGGAAGACTGAAAAGAATGCTGAATCAGAAATTAGGTTAGAAAAATCTTAATCTTCACTCTTGCCACCATTCTTTTTTTCCCCTAACTAATACATTTCTAACACAAATGGAGTGCTCCTTTATTTTGTCTTTGGATACTACAGACTCTAAATTTCTATAAAATTGACATTTAGAAAGAAGAATCCAACAATGGTGGTTGGGTGCCTTCTAAATTAAAAAGCGTAGTTCAACACATTTATATCAGGATACATGAAGCTCAATAATCCAGGCGAATGTCAAACATATGCCTTCAAGAGTTGGATTTCTACACAGATTATTATTTTCTTAGAAGGGAAACATCATGTGAGTGTATAGGATGGGGAAGAGGTTGACATTTGGGAGTTCAGAGGAGGATTAGGAAATGACACTGTTTGAGGGAACAGTGTTAAACTAGAAAGATAGGAGAGATGACCCTGGAAGTTCTCTGTTTTGCTGATGGATTTCCCTCCCCCATAATGCTCTTTTCCTTCACTTCTTTTTCTCCTCCTTCCCCCATAAACCTTCTGCTAAGAGAAAGAAATGGTGCTTTCCAGGACATTAAATATTCTATTTATCTTTACTGAGTGATTTTCAAGAATGATTGATGGGACACAAAAAGAAATGATGGATATTAAAACTCAATATTACCAGTCAATACTTATTTGCTCTATGCTGACAGTTTATTTTGTACTTAATGAAACAAAAAGGAAAAATAGACATTTTCACCAATCATTTCTCAAGTATTTTATCATTTAGGGTAAACTGCATCTCTTTAGGTAAATGAAATACTGTTGAGGCCTTGAATACATGTAATAACATAGGTAAATATATCTTTCTCTTCTGTTATATTCAGAATATAATAATAAATGGAGACAACTATTAGAGTCTCATTCATGCGAATGGGTCATGGTAATCAGAAAGAGTCCCAAAGTGCTCAGATTTGTCATGGGAGTTACTATAAACATTAATATTTAGTCTATATCAGAATTTATATTCTTACTATTTACCATAAGAATTTACTCTGTTTTGACACCCTGATCAAGCAGTGAAAGCATTTTCTGGCATTTTATTAATTAGTAACTAACAGACAACATGCATCTTGATGCTGAAGGATTTTTTCTTTTAGAGATTCAGAAGATTTTAAAGCATAAAGTACTTGTGAATGAAGTGTTACTATAATATTTGCATATTTCTTAAGCCTTTTCCTTCACTTGATTAATCTTTATCTTATTTCTAAGAATTTCATAATACTCTTTGTAGAATACTTTACTAATCTCTTTAGTAAAATATTTCTTTTGTTCGTTGATTTTTTTCTAAGTTCATTAAACTTTTGTACACTTGAAACCTAAATAATTTTAACCAATAGCACACCAATAAATGTAATAAAACAAACAAAAGTACCCACAAAAAACATCATTAGCTTCTATCAGCTTTTATAGTCTTTCATTATACAATAAATGCATCAGACAAGGATAAAAGCTCTGAAAAGCAGAGATGGGATGGACACACTCTGACCAAAGGTACACTATTTCCATGGCCCTCCTCAGATCATCTCTATTTACATTAATAATACTAATAATTATAATAAGTTTTATAATACTATACTTTTTAGGACATTTTGGTTCAAGTAATATTTTAAACTATCTGCTCCTTTCACAATATGTATAAAATGACATAAATCTAAAGGCAAAGGGTAATAGCCTGGGTATCATAAGCAAGATTTATAGCAATCCTGACAGGCTAGAATGCTGCAACAAAACCAGAAAGATGGCAGGTAACAACTTAATATGAAAGTCTTGAATTTTAGTTCAAATAATCAATTTTACAATTACAAAAGTAGAGAATGAGTTGGACCTGGTATGACATCTGTTCAAATGAGAAAAGACATGGGGTGAAGATTAGGTCTACATAATTATCTGACACAAGATAAAATTTGAACAAGATGCACAGTTTAGGGCAGATTGTGACGGTGTTATTCACATTATTCACAAGACATGGAAACAACCTAAATGCCCTACAGTAGATGACTAGATAAAGATATGGTATATATGTATAATGAAATAATACTTGGCCATAAGATAAAATATTACCATTTGTGACAACATGGATGGATCTTAAGATAGTCCTAAGTGAAATAAGTCAGGCAGAAAAAGTCAAGAACAATATGATTTTACTCATATGTGGGATATAAAACTGAAAGCAACAAATAGACAAATAAGAAAAAAAAATTCACAGAAACTGACAATTTAGTGGTTACCAGAGAGAAAAGGGATGGAGGGAGGTAGCATTATGGGTAAAGGGTGTCAAATATATGGTGATGGAAGATTTCACTTTAGGTGGTGAACACACAATGCAATATACAAATAATGTATTATAAAATTGTACACTTGAAACCTATATAATTTTATTAACTAATGTTGCCCCAATACATTTAATATTTTTTTTTAAAAGAAAACAAAATCCACTGGCAGAAATGAAACGGTAGATATGGAGTGGCAATAGATTCTGTGTGTGGGAAGACTGCTGTGAGAAAGCTAGGTAACAAACAGTGAAGGCTTGACATAAGATTTCAGCAGCAGAGGTTTGAGAAATTAACAGAATTGGTAAATATCACAGAAAAAAATTGCATGAATTATAGACCAATTAAATGTATGTGGAAGAGAGTTATTTTTCTGGGTGGATAGGGTGATGCCCTTTGCTGAGAGGACACAGTAATGAAAACAGGTTGAAAAAGATAATGTATTTCCATACAGGATGGGTTAAATTTAAGGTTCCTGTGGGCTTGTAGTGGAAGGCATCCATCAAATAGTAAATGTATTAACCCACAAAATAGGAAATAAATGTCTAAGGAAATGTACAATTTTTAAATTTTTACCATAGTTTAGAATACACCTCAATCACCTTTTTCCAGATGAAATTTGTACTTTTCCAAGCTAGAGCTTCCCTTAGCTTCCTGTGTTTTCCACTCCCTGTCTGTGGTTTCTGAGATTATCACAAGACTGCTGAGATCCTGCATGACATAGAACATACAGGGCACCCAGACCTCTATCAAGGTGTTACCACATAATAGTTTCCTGGAAAATGACACTGTTTGCTCATGAATTTATCTTAAGATTTTTCTCCTTTTACCACCACCATTCTTCTATTAAAAGCTGTCTAATAAATAACAATCAAGTTTTTTTCCTTCTCCCATCAACCTTTAATTATCACATTAACTTTTTCTATATATATAATTAAAAAGTTTTACAGTGGCATTGATATATGTGAAAAATATATGAACCTAAATCATTAAAAATATGGATGCTCTAAGAAATTTAATTAGGATTATGTAAAGAATAAAGAGCTATGTCTGGGAATGATTTATTAATTGGACATATTTGAGTCTATTATAATATCCATAGTGAGTCATATAATGTGAAATCTAATTTGAAAATAATTGATGCTATTTCCTAACTCTAACTTTCTGAATCCTTCACGGGATTTATCACATATTCTTCCATGTAAGACTCTAATCTCCATTGCATATAGGATCAATTCCAATTCCATATAGTTTGATGTTCAAAAAGTTCTTCCTAAAATGTCAGACTGAATGTGTGTTTAAATTTCTATTAGAATGAATTTGAAGTTCATAAAACTGTGAACTCCAGTAGATGATTTCCTTTCCACAGCTTTTACTTGGCCTCAGGCCATGTCTTATTTGCTTATTTCCTTCTATATCTACACTCAGCAACATTTACTTCAGTTTTTCTTCTTCTCTGAGAATTTCCCCAATCCTTCCAAACTTCAGTGCTTCTAATTACCTTCAGAACTTATACTCTGACTTCCTTCTCACTCCCTTCATAAGTATATGTATACCTGCATTCCCTGTAGCTTATAAGAAAGAGGGAGGTGAAAGTGGCCAGAAATGAACAGGAGATAAAGGTTAGATCTTGCCTACAAGTTCCTGGCACATCACATGTCAGGGTTAATTCAGTAAGGACTAAAGAGATAGAAATAATATCTGAAAAATGAGGATTTTAGTTATCAGAAAGACCAAGTCTTAGAATAGTCTGAGTAAAATTTTCCAGAGCCCACTTCCTTATCCTGTTTAATGTTCTAAAACCTGTCTGCTTTCCTTTTCTGTTTGCTTGGTATCATGAAAATAGAATGATTTCTTGGACTCCAGAAGAGACATTTCTGGTCATTTGAAAAAGAATAACCCTCACTGAAAATTGGCCATTCTGGTTCTTAAATTATTCTTTCTTTACAGAAAATATGATTAGGATAAGTTAGTCTCAAGATTTATTATTCCCATAGTGTACTCATAAAAATTTGTTTCTGAATCTGAAAAACAAAGATCTTGAATCTGTCAAGATGCCTCTAAAATGATATTTGTGGCTTTTAGTTCAAGGGCACCCCTCCAGACCAGTGGACTCAGCCGGAGGCTGACGCATCAATATTTTTTAAAGTTCTTCAGATGATTTAATGGTGCATTTGCTATGTCTTCTGAAATATGATAATGCCATGTTTAAGAGAGGAGGGCAGCCTGAAATGTTAGAGATTGCTTCTCAATTGTTTATGTAAATAAAACCTCAAAATTAAAGAGAGAGCTATATTTTTCATATGAAGAAAAGCTGTGCAAGTAGCATAATTCCTTCTGCCCTCCCCAAAGAGCCTCATCCAGGGCCATGTCCTCTGGGAGTGCTTGATGGATGCCTGGTGACAAAATGGCACTAGGACATCAAGATGAAGATTGCAGTTGTGGATGCTTGACGACTTTGTTTCAGAGAATAAATTAGAAGCACATTAGTCAGAAGAGCCACTTAACTTTAAGTATATCTACATCTAAGCTGAAAGAAGGTGCCCATGATGTTCTTTCAGCTTTCCAGAAAATAATAAAAATGATTAAATAAAAGATTCATCTTTATCCATAACTGGAAATATGCATGTTACATTTTTTTATAGCTCCTCAGCAACTCCTTAAAGATAAAGCAGAAACAGTTCTCCTCTATTTGAAGAAAATAATGCAATTGAAAATATAGCACAAAGTTCAAATCCACAGTTCTCACATTGAATAAATGACGTTGTCTAGTACCAGTGTCGGTATTATAGGATTGATTTATAAGGGTATTTGTTTGTTTGTTTGTTTGTTTATAAGTTGTTGGCCTAGGAGAGCAGAATTTGGATTCAAAGAAACATAAAAAATCACAGGCAAACTATGGGTCTACTGAGCAAGGATGTGAGTGCAGAGAAGTAAGATGAATGAGCCAGGGCAGGCAGATACTCTAACTTGGCAAATGGTCTTTAAGGCTATGGGTTAGCAATAGCAACCTAAAAAATAGGATCCAGTCAAGGTAAATTTTGTACTTAGCCCTCAGCTGTTCTCTGAATTTCGTTGGCTTTATTGGTGTGTGTGGATTATCTAGAGAGTGAAGGAAAATGTTTATATAGATACAGAGTCCAAATCGCTTTATAAAAGTGAGAATTAAATGAGGACATGTAAATAACAGACTTATTTCTGCTCCCAGCAGGTACTTCATAACTATTATTATTATTACATATGCAAGAGCCTAAGCTTACTAGAAGTTTCTTGTACAATGATATATTTAATGGTACAAGTAAGCGTTTATATTTTAAAAAGTTACTGGTAAAGACCAAGTCCTGGGTACTAAAGGATGACTCAAGCTCCCTGTAAAGCCATCATTGTGAAACCCATCGACTGCAGCCACTGACTCTGAAAACCCACAAAAGTAATATTCCTTCCAAGACCATACAGACACGGTCATCAAAGCTAATAAACATTTATTGGAAAAGATTATTGGGAAGCTTCCCAGAGCTGTTTTCTCCCAGGGACATATGTCCTTACCAGAGCCATGCTTTAAAGGTAACTCTATCACCCATCATATTTTAGGTTGAGAAATGACCAATAGGGGACAATGTAAGTGGTGGCACTTATGAAACAAGAAGTTGGCACTTGACAGCCATTTTATTACACTTTGAACATATTGAAGAAATAAATCTTGAAGGTAGTAAAGAATTTAGATTTTTTCGAAATCCTAGTCTTGGGAACTCAAACCCTGTAGAGACTCAGAAGATGGATTCTAGGTACTGAACACATCTGAATTGCTGTGGGCGTCAGCAATCATGGGTCTCCTGGGCTTTGGCGTGAAGAATGACCAGGACAACAGCTTTTGACTGAACAAAGCTGTTACAATCTTTGTGTCACCTTTAGCAAAACAAAGCTAACCCCCTATTTTATTACTATTGCTTCTGATACTTCAAATATCCAAAATAAACTTTGATTAACTTATATTTATGAAATTTTGCTTTGCGATGGTCTAAGTTCTGAAAAAAAAATTCCCTGTTCACATTCTTATGATATAGATTAGATAAGCAAGTCTAGCCATCCCGGGGGTTATATAAATGCAGGATATCAGTGGATACTATTTTTGGATGTACATTGTATTATCTATGTGTTAAGGTAGGGAGGATTGATAATACAATGAAATGTTTATTCATTATTTGTTGTAACTGATTTTTTTTCTCCTCTTATTCTCTAATATATTGTTCTAATTATCAGGCCTATTTTCTGCCCTCTTTGATACCACAGTCTTATTATTGTTTGGGTTAATTCACAGAATGCTCTAGCCCTTAGCTTTCTCAATGTGAAGCACTATATACAAAATGAGTTACTGCAAATAAGACAAGGCCAGTGCCATAAATCTGTCAACCTCATGTTCAGGATTTTTTTTTCCCCCAAATAGCACTATACACTTTCTTGATATTGCTTTACGCTGAAAAAGGGCAAGCTTCTGTTAAAGTTAGGTATTTCTGAATCTCATGTTTCAACAAATTCTCAATAATGTAAAGGAATTGGGAGTATTTAGCATGGATCATTTTGAAGCGATTTTAGTGGGGATTCACTGTGTGTGCATTAAACAGGCATTTAATGTTTAGTTGGTATGAAAAGAAGAATGCATTTTACTTTGGAGTTAAGATTTGGTGACAGCATTCTGCAGTTTTCTATACTCTACGCAAGAACATCAAAGAATCATAGAGCAGCAGATGTTGATATTTTCTCTAGCAATGGAGCTAACCTCCAAAGGATTGACACTTTCTTTTTGTGTATCATCTAAAGCAGAGCCAGATGCAGCAAATGGCTTTGGCCAAGAGATCGGAAATAATTCAGAAGCCAAATATCCTTAGGAGGATTTGAGTGTGTCAAGCATGGACATCTAATAAAATACTGGACTTTCTAGCTCTATATGAGAAGAGGTAACATACAATGAATGAACAAAACTAATTGGAACTGCATCTAGAAGAGTTCATTTTTAGTATACAATGGTCAGCTTATTATACTTAAGTTAAACTCCCCTTGTAAGGATTTTATATGAGTCATGTCATATATTCTCCTGATATTATAACATGGGTATGATTAGTCTCATTTTACAGATGATGCTAAAGAGTTTCAGAAACAGGTATTATGTGGAAGAGTCAGGATTCATTCACATAAACAACTACATTATTTTCATTTTGGGTAAAGCCACAAAATCACAAAGGATTTAGCACTAGTTCAAGCTTGAATAATATTGTGATTTAATAGGAATTATCATAGACAAGACATACATCAGGAAATGTATTAAAATGGCATTGTTAAGTTGGAAATTGAATTACAAACTAACATAGAAATGTCCACTGTCCTTTCAGCTTACCTAAATCAACTTAATTTTTAGACTTCCATGGAATTTTCTTAAACCCCTTTTGAACTTCGGTAGGAACTTATTGGACTCAAACCATTTTGACTAGTAAAGCTTGAATTGCTCTATTGCCCTGAGAAATTTATAATTTTTCCAGCTATACTGTGAGCTTCTTGTGGGGGTGGGCACCACACACGCCTTTTTCTTTTATCCCAGAGAGTAAATTCCTGCCTTTAGCTTTTAAGATGTTTACAGATCAATTGACTGCCTGGCTCTAGGCAACCTTTGATTTTAAAGAATGCCCTAGAGTAGGTCCAGGGATTTAGATATTTACACCAAGAGGTAAGTAAACTACAAGTAACACACATCAGAGGCTAAGGGAGCTATCTCAGAGGAGTCCCAAGAAGTTTGCCTTAGGGGAAGTTAGACTTAAGCCACAGTCTTTATTCTCTTTATTAATTGAATTTTATCCATCACAACACAGAGTTTAAAATAAATAAATAACTTGAAAGGAAATATTGAGAGATACTTTTCACAGACCAACAGTAGAGTATATTTTATAGAGAATAGCACCCAAACTCTCTTAATCTGAAATAGGGTTCATAGAGAGTAAGTGAATGGACTAAGTGATAGAACTGCTTAGTCAGGTAGGAGACTAAATGCCACTAATCTCTTTTAATGAGGCATTTGATTCTAAGTCTCATGATATAGTCATGATGATGCCAAAATAATCCAGCAGATAAAATTGTAGTTGAGTACCTAAGTTATTGGTGATGGGATCAGCACACACTCTGAGAGAAGTGGGGAGCCCTTAATGTTTTTCCAGAGGCCATTTAGTATAGCTTCTACTGACAAAGCTAGATTCAATAACTTGATTGATGTCAAAAATACTAACTCCATGGAGGAAGGGATTAGTAAGCATGTGAGCTTTACAAATATGGTTGTATGTTAATTAGATGAAATGCACCCGAGGTAATTCATCAAAAAATAAGCAAACGAGCTGAAATGAAATGGTTATAGAATGTCTCTGTTGTATATGGAAAGAAAAGTATTTTATAGGTGTTAGATTGGCAATCAAAATCGGTCCTTATTCAATGCCATCCTACATATAAACCAAGTATCTCATAACACTCCAACCTGAGGAAAGCATTATTATTCCCCACACAGGCCATAAATCAGTATGGTAGAAAACAAATGCCTAGGATTTTTCAAAATCATTATAGCAACTAAATCTCTGAGCAGGCATCTCCATGGCAAGTGCTTTTCACACATTCATTTAAATTATTATAGCAATTCCTGTGACCGAGACATAATCCTCACTCTATATATGAAGACGCTGAGGCTCAGGTATATTGTAACTAGCACATTACCTAGCTGATAAAGGATCAAGACAGAATTTGATCTCATTTGCTAGTTTCCAAAACTAGTACTTTTAATCATTTTATTATGGTTTATTTACTGATTCTCTAAGACATTTTTGGTTTCTTTATAATTTTTTTCATAATGATGACTTTGCAACTGTGTTAATTAGATTCATGTGGAAAAATAGTCCACAAAATAGATTACTGTTTCTCAGTCTTTCTAATTCTCAAATTTTTTTGCTTCATATATAAACTTATTCACAAAAAAATTAATGCCTTTTTGTTCATGATGAAAAAATAATAAACATGGGAGAGTGGATTCATTTGTAAGAGTCCAGTATGCTACAGGGAGTGTCAGATGTTTTAAATGTTTTATAAAAAGTGATGTTCAGATATTGGAGATATAGATGAATAAAAATTATTAGAGAATAATGGTTATATTATTCTTTGTTATTATTATTATTAAAATTTATTTTGCTGCATGATATATTGTGGAAACTCCCTCACTATCCCTTCAAGAAAGTTGAGAGAAAACATATACATTGAGCTTCAATACATAGAAGAGGAAATTCTTCATGATGGCCAGGTATGTCTCAGTTACAAATAAGAATATCATACTTCCTTCTCCTCCCTATGTTCTGCATGTCTCTATATATCCTATAGTATAGTCTACAATCCTCAGCCACTGAAGAGATTTTGCTGAACCTTATCTTTTGTAGTTTAGAATATGAAAATTATGAGCCCTAATATTTCACCAAAAATAAATATTGAATTATAATATTGAATATGCATTTTCAAAATACGTGCATACCCCCAGAAACTTTTGGTAAGCCATCCTTTGTCCCCATGAGTACCAGGAAATTGGCCAGCTCCTCAATACCAAGATCATTAGTTTAAATATACTTTTGAACAGCCTAAGTTTTCTAGAACTGCACTGGAAAAGGATAATACACTTTGATAAATATTCATCTTATTTGACAAAACTGAATGACTGTATGCTTAAATATAGGTTAGTGATACAGTATCAACTGGGTGCATGTAATGGAAAAAGCAATATTGACATGCCTATTTATGGATTCAGAGTGTCATATAAAGCATTGATTAGGTAAAGGCATCCTAAGTATGATGTAGATAAATTAGAGAGTATGTGACAGCCAAGATAAATGGACTTTATTAGAAAAAAGTTAGAAACTTCTTATTTTTAAAAGAGAAATTCTAGGGTTATCCTGAAGCTGGGGACACATTGACAAGATGGCTCTGGCAGTGGTTACATATTTTATTTTTTTGGAAGGAGGAGTAAACACAAGAGCAAGAAATTTAAATTACAGAAGCACAGATTTAAGTCAACTCATAACTATTATATTATGGCTAGAATCATGCCTTTATTTAAAAATATTTTCAGAAAATATTAGTAGATTTGAGTAAAAAAGAGATAATATATTCCACAAATTTCAATATGGAATCATTACATTGTACAATCTCTCAGGGAGAGACGTCGTTTAAAATAAAAGTATCCATATATATGTGTGGGACTTTCCCAGCCAGGTATCAGAAGCACAGAGTCTACACCTTCAGCCTGGTAAGAGTGTTGACCAATATGGACTGACCTGCCTGGTTCTGTTGGTGACCCTTGGGGTTGAAGAAGTAGTCAGCTTCTGGTTTCTATGAAGGGAACTGAAACATAAGACCCACTCAAGGTCTTCCCATTTGTTTAAGGAATAATTTGGAGACATTGGTAACCCTAATCCTACTGGCACATTTGATAAAGTTATTTATTTTACTTCTTAAAAATTGATTTATACTTTGTTAGAGAGACTTCATGGCCTCTTCTTCAGTAATGTGTTTCAATCAGAAATCCAATCCAAAGCCTTTAAGTGCAACTTTGATTCTTAAGTTGTTTTCCTTTGTTTAGAGTATAGATTTTTTCTGGAAATATTAAAATAAAAATAATACAATTCTTGAATGACAGCTTAGAAAATTAGCAAATAATGAGAACTCAAACAATTTTTCAAAATCAAGAATTAGAGACCTATTTCATTTTGTTACTAAACAGGCAATCAGGCATGTCAACAATAAAAAGTGGTCCACATGAATGATGATGAAATGTTTATTAGTCCTCAAGAGTTGGGAGTTGAGATTGGTGAGTGAAGCTTCACCCAGGTGCCAAGTCCTCAATGCAGAATGCCAACGTCTTAAAATGCTTGCATTCAACTACTTATTTGAAAAAAAAAAAAAATTGTCCAAAGAGGCTAAAGGCTTTGGTTAGGGACATAGAAGCTAAGCAGTGGCAACACTGGAAGCAGACACAAGATTTCATGGCTGGTCTAACATTCAATCAATAAATTATGTTAAATTAATGGATAGATGCCCTCAAAAAAGTGGGCCTAAATTTTAGAACAGAAATGAGTGAAATCCAATCTTAAATATTGTTGAAGGAAAGTAGATTAAGACAGGGGTAAAGCTGGAATCTTCCTAACTCCAGAATTCTCAGCTCACCATAAAGTCATATACCAGAATACATAATAAACTAATATAAACACTTCTTAAGCATTGGTTTTAGGTTAGAGTAATGCATGGCCTTTTCAGAAGAGTGTTAAGTACATTTATTATAGGTGTATAGCTTATTCCCCGGATAGCAGTAGCTCTAAGTAATGTACATTTTGGAGGTGACAAATCTCTTTTTACATCCTATTACTCAGTAATGCACATTTCACCCAGGAATACACAGGAATTAAATAAAGCGATGCAATTTTAGAAAGAACACAATACTTGGGATCAGTGGATGCCAGGCAGGTCTCCATAAAACATTTAAAGAACACTAGAGCAATATGATTTCTGGAGTAATTTTTCTTCTGACTTCATACAATGTGTTTTAACACAGAAAAGCTTTTTACAATAAAGTTCTGAAAGAACAATGGTCCCAATTAGGAGACAGTTTTCAAAAAATCATCAAATTCTAATGCTCACTGAGCTAGTTGGCCACATGTAACTCTAACTACAACTTAACCAACATTTTAATATTCTATCATCTTTAAGATAAAAAGTCAAATAAATGTATTTTATTGTATTAGGTTTTATTGAATTTCTTCATCATGAACACTATCCTGCTCCACTTTCACCTTTTTAAAAAGTAATGTAAATCACAAGATGGCATTTCACTTTAAATTAACATTTTTCTGTTTTTGTTTTTATTACTCTACACTTTCCTTGAGTTAATGTGAATCAGTATAACTTTCTGAGAGTAAAGAAAACATTTTCAACTGCAATTATACACACAGATACTTTAACTGTAATCATGTGATATATCTTTAGTCATTTGAATGAATAATATTTCTATCCCCATCCATTCACCCCAACTTCAGGCTTAAAAATGAATGGTATGAAACAAGCACATTTACATACTGTTAGGAATTGTATAGCAAGTAACAAAAGAGGGAAAATAATTTCAATTTACAACAATCATGGAAGGTTTACAGAGAATATAACATTTAAGGGAGGGAATGAAAAATAAATAAAACTCAGAAAGGCAGAAATGGTAGGTGGAAAATTTTTGATATATGTAGATAATGACTAATCCAAAGCATGGAGTTGAGATAGAAAAATGAACAAACAGATATCCATGGTGAATGGATATTTAGTGAGTAGTATCTATGTTTAGACTGTAAAAATTATGCTCAAAGCAATAGAGTGCTTTAATTCTAAGACAGTGGACTTTAATTTATACTAATATTTCTCAAATTTAAGACCTTGTGGGTCTCTAATAAAATATTTCAATGGTGGCATGAACATAAACTCTAGTCAAATTAAAAGTTGAGTGGTAACTAAGTGAACACTGTCATTGTAATAAAAATGTAAGCACATGCACTGAAACCAATGGCAAGTCTGGGTTACAAAGTGACCATCCCAAATAATCCAGAATGTGTTTGTATTGATTTATAAACTGCTATTTAAATGAATTCACACAATTAAAAAGAAAGCCCATAGAGAAATTTCATAGTGTGATAACAAGGACCTGTAAACTTCAATTTAAGAAGCACTGTCTCATAGTCACACAGAGCCCTTAGAGTTTAAACATACAATAAAATTGTCACTTTAGGAGAAATATTTCAGATAATTTACTTTTAGGAGACACTGGAGAACTTTTGAAATATCTTGTTCATTAAATTATTCTATTAACTAACATTTAGCTAAGCTCCTAGATTCCACCTAGATGTTAGATGCTAGAGAAACATAGGTGAATACATGGTTCTGCCATGAAGAAGCTCATGGTCTAGTTGAGAAAAAAAATTTTCTCTAAATATAGAAATAATAAAATATGAAGATTCAGTTGTAGAGAGATGGACAAAGAAGTGCCATTTAACCTAGCTTGGAGGCCAGAGAGAACTCAATGATTAGGCCAAGTGTTAAATATTAAATTGAAACTGTGTTTAAGTTTAAGCTTGCATGTGTGTATAAGGGCATGGGTGGGGCACTTAAGAAAGAACAGCATGCATAAATGTTCCTTTGATGTTGCCAGTGTGAAAAGTTTGAAGCAGGTGATGTTGGAAGCAAAAAATGAAACTGGGAAGGTAGACAGCAGTTAGATCTATGTTGTAGTAAATCGGTATTAAAAAACTGGTTTTATCTTTAAACCATGGAGAACTCTTGGAGCATGGGAAGCAAAAAATGACATAGTTCGTTTGAGTAAGATAACTCTTGAGGAGAAAAAGAACAGAGAGAGTGAATAGAATATTATTGTAATATTATTCAAAGTAGTGATGAGTCTCTGGGCTAGAATATTGGTGATGGAGTAGATATCAGAAAGATAAAAATTATATTTAAAAGATAAAATCAGTAGGACAATGACTGTAAATGGGCAGTGACTGGAAGTTGGAAATCAAGGATAAACTAGTTTTCCAGCATAGGAATACCTATCAATTTAGAAGGAGAGTACAATGAGAAAACATGGAAGAGACAGTGATGAGTTTAGTTTTTGACATGTTGAGAGTATAGGGCCTTTGGGATATCTAATTAAAGACCCTATTGGCAGATGAATACATAAAACTGAAACCTGAGCAAATGCTAAGGCTTAAAAATATTTTTAAATTTCAGCAACTTAATAGTTGAACAATTTGATGACCATCTTTAAATAAGTACAACTTACTAAATAATTACAAGAGGCTGAGTTCTTTCCAAAGTCCTTTAAATGAATTATCTCATTTAAGACTCACAGCAAATCTCTAGAGTACCAGCTAAATCCTCATTTTACAGGTGAGTAAATTGAGCATTAGTATTATGAGGTGAATCACACAGATAAGTAGGGTTGGACTCAGGAAATGTGACTCCTTAGAGTAACTACTAAACTATATGCCTTCTCTGGAGAAGTATGGGGTGAAATGAGCTGTGGGCAATGACAGAACCCTGGGGAACACCAACATTTTGTGTTTCATATTTATTATTTTATTAGAAGGTGAGTCTATTAGTGAGACAGAGATCAGAGAGATTCGTGGAGAACCTGGCTGCATAGTTTCATTGTGGTCAAGAAGACTAGGGACAAAAGCAGTGGTCCACTGTATAACAGTATTTGAGAAGGCAGTAAAAGGTTGTTATTTAGTTTGGCAGTTAAGAGATATTTATGAAAGCAGTTTCAGTAGAATTTTGGAATGTAAGGGATATTATACTTAGTAAGGTAGTGATTGATATTGATGACAATTACTCTTTTGAAAGTTTAGAAGAGAAAAGGAAGAGAGAAATTTATGGAAGAAGGCTGTATTTGATTTGTGTAGGTGCCAGTCTGCATGGTTGTGTACTTCTAAATCTTCCCTAAATTCAGTTTGTTCTAAATAATCCTTAGTGTTGTATCTGTTAATTTAGAAATATAATCAGTTATCACTACCTCTTTAATCCCATCTGGACTCAACTTGTCTCCAACATCTAAGCAATCACATTGTTTTGTCCTTGTCCATCTATGGTCTATTTTTCATGAAGTAATCAGAGTGATACTTAGAAAATATAAATCAAATTATGTCACATCTTTGTTCAACATCCTTCAATGTCCTCTTATTACACTTAATGTAAGGACATATTTGAAAGATCATAATCTTCCCATCACTCTCTTTTCTTGTCCTTTCTCATTTTTTGTCACAGTACTACTTATTACCTTTAATATAGATTTTTTTCTAAAATGTACATTCCATAGGTCCCTGCAGCTAGAACAAAGCCTTGCACAGAGTAACATTCAAAAATATGTGCTAAATGAATAGACAAAAAAAGGAAAGAATATTTATTGCAATGTTGCACATTGCTGGAAAATAAACAGGGCAATGGTATATTTTTAAAGTTTTCCTCAACTGAAAAATAATTTTCTATGGCTCTGTTTAAGAAGGCATATCACCACACTGTCAAATAGACAATATTAGGTAGCAGGAATTGATAATCAATAGGTTACCATCAGTTTACCAGGGTCCAAAAGCTTAAAAATGCAAAGGAAAGCTATAAGCACAATCTCTTTCTTCACATAGAAATATTTCAATAGACAAAACCTGCTATGGACCTCTAAATCTTCATTTATGTCAATGCAGAAGGTAATTATAAGAGTGATGATTTTGGTTCAGCTCAATACAACTCTAGTGAGTCTCTTAGTGCCGAGGGCTGTGCTAGATACCAATAATAAAGTGCTGTTTTAGAAAGGAAATGATGGGCTGACTGAAAAATCACATCTAAGATTGTTTTCAGGTCACACAGAGTGTGTTTTAAACCAGAGTGAATATAGCAAGGGATAAGAGAAGCAGCTTTTATTGATCTTGTTATTTGTATGAAAACATGATTTTCCTGTTTACCACAGTGTTCATTAAGTGCATCAGCTATTATGTAGTGAATTTCGCCAACACAATGAATATATTCAGGTGAAAATTCCCAGAGCAGCCCTTTTACGGAATGATAATGTCTGTGAGAAATACAGCAGTAATCCAGTCAGTTAAATGTCTGCCCATAGATTTGGGTATTGCTATAACAGTCCACATGCTTCCTGCAATTCCACGCCAGCTCTATATTTATCAGCTTATTTTCCCTATACAACCAATTTTATCACCCCTTAAACCCTGTAAAAGAGCTGGTAATTAACCTTTTCTTGTTACACTTGCATAAATGTGCCTCTGACACAATTTAGGATAGAAACAAACAAGAATACCAGCTTTTCTTGTGGGTTTTAATACTTTAAAGAAAAATGTTTCTTTTTCCCAACAATTTTCTGGATTCTTCCCTCTGAATGGTAGAGATCATATAGACTTTTTTCCATTGCATATGTGAAGAATGAGCTTGATTGGCTCAATTCCTCTGAATTTGGAATTAAATATTTTTAAAATTCTTAGAGATTCTTTTTTTCAAAACTGCCTTGCAGTCAGCCTTAATTTTCTTTGATAACTCTGAATTGTGGAGCCTTGTGTTCTTATTTCAACTCTAACCTATAGTATTATCTTTGGAGAAGCTAATTTAGGAAGTCTGTGAATTTGCATGGGACAAAAAGAGAACATCTTTATTTGTAAATAGCCTCTAATTGACAGTTGGCATTTCCGTCTCTCATGAATATAGTTAACTAACCTGTAGTACTGTAAACAGTAGCTGTGACTTTGTTACCAATAGAAATGACAGTTATTTTCAAATTATTGTGCGACTATCTCAAGATGTAGCTGATGATTGTCACTACTTTGAAATTACAGTACTTTTTTTTCTTCTAATTAATTTTATTAATGTGTTTTTAGAGAAACATTTACCTTAATGTATCACATTTATTAATTTTTGACATATTTATTTCAACATAATTGGTTTTCTTTGTAACTTGATGTTCTTAATTTTACTTTTAAAAGCATTATTCTGAGGAGGGATTCTATGGACTTTACCAGACGGTTAAAGGTATCTATGACTCAAGGGTATGTATCCTAACAGGTGGGGCTAGGGTAGCCTGTTTTTTTGTTGTTGTTCACACAAACTTAGTCTTTTATTGAATCTTACCAAGACTCTTACCAAGAGAATTGACAGTTTTCAGAATATTACTTAACACTTCTAGGTATTCTGATTATCGGTATTTTTACTTCTGAGCAATTCACCAAGAAAATTCCAGAGATGAAGTTTATCTTGTAAATCTTTTTCAGATCAATCTGCTCCAAAGATTGTTGGCAGAGTTAAAAATTCAGCCAGTCGTTTAGGGCTAAGGGTTCTTTTGAGCTTTTTATGACTGTACAGAATTGTGTAAAGGAAATAAAACGTCACTCTTAAAGATAAATGGAAAGAAATCCTTCAAATCCTCAGGAAATTACAACCTTAATGTTATGGTGAAAAATAAAACAATCTATTGGCAAGCGAGTCATCAACTCCAGCCAAGCAGCTGCAACCCAATGCTAATTTTGTTCTGGGTCGGAACATTGGGAATTTTTCCCCTAGGCTGATTTCATTCACAAATCTTTCCCTTCTCAAAATCTCTGCTGAACCTTGTATCTATGAATTCTGAATCTTATTTGCTCAGTTTCTTGTAACGATTCATATCTTTCAAGGTAGTAACCAATTAATCTCAATGGAATTGACACTAATAGATAAATGAGAGGTGGAAGAAACCCTTCACATCTATTTGTTCTTTCATTCAACATTTATTAAGCACTTGCTGGGAGTTAGGCACTGTGGGGAGAAAGGAAAATAAAACATGGTGCCTCTCCTCAAGGCCCTCTTATGCACCCCATGCCCCTCTTCTCTCTCTGCTATGCTACCCATACATCAATTTGGCATGTTTTAACAGATACTATAAGTATCTGAATTTTAAAAGTGACCTTAGAGTAAATAGCTATTTCTAACTAGAAAGGGTAGGACTTTCCAATGGGCCACATTCTAGTTGTCTGAAGGGAAATGGGGAGGGGTTGCACAATTGGGAGAATTTAACATTCTCATCTTCCTACTCAGGTGACAGCCAACATCCAATTGCTTAGTGCATGAGATCATACTGTACATAGTGTTTTATAACTTTTTTCATCCAATAATCTTTATCTTTTTTCTTCATTAAATGTTTACTTTATCAAAAATTTAGACTTCAAATATCCCCAGTGGTCCCTAAAATATCCTTCACAGCTTATTTGTCAAAACTGGGATCCTATCCAGACTGTCCATTGCCCCTAATTGTTTTGAGCTTTACAACTCTTTTTAAGACATAGCACTGAAACATGTCTTAAATTGTTTATGATTTTTATTTAGTTTTATGATTGTAGTTTAATCCCAACTATGTCATGTTTTGGTATCATGCTTCTCTATTCTCTGAGTATATTTAATTTTTAAATAAACAGCTCCTCACCTTTTTTTTCTAATATGGCCACCATTCTTTTGCACTGATCTATCTATGCTAGGAGTAAACAAACTAGCTTATTCTCTCACGAAGGTGTATGAACAGAGATTATGGTGGCAAAAGTTTGCTGGCATTTCTGTTTTTTTCTCTGAATATGAATAAATTCCTTGACAAGAGATTGTCTCCTTTGTAAATGTAAATGTTTAATTAGTTCAGAAACTATAAGAGGCTTAGATATATCCAGTCCTGAGCATATTCAATACATACATATCTTATATTTTTAAAAGACTAGCTTTTTATAGAAAATGAAATTGGATCCTGTCTTAAGGCACACAATTTAAAACATCCAATTCCTATAGACTTTGCTTAAATACGTTACTTGCTTCTCAGCCTAAATATACATGCATATTATTTTCAGCATAATTTAATCATAATTGGAATTTTAAACCATCATTTAAAATTGCTGCCATTTTACCTCTTGCCACAAAGTTTCATTCTGCCTCTATACTTTGTCTAAGAACTCTGCCAGCCTCATCAAATGAGCAGAAATGTCCTCGCTTTTTAAAAACTGCACTAGACAAAAAGAAAAGGGGAGGAAAATGGGCTTTTAGATGATTGAATTTTGTATGAATCCAAAGCTCATTTCCTTTCTGACTTTAGTGAATAAAGGGATATTTGTAAAATCCTGCAATACTAAGTATCATTTTTTATCATTTTAACATAGAGAATCAATTCAATAGAAACAAGCTAAGATAGAGGACAATTAAACACAGGTATGGCTTTAGAGTATTGTTGACATTCCTAGAAAGGTTTGTTTTTTTTTTAATTTTGTGATAATATCTAACTGCTATTCAATTTCTTTGGCTTTATAATGTGGTACTTACAGCTTCACATTATTTGGATTCTGAGAATATATTACTTCATTCTAAAGAGCTTAAAATAGGAGTGAAACCTGGGTATATAAGATAGTGGCAGAAATAGGACCATCCCCAACATATGTTGACTCTGATTTCTTCAGTTTATTAAGTACTCATATCCCCCTACAAGAGCGGCATAGCTATAACTTTTTTTTCTTGAAATTGACATTCTTTCAGTCAGTAAGTATTTATTGATCAGCTGCTATATGCCAAACTCGGGATATAGCAGCAGTGAACAGTACAGAAAAAAAAAAAATTCCTGCCTATATAGTTTACATTTTAACTAGGTATGAGTGATGAGGAAAGAGGATGGGGTTGATAAGAAGAAGACAATAAGGAAGAACAAAACGTATAATTTGAATTACGTTGTACTTAAATGCTAAGGAGAGACCCAAAGTAAATTCAGGGGTCGGGGATGGGGCAGTTGCCAGAGATAGTCACATAGGGATGGTAACATTTGCTTAAGCCCTACAGGAATTAAAAGAACAAGTCCTATAGATATATAGAGGAATTTCTCTAGACCATGATTCTAAAGAAGGCAAAGGATATTCTTGTAACCCAAATGGGCTGGGCATGAGCTAATCTTAAAGAAAATTTAGAATTCACAGGGTAGACTCTCATTTCTTAGTGCATCTCTGAGTAACTAGATATCTCATGCAGGCCCAGCATGATTTAACACTTTATTTGAGTAATAAAATTACTAAGACCAATTGAGTGCTTAATACATGCCTGGCATTTTAAGTTTTTTTGTATATAGTGTTTATTTTAATTCTCTCATCAATTCCCTGAAACAAACCATGGGATCTTACTTACCAAGGAAGGGCACTGGTAACAGCTACTTAACAGCAGAGACAGATAAAAAAAAAACCCAGATCCGAAGCCAGGTGTCTGTCTGCCTTCACACCATGAACTGCTGACTGCTCTGCCATACAAATACCTACACGTGGTCTCCTGACACTACAGTATTCTCACTGAAAGTGTAATAAAGACAAAACAAATATAATATCAAATTACAAAAGACCAGACTTAAAACCAACATGAAGAAGCGTCCTTGGAACAGAAGCAGCCTATGGAAAGCATTCTTACAGAACTTCTTTACTTCCTCTCATCGCCTACCAATGGATTCTCTGACAATGTTTGTGAAGAAACAGAAATTACAGATTGTATCAGATTTGATTGAAGGTTTTGTGTTGATCTTTTTAAAAAGAAACTACCAAATCTTTGATTTTATCATGAGACAGAACAGACTCCTCTGTTTCATAATAGAAGATGCCCTGGGAGGGAGAAAACCACCACGCTGACTGCAGGAGGCAAGGCTGCCCAGTGGGTAATAATACAGCTCTAGAGGCAGACGCCCCTGGTTCAAAACCAGGCACTGAGATTCACACATGGTGTGACTGTAGCAACTTATGTAACTGCTCTGTGTTTCCTCATCTGTTAGATAGGGTTGGCATGTGTACATACTTCTAGAAATCCTGAGATATACATATGATCATCTGCATATGTAGAATGAGTAACATTTGTACAAGGCACTCAATTTTCACAGTAATTATACTTTTATTTCTCTCTTGTGTCTCATAACTACATCATGATGTTGATAAATTAGTGTTATCCAAATGAAAACATGTAGGCTCAGGATTATAAAAATATTTTCTCATAGTTTCATGACCAATAATTACTGGAAACTATTTTGAATTCTGTTCTTCAATGAATGAACCAACAATTTTTCACTACCTATATTTAAAGTTCAGGTCTAAAGTTTCAAAGAATGTAGGCATAACTGAGAGTCACCAATACATTATATTTCCATATTTTAAACCTGCCTGTATATGAGGCGATACTTAAAATGGTTCCCATGAAAATTTTAACAATTTGCAGACGTAAGAACACAGACACACATATATTTTATAATAGTAGAAATATTGAATTCCTGTGCCAATAATTTTTTGCATGCAAAACATAGAACACATAAAGTATAAAAAAGGTAAACTGGTTTATTTTAGGCCGAGAAAATATGAGAAATACTTAATGATAACACTGATAATTCTTATAGTAGTTAAAACTTTCTGAACACAAAATATGTATAGGGCTCAGTGTTAAGTACTACTCATTCATTGACTCATTTATTTAGTCCTCACAGCAGTTCTAAGTATACATGCTAAACCCTATCTTACAGATGAGAAAACAGAGCATAACATAAGTTGCTACAGTCACACCATGTGTGAATCTCAGTGCCTGGTTTTGAACCAGGGGCATCTGCCTCTAGAGCTGTATTATTACCCACTGGGCAGCCTTGTCTCCTGCAGTCAGCATGGTAGTTTTCTCCCTCCCAGGGCATCTTCTGTTACAACACACAGAGGTCTGTTCTGTCTTGTGATAAAATAAAAGATTTAGTAGTTGTTTTTTCTTTTTTTTAAAGTTCAATCCAAAACCTTCAATCAAATCTGATACAATCTGTAATTTCTGTTTCTTCACAAACATTGTCAGAGAATCCATTGGTAGGAGATGCGAGGAAGTAAAGCAGTCCTGTAAGAATACTTTCTATAGACAGCTTCTAGGCCAAGGAAATTCTTCTTCGTGTTGGGTTTAAGTCTGGCCCTTTGCAACTTGATATTCTATCTGTTTTATCTTTTTTTATACTTTGAGAATACTGTACTGTCAGGAGACTCAAGTTCAGTATTGAACACTAACTGGATTTACAGCAGTGATGATTCATGTAACATCTGTTGGATTTAAATTGTAACATGAACAACATAGCAAGTTCTTTTTTATCTGACAGCCCTTCACTTATTTGACAGCTGTTGTGCCCACCATCCTATCATCATGTCTATTTCCACAGCCTGCATAAAGTTTATGTATGTTTACCTACGTAGTCTTTACTAGACTGTATTGGAGATTAAAACAATAGTGGTGAGACCAAGTAGTACATGGCATTTTTTCTAGGACACTGAATTTTTTAAAATGGTTTTGTTTCTATTTTCTGTGTAAGTTGAAAAAAGTTACCAAGATGTAATTTCTCATCAGTGAATTCTGCCTAATATTGCCATAAACCCACAAATTTACTAAATAAACAATGTTTTCTAAATAAACAAGTCTTGCTTCCCCCAAAGATATTTTCTTTCTAAAGAAATGCAAATGAAGAAATGTCTTTCCAATTCCACATACACACTCTGTTGAAACGTAGGTTTGGACCCGGAATAGCCATGGCAATCTTGAGAAAGAAGAACAAAGTTAAAGGCATCAGACTACCTGATATCAAACTATATTACACATCTACAGTAATCAAAACAGCATGATATTAGCATAAAAACAAATATATTGATCAATGCAACAGAATAGAGAGCCCAGAAATAAATCCATGCCTATCCACTCACTTAATATATGATAAATGAGGTACGAATATATGATAGGATAAAGACAATCTCTTCAATAAATGGTGTTGGGAAAATTAGATAGATACATGTAAACAAAAAAGAAGCTGGATCATTTTCTTATACCATATACAGGAATAGACTCAAAATGGATTAATGACTTAAATATAAGACCTGAAACCATAAAACTTTTAGAAGAAAACATATGTAGTAAACTCTCTGATATTACTAACAGGAATTTCTTTTCAGATATATCTCCTTGGGCAAGGGAAACAAAATAAAAAATAAACAAATGGGAGTATATCAAACTAAAATGTTTTTGTATAGTAAAGGGAACCATGAACAAAACAAAAAGACAAATCATTTGAAAGAAGATATTCACTAATGATACATCTGATAAGGGGTTAATATTCAAAATTTATAAAGAATTCATACAACTCAACGACAACAAAAAACAAACAATCCAATTAAAAAAGGGGCAGAAGACCTGAACAGATACTTCTCGAAAGAGAAAATACAGATGGCTAACAGACATGAAAAGATGCTCAAGGTCACTAATCATCAGAGAAATGCAAATTAAAACCACAATGAGATATCACCTCACATCTGTCAGAATGGCTATCATCAATAAATCGAAAAACAGCAAGTGTTGGTGAGGATGTAGAAGAAAGGGAACCTCATACATTATTGGTGGGATTGTAAACTGGTACAGCCGCTATGGAAAACAGTATGGAGGATTCTCAAAAAATTAAAAGTGGATGTACCTTTTGACCCTACAATTGTACTTCTGGGTATTTATCCAAAAACAAAACAAAACAAAACAAAACAAAACAAAATAATTTGTTTTGTGAAGATCTATGTACTCCAATATTCATGGCAGCACAATTTACATTACCAAGATATGGAAGCAACCTAAATGCCCATCAACAGATGATTAGATAAAGAAATTATGGTTTATATATACAATGGAATATTACCCAGCCATTAAAAAAAAATGAAATCCTACCATTTGCAACAATATGGATGGACCTAGAGGTTATTATCATGAGTGAAATAAGTGAGACAGAGAGAGAAAAATACCATATGGTTTCACTTATATAAAAATCTAAGGAACAAAATGAACAAACTAATCAAAAACAGAGCTGAGAGAATGGGGTGAAGGATAAAGGAAGTACAAATTAGTAGTTGATTGTTGGGCACAGGGGTGGAAAGCACGGCAGAGGGAATGCAGTTAGCATTAATATGATGGCTAAATGGAGGGCCAGAAGAAGAATGGAGCAATTGGGGGAATTGCTTTATGAACAATATAGATGTCTAACCAATGTACTCTATACTTGAAACTAATTTAAATAAATAAATGTATTTTAAAAATAAAAAATAAAATAAGTAAGTAAATAAATAATAAAAATAAACTACAAAAAAAGTAAGTTTGGAATTCATAATTCTGGTTACATCAGGTTTAATATAGGCCAGTGAGTTCATCATTATTGGACTTCTCACCTACAAAGAGAATAAGTTCTCTCTCCTCTTTAAATTTCAGAGCATTTGTCAAATTAGAATATTGGAAAGACCTCTGAGTTTTACTGTGCTATTTCAGCTGGCAAAATCGCCTTCTGTCATACGCCATGATGCTGTCACAAAGACTGAAAAACGTACTCACTGTCATCACGTGAGGAAAAATGCTAGGAGACACTAGATTTTTATCAAGATGTTCGTTAATTTCCATCTTCAAAAAGTAAATAAATAAATGAGAGGGAACTGAGGCATCGAGACCTAAAATTTCACTCAGTATTCACCACATTCAGTTTTATCTATCTATCTATCTATCTATCTATCTATCTATCTATCTATCTATCCGTCTATCAGGAACTAAGATTTTTTGGTCTCATTGTCTTTTAGGCCACCAATCCTTATTCAGTTGCTAAGCTGTGCCAGAACACCTTCCTCTGTTGGAAGGTGTATGTATGCACATCACCTAAGTCTTAATCTCAAATCTGCATAGGCAAGCAGTATTGTTCCCATTCTGCTAATGAGAAGAATGAGGTCCATAGAGGATGGGTCTAAATGCTTTGCTCAAGGCCACATTCCAGGTAAGTAATAAATATGGATTTGAATCTAGGACTTTTTGATTTCCATACTCTCTTGTTTCTTATTTATTGCTTCTGAATTTCACCATTTAGTAGGGCTTTTGTACCATATTTGGATGTTTGATCACAGTGACTCAGACATCCAGCCTGGCACAATACCAAACTAAATGACAAAATAATATGCTTCCTTACCTCCCCTTACTCTTCCCTCTCCCCATTTCCTGCTTTCCGATAATTTTGTTTTTTTCTGCCATTAAATTTGAAACATTAGCATTGACAATAAAGCACTCATTTTATTTTCAGAACCCATTACATGCTTATTTAATTTGATAATTTAAAAAAAGCAATGTTGGGAGGGAAACTCCAAATTTACTGCCAAAGACACTGAAACCAAGACTGGAGTTTAGTAACTGGCTTACTATTACTTGCTGCCACCTACTTATCCAAAGGACAGAAAGCTGACTCCCATAATGTCCTGTGTACTTTCTTGGGGGTTTCTTTTTCTTGAGGGTTTTATGTAATTTATTATCAAAACCGGGGCACTTTTGAAAATGAAAAGGGTTTCTGTTAGTAATTAAGCCAGCACAACAGGAATAAACCAGGATTCCTGGGCAAACCTGAACAGATGGTCAACCTTGTCTTAATGAACTTATGATTTGCTTAAAAAAAAATTACAATATTTATTAGCAAATTGCCAGTTCTATTGACATGTGATGGTCCCTGCTATGTAACAAAAGTAATCCAATTCTCTTCATAATTGGTATAATCATCATCATATATAGGTCTATTAATGAGTGTGTACAAACACTACAAGAGCTGAGGACACACAGTAGGAAGCCTGAGACTATTTCTGGCATATTGCTGTGAGGAAGGAAGAGAGAAAAAAAGCCACAGTTAGTAGCTCTGCAAAGACAGTTTCAAGACACAACAGGGTTAAGCAGAGTTCAATGAGAGCTCAAATCTTCCTTCAGGGCAGAGTACATGTTGATTATCTTTGATTTATAACAGGTGACACAACACCTGGCCCAGAAGAGGTGTTGAAACATTAACTAGATGAAAATAAAATGTTACCTTAAAATTAATTATGGTAACACTGTCACATGTTTTAATATTTGCTATAAATAATAACATCACTTACTATGTACTAGGCATTATTTTGAATATTTTATGTATATTAATGTACCTATTATTCAAAACAACCCTATGAGGCATTTAAGCACCTATTTTTTTCCTTTGAGCCCAAAACAAAATTTTTTGAGTGTTTTTTGATTAGTTATAATTAATTGTGCGTTTACCTCCCTCAGTTCTATCCAAAAGTAGTGGTGCATTTCTTTCTTCTGATTTTAGCGTGTCTGTATTCAATAATATTATGACTAAAAGCCACATGTAATCTTATTTCAAAAGTGCCTTTAATCAGATATCTTTCTTGTATCATCTTCATCCTTTAATTTCAGCTAAGTCTGAAGGAGTTTGTCTAACTTTCTCATAGTACAGAAAACACTCATAGGATTATAGAATGGTATTTGTTCATTTTTATCATTCCTGCAATAGAGTTACCACAGTTGTTTGGTGATTCTTGGTGTGGATAGTGCTGGAGACCAGCTGCCATTTTGCTGATCACCAGTCTAAACACCTCAAAACAAGTGGAGACAGAGGAGCTGAAGTAGAGAAACAAATGGGAGTGGTGGGAGTAAGGAAAGAGGCCCCACTCCTTGTATAATTATGTATTATTTCAGTAACATTGATAAATATAACTTTTTTTTTGGAAACATATCAAATGAAAATAATTTGGGAGATATATCTAGATGTCAAAGTTTACCTTAAGTTAAGCACACTTGCTAGTCAATTGTGTCTTAATAATTGTGTTGTGTCTTAATTTTATCACTCAAATACTAGCCTCATTTAGGAACAAAGCAAATAACCGGTAATGATAAAGGTTAGGCTCTAAATCAATACCTGCCACATAATCACTTCATAGTCTGGAGCAAAACTTAACAATGTCTCTGATTCATGATCTTTGAAATGGGCATATTACTCCCTATACCATCTTTTATTGACTCTTAGAGAAACTGCAAAAACAGAGCAAAAACTTTGTAGACTTTCAAATGTTCTTAAAGGATTATTAATGACTTGTTATTTTAAGTCATTAAATGCTAGGTGCCTAACATTTTAAAAATGATAACATAAAATAATGATGCCCAATTACATGTTCTTTGGTGCTCAAATGTTTCTTATAAATTTTATTAATAGGCAATATAGTAGGAATAGTTAATTAGGAAAATGAAACAGCATGAAAAGTTGCGTGGTCCTTATATTGCATAAACATAGCTGGTAGATTTATACGGATACTTCTATTACAGAGGTTTTTTATCCTAGTAAAAGAACTGGTAGAATTCAGGGCAAGCATCAACTGGATAGAGGGAAATATACAGTCATAGAAAATTGGTCTATTATAAATTATTTCACAATTTTTATTAATAGTTAATAAAAAATTCAGCATAAATTATTTATAAAATTTGTCCACAGATCTTTTCTTGAACTTGAACTTTGATGAGCACAGTGCATTTGGTCAAAAATGTTTGTCATTTTCACAGTTCCCATTCCACTTTCCTTGGATCATTATCTAACAGCTGAATCCATAGTAACTAACAAAGAGGAACCTGATCTTCAGGTAATGTTTGTCCCTGACAGAAGCAATCTAAGAAGGTGTATGGAAATGTTAATTTTGGAAAAAATATATGGTGAATGTTTTGTCATTGATTATTTGAGAAAAATATATAATGAAGATTCACTGAAAATACAGTTAACTAAAAGTTAATCTGTATTTCTCCAGGTAGTTTTCTTTTATAAATCAAATTCCCAAATTCTTCCTCTTACACTTAAAAGTAAACAAAGAGAATATGTCCCATTCAATCTTTTAACACACATAAATTAAACATTTACTCTGTTGAAGACACAAGAAATATAATTGTTACACTCAAAATGTTTACACCCTAATTCATTGAGGGGGTAGTGGCTAGATTGTTCATGAAAATCTTGAGACAGATATATACTTTCTTCTGGTTCTTGCATTTTTTTCTCACCATGACCAAGAGTTTTACTAACATCCTTCACTAGATGTATGGTTATCTTGGCACTTATATTGTGGATTTGCTTTGGGTGATATCCCATAATATGGAGGCATTAAAGATGTCAAGGAAATAAAGTACAGAATAATGTGGTTTTTTCCATGGCCCTGTTTGAAAACAGCTTTCTCTGGTAGTTGTGGCCTTAAACAGTAAGTTGTGATTTTCTTCATTTGAACCCTCTCCTGTGACTGGGATTATGAGCTTGATTTCCTGGGACCCATGTGTACCCCCTGAGCCCTTCACTTTACATTGGATCATTCTCCAGAAATTAAAACAAAATTGGCTATTTGTTTACATAGCAGGGAGATGTGCTACAAAAGAAATTGTATTATATGCTCCAAAGACAAAGATGACCTTTGAATTATCTGTTATTTAGGATTCTGAATGCCCTTGGTCCCATCCTTGCCTATAATAATTACGAGAAAATATCATCTGTTTTATTTAACCTTTCTTTTTTTTTTGGCAATATTAAAAAAAAAACAACCCAGAATCTATTTTTCCTTGGATCTTAGCTACATCTAGCTAAGTACCAGCTACATATATATAAGTAAAATAATTACAAACATTGAAATAATTACAAGCATTGATATTCTGATGCATTCATCACTCCATGTGCATAACTTCATGGATAACTTTAATAATCATTATGGTTAGAACAGGCCACAGAATTCTTCTATGTATGGCATCACATGTAGACACAATATTAAAACTATTTCTATTTTCCAAGCCACCAGGATATCCATCACCTTTATAAAGTTGTTAAAGGACAAAGAAAGAGATTCTTTGCTCTGAAGATGCCCATGTAGTTACCTCATCCTAGGAAATACTCTTTTAGCAAGGGTTCCCTAGAGATCTAACTCCTTTACTCCCCAAATCGATGTTTTTAGAGTTAGAATTCTGACTCAGGGTCTAATTTATTTTAGAACACACAATCCAAGATATGTTTCTTCATCCTTAAAATGGAGGATCAAACCTGTTTAACCAGTGTTATGAGGTTTGAATGAGATGCCTGGAGATACTTCTGTAAAAGTGCTCTTATTCTCTGAAATCTACTTAACTAAAATCATATGTTGATTTTATATGAAAATAGTAGAATAAACTCACCGAATATGGTGTGTACATGTACGTTTGTAAGATGTAAATATTGTCTCAAGATTAACTATAGGTATCTTGAGAGCATCTTAGACATCTTAAGTTTTCCTTCAGATGAAAGACCAATGTGATTGCAAACTGGGAGTATCATAGTTCCAAATATAAGCTTTCTACTGACTTATAATGACAAAAGCTCAGTAAGCATGTAACATTATTTTGCCCAGTTTTTTATTATTATTATTATCAAGTAAATACCAGAATAATGACAGTGAGGCAAGATAGTATTATAAAAATGCAAGCAATAGAGTTTTATTAAAGCAAGGAATCATGGCTGGAACTTCGTTCCTATGATAGGTCTCTTATTTTTCCTCTGTGTTGAGCCAACCTGGGATGATCAGAGGAAGTTTTAGTATTTATATTACTAAAAGAGAATTTAAACAGTGCCATTTTCATCACCAAATATTAGCTAATATTAGTTTTGACAAATACATGGTGTATTTTGATATGTATGCAGCATTACTGTAACACAATTTCTACACAATTACTATCATAACTTAAAGAAATGAAAGTACAGGATAACTCCACTAACAATTTATTAGTTGGAGTCAAAAACAGAGAAATTTCTTGAAGAATCCCATGAAAAGGTAGGAGAATTGTTCTAAGAGCTGGAAAATATCTCAAGTTAAACTAATCCGGTGCTTTCATTTTTTTAAATGAGGGAACTGAGCCCCAGAAGAGTGAAGGTTACTGTGGTATTTCTTATTAAATTGTGTCACTATCAATCAAGGAAAAATGCGTTATCTCCCAGAGTCCATCATCGTCAGCTGTAACTGACTCTTTACTGAATATGGTAAAGCTTAACAACTAGTTTTCAATGAAAAGATGAAAATGTGCTTTCCTAATTTCCTCTAGTAATAAATCAACCTCACGTTGACTATATCTCAGGGAAATATGTTTTAAAAAATGTTTATTACCATCAGCAATTTATTATACAGACCTTTCTCTTCTACTTATCTTCCCTCTCTGTGTCTAGTAACTGAGGAGTGCTGAGAGATGCATTTCTCAAAGCAGACACATTTAAATATATGACAGAGAATAGACAATGAATATCCTGCAGGTGATGGGACCTGTTGACATGGAGAAGGCAATGGTTTCTTCACAACTGAAACTTCCAAAAAAATAGTTCTATATTAGCTCAGTGAAAAAGGGAAGGGAAGAAAGGGAAAGAGAAGGGAAGGGAAGGGAAGGGAAGGGAAGGGAAGGGAAGGGAAGGGAAGGGAAGGGAAGAGATGGGAAAGCAGGAGAAGAAAAGGTTAAGGGAAGATATGGGAGGCACAGAGATATTTGGTAAAGATTATACAAATTTTTGTGTGATCTAATTGTTACATCAGTATTGACACTGACTCTTAGAAACTAAAATTTACTTTCATCACATAATCTTCCATTTATATTGAGAGACTTCATGTAAGATGAGCTATCCAATTTGAGATTACAGAGGAAATAATGTATATGTGGAGCAAAGTTAAAAATGGCAGCCAGGATGGGAGTAGTGTGAGGTAATGACAAAATCTGGGGCAGGGGGCAAAAATTCAGTTATCAAGAAAAATAATTATAATGCAATATTTTAAAATTCAAAACTAATGCCAAAAAATATATCAAAATCATTATTATGGCTTTTAATTTTGCCTCAGGCTCTTATATGTCTTTCTTAGTATGGCTCTGATGGAAGATAAGGAAGATCAAGAAATCCAGAGAGAAATCGAGTGGTTATGTATTTTCATGGCATTGAATATCAGAAGAGTGAGACTATAGAGGGTATTTACAAAATTTTGGTTGGAGCTGGATATGAGATGCCTACATATAGATTAGCTTCATATTTACCTTTCTCTTGCTTGAAGTCATTTCCCACTGTGTATCAGTGATCAGATATGATGCAATATTTTTTTTTTCTTTAGCTGTTTCTTGATAGCACTGTGAATTTTTAGTTATTTTGAATTGACTTGAATGTCATTAAATGGACTAAAGAAAACATTCAGGACAACAAGGGTTTGATAATATAAAAAATTATGTCAAATTTTACATGAAAATACATTTGGAGATATTGAAGAACATGTCTGTCTTGTTTGTATAAAAGATTCATAATTAATTAATGAATTAATATAGTTATTATAGAATGACATATAGAGAGATAGCATCAAGAAATGAAGCATAAAAATAAGCCAACTATCAGACATAAATTAACAAGTTGTTTTTTCCATCAGTTAGAAAAACTGAAGTGGTAAATACAGTTTGAAAACAGACAAATACACAAATGAATTTAAAAGTTACTACAAATTAATTTAAATTACCAGTTCATATGTAAGAAAGTAAACTTCATTTTAAATTCAATGTAACCATTTTATCTAGACCAAAATGACACAAGGGAGATTATATCTTTAATATCTACACATTTATCTGCAGTATAAATTCATGCACTAACTGATTTAAATTAAGAAGTATTTCAGAAATGTAGATTTTAAGTATTTAACTTGATCACTATGATGATTTGATTGGAAAAGATATTTAACATTGCTATTTCTGAAAAATAAAGTATATGGAATTAGGATATTACCTAATCTACCATTTTCATGTACTCTAAGATTAAAGGTAAGGAATTTAAAGTTAGGAGATGTTTGGTCCATCAACTCTCTGTTGAGAGATTCTGGCTTATTTGAACACAGTGAACATTCATACACAACAGCATCTACACCTACAATAATTAAAACTTTGTAGAGGTATTTAGGATCAGGAAAAATCTCTTGTAGAGTACATATTCAAGAAATAAAACAAGCAGAGTGGCAAGAACATTTCACATTAAAGTAAAAAATGGAAGAAAAAAACAGGAGTGAATACAAACACTAATTTGTAAACAAATGTTAACTTAGGGTCTGTTAGGAGGTCTAGAAAATAACATTTTCTACTGAAAATAGTCTAGATCAACACTAGCAAGACAAACACAGGTGAATCGAATGAAACAGTACAATTTGGCTTATTTGAATTTCCATGGTCTTTATGTCAGTAATTCAGAGAACTGAGCCAGGAACCATGTTCTCCCTTATCAGATTATTAACCTTGAGATTTAGAAAGGTGGCAAGCCTCCTAAATCCAAAGATGCATCCACATTTTCAAGAAAGCAAAGCATACTCACAATATAATAGGATTGTGAAGATCATTTTATAACATGTCAAGTTCCTGTTCAAGTGACAATATATATTTATGTTTCCATACCAAAGACACATGCAAACATGGGAACAGGTTATGTATATATTATGCGTTGATGACTGATGAGGAGATACTCTTGCCTTCATATCTTTCTTTTGTTAGCCTATAATAATATCTAAAATGGTCTGAAAATCATGTCAGTTTGGTGATTAAATGTATTTAATAAGTCTACTAAAATACCTATTAAATTGAATGGTGGTATTCAAAGGTGTTCATTTTATTATTCATCTTGACTTCCAGGTCACATATATTTTTTATATGTATCAAGTATTTTATACTAAAAATAGTTTTTAAAATATCTCAGGCAAATTACTTAACATAATTTATAAACTCTTTTATGTCATAGTTACTTGAATAAGTATATTATATGCTGAATTTAGAGTTCTCTGAAAAGTATGATGCTAAAGATAAAATCTAATGGACTGAGAAAGGAAGGTAATGGAGAAATTAAGAGAAAGGAAGAAAGGATTTAAAAACCAGTTTTTATGCTCAGGAAGAGATGTATCTTTGTTCCTATCCAAAGGGTTTTAGCTCTAATTGGAATTAGAAGAAACTCATTTTAACTAACAAACATGTGAGCATCCAATATATACTTATCCCTGACTCTTCTGTGAAAGGAAGAAAGCATTGTGGCATAGAGTAGTGATTTCCAAATACTGCTGCACAGTGTAATTATATGGGGAACTCTGAAAACCTCTCTATGCCGAGGCTGCACTCAAGACTAAGTATAACCTATACCTCTGGGGCTGATACCCAGGTATCAGAATTTTAACAAAATTCTTCTAGTTGATTCTAACCTGTAGTCAGTTCTCACACTTGAGCTTATATCAATAACACCAAAATATCTTTTAAAATACCAATTGCTGAGTCCCAAAATCAAAGCATCTGATTCTGTACGTTTGGGGTTTGGCCTGAGAATTTGCATTTCTAGCAAGTACCCAGATGCTGCAGCAGCCAAGGACCTTGACCATACTTAGAACTATTGGCACAGAGTATATAATATTAGACTTTAACTTAAAGGAGATTATATTTTAGTGAAGAGATAATACACACACAAAGAAAGTCAATACACAAATCAAAATGAATAATACAGATAGTGAAAGCTAGAAATATTGAGAGGAAAAATAAATTACTGTGAGTGTGGATGTTCACCTCTTGGCTCTTGAAGAATCAATGGAATTTAAATAGGCAGAGAAGATCCCAGGAGGTTATTGGAACAGGAAGGTCTTTGAGTAGGATAAAGTTAGGTAGGGGTGAATAAGGTTAGGGAGACAAGAGGTATCACTGGCTAAAACAAATGATTTGTGCAAGGAAACAGTATTTCCAACTGAGGGCAACTTTTTAGAACCTGGTGCTAAAGGATCTACAAAGAAGTCTGAATTAAAAAACAACAATAAAAGTTTACCCACTAACCAGTAGGGAAGTTCTTAAAGATCTAGAGTGTCCCTTACAGGGCTCTTTATTACAATGATCTTCAATGGCAGGTTTCCAGCCAGACTCCACTGAGCTCAATATTATATAAATCAAAACCGAAGTCCTGTCTTTTGGAAGATCATTCATCACTTTCAGGAATGAGGCATTTTTAATATCAGCAAATTAAACACAAATGGATATTAAAAACTCCAACAGATGATTAATCAATAAAGGTGGAAATAGAGGACCTTATTAGTTAGATAGGGATTAGCTGGTGTAACTCAACTGCTAGCTATAAAATTTGAAAATTAAAAATGCACATGCCAAGAGTGATTGAGAACAACCCAGAGTGATATAAAAGGTGTGACCTTCCGTGATAAGCTCAAATTGAACAAACTACTAAAGCTGTCCTGACTTCCCTAATTCTCCTTTGATTTCACTTAATTCTAAAATCTCATTATACATGAGGTTTTTCACATTAAAAAAAAAAAAAAACTAGACAGACGTTTGCAATGTTGGAAAAGGTATCAGAATGTCGTTCTTTGAGTGTTCAGAAGGATTCCAGGTAGTGACACTTTACCATCAAACAGAGAGTTTTCCAAAAGTGCAGAAACATGTCTCTTCTTTTCTAAGAAGCACTGGATGGAGGGTTGAAAACCAGAAGCTGCCTTCTTCCCTAGAAACTAGTTAGAAAAAGTGGTCCTATCACTCTAACCCATTGGCTCAGGATTTCATGAATGTTTTTAAACCCTAAATTCAAAGTAACAGTTGTTACAGGTAAAGAGCTATATGAAAAATGCTTTTCTAGGAATAAAAGAAAAAGAAAATCATCTCAGCATTGGACAAAATTTAGAAAGCACAGCTTTCACCTTGAATAGTACTGAATGACGTCTTTGGAAAAACATAATAATAACAATAGCGACAACAGTAGCTAGCATTTAAATAGAAGTGTCTGGTACTGTTCTAAGCATTGTGATCTCATTTATTGAAAACCTATTCATTAATTCATTCCAAAACCATTCTATCATCCCCATCTGACAGAGAAGGAAATTGAGGTTCAGAGATGCTGAGTAATAAGCCCGAGATGACACCACTAAGCAAATAAATCAGAATTTGAATGCTGGTAGCAGGAACTTAAAACTGTGCTCTTAAGCAGAGTCTAGAGAAAACATATAGCCTCAGATGAGTGAACATTCAGGTGAGTATTTGTGGTAAAATATAGAAACAGGAAGGTGACATCTGGGCTGTGCACATGGGAGGAAACCCCCATGTGATTGACACATGACAGGGACAGGAGAGGATCAAATCAGGAAAGGAGGGGCTACAGTAGTCCAATTTCCTATTTTGGTTCTAGGTAAATCACATAAGGCACATTTATGTGGGAAAGATAAGCAGAAAAGTGAACACCAACAAGATCAGCTTTAAAGCTTCAATAATTGTGATTTTCCAATTAATTGTCTCTTTTTACCATTATGCCAGAATTTTCTAAAGGGGATGGGAGACAATTCAATGCTATGTTTCTAGTGCCCAGAACATTAGCTAGAAAGCAAGAGCTCAATACATTTAAGCTGCAAATTAAATAAATTAATGTCTAGGTTCAAAAACATCCTAAAGAGAGAGATATTTTAAGATTATTATGGTCTATAAAGAAGCTCTTATTTATTCTCTTTTCATTAGAATGTGCAAATGTAAATATGAATTTTTATAACATACCTATTTTTTCCTTTCTTGCTCATTTCAAATATATTTTTATTAACATATAATAATTTTAAGTATTTATCAAACACCTACTATACTGATTTATTTAAGTTAATACATTTAATCTTCACATTAGACCTACAGTTCTGTTTGAAAGGTCTTGAAAGCAACTGGAGTATAAGCACCTAGTGACCATAAAAAGTGTTTATGTTTTATCTCTTTATAATGTCATGAGCCATGCACACTCTCTTTTGCTACCGAAGATTAAAAAAATAAGCTTGTGGGTTTTTTAGTGCCAAGAACTTTACATATAATCACATTTCAGTTTATAGAAAAACCATCCTTCTAATCGCTTGGGCCAACAAACCTCTCCTATCAATCATTAAATGCTTTTGACATTTCTTCCAAAATGTATGTAGAATCTAATCTCTTTAATCTCCACTGCTTCTACTATGAACTTTAAAACCCTCTGACAAAGATGGTATTATTATTCATACCTTAGAGATGAAGAGAATGAAGCTTCACTAGTTTAGGTAACTATTGTTTGAATGTACTAGGAACTTAGAAGAACAAAATGAACATTCCATTTCTGGAAAAAAATAATAACAAATAACATAATAAATTATTAATTTAGAATAGGTGCTATATAAAGAAAAAAAAAAGTAGGCCAGTGAAAAGAGTATGGGGATACTGTAAGGAGGTAAAGGTTTCAATAAAATAGAATTGTTAGAGTAGGCCCATTGAGACAATAACAATAGCATAATACTTGAAAGAGATTAGTAAGCCAAGCATATATTTGGAGAAAAGTATTCCAGGAGGAAGGAAAAGCTAGAACAAAATTCCTAAAAGAGAATACACATGTCTGGCATATTTTAGGACGCAAGAGATATGACAGTAGGATAAAAGAAGTGACATAGAACTTTAAGAGTACTATGAGTGAAACAGAACCTGTGGTAGGGTTTTAAGCACAGGGATAACAAAATTTGAAGTTTAATTTACAAGGACCACTCTGGCCAAAGTGCTGAAAATACATTTTAGGGCATTATGATAAAAGCATGAAGAACAGTTATGGCAATACAGAAGAAACAAGAAAAAAAATAAAAGTAACTTGAACCTGGGTGGTAATAGTTAAGGTTTAAGAATAGGAGATCTCCAGATATACATAAAAAATAAAGCCAAAAGGATTACTTGTGATCTGAATGTGAAAATATGAGAGAAGAAGAGCAAGCTATCAGGTCAAGGTTTTTGACCTGAGCAACTAGAAGGATGGAGTTGCCATCAACTGACATGAGGAAAGCTGTAGCAGAAATGAATGTGGGAGGAACATCAGGAATTTCATTTCGGACATTTTTAGTTTGTGGTCATTATTAGCTATTTAAGTGAAAATGTTAAGAGGAGAGTTGAAGACATGACTGGAGTTCTGGAAGGAAGTCTGGACTGGAGATATAATGTTTCAAAAACTCAGAAATCTTTTTTTGTGTGGAAATTTATCATACTTCAAGAAGATGAACAACAGAAAACTACAATTTTATATTTTATTGCAAAGTAAAACACTCATGTTATCACCGCCCATACTAAAACAAGAATATCTCCTGAACTCCAGAATCTCCATGCCCTCCCAATCACTGCCTCCCACCTACCTCAACAGGTGACTAACATCCCAGATTTTATGGTTATTTCTTCCATTTATATACTATATATAAATATATTAAAATGTATATAAAATATTCTAACACAGTTGATCATTCCAGCTTAGATTGATGAATATGTACATTTTCAATTTGGGGTCATTAGAAATAATACTGCTATGAATATTGTGGTCATGCCTCTTGGTCCACACATATGTGAATTTCTGTTGAGAATATGTAGCTAGGGGTAAAATTGCTAGATCACATGGTCAACTTAAGCATTTTGTTAACTTAATACATGTGCCAAATCATTTTTCCCTGGTGTTGTACCAATTTATACTCTCATTACATCTTACTCCACATTTGGTATTATTAGTCACTAATTTTTGCCATTTTAGTGATGTCTCATTATGGTTTTAATCTAGATATTAATTTAATTTAATCTGATATAAAGATATATAAATCAAGCCATGAGACTGGATGAAATAACCTAGGAAATTAAAGGTACCTTGAAGTCTAAGGAATGAATCCTGGGTCTTCCAACATTAAGAGAACAGGAAGAAGCAGAAGAACCAGCAAAGTCAACTGCCTCACAAGAGGCAGAACTGAATTTCAATGCATGTCTACCCATCTTTGACATGCTTGGCTGTCTCAGATTTACACTCAAGGAAAATGCAAATAAGCTCTGAGAGGCAGATAGCGTGTGTGCTTATCTAGATGAGTATTCCATGTAAAAATATTTTTCAGTTGCTCCTCTATGATGAAGTAGGTAGGAGATACATTTTTTTCAGAGCAGAGATATACTACAGCCTTTTGTGGAGCAGGTCTAAGGAAATGATGAAAGCTGCTATTAGATTGCTTAAGTTCTTTTGTAATAACCAAGCAAGTAGAAAGGCATGAGTTGTAAAGCAAAATGGAAAAAAAAAAAAGGAAAGGAAAAGTGCTTAACACCAGCAAAGAAAGTTGTGTTTTTGTTTGTTTGTTTGTTTAATGGAGGCAACAATTTTATCTATAAAATGGATCTTGCCTTCTTGATTTTCAAGCTTCCTGAAATCAGGGAGAAAGTGTGATGCATTGATTATAATCTGGTCCTGTGATTGTCTGTTATTCTCAGGAATTCTTCTTTTCTTTCATTTTAGAATAAAGATTGTCAAAAGCAAATTGTGATCTAAGACAGTTTTCACCCTCACAAAAACATATGTGGAAACTCGCAGTTGCTTCAAATTTTAGTTACAGTCATAACCTAACTCAATTTTTCTCTGTGTTAACCAAGAAATAATTTTTCTTTGAGATGATAGTAAGCATGTGGAACTCAAAAAATAGAATTAAACAAAGGTCTACAGGCTTATTACTAAGGTTTTCCCAGAACATTTCATAAACTACTTTTCTTCCCCCGCACTCTCCTCCTGGTGTCCAATGGAAAAAGGTTTGGAAAATAAAACATAAGTTATTTTCAATGTCTCATACGTATTTGGCTGCCAGCTTATCCCTGCTCTCTGGCTATCAAGTTAATTGCATGGCTTCTGATTCTGTGATATCTGCTTGACACATGATCACTTATCACTTCTTGTAAACAGGCATTTGCATCTTACTTGTTCTTTCCTATCTGAAAAGTTTCAGTCCACAATCTTTGAGCTCTTTGTGTCAATGAGCATCTTAAACATAGGGTGGACTTACAGATTTTCAAATTCATTGTCGCCAAAGGCCATTCATGCTGGCCTGAGTCTAGATTCTTCCCAAGCCATGACCTATCCTATGTTCGTATACCTATTATGTTTCTATGGGTGCCATTTTTTTCTCTACATCCATGGCTTTTTGTATTATAAAATTTAGAATATTGCTCAGTTTTATTTCACTACAAATGTGGGGTGTCTTCCTCTCTGCATTTTTTTTTCAAAATAAAAGAGAAAAACTAAATTTATAAATATTTTTGAGAATTTACTATCATTAGTTACATGGGAGGGAAAAGACAATATAAAATTTATTTCCTACCCTGCAGGACTTTGCAATAAAGATGGGGAGATAAAATATAAAAAGATAGCAAGGCAAATAAAAATGAGAGATTTAAATAACATTTTAAAATGACTAACCAGATACCAGAAGAAACTATGTAATTGTGAGCTGTTATAAAATTGTTAATAGAAAGAATTTAAGGGGAGAAATGTTAGACTGGAGAATATGGCAGATATTAATGAGCGGAAAGTACTTGTGTAGAACCTGGAAGGACAGCTAAAACTAGATAACGAGAAAAAGGAGGAGAGAACTTATGATAGAATAATCATGTGAATATTATAGGAAAGAAGTCTCAAGAACTGAGGGACTAAAAGTAGAATAATTTGTCTGCAAGACAAATAGTTATGGTAGTTTTGGGTCTTTTTAGATCTGAGCATAGCTCACTCTGAGGGAGGAGAAGAGAAAGAGAGACAGAAACATAGAGAGAGACCAAGAGAGAGATAAAGTCCAACAAATTATATTATACCAGGGCCCACTTATTTTATTTATTTGTTTGTTTGTTTGTTTAGGTGAGGCAACCCTTGGTTGACCTCACAGATTATAAGGACCTTGTCAGTTTATAATCCCTTATATTTTATTTTTTATGCCTACAGCACCTGGTTTTCCTAGGTGGTCTACCATTCAAGTACTAACCAGTCCCAACCTGGCTTAGCTTCTGAAATCAGATGGGATCAGGCTTGTTCAGGGTGGCATGGCCGTAGACCAGCAGGGCCCACTTAAAATAACATTTCTATAGCATCTCGGCCTTTAGAACCTCAGTTCTAAATCTCCCCACTTGTACTTCATCTGACTCAATTGTCAAGGTGTTCTTGACTATTCGTTGCAACTCCTCACTGACCCCTCCCAATTCCTGACAGTTGTCTCTAATCCCCAAATTTCTGCCCTCTCTGGCTCGACTCGTCCGTGCCATCCAACACAACAGCCGTCCTTCTGACTAGCCTTAGGGAAGCCTCCTTGATGCTCAGTTAAAACATAGTCCCACATGTCTCAGACATCAAGAGTCCTGTGAGCTTTTGATGCCAGCCTGTTGACAACGGGAAGCTACTAAAGATATTTGAGCAGAAGAAAAAAGAAGCAAAATGGAATCTCAGGACAATTGGCTTGACGATGGTGTGGAAAGCAGAAAACAATGGGATATGAGGGTTAAAAGATGATAGGAGGGGACCCATGAGCTAAAGTCTTCACAATTTCACAGAACAGCTGTGCCCCCTTATAATTTTAAATAAATAGCCTGACTTCTTTAAACAAATCTAGATGTGTTTAGCTTATTATTAACTTTTCCTGCAGCCATTAAATATGACTCTACATTTAAATGTAGCAACATTGCTACTGTGGAGAACAAGGAAAAGATATTATTCAGAATTTATTAAAGCAACACATGTATTGGAGAAATTAATTTTAGTCTAGATTCAAGCACAAGTATGGTCTGTAACAAACATTAGCCCCTTTAAGCAGTTCCTTTGTAGCTATTGCAGCAAGGCCAGGCAGGCAGGCAGGCAGGCGTGTGTGTGTGTGTGTGTGTGTGTGTGTGTGTGTGTGTGTGTGTGTAGGTGTAGGTGCAGGTATGTGTGAGTGTTTGAATAAAAGGATTGTTTACTAGGGTAACTAGAAAGCCGCAATTATTATTGTCATTGAAATCATCTCTCAAGAGGCTAAAGCTAAAACTAATCAAAATAAGGATAAAAAGAGCAAGAATAGGCAGAGACCAGGTGGATATAGGACACATTTACAATATTTAATCCAAATAGCATTTTCCTAGAACCCATCTGAAAGATCTGCTATCACCCTCCCCACCCTACTGAGGTAAACTGTAGGTGGAGGTATGAAAGAGAGAAAGGAAGAAGGGCAGAAGGAAAGAAGAAAGAGGAAGAGGAAGGGGGCAGGGAGTGAGGTAGTGAAGGAAGGAGGAAGACAGGCAGATAGTAGGCAACAGATTCAATGAGAATGTAATATCTTGAGCACCATAATTTACTCTTTTTTATAATATTTTCTAATGTCATCTACCCAATAACCCTCTGAGGTGATTTTAATTCATGCCATTATTGGGATGAAGAAAATGGAGGTTCAAGGAGCTTAAGTGACCTGTGCAAGGTCAAATGCTATTAAAGACAAATAATTAAAAACAAAGTTATCCATTTATGTTACAAGCATTATTCAGCTTTGACTATGTGCCAGGTTTTGTTATAGTCTATGAGTCATTGCAGTAGTTATTGTTGTTATCCATATTTTATAGATGAAAAAACATAAATTTGTATTTCCTAGGATACTCAAACCTCCAGTTTACCTTGTTCTGTCGTAATTTCTATGCTGAGGCTACATCCTGCAGATCAAGAATAGATCAAGAACATGGAATGACGACTGGTATAGTGGAGAGTGGCAAAGAACCTGGGATCCAGTGGTGGCTAAGACTTGCACAGACACAACAAGTTCTGGGTTTCTGACCAAAATACTCACCTTCCTCAAGCCTCACTTTTCTCATCTGTATATTAGGGATAATTGCCACACCTACGCACATGTAAGACTCAAAAATGTGGGCTCTTTGTTGGAGGAATAAGTTGAAAGACAAAATTTAGACAAATCAAAACTCATTCTTTCCATGAGTGTGCATAGATTTATGTCAAGCATACATTGACATGGTTCTTATTTTGAAGCATATTTGGAGAAACTTCGGAGTAATAAACTACATAGAGATTTTTTATGCATTCAGTAAATGCCTATGCAAACAATGCCTTCTCTATCTAAGCAGTCTACTGAACGAAGACCTTCCCCACTTACACAACATATCTGGCTAAAAATCCTTGTCTGATGTTCGTTCCATTGTGAGTCCACAAATTTTCTATACAATCTCATTCAAGTTCAGTTAAAGGTTTTTTTTTTTTCCCCTGGAATTATAAACCTTGTGTGGCCTCTGACTCTGTCTCAATACAACATCCCCAAAGAGGCAGAGGCCACTGTTCTCAGCATACTCCAGCATGCTCTGACATAGTCTATCCTTCACACATACTCCAGGAGAATCTGGCGTATGCTGCTATCCCTCCAATAAACTTGGCTGTGTCAGGATGCTGAACTACCTACAAATGTGGAGATTAGAACAGGTCTTATTCTAAAGCTGGTGCTCTGGTGTTAGCTGGAGCAGGGTTATAGCAGGCAGAAAGGGCAGAAGGGATGAGCTGGCACAGTTGCCAATAATGACACTTAGCTGATGCCCGCTGATGAACCAAAAGAGCAGATGGCACCATTTGGTGATGGTCATCAGAGAGCTGACATTTATGAGCAAAGCCTAAGTGACTGAATTGATATCATTGATGCACTTTGTGAAAAACAACCAAATTCAGTAATAAGAGAGTTTCCTGCATGCTTGTAAGCAATACAGAGGACTTTCACCCATCAGTGTATTTACAGTTACAATGCTACCACATTGCAAAGACACATACATTCAAAAAAAGCCACCATCAGTAGCTCAAACCCATTAGCAGCAGATTTTATGCTGGTATGCGGGAGGCAGCATGGTCTAATGAAAAAAAAATCTATGATGTAGTAAGTCAAAGGGCTTCTGGTTCTAGTGCTATAGCTGAGCAGCTGAGGAACCTATGTTAGGTCACTCAAACTTCTTGATCATAGTTTTCATTGCTTTCCAAGTACCATGTGTACATCTCAATGTTTGTAATTAACCAATTAAACTACAATTCTGTTTATATATCCTTTTTCTCCCTGATCCTCTGAGAGTTATGTCTAATTCTTTGTAATATTTCAGGGCCTTTCACAGCTTTAGACACCCATGCACACACACACACACACACACACTATTCTTATTAAAGGTATTTTTTCATTTGTGACCTGCAGTTTCTATCAGATTTTTTGTTCCTCTCTCTTTCTCTCTTTCCTGTGTGTGGGGGCGCAGAGGAGAGGGGCAGGGTATACTAGTATACCCTGAAAATAGCATAAGCACCGAACTTAGACATATTTGTGTAGGCACCTCAAATTCATCGTTTAATATCTGTGTCTATGGGCATATTTTTTTCCATGAGCCTACGTTTTCTCACATATAAAACGCAGACACTATTATCTACCTCACAAGATCAATGTGAGGAGTAAAATGGGGGCTAGGTGAATGTGACAGACCATTGGCCACTGGGACACCAGAGTAAACGTGTAAATGTCAGGAGCCCAGCAGCATCTGAGTAGTCAGGGACCACTACTAATTCATTCATCTCTAGGCTTTTTGTTTGCTGAAGAAGAGCTGTACCAACTCTTTTTTATCAATGTAAAATCTATAAAGTGCATATAATTTTAGAAATATTGACAGTCAACACCTTTTACATGAATTACACTTCCAATCATTACTCGAGCGAGTATACATTAACTTTCTTTGTTACTGGGCCTTAAATGAACCTTTTGGCTAATTCTCACTGACAGCATTGCAGTGAGTGATCATTTGCAGTATAATTAGGCTGTTGATAATTAAGAGTGAGAGCAGAAGGCCCTCCAATCTTGAAATCATTTCATTTTTACCTTATTTTTCTTTTGCCTTTGCCATTCAGAGGGTTCAAATAACACATGGTCATGATCTGACAATTGTCCAGCATCGTCAGATCCAAATTTCTGCTAAAGAGGTAAAACACAAAACCTCAATGAATAATGTATTTGATTGGTTGCTTTGATTTCGTTCATAAGATAAAGGCTGTTTTTTTACCCTTTTATACCAATTTACTGTGGTTGAAAGAATTGACTTGTGCTGCTTTTTGTATACCTCAGAAAATATGATTGCTTTGATTTTATAAATCTCTGCTACACAAAACCATGAATGTATCACAGAGACAAATTGCAAAAGAATGTAGGGCAGAGTACGACTGCTTATTTTACAAATGAGATTTCCCTTTACAAAAAGTTTATAATGGATGCATTCTAATCAATTCTGAGTTTCCTGATACTTTTTATGTTTTCAGCTTATTTGTTTTGTTTTATTTTTTTTGTACTTTCCTAAGATATGTTTTAGGCAATTTTAAAAGAGATTTTTAAAGCTTTTTACATTGAGAAAATTTTCCATTAATTGCCCCCAAAGATACTACATCATTAAGTCAATTAAAAAAAAATGATAACCCACACATTTCTTTTTACCTTTGCATGCTCTGTTCCCGATAAATTCTCTTCCTCTCTAACCCCAGCTCCCCCTATACTTTCCCTTCTCAACCTCAAGAAATTCTACTCATCCTTTAATACACAGTACAAATATCATCTCTACTGGGATTCTTTTTTAACTTTTCACATGCAGATTTAGCCACTCCTTACCCCTAAGCTTCCATAGCTCTTATATCAAAGGCCTAATATAAAGATCATTTTGTAGTATATATCTTCCCCCATGTTATGGTGCACTCCTATAGGGTAGGGGTCATGTCTGGAATAGTAGTTAGAAATGACACACTCTACCTTCCCAGTGACTTGCATATTTCATACCCATTTCACACTTGACAATATTTCACACAAAATTTCACCAATTTCAAGACGGATGTTAAGGACTGGGGAAGACTATATAGATCTCATCTGATATTTAGATATGTTCCCTATGATGCTCATGAAATTTGATGGGAAAACAATTTAGAGTTAGAAAAATTGAGTTATTTTCCTAGTTCTTACTTATTTTTGTATACTCTTTAACTAATCTCTTAACATTTCTGTGCCTCAGGTACTTCATGGGAATATAGGCCATAGATGACCTACTTGCTTCCTTAAATTATTTTATCCTCAAATAAGATCATGAAACAGAATAGATAAAGTGTATTTTAGAAAATAAAATCTTATAGTCTGGTCAAGATGGTAGAGTAAACACTGTGCTTGCCTTCTCTCACAAACATTTAAATTCCAACTAAACTACAGAACAACCATTACTGATAATTGCTTGAAATCTAGGTGAACAGAAGTACTACACTGGGGACACATGGAACAGGCTACCTCAAGACTGGTAAGAGGGGTGGAGATGCAGAACAAGCTGATCTCACACCCATGTCTTATGATTGAGAATCGGGAGAGATATCTCTGCTATGGAGGTCCCCTTGCCAAAAGAGTGAGGGATCCCAGCCTCACACTGGGCTCCCCAGCCCAGGGTTCCAATGCCAGGAAGAGAAATCCCCACAACTCCTGGCTGTGAAAACCTTAGGAAATCAGCTGAGGTAGTTGCAGACATTCCTCTTAAGGAAACTACGTGCTCACTAACTCACTGATGGATTCACTCTCTCTGAGCTCCAGAGCTGGGGCAGCAGTTAGAAAGGTGCCAGGGACACACAGGGAGGAACCGAGTTGTCTGGCTTCAGGGCTGGGGGAGAAGTGTTTTCCCAGACAGAAGTGTTGGTGGAAGGATTTTTCCTTTGTTGATGCCCTCCCCTTTTTCGGCTTGCAGCATGCAGCCGCAGGCCGACGCCATGTCTGAGTCTTCATCAACCTGGCTATCACATATCGCCCCAACCCAGAGATTCCCTGAAACCCAGCCCCTCTCAACTTGCAGGCCCACCCAATTCCCTTCTAAAGGCTTTTCTATACAAATGGCCTATCTTGGCTCATGTTATAGACTTTCCTAAAATCTTTCAAAGGTTCATGAAACCCAAATAAGCAGCATCTGGCCTTGGTGTGCTCCATACCTCTTGCTGAACGTCCCTGAGCTTGGCCCCAATAGCAGCTGGCCTTGGTTTGTGGCTTTGCCTTTTGAGGCACATCCAAGCCTAGTGCAGGTGGCGGCCATATGCATGTTGCTTGGTGGCTCATGCCAGGTGTCCTCAGGCAGGGCACAGGCTGCGGCTAAACTTGGCCTGTGGTAGGGCCCCTGCCAGGAGGCCCAGGCCTGCATGCCCTGTGTCCAGCTGAGGCAGAGCATCACCAGGGTCGCATCCAAGGATGACACATACAAAGAACAAACTGGGCAAGCACCAGAGTTCTAATAAAGTGAATCCTACTCCATAGAGTCAGCCTTGCACAACAGCTTCTTCACTGTGGTCCCAGCCAGTCCTTACAATCAATCAGTCCAAGAGTCAATCCTTCTCATTGACATACAAACAGCAACCAAAGCTCAACTGCTACAGGAAGACATGCACAACCCATATAAGGTACACACCTGGAGCACCTGGCACAGGTGAACAGGGAGACTGCACCACTCGGCCCCATAGGACACCTACAACATAAGGCCACTATATTAGGACTGGGAGACATAGAGCCTCTACCTAATACATAGAAATAAACACAGGGAGGCAGCCATAATGGGAAGACAAAGAAACATGTACCAAATGGAAGAAAAGAATACAGCTTCAGAAAAATAACTAATCAAAACGGAGACAACAATCTACCAGATTCAGAGTTCAATACAGTGATAACAAGAATGGTCTGTGAACTTAGGGGAAGAGTAGATGAACTAAGTGAGAACTTTAATAAAGGGAATGAAAACATAAAAATTGAGATATGAAGCATAAAAAAGAACCAGTCAGAAATGAAGAATACAATAAATGAAATGAAAACTATCTTAGGAGGAATCAACAGTAGATTAAATAAAGCAGAGATTTGAGTTAAGGATTTAGAAGATAAGATAGCAGAAGACACCTAATCAGAATGGCAACAAGACAACAGAATCCAAAAAAATGAGAATAATTTAAGAGGTCTCTGGGACAACATCAAGCATGAACTTTTTCATCATAGGGATACCAGAAGGAGGAAAGAACAAGGAATTGAAAATCTATTTAACAAAATAATGAATGAATACTTCCCTAACCTAGTGAAGGAAATAGACATACAAGCCCAGAAAGTGCAGAGAGTCCCAAACAAGATGAATCTAAAGAGGCCCTCACCAAGACACCTCATAATTAAAATTCCAAAGGTTAAAATAAAGAGAGAATCTTAAAAGCAACAAGAGAAAAGCAGTTAGTTATCTATAAGGGTGCGCCCATAAGACTGTCAGCTGATTTCTCAACAGAAACCTTGTAGGGCAGAAGGAACTGGCATAAAACAGTCAAAGTGATAAAAAGCAGGGACCTACAACTAAGATTACTTTATCCAATAAAGCTATTATTTAGAATCAAAAGACAGATAAAAACCTTCCTATATAAGAAAAACTCAAAGGAGTTATCAGTACCAAGCTTGTATTACAGGAAATGTTGGAGGGACTTCTTTAAGAAGAAAATAAGATCAAAATATATTAATAAAATGGCAATAACTACATATTTATCAATAGTTACTTTAAATGTAAATAGATTAAATTATTCAATTAAAAGAAAGTGTGGCTGAATGAGTAATGAAACAAGGCCCTTAGATATGATGTTTAGAAGAGACTAACTTTAGATTGAAAGACACACAGACTGAAGATTAAGGGATGAAAAAAGATATTTCATGGAAGTGGAAACAATCAAATAAGAAAGCTGGGGTAGCAAAACTTATATGAGACAAAATAGACTTTAAAACAAAGGCTATAAAAAAAGACAAAGAAGGACCTAGTAATCCCGCTTCTGGGTATTTATCTGAAGAAACCCAAAACATTACTTTGAAGGGACATATGAATCCATATGTTCATTGCAACATTATTTAAAATAGTCATAGTATGGAGGATACTTGGGTGTCCATCAATGGATGAATGGATAAAGAATAGGTGCTACATATATACAATGAAATATTACTCAGCCATAAAAAGATGAAATCTTGCCTTCTGCAACAACATTGATGGAACTAGAGGGTATTGAGCTGAGTGAAGTAAGTCAGACAGAGAAAGATGAATGCCATATAATTTCACTTACATGTGGAATCTAAGGAACAAAATAAACAAACAAACAAAACAGAAACAAACTCATAGATACAAAGAACATTTTGATGGTTACCAAACGGAAAGGGGTAGTCAGAGGGAAAAAAGGAAAAGGGATTAAGAAGTACAAATTGGTAGTTACAAATAGTTATTGGAATATAAAGTATAGCATAAGCAATATAATCAGTAATATTGTAATAACTATATATAGTGTCAGATGGATACTAGATTTATCAGAGTGATCACGTTGGAAGAAATATAAATGTCTAATTATTGTGTTGTAACCTGAAACTAATATGATATCATATGCCAACTGCAATTAAAACATTCTTTAATTATTTAAAAAACAAGATTGTATAAGTATTGAATTAGATCTGCTGAATAATTTGATTCTGCACTGGGAGAACCAGATGTGAATACAGGGAAAATAAGCAGAACACTAACCATGCTCTATTATTGAGGAATCTTTATCTATATCAAACCACAACATATGGAAAAGTCAATATTTAAAAAATTTACAAGGATTGTTTATACTCCATTAAACTTTTAAATTATAGCTGTAAATTTTTTTTCTTTTTTAAAGGGAAGTGAAGGGATGATACACAACAGAAGAGAAATAGAAGCCTAAGAATGTACCCAAGTTACATAAAATTCATTGGATAATTGGTCCAATTTTTATTTTGCTTACCCTGTGTAAAAGTTTGGGTGTGGTGAGAAAATAGCTTCAAGGCAGTCAGGTTTGAGCTCGAGATGTGCCTCTGTCATGACCACCTGTGTGAATTTGGCAAGTTCTTTACATCAGTGCCTCCCTTTCTTCATCTTTCAAATAGATGGAGATTATTCCTTGTTTGTCCTGATTTCTCAGCAGTTATAGCCTTCCTGGCTAATTTTAGGTATACTGTTTAATTATATAAATGTAAATACAATATGGATCTATGTTTTTTATATATAGAATATAAGTATTATGTATAGTGTTTAAGATTATATTAATTTAAATATTAAAAAGGCATAGATGTGTAAATGAGAGCATTAGTCTAGATGGTTTCATTCTCTTCTAAATATAACATTCAGGAAGTAGAGAACATGATATCATGTTCACTCTATTTTCTTCTTAGTAACTATGGTGGAACTCTGCTCTTCCTGCCCAGGTTGTTAAACATAATGTAATAGAGTTAGACAAAATTTCACAGAACTCTATAAATTATTACTTGTTTCTTTGGGCCTCGGTTTTTCCATCTGTAAAAATGGCAGCACTGAATCAGATGGTGAAGAGGACTGCATATAAGTATGAAAAACATGTAGCCCATAACTGCCACATACTGGATGCTTTGTAAATGTTCACATCCTTCTTGTCTCCACTCTGTAGTAACTTGCACAGGGCCCATACATAGTGCATGCTCAGTAACTTGTCAACTGATTACTTGCAGTTTGAAATTTCTTAAACAAAGCACATGTATTCTATTCACCCATACATTTTAAATCTGGGGGGAGTTTCTACTCTAGTAAAGTTGCAAATATTTTTAAAATTTCCTACACACCAAAGTACATCTTAGTGAAACATGGATAGAAAAAAATTCTAATTTCTCAGCATAGAAAAACTTCAAGATTTTGTTCATTTAGAAGTTAAGGTTCCCGTAAATTGAGTTTCTCATTCATGTTCAAGACTGACTCAGAACTGACTCAGAATTGGAAACAAATGATAGCTTGTTAGTTTCTACAGAATATCAAACTTCTTGAAATCCCATCCTATAATCCAATGTAATTGGCTTGTATGATTCTTTTACATAAGCCACGGAAATTGTGGGAAGGAAAGGAAATTGTACTCTTATTCTTACTCATTTAAATCTTCAGCAATACAGAAAGTGGCTTTTAACTAAAAAAAAATACTTTAGTTCATTTGAAAACAAACATTTTAACCTTCAAGAGAAAGTTAATATTGAAAATCAGTGCCTGAACATTTATATACTGGTAACACCAAATGAATCATAGGGACAGACCCCAAGGATAAGATGTGATTCTGTCACTCTGATTTCAAACATTTAGCCTTAAAAGACAGCACTTTCCAAGCCTGGAATTATAGTATGAGTTATATTCCCTCTGAAAGTAAAAGTCAAGTATACTATTTATAAAATCAGTACAACTAAACTATTTATCCTCTTTTATTCTTAACCATCTCTCAGGTGAGCTGGCTACCCCTGTCTTTGTCACATTGGAAAGGTTTCACTCAAGTATATATAACTGGCTTCTTTTGTACAAAGTGAAGGTGAGAGCAACCCAGGTCTCTCTACTGTCCATTTTTATTATGTCAAAAAAATTCTAGTTATTAGAGAGGTGACAATGACCAGTCAGTACAAATAATAAATGGGGGAGGTCAAAATAAGAAACACAATATCATCTCCAGGTTAGGTATATTGCTGAAGGATTCTCCTGTCTAACATCTCTTCTCTCCAAGTTTCATTTCCATGGAATAAACAACTAAAAACTAGCCACTCTATTTCCACATCCTTCAAGCTCCCAGTAAAACAAGAAAATACCAAGCTAGCAAACAAAGGTAATACATGAGCATATTATGGGACCATTGCAACATCTGTCTGACTTCACAAGCTGCTGGTGGCATTTCTGTTGATTACCCTTCTGCATGTTCCTTAAATCTGTTTCTCTCTCCCTTTGATATTTTATTCTCACATTGTTTCTTTTTTCTTCATTGTGTTTACGTTCTTGCAAAGCATAGTTTTATTTTATATAGATTAGTTTCTCCTTATCCTTCTTCTTTCCCTTCCTTCCTAATTCTCATCTATTCTGATTCTTTCCCCTTCAAGCCATCACTTAAAAAAAAATAAGAAAATGTTTTTTTAAAAATTCATCAATCATACACACTTGTGAAGCATTTCACTTTATGTTTTCTTCCCAGGAGAGATGACTAATTTTTCTCACTTTGATATGTATGTAGTGATTTACTACACCCATATTTACCTGTTTCTTTTCTTTTTATAGTAAATTCCTTTCCAGATGTTAAGGGTGTTCAACTATATGTCTCTTGCTATTTTCTAACGTTTTTATTTTGCTGTCCGCTAAGGTCGCACCTGCTTTTTCCTTTCCTTTGTTGATAAACTTTCTTATTATGTATGGACCCACTACCAGAGTTATCAGCTTTTTTTTCGGGGGGGGGACGGGTGAGGGGTTCTATACCAATAACATTGGCCTCAACTTTAATTTTTTTTGCCAAGCCCTAAAACTACTGAATTAAAAAAAAAAAAAAAACTTTTTGTTCATGCTAACTCTAATATTTCTCCTGTCTTTTGGCAGCTCCAACAATGTATCCCCTGTGGGAGTCTTTCTATGTGAAAAATTATGTTTATCTATTTATGTTCTAGTGGAATCTATAGCTTCAAGATATCCAACATTTACTCAGCCTCAAACACTACTACATATCTATTTCTTTAATTTGTTATATTTGGCGTTTTAAAATCCTCAAAAAACCTAACCGCTGACAATTTCTCTTTTTGATGTATTAGCACCAATTTACCATTTTACCTTCATTACCACCCATATTCATTATTCTTGTAGTTTTCTCTTTTATTTCAGTTAACCACCACATTTGGCTGGATCATCCTGTACAGGTCCCTTAGTGACTTTCCTTAAATAGCTATCATTTTCAAAACACAACTTTTCTCTTGGCATTCAAAGCCCACACACATGCTATCTCAGATTCCAGACAAGGAAAAAGAGACAGGAAGCCCCTGAGAAACAAACACAACAATCAGCATGTATAATCCTGCATGTGTGTCTGTGTTTGCGTATGTGTGTTTCATTGAATATTCATAGCATTTCACACAAATATTTTCGAGAATAGGAGCAGATTTTTTTCATACCATGACTATTTCATAAATATCACATTATTATTATTATTATTATTATTATTATTATTATTATTAAAGACATATAAACTAAGATCAAATATTAACAAGCAGGAAATCAAAGGAGGGACAAAAAGACAATTCTCTTAAAGTTCTATATATCATCACTGGCTGTCTCCCAATTCTCCTGACTCATCAGCATCTCTTTAACAGTCCTTACACTTTTAAACATCCTGTCAGACACTTAGTGTTTAACTGCTGCAGCTAGCTAGCTTCTGACACCATTAGCATTATAGTATTACATTTTCTGTTTTGTTTTGATTTTTTTTTATTCAGTAGAGTTCCCTCTGCAGAGGTTCCTCCGTCCCCAGCATTTTGGTATTAAAACTTACCGCTTTTACCAACTCCCCCTGCTCCCAGCATTACCACCTTGTACTCTCTGGACCCGCCTGCCGCGCTGCTGGGAGAGCAGCTGGCTTCGTTTTCTACCTCCATCTTACCCGAGGGACCGGAGGAGAAGGAAGAAGGAAAAAGTCACCCGTGTCAGGTGCTTGCTCAGATATTAAGCAACTCTAAAACTGTGTCAAAAGAAAGGTTTAGTGCGAGGTAAGAACCATCAGCGCCGGGCTGGCTGTTGGTCCTGTGCTCGAGCAGGTCTCATAGCAACCACTTCAATTGCTTCCAATAAAAATCTGCCTTTTACCTACCCCCCTCCTTCCGATCCTTCACTCTTTCACGTCTCCCATGATTTCTCTCTCTCTCTCTCTCTCTCTCTCTCTCTCTCTCTCTCTCTCTCTCTCTCTCCCCCCTCCTCCCTCCCCCCCCCCCCGGCTTTCCTCCTGCTTCTTTCTCCATTTCTCGTCCTTACTCTGTCTCCCTCCTTTCTTTTTCTTGCCCACTGCAGGGTACTAGTTGTTACAGGCGAACATACTTGGCTACCTTCCAGGTGGGGCTGCTAGAATGGAGTGAATCTGAGACTTAGTAGAAGATTCTGTGTTTCACAGGCTGATTTCTGTAGCTACAGCTTCAAAGACACTATTTTCTTCTAATCTGAGTCGGTTAACTAAGAAAGATGTCTGTTGCTTATCTCCTTGCCTTTTATCACCATCTTTTTGCACAGTTCTCATTCTGGGAATAGAGTCACTATCAATTTAGAAGAAGAAGGAAAAAAAAAGAGTAACTCAAGGCTCTTAGGACTAGTATTTAGTGTTGTTGAAATAATAGCTGGCTAGGAGGAATTGTGTCAGCTCACTTGACAGTTGCAGTTCTAACATAAAGAGATATTTGAATTAGGTCACTGTCATGTTTGGACATGGATCATCCTTATTTACACTGGCTTATTAGGAGAACCTAAAACATAAGGATCCTTCCTGTCAAGCATGAAAGAGATAAATATTTTTGCTGACAATTATGGTAGCATTAAAGATCATAATTTATATTTCAAATGTCCAAACTTCTGCCTCTTATTTGAATACTTTTAAAGCTTAATGGCCTTTCTTCGTTTTTCTCTGGAAATCTAAACAAAGATTTTAGAACACTTTCAATAATCCCTGATTGACATAGTCCGACCCTAACCTTCAAAGGAGATGAGGATGATGTTTTGTATCTTTCTCATCAATTTCCTGATTGTGAAATTGGATCATGATTAGATATAGTCAAGAGTTTGGTATACACAGGCTTGCTTTTCTATCTTGATTTTAAGATCTTCTAGGAAAGAAACTACACTTAATCATTTCTTTATGACCAAGTGTTGCATGTAGAGTAGGTGCTCAAAAGATTCTTGCTGGTAAATGGAGAAGTGTTAAGTAGTCATAGCCAACAGCATAGGCTCTGGAGCCTGATTGCTTGTATTCAAACCTAGTCTAAGACACTAGCTGTGTGACCTTGGGTAAATTACTTTACCTCTCTGTGCCTCAGTTTCTTCAACTATAAAATGGTTTATCAAAGTCCTACTTTATTAACTCATTAAGTAAGTTTAATGCTTGTATGGTGTTTCAAACAGTGTCTGGCAACTTGTAATCGGCATATAAGTATATAAAATTATGATTATTATGTATTATTTTGAGTTCATATTTCTATATAATCCACTGTATATAAACATTCACCAGAAAAGATCATTTCTTTATATATTTATTGGCATGTACATATCTTCTCTGCTAAAGTATCTGTTCAAACTTTTTGTTTATTTTATATCAGGTTGTTTATTATTATAATATTGAGTTTTGAGAGTACTTGATATATTCTAGATGTAAACCTTTTATCAGATTTTTGTTCTGAAAATATTTTCTCCCAGTTTGTGGCTTTTCTTAACAGTATTTTTCAAAGAGAAGAACTTTTAAATATTGATAAAGTCTGATTTGTAATTTTTTTCTTTATGGATGGTCCATCAGGTTTTAAATGACACTTTGTCCAATGACTTTATTCTCAGTTCTCTTTTCAGCTTTTTTACCTCTTCATTGCATCTTTGTTCTATTACCATAGCTCTATTTATCACATTCCTATGAGTAATTGCCAAGTTTGTAAGTCTAGACCCAATCTTCCCCCCGCCCCGAACTTCAAAAGTGAATCTGTCACCTAAATGCTCCTAGCAGAAACCCTGTTTGTATTTTAACTTCAGTGTCCTAAAAGACATCACTCTTATTCTCAATAACAAAATCAACAGTCTGTCTTTGTAGGGAATATCACGTCTGCCCATGTCCTAGTGTTAGTTCAGCTTCTTATATTTGACCTCCATGACTGAAAGGATGCCATAACTTATCCTCTCTGAATACAGTCTCCCTGCTCTTTCCCCTTTTCATTCCACTCAACTCATCCTGTACAGTGATGTCAGGGAAATTCCCCTAAAATGTTCACCCAATTGATTTTATTGTGAACATATTCATAAATCACATGCCTCAATAATACAATTCAATAGCTTAGAATGGGATGAAGAGATGCAAAGCATTTATTCCAGATGCATGCCCTCATTCTGGATAGAATAGAGTCAGGCAAAGTGGGCTACTTCCTCCAACAAAACTGTCATTTCCATAATTGGATCTAACAAAGAACTGTAGCTATATTATAATTATCCTGTAATTGACTCATTGAAACTTTATTCCTCAATGAAAAGAGATATGTAAACAATAACATTTAGCTTCAAGGTCTTTTTGGGTTTTGTTTCTACTTCTGGTGCAGACATTCTTATGACATTGAACAAATCACTTACCCCTCTAGCTGTCTGTCTCACCATCTGTTACCCTGTTTTCCATGTCAGCCATTCTGATTTGGTGGTAAAGCACAAGAATTATCATGCTGGCTGTGTCCTTGGTGCTATTCTCTTTACTGGTACATATATTTTAATATTAAGAGTGAAAAGTACATGGAGATGTCCTTTAATGGTAAAAAAAAAAAAATGACTACATTACCAAATATCACAGGGGCTCTATAAGAGAGAAATTTGACTAGAGAATAGGCTTTCTTTTCAATAGCTAATGTATGTGTTCATATTCCTCAAATGAAAATCAGTAGGATTTTTCTCTATTTACACACAAAAAAATGACCTGTATGGAAGCTTTCCTAGCTATAGAGCCCTCTTTGTCAACATCTTTGAAATACTAAGGCACTCCACTCTAGTCCCTTCTCCGGAGTTACTAAGAGCCTGATTGATAATGAGTTGAACTTAGGGGAATTTTAATGTTACTGATTTTCAGTTTTATTTAGTGAACTTTGTGAATTTGCATTCTTTGTGCCTTGCCCAGTGCACTCATGAGACTAAGATGTGTGTTTGGTGTGTTTGTTGTGTTGGTGTGTTTGGTGTGTGTGTGTGTGTGTGTGTGAAAGAGAGAGAGCACTTTCAGATGCATAAATGCTGATTGAAACTGAATCTTTAAGAAACAAAATTAATTATGTGGCAGATTAATTTGCTCTCTGGAAAATTATTAAATGATTGAAGTTCAGAAGATCCAGGATAGTGGCAGCATAGCGAGACCCAAAACTGCTTTCCCATAAGCAAAGTCAAATGTATACATATAGAGAGAGCAGTTACTCCTGAGAGACAACTGACGGCTTAATGAACAGTTTCTGAACAACAAACAAGAGAAAGAGGCTGAATAGAGAAGGCTGGGAGGTCATGAGACTCCTCTGGGAGCTGCAGAAACTTTTGGGAACTCTGGGTGGAGTAGCATAGGAGCTCCACTGTTTCTGATTCTCCCACTTCTTTAGGGCAGGCAGGAACTCCATACTGGTGCTAAGGCCTACCTGCAGGATCACAGTGGAACTTTCTTTGCCACATTGCCTGGAGACTTTTCCCTGTGAACAAAGAGAGCAAGCAGGAACAAGAGGGTGTCATAAGAGGTGCCTGACCTCCCTGGCTAGAGCCTCTCTGGCCAGAGGGCCAGCACCCCAAGCTCAATAAGCACCTGCTGAACTGCAACCAGCTTCCCAAAACAGCTGGGCACATAGAGTCTACACAAAGATCTTTTCAACAGAGAGAAACTGTATACAGAAGGCTGAGGAGCCATAGGAACTATCTTGACTCTTCAGGAATTCTATGGGTTGGAGGGGTCTGTATCTACTATTGTTTATTTTCTCTTCAGGTCTATAGGGTGGAGGATGCTCTAACCAGGTACAGTGGCCTGTGGAAGCTACAGTACACTTTCAGACACATCACCAGAGCCCAATTTAGCCCGAACAAAGGGAGTAAGATCAACAAGGCATCACTACTTGTACCTGGCCTATCCACCCGCAGCTGCTCCAGCCCAGCAAGCCAGTGCCCTGGTTGCCTTGGGCACCACTTGGCTCCAACACGCTTGCCAAATACACACAGCACACTCAGTCTACACAGAGCCCGCTTCTACATAAGACCAATTTTTTTTTAAGATTGGGAAAGATAGCTATTTTGTCTAATTCATATAAGAAAACATAGAGTCAAACAAAATAAATTTTACGTTCTTGTCCTCTAACCTACCCTGACAGTTGTCATCCTTTTTGAATGTCAGGTAATTCCCTTTGAATGCTCATCTTCATCAAATGAAGAACTAGGTATTCAGTGTTCATTCAGAGCCACTGCCTTCCCTAAGTGGGATTCAAGTCCTTCTTAAGGACAAATGGGGAACTAATTTAATAAGCAATTCCTTCTCATAAATGTATTAATTTCATTAATATGAATATCTATCTAAAATACCTTAGAAACTGATAAGGCACCCAGTCATTGCGATAGGTCTCTAAGAGGGAAAGAAGTTTGACACATGCAGAGTTCTTTTTTTTAACTCTCCAGTTACTGACAGGCAGAGCTCCTGACACCCTTGTCTACAAAGCCATTTTTTCCTTTATTAGAGGATTTGTTACATTTATTACAATAATTTATTACATTCCAATTTACCTTAAATTAAAAAAAATGATTACTCTGCTATATTCATTTTTGTTCTTTTCCAAATTTAGCATAGTCCCTGGCATGTGCTAGGTGACTAAAAAAAAAGAGAGAGAGAGAGAATTAATTACATCAAGTGAGTGACTGTCTATTGCCACTATTAATGAAATTAACCTTTCAAAGTTTATTATTTACAATATACACCCTAATTAAAAGATAAATCATCAAGGGAAGAGATAGTTAGCAACATAGGTGATAACCTCTGGGTAAATTAATGTTTGGCATTCACGTTCTCTTATATCTGTTTGAGTATTATAAGCCAAAAGATAGCATTTCTCAAAATAGAAAAAAAATCTGGAAACATCAGGCTAAAGGATATACAGAAAAGAGCTAATTTTGCAAATGGGGGACAGAGATCTATCTGCAGCGTGCAGACTTCTTTGTCACACTGAGCTCACAAACATGTACAGTAAAACTCACAGTAGATGGTAATACTGATTGTGGAAGGATTCATCTTTCTTTTTGAAGGCTTATTAAAATAGAAATATTTGGAAAGAGGGATCTTACATGTGATTTGAGGAACCTACATTTTTTATATATACTCAGTCAACATGGATTTGTTCATTAAATATGGACTGATTTGCTTATTTTCAAATTAATTCATTCAAACTTGTTAGTTTTTAGAAAAATGACAGAAAACATAATCTGTAAGTTCAAAGTGATTATAACCATGTGGGAGAAGGATACCTGAATACCAGGCTCTGGAGTAAGCCAGAATGTAGTAGGTAATTGAATAGATAAATGAACAGAGCCTGATAGAAATTTGAGAGAAGGAGAGACTGATTTCAGATCGGAAGAAAAGGAGGTGTCAAGGTAGGGGAAGTGGGACTTCAAATGAAAGATAGTACAAAACAAAAAAACAAAAAAACAGACATATCCAAAGTTTAGAGAATAGGGTTTTTGGCAAATTGAAAGTAAATATTTGGTTGATGCATAAGAACATAAGAACACAGTCCAAAAGTTGGATTATAGATAACTCATGGAGAACTTTAAACGACAGCACACCAAGTTAGGATTTCTTTTTTGTTATATATATTTTTTAAGTTTTTACCTTCATCTTTAAGCAAAGCACAATGCTCACTTTAAAGTACCACAGTGAATAACAAAAGCTTTTGATTAGAAGAAAATCCAGGTCTGACTAAATTTTCTTTTCTTCCATTAAGCCTTTGTGACTTTCTTATATTCCAGTGATTTGAAACTAAATTCTATATATTTATTATTGGTGTAGTCACTAATTTGACACAGCATTCTACAATTTACTAAATTTTAATCTACTTGAGTAAGAAACCCTGTTACTTTTTAAAAAAATTATATTTCTCATGATTCTGGGCCTAAGTCTCAACATGTCATAAAGGAACAATAAAAAAAATGTTAAGACATTTTTAGGCAAATACACTTCATAGTAAAATCTATAGTAAATACTACCAATTACAATTTTTATTATTCAATTATCAGAATTAACTTTCACCTTGTAAAAGCAAAATATTAGACTAAGGCTATTTGATCACCTGGACAAGATAATTAAGTGAATATTTAAACCATATGAAAACAAAAATTTTTTTATATGCTGGTATATATTAGAAAAATATTATATAATTTTTTATCTGTATTTTATTGACCAGAAATTTTAACTCCCTTTCATATATCTATTTATTACACATATAATTAATATGTGTAATGACTACTCTGAAGCTATGTGAGATCCTATAATACAATGTTCAAGAAATATTTAATTTTATTCAGTATAATTTTGATACAATCTACTTGTTATAGTTTTACCTTACAATACATTATCAATTTGAATTATTGAATATCCAGAGTATATTATCACATTCAAATTCTGGACAAGTTAAAGGTTACTATAACTGTATTAATATACAAAATGGTGCTTTGTAGGTACTTAAGCTTTTTAATATTGTACTTGGATAATTTTATGTTCCCTTGCAAATGCAAACACACAGCTTTGCTATTAACACTAAGATAATAGTTTTTTTAGCACTTAAAAATTAAAATATTATTATGATTTTATCAAAAATTGTAAGACTGCCCCAATTTCCCCTGAGAGATAAGCAATTAGAACTGGGAAGCTGCTTGGATATGCTAGTATAAACTTCCATCTGGGAAAGAGATCTCATAATCACTGGTTATTGATCTATTCTTTGAATATTAAATATCAGATAGTTTTTACTTTACAAAATAGAATACTATATCTATGACTACCTAAGACAATGAAAAAACACTCAGATTTTGGAGAGAGGTCCCATTTTTGACTTGATCTCTTTTGCCAATTTGTTAACAGTGTGAAGATGGACAAAACTTTTCAATTCTCAGAGCTTTAGTTTCTCATCTGAAAAACAGAAACCTAATATACTTGTGTTATATGATGTTCAAATGAGATGATACAAATTCAGTGCCCAGGAACACTCATTAATGGTATAAAATTAAATATTAACAAGTTCTCTCATTATCAAACACCATCTAAGAAAGAGAGAAATAGTCAGAGGATCTTGGTCATTTCAGTCTCAAGTAATGTGAATACTGCAAGGTGAAGGAGGGCCAGGTCAGTAGGAGAGGTGTACAGTATGTACAAAATCACTGAAGGACATTTAACATCTGGAGAATGTTACTCTGTCTAGTGTATGCTCTTTGTAGGAGGGCAGCAGAAAAGAAACCAAGAAACATAGTTTGGAAGTAAATTGATGGCATTTCTGAGAAGTTTGGACTTAACCTAGTAGATGGCGTGAAAACAGGAATGGTTTTCAAGGAGAGATGTAATATGAACAAGTGTGTTGACTTAAAAAAAACCTGCAACGCTCTCTCTAGAAGTGTTTTGAGAATGGATTACAATGAGGTTTAACTAGGGACCAATAAAATGGCTAGGTAGATCTTTCAGTCATCCAGCAGAATAGATAGTAATCTGAAATAGATGAACTAGGTGTATGGCTGAGGAATTGGAAAGAAGAATGCAACCCATATCATATTACTAGAGAAATCTTACCAGGTGTTCATGTTCCATGGGGGCATGGTAATAAGAAGGGGACAAGAACTGAAGATGGTTGAGGCTTTCTGCTTGAGTAACTGGTTATACTAGGTAGGTAACAGTATCATTGTTTATGATACAAGATTGAGAAAGAGTGGGCAGGGGTGAAGTAAATTTTGATTGTATTAAGTCTGAGGTGCTTTTGTAATGTCTGGTTAGTTATATAAGGAAAACAGTTTCAAAACATAGGTTTAGAATTCAGGGGAGAAGTAGTGATTTAGGGATATGGATTATGGATTATGAAATCTTTAGCTTATTAGTGGTAAATGAAATCATAGCAAGATATAAGATTCTTTAGTCGTGCTTGCTAGAATAGATGATTACTTTATGGGTGGACTATAATTGACCAAGATAATATTTTTGAGTTCTCTGTGCAAGGTACCTCGATAAATTTTTGTACATTTTATGATTTAATCTGCACAATGATTCTATGAGTTTCATATCCATATTATTAACAGGATAAAGAAAAAATATACAGAAACTTAGGAACACCACCAAGAGAACAAAATCCAGACAGGGAGAGCCTTCACAAAGCTAGAGTCAAAGAAGTCACAGTCATGTAAGAATAGAAGTGATAGTATATCATTCCATTTGGGAAGTGAGAGCTCATTAGTGAGCAGAGCAATAATAGTCAAAAAGTGAGAATGGAAACCAGATAGTAAAAGATTAAGGAATGAATAGGAGTTGAGAAATTACGCACAAACAGTTATACTTTTCATTTCAAAAATTTGGTAATGACAAAAAAGTGTGATAAAATCACATATTGTTCTTGTTGAAGTTATGATTTGAAATGGTTATAGAATTGATGAAAAATTGCTTATAGGATATAGTGGGCACAATATGCATATGTTGTAAATTAATGTCCTTTTAATTACACATATTTGAAAATAGCTTGTCAAAGATCCTACAGCTAGAGAGTTGGAACTACCGAGACTTGATCTTAATTTTGACAATGAATATTTAATAATCATTTATTTTTATTTTCAAAATATACATTTTTTTTCCTATTCCTGTAAATCTTGATTTTCATGTAAGTTATATTGCTTGGTATTGCTTTCAGCTAAAAATTTTCTCATTTTATAGCCTATTGTAAACTTTAGCTTCAGACAATCATTCTTGTCCTATTATCTTTTGTGACTGTAAATAATTTGCTTGGTTTATTTTGTTACCTTGACAATATTTATAGATTGTGTCATAGAGAGCCTCCCTTGGAGACCTCTCTTTTGTTGACTGTATAAATTTAGTTCCTTTTGTCTAAACTCATATGTCTTGCCCTCTAATCCTGGGATATATTTTTTTGACCTTCTGATTTTTTTTCTCAACTCACCTCTATAACGTTTTAATGTTGCACAAAAACATTATGGTGGGAAGTTAATAGTTTGAAATTATATCTCACAAAAAGCCAAGAAATAGCTTCTCCAACATTCTAACTAAAATGCATATAAAGATATAGAAAATAGAGAAGCAGTTACACTGCAGACAAAGGCTAACTAGAGAAAAAAAAAATATCGCTGGCTTATCTGGACTTGGCTTGATGAAAATAACCAGTCTGCTGTCCCCAAAATTAATAGAGTTGTGAAATTTATAACTCTACATTCTTCCTTGGCTTAAAGATAAGGTTCTGAACTAAACATGAAATCAGATATGCATTATTTCACTTTGTAAATATTGCTGTTTGAGATAGTTAGAAGCCTGTTTTCTCATCACTTAAAAAGAATTATTTATAATAATTATAAAAATATTGTAATAAATGTAAAAAGTTATTTATATTTTATTTTAAAATTGCAACTCATAGAAAATGGCAGTATGTAAGGTTGCATGAGAGAATATTGCAGATTACAAGGGCAATCTCAACAAAACCAGAGAAATGAATAGTGCTAGGAGAAATACATGCTAGATATTATGAATTATCTAAATACTCCTGGTCAGAAAATTAAGAGTGAAGACCAAGCAGTCTGGTCAAACAGGCTCAGACAGATACAAACATTTGAGGATGAGTAAAAAAATACTGTGGTATAGGAAAATCAATAATGACAAAGAAGGAAATCAAACTTCTGGAAATCTTAAAATTCTGTCATTTTTGTTACAAAAGAATATTTATATATTCTTGAGAGTATGCTAGAATATGTCTTCTATTAGAAGATTATAAAGCTATGAAAAGAGAAGGCTCTAGAATTAAAGTACACTAGTGGGAGATATAATGTAACAATTATAAAATAATGTATGTTACTTTAATACCAGGTACCAGAACTGGTACATAGTGTGTGTTCTCGTTAAACATTAGCTTTGATATGCAACCACAACAGCTTGATAAAAAATAGGGAGTACTATTGAAAAATGCAAAGAAACTTCTGTTGTACCCAAACTCAAGATGCTAAGATGTGGAAACAAAGGAACCTCTGCAAAAAGAACCCAAATCAGACACTGGGGAGATCCAGCCACAAGAAATTTCCCTAACTGAAGAATCTATGTTTCATTAAGTGCCAATATAACACTATGTTTTATTAGTGTTATATGGGAGATAGCTCTTTCTTTTTTAGAGAGGATCTGATTTCCAGAAAATATGTTGTTTATATAAATCCAAATAATTCACGTGTCAGATTTTGAGCCAATATGAGAGGTCTTATTTTTATTGCTGAGCATAGTTCATTAAGATGCCTAAGAAAGAGTGTGTTGACTTAAATAAAGATGGGTGCCAGCAAGAAACCTAAAAAATGAAATGGGAGTCAATATAGAAAGAGTTGCCAGGGCCTCAGCACATGTACTTTATATGCCAGATCAGGAGCCCCTATCTGTGATAGGGACAGCTCCAGGAGCCATCGGAACCCACTACTGTTTTATACACTTGGGCAGAATTCTGAATTTAAATTTGCTCTTCCAGGGAGATAATCTGAATTCTAAATTCCAGACAGAAAGACTTTGTCAGTCATTTATACCTATTTTTCTCTCTTGGCAACATCTGCCACCACACCCTAGATTTGCATTCATTGAGTTTCAGCTTGATATCTCAGAAATAGGGAGCTCAGGGTGAACTGATTCAGTGTTTTATCATTGTGCTTATTGCAAAGAATTGATTTATATAAAGATGAAGACTTTCTCTTATTATCTTCTACTTATCTTGGCTCTGCCTTCAGAAATGAGATGGAAACTGTCTAATCCCTCTATGATAAGGAAACCCTTTGTATTCTTTAGCACAATTACTATACCTTCTTTCACTCTTCTTCGTAGGCACAACATCACTGGTTTCCAAAACAGTTTTGTGACATAAATTAAGACTTTTCTGTATCTTAGTTACCCCCGTATAAAAGTCCTTTTCCAAATTCTTCGTGTTGCAATAGCTAGCTTACAAAACTCATAATATCTGTCTGTCCACCCAGATAACTAGTCTAAACATGATCCTCCCTATAGTAAGACCAAAGAAAGTGATAAAACTCATCTGCACTCCTAGTGTTCGACAACCATCCCACACTGTTCTATCAGGCCTCGAATCGCAACTGTAGAATTCTTGGGTTTAAATGCTACTTTTACATATGTATGGTCACAGCCTCCATCTCCCCCCTCCCAAAATGTGGATTTGTGCTTGGAGGCAGAAAACCTCTGCCAACTTCCCGGACAGCAGAAGCCATAAAATATTCACTAGCTGTGCATTTCTCCTTGCTTGCTATGCACTTAGTGCAACTCATAAACACCCTGCAATAGACTAGGAATGTATACTGTAGTGGATTTGGTTGGTTAATCTCAGTCTCCAGTGGGAGAAGACATTGGCAACTCTAAGGAAATAATATGGACTAAATGTTACACAAATTAAAAAGTAAGACGAAGTTCTTATTGAGATTGGTAGTTATTGATTTGTTGTGAGTCTAAGTACACATGTTAAGCCTCTGAAAGCATCAAAAATGCTGCTGAGGTATTATTGGGTTTGCAGAAGAAAGATCAGGATGTGTGAGGGAAAGAATTACTATTCACCAAGAATTATAGCCTTCAATCCTCTGCAGGTTTTGAACAGAATGAGATTTACTAAGGACAGAAGCAGAAATATCATTAGATATCTATTAGACGCTTAAAGTAAAGAGTCTTCCAATCTGAAACCCACCTGGATTTTCTATAGACAATAGCACTAGGAAACTTAGATTTTCAAATAAGAAAAGAATCAGTTAAAAATAACTTATCTAAGTCATTCTTAGCCATAAACAAATTTAACAGAAGTTGTCTTATGAATTACTTTGAAGGTTCAACAACTATTTTAAAAAATGAGGTCTTAAACTCTAGGAGTATTGAGAGTTTGTCCCAGAAAAATTTGCCACCTAATTAGGGATCCCCTGATTATGGGAGGTCCTGTTGTGTCTGCTTGAATCCCATCAGTGATAGACAGGAAACCCAGTCTTAAGCATGAAGCCAAGGTGCCATTGATGGCTCCATTAGGGACCTAGCATTAAAAGATATGATTTAATTCTTCAAGGATAAAGCACCATGCTTTAGAATTTCTATTATATCTAAAATATTTTTAAAAACATTAAAAACTATAAGAATAATATCTACTATAAACTTTAAAAATATAACTGGGTTTTATTTATTCTAAAATGTAAAATTGGCATACAGTATACAGTTCTTTCAGTATTAATTTTTTGAAGATTAAAATGAGCAATTAAAGAACTGTAAGTAAAACTGTTTTATGAATGTTCCTGAATACAGCAAATTGACTCAGAATCAGCTTAGTTACATATGCATTTGTTAAAAGCATGTTTTGCTTGATTTTTTTCATATGAATGTTCATTCAAATCCTTTTATTATTTATTTTGTGACTATTATTTCACTAAATGGATGGTCAAACTTTTAAGAGAGAAAGTTAATCCTATAAAATCCTAATAGTTCTTGGCACAGTTCTGGGCTCAGAGTAGGTCCTCAAAGAGATTTTATGTTAAATTGAGCCCAATAAAACTATACTTGAAACTTCAACAGACAATAATTAACGAATATCACAGTAGTCTCCTAGAGTTATTTATTTGAATCTTCTTCTCACACAAGGTAAGAAAATTATAATCATAGGAAAGAAAAAAAATGGGTCTGGCAAAGATCACTTGCCTCTAACGCATCTTCAAGAAAAATTTGCATTGTGAATATTTGCGTCATCACAATAGCATATCCATTGCATCATGTGAAGGCTTAGGACAAGCTAGCCTCTTTAAGAAAATGCGTACACCTTGGTCAGAACTTGCTAATACTTTAGCAAACGATTATTCTCTTTAAAAAACCCACTTTGCAAAGGAACCCTTAACAAGATCTCACTCTCCCAGGATCATTAACCATTTCCAGATCATTAACCATTTGAAGGAGTCCAGGGGAGATGGAGAGAAGAGGAAGAGAAACTTAAAGCTAAACGGTTCAGAGCCACTCCTAACTGAAAGTCAATAGAAAAAGATATTGAGCATCTGGCAATGAAGATCTAAGAGGCAAGCAAGGGTTTCACTTGCAAAGTTGTGTCTTCTCAGAGTACCACAGGAGGCACTGACTGCGTGGAGTGGAGGTGCTCAGCCCCTATCCAGCTCTTGCTACTGTGCAGGGCTGCTCCTCAGAAGTTAACAGTGGACAAAGTGTCTGTGGCACTTACCATGCTCTTCTGTATCCTGGACCATCCTTTCCACAAAGGACAGTTCTTTTGCACTCTCTCTCTCGTGTGTGTGTGTGTGTGTGTGTGTGTGTGTGTGTGTGTGTGTGTGTTTTCCATGAATTATAGCCTTCATTCCCATAATTTCTTACCTTCTTTTTTAATTCTTTCAGCATTCTTAACTCAATGTATTCCAAATTGTGATGTTTTTCCTTCCTTCCTTCCTTCCTTCCTTCCTTCCTTCCTTCCTTCCTTCCTTCCTTCCTTCCTTCTTTCTTTTCTTCTTTCCTTCTTCCTTTTCTTTCTTGCTTTTTTAGCTGTTTTAGAAAAATATTCAAGTCTCGCAGCAAAAATTCTTACATTTTTATCAGATTAAGGGACCCGCAGAAGAAGGTGTGATTGGGAGAGCTATGAGACATCCCAGAAATAACCCCGGCTGCCCCATGCCCCAGCAATGATAGGGAAAGCCTTGAGGGCTTCTACCTCAGTGGATCCTCAAGCTTCCATTGCAGCTGAGGGAACACGTGGCTTTCTAAAGCAAAAGATTTGGTTGGATGTTCCGGATTGTGATTTTGAGATTAATACCGCCCCCCCCCCGCCCCCTCCACCAAAAGGGAGCTCTGCTGGAGAGGATTTTTGAGATAGGAAAGTTTTCTTCAAACTGGGAAACTGGACCTCTTGGTGGAACATGTCTCCCCTCCCAGCTGTCTGTGTAAGAAAAGGCCTGTCACTTTCAGCTGATGAAACACTGCTTTGGGGGAAGATTCAGCACTAAAAAGTGTTTACATCTTTAGTTTGAAAACAGTTAATTTTCACAAAATGACCCCAAATCTGCCTGTCTCTCTTCATCCTTGAACTTTTAAAAGGAAAAAAAAAATCAGCCCTATGTACCAACTTGTCTAATTGGAGTTCATTTTCCACCTAATTTTTCTCTCTAAGTAGAACTATTTGTTTCTTTTTTAATATTCAAAATTATACTGTGCACAGTTTATAGATTCTAATAAGCACAGAAAGGCTAGAATAAAAATTAAAGCTTAAAAACTTACATTTTGAAGAGGAATTTGGTAATCAGTGGCACTAGATATGGCCTTATTTTTTTCATGAAGATGTATATGAAGTAAACTGATAATCAGGCTGGAAAAAGTCCACCTCTCACTTCATAGTAGCATATGCCACAGGTGAATAATCTGATTTTAATTAAATGATTCATTACCATTTCTAAATAACATGTTGATGAAATATGCATTTTAGTTTGAATGAAAAATGTGAAATTTTGAATGGAAAATAAGAAAATTATACTGTGATGTACAAAATATGCCAAATTTTGATTACTAATTTGCAGATGAAAAATAATTCAGGTACTTTTTCTGATTTTATTTAAAATTTTTTTCTTAAAGACATTTTTTAAATACTTTAAGTGTGTAGAGCACAGTTTTCAGTGATATTGCCTTTGATGACAACCTGTGTCTGGTAACTTATCCTCTTATAAATTCATATATAGCTGAGATTGTGTGAGAATCTCATATAAACAGGTTTTACATATAAGCAGAGCATATGGTCACATTTATGAGGTTTTTAAGAGTACTGAGAAGAGACTCTTACCTTCAAATGTCTACTTCACTTGGAGTCATTGTGTCTAATGATTTACATAGTCACAATATATTTGAGCTGAGAGGATCTATTTACATCTCCTCATTTTAAACATAAAAGCCCCCAAATCTAGATAGGCTGGGTGACTTGACCAGGCTTCTCATCTGTCACATTAGTAGCTAGGGTGAGATTTTGAACCCAGTATCTTGATTGCCAGCCTTGTGATTATTAAACTGCTTTACTTCTTTCTAAATTCTCTTTTTTATATCTGAGTTTTCCCCAAGTGAGTTAGCTTCAGACACCAGTCCAGTTTTTTTTCCCCTCCTTTTATTAATTTCCTAAATGTGGGCTTGCTATTAAGATCTGCCAGAGACCAGAAATACAGGAAATTACAAGAGGGCCTGTTTGGAAAAGCAGAGATGAAAAGCCACCCAACCCAATGAATTGCACCATCTAAACACATTGTTTAGAGCAACTGCAGCTATGAGAAAATATTAAACCACACCACTGTAGCTGTCTCAACACTGAGGATTCTCTGATGATGTGCTTTCTGTCTGGTCCTCCCTGTCCCATTCCTGACTCCTCAGTCCCTAGAGGAGAAGAATGCTATACTGAATATGAATGCCAAGGTGCAGAATGCATTCCACTCACAGTCCAATTCTAGTGAAAAAGCAAGTTTCTTGCATGCTGAGGGGTAGTCTGGAGGGAAATTGGAGCAGGCAGGCCCTGGAGGCTTCCTATCAGATATGTAAGTGCTCATACTCCCTCTATTTTTGATAATAAAGAGATTTCCCTCCTCCCTACCTATTTGATTAAGTGCATTGTAATTGTGCTTCTTTTGGTATTTAATATAGCATATCATATGCCCAATCAATGTAAATGAGAACATGAACAATTTTGGATGGGTCATGTTGATTGATTTGAGACAGAATGATAACCTGCTTGGCAAATGCACTGGATGTGTCCAGAAGGCAAAAGTCTAAAAAAGGCAAGAAGGACTGAGGAACTGAGCTGGAAAATAGAAAAAAAAATTACCAGAGGGGATTTAAGTAAATTGGACAGAGATGAGCTTTTGCCTCTATTAATAGACACCTCTCCAACCTTCTCATTTTACCAAAGAGGAAACTTGGCTGGATAGAGGAGTGACATGGGTCTGGCTGTAGCTGTTGTTAGAGGAAAGAGAAACTAGGCTGCAAGGTTCTATAACATACATGTGTCCTGTTGCCAAGGTGTTAACAGCTTACAAAGTAAGATAGCCCCACAAATAAATAACTTAAAGGAAAGTAAACCTTGACAATTCTGTGAGAAGACCATTGATTCATCCCTGAGACAGAACCCTTTATTTGGAGGAAATAAAAAAATGTCCTCCTGGAGGAGAATGTATTTGATTGGGGACATGCACACTGAAAGAAACTGAAGGATAGTTAGTCAAGACATAGAACTTGAAAACAGGGGTGACATGATGCCTACCTGGCTCTTGAGAAGACACAGCATCTACTACTCTCTCTTTTAATCCTCACTCACAAATGCAACAGCTGGAGACCAGGCAAAATGGCATAGATGATAGAAGCTTCATTCGTCTCTTCTTGTGACCATATCAAAGTTGTGATGGAAACAGAGAAACACCAAGCAATGTCACCTAGGGTCTAGATGAACAGAAGCCTTACAACCAGGGAGAAATCATCCTGCAACAGTAGGAGGGAGAAGAGGGCAAAGAGATGAGGCTACCCCGTCTCTAGCAGCTGAGCGGGACAGAGGCTCTTAAAGGGGCCATATCTGTGACCAGATTTTTGTGGAACAAACTCACTCGCTCTGAGCACTAGCACCTGGCCAACTGCTCAGGGGACACAAAGGACTTACAGGATGACACTGAATGTTTGGACCAAGGGCCTGAGGCAAGGCTTTCTCCTAGGCAAAAGTGCCGGCGGTATCCCTTGTTCCTCTGTTGAGCCCTCGCCGCTCCCAGTGTGTAGACTCAGCAGCGCCATAGCGGAGAAGTCATCAAAGTGAGAGGATTCCCTTAAACTCCACCTCCCCTAACTCGTGGCCCTACCCAGGCCACATTTAGTTGTATCCTCAGTGAATCCAGTGCCACTTGCTGAGCAGCTCCAAGATTCACATTGGTGGCACCTGAGCTTGGTTTCTGGTGCAGCTTCTTGAGGCAATGATAAGCACAGCATCTGTGGATCACTTGCCAAATCATAACAGGTGGCCAAAGAGGGGTACAGGGTGTGGCTAAATTTGACCTGCAGCTGAACCTCTCTCAGGACTGTGCCACTGGACACCTACTACACAAAGCCATGCTAATAAGACCAAAAGGCTTAAGAGCTTTGCTTAGGACATAGAAATAGACCCAGAAAGCCAGCCAAAATGGGAAGGCAAAGAAGCAGAAACTATATGAGAGAACAGAACAGAGATCCAGATATAATGGACTCAAGTAATCTAAAAGATGCAGAATTCAAAACATTGGCTATAAAGATGCTCAATGAACTTAGGGGAAGTGTAGATAAATTCAGTGAGAACTTTAACAATGAGATAAAAAATGTAAAAAATGGAAATAGAACTTACAAAAGGGAACCAGTCAGAAATGAAGAATATGTATCTGAGATGAAGAGTATATTAGAAGCAATCAAAAGAGTGGATAAAGAAGAGGATCAGACCACCAATATAGAGAATGGAGAAGCCAAGGCCATGCAATCAGAATAGCAAGAACAGGAAACCGGGGATATAATAATAATTTAAGGAGCCTATGGGACAAAATTAAAGGTAACAGCATCCATGTCATAGAGGTACTTGAAGAGGGAGAATAAGAAGTTGAAAACCTATTTGAAGAAATGACAATGGAGAACTTCTATAACCTGGTGAAGGAAATAGACATGCAACCCCAGGAAGCTCAGAGAGTCCCCTCAGAAATGAACCCAGAGAGGCCAATACTAAGAAACATCATAATTAAAATGCCAAAGGTTAAATACAAAGAGAGAATCTTAAAAGCAGTAAGAAATAAGCAACCAGTTACCTACAAGGGAGCACCCAGAAGACTGGTAGCCAATTTCTCAAAACAACAAACAAACAAATAAACAACAACAAAAAACCTGCAAGACAGAAAGGCTTGGCACAAAATATTCAAAGTGATAAAAACCCAGGATCTACAACCAAGAATATTTTATCCAGCAAAGTTATCATTTAGAGTCAAAGTACTAATGAAGGAATTCATCAACATCAAGACAGTATTGCAGAAAATTTTAGAGGAACTTCTTTAAGAAGAAAAAATATATATTAAAAACATGAATAAAGAATTGTAATAATTGCATATTTATTGACGCATACCTCAAATAGAAAATAATTAAATGAAAGAAAGGGTGGCTGAATGTATAGGAAAACGAGACCTCTACATATACTGCCTATAAGAGACTCACTTCAGATTAAAAAACACACACAGACTAAAAGGAAGGGGATGGAAAAAGATATTGTCTTGATGGACCTATATTACTAAATGAAGTAAGCCAGATAGAGAGAGACAAATACCATGTGACTTTACATACATACAGAATCTAAAGAACAAAATATAAACAACAATAACAGCAAAAATGGAAACAAACTCATAGATACAGAGAATATTTTGAGGGCTACTAGAACAGGAGAGGGGTTGGGGGTACAGTGAAAAAGGGCAAAGGTATTAAATACAGAGATTTGTTACAAAGTAGTCATGGAGATGTAAAGTGTAGCATAAGGAAAATAGTAAATAATGTTGTAATAAATATGTAAGGGGAAAGAGGGATACTAGATTTAGTGGGGTGACCACTTTGCGAGTTACATAGATATCAAATCACTATGCTGTACAATTGAAACTAATATATTATTATGTGCCAACTGTAACTGGAAAAAAAACTCATTGACTTGTACAATGTAAATATGAGCAACTAAATGTCTATTATATTTCCATAAAGCTAAAAGGAAAAATGCACGAGGTAAGGACTACTATCACGTTTGTCAATGAGGATGCAGAAGTCCACAGATGTCAGTAACACACCACATGGCAAGGACAGGATTCATACCTGGTCTGCAGTTTTTCAGTAATGCCTCAGAGCTCCTAATTCCTTTCTATATGGGCATATTATAAAAAGCAAAAAAAGACTGCACATTTTCTGAAGTTTTCTGCTACGCACAGTGACATAGTGATAGAGAAGACACCACATTATATGAGTGTGTTCTTGCAGGCACCTTGCCCAGACCTTGAAAGAGAAATCAGCACCACTGTATTCCAAGGACCTCTCTACTCACTAGGACACTTCCCCATAAGTCTGGCACAAATTCATGTAAGAGAGAAAGATTCCCACTTATTCAACCAATAGCAAATTTAATTTGGAACTCTTCAATACACTTGTTCTTCTGTAACAGACTGCCTACTATTTTCATACTATCTCTCACTTTGCTCATAAGTAAAATGCAACAAATTCTAAAGTTATACATCATATCACTGTACTAAGGAAAAATGGTGCTGGATCTACTCTACAGTTCGCTGGAAATTTGAAGTTCAGAAATCCCAGGATAATTGCTTTCAAGTATAAGTTGGTCAAAAATGTCAGTGTTAAGATTGAAAAGCAATGCAAAATTACATCCACACATTCACCAAGCATATTCAACCTCAGGATGGTCACATTCCGTTCTATTCTTTATTACTCTGTTGATGGAGACAGAAGTGATGATTGGTGAATTTTAAAAGTGCTTTTAGACCAGGGTGAAGGATACCTAATTCATGTGATCCCCCTGATTCCTCCATCCCCTTCTCCCCTCTTTCTTCTTCCCAGCAACAATATTTAGTTTTGTGCCTTGTGGGAGTTTTCCAAAGACTTTCCTAAATATATAAATTTTTGGCACTTAGATATTGTAATCAACTTAAAAACATTCAGACTTTCAAAAATTGCAATTGCCTTAATTATAAAAAGAAATTACACTATGAATATAACTTTTGCCTTTTAACATGAGGAAAAATGATTTCTACATTGAAAAGGAGAGATAAATTATTTTTTTCACTTGCCTCTCAATTTTATAGGCTCATAATTGTCATACCTGATGTAATTTAAAATTAATAGACTTATATTTTTATAAATGTTATAAGATTAAAGTTCATACACTCAGGTGAACATTATTCTTTAAAGTAGTCCCTATATAACACCATTTAGTTTGTATAGCTATCCACGGGGTGCTCTAATATTTCAGCAGCTCCTTTTTTGGAAGATAAGTTCCTCTTATCTTCAGACTCAGTTCACGAAATGCAGAGAACATAATCCTCATGAATTTACTGTATTTAAAATTGTTAATTACCCTATCCAATGACCATATTCTACATAGTGTTCATCGCACTTTATGGAAATTCCCAAAGAGAATATTTAAGATTGCTTTTAGCAAAACAGCATCTTTGGTCAAAGTACATACAAACATGGAACTATTGGTACGTGTTAAGAACATCTAAGGTAAGGAGTTTCATGAAAACAGTTCAGCGGAAGGAGATCAAAGAAATCCTGAAACTTATTTAAGACCAAATTTGTATTTTTTAGCACCTGACAAAATGGAAAATTCCTGAATTTAGTCTCGCTCCTGGGTTTTTTAGTTCAAAACTCTCAAAAAAACTGGGCGCCCCTTTGAATTACTGTTACTGAGAACTATAGTCCTTTCCAGATCTGGTTTCTAAGGTGAATGCACAAAGCAACATATATGTGGCATATTGTTGAATTTTACACTTGAAACCTACATAATATTAACCCCCAAATGTAAAATAAATAAAAATAAAATTAATAAAATAAAATAAAATAAAATAAAATAATAAAATATAAAATAAAATAAAATAAAATAAAATAATAAAAAAGTCGCATGTAGCTTGTAGCATACTGGGACTGTCCCTGCCCATTGCTCTTCCAATTTCTCCCTCAGTATTTTAGAAATGATGTGAGGATCCCAAAATCTTCATTTAGGGGTACAAAAATCTTTCAGATACATAACTTCAGTATTTGTTAAAAATTCAGTTGCATTACTTGGAATCATTAATAATTACTTTTCTCAAAAGTTGTAGTGGCATTTAATTAATTTTTCAAAATAAATATTACCCTAATCATATATATGAACAGAGTGGCAGACTATGATGCAACCAGATGCCAATCAAGACAGTTCATGCTGCTCTTCTGTTTAGAATACCATCCTCAATCATCCCCTTAAAAGCCTCATCCAAGCTGTTCCTCCTGTCAGAGCTTCCTTGTATCATCCCTCACACAACCACCTCTTTATTATTCATAACATTCACTATATTATCAACTAAAATACTTATTTAAAACATTTAATATTTCTTAATTTATTCTCTTTTTTACCTTGTCCCCCTGAATCTCTTGATTAGAATCTCTGCTCCTTTAGAGGACAAATCATGCCTATCTTTCTTCTATATGCCCTATACTATAATAAGCTTACTGTTATCTGTTAATTTATTATTTTGATAAGGATTCCTTTCATGGGCTTGCCTATCTTGTAGGTGTAAAACTCCCATTTTTATTAATACTCTCCTCTTTTATTTCCAACTTTTCCACATATTTTTTATTCTCATTAATTTTATTGGGGTGACATTGATTAACAGAATCATATAGGTTTCAAGAGAACAATATACATCATCTATATATTGCATTGTGTCTTCACCATCCAAAGTCAAATCTCTTTCTGTCTGCATATGTTTGACCCCATTCACCTTTTTCTACCTCCTCCTATCTCTCTGTTGCCTCTGGTAACCACTATATTGCCTATGAGTCTTCTTTCTTTTATTTTACTTTCTCTTTGGACAATTAATATTTTGAGTAAAAAATCTCTGGTTTGGGAAAAAGGGAAAAGTCTTAATCCTGAGTCTCTCATTTAGTCTGTACTTACTTGAACAGGAATGTGACTGCAAAGTCCGAAAGTCTTTAGGGAAAGTTAGAAATAGCAGAGGAAGTCTGTGAGAAAAACACACTTTGTTATGAATATTTACAAGGAAGTATTGGAGGGCCTCATTTTATTTGAAAATTCTCTCCATGACAATTCTCTATGGCATTTGTAATTGGGGTTTTAGATAAAGCTCCAGAAGTCCTAGAATCACAAAGGTACAAATTAAGTCTGTAGAAAATTCAGGAACCAACAGACAAGTTGAAATCTGACAGAAATAATGTTGTTAGCTTTCATACACAATTTTTTTAAGTATCTATTTAAAAGTATGCATTGGGTCATATTGAAAACAAATCTCAAAATTTGAGTTGACTATAAATTACACAATATGACCGCTATGAAAATCAACATTCATTTACATTAACAAAAATACTGTATAAATCACAATTTTCTGTATTCTGTGCTTATCAGCTCACACCTGGAGTACAGTTAGTTTTGAATAAATATTTAAGAGTTGTTGATAATTAAGGCAAATCCACAGCAGAATATCCAGAATTAAAAACTTAGAAACCAAGTTACATGATTAAGAGTTGAAGGAGGTAAGAATGTCAATAAAAGAGAAAGCTAAGACAAGTAAGATAAAGAGGAATTCTTCAAATATTTGAAGCACAAATATGTTGACAGAGCACAATTTGATTTATAAGAACTATATTGCTAATTGGTGTATATTAAGAGAAGTCTCATTCAAGAGAGATTGCCTGACAAATTGAGCTGTGCACAGTGGTAGAAGCCCCCTGTAGTGGAGGTACTGAAGGAACACTTGTTAAGAATGCTAAGAAAGGATTCTAATTCTGCAGACAAGGTAGCTGTTGAGAAGAATCAGAAAGGGAACTTTACTCCCAAAATAAAACTCAAAGTTATCATTAAAATTGGCAATGCTTTTGAGACATTCTAATTTTTTAATATGTTAAAACAATATTTTTGAGGTATGCATACAACATAGAGCAAACACACAATATCAAAGCAAAACAATATTCTCTTCCTATGATCTGCTTAACCTCACTGCGCAGTAACTGTATCACAACATCTGGCTATAGCAGAAAGCCTGGACCACTGAGATAATTGTAAATGGATTGGTGTGAGATTAATGTCTTTGTTTCTTTCTTTGTTTATGTGCTGTGCTAAGTACATGCCACCAAAGCCAGGGAAATAAAGTGAATTTTATTCTTTGAAATCACAAGCAACATTACTTCTCATATAAGCTCCTGAGAATGAGGGAAGAGACCTACCATCTCTCACATTTCTTTGTATTTTAGAAAAGTTTATCTAATTTAACTGGCACCTGACTTTTATTTTCATTTATGAATGGATGCAAATATAATAAGGATCCAATATGTCAAAAACCACTTTTAGCCTCATTGTCTCTGTGTTAACAAAGCCTCATAAAAGCAGATTAATAGCCTAGGCCAACTTTTTTATACGATCAACCAAAGATAAATACTCTGTGCCTTATCAGCTGAAAAGGAAATTCTTCATTTTTACCAGAGAATAAACTGTAGTTGCTTACTTTGAAATAAAAATCAATGGTTCCATTTAGTAACTTTTTAAAAATCTTTTTTATTATTATTATTATTAAAGAGAAACAATTAGATCTCCCAATTATTTCCTTCCCATATAAATCCTGAGTTAAACAATGAATGCTAACTATTAGCTAACAAACTGAATGAAGATGAAAGTGTAGATTCTGTATAAGTTATCAAGAAATGTAGTGAGTCTAGGGCCATGCCACCCTGAACAAGCACAATCCCTTCTGATCTCAGAAGCTAAGCAGGATTGGGCTTGGTTAGTACTTGGATGGGAGACCACTTGAAAAGACTGGATGCTATAGGCATAAAAAAAAAGAATTGTAGTGAGATTATAAAACTAAATTTCCTCATTATAATCTATTTATGAGTCATAAAAAGTTTGTATATCAAGTTTATACCCAAAGCCTTACCCAATATAGTGCCGTTTTACTAACTCTCATATTTTTTTCCCCAGATTTCAGCCCATTTCATCCTTTACAATCTCCTCAGATCCTATTCTTCCCCCCGCCCCCCCGCAGTTTACAATGATCCTCTACCCTTTTAATCTTTATGTTTTTATACCAGTTGTTTGAGTATCACATATTCCATTGCCCTGGTATTTAATTTGACATGGGCCATTAGTGTTTCATGGATATTCTCAAGACTGGAAGTTATGTTGTCCCGGTGCACCATTTTGTCCCTAGAGGTGTACTATAAGTGAGCAAATTACACTAAAAGCAATAAACACTTTTTCAAAGTTTGTTTACCAAGATAGTGAGAGATCAGAGTTAGAACCCAGATTGGCTGACTCATGAAACCAGATTCTTTCTCCTTGATCACCTGTATCCATCACATCTCACTCCAAAATATTAATCCCTTTGGGGGAGGCCCAAAGAGCTATTTTAACTTATATAATGTCAATTTTTCTGTCATCCTTATTCTTTGCATTTTAAAAGAGGTGGAGGGAGGAACCCATTGTCTCCTAAAAAATAAATGATGGAATTTCAAGTATTATAATTATTTGGGGGATGATTTGATCAAATACAGCCTTTCTCAAATATCACATTGTATAAAAATATAAACAGTTGCCAATTTTCTTATGTAAAGCTAGTTCCTACAGGGTACTGGGATGGTAATAATGCTATAGTCCAAGTGAACTGGGCTCCTCTGCCCTCAAGCTATCTATACTTGAATATAAAATGTTATGTCACCTATGTCATGTTCATCATTATTTCTCCTAAAGCTGACAGGTACACTCTGGCTCTCTAACTTCTACATTTTGGCATTATCTAATGTCATATAGTGAAAGAGAGACTATAAACATAAAGAAGAACTGATCACAATCTCTATCCGTCCATTAAGTATTATTAATGCAATACTAATCATTTCTAATTATTAACTCTAAATTAATGATGTGAAGATGTGTAGCAATTACGAAATGTTCTTAATTATTCCCTGCGTAATCATTTTCTGTGTTTTTGCAAGCACAATTTGTGCTTTAACTCTGTTCAACAACGTAGCAGAAAAAAGAAGAAATGCAAAGGGACCGTGAAGGAATGTCCAGTCCTTAAGGAAACTATAAATGTGGGGAAATCTCATGGCAATGAAACATATAAGATATATATAGAAAAGAAAAATAGTATATCATTTCATACACAATTGCGTATATGTATAATAAAATTGGAGTAGTTCAAACATAAGAAACTGTGAACTAAAAGAAGTAGTGAAAATAAAATATCTCTTGGAAGCCAGCAGTCTCAGCTGTCACTACTCTCCACTTTCAATCCAATTTCTTTAATTAATTACTTCAATATTAGTAACAATAGCAATAATAGCAATTATAATAATAACAGTTATAGCAATTGTAATAATAACAGTTATTATTTTAAAATTGATAGCTGACTTATTTGGAGCCTACTATATGATTGGCAGTGATCCAAGTGCTTTGTATATATTAAAAGATTTAATTCTTCACAACAACCCAATGTGCTAAATACTTTTATTAGGGCCAATTTCAGATGAGGAAATTGAGGCAAAGAGGGGTTAAGTAACTTGCCCATGGTCACAAAGTTATAAAAACTCATGGCCCGCACCTACTAGATAACACTGGGTCTTTTCATCTATGCAATATTTTCTCCCTTTATTTGCAAATTTTTTATTTCACTTTTATTTCTAGAATTTATTATTACTCATATTTCTTGAATGTGTACCAAAGAATTGAAGAAAAATAATATACCAGTTTAAGGTGAACTTAGAACTTAAGAGTATAATTAGACATTAAACAATTACAATACAAAGGGCCTAATTTCATCACAGACTAATTATAAAATAGAGTTGAGTGTTCTTCCAGGAACCATTGCTTGTATGCATGAGTTCTTGCCAGCTTGATTGCCAGAAATTAGCCTATCTCAAATGTTTTTCAAGTTACTATCATCTCAAGACCAGGATTGAGGTGTCTATGTTTTTGCAGCTGCCTGTTTTGATGATAACCCTTTTAAAATCACTATCCTGAATACAACTATGCCTCAGTTGTTACTACTGGGCCACCAGTACCTTAGTTCACACAATAGACCTAGAATGATCATATTATTAATCCAACAACTTTTGGTAAAATCTTGCTAAGGAAAGCAGGTAAAACACAGAAAATCATTGCTAATTAAAATGGCAGTCTGTGGACTTTCCAAAGCTGCCTTCCTATCTAATGCTTTATTACATGCAAACTCACTTCATACCAATCAGAAGTACCCAGGACCTCTCATGTTCTGTAATCTAGTCCCAATTGACATAATGTCTCAGAGGAAAGACAATATTTCTTTTTAATTCTTGTCTAACGCTCATCATCTACCTTCTCATGTCCTTTCACAGAATCAATTTTTTTTCCTGATCATGAACATTAAAACTCCCACTTCCATGGGAGTTTTTCCCACTATATTGGCCTAGAATCCTCATTAGAACAATTAAATTACATCAAAATATAATGGACTAATCTATTATATTCAGTATATTATAAATTATTCAGTTTTATCATTTATCACATTATTGGCTCAGTTCAACTACTCTAACGCTTCTCCCATATAAGGTGAAGTTCATGACTTTCTGCAACCTAGAAGGATTGGGTTGGACGGGCAGAGATGTCCACTTTGTTTTCTCCACTCAAGCAAATAAGAACTCACATGTATTAATCAGGCACAGACAAGAAAGACATAAAAATTTTAAAACAGCAATTAAAGAGCATGTAACAAGGACTCTTTACAAAGTTGAGCAGTCTTAAAGAAGGCCAACAAGAAATGGTAAAGTTAGTGACAGTGAGGGAACCATTATAAGTGGGGAATGCTATTATACACCCAGTGAAACCGTAGGAGTAGGAGATGCTGACCCCATAGAAGACAAAAACTCAGCCCTTGCTGTACAACCTTCCATCAGCAAGGAGAGAACTGAGGGGAATAAATGCCTCAAATTCTTTCTTCTTCCTCCTGATCTCTTTCTGGTATGTTCCCTTGGCTGAATCCAACCTAAAGCAAAGGGCAAGTGCCCTATGAAGTCTGTAAAGCTCAGCACTTAAAGAAGACAAGAAAGTGGATCTGGAGCACCCAACAGAGAATGTCCACTAAAATACATAACCCAGCATGACTAGTAGATACTTTGTAATATAAAGAAAGTGTAGACTCTATGCAAATATACTTTTTTGTCCCTAAGCAGAATTAAAGACCACAAAAACATGGCTCTGCTAAGAGGTTGTCTTAAAATAAAAAGTGATAATGTACATTAAAGGTAAATTCTATTATACATTTAAATTTGATTTTTATAAGAGGATGTAAATGCTTGTAAATTTTAATTATGGTTATTATTTTTAAAATCAGGTTTAACAAAAAGATGTTAGATTTAGCACCACATTCTTGCAAAAGAACAAAAAGGAGAGCCAAAATTTAAGTGGGTGTGATCATTCTGGCAGAGATCTATGCTAAGGGCACATGTGGAACTTGAGCATAGATTTTAGTTCAAGACATCCTAGAAAACTAAAAATATTGTGAGTTATTGAGATATCATAATAAAAGAATTAGTTTGTTAGGAGTAACAGTTTTTGTCTTCTGATTTTTAATTGGGAACGAGATAAGAGCAATGTCTTAGAATAACAACTACGTAGCCATGTTTCACATTTGTAATAAGTGTCAAGATAGCAGTGACAAGTCTGCTGTTCACTATGTGCTAGTGTTGTGAGCTAGGTATACTATTTGAATGTGGAAAATAAGATTCCTGCTTTCTTGTATAAGTGTCTCAACTTTAGAGAGTCAAAAGGTCAAAAGTTATTGATGGGTGGACCAGGTGAAAAGAATGAAGTAGGCTTATAGGTCCTCTCTCTCATTAACAAAATGAAGCAAATAAAATGCTATTTATAAAACTTCTTCAAAGTCTGGCTTATTATACCTTAGCAGAAACACAAAGGAGAATTTGGAGAGAAGCTTTAGCCTGGATATACACTGACTACACTATGAACTCCATGAGAACAGAGACCATGTGTATCTTGTTTCTTGTGTCTAGTACTTTATAGATCCTCAGTAAACATTTATTTTTGAAAAAAAGAAAAGAACACGTATTTATCTGAAACAATGAGCAATTAAAATATTTTGAAAAAAGAAAAATTAATAAAAGGTGGCATTTTTACTCATTATTCAAACAACAATATGGTACTTTTGTAAAAATTGATAGAAAGATTAATGGTATAAGTGTAATATATATATATATATATAATACCGATTTCACATATATAATTATATATATATAATTTCATATATGTTTGAAATTATGAAATACATACCTGATAAGAGAAACATCACATTACTTATTACCTAAAATATTATTTAGAGAAATAATCAAGTTATCCCCTCATCTTCTATCAATACTAACAGATTTTAAGGTAAATTGAAAAGTTAAAATTAAAAAAAAAACATAAAATACAGAGAAAAAAATGCAAGTGAATATTAACATGCCTGTTCTTAATGGTTCACATTAACCCAAAGCCCCTGTGAAGCAAGCCTGACGTTCACAAATTACTTTTTACTATTTCAATTTTGCCTCTGGCTTATGGCATTAGAAATAAGCAATCTGAAAGAGTTATGGCAACTAGAGGGGAAAGACATAAAATATTCTAAGATGTCCACAACATTAGATTTCTTTTTTCTAAGCCAGTCAAAAAATCTAAATCATGTGTAGTTAAGTTTTGAGAAACATACGAACCATCAAATTTCTCCTGAAATAGACCAGATTTAGAGATTAACAGAATCAGTTTCATTTAAATATAGGACTTTTTCTTGTTGTTTTATTGAGAAAATTTTTATAACTTTTTTCCCTTAAAACTTTCTTGAGCTTCTTAAAAATTCACTTAAAAATGAATGTTATTCATCAAATTATTAAAAATTGCTGAACTACCACTGCATTCTAAGTTCTGAAATAGATTCTGAAGTTAATGAAAATAAACAATAGCTAAAATATCTTAAAATTTCTTCCACAAAGGATCTTAGAATCCAGAGAGAGTTTAATCTCTGAGAGCTCATCTCGACAATCACTGACATCTCCCAGGGTATCTGGAGTGATAGAGTGGGCACAACTTCCAAAACATTTAGTTCATTATACCTTAAACAGAAAACTTACACATACTGAAATCTCACATTTATATATTTATAAATCCCTCTTCCATAGCAAAACTCCCCAAAGGTGCTCATTTGTGAAGTTACCTGTCCCCATTAAATAATCTCTTAGTATTTATCAATGTTTTATACCTTCTGTAGCACCTCAACACTAAGCCCACATTGTGCCTTTTATCTAGCAGTAGAGGTCCTTTTAACAACAATGTAGAAAATTTTATTTAGTCTGCAAGTTTCTAGATATGACTGTGCCTTAACTTTTCCATTCACCCAGTCTTAATTGTACTTGTTGACGACAGTAATCATAGCTATTGTATTCCAACTCTGTATATGTTGTCTCTACCCATTTGTCAAATTCTCATTTATCTAAGCCACATGGTCTTCCATTTTCCAGTCTTTTATATATTTACAATTCATAAACAATCAAGACAATATTATTTTTAAACTAGCCTATCATTTTCAACTTTTCAAACATGTAAAATCTATATCTCACCAGAAGAGACAGTAAAACAAGATTACAATGACTGCATTAATGCAAACAGAAAATATATAGTCACTGAAGATTGAAGATTCATATTTTAGCAAGTCATCCTGACAATTTCTTCCTCTTTTTTACTAATGACTTTTTCTTTTAAAATTTCTTACACTGAAATTTGACCCACCATTTCAATAATGAATGTGACTTTAAGAGTAAATGTCATGTTTATATTAAACATTTTTTTAGATAATTTTGTGATCATGTTCTTTCTGCTGGGAAGAATGGTGAGAGAAGATGACTGAAGAGGAGATAAATAACATAAAGACACCAAGGGTGCATGAAAATGTCTAATGAGTTTTATATACTAAAGACAATGAGTATGAAAATACTTATATACATACTCTTAGGAAAGAAGAAAATTAGTAAAGACATTTATATTTCAAGGCAAATACAAAAATACTATAAATGGTTGCTAAGATATACAAATACTATTCAATAGATATTAACTCCAATAATAATATGAATTTTTCATGTAATTTCTAATAGAAGAATAAGTTCAAGTGTAATGACTGCCTGATTTTATCAAGAAGTTATTTCATGAATATGCTAATCCTGCGGTTATAAAGTTTACTATGAGAGCTCATTTGGTTATGGGACTTAACTTCTTTGAAAACAATCATTTAATCTTCTTTGTAATGTCTATAGAAAAATTAAATAATTTTCAGCCTACACTGGGATCTTCCATAAACTGAACACAATTTTTCTGTACATTTCTTTGTATCTTTAGCTTACAAGCTTGTAGAGAAAGACAAAAAGAAAGAGGAGAAGAAAGAAAAAAAGAAGAAAAAAGAACAAAACCAATACTTTGTGATGGCGTCCAAATTCACCATATGCATTTTTTTTTTTTAGCACCTACAGCACCTGGTCTTCCTAGGTGATCTGTCATCCAAGCACTAACCAGGCTCGACCCTGCTTAGCTTCCAAGATCAGAGGGGATCGGACGTGTTTAGGGTAGCATGTCCGTAGACCATATGCATTCTTACTTTTGTATTTTAATTCATTTTATTTTTTTGTCTGACCAGTTGTCAATCTTCATTACTGAAATCTTTATTTCTCTTCAGAGTTCAAGCCAATGTGATCTTTCTTCATGAAAACTTCTCAAATACATCAAACTTATTTAATGTTTAATTAACATAGCACATTATCTTTATTGAATATGCTTAGTATTTAATTTTCAACAAGTATATGATTCCTTAACATATGCCAAGTGATGGCTAAGCCCAGATATAGAGTGTTGAAGAGGAGAGAGATAACCCTTACTCTAGTTTAATTTAGTGTTTGTCTTCATGTATATTGACCTATTTTAGACTGCAAATTGTCTGAGGGGCAGTTATCTCTTACAATTTGTTGTACATTATGAGGCACAAAGGATAGTTGCTTAATACATAGATGAACTATTGTAATAAATAGAACCCCCAAAGTTGTGCTATAACAGTGGTCAGCAAAGTTTTTCTGTCAAGGGTTAGAGAGTAAATATTTTCAGCTTCGCAGACCACATGGTCTCTGTAACAACTAGTCAAATCTGCCATTGTAGTGTGAAAGCAACCATAAATAATACATAACTGAATGGGCATAGCTATGTTCCAATAAAACTTCATTTACTAAAATAGGCAGCTGACTCAATTTGGCACTTGTGCTACAGTTTGATGATCCCTGTGCTACAAGATACTTATTATTTTAGTTGGCTTTCCTTGAAGCAGGCCCTGAGATGGGGACTTGGGCTCTTGAGTAAAACCTGTAAGGGAAGAAAGAAGGATAAGGAAGAGGAAGAAGCAGAACAAGCCTTGCTTCACCCCTCGTGGGGAGGGTAGTGCTTCTGGAAGAGAACCCTGCTGGATATTTTTTCGTCAGGCAGAGGATCTACCAGGCTTTTGTACCTACCCTCCTCCATCAGTCATTAGCGAAAGGCTGCTGGAGTGAGTGAAGAGAGTACAGGACTTCCTGTCAACCAAGAATAATTCTCTAGAAGAGTGTAGCTCACACATTGTCGGAGAGTAAAAACTGATGTAAATGTGTTGGAGGACAATTTGATTATATTAAAATTAAAATTTATAAATTCTTTAAACCCCATGGAAGAATATATATCACGTGTGGTCTCAAAGCCTCTCCCTTTCCATATGGCCTCTTCAGTAGGGTAGCTAGACTCTTTTCATAGAGGTTCAAGGCTTTCCAAGGCACATTAACAGAAACTTGAAAGACTGCTAGAAATGTAGGCTGAAAACGGATGAACCCAATGTCACTTCTGCCATCTTGTGTCCATGGAAATTTGTCCCAGGCCCAGCCCAGATTCTGTGTGGAAGAGTGTGAGTCCAAATCACTCCCAGGAGGCTTAGTCACTGGGGCACGCTTTGGAGACCAAGTAGTGCAGTTGCCCTACCAGCCTTTGTGTGATCTGGTCTCTCTTCATGACCTTCACCTCCACCTCACGCAGTCCAGGCCCATCATTGTGTTCGACAAGCCAAGAGTGCTCCTGAGACACAATGCTTATACTTGATGCTTCTCTTAGATCTTCCTCAGACACCAAGATGGTTCAGTTCTTACTTCATTTAGATCACTGATCAAAGTTCACCTAAGATAATACTCTCCCTTTTCACACTCTGTGTCCACTGCCTGCTTTATTTTTCTCTGTAGAACATTTCTTCATTTGACATTTTATGTGTTTATTTATTGTCTTACCCCTACTGGAACATGAACACTACATGACTGTAGTATTTGACTTGTTGCTGCATCCTGAACTTACACTTTATGAAGCCTGTTGCATTTTAAATCAGCTTGAAACAATTTAATGATTGACTGTTTTTTATTGTTATTTATGTCTTTTTGTTCATTTGTATTTGTGTCCATAATAAAGTCTCAGTATTCTAGATTATAATAGAGAAGTTTTTGCTGGAAATTAGCTTTTCTCTGAGGTTATATAGTGAAAGCTTGAATATTTATTAGATCACCCAATAATACTATCATAGAAATTCATTAACCACCACCTTTTAATTAAAGGAAGACTCATCATCTGCCTTAACCTTTACAAAGTACCTTATAAAAAAGCATAGTTACGTGATAGCTTTACAGAAGCATTTCACTGAGAAATCAGGGGTCGATAGGAAAAAATGTTATCAAGTTAGACTATATGAAGGAAACACATATTTACCCAAAGCCTATCTAATCTTTGTCCTTGTCTTAAAACCTTCTCTATACAGTCTTCCAGATTTCTGGATTGGCCATAAATACTGCTCACACTTTAATCAGAAGAGCTATGCATTTTAGCTATGGAAAAGCCTTGTCTTTAAGACATGGGTGTATTTATTACACTTCCTTCAAAAGACAACCCATTCTTGTGTCCTACAGCCACTCATGAAATATTTACAGTAATAAGACATTTTATAACTTAAATGGAATAAGTGAAGCAGTCAGTGCCCAGTACACAGAAAACTCTCAGTAGATGTCAGTTATATATTTAGCTTTCTCTATTTTTCCCAGAACAAGTATATTTTATAAAGCATAATTGAAACTTCCTGAATTTTGATACATATTTCCAGGTGAACTTTTGAAAAGTATTGGCTCTATTTTCATGAATCTAAGAAAGAAAAGAACAAAGATCTTGTAATTCTGTAGCATTAACAAGTAAGTATGAGAATTAGTTAACAACAAATGTGAATGTTAGGACATTTGTATTTAAAATCCAAAAAAAATTTTGAGGTGAGCTTTGATTCCTTTTTAGTCAATAGCTTTAAGCTTTCTGGACCTCATTTAGTAGAGACAGGTAAGACAGATAGATTTATCATCTATCACAATAAATATAAACTTATACTTGGAGACCAGAATGAATATTATACCAAGCAACCATGGTTAAAATTGGCAAATTACTCTCCACCATAAATAGAATAACCTTGGAAAGTTGTTGAGCCATAAATTTACATCACAAAGACATCTGATATTTGAAAAAAGACGCTGCATTAACCAGTAAAAAGGGTCATCAGTCTTCCTGATAGATGGGTGCTGTTTGCTGCTTCATAGCAAATCATGTAATACTTATCTTCTTCTACACCAAAATATTACTCCCCAAATGTCAGACATTCTTTTTAAAGTAGGTTAATATTCTTCCACCTTCTATGACTACTCAGACTCATTCTTGTTTCAGCTATAATAACTACATCCTACTTTGACTACGTCTTGTTTAAGGCCACTTTAAGGGGACTGCTGTGTATTGGACTTTAGTACATCTAAGTGAACTGTTTTTACATATCATTTTATTTATTTATATATTTATTTATTTGAAAAAATTGTTTTAATTTTTTCCTTGTCTACCCCCCTACCCTCTGAGGTTTACATTTTATTTATGTGTGTTGATGCCAAATTTATTCTTTCATCTGATATAATTGAATAGACTCTATTAAAAATGCTAAAAAGTTCTGTCCAATATGAAGCTAAACAATTAATTATTAACCACCATTTATCTCTAGGTTGATCAAATAAAAGAGTATTCAACTTTCAATTTTCATTTTCTGAGGGTTTGGGAATTGATATTATTATTACCTCAAACCCATATTTTATAGACAAAGATTATATCACCTTGCTGGTAAACATAAATATCATAAATATTGATTAAAACTGCATCTATGCATACATACAAGGGGATTATATATTTCACACCCAATTTTCATGAATAAACATATGGATTAGTTTGAGAAAATATTTTCACAAGTTGTTCCATTTAAATTTTTCCCAAACAGAAAAATAATAAATCTTGTGTTTTATTTCTGATGTACTATCTTCCAAACACAAGCAGATAAGGTTGCCTACTGCATTAAAAAAATTGTTCAGGTAGCTTTTTGCATTTTTTTCTCATGAATTTGGAAGTATTTTCACTTTTTTATGAATTGTTATGACATATATCTGTAGTATTTATTTGATAATTCATCACATATACTATTTGGCATCTGTTATGTTGTATCTAAATAAATAAATGTTGCTCATTAAGTTTTAATTCATATATCTATCTATGAATGCAAGTACAGTTTATTATACAACTTTATAATTATCAATGATGGTCACAGTTTGGTAAAGTTGTAGGAGTAACAATCCTAAAGTTTATCAAATACCTTCATTCTGTAGACAGTAGCAATGAGGTTCAAAGTGTCTTCAGTGACTTGCACATCATCTATATTATTATGGGAAATTCTAAGAATAAAATAGGTATCTTGCTTTTTGCCTGATGCTTTTCCTGGCACTACTTCAGCAACACATGTATGAATTTGGTGGTTACCTCTAATAGTGAATCCTCAATTTACATTCCAAAGAAAAGTCACCCAATCCAACCACAACCATTTGCCTTTGCCTTTTTTTGTTACTGTATCAATACATAAATACACACACACACACGCGCGTGCGCACACACACACACACACACACACACCATGATCTCTAATTGACATCAATTATTTACAAATTCATTCAAGAAAAATGCACTCAGTGGCACCATAAGTCTATGACTACTTCTGGACAATTTTGTGACTCACAGATCTTAACTTTATTTCTTAAAGCATTCCAAGTTACAGGAAACAAGTGGAATCAAGATATATTAGAATATAAAGTTCCCAATTGTCAATTCCAAGGAGAGGGAGAGAGTCATGGTCAATAAGATTACCAAAGAATTTGTCATTCTCTGCAGTACATAATGTCTTATACATGTAGGCACTTAAATATATTTGTTGAGTTGACTTCAATTTGATTTGGTCAATGGCAAACCATTGACCAAATGTTCACAACTACCCACCACTTAACCACTGATTAAATGTAACAAAATTTTAGTCAGATTTCTGTACTGTCCATAGGTCTGTGAACTTTGGTTCACACCCAAGTGTGAGTAAGCACTAGGTACGGAGCGTCCCCTCTTAATAGCACATTTTGAGGATCACCTGACCATAACTAAAAATAATTTCTATCAAATCACCCTGATCAGATTTTTCATCACTATTCACTTCCAAATTTCCTCTCAAAAGTTCCTGCTAACTCTACTCCTTACCCTTGCCTGTAAAGAAATGTCTTTCTCTGATTTTGAGATGCTTACAAATCTTGATGTTGGAGTCCTATTACAATGGTATTTTAAAAATAAAGTTTCTTTTTACCTAAGTCCAGACTTGTTTTTATTTGACATCATTTATAGACTTAGGTCATAGAAAAGGAAATTTTCTTTACAGTGTCACATATCAATCTACAAAAAGTAGAAATCTAATAGCATTATATTTTGATGTTAAAATGTCCTATAAATTAAACAAATATGTACATTATTCTTAATAATTTTTTAGCATATTCAAGTAATAGTACTAGTGTTAGTGGGTTTGTAATAGAGAATAGTGAGGCCTTCTGAGCAGCTGTTAGCAATGTCACACTCTTAATCATAAAGGTATTGACTGCAGAGAAGACAAATCAGAATTCCTGTTTTATACCCAAATTTTATTATTGAAACGCAATAAGTTGGACTATCTCAGGAAATTTAGAATAACTGAAATCAGTAGAACTTCAGTCTCGTGTCACATTACACCCGAAATACACTAAAGATAGCTTGCTCCAGAATGAAAAGGCTTGAAATATGGTTACTGGTTAGAACTTAATGTACTAAAAATAATAAAGCCATTTCAGAAGGGTAATAATGTAATGTAAAATGAGTGAAGCAAAGACCATCAATGTATCTGGCATTAAAAATTCCACGTCAGAACATTATTATTAAAACAATTTACTATTATACTTTATTTAAATACCACATTATTTCCAAAGCAGTTACAGACATGATTTTCACTTTTCTACTGATTTTATTCCAAGACTTAAACAAAACTTTGGAATTATTTTATAGTTATCTTCTTCATCAAAATCAGAAAGTAAGATATGAAAGGTTAAGACATTCAGGAGCTAGGTAGTATCATAGATTGGGAAGGGCTTTGCAGCCCCCTTTTTTTTATTGCAAAAAGAACCTCAGTTTACTGGCATTCACCCAACTGCCTTCTCATTTTAATGGAATCTGAATTCTATTATACATGCTCTAGAGAAAGTGGTATTTTTTAAAGGTAGAAGAGTTGATACCTTGGCTGTATTTGTACTATATTTTCAGAGATAATGTTCAGGAAATATACTGAAAGACCTATGGATATATTTCAACCATTTCAATTCTACATCTACATTTTAGAAAATCAGTTACAGTTTAATGAAGGGGACAAAGAAGTATAAATCGTGAGCTTTTTTCATTTGTTTTTAATCTTTTTATTGAATTATATTTTACAATAAGTAAAATGCACAGTTCTTAAGTATTAGTTTACTGATTTGTGACTGTCTATTGATATTTATATAATATACATGTATAGACATATATAGATTTAGAATTATCATATACAAATACAATATACAATAAAATGTAATATGTATACATAAACTATAATAATATAAAATACAAAAACATGGAGGCAGGAAAAAACAAAGTGTTTTTAAAACATAAGAAGAAGCCAATTTATATGAACCAGCCAAGAGTAGTAATCACTGAGAAAGCTAACAGTGAGTCTTAGGGCTACAGAGTGGAGATTCCTAAAATCATATGAAAAAAATTATATTTGTTTTTGTGGTTTGTTCAGATAAGCTATGGATTTTGCTATGCTTAATCATTTACAGAAATTAAAATCTGATGTGGATACTCTGAAAAGTTGTGTATGGTGAAGCTGAAAGCCCTTAAGTCATTTTAAAGGGTATTTTACAGAATTATTCTATTAAATAATGAGAATGAGGGAGAAGAACAATAGAGTAGACCTAGCTCCTGGTTTTGAGTCAGGTAGAAGAGGGATTGAGAATAATAGTAGGGGAATTGCCATCCTTCTCAAAGTCTCCATTACTTCATCTGTAAAGTAGCAAGATAATACCTGCTTTGTTGCATTGTCATTAGCATTAAATGACATAATAAGTGCAAAGTTCTAAGTATACACTCTGCATTAACTAGAAGACTCAACTGCATGAGAGCATGGGGAGTGAGTAATAAATTCTTGCCAGGGAGGAAGAATGGAGGTTGGGAACATTTAAAGAAGAACAGACATGAGAATTTGACTTTGAAGATGATCTGATTTTCAACAGTTGAGTTGAGGCCTTGAAATGCAGGCAAATCATATCTCCTTCCCCTATTTCTGCAAGAAGGAGACCAGAGGAACTAGGGCTGAACATCCACTTTACACAGGCCTCAAGTTTACCTCATATGAGTTTTCCTCTTCAAACTTGTCTCTTTATCACAACTTAATTTCTCTTGGATAAAAATAAGTGAGATTTTTAAAAACAAAAAAAATTATATACAATTTCACATAATAGAAAATTATATAGAATTTTCCCATATTAAAAGTAGGTTTTCAGGTGGTCCAGAAGGCGATATAGATTATAAAGGCTCATTCTGTAATTACTGGCTAAGACTGGTGTCATATCAAAGGCTTCTTCATTCACATGTCTAGAAATTAATGCTGCTTCTCATCTGGTACCTCAGGAATTTTGTCCAGAATACCTACATGTGGACTGTGACTACTTACATTTATTTTATAAATCACTTTTTTTATTACATCAATTACATATTGCCACAATAATGTGTAAAAAGTAAACCCAAGACCTGAGTTGCATACAATAATTTTATTTCTCAAATATCTGTGGTCAGGTGAGAGAATTGGTCATGCAGATCAGCTGATTTTGGTTGGATCTACTCTTGGGAGTTGGCTGATTTGTGTCTGAGGAAATGTGGGGATTTGGTTCTATTCTGCCTACAGTGGTATTCTAATAAATTGTCTCTCAAAGGAACAAAAAGAAAAAAGAAATCCTGATTTGTAGCATTTGGTCACTTCTGGGGTATAAATACACTTATCATTGTCAATTTCAGGCTACCAGTGGTTTAACAACTGGATTACAAATTTTTTTTTAATATTTAACAAAGAAGCCTTGCAAACCTGTACAGATAAAATCCAGCCCACCACCATAACATATCTCTCTCTGGAAAGAGTGGCCTGAGTATTTTGTCATGGTAATGGTACAAAAGGGAAAGCCCAACTATGCAAGCCTATTTCAAATTTTTGCTTGGGTAGTGTCTGTCACTTCTTTTAACCAAAGCAAGTCAAATGGTTGATCTTCGTGTTAAGGGATGGAATAAGTCATTCTGCTCACAGTGAGAGGACCTTGAAAAGTCACATGGCAAACGGTTTAGATATAGATTTAGTGCCATCATTGTAATGTACCACCCTGGGGGTGCTCACATTTTATTTAAAGAATTTGCTTTCCATTTCCATGTCTTAATTTTAAAAGTCACAAATGATTCCATAGTTTAACAATATAGATTCTGAGCAATCAGCATCATTTACCTGACTCTATTTTGGTGAAATAAATATCTGAATTTTATATCTTATCAGCACACACATTCTGTTACTGATATGAGTTTATGCACATGCAAAAAGTTCAGAAGTGACACAGAAAATACATATGTTATAATTTTCTTAACCTGACATAATAGAACTTTTTTTTCAGGATTGAGAAACTTCTTCTTGGCAGCCAGCCTTTTAGTGATGGATTAGAATTAAGGAGAGATAGAGAGAAGATTGGCACATCTAAAAGGGCAAGTTTGAGACTATTCAGAGGAATTAAATGGCGATGGTCCATGGAGGCGCTGCTTGTCCTCTTTAGGTTGGATTATCTTCTTGTGTTTACAAATTTAACACTCTAAAATGCCATTTGAATATAGATTTTTTTTTGGAATATTTGCTATTAATACCAATTTGGTCTTAACTTCACAAAGAACCATGAACTAAATTCTGAAAGCAGGAGGTTCTGAACTTTGACCTAAGACAAAACCTCACCATTGATTAAGTTTGATGGTACATTATCAATTACAAAGGCCATTGTCTCTGTTGCCATGACCATAACAGGCCCATAAATATTTCTTAGGGCTTTTTTTCTTCTTTTCTCCTCTCTTTACTCCTACTTTCAACTATTCAAAAATAGAGAAGAATTTCTCTAAATGCTTTGCTTTGTAAAATGAGTTAAACTGCCTTTGGGCAGGGAGGTGGATAACATTTGTCAGACTCAGTGGAATATAGACTGATTTAAATGCTCTGACATGGGCATAGGAAGAAGAGAACAGTGCTCTGTGGTTTATCAGGAATTCATCCAAGGAGCATTGCAGTTGCTCTTATAGAAAAGAGAGCTGTGCATTATAAATCACTAATCCTTCCTGTTAATATTATAATATATGACACATCAAGATGAGAGCACAATGAATTAAATAAATTATCTTTTAATGAATAATAATAACAGGATGATCGTTCAAAGATATTTCCATCAAAGCATCTTAGGGAGCTTTATATGCATTAATTTACTTAGCAATAGTTACTGATTGAGAGGTTGGCATTATTACTTTTCTTATTTAGTGTTACTAAATTTTATTTCCCCGTAATTGAAATAGTTTATGTTTGTAGGTTCTTTTAGTAATTCTGATAATATAATTTATAGAATATAACTGATGTAAAATATTTTATTTAATTGCAAAAGAAAAATAATTGCAGGATTTATAATATGAATTAGGACTTTTTCTAGATGTACTTTTTTTTCCAAGATCTGTTTTTTTTAAATATTTTATCTTATTATGCTGTTTATCAAAGAGCAATTACTGAATAATTGGTTTCACAGAACTCTTTGCCTATTCTGAGTTCCACTTCTCATATATATATATATATGTTGTTTTCCAGTGAGATTGTTGTATTCTATTAATGCATTGAAGGCAGTTCTGATTTTTGCTCCTGGTTTTGGCATAAGCTCATATTTAACTGAGAAAAACTAGATAAAATATTTTGAAAACAAACAAACAAAAACTTTTTGAAGATACTAGAAAGCTACTATGCCTCCAAGATCTGATGGGCTAAGCTCTTTGACAGAAGGGAAGTACAGATAAGTAAGTCTGACACTTGGCATTATATTTTTCTTTGCAACATTTTCAAATTCAAAAGCAATATTTTAGGAGCTGAACAGGACTTTGGGCAGTGACAAGATGAAGAAAGTAGCTGATGGAGTTCAAACTCTGACAAGCGAAGGAGCTAACTTAAACACCTAAAGTTTGAGGGACTAAGGGCCTTCACCCTTAGATTAAGTGTAAAACAACAGTTCTCCAAAGAGCATATTCAATCTTTAATTAATTAAATTTCTCACATTAATTATGGCAAACTGTTTATAATCCAAGCATATTTCAAGGAACAAATTCCTACAAAGCAACAGTTAACAATACAGTGCATTACTGACATAGACAGACATATAGACCAATGGAATAGAACTAGAAATCAAGCAATAAAATCTCACATTTATGGTTAATTGTTTTTTGCCAAAACAATTCAATGGTGGTGGTGGCAGAGAGATAGAATAGTCTTTTCAATAACTAAAATAACTTGATATCCAAGTGCAAAATCATAAAATTGAATCCTTATCTCATATCATACATGAAAATTAACTCAAATAGATTTTTTAAAAAATTATTGTAACAGCTAAAACTATATGAGTTTTAGAAGAAAACATAGGAGTAAATCTTTATGACCTTAAATTTGGCAGAGTAGCCTTAGGCATGACACCAAAACTACAATCACTGACAATAAAAGGTAAATTGGAGTTAATCAAAATTAAAAACTTCTGTGCTTCCAAAAATACTATCAATAAAATAAAAAGACAACTCACAGACTGAGAAACAATATTTATAAGTCATATAGCTGATAAGAGTTGTATCTAGAGTATAAAAAGAGCTATACAACTCAATAAAAAGATAATCCAATAAAAAAGGACAATAAACCTGAAAATACAATTGTCTAAAGAACATATGCAGATGGCTAAAAAGCACATGAAAAGATGCTTGACATTATTAGTCATCAGAGAAATTCAAATCTAAATCACAATTAGATTCCGTTTCACACTCACTAGGATGGCTATAATCAAGAATCTGGAGAAATTGGGAACTTCATACACAGCTAGTAGGAGAATAAGGATATTGAGTTGAACAATATGGTACCAAAATTTGAACTAACTGATCTAACATTTTTAAGATACACAAAATTTCTTTAAAATTTACACTGAAAATTTATTAAAATTTACTATAACCTTAGCTCAAAAACAAGTCTTAAACTTAAAAAGGTTGAAATATTTCATAAAATGTTCAACACATGAGGATTAAACTAGAAAAAGAAAAATCAAAAAAGTCTTAATAAGACACACTGTAATAATGACACATTAATAAACCAATATAGAAGTGGAACAAATTAGCTACACACATATGTGGAAATAAGAATTACAGCAAAGATAATACTGTAAAGCAGTGAAGAAAGGATGGTCTTATCAGTAAATGGCAATTGGTCATCTGGATATATAATCAATCAGTTTGCAGCTCAAGCAAGTCATAATTTGGGTGGTCTGAAAGAACGGACAGCTTGGGTCTGCTCTGGCCACAGATGGTATATCATACACTGGGAGTCAAATGGTATTCTCTTCTCTAACAATTATTGTTAAGTGATTTCTATCTAATATTTTGAACTTTCTGGGCATTGTTTCCCATCCATTTTTGTCTGAGACTTGTTATGTTCCCTGTGATAGCATTTCGGGTGCAGCACAAAACTAAACCTAAATAACTAGGAAATCAATATGCAGACAGTTATTAAGGATGTTAAAATTAACAAGAGTATTATTTAAGATGGCCTGATAACTTGTGTCCAGAACATATAACTGCATTCAGGTATTCCCAAGTAGAAAATCTGGTTAGAACTCATTTTGTATTTCTAGAACAGAGGATTATGTCATTGAACCTCATTCATTCAAAAACCATACTGTATACCTTCTATGGCAATTAATTGTGTTGGCACTACTGATACATAAGTGAACCAGACAGAGGTCTTTCACCCTATGAATTTTATAATTTAGTGTGATTTATGAAAATGTTTATATTTTTATAAGTTAATGGATCCAAACCATGTATTAATTCCTAATTTCCCACAGTGATAAACCATCTCAGACTGTATATTTTTAGCCTATATTGCCTCTTAAGAATATCATATTTCATAATAATACAAGAAATTTTTCTTGTTTAACTTAAATTTTTCTCCTTGTCTACAAGTGACCCTTGAATGATAAGTTTTAACTCTGTGTGTCTACTCATCTGGGGAAAACATACCATAAATGAAAAATAAGGACATGACAGACTTGGGGCCTCTCAACTGCAGGGTTTTAAAAAATTTATTTATTTTGATTAGTTTCAAGTATACAGTACATTGGTTAGACGCTTGAATAGTTTATAAAATGATCCCCCTAATTGCTCCTTCTCTCTTCTGGTTTTCCACCTACCAATATATTAATATTAACTGCATTCTCCATGATATGCTCCCCGTTCCTGTGACCAGCTATCTGAACTCTAGGTGCTGGGTTCCCCCGCCACTGTTTAACATGTTTGATTTTTCCTTATATTGTCAAGATGAATTCATTGACTTACCCCTAAAGTTGTTTTGTGATTTATTATGTTCAACCTTCCCAAAGTCTCACTTGCTTGAAAAAAAGTTAAGAAAGTTTTAAAAATAGTAACTACAAGATCACACATCTTAGGGCATGATGAAACAATAACCTTCAAATCATTTTTTAAATGTAACTTCATCTCCAAATCATTTTTAAAATGTGTTAATGCAGGTAATTTTAATATGTGGGGGGAAATGTGCTGTAATTCAGTTTCCAAAAGCTGAATTACAATTAAAATCACCAAGCTATAATTAGAATTTCCAATTGACTTGCTTCTCAACCTGGCATCCAAAGAGGTGTTCAAGCATATTCTGATGGGTTATTGAGGTATCTCTAAAAAGTTTTAATTGAGTGCTTTCATTTGTAATGATAGCATATGAAATGAGCATACTCTGCAATGCCTAGTTACATTTGTAATCCAATATAGCTACTTAATTTTAATGCCCTCTTTGCATCTGGCTCTGAGATAATATTTCCACAGTCTAATCATCTCACAGCACATCAAGCATCTGATGGTTCCACTCAACAAAGAGAATTGCAGTGAGTGTGGTGACATGGCTCATGATGGGAAAGATAAAGGCATGTGGAGGTGAATGAACCAAAGCAACACTTAAGGCAAGTCGCCTTGTGACAGTTCTTGGCAATAAGTTATGAATACTTCGTAAAGTGTATTGTGCTTCAATGTTAGCAAATATTTTTATTGGATAACTATCACAGATTTCAATATAGTTTCAATATTAATAGAAAATCTTCAGACTTATCAAGTAAACTTCATCTAAAATGACACTCAGAGTCATTTACTGGTAGAATGTGGTAATATCTGAAATCTGATTTCCCCAACAAAGCTTTGAAATTATTGGTAAAACAAGTACAAAAAACTTAGGAGAACAGTTATTCTCAAAAAAGGACTACTGATATATTTAAAAATATAACAACCCAAATACATTAAAATGGAACTTCCTCCCAAACTACATTTTTATACCATAAGACCTAACATCGATGATTTAATTTCAGGAAAAAAACATAAGCTATGACAAAATTTTAATGCTGGTTATTAGAATTTATTGGTTTGTGAATTGGTCTTTAACTCATTTGTAAATTAATTTTGTTTATAATGTTCTTTAAGAATTATAATCATGTCTAGATTTTACTTAGCTTTATTTTTGTTTACAGAGGATCCAGGAATAAATATGTCCTTCTCAACAATGCCAATAAATAAAGCACATATATAATTTATCATCCCACTGGGATACTTCTGAAAGTGAAAGGAAACACAAATGATAATTACTTGGTGAGATCAGACATAAATCAGATCTTTTCTGAGCAAACTGAGATACATGGTCATTTAACATACATGACTTAAGTTTGAAAATGTTTTATTTAACCCAGCTATTTTTTTGAAGATGAAAAACTGGCTATCAAAGTCACATCACTAGTTAGTAGCTAGGCATATGCTTTGTCTTATGAAATTATTGCTTTGATGTCCTTGGTTTTATATCAAATGATAAAAGGGATTTTCAAATAACGGCAATGCATATCTGTCACCAATTTCTAGCAGGCTATGAGCCATGAAGGGTTAAAAGAATAGAGAAAAGCACCTGCATTGATTTTCTATTTTGCAAGTGAGTACATACACACGCAAAATAAGCTTCTGATCACCAACATCCTTGACTAATTGAATTTATCATATTTCAATGTTGGCAGTAAATGCCACAAACATAGGTCAGTATTACAAATATATCTGCACATCCTGTATGTCACTTGCACACACCATTTCTGAGGCATATGTTATGCTCAGGACATTTCAATCAAATCCACCTTAACTCATCTATTTTCTGCTCTTTCTTTGACAAAGATCTATGATAGATTTTCTCAAACAATAATTCAACAATATTCTTAATGCCAAATTTTAATCCAAGAAAACGAACACATATTTTTCAAAAAGTATTTCAACAAGTGTGAAAGCAGAGAGGGAATTCAGTATAATCAGTCACAGACCAGGAAATTCAGGTGGCTGGAACACTTTTCTTTCTTTAATAGCTTTCCAGATGATGGAGATTTTATTATAATGTACTTTACATTTGCTAATGTAGTTCTACTGAAAGTCACATATTCTAAAATGGTATTTTACTCCTTCTCTCTCTTCCTCACGTATGCCATCATTAAACACCATTGATATAGAGCCACCTGTGTATACAGCACTCAACCAAGCATGGTATTTCTGAAGTAATTTGGAGAGAGATGACAGCAGGTGAAATTGGAATATTCCCAGAGGATGCTCATTCTGCATTCAGAGGCATTCCAGATATTTGCGAAGAATTTCATTCTCCAGTTTGCATTATTTTTAAATACGTTTCACATACTTTTCCAAGTTTACTATCTATACTGCAATATGTACATTAATATTTAAGCTTATGTCAGGCAGTCTTATATAAATTAACTAAGAGGAATAAATTAAGTGCACATTGATGCAGTATTCTGTGACAGACATGTTATTCTGGCTTCTCATCTTTGGAAAAAGACAAAGAAACTCAGAGTTTCTTCCTTGGTGATCCTGCCATGCACTAGAGTACTTTTTGTCCCATCCTTAGACTGTTCATGACAGCAAATAACTACCAGTAGACTTTAATAAATAGAAAATTTCAATTAGTTAATAGTTTAAATCACAATTATATAGCAGAGAATCATTCATTCTCAGGGTTGTAAAGGGCCTATCCCAAAAAGCATGTTTCAGCTGTTTTTCTAAAGTGGAGATACTCATTCTACTTTGTACAGCTCTTGAGGTTCTTTGAATAATATAGTATCTGTGGTGGGTAGGATTTTGGTTTCCTTGATCTTTGATCCTTGGTTTTACTCCCATACTTACATTATGTTACATGACAAAATCAACTTTTCAGATGTTCAGATGTGATTAACAGCAGAAGAGAAAGCTTCGATGTGCCTGCCATATCAAGGAAACAGAGACCTCATTTCTGCAACTGTAGGAAATAAATTCTGCCAACAATCTGAAGGAAATGTTTTCTTCTCCAGGGCATCCACATAAGATCCCAGCTCAGGTAACACCATAATTTCCAGCTTGTGAGTCCCAGAGCAGGAAACCCAGTGGAGTCATGCTATGCCCAGATTTCTGACTCACAAAACTGTGAGATAATAAATGGGTATTGTTTTAAGCTGCTACATTTGAAGTAAATTGGTAAACAACAATAGAAAAACAATAACCATGAGAAGTATACAAGTACCTAGAGAGTTTCCTGTCCAATAAAGAAAGGGAGCTTTAAGGGAAGTTCAATGTTTGCCCATGGCCATAGTTTAAAAATGATTCTGTCATCATTATTGCATACTAGTATCCTAATCTTCCCTACCACATTAATTTATATATTTGCTCATTAAAAATATTATTTGAGCAACACTTTTGTAAGAAACAAAGGCAGGAAGTTTCAGATCACCTGAGGGGTATATTTTTCAGCTATTACTATGTACTCAGTAGTGCTGCAAGGATGTTACACAAATATAAGTATCAAACTATAATACATATAGAAACTATTTGGTAAAAGTGAGTTCAGAAAAAGGAAGTTCAACTTTCAAAAAAAGGAATCAATAAAATTTCCACAGAAGTACTAACATCGATTCTGGGACTCAAAGATCGTGAGAGTATGCTGCACTCCAGCTGGTCTAAGTACTCCTGGCTGTTTATACATAAACTCTAAGCAAGGGCAATCCATGCTTAAGATCAGAGCCTTTGCCCAGGCCTGTCTCTCTTCAATCCCTTAGAGTTTATTTCCTCTGTTAATATCCCAAAGACTGTATGAATTTGGTAACCAAGATTAATAGAGCATATCTGTGTCTTCCTGATTTCCACCTTGCATGACTTCTCATAATAATTTACCCTTAGGATGACATACCACAATGACCTAGGCAACAGCATTATTTCTATCTAGGCCATTATTATATATATCAAGATTCGCTGGTCCATGCAAGATATCTAATGATAGAATTGGACAAATTAGAAAAGAATTTTAGAATAGCGAAAATAATAAGTTAAAACTAAAAAAAAAAATGTGTCAATCCTTATAGATGCGAATACATGGACCAAAATGCAGGATGGCACAAGGGACACATTTGCCATAGTAATTTTATTGTTCTATAATCTGTGTTATGGGATGCATAAAGATGAAAAATACATGTTATAAAATTAAGTTGGCATGAGATAGCAGAAGACCTTAAATGCCAAGTTATGAAATTTGGAGAGATTATTTATTTATATATAGATATTGGGAAGCCTTTGGATGAATTGGCAGAGAAAAGTACAGAGGTTAGTTCACAATTTTGGAAAGCTATTCTAACTGTACATGAAATGAATGGGCTTTTAGAGAAAGTGTAAAGAAGGTATTTTTTTATGAGAATAAAAGAGAATAATATTTATTTGCATGTCTATAATGGCAGAAGCTGACAAGCCCTTCACTAAATCAATGTTCTCTACTTCTTTAAGAAGAGCCTTTGTAATCAGTTAGATGTGAGCATATGATGAGGTCCAGCCAATGGAATTAGTTTTATGTTGTACTTTCCTTCTATGCCCCACCCATAAAACCTTCTCATTCTCATTTTTTGTGTGCTTTTCTCAATTCTACCAGCTTTTAAATCATGATTAATGGGACTTTGGAAGCTATATATTGAAAAAGTTGGAACTATAACATTTTTCATGAAGCTTCACTTGGAGAACAGTTTGCTATTCAGAATACTTGTTTTAGATTATGTGAAGGATAAAGAAACTGTATGTTTGAGACTGGGGTAAATATTTTACCCCCCACAAACTGTTTGCTTCAAATCTAATTTTATTCTACCATCAGACCAACATTTGCTTGAGTTTAAATTTTTTATTAACAGTTCTTGGAATACAAATGCCTCTAACATGAGCATTGTCTCTTTTGCATGGAAGGATATTTTGTGTAATTGTGAAGACATAAAAAGCCCTAATATAAGATTAAATTTTTAATATACTGGTTGGCATACAACACTATTTTTCTCTCACCTTCCTATTCAGAAACCAACTTCTAGTTGAGTGCTATGTATCCATGAATCCTGCTAGTTTGTCCTCAGTAGAAGTTATAATATTGATACTCCAAACAGCAAAATAAGAGAGCTGAACACTGAAATTTAAGTCAGATTTTTAAATTTCAGTCATATTTCTATGTATTATTTTAGAAAAATTATAAAAATCACTTCCATAGTAAACTTTTACTAACTATAGATGTCTAAATGTTATATGGAACAATCCATCACCATCATCTTTATAAGAAGGTGTAGGGAAAGAGTTTTCTCACAAGTTAAATATTCAGATGATGAAAACCTACATTTTTACTTTTTAATGTCCTGAAAATAAAATAACATAATGGAGAATAAGATCAGTAACAAATTATATCATACCTTTCACTGCTTCTTAGATGAAAAGACTAGAAAAACACTTCAATTTTCTGGTTTTAAACTTGTCTCAAATAGATCATCACCATCGGTTACCAACACACACACACACACACACGTACACATGCACGCAAGCTCGCATGCACACACTCACCTCTTACTGTTAATTTTCCCATTTTTGTTTCTGTATCAAGAATATCTGAAAGTACACTTGACTGAACATTTGGTAGCTGGGGATTCTCACTCCAGCCAGCATCCCGATTCTTTTTCTTTGGGTGAATTGGAAACTTTAGGCTAGTCATTTAACTTCCAAGTACTGTGCCTCAATCTGCATCTTGGACCTAGGTGAACTCTGATGTCCTTGTTATTCCTGTGTTGTAATGAATTCATGATGCCCCAAATTGGCTCAAAATTCAAAAATTATCTTATCTCATTCCTTACACAGATAGCCAATCATTTCTAAAGGTTTGGTAAATTCCAAACTCACATATTTCTCAATGTGTGCTTTCTCTCAATCCCACTGACACTTTGCTAATTCAAGCCCACCTTATTTCTTATTTGTATTATTGTAAAAACTTCATAAAATTTATATTTATTTTCTCTCAGGAATATCTGTGTATTTCAATTATTTTTTTTGCCACAGTTATTTCTCAGAGCAATAAGTAGTTGGGAGATTGTTTATGCAGATGAGTTTATGAATGTATGCATTATCTCTAAGAGTAAAACTCTATATGATATTAACTAATAAACATTAATATAAAAATTATGTATAAATTATATTATTTAAAACATTTTAGATTACTAATAGTATCTATATTTGTTAAATTAAGCAAATGGAAGAAACTTCAAGAAGATATCACATAAAATTAGTGCTCTTGGAGTATAAAGAATGTATTATTGTTGGCGCCTCAGGAGGAAAAAAGCAATATATCACAAAAAAATTCACCTCAGAGAAGAAAGTCAGTGGGAAAGAAATGAAAGTCAGATTAGTTTATATATGAAAACAGCTGGAAGGGCTTTAGTTGGCTGAATTCAGTAATTTCTAGGTTATTCTATGATACACATATGTGTATTTTAGTTTGTTTTTAAGGTGTCTCACACATAAAGACAACATTGTATGCAATAACTGTCCTTACAATTAGAATGGTTATATTCATGACATAATACGATATTTTTAAATTTACAAAGTAAATAATTTTATGGATAATGTATAATTATAATATGGGTTTTCATTATATTTTAATAAAAATATTGCAAAATTAAGAGTCTTATTTTAATTTTAGATAATAAATGAATAAATTTTATAAATGCAAAATTGAGAATGTGGTATTGGAATTGTAGAGCTAAGCTGGAATGCTAATAAAAGATCACTTTTTTATAAACATGAGCTGAGTTTAGTCCCTTCTCTATACTCATGAGGTATGTGATATGGAGAAAGTTATTTTACATTTAAAATATTCAATTTCCACATATAAAAATAACGTTAATAATATATACTTATTCTCCTGTATTGAGGATATCTAAAATTATATAAAGCATTTATCACAGTGTTAGGTGCTATGTTTTCATCATTGCCATCATCATCATCACCTCCTGTATGTTTGGATTATGTTGATCCATGTCATATGTGCTTTGCGATTTGTACTATGAATCCATTCTGAGATTAAGGTATATATATGTATATATATACATATTTACATATATACAATTATATATACATACATATATACACACATGTATATATATATATATACACATATATATGTATCATAGCCTTATGTCTTACCTCGAGAACCTTTTTACTAAAGTTGATTCTTCATAGTAATACTTCGTTATTGCTTATATTCATATCTTACCCCACCTTTGGAGATCTTTTGTGTAAAGATCATGTATTATTCATACTTAAATCCTAAAAATAAAGTTAAAAATAAGAAAATAAACCAGTATTAACAGAAAATTTACTGTACGTCACATACTACATTAAGCATTTTTCAGATATTTTAAGATAAGTGCTGTCAACTTTTCCTGAAATATCAAATATTTAAATAAGTCCTTTAAATGCTGAAGAGCTGGTAGGCAGGGAACCAGGTCACAGTCTCTTTTCTCCACAGTCTACAATATGTACTGACTCCTTCTAAGGTTCTAGAATGGTTCCATGTACACAAGAGCTGTTCACTATAAAATTATGGATGGAATAAACGACTTAGGAAATAAAGCCTAGATATAAAGTTTTTATGAACTACAGTTAGTTTCATTATAGGCAACCTTTTTTCCTATTTTCTGACTTTTCTCAGGAAAAATATTTCTTTTTTTTAAATTTTATTATTAGTTTTAAGTATATTACATTAAGTATAGTACATTGGTTAGACATTTATATAATTTATAAAATGATATCCTAATTTCTCTTTCTCTCTTCAGGATCTCCACCTAGCCATTACATTAGTGAAACTTGATTTATTTCTCTACAGTATTTTTATGAAAGTTTGGTAAAGTTATGTTTATGTATCACTAGTAAAATCAATTGAACTGAAATATTAAGTTTGATAGCTAATAACATCACAACGTGCTTCTATTTTGCTGTGGCAAAGCTGAGGGTATGAAGAACGCAACTCTGCCCATATTTTTAAGTTTAATTCTTATTACAGAGTTTTTACTTTAGTATCTGTAGAGTTTACTTCCAGAGCCAATAATAATTAATCCCACCAGTAATTTATTAGTTTCCATTGTAGGTGGGCTTTGGATTAAATCCACTCCTGTTCAATAACTTTTGTGTCAAAAATGAGCCCTAAGGAAATGATTATCCACAAAGCTGCAAGCTACCTTTAGTTTTAACTGTTTTTCTTTTCTTTTTTTTTGCTGGTTCTCAACATTTGCTGAATTCATTAGTCATACAACTTTCCAGAGAAGCAAACTGGATTATTATAGGACACTGGGCCAAATACTAACAGATATTACTGTTCCAAGAATCATTATCAAGTTATAGTGCAGATAGGTTGGAAAAGCTCAAAATGACATTACTCCTTAGAACCAACTCTCCTATTGGCGTGAACTCAAGTTACATCCAACCTCTTTGGGAGACAACTTCAATTTAAAGACAATTAAATTAAAAAACAACTTGAACGAAAAGGAGCTGCTTTTTCAAATGCAGCTAGAGATTATATATATATATATGTATATATTTGTGTATATATATATATATACATATATATATATATATATATGCATTCAATGGTTATTGACTAATCTGATAAAGTTTGGGGTTGCTCTGGCCTGCTGAAGTGGCTAAACTCAATGTCCTTCAAGGGACTTCAAACTAACTTAGACTAGTTTATCCCTTTTATTAATTTATTTAGTGTCTTTTATTTATATTCTTAAATGAAAAACAGACTCATGATTTTTTATTTAGGTATATAAATGAATGGAATTAATATAAATGGATGAGATTAGCATATAGATTGTGGCAGACCATTAAAAGCAGACTCACTAAATCAACATCATTAAACACCTGCATTCTTTGAAAAAGGGATTCTTCACAATGAAGTTGTATTTTGCACCCAAAGAAATAGAAGCAGTCTCTATAATAATTTATTACACAGTTTGAAAGAATAAAATAATTGGGTGAATTTGTCTTCTCCTCTAAAAATAAGCATATATTCCTCATTAATAATCTATAAGAGTCAAAGTCAAGCTACTGTATAAATAGAAGAAATGGAATAAAAGTCCAAAGGAATTGTTCATTAACATTTACTGTGTAAAGTCCTTTTTCAATGACCAGTTTATATGCCTAGCTTATGGAAAATTTGATTTCTGAATCAGGGAACTAAAGCTCTGAAAGTTGAATGGGAAAAAAATAATCAACTCTGGTAATAAAAAAAAATACCATCAAATTAGATAGTGCCTATAAAGGATTTGAATATTATTAAACCATGATAAGTAAAATCTTTATCACCTTTGCCATCATTATTAATATTTTCCAGATATTATTTAATAGTCAGAAAGATTTTTACTCTCAGTTAAGAGAATGAAACCTCAAACTTTGATACCTGCATCAACATTTAAATCTCATCCAAGTTCTACTTAAAAATATCAAGCACGAGTTATAGTGTTACCAGATCCAGTTAAGAGAAATCTGCATAAGTAGAACCTTGTCCAAATACCACATTTTGATATAGTGTACCTCATTCCATTTACTACTTATTAATTTATAGGTGATTTGTCTTGCGATTTCATTTTTTCTAGAAGGCAGATGTGATGTCTTAAGCCTAAATAATCAGATTATTAAGATCCCAGACAGCCATATTTTTCAACTATAATAAAAATACTCCTTCTCTCACCCAGGAGTCTGAAGAGGTCTCCTGAAGTCATAGAATAAATTTGGCAATTATCTTAAAGCATTATTTTTATAAATGCTAAGTAATATGAACATTTTAATATTGAATTATGGGTTAGAATTCTAAGTTTATATGAACTCTAATAATAAAAAGCATAAATTATTATTCCTTAAATTATTTGAAAAAGGTAAAGAAAAATTAATTCAGCTGCTGACTGGTAAATGCAGTTAAGAGTCAAACTTTCTGAGTTTATGTTTTCTCTGCCCTGTTTGCTTTTTCTGTGATCTTAGTTAAATTCATCTTTTCAGCCTCCAGGTTCCCCAACCCCAATAGGAGATCATATTATGACCTAACTCGTAGAGTTATTATGAATATTAGATTGTTTAAAACATGTAAGATAATTAGCATAGAATCCAGAAAATACTAAGCTCATTCTTAGGCCTTGCAAATAATATATGGATTACAAAATCCATTTTTTTAAAGAGAGGAGAACTTTAAGAAAACACCTAACATGAAAAAGTATAATGTTGTACATAAAAATAGAGTGAAGTGCTGGAGGAAGCCAAGTAGATATCCACATTGTAAGAAGTCAATCTTCTCCTCTCTTTAAGCTGTCAATCCAGAAAAAGGCCCAATTCATTCCTACACCAGTCACTGGGAGCCAGTTGGTAAAGAAATAGACCAGGATTTTGCTTCTCATTCCAGGGGGGAAGACAGAAAAATATACATGAGTAACAAGGACTAAGCAAGCACTACCAGATTCTGCTAGTTTCTTGTTTATTTGTAAAGAATGAAGTCATTAATTATATAATTACACTAAAAATATATGTTGACTATTTTATGTTGAACACATCTGCAGATGAGTGCCTACTGTAATTAGGTTTTATTTAGTAATGTACATCAAAATGAACTTCCATGAATTAAAATTTTTTTTAAATGATCATGGATTTATCAAAGGACACAAGAAAGACAACCGGCGGGGCGGGGGAAACATTTCAGATTGAGTCTATGTATTTACTAGAAAGGAAATAGATATCAGTGATGCAATAGATATAGTTCATTAAGTAGTCCTCTGAGAGAGAAAAAACACAATTGCTTTAAATGCTAAAAAAGTAAAAAATAAAAATTAAGCATTTATGGTGTTCATACATATTAGCACACTGAATAGGACAAACTAAGACCATAGATTTGCACACCATCGATTAAAATCAAGGCCCAATAGAGTTCTGGTGCTTTGGACTAACTCAAAATTTGTGGTCTCTTATTAATCTCAGCTGGTTAAAAGAAATTGTGAAAGCCTAGTGGTTCTTAAACTATTTTCCCAGCTCTACAACAAATAAGAACTTGTAAAAAAATGCAAATTCCCAGGTCTTACCAAACATTCACGGAGTCAGAAACTCTGGGGTGGAGCCTGGCAATCTGCATTTTAAGAAGCTTTATGGGAGATTCTGATACCGGCTAATGTTTGAGAATCACTGTCCAAGGTAAATGTTTCTGGAATTGAACCCCCACCCCTCTTATACAGTCATTTGTGTTGTTGTTGTTAGATAACACAAAATAGTATATCAAAGAAAGATCTTTTGCTTTAGTTTGTCAATAGTCTTTAGTATCTGGGACAGATTCTTTCAAATAATGGTTCCTCTTCTCATTCTGACCTTCAGAAGTCATTGCTTCTGCCTTAATTCTGTCCCACTGTGTTCTGATGACAACCTCAGTCATTTCTCAAGTGTTAAATATCAACTTCGTGTGGGAATTCTTCGACAATTATTTCTATAGCTTTGGTCGCTTTCTTCTGGACTGAACTCTGCCATTTCCAATATTCTACTCACATTTCAACAAAGATGTTCTAACAGCATCTAAAATAGGAATGTTTAAGCAGTTTCTAATTTTGAGCAACCTTGAGAATAGCTACTTTAAAGGGCAAAGAGAGACTAATGAAAGAGGCTCGCTGAATACTCAAAATGACAACCATGAGACCAGTGAAATCTACTCCTTGAGTGATATTCACTAATCTAGTAATCCTCTCAGGGTACTCTTAATCACCCAGCCCAAACTTCAGCATATCTGTGACTCATGCTCTCACAGTATTCCTGAATTTCACAAAAATTGTATTTTTGAAAAAAATTAACAATTATATGGAACACACTATTTTCTTAAATACCACATACCTACCCCTCACTTTCATTACTGATGTCACCCATTATCTACTTCCTCTGTACCATTTAAGCAGCCTCCTCTCTGGCTCCCTGTCTTCACTTCTCTCTCCACCTTACCCCAAAGTCTCTCTCTGTCCAGAACACAGAAGTGAGGGTCATCCTCCAAAAATACTACTCCCAATATTCCACTGCTATGATAAAAGAAAAACAAGCAAACCAAAAAAAAAAAAAAACCAACCAAACAAACAAACAAACAAGTACAAAAAAAATTCTCCAATAGGCTCTTTTTACATTCCATTCATTCACTCTGTGAATCCCTCCCTCATGACATGGCTGCCATGGACTCAACCTGATCTGATGTATAAACACCCTTTCTAATTTCCATCTTCATATTTTAGTCAAAATAAAAGGCTTACCAAGATAGATGCCCTTTCTATGCTTCACAAATATGTTTCCACCCATACATTCCTTCTACCTGCTATGTATTCCCATAATCTCTTCGTATCCAAAATTTTCACATCCTTTGGAGTTGGTTCTAATTATACTTCTTGCTTAAAGCCACTTTTGTTATGCTCAGCCCGAACTAAGTTGTAACTTACTTTGTATCTCTCTTATGATACATACTTTAAAAAATAAAATACTTTATTAACTACATATTTGTAATTGCATATAATAATATATAATATTATAATTACATATAATTACATATAATTATATAAATTATATTTATAATATTTAAATTATAATTTATGTATTTTGGAGAAAAAAAGAAGAAAAAGAGGAAGAGGAAGATGAGGAGGAAGAAGAGGAAGTGAAGAAGAAGGAGAAGAAAGAGAAGAATAAGGAGAAGAGGAGGAAGAAGAAACTATCCAAAGAAGAAAATAAGTAGTTTGTAACTCCGGCATACAGGAGCAAATTCTGGTAGCAGATTGTACATGTATTTTTAAATGTTTTTTTAATTAAGTCCCTTTTTTAAAAGTACAAAAATGACAAGTGCTCACTGCAACCAATAAATAATGTACCCAAAGTAAAACATAAACAAACAATAACAAAACAAATATATATGTGTCAAAATGTGCAGAACTTAATATACACAGAAACATGCACAGAATTATAGGACATATTTTTGGCTGTTTAGAGAAAAATGAGATTGCAATTTCTCTACTACACTAGATATTATTTTTTAATTTAACAGCATGTTATAGAAGGAGCTCTATCTACATTAACTACCGTTTATCTAACCAGTTCTATATAATGGTTATTTTCCATTATATGGACCATGACCCCTTTACTTTAATTCTGGTTACTTTAAGCTTTCAAATGATGCTTTAATAAATATCTGAATATTTTGAATCAATCGGTTCTCAAAGATCATTTCAAAAGTAAAGTTTTAAGGGGACACATAGGACATACCAATAACCTAGAACCATAATATGAAGCTATTACCATCCCCAGGTCAGAAATGATATAGAAAGGTAAATGTTCTTTCCAGAAACTAGAGAAGGCTGTGATTCTCTTAGGTTAAAAATGACCTGTGGTTGAAAAGCATAACCAACCTCATCTTCCCTTGAAAGGAGCCAAAGAAATAAATATTTTGATTTCTCTCCTATCCAATTCTTTCCTACTTCCTATAGTCATTTCCCACTTAGAAGCCTGATGTCACAGGAGACCATTAAGGTATTCTTTTTGGATCAGTTGGGTGAGGTGTAGGAGAGGGAGCAGGGTGAAGAAGAGGCAGTGTGGAACTAAGGTAGAAAATAAAAGACACATATCCTTCCTTATGTATTGGTGCTTTTAGTCCTTGAGCTAGATCCCTAAAAAATGGATTGCTTGGCATGGATTTGAAAGCTTAATAGATAATACCAGAGTGTTCTTCAAGAAGAATATAGTAATTTATACTTTGATTAGAATCTTCACGCTGGCTTTTGCAATAAAATTGTCACTTTCCCTTGATTCATACTTTCTACAACATCAATTGTAAAATAAACTTTTAGTGACTACAATATGTCTAGTTCTTTGAATGTTTTAGAAATTATTTGATAAATCTTTTTAAGTTTTAGATGGTTTTACTCTTTTTCAAACATGACACAATGAAGAGCATCTTTATATGTATCTCATTATTATTACCATTCATTATTGTTATCTTCTTTGAATAAATTTCTAGAAGTATAATTTTAGAAATTTTTGATCAAACAGTTTGACAATTTTTACACCATTTATATGCAGGAATTTATGTTAATGCAATGCTTGCCAACAAGTATCTACTGAGCAAGCCATCCAATGACTGGCAGAAAGGCTGGCAGGAACAAATTAAGATGATTAAACCTCATATATTTATTACATCAGTTTAAAACATACAGTAAGAATCAAGGAAAATGAAATTTCAGTACATAAACACACTTGGAATAGAGTATACGTAGAGTTCAAATACTACTCTATCTGTTGTGGACTGAATTGTGTCTATCCCCTGATTCTTGCTGAGGCCCTAACCACCAGTATGGCTACAATGGAGCTGGAGCCTCTAAGGAAGTAATTAAAGATAATTGAGGTCACAAAAATGGGGCCCTGATCCAATAGGATTAGTGAACTTATAAGAGGAAACACCAGAGAGCTTGGACACTAAAGAGAGATCACATGAGCATATAGCAAAAAGGCAGCCATCTGCAAACCTGAGAAAAGGCCATCATGAGGAACCAGATTGGCCAGTATCTTGATCTTGGACTTCCAAGCCTCCAGAATTGTAAGAAATAAATGTCTACTTAAGCCACCCAGTCTATGGTATTTTACTATAGTAGCACAAGCAGGCTGATATACTGCTTATATCTTCTATCATGAACTGGTCATATGTCTTTTCACTCTCAGCCTACCCCACTGTTGGTGTGGTGACAATGCTCAGAGATAAGGTTTGAAGGCAGGAGGCTCACAGATGCAAGGTGCCTGGATCCAACAAGTCGTACTTGTTGTGTTGTAGAATAGAAGGAGCATCAACACCTGCCACAGCTGTAGCTCACTAGCTAATGGGTTTAGCAGCTCTAGGCTTCCCCTAGAACTGGACCATGGGTATTGCAAGTATATATTAGCCAGATAAAATGCAGACACCAAGTTAAATTTGAATTTCAAACAAAAAAATGAATATATTTTTAATGCATGGATTATACTTAAAATATATATGTGCATGTGTTATTTACCTAAAATTTAAATCTAATTGGGTATCCTATATTTTTATTTACTAAATATGGCAATGTTACATCACTGGGTGTGTCTATTTACTAAATATGGCAATGTTACATCACTGGGTGTGTCTTAACAAAGTTGTCAGTCTGGAGCTGACGTGATCTGTTCTCTATATTTAAGATTTACATCGTGTTTGTTTCCTTTTCTATTTATAGGGTACTCTCAATTATTCCACCCTTTTTATCTATATTTAAAACACATAAATTCTATTTATTCTATGACTATGTCTCACAGTTACTAACCTACTTATTATACATATTTACTGCTTCTCATGAGTTTCATCCATCCCCCTGTGTTTCTTCCCTACTAGAGCTGAATAAATTACTTTCAATGAATAAAAATATATTGTACTAATTTTTACCAATTATTACAATTACTATTATTATTATTTCATTTCTATTCCAAAACCTAATTAATTTAGGAACAGAGTATACATTCAACTCATCTTTTGGAAGCAACCCAGCCCTAGCTTAGCCTCACCCAGATGTTGAAGCTGAAACTTCCCACTAATATTCAATGTACCCCAAATATGGACCGATATCTGCAGAAGCAGGTAAAGCCTTTCTTTCTTCATAAGGGATGAGAATATAGAAATTTAGAAAGAAACTGCTCTTAGGTGGCCTAAAGCCTACCAATAAGCAAATCTTTGATTTCTCCTAATTGTTAACATATCACTCCCATCTTGAAATACTTCAATAGAAGATAACTGTTCTTAGGAAAAAAAAACTATCCCTCACATGGTTTACAAGTCAGCCCAGGACACACTTCGGTTCCTTGAAGATGCAATGTTTTTCAAGGGACAGACATTTTTTATCTGATTTACATTCCAATGGAGTTATTTTTTTTTATTTCCACTTTCTCCAACATTACAAAGTTATCTTCTATATCCCAAATAAAATACCACTTTCCTCATTATAAATTAGGTCTACATGTTAAATCCTTTCATACAACTTGTACTGTTCTTTACAGCAATTATCTCAAAGAAACTTTAGGGCTTAGTTTTTGATTAATTGATTAATAGTGTTGTCTGCCAATAGCACTTAAGCTTCACTGCAGCTTTTTTTACAATGGGAACAGTAATATCCAGGATGTTCTTTGGTGGACTATGTTGTTCATTTTTATATCTTCTGCACTTAAAACTGATGTATGGCACATACATAATAATCAAGCTGAGATGTATTTGTATTGGGCCTGACATAAGTAGGAGTCTAAATAAATTATACTGCTATTATAACACAAATTATTATCTTACTTTAAAGACAATCTAAATTATTTTAACATTTCTATGACTATTAAGAATATCTTCATTCTCTGATAATAATGAATAAAAAGTTCTGATAATTTTTTTTTTGCATTTGGGCTAATTTTAATTTTATTACACTAGAGATCTAACCTTCAGAGGTGTTTATTTATGCATTTTGAAGTACGCTAATTCACTGGGATGCTCTCCTAAAAAAATCTAATTTGAGAAAAATTTTATGAAACTAGAGAATTTAACTACTATGAGATGATAATAAAAAGAGATGCCACATGCAGGTAAAACTGACAAATACTTCAGAATTAAGTTAGGAGACAGGTGTAGTCAAGCTATGTCATCTTCAGTTTCCAAGGTAGTTTGCATATTTCTAAACTTAACTGCCTGGGACATAAGTTGGAAGCCAAAGGATAGCATTAAAATTCAGGCATCACCTCAGGCTAGAATTTCACTGTGCATTTAACTGAAATCTCTGGTAAAACTTTTGGATCCTATTTTTTTTATATAATTTTTAAATGTTGCTCTCAGAGTTGCATCTTTCTGTTTGCTGCTTCCAAATAACTGCTAACAACAAAATAAACAGGAAATAAATGAGAGCAACACATGTATTTGAGTGTATTATTGTAATTCACTATACCAGGTAGTAATATTCAACATATTTCCCGCCCATTCCTTTTAGTTTTCATAATTAGGATAATCATTATAAATAGAGAAGTTATACAAAGTAAATATGGACCACATCACATGAACAGAAGGTGACTTTAAAAAAAAAGAAAAGACATTATCTATACTTTCTGAAAATCCATCATAATAATATTTACTCATTTTAGAGACATCTAGCTGATTATAAGAAGACAAGATTAATTGAAGGCTCCCCAGCTTCTAGCCCTTGCCAACAACTCACCGATGTCTTCCAACAAGGTCCTCCTAGTAGTCCATTAAAAACCATATGAGTCATTTATCCTCCTACAGGCAACCAATCACTTGGATGAGGAACAGAATGATAAACTTATGTGCTGTGTGACAGGAAACCATGATTCTCCTAAGGGGCATTAAACACCCTCTCTACTTGAGCACACTATTATAATGCTGAAAATTAATGATGTAAAAAAGAATCTCAACAAACACTAGCAGTAAATCTCTGGAGTTGTGCAATTTTGTATGCAAGAGTCTGAGTATGTGTGTATGTGCGCACATACATGTATATGCATGTTTTGTGTATGTTTATAAAGGAAAGAGGCAGTCACAGAAACAGAAAAATTAAAGCCAAAATAACAAATAAACAAAAGGTTCTTTAATGGCAGAGACATAATGCAATTATGTTTACAAACCAAGCACTGTGCATGGCACATAGGAGCTTGTGAAACACAATATGGTTGAAATGACAGATCATAAGATAATTTTTGAAATAACAGAAACATTTTTGGGTCAGTAATTTACCACAGAAAATCACGTCTCAAGATAAAATTGTTTTGTTGTCTAATAAAAAGCACTTTATAAGTTGGAATGAATGCTTTGAGTCTATAAATTGGGATTTTTTTTAAATGATGTTTAAGTTTCTTTGATATTAGGTCCCAATAAAAGCTGTGTAAAGTGAACATAACACTTCAAGAATAGCTACAAGGAGTTTTTTTAACTTTAAGCTGTCTGCATTTCAGTGATTGTTCCCTTGTTAAACAACTGGTAGTATTTTAAATGAAGCTATTATCACTAGGAACCTCGCAAATGAACATAAACAGGGTATTGCCCCTGAAAACTGCTTTTTAAAAACCTGTCAAATGATTTTTATTTCCATTTTCTTCCCTGAGTGAGTTATTGTAGCACAAAGCAATTTGTGCATCATTTATATTAGTCTTCTAGTCTCGAAAAAGGTAGTAATTTTTTGATTTTGATTCTGTTGAAGAGGTATACTTAATGTGTCAGGTATTAAGTAGATTGATGAATATTACCAACTCTGGCTTATAATTATTAGAAAATGATCATAGAATCATTGAATCTTAGAGTTAGAAAACTATTCTCTGTGATCATTTTCATTAAAAAAAAAAAACAATTTAAGCAAGTAAAATATTAGGCAGTAATGCAATACATAGGAAGATAGGTATTTGATTAGCATATACACATTTGGCCAGTTTAATAATTATTTATTTATTATAAAAGTAACCAATAGAAAAAAATTAGTCTATTTTATGGCCACAAAAATTTTAAATATAAAGGCTATACATAAAATATATAGCTCAGTGTCAGTTTTTGTAATTTAGGTTGCAAATCCTGACTTTACAAGTTACAATGTTATCAATGGTAACACATTTAATCTACTTGAAATCTATAATTATTTTTCAACAAATAATTTCAATTTTCAATTTTGAATAAGTTTCCAAGTTTGGATATAAATTTATTATGAAAATTCATAAACAAGTGTTTTGATGAACAAATATTTTTTATTTGGAAGTAAATAACTAGGAGAAAAATCACTGACTTGCGTGATAAATACATGTCCAATTCTCTAAAGAACTGCAAGCTCTTTTCTAAATTGGTTAATTTTACAAATATAGATATGTGAGTTCTAGTTGCTCCATACTCTCATCAACATTATTTATTGTTAAGCTTTTAATGTTTACCACTCTAATGGTGTCCATTGGTATCTCACTGCATTTTAATTTGAAATAACCAGATGAATAATGATATCAAGCACCTTGTCATGACCACCATATGTCTCCTGTTTTTTAGTGTCTCTCCAATACTTTAGCCTTTTAAAAAATTGTTTGTTTGTTTTTTTATTATTAAGTTCTAAATGTTTCTATATATTCTAAAAGCAAATATTTTCACAGATATATATTTCTCCCATTCTGGGACTATTTTCATAATGTCCTTTTAAAAAACAAATTTTTATTTTGGTGAATTTCAATTTATTTATTTCTTTGCTATGTTTTCTTTCAGCATTTTTATATTAAAAATATGTATTTAGGTCTATTATTCATTTTGAGTTATTTTTAGTTTAAGGTGTACAGTAAGGGTCAATATTTATATTTTACATACGAACATTCAGTTTTACCAATTCCATTTTTTAAAAAATAATGTATAATTTTTTAATTAAATTACCATAGTGTGATGGTTAAAAAATAATTGAACATCTAGATATGAATCAATTTCTGGAGTATTATTTTGTTCCATTGACTTATATGTGTATTCCTATATGAATATATTTTTTTAAATTTCTGTAAATTTATGTTATAGTACATCTTAAATTTTTTATTATGTACATATATATTTATTCTCATTGTTGTTTTAGTTAGAGTAATTTCCAGTTCTTAAACATCCATTTTGTTCTTTCTTATAATTTTAATTCCTCAGTTGTTTCCTGTTTCCTCATTAAAATATAGTGATGTGAACATATTTTATAATAGCTACTTTAAAGTGTTTGATAAATCAACTATCTTGGTTATTTCAATGTCAATTTATATTGCTACCTTTTTCTGAACTATAGGTAAGATTTTTATACCTTTTGCATATCTAGTAATGTTTTAATCACATACTAAACAATATAGATAATATGTTGTAAAATTCTTGGATTCTTTTATATTTCTCTGATTTTTTCAGTAGGCAGTATAATTACTGTGTGTTTACCTTGTATTAATGAGGTACTAAGTAGCACTCTGTTTGAAAACAGTACCACTCCCACTGCCCTTCACTAAACTTGCAGTATCTCTGTTCTGTTCTCAAAGTCATAGCAACTATTCTTTGGTAACCTTCAAATAGTGTCATTCTGTACATGTGCTACCCAACCCTCATCTAAAGACTCACAGGAGACCCAAACAAGTTTCTGGAGATTACCTTGTTTAATTCCCCACTCTCTGGTACATTGCATATACCAAATGTTTCAGCTTTCCCTCACACAAATCTGTGTCACCTAATCTCAGCAAGATTGCTATGTTCTGCTTGGATTACAGCTCATTATGCTTTAGTCGATTAGTTCCAAGAGAAGAACTGGAACAATTTGGGGATTTATCTCTTGAATTCCCTCTCAGGTTTTGCATTCTTGCATTGGCTGTTGTCTGTGACTTTAATTTTTTTTTCCCTCTGGTCCTCAGTATTCCAGCCTAGAAAATAAACATTTAATACTGATTGATTTCTAAATTCTTGCCTAATTCTAATCTTCCATAAATATATTAGTTCCTTTGTTTGCAATGTAATTTTTGATTTCTATGTTTATAAAGAAACATTAAAAGATTTCTATATTGATATACTATTCACAAACATATATAAATCAACTTATCTAAATATAGGCAAAAAAATACATTGCAATTTCTTGAAGTATGTATCAAAAAGCAATATTGAAGAGTAAGTTTCTTTAATGATTTATAAATCATTTCTGTTAGCAATACCCTTCAGTATTTCAGGCAATTATTCAAAAAGTATTACATCTAAGAGTTTGAAGAATCTACTTCTCCAGCTACTTGAGTGTCCTTAGAGTGGAATAGCAGAAAAATCTCCTCATAATCATAGCAATTCAGCCTCATTTACCCAAAGAATAATTATTAGATGTTTTGCACCTGGTGTCATACTTAGTATTGGATTCACAATGAAAAAAACACTAAGTTATTCAAATTAATAAATTAAGTAACTATGTCAAAAAACACCTTGTAGGGAGAATATTTTCCCCTCTGTTTCTTTCTAGGAAAAAAAAGTTTTTAAAAAGTGAAAATCTTTTTTAATAGTATTTCAATTAAAAAATCTAATACATTTTAATATTTAAAATTGTTCAACTTTTACATGTTAAAGTGAATTTCACAAAATAGCAATAATTAAATACTGCAAACAATCCAAATTGTGTTGAGGAAAATGTATTAGAAATTTCTGAGCACACCTAGTAATTAAATTATAGATAGATTTGAAAGGAAAAGTTAAAATGGTTGCATTTCATTTGGAAGATTTTAAAAATGTCTTAACGCTCAAGAGAATTGACAAATTATCATTTTAGTCAATCTTACTTCATCCTTCACTTTTTATTTATTGTAATATTTAAGTAAAGGATTACTCTTTTCCGTGAATCAGTTCTTGATTTGAGAACTTATTTTTTTTTCCAAGAGAGTTGACATATTTATTTGCTAGAAGACTGGGTAAATAGATTAGATTACCTTGTCCTATGTGCTAGTATCTATATACCATTTGAAGGATGTTGCTAAAGGTAGAAAATTTATATGGCTTTCAGAAGATAGTAGGTTTTAGAAGACTTGGAATCAACCCACTCTCCCTTTTCAAATTACTGAAGCACTTTTTTCCTGTAATAGAAATCAGCAGAAAAGTTTAATACCTAAACTAACCAAAATAATAAATAAATGAGTCAATGTAACAAAATAGAGTGGCCAGAAATAAACTCATACAAATAAGGCTTGCTGAACTTTAATAAATGCAGAAAGATAATACAGTGGAGACAAGATATATTTTCAGCAAATGATGCTGGGAAGAACTGGACATCTACATGTAAAAAATGAACCTAAGCATAAATCTTACACCCATAAATATTAACTCAAAATGAATCATAGACTTAAATGTAAAACATAATGTTATAAAATTTCTAGCAAATAACATAGAATAAAATCTAGATGATTGGATTTGACAGAAACCTTTTAGGTACAACACTGAAGGCATGATTCGTGAAATAAATAATTTATAAATTGAACTTTATTGGAATTAAAGTCATCTGCTCTACAAAAGAGAGTCAAGAGAATGAGAAGACAAGACATGAACCGAGTGAAAATATTGGCAAAACACATATCGGATGAAGGATAGTTACCAAAAATATACAAAGGACTCTTTAAACTCAAGAATAAGAAACAGACAACCTTGTTAAAAAATAAGCAGGAAATCTGAACACTTTACCAAAGAAGATATATATATGGCAAATAAGCATTTGAAAATGCCCAAGATCATATGTCATTAAGGAATTTCAAGTTAACACAGTGAGATTAAAATGACCAACATCCAAAACAATGAAAACACCAAATGCTGCCAAGGATGTGGAGCAACAGGATTTTTCATTTATTGCTATGGGAATGCAAAAAGGTATGGCTACTTTGAAAGACAGAACTAAACATACTCTTAAATTCAAAGGGCCAACCAACTGAATGGGAGAAGATATTTGCAAACAATTCTTTTGACAAGGGGCTAATAACTAAAATATGTGAAGAACCTATGCAACTCAACAACAACAAAAAAATAAACAATCCAATTAAAAAATGGGCAGAGGAACTAAACAGTCACTTCTCCCAAGACAACCTACAAAGAGCCGATGGACAAATGAAATGATGTTCAACATTACTAGCTGTTAAAAAAATGTAAATCAAAACCACAACGAGATATCAGTTCATACCTGTAAGAATGGCTACTGTCAACAGAACAAGTAATAACAAGTGTTGGAGAAGTTGTGGGGAAAAAAAAACCCTCATACACCTCTGGTGGGAAAGTAAATTGGTACAGCCACTGTGGAAAACAGTATGAAGGTTCCTCAGAAAACTAAGAAGACAATCACCATATGATTCAGCAATTCCTCTTCTGGGTGTCTACCTCCAAAATTTGAAAACATTTATCTTGAAAGACATATACACCCAAATGTTTATTGCAGCATTATTCATGGTGATCAAGACATGGTAACAACAATAGATAATTAGATAAAGAAGGTGCAGTACATATATACAATGGAATATTATTCAGCCATAAGGAGAGATGAAATACTGTCATTCGCAACTACATGTTTGAATTATGAGATCATCATGCTAAACAAAATAAGCCAGATAGAAAAGGCTGAGAACCATATGATTTCACTCATATGTGAGATATAAAACTGAAAACAATGAATGAAAAAGACAAACGAAAACTCATAGACATTGACAAAATTTTAGTGATTACTAGAGGGAAGAGGGGACATGGGTGAGGTAGACAAAAGAAAGAGGGTCAAATATAGGATGAAGTAAGGGGATTTGACTTTGGGTGGTGAACACACAATGCAATATACAGATGATGTATTATTGAATTGCACTTTTGAAACCTATATAATTTTATTAACTAATGTCACCCTAATAAATTAAAGAAAATATATGTTGCTATCATGTACCTTAGTATTTCCCCAAATTAGTTAAGAACATGTCCACATAAAAACCTGCATGTGAATGTTTATAGCAGCTTTGTTTATAAATGCCAAAATTTGGAAGCAACCAAGATGTCTTTTGATAAGTGAATGGATCAATACACTTTTTTACATCCAGACAATGAGATTTTATTCAGTACTAAAAAGAAATGAACTATCAGGCCATAAAAAAGACATGAAGAAATCTTAAATGCACAATACTAAATGAAATAAGCCAATCTTAAAAGACTACATGCTGTATGATTCCAATCATGTGACATTCTGAAAAAGAGGAAACTATGGAGACAAGAAAAAGATCAGTGGTTGTCAGGAGGTAGAGTAGAGAAAAGAATGAGTAGCTGGAGCACAGGATTTTTAGGAGAGTGAAACTACTCGGTATGATACTATAACAATAAATATACGTCATTATACATTTGTCAAACCCCATAAAATAATATCAAGATTAAAGCCAAATGTATACTGTAGATTTGAATGACAATGCTGTCTCAGTGTAGGTTTATTGATTGTAAGAAATGAACCATTCTGGTACAAAATGTTGATATGAGGGGAGGATGTGCATCTGGGGTGATAGAAGGTACATAGGAACTTTGTACTTACTGCTGAATTTTACATGAACTCTTCAAAAGAAATAATTAAAAAATACATACCAAGAGATAGTTATAAAAAATTTTTCTAACCACAATTAATATAAATGATGTGATAGGTGATGATATACCTATCATGAGTTATAATTCTGTACTCAATTCTGATGTGTGGGTATTTCCCCCCATATCAAATCATTTTTTCACACTAGCTGGTATCCTACAATTGAACTCAATTCTGACACAATCTACCTTGAGGTAGAGTCAGATCCCACAGGTTAAAAGTTCAGTCCTTTAAGACTGACCCTCACCATATCAGATGCCAATTGCTATCTCTTGTGCTTCTGACCCGAGCTTCTGACCCAGTCAGCTATAGATCCAAGTTTCCCACAAACCCCTTTTGCCTTTGATTTTAACTTGCTAGAGCCAGTACTCCTTTTTCTAGTAGGGTGCAGACACAGGAGAAAAAGCTTTCATTTTTGAGGCTTGATTTAGAATTGACTGGACCTGTAGTTGCACTAAAAATTTCATGAAAATTTCCCCAGTACGTTTTACTCTATCTCTTTAGTTCTTTATCTGGAGCTCTGCAGCTGAGAGGCATTCAAAATGAGCAGAACACCTGCAGACAGAATGGTTTCCATGCCAGGAACCCAGCCACTAAATAGAACAAGCAGTGACAAACATGTTCTGATAACTTCACTGCAAAAATTAGACCTCCTTTATCATTTTTCACCATCTCACAGAAGCTTAAAAATATTTTAAGTACACAAATATTTGGTAAAATCAAAAAGATTTAATATTTTAGCTAATCTGTGCTTATATAATAAAATTCACAATTACTATTAAAAGTAGTCTGGAGTATGAGCAATTACAAATAAAATATAACAGAAAAAGGGTGGGTTGGGGCAATGACATGGCTCTGGAGTAGGATAGATGGGGCTTGAATTCAGTCTGGATCCCTGATTAGCAGTTATGTAATTTTGAAAGTCATTTTGTCTCTAGAAACCCCAGCATTCTCATCTTAAAATATGATTTAAAATGTCTATTTCCTAAAGGTTTTGTGAATTGAGAATGTATATAATTTGGTATAGAAGTGTCTTCAGAAATGTTAGTTCCCAGAACTTTCCTTTTTAGGATATTTAGACTCTTCCCTTCATTCTCCATTAATATACATTTCTTAGATGTGTATACTGACTCTTCTATCAGTTAAAGTCTATTTTGGATTCTCTGATTTCCTATAAAAATATTTTCTACTTGACTCTTCCTATTTTCTTTCCAAGGAGAAGTAATGAAGACATTATCAGCTGATCACATACATAAGATTTATTTTTCAAATATACAATTCTATGTTCTATGATTTATGATAAGAGAAAGAAAACAATAACAACAGTGTTATATTACTTAAGCTCTAAAAGTCCATTTTATATTACTTGAAGAGAATTAAAACAGTATCACAAGAGAAGAGTGAGATGATAAATGATAGTGGGAAGTATCAAGAATATATTGAAATACAGATTGTCCAGAGAAATATAAACAATATTTTTTCAGGTGAGCCCTGAGCAAAGTTTGAGCAAAATTATCATCAAATATGAGTTAAAATGTCATCCCTTTGTCAATCTAATTAGTCTCTTTTGGGTACATAATTTTTTTCGTAACATTATTTATTTTTACATTTTATTATATTTATTACAGTGACATTAATTCATAAAATTATATAAATTTTAAGTTTATGATTCTATAATACATCATCTCTCTATTGTATTGTGTGTTGACCAACCAAAGGCAAATCTCCTTCCATCACCTTTACCCTTTTCTTCCTTCTTCCAGCCCCTTTCCTTCTGGTAACTACCATACTATTGCCTGTGTCTATGAGTTTTTGTATGTCTTGTTCATTGCTTTCAATTTTATATCCTATGTATGAGTGAAATCATATGGTTCTTAACTTTTTCCATCAAATTTATTTTACTTACATGATAATCTCAAGATCCATTCATGTTGTCCCAAAACATAAGTTCTTTACTCAACTAACATGCATCCTGATCTTTGAAGATAGTTTTAAAAAGGTTGTATGGGCAAAGATGAATGCCTTTTCTTTTCTGATGTAAAGATCCAGAAATAAGTGAAATCCCAAGTTTACACGGAAGTTAATGGACATTACTTTCCCAGGAATGCCCAAGATTCCTGTTGCAACATGAATAGTTGGATGAGTTGTTTACTTTTTAACTTTTTAATAAGGGTACCCAGAAACTGGTCATTAGTCTTTTTGCTTCTTACAGCCAATAAATAACTTATCCTTCAATATTGCACTCTAAAAATAAAAGGAGTCAATCAGAAGCAATGGTTTTTATAAACCTTGAGAAATTTCCCCCAAATTATTCTTCATTTGTGTCATGACTTGCTCATCATGCAACACTAATCAGACAGGCTACTGCATTTCTTACAGTTTACTTATTGCTTAATTTTTTCTTCTGCCCCAATGAAATTTTTATTCTAAAAAGTGACTACTGAATAATAGGTACTCCAAGTAAAATTACTCTTTCTGATTGAAAGATGATTATTTTAATATTGTGGTTGTTGACAACTCCCTCTTAATCTCTAATCATGGCTAGTTTTATTTCCTTTTTTTTGTTTTTTATGTTAATGTGTCTCAAATGTGCACACTGGCAATTATATCTCATCATAAGAGAGGCCAATGATAGTGGCACATAATATAAATAGTATGGTGAACAATCACAGTTGACCAGATCTTTATCTATACAGTAGTCCCCCTTTATATGTGAAGGATATGTTCCAAGACCCTCAATGAATGCCTGAAACCATGGATAGTACTGAACCCTATGTTACATACACACTTATGATAAAGTTTAATTTATAAATTAGTCATAGTAAGAGATTAACAATAATAACGAATAATAAAACAGAATAATTATAATATTATATTATAATAAAAGTTATGTGAATGTGATTTTTCTCCCTTTCTTGAAATATCTTATAATCATTCCTTATTTGCAGTAAATGGCTTGTTGTCATAAATAATATATAGGTAACTAAAATTAGAAAAGTGCACCAAAGTAACTGATAGAAACCTTAAATTGGCAATACGTAAGACAGATCTATTTAAAGACGGTGGTTGGTAAACATCAGTCTGAGTAGGTAAAATTTAATCAGAGAACTAAATATTAAAAAGGGCTAACTGGATAAAGTATCAGGGAGAGAGAATTCTAGGCCAATACACTACCTGTGTGAGGTTGTGAAAGATCTCAACCTCTAGAAAATGGAAGATCAAATAAGCACATTGACCTCAGACAAGATTGATAAGTAGTCAGCATAAAGATCAAAGAAGGATTTATAGTCCATGTGGGTTAGATGAAAGTCTTGTAGATTAAAGTATAAGAAAGCCAACTTGAACTAGGCAAAGAGATCAAAGGGAATATATTAACTCAAATCACTGAAAATTCCAATGTGAAAATGGTTTGAAAGTATAATATGATGTAGGGGTGCAAGTAAGTAATCAGGATTCTGCCTCTCTATCTCTTTTAGTTTTTCAAGCCAACTTTACTATTTCTTTTCATATATAGTAGAGAAGATGACCATCAGCAACTCTCATTTTACTTCTCCTTTGCATTCTCAGAGGAGACATTGATCCTCTTTTCATTCCCCCCAGTGAAGGTTTTCACTGGTCAAGCTTTGGTCACCTGAGTGTCCATGAACTTCTACAGAGGCCATGAAGTTGGTGTGTGCAAATTGAGCACACATGATTCAAATGGTACTGGGCATGAAGTCAGCTCTGCCCCAATGACATGGAGTGAGGTGGAAAAATGGGTAGATTCCCAATAGCAAATGTTTACATTACATGAAGGAGATCAGATTGCTTTGTGATGAGATGGAGTGACAGAATAATTTTATGAAGGAAATGTCATTGTTTTGAAATCACATTTTCATGGTTTGCTTGTTTGGGTCTGGAAAAAATATCTCTGAGAGAGAATGACTTCAATGCTATAGACCACCACAACACATTTCCATCATTGCAAACCATGTAGAAGGTAGAAATGTTCCCTTATGTCCCAAAGCATATCATCTGTAATAACCAAAAGGTTTAGAGGTAAGATCTGAGATCATTCTTTGGCTACTTGGTTCATATGAGAAAGCTTTTCATGGAACCCAAATATTGTGAAAATGCAACTGAGGTTACAGGTGAGTTGTTTATATATATATATATATATATATATATATATATATATATATATATATATATATATTCTAAACCATGAGGCCTGGCCTTGGGAAAGGCCAATATTTTGGATAATCACTATGCATCCAGGAAAGAACACAAACAAGATTAGAAGACCTGAATTCCAGACTCTGGAAAAACCCCCACACTTGCTCTCCCTCTAACTCTTTAGAAATCTTATAGAAGCTTAACCTCTCTAACCTCCTGTAGCCCCACACACACAGTAATGAGGTGAGAATAGATGTAACAAAATTTTGTCATGCTTAACACAGGAGAGGGCACAATGTAAACAATTAAAAAATGTTCCCCATTATTATTATTAATTAAATGATATACTTGGGCCTGATAATCTCTAAAGTCTTCTTTTCTTAGCTGGCCATTTCTTTTTTTTCTGTGCCTCACCACCAGTTTGTGTAAAAATGTAGATAATAGTATTTATTAACATGAAGTAGAAAAAAATTATTGTATTGGAGAATGTTGAAAAACATAATGTATTATTATTATTATTATTATTATTATTATTATTGCAAAAGTCTTTATGGAATTTATTATGCCTTCTATTTCTGTTTACAGCCTTTTCATCACCCATAAGCTCTAGCTCTAATATAATATACTGTACAGTCTGAAATATTAAAATTGTACTATGTGTCATGAGATACTGTGTGTATGATGTAATGGAATAATTTGGAAGACTTAGACTCTTACAGACTCTAATAATTTCCAATCTTCTTTACCACATATTAGCTATGAGAGTTTGAATAAATTACTTAACCATTTTGTTCATTAGTATCCTTATCTGTAATAAAAAAGAAGGCAAGATAGATGGCTATTATTATCTTCGCAGGATTGGTATGGGGATTAGCAATGTTTTAAAGTCTCTAAGACAGAGTGAAGATTCAATAAATGATAGCTATTAATAATAGGCATTGAAAAATTATAAGTACATAAGAAATGGTTCTTTCCATCAAGAATATTTCAATCTAGGTAGGAAATAACATATGCTCTCCTCTCTCCTACATCACTGAGTGGAACTTCTGACATTAGTCAAACCATTGGAGAACTGCTGACATCGGGCATCAGGTAGAAAATAAAGACCTCCATACTTGAAGTTGTTCATTAGTACCTGTAGCTATCAAGTAATAGGGACACTGTAATGATGTCCTCTGCTTACTTAGTATTATCTCTGGGGAGTTCAAAGTAATTTGCACGTGGAAAATTAAATGATGCAGTTCAGTCTGAAATTGAATTCCATATAATTGTTAGAGAATTAAATTGCAATTGAACCAGAAATTCTAATCAGATATGAAGCAAAGCATGTTCCTGATGAACTGTGAGGAAAACAGTTTATGCAAGAGGATGTCATTTGGTTTTATAAGGACCTCTATAACATATATTTGCATCCTTTCTCATTGCAAGACTGAGTGGAGAAATAGGGTGAAAAACAGAAAGAGCTTTTTCAATGACTAGGACTAGTGTTTCCCCTCTTTGAGGCCCACTACTTATACACAACCAGCTGTCCTCTTTATATGTAATAATAACATAATTCAAATCAGATCTCCAAAGTTCTCTTTTGCTTTCACCTTAGAACAGACGCTGCTACTCCGGTATGAATGGAAACTTTGATCAGAGTGAACAGAGACATCACAAATATGTTTTATTTTATTTATAACACTGTTATTTATAACAATGAAAAGACATGGCTGGATTTATGGAAGCCCTTTCTATCAGCTTTTAGTTGGAAATTATCCAACTGAGCACTGTGGAAATTATGCCTATTCAAACTCTATGGGACGGAGTTCACTGAATGTTTGGAGAGAGATGTTTGACCCCCACCCTCCTTCTCTTTGTTTCATTCATCTGTATGTCAGAAAGCAGGGCACCATGGCATCTCTGCAGCTGTGGCTGGTCATGTCCAAGGGCAAGGTACATTGTAGTACCTCTCTCTTTGGTACCACTAATTCCAGCAGTGCTTGCTTTTAACATGACACTTCATTCCTAAGGGACATGATTTGATGCTAAGCAAAAACATTCTGTGACTTACGTAGTTCCTATAGCTTAAAACATACGCATTCCAACAACTCCTTAAATAGAGGACAGAACAATGGAAAGGCTGTCCTTTTCTATCCTGCTCAGGAGTTACCATAGATACCGAGACTGCAATGCCAACTGCTGGCAAATTCATCTAATTGGATTTCGACAGGGTAAAAAAAAGTGCAATTACTAACCTATTGGCACGTGTGGTTTTATTGTGAAATAGTTAATTGCCCTTGATTATTAACAAGCTTCTCTCTACAGCCATGCATTGTTTGCAAATAGCTTCACCATTTTTTCCCCCTCATTATGCTTACAATAACTTTCAATGCTGTCTCGAAGAAAGAAATGTGTATGGAAGAAAGGGGAGGTGTGTGTGTGTGTGTGTGTGTGTGTGTGTGTGTGTGTGTGTGTGTGTGTAAATGATAGAGGCAGAGTTGAAGGTAAATATTCCAAAAAAAAATGGCATGTAGAGAAAAGTCACAAATTTCAAAGTTCCTTCACTGGCTTTGGCAAAACACGCTGCTTCCTCCATTCAATTTTCTGGCCATTTGTTGGACTCTGTTGTAATGATATGTGTAGCCTTGGTCACTTCAATCTTCTCTCTCTTTTTGAAAAGTAATGAAAAAAATTTTCATGAGTCCGAGGATCACAACGTGATTGGATTTTAACATTTTTTTTAGCCCCTTCTTTTTCAGGACATCATTTTTCTCTGACATACATTTTTAGACTCTATCCAGTGCGAATAAAATAGCTGAAATGCCAGAGCTCTCATTACACATTGTGAAGTTTCTGAATCATCTAATATGTCTCAACCTTAGGGAGCAGTTCCCTTTTATTCCTTTTAATTTACCCTTTTTCAGTATCCTCACATTACCTAGAGAGTTAATTATACCTTTCTGTATCACAAGTAATTCAGCATTTTCCTCTGGTATTTATATCTGTAGGGACTTGTAGATGGTTATCTTAAAACCAGTAGTCTCATTTCCTTGGACAAACAAGTACATATTTACCAATAGGCCAAGTCCAGAAGGTAAATAATTTAAATCAGGTTAACACTTCAAAAGCAAGTGTAATAACAAGGGCAATTGTTAAATGCCCTTAACAATTGAGTTTCTTTTCATTTTATTTTGTTCAGTTTTTTTCCATCTTAACAACTTTTTTAAAATCCCTGCTACAGGGAGCTGTGAAAGAGTATTATTTTATATCTAATGATTTATGCTTATTTGCATAGAAAAAGTAAGCAGAAGAAATACAGCAACATTGCATACAAGTTAGGGTCAAAAGATGTAATGTTCATGGTTCTTTGTTCTCAAGTTTTCTTTGGTAAATTGATTTTTCTGGGCTTAAACTTCAGACTCTAATCCAACTCAGCTATAGACCATCACTACCCTAATTTGATAAGTGGTATCTTCTCTCAAGAATCTAACTGCCACCTATGTCATTTCACTTTTACTAGCTACCAACTTCCCCAGCTAATCTAATCTTCCCAGCATTTGGCTCAGTTGCCACTATGAAGTATACTAGACACTAGGAAGCTCTGGAATTCTAACCCCTATTGACAAAATATGTTCATTTTAATTTAATGTTTCTTGAATCACATTTCTTTTCACTCCCGGAACTTTAGTTTAGGTTCCTGCACTTTTCACCTAGACTGTTACAATACACTTCTAATTTGTCTCTTCACACCCACATGCCACTCAGTTCTTCACATGGCTAACATAATCATTATAGAATGCGTGTGTGTACGTGTATGTGTATGTTCATGTGCACAATAAAAGAGGCTTCTGATGATCCTCTGCTGCTTTTTATACAAATTCTGAATCCACCCAGCAGCAAGACATAATAAAATATCTTTATTATAATGCCTTTTGTTCAAACCATGCCTAATTTTTAATCATTTGCCAAAGTTCCAATTCACACTTGAGATCTAGATCAAAGATTTGCTTTTGGAAATCCTCTCAACTTCACCTGGAAACTGGTGAATCTTTTCTGTGGCTTCTCTGTAAATGCCATGCCTGCTTCAAGAATAGTAACTGAGTAAGCAAATGAGTAGATAAATAAATTAATGAATGAAGAAGTTGGGTGTACATGGGACAAAGCATGTAAACAGTATTTCTAATAATAGTCATCATAATAACATCATATTCATCAACCCAAATGTTACCTCTTTTTAGCTTCACAAAAACCTTTGAGATAAGCAGTGACAATATTATATTACCAATTTTAATGATTAAGGCAATTGATGTGGGTCATCTGCATCAGAATCACCTGGAGTGCTTGATAAAATGCAGACTTCTGTATTCTATCTTATATTTACTGAGTCCATTTTGGGGGGGTTGGGTTCATGGAATCTGCATTCATACATTCTCTCTCCACTCACGTGATTTTTATGCACATGAATATTTGAGAACGATCAGAAAAGAATATTGTGTTTCATTCGCTTAATCTGATTTCATGCACAAGTCTAAAGTCTCCTTACTCATAAAGAAAGTCCTACAGTTGACAGAGTTAGACTGAGAAATAGAGCTGTCTTGAGGTATTGGCCTGGGAAATCAGAGGTTCAGTGTCAGCAGGGAACACTGGGGATAAACATAGATGTGGTCAAGAAGTCAGGAAGTCAGGGTGGGGGCAAAACCCAAATTTGGCTGAGAGGGTCTGAGATCAACAGGCAAAATAAGGAGGTTAAGTATCACTGCAGAGTTATTGTTGCTTGAGTCATTTGCAGTAATCTCTATTTGTGGTCATCATCTTTGTTTTTCTATGTTAACAAAAAATTTGTTCTTACAGGGGATTTTTAGTGGAAACTTCACTGAAGTTGGGACTTATATAGTCTTCTTTAAGGGTTCAAAAAGAAAACAGCATTTTTTAAATATAGAAATATTAACATTATTTTAATATTAAACATTAAAGAAACACAAAGTCATGAGAGAATATAATCATCCCTGAGTTCACTTTGACTTTTATCGAGAAACAATGTCACTTTTTTGTGCATGTTTTGGAGGCAACTGCCTCAATGAAAGTCATCTTTTGATGAAAAGAACACTAACTACCCTTCGGTAGCTTCTGTCATGGTTTACATTTGATCCTTTGAAAGGCAGAATTGATCATAGTATGTCTGGGACAGAATAGGTTTGTTAAAGCCGTGAATAGAATATATGTCTGGAGCTTCTCTGAAGAGAAAAATACTTTCTTATACTGATATGACTTCCGTAGCTTTCCTGTTTTTAATTACCTCAAAGGATAAAACAAATTTCCCTTAAATATTACAGTTTTCCAAAGATTTGTAGATAATTTAGGACTTAAGTCTCCTCCTCTTTTAGATAAACACCTCTAGATTCTTTTTCCCTCCATGATATGGTTTGTTTGTGCCTTCACCAGCCAAGTTCTTTTTCTGGACAGACTTTGTCTTCTATAATTAATTCAATGCTCTGACTACAATTCCACCAAGAAAAGGAACAATAAAACTTTCATGTTCTCAATTTAAGTAACCTAGTTCTATTTTGGAAAACTAAAATTGTGTTCTCTTCTTGGAAGCAGTTTTGGTGTTTCTAAAGAGTACAGGCTTTTAAAAAATGAAAGAGACTAAGATTTAATCTTGGCTTCACATTCTTATTAGCTCTGTGCATTAGTCAGGTTGTTTAACATTTTTAAGCCACATTTATATGATTCATTTAACAAAACTCTTTAATGAAATCTGCAGGATTATTTTGAGAGAATTAAATGAGATAATTAGGTAATTAACATAGAGTCTTCACTTTAACTAAAATCGTCAAAAAAAAAAAAAAAAATTAAAGCAGCCTGTCTTTGAACAATTGCCTAAAACTACTTTTGGATAGGAGAGTACATTTCCTTAATTAAGGGATGTCTGCAAAACCACTCTTTGTGAGCAAATATAGCATAAGAAGAACAATTAAACACTATATAATTTTCAATTCATACCGTTTGTTCATTTAAATGTAGCTGCTTCCTACTTAATGATGTAATGCAGGCCTGTGAAGTCTAGCTTATGCTCATGTGCTTTTTTTCTATACTATGACTGTGCCATTTCTATATTGCATTACACTTCATTGAAACTGTCCAAAGGGAAATGTCTAAATGTGGAAAATATTCAGTTACATTGAGAAGAATCAAGATGTACTAATTGGAGTTTTTGATGAGCAGAATAAATATACTAAAATAAGCACTGTGGAAGGAGAGTAGAAATACCGAGGGAAAAAAAAAAGACAGCTTGAATCCTGGCCTCATACATGGTGGCCTTGTACCCAGTGGCCCTGATCAGGCAGGAAAAGTTCAGAGTGAGCCTGGGAATTGTATGCTAAAACTCAAGGAAATAATGAGAGTATTTTTTTTAAAGAACCACCTTAAAGAGGCTCCTACTTGTCATTTTTTAAATTAAGAATAATAAATATATCAACAGTAACAATGTAAATACATAAAAAAAAATCATGAGACTACAGTGTTACTCAAAAAAAAAAAAGGAGGAAGCAGAGTTTAAGGGAAAATGTATTTATCATCACTGGTAAATTTTTTCATGTATTTTAGAGATTGGGAATATAGAAAAACAAATTTTATTTTCCTTTGTTCTTTTTTAGTTGCTGAGAGCAAGCCTGTCTAATACAGGAGTACCTTAGTTAATAAATGTCATCTAAACATTAGGGAATAGAATATTCACTTGGTGTCAAAGCATTATCCTATAAATGAATAGCTCATCAGAAAAGAAACACATATACCTTTATGGATAGATGTTGCACTCACCACCTTAACCAAGTGAGCAAATTTAGAATCACTAATAAGAGTAAAAACTGATTTTATGTGTCTCATTATGTGATGCAGTAGAAAATACAAAGTGTCACTCTGATGTATCCTTGCTAATAATGTTCAATCTAACTTAATAAAGTCTTTAGACCTAATTTTATTTTACAGTAATTACAAGAGTATAAAAAAAAATAAGAGACAGATACTTTGAGAAAATAATCATGAAAATCTGGTATGTCAGGACATTCTAGAAGACAATTACCGTAGTCTCCTCAGGAAGTCAGTTTTGAGAAAAAAAATGTTGGCAGGAATATATTTTAGATTAAGAGACTAAAAAGGTCTAATGATCAAATACATGGATGAAACGTAATTGTATCCTGGTTCATAAAAACAAAACAAATAAAAAACTAGTAAGGATTGACTATTAGATAATAGTAGTAAGTTTTTGTAATTTTTGATATAATGATAATATTATAGTTATGCATGTTCTTATTTTCATGAGGTGCTTGCTAAAGTATTTAAATGTTAATTATCACAACCCTTGCATCTGACTAGATTAGAGAGAAAGATAGATAGATTAGATAGATAGATAGATAGATAGATAGATAGATAGATAGATAGATTGATAGATAGATAGAGATACATAGAAAGGCAGGCAGAGATCAGTAGGATACATTTGGCAAAATATTAATGGTTATTAGTTCTAGATAGTGAGCATGTGGTCCTTCATTATATTATTCTTTCAACATTTATTTGCACCTATTATATTTCATTATATCAAATTGGAAAATGAGAAATATATAAATGTTCTTATCTTGTTGAAGTTTCTCTCCACTTTATAAATGTGGTTTTCTCATCTCATTTCACTTTGTTATTAATGGTTTCATTGCTGTATATTCTCATTCACTGTACCCCAAAGTTTATTTCATCAGCTTGTCTCTTCTAATTTCTATAAATATATCTTTAAGTGAATGAAATTCAACCACTTACTAATGTCCATACACATCCTACCTAATTTTATGCCTTCCTTGTCTGTCTACTTTTTGGGTAGAAATTTTCTCTATTGCCAGCTATTAATATTCTAGCTATCACAAATATGGCCCTTTATGAAGACTTTTTAAATTTCTTGCACAGATGTTTATTTATACTCTATGAACCCCATTCTAATTTATACTTTTGGCTCTCACTGACAACATTATTGTCATATGTGCATGGTCTTACCCCTATCACGTTATCTATTGTTTTATACCTCTACAGTTTCTAAAGTGTTTCTACTAATTCTGTATCAGTATGAGCTAATCAATACTAATTAAATGAGAATTTTTAATGTCTCCTTTGCCTGACACTGTGCTAGATACTAGAAATGCAAAGACCATTTAGGGTTAACTCAGAACTTAGCCCCTCCACATGCTCAAAAGACTGATAGCTGCCCAGCCAGTGCCAAGGAAGGCCATACAAAGGGCTTTCAGCAGCACTTAAACCCAAAGACTTTTCCTGCTGCTCCCATGGACGTTATCTGTTCCTGTAAACAGGTAGCACATCTTGCTCCTATTCGTCTGAGAAGGCAGCTGCTCCCCCAATGAGATTACCCTTCCCTCTGCTTGTGTGCCTAAAAACTCTGTCCTTGATCAGCAGCGTTAGTCTTGCAGCTTCGACCAGCTGACCAGCCACTGTGGAAGCTTCCCTGCCTTGTAAGTAATAACAGCATTTCTCACCCTTCTGGTCCTCCTGGTGGTTTCCAGAATATCCAAATTCAGGTGAAAGTTCCAGGCCTGAGGCTTCTACATTATAGACCAATAAAAAACAGCTCTTGTTATAAAACAGATTACAAATTGGGAGCTTAATCTTTTATTATTTATCCATTTGCCTACTTGCTTACTAATTTATTTCCTGAATTAACTTTAAGTGAATTGTCCTTGTCTTCTTAAGTTTAAAGCAAGTAATAGGATGCCATTACCTGCCTCATGAGACAGGGTACAGCCATGTTTTTCTTTTATTCTCACACTGTCTCATATAAACAGGCTCACTATATTCAGAACTTTTTAATATTCTACCTGTCATCTTCTTACTCAATTCTTAGCCACTTGGAATTCTAAGTAGAAAAAAGAAAAACCTACTAGAATATCTACTCCATCTCTTCCCAGGTTGTTATCAGAAAATGTTTTCTAGTACTTTGACCACCTCAACTATAAGTGACCTTAGTGATGGAATTTTTGCTATTTCCATTAGGAGTGCTATTTAGCATCAGAGACTGGCCTTTGTATCTCAGGAAATTTTTTACCAAAATCACTATTTCATCAAGGCCATGTACCTGCCAGATTTACATATTACTCTTTTATATAATACTGTATCAAATGCTTTTTAAAAATTCTAACTCAATTACTTCTACTCATCCATCTTTTCAAGTTTCATTGTCACTTTCTCAGGAAAATATATCTACGTCTTTGGAATAAAAGACAGATCTAAATAGCCCCATGTTGACCTGGTAAAATTTTGTGTCTTGAATCTGTCTGGAACTTGAATGTTATCATTAAATTTAGGTGTTCAGTTATATTCAGAAAACTAATAGATTCTAAATAAATTTAGAATTTAAACTAAATTGAGAAAACTTGAAAAAATCTGCTGCTACAGAAATCATATCATTGCACTGGTTCATTTATATACACTCACCACCATTAATGCAAGAGTTGAGTGAATTTGAAGTTCTCATCCCAAATTTTGTGTTGTATAAGCCATGTGTTTTCTTGCTTTCATTAAGAAAATTGTTACAAAATTAGATTTTTTACTTCCTTTGTTTATATATGCCCAATAAATTTTCCTTTCAGATGAATTTACAGGCTCAGAATATTTTAAAATGCATTAAATTTTGGAGTGGTGATGTCATATATAAAATAAGCACAAAATGAAGTGGAAAGAAGCTGTCATTTCAAGCACAAAAACATATTTGGCATTTTAAGTTTTTTTAACATTTGAAAGAGTGACCAGAGCTCAATCACTTAATCTCTCTAAACCTCAATTTCCTCATCAATACTTTAAATAGTGTGTGCTTAAATAGTAAATATCTGGATAATTGAGACTTAATTGGCTTAACTGAAGTTTTACACTTTTTATTTTCCTATAGTTTATAAAATGTAAGGTGTCCTCTAAAGTTAGTTTAATTCTCTGAGCCATAGTGCAGGCTTGAGCCATCATAAATTCAAATGAATTTCTGTTTAGGAATTTTACATTATGGCTATAAATGCAGAGACTGATTAATTCATCTTACATATGACCTCTCTCCAAAATTTAAAAGTAATAACATTTTTTTCTCTTCTTTGCCCCTGAGAAGAAATATTCGTATGCATATATATCTAAACAGCAAGAATCTGAGTGTTTAAGTACACATCCACAGATCCACTTTTCCCCAGCATCTGAAATCTAATTTTAAGTATTAATGCTGCTGGTAATTAGCAGGGGAACCATGTTAAAGTCTTTTCCCTGATCTTTTCCTTATGCTCTGGACCCTCTTTTGTTTCTTCTATGACATTGAAGGCTTGAACATGTCTTTGTTTCTATCCAGCTTGAAAATTCTACCTGTGTAGACTGACTGATTTCCAAGTGCTGGAGAATGAGAATTGATATTACAGTCAAGGGATTACCATAACTCAATCAAGTATCCCTCTGCATATATTTCCTGAGTATCTACCACATGCTCAACAGAAACATAAGTGTAAATTGCAGAACAACACATACAGAGGTGTGAGATATAACCAGAGTTTCCAAACGAATGCAAAAAAGTTAACCATGAAACATATGCACATAACTAGATTATTTATTTGTGTGCTTTAGATTATAAATTAAAAACATATTTTTTAAAGTGGAAGAATAATAAGACCTCATAGAGTCATTGGTGGCTTCCTAGGAATGGTGAGTCATGATCTGACATTAAAGGAATGTGTTGAATTTAGAAAAGAAGAAGGGCTTAGTAGAAAATATTGAGCAGGCTACAGAAACAACTAAAATAATCAAAAGTAAGAGATAGGTGTCATTAACTAATAATATGAGAAGTAATATATTATTATGGACACAAAACCAAGTTCTCCACTTATAAGCTTTTTCTCAAATTGTATAATGTTGCCTTGTTTTGACTAATGACTCAAACTCTTAAGTATTTTTGTTGTCTGCAGAATGATGTCCATGGTGCTTATCCATGCATCCAAGAACTTTGATGATCTAGATCTAATCTGCATTTCCAAAAATACTTCTCATTTCTCTCTAGATGTATACTGACTTTCAACTCAATCTGATTTTGCTTTTACTAGAAAAACACACTTGGTTTGATGCCTTTTCTTAGAGTGCCTCTCTTATTTCCAGTCTTCAAAATTCCTCCAGTAGCTCAAGACTGACTTTATTTTTATCTGTTCTGTTCTTCAAATAATTCCAGATGAAAATAGTGGCTCACTCTTCAGTGTGCATTTATTTATTTATTGCATTCCTCTAGTCTTTTAAACTCATATGCTATACTCTAATTCTGTACATCACCTTCCCCTCTGATTCAGGTAGGAACTACATATTACAAATAGACCAGGACTAAGCATTTAGTTATTGCTTAGCAAATGGATGTGAATTGAACTGAATCAAATTGAACATATTATGCATGAGCAAATGTCACAGCCTGTGGGATACATTTATCTGCAAAAGGAAACTGTGAAGACAATGGCTAATTTTAAAGAAGTATTTTCCTTAATGCCAAAAATGACATGAAAACTCATTTAAACATATTATCCCATGTATTTCTCAATAGTCTGGAAAGGTAAAACATTATTATCCTATTTTACAGATAAGAATACTGAAACTCAAAGAATTTAAATGTTTTGTTGAAATTTCTCCAATTAGGTCATCCCAAAGCTAAATTTAGAAATCAGTCTTCTCATTTCAAGATGGATTCATTCTAATAAATCACTATGAAACATGAACAACAGTTCATGGCAAACAGAGAATATATGTACAATGGGATGACTCTAACTTTTCTATCTATCTCTCCTCTTATAATCCAGTAAATCAGACTCATGTATTTAACAAATATTTATTAATTGTCCCAACACACACACACACACACACACACACACACACACACACACACACACACACGTCACTAGAATCCTCATGAATATTGAAGCTCCACACTCTACATGGAGCCACCCATGACTGGGAAATGAGAGAGAAACAGTGAATGCTAGTCATCAAGGTGTTTCTTGTATTTCCAAAAATTAGTCTTTTTCAATATGATGTCACATTAAACATAATCTCTGTTTACATGAAACGTACCTAATGGGTTTAAATCACATCAATTTAGTGGCTGGATTTGACTGAAAGAGAAGCTATCAATAAATGAAAATTTAACACAAAGCCAGAGAATTTTCACTGAGATCTCAATAGAAACTAGACCCAGAGTCTGTATGCTAGCCATACTACAATTATGGTGTCTTTTTTGACATTTGACATTATGGATATCGATGAGTCCTCTAAGGTCAGGATCTCAACCTTGGGAAAATTGCTTATTCAAATGATCTTCAGTCCTGAGTTTGCTGAGTGAGACACAACTCAGCCTCTCTGTGAATATTTCCCGGGCTTCTCAGAGGGAAAAGCTTGCAGAAGTGCTCAGCTTGCAGTACCTTACAGCCATTTATATCAGTTCCCAGATGGAAACAGGACCTAAATTATGTTGAATAATCTAAACACTTAAGAAGTGGGGATGTTTATAACATTGATCTTTAAATATATAAGATAAAAGGAAATGAATACATGATTTAACTCATTTGGTTCATTTCTTGTGTTTACATGCTTTGTACTCATAATTCACATTTGATTATTGATGACTTTTAGTCCACATTTTATATTTGGATCTCAACATCAGTGCTAAGCTGTTGATAGCAGTAATCAAGAAAACACAGGATAGACTGGTCATGGCTCTATGGTTCAGAGATGGTGTTCAAGATTTCTAGGAAGAGTTAGAAAAAAAAAATGTGTGTGAAGCTAACATGGCCTCAGTAGGTAAAAACCAGGTCAGAGCTTATGATTTCTACTTAAACTATAAAAAATAAATATGACTCACTTTGATGTCTGAGAAGGGCTGAAGAAGAAACAGTAAGATACAAGGAGTGAGAAGGTGAGTGCAAATGTTGAGTCAAGAGGAATAAAATATAATGAAAATGTGATAAAGATGTGGTATTAGAAATTTGGAAGGAAAAAGAGATAATTCAGGGAGACTCTTTACATTATTGCTGATCCAAGGCTGATTCCCCTGTGAAGATCCATATAAAAGCATAACCATGGCATGGAAAAATGGCTCCATTCAGATGTTATCTACCTTGACCTTAGTGTGTAAGCACCTTTGCTGTATGAGAAAAATGAAAGGGGGCTGTTTGAATAAATGTTTAAGTATGAAATCTCTCCCGAGAGCCAGTATTATAGAGTGAGGCCTGATGATTGCAGTATAGCAAAGAACAGATTCAAATCTTAAGCTGAAATCTTAATTGCTTCCAATTATTGAGCATTTTTGTGTTGTCAAGCAATTTACATACTTACTCTCATGAAAGCTGTCAAGGTAGGTATTTATTGTACCATCTTCCAGATGAGGAAACCAAGACTCAGAATATCTTGTTCAAAGTTACACAGCCAATAATTGAGAAAAATGGGTTTGAGCCATGATCTGATTGTTGATAAAGTCTGTATATTTTCCAGCTATGCCCAGCTGCCTGGGTAGTAATAATCATAGAAATGATCAGGAGTCATTATCTGAAATTGCTGAGAACAGGGAGTAAAGAAAAAAGAAAGAAACTTTTATAGCAGAAAAGATGTTTACACATAATAAGGAGTTGCCCATATAGCACCATTAACCCCACAAAAGATAATAATGGTTAACAAAATCTTTGGAAGGCTGTGATGCTGATGACAAAAAGTGACACTAGTATTAATAATATGGAAACTTTGCTCTAAAATACTTAGAAACAGCATCTTCTCAACAAATAGTACCAGGAATATGTGTACAAAGATTTCAAGAAATGCAACACAAATTTCTTTTCTCACTACAATGAAACAATTGACTAATTCATTTGTTCTAGATTATTTAGTATTCTTAGAGAATTATGCATATTTTTAATTCTCTGGAATAAATTTCAATGAAATATGCATAATTTGAATAACATGCCATCTGATCTGAAAATAAATATGCCTGGCAGGAGACTACCTGAGCTCTGTTGCCAGCTATACTTTTAACTTGATTTATGGATTCTCAGATTTTTCTTTCATCAGTATTTTGCACAAGTAAGTTGTCCTAAATTCATAGTTATAAATGGTATTTGGGTCCTCCACTTATTGTTAGTACAAGACACTTCAAAAAACTCCATAGCATACTAAAATTAGGCTTGAAGAGAGCAAATTTAGTATAAAGAAAGGCAATCTTGCAAATGGAAACATTAGTGGCAACCTTGATAAAGGCTGAAGATATAATGCTTCCAAATGAGCATGTTAGATGAACAGAATTGTTAAGAAAACGTTAGAATTTAAGTCTGAGAAAAGAGCAAAGTGGGAGAAATATGGAACTAATAGTAAGATTCTAGAGCACTCTGCATCAAACTAGTTTGACTGAGAAATGTTACTAGATGAGCATTTTTGAGAATTAGGGAATAACAGCAGTAACAAGCAGCTCCTAAATTTCACTGACTTTAACCATAGTGGGTGAGCTGCAAGCTCAACTCCCAAATCATGGGAGTCAGGATAAGAGGCATCTTCCTTGGAAACATTGCCCAGTACCAACCAGGACAGAGAAAGAGAAGAATGTGGCAGAGCATTCCTGGCTCTTAAAAATTCCATCTAACATGACAACATAATTTTTGAGTACATATAAATAGTCCAAATAAATCATATGCTCTCACCCTTCTTCAGGTGTAGGAGAAGTGTAATCTCTTCAAGTTGATGAAGAAGGAGCTGGGAACTTGGAGGCATCCTGCTACTATGAGTTATCTTACAACACGTGCCTGAGTAACTACTATTGGGACTGTAGATGCACAGCTATGAGAAGGTGGTGCTCTGCCAAATTAATTTCTGTTTCAAAATGAGTCCTGGCATCAGCTACCATCATTGCCACAAAGTGAAGTTGTCTCCTCAGACAGAAAAGCATTCCCCAAACTTTTTGGCACAAGAGGCCGGTGCTCCTATAAGAATCTAATGCCTGATGATCTGAGGTGGAGCTAAGCCAGTAATGCTAGCACTGGAGAATGGCTGCAAATAGAGATGAAGCTTCTTTACCTAGCTCACCACTCACCTCCTACTGTGCGGCCCAGTTCCTAACAGGCCAAGGACCGGTACTAGTTGGTAGGTCGAAGGTTGAGGACCCTTGTGGACCTGGAGGACTTTCTGAAACAGGTTGTTTTTAACTTAATCAATCTCTCCTGACCCTAGGAAGGTAGCACAAAGAAGCAAATATAGTTGAATATGTTAGATTATTCAAAAACCACATTAGTGTCTATCTTCATCACACCAAAACACAAGACCTGGATTTGTCCATATTCTCATAAAGTAAAGGGAAGAATGTATGGGTACTGGGAGCCAAGTTTGCAGGGGATCCACATGTGATAGAGGGCAGTGAAAGATTGTATACCAAAGCTCTGGAGTTTGAGGAAAGAAGGATAAGGCAGGACAGTTCTTCAAAATAATTCTTAATATTATTATTGATAATATTCATAATCATGATGACTATTATAATTTTCTATCTATAAATTTTATACATTTACATTATTATCACATTAGATCTTGTAAGAAACTATGCAAGACAAAACTCATTTTCTTAAGAACTCATAGAGATACTAAATCACATGCTCTTTTTATTACATTATAATCCCAAAGAAACAATTCACTTTATACAGATAGAAAACAGAGAAATGAGGTGTCCACTTGGCAAGGAGAGGATGAATGGAGGGGAATTATAAGATTTAATAGCAACCATTCATCAAGATATACTGTCACTTCACCACTTCAGATATATAACTAATGCTGGAAAAAAATACATAAATGAAATTTAATTTTTAGTTTCAATTTTTGTTTTTATAAAAAATATGTATAGAATAAAACCATCTGATATTTGAAACTCTATGTCTTTTTCCTTTATTTTTCAGTTAAGTATCAGAACTCAAAGGGGTAGGAAAACAATAATAAACAACTTTCAATTTACTCAATATAAAACAGAATAATATTCAAATATCTTAGCTGATTATTAATAGTTGTTCAAAATCTCAACAAAGCATACATTTTATCTATCTTCCCAAAAAAGTTATTGCTCAATTACAACAGATTACTTGATAATTTTTAACAATTCATGCATTCTTTTGTTTTATCCATATTTTTCTTATATAAATGCCTCAACAACAAACTTTTTAAGGTATAGCTTAAAGTTACTTCTGCATTATCATTAGAGCTTTTTGTTAGAATTATTCTATTTTCTATAAGCACATTTTACTTTATATCAATACTACAACATGTAACACATCCTACTCTGTACTTTAAGTCCATGTCTATTTTTTTTTTGGAGGCCTTGAGGGCAAGAATCATGTTTATTGATCTCTTAATCCCATCAATTTACAATTCTGTGCCTAATAGTTTCCTCGATTCAGACTAAATTCCCATTGCTCTTTCAGTACACCACTTGACTCTAAAATATGCTGTCACTATACAAATTTTACTTTCGAAATATTCCTGGATTTCTATAAGACCTGACTGTTTCTATTTAGGTAACTGAGCAATGTCAAAACTTCAGAGCATGAGTTTGGTTTTTCAGATATAGGAATTTTGTTGACTCATGATGTCATCATGATAATTCTGCCAAATATTTAACTTGAGAGCAGAGTTTTAGCCTGGGAAGAATAGCAGAGATAATGTGACCCACTTCCCAGTGTGACATAGGAGCCTGCCTAGCACAAAGGTGTGCTCTTCACTCTGGGCTTCAGGGAGTTTGGGAAACATGGAGGGGGTCTTATAAGGGTTCTGCTAGTGTTTTTTCTACATCAAATCACAGAATCATAAGGGAGACCATCCATCTAAAGAGAAAAAATAAATGGACATACAAATTTGATCCAAAAGTAGTATGTCAGATTTGGGGTGCTGATGAAGATTGTTAGTACTTCAAAGAACTCATTCTGCTTATTTTCCATGCAGCATCTTTGGGCTTATCACTGGGGAATAGTACATACAAATTGTTGCTACAGCCAACTGGCAGAGTGAAAACTGAAGGGCTCTGGAAAGGACTGTCTAATTGAGCATCAGAAGAGAAAATCTTTAGAACTCACGTAATTTGACAGAAACGTAGGGTTGTAGATTTCCCTTTAGTTCCATGAAAGAGGGGACTATAATGTGACCTTGGGTCTTGGGGTGATGGGAGTAAGAACCTTCACTGCTCATGCTGACACTGCTGGTGGCCTGGGCCCATGGAGAAGCTTCAGAGAGGAAAGCATTCATTGTCTGCAATGTGACCGCTGTCTGCAGTGCTGGGGCAATGGCAGGAGAAAGCTCACTGTGATTATGGCAACATTATTGGTTCCTTGAAACTTCTAGAGCATCACCACAAGGAGGAAAGCTGACCACTGAGTGGAAGAAAATGACCAGTGTTGAAAACAGTGCACTTGTGTTCATATGGGTAATGCTCCAGGGAGCTCTTGGGAGTGAAAGATTGTGTAGGGCTGGGAATGGAGGATGGGGAAATCAGCTGAGAATACTGGAATCAGAAGCATTAGTTGTCATCCCTAATTGGTCTGGCTAGAAAAATAATAGCCTCTAAGAGATGAGGAAACTTAGGTCAAGCAAAATGAATTTCTTCCATACTGGTGAATGGAACTGATATTTCCTTTCCTTTCCTTTTTTTCCCCCCTGCATTATTTTCTGGAGCTCTTATTTTCTACATTCACTTTTACCAAGAATCAAACACACTTTCGCCTGCTCTGCATCTGGCCAGGGCATCTGACTTCAGAGTCTTCATGCTTCCACTTCTGAATCTCTGATTCTACATCAAACTAAACCACCCACAAAGACAAGTTATTTCTTTACGATAATGCAAAGAGACAATGAATAAGTTATTTAGGTAGTCTGAAGTGTGAAGTACTAGAAAACTAGAAAACCCTATTCTGTGAAGTGGTAATAATGCTCTGAACTACATGTTCCACTGGTGAAACGTTTATTTACCAGGTATATCACCAAAGTTTTGTTATCTATTAAGTAAAGATGTTAGGTTAACTAAATCTCCATGATATCTGCAAGTTTTAAAGTTTTATTACTCATATTTTGATTAAAGCTTAGATTTTGTAAGACAGCCCTGTGTGTGGGTTGCCACTCTTGGAATTTCAGGACTGCAAGATGTCCCAGTGGGAGGTGGCCATCTCTCACAGTAGACTGTAGCTCTCTGCATTTAGCCACCTTAAAGCCCACTGACCTATCCCCCCCTCTGTCGACTCATAAGCCTGTATGAAGCGAATCACGTTATTGGTAACATTTTCATCGCTTGGAGGTTACTTAAAATCACAACACAACATAAGGGGCAGTCTCTGTTCCCCAGGTGGAATGTCATTGCATTCCCACTTTGCTTCTAGCACATGCATGACAGATTTAGCCTTTTCACCTTCACTGCAAAGGGGGAGTTGTCAATTTAAAATAGATGACAGTCGTGTTCCAAAGGTCAGACACCATTTCCGAGAGACTTTATGCTTAAGATTCAGGAGAGATGATCCTGCATACAGTTTTCTTGAAATTATTTTGCTCTCTGATTGGGCCTTCTTAAATTAAGAAATTGGATAAAAGTGAAAATTAGAGTCAAAATTGAGATTTTCAGCTACTTGCTCACATCTCTTTGCCAATCATCCTGTTGGTGATGGATTAGGAACTTCTGCTTTGAAAATGTCTAACTACTCAATTGTTAAATACAGAGATTGGAAATATAGCATATCAAAGAAATAATAGATAACTATTGGACAGCAGAAAATACAACCATTTCCTATAGAATTCTAAGGAATCCTACATTCTAGATCTGTTTCTTTTCATTCTGTGGATCCCAGGACTACCACAGAAATAAAGGAGTTTTGACTAAAGAGGAATAACTCATAAATATTTAGCACAACTACAGAAGATTTGCTTTGAACATTTGTAGGTCTGGCTTCTTTCATTCATACATCTATTTAACAAATGTTGACTAACTACTCAGAATATATAAGACACTGTTCTAAGACCTGAGAATAAAGAAACTAGGTCATTGCTCTATTGGGGCCTGTATTCCTAGTGATTGGAGACAGAAAATCAACAAATAAATAAATACTTCCTCAGGAGGGAATAAGAGCTACAGAAAAAAGTAGAGTGAAGGTGGAGGTAGGGCAGGCGATGGAGTTCAAAGAAGGTGTCTCTGATGAAGGGCTATCTCTGGAGAAAATAAAGGAGCAAAGCATGTTGGAATGTTGGGGTGGGGGCAACCAAGATAAAGGGGTGGTAGATGGAAAGGCTCTGGGAAAGCAGCATATTTGGTGTGACTGAGGAAAAGCAGGGCCCATGTGGCTGATGCAAGGTGAAGAAGGGAGACAGGAGGAATGTTCAGGGAGGCAGTGGGGGAAACCCATGGCGTCCTGGCTAGCCGTGCTCAGGTAGGAAAGGTTTTCAACACAGAAGTGACATGAAGTGACTTGTATTTTTAAAGAATAATTTTGGTTGTTGCACGGAGAACAGTTTGGGGAAAATAGTTTGAAAAGGGAAGCTGAGAGAGCACTAAGAATTACTGAAGTAGTTCAATTAAAAGTTGATGATAGCTCAGAGTAGGATGGGAGTGGTGAGATGGTGTGTTGTTTTCAGTTGACAGGATGTGCTGATGGCCTGGATATGTAGGTATGAGATCAAAAAATGATAATCATAAAATAAAAAGAATTTAAATGACCACAGTAATTAGGGGCTGAATAACTAGAATAGTGAAGTGGTTGTTTACTAGGAAGTGAAAGACCATGGTAGGAAACTGGTAGCTGACAGGAAGTTCATTCACTGTGAGTTCTATGGTTGGTGTGCTAAGCTTGAGAAGCCAATTATACAACCAAGTGAAATTCCTATGTAAAACAGAGAAAAGGAAATGCAAACTAAAAAATTGATTATTCGTTAGACAATGAAAAGAAAAATTTTCACATGTCAAAAGAATATACTTAACAATATTTTCTGTAGCAGGGTATTGAAAAATGAAAATAAAATTTAAAAATAAAAGATTAAATTTGAATCCCTTTTCTTCTACTTTGGACGAGTTATGTAACAACTCTAAGCCTCAGTGTCCATATTCATAAAATGGGTTCAAAATAAGGTTCTAAATAATTCACATAGCCTTTTTTTGAAGACTTGATGTGTTAAAAATTTATTCAAGTACTTTATAAACTCACTCAATATTGCCTAAAATTTGCTGACAACAAAAATTACCTGCTAAGGTTTCATTTGGTTTTAGTTTGTTGTTTATTTGTATGTTTGCTTTTAAATCTTATTATATGATCCTACCTGAAGCCTACTGAGACAGAGCTTCAAGAGTGGGGCTTGTTAACCTATCTTTCTAAAAAGTCAAGTTACCCAATTTTCTATTTCTCACTAGTTTTAAGACTCCTTGCTCAAAATCTATTAAATACACATAGCATATTTTAAAAATTGTATTTCCTAATATAAACAGCTTTGTAGAGTCAAGCCAGTATTAAATGAGATTTGCATACGCAATCTTTCATTCTTCTATATAACTTTTATTTGTCATCTTATTCTTACGAATAAGAACCCAGTTATCCAAATAACTGGATTGATTTACACTCATTCATTTCAGTTCTTAACATCTTAATGTACTATGCCTGTGAAATATTTTAAGTAAAGGTAAGTAACATGTCAGCATATTCTGAAGTGGACATTTGGAAGAAGTAATATTGAATCCTAAAGAATTAACAGCAAAAACTGAAGCTTTTTCAGTTAGGTCTCTGTTTAATAAGAGGCAACGTTTTTGAGCTTTTGATTTTTAGAAAATAGTCTCTTTCACCTGCAGGAAAGATGACTCTTAACCAGTCTGAGAGAACTTACTGAGGAAGGAAAACAAACAATGACCAAAAAAAAGAGAGAAAAATAAGGTTACTAGGAAAACACGGCAGCAACAGAATGCCCAAGTCAGTCCCTAAAGGAGTGAACTGACTTTTTTACCTCTCATCTGACATGTCTGTGCAAGGGTGATGATGAAGTAGCTGGGGAAGAACCACTACTTAAAGAAAAAAAGGTCTTTGTTGACCAAAGATAAGTCTTGATTTCAACATTGTTGCTTAGTATTTCTCTACTGTCTTTTCATTTCCAAAATGTCCTTTGTGAAAATTGTGAAAGCATTGAATTAACTGGAGTTGTGGAATGACTAAATGATATCACAATAACGTTATCTTGGTTCATACAGAATTATAGAATTGTAAAGTGGTGGTTGTTGCTACTATAGGTAATATTGCATCAGGGTCACTAGAATCATCAGTATTATCTGCAACCTGGGTCAGGGGAGCCACTTAGGGTTAAGAGCTAGATCTGTTTCCCATGCAAAGAGCATGTGTCTTTATGGGCTGTCCATTGAACAAAAGGCCTATGACTGTAGCTGAGCCTGAGGCAATACTTTCATTGTGCTCCTGCTTTGTCTGAGCCAGGTGCTGGCCTAGACATCACCTTGGTTGCTGTGATTTCCCAATTGTTTTCTGTGTGACCTTGCATAGGCCACCTGGGAAAGCCTTTTAGTAATTTCTTGCTCTGAAAAGTCCATCTTTTGCTTAGATAGACTTTGGATTTTTATTCAGTGATATTTTGTGTGTGCTGTACAACCTCAATGTCAGGATTTCAAATCACCCACAGTAAATTTTCAAGTCAAATTTATATTCTAGTTGCTTTTAAATGATCTTTCCTTGACCTCACATGGTATCCTATCAAGGAATACAAAACCACTTTGGTATTAGCGTAATACTAGAAATTGGGAGTGCAAATCCAATTCTAAGAAACAAACAATAAAACATAGCTCACCCAGAAACTAATTTGAAAAGTTTGGTATAACTGTAATATGAATATGCCTTCTCATATATAATGGAGTACATCAGAATGACAACAAAAATCATGTTAGATCTTTGGAGTAAATTTTTCTAATACTATTCCTGAAACCATAGTGATTTTCACAATGTTTTTCCATGTAATCATCAATTAAATTTGATTCAAATCTGATCCAAAATTTAATTAAATATTTATTGAGTTTACTATATGCAACCCAGCTATTGCTAAAATGTAAAGGTCAATAAAACACATATTTCTTCTTTATGAGGTTCTTACTCATAATGAGAGAGTAAATGTATATTTGCAAATAACCATTTAAAATTAATTCTATGAAGTAGTACTATACAACTGTAAAAAGAAATGACAACTACTCTATATAAAGTGGGGAATGATCTTTATGATATATTGAATGCTTTTGTTCATGTAATTTACAGGGAAATTTGAATATATATAAATATGTTTATATTAAAAATTAGAAGAATTAAGCCAAAACTATTAAATGTCATTATGTATGTGAGAGAATAGAATGATTGAGTGTAGAAATAAATGGGCTATTATTAATATACTTTGTTCGAAAAATTGTCTTTAAAAATGTAAATATTTCATAAAACTATAAAACAAAATTAAATTTAAAAATCTATTTTTTAAAAATAAAAAGTAACAAATTTGCTTAAATGATTGAGTTGGTGGCATAATTACACTGAAACCATCTCAAAAGATGTTAAAAAATAGTCACCTAATTGTATATTCCTGGGTGACATGTAAATTAGGAAAAAGAAACTGCCCCAAAGTATGTAAATATAAATTTTCAGAAACCATATTGCTAGTAGTAATGTTAGTATTGTTATATTTATGTAGTTATTTTGGCTTCTATCTTATGTGTTTTTCCCCTTAACATCTTTATTAAAGTATAATTAACATATAATAAACTGCACACACTTAAAACGTATGATTTGATCAAATTTGATACCTGTATACATACATGTGAAACCATCATCACAATCAAGACAATGAACATATCCATCACCCCAAAAGTTTCCTCCTGTTTCTTTTTAATCTCTTTAATTCACACCTCTCTATACCACCTCTTCCAACCCCAAGAAAACACTAATATGCTTTTTATCCCTACAGATTAGTTTTTATTTTTAAACAAATTCCACAAATAAAATCATACATTCTACATTTTGGGGGGGCCAGAGAGAATTATCTGGCTCATTTATTATAATTAATGTAAGATTCATAATATATATATGTGTGTATATATATATATATATATATATAGTTGCATTTATCAATAGTTCACTAATTTTTATTGTTGAATGGTATAGTATTCCATTGTGTAGCTATAACATTATTTACTGATAAACATTTAGATTGAATCCAGTTTTTTGACTTTTACAAATAAAGCTATTATAAAAATTTACATACATGTCTTTGTGTAAACAAATGCTCTCATTTCTTTCAGGAAGTAGAATGACTGGGTTATATGGTAGGTGTATGTTTAACTTTTAAGAAACTATTTGTTTCCCAAAGCAGTAGCACATCAGTTGTACATTTTACATTTCCACTAGCAGTATATGAGAGATCTAGTTCCTCCATATCCTCACTAACATGTGACATATTAAAACTTTTCAATTTCACTCACTCTAATAGGTGTGCATGGCATCTTCTTATGGTTTTAATTAGCATTTCCCTACTGACTTGGAAAATGTCCTCAATGTCTCTGGTTGCTTTTGGTGGTAGGCATCCCTGAAACACATTTTAGCACTTAAAAGTAATGATCCACTAATTCATTAACATACCTGGGCACACTCTTAATACAATTAATATTGCTTGAAACAAAAATGTAATGGCAGCAAATTCTAGTGGCATTCCACTTCCAAGGCCATTGTTCCAACTGTGATAACACTGTCCATATAGACACCCGGGTACTGTAAAAAATGGCTGATTATCCTGGTAGTGGATTCCATAGTTTTTGCTCACTTTAGCTTTGGGATCCTCAGACCATGGGCTGCAGACCAGTACTGTGGCTTGTTAGGAACTGGGCTATCCAACAGTAGGTGAGCAGCATGCCAGCAAGTGAAGCTTCATCTATGTTTGCAGCTGCTCCCCAGGACTGGCATCACCACCTCAGCTCCATCTCAGATTATCAGGCATTAGATTCTTATAGGAGCTCTGGTCCTTGGTGCCTAAAAGTTTGGGGACCACTGCCTTAGCTGGTGTCTAATGAGAACACTACGGATGTCCTGGCTTTTTCCCACTCTCTGCCTTTTTAAGAAGAAATATGACTCATATTTCCACACCGTTTTACTAACTAAATCTATCCAGTGCAAAAATATGGGAAAAAATAAATAAATAAAGGCAGTGATCTAAAATAGGTAATGAAAAAGACTAAAATAAAAAATAAAATGAGATGATAAAAGAGAAAAAAGAAACTAAAGAATAGTGATAGAAAATAGTTTAAAAAGGTAAATACAATAGAAAATGTGACTACAACATAGAAAGAAGTCACAGAATGTGGCAATGATCCTCTTTATGACTCTAGCAAAGGCAATTGACGAGGACTCCTATTAGGTGAGTGGTGTAGGATCGAGGGAAGACTGTGGTACTGTGAAATCCTTTCACTTACCATCTGTGTTAACTTGAGTCAATCACCTAAGCTTCTTCAGTTTCAGGTTTTGCTTCTGTATAATAGCGATAATGATAAGTGGCCCAGATGTTTGTTATCAGAATTAAACAAAATAAAAAAAGATATATAGAAGAACTTGGTGCTCAATTACAAATGTTCCCTAATCTATGCCAGGAGATCTATTAAGGAAACGTGAAAGCTTAGAAAGAAATAAGAGAAGCCTTTTTACAGAGTCCATTGGCAGAAAGTTTGAGTTGAAATCCATTGGGCAAAAGCAGCAATTTATTCATGTCTTACAAACATAGTCTTACAAACATCATACAGAGCTGGCACGAAAGAACAGACACCATCTCATACACCATGCTTCCTTCCAAGTCACTTCTACTGAGTTACAACATCAGAACAAGTCAATTACTGAATTACACAGTTTTTCAAACGTTAATACTTCCCCATTAGGGTGGTGAGATTGGCTAATCAGACAAGTAATTTACATGTTTAATACAGTGCAGGATTTGTAACAGAATTCGAGATATTCACATTGATATTGTAATACATAATAAAACAGTACAATTTTCAGAAGATGATGGGATCACATATGTCCCTGCCTGTTTCAATTCTTGTTTAGTTTTTCTTTTTTCTTTCCTTTAACAGCAGTTGCAAATAATTTTACTCAACTTTTCACACTCAAAAACACTTTAACTTGTAAAAACTAAAAACTATTTACAAATTAGTCATTGTAATTTAAAAAGTATTTGTTGTTGGTCTCATTGTTCTACTTAAAAAATAAAATTACCCTCCTTCAACAATTGTATTTCACTTGATACCACCATGAACTTCTCACTGGCTGTGAAGGATACTTAGGGTAGATGCCTCACAACTTTTCAGTGTTCCGAAATAAATTACATTCTATGGCCCCTGTACCAAGTATAAATACATAAAAATGGCCATTGACTTCCCCAAACCACACACTGATTGTGATTAATTTTATATTTCTTTCATAGAAGTGCTAAGCAGACCAAGATGCTGTGGGGCAATTTTGTGGTGGAATGAAGACAATGATTAGGAAATATTCTTTTTAATCTCAAAGTTATTTTAAAGCACAAAAAAAGAGGTTGATTTTAATTTTCCCACCTATAGAATGTAAAACATTTTTTTTACATTGGGCGTAGTCATAAAAAGCGTGTATAGGTTGTTTTGAAAATGTATTGTCATAGAATTTACAAACACGAAGATATCAAACACATTCTCAAAAATTGCTAAAGTACTGACACAAAAGCTGACTCAAAATGTAAAATTTTCAGTAGACTTTATTTTCTAACTTGCATATTTAATAATTCAACTGTACCCGAGTTTCACCCATACCTAACTAAAAACTCAAATATAGTGACATTACCTCAAGTTAATTCTTTCCAAATAATCACAGGGCACTGCTTTACTCTAATGGGTTTTTAATGAATTTCAGTGCCCTGGAACTGGAAAAACTGTAAAAGACACAAGTCTATAAACTGTTCCACAGAAAACAGCTCAAGACAAATTAGCCTAGAAAAGATAGTGAGACATACTTTGTTGTGCTAATTTGACAGCCTAAATATATTTTGTGTGGACGTATGTAAATTATATTAGGCTTGCTTAGTTTATTGGTTTAAATAATGCTTTCTGTCTGGCATGGTTAAAACTTCCGTCTTTGTTTGTTTTCAAATAATAGCTTAGTCCTTTCTTGGAGAGAACAACTAAATGAAGACTTAACTTCAGTAGCCATGCCCTCTCTGTGTGCAAGGAAAAGCCTTGAATGTACAATTGCATACTATACATATTTCCTATAAGAAAACTGCATTTCTAACTGTATTTCTAGCTGGTTTATTTCTTTACCCACTAGCTAATTTAACGACTTCACAAAGGTAAATGGGGCTTTCTTAGACCACACTGATGCTTGTGACAGGCAGTGAATAATTCAAGGCCATGGTTCTTATGTGAGGTTATATTTTACAACATTTTGACTCACATATAACCCTAGGGGGGAGAAAAATCATATTTCGACCACAGTGTTCTCAACTCAGCCCTTTAATAAAATGATTTCTCAGATTATTCACTGTCCTTTTGAAACAAACCTATTTATCTTATGATAACATTGTATCAAATAATTACAAACCAAAGAGAAATGACCATATACTTTTATATGCAGGACACCATTTGTACATGACATAACTAATAAAAACAAACTAGAGAACACTTTTAGAATATCTTTGGATTTAAAGAAAAATTGATTTCCCCACCTAGAGAAAAATGGATTAATTTTCATAAGTGAACACATGCTTTTGATTTCTAAATCCTAACAATCACGTTGCCTTCCAGTGACATGTTCCAATGAGATCATCACTTTCTAAACCACATCCCTAACCTGGGATTGCGCTGCAGTATTTATAAAATGCTTGACTACTCATATTTATGTCACTGGTAACCTGCACAAGAATTTGACTCTTTTATGAAAATTTATCCAACTTTTCTAGTAAAGGGGGAGATTATCATGATACACATTTATAGTTACTTTCTGGTCAGCTAATTCAATCCATTTCTAACAAAAACAACAAAAAAGGTAGCTTGCTGTCACAAGCTAGTTATCACATATCAGAAAGAAAGAATATCGTTCCTCTCCTAGTAAAATCACCAAGTTCCAGCTCATAGCTAGGATGCTAGCCATCACAGAGCATATGCCACTTGGCAATTTGTCTCCTGGGATAGTCACAGATCTCCTTCCAGTGCTCTCCTCCAGTTCCTTCTGCTGCTGCTCCCAGGACCAACCGCCCAATCACCTCATTGCGGGATCCCCTTTCGGAATCCAAAACCAGAAATTCAACACTTATCTCTTCAAGACCCTCACAAGGAATATCAAAGACAAATAATTCATTGAACACTGCATTGGGGGTGCATTTCTTCACATGAGTCTTCTTTTTGGAGATTCTCTTTTTAGCATGGTACAGGTTCACTTTGACATAGGGATCTGCAATGGGAAGCAACAGACAGTACAGTGACAGAATCCAGCTGAAAGCTGACCTCAACATTATGGTGCTTATAGAGATTACTGCATGCCAATAAAATGTGATTAAAATTAAAATGAGGCAGAAAAAGAAAAAATATGGAAAAATTTTGGCTTCTCTCTTGTTAACAAATTGAAAATAACTGAGAAGGCAACAGAAAACAGTTCTAACCCAGAGGATAAGGAAAGAACTGTAATGACAGGATGAAGAGATGACATAATGAAGAAGAAAACAGAATATACTAATGACTTTCTGATTACTAATAACTCAACCCAGAGATGAGACAAATGGGGGGAAAAAGCAAACATCTAAACTTACTGAGTTGTATGATTTAGAATAAGTCTTTTTCCTCTAAGTTTGGGCAACTTTTCTGAATGGGTGTTTACGATTCACAGAGGTAATGCCCTTTTTGGCCTTAACTTTTCTGTGCTTCTTTAATCACCTTCTGGGTTTGCTTCCTATTTCTGTGTTGATCTTCCCTGTGTCACCCTTATTGTGTGGATTTTAGGATCACATGAACTCTGATCATTTTAATCCATAGGTTATGTGTTCTTTCTCATTATGCTATATAACAAGGTTCTTGAATTAGTCACAAAACAAAATGCTAATTCTTAAAGCAGGTACATAAGAAATTAAAAAAAAAGAAAAATAATGGAACTGTAAGGGTAGGTAGTTCATTTAAAATATTAAAATTAATAACTTTTCTCCCAAACCTTAATTTTATACCCATCACTGTACTTTTGGCAATCACTGCATTTATCGTTCTTTTCTGCTTTAACTGCATTCATACATCTACCATGTACTAGCTTTGGCTTAGATCACAGAACTACGTAGTTTTCTTTTTCTTGCTAATGTCATTGGCTCACATTATTATTCCATAAAATGAGAAACAGAAAAAAATCACTTGCGATTGTCAATAAAAAGTAAATCAAAATCACGATTATGTTAGTTAACTATTTTGCCCAGTGTGTTACTCACTTATACACTGAGCCTGAAGTTTTCAGAAGCATTCTTACCTGAGAGTCCAGACACATCAGATTTAGGCAGGTGTCGAGCTTTTAAAACAACCACAGTGAGAGTATTTGTGGTGGACTGGTAGCAGAGAGAGATCAGTAACTCACCCCGTCCAGTAGACTTCTAAACAAAGAGATATGCAATATAAGTATTTTTATTTTTTAGTTTTAAAATTTGTGCTTATGTTAACATTTTAAAGCAACGTAATACCGTTGTAATTGAAATGTAATTTTTCTACTCGCTATTTTAGCATGCCAAGGAATCCAGAAGTACGAGCTTTTGTGCAGCACCGTCTCCTAAAAACAACCGCCTGCCATCTTGTGGCCCTTTTAGGTACTACAGGATCTTTAAAAATGTAATGAGTTAGCAGCCACACCCATTACAAGAAATGTTTAAAAGGGTAGAATACAGCCTACACAGAGATATTTTTAACTTTTGATTTTTAAATTAAATCTATACTTTTGAAGTTATTAATAATAACAAAATCGTCTTGTCATCTGAATGACTCAAAAGGGCAAAATGACTCATGTTAAGTTTGATTTAATTTCAAATTCTTCAGCACCGATATTATTTGAATTTGAATTCCAGCCAACTGAAATTTATACTGATCCCCACCACTTTCCTGGCCAAAAGGGCTGAGGGAGTTAAAATTCTCTGCCACAAGCCCCCAACCAAGGTCTTTATTTAATCCAAGGAATGAATTAAGAATTAGGGAATTTACTCAATATTTAATGCTTTATGTTTAAACAGTATCACAGGTACCTTCTTTGCATGATATTTAGGGGGTTTTTTTGGACTTTAAAGACATTAGGTAAGATTACCAAGAATTTAACTACAAGTTTTTACTGAAAGTAACAAAATATAAACTTTATTTGATTGTAATTAAGAATGGGCCAGAGATTCTAAAACTTAAATATATATTTACACAAAATCTGATATGGGGTAGCTGTATGAACAAGCTTTCCAGGAAGAATAAGAGTAGGGCACTGATCTGTACTCCCATTGTCCTTCTAAACAGCAGGATGTCTCAAACGAGCTGCTTAATGTTTCTAAACCTTGACTTTCATTAATTTCAACAAAGAGACAAATGCAACAATGAGCTTTATGTTACTCTATAAAATTATGCTTTATAGTCACAAGTTATTCTGAAATACCACAATTGAAATCAAGAGTTCTGTATTTCAAGTGAAAATAGGATTAAATTTGATTAATTGATGTCTTATCATTTTCTAATAATCCCAGAACTACCAAAGTAGTATAACTATGAAGACAGAGTAACTCACTTCCTGTTAGATAAAATGAAGATGAATATTTATAATTCAATATGATGGGATGTCTCCTCTTTGAAAAGCAATCATATGAAAAGTCAATACAACTTCCAAATCCTCAGGATGAATTGATTTAATTTTAAATTTCAATTTCAAATTAAATTATACTGACCTTGGAACATCTTTGTTAACTTGCTTATGAATAAAAGTATTTGCCTTCATTTTAGTTTAAGTGGAAGTTTAATCAAAATACTTGTGATAAAAATTAATAAAAATATTTGTATAAATGATATTTAAATATTTATAAATGACACCTATTTTATATCATTAAAATACTTTAAACATTTCAGTCATGGGTTAAATTTTTTTTCATCTACTTTATTCCCCTCCTTCCCATTTGATTATGTTAATAATAATTAAACGAAGTAAATATGTACAAAACTTATCATCTTAATGAAAATCCCTTAGATACAAAATAGCTACGTAAAAGATTGTTTATAAATACTTAAAACACTAAAAATAAATTACCCTAACATTTCTCTTGATAATCTCTCTGTTCATTAACATTTTTCCATCAGACAACTCAATTCCTGCAAGAGGAATAAGGACTTCTCCAATGATATCATCTCTTGAAAATCTGTCAAAACTCAAGATTGTGAAGTGCAAGGCCAATTCTTGGATCTGGGTGTAGGGGATCCCATAGAATGTAAAAGTCTCATCAAAAGCCGGGTCCAAGGTCTTTCTTAGAACTCTGGTTTTCACTTTATGCTTCTTCTCTGGGAGGATCGTCATTTTGATGTATGGATCAGAGGTCATCGACTGCTCATCCATGGCGGGCAAGCCACGGGCTTCCTTGATATTAACCACAAATGCTTTCTTCTCAAAGTTGTACTCTAAGGAGAAGAAGAGGGTTCCCAGTTTCTCTTGTTTCTCTTCTGAACTAAGGGATGTGCTGGACTTTAAGCTATCAGGGGAAACTGCATCTTTTTCTCCTTCTGAAAAGAGCTTTGGGGTCACATTCTCCGGATCAGGAGGGCTGCTAGCTTTGTTTGTTTTGGGGAAATTGCCATTGAGATCTCTCTTCTCAAGGTCAAGATGCAATGAATTCTTTGGCACAGCTGGTTTATTCTTTACTTCATTTTTATCATCTGCTCCAAACTTCTTTTTGCTATTTAGGTTTTCAGGGTAAATATCAACTCCCTTTAGCACATGGACAAACTTATATGGAGGAGTCTTGTTAGATTTGGATGACTTTCTCTGACAGCAGATCCATGCAAACAGAGAGACTGTGAAGACCAGGCCAAAGGCACTGAAGATCCCCACTACTGTGGGGATTTCATCTGAAAAAATCAAATGACCAACAATATACATTAAATGAGCAGAGTTGGAGATATAAGCCTATGTGAAAAGCATACTAGAGCAGGCAATTGTTATAGGTCACAGAGTAAATTACTTTTTAACTGTTCTGAATAAGAGTTATGTATACATTTCACATCATCTTTAGGAATAAACACATTTTCTGTGTGACACACATGAAAAAATATAGCATGAGAGAAACTTCACCATTTCAGCAGTTTTTCATAAATAAAATAAAAAGATGAAACTAGATCTGGGTCAGAGGTGAGGATGCTAAAAAACCCTTGACCTACCTTTGTCTTCTCAAATAACATAGGTCAACAATAGCAAGATGGGTCAGTACTAATTTCATTATGTTTTCATTGACATTTTGAGGCTTTCAAAAAATATTAATTCTTACTGACTACAGGACTTTAAAGGCACATTCTTCAAATACTGGAAGATTCTGTATTCTTAGTAGTTCCTCATTTATCCAGGATCCATGCAGCAAAAAAATAGGGACTCGGTGATTTAGATACTCTTAAAAATGATGGAACATTATGTGCCATTTTCACAAACTCATTAATAATTTCCATCTGAATTATTAATAGTGGTAAAAGAAATGCACATGTATTATGAGAAAAAAAGAACAAAACAATGAACAAGATATTCATAATATGTAATTTATAACACTACAAACTCCTTGTATACCAACTAAAAATTTCTCAAACACTTAATTGTCCAAAGTAGAAATTAATTACACCTAAATAAAATAAAAACTGAACAATAGCTACAAATAAATCTTCATTCCTTAACATGTAATGAGAAGAGTGAATATATATAATTTAGAGTTCAATTTTATTCATAACTAAAATTTTTTTCCTAGCACATTTCCACATGGCAAATAGTAATCAAATTAAAATTGGCATTCTTACCTTCAACAAGGGTCATTAAATTACTGAGATTAGGTAACATTGATTATGCATGAAGCTTATCATGTTCTATATGTAAGTACATTTCTCCAACAAATGATTAGTAACAACTGTGTAAGTAAAAGCAGTATTGCTATATCTATACACAGTACATCAACTGAGTCAACTTTTAACATAACCAAAGTGAATATAACTAATGTAATATTATCTTCATTTAGTTTCATTTCAATCTACTTTTCATCCCAAAGAGTGAATAACAAAGTTAAAACTCCCAGTCAAGAAAGGGTTAAGGCTCATTTAAATAACCCCTGGAATAACAGTCTTTTGTTATTCTCTTCCCCATCCCCCCAAATCTTCTATCTACTTTGTAATCACAATACTAAACTCAAAGACTATCAGATTAAGAAATGACCAATAAAAGCAGAAGTGTCTAAGAAAATAAACAAGCAAACAAAACAAAACAATAAAATAATTTGTAGTTTTATTATATCAAGAAAATGAATCATATAGAGATAAAAAATAAACCTTTGAATTCCTCAAATAGAAAAAGCAGTGAATGCCAAAGAAAAAGAATGAGGCGAGAGCTAAAGCTAATCAGCTAAACTTAGTATCAGCTTTTCAGCTTTCTGTCTATTCAAGTCTTTGTGGAGGGGGAAAAAAAAAATCCACTCTTGGACTCTAATAAAACAAGGCCAGAGAGCAAAAGCAAAATCATGAACTAACGAAGAAAAACAATAAAAGCAATAGAAAATGATTTTTGTTCTACACAGACTGATGGCCCATGCCAGAACATATTTTTCACTAGCATGAAAATGCCTCAGTGCTAGAAAATTTTCTGACTTTCAGACCAAAAATTAGGAATAAACATCACAACAATATAAACTCAATTACCCAAGTGGAAGGCTGTGAATCTCATCTCTGAATATAATATCATGAATTGTTTATATCCAATAATTATGTCAAATGGTGAAATGTCTAATATACCATGGAAAGACTCACTTACCTATTCCCGGTATATTCCCTACTGATAGGTCTTAAGCTTTTGAGAGCAAAGCCTCCATCATTTTACTCAGTTTAATAATAATTACCATCCATTTGTAGGCAATATTTCTTATTTACTAACTTCTGTGAAAATTTTTTTGAATACTCATAAAAGTAAGAAAAACTCTTATCTCTTGCCTTTGAAATATAATGGGACATAAATTGTGATTTTTTTGTTTGTTTAAAGAAGTACATCTGATTTTATTTACTAAAAGAGAAAAGAAAATGGTACCAAAAATTTGGTATAAGAAATGGGTAATTTAATTGGAAAAATGAAGTCTTAATTCTAGTTTCCCGTCTCTTTTAGTTAACTATTTGACCTGCAACACTTCCCTCTTCCTCTAAGCTTCAGTTAGCTCACCTATGAAATGAAATGGACTCAGTTTGTTCATTTCAAATATACCTTTAACTGTATCTAGCATCATAGGATTCTGTCTCTTTCACTAGCAACATATTTCCAGGTTACAATAAGAACATAGCAGAGAAAACATCCTCATGGTACACTCTGTAATAAAATGTACATCTCGAACCCCCGGCATATAAATTGTGTTATGCCAAGATCAAATCCTTATGTAATCACAAGAACATTTGGCTTCCCCTTAGTGAAATACAGATTTACCTACAAATAAAATCATCTATAGGATTAATGAAGGCAACGAACAAACAGATCTCTTTTCCTTTACTTAGTGCGCACTGCAATTTACAGAGCTATACTTGAAGGTTTAAGGAACTTCCGGGATGTAAAATAGCCCTGGCAGTAGGCAATTTTAAGAAGAAAGATGCTAAGGGAGGGAGAAACAACAGAGATAAGCCACAATTGCCCGGTGACTATTCTCATTTTCCTCTTAGGTTAAGTACCTAGTACATCTTTACTCAACATCCCACGGGAAAGAAAATCAAAAAAAAAAAACCCAAAAAACAAACAAACAAAAAAAACAAACAGCCCACCCGGAGTATTCAAGGAATAACCGCAGTTTCAAGTTCAGTAACTTGCTCACCAAATTCTTCCCGGCTGCTAGTGATCGGAGCCATATTTTTGCTGCGTGGCTCTGTCCGAGGTGCTGAACGGAAAACTCCCTGGCTTGGTTCCCTTGCCTCGATCGGAGGCGCCTGCTTTCCCGAGTGCTGAAAACAACAGCGCGGAGCCCAGGGGATCTGCGCCCGGAACAGGGAGGAGGCAAAGAGGGAGGTCCGCTCGCCCTCGCACCGTGATTTGCCACCCCTGTTCCTGTTTTGGCTCTTCTGAGAAGCTCGTCTCTGAGACTCCAGACGTGGCTGAAACCCGAATTGACGCAATCCTGACGCTATAGGGTTGAAATCAGCCCCTGTCCCCTCCCCTTCTTTCTCCAAGCTTCTCCTCTCCCTTTCCTTATTTCTTCCTCCCTTCTCTCCTGAGGATTCAACACACACTCATCGATTATTTTAACTGTCGGACTACTGGATATTAGCCTCGCTCTACTGTGGGGGCTCAGAGGCACATAGAGATGAGGCCCAAAACTGTCAGTTTCTAAAATAAAATCTTCTGATGATCTAGATCAGTAAAAATGTGTCTGTGAGTTTTAAGAATAATGTGATTTACAGAGGCAATTTAAGGGAAGAGTAAGAAAAAAATTTCTGTAGCAAAAAAAAAAAACTGTAAAATGCATGAATATATTACTTTCTGAATTTTTCTTTGATATACCTATGTTATAAAACAGTTAATTGAATACTAATTTGATCCATTTGAAATCAGATAAGTTTCTCATTATAATTATTTCTTTTTCTAATAAATTATTAGTCTAAACATTTTGCTGATGCTGTCCCTCCATCTGTCAGCTCTTGTCCCTATAATATCCGACATTCGACCAGTTAGAGTACTTAGGAACAGATGGAAATAATCCCTTCTGTATTCAGACTCACTCTCAGTTATGATTTTTGCATATAATGAGACTGCTTCTTGAATGACATTTCTGGTTAAAAGCTTTGACTTCTAATAAGGTTGTGCAAAATAGTTACAAGATCAGACAAATATCTAAAATGATATTGATAATTACTAGTTATTTTCCAAGGGAAACATTTTATTTTTCTGAACTGATGATATTCCTGGGGTTGAGGAACTTGAAAATATGGTGTCAGATTCTGATTAATTTTAATCTGAAGAGTGTGCCTTTTTAAAAGCAAATGTTTAGCAATTTTCCAAAGGAGAGAACTCAGGCTGTAATGCCAATTATCAGTTATTGCTTCGCAAAGAATTCTTTTGCTCTGGAGCTCAATGAGCAAATGACATTCAATGTGTGCTGAGATGGGGAAGGAGGAGGTATTGGGTCAGTCGCAGAAAGCTACTGTACAATTGACAGGTTTCTGCACATTGGAGAGAAGAGCTCTGAGCGTCAAGACTGAGTCCGGGGAGAAAATGGTTTCATTCAGTCTTTTGCATCATGGAAAATTTTATAAACCAAAGTCCTTTTCTTTCCTTTGCTACTTGCTCCCACATACTTGACATTTTAACATTCTTCTAACAGATTTTTTGAATCTATATCTTTGTGCTATTAAAACACAAACTAATTTACTGTATTTAATTTTCCATTGACGGAAACTGTGTTTTGTATTCTTTCCACTTCACTCAGATTACTCACTTCCTCAGTTATGCATGCATCTGATGAGATTGTCCTTAGAAATAAATACCTATTAGATGAAAGACTGACATTTGCTTGTGATGCATATCCAAGGTAGACAAAATATATGGTGTGAAGTTTACTAAAGAGTGTGTTTTCTAGCTAAGTTATTGCTAACATATGGTTAAACTTGTTGTAAACATAAGTACCTTATGTGTATGTTCTGTATAAATTAGTATCTCATTAATTTTACCTTCAAGTGATAAAAATTCTGTCATCTAAAACCTGTCTAGATTGTTTAAACTCTGTTTCTATAGACCCCATCCCACCTTGGGCCATCTCATTTATAAGGGACACATTGTGATAAAATTACCTCTTGCCCAGAACTAGTGCTATTGTGGATGTAGTAACTGTTTCATTGTTTGATTTAAAAGCAAACTAAAAATAAATGTTATTAATTAAAATATCAGATGTTTCACTTTCATTTGGTGAATATTACATTTCATTCAGTGAACATCCAATCTCTTTAGACGAACTTCTAGCAGCACCAGATGACGAGTGGAAGCTGACCCAAGAAACAGTAAAAGCCTGAAAGTTTCTTATGATTGAGATTCATACCCTACCACACTATTACATTGTTCTCTTTAGATCCAGCAAACAAGTAATCAATTTGCTTAGGAGCAATACCAATCTTGTAGCCGAGACTTAGGAGGAGGGGTTGTTGCTAGGTAACCTCCTTTTTGCCACCCAAAACACAGTCTCAAATAAGTTCCTGCCCTGGGAAACACAGACCATTCTGTACAAGTGGCAATGTTTACTTCAGAACGATTCCCTGACTTGAAATAGTTCAGTATTTACCCTACTTTATTTCCATTTCTGATTACAAATGTCGGTACATACTTTGAGAAACAATGAACTGAACAGTTTTATTCAATTTGGTTTTAATAAATACAGTTGAATTTAAAGACTATTTTAATCCATTCTATTCATTTTATTTTAATTTAATATATAGTTTAGTTTGTTCATTATATAGTTTAGACTATATTTTCTCTATTTCTTTACTTAAAATATTATTGGTAGACATATTTATAACCTTTTGTTAGACAAAAGAAAATTTTTAAAGGTTTGGAAATGTAACGATGATCTTCAGTAATTGATAGCAATACCCACATTAGTAATACAAAGACATTTTACTGGTATGTGGGTGGAGTAGAATAAAGTACCTGATAATGAGTAATGAATAATGGAAAATTGTTTTAATGTTCCATATCATTCTACTAAGAATGCTGGTTTTAAAGTTAATGGAATAGATTTATGCTACAAGCACATTCAAGACAAAATCCTGTAAGACAAATGTTTTCCCAATCGCTACTGCAGAAATCCCTTCACTATGCACTATTTCTACGCTTGTTTTACTTCAATGTTTTCAGCATTTACTGTGTGCCAACCTAAATTAGGCTTTAATGTCTCATGAGTGAAAAACTCACTAGTCAAAACCCAAAGAAAGCTTATAATCTCTTTCTTTTCCCTTTTATTTCTTTCAACACATTCTTATTAAACATATACTACCTCCTAGGTCTTTGGTAAGTAGAAGATTTATATTGTTCAATATAATAAAAATTATCTTTGCCCTCTTGATGCTTACAGACTACAGGAGAAGTGAACAGCCCTTCCTCAGGAACTGGGGGTAGAAATACTTATTACATCATAATTACATTTATATTTCTTTAACCTGGTACTGTCTACCCAGCTTGATCAAAACCATCCCATGGTTATGACCATCACATATAGTCTTCATAACTATAGATTCATTATAACTCTTACACTTGAATTACATTCTTCCATCTTCTATGTCTTTTCCATAACTTTCTTTTCTTTTAAGAGTCAGTTAGAGTTCAGTTTAGACTCTCAAGTTTCTGATTTACTAGCACTCATGAATTTATTCAGATTTAAATTCTTATAAGCTCTCTCTAGTGAAATCCTTTAAATCAGAATGACATATTATTGGTTATATAACAACAATTCCCAAAAAGATAAACCAAAGCCTTCAGTAATGCTCACTCCAAATATTTCATAAGATTTCCATTTATTTATAATCTTAGCATCAATTTTTTTCATGACTTGACGTCATTTTATCTTTACATTCAAGGTCTGTATTGAAATTCTGGTCTTTGAAATGACATCTCCAATTTTTGAATCCTGTTTCATCAACAAGAATTTGTCCTAGAACCATTCTAGAAGCTGGTCCTGTTTCAGTTTACCTTGAAGATATTTCTTACTAGCTCATCATAACACATTCACCTTTTCTCTTTTAATTTATTCCTAAGTGAGACTTATCTTAGCTTTCAAATAACAATAAAAATGAGACTATTTTATGTGTATGTTAGGAAATATGGGAACAGTAAAAGTATACTAAATTTTCCATCTAAAATAGTGGAGATGTAAGAAATGTTTTGTTATTTAATAATTAATAGAATATATATTTATTTTTAAAATTTAAAAAACACTAGCATAGTTGACAAGGAATAATGTCTAATAAATCACTTGATAATATATATTCTAGCATAATAAAGCTAAAATAAAAATAGTAAGGTGAAAATTAAAATGATCATAAACAATACAAAAAATCAAAGTAAAATATAATTATCTAAGTAAGCATAAAAGATTTACTAACTCTGAGATAAATGGTTTCATAATGAGTTAAATATAAAATTAAAATAAAACAGTGTACCATAATTTATCAAAAATATGAAGATGAGAAAAGTAAAAGACATTATTAAAAGAAACTAACGAAGGCACAAAGAAACAGTAAAGTAGTCCCTGTTTATGGGCTGAAAGAATCAACATAGCTAAAAGGACCATATCAACCAAAGCAATATATTACCCAATGCAATCCCCATCAAAATCCCAATGGTATTTCTCAAAGAACTAGAACAACAACAACCACCACAAAACCCATCAGATTTGTATGAAACCACAAAAGACTTCAAATAGCTAAAGCCATGCTGAGACAAAGAACAAAGCTGGAATCATCTCACTCCTGACTTTAAATTATACTACAAAAGCAACAATTATAAAAAACCATGATATTGGCAGAAAAACAGATGCACTGACCAATGGAACAGAATTGAGAACCAGAAATAAACCCACATATACATGGGCAAATAATTTTCAATGAAGTAGCCAAAAACATACAATGGAGAAAAGAAAACCTCTTCAATAAAGTGTGCTAGAAAAATTGGAAAACCACATGCAAAAGAGTGAAATTAGACTGCTATTTGTTACCAAAATGGAACAAAGACTTAAATATAAGATCTGAAAAAAAAATACATAGAAGAAAATATGGGTACTAACATTATGTACCCTGGTCTCAGAGAGGATTTTGTGAAACTGACTTCAAAGAAAAGGAAATAAAAGGCAAAATAAATGAATAGGTCTATGTCAAATTAAAAAGCTTCTGCAGAACAAAAGAAATCATCAACAAAAGGAAAAGACAATCAATCAAATAAAAGAAGATATTTATTTGCAAACAACATCTCTACCAAGGGGGTAATATTTAAAATATAGAGGAACTCATACAACTCAACAGCAATGGCAACAACAACAACAAAAATAAATCTAATTAAAAACTGGACAAAAGGTCTGAACAAACACTTCCCCCATGATATACAAATGGCAACAGATATATAAAAAGATACTCAACTTCACTAGGTATTAAGGAAATGCAAACCAAAACCATAATGAGATACCACCTCACATCTGTTAGAATACTATTATCAATAGATAAATAATAACAAGTATTGGAGAGGTTGTGGGGGAAAAGGAACCCTCATACACTGCTGATGGGAATGTAAATTGGTACAGCCACTGTGAAAACAGTACGAAGATTTTTCAAAATGTTAAAAATAGAATTACCATATGATCCAGCAATTCCTATTCTGGGTATCCACCTGAAATTTTTTAAAACATTTATCTGTAAAGATATACATACTTTTATGTTCATTGCAGCATTATTCATCATGGCCAAGACATGGAAACGACTGAAGTGTCCTTTGATAAATGATTGGATAAAAAAAAAATATATAGTGGAATATCACTCAGCCATTAAAAAGATGAAATACTACCATTTGCAACAGCATTAATGGATCTTGAAAATATCATGCTAAGTGAAATAAGTCAGATGGAAAAAATCAAGGACTATAAGATTTCACTCACATGTGGGATTTAAAACTGAAAGCAACAAATAAATAAGACAAACAAATAAAAACTCATAGACACAGTCAACAGTATACTGGTTACCAGAGGAAAAAGGAGAAGGAATGAGGTAGAAAAGGGTAAAGGTCATCAAGTATATGGTGACAAGAGATTTGACTTCAGGTGGTGAACACATAGTGCAATAAACAAAAGATACATTATAGAATCATATATTTGAAACATGTATAATTTTATTAACCAATGTCATCCCAATAAATTTAATAAAATTAAAAACTTTTATTAATATAAAAATTAAAATTAAGTTAAAAAGTCAAGAAAAATATCAAAAGGGAGAAAATATGTAACTTGTATTGATAAAGTCTATACTGACAATAAATAGGCAACATTTTTAAGGCTATGCTCCATTACCATTAAATACATAAAGCAAAATTCTGACAAGTACTGAAGAAAAACAGAAATATAACTTCTTACTGGACATTATTTTTTTCAAGCCACTTATAGATCAACATAGTTCCAGGTTTAGAACTCTTACCTAGGGTGAACAGTTTTACTGACAATATCTTTTCAAACAATAAACAAATAATTTTCAAAACATATAAACTTGGAGGGCCAGGGAATTTTCAAATATGTATTATTTAATGCAGGATTACTAAGAATTTGAAGAAAAGTGAGAATATCTTAAAATATATATTTTATTAATATTTTATTAATATATAATATTTTAAACACCAACACAAAATAATTTTCAAAAATTTATGGTAGAACATAATTTAAAGAAGTAACTAATTATATATGTATATACAGCAATCCAATCATCCCATCATTAACACATATAATCACAGAAAAATTCTCACACAGAGCCATGAGGTGGCATGCAATAGTATTGTTTGTGGTAGCAAGAAGTTGAAGGCAACATGTGATTGTTTATCATAAGATGAATGAATAAGTAAATTGTATTGAAAGCAAATTATGTGATATTATCCTGGAGTTAAAAGTGACAAACTACCTATCTATCTATCTATCTATCTATCTATCTATCTATCTATCTATCTACCTACCTACCTACCTACCTACCTACCTACCTTTCTATCTACCTATCTATACATGGAGAAAGCTAAGCTGAAAGCTTACATGTATGTATGTATATGTATGTATATATGTGTATATATTCTAATGAACATATATATATCTTAGAAAATATTATGTTGAAGAGACAGAGTTATAGAAAAACATCATTTATACAAAATAAAGACACACAAATAGCAGTACATATTTTCAATAACAACAAAACATACACAGACTTTTCTTTAGACTATAATGGATTTATATTTGGCACATCTGCCAAGAATAACTAAGACTTTCACATAAAACGTGTTTTTTTAAAGTTTGCTTTATAGCATTTATGAATTGACAAAGCAACTAAATCTTCAAGGGCCAAGATATAAGAGAAACAGCAGAGACATGAGCTGATATATTTAACAAGTCACTTTCCCTCTTAGGGAATTGGCTGATTTTTAAAAAATCTATAAGAAACTGAGAAATCAGGCAAAGAAACACAGCTCAGGAACAGAAATGCATGCAGATTTTTTGCAATCTCAGAAGACTGGAGAGGCAATAATTGGAGTTAGGGAATGCCTAAACAGGTATGAAAGTAACGGTTGAGCTCCTGGAAAGGAGGGAGGTACATAGAGAGAGTTCTTGCACTGAGTGATTTTATGCCCAAGAAAGATGTTTCATTCTTCAACTTTTCAGAAAGTAACTGAAAAACAAAATTATGGTTTCACCTGAATCATAGTGCTCAGGAGACAAAAATGATGCTTATTATCACCAATGTAAAAGATGCTTAGTAATCATCATAGGTTCTGGTTGGGAGCACTGAAGCCTGCATTAAGGAGAGAGGATAGGGCAGCGGTAGAATGAGCACTTTAGAAACACAACCCAGACTCCATTGAGCTAAGTTGCTTAATGGATCATTGTGATTATTCCCCCACAAGGCACCCTACCAGAGGATGTTCAAACTCAATCTAAAGAAGGCAATATCATCCAGAGCTTTTACAATTTTTCATACACAATGTCCAGCTTTCAATCAAAAAAAAAAAAAAAATACCAGGCCTAATGAGAAACTGAACTGAGAAGAAAATTTGCAATAACAAAAAAAGTTCATGGATTAGTGACATAGATAATTGTCATTCATATTTTTGATAAAAGAGATGCTAAGATGAAGTTATTTACCAGAAAGTTTAAATTTATTAGACTCAGACCAACATTCTACAACTGAAAAATATAGTTTTCAAAATCCATAAATGAATGAATATAATAAGCAGAAGTTTGAATATAGTGGAGAGGATTAATGAATCACTTAAAAAAGTTAATAGACGATATCCAGACTATAGCACAGAGCACTAAAAGTATGGTAAATTCAGAAAACAGCTTAAGAGACATATGGAACATCAAAAAGGTAATAACATCGGTGTAATTTGACAATTTAGAAGTGAGGGAAAGGTAAAATAAGGTAGAAGTAAAATTTGAGGAGAAAATGACAAATTCTCCAATCCAATGAAGTATATCAACCCATATAGTCAAAAAACCCAAAGAACTTCCAGCAAGATTAATGTAAAGAAAACTATACAGCACATCATAGTTAAATGACTTAAAAACAAAACAAAAAACAGAGATTTTCTTTCAAAAAGTAATAATAATGCTCATCTGATGTCTCAATAGAGATGACAGAAGTCTGAAGATAAATTAAAATGATAAGAGAATAAAGGTGAAAGAAAGTCAAGGTGAAAGACAGAAATTTCTAAAAACGCAGAAGCTTAGAGAATTTATTGCCAACAAATGTTAACTAAAACAAGGAAAATTTGTTTCAGACCAAAACACAGAAATACAGATACTTTGGGGCATTTATATTGGTACAAGCATTTTGAAAGACTGATAATATCTACTAAAGCAGAACATAGACATAGGCAGTTCCATTCATTACTAACTTTTGAATTGAGATTAATACATACAAGAATGTTTATATAAGCATTATTTGTGGTGGCCAAAAATTGTAAACAACTTGCCTTTCTTATCAATACTAGATTGGATAAATAATGTTATATAGTAGAATGTCACACAGAAATGAAAAAGAACAAAATTCTATATATAACAAAGAGGAATCTCATAAATATAATGTTGAATGAAAAAAGCTAGACAGAAATGAGTATACACTATACGATTAACTTATTTAAATAAAAAAATTAACCAGTAGAAGTCTTACAGTGATTATCTTTGTAGGAGACAATAACTGAGATGGAGCCCAATGGAGATTTCTGGGCTGTAAATATTTTATTTCTTAATCTGGGTAGTAGTTACTACTACCCAGATTAAGTTTTTTTTTGATTCTTTGAATTGTTTACTTATGATTTGTGTTTTCTTTTGTATATATGTTTTGTTTCAAAAAAATTTACCAAAAATTGTGTGTGTGTATCCTTAACATTGCTTCATATTTTACACAGGTAAGAATATTTCATTAAAAAGAAACAAGGCGGCCCAAAATGAAGTCACTTCTGCTAAGTCCTACCAAGATTCAACACTGAACCTAACTGAAGTTTGGGCCTCTCCCAAGAGTGAAATTTAAACCAGTCTGAAATTTCCTGGTCAGCACTAGTGAGGTAGTCTGCCTAATAAGACTTCCTGCCTTCTCCCGAAGAAAGGTGACCTTGCCCGAAATAATGCACCCTCTTAACCTCACCCTCTTTCTGCCTATAAAACCTTTCATTTTGTACAACTCATCGGAGCACATTTCTATTTGTTAGCTGGTTTGCTGCCCAATTCCTGAATCATTTAATAAAGCCAATTAAATCTTTAAATCTACTCTGTTGAATTTGCATTCTTTACATACAGATGTTATAAAAATAAATGAGAATTGAAAGTACTAGAAATCAGCTCTGCATAAAGATTATATATAGAATATGCACATGAAATGTGAACTTCTACATAAAATGAATATACACTTCTAAATATTCTTCTCATGGTCCCGGTATTACCAAGTAAAATAAACGAGGTTAGTCATCGATTTCACCAGGCAATACTGGTAACTAAACAGCACTAAGGAGTTTGGTTGTGTACGTGATGCAGTTAAGGGTAAATAAAGTTCAGGAAACAACCATGATCTAGCATCAGATTGAAGGAGTAGGGATAGGAAGGTTTAGAATTTCATAACTTTTAAAGCTTCCTTTCAATTATTCAATGTTAAGAAACACTTCTCTACCCCAGAGGAAACAGCTCTAACCTCCACATTACCAAATCCACTCTTCATTGAGTACCATGTCAGGACCAAAAGTCTAGGTATAGCAACACAAATGTTCAAAACAAACAAATAAACAAACAAAAAAATTGAAAGTGAAAGACATCTTTGACATATTTATCCTTGCTTTATGCAAACTTTTTTTTTTTTACCTTAAAGCATTCACTTCTTCACAAATTTAGTATTCATCTACTTTTTTCCTATCTTCCATTCTCAAACAAATACATTCTCTCTGGTGAAAAACTATAAAAATTGCTCATAGCTTACTTTGAAATAAAATTCTTTTGTCACTTCTATTTTAAAGAATTATATCGGTGGATATAACCAAAGACTTATCTCTACTCCAGGAAATTATCAAGAGAGTGAAAAATCTTAAGTCTCTAAAAATCATGTAATAATTATCCTGTTCTGTCTATCTTCATAGTATCTCTTCTTGGAAAACAGGACTCGTACTCATGAGCAATATTTGGAAAGTTAAGATCAAGTTTTAATGGTATCGATTTAATAGTGGCAAAGAAGAAACAAGAGAAGAAACTAAAAATTCCAACTCAGAAAATCTTCTGATACTTGAGAAAGTATCCATAATCTGGAGAAAGGAAAAGTCAAAGATAGGTTAGTAAGTCAAATCACAACTATTAAGTGTTATACTTTTAGGTGACCGCACAATAATGTACACTAATTAGAAATTACTGAGATTAATTTAGTCTGGGTTTCACATTTTTCTGTCCCGCTCTCATATTTTACAGGAATAAGTTTTTTAAACTGACATATAATCTACTGATTAACTTTTAATATCAATACACATTTGGCCCATTTGATATGCAAGCATGGCTCCCAATATTATTGATTAGTTTTACTGAAGTTCTAGAAAATTATAAACTCTCATTGAAACATCTAAGGCTAAATGTTAATTTCCAGGGTACAGCATGGTCCAAGAAACAAAGAAAGAGAAAAAAAATAAAACAAAATACTAATATAGCTAACTTTTTATCTGTGGTTAGTAGAAGTACCTTTTTTCTCTATGTCAGGACATTTCGAAGTCACTGAACAACTAGAAAAAAACTCAGGTGAATCTTGAAAACAAGGGTTTATTCAAGAAGGCAAAGATGGAAGTAATTTTTCTTTGCTGCTTTTTCATTATTTTCAATTACTTTGGAGTCAAACTAAATTCTAAGAACAGATAGCTTATAATAAATTTCCAGACACAAATTAGGCTCTTATACCCAGGATGAAGTTTTTTTTGTTTTGTTTTGTTTTTTTAACTCATGATGCTTGAAATGTACAATGTAGTTTAATTTTCTACATGCATTGTACTTGAGCCTGACTAAATAAATGTCAATAGCTTTGAAGAATGATGTATAAAAATTGAAGTACCTATTGGAGCGACCTCCTTTCTGTAGATATGCCAAATTTTTGAGCTTTTTCAGAATTTGATTATTAAATGATTAAAAGCATATTGCAAGGAAGCGTTGCTCAAATCCTTTAAACTACTATTTTCTTGTGACTCCTCCTGGAGATGTCTCAGGATCAACAAACAAAGCGTTCCCTTGTTATGGGATCCTTATCAGCCAGACTCCGCACTAATTCCTGATACAGATAAGGATGTCCTCATGCAAAGACTCAAAAGTTAATAACATTCTCATCCACTCAAAAATACATTCTGAACTGGGAAAGGCAGTTGATGAGAATCCTCTCTTTTCAGAGCCTATCTGTACATGAGTATCTGCATCACAGCATGCGTGCTACATGCAGTCTTGCATTCTGGCTATTCGTACATTTCAAATGGCTTTCTGAGTTTATGAATGTTTCCTTCTCCACCTAGATAGCAGCTTACATGTATAATCCGGGTTCATTGTTTGTATCTCTGTGCGTGGAGCATGAAATGTATTTTCTCTTTTTAGGTCTCTGTAGATTCATCTTTGTATCATTCAATCTTTGTATCATTTTTATAGCCCCTTGTGAAGTTGTGATGTTTGCTTTAGTTTCCATTGTTTACATAAATGTTCATTGGAGTTTTGCTCTGAAGCAGTGTTTGAAAAAATAAAAATATGTCCTCTCCTTATTTTTCTACATCACTAACCTTAGTATATATTGCATTTGCATACCATACATGACCTTTAACATAAAGAATCTATTGTATTTCTCATCTATTCTTACTTCAATTTAATATTTTATTTTTTTATGCAAAGTGTCTTTTTATAACTCATAACATACATTAGAACAATATATTTAAAATCTCACATTGCCTTGGTTACTTCATAACACCAAGCAAGTAATCTAAATGAATCCCATATTAATGTTGAAATCTAATATGATTATTTGTGATGATTCTATCAATGTAAAGTGACAACATCATTTCATGTACATTAGTGAAAGTTTTCAAAACACAAAATCCAAACATTGTCATTATGACTGTTTGGTAGGAAGAGTTTGAAGAGGCCACTGAGGACAGCAGGCATAATGTTTACTTTCTAAACGAAATAGAGTGGAGATAAAATACAATGCTCAGAGCTGGATACAACCTGAAATAAATAGTAATCCATTAATTGAAAAGCCTTCTAAATAAACATATTTATATTTTCATAAGAATATTAAAATAGATTTATTTTACAGATGAAGATATTGTTATAGACTGAAGAATAATTGTTTTTCTCTTTCTCTTACCTACAGAATCAGTCCTAGAGAATCAGTCCTGCAGATGTTGATGGAATTGACAAGCCCCTGAAACCACATTGAAAAAAGAACTGATAAAACTGAGTAAATTGGGCTGTGTTTACACTGATTACATTTTTTTAATCCTTTGACCTTGTTGAAACCACGTGCCTTGTTGCTCTACTATTGAATTCCTCTCTAACCTGGCACTCTAGTTGCAAACTAAAGTGATAGAGAAGAAAAGAGAATGAATCAATTGTGACCTTTAAAATCTACTGCAAAATGTTTGAGACCCCTTAAAGACAAAAGCTCTAAGAAAGTAGCCAAGGCTCTAAGAAAGAATTATCTGTTTTTTATGTGTCATACTCTGTGCTTTCCCAAAGATTTCTAATCAACTTAGTAACACCAGGGCACAGTATTTTTTAAAGAAGTTATCAATTTAGCAATAGTTAATATTACTTCATTTGTCTATTTTTATAAAAAAACACAACAGTGCCCTTTCTCTTCTCATTTAAGTATTTTCATTATTTGAGTTAAACACATGACTCATAACTGATTGTCCTTTAGACATGTTGCATCATTTGATGGCTTTGATTGAGGAGGATGATGCAGACTGTGTAAAGTATCTGCATCAGTCAATGGATTTGCAGATGAAATGACTGGAAATGAGTGAATCATCAAGTGTAACTTCTGGCTTCTATGAGCAATCTCTGCCCCCATTTGCACTAATGCAACTTCCTTTTAAATAGCTGTGGATTTTTAAATAAGATAATAGAACCATATCATTTTAGAGCTGTAAAAGACTTCAGAGATCTTTGTACCTTCTTCTTTAAAATCTTGGTGGGGACATAAATACTGTCTAGTTAAGAGTTTTGGTACAAAGTCACATAGTATGGTAATATCCAGTTGGAATCACAGTCTTTTTTGTTTTTAAACATTCAATGCTATGTCATTTTCAAAATAACTTTTACAGTTTCTATATCTGATTACTTCAATAAAGCTCATCTGTCTCTTTTATTGATAAACATTAAGGAAGTAGAAACAATTTTAAGCTGTTGCTATGTTTAAAATTCTAAGACAATTCTTAGGAAACACAAGTTATTTCTTTTCATTTTCAAGATATTTGACTCTATGTAGGCAAGCTATGTACTTTGGAAAATTAGACATGGTCTATAATTAATGTTTGATGTTATGAAAGAAAAGATAAAAATATATTTCCTATGCAATCAAAGACAACTGAGAGAATCCCAAACTCTGCATGATGTTCTATTAAAAAATGTCCCCATTATCACCTCAAATTAAAATGTTCCTTCTAGTTACAAGCATTCTTCTCATTGCTTCTCTGTGTGCATTGATATTTATGGGATCAATATGTAATTTAGTATCAGTATGTTTAATCATAATCATCTAGTGCTGTGTTTAGCTGAACCTATAAAATGCACTATAATGATTCTAAAATGTTTAATTTAAGAATCACTGCTTCTGTGCATATGAATCAGAGACCTATGTTTAATTATTGATAGCAATTAGTACACAAAGGCAGACAAACGGTGATCTGGTGGTAGAAACTGTTCTATAGCAATTCCCCTTTCACTCTTGCTTCTAAAGTAATGCATCATTGATTGTCTTCTCCCAGATAAGAAAATTGGTTTTCTTTCTACACCCCAACAACTGAAATTTTTATCCCTTTAAACTTCGTGATATCAACAGCCATTGTTCTCTGAGCTAACATAAAATGGTCAGAACTAAGAGGTGGTCAACTGTGTTTGGTCCTCATAATCAGACTGCAGTGAAATTTTTTCAGTAAGAACTCTTAACCCTGTACGTATCTCATGAATAATAATAAGAGTGATGTTAAAATGGTTGAATGTAAAGGTCGGGCATTCAGAACAAAAAGCCATGCTTAACATAAAGCCATAGCAAAATGCCAAATATTAGCTAATCATGTGCATATTTTATTCAGAGAATAGGTGCACATGCACACACATGTGCATGAACTTGTGTGTATATAGATATGTGACTTCTTCAGTCTAATAAAATTTAAGAGTGTCTGAAATGAGGATAGAGGAAACTACCCTATCTACTCTTAAAGGTATCCACCATTGTCATCTCATCTTTATTTATTTTTTATTAAAATTATTGGGTGACATTGGTTAATAAAATCAAATAGTTTTCAAGTATACAATTCAATACTACATCATACATATATTGCATTGTGTGTTCACCAAAGTTAAATTTCTTTCTATCACCAAATATTTGACCCCTTTTACTCCTATCTACTTCTACCTTCTTCCATTTTCCTCTGGTAACCACTAATCTACTATCTATGTTCATGAGTCTCTGTCACGTTTGTTTGTGGCTTTCAGTTTTATATCCTACATGAGTGATATCATATGGTTTTTAACTTTTTCTGTCTGACTTATTTATTTCATTTAGCATGATAATCTCAAGATCCATCCATGTTGTCTCAAATGGCAGTATTTCAGCTCTTCTTATGGCTAAGTAATATTCCATTGTATCTATCTATTAGAGATAGATAGATGATAGATAGATAGATAGATAGATAGATAGATGATAGATAGATCGACAGACAGACATATATATATATATATATATATATATATATATATATATATATATATATGTATCAAAGAATACTTTGTTGTTTCCATGTCTTGGCAATCATAAATAATGCTGCTATGAACATTGGAGTGCATATATTTTTTGTGGTTAGATGTTTGTAAGTTTTTTGGGTAAATACCCAGTAGAGGGATTGCTGGATCACATGGTAATTTTCTTCTTAGTTTTTTGGGGAACCTCCATATTATTTTCCATAGTGGCTGTACCTATTTACATTCCCACCAACAGTGTATGAAGGTTCCTCTTTCCCCAAAACCTCTCCAACACTTACTATTACTTGTTCTATTGATGATAGCCATTCTAACAGGTGTGAGGTGGTATTTCAGATCAATGAAGGCAAACAACATCAGTCAACCTGACAGTCTAATGAAGCAAATATAGCTATCAAAGCAGGAAGTTTCAAGCTCATCATAGCTCTGGGTGATTTGTCCATTCACAATGGGGCTGATAATGGGGCCCTAGTCTCATGAGAAGAGTGGCATGTAGGGGGCTCAAAACACCCTAAAGTTATTGGGGATTGGCATGAGTCATAGTCTGAACTTCCATAGAGTGAGAGAAAATTAAGGCCCAAGCCTAGGACTCTGGCCTACTCCAGTGGATTTAGACTACATGCCATAAAGCCATGGGAGTCTTTGGTGATGTCTCAGGGGATATTGACAAGGGTAGTAACTAAGTAAAGGAAATCTGAGCACCCAAATTCAGCTTTTATTTTCTTTATTTTTATACAGGAGGTAACTTTTATCTATTTTGCATTATAGACTTCCATGAAAATGTTCTTTGAAATAAAAAGTTGAAACATTTATAAAGCTTCTAAAACACAACTTAGATAGTCTGCAAGGGTAATGAGGATTCATCTCAGAAGCCAGATCTGGGTCCTGTTCAAGTGAGCAGCATGGTTCACCTCCATAGATGGATGGTGGCACATAGTCTTCTGCTGCTCCTGCTGACAAGTTCAGTAACTGCAGAGTTGGTTATTTAGGAAAGAAAAGTACAAGGGAACACCAGGGGCTGCTGAGGTATACAGAAGACTCTTAGAGGCAGTGCAGAATGATGAATGGGTTGGGTACATGGTCTGATATCTGCTCTGCTCCCTCTAAGGTTGGGGAGCAGATTCTTGTATGTGACCTCTTGTCAGTTGCAAGGGATTTGAAGAGATTCTGATTTTACAAGGGAAAGTACATTGGTTCTTTATCTTATCCACTGACTTAACCCGCTATCTGTAAAGAGGCTAAAAGCGTCACCAATCACTGTACTATTTTCTTTATACATTGTACCTGAACTATAGATAATTGCAGCTGTAGCTCTTCATTAAATATTCATTTATTCAAATAGGGATTAAGAAAAGTCAAGACCAACAACATAATTGTGGTGGGAAAACTTGTTCAAAAGGTCACCCACATAGTTTCCCTCAAAAAATATTCTGGCAGAAAAATCTGAATAAAAGGTAATTTTTATCATAGAAAAATTACAAATTGAGCCAGATACTTGCTGCTAGAAATAAATTCTAAATATTGTTTCAAAAAGATGCCAAAGAATAAGACACATTCTTATATTGTACAAATAGATTTTTTTGGATAATTTCTGCACTAGTAGTGGGAGCAGAACCCCCTCCACTAAAATGATTTGCACAAATTGCTACTGTGATGACCATGTAGAAGTAGGAATTTCTAGAGTTTGTGTTTAAATGTCCAGGAAATACCTTTTGAGATTTAATTAGTTTGCCATTCAATTCTTGCCCCTTTCCTTCCTGACTCAAGAAGATGACTTTGAAGCTCTGATTGTCTCAGGAAGGGGGTTCATGAACAGGTTGATGGAAATTGAGAGTGTGGTTTATCTAATTATAAGTATAGTAATTCATATAAACAATTAAAGTTAGAAGTTGTAATAAAAATATCATGCCTAGTGAAGAATTTCAGAACCTAGTTTGAGGGCTGATGTCCAATTGAGTTCCCAATAAAGGTAAATTAAGTATTTATAATTCCTGACTATGTTATTGTGAGTGACCTCAAGAGGGTCAGCAGAGGTACATGATATGAATAAAATGCAGAAAATAGTCTGCAGAAAATTAGATCTGTAGTTTTCACTGAATAACAGCAAAATCTAGAGAAATTTTTATTGTAGATTTTTGTAACATAGGCTTAGTAAAGCTGTCTAAATTTAATGCTTTTACATTATAATGAAAGATAAAAAAATAGGTAATACCAAACAAATAGGTCATAATAAAATCTAGTCAAAAATATTGAGAGTTTATAGAAAAATAAACTGGCTCATTACAGAAGTTGTTAAGAATGTGGCCTCAAAGCATTAGAATTTGCATGAGAAGATATTTTAAAAGTCATCTAGCTTGATGACTCAGTGTTAAAATATCCAGAATACAATCCCTTACAGAGGGCCCTTGGATCCCGAGGACACCCAAGGGATCATGAGATAAACAGCATCATAATTAAAAGCTTAGAAACCAAGCAGACTTCAAGTCTACTAGTTACCAGTTATATATCCTTGACAGGTGACTTTTGCCACTGTAAGCCTCCATTTCTGGTTAAATGGGCAGAATAATAGCACAATAGTATTTGTGAATTTTCTTACTAAAGATTATTTGCAACCCCTAAATTGTTACTTGTAGTGATTTTGTGGTCATTCATGCACTGCACAGAGCAGTGAAAAAATTCGATTGTCCAATGCTCCTGACTTCATCTGATGTCCAACAAAATGATTCTCTGCCTCTTGTTCAGTTCTCCTACTGTAAACAACTGTCCTTTTCATTATATACTCATTGCCACTATGTTTTATGCATTTTTGTGCTTTTTGTTAGTGATTCTGCTGCTTAATATGGCTCCAAATTATAGTGCTGATATGCTGTCTAGTGTTCTTAAATGGAAAAAGGCTGTGATGTGCCTTGTGGGGAAAATACATGTGCTAGATAAGCTTTATTCAGGCATGAGTTATAGTTCTCTTGGTCATGAGTTCAATGTTAATGAAAAAACATTATATATTAAATAAGATGTCATTAAACAGAAATGCACATAAAACAGGATTCTGTATTGATTGGTTGATGAAAATGTTGAGACCAGAGGCTCTAAGGAATGCATTCCTCTATTTCACCTAAGAGCATTTGTTCAGTCTTTGCTAATTCAGTGCTCTTGGCAACTTTATAGAACATAGTTACCACAGATAAAAAGTATCTTGGCTGTATTTAGCTTACCCAGGAGATAATGCATTTTAAACTGTTCAGTACTAGAACTTGGTATGTGGCATATAAAAATGTGTTTAATAGAAATGGACACTGTTATTAAACATAGTATCATAAAAAAACTTCTTCCATTTACAGACATTTTTCATTAACTCATTAATTTGTAGCATCTAAAAAAACTGGTATGTGTGTATAATTTGTAATACATTATGACATATATATATATATATTTAGTGTTTGTCTCTGGTTCCTGGCACAAAAGATTCTAAAATCCTTGGAATTCCCTGAGTGATGATTGCCTTTGGTAAATTAATGAGATGACTCTTGGCCGAGGGATTCCTTAATAGCTTCTGGATGGGGATTTGTCTCCTGCAAGTCCAACCATATTTTTAGAGGGTTGGAATTTTCAGCCTATCCACAGACCTCCAGGGGTAGGGGGCAGTGAGTACAATCACCATTTACCATGTAATTGATCATTCTTATGTAACAGAAGCCCCATAGAAACTGTAAGCAATGGGTTTGGAGAGTTTCTGGAGTGGTGACAATGTCCAGGTGCTAGAAGGGTGACTCACCTGGAGAGGGCATGAAGGCCCACATTCTATCCCCTATGCCTTTCCCTATGCATCTCTTACTTCAGGCAGTGAGCATCAAAACTGAATTGAATTATATGTCACCCAATTGGTGTCCAGAGAGTTGGAGAGTTGGTTGGTGTGGAAGAGATCCCCTACATATTAGTGCTGAGAATATTGTGATAGAAACAGATTTATGTCTTCATTTAGGAGGCCATCAAAATGTTAAGTTTGGCAAGACTGACATGCAAGACCTGTGTCCCTTTTACTGGAGAACCTCTTTTAAATTAGTGTCAAATAACACATTCGTAACATTCATTGGACATGGTTGCTTGACCAGTTAGAGATTCTAACAGAGAATAGACATCTAAATCTTGAGAATTTCCTGACTTTGGTGGGGGAAATAAATATAAATTAACCTGTGTGGTAACTTGGCATGGTGAAAAGAACACTTGGCTAGTATGACAAACACAAAATACCTGTTTACCAAATTTGTGTACAGATTCTCACTTCTGGTAATATAACTTGATAACAGTCCCCATCTTTTCTTGACATTAAACTGAATTTTACAAATAGAACGTGAGTGGAAATGATACATTCCACTTCTGAGCTTGGTCTCTATAAACTTTCCATATCCTTTCCTCTTACACTGGCTTGATACAGATAGGAAAAATGACATTAGAAGCTGCTGATGAAGCCTATGTCTTTTATTCATACTTGGAGGAACCTGGCCACCAGTTAAGGGAAACTTTGCCTTGGGACTTTATCCAAGTGAGAAACTTCTATCATATGAGCTATTATGCATTTTGGTATTTGTTGTAACAAAAGCATTAATTATAAAGCTAGTATTTTGAAGACATGAATTCTGGTATGAACTCTATCATCAGATGGTGATGAGGTTTACACTCGAATTCAGTATTTAATCTTGCCATATCTCAGCATCCTTATTTGTAGAATGGCATTAGTTATGCTTTTTCAACCTATCATACAGGATCACAAGATAGCCCTAATGAGATAATGGATCTGAGAGAACACTGAAAAGTATGACATATGATATGTGTGCAAAGCACTATAAAACAATTTGGGGTGCCCCAGGTCTCCTAAGTGACCAGTAATTAAATTGGCATGTCCCCTCTAAACAATAGATCTTGCTTCTCCTACATAGGACTGATTTCCTGCTCAGTTTCTGAAATTTCAATTAGTATAAATGAAGCATCATTATGTTGTGAATAGAGAGTCAGCACAATGCTCCATATAGCCCTGCCTCTCACATCACAGTATGGAGATACTCCCCTGTGCACAATTGTTCAAAGGGAAATACTAAATTAAAGACTAAAGTCAATCATAATCTAATCTACAACTTCACTCAGGCTTAAATCAGATTAATCTCACTGTCTGTAGTAGACATGCAAATTAGAAAAAAAAAATGTGACGTGAGCACTCAGCAAGATGATGAGTGGCCTGAATATGAAAAACCAGATGACTGATTTCTTTTTTTTAATTAATTATTTTTTTTAATGGTGACATTGGTGAACGAAATCTAATAAATTTCAGCTGTATACTTTAATAGTAAGGCACACATATATTTACACTGAATGTTCACCTCCCATATTTAGATTTCTTTCTGTCATCACATATTTGACCCTCTTTACCCCATCTACCTCCCCCCTTCTCCCTTATCTCTCCCTTTTGGTAACCACTAGTCTATTCTCCATGTGCATGAGTCTCTGTTTGTCTTGTTCATTTGTTGTTTTGAGGTTTATATCTCACATATAAGTGATATCATATGATTTTCAACTTTTTCTATCTGTCTTATTTCACTTAGCATGATTATCTCGAGGTCCATCCATGTCACAAATGGCAGTATTTCCCAGATGATAGCTTTCTAATTCACTAATCTGCTTTTCCATTTTGTTCTTTATAATGGTTTGCATATATAGAGTTGCATTTGTAAAGCTTAATATACGGTTTTTAATCTAAAAAGCAACAATATTGATTTTAATTTTCTGTGAGATGTAGAAAAACTTTTATATCACAAATATTCATCAGATTTAAAATCCACAATGTTAAAAATTACCTAATGGATCAAGAAAAGTTATTCCTTACAAACTAAGTCATATCTAAGGCATCACTGTAGATGTTCCAAAATGTCACTTCTTATCCCAATTCCCACTTCCCGTTCACCATCTTTGGCAATACAACTGATGTTGCATTGTTTTTAAATATACACATTTTAACCTTTTTTTACTTTATAAAAAGGACATCACATTATATATAATCTTTTGAGAATGACTGTTTCCACTTACTGTTACATAGCTAATGTTCATTTCTATGATGTTACATCACTGTAGTTTATTTGTTTTGTTGGTTGTATACTGTGGTAGGCAGAACAACGGCAACCAAAGATGAACATGTCATAATGCCCAGACTTTGAAAATATATTAAATTATGCGGCAAATGATAATTAAGGTTGTAGATGGACATAAAGTTGCTAAGGGCCTTGAGATGTAGAGATCATTCTAGATTATGAGAAGAGGCCCAATGTTATCACTTGTAAGTAGAAAAGGGAGGCTGGAAAAAGCATATCAGAGTCACTCCATGTGAAAATTACACCACCACGCATTGCTGGCTTTGAAGATGGAAGAGAGGAACGAGCCAAGAAATGCAGGAAACCTCTAAAAGCTTGAAAAGGCAACACAATTGATTCTATTCCTAGAAAGAAACACAGCACAGGTGAGACTGTTTCAGACTTCTGACCTCTAAACTAGTAAGAGGATAAATTTGTGTTGTTTTAAATCACTAAATTTTTGATAACATTTTCATCAGTATTAGGAAACTGATACATATATACTGCAGTTTACTCTTATTCTCCCATTGAGGTACGCTTGTGTTGTTTCTATGCTATTGCTACTGCAAGGACAAGTTTGAGAACATGTGCAAATTTTTTTTGCATATGTGCAAGTTTTTCTCTTAGGTATTTACTTAGATGTGAAATTAGGGTATCAGTGAATATAAAAAGATTGGATATAAAATAAATTGAAACTAACAAACAGAGACTAATGGACATGGACAATAGACTAGTGGTTACTAGAGGGTAGAAGGGGAAGGAGGAGGAAGGAGGTAGATAGGGCAAAAGGGGTCAAATATGTTGTGACAGAAAGAAATATAACTATGGGAGGGAATCACACAATGCAATATATATATAATCTTACTGTTAAATTGTACACCTGAAACTTACTGGATTTTGTTGACCAATATCACCATAAAAAGTAATACATTTTTTAAAAATTAAAAAAAAATTGATGTAAAAATTTTATTCTGGCCAACATTGTATAACATATCCTTTTGATATTGTTAAACTTTGCTATTTTTCTAATTGAATGGGTTTAAAATGCCATCTCATTGCAATCTTGATTTATAATTCTTTGATTATGAGTGACTAATCATATTGTAGCTTGTTTACTGGTCACATGCATTCCTTCTTGAAATATTTGTTTTGCTTCTTTTAAAATTAGGTTATCACCATTTGCATTTTTATTTGCTAGATCTTTTTACATTTTTATACTAATCCTTTGTCAGTGATGCAGAATAGAATTTCTAAGGATTTGTATGACAGATTATTTATGACAGTATTGTTGAATAAAAACTATAGCTTCTAAGATCTTTTTCTTCAATATCTTTAAAAACTATATTCCATCTTGCATCTACTGTAATTTTTAAAATGTCTTTTCCTTTGACTATGTCTGTTATTTCTCTAAGCTTCTGAAATTTTCTTGACAACTATGATATTCTTATATTGTGTTATGTCTAAGTGCCTCTCCTCATTGGCACTTTATAGGCACTTTAAATCTGAGGTCTTTCATCTTTTTTTTTTAATTTACCTCTTATTTATTCAAGCATTTCTTTTTCATTTTTATTTTTCTTCCTCTCTGAGACTAGTGGCATGCCATCATATTTACTTATATTTTTCTGTATATTTTAGGCATGTTTCTCTACCTATTTTTTTATTCTTTATTTATAATGTATAATCTTTATATTGATTACATACATAATGTTACATTACTTTTAATTATACATATATATGTATATACATAGGGGGCAAATTTTTTCAATCTGATCTTCTTGCTAATTCATTTTTTGAATGTATTTCATTTTTTCTTTTTAGAAATTTATTTTAGTTATTATATATTTCATATATTTATTTCTATTAGGCTCTTTTGTGCTCTTTTGAGTTTATTTTACATTGCTAATCCAAACACTGGAAAACTTTCAAAAATCTCTAAATGATTTAATCAAAACACTAGGTTGTATTCCAATTTCAGTCTTAACTCTTCAAGTTAGAACTTGAAAGATATTTTTAAAAGTAAGATACAAGTTAACTTCTAATTTGTAGGATATGTGGGCTAGTAGATTTTGGCAAAGGGTACACTGTAATTTCTTGACTAATCTCTAATCCGTCAAAGATCTTTCCAAGAGGCATACCATAGCATGAGATACTTAGTACTATAGTTTTAAAGCCTGTGAATGAAGGGCCTGATCACAGGGCTAGAACAGTGCCTGACACACGCAGCAGGCATTCAGTAAATATTTGCTTAATAAAGCAATGAATAGGCATCATGTGAAAATAACACAATTTAGCTCTTTCCACTTTAATTAGAGTGAAAAACTTCTATATGAAAATAAAAACTAGTGTCTGATTTGCCTACTACTTTCTAAAGCTGTGTGAGTAGGTCATAAAGAATAATGTTCACTTCACTCTGAGGTTCTACAGACTATGATGCTTTAAGAAGGTAATGAGGCGAAGAATGTCCCCATTACATTGTTTCATTGAAAATGCTTCACTGTCTGTAGACTTTTAGCCACCCTGACAAAAAAAAAAAATAATAATGACTTTCTTTTCTGAAGCAGTTGGGGGAAAGATTGAAATAAGGAAAAAAAGGGGAAAGTTATAAGACTTGCTATACATAAAAGGGGGAAGAGTCCAGGTTCCTTGATCAGAGGCCAAGAAAGAACTAGGATGCAAGAATTTAATAGAGAATTACCTATAAGAGAAAAATGAGAAGGGAACAATGGAAGGCTGGCAGACCTGTCAGATCATGATGTAAGTTTGACTCTGAGTGAAGAAAAGAGGGAAAGAAGGTTGCATATAAGCATCCTAGACCACGCTTCAGTCTAAGGAATGCTTGACAATGCCTCCAAAGAATCCTCAAGCCAAAGACAGCATAGAGGAGCATGTGTTTTCTAGGAACAGGTCTGCCACAGAATCAATGCTGAACTCAGTCACTAGCTGGGAACAGCTTGTAGGAGGGACAGCCTCAGTGTAAAAGCAGATATGGATATCAGAGTTCAGCAGTTAGGCCCTCAGTCAATTATATGCCCTGTGTTTAGAGTTGTGTGAAGCACTTTCTCATAGCAGCCACCAGCCAGAAAGCGTTTGAATTTCAGATTTCTAGCCCATTGACTATGGATATTTTTAAAGTGGAGAATACTATGGTCAGAATGAAATTTCAGAAAATGACCTAGGTATCTCAGTTTTTGTGGATAAAGAGAACACAGTAATCATAAGCTTTGCCTACAATGAACGATGACCAAAAGTTTCTTTTTTTAAATTTTGTTTTTTATAAAACTTATGCACTTTTGTAAAGTTGATGAGTAGTCCCCTGAAAATATAACATCTTTTGATTTCTGAAATACTGTCATGGATCAAGTATCCTTAGTATTTATAACATCAGTTTAGATCTGAGTTAGGAAAGCTTTTTCTATATTAGACTAGAGAGTTAACTATTGTAGGTTTGGGAGGCCAGATAGTCAACTCTGCTTTTTAGTGTGAAATACCATAGATAATATGTAAATTAAGAGGTGTGTCTATATTCCAATAAGATTTTATTTGCAAAAGCAGGTGTTTGTCTGGACTGGGCCCACAGGTTGGGCCACTAATTTTGACATTTCAAGTAATTATATGTGTGTGTGTGCGTGTGTGTGTGTGTGTGTGTAAAATTATATGGTCGATTATATCAGATCATTTTGAAATTCAAGCCAGCATGGTATGGTATATTAGGAGTTTCCTATTTAGAGAATTGTAAAAGATAAAGTTCAGTAAGTAGCCAAGGCCCAAAAAATCATCATGTTGAATTTGCAAGAATTTTAATTTCATCCATGGGAAGTCATTACTACATTTTATATGGGGAAATGACATAAACAATCACAGGGACAGTACTGAGGAAGGCAAGGCTGCAGAATTCACAAATAAGAAATTGTGCTCACTCAGATTAACACAATACAAAAGCTTAACTCAAAAGGGAGTGACTAGGGTTAATTAAGAGGAAGGAGTATATTAGAAAGCTCTAAAGGGTATAAAATTCTTAGAATGCAGTAAACTTAAAAGTAGAAAGTATGGAAGGATAGTTTCACAGATCCAGAGCTTTGTTTAGATTTGAGCCACTGGATGAATGAATGATAGATAGTGCTTTCACTAAAAGAGATAGTATAAAAGGAGGACTGATATAATAGGGTCAGATGAGGGGCTGCTTTGAGGAGTTTAAATTTTCTGTAGGATGTTGAAATAAAAATTTTTAGTAGGCAGTTCATCGCTGGGCTTCTGTGCTCAAGAGATATGTGTGTACAGTAAAGGACAGGGGTTGAGCATGGAACCGGGAACATAAAACAGAAGGGAAGGATGAAGGAAGAAGGTGTTGTAAAAGACTTGATAACTTTCTTTTCTCATTACCTTTTTCATCTTTATTTTTCAGGTAGAGGTTTTCCAGGATCTTGTCACTCTTCTGCTGGAACCTGCCAGCGAAAGTCGAACAGTCCCTGAGACGCGGAGTGAGGATCGAAGAAAAGACAAGAGAAAGATTCGGGAGGGCTCACAGTCAATACTGCAACCTTGAGTTTATTCAGCACACCCTATTTGTACATCATAATTGCATGGGAAACTGACAACTGCTTGCACCTGCACACGAAGAAACAACTGCTTGCACCTGCACAGGGAGCCTGTTGCTCTCTCCAGGCTCCCATCCTCCTCCCTAACAATCAGATTGCTCTCTGGAGCAACAGGTGCTTCTCAGTCGCTACAAAAGTAGCAAAGTAATTGCAAACACCCCAATGAGCAAACAATCCTTTGTTTACCCAAAGGGCGGCCATCAAGCAAAGGCTCCCAATACTCTTCCCTCTTTTTGGTCACTTTACATGTTTTTCTCTTGGTAATTTTACCATTTTTTGCCTTTGGCTCCAAGTTGATAAAATTTCTTTTCAGGAATTTCAGACACTTTCTTTGCAGCAATTCTGACTTACATTTCCAATTGATCATAAATAGGATCAGCTCCAGACAACATAAACTTAACATGTTTAACTTTCACTTGATTATCTTATCCAGCCAACACCCACATAGGCTGTACTGTAAGGAAAATAAACACTGCCAACATTTACCCTGTGCAGTTCTCTCCATTTTCACATGAAGTCAACAAACCCAGAACCTTATCTTTTCTCATATATGTCTCCCTTTCTACTGATATAGTCTATAACTTCACTGTTGCTTGTCTTGGACTATTGAACACATATTTAAACTATTTACTCCTAGTATCTCCTAATTTCAGTCCATCCTCCAAAAAGATCTCACTAAAAAGGAATCTAGTTGTCTTGAATATTTAAAACTATTTATTTCTCAACATGCCCACCTCCAACAGCCATGTGTAACATAAGATTTAATAGCACCTGTATGGCGCCTGTTTGAAGAACAATGTTGCTTATCATTCCAAGAGCTTTGAACAATAATTAAAATCAAAGATGACAGAGAGAAAGCTTTTCACAAAGATTCCATCATGTTAATTTCCCAAATCTTCCCTCACTCTCCTCTTAGTGTATATTATAAATTCTAGATTTATTTGATAAAAGAAAATATAAAGAACTTCTTGGGAGAAGTTGCTACTGTAAGGTCACTTTTTCTTGTCCATTCAAATCTCATTCATCTAAATTTGAGATTTTATATTCCAGTCATTTTCTTTCCAACATCTTTGTTTAATAAAAGTTATGTCTGATATCAATAGACTAGAAAAAGGCAAGTGGTATTTATAATAACATATATAATACAACTAGTAAATATAATAACATATCCGAACATTATTCAAATTCATTTTCTTTATGGTAAAATTTTGCTTCTCCAAACACTTCACCACACCCAACTAAGGAGTTCCCTTTAATTCTATTTTAATATGGTGTAGTAGCAGTAGTAGTAGTAGTAGTAGTAGTAGTAGTAGTAGTAGTAATATGCAAACATTTATGCTGATTCTAAATGCCTGGCATTGTCTAAAATGCTTTACATTTATTAACTCATCAATTCCCAAAGCCACTGAAGGAGGTAGTTATAATTATTGTCCTTATTTAAAAATAAGGAAACTGAGAAGTTGTAGAATTAAAAGTCATGCAGTTTATAAGATCTATCTACACAATCTGATTTCAAAGTTCATGTCCTTATCTGTTATCCAACATTGCTTCTCATAACCATGTACTATACCAAAAATCACATAATTAACAATTAAACTGATTTTATTTCTGCTACTCTTATTATTTCTTGAATACAATTCAAAATCACCTGCTTTGAATATAAATAAAGCCTAAATACTTCAGTATCATATTTTCTTTTCAGCCTCCGAAGTTTTCCTGACTGGGCCTTGGTACATGCTATTCCTAAGGACTTAGAAAATTTGCACTCAGTTTGGCTCCTAAGCTGTTGATAACTACTATCACAACCAGATATATGAAATTTGTGTGTATCTGCATTTTCTGAAAAACATGAATGACTCATTATTAGGGGGTTATCTCAATTAAATTTTCATTTTCAATAACTAATAGGTACTCAAAATGCACAAGTAAATTAAAAAACCAAAAAGCATATTATCAACTTTAATTATTTTAACTCTTAGCTTTTAAGTAGAGCATGTCTGTTTATGCCATTGATTTATAAATGTTTAATTAAAGAAAATATCACACTTTTGGTCTTTTTGCATGTCTTGTGGTCCCTAACTACAGAACCACATGACTTAATTATATTTTATAAATATTTATGCATGTTATACCTTTCCCCCCTCTCTCTTTCTCTCTTTCTATCTCTCTCCACCTCAACACACACACACACACACACACACACACACACACACACACACACACACACAGAGATAACATAGTACTTCTGATTACATAAAGAGCACATAGATGCCATATTCATCTGCATTTTACTGAGTATTTAGTGTAACATTACCTGAGGTAACCTTTCAACATAGGCTGTTTTTAGAGAAAATTTCCTTAGAGAATGTTTTTTCCTATTAACTCATTCTGTGCAATCAGTTTTATTTCAGAAAAAAAGTTAAGTGTTTCAAATATATATTATTTGTGAATTTATGTTATTTGTCTACAGAGTAGGAGAGTAGAGAAAATCACTGGGTTGGTTCTAACACTTTGTAGTTCATCCATATGTATATTTATGGTTTATTCCAAACTACATGGTTTATTCCATGTACTTCCTAATTTGATTTATGAGTTTTGAATATCTTCTGCACATTGAATCTGTCTTCAGGAAGTTTGCAATCCAATGGAAGACACTGACATAGTCGTTAGTTCAGTATTGTATCCAACACACAGGTATTTATTGTGTGTTTACAATATGCCTTGTGTTTTCCACCCACATAAACAATAAACTGTAATAAAGATTAGAAGTCTTCTGAGAAGGTCATATATTGTGAGAGAGGATGAGTTTGATACAGTGTGTAGTAACTGTACAGCAGTGAGACCGTACTGTACGAGTGTGGGTGGAAAAAGAAGAAACACCTCACAAACAAGGTTGAACTTAAAGAGTGAATCCTTATGCATATATCTTCAGAGAACTAACTCAACTTTCTTGAGCCTAGGTAAATTCATCTGGAAAGAAATGCGATTTTACCTACCAGAGATCATACAAATTCTCTTATGTATTTAAAATAAGAATTCTGCAAATTTATGAGAGAAAAAAAGAAATACAGTGAGTGATGGGCCACATAATAACATTTTGGTTATTGATAGTTGACATGTATGACAGTGGTCCCATAAGATTATAATGGAGATGAAAAATTCCTATTGTCTAAAGACACTGTAGATGTTATAATGTTGTAGTGAAACACTACTCACATGTTTGTGGTGACTCTGGTATAATCAAACTCTACTGTCAATCGTGTAACAGTAGAGCACATATAATTATGTACAGTACTTGATACTTGACAAGGATAATAAACAACTGTGTCACTGGTTTATATATTTACTCTACTATACATTCTGTTATTCTACAGTGCACTCTTTCTACTTATAAAAAAAGTTTGCTATGAAACAGTATGCTGTGTTATGTTGGCTTCATGCAAATTGTGTTTACCAGGTCTCTCTCTCTCTCTCTCTCTTTTTTAAGGCTAGGCAATCCTTGGTTGACCTCACAGATTGCAAAAATCTTGTCATCTTACAATCTCTTATTTATATATTTATTTTATTTTATACGCCTACAGCACCTGGTCTTCCTGGGTGGTCTGGTCTCTCATCCATGTACTAACCAGGCCTGACAATGCTTAGCTTCCAAGATCAGACATAATAGGGCTTGTTCAGGGTGGCATGACCATAGACTTATCATATCTCTCATTTGTAACATTTTCTCTTGCACTTGATTTAACCTCACTGACACTTAGAGCAACTTCCAATCTTATCAGCTCCATTCATGGTAAGTGCACTATACAGGGATACTACTTTTAACCTTTTATACCATATTTTTACTGTACTTTTCTATGCTTAGATACACAAATATCACTGTGTTACAATTGCCTACAGTATTTGGTACAGTAACTTGTATCCTAGGAGCAATAGGCTGTACCATATAGCCTAGACATATAATAGACTATAACATCTAGGTATGTGTAAGTGCACTCTATTATGTTTTCACAATGACAAAATCACCTAATGATATATTTCTTAGAATGTATTCCCATCATTAAGCAGCAAATGATTGTAAATTTATGGAAAATTATGGATAAGACTGACTGAGTCTTAAGAGTTGAAAAGAGAATCTAGAGCTAGACTCTGGAGATCTTCAGATACCAAAATAGTGAACTTATACCTTATGTATATATCACAGGTCACCAGTTTCAACATGGCTGCATTATTAAAAATGGAATACACTGCTTATTATATGAATATTTATCCATTTTTAAATTACATACACATGGAACAAATACATTTAATCTTACATATACTTCTCCAGAAGCTGGATAAACGGGAAGTACTTTCTAACTCATTTTATAATCTTGATACCTAAATGTCTCAAGGGAAACTATAGATCATTTTGATCAATATAAATGAGAAAATTTTAAACAAAATGTTGATGAACTGAATCTAGCAATACATTTTAAAGGATGATAAAGTTGAATTAAACCCAGAAATCTAAATTTAGTTTAACATTAAGAAAAGCAAATAATATAATTCATCACATTAAAGGATTAAAAGAGAGAAGCTATATCTGCAAGTTGATAGATAAAAAAAATATTTTATAAAATTTAACAACGCACTGATGATTAAAAAGACAAACAAACTCTTATTTGGCAAACTAGAAAAGGAAGAGACATTTTTTTAATCTTATGTAAAGTATCTATAAAATTGCCCAAGGCAAACCTCATAATAAATGGTAAAGTATTTTCTTTATAATTATGAGCCAGAGTGTGCAATACATCTTCATTTATTCAGTAATATACTAGAGATCTTGGCTAGTAATCTATGGCAAAAATAACATATAGAGAAGTGTGATTATTGAAATGAAAGGCATTAAATTGTTATTATTCTTGAGAGACAAATTGTGTATGTAAAACTTCAGTAGAATTGTGTTAGACTAGATTATTCTGTGATAACAAAGAACCACACAATTTTGGAACCATAAAAACAAAAATGTATATTTTATTCACAATATATATTTTACAAGGTAAGCAAAGAAGTGCTTATTTCATTCTCTCTGGGACCCCAGCTGATAGTGACCCAATTGAGACATAAGCTTCCATACATTCTTTTCAATATACACTTGTTGTAAGAGTGGAAACGAAAATTGAAGTTGATCACCAGCAATTATATTTTTTCTGTCCAGAAGTAGCAAGTGTCATTTGCACTCACGTTTTATTTAATTGGCGAAAGCTAGTCAAGAATATGCCTAACCTCAAATGTGGGGAGAGAGCGCAGCCCTACCATGCTTCCAGTTTGAAGAGACTGGAAGATTTGTGAACACCCATAGTGGTTAGTATTAGAATCTTCAGGTCAAATATGATGACTAATAAGAGTGTTTAACAACATTTGATAATTTTATATACATAGCAATTATGTGTTTGTATATACATATATATAGCAATTGCACATTTACTAGCAACAAATAGAAAATTTAATTTTAAAATGCTCATTTAATAGTGTATAAAATACATAGTTTCAGAAATAAATCTAACCAAAGATACAAGGCTGGACTAGACAAAATTATAACACTTTATTTAAATAAATTAAAGATTTAAATAAATACAGGGATATAATATGCCACCATGAGTCTATGTATCTGTGGATTTAATGCTATATCAGTCTATCTATATTGGCCCTTATGTTTTTTTTTTCTTCAAAAAATCTAAGAAATTGATTCAAAATTTATAGGATGAAGAAGAAAGACTCCTGGAGAAAATCAGCCTGATAGTATGATTTGTCTTATCAAATAAAGTATTAATAGAGCATGAGATTAGCACTTAGACCAGAGCTATAGAATAGAGCCTAAAAAAGATCCATATATATATATATATATATATATATATATATATATATATATATATATATAGAAATTTCACTTACAGAGTTGCTAAACCAGTATTGGAGAACATAGAGAAAAATACGGATTTCATCATAAATGATACTGAAATAAGTTATTTAATTAACAAATTAAAATTTAATGCCTACCTTACACCAAAGAGCCCTGTCCATGCTTGAACCTTGAATTATAAGACCCACTAACCTCTATCATTCATCCTTTCTTCTTCATTACTCTCTTCTCCTAGGTCATAGAATTTTCATTAATTTGGTGAACAAGGTAGCTTTTTTCCTAGAAATGACATACCAAGAGCTTTTAAAATTCTATTGCTTCTGCTGTTAATTTAAAAAGTTTATTTTGGAAAAAAATATCATCTTTAGTCTTTTCTGGATCTGCAGTTAAATCCATGCCTAGACATAGGAGAAAGAAAATGATTCAATAGTCTATTCCTAAAGTATGGAGTAGTCCACAAAAAAAATAAATAAACAAAATTAAGAATAAAACATATTGGTTACTACACACCCACAAGAAACTGGAGACATAAGCACATTGCAAAACTATTGCAATTTCCCATTGTGAGGCATCCGATTCTTGCCTTGGAGTAGGAGTATTAGAAATGGTCAAGAATAGACACATTCAAGAAATATTGTGAAGCAAGGATTACAGCAATGTAATGTAATGGGGAAATAAACAAGATTTTAAATGTTGGTTGCTGGTAGACTCACACCATTCATGATGAAAACGGATCAAGGGTAGTCATAAAGGGAAGTAGGTTTAATGGTAAAAGTGATGTTAAATGCAATCACAAACACCCAGCAAGTCTTTAGAAAGGTATAGTTGAAACCCAGAATTGAAGCTGAGATTCAAAATGAAGAAATACTGATTTACTTGATATGTTCAGTAAATATCGGCCAATCTCAGCAATGTACATGGGCCAAGACTATTGATTGAAGTTGCTGATGAACAAATCCTGCTTTTTATGGAATCTTTTCTCATCAACAGTGAGGATTATTTACACATAGTAAATCAAACAGTGCTATTCTATTTCTTTTTTTAAAAATCAGAAAGAAAATGCAGTTTGGTTGCCTCAGAGGTTGCAACAGACTAGGCATAGAGATTTTTTCAAGTTCATTCATGGTGGAGGTCTGAAAATAAATAGTCATAATGAAATAGCACTTATGGTATTTAAACATTATGATTATTAATAAAAACTGAGAGCTATGTCTATTTTATTTATTAGAATTCTATCAGAGCCTACCTCTGAATAACTTATGTTGCTCTTTAAAGAAAACCTAAATTGAGTATTTAACCAAAGAAAACAAGAACACTAATAGGAAAAGATATATGCACCACTATGTTCATTGCAGCATTATTTATAATAGCCAAGATATGGAAGCAACTCAGATGTCTATTGATATATGAATTGACAAAGAAAATGTGATATGCATACATACATACATACATTTACATAAAATGGAATATTATATGACAATAAAAATAATAAAATCATGCCTTTTGAGACAACATGGTTGGATCGAGAGGGTATTATGATAAATGAAATAAGTCAGGTAGAGAAAGACAAAGTATGGTTTCAATTATATGTGGAATCTTAGAACCCAAAACAAACAGTCAAAACAAAAACAGTTTCATAGAAACAGGCCAAAGGATTGGTTACCTGTTGGGAGAGGGTCACGGAACAAGTGAAAACAGGAGGGAAATATAGTTAATAATATTGTGATAAATTTGCACAGTGACAGAGGTTTACTAGAATTAGTGAGATGGTCGCATTGTAAGGTATAAAATGTTGAATCACTATATTGTACACATGTAACTAATATAATCAATATGATACTGTATACCATATACTTAAATTAAAAAAAAATGAAAAGAAAACCTAAACATGAGACTTTTCATCCTCACAACTGCAGCAAAACCCACAGAATTGCAGAGAGAGTCAGACCTGCAGGAGTGGGAGCAGGGAGAGAACGTTGAGAAGGAGGATTGCAGGGCAGGAAGTTGGAAAATGTTACATGAAAAAGAATTATGAAATTCCTTCTAAGGTACTTAGGTATGCATGTAGGTTTGAATTATGCCATTAAATGTACAGATTTGTCCTTATGTAGGCTTAAATCATAAGTGGAAAAAAATTATTTTAATTGAGCTATTTAGAAAACACCTCCAGCAAAATCAAAAGTAAACTATGTGGTGCATTCATTACACTTTCTAGGGCACTGTATTTTAGCAAATGCATTTTACCTTTATGATAATTATCAAACACTTATGTTTTATGGATAAAGCCCTATAGCATAATGCTCAGTCTACTTTGCATAACTATGATGATTTGCACCCCTTCTTAAAACGGCATAAATGTTTTTGTCCTTTTGCAATTGATCTTGTTCCCTGGTGGCTGGCTCAGAATATTGGGCCTGCTTCCAAAGTATTGTTGCAGGATATGAGTCATCTGATAATAATAATTTTTAAAATTGTACATTTTCTTTGATTTTTGTTTTTTTCCTACTTTCTTGCTTCAATAGCTGAATATTTCTTTAGCTAGCTTTCAGTTAATTAAAAAGCCTGTAGCAGAGTACTGGATGTGCCCACAAGAAAACCTCTAGCAAGTGCAGATGGCACTACCTCTGCACTCAGAAGCAGAAAAGCAGTTCTTTGAAACAGCTGTGGGCTGGGAGTCTCCGGGTGGGCTCTGCCTTCTGGCATGTGAATAAGAAGAGTGAATCTGATTTGAATCTCCTGTGCTCAGATCAATTAAAGCTATGTAAACAGCTTTCCAGCTGTAGGAGTGTGTTCAAAATCTTCTCTCTGTAGCCATAATTTTTCAGTTGAAGTCATGTGCTACTTGGAATAATGTATGTACTACATATTACCCAGAAAGCTGTAGCTACATGTATGTATAGAAGATGTAGATACTGGAGAAAGAAGAATCAGTGGTACCCCAGATGTTTTCTAAGAGCTCCCACTTGATCTCTATATTATCTTAAAATGTGGGGTTGTATCTTTAAGCATTTTTCTCTCCAGATGCTCATATACCAGAATTAGGCAAGATTTGAGCATACATAGCTTAATTGCAACCAGCTTCTATCTTACCATATTGTATAAGCAATAAGTATTGATTGGATGTAAATGTATTCAATATTCCCCCACCCTCAGTTCTAAACATAAAGAATCAAATTACTAAGGGGCACAGAGTTCAGTTTCCTTATTGTGAGCATGAGGAATCTAGCTATAAAAGCAAGTAGAAATCAATGACACCATGATATTCTCAAGGGCTTGTTGGAGGAAGACGTGTCTCAACCCAATCAAAGAATGCATAACATTTTGAGGTAATCTCCATAAAGCAGTGATTGAATCACCTGTTTGGATATTACTTTTAAATTAGTGACAAATCATATTATAATTTGGAGATTGTTCTTGTGATGATTTAATCACTATATAGGCACATTACCACCCCACCTTAGAAACCAGGCAATGAACAATTATTGCATTAACAGAGAATAAGATGAAATGAGATGGTCTCAAATATATGGGACCAAGAGCCATCCCCAATCAATTACCTTTTACGCTTATCCTTAACTCTCTATGTAATCTAGCTAGATTTGTTATTCTAGTTATTATGGTAGAAAGGGAGAATTCTTTGGGAGCAAAGGATACAGGGAAGGGTGAAGCTCTTATCTCACAGAGCATGGTTTAAATACACTCTGTATAATAAATAATTAAGAAATTAATAGCAGCAAAATGTATTCATATCTAAAAGAACCATCTTCTGCTGACAGAGTATATTATACTTCATTTAGGAGCCAACACCGCATTTATCTATCACTATAATAAGAAAACTGCAACAGCTTTTCTACCTAATTACAATTATGTTGCTTTTTATTCAAGAACCAAAAACAAGTATTGTTTTTAAAATGCCTTTTTTTACCACCTAAATTAGGAATGCCTTATGATACAAGTTACTATGTCAATTTTTAAAATGGAAATGCAATCAGGATTTAGATAACAAATGAGTAAAATCACATGATCCTTACAGATGTTAGCAGAAAGCACCTTACTGAAGCCCAGATGCTCATCTCATTTATATGTTATATTACAGCTTTGTATTTAAGAGACTTAAATAAGAGGTGAAAAATCCATGAGCCATTTAAGATATAAGCAAATTAAGTAACTAATGTCCAAGAAATGTTTCTTACTTGTGGGTATAATAAAGCTACCCAGGAAATGCCACTATAAAAGGTATCATTTATCTTGAATCAAACAAAAATTTCTTTAGCAAGAAGATCAGACGATAATTTTTTTTTCAAACGAACAACTAGTTTTTAAAAAACATTGCCATAAGAAAAGATGAAATATTGCCATTTGCGACAACATGGATGGACCTTGAGATAATCATGCTAAGCAAAATAAGCCAGAGACAAAAAGTTGAAATCACATGACATCACTTATTTGTGGGATATAAACCTAAAAGCAACAAATGAACAGGACAAACAAACAGAGACTCCTGGACATGGACTATAGACTAGTGGTTACTAGAGGGTAGGAGATGGGGGGAATGGGGAGGTAGACAGGGTAAAGGGGGTCAAATATATGGTGACAGAAAGAAATCTAACTATGAGAGATGAACACACAGTGTAGGTATGCATATGCATTACTGTTAACATGTACAACTGAAACTTATTAGATTTTTTTAACCAATATCACAATAAAAAGAAAAATAAATTAATTTTTAAATAAATAAGTAAGTAAGTAAATAAATAAATAAATAAAAAGACTTTGTCTATTCCAATGGGTTGTTAAGTAAGAATTTTCTTAGTGATTTTCTTTACCATTTGGAACAAATTTTCTCAATGACACCATGAGGTTCTGTAACAAATACCCTTATTTTCCTTTTATGTTCAAAGTAGACTGACTGCCTGGCTAGATGTACTTCCAATCAATTATTAGGTCAGTAAGTCAAGTCTTACGATTTTAAGTCTGGCTCATACATGTTTTTTGATTTTTTAAAGTTTGTTATGATTGTATTAATTTAGATTCATAGAAATAAAAGCAGAATGGTCAATCCTGAGATAATACATTTATGAATAGATTTTATTTCAAATCCTAAAAGTTTCTAAGGATATTTAAAGCTAAATCTATACATTAAAATTAGATGAATATTCTGCATTTTCTGATTAATAAATTTCCCTAGGTTATCCATGTTTATAACTCACTGTCAGAATGCTGACACCATGTTCATGCCTTTTCAGGCAAAGGGAGGGATTCCTAAAAACTAGCAGTGGTCTGGTGCATAAAATTTGCCCTTGACAAGTGGGTGATCACTGTGGGAAGGTGAGAGTATGGGGAGCTGACCAGGGTACAAAGGATGAGTTGAAGATGAGAACACCAACTCATAAAGCTTCTGGACCTGGGGAAAGAATCACACATGTTTTCAGATTCTACATTAAAAACAAAGTATAGATACTAATTTCAACAGGGGTTGTTTTAGTACAATTTCCAAACTAGCTCAAAGCAGACCAGAGTAATAACAATGGCAAGGATCCTTAATCTTCGCTTCAGGGTGTGTGTGTGTGTGTGTGTGTGTGTGTGTGTGTGTGTGTGTGTGTGTTGAGGGAAAGAATTCTGAGCTTTGATTAGTTTTACAAAGAGAACTGCTACCACCCTCACCACCATATACCTCTAAATGGTCTATGGATCATTATCTAAAATGATATATCTTTTTTGATATAATAAGGAGAGCATAGCTGGAGTCAGACAGAACTTGCTTTGCCGCTGACTCCACTGTTTGTTAGTGCTAGAAAACTGAGCTAATCACTTTAGCTCAGAGTCTCTAGTGCAGAGGTTGCTAGCACCTAGGGTGTCTGTGAGTATTACAGTAAAAGGAGCATCCACCTTCCTCAGGCTGAGGCGAGCCCATGGCAAGCACAGGATGGGGTTCAGCTCCTTGTGGTTCTGTGACTTTCTGTAGGATACAATCTACACACTCCTTATTAATAACATGGGAATAATTTATTCAAAACACCTTTTCTAGTGGGCTCAGTCTTAAGCACTGAGAAGGCATATGTTAACAAAGCACACACACACACACAAAATCCTTGTTCTCTTGGAGTTTATACTCTGGGTTATGGCAGTTGGTTGGGTGTGGGGTGGCAGAGAGATGACAGTTAATGAAATATAACATTTAAAGGATGTCCTGAAAAATCAAAGAGAGAGAGAGAGAGAGAGAGAGAGAGAGAGAGAGAGAGAGAGAATGTATATAATTGATTGACATTTGCTTTGGCATATAATAGGGACTTAGATGGGGTTTTATATTTTGAAACTATAATATGGAATGTTGTTGGAAAAAAAGTGTTTCAATTCTAGGAAGTTCAAAGTATTCTCATATGTCACTACATTGCAAGTAGTTTTCCAATCATTAAAAGGCACCCTGCTTTAAATCATAGCCTACAAACAATTCAAAATGACAGTTTTTACCCTTCATGCTTACTTCAAAGTGCCCAAGGAAAGATCTGAGTGTCTGGAGTTAGCTAGCCCCACCATAGGAAATAGGATTCTGTATCTGTGTACACAAAAGAGGCAAGGACTCAGATTCTAAAAAGTTCCTTTCTTGAGTCCCATTGACAGCACATCCAGGCTGGTAGGTTTAATGTCTTCTGGGATAAGCAATCTCCGTGACAAACCATTTGTCATCCTAGTAAGCCAAGGAGATATTTAATAGAGTTGTCAATCATTTTTGGAAGAGAAGAGAAAAAAAAAAGAGAGAGAGAGAGAAGTGGATGAGAGAAAGAACTTGTTCACTTTGCCCTGAAACCATTATGTTCTCTTTGAGACTGAAATCCTAGCCCTGCTGTGTGATACAAATTTGCCTGCTAGCAACTTTTACAGGCTGAGATGACTACTCATTTCTTACTTTTTAAAACAAAAAAGTAGGTGAGATAGTCATTATTTCTATTTCCATTTTTCCTGGAAGCTCTTGAAAAAGAAATCCTCCTTGGAGACTCATATAGGGTTAATTAAGCCACAAACTTTGCTATATTGCTGAGCCACATTTGGAAGAAAAGAAAACAAGAAAAAAACATATCTGTCCCATTACAGAGCTAGCTTCTATCTTGGAACTGTAAGTGTAACTTGACCCCTTCCTGGGAAGGAAACGAACATTACTGCACTTATCCTGGCACATTTAAGGTGGAGATATTCTGTTCACAAAATGAGGCTTCATAACTATCTCCATTTGCTGTCCAAATCCCAGAGCAACAATAAAATTATGATTATAGATGTGCATGGGTCATTCTGCTGACACTCTGACTTCCCAGCATGGCTGGCTGCGTATTTTCCCTGCATAGTAATAAGATCCCCACTTGCATCTACTAGTGCAAATATATCTTTTATAATGCAGAATTTTCTATTTCTGTCATAACCATTGTTATTTTGTACTGTCTTTAAAACCTTCTAAAACCTGGCTGTTCTAAGCTCTTCTCTAACTGTTTATTCAGTTAATTAAAAAAAAAAAACTACTTAGTCCTTACCTACTATGGGCAAGACACTATGGAAGATAAATGAATAAACATGATCTCTAGCCTAGAAAAACTTTTAACCTTTCCTTTTCTGTTCAACATTTTAGAATTTTGCCAAAATTCTAATTGTCTATTGCTCATAAGAGGTGAAGTACAATCTGATATCAGACTTGTGAAAACATATGGTGACATTTTTCTATGTTCTCATAAAGAATTTCATTGCAGTTATACTTTTATAAATCAAAATTAATTGACTATTTAAACTACATTATTTTGCTATGGTTTTTCTATAATTTGGGTACAGCGAACTATCTAAATTTCTCGTGGGAGCTTTAATTTTTGAACCACATTAGTGAAGCCACATACAAAGTTAAATCTTCTGTTTGCTGTTGGTTTATTTGAAAGGTATAAATGTTTAGCTTCCTAAATAAAGATTTGCTTATTTACCCAACAAGATATATTGAGGCTTTATAATATGTTAGGAAGCTTGCTAGGGGCTGCAGATACAAAAATGTTAAACCTTTAAAGAAGTTTCATAGTGTGTGTGTTGAGAGTATTCTTTTTTTCTTGAGATCAAGTTAAAATATAGAAAAATCATTTAAAATAAGTTTGTATTAGACTTTATTTAAAAACTCTTCATGAAATGGCCCTAATTACTCTTTGAATTCCTATGTCCAGCCATAAACATTTACATACCTTATTTCACTCAGATTCAGCCACTTGCCATTCTCTGCACTCACCACGTGGTCCCACCATGTACTTGTTTTCTATCTTCCCTAGCAATGGCCTTTCCCTTTTCCAGCATTTATAGTTCTTTATTCATCCATCCATCAAAGTCCTTCTGCAATTCTCCTCCTCTATAATATTTTACTAAGTAATTTTGTTGGAAAGAATCTTCACCTCATGTAATTGTTCATAGTACTTGGTCTGAAGCTCTTATGACAATATCCACTTCAACCATTTAGTAGCCTTATTCATACTAGCTGTCATCTCTACTAGATGATATAGTCTCTCAAATAGGAGTGATGTATGAACCATTCAGAATAGCTCCTTGATTTGGGAAGTACTCAATAAATATTTCCTGAAGGAATTGATGATACAATGTGCAATCAAAACAGGATTTCTTAAACATTAGTGTGCATTAAGAATCACCTGGAGAGACTATAAAACAAAAATTTCAGAGCCCCACACAGATTCAAATTCAGTAGGTCTAGAGTGAGATGCAATATGCTGATAATGCAGGTCTATGAGACACTGAGTAAAACACCCCTACACCCACACACAGTATTTGGGATGGATTTAGCTTCATAACATTTTTCTTGAGGAGAATATAAACTATATTGACAAGCCCCATCTTAGCAAAAACTTAATTTAAGAAGGATAACAGCAAAAATAAAAGCATTGAGGTGGAAGAAATAAAATGTTTGCTTTATTGTATGTAATGTGGTGCTCTCTGGGAAGCATGTAGAAGAATAAAATAGTCTTCTCCTTACACATGTAGGAGAAACAAAATTTAAGTTTCTCAACTTGGCCTGTGAATTAAACTGACATAAGAAAAATTTAGAGGAGAAAAGCATACTGACTTATTTGTTTTACGTGACATGGGAGCAGTCATGAGGAAATGAAGAATCAAATACATGCCAAAACCTAAATGTTTTTATATTAGAGTGAACAAAAAGAAGCACTAGTGAAAAAGTCACAAAACTATGTGGAGAGGCTAAAGAAAGATAAAAACTATTTGAACAAGGTCTGCTTGTACAGAATTCTTTCAGCTTTGACTCCTCATAAAAGAATGTTACTTTTTTCCTGGTACAGAAATAGTATCATTTAAATGGAGCTTTTATCTCTGGTTTTCAGGAACAAAAGGGAATACCCATAAAATAATCTTGGTGCATCTTGTGTTTTTCCAGTAATGGTAGCTCAAGATAATTCTTATGCCAAAATGGCATATTTTGGGGTGGAATATTCTGCCACCCTTCACACACTTTTGTTACAGTATAAATTCTTCATTGCCATGTATTATTCTTGCCATTCTGAACCTGTCCAAAGGATATTAATACACTGTGTTAATTATCATGAATACAAGAGTAAGCAAGTAATTACATATTGTGATGTAACAGAAAATAAATTTAAAATATTAAAAAAATATTTTAGAAAAAAAATAAATGAATCAGATATACAGAAATACATTGAATAATTGAAAAGATATATATCCAGTTCTCACATAAACTGTCATAAAGTTGATCTTCATGTCAACTGAGCTGAAATTATTCATGCTTTTTTTATAATAAGTGAGCAAAGATGGCTGATGTCTGAGGAATAGAAAGTAACTTAAAGATCAAATAGATTTTCCAAGCTCACAAAAATCATTGTTTAATTATTGGCTGAAGTTAGAAAGGAAAGCAGGAAGTTGCTTTTCTTCATAAAGATGCCATTGACATTGAAATATGATGAATAAGTAAAGGGCAAAAGAGAGAATGACTTGGGAGACCAATATACTGTTGATGAGTGCTGTGTGTGCATTCACTTCAACAGCCTTTTAGCATTTACACTGACAGCCTTTATTAATAAATGGTGTGCTATTTACCTTTGAAGCCACCGTGATGCTGTTCCCATGGCCAGAACATAATTCATATGTTATAAGGTTCATTGCATTTATATGTTCAATAGCTTGTTATAATTGAAATATTGGAAATGTTAATCTGGCAGGCAATTTCTTACTGGCATTTTCTTGCTATCTTTGATAATTATTGAAGTTTAATATCTTTTTGACAGATTTGAGATGGCTTTTTTCTATTTGTAATACCACAATTCTGGACAATGATTACTTAGTAATTAATGCTGCTGCCATCTGTTCTTGTTTTTATATTTGTCAGAAGAAAATGGAAACCCTTTACTCCTTATTGGAGTAAAACCAATTGTGTATCACAAAGGAACAAGCTTCGTCTTTTGGTTTATAGTGGCCACTATCTGTGGTGTGGTCACTTTGAAGAAGGCAGTACCTGCTAGAGGCAAAGTTGACCCTGGGTTCTTGCCTCTCTGGGCATGTGAGGGGGGCGGGCTAGTCTTACATGTCCCGATAAAAATAGACTATAAGAGGCAACCCAAGGGAAGAACCATCAGAAAAGCAGAAGCTTTGATTAAAGGAAAAGGAAGAGACAGAATTGGTCATTCTGAGAAAAATATAATGTATATTCAGATGATTGTACAGCAGAAAGCCCTTGAAATACTATTTGAATTTACCAAGGTGGTAATAGAGATTTTAGTATATTAAAAACTCTAGTAATGACTAAAAATAATTTTAAGTTTATAAGACAAAGCAATACTACCTTTTAGCACCTGAAAGACTACATAGTACCATAGAGAAAACTTTTCTCTATTACCAAAATTATCAGCTTGCCTTGAAAAAAAGCACGAAGGTAGAACATTTTTCACTGGAACCAAGAAACCAGAGGATACATTTTATTCAGGTGCCTTCATCATGGCCTTCATCTGTGGTTGCTCGGTTGTATGATAGTTACATGTCCATTTTACTTTAAAAATTGCAAACTTTTTTCCAGAGAGGTTGTACCATTTCATATTCTCAACTTAAAAATAGTGATTGAGCTTCACCACATTTTCATTGGCATTCAATTGGTGTTATAATTATTTACTCTAATCATTTTGACAGGTATACAGTGATATCTCATTGTTGCATTAATTTTCATTTACCTAATGGTTAATAATGTTGAACATATTTTCAAATGATTTGCCATTCTGTATATCCTCTTCAGTGAAATGTTTCTTCATATCTTTTACCAAGTTTCAAATTAGATTATTTTCTTCATTTTTTTCTTGATAGTTGAGTTTAAAAAACATTTTATGTATTGTAGATATTAGTCCTTTGTTGGATACATGATTATTTGATTTGCAGATATTTTCTTCCATTTTGTATTCTGTCCTTTCATCATTTTAGAATGATCTTTGGTGGAGCAAAATTATAAATTTTGATCATATTCAATTTATCTTTTTCTTTTATGGGTTGTGGTATCAGTACCAAGTCTAATACTTTGCCTACTAGATCAAAAAATTTTTCTCCTATTTTATAGTTTCACGTTTTATTTTGATTCAGTTTGAGTTAATGTTTGTACAAGGTGTGAGACTTAGATCAATATTTTGTTGTTGTTGTTTATACATGTTTAATTTCTCTAGTAGTATCACTTGCTAAAAAAATATATTTCCTCCATTAAATTACTTTTGCACTTTTGTCAAAAACAGTTGGGCATGTCTGTATGAGTCTATTTTGGGGCGCTGTATTTTGTTTCATTGATCTATGTGTCTACCAACGTGTCTGCCAATACCACAGAGCTTAGATCATGAAAAAGTGTTAAATTTTGTTGAATGCTTTTTCTACATTGACTGATATAATCAAGAATTTTTTTCTTATTAATCTGATGAATTATATTGCTTGATTTTTAAAAATTGAACCAGTCTTGTTTCCTTCGTTATAGTATAAAATTCTTTTTATATATTGCTGAATTCTATTTACTAGTATTTGATAAAGACTTTTGCATCTAAATTCATAAGGAATTGCTTTTTTCTTTTCCATTTTATACCATCCTGTCTGGGTTTGGTATCAGAGTAATTCTAGTTTCATAAAATGAATTAGGATGCATGCCATCCAGTTCTATTTTCTGAGAAGGATTGTATATATTTGATGTTAATTATTTTTTAAATGTTCTGTTAAATTCTCTAATAAAACCATTTGGGCCTAGATATTTCTTCTTTAAAGATAGTTTTTAAACTGCGAATTCAATTTTCATAATTGTTATATAGCTATTCAAATTGTATAAATTTCATATTTGGTGAGTAGTGATAGACTTCTTTTCTTTGTCAGACTTATTAGAAGTTTAACAATTTTATCTTTTTCAGAATATAGCTTTTTCATTAATTTTCTTTATTGTTTTAGTTTTATTGTGTTTTGCTCTTATGTTTATTATATCCTTTCTTTTGTTTTCTTTGGGTTTGCTTTGCTCTTATTTTCTAAGTTCTCAATATGAGAGTTTATATTTATATTATTAATTTGAGACATTTTGTTCTTTCTAATGTATGCATTTAGGGTTTAAAAGGCAGTATTGCTTTAGCTGAGAGAGAGGTGCTGATGTTTCCAACTATAACTGCTATAACTGTAGATCTATCTTTATCCCATTTCAGTTCTTTCAGGTATTTTTTCACATATTTTGTAGCTCTATTTTTTGGTATATATACACTCAAGATTCTAAAGTATTTTTAGTATATTGACCCTTTTACAATTATATAATACACATATCTGTCTCCAGTAATTTTCTTTGCTTTTAAGTCTACTTTAACTGATACAAATTTAGCCGCTCTGCTTTCTTTTTATTAAAATTTGCATTACACACACACACACACACACACGTATTTTCAGTGTTTTTTACTTTAAATCTGTCTATAGCATTGAATTTCAAGTATGTTTCTTATAGACAGCAAATAGTTTGGTTATATTTTTTAAACATTCCATCAACCTTTTTTTATTTAGTGTATTTAGATAATTTAAGCTTAAAGTAGTTCCTGATTTTTTAGGGATTAAGTTTGTTATTTTATTTTTTGTTTTCTGTTTTTTTCCCTTTTATTATTTCTCTGTTTTTTCTGATTCCCAGTGGCTTACCAGAACATATATTTAGAATTATATTTGATTTATTTATAATAATTTTTAGTATAGTTATTTGTACAACTTTTCTAGTGGTTGATCTACATATCTCATTATATATATGTAACTTACAACAGTCAACTGGTGTTGTCATTTAACCAGCATGAGTGATGTTGAAATCATACATATATTGATGTCACTTATCTTCTCCTGTTTATAATTAACTTAAATATCTTCTCTACATACATCTGGAACCACACTGGACAATGTTATAATTTTCCTTTACCCATAAAACATAATTTAGAAAGCTTAAGGAGAAATAATCTATTGCATTTACCCATATTTTTGCTTATTGTCTGTTTTTTTTCCCTGATGTTCCAAGGTTTTAAAAATAGCACTATTCTTCAAAAGAAATAACCCATTAAACCTGCAGTTCTCAAGATTTAGCTTGCATAAAACTATGGAACTTTTTAAAATTCAGATTTCTGGTCTCCACTTCCAGAAATTCTATAGGTCTGGGTTTTTGTAGGCCTAGTGCTTAAAATTTTGCTTATAAATAAGCATCCTAGTGATTATGATGAAGTGGCTAGAGCTCCACTGAGGAAACAATATAAGACCCATTTTAAATTGTTTTACATTTCCAAACCAAGACTTTGGGACAAGACGTGACAGTAGCAGATAAGTTCTAATATAGAAAATGGGTTTTGGGGTTTGGGGAACAATGTAAAATGATAATCAGTTTCTTACTGAAACTATTATTATTGAAAATATTTCTTTAAGAAAAATAACATTGTTGTTAATTGATTCAATAGAAAAAATTTTAATAGCCATTTTAATTTTTAAAAAGCAAAAGTGTGATTTTGTCACAAATATTGATTAAAATAAAGATTTTAAAACATATAATTGTCATGTTCAAGACACTCTAAGAATGTGTGAATATAACAATTACCACAGTCAGTGTTACATAAAAGCCCCTGTGAGGAAATTTGGTCAACACATCCCTCAACGTCCTGCATTTACCAAGGCACTCTTGGCAGTGAAAGATACCAAAGATTGGCAGGTAAATCACTCCTGATTTTGTTTTCCTGGGACTGGAATATTGTAGCATATTCAGAAGGTCCAATAAAAGCTTTATACAACAATTCAAGAAATTTAACTTCTTGGGTGTATTTTCTTAAAAGAAACATCTGAATTGCCTCTCATTTCTCTTTCTGTCAGACCTGCTCTGAATTTTGGCAAGAAGACATCAGGAAAAGGATTGCTGGTCACTTCAATAGCAGAATGCACCAAAGATCTCCAGGGGTGCAGATTTTAATAATTAAATAGATACTTACTGAGTTCCTACAAGGTGGAAGTGGAGTATATTATAGACAACATCAGGGATACCAAAACCATGAACTTTGAGGGCATCCAGTTCAAAAAGGAGAACTAATGAAAGTGCTATGCGACAGGATAAAGAATATAATAGTCATTATTGTTACAGCTAAGTGCTATGACCATCAAAAAAAAAAAAAAAGGGGAGGAAGGGCAGATGACTTCCACTGAGGATATTAAGAAAACTTCCATGAATTCAGTGGCAGTTTTTTTTTCAAGGACTTTTAATCATGGTAGAGATGGTGAGAATATAGATAAGAGGGGAAAAAGCTAGCATTTTCTGAGCACCTCCTCTAGGCCAACTGTACAAAGCACTTTGCTTATATAAAAACAGATGAAAATGAGGGCATGATTAGAGGATGGATGGGAAAGATGAATAGTTAAGTTCAGATGGAGTACACATCTTATGAAAGAGATTTACTGATAAATTAAATTTGAAAGCATTTTAGGGGTAATTCATAGAATATTTTGAAATCTGAACTAAAAATCCATTCTGTATTAACTTTAATATGACAGCAAAGTATAGAATTGATTGAAAAAAAAAACTGAGTGGTGAGGAGAGTGGTTAGCAATGTGGCTATAATTATTGTCCTCAATAAGGAGAGGTAGGGGCAATGGGAATGGAGAAATTAAGTAAGATAGATAAATATGGAAAGTAAAGATAATAGTGTCATAAGTATATTATTATTTTTACATACATGCCATGACTGATCCTATAATTTAGAAGGAGAGTCAGGGAGAATTTGAAGATATGTATACAGAATACTCTGGAGTCCTGGCAATTCAGAGTAAATGAACAGTTATTTGACATCTTTTAAAGACATCTTAACCAAAAGATTAACAAATCAAGGTTATTAAACTAATGAGCTAATGGGCACCTCTCTTAGGTATCTGTTTTAATAATACTGACATAGATCCTATAGCTAGAAAGACTTCTGCCATTCTTACTTCTTGGAAGGAATTTATATGTTGACAACCAAAATTAAAAATACTCTAAAGTTTCTCCTAACAATTTTAATAAAGATAGCATTTTAATGTCATTTTGTCAACAACTTTATAGTCTGGATGTTTTTAAACATCAACTTTCCTTTAAACTGTTATAAATAGAACATGTATTCACTACATTATATTTGCCAAATATAAACAGATAAAGTGAAGAGGAAGAAAAATTAATTCTGTTACCCAGAAAAATAAACAAAAAAACCAAAACAAAAACACTGTGGACATCTTGTGTGCATACCTTCATGTTTTTTTTCCTGCACATATGAATCCATTTTAGTTCTTGGTCCATTATGACCTGTAGATCTCCCTCTTACCACAGTTACCCATAGATTTTCCACATTTTAAATTATATCATTTTTTAAAACCAATTCATTTATACATTCATACTTTTTAAATTTTTTGGATCCTAACAGAGAAAACAGAAAGTTTCAAACTATAAAAAATCTTCCGGGCCTATAGCCTATCAATTAGAATGCTATATTATAAGTCAAAATGCAATTATTTAACATGCAAAGTACACAGATGCCAAGTTAAATAATTCCATTTTTATAACTCATTCATTAAGTTATAAAAATTCCATTTTATAATTTAAATCTCTAAAATATAAATTATTTATAAGAAAAAATATATAAAACTGTGTTTTAAAACCTTGCCAAAATTTCCTGCTGTGTTAATAATGTGTTCTTTGACAATGTTGTTTCTTAAAGAACAAACATTTGCTATAAGCTTAAACTTACAAATTATTATCTCTATATTATAAGTAAATGTAAATCTTTTTATTGGAGTGATGAGTTTAGATTTATCCTAGTTCAGCGAACAAAACCAAACAAATATGGGAAAATAACTTTCTTTGCCATAAAGAGATTTAAATGGAACAAGTAAGAAACAATCTATTTCAGGAAAAATATAGATGGCTGCTTATGCGAATGTATGCTGTTAATTTTTTAGTATTTTCAGAAAGAAGAGTCTGAAGACAAAGAGTAAATAGTACTGTAATTCTTTAGGAGTCGACTATGAAATCATATCGTCATTGTAATTTTACCCTAAGTTGACACATGCATAACTGAGTTATAAGAAATTTTATGCTAAATGAAACTCAAGACTCTGGGGTCATGCAATGACAGTACATACAATCTAAACTAAGAGAAATGGTGTCTTCTCCAAAGGAACATGCTAATTAATGGTGAAGTTTAAGAGCACGGTTACATATTTTTATTGTTGAGGTATAATTGACATATACAATTACATGAGTTTCAGATATACAACATAACACTTCGATATTTGTATATATTGCAAAATGAACATCATAGTAAGTCTAGCTAACATTCGTCACCAAGTAACATATATTTAAAACAAGCACCAAACAGATAAGATCTATCTTTTTTTTTCTACGAGGATGATTTTAAATAGTGTGTGTGTATTATTTTCAGATGACTATATCTGGAGTTGAAATCTTTCTATTATTTACCCTAACACTATGGTCTAGGAGTCTTTGCTAAGGCGCAGCTGCCCCTTCTAGAGCAGATGAGAGAAACTCACCAGATTACCAGATTCAGCAATTTACCTCCTGTACATGTTTATGCTTCTGTCACTTGTGCACATCTTATTTACTTAGTTAATCATGCAATCCATAAATTTATATTAAATACTAATTACCTGGAACTGGGTTTGGTGTTAGAGAGATGCAGTCAAGAAAATACTCTCAAATTTCTCCTCACCCAAAAGAGTCCTTTATTTCCTTAAATATTCATACCTTTGTGATGGCAAATTCCACTGTTATTTTTATATAACAGCTGTTTGTTCCTGGAAATAAGTCTCTAGGTTTACTGAACTTAATATTTTTTTAAAAAATCTCTAATGCTATTGCTCATTTAGCCCAGCCACATCTTCTGGTACATGTAGAGACTAACCATCTAGGGAAATGTTACATAGTATTGAAGCTACACAATGCAAATAAATGTTCACAACATTTTGTGGACTAACTTAATTTCCATTTGTTTCCAGATCATTCTTACACTTTATTTTAAATCAAATGCTGAGAGGACTACAAAAATAATGAAGGATCAGACTTTGTTATCTAGGAGACTGTAGTCTGAATGAAGACACAGATAAGTAATTTGAACTGAGACATATTTGTAAATGCTAGTTCATAGATCATTGATTCTTACTTTTGGAGTCATGGAATTTTTGAGATTCTGATAAAAAGTAGGTATTTGCAAAAATACATATATCCATAAAATTGTGAATATTATTTAACATTCTGTCAATGAGACTTTGAATCTCATTCATGATCCTGCATTAGAAGAACTAGAGAAGTGCTAAAGGAACATGATAACCAGACAAATTTCATTGGGAGACTATGCAAAGGTTTTCTAATGAAAAAGAGTTAACATGATCTTAGGAAAATTTTAAATTTTACTCAGGCACATATTGGAAGTAGCAGAATGTATTTAGGTCATATTTATTAAAAATAACTGAATCTCCATATACTGTAAGGTACAAGGGAGTATATTATGAGAGAAAATATCTCAAACTTCAGGTAGAAGCCATATTTGAATGACAGCTGCTAACATGTCTTTGGAGCCACTGAAGGAACTTCAGCTAGGACTAAGCTAAACAAATTTGTATCAGGGAGAACCATCCGTGAAAGCAAAGTAGAAGAAAGATGAACATGGAAAGGGAGCAAGTGATGAGGTAGGTAGCTACTGCAATAGTCAAAGTGAGTAACAAAGACATCCTGCTAGGAAGTGATAATGATGATGAAAAGGACGTTGCTGTGGGGGCAGTATTAAGAACAACTACCAATATAAGTACATTTCTGTCATATGAACAAGCAAAGACCATTGCAATAAAAGAAATTATATCTATATAAAGCAATTCAGAATAAAATGTCCTCACCTGGCTTTTTTGAAAATAAATACTGTAAGGCATGACAGCTATATAGTTTTGGTCCATCATAATATTATCTTTAATATAAGAGAGATATTACAATATAAATGGGTAACTATTTTAAGTGGTAAATTCCAATATGTATGCATTAAGTTTAAAGTCAACTGAAAGAATAAGTCAGAAAACATCATAAAGAAAACCCTTAAGAGATGGACTTATATTTAAATTATGTTTTTGCTAAATGTCCATCATGGAGCCAAAAGTTCAAGGTCCTTTTCCAGAGGGAAAAAAAAATAAAGACTATTTCCTAAAGAATGAATTCAGAAACACTCCATTTTCTCTCCATGCTCATTCTGGAAAATCCAATTCATTTCATTTAAGAAAATTATTACTTTACTAGACATTATAGTGATCACTTCATAATATATATAAATGTTGGATTACAATGCTGTATAGCTGAAACTAATATAATACTGTATGTCAACTATAATTAAAAATAATTTTTAAAAATAAATTAAGCTAAAAAATTATTACTGTCTAAAATATGTAAGGCATTATGTTTGGTGGGAACAAGGCAGGTAGAAAACTAAATGAGTGAAATATAGTTTCAGTATAAAAATCTAACAGGGAAAAATGATGACAAAGATAAAAACGTGATGATAAGATGAGGAAAGATTTCAAAGCAGTGTTTTCCAACTTTGATAGCATGTTGGAAACATCTGAGATCTTTAAGAAATGTTTGTATCTGTTTTCCACCTCCAGAGATACTGACCTAATAGGCATAGGTTGTAGACCAGACATCAAGATTTTCTAAATCTTACTGTACCTTTTAAATTATGAAATAGTTGATATCTAAGGTAAGCCTTTATGGATGGATAAATCTTGAGAGGTAGAGATAGAGGTGAAGACAGAAAGAAATTTGCGAAGGAACAAAAGCAAGAATGCCTTAGGTCGCAAGAGTTAAATGAACATTTAAGGAAGGGCTATATTATGAAGTGCTTGATAGAATAAACAATGCAGAACTAAGAACACCTAAAAAGACTCAGGATACCCAGATTCAAGTCCTGAATGTTCCTCTTACTGGTTTTATGAATTTAGACCATTCATCTAACTTCCAAGTACTGATTTACTCACCTATAAAACAGACATAATAGCTATGTATACAATTAAATATCTGTGTTTGTGCATTAGGTAAGAATTCATAATTTACAAATACATTTTTACCAAAATGATGCAATCTATTTAGGGAGCTATCAACAACAGTGTTATAATTCAATTAACCATGGAGAAGAAAGTATTAGATTTTCTTATCTTTGTAGCGTTAGTACCAGTAGAGGACCTGGAATGTGACAGCCTTGGCAATACTTTTTGGTTAAGTTGAATATAGGAACTTGGCCATTTAGCGCTTTTCATAAATAATTATTTCCATTTTCTCATTTAAAATAGCATTGTCTTAGAATATTCAGAAGTAAACTTGTTTTTGTGCCTATTACCTTCTAATAAACATTTGTCACCTGAACACACAATTACAAATCTATACATCATCTTCCTCCCACCCACCTACACACACATCTATATCATGTGACTTCAGCATTTTCAATCAATTTTGATCTATTTTATTCTCATCTATTCAATTCTACTTCATTTCATTATATAACATTGTTTTTTAGTAAAAAGGCAAAATAATTCACAAAATTCGTTTTATGATTCTCCAGTGGGTCATGGGTGACTCAATGGGCCACTCACTCTAAATCTAGTGGGTCTCTCAAACCTGCAGTTTGAGAAAGATTTCTCTATAAATCACAATGTGCCCTTTGGTAGAAAACATTCATACCTCAAGAAACCAAGGTTCTTTACCTCTGAAATCTCTGCCTACCAGACAGGAGGCAGTTATGATATTCCTTTTCCCCATTAAAATAGTATTATAGTTACAAATGTTAATAAAATTGGAGCATTGCTGGATTCTGAGCATTGCCAGAGGGTTTTTAGAACTGAATCTGATGTTCATATGAAAGAGATGCTAGTGTTTGACTATTTCACCTTGCAGTGATGAGAGGAGTTTGAATAAACCCAAGCATGTTGAAAAAAATCATCCAGTTGTCTTTAAAAAACGTGGCTGATTCCTCTAAAATGAGATTTTTCTGTACCTGACTGGAGTAAAATGCCGGGTTGATGGAAGAGTATTAATATTCCATATGCCATACTTGTGAAAAGCCTCAAGCACTTTGCTGATTTTAAGAGAAGGCATTTGCTTTGAAATACAGATCAACCACTTTTATAAAAATATTTTATTTTGCCACTTTAGAAATATCACAGAGTTGGATCTTAATCTCTTGTAATTTTGTTTGTTTGTTTTGTTTTAATTAGGCTGAGGCAGATCTTGCCTATATCTCCTTTTCCTTGAGGTGTCTGTGGTGAACTATCAGTGAACTTGACTCATAGATTCTCCGGGCACACTGATTTAGTAAAATGTTGCCATGGCACAGCTAAAATGGCATCATTTACTTTAAACTTGAAATTTTATCTTTGGGTCAAAAACGTTTTTGTTTTGGTGAAGGTTTTGTGTGTTTAAGCTTCTGAACTAAACAGATAACATATATATGTCTTCATCACTCAGGTTCCACAAACTTTAGGGTTTGGTTAACTGAAATTTACCTTGGGCACCACTTGTATTTTGCTATTTTTCAAGGAGTTCAAAAATGATATAATATAGCTATAAGAAGTGGGATTAAAAATGAAATAGGATAGTAAGTTACTATCTTTCCTCAACAAAATAACACTTTTGCTATTGTGCCCTAATTAATGGCCTGCTCTTCTTCAAACAATGCAATTGTGTTGCACATTGGCACCTGACCACCATAATCCCCTGGTGGGTGATGATACTGGCACCCCTGAAATGCCTGAGGCTGCTTAGCACTTTCCACTGCTGCTCTGTCAGTTACCCTTTCAAGGTGTTTTCTTTGTATGTATGTGTGTGCATGTGTCTGTGTGACATAAAATGGAATATTTATTTTCTGAGCAAATACTGTAGTTTAAATGCCCAGACCACAGCCAGAAAAGAGGAACATTTTAGAATTTACTTATTTAAAACTTATTCTGTCTCCTCCCCTATACTAGACTGTTAAGTGCAATGAGAACATGAATCTTTGTCTTTTATATTCACCAATATATTCTGCAGGTATAGAATAGTGCCTGCATTTACTTTTAACACATCTATAAATAATATTGATGATTATTTTGTTCTATATATTGTAATTTTTTCTCATTTCATAGTTAGACTTTTAATTATTATTTATTTTAGTGTAGAGTATTTTAAAATTTTTTTAAAAAATAAAGTCTATCAATCTTTGTTCTTATGGTTTCCTCAGCTTTCTAACGGCTTATGGTAGCCCAAAAGAAGTGTAAAATCTCACCTTGACATATCCTATTTCATTTCTTCCTTGTGTGTATATTACAAATGTTGAAGCCAGCCAGTTGCACAGAATCATTCTATCATTCCAGCACTTGTTAGGTACCTTATGTCGTAGTAGGCATTGTGGGATGTACAATATATGTATAATATAGAAACGTGCTCAGTATTTCTGATACATATTCAAAGAATAAATGTGCAAAATATTAATATGGAGAAGCTATAAAATTGATGACCCTTACAGCGGATAATAGACTGCCAAATATACATATCAGGTTCTATGAGATTAGCATACAATAAAGGATGACAGTGGGCTATAGTGAGATGAAAAGTTTAAATTAAACCTTAAAATTATCTGAGGGCTAATCTGGCAATGAAGAATAATAATTTTAGTGCACTAAAGCAATAAAGTTATATTTCTTAAATGCCTAGAAAATAAAAAAATCAGAATGGAATGTGCTCAATATCAGTGTCTAAACCACTATGAGAAAGAAGGAGGGGAGTGAGGGAAAAAGGAAGAAAAAATGAAGGAAGGAAGGAAGGAAGGAAGGAAGGAAGGAAGGAAGGAAGGAAGGAAGGAAGGACATCCTGAAAATCCTACCAGATGTCTGTTGGTTCCACTTAAGATTTCCTGAATGAATCCACTGGGTTATGTATTCTAGAAGAAGTAAAGCATCTGATCTGGTGATAATTATATTTCTTTTATTGTAATTCCTTGGTTTGAGAGTGAGATCTATGATTGTAGGAAATTGCACATGCTGAATTATCCTCAGAAATCTGAATAGTTGTGCTGGGGCGTGAAGTTATTCCTCCTGGCTCAGAATCAGCCAGAATAACTGATGATTCAAACTGTTATGGACCACATCTTAAAAGGACAAATAAATATCAGTCAATGTGTCTTTCTTTTCTCTTCCTGGAATAGTTCTTAAGTGCTTGATTGGAATAGATGCTAAGTGACAGAAACAGCACATTCTTACCTCACATGCTCACAAACAATAGAAATAATAGAATTGATTGAGAACAGGATCAATTCTTCTAGAACCGTACATGTCTTAATGCTTTGCTATGTGTTTAAGGTAAGTCCTATTATGGTAAAGTGGCTAGAGTGTAGTGATTAAATTTTAAAGCAAAGGACAATCAAAATAAACTTAGTACACCTCACTTTCAAGTCACTTAGTGAAGTGAGAAAGAATATAAGAGAGCAAGAGAGAAAGAGAGACTCAGAGAGAACAGGAGGTGTGCTATACACCACTGAAGTTTGCTTATCAAAACAGCAGGTACAAGATGGCTCTCACAGAAGTAAATTATCACTGGAACATGAGTTCCCTGATCTGACTTGGATGAAAATCACTCCAGCTCTGAGGATCTTGATGGAGGTCTTCTTCGAGAATTGTGCAACCCCTGCATTTGTCATCCTACCTCCTGCAAATGCTTTGAATTCTGTTTGGCTCCTGGTCCTACCAGAGCACGTCTGATCACATGCTTCTTCTTGATAGCTCATTTATACAGTAGATTCCAATGTTCACTCATAATTCAAAGTTGTCTTATCTCCTCCTCTCCAATCAATAGAGTAAATATTTATATGGCAAATATAGAAGGAATAGGACAAATTAGAGACCAACATTACCAAATCTACCTGTATGTCTACCATATATTGGACAGGCCAGTAAACGGTCATCTTATTATACTCAGCTGATGATCTTATTCTAATTAGATATATCTAAAAATGCATAAAGATTCTCAATGTAAATTTTAAAGCTCTTCTGAGAAGTAGGAGTGAATTTAATGTCAGTTCCCCTTATATGAGAAACTTCTGAGCACAAAGCAATGACCTTTGTCACTTAGACTGAACACCCTTCTCACGTCCTTTTATAGCTATTGAAACACTGCAAGATAAAAAAGAATTCTCATCTCATTATCTGCCCAAATTCTGAAGGGAATTTGATTCATTGCATGTCATTCTGATATTGCTGATTCGCCTGTGTATATAAGAGGATTCCTTTTATTGTTCACTAGTCAGTGTTTAATATTTTTCCTCAACAGTTAAAAATTTCATTCATCATTTATTATTTTATATATTTGCCAAACATTTATTTAATTCCTTATATGCCAGATACCATGCCAGGCATTGGAGAAGTAAAAAAAAAAAAAAAGAAGTAGTTCTCTGCTGTCAAGCAACTCATATACTTATGACAATAATTTAAAAAAGTATTTTTTTCTATGAATAAAAACAAGTATCACATAAATCTCATGTTTTGTTATGTTGATTATTGTATATAGTGGAAATTCAGAAGTCAGTTTTTGATAGTTTTGAGACTCACTGAAGTTTTTATTCAGTTTCCTAATTCCTGACTAAAGCTTATTCAATACTTCTGTATTAAATGTTGAAACTCTTATTTTTTGATTACTCTTCTAATTAATATTGATACTGAATGACTGACTTGCTTTTGAGTGATTAAAACATTGTTCATTTCTGCCAACTTTGATTTTGATGTAATGAAAGAAGAATGGAGGAACCTTATTTCTAGTTTCTTCCTGTTTCCTCTGTGAGCAAAACCAGAAAGCCACTAAGTGAGGATGTGGTAGGAAGCTATACAAAAGAGCAAGGAAGCAATACCTTGTTTTGACAAGACATGAAGCTGGACTTTTCACTAGAAGGTCTTTTAATGTGAAATTACATTACCTGTAGAAATGCAATTGCTTTAGGGTGAGTGCACATTGGCTTATTCTATACTGGAGTTGTAATAAACCTGAAAGCTAATATTATTAACCACATTTTTAGATTTAGGATGAATTTATATACACTAGTTTCTTACAAGCATGTGTACTTTATTTCATTTGCCTTTTGTTAGTTATTTTCCAACTATTCCTTACTTATAGTTTTGGTTTTGTAACGGGCCCCAGGAGTCAAATTTAGGAGAGTGACATTGGTTTTTAAGCAGCTGGTTTTGCCAGTTTTGATCAATTCTGATTGCTTTATGCTCAAGGAATAAGGCCTATATTATATTGTATCTTTTTAGATGTATTCTTTGTGCTTAATGCGTAGACATTTTTTTAAGTATCCTGTGGGACTGTTGAAGAGGATATATTTTATGTGTGTAGAGTAAAAATTTTAATTTGTACTGTATAATTACTAAATAACCTTATTTATTATATTATTTAAATATTCTTTATTCTTATTTACGTTGGTTCTGGTTGATTGGGACAAAAAAGAGATATGATAAGTCTCCACTAATATCCTCTCAACTTTCCTTGCTTTACAAGTTTTTACTTAACAAATTTTAATGCTATGCTATTTTGTACATAAAGATTTGTGAAAGTCATATCATTATTGTAGATTTTTATATTTAACCAATAGAATGACCTTCTTTGTCCTATTTAGCTCATATTATCTTGAATTCTACTTTTCCTCTTATTAATATTGCAATCCTGCATAGTTTTTAGTTTGTATATTCAAGGATTATGCTCATCTTTACTTTAAAATTTTCTAAGGACATTTTAAAAATTTAAACTCTTTTTGATGCCATATGTTTACTTTTAAAAACATAAATCTAAGCTTTTTTTTCAATTTTTAATAAGTGAGAATTTAAGAACTTTTGACTTTAAAATCCTCACTTGCTGGCTCTCAATTCAAACTTTGTATGTTTTTGAACATTTTCCAGTACAAGAACAGTATAATTAATTTTGCAAATATTGCTCTCATCTGCGTATAGAACTACTTTGTTGAACTTATGTAATTTACTATAAGAGTGGTTTCATTAAACCCCTCCTTTTGGGGGGCAGCAGATGCAAAAAACTTGAGTTGTCTAACAAAATCAAGTGTGTATTGGTGGCCAGGTATTTGAAAAGTGCCTTCTCTCATCCTCACATCATCTTGTGAAAAGAAGGTGGCAAATGAAGATGAGACTTCTCCAATTTAAATTTTTTATGGTCATATTGCTTTCAGTGTAAGAAAAAAAGGACCAGAGAAGAAGTGATGTTTGAAGAGTATTTGATATATGTAAATAACATGTGGGTTGTTTTAGTATATTTCATCTGAGAGGACCAGGCATAGATAAAAACATTCTTCTTGATCTCATAAACTTTACTTATTGGCAATTTACAATATGTTCATATCAAACACGTAGTTTTTTGTTAAGTATCCTGGAAAAGGGAATTAATGAATTAATATCTGAGAATAAAGAGTGTTCAAGAAATTCCTGGATAAAGTAGAGCGAGCTACATCTCACAAAGACCAAATCCAGACTTGAAGGAGAGGTTTTTCCCTCTGTTGTTTTGTTAAGAAAACTACACAGAAAGGATGGTAACTGTGTTTGCTATTTCCCGGGTATTATACTGACATACCTACTAGGGTATTTCATATCTGAGTGGCACCATTAAAAGTACACTACTTAAGAAGCAAGATGTTTATTTCTCTGAATGTCTGACCATTAATTTTGCTGAGTATCCCCTAAGGGTTATCATATTCATGATGCTATGCAGTAAATTAAAATTTTCCTTTTGCTTTTAATTGTAAATAAGATGAAGATATATGTGAGCCAGGCCATGGAACACCTCAGTCTAGGGGTCCCCAGACCCTGGGCCATGGGCCCGTATAGGTCAGTGGCCTGTTAGGAACTGGGTGGCATAGCAGGAGGTGAGTGGTGGGGGAGCCAGCAAATCTTCATCTGTATTTGCAGCTGCTCCCCAGCTTTAGCATCACCACCTCAACTCCTTTGATTATCAGGCATTAGATTTTCATCTAAGCACCAGTCCCTGGTGCCAAAAAGTTTAGGGACCACTGCAGCCCATTTGGGGATATTTTATTGACTCATCTTAGTCTTCTCGGTAATAAAGGAATTTCTACTCTAGGGTATGGGGAAGGCCAACCATATGGCACCTGACACTGGACTGATGAGATGATTAGCATTTTATTAGTCACACATACTCAAAGCCCGGTCTAGAAAGGAGGACACTGGATCCCATGCAGGAGCACATAATTGCTGCACTTGGGAATGGAGTGAACATCCAGGAACTTAGGGATGCAGGTTTCATAGTATAAGAGCAGGAGGTGACCTATAGTTCCTACTGAAATTTGGGATTGGCCTGTTTAATTAATTCCACTGGCTGCATATGGACCAACTTTACAAAGAGAGTAGATCTTGATCCTATCTTGTTAAAGGTCAAGTATGCTGACTTAAGTTGACTTTAGATCTCATCTTCCAATTCTTCCTAAAAATATGCTATCAAAATGTTTCATACGTATGTGTATTCTCCTCCAATTCTGATCTACTCCTCATGCTTTTCTCATCCCTTAGTTCTTCTATTCATTTCCCACAGTATATTGAGTAGGAAAAAAAATGCATAGTATTTACTGTGTGCTGGGCCACAGAAATAAAAACTAAATAAGCTTTGTTTCTACACTCACAGGGCCAAAGTGTGGAAAAAGAGATAGGCAGATAGATAAATACTTGTAATTTAATGTTCTAATTTATGTAAGAGATCCCCTGTAGGCTGGATTAAATTAATTCTAAATAAATAATGACAATACCATGAAAAAAGTCAAGATGATCTCACAGAAAATTAAAGTGGGAGCTGGCTTTGGAATATTAGCAAGAATTTACTAAGTTAGAAAGTAGGTGCCAACCATTTCAAGATAAGCATTCAGGGTATAAATATGTGCTGTTAGATAGTTCACATTCCCTATTTAATAAAATCCACATAATTGGATGTGAAGAGAATTTAGAGTTTGTAGGGCACAAGTCTTGGAAGATAGAATGAAGAGAGAGATGAAGCTTGAAGTTTGGTTCACTGAATTACTTTGAACAATAATTTTCATTTTTTAATAAAAGTTTGTATACTCTCCCAATTGATCATCTGCCCTCTTCCTGTTGCTATCCATGTTTTGGCATCACTCCCTTTCTTTGGCCCACATGACTCCATGTTACTCCTTTGGAGGCCCAGTGGAAGTTAAAAACATGTCTTTTTAAGGACTTCTCACCCATCTCCAGTCCAAGACATAAACTGCATGTGAATTCATTCTCTTTGTTCAGATTGGCTAACCCATATCTGAATATGCATAAAAACATAATTGAAAGCATAATTAAGTACTGTAACCTTTGTATTAAAAACAATAGGCATTCATGAAAGCAGGACAGAAATTCAAATCCATGGTATAGTTGTAGGCATAAGAAGACCCCCTCAGATAAATTGTCTTTCTGCACAGGTGAGGGTGCACCTCCACACCTTGTTTATGCACTTCATCTACTTGATATACTTCCTTTGGCATTTCTTTATGTTGAAAGTTCACCACCCTTCCATCCCAGGCTTCACATCTTTGTTAAGCTCCCTACATGGGAAATGTAGCTTTTACTTCTTTACAGAACTTAGTATGTTCTGCCTTTTATATTTAGGTACTTAAATACATCTAGCTCTAGGTGGCAAGTTCGTTCAGGTCACATACTGTTTTCCTATGAACCTCATTATGCCTCATTTCATTTGGCATTGAAATGTGCAGAATCAAATAACTCAAATGAACTTGAATTTAGTCTTGGTAAGGAAGTAGCAAAAAAAAATCATATAGAAGCAAGGGAAAAAATATACCTAATTCACAAATTACAAATTTCCACTTAGACATTCAAGTTTTCTGTCCTGCTCTAAGATGTAAATTTCCTTTACTGGTTGGAATCCTCTGGTGCTTAATAAGTTGGAAGTGATTCAGAAAGTTTCATGTTTTCTAAACACGAAAATTTGTTCAATGTCTCCCAACCATATCAGTAGCAACAACGACAACAACAAAAACACAGATGCTCACTGGCTAAGCCAATTCAGGGCTTGAAGTTCTTATATCCAAATATTTTGCATGAAGATTTTTTTCTATATTGAGAAGCACAGTTGGTTTTCTTAAAGGTCAAAGTTTCTCACCAAGATTCCCATGTCAACTTGAGTAAGCTTGATAAAGAGCAAAGCTGAGCACAAACTCAGATCACACAAGAGGGTCATTATGAATTTAATTATTTTATGCCATTTACACTTCTAAGACTTGCTGGTCATTAATGTTTATTTGTCTACTAGGCAGAGAGACCAGTATGTTAAGCTTTTCTCTCAATAGTTAAAGAAAATAAAATTTAACTAGCAATAAACTTTAAAATGAGAGTGCGGTATTCTTTTAATTTAAATAGCAAGCTGGCACATTCAACTATCTTTAAGTTGATCATTATATTTCTATTTCATAGAGTCTGTTTTCCATACTTACAAAAGAATTACACAATATCCTAACAGTGAAGCTCATAAAAGGGTAAATCTCTTGTAGTCCTTACACTTTTACATTTTAGGCATTTTCACTTTTTCAATTTTGTTTTAATTCCTTATTCATACACAATGTTATATTTTATGTGAATAATAAATATGACACAAGCTCTGAATGTTAAAAATAGCTCAGCTTTTATGCTTAAAAATATTCATTTTGTTCAACTCCTTGGTAATTATTAGAGAAAGGTGATAATGATACACTCGATTGTAGTGAATACATAATAAAACATGTGTTGATAAACTGCTTAAATACAAAGCTGTGCCATCAGCTGGAGTCATAGAAAAACAAAATTAGAAAAGATCAGGACATGAGGGGTAAATTAGAATTAGTGAAAGATTTTTTTCTGGCAGTGACTTCAGGATAAGTTTGAACATAAAGGATAGCATTACAAATATCTTTGGTTTCTGATAATAAATGTTTTAGGAGATTATGGACTGAATGTGTGTATGTTTCCCAAAATTTATGTGTTGAAGTACTTACTCATCCCCAGGATGATGATATTTGGACATGGGGCATCAAAGGAAGAAATTAAGGTTAAATGAGGTTCTAAAAGTGGGCCCTAAGCAAAGAGGAATTGTGTCCTTATAAGAAGAGACAACAGAGAGCTCCCCATTTTCCAAGAATACACACAAAAAAGGTCATGTGAGTTCACAGTGAGACAACAGGCCGCTTACAAGAGAATGATTTACATTATTGACACTTTGATCTTAGATTTTCTAACCTCTAGAACTGCTAAGTAATAAATCTCTTGTTTAAGCTACTTAGTCTGTGCTATTTTGTTATGGCAGACTGAATAGACTAAAAGAGAGGAGTGGGAAAAGGCTTTAAGAAATATTTCCAAGTGTGCACAGTATCAAGACTGTCTGAAAAAATAAATGATATTACTTTATCTCTCTAAACCGTGTTTTTATCAACAGCTAAATTAGATTCACTCCAAAATCTGTTCAAGTGCTGATATTGTCAGTAGAATCTCCTTATCATTGTGACAGATTGTATTTTCCAGAAATGATTGCAACAATATATCTCATTCCACCTGCTTTACTTAAAATGTAACTCTAGCACTCTTCCATCAAGAAGCGGGGGAGGGGGTGTTCTATGTTCCTTGCCCTTGGCTCTGGGTAGGCTTTGATTACAGCAGAAATGCTTTTATGTGATTCTCATGGTGAGGTCATAAAATATATGTCTTCTATCAGATATTTTTAGTGTGTTCTCTTATAATTCAACTGTCATGCTGTGATAAAGCTCAAATGGACACATGCTGAAGCCAACCATAGGTGTTCCAACCAACAGGCTCAACTCAGGTTGCAGCCAGCAATGAATACCAACCACCAGACATATGAGTGAATGAACTTTCAGATGATTCAAACCTGAAGTTATCAATTTGCCTCTAGCCATTAAGTCTTCCTAATTGAGTTCTAAAATATTGTAAAAAGAAAAGCCATCTCTCCAACATTGTTTCCTAATTCCTGAACCACAATATCCATGAGCAATATATGTATATATATATATATATATATATATATCTATATATATATATATATATATATATATATGTATATTTAATAATATATGTGTGTGTATACATACATATCTATATGTATGTATATTTATAGATCGCTATGTTTGGGGTGGTTTGTTATGCAGTGATAAAAACTGGCATAATCGTAAACTTCAGGCATAACAGATTGTTGTTTGGTCATTTTTTTTACTGATGTTACTGTTGTAATGACTCAGGTAAACTGCGTTTGAAATTTTAAAGTAAATCTTGTCCAATAATGAATTATGTTGGGAAGGGAAGTTGTAATTTTCTCATCACTAGAGGTTTTCATGTTGAGACTAAATGTCTGTCTCAATTTATACAGAAGGCTCTTCTACATTAAGTTGACTTGTCTTGGTGTGGTTTCATTATTTGTGTGTTTATGGGGTTTAGCCAAGTGTCCACCCATCCTTGTGGTATATATCGCTTACTGAATGTGTGCTTAAATCTAAAGATCTTTCCACATTGTATGATTCTATGATAAAAGAAACGGTGAAAGTCGACTTACCCTGAATAAGAGTAACAATGACAATAACCATCATCATTATAACTAACATTTCCTGAGTAATTACTATTCGTGAGGGACTGGCCAAGTGCTCTGCATGTGTTTCCTATTAAATCCTGGTAACTAACTCTTTGAGGTAGTTAGTGATTTATAGATGAGAGAAATTTTCCCTATATTAATGACTTTCCCACTGCTGCAAATCTAGCAAGTCACAGCTGGGCTTAGAATCCAAGTTTTCTCACCCTAGAAACAATGCTGGATCTCTGTGTAATATGCTCTTGACTAACTAGTGAGATAGAGTCAAAAGGTGAGAATGTAAAACTGAACCCTGCTCATTCTGAATTTCAGTATGCTTTTCCTGCTCCTTTGGTGGTATGCATATCCTGATAAATAGCTCCTACTTATGACCCCTAGCATAGAAAAAGATGTGTCTCTAAGAGGGCTAGCTCTATTCTAGAGGGCCCGTGCTTTGTGACCATGGAGAATAGTGAGTGAGCTTACCCAATGGCATACAAAAAGACTAAAATGAATGCCTCATTTTCCTGAGAAACTTGTAAAAACTAACTCAGTTATCAAGTATCTGAACATGAAACTAGTAATATTTTATACTTGCATAGTAATTTCCTCCTCAGCCTTCAGCCATCCTGTAATATATTTTAGCATTAATCCTCACATCACCCTAATAAGAACTCCATATAAAAGAGAAAAAAAAAATTACTTAGAAGTGATCAAATGAATGCCATACCATTTCAGTGAAAAATTTAATCACATCTCTTTTTTTTAGTTTCTCTGAATAAAAATGAATAATTGCTGTCAATTATGAGCTAAACCAATTGAAATGGAAAAATTAAATTTTGAAAGACTAAAAAAGCATTATTGGATTCAAGCAAACAAATAGCAATCCAGACATAATTGTATGCTTCTAAATACTATCCTCATGAACCTCAGGGGTAATTGGTCAAAACAATAACAGAAAAAAAAAATGAATTTATTGGAAGCAAAATGAAAAAGAGATGTGGAGAATTTTTCTGCATTAGTAATAGGGAAGTAAGAGACTGAAGAGTAAATAATGGCCTAAGAATCATATGATGCGGGTCAAATACTCAGTTATGAACCCAGCTTCCTAATTACCTAAGGAAAAAAAATTGTCTTTGGGTTTCAGCTTTTTCATTTGCAAAATGGAATTAAGGGAATTTCTAAATGTTTACTCAAGTTTTTTGAAGATGAAAAATTCCATGATATTTAAAATATTAAATCCTTATGATTAGGTCATATGTAAAATCAAAGACTCTTTTGCAACATGACTTCATTCCTGCTTGACCTGAAGAGTGAAAGAGATGTTAATGCTTATCCATTGGTCATTAAGAATCTTAAAGTAGAGCTTAGGGAGCAAAGGTTTAGATATCTGGAGAGAGCATGCTAGTAGGGAATCTGTCTCTAAGTTAAAGTTCACTTATTAAAATTCTATTATTAGCTCTCTCCCTAGAAAGTTTCCTTTGTGCTCTGTAAAAAATTTTTTAGAAATATGAGATCATAAGAAGTTATTGAGCATTTACTTCATTGAAACACTAACCTAAGTATTTTACAAGTAAGATTTCATGAATTATTGCAACAACTTCATTAAACAAATAATTTTATTTTTAATTTATTATTTTATTGTTCACATTTATAGTTGAGGATAGTAAGCTTGAAGGTGGTAAGCCATGTAGGTAACAAGTAGATTGATGACATACCAGTAATACATTCATGAGGAAGCGGATTCTTCTGTCTTTGAGCTATCTATTTTGGTGTTCACCTGTTTCTCTTGTACCTAGGAATTCTGTCTTCTAAATTATCATGGAGTGTCTTTAAACTATGAGATTAAATTTAGTATAAATACCTAATTTATATGTCAGCAAACTTTCTCTGTGAAGGACCCGATAAGAAATATTTTTGGCTTTGCAGGCCATACACACTGTCTATCATAACTATTCACTCCTATAGTAGTAGTGTGAAAACAGCCATACACAGTATGTAAACAAATGGATGTGGCTGTGTTCCATAAAACATTATTTATAAAACAGACACAGGTTCTATTTGGCTGGCAGTTGTAGCTTGTCTGACTCATAAACTATATGTAAACTATCTCTTCCCATCTAGACTTCATAAAATTATTTTTCTTTTTATAATTTTGTCTATAACAAAAATAACAGCCTGAATTGTCACAGGCAGTTTAAGCAAGAGGAGCCTTACTTATTTTAATAAAGTGAAATATACATTAATAAAAAGAGATATGTTTTGGTGGCCTGAGTAGATTCACATTGACTCCCCATTTTGTTTCTTTCTTCATGTTTTTCTTGATGAAACAGCTATAGAGCATCCCCCAGAGGTAGCCCAACAGAAAAGTTTCTGCTGTGATGGAAAGTGACATTGTCACCCATAATCCTTGAGCCTGCATGAATTAGCTCACTGAGTCTGTTTTGTATTTTTCATAGAATTCAATGATTGTAATCAAAACATGGCTCTTGGTTACACATGTATTGGGAGTCCAAATATATTTCTATCTTGCTCCTTTAATTGTTGGCAAACAAGAAAGAAGTGCTAAAGTCATTTGCTACAAATGTAAGTAGTAAAAAATACATAACATTGTTTGCTTCTATTAAAACAATGATTGTTGTGAAAAGTGATAATTAATGATTAAATTATCATCTAAATAATTCATGGGTTTAGAGGCACAATATACTCACTCTTATTCTAGATACTTTTACTAAGACATTTCTTCAATATGTTGAAAGGTAACAAGGCCATATTTTTGTCAACTAATGTTACTTTTATAAAAAAGAAAGGGGGGGGAGACTTCTGTTGCTGACTGTATCAGAAAAGCTGGTATCAGACTAACTATCCCACTGAGAACAATTATAAAAGCTGCAAAACACACATACAACAGCTGCTCAAAAGCAATAGAGAACAACCAAAGTAGTCATGACTGGAAAAACTAAGATTCCAGAAAAACTGTAAAATGTATTAAAGTGAACCCTGAGTTCTTTATTGCTTCTCCTTGGTACATTTGCCAATTGCCTGCAGGTTAAAGAGATGAACAGCTTGATCACACACAAAAATAAAGTTTGGGGCTGTTAAGAAATCAGAACTTGAGTGGCCAAGATCTCTGAGAAAAGAGAGCTGCAGAACCCAACATTCTGTGCACACTGTCCTTACACCGCATTTCTGAACTGGTAAGCCAAGCATGAAGCACAAAATACATTAAAACCAAACAGCAAGTAGCTACTAAGAAACCAAAGACCTATGTAGAAAATGCTGCAGTCTTGTTGTCCTGGGAAGATGAAAAATTAGATTCAGTTTCCCAACAAGTAAAAGAGCCTCAGGGAAACACTTCAGAGTTTTAGCTGTGATCTGGAAGGCATAAACCCAAAGTAATAAGAAAAACAAAACAGATCTCACTCTTCTTGCTACAACCTATATTCTGTTTTTTGTAGAATCACAGAAGAAAGGAAATAGGGAATGGGCAGAATCAATATGTAAAGCAATACTGAATGTGAATTTCCCAAAACTGAGGGAAAAGTTTAAGCCATGGATTTAATAATTTTAGCAAACTCCAAGAAGTTAACTAAGTCACAATAACAACAGCAGCACATATCTAGTCACAGCATAGAAAAATTGCTGACAGTGAGAACTAAAAAAAAATCTAAAAAGTCATCCAAAAATATAGTATATTGACTTTGAAAGAGAAATAAATTCTTGAAAGCTGACTTTACAACAGAAAAAAGGCAGCCCAGAACTAAGAATGAAATATTTAAAGTGATGAAACCAACAACATAGAGGTTTTTTTTATCCAGTTAATATATCACTCAAAAATAAAAGTGAAATAATGATGGAGAGAATTCATTGCCAAGTACTAAAATTAACTGTAAAGGAGTGTTTTAGGTGGATTGATAATGACCATAGATGAAGCATGTTAATGTAGTGTTCATTGAAAAGCAATGAAAAGGTAAATATATGGAAAAATCCAAATGAATATCACACTTGATCTTACCCAAAAGGCTGAGAAGTGATGAAAATCCAAATGAATATCGACTACTTACAACATCTTGTAGGTTTAAAAAAAATGTGGAATGAAATTACATCATAGTAGTTAGTGAAATGGAGTAAATGAATTTAAAATATTATAAGATTCTTATATTTTCCATAAAATATTAAAGGTGTTAAGAAAGAATCCAGTAAGTTAGGAATGCAGGTAATGAGCCCAAGAATAATGTTTAATAGCCAGAGGGAAACGGAATACATGAGTATTAAGTTAAATATTATTAGTTAAACCAAATAAACCAATAACATAGATATGTGTTAATCCAACAGAAGATATAAACAGAAAATGAAGAAGCAAAGAATAGATAGGATTTAAAAAACAAGATTACAGACTTAAGCCCAAATATAACTGTAACTAAATTTAGTATAATCAACTAAATACTAAAGTACAAAGATTATGAGACTGATTAAAAATAATTATACAAACTAAAAGACAAAAAATAAGTAAGCATTTTTTAATCCTTTGAAGTACATATTAAATATAATGACTCAAAATGTTAAATTTAAAGGATCAAAAAGTTATACCATGCAAATAAAACAGAAACTTTTGTAGCTAAATTTATTGACTAAGTAGACTTTAAGACATTTATTACTAGAGATAAATAAGAGCATGTAATGATGATAATAATAATGGCTAATGCAATGGAAAAAATATAAACCATAAATTTGTGTTTTCTCAAAATACAAAACAATGGCACAAATAAAAGAATAAATAAAAATGTCTAAATCACAGTTAGAGGTTTAAAAATAACTGTCTTACAAACTGCTAGACAAGGTGACAAGAAATCAGTAAATGTATAAATAAACTGAAAAACACTATTATTAAAATGACCTAATTGATCTGTTAGGTAACAAACAAATGCAAAATAAGTCTATAGTTATCATGAACTTTTATAATAATGAACAATATTCTAAATCATAAGGCAAATAGTATAAAGCAAATTAGAATAATATATAACATTTATTAACTAATATATTAAAATAGAAATTAACACAAAATGTTTGAAAATGAAATTCCTAAATATTTAAAAATTTTAAGAAAATACACTTCTAAATGCTGTAATGGCCAATTAAAAACAAGTAAAATTAGAACATATGTTAATTGAATAATAGAGAAAGCAAGATATTTCAAAGCTTCTGGCATCAGTTAATTAAGTACTTTCAGAGAAATTATTGCCTTAAAGGCCTATTTTAGAAAATTAGAAAAGTTGGAAAATTATAAGTAATCAACTAAAGAAAATCTTTGAAAGTATAGCAAATTAAATACAAATAAAAATAGAAGGAAGAAAATATAAACAGAAGTACACAAATCCATAAAATAGAAAACAAGACACAAGAGAGAATTTCAAAAATTGTATATCACTACAGATACTTGAAATATTAATAGATAATAAAAATACAGCATAAACAACTATTTACCAATAAATATAAAATTTTAGGTGAAATTTTAAAAATTACCCCAAAAACAGAAGACATCTGATACAGGAAAATATTAGAACAATCAGAATAATTCTAATTTCAGTTTTTAAAATGTCAAAACAAGTTGTTCAATGTAAATCATCACAGTAACATAATAATGATATAATTACCTCAATAGATGCAAATTTTTAAAATCAAATTCAATACTTAGGTATTATTTTTAAAAACTAAAACATCTTAATAAACTAAGACTAGAAGAAAACATCTTTAATATTATTTCAAAAATTTCAACTACAAAAATAAAATCTATCGTAATCATTTTATTAACGGAGAGCGACTGAATGCTTATTTTAGAGATAGAACAAAATGAATATTTCTTCTATTAGCAGTCCTATTTAAAACAGTCTATTGTCCTAGACAGTACAATAAAGAAATAAAATATTAAAGTCATAAGTAGACAGCATGACTATGTATCTAGAAAATACAGAAGAATTCTAAGATAAGTGATAAGAATTAATAAGTGCCATTAGTTAAGTTTTGAAATACAAGGTCAATATAAACACTTCAATTTTATTTTGGTATAGTAGCAGTGAACAAGTGGAAATTAAATTTGAAAACACCATTCATAATAACATCAAATATTTAGGAATAAATTGAATAGTCAGTATATAATACCTCTACTATTAAAATTACAAAAATTACTGAGGGACATTTAAAAAGACCTAAATAAATGGACAGAGAGAACATGTTCATGGACTGGAAGATACATTAGTGTAAAGATTTCAATACTTTCCAGATTTATCTACAGATTTAATCTAATGCAAATAAAAAATCCAGCAGTCATTTATTTTAGCATGTGAGCATTGACAAGCTGATTCTAGAATTTAGAATTTACATGGAAACATGAAGAGTTAAGAACAGCAAGGAAGTAGAAGAGATGAAGAATTTACACTACATATAATAAAGTAATATAATTAACACAGTGCAATAATTGTGTAAATATTGCATAAAAAGATTGCAGAAACAGGTCTACACATATAGAATCACCACATCAAGGCAGAAGCAGGGAACAGAAGAGAGGAATAATGGCCTTTTCAGGAACTAATGCTGCAATGGCTACATATCTACATGGAAAAATATTTCTAAACCTTGACCTTTTTATAAGAACAAAAGCAAATTCTAATAAACTGCAGAACTAAAGGTGAAAAGCAAAACAATGTAGCTTCTAAACTGACAGCCATTTATTATATTTATTGAAGAAAAATCCACATAAAAATGGACCTGTGTTGTTCAAAGATCAACTGTACCTATGTGCCTTAGAAGACATGTTCAAGAAGGTTGGTAGCAGCAGAATCCATAACAGCCTCAAATTAGAACCAACCCTAAAGTCCATGGACACTAGAACAAATAAATAAGCATGAACATAACTACTCATAGAACAGAATATGTAAGAGAATTGGAAATAAAAGACAACTACATAAAACAGCATGAATGAACCTAAAAGGCATACTGTTAAGGTCAAGAAACTTGGCACAAAAGAGTACATTTTGTATGAATCTATTTTTATAAAAGTTCAAATAGAGCCAAAACCAGCCTATGGAGATAGATGTTAAAATATGGCTACAGAACATGGGGGGGCGGGTATAGTGAATTGTGAGGGTACTAAATTAGAGAGCCTTCAGTGTTCTGGAAAAGTTCTAAATATTTCCGTGGTGATTGCATAAGTGGCTTAATGTTTTTTAAAAAATGCGTTGAGTTGTACATTTAGAATTTGGTTCATTTAGTGTAAGTATGGTACACTTCATTAAAAAAAATTTAGAGCCAAACACAGAGACTCACATACCTCAAAGAGATATGTAGGTTTCTTTAGCTATCCAACACAATACAGGTTCTTCCCTAAAACTACAGTATATCATTGTACACATTTTCTCTTCCTCTCCATCTCCCTTTCTTTTCTTTGTCCAGTTCCTTGCTCCTCTTTTCTCATGACTATCTGCCTAGTGTTGCATGATTTTCCCACTGCCTTATGTTACTTCCAAAATTCCTCTTTTTCTTTCCTTTTTACAATGTCCTTATATTTGGTAACCTAACTCTATTTCCCAGTTCATAATAGCCCTAGTATATATACAGTGAAATGTTTAATATCTCTGTTCACTTAGCCCAAGTTTTTATGGGACTGTTAGCATAGGAAGTATAATAAGCTCATAGTACAGTTAACCTTCATTTATTTCTCTAGTCATATAGATTCCACATTGTAGTCGTTTTTAAAGGCTTGGAGGGGCCTCATTAACTTTACAAGGCAAGACTGGATTTACAGAACCAATATCTATGTGGAGAAAGCAACGCCTGCAGGTTTCGTTTTATTGGAGGTTTGCTCTTGCCTTTTCCCCCCTAATACAGATGTCTTTTATAAGATTACTTTTTATGGAACGAAAGCAACAGGCAATTTCCAATTAAATACAGATGTCAAGGTTTCTCTTCCTACAGGCATTCAGGTACTAGGATTGCCCCCAAAGCCTATGAATTTTATGGGTGTTAGAGTAGTTAATGTATTATGCATTATTTTGAATATTAATTATAAATATTGCCCAAGCCCCTGTTTTACATGGCATGTTTTCTAAAAAAAAATTCCGCTTTAAGTTAAATTTTGAAACAAGTTTAAGATTATTACTAGTCCTAATTTATTTTTATTTTCTGTTTTAACTAACTCTGCTTCCCAGGGACTAGACAGTGAAATAATTAAATTCATTGCTTCTTATTCTCATTCAGCTTTGACTAGTGCTTATCTATGATGCTTAACTATTTAGAGCATATTTTATAAAGGAACAAGCTAGGAGTATGATGCAGTCATTCTTTACTATTAGCAAGTCTAATAAACATTTGATCATTAGAAGGAGAAAAATATACAGAATACATAATTAAATACCAGTTGGTTGGATATACATGACATATTTCCATAGTATATGTGCAAAATTTATAACAGATGTCATAAATAGAAAATGGGGTAATCAATGTGAGGCTGTGATTTTCTAATGATGAGGTAGTGTGACATGCATGTCTCTGTGGAAATGCTCTCTGCCCACCCTATCAAATATTTCTGGCTCTTTTCCTGGATATTTGGTATGAATTCTTTACACCCTTGATAGAAGGTTTGATCATGTGACCTGTTTTGCCAATAAAAATGTTAGCAGAAGTGCTGCATATCACTTCCAGGTAAAAAACATTTAGAATTAGTGTGAGACTTAACATCATTTCTTTCTCTGTGGCAAGGGTGTAGCTATGTTCTGGAAACCTGGATCTGGGCATGAGCAGGATGCCAAGCCAACCTGTGATAGATGAGTTGCTTCAGTGAGAAATAAACCTTTGAAATTTCAACCTATTGAGATTTGCAGGTTATGTATGACCAAATTTATAACCCAGTGCATCCTGATTGTGATATACCTTGAGCCTAAAATAAAGCCTATTTCATCATAGGTTCTCAAAAACGCTTTATCAAACTGAACAGTTGGTCCACTTGAGTTACTGAGGAAAATACCAAGATGTGTAGAAAAAAAGACCTACCCACATGTAACATGAATTTGAGAAAAACATATGGAAAGTTAAATACAACAAGAAATCACAGTCAAGACAGGCTACCAGCTATTGCTTACATAGTTATCAAATAAATGGCACATGTAATTGATGCTAGAACTTTGGTGGATACGAGAAATGATTAAAAGGCAAACTAAAAGCTTTAGAAATGGAAGGACTTTAATCAGATCTTTAAACATTGATAGGGTTTGAAGAGGCAAAATAATTTTTTCTTTCGTAATTAGGAAAATATACAGTTCTTTCCAGTAAGAGTCTGGTCTAATATCAGCTTCAGAAAGTTATAACTGTTTGAAATGAAATCCAAAAGTAGGTTTTCATATCTTAAGCAAGAGCTGTTATAAGAGATATTTCAGGCAAGAGCTTTCGAAGTGTTCATAATGTCCTTGTCCATGCCTAGTATAAAGATTTGTGTCACTGACCATTTTCCTTACACACCCATTGCTGCCATGTAGCAAGGACCTAGTCCCTTTCTTTGCTGGAACTTTCTCTCTCCTTCCTTCTTAGTTGAATTTTGGAAACTCTACTTCTTGTATTGCCCATGGAAATTTAAAATTATGTTAATTTATTACATATTTCTAATCCTTGAGTTATATGTTTCTTTCTTATAAAATATCTCTAGATTTTACCTTTCAATACTAAGAAGAGCATTGATTGCTTTTTTAAAAATGGCATATAGCTCTGAAATTAATTTCATTTCTTGCCCATTCCCCTTCACTAGGAAAATCACCTACAAAAATATCTTGTAAATTTTTAAAATTTCTGATTTAAAGCACCAGAACACCAAAAAGAAAAAAAAAAGAGGAGTGGAAAAAATGATGCAAGAAATGAGAAGTAAAGAGAGAAATACAGTAGAAGGGAGAAGAGAGAGAAATGGGAGGAGAGCAAGATAAATGTACCTGACACTTATCTAGTCTATTCAATTCTAAGTTACCCAAAGAAATGTGTATTTAACTGTGATTGAGGCCTTGGAGAAAATAATTAGGATTTTAAAGCTCAGTTTCAGACATATGGTCATGTGGAGAGGATGTTTGCATTCCTTTGTACCTTCCTTTTTGCCTGAAATAAAGTATTAAACAACCAGACAACTGTCTATTTTCCGAAGGCAAAAGGCTTGACCTGGTTGAGTTGCTACTATTTTGTTGTGGGTACTAGCCCTTTGTTATAGTATTCAGGTTGTTTTAAAAGTTGTATAATTTTTGCGTGTGTGCAGAGAAGAAATTCTAATGTCTCTTAGACATAAAAGAGAGAAAGGCTGTTTTTCAAAATTGGTTTTGTCTTAGATTTTCCTTGGGCAATGGCATTCTTTACTGAACAAAAGTCTTTAGACTGCTGCTGCCACCTAGAGAATTAATTTGTTATTTCTCTGCAGCCAGGAGAGAAAACAGGAGGCATTGTTTTTCTTCTGTGATATGCTTGCTTCTCATTTTAGCATCCAGTATTAGCCTCATTGTGTTTCCATGAAACATTATGTCCTAAGGTTAAATCACTTATACATTTATTGCTTGAGTATATTACATGCCTGAGAGAATTGAAACCTGGCTTATTGGCTAAATTGTACCATAGAATTCCTAAAATTGAAAAGTAGTCTTATTCATTCTACCCAACAGTAACAGCAGTGCATTCGAAGAAACAAAAATAAATATTAATAGTTCTTTGCATGCTAATATCTTCAGAGTAAACAAAAATAAATATTAATAGTTCTTTGCATGCTAATATCTTCATTTAAGTGAATTTAGATTAGCCAGAGCTTAATTATACTTTTTGAAATTACTTTACTTGCATTCGTATGCCTTATAAAGGAGGTATTTAATAGACTTCATATGTAACCAGAAGCTAACATATATTCAATATTGAGCCAGAAAAACTGATGCTATCTAAGTTCCTTTGTTGTAGTAGTTAAGAGTAAATTTATTTTTTAATTGATAGTAAAATTAACAACAACAAAATTTTTCCTGATTCCTGAGTTCTTTTTCTGGAGTTTAAGAAAGTTGGCCTCTACAGTTTTTCTTTAAATTGGTGTTTTTACTCACAAAATCCTATACCAGTCAACTGCCTACATGTGTAAATGCAGAGTCCATGTAATTATGGGGAAGCTTATGTTATGTGGTGTATGGAAGAAGGAGCAAGGATATAAATAAACACTGAAATCCTAAAATGCAGTTTTTATCTTACCTAGAAACTGCCTGAAACTGCTTAGAAGGTAGTGCTTCTTAAACCACTTTACTGTGGTTTGTTTTTTCCTCAGTCTGTTTTGAGTTTTATTTTTAGAATGAAACTAAAAAATAAACTTGTAGAAAAATGAAATACAAACACGAGGATAGGCAAAATGCATTCAAGACCCTCATTTTAAATTATTATCTTCAACAGACATAGTTTTAATCTTACAAACTGGTCCAAATATTTCTATACACTCACTCTCAATTTTATTACTCATTGCCAACCACTAACAAATATTTCCTGTATTGATGTAGGTCCACAGACCACACTTTGAGTAGCATGGCTCTAGTTTCTGAACCCAGTTTCAATGTGTGACCCATTCGGAAAATAAACTGAGTCCATGAGAGCAGGGCTATTACTGTTCTTGCTTAGGCTTAAAGTTATGTATTTAGGACAGTGCCGAGTGCTCAATTTCAAAATCTATAAAAGACATTGAGATTTCAGGCATATAAAATAATGCCTGAAAAGCAACAGATTCATTTTGTAATATCAGTTGAGTTATATTCTCATTTTCACCCAGATCCATTCTTCCACATTTAACCCCAGATCTGTTATAATTTGAAGAGGATGCTAGTCCTAAGGCCTGCTGGTATAGCACATCAGGAGGCAACTCTACTGCAAAAATGACAGAAAGTGATTCACGTAACAGTCTTAAGGTAGGGGAAGAAAGAAAACAATCTTTTTGGACTCATAGGAGATAGTAGTAAACCCTACTGAGAACTCTGGTATCTCTAAAATTTTGACCTCTAACCTTCTAACATTTGCTCTCAGGTTTTTATTATTCCTGCCTCCTATGTTTCTCCCATACCAACTGCTCTGCTGTCATCTCAACACTCCAGAGACTTTACCACACCTTTCTTCCCTCTAGAGGGCCCTTAGATTTGATTTTTATTCTTTTTCTTTCTTCCTTCCTTTTTTTTCTAATTCAGCACAGACTAAAATGAAAACATTTTTCTATCAGCTACTCTCTCTCTTTGGAAACTTCAATTTACTTCTCCGTGTTGGCACCCCCTGCATAAAATATGTTTAAACATCTACTTTATTTAAAAGTTCCTCATCAATCTTAGGGTAACTTCACTCTTCCAGTAAGTTTGTACTCCTGGTCAAGTAATCTTCACTCTCGTCTCTTCTGCAGCTTTCATTTATTCGTTAACTCATAGAAACCAGGCACAATTCCTGCTTATCCCCAGGGAGACAAAATGAATTCACTTTCTTCCAGTCCATTGAGTTATTCAAACAAGCCAATCACAGCCTTCCACTAGAACAAGGGGAACGACCTTCTCCACACCACGAAATCCGCCTCCCACAAACCCCTAGCTGTTTACTTTATTACTGAGTGCAACCCCTGTGTGGCCATGTTTGGCATACATTGTCCTCCTCCGTGGACCAGGGTGCATGTGACTAATAAATCGCTGTTTATATCATCTGCCCAGTGTCAGATGTTCTGCATTGGCAACAGTAACAACATACCTTGTTGTTACCACAACATACCTTACAGTTTTAATTTTGAGAACAATGAATACTGGTCTTTAAGCCCTTTGATGAACAAGTCTTTGACTTTTTGTCAATCACATTTCAATTTATAGCCAACACACAAAATAGTTCAGTTATTCTGCTTTACTTCATAGAAGACTTGATCATGAGGATTATGATATGTAAAACTAAAATCCAATTGTATTTTTACCCTGCTTTAAATGCCTATAGGCTCTTATCAGGAAAAACAAAACTCCCTGTATAAAAGCAGACTTTGACTTATTTTCCAAGGACCTTATCCTACACTTTATGTCTAAATACTGTTATGCTACACCTATATTTGTGTCTCATGCTTTATATTTTTTTGGAGATTTCATTCCATCTACTTAGAACAACATTCTTGCTTTTCTTCAGTTGGATAACTTCAATCATTCTTTAAGAGTAAGGACACACATTTTTTTTCCAAGAAATCTATCCCGAATTAGCCAAAATTGGGGCAAATTTCTCTCATTGCTAATGTTTAAGCAACATCATGGATTGACATCTTCTTTCCATTCATCTTCCTTCAGAGAGAAGCTGTGTTTTACTCATCTCTGGACTTGCAGGTCCTAGAACAGTTCTGTGAATAACTAACACTAAATTCTTTTGGTGGATTAGACCTGATCTACCACCTTTTTTCCCACTTAGGAGCAGCTCTCATCAGGCACAATCTCCTCTCTCCATTAGTCAACGTATTTCAAGTACTTCTACACTTAGTTATAAATTAATCTCACATTAGACATTAATTCAGTCTGTGGCCATAGTCCCTGTTTACAAAAAGAATCAATTTTTTAAATATAAAATGGAGTAATTATAAGTACAAAGAAAGAAATACAAATTATATTCCATTATAGATTAAGGAGTTACTTTTAAGACTATTTAAATCAGCATAGCTTTATATATATTTGGGTTACTTTGAATTTAGAATTTTTGCAAACGCTTTAAAATAAAATTTGGTATATGAATGAACTCTGTGTAGAACTGACATAGGTATACTGAGAGTCACTCAGTAAATATTTTGATTGACTGACTTCACCCATATTCACTACCCCTCTATTTGATTTCCTTAGCCTTGGTTAAATTATTTGAAAAGAAAATGAAACACCCTAGAAAAAAATGAAATATTGATTTTTAGTAAGGTTTCATGTGTTAAATGACACTCAACATTGGACAAGTGAATATTTTTAATATTTTTCTGAGACACTTACTTAGCCCCTATAATTATATATATTTTAACATTTGTATATATTATATGATATATAAGTAGATTTTTATAATGAATCCAACAAATATATATACATATGTAGATACACACACACACACACACACACACACACACACATATATATGTACATATATTCATGTAAACATCTTTGCAATTCTTTAAAATAGTGATGGCCTTGATTAGCTTTTCAAAATATTTTGCTGTTTAATTAAGCTGACGTCTGTCTGATTAGTTTTGTACCAGCAGAAATGTAGGACAGTGTAATATGTTAACTGAAGGTAAGTTAATCTCAAAATTAAAACAAAACAATAAAATGATATAATTTACTGCTAAAATCATTACAACTCTCTTTATATCCTTCCTTTAGAGAACTCGAGGGGAGAGAGGCATTTTATTTATACCATTTTCAAATATCCCTACTTGTTTTCCTCATATCCCATAGAAATGTTTTGAAGATTCCAATATGATAATAACTAGAATCAAATTGAATCATTTCATTAAAAAAAATACTTGTGCAAAATGAGTTTTCAACAGCTATGTTTTACAAAAAGTGTACGAAAGCACAGTAATTGATTAAAATAATAACTTTAATATTTACTGTATAACTTCATTAGCATTTAGTAATGTAACCATATAAGTAAATGTGAACTTATTTTTTATCAAAGTGTAAGAATTTTCATATAAATAATTGCTTAATGAAATAAATGTTTTTGTTAGTCCATATGTTTTGGTTGGCAAATTACAGTTTCTATATCTGAACAGGTTAAGGTAATTTGTTACATATCTCTTTCATAGATTCCAATGGAATAACCTCCAACCAGAGGAAAATCTACAGGAAGCACCACCAGCTTCTGAAAACACTGAAAACACAGAAAGTTAAAAGGTACTGAGCTATGCAGCAAGGATAGGTTGAAACAGTGGTGGAGAAATACAGCAGTAGATGGCAAGTAAAATCAGATGTGGTTTATCCTTGAGCATACACAGGCTACTTCCCACACACGTCCCAGAAGAGAAAAATGACAAGGAGCTGGATTTTGCATCAGTATGTGAGGCAGAGCAAATGGTCACACAGTCACTTATGTTTACCCCAAACTAGAAATAGCCACACAATCCGTGTTCCAGTACTAGCTTTACACATCAGCATGATTGTTAAAGGGTTCTGTTCTGGACAAGGGCCTCATGCCTTCTCCTTCCCCTCACTGTTCTCTCAGCACAAGCTCACTTTTTTCTCATTCGGTAATGTCTAAAATTTTACTCCTAGAATTTTATTTAGCCCCTCTCCCAACTCCTACCTTTCTGACAATTACATCTCAGTGTAAACAGATTAGAAATCAGATTTTGAGATACTTAGGGGAGTGATATTGGGGGTGGGGGAAGCAAGAAACAGTGGCTATTCTGTGAGGAACAAGAATGTCAGCAAGGCATACATCCAGGACAAGTGGAGAGGCCTGGAACTCAAATGCCAAAGGAGTTCTCTCTAAAAAGTTTCCTCTCATTTCTGTCTATACCCCCTCAAATGAAACCTGTGACTGCATTTACTACTTTGCTGTTTTCTTCTGTGCTTGTTTACATGTCTGTCTCCTCTTGTAGCCTTCTAAAAGTTCTTCTACAGCAAGAATTGTGGCTTATGATGAGAGCTTGGTTTCACCAATAAATACATTTTAAAGACGATGATTTCCAAGTTTTATTGAGAGTCATTTAGAATGCCCTTAGAAGACAGTCATAACCCTCAATATTTAATGTCAGAGACTGTAGGGAGGAAGGTTTGTCTCATGAATTTATTGTCTAAAATCTATAGTGTTATCTCGTGGTGTGTGTGTGTGTGTGTATGTGTGTGTGTGTGTATGTGCTGCAGTGACAGCTATGGTTCCAGAGGAGAGGAAAGAGTGATCCACAAAGAAAATTTCCATCTCCTCATTCTCTAAGGGTATCTGAATATCCAAATTCCATTATTTCAGGATGTCACTTGAAAAATTTCTCATCTTGCCATGATGAGAATTGGTTCATACCTGGGACATTCCTATTAGTAATCCAGATCTCTCTGTGACTTACTCTGCAATTGCTCAACAGCAGACACCTCCATTTTTTATGAGGGAATCTGTTCTTCCTCATGATGAGCCTCAAGTACCTCAAAACTTCCAAGAGCCTCCTAAGCTCACATTTGTTGTTTATCTCTACAATACATTTTAATGGCAGGTATAATTTGGAGCCAAGAGTCTGTAATGCTCATGGCTTTTAAATAGATTATTACTTTGTTTTGGTTATTTTGAGAGTACATATGTTTTAGCTCCTTGTTAAATTATAGGCTTTTAAGGCTTCACATTGCTATTTTGTTTTTGAGCAGGCAAGATTTCACCTTTATTCCTCCTGAGTTCACTCTCCTATTTACAGATGAAAAACAGCAGAGGGTAGCATTTATTTACTTTCTATGGAACAACAGTCACACATATGCCAAGAAGTATAATGGTTCTGATTCATGCAGGCCTGACTTCTTAAGTCCCTATCTCTGAGGTTCATTTCTATAATATCAGAACAAATAGACAAGGAGCAAAACCTGCGGAAGGGATGACTATGTGAAGTGAATAGTAGTTCTGCCATGTCAGTGGAGAACAGCAAATGGTTGAAAACAAAGAAAAAAAAAAGAAAGAGGAGAAGGGGCTGAGCAAGAGGAAGTTTTTTCCAATGTCTTGGCCAAGTTTTTCTTGCTTCAAGATAAAAAGAAAATTAAGAGAGAGATAACAAGAAGCCCACTCCCCTATTCTTTACATAGTTTGAATTAGGAAGACTGTCACGTGAATCTGAAGAACAGTTTGAGTAAAATTCATAAATAAAGAACAACGATGTCATTTCTTTTTCTATAATTCCAATTCATTGGTGATAGTCAGAGGAAAGAATCCCCTGAGCAGAAGTTGGAGAAGATTGGAAATGGATAACAAAGGAAACACTAGAGATTTTCAAAATTTATTTTTACTAATAGTGAATTTTCTCAGTTTTGTCTCTTCTTCATGCTACATGGCCTCACCACACTGAACGGACCCTGACAACTGAAATGTCTTGCTCCCAGGTCTCACACTGAGCCCTCCCTTGATTGGAAGTACCTTTTCCTCCTTTGCTGCTCCTTGAATTCCCTTAGTCCTTTATAAGCATGTTAAAACCCCAGTTTCTCAGCAAAATCTCTCTTTTTACAAATTTCTACCACAAAACATCTACAGAGCATTGGAGAAGTCATTTTTCTGATATTTCATTTCCCCATCTCTAAAATTAGCAAATTAGAAGTGATCTTTAATGTCACTTTTGCCTCTGGTCTTTGAGTTAATTTCACAAGTAGGACAATGTCCATGCCCCTTGTAAACCTCTGCCTGTTCCCTCCTCCCAGGCACATGCCCTCCATCATTTATTTATGTTGCTAACCTGCAGTGCATAACTTAGATTGTGGTTAAATCAGAGTTTTGTAAGTACTTAGCTACCTAACTTTTACCTCCACTGGACTATGAGTTCATTATGATAGTACCATTTATAAATTTATTTTTTTGTTCCCTGGTGCCAAGCATTTTCAAATTCTCAAATACCTATGACATGAATAAATGATCTAATTAATTTTGAAATGAAAGAGTTTTAGTAGATACAATGTATCAGCACATGGCTTAATGTGTTATGTTTACCTGGAAAAGAGAACAGGTAGAAAGAACAATTGCCACCTCAGATATCTTTAAATTGAGACAGAATATTATGCTTTTAAGAAGATGAATAATTAATATTTAAAATTGTCCTGGGATGTGAAGTAGTAAGTTTCTATCCTCAGAGGTGTTTCATCAGAGTTTATGTGATCACTTTGTTTGAAGGAGTCATGCATGGAACAAAGTGTTGTAATAAATGGCCTCGAAAGCCTCCTATCACAATTAATCTTGGAGTCTATGATGGGCCCCATGTGTCCATATGAATCTCCTATAAAATTAGATACATTGGGATAAATATTGGAGGAACAACTCAGGAGATGCTCTCTAGTGGTTATAATAATAAATACTGATGAATCCAGAACCCTTTAAAAATGATTGCTTATGTTGGGGGTGTGGAGGGCTAGTGTTACAATGTTGTTGTCGTGGTCTTGGCATCAGAAGCATGAGCCTAGGTTCAGGTTCTACTAATAAAGGCCTGGGCTTTGGGCAGGTCTCCTCACCTTGCAGGATTTCAGATTTACCCTCCAGAAAAACGAATGAGGTTGGACAAAATAATTTCAAGTATCCTTACTAGCTTTAAGTGATTGTATATCAATAGGAACTGAGATATGCTTCATTTCTAAAAATCTCAATAAATTATTTTTTAAAAAGCCACTTAAACTGTGAATTAATCCTTCACTTTATAAAATTAATCTTCGTTTTACAAAGGATTTCCTTGAAAAAGCAAGCTCATAAATGTTTATACTAATTTAATTTACATGCAATTTTACTATCATGAAACAAAATTGGTAAGTATAGGTTGAGTAGGAGGGAAGGAGATTATCATTGTCATCATTTTCTATTATTGGAAATTTCCTATATACAAACTATAGTGATATAAAGTGATGATTTTATAACTCTTCTATCAATCACAGAACTATTAATACATTACTGAGTTTCTGCTTGCTACATGAAAAATTCTGATGACTGAGAAAAAGTTGGAAACATCATGGATGATTAGAATGAGTGCTAATTGAAAGGATGGCTTCATGAAGTTTATGGCTTGAAGAAGACTTTCACTTTATGGCTGGTTTTATTTCTTTAAGAGCTAAATTTTACTTCATTTCTCTCATGAATTGCATTTTATCTTCAGGAGTAAAATATGTATATCAAGAAATAGTAAGAAGTGGCAGACGTGGTACAGAGATGACATGTCAAATCAGGGCTAAACTGCAGGAAAATTAGAAGTCAGAAATTTGTCCTTTCTACCCTAATTCTACTTTCTATACACTTAGGTATTTCTAAGCACTCATTTCTAAGCACTCTTGCTTAATTATTTTATGCCTCAAATCATTCCAGGTTCCCATGCCATTGTGAAAAGTGGTCTTATAAATCTATTCACCTAGAGCTCCTAATAGTTAAAACTATTTACATCACCAATTTATTTTTTTTTATCTAGGAGTGAAGAAATTATCACCAGATTATTATGGCATGTATAAATATTTACAGTTTATAAATCACCTTTTCTCATATTATCTAATTCCTTTGAGGTACTTATGTTTGATATTCATACCTCTTGTACATGGTGAGGGAAATGTCTCAGAAAGTTTAAGTGGCTTACCCACCATCATTGAGCTCATCTGTTTGGAAAAAGATAAATTCCAACTCAAATTTTTCTATCATAAAACACAAGGATTCAAAGAATCCTTCTACTGTAGTTATCCAGGCCAACCAAGAGTGGTTTATTTCAACTTGTCTCCTCGATGTTCTTTCCTCTTTTTTTCTGTTTCTTTTTATTCATTTATCATGTAAGCCTTCGTTTTTATAATCAGAAGTCATAACTCAGAAAACAAGCATGCACACACATGCACACACACACACAAGTAATCCTTGGGCCAAACATCTGGTTTTTAGCAATAAATGGCTAAAATACCCAACATATCACTATCTGTGTTCTTATAGAATTCATGAAATAGTACAATTAAAGCAACATCTGATACCAGTCTCATATTAAACACATTAAAAAAATCTAAGTGCCAAGAATAATTTCACACATCTAATTAGTAATAGAACTAAGGCAGAGACTATATTGCCAACACTAACTCTTGCACATGTTTTCTTTAAAAAAATATATTATTTTTTCCATTTATGCTCTCTAGGAAAAAAAGTTCCACAGAGTTCTTCATTACCTCTTTCCATTCTTCCTTCTCACTGAAATCTTTTCTTTCTATCTAAACAAACTAAAAATTCCTAGTTTTGTCTATCTTTGTTCTGCTCAGAAACCAATCAAGAATTTCTCCAGGACTTACTGAGTGTAATAATTCTTGTAGTGATTGTGACATGGGTATCTAGTTTCTAATTATTCAGTCTCTTGTAGAGAATAGACAAGTGGTAAAGGGACAGTGACAGGGCCTCCTGTTAGTGCCCGCTCATCTCCATGGACCTGGAGCCTCCTTTTCCTGAAGTGATCTCCTTTCCACTTCTTACGAGGCAGCCCAATCCTGTGCCAAAGCAAGGGGGGGGGTGTAAAGGCACCCCACTTTACCCTGCAAGATACAGCTCTGGTAGCTAATACTTGCTCCAGAGATCCCTGTCAAGTTAATGGAGGCCTGGCTGGGTGTGCCCCACAGACTTATTCCATTGCAAAATTCCATTTCTTCACCCTTTCCTTCATAGTGATGGCTGATAAAAATCTTCCATCATAGAAACCGAGTCTGTAACAGAGAGCTGCCATGCGAAAAGAGCTAAAAAAAAAAAAAAAAAAAAGCAGACATGTAGGAAGAGGCAGAAATAAGAGTCAAAAAGAGTTATGTAAGCTTTGCATTTTCTGCTTCTATTCTCCCGAACCTGGTTATAATTTTGCCTTTTCATTCTGTGTGTCACCCTTGCAGATTAAGATAAATCATTCTCATTATTTTTATTATTAGTTTATTGCTTAATTTAATTCACATTAGTTTTTGTTTCTAGCAAACATAGTCATACTTTATAACTGAATATGACCTAGTGCTGTATTTTAGTACTACTGATACAAGGTTTAATAAAAGCTAAAAGAATGAAAATATTAGGGTGAGTTTCTAAAGACAGGAATGAATAAACAAAAATGTCAAGATTTTTACCATTTCTTCTCTAGCTCCAGTGTTTCTTTCTTTCCCCTTATTTTTCTTTCTTTTCTTTTTCATTTCTTCCTTCCTTCCTTCCTTCCTTCCTTCCTTCCTTCCTTCCTTCCTTCCTCCCTCCCTCCCTCCCTCCCTCCATTCCTTCCTTCCTTTCTTCCTTTCTCTCTCTCTCTTCTTTTCTCTTTTTTTCTTACTCTCTTTCTCTTGTCCTCTATTTCTCTTTCTTACAACTGTAGCAACAGTGGTAACAGTAATATAGAGCAAAGCTTCATTAGATATAAGCAGATCAAAATGATGGGTCCCTACTCCAAAGATTTAGTTTTGTTTTACTAACATGCAGATGAATGAAAAACAAAGGAGTTTCTTCTATCTCTTCTTTTGCTTGTTGGAGTAGAGAGGACTAAAGACACATCAGAAGACTCATTGAAACACAAGTTCAAATGCTCCAGTAGATCCGAAGTCTCCTGGAAACCAGATAGGTTGATAGTTCACCAGGGTCTAGGGAAGCCGAATATAGTGACTGGTGAATGAAGATTAGTGATGACTAGGCGAGACTTCAAATATCCAGGAAGTTCAAAATAGCAATTGGCTCTTAGAAGATGCTTCAAAGTTGTAAAGCAGAGTGTAGGATTCACCAGAGCATGAAAATGCAGTGTATAGCATTTAGCATTTGACTCATTTGACATAATCAGTACCTACAGTTACATTCTCAGTGCACTGGTGTCTCCTGATTGTCTGGCACATGCATTTTATGATTTTTTTTATAATCTTTCAAGTTCTCCCCAGGTGTCTGTTCCTACCCCCTACTATTCCTCTCTATTTCTCCATAAGTGGTCCAAATAAACAACGGCTCACGAGACACAGTACTCACCCCTGTGCCTATGCTATGCTCTTTGCCCATTTCCCTGTTTTCTCCTAAAGGCAATCCCTCATTCATTTTTATTCAGAGTTTCCTTATTATGATACCACATACTTCTCAGAATCACACATGTAATCTAAATGACACATAGTTCAACTTTTTAATTTGTGCTTTTCTCTCTGCCATTTTTTTTCAAACATATATGTCTCTAGCATATGTTTCGGAAGTTCAGGGGTTACTTCTTAAGTCTTCTGGTCACTAGGACATAATATAAAATGAGAGACTCATGTGTTATCAAGTACTATACATATATAAACATTTTGTTACATAAAAATACCTTTTCTTCCCTCTTAACAAGTATATTTTGGCATTTTCAAGATAACTCTAGTAATAGAAAAGGCTTTTCTTGAAACATGAACAAATATAAAATCATCAATAAAAAGAAAATATCAAACAAAGGCCCCTCTAGCGAATCCAACCATATCTAAATCTTTTTGTACATGTTTGGCACATTGAAAAACTTTTTTTCTTTTGGCCATCTTGCTGATGTTTTAGGAGCAAACTTAAAGCAAACTTTACATATTTGTACATATACATTTTCAAGATAAATTTACTAAATAATTATACTTTATTTTCTTTCCTAAAATTTGAACTCAGATTGGTGAATTTCAATAAACATTTTTAAAAATATTTGAACACTTTGTGTTAATGCAGTGGAGCTGTTTGAATCACTGGGTGAGTTTGAGCTGGAGTGCAGTAGGCTATTTATCTCCTCTTGCCATGCCAATGACATCTGACCAGGACAGGACGTAATGAGCACAGTCTGGTCTAATAGACAAGTTCCTCTCCAGTGCTTCAGGAGAGAGATTTCAATCAGCTCACAGTCTGGGACGCAATCTACCCTCACGTTAAAATCATGCCATCGGCAGCATCTCAGCTTGCCCTCAAGAGTGCTATTGAACACATGTTTACTTGGACCAGCTCCAGCCTGAGAAAGCCTGCAGCAAAAGATAAACTAACGAGCAAGCACAAGAACATTTCCCAAGTAGTGATAACTCCTGATTGCATCCCTAAATTCTTCATCCCCTCTTTGGATGTGGCATGGCTAGACTTTCATCTGAAATCAATCAAAATCTCAGAAGATTGGTGGCTAGAGAAAAGGCTGTCTGATGTGATAAACAGCAGATCTCCATCAGCCCAATACAACTCAGGAAACTCTACAAAATAGAAGAGTATGAAGAAAAGGGAAACTTTGTACAAAAAAAGGACTCTCTGTTCTTAGCTGAGGGTTTTGCTGACTGCAAGGATGTACAATGAACCATGCATCAATCAGACCCAGCAACCAGGGCTGCCCTGTTATGGCCAAATCATCCCAGAGTTACAATCCATATGGAATTTTTGTCCTAGGTGAGAGCCCCAAACTTCAAAGGAAAGAATAGCTCTTTTTTGACAAACACAGCTGGTCTCAGAACTCTTGTCACAGTGTAAAAGGATTATTGGTCTCCAGTTACCCATCAAAACTTCTGGACAGATCAGAAGACCAAAGTGGCCGTCCCCAAGCTCCTGCCTCCCTATGGAAGCAGCAGGACAATGTCTTTGGAGCTGATGGAGCACAATCCCCTTGCCTCTCCAACACATTGCTCTGTTGGATCTGAAAACTGTCATTTCAAGGAAAAAAAGACAACTTTTCAAAGACTGATGATGAAGCACCTTTCTAGCATGAAGCTCATGTAAGCACAAGTCAGTTGTGTGCAGCATGATGTTTGGATAATTCAACATTGTTGAAAGATTCCCATTGTATGCATCAGAATGGATTCCAGGTATGGAAGCAGCTGCAGTATCTTTCTCCTGCCCATGGATCATGCACAATTTCAGCTCTGCAAGAAGAAATCTGCCAGCTTGCTCTAACTCAAAGGCTAAATCAGGAGTAAAATAAAAAATTCTTAATGTGCTTAACTCAGTTTGGTCTCAGTTTTGGTACTTGTCCATAAGATCAGTTATTTTTCTCTGAGTAGTGTGCTTAGTGAGCATTCCTATTAGAATACTGAAAGCTCTGGCTCTGTGTTAAATGCAAGGTTATAATCAAAATCACATAGAGAAGTAAGAGCAAAGAAATAGGGCATAGTGCAAATGATAACTGTGATTTAACACATTTGTGTTTGAAGAATAATGCAAGAAATTAGAGCAAATGATCATTGCTATATTATGCTTCATCCACATGCTATACCAAATGATTTTTAGAGATCTAGGCAATATGTGCTTCCCATATGTGATATAGAGTTCATAAAATTCTGTAAGTGTATCTGTACATTTATAAGCAATGGATATTCATTAGTTTATTAAATATCTCTTTGTTTGTTAGGTAGCTTGATGAAGTTTATCCTTAAGGAGGTAAAAATACCTAATACATAGAAAACAAAGCATTAATAATTGTTTTCATTATTTCAAAAATCTTGGAATATTGCACATCTCTTTTGTTTTGCTAAAGTATTTTGTATAGCGTGCTGTACTAGGATGCTGTTCCACCCATACCTTGTGTAATTATTAAAATCAACAAAACCTTTTTTTCCCTCAGGAGTGTTGTTTGATTTTCTAGTGTATGGTTATTGAAAATAAAATACTCAGTGTGCTCAAATAAACAAGTATTTTCCAAAATCTCTCTGAGTGCAGCTCTCTGTGGGAATGTGGTAGATGAGGAAGGTGAAAGAGGGTCAGGGCATAATGAATGTCCTTGAACTCATGGTCTCTTTCTTGTGACAGAATTCACATAGAAGAAGCCAGTAGAAATCAATAGAGAAGTACATATATTTAACCATGGGAAAAATAATATCTTGACATGGTAATTTAATTGCCTATAATTGTTCTTGAAATTCAATATGCCAAAGTAGCCAAAACAAGAATGAGAAATTTGAATGGCATATTGTTATCACCCATTCTCAAGAATTACCTAGGAATTTGAGAGAATTTATAGATTATCCCTGTAGTGAAAATCTTAAATGGCATGCTAATTTCTTTATTCCAAAAGTACATGCAAATTATCTAACTGGCTCAAATTATGTAGTATATTGAGTTTAACTTTTCCCTTCTTTTTTAAAAAATCTTTTTTTGTGGTGTGTGTGTGGACAGTATTTCTTTGGCTTAATATCATGCAAAATTCCTTAAAAGAATTAAGTGCAATTAGTAGTTCTCTTTGAATCTTTGCAGAAAACACTGTTTCATAAAGTTTAAAAGCAGATTTATTCTAACATCAAGTAGTAAGATCAAAGAAAGAGAATATTCATCCAAAATTAAACACATTAAACAAACCTAAATCTTTTTGAAAGTCAAAAAGGGTTATTTGAAGAAAAAACACTAAAAAGTCTTTTTTAAGAATTAAGAAAAACCAGCATGATTGGCTCTCATCTGTGATTGAGGACAAAAAGTTCCATCTTTATAGAATGTCCTTTTCCCACTTTACAGAGAAAACTGAGTCTGCTTCAATGAGGTTAAACAAATCATTCAAAGTTACATGGTTGTTATGTGGCAGAGTCAGCATTAAGTCAAGACATCTCACTCCCAAATCAATGGTGCTTATATTACTGGCATTTAATTTTAACAAAACAAAACAAAACAAAACAAAAACAATTGATTAACTAGCCATACAAGATTATGAAAGAATAGATCATGTAGTAAATAAATAACTTTCATGAAAAAGGAATGGAGAAAAGTTTAGGTCCAAAGGTTGGTGTTTTGCCCAGGGAGAGTAAGGTTGGGGCAATACTATTACGGGAGGTTCTGAGTTCTCAAGACAAAGATGCAAAAGGGAAGTGAGGGCACCGAAAAAAGATGTAGAAAGGCAAAAAATAAAAACATAGGCCAAATTTATACTTTTTCTAAATGCTGAACACAAAATTCCTGGCTCTCTAGGGTTGTGGTGTTCTAGAAACACAAAGGCAGTGCCTTGTGCTATTAGAGGAAAGTGTCACACATAGAGGGCTGATCATTGGTATTATATGTTATGTCAACTTGGCTAGACCACTGTAACCAGTAATGTAGTCAAACACTAGTTTAAGTATTGCAGTGATGGTATTTTGTAGATGTGGTGAATAGCTTCAATTAGATGACTTTAAGTAAAGAAGATTAGCCCTTATTATGTGAGTGGGTCTCATCCAATAAATTGAAGGCCTTAAGAGCTAAAACTAAGGTTTCCCAAAGAAGAAGAAATTTTGCCTCAGGACCTAAACGCCAACTCCTAGCCTACTGGACTGCTCTACAAATGAACTTGGCAGCCAGCTCAGTCATGACATCCAAGCCCTCCAAAACAAATCTCTTAATTAATGTATATCTCCCCCAAATAACATACACTTGTTTCTCTGGACAACTCTGATGGATTGAGGAGGGCTTCTGTGAATACTGGAGCTGCTGGAGTATGGGTAGAGCAGAGAATGCAAGAGAGTCAAAGAGGCCCTTTCTCTGCCTCATCTCATCTAACTTCCTCTGGGAAGAGGGAGACTCATAGACATGAAGATGTAATTCTGAGGAGAAATTTTTTTAAAAAAGAAATTCTTTTGACTCCTTCTCTTAGGACTGACTATTAACAAGTGGTAAAAGTAACAAAATAGAGCTTTATGGGGGGGACTTTTGTCTTCTGCCTCCCTCTTCCCTTAATTTATCACTTTCTCTGACAGAAATGCTCAGGGCCCTCTATTCTCTGCCCTGCTTCCTCCAATTAAAACTACTCTTAGTAAACATACAAGCAGATGCAAATCTCATAAAATTAGTTACAATATGATATGAACGTGCTTAAATCACCATTAGTTTTTCCAAGGGAATTTGCAATTTAAACTTTATCTTTGATCTTGTAATAAAAAGTGTGGGGCTATTAAAGAATATTAGGAATGATCAACAAAGTGTGAGGATGAGGACTCCCTTTCTGGTGTACATGCTCCCCTCCCACTTATGCATAAACTGGTCTTCCTATTAATGTGAGGAAGGTGAAATGTGATAAATAATGTTCTAAGAATTAACACTATCATCATATGATATCTGTGCTTCCAGCATATCCATTGACTTAACTGTTCCTTGATTCCATTTTTTTACCCATGAAAGAGTGGCAATAGTCTAAATCTACACTTTTGAATGTACTTTAAGATCATTAACTGTAACCAATAGTCAGTATATTTTGTTATCACTAAAATGATTTCATATACTCTCACTGAGCCTCATGAAAACTTTAGAAGTATACGTTATTATCATTTCCATTTCATGGATAAAGACATTATTAATTTGGTTTCTCAGGATTAAACTTCTGCTTCCTCTCATCAAAGTCAAATCCTTTCTAAATCTCAGGGATTGCTACCAACTATTAGTAATTCCAGATTCTTTTGTCTGGAACATAAGTATTTCTTTTTAATGATACTGACAGAAAATTCATAACTTTTGTATTTTGCTATGTGATGGTATGAATAATAAATATTTAAAAAATATTACTTTTTAAATAGCCTGCTACCTCAACAGAGTGGAGACATTATTAGAATAAATGCTTAGAAAATCAAATTAGTATTTTATTCTTACATAACAGTGAAAATTTGTTGTACATGATTATTTGGCAATATTGTTTGTAGGAAAGGTCCTTTTTATACTTTTATATTGTTTTCAACTCAGTTCAACTGATCAAGAATTATTGTTAGGTCTTATAAATCCAGCACCATTCTAGATATTATGGGATATAAAAAAGTATAAATGTAGATAATTGGCCTCAAAATTAATAGCTATGTGTCTTATAAGGCTAAATGCTTTATTTTATTAACAATATCTCCTTTAATCCTGGGAAGATTACAAAAATAGAGACTTGGTCACTATCACATAACTAGAAAGTAGAAAAGTTGGATTGAGACCCAGGCAATTATATCCTAAACCCTGAAATTTTAATCATTAAATTATATAAACTCTCTGAATACAAACTACACAGACAATCCAATTAGAGATGTATAATATAGCAAACAACAGGACATGAGATGCTAAGATTAGATATTCAAATCTTCAAGTATGACAAAGAAAGGAGAGATCAACTTAGATACAACTTATTCATCTCTAGAATAAATACCACAGGTGCAATCATTTACCTGCCTTGTTTACTGTTGTATTCCTAGCCCCTAAACCACAGTCTGGCATATAATAAAAAACTCAGTAACTATTTTCTATATGAATTATTTAAAAATTATTAGTAAATCAACAGATAAATAAATTTTGAAAGAAATAGAAAGGAGAGAGGGGGGTTATATATTGGTAGTGAAAAATATGTTTTTTTCTTTAATTTGTTCATTTTTATCAAAAATATTTGCTGGATTTCACTAGACGAGTGGCCCATATAGAGAATGGTGAAGATGTTAGTGTTGGCACTCACTTGCGTTTGGTCTGATAAAAGGTCTAGGGCCATTCAAGCTTTTGTAGGAAGCAGACTAATGCACAGATGTTTATTTGGACATCTGCAGACACAGTGTCTGATTTTGCTTATGTCCTAAGGCAGCTGTATTAATTTGATTGGGGAGAGGTCCTAACTTTTAAGGATGGTATGTTTCACGACCCTATTTTATGTATGCTAAAATAGACCTTCAGGAAAATTCTAGCTAGAAACCATTTAAAAACAGGCCTACAATTGGCACCAGTTGATGAAATTTGAATATACACTGTGGATTAGATGTTCTTATTGTATCAGTATTAAATATTCTGAATTATACAATTCTAACATGGTTCTATTAGGAAATGTCCTTGATTTTAGAAATTACAAACATATATTTAGTAGTAAAAAGTATGTAATATCTTCAACTCATGCAATTCTTATAAAATTCAACTCAAATGTTTTCACCCTTACTGATCACCATTTCCTTTTACTCACTACTTGCATTTGTACTTACTAAAATTATTAATTTACATGCTAGCTCTCCAACTAAATTATCAGTTTCTCGAATATAGAAAATGTATCTTATTCTTGCATTTTTGGCACATAGACCAGTGTCTTTTATTGTGGGAATATTGTTTAATTAATGAAGATAAAAAATAATAAGAGCTCTACTTCTGGCCAACCAACTTCTTCACTGTGTGTGCCATTTTGTATCATTGGACATAAAAGCTTTTGGTATAGAGCTACATTCTCTAAAGAGGTCAAAGTATGTCATTTAAAAATTATGTATATCTGCATCATTAAAAATGAACCTGATAGATTTATCATTTAAAAAATGTTCATATAACTCGATATTGTACCAATCATATTAATTCATTTAAGCTACATATAAACCCACCAATTTTACAAATAAGGAAAGTGAGACATGGAAAATTTAAGTACCTTACCACAGCCAGAACAAGGCAGTGCACAAATTAAATCCCAGACCATCTAGCTTCAGACTTCTTGCTCTTGAATACTTCTAGACTACTGACTTTTTTGAGCAGCATGCCTTCTTGAAAGGATAAATTGAGCACTTCAGTGAATATTAATGGGAAGAATTTACATTGATTATATAAGTGGTTCTTAAGCACTTGTCTGTTTATAGAATAATATTGGGATTATTGTGTAAGAATCTCTCAATAAAACAGACTTTTATTCCGTACATTTGAAATTTAGAATTTAAAAAAACTCACAGATTATTTTGATGCATAGCCACACTTATAAATCACTGCTCTAAATTATTTTATCAAGATTCATTCCTGTAAAGCAACAGGAAGTTAAGCTATTCCTTAACTTCCATATCAATAATGACAGAGTTGGAAATAATTTATCATCACAATGGATGTCATCTTAGAATGGAATCTTAGTTTTTTTCAAAGAAACTTGTTCCAGTCAAGTGATGAAAATGGAAAAATGCCAGGGATGTTAGCTCTCCCTGCTTCTAGGCTATGGACATGTTAGCACTATACTTAAGAGAATGTAATATCTTAAGTAGAATTAATTATCTGTCATAATAATAAGATAATTATATTAATTCTTGAGATAAAATAGACAAATACCTTATAAATGTACATTTGTATTTGCCAAGAAGTTTTCTTTATGTCAGTTAGTACATAAAATATTTTAAAAGTACCCTCATGCATTAAGTGAGCTGAATAAAGATTGAGCAGATGCTTAAAAATCATAGGGTTGTTTAAGCAATGAGATAATTTAGTTCAATTGACTAAATTAATCTTCACATTATTCACAAAGGCTTCAAGTTGTCCTGCCCTACAGGAGAGTTAGGTATTACTTTTATGGGGTACTCATCTTAAAATGATCACATAGTAGTACAATAATAAAGCATATTGCCATCTTAAAATGGACATTATCTAAGAGAGATTACCTAAAGATTGAGTAATAATATAGGTGACACCAAAGTCTCTTTTATATTTCAGTCTTGAAACAGTCCATTAGCAAGATACGCATTTCTGAAAATGGGGGAACAAAAAAAAACTAACAACAACACACCTGGTGCCTGCATTTCTGCATATGTATTTCCAAAATGCCACAATTAGCTCTAAGATGATAATGCGACCAGTCTATAGGCTATATAATAAATGGTGGTATTTTAATTAGGAATAATTGGTGTATTTATATGCATTCTCGGTGTAGGAGAGTCCCACTAAAGAGTCATTGACTCCATATGACATCCCCCAAATCATATTGTAATGAAGGCTAACTACACTCATTAAAATAAAATAGCAGTCATAGAAAGACATTGAGAATTTAAATGCTCTCCCATAATTGATAATGTCCTACTAGGTGGCTTTAGCTTTGGAGTGATAGGAGAGCATATATGATTATTTAGAAGAAGAAAATGTTATAGTTCCTTTTTTGTTGTATTAGTTTACATCTGTCCACATCAAAACTGTCCTTAGTACAGTGTTTCTGCTACATCCAAGTGCTCCAAAGTTCCAGAATGCCACCATCTCCCTTTGGGTTGGCTACAAGTTCATGTTACCTTCAGTGTTCATGAACATGAGCATTTAAACTTCTCCATAACAAAATATCATTTTAGATTCTGCCCCCTTTTGTGCATCCAGACTCTTGTGGTGGCCCAGGTACTCAGTGCCGCTGCCACAGTGCCTGTTCAGGTCCTCATTGCCCCTCACCTGGGTAATTGTGGCAAGGGACTCCTGACCTCTCTGCTATCTTTTTTTCTAAATGTTTCCTCCACACTGTGGCCTGATTTATCTTCTTAAGTTACCAGTCAGATAATGTCTTCCCCATTTAAAGACACTTGGAGACTTCTTGTTTTCTATAGAATAGAGTTCAAAATCCAAAGTATTCTACAGCTCACTGGATTTCCTCTGTGCTTTTAACCTTATTTGGCCCTTTTAGTTTTATTTTCTTTTACATCTCTATATCTATTCCACACTCAAGAAAGAATAAATGTTAAGATATTTCTTCTAATATAAGGTTAGACAATTTTAGCAATAGGAATGTTCAAACCCTATAATTAATTATCAATCTATAGTTATACAATGACTCTGTATTAATCACTTACTTTTAACAGATACATACACTAATCATGCTTTCACAAGGGAAATAAATAAACTCTTACTGCCTGTAAAGAGAAATCTCTCAAAGCTGGAAAAGATGAGATATGGTTGTACATTCTGAAATGTGGGTATTCTGTTGACCAGGGCCTGAGCAAGTCACAAAGTGATCATGACAGAGAACATGCTTACCACCACAGATAGATGAGATAAGACACAAGAGATGGAAGGAAATGAGGGAAATGCAGCATGCCTATGCTCTTTTATACTTTCTCTTTTGTCATTTATGAAAAAATCATATGCCTGGGATAAATGTATTTACATAAAATTATACATATTTAATGGCCAAAGAGGTTCCATAATGTAAGGAAGACAAGAATGTGCCTATGCCAATAGGAACTGGAATCTATAGTGCTTCTGTGGGAACACATAGAACTCTCTGGATATGAGTTCTCCAGGGAGGCTTTCAGAATCAGAGGCGATGAGTGGAGGTGACAGAGGACCCTAATACTGTGAGATGAAACCCAGCTCTAGAAGACACTGAATAAGGTTGGATATTTGACACATTAATTATTTATTTGAAAAGCCCACCACCATTAATGTTCTGATACCAATTCTCTGTTACTGACTGGATGACATGCAATTTAGTTTTGTTTTGACATGAACCACCCTAGATTAGCATCAAACACCACAGGATTAAGAGATCAGTCCCACAAGAATGCTCTCACTTCAAATTGCCAGCTCCGAGTTTCAGAAGCCATCTGCTCTTCCAACAGATTGGCTATAAATAAACGAGTTCCCACAAGTCTTTCACATTTGACAATTTGTTAAAATGACTTGCAGACCTCAAAGCACTATTATTTACCACAGCAGTTTTATTATAAAGGTTACACATAGGACAGGATCTGGAAGTATCCTGGGCACAGAGCCTCCATGCTTGCTCTTTACGAAGTGAGGGAACATCACCCTGCACATCAGTTTGTTCACCAGCCAACCAGGAAAATCTCCTAAGTCTTGGTGCCCAGACTTGTTATTGTAGGCATGTAAGCATGGTTGCTAAAATCATTGGCCAACTGATTGAATTTGATCTTCAGCAGCCACTCCACTTCTTGGAGATTGGAGGTTGGGCTGACTCAAAGTTCAAAAATTAATATGTAGTTGGTCTTTCTCACCCAGAAGCTAACTAGGTACCTACTGGTCACCTCATTAGCCTAAAAAAGTCATCTCTATCACTCAGTAAATTCCAAGGGTCCTAGAGACTTCTGCCAGGAACTCCATGAAAACTCCTTGGAAGTCTATGTATTCTCTATCATACATCTTTTTCCATTATAGAGCATCTTTTGTCACCAAACTCTGCACTATTTTTTAAAAATTCATTTATTCAATTTATACAATATGCCAGACATTAAAATAGTATAGTAAACATCCATATATCATTTATTCAGCTTCATTTTCTGTTAACATTTAACCCCATTTGGTTATTTTATCATTCTCTCTCCTCCTTCTTCCCTTTCTAAACACACACACACACACACACACTCACACACACACACACTCACACACTTTTCTTCCTCTGAACTATTTCATGTTAATGCTACAATAAAAGGTTTTCTTTATTTAAAAGCTTGTCATTGTGTATACAAATGTGATTATGCTTATTAAGACAGTCTTTTATTTTCTTGTTTGTATTGTTGGTAGTTATTTTCATTTCCATCTTTACTGAGTTGGCAGATAGATATTATCATTTTACATGTAGATTCCTAGAACCCACTCCCTATTATTCTGACTTACAGGCCTCTTAAGGTCTCAGCATTTTTATTTTTAAGAAATGCCTCCACATTATCCTGACCTAAGTAATCTTTTAAAAAATTGTTTGAGGAGAGTGGTGTTTTTATATCATTCCTACATCTGACATCAAGTCTATCTAGTGCTCAGTAAATATTTTCTAAAAGGAAGTGTTTTATAATAAAAATTATTTAATGATATTATCTTGGTCTTTTATTATGCAAGTATCAATGAAACAGATTATATTCACTGTATTCTAAATTATCCCTTATAATGAAAAATGGCACACTGAGATACTAGTAGGTTACTGTATATCCTCTATAGTCAAAAACACTATATGCAAGTATTTAATTTAGTTTACACCCTATCTGAGCCTGGATTCCCTAGAAAACCTAAGACAAAGATTCCAGCCCATGTTTCTTTAAGGCAATGCCTTTGGGGGAGAGATGAAAGGGCAAGGAAAGGAACTATGTCAACATGTGTCTCAGCTGGAGTCTAGCTGTATCCTGATCTTCATGGGAGTTCTGGAGCATAGACTGTACTACACAGAGGAAAAATCCAAAGCAAGAAAGCTGGCCATTTGTCTTTTATTGTCAGTTAGTTATTTGATACAACTAAATGTGAGGGTAAGGAACATCAGCTCCAGGCAAAACAGCTTCCATTTGGCTAAAAGTAATTCTCTGGAGAGGAGTGCAGCTGTGAGCATTAGCAGCTAGCACTCACAACAGCTGGAGGACAGGTGCACTAGCTTGGTAAAGGGGATTTGAGTAGGGCACCGACAGTGTCCCCTACAGTCTCATATCCAAACACTTATTCTCAACATTGTGAAGTCTCTTCTGATGCCCAGATACATTTTAAAATTTAACAATGTTTTTTGGGATAGTCCTTGAAATATGCTCACTTTCACGACTTTAGTAACTAAGCTTTCAAAGGAACAGGCAGCTAGAAAAGAAGATTTTCAAGTGGTACATACATGGTACACATGTGGTACACATACAGTACTCCAAAATGAAAGTTTGAGGATGATTATTTACATTCTCAATGTATGCCAGATGCTGTCTCTTCCTTCCTTTCACTCAATTTTAACTGAAGCTACTTATCCAACTATTCCTCCTTCACTTAAATGCAACATCCTTGAAATATTTGCATTATATATCAATATTACTGTTGCATTTCTATTCAGTAAATGCTCAATTCATGGGTAATTACTAACTAAACATATGTATGAATGTATACAACTATAATGATATGATGCTTGGACCAAAAATTATTTTAATGCATCTGAGAAAGAAGACAAACATATAGAATAGTAATTAGCTTAAATAAGATATAATTTACTGCTAAAATTAGAAGAGCAGTGACTAGGAAACTAAAGAAATGTTTAGTTTCACCAAGTTCACTAAGACAGTCAATCTTGGTGAAATATTTTTCTGGCCAAGAATCAACAAGGATAAATAATCTGGTTGTTGGAATCATCTAAATAAAACAATAATGCCCTACTGTTACTGCTGGGATGATGTGAAATCCAGGGTCACCCTAGAGGTATTGGGGAGAATGAGTGTTGTGTGCTGTCCTTCAGTTCTTCCCCATTCATTTAGCAAAGAATTACAGGTTGGCAAGATTTGGAAAAATCAAGACTTATTGAAATTACATTTTAGAAGAAGATGGACAATTCTAAGGAAGACTGTAGCCCTGTGGAATTTGGGAGGTGGAGAAGACAGTATGCCCTGAGGGAAGAGACGGTTTTCAGCAAAGAGAGCTGTAACAAGCAGAAATGGGAAGGTATGCATTGTATTTGGGCAGTGATGGGTGATTCCAAAGACATTCCTAGGTGTTTAGCTTGTTAGGTTATTTTGACTGACACTTGGCTGCGATATAACCCTTTGCCTACTGTGCATGTGTTTACCCAGAATTCAATCTGCCATAAAATAAAATTTTATGAAATTCCAGGCATAAATATAATATTGTAACAAAGCTTAAGTTGTAGGCAAATTAGAGTAGTAGCTTCTGTGCAGGTATCTATAGCCATATTAGGTTAACTAAGACTATGACCTTCCTTTCCTTTGTCTCTGGGGATGCAGGAGGAATTCTCTAACTACCAATAGGGTGTTCTTTTAGGAGTCTTTAGGCTGGTCTCTTGTTCCCCCTGTCCCTTATGTCTGACTAGCTACCTAACACTAGTGGGGAAAAGATAGGAATTAATTGAAATAGTTTATTCTTGAATTCTATGTAAACACATATTTTTAGGTGGTGGATTAAATATGGAACTGGGAGAAGAGATTGTTTTACTTCTAAGCTTGCACATTTGTACACCATTTTTTCCCCCAATTTGTCAGATTCTTGGTACAGATGGTGTACCAGGTGGTTTAAAAATCTGTCTAAAAACAAAAATCTAAAGTCATCACTTCTGTTCTGCAGATGTTGATTTTTGTTCTCATGTCAGCCATCAGGATCAATAACTTCTTCCCTCTTTAAAAGCTCACATCATATTTTTAGCTATTTACGCTCAAACTTTAATCTAGAAATAATTTTAAATGGCTTATGACATTTCAAAACAAACATTTTGTTCAGTTAGTTGTATTCTGGTGTTTGCCTTCCATTTTTTGAATATTTTAAAAGTTGTCTAAATATTGATTGTTGAATCTGGGATCTAGCTTTTATCTCTGTACCTAATATAGAATCTCAGTTTCTATATTGTACCATAAATGGCCAGAACTTAAGAATTCAGGACTCATTATTTAGAACAGATACTCTAACGGCATTTGTAGAAATGATGTTTGTGCTCTGCCAACATTGGTTCCTTTGTCAGCAAAGGAAGAATGTTGGGACAAGCATGGAATGTGAAAATGAGACACCCAGGTAAGTATTAAATTGAACCTCTAGACAAGTTGCTGAGACAACTAGGGATTAGACATAAGTAGATATAATAGAAATATATTAGCAATGATTTAGTCAACAAAGTACCACATTAGCTCTTTTTTCTTTAAATGTTTTACCTATTTTCATTTTTAGTAATAAATGTCTTTTATTGACAATAGGCACTTACATATTATTCCTAATTTAATAAATGCTCATTGAACAATAATAACAGACTAAGTATTTGACCCATTAGAAATAAATTTTTATTAAGTTGGAAGTTGCATATATTAATTTGAAATGCAACAACCTGATGTTTCATCTTGAAATTCAGAGGCTATGAGAGGAATGACAGTTCTGTTCATGGATACTTACAGGACCTGGGAGGAATGTACTGACAGTGATCACCTCCCTGAAGAGTTGCTATATAAGAAAGGGAATTCGCTTGAGTTTGCTCTGCTTTGCACTAAAAGTGACTAGTGGTGCATCATATTATGGAACTAATGCTAGGATAAATCATGCTTTAATAAGCAGAGAAACCCTTCTATATGACAGATATTATGCTGGGAACAGGACTTGATAATAAAATAATTGGATCAGTCTCCTGATTTCATGGTGCTTATGATCTGGGTCTAAACCAGGGGTGATTAGCCTCCCTAGGTAAAGTATGAAAAAGTGGCAAGTGATGAATGTATGTATGTGCAGTGGGGAGGGGAGAGTTTGGGTGCTCCTGATTGCTATAATTGGGAAGTGCTATGGGTTAAAGTCTAGGTATAGTAAACATCCTGCAATGCCTGGGAAATATTCATACAATAAAGAATTTTCTACCCAAAGTGCTTATAATGTCTTTCTTATAAAACTCTAGAGGAGGAAATCCTACTGTTTGAGACAAGAAGAGTGGATCTTGAGGGCATTATGCAAAGTGAGGTGTATACACACACACACACACACACACACATAGATAGAGAATAGATTAGTGGTTATCAGAGATGCAGATTAGGTCGTGAGTAAAATGAATGAAGGTGGTTAAAAGGTAGACACTCCCAGTTATAAAATAAATAATAATAATAATAAATAATAAACATTACCAGAAAAAAAATTAATGTGCCCTTACAATAAGGCATTACTTCTATAAAATTAGAATATAGAATTGCAGCACACATGAGGAATATTACAACATATATTTGAGATGTCTAAATCAATGTTAGAGCTTTAGAAGATTAGGGAAGTTTTTTTGAAAGACATAGCAACTGAAGGATGAATTAAAATTAATCATGTGAAATTGAATTAGAAAGAGGTAATTACAGTCTTGTGCAAAAGTCTGTGGGCATGAGAAAAGATGTCCTGTACAGAAATAAAAAGAAACTTGCATAGAGATGATGTGTCTGTCAGGTGGAAAGTGGGAAGAGATGAAGCTTAAACAAAGGCCAGGGTAGGGTTATGCAAAGCCTTAAAAGGTGCTTGATGGACCGACCCACTGTTACTCTGAGAAAAACAGGAAGTCGCTGAAGGATTTTCATTTAGAGAGTGACATGACCATAGGTACTACTTAAAATATTTTTACTTACAGTTAGTAAAATAAATTGAATGATCTCTCATATCTATTTACCTTTCCAATAAATTCTTTTTGCCACTGCTATTCACAAGCACTAAGAGGGATGAAGAAAGAAGTACAGAAGACAGACATTGTATCATAACACTAAATGGATGCTCAATATGGATAAAGAATTTTTGCTGCCTGGACTTTCATTGCTTGATATTAATATAATGCAGGCCGCACATGTAATTTTAGATTTACTTATAGCTACATTAAAAAATTACAAAGAAATAAGTGAAATTGATTTTACTGATATATTTTATTTAACCCAATATATTCAAATAGTATCATATCAACATGAAATCAATATAAAAATTTAATGAGATGGCTAATAGTGTTTTTTTAATTTTTATACCTAATGTTAGAAAAGTGGCATGCATTTTATAATGATAGTGTATTCAATTTGGGTTAGCCACATTTTATGTGCTAGCCACATGAAGATAGGGATTATCATGGCATGAAATCTGTTAGTGAATGAAAAACAAAATATTGATGGTTTGCTGTATACTTAAATAGAACTTTGATTTTCAAATCAAGTTTTCTCAGGACCTAAGCAAAAACAGAATCCCTATTGGTATCAATTAATTAAAAGGAAGCAAAGAAGAAAAACATCATGATACATCATTTTCTTTCTGTCTATGGATAACTCTATTAGGGTAAGTTTATGTAATAAACTGATTGTTCCCTTCATAAAACAGGACTCTGTGGTTCCACTGATTTTACCTAATGGCTATTATAAAACTGAACAATATGTTTATGATTTCTATTTATTTTAATGCTCTACTTGATGTAAATGTTCAACTTCTGAGTTAGGTGTAAATAGATTTGGAAAAGAACTCATTCAAAACCCAATGTTCTGAGATACAATGAAGTCTTACTATTATTTCAATTCAAAATATTACATACTGTTTGAAGCTTGGTTGTGAAGAACATAATAAAATTGTAAGCTCTGCTCTATACTCTCTCCCAGTGACTGAGATAAATTACCATAACACTCAAAATGAAAATATCTAAAACTTAAATAGTGCATATTAGGCATTATTATAAACACCTTATAGGTGTTAATTCTTTTAATTTTTACAATAATGCTATGAGGTATGTATTGAAGTTATTTTACGGATGAGGAAAAAGCAGCTCATAGAGGTTGCACATCTTAGAAAATGATAAAATTAGTTGGTGGGAGATCCAGGATTTAAACCCACACAGTCTACTCCAAGACGATTCTCTTCATTATTACTGACTACCAAATACAAGTTATTTCAATGAATAAATGAATGAAAAAGTGATTTTTATAACAAAAGAAGTTATATCTGGATATGGCACACAATTTTAAGGTTAAGAAGAAGGAAAAATAAACATGAGCTAAATTGGTCATGAATGGCTTCAAAGAAGAGTTGGGGTTTACATGGGGTCTTATAAGATACAATTTAAAATGCAAAACAAGTATATTCTCACAGAGAAGCATAGTACAGATGATGAAGGAGGTGATTAGTTTGGATTTCAGGAGACAGTTCAGTCACGTGATTGCAGTTTGAAATGGCTTTCAAGAAAAACCAGCCAGAAAGAGCCATGCTAGTGACTCAGATGTTACCTTCAGCAAATGCAGCAGTTCTTTCCTGACTTTCTCTTTGTTTAGTTCAACATAACAAGCTAGTTCAAGGAGAGGATGTCCTCGCTTTTATGAACCTCCTTATAACATAGAATATGTGGGCCTGGCAGCTATTCCTTTCATGGTTCATATATATTTACTAGAAATTTTTCCAGCATAAAATGCACAACCACAATAGAAGAGGAAAGATTGAGTAAATATTAGACCTTACAACCCATAAAACTTTCAAGTCTTTCAGGAATTCTTTTATATTCCCACCACTTTCTATGTCTTACTACCATATTGGATTTGATGTTCTGGCTTTTGTATCCTAAGTCACATCTATCTGTGCATTCTGCCATTAAATCATACCTCCCTGGACAGATACTTTTCCCATAGATTTATTGAAATATAATTAATATATAATATTGTAAAAGGTTAAAGCGTACAATGTGATCGTTTGATGTGCATATGTACTGCAAAATGATTACCACAAAGAGTTAGCTAACACTTCCATCACCTCATATAATTAATTACCTTCCGTGTGTATGTGGTAGAAGCATTTCAAATCTACTCCATTGGCAGCTTTTAAGTATATAATACAGTATTGTTAACTATAGTGTCATATTATACATTAGATATGCAAAACTTTTATCTCTTATCTGAAAATTTGTACTCTTTGACATCTCCCCAGTTTTTTCAGCTTCTAGCCTCTCACTACTGTACTCTATGTTCCTATAAGCTTGGCATTTTTAGATTCTACATGTAAATGAAGTCATACTGTATTTGTCTTTGGTCCCAAATATTGTCTTGTCTTTAAAACTATGTTATATATTCTTGATTTTCAGTCACTCGAACTGAGGCTGGTATATTGGATGATAGTACAGTGGTAATGAGCAAGGAATCCATGACCACTTTGTACAGCTTTGACTCTTGTCTCTGACATTCTAACTGTGTGACCTTGGTTGAGTTACTTATCTCACAGAGTTATAGAGAGGTTTCAAGGAGCTAAACATATGTAACACACTAAACCAATACATAGGGCATTAAATGCATGTACTAGGCATGATTCTATACATTTTTAGTGGGGACTGAATTGTTTGGGATAAAAGGAATCTTCTACTTTATGCAGAGATATTTCTGCCTTGCTCTTATGCAGAGAGCTCTCTTGGCTTTACTATAAATGTATTATACTTTTATTCTATTGTTATTATTAAAACTCTAAGTCAATAAAACTATATGCTTTGTATAGGTGCTAACCTCTATTGCAAACACTTCATAATATATAACATAGATTTGGATTGAGTGTTTTCTTTCATTCATGGGGTTATGTGGAATTTTTGCATTCTATCACTGAAGGGGAACTTTGGCATATTTCATCCTTAAATGACAAAGAATTTTGGCTCTGCCTGTGTTACTGTCTGTGAAGGTAGTATAGCCTCAGATATACCAAGAACATGGCAGCCAGAGAAAGGCAAGGGAAAGGGTGGCAGGGAGAATCTTTCCAGGGACCACTCACCGATTCCTTTACTCTTGCAACAGATGTCTTATAGGCTCACTGGCATGCCTCTATGAGTTTCTTCATATAACCTTTATATAACCTATCCAAAATAAACTTTAATAGACGAATAGAAGAAACCTATTGAACACTACATAGAACTGTTAGATACAGTACTTTGTGTTTACCTGTGCTTTAACATTTCTGAATTCCTCTATATCTATTATTTATTTGGATACTTTAGACAAATCCCATCTTCCCTTATCAAAACATATCTGTTCATACCTTGATTCCAGACCCAGCCAGACTGCTTTTGCCTTTGAACTAACAAGCCTGCCTATGGCTCTCTATAGCTACATGGGGTCCTCTATTTGTGTGTGCGTGCATATTGGTAAAACCTTAAACTCTTTGAGGTGGTGTTGCATTTCATGGATTTTTACCCTGGCACTATGTTTTAAATGTGGTTATGTTTTATAAATTTTTCCTATAAAACTTCTGAGAAACCAAAAGCTTTGATAACTTTTTGAAATTTTAAACGGAAGGAATCAACATGAATTTACAAAGAATTTTATATTAGACAAAATTATTTATAACTGCTTCCAAATGAAGTGAAGCTGTGAACAGAGATTTGAAAACTCTGAAGAGTTGTATCTTAAGTGTTTCTGAGTGGCGAGGTGTTTTAAATGAAAACTTCTTCATAGAAACATTCTGTTGGCACAGAATTTTATATTGCAAGTATGGTTGCTTAACTTTTTGTGTGTTTCTGACAGTTTTTAGACAACAGACAAAATCCCCAAATGGATTTATGCTTCACATGAAAATGTTGAATATGTTGAAATTTTCACAAAGAACATATTGACCTGATATGAACATATTGAGCTTGCATGTAAAGGAATAACCCTATGTGACAAGCATTCTGCTTCTATAACAATATAATTATAAATTGGCAAAGGTAATAGATGTCCAGGGAAGTTGAGAATCTAAAATTGTGTATTTTTTTTCTGGGCAAAAATTCATTTAATTTACATTTCTTAATTTCACATTTTGTTTGATTAAAATTGTAAAGAAAGAATAAAAATGTATAGGGCTTAGAACTGTTTTAATCTTTGGGACTCACTGATTGGTGAACTTGAACAGGTCAACTGACCTACTGGTTCTCACTGTCTTTGTCTGTAAAGTTAAAATAAGAGTATAAATCCTTTTAGTTGTTCCCTTCTCTCCTTAATCAGTTGACAGGCCACGGTCAACTAATATAATCCCTCCCTTGCATATTTTCTCCAAAAGTGATGTTGCACCTTCTCAGTTCATGACTGAGGCACATGTCAGTTAGTCCCTATTTTGCTGGTCTTAACTTTACTCACTTGGTTTAGGTAATGTCCACCAAAAATTTTCACTATAAAGTTAAAATTTAAACTTTTAAATTATTACTTTAGGGATGCTAGAGAAATGTTATATCATTCTTGTCACGAAACCACCCATGAGTTTTTGAATTCCTTGATGATTGTCTAACTCAAGTATACCTCTATATCTAAGAGTCTTTTTCTTTCTTTCTTTCTTTTCTTTCTTTCTTTCTTTCTTTCTTTCTTTCTTTCTTTCTTTCTTTCTTTCTTTCTTTCTTTCTTTCTTTCTTTCTTTCTTTCTTTCTTTCTCTCTGTCTCTCTCTCTCTCTCTCTCTCTCTCTCTCTCTCTCTCTCTCTCTCTCTCTCTCTCTCTCTCTCTCTCTCTCTCTCTGTCTCTCTCTCTCCTTTCTTTCTTTCTTTCTTTCTTTCTTTCTTTCTTTCTTTCTTTCTTTCTTTCTTTCTTTCTTTCCTTCCTTCCTTCCTTCCTTCCTTCCTTCCTTCCTTCCTTCCTTCCTTCCTTCCTTCCTTCCTTCCTCTTTCTTTCTTTCTTTCTTTCTTTCTTTCTTTCTTTCTTTCTTTCTTTCTTTCTTTCTTTCTTTCTTTCTTTCTTGACAGTTTTGTTTTACAGATTTTTTATTTCAAATACCTTTGATGTCTTTATATATAACAATATATTCTATTTCTATGAGTTTTCAAAACTAATTTATTTTCCAATTACAATTAATACATAATATTATATTAGTTTCAGATGTACAAACATACTGATTAGACATTTATATGCCTCATTGAGTGATCTCCTTGACAAGTCTAGTACCCATCTGACACAGTACATAGTTATTACAATATTATTGACTATATTTCTTATACTGTATTTTACATCCCCGTGAATGTTTTTGTAAGTGTCAATTTGTACTTTTTATATCAATACGGTTTTATGGAGTCTTTCTTTATTTGTTGTTATTATTAATTTTGATGCTCAACTATTTCCAGCTTTGGCCAGTGAGAGTACCTACAACCTGGTCTGTTTTTGATATGTCCCAAGAACGTTTCCTTACTTTCTAGAGTTACAAGATCTAGCTCATCAGTACTTTTACTGCCTGACACTGGAGTCTGACTTTTTTCCTCAGGACTGCTGCTTCTTTTAATGGAGAATAGTATTTAGAAATGAATCTTTCTTATCTCAATTTAGATCTGGGTGCTAGTTGGACTCCTGGCTACTGATGCTCTCTTGTTTATTGGCCCAATTTGGCTGAGAGTTTTTTGATGGAAGATATGTTTCTGCCTCCAAGCAGAAAGCAGACATAATTATGGGATGCACATAATATTATTTCCTTTTCCCAAGTATCATATTCCCATGCTTCATGTTCTGACAGCAAACAGACACCTTATATACTTTGTGCAATCGTTCTGTTGATATCCTGTGGAAAGACAAGCAGGTACTAGTTACTCTGTCATGCTCCTGAAGTAAGATTTTGTGGTGTTTCTATAACAAGTGAGAGACTTTGAGAGATACAAATTTTAACAGATGTTTGTTCTTTTTCTTTAATTAAATTTATTGGGGTTACATTGGTTGATGAAATTATATAGGTTTCAAGTGTACAATTTATAATACATCATCTGTATACTTCATTGTGTGTTTACCACCCAATCTTAAATTTCTTTCCATCTCTTTTACCCCTTTACCCTTATTGACCTCCTCCAACCCCGTTTTCTTTGGTAGCCACTAAACTGTTGTCTATATCCATGAATCTCTCTTTATCTTGTTCATTTTTTGCTTTCAGTTTTATATCCCACATATAAGTGAAATCATATGGTTCTCAATTTTTTCTGTCTGTCTGATTTATTTCTCTTAGCATGATTATCTCAAGATCCATCCATGTTGTTGTAAATGGCAGTATTTCATCTTCCTTTATGGCTGAGTAATACTCCATTGTATATCTATATATACAATCTTTTTAACCAATCATTTATTGAAAGACACTTTGGTTGTTTCCATGTCTTGCCACTGTGAATAATGCTGCTATAAATTCTGAGGTACATATATATCTTTATGAATAAATGTTATGATTGTGGGTAACTAATCAGAAGAGGGATTGCTGGGTCATGTGGTAATTCTATTTTTAATTTTACAAGGAACCTCCATACTGTCTTTCATAGTGGTTTACACCACTACCAGGAATGCACAAGGATTTGCTCTTCTCACAACCTCTCCAACACTTGTTGTTACTTGTCTTGTTAATAACAGCCATTCTAACAGGTGTAAAATGGTATCTTGATTTGCATTTTTTTAAAAGCTAGTGAAGTTGAGCATCATTTCATATGTCTGTTGGCCATTTGTATGGTTTCTTGGGAGAAGTGTTTGTTTAGGCCCTCTGCCTATTTTTTAATTAGATTTTTTTATTGTTGAGTTGTATGAATTCTTTGTATATTTTGCATATTGGCCCCTTATTGGAAGCATCATTTGCAAATATCTTTTCCCATTCAGATGTTTGCCTCTTTGCCTTGTTGATGGTTTCTTTTGTTGTGCAAAAGCTTTTTGGTTTGATGTAGTCTCATTAATTCATTTTTGCTTTTACTTCCCTTGCCTTGGAAGTCAAATTCATATGCTAGTTTTAATTCAAGTCTGCTTATGTAAAACAAAGCAAATAAGAGGACAATTAATAGAACAATTATTAGGTAAAAATGGAGATTTTTATCATGAGCTAAAATCCTGACAAATGCTACATGACCAGAGTTCTTACATGCCCAAGATTTGGCCTCTAAAGGACACCAAATAAAAATGTTGCATCTTTCTGATATTAGTTTGATTTACTTTGCAAAGTCTTACCCTTTTCCAACTTTAGGCAGAAAAGTGAAGGAGGTGAAGAAGAATGGAGGTTTGTACATTTCACAACTTTCCTTTTGTTCTCTCATTATAAATGAATCTGTATTAGAACAGTCTATTTTTTTAATGGTACCTTAAGATTGAAGAGGGGAAGACTAAAGGTGTGAGACATATTTTGTCATGCACAACAAGCTCTTCCTCCTGAATAAGTAATTACACACAGAAAGTATTTGTAAAATATGTAACTTAAATCTCAAAGATATCATAAGTTGTATTATTTTACTTTATTAGCCACCCAGTTAATATACATTAGCTGGTGTATGTGTTGATGATAATAGAGATTAATTTATCTTTTTGCTCATCCAGATAAATTGTTCAGTGTCCTATTCAAAGTCCTTCACTTCTCACTGATCTTCCTTTCACACATCTCTAAGAAAAAATCTAAAGTTCTTGTTCTTGGTATAATATACAGGACATCTTAATGCCTCCACAACAACACAGAAAGACAGCCACATCTAGCACTAAACAGCAATTAAATCATTTTTTTTTTAAATCATAGACCAAGATACTTTTTGTTTGAACTAGGTCGTTTTTTGTTTGTTGGTAAAAAAATTTAACCCAGAAAGAAAATGTTTTACGCAAGTAACTATGTTAACATCAACAGCACTGCTAACATTATAACATTTCTAAATAGGGAAAAACATATAAATTGAAAATAATATATTATCCCTATTAATTAAAATAATCATTATGGTAACGATCATTTAATCAATACATATTATTGCCAGGCATGGTGAAAAAATTTTGCACAAAGTATCTCATTGAATTCTCATTGTAAACATAAAATATAAAACAGGTAGCTCTTTACCCCTACTTTATAGAAGAAACAGACTTTGGTTATATTGCTAATCCATATTCTAACAGCTAATGAGCAAGGAGTACATACATACAGCCTTCAATAACATTAAAAAAAAAAAAGAAAAATTGCGTATATACTTTTTATCTTTCTGAATAGAAACATTCACATTTCTAGTTTTTTGAGTATCCCAGAATTTCCTAAAATATAATTGATGAGAATATTGCCTATTATAATTGTAAAGTACATAAAAATAATATTTTCTATTTTTGCAGTTATTTGAAATTATTGGGTATATTTTATGGCTATATGTCTTCCTAAACTGATTTTTTAAAACACCTCTGTGGGTTATTTTTTTACTTTGTAAGGATCATACTAAACTAAGAAAATGTTAATTAAATTATGCCATTTATGAATCTAAGCAAATTATTTTTGACTTCTAATACTTTTTTTCCACCTTAAATTCAATTGATAAATTCTAAGAAGAGATTTTAAATTAAGCTCTGACATGTGGATTAAATTTTTACATTTTTAGAGGAAATAATGCTGTGTAGCCATGATTTCTTCTAATATCTAATTATCTTCTCCCTTACCTGAGTGAAATAAATTGTTCTGGACACCTACATTCAAATTATGTGTGCACTGTATATATATATATATATATATATATATATATATATATATATATATATATATTACATTTCTTTTCAGCACTTTCTATGTGTGCACTGTATATATATATATATATATATATATATATATATATATATATATATTACATTTCTTTTCAGCACTTTCTAATTTATGTCTCTTGTCATTGATCAGTCCCCCTGGTGTGTGGGTGAGTTTAAATTTCTAATTTGTATAATACTTGGAGAATTTTTCCCAGTTAAAAACAGAGGCTGGCAATGGGAAGTCTGAGTCTGACTTTCTTTATATTTACCTAAGCCAGAATACTTGTGAAAATCCTTTCTCTCTAGATCATTGAATCCAGGAGCTATTTGAGGAGTCCTTTAGCAAACTTGATGAAAATAATTTTGAAAATCTTCTTAACAAAGCTAATGTTTAAAGACAACAGTACAAATCTTACATTGACCTTTGCTTTAAAGAACAAAGGCTTTGCTTGCATAAAGTACATAGATGGCTCCAGCACAGGAAGTTCCTAAATTTAAGTAATCTTGCTAAAGGAAAATTATTCTAATGCAATAAGCACTCAACATTTATCTCTTCTGTAAATAATAATAGTAATAATAATAATAATAATAATAATAATATTCTCTGATGATATCTTCTGGAATTCTGCCTCTTTCTGTACAGGAAGGAGAATGCTACAACTGGATGAAAGATGAAAACGATATCTAAGAATTCAAAGTAAGAATAGAATTCAAAGTAAGTCTATTAGTGGAAGTGGGAGATCACTTTGGAGAAAATGATTAGAAATAGTCAAGAGAAAACATTTATTTTATTTGTTTTATTTCCCTTGACAATTTATTATTTCCTTTTTAAATTAAAATTAATTACAAAAAATATCCATTGGTTAGTATTAAAAATGTCTATATATTCATCTCTGAGAACTATCAAATGTTAGCGTCTTATAAAATGTTTTATAGTCTATATGAAATAATACATTACTTGAGTTGATGACTGAGATTTGCTTCAAATAATATAAATAATGCATTATTTGTAGAGATGTACCAAACTGACCATGACTTGATCATTATTAAATCTAAGATGATGGATATATGACTATTCTATGTACTTTTATATGTTTAAATTTTTCATAAAATAAAATTTTTGTAAATCTCATGTAAATATTCATGTTTTCACTCTTTCTATAAATATACCATAATGTCTTTTAATAATGGCCTCATTAAATTCAATCTTGTATAATCTGGGAGAAAACAATACATGACAAATATGTTAAAGTTGCCTCTTTCTACTCAGTGCCATCTCTCACCTTTCCCAGTTGTACAAATATAGTTTTGTTTTTATTTATTCAGCCCATGTATATTTGAGTTTTATTATATACATACGTATCTATAAATAGTATATTATTTTCTGTATTTTAAAGTTTTAAATAAATAATGTTATATACTAATGTATGCAACTTACTTTTTTCCTATAAATAACAGACTTTTAGATTTATCCATATTGACACAAATGAATCTACTTCTTTCATTTTACCTGATGTAGAATATTCTATTACTGTACGTAGCAACAATTGATTTTTGCTGTCACAAACACTGCTACAATGAACATTCTGTTCATATAACTACTTGTATATCTTTGCAAAGTGAAAAATTTCAATTATAAGGCATTTTCATGCTCATTTTCACTAGATATAGCCAAACAGCTTTCTGGGGTAACTAGGAGAGCTCAAAATGTGAAAGAGGCCCTGTTTTGCAGTACTTTTTGACCAATGTCTAGAACTGATTGATTCTGTTATTTTTATTTTGTTTTTGTTTGTTGCTAATCTGATAGTATGAAGCATATTTCATTGTCATTTTTATTTCTCTGAGTACTAGTGAGAATAAATATCTTTTCAAATTTATATTAGCCTTTTAGATTCTTTCTTTTGTGAATTGCCAGCTCATATCCTTTGGCCCCTTTTTTTCTAATGGAACATGATTTTTCTTACTGATTTGTAAACACTCTTCCTACATTCAAGATACCAAGCTGTAGATAATTATAACATAGAAATAATGTCAATGAAGTTAAATGTTTTAGCAGCCGTCCAAGATCTCCAATAGTTATACACATGACACTTACTCCCAATCCCCTTTCTCTTACACAATGCTGCCTTCCAAATACTCAAACTAAAGAGAAGGATTTTTAATACATTTACATTTCTGACACTTGACTCAATTTTTATTAGATGTTAAGTTCATGAAGAAAGTTATTTTTCTTTCATGTAAAGTTGTAGTTGGCTTGTATTGATGGGTTTGTGAGGATGACGTTAAGATGAGAAAGAAAATCCAACACCTCTCTCAGATAAAGATAGCCTCTGGATTTGGAGGCTTCTTAAGAATTTAAAATAGCAACAAAGTCTGTCAACAGATTTTTTTTTTCCAGCAGTGAATGCAGCTCCGGCAGTGTCACAGAAATAATTAATTTATGGTGAACATTAATAGAAGTAATTAAACTATCCATGTGCTTGCTCAGCCATGTTTTGCCAAATGTATCAAAGATAAACTCTAACATCTTATTTATTTAACATATAATTATGACAGTGTTCCTACTAAAATACTTGTGCTTCTTGATATCATCTGAAAATCAAACACGTAACATATTAAATTTGAGTTAGCAGAGGTTTTGTACTAAGTACCAAGGAGATAGAACTCTCCTTGTCCATCTCTTTCCTGGCATAGCATTTTGCTATGTTTGTAAAATAACATGGTTCATGTGCTGCTTTAAAGACTTTGAAGCATTGTCATAGGAATAAATAATATTCTTTATTCTCTGAACTATTCATAGAGACACAAGGAACTCAGAAGAATGAGTAGCATTATCTGGTATTGCCCTTGGGCAAAATAGATGCAAGTGCTTGTTTCTGAGTGTTTTTTTTTTTCTTGCTTCTTTAGAGTCTCATATGGACTTTAATTTATTGTTCTTATTGATCTCTAAATGTCTGTGATGTCCTGAGCAGCATGCACACTCATAGGTTGAGTACAAAAATTACGTGGCAGAATATCACAAATTGTCATTGACCTAGGAAAGGAAGGGCCAGAGAAAGGAAGTTTTGAAAAGCAATAAAGAACATTTCCAGTATGGTTCCATCTTTTGTGACACTTTACACACAACTAGTAGCTTAATAATTTTAATAAAATTGAACATTCTTGCAGTTTTGAACATATTCATAAGTATATCTTATACATTTATGAAATACTTTTCAAAAATGAATATATTCTCTAGGTCAACAAAATAAACAGGGCAAATGATAAACTTTTTCTGAATTTATTCACATAGTTTTGCTTATTTGTTTGTTTATTTTGTTTTTATTTTTGTTGTTACAATGAGCAGCAAAACATACTCACTACTAACAAGTTTATCTAAATAGCCAAAATCGAACCAATGAACCTCTACCTCAAACTTGTAACTCTTATTTCTTTGTTCCTGCCAATGACTTCTACTACTATTGGTCATCTGGTCTTAAAAGAAAATATATTTATTGACAAATCATTTCAGTCTTCATTATACCAGATCAAGTGAAACTTTTCCTAAGAATTACTGTAGTAGGAGACCAAATTTACTCACACTGATATTTGGATGTATGAAGAAAATACAGCCAATTGCCCAGTACAGTTAAAAAAAAAAAATTCCCTACTTCTCCAATGGCACCATTGTTATCTTAAGTAACGTAATTGCATATATACTGGTCTAGTTCTGAACTGTCTATTCACTTTCATTGTTAAGTTTGTCTATAGTTCAGCCAATACTATATGGTCTTACTTAATGTATTTTTACAATAAGTCTTCTATTTAGTGTTACATGTCCTTCAGATTTGTTCTTCAATATTGCTTAGAATATCCTTGACCTTTTGCATTTCCAAAATAAATTTAGTATTAACTAGTTAAATATAGGGGGGGAAAAGTTTAGATTTTAATTTGAATTGGGTAAATTTATAAATTAATTTTGGACAAATTAACAGCTTTATAATATTAAGTATTCCAATATTTGAGTATGATACTTCCCTCTATTTATTTATTTTTATTTCTGCAAAATTGTTCTGCAGGTTTCATTGTAGAGGTTTTCACATTTTCATTAGATATTCAGATATGATACAATTTAGATTATAAAGAGATCACTCAGTAACCAGATAAAGAAAAATTTGGAGAATAACCAAATTAAGACAGAGAGAGAAGTGATCAAAATTAGGCATATAGGCTAAAGAAATATAGACATAAAATAAACTTGCTTTGGTGACCAGGTGTGAAGAATAAAGAAGTCAAAGGAGTTCATAAGAGCTCAGAAGTTTTGGTGTGAGTTAAATTCTGTAGATAGGTTCTTTTTGATGCAATTGTTGTAGAACATCCAGGTGATAATTTCCAATTAGGGCTTTTGTACAAAAATCTGGTTGTATAAAGAGGTCTCTTAACTTGTAAACTTTATGAGATCAGTGAGCTTATCTCATTGACAGTGATATTTCCAGATTCTAGTGTGTGACACACATAAAATCTTCAACAAGCATTTGATAAATGGAGAAAGACAGCAAAAAAGAAAAAAAGAAGGAAAGAAGGAAAGAAGGGAAAGAAGAAAAGGAGGAAGGAAGGGAAGGAGAAAGAGATAAAGACTTAGGAGAAGGTAGGAAATAAAATAAAAATAAAAGAGAAAAAGAACTCAGAATATCTCAGAAGAAAAACAGGTCCTTTTCTGGTAATATGTTATTTTCTCTTAAATAGTTTTATCCTTACTGCTCTGATCTCATTGTTCATCTCATTTTCATCTGAGATGTTTAATATGAACATAATAAAAAAGGGAAATTTAGATGTCTTTATTATTGTAAAAATCCTAATAAAAGGAAAATGTGATCATTCGATGAATATTTATTTGTTCAGATTAGTAAGTATAATGATAGTAATTTTTACATTGCAATAAAGCGAAGAATGAGAATGGCTCTTTTATAGCCTACATTATTTCACTTGATTCAGAACCTTTCACATTATTACATTTAAGAAACAATTACTGTACTATCAGTTTGTCATTTTATTAAGGTAAAATCATCTTAATACTATGACAGTTAAATGCAAATTTCAAGGTAGGAAATCTCAAATTTAAAATAGTCTGTATCCTGAAAGTTGTAGGAGTTCAATTGTTTTCTGCTAAATAAATATATTTTTGAGCTTTCTTTACTGAAGTAGGAAACTAGGAATAGATTATAAAAGGTTTCTATGTCAGCCTCTCACCTTCAAGCAAAATAAACTCTATTTCACTGCAGAAAGGTAAAACTCTACTCTATTTTGCTCTTCTATATCACTGATTTTTTTTTTCTCTTGATTATAAATCCATGAACACCAGAATTTAAGTATTTGGTAGAGTTTTTGTTTGTGTGGGTTGCTGAGTCCATGATCTTAACATGCAACATTTTCCAAAGCCAATGACAGAATAGAGAGGTCAGCAGGGCACACAAGGTGAGGATGAAGACCTGAGTAAGTCAGGAGTCATGACAAAGTCAAACACAGCTATGGCTAAAAGTGATTGCTGTGGAAATTTTTGCTCTAATTCTATCTCATTCTAAGTAACATGGACTATATGATAAAGTGACCATAATAAGAAAGTTAAAGAAAATATATCATTTTAACATAATAGCCAACTTTTTAGAAAGATAGACTCCAAAACTAGAGATTTAAACTGAATCCAATGCCATTATATTTTAAAAAGAAACCTAAGAAAGATGAAGTAAATTAATGTTCAAAAACGTGTTATGTACCAGAGTCTCTCCTAAAGTTGTTATATGGATTATCAGATTTCTTTTTTCACTTTGTGAGGACAGTGTGATATCATCTTTGTATCAATTTCCTAGGCCAGCTGTAACAAATTACTACAAACGTGGTGGCTTAAAACAATAGACATTAATTCTCTCACAGTTCTTGAGATAAAAAGTCCAAAGTCAAGATATCAGCTGGGACACAATCCCTCCTAGACTCTAAAGAGTCTTTGTCACGTCTAGTTTCTGGTGGCTTCTGGTATACTTTAATTTAGGTCTATCTGCTTTGTCTTCACATGGCCATTATTCTCCATGTCTGTTTCTCCTTCTCTTTTCTTATAAGACTTGTCATTGAATTTAGAGCCTACCCTAATTCAAGATGATCTCATCAGAAAAGCCTATAATTAATTGTATCTACAAAGACCTTTTTATACCCAAATAAGATCACATTTACAGATTCTGGGAGTAAGGACATGGAGATACTTTAGGGAGTCAGCCCACTATAATCTTCATTGTTACAGGTGAGGAAAATGTACCATGACTTTTCAAGAACACATCATAATGGAGAAGAATTTAGATCCTAGACTGTTGGAGACTAAAAACCGCATAATTGTCCTAACAAGTCCCAAATTGCAAATTGTAATTGTGATTCTGATGACATATGCACTCTATGAAGAAAACAGAACTGTACTTCTCAGAAGATTTTAATGAGCAAAAACATTAAAATATCATATAAAATATAAATAAACAAAATTAATAGTATATTATAGAGTGGTTATAATCACATCTTGCAAGAAAATTTCAAGAAAAACAGAGTAAATTTTGGAGGTATACAAAGAATGAAACAAAGTGAGTTTTGGAGGCATACAAAGAATAAAAAGGGTAAACACTGTGTCCTCAGACACAAGGAAGTATTGTTAATAGAAAAAGAAAACCTTGACTCATTTGTTTTTTAGATATTCTTTCAAGAATAAGTATCTTTAAACTGAAAGTAAAAGAACAAACTTCCTAGGTGGTCTCCCATTCAAGTACTAACCAAAAACAACCCTGCTTAGCTTCCAAGATCAGATTAGATCAGGTGTGTTCAGGGTGGCTGTAGATGAAAGAAGAAACTTTTGAGAGAAGGATTGAAGCCTAAAATAATTGAAGAGTTTCAAAGCTTTTCGAGCAATTTCAAATTTCTTCACATAGGTGAATTATAGCTAAATATGTGATGTAACATCTGGCTGGTAAAATCACTAATCTACTTCGGTCAAGTTAAAAAAATGATAAATAGAGTTCCACTAGAAGAAAAAAATTTATATATATGCATTTTTTTTTTAAAAAAGGGAGAGGACCATTCCAAGTTACACACTGTCTCACTACCTCAGCTTCCGGGAATATTTGAGCAAGAATTATTAAAGGATTGTTAGTAAGAATATGAAGAACAAAAAGTGGTCATTACAAACCATAATAAAGTAAAGATTACTGTGATTTTTTTAAAGATATTTTCTGATTGTTACTCTATCTCAGATCTATTATTCTATCATATTTTCCTCCTAGTACAATAATGCATAAATGCATCTATTATAGAAATAACATTTTTTTCTGGTTTATTTATTGTTTTATCTCCCCAACTAAAGTCTGAATAGTTTTAGCGCAAACCTGTTTCAACCATGTTCTAAGTACCCATGTAACAGCACTGTAACTGCACACAAACTTCATTTCTTTAATGTAGTTTTTTTTTTCCTGATTCAAGCTGTTTTGCCCAGATAATGGTATTACAACTCATTTGCTTTTTCCATGCTCTCTCCCTTTCACTTCTATATGTCTGCTCCTTTAATCACTAAGTCTGAGGACATAAGTCTGTCGAGCCTCAAGTCTATAATCATGGAGACAATAAGTTTTGATTATACTTGGCTTTAGATGTATTTCAGTATCAGCCTCATCAAAGCAGAACAACCTCACCTTCCATAGGACCACATGGGATGGCACCGTGGTTGATTCCAAAAACACAATCATCAATTACACGAGCCCTGTTCAACTGTCCAATCAGTTGCTCCCATCTCCCTTAGTTTCTATGATAACTGATTTTTTTTCTATATAATTTGTACTCTAAGACACCTAGAGGGCCAGGCTGTTGAGAGCATTAACTCGCCTGTGTCTCCAGGACTTGAACTCTGAAATGAATCTTTACTTTCTTTGCTGCAAAACTTTCATGTGTCCTTCTTGGACTGGAACACATGCAGGTAGATGGCTAGATGGACCCCTTTTGTTCTTGTAACATTCAGACACTGACACTTACAAACTAAGCACTTGTTTTACAACAAACATAAAGGTTCTTTATTCCATGGAGAAAGAGCAATTATCACATAACTTTTCTTGTTTAGTATTCTCAACATAGGATGGTGATGTAACTCTCTCTCTATAGACAGATACATGATTATGTAGGTAGAAGATGATGATGATGATGATGATGATGATGATGATGATGATGATGACGACGACGACGATGATAGATAGATAGATGATAGATAGATAGATGATAAATAGATGATTGATAGATAGATGATAGATGATAGATAAATATAGATAGATAGATGATAGATAGATAGATAGATAGATGATAGATGATAGATAGAGATAGAGATATGTATATGCATATTACTATCTAATAACAGAATTTTTTAAAAACCTATTTAGAAAATTACCCAATAACCTGAGTGAAAAGTAAGTCAGCAGGATATAAAGAAACAGAAGACACAAGTAAATTTTAATTTTCTATCTTAAACTAGAATGTAAGTTAAAAATAAAAAGCTGAGAATTATCTTCAGAAAGGCAATTCAGTTAAAATAGTAAGAGAAATTGGTATAATATTTGAAAACAGTTGAGTAAACATTTTTTAAAAATAATGTTTAATGTTTTAATTTTATTTTTGCATTGTTTACTATCCCAAACACAAAGTAAAGTCTGCTACTTATAGAAAGATTCTTGAGTAGTTATTTTTTTTTTAATGTGGGACAGGAAGGTAGCAGATTAAAAAATGATACTGAAATCTTTGTAATTGTAAACAGAAGTCATGTGCAAGATCATAAGATCCTATGTGAATTGAACTGATTTAGTGAAAAGACGAGCATAGGTTTCATCAAAATTATAGCAAGTCCTTTAGACTTTTCATTAAAACCTTCAATAGGACACCAATATTCTAGCTCTTTAAGGGCAGTGTTAACTATGGCTGAGATTTGATTAGCATTAAAAATTTGGTTATCAAAATTTCAGATGGCTTTGAACTGGAAGGGGGATCAAACATTTTAGTCCAATATACCACATCTAATGAGACAAAGCATAGCAAGGTCATTAACATATGAGAGAAATGTATATGACTTAAAAATGAAAATATATATATTTGGGAGATTTGTACAATGCAGTTTAATGTAAATCAATTCTCAGAAATGTCATTGCAAGTGTTAATGTATTATCTTGAACAGAAGTTTTAAAGCAGAGTTCACAGCACTCTATTTGTGTCAGACTACACCCAAATTATTACATATATATTTAATTATAAGCCCTTTAACAGTGATCATTTTTTTTCACATGTATAAACAAAGCAGAGAGTACATAGCACCATAGAACAATGTCTTATACGAAGATTTTTTTTAAAAGATGAGGATTTTTTTTAGAGAAGAAGTGATTCACTGGTAGTTAAAAATTTAATATATGAAGGGAATCATACCATATGATTCAGCAATCATTCTTTGGTATTTACTCAAAGTTGTTGAAAACTTATGTCCACACAAAAATGTGCACATGGATGCTTTATTCACAATTGTCAAAACTTGGAAGCAATCAGGATGTCCTTCAATAGATGAATAAATAAATCAACTGTGGCACAACCAGACAATGGAATATTAACCAGTGCCAAAAAGCTACAATATGTCAAGCCGTGAAAAACATAGAGGAATCTTAAATGCATATTACTAAGTGAAAGAAGCCAATCTGAAAAGGCTACATATTGTGTGATTTCAACCAAATGACATTCTGATGAAAAGACAAAACTATGGAGGCAGTAAAAGATCTGTGGTTCCCAGGGTTAGGAGGCAGAGAGGAATGAATGGATGGAATAGAGAAGATTCTTAGGACATGAAGCTACTCTATATGATACTATAATAAAACGACATGCATGATACATATCATTATAAATTTGTCCAAACCCATAAAATATACACCACCAAGAATGAGCTCTGATGTAAACTATAAACTCTGGCTGATAATGATGTGTCAATGTTGCATCTCTAGCTGTAACAAATATACCATCTTGTGGGAGATGTTGATAATAGAGGCTATACATGTGTGAGGGCAGGGGATAGATGAGAAATCTCTGCACCTTCTACTCAATTTCCCATGAAGCTAAAACTGCCCTAAAAATAAAGTCTATTTAAAAAATTAAAATAGACAATCATAACTAGGATATTGACATTGATAAACCCCACCAATCTTATTGAAAACTCCCCAGTTCTACTTACAAGTTGTCTTTTTATGCAGAATCTGAGCAAAGAATGAAAAAATAATAGGAGAAACTGTAACAGAGGATTTCCATTAGAGAGGGCAGAGACATCATAAGTTAGCAAAATTACAGAAGAAGCAAGTGGAGTAGGGAATGTTCATGGGTTAAGTTGGAAAGAGCCTCATTCTTTGAAATAACCTTTTAGCTGTGAGCATTAAGTGAGGGAGAGGGATTTAGGACTATATGCAATATCTTGTGAATAACGTTGAGAGTAAACGTAATCGTATTTAAAAGATATTTATACTTCTCACTCTTCTATGTTGTGCAAAGAGTTTGGGCTTTAAAAAATTGAAATTATTTCATTACTATTTTTCTATTAGATTTATATGTCTAAAAATTTTCACTGACAGAGCAAGGGCCACAGAGAACTCTGTGGAATTAAACAAAGGCCACACAAATGGGAACAAATGCAGGCTATTTATTCAGAGCTTGCTATAACTAGGCAGTCAGTCTCTAGTATTTGTATTTGGCAAAGATTCAAAGGCAGGAAGGGGCACGGGGAAGTTTTATAGTGAAAATAATGGAGGGTTTCTTGTATGCTCTTTTTGGAAGTTGTCGACTTAAGAGAGGTACTAAGGAGGAGGGCAGATTAGAATCAATCGGCATGTTATATAATTGTTTTGGGAATTTGTTTATCTTTGTCTAGTCGGTCAGATTTTTGGAGGAAGAGCAGAAGATAGGAAAGCTGAGTCCTTTACCAAGTCCTGAATATTATTCTAGGCCCATCACTACAGAGGTTCGGATTTAGTTCCCTGAGCTAGTCGTCGAAGAGATTGTGGGTCAGAGTTCTTTTTTTCAATATGATTTGGCTGTTGTTATTTGTAATATTCAATCTATCCTCCCTCCCTTTCACTCTCCTTCTCTTCCTTTCTTCCCTTTTTCCCTCCTTCCTTCTCATCTACCTATTCATCTTTTTCAAGCTTATCTAGCTGCCTCTTACTTGCCCAGCTACTTGGATTCTGAAGCAAGCTTTACTCACATGAAAATATTGTGAAATTATTTGGTTAAAGGATAATGTAGAGTTTTGAGAATGGGGTAATCAGCAAAAGCTGAAAAAAAGGGCAATCTTTACAGAGGAGCTATGACTTTCCTTCCCCCCACCCTGCCCCCACCCTCGAATACACATTGAGAACACAAAAAGTGAAGATAACATCTTTAGCCTCGGTGATAATGTGGTCACAGTTCTATTTATCACAAGCTCATAGGACAATTAAGAAGATAGACTAATAATAATAATAATTTGTAGAAATTATAATAAGAGGCGGTTGAACAAATTTTTGTGGAAATACAAAGGAGGCTACTAACTAGTTTTATGAAAGCAGATGGAATGGGCTTCCCTGGGAGGAGATGTACAGAGGTTTCTAATGAATTGGTGTTTCCCAGGTGAGCAAGAGAGAAAGGGCAGTTTTTACAGAAGAAATAATATCTGCAAAGGTGCTCATTTGAGTAATGGTAAGAACTAAGATTTGGAAAGAGATTCTTGTGCATTAAAGCTGTGATAATAGGCTGAGTCAAGATTTTTGAAGGCACTGTTTGATGCTTAAGAGGTGATCTTTGCTCTTGGGGCACCCAAGATCATTTTTCTTTCTTAAAGCAGAGAATTAATATTATTTGACATTTTAGCTGATAGTTCTATTTCATATGGCAAGTATACTTGAATGGAAAGATATTTTTTGGCAATAATAAGGGTTAAAAATTGTTCAAGACTTTAGAAGAGGAATCAAATGAGACTGAACTAAGACATTCCACAGGGAATGCAAAAGTAAGTCACACATTAAGAGGAACTTTCAAGAGAGTATTTGTGAGATCTGGAAATCAAAAGATGTGCAGAAAGAAAGAGAGGTTAAAAACTACTGGTTCATGGTTCCTGATAATGGTAACTAGTAATTAAAAAAGGAAATACAAACTGAGAATAAACAGATTGTGTGATGAGGGTAAGAGTTCAGGGGATGAATAATGCATTTACTAATTTTGTTTAGAGAATGATTTTGGGGTCTTGAGGCATCAGTTTGAAAATATAGGTTTGACATCTGGAAAATACACAGGTATTTGTGAGAACAGATATTTGGATCTCGTATCACAGATTTGAGAGTCAGAGAACTCAAAGTTTTTGAATTTATAAGATCGTCAATGACATTTTCCAGTATTTCCAGAGGGAGCTGGCTGTGAGATCAGCATTAGCAAAATGTACAGCAATTGGAGTCAAAAGACTTGTAAAGCATTTTGTCATGAAAGATAATTATTTAAACATTCCCTGCTCTTGTTAAAAAAAATATTATCATTCATACATCCATTATCTCTTCAATTGACATCAGGAAGATTTAGTCCTCTTAGACTATGTCTATACATAAAAATTGAATGAAGACTGAGGTACATTTTGTGGGGTTTTTTTTTGCAATTCTAGTTTTTCCTAAAATATAAGAAAAAATATACAGATATTCTTATATACATTCTCACTCTAATTCCTCAGTTTATAAATTATCCTGTTTCTAGTGCTCAATTTATAAAAGGTTCCTTGGAAAAATAACATTCTTATAATTCCAAAATGTTTATCCTACAATGATTCTTTAAAAGTGAGATTTTGAAAATGCTTAATAAGAAACTTGGCAGCAGACTTTTTTTGAGATCGCCTCAGGTAAGTGCATAATAATTGAATAATAATGGCTGTTTCTCGCAAATGGAAGAAAGATATAGGCACTCATTTTTAATACTTTCCATGTACCTGATAAAAATCTGTGTCTATTTTATTTTCTAAGCACTCTAATTATCAGCAGGGGGAAAAGTAAGAGAAACAAGAGCATCAATATGCTGTGGTTATTATTATTATTTTTTGCTCTTCAGAAATAAAAGTAAATTTAGTATGTGATATTGACGGCTAGTAATGCACTTCTGACCTTTATATTAATGATCAGCAATGTAAGTGCCTGAGGCATTGCCTTCATGTTTTGATGGTTCTGAAACCCAAAACTAAGATTTAACAATGGAAGAAATAGCTTCTTTTGCTCTATAAAGATTAATGATGCTTTTTAAGATAAGCATCACTATATACATAGCCAATAGCTTTCTCTAAACTTGGTGGATTTAGAAAAGGGCCTTTCTTTTGGGACTCATCAGTAAAATACTCAATTCAGCTTTTTCTTAGAACAATCTTTTAAAGGAGATAGATTTAATACAGAGCAAAGATTATAATATGAAAACCAACAGAAGTACATTTTGCCAATGAAAATGAACAGAATTCAGCAGCACAGGGAAAAAATATTTCATGTGATAAAGGTAGAAAGGTAGAAAATTATAGCTTTAATTTACAAATTACATTTTTTTCAAAGAGGTATTGAAACATTTAGATAAAAACACATTTTTTAAAGTCAAACTTTTGAAATAAATGACTTTCTTTAAAGCAACAGACTTAACCACATACTTAAAACTATAAATTATAGACTAGACATTAACCGAGCCTTGCTGGAACTATAAAAAGGTAAATATTGATTTACTGAATAAATAAATAAATGAATAAATTGAAATTGGGTGGAGAGTGAGTCATGTATCTAGTTTTTTTTTTTCTATAATGTTGAGCCCTTTCACTGAATGAGTACAATCATCTGTATGCACACACACACACACACACATGCACATGCACACACACAAATTTAGAGCCCCTCTTCTAGGAAGAATGATTAACACTCCCTCACTTCTTGCAGGAATTATAAAATAACTTGATTTCATAATAGGAATGTGTATTATAATGTGAGACAAACCTATGTCGCCAGAGAGCTAAATGTAAATTTGTAGTCAGAGTATTTGGCAATATGGATTTGGCCAATAGCCAGAAAGCAAGCAAATGAAACAACAACAGCAACTATTAAGTCCAAGAGAATAATCTGTGGAGAAATGATGTTGTACTTGAGACAAGTAATAAAATTCCAAAGGGGTACTCTTAAAGAGTAGAGTGAGTCTGGAATACTATTAAGAGGGTTTTAGGCAGCAGGACGAAAAAATACCACAAAATTGCCTTGGCACTCTTTAAGTACAGGACTGCTCTATTATTAATTGGGCTTTGTCATTAAGGAAGCCAAAAAATTGTGTTAAAACCAGTGGAGCACTGCTTTTGCAGACCCAGGAGGCTTTAGAACTCTCAATTTAAACCTGAATTTTACAATATGTGAGACACAAAATGATTGCCTTCTAATGTCTATATAATATTGAAACCAACTATCACATTAAAGAAAGTGAGAAGATTTAAAGAGACAGAAAAAGGAGATTTGACTACCTAAGTCTTCGGTCTCTGCTCACTTTAAGCACATGAAATTTATTATTATTTCATTTAAAAAAATATTTAAGCTTCTATGTGCTGAGTACTATTATATGCACTGAAATTATAGAAGTGAAAAACTAAAATAACAACAACAACAAAATTCCTCCTCTACTCTAGGAGCTCATGTGCTAGTTCATAGAATAAAGAAAAGACAAAATATCATTTCAGGCAGTTAAAACAGCAATAAAGCACAATTAAACATGTTACAGTGACAAAGAGAAATGGATGAGGGCTCCATTTCTGGCTATATGGCAGATTTGGAGACCAATATCTCAACTGTGTTAGAAAAAAAAGTAAAAAATTTTTTAAAACATATTTTTAAATGTTCCAATGTACTAGAAAAAAAAGAGAGAATTTACAAAGCAAAAATTAAGGAGAGTGGTAGCTCATAAAGATAAGAGCATAGAGTCTGGCTTCTATCTTGAGGATATTTGTCAAACAGAGTAAATATGAACTTTGGTTTTTCATTGCCTCAGAGGATACATGGGAGAAGAAAAAGTCAGGTTTGCACAAGCAGGAAAGGCTAAGAGAAGACCACTCCACATAAAGCTGAGACCCCAAAGGGATAACTCTTAGTGGGTAGGTTCAACAGAAATAACCCTTCCATCCCCCAGGAGGATCCAAAGAGAATTTTTTGTGATGAACTTGGTTGCAGAATGAAAAGGGAAAAGTCTGTCCTGAGAATTTATAACTATCACCAGGTTCCCCTGTGGCTTTGAAGCCCATGTTCCTGCAACCTGAATGGTCTGAAAAAAAGAAAGAAAGAAATTAAGCCAATAATTTGTGGTAAAGTGGTCCTTGATATGTAGTTCCTCATGAAATAGAAGCAAATTCTCTCATAAAAGACCCAACTTGAAGTTAATCTTAAAGATTTTTCATACTTACAGTGTCAAGAACTTTGACTTCATGGTCACACACACATACACGCATACAAAGGAACTGATGTTTTATGAGCTAAGAGTAACAAAGGAACACACACAACAGAATCAGATATGCAAGTTCTTCAGATTTTAGCATTGTAGACTCAAAAACTTAATAATTATTTTTAATGTAAAATAATTATTTAAAAATAGAATTGAAAATATTATAATTGAAAGTAAGAAACTATGAAAAATGCTTAAGGATAATTCCTTTTTTTTACTAAAGAGAACTAACAAAAATAAAAGTACATAATAATAGAAATTTAAGACATAGTGGACTGACAAGATATTAAGCTCATTAAAAAGTGAATTAATTATTTGGAATATAAAATTATAGAAAATATTCAGAATGCAACAAAGAGCATAAAATAAATTAAAAATATGAACAATGAAGAGGCATGAAATATATAAGGAGAGCATTGAATATCTGTCCAGAAGAGAATGATACAGAAGAATAGTTAAATATCTCGTGGCCAAGAAGCTTTCAGACATGATTAGTGACATGATAAATAGATTCAGAAAGTTCAAATAATTTCAAGTGATCCAGGATGGGGCTAATCTCCCCAGGTGCAGATCAAGCGCCATGCCCACCAAGAGAGGGTCCTCAACTCATTGCAGGAAAGAATTCAAGCACAAGCTAGAGGAGTTAGAGACAAAATGAAAGTTTATTAGAGAAGAAATAATGTTCCACAGACAGAGATATGGGCTCCTTTTAGAGAATCAGACCTTGAGTGTTTGAAAAATTGGGTTTCTATCTGTTTTTCTTTCAGGGTATTGGTATATAGCATTAAAGCTATGGGGAAACATTTGTTAGTAATTTCAGCAAGAATTTTGGTGTTATTTCCTCCTGGTCTGGCCTTAGGCTGATCTATCAGGTTCTCGTGTCTAGCAGCATGTAGCAGACTCTGAATGCAACCTGGTTTAATATTTAGTCTATCTGTATAGTTCTCACGCTTCTCCCCCATATTAGGAGCACAATTTTAAAAAAATAGATATTTTCAAAAGTTAGGCATATATTTAGCTAAGTATTAATAAATACCTTAAAGAAAGTACCATAAAGTACCAGAAAAAAGTACCAATAAATCTCAAAGGAATGACAGCATATAGATCACATAGTTTTCAATATGCAATTTAGCTAGGTGTTAAAACAGAGATAACCAGCTAAATACCATATATTTGAAATTAGGCAATAATCTTCCAGTAAACTCCTATGTGAAAGAAAACAACCACAAAATAAATTGGAAAAGATTATCTAAATTCACATCTTAGTAATAAGAAAGGCTGAATATTAATGGGTTAAACATTTGTCCAAGGGATTAGAAATAAAAACTAAATAGAATAAATTTTGAAAATAGGTAAAATGAAACAATGAATGCCTTTATTAAGTTCTTCTGGCTAATATCTAGGGTCTCTCAAAAAGTGTCAGTGACAATGATATTACCACTGTCAGCTATTTCTACTATAATTCCTTTTATATACTATTTGAATTCTGCAAAATTATTTGCAAAGTATGGTAAAAGTTTCTGCCTCAGTGCATACATATTACTCATTCTTCACCCCGGCCATAATGTTTGAATTTTATCAGTTGCATGCTTCACGTCATAAATCTTCCAAAATGAAACAAAATCTTGTATGATCTCTAGCTCTATTGTAATTACTGCTTTCTTTCAATGGGACATGTAACTTTGATTCTTTGGTCCTTACTAGAATTCTTGATTGGGATTTTTGTTTATTGCAGGCTTCTTCAGAAATAGAAGAAAATACTCTATTTAGACCATAAACAGCTTTCTATTCTTAGGGAAATTTAAACTAATTTTGAAATGACTTTATCTTGTTTTTAAAACACATTAGACTTTTTCAATGCACGCTTAGATTTAGTCCTAACTTTGCTTTACTATTGTCATTTTTAAATCTTCTAATAATTTCCAATATTATCTTCAGTGATTTTTTTTTCTTTGCTACACTTTCATTTTTGTTGACTGACTCTTTCTTTTGATTACCTATGTCTGAAAATGTCATGTTCACCCCTGGGAAAAGGAAGGTAAAACAACTACACACTTTTCTGTTTGTTCATGAACTAAGTTACAGATGCTATTTGGTAACAAATCACCAACAGAGTTTAAAAAACAGTGACACGACTATGCAATTACAGGTAATATACTGTGATAACTATAATTTTAACTGTACTGTTCAGGGACTGGTATTTTTATACTAAGTCCTAAGAACTGAAGTTTATGCATATCAGAACATTGCTTAAATCAATAGCGAAAACTGAAAATTCCGAAGCTAGTTTTCTTAAAAAACTAATAACATTGACAAAACTTCAGTAATATTAATTAAGTAAGAAAGAAGGCTAAAACACACACACCTCACACACAGAATGATGAGAGTGACATTATTTGGCATAGCTGATGAAGAGATACTAAAAGGATATTATGAAACATCATAGCAATAGGTTAAAAAGTTTATGCAAAATCATCAAAATAAAACCAAAAAGAAATAAAAAACTTGAAGGGTCTCATAATCTTTTAAAATTTAAAAGAGAAGCTTAAAAATTCCTCCAAATAAAACATCAGACATAGAGAGTTATATTGCCAAATTCTACTGAATATACTGGAAATAAATTACAAATCTTCCACCAAGTGATTAAAAAAGTAGAGGGAACACTTTCTTCTCATCTCAATTTTTATGAGGCTGCCCTTATAGTGAGTGTTATCGAAATCTGACAAGGAAGAATGAGAAAGGAAAACCATAGTCCCATTCTCACTCAAAAGTTAGAGTGAAAAGATGTCAGCAAAATGTTGGTAATGGCAAATCCTAGCAAAGCACATCAATACCACATTGGCTTTACATTAAGAATGAAAAAATAATTTAACCTTAGTACATTGATATACAAAACCATATTAACAGATTAGAGAAAAATATAATCTTTTCAGTCAACAGAGGTTGAAATGGATGTGATAAATTTGTTTTATAAAGTAATTTTAAATAAAAAATTAGGAATAAAACATATTTTAAAACTACTTCATAGCAAACAGCCTGATACATTATGAAATATTAAAGCATTTCTTTAAATGATAAAAAGACAAGGTGTTCTCTTCGGTCATTATTATTCTATTCAGCATTGTACTGTTAAGTCCTACAAGCACAATAAGGCAGGAAAAAAAGTATAAGGTTTTAAACAATGAAACAAAAATTCAATATAATTGTCAAAATGGAATATGTACACAATCTACCAAAAAATCTTTAGAATTAATGAGTTTAACAAGTTCTTGGATACAAAATATTTATCAATTTATCAATTGTGTATAAGTGTTTATATAGACTTTATAGTCTATAAATATTCACTATACACACATATATGACAAGATATATCATTTAAAATGCCTTTTATAGAATAAATTATAAAGTAGCTGAGAATTAACCTAAAATAATGAAAATTCTCTAAGGAGATAACCATAAAACACTGTTTACAGATATTTAGTAATACCTAAATATATTTAGAAAATCACTATGTCTATGGATTTTAAACATGTCAATTCTCAGAAATTTGTATAAAGAATCAATGCAGTTCCAACCAGAAACTTTATACCTTACTGATTTATTGGAACTTAGCAAACTAAGTCTATAATTTATAAGAGAAAAAATATCCAAGGAAAGTCAAGGCTATCCTTAAAAAAATAGGGATATATGACTGATAAGCAATAATGACAAGATGATATTGGTACAGAGATAGGCAATATGATAAATTTCAGTCTACGTATATTAGGAAACTTAATTTATGATAAATCTGTTATTATAAATGAGTAAGAAACTTATAGATCAGTTCTGTATTTTAGCAAATAGCCCTGAGACAATTGACTATTGATTGTTATAAGGAAAACAATGAAACTGTGCACTACCTAAAATCATACATAAAAACCATGTACAGTGATTTAAAGAAAAAATATAAAAGGCAACTTTTTGAGAAAACATTATAGGAGAAGATAATTGTGATTTTGATTAGGGAATGATTTCTGAAACAAGCTGCAAAATACACAAGTCATAAAAGAAAGAAATATTAAACATATAAATTGAAATTTAAAAAATTCTGTTTATCGAAAGGCAGACATCATAAACTAGTGTAGTATTGGCACTCGAGAAATAACTAAATGATTTTCAAAGCCAAGTGGGATTGTGCTAACATAGAGCCTAGATGGGTATCTAAGTAAATTTTCAGGAATAAATGGAACAGTTTGGAAAAGAAATCCAGGCTCATTACAATATCTTTAGAGTTAGATAAACTTGAATTTGAATTTCTGCTCTTAGATCAGCTCATGAGATAACACAGATTTTCTTTACTCTGTGAACCAGATGTCAACATGACAAACAGGAAGGATATCTCTTACTTCGTAGGCTTTCTGTGAAGCTAACAGAGGTAATCATAGAACTAACCTTCATGGCATATTCTCTCTGTGCCAGAAACTGCTTCTGTATGAGTTGATTTAGTCTCCATAATAATGCTATAAGTATTAATATTATTTGTATTTTGTGAATATGGAAACTGGTTTGCCTGAGATCACATAGTAACTGGCAGAGGTGAGATTCAAAACCATGTCTACCTTCAATCTAATCTACCTTCCTAATTCTATAAATAATTTTTATGTAATGCACACAGATACTGAAACTTAGCAGACACAATAAATGACAGTTACATATTATTATTTTCCAAACAGCCCTTCAAAATGCACATTATTATTCATCTTTAGAGCTAAAAAAGATTGTTTCAAATTATACAGTTGGGAAGAAAAGTTACTTGCGTGATGTAATTAAAGAAACACTATATATTTTGTTCACATCTTTCCTTGAGGACTGATAACACTGCCATAACTACTGTATGTGTCAATTTTTTCCACTATATACTCTGGACTTCTCAAGGTCAGAGGCTGTGCCTTATTCACTTTTTCATTCCACACGAGTAACAGAATGCCAGCATATAACAGATGCTTGGTATATGTGTGATGAATAAATAAATGATCCTGGATTATAAAACCAGATAACCTAGTACTAGTTCGGGAATAACGTTTGATTTTGCGTCAGTCTTGTCTCCTTGGGTTATTCTTGTCTCTCAGCTTATTCAACCATGCAAGTTAATAAATATGTAGAAAGGATGAAATATGGACTAAACTGGAACTCATGGGTTCACATGCCTGATATGTATGTGCACATTATCATGCCTTCTTTTGTCCAGTAGAAACCTGTTTACATAGAAGTCATTTGCAATTTCTTACTGAATTCTTAGATACACATTTGTTTACCTGAAACTAATGCACGAAAGTATGTGGTCAAATAAACCTTTGGAGATGGTGAGATTTCCAGTTTCCTGCCTTGTTTTGAAATGATTTTATTCTTCATGGCATAGGGATGTCTGGCTTGTTGACTAAGTATTCTAAAGCAAAGCAAAGAGACTGTTTGCAGATTCTGTAAAAAGGTATTGCTCACAACTCACAAAAACCAAATGTTCAAAATGTTCCTTGAAGTCTTTCACTTCTCTTATAAACATGGAAATGCATATAAAAATTTCTTACAACTATGTAAATAGTGAATGACTTGGAGAAAAGAGGGTAATATTAAATCCTAGATTCTCTGATTTCTCAAAGTTTTTGCATTTGCTGTTGGGATTTACACTTTCTTTTGTTTGTCTTTCTGTACTTGCTTTTATTTTTCTTTCTCATTTCTTAGCCAGACAACATACCATAATGGCAGATGCAAATTGAAATAATTATTTTAATTATTTGCATGCAATAAAGCTGTTAAAAGCAATTTTAAGTTTTAGCAGTAAATAGATTTTATTGCAAAGTTATAATGTTGATCATAGCTATCCATTGTAATGGGTACTTAGGAGAGTATTTTAGCTTGGACTCCTATGTCTTCTTTTTCCACTGTATGCCTAGTCAAGTGTTACAATTTTGCCCACAGGATAACCAGAAAAATGCAAATAAGATCAATTAAAAGATATGAATAATACTGACACCTCTTTATTATCTTCCAGGTACCATTGTAACTGCCAGAGACATTAAATGGTAATGATGCGGTTACAGCTATTTGCCAATCAAAGCAATTCCTGAGGAAGCACAGAGACATTTATTTCCAGGCTTTGAAGTCTATTGTACTTCATTAGCGGATTTGGAAAATAAAGCAGGTTCCGAGAGAATTGCCTACATGGTAATTGATGATGGCAGGTTCTTCCAAGGTTTCAGTACAAATGGACTTTTTACACCAGATAATGAAAATTAAACCTGTTTTCTGTGTCATTTCAGAATTTTTTTCTCTCCTTTTTCTTTTCCTTTCTTCCTTCTAACTCTCTATTAATTCTGTGAGTTTTCTGTGCTTTGCTCTGTCCCTTTCGCTTCCCTTATTTTTCTGCAGTCAAATGAAACTCCATTACAGGCACACACCACCTACTAATCCACATATGTGGTTCCGTCACTGGGCACCTGACTCTACCACCTGCTGACATACATTTCGATTACAAAATATGGCTTTATTTATAGTACAGCTTTTTCTTTCTCATTTCTCTTCATTATTCTTATGTCTAATGTTTTAGTATGATTTTCCTTGTCCTTTTCCTCTTCCTAATTCACTCTCCTATCCTATTTTAATACCTTCCCCTACAGTAACCATGTTTTCCAAAGTCTAATTCATGTGGAGCCTTCCCTGAAAACCTCTGGGATAAGATACTTCATTTGCTTCTTCATTATGGTCCTCCCCATCCATTCATTTTGTTCCAAACATTTTGTTTCACTTCCTGGAGTTTTCCAGTTGAAACAAATGGACAGGTCAACATTATTTTTAATTTTGCTTTCCAGTTTCATCTAAAAATAAACTAAATCCACTATAACATGCTGTGGAATCCTTTGTCGTATTTTGTCCCTCAGTGCCTTTCTTCTTTCTGCCATTTCTCTTTCTGGGTAAAAATTCTTCTCTTCCTCGAATGAGAGCTGAAGCATGGTCCCTTTCTAGCTCCTCCCATCCACTTCATAGTCACGTCACCACTAATTTCAGTTCTCTGAATTTACCGAATGTGTACCTTTCTTGATCCTGCTTAGATGCTTAAGATTTTAAAAAATTGTTTCAAATAAAAGACTAAAGAAAAAAAATAGAAGTTTATCTTTACATGTAAATACTAGCTTCCTTAAGGACAGTGTTAATATCTCAGTTTTTTTTTGTTTGTTTGTTTGTTTCCCACACATATCCTGGCCAGAAACAAAGTATTTGCATATAATTGTTTTACTATTAATTAAAAATTTTCTTTTTTTTTTGCCCACATTTATGGTGATCAGTAATAAAAATAAAACAAACCCCAAACCTCAAAATATAGATAGCTCTAAAATTATATTTAGTTTTAACAGGTTCTAGATCCAGTTTTCTCATTACTATTAAATAGAAAGTCAGAGAACCAATATGACATCTCTGGTGCTAGAAGTCTGTTGTACCAAACCTAGATTTAATACCTGATTTAATTGTAATTTCCACCTCTCCCAGAAATGTAATCTTCATCAAAAATTTCAGCCTGGAATTTTCTAGTTAAGCACCAGTAAGGTAAATTGTCACAGAAGCCTTTTCTCTCCCTATAAAAAGAAGAAGTAATCTGCAGGATTACTTGTCCTTCAGTTATCTTTACTCCCCTCCAAAAAAGTGATCCAGGCCTTAAAGTAATCCTTTTTTTTCTTTTGTTAATAGCTCTCTTACTCCACCTTTCCTATAAAAGCCTTCTACTTTGTATAGCACCTCAGAGGGCCCTTCCAGTCACTGGATAAGATGCTACTCAATTCATAAAACCTTTAATAAAGCCAACTAGATTTTTAAATTCATTTCTTAAATTTTATTTTCTTTTACCACTAATCTATCGCTCAGAACTTCATCTAATCAGCTATAAATAATAATGTTTGTCCTAATCACGCTCATTGTTTCTTTATTTAAGAACATAACATTCTATAATTTTCTAACCATGGAAATATCAGCCAACTTGTATTTATTTCCATTAAAAATTCACAATAGTCAGCAAATACATTTTTATTGTCTGTTATTTAGGTATCAGGCACCGTTCTAAGGATGGGAAATATTGTAATAAACAAGACAGATAACATGTTTGACTTTGAGCCAATGACATTTTGAATAGGGAAGGAAAATAACACACATTTCAGGTTTTTAAAAATGTATTTATTTAATTCAGCTATTGATTAGTCTTGGGAATAAAATGAAGTGATATAATGGGATGCAGAGTAAAAGGGGAGAGCTTAAACATTGATCACGAGATGAGCTAAGCTGAGTGCTGAGAAGCTGTGCCATTTAAATTGACTTGAGTGATGGGAAGTAGGCAGCCACTTGCAAATCTGGGGAAGAAGTTTCCAAGTAGAGGGATGATAAATGGCATGTCTTTGGTGAAGGAGAAAGCCAATGAGGCAGAAAAATGTAACGCAGAAATTTGTTTTTCACAATAAGTGGAATGGAAGCCACTGGAAGTTTCTAAATAAGGAGGCAGGATAAGTTTATCTTTAAAAAATTCACTGTCACTTCTACTGAAGAATGTATTTTGGGATGGTATAAAATGAGAGGGATCCCAGGGAGACTAGGAGAAAGGTTATTTTTTGTTTGTTTTGATTTTTAATTTATTGGTAACTTTGGTAATACAATTATATCATTTTCAGTTGTACATTATAATTTGACATCTATATATTTTATTGTGTGGTTACCACCCAGAGTCCAGTTTCCTACAGCTTCATGTATATGACCCACTTCACCCACTTCACCCTTCCCCTATCTCCCTATATTTGACCTCCTTTATCCCATCTACCTCTTCCCTCCTCTCCCACCCCATAGTAGTTACCAGAGGGTAACTACTAGTCCATTGTCTATGCCCCTGAGTCTCTGTCTGTCTTGCTCCTTTATTACTTTTAGGTTTATAGCCTACATATAAGTGACGTCATGTGATTTTCAACTTTTTCAGTCTGGCTTATTTCGTTTAGCATGATTATCTTGAGGTCCATTTTTGTTGCCACAAGTGGCATTGTTTCATCTCTTATGGCTAACTAATATTTCATTGTATATATGCACCACAGCTTCTTTAGCCAATCATTTATTGTAGGACACTTCAGTTATTCCACTGTGAATAGTGCTGCTATGAATATTCGTGCGCAAAAATCTTTTTGGTTATGGGTTTTCAAGTCTTTGGGGTAAATACCCAGAAGAGGGATTGCTGGATCATATGGTAGATCAATTTTTGGTTTTTGAGAAACCTTTATATTTTTTCCATAGTGGCTGTAACAATTTGCAGCCCCACCAGCAGTGTATGAGGTTTTCTTTTTCTCTGCATCCTCTCCAAAATTTGTTGTTAATTGTCCTGTTGATTATAGCCATTCTAACAGTTGTGAGATGATATCTCATTGTGGTTTAGATGTTCATTTCCCTAATAGCTAGCAATGTTAAGCATCTTTTCAAATATTTTTTGGCCATTTGTATGTCTTCTAGGGAGAAGTGTCCGTTCAGGTCCTTTGCCCATTTTTTGGTTGGATCATTTGTTTTTGTTGCTGTTGTTGTTGTTGTTGAGTTGTGTGAGTTCTTTGTATATTTTGGATATTAGGCTCTTATCAGAGGGGTTGCTTTCAAATATATTTTCCCATTCAGGTGGCTGTCTCTTTACCTTGTCGATTTTTTTTGCTGAGCAGAAGCTTTTTAGTTTGATGTAATCCCATTCATTTATTTTTGCTTTTACTTCCCTTGCTTTTGAGGTCAAATTCCTCTTTAAGTTCAAGGTCCTTGAGTTTCATTCCTATGTTTTCTTCTGTGCATTTTATTGATTCGGGTCTTATATTCATGTCCTTAATCCATTGTGAGTTGATTTGGCATGTGGCGATGAACAACAGTCTAATTTCATTCTTTTGCAGGTGGCCTTCCAATTTTCCCAGCACCATTTATTGAAGAGGCTTTCCTTTCTCCACTGTATATTTTTGACTTTTTTGTCGAAAATTATTTGCCCATATAAATATGGATTTACTTCTGGACTCTTGATTCTGTTCCACTGGACTGTGTGTCTGTTTTTCTACCAGTACCATGCTGTTTTGATTACTGTCACTTTGTAGTATAATTTGAAGTCAGGCAGAGTGATGCCTCCAGCCTCGTTCTTTTTCTTCAGGATGGCTTTGGCAATTTGGGGTCTTTTGTGCTTCTATATGAATATGATGATCTTTTTGTCTATTTCTTTAAAAATGCAGATGAGTTTTTGATGGACATTGCATTAAATCTGTATAATGCTTTAGTTAATATGGTCATTTAAACTATGTTCATTCTTCTAATCCAAGAACATAAAATATTTTTCAATTTTTTTATGTTCTTCAGTGTTTTTTTTTTTAAATAAGATCTTGTAATTTCCATTCTATAGGTCCTTCACATGTTTTGTTAAATTTATTCCTGGGTATTTTATTCTTTTTGTTTCAATTACAAAAGGAATTATTTGTTCTACTTTTTTTTCTGATGCTTCATTATTAGAGTATAGGAACACTATGGATTTTTGAATGTTGATGTTGTATTCAGAGACTTAACTGTATTTGCTTATTGTTTCTAGTTGTGTTCTTATGGAGTCTTTAGGATTTTTCTATATAGAAAATCATATCATTTGCAAATAGTGACAATTTGACTTCTTTGTTTCCTATTTGGATGTCTTTTATATCTTTCTCTTGCCTGATTGCACCTGCCAGGACCTCCAATGTTATATTGAATAACAGTGGCAATAGTAGACAGCTTTTCCTTGTTCCTGATCTTAGAGGGAAGGTTTATAGTTTTTCATCATTAAGTGTAATGTTGGCTGAGGGTTTGTCATAGATGGCCTTTGTTATGTTAAAGTACTTTCCTACTATATCAATTTGTTAAGTATTTTGATCATAAATGGAAGCTGTATCTTCTTGAAGGCTTTTTCTGCATCTATTGATGTGATCATATGATTCTCATTTTTTTAATTTGTTTATGTGGTGTATCACATTAATAGATTTGCATATGTTGAATCATCCATGTGCCCTTGGGATAAAGCCCACTTATTATGGTATATAATCTTTTTAATATGTTGCTATATTCAGTTCACTAGTATTTTATTTGGGATTTTTGTATCTGTGTTCATGAGAGATATTGGTCTATAGTTTTCTTTTTTTGTGTGTTATCTTTACCAGGTTTTGGTATCAGAGTAATACTGGCCTTATAAAATGAGCTGGGAAGTATTACCTCCTCTTCATTTTTTTGGAAGAGTTTTGGCAGAAAAGGTATTACATCTTCTTCGAATGTTTGGTAGAATTCTCTGGTGAAGCCATCTGGTCCTGGACTTTTACTTTTTGGTAAGTTTTTAATGATTGTTTCAATTTCCATACTGCTGATTGTTCTATTTAGATTTTTCAGATTACTTAATTCAGTTTAGGAAGATTGTATTTTTCTAAGTACGGGTCCATTTCTTCTAAGATATTAAGTTTGTTATTGTATACTTTTTCATAGTAGTTTTGTATGATTCTTTGTATTTCTGAGATCTCAGTCATAATTTTCCCTCTTTCATCTTTGATTTTGTTTATTTGTGTCCTTTCTCTTTTTTTCTTTAGTGAGTCTAGCCAGGAGTTTGTCAATTTTATTAACCTTCTCAAAAAACCAGTTCTTTGTTGTATTTATTTTTTCTATTGTTTTTTTGTTTGTTTGTTTTGTTTTCAATTTCATTTATTTCTGCTCTAATTTTGATTACTTCTTTCCTTCTGTTGACTTTAGGCATCATTTGTTCTTCCTTTTCTAGTTTTTTAAGATGAAGTGTTAGGTTGTTTGGGCTCATTCTTGTTTTAGGAAATAGGCCTGTAATGATATGAACTTTCCCTCTTATGACCGCTTTTGCCATGACTCAAAAGTTTTGATATTTTGTAATATCATTATCATTCTTTTCTGTGTATCTCTTGATCTCTATTTTTATTTCTTCTCTGACCCAGTTATTCTTCAGTAGCATGTGGTTTAATCTCCATATATTTGTGTTTCTTCCTGATTTCTTTCTGCAATTGCTCTCTAGTTTCAAAGCATTATGATCAGAGAATATGGTAGGTATAATTATATTTGTTGAGGTTATCTCTGTGTCCCAGTATGTTTTTAGTGTTTTACTTTTTTATTTTTTAAGCTTTTTATTGCTGAGTATGGTGTTAGCTATGAGATTGTATATATCATATATATATATGCATATATACACATGTATATCATATATATACACATATATATACACATATATATGATATACATGTGCATATATATACTTTTATTTTGTTAAGGTACTGTTCATCTACACATAATTAGTTGAGAGTTTTTATCATGAAAAGATGTTGAAATTTGTCAAGTGCTTTTCTACATCTATTGAAATAATCATATTAATTTTATCATTTTGTTAATGTGGTATATCACATCTATTGATTTGTGCATATTGAACTATTTTTGTGTCCCTGCCCTGGAATAAATCTCGCTTGATCATGTCATATATTTCTTTAAATGTACTATTGAATTCAGTTTGGTTATATCTTGTTGAGGATTTTTGCATTTATGTTTATCAGAAATATTGTCCTGTAATTTTCTTTTCTTGTAGCACCCTCATCTGGCTATGATATCAGGATAATGTTAGTCTTGTAAAATAAATTTGGAGGTGTTTCTTCCTCTTTTCTTGGGGGTGAAAGTTTGAGAAGAATTGGCATTAACCTTTCTTTAAAAGTAGAATTCAACATTGAAGCCATCTACAGGCTTTTCTTTGTTGGGAGGTTTTTAGTTGATGATTCAATCTCTTAATTAGTAATTAGTCTGTTAGAATTTTCTGTTTCTTCATGAGTCAGTCTTGGTAGGTTGTATATTTCTAGAAATGTATTCATTATTATGTTCCATATATTTACCCATCTTTTATGTATAATTATTCATAGTATTTTTTATGATTTTTTGTTTTTCTGTGTTATCAATTGTAATGTCTCCTTTTTTATTTCCAATTTTATTTGAATTTATTTATTTTCATCATATCTCCTTTTTTCTTAGTCTAGTGGGTAGAGATTTAATATAAGTTCTAAGAGAGCAGGTTCTTCTTTAGTTTGATAATGTATGTTCAGTGCCTAGAAGAATTCTTGGCACATAGTAGGTTATTTATAGGTACACACACACACACACACACACACACACACACACACACACACATACATGTTTATTATAAAAAAAGAGAGAGATCTAGTGAGTTAGAATCTGGCAACCATTTTTTTCTGCAAAGCAGGTTAGGCATTCTAGATCAATAGATAAAGTCTAGAGTCTTGGGTAGAGACATGAAAATATTAAAATGTTTTGTTTATCAATATCTCCAGCTGAAAGAAAGGGATAGTAGCCTTAATGTGTATCTTGAGATAGTGTCTAACACATGATATGTGCTTTAACAAATTTGCTGAACGCAAAGTAAATGGAAGAAATTGAGGCATGACTATATTTTGATTCATTGCCCTATTTAATGTTTTCCATCATATAAATAGAGATGATCTTTTCAACTGTAATACTGATCATGTTACTTCCTCTCTAAAACTATTTACTTCTTATTTTTCTTAAGCAAAGGCAATACTCTCTCAGATAGTTGATAAGGACCTGCACGGTCTGGTTTTCATATATCTTGCTAAAATCATCTCTTTCCATACTCAAGTTTTAGAATAATGCTGATCATCTTTAAAAACTATATTGGATTTTTACTAAAATTGTATTAAACTTGTTTCATCGGTTTTCCTTCTAAGACTAAATGGTCATTGTTTTACTTGAACATCCTGTTAGGGGAACACTTATTTCTGCATAAACACACTAAACAATAAGTAAGTAATTAAGCACAAGTTAAATAAATAAGGATAGAGGAGTCAAGACCAAGTTTTATAAAAAGAAAACTAATACACATTCCTAAAAGTACACAAATAAGAACAAATTCTGTTATTCATTATTTCTCCTTTTCTTTGTATCCCATGAGGAAAAGGGAAGCAAAGACTCAGCCATATTATCCAAATCCTTCAGAAATATAATCAATTCAAAATTTTGCCAAGCACAAAATTTAATTGAAAAAGTAAATTATTTTTGTATTATAAAGAAGGTTATTTTGAAAACCATTTATATACTAATTAGAACTCTAATTAGTTTTCTATAATGAGAAATATGGGATGAAAATTTTATTTCTCCAGAGATTATCTGGGAATATTTGTAAGAAGTTTGTTTAGAAGCAACAGGCAATTAAAACCCTTACTTTGGATAGAAAGATAAACATAAAAAAGCATTTTACCTGCTAGCTCTTTAGAAGTAAAACTAAAGACAGCTCATTATGAAATAATTAAAAATGAGAATGTTGCAGTGATCTTCATTTTGTCCTAATCAATCACATAGCACCAAAAAATAAAAGAGGATGACATATATTTTCTGGTAATAAATCAGGCCCATTTTCCCTGTATATCCTTATTCAGTAATTTCCCCCTCTCTCCCTCCAATTAGAAGGCACAGAGAGTAAGACTAGATAATTGCTCCACCTCCAATAATAAAAAGTGATTGAAGTCTCTGCTACTTAAAAGACACACTTTACATTAAAAAATATAAATGAGTTGCAAGTAGGATGAGAAAATACATACCATATAAACAATAACCATGAAAGAGCTGAAGTGGCTTTGCTAATATTAGGCAAAGTAGAATTTAAAGCAAAAAAAAAAAAATATTGATGAAGATAAAAAGAGATAGCTCTCAATGATACAAGGGTCAATCTATAATAATAGAAAGATATAATAATTATAAACATGTAAAAGAAGTAGAAAATATGACTAGATCTATAGCACATGGTTCAGATTACTTCACTGTTGAATTCTACCAGACTCTCAAAGAATACCAATCTTTCACCAACTCTTCCAAAAAATTGAATTATAAGAATACTTTTCAACTCGATCTACAGAGCCAGAATTACTTTGCCATTAAAACCAGATAAAAGTAAAATCAAAATAGTTATATTTGTCAATAGGGCCCTCCATGATAAGGTCTCCATGTTTTCTGTTCTGTCATCATTTACTACTAGTCTGTTCGCTCACTCAGCTACACTCACTTTTTTGAAGGTCCTCAAATTGCCAAGGACATGTGTTTGCTATTGTTTCCACCTGGGACATTTTTCCCCCTTGATTTTATATGGATTGTTCCCTCATCTCACGCCTTTGCTCAATAAAGTTTTTATGAGAACACTGTACTTTAAATGGAAACTTTCTCCTTTAAGGTACTCATATCCTCTTTCCATGTCATTTTTTTTTTCATGTCATTTATCACTATGTGGCCTCCTTTATTTGTTTTGTATTCTACCATCTTCTTTCACAAAGTCGTAAGTCCAGAAAGACATGATGGCACCATTTGTTTTGTTCACTGTTGGTTTCCCAGTACCTAGAAAAGCAAACTATTGCATGACAGGCATGAAACCAGTATTTGATTAATATGCCATTTACATTATGTGGCTAATATGTTTAATATTCTACCTCAGTCAAGAAATGTAGTAACCTTATACTACACAGAGTTTAATATCCTTTAATAAAAACAAAGTATTTTACCTTTTTCAAATAAAAAAATACGCTAAAAATCACACAATATATTTTCTCAGGTGACTACCTGTTAAGTCATATCAAACATGTAGGACAAGATCAAATTAATTGACCTTTACAGCAAACACAAATTATAATTTGTTCCCATATCAAAGCTCTGACATCAATTAGTCTTTGGGTCCCATTCTCTGAAATATCTTTATTTTTACTGCTCCAGGTTAAAATCATTAAATCAGATTGGGCCTAACCACAGCAGCATCTGACTGTTGCTGCAGGGGCTGACAGTAAAAAAAAAAAAAGCAGTAAAGAAAACATACCTATTATTGCACAATCACCAGAGTAGCCAAAGGCATAATGGGCATAGTGGTTGACCCTGTTGGCAATTCAGGCAATGTTCAAAAATTAAGCTGTGATTTTATTATGATAGACTGAATTGAAAATATGACTCAAAAGTTATAAGAATGACTATTGTCTAGGTGTGATGTTGGTGTTATTGCCTTAACACATGTGATAAAGTATGAAACCTGAAAGGGTATTGGAAGGTGACCTAATCCATAAACATTTCCTCACTGCTCTGACATGACATTCATAATTATCAGCAATAGTGGGTTATTCCTTTGGGTTAGGAAGTATTGTTCTTAGAAATCTTCTGACAAAAAGGAAGAGATTTTATGCGTAAATACATCATCTTCCATTAACAGTATTTTGAAATAAATTATGTTTCATAATTTGGAATTGTTTTGGCTGAAAATATAAGAAATTGACTTAGGGCTGATTTAAGAAGAAAAACGTAATTTGTCTTAGAGAGTGTCACGTGAGCTAACAAGAACAGGAATCAGAAGATTAGAAGCTCCCCAATCCTTTTCTCTATCCCTCTTATTTATCTCTATAAGGGATTTTATTCTTTTCTATTTCTCTCTCTTCTCAACCCATCTCCTCATATTTATTTTGCCTGTTTTTCTGGTCTGTATGGTAGGTGAAAGTTGCCCTCTCCACAGATGCCAAATGTACATATTTAACCCCAAAGAAAATAAGAATATCTTCTTAGTCCCTATTCAAAATTCCTGTAAAGATAAACCAGAAAGTTTTTGGCTAAACTTGTATAAGGAATCCATAACCTTATTGGAGATTTAATTACTAAAACTCCAGGTCACAAATACCTCCCAGGGGCCGCTTTTGATGAAGGTGGACAGCTAAAGTGGCATTGGGAGCTATGCAGCACCTTCACAATGCCTCTGCATTGAATATATTTTTAAATCTAGGTGTGAAAATTAATAAATATTTACAAAAAGAAATAAGAAAATAAAAAGTGCAGAAAGATCTAAAAATATAAATCTACCTCTAATCACTTCTCCAGAGACAACTGCTGTTAAACATCTGGTGTTTAACTGTTAAACCTTAGCCATTAACACCCTAACATGAGTGTATCTGGAAGAAAAACCTTTTCCTCTTCCTCTTACATTCTGTTCTTGAGAACTTGTGAATTAAACTGACAAAAGACAGATTAGCAAAAGAAAAGACAAAATTTAATCACACAGGCATAAGAGTTTACAAAAATGTGATTTAAAAGAATGCTTAAGATTTGGGTCTTATACACTATCTAAAAATGGGAAGGATGAGAAAAAGAACACTAAAGGAAAAATAAATGCTTTTTAGAATGTTAAATGGGCCCTTAGGCGAACAAATGAGAGATATATTAGTTGTGTGACAATGTCTGTTTATGTGTGGTATAGGGAATTTCAATCTCCAGTGATGAGTCTATTTTCCCTTCTTGCTCCCTGGAAGGGGGTTTATAACAATTGAGTTCCTTTACAAGGCTTTGCTTTTAGATACAAAAGAGATTTCAGGACCTTAAATGCCTTCTGCTCACAATAATTTTAATGACACAGTGGCATATTCTGGACCCCTTCAGATGTATTAATGTGATGTCTCTTTAAGAGCAATTAAATTACTCAGGAGGAGGTTCAAAAGATAAGTGGCTCTATATAGAAATTACAAAGCCAGAAAAATGTTCTGAGCAAGGTCAGCTTCTGAGAAGTGGTAGGAGGGAGATTGGAAGAGAGGGTGGCACGCAAGGCAGCAGACACCAACTGAGATAGGACAGACAAGCTTTTTAAAGTAAAAAGCATCCTGCCAATGTCAGTCCATGTGATTCCTGCAACAAACTAGTGAGATGAGCATGACTTCTGCCTTCAGCTCTATTGAGAAGATAGAGACAAAGAGGGGTATGGTGACTTAGCTGTGATCATTCAGAGTGTAATTCTGGAAGAAGTACCCCAAAACACACCTTCTGCTCTTCCAATGGATCTCACATACAGTGTTTGCAAGTCAAGTGAGCACAATCTGACAGAGGCACCTACTTGATATGGATATTGAGAAGAGTATACAATTATATACACAGAAAGCATTCAGAGCAGTGTCCAGCATACTGTAAGCACCTCAATAAGCTACAACTATTTTGAGGCTGCCTTTGAAAGGCTATATAGATTAGCGATCAAGAACATGGACGCTGGAATCAAACTTCAGGATGTAGTACTGGTTTTTTGCATATTGACTGTGCTAACTTCTCTGTACCTCATTTTGCTCATCTTTAAAATAGAACATTTAGAGAAACAACCTCCTAGTTTCCTTCTTATTTTTTTAAAATGAGAATTAAATGAGTTTATATGTAGCAAACACTTGAAACTTTTTTTTTGTAGAAACTATATGTGTTATTATTACCAAAAGAGCCATTAGTGATTAACTTAACAGTTAATGTTAAAAAAAAGTCAAAATTCAATCAAGAACCAGTGGGTGGTAGTTTTTTTTTTTTTTGTCTCTGAATAAACAAAAGCTATTGATTTACACCATTTATGTCAATTTACATATCCATATCCATGATTCACTTGGTCATTTTTTTTTTTTTTTTGCTGCAGTGAGATTGTATTTAGTACTGAGTTCTCTGATAGCATAAACTTCCTAAAATGTTTGTGATTTGAGAGTAATTTTTAAATGTATCTTGTCAAGACATAGCAATTTGAAATTGTTTATTAGGAATGTGAGTCTGTTAAAAACAAGAAAATAAAGAGTGAGATTGAAAGTAGTAAAAATGTACAAGTTAATGAGGCATGAAGTTAGAAAAATGAAAAGCCAGAAGTTTGTTAAAAAATAATAACATAAAATAAATAAAAACATGGAAAATGGGATAGCTAAGACTTCCAACAATGAACTTGTCAATAAAGAAACAATAGAATTATTCCAAAGGAAATAATAAATTAGTGTACAGCAAGATATAGAAATTCAAAAGAGTATAAAATTTGGTATTTAATGAGAGAATAAACCATGAACAATAGCCATGAGAGAATATTACTTGTGGAGATATGCACTGATCTTGAAAACTCTAAAGGTTTGGTCACTTTTGAAATAACAAGAAAACTATAAACAAAAAGTATAAGCTCAGTCTTCAAATCTGCTTGAACAATACAGCTTACCTACTAAGCAATAAACATTGTGTCCCAAATTAAGCCTTATGTGTTCCCAACTTTTCTCCATTTTCAAGAGATTTAGTCTAGTTAGGGAGAAAGAATATGATCATGGGCAAAACATAATTTGATGATTAGCTGGCAATCTAGATAGAAATATCTGGCAACTCAAATATAATATTAGAAGTGCTTTCATTTGTTTGCACTGTTTAGTTTGATATTTTTCTTATATATATTTTATTTGAAAAACTTAGGTTTTCTGGTTCCTTCATGGTTTTTCCATTAAAAAGTCTTTTTATTATTATTATCATTATTATCATTATTATTATTATTATTATTATTATTATTATTTAACCACTTAAGAGGAAGCAAAGATTTCTCTGACAGGATTGATGGAGAGCAGAATCATTTACACTTAGAACCATCAGCATTTCCATAAAAGCTGATCAGTGTGATTATTAAGCAGGAGAATCGTTCTATATGCATCTTACTTCCCTTAGACTTGGTCTCAACAGCTCAGGAAAGAAGCAGCAGTGACAGTGACTCCTGGGCAGAAGGTCTAGGAGTGAGAAGATTGAAGGAAGGAGTGGGAAACAGCAGAGACTACTCAGGCTACAAGACCTGCACACTTGGACAGAGAATTAGCAATTTCCATGGGCAAGAATGTCTTAAAGTTTCATTTCTAACACCATACTTGAGGCTCCATCAGGGTGCTGCAATAAAGACCAGCCACGCAAATAAATTAGGTTCCCAGTTCAGTTCCCTGAGGCAAGGGTGATGACAGAAGCTTTTAGAGAGTGCTGTTTTCTAGGGCAGCTTGAATATTTCCCAGCATTCCAATCCCAGAAGACGGCTTTCTTGTGAATTAATAAAGGGCTCAAGAGCCTAAAAAATTCAGTGAAATAACTCCTTATTCCTAAAAAAAACCCCACTGTCATTGTGGATGTCCTCAGTTCTCTTGCAGTGATTCTATTACCAGTCTAGAGAAGGTGTGGTTCTTTTAGGGTCCCATGGTCTTTCTTTTTCTTTCATACCAATAAAAATAATTTATTTGATCTCAATAGCATAAATGTTGTTGTGCCTGTAAGATGATGATGATGATGATGATTGTTGATTCTAAAATGCAGACCTGTAATACAGTTCTAATTAGATACATGCATGAGAGATAAAAAATGATTTTGAGTTTAATTATGTGGAGAGATGTGTGAATGGAACATCAATTTTACTTTTGTGAATCGCCACAGAGTTAGCCTAGTCGTGTACTAGGCAATGTGGTTGTGGCTTCCTCATTGGAAAGCTTCCTGAATACGGTATGGCAGCTCCTTTGCTGAACAGGTTCTGCAATATAGAATGGAAATCATCCTGGAAACTCAGTGTAGATACTATTTCTTTAGCCTTTTCCATTGCTTTGGAGTTATTTGTGAATTATCTATACAATTTAGAGAATCCTTTTCTCCATAAACTAGCTAGCATATTCTCTGGTTAAGAACTCATATCCACAAAGATTCTTTCTAATTTCTCTCTTGTAAGATCGTCAGCTAGATGTTCTCCTTAATCCATCAAGGTTCCCTAGCTGTTTTTATTGCAAATTTACATTTGTTAAAAAAATGTATCAAGGCATAAACTGCTGGATCCAGAGTGAATAAAAATAAATATAACATGATTATTAACTTCAAAGAGTTTTTAATGATCAAAATGAACATATTAAGAAATAATTTTTTGATAAAATATGGTTTTTGTATGGTCATCTACTATATAATTGGCAATGTAAAATTCTGGACAAATAAATCTTTTCCTTTGAGCTCTTGACGTGATTGGCTGACTTATGCTTCTGCCATAGTATTGATCATATATCTTTGTAGCTATGTCTGAGGTTATGTTTGTTTGTGTAGTTCTTTGTGTGCATGCTTCATCTTCTCATGTGTAAGGTCCTCTGGGGTAAAGCTCATATATTATTTATTTCTCTTTCTATCACTATACTCAGTATACAACTGGAATTTGTCATTAGCGAATAAAAAAATGGCCAAAGTAGGTAAGCTGTATTAGTAAGAATCCTAAAGATTCTGTATAACAGGCAGAAATAACTCTCCTTTATAGAGCTCTTTCCTTAATCAAGCTTCCTGCACTACCCAACATACTAATTAATAGGTAATTTGTTGTTTTGTATTTTGCTGTACAGGCATAGTACTAATAAACAGGATAGTCATTTACCTAAGAAACAAATAAAACAAATACTTTCTGCTTCTGTCTTATTTCCCCTGCCCAGCTTTGGACTGTGCCTGCTTTAATTTATGCCAACTAGTGCCTTGCAGGAATAATGGAGTTTCTGAAGTTAGACTTCTCATAAACTAGTATTCCCTGGGGAGCTTTTAAAATTCCTGAGGCCTAGCCCATACCCCAGATCAATTTCATTATGAGCTCTAGGTTTAAGTCCTAAATATTGGTATTTTGTAAAACTCAACAGGAATTCCAATGTTCAGTCAAGTCTGGAAACACTGCTCTAATGATTTAATGACTTAATATACTTTAGTCAAGTATAACTTCTAGAAAGTCTTAAGATGAAAAGCTGTTCAGCTTTGTTGTTATTGAATCCATCTAAAAGAGTTTTCAATGTGAATAAATGAGTAAAATGTCTTTAAAATTTCCTTGAAGTGAAACAGCTTAACTCTCCATCATAATATTGTGTGCTAACCATAGGCTTTTAGCAATCTAAATTGTTTTAATCTAATCTAACCTCTCTGAGTACTATTGTCTAATTGACTACTATTTCAGAGTTCATGACAAATTTCTTAAGTAAAATGAATGTTTACTTTTTTTATTCCAAAAAATAATCAGTTCTTTAAAACAAACAAACAAAATAAGATATCCAAAACTAAACAACAACCTTTATCCCCCTTAAATTTCTTTTCTTCAGTTAATGTTTCTTTTCACTAAGGAAGCACACATTTTTAATTAAGCTAATTAGGAGTATCATAAATACAACTCATGGTTAATTATGCTCATATGCTAATATGATATATGATCAAATTTATGTACTATTACAAGGTAACAGATAGGGGAAAATTTTAGACAGGTATCTGACTTTGTATTCTGGTATGCCCTCTTAAGCCTCAATATTTTTCTTGTTCCAGAGACTCTTTCCAGGCAGTCATGCCTCCTTTTTCTTATTTGTTCCAGCGAGGGAAAAAATAACTATAAAATCTTATAATTAACTTTCCTTCCATCCTGACCCATTTTTCATTACAACTTTTTCTCTCCCAACTAGACTTTTTGACTTTTTTTCTCTACCTATTTCTGTGTTTTCTAATTCTTCTGAGTTTTCAGATTCTACCCATTCCTCAAGGCCCAAGTCTATGAAGCTAAGAGTAGGAACACAGGAAAGAGGCCTAAGTGTTTTACTCTGGCCTCTTCAAACTGGGTCACAGAGGGAACTGCTGACCTCCACCACATCTGGAAAGACTGGCTGGCTTGGTTCATCTATTAATAGATGTAAGACCTGAACTTACATCTATTTTCTCCCCCTGCACTGAATATAACCATAAATGCAAGTAAGAATCTGTGAAAACATTTTTAGAAATGGAATCTAGAGGAGTGGAAAATGCTACTCACTAGCCAAGTAATCTCAGGTAAATTAACACTTGTATGATCAGGACAAATTCTCCATCTATAAATATGGGATTAAAAACAGCTATCTTTACAGTGCTGTCATGTGGAATAAATTAAGTGATGTATATGAAAATGATTTGCAATTTATAAATCCCCATGAATGTTAACTAGTATTAGTAGCTTTTATTATTATATTTCATACTAATAAAAACTCTTTTAATTTTTTAAAAGGGTTTTTACTAATCAAATTCCTGGAAAATATATAAAGGCCTTGACTAAATTAAAGCTATAAAATTGAACAAATATAATTCCCATAAGGAAATTGATTTCTTAAAGCTGCTAGAGAAATGCCAAATACTTAGAGGGACGGAGGTGGTATTGAAGGAGATGTAGCTAGCGACCAATTTTATAACGTCTATTTCCTTCATGAAATTTCAATAAACTACTGGAAATTCTGAAACCAATATAGATTTTTTTTAAATTAAGAATGTTTCCATTCATACTGCCTCAGGTTATCTCATTTCTTCCTCTCTGAAAAAAAGAAAAAAATTCCCTTTGGATTAAATTTTCTGACATTCTGATTGATGTCAATTCATATTAAATGGCTTCCCACTGCATCCTGTCAAGTTTGGAGATTAAATGACTGTTAAACTTCAACTGAACTCAAAAAAGAACTACAACTAGAATACTAAAAAATTAATTTTTATTTGTATTTTTTGCTGAAGATAAAAGACCCAACTTTGTCTATAATCAGTCTGCATGCATTGTAAATGATGAATAAACTGAGTTAATAAAAAGTTATTTTTAACAAAAACTTTTCATTGCGCATATTATCAGTGTTTATTACAAAATAAGTAAATAGAAGAATATAAAATTACTTCTAGTTGACTACCCAGAGATAATCACCTATAAAACATTATCTATCATTCTTATGAGCAGTGTTATAAAAAAATGTAAATGGAATATGTATCTTTTTGTAAGCTGAGTTTTAAAATATACAGCTATATGTTTCTATGATAGTAATACCATAAAATATTATATTGATATTTCTAAAGCATTTCATTGTATTTAAGTTCCAAATTACTAGCTATTTAAAACATTAAATTTTTTTTTTAAATATACTGTGATGGACTGTCATTAATCTCTGTACACATGGAATTATATTTTTAAAACTGACTCCTAGAAATGGGATTGTGATGCCAAACAATAAACATAAGTTTAAAGATTTTGATACATGTTAAAAAAATTGGACTCCAGAAATTTTTTTTTAAATCGTTTTTACCAATTTCTCCTAACAAGAGCAGTTTGAGCTGATGCCAAAATCTTTTCCACATGGCATTGGAAATTACTATTACTTTTCACCTTTGCCAATCTCATAGGGAAAAAATGGTAACATTGCTTATAAGTATCTTTCACAAGTTTATGATTTTTATATTTAAACTTTTGTGACTTGCCTCTTAAAAATCTTTCTGATCTCATCATTTCGAGGTGTTGCCCTTATTCATAGTTAAATGATTTATTTCTACAAAAAACTACCTAGGTTTGTAAAATATGTTGCAATAATTTCCTCAGTTTATTACCTTTACCATCACTTAAGGTGTTTTTGACACACAGAAAACATATTTCTAAGTAAAAAAAATACATAACCATTTTCTTATTGGTTTCTGTCTTTTGTATCACACTTTGGAAAGAGCTTCTCTATCCTAAAATATATATAATAAATTTCTCTGTGTATTTTTCTTGTAATTTTAAATGACTGTAAATAATTTACACAAATAATTCATGAAAATATTTACATTATGAACAGTTCATACAAAACTAAAATATCTTGTAAGTTTTTCATCCACATGAACCCCCTCCCATCCATTTTCTACCCTAAAGAAAACCATGGTGTAAGAATCTGTTGGCTATGTATCTTTCATGATAGATTTCAATGCACTTACAAACATATTTACATACATACATACATATTTTATTTTGTGCTTTCATTTACATCAATATTCACCAGCAGGAGAGAGAACAACTTTAGTAAGCAACACATGTACTTTTGGGAAATCATTTTTATCAAGTTTGTCAGCTGTGAAATAGTTTGCTAATTTCTTTTATTGAGACAATAGTTAGAATGCATATAAAAAAATAAAGGATAATATTCTTGAAAAGTGTTCACACTTCTCCCTGGTATTTTGTATCTTTTTATCATTATATTACAAAGTAATTTTTATAGATAGCTAAGTTTGCTGAAGGCATCTTCATTAAATTTCTTCATTTATGAAGGTTTTCCCGGCTTAGCACCAATATATATCCAGTCATTGCAAAAAAAAAAAGTCGCTAAAATATTCAAAAACTACCTTTATTCACTGTATTTTTAAAAGCAATGTTTGAACTCTTTAATACATATTCTAGTTGCAATTAGATAAGATCTTAGTGACTATCTTAAAAGGAAGGAGAGTTTGCTCAATTTTGATGTAAGAAACAGAGAACATACTGTATCCCCAGATGGAATTTCGTTCCCAGATATGTGCTATTTTGCAAAGTTTTTTCATTGTGAATAAGAAAATCATTGGGACAAGCTACTAGCTTGGCAATTGATTCATCTGGATTTCAAATAACACATGTCAAAATTACAAAAACATTAATATTTGTTCTTTACAAATCTCATTTCCTCTTTCTGGAAAATTTTCTCATCCCCCTTTTTTAATTAAAAACAAACCTTAGATCTCAATGTTTTTGTGCTGTTTCTATTAAGATCATAGCATGTGTCAGGATGAAAATACAAATTAGATATTGTGCTTTGCATCAAGGGAAATGGCCCCTGAGGAGGGTGATGAGGACATTCATTAATCAGTGATAGATGCAGACTAAAGAGTAGTAAAATGAATGAAGGATGTTCCAACAACAATTAGGCATGAAGACAATTGGATTGGGGCCCAATGAATCTCCTCTTCCAAGGAAAGAGAACTTTTTTGGAACACCAGCCACTTCCATGGGAACTTTAAATAAGTGCAACCAAAAAATATAAATCTCATGATGGCTATTAGACATATGTACCAATTTTCTAGGGTTGTCATAATAAATCACCACAAACTGGGTGCCTATGCCACTTCAGATATTTACATAGAGATATGAAAACACTAATTGAAAAGTTATATGCACCTCTATGTTCAGTGCAGCGTTATTTACAATAGCCAAGATATGTAAACAACCTAAGTATCCATCGATGGATAAATGAATAAAGATGGGGTGCATATATACAATGCATACTACTCAGCCTTAACAAAGGTGAAAATATGACATTTGTGACAGAATAGATGCACCTTGAGTGTATTAACATTAAGTGAAATAAGTCAGCTAGAAAAAGACAAATACCATATGATTTCATTTATATCTGGAATACTAAAAAATCAAAAACAAAAACAAAACAGATGGACAAAGAACCTCATGAGGCAAACAACAGGTTGGAGGTTACCAGAGAATAGGGCTGGAGAGAGGGTAAATGGCTAAAGGGGGTCAATTGTATGATAATGAATGGAAACTAGACTTTCGGTGTTAAGTATGATATAGTATATACAAATATTGAATTATAATGTTTCACCCTTGAAACATACATAAGGTTATAAACTTATGTTATCTCAATTTTAAAAAAGTAATAGAAAAGAAATTGAAAGCATGCGAGGCGTATTGTATTGGTTGGCCAGCTGGATAAATTTTCATCAATATTCACTCATTCAGTCAGGTAGTCAATAAATATTTATTGAGCATTATGTAGCTTAACTTCTGGGCAAAGTCAGGTATTGGTGACCTATTTCTGGCATCAACTTTTGATTCTGTGTGTATTCATCCTGATTTCAGGAACTAAGCCAGCTGTTTCTGTGCTCAGTGACACGAGTTTTCTGGTTTGCTCTTTCTCCAACTTTGATCCATTTGTTGTTCAGCCCTCCTGGCTTATATTCCAGTCTGTCTTATCACCAGCCCCAGGGTTTATGGCCTTTGATTTTCAGTTTACACTAATGAACTGATTTGGAGTTCAAATCAGGTCTGAAACCTCTTGATCTAGTCATCTATTCTCCTTTGATATAAATCTTGGCAACTGAGGTCTTTTTATTTTTCTACCAGCTAAGTTTGCTGGCAAATAAAATTAATTCTATAATCCAAAATTTTGTCTAAAAAGCAATACTACTACCTTTCCTTTTATATTTTCAAAGTATTTTAAAAATGTCTCATATTCTCACTAATTTCTGTGTGATAGTAGCATATAATTCACTAAACTTGATCTCCTTTCCTTCCTTCCTTCCTTCCTTCCTTCCTTCCTTCCTTCCTTCCTTCCTTCCTTCCTTCCTTCCTTCCTTTCTTCTTTTCCTCCTTTCACCCACCCTTCTCTACCTATCATTTATCTATCTATCTATCTATCTATCTATCTATCTATCTATCTATCATCTATCTATCTATCTATCTATCTATCTATCTATCTATCTATCTATATCTATCTACCTATCTATCAATCTTTCTATCATCTATCATCTATCTATCTATCTATCTATCATCTATCTATCTATCTATCTATCTATCTATCATCTATCTATCTATCATCTATCTATCTATCTATCAATCTTTCTATCATCTATCATCTATCTATCTATCTATCTATCTATCATCTATCTATCTATCTATCTATCTATCTATCTATCTATCATCTATCTATCTATCTATCAATCTTTCTATCATCTATCATCTATCTATCTATCTATCATCTATCTATCTATCATCTATCTATCAATCATCTATCTATCTATCTATCATCTATCTATCTATCTATCTATCTATCTATCATCATCTATCATCTATTTAATCTGTCTATCCATCATCTCCTCAATCTACTTATCTATTTAAATTGGCAAGCTATTTGACTTCCCTAAAAACATCCCAGTCTTGAGCATCAAAAAAGTTTCAGGGTTCAGTAGCCCAATAGTTGATTTTATCTCGTGTGTATTTTCCTGTTTCATACAGTTTATAGCCTCATCAAGAATATGGTCTATATTAAGATATTAGATTTAATATTTTTTCATTTTAAATTTATCATCAGAGTCTATGAACCAAATAATTTAGTTAAGAGTCTGAGGATTTTCTTTCCCTTCTATTCTTTTATATTTTTTCCATCTCTCCTTCATCTCTCCCTTTCTTCCTTCTTTCAAGCCATTTGAATTTGCCATGTGTTTAATTTTATGAAGATGGGGCGTGGAAATAATAGTGACCTAAGAATGAGAAATCTTTTCCAAGAGAGATAGGTACTGAACAGATTTCCTATGCCAGGTGTTCAAAATCATCTCAAGAAAAGGGAGAGTATCCAGGAGAGGGCACTGTTCATAAAAATGGCTTAAGCTCTAGTTTTAATTAAGAACCTCAAAACTGCGCATTAGGAAAACTGTAGTACAGGTGTAAAATGTTTCAGGTTTTTTCTCTCCTACTATCAGTCCAATTCTCCTTAGTCTTCTTCAATATGATGCTCAAGTTTTACTCCTAACTGACCATCTTTCAGTGTACATCAAAAAGTTAATTTTCAATAAATTTTCCAGTAACTGTCAAACCTATTCACTTATTCAAGGAGTACAATAAAGGTTTCTGATGAAATTTATTATAGTAAGGTTATTTTAGGGATTAAGGACCCTAGAAAAAAATAGACACAGGTGAAAGTGTATCTACATTGTGTGGTATCAATGGATCAATTCCAGACACACCCTTCCTCTTCTGCCTCATCATCCATTGGTTCTATTTCTAGAATCTATTGTTTTGAGACTATCTACCTATGGCACTGGTGAAATCTTTTTATATTTCACTGGAATTCATAATACTCTTGAAGTAAAATGTAGAAGGAGCAAAAGAAATCTGATCAGGATACCAGCAGGCAGTTGATTGTGCACCCTTGTTCATTCAAAGAACAAACAAAACAAAGAACAAAACACACAATTTCCCATTTTATCTTTTAATGAATAAAAGTGGATGTGATAGGGCATTTTTAAACAAACATATATTCCCTAATCAAAACTCTACAGGTTAACTTTATTAGAATAAGGAATACCTAGGAAATTCTTATTTAACATAGTAAGCTAAAATTATTTTAACATGTGTATACTTAGTTGAATATTGTATTAAATTTAGATATAAGTGTAAACCTTTGCCAACTGGCAAATTTTTTTTCTAGAGCTATATCAGAAAGTATTAGTAGAAAGACCCACCTGATATATTGTAATTTAAAGATAGTCTCTGAAAATTCCTCAAGAAACCTACAGAAAATCAGAGTGGATGGCTCATGATTGTTTTATGCATTCTAAAATGTTCTTGATGGGCAACAGCTTTTATTAATCCAGAACAGACAGGAACCCATAATATTTTTGAGAGTTGTTTTGCACTCGATTTCTGGATGGTCTGATTTCTGATTTTCTTATGTGTAGAAAAGAAGGTTCATAGTAATTAATATATTGACCCTTCAAATTTTTGAACCACAGAATCAGATTATCTAGAAAATGGCCACTTCATACTGGTCTCAGTTCCAGAAACAACTGCCTTTCCTCATTTCCAACTTTCAAAGGGGAAAAAAAATATTGAGTTAGTAGTGACAGGAGAATATAGTTCTCCTTATTTTTGATCTATTTTTGATCTAGTAATTTTCATTTCTTTTAAGGTCTTTTTCATTTTACTCATCCTCTCCTTATATTTTGTACCCTACCCACCATATGTTCAAATCTTTCCACAAATTTCTTATTCATCCTCCAATAAACTTATCCCACTCACTTGACCCATCATGGCTCAATTTTACCATCCTTAATTTTACCATCTATATGATACAGCACACAAATCTCCCTATTTTTAAGAGACTTAGTATATCAGTAAAAGTGTTTCTCTAGCAACAGTGGGTCTGTATATCTACAATATATTTACTTAATAGAAATAAATATAAATATCTCAAACTTCAGTTTTTTGAAACAATATAAGGGGAACTGACCAAAGCTTGATAGAGTAAAAAATTAAAAAAATTAATATGTAGGTAAAACTGATAAATTAAAAAAATTGAACTTTGTCTTGAGAAGTAGTAAACTGAAGAGAACAAGAAATCACTATTTTTGGCATCAGTTTTTCTGTCCTTGGAAAATTCACTTTAAAGGGATCATAGAGGAATGAGAGTTCAGCAGGGAGTGAAATGCTTGACTGAAAGAGTAACAATATCACATGAGGAAGAGCCAACTAAAAGAGGGTTCTAAGTAAAGTTAAAAAAAAAAAAAGCTAGAAGAGGCCCAATGGGCATTTGCACATTTTAAAAATATTGTCTTGGAGAAGAGGATTAGATAAATTATATGAAACTAAATGAGAGTCAAAGCAAAGACCAATACATTGAAATTACGGAGACAGATTGATTCAGTAGAGAGTAGAGCATTATAAGTATTAGAATGGTCTGATTAAAATCCATTGCCTTAAAATTTTAAGAATTACTTAATACCTATCATAGGTGGTGATTAAGGAGAAATTGTGCAGCAATGAATTGGAAAGATTACAGAAGAGTTTAATATTCTAGACGAGATTAACTCAGTAGTTAAAATAGATTGATTTTAGCATTATTTTTTAATCCTAAGGTTTTATTTTATTTTTACTTATGTTAGCTTTCTCCCTAACTAGCCTGGGTATTCTTTTGAAGTAAGTAACTGCACCCAATGTACTTTTAAATTTCTCTACAAAGCTACTTAAAGCAGTGTTCCTTATACATATGTACTTGATAAATATTTGTTGATTGATTAATCTATAACTGTATCAGACAAAAGCTGATAATGTACGAATGACAAAGTTCCACTCGAGTGCCTCAAATTTGTCCATGTGATTCTAAGGTTCAAGCTTTAGGAATTACTAGTCATTTCTTCTGCCAGTCATATCTCTTCATTTTCTATTGTTCTGTGCTTCTACTTATTGACCAATATGTCCATTAAGAGTGTGATGTCATCCCTCCATTTTAGCCTCATGGCCAACCTCATGGCCTAGATGTAGCCAAACTTTTGGAGTGAGGCTGAGATGCAATTCTTTATTATGCAGCTTCTCTCCTTAACTCTTTATTGTTCCCTCTGGTTATGAGAAACTGTGTCCAGAATTAACTCATTTCAATTAGTGGCCTGTCAAACCTGTCAGGCCTATTTAAAGCAAATTAATTCTAGACATGCACTTGATAATTTAAAATAAACTATAAATCTACATCATAAGACAGAAATAGAAAATGGTTTTTAATAATGAAATCATTATGTGGTGACAAGGATTATAAATTGGTTGATGGCCTCCTTTTACAGTGTATCCTTGGAGCCTTTATTTTCTAATTTTTACAATCAGAAAAGGTCATGGGTTTGGTTTCTTCTTCACAGACAGTTGTATCACCAGTCCTTTGGTTTCTCTTTATTGAGTCTATTTGTTGGTTACACAGAGACTTCAGAAGGAACGGGCTCAGTGTTCTGATGGTGATCTGTAGCACTGCCCAAGCAGCTGTAGCTATGCTAGTTCTCTGGTGTGCATTTAGAAGCCTTTGTTGACATTAAAATAAAGTTTCTACTCAGCAAGATTGGCCTTTTTTATTTTTTAATTAGGAAAATCCTTTGTCTTTTAAATATTGCTTCTTTGAGTTAATATTTTGAGTGCCTCTTTAAAAGCTACTAAGAACAACAGTAGGGAACACAAATAAAATGACTAGCCTACTCTTTTATAGAGTAAGAGGTGGAAAAGACCAACCTCAGAATTCTCATTGGACTTATAAAGAAAAGATGAAAACAATCTGATGATAATAATGGTGATGATGATCATGATCATGATCATGATGAAGTCAATGCTGATCATGACCTAGGCTAAAACAGAAAAAAATTTTTTTTTTTTTTTTTACTTTAGTACTGCACGCTGATATCCTATACTGGTTCTAGCACACAGAAGAATCTAATGTTAGATAAGAAGTAAGGTGTGGAAGCTAACAAAATTATGGAGCTTATTAAAAGTAAAATTCACTGTGTAGTTTCTTCTAAATTTTCCTATAAATCTAAAACTTCTCTAAAAAAATTTTTTAATTAGACTTACCATTAGATCTTAATTACTTAAAAAATATTTATTACTGATTTTTTAAAAAATTTAATCCAAATGCCTTATTACTGGCTACAGATGTACAAAGTTACTGAAAATAAATGACACTTAGAGGAAGATTCTAAGAAAATCTTCTTTAAATGTCATGTGTAAGAAGATTGATATATATTTAGTTTAATAAAAGATATTAACAGATTAACCTGTCAGACAGCTGGCATTAATGAAGCTTTCTGTTTCTAAGAACATTTTAAGTTCATGAACAGTATTTGTCTAAAGTAAATCAAGCTAGCTTTATAGAAAATTTAAGTGACTATCAATCTAGGAGACACATGAGAATGTCCTGCTATAGATTTTCAAAATATTTCTTCATAGCTGCTAAAGCTCTTATACAAAACGTGAAAAAAGTCTTCTTATAATAATTTAAATTTGAGTCCACTGTTATAAGACCTTTGAGCAAAATGACACATGATACAAAAAGAGTAGGACATTCCAATTTGGATCAGTATCCACCACTAAGACACAGTCAGGTTCAAGTGTGTTTGAGAATCTGGAGGGCCAGCTTGACAGAAATCTATTTGGATCAGGATCTAAGCAGTTTCCAGAGAAAAGAGGTTTAGAATCAATGAACTCGACTCTAACAAAATTGACTTCTACAGAGAAGTTCATCCTTCTGAACACACATAGTCTGAAACCAGGAATGAGCTTTTAACCTGGTCCATTCTTATCGATGGGGTGAGAGAGAGAAAAGCCACAGTCAAAATTAAGAGGTCTTCTTTTTTAAACCAAATCTACCAAGGCAGAGCTACTGCAATTTTAACATAAATGTGAATCACCAGAGGATACGGTTGAAATGCAGAGTCTGATTCAGTAGGTAGGTTGGGCCAGGTGAGGCCGATGACGCTGTGTTCCAGCAAACAACACAGGGTTCTTGATATTAGAAGCTATGTATTGAAGAGATAAGGATCCACAGTGGTAATGTTAAAACCATGTTTAAAACCACAAAAAGTCCTTTGATAGAGTGTGACAAATAAAAGTGATATTTCCCACTTCTGCCACCAGACACTAAATAGATTTGTTATAACACAGGCTACAGCACCAACCAAGTCTTATCTGTGTGATTCAGTGGTGGCCTTAAAGCAAGCAAGCAGACACTGAAAGAGGACTCCAGGAAGAGCAACAGACCACCCTGTTGGGTGACATAGATTTTAATATTCATTCTATAATTTATTAGCACCAAGACCATGAACAATTCATGTAACCAGTTTAGGACCCAATTACATTACTTATAACAAAAGAATAATTAACTTACTCAGTGACTAGTGAGAATTAATCATGAGAGAACATGTGGAATATCAAATACAGTGGATGCCACATAAATGTACAGTTTTTACTTGCTCTGTGGGCTCTCATTTTCTTATCAGTAAAATAGAGATAGAATAATCATTGTCCCTATTTCACAGGGTTGTACTGCGAATCAAATTAACTGATGGATAAGAAATGAATATTGAGATGCTTTCAGACACTCTCCTTACACTTTGGTAATTTCCAAATTCCCAAGAAAGAAGACAGAAAATTCTCCTTTACAGTCCACCTTGTATTAGACTATACCTATTAGCTAAACTAGCTAGACTGTGTTGTTCTGTTTAAACCAGCTAGACTGTGCTATTGCTTGCAAATAAGGATTCTGACTAGTATAGGGATATATCCTTTACTCAGTAAATAGTCTACATTTGCATTTTGTGGAAGCTACATGTTGTGACAAAATGAACATGTTCAGAACCAAATCTTTGGCAAATCTCTGACAAAATTCATGAAATCTTTACTAGAGCCTTGTTCAGTTAAATCTGCTCATCGATTCTTCTCAATGGGAAAGTAACCTTATATATCCGAGAGACCAAAGATATCTTAAATATTTGTGACAATGAAGTCATATTAAAAAAATAAAAGGTTGGCTACCTATCCTCTTTTTACACCAGTATAAATTTTAGGTAGGACCAAGACTTACATGTAAAAATTAATTAATAAAAAATTCTTAGAAGAATATGTTAATTTGAAATAAATGTTACAATGGAGAAGGTATTATGATTTGGACTTAAACACAATAAATTAATGATTGATAACTGTGATTAGATTAAAATCTACGTGGAAAAAATCACCAGAAGCAAATGAAAAAATTTAAAATAAAAATGTAAAAATTGAGGAGTGTATTTTTGGCACATATCACAAAAGTCTAATTTCTGCAACATATAAAAATATCTATTAAAAGTGAGAAAGAAAAATGAACTTAATAAGACACTAGATTTAACCAATTATTTTAACAAAAAAATAGTAATTCAAATAGTCTTTAAACATAGAAACAATCTATGCCTACAGAGTAAATGTACATTATAGTCATAAGACACCATTTTTTATATCCAGTCGAATAATTTGATATGATTGTGTTTTGATGGAGAAAGATGACTAGCACTCTCAAATATTGTTGATAGGAATATAAGTCACTACGAAATTCTATGAGAAATATTAGCCATAGCAATTAAACTATTAAATGTCTTTACGCTCAATATTCAATTTTTAGAAATTCATGCTTCAAATATGATAGTAGCAAACTCAAAATATTATACATAAGACTATCCATTACAACATTTATTAATATAGGAAAATATTAGAAATAACCTAAATATCTATTAATAAGGAAGTAGTTAAATAAATTACCATAACTATACAATGAAGTAGGATCAAATTCAATATTGGGATTATAGTTAACATGATAGAATCATTAACTGAGATAAAATTGTTAAGAAAGTTTAATTTAAAAAGAATCAAGATGTGAAGTATCTAATAAGCCACGATCTTTACATATTTTAATAGATAATATTTAGTTTTATAAACATGCTTTATGCACATAGAAAGCCTTTATAGGAATACATAAGAAACTCCTAACATGGTTGTCTATGGAAAGACAACTGGCTAATTGACAGACTGAAAGCGGTTTGTAAATGTTTGTAAATGTACATATTTTAACTTTTATATAATAGGCATTCATTACCCTTTCATAAAATGATTAATGATGAATAAGTTAAGGCAATAAAATAACAGATTTATGATATTATGGTTGTGTGTGACTTCTATAAGTTAAGGGTGGTAGACGCAGTTCGTGGCAGAACTGTGTTTGAAAATCAAATTTTCTGATATTACATTTATGTTTTAAAAAAAATTCTCCAGAGATTACATAAGTTAAGTAATGGAATTTTAAATTACTGTGAACATTTTTTTATATCTCATATAAGTGTGAAAAAGTAGATTGTATTATGTTCTTCCTGATAACCAAAAGAATCACAAAGCCATGTACGTCCAGAACTTATTGATTTGTCCAATTGAAACCTAACACCATGTACATTGTACATTGATTTTTCAGAAGAATGCCTTGAAATGCATCTGTACATTTTCCCATGCTGAATCTGTAGACCTGCTATTAAATTGGCACATTTTTTAAAATAAAGCTCCACTGAGAGTCAATTTAGTTTAAGTTTGGAATCAAATTGAATGACTAGAAATCCATATCATGTGACGTTAACAAGCATTGACTTGAAGAGATTGCTTATCTCTTACTCTGAAGAAGCAAGAAGTTTACATTCCTCTGCCTGGAACATGTCCCCACTAGAATGTCTTTTCTAATTAAAATGTTTAAAACCATGAAAAGTTCAGTAGGGTCTCTATTCTGTTTTCTTCAAGTCTATCTATACACAGCAGTTTGCAAGATTCAAAAGGTACCTGTAAATTTTAGATCAAGAACAAATTGAAAACAACTAAGAAATTTTGCTCTGTTTCCTCCTTCTCCCATGTTTAAATAAATTTATGTCTCCAAGGAATTCTTTTTTTTCAGCAATTTCTTCAAATGCCCATGTTTGTTTGTCTGGGTACCTCTATTAAATGCCACCATAACAACAAATAATTTACATTGAATGATATTGTAAGTATAACACAGGTGATATTTTAAAGAATTAAATGAAAGTAGTTTTGTCTTTCATGATTTTGAGGTCTTAATTGTATGAACCAGAGCCAAGGTGAGTTCTATCCCACTGGATCCAGTGAGGACCCATAGAGGCATGTGAGGAAAATTGAGTTTCCTTCAGACAGAGTGGGAAAAAGAGAGAGGAAAACCTCTTGTGAAAGGGGAAATAGCCTGATATTTATACAAAGGTCCATTTAAACCTGAAGACATATTGTAATACCCAAAACGCACCACTAGAGGGAATAAAGATGACTAAGAACAGCTTAATTCCAATCATTAAAGGAAATGACATATTTTTTTTTTTTGCATTTTGTATTCATAGTGTGCAAAGTGCAAATCTACCATATGTGTTTTAAAACACACACAAAAAAAGATTTTAAAATGCACACGCGTTATGACAAGGTATAAGTTAAGATTTTTATTGGCATGCAATTGACCGAAAACTTCAAATAAGTTGTTTAAACATGCTGGAAAATAAGTTCACATTTAGGTATATTAAATTCTGCTGAAACAGTCCAAGAAGAGCATGATGGAAACACAATGATTAGGAACTCATATACTCGTATCTCATTAATTGCCCCTTCTTAACATGTGGTTTCTACACATGAATTAAGATGTCCACTCAAGGATGGGGAGGAAAATAAGATGGCTATTCATATCCAGTTATATGCCTGGATTTCAGGAAAAAGGAAAATGAAAAGAGACTCTCCCATTTACTAAAACACATCCTGGAAGTGTCACATAGCATTTCTATTTACATTTAATTGGAAAGAACTTGGTTACATGACTTTCAGATCCAGACTGAAGGAAGGCTATGTAGCCAGCTAAAGATCGAAGCTGTCTTCCTAGGAAATAAATATTAACCAAAGTGTAGCAATTTCAACTATAGCTTCCCAATTTAGCAATGAAGAAATGACATTGGTTTTCTTCTCAGGTGTTGAAAACAACTCCCCAGGTTTTGTTGGTAGAGGACATTCCCCCAAACAGCTATTTGCTTTGTGCCTCTCTAATATATGCCTCACTTCTCTGCTTTCATAACTTTTTTACTTTTTAATATTGAATCAGAGTGAACTCTTTTTTAAAAGAAGAATTGGAAAGGCAAACTCAAAATGTATAGTATGGAATTGCACACATATCAGCAAAAATTATGACAAATGAACATCTCTGACCAAGTTTTTACATACAGAGCTTCTGTTTTGGGAAGGGCATATAAGTGTCTATGTGTGGGCAGGAGTGTGACTATGGATGTAAGAGAATTTGTAGATATGTGTGCTTGTGAGTGGGTATAGGTAGGTGGGTGTGTGTATATGAGTGTTATGTTGTATTTGGGGAAATAGGGGTATGGGGTGTGTGTGTATGGGTGTTTGTGTATATGGTATGCATGTTTCTGTCTTTGCATAGGGGGCATTTGTAAGTGTGGGTAAGTATGTGAATGTATGTATTTGTGTGTGTGTGTGGTAGGTTTGTGTGTGGGGCTGAGTTTGTGTGTGTGGTGTGATGTGTATCTGAGTGTGGGAGAGGTTGAATTAGTGCATGGAGTGTAGTGTGTATGTAGTATGTATTTGTCTGTAGGTTTGTATGTATAGGTGTGGTAAGGTATGGATGGGTGTTGGTGTGGCTATGGAGTGACAGATGGGGCTGGGTGGAACACAAAAGGACTTCAGGCAATGGGACTGGAAAAGGACATCATAAATAAGCAAATTAATGTGACTAAGCAAAATGTTCCAGTCAGTCTGAAGGATGGGGCCATGCTGGAAAAGAGAAGAGAGAATTGACCAGACAGGGAGGCAGGAATATGACAGTGAAGGGCTCCATTGTCTGCTGCTGCATACGGTTCTCTCCCGGGCTGGAGAGAGGACTTACTCATACATTCTGGGGAAAAGGAAAAGGTAAGAGATTTTCTATTAATTAGTTTTCTTCCCTTAATCAATTTATTTATTCATATGTTGGTTTACAGAAAGTTAAAAGGCACATCTTCCTAGGCCTCAGGGACAAAGTAAAGATGCTGCAGAAAGAGATGTGACTGTGGAATCATAGTCGCATCCCAGAGGTGATCTGAGAGCACAGTTTCCAAAGAAAAAAGAGATAGAAGTATGCATGTGGTGTTCAGAAACATTTGTCAAATGAACTCTATTTCTTTGGTGAGTTAAGGAACATAGTCTTGTATTACTACAAAAGATAAATTAAATAATTTGTTTTAAAAAAATTAGTAACATTTGTAAAAAACTGGTTTAGTCAATAGAACATTAAGCTAAATAGGAATGAGCAAATCCCTCGCCTAAGGTATACCTATTTAAAACATATTTTAACTTTTCTGTGTCACATGCCTGATTTTTGCTTCAGTCGGTCTTAGGTAGGCTCTGGAATTAGCATTTTTATGTAGAGCATAGATGTACTGTTAGACAGTCTGCACCAAGTACTGAGTGAGCTTGAGATTCCTGAAGTGGTAGGCTGACTAATGTCCCCCAAGATATCCATGCCCTAATTTCCAGAAACTATGAATGTTACATTACCTCGTAAAACAGACTGCAGATGTGACTAAGTCAAGTGTCTTGAGATCAAAAGATTACCCTGGCTTATCCAGGTGAGTCTAATATAATCACAAGGATCCTTATGAGAGAGAGGCAGGAGGTCAGAATCAGTAGGAGACGTGATGAGAAAGCGAGAGGTTGGAGGGATTCAAGGGTTCAAGGGCACAGAATCCTCAGGGCTTCTAGAAGCTGAAAAAGGCAAATAGGTTCTCCCCTCAGACTCTCTAGGGTGAACCAGCCCTGATGACACCCAGTAAGACTGGTTTTAGACTTCTGACCTCTACAACTATCAGATAGATGGTATATCTATCTGATATATTTTGTTTTAAGGTATTAAGTTGCTGATGAATACACTGAACATACATTTCAGTGAATCCAGTTACTAATTTACTTACATATTATTTATAAATAAGTAAAATCAATTTAAGATAGATAAGAAATAGAGAAAAAGACAATTAGTCTTGCCCATAGCTAGAAATGGTAAAAACAGATGTAGAAGGAGATGTGAAAATATGTGAGGTGGATATAAGAACAGGATTGAAAGAGTAAAGAGAAAGAAAGCTTGGATCGTCTTATGGTCTGGAAAAAGAGCATGAAGTTGAGGAAACTCTGATGACATGAAATACAGTCTCTATATGCGAGTAAGTATAAAGCGAGGAAGCTATAGGAAGAAAATTTGAAAAGTTCAATATATCAAATTAACTTTAAAATGCATTAACTAATTACTCACTACAGATCTAACTCTGTAATTGCTGAAATAGAGGGAACTCATGAATAGTTTGCTAGCATCCACATCCTTTATTCGTTTAGACAAATTTAATGAGTCAGGCAAAGATTTGGAACCCAATATTGTGAATTACATATGGCTTCTGCTGCAGCCGACTGAATTTTACAGACCAGATATTCTAGATCTGTAAGTTTTAACTTGGTAATTTTGCTATAGGAAAACAAACAAACAAACAAACAAACAAACAAAAACAAAAAAAAAAAACACTTTAAATACAGGTCAAATCAGTTCTAGGAAATCTACAAAGAGAAAATGCCAGATAAAGAACAATATAGATTCACAGAATGATAGAGCTGAGAAGGTCTTCTTAGATTATTTGATTAATCTCCATCATTTAGCAAACTATAAACAAATCCAGATAAGAAAAATATGTGTTACCTAATTCATACAGCAAATATGGAGCAGAAACAATAAAACCAAGACCCTTATTATGTGATGAATAGCTGTACTATATATCAATTAATGAACTTGAAAAAAGAATTGCCTAATTGATTAATTTAGTAAAGGTGAATGTCATTCCTACAAAACCAATGTTAACAAAACACTCCTATCTGGTCCTAGGATTTACTGAAATAAACAAATACAAATTAAATTACTACTCTGTGCCAGACACATTGCTGACAATATAGAAATAACCAGGACAACCTGTTCTTCTTAGGAAGAAGATAGATTTGTAAACATCTATACATAAATGGGTATTAAAATTTGACTCTAAATTATTTGAATAAACAGGAACAAGAAGATTTTGGGTGATAAGTTGCAAAATATCCTAAAGGGAAAGGGAGTTGGAGAAAACATCTTCAAGAATAAGACAGTTTTTTCTTACAGTATCATAACCATCTATCCATATGTATTTCGACCAGGTCTAATGATTTGATGTGATGGAGAAAATTATCTCTAAGAAAAATTAATCAATATGTTTCTAGATATTTTGTGCAACATCACAATATAAGTCAAAAATGCATCAACACCTGTGACAACAGGAAGGAAGCTCCATTTTTGCCACTCTTGCATAAACCATGCATCTTCAGCACATAGAGTTCTGCAGTGAGCACAGAAGGCCCCAGGGCTTTAGCAGCATCCTGGGCTGGGGTGATGATGGAGGGATCTGTTACTCAGCAGCCAGTGCCCTGGGCAGCTGCTGGGTGAAGTCAGGCAGTGGTGTGGAAAGAGCAAGCAGCTTCTCAGGCAAAAACATTCATCAAATGGGACTGGAAAAGGAAGGAAGAAAATGACAAAGCTGCACAGTGGCAAAGCTACTCTGGAGATGCCCAAAATTCTTGAAAGGATATAGAGGCCTAGAAGAGCTGCATAAGCACATGGGATGCAGTTTAAAGAAGTGTTATTTATTCAAGTTAGCATGATAGCTCTTATCTCTATCCCACAGGTAGTATGATCTAGGGAAGCATGGGTTTTATATATGCAAGTAGCTAAGAGATATAAACAGACAAATATTGTATAAAGAATTAAGGACTTTTTGGACTTTACAAAATGGACTTAATGAGAGCCATATCAATAATATCAACTGGCACATGATGGGAACGCCCTTTGGGTGTGACCAGACTGCTTAAAACCACAGAAACATCAGCCACCACTGCCTCTGATAGGCCTCCAACACCAGGAGTTGGTAAATGTAAGGACCTCACCTTGTGAAGTCCATAAAAGCTGAACACCTTAGACAGAGGGTGCTCAAGGCTGACCCAAGAGCATCACAAAATGACCCATCATAGCCGCTGGCTTAGGACCTTCACACAGCTTTCCGCATTGCTGGTCAACAAAGTTTGCTTTAGAGACACTAGGAGTGTCATCCCTTCGCTCTGTCATGTTAAGACTCTGTACTTCCCCTCTCTGTGTGTTGTGTGAAGTGTGTTACCCTGCATAGGTAGCTGATTAGTTTGTCTGAAAAGTTTCCAGTCAATAAAACTGGCATTGTGGAAAGACACAAATGCATTCAAGGGTGTTACTTCAGTAGCCGCTTTCTTTGCTCATGATAATAGTAGAGTATAATATAATGCGTTGCATAACAGGAAATTTTAGAAGGTAGAGAAAGTTTATACACATACATATGTACACCAGCAGCCGAGTATGGGTCATGAAGACCTGTGCATTTAACAAAATTTTTTTTATTAGTTTCAAGAATTTTTTAAAAGACCTGTGCATTTTATGTTCAAACCATTTTTCTTTTATTTTCCCAAAATATACATTCATCCTGTCTACCTGCAGAAAAAAAATAGAAAATTAAAATTTTATAAAAGCATGTGGCCCATGTCAAGTCCTAATGACTTCACCTGTAATAAAGGGTCTATTAATATGGATGAGTTAAAAGTGATCTAGTTAATCGGTTTGAGACATGATGAAAATCAGAGCAGAAAAAAACTAAAAGTCTATGCTTTCCAAAGCCAAGAACAATTAAATCCTCACAAGAAAAATGTCCAAGGGAATTTCACAACTATGGGTAAGTGAAGATGAGAAGACTCAAAGATATGGCTCACTTAATTCCCTGCCATCAAGAGAGTGTTTCTTGTGATGGGGGTGGAGCTGCCAGCCTGCTTTCTTTTTCCCATTAATGCTTGTTACTAAAGAGACAAAAGCCTTTTGTTTCCTCCAATCTCAACATTTCCCAAGGGTATGTATATATGTAGTTAACAAAAGAGCAATTGTTCTGCATTGAGACATTTTGTACAGAGGTTAGAATATTGTCTTTAACTGCTTGCTATGATCCATTAATGGATTTTGAAATCAATAATGTTGCAATCCCGGTATAAGGAAACAGAATAGACTGGACTAGAATCTGTGATATCAAAGCACCTTTTACCCAAGAGAAGTGCTTGTGACTTTTTGCTTCATTTCTATGGGTGCATGCATTTGTTCTGAATCACAATGTTGAGCATGCTTTTTACATTGTATTGAAAAAAAATGTCTGGGTGCTCTGAATGAAATGGTGAGACTCACATTCTCATTTTGCCTCAGGACAAGAGTTTCCATTGGTTTAACATAGTAGACAGAGATCATTGTGTGCAAGTAATTTTATAACACGCTTCTCCACAAAATGGCAGCACTTTTGTTATTTCAGCTTTCTGCAAATGTCTTCGCAAGGGACCTAACGTGAGGGTGCCTCATTCCAAATATTCTTATCTACACAAAGGGTGCCCCTTGGTAATCCTCTAGATGAGCTTTAGTTTTTAGTACATCTGTTTGCTTCAAGGTAGTACTCCTGATTTGTATCTCATCTCGGCTTTCTTACATATTTTGCTCAATATATCTTTGCTTCATGTTTTGATATCTTCAAGCAACCATCTTCAAACTACTTATGTCATGAGAAACTAGGTTGTGTTTTATAATAACAGGGTTTGAAAAACTTTAAACTTTCAATCAACTCAAGTATAGTATGCCTAGTGCTGAGACATATGATGTAGGATGATATATTAAAAATTTAATGTTTCACTGTCAGGAAACATACAACCTAGAAGAGGGAAACATTAAAAATGATCTTTGAGGAATATAAGACATTATGTAATTAAGGACTAAATTGTATGGGTGTTATAGATGACAAGAATTATAGCAGTTCAGAGGATTGTATCATTATTATTTTTACTATTATTATTATTAGTCCAGAGGAGAAAGTGGTCTATAAAGACTAGAGTAGAAAGTAGTTCAGGGAACATTTTAAGATGGGTACAAAACTAGATCCAATCAGGAATATTCCAAGATAGATTGGTTGAGGATTTTTCCTTTCTCTGGGAAGTCCAGGGAAAATAGAACACTGAGAGTTTTGATGACATGAAAATGAAAAAGATAATGGTAATTCTAGAGCATGGGGTAAATTTTGGAAGGCAGGCTTGGCTGAGATTCACCTCAGTAGAGCTCTGGGCATCCAGGGGAATAGTCCAAGGGGCCTCAGAAGGGTGGAAGGCCATGAAACATGAAGGTGAGAGAGTGTTGAAGATAAGTCACTGCACTTGAAACTTTTCCCACACCAGCACATAGTAACTGATACTAAAGCAAAATGTAGAAAAGTCATAAGTTAAGAAGAACTGGGGGAAATGACTTGTTCTCCAAAAAGAGAGAATACTACAGATTACTTGAGACTACCAGCATTATGCCCTAATACCAGCTTTTAACTAAAAGCTACATAGACTTTATGTACTGGGAAAGGCTATTCTCCTTTATCAGAAACTGTTTAGTCAAAGAATAAAAACTAGCACAAAGATCAAAGGACCTTTCTTCTTTCTCCTTTTTAATTGACTTTTCACGTGTGTAAAGAGAGGTCTAATAATTCAATAAAATTTGGCTTAGTCTTCTGCTAACTGTTGCAGTCTGTGAGGAGTGATCTCAGTAATTAAGAGATTGGATATACTTGTGGCCTGAAAAATTATTTGTTTAAATCTAGAAGTAGGCAGAAAGAACGGTATATCAGCATCATGTTGTCAGTGATGTCACCGGCTTTGTCTACATTTTTTTTCTACTCGACCATCTTTAACATGTGCCTTTATTCTCATATTGCTCCATGGTAAAATATTGCTGCTGGAGCACCAGTCATCATGTCAGTATTCCAAATAGGATAATAGAGAAAGAAGAGGGGGCTTAGCAAAAAGGCAAAGGCAAGTGCTAACTATCTGGAACAGATAATCTCTAAGTTTTCTTCCAACCCTTTGAGTCTAAAGGCAATATAGTGCCAATGCAACAAAAAGAATACTCTAATATTAATATAAAGTAAATAAAACACTCTCTGTACACTTAGCACCATTATAAAGATGTAAACATTTTGTAAGAAGAAATCCTAGACAATATATGAACTTAGATATTGGTATTTAGAAAAGTATGGATTACATCATCATTATTATTACTATTATCATTATTAACATTTAAAAAGTGTTTTATCTGACATAGGAACTAGGAAACACTTTACATTAATTTTCTCTTATAAATAGCTCTTGAGGATGAGACAAGTATTATTATGCCTAAATATGGATTCTTTAAACTCATGTTTAAAAAATCTCCCTAAAGTCACATGGCTAGTTAATAGTAAGACCAGAATTTGAATCTGTTAACAACAAATGCATTTAATTCAATATATACTAAAAATAGAGAATACCAATGTACAAAGTTTTAACTACTTCCTTGCAGCTTCCATAATTGGGGATGGAATTGACAAGGAAGGAATTTTTTTAGCTAGAATCTCTACCTGCATCTATCAGAAAAAAAGCATTCTTTCTTATTTGTAGTGGTTTCAGTGAGACACTAAAAAATGGCTGCTAATTATCAAACTAATTTAACAACAAAACATTTGCTTCAACAGCTTCTATAGCAACTAGACTAGAAATTCCCTTAATTTAACAATCTTTTCTGTCTTGTCAGAATGCCAAAGGCAGCTCTGAAAAATCTCTAATAAGAAATGTCAAGAGATTCTATTGTGATAAATCTTGAACTCACCAAATAAAAGAAAACAGAGCTATTTGGTTAAAGAAAACTTTTTACAACATTGATAATGAAAAATTAACATGAAGCTTAAAGCATGAAAAGAGGAGTTAATTTGTCTTATTAATATAAACTATATCTTATTTTTCCATACAATTTATGTGAAGATTAAACTATTCCATTAGTATTCCTCTAGTGAATAAGATTACTGCTTTTATACTAACTCATAGACATCATTTTCATTAAATTGCATAACTGTGGAGCTACATAATCTTTCTATTGTATTATCCCAACTAAATATGTTCTTCAGTCAGATGCTACTGAATAAAAGGCATATATGAATAAATAAAAAGTGAGCCAGGTAATAGTCATCAATAGATTCTGTAGAAAACAACATGACAGAATGAAAAAGAAAGCTAAATTGGAAAACAACAGAAAAAGCAAAACAAAGCAGGAAAGAAAAAATAGAGATAGAACAAAAGTGAGAATGAGGGGCTAGAGGCAGAGAAAAGAGGAGAATAAGGAAGAGTAGAAAAAAAAGAGAAGGAAGGAAGGAAGGAAGGAAAGAAGGAAGGGAGGGAGGGAGGGAGGGAGGGTGGGAGACAGGCAAGGGAAAGGGTGATTTTGTGATTTAAAATCACAAAGACATTGTGATTTAAAATCAATTCCAAATACAAATTTAAAAAGCAAGAATTGAAGAGTTAGATAGCACCACATTCTATCAATGTTCCTTCTTTGTCATTCATGTTTGTTTCTCAGCTACCCACATAAATCACAATGATGCCATGTATCTGGTATAGGACATTGAGGCAGGGAAAACAAAATAAGCCACTACAATGCATGACAAAATTATATAGTAAGTTTCTTATCATGGTTAAGAAATAATGACTAGATATCATTAGACCAATTACATAAACTCTGTGGGACTTACCCTTATGTGCCTTCCTTCCCTGTGAATTAAATGAGAACAATAGACTGAGTAAATGTAAAGACTATTTTTAACTTTAAGATTGTAAGTTATTTTTAATGTCTCTTTCTCTCTCTCTCTATCCTCTCTATCACCATCATTTCTATCTCTATCTCTCTCTAAGAAAATCCTCACAAAGAAACAGACGTCCCTGTAAGACACTCAGTCTTTGGGTGCCTATGATATTCTACTTAGTTGTTTGTTCCTCTCACCCCCCACCCCCATGTTAGATTCAGGGCCTTCTGGCAGAGCATGATGCATTAACAGATCAGGAATGACTTAAATAAGATGACTATATAAGAAAGTTTGCCTTCAGCACCTCTTCATTACTCTTTACTACTCACAAATTCAGCTATTGCATCCTTCCTCCTCCTCCCTGGAGACCCCTCATTCCCCTGAGTTTCTGTTTACACATGGTATATCTTATCCCTGTCTGCACCTCTCTATAACTGGACTTTGACAGGAACTTCTACTCCCATAGGACCCTGCCATTCACCAGTTGAATGGCTGATATAACATAATCCAATAATCTCATCACTGTGAATGCACCAAGCTTGTAAATGAGCTCATTCCTACATCTTTTACATGAATGTAGATGAACCTAGACTTGTACTTGTATTTGAATATTTTGGGATTGTTTGCTGGTATCAAAGAGTCAGAGCACACAAATGAAACTGAAGGTGTTTCAAATTTTCTTGAAAAGAATCAGTTACACAACTGCCAGTCATCTTGCGAAGAGTTTAACATTGAACCAGAAAATGAGGATGTAGAGGGATGAGACTTAAACATTTTCTTCATTGAAACTAAGGTTTCGTTAAACTAGGCATTGAAACTTTGGGGTTATGATGAAAAGTGTTTGAAAAACTGTTAAAAACCTACCTCCTAGGTTTTTATATGTTGACATAAATACTGAATGGATTCACAATTTATATAAGAGATTTCCAGAAAGCCCAGTTCAACCTTTCACTTAAAATTATCTTCCAAGCTGGCCAGATATGTAGCCTAATATAAATCTATTCTATCTTAATAAATGTATAGTGTACCATGAGTGTTCGTCAAAATTCTTAGGCCAAATTAACTTTGAACCAGAAAAGCAAAGGAAGGCCTTCCAAACCTAGCTTACTAGGGAAACAGACTGTTCTATTAATTATGTGTTGTAGATGAATCTAAGTTATCTTAAATTTAAATTTATATGGCATTAGATGCAATGTTTACTTAATTTCTTAAGTTGTGGAAAGTAGGCACAATTTAATGTTATTTCTGAGTCATTATTTACTACCTTCAATTTTACTCTAATAATATTGGCAGGAACTCCTGAAATCTATAGGTTATATTTGTATGAAATAGCTATATACAGATTTTCAAAATCCCTTTTGACTAAAATTCTCTGTCTCCTTTCTTATGATCAGGTATAATTTTGATTTGTTCTATGTTCTTTCTTCTCTGAACTTATTTCTACTCTTCCAATTGCTGCATTTCATCTATTACAGACATGCAAATTTAGTGACAAGTAGTTATACTTGGGTTCAAGTAGTATCATGCATAAGTTTTGAACCACTGAATGGGAGCATGCTTACTGATACATGCTTTGTGACTTCTTTATTTTGTTCACTCATTAATTTTACAGATTTTCATTTCTTAGTCCTGTTTGAAGTCTATGTATTTAAAAATTGCTAGATAACCAAATTCCAGTTTGTTAAGACAGCCAGAAGTCAAAAGATGGAAGCTTGCTGTGGGATCATGATTTCATGACAGATAAGATGGCTTTTGCCATTATTGCTAACAAGGCATACTTTCGCTTTTATGTCACTCTCTGCCTGACAAATTAATAACTGCTTTCTTTGCTATATTCTTCATTATCTATTGCCTTTCTCTTTTACAGAAATGTTTAACAGCTTTTACTTCAGCCAGCACCTGATTAAAAGTCATTGAGATATATTCAATGAATAGCATACTGAGTATAATTAACTTAAAAAAAACTATTTTTAATCTTACATAGGACAGAGTATTCTGTCAGTAGAAGAGGAAGATGTGTGTGTACCTGTCAACAGATGGTCTTGGTAGCATAACTTAATTCTGACTTTAATGTTAAGTTTTGATTAATTAAAGGATTTTTGTTTGGATAACAAATTATTCCTCTCAAATTTCAGGTTAAGGTTTGAAACAGCTTGCTGATTATTTGTCTTTTCAAAGCAGAGAGTCATTAAGACCCAAATTAACTGCCATATGCTGGATTTCTTTGTCTCAATACTGTTAAAAATGTATTTCGGGAGATGAATGGCCTGGTCAAGGACGCTAGGGCAAGTTAGTCAATGTTATTTGAGGACGCTCATGCTCTGTCATCTATCTCAGAAGAAAGAATGGTCCTGTTACAATAAGGTGACAATCAGGGACATAACAATAAAGAAAGTAGCGTAGGTTCTATAAGGAATCTTTTTTCTGGTTACCTGTAGAATGAACCACAGTCACTGGAATGAAGCTAAATCAGGCACTAAGTTCCTGATAAGGTGGTAGAAGATCAATTTCGTCTGTTTCTTAAGATGAGCTAGGTTACCACTGCCACAATTTAGCATCATTTTCTGCTATACGTCTTCTCACCTGGATCAGATTGTTTGCCATTTCAAAAAATGGCTTGACACCACTGAAGCAACTGTGGGATATTTGCTACAAATAGAGACAGACCCAGAGAATAGCAAAAGGATGAGGAGTTAGTATATTCTCCTAAGTCTGTATGTATAGGTTTTCAAGGCCTAGGGGATGGGGAGAGAAAAATTACAGGCCGAGAAAGAGAATTCAAGCTGACTTAAACATAAAACACATTTCAAGATGGATGGCACAGAATAAAGAACCTCAAATAACACTAAAGGCCTTTGTTGGACTGCAAAAGGAAATTGAGGGGCAAGAAAGTGCGAGTTTAAAGTATTCCTAGAGTTATTTTTTTCCATTTAATAACTCTATTTAAGACCATTTAAGACCATTGAAGAATTTCACACTTTATTTGCACAAAAGGCAGCATTTGAGATTCCCATGACCTGTATTCCTGATCCTGTTTTGGCGACAATTAAAGTTTTCCTTACCTATAACCTATTTCTTCATGAACAAAGTTCTCAAAAACACTAATCTGCTTCTGAGGTCAGATCTCTCAAATGCTAACAACTGAACTTCACCAGCCTGGATGTCCACTGCTGTGGCACCAAAGACTTAAAAAAGGACTTAGGGTGCCAATACAGGCCCACACAGGAATGAAATGTTTGTGAGTGTTTATTCAATGCTCACTCTTCTTGGAAAACCATTACAAGCACTTTTCTGTATTAACTCACCTAATTCAAATTAAATTTGAAATACAAAATTCTTATTACTTGTTTCTAATATTTTTGGACCCCTACTTTTCTCTAATAGACAGAATTGATTGATTAACAGGAAGGGATGAGGGAAGGACATCAGTACTGACTTTCAGATAAAGGAATGGTTTTAAGTGTGTGCTTGTGGGGAAGGGACAGTGGGTGGGTTTTAACCTGCCTGACTATAGTGTGGGATCCAGATCATAGAACAGACAGTAGCATGAAGTTAAAGTCACAGAACAGCGTTAGAGTCTGAAATAGGAAACCAAGACTTAATGCCAGCTTTCTATCTGTGACTATATTTGTGGCCTCAGAAAATCTGTTCATTTTATGGATCTTAGACCCCTGACCTAAATCTGAAAAGTAAGACTGGTATAAATTGTTTTTAAGGTTGCTTTTAGCTTTAGCATCTGGTAATTATGATTTTAACATGTGATAAATTCTTAAGTGCAGGACAATAAACAAAAGATTTCACTGTGGAGCTGAAGACCTAGGAAGAGAGTGTGAACAGAAACATTTAAACACAGAAGGGCATGTTATATTTGATTTTCCAGTAGCCTTAGGTAGCTAGTTTCTGGGCTTTCAATCAGTAAGAACTAGAAGCCTCTAAGTGACTTTTAATATAATCAGTCTTTGAAGTCAAACTAAATTTTTTTTCTATACATTTATTATTCTGAGCCAGAGGCAATTAATTTTACGTAAAATTCTCACACTATGAATATTCATTGTACAATAAAATTATAAAGATGCTTCTAAATGAATAATTATAATTGTATTAATGAAAAAAGAGTTAAAAAAAGTCTACAAAATTTTGAGTTCAGAAAAGGCTTGCATGTTTAACATTGGTGAGGTATGAGCAATTGGCAATGGTGGTGCCAGTCCTGCCTACCATAAAGGGTTATTGTGAAGATCAAGTGGGCTAATGTACTTGAAATAATTATTATTTTAATTGTAAGAGCTTCAAGGTATCAGTTGAAGGCTTCTTTCACTTTCAAGCTTAGGAGCAGATTTTTACTTAGAGCCACAAAATTGATCTCACATATTTGAAATCCTGGCAAACTAAGCATTAAATAGGCAGGAGCCCAAGACATTGTCCTGCATTAAATGTATTTTCCTCATGCTTTCTAATAACTGTCCTGTCCTTCATCTTAACAAAATGTAAATATCCTATGGAAAATTTATTTTCTTTCTAGTCTTATTCTGAATTACTTTAATTAGATAATCGGTTCAATCCCATGAGACAGATAAAAATAATGAATGTTTAAGATTTTCATAGAAATTAAGGAATGGGAAATTTTAGGAGTATTTTTGATGAGAAGTAGGTAGTGTGAAAAAATTTGGTTTCTTGAAGACCAGAGAAAGGAAGCAGATGATGATGAAAGGGTCTCAGAATGAGTTGAGAGAATAATGGAGACAAAGTGAGTAAATGAATATGGCCTAGGTTTATAGTGGCTTCTGGTGGATATTATAACCTTTGAGTTCCTTTTCAATGAATTCAAGACTACTTTGAAAACCTGTGAGACAGCTTTTTCAGTTCCACCCTATTTTCTTTATCTTGTAACAAGACGAAGAAAACAAAACAGAGAAAGGGAAGAATTATCTGGATTTGTCTGAAATTCTTTGTTTTCATTTATAGGCAAGATATGCTAGTGTGCACCACAAGCTCCGGTGAGCAAATCATATTATTTTATTTTATAAAATTCAAAAGCAAATACTGTACAACCAGTCTATTGATTGGCAGGCAAAAGAGGACCTCAGTCATTCCAGGGATTTCCTGGTGTCTCACACAGTTTCAAGGAGATATCAGTAATTGTGCTGGTTGTGCTGGTGGTATTCCCTGTCATAGAGACACATTGGCTGCAGCAAAGATAGCAGCATCCCAGGCTACTTGCCCTCACCCCCACCCCGTAGGCTTATCTTGTGTCATTCTTGGGCCAGCCTTAGACTCTAGGACTCTGGTTTGCCTTCCTGAGCTCTAAAATGCCTGTGGGCATTTCTGCCTCCTCAGCAGAGCTGCCAGGAGGAAAATAGGCCATTCTTCATACCAGTCCTTCTATCAACTCCAGATGTCTCTTCCTAATCTAAAGAAAAGAATCTCATTAGGTTTTGTTTTTTATTTTTAAAGCAGTCTGTCTACAGGTGAGAATCTCATATTTTCTCTAAAGGTCTTTGGGCTTTTTAAAAGGTGGCTTTAACTGTCTATTTTAACACTTGCTGTCCTTTGGGAAAAAGAAGTAAGTACAAGGCCATGTGCCTACTGCAATAAGGGAACTGTGAAGGGAAAAAAGTGAGAAAAAATTAATTAAAATATCTCACCATCCACGATGCCTACACACTTAAAAATGTAATTTGAGTCTAAATAAATTGACAATAATATTAATTCCTATTCACCAGTAGGTGGAGATGTACTCTATTAAATAAGTGAAATGAAGCTTTGGGGACAAAAAAAAAGACTAAACATTATATGGAATTACTATTTGTCAGGCACAAGTCCAAACATTTTGCATTACATTGATGCTATACACCAAAATAGCCTGTTAAGGGAGTAATGTTATGCCCGTTTTATAGATGAACAAACCAAGGTTCAGGGTGGTTGAATAATTTGCCCAAGTTCTCACAGCTTGGAAGCATAGATGCTCAGTCAGAACCCAGAGAATCACAGCCCCAAAATAGAATGCATATGCTTCTTTATATTCCTCTTCATCTCTAGTAAAGGGATTTCTCTTTCTTCCCTTTTCCCTCTATCCAGCATTTATAAACAAACAGTAAATAATTAAAAATAATATTTAAGTCCTTTGCCATGTATTAATCTTCAGACAGAACAGAAACAATCATTGCATTCTGCTTGTCTTTGCTTTGCTCGCAGACAACTTTTTTTTTTAATGAGCAATGTCCTTTCATCTTTGTACTGCTTTTCTCATGCAGTTCCCTCTATCCATAAACAATCCTGTGGTCCTCATTTAAAAGATACTTGCCTTCCAAGTACAGCTCCACAGTCCCACACTCTGTAAAGTCAATCTCTTTTCATTCTACTCTGAGTCATATTCTCATATTAGTTTTCTCATACCTTCGTTACACTGATTATTATTTTTAAATTGTAATATATTTAATTATGTGCCTGGTTTCATATAATGTACATTTCTTGAAGTAAAAGTATCACATAACTTCATTTTAAATCCTAGTGCATAACACTATCTTAACAAGCAATAGATACTCAAAGTATACTTTATTTTTTTTTCTTTTATTTTTAACAAATTAGCCATTTTTTATAGGGTGATACAGGAAAGAAGAAAAAAGAAATCAGTGTCTCCTGCTGTTGGAATTGTTAAGCTTTGGAAGAGGCCTATAGCACATGTTTTGAATTTATACTCTTCTTGCCTTTTTCCAAATAGAAGCAGCTGTCCCTTAAATTTAAGACAGAAACTTGGTCTGAAAGCGATACTTGCTCTGTTCCTGCAGATGTCTCCAGGAACAGCTTGTGTGGGTGCAGATGCACCTGACAGCGAATATTAAAGGTTTGGCCTGCTTCACTTCTCATTTTCACAAAGAATAATATTTAAATAAATTTTGTCTTATCAAATAATCATTTCATTTCTACTTTACTAAATACCACAATTTCTTCAACAGACTACCTTCAGGGAATTACTAAGAAAGTGGTCAAGGATAAGGGGTCAGACTTCCTTTCTCCAGATTACTAGCCTTCAACTAAAAATTATCTCAAGAGGCAACTCAGCTAGTCAGCCCAAACTCAATTCTTCAGCTCCTATTTACTTAGAAGGTGCTGTTCAAATAGGTCTGGCTAAGTTTTCCTCTGAATTAGTAAACTCACAGACAAACTCATTGCATCCAAATGCTCATGTAGGGTTGCTTAACTTGATAGTCTCAACTTTAGACTCCATTTTTAACTGAAAATTTTTTGGCTGTTTAATTAGAATAAAGTTTTTGCTAGGTGAATGTTGGAAGCAATGACACTATTATCATATCATTCTGCATTTAGGAACAGTTTCTGTTGAGATCTCATTTTCACACAAGGATCACTACAAAAAAGAAAAGTTATTATTTTCATTTTAATTACACCTCAAGGGACAGGTTTCATCAGGACTCACAATGAATCATTTTAGCATGTGCTCATGATTAGGTTTAAAAAAAGAGAATGGGGTATGTTAAAACTGAGTCTAGGCTTATTTTTAAGATACCACTTTCATTTTGATGATTGTTATACTCGTTGCCACAGCTCTTAACACAGTCACCAATGACCTCCACAAAACTAAACCATATGGGCATTAATCAGTCTAAATCTTATTTGACCTTTCAGTAGCAGTTATACTGTTAACCACTCCTCCCATCTTGTCCTCTGTGACACCCTATCTTTGTCTTATGCTCTAAGATGGAGCCCTAAAGAGATTTCAACATTTAAAAGTCTGATAAAGGAGAATGAGACCACAAAGAATACCAAAGGGATCCTCTTTTCTTTCCAGGCTATTTCATCATGCCCATGACTTTTTCATTTGTTCTTGATATATCAATTTCTTTCAGATTTGTATATACATATAGCCATGTCAGTCCTCTGTGGTCCAGATCCACATATCTACCTGCCTACTAAATTTCCCCAGTATATGTCTCCAACTACCTCAAAGCCTGACAAAAGTGAATTTATGATCTATAGCATTCCTGAAGCCTATTCTCCAGCCTATCATTTTTCAGTCTTATCTGCCCATATTTAATCAAATTACAAAATTACAATTTATTTCACGAACAACCCTTGACTCTAAATACTTGGCTTTACTTAGGTTCTATACCCTAAAATGTTCCAATTCTTTCCCATTTAGGTTATTATGCAAGCCTCCAACAGGGACTACCTATATCACATAATCCATTCATTAACCATTTTACACTGGGTAGTCAGAATCATATTTTAACAATATTTATTCAGTAATTACAGTAAGGGAAAGAGTTGGATTCCATTCTGATTTGTGCAGAGGTAATTGGGTGTTTTAAGGGAAGAATAAGAAAGAGGGGAGAGGGTGGAGCTCAATAGAGTCAAAGAAACTGCTAAGGGGTGGTCAGTGTCAATGTGATCAGATCGGCCATGTCTGTGTCTGTTAGCCAGCAGTGTGGAAGTTAGGATTCTACACTCCAACAGAGATGCGGAGATGGAGTCCCTCTCTGTTCTGATGTTTACATTTCAAAGGAATGGCTCTCTGGTGCCTGAGAGGGACACTCCTAAGTTAAAAATATTCACAATGGCAAGACCTTTTTAGTAAATCTCTAAGAAAGAGAAAGAGAGGTCAGGGGCCTACAATTAGGTGTTGACTAGAACAAATTGTCCTGGCAGTGTTGAGCTTTCTCAGGCAGGCACTTTAATGGGGCTGGGGTCATCCTAAGGACATGACCTTGTACTGCTAGAACCCACACTACAGTTGGGTCAAGTCTCTTAGTGCAGGTGTTTGGATGAGTTGCTAGACTCACTACTGAGGAGAGGAAACTTGGCATGATACAATACACCCAATTCTTCACAAACACCTTACTCCTATTCCATTACTGTCTGTAACATGACACGTTAAACAAAATTAGTTTGTTTCATTTCCAATTACTTTGCCATTTCAATATACTCTGCCCCACCATTTCCATATCTCACAGTTGGGTAACATGAAAGTCAGGACACTTCCGGTTTGAGGTATAAAAATCTGATCCAAATTGACTTCATATAGAGAGAATTTATTGGCTCACATAACTAAAATGTCTATGGAGAGAACTGGTTCCAGCACTGCTGTACTGGCAGATTAGATGATGATTTCAGGTCTCGATTTATTTTGTCTCTGGCACTGCCTTCTGCTGTGTTGGCTTCAGTCTCAGTTCCCACCTGGTAGCAAGATGATGGGAACAGATCCAGTTTGTACTCAAGTTTATATTCAGCAGGAGAGAGTAAATCCACTCCCCCAAAAACTCAAACCAAAGTACTTGCATTTAGGCTTTGGACCTCTAATTGGCCTGTTAGAAACATATATGCCCATCTCCAAATCAACCAGTGTTGGGAGATGGAATGAGCTAATTCATTCACAGACATTGCTCTCATGTTTTATTACTAAATCTGGGTTAGTGTCAGCTTCCTAGGAACTACAATCCTAATATAATGGAAGTGAGTGGGAGCCCTAAACTGACATGGGAACTATTTCTTATAGTGTTTGATGGGATGTCTTGCAGCTCAAAAATACAACATACACACTCTCTATAATGACTCCTTATTGCGTTTTCTAAGTACACAGGTTCCATCTCTCTATGCATATTGAGAGAAAAAACATTGGATAAACTCATAAACCAATAAAGGTTTATTGCCTCTAGAATTGCAAATTTATTTGACAAATTTGTACAGCCATTTTTTCCTAAGGGAAATTAAATTTTTGTGTAGAGCCCTAAATAAAATAAATTACTATTTTAAGGCTTCGAGTAAAAGAGTCAGACCTTCAAAGTCCAATACCTGCTACAAAAAAAGGTGGTATTTTAACAGTACTTGTTATTCATTTAATAATATATTTGTAAGTATTCGATATCATACAGGTTTCTCAGTTCTCTGTTGTAAATTTTGTTTAATTGTTTCAAAAATAAAAATGTCCATAAGCTCCCACTTACTGCCTTTATTTTAGGAACAGTGACAAAAGAGAGGTTGTCACTGATTAAGCTCATTGGGAATGACACAGACATTGGGTAGTATCCTCGGTTTATGTATGACCTTCCCCTGCACCCCTAGTATTATCCATATTTCTTTTTGAAAGAGCTTGAGAAAGAGAGATACATGATTTATCTTGTAGAATTTCTAACTGCATGAATGCAGATGTTAAGTTTGAGTTCAGACTTCAGTAGAAGGAAAGAGTAGGCATTTTTTCCTGTACTCCAAGACACAGAGAGCCATTTTGTGTAACAAATAGTATTTCTGAGCCTAACAGCACCTGCCAAAACAGCACATTTGTAATCAGAAAGTAGCTCACTCATCTACCAGACCCACTTTCAATATGTAATTAGGATTCTGCTGCCTCAACTCTGTGATTTAATGTCAGAATTATTTCTGGCTGCATATTGCAAACACTATTCTATTTAGTATACATGGTTTTCTTGAATGCTTTGTTCTGGGAACCATTTACCATTGATTTGTGTCCAGGTACATTTATCATGTTAGCCCAGCACAGTAATTAAATGGCTGAGGTCGTTCTGTATATGAATACGCTGTGCTCATTATTACCATTCTACTTAATTCAGCATCATCTGTAGACTTCTAAATATTGCTTCTACATCATCATCCGGTACATGCTCAAAAATATTCTTGCAATTTAAATGTCTTTCATCTCCAGCTGTGATTTTCATTCCTGAAGTTTCATCATTTGCAGATCACAATATAGATTTGTGTAGTAATAAAACTGCGGCTCTGTGAAAGACTTCAATAGTTTGTTCATATGGTTTGTCCCCTGCCTTTAGAATGAATCCCATTTCAAAACACTAGATTTCATCTTATTTTCACATATTATTGAGAAAAGTCCTGTCTTTCTCCAGTGCTTTTTGGGCCATAGAGTGCAGATATGAAAATGCTCTACTTCTCCTGTTGCAGGGAGTATAATTGACTGACTGACACCTTCAGCTGCTATCCCTCTGGATCTATCACTTTTTAACCAAGGTAATGCTTCCTGCAGCTGCATCCAGGCAATCACTGATCATTGTTAAGGCTGAAAGCAAGCCCATTGCAGCAAGACGTGTTGTTACTCTTCCAACAGGTGACTTGGACTTGGAGCTTCCCATTAGCCTTGCCAAACCTTTCTTGGAACTGTGCTGCAATCAGAAACTCTTCTTACCTCAATAATTCTTTCTTCTCTCTCTCCTTCCAGGCCTGCATTACAGTCTAGAGGCTGTCCTGTTTTCCCCTGTTCTGTCCTCCAATATACGGATGTCATTTCTAATTCCATCTTGATATCAGCTTTTTGGAGTACATAAACTAATGCAACTTACTATTAGAAAAACCTTTCATAGATTCAATTATAATTCTATATACCAACAAAAAATTACCCCTCCAGTTTGTTGTTTGGTGGAGACTGAGAAAAAAAACATAGGAAGGATAAAATATCCCTATACCTGAAGAATTGTACTAAGGTATTTGAAAGCACTTTTTCTTCTCACCAGTGCAGAATCTCTGTAACTTAATTCATTACTAACCCGCATACCTAATTTATTGTATCTTTTATTTCTATTACATTTTATAGATTCTAAGGTAAATGGTTTTTCACATTTTAACATCTCTGAAGTTGTAATGTATTTTACAAGTAGAGGTATGTCATAATTTAAATGGCAATCTTTTTACCTTAGTAACAAATAAATAATAGAATATCTTACAATGAGTGGCATCTAAATTTTATCAAGTTCTGTATTTTCCCTCTATATAGTTTCTCTGTATTGTGTGTGTGTGTGTGTGCGCGCGCGCGTGCATACGCGCAAAGTGCCTTACGGCAAGCATTTTATATCTTCTCCAACTCCATTTGATTCGTGATTTGTGTAATGGAAGGGGATCTTCAAATATCCCCATATTTCAGTTCCATTTAGCCATTTTAATACTGCATGCCTAGATATCTGAAAGAAAATCTTAAAGTTGTGTTCAGAAATTTGCAATGCTTATGTACCATGAGATTTTTTTCTCTACTGAGTTTTTAATCAGTTTTGTGAATATTTTGAAGACTTATGATAAGAATGCTTTTTTGGAACCCAGATTTCATCTATTTTCATCAAATAAAGTCCTTACATGCATTCATTTTTGGATTCATTTGATTCTAAGAAGAATAAATATCATATTAGCAATTTAAAAAAGAGTCACCACCATAGGTCAAAATAGTAGTATAATCTACTGATACACAAGTTAAAGATAAAGATCATTAGAGGAAAAAAAAATTACTATTATATTTTGACAATGTAACGGAGTGATAAAGAACATATAGTACAAAGTCAGATTTATTTGAGTAAAGTTTTATATAATATTAATTGGCCTTACATATTTAATATGTATTAATAATTACATAAGACCCTATATCTCACTAGGTATCTGTGCCATCAACCCTCAGTTCCAATCCTACCCTTCTATATTCTGCTTTGTGATGCTTGGCCTGAAACTCCATAAACTACATTTCTGCTTTGCCAGCAGTTCCCTGTTGGGCTTGGTGCTTCAGGAGGATTGCATAGGTGGATGAGGAAGGAGGCAACACCTTTCTTTGTTTCCTTTCTCTGCCAGTTTTACCATAGCAACACTTCTTCACTCCAGCAGCAGCAATCCCTTCCTGTGGCAACTGCCAACAGCAGCACCAGTCAGTCAGTACCAGTCAGTTGGTATTAGGGTTCTCCTTTTGAGAGACTTGTGTCTTAATCCCAGAGGGTCCCTCCTTCAAGACCAAAGAATCCAGCACTAGTCAAGTCATACCTCTTCTTCAGAGGTCAGCGTTTCATCTCCTTTGGGCCCTCATCTAAGCTTCAAAGTTTTCATGATTCCAACCTCATCACTCCTTTTTCTCAGTCTTAGGCATAGTGACTGCTTTCTGCAGTTGCTACCTCAGTGACACCTTAGCATATGTGGTATAATGAAGCCCCTTATATAAAGCTTAAGTAAACTTGTTATGCTCTTCTCTCTCCAACTTTGCATTCAGTGATGTCAAGTTGGCAGCCTGAAATCAGTTAGGGTCACATATGTTTATCATTGACATCAGCAAACAATAAAATTCAGCATTACTTCCACACCTACATCACAGTACCAGTTTACCAGCCACAATATCTTACAGTTCTCCGATTAATGTTTAATTGCCTAGTTAATAACTTAATACTTAGTTGAGGTGACTTTTACTCAAAATCTCTCTGACTTCTGACTGGACCCTACGTAATCCAGTATCGTTTTTCTCAATTGTAAATAAGAATTTAAAACATTTTATATCATAAGCTTCATGTGAGGATAAAGTAAAACAACATAGTTAGGATGCTTATATAATGCCATATAATGCTAATACATTATAAGCATTCTCCAAATGACTGGGGCATGACAATTTATTAAATTTAAATCTATCTCTTTTTTTAGCTAATATTTACTCTTTCCTCCATTTTAAACTGTTAGAAAATTCTCAAAGTGGATAAATTTGTCTGGAGATGTTTTTGGTTGTCACAGCTTGTGAGGGAGGAGGTTATGGGCATCTAAATGGGTAGACTCCGAGGACGATGCTAACATGCAACATACAGAACAGCCACTCATGACAAGGAATTATCCAGCCATAACATAAATACTGCTGAGGAGGAGAAACCCTTAGATAAATTCTCAATTTTTCCTCTCTTCGGAGATTTTGGCTAAACTAAAAGCAAATTTTTTGAAATCTTCCTCCTTTCGTAAAAGCCTGGACTTACTGAAGAACTGATACGAAGAGAGATAGAGAAAAAAAGAAGTGGTGGGGAGAGGAAGAGAGAGAAACAGAGAGAAGGAGGAGAGGGAAAGAAAGCAGCAGCACAGGCCTTATATGTAATAGCTAAAAACAAGAAAATCACAATGCACATAAAAAGGAGAATGGATACTAAAGTGTGGTATATGCATACAATAAAATGCTGCTCAATAACAAAAAGCACTAACTACTGATAAACACAGCAGCTTGGATGACAGAATAATTATGCTGAGACAAAGAAATAAAATTTCATATTTTGTTATTCCACTTATCTAAAATTCTAGAAAATGAAAACTAATTTATAGTGACAAACGAATTAGCAGATGCCTGTGGGAAGCTGGAAGAAGAGAAAGGCAGAACCTAAGTATTACATAGGTGCATAAAAAAAGTTTTGTGGGTTCTATTTTCACTATCTTGACTGTGGTAATGGTTTCATGGGTGTACCCTTATGTCAAAACTGTTCAGATTTTTACAATTTAAATATATACAATTTATCATGTTAATTAAATTTCAATAAGGCTATTTTTTAAAGTGTCACAAATTCTATGGTCACATCATCCAGTGTATATGTATAATTATATCTCAAAGGAATTTTTGTTGCAATGTAATGTTCTCTCTTTTTTATTAGCACCAGAAGCAAAGGCATAATAGTAGATAGATTAAAAAAAAAAAGAGAAAATCTATGTAATATAAACATTCAAGTTACCAAGTTAAAGATATGCTTAACTTAAAAATTAAATTTGCCTTTCATAGACAAATCATAGAAGACTCTCTAAGATTATTGACAGCTGAAATGGCTAGCTATGCTACCAAATCAACTTCACTTAATGTACTGACTTAAAAGTGAATATGACTGCCTGCTCAAAAGTAATTTATTTTCCTTTAATTGGTCTCTCGAAGTATCAATAAAAACAAATTGATTATTACAGTGATGAAATTTGTTGGGTATATATCTGCATAGCCAGATGTATGAAAACCTCTATTCTTACTCTGTTACATGTGTTTGAGCACTTTATACTACATTTGGGTGCTTTATTTTTCTGTCTGGATGGAGTTAGAGTAAGTTGCCTCCAAAACTTTTTCCAATTCTGAAAGTCTATGATTCCTTTATCCAAATCTACATATACCATTTCTGCTCTGGTGAAATATCTGTTTCTTTCATTTGTATCCATCTTCTTCCCTCTCTCTTTCATTAACATTTTCCCTCCAATCTTTTATTTCTTTTCTATACTCTAATATCTTTCCTGTTTTTGTGTATTGATGACCAACATTTGACAGGTTTTTCATTACAAATTTTCTGTGCCACAAAATAGTCCATTTTCACTGCTAATTGACCCAGTAGAATGGTCTACATAATTCTTAAAATAAAGCCTTGCTACTTAAGTGAGCCTGAAAGAGGTGTGATATAGCATGTTTTGGCTAAGTTGTAGGTTTATCTCCATTTTAGAAAATCAAATACTTATGCCACCTAGTGTCTGTCAAGGAAAACATAAACATTAAAACTATCTCCAAGAAAATCAGAGTGGTGTATCCCAATCTACTGAGCTTACATGATTTATTCTATTCATATGACACATCTCTCCATGATGACATGTTGTCCCTCATTTGAACCTCACCACTGAGCAACACTAGCATCAGCCTAGACAGGGATTTGGTACTTCTCATTCATACTGGCTAATTCCTTGTTTCTCAGGAAAAAAAATATTTTTCTCATTTTCTGATTTTCTGTTCATTGATATAACATCAAAAAATTTTTGAGGAAAGGATCTTAAAAATAGTCCAATGCAGACTTCTCATAAAATTCCATCAAGTAGTGGCAGATTCATCAGAAAAACACAGCCCTCTTTCCTCCCAGTAAAAAGCTTCTGATATGATGTTGACCATACCTTATCTCATAAAATTTACAATTAATTAAGGAGACAAGACATAGCTAAGAGAAATAACTAAGAATCACTAATAAAAGAAAGAAAATACTGTGAAATCTATCAATGAATATATTCAGTACTTTTCATAATTTGTCATTCAAAATGGAGATATAGTTATATGTTTATTTACTTAGTTACTCAAAACAAAAATAGGGCAGAGGTTGTTTTTCATAACATTGTGGAGCCTGGCTAAGAGCCATGGCATCAACTGGGAAAGAACCAGGCAGAGGAAGATCTTGGACTGAAGACAGGGGCTGGCTTGTACAAAGTGGCAGGGGTTCCAAGATGCCGTAAATTACCATACTAATAAATATCTAAAGAGTACCCATTTTGAGGGAAGAGTAGTGTATTAGCAGTAGAGATGATGAGTGACCATCATAATCATGTGAGGGAGTGATCAGGCTTCTAGTTGAAACTTGAATGGCAGAGTTGCCTCTAATTCTGGGAGAGGAACTGCTGAGAAAAATTAGAATAGCATTATGTTAGACTCTTAATTTTATTGGTGCAATGGAAGGTTTGGGTTCCAGATGTTAATGTGCTATAACTGTCCACTCTGCACCCCCTAACGCCCCCCAAAAGCCTGAAGGCTGTGGTTTAAGTTTTCAATGTAGGACAACACAGGAACACTTAGAACCAGACTGAGTCACTCTGCGTCCACAGAGCCAGGGAACTTGCCCTATCATTTCATACACTGGGCTTATTTGTAGTAGTAAGATTGTCTCTAGCTGTTTTATATTAGGGAGATGTCTTCTGTTCCACTTTCTACTCAAGATTCCTCCATTTAACTCTATTTACTGAGGGCTTACCCTGTGTTGAGCACAGTGATGGTTTCTAACACAATAGTTAAAAACGAAATGCATTTTCTGCCAACATGGAACTGCAATTTTGATGAAAGTTAGATGCAACCACAGGATAAATTAGATAAATTAGATGGAACTACAGATTAATCTCTTAATTGTCTGCTAGTAGGTGTGGCTGGAAAGTTATATATTAACTATGACAGCTTAAATTAATTTTATAATTGATACTCTGTAGAAGTAGATTCAAATAACACCTCAAATTCAATACCTTTACCATAATATTTAAAAACTAAAGTCGTTTTTTCCAGTTGTAGACACTAAGTTAATGATTAAGGAGAAAATATCACTTGTAGCAACATAGTAAATAGAGAACAAAGGGATTTCATTAAACAAGTGAAATTGAACCAATAATAATAGAGAAGCAGGCAAAAATAGAGCATCTCAGGATAGTTTGTTACTCAGAGCCTGCTGAGAAATGGACACTCCTCAATCCCACTTTTCTCTGAATGTATTAATGTCTTACTTCAAAGGATATTGACTAATTCCCAGTAGGCAACAACCATAAAGATTTAGGGAGTGAATGAGTGAATGAATGAATGCATGCCTTTGATGCTTATCACAGGCTGTCCTCTATTCTCTTTGGCCTATGATGAGAAGTGGAGTCAGCAGTCAACCTAATTCTTCACTCACTTTCATTAGCAATTTATACCCGAAGTATAGTCTTCTCTCCACTCCATGCTGTTTTAGTCATTGGTCACTATAAGCTTTGAAAAATTAAAAAAATACATTTTTATTAAAAAGCAAAAAAGTTGAGGACCTGCAGAATAGAGAGTTAATCAAGACTTTCAATTCTATTAAATCTGATGTGGCAGCTTTCAGCACGCACCAGCCCATCTTATTGACAATACAACAGACCGAACTCCTCAAAATGACTGACAGCTCCATTTGCCAGGCAGCCCTTTTGAGTGGCAGTTTCACTTGCACTATGTCCATTTTGAGTGGCATCTCAACACCAAGAACACCTAGTTTGACTGACAGCTTCATATACAAGGAAGCTAAGCCAGGATATCTCTGAGAAGCTGAGAAGGTGTGAGAGAGATGTGTTTTGGGGCTGTGGGTCCGTCTCCAGCCTTTCTTCTGTGACTAGTTCATCATCACTACTTAAAAGAGTTTAAAATACACACATGTAAAGAAGACAGGACTTGATTTCTCACAGCTGTGCTTCAAGTCAACACAATTTTGTATTGTGTCACGTGGAAATGTTTGCATCCCTCTAAATGATATAAAACATAATCACGTTCTAAGTTATTATTGACATTTTAGTTATGCCTACTAAATTCTCTGATTGTTTCATTAACCAACAAAAGACCCAACATTTTCTACTTTTCATAGTAATTTCCACACTATTTTAGCAAACATTTTTTACTTTAGATTTGAATTCACTGAAAAACACAAAGGATCCAATGACAGGATATGTCTTCCTAAAATGTTCATCTAAGCCATACTAAAAACTAAAATTACTTATTGAGCACCTACTATGTGAATAATACAGTGCTAGGAACTGTCTAGAAAATACAGTGACTGGAGGAAGATTTTTCAAAAGTATTTAGCAATAGTACACCCATAGATGAATTATTGTGTTAAGTTTTAGGAGATTATGAAATTAAAATACACAGAGTATGGCAACTAGGGCAGTGATGAGGTAGGAAATCACATTACATGTGATTTGAGTCAATGAACTTGAATGTTTTAGGGAAAAAATATAGGTTTAAAAGAACATGGGAGTCGATATCAAATAACTAAAGGAGTACCAATTTGGAAAAGAGAAGATACTTATTTTTTTAATAATAAGCTGAAAACAAAGAAGAAAACAAGGGTCTCTGGTTAGAAATCAGAGGGAGGCAAAATTAAGCTAAATATAAGAAACAATTTTCTAACAATTAGAGGAAGTAAAAATGTAATGGTTTAGCTCTTAAATACCATTAGAATTTAACCAGAAAAGATTGTTATTATTATCACCAATTATTATTATAACAATAACTTACCTATCTAATAATCTTTGGGGCTCTTTTAAAATATATATTTTCTAATTTTCTCTAACATTTCTAATTCAATTGTGTTAGTCTGTTCAGGCTGCTATAACATAATACCATAGACTGGGTGACTTATAAACAACAAAAATGTATTTCTTGAAATTCTGGAGGTTGAAAAGTCCAAGACTGAGAAACTGTAAGATTTGGTGGTTGGTGAGAACCTGTTCCCTGGTTCATAGACAGTACTCCTTCTCCATGTCCTCACTTGACAGAAAGGGGGCAAGGAAAAGCTCTAGGATCTCTTTTATTAGGGTATTAATCCCATTCTTGAGGGCTCTGCCTTCATGCCTTAATCACTTTCCAAAGGCCCCACCTCCAAATACCATTATACTGGAGATTTGACTTCCACATATACATTTTGGGAGGACAGTTGAGTAGGCAGCTAACCTAATTCAATCTATAGCATAGAATCACACACACACACACACACACACACACACACACACACACACACACACACACTTAAGTAATTTGCCTAAGATAATATGGCTAGATTTTTATTTAAATTATGTCTATATTATGCTAAATGAAATAAGTCAAGCAGAGAAAGACAAATACCATATTATTTCACTTATATGTGGAATCTAAAAAAAAAGAACACAAAATAAATGAACAAATAAGACAGAAACAAACTCTAAGATACAGAGAACATTTTGATGGTTGCCAGATGAGAGGCTGGTTAAGGGGAAAGGGATTAAAAAGTACAAATTGGTAGTTACAGAATAGTCACAGGGGTGTAAAGTAAAACGTAAGGAATATAGTCAATAATAAAATAACTATATATGGTATCAGATGGGTACTAGGTTTATCAGGGTGATCACTTTGTAAGTTATATAAATGTCTAATTACTATGTTGTTCATGTTGTATGCCTGAAACTAAGATAATATTGTATGTCACTGTAATTGAAAAATAAAAACAATTAAAGAAAAAAAGTATTCCAGAATGTGTAGATAGTTGCAATAAATGACCTCTTACTCTTTTTCTAAGTATCTATTGAATTCTATAAAATTGATCAGATATGTAAGCGAAAACATTAGCAAAGAATATAGTCTGTCTAGTGTTCAGGACATATGTCTTCCATATAAATAATGCTATACATTTGTTTAATAACTTTTAAGTGAGGAGATTAAACTCTGTGACCTGATGGTTTCTTTCAACACTAAGCATATGTAGATTATCTATCAACCTAGCACCCTATAATTTTATAGTACTTTCTCAACAGTTTTCTTGTTTGACTCCAACAAACATCTTGTGAAAGGAGAATGATCAGCACTAACATCTCTGTGTTACAGACAATGAAACAGCATCCAGTGAGGTCAAGAACCTTTTTAAAAGTCACCAAGGACTTAAGCTAGAGAGCCCATATTGAACGTGACCTTCTGGCTGCTGATCTAGAGTTCCTGCTATAAAACCCTGACACTATAATTCCATTTTTTTCAGGGGAGAGCACAAATGTAGTCCCCCACTAGTAGAAATTATGCAGTTGAGTCTCCCACATGTGGGGAAATCACAGGGGTCAGCACAGACAGCCGAGTGCAACGGCAGAGTCTCGCCCTGGAAGATCCACCTTTGGGATCATGGTGTCTCTCCCGTATCAGTTTCATTTTTTTAAATGGTGTTAAAAATCCTCCCCTTCTTTTCTTCCCAATCTTCCCAATATATTTTTACTTTCAAAAATTCAAGCTGCTGATTGGGTGTTAGCCAGAGTGTCCCTTTCTCAAGCTCATAACCTGTGACAGTTGCTTATTGAACACTAAATCTCAGTTTTTAAAGAGTTCAACAGAATGGTCACACATTAGTTTTCCAGGTTTACTTCATAATAGCCTCTATATCAGTCTGCCCAGGCTGCCATAACAAACAACCAGAAACTAGGTGGCTTAGACAATGGAAATTTGTTTTCTCACAGTTCTGGAGGCTAGAAGTCAAGATCAAGACAAAGTAGTTTGGGTCCTGACACCTCTCTCCTTGACTGCCTTCTTACTGTGTGTCCTCACATGATCTCTCCTCTGTGCATATGCTCCCCTGGTGTTTCTTTTGGTGTCCAAACACCTTCTGGTGTTCTTTTAAGGACAACAAGTCATATTGAATTAGAAGCCATCTTAATGGCTGCATTAGTTTAATCAACTCTTAAAAGGCCCTGTCCCTGAGGTCCTGGGGGTTGGGGCTTCAACACATGAATGTTACCAGGCACCCAATTTAGCCTGCAGTGGCCTCTATCCAGATCTTACCCTTAAGCAAGAATTCTCATTCCCTAAATAAAACCTATATTTTTCTACCACCTCATCTTTGAACTAAATATCTTTGAGATGAGAGGTGGGGATTGCATATATCTAGTTAATTCATTAACAGAGAAAACTTGGGCTTTCTTAAAAGAAAAATTAGTTGACCTACCCAAGGACTGTAAGCTGGTCAGTCACTAGCACTACAAGAATTAGAAAAAGCCATGGAGAGAGGGCAGAAGCTTTGCACTAATGGTCATGTTTCCTGTCAGCTATACTTTCTGGCCAATGTAAGTGAGACTCTCAGTCATTTTTAACAATCAGAATTTTATTTGCTCTAAAAAGGTTCCTTACATGGAATTTCTCAGATGAAGACCTTCTTGATTTCCCAAGACAGAAATTAAACTCTTTTCAGAAACATAAGGTGTTATATTATAGTGTTTCCAATGTTATAGTTATATCTGTATTGTTTTAACTCTCCTATCTGATGTAAGTTTCTGAAACAGTGAATAAATATAAAAATGAGTCATTTGTTTCTCCATGGTACCACCTAATGCCTTGGTTTGCATATACACATACCAGACGCTTGATAAATATTTACTGCATTAAATTACTTTTTAGATATCAATCCCATTATAAAACTGCCCCAAGTAAAATAAAAAAGAAGTACTAGGAAGAAGCAGAAGAAGTCCATAGATATTTCAAATGCTCTCAAGTCAGGAGCTCTCAGAACATTTTTCCATTACAATACAGATGCTCCTCAACTTAAAATCAGGTCATGTCATGATAAACCCATTATAAATAAAAATATCATAAGTCAAAAATGCAGTCAATACATTTAACCTACCGAATTATAATTTAGCCTAGTCTAACTTAATTCTGCTCTGTGCACAAAATCCAAAAAATGTTGGCAACATAATGCACTGTAGAGCATCCACTGTTTATCCTTGTGATTGTGTGCCTGACTGCCAGCCACAGCTAGCTGCTGCTGTCCAGCACCATGAGACAGTAGTGTACTCCATATTGCTAGTCCCCGAAAAGATCAAATTTCAAAATTTGAAGTATGGTTCCTACTGACTGTGCATAACTTTTGCACCATCATGAAGTCAAAAAATTATAAGTTGAACCATTCTAAGAGACCATCTCTAACTTATTTTGAACTTTACTTAGCAGTTTATATAGTTGTCACTCCTTAACAGGAGGCAACTGTGTCTCATTAATCTTTGTAACCCTAATATTCATTCTGGAATATAGTAGATGCTCTGAAAGTCCTGATGAGTACCTGTGTGACTGAAGAGGCCTTCGTACTCACAGCAATCTAGGATTCAGGTGTGTGACTTCCAAGGGAAATACTGGGTCTGTAAAGGCATCAAATGGGAATAGATTGCCATCTAGTGGTCAATGTGCAGAAATGCTATCAGAAAAAACAGGATATTTGAATTTTCCTGGGCTGCTCACACCCTTCTAAATGTCTAACTATTGAAAAGAGAATATAATTGCAATTGCATAAAACTTACTACAACAATACAGAAGTTATAGACCCCTTATCATGTAATAATGTAAAAAAACATTTCTTTGGTAAAAACAGTAAAAAATTCTCTGGACTTGGTGAAACCAAGATGTATCCTCCAGTGAGCTCAAACGTGTATCCACCCTTTCAAATATTGTCCCTCTTGTTATTCTCGTTCCTTAGCTCTCACTTTTATTTCAGTTATTCTAGTTAATGTTCTACCAATAGACACAGACACTCTCTTTGATCTAGGCAAATTTTATTTAGGTAAGCATAGTCTCTCATTATCTTTATATTTTCTAAATATTAAAAATGTTTTAGGACACTATTGACTTTTTTGTGGAAAAGCCTTGAAATTAGAATTTATGTTTATCTGTTTGTTCTTTGCACTGTGTGTCTCTGAAATTAAAAATAGGACAGTAGGTCTTAGAAGCGCTACTGCCAATAACTGTATGGTTTGATGATCTTGAAAGCTATGTTCCATCCCTAGCCATATAGTTTATATTTATGCAAAAAATTTTAAAACATCATATTATTAAGATATATTTATTTAATGCTATTCTATTGAAATAGTGTATTTGATTTATACAGAAGTTTAACATACAGATCCAGATTCTCAAAATATTTTAATATACTAATGGAACTCATGTTTTTATTTAAAAAATCTGTTAGGAACACTTCCAGTTCCAGCTATATTAGAGTTTTAGGTATTGAACTTACTCCAACACCATAAAAAATAAAATAATTTAATACAAAATATGTGAAGCAACTATTTTCAGATATTACAGAATAGGTATCAAAAGACTAATTCTTGAGAAGAAAAAAAAAGCACATGAGGTAGTTCCACATTTACACTGGCTTTCTGCCAAACCAGCAGAGCAATAGAAACAATTCAAAATAAAATACAGACATTAAAAAGACTGAAAAAAATGATCAGAACATCAGTGAGTTTTGGGAAAACACCAAGCATTTTAATATTTGTGTTACTGAAATCCCCAAAAAGAGAGGGAAGGAAAAATATTTGAAGACATTATGGCCAAGATATTCTCAATTTTGGTGAAAATCTAAACACACAGATCCAGAAAGCTCAAAAAAGCCCAAACACAGAAAATATTAAAAAAACAAAAACTATACAAAGGCACATCATAATAAAATTACTCAAATATAATATTAAATATAAAATCTTAGATGCAGCATAAAAAAAATACATACTGAAAAACAAAGATAAAGATTATAACACCCATGGAAAACAATGCAAGCAAGAAGACAATGAAGCAATATCTATAAAGTATTGGAAAGAAAAAAGCTTAATGACCTAAAGTACTATACTTAGCAAAAGTATCTTCCATAAACAATGCTAGAGACTGAATGTGTGTGTGCTCCTCAAATTCATATTTTGAAATCCTAATCTCTCAAAACAATGGAATTAAGAAGGCAATGGGGCTTTGAGAGGTGATTAGGTCAGCCTCAGGAATGGGATTAATGTTCTTAGAAAAGAAACACCTCATACAATGTGAGGGCACAGCAAAAACATGGCTCTCTGTGAACTGGGAAGTAAGCTTTGACCAGATGCTGAATCAGCTGCAGCCTTGATCTTAGAATTTCTAGCCTCCAGAACTATGAGAAATAAATTCTTATTGTTTAGAAGTCACCCTCATCTATGGTATTCTGTTATCGCAGCCTGAATGGACCAAGAAAGGGAAGTACTACACTAACAAAGACCTAAAAATGTGGAAATGACCTCAGAACTGGGTACTAGGCAGAGGCTGAAAGTGTTTTGAGGTGCATGCTAGAAAAAAACCTACATTGCCGTGAATGGAGCAATTCTGGTGTGAACTCAGAAAAACAGGTGAGCTTTAGAGAAAGCCTCAACTTAGAGAATATCTAAATAATTATGAGCAGAATGTTGCTAGAAATACATATAAGTAAAGGCCATCTGAGGAGGTCTCAGATAGAAATAAGGAACATGTTACTGGAAAGTGGAGGAAAGGTGATTCTTATTATAAAAAAATTGAATTGTATTTGTGTTCTAGTGTTTTGTGGAAGATAGAAATTGTGAAAGATGAAATTGGTTATTTTTAGCTGAAGTCATTTCTAAGGAAAGTGTTGAAGATGTGGCTTGGCTCTTCCTGCTTATATTAAAATACAAGAGAAGAGAAAATTTTTAAAGACAGAATTGTTAAGCAAGAAAGAAATAGGACTAAAGATCTAAAGATTTGTGGCCTATTCATTCTGCAAAAAAACAAAAAAAAAAAACAAAAAAAATGAGAATGCTTGTTCAGAAGAGAACATTAAGGATGTGATCAAGCAACTGTTTGATCTCTCAAAGGAGATTAGTAAGGTTATAAATTGTGGACCTAATCAGCCACCTCAACAGAAACGAGGTACTGTTCTTCAATATAAGAGAAGAATGACCCTGAAAGTGATTCATAGATCACTTGGGCTGCTGCTTTGGTTTCAAAAGGGGGAACCATCACTTTGCTTGCAATAGGACAGATGGCCTACTGTAAAGCTATGGGACCCAACCCCTGTCCAACAAAACTATGGGGGCAGGACCACTATCTCAGTTGGCCTAGAATGGAGGCCATCAACCCAGTGCACCTGGAGGGCAGAGCTTCAAGCCAAAGAGGAATATTCTTGAGCCTTAGTATCTTACAGAGTTTGCCTTGCAGTTTGTACTTACTTGGGACCCATGGTTTCTTTCTTTCCTATTTCTCCCTATTGGAATAGAAATGTCTATTTTATGCTTTTCCCACCATTGCATTTTGGAAGTACATAACTTGTTTGGTTTCATAGGTTCATAGCTGGCAAACCATATTCCTCAGAATGAATTATACTGAGTCTCACTCATATTTGATCTAGATGATATTTGTATGAGACTTTGGGCTTTAGACTCTAGAGTTGATGCTGAAATGAGTTAAGACTTTTGGGACTTATGGGATGGAATGAATATATTTTGCATGTGAGAAGGACATGAATTTTGGAAGGTCAAGGTAGAATGCTAGACTGAAGGCTTCTGTCCTCCTAAAATTCATATATTGAAGATTAATTCCCTATGTGATGGTTTTAGGAGATGAGGCCTTTGGAGGGTAATTAGGTCATGAAGGTGGAGCCCTCATAAATTAGATTTAATGCCCTTATCAGAGAAACCCCACAGAGCACCCTTGTCCATTTTGCTAAGTAAGCAGATAGAAGATGATGTTCTATGAACCAGGAGGCAGGTTCTCACCAAACACCTAATCCATTGTCACCTTGATTTTGGATTTTCCAGCTTCTAGAACTTTGAAAAATAAAATTTTATTGTTTATAAGCCAGCCAGTTTATGTTATTTTATAATAGCACCCTGAACAGACTAAGACAGATGACAATAAAATAAAGACATTTCAGGAATGTCAAAGCTGGAAGAAATAATCAATCATCACTGGACCCACACTACAAAATAGGTTGAAAGAAGTCCTTCAGGCAGAAGGAAAATGATGCAATAAGTGAATTTGAATGTACACAAGGAAATAAAGATAATCAGAAATAATAACTATGTAGGTAAACATATACAACTTTTAAAGAATTACTTAAATTTACTTAAATAAAATTGAATGTTAACAATGAATTGTAGGACTTAAGTATGGGGTTAAAATTTTGACAATAGGTCAAAGGACAAAGTCTGAAAGTAGAAATTGAAATTGCAATATTGTTGCAATTATTCATGTTTTATTATACAGAAAAAGATAAAATACCACTTGAAGATAGACTGTAACTAGTTAAAGATACATACTATAAACATAAAGTGTCCTCTAGAAAAACAAAATAAAGAGTATGGCTTCTAAAAAAAAATCACAAAATTATAAAAATTTTTCATTAAAGTACAGTAAAGGAGGGAAAATGGAACAAAGAACAGTTGAAACAAATAGAAAACAAATTAAAATATTGTAGATTAAAACTAATAAAATAATTTGTATTATTATAAGTTGTCTAACTACTCCAGTTAAAAAACAGAGGTTGTTAGATTAAATAAAAGATCATGATCCAAATGTATACTGCCTATAAAAAAGCCACTTTAAATTTAAATATAAAAATAGGTTTTAAGTTGGATTGGAAGAATCAACATAGTTAAAAATGACCATATCACTTAACGCATAATACAGATTTAATGCAATCTACATCGAAATCCCACCTGCATTTTTTAAACAAATCGAACAAAAAATTATCAGATTTGTATGGAAGCACAAAAGACCCCAAATAGCCCAGGTCATTTTGATAAAAAAGAACGAGGCTGGAGGCATCACTCTGCTTGACTTTAAATTACACTTCAAAGTGAAAGTAATCAAAATGGCATGGTATTGGCAGAAACACAGACACATGGACCAGTAAAAAAGAATCGAGAGTCTGGAAGTAAACCCGTATTTATATGGGCAAATAATTTTTGACCAAAAAAAAAAAAAGCCAAAAAACAGTGGAGAAAGGAAAGCCTATTCAATAAATGGTGCTGGGAAAACTGGAAAGTCACCTACAAAAGAATGAAACTAGACTGTTGTCTATCACCACACACCAAAATTAACTCACAATGGATTAAGGACCTGAATGTATGACTAGAATCAATAAAATGTATAGAAGAAAACATAGGAACAAAACTCAAGGACCTTGGACTTAAAGATGATTTTATAAATTTGACCTCAAATGCAAGGGAAGTAAAAGCAAAATAAACGAATGGGACTGCATCAAACTAAAAAGCTTCTGCTCAGCAAAATAAATCAACAAGGTAAAGAGACAACCACCTGAATGAGAAAATATATTTGAAAGCAACCCCTCTGATAAGAGCCTAATATCCAAAATATACAAAGAACTCATACAACTCAACAACAGCAACAAATGATCTAACCAAAAAATGGGCAAAGGACCTGAACGACACTTCTCCCTAGAAGACATACAAATGGCCAACAAATATTTGAAAAGATGTTTAACATCACTAGCTATTAGGGAAATGCAAATCTAAACCACAATGAGTTATCATCTCACAACTGTTAGAATGGCTATAATCAACAGGACAAGTAATAAAAATTGCTGGAGAGAATGTGAAGAAAAAGGAAACCTCATACACTGCAGGTGGGACTGCAAATTGGTACAGCCACTATGGAAAACAGTATGGGGGTTCCTCAAAAAACTAAGAATTGATCTACCATATGATCCAGCAATCCTTCTACTAGGTATTTACCCCAAAGACTTATAAACCCATATCTGAAAAGATATTTGCACACTGATGTTCATAGCAGCACTATTCACCGTGGCCAGGACTGAAGTGTCCCATGATAGATTGGCTAAAGAAGCTGTGGTACACATATATAATGGAATATTAGTCGGCCATAAGAAGAGATGAAATACTGCTGCCATTTGTGACAACAAGGATGGACCTCGAGATAATCATGCTAAATAAATTAAGCCAGACAGAAAAAGTTGAAAATCACATGCTATCACTTATATGTGGGATATAAACCTAAAAGCAACAAGTGAACAGGACAGACAGAAACTCATGGACATGGACTACAGACTAGTGGTTACCAGAGGGTAAGGAGTTGGGGGAAGGGGGAGGTAGACAGGGTTAAGGGGGTCAAATGTGTGGTGACAGAAGGAAATCTAAGTATGGGAGGTAAACATACAGTGTAAATATACATATATGCTTTACTGTTAAAGTGTACAGCCGAAACTTATTGGATTTTATTAACCAATGTCACCATAAAAACACAATGGAATTAAGTAAAAATCAATTTTAAAAATTTCCCAAACTGAAAGGATGGTCTCTTTAACAAATGATGCTAGAAAACGAGAAATAATTGCAGAACAATAAAATGGGACCCCTATATCACACCACTCACAAAAATTAACTATAAATGGATCAGAGACTTAAATGTAAGACCTGATACCATAAAACATCTAGAAGAAAATGCAGGACAGAAGCTCCTTGACCTTGATCTTGGAAATTATTTTTTGGATATGAAACCAAAACCTCCAACTGACTATAAGATATAATTAAAGCAAAGACTAAAAGGAGTGAGGGACATCACCACATATCTTACAAACATTATGAGAGGATTTTGTAAACAAATTTTTTGGTAATAAATTTGAAAATTCAAATGAAAAGACAAATTTCTTAGAAAATAATTTGCCAAGCTGAAACAAGATAAAATAAGTACTTAGGATAGTACTATGCCAACTAGAGTTAAAATGTTTTTACAAAAAAAATTCCAGGCCCAGAAGGAAGTGTTCATGTACATAGATGGCATAATTTTATACATTAAAAAGTTTGAAAACAATGTATTCACATTGTTTTTGTAACAAACAATCAGAATTAAACTATTAGAATAAAAAATGTATGATGGAAAACATTACACCAATTGTTTAAGGAACAGATAGTGAACAAAATTAAATATACTATTCTAAATAATAAAGAAAATTTCACAACTTATTTTATTTTATAAGTTTGTGATATCTTAGACATCTAAACAAAACAAGATGTTATAAGGGCACAAGCATTTTTATATGCACAGTCATACACAAACAGAAAAAATACAATTAGAACAATCTCATCTCTGAACATAGAAACATAAAATTGAAATAAAATGTAATTCTATTCTAGGCAAATAATAAAAGAATAATAACAACATATTATTCTAGATATGTTAAATGGTGTGGTATGATAATGTATCTTGCTGTAATTTATACTATTAAAGAATTAAAAATAAATAAATGTGATCCTTTTAGCAAATGGTGAAAAAAAATCACTCGATAAAGTTTCATAACCTTTCTTTTAGCTTGACAGAGCTCGTCTACAGGAACCTGTAGCCTACCAACATGATAAATTGCAATAAAATATTTAAAGGTTTCTTGAAGAAAGAAGTTAAGGATGCCCACATTCAAAGAGAATAAACCGACAAGCTGTTATAACTAAAAAATGAGTTCAACCAGGAGTGGAGAAACTTTATTAATGTAGCAGATATCTCTAAATTTTAGAACACCTAGGTGCTTTAAAATTAGCTGAGTTCTCTGTGATGTATTTTTTAAGATAGTTATGTGGTGTTTCAGTATAGGATTTCTCTTTCTTGCTAAGCCATTATTACAATGCCACAGTAAATAAGTTAAAAAAGTTATCTGGTAAAAGAGAAACAAATGACAGGCAGAGAGAGAAAGAGAGAGAAAGAGAGAGACAGAGAGACAGAGACAGAGAGAGACAGAGAGAGACAGAGAGAGACAAAAAGGCAGGAAAGAAATATCTATTTTCCTACATGTTGGTTATTATTGACTAGAAAATTATATTAATAAATTTAATAAGAGGTAAACTATTGTAGCTAGTTATTTAAGGTTTGTGGCCAGAGAGATTCTTTTGAATATGAGAACATCAATAACTATATGAGCAAGCAGGGGATAGAATTTGGAACACTGTGAAAGGAAGACAATATAAAATGGGTTCCTATGATAGGCAGAGCCAGCTTGGACAAAATTATTAAATGTAAATTTTGATGTATGTCTGTTTTCTAACCTCCTCTAAATTTCACTCTAGCTTCTGATGGGTGGAGGCCTGACTCTTTCCACAGATAACACAGCACCTTTCTTCCTCCCAGACACCACGTAGATACATGACACACTGCTCTTCTTGACCTCTGTTCCCCGGTCTTTTTATCCACTCCTTCCTCCAAACAGATTCGCCAACCCTATTCTCAGTTCTGATCTCACTTTTCCAAGGTATAGAAAAGTTCTTTTAGCAACTGCTTCATCAAATGAACACAACAAACAAATAGACATTCATGGACATGGACAATAAACTAGTGGTCACCAGGGGGGAGGAGGGGGCAGGATGAGGGAGGTAGATGGGGATAAAATGGGAGGGGGAAATTTAAATAATTTCTTCAATTAAAAAATAAATAAAAAGAAACTGCTTTATAGTAAGTGTTAATAAATTATGACTATGTAATATGTTTCTACTTTTATTTATTCTTTTCTTGGTTTTGGTAAAACAGAAACTTTATTTCAAAGTATTAGTCTTTAATGGGGTGAAATTTTAGAAACAGTGAAAGAATTATCTAAGTTAACCCTGATGGGAGCTTAAGAAATGAACACAGATTTCTTTTTACCTCATTTTGTTTACATGCATTTGGATAAATAAAAGTGAAATTAATAGATTTATTCAAAGGATAAAGTAGTGAATGAACCCAGCAAAAAACAAAACAAAATGTAACAAAATTAAATGTAATGTTTAAAATTGTACTTTTTTTATCCAAGGTGGGGCTTGGAAGTGAGGAGTGAGGTCTGGTGGTGGTGATGGCTTGAGAGAAAATAAAAGTTATGATGCACAGCTGAGTGGAGAATAAATCAATGACAATCCTTTCATTTAAAAAGCAGGAGACTCGTCTTCTGCTTGGCACAGAGCCTTGTACACATCAATCATGAATATATATGTTGAGTCTTATGTCAAGTAGTTTCCTCTCCTTCTAGTTAGTTTGTTGAAAATGCCAGAGGCCCACACCAACAGATTTGATAGATTTCTGGGGTGGGGCACAGAAGTTAGTGTGACATAGGTGACATAGGGTCACACTGAAAAATAATAGAAAGGTGATTCTTTCTTTGAACAACAGATGGCAGTAAAGTCAAAAGAAAGATAGAATATTTTTTCCAGCCTTTGCCATTGTTAGGAAGCTTCTTCAACCCTTGACCTCTGCATGGACACACTTTTGGATATGAAGAGCTATTTTGAAACATTCCTGGCTCCAAATATAATTCTTATTAAATAGTCATAGTAAATCTTGTTTATTTACCCAATTATATCATATTTATTTTATAATTTAAAATGTTAAGAACTCTTTTTAAAAATACATATTATTTTATCATCCTCTTCTGTGAAGACTGTATTTACTCTGCCCACCCACCTCCTTGGAACTGTTATTGGTCCAGCAGGCATATTAAAATAATGACTTGGGTATATATATATATATATATATATATATATATATATATGCTTCATTATTCTATTAATTCAGTAGCTCTTAAACTTATACAATGTATTCCAATACACACTGAGAAAACAATACTTTTGAGGGATATAAATAAGTTCAGAGATAAATCAGGGCAGAGTCACTGGGAATGAGAATACTAACATAATGCTAGCCTGTCTTTGGAGAATTAAAGATATTTTTCTGCCTAAAGTGACATGAGGGTTGAGACCTAGATTTCCAAAAAAAAGTAAGCCAAACAAAGGAGTTGGAAAGAGAGAGGAGGAAGGAATATTCCCAGCAGACGGAATTCCAATAAGCAAAAAATTTCCAAGTCAAGGGATAGCACAGTGACTTAGGAAAACTTTGGGCAATTTGCTCTGGTTAGAGCAAGGATCTAATGTGGGATATAAAGGAAATTTAGTCAGAATGGTAAAAGGGAAAACGGTAAAAGGTCTCTAATACTAAGCTCAAGACTTTGGAATTACTAAGAAGAAAGTTATTGTAGGGTGTTCAGGAGGCAATTTAAAAGCTCAGTCAGATCCACTGTATTCTTCGGTTTTCACAAAACCATATAAGGTCGTAGAAAAAAATTCTAATATAGATTTCTTAGAGGGTGAAGAAAACTGTCAGAAACATTAAATGATTTCCTCCAACATCATGAAGCTCTGTTAGGCACAGAACTAGAAAGAGAACCACTGCTCTCTCCAAGGCATGGAACAGCATTGCAGCATAACTGTGCTTGGACCCCAAGCCATAAACACCTCCATAATCCACTGATCACCCACTCTGAGTCAATCAAAGACTAAATATTTTACACAAGCATTTACCAAAAACCAATATAGCTCTTAAATCTGCCAGTGAAGGATGTGAATCAAATGTTAGAGAATAGAATGTTTGAGGGAATGCAGAGATTATTGACCTTAAGTTTAGATATATTACCTATTCAGTTGAATCAAGAAAAATTAAATAATCTTCTCTGTTTAGTTTTAAGTTTGGGTATTTTGTGATTGAGAAAGAATTGCATTTAGAAGGACTACATAAAAATGACAGAAAATTAAATATTCCTGTGGATTTAAAACTTTCCCACACCTTGATCTGACCTTATATTCAGATCGAAACATTCTTATTTCATATGCCTAAACAGCTCATATGAAGTTCATATTAATATCCATACTTTATAGCTGAGGAAATTGGGATCCAGAGACATTAAGTGACTTGTTTCTACACAACTAATAAATATCAAGCAGACAAAGCAACTTGTGAGACAAAAAGAGTAAAATGTTATTAAGCCTATGTATATGAATAATATATAAAAATAACAAAAAAAATGTTCTTTATCTTTATAGTGATTTTTAGTTTCTGATTATAAAAGTGATGTATATGCATTATTGAAATTTGAAAAAAAAATGTATTTTTATATTTCGAACAACTAAATATCAAAACTATAATAGAAAAGAAAAATGTTCTAAAGAGAGTGGTAATGAGTGTTTAACCAATCTTCTATCCACAAAGAGTTTCTAAAAATAAAAAAAATGCCCCAATCAATATGGGGAAATAATACGTTAATAGCATATCTAAAGAATCTATAATAAAATCATCACTCTAACACTACAGAATATATCTTTTTGAAAAAAATCTATGGAAAATATTATGTGTTAAAAAAATTCTAAGAGTCATGTTGTCTAAGTTACGATGAGACTTCAAGCTAATATTTAAATAAAACAAGAGTAATCACAGCATTCGAGGTAGAGAATAATGAAAATGAGAACAGGCTTTATGAAGTAGACCAAACCTGTACTTGGAGGAAAATTGGTTTCTTCGAAAGTTCTTCTTAAATTATTATTGTAAAAATAGAAAATGTAAGACACATTCATTTTGAATTAGCGACATTCTACATATCACATGCCTGGAAATATAAGAAAATGATGTTAGGAAAACGATAGAGTTACAATAAATATTTCAATCACATTTGAGTGATGTTTTAGTAGAATTTTTTGATTGCAAGTGACAGAAACTTAGCTCAAAGCCAATAAATAGGATTTTTTATCCAATGAATTTTAGAGAAGCAAATAGACATGATAAGAAATAAAAGAATTTGGGCTATTGATACCTTCAGGGACAGAAGCATGTACTTGGTGCTTCCATCTCTCTCTCTCTGTCTCTCTCTCTCTCTGTCTCTCTGTCTCTCTCTCTCTCTCTCTCTCTCTCTCTCTCTCTCTCACACACACACACACACACACACACACACACACACACACTTTTTATTTCTTCTTGGTTTCATTGCTTTGCATGACTGCAAAACAGCCATGGAAAGCTGTAGATTTTTAAGACTTGAGGATTAGTGACCTGAGAAGTGTAATGGGTTTTTCTCAAAAACTAGTGTTAGAATGAATCAATAGAAGAATTTTTAAAAGTCTCATTTGTATCATTTACCAATTCAAAAATAAAATAATTTTTTGTCCTTCAAACAAAGGTAAGTCCTCATGAAAATTGTGGGGAGCTCATTCTTAAAAGCCCAAACAAAAAGAAGATAAAAATGGGCCTTAAAATGAAGCTATATGATAGAAAATGTATGATTCTGTAATTTAAAGGCAAGTTTCAATCCTCAGCTTGAACTGGAAGGGATGTTATATTGGACAAAAAAAAAAAAAAAAGTACCAAAGGCTTCTCATATATATAGGAGGAATTAAAAACAGACATACAAACAAAAAAATACATATATGTGTGGAGATTATACGTATATATATATGAAATAGGAAACTGAGTTTAATAAATAATGTAATGTAAAAGTGGTCCTTTCTAATAGCTATTTATTAAATGTAATTTAAAAAATGTGAAAAAAACACTCAATGTTTGAAAGAAGTAAATACACCAAAAGGCAGAGAAGAGATCAAAAACAATTATTTTGCAAAATTCTAGAAAGCTTTAAGAAGATGGATAACTATCCATGTGATACCATACACATGCAGAGTTGCCCTAGGCTTCATTTATGAATCTGAGGCTTCAAATAATAACCCAAATTTGATTCTCACCTTTTATCTGCCTCTCTCCTCCCCTCAAACTCATTACAAAATGCGTCTAATTGAACTCACTTAAGTATACCCCAGGGATGTCTCATGCTCATTTACATTGAACCACAAGTCTAGTAAGTTGTCCAGTTGTTTACTGTATAACATTGGCTGTTTCTTTTCTTCTCAAGTCTTTTGTTGTTGAGCACTGTAGGTCCACTGGACTTCATTGTCTTCTAGCAGGGACTAGGGTTTCTCTCTGGACTTCTTCCAGATGCCCCTGCGCCATCAGGAATTGTCTTCTTCAGCCAGAACTCCCAGTAGCTAGGAATCCAGGGTACAAAAAACTCAATGTTTTCTATTTCAAAAGGAGCATTCTTATAAAAGATACCAAAGTGGTGTTGCTCATATCCCAATGCCCTATAGGATTTATGAAATAAAACAGCTCTTTCAATTTTGACTCATAGCCCTTTATTTCACACAGTACTCAGATGTAAATTCAGATGGAATCTGGACAGTGACATAAATTGCAATGACAGGTAATGTGCTTTTCTTAAAAGTGACTCTCCTCTTTGCCAACCAAACAAAGACTTTTGCTTATTTCAGTGGAGGTGAGTTTGCTGTTATTTGCTCCTGTTTCCTTCAGAATGACTGTTTTCTTGGATGCAACACATAGTACAAATTTTCTGCATAGGAGAAACCTGGATTGGGTCTAGGTGGTTGGATTCTTAATTTATTTTTCTATGCACTGGTAGTGATCATGGATCGTCCATGTTAAAAAGAAAAACAAACCAAAGACGGACAAACAAAACTATGTGCAACTAGAGAAGACTGAACCTCCATCAGCTGGACTATCTCTGTTTCCAACCCTTCTCAATTTTAGTGGGGGTACACTATCTTGTTCTCATTGAAAGAATTAACTTAGTCCAATGTTCTCCCAAGTCTCCAAATGAAGCTATCACTTGCAGCCTAAAACAATATAGCCCTAATTTAATTTCATTTTATCTCATGTTGCTCCCTAATTGGTTCATGCATGTCAATCATCTCTCTGACTAGACATGAATCTCAAAAGGCAGGAATCACATTTTACACTATTGTGACCCCCACCAATAAATGCTTATTTCCATTCATATCTAATGTACACGTTGAACCATTCTTTCCTATTTTCAAGGATTAGATACTGAAATCATTAATGTAAAAATCAATTTGTATTAGAAATTTCTCAAATCACATTCCTATTTTATTAGCATGTCATTTTCTGTATATGGTAGAAAAATCCCTGCCTGTTAATTAATTCTGTTTCAAATACTCTCATTATAAAATTTTCAAATCTCATTAACTAAATCAAGCATTAAAAATACAAGGATAATAGAATGAAATGGAAAACTGTTGACATGATTAGATTTGGGTAACTTTCCTCTTTTAGCAAGGGGAAAAATACTGCCTGAGTAAATGACAACTCAAGCATAAGAAATATACTTTATAAAGTATAAGGAGTTCACTTGTCTACATGTTCTTGTAGAATCAAAATTTTCTCAGCCAACTCCATCCTAGCTAGACTTATAGATAGAAGTATAAAAAAGTGGTATATCTTCACAAGGGCATTTTTTATGATGTGCATTTTTAATAGTGATATGCATTTTCAAAAGTGATGTAGAACAAAAATATGCACTACAAAAATACACTTTACTAATTCCAGTTCTCATGTACAATGACCCTCACCTTTATTCAACTGTACTTATTAGAATTTTAAACTCAAGTTTATTGATCTGACCAAGACACCTTTACTTCACTCTTTTGGAAGTATACAGAAAAAAAAAAACAACTCTTAATCAAGTAGCGTAGATTTCTAAAAAGTGTTGGCTTTTCCCTAAGCATTTCTTCTTTCTCTCACTCAGATATTATACTTCCTGGAAGCAGAATAAAAAATAAAAACAAAAACAAAAAAACAAAACATGTGAATAATAAATCATCTAGTTCTGACATATTTAAATTCATTAGAGAATCATAAAATGTCAGAGCTAGAAGCAATCTTTAAATCATTCTAGACCTACCTACTACATAACTGTGAACAATGACGGCATGAAAGTAGAATTACTTGAAATCTGCTGCTAATTGAAGGCAGAATAATCAGTTCCTGACATGCACAATAATATTCTTTTTAACATTCCCTAACAAGTTGTATGTTCAATAAACCATTTAGTTCAGTACTTAATCTGTCCCCCTTTTTTCCTATTTTATGAAATTACATTTCAGAAAATTTCGGCCCCTATCTCTATATGAACATTCATGTGAGTTTCTGTTCCTCCTTCCTGGTGCTTCTGTGAAGGGAACTTGGGTTAGAGAAGGAGCCCTAGGAGATCCAGGCCTTGATTTACTTGGCCACGAAGGTACCTATGAGATTTTGACCAAATCACTGTACTTCTTTGGGTCTTATTGCTTCACCACAAAAAAAGGGGGTTGGTGGGAGGGGAGTATTCTAAATGTGGCCCTAGAATGAGCAGCATTGGCAGTACTTTGGAGCTTGTTAGAAATACAGAATCTCAGGCCCCAGACTACTGAATTGGAACCTGCATTTTAACAAAATGTTCAGGTGATTCATGGACACATTCAAGTTTGAGAAGTGTGGGGGAATTTTAAAAATGTTTTTCCTCTCATTACATGTTATTTATACTTTTGTAGAGAGATGATTCCACCACATCGGTTTATACCATTGAGAAAAGCCACACTACTAGTGATATATAGAGATAGGGAAGATGTTTCCAGGGCCCTTCAAGTCTCAACATCTAATCAGCATCTCTCCCTCCATGTAGTCATGGATTTGAACTAGACCTTTCCCCTACTCTAGTTCTGTTTCTGCCCATATAATAAAATACCACTTTCTGTAAGTTTTGTCTACATAACCTCATCCAGCTGGGACATCCTCCTGCTAGGCCAGCAAAGGGTCACTCACATCATCCCTTCTGAGAATAACACCCCGGGAAGAAGGTAAGTGACTGGGCAAAGGTTACCTAGCAAATGGTGGGTAGAAATGAAAATGGAGGGAGATGGCTTACCACCTGGGGAGGTCCTGAAACCATTAGAGCACTTTGGGCATAATGCTGCTCTCATCTGTATTATGTTTCATGCACACTTCCTGCCCTGCAACCATTGTTGCCACTGTAATTACAGACTCATATTCAGCTGCCTTAAGAATGCTGATGGTTGTAAAAAAGAATACTCACCACAGTGGGTGGGAAGGGCTGGGCAAATTGCAAATCTCCTATTGTGTAAGGATGGAAATCTGTGATTTTCGCTGACTCCCTACCACAAAGAAAGATTTCAGAGGCACAATGTACCCCCATCAACCCTTCTTTGGTTAATGTTGTTATAAAGAGGTTAAACAGGCAGGGGGAGATGCTGCAGCTGCAAGTGGAAAGCAAGTAGAAAACTATTTCTGGATTAAGAAGAACAGACTACATTGGTCAAGATTAATACCTAAAATTAGAAAAATGTTGTCTTAGAGAATTTGATGTGAAGTATATTTTTAAGGAGGTTCTGCTCCCAACAGAACCAAGACTATCTGAAATTAGACCACAAGCAATTTGTTCCTGTGAATCCAGGAGCTGTTATTTAAAGATTTTGTTTTGAATTGGTTTTTGTTTAACGCATATTTTTCTTCTAAGAGGAAACATTAATCCCCAATATAAGAATAAATAAATGGCCTAAAGGGTAAGACACGCCCTCTCCCACCAGACAAGAAGAGCCCTCATTGATCAGTGTCCTTCCAATTGAGCCTGCATAAAGATGGAGATTCAGAAGCTTTCTTAACACAGAAAAGCAGGTAGTAGGAAACAATGGCAGATCAGAGGAAATGTGATGACTTGAAACACATTCTTGGTTTAAAGAAAATTAATTTTTTAAAAGGTAAAGTTTCTGAAATCAGGTAATAACACTTAATTGATTTATGTGGTGCTTTATCCATCTCCCTCACTATATCGCCCCACCTATATTTATTTAAGCCTTTATTAATGCAATAGCTTATTTTATGGAAGGAAGGAAGGAAGGAAGGAAGGAAGGAAGGAAGGAAGGAAGGAAGGAAAGAAGGAAGGAAGGAAAGAAGGAAGGAAGGAAGGAAGGAAGGAAGGAAGGAAGGAAGGAAGGAAAAGAAAGAAACATATCTTCTGTCTCCACATTAATATCTTGGGATCAAGATTTGTCGATGTTATTGTTTGCTTGTTTGTCTGTTTTTAAGACAAAATTCAACTGATATAATGTTTCAAACACTTTGGAAAAGAGTTTGGCAGTTTCTTAGAAAGTTTAGAGTAAATTTACCATGCAACCCAGTGATGCTACCCCGAGACATCTGCCTAAACAAAAATACACGTTCGAACAAAAGCTTTCATGTGGATGTTCGCAGCATTATCATTCTTAATAGTTAAAAAATGATAAACTGCTTTAAAAAAGTGTGGTTCCTTCTCATACAATAGGATACTACTCAGCAATAAAAATTAATGCACTATTGATACATGCTATCACAAGAACAAACTTCAAAAAACATTACATTAAGTGAAAGAAACCAGGCACAAAAACCATACACTGTACAGATTCTTTCATTTGAAATGTACAGAAAAGGCAAATCAACAGATATAGGAAGTAGATTAGTGTTCACCTGGGGCTAAGGTGGGAATGGATATCAACTTTAAATGGGCATGGGGGATCTTATTGAGATGATGAAAGTGTTCTAAAACTGATTACGGTGATGGTTACACAACTTCATAAATTTACTAAAATTCAAATGGGTGATTTTATGATATATAAATTATATATCAATACAGCGGTACAAAACATTTCAACAGACAAGGATAGGGAAGGAAGCACTAAAAGCATTAAATGAGAAGAAAGAATGTGATGAGTAGAAAGAGTTGGGAAATTGTATTGAGGACCATCACCAGCAGTGGGCTGAATTTATTATCTTCCAAAGGGAGCTACTAAAATCAATAGTACCAGCCTTATTTTAAAAGAAGGAATGTACATGTGATAATGCTAATCAACACCTAACATAGGGGAGTGGTGCAATGAGAAATATTCTCTGTTGATCTCTCAAAGCTGCCAGTCATGTACCTTTTTTTTTTTTTTTTAATCAGTCACTCTCAACAAATTTATATTGGGTAACTTTTTTTTTTTTTTGTCTGTTTTTTTCTCATTGATTCTCAAGCATGGAATCAGATTTGTTAAACATTCTTTGGTCTGTAATGCTCTCCTTCCTCTTTTCCATCAATCCATCGCACCAAGACCAGAGATTTCTTACTCACCTGAGGAAATTTTCTTAGAAACAATAAAAAGCTGAGGCATAGACTGGGAAGACACTTGCTCAGAGTCTGAACTCAAGAAGGATATGTCCAAATCAAACCCTGTTACCTACTGACTTATTTTTCTCTACTAACTTAAAACTCACATTCAGGATTTTGAGTTTTAATCTAGAATCAACAAACTTTAAGAGTCTTCAGTAGGAAAATAGCAGAAAGCATTGTAGCTATGTAGAGAATGGATTGGAGAGGGTAGATGTCATCTTGATGACTGGATGAGGAATTCTGATCACTTGTTCTATTGCAGCAGAATAAAGAGCTGACATTAAAGTTGTATTTGGGGTTTTAAAATAAATATGGTTTAAGTTCATTGGATATAAGGAAAGTTTGTGCAAAAGATTAGAATAGTGGTACTATGAAATGAGATAGAAAACATGCATGGAGACCTGGTTGTTAAAAGATTATGTGTCCAAATTTTCATGGGTTGAGTTTGAGATAAACATCTGAGTAGGAGTTCTTGGAAGGCAGTTTGCTAGGTATGTCTAGAAATACAAAGAGAGCTACTAGACTAAAATTTAAGTTTGAGAGCTAACAATACATAAAAAATAATTGAAGTTATGTGATGTCATGGAATATATGAAAGAATCAGGAGAGAGAATATTGTGATGAGATGTTATGACTAAACTTTAAATTAGTCTAAGAAAAAAAAGAGAGAGAGAGAGAGAAAGTGGCCAACTATGCAGAGATAAGAGGTAATATACAAAAAGCAAATACATTTTATACAGTAGAGGTACATTTGGCTCCCCTGCCCTCTTTGGAAGTAGCCAGCTTTCCATTCATTTGCAAATTCATTTCAATTTTCCTGATCTATAATGTGTCTGTTCAGATTCTTCTTTGAATTGGTTATAACATTCTTTTTTTTGTTTCTCTCCTTTAATTGAGTTAAATCAAAACTTTGACAAATGCCATTTTATATATATTTGGAAGTCATAACTTTACCTTTAAAAAAATTGTCCTATAACAAAAGTTAGAAAATTTTATTTCACAACGTCTGAACAATTTATGTCAAAAGGAAATAAAAAATTTCCCTCCAAAATCCTGGGTTTACTATTTTAAAAATGTATCACCACCAATCTCCAAGTCTCCCAGGCTTTAGTCTTTTAACTTTTTTTTTTTTTGAAACTCTGTCACCCTTACACACTCATATTCAATTCTAATTACTCAATTCCAGTGACTATGTCTCTAATGTTATCATCTTTTTAAATTGATACTTTGCATACATCTGAGAAGAGTAAATAGTATCAAAATTTTTGATAAGTATAAAAGTAGAATAAAATCTATCTTTTATAATATAGTTTTCAGGATCTTAATGGCTTGTAATAGTCCCTGGATTGGTTATAAGCAATGTATGGATAATTAAATGTAAAAGAGAATTTAGTAAATCAAAGTAGAGGCTATAGCCACAGAATGAACAGTCTCCAGGAAATCCAACTTTGGAAATAGAATAAAATTAATTAGAAGCTAGGGTTCAACCATCATATTTGGGTACCCCTTGAGTCTTGTTACTCTGCTCAAGATTAAAAGATCTTAGAAAATATTAACCAACTAGGATTAAGTAGTGGCTAGAGGTATAATGCTCCTTGGTTTGCATACAGCGCCAGTAATTTATGTATAATGAGAAATTCTCTGAAGGAAATTAGCATATAGTTGAAACAGGTTAAGAGATACTGGATGACCAAAAATAAAACCTGAAGTCCATTAGAATTATCATACCTATCAAGCACTTAATCTCATTTCTCACCACACTTTCAGTAATTCTAAATTGTATTCAAATTGCTTCTGATACATGATCCTTATTATCTTTTTATTTTTTGCCCATAATATCCACTTTATTTGTAATAAACTTTTCTTAGTGATTTTGGCTAAATTCTATCCATTCTTTAATGTTTATCCTCAGTTCCACATCTTCACTATAAATTTTCATTTGAAATGTTCTTTTAAGCATCATATTATAAATAGCTGCATACAGATACTATCTTTTTTTTTTTTTTTTTTTTTTTTTTGAGTGTAGGCTCCTGGTGCACAGAGATTGGGTCTTCTTCAACCCTTCATTCCCTATAATGTTTAAAATGGATCTGGCTACACTGTACATACACAGCAAATAACTGTCAAATATATGAATATATATTTTGCAATAAGCAAACACATCATTCTACTTAGTAGGAAAGAAATCAAATAAGGGAGTCTCCTCTTTTTGCCTTATATTTAAAAAAATGTTATGTTCTTATTTAATCCATCTGTCCTCCCTTTTAGTGCAAGATATTATGTCCAGCAATTAAGCAGTTAGAGGCAATGAATGAGATGTTTTTCTGTGTTATTAAGAAGCAATCGCCAATAGAAATTAGCTCTTTCCTTCCACTGGAGCCCTCAGCAGCTGCAAAGAGTGACTCACTGAATGGCATGTGACACTGATTATATTATCTGGTGATAAGGGGGTCACAATTAAATAAAACCCTGTGCCAGTGTGTGTGTTGCAGCGCCCAGATGAGCAATCCTCCCCTTTCCCACTGAGCTAATGCAGATCTTGAAATAATGGAAGACAGACTTTTGCCACCCTCTGTCATTCCAACAAGGTTCTGTTGTATAATAGGTGGCAGTAATTCAGTTGTAATTAAACAAGACCTGATATATTATTTCCTAATGAACTCAAGTGAAGTCATCTCCCACTTCTTCCCAGTGCCTCTAATTAGGCAATAAGGACTATATCATGAGCAATAAAGATAACTTTGCTGGGCTAGTGATGAGGGATTACAGAGCACACAGGGAGGCTCCAATGGCTCAGAGTGAGAGGCAGGTAGGCGGCAGTTCTAAATGGAACATCCTCCATTCCACTTGCCATCTGCTCCCAAATTACCTAGGTGGCAAGCACTGATGAGGAACAAATTGAATTGAAGCTAGAACGAGAAGCTCTAAGCCATCAGTCACCAGCCCAGCAATTTAAACCAGAGTTTTATGTGTATGGGTTTTTTACATATTTATTCTGGTGCTTTATTTAATTCTAAGATTTTCTTATCCACTGTCTTGTTGAATCCTTGGGAAACTCAAAGGGATTACAATAGCTGGTTTTTATTTTTCTAGTCTCATGCATGAAGAGATTGGGATCCCCAGCCTTAAAATGACATGAAGAGATTGGGATCTCCAACCTTGAAAAGGTTACAACATTCCCAGCTGTTTACAACTGAATTTTTCCATCTAGTCCATGCCAAAGCTGTTTTGATTATATTTGATTTCCCGTACTATTAATCAATAGAACTGCACTCCTTGTTTCCTCTGTAGATTTTTAGGTGAGAAAAAAAAATGTGGTGATCTAAGGCAGGCATAGACAAACAAGGCCTCCAGTCCTCCACCAGTTTTTGTAATATATGTGAAAAACTAGGCACTGTCTATAGCACACCCTTCTAATGCTGGATTCTATAGGAGCTGTTTTACAACTCTCTAGGTTATAAGTAACTGAGAGCAAGCAAAAATAATTTGTGTCTATAGGCATGCTACTAAATTCTGTTCAGTGGAGGAACAAGCCTCCCTCTTTCCTGTGGAAAACTCATTTTTTCTCCATTCACACATTTGTTTCAATAGTCTTGTTCTATAAATGTGTCTATTCCTTGACTTTTCCTTTGAATTGGTTGTAACATTTGTCTGGTTTTCTCATGTGAGTTTAAAAAAATCTTTACCCATGTTTATTTTGTATCTCTATGAATCATTATTTCACCCCTTTTAAAATGATCCTTTAATAATAAATAAAGATTTAATGGTTTACATATAATGTATGGGTTGTTTCACACTACAGTAGAGTTAAATAATTGCAGTATAGACCATGTGGCCACAAAGTAAAAAAAAAAAAAAAGTTTATTCTCTGACCTTTTATGTAAAAAGTTTGCAAACCCTCATCTAAAATAGAGATATCCAGCCAAGCCCCATGCATCTGAAGGAGCCACTCTTAGGATTTTTTCTACATGTTCAGGTATTAGGAGGGTGGCATAAATAATAACCAGTATAATAATCCCTTACTTTCCCCTAAATTGCTAAAAGAGCTATTTTAGAATATAAGATATAATTTTGGACAAGATGTTAAGAGACTTGCTATGATTAACTGTGGGACATTTAGCAAATTTTCATATTTCTGGGAATTGAGCTTTTTCATATGTAAAATGGTTGTATAATTTTTGGTCTCATTTTAATATATTTTTATATTTATCCTTGAGAGATTACGAAGGCTAATTTTTTTTTCCTGGTTGAAGCTATTTTTTGGAGGCAAATCAGAATAAATCAGATCATTCTGTCATGAAACAGATGGAAACTGTGTTTAGAACCTATTATAAAGTGATCACATTGCTGACAAAATCATCTACTTCCCACCTGCTCCCACCTCAGAATGACTGAGCTGTTAGACGTCAAGTAGAAAGGAAGCAATAATACTGCTGAAAAGGAGTAGCAAAAGGACCTGAGCTGGACTTCAGAGATCCTGGCAAGCAAATTAAAATCGGAGTTTTATTTATTTGCAGAGTATGCCCAAGAAAACGTCACAATCCATCATTTCAGCTATTTATGTGTGTTAAGCAGTGTATATATTGTTACCTTAGCAGCTCAAACTCTGAGGACAGAGAAATTTATTTTGGAACTCCTCTACTTTCACCTTGACTTCTCTCTCCTCAGTTAGCTTCTCCTTTTAAAGTCTCAATACCAAGTGCTCTTATGCTGTATTAATGCCCACAACCATATTTGTCCTCCCTTGAAGTACTTTACTCAGTCCTGTTAAGTACCATCAGTCTCAGCTACAAAATCAAGTTTCCTTTAGCTGGCAGACAAGCAAACATTCATTCATTCATTCAACAATTACTTATTTAATTCATTCTGGTTATTATAACAAAAATACCATAAATTGAGTGGCTTATAAACAATGAACATTTATTTTTCACAGTTCTGGAAGCTAGGAGCTCCAAGATCATAGGAACAGAAGATTCAGTGTCTGGTGAGGATCCACTCCTCAACACTGTAACCTCACAAGGCAGAAGGAGAGAGGAATCACTCTAGGCCTTGTTTATAAGGGCATTATCCAATTCATGAGGGCGTAGTCCTAATGACCTACTCACTTTCCAAAGGCCCCACCTCCAAACACCATCACAATGGTGATTAGGTTCAATATAAAAATTGAGGAGATAAAAACATTCAATGGATAACATTTACTAAATGCACATCATTAGGCATCCAGGATACATAATGTACAAAAAAACCATAGCTCTTGACCTCATGCAGCTTTGAGTCTAATGAGGGATCTAGTCATTATGCAAATAATTTAGTAAAAAAAGGTAAAATTGAAACAATGAAAAATTCTTTGTAGAAATATAAGATTCTGCAAAACCCAGGAGGGAGAAATTTCGCATAGTAAAAAGGTTAGAGAAGGCTTCGCCGAGGAAGGGACTTGACATGCTGAGCCCTGAAAGACCAGTAGGACATTACTAAGTAATGTAGGGAGTGAAGAACTTTCTGGTAAGAACAAAGAACATGTATAAGCAGCACTAAAGAACTAAAGAAAGACATAGGGGCTGAGAAGGAATAAACTGAGGACAATGTTTAAGATGAGTCAAAGATGTGTATTGATTCTGACCATGACAGTGCAAAGCTTTAGAAGTCAACTAAAGAGATTTCTGCTTTATCTAGAATAGTGATGTTATCAAAAGGAAGGTTTTGTTGGATGCAGTGTGGAAAAGAGATTTCAGAAGGCCAGATTGGAGATGATTGATGAGTTGGTCATCCATCATCCATTACAATTAAGGAGGCAAGCGAACTAGCAAACAGTATATGGTGCTCATTATGTGTCAGGCATTATTCTAAGATATTTACCTGACTATACTCATATTCCTCCATTTCACAGATGAGCAAGCTAAATATTGAAAGGTTAAGTAATTTTCCAGATTGTGTCATTAATAAGTAGAGGAGAAGAGGTTCACACATTGACAGTCTCACTCTAAAGTCTATATTCTTAACAACTATGCTTTCATTCCTCTGGAAAATTTGGCAAAACAACTATGGAAGTTGACATTGGAGGGATTTCCTCATTTTAGCAACACTCGCACACATATATACAAAATGTGTGAGTGTGTATACATAAATACATGTTCATGTACATATTCATTTACACTGATATATCGCTTAAATGTTCAATAGAAGAGTTTGAAATTACAGATAGGACCTTCTGGGCTAGGGAAATATGGAAATCAGAGTATGGTTTAAAAAATACATATTGAAAAAGTAGAACAATAGAGAAAGCATGTTTACTGTACCAAAGAGGTCCTTGGGGGTGAATTTCTAATTGTCTTGAGGTAAAACCTCAGAGAGCACTAAACCATTGGGTGTGTAGCACTTAGAAAAATCAATGCCTGTTGCACTCCACCTGGATTACTGTTTATAGTTAATCTACCCTGCGTCTTCATCATGGGACAATGAGAACCAGGTACTTATCGGTTATGAATTAGTTATCAAACTTACTAGTTGGAATAAGTTACTTAACTTCTCTGAACATGAGCTTTCTCTAAAATGTGTCAATAAGACCAAACCAAAATATTGTGGAGCTTCAAAGAGATCACACATTTTAGTTTCTCCCTCATTGCCTATTTTCAGAATTGTCTTTCTTATTGGTTTCATCTCTCCCCTTCTTTTGACACTCCCTTTCTCCTTCTCTTCTATGTTTCATTCATTGCCTCTTTTAGCTAGTTCTAAAAATTTTTACATTGATTAATAAAGAGGAAGCATATATGGATTCCCACAGGTTTTTTCCAATTATCTATTCTATATTTCTATTTTTGTCCAATTATCTATTCTATATTTCTTCTTTCCTATCTATCCACTGACTTACCTATCTATATAACTATTGACTTAAAAATATAAATACAATATGTAAATTCTGATTTTGGTTCTTCAACCAAAATTGACTTATTTTAAAACTAATTATAAGAGCCCTTGAGGCAGACCGAGAGACATACAACATCATGTTTCTTATTTATTTCTCCTCAAAAAGGAAAAAGGAGGTACCCAAAAGTCTTCTGTCCCTTCATTACTGGGAGCACACTTCTTTCAACTAGGTTTTGCTGTTTCACTGAAGATATAATACTTTTCAAAAAGCACTTTCTCAATAGGCCATGCATTTCTTACTACTGAATTTCTTGCTTTACAATTGTGTTAGCCCAAATACAACCTTCTAAGAACAGAATGAGTGTTATAAGCATACTGATGCTAAGTAGGTAGATAGTGCTGTTTTGTTAAGAATTTTTGTTTTGTTTACATAAGCTCTGGCACTTCATCACATTTTACTAATATCAGCATTGGCTGAGGATTGCTACCGGGAAACCCCCTGTCTTCCTGGAGTTTCACCCTTTTACCATGCATTATGAATAATTGAATTAATTATTTAAGATTGAATTTACGTTTTCACCCAGTCAAACACACTGACCCCTTCATAATCATCAGGCAATCTTTAAGAAAGCCTCAGCTGCTGACCTAGCCAAACGATGACCCTTGAGGTTTGAGTTTATTTTAAGAACTAGCCATCATCCACAGGATTGATTTTGAACTGAGGTAAGCTGAGCTGAACCTGAGATCTAACCCTGTTGTCCTGATTTGGGAAATATGCAGAGATTCTCCATAATGTGATGCGAGCTCAAGCATTTGCCTGAAAAAGTAAATTTAAGCCAAGAAAACTTATTGCTGCAACAGTTAGTTTGTACATTTTTTTTAGATTGCTTGCAACAGGATATTAAACTCTGTTCAAACCCAAACATAATGTATTTAGTAAAAAAAAATCACTGATATATTACCCTTGAATTCAGAACATGGGAGGAGATATTTTACTTCCTAAATACAACTCTTCAAGTCATGTTACAAATCAATTCTTAGAAAATGTATTTTCAAATCTCACATCTTATAAAAAAACTTTTAGCTAGAATATACAGAGAACTTTTACTACTTAATAATAAAAAGTCAAATAACCCAATGGGCAAATTATTTGAATACATATTTCTGCAAAGGAGATAGACAATGCCCAATAAGCACATAAAAAGATGCTCAACATCGTCAGCTATGTGGGAAATGCAAAACCACAACAATATACCACTTCGCACCCACTAGATGGCTATAATAAAAAAGATAGATTATAACAATTGTGAGGATATGGAAAAATTAGAACCCTCATTCGTGACCAATGGGAATATAAAATAGTGAGGTCACTTTGGAAAACAGTCTGGCATTTCTTCAAAAGGTTAAACACAGCGTTACCACATGACCGAGTAATTTCATTCCTAGGTATACACCAGAGAGATTAAAAACATATGTTCACATAAAAACTTGTACATGAATGTTCATAGAAAAAGTATGCATAATAGCCAAAAGTAGAAGCAACCCAAATGTTCATGAACTGATAAAAAGATAAACAGAATTTGGTATATCCATGCAATAGAATAATATTAAGCAATAAAAAGAAATGTACCAATACATGCCATAAGGTGACTAAACCTTGAAAACATTATGGTAAGTTAAACAAAATAAAGACTACATATTGTATGATCCTATTTATATGAAATGTCCCAAACAGGCAAATCTATAGAGACAGAAGGTAGATTAGTGGTTGTCTAGGGATATAGATGGTTTAAGGGACAGTAGGCGATGGCTGTTAAGAATGGGGTTTCTTTTGGGGGTGGTAATATTTTAAAATTGATAATGGTGATGTTTGCACAAGTCTGAATAAATACACTAATTCTACATTTCCCAATTCCTCTCTCTCTGTCTCTATCTCTCTCTCTCCCTCCCTCTCACCCTATTTCTATGACACAGGGATTTTACAAAGTGTTTTCAAATGCAAATGTGTTTTTAGATTCTTCTAATCCTTACCTTACTGGTGAGGCCTTTTCTGGGCTCCTTATCTAACATAGCCCTCAAATCCTGTTTCTTATTTCATTTTTCTTTAAATACTTATCCTAGCACATCAAATCTGAGATAATTCATTATAAAATATATTCTGATATCAAAAGGTTTAGATGTGCCTTAGATTTGCCATAAAGTGTATATATATAAATAGTAATTGAATACTCATCGGTAGTATAATTATTAAACCATTTATTTTTGTCTGTTTCCTCCAAATTCACCAGGAACATTGCTAAGTTCATCACTGAAACCTCTATGCCAAGAACAGTGCCTGATATCTAGTAGGTTATCAGTGAATGTTTGTCAGATGAGTAAATGAATGGCCTACGTAAGAAAAGCTTACCATCCTCAATATACTATACTTATCATCCTGTAGGAACAACTGAGAATAGATTATAAGTGAAGGGCAGTAATTTGGCAATATTTATGCTAGAATTTTCCAATAAATTATCTCCCAGTTTGCATAACTACTGGTTAAAGATGTTGGAATAGAAATATAGATCCTGTGATAAAAGTCATATAAACTTTTCTTTATACCACAATCAGTGTAGTGAGTGGATCTTCAGCAAAGGTGAATTGTTAAGTTTGAAGTTAAAGCTCTCCCAGGTAAGTGACTCTTTGGACTCCATGAATCTTATTCTTTTTACTCAGGATGCTTTGTATATATGGAAGGAGATTGTGTTTGTATGTGTGTTTTGGACAATGAATCAAGCTTTGTGACAGATAACTTGTCTTTGTAGGTACTTCTTCAGAGAAACTCATTAGAACTATGATGTTAGAAGTTCAATGGGTGATGCTTCCATTCTCATCTCATCCCTTCTCCAATCACATATGTCCAATGTTAAAAGCAAACACTAAAAAGGGCAAAGATTTTAAATTAAAGCATATAGTGCCAATGGAGAAAGGATGTTTATGAGGAAATTTTGATATTTCTGGTTTTCCTGAAATTCTGCCATATAGGAAAAACTAGTACAGAATATCAATGTTAAGATTGTTTCAATACATAAACTTAACTCTTCTCTCTTTCCTCTTTCTTTGCTGCATTAGAAAAAATGGAATCCAAGCAATTCCTGTTTCCTCTGAAGAACAGAAGACCTAGCCCTCTGTTCTTGAGCTATTTGTTGGCTAATTATTCAGGCCTAGAGTCAGTGGATTCAATAAAATTCACTGAAAAAGCATGCAAGGCAAGAAGTAGTCAGGAAAGGATAAAAGGAAGCAAAGAGTTTAAGAAGTAGAATGAAATGCATTGAAAAGGAAATTGCATAAGAGAATTAAGAGAAAAAAAAGAAGGTGCCACCTGAGGAAGATAGCCAGGAAAGCACAGTGATTGTTCCTAGGAAAGAAATATTGCCTCCAGCCTCCACTTCCCTCTGAACTTCTCATTTTTATGTCCACAAACTATACAGGTGTTTCTCCCACCAATGCCCAATGGAGCTTTCCCTTTGTGAGTGAGGGTCCTTGAACTTTATAAGCTAACTGTCCAGCAACAGTGTGTGTTTTATGCTATAACACTTTCCTTAAACCTTTCTAGTTATCGCACATGGAAAAACATATACTCTATTATAGTCACTCATCTAAGACACATGCAAACTCAAGAAAGGGAATATGGCCCTGAATACCTAGAAGAGTGAGGAAGGGTGAGAGGGTAACAACCTTCTGTACTAGATTTCTCAGCACTGAACTAAAAAGAAAAACTCATCTTCTGAGAAATTTACTGTTAAATAATGACATATTCCCTATAAAAACTATATTTCTTTTGCACAAAATTGGTCTTGAAGCAGAAAGTGGCACAAATACCTGACTAACATTCGATATTTCAACAAGCTATCTGAATTTCATAAAAATTAGGTGTCTGCTAGGACTGCCAGAACAAAATACCACAGACTGAGTGGCTTAAACAATAAAAATTATGTTTTCATAGCTCTGGAAGCCAGAAGTCCAATATCACGTTGTTGGCAGGTTTGGGTCTTTCTGAGGGCCGCTGTCTTTGCCTTGCAGGTGGCTGCCTTCATGCTAAATTCTCACATGATCTTTCTCTGTACACACACATTCCTGGTGTTTCTTTCTGTGTCCAAATTTCCTCTTTTTAAAAGAATAACAATTAGGTTGGATTAGGGTCCACTTTAAAGGCTTCATTTTAACTTAATCATCTCTTTAAAGACCCTCCTATCTCTGTAGTCACATTCTGAGGTACTGGGGATTCAGACATCAACATATGAATTTTTGAGGGACACAATTCAACCTGTAACATTAGGGCTCACAGCTACTATTCATGATGTACTTCAACTGTGAGGTTATGAGATTGGTTTTCTATTTATCTCAAACGTTTTAAAAATACCTCAGATATTTTTCAATTGTATCTTCTTGAATCAAATCTACCCTAAGTCTGAATGAAATTCATCATTTTTAATGAATTTGTATTTATAGTACCTAATTTAACTTTCCTTCCTTTTATATAAAGTTAAAACCCAATCTTTCATTTATAATGAATTGCAGTGTCCAAGGTTAAAAAAAAAATTAAAAGCTACTGAATAATGCCAGAAAACTCAGATTAATTAATCTGGACTTGTTAAACCTGTCAATCTTTTCAATTGTTTTTATCATTTCAGTATGTTGAACATTATATTATCCAAGTTTTAATGAACCTGCAGCAGAAAACAGCTGATAAAGAGACATTAGTGTATCTATATTTCCTTCTTCTTTTAAAACAATGGATTTATTGAAAGAATGAAATTGCTTTTCAACTTTGTCATGGTAGTAATATCTTCTATGATTAAAAACAAGTATTTATGTGTTAGTTTTTGAGCCAATATTTGATTAACAAATATGATAATTTAGAATGGCATAAGTATTTTTAAAATATACAATTTGTTAATAATCCCAGCATTTGTGACTGTGCATAAGACACAGGACATCTCCTAGAGTAGATTATATTAAACACATGATAAACAAAAAATTATGTAGTTAAATGTAACCAATGTTATATGTGCAGATTCAACAAATAATGCAAAAATAATTTAGGAAAGAGAAAAGCTAGATTTAATAAGGAAAAATTTCATGAACAAAGTAGGAATCAAAACTCACATTAAGTAGCTATTTATTTTTAGTGTAATTTTAGGACAAAATGTCAGAAAACATGAGTTCAAACCTCTGCTCTTTTGATTATTATTTATATAACTTCAACCAAGTTTCTCAAAATCTCTGATACTCATTTTACTTTTAAAAAATGGGAAAATAGTAATATCTATCTAATAAACTTGGTCTCTTCTTGAATTATTTCTCTATAATTTAAAAACCCAGAATCCTGTTTGTTTGAGAATATGAGCACACATTTTAGGGAAAATTCTAAACACACTTGAACATTTTTTCCACTATCTTATAAAAGAAAGAAAATAAAATCATTTCTAGTTTTTGTATCTTAAAAAGGTATCAAACACTCTATGGTATAGCAAGATGTTAACAATTCTTAAAACTTAGTATTGGGTACAATAGAGTTCATTATACTATTTCCTCTATTTTTGTTTAAATATAATAAATCAATTTCATTAAAAAGAGCCTTAATATCACCTATTTAATTACCTAATAATATAGAAGTCTATTTGTCCAGTTTTACCATAAAATATTATTCTAAGTAATAAAACTATGGCGACCTCTATGTGTTTTTTACTTCCTATAACCCTGTCTTTGTAAAAGAGACATAATTCAAAACGTTAAAATTTATGTATTTTCTCTGTCTTCTCTATTTAAGTGAGCATTCTCTTTAATATCTGAGAAGTATATACTAAAATTATGGTCTTTATGTGTTGATGACTCATTTACATTTAATTCAACATTGTTCTTATTATATTTTAAGTATTCATGTTTCACTTAAAGTAAATTTTGAAAAATCATGGACTTTCTCAAGACAGTTGCTATGAGAAATGCCTACTTTTGAAAAGTGTGCCTTCCTTTGATTGGGAAGAAATTTTGTTCTATCATCAAGACCCTGAAGCAGCAAGTTAGAAAAAATAAAAATGTAATGCTTTGTATGTGTGTATGTATGTGTGCATGCATGTATGTATACATTTACTATTAAGAGGAATCTTGTATAAGGTCTGCTCTCTACCATTTATTTCTTTGTTCATTCACTGAACACCTCTAAGTTGACAAGCGCTGTTCTAGGCACTGGGACTTAAGAGTGAACAAAAACCACAAAATTCCCTAAGTGTAACATATGCTAAGTAGGAAGAAGGAAGAGAAAATAATTAGATAAATGAATAAATTTAATGCATGTCAGATCATAATAGTGATATGAAGAAAAAAAAGCATAGAAGGAAAAAGTGATTGAGGAGACAGAAAGACTGATTTTAACTCTGATAGTGAGAAAATATCACTGCTGAGGTGACATTTGAGCAGACACCTGAAATATGTGAGGCTGTGAGTCATGTGGACGCCAGCCAGACATCTGGTCCAGGGAACAAAAAGAGCACACGTTTTTGATGGGCCATGGCCTGAGAAAAAAACAGAGAGGAAATGATCATGCCTCAAGCAAGGGCAGGTGGGAAAAAGTGGTAGCAGGACTCAGGATCTGGGGTTCTTCTCCAGATCAGATAGGAAGCTGGTTTTGACCAGAGAGGGATGGCTTATTCCGCTTTAGAGAATGAAGATATTGTGAGGATTTAAGATGCAAAAGAAAGTAGCAGACAGACTATCAACACATAACTAAAGAAAATTGCACTGAGGCATCTGAGGTGACTAGATTGACCGAACAGCTAGGGAGATTTGCAACAGTAGACATGGCTGAAAGTATGTTGGGGTACACTATGCGGCAAATATTACTTTTAGTTACATGTCTTACAATGTAGTCTGTTTTTAGTTAATTCCAAGAGGTAGGGAAACATCCAAAGTTTCAGGATTTGGCTAACTCCTTTTTATCCTTCACTTCTCAGAATACTAACTCCTACTCAAATCTTCTATACCCAAAGCTCAGGGATGTAGATTTCCCAGTTATGTTCTCTCAATACACTTTATATCTTTTTCCTTTATGAAATCTACCATAATTTGTAATTATTTATGTAAGGGTACTACTATTTTGAAATGATTTCCTCCTTTGGTTGGTTAACTGAGTAGCATGTCTCTCTGAGAACCTATATAAAGCATCCATGTCTAGGAGATTTGGTATTTGTAACCAATGAAATATGAAAGGAAATATCAAGATAATTATTCAGCTTCTCACATTAAAAAAATAGTAAAGCAGACAAATGTAAATTGAGAGGGAACAGTCCCAGTGTTCTTAATTTTCCACTTATCATATAAGGGGATAGGCCTGGGAGCTCATCTCACAATGGAGAGCAGACTCCTCCCCAGAGGAAGCTCTGGCACCTGGACCATCAGTATGCATCTGAAGAGTATCTCATAGAAGAAGTAAAGGAAAAGACTGCTCTTTCCCAGCATTAGGGATTGGGGAATGGATAGCAAAATCAGGAATGTGCTGGAGGCTTGCCCCCCTACTCATGTGTGCCTTTGAGAGGAGGCTGTCACAGAGAACCTGGAGAGATGCCACATCCAAGTGAATCTGACAACCTGTCATAACCAAGCAGAGAGAAGGCTTGACATTTATTTCTATAGCTGATTTTATTTCCTCTGTGGCACGAATGTGGAATTTAAAGACAGCTGGCCTCTTGTGGGGTGTGGTATGTTGGGGCAAAGTGCCTACTCATTGGAGGCCAGAAGACAAGATAGATGAAGAAAGAAAGCAAAGGCTCAGGGAATAGTCAGTGAGAATTGAGGAAAGGCAGGATTAGCAAGAGGGGAAGATGGTGAATGCTTTTCTGGAGCACAGCCCTGGGCACAAAAATGGACCATCCTTTACCAGTCATAAATTTTAGCATCAGGGCACAGCAAGGTACAGAGAAGCCAGGAAGACAAGACCAGGACACACCGAGAACCAGCACATGCCCAGGGATTCTTTTCACCCCACTGCCAAAGACATGAGGCTACCCGAACCAAATATTCTTTCTCTTATTCCTGCAGATTCTTGGAAAGAGCATCAAGAGGAGATTATCTGAGAGACGAGCAGTTTTATCCAACAGAGAATACTATTCAAGTTAGTGAATCATAATAAGCTTCAAATTATATTGAACATTTAACTTTTCTCCCAAGACTGTGGGTGGGAGAATGTAGGTAAAAAAATCATTGTAGTTATAGGCAAATTCAAGAAATTACATTGTCTTTTCACACTCACATTGTAGATGAGGGAATTTCACTCTCCCACTACATATGTTTATCTATGTGCTTATCTGTTTAATATCTGTCTTCCCAGAGAAGTTCCATGTGAGGAATGTTGTATTTATTGCAGTATCCATGGTATATAGAATGCACTCAAGAGGCACTGAATTATTTGATGAATGATGAATATGTGGATGAATAATGGAAGAATTCATAAGTTAATGGAAACATGTGAAAGGACCTTTTTACCTTATATTTCTGATACACAAATTCAAGATATTACTAGACTATAGTGGCACCTAAAAAACATAGAGAAGATGGTGACAACACTATCTGCTTTACCGGAGTGTAAAGAAGTGGTTTAGCTACCAGGCACTAGGGAGAAGCCATTTTGTTTTTAAAACCTGTGAGATCTCATGGGCGTCTTTTCAGACCGGGTGAGGCAGCTGAGACATGAAAGGGAAAAATGCCATAGGAGTTGCTATGTTTACCAGCTTTTGTTTCTTGACACTATCATTTTTTAATCCTGTTCTAAAAGAATTAATGACAAAAAATAATGCACAACATTCTCTTTGTCAGGACAATGAGCAAAGGGGCTGGCTGAGCATCTTTACAATTCATCTGAAAATCTTATTATTTCAGGGAGATTTTTTTTTTTTAGTACCAATTCTCTAAAGACATAGTTTCAGCAATTAATTCATGCTTTCTAAATTTAAAGCATACTAATTAGACATCCATCAAGGGAGAAGAGGGGAAAACCTTCTAAGAAACTATGGGCTTCAAATATAGCACACATAAATTAACTCTCCAAAAATCCTCTTCTATAAATATATCATCCCATCATGTATATATTGAGTGGGCCACATGTTTTTTTAATTCTGTCATCTATTTGCCTGGATACACATGTGTTAATTCTAAATATGGATTGTCTTGATACACATATGCTTATATCTATTAGTAAGTTTTCATATAGAAATCATTTTAGGTCTACCCCCATGCCACATGTTATAAAAATTATAGTGAGACAGAAAATAATGTCTCTGTTATCAAGAAATCTGCATTCTTCTGGAGATGGGCTCACATACATGCTGCAAACTAGAGCATAATCATATTCTAATATAGAGCTGTTTCTACAGGAGTGAGGGGACCACGGAGAGTTGAGTAATTGGAGTAAGTTCATATAGGTGGGTCTCAAAGTGAACTTCGAAAGGCAGATTTCTTTGGATGAGGAGAGAGAAGAGGGGCAGACAATTTTGACTATAAGTAAATGAAATTTAGTTTTAAAAAATGTTTTCAAGGAGAGAATAGCATATTATAGTGGATGGGCAGAGCAATAGAATCCAGGAGAACCAGTTTGTAGTTCTGATTTGGCCATGAGTTCACTGTACAGCATCATAAGACATCTCTAGGAATAGAAAAATTGACTAGCAAGACTTTTAAATTTACATAGCAAAAATACAAATAATTTGATATGAAAATCATCAATGTTACACTCTAAGCTGTTAACAGAATAGCTGGAATTCAGATTTACCAAGCCAAAATATCTGTTTGATGACAGAAAGACACCCAACTCCAATGTATTGGTGTTTAATAAATGGAGAGAAACCAAAGGACTGATCATATGACAATTCCAATGCATTGAAAGCCATAAAACTTCCTGTAGCCTCATTGGAATTTAGAGAATTCAAACTAAGTAAGATAGATAGTGCCAAAAGCAATATTTAGTAATGCCTTTGAAGTCTGAATATACTTTGTTGATGTTCAAAACATTGAGTTACTAATAATACTTTACATGTGTATAGCATGTCAAACTTCTCAAAATAATCGCATTAACTTTTAACATTTAGTTTTCTGTGTAAATCACTGTTTTCATTTTATAGGAAAAAACAGACACAAAGACATCAAAGTATATATCTAAATTTAGACAGTGAATTGTAGGAGCCCCCAACCTGAAACCTACATCTCATGTTATATTCTTGCTATAGATCTTTTTTTCCACTGTGGTGGCTCTGGTCCTTCTAGTGTTTTCCATGCTATTTCCATAGCTGTCTTTGCAAATCTTTTTGAGGGATTTCTATCCATGTGGCAGATCCAGTGGTGTTCTGGCAAATAATAACTCTCCAGAAAAAAACAAAGTCAAGTACTGATTTATAGTACTTGCCAATTTCTGTGGTGTAAATACTCTTGTCATGGCTAATTTAAAGCTTACAATGTAGTGTCACTGAAATCACAGTTTAAAGAAAGGCAATGTCAGCTGGCTCCAGTCTCACATCTTGTAACAATTAATTTAGTTCCAGATAAACTAATATAATTCACTCGGGCTGCAAAAATTTTATTATTCTCTTGAAGTTTCATTTGCCCAAATCAGAGTCATAGAATTTAACTGTTTTTAACTTATTATAATACTTTAGCAAAGGCTTCAGAGAAAAAGATAAGAATAATACAACTTGGGGACAGATGGAAACAAGGTGTTTTACTTAAGAGAAAAAAAAGATTTCTTCCTGTGAATGAGTAGCCTGTCTTTCTTTGTCAAATTGTTACATTAGCTCCTTCCACTCCAGCCACTTGACTTGGATGTATACTCAAATCTACAGTCCTAGCCATCTCTAATTCAGTTTCCTCTCCTGAGCTTTTCACATTCATATGAATAAATGCTTTGTGAACACCTCCAGCATGTTCAAAACTAGAGAGAGTAATACTTGATTTCAACCACAATAACTCTTTTTTTTCCTATATTCTCTAATCGATTAAAGAAGAAAACAAGATATAACTTAGACCTCTCGTCCAACTTCACCTTTGCAGCCAACCCATGAACAAATCCTACTAATATCATGATTTATTTTTTTCTTACATTTATGTTTAATTACCATTTTGTAATTTTTGTTTAACTTTTCAGCATGGTGTCTTAGCCAGCTCAGGCTGTTGTAACAAAATACCATAGACTGTGTTGTTTAGAACACAGTCTGGGAAGTCCAAAATCAAGGTCCTGGCCAACTTAATTCCTGATGAGGACCCTATTCCTGGCTTGCAGACTTCTCACTCTGTATTCACATAAAAAGAAAAAAGTGAGAGTTCCAGTTTCTCTTCCTCTTCTTATAAGTACATTAATATCATCATGGGGGTGGGGGATACCCTCATGACCTCATCTAAAACCAATTACCTCTCAAAGGCCCCACCTCTAAAAGCCATCCCACTGGAGGTTAGGGTTTCAACATAGATTAATTTTAGGGACACAAACATTCAAATCTTAACACAGTTTGTCCAAGGCCCTTTTTGCTCTCCAGAATCTTTGCTTACCACTCATGTCTCAGATCTTAAGTAGTGATATCCAACTGGTCTAGTGACTCAATATATATTCATCTTTGTTTCACAGCCTGAAACACACTTCCTACAGTCTTATCTTCTTTGCCTGTATATTTACTTCTTCATCCTTTAATATCTACCTGCAGTGATAAGTTTGTTAGAAAATCTTCCCTGAATCGTATCCTCTCTCAGTGCGTAAGTGTTGTTCCTCTGTATTCTCATTGTACACTTTTCAAATCCATGGCTTAAAATATTACAAAGAATAATAGGTTTCTAGGTGCCCCTCCTTAATATTCCTTAAGTTCTTTAAGACGAACGTATTGTAACGTTAAAGGATAAAGAAATATCTCAGCATACGCATTAAAGTCAAAATGGTTATATCAAAAGCTATAATATAGAAGCAATAACCTTGGAACTGGCAATTCTCCCTAGATTTGATCATGTTTGCAGTTTATTTTGCTTGAGAGTCCTAAAATAGCTCATCTCATTCTCAGTATTTGTATATTAATCTAGAAGGAGAATGAAAAAGAGGCAGCTTTATGAAGCAGAAGCAAATTGTTTTAATCTACCATTTGAGTTTCTACCTCAAACTTTTGCAAAAAACACTGAAGATGACATGGAATTGCAACTTGAAGTGACATATAATATTCCAGAAATTTAAGAAAGAGTGTTCACTTGACTTCTTCCTAGGTTTTTGATTGTCCTGTATGAAGAACCAAACAGGCCTTCCTACTCTTAAGAAGTGGTCTCACTTAGTGGTAAAAAAAGAGAACTGAAGTTATGAAGATAAAAGCTAAAATTCCTTGCCTGCCTCTTTTGAGAAATATAAAACCTTGAGTAAGTCCATTAAACTCTGCAAGACTCAGTTTCCTCATCTGTATATCATAGATAGCAATATCTGCCTCTCAAGCTTGTTATAAGAATCAGTTTAGATAAAGCATGGATATTGGTCAAGTTTTTTGGTTGTGGGCCTCAGAAACTGACTCTAGTTATTATAAGCAATAAAAGGCATAGATTTGAAAAATATGTAAGATACTCATAGCAAACTAACACCTATAGTAGCAGCCTTGAGAAATCATTTCTGAGGCAAACCTTAGAAGGACAAGAAGCAGAAAGCACAGAAATCCCCAGGAACTATGTGATTAAAATGCCCCCACTGTGAGCGGTACACCCAGCACTCCTCTGCCTAGGCCTTCACACAGATAAAATCTAACCTTCACATACGCTTTGTGTTACAGATTTGGTCTCAGGTAGAAAAATCAGATTACCGGTGACCTAACCATGTTTCCTCACCATTTTTCTGAGAGTGGAAGAGAGGTTAAGTACTTATTTTCAGCTTTTATAGTAGTTAGTCAGACTCTCATTCCCACCAATATTAAAAATAGTTGAGGATTTTTCACAAATAGAAAGAAGAGATTAAATTCTATTCAGTGAAAAATGGCAAATGTCCATTATAATTGGTTTGCCTGTTTATCACCTGCAAATACTTTTCCTCCCCTATGCACACAAGATCACTTCCTCCTCCTGTTGCTATCCCTCTTATGGCCAAAAAAAAAAAAAAAAAAAAAAAAATACTCTATACCTCCTCAAACGGATTACAAAATTACGCATTACCACACCCAACTCTTAAATTCAGAATTTGGGGATAAGACATATACATCGTTTTTAATCCTGTCTGACATTTTGTAAAATATTGACTAAAGGATCAATATAACTAATAACCAATAATGTAAAAAATATAGTGACCAAAAATGATAGGTAAGCAGAGCAGAATCACTATGAATAAATAAATGTGAGAATGAAAAAGGGGAACTACAAGGGACAATTCAGTCTTTGTTTCTGCAACTCTATGACAAAATGGCATCACCAGTATTTATAAGACTCCTATTTGTATTGTCCAGATTCACATCTGATGACTCCTTGCTTGTAGCACCTCAGCTGATCAGGAGCAGTTAATCAATGGTGTGACAAAAACCTGTACTTCTGAGAGATATTATCTTGCCTACATTAGGTTGCTGAGTCTTCTATTTGCTTAAACAGAACATTTTCATTAAAGTATAATGCACAGGAGTTCTGCAAATGAATCAAATCTACAAACCAACACTGAGATTGAGAAATAGACTTTTTATTAGCTCACCTTAAGTCTACCTGGAGTTTCCTTCCAGTCATTACTACTCCGTATATGCCCCCACACCTAGCTAGTAACAATGTAGATTAGCTTTACCAGTTACTTCTTTATTAAATTTTGTTACTAGACCCTGTAGTAGGTCCACTAAATTCTATTCATCTTTTCCCTGGCACCATTGTGTTGCAAAAGCTTGTTTTTTTTTTTTTTTTTTTGATAGTCAAAATCAATCACCCTACTTGACATAATGCCCTTCTTTCTCAATCTCTTTATCCAGTTGTATGAGGAATACTAGAGCACATTGGTAAGAGTGAAATATTATACTTGCCAGGTGCAAGTTAACTGCTTCTTCAGGTTTCTATTTATCAGACTAATGACAAAACATTTGTCACCTGATGCTAAGGGCAATGCAATTTTGCTCTTGTAAGAAATCCACTTTTGCTATTGGTGTTTTTCATGTAATACATTGCTATTCTTCAATGCCACATGTGTCTTTTCTATCTGGCCACATGAAGATGTAATGAAGATGTACAGGAATTATCTCCTCTATATCTTATAAGTCTGAACAACTGCATTCAGTTCTGAGATTCCCTTCAGGTGATTTAGGATTTGCTATTTTGGTAGGAATGGAGTTCCAGTGGTTCGTGTTTACCCATTTCTACAAGCGCATACTCCATGTTGTCAACAATTCAGTTTAGTAAGCCTACTAATTATTGTATATAGAAACTAGTGTTCTCAAACCCAGGACCCTAAAATCCTGAGATTTTTGATGATTTAATTCTTTTCTCAAATCTTTTTAGCCTAAGCATCTTGTTAAAGGGTAGGAAAATACTTTAGAGTACAAATTTTGGTGGTGTTACATTGTCTTTTTTTAAGAGTACATAGACCCATCTTCCTTCAAGGAACTCTGAAACTGTGAACTGGTTCAGGTTTGAAAAATAAGTTAGAAGCCTGAAAATTGAAGAGGACCCTAGTGGACTGCTCTTCTGTTTCTAGTAACCCCCTGATAAAATAATAGTCTTTAAATATATGTACATTCTAGACAATTCTAATCATTACCCTCAATTTCTATATTAGTCAGAATTTTCCAGAATAACAGAACCAATATGATACACACACACACACACACACACACACACACACACACACACATATATTGAGAGAGAAAACTACATAGATATATGAGGACATTTATTAGAGGCATTGACTCACACAATTATGGAGGCCAAGAAGTCCCACAGTCTTCCAACTGCAAGCTAGAGAAGTGGGGAAGCTAATGGCGTAAGTCAGTTCCAAGGCCTGAGAAACAGGGGAGCTGATGGTAAGTCCCAGTTTGAATCCAAAGGCAGAGAACCGGGGTGGTAGGAGGTGTTAGTGGCATAAATCTCAGTCCCAGTCTGAATGTCTCAGATCAAATAGAGTATATATGTCTTTTCTCTGCCTTTTGTTCCATTTGAGTTCTTAACAGATTGGCTGATACTAACCCGCATTGGTGAGATCAATCTTCTTTACTCAGTTTACTGGTTTAAATGCTAATCTCTTTCAGGAACACCCTAATAGATATACCTAGAAATAACATTTTACCAACAATCTGAACTTAGGCTAGTCATGTTATCACATAAAATTAACCATCACAAGTAAAAATTTTATAAAAAATATTTTATGTAATTTTATAGTATTTTATACTATTTACTTAAATGACCGAGGATCTTAGGTTTGATTTTTTTTCTTTTTATTTTCATCCAGAAGCAGCTGTCTCATGCTGGAATAATTGAATTCCTCATGCCTCTTCTATTATTCAAGGTGTCAGCATCCAAAGCCTTGTCCTCAATGGACCTTTGATTCCATATGAACGTAACAGATTTTTCAGACAAATCTTTTTATACCACATACTTTGGGATTTCAGATTCTCAAATTGAAATGTTTAATAAAACACCAACTACCTTTAATTCCAGCCAGTCAAGAAAGCAAGTGTTAGGCCCTTCACACTTTCCTTACAATGATATCAATAAGGCTTTCTCAAACTGATTTCTATATCTCTTAGGTTTCTTGGTTGCAAGTGACAGAAATAAATTTGCTTATCTTAAAGGTTGAGAGGAGAATAAATAAAAGAGAAATAAATCAAGTGAAAAGATAATTGGGGCTCATATAATTCAATAAAAATAGAAGACTAAACTTGCATGAAGATCAGAATCTAAGATGATAGCTCTAGCAGACAAGAATAAAAGATGTAGCAACCCTCTTTCAGTGTGAATAATCTGACCAAAATGCTTTTATCCTTTCAGAAGTACATTTTCAGTCTCAAAACACAACCAAAATCACTACTGCTGTAAATAAAGACCAATCGTCTTTCAACTTTGTATTCAAAGCCCTTTGCAAGAGTATCAAAGGGATAAGGCTAAGTCATGTATTCATATTATGTCTGATAAGAGAAAGGACAGAACAGTCTTTTCCTTTTGGCCTCTGTAGAAAGAAATGAAAACACAGAACAGCATAGTTATCAATAATAAGGAGTAGAGATGTATGATAGGCAACTAAACATTACAAAGGACTCCGCAGAAAATGAAAGATAAAGACAATGCCTAGTATATAAGAGGGGCTTATAGTTACTATTGTTGGTTTATTGGTGTACAGAAAACAGGCCACACAGGTTAACTATGCCCAGCAGAAGAACAATTCACTTTTTAACGTGTTGCATGTAACTCTACTTTTCAAGATTTTTCAGGATTATGATCTGGCCTATTTTTCACTATGGTGCAGGAAAGAAATTTATACACTGATGTTTGGATACTGAAGTTCAGCTCTGTTTTAGTTTCATCATTATATATTTAGAAATTATTAATGAGACTAAAAAAGTGACTTCATATAACGTTAATCACTTCTTTACTCCAAACACAGTCACACTGGAGGTTAAAGATGCAAATAAGAATTCTGGGTGGACACAGTTCTGTTCATAGCACCTTCTCTCTACATTTTATGAACTGAGGAAAAGAGGAAAGGGTTCTGGGATTTGAAAGGGAAAGTGGGCAATTAACAGGTACAGGAGAAAGAGCAAACTTTAGTGTTGTGACACCAGAAATGATGGAACAGGAATGAGGGAGTCCAACAGATTTTGTAACTTCCTGTCTCCTACCCTTAGTTTATATTATAATGATAAGTTGTTAGCTCCTTTCCTTTAAGTAGGTTTTTCTATCTGAATTCCTTTAGACAGGTAAGGGAGAGGGTCAAAGTTTCTTTTTGAGTCTTTTGTTTATTAAAAATAACAAGCTTAAAATAATACCCCAAAAAGCATTTTTTGGGGTAGCAAACTCTGATTCCCTTCAAAATTAATAGGGGTGTAAATTACATGACATATCCTCTATAACGATCTTTGCAAGTTTCTGTGAATCTAGAACTGTTTCAAAATAAAAGCCTTTAAAAAGTAAAGGGAGACATAGACAAGGTTGCTAGGGTATGTTCTAATATACATGCCAGTATTCACAGTATAGCATTGAACCCCACTGTTTATTTAAAGACAAGCACACAGTTGCAGGCACAGACTATTAATAGATATCTGTGTCCTCTGTGTGACAGTCTGCTGGAAGGTGATAAGGGTAAAAGTTAATTAAAAGCCCTGAAACTAGACAAAGGAAGTCTTTACCTTAGCAATTTTTAACTAGGACAAGAATGCCTAGTTCCTGGGACCCTTAACTGCATCCTGTCTGTCCTGAAACTTGTGACAATGAGCTCATATACTAAGAGCACAACATTCCAGGATACAAATAACAAGACCATCTGTAAGGCCGTGTTTAAAACTAGCAAGTTCCCTGGCTACATTTATCTTTATAATGACTAACTCCTGCTAGTTTTGTGAAGGACTAACCTAAGGCCGTGTTTAAAACTAGCAAGTTCCCTGGCTACATTTATCTTTATAATGACTAACTCCTGCTAGTTTTGTGAAGGACTAACCTCTGTTTTTTTAACTTACTTTGTTCCAGAATGCAGTAGTGGGGGAGGCTTTATAAACTGCCTCCCCTAAGAACCTGGAACTGGTTCCTTCTAACCCTGCGTAGTAGAGGGTCAGTCGCCGGCCGGCTAATAAAGACTCATAATTAATCTCAATTGGTTTCATGGGTTTTGGTTGCACCACAACACTCTGCACATGCATCTGTGCAAAACTTGGCAGCTTGAAGGCAGTTTCTTATGAAATGAATCATAACCTTGCCATATGATCAGCAATTGTGTTCCTAATTATTTATCTAAATGAGTTGAAAACATATATGTGTACAAAGACTCGAACACAAATGTTTATAGCAGCTTAAATAGTAAATGCCAAAACTTGAAAGTGAATAAAATGTCTGTTATAGGCTGAATTGTGTTCCCCTAAAATTGATATTTTGAAGCCCTAACCAGTAATGGGTCAGAATGTGACTATATTTGGAGATAGGACTTTTAAATAGGTTATAAGTTAAAAAGAGGCCTTTAGGTGGGCCCTAATCCAATCTGAACAATGTCCTTACAAAGGGATAAAAGACACAAAGGGATAACAGGAATGTGCATGCACAGAGAAAAACCATGTGAGGACAGTAAGAAGCTGGTCGGCCATTTGCAAGCTGAAGAGAGAGGCAATAGTAAAACTGAAACCAGGCGACTGATTTTGAACTTCTGTCCCCCAGAGCTTGAGTCACCCAGTCTGTAATATTTATTATAGCAACACTAATAAACTAATACAATGTCTTTCAATAGATGTAAGGATAAAGGTTATACATTCATACAATGAAGCATAAATTAATGCTAAAAAGAAATGAGTTATCAAGCCATGAGAAGACATGGATGAAAATCAAATAAATATTGCTAAGTGGAAGAAGACAATCTGAAAAGGCTACATACTGTATGATGTACATGTACCATATATGACATTATCACAAAGGCAAAGCTAAAGAGACAGCAGGGAGATCGGAGGTTGTCAGGGGTTCACAGGGAGGGTAGGGAGAGAGAAGTGGAGCACAGTGTTTTTTTAGGGCAGTGAAGCTATTTGTATGATTTCATAATACTTAGTACATGTCATAACATATGCCAATAACATATTTTTTGAATGAACAACAAAAAGAATGAACCTTAATGTAAACTGTAGACTTTAAGTAATAATGATATATTGATATTGGGTCAGTGATTGTAACAATTGTACCGCTCTAACACAAGATGTTAATAATAGGGAAAATGGAGAACTCTGTATTTTCTGTTTAACTTTTCTGTAAACCTAAAACTGCTAAAAAAATTAAGTGTATTAATTAAAAAAATAAATTATCTTCTCCAAAGTACACTTAATAACACATGGCTATTTATTGTATGATGAATGAATAAATTTAAAATATATAAAATGTATAAGGTAAAACAGAATGGTTTTTACTAGGAAGAATAAACATATAATAGTCTGCTTAAAATTAAATATTATTTCAGCATCTCATACTAATTACTTGAGTAAGTCTCTACAATAATTTTTAAGGCATCTGTCCTTTTAAAGATGTTCATTTTTGTTGCTCACTTTGCTTTCTTTTTTTTGTGATGAAGAAAAGAGGATATATACCTTTCTATAGAAACTTGTCATCATCACCTTTCCCACAAATTTGACACCTTGATCAAGATGCCAAGTGCTCCTTGAATATTTCTCATTTCTTTCTTTCCAATTCTTCTCCACTGAATGCCATGAGACATTCTCTTTAAGCTTGATCCTCTTTTCTTCTCCCTTTTCTCATCTTTTTATCCTTGTCATCTCTAAAACACTTTTCAACAAGACCAATAATTTTTTTTACTAGGATATGATTTATATTTAAGTAAACAGGGATAAGAATATAAGTAAAAATTCCTTGGAGAAAAAGGTCCTGGAATGACTGTCTCTCTGATGGTTATCAAAGTATCTCCAGACAGCAAAGAGGAAAATAAGCCTTTGACTAAGTCTTGGGAGAAAGGCCCTAGAGATAAAATGTGCTCTTTTCACAATTTTATCCACTGTTCAAAAGAATAGAATATACACATACATAGACCCACATAAACATGAATAAGCAATGTGTGCATACATAATCACTTTTCAATTTATGAGACTATATTAGAATCTTAATTTTACTATTTAAGATTATTTAAAATGTTATATCTCCTATGACATTTTAGAAATTTATTTTCTATTTAATTATGCAGAAATTCCAATACATCAAAGCTTTTTCCCTGGGTCATTAACAACAGAAATTTAGTAAATCAGTTAACATTGGAGCAAGTATCTTTTTGATTAAACTGAAATTATCAGCTTAATTAATTTAGTAAGTAAAGAGTGTGCACGTTATTCATTTCTGGCTGAGAAATTTGGCAGAAAATATGTGTATTAGAAGCAGCCTATGACTAATATTAATAATGAGACAGTGACTCTGCCTTTATTAAATTTTATGATAAATGGAAATCACTCAGGATAATGTAGGAGGGGTGACCACAGTGTAGTCATGTTATTACTGGTAGAAATTCAGAAGAGCATTAAGTGTAATATATTAATCTAGCATATTCTTGAATAGTGGTCATAGGTTATCTAAATCTAGGCATAACTCTCCAATTCCTCTTCATCATCACTGCTCACTCTTGCCAGATAGGAAGATCAAGCAATAAAGAGATGATGTTAATTTCCTAGGGCTGGGAATTAATAAATATATGATCATTAGTAGTGAGATCAATCCTATGTACTGAAGGGTTTAGTGAGTTGATTGCAGTGCCTCATTTGCATGTGAGGATACAAAAAGATGATCTAGAGTTTAAGTCACTTAAAATACATGTGGCAGTAGTATATATATTGGTTAGGGATAGGAAAAAAAAAAAACAGGGATTAAAGATAGTCAATGCCTTACTGAACTCTAAAATAAAATTCCAGGAAGAATAATTCTGAACAAAAGTAGAAATAATATCCAGAGAAGTCAAAATATCAGTCTGGCATCAGAATGAGTGGGGGAAGTTTTAGAAAACTGACCAACTGAAGGAGAGTAAGAACTCTAGATCTAAACATAAAGAACTTCATGTATCTTTACATAACTTCTAAAGGAATGCAGGCATAATTTATTTTTACCAGTACTACTGGAACATTTTTACTCAAAATAACTTTTTGTGCATCAACTACCACTCTATTTTACTCTGATTACTGATCACTTTTCCATAGCCAAAACGTTAAGCTATCCAACAGTTTAAGAATGGCTTCCCCATTGATTTTGTCCTTCCATGTAAAATTTGGTTTAGACACATGATACTTTGAGATTAACTAAAAAAAAAATTACCTATCCTTCCAAAACTGTTTTTCTTCTAATAAACTTAATCAGTAGGTAAACTATAAAATCTGTATATTATTAAATTCTATGGCTTTCTTAATTTATAATCTATATAAAATCAAACTAAATTCATTTACTCAATCATATATTTATGCTTTAAATCTAAAATTTTCTTCACATTTTTTCAGTAAAAAAGTTAATTTTAATTTTAGAAGTAACATTTTCAATTTAAATATTTTCCCATTATTTCTGTTTATAATTTGTTTTATGTGGGGTGGAAGATGAACAGTTTTTCTTCTGTATTTCACTAAAGAATAATTATGTAACATTCATTCTTTGTTCTACACAATGCAATATTTAAAAATCATTAAAAAACTGGATTTCTCTCTGAAATTATTTTAATTATGTCTAAAGACATTTTTCCTTTAGTACATTCCTGCTAGTGGCAGAAACTCTTAGTTTATTGAATTGTGACAGTTTCTTTTTCTTTTTACTTTTAGTATTAAGGAATTTTTTATAGTGCATAGAATTCTAGTTTATCATTTCCTTAAGGGTCTTTTAAAAGGATATTTCATTGTCTTCTGATTTAAACTGCTTCTTTAAATGAATCAGCTGTAAGTCTAATTGTTGTTCCTTTCAAAAAATAAACTATTTATAATTTTTCTGTTTTTAATATTTTTTTTCTTTCCCTTCCTTCCATCGATTCCTCCCTTCTTTCATCTTTCTTTCATTTTCTTTCTTTTTTTCCAGCCATTGTCTCTTCAAGGTTTGCTTTAGCCCTGCCTTTTTTTCCCCACTCTTTCTGGAACTCTAAACTCATATAACTGTATCATCTATGCCATTCTCTTATTGTCTGTTACCTTCTTTTAGTCTCTTTATATTTCCTACTGTTTTCTTTTTCCCTTTTATTCTGACCTGCCTTCAAATTTCCTAACAGCCTTTCAGCTGTAATTTATTAGATATTTCCAGTTAGTTTATAATTTCAGTTTTTATGTTTTTCAGTTAGGTAATTTCTATTTAGTTCTTATATTTTCTAGTTTTCTACCAAAATCTATCTTGTCTTTTATCTAATTAAATGCATATGCATCTGTTAACTACATTTGTTACTTTGTTTTAAATTGTTTCTTGTTTTTTCACGAGTCTGGTTATTTTCTTGTGTAGTAGATAGCATATTTGAAAACAATGCAGAAATAAAAATATGGAAATATATTAAAATATCATGATGTTACCTTACTCCAGAAAAGATGTTTTTTTGTTTTAGGTAAGAAGCCAAATGCACCATGTTACAATTTTATAGATTGCAAAATGATTCAGAGCTGGTCTTTGGTCCTTGGATAGCAATGCACTTCTGGTTTATACTTTTTTTATACTCTTTAAGATCTGGACACAAAATGTTGTGTTTTTATCAAGGCTTGTTCTCTTTGGCAGGCCATATGACTTTCTTTTGTCACCCGAACTCTAAAAAGTTTCTAAAAGCTCTAATAATCATCTTTGCCTTTTAACCAAATCTTCAAGGTTTAGTAGAATGCTTCTAGCGAAAAAGTAACCCCAAATGTTAAGTTTTCTTCTCAGTATCACATTCTTTTGGATATTAACTTCTAGTCATCATTGTATTGTCTTTATTTGATAACTTCAATAAAATTTATTTAATATTTTGAATAGATTTCCTACTTGATATCATTGGGAGTTTTGGGGTTAATAACCTTATTCTTTGTTACCAGAAGTATGCAATCTGGATATTCTATACTTCTTTTTATTTTTATTCTCCTAACCAATGTCAAATTGATTTTATTATGGTGACTTTACTAATATCCAGGATAGTAAAACTTCCCTTGGAATTCTTATTTTTAATATAATGTAGGCTATTATTTGGCATTTATTTTTTCATATAAGTTTTAGGAAAATTTAATTCAGTTTTTAAAACTTGTTAGTATTCAGAGTAAGTGCAATAAAAGAAATAAATAGTACAAATATTGCTATACATAAGTAACTATATTTAAGTTTAAAATTATATACTTGTAAAGCTTGATGATTTAAAAAACTATTAGAATTTCTAAGGTTAATGTTATTGGATATGATATAAATGTACAAAAATTAATAATTTATTGTTATCTTAGTGCAAAGTACCCATCTAGAAATCAAATTTCAAAAAAGAATAAAAATCCATTTAGAAGTAGCTACAAAAACTATAAAATCCTTAAGAATATATTAAGAACGAAAAATACGGGATCCATGTGAAGAAAACATAAGGCTTTATTAAAAGACATCAAATAATCTTTAAAAATGGTGTTAATGAACAAATATAACATTCTTAGATGAACTCTGTCAATTGTAAGGATATTAACCTTTTGCCTATCAAAATTGCTGCAACTATTTTTAGAATGTTTTTTATTCAGTTTATCACTTTACATCATTGTGTAATACAGCATTATTTAAATTAAAATTTTTGATGTAGTCTAACCAGTCTAATCTCAAACTATGGTGCCATTTATCTTTCCAGTCCTCTTGCCTGACTTTCAGATACTGTTATAAGTTTGTCTTAAAACAAAGGCCTTTGGCACATTTATTTAATTTTTCATTTTTATTTTAACTAGTCAAGTGATACTTATCCTTCACATATCATCATAATGTTCATTATATCAGAAAATATTTTCCTCTAGGAAAGAGAGAGAGCTAGAGTGAACAAAAAGATAAAGATCAGTTTAATTCAATAGCAAGGAGACAGACACGCAAAGTAAATGGGCCATTGATTTCTAACAAGACACAGAATAAGTGATGCTGGAGTGTGTATTATTGTGCATGAATAGTTACCTCTTAGTGGTTTCCTGTAAGTAAACATGAATTTCAAGATGAAAGCTAGAAGAAAGGTAAGCGTTTCTTCTAGTTGAAGGGTAGTAGAGCATGCCACTCACTGCAAAATATGCAACTATGGTATATTGATTACTTTAAACTGCAGGCACTTGAAAAACAGCAAATGTAGGAAGAGGCTTTCACTGAAATCCCATCATCTGCCTAAAGATAGGTCCTCAAAAAGGAACTCAATTGTCATAAATCCCCTCTCCAGAAGTTAGATCATTCAGGGAAGAAGACTGGGTATCACAACAAAAGACAAGACTAGAAGTTGTAATATCATACCCAGGCAAACTTTCTCACAAACTATCATATTTCCCATTTTTCTTCTAAGAGCCCATTCATTTTTTTCTAGTAATTATTTAGTCTCCTTGATGACACTTAATTCCTTTCTCCCCTTTCCTTATTAAGGTGATATTTAAGTCTGAATTGTAAGCCACCTCAGGTAGATACTCATTTTATCCTGGGTGCACATGAGGTACACATATTAATAAACTTCTGTTTATTCTCCTGTTGATCTGTCTTTTATTACAGGAGTCTCAGCTAAAAACTCAGACAGGTAGAGGAAAATTTATTTTTCCTTGCCTGCACCACCCAACTGTCTAATCTGTGTAAATTTAAATGTAGCCAAAGTCACAGCAAATAATAGCTAACACTTATCAATGCCAGTGCCTATGTATAAAATTCATTCAATCTTTATAATAGTCTTATTAATTTTGCATTATTATCACCATAATGCAAGCAAGAAAATTAGAAGTAGAACAGATGCTCTAAATACTGCGGCTGGTAAGTAGCAAAGATGAAAGGCAAATCCAGATCATTTTGTTTTATGTTATTTATTACTCTGACTTAATCTTTTCTGCCAAATTCTTCTCCCTTTGCTGATCTCCAGTATATGTGACATTGGACACTTCAATTATTAATGTTCTTAAATATAAAGTACATATAGCCAATTACACTTCAAAAATGTCTAGAAATTTTTTTATTGTCACATATTTGAAGGACTGAGAAATAGAAGATTCAGCTTGTTTCTCCAGCACTTAAAAGTCTTAGACATTACACAAGGCTGTATGTGTAAGAGTATATAAAATATTAATTGAATTAAGATGCATAATCAATTGCCAACATGTTTTCTATTAAATGTAGTTGTCTATGAAATAATTAATAGCAGAAATGTATAAATACTTGTTTGTAATTATTCATATAATTAACACATTTAATCCTCATGCCAATCCTAATAGGCAGTCACCAATGTTACCTCATTTTACAGCTGAGAAAACTGAGACACAGAAAGTAAACTTTCCCTGACTCACATAGCTCATATGCAATTTTACTCATAAGCAATCAAACTCCAGACTTTGTGCTCTTAACACTACATTCTGCCTGGCAGTGTGGGGAGACCAAAGTGTGCTGGAGTAGTTAGCAAATTAGAATCACTCTCATCCCATTGTCACCTCTCAGTGCCCAGATCAAATCTTGGAGGCAAAGTCTTCACTCGTTTAAGATGTATTGAGGATAGAATAAACAAGTGGTCAATCCTTGCTCAATCCTCTGCAGCCTTTCTGAGACCATATATAATACTTAGCCTCTGCATACCACAGCTTTCACATCCGTAAAATGGGGATAAAAACAATACTTATTTCCCTGGATTGTTTTAACTAAGAGAAGGGTCTCTGGACAGAGTACATTTGTATTTTACCAGTCACTGTTATGACCCTCTAGATACAGTTTTCACAAAATAAATGTGTAGAATGAAAGAGAATTTTCATGGAGAAGGAATTTACACAGATCCTTGAATAAAAGAAAGGTCTTAGATTTGTAATTGAACTAATTCTTCGTGATCTCACCTAATTTTTGTTGCAAAATAAAAAACATCACTTAGTTCTGAGAAGAAAAAACATGAAAGGACCTTAAAAATAATCTCAAAATTAGAACCTTCTGTATTTGCAAAGATCCCTTCCCTCAGCCTGCATTGCATTTAAATGGCCCAGAAAAATAACTATTATCCCACCAGCACTCACCATGTTATTTGCTTTCTGCCACTTTATTGATTTACCTTTAATGCATAATTATCCAGTGTGTTTAACATTACTAATTCAGGGCCCCTTAACTTCCCACTGAATGAAGACTCTCTCATTATTCTCCCCCAAGCTATTCCTCTCCTTCTTTTTCTGATTTCCTTAGTCTTGGTTACGCTAAATTAGAATTTTAGAGTCTGTCATTTGTTAATGTAAATGAACTGTTCCTGTTCAAATTTCTCAGGCGTCAAACACTCATTTGTTATTGCGGCCACTACCAAGCACCAGTGTGTTTTGTGTGTTAATGATGAAAACATCATTCTCTACTTGCCAACTTAAATGGGACATTGAAGGATGACAGGACTTAATGGATTATGGCTGAGGAAGACACCCAGGCATCTGGATAAGGATGGGGAGAGACAGATGAAATGAATTAAAACCATAATAACAACAGCCAAACAACAACAACAACAACAACAACAACAACAAAACCTACAATGCATAGGGGCTAGGGATCCAGAAGCACAGGGAAAATGCCCACTGAGTAATGTTCCTTGGGTGGCCCCTAACCACAAAGAATTTGTTGGCAGCAAGATAACATTAACAATTTTACTAAACTCTGAAAGCATGAGAAAGGTCAAAGAACTCAAATATCCCAGTTCTCCTATCCCCTATTTTTTTTGTTTTTGCCAGTTTGACCACTTCTCATTCAGTGAAAGCATCAAGCTGGTATGTTATGTATTTGAATCTATAAAGACATAATATGCTTCTGTCATGGGCTTCAACCCTGATTACGTTTGATTCTTTCTAGAGGAATTTTCATTTTAATTGGAATATAACCAAAATCTTTGTCAAACTGAAAGGAATGTAGCAGTAATGGTGAGAATTAAGGCTGTTGTATGTGTGTGGCTTTGTTAAATGACACAAGAAAAAAAGAAGGTGTTATTTTAAAGGACATTTAGAATATAAGCCTGCTGACAATTTATCTCATAATAAATAAGCAATTATCCACATAATCTTCAAGATTTTTGGGTAGAGATGACACAGAAGAATTAAAATACTTCTATGTCTGTAATAGAAAGTTAAAAAAAGGAGATTCTTTTGTTTCAATTTTGCCTAATTTTAAGAAGACATTTTTAATCTATGAAATTGTGTTATATATATACACCTAGTCATTTCTCCTCATGTTTAAGTATTCAAAATTGCTATTTTTACACATGAAAAATCTGAAAGAAAAGTGAATAACAAATAACTACTTTTAAAATACAGTCTCTGAGACCAGCTTGAACCACACAAAGGTTTATAGAGCCTATGCCTGTGTTCTAACCTATGATTCTCCTTATGACCTTCCACACTTGATACTGCCATCACTTGCAAAATTTTTAATCTTTTTAGTAAACCTAGTTAAATCTTTTCTTTCCTTCTTTTTTTGGAGAAAGACCATCTCCCTGAGAAACTTAGATAATTACCTTGAAACTGATGACTCAGGTCTTCTGGCTATTGTTAAGGATCATTTAAACTCAACATTCTCCTTGGCTCATTATAGGGCAGGAATGGCTTTAGGTCAAATCAGGGCCCTCAGAGTCCCAGAATGGAAGGGACCTTTAACCGAAGTTTTTTTCTTTCTTTTAATAAATATATTTACCAAGCCTGATTTCCTTTACCTACTTGATAGGCAAATCAATAACAGAAATGTAACTAGATATATGATTCAAATAACAAGTTTGTATTTTCATTTTTTCTTATCTAGGGACTAAGGTGCAGCACTTCAGCAGGAAACCCAAGACCTCACCCTGACTAAAGCAGAAGGGGAAAGAGCTCCATGAAACCCCAATAGGTAAGGACTACGACCTTCCTAAGAAGGAAACAAATACAGAAGAAGAGACCTCCTGTTCCTCAACATCCATACTAATATTAAGGGGGTTCATGGCTCTTAGAAAAAGTTAAGTATGAGAGTTAGATAGGGAGTTTCTGTCTGCCTGCAAAAAAGTGAGGTCATCCTATTATGGAAAGAGTCCACCTCAGTGCGCCCATAATTAAGCAAGCCAGAAGCCATTTTGGCTAAAAGTAACTCAAACAAGGCAGCAAGCAGATAATTAGATACTAGTTTTAGCCAGTCACACACCTGTGAAAAGAAGACCCTAGGACCTTCGACTCACCTGCGCCTTATTGTATGTACCATCATGATATGCATATGCCTGGAAGTTCATTAATATCATTACAACAGACTGAATTCTGGGAATGAACATGCACAGAAAGCAAACGATGTGTCACTGAGTTCTGTCAGTCTTAGTTATCAGTCAAAAAAGCCCACAGCTCTAGGAAAAGAAACCACCCACAGCAAATAGGGATAAAAACCCCAATGGCTTTGTTACCGGGCTTTTGAGCCACACTTCTCTTGTTCAGGCCCTCATCCACATCTGGAAGTGTACTCTTTCTTCTAATAAAGCTATTCTTTTCTGCTGTATTTCAGTGTCTTTGCTCAATTCTTTGTTAGAAACTTCAAGAATCTGTACAACGCATCAAGAGAGGACCCCCACTCTCCAGTAACACTTTTAGACAGCTTAACACAAAACAGAAGCACAAAAGTAGGCTACAAGGGTTGAAAAGATAACCTGTTCTTCCAAAAGCAACAATCGGTGGGAAGTAATAACAAAACTAGGGTAACAAACTGAGACTAAAGAGCAGGGAAACTCAAAGCAGTGCTGAGTTTAGATTTGGAGCTGACTTACCACATTGGTGTGGACCCACAAGGTCATGAGCAGTGAGGCACAAGGGGCCTTTGTGGATACCTCATGTGGTTGAAGGCTGAGGTCTGTGTTGATGGGAGTGCAGACTATGTCTCAGTAGAGCCTCCAAGAAAAACTATGGAAATAAAAAACCATCCAAATGAGAATAATCAGAGGCAATTTACTCAGAACTTGTGAGAGCAAAGGCATCAATTTATCACTTGCCTTTGGTGGAGACACTCAAAGATAGGCAGGGAAGTGGGAAAAATTTGTGATAAAAATTTGTGAAATGCTCTAGAGATGATTGCTTTGGGGAAGCTAGAGATACAGTGTCCTCTGTGATTGGTTTGGGGAGATTAATTGGCTTTCTCTGGTTGCTCCTGAGTTGAGACCAGGGGTAAGCATCAAGAAAATAGAAAAACTGGCAGTCATTGACAAAATTCTGGGCCAATTGCTACAGTTCATGGTTTTGTCTTCCTGGCTGGTTTGCTGTAGAGGTTGTGAGTCACTTTTATTATTGTATATGGGCTGGCCATTTATATATTCAGAATAGCCTCAGAATTGTCAGGTAACTCCCATATTAATGTGTTTGACAATATTGAACTTTACTCAAGTCCTGTGATCCTGAAATATAATCAAGGTTGAAAAAAATTACCCCAACTTTGTGTTCCAGACACAGTTTAAACAAAGAACTATTCTTTCCACATGACTGAGATAAGATTTATGAATTCTCCCCTTTTTTACTCATGAAAGTCAAAGACTCCAAATTCTTATTTTTTACCTCATAATGATTAGCTGAATTATGTGTGCAAACCAATCAATTAGGACAAAATCCCTGCTACCTAAATTTGACCAAACTTTGGTCCAGTTTTCTCCCTCTCCCAAAAGCCTGAAATTCACCTATCCTGACTCTAATCCAGCAGCCAAGCGTAAACTGACTTCGAGGTACATTTCTTGAACAATTGTGAATCACTCTTTTGTTACCAGAGACTGGGGGTCCTTTCCTGGCATGTCATTTAAGTTCTTGATGCCTCGAAAGAAGAATTGAGCAGGACACCAAAATACAGCAAAAAAGCTTTATTAAAAGGGAAAGTACACTTCCAGACATAGATGTAGACCTGAGTAAGGGAAATGTGCCTCAAAAGGCCTGGTAACAAAGCCTTTGGGGTTTTTATCCCTACTTGCTGTGTGTGGTTACTCTTCCTAGAGGGATGGGCTTCCTTGATTGACAATTAAGATTGATAGAACTCAGTGATTTATCAATTGCTTTCTGTGCATGTTCATTCCCAGAATTCAGTCTGTTATAATGATATTAATGAGCTTCTGGGCATATGCGTCATATTATAATGATGGTATAATGAGGCGCAGGTGAGTTGAATGAAGGTCCTTGGAGTCTTCATTGAGCAGGTGCCAGTGTCTGGCTTAATCTGGTACCTAATTCTCTGCTTACTTGTTTCTTTATGTGAGTTACTTTTAGGTTAAATGCCTTCTGGCTTGCTTGATTGTGGGAGGATTCAGGCAGACCCCCTTCTAGGATAGGATGACCTCAGTGTCTGCAGGCAGACCCAAAAGCCCCTAATTTTCCTGCCTAATTCTTTTCTAAGAGCCATGAATCCCCTTATTATTAGCATGGATGTTGAGAGATAGGAGGCCTCTTCTTTATCTGCTTTCTGCTGAGAAGGGTTATAGTCCCTGCCTATTGGGGTTTCATGGAGATTTTTCCCTTTCTGCCTTAGGGTGTGTGGTCTTGGGTTTCCTGCTGAAGTGCCACCTCAGTCCCTAGACAAGGAAAAGAAGATACCTTTTATTTAAAGTATATATCTATTAATTTCTATTATTGATTTTTTATTAAGAGAGTAAAGGAAAACAGCCTTTGTTAATATATTTTTAAAGAGTAGAAAAGACCTTTGGCTTAAAGTCCCCTCCCCTCTCAAACTCTAAGGGCCTGGCTTGGTTTAACACCATTTCTTTTTAACAATGGGTTGATGACTTATCAATAGTCAGAGGATCTGAGTCACTAGTTTCAGTGCATTTGTCTGTATTTAAGGGAGAGGGCCTTTTTCCTAAAGAAAGAAAGGAAGAAAACTTAATTTCCTAAAAAGATTAAGAACTCTGCAGGAGATGTCCCATTTCATTTCCTGTTAAAAGATTAAGAATTTTACAAGTGATGTCCGATATCATTTTCATCCCACTTGTCAACATTCAGTTCTTTATAGACTTGTTCACTTCTCCCTGCTCTCTTTCTTCCTTACCTTTGAGATGCTTGTGGACCCTCTGGTCAAAATATTCTTCCTATTACAATAGTCTTTCTTCCTCTATGGGAAGTCCCTTTCTCTCCTCTTGCATTTGTTTTTATTTGAGGCCTTGTCATTTAAAGATCCTTAGCATAGCTTAATTTGACTCCATCACAGAGAAAATCTGTATTGTCCCCTTATCTTCAGAATAAACTAAAATTTTTTGATATGGCAAGCAGGCAATCTATCTAGTTTATTATCTAACAGCCAGTTCTTAGTTTAGGCAAGCAGTACATTAAAATGCAAGTGCTCATCTGTCACATGAACTTTCCTCCTGATTTTTTCTGAATACATGTTCTTCTTCTCTGGATCATCTTTTGAGTAAGTTTGGCAATGTAGCTCTTTCCCCAAATCTTCATTGAGAAATATCTTTTAAAACTTGCTATGTATTCTGAATGTTTTATCCATCAGAAGAGAGGGTAAGGGATGGAAGGCCTGGAGAAGGGGATGGTAGAGGACAAAGAAGAACTTTTCAAATTGCAAATGGTGGCTATTCTAGCTTTTGTTTTTAATATAAGTGAAATTCTTTAGAACAAGACATTTGCTAAAGGCAAAGATCTTTGAGAGATTAAATACTAAAATGTGGCAAACAAATACAAGGGGATCACAACCTGTGTAATAACAGAAGGGCTCAAAGAAATATCAAAAGACAAGAAAGTCAGTTTAAGTAATGGGATCAAAAATCTATGCCTTATCTGGAAATAATATAAATTCTCTGAACTTTGGATAAAATCATTGCGTTATCTCTGAAAAAATATTATCATTGACATGTCACATGTGTATTAGGGGTCCTTCCAAAATAAAGTCTTTGCCAATTACTTTATAACATGTGTTGGGAAAATAATTAGGGTGAGGTTGTGGAAGAGCTACTAATCTAGTTAGAGATGCCATACATACAATAAGAGGACATAATTAAGTATTGATTTTTAAATGTACTCTGGATTAAGTCCATGCTATAAATTCTATATTATTTCTTTACTATAACCTGATTATTGTTAAAGAATAATGCATAAACAAAGGCAGACTTAGACTTTGAAGGATGATATTAAAGAAGAAATGGAGAGTGGAGGACATTTTAGGTAATTCCATGAGGTGTGGCTGGAAAATTGAGAGGAGGAAGTAGGTCTAGAGTAAAATACAAAATGAGAAGCAGATCCAAAAAAGGGAGAGCAGTATCATATTGTTGGGACACTTAGAACTTTTCTGTCCTTAACTATGATAGATTATTCTTTATCTAACATATTATGCTGGATGCGTAAGTAATTTATTTTTTTTCAATGGCTGTAAAAATACTTAAGATTAAATATTCTTCCTAGTGCCATTTGGAACTACACACATGTTATATGTAGGGCTTTAACTTAATTGCAGTCAGTCTAAGACCTTTTTGAGGGGGAGGGGGTGGGATCCAAAATATATTTAGAAGTATGGTATAAAATTCTTAAGTGCTTCAGAGATTTTTATCATTGTTATTGTTGCTGTTTATGTTTCCTTTTAGTTAATAAGATTATGCTTTGGGTCCAGAGATTATGCTTTATGCTCTCTCTACTGTTTGAAATCTATCGAATTTTCCTTTGTGGTTTAATTCTGTTTTTATGTTTATTTACTTTTTTTTTTTTTTAGGTATGCAGTGGACACTTTAGAAGAGAGTAAATATATTTCTTTTTTTGCTGATTAAATAATGTTATTTTTTAAATGTTATTTATATCTCCTCTGTTTAAACTACTGTGTATCTACTTGACTTTTTGTGGTCTGAGAAAATTCTATTTATCTGCCCATATTAGTATTTTCTGTCAATGTTTCCTTTATTTTCAAGAAGTTAGTGTTTTACATGTTTGACACAATAATTTAAAATATAAAAGTTCAAACACATAGTATCATTATTTTAGATTATATACTTGATGTGCAAATATACACACACACACACACACACACACACACACACACACACACACATATATATATAATTCAATCATTGAAAAAATCTCACTTTGGCAATTATTTAAAATATTTGTTTATTTGTTTTTGCCATATAAGAATGTCTTAATGTATAGCAACATTTTGGAGCACTCTTTTCTTAGTCTATTGATTTAACTTACTATTCGAAAACAACGTCCCAACATTTAGATTATTATAATTTAAGAATATTTTTGAATATTTGGTAAGATATGTCTCCCTTTTTAATTATCTTTTTTTCATAATGTCTCTACCTTATCTTTTATATTTAAATAAAATTAGAATAACAATAAAGTTGCAAAGAAAAACTTGAGTTTATTAAGGAGCAGACTTTGGGTTCAGCCTGAGTTGCAATTCTGTATGGAAATAAATGAAGACCACCCAAATGAAAACAAGCAAAAGCTATTATTCAGAGTTTGTTGTAGCAAGGCAATCAGCTATCACATTTGTATTTGGCAGAGACTCAAAGGCAGGCAGAGGAGTGGGAAAGCTGTACATTGTAGGGAAAGCTTTAAGTTATACTCTTATTGGAGGCCTTTGGCATGCACTGTTTGTTGGTGGGAATGTAAAGTGGTATGGCGGTGATGAAAAATGGTATAAAGGTTCCTTAAAAAATTAAGGGCCACCAGTCCCAGTTAAACATACACATCCAAAATAATTCAAAGGAGGATCTTAAAGACATATTTGCACCCCCATTATTTACAATATCCAAGAAGGGAAAGCAATTCAAGATAAATTGATTTAAAAAATATGGTATATACATACAATAAAAATTTATGCAGCCTTAAAAAGGAAGAATATCCTGTCACGTGATATAGCATGGATAAAACATGCAGATATTACGCTAAGTGAAATAAGCCTGTCATAAAAAGACAAATACTTTGTAATTCCTCTTTTGTGAAGCATTGCAAGTAGTCAAAATTATAGAAAGTAGAAAGGTGATTACCAAGAACTGGGGGAGGGGGAATTAGTATTTAGTAGATATAGAATTTCAGTGCTGCAAAATGAAAATGTTCTAGAAATCTATTGCATAACAATGTGAATATACTTTATACTACTGAACTATATACTAAAAAATGGTTAAGATTATGTACTTAATTATATGTTTTCTTACCACTGTAAAAATATATAGTTTTATTTATTCTTTGCTAAGTTCTCTTATCAACAATGATACTGAGTTTTATCAACTGGTTTTTCTATGTCAAGTCAAGGGTAATAATTTTTTCCTTGACATTACATTTTTTCCCAATAATAATATATATTGTTATTCCTGGAATGGATGTCAAAAACTCCTTTTCTAATATTTCTTCCCCGTCAACCAACCTGTTCTATTCAAGGCTCATTCCATCTCAATTAATGAGAATTCCAGTCTTTTGGGTGCTTGGATCAAATTGTATTTGTTCTACCTTCAAAACTGAGCACCTCTCATACCTCCCACTGTCAGTATCCTTGTCTAAATCACCATTAGCTTATTACAGTAGCCTCCAAACTCAAGTCTGCTTTTATTCAGATGATTTTCAGGCAGAAACCAGCTTTATTACATTCTCATGACAAAATCTTTCTTAATGGAGAAATGTCAGAAGATGGCCATGAAAGTAAGAAACAGTTCGAAGATATTCAATACTACCCCCATTTTGGAACACTTTGTTTGGGGGTTCAAAATACAACTATAAAAAAATAATAAATGAAAGGTATGTAGTTAAAATGAGTAAGTATTATAGACTATGGATTTGAAAATGTAATATAATAAAATTGGCAAACAGTAAGAATGCCATTCCTAGTAAACTTATTAAATAATATACTGTGCATCTTTAATTAAAATTATAATAATACAGTTTAAAAGAACTGACATTTAAAGATCTCCAAACCCTCTCTTTCCCTCTGGATATATTTGACCCCTTTACCAGAGGGGAAGAGGAGCAGGGGGAGGATGAAGAGGGCAAAGTAAGTCAAATATATGGTGACAAAAGATGACCAGACTTCGGGTGGTGAGCATGAAATGGAGTATACAGATGTTGCATTATAAAGCTGTACACTTGAAACACATAATATTATTAACCAATGTTACTTCAATAGATTTAATTAAAAGCTAAAAAATAAAAGAACATGCTACCAAAAAAAAAAAAATCTCCAAAGTATATATATTTTAAATGAAGTAAGGCATATAACAATATAAATGTTATATTATTTTTGTGAAAAAAATATATACATATTGGGAAGATCAAGAGAATGTAACATTAGCTCTTGTTAAGTCTAGTGAAATAGAATAAATTCTAGCAAAATTGACCAAAAAAAGAAAATAAATGCCAAGGAACACATTAACAATATTAGAAATGTGAAGAGGGAGATAGGGATATAATGAAAAACATACAGTCTTTTTAAAAAATCATAAAAAATACTGTGCACAATTTTATCTCAATATATTTGATAAATGAGGTGAAAGGAATTTTTTTCTACGAAAAATTTTAAACTAACAAAATTTATTTTTGAAAAACAGAAAGGACCAGGATCTTTATATAAACTGAATTGTTATTCTAAGAAAATATCCATGACAATCTCAAGACATATTTTACCCTGAGTATTTCTTTCTATGAGCCTAGAACCATGGTAGTAATACCAGACAATGACAACATAAGAAAGAAAAAAGTATAAATTTCACTTGAGAACATATATGCAAAAATACTAAAATGCTTACATGCATATGTGTATAGATACACAGTAATCTAACAATATGCTTTTATAAACTATGAACATGTTTATTATGAGAATGTAAAGGAAGTTTAAATATAGAAAATTTATTTATTACAGTCTGAATAAGAGATATAGTATAAATTCTATGGATAAAAAATGATTTGATAATATTAAATATACATAAAATATTTTAGCAAACCAATATTGTAAGGGAGTGTACTTCACTTTATAATGGGCACCTATACCAAAAACCTATAGCAAATATCATACTGAATGATGAAACAGGGTTAGAGATATTTTCTTTAAAATCAAAATGAATACAAGGATGTCTGCTATAATCAGTCTATATTCTATTCTTACTGTAAGAACAAGGCAATTCCTTATCATAAACAAATAAATAAATACAATTTTTAATTAATTAAAGAAGATAATAAGAAATTCAAGAGAAACCACAGACAAATTAACCTGATAAGAGAATATAACTAAATTCCTGGATTTTAGATGGATATTTTAAAAAATAATGGTAAGATCAGTTCAAAAGTTTAATTCTAAGAAAAAAGTTATTCATTATAGCAAAAACACTATAATACTTGTGATTAAATTTGTAACTGCTCAGAAAATTGTGTACAGCAATTATAAGCAGTCTTAAAATACATAAGAGAAAGTCAAAAGAAATGAAGAACTATACTACAGACATAAATGGGAGTACTTTGTATCAGTACTATCCAATAAAAAATATGAGAGCCACATGTATAATTTTAAATTTTCTAATAGCCTTTTTAAAAAAGTAAAACAGATGAAATTAATTTTAACATTTTATATAACTAAATACATTTATAGCATTATGATTTCAACATAAATCAGTATAAAATACATTGACATATTTTAGAAAATTTTTTTAAATATCTGAATCTCTTTTACATTTTACTCATAGAACATATCTCAAATCAGACTAAACACATTTCAAGTGCTCATTAGCCACATGTGCCTATTGGCTACAGAGTTGGACAAATGTCCCCTAGATCAGAAAGATAGCATGCTATACAGATTAATCTATAAACACAATGTAAATATAACTTGCTGGGTTTGTGGTCCAGCTTTCTAAATACCACACTTACTATCAATGTGACCTTGGGGGTATGGGTTATTGTTATTTTTGCCTCCATATTGTTTTAAAGATCATATAGGTTAATATTAGAAACACTTAGAACCTAGAATAAAGCTTAGACCATAGTAGTCACTATAGACTGTTTAAAAACTAAATGCGTAAGCACAATAAAAATAGAGTTTTCTTAAAAAGTGATTTTAAAATTTATATAAAAATGTGACAGGCATTAAATAGTAAGAACAGTTTCAAAGGAAAAGAATAAAAGTATATAGAATGATTTGCCTTACAAGATTCAAGACTTTATAAAATACCAGGATTTGACTATTGTGGTACTTATATAGGAATGCAAAACATAGACCAATGGACCAGAATAGATTCTTGACAATCCCATGCACACATGAGAATATAGTAAATGATGCATGTGGTATTATAAATCAGAGAGTAAGAAAGAATTGAAAAATAGTGGTACTGAGATTTTTTGCCATCTGTATAGAAAAGTACTGGACTCTTACTTCAAAAAGATACAAAAAATTAAATAAAAATGTATTAAAAAATAATTGCTAAATTTGAAAAAAATATCTAATGAAAAGTTATTTAGATAATATTTTATGTCATTATGGTAGTTAAAAACAATACATAAAAAATAAGTCATTATGTAAAAATTTAAACATAAAGGCAAATATGGGAATGTTTGAAATATTTTAAGTTAATTCTATTTGTTATTCAGCACATAAAAACATAGTGAAGAGACAAGCCACAAACTGATATAATTATTTCAGTGCTTTTAAATAGGATATAAATTAAATGATAAAGAAAAATGGCACAATAGAAAAAAATATGAATAGGTAATTAAGTTATTAGAAAACCAAAATGACCCATTGGAAAATGTGATTTATTTCAATAGCAAGAATGGGAATGCAAATGAAAGCTGTAATAACCATACCATTTTGGATTCCTTCAATTCTTAGGAATGAAAACATCTGCTACTATCAGTGTTAGAAAACATCAAGACAAATGGGTTGTCTCATTTACCACCAGAAGGCACATGAATTGGAAAGGTGTTTGTAGAGGAGTTTGGCAATGTCTAGTGAAATATGAAGATTTCTACCTTTTACTGAAGGTTGTTTTGGCATAAAGAATGGGGGAAAATTATCATTGGGGATTTAGTACATAAGTTATGGTATGTTGATTCTTGGAGTGCTTTAAAATGGTTAAAATAAATAATTGTACCTATATGTATCAATATGAATATACTTTTAAATTCAGGGTGAAATATTGCAGTACTGTGGTTATATTTGAGTCATCTTTTCGAGATCATGAGAAAATATTTAGAGATGAAAGGATATGATGTTGGAAATTTACTTCAAAATAATCCACTTGGAAATGGGAATTGGATATAAGCAGAGATTAAACAAAATGATTAATACTGTACCAGGGTATTAGCTATGTTGTGATTTATTTTGTCAGTTTTTTTATATGTTTAAAATTTTCCATAAATAAAAAGCTAAAAAGATGATCAATTGTATAGGATATGTCAACCTTCCATAAATTTGATCAGAAAAATGTATTCTACAAAGATTCAGAGCACTGACATTATGAGTTAAATTGGTTTATACTTCATTACACATGGATTTGTAAAGCTGATTAGCCAGACTATATTATAAATGAAAATTGCATATAATATAGTGTGAACATTTTTCTATAATTATGAAATGGGCACATGCATATACCAAAGATAGGAATAGCCCAGATTTCTCAAGACAGTAGTACCTCTCCAGCCAGACAACAGATCCATTTTCTTTATGTGTCCAGAAATTTGTAATTTTGTTATTTTTGTGTTAATATAAATAAAATAAGGTTTGCATGCTTTGATAACCATCAAAAGATAATAGTTACAAAAATGCTTCAGAAAGAATATTTTGAGATTATTTATTATAACCAAAGTCCAACATCTTCATAATTTTCTTTTCTAAATGCTTTTATAGCTGCCATCACAGAGCATGCAGAACCTTTTCAATATTACTTAAATAATACGACTTCCAAGTTGACATATACCTTACTGAATGCATTTTTAATCACTAAAAACCAAAGACTTAATGAGAAGAATAGACAATATTATTGCTCATCAAAGAATGATGGGACACCTCTTCATTGGGTTAAGGTCTAATAAGAAAGTCATTTTGTTCTCCCTTAATGAGGCCACTGATTGGTGGTCTGTGCTTAATGAGTATGGGGGTGGTGGGGACAGAAGAAAAGGAGAGAAAGGGAGAGAGGGCAAGACAGAGGGAGGGAGTGGGAGAGAAGGAGAGAATGAATAAGAGAAACATCTTGGTCAATATTATAGATGTCTTAGTGCTACTCTGCCTAAATGTTTTATTTGCTATGATTACCTAATCTAGCTGTAAATTGCTCAGTGAGAGTCTGGAAGGGGCTGGCTTGACCCAGAAAAGGTGGTGTAAAGACAGGATCACTGGCATGAGCCTCTGAGTCATTATCATCTTTAGAGGTATCATTTCCCTTGGCTTTGTTATATCAAAGAAAATTAAGCCATTAGAGATTTTTTTACAGTTATTTTTTTTCAGCTGAGAGCAACAATGAAAGATGATTGAAGAGCCAAGATCCAAAGACTCTTCAATTTTCTAAATTGCTTTAATTTGATAGAGAAAGAATGCTACATTTTGTTAAATTATATTATGATAAAGAGAAACTGGTCACTTCTCAGCGTGAATTTGAAAGCAAATTACTTCCACAAAAAAAGACGATGTATTTAACCAGACTTGTAATTACTTTGTGGTGCTAGTGTCTCCCCTGCCTCAAATTAGAAAAGAACTAAATTATCACTCTATTAGATCAAAAAATAATTTAAGTGATACATTTCAAGTAAATTATTCCTAGTCAGGTTCCAATGAATTTTTGGATTAACTTTCATGCATTTTGCTGATAGAAATCTTTCATCAATGCTTATACTTAAAAAATCAAACTTGCATGCATTTTACGTTCAATTAATATTTTCTTCAATATTAATTTTTTCTTAAATTAAACAGTACATTATATTTAACTTATGGCATTGTATAATTGGATTCCTTGTGAAGTTTAATCAAATTATATTAATGTATTTATAAATAATTTTATTATTTAATTTTTATTATTTTGTAATAAGCCATAGACACAAATATATGCTAAATGTATATATATTATATATAATGTATATGTATATATGCAATATGTATTATGTATATGAAGTACAACTATATTGTGAGGGGAAAAGAGAGGAAGAGACAAACAATTATGATTATAAGGTTAAAATGGCCATAATTATGCATTTATTTTTGGTTAAAACTGTTCATGGTTTGCCATATTTGTTTTCAGACTTTTATAAATATAACTTTCTTTCACTTTTTTACACATTTTTTGAAGTACGAATGACATATAATAAACTTCATGTAGTTAAGCATTTAATTTTACATGTATATTAATTTTATGTATGCATATGTATTGATAAGAAATCAAACATGAGAGAAATAAATTGGTACTGATGCTTTTACTGCCTTGAGTGGGAGGAAGGAGGGAAAGAAGAGAGAAGAGGCTATAGGATACAATAACCAAGAGGCTTTCATTAAAAAGATCTCACACAATTTGTAATAACATGGATAAAACTAGAGGGTATTACGCTAAGTGAAATAAGTCAGACGGAGAACAACAAATACCACATGATTTCACTCATACATGGTATCTAAGGGAAAAAATAAGCTAACAAAATGAAAACAAACCCATGGATATGGAGAACCAACTGGTGACTGTCAGGTGAGAGGGGGGGTTGGGAGGCTGGGTAAAAACAGTGAAAGGATTAAGAAGCACAAGGTGATTGTTACAAAATACTCACAGGAATGTGAAGTACAGCAGAGGGAATATAGGCAATAATACTGTAATAACTATGTATAGTGCCAGGTGGGTTCTAGACTAATTGGGGGGATCACTTTGTAAACTATATAAATGTCTAACCTCTACACTATATACCTGAAACTAATAAAACATAATATTGAATGTCAATTCAATATTAAAAAATAATAAAAAATAAATAAAAATAAAAAATCTTATTCAAACTCAACTGAGCAAGGTGAAATTGCTGTGGCCTATGGATAAGGCTGAAAATGTCAAAGTTGTAAACACCAAGAATGAATGAATATGAAAAACCCATACAGAAAGAAATGACAAAAAATATTTGTTTCAACTTGGGATCTAGATAAGGAGAAAAAATTCTGAAAATTCATAATTACAGTCTTGTTGTCCTATAGATTGAGGTCAAATTTACACTACTTACATGTCTACTTAAAATCCTATAAATGTAAACATTACTACTGAGATAGTTATATCCTGGTCAATTCTAAGCATAGAATTCTAAATTATAAAACATACTAGAAAAGAATCTACCAAATCTGAGGATCTGTAGACTAAATAAATAGCAAATCAGGCCCTAGACGATTCCAGATAGTATAATGATCAGATACTGACAATAACTTATGTATGCTTAAAATTATCAGAGAAGAAAATGAAAGCACAAAACAACATACTAACAACTGCAACCAATAACAAAAACAGCTAGATTTGAATGAGCATCAAGTAGAACATCTAGAAATGATCAATGCAGTTTTTAAAATTAAAACTTCATTATTGGCTAAGCAGGAAACCAGATACAGTTAAATGAAAATTAGGATTTGTAAGACATATTAGAAGAAAGCCGTAATACAACACTGAGGGCTGGAAAAGATGAAAGATTTAAACCCACCATAATAAAACTGTAGAACACAAAGCATACAGAGAAGATCTTATAAGCAATCAGTGTGAAATGGCACTTACCACTGATAGCCTACTTCTCAACGGGACGATAGAAGCCAAAAATCTGTGGATATGTTTATCCTAGAATGCATATCTTAGTAGCAACTACAGGAAAAATATGAGAGAATGCAGTGGTAAGTGGGCAAATCCTACTTTGATCCCAATTCATTTAGCCTTTACAGCATGGATTACTATGAGCAAAGACAGCTTTTTCCCACTCATTTTAGCTCAATATTAGTTAATCCCCTAAATTCTCTCGATTCAATTGTCAGCTCTATGTAATCATGAACATATTTCATATTTATACTTGCTACTTTCACAATGCTCTATATATAGAGGGAATGCAAAACTTTAATATAATTTATTTTTAACAAACTTGAATCATTACCTAAAATGTATGTTACAGTCATAAAGTATTTAATAAATTTCTTTTAATTTGCTATTCATCTTTCTGGTAAAGAAATCACTATTTTCAGTTATATATCAACTGATATCAAAATGTGAGTTTCTTTAATCCTTTTTCCCCTCCTTTTTTCACTTTAGTTTTTAAATTAAATTTATTAGGGTGACATTGGTTAATAAAATTATATAGATTTCAAGTGTACAATTCAATAATACATCATCTGTATATTGCATTGTGTGTTCACCACAATGCAATTATATGACCTCCTTTATCCTTATCTTTAAGCTGTTTTTAATGACACAAGACACAAATGCTGATTTTGGAGAAATCAAAAGATAGAGCCAAGCAAAATAAAATAATCTATAATCCTGTTACTATAGGAAACTACTGTTAACATTTTATGATATAAATTTTCAAATATTTTCTACATATGATCATACATATAAATATATAAGAATAAAACAAACATATGTTTATATACATGTATATATGTCTAAAATAATTATTTATATAGTGCTTATTTATACATATGCATATGACTTTATAATCTGTTTTTTACTCCACAATGTATATTAAAGATTTATATATTAGTAAGAATATACCTTCATTTTTAACACTTGCCTGGTGATTTATTTTATTGACATGTCGTAAGTATTTAACTGATCACTTGTTGTGTTTTAGGTTCTAATTTTCCAAACTCTCATTGAAATTATAAAAAACCTTTATTTTATATACATTTCTTTATGAACTTATGTTATATTCTTAGACTATAATTCCAACTTGAAATTTCCACTTAAATAATATGAGCATTTGTACAGCATTTACAAAATTTTAAACTCATTTTTTATTCTTATAAGCAGTTAGAAAATTCTCGAGATAAAATTTTACCTTTTGCAAGTAACAACTCAGAACTACGTTTTATTTTCAATCAAGTTCTTTCTAAAGTGTATTTAGGTTTTGAACTCTGTTCCTTCCAAAGAACATCTTCAAATTTTCCACATTTGTAATTTCTTATTGACTGAATAAAACTGGTACTAATTTCTTTTTAAAACTGAATCAGATTATTTTTTAGCTACCATACACCCCTGGGAGTCTGGTATGTTTTCCATTTTTTTTTTAATGAATTTGGAAATAGTGTAATTTTTAGAGCTACTTAAAGGAAAGCAAAAATGACCTTGGTATTGGTTGACTTAGCATGGACTTCATCATCTTTGAAAATTAATTAAAATGCTTAATGTTGGCTTTTCTTCATTTAAATACTGACTATTATCCTAATCAAACTGAGAGCCTATTCCGCTGCATTCCATTTTGAAAAACTAAAGAAAATTGCCTCTACAAAGTTGGTTTTATTTAAAAGAAAAAAAAGAGACAAATTCTGTATTTATTCAGTTAACCACTTTGTGAAGTGTGCTGTTTTATTTAAATCTATTGCTATTTCACCTTCTCTCTCTTTTGTTCTGGACAAGGCAATTATAACTCCAGATTGCTACATGCCCTGGGAGCATCAGGAAGACTGTTAACACCTCGCCTTTCTGGCGCAAGATCATACTCAACAGCTTATGATTCCGGCATCAGTACCAATAACTAAAGTGCAACAAAGGCCCGGGATTTACCTCCAACAGATTTAATTACAGAAATCAATGAACTTCTGGAGCTGTGCCAGGTGAGACACAATGAACGTAGCCCAACTGACATTTTGTTTGTGCTATCAAGGTAGTTCAGGCGGCCCTGCCTCAAAAAGATTACAACCTAAAAACCCCCAATTAGCAAAATGATTAGAATTTTAAAAAGTCTTAAATATTTGCTTTCGAATAAAAATATATGACTCAGGTTTGCAATTGTATTAAGTTACAATGATGTAAACTTTTTTGACCTTGACTCACGAGAAGAAATATATTTTATAACATACATGTACACACATAAACACAAAAGACACAATAACTATCAGTTGGGTTTTGAAGAGGGCATAAGAAAAACAGCATGTGTAGCATGGTGTCTGGAATATAGTAGATTATCTCATTACATGTTAACAATGCTAATTATTCTAGAATTTATCAATCCAAAAATGTGTTTTATGTGCAATTTCATTTTTTAAAAGGGATTTATTTTTAAAACAGCTAGAATATATGAACATGAGGCATTTACAAATTGACTGGGAAGAGACAAAACAGTACAGGATGATTGGAAAATGAATAGCAGAGAAAGTAAAGTTCACAGATATGAACAACAATGAAAAGGAGCTAGGGTGGCAGAGTAAGAAGCATTGCTTGGACTAAATGAGAAAACAGAAAGTAAATAGAAAAAGAAAAGTTTCAAAGATTGAAAAAAAATCAAGAAGCAAAAGGTAGTCTTAGAATTTTCTGATAGCAGCAATGAACATAGGAGAAAAACGAGCACAGACAGATTTTGCATCCTAATTGTCACCAAGGAGCTATATTACCTAGGGTAAGTTAATTAGCCATTACAGGCTATAATTTTCTTGTTGATAAAACAGAATGATGACTCCTACCTCATAGTGTTTATGACTCTTAAAAATTGAAATGCTTTAATATTAAGAAAGGTAAGCACTTTGCACAAAGAAAGTAATTTGTCAATAAATGTTAAATGTTATTAATATTACAGTTATTAGCCTTATCTGTATATGATTACTAATGTTAGATCACTGTAGTTACTTTGCTTATCTCTCAGTTCTTAGACACTGAACATGTAATCTTTTCTTCATCGTGACACTCTAAAGCTTTATCAGTAACACCTTAGAAAAAGAGATAGGAAGCTAAAAAATTAGGTAAAACAGTTGTACACATTTTAAATACTTAGGAAATACATAAATACTTCAATAAATATTCTTCTTTGAGAAAGACCTGAAGGTATTTGTAGAATGGGCATTGGAAAGTTTTCAGCATATAAGTTACTGTGAAGTGGGTAGAGGGATAGTTATCTGAAATAGCTTGGGAAGAAGCAACACCAGATATGGAGGTGTATGGGACATAAAACACGGAGAATTAAAGTAGCTGTAGATGTCTGAGATGTGTATATTTTGTGTATTCCAATGCCACTTGCTTCTTTTAGATGTTTTCCATGTTCACTGAGTGGTTCTTAAGGACAAAATTATACATAAGCAAGCATGAAATTTATGTTATGGTTAAAATGTTCCCTGATATATCAATCATGTTAGAACAAATTTGTTTTAAATAAGTGTTATAGTGGACTTGACTCTACACAACACAACTGCATCAAGCATCTATAATGCATTTAGGTATTCTGTTGAGTTTAGAGGATAAAAGGAAATGTAAAACACAGCCACTGCCCTCAAGGGTCTCACAATCTAGTACAAAACGATAGGCAGTAGGAAACAGACTATTATACCACATAATGCACTGCTTTATGAACTGTTAGTATTCCTGTATAGTTGGAGCAAAGTGTGAAAGTGGCTGGACGGATGTGAACTGAGGAAAAGCTTCTCAGGGTATAATTTGGAGAAAACTTCTACCTGGATTTGTATTTCAGCTCTGCCGCTTTCTTACTTTGTCATTTGGGCATGCTACGTCAGTGCTCTGTGCTTCACTTTCTTTATCTATAACATAAAGCCTACAAAAGGATCCTGGGGAGGAGTAAAATAAATGATTCTATGTAGAATGCTTAGAACAATGCCTGAGGCATACTGATTAAGCATTCAATTAGTGCTCATTATAATTATTATCAGTATCATCGTCATCATCATCATTATTAGAACTGTATATTTTTATTGTTGTTATTATAATTGATGAGCTGGAAGTTCACAAAAAGGAGTTTGATTTCTTCCTGGAAGCAACAAAAGAGAAGCATAGTAATTTAAGCACGGAAGACACAACATTAACTTTTATAATAGAGTTTTGATAGCAGTCAAGAATATGGATTGAAGACAGGTAAAATGAGAGGCAACCATTTTTCCTAATTTAAGTGAGAGATTAGAAAGGATAGTTACAGGGAGATAAAGAGAACATATTAAAAAGACATAACAAGTGTTGGAGAGGTTGTGAGAAAAAACACCCCCTCATACCTGCTGGTGGGAATATAAATTGGTACGGTCACTATGGAAAACAGTATGGAGGTTCTTTAAAAAACTAAGAATAGAATTACCATATAACCCAGCAATCCTTCTGAGTATTTACCCCCAAAATTTAAAAATATTTCTCTGCAAAGATATATGCACCCTGATATTCATAGCAGGATTATTCCCAGTGGCCAAGACATGAAAATAAACATGTTCTTTATTAGATGATTGGATAAAGAAGGTATGGTACATATATACAATGGGATATTACTCAGCCATAAAAAAGATGAAATACTGCCATTTGCAACAACATGGATGTACCTTAAGATTATCCTGCTGAGCAAATAAGTCAGATAGAAAAAATTAAAACCCATGAGATTTCACTCACATGTGCAAATAAAACTGAAAGCAACAAATATAACAGAATCATGGACATTATTTGTTATTAGAGGAAAGATGGGTGGAGGGGAGATAGATAGGGGTAAAGAGGGTCAAATATATGATAATGGAAAAAATTTAACTTTGGGTGGTGAACACATAATGCAATATACATGTGACCTATTATTGAATTGTACACTTGAAACCTATTTGATTTTGCTAACCAATGTCAACCCAATAATTTTAATAAAAGGAAAAAAAAGACGAGATGAAACCTTTATAATCAATTGATTATATGCTGAGTTAGAGAGAGAAGGAACGTACAATGATTTCCAGATTTCTTTTTAACTGAACAGCTTGCAAGGGCATTCACAAGACCAGGGATACAATTAGAAGTACAGATTTGAACAGGAAAATTATAAATTTAGTATGAGACATTAAAATTAAAGGGTCTAAATGGCGACACAATAAATAATCTTAAAAAGAGCCTTATCACATGAGAAAGCTCTGGGCTGGTGATTTGGATTTAGATTGGGCACAGTATCAATAGTGTGCAAGTGTATAGTGCCAACATTGTAGTTTCCAGTATCAGCATGTATACTTTACTTTCATTTGTAAATGTACTTTACTTAATTTCTTCATCATAACCCATCATTTTCTCTATCCCTATCTATCCCCAAATTGTGTCAAGAAGCTTCCTTATAACCTATAGACCTAGAAATATAAACTTTTCTAGGTGACATTAGACCTTAAACATAAGATGGCTTCAATATATGTAAAATATTTCCTCCCACTCTCCCCCATGCTTGCTGCTATTCCCAGTAAAACTGTAATACTTGCTATTTAGTGTGACAGCTAATATGTCACCTTCATAAGGAGCTTCTGCCATTACCTCTACTTTAATGGCCTATTCTCAACTGGTTAAACCATTCTCCAGGCTCAGGTCATGTGCTCTTTCCTTCATTAAGTTTCTGATGAGTGGACACTCAAGAGATGTGGTGTCTCTATTCTTAAAAACATCTCAACATTTATCTCTTGGTTCCTTATTTTGGAAATATTTATATAGTTGTCTAATCTGACAAATAGATAATCATTAATTGATTAACTAATGAAAACTGATTATATTATTTTTCTACTTGAGATAGTATTACAAAGAAATATTAGACATAGCAATGAGGGAAACAAGCCAATATTTAGACGCTGTAACTTAGCAAAACTTTTTAAACAATCAGTTTTTACAAGTGACTTTTTAAAGAATAAGATAGTAGCTCCATGAAACTTTAAGGAAAAAGACACATAGCAACATAGGTTGCTCAAAATGTAGGGATGATTGCTAATGATGACAAGATTTTAAAAATAACAATGACAAAATCTTTTTATAGATAGCTTATTAATTTTGAAAATTTTACTGAACTTAAGATACATTATGGAAAAAAATACAAACAAAACAAAAACACAAAGATCTCTGTCCTTAAGGTAAAAGAATAACATTCTACTAGAGGAATCACATATTTTACTAAATTCATTAAGAGCTTTGGGAGAAAAAAAGAATCCTGGATGACTCAAAATTTTGGCCTTAGTTGCCTTTCAGTTGAAGGGGAAAAGACTGTTGGTAGAGCGATTTCGGGAGGCAATAGTTAAGATTTAGTTCATTGTATGCAGCGTTTAGTAAATATCTAAATAGAGATATCTAGTAGGTAGTTGGCTATTTTCAGTAGCATACCAGAGGTAGGATGACAGGGGCATCTATCAACTGTGCAAATCATTATTTAGAACTTAGACCAATAAAATCTTTTTGGTAGAGAAATATTTAACTACGACCTATCATAGAATTGCAGGACATAGTGATAAAAAAAATCTGATTTAGTTTTTTTTAATATATTCTCTGTAGACATTACACAACCACCCTATGCCACTCTTGGCATGGCATTGGCTCTACAGGTATAGTATTCAGGAGCAGGATGAGCTAAGGATAAATTCTGCAGTTAAGAGTATTTTATGTAGTATTTAAAACTCTAAGACTATATAAGACCAAGCACAGTGTATGATGATAGAGAAAGTAAGGCAATAAGAACTGAGAATTAGGGCATTTTGCTTTAAAAAATAAGGATGCTACAAGAAATGAATAAAATGACTGAGAAGTACCTAATGAGGTAAAAAATAAATAAATAAAATAAAACTCTAAGTGAATGCAGAGTTTTGAAATCCAAGTGAAGAAAGTGAAAAAGGAGAAACATGAGTTGTCAAAGGAAAAAAAAAAAAAGAAAGCAGTGGTCACATTGTGAGTTAAGTGAGGACTGAGAACTAACCCAGAATTTAGCAATGTGGGGGAAATTTGTGATCATAAAATTATCAACTTCATTGCCAAGGTGAATATGAAAGCTCAATTGGAAAAACTTTAAGAAATAATTGAGAAAGAGAAATTGGAGAAAGCAAGATAAACAATTTTTCTAAGGAGTTATGCTGTCAAGAATAACAAAGAAATAGAATACAAGCCAGTTGGTGAAATAAAGTCAAAAGAATGCTGTCTATTATAGTTTATAGAACTGAGAGGAATTACAGAATCTTGCTTGTTTTCTGTGTTTGGGATGAAGGCATTTGTTAGAAAAAGATGATTGTCTCTCAGTCTGAAAAATTTCTTTGCTCCTATAAAATATTCCTAGGATTGTACATGAAATATAAATTAACTCTGCATTCCATAGACATGTTGCTTAACTGCATAATTGTTAAGTAGGTTAGCACTATCACTGGGTCTGTATATAAATTCTGTTCTACTGAGAGGATCCTTAGAAATTTGGAAAAGTTAATTACTCTTTGCTCCAACTTCCATCAGTAAAACGGCCTTATTTTAGCTACCTCATAGTGTTGTTATGAAATTTTTTAAGACAGTGAGCCAAAAGTTCTTATTATAATGCCTAATAAACAGTTAATGAATCTTACAATCATTTCTATTTTAATGTTGACAACACTTAAGAGAACGATTGTCTTACGGACTTTCAGTTCACGTATATAACATGTTGATATACTGTGCTGATTTTCTTGAAATATGTTATTAATAGAATTTTAAGCTACTAGCTAAACTTTTTTATATGTTTTTCAAGTGAAGAACTCCAGTTATTAGAAATACAAAGGACCTTTTTCAAACTCTTGACCATTACCTATAAACTATATAAATGTCTAACCAATGTACTATATACTTGAAACTAATAATAAAAAAAAATTTTTAAAGAAACAATATAAACTTTTATTCATAACTGCAGGCCACTTAAGTATTTTCTTTAGAATAAAAATACTATTGTATGCCTACCATAATCATTATCGATTATAGTCAAAATGCAATGTCCTAATCAATGCAATATAATAAGAAAATAGGTAAAAGTTACAAAAGAATACAAATAAACCAAATTGCCATTATATTCAAATAATATAATTATCCAGAAATGACATTAAAAATGTAGATTCCAGAATGTCAGTTCAAGAAATTCTCAGTAAGTCAAAGTTTATCAGGTACAGTTTCTGTTGATTTATTTTGTTTCCTTTGTATGGCCATAATTTTTGTTTCTTTGCATAAATTGTAAATTTTTTTTGAAAACCGGATATTTTGACTATTTTAATGTGGAAACTTTGGAAATCAGATTCTTTCTCATCCCGAAGATTTGCTGTTTCTGTTTATTGTAGTTGTTTGTTTGATGAATCTTCTGAACACATTCTGTAAATCTGTTATTATTTTACATGTTCTCTGTAGTGTCTGTTATTTTTTCTTGATGGTAAGTGAATGATTGGACAGAGACCTCTTTAAATGACTAGGACCAAAAAGTCTTCCAGCCTTTGCTAACGAGATCGTGTCTGTGCTGGGGAATAACTTCAGCAAGGGCAACTTAGTTGATAACTATGCCTCAACTTTCATGCCCTGCTTCCATTGAGCTTCAATGTCTGCATGAGGTGAGATCCTAGAACTTTTTAAATACTTTTTCTAAATATGCCTACAGGCCTTAACATGTGTGTGAGGCCTTCTAGATTCTCCAGAATATACTGCGCCTTTTCAAAATCCTTAGCAGTATTGCATTTCCAGGCTTTCTTCTCAAGCTTTTTAGTCTATTGCTTCTGTTTTATCTATTATATCAGGCAGCAGCAACCTAAGATAAATCTATAAATGTTTGCAATATATCCTCAACCCCATGTTCATTGCAGCATTATTTACAATAGCCAAGACATGAGAACAACTCATAGAAACAGAACAAACTGGTGGTTCCCATATAAAAGGGGTACAGGGTAGTGGAAATAGTGACAGTGGTCAAAAGCACAAACTTTTAGTTATAAAAAAAAAAAATAAATGATGGGGATGTAATACACTATCATATGTGGATATATATATTTTTTAATTTTAAAAATAAAAGAAGGAAACACAATCAACATTAGTGTTATGGACTGAATTGTGTTTCCCCTAAATTTGTATGTTGAAGTCCAAATTCTCAGTACTTCAGAATGTGACTATATTTGGAGATAGCATCTTTAAAGAGGTACCTAAGGTAAATTTAGTCATACGGGCGGGCCTTAATCAAATATAACTGATATCATTATAAGAGAAGGTTAGACCAGGGACACAGAGAGAAGACTATGAAGATACAGTGGAAAGATGCCATCTACAAAGTCAGGAAAATAGCCTCATAAAACTCCAACTGCATAGATACCTTGATCTTGAACTTCTAACCTCTAGGATTGCAAAAAAACAAATTTCTTAAGTTTATGCCACATGGTCTGTGGTATTTTGCTATGGCAGCCCTAGAAAATTAACAGTTAATGATTCATAAACATAGTAAAAAAACAAGGAAACGTGGATTTATTAAAAGGCAAAGTGGCTTTAATTCCAGTTCTGCCACTTAATAGGTTTGTGAACATTCTCAGTTTTAGATTTCTAATTTGCAATTGAGTTTAAAAACCCTACCTTTCTACAGTACTGTATGTAAATAATTTCCTGATGTCTTCAATGCTCTATAAATCATAAATACTGATTGTAGCATTAGTAGTGCTAGCAATAGCAGTGGTCGTACTAATGGTGGCATAGCTATGAAATATACTTTTTATAATTATGTGTTTATGTATTTTTCCAATTTCCTACAATGGTCATGCTTATCTTTTCTAATCAGAACAAAGAAGGCAATGGATGCTTTTTAAAAATATATTGGTTTTAAGAATATTTAGACTAATTATCTTTAGTTAGTCATTTGTGAAAGATGCTGTATATTAAAACATTGGTAAATAACCACTAGAAACTTGTACTCAAAATTAGATTTATTTGGCTTGCAGCAGCAGGGGGAAGTACACATAAGGGGATTCAAAGAGCATCCTGGTAAAAAGCTGTTAGGAAGAGATTATATTGGACTTGAACATGTGCAAGGTGATTCTAGGGGGGTTTATGGAGAGCAATAATCAGTTCTGAATTGGGTGCTGTCAGGAAGTAGGCGCGATTCTGTGATTGGCAACTTTGAGTCATAAATGGGAAGATTAATGTATAACCAGAGTTGTTACTGGTGAAGAAATAGTAGTCACTAATGTTAGCTGGAATGTTTAGTTATTTTTGTGGTGTATGGTGTCCTTTTCATCTAATTTCATCATAAAGTCTCTGCGTCACTGTCATGGTCCTCCACGGTCATACATGCCTTCATCTGAGCATTGCTTATGTTCATTCTGTGAAGTTTTGTGTTTTGTTTGTTTTATCTTCTTTAGTTGGGAACAGCCCAGCCTGGATGCCAACTGTCAGATTTTTGTTTTGTTTTGTTTGTTTTTGTTTTACTTTTTTTTGTAGTTTGGAGACTGCTGATGTGAATGTCCAAGAAGGAGTCTTGGCATCACATATCATGTTCTTAAGCCCTTAGTTCTTTTTCATAGCCAATAATCTGAACTAAATAGACCACCCTGTTCAGTAAACACATCTCTGCATAATTGATACTCAAAGCTAGTTTTTGAATAAATCAACATGACTATGACATTAAAATGTTCTTTATTAGAAATAAGACTACCCTTTGCAATTTCTTGAATTTCTCTGTGAGGAATTTACCACTAGTTATTTGGAATTTAAAACACAACCCCTCCCAAATAAAGTGTTTACAGAAATTCCAGTTAGGTGTTATTTCCTGGACTATGATGTAAAGAGAATGATTCAACATATTTAACAAACCTAAATTTTAATCAAAGAACTATTTCAAATGTAAACCATTAAATGATTAGCTTGCAGGGGAGAGATTCTTCAAGCTTGGCAATCAGTTTGGTGCTCCCACTTCTCTTTCAGTCTGCATATGCTGGGAGAAGATGATGGAGAAGGAGACAAGGGAGAATCTCATGATCTTGTCTAATTGCTTCTGAGTAGAGCACGTGGCTGCCTTCCTGAGATCCCCTAGTGCCAGTGTCCTAGGGTGGAAGCAGGAAAATGGAGGCAAAAAAACATTTGGAGAGGGGTTTTTAAAGTTACTTTCTCATAGGTAGAGACAAAATTTTTCCTTTTTCTGCTTATCCCGATGGTGGAAAGGAATCCATCAAAGCTTTGAAAATTAGACGACTCTCACTGGGCCTTGTTGAAAAAAGGCAGGAAAATGAACAGAGGCCATTTTTAAAAGTCACAATCACAGGGGAGTAATGTAGAACTTGCAATTATGTGCTGGAGAAAGTTGAACTATGAAGGGTCAGAATTCACAGGAGGAAAAGTATCTAGCCAAATATCTTACTAATGAATTCAAAAAGATTGTTCTTGCTTCTAAATGTCAAAGAATATGAATCAGTTAAGTCTTATAAGGGGAAACACACACACACAACCCTCAATGACTAATGATGGCAAGAAATATTTGAGTCATTTAGATTTAGATTCAGAGGACTTTTTCATTGGATTAAAAACATAAATGCTTGTTCCTAAGGTTAATAGATTTGGGTTAAAATGCATATGAAGTTTTAGTAAATCAAATAATTGCTAACCTGTAAGGTAAAGAATTAAAACACTTAAATAGACCAAGAAAGACTGACCTCAGTGAAGGGCAGCCACTGCATAAAGAATGATTACCTGGAGAATAAGAGAACCTGGACTAAGTAAGTTATCTGTAGAGAGCAATACAGAATTAAGACAATGACATTTTGTGCCTTTTGAAAAGCATCAGTTGCTTGAAATTCAAAATGCCTAGAATATGCTATCTCAGGTGGGATGTAAGGAGAAAACTCTAGAGTTCTTAATTGTGGGTTAATTTGTAGAAAACTAATTTCATTGTTAAAAATACTTTACCAAATGAAAATTAATCTTAGTCTCAGGCATTGCTGTTGTTCATGGAGAATCAGGATAGAGAAGTTAAACAACATGAAGATAATGGTCATTCTTCCTGAAAACTTTGAGTTTTATTTTCCAGACTCTCCAGCTATTCCTTCCTGCTCTATTTGTCTTATCTCTGGGGAACCTTCCCCAAATGCCTCAGGTATACAGCTACCTATAAGAAATAGTCCCTCTCCACTATTAAAATGTGCTTTGGGGAAATGCTGTGTTAAAGACATTCACACTGAGGTGTAACTGATCAAAATTGGTACAAACAGTATTTCAATAAGTGGAAAAGCTTTGTAAGGCTGAGGAATGGAGCTTTAATGAAGGGTTTCAGATGGGAACCATTAGGTAGAACTTATTTGTGGTATCTGTTTGTGAAATCCCATTCGCATTTACATGTTAGCTCTTCCTCCATGTTGAGCTACCTCCCTTTTCTGGTCTTCAGAGGCCCATTTTAAATTTGAATGGGGTAAGTGAGCTCCTCCACAACTGTCCCCTCAAGGTATGTTTACAGATTTAAAAACTTTCACTGGTTACGAATAAGGTCCCTTGAACTGAAGGAACTGAAGAGTGACTGGATGCAAAGCATGCATAGCCACACACTGAGGGGAGTGACAACTGGGACATAAAGCAAAATGGTAATCGAACTCAGCAAGACATTACTAATGACTGATATAGTTAAAATAAACGGGAGGAAAAAAATTAAAAAGGGAAATTGCTGGGAAGTTACACAACTGCTGGTTTTGACAAAAATGACCCAATCTAACAAGCCAACTCTACCTCTATTGATTTAAAATCTCCAACTATGCCCAGAAAGAGAATGCTTTAGTTAGCAAGGAGAAAGATATCAAATTGGATTTGGAGGGTGAGTGGGGCCAAAAGAAGGTTGGGTGACAAGATCAGTTTGTATCCAGGTGTTCTAAGTCAGACAGGTCAGAGGCCAAGTTGAGGGCATGTTCTAAATAGAAAAGAAGACTGAGGTACTAGGCCAGTTAGCATCACAGTAATTTGCAAGGAAAAAAGCCCTTTTGTTCTTTTTCCTTCAGGTTAGGGGTGAGATGGCTTCCTTCTCAGCCCAATGGCCTTAAATTTTTTTCTGAGGTAATATACTTTTTGGTCTTAGGATCTCTGAGTAAGGCTGAAGATGAAGATGCAAATAAATATAGCTGTTGCTTCGTGGAGGATGAGGAAGACGTGAATCCCTGAACCTTGTGGGCAACAATGAACAGTGCAAACATACAGTCCAATCCAATGCATGTTTTTGAATGTCTACCTAGAAACTGGAATCATCCCAGGGAAATGTAGATGAGTAAGCATAAAGCCAGAAGAACTGACTGACATATGGGTAACTCACTCTATTTCAGTCTAATGAATGGATGTAGAGGAGATTTAAATACATTATAGGAGGCTTAAAGTATAGGTTACTTCTAAAGAGTGTGATTGGGTAGAAGAGAGATTTAGGAGAATTATTTTAAAAAGATGACATCAGTATAAGTCTCATCATGCTCTCATTTTCTTAAAATATATTCCATTATAGCTTATGTTCCATTCTTCCTTCAATTCTTTAATTAAAAAAAAAAAAAAAAAAAAAAAAAAAAAAGCTTTTGGCCAAAATCTTACTTAAAAGAGGGTGAGCATTATAAAAAGAAATAGACTATGGAATCTTCTTATTGGTATCATTTCCTTTCACTTTTTATTGAATAAAAGGAGAAACCATAAGAAATTTGATTTTTTGTTTGTTTGTTTGTTTGTTTGCTTTTATCTAAAGAAGTCATTTATATTGGGTGAATTAATCCAAAGGTATTTCAGTTCTACAAAAGACAGTGCCTTTGGATAAAGCAACTGTGATTTTGAGAGAAACTGAATGATTATCACAAGCCTGGACTTGAGAGGCAGTGCTTTCTGAAAACAATAAACAAACAAACAAATAAATAGCAAACCTAGCAGAGTGCCTCTAAACTGTTTCTCAGCATGTTTAGCCTGCTTACCTATCCAAGCATTCCTTGGATCAGGCCCCCTATTGGTTTTGTTTGACAAGAGAAATTCTTCTATCCACTTTGGCATACCTTAGTGACTGTTGGTTTAAGAGGAATTCAACAAAATCTGCACAAACAACTTACAATTCATATCAATATTTCAAGATAAAAGGTTAATCCTGAAGAAAGAACATCTTTGGAAAATCCTTTGTGTCCCTAAGCAAATTGACATCTATTTTTTCCATTTTTAAAACTGCTTAATTTAAAGAGAAAACACTTATTGACATTGTTAAGGACTTTCTTTGTATACTGTTTATAATAAAAGCATGCAATTTAGAGAAAAGTCTTTTTTTTTTCAGCTGTATCAGGTATTTTTATTTGAAAAACTGTTGTAAAATTCATTCTATCGTTATTAAAAGAACTAGGCATCTAAAAAAAAAATGCAGCCTCTCTACAATTCTTCTTTAATACCCTCCTTTCCTATTCCTATTTTATTCTCCTTCCTTTTATGTACTACTTGTTGTTCTGATCACCCACTATTTATCTCATTATGAAAGAGGGCTCCTTCTACCCAAAATAGTGTGAGATGGCTGACTATGTGACATGCAATACTGGACAGATGAGATTGGCAGCAGTTCATTAATCACATTTACTCTCTTGGAGAAATGGCTCATTGTAGGACTGGGAGATAAAATATACAAGATAACTCTGGAGCATTGTATAGTAACAGAAAATAAGAAAGTGCTCCAACGACCTGGACAACAACAATGAAAAATGATAAGGTTAAGTGAAAGAGCAGAGGAGCCAACTGAAAGAACTCCCAATGTTTAAAGCTGGAACAGTTTAAGCAAGAAAATAAAATATTATTGGATTATAACCAAAGTACAAAATAAATAGTAACAATTTCATTCTAACACAAATGATTGAATAAATGAAAAAGAAGAGCCAAATCACCCATGCAGAAAAACTCCAAATCAATTATGTAGATGCTCCACCCTAGAGGAGAAGCATAACTCCCCACTTCTAAGTGTGAGCAGAGCATAGAGAGCTTACTCTGAAGACCACAGTATGGAGAGAGGAGAGTGAAACTTGACAGTGGGGAAACCTGACAAGCACTACTTCAGTCAGGTGATCAAGATCAACATCAGGTAGCTATTTTGTACTCTTAATACAATGTGATGGAAACGTCATTTGATCTCTGTGCTTTTCCTCCCCCAACAATAACTTCAGTTCAATAATGGTAAAAACATTAGAAAGATTTTAGTAATGGAACATCCTTTAATGTACTCGATCAAAACTCAAAATTGTCAATTTCATCAAAACAATAAAACTGTGAGAGACTGTTACAACCAGAAAATGCCTGAAAAGATCTGACAACTAATTGCATTATTGTGTCCTGGTAAGGACATTACTTAAAAACAAAGTAAATCTGAATATGGTATGAAACTTAGTCCATAAAAATATGTGAATATTGGTTTACTAATTGTAAAAAATGTACCATAGTTAGGTAAGGTGTTATTAATAAGATAAATAGTATGTAGGATAGGGTAGGGGTTATACATAAAAATTTTTACTATCGGCTCAATTTTTCTATATTTCTAAAACTGTTCTAAAAAGTTAAATTTATGTTTAAAAACTCTCTTGCATTTTGATAGACTTAAAAAAGATTTATAGTGTCTTAGTTTAATCATTTTAGAGACATTTTAAACATATATAAGGCTGAATGAAAAAGAGATTATCATACAGGATAGAATTTCAGACTATTTAAGATTGGGAAAAATGTGTATAGAGGTTTTTCTGGGATTCCTTCCAAACTATTTTTTATCTTCATTATTAATTTAAACTATTTTTATATTACCACATTATTTTGTCCAGAGTGAAAGTCATAATTTAGAGAATGGCACTTAAATCTAGAGTGACTACTATGTTAAATAAAAAAGAAAAGGTATTTAAAAAAGTGATTCTGCCTTACATGTCCAACTCTAACAGGAAGTTTTAATAATAAAACTTTGGAAAGAGCAACCCAAAATTCCAAACACATCCCACATATAAAAGGTCATTTGAAGAGACAAAAAAAAACTGGTGGTTTGGGGCTGTAAAAAGTGTGATGTTAGTATCCTAGTTTTTATAAGCTTCAAAAATAGTTTCAAGGCAAGTTTTAAAAGAGTTTTGTGTATTTTCATTTACTTTCTTAAAGACACAATGTTAGAAAAAAGATGGGCCAGAAAACTTAACTTCTCTTGAAAAAAACAAAAACCTACGTAATTCTATTGATTGATTATCTTAGCAACTGAAGTAATAGAAGTATATCAGTTCATCTTTCCAAAGAACCATCTTTGATTACACTGACTTTATTTTATTTATTTATTTTTAATTTCAATACATTCCATTTTTGTCTTTATTATTTCATCATCTCTATTTGAAATTTGGTTCTCTCTTGTTTTATGTTTTCTTATAGTGGAATCTTAGAACATTTATTTTATATTTTTCTTCTTTTCTAATTCTCTCTTTCTCACTGCTATAGTTGCATTCCAGAAATCTTGTTGGCTTGTGTTTGGAGGCATATGTGTCCAAGCTCTCAGATGTCTCAGTAATGAGGATCTGGACCATTCTAGCCAGTTAGCCACCTAGACCAGAGGAGATACTGGACAGGATAAGAGAAATCTAGATGGGCTAGTAGAGGAGGGAGATAAGTATCAATTAGAGTCTCAACACCCAGTTGCAGTGACAGGAACTAGTAATCCTTCTTTTGTAAATTTTCTCAGAAAATAAAACCAACCAGAATCCCAGAGCAGTTTTTTGCAGAAAAAGAAATTTATGCCATCAAAAAAGTGAATGAGAATGTAAGAGGTAAACTGTAGTCATCACTGTGGAAGATCCTCTCTCAGGACCGGATCACTTTTAGGAATCGCTTTTTATAAATTTGTATCTTCTCCCCTAGAGCAGTCTGTATCCTGTGATTGGTTGATGCATGGGTGAATAGGCCTAGTCCCTCACCTCAACTCAGGTCAATTCTTTCATGTCAACCTTATGAGACTGGCTGATGCTGCTTTTATGACTGCATCACACTGCAACATCTTCCACTGAGAAAGCTCATTTATCTCACTCTGAGAGAAGTGTTGTTCCCTAAAAGTATATCCCAATAAGCCACTTACATACAAGTCTTAGAATCTTAGGGTTTTTGAGGAACGTGACCTATGTCAGTATCCTTCAATAAGAACTCAAATTTTTAAAAAAGGGAGAAAAACATAAGAGGATCTGATTATGGAAGCATAGCTCATATTATATTAGTCCTTTCACTAAAAATAATTAAATTATTTCAGAAAAAAAAATGAGATCAATTATATCATCCAAACTTCAGGTACCAAGGAATGTGACCTAATAGAGTGAATTAAGGACTTGTCATTGTCAGATGCATTAAATATTTATTAGAACATGTTATGTGTGTAAAGAATACTGTTAGAGTTACTGCTGTGGGTTAATCAGGGAAGATGGGGAATTTTTCTCCAGGACACTCTGATAAAATTTAATTACTTGCTCTGGATAAGGTTCCAGACTTTGAATTCATCTACAACTGCTATCTTATATATAAAGCCCCCTAAGCACGGAGTGAATGTTGTCCAAAAGTAGATCCTCATTTGGAGGCACTTTTTTCTGTTTTGCTTACACCAACCACCAACTGTGAGACTTGGGGTCAGCCGGGTTCTGCTAGTCACTTCATGGAACATTTTACACTAGTGGGAAAAGTCATCCTGGCCCCTAGTGGAACTATGGGACTTCTAGGTCAAATGTCACTTTGCTTGTAGGCCAAGAACTAGAGACTTGGAGCTATAGAAAGAAGCTGATTTGCATGGGACTGAGCTTCAGAATACCCTGCAACTCTTGTCATCTCTGGAACTTTTCTGTGTTCCAAAGTACACTACTATACTTGTTACACTGGATATACAGTTGGCCAAAGGTGAACCTGGACAATCAGCGAGTTTTTCTTTGATTACCTCTCACTTTTGCTTTTTGCACACTCGCTTCTGTTGTGGAGGTACTTCTATTCAAGATACCTATTATCTTTATCTAATGTTCTCCTTTGCTCCAAAGCCTGTCACCGATATTCTGGACTTTTTACTTTTTCCTATTCTTTCAGATGCCAATTCCACTTAATTTATTACAATTAGTTTTACTTGTTATAATAGAAGTGCAGCACTTAGAATCTGGAGGCAGACATGTGACCAATAAATGATTGTTATCTATGTGTTATTAGTGGAACAAATCAGTAATTCCTCTATTCATCACCTTTGTTCAGAGAGAAAAAAATGTAAAAGGATCAGGCACCATCAAGTTAACATAACAAAGAGCAAACATCACCAGCTGGTTCTGAAATGGTAGGGAGTTCTTATGTGGGCAGGAAAAATCCAAGAGCATTTAGCACCATAACAAGGAAAGGAGTAGAGAAAATTTCAGGAATCAGAGGTTAGCAGCCAAGTGTCCTACCTCTTTGAAAGACTCTGGAGAAATACTTGATATAAGAAACACTAGGAACTCAAAATTCTGTAGAGTTTCACAAAGATTTTTTCTACTCATTCTGGTCCAAAAGGAAAAGAATGCTTAAAAATATGTGTAAAGTGCAATTGCTAATGTATTCATAATATTATATATGCATAGGAAAATACACTAGGAGATTCATGAACATAAAAGTTTCTCAAAATATCTAAATATGAGTTTCTGGAAAACTGCTATACACACACACATTAAAAAAGTTTTATAGGTATAAATGATTATATAAATTACAAAAATATAACCTATATTAAAGATAAAATCTTGTATGGTATAATATACAAATTATATGAAACTATAATTTATTTTCCCACAGTCTATCCATCTAAGTTAATGAAAACTCTGTCCTTACAGTTTTTAGGCTGAAAATATTTCAACTTACCCTGCCCTTTTCTCTCTTATTCCTGACATCTAAACCATTACAAAATATTGTCACAGAATTCAGTATTACCAGGACTTGACTCCACTTTAATATCTCCACTACTACCATCCTGTCCTATCTCCTACATGAACCTCGAAACTACTTTCCCAGCTGAAACTCTTGTTTCTTTGCATGTTCTCAATTAAAGCAGTCAGAAAAATCCTTCTGAAGCCTGAGAACTTACTTATAGGACCGTAAATAGAGAGCCCAGGTTAATCAATCTTAGACAAGGGCCTGAGAAATTCATTTACATCTTTTTAGCCACTGAAAAACACTCTCAGTGATTTTTCACCTCTATTCAAAGACATCTTAGTGTTCCATCAATGGGCCATGGTGCTGATATTTCATTAGGAGAAAGTAAGCAGCTCCATTTTTACCAAGTTTATAAATTGGGGGTTTGGAAATCACTGCTCTGATCTAACCCCTTCATTTGCTACATTAGGAGACCAAGACCAGAGAATCATCTCATTCAGCAAATTGCTAGCTCTGTGGCCTGGGAATTTGGTCTTCTGACCTGACCAAGATGGTTTTCAAACAAATGTCCCAGTCACCTGAGAATGCTTGGAGTAAAAGGCTATAAAATACATGCCTTGATTGATCATATGCTGAAGGTGTCTTTGCTCTCAGGGCTGGGTTGATGCCTGACTGATAGCTATCATGAGAATTAGCATCTCTCATTAGTATGAACTAAGTATTTTTACAAAACTCACTTTAAAATATATCTGTCCTTTTGTGTGAAGTCCAGTATGGTGACTCGAATAGGTTTCAACTAGGCTTAGTATTTCTGTGGAAAAAATAACAGTCTATACTCGCGTGAATAATGGATGATGATGATGATGATGATGATGATGATGATGATTATAGTGCAAGCTCTAACAAACACTCAGAATGTCTTGAGTAGGGTTGTCTGTTACTCAGGAGGAAAGATGGGGTACCATACCCAACATGTCAATAAAATAGTTAAAGGATTTTTTACTGTGATCTTACTCCTTAGACCCGTTTAAGTAGATTTAACTCTGAGGAGAAAAGGCTTCTCTAATTTATATCTGAACAAGAACTTTGATATCATTTAGTCCAACATACTCACTTACATGATGAGGAGGAATATGAAGCCCAGAAGGACAAACTAACTTTTCCAAGTTTATCCCACTAATTAGAGTTTGAACAGAGCCTGGAACCAAATTCTCAGGTTACAGTGTTTTTCCTACCAATTGATATCCTGAGGCCTGGAAGGAATTTACTTAATGAGTGGTATTTTACAACAATTATAATTTTACCCTTCAATCTCATCTATGAATTCATGACCACTTATAAAATAGTATTCAAATAAAGTATGTACATAAGTCAATCAACATTTCCAGAAATCTTTTTCAAGTAAGAGCTTCTTGATATGTACATTTCATACACATTTATCCCTCATATAAATAGGCAGACAGTAAAACTAAACTTTTAAATATTTCTTTGTAAGTATCTCTGGTTCCTCTCCAGTTATCTTAAACTTAGTTTCCAAATCAGTTTGGTTAATCATTTTCTTTATACAATTGCTATGTTTCAGGTCTTTTTTAGGCTAGTCTCATTTCACTTCCTTTCTCAGTCTACCCCAGAATGACCCTGTGGTACAATCTTAAGCCTGACTTATTATACATAAGCTGGGATTCTGGGTGAGATGTGGGGTGAGTTCAAGGGTGCTCTGGTGTTGGCCTGTGGGCTGTATATAGCTATACTTCCAAAGGGAGCCTCTGGAGATTCAACCAAACCAGTCCAGACAGAATGAATGCTAGAGACATGCCAAATATATGGGTGCTAGTGAAAATTAACCACAAAGAATAGAAGATAGGGGGAAACACAGAAGGTAGAAAGAAGACAGTAGTCTCAGATTGATGGGCACAAGAGGTAGCACAGGAACATGGTTTATACAGCCTCTCTTATGAGTGGAGGTGGTAGGGAGGATCATAAGGGACTTGCGATAGTCATTATCTCTGTTTACAAAATATTTCTGCCTTTCCTCTCCTACCCCTTTGGAAGTGAGCAAATATCACTTCTTGGGGAAAAAACATTGACAAACTGTATGTACATCATGTTCCCATTTGCAGCCTCTTTGATCACAGAAACATATGTTGATTGGGAGCTTCTATCAACTTGAAAGACTGAAACAAACATTTCTCCCCTCCTCTCATGCCTACCTGATAATCCAATTGGACAGGTAGCACAGATGAGAAATTAACTTTCATTGTTTCAAACCACTAGGTTTCAGAGTTGTTTGTTCACTCAATGTACTACCCTATCTTGACTGATATTGAACCTGCATGTTTACATTCTGTTCCACTGGTAAAAAAGAATGAGGCTTCCTCTAAGTTCATCTGGAATCATGTACTAAAATTGCTCATAGACTTCTTCACTAGGACCTAGCAGACAAGAATGAGAAATGGAAGTAGGGACTCAATGAATGAGGTTCAAAAGATTAAGATGAATAGCAGGCCGATTCACGTAGGGGAAGTCAATTAGATGTGGAATGGCACTGGAGTGGCCACTTCTATATCCATGAATAGATCTAGATTATCCTTCAGGAAGATAATCTCCAGAGGGTATCTCCCACAAGTTTTTTTCTCCAAGTCCAGTGCTAGCCAATGGGAAGGTTTCTGAAATATATTTTCACATTGAGGATTCTGGCAGCCCTCTTTCTCACTCCCACTTTCTGATATTTTATTCATTGCAGTAGCTTCTGTCTCAAGGCACAAACAGGGAAAACTAAGAGAATTATATAAAAATAAAAGAAAATAAATAAAATTTTCTAACAAATCCTTAGATTTGGAAGAGTTCTACTTCCAGTTAAGAGACCAGGGTTCTGGTCTCAGCATTGGAAAGTTGTTTTATTTCACCCTGCCTTTTTGCTTAACTCATCTGCCAACATAATATATATTTAGGTTATTGTTAAGACAGTCATTCTGTCCTAACATTCTTTGACTGTCCTAAGCCATTTTATTACTTATTACTTTTGGTAATCAAATCAGTTATATATTTGCAAAGAGTCCCCAGAATACATTATATTCTAATTTTAAAAAATCAAAAAAAAAAGAGCAAATGTTGTCAAACTTGTTTATGTTTTGAAAAAATATAAATGAAAACTCAATCAACATAAAAGCCGGTCTAGTACTTTAAATTATACTGTTCTTTTGAGCCTTCTTTACACAGTGGTTTGGATTGCCCCCTAAGGAGCTATAATTGACAAAAAGCAAACTACGTTTAGAATAATGATTGGAGTTACTAATATGAAATATTATGATTTCATCAAGCTCTGTCTTTGGCTGTTAATTAGGAAGGCACCAAAGAATTCAAGTAAAGTCAGCTTTGCTTTAACACATTTAAAAATTTCACAGAAAAGTTATTTAGCCTAAATCACCTTTTTGAGTATATCATTGAATTGTCAGCTTTGTGAGACTATCACATCTGCATATGAATTTGTGATACATTATGTGGGATATGGACACACAACTTCTAGTACTTTTACCATGTGCAGATTTTTTTTTACAGTCAGCAATTCCCTTTAATAAGACATCTTTGACATTTTAAAGAATCCAAGAGATTGGGACTCTCTAGTCTCCACCAGATTTCATGATTGCTGGGCTAGGTAATCATTCATTCATTCACTCATTGTAATCCTTGGATGAAATGTGAATTTTTTTCTTTCTGATTTGCATAGCCTAAATTCCTCCTGAAGCAGATATTGAGATAAAATTTTATATACAGAAAGCTGAAATTATGAATGGTAGAATCAAGCAGGAGAAAGGAAAAAGCCAATGTGAGGGTACGTTGTTGAGTTAGCCAGTACTATGAATGGCAGATGGCAGGTGCTTCATCTCACAAAATCCAAAAAACTTAAGAAATATGTTTGAGATTTTTCTATCCAGAGGAAAAAAAAGAAGATGTTTTTTCATTACTTTCCATCCACCATAATCCAAAAGTTACCATACGGGAGACTTACAACTTTACATTTCTGGGTTCCAACATTTCTTTCATTTAGGTAGTAAAGAGTGCACATGTGTGTATGTAGCTAGTATTTCTGAAAAGCTCAATGGTGGCTGTTCTCTAGAGGCCAGACAGACAGTGGAAGATACTGCTAAGGACCTGGGATTCCCCCTATATCCTTATAATTGTGCATACCTCTAATAACTGTCTTTCTGTGTTGGTCATGCATGAAGACAAACGCTAGTAGATTCCCATAAGTATGTTAAGGTATAGCATACAAGAAACAAAAGAAGTTGAGAGCTTTTGGGTTACACCTGTATGAGGCTGTTTGAAGATGATACAGGACTTATTATTCAAACAATAGCTGAAATAAGAGTCAAAGCAAAAAATATTTGAAATGGTTCACAAAGAAGCCCAAAACTGTTAAACCCTTTCACTACTCAGATATGTTAATACCCTTCACTGAATTCAATCTGGCAATGTATCACATTCAAGATGGTAGCCAGTCATAAACTCTACAAATAATGAATACAAGAGCATTAATAGAACAAGTTACAGGCCTCACTGCAACCACTTAGTCCTAAAGCTGTATTGATATTTATTATCCCCCACTTCCTTCAATTATTCTAGCATTCCCTCACCCTTTACCAACACTTGAAATAGCCTAAATTGCTTGCTTGGAATATGACATCAATTTCATACATGTGTTTTTAATTGCCTTGCTTTATTGGACATTGGTTACTATAACTGTCCACTAACCATTATCACTGAAAATGGAGGCATCAAGAAATGTAATAGTGAATCCTCTGTGTCCCTGTTGTATAGCTAAAATACTAGTTACTTTTTAACTTGTGACACCATGCTCACTTTTCTGCATCTTCTGACCACTTCCTCAGTACTAGGCCTTGCAGTTTTTGTATCATCTTCATTTACCACATAAACAGAGTCATTATGTCTCAGCTCCAAAGATCCACCTACTGAGACCAGAAAATCTTTCAAGAATATTGCTCTCAAGACGATGGGTGTTCATATGTCAAGCCTTATATCTACTCTCTTCTCTAGCTAGTGTAAGACTCTATGGGCATAAGATCTATGCCCATATATATTTTACCAATTATTACTAGTATATATTAGCCAAGACTCAACATTTATTTAATGTGTAAGCCATATCCCCAAAGAGCAGCAACTCTATTTCCTGCTTGGATTATACTGAGCCTTGACCCTGGTGTTTGGCATGAAGGGAATATAGGGTGGGAGAGGCAGGGACAGATATTGTCAGCAAGCATCATCTTGAGAGGTACCTGTCTTAGGTGACTGTTTATAGGATCACTGAGCAAAGGAAATTTATTTTTCTCTATAAAGGGAAGAAAGATGCTTCTGGTAGCACAGAGGATTTAGGAAGCTTTAGTAATTTTGACTCTCAGGCTATCAACTGTTCTCAGCCTTGGTTTCAGGGCCCAGCTCCTATTTGGTCTTTCATTTTGACATAAGAAACTTGTCAGATTTGCACACTAAATATCCTTTGCAGCTCTGCCATACTTAAATACTGGAGCTCATTTTTAGCATAGTCTCACCAGGTGTTATAGGGAAAAGAGTTTCCTATAAACTTGAAATAGAAACACTTTAGTTTCTCAGCTTTCTTATAATCGATAGTCAGCCGAGTAGGTCTATCATTTTCCACAGCAGTAAACAAATGCCAACTTATTTCATAATTTGTATAATCAAAGTTTTCCCTACATTATTTAAGTGCCTCAGCTATCATATAACCCAAAACCTCACATCCCACATGCCAGTTATCACAATTAGGCAACAATAAATCAATAAATATGATACTATATGCCACAGATTAATTTCTAACCCCACTCCTGGTATTAATGTTATTAGTTTGGATTCTGCTTTAACCAGGCATGAAACAAAGAATAGATGTATTATTTTGGAATGCAATTCAAAGGAGTAGCAGTAAGGGACAGAGGGAACAACACAAAAAAGAGGCAAAGTCAACATAAAAATGTTTAACAAGAAAGGGAAGGGTAAACATTTATCCACTGTCATTCTTGACTGTAGTCACAGTACACTTATTTACTGCAGAGAGAAGTGGAACTTGTTAAAAGTGTAAATTCTTCTGCCCTTTCAGCTTTGGGGGTGACATCTAAGGACCTGTGCATTAACAGGTGCTTGGGTGACTCTGGGGCATGCTAACGTTTGAGAATCATTGGGCTATTGCACGGTTCTGCCAACTATACCCAGTGAATACCTGCTTTTGTAAATAAGTTTTCTTGGAACACAGTCATGTTCATTCATTTGTTGATTGTTTAAGGATGCTTTCACTACCCAGGAAAGTCAAATAGTTGCAACAGAGATTATACAGCAAAGCATAACATATTAACCATCTGGTCATTTACAAAAATAGTAGAATCCGAACAGAGGAGATAAGGAAGCAGAGGCTACACACCGGCTAATTACCCTTTATAGACGATATGTGCCATAGGAGGTAAGAAAAGAAAAGATGAGTGAAAGGCAAACTACCCGGGAAAAGTTTCCACTGGTGCAGGAAAGCTAAGAAGTTGAATAAGTGAAAAAACTTCCCTGTTCATAAGAATAGCTGGCTTACACCATGTAGTGGCAAGACATAAATCGATGAGGGAGTGGGTTCCGATTCTAGAGCTCATCGAAACTTACTAATTTTCTCTGGGTGGTAATCACACAATAGAATATATAGATATCAAATTACAATGTACACCTGAAAATTATATAATTGTATTAACCAATGTCCCCAGTAAACTTAAAAAAAGAAACTTACTAATTTTATAATTAAGTGTATACCACTCATGCCTTTTCCTTTCTAAATTAAAAATCAGTCTAACACTTTACAAGGTTAGCAAGAAAATATCTGGAATGAGGTTCAGCTCCTTTATTTAATTTGTGAACTATGTTGAACAAAGTATTTAACATCTCTGGGCTTCACTGTATAACATTCCTGGATAGTAGGATGCTTGTAATGAATAAAATCATGTTGAACGTGTGAAATAATTGGCAAAATGCCTGGCACATAGTTAAGGGCTGAGTCAGGCAAGGTTCTTAAGTAAAAATCACAAAACCAATTCTAATGGTTTAATCAGAAAAAAAATTATTAACTAGCATATAAAGTTTGAATGTCACACTTAGAATACATGCAGCTAGGAACAATGCTCAGCTTTCCCATGGACTGAGTCCAGCAAAGATGTTGCAGCTACTGCTAGTGGGCACTGACCTCAAAGTGACACTAGAGAAGGTGTCAGCAGATCACCTGTTGCTGCTGGCTCGGAAAACCATAGGTCTCTATATAGCTGCTCTCACCAAAAACTGGTTCTGCTCAGTGCATGCTTTTTCTGATTATTCAATCACAGAGCAAGGTCTTAGGAGATAACATCCCATTAACAGAGCTCCAATGCTGCATCTCAAATTTTTTAAAAGCTGACAAGTTTTAAGGGTTCTTTGGGCAGACTTGATAGTCAGCAAAGAAAATTCCCAAACATCTTGAATTTGCTATCAAGGTAAAAAACAAGCAGAAAACAAGACAAACGTCCCACCCAAGGTTCATTATTAATTTCCTTCTCATTTCATTCAACAAAAGAACACCCAGCCTAAGAAAAAGTCTTAGACCAAAGTATTTGAGTAAAACTCATGACAATTGCTGGAAAGAAAAATCTCAATGGGTTGAAAAGATGCTCTAAGAAATAGCAATTTTGCAGCTTATTACATACATTAGAATTAAAAGTGAAGCTGTAAGGAGGGTTATGAAATTCACTGGTGGTAGATTAGGGAGGAGGGAGAAAATAGTGAAAAAACCTCCGAGACTGGATTAAAATAAAAATAGAGATACACATATTTCTTTGATATTGGAGAGTATAAGGTAGTTAACATTTACAGCACATAGAGATGGTATGTGGGCAACAAGATATCATTGTGGTCCTGTGCTCTGATGCCCACGATTGTGCCTCTGACAGGTCTGGAGAAAAAGATTACTCTGACACTTCAAAGGTATGTTCACTCTTAGATGCACAAAGACAATAGACAATTTCATGGTAAAGATTGACCTTTGTCAAAGAAGGTACGGGCCTAAGACTTGACTGCTCACTGTGACGTGCTTTTAGTTAGACACTTTTCCGTTCAGATTGCCTTGTATGGTGACTTTGGTCTCTGGGTTTGTAAGGCCTGCCACTAGGGCCTCCTCGAGCTTGTCAAGTTTAGTGTGTGGCCTCTTTTTTATTTAAACTTCTCAAGTCTTTATAAAACCTAAAAGCCTTCTGTCACGTTAATACAATAGAATCTCTCACAATGGTATTTTTAGCGGTTCATAGTTATTCATTTGCAGCCAATCATGCCTCCTGGCTTCCTTTGTTGACACAGTAGGTCATTATGAGATATTAACACCAATTATATATGGAGAATCAAATTTTACTACAAATGTTAACTTTAAATTTAGTATGTTTTTCTCATTCTTTTCTTCTGCAAAAATGTCACCCAGGAAAGAAATGAGTTCAAAGATTTGATTTCCTTAGTTACCACCTCACAGTGCTTTTCCTTCCAATTCAAATCTCCTTAACTTTTAAATGATTTGTTACAGAGACATGAATTAATTATAATTAAATGTCACTTTTCAATAAAGGTTAACATGCAGGTCCATTACCCAATACATTGTGCACAAATAACTCAGTATTAAATAAGATTATTGAAGATCTCAAATTTCTATTACTTATTATTCATAAATTTCTTTCATGAATAATTACATAGCAAATAAGGAGACTATGTTGCATTGACTCATATCATCCCCAAGTGACTGTGGGACTCTGCATAAATTATTTAACAACCCTAAGACCCTCTATCCCCACTTACAAAACTGAAAAAAAAAAGTATTTTCTTGCTTCTAATATTCAACCCCATATCCTTTAAAAAGGTTGCATGCCTGATTGGTGTTGTCTTATTTTTATTAAATAGTACATATAAATAGCTTGGGAATTATAAAATAGTAAATATGTAGCCAACTGATGGTTGAACTAAAGGCATAGAAACAAGTCAATAATGAGGTTAAATTGATTGATTTGAGTGGAAATAGGATAACCTAATGCTTTTATCACAAGGTAATATTAACAATGGGCCATTCTGAGGAGTGTCCCTCTGATATCAGACTTTAACTCTCTCCTTTTCAAATTATTAGCAAATGGCTATGTTTTGGACCAACAGAAGAAGGAGCTTGAGATGGGACCTGGCATCTGCTCTGTGGATAAGTCTACAGAAGATGAGAGTAATTGGCTCCCTCTCTTTCCCACAGTCTTTCCACAGACTGAATCTTGGTAATTTGAGGAAAGCAGAAATATTGTCTACTTTCAGACTAGAGGTGAACTTTTTCCCTGTTATTTTTTTTTTTTTAACTGCACTTCCTCTCTGCCAAGAACTTCGAATTTCTTAGAGATAAAGCAGGTATTCTTCTTGCTTTTCTTTTTCTTTCTTTCTTTCTTTTTCTTTTTTTTTAAAAGGATTATTGTTTTACTCTAGGAAAAGGAATATAAATTCTAAGCTTTTGCAAAATGACTGTGTACACCTCACAATTTAATATATTACCATGTTACCAAATTCATTTTTTAAAAAATAATATCCATCTGAGTTAGGTCTAAGACTTATTCATAAAAGAAAATATTAGTCTCACTTTTAAATGAAAGCACATGGCAACTGATAAATTGTACTAAATGTCTGTATAATGTATACTACAGATACATACTGTGATGGAAAATTCAGACAAAATGATATAAACCTGTTTAAAGACTTGTTATCACATAGCAAATCTAAAGAGTTAGAAGGCAATAAACCTCTATTTCCTAAAAGAGGAAAATACACATGAGCTAATGGAAAGACATTATTATCTTCTGATTATTATAGGAATTCATGAAAAATCAATGTGATATAAAATGTGCTTCTTCCATTCTCTCAGCTGTAAAAGATGGTTGGTGGACACCTTCTTCCAAACTGACCACCTTGGTGTACACTGCAGATAATTAACCTTTTCTTCTCCCTTTCAGAAGTCATCATTCTCTCTTCCTTCACTACAGACAGGGAGGCAACCCAGGACATCCTTCCTTGCTGTCACCTGTCATTCTTATTCCTATAGGAAAAAAGCAAGACTGGACTTTTCTTCTCAGGCTTTTATGTGGTTTAACCCATATTTAGTTTTGTTTTTTTTTTATCCCCAAACTGTAACCCCTTGATTAGTAGGCTAGATGTTAAAACCCAATAAAATGACCTCCACAGCTTTCTGCCCTTAATCTCACCTCCAAAACAAAATAGATCCAGGGTGATTTTCCTCTTCAATAGAAAATGTAACCAGAGATGAAACCAAGTCTTCTCTGCATGGTTTTTATGTGCATGTGGTTTCCAGGGAAACCTCACCCTGATATTTCTAAATGTTAGGATGGTAATTGGTACCCCTCAGATTCTGGCTTAGAACACATTAAAAATGTTCATGGCATCAAGGAAAAGAGGAAAAGAGGTATTGAAAAAAGGATAAAAGTTTGTTTTAAAATTAAATTTTATTTTTAGAAGATACATTCTAAATTCCATTTAAAAAGCCTACAAACAGTGGAAAAGTAAGTCTAAAATTTAAGTAAGTAGAAGAGAAAGAATTTCCATTGTTTAGGTGAAAAACAAATTAATCTTTTTTTTAGGGCAGCTTTTTCAAATTTCAGTGTACGAGGAGGACAATAAGATGCACATCTGAGGTTTCAATTGCCTGAAAATCTCTATTTCAAATGAAGGAGGGTCACAAAAAAAGAGGAGTGACAGATATATGACCCTATTAAAAAATGTTTTTTGTGAGAGAGTGAAAAATATGAACTAATGAAAATAATTTACCTTAACCCTTCAATTTACATAAATGTGGATGTATGTTAATGATGATTAATGTAAAATAGTGATAAAAACAATAAGCTCAAAGCAGTGTAGCAATTCACTTTAATAAAAAATGCAATTTACTTTTTCCTGAATTTATAACTTTTTCTCTTATTATCCTTGCCCGGAATTTATTTCCTTTCTACCTATTCAAGATCTACCTTTCATTTCATACCCTTCTCACATCTTATATCTGCTAAGTGATGCTTGCTTCATTTCACTTCTCAAATGCACTTACAAGTGGTTAAGATATTTTGTATTAATTTCATATATGCAAAAAATAATTTTATAAATAATACTATAACTCCTTTGGAAGTAAAATGTTATCACGGGATAACATTTCCTCTCTATAGCTAAAAAGTTCTCTGATCTTAACCTTCTACTGTTAGCATATTAATTTTTTTGGTTTATTAAATTAATTAGTGTAACATTGGTTAATCAGATTGTATAAGTTTAAATTGTATGATTCCATAATACATCATCTGTATATTGCACTGTGTGTCCACCACCCAAAGCCAAGTCTCCTGTCTTCTTTGCCCCCTTTACCTTCTTCTATTTCGCCCCTACCCCATTCCCTCCTGGCAACCACCATACTGTAGCCTGTGTTTTTAATTTTTTTTGTTTGTTACTTTCTGTTTTATATCCCACATGAGTGAAATCATATGGTTCTTGTTTATTTTCTGTCTGACTTCTTTTGCTTTGCATGATATTCTCTAGATCCATCCATGTTGTCTTAAGTGGCAGTATTTAAAAATCAAGTCATCAACTCTAAAATAAAATGAGATAGAAACAAGCTTTCATGGCAGGAAGGAAAAGAAAAGGGGTGAGAGAGAGGAAGCACAAACATTAAGCATGAGTTGTGCTATCTGACATCTCAAGTTGCTCTGATCAAGAATTAAAGCATGACAGGCTCCCATCAGAATTAGCGACTTCTCTCTGTGGGCAGGAAGTGAAGGGTGAACAGAAGGAAGGCATTTCTTCTTCTAATGTTCCTTGAGAGGAAAGAAATATTGGCAAAAATTCCCACTGTGTGAACTCGGGGAGAAATTTAGGAAGAAACTGTTTATTCTGTAATCATTTTGATATGGATTTATTATTATTATTATTATTATTATTATTACTACTACTACTACTACTACTACTACTACTACTACCACTATTATTTTGCCTGTCTAAAAAAGTGTGATCATGTGTCACCTCATGTTTGATTCTCATTACTTACAGTCCTTGACACAAAGTATTTGTCTGTTACATGTTTCTTTGTTGTGTAAGAAGATGAGACTGTGAGAGTATTATAGGCTTTCCTAATCTTATCTCAGGTTATTCTGGTGGAGGTAGGCTTTAACCTAGATATAAAAATATAGCATAGTAATTAGATGGATGAACATGAGGAGAGAAGTAATTCTAGTCTCGGCATTCTAAATATACATGGAGTTAAAAACACCTAAAATCTCATGAATATGTCACTTGAATGTTTTTTTTTTTTAATTAAAATTTAAAAAAAATTGCAGCTAATCTACATAATTCAGGATTTGAAGTAAAATACCAGATCTGAAATTTCTGATTTAGACATAGCTTTTATTAACTAACTGAATAATTGTGATCCTTTATCTCATGCTGTGAAAATGCCAACCTTTCAATTCCTCCAAGAGTCCGGGTGCAGATGGTCCCATATTGCACAGCCAACAACTGTCACTTTATTTTACCAATATCTAAGAGACAGAATGATTACATCTACATCAATCATCTTGAATAACAGAGGCAAAAATCATTGCATTATTGCAAAATAAATGTCTCTCGCTTTCTGGAGAAGTGTCTGTGATTTGCAATTTATTTGTGATAATGTAGGAGACAGTCAGTTATGTGACAACATTTTATTCTGTTGAGTCAGAGGTGGGACATGAACAAATTTTCAGAATATAAGCAAAAAGGTGACTCATAACTCCAGAATGCTTCGGCCTTGTTTTTAGGGCAAGAGTGTTCCAACAAGTGTCAGGAAAAATTATTCAATTGTCTAACACTATGGCAGTGTCTCCAAGTACCAAATGGTTTAAATGTGTTGAGGGATGGGGACAAGAAAGCAAAAACCCTTACTCAAACATCTTGTTTTCTCTGGTTATTTTGACAGCCTTCAATATCTACATAGTCTGTGGTTTCAACCAACATCATAGCTTCTGTGATAAAATTTTGCTGTCTAACAATTACGTCAATCTAATCAGTAAGATTGAAATTCATTATTCTTTTGAAAAATTAAAAAAGAAACTGATAGGAAAATGGAAAAATTATTTATTAACTTGTTCTTTTCAATAGACAAATGAGTTGTTCAGGTTCATGAATACTGGTTTCAATTTTTAAGAGTACTTAATAATCAATAATAAATTAAATAGTGGGTATTTTCTTTGCTTCTTATTTTCAAACATACATAGGTAATAACTATATATGAAATATGGGGCTAGGAATATTTTTGGCAGGAAGTCATTTGGTTAAGGGAAAGTAGTCTTTGTTTTTTGTCTGACATTAGTATTGACACTTTCCCAAATGCCCAATATGTATCAAAATATACAAACAATGATAGCGCTATGGTTTGTGTTTGCTTTTTTCTTTCTTAACTTTTTACGTGTAGCACACCCATTTTGTTGTTTTGGAGTTATAAGCCAGTGGGAAAAAAATAATTTTCCATCTTATTAAAATTAAGGACTTTCTCAGCAGTAAGTTAAAAACAGCTGAACAAAAACACTTCAAACTTGGCAGGTGGCTAGGACTCCTGAGGAATCATGTCACAGCTAAGTTTCAAAGAAACATTTGAAATTAAAGTTTAGAGGTTTTTACAGGTCTCTCCTGAGTCCAAACTTTTGACAGATGTCAAAATTTTAGAAAATCATTTTGGAAGAGAGGAAACTAGTCCAACCATCGTTTTCACCTCTGCTCAGAAAGATTAAGGTGAGGACTAAATCAGCAATGGGGTTGGAAAGACAGAAATCCTATCATAATAACTTAGAAATATCTTCATCCCTGCAGCCTAATGATTGATGTGCAGAGGTGGTGTGGTGCAACTGGAATTATCTTGGCCAAGAATTCTAGTCCTAACCATTCTAATCATTAGCTTAGATTTTAAAAACTCCTTATCTTCTCTGTGCTTTAGTTTTTCCATGTGTTTGATGTAAAATTGGGTTTTAACTACAGTATTTTTAAAGCTACTTTGAAGAGATAAAGAGAAGTTAAAATTATTATGCATAGTTTTTTTCTCCCCTTCTTCCCTCTAGAATCATTGGGTTGTCTCAAATTTCTTATTTGGTTTTGTTAGCATACACTTGACTTAAATCGTAAAAGAAAGTCTGAGCTCACATCATTCCCAAGTCCAGCAGTTGTGATTGTTTATACAGTGCCATGGAAGTCAGCAGAGTCCAAGATGAGTCATTTTAAAGGTTGATGTTGTCAAGAAGATGAAATTAGTCAGATGGCCAATCTGACTTGGGTGATCAGATGGTCAAAATATTTGACCCAACAAAATTAAATTCTAATCATATCTATTTTCAACTTGTTAGTCATTTGAATTTTTATTAAGATGATGGAATCCAAGCCACATTGGTTTTCAAGGAAGAAATGAAGCGATAGACAAAATGAGAACCAGGATAATGAGAGTAAGCATTGAGAGTAGAAGCAGAATTTAAGAAGTTTTAAGAGAAAATGTCAAGTTCATCATCACCATCATCAAAGTATTTATTTCCCATAGAAAGAGTAAGATAGTGCAAAGAACAGTGTAATACCAAAAGAATTATTAAGCATAGAATTTGCACTTTAAAAGCCTATAATATGGAGGTCATAGAGAGTGTATCACAAAGATTAATAATACCACATGGAATATTTATTATGTCTCAAGTGAATGGTGTGGATGGTTGATGTTAACAGAATTAAGAGGAGTGAAATAATATGATGTCTCATGGATACCACTAGGATCTCAATCTAATCTAGTTGGATTGTGAGTAATTCACTAATCCTAGTCAGAAAGACTGGGATTTCCAATATATTGCTGGATATGGTTTTCATTTGTCTCTCCTTGAATGCAGGGTTTTGCTAGACCATTGTTGATCCAGGAAAGTAGGTTTGCAACAGGAAAGGATAGATTTTAAAAGTGTCTTTCATTTGGCTATTGCTCATTTATTCTGAATTGTCGTGGAAATCCCAGTCAGCATTAAGCAGCAGGTAGTGGGGTGGGGAAGGGCTATTTGGGACTTTGCTCCATCTCTACAAGAAGTGAGTGTTTACTTCATTGGTTACATAGCCCTATAGCTAGTTGAAAGCTGAAGTTACTATAAAGTTTTATACCTCATCCCTAAATTACATTGATTCTGCAGGATAGATATCAGTTCTAGAGATCAATCCTACCAGTAGGACTCAATTTTATTAGCACATTATAAAAATATGTTAAATAAATGCACACACACACACAACACATGGATATTTATATTGAAAATGGATTATGGCATTGCTTATAATGAACAAAATGACATTTCTAAGATATCTCCTAAGTGATTAACCTTGTCATTTTCCAACCTTTTCCCACTTAGCCTGTCTATGGAGACTGTGCTGCTAACATTTTTTTTTTAAATGCCTGCTAGACAACTGATAGAATACAATGGAATTGCAATTCTTAGCCCACAGAGCTCAAGAGCCACTTAATCAGTGAAGAGTGCACTGGCAGTGCTGTGGACTGAGATTCCTTTAAAATAGCTAAGCCACAACCCAGACCAACTGCTGAGTGACAAGACTGCATGCATAACTCAAAAGGAGAACAAAGCCCACTATTCTTTCTCTCAAATGTGTGCTTTTCAAAGTTATTAATCCTTTATGTTCTCACTAAGCTTTTAATTATCTTCCTCTTGTATTGCATTTAATATTCATCACCCATGAAATGGGTTGGGCATATGTAACATCTTTATTCTACAGGTAAGGAAGACTGGGTAAAAAGATTTAAAAAATATACTTCACGTTTCACCTGGACAGTGAGGAAACAGAAAATACAAACTAATTTCCTGACTGCCAGGACCACTCTTTTCCTATTGCAAAACACTGCTTGCTAAATTGTCCCAAATATATAGAATCAACATTCATTGCTTAGATACTCATGCAAGTTTTTGACAGTTTCTTATCTTCCAAATCAACAGCACACATATACAAATTTTTCTTATATTATAATCCCTACATGGTAAACTGCTTTCTTTGTTGGTATAAGAAATTCCCAGTATTTATCTAAATGAAGTTTATTAGGAGAAATATGTCTTAAAACTCAGAATTTTGAGATAATTTCCTTTACTTATTAAACATTCTCAGTCATCTAGACTTAAATATTAGATAACATAAGAATCTTTCCAATAGCAACCCTCTGTGTTAGTGTGTTATGTTCTAGGTAGGAATTAATACTGTTTCCATGATGCTATTTTGTTACTAAAAGAACTTGCAACAGAGTTAAGTGGACATCCAGAACCAATTAAGGAATATTTTTAAATGCATATGAAAAAAGTAAATATGAATTAATAATCTAAGCATTGATGAAATATGAAGCATTGAAATGATAGGAGACTTAGTAAAAATACTTTGTAGGAAGCAATATTTGAGCCATATTTCAAAAGGAATACATGATTTGAATTTCTAGAGTGATATGTATGTATGTGTGTGTGTGTGTGTAATATATATATATATATTTATGTGTGTGTAATATATATATATATTTATGTGTGTGTAATATATATAGATATTTATGTGTGTAATATATATATTTATGTGTGTAATATATATATTTATGTGTGTAATATATATATATATTACACACATAAATATATATATATATATATTACACACACATAAATATCTGCATTTCACACCAATGAAAGAAAATGAGAAACTGTCAGCAAATTCTACATCCAAATTAAGACTCAATTTTTAGTAATGGTCACCCTGACCCACAGCAAACTAAATACTAAACTTATACTCAATCACCTTAGTGATTATTACATTTTGCTATATTATATTATTATATAGAATATTTAAAGCATAGAAAGTAGGCATGGGTTGAAATTATGGTTATTCTAACATTTAACTGTGTACTTGAGCATATGGCTAAAACTTTCTGATCTCATTTTTCTCATATGTAACTTGTGAATAATTTTACCAACCTATCACACTATCGGGTAGTAGAGGTACATGTATGTGAACTACTTAGCATAAAGTTTGTCTTCATGGCTTTATGCTACTATGATCCAAACAGATGTTATACTTATGTCTATTGGGAATAATGATACATTTTTTTTATTCCTTTTATTAAAAGTACTTAAAATTTATGACTAGAACTTAAACTTTGCAAGCTTCCAACTTTTGGACCACATATAATCAGTAAATAAAACTAGTTATTAGGTATGTTAATTATTAACTAATGCCTCAATATGTCTTAGACCTACTGCCTAGAATTATCTTCTCTGAGCTCAAAATATTTATAAAGGTGTTATATAATATGGCCCTTACCCTAGTAATATAACAAGAGAAATGTTTGATTTTGATTCAGAGAGAGAACTAGTACAGATTTCAGTCATACTGTCCTTTTCGCATCTTAACCACTACCTTAGGTTTTTGGGATATTCTGCTTAAAAGTATGTAACTTGAAAACTTTAGACCATTGAAAGACAGGTGTAGCATAGTTGGTAAATTGGATGGGGCTGCACACCAGGAATCACTTCTCCTGGATAGCTAATGGGAAATATTTTGGTCTTGATCAATTAAAATATAAAATATAAGCCTGTTCTCAAATAGCTTTTAAACATGTAGAAACTGTATTCACTGACATTTATAAGGATGGATATTCCTTTCAGATATAAGATTCAGACACAGTGTTGGAGATGATCAGAGATGGGAAGAATTAATTCAGATTCACTGTCAAGAAATTTGAGTAAGGCATGGGAGAATGAGTAGAGTTCTAAGGCATTCTTCTAAGGCATATTACCTGGTAAATCTGGGGCTATAAAATAGAGTAGGTAAAGGAAATGACGCTTTTTTAAAAGTCAGAAAAACAAGAAAATGTGTTTTTGTTGATCTTTTAACACTGGATGAAGTACAAGCTTTCTTTTGTAAGAAGAGTACAATATTTATGGTTTGGAAGATATGTTGGAAGGATTATCTTTGCTGCATTTTGAAAGACAGGCTGAGTTTTATTACTTAATTTTACATTCATTCAATATATAGTATTTGGTCTGTGCCAGGAATATACTCAGCATATTTTGGAAGATAGTGCAAATTCATTTATATACCTAGATTACTTGCTTCAAAACAACACAGGAAAGTTTTATTTTTTGCTTGTTTATTTTTTAATTATTCAAAGTTTAGCTGAAAAACCAGAAAGTAGCAGATTTCTTTTTAATACAAAATGAGCAAAATAATTTGGGACACTCATAAAAGGCACTAGGTGGCCATTCAGTCTATTCATTCTTTGCTTCAAAAACTGAAAAAACACCAGAGCTACAAGTTTTTCTGACATTAATGTGACATATTTCTTTTTTACTATAAAGGTTAAAAGAGCTGTAGATGAGAGATTCTTTGAAAAGTTTTAAAAGGCTTTTGACATCTGCTTAGAACTTCTCACAAATTGAAAAAAAACCTGGGGATCAGTTTTCTGGGAGACTCTTGGACCACCCATCCCATCTACACTGAAACTGCCTCTGGAAACCACCTCTTCAGCTTCACACTTGATGGCAGTGTTCTGCAGCAAATATGGGCAAAAATACTCAGGCACGTCCATACAGCCTGGATTCAGATTTATTAGGAAGCCAGACTCTATTTGAATGTGCATATTTTACTTATTGAGAGTCATCAATGCTTTGTCAAATTCTACAAATGTCTTTTAAATGTCCATTAAAGTAAAAAAGACAGTGAAATGTGAGAGCCAAGCCGTAATACAGTCATAATAATGTTCACCCCTAAATCTGAGTTCCCAAATCTTCCAACCACAGAAAGAGCACAATTAGCATGAAAAATACAAAGGAAAGACAGGTCTTCTTTTGAATTCTGGGTCACTGTTTTTGGTTGTGTTCCTTAGCTAAGTTGGCAGACTGAGGGCAGAGAATGAGAAGTTAGAGTTTCAGATTTTCTTTCAGTCTTTGTAATTGTATCACTGTAGAAACCCAAATCTTTTTGGAGAGAAGGGTTTTCAATGAGAAAAAAAATATGATGAAAAGAGGAATTCATTGTCTAAGGTATAGGTAAATATTTAAGTATAAATATATGTGAGCTAGCTCTCTACAGATAAAGCCACATGTGTATTCATGTGTATGTGTATGTGTGTGTGTGTGTGTGTGTGTGTGTGTATACAAAGACATTAATTTATCTCACTTAGATATTTATTTTTGAATATGATTGTTAGAAATACATCACACAACCCTCCTAATTCATATCCCAAATGCTGTTTGAGATTGTAGATAATTAAATATTTGCAGCAGAGAAACAGAATCAATAGCAGGTTTTCTAGTCAAAAGTTTGTACCTATTTAGTTTTGGCATTTGTTAATTTCAGATGGTATTATTGCTGATCAAATTTATTAAATGTTTTACTCAAAATCATGAAGTGCTTAAATTTGGCTACCATTATTGTACAAATCACAATCTCAGCTGGCACTGTTTCTTAGGTAGGACAAAGCTATGAAAGAATCCATGCAGATTACAGTAACATACTGATTTCCCAAAGATCAGATTTACTTGGTCCATATAATCCCCAGTTTATTCAGTAAATAGAGCCAGGTAATAATAAAAGGATCAGCCCCCTGTACATTAGCTATTCTTGTTTTTTTCCAGAGCCACTCTCAACTTCAGCTAATCATTGGGTCCTTTGGACTGCTGGTCATAAGAGAAGCCAGATGAAGGCATATATAGCAAAATGATCACTACCCCTGGGGCTAGATTTAGTGGATAGTTTATAACACTGATGGCTAGCCTTTATGCAGGGACTTGCCCTTTCCAAGGCATATTTATTGGTTCTCTCTATTTCTCTGTTTCTGTCTCCCACCTGACCCTGATTTTCTCTCTTTCCTTTTCTTGCAACACCCCTATGGAAAAAATATGGTAGGTTTGATTATAATTCTTGTGTTGCTAATGGAAAAATTAAAATACAAAGAAGAAAGTAATTTCCTTAGCTAAGATCGAGACACTAGTAAAAGGGATAGTCAGGTTTAAATTCAAGTCCCTGATATTTTGAGCAGTATTCTCTGGGAATCATAATAATATAATTTGGTCAATTTGGTTGAAACTCAATGTATCCACCCAAAATAGAAGCATATCATAAAATTTATGAACTTGTATTGAGAAAAAAAATGTGCACCTCTGTAATCGTTGTCTCCCTTTGGCTGTGTTGACTGAACTTCATTCACACCCAGATGCCTTCTCAGCTTTCTCTTCATTCAAAAACTGATCCACAAGTTAATAGAAGCACAGGCTTTGTTCAGTTTATTTGTATGGCCCTATATTAAATAAATCAAACCATACCAAATTCAAGGGAGTTTATAGTTCTCATTTGTGTCTATGAGGCACCATGTACAATATCATTTCAAGATTTACTTTCATCTGAAATATCCTTTCTAAATATAGACACGGACAAACTAAATATGTTTGTACTAAATATAATTAAAAACAAATCTAGACTTTTTATAGTACTATATTGTCTCAAAGCACTTTTTCTAATTATTTTATGTAAGTATAGAGTTCAGTTACTATTGCCCTTATTTTGCAACTAAAGAAAGTGAAATCTAATGACTTGCCAAAGTCCCACACCTAGTTTGAGGCAGAGCCAGGGCTAGATTCTATCACCTTATTTAAGTTCCATGGACTTTGAAATACTTGAGAATTTTCTCTCACTCTAGTTACCAGACTAGGTGATCTTACTATTACCTTCCCAGCCACAATCAAATATTCATAGAGGGGCTTCCACCTCAGCTGGTGCTGTCAAAGCTGAGCTTTGGTTTGAAGTGGGATGTGGAGGGTAGGAAAGTGAGAGGAAAAAAAAAATTTTTAGGCATTCCTTTCTCATCAATCAGTTCATCAAAAAATCAGCAATGCTTATTGACCATCAACTGTGTGCCAGACTGTATGCTTGACACTGAGCAGTCAAAGCAAATAAGACAGATCTCTTGCCTTTATTCTCTCTGTGTTTCCAAAGTCTTTACAAGCCCATCCTCCACTTTCAGCATCTTCTGATCCTCTCTACCACAACTGTTTTTAATCCTATATTTGAGTACAAACTGATTTATACTAACATGTTTCATATATAACAAAGGAGACATTTTGAAACAAAGGATGTGTCCAGAGACTAAACATGAGGATCTATCTGGGGTCCAGGTGTTTCAACAGCGGTCCCACAGTTACCAAACAAAACCAAAGCAATCAGAAACACTGAAAATTTCCACACAGATCTAGACCTGTCTTTAACATTTGTGAGGCCTAATGCAAGACAGCAAGTGAAGGACTATAGCCCACTTTCCTTCTTTTCCCACTAAGCCCTTTTTGTCCCACACTGCAAGGACTTTCAGCCCTTTGGATACACCCAGTACTGTCCGCCTCTTCATCAATCCCCTGAACAGCTGAACAATTTACCTTTAGCTCCTTCACCTGGGGAGTATGGTTCGCCCGGGGGAAGACATTCTGAGAATGCTGCTCACATGGGTCCTAGAGGCAGCCTAGGGTGTTTGGAAAAAGGCATATGCATATGGTCTAGAAAGGGGGGCATGGATTCCAGGAAGCACAGCTACTTGACCCTGAGATCTTCTCACTCTATGAGAAGAGTCGTGGCCAGAGAAAGGTCAGATTGATGCCTCTAAAGGACAGCCCTTAGGGCAGGAGTCCCCATTCCCTGGTCTAAGTATGGTACTATTCTGGCCTATACCTGAGAAAAATTAAAATTAGATAAAATTTGTTCTACTTTCTCACCTGTTTTTGCTCTTAGATGACTTTTTCAAAAATCTGTCTAGATGTTTTTAGGCTCCTACAAATTTAGCCTCCACAAGCCTCCATCCAGGTCTGCTCCTCAAGGAATGTCTTTATACCCAGGTACTTACCTTTCATATCTCTTGGGTTTTATCACTCTGTATACAGGCTACCTACGACTCGCTACTCAGTACATCTGTGAACTTATTACAAAAGGTTACCTGAGACATACAGAATCTTGGTTCTCATGCCCAGGTCTACTGAATAAAAATCCGCATTTTCACAGGATTCCCAGATGATTTATATACACAATAAACTTTGAGGGCACTGATAGACTAACAGACTTATTTTATAAGAAGGTATGAAGGACTTATAGTAACTTGATGTGGTCCTTTTTATAAGATGAATATCAGTATTTTATAGTTTAAAATGAGGTCAGTTACTATTGCATTCAAAATAACATGATTCACCTTCCTTTGCACATAACATATACTCAAAAAATACTTAGCGAATTTAATGGATTTTTATTTCAGCAAACTTTGATGAGTCACACTATGTTAGCCACTTTCTAATCTGGCTCTTCAGCTAATAAAATTAATAAAAGGGCAAAGTCACAGCTAAGTAAAAGTATAATATAACTGAAAGAGGTAACATAATTACAGATTAATTAAATATGGAATAGAATAATAAAATCAACTTCTATATGCTAACAATTTTGGAAACATTAAATTAGAAGAATTTTTAGCAAAACTATAACTTATCAAGAATGAATCTAAGAGAAGTAAAAGGTACACATATACCTGTAACTATAAAAGACATTGAAGTTTTGTTTACCAGAAGCATGGCTATGCTTCAAAAATATAAAGCATTCCATTTTTGTACAAACTCTTTCAGTAAACAGAAAAAAGTGAATAATTTCCTACTTGTTCTAGAAGTCATGCAAGATTTTAATATCAAAACCAGACAAGGACAAGAGCTTTACCAAAAAAAGCAAAAGTTCATTTCATTTGTGGAGACAGAAAAACAAAAACTTAAAAATAATATTAGCAAAAAAAAAAATCTAAGATTGTATAAAACTATAACATATCACTACAGTTAACCAAGACATGTGAAGATTGTTTAATATTAGAAAATTTGTAAATAAAGTTTATCACATTAACAGGAAAACAAGGAGAGAGATGAGTAGTCATCTCAACTGATACAAAGAATCTTGAAAAATTTTAACAATCATACATAATGAAAATTCTTAGAAAATTAGAAAGAGTAGGTATCTTCCATAATCTGATAAAGAATATCTATACTTTTAGAGCAAAGATTATTGCAAATAGGAAAACATTAGAAATATTACCTTCCATACCATAAGTAAGATGTCTACCTCTTCTATTTCATGTTACATTGAAGTTGCTATCCTCTGCAATAAAACAAGAAAAATAAATTAAGATCATGAAGATTTAAAAGAAGGAAATAAAACCATTAATTTTGCAGAGAATAGAAAGCACTAATTTATAGATATATTGGTAAAAATAGAGTTTTTTTATGAAAACTGATTTGTTTTTAGTATGCAAAAGCTAATTGCATTTTTAAATATCAGCAATAAATGCCCAGAAAACATTATTAAAGACAGTTACTACTTATAAGAATATCAGAAAAGATCAAATATTCAGGAAGAAATCTAACAAAGAATACACAAATCCTCTACTGGTAAAATCATCAATTTTATTAAAACATATGTTAAAAGAACTAATTAGATGGAATTAAGCCTCACGTTTATAATAGCAAAGCTATCCATTATCCCCCACTCTTACTTTTAGATTTAGTAAAATTCCAACCCAACAGTCTTTTACAGAGAATTTGGTAAAATTATTCTAAAGCCTAATAGATCTGTGGTGGTAAAGAACACAACCAGAGGAAGAGTAGTTGAGGAATGTGGCTTATGATGTATCTCATAGTAGTAAGCCCTACAGTTTTGTAAATGTTTGTGAATGTGTGATACCTATCAGTAGTAAAATGTTCACTAAAAAAAAATATGTGTGGCAGGGTTTTTTCCCCCTCTTCTTTTAAACTGACTCTTCATTCACTGCCCCACAGCCAGCTAGGTATTGTATATACATTGGAAATTCATTAATGTTACCATCCATGTTGCTACACTATTCATTAAAAAATTGGCTATTCTTTATGTCTCTGATAGTATATATATTACAGGACATTGCTTCAGTATACTGCTTTATAATTGTCAGGATTCAAGTGGATTGTGATAATTGCTTTATTATGAATCAAGCATCTGCCTTGCATACACGTCATTTTTCTGATAATTGCAGTTGATAAAGACAAATTGCAGGGAATATAAACATGTATTATAGAATATTTTGTAAGTTTTTTCAATTTAATTTCCTGAGAACATTCAGATTTTTTAAAAATTATATTTTTCCAATTAATACAAATTAGGGATTTTTATTGTTCATTTGTTTGTGTTTCTAATATCTCCATTTGCACATTTCTCATGTTCCTTATCCAAAGTTCAGATTGACTTGACTATGCTGTGTTTCTGTGAATAATTATTTTCATAGTTTTGTCTTTCAGTGTAGTCAGTGATAGCTGCACTAAGATAATTCTGTTTGCCAACCCCCACCTTTTTTTTTTTTTTTTTAAATAGGAGTTACTTAGAAAGAGAACAGAATTTGTTAAGTTCATCATCCATCCCAATCATTGGGCCAGTGCCTTATAAATTTTGCCTAATTTAATGTCTTCCATGACCCATATCACAATCCCTGTACCATGATGGCAAAACACGATTAAGTAATTTATATGCTGAATTATTAAAGGGTGAAGACAAAATTTAGAATAATATCTACTTGCTTTGCCAGTCTTTGGCATTTAGATTCTCCCATACTATTTAGTACAAAAAGTAAGAGAGGAAAGAAATGGAAATCATAATTTATTTCTTTCTGCTCTAGGTCATGTACTTTACTCAGTGTTCTCATTCACTGACTCATATAATTCACATAGAAAGTTTTGTAATATTTTCAGTTTGTAAATGAGTATTCTGATAATAATTAAAGTTAAGCAATTTATCTAATACCAGAGTCATTGTAGTTGGTGCCCTGCGGGCTGAAATACAATTCATTCATATCTACCTCAAATGTGCTGTGCCATGTGCTACACCATTTCAAATCTTAAAAAATTTACTTTTCAGTTAAAAAACTTATTGAAGTTATTATCTTGAATCTTGGTTGAATCTAAACTTTTTGAGGTGTCATTATCTTTCTATTAATAAGACTGTGGACAACTTTCTTAACCTATCTAAGCCTGTTTCCTCACTGATAAATGTTGACACAAATAATATCTACCTCATAAGATTATTTTGAGGATTATTAATGAATGTTGTTGAAACTACATCTCTATTGAGGAAGTACTCAACAAATGCTACAATTGAGTACTAATCTTTTTTCTTCTGTTTATATACATATGTAATATACTTATGTGATATACATTACATATAAACATATAGGTAAAGTCAATATTTTGAATATGATTCAAAATGACTATTTTATATCAACTGCATCATTACCTTTTACTTTTTACCTTTTATCCTCCTTCACCCATTTCTCATTCCATCAATCCCTTGCCTCTGGCAACCACCAATCTCTTCTCTATATCTATGAGCTTGGTTTTATTTTTATTTTATTTAGATTTCATATATACGAGAGATAATGTGGTATTTATCTTTGAGTTATTTCACTTAGCATAATGCCTTTGAGGTCAATGTCATAATTGTTGAGATTTCATTATTTTTTATGTCTGAATAATAGTTTATTGTGTACAATTGTATATATATGTGTATATATGTGTGTGTGTGTGTGTATGTGTGTGTGTGTATACACACACATATACATATACCACATACACATATACATATACCACATCTTTTTTATCCATTCATCTATTGATGGAAACTCAGGTGTTTCCATATCTTGGTTATTGTAAATCATGTTGCAATGAACATAAGAATTCATACGTCTTTTTGAGTTAGTGTTTTCATTTTCTTCTTGGATATTGCTGGGTCACATGGAAGGATATGCTGGGTCATATGGTAGGTTTATTTTTAAAATTTTGAGGAATGATCATACTGTTGTCCATAGTGACTGAACCAATTAGCATTCCCTCCAACAGTACACAAATGTTCTCTTTTCTCCATATCCTCATCAATACTTATTTCTTATCTTTTTGATAACAGCCATTCTAAGAGGTATGAGGTGATATCTTACTGCAGTTTTGATTTGTGTCTCCATGATAATTAATAATGTTGATAATCTTTTCATGTTCCTGTTGGCCATCTTATGTCTTCTTTGGAGAAAATGCTACTCAGGTCCTCTGCTCAGTTTTTAATAAGATTGTTTTTTGCTATTGAATTGTACAAGCATGGCAAGATATTTATAATCAGAGTTTATAGAGAAGAGCACAAGGCAGAAGTAACAGCCTAATGGAAGAAGATTTCATAAAGGATACTGGTTTTGAACTCTCAAAGAAAATAAGTGTGAGGAATGAGAGAAGTCATAGAAGTTAAGAGAGGAGGGATATTTGAAGATGAAATAAATAATAATTTCATATGCACCAGAGTTCCAAATAATTAAAGAAGTGCCTAATTGAGCAACTAAAGAGCTGTTTACTGCTTTGGAGGACGTAGTTTCACTAGAGTAATGGGGACTGAAGTAAGATTATAAGGTTAAAGAGCTAAGAAGGAAATAACAGCTGAGTAATTAGAAATAGGAAATGTTAATTCTTCGGGAAGTATATCTGCAAAGGAAAGCAGAGAGATGAAAAGATGAAAAGGTGGTAGACTGGCTTCAATTTTTCTATTGATTACAAGCAGATCAGTTTTCTCTCATCTGCTATGCCCATTTCTAATTCTATGTCTTTGTTTACGTTTTTCTCACTCTCTGGAATGCCTACCTCAACACCATCCTCATCAAAGTCTTTCCATTCTGAAAAGATAAGCTGAAAATCCATAGCCTCATTGATGGTTTCTTAAATTACTTCAAAATCTAATTAACATAAATTACAAATTTGTACTTATCGAAGACTTCATTTACAAATAATTAATTTAGCTTTTCACACGTATTAAGTAGTGGACTACTCTCTCTTGGGAGATCCCAAAATTCCATAAGATATAATCTTTGTTTTTACTTAATTTTATGTTATTTAACATTTCACTATTTTTTACATCTATATATCTTGTTTTCCAAAATAAATTGTAATTTTCTTAAAAATCAGAATTATTTATTATGGTGCCCAGAACTTTAGAGTACCTAGGGCGACATAGAGAATTAAGTAACGCTCAGCAGATACTTCTTGGTTGGCTGATTGATTGGTTCATTAAGTTCAATGTCAGAGTTTGATTGGAAGAGCCACTTTTGTTCACATCTTCAGTGACAAAAGACAGCAAGTTAACATAAATATTTGTACTGGCTTTCATGGCTAGAAAGATTTTGTTTACCTGAAATATAAATGCTTTCAGTGTTCACACCCATTTATTTTACTTTATTGAGTGTTCTAAGATGAAATTAAATTAATTAGGAGTGCTATTATGTGAAAGTAACTTCTGAGTTATAGAATATTTCTAGAACTATTTTCTTAACATTTATCCATCTTAATTTTCATAGTATTATGAGAATATTCTTGAGAATAATTTATTCATTTAATTTTATGGGTATCATTTAAAAAGTTTCTTACACAATATTAGACTTTAAAAGCATCACGTTGAAGTAAGATTGACTCACTTATAAGTCAGAATAAAAAAGGTAGAAGCACAAAGTGAACAAAGTAGGAAGTATAGGCCTGGGAAATTCAATTTCCTCCAGTAAATTACTATGTGCAGATAATACCAAATAGGTCACTTAAACAGGCTAGATGAGCATCTATCCATTGTTCAGAGTTAGCAAAATTTATTACTCTGTAGAAACATCCTGGTTATTGACACAATTCAGTGTATGTGTGTGTGCATGTAATTTATCAAGAACTTACTAGTTTAAGGGAACTAATTTATGGAGTTCTTCCCAAATCTGCAATGAGAAGACAGCTTAGGTCAGAGGAAGTAGAACTGAAGTAGTCACCCAAAAATACTTGTAGATAGCCTCAATAAGTCAGCCAACATACTTTAAAGAGGCATTTTCTAGGAATTGTGGGAAAGATACAGTGCCCTATATAAATTATATAAACTTTTAAATGGATTTCTATGCTAAATACTTAATTATACGTTCCCATTTTATTTGTATGGATATTTTGTCTCTTGAATTTATTATAAATTTCTTATGAATGCATATCATGCATATAATGCTCAATTTTATCTCAAGAATGTTGAAATCAGAGTAGGGGATCAATGCATGCATGCTTATTGATTGATGCAGATAAACAAATTGCTTGCCTGAAATTTCTTTTTCAGTTGGTTTTGTATGAATCAAATATTTATCCTAGACCAGGAGGACACTTTTGTAAGAGTTAGATATAGAAATTTTAGGCTTTGTGAGCCAGATAGCATCTCTGGAAACTACTGAATTCTGCCATTATAGTGTGACAAGTCACAGACAATATGAACTATGGATATGGCTGTGTGCCAATAAAATTTTATTTACAAAACCAGACCACCCATGTGCTGTTGTTTATCAGCCTCTGCCCTATACTATCTTTGAAATCTATTTTACTACTCTCTATGGGAGATAATTATAAAAATATAGTATTATTTAATAAACTGTTTTTAAAAGATAGACCCAAACAGTTTCTGTCTTACACAAAATCAGATTAGTGAGCTGCTGGGTGAATTCAATGGTATGGCTGAGGAAAGGAGAAACACCCAGAACTCCTACTGGGTCAACTTGCCATACTGTTCAAAATGTCCATCTATACATACATTCATAGAAGTCACAAAACTAACTATATAAATGGACATTTTTGCTAGTTAGTTAGCATAAATGTGTTATCTAATTAATGTACTGGCACCTATTATTACAGAGAAGAAGGGACAAAATTGTGGAGAGAGTGGTTCCTATTTTTTAATATGTATATATTTTGTTTACCAAAAAAAAAATTCTAGATTTGAGAAGTATAGCCATTTAAGAAACCAGCCAAAAATAATTATTTAAATAATTAATGGCAATTTGGATATTGAGAGAATAGCATGCAGGGTTATCAGTAAGATGTTATTATATAGTTACTATATTATTAATGAAATTTTTTAATGAAATAGTAAGTAAAAAGTCATGTTATAAAATATCATAAAAAGATATCCTACATTTTAATATTATATGTTAGTTATGCTTAAACTTTTTTTGTGAAGTTGTGTTATCTCTTAATTATGATATCGAGTTAGTTTGCTTTTCTTTTTTATTTGGCTTGCTTCTGTGACATTTTTTTTTTCAAAAATTCATGCTATTTCAGAAAGTATATTTTTTATAAAAATTAACTTAAATGTTGCTTTAGCTATGTTAGTTTAATAGGATATACAGGAATAACGCATGTTAGAATCCAAGGAGAAGACTTGATTTTCTGTAATGTTCCTCCCAAACCCTCAATTAACAAAACTTGATTTTCTGACAGTTGACAAAGAAGATCCCTAATAATGGGATCTCATACTGGAGTTGTTTTAGAAGATGGAAGGTGAATATGTGGAGACTACTATTGTACATAGTGCTTTGATAGGGTTTTTGTAATTGAGGTGGTAGATGATAAAAAATATAGTATCAAGAATACTCTTTTTATGATAGAGGTAATCCAGTAGAGCAGAGAAAATTAACAATAGGGTAAATAATAAATCTTTAAATAAGAAAAGGGTTGAAATCAAGTGTCTTGGTGGAATGACAGGCTGAGATTAGGAGCAGGGTCATCAGAGAGGCCAGAGGAAGAGTGAAAAACTCGAGTCCAGATGGAGTCTAGTTGCAGACTTACAACCATTCCTAAGATCCCTGTTCAACTTGCTGAAATCTCTTTCTTTGAGATGATTTCTCAAAGGAAGCCAGGGATTTCTCCAAACAGACTTTTCAGAAGATTAAGTAAGGTTGCTGATAAAATTTAGGACACCTAGTTCATTTTGAATATCAGAGAAACATGGCATACATTTTTAGTATACATATGTCTCAAACATCAAATAGGACTATTTAAAAAAAGTTTTTAATTAAGTTTATTGGAGTAAGATTGGTTAATACAATTATATGATTTTCAGGTGTACATTATCATTTGCCATCTGTATATTCTATTGTGTGTTTATCACCCAAAATTCAGTTTCCTTCAGCTATCATATATTTGATCCCCTTTACCCACTTTACCCTCCCCCTTAACCCCACATTTGACCCCCTTTACTCCATCTACCTCCCTCTTCCTGCCCCACCCCACTAGTAACCACTAGCCAATAGTCCATGTCAGTGAGTCTCTGTTTGCTTGTCTTGCTCATTTGTTGTGTTTAGGTTTATATCCCATATATAAGTGATATCATGTGATTTTCAACATTTTCTGTCTGGCTTATTTTGCTTAGCATGGTTATCTCAAGAGGACAATTTTTAGTATAAGTAAATTTGATATGATGCAATGCTTTTGTATAACACATATTTGGAACATACTTATACTAAAATAGCATCCCTTGTTTATCTAAAATTCAAATTTGATGGAAAGTCCTATATTTTTATTTGCTAAATTTGGGACCTAGCCATAGTCCAGGTAGAAAGCATAAGCAAACTCTGATGTAAAAGCCCACAACAGTACTTTAGTCAACCAGCCAAGGTGATTTTGTCTTAGTAATTTAATTTTCTGCTTTAATATTCCATTCTTCTTTTCTACCATCCCTGCTGCCTATAGGCTGTAGGGAAGATGAAACTTCCATTCACTGGCATGTTTTTTTTTTTAACCAAATCTTGCACATTTTGACCCTTAAAATATGATCATTCCTGATCACTGTCTATTTGTTCAGGGTAATCTGTCCATAGTGCTCAATTCCTCTTTATCCCTAAATGGTGGTGGCCTGGTTTGCATGGTGACAGAGAAAAGTTTGGGTTAGGCTGGATACAGTGACCACACAAACCAAGGCATATTTAGAACTTTTGCTTGGAGGAAGGGGGCCCATATAATCAATATGCCAATCTATCATCAGTTAAGAACTCCAGTGGTTGGTCCCAGAATTTTTTGTCAGTTGCCTTTGTGATTCTTTAAAAAACATATGAAAGCAAATGGTTACTCTGTCTTTTGTCAATTTAATTTGCATTACCTAGTAACAGAAGCTAAAAGGGTAGAAGAAAAGATTTTTCTCATTCTCTACAAGAGCACCAGATGAATTACTAGAGTAATTTAACGATCTATTTATTAATTTGGGAAGTGGTTACACAGGTGTGATCATTATGTGAAAATGCATGGAGCTGTGTGCATATGACATTACGTATAGTTTACTTCTGTAAAAGCTGACATGTGAAAGGAAAGAAGAAACATTAAGGCCATCAGGTGATGGAAATACCAGCAAAAACAAAGAGGCAAAAGAGCATCAGCCTTATTTAGAAGCAGTAAGGACAGTGTGAAGACAAATATTTGCAACTTGCATTATTACCAGAGATGAAAAAATGAAAGGGGGGTATTTATACAAATATTTCATTTCCTTGCCAAGAAATTTCACACAGGCAGCTCTACTGAGGGGGCTCTAAAACAATTTGGGATTTATTCTCTGGATATCAGGATCAGTATGAAAATAGGGAAGTCAAAATATACTCACAATTTGTGTTTCTATATCCTTTATCCATTAACTTCAGGGGCTTTAGTCTTTGATTTGGTACATGAGATTCTACTAGGGGATGAGATTCTGTATTCCATTACCAGAAATTTTTATAGCTAAGGTAAAAACATCCTGTTGAGCTTAACCTAAAGCAATAATTTTCTAAGAGTAAGATTTCAGGCTCCACCAAGTTAAACATGACAGATATGAACGAATGACAGGGTTTGGTGGAGGAAAGAATCTTTGGTAGTAAACAATTGTGCCTAGATTTCAACAACAATTCTAAACCTAGAATTAAACCAAGGATGAGACCAGGTGGCCTTTGGGGCAAAAAACATTAGAGAAGTGCTGCAGTGTATTTGACTTATAAAGGCAAAAGCAGATGTACGCATCCCAAAGATTCATAGCCTATTATTAAATCCCTGATTCTGTTCAACCATAAATGTTTCTGGGTGAATAGTAGCCATGCATGCATGTATACCTGACAAACAATGCAAAGTGACTGGATATAGATGGTGGAATGATACAGCTTTCTATTCTCCTCGTTCATATTTTTCAGGTCTGTGAGCCAATTGATAAGGCCTCTTCATTGTTCTCAAACTATTTTTCAAAATTATATAGAGACTCTTGAGAATTAGCTTCAGCATAGAACCAAGAGCATTTTGAAGAATTCTATTTAGGTATTCTCGTGAGATACTATTCAAGGTAAGTGCCTTATATGAAAACCTATCTCCCTAAAGAAAATTACTCAGAAAATAAACACTTGTTCTACCTTTTAAAATCTAAATATTTACCTGCAATGATTCTCTTTTCACTAATCCTATTTCTTTCTATGCCTGGGATTTAGGTATATTTTACCCCATAAATGTGTTTCTGAAAATTGCCTGTTTATTTAATGCCTTTAAGCTGAATTCTATTTTAAGTTTACTGAGGAAGTTCACTGTTTATAGAAACCCTGAGGTAAACCCTTTTGTGATTGAACAAAAATTCAATTAGGAGATAAACACCCTTTCATTATGCTGCTACTACTAAGTGGTTGGTCCTTAAAGTGGGAGTCAATCAAATCCTTGCTTTGACTTGAACTTAGTTCTAACTATGCTCTAGACTTCTCCATGTTTCTCTTCAACAGTTTTCTGTATTATGTGCACCAAGTTTCTACCAGGAATATTCATTTTCAGTGTGCTCTATCTAGTGTTTTGCCTAGATATCCATTCAACTCATGAACTCTTATGGTGATAACAATGACAGGTGTCAGAACTGTCCTAGTTAGTATGCTTTTAGGACTAATTTTCTCCAGCTGCCCATTCAATGCTAAGATTTTTCAGGAATCCAATAGATGTCTTCGATTAACTTTTCTATTTTTTTCCTAGTGGATCTCTGTAGTAGACCCTGCTAGTCCTGTCTTGGCATCTATTCTCCAATTCCTACTTTGTAATTTAGCCTCTAATTTTAGCCTAGGTAATAGCCTAGGTAATAGATAGAGTTCATCAAAGAAGGTTGCATACCTTAGTTTCTTCTTTCATCTGTCCTGCTGGTTGAAGTATAGACATGATGGATTTTGAGAAGGAAGCCAAATGCTAACTATTTTAGAGAAATAAATTAGAAGAAAACTGAGTTTATATTAATTCGAGATGAAAAAAATGCATTCTCTTCACTTAAACAAATAACATGTTGGGGGATCTGTCATCCACAAAAATTTAATAGTATTTAATGAATTCCCATTTCCTGCTTGTTAGCTCTGTGAATTTCAACAAGTTAGTTAAGCGTTTAAAGACACTTCTCTTATGTGTGGAATGGGAACCATATAGCACCTGTCTCAGGGTTATGTATAATATGTGGGATTAGCCAAGCAAGAGGCTAGTTTATGTTCTAGTTTATAGTAAGTACTCAGTAAATCCTAGTTTTAGTATTATTTCACATTTTCTATGGCTTACCTGTACTTAAGCTCAGTATTACTAATTCTATATTTCAAGATGCATGTTTAATAAACATTCATCCCTGATATCTGTTTATAGCTGTCCACCTTGTTAGCCTGTAAGTACCTCAAGCTCATTATGTCTGAAAACCAACTCATCATATTAATTTCAACTTGCTTTCCCCTGAATTTTCCATTTTGATGTGTATCATTATTGTTTACCTAGTTATGCAAACAAAATAATACCAATTATTTTATGCAATTTATTATTCAAAATATAGTCTCCAGATGCTCTAGATTATCTTTATTATATTTAATATCCATTCACACTCCTCCTTCACTTCCCTTGCTATAGTTTAAATGCTCATTATATTACTGGAGGAATCTCATAATTGGTCATTCTACCTACATATAACCATCAAAGTACCTTTTTATAGATGGATATTTAATCAGGCTAACATCCTACTTAAAAGCATTTCCAAGCATGCTTTTGGATACAAATAAAATCCAGCCTTCATAAACCAGACTGCAAGGTTTATGCTCTATTTCTTCCTAACTTTCAATTTCATTTCCTATCTCTTTCCCAATCAGACTCTTAAGTTCAGCTATAAAAAATAGCAATTGTGGAGTTATGCACTTTCTAAGCCCTTGACATGAACTATCTTCTTTAATCTACTGAACAACCTTATGAGGCAGATATCATTATTACTGCCAGATACTATTGGCTGATGAGGAAAGTGATGCACAGAGGCTTATTTGAGTTCCCATATCATGCAAGTGGTAGTTTATGGATCAAGCTAACGTGGAACCTACAATCTCCACCATGGGGCTTTGCCCCTTGCATACTAAAAACCCCAACTATACAGTGCACTCTGCTTTTTCATTCCCTTGTCCAAAACATACGATGTTTTGGGAATATGGCTCTCAACCTGGGAAATTCTTTAAAATTCTCTTCAGTGCCATTCCAACAAAGGTTTCCAGACCATTCCAAGTGGAATTAGCACCCCACTCCCCCATGCTCCCTAGCACACCACCCATGCGTTCTTCACAGCCCTGTCTCTATTTTGTTACTAGTTCTTTGTCTTTCAGATCAAGTTATGAGTACAGATGAGGCTATGATATTCAGTTTCGTGTCCTAGCATATAAAAGGCTGCATGGAGCATAATAAGTACTCTATAATCCTGTGCTAAACAGATTAAAAGAATAAGTAAATTGATGACTGGAAGAAAAACATAGTGATGATGACCTACCTGCTCCATCACCCCACATGTATGTGCAATGAAACAAAACAAAAACTATATTATGCAGTGGGAAAAACAATTTCCTGACAGGCAATCTGATATCTAGATTTAGCTTTGGATTTAAAGATCTGTATAGATTTTATGAAACCATCTTTTATCTGAGTCTTATTTTAGTTTTGAGGCTGCTTATTTATAAAGAACAGCAGGTCACATGTAAAGATTTTTAAAAATCAAATCTGACAAATTATGCCAAGACAGAAATACCCTCTTTCCAGCATAGAGCAGAGGCTGTTTTTGGTGGACGTATGCTGAATGATGTATGCAAGAAGAACTGGACCCTTTGCTCGAGAATTAGCTTTTAATCAAAAGGACAAGCTGTTTGCAAGAACATGAACATAGGGTCACATCTTCACTGAAGCTAAGAGACAGCAAGGAACTGTTCATTAGACTGCTATTAAATTTTACCCAATCTCATCCAACTCCGCTCATTCTCCCCAAGTTTACCTTCTCTGCTAGAACAGGGTACAGTCAGATACCTGCCAGTCATCCTGAACTGGATTTATTCTAGGCTCAGTCTATCACCATGGCTAGCCCTCCAAGTCTTTGACTGTCACTGCCCATCTCTACCTTGAATTGTCAAGCCTAAATAAAGCTCTTCTTAGAGATTTATAAGCTCTTGGACCACTCCACAATGTACTTTTCAGAACAGAGTATTCTCAAGTAGATAATTTTTAAAGTGCCTTACATATCTAAATGATGTCATTCATCTAGCCACCTTGGGGTCTGCTATCCAGGAACACTCTGAATTCCATTAATAAATGACTTCAAGAGAGAATCTATTATTGCTCCTTACAGGTTGCACTTTTACCTTTATTTTAACAAGAAAGACAATCAGAATTACAATGTGATCTCCAAAACAGTTCTCAGAAATGAAAGTTTAAGAAGATGGAAAAAATTATTTGCTTTTAACCTCAGCTTATTGGTAGTATTAATGTGTTTGTGCTACTAACTGAATCACCACTGACATTTAATCAAAGAAGAAAAATATCAAATACATATTAATTGAACTAAACAAGTCAAATGATCAGACATACTTGGAAGATGGCTGGGAGATAAGAATAGGGCAAGCTGTGAGCAGAGTGGAAGAAGCAGAATTTCATGGAAAATAACCAGAGACCCAAATGCAACAACTGGATTTCAGAAATTCCTAGATTGAATTTTCACAGTACACCTGCAGAAGACTTGAAAAGAACTAAAACATGGAGTTGGAAATAGATAATTCACTGGCTAAAGAGGTATTATTTTGTTATTCATTTTTATATTTTCATAAAAAATGTCCACTAATCTTTGTAGAATGAAAGATGGAAGTGGAATTCTCAGCCTCTTGGTTGAGTTTCAAATGCTCTCTTGTCCATTACTCCTCGACTCCTGATAGGTTGTCATTACCAGTCAAGTGGACTCAGGAGAGAAGTACTTCTCACGGGAGCTACAGTGCATCCTAAAATTGAAGATATCCAGTCTGAATTTGCTTTAAATTCAGAAGAACAAGGTCCATGATCTGAGGAAGAAGTTAAGTCCTTCTAATACAAAAGACTGAGAACGAAAGTCTTCACTGAAGTGAAAGACCACAGGACTTCAACAGATGGGGATGTATGTCTAGAGTAATTTCCAGAAATGTCACATGCTAATATATCAATACCCTAGAATTTCCTGCTTCATTCTTAAATGTTAAGGCTTTGAGTAGCATTTTATTCTGCCCCGCTCAGTTGAATTACTCTTTTAGTTATTTCTGTGTAACAAGACACATAGACACTTAGTGGCTTAAAATAACAATTTATTATCATCTTTATGGTTCTGCACATTGACTGAATTAAACTTGCTCAGAGTCTTACTTGTGGTTGAACTCAGACAATAGCTGGGGCTGGAGTTACTCAGTCTAGACAACAAAGATAGATCACTTAGTTGGCTGGACTTAATGCCGGCTGGTACCTGTTAGCTAGGGTCATTAACAGGAATACCTGTACATGGTTACTTCATGCACCTTGAGCTCTTCAACATGGTCACTGTGTTTTCAGTGTCACTACCACCATACTTTATTAGACAAGACTCACTGGCTTCATCTCATCCAGATTCAAGAGGGTAGAGAAATAGACTCTCTCCTGATGGAAGTGAAGCAAATTCATACAAGAGGCAAAGGAGAGCTATTGTTTCGGCCACCTTTGGAAAATATAGTTCTCCACAGTTATTCATACATAATCTTCAGGTTGCTAAGTTTCTAGATCCATGTGCATAGGGTGGCCAAGTCCTCCATATAATAAAGCTTGTTCACTTGTCTTTTGGAACCATTTCTGCTTTAAATGCTCTCATGTTCTTTTGAGCATCAGGCTTTCAGCCACTTTTTCTATAAGAGCTCTCCCATCTTATGTTCTGCTCCCTTGGGATCAGTGTTTCTGACTGTTGCTCATGAGTGACATGTGACATTTGACTTACATCTTCTGCACTGCTACCTCCATCCAGGTATATATTGATAAAATCAGGCTCTCAGGAGATTTAGTACAATGTGACTGGTAAAAGATAAACTGAGGTGCATTAAAATTTTGATAAATTTATTTGAGCAAACATTTATTCAAATAAGGCAGTAAAAACAGAAAATAATAAGGAATGTCCCACCAACAATAGTTAAGGGAAAGTCTTTATAGAACAGATGTGGAAGTGAAGCAAGTAAATAGTTTGATAGGCTATACCTAAAGCTGTTGCATTATTTGGGAAAGTATAGTTGACTGTGATTAGTTGCTCTTAAGTTTCAATTTCCTAACCTTGAGGTATTTATAGGAATTGAGTCTGGCCTAAGTTTTGGTATGTTTATTGTAGGCTGCCAAAATATTAGAGCCACCTCATTCTAACAGCCTCCTTGTTTAATTACTTCCACAGAATTCATGCTTTCATTGCTGGCTAAAATTTAGGCTACTGAGGGCTGTGGAGAGCTTGGATATGTAATATAAAAACTTCAAGGAAATACCTTTTGCTATTTAGTTGTAAAGTCTGGACATCTGGAACAAGGCCAGGCATAAGAAGCCAAGTTCTTTAATTTCACCTGATCAGAATACAGCCTTGAAAGCCTTACAAAAATTTTAGAGATGAAGGTGCCCCCATATTGCTATTCTAATCCCCCAAGCTGGAGGAGATGGGGACACATATCTACATGACCAAAACCTTTCACAACAGATGCAAAGAAAATTCTCTTTGTCACCCAATCTATGTGGATTTTTTCTATATCTCTCCCAAATCTCTTGTCATTGGTCATGGAGCAGGAAACAAGCAAACACTATTTAGGACAAAGCAGTTTAGTATAACAGTTAAACATTAAACTTGGAGCCAAAGTGCCTGAGTTAAATCCCAGCCCTGTAACTTTCTCTTTGGAAGTTAGACATCTCTCTCTCTCTCTTCCATTTTCTTCTATTGTAAAATGAGGGTAGTGATAGTACCCATCTCTAAAAAAAATTGCTGTGAGAATTTTACCTACCTGGCATATATAGGCATTTGCTATTACTCTTATTTTGTTAGTGGTCACTTTTGACACAACTCCATATGTTAGAAGAGAGTAACAGAGAGTTATGACCAATATGAGATGAGGTAATACATATCCTTTTGGTGTGTTGGTTGGTTAATGTGTTACCCCTCCCGGGGAATATAATGCCATGATAACTATCATTGTATCAATACGCTCCTGCTGGGTCCATGACTCCTTAAGGAGGAAAGCATATGGTGGAATTTCAGGCACCATAGGAGGCCAATGAGGGGAATATTTCTGTTGTAGGGGAAAACTCTTTTAAAGTTGCCCATTTTCTCTACTCATCAAATCCGTTGTTCTCTTTAAGCATAAACAATAAAATTATTTATATGTTTCTTTTCATTTTTTTATTATAAAGTTCTCTTCTATGGCTTTTAATTTCTAAAACTGCCACAAGTCAGATAATAACAGAGTTTTACCTCTCAAAATGTGAAGAACTGCTGATGAGAGATAAACTGAAATTTAAAGTTTATGAGTCCATAATTGGGAAGAACATATTGGCTCCAAAAATCAAGAGAGTGAGAATAGGTAGAAAAAGATGTATTGTTTTAGGGAATATTCTGACTTTGACAATTACTAAGACACTAAGATGAAAAAGAGTTATACATCAACATGACTGCTATCCAAAAACAAACAAAAATAAAACCAATACTGAAAAACTACAGCCAAAAATTATTTTCTTCAGTATCTACTCTATTATATAGGGCCTACTTTACTTTCTATAAAAGATCTATGAGATTTTACTAATTTAGTTTTACATTGGGGGAAACCAAAGCCCAGAGAAATCAAGCAACTTGCTCAGATTCTGCAAGTTGTGGCTTTGTATGCCAAAAGTCAATCTTGAATGTTCCTGGCTCTGTGCTCAGTCTCTGAAACCCTATCCTTTGTTCATATATAGTGCTAACAATACAAGTTCTGGTTTCTCATCTTGTCAAGAATGGTGATCCACGGTCTACCCTAAAATGTTTTTCTGCCTCTTTTTTCATCGCCTTTCCAGACCAACTCTCTCTTCCAGCCAGAACAGTCTTCTCATTGATCTTGTTTTCTGATTTGTCTAACCTTGTACTCTGTCTTTCTGAGGTTTCCTATCATGATATTTTCATCTCCTTCGCTCTACTGATTTAAATCTTGACAATATTCTAGAGACATTTTCAACATAATCAACTCTGCATATCTTTCCCAGACTTCCAAATTCAGGGCAGTCACCTGAACTCCATGTGTTATTGCAGGAGTTCAGTTGTCACACATCATAGCCCCTTTTGTCTCTGTGAAGTACACATCTTGCTTCCCTGAACAGGCCAAGGTTTTAAGCTTCTCTTGGATCTTTCTTGATAAATGCTAGACAATTGGCTATAGTTGAGTTCTTGGTTAGTCAAGCGACAAAAACAAAACAAAACAAAACAAAAACCTCAAGCCTTGGGTTTAGTCTGTCATTGATATAGAATGTCATGAGAGACTAAGTTCTTGGGAATGAATGCAAGAAAGGAGTTTATTTAGAAAAAGGTCCATCTGTAGAGGCAGACAGTTTTTCCCTTCTCCTATGCAGAAAATGCCACTGAAGGTACATAGATGAGAAAATGCAAAAGCAAGATGCTTATAAATGGTTATGACCTAAGCATGGTATTAGTGTTATTTAGTCTTCAGATATGGCAAAGGAGTTGAATCAAAAGTGAAAGTCAAAGATGGAAATTAACAGGTCTTTGCCAGATGGCCTAAAAAATTTCTAAGACAAGAATAAAAACTAAGGCTAAGACAATCAGTAAAGAAAAACAAATTACCCTAGTTCACATCCAATAATTTGAAAATCTTCACATGCTTTGGCTACAGATATATGACTGTGACTATCATGTACTGAAACTTGGGCTTTCACTTAATCTTTCTGTGACTCAATCTTATTTCTTAGAAAAAAAAGAGATTCAACTAAACAGTCACAAATATTTGTTTCAGTTATTTTGAATTCTCTGTGTCTTTAAAAAGCCTTAATCCCAGACAAAGATCTGACATGGAGAAACTTTATAACTGGCAGTCCATTCCTATTTTTCTAGAATCTACATTCCACAATGACTTCCCATCTTCCCAAGGTAGAAAATGCTGTCATGCTGCCTGTTGGTTTATCACTAACAAATCCATACTTGCACTTCACATTTAGAAAAGATTTTTTGGGTATTATCTCATGTGGCTTTCACAGATTTGTGAGAGATAGAAACAAACCCCATTTCCAGATGTGAAAATTGAGTTTTAAGGAGGTTAAAAAACTGTCATAGGGCTTTGAAGTACTTAATAAGGTGGTTGAACACAAAATCTTTGTTTCTTTCTTGGGACCTGTACTCTCTCAGGGCTCAAACTGTGGTTGATGCTCAGAATTGATTTAATCAAGAGACTTGTGTTCTCTTCCCACAGTTTTGTTATCCTGCTCTTCTTCTCTACCCAAATAACTCTACTTTCAAGTTCTTCATTTAAATGGGACCTAGATCTTCTAAAATCTCAAATATAACAATATGGTCTGTGTTGACTAATGAAAAAAATTATTTTGGCAAATATTCAAAAGAACGATTTCAGGGTCAACCTATTAAGCCAAAAAAGTATAATGGTAGAAATCTAGGATTTCAGGGTCTGATTAAGAAGGAAAACAGAGCAGACAGAGGGCTTCTGAGTTTTTTTTTCCCCTTTGGATTTTCTCACATGCATTGCTTTGTCTTTAATCAATACACAGTGGCAGGATGGATAGGAGTGGAGATTCAACAGATGTAAAGTAGAAGTAAAAGTCCTATATAGGATTATACAGGTATAAAAATATAGTTATATGGATTAAAAAAAAAAAACTAAAGCAAGTCAGTAAATTGCAAGTACAACTTACAACATGTGGTTAAGTTCTGCATTCTGAGTTGTCCTTCTGAAGTGCTCAGTGAGCATTTGAGTGAAGGAGTGAAGGTCACTAGCAGAATGGAGTTTTAGGAGGTGGATTTCAGCTAAATTCTGAAAGAATATGTGATCTGGAAATGGGCGGCAATGCTGGTACTGACACTGACAGTCAAAAGTATGGGAAGACAGGACATGCAAATATCTATCAAAGACTACACATGTGATCTTCACCTAATCTTCTTCCTCTTCCACTAAAATGGAAGTGAATCAAGCTGTAGAGAAAGAAAGGAAAAGGTGTGCCCCTGATATGATGACACAAGGCATCCTGAGAGCAATAAGGAAGAAATCTTAGCAGACAGGGAGAGACTGACTGTCACATTCGTTAAACTACAATTTCCCAAGTGATAGTGCATTTCAATTTGTGCTTTATCTTCTTGTATCCCACTACAGTGCCAGAACCGGGGATGCTCCAGTCTTGAAACACTTCAGAGCAACACTTTATTGGTCCCCGAGGAGACGGCTAAATTCTTGCACATCTGTGAATTTTATAGAAACTGAAGCATAGGCAAATGTGTGTATGTGCATTCTTGTGGGGAGAGAAGGAGGGGTTTCAATCTTTTTTACCTTCATAAGACTCTGAATACAATTTACTTTATTGCCCAGATGGCTGGTTTATATGGTTGGACATAGCAATCCAAATGCTTTCAGAAACAGGCAGAGGAATAAATAAAAGGACTTAGACGAGCCTCATCCAATCACCTTTGACTACTCTTCAGTTTCCATTTCCCCTTGCCCAATATTTCTCTCTCGCGCTCTCTCTCTTTCTCTCTCTCTGTCCTCCTCCATGTGTGTGTGTGTGTGTGTGTGTGTGTGTGTGTGTGTGTGTGTATAAGTTGAGACTTGAGCAGTTTCATATTTACAAAAACATTGGTCAGAAAGTATAGTTACATATGCCCCAACCCCTCTCCAGTTTTCTCTATTAAGTTTGTATTAGTATGACACATTTGTTATAATAGATGAACAAATACTGATATATTATTATTATATAAAGTTTAATTTACATTAGATTCACTATTTATGTTATACTGGTCTCTGGGTTTTGAAAAACATATAATAGCATGTATATACCATTTATAGTATCATACAGAAAAATTTCATTGCCTAAAAATCTCTATGATGCACCTAGTCATCCCTAAACCCTCCCACACTCCTCTTTTAAAATGAAAATCAGTAGAGCTATCAAGTGAGAAGGAGCTTATAGTCAACCATACTTGACCCTGCATAGTCAGATCTTTATAGAATAGACTGGAAGTGGAGTATTATTGGATTACTAGTTGCTATGGCCTGCTAGACCTATACCTTCCCTTCTGTCCCATACAACAGTGTTTTTCTGTGGACTGTAAGTAACTACCTAATTCTTACAACCCAAATGGAGATCAAGCACCAATTTTAAAATGATTTTTCTTTTTTAAAAGAAGTATGATAATTTCCATGGGCAAAGAAATCCTGACCTCTTTTTTCCCTTTCTGCTTTGGATTTGAAGGTGCATTTCATGGGACGGGGAGGTCATACCTGAGACTTGCTAAGCAGAGCTAGAAGCCCACGGTAGGGACAAGAAGAGAAGGGTTAGGGACTGGCTGCTTATGGCCAGCTTTTGGCTCCAAACTTTCAAAAGAGGAGGAAAGTGATTCTTCAACATTTTCTACCAAGATTTTCATATTGGCTTAGTATAAAAAGCAGAGAAATTATTCCATGGGCAGAAGCTTTGCTCAGGAATAAAGTGTGTATGCTAAAGAATCCTTTAGTGCCATAATTAAGAATATGAGCTATGTAGTCAGACAGACATGAGTTCAAATGGTAGTTCCAGGATCTGCGTGACCCTTCTACACCAGGTTCTTCATGATATACATGAGGAAAAGTACCTGTATTTTAACTGGTACTCATCAAGGAAAAAAAAGATTCATTCACCAAGGTTCTCATTCAGCCACTCACCAATATAATGAGATTTCCAAACAATAATTCATAATGAGGAGCCATAATGATGAGTGGCTGAATGTGATGTTGTAGCAGGAAAGAACCTCTATCAGGTGTTAGAAAAAAAAGCAGAGAATAAGTTGAGAAAGAACCTATGTGTACGTATGTCTGTCTGCCTGTCTCTGTGTGTGTCCGTATATGTCTAAATGATTTCTGAGCAACTACAGAGGAATAGAAAGACACAGAACTGACAACTGTGAGGATAAATCTGATGAGTGAAGGTCTCAGAAACAGAACCAGGATGTTACTACAAACATTCTTGCTATAAGTGTAAAAAGACACAAAATCTGAAAGTGGAAAGCAGTATTAGAAATCCCAATTGAGTCATCTTCTTTATTCCATTATATGCCTCAAAGGTTTTTTTAAATCTTGTTTAAGAGAAAATTTTGTTTTAAACTGTAAAACTATATTACTACTACTACTGCTGCTGCTGCTGCTGCTGCTGCTGCTGCTGCTGCTGCTGCTGCTGTTGCTGCTGCTGCTACTACTACTACTACTACTACCACCACCACTTAATTGATTTCAAGTTTTTTTAAGTCAGGAAATAATCTTTTTTTCTCTTTTGTTTTTTGCTACCTCATTTAGGCAAACTATAAGAAATACCTTACACCAATCAGTGGCATTTTGATTAATATTTTTAACAGAGAAATCACTTTATCAGCTTGTAATCCTCACACCACCATCCCCAGACTCCTCAATGAAAGACATAAATTAATGAGTTACATCAAACCCTGCGGCACTATATTCTCAGCATGGGCCTATGAGACAAAACAACTGAATAAAAGGTTAAAACACAAGAAAATATTTAGCAGGAAGTTTAATTGTGTTTAAAGTATTGAAAATTGACTTCCGGTATTACCATGTTAAAACCCAACTCTTCTGTAGAGCTACGCATTTGAAGACCCTAGACCTGATAATTAGGGGTCAGCAAGTTGGCAAAAATAAAGAGCAATCACATCAGGATTCTACTAGTTCTCAGGAACCATTACTAAGTTCAAAATGTGGTCCTTGGTATTTCAGGCCAAAGGTCCTTCTGCTTTCTACTGAAAGATTTACCATATGTTGCTAAGTAATCCACTTTCTTCCTCTAGCATTTTGAACCATAAATCTCTGATTTGTGTACACCAGTGGGTACAAATAGCTGATGATGTCTTAAAGCTTTTCAAATTTTTCTTATTAATTGAGACATCAAAGTCTTGCCTTAAAGAAGGAGTCTGGGGAGAGAACTTGGTGTTTAACTGCAGACGTCTGTTATCAGGTTGGAGAGCCAAGCTGTGAGGAGGCAGGTAGAAGAGACAGGAAGTGAGAACTGGGGAGTATCTTGGATCACTGAAACCAGACCTTCTCCACCATGCAGAGAAGTAAATCTGATCTTAAATTCTATTCAGCTACATGATAGCATTCTTCAAATGATGGTCCATTTTTATTGAACCCCAAAATTTAAAAAGTCAGGTTGAACATGTCTGAACTCAATATTTATGAAAACATATTCTGGAACGAATAATCTCTTCAACACATAAAAAGTCAGGTTGCCTTAGGAGAGAGGATTCAGGAAGAAAAAGAGAGAAGCAATTTTTGTCATTATGTTAATGTGTTTCCCCAGCTTTGCTATTGATGTTAACAGTTTCCAAGGGTGCCAGGCTTTCTCTTACTCTCAGGTTCATTTCTTTGATGGTGTTGCACAGAAAAGCCCCTCCAGCCTACGAGGCCCTGTCTTATGAACACAGACATACATACCAAGCCATTTCTACATACATAAAAAATGATAACCTCAGAACTGATTCCCATTTTTCCATTCCAAATCCAGGCTGTGGGTTTTTCGTTTGGGGTTCTTTGATTTTTATGCAAGGACAGCAGCATAGGAGAAAGCTGGGAAATTGCTCCACCAGGCTTCAAGCATATGCCTGAATTTGTTTACCACAAACAAAATCTTCTCAGCTACTGTTATTGTCACCATAGCAACAAGATTGAGGTTACTTCTATCAACAAAGCACCACATAAGGCAAAGGCGGGCAGTTAATAAAGAAGAACAATGATAATTATATAGCAGCCAGTTGCTAGCTCAAACACAGAGTACTTTTTCCAAATTGTAGTCCCATTTTTTACGTAGCGATGGAAATTATAACTTAATAGGCATTGGAAGTCCATTCCTGAATTTGTCTAGGAAATGGAAAAATAAACAGCTGGAAAATTTCCACAGATCTTAACTCAGCTCCATGGCATAATGCTATTAGTAGGCTTATTTGCCTCAGTAGCGTAAAACTGCCTTTTTAATGAGTAAGAATAAAAATCAGGAATGGCTGAGGAAAAATAGTTTTCTGATTTTAAATAGAAAATATTGAAACAAGGACCCAGAGAACAAGAATGGATTTACTGAGAAAAGTGAGATCAAGTAGACATAATTCCTTCCTTTTCATTGAGACAAGTAAATTTGGGTGAACTAAATATATGGTTGATAAGTTTAATCTACTATTAATCAACCTTCTCATGCCCTATCTCTTTCATTATTCCATAATTTAATTGTAACTGAATAAAACCATATTAGAGAAATACAATGAACAATACAAAATTATAAAACATTGATTCATTCACTAAACTTTAATTGGCTACAGACAATACATATATTAACCCCAGAAGACACTAAACTGAATAAAATAGAGGTCCTATTCTTAAAGACCTTGATAATTTTACAAGATTTGCAAATACAAGTAATGCAGGTGGGATGATACAGAAAAAAAAAGTTTTGGGAGTGATATTGAGGTAACGTAGAAAAGAGAGTGATAAATTTTACTAGGAGATTTTGATTTAACATGAGTTGTTATACTCAGCCTGTCCTTGAAAACCAGAATAATATCTACAGGTGGAGAATGTGAACTCAAAGGTAAAATGGACAAAATACATTCATAAATCTTAGCATAAACTTTTACATCTTCATCTTTCTCCTCACTATAAATATCATCACTAACAACTTGACCTTTCCTCTTGGACTGAGGCATTTATCCAGGTACAGCAAGATGTATTAGCAATGCCCAGACTCTGCCTTGGTCCATGTATTAGTTTCCTAGGGCTGCTGTAAGACATTACCATGGATTACATGGCTTAAAACAACAGCAACTTATTATCTTAAGTTCTAGAGGCTAGATGTCCATAATCAAGGTGTCCATGGAAACATGATACCACTGAAAGTTCTGGGGAAGAATTTTTCTTTGTCTCTTTTTTTTAGCTTCTGGTGGTTGCCAGTAATCTTTGGTGTTCCTTAGGTTATAGGTGTGTGACTCCAATCTCTAATTTCATCATCACATGGCCTTCTTCACCATGTCTCTCCCTGTGGCTCTGTATCTCTCTCCTTATAAGGACAAATCATTGGGTTTAGGACCTACTCTAATCTTTATCTCAACTTGATTACATATATAAAGACCCCTATTTCCAAATAAAGTCACATTCACAGGTACTGGGAGTTTAGGACCTCAACATCTTTTTTGGGGAACACAATTCGATCCACAACAGTACATGAGAAAGCATAAATACCTACCTATCTATAACAGCTCCAATAGTGAGTTGAGGCTGACCTGAAGGCCTTTTGGGGGAAAGAAAACAAATTCTTGCATATCCCTTCTGTTCACTCTCAAGGAGCAAACCACCATATTTTGGAGAAGGAGACAATTTAATGTGTTGATCACAGGAGCACACCTGGTGCCTCAGGAAAGAAAGTATTATTAATGTTTGCTGAAGACCTCAAATGGGAACTGTATGGGTTGAGGAGAGTGGGCAGTGGGCAGATGGACAATGTCTCCAAGTCCCTTTCAGCAAGCTGGTAGGCCTAAAATTTCTAGTCCAGTTGCAATAATTGAATCTATTGCTGGGTTTTGGAGGACTGCCTAAGGACAGTCAGTCCATTTTTTTTTTTTCTGTTTGTCCAGGCCACCAGCTGGGTGGAATTTGGCTGCCCTCATGAAATAACTAAGAATGGGGTTGGGGAGGATCAGAGGTGCTTACAGGTGATCCAGGCAGGAAGTTCAGCTCCTTTTGGCAGACTTTTCACTGCAATTAGGGAAATGATGATTGAATTATGTTCAGAGTTCTAATGAAAACACAGAGATGGCAGACTCAATGGTTACTTGAAAGTTCTGGAGAATGGTGTCAGGGTGTCTTCCCTGGTAAGGAAATCTCTAAAGGGCAACACTGAGAGACAAAAGGTTGTTAATAGCCCTCCTTCTTCTATTCATTTTAAGACCAAAGGTGATACCTCCCTAGGTGCCTGTGTTCCTGCTCTCTCTCCACTGCTACTGCTATTCCAAGGGCTATAATTTTATGCCTCCCTTCATCCTCTTCTCATACCTAGACATTTTATCTAGAATGTCCATGTGAAAGAAAGACAAGGGTGCTTTTTATGATTAGCACTGTACCCAACCTCATGGTCATTATTCTTGTGATCTAGAACCACACTAATCCAATAAAAGGGTCTGGGTGGCTGAATAAAAATTAAGTTTTGATAACCTCACCCCACTTTTGGCCAAATAGCCAAGCAAAGGGTTGACCTACAGGTCAGCCTAGGGTTGCTGCTAAGAGAATGAAAGAATCATCATGCCTAGAAATGTTCAGGATGGAATATCAAATTTTCAAAATAGGTATTTTATTGTTAGATAAAAAGAGAAAATCTTTTTTTAGGGGCAGTTGCACTCAATGACCAAAAATCTTTAATAGGGTGTGTGGACCAGAAGACACTAAGAGAAGTAGAACCAGAAATATTTTTGTGCTAGTATTTTAGGAGGCTGTTCCAATGCTCAATAATACCCAATGTCCCAAGATGGCAGAGAGCATGGAAGTTCCATCAAATACCATGACTATCAGCCCAATATTAGACTGCGAATTGTTTAGAAAACTTAAAGTATTAGTTGTAAAATTCTCAATGGCTTTAGATATTCCAGCTGATCCAACTAAAACAATAACATAGTAACCTGATGACAATAAAATAGTCATCAGAGGTGAGGTACCATCAAAAACCCCAAGGAAAGTCAAAGGTCTGAAATTGTTAAATTGCCTTGAGTAGATGGGGGAGGATTCCACTACCACAAGATAACTGGGTCAAATGATTCTAGGAGTCAAAAGTCTGGCATGCAGTGGGAAGACTCTTCTGGGCTCTCAGAAACACAGAAATTTTTACTTTGTGTCCAGTTTATAATGGTGTTTTCCCTTGTAAGGGACTCTCTAAGTGCAACACTGAGATACAAAAGGTTGTTAATGGCCTTTCTTCTTCTGCTATTCTTAAAATCAAAGGTGCTACCTCCCTATGTGCCTGTGTTGCTATGTCTGGTACTATGATGAATCCAGGCAGCAGCGATGCTAGCCTGGTAGGAGAGAGGCTCAATCAGCAACTCAAGTCTAGCCAGTCTCATTAGAAAACATGCTTTTATCACAGACATCTACTTGAGTGTCCCAAATAGTTCAACCGACAGCCATAATGATTTGTCTTCAGATTTTGTGGCCTCGAAGAGGGATGTCTTCAATCTGCCAGTCTATAGTCATCCAAGTGGAAGACTAAGCAGCTAGGTATTGGAAATAGCCTAAGAAATCAGTAAAACTATAACAAGATTCATCAAGGGCAGTATTGCCCAGAATCATGAGCACTGTCTTGTGTTCTGCCTGTTGAGAGGAACAATCAAGTCTGCTTTCATTTCTGCTTGACCAAAGCTGGGCTGAACAGCCATAGCATCCCAGTAGAAAACCCTGAATTTCAATAAACAGAACCATCAGTGAAGGAATCTTGGCATTTAGAAAAGTTTCTATGAATGGAGGGCCCCAATGAGCAAGCAATTTTTCTTAAAGTAGTTGAATGGGGACAAAGTCTTCTCCGAAGGCATAGCTGTCACTTTTTTGTGTTAGGCTGGAATGTCACTTTTTCATGTAAAGCTGAAATGTCACTAGGATCAAGCCAGCTGCTTTCTTTCATGTTCCATTTCCTTCTGACAAGCTTGATTTATTGGGCCCTTCCCACCTTGTTAGTTGTTGCATTTGAATTGATCCTCCCCCAAATGGACCAGTCTGGCAAGACAGCCAGGAGTCTCCCATGGGTCAGGCATTTAGTTTTGATGAGTCTAGGAGCATGTTTAAGAGTCACTTTTCAAAAAGGTTGTATACCTGGAAGCCATATCAGGGAGGTAACAGGGTCAAAATCCCATGGAGTTCCTCTGGGTAGACACTGCCTCCTTTTTTTTAGAGGATCTAATCATCAAAATCCTTTTTCAAAAGGACTCAAGGGTGTAATTGGGCCTTGGAGTACCAAAGGTACTATCACTTTTCTATATGTGGCTCTTCCTGGTGAGGATAATCTCCTCTGGCACTGATGGAAGGGGGAGTACAAGCATATAACATGTCCACTGAGGCACCTTTAATGGTGGCCAGAGAAGCTGCCAGCCCTCGTGGCCTGCCCTGCCCTGCCCTGTGTCAACAAAGCTGCAGATGGGAGTTACCTAGCCCAGAGTGCCACAGAGTCCCACAGTGTATATATACCCAAAGATCAGCAGTTTTTCAAGTATAAACACTTCTCAGAATATTATCTGTCTTTGATCAATTTTTAGAACACCAAAAGAGTTGTTTTGTCTATTTTATCCAGCTGCGTGCTTGCTTTCTGAGGATATTTGCCAATATACTTACTTGACTAAAAATTTAAATGGTTTAATTTTGCAGTCAAATCATCCTTTCAGCTTAACATAGTCCATTGCGGCTAATAAGGTAATTATCTATGCCCCAAAATGTCTAGAAACCAGGGCATCCTCAGAGGCCCATGTAAACAGCTATTCACTCAACTATACTCAAATGTCTGAGAAGTCCTGGTTGACTATTTTTCACCCTGTTGCTCATATTGTTCAGAATAAAGACATACTAGGTCAGGGATCTAACTGGGTGAAAGATGTTTAGAGAGGCTTTTCCCTCACCTCTTCCCATGGTGCCTCTTCCCTGCTTGAGTCTTATATGAACACCCTTCCTAACCATTAATTATATCTTGAAAGTGGCTTTTAGACATGCAATAGCCATGCTTTCTAGCTTTCCAGGGCACTTCTCTGGTAGAGGTATAGAATTCATACCATGAAACCTGGCAAACATGACAATAATAGAAGAGAGACCCAAAGATTGACAGTTTTTCAGGACCTGAGAAAATGAGCATGTGGGCAGTTTTCAACATTCTGATTTATAATCTTTCATGTATATTTTAAATAATTTTGATATTAGAAAGTCATCTCATCTATCCCCAGAAGTGCCCTTGATCTTGATCTTGCCCACAATCTCAGTTCTACTTTCCCTTGACCCGCCAGTAACATGTTCTTAGCATGTCTCCAAGGTGCTGGGTTTATCCTAGCTCTTCTGATAAATCTGCAGTCTGACCTTTTTCTTTCTTTTTATCTCCAAATTTCCTAGCTCAACCATTAGCTGATCTGAGAAAATCTATCCTTCCCTTCCTTATCTCCCTACCTTCCTCTCTTCTATTCCTCCCTCCCACCTCCTCTCCTTTCTTTTAGCAAAAGCAATGAAAACAAAACTTTGCTAAGATGTTTTGAAAAACAAATAAGAAAAGATAAAGCTACAGCCAAATGCAATTTTCTGATGTTATAATGACTGATGAATAAATTATATGGCATTCAGACTCCCAGTTCTTGTGTGACTTCAGTAGAGCTGGGTCCTGGTACATTCCAGCTAGAGAAGCAGTCCCATAGAAATGCCATCTGACATGAGGAAGTCTCTATTTCTTTACTGCCTTCCCTGAAGAGCTGGGGATTGACCACATGTTACTTAAGCTCTGGCCGCAATGAGCATCGATGAGTCTGATTTCCACCCTCTGGTTTACAGAAAAAAGACTTTAGCTGTCTCAAACATCCTCCACAGCCTTCAGATTTAGTTCAGTGCCCACTGACATCACTATTTATTACTTTCACCTAGAGCTCTCTAGTTCTGGGCCCTGAGAAATTCTAATGTAGGTCTTTATCCATTCCTTTCTATCCCATCTGTGTTGCCTGAAATTTACTTATTTACAAATTTGTTGATTTCCCAATTTTTTTCATCTTAGTAAAATTGACTATTTTCTAAGCTTGAGTTCTGTTATATATCATGTCTCCTTTCGCACGGCTCAGGCTACTTAGTTCCATAAGCTACAATGAAGATACTTTTTTATCTAAGAAATTCTGATGCCCTCAAGGGAATTCTTTTCGATTTTTATGTTTAAATATTACTTTCTCTTATTTTGTGGCTTGTCATTTACATAATTTAATAGTCTTTCAATTGATATAATAGATATTCTTTATTCTAATAAAGTCTATTTTACTTACTTTTTCTTTTTGATTACATTTGTGCCACACATACGAAATGTTTTTCCTGTGATGAAATAATGAATATATTCTTCTGTATCAGTTTGTTTAGTCTTTTACTTTAAATTGACAAGGACCCTATATTTGATATTTGTGTATGCTGTGAAACAGAGGTCAATTTTGATTATTTTTTATATAAACAGCTGATTGTTTAAGCATATTTTTTGAAAAGGTGGTCCATTATGCACTGCTCTGTAGTGTCAAGACAGTTACCATACATCCATAGGTATTGGTCTGTTTCTTGATTCTATTCCATTTGGTCTTATGTCTATTCTTAGCCTAATAATACCTTGATTTAATTACTGTGTTTTATATTAAACATTGATATCTGATACAATCTGCACTCAATTTCTCTTCTAGCTTTTTCAACTATTATTGGCTATTTGCATTGTCCCATACATTTTAGAATTATTTCATGTTACACCCACACACAAAGGGGAAAATAAACACCGCTAGGATTTTTCCTAGGACTGAATTGAATTTATAGACTCATTTAAATATAACTGACATCTTTAAGTCCAAAAATTTGGTTTATTCCCCATTTAATAAAGTTTTTATTTTTATCAATATTTCACAGCTCTGTTTAGATATCTGCATATCTTCTTTTAAATATTTTCTAAGCCATTTGATTTTCTTCCAATTATAAATGGTAAGTTTAAAAATTTACACTTACTTGTTGCTTGAATGTAAAAATTTATTCTTTCTCCCTCTACCCCCCCCCCCCCCCCAATTTAACCAGTAGCTAACAACATTGCTGTCGGTGATTCAGCAAACTCATGCATCAATTCTGATAACTTGTCTGTAGATTCTGGTGGCTTTTCTCATATGTGATTATAGTACCTGCAAGGAACTATAATGACATTTTAATTTATTTATTGTTTTTGTATTTTCACATTAGCTAGGATTTCTAGTACAATAATAAATAAAAGAATAGAAATTTTTGTCACTCAATATTTATCATTACATATGATGGTTATTGTTATTACATATGATGAGATTTTTATTACATATGATGAGATGGTTTTTACATATGATGAGATTTTTTTGCAGTAATGTTTCATCAGATTAATGTAGGTTTCTTTTAGACCTAGTAGACTAAGAGCATTTTATCATCAATATGAATTAAAATTATAAAAAGTTTTTATATTAAGACAGTTATATAATTTTTATTAATTTTTAGGTTAATATAGTAAATTGCATTGACTAATATTTTAAAACAGTCAAAAATGTAACAACTAACAAATTAGTCATGATACATATATATACACATACATATAGATATAGTTTAGTATTTTATTTAAATCGGCTGCAAGTTTCTTTTTTGCAAACATGCTTTGCAGATTTACATACAAAAGAGGCTTTATAAAATGAGTTTGAATTTTTTTTTGGTTTGGGAATAATTTGGGAAATATTATCAATATTTCTTTTCTAAATGTTTGGTAGATTTCACTGATGGTAAATTTCTGATTTTTCATTTCTTCTAGAGGGTGGTTTTGGAAATTATGTTTTTCTATAAATTTGACCATTTCTAAGTTGATCACCAAACATTTCAAATTATTTTGCAGGAATATTTTCATAGTATCTTTTTATCATCTATTAATTATCCTGCTGACCACTTTTCTATCCCTGACATTGATTGTTTTGTCATGACTAATCTGTCTGTGTTTATGGTTTTAAAATGATTTTTCATTTTCAGCTTTGAAGGTCATCTATTGCACATGTATAAATTTATTTTAATTTCTACTTTCATTTTTGTCATAGGATTTATTTTATTGCTTTATTTCTACTTTCTTCATTGATTTTCAATTTTACAAAACATTTTAATTCCTTTAATTGTACCCATTTCCTTCTAATTATGGATTTAGCTGTATTATAGTGTTGTGATATTATTCAATTTAGTTATTTTATTTTTCTCCTGATTTATTTTTTCACCCTTAATTTACTTTAGAAGCTTATATATTTATTTTCCAGTTAACTTTCCATTATTATTTTTAGTTTAATTGCACTGTGGTCAGAATACCCACTATGATTTCAATGCTTAGACATTTGTTGCACAATATAAGGCTAAATTTTTGGAAAGTGATTGGACATTCTTGTTTATACTGCAGTGAGTGGTGAGGATATTTACCTTCATGGAAAGATTTACATTTTGGAAGAGAACATCTGGAAAGAAAACCAATGAAATGCTAATGCCAGCTTTTCCAGGGAGGTGATACTTTCTAGCAGTAATAGTTTGGAAATTCTTTTGAGGGCATTCATTTGACCTAGGTAATGACCCACTTAACCTAGAAATAGCCAGTGATACCACAAGATAAAGTTGTTGGTTAACTTTTACTACCCTGCAGGGTCATAAATAGGTTATCATCAAATTCTGACAGTGATTTTCTTAAACTCAATGAATCTGAGTCCACAAAGTGGCATTCTCAAACTTTTCTACACATGAGAAACCCTTGGGGAGTTAAAAAAATCTCCAATGGCCAGGCCAAGTTGAATCCAAATCTTTGAAGATGTACTCAAGGATTGGCATTTTCAAAACTTGCTTCCCAAACTTTAATACTCACATGAATCATCTGGGGATCTGCCTAAGTGAAAAATTCTGATTTAGTAGGTTTGGGGAAGGGGTGGTACCAAGATTGCATATTGAGTACAAGGGGAACTAAGAACCATTCTTAAACTTGGCTGTACATGGTAATTACCATATGTAATTAAAAAATAAATAACTAAAAATTAGAAAAAGATGCCCAGATTCCTCTCTGGGAGAATAAAAGCAAATTACATTAATATTGTTTATATTTAACCTCAGCAGTGGAACTGATCATACAACGAGAGAAGAGAGAAGAAACTCTATAATAATAACAATAGAGTAGGATTTGATAAAAAAAAAAAAAAAGCAGTTTCTCCTTTCCATGTTTGCAGCCTCTTCTCATTAGCAACCTATCAAACACGTGCGAGCACAGTAACTTCAGCCACAGACAAAACAAATGCTCTCCCTCCGTGTGACTTGAAAGTCATCTATGTGGTATCCAGAATGAGAAAATAAACCTAGTCCAGTGTTCACCAGGTAATTTTCCAAAACTAAAACTGAAGAAATGAAGGATTGGGGGACGTGTTTTATGAACGAAAACCTATGGTCCCCCCGGCCCCCAGCCTCGGCAATTCCGCTGGAATTTAAATCTTTGGGGGTTAGAGTTCATTTACTTTTTGGCAGAAAAGCACTTCCTGTTTCTAAAGCAAAGGCCCCAGAATTCTTTCATGTCAAAGGCTGTTATGAAACAGCACTTGATGAATCGAATGCAAGTGAATGAGAAACACATGGATTAAGTTTCCATTAGCATCCACATGGGTTTAATAATTAAGGGAAAATGCTTGACTAAAAAGAGTGTTTTGAGTTTTGCTGAATTGAAATTTCATAAAAAGATAAGCTTAAAGCCACTCAGTCTGAACCTTAGATTATTCATCCCTAACCAAAACAATTCAGATCTGGCTCATAATTTGAGATTCAAGCTATAAACTCAATTTCTTCAAAAAATGCCAACACTCATCAGGTTCTGGGAATTGTAAACTCACCAGATTTGGGAAATTGTGAGCATCATTGAAACAGCCTCTTATCATTGATCTGTCTCAAGGGATTTGTTACTTTGTTCACATCAGGTAACTCCTAGTTTCTGACTCATGAATTTGGCTCCTTCCCTTCATTAAGCACATTTTAAAATCATAGTCTTGCCCACCTGAAATCAAAGTAAAAATTGCCTCACAAGTAATGACTGTAGAACCACTACTAGTTCAGGCTTTTCTAGATGCTCTCCCATGATAGATGAGTACAAGGCAAGTTGTTCAAAATTCTGTTTCATTTCCTTTATAATAACGAGCAAGACGGCAAGAATGGGATTAGTGTTTCCAAATTTTAAATACTTTGAACTATTTAACTAGTAAAATTCTCTATATGATATCCCAATAAGTAAAAAAAAGGAAAGCAGCAGAGAGTGAAAGAAATTCTCAGTTGTCAATAACAGAAGATTAGGGAAGATGTGCCTTTAACAGATATTGCATCAATTTGTACCTGCACCAAATGTCTATTAGAGTATATATTTTTGCACACTCCTACCTACATTTTTTATATATTTAATTTGTTCTCTTTTTAAAGTACCTGTTCACAAATTTCCTTTGCTGTACTTTAGATTTTTATTTGTAAGAAACTTAACACATGTAAATAAGTATCTTATGTAATTCTAGAACTTTATAAATGTTTATGAGTGATATTTAATATGTTAGTCACTTATAAAAATTGCAAAGATATTTTCTGTTATTTTTACTTGTTAACATTATCGTTCAGTCAGAAATTATTTTATATTTAAAAATTTTTCTTTTAATTGTTTTACCTTGTATCAAAAAACTTTTCCCCTGAAACATTAAAGTTTTTCTCATTGGTATTATGGAGCATTTTTTTCATATAATTTTTCATGTTTTTCTTTGGTCAATAATTAGGTTTTATAAAAGAAGCTGAGTGTTTTTTTTTTAATAATGACTTTATCATATGTTGAAATCTTATATATACTCATGACTGTATAGATTCCCCTTCTGCTGTTCTGTTCCATCGCTGTCATTCTTCCTATGCTAGGGACAAACTTTTAAATTATAGCAACTTTATGATGTATTTTAAAGTTTTATTACTATTTTTTTAACTGCTGGATATTTTCAGTGTTTATTTTTTCACTTGAAATATAGAAGTATCTTCTATAGTTAAAAAGCAAAATGAAATTATATCAGTTGAGGATGAGGATACATTGAATTTATTAATTATAAGGGAAGAACGGACACTTTCACAAAGTATATCTTTTATATAGTACTGAGATATGGCATTAGCATTGATTTTACTTCTTGCTTTGCAAAATTATATTAGATTTGTATTTCCATTTCTAGAGTTGGATCATACAATAGCCTCTCTATTTTGATAACATTTTCAATGATGTCTTTCTGCCTAATGGATAAAATGTAAATTCTTAGCATGTTGTCTACACCAGGACCACTTTAAAAAAGATCTTGCTTTATTATTTGATGTTAGTTTCTTAAGAACAACTGCTCCCTAAATGCCATTCTTAACATCCTGGAAAAATCTACTATTTTCTGTCCTGTAAAAATGAATTCATGATTATATGAGTTTTAGCACAAAATATGAGGTGCTGACTTTAAATATAATGAAAATCCATAGAATGGGTGGACAACAACACAATATTAATTTCTTAATGACAGGAGACATAATAGTTGCTTGCTCAATAAATATTTGTTAATTAAATAACCTTTTCTTAAACTAAATGATTATAGTCATGGTTTACATTTCTTTTTTTCTTTTTGTCAATGCTAAGTAATTTAATCAAAATAATATAAGTGAACTTACAGATGACCTGCACCCTTATTAAATAATTAACAAATTATTTTAAATAATAAATTAGAACCAAAGTAGTATTTATAGCAGTCTCAAATCCTACTACTTAGAAATATCATGCTTTCCGCTGCTATCTCTTCTCTTAATACAGATACATAAAAACATGTTAAATTTTAGCCAAAAACCAGAACTCTTCCTGCTGTCTGAATATATGATTAAAAGATAACATTAAAAAGTGCCAGATATGCCAAAATACTTCTCATTATGCTGTAAGTAACTGTCTCTGTATAGTGGTGGTCCTCCTCCCCTAGGAAGTGTTATCTCTATTTAAATTTAAGTATAATAGTTCATATAATTAAAAAGAAAAAATTTAGAATGAAAGACTTTAGATAACTAATATCTTAGTGGAACACAACTGTAGTACATTAAATGATAGTTTTCCAAAAGATATGTCCATGCCCTACTCCCCAGAATCTGAGAATATAACTTTATTTTGAAAACGGGCCTTTGCAGTTACAATTTAATTAAAGACCTTGAGGTGGGCCCTAAAACCAATGACAAATATCCTTATAAAAGAAAGGCAGAGGAAGATTTAACACAGGCAGAAGAGAAGAAAGAGGAGATGGCCATATGAAGATAGAATCAGAGACCGTAGTTTTTGTGGGCTGAGTTGTAACCCCCCAAATTTATATGTTGAAGTTCTAATGCCCAGTACTTCAGTATAATTGCATTTGGACTGAAGGCCTTCAAAGGGAGCATTAAGATTAAATAAGGTAATAGTAAGGTGAATTCTAATTCAATACAATTGGTATCTTTATAAGAGGAGAAGATTAGGACACAGGAATACACAGAACAAAGACCATGTGAAGACTTGAGAAGACAGCCATCTACGAGTCAAGGAGAGAGAACTTCAAATGAAACTAATGCTATCAACACCCGATCTTAGACTTCTAGCCTTCAGAAATGTGAGGAAATAAATTTCTGATGTTTAAGTCACTCTGCTTCTGGAACTATGTTATGGCAGTCTCAGCAAATAAATATAACAGTGGTGCCCAGAAACAACTGAAGTCACCAAATGCTGAAAGAGGCAAGGGAGGATTTTCTCCTACAGCCTTCAGAGGGAGTTCTGTCCCTTCATTTTGGACTTATGACCTCCAGAACTGTGAGAGAATAAATGTTTCTGTTGTTTTAAGCCACCATGTTTGTTATAATGTGTTAATGTAGCCCTAGGAAACTAATACAACTTGCCTTTTCCAAGCAAATTCAAATGGTTTTTAAGTGGCTGTGTTTATTATTTTGAGCCAAAGTCCATGGAAGCTGGTGAGCAAAGACCTTTGAGTGAAGCTAAAGCTAAAGAGGAATATTAGAAAACTTATTTAGGGCTTTTTCTGCTACAATGCTTCACAATGCTTAATATGTGTGTATGTATGTATGTATGTGTATGTGTATATATATATATATATATATATATATATATATATATATATATAGTCACTAAGCATCAATGCATTTGCCTTTAGGGATTTCCAATACTGAAATTAAAATGTCCTTAAAACAGATTCCACTAGATTTTTATAATGTTGATCATATGTTTCTTTTACATTGCACATTTATTTGTACAAAAGCTCTTTCCAAAACATTGCATTTGATGTAGTCTATTTCCTTTGCTATTCTTTCAGACCACTATTTCTAGAGCAGTTCTTCTGAAACACTGTTTTGCTGCAGTCATCCCCAAGTGTGCTATAATCTGCCCCACTGTGATTCTTGACCCAGTTCAAATGGCAGTTTCCTCAAGAAGGCTTCCATGGAGACCCCATCATACCTTACAATGCATTTAATTCCACTACTTCATTCTAGATTTTTTTGTCTTTTCATAAACATAAGAAATTTGAAAGCAGATAGCACATCTTACTCACCAAAGTTCAAACAATGGTGTTTTCTATTTGTTTTTCTTGTTTACAGCAGAAAATCAGCAAATATTTTTGAAAAAATACATTTAGTTTTCTCTACATCCTTGTAATTTTGGTGAGATAGATATTCATATTTTAAAAATTGAGCCAGAAAAATTAAATGAGCAGTCTGCGAAATTTGGTTAGTATAATATAATGACACCATCAAATTCTTTATTCCTATTTTTTTTCCTACAGACTGCTTATCTGTAGAACAGAAGAAGACCAGGTGGATTACAGTACAAAGAAGTAATAGCTTTATGAGCATTAAAACCTCTGGCCTAATATTTTCATGGTAGCCTCTGCTTCTTGGCAACAGGGACCTTTAAAAACTACAGTTAAAAAATAGACAAATCTTAGGCAGATATTACAGATGTCAACATAAACAAAGACAGAACCCTGAAAGATGAAAAAGAGGATATTTCTGGGAATAGTAAACTGATTCTGGTTCTCATTTTAAGAGCAATTCTTAATTATAAACTTTTACCAAATTTAGTAACAGCATGAAGAGTGTAGGGGAGGAAAAATAATTTTACTCTACCATTTTGTGTTCTTGCTAAGATTTCATAAAGGTCATTTTAAAGAGAGAAAAAAACCAGAATTTTATTAACATGTACATTTCACACATATGTGACAGATACTCGGAAAAAAAATGAGTAACTCCCCAAGGTGGCTCAAGCCATCACCTTATATACCACCTTCAACTAAAGACAAAAGAATGATGTATGTATGTGTGGGGGGAAGGAGAGATGGGTCAATTATGGGAGTTTGCCAGGTACAGCAAGGTAAACAAGGGTAAGGATTGTTATGCAGATGTAGTCTGTGCCATCTCTGTTAATAAGATTCTCTTGTGATTTAGAATCATTCTTACATATGATTTCCTTTATAAATTTAAATTTCTCTTACAAAAGGGTAACTTCCACTCTGTTTTTAGAGCTTCTCCTGTGTCTGTGGTTTCTCAAATAATAAATTCAAAAAATCCTTATGTTAAAGAGGCATATTTTGGAGTGGCTACCCTTCAAGAACAAATGTACTTCATTCAAGCAAGAGAATTCTTGTTGTTCTATTATTTTGTCAGTGAAGTAATTTATAAAAATTGTAACTTCTTTTTCAAGTCAATCCTTATAACTCCAGTGCATGGAGGTCAACCACACTAATACTCATGTACATATGCACAATGCACACAGGATGGATAGGATCATAAACTGCAGACTGATGCAGTTGGAAAGTATCTCAGAGGAATCTGACCCTTCCTGTCACGAGTAAAAGAGTAGGAGAGAGAAGAGGGGGTACAGAATTAAACTTCACTGTGCCTTTCTGGAAGTTACTTGAACAAGGTTATTATTCATAAGGCATAAAGACATGAAAAATATGTTTTAAAAACTAAGATGGGGAGGGATTAGAAAAAAATACGTGAATCACGATTGGAGTATCAGTAGCCTCAGGCATGATTAGGTCACCAGTAATAGTTCATCTGCTTTCTAATCTCTCCCCTTCTTTAGACAGGTCGCCATCGCCATTTAACTACTCGGATCATCAGTTTCTTTTAAATGTCAAAGATGTCCAGCCTATTTGCCTCACTGGGCTTTCAAAGTGTTTGAAATGCTCCCTGTAAAGCAGGTATGACTGAATGAGTATCAAATATGTGCCTCCCATGCGGGCACCTTCCTCTGCTTTCTCATGTACACACTTCCACAGTAGCCCAGGGAGACAGCAGGCAAGATGAGATAGTGCAAGCTCATTAACAAACATTAACAAAGATCTAGTAACACAATCACACAAAAAAATCTAATTACTCAGCCTCGTGGAAATAAACACAGACTTGCATGTGTTCTCTGCCTAGAACCATATTTTTTCATTTCCTGTAAAGTTTAAAAATGTAATCATCCTTCTCAGTTGTCCTCACCTACATTATTCTGTTGCCCTGAACCTGGGTTTCCTCACAGTGCTTGGAGGGAGTAACCAGAAACATTGCTGCTGATAGGCAGCCTTTGATCTCAAGGCTTCCCACATAAAAGCATCCTCTGGAATCCCCTTGCTGGGACTGTACACAGAAGCCACCCTGGGGGCTGGCCTGACTGTTGTTTCATGGCACAGAGCAATAGATCCCAACCGCTGTGGAAGGCAGGGCAGACTGGGGTGCAGGAACACCATGCACTCCATCCCAATTGAAACTGAAACCACAGGGGAGTCAGGACCTGCGGAATGCAATTACATGGATTGGAATTTGGCCAGCACACCCGGGTGAAATGGCACAGCAGTGCCTGCATCACTCTGTTTGCCAGGCTGAAAGAGTTTACACATCATTTACAATATACATGAGCAGCTTCCAGAGACAGATGTGATTGGCCCTCAAGAACCACAATAGAGGGAACTGGGCTTTGCTTACTTATAAAATTAGAGCTTCAGCGAACTCAAGAGTCTTTCCATTCTAACCCCTCATTTAAGAAATGAGGAAACGGAGCCTCAAGGCAGTGAAATTACTTAAACAAGGTCACATAGCACAGAGTAGAGGATTTGGGGTTAGACTTCAGAAATCTCAATTTTAAGTCCTATCGTGTTGGCAAGGATATGGAACTACCAGAACTTTCCTAATTCTGGAGGCAGTGATATATTAAACAAACCAAACATAAAACTTTTACTTTTTTTCCTGAAACAAAAGGATATATACATACATACACACACACACACACACACACACACACACACACACACACACACACACACACACACACATATATATATATATATATATATATATATATATATATATATAAATGTTCATAGCAGCTTTACTCATAATAGCCAAAACTAGAAGCAACCCAAATGTAGTTATGGCATAGTCTACATCACACAGTGTTCTCAATAATAAAAATGAATGAACTGTAGATACACATAATATGGATGAATCTGAACATTGGGGTGAGGGAAAGAAGCCAGGTACAACAAGTGTTTCCATTTATATGAAGTTCTAAAATGGGTAAAATGAATGTATGGAAATAAATCAGTGGTTGCCTGGGACATGTTGGAGTTATTTGAATTGACTGTAATGGGTAAGAAAAGGAACTTCTGAGGCTGGCAGAATTATTTCAAATCTTTGTTAGAGTGATGGTTAGACATTTGTTACATTTGGCATTAGGGCAATATACACACATTTGTCAAAATCCATGGGCTTATACACTTATGGTGACTGTAATTTATTGTATGTAAATTATGACTCAAAAATTTATTTAAAGAGTTAACATAATGGTTACTTCTGTCACTGTGTAGAAGCACACAGGAGGCTTCAAAGACGGTTCTGTTTTAGTTCTGAAGATGGATAGTCAGTTCACAAGTGCTTTTATTTATTATCCTGCTTTATAAAATGTACAGAGCACATATAATCTGCCATGTATCAAATATTACATAATAAAATATTTAAAAGAACTAAACAAATTAGTATACTTACCATATGTAAAGTGCTGATCAAAGTTGCCAGAGTTTATGGAGTGATTACTATGTGTTAATCCTTTATAAGCTTTACTTTATTCAATCTTTGCACAAATTTATGGTGTATGTCTTAGTGTATGTCAATCATAGATATGAGGACACTGGTAACCAGAAAGGTTAAACCAACTTCTCAGCACTGCACAGTTTGTAAAGATTGCAGCTAGGTCTAACATGTTCTTACCCCGTCATTCTCTAGCTGTTTCTCCTAGTGCTTGACCTAACTCATGTCAGTTCAGCCTTCTCCATAATTTATTCCCTGATTTTTAAGGGCCAAGAATATTTTCTGATTCTCTTGTTTTTTGACTGGCACCTGTTGTCATGTAATTGCTCTCATTTACATCCATGTATTCTCTTTATTATAGCCACTACTCTGCTTCAGATACTCATTTCACTTCAAGACTATTCCCATTGTCATTTCTTTCCATTTTTAGCTTTTTCTTCCTCAAATTTATTCTGCAAATTAGGTACATTTTGTTCATATATAATTCTATGAGCAGCAAGCTAATGGCATATAGAAACTGTCCTCAAATACCTGAAAGATAAAACATGCTTCTTATTTAGGATTTCATAGGTCCTGCAATTGAATCTAGCCAAAATGTCTTATATACACGTTATGGTCTAAATCAAATGTCAGCAAGGATACTCCACACAGATCTCATGCTCTCCCTTCTGCGTGCTTTCCTCTGGTGCCTTTCTGCAGAATTCTGCTTTTCCCTTCTCTCTAAATCCATCTGTCCTTCTTTCCTTTTTTTAGAGGAGAGGAGCAAGGCAACCTTTGATTGACCTCATAGAGTGTAAAGACCTTGTCAGCTTACAACCCCTTATTTATTTTTTATGCCTGCAGCACCTGGTCTTCCTAGGTGGTCTCCCATCCAGGTACTAACCAGGCTCAACCCTGCTCAGCTTCTGAGATCAGACGGGATCAGGCTTGTTCAGGGTGGCATGGCTGTAGACTAAATCCATCTATCTTTCAATTCCAAAGTTAAACCACCTCCAAAGTGAGCCTTCTCTAAACACCTTAAACAAACCCAAGCCATTTCATCCTCTTCAGTTGTTTATGTTTTACTATTCAGCTATCCTTCATTCATTCATCATATTCGCTATGTCTCTTGACTTCCTGCCCTGGGCCATTCTCAACATTTGGTATAGGGCTCTAGTAGTGAATGAATCTTGCTATCATAAACACTATATTCTTGCATCTGTATTAGTCTTATTCTTCAAGGACAATTTTAAGTTTCTTGATGTCTGAAATCTTGTTTCATGCCTAAATCACTTAATAGGCATAATTCATGTTTACAATATATAAGTAAAAAAAAAGGCAATATAAAATTAATGTCTTTTTCCCTATTTTTTAATGCTCAAGTTTTACATCTATTTATCTGGTCTGCTATAAATAAAGAGACCAACTATTTGAAAACTATGTATGAAAATTTAAAGAATGTTTTGTCCTGGACGCTGGGGTCATAAGTGACTTAATCTATTATATTTATTACTAAAGTAATTTAAAAAATAAAGTACAAAGAAAGAATATTATAGTGAGGTTCTTATATTGTGCTTTTTGAGTTCTTCTAAACTTAGGAAAATGGTTTCTCCTCTAAATGAAAATTTAATCTACTCAGTAACATAAGTGTTGCTTGCCCTATTTTTCAGTTTTTCTTACTGTGAAGATAGAGTTAACATAATACTTTACTCACACTATCTAATGAAGCTATAATTAAAGATTAATAAAATAATATGAATTAATATACATAAAATGTGGTTGGGCAGGGGAATGGCTATAAAGGATAGATGACAAATCTTATTGTCATTCATGAACAAATGAACTGTAGTATTATATCATCTGATTATGAAATGATGCATATTGATCATCTTATAAAATTATTTTTATATGGATCAGTTGTCCTTTTTTGACAAAGAATAAAATAAGTCTTAGGCTTTATTCTATGTGTAAAATAACAAATACATGTGGCTTTTGACAGAGAATCATCATCATCAGTACTAAAGTCTATGGTGAATTAATATTGTTGCAAAAATGACAATGCTCTGTTATAAGATGACATAGACATCTGAAGTATAAAATAAATTATGATAGTAGTTACTATTAATAATAGGAAAAGTTAAATAATAATTTATTATTATTAAACAGAATGACATCCAGAAAATTCATAAAGATTCTTTATTATACCAGTATGCTGTAAAAACTTAGCCTTCTTAAAAGAGACTTTTCAACTTTCAGTTTAATATCTACATGAGGGGAATGAACAGGACACAGCAGCAGACCAGAGAATACAACTGAGAAGTGGTGAGTAGGAGAGGCAGGAGGGAGAGAGAAGACAAATTCTGGAATTTAGGAGCCTCTTAAATGAGAACGTAGGAACCAGATCAAGATTCATAGGCACTTCTTTAAATGATTTTTCTCTACTATCTGCTTTTCAGTTTTTCTTTTGGTTGAACTGTATATCAGGTCACATAAAAGCAGGTATGTTTATGCAAAGCCACAGCCTCTTCCATAAAGCCTGACCCAAATAATTAAATTAAATGATGTTGCTCACATTTAAGACCAAGCATGGGCCCCTTAAAAATAGTCAACAGTCAAATCGGAAGATTACAATAAGTGCAATATTTCATAGGGAGATACTAGGAGTATAGTCCAAAATCACCGAATTCTGGATAATGGCCAAAACTGATCTTTTCAGATTGAGTTTAATGTCTAAAATATATTTTCTAAGCAAAAAAGTTTGGATTGGAATAGAACAGCAATAACCAAAAACTGAGAGAGCAGGAGGGTGCAGATTAAGAGAAAGTAGAGAAGAGAGAGACAGAGAGAGAGAGAGAGAGAGAGAGAGAGAGAGAGAGAGAGAGAGAGAGAGAAGAAAAAGACAAAGAGGAACAAATGAAATAGATAGGAAAGTCATTTTCTAAGTCATAAGAACCCAATATTTTTCAAACTACATTTTAAACTTTTCCTATCCTGTGGCCAAGTCAATTTTTTTTTTCATATATTTTCTCTGAAAAAATCTAGGTGACAAGATACTGAAAGTCTGAAATGAAGCAGTTGTAGACCAAAAGAACACAAATTACTTGATTGAGAAACTAATGACACAGAACAAGATGAGATGTGCCTAAAGAAGGCAAGGATTATGAAAAAAAATCTTTCATAATGTTTTCCTCGAACTCTACTCAAAAGTAACTGGAAGTTGACATCTCAATACATAATTTGTTGACATTTTAATAAAGTATTCTTAGATAACTGGAATGATAAAAAATTTATATTGTTAACATATTATGTTAATATGTTTTGAATTAGGTCAGAATCAACCGATCACTTCTTATTTTTATTAAGTCACACACACAAACAATAATAGCACAAAACATTAGCTAGTGTAGTAATAGATTTCTGAAATCTATAGCTTAGAATTTGGCATCAAGGGCCAGTAAAACTTGTACCCAATACCAACAGTTAGGAGATTTTTCCCACTATTCAGAAGGATGCCTTAAAGGACTTTTATTCCTATCTGGGTGTGACATGTTGCAAAACTAAATCCCACAATATTCATATGTACTTAATTCATATAGCAGCAGTGTGATCTAGTAATCCCTTGCTGTTACTTAATATTATGTACATTTAAAAAATGTTTATATGTATGTATTAACTATTGATGCTGGAAGGAACCTAGTTAACTAATTGTCAGATTATGCTCTTTTAGAAAGCAGAACCACACTTTCAATGTCTATCAACATTTATTTCTCACTCATCTTTTTTTCACCACTATTACTGGGAAAACTAGTTTTATGCTATTGTTTAATTTTTCCAGTAATTGTGGTTAAAAAAAAAAAAGAAAAGAGATGAATGAGAAATAATCTCTACTGTCACAGAGCTTATGCTTGACTATAACAATTTTTCATTCATTCATTCATTCATTCAAACATTCATTCATTTGTTCAATAATGTTTACTGAGTTCCTAACATGAAGCATACCAGGGTTTACACATTGAACCAAGCATGACCCTGGTCACTGTGGAGCAACAGTATCCCAATATTTTCTTTGCTTTTCTAGGTATTCTACCAAAAAATAAGCTTATTATTTAAGTATAAATTTCAAGGGGAATTTATAGGAGGGAAACAAAGCAAATGTAGGGACTCAGGAATGCTCCCTGAATTAGAGGATACTAAGATGAAACCTATGAAACATGAAAAAAAAATAAATTCAAAACAAATACTGAAGATTTCTCTTCTGGGGAGAAATGGTGCAAATTCACTTTTACCCACTTTTTCCCTTTAAAATAACTTAGTACCCTGGAAATTATTGGGATACAGTTTTCTTCTTATTTTCTGTATACTCTCTGACTAGGTACTATCCAGGCCTTCAACCCAGGACTGACAATAGGTTTAAAACTCAGGGAATTTACCACCATGTCAATCCTGTGTCCCAAGGTCACTATCTGGCCTTCCCACTTCTCTTCACCTTTCAGAGTCATATTATGTTATTTTTGCATATAATGCCCAAGGATTTTCATTTTACACAGTGAAAGAATAGGAAAAAATACATCCACACCATTTTCCCTGAAATGTTTATTCACCCCATGTATAATTTTAAATGTACCATTTATTCAGTGACCCAAAAGCATTTAAACAAAATTACTCTAAATATTTTAAATGAACATCTGTTTTTGAAATATGTAACCATTGTATTAGATTGAAGCACATGAAATTGTAGATAGTCAAGTGTTTGACCTATCAAAGTGTCTTTTTCATAGGAAAATAAAGTGCTACATTGCATTAAAAATGTGACACACTAGGATATGACTGGTAATGTCATAACAACCCAAATCAGAGAAAGAAGGAGTGGGGAAGGCAATCATAGATAACTTCAGTGATGTCATGAGAATTTTGCCAGAAACTCAGAAATAAGACATCCTTGGCTATTCTTATGTTTTAATGAGTAAAAACTACTTAAGAGGTTTGAATTGAAAATGTCAGGTATTTTTGCCAAGAATGGTTACGCAGAATGTGCTTTGCAAACATCCAGGGGGCATTCTCGCAACACAGACATACAGCATTGTTTATTACTAAGAATATTTTCTGGTAAATGATAGTAAAATGTCCCACCCTAGCAAAACTAATCTACTACAATAGCTTTTCAAAACATGGAAGTAAATTGTCTTAAAGGGGGAAACATCTTTTTAAATGTGAACCAATGTATCTATGGGCTAGTAATAATACGTATATACTTTATTAAATCAACTGGGATCTTGAAGTGTTAACATAACTTTAAATATTAAGATATTTTTATTTGGTATAAGTGAGGCTTTAGGTAATGTTTAAAAGTGGTACATATAGAGAGTTAGGGAAAGGGCACTCATTCACTTTCTTGGACTGTACAGACTAGGTCTCTAAACCAGGGGATAGTCTGAGAGCCAGGGATTACCCAGAATAGAAACTTCTTCCTCCTGGAATAGATGGCAGTCTTTTTACAAGGGAAGGCATTAATTGTTTCTAATACTCCATATCTCACAGGCTCATAATAAAACAACGTTTCTCAGCTTGTGAAATAAATGTTTTGTTTATTTTAACTCTAGTATTTTTACTCTAAGTTTTTAACTGTTTTTTTTTTCCATAGGTATTTTAAGTAAACTATATAGGACTGCGACAGTAGCAGATATTATTTGCAACAAATAGTTTTGTACTCATAAAATTTTATTTAAAAAAATTAAATCAATCAATCAATCTTTAGGCAATATTTCAATGGCCAATAATGCTTTCTGGATTTTTGGTTCAAACAAAGCTCACTTAAGAAAACTGTTGGGATCAAAAGATAAATGGTATTGCAGTCAGGAGGAGGTTAGTGGATGGATTGGACACATATGCACTATATATTGGCACTTTTCCTAGAGTGGGACAAATTGTTCCTAACTCTTGTGTGGTGGTTACTGTTAACAATACAAAGCCTTTAAATTCAATAGTGACCTCAGCATCAAACCTCACCTAAATAGCTTCCAGTTTCACAGCTTGAATCTCCAATTGCATTGATTCATCTCTGTCCCCTGTCTAGATGGTCTTCATGATGAGAGGTTTTTCCCCATGGATTGAACTTGATTTTGACAATCCCACTTTTGGTAATCACAGTGCTTTGAACTCATTCCCAGGCATGAGTTTCCACTGACTATTGTCAGTCAAACTGTTCACTTCCAGCTGTTAAAGTTCAGAATCATTGGACACAATTAAGAAGTAGAGAAAGAGTCTTCTTCCATCATTTAAATGGTGATGATGTAAATGGAAAAAATCACTCATCTGATTATACACAGTCCTCCAGTTTCATTTGTAAAAGTCTATCTCTCCAACTACTTTATAAAAGCTACAAAGGGAGCAATCATGTGTTTTTCTTCTATAAAACTCATAGAGTCTATAAATGTTGCTGGGCATAGTTTTAATAGTTAATTGATACTTATTGGCTTGACTTAATGAATTTTAGGTATTCAATTGTAATTTTTGAGATTAATTAAAGAGGACTTTATGATTAGCCACATCTGGATCATTATCTCCACTATGTGCCTACTGTGAGAAAAACTGTGCTTGGGCACAAAGGATACTGAAAAGGAGTAAGAAAAAGAACACTGTCCTCCAGTATCTTATAGATAAGAAGAAGTAATCAGATGCATCATGGAAAAGATAAAGAGGTGCATCATGGAAGAGATATATAGACACACATCACAGAATTCAGAGAAAAAAAATAAAAGATTTATTGCAATGGCATGTTCCTGAAAAGATTCATGGAAAGAATGATCTTTGAATTTTAAAAAGCTAGGTAGGGATCAGATACACAAAAATGAATGAGAATAAATTTAAGAAAAATATATATTAATTTAATAATTTATGTCATAAACTTATTCAATGTCAACCTTGTTATTTAGATATTATTTGTGCTTATCTCCTTTAAATGACTTCTGACACAGCAGAAACTGTGTGGGGTAAAGTTCAGAGATAATAGCAATATATCTTGGAGGCCTTGATTAGCTATAGAAAGCATCTAGCAATGAATAGGACCACATAGAAATCCTAAAATTGTTATTTTAAAAGTGTAATCCACTTTGCCCATTTCAATAAATAATTACTGAGGCTATATTACGTGCAAGGCATACTGATTTTTACTCTATGTAAAAGGGTAACCATAATTAATGTATTTCACCATCTGTTTATTGAAAAAAAAACATGGCAAGCAAACAAACTTCAATGCTATGTATTAAGCATTATAATGGAGCCATGTTCAGTCAGTTTTTTATAGTATACAGATGTGGGAGAAATTAATTTTGCATGTGAAAGTTAGGGAAAGCTAGAAATAAGAGAACACATTTGAGTTTGATCTTAAAGATTAAGGAGTCAGTTAAGAGTGTGCCTTGTGGGCAACATAAACAGATTAGGGCATTCTATGGCAGAGAGTAAAGTGGGAGCAAGGCAAGGAGTAATAGTCATTGAGTTACCATCATGGTTCGGCCAGAGTCCTGTGTGGCGAAAGATTAGTTAAGAAAATTGGTTGGGATTCAAGATTTAAAGGGCATATAGAAATACAGATCTGGGGTATAGACAAGGTCAGAGTTAGAATTAGGAAGATAAAGATAATACTTACATCATTGATATAGATAAAATTATCCATGAAAAATTTTGAACAGGTTGAAGAATCAGCATGTCTGACACTAATACCTTCCTGCCACTTATCTCTGTGGGCTAGTTACCTAAGCTTCACTTTCATAAATGGAAATAAGAGAATCACCCACTTATTTGGTTATTAAGGTAACTCATAACCACAGAACAAGCACTGACATAGAGTATAACTCAAAAATCTCAATTATTATTATCATTGATGAAGGCTAAAGATGGAAGTCTAAATAATATTAACATTAATGTCATAATTTGTAAAAGAGTAGAAGAAAGAAAGAAATCAAAGAGGCACAAAGAGCCAATGGTTGAGTGATTTATAAAGACTCATAGAAAGAAAGTTTCAAAATGCAGGACAAGAAAATTGCATTCCCAACCAATGTTCTCACAGGTCCAGCAAGAAGAGTCCTCAGAAAAGAGCTATGAGGTTTGACAAGTAGCATGTCTTTGGTGACCTTCAGTCAGAACAGTTCTAGCTAGAAGTCTGATGTATAGGCTTGGAGGTAAGCAAAAGAAGGCATAAGATTATAATACTCAGTTTGTTTATTATTGAACATAAATAGGCTGCAGATTAAGTGGAGAGTGGGGTGAAGAAGATGCTTTTGTGAGAATGTTGGATATCTTAACACATTGTCAAGCAAAATGAATGATATCTGTGGAGGAGGACAAGTTAATGCAAGAAAGATGAGGTTTTCGATAATAAATTTTTGAAAGAAAATTTTAAAAAATCAAAGACACAAATATATTCTTCATGGGGAAAAAATGGCAAGGAAGCCTCCTTGATTCAGACAGGAAACACAGATAAAAATATATATTGGAGACAATGGAAGAGATATGAAGATCTTACTCCTAATGGCTTCAATTTCAGTCCGAGTAACTGAAAGTGAGTGGTTTATTGACAGAAGTATCTGGAAGAGAGCAGAAAAGTTTGAAAGTTCTTAGAAAGAAAAGTTTGTGAGTTGGGAATAAGTTAACATTTTGCATAGAATTTATGGTGGATCAAAAGATATTGAACGTAATATTAAAAACAGAGCCCATACAAATGGTTAAGTGTGTGTGTGAGTGTGTGTGTGTGTGTGTGTGTGTGTGTGTGTGTGTGTGTGTGTGTACATTCATATGAAGAGAGAAAAATAACAATTGACTTGACCCAGGTGGGGAAACAATTGAGGACCAGTCTGAATGTATAAGTGTTGACTTTGAGTTTCATTTTAGGGAAGAAGGTATCAATAGCTTGAGAGAATGCAGCCTATGCTCTCATAAAACTTTTCTTCTAGAAGAAAAGACCCAGGCAAAAGTAAAGTCAATAGAAAGAATGATTAGTAAGTAATATAAGAGTGATAAAACAGGTATTATAAGGATTCAAAAAAACATAAAAATAATTAAATTTAGGGTGAATAGAAAGGTTTGATGGAAATGACACTGATAGGCTTTTAAGAAGGTTTAAGAGAATAGTCATTCTCTTGCTGTTAGCTGAAAGTGTTTTTATTATTTTAAATTTATACTAGTTTTCTATACTTGTACTGCTAGGATTTGGGAAAAATCAATTTCCATGAGTTGGATACCCATATAGGTCCCTAGAAAGAAACTAAATATTAGGCAGCATGATGAATCTTCCAGAGAATGATTGGTCACAGACCTAGAGCAGGATAGATTTCTCTGTTGTTATGACAACTGAAAGCTAAGATCAACCTTAAGACTGGAAACAAGCATTTGAGTGTTAATGATTCAATAGGATCAAAGTTTTAAAATAGGAAGAGAAAACCATTTACTCTTGAAAATCAGAGAGAAATAATAAGATATGGGCAAAGTGCCAGGAAAATATCACCTTCTCTCAAAGCCACATGGCCTTCAACAAAACTAAGTAGAGGTGTTTGAAGTTAACTTTTCACCAGTCAGCCTTCATAATAGGACATGTGCATAAAAGCCAAGCCAAATGGAAATAAATGAATAAAAGCAGCAAAAACAATTTTCAGAAGTTAGAGATGGAAAGATGAGCAGCATGGGAGGAAACTGGAGGTCAGTGCAGCATAGCAAGAAGAAAGGGAGAAACACAAATGTGCCTTTTTATTTTTAATTAAGAGAACAAAGTAAGTGACAAATATTAGGGTGCCTACAGAAAAGAGGTAACAAACAACCCAGGGACAGGGAGATTGACTTGGGATGTCAAAACAAGAAATAGTCTTAAAGACACTCTAGGAGGAAATAAGAATTCTATCAGTCTTAACATTGATGCCAAATAAAAGCTATCTTGGGTTACAGTATGGGTACCTTAGCCTAATATTCTATGTAGATCAGTTGAATTAAACATTGAGCTTGGGAAACTTGCATGGAATGTCTAAAAAATGGAACAGAGAAGGGGACTAGAGAAAAAAGACTTAGCAGTACTAATATTTCAGTAAATATTAATTAGTTAATATTTATAGCAATATTCAACAGATGTTCTATCTCTATGTAGGAGGAATGCTTTCAGGAGAGTCTCTCACAAAAAACTTCTTTCAAAATCCTGGAGATTTTTCATTCTCCCAGATAGGCACACAAGTGTACAAACTAAGGTTGTGGTGGTGAACTGAAAAGCTGTAAACACAAGTATAAATCAGGGAAAATCTAAACCAGTCAGATTAAAAAAAAAAAAGAGTGTGAGAGAGAAACTGAAGGAAGATCATACGAAATTTGACAGACCCCCAAAAAACATTGATGTGCTGTGCCATTTTTTCAAGGAATCAGAGATGAGCCATGAAACACTTTCTATTTTACCTAGGTAGAATGGGTGGGATTCAAAGCCTTTTTGCCTCATTCTTTCTATGTAACATTTGACTCATTAAAAAATGCTGAATTAATTCTAAACCACTAGGAATAAAAGAACCATAAAAATAAATCCTTCTCATCTCCCACTGATCTCCAATAAAGATATCAAATGCCAAAAATGTTCAGCTCTAGTGTTCTATTTTCTCAGTCATAGCTCCTTATTCTCCCCAAATCTAGGCTGCCAATGCTGAGGGTCATTCAAGACATCTTTTCACCACAATGTCACCACAAAGGAAAACAATGTGGAGTTTGGCTTAAGTTTTTCAGATCTCCGCTGTCCTTACTCCATCCAAGAAAGGCAATGGAAATCTTTTGAAAAGTAAGATATAAAGGGACATGTTCTATTAAAAATTAAAAATACTTGGTAAACTGTACACTCAGATTGCCTACTATGGATGTAAATGACATTCAGGTCATTTTAAGTACAAATGCTGCTGATGCAATAATGTTTTGAAAGGTCCTCTCCTGACTACTTACTATTTTCATTTCTGTATTGAATTAATCACTATTCCCTATATATACTAAATTCACTCTCAACAATGACCCTGGTCCTGTGGAATACGGCTTAGCAGTTAAAATCTTATGCTTTGGAAGTTTGCCAGTCTGCATTCAAATCTGGACTGCATCATTCACTGAGCCTCAACATCTTCACAGTGAATTGGGACCACTGTTAGCTCAAAAAAATAGTTGAGAAGATTAAGTAAAATGATACCAGTAGAATGCTTGAGAAATAGTCAATTGTCGTGATGGTTTTCATAATTATTATAATTACTCTGTCCACCAGTAGAATTTTCCTTCTTTTCTAACCTATCTATAATTTACTAGTCCTTTAAGGTACAGCTTAAGTTCCCCTTTTGCCAATTATTTGATTACTTACTTTATTCATGCTTTAACTTACACATTCTATAAATCTAAATAATTTTAATATTTGCTAAGATACTGTTATTTATAAAATGTTTTGTTAAAATATTACTTTCCTATAGCTAGATAACTAGGAAAAGCTTATGACTTTGTCTTCTATTTGGATTCGTCTTAAGACTTGCCATGAGTAAAGTACACAGTAACTATTTAATAAGGGTGGGATAATTGAATATATTGTTCTTTCATTTGTAAAGTTATGCTTTCTAGACATTGCTAAGAATAATGAATTAAAATGTCTTATTATCAACTTTCATAGATTCATTACTTCAGGTGTCTTATTGGAATTACTGAAAAGTTTGATGTTTGTTTCAAGACATGTAATTCCATCTCAGTAGATTGAGACTTAAGTCTATCCTGGCAACATTTACCAAGGCATCTATATCACCATTCTAATTTTCATAGAATTGACAATAAATATAGAAAAATGGGGTAAAAAGTCTATATCAGCCCTGGAAGGTAATGCCATTAATGTGAAAAAACTTGAGGAATGTCTGTTTGATAAAGTGTCAAAGTAATTTATATTTCTCCCCTGTTAAACAGCAGTGTACTTAGGAATTAATTAAGGAAAATCTGTCACAACCTCACTGGCACCTTTAACTTGAAAGAAGCAAAGACTGGCAAAAATCAACTGGCAGAAAACTAGTTATGAAGCCAGATGTCCTTGCAATGAACTTTCTACCTTAGTAGAAAATTTCTACCTTTGTAGAAAAGCTTCTTCCAGAGGGAATACCTATCAAGGGGATGACAGAGAGAAAACTAAATATTCAAGGCAAGGCTTCTCTGCTATGAGCTAATGTCTGCATTGGCTAAGAAACTAGGGCTGGAATATATATTTTTCAGAAATCTTACTCCATTGAGCCAAAAGCTTCCATCTGGATCCTGTGGTCACAGTAAGCATAAAATGAATGCTGTAGAATGGGTCCTCAGATCACGTGGGTGCAGCAGAAAAGTTGTCTGGTATAGCAGTAGAACTTTGTTGGAACAGATAATCATTCCTCTCAGAAAAACAGAGAAAAATCAAAATGCCTATGAAAAGATGCAACAGTCTAAGATGAAATACCTGTTAAGATTCAAAAATAGTTTGACAAGTATTTCCCGAAAACAGCAGGATAGAATTTTAGAATATTTTTATGTTTATAAAATGATTCTAGACAGTAGAATAATGAGAGAACAGAGCAAGAAATCATAGAGGAGGAATAATCTGAAATCATGAAAAATTACATAGGACTAAAATATTATTTGCTAAATTAAAAAGCAGTGAAGAGCAGCTAGATAATATACAACGATTTATGGTTCTGTCAAATGATAACCATGAACATGATTAGAGAAGAGATGAGATATATGAATATCTCATGCAGGATCTCTTATAACCTACAGAGTCTCAGAAAGACACACCTGAACAGATTTGAAGCAATAATTAAACAATCACATAAGCAACCTTTCTTAGGTGGAAGAAATGCCGTGTCCTGTTCTACAATTACCATGCATCAAAATATATGACAAAAAGAGATACCAGAATGCAAGTTTTACTTTTTCTGAATTTCAAAATGAAAAGAAAATCATATAAAACAAAAAATGAAACATGTAAAGCAAATTATAATAACAATGTAATAATAATAATAACAATTAATAAAAGCTGGATTAAGATCTTTTCTTACACCATTAAATCCAAAGATAAGCAATCTATGTTCACAGGTTTTGAAAGGAAGTGATTGTGACCAAAATATTGCATAATCAGCCATGTTGTTCATATTTGAGAGAAACAAGATGTTCTTAAGCATTCAAGATATAAAAAGACCTGATGTGCATTCTCCCTAATAGAAAGAATTATGGGAAAATGCACTTTAGCACTCTGTGAAATGAAGACAAAGAACTCATGAATGGAGAATCATTACAGATCAAATGCAGAGTTGACAATAAATTGTAGCTTTAAAGTGGATATACCAATATTTATTCTAGAAATCACATGCATGCTATATGATAATTTAATATTTTTAATTTAGCTCTGAATCCCTAGACGATATCAACAAGAACTAGAAGTGGTATGATAAGAAGAAACAGAGGTAGTAGTAAAATAATGAATCCTGAGATGGCTAAAGAGTTATATATCAGAATAAATATAACCTGTAGCACATTTGGAAACACGTCAGTTCTTCCCAGCTGAACATTAAGGAAATTCAGATCAAAATACCTACAATGAAAATATTTGAAACAAATGTGTTGAGGAGGATCTTGTCTTATAAAATGTTATACAAAAATATAAAAATGTAATAATCAAAACTGATTGGCATTGGCACATGGAAATAAAGAATATTTTAAAAGTGCAGGAAGCACACTAATAATTCAGTATAGCATAAATTTCTGTCACTCATTGAAAAAAATTGACTATTAAAAATTAATCATTGGGTCAACCATCAATATTTGTGGTTAAAAAAAGAATCTCTAAGCAAAACAAAACCCAGAAAACCTTATAGTATTATCTCATAGTATATTATAAAATATCTTCTATATAAAGACAAATATAAAAAAGCATAAATGGCATCAGAAAAAAATGGTAGTAAAGTTTTCTACTGTTTTAAAGAGAGCACCTTTCTTAGTATGACCAACTATAAAATTACTGGGAAATTAATTGCTAAATTTTACAAGAGAAAAGTATAAAGCAAAATTAAAAGACAAATAATAGAAAACTTGGAGTATTTTTCATGTATAACCTTGAGAAAATAATATTCTTAACAGATAAACAACCCTTAAAAATCAAAAGTAATGATGAGGCCAAAAAAATAAATTGATCACTCTTCTTCGTTAGTGGACCCTTCTCTGTCTCTCTAGATAAATTCCTTGCAGCATTCCTGCCTTTTAAATCCTCCAATGCCCTCATAATGGCATGTTCTTTCCCTACTGAACTGTTAACTTATTAGTCCTTGCCTACCTTGTTTATCTGTATATCCCAAATCCTTAGCACAAGGCCTGAGGTAATACATTTAGTGTTACTGTTGAAGAATATTAATATGAACTCACCAATCAGTACATGGATATGATGATTAAATAAATGTAAAAGTAACATTTCAGTAGAAATCAAAATGCACATTAAAAAGTAAGATTAAAATAATAAATGATAATGCTCACAGTTGGCAAAGGCACAGTAAACAAATGAATACTTTTCTACCATTAATAGGAATAAAATCGGTACAATTTTTTCTAGATGTTAGCTCTAAATGTGTATCAAAAAACTAATACGTATTCTCTTTGACCCAATAATGGTACTTGTAGGATTGTTTCTGGAGGAGCTACTCGTGATAATATTTTGAGATTTTTTTATTAGAATGTTTACATCATTACAGCATTGTTTGTATAGAAGAAAAGGTAATAATTTAAATGTTCAAACTTAGGTCATTGGTTAAATAAAATGAGCTAAATTAATTTAACAGAATATATGGCTCTCAATATGAGTTTCTAAAAGAATATTTAATGGCATATAATGTTTTTCATGGGTTTTTTAAAAATGTGGATGATACCATAAAATGGACCAAACCTCAATATCCAACAGAAATGCACAAGAACAACTTTAATGTGATGATAAAAACATTTGCAAATCACCTGCTGTGATAATAAAAGTAAGGTACAAAAAACACCCCTTTAGGCCCTGAATTGAAATGAATGACACTGAACTGACATGCCATGTGTTCATATTTTCTAAAGCATATTTTATATCCTTTAGGATATTTGCCTCTCTTAGGTAAGTTAAACATCCCCTTGCATTTTTAATTTGAACAATTGATTTAGTTAGGAAAAAAAACTTCATGTTTAAATAATGAGTTCTGGGTACATCTTTTTCAATAGGAGGCACCTGACAAGGGCCAGGGCTGGAAAGTTATTTCTTTTTCGGTTGATGAGCAAAGCAGTGTTTCAGAACATTTGGCTTGGAAATTCAGTATATTTTAATACAACCTAAGACTCTGTAAGAGAGAAGCTTATGGAAAGTCTAGGGAGAAAAAAGAGGATTTATTTACTTTCCTACCTAATTACAGGCAATGATATTTTTGTTTGTGGTTTCTAACCTCCAATCTAGCTTTTGTTTTTGTTTTTCAAGTGACAGAGTCTATGTTCTTCAGCAAGGAAGAGGAAGTAACATACATCATTATTTGTTAAAATGCACAGATTTTCCCAACATACACACACTCTCTTGGCAAATCCTATCCACAACCACCGAATAAAATCATCTTTAAAGCTTGTGGTTGCTATTTTCATCCTTTAAACACACGTATCAGAGAAAAATCACTATGGAGTCACATTATTCTAAACAATTTATGAGAAAGTCTGGCTTTATTTCCCAGTAAAAAGGATTGGGCCATTTTTTACAATGATTTATTATGGGTTTCTTCTGTAGACACCTAAAAATAAGACAGAAAAATCTAAGTTAATTAAGTAAAAAGTAATCAAATGATTTTTTCTTTAAAACCACATATATGTATACGTTTATATATTATTCCATTTTATATGTGTGGTTTTAAGTTTTTGCGTATGTATGAATATGGACATTCTTTTTAAAAAACTTTCTTTTCACTCATCTCATATTTGAAGAGCAACTATAATAGGTACTAAATAGAAAACAGCAAAACATTCCAACAACCAATCCGATGGGAAACATCTGAAAGAAATTAGACACATTTTCAGGAGTACTTTTCTGTTCCACCCTTGTGCTCCTGGCTAGTATGTTCTTTGTACACTGGATTTTAGCTTCCAAACACACAGGGCCAGTGCATGGGCCTCATGTCTCCATCATTGATCAGATACAGCCAGGGAGAGGCTTGGGCCAAGCTTCCTGTCATGACTGGTGTGCCACTGATTCTAAAGAGTTTGTATGTATGTACACACACACACACACACACACACACACACACACACACACTCTCACAGTCTTAATTTTTCTACTTTTCATTAAGTGGGCAGAAGGATAGGGAGTGAGGTTATTAAAATTTTCAAAAGATAAATACCTTGAATTAATTATGACATGTATTGGACTTGCTAAATAAGAACAATAGTAAAGCCTATGGACTAAAAGTTTGTCTTTGGACTGACTGTACATTCTGTTTCAGTATCTCTTTTCTTTATTAAATTTATTGGGGTGACATTGGTCAGTATCTCTTTCTCACTCACTCCCCAACTTTAGTAGTCATTTATACCACTTCTTCAGGCCACCTAACCTGACTCTTATTAAAACCTGGCATTGCTCACAAGTGACACATTAAAAACTTGCAACCTAGAAGGCATCTGTCACTGCTCTTTGCTTATGTAATCTTAGATCTCAGCTTCCTAGTTTTACCCTGCTCTGCTTTGCTCTCTGTGGCAGAGCACGGACCCTCGCAAATTCTACTTTCTAGACAGCCTTGCCAACTTGCTTCAGGTTAGCTCTCGCCTTGGAGAGCACTGGTGGGAGATTTTAGAATGAGAAGAAGGAGGAAGAAAGATGATTGATTCTTCCATCTGTTTGGCTGTTGGTGGCCAGTCAGAGAGTTGCTGTGACTGCTCCTATTCTCAGGGCAGCACCCCTTCCTGCCTTCCTCCACCTCTTGTAGGTGGCTCCAGCTGCTGGGGTCTGATAACCTTCCTCTTCCAGTGTTCCATCAGACTTGTGGGTGGTAATGGTATCTTCCTCTTGCTATCTCTGGGTCGACTTATCATCTCTATTAACCCTTTCAGCTATTATAACACCCTGATAGACAAGTCCCCATATTAATTTACTTGACTTAACTACCTGTTTTCCTTACTTGATTCACACAAAGAAAAACATGCTAAGTGGTCAGAGGAGAAGGAAACCAGCTCGCACTGGAGAAATTTGAACTGTATCTTTTTCAGTTAATCATAGGGCTCCCTGACAACACTTAGATTTGTCACTGCTTGTGCTGTCCCATATGCTTTATCCCACAATGCTTCCTTGCTTAATATCTAAATTTTGATATTTGGGAAAGTACATGAGTAGGCCATTTACTAGCTGCATGTTGAATAAATTTCTCCAGATCTCAAGTTTTCTGCCCTCAAAATGTACATTACCTGTCCTGATGAACTCAACTAAGATAATAGATGTTCAATTGCTTTGTTAATTGTACAACTCTATTCAACAATAAAGCACATAGATTTTTTACAAATCTGTATACATGTGCAAGTTAGAATGTTTCATAAATTTTCAGGGATGTTTTAATAAGAACTATTTCTAAGGGAACTGACTCATCAAGTGTACTAGAGATGGGGTTATAATTAAGCTACCAAAAATAGAAAAAAAAACCTATTCAAGGTTTGCAAAGAACAATTTAGGATGCCTGACTTGAATCTGAATTACCTTCAAGTAGATAAGTGATCTACTCAGCTTATAAACAGGCTGCTCTTGACTATATGAATACAGAAGAGATTCCTTTTTTAGTTCAACATAGGATCTTGGGTTATTCTCAGTGTAATTTGTACTTGGAACTTTTTTATTTTTTTGAAGTTGCTAATAAATCAAGAATCCTTAAAATAAATAAATAAGATCACATTTTTTTTCTGAGGGACTTCATATCTCTTTAGAAAAAATTATACACAGGTCAAATTTATACAAATTAATATATGTGCAATTAAAAGAACCTTGGAATAGAAGACAAAAGTGATGGCTTATTATATGTCAGCTAATGATACAATAATGCCTTAGAATAAAGCACCCTAAACCTCAGTGGCTTACAAATACTTCCTTTTTCCTTATTCTCAACTCTGTAGTTTCCTGGAGCCCTGTTCAGATTGGCTCCATATTGGGGGTTGGGTTCAGATCTCTTCCACAGGTCCTCTTAGTATTTTTGGCCAGTGGCTACTCTTAGTATGTTCTCTTGGCAAATGAAAGGAGAGCCAGAGGGCAAGCAGAAACATACAATACATATTCACATTTTAACCCAGGATAGTCAGACTGACATTTCAACTTGACATGAATAAAGCTCTGCCCACTCCAAGCTTTGGTATCATGAAGTCTTAAAGGAGAGGATATGAAAGTACAATACTAACAGAAGGAGGGTCTAAAAATTCACAAAGACCCAAACTACTACACCTGGCTTTAAATCTATCACCAAATAGACAATAGGCTTCCAGTGATCTTGGGCCTTCTTTTTTTATATAAAAATAAGGGGAAATCAGATTTGATAATGTCTAATGGCCTGTCTAATTATTCATTAATTTTGAATGAGTGACAAATTTATTCCTATGATTTGAACATGTTCATATTATATAACAATAAAGGTTGTACTCATGAAATGAATAAAATGAATAGGATTACACTGAAGAACTTAACTATTTTAGAGAACAAGTGTTTTAAAGGCTCTTTTAAGTTTATATGCCTAGATGATATTAATTACACATAAATTATTTTATGTGAATACTATAATAGAGTCTTGAAAAAAAACATTACTTAGAAACATTTGTTATCCAATTAAGTTGATTTATGACATACAGACCATATTTTTGATTAATTAGGCATGCCACTATTTCAGATGGCCCTGCACTCCAATTTGTTCCTATTTTCAAGGGCTGATAATATAAAATTTTTCTTTGTTCTGTCTCTTCAGAATATAGCCAGGCCTGGCATAATACCCAGAGTCTTGCATGAGATCAGGGCATCTGGTTTCCAGTTCTGGCTCTGCCACCTTATTACCATGTGACTCTAAAAAAAATGAATGGTTTTGTGCCTTTCTTCTTCTGCAAAATGAGGAGGAGTCACAGCTGAACAACTTCACTCAGAGGATCAGAGAAATGATCAAAGGAGATTCCATGTGTAAAAGCACTTTGACAAACTGAGCCCTGAGCACACTGAACAGTTTCATTGCGAGAGCTTGTTTTAATTGGTTTTATTATTATTTAGGCATGGTAAAGCCAACAGATTAGAGGACAACAGCTGCCTCAAAAATAGCTGATCATACCCATAGATCTCAAGAGAGTGAATACATGTCACACCATGGGAGAACACATGGGGAATCACTGGGGTCTGTCACGATGCGGAGTGAGAGGAGTGAACTGCGGACAAGCTCCTTTGTCGTTTTGTAGTTTCCATGGGAAAGGAACAGGTAAATACAGTATGCAGATTTAGGATTGGCTAGTTTGAATAATATCAGCACTCTCTGTGGCATAGGGGATGTCTCTAGTTGTCTAGCACTAGGGGATTATGGCAAATACATTTTTTAATAAAAGCCCTATAAGAGGGTTTTAAGGAATGTAGACTCTGGATTGGTTGGTTTGTATTTAAAAGTGCACACTCAGGAGAAGGACTTATCCTGAAGAGTGGAGATGATGAGGGAGGCAGGAGGACAAGGCAAGGTGACTCAGGCATCGAGTTGTACCAAATGACATGTGTCCAACGTAGGCATGCAGGGCAGATGTCAAAGCATCCAGTTTACAGAAGCTAGGAACGTGGTTATATAGAAATCTCTCTGAACATTCAACTTGCTTGTGTCGTTTGGGGACACAGGAGTTATGTCACTCTAACATATCATGAGGTTTCTTTTGCTGTCTAATTACCATTCTTTAAAAGGCATTTACCCACCTACACATCTGATAACTGGTAAAGAGTAATTATCTGAACATAATTTCTAAAATGGAGCTAGATTCTTCATTTTTGATGCCTCAGAAAAATAATTTTAAAAGCTAAAGAGGGAAGAAAGCCCTTCATAATCTTATATTTTCTACAAAGAAGACATTCTAAAGAAGTGCTACAAAAAGAATCCACAACTAAAGAGCAAAGCTGTGATAGTTAGTCAAATGCATAAACTTGGAAGAAAACTGGGGTCTAGATTCTAGCTCAAGTTTAGCCATAACAGTATTTTAATAAATACTGATTGTGTTACTCATCTATATTTTTAAAATCTTCTATAATTTTCTTTGTCCTCATGATACAGTCATATTTTGAGGACATACAAATAATTAACGTCATTTTAAATCTGCCTAACCATCTCATAAGTTTACTAGTTCAGCCCATTTTTTGCCTTATATTTCAGACTCTGGCCATGAATTCTCACGTGACTTTATAATTTGCTTAAAATTCTATGCTCTTTCCTGATACTTGCTTCCTGAGACTTGCAATAAACTTTTTTCTGCTCTTCTACTCACCATCCCTACTTGATTAGGAGGCCTACTGAGTGAGGACAGAGCTGAGATGTCCCTTCTGTGACAAGCCATTTTTGACCCTCTACTTAAAAGATGGGCTTGATATATGATCTAATGAACTAGACATCTAATACCTATGGACCGAGTTTTAATTGCCGCTTAGTAGTCTCTTTCCCCAAATAGTCTGCAAGTTTTATGAGAACAAACCCTATTTTAAATCACATTTAGTCGCAGATATCAAAACCTTGACTCTGGCACTGTGGGAGTCCTACATAAGGTCAGTATTAAAAACACCTGCTGAATCCTGGGTCTGGGCTAAATACTACTGCTCGTGTTTCTAAATATTCTAGTTATCTCTCTTTCATTAAATACATGTCACTATTACTGTCTAAACAGGTGTCTCCTCCATTATACTTTAAGTATTTTAAGGACAGAAATTGTGAATGATTTATTTTTGTGTCTCTAATTTCAAATTTATGTGCTCAGAAATTGTACCTATTATAATTGTTATTATTATCATTATAATAAATGTTTTTGAAGACATGGATGAATAAATGAATAAACAAATGAAAAACAGGACATGACAGGATTGGAGCCGGAGTGATAAGAGATGGATACATGCTTTCTTTATAGGGTTTTCTTTTTCCGACAAATATTGAGATAAAAATAAACTGTTTAGAAAAATCACCAAAAGTGAAGGTAAACAAGGCATTGTTGTAAACAACAACAACAAAATAAAAACAAAAGCAAAAATAAAAAACAAAACAAAAACATGAGGATAAAATGAAAGTGAGAGAATATAATTTATTTCAGGTTTCATTAGACCTCAAAATTTAGATAGTGCATGTTGGTAATTATGAAAGTTTAATGGCTATAATGTTTTGAAAGACATTTACGTTTACTGATTATCTATTGCCTGCACTCACCAGAAATCCAAACTGTTGATGACAAGGTCATGATGTCTACCGCCGTCATGAGGACAAGATGTCTGATGTCTAAAAAAAGTCATGTATATCACTATATGATAGGAGGGTGGTTTTCATGGTAAAATAAAATCACATATTTGGAAAGGACTGCATTACAGCACTCTTGAACTTTATCCAATAGCCTCAAGCAAAAGACCTGATGAAATTTCAGGAAGAATTTTATCTACTACTTTTCAAAAGAGGTAACTGTAGCTAAATTAGGGAGGCAGCAATCCCTGAATGTTTCCCAGGTGCCTTCCCAGGACCTCAAAGTTTGAACATCACTGTAGGATAAGAGCATACCCAATGGCAAAATCTTGCCATCATCTTTTTCTCTTGTCACTGATAACTCCCACTACCTATTGTCATTCTCTGAAGTGCTCACCTGGCAGCACTTAAATCTCCTCCAATCACCACCCAGGACAGAGCTATGAAATATGCAAATCCAGTATAAGGGACTTTCAGCACAGGATGGGAAGTGGGTGAGGGCATGGCAGAAGAAAAAATGTAGAAAAAGGAAGTTATCAAATCCAAATGCAACAAAATTCATAGTATTTTTAATTTCAAACCCAGTGGTACAATTTTGGCAACTTTAACTTTCAAGGCAGAAAAAAAGAGAAGGCACATTTTTATTTTTCCTCTCTTCGTTACTTCAGGGTATTAACCTACTTTGAACTCAGTCTATTAGATGAGCTAGTTTTATACCCAAGAGGCATTATTATCACCCAGTTCAAAAGTGTTCAACATATGGACATCATCAAAACCCAAACTGACTTTATGTTCCTCTTTTCTAGTAAACGATTAAAGAAATCTAATCAAGACACATGCCTGTGTCAGGGGCTAGGCAATGCACCATTAAATGTACATTGAGTTGTGTACAGAGCTTGCAAGACTCCACAAACTCATTTTAATTTTACACAGACAAATTGAAAAACCCAGTATCTTCATTAGGGTGCTGCTCCCATTAAAAAAAAAAAAAAGTCATGATGGAAAACAGAAGCTGTATCTTCAAATCACATCCATATTGGCATTTCACAACTGTAGCCTGATTGTATTGTTAATTAATTCTCGAACTACACAGTAAGCCAAAGGGACAATTTGAGAAGAGTACTTGTTATTTAATTAGTAAATTAAGTTGTTTTTTTTTATCTCAAATGTTTCCTTATTTAATTAGTATGTACTGTAGGCCAAAATCTCACACCAGATGAGTATTTTCAGGATAAATGACTTTGCTTATTTCTTTCATTTATCTTTCAGAAAGGGGTTGAGCTTAGGTGGTAGGATAGAAAGGCGAGGGAATAAGATAAGAATAGAGTGCCTGTTGTAGAGAATCATATATTTCAAGGAGGAAAGAGGAGGAAATTTTTATTTCAAATTCTTTTCTGATGTCTGTAGCACTGAATAATACAACTTAAGTTTTAGGGCTCATCTAGTCCAATATCTCTTTCCTAAGAATAAAGTTTTAGAGCTGAAGATAGTGAAGGGACACATTAAAAGTCATACACCGAGTTAAGTAGAATGGGCTGGACCACTATCTAGGACACACGACTCAATATAAGGTTTTTAAGATGTTCGTGTGTTCATGAAAGAGTGTGCAATTGTAAGGCTGCATATTAAAGTACGTGGAATACACGTGAGGAGGGCTTTATGATTTGAACTACTATTTTAAAGTCTTGGAGTATTCAGATTTAACTGTATTAAGTTTGGCTTGAATACCTTACCAATTAATAATTCATATCTCAAAATGAAGAATTAGTCAGCTTGTTCCATTTCACAATCTGGGCATGGTTTTGTCATTTTGGAGCAAGGATCCATGAATGCTTCTTAATATAATACTAGAATATGTCAGCTCAGTCTTAACTTATTTGTGCAGTGTCTCTATTTTGTTCTTAATTAAACACAGAAACTGCTGATTTGGGGACAAAAATAGAATCTGATGAAGTCTGAATTTCTTCCCAGAAAATATTTTGTCTTTGCCTCCAGATGTCAAGAGTGACACATGATTACTACTCATATGGGGGAAGGGACAAACAGCTGCCACTTGCCCTTCTAAGAAGACAAACTTAGGCTGGAGAAGATTGCTGTTTACCTACCTGATGGACCTGAATACTAAGGCTACAAACCAGGAGGTCCTGTGATGAAATGGTTCCAGCCATGTGATTGCCTGAGCTATCCTGAACCCTCCACAAGAATGGACAAGGTCTGCACTTTAAGATATAAGCTCTACATCTATATCTGTTTACTGATTTTGCTCCAGCAACTAGAATAGTACCGAGCACCTAATAAATAATTAACACATATATTTCATGTGAATTAATTATTTGCAATACAAGAAGATACAGTAGAGAATGCTAAAACTATAGAATACCGGGCTTCAAGGGGGTGCAAACTTTTTCTGTCAAGGTTCAGATAGTAAATATTTTAGGCTTTGCTGGCCAGATGTTCTCCATCACAACTACTTACCTCATCATTAATCTGCCATTGTAACTCAAAAGCACCCATAGGCAGTTATGTCAATACATGGATATAAATGTGCTACAACAAATGTTATTTGCAAAAACAGGCAGCAGATAGGCTTGTTCTAGGTGCAAAGTAAACCAACCTCTGCTTCAGAATAAGTGAGGGTCTGAGGAGCTTGGGCCCTAGAGAACATATTTATTAAGAGTCGGGTTACCTGGATTCAAGTCCTTGTTCTTCCACCAACCTTCCAAGAGTGAGGATCCTCTTCAGTAAATGAGGCTAATAATAGAACACACCATACCTCAGAATTAAGTGAGATTGCTTAATGCAATGCCTGACACATAGTAAAATGTGTAATAAATATTCAGATTGCATTTAAGAATAAGTTCCTATGAAGAAGTTACTATTAAAGATTAAGTGACAATGATGACAGTAGAAATAAGAATGGAGAAGAGCAGATGCAATTAAGAAACTTGAGAAATAAAATTGGTAGGTCCTGGTGACTAAAGCATGAGTTAATAATAGTGGTATCTATCTTTGCACCATTGGTTTCTTCAGCTTGGAACACCCTTCTGCATGTCTTAGACTGCAGAAATATTTTTCCTTATTTAAGGACCAAATCTAATTCTTTAAACTGTCTTTCAAATTTCTCAACAGAGTTAATCATTTAACCAAACAATATAAAGTTTGGGCTTTTTTAAATTTCTGCTTGCTGATATGGTTAGCTGTTTACACATTTGTCTTCTTAGTGCTTTATAAAACCTTCAAGAGCAGAAGTCATTTGTGTTGTTATCATCTGTTTCTTTGTTTCTGTCACTGCATTCTCCATTATAATTGGTACATTGACTTGTACATATTTCATAAATTCTTATGAACTGATTGAATGAGGCAATGACTGAGTGGTTTTTTGAAGTATAGAAGTTTGACTTCCCTTGCTAGAGTTCCCATGAATAATATATCCACTGACCAAATATTGTGAATGATAAACAATGGTAACTTGACTTTTTCTTTTATCCCCAACATCTGCTTGCAGTGATCTAGCATCATCTTGGCTCCTCACATGCCATTCCACTGGGATGTGTCTCTCTCTAGTCCCCTTACCCCACCCCACTAAATCCTCATTGCCTGCCTTATGTGAGAATTGGAAACATGAAAATAACACAAATAGTCCATCTTATGTATAATATTAATGGGAACAAAATGTCTTGGATGAAATATTACTGGCAAAATGAGGCATGACCAGATGTTGTGTAATGCAAGACCCACCATCAAGTGATGAAGTCTATTCTGAGTCAGCCTGGTCTCCTTGAGAAATGTCTCTTTAAAAAAATCAGATGAAAAATAAAAAATAAATATATTTTTAAAGACTCTAAATTTCAGGAAAGTAGTGTTCTCCCACTTCCTTGAAATGGTTTAAAAAGTTTAGACTATTGCAGCCAAAACATTGTAAAATAAGTTGTTTTGGTTTTATTCTTTAGAGAGAAGAATTTTAAATAGATTATATCAAAAAATTATTTTAACATTTTTATCATTATAAAAATCACACATACTTGTTTTGGAATATTTGAAAACTGCAGAGCTATGTAGATAAAAATAAAATTTTCTCTTAATCTTATTAATGAAAATTACCCATCATTAACATTTTTAATATATTTCCTTTTACTTAGTTTATATGCTTATGTTCCCAATGGAATAAGTTTTGTTTTTGTTTTGGGATATTAAAATTGTGGAATTTTTTTAGGTATTAAAATCAAGGAAATTATATTTCCTTACAGCCGTCCAGTTCCAAGGCTGACATGAGCCTTACTGTCCCAAGGGGGGAAAAAAAAAACAACTGGATTCTACTGAGAAAAAAAAATCTATGTGTCTACTTCTAATGCTAGGTTTTTGGAGTCTATTGAAAAAAATCATCAAAAAAAAATCTTGCATTTGTTTTGAACGTGCCATGGACTCTAAAATGTAGGAGTCCATAAAGAAAGAAACAGATTGTCAAATTTCTGTAGTTTCTAATTAACTTACCATAACCTAGGTCTAGTGGGCAAGATCAAAGAATTTTAATTTGTTCTAGGAGAATTCAGAACATTAATTGGAGTCATGGACACATTACCTCTTTTAGGTCCACTGGCTATGGGAAGAAGAAGGAAATAGAGCTAGAAGGTTTAAAATGAGTGTTCTAGTAATTCGCCATCCATACCTCAGGACCAACCTCAAAGGACAAATTTAAAAATTTTTAAAGAGATATATAGAAATCATAGAATTTTAAGTATGCATAGAATTGGAATAATAGAATTGTAATACTTACCAGAGGTTATATGGAAAAGCTAAACAAGAACTACGATTTGGGTTTGGAGCTGCATCTAACATAGCAAAGAGTATAAAGTGGTTTACAGGAGACATTTGGGTACTAAAGATGAAGCAGGACACATTATCCTTGGCTTTGCCTGATATTTAAGGAATCAAAACATTGTATCTGTCCCTTTAAGGACATACATAAAGGATGAAAAGACATGGGAGAAATGAGCACCCATCTAAGATAAGAACAAAGAGGTTGACATGGCTGGTGCACTTATAACTGGTGCCACAGATAGGACCACAGACATCAGTGATATGACAAACAGATTTCTCTCAAAAGCAAAAATGATCAAGCTGCACCTCATGGGGCACCCTCCTAGGAGACCAATCATTCAAGAGCATGGGCCAGAAGTCTCTGAAGGTCAGAAGACTCAAGGACATGAAGCCCCTTGTCTTTCTATTTCTCCATGTATACCCAGCACCATCTTAAACAAGAACAGAAGTGGAAGTGGAAAACAGAATATTCATGCCTAAGAGACATATGAGACACTAATATCTGTCAAGTTCAAAATAAATTCTTTTCTTTCCAGTTTGAAGCTTGTGAAGTATGTTATCTTGTGAAGTATGTTATCTTGGTTATAGATAGTAAGGGAACTGCCTTCTGTTTGCATATTTTAGTGTGAATAACTGAACTCTGCTATATGTATATGCAATATATATATGCAATTTCAAAACTGAAGACATATTATATATTCAACATTATATACCATTTTCACTTACCACTATATCATGAGAATTTTCAATCTTGTAATTATATATAGTCATCAAAATAGCAGTTGATTTAATAACTATTATTATATGACAATTACATACAATCATACAGCTATATTTTGATTTATTAACTGACTATTCTATACCCCTAGGTTGTATTTATTTTTTCCCAGAACAAATAATACATGTATAAGCACTCTTGTGTATAAATATTTTCCCAGTTGGGTGGATTCATTTATTAAGAGTCCTATGAAGGAGAGAGGGAGGACTCCTCAGTGAAAGAGAATGAAGATCTTAAATGGCTATTGAAATATGTTGTCAATTTGCTTCCTTGCAAGTGTTTAACATTCTATAGCCCTAGTGATAGAATATTAAGGTGCTCATTACACCATACCCCTACCAAAATCAAGACTCTTTCTCTCTTTACACACGCATGTGTGTGTGTGCGCATGCACACACACACACACACACACACACACACACACACACACCTAACTTTCCTATAGCTGGAACATATTAGGTGCTTAAAAATATTGGTTAACTAAAAAATCAAGCAAGTTCATTGCTACTTTAATCTGCATGCCTTTGTTGTCAGCAAAATTCTATATTTTTGTCCTTTAATTAACATTTTCTTTTTTTATTAAGTTTGAAATTATATTGTTCTCTTTCATGCATTCAGCTGAGAACCCTTCTTCTCATATTCGTTCCCACTACTGAGTCTTTACTCAGATAAAACATCTTGGCATTTTTCTACAACTTTAAAATCTTTTTGGAGTAAATTTGAATTCCCATATAGTGTTCTTTTCAACATCATCATCATCAACATCATCATTATTATTATTATTATAATTGCTTTCACTAGACAATGAGATAATATGGTATACTGGCTATAAATTCTGAATATCTGGGCTGAATCTTTGTTCTGGCACATTCCAACTGTAATTTTAGGCAAAATTCTCAACCTATCCATGCATTGGTGAATTCATCTACTATAGATATTTCATAATCATCTTAATGTGTGCACTCACACATTCAATAAATATCTCTGTAGGGTGTACTGTTGGATATTCTTGTTATTCTTGATAACAAGAATAGATGGCCATTCAACTAAAATAGGGCATACATGTAATGAGCTTTTCATGTTTAGGGTCAAAAATGATACTAAGTGATTGTCAGATGGGCAAAACAAAATGGAGGAATTAGTATAATCTCTGAGAAACCATATATTTTGTATACTATGTACGTTTATACACCACAGTAGCTCTTCTGACCACTATTAACAAGATGTATTATTTTTATTGCTTTTGCATTGGCAAAGATATGCTATGCTGAAGTATCTATACACATCCTCACCGTGAGATTCCCCACCTCACTGTGAGATTCCCCAGTTTGTGAGACTGACTTATAATTCCTCTGTCAGGAAAGGAGCAGAATAAACTGAGCCAAAAAGAGACTCAACCTCTGATCCTGACTTCATTAAGATTGTGCACTGACTGCTCAGGCTGACCAATAACAGAAATTCTGTCCATTCAGCTGACATGTCCCTGTGATATCTATTTCCAGGCATATCTGTACCCTGATAACTATTTCCCAGAATCTCCCTGGCCCTGGACAGAACAATTTGGAATCATAGTTAAGCTTAATGCATTTCTATTTGGGGATCTAATGTCTGGCAAAAAAATAATACCTTTATCATTTATTTAATACATAAATGGTTCTTATTCTTGTCTGATCCCCCAAAGCTTGGCAAAATAAACACCATCCATTAATCATTTTGCCCTTCAGTGAAGTGCAGCCATTCAGTCTGTGAGTACTGTAGCTTCATCATCCAGGCATGTGGCCTGACTCAATAAGAACTTGGAACCGAAGTCTTGTTAAGGGCATTATAATTGGCATTTGTTGTAGGTAAAGATGATGGGATGGAAGCAAAAAGAGGTCATTTTCCCCTTTAGATGTAGCAACCTTATTAAGGTAGGAATTGCTTTTGGAAGAGGATATATAAGTTTATTGTTGAAGTGACAGGTCCTAGCATGAGAACCCTTGGGGATCTTCGCTTAATGCTAACACATGTAAGGTTTTACAAAGGGGAATCGGTATAACCTCAATCTTGTTTTATCTAAAACAGAACTAATCTTCCCCAAACCCAAATTTTCTTGCTCCTAGTTCCCACCAACTATACTTTTTCCAGGCTTCAATCTATGAAGGCTGAGTGGTCTCTGACCTGAATTTCTTAGTCTGATATTCACAGGTCAGCAAATGACTCAAAGTTACCAATTTCTCTGCATCCCTCTTCTGTCACCATCACTAACACCTATTTCATTTATGTTAAGATTACTTCCAGCAGCCTAGTTAACTAGTCCTTCAGGCCACAGTTATTCCACATATGTTCCCTTTCATAAATAAATATCCTCAGATGCTCTTGCCCTTCCTCCATACTTTCACTTAAGAGATGACAATTTTTCTAACAATTATGGCATTATTTCTTTCTGGCTCTCAAGGGCAAACACAATGTGGCACCAATTCTTCTGTCTTATCTCAAACTATTTGACAAATCTTTCTTTTTCTACAGTTAGCTGTATTCCCCCTCTATTGGTCCTTCTTCAATTAGTCTGCACATGCTCTTTCCATTGGAAGTTCAAGTCTACCTTCCTTCAAATTCTTATTCCCACATATATTCAAAAGACCAATATTAATCAAGAGTCCTTTAGCTAAACCATGTTAGTCATGTGAGATAAATCATTTATACTTGGACTCGTGCTTTCATTTTGAGAGTTAAAGATATTATAGACACTAATATACAACCCAGATCCCAGCTCTCTGTAATAATGTGCTCCTTTCTCTAGTTGCTGGGAACAATAACAACTGATAGTTCTCAGCTTAGTCTCTCTCCATTACTGCCCTTAGTTGAGCAGTGACTCCTTCCAAGGTCATAGGAAAAGCTCACATGCAATGACTTGTTGATGTTATTGGTTATTTGGAGAATAAAGAGTAGTATGGACTTGAGGAAGGCCAACTCATCTTCATTTTCAGGTCACACAGATCATCACTCATAATCCAGTCCAGGTGAGACTGAGCAACTGGGCATCCACTACTTTTATGTCACATCTATCTATGCTGCACTTGGGCATAGGAATATTCATATGAACTGTTGGCATCCATAGACTGTTTCCATAATGTTCTGTGTTGCCATCCCCCTCTGAGATCTGCCACATCAAAGTGATACAGTTTCCACAAATTACAGAACCTCAAAGCAACATTCTCTTTGGAATCATCATAGAGAAATTTTCCCTCTCACATACAATCACAAGACAAGAAGAAGCTTGTGAGAAGAACAATCATAATAAGATGTATTCTTGAATTCTTTACCATTATGCTTTCTGAAAAATGAGGAATAGAGTGAAAAGAAATATGCTATAATGCAATTAAATAAAAGGTAATTTAATGCAGTATTTTAGTTATTATTATACATGGTATACATAACTTCCCAATTTTGGAATAGAAAAATATGGAAAGCAGTAATAATTACTGAAAAGAATTTCTTTAATCTGGTAAGAAGGGCAATGAATAAAATTTAATTTTAAGAAAATAAAATTACCAGGATATTTTACTCATGCAGAACCAACTTTTGGAGTTTGGGATCGCCACCTTGTATATAGGGGAACATATGTCTTGGATTGCCAACTGTGGTCCTGGTTTATAACTGATGTTACAGAATAATTATTAATAGCATCCTCTCTTTACATTCTCATCTTCCTCATTTTTGAAAACAAATTATATGGTTGCTCAACATTGCCATAATATTTAGCATCCAAGTTTATACCTGCCATTTCAATACTATTATTAAACTATTATTCAACTCTATTATCCTCATTTTTAAAAATTGAGTTGAAATTCACAGGACATAAAATCAACCATTTAAAAATACACAACTTAGTGCTGTATGCTACATTCCATTCATAATGTTGTGCAATCATAACCTCCGTCTAATTGCAAACATTTTCAGCACCCACAAAGGAAATTCACCATCCACAAACACTGGCAACCACTATTCTGCTTTCGCATTCTATGAATTTACCTATTCTTAATATTTGTTATAAGTAAAATCATACAATATATGTTTTTAGTGTATGGCTTCTTTCATTTAGCATAATGTTTCTGAGGTTCCACATAACAGCATATATTAGTACGTCATTCCTTTTTATGGCCAAACAATATTCTGTAGTATGACTGTGTTCAATTTTGTTTATGTATACATCCATTTGCAGAAATTTGGGTTGTATCCAGGTTTTGGTTATTGTGATTAGTACTGATCTGAACATTCATGTGCCAGTATTTGTTGATTATTCATTTTCTTGCAAAATCTATGATGTCATTTCTCACAGATGGAAATGATTAAGAACTATTTTTTTCATTAGCATAAATGATTAATTTTTTCATTAATGTGAAAGTAAAAATAACATGCTCAGATTCATCTATGAGCTTACTGACCTTCTCAAAAGAAACACTACTTTGCACTTACTAATCTTAGATTACTATGAGTAAAATATAATGCTAAAAACACACTGCCCCATATGAACTATCTTATTTTAGATTTGATATATACTCTGTTCTTCCTCTAGCCTATCTCAAGCTTATTAAGCTTGCTTGAAATGTCCCTTGCATGTGGAAGGTACAGATAATGTTCAAATCAAAGAGAGCAATTCTCTCTTTTCCATGGAAAACAAAGTTTTCTTCAAGGAAACAGAAACTCCATGTTTCTGACTTACATCTTGGTCCATCAAGACATTTTATGAGAACTCTTTGATGTTCAAAAGTTTCAAAAGATTTCTTGGTCAAGAAGAAAGCTTTTTGGTAATTGTGGTGAAGAATTGCAGGTTTAATTTGGTTGAGAATAACATTTGCATTAGCATTCTTCTACTGGGGTTCCCTCTGATCAAATGGGCTTATATAAAAATTTCAGCCCTAAGAACTAATTATTCCTCTATGGATTTGGCATTATGATGCATCCTTAGGCTTAAACTACATCAACCATATAAAGAATTAAGGCAATCATTCTAATTCAGAGCAAAATTGATTGATTTTTAAATAAGCAAGAAAAACAGGTTTTCATGTCTCAATTGTTCCAGCTAATAATCAGCCATTAAAAGTAATTTGATAGTGTGATTGTCAGTCTCCTTTGCTCATGCTGACATTATGGTTATCAAAAGTACATTATGAGTAATAAAATTGTATGAAAGCAGTATAAAGACATAAAGCTCTCTGCAGCCAGCTAGGGATGATGTAGGTGAAATATTTTCTCTTATTTCTTCTTTTTTGTTCTCCCAAGAGGAATTTAAAAAAATACTTTGCACATAGTAAGTACTCGATAAAGACATTTTGAATTAAATTAACTTTATTATCGTTCACCTCTCTGCATTTAAATCTTATGAAATAAAACCAAATATGAGTACAGGCTTATATTATAATGAAAAACAATCTGTAAGCAGAATGGATTCAAGATTTAAAAAATCTTTCCAGACTTTGCCATTTGAAATTTTCTACTCTCTCTATACTCCTAGTAAGGTCGGGGAGGGAGTGAAAAAACTTAGAAGTTCATTATTTGGAAGTTCTAACTTAAAAGTTCTGTTCTGTCATTTAAAAGCTACTCGGCAAGGCATTTTTTTCTTTCTGTGTCCCCTTTCCATCTCCTACCAAATGGGAATAATAATACCTAAGCCATGGGGCTATTGTGGGGCTTAAATGTTATAATATCTCAAAAATTACCTGGCACACTGTATAGCACATGGTTAGACGTAATAAATATTTTATTCCTCCTGTTTTCTTTTTCTGACCACTTACGTTGGGGAGGGAATGGAGGAGTATAAAATATATTCTCTTACATATGTTTTTTTTTAATAAGAAAAACAAAAATCCAGGGGAAAAATGTAAATGTGAATGATTACACACTATGGGAAGACATTCTCAAACATTTTACTCAGAGCCTCATCTCATGTATAAATGTCACAAATTTTAGTTTTTGAGTTGTGCTCAATTCCTTCTCTTACCTCCTCTAAAATCAAGTGAGGTTTTAGTAAATTAAAAAAAAAATTTTTATAATGTCTGCAAGTGACTCATAACCAGGGTAAGCAATTAAACTCACACAGTTAGCTGACATGTACACATGTTCCTTTTTTTCTAGACCTTGCTCAATGCAAAAGGAAGCAAACCATTCTGAACTTTTATCACACTTATTTGTTCTGTCATTACAAAGTAAAAAATATAAAACAATCTTCAAATGATTATCATTTTTATAAGGTAAACATAATAAAAATGATAGTAGTACAAACTACTTGTTTGATGTTTTTATGGTCAGTTTATTTTGTGTATTAAGACCCCCTTCTCAAAAGTGGATGCTCATTACCTAAACTCACAGGAAATTATATAAAAAATCAGAAAGTAAATTTTCTGAAATCTAATGAGAATATATCTGTAAAGTGAGCCAGGATGCTGAAGGGGGGCATCACTGCCTTCTTTCCACATAAGTATGTGGTAGGATAGGCCAAATTGTTAGTGGAAGGTTGTTTGGAGGACTGGAATCAGATCATTTGGGATATTCTCAAGCTCATCTTCCCTGGCCACAGGAATTAGAGTCCCAGGTCTGGGATGCAAGCCTCTTCCCCTATACAGTGCTTATTTACATGGTCTTTGACCATTTGGTTCTCTTAGCTGCTTCTGTTCCTATTTTTCTTTTATACTGGATATACTATAGTAGATTAAGATATTAAATATCCGCTTAATAAATCACACTTTGTTCCTACCTACTCTAAACTGGAGTTGTATATCCACCCAAACTATTTAGTCATATATTTATAATCTCTGGATTTACTCTTAGAGATAGAGATTACAAAATAATGTGTACAGATATCTCTTCAGCTTTTCAAGAGCAAGTTTCAGTTCTTGCTGAAGAGAGGAACATTTTCCTTACCTCAGTTATTGCCCCAAAATACAATGAAAATTGTCCAATTGAGGTGTGTACACGTAAGAGACACAAGGTCTTATACCTTGATATACACTCCTATAAATTTTAAAATCATGTATTATGTAAATTTCAGATGGTAGCACTCCTGAGACCAAATTGCATATCTGAGAATATGAGAGCAAATACATAAGAAAGTATTAAAATGAAAGTAATAACAATATTAAAATCTGTTATCAATTCAGCTTCTATTAAAAAAATTGTTTATCCTCAAACTTTATGAGATTGTTTTTGGGAATTAGGTCTTTCATACAGCTCTAGATGCCTTTGTTTTCAAGATAAATTCTAAGTACATAAATACAGATGAACTCACTCATTTTTAAAAATTCTGCCACTTTGAGTACTTAATTAATTATGCAAATATTTTTGAGTGACAGCTATGCAAATTTCACTGTTAGCTAGCCTTAAAAAAATTAATTCCTGTCACAACCAAGCTTTTAACTTATCAATTCCAATCAAATCTCTTTTTTTCTCTTCACCTTGATTTCTAAAATATGAAGCCCTGATTATTGACTATTTTTTCTGTCTCTCTTTTTTACATGTTTCATTTTTCGCTCTCTTCAATCCTTTTTTCTCTATTCTCTCTTTCCTATTCTTTCTCTTTCTTCCTTACCTCTCCCTTTTCTTAATAAAATATTTGTTTAAATAACAGACCAAAGGAATGAGACATGGCTATAGTTCAGGAATACAAAAGTTACAAATATGGACAAGAGTAGAAAGAGATGAGTGACAAATGGCATGAATTTAAGGGAGTTGCTGCCATCACTGTGTGCCCACACATTCTACCTTCTGGCCTGCTACTATAGACAAACTTCTCCGTGCTCCTAAGACTTATCTCTTCATTTGACCACTAGATTCTATTTCTTTTCTCCTAGTCCATTATTCCAATTCTTCACTCTCTTTTATTCATCATCATCATTTTTTTTTCCACAGCGAATCTATTCCATTATTATGTTTTTAATAGTCTTGTCTTTGAATATACTTCAGGTGTTGTTTCATATTTGTCTTAAATCTTCTTTTTTCTCACATCCTATGTCTAATCTATCAGAAAATTGTAAGCTTTGTCTTAAAGATGTATTACAAATCCTACTACTTATCATTTATTCAATTCTTATCATCTCAAATGAGCTATTCTAACAAGCTAAAATCAGATCTCACCTGCATTTTTGGAATAGCCTCCCATAGGATCTGCTGCTTCCTTATGACTTATCAACATAGTAACACATGTGATCCTTTCAAAGCTCAAGTCAAATCATATTACTTACTATTTTGAAGAAAACCTATCTGCAGTTTTCTAACACATGCCAAAGTCATTACAGTGGCCAATATGGCTCTACCTAATCTGATGACCCTGCTAGTCTCTCATCTCCTACTTTTTTCCATCTTGCTCACCAAACCGTATCACATTCTTTCTGCTCTTCTTTGAAAACTCCAAATGCACACCACCATCAGGGTGCTTGTGCTTATTTCCTCCTCTCATAGCTTTCTGGATCTCTTCATCCTTTCAGGAACACCTTTGCTCCAAAATCACCTTTACAATGAGATATGTCAGAAGCATCTGATTTATAATTACAAGTTCTCAAACAAACCTGTCATTTGAAATCTTATTTTTTCTTAATTACATTTGTCATTATCAGCATAGCTATTTAACATACCATATATGTTTGTGCACACAACTACACGTATATACATTTATATTTAATTTTTATTTTTCAATTAGTTAACATTTAATATTATATAAGTTTCAGGTGCACAGCATAGTGATTAGACATTTATATAATTTAAGAAGTTATTCCCCTCATCAGTCTCTAGTGCACACCTGGAACTATACAGAGTTATTACAATATCATTGACTACATTCTCTTTGGTGCATTTTACATCCCATGACTATTTTGTAATTAACAATATGTACTTCTTCATCCCTTCAACTTTTTCACCCAGTTCCCTAACATCCCTCCCATCTGGCAACTATAATTTGTTTTCTGTATTTATGAGTCTGTTTCTGTTTTGTTTTTTCTTTTATTTTGTTCTTTAGACTCCACATATAAGAGAAATCATATGGTATTTGTCTTTCGCTGTCTGACTTATTTCACTTAGAATAATACTCTTCAGATCCATCCAAAATGTCACAAATGGTAAGATTCATTCTTTTTTTATGGCTGTGTAATATTTCATGGTATATAGACCATATCTTCTTTATCTAATTGTCTATTGATGGACACTTAGGTTGGTTCCATATTTTGGTTATTGTAAATAATGCTGCAGTGAACATAGGGATGCATGTATCTTTTCAAATTAGTGTTTTGAATTTTTTTAGATAAATACTCAGTAGTGGAATTGCTGGGTCATAAGGTAGTTCTATTTTTAATTTTTTGAGGAACCTCCATAATGTTTTCCATAATGGCTTTGCCAATTTGCAATCCCATCAATAGTGCACAAGTGTTCCCTTTTTTCTAAATCATCACCAACACTTGCTTAACATCACTAATTTTCAGAGAAATGCCAATTAAAATGACAATAAGATATCACCTCACTCCTGTCAGCATGCTATCATCAATAAATCAACAAAAAAGTGTTGACATGCTATATATTTAAACTAAAATTTTCTTCTCTTTTTTTCCACTAGAGTATAAGATCTATGAAAAATGGTGTTTTTGTTTGTTGGTTTATTTTGTCCTATTTTGTTTTATGATTTCATTTACTTCTATACCTGTTGCCCTTGGGAAAATTCTTACTAGGAAGAAATTCAATAAATATACACTGAGTAAAACAATGAAATGTTCAAAAATTGTTTGAAAGACTGTCTTCAAAGGAAGGACTCATCTTGGCTATATATTAAAAGAAAATTGATAGACTTTGGGTAGAGAGCACACAATAGAGTATACTGATATCATAGTGTAAAGATGTACACCTAAAATTTAAACAATGTTATTACCAACCAATGTCACCTGAATAAATGTAATAAAAAAGAAAGTTGACCATATTTTTTATATTGAGCTGATAATGTTTAATGGAGCCTGTGGGGTAACTGAGGAATATGCACTATCTAATGAGTCTCCTTAGCCTAGAACACCTACTTAACATTCACTTCAGGTAATTTTATACATGTTAAGCTATCTCAAATTTTATCCTCTCCAGTCTGTGGGACTATTAGTAAAAGGAACTCTACTCTTTTTTTCTTCTCTCTTTTCCTAGTGCTAGTAGAATACTGCAGTCATGGTAGATTCTCTTTAAACAAGTGGCTTAACAAAGTCTACTTTATGAAATCTTCAGTAATTTAAGGAATAAATTTATTGAAAGAGACCCACACCTGATGGCAAATGTATGTCAATAACTAAAAGAATGATGGGCTTATAATGGTTTACTATACAGTCTTTCTTTATCACTGCTTACATCTAATCCTCTTTACTCCATTAAGACTTAGTTTCACTAAAATATCTGGTGTGGCATTTGTATGAATGTGTCCAATTTTCATTATGCTCATTCTTTTTGGTAGTTTGACTTTTGTCTGCAGAATCTTCCACTTCATGTGAAAGAGAACCAGGAACTCTAAAATGTTGTAAAATACATCAATTTGTAGATAAAACTAAAAAGAAAAAAATCTAATTTCAAATGTAAACTAATGCCAAGCAGAAATGGACAAATGGAAGCTTGCAACTAAATAACAGAATGTAGAGGTAAAATAATTTACTTTCAATTCTAAGAGAAAAGTGATAAAAGTAATATGTCTGTCTTTGTGGAACATAATTCTCTGGGTCACATTAATTCCCCAATACTTGCCGATCCCATCACTGAATCTTCATTTGCCATAAAGTGTATGAAAATAGCATTATCTGATTGTGTCTGAGTATAGTCTTATGAATAGAAACTGTGCATTTACATATAATAAGAGGTTGATACAACTAATTTGTCATCTGAAAAAAAATGTATCTTTAAGATTTTATAATGCCTGCTTCTTAAAGATTATTTAAAATATACTGTATAGAGTCTAAAGTAAGATTCTTGTTTGGAAATAAAATAAAATTGTATCGCAAGTGTTATGTAATAATAAGCAGATTATTGTTATAGTTTTTTTTTTACTGGGTATATGCTTGCATTTAGTATAATGCTGCAAATAAAGAACTCACAAGGAACAAGTCCAAAGGTAAACTATATAATTATAAAAGAATTAATTTTAAAGTACAGCTAAAACAAAATTAGATGGTGATCAAAAATATGAAATGGAAACATGATGAAGCTAATAAAAGGCAGTATGCATAGTTGTGTAGGTAATTTTCTGGGGTGGCATTAAAATGAAATGCAAAGCAAATGAAATAAAAGATCTATTCATGCGACTTACAGAATCATAAATTGCAATGACATTACAATGAAAACAACATGATTTGCCCAGTCAAAGCCAATTATGTTAAAGGAAAGAGAATGAGAGAGAAAGCTATGGACATCATAAACACTGTCAGTTGAAATCTTTATCTCTTTGGCATTTAAGCTGAGTTAATCTACTATTTTATATAATTCTTCATAAAATGTTATGGGCTCAGGATATAAGATTTTGAGTGCAAAACTATAAAAACATTTCTTTTAGGTTTTTTAAAAAATATTTTTATCTGTCCATTAGTTTCTATTTTTATGCAAAGCTTTAACATAGATTCACTATCGAATCTGACAATTATTAAGCTATTTTCTCCCATTTCGTCTCAAGTACTCTACAAGTAAATATGATTTACTCTTCCCCCTAAATTTATTACCTAATAAATGTTGTAAAACCCACAAAAGTAGAAATAATAATTATGGCATCAAGCGCACTGAGCTAGAAATTAAAACCTGAATTCCAGTTGTAGTTTGACAATGATGAGCTGTGTGACCTTGTTCAAGTAATTTTCATTTTCTTGAATGGCACTCGAATTATTTGAAGCAGATGATCCTCAATAATCAGTTGCAGCATTCCATTGTTCTATATTTGAATTGTGTTTACAATTGTAAAAGACATTACATTGCTGTGCTGCCATTTAATGATCTAAACAACACCATTTACTAGACAGAGAGGGTATTAAATGCCTTATTTAAGGAAGAAGGCACATAACAATAGGATTGATTAAAAAGAAAATGGTGTTGTATTAATAAAATATTTATTGGATGTCTGCTGTACTTGTCAATGAGAATAGGTGATAAATGAAAGAGGCATGGTATTCTATCCCAGACCTTTCATTTTAGCATTAAGAATTATCTCTCTGTTAGATCCCCAATTTTCCAGACAGCAGGATGGTAAGAGGTGCCCATCAAACACAATCTCAATAAACTAAAGTAATATAAACAACTAAAATAAGTTTAAAAGTTAAATTAGGATAAAATATCTCCAAAATATTTTGCAAAAGAAACCCATTTAGTTTTAATTAGGTCAAAGTTTCATAAGCATATTTAATTGTGAATTACCCACCCGACACTTGTTCCATCCAACCTAGTAACTGCTAACACCTGGTGAAGAAGTTTTCCCACAACATAGTTTAGGAAACTTTGGTTTAAACTAAGGTCCTCATTACATGAGGATTCTTGACAAAAGAACTTTGTAAGATATCAGATGGGGTTTGGAGCCCTGCCGAGCAAGAGCTAGTGGGCTATTTTATGCATATGCTGTTCTTTCCAAAAGAAATATTTTGCAAAGAATAATTTTGAAATTCTTTCAAAACCGTAGTTCTCTCTCCTTGTCTCCTACTCGCCATACCATTCAAAGAGGAAAACAAACACAGAATATTTCTGCCCAGTGAGGAAAGAACATTATTTATTTTTCTGTACTATTCTCAGTCTTTAAGAGAAACAGTAGATTTAATGAGATACATCTTTCTGACCGTGTGTATCTTTAAACAAATTACCCTCTCCCCCCTATTTTTTTAAAATAGAAAACATGGTATTTTTTAAATGAATTCCTTGTTTCTTTGATATGTTCACCATTGTTTCAAATAGAAACATCTTTCCTGAGAAGGAAACTATACCTAACAGTTGCAAACAAACAAACAAACAATCAAACAAACAAAGCCAAGAACAAATGTCCATTGGGTTGAAACTATGGTAACGCTCTATAACCCTCTATTGTAAGTATCACAATAAAACACACAAAAATATAACACATAATGTCCATCACACTTAAACGACCACTGTAGCAATGTAGTAACTAGAGGCAAAACAAAATGTATGTTGCATATTCCATTCATTACGATGCAATCCTTTCTGTTTGTCTAGTAGTTCCTCATTTTACAATTGGTAAAAATACAAATATAGAAATTCAATGAACTAGAATATTTTGGCATTGTTTCCTGAACTTCACATTACTTTTTTTTCTTTGTTTTTATTTATTATTATTTTTTTTTTAATTTGTTTTCTTGTTCGGGGTTTGAGTGTGTGTGTGTGTGTGTGTGTGTGTGTGTGTGTGTGTGTGTGTGAATATGGATGAGACAAATAAACATATAGGTAATCAGATATAAAAACAATTATAAGGAGTAAAAAGTTAGTAATACATTTAGTTGAAAGTTTAGATATATTACTGATTAAGCATTAGTAGTGAAGAGAAAATAACTAGATTTTAGTCTGCAATTTGCTAGTAGTCAGGTGATCAAATTAGACAACTATTTTTTTATTTTAACATTTAAAATCACTGTTGCTTCACTCATATAATAGAATTAGTAGTACCACCAAAGTATAAGTTTTCCAAAAGTTAAAAACATGACTCATGCAAATATAAAATTATTAGATGCTAATATTTTATTTAACACAATTTTTATGAGGAAATCATTACATGTTCAAGGTGAATTTGAAGAATGGTCACATAAGTACACAATCAGTAATGATGTAATGAATACTCTAATAGAAACAAACTGATTAATACCCTATAGGGCAATAAAATGTAATGTTTAGAATAATCTTTCCTCTAGAATAGAAAGCAATTTAGTCTATACTGAACAAGATTAATTTGTATTATTGAGGATAGAAACTAACTGACTATAATTATCTATAACTTAACTTTATCCCACAGAGCTGACTCCATTTAATTCAGCATTTTTATTATGCTAAGTTCTAAAATAATATTATTGTAACTCATGATCACTAAGCTTCCTTAAAACTGTAACATTTATGTGATCTTTGAAAATGATTAGATAAAGAATATGACATGATGGAAGTTTAGAGCTGAAGATGTAAAATATGATACCAGAAATGTTATATATAAAATATTAAAGATATTTGTAATAAAACTAAAAGTGACCTATTAGAAGGTTATAATAAAATATGACTTAGATATGATTATAAATGACAAAATTAGACTAAATGTCAGTTTACATGTTCCTGAAATTAATGAAGTAAAGATGAGAATTGAAATAGTAGCTTAGCACTGGGGTATGATGTCCATACATGAGAAAAATACAGTAGTGACTGGACACCAGTTTTGAATGTGTCTTTATGAAAATCTTTGACTGAAGCTATAAGAATGAAACAAATAACCTATGACAATACAGAGATATTTCTTGAATTAAGAAATAAGGATATATATTAGATATAGTTACAAAATAAAGGAGTCAAAAGACCAGGTTTATACAAATATACCTCTGGAGTGCTTGCTTCATATCGAGAACAAGCCACTTTGGCTCGATTTTAGTCACATCCTGGCTGGTGCTAAATACTTTGTGTCAGTTCCAAAACTCTGCAAATACCATAAACATCCAGCAGAAGGGAATTCTTTCCAACCGTTTACACAAAGGACACAACACAGAACTGGAGACTCAATACCTAGAACCTTACACTGCTTTTATCTTCTTTAGCCCAAATGTAAATCCATGCAAAAATGGAGCTTCTTTTTATTTCATTTTTTGCAAAGTTTTAAGATTTTTTTCTGGTTGTTAATGTGCTTTGTGGTTTACTGTGACTCTTTGGCTTTATAAAACGTATACAAATCTAGGAATTTTAGTATTTTACATTTGTTTCTTGGACAAAGAACATGTTGATGGGTATAGAGTGAGATTTATCACTTAAGAATGCCTTTTGCTGAAAATAACAGAAAATAAGACTAACAGTGCTTTAACAAGAGGGGTTAAATTGCCTCACATAGCAAGTCAATGAGTAAAATAGTCACCATGCCACAAGAGACTCAAACTTCTTTCATTCTGGTTTATCATATGTCGTGGATAGGCTGCAACTATTTCCCTTAACATCACAATATCATTGTTACACAAGATATGTGATATATAAAATATTGTTTGAATTCTCAGGAGGTGGAAGAAAGATGGAAAAGAGAAAAAGTTGCCCAAATAAAGAAAAGAAAAGGTAACTAGAAGTCTCCAGCATATTTTCATTGTAACCTTTGTAGTTATTACTATATAATGGCTACATTGTATAGTAATGCTGCAAGGAAATTGATACTTTCAGGTGAACTTCATTTTATGATCCAAGTAAATCAGTTCGTTGTCATTAAGAAAGAATAGAATAGAAACATCATGTAGTTTCTTAGGGATAGTATTTAGCTCTCCAGCCATAAAAGCCAAATTTAAGATGAGAGAGCATTATGCTCAAATATAAAGAATAACAGTATGAATATATTTCTGGAGAAGGGTTAGAGACTCAATATTTTTATTCATAAAAAAATTGGTAGATAACAACAGCCTTTTTTTTTTCTTTACCAACTGATTTGCTTGTTTACCTGTACTTATCATATTAAATGATGGGAACTACTAGGAAAAAAAAGAAGTATGATAAATATTTATTATTTGTTATATCTTAGAAATTTTATAGTACTTTACAAACTTTATTTTGTGTCTTTTCAACAAATTTATGAAATAAGGAGAAGAATGCAATATGACACTCAGAAAGTGGTATTGCCTTTCAAAGTCTCTCTGATTTCATGACTGGATCTTGACACCATTCTTACATGTCAAATATCGTGTTTATCTAGATCAAAAAAATTAAGAGAGGAAACTTATGCTGAATCATTTACTCTCTAAACTAATAGTTGATATTTTATCACTCTCTTTTTGTTAAAATCTTCAGGGAGGACAGTTTTTCAGATGGTGGGGAACAGAAGGATCAAGTTAGATATAGTTAGCTAAAGTACTTATCAGTGACTTCAAGTTTCAAGCAGCATATAAACTTCAGCTATCCATATAAGCTTAGACATCTCAATTGTTAAAAAAATTGGAATATTGTACATGTTTGTTCTATCATTAATACTCTGGAGATACAGTAGTAATTAGAGCTGTGTTGTGATTGATTTGTATTTGAGCAAGTGTATGCATATGTCATTTGTGCCTATATCATTTTACTGAAATCAGGAGAAAATGGTTTCTGTTCAGGATAATTTCCTTATATCAGCACTCTTGGAATACATAGACCTGTTATATAGAAATACAACTCAGAGAAACTGCCAAAAATCTGGGTGCATGTGTTCATGTGTGTGTGTGGGCATGTGAGTGATTCGACTTTGTGTACACAATCTGCATATGTCTATGCAGCTGTGATGTTTGTCTAACATACCACTTGGCATGTGGAATGTGTATAGAAGAGGTTAAGTACCTTTCTTTGGAATACTAATTATTGATGAAACATGATTACCATTTCCTGGAAGCCATATCAAGTTTAGGGTGCCAGATTTAAAAAAAAAACAACAACAATAACAAAAAGGAAATGAAAGAAGCAAGCAAAAAACAGATAGATATCTGTTTTCTCTCATTGCATTTCTATCAAGAAGACCTTAAAATTCCAGTTAAAGGTTGCAGGAAAATTTAAGTTCAATGTCGTGAAAATGCTAATAGATAACAAACTCAGAGTTATTACGAAAACTAAGTTAGTTAATACTTGCAGAGTTTAGCATATAGTGTTTGATATTTGATACACAACTAAATAAAATCATTCACATATACCTTATTTCAAGATAACATTAAAAATATTTCTTTGAGACTCTGAGACCTGCCTATGTGTTGAACTCTAGGATATAGGCTTCACTAGCACCCTTGGAGACAATTTCTACATTCAGAGAAACCTTGGGCTTCATGCTTATGACAAATTACATGTGTTCCTATTGGTCATCCTGGCCAAAAGTACTATGCATTTTTTTTTCTGAGATCTCACTCCTAGACCCAGGGAAAATAAAGCTTGGTATTGCCAAGAATTCAAGAGTCTGGGGTTTTATTTTGCTTGAAAACCAACAAGTTAGTCTGCCACCATATTATACATGCTGGAGGTAAAAATATACTCCTGGGTCAGAAATGAACAGTTATTTATTACTCATAACAATAGTGTAGCCAGAAACCAGAATTTTTGTGTGTTAATTTGCCAAGCCCCAAGAGGCCAGATCATACCTATGCACACCATGAATTACATTACCAAAAGAAGCAGTGAATTTGAACCATGATCTTTTATAATGAGTGGTAAATATTACTGCCTGTATACCAGAGGGAAACATTATCGTTCTTTTCTTCTTCTTCCTCTTCTTCTTCCTCTTCCTCCTCCTCCTCCTCCTCCTCCTCCTCCTCCTCCTCCTCCTCCTCCTCCTCCTCCTCCTCCTCCTCCTCCTCCTCCTCCTCCTCCTCTTCTTCTTCTTCTTCTTCTTCTTCTTCTTCTTCTTCTTCTTCTTCTTCTTCTTCTTCTTCTTTTTTTCTCCTTTTTTTTTTACTAAATTTATTGGAATGGTGGCATTGGTTTAATAAAATTATATTGTTTTCAAATGTACAATTCAATAATACAATATATATATATATATATTGCATTGTGTTTACCACCAAAAGTTAAATTTTCTTCCATTACCATATATTAGACATTGTCTAATGTCACTTCAGCCTCTTAGCCATCAGTTCTGTCTACAAAGTGACCTAGTGGGATACATGTTTAACCACACACTGATATGTGTCCTGTAACATTAGTCTGATTTAAGATCCTGAAATGGCCTGTAACTCAACTGCAGGCCCTCCCAGCCATAGGACAAAAACACTCCTTTCTACCAGGACCCACTGAGAGACATACCCATCCATGCCCCATGACAGGACCCCGTAGGTCTGAATGCTAATACTGAAACACTTCCATGACTTGGTCCTGGTTTCTTTCAGCCACAGACTGGAAAATGTTCTGATCATCTAGGGCCCTGAAAGAAAATATATCTGACTGTACCCCTGGACTTAAACCTGTCAACACTGGTCTGACTGCAAATCCTGAAGCAGTCCTAAGACCTAGTTCCAGCCCTGCTCAGCTGTAGTCTGAAGCCAATCTTGCCTACCCAGGGACCTATTCCATCACCTGCCAGGAATTCTTTCAGGAAACATGAGGGAGCCACACCTACCTATACACCTGGTTATAGGCCTGTCACCTACAGACCTCAAAGCAGACCCTTGAGCAAGCACTAGCCCTACTGGCTAAGGTCAAGGAGGCAGTCCCAATCACTCAGGCACCAGATGGAATCCATACCTGCTCAAGACCCTAGAAATAGGCTCAAAACAGCAGACCCCGCTGTGGACCCAGCAGCAGCCACATGACCTGGCTCCAGTCCTGCTCAGCTGTGACCCTGGAGACAATAGCTTTAGCCCAGGTACTCAAACATAAGTCTTTACCTGCAGAAACCAGTGTGTAAATGGAAAACAACTTGGCAACAGAAACTAATCAACAATTGATGCATGCAGGAAGACAGATGAATCAAAACAGTCATGCTAAGTGAAAAATTTAAACAAAAAAATCTACAGTGTATGATTTCTATAAAAATTATAGAAAACACAAACTCAGTTATAATAACTAAAAACACTCTAGCGGTTGTCTCGGGACAGTGTGGGAGAGGCAGAAGGGATTCCCAAGGGACACAGGAAACCTTCTGAAAGTGATAGAGATATTCACTATCTCAATCATGGTGACTTTTTCATGAGTGTTTATGCATGTGAAGGCTTGTCAAATTGTACATACTAATATGCTCAGTTTATTGTATAGTATACCTTAATAAATTTATTTAAAATAAAAAGGAAGAATTTCTTTTTTCCTTACTGCTTTCTATCTCCTTCTAGTTATTTCCTTTGGCAAAACTTAATATATTAATATATCCAGCAAGCAAAAGATCCAGAAAATTAGGAGTCTGTATTTGCTGTTGAGAAACATTATGTAAATAATGAACACAAATCACTTCTTTACTCACACCCTTTATTTATATTTAAATTTAAATACCCAACAGAAGAAAAAAAACATAATTTCATGAGTACACCTAATAAAATGGAACTCTACTTTGACTAAAATGCCTTCATTTTCTCTGCAAAAAAAATCAACGTCTTAGTTTATGATATCTATAATTCTATAATGTTAATTTTTATCCTGGGTTAGTCACCTCAAAATTCTGAGAGAAAATTAGATATATAACCAAAGGGACTACTCAGGGAGGTTCCTAACTGCATTAAAATTTTTGGAGCCGTCTTTCCTAGTTTTCCACCTATAACAATCCTAATTCCTGATTTCTGATTTATGACTCCAACTTGATTAACTCTACTTAGATTTTTGCCTGCATGCTCTTTGAGTTGCTTTCAAAAAAGATGTTCTTATAAAATGCTACCCTTTATTAAGCTGAGGCTGTGATAGCTTTTAATGTTTCATTCATTTTGTGATATGATGAGAACACAAGGTAGGCAATAACCCTCAGTAAATTCCACCTGTATATTCACTGGTCAGATCAGCAGTACCTACGATGGTGTGGGTGCCACACTCCAAGAGTTACACTAAAAATGACAACAAAACTGTCCCCCAGATTGCACATTTTTGTATTAAATGACTGAAGAAATTCTAGGTGTCATATTGAAGAGCACTTTGGAAGGCCTTTCATATGTGCACAGAAAAAATGATTTATAAATCTCATTCTAATTCATACCGTTTTAGCTATTTTTTCTTCTTTCTTCTTGTTTCAGTTTAAATGAAGAAACATTCAACTAATCATTTTTGTATTTATTTTAGCAGCACTTTTTGTTTCCTGATCCTATGAATTTTATGCACTAGTTAGCTTTACAAAATAAAGTCATTGATTTTTAATGTGGTGTTTTTAAAATTTTCATGGTCTGCTAGTGAGGATACATAAGGGGCAAAAGAAAATAAATTTATTTAGAAAAGCATTTCAATATTTAGTAATTCTTTGTAATTCTATTTAGCTTTTAGTAAAACAGTCTGTATGTTGACATTTTAAGTGAAAATATGATTGTTTATTGATCTCGCTAAATTCCCTTTGTTTCTTTCAGGAAAGCCTCATTAACATGGATCATATCTACTTGAGCATAACTCATTTAGATAGGCCTAAAACAGAATAAATCTATCATGAATATGGTATTTTAGTTGACTTTTCAGTTTTTGTCAATGCCTCCATGCGTTGACATTAAAGCAAATGATTTAATTCTGATCCATAAATCATGAAACTAACTGGTTAAATTTTTTTCCTAGTCAACTATTTCCCAATGAGTAGGTTAGTAGGTGATATTCAACATTACCCTTTTTTCCTAATTGAAGTGTGGATGTATAGTATCAGTTAAATAACTGGACAAATATACGGAATTAGGGGTAAGGAATGAGGAAAAAAGTCCAAATATTAAATCAGCAGTCCCTCAAATTCGTAAATTGTAATGTTTGGGACATTTTCCCAATCATAACCAATTCTGTCCCTCTCTGTTTTCCTGTCTATTCTCTCAGGTAACCCTGGCCCTTAGCACCATGCTACCCAAAGTCACACAGTTATGAGAAAGCTCAATATTTTCAGGCCAAGGTTTTGGGATGGATGTGTTCCCCTCCCAGGTATCTTTATTTTAAAATAGAGCAAGAGTAAGAGCAGTTTAACCCACTATTCCATTCATTCCCCTTGTAGTTATACTTTAGAATGGGAGGGAGAAACTGAAATAGATGTGACATTTGAATAAGAAGCAGGAGTTAAGCCATGTTGTCTTATTTCTCCTTATGTGTAAAATGTGAGAAAATGCCTGAGTGAGAAGGGTGATCTCAGAGGCCCCTTCTATTCTTTGGTCTTTGACCAAGAACACAGGTTAAGGTCCCACTCACATCTATTATATTAATAGAGATATCTATTGGACGTTTTTCTCCAGAAACAATCCTTGTCCTGTCATTGTTCCTCTTGATGTCATTTTCTGGACACAGCTGTTGCTTAAATCACAGAAAAAAATGCCCCAGCAGAAATATAATTGACTGCCTATGTTCAATGTTAAAGAAACTACAAATGGCCAAATTTTCAAAGATCCAGAAGAAAGTAATTAGCAATGATGTACCACTTTCCAAATTCATATTCATTTGCATTAAATTAGACCTCTGAGTATATGATTTTTAAAAATTAATATTTTATTGGCACATACAATTAAGAATTGATACATGTTTTAGGAGACCTCAATTCAACCCTTAACAAATCAATAGATATTTTTTTTCTAATTATTCCAAATTTTCATGTTATATAATGCTCTGGAATTTTTCTATAATTTTCTTAGTATATACTTCAGTGGTTTTGATGGAACAAGGATCAGTACATGAATCAGCAAATAATCAACCAAGAAACTATTTGTAATTCCTCTGATGCTCAAAATGTAATGTAATTAGGAATTCTACCATATACTCTCTCTGCAGAGAAAGTCCAATCAGAAAATTTCCATCTGTGTTCTCCAAACCTGATTAGTGATCATCCCTGGATGCTGAGTAATCCTTAACTATCCAGAACAAGAAAAAAAACATTACTTTTCCTCAAAGGGAAAGAATTAATCAGATTTTTAAATAGTTTATGTATATATTACAGTTCATTTTCAGGAAGGGCTGATTTGCAAATAGTCTAATAGGTCATTTTTAAAGGAAGAGAACATTGAAAACTTAAAACTCATAACCATATACTCTGACCTCATATCATAAGATTAAACAATGTAACAACTAAGAAACATTTTTAAATTATTCTTTTTCTTCCTTCATATAATAACAATGATAGTGATCATTCATTTGCCAGGAATTTTGCATGATAATTTAGGTTATCCCCAATCATCACAAATCTGTAAGACCAGTATTAGTGCCCTCATATTACAGAAAAGGAAACCAAGTTTTAGAATTTAAGTGACTTGTCTAAACCAATATAATAATTATAAATGAGAAAGCAGAATTTAAATCAAATCATACTTATTTTAATGCCTATACTGTTAACAATATATCATGGCTCTTTCATCAAAGGTAAACAAAACAGGAGATAATGAGACAAGAGCTCTTTATTTCTCAGAATACATTGACAGAAATTTTCTGCATTTGATGAGATATGATGAGTTTGCTATCACATAGTTACAAGTCTCAAAAGCAAACTGGCTTATCAGAGTTATTTGCCATATTGACACTTTCCTAATAGAGTTTGATTCTTATGTTACATTATTATTAGTTATATTTCTTGAATTCCTATTATTGAAAAAAACAGAGGATAAACATTAAAAATTTTAGTGTTGGTAAAACTTAAATGCTTTCTCAACAGTTTCATCAGAGGCTACTAGATCCAGGGTAGTAAAGGAGGTGCATCACAAGTCTAACCTCCTTGTTGGTTGTTCTCCCTATGTTGTTTGCAATGCTGATTAGAATACAAGTTCTTGAAGGATTGTCTCATTCTCTACTTTGCAGCTAGCACAGATTAATGAGCTGGTACATTAACTGAAACAATAAATGAATGGAAATACATTTGAATTAACAGAATAGAAAACTTTAAACCCCGTAGGATAAAAGAAACCTCTCCCCTTGCCATTATTTTCATTGACTTTGTATCTTTCTGTTATCCTGATAAATAAAGAAAAGCATTTTTTTGGTTTTCATCTATACAAGTACTATTGGTAGACATGTGGAGGCTCTTTCTAAAGGTTACAACAGACCATAAACACAGTTTAGTTTAATTCTTTATTTTTAATATAGAGATGTTAAGGCCGAGTTACCTTCCAAGGTCACCCAGCTAATTAGTGGGACCCTAGTGTCCTTTCCATCACACAACATTCATCTATTAGACAATGTCACTTTGACAGAATTTGAGTATAAATAAAGTGGCACAGATTTCTCTATATTTTTTTAGTGGCACTTTTCACAAGGATTAGAATGGTAAGAATGATAATCAATTTCAGGAATTAAAATCACTGCAGCCTCTTTATATATCGAGTGCATACATAGTAGGCATTAAGCACTGTGCTAGGTACTAGAGAAACAAAACAAAACAAAAAGACAGATACATTCCCTATAATTAAAAACATGTAGTCCAGTGGGTTAAACAGAAAAATTTAAATGACACAAATATTGTTATATTAATATTCTTAGAGTCATAGGAGTTATCCAGGTAAAGCAAAAAGGAGGTAAGCATTTCAAAATAAGGAGAAATATAAGATCCAGATGAGAAAGTTAAAGGAACAGGAGGATAGGGATATGATTGATGACAGCTTGAGAAGGGCATGACATGTAGATACTACAGTATATAAGAAAAGTAGTTGGATAATATTCATGATGGCTTATGAGTATCTAGGAAAGGACCCATTGAAAGTCTTATGGGTAGAAAATAAAGCATTATTGAAAATTAAAAAACATTACAAACAACTTGATAAATTAAAAAAAATACACTGTGGGTGCTAAGTAGAGGGTTCAACATAGAAATGAGTTCTCTTATCAATATAGTAATGATGTCAGTCAAAATTCAATATGATTCTAATAAAAATTAAGTCTTTCTTAAAAGTCAGAAAGTTGATACTAAAATTCATGTGGCAGAATATGAGTAATTAATATCAAAATTTTAAGATATAAGCTTTCTAATAAACTGTCACATATATAAAGACTTACCATGAAACAAATAATTAAGATTGTGCTGTCTTATAGGAACAATAAGCAAATACAGTAATGAAATAGAAGTCCCAGGAAAATGCATCCAAATATAAAACCTTGATATATGACAAAAGTGGCTTTAAAAATTATTGAAAGTAAAAATCAACTATTTGATAAACATATTGGAGCTAATGATTACACATATGGAAAACAGCAAAATTGGTTCTCTAGTTAACATCGGAAATTTTGGGGTGCATTATAGACAAAAATGTAAAAGTGAAATTCAACATTTGTGAGAGAAACAAAATAATAGTCTTACTCTGCAAGACAGGGTGGGGTTCTTAATTTTTAAAAAGTTATTCTAAAAATATTTTAGAAACCGATAAAGTTTCATTTATAAAACAAACATCTGTATACTTATCAATAAAACACTAAAACATGTTTAAATCCTCCTATAAAGTTTTTCTCAGTCTCATTTTATTTCTCTTTCTTTAATATGGCATTTATTGTTATCATATGTTTTCTTTATTCATTACATGTATTTGTAGCTTTATAAAAATATTTTTCACTTTCCATAATTTTAAACTATAGAAATTTTTTTTATACTGCTAAAATTTGATTTTTCTGTTCAAGAATGTAGTACCCTAAAAGTACTATATGCAGCCATCTAACACCAACATATGACATATAGGTATTTTATACTCTATAATAAACTACAAGTTGTTCTTGTAAATTATAGGAGTAATAATTACATAAAAGTAGTTTTTCAAACTGGTTCTAGGAATTATAAAGAAGAAATTAATGTAAATTTTATTGAACTAAATTTTAGATATTTCAAAAATTAACTTAATTTCATATTAGCACACAGTCATAAAATATATTTACAAAAATATGAATTAGAAAAAGATTATTTAAACATATATTACTACATTTGTTTATCTCTTTTGTTGATCTGTTTAACTGCTAGAAACATACCTCTCAAATCTGATACTAAAAATTAAAAACTTTATTTCATTGTTCAATAGCTTCTTTCATTCAACCCATCTGATAAAATACATGACCTACTTTTCATAGCCTGAGATACTCATAGGGCCCTTGACAAATATTTTTTGAGCAGGTATCCTGTGTACATAAACAATTTTATTTTTAAAAAGCATTATATAGTTTATGGTCCAATGAGAGATACAGTGGTTTATTGATACAGATTTCAAAAAAAATGGAAAAAGAAAATTTCTTGTTGTTTATTGTCATATCAGTGAAGATTCTTTATAGTGTCCAGGAACCAACTCTTTCAATACAGGAACAATTTTTTTTTTGTATTATTTATTGTCAACTGCATTGCTCCTAGCCACTGTCATATCTCTCACTGCAATAAAGAGCTAGCAACACTGTTATTACAATGCCATAGCTCTTTGGATTTTTGTTTGTTTGTTTGTTTCTACATTATCCTGATACCATTTATCTAATGCTGGTTACATCATCACTTATATGCTGCATCATCCACTGAGCCACCATGAACTCTGCCTTCTCATGTTACTGTTTTTTGTTGATGATGACCTCAGATGGAAGTCTTACCCAGTATATACAGGAAAATGTAAACTATGCACCCTACTGTCCACACATTGCCACAGATGGAAAAAGGAAATAAGAAGCCCCTGACAAGTGAAAGCAGTCTCATTGTGCAAAGAATATGCATCCCAGTCGTGGCACCTGGAAGAGCACATTAATGCAACCTCAATTAGAGGCAAGGAAGAAAAAGAATCAGAAGGACTTGCTCAGATTGAAGCAAAAATCTCAAAAGCCCTTAGAGAAACAAGTATAGTTCCTTATATGAATTCCTTAGACTCCAGAAACATTGATGGTGGAATAACTAAAGAAAATCTGAAATAACGATCTATGTTCAGTATTAGTATTGAAAATACTAATATTTAACTAATATTTACACCTCAATAATGGTACTAAGTTTAGGTCAGCAAGCATGTTTGTTTTTCTAGTTCAAACGTGTTTAAAGTACTATAAGATTTTTAGAGCTGTAAGATTTAAGTATCGTAAGTGTAATGCCCTCAAGTGCAGCAAAAACCACTAAAGCCTTTGTAGCAGTGCTGAGATTATATTTGTAAGCCTGTTTCCAAGTCTAGCTCACATTGTATTTTGTATTTTGTATAACCTAACAGAATCGAATTGGTTTTAATACCCTGACATTCTATCTTGTGTACTTTTATATTTATTTTGGTGTTTAAATTCCTGCTTCTTAGGTCCACAGTTCAGACAACATGTTTTACTTTTTCCTATTCAAAATCTTCTCAGTGAAATCTAAAGTCTACATATCTTTTTACATATGAGTTTGAATTATGCCAATATTTTACAGATATTTGCTTTTTCAATTTTGTCTCTGTGGAGTTGAAAATTAAAAAAAAATGAGATGAGGACATAAAGGAAAGGGGATCTTGTCACAACTGCTCAAATGACACCATTAAACAGCCTAACGACCTGCTCAGGGATTATTTTTATGGACCACTTTATAAAATAGTTAATAAAATGTTCAAAATTGGACTTTAACATGGGTATACATCTCTTTTATGTACCAAGACCTTACTAAAATGATAATAAAGAATAAAATTTATTAATCCACAATAAAAAAGAAAACAGAAGGAACAGAATTGGGGCCAAGTTGACAAGAGATCTCAATGGCATTTTGGGAAATTAAAAATATAGAGGGTAATCTCTGATGGAGTAGGGCTGGGAGGCACTTGTTCTTATGTGCTGTTAGAGCAAGATATAGAGAGTAAGGCAGCCAGTGCACCCTAAAAACCAGTAGAGGCTGAGGCCTTAAAGACAAAATAGAAGTCTGAAGTGAGAGACATAGAGTTAAAAAATGTGCATGAGGGTTTGTGTATATAGAATACTCTATTACTACTATAACCACTACAAACATGGAGAATAACAGTAGGAAAACTTCTGTGTTTGGGGAAAGAAACTTATTTTCTAGGAAAAGAGATTTTTTCTCAGAGGAAATCGAAAACTTCCTTGAAAAAAATTCACCTGAATTCTGATTTTCGGGTATCTCCAAGGTACTTGTCAGCTTACTTACTGATCGCTCTCAAGCAAAGACCCCTAACAATGCATACAGAATTGCCAATTCACTTCATATGCATCACCTTTAAAAATCAATTAACAATAAACTATCTCTGGCCACATGAAGATTACTAACATGAATAATAGAAAGCGAACAAGTAGAAATTAAAAATCTGAAGACAATGGAGATAATGCAAGAATGCTATAATCAATGATGCCAAATTTATGCCATATCTATGCTAAAATTAAATATAAATATATGTGATAAATATATGTGTATATATATATGTCTGTGTGTGTGTGTGTGTGTGTGTACATACATGTAGATATGTACGTTGCTTTGTTGCTATTTGCCAAGACCACTCCCAGTATCAATAATTCACTAGGATAACTCTCAGAACTCAGCATGGAATTGTGTTCATGGCTATGATTTATCACAGCTAACAGATACCAAACAAAATCAGCAAAAAGAAAAAGTACACAGGGCAAAGACGGGAGGAAGCCAAGAGCCAGCTTCCAAGAAATTTCTCCCAGTGGAATCATATAGCTTGTACTTAATTTCCCCACCAATGAATTTTACAAACATGTAAGAAATGACACTTATCTATTGTGAGAAGGATGAGATTTCTCCTGAAATCTAAGCACCCATGTTTCAACCAAGTGCTAATCATGCAAATAAGATTTTCTAAGGATAATAAAATGCCATGTTAACTATTTTCTGAAAAACATACATATATGGAAAAAGGAGAGAAGAAATTTTCAAATAAATAATTGAAAAAAATTTCCCAGACATCATTAATTTATTCAACAAATTTGGTTTGGGGGTTTTTAAGCTTAGCACTTGAGATACAAAAGTGAATGAAACAAAGATCACTGACTTTGTGTACATTCTTGTGCATAAAAGAAAAATGAATATATTAATTTACTAAATTGTATAAAACTCAAGAAGGTAGTAGTGCTATATAAAAAATCTAGAGAAGAGCAAAGTAAAGTTGGGGTCTTTGGATGAATTTTGTAGTATTAAATAGTCAGAACTAAGCTCACTAAGAAGGTAAGATTTGATGGAAAGCTTAAATTTTAACAATGAAAAAGAGATTACACTGGTTTTAGCACCATCAAGAATACTGATGACTTCAATGGGAGCAGTTTCAGTAAAGTGTGGGAAAAAAACCTTTATTAAAGTTAAAAGAGAGAGTGATTACAGTTTTAGTTAAGATGGAGTAATTACAGTTTCCTGTTTATTCTACTTAATGGAGCATATGACCTAGAAATAATGCATGGAGCAGTCACTCTCCTTTCATCTCTAACCTTTTGGCTCCTGGACACCACTAATCTACTTTCTGTTTCTATGAATTTCCCTATTCTGGACATTTTATATAAATGGAATCATATATATGTGGCCTTTTGTGTTTGACTTTTTTGACTTAGCATAATGTTTTCAAGGTTTATCAATGTGATCAATGTGGTAACATGAATCAATATTTTATTACTTTAAATGACTGAATAATACTCCATTGTTTGGATATATCACATTTTGATCATTTATTCATCAGTTTGTAAATATCTTGGATGTTTTAACTTGTTGGGATTATAAATTATGCTGCTATGTACACATTTTTGTGTGAATATATGTTTTTAATCCTGTTGTGTATATACCTAGGAGTGGAACTACTATCTTACATAGTAAGTCTATGTTTAATCTTTGAGGAATTGATGAACTGTTGGCCAAAGTGGCCATGACATCTTATATTTCCATTAGCTATGTATAAGGGTCCCAGTTTTCATATATCTTCATCAACACTTACTATAGTCCATCATTTTTAGTGGAGCCATCCTAGTGGATATGATTCACTTATTTTTGTATCTACATTATACCCACCTGAAGAACACCTGGTACAGAATACATAACACATATATTTTGACCGAGTGAATGGATGAATGATTGAAATAACTAACTACTATTCATACCTATGTAACCCAAGTGCAATTAAGGTTTTTGTTTGAATATCCTCATTAAAAGATGATTTTCTCTTCTATTTTACTATTTTTGGCATGGAAATTAGCCTGTTGGAAATATCTCTCTTGTAAATATCAGAATGCAATTCAAAATATTCACATTCACTCTTGCAGGCATTTCCCTTCATATATCATGGGTTCCACAAAAGTTCACAGCCACTGAACATGGTATTTTAATAAGAATTATTTTAATCTGCTGTAATTTCATCAGCTTATTTCTTTTACCTTTTCTCCTTTCTGTCTCTGATTTCAGCCATCATGTTCTGTTTTCTCTCAACTTATGGGCTTTTCAACAGAACATAAAAGAAAAGCAAAAGCAGACAGAGTGATGTGGAATGATAGAGAAATCTGTTCCCACCTCCTTTTTGTGGGTTCCTTGAAGTATTGTGAGGATCTTTTCAAAGTTAAAGAAGCACTTGCTCCTTACACACCATTGCAGCCATACCAGTACTAGAATGCCCCACAGGGGGATGTAGAAACAGATTTTCCATTTTGTGTAGCACTTACTAAATGGAATGTATATTGTATTCCAAATTATTGTTAGGGAAACTTAGCTTATAAAAGTAAGAATGTCTATATTTATGCCACTGTATTCCAAATACCAGTCAAGACTACACCCAGGCTAACACCTATAGGAGAAAAAAAAATAATGCATAGACTCATTGTTTACATGTTGTTTATGGTTCCATTTTAGTGCTCAAGTGTTCGTTATGGATTATAGAAACAATTAGCTTTCAATAAAAAGATAAATGTAACTAATGACTTTCCTTATTATTCTTCTGTACTGATAATATTAACTGATGACTAAGCAGACAATCTATTTATGATTTTTATCCAGTTGGCTATATTTGATTGATGTACTTGACTATTTGATCATGCCAGATTTTTTCAGCCTTACAGACAGCTCTATCACATGTATCTAAATGCAATCACTTATCTCTCTGTAACATAGGTTAGAGGCCTTATAATAACTTTACTGTTTCATAAGCCAAAGAAGTTTTGCATTTGTTATGGAAAACCATTAAGTAACTGCATCATTTCTAGTATATTCCAAATTAAACCATATCGAAAACCCTTACCATATGCCTGTTTTCACAGGGCAAGGTTTTTAGTTAGCTTCTTTTTTTCTTTTTAAACATCTGTGTTTGTTTATTGGCAGTATAAATATTTAAAGAGAGGGAAAGCAACCTCAAACTATAAGTGAAATCAGCTTTCTCAGCCCCCTGTTGCTTGAAATAAACTTCATGGAACTTTTCAGTGTGAACATGTAAGAACACTGGGCTGAAGTCAACAAAAGAATGAGTAATCTTTTGAATGTGTTGTTTATTTCAAAAGTAAATGAAGAGGTAGTTCTCTTTAGAAATAAATTATATTAGGGTTTCATTGGGTGAGTAATGTTCTATAGCTCAGGCTGTTAACTTTTAACTCTGCCCCAGTGCTGTTAACCAGAGTGTCCAGGAGCAAGCTTAATACATTTTTTTAAAAAAATAATAAATAATAAAAAACTATCAGAAATTAGATCTCTGAAAGAGGCCTTTGGGTTAATTTGTTATAAATAAAGATTTGTACAGAATTGTTTACTACAAAATAATAGTTTTTTTCTTTAAGTTTATACTGTTTTCTGTTCTAATAATTATTATTTAACCAAGTTAATTGATAAATCATTGCACAATTTAGATAAGGATTTCTATAAGTCTTGCTTTTTAGAGCTGTTGGCTATTCTGCGAATTTGTTTCAGCAAATAATTGTATTCTAACTAGATGAAAGATAAGGCTTTTGAATCTGGTGCTTATTCTGCAATAGGTCCACATGCGAGTGGTGTGTGTGTGTGTGTGTGTGTGTGTGTGTGTGTGTGTGTGTGTGTGTGTGTGACACAGTAAGCCTGAAAGTCTCAATGTGGAGCTCAGATTTTTTGATATTTGTCATATTTATTTTGTTCAATTCAAAACAGAAATGTTATAAGCTGAAATACACAAAGATAATTTGGAGTTTTCATACCACATATAATTATATTAATAAAAAGACCAATACTTGACGTGTTGATGGACATCCTATGTGTTTCAAATCTGTGAAAGAAAACCAACTAGTTAACACAGAGGAGAAAAAACTTTCCTCCAGACCAAAATAAAGTATAAGTATCATCTGTCTTTGATTTTCAGAGGGGACTTTGTTTCATTCTGTAGTACCTTCAACGTGTCTTCATTATAAAGCTGTGTTTGATATTTATGTTCACAGATCTTAAGAGTAACAACTTCATTATTTCATAGTTGAAAATGAGACCTATTTTTTTTCAATATTTTTCTGTGCAAAATCATGAAAGGGGAGGGTGGTTACGGGCTAAGCTGTTTACTTATGTTTTTATGTATTTATTCTTTTGACCAGCAGAGTACTTGTGATGCTAATAGGTATGTGGATGAAACACAAAGGCTTTGTGATGTTAATAGGTATATGAAAGAGAACATGTCTAAGTTAATGGGTAAATATGAAATTGTTTTAAGCTGATGCATGTCTATTTCCAGACTTAAAATTAAAATAAGAAGTACTTTTAAGTCTGTCAAGGTGGTTGGCATAGAAAAACTTGAACTTGAATTTTAAATCTACCTGTCACTAACTAGGTGACTTGGAATTAGTTATTTCTTCTATCTGTGCCTCAGTTTCCACCTTTGTAAAATGAAATGTTTGCAGGAGGTAATCTCTAAGTTTCTCTCCAGAGCTGTTTATGATGTAGGTTCTAACTATGTGTTTGGTAGAATTATGCTTCTTGGGATCCTCTGTTGAAGTCAGTTAGTACTAGTGAAGCAAATATTTGCCAGAGCCCAAGGTTACCTACAGTTGACTATGTCTCATTGCACATATAATTAATACTACTTTCCATGACCAGATGTGCTCAAATTCACTAACTGGCCTGCCTGTAATCAACTGGGCATTTACAAAGGTATTTATTTCTATTTCATCAGCCAGAAAGAATTCAGAATCATGTTCTAAAGAGAAAAAAATTTGACCATAAACTGCATTATACCCATGACATACTATTCTTATTTAACTGAACATTTATCCTTGGAAGCTTATGAGTGGGTTTGTTTGTTTGTTTGTTTGTTTGTTTGTTTTAGCAGATGTTATACTTAAAATGTACAAAAAGTCATACTATTTTTATGGAAGATATTTGGGTAGATTATAGCACAAACTCAGGGGGATATGATGCATCACTTTCCAAAGAGGTTCTCTTAATATCAAAATTTATACTTTTAATAGGATACCACAGTGAAAAGAAAGATATGTTTTCTGAACCAATTTACATGTATTCAAATGTAGGTTAGACTAGAAATATGAACACTTGTGTTATAATATAAACCCTGATACTAAGTAGCTATTTAAAGGTTTGTAGAGGTTCCAAAGTCTCTGTGCTTTTGAAATCTTGTCTATTAAATGGCCATGTGACATCTGACATACTTACCTAAAAGGTTTTGGAAAGCATTTAACAATATTATCAATGTGCTCAGGAAAAATTTAAAGTGATGCATGATGGCATGTCAGTATTCTCAAGAGCCAACTTGTTAAATTTTCTTCTTTTAGGGAATTAAAATGATCTTCTCCAATAATTTCCATGACTCTTCAGGGTAAAAATGAATACAAACTGCAATCTAGGGCCTCACATATTACCATAACAACAGCAAAAATGACAGAGATTTATTGGCATATTGACTATACTGGTAACAATCGATCATCTCTGTCTCTCTCTCTCTCTCTCTCTCTCTCTCTCTCTCTCTCTCTCTCTCTCACACACACACACACACACACAATCCTGTAAACCAAAACCATTAGTACAATCATTAAGTATAGAGAAGAATCCAGGCTGCCCTTGACATTAAGACAAATATAGCTTTCATGGCAATTTTCTATTAAACCTAGGCCTTTTCATTTACATAAATGAAGAAAAAGATCTTTTCTCTTTGTAATGATTTTACTTTACTGGGGAACATTTATTTCTTACCACTCATGGTCCAAACTACTACCAGCTCCTTGCTAATAATTTGAGCTATAGGCTTAGATTTGTTTAATTCTTCATTTTCCAAATCATTACAAATAGGTTCCTTTCCTGAATTTTTTCAACAAAGAGAAACTCAGTTCTCTTTAATTAAATCCAGTGGAAACACCAAAGAGAAAAAGTAAATTCAGGAGATTCCAACAGGAAGAGACTACTTAGATCAAAAGAAGTGTCCATGTGGTACCAAGTTCAAAATGTGAAATTAGAAAAATCCCGAGAGGAAAAAAAAAAAACTATAATGTCTCACAGCCTTCCATGCTAAATTCGTAGCTAATTTATTAGCTACATGACTTAGTGCAAGGTGTGTTTCACCTCTCTGAGTCTGAATGTCCTCACTAATAACAAAAGTGATAACATTTAACTCTGGGTTGTTTCTTAGAATAAAATGTAATGTGTAGGATGCAAAAGGAGCACCTTTCAGTCAGTGCCTATCATGTGTACCACTTTCTTCTAGGTTCTTAAATACGCATCTCAATCAATCTTCATGTAAGTCTTTGAAATATTTGCTACTATTTGCATTTTACAAATAAAGACAGAAAAACATAAGCAATTTGAAATATAATTATTTCATGCTTGCCTTCACACAGTAACTGGAATTTAAAACCAAAATTTAAAAATATATCTATTATACTCCAAAATGCATATTTTCCCCCTACTCCATGATTTCTTATCCAATAAATGTCACTTTTATTCATTTAGGAAATATTAGAATGAACTAGCAATAAGACCTACAAAAAGTTTCATTTCTGCCACCAATTATAAGCACGTCAGAGCAATAGCACCTAAATCATATATCAATCTTATGAGATATTACATTTTAGTGAAAGAAAAATTGACTTTGAGACCAACCCATCTGATTTCATACCCAGGATACACAGTGACTAGATTTGTCTTTTTATGTAAATTATTTAAATTATCTGAGTCTTGATTTTCTCTTTTGGACAGTGGGGATTCTAAAAGCCTTATTATAAATTTATTGTGAAAATTGTGGTAGTAATTGGTCAAGAAGGCAGGTTAAATTGATGTTTCTACTTTACCTCCTATCTAAAATCTCATCAAATAGCTGAACAAAAATAATTTTTTTAATAAAGAAACAGTAGTGTATGTTTGTGGGGTAGGGGAGTACCATTAGAAAACCATGAGTTTTGGGGGAATTCCTAAAAATTAGACAGTAAAATGCATTAGTTATACAGATAAATAAGACTAGAGAATGTAACTTCACCAAAACCAAAAAAACAACTGGGAGGAAGTTGCTGTATGAGAGATCATGAATTCAGAGGCAATGGGTAAAAGACAAAAAAGGGCATACTGGAGGAAAGAGGGATTGTACTTAATGCTAGGGAAAAATAAATACATCTCTGAAAGTTATTTCAGAATGAAATCTGGTAAAATGCAAAAACTGAATCTAAGAAAAAATAAGAAATATTTTAAACATACTGTTGGACAAATCAACTTATAAAACATATTTAGAAGTAATTCTGAGGCATAATAAAAAATTCAATATTATGTATAGACTGGTGGTAGCTCATGAACTGGAGAAAAAAGCACATTCTGGATGACCCAGTAATGGGAAAATAAAATAGTTTGTTCTTGAAATTTTCAGGCCCCTTCAATGCATATCCATCTCCTGCTCTTGCCTGTACTGAAGCTATTTTGTAAGTATAAACTATGAGTTCTTTTAGCAACTGAATACTTAAAGAAACTAACAAGGAGATATCATAATGTGTTCACTTTTTCTTGAGTACCAACTTATACATGTTATGTATATATAATCTTAAGACCTGCTGAAAGCAGGTGCAAGTCATAAATTCTTAAGCATTGCTAACTCCAAAAAACTCACAAAACCATAGTTACAAAACATCATTGATCTCCAGTTAGTATATTCTATAACTTTGCCAAGAGTCATTATCAAGCTTCAGATACCCTTGAGAGAATCATGTAGTCAATCCTAGTTGACTAAGACTTATCAATCATATATACATATTATCTCCAAAATCCTGTGAATTAATCAAAATTTCATTGGCATATTATATCCAAATATAACTCTGTAAATTCTGAAGAGCAGAAATTATACAAATGATATTCTTTGATCATATTAAAATAGAATCAGAAAAAAATAGCCATTTTCAGATTGAGAAAAAATTCTACCCCTCTTATCTATGTACTTATCAAATAGAACTGCTGAGGTTTATTATGTTTTAAGAAATACACAATTTACATTGTGAAATTAGAATGATTACTTTAACAGGGCATCACAAAAACATCTGAGAAACTTTGATGCCCATTCATGGTTATAACTATTAAAAAATAACATTAGAAAGAAATTACTAAAATATCTTAAAGAATATCTACTAGATGTTTATAGAAATGTCATTCTTATTGTAAAACTCAAGCATTAAAATCAGGAAAGTTAAAAAATGCTGCTGTCACAGCTAGTTCATTGACCATAGAAGCTATGGTCAAGACAATCAGAGAAGTAAAGAAAATAAGCAATATATTGATCAGGAAGAAACAAAGATAACCAAATTTATGGACTATTCAATCACATATATCAGTGAAATATCTCACAGTACATGATAAACATAATAAAAACTAATAATGCTAGAAGTCTGTATAGTAGTTAAGAAGTTCCAGGGTTTTCTAAGTTTCTAGACATATTAAAATACATATTCTTTATAACAAATCAAGGAGGTTGTTTCTATTATTATCCCATGTATAACAGATTAGAAACTTGGGTGCACACTGGCTTCATGACACCAATTATGAGTGGTGAGGAAGGATTTGAACTCAGTCAATCTGGCTGCAGAGTCTATATAATATGAGTTTTCAATGCACTAGAAATATCCCAATAAAAAATACACTCTTATAACGTTCCAGCAAAGGAAATCATTAAATACTTGAGAGTAAATCTATCAAGAAAAATGCATGACCCACTGAAAAATATGCAGGAATAGCCAAGAAGATTTTGAGACAGAAGAAAATAATAAATGATGTGTCACGCTAGCCAATGCAATTATACAAACAAAGCTCTATCAATTAAATCCAAGGAAACAATATGTAATGGTATAGAAATAAACAAATAGAACAAAGAAACAATGTAAACTTCAGAAATGTAATCACATATGTAATATAATTTTGATAAATGTGGCATTATGTATCAAAAAAAGCATATATTTATTAATTTTGGGATAATAAGTTCTCTATTTCTGGAGATAGACATTCACACTTTTTTCTCATACTTTACAGAGACAAATCAGTTACACATGAACTACACATCAAGAAATAATAAATATAAACAAATTAGAAGAAAATTAAAAAAAAAAAAACTGTAACAAATCTGTGGTGAGAAGGCTTTCCTAAACAAAAGATGAAATTCAGCAGCCATAAAATTAAAGGCTAACATATTAAATTATTATTTTTTTTAAATTTATAATGGAACATACCAGTAACAAAGGTGGAAAATGAAAACAAAGTATGAGGGAAAAAATGCAAAGTATATGATAAACAAACTAATATAGAAAATAATGAATAGAGTAAAAAAAGAAAGTTACAAACAAAGAATTTACATAAGGAAAATCCAAATAGCCAATTAGATGTAAAAAAAAAAAATTTACCTTCTCTAATAAGAAAATAATATTGAATATTATTATGTACCCATCTGCATTAGTTTTTTATTGCTTTCATAATAAATTACCAAAAACTCAGTGGCTTAACACAACACAAATTTATTATCTTATAGTTCTAGTGTTCAGAAGGGTGACACAGTTTCCACTGGGCTAAAATTAAGTTTGTCATCAGGGCTGTGTTTCTTTTGAGAGGGTATAGGGAAGAATCCATTTTCTCACCTTTTCCAGATTCTAGAGGCTCCTGCTATGCTCCTATGATTCTACTTATGTTATTTAAGGTTGCCTATCATCTGAAGTCCCAGTAGGAGGGGTGTTTTGGGACATGTGGTCATATTGATGTATATCTCAGTGTTCTACAACTGTATATAAAATTGTCTCAAAATATAAGAATGTTCTATTATTTAAGATATTAATTATTTTGGAATTTAAATTCATTTCATCATATATGAAAAATACCTAAATGTATTTTCTCTTTTTTTGTGTGTGACTGATTTTTTCTCTAACTTGTTTCTGATATTTTTGTTAAAAAGATCATCTTACAATTTTCTTATATTCTATCTCTAACCCTGCTACCCATAGAATTAAGTTCTGTGTTAAAACAATATTAGGACTCAATATAATTTGACAACAACTATAGAATATTAAAAGTGGAATCAGTCTTAGATATTGCTAGCCCAATTTACTCATTGGGGAGCTATTGGCACTTTCTTTGTGACAATCTTTTGTTGTTCAGCAATTTTCCATATAAAGTGGTTTGTATAACACACTCTTGAATTTCCTTCATCAAGACAGCCAAATCACCTCCAGACATTTCAAAATTTATCTTTTGAAATTGATAGTTGGGGAGACTCAGGCTAAGGGAAGTGAAGAAACTAGCCAAAATCAAATTTATGTTGAGCACAGAGGGCAGGTGAAAAATATTTCTTGATTCCTTCTCATTTCCTTTTCTTTTATTCTATTTCATAGACTTATTTTTAAAATATTACCTTTACATAGTCAAGTAAACTTTCTGTTTTCAATATAATTGAGTGCACAACTCAACCTTCCATTAGCTTTTTGATCTCTTCATTGTTAATATATTTTAACGTTTTATCACATATATAATTTTAAAAATCAGTCATAATGGAGAAAATCAACTTTCACTCTATCCTGCTTTAACAATAACTCTTACTAATAAAGAAAGATATGTATTGGTGAATCTACTTAATTATGACATTGAAGTAAAAATTTAATATAAACTAGTGTGGGTTGTTTGTTATTTGCTAGAAAATTTAACATGAAATTTACCCTCTACCAATAAAAAATTTATCATCTAAAAGAAGAAATAAAGTTGTTTTGCAGTGACACAAAAGAATATATACACTAAAATTTGAGCCAGCAAATGTGTCTTGCCAACATTATAGCAAACTTCAAGATTTTTTTAGATTTAAGTGAGTGACAAGATATATATCACATAAAGAATAAAATAAAAAATCTAAAATATTTGTATTATATAAATACCTGAAAAATATTAATAGTCATCCCAATCATTAATTGACTCAAGGGACATGCTGAACATCTATAACATACATGAGAAACCTAAGTTCTTCTGGGTAAGTAATTTGTAGATATGTCCAAGAAAAAAAGCTTGATGGGAAGCTGAAAGAATACAAATTAGTGGTGTAAAGCAAAACACAAGACAACCAGTGACCTGGAGAGAGGCACATAGAAATTTGATTGTATCAACCTGTGAAAGACACAGTTCCTTCTACAGGTGACATCAGAAAGTAATCCATAATCCTTTACTTTAGTTGAAATGTAGAGGCCAGCAAATGCATGGAAATCTCTAGAAACAGTGAGAATAACACAGAAGGAAAGCCACTCAATAGAAATCCTTGTGACAAACTAGTAATGAAACAAAGGGGCCACAGTTGCTGGTTAGATAGTGTTAACTAATTGTCCATATCTGTATATATCCTAATATCAGTGTAATATTTTATTTCCTACTCATTAAATTTATTAATATAATTTTTGTAAGAGTGCTTGTCTAGTATTTCAGCTATTGCTGGCAAACACTGGATGAGAGGAAATATGCCTCCTGGCAAAAGTCCATGAGATTAATTATCCAAAGAAATTTATGCCACAAATATAACTAATTGAAGTGTTATCAACATAGATGAAAAAAAAATGCTCTTAATTGAATTTTGTACAATTTTCACTCAAAAGACACTAAAGGTTGTGTTTGAGCTGGGTTGTCTTAAGCAGATGTTTCATTTAAGGTTGGAAAAGAATATAAACCAAGGAGGTCAGCAGAAAGGGTTACAGAGTCCCAAACAAATGATGACCCATAAAAGTTCCTAAAGCTTACCCTCTACTGAGAGCCTCCCTTCACCCAGCCCCAACAGAAACACTCTCCTGTTTTTGAGGTCCCAGTGAAAATAATAAAAATCATAATTCCTTCGCCTATAGCAGTGGCTCCACTAGCCATGCCCGAGAAACTTTCTATGTTTCATGAGTCCCTATTTATAGCAGACCAGGAAACCCAACGAATGCTGGCTACTAGGTCATTACAGAATTCTAAATTATTTTATGGTATACTGAAAATGTTGTCTTAATGTATTTTCTCTTTTTTCATGTGACTAATCTTTTCATTGTGAAGATCATTTTGCAGTTCTTTGGTTGTGTTTCATCTCTAACCCTGCACTAAATTCAGTGTCGGAACTATCTTAGGTATCAGTATAATTTAATAACAACAATTACAGAATATGAATGTGGGAATCAGTTTTAGATATTGTTATTCCAAATATTATGTATATGTTACTGTTCTATCACATCATATAACAAGTTTCATCTTAGGCTCTCTCTCTCTACCTCTCTCTCTCTACCTCTTCTACCTCTCTCTCTCTATCTCTCCAGAAGTTAGTCATAAACAGTGATGATCTCGTTTTTATCCTTAGTTGTGGCAATGACAGTTTCATTTTCTCATTTATTTATCCCAGTTTCCTACTCATGGATGATGAGAAAATGCAGCATGGAGGAGAAAAATAAATCTATCAAATGTCTATTATAGACCAGATACTGTATTTGTCAATTTACAAACACAATCTGACTTAATTCACTAGATAATCTTGCAAGGTAATATTTTTTTCTCTATCCGAGACTTAAATAAAAATTAAGTTCTATAAATGAAGCCAAAACCATGAGACACAAAGTCTGACCTTGCTTGTTCATTTTTACTGTATCTGTTAAACATATTTTATACCAAACTTGTGTTAAGAGTATATCTGCTACAGAAAGATAACTAAAGATCCATACTTTTATTTTTCAGGATCTCAAAGATTAGGAGCCATCTATAATGCTTGTTCCAGATTAGCATTACATCTTCATGGGTATAAAATCTGTTAATAGCAATTCGAGACACAGAAAGTCAAATATTCATTTATTTATATTTATTCAATTTAAAACTATTTATGGAACCTTACTCCAAGACAGGCGCTATATGCTCAGAATTTAATTTAGAACTTGACGGTTTTAAGGCCTGAAGGTTTGTGCTCCCTCCCAAATTCATATGTTGAAACTCTAATCCCAAATGTAATAATATTTGTAGGTGAGGTTTTAGGGAGGTAATTAGGGTTAGATTAGGTCATGTGGGTGGAGCCCCATGATGAGATTAGTTCCTTTAAAAGGGAAGGACAAGAAAGGGATGTCTCTCAGCCACATGAGGAAGCAGTAAGATTACTGTGTGCTAACCAGGAAGAATGCTCACATGGAAACCAAATATGCTAACATCTTGGACTTGCCAGCCTCTAGACTGTGAGAAATTTCTGTCATCTAAACCACGTAACCTATGATATCTTGTTATAGCAGCCCATATGAAGACAGACACTGTCCCTGCCCTTGTGGAATTTTTCTGTTAAGGTCTGAGAATTGTAGAAACCTGTGAGTCCTTTCTAATAGTTATGTCAATTTATGTTATAAAATGCTTTCAGAACACTATGTATCTGTGTAAAATAGATATTGTGATTTCAAACCTCCAAAAGCATGTTGAGCCTCATGTGTAACAGATTTTAGTAGCATGTGGAAGCATTGGGATGAAAACCTGTGTTTGACTCTAGAGCCAATGCTCCATTCACTATACTACAACAAACTCTTTTCTTTTTTATGGAAATAACTCTGCAGTCCACATTAAGCAATATATTAGATATTACAAGAAGTTATTTCCATCGATAAATTTTGGTCCTAAAAAAATGTTCTATTATAATCCAAAACCCAATAGCAGAATGCTAGGACTGGAAAGGATCCCAGAGCTTATTACAGTCTAAATTACTCATTTTACAGATGAAGAAATAGGAATAAAAACTAGGGAAATTATGTGAATTATAGTTGGTCAGTGAAAGAATCATTGACTTCCTAATTGCTGTTCAGTCTTTCTAGTGTCTTATGAAGACTTTTTTTCTAGCATCAGTGTTCCTGCTATTATATATTGCCTTTGCTGTGTTTAACAGGGTTGTATGAGTGACTTTTTTTTTATTCTAATAATCCAGATCCATTTGCCTGGCTGAAAAATTTTGTTCTAATCTTTTCTTTTATTCATCAAAATGACAAAGAAACCACATACTGAACTGTAACATATCCTAAAATGTTGTTGCTCACATTTATATTCTCTTATTCCAGGAGGAAATAAACACTATTAAATTATAACAAATTTTTTGTAATGTATTCCACAGCTTTATGATGGCCTGAAATGTGAGCTTCGTGTTAGGCATCTCCAAATACACTCACATCATTTCCTTCTCTCTGACTATTTAGACAGTTGGTAAATGTTTCTGCTCATCCTTAAATACTATGTGGTCTGGGTTTTTTAGCACTATTTCTATCAAAATCTCCAAGAACACAATACTTACCATTTTTTAAACACAAGATTTGAAAGCTACTGAAGTATGTTGGATGGCCTTGCTTTATCATAATCATAATTTGGTATACTGCATATTAAGTATATATACATATATGTCGTCATTCCCCCTTTTCATATTTTTATGGCCACTGATAAATATTTCAGAAGTACTACTGTTCTCATTCATTTTTATTATACTGGTTAAGGAAAGTACTTATATTTTTGTCAACATAGAAAAGCCATGATCTCAATTTCACTGTAGTGGCCAAAATGAATAGCTATTCTTAAATAAGATCTTCAAAGACAGATGTTATATATTCAAATTACAGCATCATCACTTATAATTACTTGTCTTTAGGCAAGTAACTTAGCTTTTCTCTGCCTCGGTTTTATCATCTGAAAAAAATGGAGCCAGTATTACTCCTTAGAATTAAATGAGATAACCTGTATAATATTTTTGGCTCCACACCTAGTATGCAGCAAGCATTCTATATACATTAACTATAACAATGATGACAAAAGTGAGGATTATGATTTCATTGCTCAGATTCCCAATGTTCAAGTCAATGACCAAGTTACCTACAATAGGTTCTACGGAACATATTAAGTGTCCTGTGGCAAGGAACTTCAGCAGTTTCTGATGACCATGTAAGATTACCAGCTATGAGCACATTATGTTAACCAAAACCAGTATTACCAATAGAAGGCCCAAAGAAACAAAAACTAATGTTTCTTGAAAGAGTTACCATAGGTATGGATTTGTGATAGAGAATGTCAGCCTTTTATAAAATTATACAAATCCACTCTTTTCTGAAAGGCAGGCCAAACAGGGACTAAGCCCAGGAGGAGAGCTTAGTCCATGGCAGAAAGAATACTGTATTGAGTCCAAGCTAAAAAGTAGAGGTTGGGGTAAACAGCTAAAATAATAGTGTGTATAGCAAATTGCATGGCAGTGACTATAGAACTGTGTAGGCTGAAGAATCACTTGATAGTAGAGTGAAAAACAATATAGAAGCAACAATAAGGGGTGATCTGGCTCAGTACTGGAGTACTGAAGGATTCTCTACTTAATGTTTTAAAGGGGCCAAGGTAGGAATAACATGAGATGAAACAGAGTAGGAATTGTGAGCTGAGGTCTATATAAATTCATTGATTTACCTAAGGCCACAGAGCTCATTTTTTGCTGATCTGGTTTTAAAACCCATATTTGATCACTCACAATACTAAACTGATTCTACTAGGGCACATGAGAAATGCTATACCAGACTAACTTACCTAAGATCAAAAGTACTTTCATAAACATACAGGCATTTACTACTAACACGATCGCCATATATCTGATATCCTAGATTCTTTCAACAAATTGTTCCAGTTAGATTTTTTTTTAAAAATTACCTGTCTCAATGAAATTTAAAACAAAAGACACTAATATATGTACCTACTGCTTGTCTTTTAGGAGTATACATATACTTGAATAATTCTTTGGACTCCTGCACCTTTCTAGATCATCACTTTAAACTTTAAACTGTCCTTTGTCTATAAATGTATACAGTTGTCATGTTAACACCTACCGCATAACCCATTATGAGTCAGAACACATCAAGCTTCTGCTCTAGGCCGCACAGTGGCTTCTCAACTCACTCTGGGTAAAAACCAATGTCCTTAGAAGGACTCCCATCCCCTCCCTGGGCAGACCAATCTGGTCTCCTCACCATCCCTTTCTAAATTAATGTTGTTTCAACCACTCTGATCCTCTTAATCCTTCTGGCTTTCCAGGCCTCCTACTTGTTCTTTCCACTGCTTGTCAAGCTCTTCCTGCCCCACATATTCACATGCATGACTTTCTCACTTCCTGTAGGTCTTTACTCAGAGGTCACTTTCTCAACAAGGCCTTTGTTAGACCCTTGAATAAACATTTCAATGCACCCAACTCTTCCTATAACCTCTCCCTGCCTGATGTATTTTTCTCATACTTACCCACATCTAATGTGATATATTTAAAATACATATGTATGTATATATATGTATATATTTATACATATATATATGTATGTGTGTGTGTGTGTACCTATTCAAAATATGTATAAAAATCATGAGAGTGGGGTTTTCTTTTTCAGTTTTGTTCAATGCTAGATACTTGATGACCAGAACATTACCTAAATTTAATGAGTAAATAAAATAACATATGAAAAACAAACAAACTAATACTTGAATGAATTCTGGTCCCTTTACAATTAAATGTAAAGTTGTGCAATTTCCCTGAAAGAGAAGGGCATAAAATAACTTTTGAACTGTACAACAGAAGGTTTAAAAACCTCTCTGACAATTAATCCTTCATACTGGCCTTTTATACTCAGCCAAATTAATTTCTATCACTATCAGCACAAAAATTTCTATTGCACAAAATGCTCTATTTGGTGGCTTTTAGAAGGATTTCCACATTATTTATATTCATCCCATCATTTCCACTTTTGAAAGTCCACTCTTCCTCCTCTTCTCTCTTCCAAACCCTGCCTCCCTTAAGTCCAGCACAAGTGCCTTCTTTTCTAGAAATAACTCCTGTACTCCAGACCAAATGTATTCTCTTCATTCTGGGCCACTTAGTAGCTAAACCATTCACTAGATCATCTGACTTTATTCATTGGAGATATTTCTTATAGCACTGCCTTTTCCTGGATTATAACATTTTGTTTATAGTTTAAATTAATGTTATTTATTCCTTCTCTTAGTTATGAGTTTGCTTAAGTCTCATTGATGCTTTATAGTAGTTTGAAAAGCTTTCATGCCTAACATTGTGTCTTATATATGATACACAATCAGGAAATATCTTTTGATAGATTTATTCTCATGGCAGCTGTAGCAATGCAGTGCCTTTGGTTTAAAAGAGCATTTAAACACAACAGGATAGCTCAATTGGTGGAAAGTCATACTGGAGTAATCAAAATTTATAGTTCCTGCCAACAAACCTATCTCTGAAAAATAATTATCGAGTTTACACTCAATCCCACTAGAGTATTCCTAAAGGATAAGTGAGTAGGCATCCTCTGACAGTGTCACAGAATAAACTGAGAAGCTTTACCATTAAGTCACAAAAGCAAACTTTTATTTTTTCCCAATTTATGTAGCTATACTAAATCTAATTCCAATGTTTCGTGAATAGGAGGAGCCAAATTAAATTATTGAGCAGAATCTACTCTATTGCTTGTGCATCAGCCTTTTAAAAGGATATTTGAGTCCAGGCAGGAAGGTATACATGCAATTCTTTAGAACAGTAAATGTAAAAAGCTCACCAATAAGACCATGTGAGTACAATTGGGTACTCACTCTCCTGAGCTGTTTATCTTGGTTTTACAGCTTGCTTGTCATTTTGAAAGCCATTTTTTCTTTTAAAATCTCATCTGTTTTGAAGACAGTAAAGCTATATTCTAATATGGCAACAATTGCTGTAAATTTTGTTATTTACTGAAATCATACTATTGTGTCTATTGTTTTTACTTTATTTTCAAGAATAAATTGCTTGAAGTGTGGGTTAGTGCATAAATATCCCACTACAAATTAAATGGTTGTCAAAAATGTTTGGGGGAAATTGCATTGAATCATAAACCAAAACACTGCATGATTTATTACTGAGCCTGCTCAAATTTGTAGCAATGCATAGAAAGTTGGAGAGGAGGAGCCCTTTCCCAAGCAGTTCTGTGTGTGTGTGTGTGCGTGTGTGTGTGTGTGTGTGCGCGCGCACATCTTTGTTCCACATACATCTCAGGCCAGCTTGGAAAAGGAGTATTAGAGTTGAAGTTAATAAGTGTTTAAAAGTAAACTAATGTAATCTGAAGGAGAAAAAATTTCCATGGTTGTGAATGTGCTCCAGAGCTTAAGAAAAAAAAAAATTGCCATTAACCTTGTTAGTTTAATTAAGTGATTCCCAATTAAGATACTAACAGAACGTTGGCAGCTAAAGGCATACAAACTAATATTGGCTCAAAGTATATGCTATAATTCCTGCTGCTGCTGATGATGATGATGATGAAGATGATGATGATGCCTCCAGTGGTAGTTTATTACTATGGAGCAATGGATAAAAGGTAGAACATTCTATATATACGTTCAACATTGAAAGGGAAGAAAAGCAGCAAGCACTTATCTTTTGTGAAAGGCCCTGTGGCCATAGGTACAATTGGGAAGGGAAGTGACAAATGATGAAACAGAAGAAGAAAACATGAAAGTAACAGGTCTTCTATTAAAAGACAGTAACAGCATTAAGAAAATTTAAACACAAGTTAAATATCTTACACATCATTCATTACTTGGCTTAGTAAATATTTATGATGTGCCTCTTTGATTAGCCAGTGGAGAAACACTTATTCTTATTTCCTTTTTGCTTCTGTCCCAGCTTGGACTTGGCCAAATTGTTTCCAAGAGTGAAGATATTAAAAAACAAGCCAGACAAATGCAAAAATTATCAGTGTCAAAACAAATTCTAGAGGATTTTTGTCAGTCTGTTCTCAACAGATATTGACTTCACATAAGCCATTGGGTAAATCCTCCAGTGCTTCTTAAGGTAACCCATTTTCATGCACATGTGGACTCAGGTCACTGTCAATGTAATATGGTCTACAGACCCTAAGAGAGCCTGTGCTTAGTGATCTTCCTCAAAATTACGGTTTTGTGGTGCTCTGTTGCAGCATATATCTCTTCTGTAAAGAATTAGTTCTTCTAGGCATTTTGACCCAGAACCTAGATATGTTCCAATATAACTCTGAGATTTAGACAAAACCATTTGTCATTTCTACATTTCCTTCAGGCCTCTCCAAAGCTGGATTTCTGGCGAAGTGGGAGTTTTACATTCATAAACATAACTTTATTTTCTTATTTATGATTGCAAAGTGTACCAATTAATGAAGAAGAACAATTACTTCATCAAATTAAATTAAACACGCCCCTATCAATAAGAGGTATGCGATGATTAGGAGTAATGTCAAGACTCACAACTGAGAGCATGACCCAAAGCAGTGAGCAGGTACTTTAGGTCATTAGAAGCAACTCATGAACTCTGAATCCTGCAGGGATAGAGAGCCACACTGGCAGCAAAGGGGAGAGACCTTGGTGAAGAGGAACTAGAAAGACAAAGATGAATAATCTAGCCACTGGTACTTATCTACTCACCCACATACTTTCATTTGCCAAAGTCTGATCTGAACATGATCCAGATATTTCTATGGTGCTAACCTCATATCTACTCCAACGGTACTGATTGGCCTTAGCATTCTTTGGTAACATAAATGTTCACACCCACATAATATGCTCTTATTATTTCTTGTACATTAGTTTCAACATCTCACTTGCAAGCCTCTTAAGGACAATACTGTGTCTTTTTCTTTATTTTGTATATCTCTCTACCTTCCACAATGAGAGAAATATATATGTATTGTTGTTAAATAAATCTGGATGAATAAAATAAATGAATTAATAAAAAAATGTCCAAGCTTATTTTAATTCATCAAATCTGTTAGTCTCTCCTGGCCTTGCTACTGATAAACACTCTTCTGACAAATCTCTTATGCAGGCAAGGCAACTTTGATACATGTGAAAACTGTACAGTAAATACACAAAGATGTTTTTCTCTTCCACAGATATGGAAAACATTACCAAACCCCATAGTAAACTTCTCCTTGCACCCTAGCCATGGTGTAACCATTCTTTTCAACCTAGCAATACAAATGCTTGTGCTAATTAATCTAATTTGAGCAAACCCATTTCTACCCTGACTTTAGAGGATTCTTCATAAAACAGATACCATCTGAGAAAATCCCCATCTATCTGGAAAGTAATATGTTTATGCATGTAAAAGAATGAGAGGACAGGGCAAGGTAAATCTATCTCCTCTACCCTGCAATTCTTCCTTTATTTTCTGTACCACACATAAACAATGTGGTGAAATTAGTGCCTGCCCCCTTTCACTTACCAACCATATCAAGACAGTTCAATTTCTGACAGTTCCCTATATATATCTTAGCAACCTGTCACCTTTTATTCACTCCTAGTGCCATTTTCTCAGTTCTGATTCCAAAAAGCTCTCTTCTGAATTATTTAAATTATCTCCTATCTTTTTTATACCAGTTAATGCCTTCCTCTAATTTATCTTCTATTTAATTTCCAGAGTGATCTTTCTTAAATGTAAATCTTATTAAATTATCCCTCCATTGAAAATCTACAATGAGTTCTCAAACTTTCAAAATAATATTCACATTATTTCATGTAGAATACAAGACCGTGAAGGATGAGCCTGCTATTTTTAAAATCTATCATCGGTTCTCCATCCATCCCCAATATAATTTTTTAAGGCAATATTCAACTCTGTCTCCCTTCTTTCTGCCTTTGTGAGTGCTATTGCTTCTACCTAAAATACCTTTACCTTCTTCAGCTTATCCATTGGCTCATCAATGTGCTGCAGATTTCTAGCAATTCTGAAAAGCTCTATTAAAAGATTAAACAGAGAGGTGGAAAATATATATATGTATATATATGGTTAGAATCCACATATGGCTGTAAAAATTACTTTCAAGAAGTCAGTTTAAGTTTTTAACCTCTTTTTCATATCAGAGTTCCATTATAAGATTATGTTTAAATAAGGACTTCTTTACATTAAAAAAGAAAAATAAATTGTAATATCACTGAGCTTCCTTGATATCTGTCAGATTTAGATTTCTGATTACCTCATTTGGCCCACTTGTAGAATCAAAAACTGGAACACATTAAATATTTTTGGAGATTTCAAATGTATGTATGTATTGGTGAACTTGGAAAAGTAAGAGAGAAGGATCTATCATTAATTGAAATGTCTTATTTAAGCACATTTTCTAAACTGTGGTTGGACAACATTTCTGTAATTATGTCCATTGTACTGGTACATTTAGAGAATAAATTCTGAACCCCTAGTGGATCCTGGATGAATTTTGAAGGTTTGGTGGCTTGGAATTTTTTTTTTTTAATTCAGCATTTCTGTAGGAAGAGGATTTATAAGTTTAATAGAGTCTCAAAAAATTCAAGATAACAAAAAAGTTTAAGTATTTATCCTTTACAGAAAAATAAGTCAAATTAAATTGTGAGTGAGATAGAAATATATTTCCCTTTAAGAATATAAATTTAATATAACAAAAGTCAAGGAAATGTTACCCACAATAAAACTCTTGAGCACAAATTAATTGTCCCCAACATTTTGCAATTTCTCTCACTACATCCTCTCTAGTCTTGATCTAAAGCAGCATTCTCCAACATTTTTGGCACCAGAGACCAGTGCTTCTATGAGAATCTAATGCCTGCTGATCTGAGGTAAAGCTGAGGTGGTGATGCTAGCAATAAAGAGTGACTGCAAATGCAGATGAAGCTTTGATAGCTTGCCTGCCACTCACCTCCTACCATGCAGCTCCAGACCAGTTGATGGCCCAGGGGTTGGGGACACTTGACCTAAAGGACATGAGTATGTAGTCTATATTCATATAAGTTGGTTCAAGAAGGCTTACGTGGTTAAACACCACCTTAGAGGTCAGAGCCAAGGACTTGCTTGATCACTACTAAGAGCAGATAAGAAAGTATATGAAAAACTATAATAAGAGATGCATTTTTCTGAAATTCCAAAGGTTGGGTAAAATTTCTGTAAATTGATTTCAGACGCTTTTCATTAAATGTATAATCAAACATGGAGTTACTTTTAACTAAGACAGAATTGTCAAAAACAATTGGTTTTATTACGGTGAAGATATTCAAACCATTTATCCATCACCAACAGTTTGTATTGGAACAACCTATATTTCTTCCCTCTAATAACTGAATACTACCTATGGGTCATAGCTGATGAAATCATAGGTGTTTTCTAAGCTTCAAAGGGTCCTTCACATTCCTTTTCCAAGTAATTGGAATGTGAAAACAATAAGAATCAATCAAGCAAATAGTGGTGGGCTCTTGAACTGAATAGTTAGGTAAAATAAAGCAGAGAGGCTTTGAGAAAGGAAATGAGAAAATGAACAGAAGTTCAAATGTATTTCAGTGAAAGAATGTGACAATTACCTTTGTTTCTGCTTTTCATTTCCAAGTATCTTGTGACACTTTGACTACAGGATTACCTGTTGAAATCATTAAATAAGCAAATTTTCACTTGAGTCTTTTTGAATGCATTCAGTTCCTTGCAATCAAAAACATCAGGATACTTCATGCTCTGTACAGCTTTCTAGACTTACATGTAATAAAAAAAGATAAAAACTTGAGATGTCAGAGGTACAAAGTACTGGGGCAATAGCCAGAAAAGGAGGACAGAAATGCTCCCTTAATAAAATACAAAATATATAAAAATTAGTGTATATGTATACACTTAAAAAAATTTGCTTAATTCTGCAATTTTAGGCAGTTGTGAGGTTGTCCTGAGAATATTTTCTACTCCTGTGTGGCCAAACAAATCTTTAATTAATGATACTGTAATTACTACTACTATTATTACTAGTTACTACCAGTTATACTACTAATGCTAACGAAAAACTCCTCTTATCTCACAGCATCTGACAGTGTTCAAATGTTTTCCTCTCAGTTCTTCTTCTGAATCCCTTGGAGAGCCACTGACGTCAGTATATTTTTATTCCCATTAGACTGATGAAGTGACTAAGCCTCACAAAGTTAAATATTCTGACTCCAGACCAACTCTGCTCTTTCTATTACATCACAGAAACACTTCTATACAACTTCTCATCTGAAGTAAACTCTAAATTCAAAAATAACAAATCCATTCTGAATATTTACTGTCTTTAGCCCAAAGAGGCTCAGAGAAAAGGATATAGATGAAATCAGCAAAATCCATTAATTTCTGGTCTCAAAACCCAGACTTCAGTGCTGTGGGGAAGGATGGTATAACAAACCATGTGCCTATTATCTATGTCAGCAATGGTTATCAACCATATACTAGCTCTGGGTTTATCACTGTGCTAAGCACTGAATATAAAAAAAAAAATTGGAAAGATGAGCCTGCTTTCAAGGGGTTTTCTATGAGTGAACAATGAAAAATCATGTGTAAGCCAAATGGATTGGCAGGACTCTGGATATGAAAGAAATTTCTATGGGCTCAGAGAGCCAACAAAGGGTACAACAAAGATATAGGATGAAATACAACATGAAATAGATTACATGGTATGTTTAGGTAGAAACGATTTTGTTCTCTATCAGGAATTTCTGACTGAATTTGAATAGTAATATTTTAGAAATGAATTTAAGTAGAATACGGTTGGGAAAGAAGAATTAATGAAAAGAAGATCAGTCAGCGAATAATTACCAAGAATAAGTGAAGCAGATAATTTAAGTCTGTTTTGAAAAGAATGAGATTGAACCGAATAAATAGTGAAAAGCACTAAAATCATAGAATTTAAGATTACACTTTAGATTTCATGATATTTAAGCACAGTAATTCTATAGACAGAAATAGTAGCCTATATCACTGAGTATGACAGAATTTAGAATTGAATTCTTAGAGATTATGTCACCCATTTTCCTCATTTTACAAATCTAAAAACTGAAACCCTAAACTGTTAAATTATTTACACAATATGGCAGAGCTTACCAACCAATTTGGGACTAGAACTCAGTTACAGTGACTCTCCTTCTCTTTAATCCTCCTTTTAAAATCTTTGTTGATCTGTATACATCTGTGGCTTATTACAAAAATGTATTTGAAAGTCATTATATTATGTAAAAGTCAAATAGCATTATTATGCCTTTCTTTGAACTATCCACTGAATGAGTCCACTTATCCAATCATCATTGTAATAGAGCTTCTGTCACCAAATAGATATTGTGTAGTGAACAATTTTTTATTTTTTAAAAACATTTTGCTTACTGAGAAGTCATTTTTTTTCTTAAAAGATGCCCAGTGAAATTTGAATACATGGGTTTTCTTGACATTATAATATATGATGCAAATAATAGTGTTATTTAAAAATAAATAAAACATGTAGAATACCAGATTTCAAATCTAGAATTTTAGAGCCTTGACACTATGAGGAAATACAACTTCATATGTATCTTTCACTCCAAATAGGTAGATACTGAGGGCTTCAGAGATAGAGCTTATGATATGACATTATGAGGCTATTAAGAGGTTAACACAATAAGGGGAATTTCAGTGCTTAATGTGGCAAGATTAAGAACACTACTGTAATATTTCTCATTGTATCATGAAGAGTTGTACAACCCACCTATGACTGATGCCTAAGGCAGTCTCTGAGAGAAACATCTCATCAGACTAACACTTTTCTGTTGGGGTCACCATGTAAACAGTTAATGAAGCAGAAACTCTCTAGGGATTCATTGAATAAGCATATTTAGATGAGTTCTATAGAAATGTTCAATCAGTGGTAGGGGAATTATTTCAATGAAGCTTTAAGGAAAATTGTGGACATGAAACCTTCCCTGAATTCAATGGGGTGTTCATAATTATTTTCTTATTTTCTGAGCACTTTACCAGTTTGACTATATGCATATATTTTTATTATATGAATTAACAGTTAACCCAGAGGTCACAGAACTATTAACTGACCAGTTCGACTGAATGAAAGAAATTCATGTTGCCTACTTCTTCTAGATTGTCTGGTCGGTTTCAGGGAAGTAGCCTCATTTAATTCTTTCATGAACATGTAATGAACAGTCATTGGTGGGTTACTTTCACCATAACCACAATGATTAGCCTTTCCGTGAATGTTCATTGTGTACCTACACCACTAGGAATGCATTATATCTACATAAATATCTTTATATATTATGCATATATAATGCTCTTATTTAGCATTTAATATGTACCATGCACTATTGTAAATTCTTTATAAACATTAATTCAAATTTAGTAAAATTTGCTTATTAAACACTCTTGAATCCCTTGCCACCAAAATATCCCAGTCCTTGTGAAACATTCATGTTTTCCTTGAGGGTTTCAAAAATTAACCCGATTGTTTTCTTTCTCACCCTATCTACTGCCGTGTTTCGACTTCATATCAACAGACATTTTGATGATCCTTCTGATAAACTAATGTAACTCTTTCTCAACTCCCTCAGATTAGATAATCTTCAACTCTAATTCCAGAAGCATAGTCAAAATTGGATCCTTTCTCAACTGGAATCATTTCCCTTTTGAATTTGAATTAGGAATATTTCCTTAAAAGGCAGCTTTCTCTATTTTCCCCTTCTCTTTTTTGTCTCATGTAGTCTGTAATGTACTCTTTATCACGAACTCTTTTTGCTAACTTTCTCCCCCTTTTTCTTTTTACTAGAGCTGGCTCATTCTGACCTCCACTACCACTACCAATTCTCTGAAGTCCACTGATCATATCTCAGGCAACAAATATCTTAGAATTTTATAATTTTTACTATCACTGGACTGGGTTTCTGAAATAATTTTACTTGGGAATTTGAATATGTAGATAACATAATCACAAATTTAACAAACTACTGTAACTATAAATATCGCTACTTTACTGCTACTTATATCACCGCTGTCAACATTACTATTCACTTTGCTTTTATAGTGTGTTAGCCTCTATACTGACAGTTTTATATATCTTAGCTCATTTAATTTTCAAGAAAACTCCGTTGATATTATAATATCCATTTTACAGATTAAAAAATGTAGGCTTAGAATGCTTAAGTAACCTGCCACAGGTTAGAAATATAGCGATAGCCATACCATAATTTTTAAACTTAAGTCTGGCTACGCTATCCCATGTAGTCTAAAAGTCAGAGGTCAATTGAAGCTATACCTGTCATCAATATGGAAAAGATAATGATAACATTTATTAAGCCATTTCTTCACAGAGCTGAGATTTTCTTAACATTTGTATCAATTGTGTCAAAAACAAATAGATCAGGCAATTGGATGACATTTATTGAAGCATACCTAAAAAAATTGAACAAGTAAAAATACAAACATACAAATATAATAAAATAGTGTGACTCATTCTACACTCTGCTATATGAGGATATCACAAGGAGTCAACTGTCTGCAGCTGAGAAGAGGGTTCTTACTAGAACCCAATCAATCTTGGCACTCTTACCTTGTGCCTCCAGAAGTGTGAGAAAGAAGTTTCTGCTGTGTATAACCAATAAAAACACAAACAAATGTATAAAGTAGTGTGCATTTCTTCATATTATAAAGGAATTCTTTACTTGGCATTGGGATTTGTGAGAAATAATTATTAATTATATTAATTATTATTTAGATAATTATTAATAATAATTATTAAAATTCTTTTGATTTATAGCTTATTATAAAACCTATAAAGAAGTTGTTGATAAACAAAGTAAAAGAAAATGCAGGGTTAAAAAATAATTCTTAAATCTTATGGTTCACCATTAATCAGTCAGACTAGATATTTTAAGATACATATGAAGTATAGGTCATAAAACAAAGGGTCAGCCCCTACCTTTGAGTAGTATATGCCTTAGTTGGGTAGAACATGTAAGCATGCTAATGTACACACATATACATACACCACAGATACCTTGAAGATATATACAAAACAGGTTATAAATTGAGGTATCAGGATATCAAGGTGACTGGTAAAGCAAGACAAGCATTCATTTTTTTAACATAGTGTTTCTCAAACTTTTTTTTTTTTTATTCTTCCCACCCCGTCCTAACAAGTCTTTTTATACTTTTTTTCTTAATAGTCTTTCCATCATGAAATCTTAATACCAGATATGTGGTTCAGTGGACAATATGGAGGACCACAAACCACTGAAATATCTAAAACTTTTTCACTCCTCAAGGGTAAATTTTACCCTTTTGGAAGGTGATATGTGCCTGTTAAAATGCTTTAGCATTATAAAAATACTTGTCAAAATTGATTGCTAAAAGTTGTATATCAAGCTGTTTTATAATCACGTAATTCTGTTTTATCACCAACTGAAAATGTTTTATGCTTTGACATTTTTTTGTGTGTGATTTTAGTAGAGTCCATTAATTCATACACTTCATGTCCTTTATTAAAACTCTTTGACCTGGTAACAATAGACACTAGAAAGTGCCTATCAAGTCAACTACTAAAAGCTCAAGTAGATTAAAAATATTTTTAAAAATCCCTTTACTGTTACTGCCAGCCTGGGTGTTGAATCAAATTTCTAAAATACCAGAAATTACCACTGTCTCCTACTGAGTGCAAATCACAATTTGAACAACTAGCAAAATGAATTGATTGCATTTATCTAACTATAATTTTTATCAATCCAGAAGTATAATGAACATTAAAGTAACCTCTACATAATGAGAAAAAACAAGGCATAAAATTCAAACTCAATATTCTGTAAATGTGTCCCAGCTAGAGCCCTCGATTGTCTCCAGACTTTGTAACACAATCAGGTCTGGGAAAATACCATGAAAATGTTTTCTTTCAATCACTTGTAATTGGTATTCTTAAAGTGAAGGGAAGAAAATAAAGGGGATGAGATCTTTCGATTTGCTGCTTTTGTTTGGAATTGCTCCAAATCACAAGTAACTACAGGGCAAATTGACATCTTTTCGGTTGAGTTGTAACCTTTCCTCCTCCATTTCTTTCCAAGGTTTGTAAACAAACAGATCTGAGCCAGGACATTCAAAAGTTGGTCTCACACCAAACTTCTCAACTTGGCATTTAGGCTACACATAATCTGGCCTCACTTTTACACTTTGCAACAGTATTTATTTTTCATTCCCAATGTAAACCTTTAACTGTTTTCTCTAGGTTTCTTTCCCATTACCCTCTGAATGATCCATACTAATTTCCACCTCTGCTTCTCATTTCCTGGCTTTTTTTTTTTTTTTGGTTGGCATCACCTTTCCTTTCTGCCTGTGGGCGGCATACTCATCCATCAAAATCCTTTACTAAGTTGGTCTCAGAAATCTCATACATTGATACATCTTTTCCCTACCTGATAGCACTTGTTTTTTCTCAACTGCTCCATCCATCATGTTTTCGATGTGGCAGAAATATACTCAATCAGAAAATGTTTAGTAAGTGCTTACTGTATGCCACATACTATTTCTAGGCATCAGGAATAGACTAGGAAACAAAACAGAGAAAAATTCCTACCCTAGTAGGAATTAGTGGGGAGAAAAGAACAATAAAATCTAATAGATAAAATAGCATATGTGAAAATAAAATTAAAATACAATATTTGAAATAAAAGGTCAGCACACTTTTTCTGTAAAGGGCCAGACGGTACGACTATACAATTTTGCCCTTGGAGTATGAAAACAATGAAGACAATATGTAAACAAAAATAAGTGTGGCACTGTTCCAATAAACCTTGACGCATGAACAATAACATTTGAGTTTAATGAAATTTTCCCATATTATGAAATAGTCTACTTTTGATTTAAAAAAAAAAACATTTAAAAGTGTAAAAACTTTTCTCAGCCCATGGATCATACAAAAGCAGGAAGTGGTCAGGATTTGAACTACAGGCATAGTTGCTGAACCTTGATTTACATAATGGCAAGTAATAGAGAGAAAACTAAATCAGAAAAGTGGATCTGGGAGTGTTTTCAGGATAAAGTCAGACTTCAGTTTTATAAAAAGTGGTTTAGATAAGGACCCACTGAAAGGTGACATTTGAATAAATAGTCAAAGGAAAAATACAAATTCCCTTGAAAATGAGAAATTTAAGAAATACAATACTTCTTTATTTTTTTTTTATCAATCTTGGTCTCCATATCATTCATTATTCCCACAGGTTTTTCATCTAGGATCCACAGATACAACCCCTCACCCACAAGAGAAGCCTGTGAATATATAAGAGAATTTCATGGAATTGTGGTTTTATTTTTAATCCTATATATTTTATTTATGCATTTAAAAATGATTCCCTGAAAAGAGCTCTATAGCTTCACCAGACTGACAAAGGGATCCATGGAAAAAAACTCTTTGAAGATTATTAAGGGTCTTGTCCCAAGAGACTAGATGAAAAGTTAGAATTGGAATTTAGACCTCGGAATTATTACTGCCTCTAATTACCTGGGAGACCTTACAATATCTCCTGCATAATAGTCCCTTTATATATACTTACACAAATATACTCTAGAGACACAAATCACTACCTAGAATTTGTCTAGAACCTTTCTGCTTTGCTGACTCCAAACCAACATAACCCTCCCCACCTTGACTTCTTACCTCCTCTCACTGGCTTTTAGCAATATCTACATTTGGCTCAATAACTCCCTTTCATAATTATTCTCAAATCCTCTCCCCTCATCTTCTCCCAGCACTGACAACCCACCACACATTATTGGTCTGGATTTATCATAGTCACTGAAAATATATTATTATCTGACCATGTCTAGCATATGGTATATACTAAACATGGCATTATAATTCCAATTGCATTATCTTATTTTGTACTACCAACAGCCTATGATATAGCTAAGCTTTTACTCTTATTGAGAATTTACAGGTAAGTAAACTGAGGCACAGAAAGATTAAATCACTTTAACCCAGGTAATTTGACTAAAGAGTCTATGTGATTAATGAACACTCATGATTACATCCAAAGTATATAGTTATTCAATAGTTATAAGAAATAAATACATCTTGTTAAATCAAATACAGAAAATACCAAAAAGATAACACATCATGATCAAGTGAGATATATTCCAGAAATGAAGGGTTTGTCTAATATTTGAAAATCAACAAGGTAGATAACAATACTGGCACACACGCAAAAAAATATGATTATCTCAAGTAATACAGAAAAAGCATTTGACATCCATCCCTGGTAAAAACTCTAAGTGAACTAATAATAAAAGGGAACTTGCTCAACCTGATAAAGGACATCCATGGAAACCTACAACTAACTTTATACTTAGTGGTAAAATTCTGAATGTTTTACTCAATAGTCAGAAATAAGATAGGAAAGCTTGCTCTCACCAGTTCAATTCAGTATTTTACTTGAGGCTCTAGCCAGTGTAATCAGGTAATGAAAATAAATGAAATGCTTCTATATTGTAAAGGAAGAAGTTTAATTGTCTTTATTTTTAAATTATGTGATCTCCTATATAGAAAATCTAGGGAAATCTACCAAAAAAAAAAAAAAAAACCTACTACAACTAATAACTGGCATTAATGTTCATAATTATTACCTAAGAGAAGAGGAAACACATATCTGTACAAGTTTTGAACTCAAATATTCATAGAAGCTTTATTTGCAATAGCTTAAAATTGGAAACAACCTAAATACTCACCAGCAGAGGAAAAGATAAACAAATTGCATTATATAGGTACAATGGAATACTATTCAGTAATAACAAGAAACAAACTATTGCTCTGCACAACATGAATAAATCTCAAAAAGTCACCCCTCCAAAAAAAATACATGTCATATGATGTTATTTATATAAAAGTCTAGAAAGAATAAACATCTATAGTGACAGATAGCATCGTATGGCTGTTGGGGGACCAGGGCTGGGATAAACAAGAGGCAATGTTTACAAAGGGGCATAAGAAAGCTTTGACAAGTGTTCATTATCTCGATTGTTGTATCATTTCACAAATGTACACACATGCCAAAACCGATGAAATTGTACATTTTAAATGTATGAAGTTTACTGTATGTATATTAAATGTCAATGAGGCTATTAAAATTATATTGATATCTATATTTATATCTCTCATTATCAAATAAAATTAATGTTATCATCAGAGCTCATGACTTGCCATACTGTATGTAACATCTAGTTCTGTAGTATACCTACACGGTTATTGCTTAAAAATTCTCTGAATAAAATGTATAAACTCAAAAGGAAGTTCACTATTATACCCGTATATGCCCAAACCATACAAATTATCCTTCTACCCTGATGTCAACAATATAATTGCTCAAGTAATCAAAAGTGATATCAAGGTTTATTCTTTAAAGGAGCATTACTTTCACTTAAATGAGCAATGACCATTAGCCATGTCATTAAACCTAACATTCAGAATTAGCTTAAAAGTGGACTGCAACTTGTTTGTAAGGAGGTAGATTTTCCAGAGGCATAGGAGAGGTATATAGTTTGATACTTTTGGGAACTGTAATAACCAAGATACTCAATAAATTCCAGTTTTAAAACACCAAAATGTAACCTGAAGGCCGAAGAAAACTACTATAACTTTCAGAACTATATAACTCACTTCCAGAGATCCATTCCTAAATGATTTGATGCATCCCATGTCACTGGCATAGCCAAGAAAATTGTTTTCACACTTTTCAAGATAGAAAAATTACAGTTTAAAAAGATGTAGAATTTCATTCTTTCTATACATATTTATATCATAAGGAAAAATTTAAATTTCCCTCAGTCATCTATTTTAGAGAAGAATGAATCTGAATTTGATGAAAATTTTCACGATCACCAAAGCCCAAACTTTTAAAACTGGAGGAGGCTTAGATAACAGCTATTTCAATTTTCCATTTTAAAGATAAAAATTGAAACCTTCAATGATATGCAAAATTGATATACTGAGATAACAGCAAAAAGAAACTAAAACTTCATTGTCTCTCCCCAATGACTACAAGCAAAAAGAAAGACAGATCTTGAGATTTAAGAACAAAATTCCCTGTGTCCTGAGTTCTTCAAATCATTACTCAATGAACTAAGCTATCTATTCCTCATATGCACTGTTTTCTACATTCTCCAATACTATAGGCTTCATGCATACTTCATTTGTTAAAAGTTGTCATAAATATTAAATAATTGACAGCTGCATACTTTAACCCATGCCTGAAGCAAACACCAGGTATATTAGGAACAGTATAGTTTTACAAAGAATAGAAAGATAGAGCTAATTAAATCCTGGAGAACTCATCTGCAGAGATTGAGATGCCCTTTGGCATTTGTTAACAGCAGCCTAAAGTGACTAATTATAGTTATACTATTCATGACACTGAAGTGCTTAGGACTAACCTGGTATGATTTTCTGCACCTGTAGTTTTATTAGAAAATGTAAAACGATCAAAAAATTTGACAGGTGTCATTTTACTCAAATGGAGCTAGCTTTCAACAAATCTAAAAAAGAAATGCATTTTCTCCATTAGATCAAATTAAACAATGAGAAGGCTTTCCTTACCCTCTTGTTAGTTGATAAGAAAAAGAACTGTAAGGAATGTCTCCTACTTTGAGGATTGACAAGCTGTTTGGGCAATGATGTCATACCAAAGTATAATACATTATCATTAATTGATGCACACTGTAAAATGGAAACCAATCATATCTAATTTAATTCATAAAATATGTATGGAGCTCTTGTGAGGGGCAGGCCCCTATGCTTGGTTTTATAGATCCAAATTATTTAAAATTCAAAGCCTATAATATTATGATTTAAAATTATACATTTTCATGACAACCTTCTAGAGCTGACTCGATGTCTGCATTAAAAAATATGGTTAATATATAAATGTGGTTTGAAAATTTATTGAAAAGATGTGTTTTGTCCAGAATATTAGTCAACTAAAATGATACCAAATCAAGATTCTCAAATGTTATCCAGACAGTAAGGAACCTAAGAGGTAATCTAATCCCTACCTCTCATTACAAAAAGGAGGAATCTTGAGCTCCAACGACTTATCCATTATCACACATCACTCATAATATTGATGGCAGAGTTAGGGTCAAATTAACTCTCTGCTTTTTGTTTTTCTAGTTTTTAGTTTTTCATTACCCTTTTCATCTGTCTTATTTTTCTTAATCTCCCTAGCACAAACGCATCTTAAATATGGACAATAGATAAATGCCTAAATTATTATATTTTGAGGAAATTGATTGAGTTCTTCAATTAAATTTATAAAATCAGAAATTTAATAATTCCATATGAACATTAATCTGTTTATTCCTAGCAAATTTGTGAGAAGGAATGAAGTAGCATCTTAGTTAAGATCACAGACTTTGAAGTAAATTAGCTTGGACTTGAACCCCATGTTCAATTCTTACTGCTGTTGTGACTTTGGTCAAGGTAGATAACATTTCTGTGCCTCAGTTTCCACATCCTTGAAATGGAGATAATAAGTTATGTTAAAATATACCTGAGAAAGGCAAAGTCTTCACACTTCAATTTTTTTCTGTAGAATTCAATTTTATTCTAATAAAATCTAAATAAGGTCTATAATGTGAGCAGTGCCATGCCAAATTCTTATGATCAATTTTATCAAATCATATTGCCATGTAATAAATAAATAAATATTTTTAATAGAAAAAGTTGTTGATCAAAAAGTTGTTGATCATAAAGCTTATACCTTATAGAAACTTAAGTATTTAGAAAAAGACAAACAGAAAGCTTAGTACATGAAGATAAAAACTAGAAAATACTAGAAATCAGTATAATGTAAATATAGGGCATCAAAATTTGTAGAGTAAAAACAAAGCATTTTTTGGAAATGTTTTATACCCAAAATTTTATATTTGAAAAAAAATAATACCCAAATTTAATCAACTAAATAATCAATACAATATATTTAAAATAATAACTTCATATAAATGAATTAAAAAGAAAGTTATAAAATATGCTATTGAAATGAAAATGAAGAGTCAAGAAAATCAAAAGCAAGTAGTTCTTTGAAAAATCCATTGAAATGGACAAATTATTAACAAAATTTACCAATGAATAAAAGCATAGAAATTATTGATATTAATATGAAAAACAGCTGAATATAAAGATTTCTTTAAAATATAGAATGTTATGAATTTTCAATGAAATAAAACATTTATCAAATACAATACCAAATTTTTCACTAAAAACTTAAAAGAAGTTATAGTCTTATAATCATTAAAGATTTTAAATGTTAGAAAAAATATTAGCATCAATATTTTTAAGATAAAGTAATTTAGAGATGTTTCTATCTCATAATTAATAAATAAATAATCTCAACATTATGCAGACTTCCAGAAAATAGAGTATGCTATGTATCTCATTCTCTCAAGAATTAGAAGCTTGATAAAACAAAATCACCAAAACAACCAGCAGATCTAAATTTGTAATAGTGCACTCTCCCTAGTTAGTCTGCAATGGAAGAAATACAGTTTGGAACAAACATTTCAGAAGGATCCTCCATATGCTTCTCAAATTAGAGCCTGAACATATAGCTTTCACCTCTGAACAATTCAATCTTCTGTCATTGTTGTCCTAAAAATTGCTTCGGCATCCACCAAACTGTTGGGCAGGGGCCATTTTAAAAATCTGCCCTTCACTCTGCATGTTTTGATTTCAGAAATCAGGTAGCTTTTCTTAGAAAATATGCCAAAAATTAATGGCTTAAAACAAACATTTATATTTTTTATGACACTGGGTAGATGGGAATGACTCATTTGGATTGTGTGAATGGTGTAGGATGGCCTATTCCCATGCCAGTTGGTAGGTTAGCTGGGCTTCAGAGCCTCAGCTGTGTTAGTTTGTCTCACCTCTATGTTGTCTCCTATCCTTCAGGAAGCTTGCCTGCAGATCTGCACAGAACTGTCTCCACATTCCAAAGAGCAGCAAGAGACAGATAAAGACCCAATGTGCAACTACTTTGCAAACCTTACTGGCCAAAGCATGTTGCAGATCCTGTCCAGACTGTGTGAAAGGAATTATCAAAGGGCACAGATAGGGGGAAGGGAATAACCAATGAAATATATTTATACTGAGAGCAAAATAGATAATGTTTATTGATTTAAGATTTTAGTAGGCCTGGTATATTAAAGAAAAATCTAATCTCCTGCCTACAGTGTTCTGTATATAGTCACTGTTGGACATGTTGATCATATTTTATCTATTTCAATTTAGTCCATTCAATCTACTGATATTCTCTCTGTGTTCAGATACATACACAAAATGGATAAATATGTTCATGGTCCTCAGTGCAGTTGAAATTTATTTTGGACAAGACACCACCATTTGAAAAGTCAAACACACACACCCAAAGCATTTATTGTGTACTCATCTAAAAGGAAGAGACCACAGATTTAACAAAAACTCATATGTAGAAAGAGAATGTTTGATTAAAGAAGAGGCATTTGAGCTGGACCTTGAAAAATAACTAGAAAGAATAGAGAAATTCAGGATTTTCCTAGTGAGAGGAACAGAAAAGTAAAAGTTGTGAAAATGGGAAAGATCTTGTCATGAGCTGCAGATTTGTAGTTAATTATCTGACATGCAGTGACGAGGTGAATGGGAGTGAAGCAGGTCCTGAGTGGGATTATGGAAGACCGGATCTCTATTCCCTGCTGATATCGTGCAGACTAGAGGTGATGCCATAGACTAGAACCTAACTTCTGCTTCCTTTCTCTAGATTTTTGTTCAACTACTTTAACCACAGCATTAAAGAACTAAGCAGCTTAAATTTGTGGGTAGTAACAGAGCCAGTTAAGTTAATTTAATTCTAACTAGATGATATTTAGCAGGATCTAGGACACATAAAGCCTTTGCCACTTACCTCACAGAGTGCCAGATTGTGTGACAGTGCATACAGAGGAGATGCTCTACACAAATCATGTCCTATATAGCTGCAAGACTTCTGCCCCACATTTTATTTAGGGCACCCCTCTGTTTACAAGTAAACCACTCCTGCTGTTTACTTGTTGCTGTTTAGAGAGTTGTTCATATTATGCAAATGGCAGTGACAGATACCTGAAAGGTCAATATCAAGGAGTATAAAACATGTGTGTTTAGTCTATAGGGCGCTTTCATCAGGACTAAGGGAACTTTAAATGGAATCTTAGATGTGAAAGCAGATGGAAACTTCAAGTCATGTATACAATAAAAGTCTTTATGGAAGATACTTTCAAGGCTTAGAAGATGCTAACTAACTTAAAATGTAGATAGTGTGGAGGATGAAGGGTAAATATATGTCATTAGACTTGACTGAAAAACAGCATGCATTTGTGATGGCAGCTTGTGATAAACAAGGAGGATCTTATGGAACAGTGGAAATTAGAATGAACTAGATTGAGTGTTTAATGTGGACTCAGAAAGAGGTGAGAACATTTTTTATTGGGGACTAGCATGAGGAAAAGTCCCGAGAAAGAGATTAGAAAGACTGACTAGATGGAGATGAAGTAAATGGTAGATAAGAAGATAAATTTAAATCTTACAATTAAGTTAGTTAATATTAGTAACTGCTTAGTAAAAAAACTAAGATATTTTAATATGGAGAAATACTAATGATTAAGAAAGTATAACATATTTAAAAACATGAAAAAGTGAGCCAACCTGACCAACAGGTTAAACATTTAATAAAATGTTGCACTCTGATATAAGCATTTTCTTTCACATCACTGCTCTCATATCTCATGAATCTAAATGAATGAGTATTTATAGACAAATGTCATTTAAAATGCTTCCAGTCTGTTGTTACTTGTTTGTACCCAGTTTTTGTAAGAAACACCTTAAATTATAGTCTCATTTGGAACTGTCAAACTTCCTGTAATGGAAGCAATTAAAATCCTAGAATTTGATGACATCATCACATCAATGCCCTGTCTTTTTTGGAAGTAACACAATTTAACCTGCTCAGAGGAACAAGGCTTTGAATAGCATTTTAAGATATTTTTATTTTCCCATCCATGAAACTACAAAAATAACACTTTATGACCCACGCAACCTGGAATTTCAATTTTTTCTCTTTTTATTAAAATGATCAGACCTTCTCAATTTATTCTTAACATCCTTTGTAGAAAAAGAAAAGTTAAACTGACAATAATTTAGTGGCCTTTTATCTCCTCCGTTAGCCCAAAAACAGTCATAAGGATTAACTTTTTTAAAATATGCAAACTTTAAAATTAAGAGTAAATATTTTTGTTTGCTTTTTATATTTTCCCATTTGTTTATAGAATAAATGATTGCACAAACTATTGATTTCAATCATCTTCCCAGTTTAAATCTATCATTCAGACACAGTTTTATATGACAACAAGTTTTAAAGCTATAGCACATGGTCAGGACATGGAGGTCACAAAAAAGCACTAGAGATTATAGATCAAGATCAGGGAAAGAATTAGTGAGGTTACATGGTAGCTGGACAAAATGAATAGAAGGTAGAAACTTGATTTTTCCCATGCTGGAGAGAATCTGGCAAGGCATAATGGTTAATTTGTTTTTAAGTATGGGAAGAGCATTGAGAACACAGATAAATTCTCTAGGAAGCCAGATGTAGTGAAGAGTAAATATTTAACAAATATAATAGATAAAAAAAATTATCCAGAAAATGTAACAATATAAATACTTATTAGTAATAATAAAAATGTAATACAATACAATTTGATTAAAGATCAACAAAACTTTAGAAAAGATACTTCACTCAAGAAGAGATATGGCAAATAAATGCAAAAAGATGCTAACACTGTAAGTCATTAGGGTAACACAAATTAAAACCACATTTAGATACTACTATACACCTATTAAATTCTGACAATGTCAAATATTGGCAAGGAAATGAAACAGCTGGAACTCTTACACATGGCTTTGGGGAATGGAAAATAACACATTCACTTTGGAAAAGAGTTTGGCAGTTTCTTCAAAATTTAAATATACCATTTCCATGTGATTCAGCCATTTCATTCCTAGGTATTTTCCTCAAAGAAATCAAAACATATATCCACACAAACACTTGTTTTTGAATTTCCATGCAGCTTTATTCAAAGTGGTCTCAAACTTTAAACAACCCAAATGTTTATCATCTGGTGAATGGAAACAAACTGTAAGATTACCATACAGCTACTATTACTCAGCAATAACCAGGAATGAACTATGGATGCATGTGACCACATGGATAAATCTAACATGCATTATACTAAGAGAAAATAAACCATTCACAAAAGTCTCCATACTGTATAATGATACTTATCTGCAATTATGGAAAAACCAAGATTATAGTAACCTTAAGAAGATTGGAGGACTGGAAGTGTGGGAAGGGATTATCTACCTTATATAAGAGAACTTTGGTGATTTATAAAAATATTTATCAAAACTAATTAAATTGTATTTTTAAAATAGATGAGTTTTATTATATATAAATCTTTTTGCAATTTAAAAATCATGTTTCTTTTATTACACAAAATCATTTTCACACACTGAAAGACCCTCAAAATTTATCTCATTGCATCTGCATTTATCTCCTACATGGTAAAATCCAGCTGAACTTGATGGTGCAGCTCTTCTTTGAACACACTTCACATTTCGTTATCTTCATATCTTTGCACGTGATATGTACACTTCTTTGGGTTTAGATTATGACATTAGAATTCTTTTCATCATATTTTAGAAATTATAAAACATTCTCAGTTAGGGAACGTGACGTGTGATGTCACAAATCTAGTTAAGTTACAGAGCCAAATTGAAACCCAGATTTTATGATTCTGGATTAAACATGTGCTACTATCCTGGGTCTTTATTCATAAATTTGGAGTCAAACATACTATATCTCTACCTGTAAAATCGAGTTTCATCTAAAATATGATCTAGGTAGTATATATGATGTTTCTATAATTTTAAATTGACCTACTAATTTTACTCAGATCATTCTTTTGTCATTTAATTATTTTACCTTATTTTATACTAATATATATGTCTAATTTCGTCATTAAATCATAAGTCTGAAAGCAGTGACATGTCTCACTTTACCCCTCATAATGTGTAGCAGATTTTTGGCATATATATTTTATTCATTGAAAAACTGCTTTGTTTGTTTTATGAAGGAATGTTGTAGGACACTGAATAAAACTGATCTATGAGAGGAAGTATCTCTCTACTTAAAGCATAAGAGGACTGACTGAATACTTTAATCATATGGGTCAGGAGTTATGAAAAGTACTTGAAAACCCTATATTTTAACTGTTTTGATCCAAGGGAAATCTTTTCCATGATAAAAAAATTTTTAATATATTTTCTGATGAGGCATAGATATTTAAAAAACCTTAAATTAAAAAAATATCAAACTGAATGTCAAGGCAAGGGACCCTGATGAGCTGTATTCTTGCAGCAAATCTGTCTAGGAGAAACAGTTGGCCTGCATCCTCAGCCGTTTTTCCATTTAATGAATATTTCAGTTGTTTTATGCATATAATATTGCATTAGTGAATGCTTGTTTAATGGACTGAAGCTAATGAAAATCGAAGCCATGAACCTGTCAACTCTGATTCTTTAGTTCTTATATCACCTGAGTTTTTTCTACCTCCTTACAATAGATTTTTCCAGAGGTCCTTAAAATTAGGTTGTTAGTATTTTTGTGTGTGTGTGTGGAATGGATAAAAGATGGAAGGATATTCAGAAGCAAAAAGTTGAACCACTGAGTTCTAGTCTTCCCATCGGGGTTTCTCGATACCCATGTTCACATCTGCTTAGAACTGAAATGCCAAACTTACTTTGATCATAACAGGACCCTATTATTTTTTATTTTACTTACTGTAAGATTACTGATAAAGCTTAAAAATCAGTCTTCCAAATAAATATTAGTAGTTTTTAAGGAAGCATGGAGAATGTAAGAGATTCTAGAAATCTGGAGAGAGGCAACTGCTTGACATCCCATGAATTACAGATTTGTGAGATCAAAGTGATTGCTCAAAATTAGCTAAGAAGAGAAGCAGTGATTATTGGGAGTCAGTATAGATTTGTTGAAAGCATATTTTATCAGAATCCTTTAATTTCCACTTTGATCAGCTTATTAGATTTATATATATTCATATATGTCCCAAAAATGAACCATTTAAAAAATTTTAAGTGTGCAATTTAATAACCTCTGTTTAAAAGTTCTAGATAGTCTATACACTTGTAGATTAAAAACTGAATAACTAAGCTTAAAGAGTATTTATTACTACATTGCAGTCAACCTCAAGGATAGTCCTTGACACTATGACAGCAACATTTTTTATCATAATCTGTATGACAATAAAGAAGATATATACTCAGAAAATCAGCAAGTGTCCTGATTTGGAAAAAGAGGGTGACTATTTTAGATGACAAAATACAAATCTCAAAAGATCATGGCAAGCCTGAGCAATGAACTGAATCTAATAGCAATAACTTTAACAGGGATAAATGTGGGGGCAGCCAATGAGTTTGAAAGATCAACTCTCCAAGTTAAAGTGAGACAGAGGTATCTAAAGAGATATTCATGTTAATACACAGCAAGCTCGATTTTAATTCACCTTGCAGTGTGGCTACAAAAGAGGCTAATCTAAATTTAGCTTATATTAGAGTAAGTGTGACAGCAACTAGAACAAGAGGTGTGAAAGGAGCATGCATCTCTGCACAGGAGTATTACATTTATTTGTCGGTGCTATGCTTTACAGACAAAATGCTGTGGAGAATGACCAAGGTGTTAGGAAGACTGAAAACCATGCCGTATGAGAAACAAAGGAATTAGGGAAGCTACTCTTAAGAAGATGAGCGTCTGAGGGACGTGTGGGAGCAGCTTTACAATATTTAAATAAATTTTGTGTGAAAAACCAGCAATGGAGAAATTTAAATGGTGAGAAACAAGGCAGTAGGTTGTAGGCCTATAACCAGAAAGTGTGAGATTATCTTTGTTTAAGTTCAAAAATAGCATCTAGTTAAGTTTAAATAAATTCTGTTAAATATGTATTTTAATAAATAAAGAGAAATATTAAAAAAAAAGGAATCCCCAATTTTGCCTTCCACCTGAAAGAGACTATGGACTTAGAAAAAAGAATGTATTAGAGAGCCATTGTTGACCTTTCAAATAATAGTCTCTTGTAGTAACACAAAAATCAAATTAAAATGAGATGGCAATAAAGTTGTCAATTTTTAAATTCTTATTAAATTTATTGGGGTGATATTGCTTAATAAAATTATGTTTTAAGTATACAGCTCTAAAACACATCATATGTATATTGCATTGTATGTTCAGCATTCAAAGTCAAATCTCTTTTTATCACCATATATTTGATTCCTTTTACCCTTTTCTATGTTCTGCCCTCCCCCTGTTCCCTCTGGTTACTATACTGTTGTCTGTGTCTATGAACTATTATTTGTTTATCTTGTTTGTGTGTTGCTTTCAGTTTTATATCCTACATGTGAGTGAAATCATATGGTTCTTGACCTTTTTCATCTTACTTATTTTGCTTAGCATGATATTAAGATCATCCAGCTTGTTGCAAATAGCAGTATTTCAACTTTTCTTATAGCTGAGTAGTATTCCACTGTATATATATACCACAGCTTCTTTATCCAATCATCTATCAAAGGACAGATATTGTTGTTTCTATGTCTTGGCCACCACAAATAATGCTAAAATAAACATATGGGTATATCTTTATAAATAAATATTTTCAAAATTTTCAGACAGATACCCAGAAGAGAGATTGCTGGGTCATGTGATAATTCTATTCTTAAATTTTCAAGGAACCTCCATGCTGTTTTCTGTAGTGGCTGTACTAATATACATTCCCACCAGCAGTATACGAGAGTTCCTTTTTCCTCACAATCTCTCCAACACCTGTTCTTATCTACCTTTTTGATAGTAGCCATTCTAACATGTGTAAAATGATATCTCATTGTGGTTTTGACTTGCATTTTCTTAATAGCTAGTGAAGTTGAGCATCTTTTCATATACATGTTAGCCATTTGTATGTCTTTTTTGGAGAAGTGTTCAGGTCCTATGTCCATTTTTTAATTGGATTTTGTTGTTGAGTTGTATGGGTTCTTTAAACAACACTTTTCAGAAGTGTCGTTTGCAAATATCTTCTCTCATTTGGTTGGTTGCCTTTTGTTGTTGTTGATGGTTTCTTTTGCATTGCAGATGCTTTTTAGTTGGTGTGATCTCATTCACTTATTTTTGCTTTTAATACCCTCGCCTTTGAGATCAGATTAATAAAATCTTCTCTAAGATTAAGATCTTTAAGTTTAGTACCTATGTTTTCTTCTATGTATTTTATTGTTTCAGGTTTTATATTTAGGTATTTGATCCATTTCTAATTAATTTTTGTTTATGATGACAAGTAGCAGTCTAGTTTCATTCTTTTGCATGTGGCTTTACAATTTTCACAGCACTATTTATTAAAGAGGTTTTCTTTTCTCTACTGTATGCTTTTTGGTTCCCTTTTTGAAAGCTATTTGCCCATATATATGTGGGTTTATTTTTGGGCTCTCAGTTCTGTTCCATTGGTCTGTGTGTTTGTTTTTCTGTCAATACCATACTGTTTTGATTATGATTTTGACTCCTCAATTAAAATGCCTTGAGAATGGGCATAAGTGGCAAGTAGACAAACATTGGAAACTAGAACTAATTTTCTTGAATAGCCATAGCAAAATGGCAATGATTTCCAAAGCTTCCTGGATGTTACATTTTAGAATGCTTTTCTACTCCTACCCACTTGGACCCAATTCACCAACTGATCACCCCATAAGAAAGCCTGGTTATGCAAGGCATAGTTGCTAAGGAAACTCATCTAGCTAGATCCAACCTGGCAAGCCATCTGTAGCTTACACTTCAAGTAGGGGATGATACAGGTGGTTTGGGGCAGAAATATTTTAAAATGAGAAGCTGGGACTTAACTTGAAGACTTACTTAAGAGCAAATATGCCTGTTTGAAAACAAATTGGTATTTTGGGACATGGAATAGGCTAAATAAAGATTATGGGGGATCTGAAACACTCTCAATCTACTCACTTGATACCCAAACTGACCCCATCTCCTACACAAAACTTGCTTTAACATGGAGTCATTTAGGAAAGGATGTGTCAATTTCCACTAAGTTGTGGGTGATGGGCAGTGACTTAATAGTTTACCACTACTACATGCATTATTATTTTATTGCAATTTATATAAACACAACGCTTTCAAACACTGACTCTTCAATAAATTATGCAATTTTCTGCTTATTAAAAATCCTGAGAATCAGACTGGTGGAATAAATATGTTCCTTCCAAGAGAAGCAAAGTGAATTTTTATTTTGTAAGAAAATAGAATATAAAATCTGATAAATAGTTTTAATGTTGAAAGAAGAAAGTTCTCTAAATTTCTATGAAGACATAGTTTTCTCAAATAAGTAATGTTGTTATGTTTCGAGCTGTGTATTTTATTAATTCCTCATCTAAAAAAAAGTTTTACACTGAAATAAATTTACAAACTTTAACTTATTTAGAAATTATTTTTTAGTATGAATTACCTATATCTCAGTGTCCTTAAGTGTAGGCATCCTGACACCCCAACATGTTGTGCTCAAATCAACTTACTGATGCTGCCAAAAATATTTAACTTATACTTTGAAAACTGTGTGTGAGTGAATGAATCAAGAGGATTTTCTGTTGTCTTTGAAGAATAAGTGAGTGAGTGAATGAATGAATGAATGAATGAATAAATAAATAAATAAGTAAATAAAGTGAAAAAGTTGATAATTAAATATTGCTACTGATAGAGAAACCAACACTTTACTATAATCTATTTCTTTCTGTCAACCTATACTATTACAAAATTTGCCTTATAGTGAACTAAAATTGATTTTTTTTGCTAATTCATTTATTGTGAGAAGCAAATTAACCAGATAACTCTGTGCTCCTTAGGTATATCTCTAGTTCAAAATAATTCAGATGAAATGGACTACATGAGACCATCTCTAGGCATTGCTGTAAAGTTGTAAAATTATTAAAAAATCTCTCACACTTATTTTGGCACTCTTCTCCCTTCTGTACCTCTATCCACCCAAGAACACTAGGATAGTATCCCTGACTCATTTCTATCACTCCCTCTACAAACACACACATACACACCCCATTCCAATCTTAACAGTGACTGACCCAAACTCTGAAATTTTTTCATCTTGAATTTTAGCTTTATCCTCCTTAGCTGCAACTTTGAAGAGTAAGTAATAATCATTAAATTGAGATTGGTATTTATTTCTGTATAATTAATCATGAAAACTCATTAGGCACAAATTTTTATAATTTAAGAAGTAAAAAGAAGAAAACTTCAGGTGCTGCAGAAATCATGTCTGTGTCCTTAAAATCCTATTTGAGCAGCCTCCTGTGTGTCATGCCCAGTACATACAATGGGACTTAGAGAAGGGAGGAGGTTTTAACTAGAAGAAACTAAGGAATACAATAGTTTTCTTTTGTGGATTGATTTTATTATTTGACCACTGATTTTTAGACCACTCTTACCACATCATTGCTCTGTTCCTTTCTATGCTGTTACAGTGACACTTGTTCTTTTCCCCTGGCATCATTAGGGGCTCTCATTCAAGTCCAAACTTATGTATAAGTAGGGCAGACAACAGTTGAGGGCACCAAGAAAACAGGTGTTTCCCCAAATCTACCAGCCATTCTCCTTTAATTCTATTTTTAAAAGATAAAGCATTTCATTCTGCATTCAGAAATTAAACATAAGTTACTTAAAGTACATGGAATTTTTATGAGGCAGTTACATACTATCCTAACTTTACAATAACAAAACACTGACCAAAAGTTTCAGGGCCTGAATGGAGCAGGGCAGTGAAGGGGAGATTTAATATATCAAATTTCACTTTCTTCAAAATTGTACATTTCAAAAGAAAATGAGGCCAATGCTGGTTTTATACTCCTGTAGGCATTGGGTACTAGTTGGCTTCATTTACACATTTTGACTAACATGACAGATCAAATGATATATTTTTTTCTGTTGCTAAATAAAATAAGAAAAATGGCTGCTTTGTGTAAGAGTCTTACTCTTGAGAAAAAAAAAACAATGTAGAAGAAATTCCAACAGGTTTGGAACTTGGTCCTTGTGCATTCAGGCACATATTTTAATAAGTTACTTTAGTCAATCATTAGTTGTTTCTGATTTCATTATTTCCAGTGAACAGAGAGCACTTCAGTGGAATGAATGCATTTTCTTCTCTGACAGGATAGCTCAAAGACCAGAAATAGAAATCCTTTGTTCCCTTGTCAGTAAGGAATAAAACATCATCTCAAAGTTCTGAAAAACAATATTTATGCCTTCAAATCTGTGTGCTGTCCTTTAAGAAGAAAGTCAAGTTAGTTGTTTACTAATCACAGGTTAAAGCACTGTTACAAGGGTAGAATATAAGATTCTTATGAACAAGTATGAATTATGGAGGAAAACAGCATTATCCTAAATTTAGATTTCTCCACATATAGTGAAAACTCAAAGTATCTGTGTTTGCCAGTGAATAGTGTATAGACAACTAGACATAAGGACAAATATTGATCAATGAAAAATAAGAAGTAACACTTGAGGGTATGATGCCAAATATTCATTGTATCTCTTCACATAGCCTACAATGTGGCCAAGTCAAATCTCACTTGGTTACCTGGCTTCCAAATCTTTACTGAAAGAGACTCCATGTCCCACAAATTTCCTTATAAAAACCAACTCCTCTCTTTATGGAGATAGACATAACCTCATGGGGGAACTGGGTGAGGTGACAGACACAATGCAGATTCCCCTTCCAAATCTCCCCTCTCTGTAGGTCCCATGCACAAATTCACCCTTGCAGGTTCCTTCTTCACTTTGAAGAAGAAATGAAGGCATATATTAGAAAAAAAAAGTGATCACATGGAAAGAAAGGTCTCAAACAGAACTTGGAATCAAAAACTGAAAAGGCACCAGGAACCGAAGCCTCTTCTCTCTTTTCACCTGCTATCTGAATACTGGTTTTTATTAGCTGTACACGGAGAAAAGAATTCCCCATTCCTTGTCTGTCGTGAAGGTACATCTACTCCTTTGAGTAGGTGTGAGAGCTGGAATCTGATGTTCAAATACAACAATGCCAAGGAAATAAGTGATCATGGAATATCTTTGCTCTAGTTTCTAACAGGAGTATATCTATAGGGATAGTTGGCATATGGAGAGAATAATTTTTTAAAATTTATTTGTTTAAATTAGTTTCAAGTATACAGTACATTGGTTAGACATCTATATAGTTCATAAAACGAGCCACCCAAATGTTCCCTCCTTCTCTTGGCCCTTCATCTAGCCATCATATTAATTCTAACTGCAATCCCTCTGCCGTGCTTCTCATCCCCTGTGACCAACTATCAACTACCAATTTGTACTTTTTTAAGCTTTCACCCCATTTGGAAAGGATAATTTTTTAAGACTTCCATCTTATTACATACCAAATTAGTTTCAGTAGTAATCATGAAATAAATAATAATAATGGCCAGAAAAATTTGCAACCAGTAAAAATATTTATTGCTTTGTATATATAATCATGCCAATGAAAGTTAATATTAAGCAAATATAATATTTACATTTAATATTATACATAAAATAAACATTATAGTCCACAAAAGGGAAAAAATGTGATAAATCAGCACTTTTAAACTACATTAGTATAGTTTGAGTGATAAACATTTATACCTACAAATTCTTCTATCTCAACAAAGAACAAGAATATTAGTTTCTGTTATTAATTCTTAACTTCCACAAATGTGTCATGAAATTGTAAAAATTTTTCTTTTCTCTATTATGTTCAACATAACAAAATAGCCAGATTTTTCAGTCTATCTTTGTCTACAGTTGAAGAAATAACATTTTTATTAATTCTAATTTGTAAAATTTATTTTATATAAAACAACATCAATGAATAGCTGAAAAAATTCTCAAACTTGTACAAATGTTTGGCCAAACTTCACAAAAATCTATTTCACAATAAATTTTTGAAATTCCAAGTTTATTGAATCACATTTTAAGGTTTATCTGAGTAACTTTTGCATGTCTCTGCAATCAAATGGTTTAAACAAATGCCATCTCCATGTGGTAACTTTGACAAAATTAAGCTAACTTAACTTCTGCTTCTTCATGTTTATAGCCATTACTATTGAACCTACTTATTAAAATGAAGGGCTATTTAGCACTCAGGGTCATAGTCATAAACTATATGTGAAGGGCATTTGAATAATTTTGAACTCTTAAAAATGTGTTTAGTAACAAATACATGTAGCTGAATCTACTTGTTTTGAGGGCCATTATTTAAAAGAGAATTTTTAAAAACTAAATTCCACTTAAAGTACAATGTTAATAAAGATAAGTAACAAATGTACTAAATCAGACACACATATTATTATAACTAAACAGTAATCACAGCACTAGTTTAGGCTTTGGCGAGGAACAAATTTTCCTCTGTCCTAGGTTCTTTTGGCTGATCTAAAAATTAACATGAGACAGATTAACAAAGAAAATAACCAACTTTAATTATATATGTGAGCACAGTTACCTCACATACATGAGAGGTTCAGAGACAAGAAGGAACACTGAAGTATATATATGATGTTCTGAAGTAAGGCACCTTGGAGCTTGAGAAGGGAGAAGGATCATTTACAGGATTATATGAAGAGCAGGTGCTCAGTAATTAGTAGCTTACTCTGCTTTATTAGATAGATCATAAAAAGTTATTTTTTGGTGTTAACTTTTATAATGAGCAAGGCCCCAAATTTAAATTATTTAAGGAAGAGGTGAAAGTTTCTCATGAGCCTGCAGGGTCTCCCTTGACTGCAGCTCAAAATAATACACATGTCAAGGTATTACATCTTGGAGAGACCTGTTCTGAACTTCTTTAAGGTCATAGCAAAACAAATACTTTGAAGAGTGGAAGAGCATATTGCACCTAAGACTGTTAAAACTGCTGACTTATGGTAATAATTTTTTAAAAAGTAAAATAACTTTAGTTATTTTAATCACATTTTCTTTCTAAAGGCAATATACCCCTATTGTTTATTTGTACCTGTTCCAATGATTTAGTGTATGTATTTTTATTTAAACTTACAAAGAATCTGTTTATAATTTGGGTGCTTCTTTTTATTGTTTCTAGGTTTTGAATTTCATTAAATCACACATATACTTAGAATTACATTTTTCTTAACCCATTTAATTATACTTTGTATTTATAAAGTACAATTCTCAGTTTACAATAAAAATGGATTTAAAAATCTCTGAATTTGAATGTAGATTTACTGAATTATTGTAAAATAACCCTAACAGTTTTGCTTTATGTATCTGAAGGCTGTGTTGTCAGTTTACATTTTCTTTGTGCATTTTCTCTTTTGTTATTATGTAATGTGATTTATTCACTTTTAAAATTCTACTTTAAGTTCTCTTTTGTATGCTATAAAAATTTGTGTATCAATATTTTTAGGCCAATGTTTCACAGGTTAGCTCTTTTATCCCTTAATTTTAAGCATTTTTTATGTAGTTTTGTTTCAGGCTTGACATTTGTTCACTGTTCGGCAGAATTCTTAAATCGTTTGGGAGGAGCAAATTAATTTCTTCAACTCCATTGTTATTACTGATACATTTTACTTTATTTGTACTATTATATGATGTGCTAAAATGATGTGCTATTATATGATGTGCAAAAATAACTTTAAATTATTTTCCTTTGCTTCATCTTGTTTTTATTTCTTTTATTATTATTTTTTTAACTTAAACAATGAACATTAATTTCTCACAATTCTGTAGACTAGGGAGTCCAATATCAAAGTACTAGCTTTTTGGTTCACAGATGGCTGTCTTCTTACTAGGTCCTTACTATGATCAAAGGTACGAGAGAGTTCTCTGTTTTTATTTTATTATTTTATTTTATTTTAACTTTCTTACATCTCAATTAATTTTCATTGTATTCTACTCTTTTGTTTTAATTCTCTTTGGTTTAGGAATAATAGATTATATTTCTAGTTAGGAAATTTCCTTAATTACTTAGCACAAAAAATTAACATATTTTTAATAACATACTTCTAAAAAGTTAAATGCTTCCATTTGAACAGAATTTAAGCATATTTCACCAACCCATAAAAGCCTCTCTCCCTACTTTTTTTTATTGCTATCTGTAATTTTAGTTTTAAATTTTTAATACATGATTAATTATAATATTTTACAGTTATAGTTAAATGACCCTACATAATTGATTTACTAATTCTTTGTTTTTGTTATTTCCTGTATGTCATAGCATTCCAAATGTATTTTCTTCTTACTGAAGTGAACACTCCAATAAGTATTTTTGCTGAAGATATGAGAATGATAAGCTCTGTTTTCTCAATGCAGCTGATAAGTCTTTATCTTCCTCATTCTCAACTATACACTGTTTAGAAAACAACTTTCCAAGTTATCTGATTCTAATTCTATGGGTAAATTTAAGCCTTTCATTGACATCAAATGAATTTACAACTCCGCAAACTGTATAGAACTGATGGCAATGGAAAATAACTCTTGTCTGTAGTCATGCAAACTTTGTTCAGTAGAGATGCAATTGACTTTCATTCCCAATGTTAGAAGATAAATTATGCTTCCATTTGCAGTCTGTTCAATATTCATGATCTATAAATGTGTCTGCTCTTTGTATCATCCTTTGAACTGCTTATAACATCTCATCAATTACCTGACTAATGAACTAAATACAATCTTAAATGTGGTTATTTTGTTCTCTATGAAAGTTATGACTCTACCTTTACTTTAAAAATTAACCTTTAACATAGATGTTAAATTTTGGCCGGCATAATGTTTGGGCATGTTAAGTTTTGAATGTCTATTAGACCAGAGGTCCCCAACCCTTGGGTTGCAGACCTGTACTAGTCCATGGCCTGTTAGGAACTGGGCCGAATAGCAGGAGGTGAGGGAAGCTTCATCTGTATTTGCCCTAGGATCATCACCTCAGCTCCACCTCAGATTGTCAGGCATTAGATTCTCATAGGAGCACCGGTTCCTGTTGCCAAAAAGTTTGTGGACTGCTATATTAAACAACCAAGAGGAGATGCTGAGTGGGCAGTTGGATTTGTAAGTCTTGTTTAAAAGAAAGGTCCGGCCTTCAGCCGTGTATTTGGGAACAGTAGCATCTAGATGATTTCAAATTTGTATGGATATGCTCACCAAAGGAATGAACGTAAATGAATGTGAGAACTAAGGACTGAACTCTGGCTTACCATTGCTGTGGTAATAAAACAGAATTTTAAATATATTTTATTTTAAATTATTTTAGAGTCTCAACTCAGATATGTTTACTCTCTTATTACTTCATATTTAAATTTGTATGGTATATGCAGCCATAAAATACAGTAAATATTTGTTGAGTGCATCTATTTATTCATTTTTTCATTCTATCAATATTTATTGAATTTAATATCATTTGTCTCTGTTCCACATCTAACCAAGTCAACCCTAGAATTTATAATTAGTTAGACTTGTTATAATTTGTTAGACATAATTGGATTTACTTGCTTCTATGCTCTACTCTAGTATTTTGCAGATGATTGTAGGGTCCCCTATAAAAGTTTGACTCTTAGAAGACTGTTTCATATTACATTATCTTCTGGCATGTGATTTTCTCAGATCCTCTGTATCAGGCTAATTCAATTCTATATCAATAAGTTTTATCCCAAGTGCTATCTTGCTTAATACTTGTAAATAGAGACTATTTATAGTCTATCATGCTAGCTTTTTATACATTTGCCTAAGCCTTCTTGACCCAGGGTTCCTAGATTCACACATTTTGTAGAGGAAAAGGAATGACAGATGTCTTACACTCTTATTTCTAGGTTGATAATAAGAAGGAAATAGAACAATCAAATTAATTTGAACTATGACTTTCTAAAATGGTAAAGAAAGTAATTTACCTAGATTATTTAATTCAATAAGGCACTCGGCAAACACCAATGCCCAAAGGCTCCAGTCTCAGTGAACTTTCCCTGAAATAACTACATTGGTTTCAAAGTGTACAGTTTTTAAGAGGCTCCACTGAAAAGGGTTATTCCATAGATATTTATTACATAAATTTTCAGGAATCATATCATCAGTTTGTACATAAGCATCATTCATGCCCACTTGATAAAATTATAAAAGAATTAAAATTCAAGAATACTTTTGGATGTATAATAAGAAGTCAATGAACTCCCAGTCAGGAGTCTATAGAAGAATTCACAAAATCTCCTATTTTAAGAATATATCCAAATTACTGGGTGAGAGTAGATATGACATTCATATAAAAGAAATATTTTAGGAATAGAAATACATGTTTAAAAACAATGTATAATCATTTATAACAGCAAAAAGGGGTGCCATTGAAAACTATGATTATAAACATAAAATTCAAGAAATAGAGAATTCTCATGTCAAATTAAGTAGTATTTAATATGATTTTGTGCTGTTCTATATTGATAAAATAAACTTTTTTAAAGCAAAACCTGATTTTTTAATTATTAATTTCTGTTTCACATAGCTCTTTGGGAGTCCTACAATATGTGAATTTTCAGCTGCATTTCACTGCCAGTATTTATCACATCAATTGTCCGTTAGGGTGCATTTCAAGACTTAACTTATCTCATCCTTAACAGATGTAGCCAAATAAGTTATGCAATCTATTAAGAGAATGGGGCAAATTTGGAGACTTCTCCACTTGTTGCTTAAGGCCTTGGAGGCTTTGCTTGTGCTCTTTCCTGTAATGTACATTTTTAAGTTCTTTATTTAGCTGGTACTCTTCTTAATTCTTAATTCTTACTACATTAATTTAAGTTAATCACTCTACCTTCTTCCTAAGAGCAGTCTTTCCAATATCACTTGGGCCTTCATCTTTGTTTCTCCCCAGAGCATAAACTGTAAACTCCCTGTAAACATTTGCCATTCATTTTGTTCATTAGGCATCTGACAACCTTCTCTGTTTGGGGAATTCTCTACCTTTTGAGGCTTAGTGTAGGAAAATATCCTCTTTTTTTAAAGGCTATAAATACTGAATTATAGGCTTTCCCAGTTCCTTCACATCTGTGGCCTGAGCATGTGAAATGGATCCCACCAATCACACACATAAGCAAAACTTTGCCTCAAGAGTTCAAGACTCAAGAGCTCTTTTTTATTTAGATTTTAGTTTATAGATTTTTATCAAGACTTTGACTGTGATGCTTAAGACCGACTCAAGACTCAAGAGACATCTAATGGGAGTCTTCTCTATCTCTCAAGGTAACAAAACCAGAGACTTAAAGGTGGAATTCCTAGCCCATAAAAGACAAAGAGGGACACACTTCAGCTTCTAGTTGTAGTTCTAGCAGTTATAATTGAGCCTGTTCTTCAGCCTTCCTAACAACTCTATGAGCTATGTTAAACAAATATGTAAAAGACTCCTTTTCATCATAATCAGCTGAATCTGCTGACCTTCCAGAGGCAAAAATTATTTCTCCTCCTTCAGGGTCTCTATCAAGTCTAATGATCTAACTAAGATTAATTGCTCAATAAATTTTTGGCATTCTAAACAACCTCCAGGAGTCACCTGTGTTTTAGGTGGTAGTAGACTTATACTACGTACTTGCAAGGCAGTGATAGAGCAGTCTTAGGAAGGAGGAGAGGAAAATGAAAGAGAGAAAAGAATAAGTACCAATAGCCAATTTGCCTCTGATAGGGTCATCCATAAGGTGGATTTAGTACCCAAATTGTTGTGTTGACGAGTATCATATTCACTTTGACTTTATGGACTTCATTAGTCTTTGGCTGGAAAATAAAAATGCCACACACTACACTTGTTCTCTGGAAATTGAGCATAAAAGATTCTTCTGTCTTCATTAAGGTGTTAATGAGCTAGGTCAGATGTTTATAGATTTTCATCAAATTAATCAAAGAACCCCATAGTCAACTTGACTTCCTTTTCCAAAGTTCATTAAATTATAATCTTTGGTAATTAAATGGAGCATTGCTTATCTGTTGCTGGGATACCATTAACTTCTTCAGTCAAGAAGGTACACATAATAGAGTGAGAGAAAAAAAATAATGTTTGGCCATATGCCCATCTGGAAGGCATTCATTGTTACCAGAATATTAGCTTTCATAAGCTACTGGAGCATACTAGAACTAGAAGAAAAAACAGTATGAGGAATTTCTTTACAGTTGTGGAAAATTTGTCCTAATGGAAAGAACTTAAATATTTAAGTTTCATTAGCAAATTAGTGGTAAAATCAGGGCCATTATAATGTATTATATTTTCATCAATTTTGTTCTTCTTTCTAAAGTCCCCATTGTGGCTAGATAATCCCTATTGCCCTCAGCAAAACGTGTATAATTTCTAACTCTACACCCTTGTGTGTAATTCTTCTTTTGTGAAAAATCTATCTTCAACATATTCTCTCTCTCTCAATCAATCAATCAATTGAACCCAACATTAGAAAAGATCTTAGGCTGAGCCTAAAGAGGAATTTGGGACCAAATTTCTAGCAGTTTAGGACACGAAATCATATATCCCCATATACAGTTTGACACCAAGGATTGAAAGTAACTGCTCCCTCCCCTCTCCAGCATACTCACTACATGAGATTTTACTATTCCCTTGTCTTCATTAGCATAGTAGTATTATTCCAGGAAACTCCTCCCCACACAAATAACTTAAGTGTTCATTACAGGAACTGTCTCAAAGATCCATAGACTTTTCAATAGAATTTTTCTCTTATTATTTTATCAATCCTAACATTCTACCTACCATAATCCTTATCCAACCCTAATCAAATTTTCATTTTCACATTACTAAAGGTCTATGGAAAAAGATTTTTCTTTACTGAGTTAAGTAATAAACTCAGTTTTTGTTTATCAAAGAAGTCATTTAACACTGATGCAGACTGAAGATGTTTTTTTGTGGGGGAAAAGTTGGCCTCATGGAGGAAAGCTCAGAATTAAACTTGATAAATAAATCGACTGTGAGTCATTAAGGTGGCAATTTTCCATATAGCAAAATGTTTTTAGCATCTTTTGTCTTCTGGTGAGACCATCATTTGAAAAATGGCCAACTCTATAAGATAATGAGATTTAAAAAACCTGGGTATTCTTGTTAGCTAATATTAACAAAATAACTATGAGTGACATAGTAGGTGGAAGTAAAGATTGCTGAAAATTTTAACCCAATTAAAAATATATATATTTATATAACCTATATAAATAAGTAAATAAATATATATGTGTATTTATTTACTTATTTATATAGGTTATATAAATATATATATATTAATCTTAGCAAGTCCAGTGAGCTGGGTTGCACCTTGATTAAGGCAGCCATCTGTCTTAAGGATTCTACAGAGAACAGAGTCACTGACTATAGTACAGAAACAATTACTCTTAGATTCTGATTCAATTCCAGATCCCCAAGAAATATTGAATATACATTTGACTTTAAAATTTAATTTGTATAATAAATATAATAATATGTTATATGAATTTTGTGTAGACTTCTTGGCACTACATTATGACTTCAAGATTCACTCATGTTCTTGCATGCAACAGTAGTTCATTCTTTGCAAATACATAGCATATCATTTTATAAACATACCACTATTTATCTATTTTACTATGGATAGACATTTGAGCTGTTTCAGTTTGCTGCTGCCAGAAATGATATTGATAGAAATATCTTTGTTTATGTCTTTTGTTCCTCATATTTATGTAATCTATAGGAGTGGAATTGCCAGGTCCAAGGGAGGAATAGTTTCATCTTTAGAATACATTGTCAAAAAGTTATTCAAAAACATCCTAACTTAAATTCAAAAACAAGCAGTTCTGAGAGGTGCAGGTGCTCAAAATCCTCACTAATTCTTTGAGTCATCTAATTGTTACTGTGATCGCTTTGTTTGTTTCAGTCTTAGCTTTAGTTATTCTGGTAAAGTTGTCGTGATATGTCATCAAGGTTTTAATTTTCATTTTCTTAATGACTAATAATGTAAAGCACATTTTCATATTTGAATAATTTTTATGAAGTAGTTAACTCTTTTGCCTATATTTCTTTTGGTTGTCAATTTTTATAAAATTGAGAGTTATAAGTTTTTTATAAAATCTCTGGATATACGGCTGTGGAGAGATATATGGCATTCACATCCCTTTACAATTCCATATGTATTTTTTTGAGTCAGCTTGCCAATTTCTCAAAATGAACATCTTTTGGGATATAATTGACATTACATTGTATTTATATTTTTAATATAGGTTGAATTGACAATTTTACCCTTCTCTTTCAATCTATGAAAATAATGTTTCCCTAAGTGTTTAAGTATTCTTTTATCTAAATTTTGTATTTTAGATTTTAGTGTAGAAAACAAACATTTTTTTTCTTAAATTTCATTATAAATATTTTATTTTATTACTCGAAATGGTATTAACTATAATTTTTTCTATTTGCTGTTGCTGATATATAGTAATACAATTGATTTTGTATATTGCCCTTATAAAGTACATTTTATTAAATTAATTCTTATTAATGTGTTAATTTATTAAATGTATTTGTTAATTCTAAAAGTTTGTCAATTTAAAACAATTTTTTTGAAATATTCTTTTGTTTTCTGGTATAACAATAACTTTATTCCCTCCTTTCCAAATCTCATGCATTGTTTTCCTTGACTTTCTGTTCTAGCTATGACCTATTGAATAAGAGTGGTAATACTGAATATTCTTGTTTCATTTCCATTCATAGGGTGAATGGTTCCCTTATTTCATCTCTCAATTTAATTTTTGCTGTATACTTTTTCTTGTTATTCTTTTATGAAATTAAATAAATTTTCTTATTTTCCTAGTTTTCTACACAATTTTTATACGAGTGTATATGTTTTTTCATATATTCAGATAAGCAAATAATTTTTTGAATTTTATTTTAATGTGACTAATTTTGTTGAATTTTTAAAACATATCTAACATTTGTTTTTCCCACATTTCATTAATAAAATTCAATGTAATAATAATAATTATTGCCTTCTTATGAATTAAATGTTATTAAATGTTCTATATCATTAGTGGTGTTCTTGAGGTTACTTTTACTAATATTAGAAATTTCTCATATTAGAATGTTAACTTTCCTTAGGTTTATGTTTACATAACTTTTTTTTATCCTTTAATTTTTAAACTTGCTTTTATTTTCGTATATAAGAATCATAAGCCATATATAGTAGAAACTTATTTTTGTACCCAGTTTGACAAGAATTTTTTTTTTTTTTTTAGGTGAGGCAACTCTTGGTTGACATCACAGATTGCAAGGACCTTGTTATTTATAATCCCTTATTTTTTATTTTTCACACTTATAGCACCTGGTCTTCCTAGGTGGTTTCCCATCCGAGTTCTAACCAGGCCTGACCCTATTTAGCTTCTGAGATCAGAGAGGATCAGACTTGTTCAGGGTGGTATGGCCGTAGACTGACAAGATTTTTTATCTATTTTTATGTTAAATACAATTACTTATATTTCTGAAATAGTTACTATTTTAACATTTGTTTCCATCTGCCTCATTTATTTTGTTCTTTTTTCTTTTCTCGCCTTAATATTTCATTCTATCTCTTGCCCCCTATACCCTGTTAAATTGTAACTTAAGAATTGTGTTGCTTTTTTTTCCCATTAGTGGTTATCTTCAAGATTAAAACATACAACATTGACTTATTATAGATTATTTTAAATTAACACTTTTATCATATTCTAAGTAATATCCAACCTTTTAGTCTTTTATGTCCATTTATCTTTACTTTTTACTGTTGCTATATTTGTAAATTTTAAATGAACAGTATGTATTTAAATTTACCTACATAATTACTTTTTTACTTCTTTTTCATTTCTTTCTGTATTACTATACTTATTTCTAGGTTATTGTTTTTTCTACATGAAGAACTCTCTTAGATAAAGACCTTATTTTTGTGCAGATCTATTCTTGAATATTTTGTTCTAATGCATCTGTATTTTACCTTCCTTTTTTAAAGCATATTCTCAACAGATGCAGCATTCTAATTTGGCCATTATTATCTTTCTACTCTTTAAAACTGGCATTCCAATGTTTTCTGAATGCTATTGTTTTATTGTAATGTCTGTCAGTAGTCATGTTTTTGTTATGCCTTTAAAGAAAAATGTTTCTTTTTTCTGGGTGATTTCCTAAAATTTTTAAATTATCTTTACATTTCCAGAAATTTACTCTACTTTACATAGGTATATCATGCTCCCAATTTATAATACTTGATGATGTATAGTATCTTTATTTTTTGGCTTTATGTTTTTATTCTTGAAAAATTCTTGGTAAGTATATTTCAGATATTTCATCTATCTTGAATAAATCTGCTTTTTGGATTATAATCCCTACTCATTAGCTCCATGATGTTCTTATCCAATTCTCTGTAATTACTTTTTATAGTTTTATTTGCCTCAATCCTGATATTTTCTACTGTTAAGCTCACTTTTCTATTCTTAATATTATTTTTTAATTCTCAGAATTATTTTTGTTTTATAGATCTGTTATCTGATAATATTTGATGCCTTTTAAAATATATTTTTGAATGTATTTATCATATTTATTTAAAAATTTATTTCTGAACACTATAATCTAGATAATCATTGGCCTGAATTTGACTATTCTTTTTCACTTAAATTTTGGTTATTTGTTACTTTTTACTAGAAAACCTGGAAAATTTTGCTTTTATGCTGTAAAATGTAGAAGAAAAAATATAGAGGCATTAAATCCTGTTACTTTATTTTAAGACAGCTTTTACTTTTTAATACATGGTAGAGAATGGATGGACATGAACTAATTTTAGTTTATCATTAATACCTATTCATATTTCTCCCAAGGTTACAACTAAAACCTAGTTTTTAACTGGAATAGCTTCTATTTCTTCATTAACCTAAACTATTTTAAAATATTCTACTTAGTATTTTAGTACCTTAAAATTTGTCTCTATTTGTTCTTGGGTTCTAACCAAACTGGCAATTTAGGAGTCAGTAAATTGCTCAAGGGGAAGTTATGTGCAGAATGTTAAACTTAATTTAAAATATTTCCTCTCTAGAATCATGACTGTTCAAGTTCTGGCTTATTATTTTGCTTTTTTGTATTTTCAAACAGTATTCATTGTTCTTTCTTCCTAGTTCTTTCTATAGGGTTTAATTTAATACTAGTTTCTTCTTCACAGGGAAAGGAGGCATTGATTTTTGTGTATTTAAATTAATAACATCTGCTATATTCTTCTCCAAAATAGCACCAAGGATTCCTCATTACCAGAATTTTATGAGCTTTGTCATATCCCTACTTACCTGCCAATATTTTCAATTTAACTGATGTTGTGATAGTTAATTTTTTTAATTTTGTTATTTTTATTACTGGGTAGTTTCAATATATTTTCATGTCCTTAATAGCTTTTGAATTTTTCTCCTCTGTAAATTTCTCATTTCAAAACAATTTGTATATACTCTGACTTTAAACTGTGCAGTCTATTAGTCAAATATTTCATTTAGCTTAGCTCTCCTTTGTACTGATGTACCCTTTCCTTCTCTAAGTAGCTGATTCTTGTTTGTTTTACAAGACCTAGCACCAACGTCACCTTTTATGAGAAGCCTTCTTTGACATGTAGGCAGAATATTTTTGACGGAAAGAGATTGGTAGAGCACAGAGCTACTATGCAGGTTGTGACAGAATAGAATATGTGATATTAATTGCCACTGCAGTGGGGGAAAAAAAGATCAAAATTGGTTCCTCTCACAAATTTTCCAAGAAAAATCCCCAGTTTCTCTTAAGAGCTTTAATTTATGTAGTTCCAGACTCAAATGCACAGTTTTACAGAAAGGCAAATGCTATGCTGTAATTATTATTCTCAGTGCTGGAGTAAAGAACTACCTCTCTCAGGAGGGCTACATCCCCTTACTAGAGTTAAGAATTCCTTGGCTGAGGCCCCAGTTATTTTGAGGCTATCCCTGGTAATAGCTGCATAACAAAGGTAATTCACTGAAGCCCACTTAAGAGAATTACTGGTAAAAGAATAAAACGTTTATCGAAATCAATTCTCTCTGCCCCAAACCTCTCAATTATAACTGTAGCTGTTAAAGAAATTGCTGCTGCCGAATGAATAAAACAGATTTTAAACAGATCTCTGAAAGGCCTTCAATTCCAGTCACATTCTGATTACTGGAAACATTCCCCACCACCTTCATTTTTTGGCACTTGAACTCTCATGTTAAGTTTTAATGTGGACAGAGCAGAGCAAAAGTTTGAAATACAGAAAATGGCAATACTTCCTGCTATTCTATGGGTAAATTTTCTCTCTTTAAAAAGAAACTAGAAACACCATGGTGAAAAAGCATTATTTTATATACAGTTTTTGTGTCCATAAGAAGAGAATTAAGAGGTGTCCAGTAATTCATTTATGATGAGAATTTAATTTAACTATTAGTTTAATACATTTTCTGGAAAATTTTCCTGGGTAGAGATCTATACGAAGCACTAAAAATATTCCCAGTCTTCAAAAAGCTGCAATATAAATGGACAATAAAATATATACTTGAAAATTTACTGTCCAATATAAAGACATATTTTCTAAGTATTGAGAAACTGCAGAAATTCACATGTGGAAGAGACTACTCATTATCAATTGACAGACACGGTAAGGGAAGTCTTCATGGAGCAAGAGAGGACTAGAATTGAAGACACTTGACCATTCGCTTCATTCCTACCAATCTACTACCCTTCAGTACTTGTATAACACATCCATGGATTGCAAAAGCATTCTTAGTCTCCTAGATACCTCATCCAAAGCCTTTAAAATGCCCATCAGACCTTATATGCTCTGTCATGAATGTGTTCTTTCAAGACAAATATGATGTTTATATAAAGAATATCAGTTTTTGATTTAGATATTCTCAAATTTGAGGTCCCTACCTAACACTACTATGTAACCTCAGCTTGATTGTTTAACACAGTTTGTGCTGTTACCTCATTTGTCAACTTGGAATGACAGTATAAGAGCTTACCTTATAAGTTTGCTGTATTAAATTAAATAATTCATCTAATTCACAACCTGATTCTTAGGCATTACTTACTAAAAGTTACCTATCTTGGTAATCATTTTCATGTAATATTGTATCCAAACATCTATCATAGTACTCAGCCAATAGAAGAATCTCAATAAATGTGTCATAAATGAATTAACATGTGAAGTGACAAAGGTTTGGCAGCAATTAACAGTCACCCAGAGGACAAAGATATTAAGCAGGACATTAGCAACACTCTGTAAGTTTCCTGAAGGCAAAATCAGCACCTATTTGCCTTAATTTTCCATACTTGACTAAGCATATTTAGGTAATACATGTAGGTAAGTATTTAAACAAAGTACTTGGCAAATCTTAGCTATTTTTTAAAAAATTTTAGTCCATACTCAAAAAATGTACAATGAGTGATAAAATTAGCTTTCATTAAACCTATCACATACTTCATACTTGTGCTCAGTCTTTTACATATATCCTTACTACAGCTTTTGGAAGAATATGCAATAAATAAATGGAAAACTGCACTAAAATGTGCAATCTAGGAAAAGACTGTAACAAGAAAGTATATGTAGATATACATTCTATGAAACACTGCACTAAAGCTGATAGATAGAAGCTATTTAGTAGTAATATTTTCAGATAAAACAATTCAAATATAAATCCAAATAAGGTTACAATTCTACAAAGTCACATTCAGGAAAGAATAAAAGTCTCAAGTGTGCAGATGATGAATATTGCAAAGACTAGACAGTTTGTGGAGGCATAGCATTTATCCATGGTCTGGTAAGACATACACATAATCAAGTGTGGGAAGTTTCAGTTCTGGGGCTGGGAATCTGCTTTCTGGGGCAATGAAGCTACCAGTTAAAACTAAAGTCCATATGAAGAACTTGATTCCTTTAGATGTCCAATAGGTTCTCGGATACCCAAAATTCATTCTTAAATCACTTTCTGGATAAAAGAAGTGGATAGCATAGCTTAAGGCATTGGGAAACTAGATGAAAAGTTCAAAGCAAAATGAACAATTGAACCAACTGAAATGAAAGAGAGATATTGTTACTTTTTCTCTTCTTCACCTAGACAAAGAGATGAAACAGGTTCCATAAAAGAGGTTGAGGCCCAGAAATAAGGACCAAATATAGCACATATAGAAATGTAGCACATGTGGAAACTTTCTGTTATAATCCACATTAATTCTCATTATAGTACGTTTATGTTACCCAATATGATAAGTAAAGAAGACATTTATTCTATATTTAATTTTCAGTTATTGTCCATCATTAAAGCACTTGCCAATCTCACCTTTGCCATTAACACTTCTCAAAATTCTCAATATAATTGGGTGTAGAGAAAAATATGCAATAATCAAACTAAAACAAAAGGAAGCAGATAATAAAATAAACCACGTTGTTGAACATCTGATAGGAAACTCAAGCACTTACCTAAACATGTCTACCACTTAGCTCTGAGATTGTGAACAAAGTTTATTAGCTACTTGGACTTCTAATTTCTTATCTGCAGTAGCTAACCTTTATATGATATTTAGAATACAACAGGTATTGTTATAAGAGCTTTAAATAGTTTAACTTATTTTGTGGTTTCTAATACCCTAGTTATGAGTAATATTATCCTCATACTAAAGTATACACAGCTTAGACACAAAGAGGATAAATCAATAGCCTAAATCAAATATCTAATCAACAGTAGAAATGGAGATTGAACTCAAGGATAATCATTATTATTCTCAGATTCTACTTTGTGCTTTATTTATTCATTAATTTACATTTATAGGGATTACACAATTTTTAGCCTATGTAAGTTAGAATGATCCAAGTAGCAGATGTCAGGACAAAATTCATTGTGTGAGAATTTTATTGGGGATGTCTACATGAGGGAAAATGGGAAGAGAGCCAAGAAAGACTGTGAGGGCAATAAAACTGTGATACAAATCAGACCCCAAGTGAAGTAGAGAGAAAGTAAATATTGGGTAGAGGTATCCTAGATTGGCATGCCAACCAAAGAAGGCATGGCAACGCCATTTAAAAATCAACAAGACAAAGTCACCTATCAGAGGGTCTTGAGGGTCCCAGAAATAGGACAGCCTTAGTATAGCCTGGCTGAAGCATGATGAGTGAATTCTCATAGCTCCTACATAGTTTATACACACACACACACACACACACACACACACACACACACACACACACACATATTTTTTTTTCCTGTGCAAAAATTTTATTTTCATACATTACAGGATCCTTTTGAGATCACAGGAAAATGAGAGATATCATTAAATGTGATCTTGAACAAATGAAAGAATTAAGGTTAAAAGATGCTGACAAAATTGTCTGAACAGCTCCAGTGTGTTAATTTTAAAGCTATAAAATGAACCTCATGCCTAGCTTCCTAGCCCAAAGTTTCACTATTGTGCTGCCTTTTTTTCATGCTAGTTGCCTCACTTTATCTCTGACACATGAGATACTGATTTCTAGATTAAAATGTAAGCATCTCTCAAACCTACCCTTTAGCAAAGCAATCAAGCTTGACATCATTAACTGTTAACCTTTCTGTTTGCCTGGTAGAGGAGGTGAGAGAGAGAGCAGCAAACAAATGATGAGACCTTAGGGTGTTGGAGAGGTGCCAATACAATTATGCTCCACTGGCTCTCTGAGCTGACAGCTGGGTTTGAGGTTGACAAAGAAAGTGGGTAAGACATCCCTGGTCACCAAGCTGCATGAAGTCTTCACTCATCTGCCAGTCAACTGGTGCTGGCAGCCTGACAATGAGCACAGCCATTTGGCCTATGCCCCTTTCAAGGGAAGGAGAGAAGACCTGACTTATTGGGAAACCCCAGTCAGATGAGGGCTGCCTTCCTGCATCCCATACTCAGAGTGTTGCCCTCTACCTGTCTCTCCTGATTATTGTGAAGAGTACTGTGGGGATGATTAAACAGTGATGGCATGGCTGCCACTTCCATAATCACATCTTCTGACCTCTTGACAGGATGGCAATGATTGTAGACAGAGTTCTGCAAATACACAACAAGCTTTTTTTTTTTTTCATGAAATGTTGTCATCCATGGATACATAGATTAAACATTCTTTTATTTCCATGGTATAAAATTCAACTGAAAATTTGAATGATGTGCTTATTCCACAACTCTGTTTTCATAGGCAAAAACCAATATCTCTGTCCTCAGTGCAGAGTCTTATGATAGACTCAAATTTATCCAAATAACAATATTTGTTGGAAATTCTGGCCTGTTCTAGGGGCAGCTTAAAAAAAATAACTATACATTTGTCTGTATTTAACATGTATTAAACCTAAATAAGATGTTAGAGCACAGATAAAAAATAAAATAGAATAGCATAAAGTATTAAACTAAATATGAAGATCCAAAATGTATAGTAATAAGCACTAATAATATTATAATTATAGCATTAGTTGTATGTATAAAGCTTAAGAATGTTATTGCAATTTCACTTAAGACTCTTCTCTCTAGAGTTTCTAGAGGTGAGCAGAGCAAAAATAATTATTTCTGAACCAAAGATAAAAAATATAGTTTTGTGTCATTTCGTGTAACTACAATATGACAAACTAGACAAGAAATTTAGTTTTTTGACTTTTAATAATGTATATCATGGGCAAGCACAGAATTATTATCAGATAAAGTAACAGAATCTTTTATGTAGAGATTGGGATTTTAGAATGTAAAATCAATCGATGAATGCTTACAGACACTTTTACTCTAGGTCCATTCTTAAGAGGATGGTAAAACGTAACACAAAGAGAACACACAGAGGATTTTCACAGGCCTTCACTGTGGCTTCTCTTCATGCAGGGTACACCTAAGTCTTTTTCATAGAGGTGGCAGGTTGATTATTTGCTTAGCTTTCTAATAAGGCAGATCACAAAGATATTCCTTGACAATTCCACAAACTTACAATAGAATGTTTTTTTTTTCCTAGAATTATAGTAAGACTCTAAATGATTCCCTGAAATAATTAGAAAAGAAAAAATAAAAGGGTGGGGGTGGAAATATGATCTATTCTTAAATGCTAAGTTTGTAGTCAGGACCCTGGCACTATTGAAATTTATTGTCTTATATTCAATAACTGCCTCATAAAATATGTGACATCAATTGGATTTTAAATAATAGGGGAAAGTTAGACAAATAAGAAATAGAAAAGCACATCAAGAGAGGAAGTTATGTACAGTGAGAGGTATTTGGTGCCTGGTATATGCCCATGGTCTGGGGAGACTACTTAGATGAGAGAATTTGAAAGAAATACATCTGCTGACACAGTGGAACAACAATTCTCATAAGTAATCTCAGGAATCAAAGTTTTTTTTTCTTTAAAACATTCTATAGGACACTTGGGGATTGTCAAAGAATATCATTGTGATCTGGCCTATCAGATAGTTGGGCACAATAATCAACTTCTCACCACTGGAAGAATAGCATAAAAGGGATGTCCCTGCCTGTGTGGGGAATTACCTCAGTCAACACTAATGAAGAGAGCAAACTGAATTGCTAGGAGTGTTCTTCTCTCATACTTTCATATTTCCATACATAATCATTTCTTCTAAAATTAAAGACAGAGAAAATGAAAAAGGCAAGAATGGAATACTTAAATTAAAAACTGTAAGCATACATTTGTTGCAATAGTATCTTACTTACAATGGTCAGTCACCTTGTACTCCACACCAGATGCCTAACGTGTTTCACACAGACCTCTTCCCTAATTGCAGAAGTCAAAATCTCCTTTTATATCTTATGAATAATCTGATTAACAAATTCTTGTCTAGGTGGCTTCTTGGGGTTTTGAAACAAAGCAACTGGAGCGAAAAATCAACAGGTATAGGATCCAGTATTATAACTACTTATAGGATTTTAGGTAAAATAAAATATCTTTGAGTATTAGCAGAGGAAGGTGTTGGAGAAATAATCACTAAGGAATTTTCCAACTCTAATGTTTTATGAGGTGACAGGAGAGATAGAAGTTTCAAATAAGTGAATAAATATAAAAGTGCTTTAAATAGTAAAATGTATTTCATAAATTAATGTGATGAAAATCATACCATGAAGTGTACTTGCAATATGCTGAAAAGAATGGGATCTTGGATGGAGAATGGCCAGAAGTGTTGCTTGCTAGAATCATTTGCTCTTTGGCCTCTGGTATTTTACCCGCCCAGTCATGCACATTGCTTATTTTGCCCAATTCTGTCTTCCAAACATGGGAGATTAATCCCAATGCTAAAATCATGTGGCCACAGGGCCCTATTTCTAAAGAGACTAGAGCAGAAACTTTTTGACAAATAATCTTTAGGCATAGAGATTCTAGAACAATCCTCAGATTGGTCTGATTTTTCAAGACAAAATTGAAAATTCAAACCAAGTTACAGGCACTGTGTCTCTACACCAACACACATACTCCACCTCCTTCCTTACTATCTGTCTCTGTCCAGCCTGTTATTTTCATGATAATAGAGCAAGGCTAATAATGCAGGCATGGTGCCAACTCTCATTGCTGCCTGATGCTCCAGTGGGCTTTAAACGTGTGCATATGTTGAAGGAAGAGTTAAATGATATTTGTGTGCTGCACAGCCAGGAAAAAAACATTTCTAAACTGTTTTGATCTCTTAAAAGCCAGCTATCACAATACAAGAAGATTTTTTTAATGGATATACATAAATTTAGGTGGCTCCAGCCTACCCCAAGAGACCTCATGTGCTTCCACTGGCTCATCCAGATCTGCATTTTCCTGGATGTTAGTGGGCACAATTATCACATTTTAAGTAGGCTTAGGCTCCAACTACAGAATTAAAAAATAAAAAAATAATAATTTAAAAACCTATTAGGATGATAAGGAATCAGTATTAGAGCTGCAGGGGAAAAATGACAAGTGGAATCACAGTTTCTCTCATTGGAAAAATTAAGGAGAGTTTTCTGTTTAATGGATTATTAGCAGTTCTGGGGCAAAACTAAAGACACGCTTGACTTTAGATTGTATCTGGTGTCATTGTCAAAATACAAATAGCAACAAGTCATAAATATTTTGCAGGATGCAAAATATATTTGAAGCAAACTGGAAGTGGGGGTAATTCAGGAAGAAACAAAGACTTCACAAAGGAGGCATCTGACTGGAGAAACAGAGAATTTTAGCAGAGGGGAATCCATTTGAGAAAAACAAAGCCACAACAGCATAACATGTTCTGGAGTTTATGAAAGAAAAAATATGCTAGAGAGCATATAGCATGAGGTAGGAGTGGATAAGAAAGAGATAAAATAAACTAATAAGGTATGTATGGAGTCACATTGAGAAATGATAAGGAATAAAGATGCCAGTGAGCTTACAGGTGACAGAATGGCAAAGCATGTAGTATCTAGGTGAATGGTAGGATCTATAGAACTTGAGTTGCAAATAACTACAAAAATTCTAGTTGTACATATATCTTTACTAATAGATGTTTAAAAAAATATTCAGGGTAGATAACCAAAAGAAAAATTACTGAGCAATATGGTAGCTCTATTCTTAATTTTTTTGAGAAACCTCTGTACTATTTTGCAATTTACATTCCCAACAGCAGTGTATGAAGGTTCCCTTTTCTCCACATTCTCTCTTACACTTTTTATTTATGTCTTGTTGATAATAGCCATTCTAACAGGTATAAGATGGTAGGATCTTTGAGTACAGTTTTCCTTGATATGCTACAGCAACCTCCACCCAGCCCTCGAGGAAGAGGTCAAGGTGAATTTTAACTACATTCCATAGGCCAAAGAGTGAATCAGTCTCTATTAAAAAAAAAAAGAAACAGGAAAGGGAATCAGAATCTGAGCTGATGGGAACAAGCAGCATGACTGATAATGAAACTTGATGTTTCATCTGAGTTGCCATGTGCTCAACACAAAGAAAGTAGAATAAAGAAAAGAAGGCATCTAGAATTTAGGGCGTGCAATTGAATTAGCATCTTAGAGCCAGACTGATCAGGAATTGAGATGATCTAGCAAAAGAGAGAGATGGACAAACAAGACTGGAACAAGATGCCGGAGAAAGAGGTAGAAAGACTAAAATTGATCAAGCAAATGGGCTATTTAGAAAGGGTATAAAATCTCAGATCATGGTACTAAACCAGATGAGGAAATATGTAGCAATCATTTAAGGTATCCAATATCTTTTTCCTCTGTAGCACTATAGTTGGTCAAAACATCATGAAATAATTTAAAATTGAAATCATAGAGTCTCTGTATCTCTAGAAGAAAGTCAAATTCACTCAAAATAAGTTAGAGAGTTGGTAGTGGAGAGAAATACAGGCAAAATGGGAATTCAGATTAAGATGGATGTACTTTGGGAACAAATACCTCTGTGCTTGTACAGAGAGGTGGCACAGATATGACCAAGTGTTAGGGCCTTTGTAATAATATCACCTTTGATTTATACAAATTTTATTAACTATGACTTCCTTTCAATTGATCCACACAATAACAACATTAGCAAAAGCAAGGGGAGAAATCATAATCAATATTTGTAGGTGAGAAAAATGTGAATTCGCAAATTAAAGTAATTATCTCAAGGTCTTGAAATTATTGGCAGAGCCAAAATTATAATGCTGGTTAAGCCCTGACTAAGGGCTTTTTATTTATTTGTTTGTTTGTTTATTTTTTTTTGTTGCCCTATTTCTTGACAAGTTCCAATAAAGTGTTTTTTATTTTAGATTAAAGCAAAATGATTGGGTAGCCTGACATGACAAATATAATTCTCTTATTTTGTTTTTCTTGTGTCCTTTTTTCTCAGGTTAAAGCTATGACAGATTCAAAATTTTAGATTCCAAGGTGAAAATCAATTCTCTTTCTTTGCCATCCATACTTATTAATCAAGGGCTAATTGGATCAAGAAGAAATTGAAATACTGAAACAAATCCCATGAGAGCAACATTTGCCTGCTTTTCCCTAAGCATTCTCTCTTTGATCTGAAAACATCCTACACCCAAGGCCAACAGTTAAGTCACATTTCTCCCTTACCCAGCCTCTTCCTCTCCTTCTTTTTCTTGGGTCTTTCATCATTTAGGAAATTAGACTAAAATAATAAAACATTCCACATGAATAGTCCTGTAAATGCTACTAGCCTCATCACTTAGAGTAATAGCTCTTCATCCCTGTAGGGGAAACAAGAAGTAAGTTGAGGAGGGGTTGAAGAAACAATAAAAATGAACAGCTAAAGCTCAGATTTTTTTTAAATTACTGAAAAGAAAAGAAAGATTAACTGTTCTCTGAATGGTAGAGCCTTCCAGGAGACGAAATAAGTCTTCTATAAACTGATTTGCCTTCCTGACTGTGATTTACCAGACTGACACCTAATTTGTTCTGAGCACAGTTGATGCCTCAGACACAATGGTGGATGACAGCCCACATAACCTCTCTTTCAGCTTTCATCTCATATATTCCATTTGAAGTTGAGTTCCGACAAGAGAGAGGCACAGAATTAATATTACCTTGGATCAGCTCAGTCTCCAGGGGGAGCAGCAAAAGCTTTTCTGGAAACAATAAACCCTTTAAACATGACAGGGGGAATGGGACCTTAGGAGGTCTCTGAAAGTATCCATTATTAAAGAAAAGGGAGGGGGATCCTCGTGGGTGACTTTGATTTTTTTTTTTTCCTCAGCAAATGCAGTGATGAACTAGTGCCAGTTTTACATACAAATTTAAAGATCTGGGATGGTGTATGTTAAAAATCTTTCTTCCCCCCGTGCCCTAGCAAATGTAGTAGAGAAAAAGAATCTATTGTGAACTATATTTGTTATGACATTGACAGTCCCTTTTTGTTTAATTTTTACCAAGTAAAATTAAAATAAAAACTGATAACAACTTCAACAATAAAAATCCAGAGGAAAAACACACTGCATATGATTGTATACATAAGGTCAGATTTAATTATCCAAATGTACACACAAGAAGGAAAAACACAATATGTTTGATCATATATATAAGATTAGATTTAATTATCCAAATGTACACATAAGAAGTATTTCTCAAAATTTAGAGACAATTTTAATTAAAACTTAACTTGTGGATTTCCACAAGATTCAAATAGGAAAAAATCACACACATACACACATGTGTGTATATTCACATATATGTCTATGTCTTAATAACAATATCTTATATTAATATAATGCTTTTTAACAATTAAAAACAAGTACATTATTCACTTGGTACTTAGCACAGATGGTCTGATATTTTTCTAATCTATTTTAATCAAGTAACTTGTATAAGCTCCTCTGCTTATGATATTTAAAAGAAAAACAAAACAAAAGAAAACAGAGGCAGCTTCAGTATCGAATGTGGAGTCAAAAATCCCAAAGTTTCTATTTGCACAAATTTATTTTTTCATGGGGCAAAATATCCTTGTCTGTAAAATGGGTATAGTGAAATGGTTCTCCCAACATTCTTGAGAGAATCAAGTGAAGTCATTTATCTGAGTTGCTATAAATAACCAAATATCCCTACTGGGTGAGTTGAGGGACCCTGGAGATCAGATTTAGGATGATAAGAGAATGGGGCTGAACATGGTATTGGATAGGGCTAAGAGATAGAACAAGAAAGTTGCAGAGTCCAGGTTCTGGGTGGTACTAATATTTTAATTGTTTATTGTAGTACAACAATGTAACTCAAAATTTTATGGCTTAGAACCACAGGCATTTATTATCTCACAATTTCTGTAGGTTAGGAATTCAAATAAGATGTAGCTGAGAGCCTCTGACTCAGGGTTTCTCACAAATTGTAATCAAGGTAATGGCCTTGGCTGCAATCATCTCAAGGCAAAGCTGGGAAGGATACGCTTCTAAGCTCAGTCACTTGGATGGTGGAGAGGCCTCAGGACCCTCTTTAACCAGAGACATCAGTTCCTAGCCACATGGACCTCTCTACAAGTATACTCACAACATGGTAGCCTACTTCTCCAAGAGCAATGAATGGCTCATAGAAGAAATAGTCTTTATGTAACCTAATCTCCAAACTGGCATCCATCGCGTCTGTGTTCTATTTCTTAGAAGAGAATCACAAGGTCCGGCCTAAATTCAAGAGGAGGGTGCTGCACAGGATCATAAATATCAGAGCAGGGAACCATGTGGGCAACTTTAGAAGGTGACTTTCACACTGGGAAATAAGGAAAGGTTCAGAAGAACCTGAGGGAGAGCATCCTGAAAAACCCAGAAAACATCTACTCATAAAGACCAGAAAAGTAAAGCACATAGGAGTTAGGACTTGGGAATCACCCTGTCCTCTGTTAGAATACAAAAGAAGGAATATGTTTTTGAACCTTTGGAAATTAGAGGGAGCTATCAACAATTTTACATTTACCAGGGTCCTCCACTTAACTATTAGATGTGTTTTTGTTTGGGATTTTATTTAACTCACTTTTTTAAATTAAATCATGGAGATACGTATTTCCTAATTGAAAGCTGAAGAGAGTCTCTATGAGATGGCCAACCTTTGCCTACAACCTTGGTCAGTAGTTAAAGCCAAGAGTTCTGACTCCTTGCCTCACTGTCCTTGGTGTGAAAGACACATGGTAATACAGAGCAGAACATTCCATGGCACAAGAGTCTACACTGATGCTTAGTGTTTATTCATTAGGCAAAAGGGATCATGGCAGAGATACTTTTAACATCTCACACTCTTGTTGTCCCCATGGGACAGGTCATTCAATACAAAGAACTATTCTAAGAAAAGCATTGCAATTCACCTTCATTTAACAGGTGCAAGGAAACTGCACTGAACTGGAACACAACTGAACTCAATTAAGAATTCAAATCTCCCACTCCCCAGAATTTTCCTTGGAGGAAAAAGAAGCCAATTACAGTAAAGTGAGATAATGTTAGCAATTTCTTTCCAAAAGCCACTTCCAGGGTATGTCCTGGGGTCAGGACAGACTAACTTGAATTTCTTACACACTGTTAATTGATATCCCTGAGGGATCACAAACTTACTCATTTATTCAAGGAAGATTTAGTGATATTCACCAGATAGGAATTAATGAGGCAAGAACATAGAACCATATATTTAAGAAAATTTTCTACAGCCAAATGGGATTAAAAGTAATTGGTATCTGGGAGTCGATTCTCTGTTTCCAGAATAAAGTAAAATAAAATAACCAGAGACTACCATAAAAGATGTTCTATGTCCTTCAATATCTTTAGTATTAAAAATTTTCAGTTTAAAAGTGATATCATTAAGGATTTAAAATTTAGTTAAATTAAGTTTAATTACATATTTTTAAACCATGCCTCTTATTTTATAAAACACTTTTACACACATTATTTCTAACTAACTTCAATCACAGGCATTTTCCCATTGTAAAAGCTCATTAGAACTTTCCCAGAGTGAAAAGCTTTGTCTAGAATTTCCTTCCTCACTACCATACTGCCTACCCACATTCCTCCTAAGGTGAACACACTCTCTCTCTCTTCTCTCTCTCTCTCTCTCTCTCTCTCTCTCTCTCTCTCTCTCTCTCTCTTCTATATCAAATCCTACTAATATTTTAGATCTCAACTTAGCTCTCACTTTTTCTAGGGTCATTCTCACTCTACATTGAACCTTAGAATCAACTGGAAAGGCCATTCCCACACCAATTAGATCAGACCAATGGAAACTTAAATATAGTCTATCGTGAGAGAAGTTCCCAGATTCATTTATCAGAACTGTGAGTAGCTAGAGGACAAGGACTACCATATCCCTTTTTGCCTTTGGTATGCCTATAGCATACAGCTCCTACGTAGCTATGTGATGAGCAATAGTAGACTTTCACACAACTAGCTGTACATCAGAAGCTCTAGGGAAGCTTATAAAATATAGACATTTTTAGATCTGACTCCATACCTATAGAATCAGAGTTTTGGGATTCTGATAATTCTTATACTGTATATTGAGGAGATGTTAATATCTGATGCAAAGGTCTGATGTAAAGATCCCTTCAGTGTAAAGGGATCTTGAAGTTTAATTACTTTGAAAATTTATCTAGAGCAGAAATCACATGTAACATCTCCTGATGAATGTTTGAACATTTCCAGCATGATTTTCACCATTTTTCCTTCAAGTCCACATCATTGTTAGAGCACTGTGAAGTTAGCCCATTCTTACTGTTTGAAAGTGTTTTTTCTAATACTTATTAGTACTTGCTTTCATATTTTAAAAAATTATAATGAGTATGAGGTTACTGTAGTAAATGTGATAAATTTTTTGGCTATAAGAAACTGAAGGGTGTAAACAAGTTTTTAAAAAAGATCAAGATAGTATGTTAAATAATACCAAAGGAGTTCCAAACAGGATGATAATATGAACTTTTTGTCTTGGGGAAGTCCTGGAAGGCATCCTAGAGGCAGTGATGTCTAAAATGAGGCCTAGAATTAGTATGGGCCAAGGGAAACGTGTAGCTAGAACCAGAGAGGGATAGCAGTAAATAAGGTAATTGAAGAACATCATTCTAGGCAAGTGGTTTCTCCAGGGTTAAGGCGACTAACCATCCTGGGTTGCCCAGTACTTTCACAGTTTTAACACTGAACATCTTATGTTCTGGTAAACCTCTTAGTCCTCAAAGTTTAATGGACACTGCTATGATGAGATGGCTAAAATAATTTCATCAAAAAATTATTAATCAACTTTACCATTGATGACCATTCTTCCTTCTTTGTGCATGCAGAATATAAGAAAGGGCTCCAGAGCACAAGGAAAAGGTGATTAAAGAGATTCTAGAATTATAATAAAGACATGCTTCACCAACTTTACTATGTTTTTTTTTGTTTGTTTATTTGTTTTTGTTTTTGTTTTTGCATTATCCTATTCAGGTGTTCAAAATGACACAGTGTGCCATCATTACCACACATGCCTGATTCCTGTGTTAGATAGGAATACCAGATCTAGTCTTAGGACAGACCTTAAATAAATGCTCAGGTAGGGGAACTCAGGTCCAAACACTTTTCACCAATCTCAGTTGATAAGTGTTTGTTAAATTGCTCAGTCAACTTTAGAATTTAAGAGTGAAGATTATCCAGGAAAAGACTACTCTGATCTCAGACATAGAGAAAAGGCAAATGTGATGTGAGTAGTGAGACATGTGATATGATGCCCTAGAATTCCTTGGAACAGAGTTTAATGAAAAGCTCTCTTTTAAGTGGCCATGCTAGTGGGATTTTTAAAGTTGATTAGTTGACAAGACTACTTAGCATATTAGAACATGGGATACTCTAAAGTTAAAGATTAAACAGAATTTTTTCTCTTACTGTCTCTCACTTAATTGCTTTCTGCCGCTTGCTTGAAACAGCTGTCTTCTTATCCTACTCTAATGAGGCTCGATCGCTGACATGGAATATTCAATGCCACTTTTCAAATTTGATTCGTAAAAAATAAAAATCTTTTCTCTAACTTTCCTGGTCAACTCAAGGAATTTGGAGACACTGGCCCAAAGGGGAACTTTTCATTAGAAACTCAGACTCCCTGGGAGTTTCATGTTTTAAGAGTTGATGAGAATCTCATTGCACAGTTTAGCATTAAAGTTGATAGGGACTTATTTTGCTATTTCTTTAATGGATATTCTCATTTTAAATAAGACTTTCAAGGGAAAGACAATTATTTAATCTAAAGGAGTTATTTTCATACTCTAGCAAGTTAGAAGGTGCTAAAGGGACTATTTCAGGTGCAGGGGGTGTTTTATGTCATAACAATATGAGTTGATTCCTGAACAGGTAATCCTAGAGCCCTTTATATTTATGATTTTAATTTTAAATTACTATTATTAACAAATATTAAAAAATATTCATTCAGCATTGTACATGAGTCAGGAACTATTTAAGGCACTGAGGATGCAATAGAAGCACAATAGATTAAGTCCATCCATTCATGAAGCTTTTAATCTAATATAGAGATAACCAATAAATAAAAAAGCTAATACTCAAACAAGAAAAATACTTTAATGATGTGGTAGCAATGGAGAGGAACTGGAGTACTACTATTTTATATTTCATCAAACGTGATTGCCATAATCATAATTATTTTTTCTTCAGATCTCTGAAAGCAGATAAATTGAGAATAAAGTTATTCATCAAATCAACATTCAATAAATATTTATTGAGCTTTTCCTACATAGCATGTATTGTCATACATGCTGAAATCAACACTTTCTATCGAGCTGTGCTTCAATGATTTAAGTCCTCAATGACTTTTGAGAACCAATTATCCTGACAACCTGTGAAAGATATATGAGACTCTCCCTTTCCCTTTCTCATGCTGGTCTCCCATATTCTTATTTCCTCTTTTTTTTGTTACTTTTCTCACAATCACTAGCCTATAATCATGTTACTGAATGTCCTTTGGCTGAAGGTTTTACATTTTGATTTTCTATACATATGTCTCTATTTCCTCTAGAGTTTTAATTTATCACAAGGACAGTGTTCTTCCCATAATTAGAGGGATCATCTTGATTGAAAATATCCTTCAAATTTCCTGTTCTCTAACATGACTCCAACTGGCTAGTTGTTTTGCATGGGTTGCCTGAGGATGGTTAATGTTCTGGTTTGAGTTCTTTTCATACTCTGGTCTGGGAAAGTTTATATAGTTGCTTCCAACCATGTAGGATTTGCTTGATGATAAATTTTGTAAAAAAATATCTTGAAGAATTCATTCATAAAAGATTCACCAAATATTTATTGCTTATTGTTATATGCTAGAAAGTGATCAAGGTACTTGGGATGCAGCACTAAAACAAACTAACAGAATGACCAACCAACCAAGTCCCTGTCCTTGTAGAGTTAACTGGTTTGCTGGTGAAATTTGTGATACGTGAAAGCTTTTGCCTAGTTTTAGAAGTTTTTTTTTTTTAAATTTATTTGCTTGCTTATTCATTTAATTGCATATTTCTTTTAAAAATTTTTTGAAATTTATTTTAATTAAGTTTCAAGTCTTTTAAGATTTCCAGAAAATTCTGAGAACAGTGTGTAACAAATAGAAAAGACATTTCCCACAGCTTTGGTCAAAACCTGTTTGCTATTCAGAACAAAACTGAAATATTTATGATATTTAAAAAAGTCCATTCAGACCCCTTTCCAGACTAATGGCAAAGTTAAAAAAACGAGTGACTTCTGATTCATGCATTAAACTGTGTGCCTATGTGGATTTAAACTTAAATTGATATGTGTATGTATACAAACATGCATATGCTTTTGTCTTTGTTCCCTATTAGGTACGTAGGCAGAAAGATGAAAGAAAACTCTCAAACTTACATAATTGTCTCCCAAATTTAATGTAAGCTCAGGTCAAGAGTCTTGTAAGTGCTGTTAGTAATCCTGCTATAAGATGTGTCATATATATGCACACACACACACACATATGTATATATACATATATATATATGTGTGTGTGTAGGTTTTCAACTCATATATATTTCATATTTCAAATTTATTTATTCAGTTACATAAATAAGGTGCCTATGATAAAGTAATTAAGTTGATATAGATGATAAACAAGGACATTTTTCTCATAAATGAGATGTCTATGATTAGAAATTTGGCATTCACTTATGCCCCATCATTTCAGCATTATCTGGTTATGCACATTTGGAGTGAGTAAAAGAAAGGACTTTAAAACCGATTCATGATTGCCAGTTACCAAAAATATACATTCAATTGCTAAATCAGTGATGGCCAACACACAGCTACCTATATAACCTTTATAGTTTCCTCAGTTTTAAAGCATTTTTACCTTAGTTTCCTTTGATTAATTATAATAACAGAGTCAATCTGATACACAAGTAGAGTGAGAGGCTCCCTAAGGGAGAAATTTCCAAAGCACATGGATGACTGAGGCCTCATAGAAACACCTTCTCTGGTGGATGAATAAAGATGAAATTTCTTTTTGATAAAACTAAAGTCTCTCTTTTCACTATTAGAAATAAGTACAAAACAAGCCTTTCTTCCACAAGGGATAATAAAGTGACCAACATTCACTGTGAGGTGTCAGGGAAACAAACCAGGGCTGTTCTCAAAAGTATATTTTGATGTTTGTGGAAAAGTCAGCAATAAATACATGAGAGTCACCAAAATTAAAAAAAAAAAAAAAAAAAAAAAAAAAAAAAAAAAAAAAAAACGTTTCTTAAAAGAGAATTAGAGAACACAAAAACTTCTGCACTAATGTGTTACTCTGGCTGGTTTGATTGCCTAGACCATGATCCCTTCATACGTAGGACAGAGGACCTAGCTGGAACTGGGGGTAGTCAAAGGGCTATGAGGAGAAATCTACGGCACTTACCAGTCTGGAAATGGGAATATGAGTGCCTTCTATCAGGTGACATTAGATTGGCTGTGAGATTTCCTAAATGCACAGTGTCACACTTGCAGGGATTTGTTTATAAAATGAATGGACCCTCTAATTCTGTTCATAGCATAGATAGATCAACTTAGATAATATACACTGAAACCTTTATAAATGAAGATCAACAGAGTTTTCTTTAACTTAATATTAAAATAACATGTTAATTTTAGAAATTATTTTGAAATAAAATAATAAACTAAACAGCTCTCTGTGCACATCAAGAACCTAAATATATACCGTGTGTAAGCCTCTGAGTGTGAAGTGATTTGTTGTATAGCTTACCAATACATATGTCCAGTTAATTGGTCTGAAATCATTTCCAAGTTCTCTAGATGCTGGCGAGGCAAAAGAAGACCAAAATGTTTTACTATAACCAAGAAAGTTAAATACGAGAGCAAGGGAGAATTTCTCCCAGTGGAAAAAGGTTTATAATACAAAAACAATGTTGTCACACTTTTTGAACTGAGAAGTCTAAATTCTTCATAACAACAAGATAATTACAGATTGGAGTTAATGCTCTAAAATAAACACAAAGTTGGTATAATAGAAAAATTAGGGCAGACCAATTATACAAAATTATGGTGTACTGATCTTCAAGGTTAGCTGGTCCTCACTACTTGGTTGAGTTAGAAGGCAACAAATCAGTGCAGTGAACTAGAGTTCAAACCATCGGAAGCTAAGAGCCCTGTGAAGCCCAAAGTAATGATGGAGGAAACAGTAAGTTAGCAGAGATAGCTGGTTAGGAGAGAGAGGAGTTTTAAACTCAGAAAAAAAAAAAAAACGAGTGGAATGAAGAAGAGATTTAATTTTAGAAAACCTATACAGTTAGTTGGGCTCCTGATAGATTTATGATTATATTTTTGAATCTTGATATTTGCTCTGAGTGGCTCAGGAACTTTCTGTCTCATTACAAATGGCACCAATTTGTTCCAAGGGCCTGTATACATGAGTGGATTTCTGTGAGTTTCTTAAAATTCCAATCTAACTCAAGATTGCCATAATTTTACTTCGGCCTCATTCCAGGACTGTATGCCATTTCTAGGAGACACTATGTTTAGAAAATTCTCCTTAATTCAGTCCATATTTTTTCACTCATCAGACTGGAAATACCCACCTTCATTTACTAGTACTATTCATCCCTTAATTATAGGAGAACTAATTGCTACTTCTTTGTAGTGTACAGGCTTCCTCTCCTCAAAACAGCTGAATAGTTAGGTCAACATGAGGAATTTGACTCTGTAACTGAACTATTCTTTTAATTAGGGGTGGAGTTAGAAAGAAGAAAAATACAGAGAGAGATTGCACAGACTGCATATGAAGTATAAGCAAGTCCTGTGGTTTCATTTACGTATCTAAATTTAGCCAACTTTAGGCTCCTAACAAGCTCTCTTCCTTCAACTCAGCACTTTAAAAGGATTTGCAAAGAGGTTCCCTGAAGTGAAATTGAACCTGAGAGTAAACAGTAGAATGTGCTTGTTTTCCCACTTGAATATTCTGAAGACATACATTTAAACTATATTTTTAATCTATAAAGTATTCTTAACAATATTTCATTACTTATATAAATTGATACAAGAACTTGGAATGTAATACTAATACTGGCCTTGCTAAATTATAAAAACATTAAGATATATATCACACGAGGCATACAGTCTGTGACTAGGGTGACAATAATTCAAATAAATTATGCCCTAAACCCTTCATTTGCTTATTATTATTACTACTATTATTATTATTTGCTTATTATTATTAATTATCTGAATATTTCAGTAAAAAAAAAAAAAAAAAAGAGGCCTGGATTGGATTACAAAACCACATGCACAATCCAAAGAAAGAACTGATAAACTAGACTTCATCAAAATTAAAATTTTCTGTTCTGTGAAAGATATTGCCAAAAGAATTAAAAGACAAGCCATTGACTGGGTGAAACTATTTACAAAAGGTATATCTAAAAAAGGGTGCCTTCATCAGACATCTTTTGTATGTTTGCATCACAAATATCCAAATACTCAAAAAAGCCTTAAAACTCGAAAAACAGATAAGAAAACAGATAACCTGATTAAGAAATGGTCCAAAGACTTTATTATCTCACCATAGAGAGATATACAGATGGCAAATAAGCATATGAACAGATGCTCCCCAACATATCATTGAGGAAAAGCAAATTTATATAAAAAAGAGAGATAAAACAATGAGATATCACTACACATCTATCAGAATTTCCAAAATCCGAAACACAACATTAAAGGCTGGTGAGGATGTGGAGCAACAGAAACTCATTTGTTACTACTACTGGGGATGCAAAATGGTACAGCCACTTTGAAAGATAGTAGCAGTTTCTCACAAAACTAAGTGATATTCTTCCCTTAGAATCCAGCAATCATGCTCCTTAGTATTTACACAAAGGTGTTGAAAACTTATGTCCACACAAAAGTCACACAGATGTTTACACACAGATGTTTATAGCAGCTTTATTCATAAGTGCCAAAACTTGGAAACAACCAAGATGTCCTTCAGTTGGTGAATGAATAAATAAACTGCAGCACATTCAGACAATAAAATATTACTTAGTGCTAAAAAGACATGAGTCATCAACTCATAAAAAGACATGGAAAAAACTTAAATGAATATTACTAAGTGAAAGAAGCCAATATGAATAAGTAACATACTGTATGATTTCAACTACATGACATTCTGGAAAAGGCAAAATTATGGGCATAGTCAAAAGATCAGTGGTTGACAGGAGGTAGGAAATTAGGGGAAGGATGAATAGATGGAACACAGAGAAATTTTAAGCCAGTAAAACTACTCTGCATGACACTATAATGGTATATAGATGCCATTATACACATGTACAAACCAATAGAAGGCATGACACTATAGTGAGCCCTAATGTAAACTATGGGCTTTGGGTGATCATGATGTGTCAGTGTAGGTTCATGTACCATGCTAGTTGTAGACTTTGATAATGGGGGAGGCTGTGTATATGTGAGGGTAGGGGGTACACATTGATTTTCTCATGATAATAGGACATGGTAAACTAAATTAGCAAAAAATTCTATATCTTGGTAACTTGCATTTGTTACATCCAGAAGTCAGGAGATAAACCCTATAAAAATACAAGGATTTGTTACCTTGGTGAAACTTTTAGAAATTATTCCTCTGTGGCCTGTTGGGATATTCCATTAAAAAGAAAGAAAGAAGGAAAGAAAGAAAAGAAAGAAAAGAAAGAAAAGAAAGAAAAGAAAGAAAAGAAAGAAAAGAAAGAAAGAAAGAAAGAAAGAAAGAAAGAAAGAAAGAAAGAAAGAAAGAAAAGAAAGAAAAGAAAGAAAAGAAAGAAAAGAAAGAAAAGAAAGAAAAGAAAGAAAAGAAAGAAAGAAAGAAAGAAAGAAAGAAAGAAAGAAAGAAAGAAAGAAAGAAAGAAAGAAAGAAAGAAAGAAAGGAAAGGAAAGGAAAGGAAAGGAAAGGAAAGGAAAGGAAAGGAAAGGAAAGGAAAGGAAAGGAAAGGAAAGGAAAGGAAAGGAAAGGAAAGGAAAGGAAAGGAAAGGAAAGGAAAGGAAAGGAAAGGAAAGGAAAGGACAGGAAAGGAAAGGAAAGGAAAGGAAAGGAAAGGAAAGGAAAGGAAAGGAAAGGAAAGGAAAGGAAAGGAAAGGAAAGGAAAGGAAAGGAAAGGAAAGGGAGAAAGGGAGAGAGAGAGAGAGAGAGAGAGAGAGAGAGAGAGAGAGAGAGAGAGAGAGAGAGAGAGAGAGAAAGAAAGAAAGAAAGAAAGAAAGAAAGAAAGAAAGAAAGAAAGAAAGAAAGAAAGAAAAGAAAGGAAAGGAAAGGAAAGGAAAGGAAAGGAAAGGAAAGGAAAGGAAAGGAAAGGAAAGGAAAGGAAAGGAAAGGAAAGGAAAGGAAAGGAAAGGAAAGGAAAGAAAGAAAGGAAAGAAAGGAGAAAGAAGAGAGAGAGAGAGAGAGAGAGAGAGAGAGAGAGAGAGAGAGAGAGAGAGAGAGAGAAAGAAAGAAAGAAAGAAAGAAAGAAAGAAAGAAAGAAAGAAAGAAAGAAAGAAAGAAAGAAAGAAAGAAGAAAGAAAGAAAAAGAAAGAAAGAAGGATTGTAGCAACTTGCAGCCACAACTAATAAAAAAGTATAAATTTTGGGAAGAGATTTTAGGATTTCAGAGGCCACATTTGACATATTTGGTTGTTTCACTTAGTTATTTATTGAGAAGTCCCTAAACTGACAACTTTGAGTAAGATCTGGAGAAAAATAAGCTTTTTACCTGGCTTGGAATATAATTCAAACAGCTCAGGCACTTGGTTCTTAAGATGGCATAGCAGATAAGTTGTATGCAGACTCTGAAAATCCCTGATAAGACAGTCAGTGTGGGCTCCCACAGGTTTGGAGCAAAGCTGGCTATCCTTTTGGAAAACTACTATTTTTTAGAGAAGCTGTTCTCAAACTTTTTGGCCTTAGGAAATTTTACACTCTTTAAATTTACTGAAAAACTCAGAGCTTTTGTTTATGTGGATGTATCTTTTGACATTGCATTAGAAACTAAAATTGAGAAAAATTTAAAACATTAATTAAATAATTTATTTAAAATAATAATAATCCTACTATATAATAACATATATGATATATTTTTATGAAATGCTTACTGGTTTCTTAAAAATCTGTTAGACAAGATAACTCTTCCAGCCTTTTTTCCTCAGGATATAGAAAAAAAAAACTCTCTTTTGTTTCTCTTTTCCTCTCACATACTATTACACTCACAACAGTTCTGACACAACTTTTTCCTTATGCCATGCAGTTCCCTGTGACATCAGCTAGGTACCCTACAATTCAATTCAATTCTAACATAATAGAAGTTAGTTCAGACCCCACAGGTTAAGGGCTTAGACCCAGGAGATGGCTCCCCACTTCAATTGCCAAGTAGCAGGTCTCCAGTTTACCTATAACGTCTGTCTGATTTGGCTACAAATTGGAAGTTCCCATGACAACCCTCTTGGATTTGATTATTTGGTATAAATAGACTCAGGAAAATACTTATGATTACCATTTTATTAATTAATGAAGTATATTATAAAGTTTACACATTAATAGTCAGATACAGAGATATATAGGGCAAGATTGCAAGATTGAGAGTGCAAGCTTCTGTCCCCATGTTGTGGAGTTAGAATGCTTCACTATCCTGGTAGGTGGACATATTCACCAATTTAGAAATTTGCCAAACAGTATATATTTGAGATTTTTATGGAGGCTTCATCATGGAAGCATGATTGGTAATTAGCCATTTACATTCTTTTTCTCCTCTCTGAAAAATGTGGGAGGATTGAAAATTCCAAGCTTGATTCTATTTGGTGACCAGCCCTCACCTAGAAGCCCACCCAGAATCATCTTATTAGAACAAAATACCTCCTATCACCCAGAAAATTACAAAGGACTTAGGGATCTCTCAATTGGGAACCCAGGTCAAAGACCAAATATTAGAACATAATATTTTACTTTGTTCTTATTAATCACAAGAGTTTTAAAAGCTCTGTGCAGAAAACTTGTCAAAGACTAAATGTTAGAACAAAGGATCCTCCTAGTGACTATATTTACAAGAATTTTAGGGGCCTTGTTTCAGGAAATGCAGAGGTTACATATCTACCTAGCTAACTATCTTATTTAATATTCAGCAACCTTTGTGCTGGTTCATTTGGCTTCTGAAAAAGAGACCAAAGTGAAAAGAAGATAAATTATTTATGAATTAAAACATGGATGATCCCCAACAAGACCAATGTGGAGACTACTACTGGATGCTCAATTTATTAGCATATCTAGGTAGACGAGCTTGTCATCTGCTGCCAGAAGTCATATTGAAAACCATTTATAAGGAATTATGAATTGGGCCATGATTTGTCCTCATTTTGATTGCCCTTATTTTAAATGTGGATTTGTACTGACTTTCCAATGCATACCTGCTGGAAAGATGAACTATCTGGATGCATTATTCACCACCATAATATCCTACATTACATTGCTTCTGATCAAGAAACTTATTTGGCAAAAAGGAAAAAAAATGAAAAAAGAAAAGTGTAAGAATGAGCTTATGCTAAAGCAATTCACTGACTTTACCATCACTGAGAAAAAACTGGACCGATATATACATTGTACTGCCCTTTTGAAGAATCAGATAGAAAGCCAATTAGAAAAGGCTTCGCAATGATGCTTCTTTCCCGTAACTGAAGTACATGAAAGAGAAAAGGAGTAGAAATGTGATGAACACCTGTTAGTATTACATACGAAAAGCCCTTCACAAAATGTTTGTTTATTAACAATTTGACTTTAGAAACTTCTGGTTTAGAGGTCTTCATATCCAAAGAGGAATCCTTCTTTAGCAGACAATAATATATGTATATATATTATTTTATTTAGAAGTTCAGATTGCCACTCAGCTATTTTTGGCTCTTTGTGATAGTGAACCATCAGATATAGAAGGGACAATTCTTCTATGCCCTCTATGTTAGTTAGGGAAATTAATCTTGACTATTATAGAGAAACCAATGTACTGATATATAATGGAGGTAATAAAGAATATGTATGGGACACATAGAATACTCTGAAGTTCTTCCTAGTACTGTCATATCCATTTGTAAAATTCCATGGAGTAATATAGAAACCCACATATACATATGGCAACCAAATATCCTGGTTTGCCTGAGACTATCTTTATTTATACATTTTATACCAGCAGAATTAGTAGTATAATAATATTATACTCTCATACTCAAAAGTGTCTCCAATGAAAATATAAAGTATATGATGACATTGACCATCAAACTCAGATTCTTCAGGATTTGTGATATGTTGCCCTTCACTGAAAGACTCCTGACAAACTAGGTGCTGAGGGCAAGAGGAATATTGAATGAACAGTGGAAAAAATAAGTTAAATATACCAGCCTAGCTTTGTGGCCAGCTGTAGAAATGAGAAATTTAGAACCTACTCATTTTCTTGCCTTGTCTTCTATTTTCATTCTCTCTCTCTCTCTCTCTCTCTCTCTCTCTCTCTCTCTCTCTTTCTCTCTCTACTTATCTATCTAATCAATAGAGATACATATACATAGTTATGTATCTCCATCTATATCTATATAAAGAGTATGAGATATATATACAGTATATCTATATATCTAGATAATATATAATTTAGATATATATACTAGATAATATCTATTTATCATATATTATCTAGATATATAGCTATCTGTGTGTATATGCATGTATAATATACTTTTTCCTATCATTTTTATAAGATATAGTGAGTATAATCAACTATATAACTTAATACAAACCTTATTGGCTATGAAGGTAGAATTGAAGATAATTCTAATTCCTGGAAGAAAAGGTAAATGGGACTTGGGCAATTCTACTTGTAGAAGATAAGTGCATTTTCACTTGTTTGAGGAAGATTTGCATTTTGTCAAGAAGCAGATTCTAGCTGCTATTGTTCATTACTGGAAAATTTAGTATGGGAAGAAGTGTAAGGGAACTTCTTAAATATATCAAACTCTTGGCACACCTCACACAAAAATTAATAGATCTGGCAATAGGGTCTGTGATTTTGTATATTTAACCATCGTCACACAAGAAATTGGAGGATAAGTAACTACCATGTTAACAGATGGGAAACACTGTCAGAAGAATAAAGTGAATTTCAGCAGGATTGCAGTCAAGTTCAGAATTCCCTGTTCAGTGTAAAGCCAAACTTGAAGAGGGATTTTAGGAATCTACTAATTGTGCTGAGAATGTAAAAGAAAAGTACCCTAATATCAGCACATCATGCGTCTTTCCTCCTGTGGCATCTGACTCCCTAGGTTGACCAAGAAGACATTTGCACAGAAGCTTTGATGACCTGTCTCAGAGGCTAGATGCTTGGGCTAAAGAAATTTCAGGCTATACATTTTTTCTCCCAGCCCAAGTCATTCTTTCCCTTTGATCAGTAGCATAATTTTAAGTTTTTGCTACAAGGGTGAACCAGATCAAACCAGCTATGCTTCACCATTCAAGCTTTTTTAAATTCAAGTTTGGAGTATAATTGAGGCTCCAGGAAATAGCAGATACTTTTAATTTGCTTTTGCTCTTCTATGCTACCTGCTGGAACACAGCCTTTAGTGAAAAAAGATTGAGGAATCATAGGGAAATAAAATGAAATATTTGTACGAGTGGCTGGGTAGAACTGCCATTTTTACTCAAGTAACCTATCAAACATTTAAAGGGAGAATATTTATTATATAGCCACTGTTACCACTTCATGCCATGGCTTTCCTGGTTGAAATGCAGTAAGGTTGGAAAGGAAGGAGCCTCTGATTGATGTAGATTGCTTTGGCTAATGTTTGTTTCAATTTTTTTTTCAGTTTAAATGAGATAAAAGTGACATATAATATTGTATTAGTTTAAGATGTACAACATAATGATTTGACATATGTATACACTGAAAAATGATTACCATAATAAGTTTAGTTAACATCCATCACCTTACATAGTTACACATTATTTTTTGTGTGTGATGGGAAATTTTAAGACCTACTCTCTTTACAACCTTTAAATACATAATAAAATATGAACTATAGGCACCATGCTGTTTCTTACATCCCAGAACTCATTTATCTTTATAGATGGATGTTGATATTTTTGAACCACCTTCACCCACTTCCCCACCCAACTCCCACCAAGTCAGTGAGTTTAATAATTGTACTAAATGATTCTAGATACTAACAAGGTGAAAAAGCTCAGTGATCAAAACTTTACACAGACTTTGAACAACAGGTGGTAAATTTTTCATACAAAAGCTACTTAGCCTTCCTTCCCCATGTAATAAGAAACTCAGTGATGAGAAAAAATATAACAATAATTTTTATTTTAAATAAATTCTCCCTAATAGGATAATAAAATATAGAATCACAGAGCTATAGAGTCCCACATTATCAGAACTAGAAGTAATATTAAAGAACATTTGCTCCAACTTTCATTTTATTGTTGGAAACATGAGGCCTGGAGAAAAACATGTTACTTGTTCCAAATAAAATAACTAGTTAGATTAAAAGAAAGAGAAATAATGCAATTATTGATAACCAACTTGGCATTTCATCCTATTTTTGAGACTTTTTTTCAGGAGAACATCATATGGTAGCTTAAGTAAAGATTCTGTGCCTTGATAAAGATAGTGATTCCATAGCAATTTGAGTGGCACTGAAGCTTCAGGAAGATATGAGATAGATATATATGGAAATAGAAACATAAGATCTTTCTCTCTCTTTTTCTAGTTATTGACAAATCAAATGAATTTAGCAGAACTTAATTTAAACAAAGATAATTATTATTAATGGCAATGTTTTTTTCCTACTCATTTTAACAAAGAATTTGCTACTCATTTTATTCTATGGCCTGGCACATAAAAATGTGCATAAATGACATCATAAAAACTGTGATGAATAAGGAGGAAGAAAGAAGATATATAAGTAACATGGTTTTGTTCTAACAGCTAATGTTTCCACAAAGGAATTCAACTTCCTAAAAAATTTAATGTAATACAACTCCTAAACACAGGCTTGAATGAAATTGAAATATCCTGGCACGCTTTAAATTATACTCCCAAATGCTCCACTGGAATGTGATGTTTCTACTGTTTATTGTTCAGTGGTATGAGGGATGAGACGTAAAGTGTATCTATAGCACTCAACACTTAGTTCGGAATAGCTAAGGAGAAAGAATAAGTTGATTTGAACATGGCTATGAGAACTTAACTAGAATTAAAATCAGACTCTAAGTAGGGGACTAGTGACGGCTGAAGGTAGAGGGAGACAGAGCATAGAGTTTAGAATCTTGAGACAAAAAAAAATGACAGCAAATCATATCAAAGTTTATTTAACAGTATAGGTTCTATACAATCAAAGGATTAGTATTATAAAGAATATTTCTCTTGACAAAACAGAGTTAAATGTTAACTTAATAAAAAGAGTATATTTGAACATCTCCTCAAAAACATGAGGAGAAAAAGGCCCGAAACTCTCCTAGATATCCAATGGGCCAAAGATGACATTATAAGAGAAAACTTTCATAAATATTTAAGATGATAGTGAAAAATAATTTCCTACTATTCATTTTTCTTTTTAAAAACAGCTTTATTATTATCTAATCAAACAGAGCAACATTTACTCTAGGGCTAATTATATTTCCCACTACTGAAGCAAGACCCTTATGGGTTTTTCTACCCAACATCCTGTGAAACACAAAGATTTCCATTATGGCTTGTGGAAACAGGCTTTATTCCCCTACCTTGTGTCAGCACTGGACACTTCTACCTCCCTGGTCCAGGTTAGTTTCCTTACAAAATTCATCAAACAGCTCTCTGCCCTAACTTGAGGGATGCTCTCTGTACACTTTCAGAGGTCTTTCTCTGAAGATCTCTTTTTTCTGATGTGCTGTGAACTTCAATTTCCTTGTTCTCCTTGGATTCTTATCTGTCTCCTGTACTCAGGGAATCCACTGGGGTTGTCTGAGGTTCTACCTCCTCCTGCTGTGACCCAGAAACTCTCTTAAGGCAGTAAGCTGGGACAATCATAGGGTTCACTTCATTTAGTTTTCCATTTCACAGGGATTAGTGCCCTTCGTTTCTACGCAGTATCCTGAAACTATTATTTCATATATATTTGCCCTTTTGAGGAGAGGGTAAACACAATTCCTGTTATATTACTTCAAATCAGTCGAAACAAAAGTCCACTTTCCATTCATTTTAACTAAGTAAAAAATGAATTACCAATTAGATGCAAAATTCTGTATAATGTGCTGCTGATTCAAAACAATTTTAAGATAAATATGAGGAGCTTACTCTCTTGTAGGGAGTATAAAACATGATGGTTAAAAATTGTAATAAATAGGCAGAAAAGGATAAGCACCCAATCAATGGGAGAAAGGGCTATGAAAGTTTGGGTCTGGTGGCAGTGATAGATTGCTCTCAGCTCACGGCATTCAGGAAAGTTTAATAGAAGAAAACCCTTCTGAGTTGGATGGAAACTGTAAGATAACTAGGAGGATGTAATAGCAGTAATTACAAAGATAGACTGGTGTAAAGCCAAGAAGAATGCTGAATGGAAGACAAAAGAGCCAGATGACAGCAAATTCTATCAAACATTTATGAAAAAAGTAATAAAATTTTTAAACAAACTCTTTCAGAAAAGACAGGTGAAGAGAATTCTTTCTAATTCATTTTATGAAGTGATCATAACCCTGATATCAAAATCTGACAAAGACATTGCAACAAAAGAATATTACAAACAAGTATCTGTCATGAATATTGACAAAAAAATCTTCTAAACAGTATTAACAAATTGAATCTAGCAGCATTTAAAAAGAATACTTCTTTCTCAGTGTTATATACCCCAGAAATAAAAGATTTATTTAACCTTTTCAATCAATTAATCTAACTCACTGCATTAACACAATAAAAGAGAAAGAACTATATCAGTATCTCAAAAGATCTAGAAAAATTAGTTGACAAAATTCAACACACATTCATGATGAAAATCCTCAGCAAACTAGGGAACTAACTCAATCTGATAAACAACATCTAAAATGCATTTCATTCCAAGGGAAAAAAAACCGAACACTTTTCTCATATGAAAGGGAACAAGGAAAATATGAATAGTCGCTAAGCACATAGGCATGTGCTCAATGCTATTTCTTATCTTGGAAATATAAATTCGAGTCAAAATGAAGTATCATTACACATCCACTAGAATAGTCAAAATTATAAAGAAACAAAACCCCAAATTTGCTGAAGATAAGGAGAAACTGGGATTCTACCTGGGCTAGAGTTAAGTCTCTTTCAGTGGTAAAAGCACTTTGGTAAAGAGTTTGCTAGTTTCTTAAAATGTTATAACTACTCTATGAACCAGCAATTCCATTTTCATGTATTTACCCATGAGAATTAAAAATGCATGCTTAGGACATAGACAACAGTTTAGTGGTTAGTAGAGGGAAGAGGGGAGGAGGCAATATAAGGGTAAAGGGGGTCAAATATAAGATAGAAGAAAATTTAACTTTGAATAGTGAACGCACAATGCAATATACATTGGACATATTATTAAATGTACACTTGAAACCTACATAATTGTATTAACCAATTTCACCTCAATATGTTTAATTTAAAAAAATGTATGCTTACACAAATATTTACTCGCAGATGTTCAGTAGCTTCAATTATTATAACCCCAAATTGAAAAATACTCCAATGTCCATCAATAGGGGCATGGATCAAGAAATTATAGTATATTCATACAAGAGAATAATACTCAGCAATAAAAATAAGTAGCCTACTGATAAACCAAACATCATTAATAAATATGCTGCGTGAAAGCAGCTGGACAAAAAAAAGGATACATTCTCTAATAACCCATTTGCATGACATTTAGAAGAGGAAAAACTACTTTATGTTGATAGATTTCAGAACAGTGATTGGTAGGGATACTGGGAAGGAAATAAAGGAATTTTCTGAAGTGACAGAAATGTTAGATATCTTGATAACAGTATGAATTATATAGGTATATGCATTTTTCAAAAGATATTGAACTTTACAGTTAAGATCTATGCAATTCTTTTCAATTAAAAGAAAATGAAAAGGATGACACAAACATTTTCATGAAAATGGCAACAAACATGATATTTTCCCAAGAAAGTGAGAAGTTCCATATTCAACAGAAGTTAAATAGTACTCTTAGAAATAAATGTAGGAATAGCAGATTTTGTTTACAGAAATCTTTGTGAACCTAGCAGATTTATATAATGATGCCCCATAAAAATAAGACCCAGAGATGTTTTCTGAACATTAAGTTTCATATTCAAACAGTGTTTTTAGATAAGTATGTGCAAGTTATAAGGACGTGTGTAGAGACTAGAATTAGTTTGGTATAAAGGAGTCTCTGCTCTATCAAACTATAGGAGCAGGCTGCCTGTAAGGGAAAAGCCAGGCTGTTTGACAACAAGTTGCAAAGCTGAAGGCCAAGGGAACAGTGCAGTGAATGAGTATCATGGAACATAAACAAGTCCAAGCACATTTTTTTAAGTGAATAGAGAACTCTATTCATTCTTGGAATCTGGGAAAAGGATGAGTAAAGGAAGAAAGCCAGGAAGTATTCACACAGAAGCAGCCAGTCTATATCTTAACAGCATAAGCATTGAATTAGCCTGAAGGCACAGAGTCAACACCCATTTACTGAGGAAAGTGCAAAGAGAAGAGACATTGCAGTGCTCTGAATTTAAATGCCTAATAAATAGAGATGCCCTTGCCTTTTGTAAGGATGCAATTAAGAACCTTCAGTTCCAGTAACCACGTGCTCTGGAATTAAAATGTTGTGCTCTTTTTCCTACAGATGGTAGATGTTCAGCACAAGTTTCATTCTAGTACATTTTAAAAAGAGATTCAGTTTACCATTCAATCTACAGATAGGTACTGGGAGTTGATTTAAAAAAATAATAATAATAAAAATTTTTTCCTCTGTGAACATACAGAACTTATATTTTAGTTGAGGTGACAATTAATACTCATAATGTGCGCTTTTTTAAAAAAAAAGGAAAAACAGAATTTATACATCTAAATGAATTTGTCCTTATAACAATCTGTTGAAAGCTGCGTGCCTATTTCATTATTGGACACTATTAATAATTGTGCTCAGAACCAATGACATGTGATTTCACTAAATATCCTGAAGAATGATAAATCTTGCTCTTTGAAGGTGTACTTAAAGTTTTTAAAGAAATAGTCAAAAGTTCCTTAAAAATAGATAAAGAGCATGGAATGCAAGATAATCTCAACATGCTTTATAAAGAAAAAACAGAAAAGAGAAGGTGTTGACAGAAACCAGTTTCCCCGTATGGAATGTGCTCTGGCTCTGAAGAGAAATTCACTTTTTAAAAAATTAAGAACTGTGCTATCAAATGTCTGGATGTTTTCACACACCCAGCTGTTAGTGTTATGCAACTCCTTCAACCGGTTGATTGAACAGTGAATGTTACTCTTTACATCTGCCTGTTTGCTGCTGTGTAAACACTACCACTAGCTTTGTTATCATCACTGCTGCAATCTGACCAGCTAAATAACTACTGTCACACAGTTCATTAATGTTTTATACTTTTCCAAGGATTATTTATCTTCTGTGTCCTACAATCTTATTAGGTGAGTGTGTCAGGTATGACTTGACCCACTTTCCAAATGAGACACTGCCAGTGCCTTGATCTTGCTCATTGACCACTTGTGCAGAAAAGAGGGCAACTTAGTGGATGTTTGTGCTGTGAGGCAGAAGTCCTGCTTTCCTGCTGATTCCCATATTTTCCCCTAGGGCTATCTTCAAGAGAGGATCGTCTCTGAGTGTGTCCTTTTCTGCACTTGAACTCAAAGTATTGTTTTCCATCTGTTAAAGTTTCATTCCATCTTTTTCAAGATCTAATTTTTCTCTCTGTGTGAGAGAGAGCTGGACATAAAGAATATTTTCACCATATCTCCTAGAGGCAGGTGAACCATTTGAACTTTTCAATCTCTTGTTTCATATGGTAGTCTCTTTATGGTAGTCTCTTCTTGTTTTGCCACATAATTACAAAATATTGTTCTTTTTGACATAGGTATCTAAGCGAACTGGCACCCAAGATTTTTGTTCTTCTTATGGGGAGAATTCATTATTGAAGGATGAAGGACAAAGAACAACTAAAATTATGTACTGGAGTTAGTTCTATTGAGTAAAAGCACCATTCCCTTCTGAGGCATACAAATGTTTCTTCAAGTGAAATCATCCATTAGTTAAACAGACTATACCAGTAGCCTCCTGTTGATCCAGTAATAGACAGAAGTCACAGAAAAACCAAGTTATTTGCTCTAAGACATGGTAGAAAAGAACATGCATAATTAGAAATATAAAACAAGCCCTTCAGTCGTATTGCACCATTTTCCCACCAATTTTTTTCCTGTAAGCCTGAGTTCTTATTCTTTTCATAGATTTGTTATAAAAATCAATTTTTTTTCATATAAACCACAGCTTTAAAATTTAATTTTGCTAAATCCAATACATCCATTTAGTATATATTCAATTTCATTTCCTAGGTTATTTTTAATTAACCATTGTAGTTTTATTTTAATGTTTCTTTTCTGTCTTTTTTTTTTTTGCCTAAATTTGCACTTAAACTTTTACAAAAGGATATCCTGTACATCATATAAGCTCTTTAAAAAGCGGCATGGCAAAGCTTATGGAGACAGTGAGGGGATTTAGTTTTAATCCATGTCCCTATCTGAATATATATATAAATTTAATTTTAAAATATAGAGGGCTTTCCAAGTAGCTACTCAGTGATAAAACATAAAACTTACTACCTTTACACAACAAAAATACACCTCAAGCTGGACTGTGACCTTCTAAATCCTCAATGATTTCAAACTGCACCCGTTGGTTGGAGCTTAAGAGAATAAAATTATTTCAAATAATAAAATGGCTAAGAGTTCCTGAGCAATGACTATGGGAAACTAACTATCTGCATGACAAGCCTTCTTATAAAGAGGAGAGGTACTTGCCCAAGGTCCCTTTGTCGTTAGGTGGTGACATAGTCTATCTTCTAAGATTGCACTGAAATAAAATGTCACATGGCCTCCCTCTTAGAGAAGAAAGTGCTACCAGTACATCTGTCCAGGTTCTTATCCATTTCTAATAATTTTCCCACAAAGTTTCTATTTAACTTTAAATTTATACAGCGTTTCCCTGGTGTCAGAGTATGGATCAGAGGCAGAGAATTCTAATATAACTTTTGAATTGATTAATGCAATGTTTTGTATATCCATTTGAGAAATATTTATTAAGTATATGTTATGTTCCCAGCTTGTATAGGTGAACATTTTAGAAAGGAACATGGGTAAACAAAGAGGTGCAACACAATGCGATGTGGATTGCCATAAACTGGTAAGTAACTGCAGAGGATAGAATGAACTTTGGCCCCACAGCAAGAAAGTAGGTGTGCAATGCCTAACTTTATTCCCTTTAGCATACTTTCCAAACTATTTCTACCTTCTTCAAGTTGGAAACACTCTCTGTTCTTTTTTTCTTCTCACTTTCCTAGAAAGATTTAGGTCCTCTACAACAAGCCTTATAATTTTTTTTCTTTCCATCTGACCATCTGTCTATATCACCACCAGTTCTGTTCTGTTTTCATCGTGAGATAATAAGACTGCCCATCTCTTCCAGGTCTTCATAGTTGTTTCTTCTGATTATTTTCCTCAGACTGGAAATATACCGAAGGATCCTATACGCTTAAAAACAAAAGATACGATGACAACAGCAAACTTTTATCTAACCAGCTGAGCTAAGTTACTTTTCTATATAATTCTTTTCTTCTCCAGTAAGCACACCTAAATAAGGCCTAAGATGTCTGCTGCCATTTGCCTTTCCAATTGCTCTTGTAATTCAAATTATACTACACTGAGATTCTTTTTTCATCAGTTCAAATCTAATAGATAGTTTTCAGTCACCCTTCTGTTTTACATTTAATCAACATTTGACTTTGTCCCAATTCCTTCTTCCTTACTACCCCCTTATTGCTAAATTTAATAAAATTTCTCTTAAGCAGCATTTTCCTGAATATGCTTCTAATGGTTCCTCTGCATTCTTTAAACACTGTTGCAATTATTTACCTACTCCAAACATTGTCTATGCTTGACATGACCTTTCTCTTGTCTGGCTGCTGAAATTCTGTGTACTATTCAAGATCTAAAGCATCATCTCATTTTCTCTTTGCCGAAAGTTAACACTTTCTTCTGTGCTTCTGTAGTACGTATTTTTCACCTTCTGACTTTTGTTTCTTAAGGTGACATTTTTCAAAGAAGAGAAAAAGTATAGTAGACACTTAGGCTCCAACAAATATTAACATTTGCCATTTTTATTTCAGATTTATTTTTTTAGGGAAAAAAATTATACATGTGAAAAAACCCTCCTGATTTTCCAAAGAAAGCCACTGTCCTAAAATAATTCTACCTAGAGATAACAAGACTATCTGTTCTACTTTTTGAATTGCTGGTATGTATGTATGTTTACACATGTATAATACATACACATAGACGTGTATACATATACATTATATATGTATACACACATTTAAATATACAATATCAATGTCTGCATTTATTATTTTCTACAAAGGGGTGATGTACACAGTGTTTTACAACTGTTCTCTTTACTAAACACTATGTTTAATAATTTTATAGGTTAATATATGTTTACAGGACAAATGGATCATTAAGTTTAAATCTACATATGAATTCAATAACATTTATCCTTTGCTATATCATTGAACATTAAGAATCTTGTTTTTTTTTGTTTGTCCTATTTTGCTGTTACAAACATTACATAAACATTTTGTGCATGTTTCTTTGTGCACCTGTGCACACATTTCTGCATAGTGTATCTATGGTGTCCACAAGTCTTTATATCCTGATAGAAAGGGACTCTTATACTCTTTTGTTAGCATAAAGTAGATTTTCTCTCACATGGTCCTGCAGACACTCCCTTAGGAATCATTAACACAGTTCTTGATAGCTCTTTTCAGGTCACTGTTAAGACCCAGGTTCTTATGAATGGAGACTCTGTAGTTGCTCTATTCATGGAAGGACATCACTGAATAGTTATTAAGTATTACCCAAGGGATCTCCATATACATTGGTTCTATTTATACTCTTACAAGATATATCTAAAAGTTACCATTACTCCAAGTCATTGCCAAGAATTGATATTGTCAGAATTTTAATTGTTTTTGCCTGAAGAATAATAGAATTTATTAGTTACATTATTTTAATATGATTTCATTTGGTACAAGTGAGGGTTAGCATGTTCTTGTATATTTATTGGCAATAGCTATCTCTATCCTGAGAATTACCTAACCATAATCTTTGTCTACTTATATTGAGCTATCATTTACTATTGACTACCAGAACGTCTATGTAGAATCTGTGCTAAGACTTTTTCTTTCACATGCACTGCAAATATGTAGTATAAATATTTAATAAATGTACTTTCTCTCTGTAGTATCTCTTTTCACATTGGTTATAATATCCTCTGTCATAAAAACTATTTTCTTTTTAAGACAGTTAAATATTCCTATATGATTGGGCATATTTAAAAAAATGTTATAGATGTGATCATTTTGAAAATATCTGAATATTTATGATGTTATCCTATGTATTTCCTAAAGCTTTTAAGGTTACATTTTTGACACTTAGTTTTTAATGCAACTAGATTTTACTTTGTTAAGGTGTAAATGTATTGATTTGGGATGGATATAGAAGAATAGAAAGAGGTGCTAACTTTATTTTTTCATTTTAATATGTATTGCTATGAAGATTTGCCTTAAATAACACTAAATGTATATTAATTTCATCCTATGACTAAAAATGAGATTAAGATACAAACATTTATTTCAAAAATCAACAATATCAAACATATCAACAGTGTTGATTCTCACTTCCCTGAAGAGATGAAACAAACAATTAAATACTGTACTATTGTAAGTTATACAACTGCTACAGAAAATTTTGAGGAAATATCAACTGTAATTTAACGGGGGAAAAAATCACTGCAAGCCATCAGATAGTCTCTCCTTCAAGTACTAGTGACAATGATTGTAATCCAAATGTCTAAATAATTTTGTATCCTTCATGCCTGAAATATTAATTTTTCTAAAATTCCTATTCATTGAATTGTGCAATGAATGTGAGTGTATGGCAGAGGCTGGGTCCAGGGAAGCATCATGCTATACCACAGATATTTGTTTAAAATCTGCCATCTCCATGGCACTAATGTCCTTAGGAACAGACATAAGACTTTGGTCATCTTTGGAAACGCCAATATTGTGAGTGAAGTCATCACACAACACAGCTGTTTGATAGTTGTTTAGTTGATTAGAACTGAATCCTATATACCCAGCACTACAGAGCTTATAGAATTAGGGCAGATAATGAGCCCTTTCAGACTAAGAATCACAAGACTCAACTATATAAGAAGTGATCTGCTTTTATTTTTTAAAATAAATTCCTCTTAGTACTTGTTGACATTCTTGTAATTTAAATTACATTCTCCATTTGAATCCTTACAAAACAGCTACATTCTACCTTTCTGAGATACTTCTTATATACTTGGAATTCAAATAACATACTAATTGTCTTCTTTCAGCTGAAGAATTTTTAAACATTTTCTTTATTCTTGTTTAACCACAGCTACTTTACATTCTCATAATTTTCTCATCATTCAAGTTAATACAATGATTTATGAGCATTGAATACATGCTATGAACTATTTCTATGTAATTTACACATTACCACTAATCGATAATATGAAACCTGTAAGAAAGGCAAGACCATCTATAAGCCAAAGTTGAAAAAAAAAAGTGTGACCGAGTAATTTGAGTTTCTAATATTCTTATAAGTGGAGAAATTTGGCTGAATTTAAACATTTTGTATTTTTCACTTTAAGTTTGTTTTTAATTATTAGTGCTCATGTCTTCCTTGGTGCTATACTCTAAATTCCTAAAGAAAAAGTGCCTTACCTTATTTATTTTTTATGACCTATACTTCTAAAACAGTAATGTTCATCTATATGAACTCTTCTATTGTACTCTTAAAACAAATGATTCAACTGATTACATGTTGTAGAAAGGTTCTTGGCATGAGGTGAAAGGATACATTAGAAGACTCAAATTCCTTTATAAATCTGAAAATAGTGCATGAGTTTTGGGAATGAGGGTGAGTGAAGGTAAGATATATAATATTTTGTCATTGAGAGTCAAGATAAAATTCTATTCTAATTCTGATGCTTAGAATTATCCCTTCTCAAGATTAGAGCTTTACATTATGCTTTAAGAATGAGAAATTTTTTTTCCCTGTTCTGAAGGTTTATCAGATGTTACCTTTTGGTTCTCACATTATTATATGGTTTTAACAGAATCTCACATTCTCAATTCTCCATAGAAATAAATGTCATGATATTAACCATGCATATTAATAACAACAATTAAATATTTCTCAAAATATCAGCACTTTAAAGCAATACACTAAAACTCTCAAAGTGGAAAATATGCTAATTTTTAGTATATATTTATATCTACGGATACTTATTCATATTTATTTTTAATGAACCAGAGATAGTTATGTAATAGTTACAGATAGAACTGAACTTTTATGTATCTAAATTATAACATATGTGAGCTGTTGGAACTCCTATTTTCTAATATAAATTTCTCTCCTAACCATCAGCATATTGACCAGGAGGTACACCTTTTACATACTCTTATCTGCCACGTGGCCAGGATTACCTACCTTAGATATGTAGAATTAATTCTGTGACAGAATTTATCTAGACCTCATATGATTTAATTTTTAATTCAGAATAATATATATAGCCTAACTATATCAATTAAGTTATAGATGTGTGCTTCAAAAAATAATATAACTGTGTAAACAAGAAAGACTCCTGTTCTCTTTTTTTTTCATTAAATAAGTCTAAGGCTAGGATTACCAGAGTCAGTTTAGGCTTCATGAGTTTGCCAGAAACTTAGGCTTCTTCTAGGTTTAAAGTCAGTCCTCATTGTCTAAATGATTGCCTATGTTCCAGCCTTGATATCCACATTCCAGGTACTGGAAAACAGAAAAATCAATAAAAATGTGCAAAATAATCCAGCTATATTTTAATGTGGTTTTCCAGAAGCTTCCACACAATCTGCCTACTTACACTGGCCTGTCATTTTGCAATGCTATTTGTAAGGAAAGTCAGTAATACAGTCTTAGGGGGCCACGCAACCAGCTCAAAGGAAGAAGGGGAGAGGAAATATTAATATAGATGATGAGCAACTGCAACCACATGGGTAAATCCAAGGCCTGCACAGATAGTAAGGTGTAACTTCCACATCTAGAGTTACAATTCTATAATCTTTGTCTATACAAACATGTACAAAAACCTAACCATGTGCACATGCATACATATATTTAACCTGTTTGTCAAGATTATGAATATGAAAATCTAGCATAAAAACAATCTTTTTGATATGCACAGATTTTTAAAAATAACATTTCCATGAAGCACTAAAGCTTTAATATCTACAACATTCCTAAAACGGGAAAAGAACATACACATACCACAGAGCTTAGAACCTGCTATCAATTCCATTCACAGTGGCAGAATGGCTCTAATAGCAAAGACATTTATGAGTCATAAATTACCATTTATAAATGCAGTGTTTAGTGTTCATTTCAATGGACGACATATGGTCGCAACATTTCCAAATAGCTTGAACTGATAAATAGGCCACTGAAGTGGTTCAATTTGTTAAAATGCTAACACATTAACTCCTGCAGGAGTCAGACTGCAGGTTTGCATCTGAAACGCTGAGCACTGACTTTGAAATTGCGAGATGCTACCTTTGGAAACTGGGCCCAGATTTATGAAGTGGGCCTTGCAGTCCATTTTTCATAATGATTTATACGATTCAATGTGGAAAGGCTTAATGATCCATTAGAAAGAACCCCACTCATTTGCCTTCACATTTTAGGATGAGACTGACCCCGAAAGCAACAATGTCCTACTATTTTAGTTGAGTTACTCCTGAGCTATAACTAGTGGACCTAATTAGGAGTCAGAATGTTTCCAATTATTTTAATCCAAATTTATTGAATCCTTTGGAACTTTCAAAGGTAAAAAACAAAAACAATAGAAAAATGTCTCATCTATAGTTAGCACATTTAAAATAAAAATGAAATTAGAGGGTCTGGTATATAAGCCGTTAACAACAATAGCTAAACAAATTGAAAAACAAAACAAAACAAAAAATACTCTTCTTAGATTTTTCAGAGAGTTTAGGTTACTGCTGACCCCAAATTGGAGAGACAGACAGGCAGATAAAGAAATTCATAATTTGCAAGAGTAGAGGCCCATAAGCAGAAACCTCCATAGGAAACACTATTGGAGTGAGAAAACCTGAAATGCAACTGACTAATTGTTAGGGTCTCAGTGTGCACAAGTTTGAATGTTGTGAACTCTGGGGTGTACATACCCTAAGAGGAGCACACCCACAGTTTTGTGAGTTTTACTTCTAGGAGTTTCACCAGATTCTGACAGTTTGTATAACCAGGAGGAGAAGAAATATAATCATTTTGAAATATGCCACAGAATTTGTCCTTTTTGATAAGAACTGCCCTTAAGAGAATCTGTTTTATCAGAGCCTAAGCTATCGGGGGTTTAAAAAGAGCCTAAGTGGGCTGCAGAAGAGAATTCCCTGACTTGAGCCTGCTCTAGTCTTCCATACAGAGGAAAGGAAATAAGAACACACACAACTCAGTTCCTTCTAGCCCTCCACAAGGCGGAAGGGAGATACAAAACTTCATCCCCTTCTAGCCATCCTGCTCCACTTAAAATGGGGGAAAAACTGAGAAGCACTTGTGAGATTCACCACCAAGGTTACAGGTTCACAAAAAGCCGGAACCTAATCATAGAATTACAGAATGCTTCTCCCCCTACACTTTACCACTACTTTGCTAAAGGCCTATTTACTGCAGTTCCTTTTATACTGTAATGATGTCTACCTTCCAGCAACAAAGTATAAGACATATTGAAAGGCAAAACACAAACAAACAACAACAACAACAAGCAAACAAGCAAACAAAAAAAACAGTTTGAAGAGACAGCACAAACATCAGAACCAGACTCGGAAATGGCAAGGATGCTTCAATTCTCAGATGAGGATTTAAAATTAACTATGATTAGCAATATTAAGGGTTCTAACATAAAAAGCAGACACTCCATAAGAACAATGGGTATCGCAAGCAGAGAAAGAGAATGCCTAAAAAGTATCAAAAAAGGGCTAAAGACAAAAAACACAGTAATATACATGAAGAATGCCTTGATGGGCTTATTAGTAGATGGGGTATAGCAGAGAAAAAATCTCCTGAGCTTGCGAATATGTTAATAAAATTTTCCAAAATTGAAAATCAACCAAAATGACTTGAAAGAAATAGACCAGAATATCCAAGAAGTGGATAGCAATAAAAGATGCATAGCATAGTCATTTGTACTTCCGGTTTTCTCACTCCAATAGTGGTTCCTGTGGAGGTTTCTGCTTATGGGCCTCTACTCTAGCAAGTTATGAATTTCTTTATCTGTCTGTCTGTGTGTGTCTTTTATAACAATAAAAGATATGCATATGGGAATATTAGAAGGAGATAAAAAAGAAAAACTAACAGAAGAAATATTTGAAATAATAGTGACAGAATTTTTCCAAATTAATGTCAAATATTGAACCACAAATTCAGAAAGAAAACATCAAACAGAATAAACACCAAAACAAAACAAAAAATATATCTATCCATATATCATATTCAAATTCCAAATAAATAAATACAAAATAAAAATCCTGAAAATAGCTAAGGAGGAAAAAAAAAAAAACACTACACCCCTCTCAGGACTGTGCCACCAGATGGACATCTACTACACAAATCCACACTAGTAAGACTGGGAGACTTAGGAGCTTTGCTTAGTACATAGAAATAGTTAGAAAAGCAGCCACAATGGAAAGACAAAGAAGTAGAAACCATATGAAAGAACAGAACAGAGATCCAGTAATAATGGAATCAAGCTATCTAACAGATTCAGAGTTCAAAACATTGTGTATAAAGATGCTCAATGAACTTATGGGAGGTGCAGATGAATTCAGTGAGAACTTCAACAAAAAGATAAAAACATAAAAAAGAAAATGAAAATTATAAAAGAAAACCAATCAGAAATGAAGAAGCATTTTCTGAGATGAGAAGTATATTAAATAGAAAAAACAAAGTGAATAAAGAAGAGGATCGAGTGACATATATACAAGATGGGAAAGCCAAGGACACTCAACCAGAATGGCAAGAAAAAAGAAGCCAAGACTATAATAATAATTTAAAGAGCCTATGGGACACTATTAAATGTAAAAAAATATCTGTGTCATAGGGGTACCTAAATTAAAACAAAATGTTGAAGAGCTATTTGAAGAAATAATGATGGAAAAATTCCCTAACCTATTGAAGGAAGTAGACATAAAAACTCAGGAAGGTCATAGAGTCCCAAAAACCAGGAACCCAAAAAGGCCCATACCAACATGCATCATAAGTAAAACGCCAAAGGTTAAATACAAAGAGAGAATCTTAAAAGTGGCAAGAGACAAACAGTTAGTTACCTACAAGGTTGTACCCATAAGACTGGTAGCTGATTTCTCAAAAGAAACTATGTGAGACAGAAGGGCATAAAAACCCAGGATCTACAAGCAAGAATACGTTATCCAGCAGAGCTATCATTTAGAGTTGAAGGACAGATAGAGTTTCCCAGACAAAATAAGCTAAAAGAATTTATCATCACCAAGCTAGTATTACAGGAAATGTTGGAGAGACTTCTCTAAGAAGAAAACACATATATCAAAAACAGGAATAAAGAATAGTAATAACTACATTCCTATCAACAAGTACCTCAAATGGAAAAGAATTAAGCACTTCAACCAAAAAAATAGAGTGGCTGAATAGATAAGAAAACAAGACCCTTATCTATGCTGCCTACAAGAGGCTCACTTCAGATTAAAAGACACACACAGATTAAAAGGAAGGAGATGGAAAAAGATATTGCCTAATGGACCTACAGGATATTGCACTGAATGAAATACGTCTGACAGAGAAACATAAATAACACATTATTTCACATACATGTGGAATCTAAAGAACAAAATCATCAACCATAACAAAAGCAGAAATAAAATATTTAGAGAGATATTAGATGGGAGGGGGTGTGGGGGGACTAAAAAAGACAAAGAGATTAAGAGGTACAAATGGATAGTTGCAGAATAGACATGATGATATAGAGTGTAGCATGGGAAAGATGGTTAATAATGTTGTAATAAATATGTAAGGGGGAAGAGGAGTACTAGATTTTGTGAGTTGATCATTTTGAGAGTTATGTGGATCTCTGAACACTATGCTATCCAGATGAAACTGGTATAGTATTGTATGCCAAATATAATTTTAAAAACCTCATTGAGTTGTACAATATAAATACAAGCAACTAATTGTCTATTACATTTCAATAAAGATAAAAAAAGTAAGAGGAGGAATAGGAGGAGGAGGGGGAGGAGGAGGAGGAGGAAAGGTGCATGGCTATATTAATTTCAGACAGAGCAGATTTCAGAATAAAGAAAGTTATCAGGAATACAGAGGAGCATTATATAATGATAAAAAGGTCAATTCTCTAAGAACATGTAACACCCTTAATGTATGTATAACTTACAATAGAATATCAAAATAAGTGAGGCAAAAAATGACAGAACTACAGGGGATATAGATGAATCCACTATTATAGTTGGGAATCTCAACATTTCTCTATCAGAATGGAGAGATTCAGCAGGCAGAAAATTAGTAAGGAAATGGCAGAAATCAATATTAACATCAATCAAATGAATATAATTTATATTCATAAATTATTTCATCCAAGAACAGCAGAACATATATTCCTCTCCAGCTCACATGGAACATTCATCAAGATAAAACACATTCTGGACCATAAAAAAAACCATAAATTCTTTTAAAAAGTAGAAATTATACAAAGTATGATCTCAGGCCAAAACTAGAAATCAATGGAGAAAAAAGCCTGAAAATCCCTCAGATATCCAGATTTTAAGCAACACACTTATAAAATAATGCATGGATCAGAGAAGAAATCTCCACAGAAAGATTAAAATATTTTGAAAAAATAAAGTTGAAAACACGACTTTTCAAAATGTGGGGTGTAGCAAAAGCTGTACTTACAGTAAAACTTATAGCATTAAATGCATATATTAGAAATGAAGAAACATTTAAAATCAATTGAAAACAGAAAATCAGTAAAGAACATTCATAAAATCAAAAGCTGGATCTCTGAAAAGATCAATGAAATTAATAAACATCTAATCAGAATAAAAAAAGGAAGATATAACTTGCTAGTACCATTAATGAAAGAGAAGACATCACTAAATATCCTATGAACATTAAAAAGATAATAAAAGAGTACTGTAAACAATTCTGTGCTCACAAATTTGATAACATAGATAAAACAGACCAATTCCTTGAATGACACAATCTGTCAAACCAACACAAGAAGAAACAGACAATCTTAATAGGCTTGTATCTATTAAATAAATTGAATAAATAATGATGAACCTTTGAAAGCAGAAAGCACCAGACAGAGATGGATTCACTGGAGAATTCCATCAAAGACTTAGGGAATAAATTATACCAATTTTACACAATCTCTTCCAGAAAAGTTAAGAAATATTTCCTAACTCAATCCTATAAGGCCATCATTACCTTAATACTAAAAACAGACAAAGACATTACAAGAAATGTACAGACCAAAAGCTCTCATGAACAGCAAAAATTCTCAAAAAAAAAAAAGCAAATTGAACCAAAAAATGTTAAAAAAAAAAAAAAAGAATTACACACCATGACCAAGTGGGATTTATTTGAGGTATGCAAAGCTGGTTTAATATTTAAAAATCAATTAATGTAATCCATAATGTCAAAGGCTAAAGAAAAATCACATAATATCAATAGAGGCAGAAAAGCATTTGACAAACGTCCAACACCCATTTTTAATAAAACTCTTAGAGAACCAGGAATAGAAAACTTCTTCAACTTGGTAAAGAACACCTACAAAAATCTTATCCCTAATTCATACTTAATTATGAGAAACTAGAAGCTTTATCACTGAGATTAAAAATAAGACAGAATGTATCCTCTCACTATTCCTTTTTAACATCATATTAGAAGCCCTAGCCAGTGCAAGAATACAACACACACACACACACACATAAACATACACACACACACATGTATATATAGATATATGTCGATTGGAATAAAGAATATAAAATTGTATTGTTCACATATGACTATCTATGTAGAAAATCTGAATGAATCAACAAACAAAAACCTCTTGGAACCAATAAGCAATAATGGTAAGGTTATATGATGCGAAGTCAATACACAAAAGTCAGTAACTATCTTATGTATCAGCAAAAAAAAATTGGAATCTGAAATTAAAAGTATACCACTTACATTCAAACCCCTAAACTGTAATACTAGGTATAAATCAAACAAAAAAAGAACAACAACAACAAAAAGATGTTCTATGGCATATATCATTAGAAAAATGCAAATTAAAACAACAATGAGATATCACTGCACGCCTACTAGAATAGCCAAAATCCAAAACACTGACAACACCAAATACTGGCAAGGATGTGGAACAACAGAAACTCTCATTTGTTGCTGGTGGGCATGTAAAATGATACAGCCACTTTGGAAGATAATGTGGCAGTTTCTTACAAAACTAAACATGTTCATGCATCTTAACATACGATCTAGCAACCGTGTTTCTTGGTATTTACCCAGCTAAGTTGAAAATTTATTTCCACACAAAATCTGCACATGGATGATTGTAGAAACTTTATTCATAATTGCCAAAAATTGAAAGCAACCAAGATGTCCCTCAGTAAGTGAATGGATAAAGAAACTGGTATATCCAGAGTATGAAAAATTATTCAGTGCTAAAAAGAAATAGCTATTAATACACGAAAAGGCATGGAGGAATAGAACATATTACTAAGTGAAAGAAGACTTTCTAAAAAAGGCTAGATAACTATATAACATTCTGGAAAAATCAAAACTATGGGGACAATAAAAACACCAGTGGTTGCCAGGGAATAAGGACTGTGAGGGGACAATGAATAGGTGACACACAGAGGTTTTTTTGGCAGTGAAATGATTTTGTCTGATACTATAATGTTATACATTTGTCCAAACGTATACATTATACAAAATCAAGAGTGAACCTTAATGTAAACTACAGACTTTGGATGATAATGATTTGTCAATATAGGTTCATCAGTTATAACAAACCACTCTGCTGTGGGATGTGATAGTGGAAGTGATTGTCAGTGTGTGGGGGAAAAAGAGTATATAGAATCTCCCTTTATTTTCTGCTTGATTTTTCTGTAATATAAAACTGTTGTAAAAAAAAAGCCTATTAAAAAGGAAGTTAGAAAGGAGGAACTGGCACTTGGCAAATTTTGTGGACAAATGTTATTCTAGCCTTGCCCTATCACCAGCACAATTCACTCTCTCCACCTTTGCTACTACTCCCTCTCATCGAATCCATCTTCCCCTCTCAAGGTATCTGATTCCCAGCTGATTCTCCTCATCTTCTGAACTTTCTTGCCAGAAAACTTGTGATTTACCCCACTTTAATTATTACATGCCATTACGAATGTTGCGTTTTTCCTTCTAGAGCCCATTTTTCCTGAGGACAAGAACCATGCTTCTCTTTCTTTTATCCTGTCATAGAGAGACCGTATGGTATCATGTTTAAACAAAATGACGGGAGCAAAACTTCTTAGAGCTGAATCCCAGCTTGAACACTCGTTAACTGAATGATGGTTGGCACATCATTTAACTTCTCTCGGCTTGGATCCTCATCTGTAAGATGGGGATAATAATAAAATCTACTGCAGAGAGTTGTTGAGCAAAGTAGGAGTAATAATAAATGTAAAGTGCTTCAAAGAGTGAATGGCACATAAGCCATATAGAGGTCTTAACTTTTATTATTGCGACACTGCACTTGGCCACAGTGTTACCCTCCCCAGGAAAACTATAATTTCATTTTTCTTTTGAAAGAAAATAAAAGGTCTTGTCCTCTGATAAAAAGATTATAAGCATGTGATGGGAAGTGTTTGTGGGGGGAAGAGCTTACTCTGCAGCCTTGAAATCATATAACAGAGAAGATATTTTCTATCTTCTTTTCTAACTCTGAGACTCTGCCCTCACCTGAAGATTTGAAAAGATATTAAATTCCTCACAGCTTTGTGTTTTCTTCTGCCCAACCCAAAGTCAAAATTGTTCATAATGGTCGGCTCTTGCAGAAAAGAAATCACTTTGTACGTTCAAATTTCATCAAGTGGATAGATGTGGTTGCTCCCAGCTGTGACGGATAGAAGAAGGAAAATAGTAGGTGAGGAGAGAAGTCTGCAAAGACATAGACAAATGAAGTCCTTTTATGAAAGATCACGTGCTAGCTGTGTTCATACCCCAGGGCTGTAATTCAGATCTCAGGTGGCTGCAGGCAGATGTGGTCAGGAGGAACATGACCCCAAAAACAGAACTCAGAAGAGAGTCAGGACTAGAAAACTGGAGGCTCAGGTTCCAGTCTAGATTAAGCCATGCACTAACCAAATGGTCTGGATAATTAACCATGTTAATTCCTTAAATCAGATATATCCAGGCTGGATTTCTGAGAAAACTAAACCCTGAGGTCATATGTATAGACATGATTTGAAAACGGTACAGAAATAAAATTAAGAAAATATTTCTTCCTATTTCTTTCTATTTAGAAAATGGCACAGGAAAATTTTTCAATTGGATGGGCCTTCTCTGTGGGAGAATAAAATATTATTATTAATTATTATTATTATTAATTATTATTGACACTGTTGTAATCCTTATTTGCTCTCTAACTTTGCTTTTCTGTATGTTCATTCATTCCACACACATCTTAAATGACTTCTTTCTCCATAGTCATCACCCATGTAGAAGGAATTTAGGTCTCTCTGTTCAGTTGTGTCATCTGATGAAGTATACGAGAGTTTTAAAGGGAAGCCTTACACAGAGCCACTACTTTCTAATCTGCTCTGGTCACTTTGCATCATTACCCTTTTTTATACTCCCCTAGTCCTTGTCTGCTATCTGGAGGCCACTTGGAGACATCCAGCCACTGTCTTTGCCTATTCAAATGATTCCTCTGTTGCTGGCTCTGAATGCCTCAACTGTTCTAATACTCTGGGATGCCAGAGCTGTGCGGGGTCTGAGAATCAGCACTAAGAAAGGTCTCCTCTCCCATTCCTATAATAAATTTAGTCTCTTATGCCTAGACTCCTTTGCCTGGAGTCTCACAAATTTTCTTAACTCTGTCTCTATACTATCTTTCAAAGGGACTCAAAATTTAAAATCCTGATTGAGAACCAACATTTCATTACCTCTTGGTTCTACTTTCACTTTACCTACCCACTGTCTACTGCCAATTTCTTTCAACTATAAAATTTCCCCATAAATATAAGTGGAAACAAATAGATACTTGAGAATAAAATTGGAAGGATAGGAGTGTGTATTGTCTAAACTAATAGCAAAAGGCCAAAAATATTTTTTATAAACATGTAAATGTCATGGATATAAATATATCTATAAAATTATACCATATACAGGAAAAAAAAAGTGACTATTTATTTTGCTTTAAGTGGCTTAATCTCTCTCACAAGCTCCACACTCCAACCCCACTCCGCTCAACTGGGCATCAAGAAAGCTAAATTTGTCCATTAATGATATCTAAATCACTCCTGGGTTAAGTGATCTCTGTGTTTAGTCAATTAATTCAATAGAAATTGCATTTCTATTTCAGAGCTGGTTTAATATTGTTTCTTTTAGGTTTGATCAATGCTCAATCTTTTGGATTCTTCTAGTTTCCCTGTTCTTTTTCAAGATGGCAGCTGTGATTATGAGAGAAGGTCAAACACCTTTTGTCTGGGTGAGGTGAGACTGCAGATTCAAAGTTGTTCCTCGAATCTTTTATGATCTCTGTGGAATGCATGGCCTAGTCTTTCTCCTGATGAGGTGACAGGGTGTAATTAATCCATTCGCTCTTTAGCAATATTATGCTTGATCCACTAGGCACAAAATTCAGTAGTAACCACTTATTACCATCTTCATTTGTTAAGAATATTTCCTCTAAATATAGAATTTTGAATTGAAGTTTTGGGGAATTTAAGGTTTTCTCAAATATTATTTCATTATTTTCATTTTCATTTTATTTTTAGTCCCTCCCCCACCACCCTAAGCATCTCTAAGCATCTATATTTTTTTAAAGCTTTCCATGTGATTTTCATGTGCAGTCAGGACTGGGAATACATATGGATTAAAAGCAACAATTTCAGAAGAAATAATAGGAAAGAAAAATTGGGAAGAAAATGTGTTCACTGAAGAAATTAGCTCAAATGGTAAAGAGCTCATTTAGCATAAAAAGAGACAGTAAAATTGAGGTTGCATTTTCTAATTTTGTACCAATTATACTAAAATTCATTAATCCCAATTCCACCCTGACTCAAAAATGTGAACTCATTTGCCTCTAGAAGGGTTCTGAATGTCATGATTATTGGTTTAAAGTAAGAAGGAGGAAGCCAAGAATATTCTTAGAATTTTATCTTTACTCCCCACATTTCAAAATTTTGATTCTTTAATCTTTGAAATTACTATCTTTTGATCTATAAAATTTCTTATGAAAAGTTGATGGATTTATATTGATGTGCCCCTATAAGTAATGTGTCGATTTTTTTTCTGGCTCTTTTAAAGATTTTTTCAGTTTTCACAAGCACTGAAGTTGATTGTACTGAAAATGCAAACTCTCTTTGTGAAATGAGCAGCACATCACATCTTAGTTCAGATATTTTATTTTCAGTTATGTTTTGTCCATATCACTCATGCAGGTTTTAGTCATCAGCAAGAGGTTTGGGAAAAATTTATACACAGAATTTGGAGATTCCCCTCTCTGGTTTTCTCCTTCCTTCCATTTTTTTAAAATAACTTTTTATTTATTCTAAAAAAGGGTGATTTCAATTAAAATCTCAATTTCTACTTACTACTTGTTGCCTTTTACTCTATTCTATGGTGCTACAAACCAGAAAATTGTGGGTTTTCTATCCGAGTTTCTCTATTCTAGATAGGCAAACTGAGACTGCCCTTGATCTAAAAACTATGAAGCTGAAAAATTTGCCCAATGTGTTGATTACAGCTCAATATTAGTTTTTGATAACTTTGCTATGTTTTCAGGTTGGGTTTGTGCTGTGTGTGTTTTTTCTAAAATTTATAGCTATTGTCCACAGGACTGTTGAACTGATAAGAACCACTCATTCATTTTGAAAAAATATATTTCCTTATGTTAGTATTGTAATTAGCATTCTTCCTTACTGTATTTTATAATATTCTTTAATGCTATTGTTTTTATTCTATTTTTCCTAAACCTCTTCTTCTTTTCATTTAATTTGAATATATGTTCTATTAATTTTTTCTATTAACTGTTATGTTTTATCACATCTAGCATTCATTGAAACTCTGGATTTTTATTCTTTGAGTTAAAAGCTTTATTCGATGAGGACTTTCTAATTTACTTCATATATTATGTTGTTTTATTGCATTCTCATTTTAAAATATTTTTTCCTAAAATGTTTGAATAGTTGCCATGCTATTGTTTTATCATTTTCATATTGCTTTGAATAGCCCAAACTGATGTTTTTATTTATACTAAGAGAGAATGATTTGCTTTGTTTCAGGAAATCTCTGTATTATATTCCAAGCTTTAAATTGAGGACTGAAATAATTTTGTTCATTCTACATTTTTAAACTGAGAACAAAACAGAGAGAGGAGAAGTACATGCCACTAGGGCAATGCATAGCCTTTTGTCATACAGCCTGGCTCAATGCCTCTTCTAAAGTCTAAGTATTTTCTACTGGGCTTCATTCAGTGAGGGAGTAGAGTAAGAAAAATGTCATCATTTAATGGGATGGACCTGACCTTCAGATTATTTCATAACTTCACTGTGAAACCCTGGAAAATGGAGAGTCCTGAAGAAGTTTACTAATTTTAATGAGACCACAGTTCTAAACAGAAATTTCTGTTCAAAAGAACTTTTCTGACATTATCTCATTGAATGCATAACCATACCCATTCTACTTAATTTAAGTATGGAAGTTATTATTGAGAAATCTCAAGATTTTCTTGATTTATTTCTTTTCTTCTGTACTTCTTCATGAGGATAAAGAGAGTTGGTATATGTGTGTAGATGTTTAGTTGCACCTGAATTTTCACTTTTCTAGACTGAGACTTTTTAAAGTATTCAGTATGAGGTATGATATATGATTGCACCTGATAATTTTTCCTGGCTCTATTTTTATCTTTTATCTTTTATTTTATAAGTTATTGAAGGGAGAGGGAAATGGAGCAGTGGCTCTTCTTTCTGCTTTCTTACTCATAAGCCTTTTGCCTCAGTTTATTAACTTGTCTTTCTACCTTGATTTTTTTCTCTTCTTGTCATCCTACACTGTTCCTAATAAAGGATTCTAATATCCAAATTCAATTACATCACTACGCTAAAGAAAATGTCCTATCACCTGAGTATTACACCAAAACCATAGGCAATAACAACAAAAACAGATAAATTTGACTTCTTTAAAACTAAAAACTTTCATTCATCACAGGACACTATTAAGCAAGTTAAAAAAAAAGAATGCAAGAAAATATTTGCAAGTAAAATATTTGATAAGAGATTAATACCCAGAATTTGTGAAGAATGCCTAAACCCTATAACTCACCAACAACAAAGAAGAAAAATAACCCAAATCAAAAATGAGCAAAGTACTGGAATAGACATTTCTCCAAAAATATATACAAATGGGCAATATAGACATGAAAAAATGTTCACCACCACTAGACATGAAGAAAATACAAATCAAAACCACAAAGAAATATCACTTCATATCCATTAGAATGGCTATTATCAATAATAACAATAATAATAATTGTTGGCAAGAATGTAAAAAAATTGAAACTCTATTGCATCACTGGTGGAAATGTAAAATAGTATGGCTACTGCTGAAAACATTATGGTGGTTTCTCCAAACAAATATTGTGTGACTACACTTATAAGGAGTACCTCAGATGGGCAAATTCATAAGAGACAGAAAGTATAATAAAAGTTGCAGAGTAGAGTGGGAGTTTTTATTTAATGGGTACAGTACTTTGGTTTAGATTAACAGAAAGAATAGATAGTGGTAATGAATGTTCTTAACCATACCAAATTGTACACTTAATTATGGTTAAAAATTTTTTAAAAGATATATATATATATAATGTGTATTTTGTTATAATACAGAAATTTTCCAATTACATATAAAAAAATAGGAATGGTTATCTAATCCTTTTATAATCTAGCTTCTTATCTTCTCACCCTCATTTATTGCTTCTTTCTCAACTTTGTCCCAGTGATATCTCAAGAACCCACAAATTCTCCAAGAACTTTATACTGCTTCAATCTTTTGTTTAATTGGGCTATCTTTTAAAGAATGGCCTTTATTCTTTGTTATATGAAGAGTCTAATTCACTTTTCAAAACCAAGTTCACATATTAATTTTTATTTAACAACCTTCCAAACATCCTATTGATTTGGCCACAACTGGACCACTATTTTTGATAAAAACTTCTTTCCCTACTATAAACATGTTGTTTGCATAAGTGGTATTGATTCACAGCTATTATTGAGTGACATCTGATAAAAAAGGGGTCAATTAAGAACCACCAATAAAAATGTTAACTTAAAGAAAAGTTTATTCTTTTTTTATTTGTAAACCTTGATTGTATGCATCAAAGTAAGTATTAATGTTTCTGGATATTAGGGGAAGTCAATTTGGAAACAAAAACTTGCCCTACATGAAAAAACAGAAAATATACAAAGAGAGAGAGAGAGAAGGAAGGAAGGAAGGAAGGAAGGAAGGAAGGAAGGAAGGAAGGAAGGAAGGAAGGACAGACAAAGAAAGAATTCTGAAAAATTCAGGTCTCTGTTTAGGAGCTTCCTATAGAACTAACTGGCCCCTATTCTGATTTCATGAGCTAATATATGAGCTTTGCATATAAGCTACTTAGATTTAAGTTTCTAACAGTTCAAGAAATGTATCTTTACTAAATAAGTCTTGGAAATATAATGTCCAGCACTGCAAACATAGTCAATAATATTGTGATAGGATTGTAGAGTGTCAGATGGTTGTTGGACTTAATCATGGTGATCACTTCTTTAGGTATGTAAATGTTGAATAACTGTGGTATACACCCAAAACTAATATAATATTGTATGTTTGCTATATTTTAATAAAAATCTTTAAAATAAATAAGAAAACAAATGTATCTTTGTATCCCCATTCTAAACATTAAGAATATAACAATAAATATGACCAAATCTAGATCAAATCTAGAGCCTAGTGAGAGTGGACAGATCCTCACACACAAATAATTTTAATATAATGTGAAAAGTGATGAGGTGGGATACTATGAGAAAACAACACTTGATAACAGTAGGAGATTCTTTTATGGAAACAACTGAAAAACAAAAAATCTGCAACTTTAAAAAAAGTAAATAAAACAAGAGATTCCTCCATAATCTTACTTTCTGCTATACTGAAACAACGAAAAATAAAACTTTTGGTCTTCTTACCAAGTCCCTCCTTCCCTTCCCCCTCCCTTCCTCTCTCTTTCTCTTTCTTTCACATACCTAAAACGTATGTGGCATGTTGCTTTGGATATTTTAATTCAACATTTGTAAGCATCAATTTTGCTAAAATATTTAAACACTATTTCATTATGATGAAATAACAGAGATTTATCATAATTTACTTAATCACCCTGCTATTGCTAAGATTTCCATGGTTCAATATTTATTCACATATTAATAATACTAAGCTGAATATTTTATTTTACTCCTAATTTTTTTGTTTTAATTATTTACTTAAAACATCTTTCTAGAAGTAGTCCTACTGGGTTAATAGCTAGATTAACTAACTTAAAGATGCCAAAGATATGGGTGCATTTTAAGCCTAAACTTTGGAGTAATTAAAGTCTATAGAATTTAAATGATTTGTCTAAAGTTTTTTTTTTTTTGTAACTACCCTATATTACTTCCTCATCTTTTCCATTTTGCTCTTAATTCCTGCTCAATGCTTATCAACCTTTCTTGTTTTGCTGCCTATAAGAATTTGGTGTCATCCTGGCTGAGTTATCAGCAACTGGTGGCTTAATATCCATTCACATGGCACTATTAATTGGAACTGCCAGTAGGCCTGGGTGAGTGAGGTTTGCCTCTCTGGTTAATAATGCTTTATCTCAATTAAACAGAAAACTAATAATTGCCATGACTCCATATCATACTGGTATAGAAACACTTTTAGTACTCCAACAATTATATAATATAAGGTACTTTTTCTCTTACTTTTGTATATAGTTAGACTTGGTTTTGATGAAACCTTGCCTTTATTTCAGTGTTACAAATTAACTCACAGAGGGACTGTGGATACATTATTTTTCAGACAATTGTTTGGATTTTTCATTTGGAAAATATAACTCGGTAATCAGAAGTTGAAAAGGGCATGGTAGTCTCTCACCTGTAAACAAAAGACAAGTGCCCTCTGAAGAAAAAGAACAAATAAATCATCAAGGAAATGCACAGTGCATTTTTGGCAACAAACAAACTTAGCCTTTGTTTGATTTTTAAGAATACATATCCTGTTAAAAAAACATTAAAAACAGAAATATCCCCAGCATTCAAGCTACTATAGGAGGTGCATGTGTTTATCATTCCTCTCCTATGCCCACTGCCTGAGGCAGTAGGAGGGTTTTCCTGCTGTCCTTTTGGCTTATCTTTCCCAATTTTATATCTCCATCCTCAGTAGACTTCAAGGCTCACCATAACAAATACAAATACTTTGGCTATATTAGGGCTGTAAAACCACAGTTTACTAGTTCTCCTACTCTCTCTGCCCCAGTGGAATACACCTCAAATGAATCTATTCAATAAAGCATCATTTTATAATAGTAGAAAAACAGCCTAGCCTTTAGCCATTTTCCAACTACTCACAAAATGTTTTTTGTTTTTTTTCTCATACTGAAGTAGACTAATGAAGGGTATAGTTGCAGTAGGAGTTAGCTACATTTTTTATGTATAAGCTCAGGGTCAATGCCAGAAAGTGAGTCAGAGGGTTATAGCAATGTGTGAGTCAGGGAATACTTACATCCATACATCCATACATAAACGTGTGTATTCATACACAGATGACATTGCTGCATTGGCTCTCCATAATTCAGGTCACAATGCAGTACTATGTTTGGCTTGACAGGTTTATGTAAGACAAGTTGAAGAAAAGACGTCTACCACAGCATAAGAAACTGTGGACTATAATAAGAAAGGTACATATAGATGGTGATAGGATAATGATGGCAGAAGGGACAGTGAAGGATTGTCTAAGTAAACTACATAGTGTAGACTCTGTTGGCATCTTTGGAAGAAGAAAATAATAATATTCACAAAAATAAACAGGACATTATGCGGTCTTTATTTAAACCACAGTGACGATAGCTGAAGTATCTATAGAGCTATTCATAATTAAGATTCCCTTTCTGTGTCTTAATTTTTTTTCAATCTTCTATTTCTACTCCATACTCCCTATTTCTTCTCAACATTCACCCCAACTTGAGTTTTAAGTCCAGAAACTGTAAAAGCTATGACATTTGTATTTCTTTGAAATTCATCGTTTTCCTTTATTGCTGAACATCCAAGCTATTGGCTCCTAATAAGTCTTGCATTTACAGCTTGGTTTTCTTCCTTTCCTCTCCCCACCTGGATTTGGAAACCTAAGTGTACAATCAACAAACTGCATAACTTCCATAGACACTAATTAATATCTTAAAAAGCCATGAAAAGCAGTTTGTCCATGATCTTCAGTGGTTGTTTTCAGTCCTCATAGTGTCCAGAAACTACAAGGAAGACCATTCTATATGTTCAGTTTACAAGATCATCTCAGCCCCATGACAAAGTCATTTGTAATCATGTGGGTCACTACCTCTTCATTTAGAGAGTACAGGTGGGGTAGGAGTTTTCTCTTTTGAAACCTGTGGGGCAGAGGGGAGATGGGAGGAAACCACATCATCATTATTAAGATAAATAGCAGCTGAAGTGAGAAATATGAGGGAAGATGGAGGGAGCATTGTAAGGTGAAAAGATAAAGGTTGAATAATTACAAAAGATCAACACTTATAAAAAATATGCTGGCATTAAAATTTTAGATGAGATATAAATGCAGAGCAAAGGTATGATCTGAAGAAGAATGGAAGTGACCAGGGAAAACTTTCCATAACTTTTAAGCAGCAATTCTCACCATTTGCTGTGTTGGAAAGGAAATATGTCAAAGGTGCAGTGTAGGTTCAATCTGAGAAGCAGAACCATAAGAGGTGATTAAACTAAGAGACTTATTATAGAAATTTGACCTTACTCAGCTATGATAGTTGGTAAAGCAGCACTGGCTCAACTGTTTTTCTGCTTTTGCAACTCACCCTGAGCTTAAAAGTTGTAAAGCATGCAGTCAGGAAGGCAAAATGAACGTGAATCAGGGATAACTTGAATCTCTGTCTGTCTCTTACCAGAACCCATATTGGCTTCTGCTCATTTCCAAGTTTCCAACTTTGCTGCTGTGGGGACCTACAGACAAAGCTTCTTTCTGGTCAAGTTCCACTAGCACCTGGCTCAGAATATAAAGAAGATGAAGGAAGAGCTCCTGTGGAAGCTAAAAAGGCATTTGCGCTGTTCTTGCCCTCACCAGAAATGTGAGCCAAGATAGCTGCAAGACAGGTGAAAGCAACAACAGGGCCTGACCTACACCCATCTCCAAAGAACAGACAGGGTTTCTGTTCACTTCTGCTCATCTTATGCAACTTTCTCTTACAACCAACCCTAATCAGAAACATGTAGGGGAGTGAATTCTGGTGAATATGGTTCAGTTTAACCAAGATGAAACATTACAAAAAAGATGGTATAGTGTAGCAACAATTTTGGGGTGTCTGGCTTAATTTTTACTGAAAAACAACATAAAATCTTTCTTGCCTGCAGGCTTCAAGTACCCTTGACTTGACCTCTTCTATCTAAGTGACTACTGAATTGTGGATAAGTCAAGGAAACAAGGAGCTTTGGAGAATCTCGCCTTTAAGAGGACTATAGGATGACTATTTTCATTGAAAACCATCAGCGATTTTTGTCACATTTACAAATATTAGTGCAAATAAGTATTTACCAAACCAGCCTGTTTTATGTAGTTACTTAGTTCTGTTGACTCAATTCTTTTATTATTATTAAATTTTTATGGTGACATAGGTTAACGAAATCCAATGTTTCAACTGTATACTTTAACAGTAAAGTGTATATATATTTACTCCCATAGTTAGACTCCATTCTTTTTAAGTGTTATTGAACATTTAAAAAGGTGACCAGGGAGACACTTACATATGTAATTAGTATATAATTATTTAAATAATGAGAACAGAAAGACACTAGGAAATCTACTCTCATTCACTTTTTTTTTATGGTCCCTGAAATTCCATTGCTGCTAATTCTTTTTTCTTTTCCCTAAGCATCCACTTTCTATAGCTTTCTATTGAAATATGAATGGGATGATCCAGCAAGTCAGTGAAAATTTCTCAATAATTAGTTTATCATATGAACTTCTTTCAAAAAAAAGAGAAATAAATCAGGGTAAAAAATACTAGCCAGTCTAAGAGAAGAGGCATGAGAATCAGATATAATTATACTAAAGGTAAATTTCCCTATGTTCAGATTTTGTCCTTGGAAAGATATGTCAATAGTAATTATTCATCACCTCAGAGTACATTTTAGAATACATATTTCCTACCCTCAAGATCCTTATCATAAAGTTAGAAGGGGCTTCTCTTTGAAGAGAAAGACCTCTCTCCATTCACCTTCATCTGGAATTTCTCCTACACCCTGCTCAAACCTTGCATTTATTACAGATATAAGGGAAGTTGCAGGCATGGAGTTACTAGGATTACAACAGCACACTAAGAGTTCTTTTTCTCAATTTGAAGAATCAGTGTGTCATTTTTCTCCCCATAGCTTCTGGCTTAATTTCTATTAATGTTGCTCATCGTTGGTTTCACAAAGAAATTCATCTTGATAAGTTATGCTGGTAGCACAAAAGCCTGGATGGGTAATGTCAAAGTATTTGCTAGAGGCAAAAACAAACAAACAAACAAACAAAAACAGAGAGATATGCTATGTAAATAGCTTTCACATAGCATTTTATTTTATTTTATTTATTGCTGAGTTAGTGCAAGCACAACTGTGGATCATAGGGAAGTACAATCAAGCTACACATAGGTGGGATGATCAATGATGTCATTTTGGAAAAGATAACCAACTAGTAGCAGGAGAGGCCTTCTAGTGTAAAGTTCAAATTTTCATTCTTTTGTATATTTGGGGAATGTTTTTGAAATGCCTTCTCTGAATAACTTTGTTTAGCACAGACAGACAAAGATTTATAAGACAGCTCCTGCCTTCTAGAAACATTCAAGAAAAAAATAAAATAACATAAAATAAAACTTTTCTTGAAGTAATGTGTCTAGCACAGTTGTAGCGTGAGAGAGAAGCTTAATAAAGATTAGCTGAAATTACTATTAGTGGCAAAACCGGTTCCTCTTAGCACCCACTGGAGTCCACAAAGGCACTCAAGCATCATCTTAAATTATAAGTGTTCATTATTTCACAGGTAGTTCTAACAAGTGTATAACTTGTTCTTAGACTTTCAGAAGATTAGAGAGTCTAATTAAATATAAAGGCAAGCCTGCACAGGCTCGCAGACAAATAAGAAAGTAGGAAAATTAAAAACTGATAGCAGTAAGGATAGCAAAAATTATTAAAAGCCCACATACAATAACAACAAACAGACAAAAACAAAAAATCTGTATCTTTGAAAAGATTTTCAATGTCACGCAAATAGTACTGCTTAGCTTATAATTCCGCAAAATAGAAGAGGCATACATAGTAGACAAGCATCAACCAGTATTTGAACACTAGGCTTTTTTCATGTGTTTATTTCTCTTTTTTTTCATTTTATTTTATTTTATTTATTTTTTATTATTTTCATATGTTTATTTCATTCATTCTTTACAAAGACCCTGCTGAAGTAACTTGTTCTAGTTAACAAATGAGGAGATGAAATCTCCAAGTAATCAAGAAACATATTCAACATAAATCATGAATATGAAGTTCAAGATGTTAAATTAATTTAAATATCTAATTTAGATTGCATCTTTGAGTTTCAGAGCTGCTTGGGAACCACTCTGTTGAGGTGATACATGATTATAAATGTGTAAACGGCATTTAAGAGTTTCCTAATCCTCTAATCTTATTAGAGGCAGATACTCTTAATTCAGAGAACATTTAATACAGCCACATTCAAATACATAAAGAAACCAAGAACTTTCAAGACTGGCATGTCAAATGTGCTGCTGACCTGCTCAAGGACAGAAAATTCTGCTGATTTCATTCCCAGATCATTAAGATTCAACAGGATTCCAAGTAAAAATTTAATATTCAATCAACTTGATGTAGAAATGACTGATTATATTACATTCTGTTTTTTTTCTTTAACTATCCTCACACCCAGTTGCTTACAAGTAATGATAAGTAATTACAGTAGAGTTGTTCCCCCTTTTTTTTTCTCTCCTCATCAATTCCTCCTTTCTCCTCAGATGGATAATTCTGACAATTTCTTTCCATGGCCCACCCATAAGAGTTATCATAAACACTTTCTGTCCTTGTGAGTTTTCTGTACTGAAACACCCCTATATGGTAAAGCCACAAAGTGAGGAAATTCTTGTGTGGATTGAAAACATTCCTCAGATATTCTCCTTGCACCTGTTCCTTTAAAAAGTGCACCCAAAATAATTTAACTTAGCATTTAACATGACATGATGAAATAACTTCTTTTATGTAATCTGGTTTTTAATGGTCCAATTTTATTATGCAAGTTATAAAATTAAAATTCAAGTTAACCTTACTGTTTTGATCTTATTTTCACATTTCATCTACTTTATTTCGAAATATCTTGCAGTAGTACTTGGACTAGTTTGTACCTTATATAAATTTCCTAAAAGCCCCTACAAGGAGAAAGAAACCCCCTATCTTACTTATGTATTTGTCTTTACAGTTAAGAGCGTGGGATATGGGGCTAAGAAAGACCTGTGCTATCAAGAAGCTTAAGACCTTGGACAATTTGCTTAACATTTCCAAGCCTCGGGTTTTTATTTATGTAAAATACATAAAAATAGTTACCTTACAGGTTAACAGTAAGATTATATGGCATAACTAATTTAGATACTGAACTCTCAATAAAAGAATATTTTAGTTTTGTCATATTTTTTTTTTATCCAACAGTGTCTAAAATAATAAAGGAACTAAAGATCTAATGATGATGATAATGGTGATTAAATCTCAATACAGACTGAAAGTTCACTGCTTGGTTGTTGCTGTGTTAATAATACATGCAGTCACTAATAATTCAGTTTATTTCATGTTTCTTTGTTTCACATTTCAGTCTCTTGCCTTTCTGCCCTCTCAGCTGCTCTATAACATCCCGATATTAAGGTGGCTGCCAAATGACCCCATGAAAGTGTTCCTCCCATACATCAAGTATAAAAAACATGTTGGGTTATGATAATAAAAAGCACTTGATTTTCAGCTTGATCTTAAGCTACCTCTGCAACTTCAGGTAAGACTGGTAGCCACTCCGTGCCTTAGTTTATGTAACTGCGAAATGGGATGAAAATTCCTGCTCTACTAGAAAGAAATTTATAAAGATTGAATACAATAAACATTTTTATGTGTAGATAAAATACATTTGACATCTATGATAATATCTGAATTTTAGGCATTCTATTATACTTCATGTTCCAAGTTATGTCTTTGTGAATACCCTTGTTTCACAATGACTCAATTCTATGTGCATATTTTTTTCAGTCTCTGGCTTAATTATCTTTTTCTATCACATGAAGTAGCTAAAGGTGCTATTAGTGTTAATTGGCACTTTCTTAATAATAGATATTAATATAATCCAAATAAAATACTTGGATTTTGATAGAAGGCTTGAAGGTAAAAATACAACTATCCAGAGTGGATCTAGTAAAAACAATAGTTGTCTCTGAACTCAAAGCGAAAAATTCTGAGAAATATATCAGACACAAGTTGGACAAGTTATAACTTAGTTTTATTTTCCACCTCCAAAAGGAAGGGATGACCTCTCAATAGGGTATAAAACCTAAACTATTCTCCCTTGCATTAAACCATACATCATATTCTTGATCAACTAGGAATAGAAGCAGCTTTTGATTTCATTGTTGTCTATTGTATGATAGGTGGAGTAAGAGTCACACTGCATCATGAAACCAGATGGGGGGAGAGCAGTTGATCTCAAATCTGATTTATATACAAAAAAAAAAAAAAAAAAAAAAAAGTTGGCTGTTTGGTACATGGCACCTCATGGACTAGGTTAATTGAAGTGAGTCTAGATGTAGCCTCCTTGACCACTAGGGGTCAGAATTACACAGCACACTCACACAACACAGACCACTGATGGGCCAAAAATGAGGGACCAGAAATCACCATTTGGAAATGGTTTTCAGCATTGTGTGCAGAGAGTACACTGAAAAAGCATTTGCCATATGCCTGCCAGGTCTAATTATATGTTAAAGGGTAAGAACATGCAAATGGCACATAGACTTGCTCAGGCTATTTTTTCCAATCTTATTTTTCTCTATTCCCTCATAAGATACTACTTGAAATTAGCTTTGAAAGAGGCTCTCCTCAACTCTAGGGGTTGGATTTCTGACAGCCACCAAGGCAGGGAAATTTGAAATGAAAGAATTTAAAATCAGGGAGAAAATAGGACTAAGAGAGCAATATGTATGGTTAACCTAAAATTATAAATACACCTGTCTTCCTCAAAACAAATAAATAAAACAGCATAGTAAACAAATTAAAAATGGAAAAATGTCAATGATTTTTTACATATATTTTAAAATATTTGTCAATAGAGTACTATAAATTTAAAACTGTCTCTTGCCTTATTAGATTTTCCTGATTAGCCTACAATTTCACAGAAGTCCATATAGTTGTTTTTATTTATTGCAAATAACAATACATGAAGACATGAAGCATGTTTGATATCTTTTGATTTTATTCCTGAGAGTGGTCCATGCTTTTTTGTCAAGTTTTACTGAAGGCCCACACTCCAGCCCTCTCAGCTTTCCTCTGTCACCTCTTCCAGATAGATTGACTCAGCTCTCTCCTCCCAAAAATCTTAGGCACAGAGAGCTCTTGTATAACCTAAATTTACTCCCCTCATCTTTCTTACCCTTTTTCAAGGCTGTTGTAAAAAGTTAATTTTTTGAGATTTCTTTTACCTCTCTTTTGTATTAACAACCATCAGTTTCTTTTTTTTCTAATTGTACTCAAATTACATTTTGTGTATACTGGAACAGAAAATTTCACAGTTGCCAAAAAGTTGTTCAAACATAAATTCACATAAGCCAGTTGGTGGAACTTGTGGTTGGGAATAAATATATAGAGAGACATATATATTTTTTTCCAAAAATATATTCAAAATATATGCAAAAGTGCAGAGGTATAAAAAGTATGTCCTTCTTGAAAGAACAGTGCAGCCAGCACACAGGAAGTTTATAGAGAAGTGGAGGAAGAAGAAGCCTGCTGTGTAGACCAGGGTGACATCTGCTGTTTAACTGCCAGTCATCTCTGTAACTGTTTATAGAAGGGGGAGGGTGCTACGCAACCTACTCCCAGGAAGGTGACTTTACCAGGTACACTTGTGAATGGCTGTGGCATTCTCTTTGCACAAAGATAAGTCATCATAGAACCAATGAAAACAAACAGGAACTACATTTTTACAGATATAAAAGCAGTGAGATACCATGAAATAAGCACAGACAAATAAATAGGTAAGGGAGCACCTCGCTTGTGCTTAAAAATCCATAACAGAAAAAAAAAAATCTCTGAAATTTACTAAGATAAAGAAAAAAGCCTAAAAAGGAAAAAACAGCTCAATGGGAAAAATAGCAATGACTACAAAGGCAATTTATAGAAACACTAAGGTTAGTGTTGGAAAGAAACAACTTTATTGACAATTGAGAAATGAAAATTCAGTTAAATATGATATTAATGGTTTTGTATGATTTCAATTACAGAAGAAATAAATGTTCACCCAAAATGGTACACTCTATGGTTCTTTCCCAGAGGTAACTTTTTTTGTAAGTGTGAAATTTATTCCTTTGGACTTTTATCTATAAAATGTACATATAAGCAAGCACATGTGCGTATCACTTAGATAGATGGATTTGTGATGTGCTGGATATTATTTTTCTAAGAGAAAAGGCTTTAATTTTTTCACTTACATAGGTGCCTTTTTATGTTAGCACATGTAAATCATTTATGTTTTTCTAAAATTACAAAGCATAGATGCATCTGTAATTTAATTAACCATTTCTTTACTAATAGATATTTAGGGTTTTCATAATGCTTCACTGTAACACAATGATGAAACAATTTTTAACGTTACAATTTGAGATAGATTTCACTTTAAGACTACCAATAAAGTAACTGATTATATCTGGCATGACATGGACATAGGTAAATACCTTCCTAAACTACTAGTTGAAGAATAATCGGCAAAAAACTCTTTTGAGCGCAACTTGGCAGCATCTGGGAAAGGAAAAAAATTCGAAGGAAACACACCAAACTTTTAACTGCGGTTATTTTGGGGGAAAGGAGTTAGATTACAGGAGATGAAGTACTTCATAAAGAATTTAACTTTTTACTATATAGAATGCCATATTGTTTGAATTTTTACAAAAATTATACATCCCTTTTCAAATGAAATTTAAAAAGCAGAGTTTCACAATCAGATATCCTTTATCTATACATACCAATAATATATTTTCCTCTGGAGAATGCACAGTATTCATTAGTGTAGTTACGCTCTGAGAAGCCTTAAGTTATTTAAATATTGCATTGTTAATTTAATTAACTTCTATTAATATGTCCATAATTACTTTTGTGAAACCCTTAAGATAACCATGTTGATTGCTGAATAATAGCTATAAAGAAAGAGAAATCTTCACAAATGTCAAATTTGCTCAAACCTAAGCACTCTCAATGTTTCCCTGAGTATCAGGTTTATTATACCTTTAGATTCAAGGGCAAACAATCTCTAAGGGCAAATGACACGTCTCAGGCTTCTATGACTCTGTGATGAACTTGATATTTCAGGGCAGTGTGTACTTCTAACCACAAGTGTGTGTCCCCACATGAATCCTGGAACGCTAAAGCCCAGTACAAGAAAAATCACTTATTCTAATATGCTTAAAAGTAGCTTGAGTGTAAGGGTCCAAGCATTAGCAAGATACAGAACAGTTCCCTATTTTCTCAAGCTGCAGCTCCTTTCAGCTTGCCTTCCCTACCTCAGCTGCTGACATTTAAATTGACTTTTAGCATTTATAAAAGCAGTTTCTATCTTGTTTTTACCGTTGTCCACTGAGACCACTGCTGTGATTTTCTGCTGATGCATAAGATGGAAGAAAGTGTCCCAGAAAATGTACCACTTATTCCAGTCATTTTGCTAAAGGACGCTTAAGTGTGGGCAAAGTCATCAGAGAAAATGACAGAGAGCTGCATGCTGCTGTCAGGAATTGCTTCCTCATCAGTGGCCCAATTTTCAGAAATGAGACCAAAAACTTATGTGCTCTCCATCTTTCAGACAAGACAGATGTAAGCTACATGACATCTAAACTAAAAGAATGAGCCAGATTACTTTTTGTTTTAAAAAAGTAACAAAAAGGAAAAAAGAAAAAAAAAGAAAAACTTAGTGATAGAAATACCTGGGCAGAAACACCAGAGTTTTAAAAGCCACTGTTACAATTGATCCAAATGTCAATCATTGACACTGAAATGTTTACTGAGTGCTTTATGCTTTGTATGTTCTGGAAAACACGGTGGAGAATAAAAAAAGAGGGAAAATAATAGGTGCTATAAAATTCAACAGTGAGAAGTTTGTTACCCAGAAGCTAAACACAAATAAGAGAAAAAAGATGAAGAGGAAAAAGGAGAGAGAGAGAGAACATATTTTTCAAAATATGTGCCATGAAATAACAGGTGCTAATTAGGCATTATGACAAAAACAAAACAAAACAAACAGCACAAAATCAATGTAAATGGCTTTGAAGTCAATTAAATGTCAAGCTACTCAGGACTTACAGTGTGTAAATGTGCTTCCTGACTCACCAAGAGGGAGATATTGCTACATTTAAGAATGGAATCATTTTTATTGATAGTAAGGCTATTAACACTGGAAAATCAACTTTTTGAAGAAGATGATTAGGAGACATCAGTGGTCTTTAGTTGTATTTCTGCTTCTGTCTAGTTATGTGACTTAGGACAAATCTCTACCCTTTCCTGAACTTTAGTGATCTAAAACATAACTGTTTAAACCATCAATAGTAACACTGCATTGGATGACTGTAGTATGTAGATTAGTGTAACAAGGAACAGAAAGGAGGAATTGGGAATACTCTGGTATAAAGTACCTACCTGTATGCAAATCAGTATAGTGGTTTTTTTTTTGAGGATAGATTTAGATAGTTAAAAAAAACGCATGTTATATACTGTGGGATAATCACTTAATTTAATATATATATATAATATATTATGTATATAAAAATATGTATGCATATAATATGCATTATACATATATATATATAATATATATATAATTTACATATATATAAAATTGATAATGCTGTTGGGAGAGAAAAATGAATTATACACAACACTCAAACCTTAGAAGACAGATAAAGAGGGAGAAAATAAAGGAAAATTCAATGAATAGAAAGTTTCACAGATGATAGATATTAATTCATATATCAAAAATCTCTTTAAATGTAAATGATCTAAATAACAAAATAAAAGAGTGTCAAAGTGGATTAAAAAACTCAAATTACATGCTGTTTGCAGGAAACCCAATTTAACTATAGAAACTTAGATAGATTAAAAGTAAAGGAATGGAGAAAGATATACCATGTTAACACTAATCAAAAGAAAGCCAGAGTAGCTATACTAATTTCAGGGAAAGTATACTTCAGAGCAAGGAAAATTAGCAGAGATAAAGAGAATGCTAGATAATTATAAAGTGGTCAATTCTCAAACAAGATATGATTATTTAAACATGTATAAACCTAAAAAGAGAATACATGTGGAAATAACAATTAGAACTAGAAAATAATAATAACAAATCCACTATTACTGTTGAAGATTTCAGTAGCCCTCTATCAATAATTGATAAAGCAGGCAGAAAATCATCAAAGATGTATATGACCTAAACAGCAATATCAATCAAATTGATAAAATTAAATTTATAGGATACTGAGCCAACAACAGTGGAATACACATTCTTCTCAAGTTCCCATGGAACATTTACCAAGACAGATCACATTCAGGTCATCAAATACATCTTACCAAATTGAAAAGAATAAAAGTCATACAAAAGATTTTCTTAGACTATAATGGAATTAAACCAAAAATTCATAACAGAAAGATACCAAGATATATAAATATTTGGAAATTAAAAACATTTCTAAGTAACATATAGATCAAATAAGTCTTAAGATAAAGTAAAAGTATTTTTTACCTAAATTAAAATAAAAATATAACATTAAAATTCGTGGACACAGCCAAAAAAAAGTGCATAGAGGAAAATTTATAATATTAAAAGCATTTTTTCAGAAAAATAACTCTAAAACCAATAACATAAGCTTCCATTTTAGGAAACTATAATAAAAAAGAGTAGCTTAAGCCTAAAGCACATGGCAGAAAAGAACTAACAAATTTAACTAGAGCAATTAGGCAAGAGAAATTAAAAAAAAAAGGCATTTAAATTAGAAATGAAGAAATCAAATTGTCACTTTTTACAAAAACCCTAAAAACTCCACCAAAAAACTATAGAAACAATAGACAATAAATTTTTGGGATGCAAAACCAACATACAAAAATCTATAACATTCATATAGAGTATAAATCAATGAACTTGAAAACTAAAAAACAGTAAAATCAATAAAACTGAAAACTGATTCTTTGCAAAGGTAAATAATGGATTTGATAAGACTCTATAGATAGATAGACCTTGGGGGTTGGTCAAACAAAACAATAAAATGTACACTATTCATAAAGTTTACAAAAACTTAAACCAGATTAACCAGATAATTCTATTCTAAAATATATGTCAAAGAAAGGAATAACATCAAAAAATGAAGAAGCCAAATATAATTTCACAAAACAGGCAGATATTCACTGTATTAAATGACTGGTCAGGTTATATGAGCTCAGATTTGTCACACATGTACATGTGTGAAAAAATGTTCATTTCTGCTCTTTTGCCCGCTATATTTTTTCCCTTCTGGTATTTTTCTTGATAATGAGAGATGTTTACATCTGATTTGTGGTCATGTAACTTAAACATAAACATTTAATGGAAGTATAGTCCATTAGGGTTATACAATGCCTAACAGGAAGCAGGTACAGGTAACAGAGAAAACTATGCAATTCCAGGTAGCATTCATGCTTTGGCTGCAAGCATCCAAAATCTATAAAGGCTACCTGAGAACATTAATTCACATGGTAGAAGACAGTTCACAGAATCTTTAGGAGGTTGAAAAGTTAGGCCTCACATCTACTATATTAGGATAAACATAAAGCCATGCCACAGAATCAGACAAGAGAAGCCACCGAAAGCACAAACAGCACCTTATTGCTACATCCATCAAAATGGATTCAGTATATTTTCCCTTTTAAATATCATAGCAGCAAAATCTAGAGATGGTATGTCACATTAGTGGACTTAGGATATATATTTATGCTCTAGCTTTAAAAGAGGATGGAATAGTAAGCATCACACATATTCAGTTTCTGCAATGGGAGGCAGGCTCAGCTGTCTATGTGGAGAACTCCCCAAATATGGGGATGAATTTGAGGTGTTTGGAGCCCAATAGTATTGCAAATGCCATTATAATTCTTTTTTTTTTACATTTTTTTCCTTTTAAAATTTTATTTTATTTAGTTTCAAGTCTATAGTACATTAGTTAGATATTTATATAGTTTATGAAATAACTCTCCTGATTACTCTATCTTCCCTCTGGCTTCGCACATAGCCATTACATTACTGCTCACTGCATTCCCTATGCCATGCTCCCCATCCCCATGACCACCTATCAGCTATGAATTTGTATGTCTTTAACCCTTCATCACTTTCTCTCAGCCCCTACCCCCTCTCCCCTCTGTCCATAAGGGTATAATTTTTTTTAAAAGAGTTAAATTATATAATTATATTATATTAAAGACAGAAGGGACAACTGTAATACCAAGGGGTGGCAAATATATACAGTAAATTATGAATGTGTATCACATATAGATATGTAAATATGAATAAACTATTAAGTGATTATGTGCATGCATGTACACATACATGTGTGTACATGCATGCTACCATTCTGAGCCCATTACAAATAGAGCTAATTGCTACTGAATTATTTTTCTTTCCATCCCAGATATAATCCTTATAAGTACTATGATCCAAGTACTTAATACTAATCAATCAGAGTTGGCATTTAAGATAAAATCTATTTGCAAACATAAAACCACATTACTGTACAAATGAGAAATCAGAGACTTAAAGAACATTCTCAAGTTACTTATCAAGACATATAGTTAATGGCAAACTCAAGGCTAATGGCTAATAGCTAACATTCATCTGGCTCCTCAATCTACCAGCCATTCTTCTGAGAGCTTTGTGTGTAATAATGCATTTAATCCTCATAACAACCATGTGAAATAAGCATTATTATAATTCTCATTTTATGGATGTGACAATTGAAGCACAGAGAAATAATCTGCAGATTCAGAATTTGAATCCAGATAATCTAGATCCAGAATTCATGTCCTTTACCATGACTCTGAACTTCTCACAAAACTTAAGCAGGAGTAGAAATTATGGCTTTAAAAATTGCTCTTAACAAATTTTAAAAGTGTCTAAAAATTAATGTTCTTATTCACTTAGAATTTGTATCTTATGGCATCTCCTGGGTACTGAAATAAGTTTTTTTTTTCAGCTAATTTTTATTAGTGTTCTGCTAATGAACATTCCTCAATTGTTAGGAGTCAATTTCCAGAACCTCAAGTAATTTGTTCACCATTCACAAGCTGTGAAATATGATAAAAATAGTGGCCAAACCTTTTATTTGAGTCAACAAGATATTTTTACTCTTTTTGACTTCTTTAATAATACATCATTTTGTTTTAAAAAGAAAATAATAATCTCAAGACACAGAGCTGTGACTAGTATTATCTCTGGTTATTTATTTTTTTTAACTTGTAAATTAATTAGAAGATATGTTTCCCAAAGTCTTCATATTGTACAAACAACCTCCTAAAATGGGATATTTCAAATAACTTGAGAATGTTGAAGATATTTAATCAAAGCAACTCAATATCTAGGAAGTGTGTAAAAAAAAACTTATATACAGAACTGGAGAAAAAAAAAAAACTCTAGAAATGGCAGAAGATACTCAAATATTGAAAACACTGGTAATGAGCACAAGCTTCTGAGGAAACTACTTAAGACCTGGTTGGGTCAGTGGGTGGGAGAAACACTAGAAAATATTAGAAGAAATCGTACCTATAGTTCACTCATAGCCAGACATAGTTTTTATTCTCAAGCCAGCTAGGAATACTTCATAATTCAAAGCACATTGAGCAGGAAACAAAAAAGAATCTGGCCTCAGTAGCACAGAATAATTGGCCCTACACTATAGGATGTTCTAATCTTCCCTAATAAAGCTTAAAAATAAGGCTAAAAAATTTCAAAATGCTTTCAAGTAACTTAATTGCATCTTAAAGCAAAGTTTAGTAATATTTATAGAAATGTAAAAACTATCCAGCACCTAGCTAAGTAAATTCATGATGTCTGACATCTACTCAAATATTATTAGGTATATAAAAAAAAATAGGAAAATACTACCCATAATGAGGGGAAAAATATCAGTCAAAACTGACCAGCATGTGTCAACGGCCATGCTACCCTGAACAAGCTCTATCTTGTCTGATCTCAGAAGCTAAGCAGGATTGGGCATGGTTAGTACTTGGATGGGAGACCACCTATGAAGACAAGGTGCTATAGGCATAAAAAAAAAAAAGGGATTATAAACTGACAAGGTCCTTGTAATCTGTAAGGTCAACAAAGGGTTGCTTTGCCTAAAAAAACAACAACAATAAAAACTGACCAGCATGTAAGAATTAGCAGTCAGAGACATTAAACATTATTATTACTATATTCCATAGGTTAAGTAAACTAGCAGAAGATTAAATATGATAAATAAAGACAAGTGAGACATGAAAAAGACTCAAAGCAAAACTCAAAACATAAAAACAACTTTGTCTGAGTATAACATAACATGTATTTTTCATGATATAAGAAATACACCGAATGAGGCTAATCTATACTAGACATTGTCAAAGAAGAGATTAATGAATTGAAGAATAGCAAAGGAAATTATAAAACTGCAATACAGAAAGTGGCTCAGAAAAAGAATAATATTGCATCTGTGAATGATGCTACCTCATGTTCAATATATACACCATGCTATTTGTGATTGGAGTTCTTAGAAAGGAGGATATGACACAAAAAATTAAACAATTAATGGACAATTTTCCCCCAGATTTGATGGAAACTATATAAGTCCAATAAGCTCAAGTATAAGAAACTTTAAGAAAAGTATGACACATCATAATTTTATCAATCATAATGTATTATTCTTATATCAATGATAAATAAAATCTAAAAAGTATTTAAAAAAAAAAGAAAATGCACACAAAGAAATAAGTATAACAATGATAGCAGAGTCCTCATCAGAAACAATTTAAGAGACATGACAGTGGATCATCATCTTTCAAGTACTGAAAGAAACAAGAAAGGTCAACCTAAAATTCTATACTGAGAGAAGACACCTTTCAAAAAATGGAAACAAAATAATAGCTTTTCCAAAAAACCCAAAGCTTAAAAAATTTGACAGCATACCTGCACTGCAAGAAAGAAAAAATATCAAATAGAAATATTCATCTATATAAGAAAATCTCCATAAGTAATTTACACATGTAAATGGATTTTTATTATTTTTATTATTCTTTAAATTTTTTGAAATGATAACTGTTTAAATAAAGATTACAGCGATGTAGTGTGGGACTAAGACATATTTAGAAGTAAAATGTACAATACCAAGTACATTAAACCTGAGAGAGGAGAAATAAAAATAAACTCTTATAAGGTCTGATACACACATAAGTAGAATAATATTAAAGGAATATAGACTGTGATAAACAACTCAAAAAATAACAAAAAATGGATTATAGCAAATAAGTCGAAAAAGAAATTAAACAGAATATTTTAAAGTAATCAACTAATCTCCCACCCTGCCAAAAATAAGAAAGAAGAAAAAGGGAAAAGGAAAAGTAACAGATGAGATAAAATGAAAAAAATAGCAGGATAACAGGTTAAACCCAACCATATTAATAATTATATTAAATATAAATGATCTAAACATCACAACTAGAAACCAGAGTTTTGGGGCTTAAATAAAAAGAAAAGAAAAAACACATCTATCTAAAATAAATTTGTTTAAAATAAAAAGCAAATAGGTTAAAAAGTAAATGAATAAAAACATATACATATGCTAACACTGATCCAGAAAAAACTGAGGTTAAATTAATACTAAAGAAAAAGAAGTCAATTCAACAAGAAGACAGAAAAATTGTAAAATTGTGAGCTTCAAAAAAACAGAGTTTCAACATTTCAGCCTACGCATTTTTTTAAGTGCATATCAAATAGTTCCCAAGGTGGACCATGTGCTGGGCCACAAAACAAGTCTTGATAAATTTAAAAGGATTCATCTCATAGAAAATAGGGGTTCTGACCACAATAAAAATACTTTGAACTCAGTGACAGAAAGAAATCTTGAAATTCACCAAATATTTGGAAATTAAATAACATATTATAAATAACATGAAGGTAAAATAAAAAAGAAAATTAGAATATATTTTGGCTAAACCAAAGACACCACAAAAAAAAAAAATGTAGAATGCTCCTAAAGAAGTAATTAGAGAGAAATTTATTTCACTAACTACTTATAATGGAAAACAAGTAAGTTTTCAAATCAATAATCTTAGCCTCTACTCTAAGAAAATAGAAAAAGAAAAACTGAATATCAACTAAATGGAAAGATTTAAAACACTAGAGAAAATAAATGAGATAAAAAGCTACATATTTGAGAAAAATAAAATTGATAAAAATCTAGCTAGACTGATGAGGAAAATAAAAGACAAATAACTAATATCAGGAATATGAGAAATGACATTATAGATATTACAGGTATTAAAAGGATAATAAGGGAATATTATTAAAAATTGTATGCCAATAAACTCAACAACTTAAATAAAATGGATATATTTTTAAACACACAAACTACCAAAGCTCATTCACTTAAAAAAAAAAAAATAGAAAATTTGCATAGCCCTATATTTATTAAACAAAATATATTTTCAGTTTAAATTTTTCCACAGAGGAAATTCAAGGCACTGATGGCTTTACAGGTCAATTTTACTTACATTGCTGGGAAAAAAAAAAGTAATGTACACTAACTGTTTTTAAAAAATGTAAAGAATCCTTCATAACTCATTCTATGAGTCAAACCTTTCCTTGATGAAATAGATGAAGACATAAGCTAAAGAAAATTAAAGACTGATATCCCTCACAAATATTAATACAAAAATCATTAAGAAAATTTTAGCAAATTGAATGAAACAATATATAAAAAAAATACTTTTTATCAACATCTATCATGATACAAGTGGAATTTCTTCCAATAATTCAAGCTTAGATTAAGATTTTAAAGTTAATCAATGCAATACACCTTATTTAAAAAAAAGTAAAGAAAAAACATATGGTTATTTTAATAGATAAACAAAAGGCATTCAACAAAGTCCAGTATCCATTTCTGATAAAGTCTCTCAGCAAACTTAGAATAGAAAGGAACTTTTGTAGCCCGGTAAAAGCATCTCTGAAAATGTCACAGTCAGCATTATATTTAACAGTAAAAGACTGAATGTTTTCCTCAAAAATGAAAAACAATGAAAGATAGCCACTCTTACCACTTCTATTTTAATTTGTACAGGAAGTTCTAGACAGTGTAATAAGGCAAGGAAAATAGATAAATTACATCCTGATAGGAAAAAAAGAAGTAAAACTATTTGCAGATGAAATGGTGGCAATCTTAAAAATTTAATAAAATCTACATAAAAGTTACTAGAACTAACATAATATTATAAGATGACAATTCTCAAATTAATTTATGGGTTTAATACCATCTCAATCAAAATTCTTCCAGGCATTGATGTAAAAACTCATAAGCTGATTCTAAAAAATATAGAGAAAGCTGCAAAGAACTTCACATAGCCAAAACAACCTTGAAGAATAAAGTTGATAGACTAACACTACTTGATTATAATTATTACTGGAAAGCTATACTAATCAGAACACTGTAGTATTATCCTACAGACAAACGGATCAACAGAGCAAGATAAAGTGTCTACAAATAGACTTACATATAAGAACAACCTATTTCAAGATAGTATTAAGGTAAATCAGTGGAGAATGGGTAATCTTTTAAACAAGTATTTCAAACAATTAGATACCCATAAGTTAAAGCAAAAATTTGTTTTACCTCTACCATATATAAAAATTAACTCAAAATGGATCATTAGACTAAATAAATAATCTGCAACTAAAATATCTGTAGAAGAAAACATAGGAAAAAATCCCTATGATTTTGGTTAGGTAGTGATTGCTTAGACACATTACAAAAAGTATAATCTATTATATGTATAATATAAATATAATATAATATAAATATATGTTTATATATAATATAAATATAATATAATGAATTTATAAAGTCAAATTTATCAAAATTTAAAATTTTTCCATTGTGGAAGATACAAGATAATTAAAAGAACAATCACAAACTGGGAGAAACTGAATGCAGTGTGTGTGTGTGTGTGTGTGTGTGTGTGTGTGTGTGTACATATACATGTATATATTATATGTGCATATATATAACTTTTAAATTTCAAAGACTAGCAAATAAATAATCCAAGTATAAAAACATATCAAAGATTTAAATTCAGTTCACAGATGTAAATATACAAATGCCAAATAATTACATGAAATGATTCCCAACATGTCAGTAGGCAAATTCATTATAAACCACAATGAGATACATGCTAAACACTTATTAACCTGCCAATAATTTAGTGCCATACCCGGTGAATATGTAGATTAATATAAATTTTATTAAGATATTTGCTGAAATATTCACACAGCAGAAAGGCCCTACTTGACCACCTTATATCAACTTATATCAACTTATTTTTCATATATAAGAAACTTTTGCCTAAGTTTTGTTATTCAGATAGCTTCATGAAACCTATTGCATTCTTCCAGATGACCTTTAACTAATGATTCCCTCTGTGCTGTCTCAGTCTTAAATAGAGAAAAGAAAGTGTTTGCTGCTATATTCCATAGATCTTTGCAGAGAAATTAAAATGTAGGTCTCATTTCCAGGGCATGCCTGAGAAAAGGTTCTAGTCTATTATTCCTGTTAAATTATGCATGTAAATTTAAGTGCATTCTATTTTATAATGATAAATGCCTATTATATAAGTGGGATTCATGACTAATATAAAGAATTGTTTGTCACTGACAACATTAAAGAATAAAAGGTCAGGATGGCCTGTACTTTTTTAGGATAACATTCTTCAACTTTCCCAATTTCAGATGAATGAGGGTATTTTATCCTTCACTGAGGTCTGTGAGCCATCTGCTGAATGTATCACTGTTTCGATTTGTAATGACTATTATCCTCTTGGGTTACTACTGTCAAACTCCTGCTTCTCACCTTAGTGGGTTAAGCCAACGAAACACATATGTAAGGACTGTATGGGAACACAGAAATAACTAAATTTTATTGAAGAATCTTTTACCAAAAGAAAAGCACTAAATGCTTCTGGTTTTGTTTCATCTTTTTGTTTTTTGTTTGTTTGTTTGTTTTGTGGGGAGTAGGGAAGTAGGTGATTTCTAGGCTGTCTGCTCAATTTCCCTGAGAGGCTCCATGATAGTTGTAGTGATTTTTGGAGAATAGGTTGAAAACACAGATCTAATACAATCTTTCATTCTATGAACTAGGAAAAGCTAAGTAACTTGTAAATGCTCAGATAGTGCTATTTTATCTAACAAGTTGTCTTCTACAAAAAACCTCAATTTAACTTTCAGTGAAATGAGTTTACTTCCTATGTTGATTTTCTAGATGCAGCTCACTTCTCATTGCTTTTGCATGACTTATGCCATAAAATATCATCCACCCATCTCTGTAAGAAAGAGGCAGAAGACTACTCAAACAACTAAGCAACTCATGCTTTAGGTCAATCTGATATTTTCTAGATGATATTAATCATGCCTGAGTCTTTGTTCAAATGGCATCCCCATCTTAAACTACCCGAAGTACACCCAAGTGTTGCTTCTATGAGATTGAGTTGAAGACTTCTGTTTGTGTATATATTAAATGCTCAGATGCTCAGCTACTAAATAAAAATGGCAAATATGTCTTGACTGACAGGCCAACTACAACTTACTGGAAATAATTGAACAAGGTCATTTTTTTTGTTTCTTCAAGTTTTTTGTTTGTTTGTTTGTTTTGTTTTTAAATAATGATAGAGCAGTATCCAAACTCACCAGAAAAGAGTTTCATGACTGATTAGCAAAGTACGTCATGAACCCTAGAGGGTCACATATTGGCACTCATGCTATATATATATGCCATACCTTCCCTGAATTTTATGAGAAACCCTAGAAGGCAGAGCCACAATACCATACAAATGCTTTCCCTGATTGAGTACAACTAACTCCCTGAAATTTTACAATGACTCCTGGCTCCACATTAGTCGTTTTTCAAGATTTGATTCTCTCACTTCTTGTCAAACTCTACCCTCCCTTGTTCTTAATTTTTTTGGCCCAAATACTGATGCTTCTTCCTATGAATTTTGGAACTTTTAGGTTTTGATCTTTTGCACACTAAATGTTCTGTGAGAACGTGGTATCCAACTATGTTCTGCATTTATATAATGTGTAGACAATTTCCAAAATACATATCCCCAAACAATGTGACCACATTAAGGAGAAATTAGGCATGACAAGGACAACAAACAGAAAAAAAAAGATTCAAATAAAGTTTGATTATAATGTGGACTGAGATTTTATTTTTTAGAAGCTAGGAAAAAGAGCATGTATCTCATATTAAGCTTCCTAAAAACAATGTCATATAGTCAAACTTCACCTGTGCAAAATAACTAGAAGAAACACTGTATAATCTGAAATTACTCAGGATGACATGAAATTTGTTCTAGATTGATTTTGAATAAAATTTTTTCTAGGTTAACTTGTCTAGAACAATTTTGAAGGTATGCACATATATATATTTTCATGACATTCTTTTCATTTGAAAAGACTATTAAGATCCATCAGGGTAGTAGACCTTCAACAAACATATATTTTAACAAAATAAATAATAGATTTTGATCTAGTAATGGTCAGACTAAACTTACTTTGATGAATAAGCAATAATATTTGCAATCAACAAGTTATAGGAAAATAGTCATAGCTGTAGCAGAGTAATTTTTCCAAACTCCACATTAAAACAGAAAGAACAATGGAATAGCACAAATTAAAAATGCTAACATCAAAGAGACATTTATGACAAAACTAGGTAACAGAATATCCCTACATGTTCAAACTAAAAACAGAAGACTACCAAATGTGAAAATTTACATTCTCTGAGCACCTAAAAAGAAAAAAAGCAAGAATCAATGGGATGTCTAAAGTACCTGAGAACATAATAGCACAAAAATAGCCAACAGATATCCATTGAATATCATAGAAAGCAAACTTTAGAACAGCAGTTGAAAATAGTAGGATTGTGACAGCAATAATCAGTCAAGACATAGCCTGTCATTTAATCCATGCACTGTAAAACTGTGTGCCCTAGCTCCCATTGCCTTGGGTCCTGACATCACATTAAGGAAAAATTGAGCATGACATGGACAACAAGCATAAAGGAAAGTGAAGATCCAAATAAAAGTCTAATTATGAAACAGAGGCCCCCCAAAATCCTCAAAAAATAAAAGCCCATATTTTTAATGAGGCTCAAATACAACAGTTAGAAAGCCAATTTTAAACCCTGTTTCTTTCTCAAGTTTAAAGAAAACTGATTTAAGATTACAAATAAGCACCATGAAGATATCAAGGTCAAATTCTATTCAAAGTTACTTTAAGAAAGAAGACAATAAGGAACAGAAAATAATCTTATAAACAATAAAACAAGCCAAAAAGACATACTGCAATGTACTGTTTTTCTAATTGAGATATATTTATTATATAACATTGTGTAAGTTTAATATGAAGCGATGTACTATTAAAATGTAGGATTAAAACTTTAATGTACTATTTCAATATTAGTTTTAATTTATATGAAATTAACAGTATAAATAATAAGTAGAAAAACTCAGACATGAGTTTTCAGAATTCAGGAAAGTATTAGAAATAAAATTTAAGAACACATTAGAAACAAAGATTAACTGAAAAAATACATAAACAAAGACATCAAATACTACATTGAAATAAATAGATGGTTAAAAAGAAAATTTTTTTTAAATAAGAAAATAGAGAAAAGTATTTGAGAGAAGGTGACAAATATTTTAGATGCTGAATACCCAACTAAAAACAAACAGGAGTCCTTGAAGAAGAAAATCAAACCAAGTTAAAAAAAAAAAAAAAAACACAACAAAGCCAGAAGAAATAATAAAACAATAAATCAAGAAAATCTTTCCACAATAAAAAAATATGAAAACACATGTAAAAACAGCATACAGCATACTTGAAAATATTAACAGAGTATGACCATAAGAGAATGGAAAAATGCCTGAGCAATAGATAGATGATAGATAGATAGATACATAGATAGATAGATAGATGATAGATAGATAGATAGATAGATAGATAGATAGATAGATAGATAGAGTTTTAAATATTTTTAAGAAGCAGTATTTATGGTGGTAGTATGAGAATTGTTATTCATAGACTGATGTGTGCAAAGTGAAATAAAGTAAATATACAGTGATTAGGTGTTTTAATTCTATCTTCCCCAGTGCTCTTGAGGGCCCTTGTTTTTTTGTGTGTGTGGAGAAAGAATATGTAAATTAGAAGTGAAGTTAAAAACCCTGTGGTTTGAACTTGAAAATACCAATCTAAACTCAAAATGTGCATATATATACTGACTCTATCCACATAAAGTCCTAGTAAAAATAACCAACCAGTAGCAATGAACATCCTTAAGATCTTGAAAATAAATCGAAGGCAAAAAGGATTGAAAAGAAGGAAGGAAGGAAGGAAGGAAGGAAGGAAGGAAGGAAGGAAGGAAGGAAGGAGGGAGGGAGGGAGGGAGGGAGGGAGGGAGGGAGGAAAGAAATAAGGAAGAAAATCTTTTGGGAGAAATTTCAATTTCAGTTTCCATAATATTTTCATTTTAACAATATGCATTACAGTGTAGTGAAACTCTTCAAGTATGTTTAAATACATGAATTCCTAATGATATTCTTAAAAACTTACATTATGAAAAACATAAGGAATTAGATAAATTTTAAAAATGTATATCAAACATTCATTCTGACTTTCCTACATGCATTGTTCCACCAGATAACCATATAGTAGAAGGGACAGGTAGGGGGAAGCATTTTCTTCTAATGTTATTACAACTCACAAAGATAATGTGTTAGTTCTATTCTTATTAGCATTTAACTTGATTTTCTCTTTTGAACATTGCTGTGGTTCCATTCAGTGTCCTCCACTGTCTCTAAAGATACTCCTTTTCCCTCATTACAAGTGGAGAAACCTACTCCTTGACCCAGGAATTGGCATTTACCTGGCTCTCTTAGAGAAGTTACACAAGTCCAATCTAGCACAAAATCAAGACAATATTTAGAAGGTCAGCAAAACTAGCTGTGAAGAGTTGAGCTACCTTAGTAGAAGCCTCTTAGCAAAGAAAGTTTAAATCTCCTCTGCCTTCTTATTTGAATGAAGTAAATAGCTAAATCATCAGTGGCTGCTTATGATAAATTTAGGCTTTGAGGTTTCTTTCTTAGGAAGGACAAGAAAGGCAGCCAACCAAAGAAATTCCTGCAGCAATATGTTGATTTAACCATAAGTCAAAAAAAGGCTCTTAGCTATAAGACATATCAGAGCTTAAATATCATAGACCAGTGTTAAAAAGAATGAGATAGTATATATTAGGAACAGAAGAGATTATCCTTATGCTGGGTCTGTAATATAGCAGTAGCATGTAATTCAGTATAAAGATTCCAAGGTAATAAAGTCCCCTGAGATATTTGTGAAACTGTCGTCAAGTTTAATGATGCCTAATGTGTTTGGTTCGTTCAAATTGCTGAAAAGAATACTTGGGGCTTAATGACCAGAAATACGTAGTCCTCCATGGTAAATCCATAGTTGGTAGTGCTTCGAGATGTGCCTGTAAATATGGGTCACTGGTGTCAAGATCTTTTCTCAGATAAAATAGAAAGAGAATGCAAGATAGTAGGTCCTTGGCCAAGTGGAATAGCTCCCAATAAAAAGGGAGTACGAAGTGCGAAAGCAGGTCACAAGCTTAGTATAATTAATTCCATATTGAATCAGATAACCAAATCTCACAGTACTGAGTGCCTCAACATTATCTCAGTCTGCCTAGGACACATCAACATAGGTGCCTCAATGATACCTACTGAGATACCGAAGTCACAGATGAACATCATAAAATTTTGGCTTATCTCTTTCTTTTCACATTTATAAAAATTGTGGCTACCCTGGTGTGAGTATAAGCAAACTTTTTTGGAAAGACTAGAAGTAGGAGAGTATTAACATTTTATTAAGTGTACAATATGTCAGACACTTCTAGGTACTTTACTGCTATCGTACTATTTAACCTAAAAAGAGAAACTTTATGCAAAGTTGTTATTTCCATATTGCACATGAAAATGCCAAGGCAGAGAAATTAAATAATTTCCCCAAATCAAAGGAGTTTAAAAAATTGGGGTCAAAATTTAATTACAGAAATTAAATAACATAAGAACAGATCTTAAAGTGTAAGAAAACAAGCATATCATCTAAAGGCATTTCACTGAATAGCCTTCTCATCTTCTCTTCCATGTTTAACAAATTGTGATATTTATTTGGCTATCTTAATGCTTGGGCCTTTCTACCAAGAGCAGCAACAACAGATCAGATCAGTGCACATACTTAGAAAGGATCAACAGATCACCTAAAGGGATGTACATTGTTTAACAGAAAGAACAGGGGTTGGAAATACAGGCTGGCAAGGCATAAAATAACTTATGTGGAGCTACTGTGATTTCCAAATTCCAATGAAGGGTGGAGGCTGGAATACTGCCCTAGTGCTGATTTCAGCCCCTACTGCTTTGGTGATGAATTCAACTTAATTATATATTAATCACAAATGTTCTGTAAGATGGTACACTAGGCACAAATAATAGAAATTAAGTAAATTTCAGCCCTCTGTTTATTAGATTGATACTTTCAATCTAATATAAACGGAAAGTTCAAAAAAAGGGGTGGGGGAGTGATGTGACAAAAAAGTATAGACGTGTCATTAGAGATTTGCCAGCAACTGTGCAAATCTGAAAAGATCCTATCAGCTTGGAAGATTGATAAAATTAAAGTTTCATTGATGAATTGCTTATGTAGCAAATAGTAGACTTCTGAATAAATGAATAAATGAAATTTCTTTTGGCAAGTAGAATAGGGGTGGGGAGAATATCGGAGAATTTATATTTATGAAGACAGATAGAAAATTATGATATATATTAAAGAAAGTCACATTTGTCTAATCAAGCTGAAACAGTATATGCACAAGAATGGTATGTGTCTAAGTCCATTTGGTCTGCTACAACAAAAATACTAAAAAGTGGGTAGCCTATGAAAAATATAAATTTGTTCCTCACAGTTCTGAAGTCTCGGAGTCCAAGATCAGGGTGGCAGCAAGGCTGGGTAAAGATCCTCTTCTGGGGTGCAGTTTTTGTTGTATTCTTACATGGTGGAAAGGGCAAGCAAGCACTTGTGATCTCTTTCGTAAAGGCCGTAATCCCAGGAATTCATGAGGGTTTTACCCTCATGACCTAATGATTCCCCAAATTCCCCACCATCTAATACCATCTCCTTCAGGGGCAGGTTTTCAACATATAAATTCAAGGGGAATACAAACATTTAGGCCACTACAGTATGGGTTAAGGCTACAAAAATAGATTGTTACCCCTTGGTGATGTCAGGCATGCTCCTGTCTCAAGACCTTTTTCCTGGCTATTCTCTATACCTGAAATTCTAATGTTTTCCAACCCTTGTTTCCCTTCAGAGGGATTCAAACATTCAGATGAATTCTTATGCATCATTACCGCCTCAGAATTCCTTCATTGACTACCCTTTCTAAAACAAGGCTCTCTGTCACTATCTATAACCTGTTTTGCTTTATATTTTACTATAACCTAAAATGTTGCCAAGCTATTGTGGTTTTTTATTGCTGTTTATGTCCCTTCCCTCACTGGAATGAAAGCTTCTTGAAGACAGGTACTATGTCACTTTACTATACCACTGTATACACCTCTGAGATCAATGCCAGACATATAGTAATAACTTAACAAATAATTATTGAATGCATGAGAATATCTTTATGATTTTTGAAGTAGGGAAGAATATCTTAGAATAAAAAAAGCACACACTAAAGTCAGAGTGATACATTTGATTATATCAAAATTTTAAGTTTCTGTGCTCCAAAAGCACAGAAATAAAAAAAAAAGACAAGCCATTTTATTGAAGATATTTTTCTGTCAATATAACTAAGATATGTATATATATAATACATATTATATATAACTAAAATGTATATAATATATAACTAATATATATATATATATAAAGATCCCCTACAAAATAAAAATTAAAAGACAAAAAGATAATAAGGAAAAAAATTGAAGCAATTTATGAGTAGACCATTTACAAAAGGCAGCAAGAACATCCATAAATATATTAGATGTTTAACCTTACTGGTATGCAAAGAATGCAAATTAAAATTGTTTTACCACAATTAGATTGAAAAAGTACATATCTATATATACACTATGTAAACAGAAAGTATTGATAAGGATATGGAGAGAAATACTTACAGCCACAGAAGGAAGTCTAATTGGTACAACAACCTATGTATTCTTGGGAAACTCCTGCATAATGGTACAAGATGATGAGCATAAGAATACAGATTGCAGCACCTTCTGTTATCATACATGTATAAGAACAATGTAAATGTCCAAAATCAAGAGAATGGGTGTGTAAATTGTAACATATTCCTGTTCATATGATGGAATAAAAATTAATGTCAAACAGAAAAAAATCTAGTAGCTGGGGAATAGATTTAATAAGGTGGCATTTCTGTAATATTTAAAAGTCTGAAAATACTAATACATATTTCTATTTATATATAAACATGTAGTAACATTATAAAAACATCCAAGAAAGAATAAATTAAAAATCTTACAGTGGTTAACTCTGAGAAGGAAGAATTAAATGAGCTCATGAAGACATACAGAGTAGGCATAATTCTTTAGGGAAATAGAAAATTTCTTTAGGAAGAAAATAGAAATCTTGGCACATTGGTGTACTTGACATGTCTTTCATTAGATTTGAAATATTTCATTATAATGGTATGTGTGTTTATTATAAATGTTACTTATATCTAAAAACCTTATATAATAGTAAAATATAGTTGACATAATAGATCACTTTTAATCTTCTATACCCAGTTAATTTTTTAACAAGTATCTGATAGTCCAGAATCATGTATGTGGCTAATAACTTTCAACCCTACCTCTATCTTCATTTATATCTAGGGCTCTAACCGTATTTTTACATTTGTGCATTGAAGGCACTAAGGCTTTATACTGTAGATATTTAATGCCCTCCTGTTTTGGTAGACTTTGTAAACAGTTGTCAGCTATTTAATAGAATGGTTTGTAAAGTGATGATAATACATCCTTCCCCCAAATAATCTTCTTCCTGATGCTTGAAATACAACAAATACTGCTTTTTTTCTTTAAGGTATCATCCTCTTCATTCTTCTTCATTGAAATGTAAATCTTTCTGGGTAGGATTTGCATTTTAATTAAGTCTCTAATGCTTCAGAGTTAATGAGTATATCTAACACTTTCTTCTTGACAGAAAGGTAAAGGCTAACTGAAAGGCCTTTTGATCATTTTGGAAAAGTGTGAGATATACATGTGTTACTAAAAATAGTGACAAAGGCACAGATTAGTGACAAAGCTATACAAAGAATTTATTCAAGAGATTTCACGATCCCACAGAATGCTGGATGGGATCTATCACTTTCCTTCTCTTTTCTACATTTTAGTCTCATACTTTTCACTTTTGCTCAGAAGGACGTAAGGAACTCACAAGCCCAATAAACTTATTAACAAAATGCCCTTTGCTTTCTACAACCCTAATGATGTCATCATTAATCAATGTAATAACTTCTGTGCAAAGTACATATGAATGGAATTCCAAAATCATGGACTAAGTGTACTTCTTATTTTAGTGAAATTGTCTAATTTCTTTGAGATCTCAAATTCTCATCTATAAAAGAGGTATAAAATATCTATACATTTAGCTTATAGATTGTTGTACAAAATCAAGGTAAATAAAGAATATAGACTCAGAGATACCAAGAACAAACTGGTGATTGCAAGAAACGCAAGGGGCTAGGGAACTGAGTGAAAAAAGTGCAGGGAAGAAGTACAAATTAGTAGTTTTAAACCAGTCGTAGAGAAGTAGAGTATAGCAGAGGAAAATTAGTTAATATTATTATAAGGGTTATGTGTAGAGACAGATGTGTGCTAGAGTAATTGGGGAGATCATTCATAAATTATATAAATGTACTGTATATTTAAAATTAATAAAAATATAAGAGTAACATAAAATATAAAAGGATCTATTTACATATATTAATTAAGAAGTTTGCCATTGTAGGCAATAATGACCCTATATTAAACTAGTTTAAATAAAAGAGGTAGCCAATTGCTCATACTGATAGAAAGTATAGGATTTATATGTAGGTTCAGACCTAATTCTATCAAAGTTTTGGCTCATCCTTTGAATGCCAGCTTCATCTTCAACCTGGTCACATAATGGCTGGCAATAGTAAATTGATTCACCTCCTTTGTTCAAAAATTTTAGGGAATGTGGGGAGAGAATATGAAGTTCCATAACCACCAAAAGTGTTTCTGGGTGTCAAGCTGATTGTCTACTGCTGAAATTTTCTGACTGTCTCTGTGGCCAGAGGAGTATCATATATCGATGGGCATAGACATTCGTTGTCACTGTCATAGAAGTGATGAGATTCACTAGACTGGCTTAGGTCAACTGGTACTGACTTCTGGGGTTGGGTCAATCCAACCTAAATTACAATGAGAGTGGGTAAATGATTATATCACTTATCACCCTTTGGCACCTACAGATTGTTTTATTATATTTTCATTAATATTAATTATACAATTATTATCATAACTATTACTGCTATTTATATATACCATAATTATTATTTTACCACAATTACTATGCCTTTGTATACATTGAAAATAGTTACAGTTTTACAGCATTGTTACTACTTTGTCAAAGACAATGAACATATAGTTGTTTTAATTGCATTGCAGAACAAGGTTCCACTATCAGTGTATGTTAGAATATTTGTTTTTTAACTCAAGCGTTTTTTTCTCCCTTTCTCTTAATTAATTAAAAAGGAACCCTGTAATACTATCTTTCCATGAGAGTTAAACTTATTCTTTTCAAACTAACCTTCCCTCTTCTCTTCATTGACTAATGGCTACTCAATTTGTCTTGAAAACTCATTGAAATTGGTTTGTGTCTTTTGAGCCACACTTCTCTTGCTTAGGCCCACTTCCACTTCTGAAAGAGTCCTTTCTCTTCTAATAAAACTTTTCTTTTCTACTGTAAAAAAAAAGAGAGAGACATTGGTTTGATAAACAGAATCAAAAGGAATACAGTAGAGAATTTGAAGAAACCAGATTTATTTTTGTTGTGCAACTTTCTTAATAAAATGAATTAATAAAGTGCAATTTCTAGAGTGTGACTCAGACAAACTTCTAGTTTTAAGCTGTTTAAAACCCCTTCCTATGATGACCATCTGATGTTATGTATTTATGAATAGTAACTATGGGACAACCCTCATGAAAATTCTTCAAAATTGCTATAATGCTCCTACTTCTCTTTATTTCCAAAGAGGACATGTCAAACTACTTTGAGACTATCTATTACCTTATGCTTTTAATTTTATCAACTGTATTAAATTTTATAACGATACCAATTAATTAGACACTCATTAAACATACAATGATGTTAACGCTGGAGGCTGAGATATAGTTAGTAATCTTTAAAAATCTTTAAAAATCACTAATAACTTTAAAATCTTTAATTTTTAAAGATTTAAAAAATCTTTATCTTTAAAAATCACTCATAGTATAAAATTATTAGAACTTTACTCAAGATATAAAGTAGAAAACCACAGATAACAAAACTGCTTGATAAAAAAAAAGATATTACTGACGAATAGGTCTATGAAAACAGATTTTGTAACTGTCAACAGTTACAGAGCTTCAGGTAGGCCTCACCAAATAGGAAACACTACAATAAGAAAAGAAGAAAATAGAGGATATTTAAGGCAGAGGGATATTATATGCAAAAGCACACAATTATCAATGTCCAAGTTGTGTTTATGAGAATTTGCACAGGTTACTTGTATCAATAAGAGAATTTGTATAAATAAGCAGCAGGCAAGGACGCTGGTGAGTAATTGGGAGCATTAGGTTGAAATTTGAATACTAATATTAATAGATATCATTTAAAGAACACCAATAAGTGCTAAAAAAAAAAACATAGTAATAAGTTTGAAAGCATTTATTCTTGACAGCAGCCCTGTAAAGTAGAAGAAATGAATTCAAGGGCTCAGTGTGCATCAAGGAGCTAAGAGTTCACATAAATGATGAATACCTTTGTTTTAACATCAGGATGTACCATGCTATATTGGGGATATACTTATATTAAAAAAAAAAACTCATGTTTATTGATCTGGTCAAAATATAAATTGAGGCATATTACAAATTTTCAGAGTTTAGGGAAAATCAATCCAAATCAGGCAGCATCTCATCTAGCAGATAGAAAGCTCAAAGGAGCTATATAAAATGAGAGACATTTTTAGGCAGAAGTGAGAAGAACTTATTCTAGGCAAAAAAGTAAGTGAGTTGGTTATTGAAAGGTCACTTTCCTTTAGAAGATGGTAGGGGTCTATCAGGCAGATTAACTCACTAGTGCTCATCAGGTAATTCTTAATTGATGGTTTAAGATCCCATTTCTGGGAAAGTCTAAACTGTAATTAAGACTTGATGTGGTGATGTGAGACTTGGCATAAATGACTCCATTTGGGTCCTGTTGTCTTGTTTTTTAGCAATCAGAATTTCACATTTGAGTATCCTGTATTTTATCTAGAAACTCTATATGTGAGCCTGTTAGAGTTGATTATTGTTTTGTAACCTAAAATGGGATTGTTGCTGTTATGAGAAATGATGACATTTCTGAGAAAGGAAATAAGACAAGTCTGAGAACTGAGTCTTAGGACAGACCCACAAACAATTCTGTAATCTCCTAATTTACTGATCTCCTAAAGCATTAGAATGTCTATTACTAGTTAAGCAACCATATCTTAAATTATAAAATAATGCTTATTTTTCATATAATTTATACTTTGGTCATTCATCAAAACCAAAACCTTAATAATAGAGACCATGTCATTTGTGTGTATTTCCCACAATACCTAACTCAGGCCTGGCCATAAATAAACACTAAATAAATACTAGTAAGATTGAAATTTTCATCATATAGATTACAGGCATAATTAGCTCTCTTTTTTTCTATGCTGGTTTTGCTCCCTATGCCCTAACCTACACTTGAAAATCTTTGAAAGTTGAGAAGCCTTAGAGGACCTCACAGCATTATAATAGCATTAAAATGAAGGGAGGAAAGAGGTCTGGGGAGTGGTGGGAAACAAAAGCCCAAGGAAAACCTGAAAGAAAGCTCAGCATTTCCACTAAACACTCCAACCTCACTCGCTTCAGCCTCTGCAGGCAGCAATTACATTCCGAAGGAAAATGTTTTACAGTTGTAATTACACATAATAGGAGGAATGTATTTTTCCTTCATCCTACTCCCATGGCGAGTCAATTTAATTTTTAAATACAAGAGACATAATTGATTTTAGCCCTAGATTAGCACTGAAAATGATCTATATGTGTTCTCACTAATGGAACAAGAGAATTGGTCCTCCTCGGAGACTTTTACCCAAACCTGTTCATGCAACAATTACGAGTCTGACAGGTTAGTGCAAGGAGAGGAATACGGGAGGGAAACACCCCACTGATTAACAATTGAGCAAATAATTAATATTATGCTCTTCCCAGTTAATTATGGATTAGGCACAAATATATTACTGCCATTGAAGCCATGAAGTAATGAGACTATGTTGAGGAGCCTTGTCCTGTTCACCAGAAAATGGGCTTTCTCCGAGAGTTTTGGGACAAACCCATTTCTAAGTGGGGCTCCTCATAGAATAGCATGGATTAAGGGAGGACTCATTTTCTCCATAATGACAGACCTATCGCTTATCTGGCAATAGATTTCCCATCTGCTGCTCTACCAGGCTGCCACACGGTGGGTAAATGGAGTAGGAATAGCTCAAGGCAAAGCTATGAAATAGGTAGTTTATACTCTGCCATTTGCCATCAAAATCTGCCTTTAAGCACAACTCCAAAGTCCAATTTTTACTCTCACTGAATTGTCAGCTAATCCTCCCTAAAGCAGGATTAGTAACTGGGATATTAGGTTCTAAGACTATAATTCCCAGGTGTATTTGCATTTTAATCGATGACTCCAGAGAGTCAGATTTGGCACGAATCTATCACTGGAAACACAATGCGGAAACCTAGGCTCCAGTCCGTACCCTTCCATTTGCCAGTTAGGTAATTTCCAAGCTGTAAAATAGGATTATATCTGCTACATGAGATTGTTGTGACAATTAAGTAAATTATTTAATGTATGACGGAAGTCCCTAGCATGGTACTCAACACCTTTTAATGTGTCTTAAGGTGGGGAGACGGATCCTCAAATTCCCCCAAAATGAAACTATAATGATGATGCTATTTATAAAAGTCATTTCACCTGCTAGGGCTTCAGGTACATCATCTTTTAAAAAAGAGCACTTATCTATATGATATCTAAGATTCTTTTCTCTAATAAATTTCAAAGATTTTATTTCTGTAAATTGATAAAGTGCTCTCCTAAGTAGCAGACAAAGGAAGATATGCAAGTGCAGACACCTAGCCCTTCAGTCATGTATGGAGACAGTCTTTCAGAGTATTTATTCAAATATGACTAGCTCATAAATATAGGCTGTGTTAGGGTTCAGGGTATTGTAGTTGGCAGTTAGAAATGTGTCAGCTATGTGCCAGAGTGGTTTTTCTGTGGAACAAGGAAATGGCTGAAGCAACAGTAAATTTGTTCAACTTTAATCGGCTAGAAAACTAATTTATAAGTCCTGCCTCAGTTGTATTGTTTGAAAGCCCAAGCTCCTGATGAGTTGGAATATATAGTCAAATTTTATAATCAACTGACCTTTCATCTCTGATGTCTTATATCACCCTGCCATATGATTTTACATCACTCAGCATGTCATTCTGAGAAACAGAAAGATAGCCTGTGTTTTTTTCTGCTTGTGTCTGTATACATTTGTCATATGTCTGTGTGCATGTCTATGTATCTATGTCTACATACGGCTGTGAATGTGTGTGTGTGTCTATTATGTCTGTTTGTATTCTCATATAGACTATCTTTGGTAGAGCAGAAATTGTATTGTCTGTCTTTAATAATAATGGATGTGTAATATGTGGGAAATTTTCTGTATTTCTAGGTAAGAACTGGAGCCTACAGTTATTGACTAGCTAAATTGCTTATGAGTGTTTTGATGTATCTTTAATGTTCAAACTCACAGACCTAAGCACACTCACAACAGTTTCAGATGGCAGTAAGCTGAGTCCATGAAACTCACTCCAACCACTAGGGCATAAAGAGGCCATATAAAAAATATTATTCACATCCCAATTCACATGACCAGATTTCTTCAATATTGACTGACTATTCCAAAAGGCTTTTACTTTTGTTTCTTTTCATAAATGGATTCCTAAGAAATTCGGAAAATTCTAAGGCTTGAAAATTCTAACACGAGCAATTATGTAAATTTTATTCAAACTGTTTCTATCTGGTCATTTATTTGGCAGGATGATAGAAAAAAATTTCTCCCTGGAGAATCGGTATTTGAAATCTTTCTCCCCTGGATAACTAGGCTTTAATGATACTAATGTGTCTTTAATGGCTTAGCAATGAAATTGAATGGAAATAGAAAAATGTTGAAGAAATCAACACTTTTCCATTTTGCTGAAGAGAATATTGAGACTCCAATCAATCAAATGTTCTCTTGTCAAGAGTGTAGTATGGACCCTTATAACTGTAACTCTTCATTTTAGAAAATCATCTACATGTGACAAACTAAAACAAGGGTAATGGTATGTTTTGAATATGCATTTGAAGGGTCTTTAATATCTAAAGTATAATTAAACATTGGGTCCAAACTTTGCATCATTTAAGTAACAAATTAATTAAAATAGGTTTACTTTTTGAAATCATGATTTGGATAGACCATTCAAATTTATATAGAATGATTATAAAACCCTAGAGTTGAGAAAAGGGGGTGTATGAATGAATGGATGGACAATCTCTCATGGGCAAGAAGTCATAGCTGTTTTCCTTGAGTAGGTGTTCTGGAATGAGTTGCATGTTCAGCTATGGCTTGCATTTTATCTGGCATTAATCACTTCCATACTCAATGGAATCACTCTTCCTTTAAATATTTTATATTCTAGTCTGTTGTCAATCTGCCCCTTTGACATCTCCTGATTCCTACCTTTCTATGTTATTTAGCTTCATAATTAAGAATATCTGAAGTCTTGAGAGCAACTAAAACTTTATAGGACTCTAGCTGATGACAATTTTCCTTGTTTTCTTTGTCCTAATAAAATACAAGCTTCTCAAGAAATAAGACTTTCATCTTATTTTAATTCTCCACAGTTTTTAACATGATGTCTTTTAGGTAATAGGCAATCAATAAATATTAGTTGAATCAATGAATTCATATCTACCCAGGGTTAAGAGTTCAAGGAGTCACTGAGTGGCCAAGCGACTGAGAGAAGCCTGTTCTACAATGAGAAACTGGATTATTGTCTTCATTATCCTGAATGGCTGGATTGATTGCTAGCTATCAGTATAAAAAAACTTTTCTTAAATTATATAATCATGGGGAAGCTGAAAAGTAACTTATTCATTGTACAGAAGAAGAGGCTCAGGCACAGAATGATTAGGTACATAGATACTGTGAGCAAGTGTCAGTCAGGATTTTCATCCTGATCATTTTCAATGACAACACAGTTGCCTCTACTATATCACCTCTAAAATAGTTCTGGCAAAGGGTCCCTAACTCAGTTTCCCTTTGTGTCAGAATCGCAGTAAGAATAGAAGTGTATTCTAACTGGATTAGTTTCAGGAGACTTTAATAAATGAACAGTTTACAAGGCACTTAAGTAATAGGAGTAGGGTGACCATAAGGGATAATTCAATACCCCGAGTTAGTTACTCCTTTCATAAAGATGAGGGTTTAAAGAAAAGAAATAATCATGGGGACCTAGAGACAGAGAGGGTATGAATAGCCCCCTTATCTCCACCACTTCTCAGGGAATGGCAGTTAAGTGTTGAGTAAAAGCGAGGAAACTAGGGAAATAAACTGTGATCTCTTGCTGGTGCTTCACGTAGGTCAAATCCAAAAGAAAGCTAGAGGGCAAAGGATTCTATTTGTAGAGTTCAGGTAAGTCAACTTCCCTGACTACAAAGCAGATAGGAAAGGGTGGAAAGTGGGTCTGGAGAAGTAAACAGAAACTTTCCAGCAAACCTATCACATAAAATAAGTGAAAGACAGAATTAAGCACTCTATGATTGGAGGTCTTTGGAGGAAGGGAAATCTGTAAAACAAGAGTAAATCTTGACTAACTTAAAAAAAAGAAGAATCTATAAAATTATTTAAAAAAAAAATTGTTCATTGCTGAGTTTAGTTTAAGCCTTTTTTTTTTTTTTTTTTACTGAATGCCTGGCATCAAGAGGAAATTTATAATGCACCCAAGATATTAATTGGAAAGCAGTTGTAACCAAGAATGAGGGCAGAGAAATAATGGGAGCACATTTAGCACAGTGGGTAACTCTGCTTTGTCAGATCAAAATGGCCCCCAGACTGGGAGTGATGCATTTCAATTCCACGTTAACAGTCATGGCACCCTGGAGATGGAGTGGAAAAATGCCAGCTAACATTTTTAATTTGGCCCTCTAGAATCAGTATAGATATCTTTTCTTTCAACTCTTTGACCTTCTGCTCTACTCAACATATAGGAGCAAAATGTCCTTACTGACCTAAATCTTAATTAATATTACTCTCTCAGCTGTGATACCAGATCCGTTTCCACTGACCTAAGAATGCCCCTTATTTTGCATTGTGGGAGCCCCTTTAATCGTTCCTATCTCCAACCTGGGAGCCCAGCATGGGTCAGAGTGACTGGCATGGATTGGATACAGAATTAATAGAGACACTCAGTAAATGAATAAATAGGTAAATAAATAAGCTTGAAATAACATGTCTCCCTCTAAGTGAAGGCAGGCAAAAAGCAGGAATAAAAGGAAAACAGGAGCCAGCTGTTTGATTTGAGAGCGTATAGAATGTACAATTTAAAACCTAAATTTTTCAAAGTAGCCTTAAAAAAACCTCACAGTTTTGTAGTGTTACTGAAATATCTGAGGACAGCTTTGATAGAAAGAAATGAGATGAGAATACTGAAATATCTGAGGACAGCTTAGATAGAAAGAAATGAGATGAGAATGTAAGGCACCTGAGCATGTGTAGGAACTGGGAGGAGAGAGATGATGGCTACTTCTTATTCTACAGTAGTGGAATTTTCCATTTCTTATACTCTCATCTGTGATCCAGCTATACTCTAAGGTAGGGACTCCCTGCCATGTTTCTTGTTTTTCCCCTAGCAAAGTCCATCACATATGTGATGCTCCAGGTATCTGGTTAAAAGCAGTAGACAACATCCTTTGCCATTCTATCTATCAGTTGTATATTCAACTAAACAGAGAGTTCTCTGGGGCTATTTGAAAACACTTGAAAAAGTATACAATTAGCAAGGGTTAATGACAAATAGTCAAGTTTCCCCTGAATGTGACTTCTTTTAGGGTACAAACAGGTAAAGGGAGCTAAGGGTAAATAATTGAACAAAGGAATTCGTGGGTGGCAATTTACCATTGAAAGAGATTTTAAATAATTTGCACACTATGCTCCAACAATTAATAATTATTATTATTATTATTATTATTATTATTATTATTATTGGAACTTACAATCCATATAGAAACTAAAGGTTTAGATATGAAGGGAAAATTTAATTTTACCACAAGCTTTAACCTGCCAGCTAAGAAATCTGAAGCAACCACAGATTTATATTTTAACCACTGCCTTTGCATAAGTAATTATATTAACAAGTATTTTCAAATTGTTCAACTACTTCTCAGAATCATTTATAGCTTCCTAAATTTTTAATATAAGACTATTTTATTATGAGCTACTGTTCATTATGAACTACTCTAGTTTTTCTATTTTCTTCTTTGAGGAAAAAAATCTGGTTTATTGCTTGTATTTTTTTGTTTTATTTTGCTTTCTCTCTTGAGTATTGTTTGGGTAAGGTGGCTTTGTATGCAGTATGCACAAAACTGCTAGATACTAGTCTTATCAGATGCCTAGGGAATATAGAACCTAAAATTTACGTGAAGCATACCAAGTGAGAATTAGCATGACACTGAGTTTATCCTAGAACTGAGGTGGAGGCACGGCTGGGACAGTTAGTGTGTTGACTGTTGACCTTTCACACCATTTACTCCAGTAGTTATGGTTTTTGTTTTTTATGGTTTAGGTAGAATTGGCATATACTGAAAAGTGCCAATGTCTTCCTTGTCTTCAGCTTCCACATAGACTAGCAGAAGCAAGCTATAACTTTCTCTTACATGTCAAGATCTAGCATAGCTTAGGGTGCCACTTTTTCTTAGTAAAATTTAAAACATTTCCCTATATAAAAAAAATGAATATATAAAATTCTTCATAAAACTGAAAATTTATAAACCTTCTTTATATAAACCCAGTAACGGATGGACTGTTTTCAGTTGAAATAATTCAGTTAGAGATATCTCGGACTATAAAAATCTTGGGAGCTTTTTAGGACTCTACCCCTCCCCATAATAAAAGTCAAACAGAACTATGTCTGATAAGAATCAACTTCTTTTGACAAAGAATTATCTATCTTTTGGGGACCTAATTCCAACACTTAAATATCATTCTTGCTACCATCCATCAGTCTTCTAGACTAATACTTTGTCACACTTGGTTTAAATCAGTTTCCCCTGTTTTCTAACAGCAAGGAAGCACTTAAAATTTGGGGAAGGTATGATTTTTACTAAAAATACTTCCCCTAATTTGAATTGCATTTACCTCACACAGAGACCTTCTGCCTAATCTGTCCAAATCAATGTCATCCCCCTCCTTCTCCTTTTCCTTCTCCTGCTCCTCCCACATCCATGTGCAGGCCAACCTCTAACATGCAAGGTCTAAAAAAAAAAGAGCAGAAATAAAGGCCCACACACTTTTTAAACTAAATATTTAAAATTTATAAGTCAAACTAATAAGATAATGAATAATCATACTATATCCTCCAGCTTTGACAAATATGTTTTCATAATGATCAAGAAGACAAAGTTTCAACTGAAGTTATTTAATTCTTTGGAGTTTTACTAGAGAATGATAACAAGTGGAGGCAGAGCTTCCTGGTCCCTGACACACAGATGTATTCTCTTCCTGTACCCCCTTCCCCCACTCCTAATCTTGACCTGAAATGTAAGAAAGCTTATTATCCATGTTTGTGGATACCCCAGCCTACATGTCCAAGGCCTGTACACCCCTTGCAGGAGGTAGTCTCTTGGTTACTTCTCAAGCCTAGGAATGTATACACTAGTGCCAAGGCATGGCATGAGGAGGAAAGAACAAGGGAAGAGTAGGGCACAAGGCCCTGGAAATGTAGGTGGGACATCCCAGGATCTAGAGAGTTACCTAAAAGTGAGATGTCTGGTTTCCTGATGCACATCCTTTCTGGACCCATGGACTCCTCACTTTGAGACACAGCTCACTTTATTGCACAGGCTAGGGCAGGTTCTCTAAATCATGTAGTGCAGGCACAGGGCTGAGATTTCTCAGGTGTAAAGATGGACTTCATGTACAGACTAACACTTGAACTGAAAAATCAAGTTAAATAAGGTAATTGCTTTTCTCATGTGGAAAAGCCTGAATCATCACCTATTATAGAGCTGGACTTTTCCTAAAGCTCTAGATATGTCATAGACTGCCCTCCTTGGAACATAGGGGAACACTGTCCCCTCTGTTGGACTCCATCAAGCAATCCACCACATAGACAAGGTACTGGGGAAAGGTGACTTCTGATAATCTTTAACTACTTGAGTAACACAAATATTTAGCTGAACAGTCTGCATTCCTCAGGTCTAACAGGAATTATGAGACTTTAGTCCCTGCTTGGACCTGGCTCACATTCAAAGGTTTTCCCAATTTTGGCCCTATTTGCTTAACTACAAGGCCTAGTGGACAAGAGTATCTGTTTTGAGCATCCACAAATTCTTTCCTCACTCTAACCTTGACTCTTACTCCCATCAAGACATCTAAAATATCAAGCTTAAAGTAGTGAATGCATTTATCTCCTAACATATTGTTTACTGTTAAAACATACACGCAGGTGATTCTATCTTCTAGGCTCACTATCTCGATTGCAGTAGATCATATATCTGATTTCCTCTAGGCTTCTACTGATAATCCAAATTCACTGATTATATGTAAAAATTCAATGTTAGTTATATAGGACCTCCACCTATTTTCAAAAGGATCTATGCTTTCTTAGAGGAAACAAGAGAACAGAGGGAAAATTCGAACTTGTAGGCTTGAAAGTCTCCCTCCTGGCAGGTTCCCGAAGAACATAAAGAGGCTCTTCATCCTCCCTCCTTAGAAGAAAATCTTCAATTCAGAAAAATAGTAGCACTAATTCTTAAGACATAAGTGCCATTGCTGATTTCTAGTGGCCTTTATGGTATAATGGTTGTCTTAGAAAATTGGTGAAGAAATACAATACTGTTTTCTTTCCCCCTCATTTCAGTATTATTTCTCTTACTCGTTGTGGTTGTCCCCCTATTTCTCCTAATTCATAAATCTTTCTATTGGTTTTGGTGGTAAAACCTGTTTTTTAAAACATTCTTTTATCAGTCATCTATACCCTCATATTAATTTGATTGATGTATTGTAATTAGTTTTTGAATGTTTTTATATACTAAGAACTTTAAAAGATTTAGGAGATATTAAAATTAATATTCTAGTATATGAGGCATTTTTTGATTATGGAAAATTGTGAAGATTCTTGAATGGAAGCCATGTGCCAAAAGTTTACTGTCTATAAAAACACGACTTAATTATCATCTTGTTTTCATTAGCCTAACTATACTATTCAAGATACTTTTATTATAAAAGTCCCATATAACTTTATCACTTATTCTTGTATTTTTAGAAAGATCTATCAACTTTTTAATAGAAAGCATCAACTGATAATTTACAGCCAAAATTCTTTTAACCCCTTGACTCAAATGTCCTCCAATTCTAAACTATTATATAATGATCCTCACCCAATCCTAGAAAATTCTTTGTGTTTAAATCAGATTTCAAAGCCTCAATAAATATAGTGACTTGGCTTTCCACTCGCCCACCCCCCACCCCACCCCATTTTGAGGTAGCAGTCACTCTTATCTCTAAGCAGTAAATTCAACTTTGTCTTAACAGGTTGTTTTGGTGATATTTGGGAGGTGAATATTTGATGGATTACATGTGTTTCTATTTTGGGGACTGCGTTATTGAAGCCTTCAGGAACTCATTGCTTACAGTGACCTGGATTCCTGGAAACTTACCCATTCATTTACATTAAATACTCTGGGATTTTCTGCACAATCCATTTTGGTAAATGAGTGTCTAACTCTCTTGCTTATGTGTCAAGTCTAATGATTGTGTAACCATGTGTTAGATTTTCATCCCCTCGAGCTATTGAGATTGATCACAGATGGACAAAAATACCAGCTTCTCACTAGCCATAATGATTTTGTTTGTGGAAGGAGAAACAAATTAATCCTGAGCCAGGCTTTCATTCAATTGTGTGTGAAGAGATCATAGGCTACAAGAATTTCTCTATGTTCCTATTTAAATACTGCCGGCCCCTACCCTTGGCGACAGGAATAAAACTACTGTGCCTGTCACAATTAGATTTGAATTTCCTGATATTAATGATTATTGTCCTAAAAATGGTACACAGCTTTGTCAACTGCTGTCATCTGTAACTTGACGTGAATCTGTGAGGGACTAGCCATGTGGCAGAAACAGAAGACTAGACATTGAAAAGGAAAGAGAGAATTAACAGGCTAAGGATAAGAGAAGAAAAAATCTAAGCTTCAGAATGGAGGAACCTGAGAGCCAGGAATGAATCTGACTTGGAGATAAATTTACCTGGCTTTTGTGTATACTAGCACCTTCACATTTTTCTCAAGGTTACTGTACAAACCTTTTTCATATTCTTGGTAATGAAGTGTTCTGTCCATTGATGGTGAATTTGATTTTGGAAAATAATAATAATAATTAATAATAATAATAATAATAATAATAATAAATTAAGCCAGAGTTAGACAAAGGGGCATGTTAGATGGTGCAATTTTGGATCCAGAGTAAGGATGGAGAGAATTAATCGCATGCTTTTACTGATTGTTGTTACTGTAATTCTTTATTGCCTGTGAACATGCTTTGAAAGCAAGCACCATAGGCATAAGTGTAAACCTCCAATGATGATGACTACAAAGGGTACACTTTACTGAGAATATGAAATTCTGTTCCCTTGCTTAAAATCAGCTTACATTCTGTAGTTCAATTTCACACAAAAATGAAATTCAACCAGCTGGGACTTGTATTTAAATCAAATTTATCCCTCTCTATTAGAAGAATCTCATGATAGATGAATTTTTTTTTTCATTTTGGAAAATCATATTCTCTCAATGAGGTTATTTTCTAACACTTTAACCAGGTTTCCAGTTGTTTTGATTACTTACTCATTTTTTATGTGTGGTTTGGGGGTGTTCTCTGGAATTTAATTATCTTCTTGCTGAAATATTTCTCCACAAGTGTTTTCATAGGGAATCTCAATTTACCTGAAGCCTGGAAAATCTGAGGTTTTGCATACCTGAGGTATTTTATAAAACTTTTAAGAGCTTAAAATACCTTTATTTCACCTTCTTATTTAAATAAGAGTTTAGCCAGATATAAACTTCCACACTGAAATTAATGTTTTTCTCTTAACATTTTGAACACACGACTCCATTTATTCTTGATTTTTGTCGCTAGTTAGAAGTTTATAATCAAAATGACACTTGTTCCTTATAGATTATCTTCTCATTTATTTCAGAAATTTTGAATTCTCTCTTATTTTTGATATCCTTAAATTTTAAATATTTATAGTTTAATATTTCTTTGTTTTCCTCTATATTTCTTGCTTGATAATGTTGGACACTTTCAGTCTAGATTTAAAAAAAATTTTTGCTTAATTTTTAGAAGTTGTTAATTTTATCTTTAAATATTTTCCCTTAACAAATAAATTTTCCCCTTATTTTCAGTGAAACATATCTTACAAATATTGACATTCTCATTTCTATCTTCTAATTTTTTTCCTTTATAGTTTTTATGCCTTCATATCTTGAAGTGTTCCTTGATCTAATATTTAAATTTATTAATTTATTCTCCAGCATTAGACATGCTGCTATTCAATTAAATTATTGAATTCTTTATTTTCTATTAAATTTTTCATGCCAAATATTTCCTTGATCTCATGAAGAATGTTTGTTATGCTAATTTAAGATAGTTGTTAATTTGTCTTCATTTGGTATAAGCTATTCTAGTTCATGATTATTTTTATATGGGGATGCTACTTGTGTATCTGGTTGGTTTTATGTTAGCTTATGTTCCTCTGGAATATCTGGACTTTGCTAATATGCATGAGGAAAGGAATGAAACCCCAGGGCGTACTTTAAATTCCTTAGTTGGCTTAGGAAAGGTAGGAATGGAAGGAAACATGCCTCGTGGTGAAGATCCTCTGGTATTACAATCTGAGCTTAACTAAAATCATTTATTTACATTTTCATACATGTAACTGCCCTTCAGAGAACTCTTGTTATCCTCTGCTCCAGGGATGAAGATCTTCCAATAGTTGAGATTATATATACATTACATATATATATATATGTGTATATATATATATATATATATACATATATATATATGTACTAATGCTTGAATATGTGGATGAACATAGGTATACCCAAGGATTTCTGGATTTTCTTGCACATGCTGTCTGATTGTAGTCCCAGATGGAGGCTATTTTTCTAGCAACATTACACCTACTATCCCTGGCTGGCATTGAGAGAGCACTGCCTCTCTCTTCTTCTGCTTTATAGTAACTCAAGAGCAGGCATTGGAACTCCAGGATAATATGAGAGAAAGAATAACACAAACTAAAAGCTTTCCCCTGGCCTGTCCCCACTGTGACATGCCCTTATTCATTTCACTACTGTGACTCTGAAACCAAGATGTAGCAATCCAATTTTTTCAAGGAATTCTATAATTTTGTTTTCATAAAGCAAGCTATGTCTATAAGAACAAAGTAGACTACTGACTCAATAATTTAATAAGACCCAAGGGATAGTGGGAAGGGAAAAATACTGTATAATTTCTAATATTTCATTTTTCTACTATCTAGATATCTTTGCACCTTACACTGAGCTTTATGTCAGGCCACAGACCAATCATGAGCGCTTTACTGGTTGAGAAGCATATATCATCTGTCTCTAATAGCTCTCAAATGTGCTGGAATATCTAAGAAACAACACAGCTAATGGTTAAATGTCATATGCATAAGCACAAGACTGAACTCAGTTGAATCCTTATAGAAATTCAGAGGGAGAGATAATTGCTGTTAACTGAGGTGATGAAAAAAGGCATATTAATGGAAGAACAATATTTACATATATAATATACATAAACAATACATGCATAATCTTTATAAAAAGCTCTTTGACATAGGTACTATTATACCCTGCTTATAGATGATGAAACTGAGTTCCAGAAAGCATAACAATTTGTTGAGATCACACAGGTAGCAAGTACTAGAACTGGGATTCAAACACATACAACTCTCTGACTCCAAAGCCCTTGCTTTTTTGAGCTTGCCATAATCCTTATTATATAAAAAAATTAATCTTAATGTATATACCTGAGAGCTAAAATTGGCATATACAAATATAAACACAGTTACTTTGTGTTATGTCAAATCAAATTAACAGCTACATCTAAAGAAGAATACCCCCACCACCACAGTGATGACCACACTCTCTTGTATGTGTGAGTGATGGCCCCTTCACATCAGAGTATAGATGATCAGAATTCTCCCATTTAGTAAGATAGAGCAGAGAGTAGTGTTCCTTCCCAAAGACTAAAAGTTACTCTAGCTTCAACTACATGAAGCATTTAGAGAGTGTATTAAAGAAGATAAAAGTGTTTTAGGTAAAATAACAGACTCAGGTAAGAAAATGCATCTCAAGAGTTTATCATTGGTAATGGTAGTGAGTTCCAGCTCTACAAAATGTCATGAACAGTGTTAGCGGGAATGTCAGAAGTCTAGCTTTCTCATCTAATTGTAGCAAGCATCCTGCTGTGGATGTGGAATGAGAAAGCCTGAATTTCCAGCAGAAGAGCTCATAATGGAGCATACAGTTATGGCTTCACATGAAAAGCAATGTATGGTGCAAAAGATAACGAAGAAGAGAACAATACAATCTACATGCATTCCTGGGTTTATAGCCAATCAAGTGAAGTATTAAAATTTGAGCACACTTAATTAAATCTCATTTTGAGTACTGTGATGAATAAGGGTCATGAAATGGTTAGTGCTGAGAAATGAAAGTCAAATGCCCTAGATTCCATTACAGACACTATCTTCGATTCACAGTTGGGATGGAGAAGGTAGGAATTCAAACTTCTGTTTACTCACATCTTGCCTTGAATCCTACATCATAAACTTTAGGATACTATCATAACTAACTTGCCAAACTCTATATGCAGCTGAGAAAACATAACTTAGCCTGTGAGATATAAAGAGAAAAAGAGAAATAGAATCACTCAATTTATTAGAAGGTGTAGAATACTCTTTTTAAAAATTGTATCTACTTGTAATAAGAGTTTGCTAAATATGTGCCTTTCTTCCAAGGGCAAATCACACATTTTAAAAACTTCCTTTTTATTGGAATGGTAAGTTACTCTTGGTAACTGTAGTTTTTGTCTGTAAAAAATTGTGGGGGAAAATGTAGAAATTCATTTTTCAGAGGGTCATTGGTATTGCTTTTTTTAATAACTCTGCCAATGCAACAGTTTATTTTGAATGTTTGTTTAAATTTAGGGGTTAGGTTTCCAGAATGCTAAGCAAACACATGATCACCTTTTAGTCTCATCTAAGTATTAGAAAACTCATTTACTAAATCTACGAGATTAATTTATTGAAGGTTTGCTATTTGCTAGAATTTGTGTTGTACTCTTGGTGTTTTTAACATACATGTGGCCTGGTTCCTATATTCTTTAAGAGTTTCCCACCAAATTTAGAAGTTTACATATTCACATGAAGAGATTCTTAACACTGTAAGACAATTTAGGAAAAGTGTTTTATAAGTAAGGCATTTAGTAATCAAATTACGTGGACTCACTGTAATCAAAAATTACTTAGTACTCACTTTGTGCAGGACAGTGAGGGAGCTGCTGTGGGTGACATACAGGAATTTAGAAGTGGAAATCAGGTTTTCTGGTTTCTCACTGCCAAAAATGCACTTTCTTAGCTATTATGTAAATATTCAAATTGTTCTAAGTGCTTTTAGAAATAAAACCTTTACTTCTATAAAAGCAAAGAATAATCCCTTTCTCTTGTAAAGCACTTGACGATTTTTGAAACACTTTTATATTCATGATCTCACTTCATATTCACAGCAGAACCATAAAATAAGAAGGGCAGGTATTACTACATACATATATTTTTCACCTTAGAATGTGAGGTGTAAAGAGATTGTGACTTTCCCAAAATGTATCTGAGAAGTGATGGAAAGGACATTATAGCAAAAGTATTCTACCTTCTAATATGGTGTTCTTTTTATAACAGTATGTAAAAGAGGCAGTTATTTGACAGAAGACACAGGGGAGAGGAGACGAAAGAAAAGATAGGTTAGAGGCAGATAATCAGATAAAGCTAAGGACTAGCTTATCTTGTCTCTAAATATTCTTCATGCCATGTTGCTACACAATTATTGTTTTAGATTGAGTTATATCTCATCACATTTACAAAATGTTTTCAGATTATATCAAATGCTACTTAGGGCCCTCTGAACCTGATTAACATTTGTGTGTGTGTGAGTGAAATGGAACTAACATTCTCTCTTCGTTGGTCATTTGCTTGTATATGCTTTCAAGTTGTTGCTTGATAGTTTGATATCTCCATGATTAGATGATAAGCTACTTCAAGGCAAGTAGCAGAAAAATAAACCTCTTTAATTCTTTTTTAAAACCTTTAGAGGTATACAAATGGATATCTATAGAAAGGAAATTAAACCTTTAAAAGAGATTTCAGAGCAAATTACAGTCATTTGATTTTTATACTGACCTATTACCTATATTTTTTACTTACACTTATTTTGCTAAACAGTTGACCCTTGAACAACATAGAGAATTAGGAGTGCATTCTCACAGTCAAATATCCAATGTGGCCTTATGCTTTCATTGCTCTTGGGAAAGTATCTAGGAGTGGAATGGCTGGATTATATGGTAGTTATATGTTTAGCATTTGAATAAACTCCAATATTTTCCCAGGATCATGATGTTAGCTTTGAGGATGAAATAAAAATACTAAGATAGGACTCATCTCTTGCTATATTATTGAAGATTTTTATAAAAATTTTTGAAGTCAAATTGTTTTATCAATATCTGTGAACATACATAATTTTTCTCTTTAGATTATTAGTAAGATAAGTTTGATTAATAGGTTTAGCAATATCAAATCATTGTTATATTTTTAAAATAAGTTCTTCTTAATCATCAGCTTTTAATGCTTTTTTGGATTCTATTTTTTAATATGGTACTTAGGATTTTTGCACAAATACATAAGGTTGGTGTGTGAAACTTTTGCAGTTGTAGGTTTTTCATATTAATATTATACTTGTTTCACAAAAAAAAAATGGATGTTTTTCCCTATGTTCTGAAACATTTTATATAACAATAATTTAGCCATTCTTTAAATGTGAAACAAAGGAAGATATTGCTTTTTTTTTATATTTTCTTGTTCAGATTTTAAAAAGAATCTGATAAGAATTTCTCTCTTCTAAATAGTTTTCATTAAGAATTGAAACCACTTGCTTTCACATAGCTTAATTACCAGGAATGAGAATCATGATTACCTCTGTCAACCTGACTTTAATATTGGTTCAAGAAAATTATTGTTCAGGAAGATAAAGCTATACATCTGTAAATAACTTCATTGTTAGCCTTCAATAAATTACTGACAATCATTTTATCCAGTTTATTCATCTTGGCAAACAGTTGTTCTGATAAATAATATGGTGCTTACCTAAGAAAAGAGCTTGCTTAATAAACAATAGCTTACTTATCAAGACTTGGTACAATACTCATCTAATTGTGCTCAATAATCCTAATATATTATGTCATAAATTTAGACTAATCCAAACCAGTTACCCATCCTAACAGACTCATCTTAAATCACTTGATTGCAGATTATAGAAACCAGCACTTATCTGCCCCAAACCTCCTCATTTTGAGACACGACTGTGACTTGGTATCCTTCCTTTCTGCAACTGTTTGGTGAATTTAGCTTTCCTTAACCAACAGGTTACTCTGAGAGCCTTTTGGAGAAGTTGATAATTGACGTGGCACATTATGTTTTCCTGGACTGTTATCAATTTTTACCCAGGTTCCCAAATTTATTAATTGTATATGAATATACAGCTTTTATGGTATTTTAAAATGACCTCAGTTTCTATTTGTATTTTCCTATTTTTATTAATTCTCCATCTTGTTTCCTGAATAGGTTATCTACTTGTCTTATCTATTTATGTTATTATTATTATTTATACTATTTTCTGTTTTTTAACTACAAAACTATTTTTTTCAAGAGGACTTTCAAAGCTGCATTCCATAGGCACTAGCATTTAACTTTTAGTATAACAATTTTCTAGGAGTTTCAAAAATCTAGTTTCTATTGTCACTTTGACCAAGGAACTAAATACTTAAGTAATTTTTATACACATAATTTATTGATTTATGGTTGAGAGTACTGTTGGCTTTTTGCTTCTATTAATTTTATTTTTTTTAGTTTGAATAAACATATTTTAATATTTCTAATTTAAAAAATTAAAACATAATATGTATATTCAAATTTATATGATGTTCATGAAAATTTTGGGAAAAAGTCATTGCTTCTATTTTCAGGGCATAGTCTCTGTTATATATCATAATATACATATATACTCAATACATGTAATTTTATTCATATACAATAAAGTTATATGTATTTATGATACAATATACAAACTATATAATAAAAATTGTACCTATTAGTTGTATTGTTAATATTTAACTTTATTTTTACTTACGTGTCTGTCACTGAATGCTGTGCAATGAAGTTTCAGACTACCAATGCAAATCTCCCTATTTTTCTATTTCTCTTGTATTTCTCCCTGTATTTCATGTAATATTTGCTTTATGTGTGTTGCTGCTGGTATTTAACATAATGGTAGCAATAACTTTAGTTTATATAAAGTAACTTTTTATAATTAACAATTTTTCATGTGAATTCTAATTGTTTTTAAAATCTCCATTTATTTATGGTAGTATTGCCTTGTATGTTTTCCCATCACTTTATTTTCATATTTTTTATAATCGCTTTGTTATAGATATGTCTCATGAATATGTTAGGGAATTGTGTTTAGTTTTGTGGCTATTGGGTGATTTTTTAAAGCAACTATTAATATGATCATAGACTTTTATCCATAATTATATGAATATCCTTATATATACATACTCACTGCCATATTTCAGGAATAAATGTTATCTTTTTGAAGTGTATTATTTTTTGATACTTATCTGTATTCAATTTGTCCATTTTTAGTTGGAATTCTATACGTATAGTCCTCAGTAAAATTTATCTATACATTTCTTTTTTATATATTACTTTTATTAAGGTTTGCTATTCCACTCGTGTGGCATAATTTATGTAATGTTGGTTTTTTCTGTTCTTCAATGGTTAGATAGAATTCAGCTGTGAAACTTAGGTTCTAGAATAAATTTCGGGCAGAGTGTTAAACTTTTATTATTATCTATTTGTTTTGTTTCATTAACTTTTATCTTTAATTATTTTTATTATCCTCTTGCTTTTGACTTACATACAATATTCTTTCAAAAAATTTAGAATTGTTCTATTGACAACCTTTAAAATTAAATTTTTAAAAATATTTTTAGGTCTTTCTCATTCGTTGTGTTAAAAAATTTCAGCAGACATTTTTGGGTGTCTCTAAAACACTCGCTCCCCCCTTAACCCCATTTAACCCAGGCAAGTAATCCTAATTAGTGTTGGTAAATTATGGATCAAGTTCACATTACCTGTGATTGGTTTGTACTTGATCACGTGACAAATTCTCAGCAATTTGATGTGAATGGATGTCTACTGGGGGACTCTGGAGAATGGTTTATTTGCTAGAAAGAGATGTGCTGAAAAAAATGGTCTCTTAATCCAAAACATGCTGGCACATTTAATTACAATACCTGAAAATGCATCAGCTGTCTTTCAAACATGAGGAAGACTGAGGACAAATCCAACAAACTAGGAATGGCATGGCAAATCAACTTGAAGAAACACAAGGCCTTGACGATATACTTGAACAGTGGAAGTAACCCTTGAAACATCCCAACTCAGGATTCCTTGTTATAGGTTATTATTAAAGTAATTTTACTATAGGCCCTATGATACTTTTATCCAAATAATCCTAAACAACAAAAAGTGCTTATTTGTTTTTGCTTTATTTCCTAACCTGTTTTTAATTTCAGTTTTGACTTTTCTTTAACCCCCAAATTTTTCATGTAGATAAATCTTAATTTCTAAATTATTATTTGAAAGATATTTCTATATTAAAATTACATTGGATTATAATTAGAAATTATAGACTATAAAACATCTCTTTTTGAAAATATTTTAAGTTTATTAATGGACAGGATGTGAATTACTATAAATATGCCTTAAATATAAGAAAAAAATCTTTTCTTGTAGGATGCAATGATGTACATACTGTATATCTGTGTATTCCCTCATGAAAAATCTAGTTTATTGACTATATTATTCTATGCCTCTGTGCTCTCACTTATTTCTTGTCTATTATATCAGCAATTCTCGAATGTGGAGTAATAAAATCTTCTCTCATAATTGCATTTTTATCAAGGTCAATGTGCATTTTTAATGTTTTGCTTTATATATTTAGCTGCTATCTTCCTGGAGCATGCAACTTTATGACTTTTATATCTTCTTCATAAATTGTTCCTTTTATCTTTGTGTAATGTCCTTCAGTATCCTCTTCAGTACTTTTAACCTTAAATCCAACTTTCTCTGGTATTAAGTCTAATACTCTGGCTTTGTTTTGTTTGCATTTGCTTAGTGTCTTTATTCCATCTCTTTGTTTTCAACCTTTTTTATTATTTTGTTTAAAGTGTTCTTGTAATCAATATATAACCAACTGTTTACATTTTATTCAGTCTGAGAGTTCTGCCCTTTGTCAGTCGTATAGAAATTGATACTACACTATTTAATGTTTACTACTTAATTTACTTTGCTATGTCTTCATTTTATTTTTCCTCATTTTAACTGATTTGATTTAGGAATTATTTATTGTACTTTTTCCCTTAAGTCAGAATTTGATTTATTGACTTTCCATTCCTGTATTTGTTTTCCTCACTTTCCCTGAATTACAAATCATACTCATTTATCTACTATTACATATAACAAATGTTTTTTATTTTTCCTTATCATGACCCTTGACCCTTACAGAAAATTTTAGGCTTTATTCCCTGCTCCTTAATATTTTACTACTCCTAAGTTTTACTGAATATTTTAGTACTTTTCTATAACTATATATTACTATTTTTTCCTTGCATGTCTTTTCTATTTTACAAATTCATATTTACTAGCTGTATCATACATAATAATCTCTTACAATCAGTTTAGATTTAACTATATTCAATGTAAAGCTCTTTATCTCTGATTTCCCTCTCATCTGATTCTTTCCCTACATTGAGATTTCAGTTTTGATTCATTTGGTGCTTAATGTTCTTCTTCGGGTCATTTCTTCTCATGGGCACTTGATTAATATATTCTCTCAATTTTTGCATATTTGAAACTTTTTTTATCCAATAAGTGAATTATATCTTGGTTGGGAATAAGATTCCAAGTGCAAAGTCCTTTTGCTTTTGTCTATCAGCAAACTTTTAGTGTGAAGACCCAGATAATAAATAGTTGGGCTTTGCAGATCAGCCTCTACCTCTGCTACTCCCTACAGTTGTGCAGATGTAGTCCTAGACAATATGAACCAATAGGTGTATCATCTGACCCCTTTGGACTCTTATTGTCTCTGAATCAACAGGCAAAGAAGGGGTTTACTTTACTGCCTGGGTAATTGATTCTGATTACTAAAGGGAAATTTGTTTTCTACTATAAAACAAAGTAAGGAAGAGTATGTCTGGAATATAGGAGATTCCTTAAAGCAGCTTTTAGTATTGCTGTGTCCTATGATTAAAAGTCAACAGAAAATTACAGTGACAACCAATTGAGGTGCTTGCGAGTGTGAAGAAAATACAGAATGAGTAGTGGAAGAAAACAGTTAAAAATACCAGTTAAAACCACATGACCAGTTGCAGAAATGAGAACTGTAACAGTTATGAGTATGGCTTCCTTATTTCATTATGTCTGTATATACAATATATACAAAGTATTTTTGTGTTCTTCCCTCTTATATGCCTTTATCAGATAATGTAAGATGCTTTAATAATAGCTGACTTTCCAACACAGTGTTTAAGATATAGGATTAAGGACAGAGGGACATCGCCCAAGGACACTGCATCCCTTCAGAAAATATTTAGCGTTGTTTGGTTATATGCAGGATAGTTGTATCATGTTAGGTGAAAAGATAAATTTGTAAATGTCATCATTAGGAGATTAAGCACAGTTTAAGGGGATGTGCATTGGTGCCAACTTATAAACTTTGATGTTTAGTTTTATGTGTCAACTTGGTTAGGCTACAATCACAAGTTATTCAATCAAACACTAATCCAGGTATTGCAGTGAATGTGTTTTGTATATGTGATTAAAGTCCATTATAGACTGACTTTAAGTAGGGAGATTATATTAGATAATTGGATGGGCCTGATTCAATCAGTTAAAATGCCTTAAGAGCAGAGATGAAGCTTCCATGAAGAAAAAGAAATTAAACCTGTGGATAGCGGCCTCAGCTTACACCCAAATGTTCCAGCCTTTTCTTCCTGATGGCCTACTCTATGAATTTCAGATTCCCTAGCAAAATCTTTGCAATAAAATTCTTTATATGTACCTTCTACTGGCTCTGTTTCTCTGGTTGAACCCTGATGGATACAATATTATTTTTTGGCTTTTATTAAAATATTTCCTTGGGTTGCACTAATTGTTGGCAATGATTATACCTTATGTTTTGTTTTTTTTTAATGTTTTTATGTTAATGAGGACCTCTTGGAGACACAAGGCCTTAACACAAAGAGGTTAATTTTAAGTAGCTGGGATTTCTTGCTTCTGGGAAAACATTTGCCTACAGGTCACATTTTGACAATAGTCTTTCCATTATTACACAGGACCAAGTTACTACAACTAAAACCGGGCAAATGTTTTTCCTTTTAAATTTTGTTTGTTTTATGTATTTAGTTTGGACGTTTGTGGCTAGACTATTTGTTCAGTTTTTTGTTCTGACTGTTTCCATTGGGATGTACCTATATTACTTCAGACTTTTGGGAGTATAATCCATTATCAGTCCCAGAGAAGAAAACCCACCATATTTGCTCTGTAGGTATAGGTTTCTTTCATAATATTTCATGAGAATGACTAAAAGGGACAAGCCTGAAAACATTTAAATATAATTTTCTTTGTGCTTGTTCAAAACTAGCTAATGTAGAAACAAAGTCCAAAGTCCATTGTTCACTCTATGTTTAAAATGGTTACTAGAAATTAGAATTGTGGTAGTCAGAATAATGTCACTCTCTCACCAAATGTTCACATCCTAATTGCCAGAAACAGTGAATATGTTGCATCACATGGCAAAGAGAAATCAAGTTTGTAGTTGGAATTAAATTTACCAATCAGCTGACCTTATAATAGGTTTTAAATTATCTAGATTCATGAAATGTCATTACAAGAGTCCCTAAAAGAAGGGGAAGGAAGTAATAGAAAAGATCAAGTTTGTGCCATGTGAGAAGATCTTACCACTGCTGGTTTTGAAGATGGAGGAAAGGGTCAATGAACTAAGGGGGCTTCTAGAAGATAGGAAAAGCAAAGATATAGACTATCTTCAGAATCTCCATTAAGAAATGAAGTCCTGCCTATACCTTGATTTGAACCCAGTGAGATCTATGTTACACTTATGACCTCTAGAACTATAAGATATTAATTTACACTGTTTTAAGCTACTGTACTTGTGGTAATATTTTTATAACATCAATTTAAAAATGAATGCACTGCTCATTTAGAAGTTATTCAATTTTGTGTGTGTGTGTATGTACACACACACTCACACACACACACACAACCACTGTGTTAAAATACTATAAGAATAGGCATTGTGTGTGTTTGTTTTTGTGTAAATCAAAAGGCCTAGCACTATACCTGTTAAATAGCAGGTAATCAATGATTATATTTTGCCTTTCGCTACATAGGAAACTGGAGAGCTCAAAATTTTCATCATCAAGATCTAGGCTGTCAAAGTTGTTTATGGGTATTCTTTATTATATGGTAGTTAACACCATCATTTGTTTTTTTCTTTTCTCTCCCTCTTGCAAGTCCATGTTGTAATAAATTTGGATTTTTTCTTTATTTTCTATTAGAAACATGCTTAGACAATCCCAATACATCAGACTGAGCAATGAAATAATAATCTACTAATAACACCATCTAGCATTTTAAACATTTACTGTATCTGTTTTTGTGTGTGTGTGTGTGTGTGTGTGTTTGTATATGAATTAATTCATTTGATCTTTTTTCAAATGGTTTTAATGTTTAGTTTCCTCAAAGTTTCTTAACTGACTTGGATACTTTATTAATTTGTCCATAATCCACATCCTTTGAAATTTGATTCTGTAGTGGGCATTGTCCCTGATTTGGAAAGCACAGCACCTAACACAGTGCTCAGCACATGATCCCTGACCCCTTTTATGTACCAAACTCATTTCTTGTACAATCCACCATGAAGCCTCTGATCCTGGTACTCCTCTTTGTTTTTATTTCCTTGAGTAGACAGAATTCAAAGCTCCTTAGATTATTCTTTACTTAATAGAACTGTTCATTATGGTTATATTCTGAAGAATATTCTTTAATTAGGTAATGAGCATGTCATTATATTGTTAAAAGAAGGAACTCTGAATGTATACAGTGATGGTATTTAATTATAATCAGAATTATCTGCCAAGCATTAATCAATACAGTCCTTGGGTATATAAAATACTAAAGGGAAAACAGAGAATCTTCAAAAAAGTGAGTGAGAGAAAGAATCATTAGATCTTATTAAATTGATGACCATAGGAAGCTCATTCCTTGTTTAATGGCCAATGTTTCAAATACATATTGATTCACCTTTGTAACAATTACATTAGACACAGGGGCAGGGGTAAGTCCAGGAATAGAAAAACAACAAATCTCAGGCATCTCTTCATGCCTCAAAAGGCACATAAGTGCCAAACGTTCACACTTGGATGGACAATCTGTTCTCCCAATGGCTAGAGGGGAGTTGAGCTTTGATATACCCTGTCTTATGTGTTTTGTTTAATCATTCGTGGAAAAGTATCTAACCTTAATATTTCTGTTGCTTACTTTCAGCCCTTCAAATTAATATTAGCTGTATCACAGATCCCTTCCCTTTGGATGTTTAGCCTCTTTAGAGGAGCTCGCTGCAGAAGCCATCCTTCTTACATTATATATTAAAGCATGATAAGGTGAAGTAATTACATTATCAGATATCTTTGTCACATTTGAGCAATAAGGCACCATAATAATGGTATAAGACACCTTGGAAGAAGGGTATAATTACCACAAGGCAATCACACTCCTGGGGATTTTAGGAGCTTGAATACATACATGTCTTCTCTTATAAGCCCTAAGGATGTGATTATCTCAAGAAGAGAGAGAAAGAAAGAAACCCAATGAATAATGTTGTATTCTGCTCCACAAAATTTATAGGAAAGGGCAAAAGTGTATTTCATATGAGGATGTGATGTTGCAATTTAGAATATTTGAATAGCAGTTTCAAATGAGCTGAGCTATTCAAGGAAGTTAACCTGTTTCTTCAGAAAGCAAGTGGGCCACTCTAAGTCATTTTGTAAAACAAGATTGGGCTCAGAATGCATTAGAATTTTAGAGTGGTTTAACTGTTAGAAAATTGATCTGATTGAAACACTCATTTTTAGCAGGCTGGGTGCAATAATCTTTCCATTCTCTGGCTAGCTAGTAAGGTTGGGAACCATCAGTCAGGCTGCTATCAATATTTGTTGCCTGGTAGCACCAAAATAGAAATGAAAGGTATTTTTAAATTTTCCCACCAAATCTGAGACCGTGTTTTAGTTGTGGTTAAATTGAATTTCCAGGCTAAAATAAGATAAAAGAATGAATAAAGCAAATATCAACCAAGCCTGGAGTCACATCGATATCTTGAATTCTCCAGAAGAACACAGCAGAGTCTTCCATAACTAAACCAATTTAAAAATTTTTCTGATCTATGGAGAACTGAAAATAAAAATTTCTACAGGCACATTATAGTGATTTTCTAAAGAATATTCATCAGAGATTCAAGATAGAATAAAAACACTTAAGATGAATTACTGAAATTGACTTTTAAATCTTAACACAAAATTATTTCAATCAGAAAAGATAGAATCTTTTGACACAAAAATAGTCAAATAAAAATAACTAAAAAGTTTTGTTAATAATTACACATATTTTCAATAAAATATTAGAAAACATCTGGATTGACAGAAATATGTAGCTGTTGACTAATGATTTTATTCTGGAGACACATTCTGTGACACCAAAACATCTAGCAAGTAAGTAAATATTTTAGCATACTACTTTTGTTTGGAGTAATTTATAAAATGTCAATGTCTAAAATCACATGAAAATTCAATAACTTTATTGAATTGACTTGTAGTGTTATCCAGCTTCAGATATCATGTAGATTTGGCATCATGTACCTAAAATAATATTTAACTATTATGTATAAAGTATGAGTGTGGTAAACAGTGAGAAAAGAGGGAAACTAGGGCATAGGGAATCAAACAAGGGAGAGTCATTGAATCTCTGTGACTAAGGATTTTCATATGTGATGAGATCTCATTTCTGATTACATTAAGATATTGAACTAGGTGCTGAGAAACAGTAGAAAATTAGACATTGTACTTTTCTTCAAAATGATCAACATCCTATTTACTTTTCTAATATTTTTTTAGTTTTTTCTTTATACCAGATTCTTTATGTGAATAAACTCATTTAATTTTCACAATAACTCTATGACATAGGTATTTTTATCTTTATTTCAAAGGTGAAGAAACGGAGGTAGAGAGCATTAAAGTGTCTGAAATTGCACAACTTGTAAATCAGGAACAGGGCTTTAAACTGACCTATGTGGATCTAGAACATATTTTTTATGTTCTAGAACATATGCCCTGTACTGTTCTAGTTGAAGAAAATATGTGCAAATTAAGAAGAAAACTAAATGGGGACACTTACACTCAATTTTATAGGGAGGGAATGAAGAACAGGACTTTTTAAAAGAGATAATTATGTTTCTCTTTATGACAAACCAAAAAATTAGTAGGTAAAGAAGAGGAAAATACATAGTTTGACTTCAGCATGCTATCTCACTTAATACAATTTAGCAGTATCATCATACAGGTAATTATAGTTGTGTGTTACGGTCCTACATCTCCACTTCCTGATGAGTGGATGATGTAAAAGCAGAAAGTTCTCTGTGCACTACTAGAATACTATCCATTGCAAATTATTATGGAAAAGGAATTACAAACCAGCTATAAATTCTGAGAATTTACAGTCAAGACAATTCTGATGAATGTATCATAGGTTGCACTACTGGCACTGTATTTTTTAGCTGACAGATTTCTGCACAATAAAGTTAGATGCAAAGGTCAATAGATGGTACAAAATTAACTGGGGGCATCTACATTAGAGAAAATAGATAATGCCTTTTAATTTAATGCATGGAATGAAGGATATAAGCTGCTTTGTAATTCATGCTGAATACTGTAAATGAAACTCAGGTAAAAGTCTATTAATCCCTGATTTTACAGGAGAAAGAAATGAGGAATATGTTGAGGAGGAAGATGTTCTGAAAGGGATAATTAGAATCAGGATGGCCCTGCTGCAATGTGAAGACAGTTTTAAAAAGCATAGAGCATCAACACTGCCACTTGCTGAAGAAAGAAAAAGAAAGTCTAAAATACGCTGTAGTGATTGAGTAGTTACTGACAATTTCAACAAAAACTTCCAGTATTTTCATGGTACAGGATCCAGATCATAACACTGAATAGATGCAGTGAGGCTGACTCTCAGAGAAGGCTGGACTGACTCAGGACACCAGCTTCATGAAAAATGTTGAGAAACAAAATTCTCCTGTTTTTGACTTCCTTGGATTATTGAACAAATAAATAAATGAAAAACATAAAATACATCATAATTTTTTGCAAGCTTCATTTCTAAAAGAAGAATTTTCAGGGATTAATTTAGTATTCTTCTCTTCCCTGCAGATTTCAGCCTCTGTCAGCAGTGCTCCACGAAGCAAAGACCAAAGCTCAATGTCACCAGGATAAAGGTTAGACAAGTGCCCCTCTCTTTCAGATTCTCATATTTTTTTTGGTAGGGACTTAATTTTTTTTTTTATTTTATAGCCAGCTCATTGATAAATAGTTTATCTAAAAATTTAATTGTTGTGAGAGCAAAGATGAGCCAAGTTAACTAGTTAGCCATATTCATTAAACAGAAATCTTTGCTAATATTTTTAAATTTTATTAAAATGTTGGTTATTTGGGGTTCTGAGGGGTGCTTGTTATTTATTTGAAAATCCATCTATCTATCTATGCATGCATTCCATCTATCCATTCAGTCAGCCATCTAAATTTTTGTTAACCAGAATAACAGAAAAGAAGCACTGAAGTCCTAGATCATCTCATATCAAAGTTAAAATAACACTAACCAAAGTTTAGAACAAAAATTCCTTATTAAATGAAAGAACTCCAATATTTTAGAATGTAATAAAGTTTCTGAAGACAATAAAATTAAGTATAAGCATATACAAATATGAGGACAATAATCAAGGAAGACAAATATTATGTAAATTGCTGAATTAAAAAATGGACAAAAGCACTATATATGTTAAAATAAGATAAAATTCTCACCCTCTGAATTATAGCCTGATAAATTATGAAAGTTCAACACAGAAGTAAACCAAATATCAATTCATGTCTAAATCATGCCTTTTTTTTTTTTTTTTTGCTTCTGCAACCCCCAGCTGCTCAGTCTCTTTCCCCACCAGAAGAAGTACTAGAAGTTAAGAAATTCCACACTTACAGAAATCAAGTCTTTTGAAAATACAATCCAAAAATTAGTAGCCTCTGGAATATACTACTTCTTAAGAATCAAGAGCCAGGAAAAAATTTTCTGAATTTCAGAGGAGAAGGTAGGAGATGCACCCAACTTTTCTTCTTTATTATCCACTGATAAAAAATAAGAGAGCAAAGTACAGGGATTTTACTATGATATAAACATCAAAGAGAATCACCAGTGTCCATTCATGTGATTTTTTAAAATATTTGAATATCTATATTACATTTATTAGCTTTTGACTTGTTTATTGATTAAATTTCTTTGAGTTTGGATATCTATTCTTTATTTCTGGCTTTATTGAAATACAATAGACAATTAGTTGCTCATATTTACAATTTAATGAGTTTTTTTCAATTATAGTTGGCACAAAATATTAGTTTCAGTTGTACAGCATAGTGATTAGAGATCTGTATAACTCAAAGTGATCACCCCATGAAATCTAGTACCCCTCTTCGCCCTTACATATTTATTATAACATTGTTAACTATTTTGGTTCTGCAACACTTTATATCTTCATTCTATTGTGTAACTATGCATGAATACTTCTTAATACCTTTGCCCTTTTTTACCATTCCCCTAAACCCCTTCCCATCTAGTAGCCCTCAAAATATTCTCTGCATCTATGAGTTTATTCTGTTTTTTGTTCTTGTTGTTTATTTTGTTCTTTAGATTCCACATGTACATGAAATCATGTCTTTATCTATCTGAATTATTTCATTCAGCACAATACCCTCTAGGTCCATCAAGGAAATATCTTTTCCCATCCCTTTCCTTTTAGTCTGTGTGTGTCTTTTTATCTGAAGTGAGTTTCTTTTAGACAGTATATGTAGGGGTCTTGTTTCCTTATCTATTCAACCACTCTATCTTTTGGTTGAAGCACTTAATTCTTTTCCATTTGAGGTACCTGTTGACAAGAATGTAGTTATTACCATTCTTGATTCCTGTTTTTGATACATGTTTTTTTTGTTTTTTTTTTTCAACTTAAAGAAGTCCTTCCAACATTTCCTATAATATAGACTTGGTGTTAAGTTCCTTTAGCTTATTTTTGTCTGAGAAGCTCTTTATCTGTCCTTTGACTCTAAATGATAGCTTTGCTGGATAAAATATTTTTGGTTGTAGATCCTGGATTTCATCATATTGAATATTTTGCGCTAAGTTCTTTTGTCCTGCATAGCATGAGAAATCAACCTCTAGTCTTATGGGTGCTCCCTTGTAGTTAACTGCTTTTTTCTTACTGTTTTCAAGATTATCTCTTTGTATTTAACCTTTGACATTTTAATGATGATGTGTCTTGGTGTGGGCCTCTTTGCGTTTCTCTTTCTTGGGACTCTCTGAGCTTCCTGGGGTTGTCTATTTCCTTATCCAGGTAAGGAAATTTTTCCCTCATTATTTCTTCAAATAGCTCTTCAACTTCTTATTTTCCTTCAGGTACCCCTATGACACAGCTAATTTTACATTTAATTGTGTCCCATAGGCTCCTCAAATTATTATTATAGTCTTGGCAGCTGACCTGGCACTAGTGCTCAGAGTGAGCAGGTCCATCACCGCAACGTCTGGTCATGGACATGGCCCTTTAAGAGGAATGTCTGCAGTTGCCTGACGCACCTGCTGTAGCCTCTGTCTCACTCAGCCACTAGGGACCAGACAGCCTCACATCTTTGCCTATCTCCTACTGCTGCAGGGTGATTTCTTATTTCTCATCCTAGTTGTAGGGCTTCTGTTCATCTAAACTCCAGGTGACTCTGCTTGCTATTTGTTCTGAGTTTCTGTCACAACTTTGGTTTGGTCACAAGAGAGAATGAACAAAGTCCCTATCAACTACACCATTTTGCTCAGGCTCCTCAGGAGTCTATTTTTTTGCTTTAAATACATATGCAAAATTAGATGCTGGTAATGAAGTCTTAAAGTTTTCATTGTAACTTTACCAACTAAAGATTAGATAACATTTGTGATCTGGATGCTTCACGTTTTAACAGGTACCCAGATAACAATCCTTTTATAACTTTGTATCCAATGTCCCCCAAAATTTTTTATACAAACTATGTATATTGGCACTGGAGTATTAGATATTTTAAATATTTATTATTATGATTTTGAAAAAAAAAGAAATACTGGTTAAATCATATACACATATTATTAAAATATATGTTGGTGCTCCCCTATAATAAGAGAAAGCCTGACAGAATTACAAACGCTTTACTGAGGAGCCAGCAGGACCTCCTAAGCTTGGCTTGCAGTGAAGTAAGGGTGAGAAGGAATCGAGGGCCAGTAAAGTTATTGTGTGTCTGAGTGGGGCTCTGTCAAAGATTTCCAGAGTCCTGGAGCTTTTATCCCATCTTATTTATTCATGTCTAAAATCCTCATTAAGTTTAGATCTCTGTTCAATTTCCTTAAAGAGTAATCTTATTCCAGATTTTTATGAGTTTCTTATACTTACAATGAATCAAATGTCTACAAGCAATTTTCAGTACAAAGAAGGATGAAGAACTGGTCTAAGGGCTCAGGGTTGAGAAAAAGTAAACAATGGCAGAAAGAAAAGAAGGCAGAAGCCTAAGACAAATCTGTGTTTATTCTAGTGCTATTCGCTACTCTTCTTTAAAATCACCTGGAGATTTAAAAAAATACTGATACTTTGGCCCTCTCAACACAGAGCATTTTCAATCTGTCACATAGATGCTTCTGATACACAGTTAGAATGAGAATCATTGATTTACATACTGAATCCTGGGCTTCGCCTGATACAAGCCAAATTATTTGGCATTTATTCCCACTACACAGTGAACTTCATCTACAGTTCTCTAACCATTTAATAAATATTTCATGTAAAATAAATGTGATGTTGCTCTTTGCGGAGAAAATTACTTTTTCCAAAAACAATGCTACTTAGTAAGCAGCAAGGTTAGTAAAAGCTTGAAGGATGTAAACATCACCAAATGCATGCATGAACTATCACTGTCACTGAAGTGGAAAGACCTATCTGATATAATTCCACAATAGAAAATCCAGTATGGGATCCTTTCCCCCCAAAAGCCCAAATCTAAGAAAAAAAAAGCTGTAAATGCAAGTCCTCTTATCCACTAACACATGTCTGTGAAAAACCCTAAGGATTTTTGGATCCTTTTTGATTAATGGAGAGTAAAAGAAAGAAAGGAAAAATCATAAAGGAATCTGACAACACAGCTATAAAGATGGCAAATGCTGAATACAACATCGACTGCAAGAGTATTTATCAAATCAAAGCTAATGTTTTAACAGGTAAAATGTTCTCATTAAACTCTAATAAAAGTCTCCTCTCTGAAAGAAGTAAAACCATTTTTTTCTCCCCAAGTCTTCAGGGGAGGCTCTGTTATCAGAATCAAATTTTTCTAATTCAGCTACTCCACAGAGCAATCTAAAATTCCAAAGCAGTATTTTATTTCTGTGAATGCCTTTTCTTCTTCTTAGAATTTAAGAATTTATTTTTACATGTTAAAGACAGTACTATGGTGCAAATGTAGTTGGAAGCCTTTAATAATGGTCTGTTATTATTAAGCATTGTCTATAATTAATATCAATTAGAATCTATTACATTTAATAGACTTTGAGTTATTGAGTTTAATTCAATTTCAATAAATTTCAATTAAGTACAATTTGTTTCCATTACTTTTATTAATTCCAGTCACTATCAATTACATTCAATTAATTTAATTTACTGGCAATATATGTTCAGGTAATTCTCTATTACATTCAATTAGTTTCTATTCATTTCAATGAGATTCCTTGGCTGCTGAGTTCATAAAAATAAATGTTCAGTTATAATATAGTTTCTATATTCTACAGTCATACAAATTAATTAGCTCTGCATTCAAACTTACCATAACACAATTAGACCACTAATAATCTGCATACAATCTGTATTCACTTCTACCCATCTTCTTCTCCCTGGGTTGACATGTCTAAGAAACCTAACCTGCTGTAGAGATTCTGGTATCTTCAAATAGATGACAGAACTTTCAACTGATTAATCTATCAATTGTGTTTGCTTAGTATCTAGAAACTTGCTAGATACTGGAGGTAACACAGGTAAAAATACATTTAGGAGTTTTCAACAGGATTTCCTCCAAACAATTCATATTTGATTGAAGGGGCTAGATCTGTCTTATGTACTCTGGTACTCACAGGCATGAACACAAGGCTTTCCAAAGTAGAGTCACTCAAGAAATGTGAACATTTTTTGAAGCTTTCAGTAAAGTCAATGTTGAAGTGGAGAGACAGGATAATTAGGGCAAATTCTGAGTCTCATAATTAAATATAAATATGATTTCTCTATGAAAAAGAAAATTATAAAATTGTCTTATAATTAGAGGTAGAGGGAAAAATTAGAAATCTTATTATCTAATAGTATTATTCTGCCATTGAAGGTTTTGAGGTCAAATAAGTGAAGCAATGTGTATATTACATTACCAACTCTACAGGTAACAACCTCACCTGTTCTTCCTAGGGAGCATTTGCATTCAAAAACTATTGGCATATAGTTTTTCATATTTGCAGAGCACTTTAGCTTTTGCTAGTACATTTCATGCTCTGGCAACCCTGTTAAGGAGACAGTGCAGGTTTTGTTATCTACATTGAGAAACTAAGTCATATTGAGGTGAAATGGTTCATTCAGTATTAGATAACCAGGAAATGGTAGGGTTCAGTGATAAATAAGTCATAATTACAGAAAAATCCAGACCTAGGGCAGCTTATGAGGGCCTCTATTGAGGAATAAAGGCAATTAAAATCTGTAGGTAAACAAATTCTACTCACTCCTAAGATGATAAATATGTTCTTGAGGTACAAGCTATGGAAAGCAAGAATTGCATACCTGGGAGAGACACGTAGAACAAATGACTCATTTACTAGGCCTCCTGTTTGTCTCCACTCAAGGCTTCCTTAGAAACATGTACCTGTTTAAATGGAAGTGACTGGATGTGTGACAGCTGGATAAAGCAAAAAGCATGAATGGAACATAACACCCTTCCAGGGGAGGGCCAGTTGCCTGTAGAAGGAGATGGCTTTGAGCAGGGTTCTTTGGCAGCAGGGCAATGCTCAAGCACAAGAGAACTTGGCTCACTCCCAACATGTCTCTGGCAGAAAACTCACTGCGAGAAAAGAGAGGAGGAATTCAAGGCTGAATCCAAATCAAGTTGCCAGAGCCTTTCAGCTAAGATGTGGGAGGTCCTGAGAAGGAAACCAGGGACTAGAAGATCAAACGAGAAATTGGCTGGTGGGAATGACAGTCATTGGAAATGAGCCTGAAAAAATCTCAGTATGGGACAAACCCACTGGCAGAGATGACCCCATAACTGGCTTGCCAAAAACAAAAATGGAGACAAGAGAAGGTGTGTATCATCAAAAAGCCAAACATTTAGCAAACTGGAATAGGGACAATAGACAACTAATCTATAACCACTTTGCAATTTGATATTTTATTTCTCTAGAAACCTCCTAAATTAATATAACAAATATTTTTGTAATATTTAATAAGATATAGTTTTTATCATACTAATGAAACAGTTGTTTTTCTCTTAGTAATGAAATGCTGAGGCCTGAGGAATCCTCTCACCCACTGACTTACAAATAGACAGTTCTCTCACACTTGCCATGGCACCCAGTCTTTATTACCCCATTTGACATTAATAATTTTAACATTTGTACTGTATTTTACATTTACAAAGTTCTTTCATTTGCTATATCTTATCTAATTATACACTAACTTAAATGTTTTTTCTAAATATATTCTGTTAGTAGACACTTCAGTTACACATTTAAAACAGAAGGTGTAGTCCTTCTTTTTCTTTGTACTTTAGCGTATATAGCACCTAGAAAATACTTGAAATAAACTTACTGTCAACCAGCTGGGTGAGGTAGTTTGGAAGAATGCATCAATAGATAGTCTTCCAATTAATTTAATATTTAATAAATATTAAGTATCTGGATGTACAAGGCACTGGTGCTAAGTCTTTCAACCATGTAAAAAAATCTCAGGTCTCTCAAATTGCTATGACATGACTCCCAGAAACGGATGAAGTGGTAGGGATTCTTCTTCTTTCAAAAGTCTCTTTCAAGAACATTTAATGTTCTTTTTCATGTCTCTTTCTCTGACTCTCTGTCTCTTTCTCTCTCCCTGCTTTTTACTTTGTCCTCAGACTTCTACCATCTCATAAATTAAGCCATATTGTCTTATGTATATGCTTGAATTATTCCATAAATATTTCTTGTCCTCTCTACCTAGCAAGCTCCTTGAAGATAAGGTTTTCTTTGTTTTCTATCTTCCCCTCTCCACCTATCACGATATTAGGCCCGATATATTCTAGTTTGTCTTAACATATTTCTAGAGAAGACATCTATATTATATCCATGATGCTTTAACATTCTTGCTTTAAATTTAACATATCTACAACTGCATTAAGAAACTTACAAGGCTGTGCAGCCAGGGCAGTTGATCAGTGGTGTCCTTGACTCTGTTAGACTCTGGATGTCAATGTGACATAAAAACCCTCTGTTTCTTTAAAAATATTTATGTTATTTCTGTGTATGTTTGTTAAGTTTTCAAAGGTATAGAATCATTGGGTCTGCCACAATCATGGTTTCTTCCTTGTGTGGAGTAAAAAGAAATTCCCATAAACTATCAAAGCCAAAAATTATGTGAGCATTTTTTATGTCAATAAATGCATTTTTGGTAAATAATGGTGAAAAATTATGATATTGACCTTCAGATAAGATATCAGAACTAAATAAAGTATATCAGGGACCTGGAAGTTTGGTGCTTAAAGAAGTCTTTAGTTTGGTAGAACATAAGATGGCTCCCATGGTATGAAGGCAGGAAGTCAGAGAAAGGCTAATAAATAAGAAATCAGAGATGCCAAGACATAACACCAAATCTCTGGCCAAAGGTTCACCTACCACAGCATTAGTAAACTGAGCTTTGTAAGCTTTACTTCCTAACAGTAATGGTCTTCTTTCTGCTATTCTCTGGTATTACATTTATATTTATTCCCCCCACCCTTTCTAATATTGTAGCACATTTTAATTGTAATCATAGGAACACAGGAAGGGGTACATCTCCTTGCTCAGCCTAGAGCTTTAAAGCATGAGCAGTAGCAGTATCTTCTCAAAGAGTGTTCTAGAAGGTGGAGGCATAAATCATAGTGAGAGACACCCTAGTAAGGCGGGAGACTACTTATTAAGACATCTTCCCCTCACCCCACTTACCTAGATTGCTCTTTAATCAAGCATTGGAGAAGGCTTGAGTATGTTTTTTTTAATATGGAGAAATTTTCATTTATGAAACCTACTGCTGCCTTTTAAGCAAAATGAGATAGATAAAAAAAATGAGAGAAACAGACATGCTCTTAAAGGTTTACAATTCTTTTTTGTGGGTATGTAAAACTTAAAGGAATGGTTTACTGGAACAGGATCTCAGCTGGCCTCCTTTCTTTCTAGAGTTCTCTCCTCTAGTCTTTTCAGCAAACAGTTGGCAGATTCAAATCCATTAACAGGACCTTTTTCATGTCACTGCTAAAATCATAAACTTTCATTTGCCCTATTTTTTATCACCTCACTTTTAAAAACTCTTCCTAGACTCACTGAGTATGTCTCTCTTTTTCATCTATTCATTGCTTCTCATCTCTGAAATCACAGGCCCATTCCTCATTTTTCACTTCCATTATCTCCATTCTCCCTGATTGTTTTCTCTCCTCTGATCTGGCTTCTCAAGCTCTATTCATCTTCTAAACTGTGCAAAAATTTACTCTTTCTTGAAGCTGCTGATGATTCTACAGCCTTCCATTTTTGGTACCATTCTTAAAAGCACAGATGCTAAAGCACTGATATCATAATATCATCCTGTCATGTTGAATTCATTAGTTACATGGTGTTTGATGGCTGCCCAGAGCAGAGGCCTTGGCTTATATATACCTTCTGTCTACTCTTCAGACTGAAATAGAAATGAATAGATGGCAGAGGTCCTCTCAGTGTTTTCCAAAACACCTGCTTTTCTCCATCTCAAGCAGGGCAAGGCAATGGATTATTAAGAATATTAAACCTAAAATCTGACATTGATTAAAAAGCATCTGATGAGTAGGGATCAGTTAGCTTGAATAATTGACCAAGAGACAAATAAGTTAGGTTTTAATTCCTTGTGGTGATAAATCAGATGGATGCTAAGAAGACAACTCCATACATAGATGTAATTGAGCATGTTTCACAGACTAGAAAGGGAACTATATGGCATCTGTGAAGCAGAAGCTCCTAACAAGGCCTTAGGCAAGACCTCTCAAACCCTCTGGATCCTCATCTATATGACAAAGAAAATAGACCCAATTGTACTTGTTTTTCTTTTAATTCTACCATTCTGTATTTCTAAGGCATGCTGATTATTCTATTTTCTCCACTCATTGTCAGCAGGTACAAATTTAAATCCTTTTTTGCCCATTGAGCCCCAAGAGGCAAAACTTTATAACTCCATCACCTCAGCTGCCTTCCCTTCAGCTTTTGGTTGTTTGGGCAATGAGATCTCAGATGGCCTCAGGAGACCAAAGGATAGAAAGAAGGATGGATTATGATATGTCTTTCCTGTGCTCTGCCTTTTCTGGGCCATGTTTTCTGGTAGTAGCCATGTACCCCCAACAGGCACAACTTTTGTCAGAGAGCAGATGGTCCCCAGCTCTTCTGCTTAGAGAGCACTGGTATCAATAACTTCCCTCCTTGCTTCTTTAGGCCCAATCTGGACAATAGCTTCCTACTTTTTGCTAACCTCTAGGTGCCACGATATTCTACGTCAATACTCTTAACTCCACTCGCATTTCTGTGAGTAGTTCTTTTGATAGAGTCACATGAGCCATCTGGGTTGGATTTGTTTCCTGCTGAAACCTTGACTGATATTTGGGGTTAGGTAATACTGATAATACTTTAAACTAAAAACAATATAAATGTTAATATATGAATTATTTGAATAGGGTAGATAATACAAACTTTTATATTCTTTCCTTAATAGTCACTGCATCATGACACTATGTATGCATCAGGCGAAAGAATCTTTCCTTTTCTCTCCCTGAATGCAGATAGGTCTGTGATAGAGAGAATTTGGTAGACAGGAGATGGGGATAGACCAGTGACTATAATACAAGATATTACTATAAAATAAAGAACTTTTATAACATTATTTGCTGATGTTTCTTCATAGGTGGAATATTAGTTTTCTATCACTGCTGTAACAAATTACCATAAATTTTATAGCTTAAAATAACATACATTTATTTTCTTAGAGTTCAGGAAGCCAGCAGTCTAACATCAGTTTCATTGGGCAGAAATTGAGGTATTGGCAAGGCTATGCTTTCTCCAGTGGTTCCAAAAAGAACATTCATTTTCTTGCCTTTCCCAGCTTCTAGAGCTTCATTCATTGTATTTCTTGGCTCATGGCCTCTTCCTCCATTTTGAAAGCTAGTAACATCTCACCTCTGTGGTTATATTGTCTTCTTCTCTTGTAAAATCTTCTTCTGTCCTGCTCTTTTAAGAACACTTGTGATTACATGAGGGTCCATTCAGATACTCCAGGATAATCTGCCTATTCCCAAATCTTAAATCACATTTGAAAAATTTCCTTTGTTACATAAGGTATTAGAATGTAAATATCTAGGGATTGGAATGTAAATATCCTCAGAGGTTGTTATTCAGTACAGTGCTTAATTTTATCTGTCAACTTGACTGGACCACAGATTGCCTAAACATTTGGTCAAACAGGATTTTAAGTGTGTCTGTGAGTGTGTTTCCAGGTGAGATTAACATCTGAATGGGTAAGAGTAAAGCAGACTGCTTTCCCCAACATCTGTGAGCCCACTCATTCAAGTTAAAGGTCTGAACAGAATGAAAAGGCTGATCCTCCCATGGGCAAAAAAAATTTTGTCCTGCCTGACTCCCTTGAGTGGGGGCTTCAGTTTTTCCCACTTTTAGACTCAAACTGAAACATCAGCTGTTCCTGTCCCTAGCCTGCCAGCATTTGGACTGAAACCACACCATCAAGTCTCCTGGGTTTCAGGCCTGCAAACTTAGATGGCAACTTACACCATTGGCTCTACCCAGCTTGCTGACTGTAGATCTTGGGACTTGTCAACCTCCATAACTGCAGTCTCATGCATTCCCTATAATCTCTCTCTCTTCACACACACACACGCACACACACGCACACACAGATTACACACACACGCACACATATATGTATGTGTGCGTGTGTGTGTGTGTGTGTGTGTATTTTAGTTCTGTACCTTTAGAGAACCTGGACTAACATATATGGGTAAACTCATATCCTAAGTTCTCCTGATCTAATTAGTATAGAACAGATTTAAAGATCTAGATGAAAAAGGATTTAAATTGAGAATATTGTAATTGAGAATATAAAAATATAAAAATAAATAGAACAAAAGTAAAAGGACATATATGTAAACAGATAAATATAAACTTCAATCAAGTGCATACGGGAAGCCACTGTGCAGGTGTCAGGATAAGGATTGTGTGCTGTGAATTTTCAGCAAATATAATGACTAGAATTATAGTTAAGATAAAATTAATGGCACAATATATAGAAATTTCTCTTACGTTTAGCTGATTGAAACCTTATGACAATCACATTGGAAAGAAGAGAAAAACAAAAAGTCAGGTTTTTTTAATTTTCTTAGTTCTTAGTTTATTTGATTTTATTTTTAGCATTAGCCTATGAACAGAGATGTATTTATGCCCAATTCAAATTGACTTGGTAAAATCTATTTAAAGATTTTCACTCTGTATGGCCATAATCTATGACTCCAGTCTTTCATCTGCTATTTCTGCACATTCCAAGTTAACAGCTCTTCTCACCAAATATTTAGTATGTTGGTTCCCAAATTTGACTAATCATCAAAATCACCTGAGCAGTTTTTTGAGTTCTTGAGTGTGGTGGGCTGAATTCTAAAGATGACCCTACAGTATTCCTGTCCTCTGGGTTTTCAATCAAATATTCATCTAGGTATTGCTGTGAAGGAACTCTGAAAGCATAAACAGCTAACCTTAAAATTGAGTATTCTAGATTATCTAGATAGGCTTAATATAACCTTAAAAAACCATTAAAAAGTGAAAAGGAGGGCCAAAGAGATGCAACAGAAGGGAAAAAGGAAAAGAGAGGAAGCAGAGGGGAAAGTCAGAAAGATTTGAAGTAAAAAAAAGATGTAATATACCATTGCTATCATTGAGCCAAGGAATCAAGGAATGTGGGTAACTTCTAGAACTGACAATAACCTCTGATAGTCAGCAAGGAAACAGGATCTTCTCTTGTAGTCACATGGAGCTGAATTCTGCCAACAGCCAAAGTGTGCTTGGAAGAAGATTCTTCCAAGTCTCCCAATAAGAGCCCAGACAGCCACAATCTTGATTTCAGCCTTATGAAGGCCAGAACTCAACTGAAACTACCTAGACTAACAGAACAGTGAGGCAATAAATTTGTGTTGTTTTTAACATCTAAGTTTGTGGTAATTTGTTAAGGCAACATGTAAAGCTAACATCTTTTCACTAGGAATTGCATTTGGAATAAGGATATAAAAATGCCTGACAATTTTGAAAATTAAGTGTTCTGAATATAATTTAGTTGCCTCATTTGATTCAGTAACTACATTGTCTGGCATGAGCTATCAATCAATGAGAATAATATATACTGCCTATTGTGTCCAAGACCATTTTACTGAATATAGTAGACATGGTGAAGGATATAGATGTTTTGGGCTTTAAGAAATATTATTTTTGAGTATGAAGAAAGAATTTAAGTATATTAAACTATTATTAAAGATATTTGACAATATAGAAAAATTTAAAAAAAAAACATATGAAAGAGTTAAGGTAGGTTGACTCCTAAAGGAGGGGTAGAATTCATACAGATGATAGAAAAATGAAAGACATCTTGTGTGGGGGAAAAAGTAACACAGAGCTGAAATTAGCCTTCACTATATCACCTCCAAAGAAGGTAAAAGTCTCTCTCAGTTTATATCCCTGAAGAAATTATCGCATGCAGATTTTCTACAGAAAATCTTGGCAAACTGAGGTTTAAAAAGAACATAGATTGTTTCTAAGTTTCAACTTGTGGCTGTTCAGGAAAGTGTGTATGTGTTCATGCGAGATTATACATTCAAATATATTAGGCTAGTTTTACTGAGGAGGTAGATTAGAACAGTAAGAAGAAAACTAGATACTAATGGATATGGTATTTCAGAAGCTGACCATTACTGGTAATAGAACCTAATATGGAAAGCTTTTCTTTGCTTTTTAAAGTAAACCAAAAGGAAACTAAATCTACACACAAAAAGGAATTAATTCTTTAAGCTTATATAAACACATGATTTTGAAGCCTGGAACAATGGTGGGAAGTTAAACATTTTTCATGTAATCCCATTTCATCCCGGACAGGAAATAAGTTTTAAAGCTTGGGAGTGGTGTTTTTAAGCATTCTCAGGGACAGAGAATACATAATTTTGAAAATACATTTTCCATTTTGAATACTGAATTGTTTTGGTGACATCACTGCTAATTTAGAAATCCCACGGGTGTTATATAATGCTGAGATTAGTTACTTCGTTGGAGGTTATTATAACTTCTTGTTTAGGACACCTGAGATGAGAAAGGAGAAAGACCAATGCAGATGATAAGGATCTTGTATAACAAGAGTATGATTAAATGGACACCAGAAAATAATATTTAAAATTTTAGATCATGAGTAGAGAAGGAACTTGAAGAAAAATTACCTTAGTACTACAATACTTCAAAAGTCCATGTCAATGTCATATTTAAAGTACATTTTTAGCTCACCAAGTCAACTCTGATTTCAAAGTCGTTACTCAAGTCTAAGCCATCATTATCCCTCAGTCATTTGCTCACACTGCTTCAGTAACAATCCCTGAATCCATTCTTGTCCTCCTCCAAACTATTTCCTAGTATTAGCCAGGAATTTTACTTCAAAAATAAAGACTGCTCCTGCCTGTGCCCCATACCAGTCAACTGTTTCATCTTGTTCTTAGGATCAGACAAAATCCTGCATTGACTCTGCGTGAATACTTTGTTCTCACTTTCTACACTCCTGTAGCACTGGTCTTCTCTTGGTTGCACTGTCACAGATATTCCTTTCAACATACTCTTTCCTCTGATTAACCATTCATCCCCAGCCCTTTACTAGGCTACCCCTACTCATTCTCTAGATTTTGCTTACAGGTCCCTTCCACAGAAAAGAGCTCCCTGACTTCATTTCCGATCTACATTAGATTCCCTTACTATTATTTTTTCATAGTCTCCTGTGCCTTTCCTTCACTTTTATTGTCACAATTTTTAATTATATATTTAAATGTTTACTTAATATTTGTCAAGTTTCCATACACTAAACTCTGTAATGGTCACTGTGTCTATTGGCTATGAATGCTCCTTCACCCACTCCAGCACCTGGCACATTAAAAGTACTTAATATCTATGACTTTAAAAAAAATGAAGGAATAAAGAAAGGAAGGTAGGAAGAGAAATATAGTATTATCAATTAATAAAAGTATAATAAAATCTAAAGCCATAAGAGTGGACACTATCACACTGCAGTGCTCAACTGGGAACTAAAAATGAGGACAAATTACTAAAAATTTTGGATGGTAAAACATTAGATGAGAACTTGGAGTAAGATTAGTGCTGATCAGTTTGTTCTCAAGCCTACCTCATATCTACCAGCCACCAAGTTCACTTTTGAGGAAATGTGTAAGCCAATGCCAAAAATACACTTCAACTGGACTCCTATTCCATAATAAATCTTTCTACACAGAGCAGCAGCTAGCATCATACAGTTCTGTTCCATAAACCCTCATCTAAAGGGATAGTAGGTGTCATACCTGTTCAACTGTGGTTGCACAGAGTGACTATGAGGTTTGACGTTTGTTAAGAGGAGAAAACCAAGGGGAATTCTGATCCACAGACCATACTGGGACTTGTCTCCAGTCAATTCCTCTAAATTTTCCTTATGGAACTTGAATTGAAGGAAACTCTCCACAGGGGAAATGTTTTGGAACCCTGCCTTAGAGATCATAATTTCACCTACATAGATCTTGATTGAAAATGTACAAGCTAAGCATTTCTATGTTGGAACATTATGTTTAATAAAAATGAGTTTGAAGAAAATAAAACACCCATGTCCAGCAAGTAGACGAATTGATTTTTTTCATCAAGTAAAATGTACAAAAATAACTATTTTAAAAGTTACCGCCCTGCATCTATAATTCTACCATAATCTCAAAGGTCTATTTAAAAATAGCACTGCTTGATACTGTCAGGATTTCAGGTGAAGTTGACACCTTATTTCATAACCCTTTATAGGTTACAACATTATTTTATGTATAATCTCATCAACTTGATAAAAGAAGAGGGTTTATTTTCATTTTATAGAGGCAAAAACTAAGGCTAACATCTACCAAGTAAGTGAGGTAAATTACACAACTTGTGAGTGGCAGAGATATCAATTAAACCAAAGGCTTTCTATCTAAAGCTTCCTTTAAATTCATCTAATTGTTCAAAAAGGTTAAAATAATTCTGAGATATAGTGCAGATGCACCAATCCTCACCCACCTACATGATACATAATCCAATTAAGGACTTTACAAATGTCACATTCAGAATACCCACACTAACACCAGCACACAAAAGTCTATTTAGTGTCAGTCCATTACATGGATATGGAGAAGGATAATGAGCATCTACATAATTGGGAAGATTTTTCTAGCCACACTCCAGAGTTTTCTTGGATTTTATTAAATTCTTATTATTTAAATCATCCTCAAAAATTGCATGGTATAGATTTTTAAATGCATTTTTTTCCAATCTAAAAAAAAAATTTTAAAAAGAGAAGCATAAATAAAAATACATAAAACAGTAAATCTCTAAGTAGTTTTAGCTGTGTATGTGTGTGCTCTTTGTTAATTTATTTAACCTTTTAAAATCAACCATGACAGGTTGCACAGATGGCGCCAATTCTTCTTTCTATATTCTTTTGCAATATAACTTGTTTCTTTCACCAAAAGGTGAAGTCTATTTTTTCATTCCTTGTCTACTTCTCTACCACATGTTACATGTTACAAGTTTTATCTTGTTACTTAATCTGGCCAAAAGAATACTGTGCCAGTTCTAAGCATGTGTGCCTCAAGAGGTGCTGTAGCTTCAACTCTCTTACTGGGAACTGTGTCAAGCTTCTATATAAACAGTCTTGGACCAGCCTGTTTGATAAGAGACAGGTGGCCTACTTGCTTCCTTAGGGCTGACTGTCAGCCAGTACCCAGAAGCAAAGCCACTAGATGATCAGCAGCCGATCACAACACAAGTGAGCCAAGTCATGACTGGAAAACAGCCCAACTGAGCCCAAATGAAACTGCTGCCTCACAAAATCATAAGCTAAATCATAATCTAAATCAATGTTGAAAATTGCTAAGCAAAAGATACCTGATACATCAATCTTGCTGCTCCCCCAAAACTCTCTTTAAGAAAATTCATCCTTTGTACCACTTTATAAAACACAATGAGGTCAACAAAGCCTTAAATGAGCATCAAGTGACCCGATTTAATTTCTAATTCTGTCATCAGCTAGCTGTATTACTGCAAAAACATTAAATACATTCTCTGAGTTTCACTTTTTATATGCATAGACAGATATCATATTGCATACCCTTTCTACCTTGATGATATACAATAAACACATGAGAAATTAAATATGAAATTGTTCTGTATAAATTTACACTAATTTTCCTTATCCTAGGCTTTGATTTTCTCATTCAGAAATATTTAAGGTTCAATCTGGGTCAGAATACATGTAATATTATTAAGAGTTGATATCGTTATTGCAGAATCAAATTCAAGGATCACAGCCTGTCCCACAGGTATTATGAGGAGCACATGGTGAAACCATTACTGTATAACATGTGGTCCCACGGCACAGACACTTGCTGAGGGCTCTCTTAAAACCCATAGATTGTGCAGACCTGATTTCATTCTTCACATTGGAATCATTGCAGTCAAAGGTGAGGTGGAGTTTGGGCACAAATTATATGAGCAATCCCTTCTTCAGTACAATTTTTAAGAAAAGGCACCCTTTCACCTAAGTCATTCTCTATCCATTTATTTTTTAATTTGTAAAGCGCCTCTTTTAATATTGCAGAAATTCCCAGCATATTAGTAGTCAAAGGCAAAATAAAAATAACCTGAAAGTGCTTATAAAAAATATGTTAAAAGGCATCGCTCAGCCCTCTTTCCAGTTTATTCACTCAATCCTTCCAGAAGTAAATTCTAGAATGACATAAGCTTTTTAGGTGATTTATGAGCAAGCAAAAGTTTGAGAACTGTTACGTTTGCTTTTCTTTCTCCCCAGAATTAAGAAACACGCACTACTAAGCTGTTTCTCATAATTTTTATATCTGCTACTTTGAGTTAACTGACTTACCTAACTGCTTTTTATCCTTGAAGATAATCTTTAATAAATTATTATTCTGATGAGAGATGTAAGGGATAGATGAGTTTTGACCCTGACATGAAGAGTAAGAGAAGTCTGATAAATGCAGGCAGCAAGAGAAAACTGGAGTCTTGGAAGAGACAAAGACAGAGGGAGAGACAAAAAAAAGGGGGGTTGTAAGAAAACAAACATCTCATGTTTTCCTTGGGCTAACCCATGCTAAAGTCTCTGGAAATCATGCCACATAGATTAGTATGGTTTAAAGATCATTGCTCTCAGGACTTACTCCCAATTTGAGGTCCCACTAGGGTAGAAAGACTAGTGAGTATAAAATACAAAGCAAACAGGCAATCTTTTAACTTCTCAGCATTGTAGCTGTCCAAAGCCACAAATATCATTTGCTCTTTTCTCTGCCAGATTTGCTAGTAAGATTTTTCTTGGGTCAGTGGCTGAGAATATTTTTCTTTGTTTCTTTCAGTCTCTAATTGACTGTCTACATGAAGATTTGGACTCATTTCTTGGCAAATGAAATCAACACCTATACTATGAGAGTTATAACTTTCATTCCAACCATTCTAGTTTCAGATCTTTAGGTGACCACAACACCGCTTTCTAAAGCAGAAAAAAAAAAAAGAAAAAAAAAGAAAAAAGAAAAAGAAAAGGTTAGAGAGAAAAAAGGAAACCAATATTTATTAAACACCTATATCATGCATATTCACAAATATATTATCACATGAACTCTTATAATAGCCAGTGAGGTAGGTAAAATTTTTCCTTGTTTGCAAATAGAGCAGTAAAACTCGGAAATTTTATCAATCATTTCTCAAATAGATAGGTTTCAAACCTGGTTAAATCTGGCCCTGAAAATCATAATTTGTCAACTCTTTTAGAATACAAATTTGAAAACAAATATTCCTGGGAATACAGTAAGAAAATTCTTTCAGTCAACATGTTCAAATGAATAAATATACCTCTCATCCTTTAGGGATCTTGTGAGGTGCTTTAAATAGAAAACTCTTGTCAAGGTCAATGTTCTTTAAACTATGGATGTCTTCACATTAGTGAATTAGGACATCAATTGGATAATAGCCAATAATATTGAATCAAATGTAAAAATTTCTCAGGGCATCACATGGTAATAAGAAATTTTCTAGAAATCTTTTTTTTTCTATTGAACTGGTGCATACGTATGTACATGTATGCTGTCACAATGTAAAACATATTTTTAACATAATTTGTTGTGAAAAACAAAATATTGGAAGTTACTGAGCTAGATAATAGGAATGTTGCCCACAGCAACTGTTACTAGGAAGCTATCTGAGAAAAAGGCCTGGAAAAGAGAAGAACAACTCTATAGAAAAATATTTGTCATTTTAAGTGTCATAGATTGCATTGAATAGTTGTTCTCCTCATTTTTCAACTGGTAAAGTCATTAAAATGGAGAGCTGAAAAGTTCTTGTAGCTAAGTCAGGTTGAAATCTGCAGGCATTCATCACCCATTAGGAAGTAGGTCTTCAATTAAAACGCCTGTGAGATTTTTTTTCCCCAATGTTATCCTATATGTGTATGATCCACATCTATTTCCTTATTAACATACATTGTCCAAAATGGATGAAGCGTTTCTCATTACCTCTCCCCAAAAGAACATACTCATCATTTATTCAGGACTTACCAAGATATAAACTCTTTATTTTGTTAGTTAGGGGGAAAAAAATATGCTACATTTTTTCCCCCCTTTGGAATTGCATTAGGTTGACTAATAATAGATACCAAATATTAGTTGTTTTTTCTTGGCTGTGAGACTCTCGCCCATTGCAGAGGCCAAGGAGAAGTGTAATGAGACTAAAGATAAGAAATAAATATCATCACACTTGGCTGGCCTTTCAGAATATTGTTCTAGCCTGAAACTATCACAAAAAAGAAAAAATTATTCAATGAAATCTGGTATAATTATTTCTAAGTTACGATTTTATTTGGCCACTGACAACCATTTATTGAACCTAAGGAAATGGGAATTATCAGTAAGAATAATGCCTATTCTATGTGTAATGATTAGAAGACCACTTCAAAGTAAGTTTACATATTTATCTCCTTTTCATTCTTGTAACAGCCCTGTGTGATTAGAGCAGCATTATCTCCATTTTTACATGAGAAATATGAGGCCCAGATGAGTTAAGCGATTTATCCAAGAACATACAAATTAGTTGCAAAATTGAAACAAAATCTGTAACCACTAGCTCCTTCCAACAGACAGCAGTGCCCTCATTAAATTTTGCCTCATAATATATTCTCTTCTGGTTCTCTAGCTGACCTGTTTCACAGAAGTATTTTTTAAAGTTTATGTTTAAAAGGGAGATAAAAAGAAATGGAAGGAGGAGTGATTATTCTGTCACATCTGCTGAATGCAGTTAATTCATTGGTTTCATGAATATGAAGTGGTCTAGAGGAATATGTATCTATTTATGTAACAATCACATATGCTGGGAAAATGTATGTGGTTGAAATACAGATACATTGGTTTCGATTTTAATATCGGTTTAAGTAAATTATATGTTAGGCTCCAGCCAACAAATATATCCGTTACAGTTAACTTCTCTAATTTGGTTTAAGGACCCTAGATTTATTCAGCAGTGCACGTATATCAGGTTATGTAAAATTAATAGCTGAAGTTCATTCATATGGCTTTAATTAGAATGCATGGGTTGGAATGAAAAAATCAAGTGAGAGCTCTGGCTTTGATTATAACTGTATCTGCTCCAGTATCAGTTTCTGCAAAGGCAAATACGTGTTGGCTTCACTTAATACATGCTCGTTCAAAGAAACCGTGCATTGGCTTAATTTTACTTTGAAGGCTTTCATTAAAATATATTGTTTGTCTAAATACCAGTTTAGTTATTTTTATTTATTCATCCAAGGGTATTTACAGGGCCTGGAATACAATTGTATACATTAAAAAAAATAGTTGATTGTGTTATATTTCAAAGAAAATAGATTTATTTCTGTAAAAACTTCTTGGAACTTTTGAAAACTGTCCTGTTTCCAAGTCTATATACTTGTCTCCAAACTTGGATTTGGGAGTTTGACTGACTTGTTTCCTTTCCATAAAAAAAAAACTCTTTTAGGAGAAAAGCATTTCTTGGTGGGCAATAATGTTCTCCTTAGGTGATTGATAAACCTTCCCACTAAATCCAAGGGGAGAAATGAGTTTTATAGTCAATGATGTCATTTATATTTGCCTAAGACTAAGTCTTCAAGATCAAAATAACATCTCATATCCTCTGATATTTTCTGTGGTTATTCGGGTTCTCAGTGAGATGTGTTTTCTTGCTTATTTGACTAGATTATCTTGATTTAAAGGCAAGAGACCATACTCTGAATACTTGTACATCTTCAATTACAAGCTCTGTTTTATTCACACAGCGTGACTCTTTGTGATTGTCAGTAAAGGTGGTGTGGGGGCTGATGGTGAATGCAAGCTATTCTGTGCTTAGTATGAGGCATAATCTATAGGAGAATCATCTAAACCCGTGATGAGTCACACCAGTAGGGAGGAACAGAGGTCCCAAACAGTTAGTGGCAAGAAGAATCTTTGGCAGGAAGAGAATCAAAAATATCTAATATCTAGCATCAGAATAGGCAGAGGTATGAAATGGCAGATAATAAGAAGCAGAGACCTCCACCATGGACAGCACATAATTGCTGCCTAAGGCCAGCACAGCTCCAGATAGACATTGCTGGCTGAGAGAATAGACTGGGGAATGGAGAGTGAGGAATGGTGGCCACTGATCAATTCTGTGCTATGTGCTAAACTTGGCTAAGAGCATCGGTCCTGGAGACATACAGACTTAAATGTATCACAGTAAAGCCCTCTCCTAGATGTATGACCTGAGGATAGCTTTTCCATATATTTACACCCAAGCTTTCTCTTCTCCAAATCTGCTGCTCTTTATAAAATGGTTGGCACTACACCTAGTATACAATTAGAGCTAGTAATGTCAATTGCTATCACAGTTGGTCATAATTCAACACTACAATACATAAATTATTGTCCACATTACAGTGGTCAAAATTGGGCTTAAAAGAATAAATAACTTATTCAAGTCCAGTTAACTAGGAAATGGTTCAACTGGGATCCAAATCTTATCTGTTCTCAAAGATATGATGTGTATGCACAAAACACACTGAGGGGCAGGGCATAAGGATGAGAAGCATGTCATCTGTGATTCTGAAACACATTGCTCCAGGCCAGTTCAGTATTCCAGGGTTGTTTAAGAGTACGATTGGTTTAAGATATTTGTGCAAGGCCCAGCTTGCCAATGAGGGCAGAGTGTCTTAGAAGTGGATATTAGAGAACATCTAGGAAGGGAAGCCAGAATACTTAATTTAAATCTTGTTAGACTTTACCTTTCCTTTTCATTCTTTCCTTTCTTTTTCTTCAAATCAAAATCCTTTGCTTAAGGTCCCTGGCTAAACCATATGGCCAATAGCATAATAAGAAAAAGATCTGTATCCTGGCCATCAGTCTAGAGATATCCTCCTCACAAATGATCTTGGTGCCAGAAACCCACCATAAAATATTCATTACTTTTGATCCTGAAGTATTTTTAGTCTGCAAAATGTCTTCTATTAAAATGAAAATGTCCCCTGGGGGAGAGACCTTTTAAGCTATTATCAGTTAAACTCATAATGGGTAGTTGGTTTATGAAAATTGAGATTAAAAAATTTCAAGAATTGAAAGATACAGAACATGTATTGGGCAGAAAAGAAAAAAACTCAAAAGGGGGAAAATGACAAAGAAGGGATTATTGGAAGATAATGCATTATTTTCCTTTTTTTTTATCTCCTGGAAATTTGGTGCTGCCTTTATGTCACATATCCTCCTATTCCTCTTTCTTCCTCTCTTTTCTGTTCCCACTTAGTTTCTTAAATGCAACTATTCTCTCTCTAGAACTCAAGACTATGAAAATGTTTTACAAGACTGAGGGGAAAAAATGAGAGAAATAAATATTGGAGGTAAAAAACATTACTGTATTCTGAGTTTAAAATGTTTTCAGTAATTTCTGACTTTATTGTAGAGTTGATTAAGAACATGGATGTAGAGGCCATAATACAGATTCAAGTTCTTCCATGTGTCATCTATGTGATGTTGGGCATATTATTCTCATATCCTCTCTAAAATTCAGATTTCCCATCTTAGAGAAAAATGTAACTTAGGGTAGTTGTGAAGATAATTGAAACATTGAGCACAGAGACTGGGGCATAGTAAAATGCTCAATGCACAGGAGCTGATAATTATGAAGTGCTCATAAACAACAAAAACAATAACAGTACTACATGAAACCTCACATTATATTCTACTTTGGATGTTAAATATTCACTCATCTGGACCACTTTGGGACCCCTGTAGTGTTCTTTAGATTAGGACAGAGAGCCAAGGCCAGAGTTAAACAGAATGAAAGAAAGCACTCTTAAGATGTGAGAACTGAATGAAAAAAAAAAAAAAGATATTTTAGTAAATAAACAGTTTCCCTTCCAAAAGAGAATTGTCTAAATTAGCTCCTCAAAGAGTGAGACCAGAGGGAAAATCTATAACTGGGGGGAGAGGTGCTATCCAGAGTGGATAAAATAAATTTATAAATATAAGGGGTTATAACTTCATTTAATTGAAAATCTAACTTTAAAGTATTTGGGTCATACTGAAATATTGAGCCATAATTTTTAAAATAAAATTTAAAAGCAGCTATAAGTAGCTCAATAAATGTTTGGATCCCTTGAAATGAAATTCACATAACCGATTTATAATGCCATGGGCTGTTAATCAACTTAGGTTCTCTTACTATACACATTCAAAGGAACTGGGCTATGTGCTATGGCTGCTACAGGCAAATAATCTTTAGCAGTAAGAGCTGGTCCCTGAACACCTAACTATAGAGGGAGAAAGGAGAATTTAAAATCCTAAAAGTTCTGCTATCAGAATGTTTCTTTAGGAAGAAATAGTCAAGAACTAGTTTCAGAAAATTTTCTGGTTTATCTAGAGAATTCAGACAAGTCAGGAGAATAAATAACAATGATAATGACCATGGTTGCTGATGACCACTATCATTCTGCAAATGCTTGATGTGTAATTAATAGTAATACCCACAACCATCCATGAAGGAAGCTATTATTGTCTTCAGGTTACAGATGAGAAAACTGAGACAAAAAAAAGCATTTGCACAATAGAATATTTCACAAATAGAATATTTCAAAACTAGGATTCAAATATGAGAGCTCAAAATTTAAGGACACTCCTCTTTAGACTGCATCATGATCATGAAAATAAAAATAATATGACAGAAATCTGCAAGAAGTTGTCCAGAAAGTATTAAGATGGCCTTCCCACAATACCAGGTATCAAAAAAAAAAAAAAAAAAAAAAGGCAATGTGCTATCCATGGACCTAATCAGCTCTAGTAGCATTGAAACTTGACTCCAAATATAAACTCTTCAATCAACTCTTTCCACAAGCAAACATTCTGCTTACCTTAGAGACCCAAGTCTGCCCACCTAGCCATGTTTGACTGTGTTCTGCTCCAACCAGCATTTGGCACAGGTTCTGAAATTAGCCGCCTGTGATGTGAGCTAAAGCTAAATGACCTTTTCTCACTTTGCTGGGTTAAGATGAAGAGATCAATTTTGCTTTATTAGAAATTATGCTCAGGGCTTGACCTTGTACATTAATTCTACTTTTAAATAAAGCAAGTCATCAGTGGGCAGGATTTTATTTTGTTTTGCTTTAGAATCTTGCTTTGTGAATTTAAAGACTTGTATTCTATTTTCAAGTCATATTTTCTAAGGATATTTTGGACACTTGACACTTTGTTCTTAAGTTGTCAGTGCTGGTTCCACTAGGGATTTTGAATGGACCATGTATTTCAGCATGGTCATAATCACAAAGTATACTGTGAGAGAGGTGTCCCTAGAACTGGAAGAAGAATTACATGTCTCTAACACGGATGCTACAGGAATGGGTGCTGAGATTATGATACTAAGGAGGCTGATGATCAGAAACAAAGTTTTATAAATCAATTCCTGTTATAGACCAGATTATATGGGGTTCCTATTTAGCAATAGGCAGGGAGAGAATTCAAAAGTGTGTGTATATTGAGGGTATAATTTTGAAGGTACAGAGTAAATACTGTGAGAGTCTCAGAAAGTAAGTAGTCTCATTATCAATATTTTTACTTTTCTTGAGAAGCACAGTAAGTGTGAAAGGCATGGAAGTGGTAGCAGGTAGTTGGGAGATAGAAATAATAACTTCGTCAGTTGCTTATAACAGAAGATAAGTCTGCCCGAATTCCAGGTTAAAAAAATTTAATTACCCAGAGAAAAATAAATTTAAAGTACAAATAATGGCATTGTCACTTTTTTTGTGTCCCAAAACTCCCTGGAATCTCTATCTTTTGGCAAAATAAACAAAAAAAAAAAATAGAGGTAGCTCTGTCTCAACACCAGTGACTAATAGTGTGAAGGCTGTTGGTGGAGCTGATGGTTCTAGGAGAACCAGCTATGGAATTGACATGTGTGATTAGGAGCTGTCCCTTCTCCAGCCTCACATGGTCAGTATTTACATTTTGACCAGTTTCCTGTCTCATCCTATCCTTTCTTCTCTGGGACTTGTTTTTTCTGTTGCTCTGCACCTCCCTCTTCCTGCTCATCTGGCTTCTGTTTCTCCCCTACTTGTTGTTTCTTATTCCTTTCAGCACTGCTTATAAGGTAGGAGTTCTAAGTATGTGACATTTCCTCTAAGAGCACCTAGGTTGCACCTCTGTGCTGTGAAAACAAATATCTCAACCATTAACCAGATAGATTAGTCACTTCTACACTCCCAAAATGTTATTGTAGAGCTGATAGCCAGCTATGTTATATTCCTCCTCTGTCACCATATACAGATATTTTCACCTGTGCTTTATTCCTCATCCATATGTAGAGAAAGTAATGCTTACTGTGCCTACCTCAATTTACCTCCTGGGAGTCTCAGAGAATCTCAACTTACATATGAATGCATATGTGCTTCCCTTCCTTCCTTCATTCATTCAACAAATATCTATGGAGTGCCTACTATGTGAAAATGAGTAGAAAGTAGTAGAAAAATATTCTATGAATATTGTTGTACTTCAATTTAATATCAGACTGTGGAGAGAAAATTTAACACACCAGCTTTTTTGTTTTGTTTTCTCCCATTTAAAACAAACTACTAATAAATAGACTAGATTTTTCACTTTTTACACACTGTGGATACCATATTAAGAGCTGAATGAGCAAGAAAAATTGTTCTTTGTATTTTTTAAACTTATGGAAAAGGATAGAGTGTAAAGAAGAAATAGGTAAAAAGCAACTGAGTTTTCAATGGGGAAAATGATCCCTTTCTTCCTCATGGAAAATAAAACCCTGTAAATAAACACTTCATATGATGTCATGGTAAGTCTTCTAATTCAGACTGTTAACAACCCCAAGGTCAGAAATGCCTCCAATGAATAAATGCTTATGAGACTTCTATAGAAATACACCATCTTGAAATTAAAGTTATGATATTGTACATTCAACTAAATGCTAAGGGAGATGAACATTCTTGAGTCTTCAAAGTGAAGAGAGTACCCTTTCCTGCCTGCTGGCTTCAGCACAGCAGAAGACTGCAAGTACAGAGGAAACCCTAGAGCTTCCTTATTCCATATGCATTAGTCACACTGGGCACAACTCTGTCATTAGTGACTCATTCTCATTCAGAGTCCAAATTCTCCCATCAGCTATTTGCTGGTGCTGCCAATCAATCTCCATACTACTCTTTCAAAATCAATGGGCAAGAGGGACATAAATATTCAAGGGACGAAAATGAGCGAGCACAGAGGTAGTCAAGGCTACCTGTGACTCCACGAGGGCAACAGAAATTCCTCACAGATGGACAATTTTAACAAACTTTGCATAGGGGGCAAGACCCTGCTACAATGTTGTCTGAGACACTGGATACTGGGTTTGAATTACCTGCTGTCAAAGAGTGCCAGGTAGAAAACTTGTTAGATCTGAATTAAGGATATATCACAAAATGCCAGAATTTTTTCCCTACATCCATTAAAACCAAGGCAATTGGGAGTGACAAAGAGTGCAGAGTAATTTAAAGCAGACACTTGCTGAACTAATTTATGCTCTAGAGTCTCTGCTGTCAAAATGGAGTTTTGAGTCTGACACAGAGGATCGAATCATCCAATAGTTCAGTCAAAAATTCCAGATGTTGACCTTGAAGATCTGCTCTCTGGGATGTTCTCATTTTCTGAGCTTCACAACCCGCGAAGTGTACACACAAATATGTAAGTAAAACTTTCACTAAAATCAGAGCACTTCATGTGAAATCAAGATGCTGCCAACAGTGCTGTTTCACTTTGACTTCCAGTGAAATTATACCCACTTCTCCTCCCAATTCAAACTGTCAAAGCATTGACCTTGAATCATTCTTTGATCTGCCATACTTTGATTCAAAGCTCCACTTAGCTATTTAAAAGTTTCTGACCCAGGTCATATCACCAAATTTCTTGGTCAAGTAATAAAATACCAGTTTCGACTTCCTTCAATTTTTATGAAGATTTAATTAGAGAAGGCATACAAAGCACTTGGCAAAGTATTTGGCATATAAGTGCTCGATAACACTTATTGTCATTTTCTCTAATATTATTTTTCATAATTGTTGCATTTTTAGCAGCAAGTAGTGAACTTAGGGTTATATAAAACTGTAACCTCCTACTTCCAAGGTTCTTTCTCTTCAACTTTGCTACCTAAGGATAGATTTCTTTAAAAAAACGTTTAGCGTTTTGATAAAATATACTAAAATAAAATATATTTTTCTGGAGAAGGATGAATAGTAGATATATTTCCAAACAAGAATATGCAAACCAAGTCTAACATTTAGGATGCATATAAATAATAGAAAATATCTCTTGGTATTAGTTTTTATATTTAAAAATCTTCCTAAACTATTAGTTTTGCTTATATAGAGAACAAAATTGTGTCTACTTCTCTCCTAAAAGATTCTTCTGTGGAGCTCTTTATTTCAGAAATATAAAGGTGTCCAGAATAACCTAACTTACTTAGAACTGAAATAAGCGTATTCTTCAGTTCTCCAAAGAAAAGCAAGAACAGGAGGGTTTTCTATATTAAAAAAAAAAAAGTCAGACCTGACCTCCGGTGTCAGAAGGAGAAGGGGATGATGATGTAAAAAGACGCAAGATTTTATTCTATGTGCAAGATCAGAAAGCTGTAAGGCCATTCATATGCACATCCATGAATTATCATTCATTCATCTCAATCTACAATTCATTACCACACTACTGTTTTGCAAAATATAAAATAAACTTGAATAAAATAAAGTAAAATAGAATAGAATAAAATGAATTCTCCTGAGATTTGTTCTATAATTTTACATTCGATTAAAGTAAACATAGCTGTAAAATCTGTGAAGAAAAGGGAGTCTGATTAATTGAATTTTCTGCTTTATCAGAGGGTTAATTAGAAAACATTTTTTGTTTTCACTCTTGTTTAAAATGCATGACCCTGCTATCCTCCCTAAGGAACTACAATATTACCTAATGACTATTTTGATATTTTTGTAAAGTGATAAAATAGAACAGGATTATCTCTAAAGTCCACTCTATTTTTAATATTCTGTAAATTTGACATCAATAGATAATATAAGAGGGTGAGGGAAACCTCAACATGTACTCTACAACCATGCTTATTAGAAAAAATTCTTCTATTGAAGGTTTATTTAAAATACTACCTTGACAAGTTCCCTACAGCTAGATTGATGGCTTAGTAATAGGCAGATGTTCAGACCTGGGTCAGCTGAGATACAAAAGGTTGGAAGAATCTAAGATGCTTGGTTTGCCAGGACACCAGAAAATACCATTTTAGAACAACCTACATCAGAGGAGATTTCCTCTCAGGCTCCTGCTTTGACTGAGGATCAACAGAAACATTTTAATGCCTTTGCTGTGACTTCAAAAGGATGTAGTGTGTCCTTTAATCTGCAATTATCTGATTAGCAGGAATCTGAAACCAAAGGGAAAGATTATCAACCATTTGGATTTTATTTCCAGCCTAACTACCTTCTTATTTGGCTATTACCTCCATCTCAAAAAAGTCAGCCAACAAGTGCCTAAGAGGTGGATGAATTTCAGAGGGTTTTTGATTCTGGAGGGGAATAGGAGAAGTAGTAGAAAGGGTTTAGAACTGATCCTTGCTGACTCCATGCTGAAATGCTGAATGTTTACTTTGAAATCCACTATTCCTTGGATACTTGTCACGGTTCATAAAAGAGATTGACAGCTCCATTATCTCTGAGATGCCTGTATGTAATTCCTATTAGCGTGAGCATTACTTGCAAAAGCACAGCAATTTGAGAATCTAGTCTTTTGCCTTGTTCTACAAGAGTGATGTTGAAAATCAGCTTTCAGGCATACTGTAAGAAGGTCAATGTATCCAACTAAAAATCTGGCGAATGTTTCTCTAACATAGATTCAGAAGGTTCATGCTAGGAAGTGAGTTGGAAGCAATTTAGCACAACTCTCAACTCACAGATAAGGAGACAGAGTTGTAGAGATGATATCACATTTGCTTAAAGCCATGAAGTTAGGCATATATGGGAAGCTGTGATTCCTCTCTTCTCTTCCAGTACTCTTTGACCTTAGTGTAGTATTTGATGGTACTAGAAATTTAGTGACTTAATCATTTAATTCCAAACAAAACAGTACAATATGGTCTCCTATTTCAAAAAATGTTGGTGCAACAAAGAATGGCCTTGACCTCCCACCATAAACAAATTGAAAACCAGACAATATATAAAACAATTGGTGTTTTAGGGATTGGACAGCAGGCAGTACATGAGTATAAACCCAAATAGAAGAGAAGCAACAAAGTAAGCCCTACTTCCCTGGGAGTAGGGAATAAAAACTGAATCCTAATTGCTTAGGGAGTTAAGAAGATGGAGCAAAAAAGATGAGAAAGGCCATGGCATCTGGAAGTCACAAGGCAGAATTTTGAGGAAAGATATACGCAGGAAAAGAAAAAGTTTCAGAAAGATATATGCAGAAAAAGAAAAACGTTTGAAAATTCTATATATGCAGGAAATTCAAAAAGTTTCGGAAATTCTTCGGAAATCCTCGCTTACTACTACACTGCACATGTATAGAGTGAAAATTAAAACATCCAGGTAAAGAAAAAACAGAGTTCTATCTGAAAAATTTTTAGAGTTTACACAAATTAGAGACATTTTAAGCATTGACAAGCCAGTTTCACTTCCCTTAGACATACTCTTCCTTTTTTTTTTTTTAATTTGTCTTTTGGTTTGTTAAATTTATATTGAGGAATGCTCATTTCTAATTTTTTCCAACTTGGCTTAATCTACAAATGAATTCATAAAATTATTTCTTCATCTCTACCATGTTTTCTAGTTCGAAAATTTCGATTTGACTATTGTAATTTCCATCTCCTGTCCAAATTTCTCATCTGTTTATGTGTTTATTCTTTCCAACTTGATCATTTAACAATTTAATCATAGCCTTTTAAAGCCCCTGTCTTAAAATTCCAAAATGATTTATTTTTGATTCTGAATCTATCAGTTACTTTGCTTCTTGACAATGACTTGGTTTCACTGGGGGGGGGGTGTCTGTTTTATTTGTTTTTGTTTTTTGGTATGTATTCTATTTTAAATTGAATGGAAGACATCTTGTGTAGAACAAACAAACAAACAAAAAAAAAAACTGAGGTCAATATTATTTATACCCAGATGTTGATATGCTTCAAATTTCTCAAAAGGTTCTTTGGACTTAAGATGTGGGCTGGATTCAATGAAGACTGTTTTTCTCACCCCTATACTTCCCCCAGCAACACTGAGTCTTTGAGTGTTTACCTGTGACTTGGAGCAACTGGCTTTTCTGCCCTGAGAGCAGTAGCTTAAGTCTTTTAAACTGGGGGAAGCATCTCATCAGGTGTGGACATTTATTTATGTTTCTCACAGCAATCAATTTTCTTCTTCACACATATATGACTTAGGGAGTCTTTCTATAGTCTTCCGCCCTAACCAGAATCTTTCTCATGAGCACCAGAGGGGGGTCCTTGGAAAGGAACCTGCAAGTATATATAAATTCCTTGTTATATCAGCCTACACTCAATCTTAATAATTAATTAAAATGTTAATTTATTTATTCTTACCCTCTTGTATGGCAACTATGTTTCACTGTAGTCTGCCATAGATGACAGAGATAGGTGTCCTAGCTACCTTTGTGGAGAGAAACAATGGCCTTTCCTTGGATTTTAGGCTATTTGCCCTGCAACTTCAGATGTCTTATAGGTTTGAGAAAAAATTGTGAGTTTGTAGTTTACCCAGCTTTTATTCAGTATCAGTGTAGTTACAATAAAAATTCTTAGTTCAATAGGGCAAGAACAAAAAACACAAAATTTGAAAATAATAAGTAAAATTAACACTATTCATTTAAAATACCATTGATGTCTAGATAATGTTAAATATTCAACAGACAATTATTGGTATATGGATGCAGATTTAGCAAGGCTGCTCAATAAAAGGTCAATATATAAAAATCAATCATCCTTTATACTAGCAACAAATTATAAGAACAGTATAATTACTGTTAAAAACTAAATATAGTTTTTGAACAATGTGATAGTTAGGGACACCAACCCCCTGTGCAGTGGAAAATCTGTATATAAATTTGATGCCCCCAACTTAACCAGTAATAGCCTACTGCTGACTGAAAGCTTTATAGATAACATAAATATTGATTAACATATATTTTGTATGTCATGTGTATTATAAACTATATTCTTATAATAAAGTAAGCTAGAGAAAAGTTATTAAGAAAATTGTAAGAAAAATAATTTACTGTGCTATACATGTTAATTGGAAAAAAATCAATTGCTTAAAGGTCATCTGTATATAGGATTGAATTTAATAAAAGATGTTCATTGACCCTTTATAAGAAATTATAATAAGGATTATTCTCATGAATTAGAAAGCTGAATATTGTCAATTATCTCAAAATTGATCTATATACCCAATACAACCTTAATCAAAATTTTAGTAAATGTCTTTTATTAGTGAAATTTTAAAAGCTAATTCTAAAATATATGGGAAAATGAAAAGAATCAATAATCATATTTTAAAAGAATGATATTGAAAGATATATAGTACTTGATATAGGGGTTCTTTTAAAAACTAAAGCAATTAAAACTCTGTGGCATTAAAGTGAAACTGGTGGACTAATGATATAGAATACAGAGTCAAGAAAAAAACTCGTACATATTTGATTTATGTTGAAGATGACTCTAACACATGAGAAAAAAAAGTTGTCTTTCTGAGGCTATTTTAGTTTCACATGTGATTGTAAGAAATAATGCAGAGATCCCATGTAGTCTCTCAAGCAACTTCCACCTGATCCTAACATATTGAAAACCATATTACAGTATCACATTCAGGATATTAACATTGATATAGTCAAGATACAGAATGTTTCCATGACCACAAGATTCCTCCTACTGCCTCTTTGTAGTCACATACAGTTTCCCCCTACCCCCACTCTTTATTCTTAATTGCTGGCAACCACTAGTGTGTTCTTAATTTCTATAATTTTGTTATTTCAAGAATGTTATATAAATAGAATTGTGCAGTATTTAACCTTCCAGGATTGGCTTTTTCTCACTCTGCATAATTTTCTGGAGGGTCATCCAAATTGTTGCATGTATCAATTGTTTGCTCCTTTTTACTGCTGAGTGGTATTCCATGGTACATAAAAATTTTGTTTACTCAATGATCCAATGAACAACATCTGGATTGTTACCAATTTTATCTTTCATGGTCAAAGTAATAACTCTTTAGATAGAGTTAGATAGAAGGCGACTTTAAATAAGTTTTAGAATTCCAGACATCAAGACTTGCTCATGCATTAACTGTGGGAGCTAAAGAGTTAAGAAAAATTGTTAAATTTCTTGATCACCAGGAAGAGGAGTGACCTTTGATGTGTAGAGTTAATGCTGCCTCCTACTAAGTTATGAGGAGTGAGAAAAAAATCAGTCAGGAGGGAAGTAATGGAGTTTTTTTTTTTTTTTCTTAAATCATGTTTTGGGTATTTTAAGACCTAGCTGTCCATTATATATCCAAAAGAATATCTCTAATTTAGGATAATTAATCTAATCTTTCTCCTTGCTTAGAAGACACCCTGTCCTTTCCATGACTAGTTTTTTCTAGTTATTTAAGTATCAACTTCTATGTCACCTTCCCAGAGTCTTTCTCTAATCACTCCTTTAAAGTAGTCACTCATTTACTGTCCACTACCATATTGTAATTCTCTAGGTAGCATTATCCCTAGCAGATATTATCTTGTTTGTTTATTATTTGTGACAATATTAGATAAACAAGATCAGGACCTCCAACAGTGTTTGGCAAACTGGTAGGGGCTCAATGTGAATAATTATGTAGTGAATGAGCACCACTGGAAACAATTAAGCCAGGGGACATGTGCACCAGTAGGTATCACTAAAGATTGTAATACCTACAGCACAGAGTTATGAAGATTATGCAAATTTCTTGGCAGTATTTGGCATACAGTAGGCACTCTGAATGATAACAAGAATGATCATTTTCACTAACATACTATCTGAATAATTTTGCCTTCTCAGCAGCACTTTTAATTGAGACCATATAACATCACATTAGCTACTTAAAGAGAATATCTGGTCAGAAGGGGATTGTGTTGTAAATTCATAATAATTAGAATGAATTTTACCTTTTTTATTTAGCTAAACTTAAATGTGTTTATTTTCCTAACCCTGAATTCAATCAAACTAATAAAAACATACGCTTATCATAATGGATGTCAAAAATCTTAAGTAAAAAAAAAATAAATGCAATAGGTTTAAGACTTAAAGCTAGCATTGAGATACGCAACATAGTCACATACGCAACAATAGAGCAGCCTCCTTCCTATAGAGTCCTCCAAGCCCTATTCATTAAGCCTGGGTCATCTAACCTGGGCTGCATCTCTTCCTAATCCCATTAACTTTCCTGGGTATTAGTTTTTGGTAACTATATCCTTTTCAGTTGCTTCACAGCCATTGTGAAGCAGTCCTACACTGGATGGGCCTGTTATTTCTAGGGTACTCAAAAGAAATGAAGTGGGCAATTTTGAATGCTGAAGAGAATCAAAGCAGGACTGTGAATTGCTGAAGTTTCACTAGAACTATTATCCTCTGCTTCATAAGAATCACAATTTCTTTACACAATTTCTGCATGATTCTATGAAGATATTGGAGCTGGCACTTTATTTTTTGTCATCCAGACAGAAGTTGTAATCAGAGTACATTTTTTTTCTACCTTTGCTTTCTCTTTATTGTCATCCTATATTCAACCCCCTCAGCTTGTTACAGGTTTTCTTTTAAAATGGAGGTCAGGGGCACAGTTAAAGCATTTAGAGAAAATCACATTCTCTCTGCCCTAGAAAAAAATATAGCTCTCTATGAGGAGGGAGAATCTCTCAGGAGACTTTGTCTTTGAATTCTGGAGGGTCACATGTTTGAAATGTTAATATGATTTTATGGATGAAAATTTTACCTGCAAAACATTTCTGAAATGTGTGCTTGTCAAATATCCTTCCCCCTAGGAACAGTCCTACACATCAAAGGCAGCTTCTCTCCCAGAGACAGCCCTCTGCAGTGGGAGAAGTGACACCTTCCATTACAAAAATATAAGGCTCACAGTATTAAGTAATTGTAAACTCTCAACTATCCACACTGTTTGGGAAGACAAGACAGAGAAGAAACTAAAAAAAATATAAAGTATATTAATAAAATACTTGTACTATAATTTTATGATCTTGGAAATGTAGATCCCTCTGGTTTAAATGGACCAAAGTAGACTTATTTTTTTCCCTGGGCTTGTATAATTCTAGTCATCATAAAAATGCAACTTCTCTCAAAATGGAGAGAGTAAAGCTAGAGAAAACAGCTGAGTCATACCAAATAATAATGGCAAACTAGAGCAGTGATTTTAAAACCTTTGTAGGCAGGGTATCACTATTAGGCAAGTCCTCACGTGATGCAAATGCTGCTGATCCACACACCATACATCAAAACCATTTACTCGACCAAAGACCTACAGCTTGTATCTGCTATAATTTTTGCTCTTCCTATAGCTCCACTTCACTGTGGTTCTTACTCTTCTCTGGTCCAGGTATGCAGCTTTTCCTGAGGTCCTTTCACTTGGATTCTTATTGAAATAAAAACTTCAGTAAGTCACTGTTGCTTGCCACCAAAACTTACTAAAAAGTCAAAACACAGAGTTCCTTTTTTTTTCATCACTTATGAAATATCTACACCACGTGCATGTGTGTTATGTGTGGAGGTTATGAAAGACTTAAAAGTCTTGTCTTAACCTTGCTCAGGTTTATAATCTTTGGGGAGGAAATCTTGCTAGCTCTTTTAAGCATTCTTTTCTCCAATATCTGTGTGGTCAAATTCAAGTTGGAATTAATTCAAGAGTAACAAACACATTCATGTCTAGACAATAAAAAGGCAGAAAGATCAAGTAAATTTGTCTGAAAGGTGTGAGAAAATTGTTCTTAATCTCTATCTTCATTTAGTTCTAAGCCTATTAAATAGGGATTTCTCCCAATACTTCCTACCCTCTGGGGTAAGTACCAGGAAAAAAACTGCTGCTGTTGCATATTTCATTACATGGGAAGATACAAATTTTGAATGGCTGAGATGGTGAGAGCATGAGGCTGATACTCAATATTCTTCTTTTTCTGTCTGGCTATATCAGTTGTCAAAGATCGTGGATCTCTTATTGTCTTTCTGCCTAACTTGTGTCTTCAGGTTATATTTGTTTTGTATTGGTGGGAGGGGGTATGGTGGCGAGGGGAGGATGCAGCATGAAGCTCCCTGATGCTGCAAATTCATTCTCCTTCCTGTGATTCCTAATACCCAGACCAGGAGTATGGGGTAGGGGAAAGTAAGGAATCCATATGTTGTGGACTCAGGTCCAAATCATGTCCCCCAATCCAGTTTTATAAGCAAAGATCCTATAATAACTGTGACATTCACTCATGCATATCTCCCTCTCTCTCTCTCTCTCTCTCTCTCTCTCTCTCTCTCTCTCTCTAGTTCCAGATGAAAAAAAAAAAGAAAAAAAAACTCTTACTAAAAACCCCATCTGAGGGATGTGGGCAGATTATTCGACTGGTGGAATTGGGACTGGGAAATATTGAGTGTAAAGTTAAAGAAAAGCAGGCTGAGAAATAGCCCTAATCCAAGCACATCTACTCAAGTGAGGAAAAATGAGCAAGTACCAGGTAGATAATATAAGCAATACCAGACAGGAGATTCAAAATCTACACATGTAGGAGTAGGAAGATTAGCCCTGGCAATAAAAGCGTGAGTTGCTTGAGAAATATGAATGCAGGGGAAAGAACTGAGAAATATAAGGCAGTGGATATGTAAAGTCAAAGCCTACAGAAGAAGGGGAGAAGAAGCAAAACCCAAGACTGAAGAAAGTGATGCCCACTTGAGCATCTCCCCAAATCTTCATTGCAAAGCGTAATCTAGTGGCTTGGTTTCACTTGTTCAAGAATTTTTCAAAGCACCAATCTCTTTTCACTTAATTTCACTTTGCTGGGCATTTATTTTAAGACAGAACAAGAATTAACTGCCAGGCCTAATCCATTGGCAAAAGTTGTAGTTTGCGTTTTGAAATCTCAGAGCCAGACCAAAACTGGTTTTTGCTGTTTTTGTTTGTTTGTTTGTTTGTAATTTGCATTTTTGCTTGTTTTCTTGCTTATGAGTAGGAGTGAAAGTGAGAAAGCAATGTTTTCGTAAAACAACCTAAGGGAAGAAATCACGAGATACAAATTATTGACTGCATGCCCCCCTAGTGGGCTTGTTATCCGATTGACAGTTTGTCCAAGATCACAAATAAATAGAAGAAATATGATATTCATTCAGTGTTGAGTAAATCCATATATTAAAGCCAAACATTGATAAATAATGTAGACCAATAACCCTCCAAAAGGCATATTTCCATATTTCCTGGAAGGGTGACAGCATGCTACTATTTTTAATGGCTCTCACTATTACTATCTCATATGTGTGAATGATGTTTCAGTGGTTAAGGCTCTGATTTATTAATTAGAATGCAGTTTTCAATGTGCTAATGTTACCCTGAGTTGAATGATAAGCACATATTTTAAATATGAGGTTTGGCAATTGCACAATATTTTAAGTTGAATTGAAATATGTAAAGGATGAAAATCTCTCAAAGGTATAGGGGATTCGGATCACTTCCTTGTGTACTGGCAGTTTAAAAACAAAATTAGCATTTGTTTTATCAAGGATGAAACAGAACAGGGTATTACTTCGAAAGTAACTTGATTTTTTTTTTTTTTTTTTTTTGGTGCTTGGAGACCTATACCCCTCTTCTATTTCTCTTCACCCAACTAAAATCCAGATATTTTGAAACATGTTGCTTTTCTATGTTCTGTCTTTTGTAACAGCAACATGCAAGGGTTTTTCCCAGGGAAACCTGCTTGTTAATTCTTTTTTAATTTCTACATTAATAAAAAAAAAATCTGGAGAGGTCCTCTATGCAGATCAAAAAGGCAGCCACTTTAACTGTGTGGATTTTTGGTTTTGGTGAAGTCCATCATTTTTTTGAGCCCTAAACTTCATTTGATTTTCATAGGTCCCAAACACTAGTCAATTTGGTGACATAAAGCTAGCATTCAAAAATGGAGAAAGCCTGTAATGCTGGGGGATGGTTCTCAGAAACTGACTCCATAACGGAGTTCTTTAGCATGTGAATGGATTAACTGCTTATTGATTCTCCTTGAACTGTTCCTAAAATGAAAAACATGATGCTGTCTAATGTTAAAATGATATAAATTGAGAATAGATTACTTTGCAATGTTTAGGTTTTATTTGTTTCTTGTCTCTTAAGTTCTGAATAAAAGATAAAAAACATCAGGTTGATCATAAGCAGGAAATTCCTGACTTTACAGGTTCATAATGAGTGGAATAGTGAAAAACAAAGTTGACAATTCTTCCTGTGTCCACGTTGCCAGAGAATTGGAACTCACCTCTCCCCAAGCATGGAGGTAGCCTCAATTCTTCCTTGGGAGTCCCTTTTGTCCCTTTCCTGTCAGCATGATTAAACCATCCCTAACTCCCCATGCACACTCACTTGGAGGTTAGAATCCAGAACACAAATCACATGACATTCAACCTGATCTAAGACAGGAGAACAAAAGGCTTCTAACTAATCCAGTCTTGAATGCATCTCCTCCTTCACTTTTATCAGCTAACCATCACTCTTTGGTTAGCAGACAGTGGGGGTGAGTAGACTAGGATACCTGGAGAAAGAGCGTGCCAAGCAGAGGGAACAGAAAGTGCAAAGGTCCTGAGATAAACTCATTAGTCATTTCCATGGAACACGTCAGCAAGGTTAGGGTGATTAGAGATGAGGTCAGAATGGTAGCCAGGGACAAGATCTTGTAGTGCAATTCAGACTTCTGTAAGAACATTGGCTCTGTGGTGAGACAGATGGGCAGTTGTAAGATCTAGACAGAGGAAAGACATGTTGTGACTCACATTTAAATTTATCCTTCTTACTATCATTCAGAGTTGAAGCTGAGGCAGAGGTAATGGTGGGAATGAGAATTAGGAAGCAAGAAAATAGGAAAGAGGATGTTGTGCCTGGAAAAACACAGTAGGTTGATGTTTGTAGAACCTACAAATTTGGGGATGCTAGGCAATGCATGAAGAAGATGAGCCACTGAAAGGCAGGATTTTAATGTGTCTTGTGTGCTCTGCTAAAGTTTGGATTTCTTTAGGCAGTGGAGAGCACATAAAGATTTTAAAGTCAGGGCCTGATATTTTCTCAAGGCACCTTAAAACATAACAGTGACATCTTTGTGTTGGATGGAGTCAATATTGGAGGCAAGCAGATCAGTTACAAAGTGAATATAGTAGTCTAGAAAAATGGCAAGTAGGGACTAAATAAGTTAAAGGATAGCAATGTGGAAGAAGAATCAGGGAATAGTTTGAAAACTTTTTAGATATTTGAAGTTATTAGCTACTGAATTTGTCTTAGAGTTAAAGAGAGAAGACAGTGGGATTTCATTCAGGATAGTTAGAGGTTTCTCTTCTGCAAATTTTGTATTCTGCCCTTGAGCTTCGAGATTTGTATGAATCCAAGAGACTAAACATCTTTGCTTGCTTTTAGAACACATTCATTTATGTGGGATTGATTCATCAACAGCTAACACAGAGTGATGGCCATTGTACCTCATTGTACTTGTTAAAATCAGTTATATGGAAGGAAAAAAAAATTGAAGGCCTAATTGTATGTATAGAAAGCTTCCTCCATTTACTCTAACTTTTTAAACCTCAGTATAGTCTTTTTCTGATCATTTCCTATCACGTTTCAAAGCCAGCCTGGTGTTACCCCTTCAGTTAGTTTCCTGTTCTATGTAGATGTTTCTCCTATAATCTCTTGGTTTGATGTATGAAGGCACAGTTATTACTGCAGCGGGCTCTACTCACACCCTTCCATCATAGTTATAGCTGCAACCTAACAGGAACTTCACTGGAAATGAATGTTAGAAATCATAATGGCATTTTGTTTCATGCAGTTTTATTTAGGGAAATGCTATTCGGGACATAAAACAAGGGGCTTCCCTGGAAAGAAATAAACAACTGAGCCCTATAATGTCATGATTTGGTGTCAAGAATATTGTTTCCTGGGAAGATTCTGATGATGTTTTTAGTTTATATTTCACCTCATCTTTTAATTTTATTTAAAAATTAATTTATGGCCTTCATTACCAAGTTAAAGATTGCTGGGGTGATTAAACTCTTCTGTTTTATGTGTAAACAGAAGGAATCCTTATTATAGCATAAGAAATAATGCCAAAAGAATGACATCCCTATTTTCTCTTGTGCTTATTTGAAGCCATTTCAATTTAATGCATATTTATGAGTCATATCCTATTGTAAGACACAAAGTGGTCACTATATACATGCAGTGATAAGTGACAGGCCACATTGTTTTACAACTGAGATGAAACTTGTATAAACTGTAAATACAATGAGAAGGGAGACACAATTGAGTACCATGAGATACCAAATGTGAATAGGAAGGGGAGAGGTTGCACAAATGGGAAAGTGAAAGTGAATATCTGGCTTATGAATCAGAGGTCAATTCATGGTAGATGTAGTGAAAGAGTGACTAAAGATAGAAATCAAGAGACTGATTAGTTGAAAATATGAAGTCCGAGTCCTAAAATAGTTAGTTAATGGAGTAAGGGAATTCCAATTAGTAAAAACCAGAGGTATAAAATACAAAAATAATTATTGTCACTGTATATTTAAGGATTGGGATATAGTGAGAAATGCAATGGATTCAGAGCTTGGAGTAGGACAGTGGCATGTCATGGTGCTGGAGAGGTCGGGACCACAGTAGGTAAGGTACTTTATATCCTCAGAGGGGTGTGTCCTTTATCAGTGATGGGAGTCATTGAATGTTCTAGAGTAGAGCATGGGTTGGTACAATGATGGGAAAGATTGTCAAGATAGGGCAGAAAGTGGTGGAGAGGTTAGTCTAGTGATAAATGACTAGTAAGAAATGATGGGACCTTTATCTGAACTAGTGGCAGTAAGAGAACATCAACTGTGATACATTTTAGAGCTATTTCAGGAGTAAATTAATAAGGTTCAGTAATTGCCTGAATATGGGAATTGAGGGTGAAAAAGTACTTGAAAAGGATGGAGTCTATGGTTATTACTAAGAAACAAAGAACAACTCTCAGTGAACTAAAGCCCATTCATTTGATTAGCTGATTCATAATATAGCCGCTCTTATACATTTTAATATATTTGAAAATAGGTATGGAAGAAAACAATTCAAAGATATCTTAAGGCATACTTTCCCTGTATTCTGCCTCAAAATGTGATATCAATGATAATAAGCTTTTTATCTTCCTCCTTCCTTTCTTGGCTTAATAATATATGCTGATGAGTTAAAATTTATTTGCCTATCAACCTTCTATCTCCAAAGTATTTCCTCCAGGAAGATAGACCAGCAGCTCTTCTAAAATAAAATAAAATAAAATAAAATAAAATAAAATAAAATAAAATAAAATAAAATAAAATAAAATAAAATAAAATAAATTATTTGGCCCATGGATATTCAGATTCCAGGTCTTTGAATGCTAAATTGCAAAATTACCTCTGTAATTAGCTGTTAGTAGCACTCAACAGTCAGCATAGTCATTAGTTTGTTCTTGAGCAGCTCTGGTACTTAAAAAAGACATTGAATCCAATTAATCTCAGCTCATATGATTTATATTTAGTTATATATTTTAATTACTTAATCCTAATTTAAGGTTTTTAAAAGTTCTCCAGTTCATACAGGAATCCTAATTTCTTACAACACATGCAGTAGAAATAGAAATCAGCCTCTATATTTATGGCATCCTCAATTTTTTTTGTTTGTTTTGTTTTGTTTTTTGTAAAAGAAGCAAAGTAATTTTTCTTAGTATATTAGATTTTTCAGATGAATAAGTTCCTCTCAATATGTAACATGAACAACTTCCAATGCCATGGGATTCTCATTCTCTTTAGTCATTAATTGATTGTGATCTCTTAGTCTGACAGTCCCTGCTCTTCCCCAAAAGCTTGGTTTATTCTCAGGAACCTATTCACTCACAATGAATCCCTTCCTCTAGATGTTCAAAGTAGCTTCCTTGTTAGACCAAAATTACATTGTAATAGTCCTTAGTACTTTAAAATTTACAAAACACTTTAATATCTCTTATCTCATATTATTCTCTTAACACTTTTCTCAACCCTATGATACAAAGCAAGTGTCTAGTCTATTACAGGGAAAGCATCTTTCTCAATAGCCTACTAGGCAAAGAGCAGTTTGAAAATTAAGGACCACATATGAACAATATTGATTTAGGATGGAAAATACTTTTGGTATATGACTGAGGAAGAAATAAAGATCTATTTGGAATGTAGGACACATGAAGAATTTACAAAAGGGTCTCAAATATCATTGCTTGGCTTCAAATTCTGGCTCAGCCACTCAGTTGTATATCTTCTCAAGGCCTTCATTTCCTCTCCAGTATAATCATAGTATAATTGGATAGATACATAAAGCTCTTAGAACAATGTCTCACATTCAATTTCACATTCCTTTCAGTCCCACAGGGACTTATGTGATTGTGATACTTAGGTGTCTACAATGAAAGCTCTGTCATGATAGTCACAGTCCTTCAAAAATAGTTCTTGATAGTCTTGTCTTCAGCAACTAATCTTTCTCTAAGATTCTTCTTGGAAAGTCTGCTGACTGGAAAGCTATCTCCCCAGATGTATTCAGTCTTAGACTTTAGTTTTCATTCTGTTTTGAAAAATAAGCATTAACTTTTCCATCTTTTCTTTACTCTTGATCTGTTCACGATCCTTAAGGATATATCATTTCATAGAATTCCTTGATGTTTGCACAGTGATGGCTTATCATTCTAATATAATTTTGCTTATATTTGCTTGACTTGAAGGTGACATACAGAAATAAAAGACCACTCAATAAGTTAACACTTCTTTCTTTTGCTCTAAAACCTTGTCTTCTTAAAAACTGTGATACTCTGATTGGCTACAAAATACCACAATATTTTTTCTTTTTAACTTAAAATATTACATTTTTAATATTTACATGCCTATAATAATAATAAACTAATTAAATGTCCCTGTTCTCATACATTCTTGTGAAGAAGCTTTAGCTAAATCCAAAGAGGTATAATATTGTTGATAGTTCTGGAACTTATGGCATCTTCTAGTGCATATTTACATGAGTTTAAGTGAATAGAGACTTTTTCCTTCCTGGCTGGAGACGCAAGAGACTAAGCGCATGGACTCTTTTGCAGGGAGCACATGGCACCTCTTCCTCTTCCAATAACTGACTTTGAGCTCTTATGACAAAAAAGATTATAGCAGTAGCTATGTTCATAAAAGATCATCAGGCTCTGCCACAAGCAGTGCTACTATAGTAATCCAAAAAGTGTGAACAACGACCTTAAGAGAGGAATATTCTAATATATACCTCTGCCACTCAAACATAACCACTGTGTCACAGTCTAGAGTATAGAGCTGGCATCCTGAAGTCACAAGGACAAACCAAAAGAAATACAGGCCCTTATTTCCGAAAGCTCTCCAATACCAAAGATATTAGAGCATGTGATCTTTTTTCTTTTCCTTTTTTTTTGGGGGGGGAGAGTATTAGCAATTATTTACTTTCTTTTTAAACTATGAATTCAATTTCTTTAGTAGATACCAGATTATTGAAGTTATATATTTTATATTGTGTGAACACTGGTCGTTCATAGAAGTCTGTTTATAGAAAGACAATTTGCAATATGTCAAAACTAGAAACAACTCAAATATTCATCAATAGTACAACAGATATATAAATTGTTGCTTATATATGAATCTAATCATATAAAGGGGTACTATATGATAGTAAGAACAGATAAGCTATTGCCATAGGAACAATATGTCTGACTATTTCAAACATAATATTGAACAAAAAAAGGCAGAAACAGAATAGTTTATCTGTATTGTTCTATTTATGTTAAGTTTAGAACGTAAAACACTAATTTATGTTGTTAACTGTCAGGAATTTTTTCTGTGGGGAAGGGTAGTGACTGTGAAAGGGTATGAGAAATGCATCTGGGATCTGGTAATATATCTCTTGATAGGCTTACTGATTTGAGATTTGTGCTCAATTTTGGAAAATGCATTAAATTATACACTTATATTTTGGGAATTTTCCTCTATGCAGTTTATATTTTAATAATGTAATTTTTTTTAAGTTGCTATCTATGGCCATGCCACCTTGAATGTGCCAGATCTTGTCTGATCTCAGAGCCAAGCAAAGTTGGGCCTGGTTAGTACTTGGATAGGAGACAACCTAGGAATACCAGGAACTGTAGGCATTAAAAAAAAATTTTTAAGAATAAAAAAATTGGTTAAATGTGTATGTAAGATGCCTCTCAGGTATCCCCAAAAATTTCTGAATATAAGTTGAGAGAAGATTGGGAAAAACTCTAAGAGTCAGTGATAACTATGACCATGAACTCATACACTTTGTATGGGGTGGCATAGGGAAATAGTTTATTTAGGATTTTAAATAATTTAATTTTTAACATTTAATCCATTTACTTCATTATTTATCATATATATATTTCCCTCTGTGTATGTGTAATATTTTTTCTTTTTCCCCACCATATCAAATGTCTAAAAATTTGCAGTCATACCATAACAGCATTTTCTGACCTACCAATCTAAAAATTCTATGAAACTATTTTAAGTAATAATTGAGACAGATTTGGGATAATCATGGTTTTAGAGAACCTAGGAAGACTAATAATAATCGCCACTCCTTTCTTAAGTAACTACATGAACCTGTTCAGAAATACAGTCCAAGTTTATGTAGGACTTTCTCCTTGTCTTTGCAGTTTGTGTTTTACATTATCCAGTGACTTGCCCATCCATAGTTTTGAGTATTTTAGTCACAGCTCTAATTTCCTAATACCAATTCTAATGTCCATTGTTATTTAAGGATCTTCAATCATGTTTTTATAATTGCAACTGCAAACTATTTTATTACTCTGGGATTTAAGTCATTTGGTCAGGAAATTTGAATTCTTCTATAGCTACTAAATAACTTCTTATTTTCTCCTTGATTTTTAAGTTACTAATTATCGTATTTATTCCACTTATTCAATCACAGGAGCCTCTTCCTGGCATGAAATTACAGAAGCAGGTAAAGTTGAACGATGTCACTTTCCCTGGTATTTATTAACATGACACCATCTGTTCTTAAGCAGTAGGCTTTTCTCTTTATGTATTCTTTATCTTATTCTTCTCAGACATTTAAGAGTGTTGTTGTTTTTTAATTACCCTTGGCATTTTTATAAGCCCAAATTCATTTCAGTTTTTTTGTCTTTATGACAGTTTACTACCATTTTATGTTATCCTTTTGTGCATTTTGCAAATGTTGATTTTATTTCTAAGATAGCTATAGGTAATCATAAAACTGTATGAAGGTGATGCTGTTTAAAGAAAGAGTTTTTTCAAGAGCAAGAGGTAAAGTTACAAGACTCGACTTGGCCATTCAGTGACCTTGATTGAATCCCTTAATTTTTATGTAAATCAATTACTTCATTTATAAATATTAAATATATATATGTATGTATATATACATATACATATATATACATGCACACACATACACATACCTCAAGATTGTTTAATGAACAAATTTATATGTAATCAAAATCACTATGCACTATATATGCTAATGCAATATATAACATAATATGCATATATATGTGTGCATATATAGTATATATGAAAAGTTTATATACTTAATAATATAATAGCTTTTAAGTTAAAAATGTCATCTATTTTTTCCTCCTTTACATTTTTATATTGGTAGTCATTTATTTTCCTTTTCAGAGACAATGTTTTCTGAAATATTTTGAAATCTCTTTGACTAGTATCTGTGATTTAGGTCTCCTACACTCAGCCTTTCTTTCCTACACTATTATAAACTCTGAGACAACATGGTCATTCTCTCTCTCTGGGTGCCTGTCACTTCTATTCCACCAAGTAGTTCTTCCTTGTTAGTCAAAATTAATTTCAGAGTGGTAGTTCTCACTGCCTCTTTGGCCTCCTGAGAGCTGATATTGTCAGGGAAGCAGGTCCAGAATTTATCAGATTTTTCTTTTAGCAGAGGTTACCAACAGTCATCTGGACAAATGAGTCTCCTACTGTCACTCACTACTATCGGCAGGATATAGGCACAGGATATATCTGTCCTCCACCATGAATACATCTTCCAGAGCTGATGAGCCAGTATCTTAGTGGACTAGTGTGTACTTCCAACAGCATAGTTATTTATATTCTTTCTTCATTCTATCCAATCCTCTCCTCTAAGTAAAAGCATGGGTTGTTCAATTTTAATTTACATAGTCATTTTAATTATTCACCTCTATTTCTGTTAAGTTGGTTTTTTATTAATATTTTAGGCCTACCCATAAGTACTGCCTAACTTAAAGTTGAGGAGAAAGAATTTTCTTCCTTTTGTTAAGATATTTACTAGTACGAATTATTATTTCCAATTACTTTATTTATTCACATTCTGTCCACATGTATGGAAAACAGTTGCATCTAAATGCTCTCCTCTACTGTTTTCAGTACTACTGATCATCTATGATACTACTCTTCCTCCCTGGTTATTGCTGCTCCCCTATATTGTGCCCATTTACGACTCTAGCTCTATACTTTCTTTTCCTCTTAAAATTTAAACAGCAGTTACTGATTTTTTCTTAAAAAAAAGTTTGTTTTATGCCAAACTTATTCTTTTTAGTCTTTATAAATTACCCTCCACTCCTTGCCATATATCTATTTTTCTGATTTCATAAATGATGCCCAGAAATATTTTTATGTAGCCAAATGCATGTTTGCCTCAAGTTTTTTCACTTTTTAAACAGTGACCACCAAATGAGAGAAAGACGAAAATATCTACCTGTGCTCCCATTTCTTATATATAATTCTAAAGTTTCTTGAATAGCATTTCAGAGTACAATCAGTGGATCACTAATTTTATGAGAAATTTTACTCAAAAGAATTCTGTGGTTACAGGAGCCTGAAAAAGGCTAAATAGCATATTCTTGTTTTATGATTTTGTATGCTCAAAATAAAAATTCAGAGATATCCTTCAGTCAATACAAAGCAACAAATCAATATAACTTTATACCCAGCATTTCCAAATTATTTGGAAATCTCATTATCATGGAATATCTAGTAACAGCCCAGACTCATATTTATTTATTATAATATTACATAAAATTTATTGAATGCTTACTATAGGTCAGAAATTATGCTAATTATATATATATATATATTGAGTACTTAATATTTCCTAGTACTCTTCTTGTCACTAAGAATTCTTAGTGAAAACAATCAAGAAAATGATTTGCCATCATTTTAGTAAGAAAAGGAAACAATAAGTTAAATACACAGTATACTAGTAATAAAGACAAAAAATTAAGCAAGAGTAGGATACAGATCATTTAATGATGGATGGAACAGGCTTTAAATTTTAGATAGGTAAACAGAGAAAAACTCACCTAAAAGTTAACTACTGAGAAATACTTAAGGGTAGCGAGAGAGTAAGCCTTGCAGATATAAATGGGATAAAAAATTCTAGGTGGGGAGACTTACATATTAAAGACCCTGAGGCAAGAATATGCACAGTTTATTAAATGAGCAGCAAAGGCCAGTGAGGTTGAGAAAAAAGAACAGAGGAGAGAATACCAGGAAACAAAGTCAGGGAAGTAACAGAACCTTGCCCTTTATTGATTTAAAAATGGCAAGCCACCAGAAGTTGTTGAACAAAGTGACATAATTTGACACCATTTAACAGAATGACTTTGCTGTTGTGTTGAGGTCAGGCAAGAATAGAAGCAGGAAAATTACAGAAATATTGGGAAAAGATGATAATAGTTAGCACCAGAACCACAGCAGTTGTCAAATTCTAGTTATGTTTCCTAGTATGTTTAATAGCTTCACTGCTATTTTCCTTGTGTTGTGTTAGTTGTTGCTCTTACCGTTGTTCTGTGCTCTTCCCTGAACAACTAAAAGAGAGCAGTTGCCATTAACTGACATGAACGACTACAAGAGAAGCTGGTATCCCTAGGGCGAGGGGAGAGGATGTCAGGAACACAATTTTTATACACGTTGTTTGGTGTCTGAACATATGAACCTACATTATCTTATTCACTCCCATTTAATAACTCAACAAGTTGAGTACCAGTATTATATCCATTTTACATTTGAAAAATCTAAGACCTACATATCAAGAAATCGATATGAGATCACCCAACTGACTAAACAAGTACTGACCTGGGATTTGAACTCAGAGACACTTTATTTCTCATGTCATGTTAACAGCTGACAAAATTACCTGCCCCAAATAATAACTGTTTATTACCACTAAACTTGGAGATTTTAAGGTTTCTGGCAATTAAAACAGCTGAAATATATCGCCATTGGTGGGCTTGATGGTGCATTCACCTCTCACTTACCCATGTCAAAAAAATTTCTAAATTTCAGAAGAAAATGACCATGTCCACTGCACATAAATTTCTTCTGAGCCCTTAACAATGTCCATGACATTCTTTAGCATGTTTATATTCTATCATTCTTTAGAGCATAAGACACCACATTCTCTTCAGATCCAGGTCTGTATTATACTTCTTGTGACTATGAATTTATACTAATCATTCTCCTTCCCATGATGATTTCTCATTCTTCTTGATCTTGTCTTTGACTCTCCTTTACTTTCTCAAAACCTTCCTATTTTGAGAATTTTTACTTGCATCTTCCTTCATGTTTTGGAAAACATCCTGCTCCTCAATAAGCCATAATATCAAGGAAAAATAGCTTTTCTCAAATTCCTTTATTTGAGGAAAGATATTGGTTAGCAGTTACAAAGTACATCTTATTCCCAAACCTTGTAGATTTCAAGTGTAACCATGAAATTTTTTTCCCCCAGAACTTTCTCTTTCCTGTGCTTAGTAAATAGCTGGTAGAGAGAGGTGGAACACGGTAAAGAGATGGATGTTAAATGTGGACAGAGCCATTTTCATTAGTAAAGTCTTGGGTTCTCTACTGCTAGGTTTGATCCTGATTTAATGGACCAGAATGGGAAACACAACAAGCTCATGAACCATTAGGAACTAATGGCTATTCTTTCCTCTTTGCCCCCATATCATTGTGTCTCAGAGCTCAGACAAGGTATAGGTGAGAGCACTTCTGAGGCTACAGAGCAAGCAGTTCACTTAGCTCTCGATCCTTAGAATGCCTTAGTCAGCTTGCTGCAGATTCCACCAGTGAGCTTTGACTTCTCAGCAATCTCTCTCTGGAGAGGCTTCCCAGAAATCCATCCGTTCAGCTCACCCCTGAATGCACTTTGAGCAACTGGCTGCCTCTCCCGTAAGCACATTATTAATGGTCTCTTTTCAAAAGCAGAGATAGTGCCCTGGAAAATACGATATTGATTTTTCCCCCTTCTTTCTCACTGTTTCAATCACTGCTCGTTTGAATGGCTTTCATTTTTAGCAACAACAAGAGAATCTTCGAAGAAAAGTGGTTTATAGGATCAGCCTGAAATAAAATCACCGCTCAATTTAAGCTCTGAAAAATACTATTGATATTTTAATAGAAGTTTGGAGAACCTATTGTGAGCTCAATAATGGCTACAAGGAGTTTATACACAGAAATAATACTTAGAGATCATTTTATTTCTTAGGCAGTATGTGTTAACAGCAAATAATGGTTTATACCTTCACTTACTTCCATATTGTATACATCGAGTCTCAAGAGTGTGAAAACATTCAGATCACTTCAGAAGGGGTGGAAGCCATTCTACAACTCAAAGGATTTGTCTCTAATTGGTCCTCATAGAAAAAAGCTGAGGTGGTTTTCTCTTAAGCTCCCCATTTGCCTGTATTTGCATCAGGAAATCCAAACTCTCTTAGAGCTGAAAGACCTAAGGATAATGTAGTTAAATAGATTTGTTACACAGTTAAGATAAGCAAAGCCAAGGTGATGGTATAATTTTATGGAAGTGGCACAGTCTCCAATTCCTGTCCAGGACTCCCACTTTGTGGGTACCTGGAATCCTCTCTCTACCTGGTTCGTGCTATAGTGCTAACTTCTCTCCACCATTTCCACCCACAATCTCTAAAATACCTATAGATTTTATCAGTTCTGAATCTTCCTACGCTGTAGAAACATATTCATTTATAAAGTGGATTAGTGATATTACCATAATATTTGTCTTATTACTTAGCAAAAGGATAGTGTTACCTTTAAAAGTCATGTCAAGAACAACCTCTCCCAGAAAAGTCATTGTGTGACTTCAGTTCATATTGATGTTGCTTCTGCCAACCCGTGTAAATCACTGAAAATGTGCTTTACTTGTTCTTGTTCTATCTGTGTGCCAAGACTTTTAGTGAGGTATTTGAAATCAACATTGTTTAATGGAACTGCTATTTACTATGTGGTGAATAAATGTGTAAGGTACCATGTTAAGAGGGGTACAAATAAGAATACAGTATAACCTTTTCCTTGAATTATTTATGTTTAACTTCAAATGCATGTTTTAAATAAATAAAAAGAATTTTCCAGGAACATCTTCATGTCAAGGATAGTAGAAAGGAACTTAAGAAAGAAGGAAAGGCAAGAGCAGAAGAGTTCAGGGATTGTCAATGTAGTGGAATTAAATATGAAAATGTAGAGAATTAGTTTCAAAACTAAAGGAGAGGAAGATAAGTTTTTCCTTGACTTGGAGAATCAAAGCTATGTTTTAAGTACAGATGGAAAAAAGAACCCTCATTAGGATGGAGAGAGGGATATTTATTCATCCAATTATGTAATAACTATTAACTGGGAACATATATAGAAGGCTCTATTCTAGACTCTAGGAATAACTTTGAAATGGTGAGATTGGGAAGCTATTCCATTGAAACCCAGACTAGCAGGGATGCTGTGAAAATAAAAAGCAAGAGTTAGATTTAGAAATGTTCAGAAATTGTGAAAGGTTGAACATAAAAGGCAACATAAATGACTGAGTGGGGTGCCATTAATAGGGGAAGGGAAAATGAGAAGAGGTAATTGGAATTGTGTGTGGGTAGAGGAAGAGCACTGTGTGGATTAGATTTTGTCTACAGTTCTATGCATGGGATGTTTGGTGGGAAAAAAATTCTCCTTGGGCTTTTATCCCTTACTATCTCCCCTTTTGCTTTTCTTGCATGAAGCTGTTTGATTAGCTAGGTCTGCAGTCACGGAGGCTGCGCGACCTGCTTTGTTCTGCTTAGCCTCTTGAAAGATGTTGAGAGCCATTGCCATCAGAAACCAGGTCAGCTCACAAGGGAAAGAAATTGCCTTAGTCTCATTAGAAGAATTCTTGCAAGTTTCACATGGCCAAGCACCTCTCACCAGGAGTCTACATGGTTGTAAGGAAAGTCTAGTAGTTAAGTAACAAGTGGTATAGGACTCGTCTGGCCTTCTCTTCTTTGTGTATATCTTTCTTGGGAACCATGAAGGAAAATAGTTCTGGCAGCTAGCCATTCTCATTCTTTCCCCAGCAGTGGGGAGCCCAACATATTCCAGCTCCTAGAAATAAGATTCTTGCTTTCTGTTTCCATGTGTTTACCCTGACCTGATACAGGACCTAATCATCGCCCTATCAACAAGTCCCCCAAAAAGTTTTTCCACATTCTGACTAGTTCAGTACCTAAATGAGAATAAAAGAGGATAAGGTTCTTATCTCCATGAAAACCATACCCATGGTGAAGATTCATGCAGTGGTTTGGAGAAAATTTGATGGCTACAAAGATCTTTGAATCCATGTACTATGTAGAATGCTACCTTTCCGGCTTTAGGAAGACCAACCCATATTTCAAATGGCCACTCCATTAATGAACTTAGAACAAACTGTAAGAAATATTATGTATTTCTTATCCAAACTATGCTAACCATATAGAAAATAAATTGAAATCATTGAAATCATATTTCATCCCTATTTGAGATTAACTGGGTTTGACATCTTTGATTACAGACAACCTGACGTTAATTTATGAAATAGAGAAGTAGAACTTTTGGTCTTTGGGCCCCAGGACATGAACTCAGTTTTAAATTTGTTTTGTTTTTGTTGTTGCTGTTGATAAACATGAATAATCTAATTCCCTGAATTGTAAATTCTATTGTTCTAAGTATAAAATTATCCTTAAAAAATAGTTACCCATTTTCTACAGAATTTGTTGCAAATATCTTATTTCACCCGAGCATCATAGATTTGTAACATTTGAGCACAATCTACATTTCATTTGTTTGCAGCAGAATTATTTATTGAGGATCTAATTTATTCCAGGCACTTCTCTCAGTAATGTGGATGTCAAAACTATCTTCTTCTTTTACACTTACGCAGAATTACTTTGTCTTCAAACATTTTTTGAGAATTTTTACTATTCAACTAGCTGTGGAGTATATGGCAACTCTTTTTAACATTCTTGCAACTTTTCTGTAAACCTAAAGCTATTCTAAAATATAAAGTTTGTTAAATGTTTTCTTAAAAATGAAAAGAAAGCTTCTACCTCCTTCTCTAAACTTTTCTTAGGGTCCAAGAAGGATACATTGAACTATCACTTTGACCTGGGTGACAGCATTTATTTATATATATCTGCTTTTTCAGTTGGTTCCATTGTTCCAAGAATATTGATTCATCCTTGGTGCTTCCTGGTATCCTTGAAAGGGAGGAGCCAAAGGGATGAATGAAGTCACTATGGACTTTCCTAACAGAGGGCATTGATATAATAAAGAATTTACTAGAATTACTCCAGGTGCGGCCCTCCTATGGTTATACTGGCTTATTGTTCTGCTTAAGTCTTGACTTCACATTGCATTTTTTTTTCTTACTAAAACATTGAATTCACACAGATTTATAATTTTTCCAAGAGTGCATAATTCATATTTTTCTGATAAATAATATTCATGGCATATTGCCAAAGCTAAGTTCTCCAAATACAAACATGAGACTGACATCAGAAATCCCCCTTTTGTTATACTGAGAATTTTTATTTGTGGGTACATAAAAACACGCTCACACAACTCCCTCAGTTATGCACCATGCCCTACACATATACTCATACCTGTACATGACACATACGTAACCAATCCCAAACTGTAATGAAAACTTATAGGAGAAAAACACTTCATTAGACATTTAAACTTGGTTTATTCTACTTTAACTATCCTAGACCAAAGGGTCAAATAACTTGGATTATAAAAAGTCATTTATTATCAAACTGGGGTCATCTTTTTTTAGTTAGAATACTTTTTTATTCTTTCATAGAATCATCTATCAACAACTCAGTTAATAAAAGGTTGTTGTGCATTATCTCCATGCAGAGTATCTCAGTAGTCACAGGAGGGATATGATAATAAAATGAAACTTACTTCCACTTAGAAAATTACAGTTTAGAAAAAAAATTAAAAATTACATAAACATTTAAATTACAGGAGAATAAAACATGCAAAGATGCCAAGGTAGTTCATGTTTACTTGTCAATAGGGAGTAATGACAATGCATCGATGGGTTCTGTGCTTCAGGGATAGCCAATGCTCTGTTTTCCAGATGTAAATACAGGGAAACTTAAAGGTTGCTATGAAGAATAAGTGAATAAACAATATGCATTATTTCATGGAAACTGCTTTAATAATATTTCTAAGTAGCCAACACCTGAAACATGCCACAAATAACAGTATTATAGTAGCAACAGGAGAACATCATACTAAAGAGTTTTCCCAATGAAAATGGATTTATAGATTATTAACCTGTATCTCTTTCCATGCCCTTACACCCCAGCATCAGCCAAATAAAACTAATTTCAGTTAAATATTTAATTGAATGCTCCCTCTGAACAAGGCTGTCTTTATTGGTTGCCCTGGAAATAGATTCTAAGTCTCTGAGATGAAACAGAGGATTATTGGGGTGTACTATTCAGAATAGCATGAATGGGCAGAAAACAGTTGAACCAGGATGAAAGCATAATAGAGGCATTGGTCAACTCCCTGGGTACCCTCATTCTAGGATAGCCATTCAGAAATGTCGGAACAGAGGCATGGGAAATAGAGCTTTTTACCCTTGTATCAATCTGTTATGGATATAGATTTTCACAAGATGAGGGCATAATCTGGGATGATATAGCTTCCTTCCATCAATAATTCCTGGTAAGGATTTCAACCATGGTCAGTCTGCAGCCAACACTCCTACTGTAGGATGTCGCACACAACAAATGTTTTCTTCTAATTGTTTGGAAAATGAAAAGCTATGATAATCAGAGAGTTTCCCACCTTCAAGAAGCTCTTAGTCTGAATTGGGAAGTAAAGGCAACCAGATAGATCACCAAAAGTCTATAAAATAGTGAAAAGTCTATGTGTTATCACCTAAGAGTAAATAAAATACTACAGGTGCACAGAATATGGACCTGAAGACTGACAGCAAAGAACCATCACTACTTCACAAATAACAAGAAATTCACAATAATTACTAAAAGGAGCAGAGTCCTGGGAAATTGAAGTCTAGTCAAATTGTAAGAACAATATACCATCACTAGTTAGCAATGGTTTAGAAAAGCCCAATCTTATGGAAGATGGTTATTATACAGAGTGAGGATGGGTTCTACATAAAACCACTTATGCTTATAACAGACCCTTAATAGGACATAGCCCAACTGGACCCCTTGACAGTCTAAAGCACATATTCAGAGAAGAGAAACAACTAATCAGACATTGCAAACTCTTTCCTGTTCCATTGAAAAGATTAAAACTTTAGAGCCAGCCCAAATTCGGTTCAAATTTATATTCCACATACTAGCTGTGAAGACTTGATGTAGTCTATGAACATCTGTAAACAACAGCTTTCTCTGAAAATTTAGATAAATAATACTTATGTTTCAGGGATGCTATAAGCTTTACATAAAATGAATATGGGTCCCAGAAAATGACAGACTAATTTAACATGAACTCACTTTTACTACAAACATACAGACAGTAAACAAACAATAATTCAGACACATGATTTAGCTTAAAGAAATTGAAATTATAAGGTAACAGGAAGAGAGAAAGCGAAGCAAAAGCAGGACTTAGGATATGAGAACTTGGAAAATAATATTCACAACGAAATAGAAAATGAAGTTTGGGGACAGTAAAGATGTGTCAGAAAGAAACCTGTACAACTGGAGAGCACAGAAGTAGCACCTCTTTGATGAAAGAAAAAAAGACTGGAGAAGCTACTTAGACTAGAAAAACCTTTATCTAAGATAAGAGAAAAGTAAACACATTTCTGTCTAGGTTTCTAGGTAGGAAAAAAAAATTCTCCCACAAACACTCAAGCCTAAATCTCTACCCTTATCATAGAGTTATTCCAACACTAACATATTAAAGTCAAAATTGTCACACACACACACACACACACACACACACACACACCTCGTGGTGAACTCCCTGGAGTTTTTAATAGAGGCTAACCCAAAATCTCTCTATCGCACTATTTCTCTAACCTAGCATAAACTTGATCCAAGATCTAAGACTTATCAATATTGGAATATTAGATAATATATCTATCTCTAAATAAAATACAGGCAAATTTTGTTGGATTATTATGAACAATTTTATAACAATAATTAGCCAATTTAGATGAAATTAATAAATTATTTCAAGTAACTTAAACTGACAGAAAACCTTTAAAAACTCTGAATAGCCCTATATTTACTAATGAAATGTGTGCATTCTCCAATATTAAAACAAAACTCTAGGCCTCAGTGATTTCATTAGCAAACATTTAAAGAAAAAAAATATATAATTTTTATAAGAACATTTTCAGAAAATAGAAAGTCCAGTGTATGAAGTGAATAATGCCTTATCAAAAAACATACTACACGCACATATACAAAGATGACGATACTAAAAGAGAAAATCACAAACTGATACCCTCCTGAGAACATACACAAAATTCTTAGCAAATCAAATTCAATATTAAACCTTAAGTTTAAAATCTGAAAAATCAACCACTGTATGCTATTATATTTTTAGAATAAAAAAATTATATGATAATTTCAGTAGATACAGAAAGTTATTTGACATAATTCAATAAACTCAGTATAATCTCAGATTAATAAAGAATAAAAGACTTAAAGACTGAAAAGTAAAACTTTCTCTATTTGCATCATTGTTAATATAGAGAATCCTAAATAATGTACAAAAGACCTACTAGAAGTAATAAGCAAATTAAGCTGCATCATAGAATACAAGGTCCTCTTACAAATATCAATTGTAGTTTTATATTCTAACACAATACAATTGGAAATTAAAGTATTTCCAATAGCATCATAAAATATATCAGAAATAAACTAAAAAAAAAAAAAACAAGCAATTTCTTATGCAGAAAACTGTAAAACATTAAAAGAGAAAAAATTAAAGTTAAAAAATTAATGAGAAAAAGAAGCCAGTCTAAAATTTAATACTCAGAGGAAACTGCTATGGAAAATAAGAGTAAAACAAATAAAAAGTAAAATAAATAGGTTTCTAGCCAAATGAAACAGTAGACATACTGTCCTTATATTGGCATTATTCAATTAATTAATATTTTCTATAAAAAACTGTAATACTAAAGACTTGGTTGATTTAAAATACACAGAAACAAGACAAAAAATTTATATTTGGATGGAAAACGTTGAAAGCCATTGTATTGTCTAGTAAGAAAGTAAAAGCACTGATCTGACACATTTGTAGAAGCAGAGAATGAGAAGATGGGAGATGAAGAGGGAATGACGGTCACTGGCAGCAGGCAGTTAAATCCCCAGCTCCTGAACAATGCTCAACTATATCCTTTCCCATAATATAGGTCTTTTTAAAAAGCTGTATCAAATGGAGTTCCTATCACTTGAAATAATAGAAAAATCTTTATTATTACAACTTCAGACCTGATCTATTGAAATTAATGAAAACTTAGAGTTACATGAACTACTTAAATGAAGTCTGTCATACCTAATTTGAAAGATGCCTATGGGGATTAGAAACAATACGTGAAAACCATTGTTATTTAGCTGCTATTATTATTATTATTATTATTATCATCATCATCATCATCATTATAACATTTTTGTGCTCAGATAAAAGTCAGATATAATTGTAACTCTCTTTCCCCAAATGGGAGAAAATGAGGCAGAGAATGAGTCCCTGGAAATGATGTAAAGATGTGTTTATTGACTTGTATCTCTGGGAGTTTTATAACCTTGCCCTTTTGGGGGGGGGGGGGTTAGGATAATATTTAATGACAGTTTAGATGGCTTTAGAAGTTGCTTAAACACCACCATGTGGTCTCCCAGGACAAACTTTAAATTTTGACTTTTAACACATGGAATACAATTTATTTCAGAGAGTAAAATTCTCCCTGGCAAAAAAAAAAAATTATGCTCTTGAAAAGGCATAAGATGAACAAGGGGATTTTTGTGCTTCTCAGTACAGAACAAGTGAAAATGGATGTGTGGGCAGATGGAGATCTGTGTTCTGTTTTAGCAATGTACCATTACATGCTTGAATTTTTAAATTTGATTTTACCCCAGGTTGAAGCAATTGCCCCCTACACACACACACCACCTCTATATCAATTATTTGGATGTGTTTAATAAAAACTCAGGCCTTTAAAAGAAATTCAAAGCAAAATTTGAAGTGCTATTTCAGTAAAGGAAATATTCATATCTAATGATGCCAGAAGTGACAATATTTTTAGGAACATAAATAATAGGAAATAAATCTTAAACATTTTAAAAGGCAGAGTGCCAGTCCATCATATTCAACCACTCTAGATGTGCCAATTGAACTGAAAATCAATTCAAAAGGAACTTCTGCAAGAACTATCAGGCTTGAACTACAATTGCATGGTTCTATAGCATATCGTGGTTGCCTAGATATGATCCTGGAAACTATATGATGTCCAAGGTTATAGATCATCTCCACCAATGTCATTGTTCCCCATCCACAAAATCTTTAAGATAGATAAATATTAAATGTCATTTATGCCACCCATGCAGTAATCATTCCTCCAACGTTTCTGAGAAGTGGTCTTCAGCTTTCAGCTTAAATGCCTTTAGCGACAGGCTGCTCATTTATTTGACAGGGCAGATTGTTCCTTGGTTAGACAGCTCTAATTGTTGGAAAGTCCTTTCTCAAATTGCAGTAAAATCAGCCTCCCTGTAATTTTCACCCACTGATCCTTGTCCTGCTTTCCAGAGCAATACAAAATGAATTGACTTGCCCTCTTCAAATGACAGGCCTCTGCCTGGACATGCTGAGTCCTTCAGTTGGCTGTTAAGTGTAGGGGTGGTGTAGCACTGAGGTTCAGTCAGAAAACCTGGGTTCAGTTCTTTGTTCTAAATTTTTACTTCCTAATGCCAAATTTTTTTCTCTCTCTGAGCCTCAGATTCCAAATCTGTGTAATGGAGATAAGGGTGAACAGTCCTACCTTAGAGATATTTCAGGTTTGATTCCAAACCAAAACAATAAAGCAAATATCACAATAAAGCAAATGACATGAGGTTTTTGATGTGCATATAAAACTTACATTTACACTATACTGTAGTCTAATTAGTGTATAATAACATTATGTTTAAAAAAATGTATATACCTTAATTTGAAAATACTTTGTCACTAAAAAATACAAGCTATCACCTGAGCCTTCAGCAACTTGTAATCTATTTGCTGGTGGAGGGTCTTGTGATCTGGGTGGTGGTCGCTACAGGTTGGGGTGGCTGTGACAAATTCTTAAAATAACAGTGAAAGGAGTGAGAACAAAATAAGGGATATTCAAAGAATTAAAAAGAGTAAATGAGCATGAAAAAGGAAAAAGGAAGCAAAGTGAAAAAATATATGTACACCACTTTGCTTGTGAAGGATGACTATCTTAAACTAATTCTCTGTAACTGCCCAAATGGCTAGGAATTTTACAGGCAATGAATGAGTTTACATAGACATTAAAAATTTTTTAAATGGAAATGACAATGGAAATTTTGTGATCCATTTGAAAGAGAAATTCCAAGTATTTTATTTCCTATGAAAAGGAACACTCTCTCTCTCCTGTCTTACAAGTGTCTGTGTGCTGGCTCTGACCTGGCAGTCAGACAGGAAGGTCTAAATATGCAGTGGGACAAAAGAAACAAAAGAAAGAATGAAAGAAATGGAGCAATTACATTTTCATCTCATGTAAAATTTGTAATAATCTCTGTAATCTAAAAGCTTTTAGGTCCAACTTTTGTTTGATGGTTGGATTTGCACTGACATTGTACAGAAATGAAAAGTAATACATTCTCTTTCATAGTAATGGCTGAATGCAGAATAAAACTCTCAGACAATTTCCACACTTCTGGCATTCAGGCCTTGGGTAAATTAGTTGCAACATCTTAGAACATTAGAATGATTACAGCTGACTATACTACAAAGTAATAGTAGCCCGAGGGCTGTAAAACTCCTTAATAATATTTAGTTATGTGCAACTCTGTAGTACCTAGAAATAATTAAGGCAGTTAGCAAGAAAGGACAATAGTTGGATAGCTGTCTCTATTTCAATAAATCAGAGAGTGGGTTTCAACAAATGTCAGTGGTCTTAAGGCTTACTATTGTGGAACTGTCCAGAAAAACTCATAGACGACTTTCTTTAAGTGACATTTTTCATAGAACTTCTGCATGAGCATGTTAAATACAATTTGTATTCAGATCCTAACTAAACAAGCTTTCTAGATCAGGGAAAATAAAAATAACAGCCTATCAACCCCTTGTGAAGGACCTACATTCAATACATGTGTCTTAGTCCATTTTGCATGCTACAAAATACCACAGACTGGAGGATATATAGACAACAGAAATATATTTCAAATGGTTCTGGAGGCTGGAAGTCTAAGATTAAGATGCCAGCTTGATCAGGTAAGGACCCACTTCCTAAAGGAGCAGACTTTTCTTATACCTTTGCACTTGGCAGAAGGAACTAAACCAGGAAGCTCTGTGGGATCTTTTATGAGAGCGCTAATTTCATTCTTAAGGGCTTCATGCTCATGAGATAATTGCCTCTCAGAGGCCCCACCTTCTAACTCCATCACATTAGACATTAAGATTCCAATAACTGAATTTTAGGGGACACAAACATTCAGACAAAAGGGTTTAAGGCCCATCAATATGAGAATATAGTCATCAATGAGATGGACTTAGCCACCATGGCAAGGCACTTGCAAGGTTGCAAGACACCTGGATGTGAAGTCCTATACCTTGATTTATATGTGAATATTGATATACAAATAGAAAGACTGAGAATATGTGGCTCTGTTCTCATGTAATCAAGAAAAATTGGGAAAACCTGGACGATAATGTCATTCGAAATTTAAAGGGAGTAGAGACTCAATTTTCTCCTGTATTCAAAATCTACAAGGCTAAGTGAGGTGCTTTATAGTTACTTCATTTTCTTTCTTAGAAACTAAAACCTCTATATAATTTTAGAAATCAATTGTAGAAATTTAGAAATTTCTACAAGATTACCTTCTCAAATTTATTCTCTGTAATATGTAAGACGATTTAACCAATTTAAAAAACTATCAGGCCCATTTTTTTTTTTATTTTATTAGAGGGTTTTTAAAGAGCAAAATGGCAGAACGGACTGTGAACTATGTCAAGGGCTGGTCCAGATTTAAAAATGATGTTTTGAACTTCATTTAGGTTATTTGTAGTTGGTTTCAGTATACTTCAATTAACAAGTAATACAGATGATACCCTGAAGACCCAGAAGTTATTACTATGCAAGTGGATGTCTCCCTAGTGCTACCTTTTCTCTCACAGATGTAAGCCCAATATTTCAGGACCTCTTTAACCTGAATCAAGAAAGAAATGCCCAGGTCAAAGCAAATATAGTAGACTAATTTCCATTTGTATGGTTTTAGGATGAAGGAAAGGGGCAGTGAATAAGCAGCCCAGTCCAGATTATCTAGACCCAACATCCAAGTTCTAGATTCATAATTTTTGTTAGTTTACATAAATTAGTTTTATTTCTTGCTTCAAAATCAGCAATCACAGTTTAGTGCAACTGATTTGGCCATAGCGTACCACAGGCACCCTTCTGTTGGAGTCCTAAGTGGGGAATCATCTCTTATTCTTAATTGTTTCTAACAATTCCCAGTGGCAGAACCTCTTGGTGATGGCATGGTAATAGCATTTTTATATTGTGTATTCTAAAATATCAAAATGTCAATAACAATATGTACACAACAGGTGGCATATTAATGTCAATGTAACTCTCCCACTGCCAAAAACAATAAAAACTAACAAATCATCCAGAAATATTCTGTTTGTTTTAATCCCCACAGATGAATCTATATTTGCTCAGCCAGCGCTTTGGTTGAAAGCGGTTTCTGAAACAAGTGTTGTTGATCTTTCAACTCGTAAGGCTACTAGAGAATATAAATGCATTTCACTGTTTGCCCTTTATTCATAATTGGCCTGCCCATTTTAAGAAATTTTTAAAGAATGCATAGTTCACTGAACTCATAGCTAAAAACACATTCTTAAGGATTATAAGCCACCTGTGGGAATTATTGTCAAAAATCTCAGGTTGGAAATTGCAGCTGATCAACATTACCACCCAGAATGGCTGTGTTTGGCCCGGATGACTGCACAATTCCTCCATCTCAGCCTGACAATATTGTATGCTCTAGAAAAAAAGAAGAAGCCAAAGGCTTTCACCACCTTTGCAGCACTTTTGATATCTCCTGTCTCTGTTACCTATTTTGCGTTTTCTGGGTCCTCTGAAATCCCTCCTCTTTCTCTCCCCACATCTCGCAACTTCTGATTTCTTATTATTGTGATGACAGCTCACATTTGTGTAATGCTATCTCTTTATGAAACAGAAAATAGAGAAATTATTTTGAAATTGCTGGTAATTCTGGGAGTGTGGTCCATTTCATATGGAGGACAAATAAAGCAAAAAAAGTTGAAATGACTTACGTTGGTGCCATAAAGAAGCACCAGCTTCGCTAATCCCAAAAGGTCTTTGAAGAAGAGGAGACAAACAAAAAAATGAGGTTCCAGTATTACCTCATTATCTACGTAATCTCTCTGAGGTTTATTTCCGTTAAGTAAAATAAGACTGATTCTTGTGTACCTACCTCATGAACACATAGTTAAATATAGTAAGTAGAAAAACAGGTTTGGAAATTTTGAGTGATATAAGTACTCCTTGCAAATATCACACCAAAGACTTTTTAAATGATTTTAGAAGTTGTGCCCATGTTTAGTGTAAAATCTTACAGCAGACATGTACTGAAGATCAAGGGAAGAAAAGAGTTGATTTTCTCTTTCTCATGTATCCATTTTGTTAAATAATTAATTGAAACCATACATATTTCTTAATGCACCAAACTAATTACCCTTTCAAAATAAATGGCTTAAAAAAAAAGCAGCATTATTATCTTGATCTTGAAACCAGTTACTTCTAACAATTTCCCCTTATGATGTTTTCCTTTTCCTTGGAAATTTACAAATATACAACACACAATAGATTTTCCGTTCAGTGGCTTTTTCTGAAAACCTGCTTAAGATTTTTAGCATTTTACACATTTTATTTCTAAGATATCCTGTTACTATATGTTATCAAAAAGTCTACTAAATAAAAACCAAACCAAGCCAAAACAACAAACTCAAAGAAAAAACACAGACTCAAAGATCTCTACACCTTGATTAGAATAAACAAAGAAATACATTGTAGTGTATTTTGTCTGCTCTGGCTAGAAAGGGCCTAGAAGAGGAGCCAAACAGTTTTTCCTTTTCCAAGAGTCTAGAGAAAGGAAATGATTCAGAATGTGTAAATGGCAAAATGATCTTTTAATTTGTCCCATATAAGTACTTCTGGGTCTCTTAAGAAATGTTTTATTTCTTTACATTGTTTAATATTTTTTTCTTCCTAGTCCCACCCACAAAATGAAGCATATCTTGTCTGCATCAAATATTTTTGAGAATATAACAAATGTCTCTCGATCACCTAGATGTTGGCAACTATACAAAGCTTGAAACACCATTTGAAACAGAAAATGTAGATAAGGAAACACAAGGATAACCAAGTAATTTCCTTGTTATAATGTTATTGGCTATTTTATAATAGTCATCAAATTTTTCTAATTCTTCTTTCAATAACTTATAAGGAAAAAGTAATGCCTGTAACAAGCAACAAACTGGCTCTTGTTCCCAAATATTATCAATGGCTGCCATTCCAGAAAATACATAAATATGTTATTATAATTTTGACTCTGTAAATATCTCTAAGGCAATAGTTACTATGTAAAAAAATTTTCGTTAATATCAGTGTATTTATTTATTTTTTAAATCTATTTTTCAATTACAGCTGACATACAATATTATATTAGTTTCAGGTGTACAACATAGTGAGTGATTAGACATTTACATAAACAATTGGTATATTGCATTTAATAAAAGCTTCACAATTCCTCGGTGCAGAAGAAAGGCACATTATAAAAACTGCTGCCCCAAATGAAAACAAAATAATACAAAGCTAAGTAAATGTATTTATTAACAGAAATAAAAATGCTTCTAGGTTAATTGAAATAAGTATAGGTATATCTGTCCACAGTCCAAATGAAATCAAGATCTAATAAAATATTTCAGAAAATGGTACTTGTTGCAGTGAAGCTCAAGGGCAAGAAAACTCATCAGCTACATGAAAGAAAGATCTGACATACTTAGGCCAGAAACAAAGCATGTTAGCCTGATACCCACCTTCAATATGGTAAAAGAATTTTTTTTCATATGTTTGTTTTTTAAACCTTTGCTTAATAATCACTGGAGGCCATTTGATACAGGTTGGAGAAATGCTGACATGGCCTAACTCTATGGAGAATGGACCCAGAAAAAAAAGAGAAATGCCTACATTATCTGCAGAAAGAGAAAAACATTTTCAGGTTACTCAAAGACCCATTGTTGGCCTATAGACAACACTCAGAAATTTCAGGTATCACCCTCTCAAGAGTTAGAAAACACTCGGTTGAGTGGATGGTTATTTATCTGTCCAGTAATGAATCAGATTTTTTAAAAGATCTCAGTGGCATGATGGCAAATTGGTAAAGAAAAAGAGAGAAAGAATCAATTCTTAACCTCAGTGAAAGCAAAGGAATCTCAACAACAAAAAAATTCTGTCCCACAGAATTTAATTTCTACATTAAAATACAAAAGCCTCATATATTTGACATTTTAGTATTGAGGTAAATAACAGAATATACTTTACAAGTGGGAAAATATTTTGTAATTTATTTTTAAGGGAAATATGGTGGGGCTAAGCATGTTATTAACCACAGATTTTCAAAAGACAGCTCACGCCTTTTATCTTAGTTTTTAAGACTTTTTTTTATTATATATTATGGCTTCAGATTTTTAAAAAAGACTTCCTGTGCTTTAACCTTCTGCATGAGAAAGTCTAGTTTGAAGAAGTTCAGACTCCCGTCTTTTTGAGGAGTATGTTTAGTGAGTAGCAGTTGTCCACCATTTGATAGATGAACTATGTGTAGATATTTTTCTTTTCTAATAATTTTAACATGTGTGTGTGGGTATCATAAAATATAGTTGAAGAATTCAACTCAAGAAAAATATTTAGAATAAAAATTACAAAAAAATTACAAAGAAATCTCCTACGGACCTAATATGATATGTGTTGAGTCTTACTAACATTGATAGAAATTCGAGGAAATATTTTCTGCTTCTTTTCCTAAAATACTTGAATATTTCAGGTCTATAAAAGACCTTAAAAAGCACCTAATCAAATTGTTACAGATAACAAGCTTGAAAGTCGAGATGCAGTGACTTCTCTGAGATCACATGGCTACCAACTGGGCGTAATCTAGATCTGATTTCCTGGCCAAAGCTTTACCACCAAACCACATCATCACTACTACTCCCCTGTAACCATTTTTTTTTAATTTTAGCATAATAAGTGTGTGTATATGTATGTTATGAGAAAATGTATATACTGTTTACAGGTTCTAAGTGGATGTTGCAGATTTTATAGCCCATTACTTAATTCCTCCTGCATGTGGGTCACAGGTAGTGGGTGATCAATAAGTAAGTACTGAGATTTAAGTTTAAGAACAAAGCAGGAAACTGTCCGGATACAGAAATTGTCAAGAAAATGGTCAAGATCCACAGATGGTAAAGAGCTCGAGTCCAGTAAAGACAGTGAGGAAGGGCAGAAGAACAGATACTGAGGCAGAGTACACATTACAGATATATACTACTTTATTTTTTCAAAATGTCCCACACTCACTTCTATCAGAGTTTTTTACTTTTCAGAGAATCCATGCATGGGTTCTTTGAAAGGTAAATAGGCAGTTATTATCATCTTCATTTTAGAGGTGAAAGAAAACGATAGCCCCAACTTGTCTAGTTTTATCTGTGGTCACACAGTCATCATGTTCTGGCAATTTAAGTGTTATGACTCCTGGCTCAGGGTGCTTTCCAGCCCAGAAACTTATCTTCCTCATTTAGTAAAACCAAGCTAGAAAGTACTGAAATGAATATGCCATAATCCTTCAAGAAATCAATCATGAAAGCCCATAAACTTAAAAAATGCCTTTCTTCCATCAAACTGATCTGAGAGAAAAATATTTCTTAAAAAAAAAAAAAAAAGGACAAAGAAAAGAAAGAAAGAAAAGAAACCTTTAGAACCACCAGTTCTCATGAAAATCCACAGTAGGAATGTGAATTTTCTGTACTCTTCCCTTTCCTTCTAGGGCAGGAAAACTGCAAGATAAGCCTAGAATATCTTGTCTGTGAAGGCAAAGAGCCATATGTCCATTGGGCAAAAAGATCCCAAAATTGCATGAATTCATGATTAGATGTCAGTGTTGGGGTTTGCTCAGGACCAAATCATGGTTTTGAAAATTTAAAAAAACATAGGAAAATATCATGCATTTAGCTTGTGTCAACTATATTTCACCATAATCAGAGAGGTAATAGGGAAAGGGTTTTTTTTGGAATAGAAATATAGCTTATAAATAAATGAGGATTGATAAATCATTTTGTTATCCCCAATGAAACAATGGATCCAAATTATTTAACCAACGGTAGGATAATCAGACATTTTGTTTCTCTTGATGTAATGCAATAGGAAGTACAATGTATCACCTATGTCTTGTTCCTGGTAAGAAAACCAATCATTTGATTGATCAATAACCTTTAATTTGATCAAGACTTTAGAGTCAACTGCTAATTTTCAGGAAAAAGAGAGACTCAAAAAACAAGTTGAGTGAAACCATAAGGACAGAGTTAGTCAAATTATAAAATGAGAAATTCTACAGGGCAAATGACCCAGATTTAAAAAAATAATTAAAAAATAGATAGATAGATAGATAGATAGATAGATAATTAAAATGAAATAAAGAAATGAGTCTGTTTTAGCTTTTTGCAGGGTAAAAAAGACTTTATCAGGATATCAACTACAATGCAAAATTTATTTGACCATGATGCAAACAAAAAAACATTTTAATGAGAATGGAAAAAAATTAATATAGACTTTTATTAGGTTATTTTAAGGTATTTTTTAATTGTTTATATTTTATTGGTTATGATAAGATACTGAAGTGGTTTTCTTATTTGTTTGTTTGTTTTTTTGCCTTTTAGTTAGCTGTCAGAAATATACTGATGTGTTTGGGCAGAGGATATTCATTCAGAAGATCTTAACATTGTACCTGCGCCCCTCCCACAGAGCCCTCTCCTTCGACTGCAGCCACCACCACCCCTTTAGGACTAAGTGAACTTTAGCGTCTTCAGTTTTTTCTCTTGTAACCACATGTTGCTTAATATCTTAACCATAAGACTCAATAAGTTTGCATCATGTTCTCAAATCGAAACCTGTGCCCTGTTATCAAAAATCTTAAAGAAATTATAGATGACACCTTAATATAACGTCTTTGTTCTTCCTCATGGAAAAAAAGTAGAGAAAGATCATGAGGTGATAATTTACAGGTTTGCTTTGCACAAAGAATGAGACCAAAGACCCCCACCCTCTTCCTTCCCCCTCCCCCAGATGCATAAGATCATCTGATGGTATTTCCAAGTCTGCACGTTTTGAGATCTTGTCAAAGAAGTTTAAAACAGAAATTTATCCTAATTCTCCCTATCATTTTCCTTTTATTGATTAAAAATTCTTCATTTAGCCCAACAAGCAAGATGAGTTTGAGGCATTTCTAAGTCTCCTATCTTCTCAGCACCTTCTTGATAAATAAACCTTTCTTTGCTCCAAACTCTTTTGTTTCAGATTTTGGCTTTGTAAAGCATTGAATATACGAACCAGAGTTCGGTAACAATATCAAAATTCATTTAATAATCTTCTTTTGTCTTCTTAGAAGATAAGCTCAGATATAACAACTGGATGAAAAGGTATGAAAAACACATTTACATTTTTATTATATTACATGCGTATGACTCACAGCCTGAACTATTGCCGCTATGCAGGACTGTTTCACAAATGGTTATGCGACTGGACAAAAAATAAATCAAGCTTTAGTGTTTGGAAGTGGTTTAGGGAGAATATCATATATTCTCATGAAAGCTATATTAAACATAATGGTAAAAATCCTAGACCACAGTCTAAAACACTTATTATTCAAGCAACTGAAATAAAACAATCTCTTACTTCTCCCCAAATCAAAGGGTGGCACATATGCGTAAACCCTTAGAGACCTCATAACACTCCATTGAGACAGGATCAGACAAAAGAGTTTTACCACAATAGGGTTCAAAGTACATGCTCATCCCCATAGGACAATGATCTCCTTTTTATAATGAGGAGCGAGGTATCTAGATGTTTGTGGGTACCTGGTCATTCAATTTATCATACCACTATATTTAATTGCTAACATGTTCTTTAAAATTTTTCCATTTGTGCTTACTTATGAGATTATAATAAAATGACTAGTTTTAGATTTTATTGTTTTACTATTTTTTTTATTTGCCTAGTATATGAGCTTTAATTCTTTTATTTCTTTTTTATGTTTCATTGTATTGTTTCATTGCTTAGTGTATTTTTATAAGCAATATAGAGCTGCTTTTATTTTTATCTTTAGACAAACGAGTAATCTATGATATTTTATATTAATGCCTTTGCATTTACTTCATTGCTGTATTAAATGTATTTCTATCTTATTTTATATTTTGATTTATTATATCCTTCCTCTTTGCTCTTTTTCATTTTTTTACTTTATTTTTAATTGATTAAGATTTTTTTCATTCCATATTTTTCTACTGTTTCAGAAACTAAAAATGGTGATCCTATTTTTTAGTAGTCTCCCCTTGTCTTATTTAATTTTTAAAAGGTAATATAACATAAAGAAAGGTAAATATATAATTAAAACATTTTAAAATTGTATTTAAATATAAATGTAGATAATTTCATTTTATATTAATATATCTTCATCTGCTTCTGTTTTTTAACTTGCATAATATAACTTTTTCAATTTTTCAACACTCAGATTTTTTGAATGTATGTTTTAGAGATGACTCAAAATCAGCAAGCATTTGGATTTTCATTTTCAACTGGAACATTTAATATATTTTTAATGAATATAACTCATAAAACATTTGGAGTTAATTTAAGTGTCATCTGTGTTTTCTATTTATCATATTTTGCTTTTGTTTCTTTTCTTTTATTCACTACCTTCTTTTGGATGATTTTCCTCATAGTGCTATTTTACCTTAAAATAGTTTGAAAGTTACAGTATATGTATTTTACAAAAACTTAATCAATGTCTTTATCCTCTTCTCAGGATATATAAGAATCTTAGATCATGTTCAGTCCTTTTACCCCCTTATATTGTTTACCTCTATTTTAATCTTATCCTGGTTTTAACTCAACAAAAAATTATTATTTTATATAGTTAATTTTTGTTTACATTAACCTTAATATTTGTCCTTTTCTGTGTTCTTTATAGTTTCTTGCATCTCATACAACATCTAGCTAACTCTGTCTTTCTCTGAAAATATTCATTTTACCCTCAATTTTGAAATATATACTTTCTTAGAATAGAATTTTAGGTTATCAGGTACTTTCAGTAAAGCAAAAATATGATTCAATTATCTTATAGTTTCTACTGATCGTCTTGAGAGATAAGCAGTTAGTCTCAGTGATATAGCTTTAAGGTTTCTCTTTCTTTTTTCTTTATCTAACAACTTTTAAGATCTTCTATTTATCTTTGAGGTTCTTGAAATTAATAATGAATCTTCTCTTTCTCATCCTAAGATATACTGGGATTTTCTAATGTCTAGATTGGTATATTTTATCAGTCTTAGAAAAATTCTCAACTATTATCCCTTCATAAATTACCTCCACTCCATTCTGTCTTTTGGGTATTTTTCGGAACTCTTATGCTCCATACATTAAATCTTCTAACTGGCCTCATGTCTCCTAACCTTTTTTGCAAAAACAAATCTGATTTTTCTGATAAAATTTTCCTCATCACTTTATATTTTTCTGAAATTTATATGTGTATGTATGCATGTGTATGCATCCACATGGATGTGCACACACACAAGTGTTTATAGGTAAAAGTGCAAAACAAAATTTAGTACATTGAGATACTTTGAGAAATGTCATAGTTGACTTCATTGCTTGGGTAGGACAGGAGCCTTCTGGTCTTCTTATGGCTACAGATTAATGACCTGTTAGTAGTGGTTCATTTCCTCACATCTCTGAGTGTTCAGCCAGTGTCTGCTGCTGATAGATACAGTATCTGAATTCAGCTATCTGTGCTACATATGGCCTCTAAGTCCCACTTTCTTTGCATGTCTTAGATTTTATGTCAGTAAATATTTTATGCTTCTCTATGTCTTATTTAACCTACTAGATCATAAACTTTTTATAGATATAGAATTTATTTCAGTATTACACATAAAAGTTAGAATAATTAAAAGTGCTTGGTAAATATTTGCCAAATGAACATCGGAAATTGTTACCAACCTTCAATCTTCAATCTCTAAATTATATACTAATATCACAGGCCATAATTAATCAGTGATGGAATAGGAGAAATATTAAAAACTATGTAACATGTCCTGTAGGCTACCACTGCCATGTCCTCTTTTTACACATTATCATGTTTTATCCTTGCAAAAATCCAGTGATGCATATATTATTTCTATTTTTAGGAAAAAAAAACTGATTCCTTACTCTAAATATGTGAGATCAAAACAGTTTGACAAAATGATCAGTTAATTCATATTTACAATGTCATGGAAAACAGATAACTAGTAGAAATTATAAAATATGTGCTCCTGTGTATGGAACCTGAAGTCACATGTTTTCATATTAACATGTCCTCTTAGCGTGAGTTTTGAGGATTATATAAAATGCTTATGTAGAGAATTTACATAGTAACTGGCACATTATAAGCAATCAAACTTGCTACCCATACACATTTTAATAATTCTTCATTTCCTACCTGTTTAGTTTTTACTATTTGAATTTAAGCCAAATACATCCTAGGCTCCTATCTTTTCCTATACACATTTTGCCACTAAAATGGCTGAATCTTGGGTAGCATCAAAGCCTGGAATATAGTCACAAACCTCCTAACTGGCAGTTCCTGATTCTGTGGATAAATAGTATATCAGGCAAATTGGTGAGGAGGGAAGCCAAACTTGAGTGAAATGATGAAAGACCTAGGGAAGAAAAGCTAATTTATAGCTAATTTCAAAAATATTGGCTAGAGATTTGTTCAGCTTCATGGGGACATGGGGACAATAGAGGTATTCAGGCATCACCAACTCATTCTTCAGGGAAGATTAGAGAATCCTGGAAGCTTCTTTTTTTCTTTTTTATTCCCCCTTATATTGCCAGAGGAATAGAAACTAACTAAATGCGCCAATAGATATTTGTATTCCTGAAGTTTATTTCACAAATGGAAATGGCACAGAATCATGGCAAAAACAAAATAATTAAGAACAAAGAATGAAACAAAAACAAAGTTGTGGATGGGTCCATTTCTATCAGATAGCAGTGCTAAGATGGGCAAGAGAACATTGAGTTCCCCATTGAACTTCCCACCACTCAACAGTGTTATCTAAGGAAATCTGAAAACAGTTAACATAAAGAACAGTTATAGAAGAAAAAAAAAATAAAAAAGGATATAGACTCACTGAAACATGAGTGCTGTATGGGAATTTTCAATCTACTGAGAGCCTCTTTTACTCCATCTTTCCATCTCCTACCACTCACCATACTACCTGCTTACACACTCATCTACTTTTCTTAAGGACCCTAAAAACACTGGTGAGTGTTCAAGGTCAGAATTGAATGTAGAGTAGAAAATATACTTAGCATTTTCTTTCCTGGGTCAAGCTTCTCTCATATTTCAGAGACAACCAGTCTGCTCTTTTCATGCCCAAATATTTCCTACTTGAATCTTTCACTCCATTTTAGACATTTCCCTATGTCTAAAAATATAGCTATTAAAAGCTAACACATTCTGCGGATTTCTACCCAGAAACTCTCCACAGAGCACTGGAAGGAACTTGAACGTATTTCTAGCTGTGGGTAAAGAGCCAGCAGAGCACTGGAGAGACAGTTTTGATGACATTGTTTTTCATTTCACAGAGGACGACTCATGTTTCTCTCCTTAAATATACACTGCAAGCCACAAGAGATGGCAGCTGTCTAATTAAACCTGATAAAGCCTCCTTAAAAATGAAACTTGGGGAAATACATCATGTCAATTGTAGAGCTGCCCAATTTTCCCTAGAACCCAGAGGGAGCTATGTACTATTCGAGAGGGAAAGAGCGTGAGACCACAGGGAGACACAGCAAAATTACCGCCACCATTAAATTGTTGGTGTGAACTAACAGAACATATATGATTCATATTTAATGCAAACAAGATAACTCTACTTTATAAAACATGAAAAAGAATAACCTCATTTACCATTATAAAAAGCTACTGATGAAGGCTTTGATGATATATCAAGTCCCTTCTTATATTGTAAAGATTTAATGGGAACAGTTTATTTTCTCCAACAGGCTTCTGCTGACATAAGAACCTGGAAAATTGAAACAGGGATATAACTGTTTTTTCTGAATTTTGGGACAGCTCAAACTGCCTCCTCCTCTTCTCTCTTCAATTCCATAGAGAGGTAATGTTCATCTAAGTTTTAATAAAGAACGAAACAAACATCTGTGGATATACACTGTTTTCAATTCAAGTACTTAAAGGAATCAAAGGACTTGGACTCATAAATGCTCTTTTCATTGTTTCTCAAATTTATCAGTACTCCATTTTTATTGTTTCTAAAATTCTTCACTAACTCTGTGATAGGCAATGGCACAAACTGCTTTTACTTCAATGATGTAGTAAAAACTAAAACATAAAATCTCTTAACTGTGGTTTACTAGAGAATCTCTATACTGTAAGAGTTAGATGTTTGCCTACTGATGTGGCCTCATCAGTCTAATGAAGGAAAATGTAGAGTCTGTAGCTCTGAGCTTCTCTAACCTGGGAGAACTCTCATTCTTTTGGGATGCTGAGAATGCTAACTTCAAGTGCATATCTTCAAGAAACACAGGAAGTTCCATAAACACTGATTTATAATCATGTTCATGTATTTCCTTCATACTACTTATTTGCTGGCTAAATAGTAATCTATATGAAAGTAAACTTAAACCTAATTTGAGTTATCATTTATTATAACTTTGAAGACTGCATTAACTTCTTTGGTCTCATCTAGCTCACCCTCTAATTCTCTCAATTTCAGCTCAAGCTTCATCTCCTAGAAGGTCCCACTCAAACTTACTGACTGCTATCTCTTCTAAATTCCAATAGTATCAGTGGATGTTATCACTTAATTTGAATATCTTCTTGTTACCGATACAACTAATTTCTTTAAAGCAAGAATTGTCTCCTCCATTTCTTAATTATTATTCATAGAATCTGATTGTTATTCTGTCATTATTATGTCACAAAAAGGAACTAAGGAAATTTTCCTCAAATCCAAAATGCAAAGGTGAAGATGGACACTGTGCCTGCCTCTATGTTGTTTTGAACAAAAGTTTCAGAAAATATTTGGTTGCAGTGAGGAGAAACACTGACCTCTAGACATAGACATCTCATTGTTCTATAGAGCACCAGAACAAAGAGTCCAGGCCAGTCTTTTTCAAATCATGTTCCATGGAACTTTAGTTCCATGGAATTATAATTTATAATACAAAAAAATGAAAAAGGATTCTGATATCAAATTAGATCAGGAAAAGTGAGGTGACACAAAGTTTAACAAGTTATTTTACTGTAGAGTTTGATGGGATATTTATTAGCTAAAATGCATAATGAAATTCCAAAAGTGTGAAATTATAGGCAGAGTTCCTGAAAGTATTTCATTGTGGAATACTTTTTAAAAGAGCTTTATATGAGGCTAGAAGTATAGTTTGGGATATGCAGCTCTAGATTTAAATTTACCTTTTACATCAAAGTTAATTTGTTAATTGCTACTCAAGGTTCCTTAAAGTCATTGATACCTTGCCACTTTATGATTTTTATCATTTTTAGAATCAGTTTGAAATGGAGCTAGTTGTAGACATATGATTATCAACTTACCTAGAAGTAATATGGGCAAGTAAATCTGGTGGAGGGCCCATTGTAGCATGGAAGGATCATAGAGGTTATGTCTATAAAACCCCCTGCCCCCATCATAAAAATATGAAGTCTTTATGGTTTTCAACCTAGGAAAATATTTAAACATCAATGTTTTAAGTTAAATATAACCAAACATTTTCTTTTAAAGAACACCTTACATCTCCATAGCTTATTAAATTTTCTAAGTGTTAGTTTAGGCTGCTAATGTGCTAAAACCTGACTCTAATGCCCTTTTTATTGCCACTGCCTATCTGTCTATACATGCCACTAACTATGGCAAGCCCAGAACTCTCCCTACCTCTTTAAGAGAAGGTGACAAGGAGAATGATACAGCTATCTATGGACAAATCAATAGGCTACTATCTTTTCCAAGATTCTAGGAACATAAGAATTTAATAAATATTATTTACACATGAAAAGAACAATCCTAGATTTCAAAAATTAATAAGAAAGACCAGAATATATGTAAGTATTCTTAAAAGTTACATATATGATTACAGAGCTATGCAGGAATAGCAAGAGCATTTATGCATAGGTGCGGAAAAAAGTTTAAAAGGGGCTACTGAAGTCAGGGAAGGCTCCCTGAAATAGGTGACACCTGTACTGAAAATGAATAGAAGTTACTGAGGCAAAAAATGGGCGAGGGATAGAATTCCAGCCAAAGCGACAGTGGGTGGCATTGTGATGGCTGTTTGTATTATACCAAGTTATTGCTAACAGTTATATTAGGAAAGGAACATTACTTTTATAATATTGTCCACAGTATAAATGTATCTCTTAAAATATACTATTGTGGTGAAAGATTTTGTTTTCAGTCTATTATATCCCTCCACAAACAACTATAAGATTTTATTAGATGTAGCCCATACATTCTTTTGAATCTTTTAGAGCATAAGGCACAGGACTGAGTATTTAAAGATACCCAATAAAATCTGAAATTTTTCAAAACTGAGGTAATAAAAAAATATAAATATTTTTTAAATGTTTGAATTTGGAAAAAGAATAGCTAAATTCCATTAAAGTGATGTGTTTTGTCTCACTGTCTCTTGGTATCAGGTAATTGCTAAACACAGATGTCCCAGGAACCAAACATAAGGACCCGAGCACCTTCTAAGCAGAACCTTCATCTCTCGTCTCCAGATTGCACTGGAAATTTCACCTACCCTCGCAGTGTAAACTGAACTAGGTATGGGCTGGATCTAGATCACCAGCTGCCATGAAAGCTGGCTTACTGTCTCTTCCATTAGACTGTAAACCCAGCAAAGGCTGAGACTGATTTGATCAGGGTCACCATCTACTCACCAGCATTAAGCATCATGCCTGACTCTTAATAGGTAAAATTTTTTTTTAATGTAAAAAATAAAAAATTACCACATGACAGACCTCTGATCAAGCAAGCCCATCTTAATATATTTTATCTTGTGCATAGGGAAGAAGTTATTCGAAGTCTGAGCAGTTACCAAAGAGATATAGAATTAAACCTTCTCAGACTGAATTCAAATAAGAATAATGAGGCCAAACAACAAAGAACTTTTCATTATAACGTAGGCAGAAAATCTGGAAACAGGAGAATGAGCTGACCAAATAGAAAATAGGTCAATAATTTTCATTATCTAAAGAAATGATGTTTTTCCCCATACCCCTGAACATAACCAAATGAGGGTCAGTGGGCACATAGATTTTTTTGTGTATGTTCCCTGGCTCATTTGGTAATTCTGAATGGCACTCATTGGCATGAACTTAAAAAGTTAATTTCATCCTAATGCCTCTTCACAAACAATAAAACTGCAGGTCAAACATAATCTTTTGAGCTCTGCCAGGTGCAATGTATTTACTTTTCACCATGGGAATTAATCTTTTCTAAAATTGGGAAACTGAGATTGGGATAGGAAAAGAGAAACAATGATGTGTAGACAAGAATCAGCCAGAGGTAGAGTGGGGACACTATGCCTGGCTAGGGTTCTTTCTAGTAGATGAACAGAGCTGAGCAGTTTTCATGTGTCCCAGATTCACGCCTCTTCAATGATAAAAGTGTTGAAATATAGACATTTTAGGTTGGGTACTTTGGGAAGGTCATACTGAAACAGAGTTTTAAAAATAGAATACTTCTTAGGAAATTCCCTTGGTATCATCACTTGTGAAAGTGAGAGCAAAGAAGTGAGTTTGAGCAGAAAAAAATCAATTTGCAATCAAGACCACCAACAGAATTCGCCAACTACATGTCCCCTATTTGGCTGAGGTGACAAAACCTTTTATATTCCTACAACGGTCAGTCACTGGATGTTGGACACCCTCAGAATGAATACAAACATTGGGCTAGTTGGCTTTCTGTGGCTAAGGCAATCTTTGAAAGCTCTAAAAATTGATATGGGTTTCCTTGGAGCACACATCTCTTGCAAAGCTGAGAACAGAACCAAGAACCCCAATAATTAAAGGCCCTGTGAACCTCCTTAAGGAAGCAGCAGTTCAGGTGAGGAAAGAAAGTGGGTCCTCTGAGTACACTTTATGGACACTGAACCAAGGTGGGACAATCTGGTTCAGGTTAGAATAGGACTTGATGAGGAGTGATGGTATTAAAATAGTAATTGTTCTTATACGTCTGTGTTTTAAAACACATTTGGTACAGTGTTACATCCACTGATGCATTTGATCTTAGTGTCAAGATCAAAGGGCTTTAGTTCAGCTCAGTGCAGAGATTCCCAAATCTTGGAGAAAACATGGTCCCCAATGCCTTCATTGCTAGCCCTGCAAATTTACATATATCAAACCTTCTAACTCTCCTTACATTTCTCTCCTCTAGAACATAGTAATCCTATTATGTCCCCAATAGAGAATTTTATCATACACCAAAAAAATTCTTTAAACAGGTTCTGAATTCACAGGCTCACCAAAATTAAAAATTGAGCTATCTGGATTCTCTGTCATGACTTTGGGCAAAGCATTTGTTTTGTTCTTTTTTAATTTTTAAAATTGTTATATTTAATAGCATTGTTAAGGAATCATGGTGGATTCACAAATCATAGATATATGTATGTACATACATACATGCACACACATATATTTAAATTGTGGTAAAAAGCACATAACAAAATTTACCATCTTAACAATTTTTAAGTGTACAGTTCAGCAGTGCTAACTATATTCATACTGTTGTGTAATAGATCTCTAAAACTTTTATTTTATTTTAATTTGTTTTAATTAAAAAATTTTTTTCAATTATAATTGACATTTTATATTAGTTTCAGCTGTACAGCATAGTGGTTAGGCATTTATATAATATACAAAGTGATCCCCCTGGTTAGTCTAGTACCCCCCTGGCAGTATATACAGTTATTACAATATTATTGACTATATACCCTGTGCTGTACTTTACATCCCTGTGACTATGTTGTAACAACATGGACGGACCTAGACGATATTATTCTGAGTGAAATAAGTCAGACAGAGAAAGACAAATACCGTATAATCTCTCTAACATGTGGGATCTAAAGAACAAAATAAATGAACAAACAAAATAGAAACAGACTCATAGATACAGAGAACAAACTGATGGTTGCCAGACGGGAGTGAGTTTGGGGAGGCTGAGTGAAAAAGGTGAAGGGATTAAGAAGGGCAAAGCCCTTTCTATATCTGGAGCTTGGTGTCTGATTTGTAGAATAATTTGTTGGGCTAAATAATCTTTATAGTTTTTTCCAAATTTGAAATGCAGTATATCAATATAGAAGCTGTCTGTTAAATGCCTCTAAAGCCATTCTGTGAGGTTAGTGAATAAGGCTCCTCAGGTAATACTAAGAGCTTCTTCTTTTTTTTTTTTTTTCTGTTGTGATCTTCTGGGTCCCAGCTATATGTTGCTACTGAAGTTATAACACCCTTTCTATTAATTCCAACAATCAGAAACTTGTATGAATATTTTAACTTTTCTTTCTATTGGTGCTTTTAATTTTTTTTTCAAAAATGTAAAAAGCAAGTCAAAAGAGTACATTAAAAGAAGCTTTGTGATACTGTGGCTCCCTTGAGTAATCATACATCTTGGTTCTTCAAGGTTGCCTGGGACAAGAGTAACAAACTTAGTGAGCCACACATTTAGAACATAAATTATTGATGCTGCTATAAAGAGAACTGCAGAAATCATCTAGTCAACAATTTTTTTACAAACATGGAAACTGAGCTCCAAATATAGCAAATATACACTGTATGCAACTCTTTATCAAATGAAAAACATAATGTAAGGGAAATTTTGAAGTTATGTCCTGCAAATTTAATTCATTTTTAATTATTATCCAGGAAATAATTATGAAAGAGAGAAGAAAGGGATGATGCTCATTATAAAGACTACTGGTATGCTGAATATTTCTATGGCCTCCAACCAATAAGCTAGCTTCTTAACTGGTCAGGATATCTGAGAGGGAGAGGAGCTACTGTACCAAGTATGAAAAACTCTGGCCTTTCCAAGCCACTGAGACTGTGCTTTTTTTCTCCACTCCAGGAGGCAGGAACTAGAAAGACCTAGACCAGCACAGTGGCCCTGGATAACCAGGTGTCAACTCAGACTGTCATTCCTGGGCGTAGGTGAGGATAGCAATATAGAGTGCTATTTTCTACACAGAGACCAAAAAAACATATGCTTTTCTCGGCCCTCCTATGATGTCGACCTTAGCATGTCCCCAGAAGTTCTTACCCTTTTAATAAAGTCCAGGAACAGTGCCCAAGTTATGTGTGACTTTTCCTTTTCACCAATATTAACACAAATACCGATGCTTGAGAGAGGCATCCATTCCTTTCTCCCATAACCAACATTCAATTAGTTGTCCTGGGAAGTTAATTTCTGCTAAAATAATAATGAATCCACAAAGTTTCATGTGTTACTCCTCCTCCAGGATTTGTCTCACAGCAGTAAAGAACCCTGGAGGCTAATTTTTTAAACCAGGGCATTTGGTCTCTAAATTTGAACTTCTAACACTGAGACAGCAGGGAGCAACAACATGTTTTGCCTGAAACAAGTTTACATGGTGATTCTCTAACTGCACTACCTGGTGCAATTGCACCTACACAACATGGGCACAAAGCTATGCCTTGTGGTGAGTTTTTAGAAAATGACAATGTACTTTTCTTATCTGAGCTTTTTATATCATTATTCTAGTTAACATTGATATTAATCTACAAAAAGGCTGTAACTCAGTCATTATATGTGACCTGGACAAGCTTTTAACCTTGAGATAATTTGTCTCTGCCTTGAAACCATGGGGTTTAGTGTTTCTCTTTTTATTTCAGTTTCCCTGAAGATATTTATATGTGAAACAAACAAGAGAAAAAATATACTTGAATTCTTATTTGCACAAAATACCCACAAAATTAGGGAGAAACCTAACACCAAGGCATTCTCTCCTCCCCCGCCTCGCTGCCCATCAAGACACAAAACCTCGAGCTGAGCAATTGAGTCTTACATTTATATCTACATGACATTTAAGGAAATTGAAGACTGGAAGCTACACATACAAGTAAAACTAGTGATTAGAGACAATGAGATTCAGTCTGTAGAAGGAAAAAGAAAACAGTGATATTATTAAAGAGACACTGACAAGTCCTTCAGATCCCAAATATAGACTATACTGAAAAGCTAACAGTTATAGAAGTCATCGCAAATGTGAGTGGGGGTTTCTTTTAACATCAATAAAAAACATGTTTCTTTTTCAATCATGCACTATGTCAGAAACACTTAGAACTCACATATTTGAAAATATATTTTTAAAGTTTTCCCAAGAGCCTCTTATTTAAGGGCAGTAGAGCAGAGCCACTGAAAGCACAGATTTTGGAGGCAGAGCGTGAGACTTCAACTCTGTCACCAGCACTATGACCTTGGAAATATGTCATTTATCTGAGTCACACAGTCCACTTCCATAAAGGAGGGCTCTTTATACTTACAATAATACATGGTTGTTGTGAAGATTAAATGAGATATATCACATATATGTCTTCAATAAATACAAGCTTTTGTAATTGTTATTTTATCAACTCAATAGCTATTTCACATCTTTAATATGTTTAGTATTAGTATTAAGCCAAAAAAATTTGTACCACTGTGAACTAGGGGTACAGTGGGAGTTGAGATGGGGCCAAAGTGGCTTGAGAAAAGTATTGTGTCAGACTTGATTGTAAAATAAAATAGACTCTGTGTACATGCCTGAGAAGCAAGTGTGAGTAAGTGAAAGAGTGTGATAAGCAAGGAAAGGTATCCAGATAACTGAAAATCCAAAAAGGAAGGATTCCACTGAGCTAAAGATGGTTCTTTAGACTGTTTGGAACATGCCACAATAAAAACTTGGGTGGACACCTTGTCAGCAGGTATACAGAATACAGAGTGTGGCTTTGTGACTTCCCAGGGGCGTATTGATTAGCCAGCTTGTGTGAATTCTGACAAAGAAACACATGTGAATAAGACAACAATCTTGCTCAAGGAAAACAATACATACACAATTCAAGGGAGGGCATCAGAGAATATCAAATTTCATGGTGGGTGAAAATAACAGTTTTGTAAGGGAATGAGAGGTGATGTGGTAGAATATATGTACCAATGATTCATAGAAGGGATAATGTCATTTAAATGTGGGTAATATTTTTAATGATAATTATGATGGTGATAAATACAATGATGATGATGATGACAACAATAAAACACTCAGTGGAGGCCAAGTACTACTCTTCTTAGTGCTATATATACCAACAACACTGTGAGTTTGGTAGTATTATTATCCATGTTTACAGATGAGTAAAAGCTGGAACTCAGAGAGATAAAATAATTTCCTGATATATAAAAATGATGAGAGAGGTATTCACAGACGGAGGGAAGAACATAAGCAAAAGCAAAGAGATAATGGTGTAGTCAACGAAATTAGTGTCCTATTTGATTGGTATTTAGATTAAACAAAGTAGAACAGTGGGAAATGAGTCTAGACAGAAAGGTTATAGAGAGCCTTGAACTCCAGATTTAATGTAATTGGCAACAGAGAGCCACTGAAGATATCAATGAAATGAAGTGATAAAACAAACCTCTACTTTAAGAAGTGTGATATAACAGAAGAATATAGAATCCATGAGAGTGTAAAAAGAGAGGTATAAGAAGCTTGGAGGTTAATGAAAAGGTGTGTTAAAGTAACAGTAATATTTACTTACCAATTACCTTTGAAACCTCTCAAAGCAGAAAACTGACCTTAAAATAACTTGATTTTGTAGATGGGCTTCCTACTAGTGTAGAAGCTCTGTGTTTTTGAAATTCTGAATATACTTGAGATACATGGCTCAGAAAGGAGAAAGGTGAGAAAAACAAGCTTGTGGTCAAGTTGCTCACTTGCTGGCTGACAAACCTTCTCACCTTTATCTATTACCAAGACTCTCTTTTTACTCTGGCTACAAACTTGACCATGAAGAACTAAAATGGGCACCGCTGGACCTTTACTCTAACTTCTGATTCTAACCTTACCCATCCTAATGAGATCCAATACTTCTTTACATCTGAAGTTTTTCAATAAGGACTCTGTAATAGTTCCTTCCCTACTAACTATCATGTGGAAGGAGGAAGATTTGCTTAGGTGGAACTGGCTTAGGTAGAGGATTTAGAATTGTGAGGTGTGTGGGAGCAACCTCCCTCTGCAGTTTACAGCTTTTTCACAGTTGGTTCTCACTGCCTGGTCAACAGGCAAGAAGGGAGAGTTGAGGAAAAAGAGTAGTTGATTTCTGGCCCAAGATGATAACACAAAAAGAATCATAGCAATGCCTTGATTTTATTGTTTCAATCCAAACTTGACAGAGGATTCTAAAATACTGTTTTGTTTTCAACATCAACTTCCTAATAGGAGATGCCAGATGTGTTAGAAATAGAGTCTGGTTTATTTTGTAGAGGAATTAATGGTTTAGTGAAGTTCCAGGAAATCTGAATGAGGCCCATATGGAATTGTTGCTTTCATGGGGCTCGGATTATACACATCAAAATGTGGTTGGACCAATGTACAACTTTGGAAATGTCCCTCTAATATCTGCCGTAAAAGATCTGCTTTGGTGCTGCTGCTCACATGGTTAAAATAATCTAATTTTGAAAGTTTATTTGTAAATATATGCAAATTAATCTCTCTCTACAAAGCCTAATAAGATTATGAGACTCAATTGTGATTAAATATTGTATAAGTTTTGCTCCTAAGCATGATTAAAATGTTATTCTAAATGTGTTTAAATAGAATAATCTTTTTATTTATTTTTTTAATTCTGAGATTATTGGAATTCTTAAGCTGGAAGAAATATCCAGAAATCTATATCTGTTTCCAGATCAGTGTTTGTAAATATTTTTGCTTAAAGATAAAGATGCTACAATCTTAGTTAAAAGCCCAATTCTTTTTTTTATGCTATTTCACTTTATATTTTTTCTAGAATTTATTCTTCCTGCAACTCCATTCTCTTTCAATCTTCTTTTAATGGAGCATTTTAATTTACTAAATTAGAAGGCTCAAGAATTATGTTATAGATCTAAAAAAATAAATTAATTGTAGTTTTAATTGACGGTGTTCTTATAGACCTAACAGGGTTTTGTAATGATTTCTAATTGGACATTACAAATATCATGTGCATATTTAGGTTTGCAAGTCATACATGACTTCTGAATGAGCACTGATATCTTGACAACATGGTCTGAGAAATCAATATAAAAGAGTTTATCACACTCTTCAATTATTCATTATACTTCAAAAACTATTTATTAAAATACCTAATATGCTAGGAAATTGTTTTTGTGCAAGAAATACACATAGCTTCAGATTTAGAGATATGACAATGCAATTAAGATCTTTTCTTACTTACTTTTAAACATTTGTAACCTCTATTTAATCTGACTTTGGTTTTTGTCCCTAGACTCTAAACAGCCCAGGAATTTTCAATATGAGATATGAAGTTTTTTTGCATTTATGTAATATTAATACACCCACATGTTAATAAACTCACAGTGATAACATTTTCATCATTTGCCAATTATTTGTAACTATTAGCTTCTATGTCTTCAATACCACAGGGAGGAAATAAAACTGTACTTCAAATTATTTTAACTTCCTTACAATACTGAAGGGGTAATACCAAACCATCAATTTAAAACATATTATTTTGTGCTATTTATTCAAGGAATGGTACTGTTATTATGATGTTATTTGCCTTTAACTAGAAACAGAAGATGATGTGAATCAACTATAATGCATAATCCATGTTTTCTAAAACTTCTCTATTTTCCATTGTAGTGTTCAAAGCTCTTTATTTTATTAAGTGATGACAGACTTTTACTGTGAATCAAGAAGCTATCAAGGTTCTTCTGAGGTTATCAGAAACTGAATTTAAAGTTGTTCACATTTTCATTCTTTCAAACCAAAGACATGCTATGGACAAGATGTGAAAAAAATATATAATTTCCCTTCTTTGCCTCTATCCATTCCTATGTCATGACACTCTATTCCAACACGTCACTCAAGGCAGTCAATGTCAGTGGACTGAAATTGGTATATCAGATAAAACCTGTTTGCATTCCTGAAAACAAGCACTTTAAGGTATATCATCGAGTTTATGAGATGTTTCAGGACAGAAAATGACATGAAAATTTTTCCTTGACCTTAGAGAAAGAATTCCCAGAGGGATGACTTCCAATTAGTGAAACACAAAACCCAGACACAGAGGATCTGACAGCCTTTTTTTTTTTTAAGACCAAAAGTTTTATAACTCGAACCCTCATCAGTCCTATTTGTCAATAGATGATCTATGTGGTATTATTGCAAAGGCTTCAGGAGACTCCATGCAGAAAATAATTCTCTTCCAGTTTTCATTAACTTAAAATTACACTGTGATACTTTTATCACTAAGATATTTAAGTACAAATGTTGCTGGGGAGAAAAGTAACTCATTATATTGGTATTAATTATGATACCATGAAATGATGGTGTTATATAATATCTTATAATTCTGAAATTCTGTAATTGTATTCTTAAACCTTACTAGAAACAAAAGTGTCTGAGGACAAATTTTGATTGTGAAATCAACTTTACATTTTACCTAAAGTCAGCCCTTTCCTAGTGCACTGAAAAGTCCAAGTACTGTAAATCACAGAAATAGCATATTTTTTTAAGAAGAAAAAATTTAGCCCTCAACTTTTGACAATAATTTCAAACATTTGCTTAAAAACAAGTACAAATTTCAAACCCAAGATGAATAAAAAAGTCAGAGAAAAAGTTTAAATAATTACTGCAGTTGATTTTGGAGATGGCAGATTTGATATAAAGTAAATAAAGGAAACATAAAGACAAATCAAAAATTTTACAATTCTTCAAGCTTATTTCCTTGGATTAAGGTGTTGCTCCTTACCTCTCATCACTAGGGTTATTTCTGACCTCAATTTAATTTAGTAGTGAGGATGATTCTTCCGATCCCTGAAGAATTACCCTGAACTCTACCAGACCTCATTGTCTTCCCCTAAATCAGCTTTATTTCTACTGGCACATTAGACATCCATCAACTGTGAACTTGAGCTAGTCATTGCCTCTTCAGAAATGAAGTACTGACCTCTCCCCTATCCTCGCCTTATCCCTGACCAACCAAGTGAGAATGGGGCATTAATATCATTTTAAAAAAATAAAAAATAATTTTAAGTGCTTCCAGTTTCAGTTTCTTTCTTTCCCCAAAATTCATTACTTTATATTTGCTGGAACATAGTGATGAGGTCATTTATTAAGCATGGCACAGTGACTAGCGCTGAAATCTGTTTTAGTGACTATTATAGAAATCTTCTGCAATAATTTTAAAAGTCTGGACAAATATAATGAAGAGAAATGCCCAGAGCAGGTGAATGCCTAACAATGACTTATTACTTTAGTGAAGCAGTCTGTGGGCACCTCAATGGTCAGGTTGATTTCATCACTGAGTGGGATTATTATAAAACTGCTATCATTCTGTCATGAATAATTAATCATCATACTGTTCAAGAAAAACAACAGATGTGATAAACAATGCAACAAATATGACAGAGAGTTTGTAGTTTATTATTTCACTGCCTATTATTTCACCATTTGTGAAGATGCCATAGGCACAGTCACCCAATCACTGCATGAATGCGGAAACTACATGACAAGTAAAAGATTATAATTAAGTAATTTAACCCTGACTATGCAATGGTCCCTTTGAGTTTTGTAGAAAAGCCTGTTTGTAAGAGAATGTATAGACCAATGATAGCTCTTGCTGGAACTGTGCAGTTAATAGAGTTTCTCATGGCCCTTCTCCCCTTCCATTTCGACTTTCTTCTCATGGTTGTTGTCCTGTGTGCTCAAAGGGTCATTTACCAGTACAATCATTAGTCCAGCTCAGAGCCCTGAAGGGATTTCACCAAACATCTTCCTCAAGTGAAGCCGCCTATTCAAAATTTACCCTTTTTTCTTTCCATCAATCAAAATCTTATTCCTTCTCTCTTTCCTACTGTGTGTTACATCTTAAAAGATAAGTAATACAATTAAAATACACTAAACTAAAATCAACATCATGATGGATGTCCTACTAACCTAGCAAATTGTAAGAATAAATTTTTTTTCTAAAAAATAAAACTGAAATGTAACAAATAGCATGCTAATTTTCAATAATCTACCTAACCAAATCATTTCTGATGTCTGTTGAAAATTATCAGAAGAAACCAAGATTCCTGGAGTCTTGAAGCTCTAGGTAAGAATCTTTAAAAATATGAGCCTCAGAGTTTTCATTGTTATCTAAATAAATATTAAAAAATGATAAAATACGAAAAGATAAAAATGTAATATTAAAAGGTATATTTTCTTTTCCAGAGTTCTTGATAAAGGATGGAAATTTTTTAAAAAGCTTCTGAAGAAATTATGCAAAAAAGCCTTTCCAAATTTTTTAACATGTTAGTCAACAGGAAATAGGAGATTTTTCTAGCTAAAACTCTGAAAATAAATATTAAAAAGTAGCATGTACAACAGAGAAAATAAAGAAATACAATAAAATGAGGAAGAGGGGGAAAAGCAAAGTAGAAAAGGAGAAAGAAAAGAAGAAGAGGAGAATTCTTACTAGATGTTTGATTAGGTATAACCCACTTAAATAGACCAAATCCACATATGAAATGGGCTCTAGGAATATTTTAAATCTCAGTTATGAAAACTGCATCCATTTCCTATAATTCATATATTGTAGTTTCTATGGTATGTAATAATCATTCAGCCAATCTCAATGCAGTGATTAAATATGCCAAGCATTTTTAGGTTCTGAGTCTGCAGCAATAAAGTAATATAAGACAGAAATCTTTGCCATCAGATAGCATGTATTCTAATGAGAGAGACAAACAATAACCAAGATAAAAAAGTAAACTATTTCCCAGTCAGCCATTAAACAAATAAACAAGTAAATAGTAAGTCCTAGATGGGCAGCACAGTATGTAGAGGTACTACAATATATTATCTAAAATGTTAAATTCCTAACAAAAGTTTACAAAATACGCAAAGAAAGAGAAAAGTATGGCCAGACACTGGAAAAAAGCAGGTAATAGAAATTGCCTGTAAGAGTAACCAGATGTTGGATTTAAAAGGAAAAGACCTCAAATGACTATTTTAAATATGTTTAAAGAGCTACAGAAAACCATGATTAAAAAGGTAAAGGAAGATATAATGACACTGTCATACTAAACAGAGAATATCAATGAAGAGATAGAAACTGTAAGAAATCCAAACAGAAATTCTGGAGTTGAAAAGTATAAAAATTAAACGAACTTAAAAGTACATTAGAACTATAGAACTGGCATAAGAAAGAATAAGCAAACTTGAAGACAGAATGATAGACTAGTCAATCAAAAAAAACAGAGAGAAGAATGAAGACAAATGAAGAGTTTCAGAGAAATGTGGAACACCAATAGACACAACAACATGCACATATTGGAAGTACTAGAAGGAGGAGAGAGAAAGAAGCAGAAAAAATATTCAATGAAATAATCCTCAAAGAGTTCTCAAATTAAACACAAACAAACAAAACAAAACTCACTTGCTAATTCCAAATGAACATAAACACAAAGAGATGTGTAAACAGACACATCATCCAAAAATGCTAACAGCCAAAGGCAAGGAGAAAATCTCAAAAGCAGCAAAAGAAAAATGACTCATCACTCACAGGGGGGCTCTAGTAAGATTGGGAGTTGACTTCCCATGAGAAACAAAACTAAGACTAGCAGGCAGTGAGAAAAAAAAAATCCAAAGTGCTATAACAACTCCAACAAAAACATGAATCCTATATCCAGCAAAACAATCTTTCAAATGTAAAGGTGAAATAAAGACATTTCCAGATAAACCAAACTGAAAAATTTTCATAGTAAGAAGTTGACTCACACGATTTTGGAGGCTGGCAGTTCCCAAGATCTGAGGAGTGAGTCAAAAAGCTGGAGACTCAGGAGAGCTGATAGTTCAATTCCAGGCTACGTTAGTGGTTCGTATACTTCCAGTCCAAAGGCTGGCAGGCTAGTGCCCTAGGAAAAGTTGATATTTCCGTTTAGGTTTAAGTCAAGAAAAAGAAATGTTTTAAAACATCTGCTGCATCCTAGTGTAGTTATCAATAAATTATGATTGCATTACAGCCATAATTTTTAATATAGGTCTCAGGGAGCAGATTCTGGAAGTCAAAGGCTGAACAACACTTGAGATTGAATCTCTACATAATAACAAGAAGCAGCCAACATATCTTATGAGCAGAAACTGTTGCAGTTAGGGCTGTCTTCTTTCTTAATATGCTGTTGGTCTTTCTTGCTTCAGTGTTAATATAACCATTATTTTTTATTTTATTGAGGAACAATTGACAAATACAATTGTATATTTTTAAAGTGTACAACATGATGTTTTAATATACAATGCAAAATGATAACCAAGATCAAGATAATTAACACATTGCCTCACACAGATATTAGTTAATATGAATAATTCTTTGTGTGAGTAGGTGTGGGTGTGGGTATGAGTCTGGGTGTGGGTGAATGGCAAGAATGCTTACAACCTATTCCCAAGGACTTTCAAATATACATACTGTATTATTAACTCTGGTCACCTTGCTATACATTAAATTCTCAGATTTTATTCTTCTTGTAACAGAAAATTTGCACCATTTGACATACATCATTCCATTTCCTCCTTCTCCCATCCCCAGCCCCTGGCAGCTATCAATCTATTTTCTAATTTTACAAAACTGCTTTACTTTTAGATTCCACATATAACTGTTACCATACAGTATTTATCTTTCTTTTTTAGCTTATTTCACTTATTACAACACCCTCCAGATTTTTCCATGTATCTATGTTGTCACAAAATGCAGGATTTCATTTTATGACTGAATAATATTTCATTAAATTAATAAATGTATATATCTCACATTTTATTTATTCATCTGTTGAAGGGCATTTAGATTGCTTGCATATCTTGGCTATTGTGAATAATGTTACAATGAACATGTGTGTCCAGATAACTCTTTCAGATATTGATTTTAATTACTTTGAATATACATCCAAGGGTAAAATTGCCTAATCATATGGTAGTTAAATTTTTTTTGAGCAACTGCCAAATTGTTCTCTATCATGGTCTACCATTTTACATTCCCACCAATAGTCTATAAGGGTTCCCTTTCCTCTACATCCTTAGCAACATTTGTTATCTCTTCTATTTTTGACAATAGCTTTCCTAACAGGTGTAAGGAAAATAACTTCCTTGACAATTAGTGACATTGAGAATGTTTTCATACACCTATTGGCCAATTTTATGTCTTCTTTGGAAAAATGTCTGTTTAGGTCCTTTGTTCATTTTTAATGGGATCATTTGCTTTTTTGCTATTGAGTTATGAGTTTTTGTGTATTTTGGACATTAACACCTTTTTAGATATAGTTTGAAAATATTTTCTCCCATTGTGTAGGTTACCTATCAAACTTACATATCCTTTAGTGTATAGAGAGCTCTTTGGTTTAATGTAGTTCACTTCTTTATTTTAAAACAGAGAACAAGATGTAACCACTCCCACACATACAATCAACCAGTTTTTGACAAGAGTGCCAAGAACGCACAATAGGGAAAGGACAGTCTTTTCAATAAACAGTGTTGGGAAAATACATCCACATGCAAAAGAATAAAATTAACTCAAAATGTCTTTTTCTTTCTGACATTTCACTTACCATAATATTTTCTAGGTTCATCTATGCTGTTGCATACGGCAAGGTTTCATTCTTTTCTAGTGCTAAGTTAATATTCTATTGACTATATACACCACATCCTCTTTATCCAAATATTTATCACTTAGGTTCCTCCTATATCTTGACTACTATAAATAAAGCAGCAATGAACTTGCGGGTGCATATGTCTTTTCTAAGTAGTGTTTTTGTTTTCTACAGAAAATTCCCAAAAGTGGAACTGTTGGGTTGTATGTTAGTTCTATATTTAATCTTTTATAGAACCTATACATTGTGTTCTGTAGTGGCTGCATGAATTTATAATCCCAACAGTAGTGAATTAGGATCCCCTTTCTCCACAGCTTCGCCAGACTTATTGTTTGATGACTTGATAACAGTCATTCTGATAGTTCTGAGGTGATATCTCAGTGTGATTTTGATTTGCATTTCAATCATGATTAATGATGTTGAGCATCTTTTCATATGTTTTTTCATATGTTGGGCATCTGTATGTCATCTTTGGAGAAATATCTTTTGAGGTACTCTGCCCAATTTTTAATCAGATTGTACATTTTCTGATGTTGAGTTGTATAATTTTACTTACATGTGGAATCTAAAAAAAACAAAACAAAACAAATGAACAAATAAAACAGAAACAGACCCATAGATACAGAAAACAAACAGATGGTTGCCAAAGGGAAGGGTGAAGGGATAAGTAAGAAAAGGTGAAACTTTCAGTTGCAAAATAATCGACTAATGTACAGCACAGGGAAAATAGTCAATAATATAATAATTTTGTATGATGACAAATGGTTAGTTGACTTATCATGGAGATCACATCATAAGATATATAAATGTTGAATCACTGTGTTGTATATCAGAAACTAATATAATATTGTATGTCAACTGTAAAAATTATTAACTTGAAATGGATCAAAAACTTAAATGTAAGGCCTAAAACCATAAAAATCCTAAAGAAAACACAGACAAAATATCCTTGACTTTGGTCTTGGTATGATTTCTTAGATGAGACATCAAAAGAACAAACAATGAAATCTAAAAAAGAAATCTGTCTTTGGAAGCTAGGATGGGAGCTGCCTTCAAGAAGAATGGATGCCAAGCCTTCTAAGGTGTGGCATGAATACACACCAGAGCTCTCTGTTCAAGGGTGTGTCTTATTACCTGGAGGACAATTGCAGAAACAATGTCTGAGTTTCATATCTAAGCCAAAATGATATAGACAAAAATAGAACAATTGCAGGAGAAAAGCTATGACAGGCAAGAAGGTAGGGAGTAAATTTTTAGCAGAGCCAATACCCAGAGGCAGAAATTACAAGAAAACTATAAGCTTCCCACAGACTTGTACAAATTTGAGGAAGGTGGAACTTCCTGTGGAACTGAAATGAGGTGACCAACCCACTATGTAAGTGGGTAAATGCATTTGAAAGGAATGGTGACACAGCTGTCACCTGGCTGATGGAGATAGAACCATAATGCCTATGTTTAAGATTTTAAGATTTATCTTAAGCATCAATCAATATAATAAGTAAAGTGCTTTATAAACAGCAAATTGCTATGTAGGTGTTAATTACTATCACTGCTGTCTTTGTTCTCTCTATTGTTATTATTCTGTAAACATTTAGCTCAGAGCCTTGCATGTTATAAGTTCTTGAAATTATAAGTGCAATTATTGACTGGCTGACTAAGTGATTTCAAAATATGAAAACAGTCTTATTTATTCTCTCTAGGCTTCCTTCCCCAACTTCCAGCTCCTGGAGGAGAAACCAAAATTGACAATATAGGCAATTCCTAAGAGATGAAACTTACTGAGGGACAGGTAGTAGAGAGCACAAAAGGAGGTCTATTGAGCTGCTTGAAGGGGCTTCCTCCATCTATTTACAAGAAGTGCACACATCCTGATTGTAAAAAGTGAGCTTGGAGGGCTAGACAGGCTCTTTAATCTCAGAAATGACACTGTGAACTCCAGTTCACCTGCTCGATTTATTTACATTGCTTTTGCCCGCTAACAAATTCAACTCTCCATCAGATTAATCAACATTTATCAGCCAGCGGCAGGAGCATCATTTCATAACGTAAGTAAAATAGAGAGGGAGTGAAATGGAGTAGAGAGAGAATAAAACTCTCATTACTCTGTGGCTATTTTATTCTCTATGTATTTTATTCACATAATGAATGATGTACTTCTGGCTTTAACAGCATAGCAACCCCGGGGTTCTGTTTGTTTAATGTTTCCCCACCAGGGACTATGCAATTCAATAGCATATACACAGCAGGATAAAGGAGGAGGATGGTCAAATCTGGGTTTTGAGTTTTAAGAGTGCCCAAATAAACCAAAGGTGGGCAAACACCAAGTTATCCAATGTCTTGTGTTGTTAGTTCAAAGAAATTATCATCAATCAACAATATAATTTGTCTATGTGGTGTGCCACCAGCCCTTACTGACAATGAACCATTCATTCATTTATCCATTTAAATAACTGAGTACCAGTTACATACTGGAAACTGTTCTGGGTGCTAAAGTTGTATAATGAATAAAATACAGTTTCTTTCCCCACAGAGTTTACAACTGAGAATTATAAAGAATAGCAAATAACTATATAATATTTTATGTGGCAGCACGTGTTATGATGAAAAGTAAAGTAGGCTAAGAGAACAGAAACAGAGTGTTTCTCTGGATGGTAGAAAAAAAGCTACTTTGAAGCAGTATAGGAGCAGAAATCTGAATGAAGTGGAAGAACTTGGCATTTGGATATCTGAGTGACATACATTTCAAATGAAACAAGGAACATTTGAGGCCAATGCAGCTAGAAAGGAGTAAGCCAGAGGAAGAATGATAAGAACACTTGTCAGAGACAGAGCACTGGGCTATATCATGTAGACTTTTATGCAACAGCAGGAATTTGAAAGTGATAAGAATTAAGTGGGGATTTTTAAAATCACATTATAATTTGGTCCCTGACTATACAACCCAAGGACAGAAAGTCTGATTTGTAGTTCTTTATTTTTCAAATGAAGCATTGACACTGCCCAGGTTACCAATATTTTAATGACATTGATGATAACGATGATATAATAGCACACTGAGTAATTGATTAGTCGGTAAAAACTGCCTGAGCCAGTAACAAATAACCTTTCTAAAATTGGTTTTGTTTATTTGTTTAACCTTTCAGTTGATGTATAACATGCAAAGAAAGAAATGTAATTCATATGTGAATGGCTCAATAAATTATCACAAAGTAAAATTCCACCAGATCAAAAAATTGAACATTATCAACATCTAGAGCTGCCTTCCTTGCCTCTCTAAATTACAAACCTTCCATCTCACCAGTTATCCATTCTTCTGTCTCCTAATAGCATACATTACTTTAGTTTGTTTTAATTGTAGATTATATATATATATATATATATATATATATATATATATATATGTTTGTGTGTGTGTGTACATGTGTGTGTATATATATATACACACACATATACATACAGATACATATACACACACACATAAGATCTGTCTTTTTTGTGCGTAGCAACATCTGTTCTTTTTTCATTGCTGTTTAGGAATCAATTATAAATATGCCAGATTTATTTATGCATTATACTCTTGATAAATGGTAGAAATGTTTTCAGTTTAGGGCTATTAAACACTGTGCTACTATGGATATTCTTGTACTTGTTATTCCTATACTTGTGCACACTTTTCTATTGGGTATATGTCTAAGAGGGAATTGATGCATCATAGTGTGTATGTGTTTATGTATTCATATTTAGTAGAAAATGTCAATATTTTTTTCAGAATGAATGTACCTGTTCACACTCTTACCCTTCAATTTAATAGCTGTGCCATGGTATCACACTGTGGTTTTAATTTGCATTTCTTGGTTGACTAATGAGTTGAAATATTGTATCATATGCTTACTGATCAATTATATACTCTCTCTTGTAAAGTACTTAATTCTCTTGCCTATATTGTTGGGGGTGAGGGAATTGTCAGCATTTTCCTTGATGATAGGAAGAAGTTCTTTGCATACTTTGCCAAATAATTTGTCCTGCTTTTGTGACTTTTTTTTTAACTTTCCTAAAGTTGCCTTTCCATGATGAGAAATTCACAATTGTGATCTAGTTGTTTTGGCGATCTTTTAATTTATGAATAAAATTTATTTTTATTTGTTTTTAGACTAACCTTTTCATTTGATTGTCCATATGAATTTTTAACAGACTAATTTTTAGAGCAGTTTTAGGTTCACAATAAAATTAAGAGAAATGTACAGTGAATTCTCTTATATCCCCTGCCCCCAAATATTCACATCCTCCCTCACTAACAAAATCTTGTACCAGAGTGGTACATTTGTTACAATCAGTGAACCTATAATGGCCTATCATTGTCATCTAAAGTTTATAGTTCATATTAGAGTTTATTCCTGGTATGTAATAAATTTATAATGACATATATCCACTATTACAGTATCATATAGAATAGTTTTACTGCGTTAAAAATATTCTCTGGGCCTTTTGTGCCACACTTCTCTTGCGAAAGCCTGCTACTATGTCTGGAAGCATACTGTTCCTTCTAATAAAGCTTTTGTTCTCTGTTTTGCCTATCCATCCCTCCCTTCCCCTAGACCTCTGGCAACCACTGATTCTTTCATTGTCACTATAGTTTTTCAGATTGTCTTCTTTCACTTGTTAATAGACATTTAAAGTTCCTTTGTGTCTTTTTATGGCTTATATTTAAATAGATAGTTCAGTTTTAGTTATTTTTGTGAAGAATGTAAGGTTTGTTTATATATATATATCCAGATTCATTTTTTTGTATGTGATATCTAGCTGTTCCAGCACCATTTACTAAAAAGATTATATTTGCTTTTGCTACTTTTCTTAATGGTCAATTAACTTATGTAGGTCTATTTCTGAGCTTTCTATTCTGTTCCATTAATTTGTTTGCCTAATATTTTACCAATATAAGCATGATAATACCACAGTCTTGATCACTATAGTTTTTTTTAGTGAGTCTTGAAGTTAAGTATTGTCAGTCTTCTGAATTTGTTCTCCTCCTTCAATACTATTATAGCTATTCTAGGTCTTTTCCCTCTCTATGTAAACTTAAGAATCAGTTTGTGAATACTCATAAAATAAGTCACAGGGATTTTTTATTGGAATTGCACAGAATCTATAGATTAAGTTGGGATCAACTAACATTTTAACAATAATGAACCTTTCTATCTATGAACATGGAATATCTCTCCATTTACTTAGTTCTTTGATTTCTTTCATCAGAGTTTTGTAGTTTTGCACATACAGATCTTACACATATTTTGTTACATATATCTAACAATGTAATTTTTTGAGTACTAATGTAAATGGTATTATATTTTTAATTTTAAATTTCATTTGCTTATTGCTGGTATAGAGAAAAGTTATTTACTTTTATATATTATTCTTATATCCTACAAATATGCTATAATTGCTAATTAGTTCAAGGAGATGTTTGCTGACTCTTTCTGGTTTTCCAAATAGACAACCATGTCATCTACAAAAAAAGATAACTTTTATTTCTCCCCTCTGAATCAGTATAACTTTTATTATCCTTTCTTATCTTATTGTATTAGCTAGACATTGCAGTATGCTGTTGAAAAGCAGTGAGGAGAGGGGACATCTTTTCTTTGTTACTGATCTTAATTGGAAAAGTTGTAGTTTCTCACCATCAAGTATGATATTAGCCGTCGGGAGCCGTTTGTTTGCTGGCCGCCCTCTGGGTAAACAAGGGATTGTTTGCTCAGCAGGTGCTTGCAATTACTTTGCTACTTTTGTAGCGACTGAGAAACACCTGTTGCTCCAGAGAACAAATTGATTATTAAGGAGGAGGATGGGAGCCTTGAGAGAGCAAAAGGCTCCCTGTGCATGTGCAAGCAGTTGTCAGTCTCCCAGGCAACTGTGATGCATAAATAGGGTGTGCTGAATAAACTCGAGGCTGCAGTATTGACTGTGAGCCCTCCCGAATCTTTCTCTTGTCTCTGTCTTTTCTTCAATCCTCACTTCCCCTCTCAGGGACTGTTCAAGTCTCGCCAGCAGGCTCTGGCAATTAGCTGTATGGGTTTTGTTTTATTTTATTTTGTTTTTGACAATGATGCTTATCAAGTTAAAGAAGTTCCTAATATTTATAGTTTGCTGAAGGTATTTATCATGAATGGATTTTGATTTTGTCAAATGCTTTTTATCAATCTACTAATATGATCATGTGATCGTTCTTCTTTAGTCTGTTGATGTGTACTACATTGATTTTTGAATGTTGAACCAGATTTGTATACCTGAAATAAATCTCAGTCAAGGAGTGTAATTTTTTTATACATTGGTGGATTTGATATTCTAGTATTTTGCTAAAGATTTTTCCATCTATGTTCATGAGAGCTATTGGTCTGCAGTTTCCTTGTAATGTTATTGTCTGGTTTTGATATAAGCATGATAATATCCTCATAGAATAAGTTAGTAAGTATTCTCGCTGCTTCTTTATCATCTAGTTTTGATTTTCTGTAGTTTGAAAATGATACATATAAGTGTAGTTGTGGGGTTTTTGTTTGTTTGTTTCATTTGTTTTGGTATTTATCCTGCTCAGTGTTCTCTGAGCTTCCCAGATCTGTGATTTATCTGGCATTAATTTTGGGAAATTCTCAGGTAATATTGTTTCAAAGACTTTTTTCTGTCTCTGCCTTTCTTTCCTCTTCCTCTGGTCTTTCAATTATGCATATGTTACACCTTTTGTAGTTGTCCCACAGTTATTGTATATGCTGTTCTGTTGGTTTTTTCCCAACCTTTTTTTCTCTTTGTTTTTCTATTTTGGATGATTCTACTGACATATGCTCAAGTTCAGAGATTCCTCAGCCATGTTCAGTCTGCTAATGACCCCATCAAAGTCATTCTTATTTATGTTACAGTGTTTTTAATCTACATATTTGAAAAAATTTTTTTAGAATTTTTATTTCTGTGATTCCATTGCCCTTTTATTATTACATACTGTTTACTTAATCTATGCAATCCATTAGCACATTAAGCTTAGTTGTTTTAAATTTTTAGTCTGATGATTCCAACAACCCTGACATGTCTGTCATGATTGTTTAATTTTTTTCAAATATTTGTTCCATCTATTGAAACAATCATGTGCCCCCCATTAATCATAAAAGTGAAATTATTCAATTTTCTTATATTAACCCAAATTTGAATTTCTAGAATTAAACATAACTTTTGTGTGAAGAAATTTTGTATACATAATTGGATTTTATTGATTAATGTTTTATTTGTGATTTTAAAAAGCTATGTTTGTAAAACAATTGTTTTTTATTTTTTTTGGTAGAACCTTGCAGGTTATTCTGGTCTCATAAAAAAATAATTTTTCTCATTTTATTTTGTGTGAAACATTTTATATAACATTGGAATTCTTTAATTCTTAAATATATGAAATTTATGATGCTATCTGGTATTGCAAATTTCTTTATGAATAAATTTTCTTTATTCTTTTTTCTTCATAGAGACAATCTAATTTCATCAGAATTTTTAGCTTTATTGCATGAAGTTGTTTGTAATATTTTCCTATCACCATCCTAATATAGTAGGATCTAAACAATGTTATCATTCCCATCAATATTATTTATACTTTCTTTATATCATTAGTCAATAACCCCCAGAAATTCATCAATTTATCTTAAGTAAACATATTTTTAAATTTCTTAAATCTTTCCAATATGTTTCTATATTAATTTTTCTGTTAATTTTTATTTCTCTCATTTAGTTTAGTTATTCTTCAAGTGAATGATTAGCTCATTGATTTTCATCTATTTTTTTATACACACAGTTAAAGCTATGAATTTTCCTCTAATCACAGCTTTAGTGGCAACTCAGAGAATCTGACATGTCATATTTTATCATTCAATTAAAAAGTACTTTCCAGTTTTCATTATGATTTCTTATTTGACATGTAGGTTATTTTAAAATGTATTCATTGGCTTCTAAGATGCTGAGGATTTTATAGTTAAAGTTGTGCTTTTTTATTTCCTAGCTTAAATCCACTATTATCACAGAATATATTCTTATTGATTTTCAACCACTGGAATTTAAGGTTTGCTTTATGGCTAATTTGTATGGTCATGTTTTTAAACATATTTTACATATATTCTGAAATGTTTGCATATAGCACTCTGTATATATTGGATAGACCTAAAAGTGATTTCCTGATATGAGCAAATGGGATCTAGAATTTGCCTGTTTAAGCAATGCCAAAAACCAGAAATAAGAGGAAAAGTCTGCAGCCCAAGGGAGTTTGAATAAAGGTAGGATACCCAAAGAATGAATAACAAATTCATTGATGAATGAGGAAAAGAAAATGCTTACCCAGAAAAAAAACCCTATCTCTCTGTTATGTTTTTATAAAGAGTAGGGAAAAAACGAAAAGAAAGTGAATAAAATGTTCCTCTCACATGAGTTTGGGAATAAATTTCATAATCATAATTTACTAAAACTGAGGAATAATTCCACTGTGCATGATGAAGTTCAGCAGAAACTATACATATCTAAATTATCACATTAATAATATAAAGTAAATGTGTTTAAAAGCTAAAGAAGTAAAAGAGAGTGCAGAAAGTATCATGAATAAACCAGAGACTCTTTAAATTTTTCAGATATATTGGCAAAGAACTAAATGAAATTTTTTGAAATTAAAAAGATGAGAATTAAAATCTAGAATTAAAAAATTTTTTAATTATAAAAATAGCAGATTAGACACAGATGACAAAAGAATTAATTAACTGAGAGGTCTGAAGAAATTACCTAATTAGAGAAAAGGGAATATAAAACAGACATTAGGAGAAGATAAATGGAATAAAGAAGTTAATTGTATCCAATTTGATTTCTAGATAAAGAGAATAGTGAAGAGATTTTAAAGAGATTATTGCTGAAAAGTTTTCAATACTATTTAAGGCCTTCAATATTAGACTTGAAAAAGTGAATTCCTGGAAATTTTACTATAATATTATAGTAGTTAAGATAATGTGGTATTGTCATGGGAATAGACATATGGACCAATAAAACAGAAGAGCTCAGAAACACATCCACACATATAGGGAAACTTTATAAACAGCAAAATAAGAATAAAGAAAACATTTTAATAGAAGAATAGGAAAAATATGGTTATTGAATAACTAACTATTTCAAGAAAGAAAAAAGAATGAATGACAAAAGTAGGAAGACAAAAATTATATTTTCAACCTTAGTAATTAGCAGAGAAGTAACCCATGTAATATCTTTGGTAAAAATAGAGAGCAAGGAAACTCTCAGACATGGCTGATGGGAGTTTAAATTGGTACACTTTAGAAAAACTATTTTGCATTAGCCATCAAATTTGAACATGCTCATATACTATAATGCATGAAACCATACATGCTGGTGCATCCAATTTATCCCTGTTTTCTTAGCACATTTCTTAATAAGGTTCCCTTTAGCTTTTCAAAGTGTTTTAATTTGAACATATACTAATTGGTCATCCTACTAATGACCCAACAATTCTACTCCTAGATATATCTACCTGAAAAAAATTCTTGTTTATGTTCATGAGGATAACTTTATAATAAATGCTTCTGCTAGTATTATTTGTGATAGCAAAATCTGAAATCAAACTATAATGTCAACTGACAGTATAGTGAATAAATAAAAAGAGATACATTTTTAATGCCAAAATAAAAATAATTTAGTACAGTTTTACCCATAATATGGGTAAGAACATATGCAGTATGCTTCTATTAATACGAAATTTAAACACAGCAAACCTACATAATGCATTGGTTAATCATGTATACATATATAGCAAAATTATTTACAAAAGCAAGAAATGATTTACATAAAAGTGATAGTGATTATTTCTGGCAAAGGGAGGAAATTTAAGAGAAAGGATATGCTGAGGATTTCAAATATACTGGTTTCTCTCTTAAAATGGGTGGGACTACTGAATAATAATAATAATAATAATAATAATAATAATGATGATGTATACTCTAAAATACATATTTCACATATATTTCACATTTAAAAAAGTATTAAACTCTGAAAATTTTATAAGAGAGATATCATTGATTTTTGCTTTTCTTACACCTGATAACTACAGTTATGAGTCTTTTTCAATTGAAATAATAATGCTTTTCACATTGATTTTAACAGTTCTTTGTATACGTTGGATAATAACCTTTCATCTATAAAATGTATAAGAGATTATTTCTTCCTTTTTTCTTTTGTTTCCTTGAAAATTGTCCACAATCTCCCATTATGATGTCCAATTTAAAAGTTTGAAGTTTTGCTATTCCATCATTCAAAAAAAGTGCCAATTTGCCTTCATTTGTAATCCTATTACCTAGAACTGAAGGCACTCCTGGATACTGTCTTCATCTATTGAACTCATTGGTTGCTCCTTAGAAGAGACTTTTGGGATTAGCCATGGAAATATCCCTTTTTAGAGGCAGCAAACTAAATCCCAGGGGAAGGATGTGACTGCTTCCACATGTTACAGCCAGTGAGCCACATAGTTGAAAATGAATGCAAGTCCTTTTGAATCCAAGTCAATCCAGTAGACGATTCAGATAAAGAGCTTTTGATGAGCCTGCTCATGTGCTCACTAAAGATAAAAACACATATGTAACTTTCAGCTATGAAGTAAAATAACCCTATGCGTGATGCTCTTGAGATATAAATGACTGGATGGCATATAAATGTTAGGAAGCAGGGGAGCCAGGAATAATTGTTAATTATGTATCAATGATAAACAACATTGGATAAACGTATTAGGACTAAGCTTACAGCTGAAAGTTGAGACTTGGTCACCAAAGAGAGAAAAATAGCAGGGACTAATAAGTTGTAATGAAACAAACCACATGGCCCCACCACACGCATGCTGCACTATGCTGCATTAATCATTCCTGCAGTTTTCATTCTGAGTGGCTACCTTGGCTATCAGTGTAATGGGTAGTGGAAGAAATTACATATTACATTTAATTGTCACATTGAGCAGCACTGCGATTCAGGCTTTCTTAGAATTTTAATAGAGTGACCTGGTTGGCTTGCCAGCTAATATAAAATCAGCCTCCTAACTACTTTCTTTATTGCAGTCTTGACGACCTCAACTGATAAACTCTTATGACCTTACTCAATTTAATTCAATTTGTTAGACATTTCAAATTGAATTTTTTACGTAAATTAATGGTAAATGAGGAATTTTCCCATGACCAACCACCCCTCCCTCTTTCCTCCAGAAAAATTATGATAGATGAATGAGAATATAATAGGCTAAATTGCATAAATGTTCAAATGTTCAGCATTAACTCATGCAAGGCCACATGAAATTTCATAGTGCAAAATATTTCCTAAATTGTTGGTCAGTGGTGAATAACTAAAGTAAACGTTGAGGTTATTCTTTTGTTTGATGAAAAACTGAACTTTGTGGTTAGTGATATGGCTTTTCAGGTCCAACAGGCATAGGTTTGAGTCCTGGTATGACTACTTAGCAACTGTGTTCATGCTCAACATCTCTGAATGCCAGTGTCTTTGAAACTGAAAATGAGAGTTGTGATGTCTGTCTCACACAGTGATTATAATAATGGTTTATTTATTTTACTTTTTAAATTAAATTTATTTGGGTGACATTGTTTAATAAAATTAAATAGGATTAAAGTGTACATTTCAATAATACATCATTGTATATTGCATTGTGTGTTCACCACCCAAAATCAAATCTCTTTTTTTCACCATATATTTGACCTCCTTTGCCTTTACCTTCTCCCTTTCTGTTTTTCCTCCGGTAACCACTAGGCTGTTGTCTGTGTCTATGACTTTTTATTTGTTTATTATAAGAATTAAAAGAAAAAAATGCACGTAAAACACCTAGTTTGGTGTCTGGCACATAAAATTGTTCAACAACTGGATTGTATTTATTATTTTCACTGTTAAGCCCCATCACAATCTGTCTTCTAGAATGTGCAGCTCCTGCTGTCCCACGGTTCTTCGTTTCAGACAGATATTCTAAGGTAACACTGGATTTAATTAGGCTGGTATAGGTTCCTGTGCAAATACATCCTACAGTAGTCCTGAATCTCACAGAGGTAAGGATTTAGTGTAGCTTTGTAAGTTTGTGGTGGTGTATCCTGTAGACACCTGAAAGCAGCATTTAAGCATAATCATGCATTCCCAGGGCCTCCAAATGTGTTTTCTTTTTTACATTGTTAAATTGGGGTATCAGTTCTATTTTTAGCTGAGATTTCCAGGGTGACCAGCTTACAAAAACTCTAAATACTTAAGGAATCCCTCCCAATTGTTCTTAGTCTGGAAATTATAGCTCAGCTTAGCCAACTGCAGACTTGAAACAATTCTAAATCTAAAATGACGGTTGGTACAGCTATCACCCATCCCATGCCAGGCTAAAGAAAGCTAGCCACACTCTATCACTGAGGAAGAGCATTTGGCATAGTAACTATATTTGTATATAGCCTCTTCTTGCTAGCCTTAATTACTCTACCATGGTCAGAAATATGAATATCATAGGCCTTCCTCCTCATTATGAAGTATATGGCTAATGAAATCCTCAAACTGCTTATAATTCATGATTATAAAAAAAAAATTGGGGGGAGAAAGCTGAAAGGAAACATGATTCTTAAATTGATTAAGGCTGATTTTCATTCTGTATATTCACCCATTTGTCTTTCACCATAGCCCTAAAGGGTAATATACAAGATGTGAGGTATTAGTACCATAATCATCTTCTTTATAAACATCCTCATCATCCTCATTATCTCTTTTCTCCACTGAGCTCAAACCCCCACACAAAGCATATATATAGCACACACTTTACCCGCTTTTTCCAATTCTATTCTTCACTTAAACACTTTTCGTTACCAAGTCCAATGAATGCCTCAAACATGTAGCAAGTCAGTGCTATTACAATCCCTCAGTTTTCTTCACTAAAAATAGCAGACTCATAAACTCCCTAATTCCCCATTGCCACTAATGGAATTCCAGCCTCAAAGATTTTAACAGTTATCTCCTCTGCAATCCATGTTTGTGAAATGCCTCCTGCTCTGCCAGTTCAGGTGTCATTATTTGGGAAATATTACTTTTCAACATTTTCTTTTTCTGGTTGTTGCTTTTTTCATTATTTGCAGTTCAGCAGCTATTAAGATCCAGTGCTGCGGAAAACAACAATAACAACAAAAGAGCCGCTTAATAACCAAACTTAAAAAGCAAACTAGTCAGCAGCGAACAATGCCTTGTCAACATTTCTAAATGGAGCAGAAAGAAGGCGAGCCAAAAGGACAGAGAGAGGGCAAAGAGAAAAAGGGAGGCTTCCTGATGGATGAGTATGCATAAGTGCTTCAGATAATGGTTAAGAGGTACAGCCTGCAGCACACTGAAGAGGCGGGGGAGGGAAAAAAGTGAACGCTTCTCAAAGGGACCCCAATGCAGTGATATCCAGATCTCAGAGAAATACTGAAATCAATAGCATCTCTCTGGGGGTACCCCTCTTTCAAACAGCTCTCACTTCAAGGTTCTCTCCCCATCTGAGCATCACCACCTCCCTTCTGTGTCCTGTTCCCACAGGGCTTTGGCCTCAGATAGATTAAATGAATTCCCCAGCTGATTAGAGCTTAATATGTTCTCCCTCCCAGAGGTATTTCCAGAGGCATCAGAGACTCCAGGAATCCCCAAAGCCTTCACCCTACAATGTAAAACACGACAGATATCTAGGAGGAGGAGATATTTTGAGCCTGAGGAATTTTCAGTCCCCATCAAATCACTTCCTGTAGACATTTGCCTTATAATTAATACATTCTTAAACGAACTTTCTTTGGTGTTTTATATTTTAAGAGAAAAAGGAAGAATGGTGACAGACCATGATGTAGTTCCAGGATTAGGACCCACTCTCCAATTCCATCTGAAAAGAGAAGAAGGGGGGCGGCAGATCCTGCCTCTGGCTTACTTTCAGAGTTCCAGTCAGTCAGAATGTGCCAAGCAGACAGACCACCCACAAACTGCAACAAATAACAACCATCTCTTCTTCAGAGGCAGTTATCTACTGTTTCACCCAAGGCAAGTGATTAAAAATTGCGATTTATTTCACATTACAGGGGCACTGTAAAACTTCAGCCTCTCATCATGATTTTACAGGGCTGTTTCGAAAGGACAACGTTCCATGTGTTTTGTTTGGTTCTCCATCACTAGTTAAAATTATCAAATTGATACTAGCATAGAAATTTGTGAGACTAAGTTCTCTGTGTTTTATAGATTTACTGACACTGTCTAGTAGCTTTAATTCATTTTCCTCTGCTTTTTTTTTAAAGAACTATCACCAAAAGATTCAGCCAATTTTTTGCTCCCCCTAAAATGGATTCCTGACAAAGTAAACTGTGTTGCCACCCTAGTGTCATTTCCCAAATAACCTAATTTAAAAAAGCACCACCTCTTTGTGAACTGTGTGCAAAATTCACCTCCAGCAGAACTCAACTCCTAAACTACATTCTCATGTATAGATTATCTACCACCTTTATCAAGAAGGAATCTTACTGGCCATCTTTAGTTGACCATGACTATATAGAATCTTCATGTGGATATTTAATAAAAATATTGAACTTACCATTTTAAAAGCCACATTCCCCATAGCAAGTAGAATCATATTATTCCATTAATATAAATTTCTAGAACAGGCAAAAGGAGCCTATAGTAGAAAAAAAAAATAAAAGAATGGTTGTTTCTGGAAGTGGTGTGGGATACATTGGAAAGAAAAATGAGGAAACATTCTAAGGTGATGGTCATACTCAAAGTCTGAATAGGAGTTTGGATTACACAGATACATGCAATTATCAAAACAGTATACTTAAGATTTCTGTATTTCATTGTATGTAAGTAAAAGGGGAAAAATTAATTTGCTTTTTGTTCTTTCATATCTGTTTTTCCCTTAGTAATTTTCTCTAAGGAAAGACCACCATTATTTTTTCACTCAGAGATAAAATCTTGGAGACACCCTTATTACCTAAGAGCAAACCATCAACAAATCTTGCTGACTCTAACTTCAAAATATTATTGGATTAAACTTATTTTAAGTTTTCCATTACCAATTTTCTAGACCAAGCCATCCTGAACCACTACAAACCTCCTACCTGGTCCATTTGCTCCCACTCTTGCTCCTGATTTCTCCTATAGCCCCATCATCTGGTCTCTAGTTGTGTAGCAGGTATGTTGAATTAAGAAAAGCATTAATCACATCATGATTCTCCACTTTCCAATGGTGTCACACCAGAATTAGAATAAAAATTAGATTATATTTCCCCCATAATTATAAGGCATTAAATTATATGGCTCTTGACAAACGCTCCAAACTTATTTGCAACCACTTTCTCCCTCTCTCACTTCACTCTAGCCATGCTGGCCTCTCTGATGTTCTGCCAAGCACATCCCACCTCTTTGCCTAGAGCACACTTTCCCAGATAATAGCACAGCTCAGTCCCTCACTTCAATCAAGGTTTCATTATAATTTTAACTCACAAGAGAGGTCTTCTTGACAATTCTCTCTAAATTAGTGCCCCATTACTCTCTAGTTTTCCCTTTATTTTATTCTGTGTATTTTCATAGCAGGCAGAGAGAGGAACAGAGGGAGAGAGGAAGGGAGGGAGAGATGGGGGCGAGGCAGGGAAAGAAATTAGAGAGGTTGTACAGTGGGTCTGAAGGCCTGAGAACCAGGGGCTGATGATGCACATAGGTCCTGGTCCCGGTCTGAAAGTCTGAGTACCAATGCTCTAAAGGCAGGAGATCGAAATCTCAGCTTACACAATAAGACAAGAAGAAAAAAGGGAACATTCCTTCTTCAATTGCCTTTTGTTCTACTCAGGCCATCAACATATTGGATGATGCCCATCCACATGGAGAAGGACAGTCTACTTTACTGGGCCCACCAATTCAAATGCTAATCTCATCTAGAAACACACAGCCAGAAATAATATTTAACCTGGGTACCCACCCCATGGCCAGTCAGTGTGACACATAGAATTAATCATTGTATTGAAGTCAAACTTTTATTCTGTATACTGTAATATTGCTATTACAGTCCCTAGACATAATAGGTAGTCAAGAAATTCTTCTTAAATCAACAAATGACAAATAAATTACTCAATAATGAATAGTTTTTTTAACTTTTTGTGGTAAATAGTGTAAAATGGCCACCATTAATCCCCCTTCCCCCATAAATGCATGCTGCTCCTAACATCAAAAGAAGAAGCCTATTTCATACTCATTTAAATCTACACTGTCTTGAGTGACTTGTTTCATCAGTAGAATGCAGCAGGAAAGATGTTTTGAAATTTTCGGTGGTGGCTCATCTGAAATCTGTGACCTCTCTCTGAATATCCTGGAACTCACATTTTTTACTCTCCTTTTGAGAACCCAGTCACTGTACTAAAGACTAAGTTGCCCAGAGAGTCCACATGTACACTCTCCAGTTGAAAGTTCAGCTGAGCTCTCAACTCACAGCCTGTATCAACTGACAGCACTGTTAGTGAGCCCTCTGGGGTGCTCAGCTGAGTCAAACCTTCAATTAACTCTAGACAAGCCACATTGGATGACAACCACATGAGGGATCTCAAGGAACAGCCTCACAGCTGAGCCCAGTCAACCCAAACAATCATGAGCAATAAATTGTTGTTTTGAGGTACTAAGCATTAGGAATATTTTACTGTGTGGCACAGAAATCAGAACACTCTTCAAAGTATATTCTTTCTCCAATTTTATTTAACTTCAGTATGTTTTGTAGTTGTTAGTGTACCTCAGTAAATAAGTATACTAACAACGATGTTCTTCACATCTGCAAATGATGCCTGTGAGTGAACCACTTAACAGATCACATTATCCTCCTAACCTTCACAAATACCAATATTATAATAGGACTTTATGATACATGAACAAATTATACTTCTGTGTGTTCCTTCTCCCTCAGGTGCAACCCTGTTCACTGAACTTCATGCTCAAACCTTCTACCCTAACTTCTCCACTTTATACTCATTCTCTTTGCCTTTGATCATATTGCATCTCTACCCTCATTCTATGTGTAATAAAATTAATACATTCTGCAAAGATCCATCTCAGGTCTTTAACAACTATTGAATTTTTCAACTTTCACTTGTTAGTGTCAACATATCAACACTTATTTATCCTATTTATCTAGAAATATGCAAAATTTTGGACACAAAAGATGAATAAAGCTTTCTTCTAAACTCAATGACTTTCTGATCCAAGTGAAAGAAGAGAAAAATTATAAAACACATTTATAATAATACAAAATCCTTCCTTTTCTTTAATCAGGGGGATCACAAGTGGGTACAGGGTAAGAATGCTCAGTGCCTGTGGGTCTCCTGGGATGTTCCTTAGGCTTCTTAGGAACCCACGCAGAAGCTCCAATGGATTTCTGAAACCATAAACGTGCTGCCTAAAATGGAAATACCCAGTACTTGGGAATCTGAAACTTGATGCTAAAAGCCACCTTCCATGTCATTTTTTCTATCCTTATTAACTGTTGACTCGTCAAAAATATTCTCCCTGGGGATCCCAGGACATTTGGCTCACCATGGAGCACACTTTAGAAACTCAAGCTGGCTAAACAGCTCATATCTCAGTCAGGCCTCTTGGAGGGACTGCTTCGTGCCACTATTAAAAAAAAATTTACAGTGAAATGGCCCAACATTTACATTATATAGTCAGAAAGTGCCCATACAGCAAAGTGACCCCATATGCTGCTTTGGAAGCCTACATTCATGTCCATTTTCTGATTATTGGCACCTTGGTTCATAGGATTTTGTTAACCTGTTGTTGACCTCTTGGCCATAATTAACACAGGTCAATGGGATCAAAAGTTCTCACTGGTGTTTCTGAAAATGTTAGGGGAGTTTTTATAGAAAGGTAATACACAATTTCTGCATGTCTGCTTCACAATATGGTTTCTTCTGAACCATTTTTAAATATAACATTAATATGCCTTAGAGACCATATTTGATTATTTTTCTTGTTGGGGGTTATAGTGACAATTCTCTTATGTCATTTTCCCATTAAGTTTTTCTAATTAACTCCAAATACTATATTACTACAGGCTTATTAAACTGGAGTATCAACCTAATTTCATGTAGGTAGAATGCAAAATAATGGAATATCCACACTACATTTTTTGGAGCATCAATTTTACTATAAGATTTGGAGGAATTTTCAGTAAGACCATCTCCTCTTCGCACAAACATGGATAAAAATACAGAGCAGAGCAGAGGAAATCAGAGCAGAGAATGGAAGAAATGCTTCAAGAACAGTCTAGTTTCTGAAATGTCACCCAGATGTGGGCCAAGGTCCGGGCCACAGAGAAGACAGATTTGCCGTCCTCATTGTCTGAAGGGCTCCTAACAGTCCTTTAGCACTTAAGCTCAGCAGTTATTTGGGAGACAATGCTTTTGAAGGCTTTTGAGTGCTGAATAGTCTATTAATGTGAACCTTTTTGAGAGAACACCATAACCATTTACACACCTCCACCCTTCAAGCACCATGTATCAGGTTCAGCTTAAAATAAAGAAAAATGAGAAACAATAATTATAAAGTAAAAAAAAAAATAGTAAAAAAAAATAAGGGGAAATTTTTTTAAACGAGAAGAAGAAGGAAAAATATATTTTAAAAAACAGACAAAAAACCAAGGGAGGAAACAAGCTAACTTTGGTCAAAGTTCCTCAGGTCACCAAAAACCAGCTTCCTGAATTAAAAGGACCAAAAATCTAGGCCCAGTCAGAGACTTACATAGGTGCTTAGAATTCCACAGAAATAAATCCTTATGAGGTCATAGCTAGAAATGAACCCATCATGAGGCTAGGGCTGATCATTAGTGGTTTTCTCACTTTTTGGTGTAACAACAGTTTACTTTCTTTTAAAGAAAAGGAAGGATCCAAAGAACTTCTTATTCATATGGGTTATAGTGTCTGATGTTTGCCTTATTAAAAATTAAAACCTGTACATACTTTTAAACAGATGATCAATGAAAACTAAAAATGTGGTAGCAGTTTAGTGGGAAGAGATCTCTGTTTTACCTGAAACGGCCTGAGAAAACCTTCTGAAAAATGCAGGCCTTGTGACAGATGTCAAAGAAAAGATACTTTGATTTGACAAAAAAGTACAAAGGATACATGAGGCAATGTCTTGGAAAAACAGAGACTGAGAGTGCTACATGCAAGGTAGTTAAAGAAATGTTTGCTTCCTGGAGAATTGAGTGGGGCTGGAGAGTAATAGAAGATGGGGTTGGAAGAGTGAAACTTGAAGTTTGAGTGATTTGAGTAATATATTCCTTTCACTAGAGTATGCTTATAAATTTTATTTGGACAAATTTAGAGTTAGTATGATATTGGTTGAACCTCTATCCTGAAGCTGAGGTTTGAATTCAAGCTCCCACAATTGGGAGCTGTGTTACTTTGGGTAAGTTATTTAACCTCTCTGTGTTTCCTCAGTTCATTGTCTCTAAGAATAGGATAGCAGTAAGGGTGACCTTGTAAAGTTGTTGTGGAGGTTACATGTAATATATCTTTAGCAATGTGGGTCCTTGATAAATTTTGGTTAATACCACTAATGATGTGCTGTGAAAGAAAAATTTGCAATAAAATGGTCATTTTGCCCTTGATATCATACTCTTAACTTGTACTGAGTTTATACAAAAGTACATTTTGTACTTTTTCAGATAACTGGCAGTTGAATCTTTATTGAGCCAATAATTTTGATAATTAGATAATTCTACTTTACTGTCCATGTTCATAAAGAATACCCCAGACATTAGCCATTTATATATTTCCTTACAATGGATGTTTAAAGCTAAAATCCCCACATGTTCTCTGTGTGTCAGTCATTGTTCAATATTGCTACATGTGATCTTCTCAACCTCACAAATTGCAAGAATGAATAATAGGGTTTGATCTAGTAACCAAAGACTGTGCAAGTACCAAGAAAGGTCTATGTTACCTGAAAACACCAGCAGCAAAGAGAATAGTGATGTCTGAGCTCAAAGACTTATTTTCCAGTATCTGGTTCTTCAGTTGAAGAGTTAGAAGAATTCTTAGAATTGTCCTTCATTTTACAGTTGAGTCAACAGAGGTTCATGAACTAAATGTCATCTCCTTCCATGTCCTGCTTTCCTATGGGATGTATTTGAGGACTTACTTATGAAAATGGTTTTATTTGGTATTTGGAGATAATAGCAATTTAACAAAGTCCATGAAAACTTCAATAAAAAGACTTATGTTAAGAGATCCCAGAACCCCAAATAGCATCACCCCTCTTTTATCTTCTCACTTTCTCCTTAGCCTCCCTCATTTCCTCCCCTCTCCACACATTCTCCACATTAACCTCATCAAGCTTGTCGCCAGATAGTAAACATTTCCTTTTGAAATCTCATATTAATATACATTTATTGGGAAATAAACTTTAAGAAAAATAATATGAATATCTAATTCCTTAGATATTTTGAAAGTTATACTAACAATTACAACCCCTTGTAAGGAGGGTAATTCAGTTCAGAACCAAGAGATTTTTTTAAAGTGACACTGTTGTTGCTGATGGTTTCTAGAATAATCCTTTATTTTTCATCCTTTTTGACTTTCCTAAAAATGTTAGTCTTACTAAAAGCTACCCAATAATTATTTTAGCATCTTTCAAAGGTTTAACTGGAAAGTCTGGAAGGCTGTCAGGAATATATTTAGTTGTGTTAGTTCCACCAGGCACATGCTGGATCATAGTTAACAATTCTCTGCTCTGTTGTCTTTTTATCCATGTTTGTGGGAAGAGGAGATGGTCTTAACATCAATTCCTCCCAATATTGTGGTAAAATTGATGCTCCAAGAAAATTTAGTGTGGATATTCTACTATTTTGCAACAACAGGTGGAAGGGGTCTCTCGGTCTGTGTGACTCTCAGACAAAAACTTGCATGAGAGTAGTATATGGGGAGTGAGGGAGAGACACTGATCATGGAAGGAGGGAAAGTCAATAAGGGGTATGTTAAGCTGGCCTTCACAGGGCCACCCACTTACTCTCGATTCTGCAGTAGCCTTAGGGAGGCCTTGTGAATTGCATTCAGAATTGTCCTCCAGGTGATGAAAGGGAACTTGCAGGTTGTGTATGCTGAGTGCCAGGCAGGGTCCTGCAAGCATGTTCTAGGTAAGTTAAGTCCCAAGACAGGAAGGCCCTAAGAAGTTACACCTGTGTGAAGCTGATAAAAGCATTCATGCCCCTGCACTAGAAGCTGGAGTTACAACTGGGACCAAGAAGATTTGTAGAGAAGCACAAAAGGAGTGTGGCACAGGGTCTTAGACATATTCTAGCTGAACCTGATATTTTTATGGATGAAAAAATAGCAGGAGAAGAACAGTGATTTGCCTAATGTCTCAGATAATTAACAATGCCAACAGAGCTAAAAGAAGTGTTAATAACTCCTAAGCCAGTAATGTATGCTGTCTCTATTCTCCTGGATAGAAAAACAATAATTTTCACAAACTTGTATTAACCCTGCTCTTTTTAGATGTAAATTTATTGAACCAAATTTCCCATTCCTCCAGAGGTAAAGTCTGTTATGAGTCTGTGACCAGATACCAGTCAGTGTACAGAGGCCATAATCTGTTCTACAGTGTAAAGTGAAGTGATGAGACCTAGGTATTCCTGTGAAAATGATTTCTACTAACTCCATGTTCAAACTTAGAGCATAGGTTCTGGAGGCAGACTACAAGGATTCAAATGCTAGCTCTTTCTTCACCACACAGGGACCAAAGTCAAGTGAGTTCACTTTCTTAAGTCTCAGATTTTTCTTCTATAAGACCCAAAGATATTGTGTACGAATTGTGGGAGACTATGGATAGAGAGCTTTCACAAATACCGTTATAAATAACTGCAAGGAACTGGAGTAGGCCAAGACCAAAGTTGCAATAGTCATCAGCTACCTCAAAGTTACAACCACCTTAGATTTGAGTAGAATTTTATCCACATATGATTCTTACATCATTTCCTACAATCATTCTTTCATACATATTACTTACATCACTTCCCTTGAACATTAGTTAAAGTGACTGAAACATAACTACTTGACTATACTTTTAAATCTCCTGCCTCTCTGATGTGTTCTCTCTCTTCTACCTATAATATCACCTGATTTTTCTCTCTGCCAATTTAAATCTTAGTCCTCTCAATTTCACCACAATGATCTGTCTCTCACTGAATAACTATATCTCATGGTCTGACCTAGAAAAGGTTCATAATAGATGCATGTTCAATGAATGAGGTGAGTGATGAATATCTCCTTAAGCACTGCAATGTTTTGGAGTTTTTGATAACCCCAGCTGAGCCAACGGGGGTAGAGAGGGGACAGGAACAAGCCATACTTTCCACAAATGCTCACTGATAGCCTGTAATGTACTAAGCTCTGAGTGAGGCTCTGGAAATACAGCAGTGAGCAAAACAGACTTACTCTCTGACCCTATGGCAGTTATAATAGACTAGTAGGGCAGACAATCAATAGTTGCAATAAAACAAATCTAAGTTTACTATTGTGATAAGTGCAAGAAAGGAGAGAATATAGTGTTATAACAGCAGAAAATTTAGTGTGGATATGACTTGTGCAGGGAGGTCAGCGGAAATGAGATCTGAAATATAACTGCAAGGTGACCAGATGTGTGTGTGGAAAGGATCAGAAAAAGAATATCAATCAGAAAGAGGGAACAGCATATTTAGAAGACCCCATGAATGGAGAGATCATGTTCTGAGGAGCAGTTAAAGGAAACCCTGAGTCCAGTGCACAGAAAGCAAAGGAAAATATGACATGCTTGATAAGGTTTTGAAACAATTTAAATAGCAATTTTAAGAACACACTTTTAATACAGTGTATTCACGAATTCCACCATTACATGTAAAATAGAAATATTTTATTTCAATGTATTATACTATGATCATCCATGGAGAGATCATGAATATTCCATTGGCACCATTTGTGTGGAGCATCTCCCTAAGATTTGGTGGTCTTGTCAGACAGAGTTAAGGTACTGATCATTCCTTCTTATTAGAACTTCTTAAGTTAATAACTCTTAAGTTTCTATATTCTACCTCAAACACATGTATACACACACACACACACACATATACACACACACACACATATATACACACACACATATATAATATACATACATACAGTCATGTAGACACATATAGTATGGATATTTACTCTATAATATTCTTTCTATATATTTATGTATAGATATATATTTTCTCTCAAACACACATATACATCTACTCTTTACTACTATATATACTAGAAATTTAAGAGTTGAGGAAAATTTTATTTTGTAAAGTAATTTCTGATTTAAGAACTCAAATAATAAAATTTTAACAGAAATTTGGCATCCCAATTGCAATTAAGAAAACTAAGGCTTGCAGATAGGTACACAGATAGTAAAAAGTGAAAGTGGAGTGAAACCCTAGAACTCATGGCTCCTCAGCTATTGTTTGTTCCACTACTCAAGAAAGCTGTGGAAGCTTGCTGATCCCTGACTGACTAAATCATAGTCAAGACATGTCACTTTTCTGGAACCACCGGAATCACTGGCAGAATGCAAACAAAGCTCTGAGCACCAACTTTCTCTCCATAGGTCTCCTAAGGCAGCAATTCTCATACACACACACACAAACACACACACACACCACTTACTACAACACACACACTGAAATAAAATATCTATATATCAAACATATGAATGGCTACAACCTAAAGAGACTAAGTTTTATAAAAATCCCTCTATATGACAAAACCTTTCTCTCTTGCTCCTAAGAATGCGTAACAAGATCTACATGAGTAAATGATGTTGTACTATGGATAATCTTGAAATCCATTCTCACATATTTTAAGGAAAAATTACAAAATAGGTACCCCATTATTAGTACCAAGTTACCTAACACACAACCCACAACATGCAACAACACATCAGTGTGTCCTAAGAACTCTGTTAGAACTTCTAATTTAAAGACGGCTTCTCATTTTTCTTTCCCCCAAACTTCTCAGCTCCCTTCATTTTCCTCCCTCTCATGCCTTCCCTCTGCAGATGCTTCTGTCCTTTAGGTAGTTATTTAGATCCTGATTATAATGGGGGGGGGAAAAGAAGAGCTAGGTGTTCACATAAATGCTTATTTCCTCTCTTTAAGATGGAGATACAGGTGTCAGCTAGACAATGAAAGGAGAAAGCCATCTGAAGCCTTGAAAAAATGTGAATTTTTGTTGCTCCAGCAATACATGTACACATGCGCACATGCACACACACACACACATATACATATGTACACGCACACACACTGAAAATGATACCAGCAAAATAAAACACCCCCCAACAGACACATATATTTCTATTGAAGGAGCCCATTTGAAGAGCCCTTTTCAAGCGTAGAAAAGGTGAGGCAGGGGGCAGCAAGAAGGGGAAGGTTATTTCGAGGGCTGGTTTAATTTATGGGGTTTATTTGTATTCTCTGTCGTTCAGCAGGAAACCTTGTAAACGATGTTTGCATGCACTAAACTGTGATAACTGAACTGATGAGTTAAAGACTTGACTGAACATTTAATGTTGCTTATTAAATAATTATGACGAGGTTTGATGAATGGTCTGATTCTCTGAACTTCCAACTGAGATTTTCAGCATGAGTTTTATTAGACAGAGGTAGATGGAGCCTGCTGCAAACCAGCTGCAAACTAGCTTGCAAAACATTTGAACTGGAAATCTTCAAATTCAATTGTCTTGGTCTATCTTTCTTGGTCCCCAACGAGCATTTCATTTTCATCTGAGATGAAGTAGAGGCAAAATATTCTACATCCACAGGCTTTCTAAAATATCATTGCAAGATATCTCTATATGTACTTAATGAAAAATTAATCTATATTCTTTGTGAAAGGAGAAAAAACTATTCAACTTAAAAATAAGTCTTATTCTGAAATGTCAATCACCTTTCTTCCACAAATACTGGGGCGATGTACACGCAATTCAGGTGAGAGATGAGAAACGTTAAGATTTATTGAAGCCAGAGAACTTGTTCAGCATCTGAGCCAGAGTCATTTGTTTTAATGACATGTGTCATGCACTTTTGAAACTCCTCCATGCACTGGCATAAGAGCTCATTAGACGGTCCAAAAATTTAATTTTGAATAAGAGAGCATTGCAAATCTCGGGTTTTTGTTCCATATCTTAGAGTAGCCGTGTCTATTTCTGATGGCAGATTCAATTTATGTATCTACTGGCAATTCACATTTGTATTTTATTTGTTGATGGTGTTTTATCAAGACAAGCTGAAAGTCTATTCCACCATTAAAAAAGAAAGTAGTCTGTAATGAGGTGAAGAGAGTCCTGGGATTTGAGATAGGAGAGCTAGATGCAGACAGGCAATAAAAGTGGTGGTGAAGGGCATGGGACCTGGAATCTCACCGCCTGTGTCTAAATTTCAACTATACCACCACTGGCTGGCCTGGAGTTCAAGTTTATGCCTGATATTCAAGAATCCATGAGTTCTAATTCTGCTTTAGTAATAGACAAAATGCATCTGGGAAGTCACTTAAATTCTTTGGCCTCAGTTGCCTAATCTGAAAAACAAAGGTCTTAGACCCTGGTCAGGTTCATGTTTAAAAATATTTGATCTATTAATAGGTAGTCCTCTAGATTTAATGTCATTTGTAATCACTTCAGAATAGCTTCATAAAATTATAAGATTAAAAAAATTAATTTAAAATATTTTAATGCAGGATCTCAATGTACACTTTTGCTTATAATTTGCTGGGCTTCTTCTAGTGGCTTAGCAAAGTTAATTTGCCTTGCCTCATCCTAAATTCCTGACTGTTAAATAAAAAATGAACAAGGTATCTAAATTAAATTTCTTTTTATGTTAATCCAAAAATAGTTTGAAAGCATTTAATAAATGACAGAGAAGCGCTAGAGGCCATAAATCACAACTGACAGTATCTCCACATGACCACAGTTTGATCCTGGTGTTGTTCAACTATTTCTCCTCAGACCCAACCCTGATAAGCAGAGTTTTCTCCTGCATTAATTGCCACTGATCTTAGAGAAGAAAGAAGGTAGAGCAGAGGCAAGGCTAACATAAAGGGGTCAGGTGGTGAATAAGAATGCACCACACCTTTGTTCAAGTATTTGATTCAGAGAACAAAAAGAGGTGAACACCAGACAGAAATGATAGCTTCAGATCGTATCCTTGCAACTATTATTCTTAACCTTTATTGAAATATTCTCTTGCCTTTATTTTTTATTTTATTTTATTTTATTGGTATTCTTATTGACTGCACGAATCTATCTAGGTAAGGAACTTATATATAGTTTCCATGAATAATATAATAAAACAGAAACTGGAGGCACTTGGGGCTTCTTTATCAAAGAGTTGTGGAGCCTGTCTCCAGCCTGCATCAGTGGGGGGCTGCTCACCCACCCTGTCCTCCACTGCACAGTGAGTTAGTGGGGCAGCTTTGTTTATTGACTTGTCATCTGGTTTCTTCTAACATCCATTCCTACATTTTCTCCATCTTATTTTAGTTCCTAAGAGAGCAAATTTGGGAGCCCTAACCTAGAGATTAAAATGTAAGTGCTACCACTATCCCATGATTAAAGCTGTATACTAACAAACCTTCCTAATCTACTTCCGAGTTTGTTCTCAGCTGAAAAAATTAATTTTCCTGACATTCTGCCCCCAATATTTTATTTTTCTAGACTTCTGTGTTTCTGTGTTCTCTGGAATCCAACTTTATGCTTAAAAAATGTCTTCCCCTTTGTAAAACCCCTAGCCTTTTTACATTTCTGTTTCACAAAAACTGTCTCCCCTATTCCAAATATATTGCCACCATGACCTCTTTGGGGTTCTGGAATTGCCCCAACAACTTCACTGTATTAGGAATAATTGATAAATAGCTGAAGCAAACAGATTCCTAAAAAATAAAAGGGGAGAAAACAGTGTAATGATCGATTTAAAAATATGATCTCCAAAACTCAGTGAATTTTACAAGCCACCTGAAAACTAGCCCTTTGTGTGATTCAGAAAGCGATTAACAGATAACTTATTAAAATAATTTGAAGATAAAGGGAACTACGTTTTAGGACAGGATTGTCTTAGCAACAATGATAGTAAGCACCAGGTGAGCTCTTATAAATCACTGCAGCTCTTTCAGCTCAGGGGTTCTTTTGTAAGAAAGATTCCCTTGAAGAACCAACAGAAACTTCTAAAGTTGAAGGGGAAAGAGGAAAACTATAAGTAGGTAACGTTGGAAGTTGGTAAACTCATCAAACTTCTGGGTCACTACTGTCTGGGGCATGAATAGATCTAAGTTCCAGCAACAGTTTCTTCGCAGTATTTTCCTTCTCATATTCCAACGGGAAATTCATTTTCTCCCCAGCAGCCCGGCTTTCTCTTTCTCAATATATTTCCATTTCTAAACTGTTCCCTGAGTGTTGTAGATTTGTGTTTTCCAACCATTACTCCTCAATTTAATAATTTTTTTTACCTTCATACGAGAAAAAAAAATCACCTGTGTAAAATAACATTTAAGGCTGAGATTAGATTTAGAAATAGACAAAACTTTAGATTTGGACAAAAAAATATATAAACATTTAGTGATTTAGACAACTAATTTACTATAACAAGTAAATAAAGTTCCATGGGCTAAATCAGGCTCACTCTCCACTTTTGTAAATACTGTCAGTAAAGATCTTAGCAGTTGAAATTTGTGAATGATTTGATGACAAGGAACACTAACTTTGAACTCACATTTAGTGAAATGTTATCCCACTCTAAAAAATTAATTCTGTTCTTCTCATTAGTATATATGTTTCCCAGAGCTTCCATAATAATAAAGTATCACAAACTGAGTGAGAAATTTGTATTCTTACAGTTAGGGAGACCATAATTCAAAATCAAGATGTTTGCAAATTCACACTCTCTATGCAGTTTCTAGGAGAATCTTCCTTGATTCTTCAAGCTTCTAGCATTCCTTTCTTAAAGCGGTTTATCACCAATTTCTCTGCCTCTATCTTTCCTTGGTCTGAATCTCTGTATCTTTTCTCTTATTAGGAAACCAATTATTTAACCCAAGGCCCACCCTAAATTCAGATGATATTTTGATATCTTTAACTTAATTATACAGTTGACCCTTGAATAACAGATCCGACTGTGCAGGTCCACTTATACTAGTTTTTTCAACAAATACAGCTGACCCTTCATATCTAGGGGTTTCACATCTGCAGATTCAATGAACTGCAAATTGAAATGGCATTTTCACTTTTCCAATGGCAGATTCCTAACCAAGAATCAAAAATACTGTTTTTGATCCAGGGTTAGTTGAATCCATATATTGAGATTATAAAGTCAAAAGCTATATGAGGATTTTCAACTGAAGTGTGAAGACATCCCTAATCTCTGCATTGTTCAGGTCTAGTGGTTATTATTGGGGTGGGTTAGGAGGAATGATGTAGACAGGGTAAAGGGGGTCAAATATAGAGTTTAAGGAGAAGGTGAAGTGAGTAAAGGGGATCAAATATGTGGTAGCTGAAGGGAACTGGACTTTGGGTGGCAAACACACAATAGAATATACAAATGTCAAATAATAATTTGCATCTGAAAATTATATAATTGCATTAATGTTACTCCAATAAATTTAATTTTAAAAAAAAAAGAATCAAAGGTCTACTGAATAAGGGCACATGAGCACATTCACAGGTGCCTAGATGTATCTTTTTGGTGGACACAATTTAAGCCACTATTGTATACTTATTTTATAAAATAATATATATTTAATTATTATAATTATTTTTTTAATTTCAAAATAGTTGGAAAATTTATTTTTCTCTTATGATATAAACAACTACAACATAATAACCTTAATTTTGCCTTTTGACTCATAAAGGCTAAAGAACAAATTGGATGACCTCTATGCTATACTGTATCCTTATCCATGCCTACATGTTAGTTCCAGATCCTCTTCTCTATTTTGTACTTATTATTCAGTTTTTATAAGTGTCATAAATAAATTGGTCTTTGTTTTTTGAAGGATAACTCTTCTAAGAAATTGTCCATTATACTCTCTTATTGCAGGTTTTTTCATAAAAAGGCACATGATGAAAACATCACACACAGGTGTCTATAAATAAGGTGTCTATAAATGCAAATTACTTTGGAAATTGGCTAAATGTAAATAAACGACTCAATTTAATGCTATAATGAATATCATAGTAGGTTGCCCTCAAACTCGTGATAGTTCAAATTTAATAGGTTCTTCCAACTGCCACCAACAGTCTCCTCCCCCACCATCTTCCTCCACCAAAAAAGCAAGCATGTTTTAGTATCAAATATAAAATGTATGTTGCCTGCTCCAAAATTTGACTTAGAAAATGTTTTAAACATTTTATCTAATATCAAAACAAACTAAAGATAGAGAATGAAAATATCCAAAGCAGGGAAATGTTGCATCATGAGGAAATAAATTATAGAGTTAGCTTGGGTTAAACATACAGCAGTACCAGCATTCTTGTCTGATGTTTGTGTGTGACACCCATATCAACATAACAGCAAAAAGATCAAGAAAGAGGTGGAATGAGGCCTGAGGTCACTGAGATGTCTTTAAGCCTTGAGTAAGACTTCAACTGCCTTTGTGGAAAGGGGGCCAACTATGTCTTTGAAGAAAGAAAGCCCTCACTCTTGCAAAATACCAAGGCAATGACTAGTAAAAACAAGCCAAACTTCTATGGCCACATTCCACTAGCCCTAAATAAACTAAGAAAAAGTCCCCCAAACCAAATAATTTCCCACAAAGTTTTTATCTGATAGATAAAAAACATTGTCAGAAGTAGTTGGGTACAAAATGAGAAATGAAAATCATCAGTTAAAATAAAGAAACCAAATGATGCCAGAAGAATATTGTTTTAAGATAAACAGTGACATTTCAGTTTCTACAAAAATTCTGATACATAATAGATAACAATAAGGAAGTTCCAAAATTCATTTCTATCCAAGATTCTGGGGCAAGTGCTTTAAGTCTTTTAGGCAATCAATAAACAGATGGTTTCAATAGCATTTGCTATCATTCAAATCCCATTTTTCCCCCATTTGCTCTCTGAAACAAGGCAATCAGACTTAGAGAATAATCATTACAGTTTGTTGTGTGCACCATAATATGATGCATATTGTTCTTGATGATTTGGGGGTGGGAGTGGGAAGAGGTGGCATGTTTCTTATTCTAAATAAAAAACACCAAATTTAAAGTCATATTGACCAAATGCTTCACAAAAGGTAGATATTGATGCCAGTCCCTAGGTCAGCAAGGTGAATCAAGGGCAGCAGAAATGCTTTGACTACCACCAAGGAAACAAAGGCTGTACGATTTTCCAAAAGACTTAACTCCAAAGCATGATCTCATAGTTCAGTATGATGGGCAGACAACATAAAATTTTCACTCATAGTTAAAAAAGGGAAAATATTGTTTGTTTCTCCTTCGGTGGCAGTGATTTGTTGTATTTTGGGCTTTGGATGTTCTTAGGTTCAGGCATTTCCTTTATTGACTCCAGTCTGTGGCCAAGATCCAGACAGGCAAGAGCTGCAAAGCCTGGAGATAATGGAAGGCAGCCCAGAGATCAGAGATCAAAAACAAAGATGACTGAGGTCGAAATCAGAAAAGAAACAAACTTTTGTATTCCATCTTTGTCCAACTCTTTCGTTTGGGGTAATACAGTTTCCAGAGTTCCTGGGAACTGCTCAAATCTCAAGTTCCTTCCCTTGCCACAGGTTGAGCTAACTAAAGCTGAACAGCCCTCCTAAATTGAGCCAAGAATTAGGATTGTGTTTTTTTTTCTCTCTCATTAGCATTTACCTTTGAAATCAACCCCAAGCTAATTGACATATTCAGAATCAGCTGTCCACAAAATCATCACATTAAAGTCACTCTCAGGCAATAAGAAGTTTTCCTTACCATTTATCCTGAAATGTCTTCACAATCAAGGTGACCCCTGTATCATTGGTGTGAGAGATATATGAGTATGTATATGAGTGAGTGTGGGTGCAATCTATATGTGTATGTTGTGTATGTATTTTCCTTCAGAGTAATTAAATGTCAATTTAATACAATAGTCACACAGAGGATGTGACAAAAGATCTTTTCTTATATATACTATCCTTTCTTTCACTTTATATGCACAGTGATATAAAATCAATTTCCATTCATTAATAAGCATTAACAGATAATCATATTTTTGGCATACTGATGGAGTATATATTTTTAAATAACATCAATAGTTGTTAATTAAACTATTGTGAGATTGGTCACAATCACTGATAGAGGAGTTAATTTTTAGTTGAGATCATGTTCATATCATGTGCATATTGTTTTAGTTGCACAATTGCCTGCCCCCAAAATGACCTAAGTGACTTCTTAATTTAAGGATTGCCTCCTTAAAGTTAATTCTATGAGGATACTGAAAGTTCAATTCAATTCAGTGGAGTTTTACAAGGCTTTCCACATGTGTCCAGCCTTAGTAGATACTGTGCTAAGTACTTTCCAGGGAGAAAAACAAAGCAAGATATTTTCCTCTATCAAATGTACAATCCCTATAAGGGAAGCAAGATTCATTATCTTGCACACAAGATTTAAAGTTACAGTGGAAAGGACAGCACAAGGAAAATATGTTAAATAATGAGGTGCCAAAATGAGAATAATGGCAATAATAGAATAATAAAAAGCCCAAACTGGATGATGCATGTGGGCTGCAAATCTCACAAATCTTAAAAATCAGGGAACACAAGGGAGAACTGGAGTAGCTAATTTTCTTATCTCTCCCCAACCCCAAATGAGCCATTATAACTCCTATTCTCTCATTATATTATTAGAGCACACTATCATCTCTGAGTTAGTAAAGAATTTCAGGAGATACTCTGCCAATGGAAATGAAAGGGTTAAGCAGACTTTGAAGTGAATTTAAACGATGAGACAGAATTGATGCATCTCCTTTGATTGTTCAAAAGCCAATAGAACTCCCTGATCCATTCCATTACATTTATTTCTCTCATGCTGAGCTGAAGGATAGAGAAGACCTTTCTTACTCTAATAAGTGAATAGCCCTGCCTCTCTCATTGCTGCTGTATGTTTGCTGACCTATATTTCTCACATACGGATGCATCATTGCTAGCGGGTTCGACAGACGTTATAATATCATTATGCAAATGAAGGTTCACTGCCATTCGGGAATCCTATAGACTGATCGCTTCATTATCAGCCTTATCAGAAAATATAAGAGAACTGTGTCGCATACTCAGTGAGATGAGAACATAATTTAAATTAAGTAGTTTACTGTCTGGCTACTCTCTTGGCCAGGGTGGGAGATGAGGAGAGCTGATTTTGAAAGCTGAAATATCAACAGGCATTGCTTTGCAGAAATACTGCCTGAGCTGGCTTCCTGTGCCCTGACTTCTTCTTGCCTCTAAATCAGGACCAATGCTAAGATACTATGCAGCATTTAATTTGTTCACCTGCTGTCTTGTCCTTGAAATGTCTGTGTTAGAACAGGAGTTTAGCCTTGTGCCTAAAGAGCAGATTGTTTAGTAAAAATCTCTCAAACCATAGGGTCAGTGACCTGAATTCTGTACACTAACTTTACAGTGACCTTGAAAGTTTTATGTGATGTCTGTTTTTTTAAATGTTATTTGATCTACTTAAGGTTCTTATCTATAAAATAAGGAGTTAGTGAAGATTTTCATTAAAGCTATAACTTTTAGCAGTAACATTTTATTATTATCTGAAATTTTAATCTGATATAATTTTTTCAAATTTTATTTTGCATAAATAAGATATGGCCATTGATACCTGTCCCAATTAGTAATTATCACAAGTTTCTATTAAAATTGTGCATGAAAAACTACAACTCATTTATGTAGATTATGAAAATTAATGCATCATTATTACTAATAAGAGTAATAAAATGATAATAATAGACCTGGGTTCAGGTCCTGACATTTATCTTCATGTGCTGAGATCATCTGGCCCAGGTGCTCAGCTCCTGTCATTACACCTAACCCAGAATATACCTCTACATACGTTTCTCCTAGAAAGTACCTATGTATACAAAATGTACCACTCTGTTGTCACTTTTTCTGTCAAGCTTGACCTCTACATCATTTAAACCTTCTGTCAGACTTCCACTATAGCATCTCTCCTATACTTGTTTCTTTACATATTTCTCTATTTCTGGCCACGGGCTTCTCAAAGAAATAAACTATGCCTTTTTTTAATCTTTATTGCTACAACTATTACCACAATACACCATACCTACATGTAATTGGGCTCAATAAGTATTTGATGAAGACAGGCCTCAACCAACTCGGCTCCAAAAAAGCTGACTACAAAATCCTGTGAGAAGGTGGTATGAAGGAGAGTATCTCCCAGTGTTCAGGAGAAGCAGACCCCATGACCCCAAAGGAGAAGTTCCAGAAAAATAGCTCCCACAGATCCAAGTGCCTGTTGGAGAAGAAACTGACTCATTGCCACTAGGAGAGCTAGACCAAGAAGTTCTTGAGCTAATGTCTATGCTGCTGAGAGCACCTTTCTAACTTCCCTCTGTGTTGTTTCTGGGATGACACCAAGCACAAGGGTCTGTCATTAAGAAATGGAGCCATTTTGACTGGATTGTTGCACAGAATCCATAGTCTAGACCTAGCCTTTTGGCTTGTAGAAGCTCTGCTTCTGAAACAATCCCAATGGCCTACAAGGCCCTGGAATGACAGGGGAGTGGCACATACTTCCTTCATCAAAAAGCCTAGTGTGAAACACCAAGAAAAAAGCTGCACCCATCCAAGTGGTAGGTAAATGCCAAACTTGCAATTACATTCCTTAAAATTCACCATCCCTACAAAGCTTTTTCTTCCCCCAGAGTTTTAAAACAGAAGCCCTACTAGCCACATAAAATATTGTCATTGAATAAATGAATGAAAGAATGAATATGTAAATACACAGTTTAACTCTTTCATTATTTAGTTGAGTACCAGTGAGTTATTAGTAATTTATTTAAAGCCAAATATCTAGTAAAAAAGGGGGGGGGCAATATACTCATAAAATATTTAAAGTTTAAGGCATATATAAAATTATCCTATGTCATCATTCATTTGAGAAACAAAACTGAGAAGAAACACATCTTTTCTTTAGAGTTCCTAATTAATCAGTTATTACAGTACTTCCAGCTTCTAGTCTGGTATTATTATTCTAAAACCACCAACTTTGGCATTTGCTCTTGTATATGAACCTCTGGTTTCAACCACTGGTGGCAAAGTTCCTAGAGTAGCCCGAGATCTTTTCAAAGTCTGGAAAGTTTCTCTAGGGAAATCACTTATAAGGTTTCAAGGCATTCCTTCATTCCATAAACAATTACCATATTTCAATTATTTGCCAGGTATTCTCGCCAAACGAGAGTGACATTCGAAGATGAATGCACTGTTTCTGTCTCATAGACACTTAGAATTCCACATTCCACATAATAATGCATTAACTAGTGCCTCCTTTTCTTCATTCCCACTTTCTGTTGGCCACATCCAAGAACTAAGCAGAAGATACATAGATCACTATAATGAGACCTTATGGTTGGGGTGTGGGGCGGGAAAGGTGCCCAATTCCAAGTGGCCAACTCTCAAAGGAAATTTTTAGGGAATAAGTATGCCAAATCTTAATTGGCTTAAAAGTTACAAAAAATATAAACGGTTTAGTAGATTTTGTAACCAGGATGATAAATTTTGGAAAGTATGAGGAACCTATTCCCATGTTCCCTTGGGGATGGAAGAGTGCTGCATGTATCCACTGAAGTCAGGGGGTGTAGGTGAGCACAAGAACCAGCATTTCCTCTTCTCTGGGAGTTTCTGAGAGTTTGAAGCTCATGAAAGCACCTTCAGTCGGTAGGAAGGAGAGGATAGGGATGGAGAGAATGGAGTGGATGGAGAGGGTGGGATATTCACATACAAATTCCTCCCAGATATCAGGCTGTTTTGAAGAAGACAAGCCTGCCTGGTTCTTGTGACTTGAAGGGAAGGGGTACAGAGACTAGCTGAAGCACAGTTGGTAAATGAATCATTGTGCTGCTGTGAACAACGGGAGATCCAGCCACAGCCTCTGTATCCTCCATGTTGGGGAGCCAGAATTAAGTTGAATATTGCCTGAATAAACCACAACCATTATAATTCTTCTTTCCCTACTGTCAAAAGCCACATCTGGCCGTAAGAAAAAAAATTTGTCTTATAATGACTACAGTGGAAATGAGAGGGGGGAAAGAGAATATAAGTGGAGAAATAAATATGGATAAAGACAGAAATGAGTTTGAAATAATAAATTAGACAGTTACTAAAATACCACTAATTTTGACTATAAAGTCACTGAATTAAATTTTTAGAAGAAGGAACAGAATAATTACCTGATATAAGTAAAACGAAATTTCAGAGCTAAAAGCAAAACTGTAGTTATAACAAAACAAGTGTCCTGTGTGTGAAGGTCTGAATGGTGACTAATTATATACCTTTCACAAGAAAAATTGGGAATCAGCCTGAAAGGCAAACAAAACATAACAATTTGGAGAGCTTTATCATAATAGAATAAAGAAAATGTTTTGAAGAGAGTGATTAATAAATACCCATGAGATGAATGGAGGGAAAGTTAAGAAAAGCTCTTAATTTATTTTTTGTTAAGTTTATTGGGATGCCATTGGTTAATAAAATTATATAGGTTTCAAGTGTACAATTCAATAATACACCATCTGTATAAAAACTTTTTTAAGTTCATTAAAGAAGGCATTTTGATCAAGACAGGAGTTCAACTGCCACAACAGGTAAGGTTTACTTTTCTAGAAAATGTGTGTTCTATCTTAGGACACATAGTCTATGTGGCTAGAGTAGATGAAGCCAGAAAAAAGAGATCAATAGATTTTGAAGGGTAGTACAGTAGGCTGAGGAGCTAGGATGCTTACCTTAAATACAGAGGTTCAAACCACATGCCTAGAGGCTATGCTGACTCACTCACATGCACTTTACATATATTACATCTATTCTCATCATCTCAAGAGAAAGGTACTAGTTCTATTGCCAGTTACATTTCTTTGCAGGTAAGAAAAACAACAACAAAAAAGTTAAGCATTTAAATCCAGAGTGTGCAAGGAACAAAGTCTGAATTGGAAACCAGGCTGAATGAGTTCAAAAAACACATCCCTTACTATTAATAACATTCAAAAATGATAAATAAATGAATGAACTTATAGAAAAATTGTGAGGATGGGTGGGAGAATGAATGATTTCTTCAGAAAGCACTGTCATTTCTCTTCATTCTTTTCTGTCTCTTTTCTTGATTTCCCACTCAATTTCTGCATTTATTTGGCTCCCCTTTTTTTTTTTTTGCCTTTGTCCAGACCTTACACCAGACTTTGGTCTTGCTGTCTCCAATTCTGATTTTTGAATTTAATGCTCTAAGTGTGGCCAGTATTTTGAGCCAACAACATGTAAGTAAGGAAAAAATATTTTTGGTTAGGAGAGAGTCTTCTGGTGACCCTCAAATTACCTGTCATCACTACTTAGAAAATGTTTTGCCAACCTCAGGTCCATGGGAATATTCAGTGAAATACAATGTGCTAGTAGTTTACAAGCAAATTCCTTAAAACTAAATGCCAGATGGGCATATTTCTAGTTATTTTCACTCTACGTCTTAGTTGCAGTCATTCCTCAAGGAGATTCCTCCCTCCAAAATGGCCTGATACAAGCACTTAAAAGCATGGTTCTCGTGGGGCTTATTAAAAATGCAAATTCCTGGAATTCATATCACAACTTCTAGGTCAGCAAAAGTGGGGCTTAGTCATGAATTTATAATGAACGCCTCTCCCCCAAATCTTATGCACTAAAATCTGCCCATGAAATGTGCCTAATATCAAATCCAGTATACATATTCACACAAGTATCTTTAAGTGAAACAAAAGTTTCATGAAATGATTTACATAATTTATTATATTATGTTCCATTTTATAATGTTTCTTTTTGCAAATTTTAAGTCACAACTCACAACTTGAAAAACATCTCTAAAACATGACACTATGCAATGGTTCCCTTCCCAGTTCTGGGCCATCCCCATGGGATTCCTTTCTGGCCCATTCCTCAGCCACACCTCCTTTGCTGGACCATTCTATCTCCCCTCCTCTATCAAAATTTACTTTCCTTTTTACTCCTCAGATCTTGTATCACAAAGTTCTTTATACTAAAGTGAGTTAGTCTTATCAAATAAGCTGTGGCCCTTACCTAATAATATCTGCATTTAAATCCAGAGGAATATTTACATATTATTCTAGCAATCAAATAACTAGGTATGCTCTATTTTTTTTTTTAATTTTCTCACCACATAATCTGTAAACAGGACCTCTTGTGCCAACTATGGAAGCGGCTCTATTTGATCTTTCACCCTGCCCTACTTATTCCAAGTCACAGTTTGGGCAAGTCCCTAATCTCCTATCAGGCTCCGTTTCTCATCTGCATAGCAGGAAGATAACAAAGCCCTGACAGTGCTGTTATCATTAAATAAAATAAAATGTATGTGAGAACCAATACATAGAAGGCACTCTACATACTAACTGACTTTCCTTTTGCTGTTCTCATCCCTTTCTTCTGTGCCTTCTTATATCCCCTGTCTTTCTTTGACTTTATTTTATCCCTTTTACCCTTCTAGCTTGTATATTTCATTTGTCAAGACATATCTGCTTTGCCTCTTGCCTTTTGTGTTACTCCCAGGTCCCTCCTCCACTGTGTCCCTGGAACTTGTGTGATATACCATTCATTCTTGCTTCTACTGAGAAAGCAAAGTGCCATCTGTTCATTCATTCTTCAGGACTATCTTTCTGGTGTCCAGTCATCATCTCAAGAAAACTTGACATCACAATTCATAGTAAAATATAAATGACAGTGGTTAACAACTTCCCAAGAGCAGTTGGTTTTTTAAGGAACTGTTTATTAGAAACATAAGGATTGATCTCTCATGGGTAGAATTTTAGGCAGAGGCAGGCCAGTAGGAGAATTTTTAGACTGAGAGAGAACCAGAGGATTGTTTGCTAATTTTCTTCCATTATCTGGCCTAGGCCTGGCCCTAGTCTCTAGCTTCTTTGTGGTTTCTTGTATTAATGAGCCACCTTCATATGGGTCAATTTAGAGGGAGGATGACAAATTGCTTTCTTCTTCTGATTTAATTTTTTTGTCAGGAGGCCTTTGATCTGTAACTGCTTAGCAGAGATTGCATTACATGAAACACAATTAAAGTGGGTCAGCCAAGCCATCCTTGCTGAGGAGCACATCAACTCAGGCAGCCACCTGCCTGTTGAGAAACTAGTGATTCCTTCTCCTCCCCATCTGCCATCTGCCAGGCTCAGTGCTTCATCCTAAACACAGCAAAGGCTCTATGGTGGGTACTTTCAGGACACAATGACAGGATATAGAGGGGCATACAATAGGTGCCAGAGTTAGCTTTTGTGGAATAGTAATTCTATCCATCTTCAAATATTTACTGATCAACTACTATGTAAATATTGCTAGTAGGAATGAAGAGAAAAAGATAAAACATTCGCTTAAAGAAGAAATTCAATTCTAGAATGTAAGAAGGAAAAATTCAATTCATTCATGTAGACCACCCCTACAACCCTGGAGGAAGATGACTAACTGCAGCTGTGATTTAGCCAGCTTTACTACAAACATCCTGACTATGTGCATATTTTTGGAATGAGAAGTAAAGACTCAAGCTAATAATAAATCAGTTTTACCCACATTTTTAGCCCAAGCTGACTTCTTTCCAAATAATAGACAGTAAACTGTCTGAGTTCCATGACTCAAGATTTGAGATCACTCATTGGCCTGCAGTTGACAGCTCTGAAACTTTCTATCAATGTGGTGGAGTTCCCACTGGTGCCGCTCTGCTCCAGGATGACTTCAGCTATCTGATTTCCTAGAGACTCTCAGATGGATCCATTCCAATAAATACAGACATATACTTCTTAAGGGTAGATGAGAAAGAAGAGGAAATGCTATGTAGAGACAAAGCAGAGACTGGAGTGATGCAGCTACAAGCCAGGACACACCTGGAGTCCCTAGAAGCTGGGAAAGGAAGGAAAGACTTCCATCTAGAATTTTCAAAAGAAAGGAAGCCCTTCTAACACCTTGATTTTGGACTTCTGGTTTCCAGAACTATGTAAGGAAAGGTATATGAATAGGAAGTGGCTAGCATATCCTTCTGGATCATCTTCTGGGAATTAGTTTCTAATATAGTTTGGCATGGGACTGCTACTGATCCCTCCCAATAATCCTAGGAGTAATCATTATCTAGATTCAAAGAAATAAGTTGATTTCCATGTGGAATGTTCCACAAATAATTTTAAAACTAAACTTCTGCTTCCATGGCACCTTCTCTGAAGACAGAAACAAAAATAATAGCACAGGCACAAATCAAGCTTCCCAAAAAACCATCCTCATGATAAAAGGCCTTTTTTGAAAGGCTAATACAGGTACTCAGTTGGAACTGAAGCTACCTTCCACTTCTTCTGTTTAAGCACAAGCCACTCAGATACCCTAAACCTCAACCCCAAATGCCCCTTTGACAGAGCACATCACCTTGAAGATATTTTTTACATTTTTAAAAGAAATATATTGTTAAAGAAAATTTTGGGGGGTAGGAAAAACAGACACCATACATCATGGATGAAGGAGAACTTTTTGAGTCAAGGAGACATAGCCCCTAATAAAGACCAGAAGACAATGCTGAGAGACATTGAACCCTTGGCACCTGCTGGTAGTAGACACAGCCTCACTGGGAGGCAAGGAAGGAGATGCCTCAGACACAGCTGCTGGGACACTGACACTGAGCCAGTGTGTTTCAGGGGAACTTGCTGACTTTTCCCTTTCCTCCACTGTAGCAAACAACTCACATCCTTTGTCTGAGTTTCCTTTTGTTGTTGAGGAGCTTGTCCTGTCTGAGGCAGGAACAGGGATGTCTTGATCAATAGTGTCTGTCTTACTCTCCCTTCCCGAGAAATGTAGATTTGATGAGGGAGAACCGTGACCTTCCATCCCCTTCTGGACAGAATTTCTCCTTTTCTACATTTGGGTCTAAGTTTGTGTCCTGGCTCCTCAATGGGAGCTGAACCTTAGGGGTCCTGATACCCAAGTTCATTCCTCTGTCACCCAGGTAGATGTAGTGCCTCTGAGAAGCTGTCATCTCTCCTCTGAAGAGTTGTAATACAAACAGCTTCATTACTAAAATCATAAATTATAGAAATAGAGTACTGTATAATTTCCTTACTTTGATTTTTTCGTCTCCTCTACTTTTTATGAATAAGCCTTAGCCAAGGGCACCCACACTAGTTTATATAAGAAAAACATTCACTCAGCCATATGAAGAAGATACCTAAAAAAAGAAGGTTAAGGAAAGAAAACTAGCCCATCAAAGAGAAAAATACAATAAATAGCAACAAAAGTTAAGTAGTTTGATACCCACAGAAGAAAATATAGAAAAACTAAATAAAACAGAATAGGGGTCAGAAATTGATTTAAATGCCCATGGGAATTTTGTCTTTGATACAAGAAGTGTTTCAAATAACCAGGGGAAACTTTGCATCAATATATTTTGTTGAGACCAAAAAGAGAAGAAATGGATTCCAAATGACAGGAAATGGGAATCTAAGATGTTTATTCAGAAACCCCTTGGTAATGACCTTACTTTTCTCTCTCAGGTGATAGTATGAACCTGCTGACATGGCACTTATTCAAGGGAACTTGATGTTTCCATACATTTTCATAAGTGAAAATTTCTAGGTGTGTCTGTGTATGTGTACAGTTGTCTGAAGGGGTTATTAAGCAGCATAGTCAAAAAAGGCTGTGGCATGGCACTAAGTATTCCAGACCCAGCAGGCCCTGTCAGTTGAGAAACAAATCACGCATGGCTCCTTGACACCATTTAAGACTATGAAGGCCAAGTGAATCTCTTATGACCAAAACTGCCTCCTCTTGTTCTGAGTGACCAACTCGCTTCTGAAAATAGTATGTGGACTTCTTTGTTTATGTACTATTTCTTCCTATTAATCTATGGCCCACCTGCAAAGCTGCATAACCCATGTATAAAAAAGCACTACCAGTTCTCTACTTCATTTCTTCCATAAGTATCAGTAAAATCAATGATTTAAATATAAATAAAGAAAATCATAAAAACATCAGCAACTTTTTTTCTAATTTCAGAGTGATAAGCTTTTATAAGCTTGGCTCAAAATCCATTGAAAATACTGATTTCACAATCACCTGAGTTTTAACAGGCTCATTTGTAAATATTCTCCTGAGAACTATGGTGAGTTTCAGTGCTAGCCACCATTCTCAATTAGCAAAGATTTTATGTGGATCCATATTGCTGGCTCAGTTGAATCCTTATTCAGTGACCAGAAAAATATCATCGTATCATTTAAATGTACCTGCATAAATAAATTGCAGACCACTTTACTATAAATATTTAAAAAATATCTAAAAACAGACTAGGGTCTACATGTCCCAGAGTCATCTAAACAAAGGAATCATTGGCTGAGGGTTCCTCCCATGGAGTATTCATTCTGGCACTTCAGGCCTTCTAGGGACATAAGGAGAGTGGGTGCTGGCTGCCAGACAGAATCATCAGGTAGTCGGAAATCAGAATGGATGTTCCTTATAGTTGTAATACCTGAGGGAATATGGCAGGGAAGCTTCTGGTAGACTTCAAATACCTCAGCCCTTCTTTAGAGAAATGGGGCACATACTTAGAACTTCCTATGGTTTCAAATTTTAAGGGGCTCTTTTCTATCTACCTCTCTTATTCTGCCACTTCTCAGTGTTGGGGGGCTATCCTGAAACTGGCCAGTGATTCTCAACAGGGTTTATTTGGAAACACTACACTGAGGACAGCTAGAAATGAGGCAAGGAGTAGTGTCCATTTCAAGCTGCCTGCACAGATTTTCCACTTCTCAATTTGTATATAGCATCCTCAATTTGTATATAGCAAGACTACCTCCCTCAAGATGCACTTCAGTCCTCACGAATAAGAAAAGGTATATGCCATCTAAATCAGGTATTTAAAAAATCAGCTCAAGCAAAAGTCAGCGAAAATTTCTGTAAAGGGAAAGATAAAAAAACATTTAGGCTTTCTGAACCAAGGGGCAAAAATGAGAACATTATGGAGGCAGTATGCAACAAGAGAAAACAAATTTTCACAATAATAATTTAGCATATTTTTGTAATACAGGTCTACTAATAAGAAATCTTTTTTTGAGAGATAACATTGTATTTAAATGGCATTTTTAGTTCCAGTTTCCTAAAATCAAAATCAATTATAAATGTTCATCTGTTAATATGATCTGTAATGAGATTTTACATATTTCAACTTTGGAAATGTCTTTTCACATGGATAGTTACTTCCAAATACTGACATCAATACATGAGCATGACTTTGAGGATATTCATCATTTAGAAGGAAGTTATAGAATTCTATTAGATTCTTCTCTTGATATTTGCCTTTTAGCCTGTCATTATACTCCAAACTAATCACTTTCAATTGAAGGTTATGTATAAACTCAACTGTACAATTAAATGAATCTTGAAATATGAAAATTGTATTTGTACTCGCATTGAAGTCTAAAAAAAGTAAAACAGTAGTTTGAGCTCAGAAAATGTATCTAATGCAAATTTGAATGGGATCAGATATATCACTGCTTGTTTTAACTTTTAACATTATAAGTAATGTACAAAGCAGCTTGGCATTATTACTTAGGATTCAAGTAATAGTAGTTGCCGAAATGACTTTCCCACAGTATCTCTTTCACATTATATGTGCTGTTCTGCCTTGTAGTTTTAAGATTAATTTTTTGAATATATTAAAATGTGGTTAGCAAAAGCTAATTTCCAAAGCCATACTGTGTTAGATAAAAATAGTTGAAGATGGGTCTCATTCAGAAAATTTTCACTCTCAGCTCTGAGTCAAAATAATTGCAATAAAACAACTATTAAGCCATAGGACAATTCTGGATATTCAGCTTTTATTTCTAACAAAAATTCACAAAACTCATGATAGTTAAATTCACACAAAGTCAATTAAATTCATCATGCTCTATATATACTATTGCCACCATCAGCTGTAACACATCTTAGCAGATTTCTCTTCAGGTTTTACTGAATTAGCGTTTTCTCAAATTTTTAAAAAACATTCTTGCATGTAAATGTTTCACACAGATTTTTCAGAGACTATTTCTCCAGTCACTTCAAACTCAGCACTGACTCCTCAACTAAACAACTGAGCAGTAACAGTAACATCTGTCAACTCTCCAAGAACCAAAGAAAACCACTCAAACTTTTTCATCTTATTTTGAAATTGACTATGGATATTACTTCAAACATCTTCAACTCCTTGAACAACTATTCTTATCAAAAGCAAATACCTTAAACAAGTTTATTCTTTCTGGATACAATTCATTGACTGATTTAATGAACTCACCATCAGTAAATGCTTTTTCTTCTTTAACTCACAGATAAGCCAGTTGAAAATTTACTTTGGTTTCAAATTCATGTTTATTTTTTATTGTTGAGAAAAAATTCTGCTGTGATGGATATTCTGACAATGAGATATTTCAAAATTTCCTGATTTTTCTGACCATTGATTTTTTATGACAGGAATGTTGTGATGAGTGCTTAATATGGCAATGTCAACATCTATTGTATTATTTTAGCACTGCTATAGCGACATTGCATAACAACTACAATATTTTTGCACCTAATTTTTTAAAAAGAAGGCTAACTAAGGTCAAGTGTGTATATCCAACCTCAGAGCTATAGCTATTCTCCCTTCTTAGGCCATTTTCTCATCCTTAAGATAGCAGGGCTCAGTGTGCCCACATCTGTTCCTCTGTTCGTAATGAGTTACCAATCTGATTCCCTTTGTGGGTTTCCACACATTTATATCCTAGAACTGCCTTTCTTATCAATCAGTAGACAGTAGCAGCTACCTGGTTTAGGCCAAAAGAAGTTTACGACAGGAAGCTAATGAGTTTCCAAAGTTGTGACGAGGACTGAAAAAAATAGGCCATAGGCTGAGCATCCAGTAAAACTAAAACTTCATTGCAGAGTAAGCCCCAAAGTTTGTTCTTATCTCTGTTATAAAACTGAGGTACAGCTACCAAATTATCAGACAACTACTAAATCAAAAGTCACCAAATCATGAAGTCACCACCTCATTTTTTTCATTTACTTTATTTTCTATGTTACTATTATCATTTTTCTTAAATGGTTAGAGACCTTGAAAAAGGCATCATTAATTGAACAGTAATAAATTCTATGTTCTCAAAAGCAATCGGAAATCTACCAATTAAATGTTTTTGTCCTATAGATCCCTCTGTCAGCCCATAACTTATCTGTTCTACATAACTTGTTATCCTAGAATTATATGGTTAGGCTATCATCCTAGTATTTCTCTTTATCTTTTTTCTGTGTTGAATGCCTCACTTCCTGGATCCAGTATTGCCATCACATGGTTTAATCCTTCATTTTGCTAAGGCATAATCTCTATTAGCTTCTGAAGAAAATGTAAGAAAACTGAGTATGTAGTACCTTCATTGTGGTAATGGCATCATATCCAAAGTCATCAAATTATGTATAGAAAATATATACAGGTATTTTTGTGTGTATTAATTATACCTCTGTAAAGCTATAAAAATTTTAAATAATTTAAAAAATAATTTTCTTAATACATCCAAGAGGATAACAACAAGATTAAGACCTTCAGCACATAAATAAAACTATATTAAAATTACCATCTTAGAACTAAAATGATAATAACAGAAATCAAGAACTCAGTGGATGTTTTTAAAAACATACAGTCCAAGCTCTCAAAAAAATTCAGAATCTGGAAGCTGAATCATAAGTACATATAAAGAATAAAACAAAAAGATAAAAGAACAGAAAACAAGAGCAAATACGAAAAATATAAGCAAAGGTCTTAATAAATAGGTAAAGTATCAGAATGAAAGGAGAATAAGAAAAGGGCAAAAGCAATATATGAAGAGCTATCAGTTGAGAAATTTTCAAAATCCATTAAGATGCCATACCACACATTTAAGAGCCATTACAAGCCCCAAGACAAATAAACCCAAAGGAATTGACGTTTGACCCATCATAGAAAAGTTGCTAAAACACAAAAATAAAAAATTTTTGAAAGCATCCAGAGTACCTTAAAAGAACCAATAATAAAACTTACAGCCAACTTTGAACCAGAAACACTAGAGGCAAAATGACAATTGAGGCAAAATGACAATTGAGTTAGTCTTAAAATACAAGAAGGAAATGACTGCAAACTATAATTCTACATTCAACAACAATATCCTTAAACATAAGATAATATTATTCCAAACAAACAAACAAAAAATCTAAGAGACGACATCACTGGGAAACACTCAGTAAAGGAAATATTAAAAGGTGTTGTTTAGACAGAAGAACAATGATTGCAAATATAAAGTTTCTTGACCCAAGTGATGGTTACACTTGTGTGCTTGCTTTATGATAATTCATGGATATGTACTCTTTTGATATATAAACTCTTGCATATATGCATTATAAATTGTAAAAATTTAATAAAATTACTTCCTATGTATAGCAGAGTCTGCCTCTGTATTGTAAGTTTACATTTCTTTTCTATAAAGAGGCATCAGATAGGCTTAGAAAGTTTTATAGGGTCTTCTAACCATGAACAAATAGTCATGAACAAATATTCTCTATTTCTTACAGATTTCTCCAGGGAAAGAAAAAATGAAAAAGCTGCCACATTATGTTATGATGCTTGTACCAATTTGATGTTCAAGCTACAGAAATAAGGTATAAAAATGTGGAGAATGTAAGATATTTCATTTAGGTATAAAGAAGCAAAAACACTAAATAAGATATAAGCAATTTGAAAGTATCACATATAAAAGATATATAATGAAAAAGTAAGGTTTTTTTTTCAAGAGTATAAAAAAACAACATAGAAAATAATTTAATGTAATTCATCACTTTAATACATAAGAGAAAAGCCATGTGATCGGCTAAGTAGGCTCAGAAAATGTCTTTAATGAAATTCAATACCTGCTCTTTTTTTTTCCAAAAACTAAGGTTAAAATATTTTTAAATTATCCATTATTTTGAAAATTTATAACATTATTTAAATCCCATCATCTATTATTTTTTCTTTCCCATTGTTACATCCACCACCCTGCCTATCTCTCACTTTCTTACTTTTTCTTGTTTTCATAAATGTATTCTACTTTTCAGTTTACCTTCTTCCTTGCCTCTTAGATTTTTAAACAATTTTTATTCATTTCTAGTTAATTAATTCTTTTCCCAGCTGTACCATTTTATTATTCTCCATAATTTTATTTTAATATATGGTAATAATTGCAAATATTTCATTTTCTTATATGTTTTCTTAGTAAACTCCTCTCTTGTTATCAAAGACAACAATTTTTCCTTTCCGGATTGCGAAGGACTTCATGTTTTCTCCAGTATGTTCTCATGCCTTGTCTCTCATAAAGTGTTCTGTAACTCTTATTTAGAACTGCTACCTTGATCTTCTGGTCTGGACAGCCCCAGAATGGGTTTTATATTCACATTTCACTCTCTCTTCCTAAATTGGTAGTGCTCTTCTGCATGTTTTTGTTATTTCCATTTTGTTGTCCTATATGTTTTTGTTATTGCTGTTTGTTATTGCTTGTTTGTTGTGGATGTATCTCTTTCTTCCTAAGCCACAGGCAAGGGATGCTTTTATGACCATACCCAAATGGTTGTAAAAATTATTTCAAAAGGAGTTCACTGACTAGGACTAAACCCAGCGAGTAACTCTGACACACAGATTGTCATGATTTACACACAGTCCTGAACCGCACTGCCTGTATTTGCCTCCACCTTCTTTTTGCTACTACCGCTTCTCACCATTAAGGGTTTTCTTTTTTTACCCTCACAGAGATATTACCATTATGTATTTTGTACACACACACACACACACACACACACACACACACACACAAATTCTATGTGTTATGTGTTTGTATTTGAGTGGTAGGAAAATATACATGTATATACACTTCTGTCTTGACCAGAAACCCTCCCCCACCCCATCACCACCATTTTATCATCTTTCTGGTATTTGTTCTAGTTTTATTTCAACACACATAGAAAATTTAAAGTAATGTTATAATAATTAAGTTAAAACTAGATGAAAATTAACATTTTACCCTATTTGCTTTATCTATGTGTACATATATGTATATAGATTAATTTTAAAGATATTGCAGATATTATGATAATTCTCTTAAATGCATCAGTATGCATTTTCTAAAATTAAGAACATTCTGTTACATAAACCACAATGGCAATATCACACTTAAAGAAATCAATAATATTTCCTAATGAGTTATATTTTTTCTGTATTCCAATTTTCCAAGTAGTCTCCCAAATGCGGTTACTACTTCATTTCAAACCAGTATACATACAATCTCTTCTCCTTCCACAATTGTAGGTCAATTTCTTACAGACGCTTCCACATTCCAGAGATGCCTTTTTCCTCATTGTTTTGCTACCTGGTGGTTATATCATCCCCATTTCTTTAAAATTGCAGTTAGGTCTAAAGACTTGATTAAATTTAGATTAAACATTTTGACAAAAGTACTTCACGTGTAAACAACATACTCTATCACATCAAGATGCACATATCAGATTGTCAGTTATTAGCAATACTAAGTTTGATCATTTGGTTAAGGGAAAATCACTATATCTCTTTATGTTTAAGGTATGGTTCTTTTGCAGCTAATAACTATTGGGGTGAAGCTTTGGCATTTTGCAAATTGCTTCTTTCCTACAAACTTTTACCTGTTTATTTTAGCATCCATTGATAATTCCTGACTGAATAAAGTATTTCTTTGGAGTATGCTGAAAGGTGATTTTCTCATTCTATTATTTCTACAGCTTGTATTCATTGGCATCCTTACGCAAAGGAAACCTTCCTTACCAACTGTTATGGATTGAATGTGTCTCCCCAACATTCCTTTGTTGAAGTCCTAACTCTCAAATATGATAGCATTTGGAAATGGGGACTTTGAGAGGTAATAAGGTTAGATGCCACCATAAGGGTCACAACTTCATGATGGAATTACTGCTATAAGAAGAGACAATGCTTGAACACATGGCAAGGTGGTAGCTGTCTGCAGCCCAAGCACAAAGTCCTCACCAGAAACTGTCTAGGCACTCTGATCTTAGCCTTCCAGGCTCCAGAACTGTGAGAAAATAATTTTCTGTTATTCAAGACACTTAGTCAATGGCATTTTGTTACAGCAGCTTGAGCTGACTAATATATCAACTAAAGATGAATTACCATTTCTTTTAAATAGACTAGAAATACTTCTTTTCTTATAATTGCTTTACTCCTCCTCCTCCCCTCATTTTTTTTCTCTTCTTTTCCCTCCTCCTTCCTCTTCTTCCTGCTTATGGTGACAAGATGCACCTTTTTTCTTCTCAATCTCTTTCTCATCTCTATATCTAACTTGCTAGTAAATAAATGAAACACATATTCAATGTTGTACAGTCCATTATAGGCATTCTTTTTATACAACACTTTATGTTCAAATTGGCCCATATTGGCCAATGAAACTCCTACAAACTGGCTTTATACCCTCCCTTTTGGATACTCTTACTAGATTCTGCATACACCTTTGCTTTCTAGCACAAGAATACATTCCAAACAACATATTTTCCTATCTCGGATCTAGTATCAGCTATTTCCCCCCAAATCTTTGGTTATGTTTAGTGACTAAACCAAGATATGACTGCTAATAAATTGGTAATTCTTCATTGTTAGTTTGTTCTGAATATCCCTGACCTGTACCCACTAAATATTAGTGGCAACCTTCCCATTTATGACAATCAAAAATATCTCCAGACATTGCCTAAAATATCCTGGCAGGCAAAATCACCCCAATGGAGAACCACCTGCTTACATGAATAAAATCACTATATGAATGATCTTCTGAGTTTTGATTTGTTCCTTTAATAAGATCATTCTAAATCAGCACAGAGATAATCATTATGTTTTCAGATCTCATAGTACTCTATTGTACAGCAGTATTGAGTTCATTTAAACACCCTCTACTGCTGAACAGAGAATAAACTTGTGATATGTTCTTTCATGCTTGTTGAGGTATACAGAACAGATTCTTAAAACTGGGATTTCAGAGTAAAAGAAAAACTAAATGTGTAATTTTGTTTTATATTGTGAAATTCCCCATAATAGTATTTGTATCATTTTCTATTCCCTCCAGCAATGTGTGAGAGTGCCTATTTCACAAAAACTTTATCAAAGCAGTTATTTTATTATGGGAGTAGAGGATGGGGTAATACTGGTTTTGCTAATTTAGTAAGTGAGCAGCATAATTTCCAAGTAGTTTCTGCATTTCTCTTAATAATTGAAATAAAAATACATATATTTTTTAAATAGTTAAGGAACACTTTTTTTTTCTGTGAACATATTTACTTCCTTTGTCTAATTTTTTCCTACTGGGTTTAGGGTTTTGTCATCTCCATATTTTTTAGAACATTTTATATATTAAGAAGATTTTTTTAACATATTTTGAAATACTTTCTGATTTGTCATTTGTATTTAGACTATGTTTATGGTGCTTTTACCTTGTAATTCCTTATCATGTTTTTGTATTACTTTTTATTTTATTTTATTGCTACTAGATTTGAATCAAGTGAGAAAGTGTCCCCATACCTGTAGATTATAAAATAATTCATCTTTTATACAGCCCTTGTTTGGTCTTATATTTTTATCTGAGCTCTATTTGGAATTTATTCAAATGTGGGTGCAAAGTATGTGACAAAATTTTTATGGCTGTCCAAAATTTTTAAACCATTTATTAAAAAGTCAAATTTTCCCTAGTTATTTGAAATGTCACCTTTATTTTATAACTAGTTTCCATATACACTTGATTTCACTTTTTGGGTCTATTATTCCATTCCATGAATGGGGCTAGCTTTTCTAGTTCTAATACCATAGTGTTCAAATATAGAATTTATAGTATATTTTAACATGGGAAGACTCATCACCATTGCACCTCTTCAAAATGTTCTTGGATAATCTCAGCTATTTATTCTTCCCTATGAACTTTAGAATCAATATATGTAGTACAAAAAAAAGTATTTTTATCCAACATGGAATGTATCCCTCTCTGTTCAAGCCTACTGTGTCCCTTTTGGAAATATTTCTTTACATAAATATTAAACATTTCTTCATAAAAATATAGCTGGGTACTTTTTTAAAGACCTATTATAAATAAGATCTAAAAATAATAGCTTGACAAATTAGACTTCATCACAAATATTAACTTTGGATTGTGAAAAGACACAATTTAAAAAATAAAAAGACAACAAATTAGAAGAAAATATTTGTAAAACACTACCAATAAAGGAGTAGTATCCAGAATATATAATTTCCCAAGTGAATAAGAAATCAAACAACCCAATTAACCAACCATGTCACCCAAAAAAAAAAAAAAAAAGGAAAAAGTAGGCAAAAGATTTGAACAGACACTTTACCAATGAAGAAAAAAAATAAGAAATAAAAACAATGAAAAATATTCAATATCATTATTCATTAGGGAAACACAAAGTAAAATCTCAGTATCCTACCACTATACATACACCTGATAGACATCTAAAATCAAAAGAAATAAAGTGGTTTCACTTATTCGAAAGGGCGGGGTGGGGTACAATTTTACTATGTGCCCAGAGGAACACTGGAAATATTTGGTGCACAGCTCTGACCACCACAGAGAGCTTTCAGGATTTACATAGTTATACCTTTAATTACCCTTCAAGCCTGATCCTGAAATATCTCCCTCTTGTTCACTCTTCTTCAGTCTCCTTGGCCTTTTTTTGTTGTTGTTGTTCTGTATACTTTCATGTCACCTTCAAACACTGGAATTTACACACACATGTTCCTCTGCCTTAAATTTTTGTCTACTCATCGAAAGATACAGTTGACTCTTAGTTGTCAGATTAAATTCTCCTTCTTCAGAATCGCTATCAAGATTGGAATTTAATACTGATTATAAAATCATGTGATAAATGTCTTTTTACCCACTAGCCCTTAAAGCTCTGAGAGTAGAGACCATGTGATTTTACTCCCCATTGTACCCACAGTACCTAGCACAGTTCTGGTACATTTTAAGTACATATTTGATATTGTTGAATCAATGCAAAAATGAAAATAATAAAAACATTAAAATGTGTGGTTCATTATATTTATTACTATAGTCTAAGATAAAATAATACATATGTAAATGAAGTGTGAAAAAAACATGAACATTTGAAAATTGAGGACAAAATTTTTAAAGGACTTTTAAATAAAAAATATATTAGTCTTTATAATGGGCTCTTACTTCCAAACTTGATAGAATGTAAAGAAACACCACATTTTATTATGAAAAAGGTGATATTAATTATTAATAAAAAAATTAAGAGAGTTAAGAAGATATTTAAAATATATTCAGATATCAAATTAAGTTATTTCACTATATGCTGTCTCTAAAATACAATAATCTCTGGGAAAACTGAAAAGCCACATGCAAAAAAAATGAAACTAGACTGTTGTCACCATACACCAAAACTAACTAAAAATGGATCAAAGACCTAAATATAAGACCTGGAACAATAAATCGCATAAAAGAAAACATAGGTACTAAACTCATGGACCTTGATTTCAGAAAGCATTTTATGAATTTAATCTCAGGGCAAGAGAAATAAAAGCAAAAATTAAATGAATGAGACTATATCAAACTAAAAAGCTCTGCACTGCAAAAGAAACCATCAACAAAACAAAGAGGCAACCAATCCAAAGGGAGAAGAAATTTGCAAACAATGCTTCTGATAAGAGTTTAACATTCAAAGTAGATTAAGAATTTATACAACTCAACAAAAGCAAAAAATAAACTAAGTAAACAATAAGCAGAGGACCTGACAGCCACTTCTCCCAAGAAGACATACAAATGGCCAACAGACATATGAAATGACGCTCAACATTGCTAGATATTATGGAAATGCAAACCAAAAACCACAATAAGATACCACCTCACACCTGTAAGAATGGCTATTATCAACAAGACAAGTTATAACAAGTGTTAAAGAGGTTGTAGGAGAAAAGGAACCCTCATACACTGCTGATGGGAAAGTAAATTTGTAGAGCCACTATGGAAAACAGTATGGAGGTTCCTCAAAATACTAAAAATAGAATTACCAGATGATTTAGCAATCCCTTTTCTGGGTATCTGCCCCCCAAATTTGAAAACATCTATCTATACATACATACATACATACACACACACACACACACACACACACACACACACACACACACACACACACACACACACCCCGTTGTTCACTGAAGTATTATTCGCAATGGCCAAAACATGGAAACAACTGAAGTGTCCTTCGGTAGATAATTGGGTAAGAAGATGTGCTACGCATATACAATAGAATGTTACTCAGCCATGAGACAAAACCAAATACTTCCATTTGCAACAACATGGATAGATCTTGGGACAATCATGCTAAGTGAAACAATTTAGATGGAAAGGGTTGAGAATCATATGATTTCACCCATATGTAGGATATAAAACTGAAAGCAACAAACAAACAAGACGAACAAACAAAAACTCATAGACAGAGACAACAGTTTAGTAGTTACCAGAAGGACAGAGGGGAGTGAGGGAGAGAAGTAGCTATGGGTAAAGAGGATCAAATGTGTGATGACAGGAGATTCGACACACAATGCAACATACAAATGATGTATTATAGAATTGTATAATTGAAACATATAAATTTTATTAATCAATATCACTCTGATAAATGTAATAAAAATAAGTACATTAAATAAAATAATCTGTAGAATCATAGAATTATGGAATGCTAGAATTTGAAGAGACATGGAGGTTTTTTTTAAGCCAATTGATTTATTTTACAGAAGAGAAAGCTGAGCTAGTTTTCAGTTTAAAGATGAGATTGATTACATTTCTTCTGATTTCTAGTGCTGCCCTTTTCATTTTAACTACAGGTTCTATTTTTATCCTCTTTTAATCCATTTTTGCTCGTTTCTTTTTTAAAGTATACTATTTTGAAACATATTTTAACCAAAATTGGTCTCATGATCACTTATTTATACCTTACCATCAGGCAAACACTAAATAACAAAATAATTATTTCTGTGTGCTCATTTTTTTATTCTTCTTTATTGAAGTGGTAATTACTTAAAACAAATTTTATCTTTTTTAGAGTATTAAAAGTAGACTAATAGATTAATTTACTTACATTGCTTCATGCCATGTATTCCCAGATAAATCACCTCTAATATTGTGATTTTGGATGCAGATTTTAGAAAGCCCTTGGGAATTTATATTTTTAAAAAATCCTTCCTTAGCAAGCAATCGAAAAGCACAGCTAGGCTAGGAAACCACTCACTGTTTTAGAGGATTAGCAAATGTTGATAAACTCTGAAGCTAATCTTATAAAATATATGTAGCCCAATCTAAAAAATAATAATAATACTTCTTGATGGATATAATGTAATAGAATAAATGGATTACCTAAGTTTTTAAGGCCCTTGTATTAGAGTAGTCAATTATTTGCACATGCAAAATTTAGTATAAGGGGGATTGGTTGAACCAATAAAATAATCTAGAATGTGAACTGTCTAAATCCTATATTATTCAGATTTAGAAAGCACCCCTCCTGACATTTCTCTCTGCTGTTTCAAAAATGCCATCATCTTTATGACTATAGCCTTTTTACTTTTCCTTACTGCTATAGCCTTCCTGCAGACTTTATAGCAGCTTTGACAGTCCCCCTCTTGATTCATTTAATCTCCCTCCTTCTCTCTGCTGTCTTTTCCTCCATCTATTTTAAGTTACAGGGGAGAGACAAGAAAATCACAGCCTAAAGGCTTTCAGAATTTAACGTTTTCACTCTATGGAATATATGTATCACCCCTTTGCACATTCTGAGGTTTAGTTATTTGTTTCTTTTTTCCAAAGAAATTATTTTTACAAATTGGAAAAACATTAATTTGTATACCGACATTTTTGACTCTTCTCATCTGAATTTTTCCTTGTTCTCTGGTCAGATTCAAACACGTTCACAATATATTGTCAACAAAATAAGCAGAATATGAGTAATACAGTCCACAGTCTTTGGTAGATAGCGTCTTTAAACTACTGCTCTTATATAAATTGGTCCTAGTTAATAGCACCAGTGCAATGTGCTCACTAGCAGGAGTTCAAGCCCCCATTCCAGGCTCAACTCTGGAAAGGAGAAATGCTAGCATAGTTTAAGGCCAACAACATTTTTCCATCTAGGTGCCAGCCAAACCTTGGAGCATATGACATCATGAAGGATAAAAACTCTTGATTGTTAGGTGTTGTACCCTCTATGAAATCTGCCATTTAGTCTTTTTTTTTTTTTTTTTTTAGAATTCAGTTTTTCAGAAATATATTGCAGATTGACATAAAACTGTCCTGAGATGCCTCCTAATAGTGAGAGCTCCTGGCAATTACAATAGCTGACCAGACCAGGAAAAAGACCAAGGTAAGTGGACAGCTAAACCAAGCTGCTGATCCTTTGGGAAGAAATGCATGCCTTGATAAGCTCTTACTAAATTTTATCTCCTGCTTCTTCTCTTTGTTGGAGCATTAAATTATCAAGATTCAAGGAAGGGGACAAGGATGGTTGTTTTTCATCCTTGCTACTGAGCCCTCAGACACAGCCCAACCCAGCTCATGAAGTCTAGAACCAAAGCTACAAAGCAAAAAGTCATGAATTTGTTCCCTATTTTCCTTTGACACCATCCCTTAAACCTGCCTGTGGTCATGCCAGGTGATTGGACAAGATTGAGTGTGTGGATTTGGAATCCTTAGTCATGGCTTTCTCACTATCTCTTCCCTCCTTTCAAATACATCTAAAAGTAAGCTGTATCAGAGAACTCAGAGTTAGAGGTCAGCTGAACAAACAACTGAAGCAAAGGAAAACAATTAATGCAGTTTTAAGATAACAGTAGTAGATTCAAACACACATAATGAGCATCAAAAAGGAATTCAAAAATAAGTATAGTCATTATGCACACACACACACACGCGCATGTGTGCCATTTAGTTGCTGTATATAGATGTAATACAGCTTTATACTCGTTATTTTCTCTTCTTCACTCTTATAGTCTTCTCCAAGACCAGAGTTTTGATTCACCTTGAGTTTAAATCAATCTGATAACAAGCTTCCCAATTAGAGGCTTCTTTATAGCCAGACATCTTACAAGCAAACAACAGAATTCAAAAGTTGCTAAAACCTAATAGGAAGTCAGGAATGGGGGGAAAAACACCTTTTAGAGTCATCATTCCAGTCAGACACCAGATGACAACCTTCCTTGTTAAAATATTAGCTTTATCCCTGAAATACTCTTTCATATAAGTTATTTAAACAATCAAAGATAGCCTTTTCTTATCCAGACTGAACATTTTCCACTACTCTGGTTACTAGTGGTAGCAATGCACTTTAAAATGACACTCCAAGAACATGACTCAGACGTGATTTTGACCAGCATTAAGCTGAGAAAAATCACACTCTTGTGTTTTAAATTGTAGTTCTAACTCTATGATGAAATAATGGGATATGAGAGAAGAAAGTGTAGAATAAGCACAGGGAGGGAAAATGACAAAATAATTTAAATAGTCTGAGTACTTAAATTAGATATTGAGTTAGCCATAAGCCTTATATCTCTGTAGTGTTTAGAGATTCCAAGACGGGTTTACATATGCCAAGTGATTTGATCCACTCACCAAGCCATCATTGTAGTTAATAAGGGTGATAATCCTTATTTGATTTTTTTTTTTTTTGGTAAAACTAAGTATTTACATATGACAATTGCTTAAATCTGAGGCTATCTAGATTGGAAAACTCTCTTGATATACCCTAACCCGCTAGCATAAGTATATTTCCCTCAAGGAGATAATTATCATACACTCTATCCTTCACTTTAGGATTAATCAACAAGCTTCAGATCTGGGTGTAAACAAGAGAAGATGTGTTTTTCTACTCGGACTTCTTAAAAACCAATTTTTGCAACGCATTAGTACTATGTACATGTCATCTTTTGCTTTTCAAAGAAAGTTTTCTCTCAAAAATCTCACTATTCATTTTTATTTAGAGCATAATTCACTCATCTATAAGGTCTTTTCTATCTTTAGAGAAATAAAATCAGCTTATTTCCTTAACTCTTTTTTTCTCTTTTCCTTGAATTGTTGGCCAGTGCATGTAAATGTGTGCTTGTGTATGCCTGCACATGTTTACATATGTTTGTGGAGAGGGAAGATATATTTCTCACTTCCACCTCTAGGATTCTGGCTTGGAGATTAAGAGAGTTTGAGAATGTGTGCCTGTTTGCCTTTGAGTCTGTATTTATTTGGACATATAACACATCGTGACCTAATTACATGTGGGCCCACCAGGTGTGTTCCCAAGTTCACTTCTCTGGTGTTCTGGTTTTCCTATATCTCCCGAGTGTGCCAGATGTTTCTTAAATGGCACTCTCCTTCAGCAGATTTGAAACCAGTGGGGCTTGGTGGTAAAGAGAGAGGGTGTTGTTTCTTAATTCTGTTTCTCTCCTTCGAAGCCTCCTGCCACAGCTGCGCACTCACAAAACTATCACAGCCCTTTTCTCTGTAACAAAATTCAGTTTTGGGTTTTAAAGTTTCATTAGCCCAGACAGTCTCTCATGGAAGCTATTTCATTCCTCTTAACCCTCAGTAGAAACTAACTCTCAAAGAAAAAAAAAAAAGTCTTATTGTGGTTTTAAGTGTCTCTTTGATGCCCCGTGCAGGTGCACAGATGAGGCTGCCGAGTTTTGAGATAAGTTCCATGCTCAATTCCTGTCTGTGGCTTTCTGTAAGCTGCCCCTTCCTCTTCCTGGAAATTTGTGAACTTTAAGAGTTATTACTGTGCCTCACAAAAAACATCAGAGTGAGCAAAATTTCACTGATTATTTTGTTGAAAAATCCTTTGTTGTGCAATTCAATGGGAACTGCATTCCCCACCCACCCACACACACACACACACACACACAAACCAGATTAAATTCTAACCTCTTCCACTAAGCAGCTGAATGACACTGGGGAAATTATTTAACATCTCTGTACTCAGTTTCTTCATCTTAAAAAAAAAAAAAAATTGAATGGACTGCCAACCTCTATGCTTTTATCCAAGTCTGCTACTGTATGTTTATAATTTATTTATTAATCTAACAAATATTTATTGCTTCCTCTTATGTTCCAGATTTTATGCTAAGCTCTACAGATATATAAAATGCAGTGTCCACCTTCAAAACATGAGGAAGTCTACACAAGTCAATAAATAAGTGCAATACAGGATGGTGAGTGCTATAAACAAGATTGCAAGTGAGGTATCACAGCAAAGAAAGAATTTCTAACTGATACTGTTGGGAGAAAATGAATAGTGAGGACTGTGTTTTATTTATTTTTTAATTTCTCAGTTGTCCAAGAAAGGATAACTAACAGTCATGTTTATACACAAATATTTATTTCTATATAATGTATTATAATAATATATAATTATAATTGTTAACCATTATAAAATTATTGAGCACTTACTGTGTGTGCTGGTCCTAGGCAATATTCTAAACATTTAGCATGTGCTATCACTTTTAAACTTAAAAAAATCTTTATGAAGTGGATGCTTGTGTTTCATATTTAACACTGGCTGTTGAAACAAACCAACCCCACATTTTTGTAAAGTAACACAGTAAATAGTTACAGATCACTTAAGGGTTGAGAGGCTGCTTATCTTAGTTTTCTGTGATTTGATTACTCAAGAGTAAGGTTCTTCCCTCTTGTGGTGCCACCATCTTAAACAAACGACTTCCAGTTCTTGCAGGGAAGACAGATAAATTAGGTTACAGCATTGGAAATTCTCTTAGTTCCACTTTTTAGTTCATAAATACTGAATAACTTGTAGCTCTTTGAATAGACATACTATTTCATTTGTCCTTTTATTTACACATGCTATACCTTTAATCTGAAAGTGATTTTTCCTTCATCCGTCTCATAAAATTCATCTTCTACTTTTGTCAAGTTTTTTTTTAATATTGTGTAAATTTTTGAGGACCGTAGGGAATTTGCTGCTGCTCAGGTGACGCTAAATGCTAAAAGCCATACTCACAGTCCAGGAGACAAACACACTGTCCTTTACCCCAAAGTGTATTATTCTCATTCAGCTGAATACATCAAAAACCAAACTCATCTTTTCAATACACCTTTACTTTTATGATTCATTATCTGTTGATGGCATGATTTTTCTTTTTGCTAACATATGAGCCTAATTCCTTCTGCCTTGGAATTGAATTCCTAATGATCAAAACTTATTAGAGGTAACATCGAGAAAACAACTATAAATTTAAGTTGGATGTGAATTTATATAGCTGCACACACTCACACACTCACACACACAACTATGGAATAATCCATCCTGTAATAATAAAACTACTCTGTACTAATTCTTTCCTTCAAACAATGCAAAACTTTTTAGAATTTATTTTAAAAGCCTACCTAAAGTCTTATCTTAGAAGACAAATACAAAGAACACGTATAATAAAAAGGGCTCAGATCAGAAAGAATAAAAAAGGGCCTATCCATCTGCCTAAACTATATTTATATTTTTACCAGTGACCCTCTTTACAATCAATGAACAAAAGCTAGAATTACATGGAGCATTTTAGAGCACACAAAGGAGCAAATTACACAGAGCTTGTCTTTAAAACTTAATATTCATACCTTCAGGTAAAAAGAACTTTCCAATCATGGTGTGAAACCAGAAATTATATATAAAATAAAAAATACTGAGAAATAATTCAACCAAATAAAAATGTAAAACTTCTCTAAGTTAAAAAAAAGAAAAACAATACACAAGTAAAAGACAAATAAAAAATGGCAAATAATACTAGCAACATAAATAAAGAGGGCTGATACCATTAGTATAAAAACAGTTGTCATAAATCAATAAGAATGCTCCAGGAGAAAAATGAATGAAGAATATAAATAGGCAATTCACAGAAGAGTAATTATAAACAACTTATAAATTCATGAAAAATGTTCAATCTCACTAGCAATGAAAGAAAAACAAATTAAAACAAGATTAAAAATTTCACCTGTTGAATTGGGTGAGATCAGAAAAAAAGTGTTTATAGTTTGAGCAAGGGTTGAATTTAGGTGGACAGGCTCTCTCATATACAGCTGCTAAGAATTAAAATTTGTCTTATTTTCTTGAAGGACAATATCTCATTTAAAAGTATAAAGAATATGCATAAAGTTGGTCATATAGTTTAACTTATAAAAATGTTTTTAAAGAAATAATTACACAAAATTTAAAAAGATATATGTATAAGGACTTTCATTGTGTCATTATTTACATTAGTGAAAAACTGGAGATAACCTTAATGTTTAATAAGAAATTGATTAATATGTGATGCAATTGTTTAAATGACTTAGATCTGTTACTTTGGAAATAGGAAAATTCTCATAAAGTACTGATAAGGTAGAAAAGCATACTGGAAAATAATATATGGACTATGCATAAATTCACTCCTGAAGTCACACCTATAAATATAATTTTGAAAAATTTACACAAATATAAGTGGGTTTAAATCTGACTAATTCATACAAGTGATAGTTTTTTTTTCTTATCAGTATTTTAGCATAGATGTGCATCACACTTCAATTTATATATACATATATATTAAAATTTATGCTATAAGTTTAACATAATAGTCTTAAATGGTGAAGGAATTATTAAAATAACCTAATGTAGTCCATTGTGGTGACCAGTTTAAAAATTCTCTGCACAAAGTGTCTTTAATGGATAATAACTGTGCTTCTCTTGAGTATTGCACATGAAGAGGAGGCCACTGCTCTAGGTTTTATTTTGGAATCTTTTGGCTATTAATTTTTTTTCTTCTATCAAATTGAAATCTTTTCCTAATATTTTCTACTTACTAGCCCTGATTCCTAGTGCTCCGAGGAAACATAGGATAAACTGACTTCTTTTTCTACATAACTCATTGAATTCTTAAAATAAATGATCATCTTCCCTCTTGGTCTTGTCTTCACAAAGATATCAAAACCCATAGCTTCACTGTTAGCTCATGTGGCTTTGAGTTTCTCTCTCAACTTAGACATGCTTTATGTTCCTCCACAGTGAGGCTTGATACACACCATTAAAAACTAGGAATCAAGTCAGAATAGGAAAAATGGTAAATAAGAAAGGATTTCAGAAAAGGAAAATATCCCTGTGAATTGGAATGATAAACTCAGACTTCTTGGAAAAGAAAGCACTTGCTGGATATTTTATAGACTCAGAGCCTTTTTGATAACTAAAAAAGAGAAAGAAGTAAAAACTGGGCTCCATAAAGTTAAAGAAAGTCTCCTTTTAATGGTCATGATTTCAATTTAAGAGAAGAATAAAGAAAAACTAAAATGTGCCTTTCTTTTCATTCATTCTTATATTCTTCTCATTTCTTTCCTACTTCCTTAGCTATTCTGGGAAATGCTAACCATAAATAAATAAATAAATAAACAAACAAACAAACAAGAAGAAAAAACAAATTGTGTCTGCCTTTCACACCCCTTTGTTGCTATTATTCAAAGCGCTAACAATCTTTTTAAATATTTTGTGTGTTATTATTTCGTAAGCTATTTCCTATTTACAGGTTTCAAATCTCCAGTTAGGCTATAGGCAACTTAAAGCCAGTTAGGCTATAGGCAACTTAATTTATTCATCAGCCCTCCCCATGCCTAGTACCCATAAGAATGCATACTATGCCTAAAAGATTGCTTTGGGTTACTAAATATTTGTTGATTTTTACTGTCTTATGATGAGTCCTTCTGAGATTTCATCACATTTCCACCTCATCCCGCATGTGAGGGTCTACATCCTCTACTGTTGTCACATTAGGAGGAGGAATGAAGTCACAATAAGTATTGTCTTTGCTGGAGAAATCCATGCTCTTTTCATATGCAGCTTCTTTATATCACCTACTGTGGCTTTGTGAAATTCCCAGTGTAAAATGGCATGGATCATTGTCCCCAAGGCCTAGTTTCACTCTTAAGGCAAGAAGCGGGACAATTAAGGAAGCTACTGAGCATTCAATCTAAGGGCTACTACCAGGCTGACACATGTTACATCTTACTCTTTTTCCTGCAGGCCTCTCCCTTTCTCCTGGCACCATCTGAGGTTCTACATACTGACTCCTTTTTAAAATTGTGGACTTACTGTTCTCAAAGCCTAATATCTACTCTGGCTGATCCGAGGGTCCAAACTATTTTTCTCACAGCTGAAGAGACTATCAAAGAAGCAAGAGGAGATTATCTGATTTGGTTAATGTGGCTCCTTACACAAGAGGTGGTGAAGGAGAAGCAGTTGGTGTCTCTGAAGAGGTTTGGGAATTAGTTTTCACTGTTCACTGCAGTGAAGCACTGACAGTCAGTAGCTGACTCATGATCCTCCAGCTGGGGTCTCAGACCCAAGAGCCTGATTTGACTATTACACTGCATTTACCTTGCTAAGACATGTCAAGGAGACAGGGCATTGAGAAATAAATGTAATAGGGAAAATCTGTACCCACAAAACATCTTCATCCTACAGTCAGTAACCTTCTCCTAGTCATACCTAGTAGGTACTAAGTCCTATTCCCACCTGTGTCCTGAAAAGGATACTAATTTACAATGCAATATTTGCACATTTTGTAAGAAATGCTTTATTATATAGAAATGTTTCAGAATAAATTCAATGATAGCTAAGTTGGCAAACTAGGTTCATCATACTAGGTTAGGGGATCTTATAAGCTCTCACCATATAAACAAAGTTTCTTATTTAGGGTGTACTTGAATGGCATCATAAATCACATAACAGAAAACGCCTGAATCCATTACTTGTCCATAACTTTTTTATAGTTCATTTAGAATTAAAAAATTAAAGCTAAGTAGAAATTCTCCTTGGTAAAAAATTTAAGAGGAACATTATCATTATATACAGCACTGAAAAAAAATTCATGTCCATAATCGCTACTCAAACAATTACTTCCACTCAGTGCCACTGGCCATGGGACAGGTGCCCAACATCAATCTTCTCTGCAACCACTAGATATTAGAGGTCTCTAGAGGTGGGAAGGGATCCAAAATGCTAGCATAAAGGGGAAAGTGAAGTTAAGATAGGAAGCTGGCTGAATCATGAGCCTTCAACAAAGGATAGGGGAGCAGTGCTATCAAGAGAAATAATTTTGTGTAGGATGTGGGATCAAGAATGATGAGTGGTCAAAGAGCACTTTCCAAAACTGTCTAGATCCTAAGCATACTATTGTTTCCCACAGTCAATTTAAGCCCTTGATTAGTGTCACTCCAACCACATCATATCACCCTTCATCAATGAGTTACTACAGAGATGTATGACATGATGTCTCATGAAGTTGTGATAAAATACTGGATTTCTATTACTGTTCTTTCATTAATGACTGGCTTCCCAATACATAACTTGAATATATAGCATCTTGAATGTCATTAACTAGTACCTGATTCCACTTCATAACTAGAATATGTGCTATGTGAGAAGGATAATGTACAGAAATTCTCTTCACCCAACTTTTCATGAATGCCACATCCTCTCCAGAACCAAGCCCATGACTGACTGACAAGCCCAATGGAGAAAGAGCAGAAAACAGGAAAGCGTCTATTACACATTACCCTGCATTCATCAGACCGCCCTTCAGAAAGGGGAAATAACAAAGAGTGAATGGTGGGAAGTCATTTTATCTGCTAGAAAAATATGCCCTGTTCCCTCCTCAAAAAACAAGTGGTTGTGAAGCAACCACATTATTTAAAGCTACAAGGCAAACAGGAAGAGGCAAACCAAACACCCAGGCCCTGAGAACTTCCCGCAAGAGCTCCCCTCAGCTGGACTAGTTTGCAGTCATGATGGGCATGCTGACAGGCTCCAGTGGTTGCTGTGAATTTGGAGCATTCTTGATGAAAGAGAGGAAAGGAAAGTGCTGGTTCCTCTTTAGCAAGCTATTTGGGAGGCAGTTGCTCATTCAAAGTAATAATAATAATTTCTCGAACCAACTACCATCAGTTTAAGCACTGCCATCTGCTAAAGAAGTTCAGTGCTAAAATAACAAACTTGGAAGATGTAGGGATTGCCTAAGAATAAAAGACAAAAGAAGGATGCCATAAAACCCTGGGAAATGAAAATACCTTAAAATCAATTGGTAACACACATGACTGCAATGCTGATCATCATTGGAACTTGAAAAGTTGACAGGTTGAGTGAAAAAGATCTCAGTTTTGAAATACCTGATATTCAGGAACTATGCTCGGATGACACTCCCATCTTGGGTTTCATGTTAGCCACACTAGAACTGCATTTCATGGTCACCTCTCAGCTAAACTGATATTTTGCTGCTTGACAAATCAGCTGCAAGTCTGAGAAGATCAGAGGATGAATATGATAACTGCAAGGCAATTTTGTCATTTCTCTTAATTCTGTCAATAGTCTACTGACATTAAGTATTAGTATCATTAGTTTACAAGTGAGGGTCCTGATTTGGAGTGGCTGTCCCACTGTCAAATGGCCAGGCAGGGTCAGGTCTACCTGATGGGAAATCTTTTTTCCTCTGTGCCATGGGAATACCTATTTAGGGGACAGTGGAGAGATAATACTCCATATCAGACTGATTTCTTATTGCAGAGAAACAATATTTTGGGGACCAGAGAAACAGTCATGTGGGAAAAGTTCTCCACATTGGACACAACAGAAAGTATGAATCCATAGCTTTCTCAGAATCCAGAAATTCTCCAAGAAGTAGAGAGCCAAAGATTCTCACCTTCCAAATACAGATTACACAGAAAAATGTCCTGCTTGGCTGACAGTGATATTAATGTATGTTTTCCCATTTCTTTCACTCCTCTGACATGATGTAGTGTCACAGGGAACCAAATTAACACACCGGGAGGCTTTGTCATTAAAGAAATACAAGCTCACTTTGATTATTGCTGGCAAGAGAGCAGAGTGTGTGGTGCAAACAGCAATCCTATTCTCAGAACTAATATTCTTGCAGACAGCACAGCTCTGTCTCAGGGTATCTTGAATTGGGAGACGGGGGTGTAATTTTTCAAATCTAGAGGGACAAAATAATTTCCAAGCTAGGTACTTAAAAGTATACCAGCCATAGATCGCAATGAACACAGCTGTCAATGCTGCCATAATCATAAAAAAAAAAAAAAAATAGAGGAAACATGAGACAGGAGGGAGAAAATCACAAGTGTTTCTATGTATATTTGTATGAACAGAATATGTTATTTGCAAGGCTAAGTGAGAAAGGCACTTACATAGAAGGGTAAAAATAAGATTTATCTTTTTGAATAAAGTTATCAAATATAATCAGGCAATTTACTTGTTATAATTGTTGTTTGCCTTTGCATTCAAATTAAAGTGTTAGTGTATTTTGGTTTTTTTAAAGTGACTTTCATTTGTTGTTTGCTATTTGATTGGAAACTATTAATTATGAAAAAAAATAGATCATAGACCAGAAATCAAAAATCCAGGTTCTAATGCATATATTTTTCTCACTTATTAGTTACCATTGAATATATTATTTTATCCCTGGAAGCCTCAGTTTTCTCATCTAGAAATGAAAAGGATAATATTAGCTATCGTGAGACCTTAACAGAGGGTTATAAAAACAAATGGGAGAATCAATTAGAAAGCACCCTAGAAGCATAAGACCTGGCCTTCTGAAGGCTGTAAGTTCTCAGTAAGCACCAGAGTATTGAAGCCACATTAATACCTGGCATGGAAGAGGATGTATGGAGGAGGAGAGGATGTAAAAAATCTATACATTCTTTCAGAAATGGAATGTAGATTTTATTTTGCCAATAAAAGGAGTGAAATCACTGAATTCATCTAAAACCTGTGCTATGCATTCTAAGACTTAAGAAGACATGAGCTACATTACATAACATGTAAAATAAAGATGAACAATTCACATAATTGGCTCAATTAACTGTCTCACAAACTAGGGTGACATTCAGTCTTTAAGTGAATAGATAATCACAATCATTGAAAAACAGTTTTGATCTGAAAAATATTCTGAAAGGATATAACAAAAAATAGAAATTCAGAGGAAGCTTTATGTACCCAAAATAAAACATTTCAGATTCCTGAGAGAGAAAAAATGACCTCTTAGAAACATGACTAAATAATGGAAAACAATGACTATGAGATGCATACTATCCAATACTGAACAGAATAATGGTAATAAAAGTTAAGAAATTACTCAATCTTTATCAATTAGTAGTAGTGGGTAAATCTAAAGAATCTGGTCCTAGGACCAGGGGATTGAAGAATGGGTGAGAGAGAATCAACTGTTAATATGTCAGCCCAGGAAATAATAGTACGGTTTTATAAATGAGTAAAAAAGTTTTAAAATTTGAATTTGCCTAAGGTCACAGGACATTAGAAAAAGAAAAATTTTAAAATAATTCTTATAACCAGTTTTCAGTTGAGCTCCATGGAAAAGGCTTAATTTGGATTATTGCTCTGCTTCAAAAACATGAATGCTTTAAAAAGAACTTACAAAACTTATGCTAAAGCAACTAACAAATTAGATATGTTCTGTCAAACCCCTAAGAGATGAAAATGTTAGCAACCAAAATGGATTTCCAGGGCCATTTTAACACATACTCACTACAGGTGAAGGGTAGAACTGGAACTCATTCCTATCAATAAAGAAAGGAGCAAAGATTTAGGAAAACTGACCAAATATATCAAGAACATTGGGCAAGAAAATGGGCACAGCAGAATAGAATTTTCTCCTAAAATTGACTATACATTCTGAGCTCACAAACAGTATTCCTTGAACACATTTCCCTTAAAATATTTATTTCTCAGATTCTGCCAACTCAAATAATTTTTGTAATCTAAGTAATTCAAAAGTTAAGTGTAAAACTATAACCTTATTCCACTATAACTGGAATTCATCTATATTTCAATTCCCACTTCCAATGATAGAAAACTGAGCAACTGAAATCAAATCAGTCTCTCTTCGTTTATACACTCACGATCTCAGAGGAATCAACTTTCCCCCTTTGCATTCTCTCCGAAATGAAGCTAAATTCATAGTGAGCAGAAGTTTTAAATTTTGATGAAGTCCAATACATCAAAAAAATTTTTTGTGTGTTTAGCCCTTTTGGTGTCATTTCTAAAAACTCTTGTCTATCCCAAGGTCATGAACATAATATTCTACATTTTAATTTAGAAAATATAGGTTTTATATTTAGATTAATGATCCACCTTGAATTAATTTTTGCATGAGGTGTGAGGTACTTGTCAATGTTCATTCTTTTCCCACAAGTTTACTCAGTTGTTCTCACACCATCTGTTATAAAGATTTTCTAAATTTCCTACTAAATTGCCTGGACAACTTTTCCAAAAATCAATTGACTAGATATAGATTCTATTTCTTTGATCTATATGTCTATTCTTACACAAAAAGCACACTTTATTAATTATAGTGGTTTTGTACTAAAATGTAAAATCAGGTAAATACTTCAATTTTGTTCTTTCCCGAGATAACTTGTGAGTATTCTATATCTTTGTATTCCTACATAAATTTTAATCAGCTCAATTTCTAAAATTATTATAAATCTTAAAAAATCTATTGGGAATTTGCTGAATTCATAAATAAACTAGAGCAAAAGCCTATTATATTGACTCTTTCAATCCATGCTCATGGCATATTTCTCCATTTATTTATGCCTTCTTTCTTCTAAGGCATTTCTCATACACTTTAGTGTAAATGTCTTGGACGTCTTTTATTAAATGTGATACTAACCATTATTATTTATTATATTTTCATTAAATTTATTGGGGAGATAAATTTATTGGGGAGGTTAATGCAATTACATAGGTTTCAAGCATACACTTCATAACATATTATCTGTATCTTGCGTTGTATGTTCACCACCCAAAGTCAAATCTCCTCTGTCACCATACATTTGACCCCTTTTACCTTTATCTACCTCCCCCTTTATCCCAGGTAACTACTAAACTGTTGTCTATGTCTATGAATTCTTGTTTGTCTTGTTCATTTGTTGCTTTCAGTCTTATATCTCATATATGAGTGAAATTATATGGTTCTCAATCCTTGCCATCTGAGTTATTTCACTTAGTATGATTATCTCAAGATCCACCCATGTTGTTACAAATGGCAATATTTCATGTCTTCTTATGGCTGAGTAATATTTTATTGTATGTATGTAGCACATCTTTATCCAGCTATCGAAGGACATATCAGCTGTTTTCATGTCTTGGCCACCATGAATAATACTGCAATGAACATCAGGGTGCAAATATTTTTAGATGTTTTCAAATTTGGGGGGGGGGTAGATAACCAGAAGAGGGATTGCTGAACCATATGATGATTATACTCTTAATTTTTTGAGGAAACTCCCTACCATTTTCCATAGTGGCTCTACAAATTTACATTCCCTCTAGCAGTGTATGAGGGTTCCTTTACCACATAACTTCTCCAGCACTTGCTATTACTTGCCTTGTTAATAATAGCCATTCTTACAGGTGTGAGATGATATTTCATTGTGGTTTTGATTTGCATTTCCATAATAGCTAATAAAGTTGAGCATCTTTTCATATTCTGTTGCCCATTTGTATATCTTTTGAAAAAAAGTGTCTGTACTGGTCCTCTGCCTATTTTTTAATTGGATTGTTTTGTTGTTGTTGAGTTGTATGAGTACTTTACATATTTTGGATACTATCTTTGGATATTATCCCTCTTTGGGTTGGTTGCCTCTTTGTTTTGTTGATTGTTTCTTTTGCTGTGCAGAAGATTTTTAGTTTGATATAGTCCCATTCATTTATTTTTTCTTTTACTTCCCTTGCCTTTAAGGTCAAATTCATAAAATGCTTTCTGAAACCAAGGTCCATAAGTTTAATACCTATGTTTTCTTCTATACAATTTCTTGTTTCAGGTCTTATATTTAGGTCTTTGATCCATTTTTAGTTAATTTTGGTGTATGGAGACAGGCAGGAGTCTAGTTTCATTCTTTTGCATGTGGCTTTCCCATTATCTCAATATTATTTATTGAAAAGTCTTCTTTTCTTCATTGTATGTTTTTGGTCTTTTGTCAAAAATTATTTGCTCATACATATGTGAGTTTATTTCTGGACTCTCAATTCTGTTCTATTGGTCTCTGTGTCTTTTTCTGCCAATACCATGCAGTTTTGCTTACTGTCTCTTTGAAGTATAATCTGAAGTCAGGCAGTGTGGTACCTCTGACCTTGTTCTTTTTCCTCAGGATACATTGCTTATTTGGGGTCTTCTGTGATTTCATAAAAATATAATTCTTTGTTCTATTTCCTTAAAAAATACCATTGGGATTTTGATGGGGATTGCTTTAAGTCTGTATATCGCTTTGGGTAATATGGCCATTTTAATAATGTTGATTCTTCTAATGTATGTATATGAATTATCTTTCCATTTCTTTGTGCTTTCTTCAATTTCTTTTAATAATGTCTTGTAGTTTTCAGTATATCGGTCTTTCATATGCTTTGTTAAGTTTATTCCTAGGTATTTTATTCTTTTTATTGCAATTGCGAAAAGAATTCTTTTTCTCATTTTTTTCTGAAATTCCATTGTTAGCATTTAGGAACACAATGTATTTTTGTACTTTGATTTTATATCCTGCAACTTTACTGTATTTGCTTTTTTGTTTCCAATAGTTTTTTGGTGGAGTCTTTACGATTTTCTCTATAAAGAATCGTGTCGTCTGCAAAAAGTGACAATTTGATTTCTTCTTTCCCAATTTCGATACCCTTTATTTCTTTCTTGTCTGATTGCTCTAACTAGAACTTCCAATACTATATCAAATAAGTGTGATGAGTGCAGGCATACTTGTCTTTTTTCTGATCTTGGATGAAAAGTTTTAGTTATCATAAATATTTCAAATGTACATATAAACACATATACAGTAGTTTTCTAAACTTTTGAGAGTAAGGGTTACCCCTTTACCACTAATTGCTTGATTCAGAGTGTAATTCCTAAAGAACAAGTAACTAAAGTACTATAATCAAAAACATGAAATTTATAATATTATTCAAATTTTACTAATCTTTTCAATTATGTCCTTTATAGTAAAATCACATTCTAAATCAAGTGTTTTATTCAGTTGTTGCTTCTCTTTAATTTCTTTTAACTTAGAACAAAGCTGATTAATGGCATTTACTATAATAAAAATGTATATCTGCCGTGCTCAACATACTAGTCTCTAGTCATATATAGCTATTGAACATTTGAAATATATATAGTGTGACTGAGATTTGATTTTTTAATTTCATTTAATTTTAATTAACTCTAAATCTAAATAGCTACATGTGACTTTGACTCCTGTATTCAAAAGTAAACATTTCTAGAAGAATTTCATGATCTCTTGTCTTTTATGTTTAATATTTTTTGTAAAGGTACTTTGTAGAAGGTTCCTTAATCTGAGTTTGTCAGATGTTTCTTTGTTACTAGATTCAGATTATTAATTTTTGGCAGTAAAATTGCAGAAGATATATTGTGTTTTCATTGTATCCTATCTGGAAGTCAAAGATGTTGATTTGTTTCACTACTTGTAATGGTAATTTTGATTAGTTGGCATGTCTTATTTTCAGTTTTCTCTACTATTAAGTAAAAAATTTTTTTTTTGTAATTTAAAAATATCTTGTGGGGAAATATTTTGAGACTGCAAATGTTCTTTTACTCATCAAATTGTTGCACATTATTTTAGCATTTATTCTTGTTTGAGTCAATTATTGCTATCATTTTAAAAATACTTTCCCAAAGTTTCTAATTAACATCTCTCTGCTCAAGGACTGTTCCAATACAAGTTAATCCACTATCACTAAGACCAAAATTCTGTATTACATTTTTAAACATGAACTCTCTTGGTCTAGAATGATTCCTGGAAGAGATCAAATAGAATAGGTTAAATGTGAACATACATTAAAATATATAAAATGGAATGTATAACAGAAGTTAAAGCTAAGTTTATAGTGCTTTTAAGATGAGAAAAATACATTTTTACTATAATATGTTTTTATAATTATTTGTACTCATTCTGCATTGAGTATATTTCTTGTGCACTTGCTATTTTGGTATATAAATGTTTGATACATGACTATCTTACTTAATGTTTATATTAACCCACTAAGAGGTAATATAACTTTGTTATAACCATTTGACAAATGAGGACTCTGAGGCTTAGAGAACTGGTAATGTCTTGGATCATAACTTCAAGTGGTGGAATCAGTATGAAAAAATCGGGTCTCTCTGTGAATCTATGCATGTGAATGGATCTTGTAGCTGGTTTTACCGGTACTTTTCTACTTTCTTCTGAAACTTAAGGTTAGAAGAACCAGTGTAATATTATTAATGTATCAAGTTAATTGGTTGAAGGTCACCAAGCAAGAATCTGCTTTGGCATTCTATCTGTGTGGACAGCATGTTCAGAAATAGGACTTGAGTGTTATTGTTATGACAAAAAGAAGCCACAGGGAGAGATATATTAGAAGAAAAGAACCAGAAAAGAGAAAGATTTAATTTATGCACATAACTTCAAGTCTTTTAAGCAGACCTTTCTCTTGAAAGATGAATTTCCCAAACTATAATGAGATCTTGGCTTCTCCACTGGGTCAGGTCATCCCTAATAAGGACCACAAGACTACTTTCTACCTTTATTACTCCTTAGATATTTGCTTCTATAATTAGTTCAAGGCTTGATGCTGACTGGATTATTAAAATAATTGAAAAGGGAAATATACTTACCATATCTTTCAAAAGATTTAGCCAATCCCTAATTTTATTCAAGAAGCAATTATATAGTTGTAGCATTGCAAATATTATAAGTTATAGATCTTACCAGCAAGAGACTTCCAGTTTGATAGAGATGATAGAGAAACATGAAATGCTCATTGATATTAAAGAATGTAGGTTAACGAAGTAAGTCATCACCCAGCAATATACAAAAAGTTGAGCATATTACATAAGCAGAAAAAGCTAAAAATAAAGACATGAAGAAGAGGCAGGTACAGTGTGGCCAATGATAATCTGTCTGGAAAGGCTTTACAATACAAATGGCACCATGGTGTTGAACAGTTTGCCATTAGCAGTCATCATTATGTCTAAAAGCATAGATAAAATGAGGTGCAACCCATATATATTCCAGAAAGGTGGCAGCCATGCATTCCTTTCTTTTACAGTCAAGAAGGCACAGAATGAATTGTACAAAACTGTTGTTGCTAGAAAGATAAACTTGAAATGCTCTACTGTATTAAAAAGGAGAACTAACCACATACTAAAGCATTTATCTTTTTAATGAGCAACGCACTGCACATTTCTTCCATGTTTCTCAATACTATGGTCAAGAGCAGGTGGCCTAATGACCTCTGACAATTCTTCCACTTTAAACATTCTCTAACTTCTCGATCAATTCTTGATTAGATAACTGATTATATGAACATGCCATGGGAAGTAGTTTATGTAGAAAATAATTGAAATAGACCTTGCTCTTGCCTTTACAGAATTGAATATTTATTATTTCATGAAGGCATTTGGAAGTAGGATATCTTGATGACAAAATGAGAGCTGGAAATCAGCATCAAGAGAGACATTAAAAAGGTTGTGTTAAAATCCTGGAAGTCACTCTTGGTGGGGATTACCTCTAGAGCTAGAATCACAACTCAATAGAACAAGGGGTCCAAGGCTGAGTTCAATTTCTCTGTCCATCGTGGTAAGCCTCAAAAGAATGATAGAGTATGCTTTCAGACAAAAGGTTGAGCTATGGTGTTACCCATAAATATCATGATGTTGACAGTGAGAACTACAAAGGATATAGTTGGTGAGGGAGAAGAATCATGATGTATATAATTCTTGAAAGGCTATTTTCTGCCCACAGAAAAAAAACAGAGTTCTGCAATCATGAATATTGTTAAATTCTTGATGACAGAAATAACCATTATATTAAGAAACCAGGATTTATCCAGTATAATCAAGTTAATTTACTTTTTATTCTTACCACCACCCCACATTTCCCAATGGCCACCCAGCTTCTTTAAATCTGGCCTGTGACAGGAAATTTACTGATCACACTTATGTTATACAAATTGTTTACTAGTCCCTTCCAGCAACACAAGTCTCAACTTAGTAATTAAAATGTCCAATCCCATGAAACTTCAAACTGGGTTTAGAATAAAATGACCTCCTCCACCATTTCAAATAAGAAGTCTGCAAATTGGTAAGTGGGTGTGGCCAGCACCTTGACTTTTCCAAGGAGCTCTCTTAATTCCTTTCTACTTGGTTTGAAGTGAAGAACAAGCACACCAGTAGCTCTCTCAAAAAAACTTACCCACAAATGATCAACTCTTTTATAACCTTGTTGGGAGGAAAATTAAGAATTCTCTAATTAATTGGTTCTTATTTGACAATACTGTCTCCTATCACCTAATGTCTATTGAACACTTGTGTTTTGTCTGCACTATTAGCCCAAGTGTCTAAGAAACATGAGGCATCATTCTTATTCTTTTGGGGATGAATGCCCTCATAAAATTGGACAGAAATCTCATAAGAGGAAGAGATTGGTAGCTGAAATAATCAGAGAAGTTTTCATACAGAGCATGATATATGTCTTTTGACTTAAGGGGGAGGTTGATTTCTAACTAGTAGAAATGAGGGGGAAATGGCTTCATAACTTCTGAAATGTAAAAAAGCAGATTAAAAATAAAACTTAGTATTTGCTTGGCCTCACTACATGGACTATATTTAATTTAGCACTTTTTACTACATGCCCATCTAATTCACCTGATCTGTAAGTTGTAAGAAGATAGACAATTGCCCTTTGGGGCAACCACTATTTGAACTCACTCCCTTGGAGGAAGACATATCTTCCCTAGCTCCTGGCAGCTAGACTACAGGCACTTCATTGAAACTCAATCATTTGGGGATTTTTCCCTGAGACTTTAATTGGGAACAAATACAGTGAAGACACAGGGAGCAAAGTGGAAAGCTTTCCAGCAGTGGTGACAGCATGCATCTCCTGGCAGCCCTGTCAGTGACAACTTCTATTGCCCAGGCCTGCTTTTGGAGATCAGAATATTTCTGTGGCATCTTCTTGGATGTAATTCTGACAGACCTGCCTTCTTCAACTTCTGCCCATTTTTGGACATTTGTTCTTGAGCCTTCCCAATTATTCTTGTACTTATCCAATATTCTTCAAATAAAATTGCTTTTCTGCTTAATTTACCCAAGCTTTGTCTCTGTTGTTTGTAACCAAGAACCCTGACTAATAAATGTGTCTCTATTTCTTGTTCTCTCTTGCTGACAAAAGAAGCACTTGATTATTGAACTGAATTGAATTGAAAGGTCTACTGGCAGATTCTGAAAGACTAATTTTTTAAGTTGACTGTTTTGTATTTTATTTTTTATTTAATGGGCCATTATAAAATGTTGTTTTGTTTGTTATCAATATTCTCCCTCAATTTTATGATCTTAATAGGTAATTTGATCTTACCTATTTTCATGGCTTCAGCAAATATTTCCATACAATCTCTATCACCACTTCTGTTTCCCTCATAAGTTTTTACTTCACATTTTCAATTACTTTACGTACATTTTCATTTGGGTATACTGTCAGTACATGAAGCTTATAAAATAAAATAAAAATTAACTTACATCCCAAATCAGCTCTTTTTCTAGACTTTACTATTTCTCTTAACTTTATGACACTTTTCCTTATGATCTAGGTCCAAAGCCAAAGGATCACCATTGACTCCTTTTTCTCCTCATTAACCATCATCAAGTCCACCTAAACTATAGTTCAGAAACCTATCACTGAGTACCTACATTAAACTATTAGTCCCCTTGACTTGTTAGTTCTTACTATCCTGTTCTGGGGATTAATCACTTTAGGGAATCCTGGGGGGATGCCCACAGTGATGAGATGGAAGAAAAAATAACTAGAAAGGCTAATGTTATAGACATATCTATAAGGATTGGAACTTACCATGAGAATGGATGACTTAAATTTCACATGTCACTTAAGTAGAGTAATGGTAGTGGATACAAGATGATAAAGAATTATAAAAGAATGGTGTGAAAGTTTGAAACTGAAGACAGTTTCTTGAGAATTATAAAGAGAAAGCAACACCAGGAAGGGACGATAGGAGGAGGGGAAAGCTGTACATGTGTAGTGATTATAAAACATGAGAACTGAAGCCATATAGCCCAGGTTCAAATCACAGCACCATTATCCCCACTAGCTCTCTGAAATGGAGAATGAAGAGATTACTTCTCTGTCCCCACATCTCTTCATCTCTAAAATGGATATAAGAGTACACACTTCAGGGGTAATTGTGAGGATTAAATGAGTTAGTACATACAAAACATCTCTAAGGGGGTGAGTAGAACAGTAGGACAATAATAAACATCAGTTTAAAAGGGTAATTTCTTCTTTTCACATTTTAAAAGACAAAAGCATATTTTAAGAGACATAAATAAGGTAAAATAAAAAATTAAGAAGAGAGAAGAAAAAAAAATTGGCAGAGCTAGATCTGTGAGGCAGGGAGAAGATGACAGAGCAGCCCAGACTTATAAGGTTAGCCTTACACATGAAGATGACACCTTCTATCTAAGATTCAGAGGGAGAGAAAAGCAGTTCAGGGAACATATTTATAATTCCAGGGTGAAGAAGAAAATGCGATGAACAGGTTGTACTGAGCAAACCATATGTTGTTGTGCACTGGCAAAAAGAACTGGGGATGGTCTAGGGCTGGAACAGAAGATGGCAGGATTTTTGCAGTCATCACTGGGATTCCTAACAACCACTTTGGTCTCAGCCCAAGTAAGAAAACCAGAGCTGGTGATCTCAGTACTGGGCCACCCATCCTTTCAACATTGAGTGCTTCCCTGCACAAGATGCAACAGGCACACCAACTCACCAGGCACGGTAAATAAGTTCCTATGTTTTGACGCTCCCCCTTTTTGTTGAATGTGTGTATACAGAGAGTAGTTAACAGAGGGAGAGGATGAAGGGTGCATTCTGAACATGCATTTACATAGCTCTGCTTTTTAGATGAGGCCTCCTAAAATTTTTGTTTAAAACCTATAAGCCTTCTTCCAGTATAATTTGGAAACATTTACACATCCCGATAGGTATGTAAATTGGAGAATTACATCACATTACACAGATGTACATTTTATCTTCTCTGGGGCTGTCTCTGATTTTACCCTTCTCACAAAGGAACTCTGCCAAGGAACTTCCAAGAAGCAGACATGCCATGGGCCTTAAAAGGGGAGTATTGCTCCCTCTAATTTGTTCCAAGCCCACAAGTGAGCCTTGAGCCAAATGTAGGTCCTGGGATCCATTCAATTCCAAATGTCAGTGTCTCAGAAGCCAACAGCCACCACCCAATTCTCTCTAGAGAATAGCTACTTGAATGGCAGTGCCACTCAATAGAAATCAGAGAACATTACAAATAATGCCTTATGAGTGAGAAAATTGATAATCTTTTAGAGAGCCTTGGCATCTGTACTTTTACAAATAATCCAGCAGGTTGAGATGGATGGGTATTATAAGTTCCATTTTATAAATTAGATACTAAGGTCCAGGAACACTTAACCAATTCTATGATGCCTCACAACAGCCTCTGTGAACTGAGTTTAGTTTTACTCCTTCAAGGCATAACTAAGAAGGAAAACCTACTACCTACTACAATATCTTGATAACTATTCAGGCAGAGATTGTAGCCTAATTATCTGTATTTTCAGTATCTAACCAAGTATATGTCATAAGATACTCACTTAATTATATATCAAACATTTATATATATCAAAACCAAACAGAATGAAGACACTTATTTTTTTCTTTGCAATATTCTTGTTATTCTCACCTCTGCTTCATTTCACTGTATTCTATAAACCAAGGGCTACCAAGAGAAATATTGACCCAACAGTAATAATAGGTAACTTTATTTCAAAAATGTATTCATTCCATGCCTAAGTCTACAGCCATTTCTCTAAGAATGGGTAAAATACACAGAATACATTCCCATTTACAGATTTCTTCAAGAACAGGAATTATGTCATCTACATGTCTCTGGATCCCCACACGTTGCACTAACTTCTGCAAATATTTGGGACAAAAAGTTCTGGCTGACTATATTTCTAGTTCTGAGCTCTATTTCTTTCATGACATAGAACTGAAACAACTCATAAAACCATAAATAATTTCTAGGCAAGGCCAAGAAATTATTGTATATGATTTTGTACTAGGTACTGTAGAAGATACAAGATTATCAGACAAAATATTTTCTTTCGGTATGCTTACTTCTTAAAAGTATAATGCTTATACATATAAAACATTAAAAAGTACAGGTATGGGTTACAAAAGGTTATGGGAGTACAGGAAAGAGATTCACATGGTACATTGGTCAGGGTTTCACTGAAAAGATGGTCCTTGGGACTCATTAAGAAGGATATTACCTCAAATTTGTTGCCCTCCTCCTACACGCCTTACCAGCCATCCCTATCCTGGAGGCATACATGCCCTGATGGAGGTGCTAAGCACAGCCTAATGACAGTTTTGCAAAACACAGCTTTATCTCCAGACTTCTTCGTAGGCAATTTTGTGGGTTTTTTTGCATTTTGATTTTGTGGAAATTTTTTGAGAACAATACCAATTGAGTTCATAATCAAGATATACAAGGAAAGGAATTAGGAAGGTTTGATTTTTAACAGCATCTAAACCTGCAAAAGTGAGAGTGATCACCCTGATTACGGAGGCCACAGTGATAGAATGTCCAAGCAAACCCATCATACACTCACACAGAAATCCCATAAACCCCTTTTTCAAATATAAAAACTCCACCCTTAAACCAATGCATCCATATAAATACTCCAAAGTCGACCTAAGTTTTCCATTTTCATGGGAGGTTAAAAACAATAATATCCACTAAAAAGCTAATGTGTCTCTTCAGAAAATCTCTTTCTGCACTTGGGCCTGGTATATGTTTTTTTTTCTCCCAGGTCACTAGGGAACGTGGTTCAAAAATGTTTCCCTAATTGCTGTGACATCAATGTTTTTCTTATTCTTCCTCTATCTTCTTATTGGCAATCATGAACTCTAAATTAGAAATATTTAGATGCCCAGAATTGGAGTTATTTATAACAAATGCAACCACTCTACAATTCATCTGTAACTACCACATCAAAAATAATTATTTTTAAAGTCAGCAGCCCCAAAGTAATATTGGGGGACGTTTGATTTTTCAGTGATATAAGGTACTTAAGAGAAATGGGCACACATGCAAATGAGGCTGTTGACACTTTATCCTCTCTTGGTTCTGTCTTGAAAGCTTAAAATTTACACTAGGTCCTCCACTTGATCCTAGAGCTGATAAACAGAAGGAAATCAGCTGCTAGGAGAATCATTCACTCCCCTCCACTCAAGTTCAGTTTCCAAGGGCCAACACAAAAGGCATATTATATGTCTTCAGCTCCATAGCCCGAAGGTACCTGACTGGAACTGGGAGCCTGTCCAATTCAGACAGAAGGAAAATATTACCCTTCTTTTTAACAAGGCACTGCTGAAGGATTAATCATTAAGTAAATAGCAACAAGCCAGGAGGTTTGCAGGAGGGACAGAGTCCCACCCCATGTTCTCAATTTTTCTGGGATTCAGGATGGAAATTATTACAGGGATAGTTTGGAAGGGGCTGCAGTAACAACCATCTTCCAGGGCAAGAAGGAACAATGTGTGAAACCTCAAGCCTGACCCAGCCAAGAGAGAAGTTTATTCCCAGAGCCCTCTGGAGAGCATAGGTCCATTTTGTTTAACAATAAGCATCCATGCATAGGATTGATAAAAACTGGAGAGTGTTCATGGTGAGGCCACATGTTGCTACGTAATTTTAAGCAAGTCATTTAACCTCCTGAGCCTTAGCTTTCTCAATTTAAAGGTAGATGTTACTGCTATTGTCACGTATGTTGTAATTAGACACACATAGAAAATAAAAATCCTTAGAACAGTCACTTGGAATGCTTAAGTCTCTTCAGATCTCCCAATTATGAAGACAATACAGAGGAAAAGTTGTTTCTCTCAAGAAAAAAAATAATAATGTTACTTTTGTTCTGTAATCTGAGCCAGGGAACCTGAGGCATTTGTCTGAATAAAATGGGGCATATGCCTTTTCTTAGAAACTAGATTAGGCATTGCTTCATAAATGACCTCACCTTGGGGTTGCATGGTGCAATTCCGTGTGGCTGCATGGTGTTGATAAGATATAGATATTTTATGAAATGTATTGTCTCAAATGTTATTTCCTATTTTAAAAATAAGGAGCTTGAATAAGAGTATTCATCTGTGATTGGATTTAATCTGTATCCTATTATAATTTGAACCTATTAATTGATTCTGACAAAAAAAATATTTACTGGACATCTAAAGTGTGCTGAGCTCAGTGCTCGATTCAAAATAAAATCAACTATTAAACACAATCTCTAAATTTATGACATAATAAAAGTATAGTTAAAGGGAGCAAAGGTACAAATAAAATATATAAATTAAAATATAAAACAGAATTTAGAAGGAGGCCTGAAGGCTACAAAGTTTGCAGTAGTTCGGGCAGGGAAGCCTATGACCCTGTTTTTCTGTCTATGGTGGCTTGGGGTGTGGAGGATGGCCCCCAGGGTAGTGACACTACGTGTCATGTTGGGAGCCAGGTTGCTACACAGCATCAACTAGGGTGTCAATGCAAGTGGTGAATCATGTGTGAACACTTACGAGATCCGTTTTCTCAAGAACCATTGGAAGGTAGAGTGGGCAGAGTCTTACACTATGGATCTGATCTGCAATCTAACTCTCCAAATCCTCCACACCCAATCCTGAATCAGATGGAGACGTACAATAAAGAATCCTTGCTACAAAGTACACTTTAGGGATAAGGGGTCTTATCAATGGTGCTGAAGTTTGTTGAAATATTCAGACATCTTTGACAGTTACACACACCACAACTCATGGTGAGATTACCCTTATAAGCATCAAAAAGGATAGCTGAGGGCAAGGGCAGGAGTCTACCTTTATTGGGAAACTCTACTTCAGGTTTATCAAAGAGATCCTTTAATAATCCCAAAGTCCATGCACTCTATATCATAGCAGGTATGGTATATGACATACCAAAGCTGTTGCTTAATTCAGGAATGAAGAAGAAAGAAAGAAAAAATAAGTATAATTAAGGGTCTAATCTTAAAAGACAAACTGAAAAGAGTCAGGTTCAATTTTCATCTTTCTACCACCCAACTTCTAGGTATTATTTCCATCCGGATGGCCTTTGGGGTCTACATTCCAATTCATTTTTGATTCTTCAAGTTGTGAGAACAAAGCACCATCCTGAATAGCATAGGTGGGTATGGGAAAGAAACCAAATATGATTAGTTCTGGTTTCTCTATTTTTCACAATCATTAACAAAAACTAAAAAATTAAAAAAAACTTAAGGAAGACTGTCTGTCTATCTATCTATCATCTATCTATCTATCTATCTATCTATCTATCTATCTATCATCATCTACCTACCTACCTACCTACCTATCAAACAATTTAACTGTGTTTAATGAGTGGATTAAATATCACATGCTCAAAGGTGTCCCAAAAATGCAATATTGACATGGTCTGGAATCAATACATAAAGTTCCACAGAGAAAAGGAAAGGGGAAGAGTAAAATAAACTGAGAGCACATATGAGGACATTCTCTATGGTGGAAAGAGTTTAATAATTTAATCATGGCTGTAAAAATGGAATGAGTCTCATATTGTGAGAGGTGAGTAGTAGCCAAGACCATCTCCTCCTTCCAGGCCTTTATATGAGTGTCTAATTCCCAGACTCTAGCCTTCTGATTCCTTCCTCTCTTGCCTTGCTCTTTCTCATTCCACATTCATGTCACTTTGGCAGAGTGGTTTCTCACAACACTTAAGTCAGGAAGAGCCTTTGTTCTAGCATAGACCCCTCTAATACTTGTTTATCATATGCCCTTTTTGCTATTTCTTAAGTGTTATCAGATAAAGTGTCTTTAATTTCCACAGGTATATAACCCAAACAGGGTATAACACAGAATGCCTTTCATTTACTAAATGAATGAACAGACGATTATCAGATTCTCAAGAATGAAACCCAGTGTGCAAAAAATTACAAATATAAAGATGAAAAATATGTTTTAAGTCCTCAGCAACTCAGAGTCTGGTGGGGGGGAGAACATGCATAAGATGAATTATAAAGTAATGCTATAAAGAGGTTAATAAACACACATAGTACTTGCTCTTGAAATTATGAAAGGAGGAATCAACACTGCTGGAAGTTCAATGTAGGCTTTGCAAAGGTGGTAAGCTCTTTGCTGAGTCTAAAGGATAGGAGGAACACTTACTGTTTAGCTAACAGAGAGTAAACCAGAGAATTAGAAATATGAGTAATGTAGTGAACAGTAGATTAAATTGGAGCTCAAAGATGCTTTAAATGTCAGTCTTTGTTTTATCTATAAAGAGTCACAGCTAGAGCATATTGTTACAAGTTGAATGAAGTCTCAATTGCTTTAGATCACAAGTTCTCAAAGAGTAAGGGCCATGTCTTTGGTGTGTTTTCTCACAAATTTCATGCCTCCTGTACCGTGAGTATTCAATAAATATTTAATAATAATGGGCTGATTAATTGAGAGCATTCATGTTCCATTTGCATGAGTAGAGCCTCTTTTCACTTTAATTACAATTGCTTTAATCATCACTAAACAGCATTTCTTAGATAGCAATTTGGTTCATTGTTAAACACACAGTCTGCCTAGGTTTCTAGCCCTAAGGTAAATAGCAGTGTTAGAGAATAATCCACTTCTCACTGCTGTTGAATAATTTTGTAAAATGAAAAGTAGTTGAATGTGGAAGGGCACTTATTGAAAAATAGCACATGAATGGGTGCTGAAGAGGACTCATAAGATTGGAAAGTTCAGAAAATACCCCACCAGGAATTGAAAATTGAGTGAACAGTTTATCATACAGTAGGGGCTGAAATAAAACCAGAAAGGGGTCTTCCAATAACATGGCAAGAAGCAGTTGGGCTCCTGGCTTGATGGTGGTGTCCTGGGAGTGGATCGTCCAGGGAGTGTTGTGGCGAGTGAGTGTTATCCAGATCAAATGAAAGAGACAGTGCTCAGGTGAAGAAGAGAAACTCACTTATATATCTGAGTGTTACTGCCAGCCACATCATAAATGACCAGACTGCCCCCGGTAGTAAAAGGCCAGTCTCACTTCTACTGATCAAAAGGTGATAGAAATTCATGACTCAAGCCAGTAGAAGCCTGGAGAACTATAATGCTGAGGAGTTAGCATTGTGCTCCACTGAAAATCTAAGCCAGATAATAAATCACAGGTTGAAGAGAAGGTAAGAGGTGTGAAGGAGGAGGAACCAGGACCAGAGGTGAGAACACAACTTTATCATAGGCACAAGTGGGGAAAGTAAGTATAGAAGCAGAAAGACCCATTTTTTGCCTCTGATACCACCCAGGGCCCAGTGTGGAGCAGGCAAGCACTACAGGTCAAGAACGAGACAGGCTTTCGGGTAGTCATTCTTGACTATCTTAATTTATGTTCATAGGTATCAAGTGTTGGTTTTTTGTCTTCCATTCTTGCCACAGTAGATTCTATTATGCACAAAACATCCTGAGTGACATTTTTTACATTCAAGTCAGACTGTATCACTTGCTGGTATAAAACTTCTCATGGTATGGCTCTGTGATTACTGTAGTAAAGAGCTGTCAACTCAAAAGCCTAGAGGGATCAAACTATAAGTGTTAAATAAACAAGTGTTTTAAGAATTAGAGATTACATGATAAATCTAATGAATGCTGTTATACCTTACCTTCAGCCATGTTTTGGTATATGGGAACATGAACCTGTATTTGCTACAATTTCTAGTTTTTCAACACAAACTGGATATCTAAAATTTCAAGTGAAATCTAATTTTAAATGTTGGATCAAATTTACAAAATACAGTTTATTCCAAGCAAAATCTATTTACATTATGGTATTATCTACTAGCTGCCAATTTGCTTCCTCTGTGATAGGACATAGGGCAACCTACAATCAGTATCAACTAATATTATCTACTGATTGCTGGCAAAGAGGTTAAAATCATAGGAAATATATAAGCATTGTGGTGAAAAGCAAATGGCCAAGTCAAAGGGCTAAATTCATATCTGGAAGTCTAGCGAGTAGCATTACAGGCTAAGGATAAAAGATAGCGGCAAGATAGTTCACTGGAACCTGAAGCATGTCACAGCAGCCAACAGAGGTTCATAAAACTATAGATTTATCAGTAACTTTCTAAAGCAACAAGCCAATCTAATGAGGTTTCCTTGCCAGGCCTTCACTTCAGCACTTAACATGCCTGCTCTCTTATCAGGTAACTTAATCCTCAATATTCAGATATAAGCAGGCAAAATAACTCAGAAGGAGTAAAAACATACTATTAAACAAATTCTCAGAATAATATCTATCTCTTCAAAGAGCTGAGTGGATATAAATAGGGGTCATAGAAAACACAGCCCCCCCTGCGTGGGGTATAAAAATATATTTCTTGGTGACTGTCCCCAAAAAACAATCTCTAGCACTGTAGAGACAAGATACAGGTAGATAATAATACTAAAGAGTATCTGAAGCAAATTGAAAGACAGGAATATTCAATAACAATGGGAGAAGTTCAAAAACTCAGAAAAAAGAGAGTAGCTAGGTATGATCAGAAAAATTTCAAAGAGGGTGCAAGGCTTAAGATAAAGAGTGGACTGATATAGTCTTCATTGATTCATTAATTCAACAAGTATTTATGAAATGCTGGACATAGTTCTACACATTGGGAATATAACAGAGAAGAAAAAATGTCTTTGTGGAGTTTCTATTCCAGTGTAGAAATACAAACAATAAACAAGTTGACATATAATTTCAGGTAGTTATTAGTTCCATAAAGAAAACAAAAGAGGGCAATGAGACATTAATACACTGGTTTGGTATTGAAGCTTAGGCAAGTTATAGAAAGGAGCCAGACAGGTAAAAATCTCAATAGAAAGCACTTCAGGAAGAACAAAATAACAGATGTGAGGAGGAAATGAGCTTTGTGTGTTCAAGAGAGGATGTGGGAGAATGGCAGTGCCATGAGACGAGATCAGAGAGATAGCTAAGGAGGGTACTACAGCACCTAGATAGACGCATAGTAAGAATTTGGGTTTTATTCTACTTTTAATGAGCAGCCATTGGAGAACTTTAGGCAGAAAAGTGATATAATATGAACAATATTTTTGAAAGATTATACTGGGTAGCTATATGAAATATTGACTTTAAAGATGAAAGACAGAAGTAGCTAAACCTTACCACATTTACCTCCTAGAAGGTAAATGCAGTACATCAGGCAAGATATTAAAGTGTCTTTAATGTAACAATGATAAGTTACATTGTTACTGTGAAATGGAGGATTTTGAATGCCAGCTTTGGGAACTAATTTAATTCTTACTGTGAGCACTGAGGTCCCTGACCTCAGACTGATGTGACAGTAGAGTAATAATTTATTTGCTTCATTGTTTATTAACCACTTCTCTCCACTGAAACATAAACTTTATAAGGAACTTTGTCTTATTCTCCAGGACCCCATCGCCATCACTTCTAACACCCTAAAACCACAAGCAACTTAAAGGCAGACACCATGCTAATTTGACTTTGAACAGGTATTAGCACATAGTAGTCTCTGAATCAGTGATTAATAAATGCAAATGAAAGAACATTGTATCAGATGAAACAAATCTTATTTAATGGAAGATATTGTACGTGTAATAGGCAACGAGGTTGCTACAATAATACAGATTTGTAGAGTTAAGGGACTGAACCAAGGAAAGAAGAAATGGAGGAGAAGAAAACTATATTTTGAAGAGAATGAATATAACTTGGAGATTGTGGCAACCCACTGATCATAAAAGATAAAACGGAAAAAATAAAAGATGACCACAATGGATATGGCAGTTTTCCCAGGAGCCCTTGCAGCTAGTGTTCTGGGTATGATATGCCATTAGATACATTTGCATGATACTTGAAAGCAGAGCTGAAGTAGCGGACACACTGCCAGCTTTTGTTATTTTGCGGGAAGCACAGCCGTGGAGGCAGTTGGATTTTTTTAATCTCAGTAGTTAGTAGAGGCCTCAGGATCTAGTTAGCTGTTTCATAAATTTCTAGACACAAGGAACAGAGCTTTCATTTTGCTGATTCCGATTATAGCATATTCAGTTGTGGTTCTAGGACTGACAACAGTAATGGCTTCTGAATTATAGCAGTTTGCTGGTCATGGCCACCTCAAGGTCATATCACATTCTAGATTATGGTAATATCAGCTACCATGAAGAATCAGCAACTTCCTTGGAAGGCAGATACAATATGGTGGTTTTGGAGACTATTATTGAGAGCCTAACATATGTTTTGTGGCTTCAGCCCTCTGAGTGATTCTAAAATTTATTTACTACCCTCATAATAAGTTCATATTGCTTAAATCAGCTAGAGTGGATTCTGTTTTCTATAACTGAATTTTGAGAGACATAATGACTAATTATGGATCTGAACCCCCAGGACTAGAACAAAGGAGGAAACACAAGAAGAAAAGGGAAAGTTGGGAAGATGAAAGAAGAGTGTAGAAACTGAAGGAGAAAGAGAAGACATTTTTCTTGCCTTAGAGAATTGAAATAGTCAATATGACAAGAGGGAAGCAGAGCCAAGACAGAAAAGAAACTTCACCACATATGCAAAGTAACAGGCAAACATAAATAAATAAACAACCTGAAAACTGAGCTCAGAAGCACTGTGTAGGCTGCACCATCCAGAAGGGCTCTGGAGACAAGGAGCATCCTGCTAGGAAGTGAGAGCTTCCAACAGGGTCACTGAAAACAGAAAGATTCATTGGAAAGCATCCCCATAACTGTTTAGATGCATTCAAGTGGTCTGTGTACATGTTTTGAAAATTGTCACAAAGAAGAAACATGGGGTTGAGCCATTAAATACAGAGCCTGTATTGCTTGTGAGCCAGGACCCCAGGGGCCAGTGCCAGCGTAATGTAGCAGAAATGCATGGAAACACACACTATGAACCAACAAAACACAGGGAATCCTGGAAGCTCCTGTTAGACAATAGAAGGACAAAAATGTCTTTGCAACAGAATTTAAATGATCTAGGAAAGAATCCCTTACAGTGAGCTACTGGAAATTGTACTTTTAGTGGAACATGAGAATGATTTATGGAGTTATGGAACTATTGGCTTTAGCAATGTCCTGGGCTTCCAGACCACTCTTACCAACTTCAGACCAAGGATTAAGAAAGAACATGACAGATGTGGAGTACGAGTAAGAAAAAGATGGACATGACCATGAATCTGCTGATATGTTCTGTGTTTATGATTTTTTAATTTTACTCATTTGTTCATGAGTTTGTCTTTTCTGTATTTTTACCAAGATCGATTTAGTAAAGCACTTAAGAAAGGCTTATGTATGACATATTCAGAGCTTTTTATACTTTTATTTTTAAGGTATGTGTTGGTGCTCATTACCTTAATAATGTATACAATTTGTGGCTCCTGTCCTGAGTCCTTGTCTAATCATCCCTCACTAGTAAATTTGTAAAGAACTATTAGACAAAAAAACAAAAAACAAAAAAGAGAATATAAAAACATCAATGGTTTAACACTCAGGCAGCATTATCATATGGAAAATTATTTAAATTACCCATTCAAACAAGCCCGTAGCAATCCTATCACCTCCATAAATTGTATTGTAAAGAGAACCCCTACCCAAGTTGATAGTCTCACTTCCAATGAATCATAGGCAAACTCTACAGGCTACAATTTGATGTCAGGCTGTCAGGTTCTGAATCCATTGGGCGGGTAGATTTCACTTGCCCTTTCTAAACTTGCAGCCTCTGTCATCTTGAGGCTATCAGGACTTCTAATTAGGGGATAACTACAATGCTTTAAAAAGTAGGAGGAATAGATAGATGAACTCTTACAGCATCCCTATGCATGTTGTCATAAAAACCTACCAGTTCTAATCATATTTTTTTGTTTGAGTATTTGTCCAAACATGTTTCATAAGCTTCATGTGAACCCCTCTACAATGTGCATATCACACCACATGGGTACTGATCATCTTCTTATCATAGAAGTTTCAAGGTGGAAGGAACAACACATGCTTGACAAAGGTGTTAATCCACATCTCCTATTTGTTGTGGTTCATCATCAGCATTTTTATGAAGTAGCTTTTACCTTTTGAAATAACTCAGTGATGGCAAAAAAAAAGTGCAGTGGGCTTGTTCTCATCTCAACTGAGGGTTCATGACTCCATGAGAAGTCTGCGGTTCTCTTCTCTGTGAACTATAGAGAGGCCATGACAAATCTAGACTTTGAGAGTTTAAGCCTATCTGCAAATTCACTTCTTTCGAAGGCAATGATAATAATGATAGTAATGTGATGTGTTAAATTTTAACTCCCGCCCCCCCCCCAAATTCACATGTTAAAGTCCTAATTCCCAGTACCTCACAGTGTAAACTTATTGGGAGATAGAGTTTTTACAGATATAATTAGTTAAGATGAGATCATGCTGAAGTAGGATGGAACCCTAATCCAATATTACTGATGTTGGAATATGTCTTTATAAAAAGGACACAGACACATACACACACATGGAGAATACCCTGTGAAGAAGAAGAAAGAGATCTCTAAGACCACCAAAGATCACCAGCAAACCAATAAAAACTAGAAGAGACAAATGAAACAAATTTTTCCTCACAGCCTTCAGAAGGAACCAACCCTTCTAGCATCTTGATCTTGGACTTCTAGCCTCCAGAACCTAGAGACAATAAGTGTTTCTCAAGCCACCCAGTCTGTGGCACTTTGTTATGATGACCTTAGGAAACCAATTCAGGTAAAAGATGCTATTTATAACCATAAACATCTAATAGCTCTTTTAAGTTTCTTTCTCCAAGCCAAGAAAAAGGTAGGGACAATGTTTTTTAATTTAGATAAGCTGATAGAAATGACTGGACTTACTTCCGACTTACAACAAATGGTCATGTTAGAGCTGAGACTAGAATGATGAGTTTTCAGAACTGACTTTCTGAGGTTCTCTGACCACTGGTGTCTCAGTCTAGGTTAGGGGAAAAAAGAGGAAAAGTATAATACACAGATAATCCCTGTTCTCCCAAGTCTGTTTCATAGGGTTAGATGATGCTGAAGAAGATGGATAGTTTAAAACAAGCACTAAGTAGGTATATGGGGAGGAGCACTAATAATGACAATAATAACATATTTTCTTGTAGGACTGTCTCATAGGACTTTTACCTCCAAATGTGTGAGATAGTAACAATGGTTATTATTATCCCTTTTTGCAGATAGGAAAGCTGAGATTCAAAAAAATAGAAAGAAATTATCTAATCAGCTGAGGCCAGAGTTCGATTAGTGTTCCTTCTAGGAAATCATGGTTGAAGAAAATGTTTTCCATGGAGTTTTTTATATAAAAAATATAGATTAAAAATGAATATATAAGTAGCCATTAGCTCTCATGGCATTTCCAAGGTTTCTGAATCTCTTCAGCATGCCTGATGTATGTGCCTCTAGTAATGTCACCTAGGAAGTGGTAGTGGAGAGAGCAATGCAAAACACCACTGAGGAACTCAGCATTCTCTGCACTGGCTCTAGTATTCTAAGAACAAACTGAAGAGAGGTGATGTCAGGCCACCTGGTTTCAGTCTCCCAGGCAGGGTTCCTGAGATCATGTAGCCACATGGCCTCTCATAGTTCTGTGTAGCCACTGATGACAGCAGGCCAAAGTTAAAGGTCAACAAGGAAAGTGATTGTATCACTACAACCTTAAACATCAGAAAACACTCCAGCTGCCCTAAACTTCCTTGAAAATCCCTTATAGTTTTGTCACACAGACGTTTATCTAAACTTTCAAAAATATTTTATATTTTTATTGAATATCCTCTCTAGGAATAATAAGTAAGTTCACTTCCCACTGTCTTATGTGGAATGACGAATGATTTGTGCTAAACGCCTTGTTCTGTCTCACCATCTCAAAGCAATTTCTCTATTCCTCATAATCCAGATTTGGTAGACTAGTCCTCCTTCTCCATCTCCTGCATGAATTTGTGATTCGTCACAAACTACCGTTCTCTATCAAACTACCATTCAATCTCAGTCACTTAGTCTTTCTTTTCTGTGGACTCATTAATTCACCAAATAAGTATAGTGAGCACTTTCCTTATTTAAGTCATTGGTCAAGCACTAGTGACACAGAAATAAATAAAACACTGTTTGTATCCTCAAGTAGTTCACTCTCTGGGGGAAGAATTACCATAGAATGGGTGGGTGAGTGGAACTGAACCCAGCCAGTAAGGACATGATTTGGGCTATAGGTGAACAAGCAGACCATGTGGGTTTTGTTCAAAGCAAGACCTGTTCTTTGCAAACAGCAGAAACAAATTCTGGCTACTTAAGGACAGGAGAGAGGGGTTGCAGTACCTGAATGGATTTTGGGAAGACTTAGATCAAAACAGGCCTCATAAAGCTAGAAACACAGTCTGTTCCTGCAATTTAAAGAGCAGCAATTGTTATCAGAATAACCAGCTCCAATCATTCCTCATTCTTGTATCATCCCACTTTAAGTCACTGGTTCCAAAGAGGGAACCCTGTTTGCTAAACATCAGGTCTAAGCCCTCTTTTTCTCCAGAGAGACCAGTTCTCCTTACAGGCTGTTTCCACTAGGAAAGAGGCAGGTCCTCAAAAATAAAACATCAGGGTGCTGACACAAAAGCCAGGCAGAGCAAATAAGAGATGTCCACAAAAAGGACTAGAATAGGCTGGAAAGGTGGTAAGACTCCTGGGAAGAAAGGGACAAGAGTGAAATTTTTAAAGAAAAGTTAAGAGTTAGTGCAGTGTGTATGAGAGAAAAAGAGAAACAGGAGGTGCTCTAGGCATTTGAACAGCAGGGACAAAAGCGTCAAGTAAGCTCTGAGGATGAGAAGTAAGGATGCTGTGGGAACTGGCAACAAAGAAGAGAAGGTGTAGTCGGAAGCCAGATTATGGAAGGAAACCCTTGCCTTCTGTGAAAAGGTAAGGGTGTAGGGAAAAAGATGAGGGAAATCCACAAAAAATCGAATGTAAGAGGCAATGTGGTAGCAATATAAAAGGGAACAAGAAAAAGGCAGGAGGGATAATAAGTGTAAAATGATGCACGGTGCCAAACACATGATTAATGATTAATAAGAATTAGTTCCATTTTATTAGAATCATAGAATGGGAGATATTAGTCTCTTCTTCAGAGGTTTGTCTGAGAACTCAGGGAGATAAGACGTGTGAAATGAATGGCATACTGTGGGTATTTTTCCAATTTATTTCCCACTTCTATCTCCATTCTTGCAGTAATATAAGTCAAAATGGTTAGAAATAGCACAAGATGGAAGGTGAGTGTGCTGAGAATAGAAAGCAGATAGAAAAGAGGTATTAAGGTGAATGATTAACCATGAGGTATAACAAAAGGAAGGAGTCTAAAACCTCTTCCAGATTCCTAATGTAGGAGTTTGAGTAGACATTGGCATCATTCGCCAAAATAGGAAAGGTGGGGAAAAGGACTTGTGCTTAGTTTGGGGCATGTTGAGGGTAAACTATGTCAGCTATGGCTTCATGTTGGGTTGGGATAGCAGAGAACCTCCTCAGGTGGTGGCCCTACATGACACTGGCCTCACCACCCCTGGCCAGTGTGTACGGGAAGTGAATGGCCAGGCGGGGACTAAGGCATAGAACTTCAAAGTGACAGTGATAGTGCCATGTCATATGACCTGCTTTGAGATATAAACCATGTTTAACTTCATCCTCTTATTCTTTTCCTGTAACGTGCTCCCTAAAGCATGCCTTCATGTAAATGACTGGAAAGCTCCCATCTCATGATGTCTCTAGCAAATAAACTACTTCCAAAAGGAAACGGGGGACAGGAAATGAAAAACCAAACCCTCACAGAGACCTTTTAATGTCTGAAAAGCATTTCCTCCTGAAAACATGGGGCTTCTGAGATATAAGTTTGTCAGTCCCTTAAAACAAGGCAAGAGGACCTGAATCTGTCTTGGCCTATGGAGCCACATCCTCCCTCAGCACTGGACACAGTGATGAATCATATAAAACAGAGAGCAAGTCAGATTAGAACTGTCACTAAGCTCAAGGAGTAAATTTTTTCTTATTTATGATGTGTTTCAGATCTCATAACAACTGCCTGTTTAAATTTTAGCTGAGAATTTTTTTTAATAAAAGATGTCCTGATTTCTTTGTATAGTAACTTATGTTTCTACACATTCTACCCTTTTTTTCTGACTAATTTTACATCTCTTTCATCTAGTAACCTTGCACACATGTATTCTTTTCTTCATTGAAAACTGGATACCACAGAGGCTGGGTGATTTGCCCAAGGACACAGGATGATTGCACGGGTTAGAAGGAACAAGACACTGCGGCTCTTAACTCCAAATGTAGCCCTCCTTTACATGGCTCTCTTCTACCTACTTGGCTGAAGCCTTTCCTTCTCAAAGGAATGACCCTCATCAGAGAAAACCCCTGATAATGGAAAGTGCAATCAGTGAGGAGGTGCTCCACATTCACCTGCTTGCTTTTCCAGAGAATACTGTACACTGAGCAGCTCAGGAAGCACTGATTACAAAGGTCAGCAGTCAACACATAGTCGGAGAGTTTTGCAGAGCAATGATCAGGCACAGGCTCTTTCTTTCCTTTTGGAACTTTTTGGTTTTATCAGGGCAATGTGTTCAAGGGTGTGAGTTGACCTCTTGGAAGACAGCAGCTTTGTGTTCATGACAGTCATCTCTCAGAAGCATCTGTTGACCTAGAGATTTAGCATGTGATATAATTAAAGAGTTTGGCATTAGGAGATAGCAGAGGGAGAAAGAAAGAAGAAAGCCAACCATTTCTACTTATAAACAAAGAAACTTTGACTTAGGAAAATGAAGCCATTTGCCTTAAGCCACAGTGCTGCCCAGAGGCAGCTTTGGTAGAATGCAAGCCTCCTGACTTCTCGTGCAACGATGTTTCCTCACGCTGTACAGCATATGGCTGCAAAGGATACACTAATGTAACTGCATTCATTTCTCACTAATCAAGTCAGAAGGTAAACTCAGGCCTAGCAAAGTAGAAACAGCCCTCAAGGCACTATACCAAAGTTGGTGTGAGAGTCCAGGACCCTGAGATTTCTAGTTAGAGCTATTCCAATGACTCTCATTTCGATGCTGACCCTCCTGAGCATCTCATTGTATTGTAGGAACAATACCAAATAAACAGGTAGAAGAGTTCAGTGCAGATCATAAACCAGAAAGTCTGCTTCTGACTGCCTGTCTGGGGCCACTGAGAGCAGCTGCTTGTCATGATTGATATACACATACACACACACACACACACACACACACACACACACACACACACACATCTCTACATACTTGACTTAATATATATATATACATCTCTTCTACTCACCTGTGCCTGCCTTAGAAAAAGTATGAGTAAGTAATTCCCTATCAAGGTATGGCTCATGGAGTAGATACTCGCCCTAAAACATCCCTGCCAATGTCAACTGGTGTCTAAAATTTCAAATAAAAAGTATGATTCCTAGATTTTTACAAGGCCTTTGTCTTTTAGAAACTACCTGATGAACTTTAAATCCTCTGAAAATAGAAATGAGATGCACCCAGAAGAGAGGCCACTGGAAAAGGGGTAGATTGCAATGGAAAGGGGCCTATGGAACCACCAGAAGCCATATTCACGTGCTTCGTAAGTCGTGTACTTTTACTGAGCACTTAATATATACCAGGCACCAACATAGATATATGAGAAACAAAAATGGATACAGCACGGTCACTGTTCTCAAGTTCAAGGAAAGAGGCATGAACAATCACAATATTCTGCAATGCACTGTTATAGTGTTTACATGCCCATACTGCTACTCTAAGAAAAGCAATGAGGGCCATCTAACAAGGCCCAAAGAACTGTCTGTGATGCTCAGACTATGTTTATACAGATAAGAAGCTCACCATGAAACGAGAAAAAGAGGGGATTTGAGGCTGAAGTAACAGCATATATAAAGTCACAGAAGCAAAATAGACACTTTACCTTCAAGAATAGCAAGCAATTCTGATAAGTATAATGGTGATATCATAGATATCTACTCTTAAGGTGTCTAAACAGCTGAGTTTGCCTTGGAAAATGAGATTTTTAGTGCTAAAACCAGGAAAGACCCAGGTAAATTAGATTAACTAGGTCACCCTACACATGGTCATGAGAAAAAAAATGCTTATATTTTGAGAAAAGTAGCAAAACATTGAATAATAGAAGGAACACTCGACAAGGAGACAGAAGCTTTGAGATCAGACTTGGCTCTGCCACTACAAGAAGCCATCCTGGAATGTTTTCTTATTGGTATATGTTCTGATATATGTTCTGGTTCAAAATTCCATCATTGTAAATGTCTAAGGAATGTACCAAAGAGCAAAGTTGGGTAGATTGACCTATCTGAACAACAGAGCATTCCACAAAACAACAATGCTATGAGTGCAAAGCTCCATAGGTCCACTGAAGCCTTCCCCAGGAGCGAAAAAGGACCTCAGAGTGGGTAGAAATCTGAGAGATCACCTACTGCTCCACAGCAACCCATGCTGGCCATGACAGTGACTTTATTAGTGCCTCATTCACAATTAGTCTCTTCCAGGTACAAGTCACTGGTTTGTGGCTAGGCATCAAAATGATTTAAAAAGCCATCAGTCCCTGCTTGTTATGACTCTATAGCTGATAATTAAATTGTAATGAACCGAAGTTGCCAATCTCAGTTGCACTGTGGCTTGCCACAGACTTTAGTAATTATTTATTCATTTATCCATTGAAACCAATGGATTATAATAATATTTTAGTTAATTAGTAAAGACAAAAGACTATAGTACCTGAACTATCACTCCATTTAGGTGATTAGGTGATTACCTCATAGAATAACAGCCATACGTCATTTTACTGTGCTTCACTTTATTACACTTTGCAGATACTACATTTTTTCACAAATTGAAGGTTTGTGGCAACCCTGAAAGTCTATCAGCACCATTTTTCCAATAGCATTGGCTCACTTCATGTCTCTGTGTCATATTTTGATAATTCATTCAATATTTCAAATTTTTTCATGACCATTATATTTGTTATAGTGATCTGTGATCAATGTGTTGTAATTGTGTTGGGATCCCATGAACTGTGCTGATTCAAGGTGGAAAGCTTAATTGATAAATGTTGCGAGTCTTTTCATTGCTTTGCCAATTTGTTGTTTCCTGTCTCTTTTTGTCTCTAGATCTCTCTGGGCCTCCTTATTCCTTGAGACACATCATATTGAAATTATACCATTTAATAACTCTAGTATTGCACACTTAATGGACTACAATATACTGTAAACACAATTTTCATATGCGCTGGAAAACAAAAAAAAAAATTGTGTGACTTGCTTCATTATGATATTTACTATACTGTAGGGGCCTGGAGCTGAACCCACAGTATCTCTAAGGCATGCCTGTACTAACCTAGATCAAAAGCTATAATTACTTTTGTAATTTTTCCATACCAATGCTAAAATTAGTGAACAAGCTCTAGACTCCCAATTAAGTTGTGTAGAATCTCTCTATTAATATTAACAACAAAATTCCAAGAATGATTATATCTACATAGCATCCTAACTATCTGTAAAACATAAAGACCAAATTCAGAGAAAAATAAAAACTGTCAATATTTGAGTGGGTTATAAGACACATGGAGTAGCATCATATGAGTTCAATAATCCATGGGCTAGCTTGCTAACTAAATTTAATGCTTCAGGGTCTTTTCCAGGCAGTATCCTTCTATGTGAATATTATGAATCCAAAACATAATGTGAGCCTCTAAACTGTATTTCCTATTTTCTAAATTTTTAAGTTTCTCTTACACTTCCACAGTTGGGAGATTAGCTCTGCAATCCTTGCAAAAGTTCTAAAAAATAATCAGTTCCATTTCCAGGCCCAGTGATTGTTCTCAGCTTTACAGCTTGTAGCCTCTGCCAAGAAATGAAGCAAACATTCCCTCTTTCAAAGCAGGTGCAGCAGCCTGACAATAATCCAATAAAAAACCTATTAGCTGGGTCTCCATGACACTCCTCGTATCCATGGGACCCACAATATCTTTAATGTAGATAATAAATCCAGACCATTTCCTTCCACAATTGCTCCCAATATGGCTCCACTCCTAGGACTGTTCCACTAACCTTTTGTTGCTACATTTTCTCATGAATGCTGAATCATTCTCTAATCTTTGCCATGAAACATGTGTAGTCCCACTCAGTGAAACAGATCAATCTCTTGTGTTAGCCAATTTCAATTGCCTACTGGGCCATATTTGTAGATTGCAAACAGCAGGCCTAATACTGACCAACTTATAAATTATCAATCATGTCTTGGTGGTTAAGTGATGATAGCTAAAGTGATAAAACAAGAGGAGGCTTATGACCATGAAAGTTACTGCAAGTATCTCTCAGTAGCCTTGAACTTGTAATCTCCAGAGCAGGTCTGTATGTTAAATAAAATGTCAAAGAAAAGGTGTTCAAGTTCATCCCATGTATTGCTTTTTCTTTAATATGGTTGATAACATATCTCATCTCAATTCAGAAATCTTCTAATGCAGGATATACTAAAAGACCGAACCTTTCCTCTACCTGGGAGTCAAGTTTCATGATTAGGCACCCTCTATACATCAACTCATGTCTTACTGTCTTCATATTAACACTGTATAAAGAGTTATATTTAACAGCAAAATTCCTTGCTGTTAAATATGCATGATGTTCAGTGTCTCATCCCATCATTTGCTGGACTATACCTCCACTAAGGTGGAAGCCAGGTTTGTCTTGCTTTCCTAACTCTCACATCTCTACCACCCAAGCAATACCTGGTATTTAGTAAAGATTTATTGGAATGATAAAATAAGTTTGTGTTGTTTTTGCTTCCAAATGAATGTTCTTTTCCTACTCTATATTTATTTTCTTAATTCTTAAGACTCTGCTTAAACCCTGACCTCTCCTGGAAGATTTTTCCAGGCTATTCTTGACCACCTTGACCTCTTTTTCATCAAAGTCCAATTATGCTAGAGAACGCATGTCTTACTAACTCTTGACTTGGAACTTGTTAGAATTTTAAGAATTGTTAGATAAACACTCAGTTTTTTTTTTTTTTTATGAATGAGAAATCTGAAGCCAAAAAACTCACACCACTTATCCAAACTTATATAGGACATTACAACCAAGACTGGTATTGGGAACTGATTTTTGCACAACCACAACTCTGTCATAACTTTGCCTCATTTATACATACCAAGAGCCTATCATTCCTTAAAAGTTTATGAGGTGTTGACTCCTCCACACTCACAGGACAGATTCTATCTGATATTTGATCAGTATTGTTAAATGGCACATTTATTCTCTACTTTAAAATTCTGAGCTCTAAACAACAATGTAAAATCAGCCCTAGATAATAGAAAAAAAAATTGTTGAGTTTCTCTTTATTTCATGTTTAATGAAAAAGTACCTTCAGATTTTTGATGATTTTTCTTAAATTAACAAAAATATCTGGATTGCTATTACATATTTTACATGCTTTATCAAATTAGCAGTGACACAATAAATAGTTCTCTTGAAAAACCATTTTTATTCATCAGTTCTTCTGCAAAATTTGACTAAAATATTGTAACAAGAACCTGGAAAAATAGGAAGAATTGGGAAAGAAAAAGGAATGTCATTTTATTAAGTGAGAAAGAACCCCTCAAAAAACTCTACTGCCCATATCATCTAACCATCTGTTCCCTGGAGGAAAGTGTCATCAGAAACACAGGAGGACTTGTCCCCATTAGCACATGTGTCTTTTGAAAAAAGTACTAAATAATAAGACAGGTTGCCAAAATCCTAAACCCAGCTCCATGACAAATTGGTTGGGTGAGTAGCCTTATAATTATCTCAGCACTAGTGAACATTATGTTCCTGATAAATGCAGAAAAGACTGGCTGTGCCTACTGGCATTTCACCACTATCCACTTCCTTTCCTCCCTGGTGATGCAGGTAAATTACATTTTTTGAATCTCTCTGCAGTTCCATGATCATCTGACTGAGATCTAAGCCAGTGGAACAGGAATGGAAATAACCTGTGTTACCTCCACCCTAAGATTTGGTTATTGAAAACTACTTTATGTGTTCTTCTCTCTGCTCTTTCCTCTTTCAACTGATGTCAAAACCAGAACCATCTTAGAAGCCACCAGTTGAAGATAACAGAGTGGCTCATTAACCTGAGTCCCTGAATGACTGTAGAAAAGTGCCAGCCTGTCAACCTAAACACTAGCCTCAGAGAGTTATCATTAATCCCCTGAAATTTGAGTAGCTATTTGTTATTATAACATAATATAGTCTAACCAATAAAAAAAATCACTCCCATGTTACAAGATAAAGATGAAGTACAAATTTACTTTGAAAATTATAGGAATAATTTGCCAAAATTACACATTTTTACTCTGAATTTGCATATTTTTAAAATATAAGAGTATATTTCTATTTTCACATTATTATAAAACAATTCCTTACACTAATAAATAGGAATCGAAAAAAAATTTAATCTAAACGTTACAAGGTAATATACATAAAATTCCTTTCATTTATTTTTTTCAGACTTCAGAAATCAGATTTGACTCCAGAATTATATAAACAAATTTTCCAGCCTTTATTCTGGTTTGCTAGTGTAATTCTTGGCCAAAAGAAAGAACTAGACCTCAAAGATCTTATCAAAAATTTTGTGCAGAAGCTTCAAGGAACTGTCCATTCTCTATAAACTCTAGACTTTGATGAGGGAGAAAGAATTGCTTCTCGATTATTCAGAACAGAACAGTAGATGAAATAAGATTTTGACAATATTTTTTCCATTTATACCCTTATCTGTATATGGGTGATGCATTCCAGTCCTTCCAGAAGATCATAATTTACTAGGCAATATAATGATGAATATTTTTATGACAATTCATAGTCTAAAGAACATCCTTATGTTTTTCATTCCAGTCAAAAGCATCACCATCAAGTTTTCAAATTTTAATTTCAATTTTGATTAATTGTTTTGAGCTTTCATCCTATTTCTAAGTTTTAACTTTTACCTTCCATTTTCAATATCCAGCATCCCAAATAAACTCTTTAAATTCTATATCTGCATTCCTGAAAATATTCCCAATGCTCTTTGCCCAAATACTTCCTAATTCAGCTACCAAAGCAGATGTCCTAAATATTGTTGTATCACATAAAAATAATTAGAATAGTTATCTTTTATTTAATACTTACGAAGTATTGGAATCCATGGCTAAATACGCTACATGTATTTTCTTGTTTTATTCCTGAAACCACTTTATGTAGTAGATGTGCTTTTTCTCTCCATATAAAAGATTAGGAGACTATGGCTTAAAGAGGTTCAAGTAATTTGTCTTTACTTGCTGTCTTTAGTGGTAGAGACAAAATTCAAAATTCAAATGCTGTCCTGCCTGACTTCTGAGCCTGAACTTTTGGTCATTATATTATAGTACCTTTAGAATAATAAGTCCTTTCATCCATTCATTGGTTTTCAAGTAGGAGTTCTTGACAGGACTGGCTACATCTCTTGACACATATTTCATTTCAATTTGAAAATTTCCAAAGAGATTAATAATGAAAAAGTGATACTGGTGAGAACTATTCAATTCAGCAAGTATTTACTGAGTGTCTATTATGACCCCTGTGCTAAAGGCTAAATGTGATACAACAAATTATTTTTGTTGTTAATGTGGCAAAATGGCAGTCAACTTCATGCAGATACAGGGAATTCAGACTTTTTAAAGGTGACATTTTGTATAAAAGATTCATAAAAGCTAACATAGGCTAAGTATGCTAAGGATACATTCTTCATGACTAAAAATTATTGATCCTCAACCTCAAAGTGATGCTGAAAAGTTTTCTGAACAGTCCAGTTATGTGAACAAGATATTTGAAATGTTGATCTGGTGGTAGGGTCCAGGAGACACTGACCAAAGAAGCCTGAAACCAGATAGAGCAGTAAGAGGTTTTATGATAATGTGTGTATAAAAGAGAATAAGAGAAAAAGAGAATGCCTACCATATGCTTATGATGCATCAGGAATCAATAGAAACTTTATACATATAATTTCATGTTAACTCATAAAAAATAATAAACTAATAATTATATTTTTTATTTTTTTTATTTATTATGGTGACATTGGTTAACAAAATCCAGTGTTTCAAGTGTATGATTCAAGAGTAAGTTATATATAGATATTCCACTGTGTGTTTACCACCCATAGATTTCTTTTTGTCACCACATAATTATCTCAATATTATTAGTATAGAACTTGAAACTCAGAGAGCTTATATAGTATATAAAGTCATGGAAGTCAAAACAGAAAGTTATAAAAATTAATGATGTTTCAAAGGTATGTACATACAGATTGGTGTTTAAATATGAAGATACAGGACAAACTAAAAATATTTGTAGGTTTTTAATCCTGTGATACTAGAAAATGGTGAGTTGCCATTCATGGATGATAGCTAAACTTGTAAAATGGAGTCTCATGTCCATTTATTTACTATACATCCTAGATTAACTTTCTAGGGGACTACTATTCTAATACTATTCCTACTATTCCCAACAAACTTAATTTTACCACATTCGTCTCCAAATTATCATTGTTTGTAAATATCCAATGGATCCTCCAAAAACAATAATTTGACACCATAGAGAGTAAAAGGATTATTGTATTTTTCTTTTCTAGTTGAATATTCATGGAGAGTTTAGCTAGCAAACATAAGTTTCAATTTTTTAGTACATAATTTAGTATGGGGAACAAAAAGAATGATAGGCATTGCAGAGAGTCTGTCTGTAAGATTATTATTGTTGTTTCTATTGTTGTTTTGCAAAAGTGATTACAAGTTTAGAGACTAAATTATAGTTCATTATTGTTCTTTATCTTTTTTTTTTTTTACTTTTCTTTGTATAAATTTCAGTTTTTAACACCTAGTAAGTGCTTACTTAATAAGTATTCATCACTGTTGCTAATAAGTATTCATCACTGTTGCTTTTGGAGAATATTTCCTTCAATTTGTAAATGTGATATTCCTTGTTCCTCAAGAAGGGTCAGTTACCATTCTCACTTTGCAAATGGAAGATATCAAAACACTCATTGTATGGTTGGAAACAGAAGCACATTTTACAGTATCTCAAATATGTAGTTAAGATAGAAGATAAACATCTTTATATTTTACTCCTGTCCACCCTCTAGCCCACCCTTCTCCCTTAAGTGCACAGCCAAGGAAGAAAATAAATGCTTCTAGTTGTCCCAAGCTTTGTCTAAATGAGGTTAAATTTCCCTTATGCATGTATAGTGTTTTATACATGCCTATGTTTTGCTCTTATAATACTCTAGAAGTGGGCAAGTATTACTATCTCCATTGTATACAGATAAGCTCCAAGTTCAAGGACCTTGCCTAAAAATCACACAACTGAATATTGGCAAATCAGGTCTCTAGATATACTGCGCATTCATCTTCTCTCTTTTAAACCAGGCAACCTCTGAAGCTGGACTAACTAACATTTTTCTCAATTAAAGGTATCCATGTTAATTGCAGTTGTTTCTCCAAGTAAGTGAACAGGGTAGTGAACAGCTGTTCTTAACCTTAAAGAGGAGTGAGAGAACCACCACCGAGAATGACAACAGGAAATATCTTTCAGGCAATTTACAACTTGAGGCCAGGCCTGCGTCTGCTGTGACAAATAGAAGAGGGGACTGGGTAATTACCTATGATGTTAATCCCTGTAGATAGCCACTCTCCCTAAGCCCCTCAAATAACTTTGTCCTTAAAAGCATTTCCTTCCTTCTCTTACCCTCACATTTTCTGACTAATTATGTGGTAAATACTGTGAGAGCAGGGACAGGGTCCTCTAAATCCCAGATAACTGGACAGATTGGCTCAACTGGTACTAATGAGCACAAAGTGTCACTGAGGGTCACAAAAGAAGAAAACCCATCTCTGTGATATACTGGAAATAGCTTGGGGTTCCTGTTTACAAGGGCAGCTGGGTAAGTGTGGATGCCCCTTAACATCTTTCCCTGGCTTGTTAACAAGCCAAATCTAACCTGTTCTTCAAGGTCCAGTTAGTTCCACCTTCTCCATGAAGCTTTCCCTGAATATACCAAGTTGATTTCTCACTTTAATAAAATCCCTCAGGCTACAGATGACTCCTTTTTAGTCCCAAGTCATAGCCTACCTTTCACTGCTATTTAATTACATCCCTTGCATGTATGTGTCCCCTAATTAAAATGAAAGACCAGGGACTATGCATTTTGTTTTTTTGTATCGCCACTCCATTTTAATCCCTTTCTTTTCCCATCCTCACACTCAACCAATATGGAGATCTGGCACAGAACTGAAGTCGAATGAAAAATGACAATATGAATGATTTTCTAAATATATTTGACTTATTCATCTAAACAAACATGGTCCCTTCAAAGCAGTCTCTCTGAAAAGTCAGTACATTGCTGTCTTTGATGACTGCTTCTCTCCCTGGTCAGTTTATTATTTAGTAAGTAGATGGCTGATGCTCACCCTATGCCGTGTTGAATAATTTGTCTACTCCCTATGGTTGCTCCTAACCAGTAGACCAGGCACACTTCCCTGGTTGGATATTATTTTTCCAGCTTGAAGCATTCTAAACTATAAAGGTGTGGCAAATAAACTATCGATTAGCCCAAAGAAGTACATTAACAAATTGCTGAATGTCTTTGCATTTTTCACTTCCTGTGAAGAATGGGTCATTCCTTTAGAGCCCTATCATATTGGGAACTGCAAGAAAGTATGCCCCAAACCCTATAGCAGTGGGCTGCCCTGACTCTGCCTGGTCAGATTGTGAACTCTAGTTAAGCAATTAACAAGCATTAGTCCTCTTTGTCTTGAGACCTAATATAGCATCATAATTAATAAATCCCCAAATCAATCAATTATTTAAAAATTGTTCCCATTTTCAATGCTAAAGGAATTCAGGGAAGGCTCTGAGCACTGTGGATTTGAGAAGCCAGATAAGGGTTCATGGCTCACAAGTGACCTGCCATAGGCTTTAGTGAGTAAAGATAGGCGAAGGAAGGAGGGAATAAGAGAGGTCAAACACAAGCAAATTTATCAATATATGTGCTATTAGGCATCAACAAAGAGGTTGAAGCTAATTCTACCATCACTACTTTAATAAATCCAGAGATATCTATAAATATTATTCCATCAAGAAATTGTCTCAATTTGGAAAAAGAGTTTCAATGAAAGGAACACCACACCTTTAAAAGATATGCTAAAAAATGACACTAAGTTATGTGGCTTTAGAAAATCAGTTAAACTTTGAAAGTCTTGACTTCCTCATCTTTAAAATTGAAATAATGATTCTTGTCCTGTCTCTCTCAGGATGAAGATGAAGGTCAGATGAGATAATATATGTGAAGTAATGTGAAAACTGCTGCAGTGAATGTAAGTAGTTAATTTGGCTGCTACGATGGAAGAGAATGTAGCTGCCTGAGGATGTGTGTGACACCCATGAGTTGTTTGTTTTCACCCAGGGCCAAAGCTTCTGTATGTGAAATCACCATGTGGATGTAATCAGTCGTGACTAACAATCCTTGTCTTCTCCTTTCTTTCTCTTTCACCTTCCAAAATCTTGGATCTAAGGGATGCTCAGAAGAATCAACTTAAAAATACTATATCTACTTGGAGCTACTCTGTATCTCTTTTATGTTGTAAGAAACATATTTTTCTCATCACTATTTCTCATTGTCAGTGCAGAAAAAGAGATCATTTAATAAAATATGATAAATGAATGAAGTTACAAACCAACAAACACTTGGCATTTATTAATTAATTAACTTAGTAATTTATACCAAGAATATAACCAGGTCATTTAGGAAATGGCTCCTTTCTTGTGATTTAGATCCACTAGTTAATTGGTTTCTTTGCACAGCTGATTGTCAGTCGAGACACCTACATTGCTTATAACCAGCATGTTCATAAACAGAGCAAAGTTATTAATTTAATTAGCTTCAGTTGATAGGCAATGTGAGGGAACCAGCCTGTGTACACACAGTTCCCCTGGGTTTGTTTGCTGGATTAACACCTCAGAAAAACCCAGGCTATGTTTGTACACACAACACCCACATGACTGGACTATTTAGGCTGTGTAGCCACACAACTCATTGATTCGGTGGCACATACCAACTGCTTGACTGAATTTCTGGTTGTCTAACAGAATTGAATGGTTAATGAACTTCGATTGGTTGATCCAATAATGCTATGAGACAGATTCTTTTGTTATTTTTTCATGAAAAAATATGTATTTCTTTACTTGTGAAGACTAATGATTAGTTTTAATCACCTTCATAAAAAATATTGGTTTGGGAGCCAAAAGATCTGTACTTGCATGTAGTCTCACCTCTTCCATTACTTAATTGTTTGACCTTAGAAAATATATTTCAATCCCACACCCCACATCCTCTCCTCATCACCATACTCTACCTCCCCTCTCATTTTCATCCTCAATTTTATCATTTGTAAATAAAAAAATGCAAGCAGATTTCTAATCTCGGTTTTACGAGCTTCTGACAACATACTCATACTGGCTTTCTCATTATAAAAAACCCGCTTATAATAAGCTTCAAGTATATAAATACTTGTTGATAAACTTATTTATTGTTGATAAACTTATAATCTATTATAAGATAGATTCTACCTTAGAGAAATGAAGACGGCAGGCAGGGCTTCCCCATGAGGTTGGCACCTGAGCTTCATATTGGACAACGGGTAGAAGTTAGACTGGAGAAGAAGCAGAGAATAAAAGGGAGGGTGTGAGACTGAGAATTATGCGCAAAGGCTTGGAGATAAGAGGAACTGCAATGCTTCTACAGACATGGATATTGCTCACTTTACCCTGAGTATAAACTGGGAGATGTGGCAATAGTTAGAATTCGATAATTAGGCAGTGCCTATGTAAGGTAGCTCATACTTTTTCAACAAATGATAAGTTCTACTATTTTTCAAGACTTGTTTTAAATGATGCCAAATGTCCTTACAATAAAGCTTACACTTATAAGTTTAGAAATCTCTGATGGCTCTAGTTTACAAAACTGGTGCCAATGTGCAATGTGGTTGGAAGGGAAAAGAGGTTTGTGTTAAGAAGGAATACCAGTTAGGAAGCTGTCACAGAAATCTAGGTGAGAAATGAGGAGGACTTAAACTGAAAGGCAGTGAGGTGGGTATGCAAACAGAATTATTTTACTTGGCATGGCCATTACCTGAGAAATTATGAGCAAGAGCTTTGAAGGGCAGCACAGTTCTCCTGTGCTAATATAGGACTGTGGTAAGTAAGGGTATATTTTACTTTTTTTTTTTTTAACTAGCAGTTACGAAAACATGTCAAAGCTGCACACCAATTAATGAACCTCTGCATGCTGGGCTGCAGTTTTATTAGAGGCTATAGGAGATCTGTTGGCATAGCAGCCAAAGGGAGGCTTCTAGGTTCACAATGGATTCCCCAGTGGTCTACATGCACAGCAAAGCTGCTTTTCTTGCTCCGTGGCCAGCCATCTCACAGTTGTGTTGTCTGAAAACTGTCAGGGCTGAGACTGTCCTCTTGGCTCTTACCAGCCATCCATGAATGTTCTCAAGAGAAAACATATGATGTACACAACACAGTACAAAGCAAAGAGCAGATCTGGAGGGAGACAACTCCTGTTTGAGCCCCTGCCTACTCACTTATCAACCCTGTGACATTCCCGTAAGACAAGGGCTGAGCTCTGCAAATACTGTCAGTGTTGCTAGTGGTGTCTCTCCTAAGCCTAAGACCTCTATTCCCTGAAAACGCCCTCTATACCATCCCGCTACCCTCTCATGCATGTTCAATGTTTGTGAGAGTTCTAGACTAAATTCACATACCTTTGCAAGCCCTTTCAAACCTAACCTCTCACTTCAAAACCTCAAAAAATTAATATGGCATGTGAATTTTGTTGTCCTTTTTCTTCTTGGCACCTAGCTTTATAGCTTGTGTATTTTCTCCCTCCCTGCAGCATATCTAATAAACTAATCCAGATTAAGGAGTTCCTGAATGATAATAACTTCAGAAAACTTCTTCCAATAGCATTTGCATTTTTCTTAGCAGCCTTCAAAGCTTTAAACCAAAGAATGATAGGAACAGAGATTGGGATATCATTGCAGATTGGACAGAAGATACTTTGAAGGCAGATACTATGAACTTCAACTTATACTTTTTAAGCACAACAAAGAACATGTTCTATTTTGTTTTTTTGTTTTGTTTTGTTTTGTTTTGAATGGTGTGTGATTTCTATGTAAGAAAACCAAATGTATAGAAAGAAAACTTGTTTTTTGTAAAGGCTAAGAAATTTCACACTTAATATTAATGTCAGTCAACCCAATTAAAATGAAAATTCAGCTAAGATTGCCATCCTCCGGATGAAGGGCCACTGAATTCAGACCCAATGCCCCACAATTTCAGTCTGATTCAGAATTCATTGCCACAATCTTGGGCACATATTAGCTCTCCAGATAAGAAGCTAAATTCTAAGAGTGACTCAACCGTATTCCTACAGGGAGTTTAGGCTGTGATTTGGGGGTTACCAATGGTCCCCATGCCAAAAACGTCTTCCCCCAACTGCAGACCTCAAAGCTAATAAATTTAAAAATTCCCATGAGTTTTTAAATTTATCATTTCTTTGTTAAGCAGAACCAATTGTAGTGTGAAGCTGGTTCTGATCTACCCTTCTAATAGATTATGTTCTATCCAAACCTCCAACTGGGAGCAGAGCTCTACGGCAGAAGGTTACTTCTCTAGAACCGATGGACCTTTAATAAGCTGATGATGGACTTCCAGGGAACTGTGGACCCTGGAAATACAAGCAAAACTTCTGTTCTAACACCAGACTCCTCATTACTATCTCTGTGGTGAGTGACGAGATATGTTTAAACTCACACAGGTACACTTTTTAAAAAAAAAAAAAAAAAAGGCCTCAACTTTTATCACATCCTTAATCAGGTCCATGATACAAACACATTTAAAGTGATAAAGAGACATGGGATGAGATGGGGGATGCAAAGTGGTTCTGCGGTATTTGGCGGTATTGGGGTTGGGGAGCAAGACTGAACAGGATGGCAGACAACTCTTGAGATTAACTGTCCTGTGGTCACAACTCAGCTGCAGGCTCAAAGGGGCTCATAGTCCTGACTGTTGTTCAGCAATGTCCCGACCATTGTAGAGGATTCTCTAACCTACCTGCGAAACCCCACCCCAGAAGAAACACTCCAGGCACCTGCTCTTGAAATACCTTATCTTAGAGCTGTAAATTATGTTGATGATTTAGAATCTCTCATTAAAAGCTACACCTTGCAGTTGGGCAGGGAAATCACTTCATTCCTCATCTGACTCTTCTTTCCTTCGGCCTGATAGTTTGGGGTATAGCAAAGTCTTTCTCACATGCTGCAGGGAGGACAAAGAGTAGAAATCTGGTTCAGGCCTAGGGAAACCCAGGAACACACTGATCTAAGGAGGGGACCAGCAGAATCTGAGACAGTTGGGTCAGAACTAAAGACCAGCCCCTTCTAAAGAAATAGTAGCAGTTAAGGCATGCCATTTACAGCAAACATCCTTGCTTGTTACTGTTTACTGGGTCCCCCAAAGCAGGGGCAAAGAGTCACCTTTAGAAGAACATAAAACTTGTTTAGCACAGGTTATCAGGCACCTAGAAATGATGCACACAGCCAGATTTATCTTGGTCCTATGCCTCAGCCCAATGCCTCCACACCTTCCACCCTTATACACATGTACATAAATAAGTGCACAGTCTCAAAGCTGACTAATGCAAGAGAGAAAAGAAAAAGTTACAAAGCCTACTGCATAACTTTTGTAATAGCTTATGAGTTATACATATGCCCATTACAACATATATAGAAAGGTACAGAGAAGAGAATAAAAATTATCCATATTCATACCAACAGAGGTATCCTCTGGGTGCATTTTTCTCTGAATAGTACACAAACTGTACACACCACATGCAAACTTCATTACAATCCATTTTTTTTGGCAGTTGTGACAGATCTTAGAAAGATGCACAAAACATACTACAGCAGGCAGGCCAGTGTTTCCTAAAGCACTAAGGTGTATGATTTATAACTTCCATGAGTATTAATAGGTGCTTCATGGTAACAGTTTTATGTGGTCAAACAAGTTTGGTAAATGCTGGGTTTAACAAAATTAAATAAGTGTAATATCCATTGTTCTCCAAAAAAAAAAAAAAGGCCATGAAGCATTTCTCAAATGTATTTTGACCACAGAACCCTTCTTGCATAGAGCATTGCATCTAAATCATATGTTAAGAGTAGTTTAGAAAATGATGAAGTAAAAATCAGGGAAAAGAAATCCTTTGATCAGCTCTGGCTCTAATACTTACTCAATATTTGACCTTAGTTTTCTATTGCTGTGTAACAAATTACCTCAGCACTTAGTCAACACTGAGTGACTCAAATCGACATTTATCATCTCACAGTTTCTATGCGGGTCAGAAATCTAGGAGAGGCTTAGCTGGAGGCCAAGGGTCTGGCTCAGGTTCCCTCACAGGGCTGCAGTCCAGATGTTGGTCAGAGTTACAGTCATCTCAAGCTTGACTCGAGGAGTAATCTGGTTTCAAGTTCACTCACGTGACCCTTGGCAGGATTTAGTTCCCTGAGAGTTGACAGACTGAAAGCCTCAGTTTCTCAGGGGCTGTTGGCCCAAAGCTGCCCCCAATTGTTCACCAAGTGGGCCTCTGCAGCTTGTATCATTATAGCCAACTGCAGAGAAGAGCCAGAGAGAGAAAAAGCAATAGGGAAGCCACAATAGTTACATAACCTAACCTTAGAAATGGTGTCTTATCACATTTGCTATATTCTGTTTGCTAGACAAAAATCTCTAGGTCTAGCTCACACACAGAGGAAGAGATTATAGAAGAGTGTGAATACCAGGAAGTGGGATCACAGGAGGACATTTCGAAAGCAAGCATTCACAGCCATTCATAAAGATCACAGGATCTTCAACCTGGAAGAATTTTAAGAGATCATCTGATTTCCAAATCAAAAGGTAAAAGAACCAAAGTTCTGTCTGTATGGTTAGATGTGTTTCCTCAGATCACATAGTACAATCCCTTAGCAGGGACTCAGATCTTCTGAACGCTAGTTTGGTGCTTATTTCACAATGTCTCAGTGTCTACATCTGGAAAATGGGATCAATGATCTCTGGACTGCTTCTCTCCCTCAACAGAGATCTGTGAGAAATCAAAGCAATCAAAACTGTGAAAACACTTTAAAAAGCATAAAATGATAGCTATTCGATGTGTTATTTTATTGTTATTGCTACTTTTAATAATAATGTTAATAGTGCTTAGGTTTTGGGTCAAATTTGTTAGATGCAATGCCTTTTTACTCCTCTTTTTCTTTCTTTAGTGGTGTTCTTATCAGCGTTGCAGAAATGAATATGTGTACTTCCTGCTGAGGGAGCCCACAGGGCCGGACATCCTGTCTCTTTCCTACCCAATGTTTCCAGTGCCATTTACATGTCATTTCTGTTCCTACTGTACTTGTATCAGAGACTACAAATTCTGAGTTCCATCCTGCAAAGTTGTTCTTGCTCATTAGCAGCAATGCCAATTCAACTTAAAAGAATTATGCTTCCTCCTAAACAGCCCTCTTGTTAAAAGAAATAGGTGGCAATACTTCAGAGGAACAAACCTGCTTCCATCTCATCTATCCACATTCTAACTTTCACAAGAGACAGAGGAAGAGGTCTGCCCCCTTGGCAGAATCCCCAACGATCAAGGCACCAGAATGCTTTCACACACACCTAAACCCTCACCTCGATTAGTATCAGGACTACCACTTTTCAAGGATCTACTTTTTAAAGCACTTCATAGGATCATCTCTGATTTTCAAACACACACACTCAAGTGAGCAGATGAGATAAATGAGGCTAGTGAAAGTTAAACCCCTTGGCCAACTTCCAAATCAATAGCAGAACAGAGAATCAGCCCAAGATGTATCTGAATCCAAAGCCCAAATTTGTGATTTTCTCCATATTACCATGAATTTCCACATTCTTGATTGTATTTTCCAGCAAATTCTAGGTAGCATGGAGGGAGATTGTTTGTGTTATCTGTAACCTCAGTGCCTGGCACAGTGTTGGAATTAGTATGTTAATTAATACTTAATATACACTGCTCATTGCAGGTATATTTACCATTTTACCATCTTTTCTAAGATTCTTGAGGGCAACAACTTGCATTATACTCCCCTTAGCAGCCAGGACAAGTCCTCCAATGTATTACAGATGTGTTGTTTATTTCTCCTCACCCTGTCACCTCAATAGTAACGGGTAGTGACCCCATGAGGCAAAATCATGATTTCAGTGACTACAGGTAGAAAAGATTATTTTGTCAAGAGATTAAACACCTAACCCCAGTCAGCCAGTAAATGCCTACCAGTGGATGGCTCCATGGCATGCCATCATTAAAAAAGAAGAATGAAGTAGGTGTCTCAATGAATATTATTTTTTGCATACAAAGGGTGGCACCTCATATTGAAGATTTCACTATAATTTGTTTTAAATCATCTCCTTCACCCTTCAAAGAAGTCAACCTGTTCTTTTCTGCTCCTCGATGAAAGCCAGTTTATCCATACATATGAGGAAAGAAGAAGTCAGGGGTTTTTGGATGGTCTTTACATTTTCTTCTGGTGGATTCTGTTCCAAAATATTTGTTCTTCCAAGAGTCTAACACAGTACCTTTTTGGTCTCCTCGGGCTGCTTACATTTTAACCTTATCTCAGCCATAAACATTAGCCAGCTTAACTGTGTATACAATTAAAACGTTTGTTTATAGAGCTTTCTGTCACAAGCACAAAATAACAATCAGGTATCATTCTGTCAGTTCACATTGCCAGCAAAACTCTTCTTGATATTCTCCCAAATTTCTCTCACAGTCATTCACCTCATCTCTACTTCTCGGCTCCTTGTTCTCTTCCTTCCTAAAGTAATTGAGAACAGAAATCTCCCTGTCAAGTTAGTTCCTCACTCTTTTGCCAAATGTTCTTTATTTCACTTGTTTATTGGATGCATGCATGTCCTCAGAGTTTACAACAAGCCAGAGATTCACTGAATTCCAATTTAGTATTTCCTCTACCACTAAATTCATCTCTTTATTACTGTTCAGCCTTAACAGCATGTATTGGTGCCAGAAAATATAACATTTATCTCACAGCTGAGGTGCAAATGGAATATTCCTTGAAATACCTTGCCCTTTATCCAGGAGCTATAAAAAACAAACAAAAAAAATGTTTCACTTAATGTCAATCTCCTAGCTCCAGCTGTGCTGTCTCCAGTTACAATAACAACCATCATCTATACAGTTTGAGCCTAGTCAAAGATTTACTAAATGTACACAATATTGTGACAATACTTCCATTCTCTTTGTGTAAATTTTCAAAAGTATTTAAATCTTTTGGAGCAAAATGCAAAAAGAGATTTTAAATTTGTCGATATTGACACCAAAAATAATCTTCACTCACTGAAAATTACTCAAATACATGGGCAAAATTACTCACATCACACAAACTCCAAGATGAGTCATTCCAAAACTAAGAGTCGGGGGGGGGGGGGAGATATGAGATTTGGTCCACACTTGGACCACTGCGTTCTCATAACAAATATCATAATGATTCTTCCCTAGATCAGATTCTCCCAATTGGGCTTTTGACCAAATAGCATGTTGAAGTAGTTGCTAAACATCTATAAAATATGCCTATATATACATTTTTTTTAATTGTAAGGATGTGGTAGAAATAATATTTTAAAACTTGAAAGCTGTGAAGAAAATGAAACTAAAGCAATTTTTTTATTATTTTTATACATCTAGTATAAGCCAGTTGATTAGTTTAGAATACCTATAAAATTCTGTTTTGGTATACTGAATGAAATAAAGTCTCCTCAGATAGCTTTAGGAAACTGAAGTTATTTTAAAAAGGGAATAAAAAATATTGAGTCATATATATACATATGCATCAAAAAGACTAAAATATTGAGTCATATATATATGTCAAAAAGACTAAAAATTCTTTGGGTGACTTTTATAATTTTATATTTTATTTCTAGGCCTTCATGTCTCCATAAACAATATTCTATTGGGTCCTACATAAGGCAGTTTAACTAAATATAAAACAAGTTCATCAAAAAGTCTTCTTTTGTATTCGTTATATGATTAACTCTCATATTTCATGAAGTTTTATGGGAAACTGGTACTGATTCACACAGCAAATAACTGAAGCTTTAAGGGAAAAAAAAAAGCATTTGATATATAACATTGAATTCTGCTTCCAGATGCACCACTTACTGTGTGATGAAGTGGGGGGAAAAGCTCAGACTATGAGTTACAGCTTTGTCATGGAGAATAGCAGGATCTTTCAAATCCACCTTGTAAGGTTTATATGAGACTCAAATAAGATGACATGAAAGAACTTCTTAGTAAATAACATAATCTATTATTTAAATTATTCACAGTCAAGTACTTCCACTAAAATGCTGCATCTTTATTCATCCTGTCTGTAGCGATCAATGAAGATAGATTCTCTTGAATTCAACAAGCTTTGAGCATCTTATGTGATCTGTCAAGACTGACTTACATGTTTTCATTCTAGGTATAAGTTGAAGAGGGGGCTTTAATCACAGCTCCTAATAACTAGGGGGCTATATCACTAGCAAAGTTCAAGTAGAGCAGATAATAAATTTTTTTTTTTACATACAACATCATGGTATCTGCAAATAAAAACAATAACAATTCTATACCCTTTTCCCAGTATTTACATCTTTCATTTTTTTCCTTCCTTATCACACTGGCTAAGATTGTCAATACTGAATCAAAATATTAACAGAAGATATCCTTATCTCCTAATTTCACTAGTCATTGTTTTACCATGACATATTTGAAGATTTCAGAACAAAACTGCTTAATTTGGGCTGAAATTTTTTTTTTTACTAAATTTAGATTATGCTTCTTTTGGCAGAAATACTCCAGAAATGATATTGTGTTCTTTTCAGTACATCATATTAGGAGGCACAAGATGCTACTTGTGATGTCAGGTTCAGTCACTTGGTTAAGGTGTTGATGACAGGTTTTTTTACTCTAAAGTTACTATCTTTCTATTTATAATTAATAAATATCATGGAATTTCGAGACTATGTAAAAATCCTATAAATATATCTTCAATGTTTTACCCATTATCTTAGTCATCCATTGACCTGGACTTAGTTAATTTTATGATAATCATTACCAAACAGTGATTTTCCAATTCTTTTTTTTTCTACATTTAATAATTGTCTTTCTACTGTAAAGAGCTTTATAATTTATTTATTTTTATAACAATATTGATTTACAGATTCTTATTGCATTCAATTCAATAATTACTTATCATCATTATTAATTTTGAGTGGTTTGTCTAGAGGCAGGGGGCCTTCAAACTGGCTTGAGTGTCTACTTGATATGTCATTATCATTCCTTGATCACTTCTTTACTTGCTTGCACAACAAGATGTTTCAGGCATATCTTATACTTTCCTTCCCCAGTCGTGGAATCAGTCATTTTTCCTAAGAATTTTGGCTCCCTTTAGTAGAGAATAGTAATAAAAACCAATATCTGGTGTTAGATATAGTTATTGTTACTTATAGTTTTTTTGTTTATGTTTATTTGTTTTTAATCTACTTTTTAAATCTTAGTTTTTGGTTGGAATATTTATTCTACTTACATTAAATATAACTACTGACATCTCAACTTGTTCCAACATATTTTTGTCCTTTTTTATGTTCCTTTCTTGCCTTCTTTTGATTTAATTATATTTTTATTATTCTGTATTTCCCCCTCCTATATTGTTATAAATGTATTTTTTCATTATTATTTTAGTGGTTATCCTCGACATTACAACATATATCATTTCCTGCTTAGTGTGTATAATTTTAAAGTGCATAAAATTTAAAAGCCTTATAAGACATTAACTAAATAAAGCTCTTTCCCTCTACTATATTACTCTTTGCATGAATTTTCAGTTTACATATATTTCAAACCTCACAATGCTATTTCAAACAATAAATATTTAGTTATACTTATCTACATATTTACCCTTTCCAATGCTTTTTATTTCTCTGCACATTTTCTTCTGTCTCAAAAACTTTTATTAGTATTTCCTTTTGTACAGGACTCTGCTGGTAATAAATTGTCTCAATTTTTGTTTGTCTAAAAGGATTTTTTACTTTACATGGATTTTTGAAGAATTTTTGGTGGGTTTAGAGTTGCGGATATCATTCTACTGGTTTTTAGAGATCAGCCTGTTTCTTTTTGTTACTACTTTGAAGGTAGTCTGTGTTCTATCTCTGGCTGCTTTGAAAATTTTATCTTTAGTTTTCTGCAGTTTTACCGTCATATACCAAGTGTTGCAGATTGAACTGTGTTCTTCAAAAACAGACATGCTGAAATCCTAACCCATAGTACTTTAGAATGTGGCCTCATCTGGAAACAAGCTCTTTACCAAGGTAATCAAGTTAAAATGAGATCATGAGAGTGGGACCCATTCCAATATGACTAGTCTTCTTATAAAGACAGTCACACACACAAAGGGTAGATGACGTGAAGACACAGATTGGAATGATGTAGCTACCTTCCAAGGAGTACCTGAAGCTACCAGAAGCTAGGAAGAGTCATGAAATGAATACTTCCCTGCCAACATCTTGATTTCACATTCGTGGCTCCCAGAACTGTAAGACAATAAATTTTCATTGTCTTGATATACCCAGTTTGTGGAACTTTGTTACAACAGCCCTTGAAAACTAAGATATGATTTTCTTAATATATTTTTTTGTTGTTGATTCCATTGGCCAGAACTGTCAGTGTACCATTAGTGCAGAGGAGTTATCCTACCTAAAGACTATAGCACTTTGGGATGTAGGACTTGATGTCTGTAGTAAATCTGGGAAAATTTTTAGACATTATCTCTTGACATATTTCTTCCATTCTGCTCTCTCTTTTCTGTCCTTCTGAGAGGCCAGTATATGTTAGACATCTTCATCATGACCCATATATCTCTTATACTTTTTTCTGTATTTTCTATTCTTGTTCTCTCTGCGTGCTTCAGTCTGGGCTATTTTCTAACATCTACTAATTCTCTATCAATTTGCCTGCTGGCAAAAATACATTAATTGACTACTCTCTTAATTTTATTTATTGTATTCTTTAGTCCTAGGGTTTCCATTTCATTCTGTTTTATAGATCCCAATTATCTGGTTATATTATCTATATTTTTATCTTACATATATTAATCATAATTATTTCAAAGTTCATAACTTATCATTCTAACCTATAATTATCTTTCTATTGTCTATTTTTGCATTGGGTTTTTAGTCATTCAGCCTTATTTATTCCTTGGCTTATCTAGTAACTTTTGATTGAATGTTAAATATTTCTTATAAAAAATTACAATGGCTCTATATGATATTGTCTTCCTTCAGATAGAAAGAGTATTGATGTATATGCTTGATCCAATTGGGGTTTGTCTATTTTAAATTAGCCTTTACTTCTTGGGTCTAGCCCTTCAGGTATCTCATTAAAGCGCCTGGGCTGTTCACCAGAGTGGCCCTTCCTTGATAGTCTCTTCCTTGATGGGCTCTAAATGATGAACCTTGACTCTGAGTATATGAGATTGCCAATTCTTTGCTGTTTGGCCTCCTAACAGAAGCTTTTTGCATGATTTTTGACAGCACTGCACCCGTCATGCACTAGTCTGTAGTAAACATTTTGAGAAAAATTCTCCCCCCACCCTGCCCCAAAGATATGGGTTACCTCCCTGTGGTTTTCTTTTCCATGAGATCTTTCTCCTTCAAATCATGACTGTCTTGATAGCTCTGAACTTCAGATTTTTTTTCTCCCTAAACTTGTGAGTCTGCCAAGAGCTCTAGGCTGCCATTTTCTGTTTGGTTTTGGTGCCATGATCTGTGAATCAGCAAAGCCCTGAGGATTAAAAGAAGCCATAAATTCTAAGCTCATTTCTATGTATTTCATTCCTCTTCTGGATCTTGGACCTTGATGTTTGGTTGCCTTAGTTGCTTTCGAAGAACTGCTTTGCTTCTCCTCGCCGTCCACAAATTTTTTGGTAGAAGGTTTTATTCACCATGAAAAATACCATCAGTGGCAGAAGTAAGAGTGTTATGTTTTTTAATTGTTTTTTGAATCGTATAACAAAGGAAATGATCATTTCTGCTTTGCTCACCTATGAAAAACTTAAAGTTAATTTAATCTGAAAAAAAAGAAAGCAGTAAGAAAGAGAAATTATTTAGTTTCGTAACAGTTACCAAATTTTCATTGAGTATAAATTTTCATTGCTAACATTGTTCAGCAAAAAAGATAAAAAATAAAAAATGAATGATGGAAGGAAGGAACCTCTACTCACATGGATCTTTCATTCTAATGAATTTAAACAGATTGATATATAAATAAAAATTAATCAAATAATTATGACTACTATGTAGAGAATTAAAATAAGGTAGAGAATGACTACTTTAGATTAAGAAAGGTTTCAGAGAAGATGATAATGAAACAGAGATCAGAATGACAAGAAGATAGCAACCTCTGAAGATAGTAAACGGGAATAACAGGGAATTCAAACAAAGGGGCCAGCTAATGCAAAGAGAAGCCCCAGGACAGTAACGAGTGAGGTAAACAAAAATATTAATGTCAGCTGCTGCTTTCTGGCACCCTTAACCTCAACATTGTTCAAGGGTCTACTGCATTTTTTCCCTCAGTAATCAAAATCAATCAAATTAACTAGCAAAATAAATTTCTTTCTTTGCCAGTTGGTTCTGTGGCAAGTGCCGGGTGTCAGCCTCAACTACTAGTTCAGTCAAATTGTTATTTTTTTCCCTGGTGAAGGCATCTCTCCACTGAGAACCAAAGCATATAAATCAGTAGAATCCAAAGTTATAGAGCCAGGAAGTAAAACTTATACATCACACACTATTTAAACACTCACCCTCCACCAACTATGTGCTCGGGGGTGTCCAGATCAGACATTTAGAAATTTATCAGGGAGGGGAAACTCACACTCTGAAAAAGTTCTGTGGTTTGTCCTCTGTGGTCCATGGATGATGGTGGGAGATGCTGCCACTGACATGGGTCCCCTAATATCAGTTGGAACAATGAGATCACAGAAAAGCAGTGCCCACATGATAGCTCTTAACCTCCAGAGATAAAGGAGACATAAATATCATAATAGGCAACAGAAACAGAGTGGTATCCAGAATGTGGCACAAAGAGTCCCTGGAAGATTATTAAAATTAATTAATGATGCTTACCCAAGAAGCAGGTGGACAGCTTACTCTATCAGTACTTTACCTTATAGTGTTTATAAGCACTTCCTGACACCCAAATGGGAAGTAATTATTTAAATAAAGGTACAAAAAAACTTGAGTGGAAATAAATCAGTAAGAATAATTGAATTTTAATTGTGACTATTCTACCAAAACTGGCATGACCATGGGCAAGAGATTTCTCTTGTGATCTTAGCTTTTGTGATTTCTAAATGAGAATAACAAAATTATTTAAAATGATAATAATAGCTAGTATAAATGGAGTGCCTACAATGTATCAGGCATTGTGGCACTGATGAATTATTTCATTCAATCCTCTTATGAAATGGGTTATATTATTAAACTCATCTTTCAGATGAGACAACTGAAACACAGAGGCATGAATAATCCATCTAACCCTCAACAGCTAGTAAGTGACAGTCCAGGATCTTAAATCCATATATTTAATGTCACTAAGACATGGTTGAAACCCCATGAACCTCGGCTTCAGTGTCAGTGGTTTTCTTTTCCAAGTCTGCTATATAATGTCACAATGGCCCCAGCTGATCCCCCAGAAAGACCAATTTTAGGGAAACAGAAACCAGCTTTCTGCAATTGTTCTGATTGTGTAACTTAACTCAGGTGGACTAATTTGGCTGGAAATTCTTTTACCAGACAGCCATGCCCCACAGGCTTCTGGGCACTAGAACAAAAATAACTAAGTGCATAATGATCACAACAGGGACAACTTGCCCAAACATATCCACGTGCCAGAGCACACAAGAGAGGAAGAAAAATAATTTCCTATCAACACCCCTAATCATTCTGGTAGACTACTTTATAATGACTGCCAAAGCAGAAATAGGATGACAGGTGGGCGGGAAGGATGGGGGTTACAAGGCATCCCAGAACAGCTTGGCATCATAGAAAAGCACTGATTTAGACATGGGACACTCACAATCCAGTCCTGCCTTCACTCTCCTGTTCAGTGTTGAACTTGTCATCATTATTGAATATTAGTGCTAAAAGAATCATCATCAGGTTCAAACTCCTGGTTTTATAGATGAAAATATGGAAGCTTAAAGAAATACAGCCAAACCAGAGCTCAATCATTCTGAATACCCAGATTTCCCTGCCTTCCACCCTGTACCCCATTGTGAGCTCAGGCCCTTATCATTCCAAGCATTAATTTCTTCATCTATAGAATGGAAATAACCATAGGTACTAAAACTACCTACTACAGATGATTTAATAAGATCCAAGATAATATATGGGAAAGTGTTTTTGAAAGTATATACCATGGAAATACCACTGCTCTGAGGTTTGGGAATGCAACGTTTTCTTTCTCACCGAGTCACCATTTTTATAGTCTTCAGCAAGAGTGCCCTAAGTCACCAGAAGCAGACCTGGAATTTAAAGAGGCACTCATCACTGAAAGTTTATCAGTGGGTTAAAACCAGGATGAAATAAAAATATAGAAAATAAGTAAGAAAAATAGTATAGAAAAGGATGCTTTTAAAAAAATATTTGGCAAACCACAAAATATTATCTGCAGGGACAGAATTATCAATCCGCTGCTTGCATCTCTTAAACTCACACCAGACAGAGCATTTAGGAATGCTCTGATGGGGTGGTCTACCATGAGCAAGGGGAGCAAGCAAAGGTGTCTGAGGTGGACTTTATTAGTTTGCCTGCCCTTCAGCTTGGGCACAATTTTCCCTATAGGTCCTGGTCATGCTTGATGGCTTCAGTAGGCCAGGTTTTAAACAATGATGTGTTTTGCCCAAGTGTCTCATTTACTGTACAGCCACTTTCCTCTCAGTTTTCATTCAACACTTCCTATGAGCCAGAGACTGCATATGGTGCTTTGTGTGCATCTCATTTAATCCTAGCAACAGCCTAATGAAGTAGGTGATACTGTAATCCTCATACAGATGTAAAGCCTGAGGTCCAGGGAGAAGCTAATAAGTGGAGAAACCAGGACTGAAATCAGGATAGTTGGAAGGAGAGTCTATACTTTGAACATCCTACCATATAACCTTCCTGTGTTCTTTGTGTTAAGCTACAATTTCAAGCCAGTTGTTTCAAGGGATGAATCTTTCAAGTTACTTTCCAAATGCACAATACTATTTCTACAAATATTTAAGAAACTCTAGTGTTAATGAAAATAAAGCTTACACTATACAGCTTTAGATGTAAAAATTAGGCTTACTGCCTGAAAAACATCAAGAGCCAGCTTTCGATTTAATGTGGAACTAGCTATTTTGTGAGTATGGCAAGGGGAAAGTGTTCAAACAATGGCTATCAGGGACCATTTGTCATTTACTGCTGCTGAGGGGAAGGGCTTTCTATCTTGAGGTCCCTAAAGTTATTACTATTCTGAAATTATACAATTTGTTGACCAAAAGATCTGAGTAAAGGATAAGTGAGAACATCGTCAAGCATGGCCTTCCATGGTGATTCCACACCTATTGTAACCTAACCAATTTTCTAAAACAGTAGCTTAGAAACATAAATAATAATAATTTTCATGACTTTAAAGGAGTTCCTCTCTCAGGCTAGCTCTCTTTTAAAGTCATCATGCTCTCCCGTCTGAAATCTTTTCTTGATCTCAGTTACCAAATTCAACTGTGCCTTCCTCATGGGCCATCCCAAGTCTCACCTCCTCCACAAAGCTGTTCCATGATGTTCCAGCCCAACTCAGGCTGAGGCACTCCCCATTCACTTAAACCCCTGCAATATCCTCTTCTCTGAAAATTAATGCATTCCTAAGTGCAAGGAACACACTACAGGAGCTACCCAATTGCAGAAGAGTCAGTGACTACTCTGAACCTCTGAAAAAGGATGACCATGAAAAAACTTCAGAAAGTAAAATATGTCCTGAGCTGGAGACCAAAATATTGACTGGAATCCCAGGAAGGTGGGGAATATGGATGTCTGAGCTTCTGATTGAACCCTGGCAGCTACAACAGTGGTTTGCAAACCACAGGTGTTCAAAAATGTTCACCAAAGAAAGGAAAGAGGAAAGAAAAAAAGGACGAGTAGAGGAAGGAAGAGAGGAAGAAAAGTAAGGAAATCAAAGTGGGCTAGGCATGTTTGTGTAATGGCAAGGACACCAGCTTAATGAGAACATTGTGTATCTGTGTTGAGCAGTGGGTATTAGGATAAAGGAGCAGTGTAGGTTTATATTCCAAAGAACCCAGAAAGCTTGGATGAGAACTTGAGGCTGCCTGCAGAGGCATTTATAATATTCTGAAGAGCATTAATGCTTTTCATGGCTTCTTTATTAGACTGCAAATCATCTGAGAATATGGTTCTCAGCTTATTCTTCTTGGTATCCTCAATTTATTTAGCTTAGTGTGCACTTAATTATGTGAAGAAGAAATAAGCAAATGAATAAACCACTCTGCTTCAGTCATTCCAGAGACAAATTGATTTTTTTGCACCTTGTCGACATTCTGGCATTAACCCCAATATTGGCCCCACTTACACATAGAGGATCCAAAGTGATGTGAACATTTCTCCAGCTGGAACACTACAAAGTTAAAGTTAATGAACTTTCCCCTCCAGAGAGTATTTATCATTAGATCAATCTCACCTCCTCGGTGCTATTCCAAACCCCCACTCCTGGGCTACACTGGTATCCAATTTCCAAGGCTGAGTAATACTCTTGGAGGTGAACCAAAATGGAAAGCTTAATAATCAGAGAATTTAAAAATCTACCCAGTTCCTGACAAACCATTTTATTAACAATGTTTCAGTCCCATTTTTTCCTGACTAGAATATCCTTAAATCAATTTTAATGCATACTTCAGAAGATGCACAAATTGGATTTGGGTTTTGTAGAAGAATAGAAAAAAGAAAGGAAGGAGAGGACTTGGGTGACAGGCATAAACTCAGACACCTCCACCACTTACTGATGTTGAAATTTTGGACAAAGATCTTTTTCTAGGTCTCAGTTTCTTCATCTGTAACAATGTCTACTACATTTTTATATATGTACTGAATATTAAAAAATTTTTAAATAATATTATTAAATATTATTAAATTGGTAGATGTAGGCTACAGAAAGCCAGTGGAAGAGAAAGTTTAGGTTAAAAAGTGTTTAACTTTAAAGTTCTAAAACTTTCCTCTGCATAACTCTATGGTGGGCTAATCATAACCTTGTCACTAGGACCAATGTCAACAAGATGCATTTCAGGAGAATATACATTAAATCCTACATTTAGTTTCAAAACATTAATTTTATAAATAAAGGATGGTTCGTTTTTTAGCAATACTCACCTGCAAAAGATGTGGCAGTGTTACTTGACCACAAGCTAGGAGTGTTTAAAAAGCTAACAGAAAATTAGGTCAGTACATTTATATGTCTATAAAGCCAATATCAAGAGACAATCTAAGCTGACTCTACTGTGATAACTGAACATATCTAGAATAAGGGTAGAATGTAGGATGCCTTGTTTTAATTGCTAAAACAAGACCATGAGAGGAGGAAGCTGTTCTCTCAAATGGCAGCTGGAGCCAGTCCTTTCTACTCTAAATTGATCAAGATTTCTTATTAAAACCACAGCATGTACCCTTTTTCAGAAAGTTCCCTCAGTCACTACCTGGCCCATATCTGTTTTAAACAGGCTGTTTTATAATAAAATTTCACTTAGACTTTAACCTATCTTTGAAGAATAGGCCACCACAAAATGTTAACTTTCCAAACTGAAAAGAAAAACCCTTGAAATTTCTCATGCATATTATATTTCATATTTCTTTTTAATAGTAATGTTAGACATAGCACAGTTTCAGTTTCTGCAAACATAAAATTTGGCCAAAAGAAGATAGAGGCATGAAACATGAATTTTAATAGAACCACATTTTCTTAAACCTTAAATTAAATTCCACTTAGTCTCCAATATTCAAAATATCTTTGTTGAACAAGATGCTATGTTTATTTGTGCTTTGAGTTGTGGGTCTAAGCAGAATTTCTGTTACATTTAAGACTTTTCATGGCATTAACTATTTTTAAAAAAGATTTTAACAGACCGAAAACACAAAGTTGCCATTCATGAGTCCCCTAATCAACCTAGAAGGTAACATGCCTTTTATCCATTTTCTCTTTTTGATGAACCTGATTGGCTCATTAGTTGGTTGGTTGATTTCTGCTGTCTTCCCTATCAATACTTTAGTTTGACCAATATCTTGAAAAATAGAGTCAGGAAATCTGAGTTTGAGTCCCAGACTTACTAACTTATAAAGGTGTGATCTTGGGCAATTCACATAGCCCTTCTTAATCTGCTTTTCATATCTAAAACAGGATAAAATTGTTATCCTTGCCTACTATTCTGACTTATTGAAAAATTACCTGAGTTATCTTACATTAACATGCTTAGTGACCTATAAATATTTCTAAATAAGTGTAAGGCATCATTATTCTTGCACAATGATATGAGCAAAGAAAAATATCCTATTCCATTATCAAGAAACGACCTGGCATTGAGTTCCTTCCCAAATTCACAAGGACTCTAAAGAGGCAATTACTGTATAGAGTTTTCTATACAGAAAACCCTAAAGATTCCAACAAAACACTATTAGAAACAATAAGAAATACAATGAAGTTTCAGGATACAAAATAAATGCACAAAACTCCATTGCATTTCCTATACACTGAAAATGAAATTTCAGAAAAAAAATTCTTTTGCAATTGCAACAACAACAAAAAAACACCTAGGAATAAATCTAACAAAGGGTGTGAAGAACCTATATACTGACTATTACAAAGCATTATTAAAAGAAATTGAAGAAGACACAAAAAAATAGAAAGACATTCTGTGTTCATGGACTGGAATAATCAACATAATTAAAATGGCCATATTACTCAAAGCAATCTACAGATTTAATGCAATCCCGTCACATTCTAGTGGCATTTTTTAAAGAAATAGAACAAAACATTATCAGGTTTGTATGGAATCACAGAAGACCCATAACAGCCAAAGTAATCCTGAAGTAAAAAACAAGAGCAGAGGTATCACACTGCCTGGCTTCAAATACTATAAAGCAACAAATATCAAAACAGCATGGTATTGACAGAAAAACAGACACACAGACCAATGGAACAGAACTGAGAGCCTACAAATAAACTCACATATATATGGATAAATAATTTTCAACAAAGGAGCCAAAAATATATAGAGGAAAAAAGAAACCTCTTCAATAAATGAGGCTGGGAGAGAATTGGAAAGCCACATGCAACAGAATGAAACTAGACTGCTGTTTCCACATACCAAAATTAACTCAAAATGGATCAAAGACCTAATTATAATACATAAAAAAATAAATTGTATAGAAGAAAATATAGGTACTAAACTCATGGACTTTGGTTTTAGAAGCATTTTATGATTTGACTTCAAAGGCAAGGAAATAAAAGCAAAAATAAATGAATGGGAGTATATCAAACTAAAAAGCTTATGCACAGCAAAAGAAATCATCAAGAAAACAAAGATGGGAGAAGATATTTGCAAACAATACCTCCAGTAAGAGATTAATTTCCAAAATACATAAAAAACTCATTCAATTCAACAACAAAAACACAACCCAATGAAAACCTTGGCAGAGGACCCACTTTTCCAAAAAAAAACATACACATGGCCAGCAGACTTATGAAAAGACATACAAATGTCCAGCTAGTGATGGTCAACTTCACTAGCTATTAGGGAAATGCAAATTAAAACCACAATGAGATACCACCTCACACAGTTAGAATGGCTATCATCAACAGGACAATAGCATGTGTTAGAGAGGTTGTGGGAAAAAAGAAACCCTCATACAGTGGTAGGAATGTAAATTGGGTCCGCTGCTTTGAAAAACGGTATGGAGGTTCCATAAAATATTAACAATAGAATTACCATATATCCCAGCAATCCTTCTTCTAAGTATCTAATGCCCCAAATTTGAGAATATCCATAAAGATATATGCACCCCAATGTTCACTGAAGCATTATTCACGGTGGCCAAGACATGGAAACAACTAAAATGTCCTTCAACAGATAATTAAAGGAGATGTGTTGCATATATACAATAGAATATTACTCAGCCATGAGACAAGGTCAACTACTTCCATTTGCAACAATATGGATGGATCTTGAGATAATCATGCTAAGTGAAATAACTCAGATGGAATGTTGAGAACCATATGATTTCACCCATATGTAGGAGGATACAAAACCAAAAGCAACAAATCCAAAAAATTTGAAAACATTTATTCATAAAGACATTATTTATATACACACACACACACACACACACACACACCTATGTTCACTGCAGCATTATTCATGGTGGCAAGACATGGAAATAACTGAAGTGCCCTTTACGACCTGATTGGATAAAAATGTGGTACATACATACAATGGAATATTACTCAGCCATAAGAAATGACAAAATATGCCATTTGAAACAACAGCATGGATGAATCTTAAGACTATCATGCTAAGTGAAATAAGTCAGAAAACGTGGAGAAGCATATGATTTCACTCATATGTGGAATGTAAACTGAAAGCAACAAATGAGTAAGACAAACAAACACATTCATATAAACATCCAACAGTTTAGTGGTTACCACAGAAGAAGGGTGGAGGGGAGAATGTGATAAGGGTAAAAGGAGGTCAAATATATGGTGACAGAAAGAAATTTAACTTTGGGTGGTGAACATACAATGCAATATGCAGATAAGGTATTAATGAACTGTACACTTAAAACCAATATAATCTTATTAACCAATTTCACCCCAATAAATTTAATAAAAATAAAATAAAATAAGAGGCAATAACTGCTGTAACTGCTGAAGGGCCAGGAACATCACAGAGACATGGCAGCGGGACCAAGCTCCATCATATTGTTAAGTAAAAGCAACAGTCATTTATGCATTTATGAACTAAAGCAATTTCCAATTCACAATAATAAATTTCAACAACTTCTAATTTCTATTGTTTTGATCACTACACACAGTTTGAAGTATAATTTGTTAATATTTTTTCTACTTGTGCTTTGTACACCTTGGAAATCTGAGAAAGACTGTGAATTACAAGGCAACTTTTATGATACCATGCATTGTGCAATTATGAATGAAGTAATGGCATGGGGGCCATGCCATTCTGCATTAAAATCATACTAACTATAATAAACTGAATAATGACTCCCTAAAATTTTCACATCCTAATCCCCAAAACCTGTAACTATGTTACCTTGCATAAAAAAGAGATTCTGCCGTTGTATTTACTTTGAAGACTGATACAGGGAGATTATTCTGGATTATACAGTTGGGCCCAAAGTAATCATTCAGGGTTCTTATAAGGGAGGCAGGGGAGTAAGCAGTGTGAAAGAGATGAGGACAGAAACAGAGCTCAGAGTGCTGTAGCCCATGAGTCAAGGAGTTTGGACAGCCGCTAGAAGCTGGAAAACAAAAAAAACAGATTTTCCTCTAGAACCTCCAGAAAGAACACAGCCAGCCCCGCTGACACCATGATTTTAACACACTGAGACTAATTTTGGACTCTGACCTCCAGAACTATAAACAAAATTCATTCATGTCATTTTTAAGCCACTAAGTTAATAGCTTTTATAGCACCAACAGGAAACTAACTTATTACCTTTAGAAAAACATTTATATCTCTAAAATAATTATTTTAGATGTTCTCAAAAGTCCCTTTCAGTTATGACATTCTATAAACAAATACTGCCTTACGCTTGGGGAAATCTGTTGGTTTTTTTTTTTTGTTTTTTTTTTTTTTTTACAGCCGTGTTGTTCACAGTTACACAGATAATTAGTGCTATGTTGCTTCTAGAATTAAATTTGTTTATTTCTTGTTTTAAGTTGTCTATGTATCTTTTTTTTTTAAGTTTCTGTTCCATTTACTTCTCTGGGGAAGAAAAAAGAATTACATGGTTACTTTTTTCTTTTTTCTGGAACAAGATGGAAATAAATGAATAAATGCAAGTAAAAGAGTATTGCCTAACAATTTAGAGACTTGGTCTGCAGCCCTGCCTTTGCAGGGAGTAGGACACTTTACTCATCTCTCCTGCCCTCTGTATTAGTTTCCTAGGGCTGCTATGCCAAATTACCACTATCTGGTGGCTCCAAAAAATAGGAATTTATTCTCGCACAATCCAGGAAGCCAGACGTTCACAATCAAGGTGTTAGCAATGGTAGCTTTTTCTGGAACTTGGGAAGGAGAAACTGCTCCATGCCTCTTCTTAGCCTTTGGTGGTTGCCAGGAATCCTTGGCATTCTTTGGCTCATTGGTGTATCGTTTCACTTTCCACCTCTATCACCACATAGCCTTTTTTCTCTTTCTGTTTCCTCTGTGTCTCTATTTTCTCTTTTTATAAGGATACCTTATAAAAAGTTATTATATTTAGGCACACCTTAATCCACTGTGACCTCTGTACTAGTCAGCATTCTCCAGAGAAACAGAACCAGTAGGAGATTACATATATACATATACATACACGTATACATATACGTATACATACATGTATATGTATACGTATACATATGCATGTGTGTATACATATACATACATACATACATACAGACAGACAGACAGACAGACAGAGAGAGAGAGAGAGAGAGAGAGAGAGAGAGAGACTCCAAGATCTATAGTTGGCAAACTGGAGACACAGAAGATCCAATGCTGTAGTTCCAGTCCAAAGGCCAGGAGGCTCTAGATCCACGAAAAACCAGTGTTTCAATTCTAGTCTAAAAGCATGGGGAAAATCAATGCCCCGGGTTGAAGGTAGTCAAGTAGGAGGAATTCCCTCTTATTCCAAAAAAAGCAGGTTTTTTGTTCTATTCACACTTTCAACTGATTGGATAAGGCCCACATCCACTTTAGGAAGAGCTATCTGCCTTACTCAGTCTCTCAATTTAAATGTTAAACTCGTCCAAAAACACCCTCGCAGAAAGAAACACCCAGAATAATGTTTTACCAAATATTTGGGCACCCTGTGACCTAGTCAAGTTAACACCTAAAATTCACCATCAGAACCTCATCTTAACTAATTACATCTGCAAAGACTATTTTCAAATAAGATCACATTCTGAGGTTCCAGGTGGACATGATTTTTGGGAGGACATTGGTCAGCCCACTGCAGCCTCTCCATTTCCCAGTCTGAGAAGCAAGGGCCTGGGCCCTGAGCAGTACTTCCCATACTCGAGTTCCATGGGAGAATTCTTCTGCAGGTTGGAGGCAGGACCTAGGGCTTGCCTGTGGCTCTGGGTGCAGATAAGATTGGGAAATGTTGCTTTGCAAAAACTGGACAGGTTTTTTTTCTTTCTCTCTCTCTCTTGTTTTTTTTTTTTACCATTGGCTCTTGCTAAGGCTTTTCTTCATAAATGAACACTGTGAGTTTGTAGGAGGGAACAAAGCTCTGCTTTTCTAGGGCTTGTTTGATCATAGAAAGCTCCCTCCATTTCCATTGGCATACCTATGAATACCTCTCAACCAAGAATTCCTGAAACCCAGTCTCAGAAACACTGAACAATTATCTTCAAGGAGTTCTCAGTTTCCAATAATCTGTGCTTCTACCAGTCATTAGTTCTCCAGCTTTCTTGTAAAAAATAAATTTCTCTTGGATTCCAAGTGTTGGCTTAAATTACATTTATTATAATGTTATTTAAATATGAATAAACATAAAACTACCTATAAATCCCTTGTGCTTCTTACTCTTACAGAACTTTAAAATTCAAACAAATGTGCAAACTAAATTCAAAGAAAACCAATAAAATTAAAATTAACAACATTAATTTAATGTCATGATTTTGCTAGAATTACCTCACAGCTCACAATTTACATATGGTATATTCTTTCTGATATAGTTCAACAAAGCTATTACAATGTGCCACAGGTGACTTGATTCTCTCACCACTTTTTTTCTATTCAGATTCCAAGAATTTATTTTTATAGTTCCCGGTAATGCCATTTGCCTTCTTCAGTGGGAACATATCATTTTTTAATTGTTATATCCCTGTTTTTTTCCTATTAAAAGGCATTAGCTTTCCTTCATATCAATGTAATAATAAACACACATAGACAAAGCTATGAAAATTGTGGGTAGGTTATAAAGTAACCACACAAAAGATCCAGAGCATGTTTGTCTTTTCTTTAGATTATAATTACCATTATACTAAAATAAAAATTTATATATATACAAATATATATGTACACATAAATACATAAAACATATACAGTAAACAAATACCCTAAAGAAGCTGCAAACCCCATAGATTGCTTGCAGATCTCAGTTTCTTACAGTCAATTTTAAAAGTGCTAACTATAGATGCTGCAGTTCTCTTACATGAACCTAAACCTCCTTCAGAAAAAATCTACCTGACTCTTTCCTTTTGTTCTCTTCTTAGGGACCAAGGAGTCAAAAATATGCATGAAGACGATGCCTAATAACAGGTCTGAACTACTTCTATTCGGAAGGAGATCGTGGCCATGAAATTTCCCTTTATGTAAATTTATGTAAAAATTTGTGTACAACCAAAATGTTTCCTGGCTTTTGCAAACACAATTTAACCTTTAGGCAGAAAAGGATGAAGTTTAGTGATCTCCCCAAAACAGCTCTCTAAAGTTGCCCCAACCATTAACAAATTTCATTAATTCAAACTAACTGTGCTATGCAGAGGCCAGTGTGAATCAGAAAAATCCAAATTAAATTTTCTCTGTACTATGTAGTAAACATAACAATTCAAACTAGCATAACAAAGTGTTAAGGCACAGGTCCTTAATGGGCTGCTTTAATGAACAGGTAAAAAGGGTTTAAAATTAGCACAATGATTGTTTTCTTGCAAACGGATTCTCTACTATTCTATTAAGCAATTTAATTCTCTGCAATCTTGTTTACCTCAGTAATTTGCTAAGAAAACCCTTTCTTTCATAGCTAGAGTAGAAGCAACATTTAGCTCAGGCCGGTCCAAATGAGCTAGAGTTTCAAATTAGTAGCATCTGATTTAATTAGTTTTTACTAATAGCAAGTCAAGAAAATGCATTAACTTGCTTAGCCCACTAGGGGTTTCCTTTGTGTGCTGCCATTAATTCTGCCATTTACTTCATTGCCTGTTGCTTCCCTTCTGACTGCCTTCTCATTGACAACAGTGTGGGGAACATTTTGACAGACCTAGCTCAACACCACCAGCATTGCCAGCTCAGCAGATGGCATTTGAATGGTAATTTAGCTGTCAGTCTGTAGGATGAGATTGGAGGGTCACCAAAAGGCCACTCTGACCAAAATCATCACTATCTTTATGTACCTGTCCTGAAGGAGCCATCACATAGAGATGCCTGCCATTCACATTACTTCTTAAAGACTTTTAAGAGATTTTGCGTGCTTTCGGTAGCATCACAGTCTCACCCTTCCTCTCATCTATTAACCACGCTTTTAAAGAACATTAGATGGTGTATACTACTTGTTCCTATTAATTTAAATTTTATAAAGGTATGCTTTGTCTTTGCAACTAGAGGTAATTTGGGGGACAGAGGTTAGTTTTCTCACATTTTTGCCCAACCCCCACCCCATCCCAAGCCCCTAGCCCAATTCTGTGTAAATAATGAATGCTAAAATTTGATGTATTATTATATATGAGGGATAGCAATCACATTTTTAAATAGTTAAATCATGAGCAAGTAAAACTGTCTGAATTATTCATTAGTATATTTTATCAGGGAACAGTGTGGCCCTGGGGAATGAAATATAGGATAGGGAAATTTTGATGGGATATAAAGATTTCTGGAATATAAGGGGTGTAAATGAGCATGTGGGAACCAGAGAAAAAGGAGATGTGAGATTTGCCAAGAAAGATCATTTCCCTAATTCCCATTTTGTTTCTAGTTAGGACTACTCAGGTACCATTGCTTATTAGGCAAAGGCAAAAATGTCTGAATAAAGCCAACTCTTGCTGTGATTTTTCACTGCAAAATACTCTCTGCTAAGGATATGAAAATACAGAGAATAATTGTTTTAGTTTAGCACAAAGAAACTTTCATGGTAGTCCAGTCTGGATGTGAGGCTAAAGACATCAGATAACATGGGATCAAAACTGGGAGATAATTTCCACAAAGGAAACAAGGAAAATATTTTGATCCCACTTTTCAGGTAATAGACAAGCAACTTGTTGAGAAATGATTATCTTGAGGTACACCAGTCATTCTCTGTCCCAACTCAATAATTAAATGTTTGAGGAAGCACCATTAATAGTGGCATAATGTAATGGATGTCAACAAGCTCCCCTGCATATTTGTAAAAAAGAAAATGTCCTCCTGTTTAGAATTATTTGATGAAGTTAATTGAGGAATATTTTAAATAATGAGTTCATTTCCTGGAACCAAAAGTTTAATGAGTTAAGAATCACTCTAAATTTTTTTGTTCACTGAAACCTCAGAACATGGAGAAATAACTGGGACAATGGGGAGAGGGTGGCAAGGTGACAATTTTCCTAGAAACAAGAAAGGGATCTTCACCCAAACCACTCCCTTATGTTTGTATATCTATTAGCCACGAAGGAGGCATCACAGGAAAAGCCACCACTGCCTTGGGTAGCCCTGAAATGTGTTATTAGGAAGTTGGGTTATGGTGAGTGGAAGTCTTGCATCCTCAACCTTTACCTGTCTGAATACTACGAGTGACTTTAGGAAAATTATGTAACCTTGAAGATTTGGTTATGAGTTGAATGTTTATGCCTCCCCAAAATCCAATTATTAAAGTTCTAACCTCCAACGTGATATATGGAGATAGTGTCTTTGAGAGAGAACTAATTGAGATGAAGTAATGAGAGTGGAACCTTCATGATGGCATAAGTGCCCTCATAAGAACAAAAAAAGACAGCAGAGATCTCTCTTCTCATACACTCACCAAGGAGAGGCAGTTTGAGCACACAGCAAGAACACACTGGCATTAAATTCTATTATCAGAACATATGTTTTAGGATTACCTTCTTCCTCTACAATCATGTTTTTTTCCCCTACGAGGTGCCAGCTACTGCACTACAGGAGAGGTGATGCACCAATGAAGAAAAATGTCCCTACTCTCCAAGCACCTCTCAGTTGGCAAAGCAAAGTCCTGTAGCTATAAATAAAGTGAGTGCATTGAGTTCCTGACCCCTAATGACTGAAAAATATATTTTTTAAAAGAGGGAGGTGTCATGAATAAAAATGATGTATAGTATTATCTTGGAGAAAATTAACATTATCAGGAAAATTTATATTTAGGAGAAGTATTCTAACTAATCACCAGGAAGGCATTTTTCTCCTGAGCATAATATTAATAATCTTTATTAGAACTAAAATAGTATTTATTTTATTCTCTTCTGGTTCTAAAAATACACAGTGGTCTGAAAGCCAAAACCTAATTCATAATTTTCACAGCTGAATCACATCTATTTCCTTCCAAATCGGATACTGGTGGGCACAGTTACCAATGCTCAACAGCAGCCCAATTCAAAGCCCAAGAGGTCCCCTGGGGAGGGCCTGGAGGGTAAGGTTGCATTTATAGCAACTCTGAAAAAGAGTGTCTCTGAAATGGAAGATATTCAATCAACAGACAGAAAGTCAGAGTAGAAGACCTTTAAGGCTCTTTCCAATCCTGGATTCCATCATTCTGGGAGATTTTGACTCATGAAATGTGACATTCCAACTAGGCTGTGAATGGAAGTCAGATGTCCTCATTTCCAACTTATAATTTTGTAAAACAAGCTATGGTGGGTCTCGGTCTGTAGCTCAAGGAATAAAACTATGTTGTCTGTTAGTTAAGGGGGATAATTTATAGGGCAAACAAATGTACAAGTTAGCAAACTATTTTACCCAAACCTGCAAAGCCTCCAGTAAGGCTCAGCTTATAGGATACAGATAGATAAACAAAAGGGATATAGAGGCAGTCACAGCTGGAAAGCTTATAACAAACCCTTCAAAGACACTGCTCCTTTCTGAATAGGGGTCATGTTAGAGAGAAAGGTAGAGAGAGCAAAAGCCCCTGCTGACCTTCCCTTTGGGCCCTGGACAGAGAGTGAATAAAGACCTAGAACAATTGTAAAGTTGACTGGATAGCCTTTCTGTGGCTTTGGCAAGGGCATAGTGCCACAGTAATCTAAGATCCTGTTTGTCAAGGGGGATTCTAAATTCTAATAATCTAAGGAATAGGCATAAATTCAAAAGACATACTTGCACCCTTAAGGTCATTCTGATTCAAAAGAGCAATCTCTCTCCAACTAATCTCTGACCAGGACAGAAAACAAAGAATACTCTGTTTATGGCTGTGGTTTTTAAATTTCTGTAGATTCTCAGAGGAAAATCTTTATTACACAGAGGTTAGGAGCATGGTGTTTAGAGTCAAAACTGAGTTTAAATCCGAGCTTTACCCCAAATTAGCTATCTGACCTTGTGCCAGTCCCTTAATCTCTCTGAGGCTCAGTTTTCTTATTTTTATAATGTGATAGCAATATGTTTTCAGATTTTAAAGACTAAATGAGATAATGTATGCAGAACTTAGCATAAATTAAGGTCCTTAATATTATGAATATCAATTTATAACAAATATAAATCATTCCACTAATTTGCAATAATAAAAATAATCTAGAACATAATTAAATATATTCAATTCAAACTTCTGATACTATACATGAATAAACCATGATTCAAAGAAGAAACAACTTTCTCAAGATACCACAGCTAAGAAACCTCTTAGGCAGGCAGGTCTTTTGACTTCAGGCCAGGGTAATTTCTTTGGCACCAAGCTCACATGCATTAGGGTTATTTGTACATCTTGAACATCCCTAAATTCCCTACAGATCTATTCCCATAGCTTGTTCCTTACTCAAGGGAACAAGTTCCCCAATTGGGCTACCCATTCTATAAAACGAGACTTCCAAGAAGAGTTCTCATTTCCCACTTCCCTATGATCTGATCCTTGACTATTTCATCATTTGATCCCTGAAATAAAATATGTGGGTTCTAGCTTAAGCATTTATTTCCTATAGTCAATCGCTGGCCATTGAGTTCTGCTTTGAATGAGTTATTTGGTAGTTATTTATTGCTGTATCATCTTTTACAGTATTAACAATGAGGTCTTTTCATCTCTATCCTTATCAGATTCATTACTGTGAAATTAGCACCATGTGGAAATAGACCTACATACTCCCTATCATACACCCAAGGACAAACATCAATGGCTCAATCAATTTATGATCTTGGGTAGGTCAATAAAAATCCTTGAGTTAGAATCCAAAGAGTTAGAAATTTTAAATGAAAGGATTGTGCAGGGAGGTTGGGTCTCTGTCCATCCACTCTCTGTCTTCATGATTGCAGATGACTAAGGTGCCAAGAAAAGTAAATGCTCTAAGTCTAGCTAAGGAGCTGTGTAGGGAGAAGAAAGAGAACAGTCCCATTCTTATAGAAGAAAAAGGCTCAACATCCTGAGGCTCTTTGGTAATTTAACCCTAGGAACAGATAAATGTGTTTTTTTTTCAACTATTGCCAACTTATTTGCCCCCGAAGTCCTAGAATTATATCAACTCTATAGAATGAGGACTATCTCTTCTCCTTCAACCTTCAAGACAAGGCCTTTTTCTCCAATGTGGGAAATTGTCTCAGATCTCAAATTTTATGAAAAATTAAGCAATTTGAATTCTGAAGCACTCATTCAGCATCATCAAGATAAACCTGTCACCCAAACTATCCAGAGGACAAAAAGTACAGATTTTAGTATACCATATTTTGTGATTTTGAGACATCCTTCTCACTGTCTTCATTAATACCAAATTTTACAGAGATTAGTCATTATCACTGACTCTAAAGATAAGATTCACATCATTCACTATATCTCTCTCAGAATCAGACATATATTAACTTGTGCTTACAATAATCAATTCCAATAAACAATACTTTCTTTCTACAAGAATGTCTCCTAAACCACACCCGTGGCTCTGTTCTCTTGGGCACCAACATCCTACTTCCAACCATGCATTAGACATTTGAGGATAATCTGCTGTTGCACAAAACTAAAGTAAATTTATATTTTCTCCAAAGTAAACCATATATTACAATGGGCAGTAAATAAATACTTGTTGGCTCACTCCATAAAACTTCGTAAGTCTTGATTTTAACATTCATTGCTCCATCATTCCTCCAGTTCACAAGTGTTGTGAAGTCACTGTCTTCAATTCTGCCCTTTCCAAGAATGCTCAAGTCCAGTCAGTCATCACTTTGTCAAACATTTCTTTAGACACATCCACCTTTGTCAACACTCAGATTCAGGGGGCTTATTATGCCTCTTTAATGAACTCTTTCTCTACTCTGTTTCCCCCATATACTAAACTATCTTTAATCTATCTTTTCAATCTATAGTTGCCAACCATAGTTTTAACAGCAGAACTGCTATTTCACCAATACCTAAATGTCCTGGATGCTTTCATGGGATGCTTTCAGATCTCAGAATTGTGATTTTTAAACTGTTTCAAAGAGCCATGGAACTCTAATAGAGAGAAGGAATGGGAAGCCAAGTGAAAAGGCTTTCAGCACCTCTTACCCCTTCTTCTACCAGAAATAATCCTTTTTTTTTTTCTATTTTACATGAATGGGTCTATATGTTTGCTTTAAAATTATCTATTGGCAAAAAGAAGTTTAGAACCAATGGCTTGTGTATAAAAGTCAAAACTCCTTAGCCTGACATTTAAGCTTCTTCCAATTTAGCCCTGCACATATTTGCAATTATAGCTAATTTTACTTCTCTATAAGTTGGATTTTCTCATTGACCATCTCAACAGGTCTTAGCTGCTTCCACCTTATCTTCTCATCTCCCTTACTTAAATGCTGTCCATTTTTGGTAGTACTGTTACAAAATATTTCTACTTCTCTACTTTTTCAATGCAGAACAAATTGTTCTTCCTAGGAACATGTGTATAGTTATGGCCAAGGACCTCTGAATGTAAGTTACTTGTGTCACTTATAGAACAGAGCATCAATTGCCAGTTTTAGGTCCTCCAAAGTCTTCCCTTCTCTCTAGTACTGCAACTGACTATACTACAGACAGTGGTTACACCATTAGCTTGGCTCCCAGAGTGAGGATGAGACTGAGCAGATCCTCCAGGAATGCAGAATGAATGAAAACTAAACATTAGTTGTTTTAAGAAACTAAGAGTCTAAGCTTGTGTTGTGTTGCTATTATCTTTCCTAAGCAATACACTCTCTTTTTTCAAGGATGGGCTAAAATAAAATCCTTTCCAAGGTTTTGTTTTTGTTTTTGTTCTGTTTTGTTTTGTTTTACTAAACCATTTTATTATGCGCTCTGCATTCTCTACCTCCACTGTGGAAAAATGCTTCTCAATTAATATCAGCAGCATTTCAAGTGGCTACTCTTCAGTACTACAAAAATACTAAAATTACCCATAGTCATTTGACATTTAAATCATTAAGATGCCCCACATTGTTAAGGTACATATGTGTGTACTCAAATATCTCCCATATAAACCATAAACTCTTCAACTTGAACATTCCTTAGTCTCAGGGTGCAGGAAGTACTGCAATCTCGGCTTCTCTCCCAGTCCCACCCCAACCTCAATATACTTATCCAGATGAAATTTGATTAAATATCAAGGAAGTTGTTGAAATAAAGGTGATCTCATAAAAATACAAGTGAATAATGTGTAGCCTAAGAACTACACATGTGTGGGTATGAAAAGAAGGCTATATGTCTCAAAGGCTACTAGTAGTTATTTATTCATTCACCATTGGCCCCTGAACCTCCTATCTATATGCTTCTTTACTCAAAAAAAAATAAAAAAACATTTTTAAGATCTGCTAAAATGTAGAGGATGGTGACCCTACCTTACCATTTCTCACTTTCACCATCTGTGATGTGCAGGACTGTGATAACTTCCTTCTGTTATATAGCTCCCAAGTATTTAGCCCAAAGATGCTTAACAAGAATTTATTTCTGTATTGATGTTTTGTTGTTTTGTTTTCAATTCTCCACAGAAAATAAGTCACCTGTGGACACATCAAATTGAAATAGAACATTGCTCTCTATTCAGAGCTACTAAAAAGAGTTGCTAGTAGTTGATACTTACTTTGTACATTCTGTGTGCCAGGTACTGTTTAAGCATGCTGCAAGTATTTATTTAGTATACATGCTGGTTAGTGTAGATGCTTGGGTCACATTGCCAGAAACCTTGAGTCCTTATACTTTAATTACTATCTATGTGACCTCTCTGCACCTCAGTTTTCATATATATGAAGTGATAATCATAAGAGTACCTACCTCATAGGGCTGTTGTGAGACTTTAAGGAAGTAACACGTGCCTAAATCTTAAAACACAGTCCTGCACATAGGGCAAGCTCAGCATGTGCTGGCTGTTTTCATTACAGGGGAATGGTCATAATGTACACTTAGGAGCTAAAGAATGTTGCAGATAGACAACACAAAGGCAAACATCACACATCACAGCTTTTAATATCAGGTCAAGAAAGGCCTATCAGGGATCCATCATTGGCTCCCATCGAGATGAGGAAATTGGTTCCTGATGGGTTTCTGCCGTCTGACTGTTGCTGCTGCTGCTGTTTCACATTAGAGTTTCTTCTCACTCAAGAGATAACCATAATATACTTGGCAATTCAGAACCTTTTATCCCAGACATTTATGGGATGTGATAACAATTCTCCTAGCATTTGTTTCCTACCACAGTAGGCCAGGCTATCCCTTGGTAGAGCTTTATGGGACTGTCCTGCCACTGCTAAAACAGGAAAAAGAACCAGGCCTAATATAAATCTCCAGGGGAGAGAAGATATGGGTCTGACCTGCAATAATTGCTTTTTTACCATAAGCAATTGTTGGGACGGAGAAGACAGACTGGGCAGCAGGTCTGGGCTTTGGAATCCTGTTCGAAGAAACTCCTGGGCCACCATGTCATCTAACTGTGTGGCTACAGCTTGTCAGTGATTTGTATCTCAGAACATCCATAGGAGATAAACCAGAAGTGAGTAACCCAACTGGGTCAGGTGGGTTGCAAACTTGGTTCATGTAAATGTGAGGATGGCAACCTTCCAGAGGCTGTCCTGGAGAGGGAGAGGGGAACAGACAGCCATCTCCCCTCGCTTCTCCTGCACCAGCTGCCAGAAAGGTGGGTGAGATCTCACTGAATGCTCAGTGGTAGCCCTATTGGCCATTCTGGGCAATTTACAGCAGGGAAGAACATGAAATAATTTTGCAGTGCTTTGACATAATATTTATATTGTCAGTTTAACTATGTTACCATTGTGAAAATTTTGAATATTTAAAAAATAAAAATATTGATAATACTGACTATAACTTCACTTTCCATATAATTATAACATCATTTATTTAACCTCTGTCCCACCATGTTTAAATAGATTATCTCTAATTTCTTAAAATCTCAAAGACAGAGATAAATATATTTGGACATAAATCTCTATCATCTTTTCTGCCAATTTTCTTAGCATAAATTTCTGGCAGAAAATTTTCTGAATCAAATTTAGTGTGTATTTTAAGGTAATTGATATCTATATCCATATTTATTTTTCAGGATGAAATTTTATATTTCTATAACTTAATGATAGGTAGGTAGGTAGGTAGGTAAATATTGCTATATATTGGTTAACTAAACATATTTTTTAAATCTTAAGCTAAATTTAGAAGTAGTCAAGGATTAATCCACATGGAACATCATCGTGCACGGCAAAATGTCATAAAGATTTAAACAGACTCTCAGTCATATCAGAAGTGAGGCGGGTAGGAAATCAGTGAAAGAATAGTTAAAGAAGGCTTCAGGAAACAGCTAAGTCTTAAGCTGGACCTACAAGCATAGTTAGCATTTGTTCAGATAGATGGGAAAAGCATGGGCACACTGGGAGAAGTAGAACAGCTTGGACAAAGATATAAAGCCAAAATGAGCAAGAAATATTTGAGGAATAGTTTGTCCTAACAAACATTCATTTCTACATCAATTCATTCAAGCTGTATTTACTTAGTACATATTAGGTACCTGGCAGTGTGCTAGGTGCTGAAATTACAAGGATGAATAAAACACAGCTTTAGTCTCCATATGAAATAGCCTCCTAACTGGCCTCCCTGCCTCGAAGTTCAATCCATCCCAATTCATCACTAACACTGCCATCAAAGTATCCTCCAAAATATAAATCTGTTTATATTACACATTGGTTTTAATCCCAAGATCATTTTTACAGGATTGGGAAATTTCAGTGGCTTAGCCATGCTTTAGGGTAAAACCCAAAGACCTTAATGGGGTTTTATGGCTTTTTTCCATCTGGAGGCTTCCTACCTCTCCCATCCTAACATCCAACTTCTCTTCCTCTTTCCAGAAATAATAATCTTCTTTCAGTTCCTTGAACTGGTTAAATACAAATTTTTCACACAGTGTCTAAACTCTTGAAATTCATACCTGCTATTTGCTATTCTGAAATACCTCCCTTCTCCTGTGCTTCTGCTCCACCACATTTTACCTAGCTAACTCCTGATCATCTCTAGCTGTCAATTTTGTAAAGGCGTCCCTTGGCCCTGAGTCTGGGTTAAATTTCTCTGCTACAAATTCTCAAAGCATTTCTACATACCCTGGTATAAATCTCACTACACTTTATTTGCATAATTTCTTTTCTCATAGCCCCCTCAAGACCGTGGGCTCTATAAATACCGAAACTTTGTCTTTTGTGTTCACCTCTAAGTGCCTAACAATGCATCTTGCACATAGCAGTTTTTTAATAATTACTTGTTAAAAGGAATCTAGTTCCAGTGAGCTGTTGGTGCTGAAGATACAGATCGCTGAATCACAAGGTCAAACAGAGCCAGCACAGGTTCTGAACAGAACAGAACTCAGTCTCAGGAAAATAAATTGGGGCATGTCAATGTAATAAAAACCTAACCAGTTTGAGCAGTTTAGTTATGTTAAAATAAGAAAATTCCAACTGGATTAGAATTTCATGGATTAGGATTAAGATGATTAAAACTCAGAGGGTTCACAGTAAGGCAAATTTAGATCCACAGCCCATCTCCACCACGTTGTAGCTGTGTGAGCTTGGGCCAATGACTTAGCCTCTCTGAGCCTAAATTCTCTCCTCTGGAATTGGAGAGGCTAATGTTTCTCCCAAGGCCATGAGACCAAATGTGCAAAGCACTGAAAACAGCTCCCATCAAACTCTCATATTCACTAAATATTTATTTCTTCTCTCTCCATCTCAGTTCTTCTTCTTTCTCTCAAAGAAATTTGCACAAATCATTCCTTCCTGGTCTTTCATGCTCTCCACTCTAAAATTTAAGGGATTGGGAAAAAGCAGTGGTTGTGGAAACTGGTCAAACCCAAGCATCATCAAGAGAGCTTTGGCTGAAGATCTTTAAGAGTGGACCTGGAAGCCAGTTTCTTTATAAAGTTCCCCAGGTGATCCTGTGGCAGCCAGCCCAGCTCAGAACTGCAGTCCAGTGTGTTGGAAACCCTAGCCTTTTCCAGCTCAAACAGGCAAGTTTCATTTTTCTCTCTGCTTCTCACATGGAAAATGTTTATTCAATAAATCAGAATATGACTCACCTAGTTGGCATTTTTTTGTTCCACCAGACCAAAACTATGGCAAAATTAGCAACAAAGTTTAGCTTTACATATGTGTGCATGTGTGTGTTTGTGTTTTGGGAGAGGGGGAAGGAGAAACACAGAAAAAAATCTCACCTACTTGAAATACTTCTTCCACTGACTGGCATCAGCTATATTCCTTCCAATAATGGGGCCACAGCAGAATCAAGGACTGAACTGCGTACCAGAGGCTGATCTTAAAGTGAAGAAATTCTTAGGCTTCTGCTATTATTACAATGCCATCAATCACATCAGCAGATTGGCCAGTGGTCACTGACCTATTAAGTCAACACCAGAAGATGTGGCCATTATGGACTCTGAACCAAGAGGAGTTAGTTAGTAAAGATGAAATCAAGACCACTTCAGAAGCTGGTTATTAGTCTAACAGAGAGCATAAATAGAATCAAAGCCTGTGAAGGAAAAAAAATTAAAAAGTGGGAGTTGGATGTCCACCTGATAAAACAACAGAAAGCACAAAAAACTGAATGAGGCATGCAAGAAATTCAAGGCCCAAGGAAAAATTTGAACTCAGAGTTTGCAGAATTATAAGTCAAATTGCTTAAATATTTCTTGAGCTCCAGATGTTGTATTATAAATTGAGGGGAAAAAATTATTAAGAAGTAGCCTAACCCTCTGAAGAACTTTCAGTCTGTCAGAAAAGAAGCCTGAAAAGAATGATAATTAAGGACATACTCTGCTAACTGCATAACATGTGATATATTAATCTTAACAATTCTGCATCACAGACATCATCAGACAAGTTCAACAGCTTACCCAATACCAAGAGCTAATATTAGGAACTCTGGACTACCTCTTTATTAATAATAGATAGACTGTTCGGAAACATCAGAAAATAATTCCTAACCATTTCTTTCTAGTGAATAATCATAGCTCAAATATTCACCAAAGGAACAATTTCATTCAGTCATTTAGCCTGATGAGTTTCTCCATGAGAGTTCAGAAACTTAATGGTAACTGGAATTTTAAGGTCAACGATTCTGGTTCTTTTACTGGCATGGTCATTTAGGTGTTAACCCTAGAATTAGTCTTTGCCAGCCACAGGAATCTGTTCTTCTCTCTTCACTAGGCCAGAATAAGCAAAGAACTTTCTCCTTATTTACACCCATTTGTTGGGTAAAATAACAGTCCAAACTCCAAAGAGTCATATGGAATGCTAGCTGGGCATTGGTGGCAAAGGGTCATGCCAAAAGGGTTGGAGAGTTGGAAATAAAATTTGCCCGGTGGCTCCAAGAACAAAAATCCACATATTTTCTTTCTTCCCTTACCAACAAAAATATCATCCCAAAACTAACAGTCCATCTAGGCTAATAATTGAACAACCAAGTATTTGCTACTTCCCCAAATCCTTTTAAAAAGTCTCATTGCTAGAGCTGGAAAGAAATAGAAATAATCTTTGTGTCTGATTGAAAACAGGTTTCTTGATTCTCTTGGGTTTCCACATTTAACAGCTCATTCCACAAAAACAATTTCTCTTCCTTCTGCTTGGCCTAGAAAGTTTCTGACCTTATTGGTACATTTTAACACAGAGACTGTCCCCTTTGAATGTGACCTGTCATCGTTGAACTTTAAATATATAAATCCAACTATCCTTTTCCACCAAATTAGCTGAACACATCTCTGTTTTGACTTGCATTAGATGGTTGCTACTGAACTTGAAAAGGTTGTGTCTCACTTCCTGGTATTACTGGACAGATTGCAAATCATAACCACCCTAATTAGCACATGAATTTTGGATTTTAAGTATGCCAGGTGAAGGGAGATAAAAGGTAAGGGAGAGAAGGGAAAGGAAAGGGTCACTCAGGGAAGAAAATGGAGGGAGGGAGCATGGGCAAAAGGAATTTGAGTGACATTTTATTCTTCAAAGCAGATATCCACTAGAGGATTAACTTCAGGAAAAGTCTTTAAGTATTAGCCTTACTTATTTGTTACTCAGGAATAAACATCTCTGTTTTTTCTTACTAGATCCTCTTTACCTCTTCTTTTGACTCATGGAAGCACAAAAGGTTTAGGGAGGTACTGAATTAAGTTCTCTCTGGCCTTGCTGTCAAAGGAAGTCAAGTCTATTGCAATCCTATTAATTACATAAATGAACTGGAGAATTAGCTCTTCATTTGGAAATTTTCTGAACTAAGTCTTATTTAATAGCAAAAATGAAAAAAAAACTATTGTCTTTTTAAAGTATACATGTGTGCACACACACTGTATGTGTGTATATATCTATATATACACACATACGCACATATAGATATGTATGTATAAATATACATATGCATAGATGAAAGAAATATTGGAGGGAGGGAGGGAGGGAGGGAGGGAGGGAGGGAGGGAGGGAGGGAAGGAAGGAAGGAAGGAAGGAAGGAAGGAAGGAAGGAAGGAAGGAAGGAAGGAAAAAGATTCTGGTCTAACAAATAAATAGGGCGTTGTTGGGGGGAAAAAAATCCCTCTTAGAAGTAATTTCCCATCCACTCAGAAGATTTTGAAAATGGAGATTTATTTTCTTGTTAACCTACCTCCTCCTTCCCTAAAGGTTCAGGCTAATGTATTGCCATTCTCTAGTTAGGACTGTATATGAGACATATCAGAAGAAGCAGACAATATGTCTTGTTTTTAAACTTTGTCTCTTTGCTTTCTCTATTCTCCTCCAGCCCTTCAAATAGCCCTGTCCTAAATGAACCTTCTAGGCTGGTCTAATGTTAAAAGAGAAATGTTTATCTTGGACTGTAGAGATAATTGACAATTAGAAAGGAGGATGCTTTTAGCTCTTGGTCAGGGCACTGCACTCCTGGACAAAGTGCTCTTTTCTTTGAAGTAGAGTGGAGTCCTGAGTGACTCAGGCATGGATCTGGGCATATTTATACTTAAGGCCTCCCATAATCCAGGACTGGAGCTTTCTGGGATAGAGTTCCCTACCAACTGATCTCAAATAATATCAATATCTCATAAAACATAAGATCAAATAGTTCTAGCTTCTCCTGGTGAGATTTCTAACTTCTGCTCTCTGATGTGTTAGTTGATAGAAATTGACTTACAGAGATGAACCCACATTTGACCTGAATTTTTGTTTTAATCATCCACCAAAAACACATGTTATATGAAAACTTTCTCCCTGATTCTAATCTGAAAAGTTAGGTAATATATGGCATTTCCCCCCCAAATTATCATTACACTATTACCTCAAATATGGCTTGCTCCATTAAAATCCATTTTTATTTTGTGCAATTTTTATGTACTTTCTTTTTAAAATCCACAACCACTATTCTCCCATCAAAGATAATTATTCTAATGTGTTTAATGAGTTGATACTTTTTGTTTTCATATATTCTTAAAATTAGGCATATTTTACATAAATCAATGTATTTTAAATTTTTTATTAAAATATAAATTTTTATAAAAATTTAATAAAAATAAAATTATTACATTATATATCTCACTTAGTTTCTTGATTTTTTCTCATTACAATTTTTAAGATCCATTCATGACACTTTGTGTGCATCTAATCTATTGCTTCTATTGTGTTCATCTACCACTCATTACCTCTCTAATCCTCTATGTTGCCCTCTTAGTTCAGGACTAAATCAATCCTTCGAAATAAAATTAAAGAGTTGGGATTCTCCCTGTAATATATATTAAGACATACCACAAAGCCATAATAATAAGAGCAGTGCATTTAGGGGTCAAGAACAGAAAATAGAACAATAGAGAGCTAAGAAAGAGATTCCTGCAGATATAAAGACACAATAAAGCATAAGGATGGGGTCAAGATGGTACAGTATGTGAAAACAGAATTCACGTCCACCCAGGATCACATTAAACTTATAATCAAATTGTAAAACAGTCAACATGGAGAACCACCTGAAGTCTAGCTGATCATAACACTTACATCTGAGGAAATAAAGAAAAAGCTACATGGAGACCACTAGAAGGTATGAAGATGTGAAGCAGGCTGGTACCACACCCATGCGTGGCAGTTGAGCATGGGAGGGTAGGTGCATCTGCACAGGCCCCCCTGAAGGAGAGAGGGGCCCTAACCTAGTCCAGGGGCTCTCCAGCTCAAGATTCCAGTTCCAGGAGAAGTTCCGACAACATTTGACCATAAAAATTAGTCAGGATTCAGGTGAGATGGAAGGAACCTGAAAACCCAGACATCTCCTTAAAGAGCCCCATGCACAGACTCGCTTACAGACATTCACCCTGGGCACCAGCGGTCAGCAGCTTGGGAGGAACAAGAGGCATATGGAGAAAGACTTAGGTGTGGTGCAAGGGTGAATACTGAGGGGAAAGCTGCCATTGTTCCTTTGTTGGGCCCCTGTTCTGGGGCCGGCTACAGATGGGTGCCATCTTGCCTGTGTTGACCTCTCCCACCTACAGGGCCAATTCTAAATTGGCACTGGCCTCATGAGATTGGTCTGCCCACCCTATGTCTCCCTGACACCCTGTTTCACCCAACCCACAAATTTCCTGCAGCAGACCCATTGCCAGGCAGCTGGGCCCTCCCTGACCCTTCCCCGGGCCTTGCATTCATTCCAAGCAGTGGCCCTCTGCACACATGACCTGCATATTTCATGAGACATTTGGTGGTGAATCATTGGTGCCAACATGAGCTGCAGTGTCTCTTGAGCAGATTGCAGAGGTCTGTAGGCCCAATACAGGTGGCAGCTGGCCTTGCCGTGATCTGTGACTTTTGTGAGAGCTTATGGACTCAACACTGGCAGCAATTCTGATGCTGTGTTGGCCCGACAGGATCAGCTCACCCCACCCCATGTCTTCCTGAGACCCTGCATCACCCGATCCACAAATTATCCCACAGCAAGCTAGTTCTCAGGCAGCAAGCCCCTGTGCTTTCCCTGAGCAGCGAATTCAACTACAAACAAGAACACTCAGCTCTTGTGGCCCATGCACAACCCATGCATGCTGGAAGAAACTTTTGGTGGCTGGGCAAAAACCTTGCCCCAAGCTACAATATTTCTTGAACAGACCTCTGGTGTCGGCAGACCCAAGGCAGGCAACAGTTGTCTTTGCTGCCATCTGAGACTGTTACAGGAAGCCACAGAATAAGCACTGGCATGAAAACTAACACTCCATTGACCAAGGAAAAATTGCTTGTTATATCCCAGTGATTCCTGTGTCCCTGCACCACCCAACTCATGTACCACTGAAAGGCTCTTCCAGCTGTCTTGCAGGCAGCGGGTAGGTAGGCCTTGAGGTACAGTGGTTCTTTTTCTAAGCTGCCCCAGGCTTGGTACTTGGGGAAACCAGACCTTGGCTTTCAGTGTTGTCTCTTCTGCTTGCCTCCAGATCCATCACAGGCAGCAACCATTTGCAGATTACTTTGTAGCTCCTGTCAGGTATCCCAAATCAATCAAAGGCAGCAGCCAACCTTAGCGAACTTTGGAGCCCTCCCAAAGGGCCACAGAACCAATATACCCAGAGGCTGGTGTCAGTCCACAACAGAGCACCTTCTGACTAGCCCCATAAGCAGCACACCCAAAGGGTGGTCTCAACAGCTTCAGCAGTCTGCTTGGACGAAGCCCACTCCAAAGAGTAACTCATATCCAGTGGGCATAGCCAATCCCCACAGCTGGTCAGCCAGAGTCAATCCCATCCACTGAGGTGCTAACAGTAATCGAGGCTTAACTAAAATAGAACACACACCGACACAATTAACATGCCCCCAGAGCACCTAGCAGAGGTGATTACGAAGACTGCACCACCGAGCCACACAGGACACCTACTACATAAGGCCATCTGGCCAAGGCTGGAAGATGCAACAAATCTTCTTAATACAGAGAGACAAACACAGAGAGGCAACTAAAATGAGAAAACAAATAAACATGCCACAAATAAAATAATAGGAGAAAAATCCAGGGAAAAATAAAACTAAACAAAATAAAGGCAAGGAAACTCCCAGAGACAGAATTCAAAACACTCATTACAGGATGTTCAATGAACTTAAGGGGAGAATAGATGATCTCAGTTAGAACTTCAACAGAGAGATAGTAAACATTAAAAAGGAGATAGAAACCATAAAATAGTTCAGAAATGAAGAATACAATAACTTAAATGAACAATACACTAGAAGAAATCAACAAATTCGAAGAAATAGTGGATCAAACCAGCTAGTTGGAAGACATGGTAGCAGAAAACACCCGATCAAAGCAGCAAAAAGAAAAAGGAATCAAAAAATTAGAAGGAAATTTAAGAGACCTCTGAGACAATGTCAAGTGCACCAACATCTGTATTATAGGGGTACCAGAAGGAGAAGAGAGAGAACAAGGATTGAGAAACTTTTTGGAGAAATAATGACAGAAACTTTCCTAACCTACCTAAGGAATTAGACATATAAGTCCAGGAAGCACAAAGAGTCCCAAACAAGAGGAATCCAAACAGATCCACATCAAACAAATTTTTTTTTTAAAGCAAGGGTAGAAAAACTCATATCAGACAAAACAGACTTTAAAACAAAGGCTATAAGAGACAAAGAAGGGCATTACATAGTGACAAAGGGATCAATATAACAAGAAGACTTAACTCTAGTAAACATATACACACCTAACACAGGAGCACCAACATAAATAAAGCAATTATTGATCAACATAAAGGGAGAGATTAACAGTAATACACTCATAGTAGGAGACTATGACACCACAGTAGGGGACTTCAACACCAATGCACATATCTTCCAGACAGAAAATCAATAATGAAACAGAAGCCTTAAATGACATACTAAACCAGATGAATTTAATTGATATTTTCAGAGCAGTTCACCCCAAAGCAACAGAATATATATTCTTCTCAAATGCACATGGAACATTTTTCAGAATATACCATACGTTAGGCCACAAAACAAATCTCAACAAATTTAAGAAAACTGAAATCATATCAAGCATCTTTTCTAACCACATGGTAGGAAACTAGAAATCAACAACAACAACACAACAACAACAACAACAAAACTGGAAAAAACATAAATACATGCAAGCTAAATAATATGCTATTAAACAAAGAATGGGTTAACAATGAGATCAATGAATATATCAAAAGATACTTAGAGACAAATGAAAAGGAAAATGCAAAACTCAAGAGAACACAGAGAAAGCAGTCCTAAGAGGAAAATTTATAGCAGTACAGACCTACCTCAAGAAACAAGAAAAATTTCAAATAACCTAACCTTACACTTAAGAGAACTAGAAACCCCCCCCCAAAAAAATAAACCAAAGTGAGTAGAAGGAAAGAAATAATAAAGATCAGAGTGGAAATAAACAAAATAGAGTCTAAAAAAATATACCAAAAAATCAATGAAACCAAGAGATGGTTCTTTGAAAAGATAACTGAAATTGATAAACCTTTAACCAAACACATCAAGAAAAAAAAAAGAGAGAGGAATCATATAAATAAAATCAGAAGTGAAATAGAAGTAACTATGAACCCCACAGAAACTCAAAGGATTATAAGAAAATACTATGAGCAATTATAGGCCAACAAATTGACAATCTGGAAGAAACAGATACATTTCTAGAAACATACAATCTCCCAAAACTCAGTCGGGAAGAAACAGAAAATCTGAACCAACTGATTACCACCAACAAAATCAAACTGATAATCAAAAAACTTTCAAAACCCTAAAGTCTTGGAATGGATGACTTCATAGGTGAGTTTTACCAAAAATTCAAAGGAAAATTAAGACCTATTCTTCTTAAACTATTCCAAAAAATTCAAGGGAAGGGGAGGCTGCCAAATATTTTTATGAGGCCACCATTACCCTGATTCAAAAACCAAAGACATTAAAAAAAAAAAAACTATAGGCCAATATATTAATGAACATTGATGTAAATTCTCAACAAAATATTAGTAAACCAAATTCAGCACTATATTAAAAATATCATACACAATGATTAAGTTGGATTTATTCCTGGGATGCAAGTTGGGTTTAATATCTGCAAATCAATATGATACACCACATAAATAAGCCAAAAGATAAAAATTATATGATCATATCAAAAGGTGCAGAAAAAGCAATCAACAATATCTAATATCTATTTATGATAAAAACTCTCAGCAAAGTGGGAATAGAGGGAACATAACTCAACATAATAAAGGCTATATATTACAAACCTACAGCTAACATTATACTCAATGGTGAAAAGCTAAAAGCATTTTCCTTAAGATCAGGAATAAGACAAGGATGACCACTTTCACCACTTCTATTCAACATAGTATTGGAAGTCCTCGCTACAGCAATCAGACAAAGGAGAGAAATAAAAGTCGTCCAAATTGGAAAGGAAGAAGTAAAACTGTCATTATATGCAGCTGAGATGATATGACAATCCTAAAGATGCCACCAAAAATCCGTCAGAACAGATAAATGAATTCAATAAAGTAGCAGGATACAAAATTAACATTGAAAAGTCAGTTGTATACACTGATCAACTATCAGAAAGAGAAATTAAAAAGACAATTCCATGTTACAATTGCATCAAAAACAATAAAATACCTGGGACTCAAATTACCCCAAGGAGGTAAAAGACCTATTCGCACAGAATTATAATTCATTGAAAAACATTGAAGAAAATATGAATATATGAAAGCACATGTCACCCTCATGGGTATGAAGAATCTATATCATTAAAATGGCTATACTACCCAAAGCAATCTATAGATTTATTGCAATTCCTATCAAAATACCAATAGCATTTTTTAGAGAACTAGAGCAAATAATCTAAAATTTTATACAGAATTATAAAAGGATTCCAAATAGCCACAGTAATTTTGAGAAAGAAGAACAAAATAGGAAGTATTATACAACCTGATATCAAATAATACTACAAGGTTAAAGTAAGCAAAGCAGCATGGCACTGGCATAAAAATAGATATATTGAGAAATGGAAGAGAATAGAGAGTCCAGAAATAAATCCATGCCTATACACTCACTTAATCTATGACAGGAGGCAAGAATATACAAGTAAAGATGGTCTCTTCAACAAATAGTATAGAGAAAACTAGTCAGATACATGCTAAAAATGAAATGGGACTACCTTCTTACCCCATATACAAGAACAAACTCAAAATGGATTAAAGACTCAAATGTAAGACCAAAACCATAAAACATCTAAAAGAAATCATAGGCAGGAAACTCTCTGATATTGCTGTTAGTAATATTTATTCCAACAGATCTCTTTGGGCAAGGGAAGCAGAAGAAAAAAACAATTCTTTGTGGTTCCTTCCAGATTTCAATGCCTATGACAAAATACCTTCTTATTTTATCAGTGCTGCTAAGAAAGTTTGGAAAGAATTTGCTTCTTTAAATAGCCAATAGTCCTTTTTCTGGGTCCTAGTTTTGAAAGTAAGGACAAAACTGTTCTTAAATTTAGCCATCTCCCCCCTGCCACCAACACTGCCAACCTCTGTCAATTCTGCAAGCTCAGAATTCTTTTTCAGGAACTATCTAAGGAATTTCATGCATGCTTAGTATCAGGCCTGAAACAGGCAAGAAATGAGTTTATATGTTCTGATGTTTTGAAACAAGTCAAATATCTCCATGCACACATTCTTGTTTAATGCATCAGGAAATTCTCCAAGACTAAATTTCCCTTTTGGGGCTACCAGTTTGGGCTAGATTGAAAAGATAAAGTGTTTCCAGTCAATATCTATAAAACCTTCTAGAGCTTGGAGAGAAAAAAAGGCTGATTTGTTTATCAGTTTTAAACAAGAAAGGATGAATGAATCTTCTTTGGGATTTGGAGCTGGTCAAATGAAAAGAAGCAATAATGATTTCTAATCCACTGCCCAGTTAGTAAATACAAAAAAAATTACTTAGTCACATGATTTTTATTGAACAGAAAATTTTAATTATTTATAAATTACCATGCTATTTGCATTTTTGAGATTTTCTTTTAAAAATATTTTTCTACTCCTAGGTTACAAAGTTGTTCATATTTTCTTATTATAACTTGATGTGTTATTTATTTCTGTTGCTATTACCACGTTTGAAGTCATCTAGACTTGAAACTTAGAATCATTTTTGTCTCTTCCCTCTTATTCTCCATAATCTCTTCAGGCACCAAATCCTGTGCATTTGACCTAAACAATCCCTCTCACATCCACTCTCTCCTTTCAATGGTGATATAGCTAAATAAGGATGTGGTGCTGGTTTAATTTAGTAAAATGATGGGTTTTTGGAAGCATATGTGGATAATTATATGAGTGGAATAAAGGGGGAAGACATTAGCGTCATCTATATAGAACTGATATTTGAGGCTGCAAGAAGAGGACTCAGGAGAATACGCTTAGCAGCATAGGAAAGAGTGACTTTTTCAGAAGAGATAGGAAACCAGTCACGTAGAGAGAACTACCATATAGTTCAGGGTCATAGCCGCTAAAGGATAGAGGGTAGGAAGGAAAGAACTGCCTATCAAGCATCAAATTGTGCTCACATATTATAATGGCCAAGGACAAAAGGAAAAGATATAGAAACAGATTTCCTAGTCTGTAAAAATCAAGTTAGGGGTAGAACACGTTCACAGAACAATTTAAAGGTAATATAGAAGCAATGTTACCTTAAAGGCAAAATAACTATTTATTGGGGCCAACAGAAGAACAAAAAGGCATAATTTAAGTTTTCTATTTATATATATATTCCTTTAAGGCCTACTGTTTGAGCTTCTGTGAAGCTATTTACAAGGTATTTAAGTATTTTGATGAATATGAGCTCTATGGAAACTTACCATATATTTACACAATTGAAATATAAGAATTTTATAGAGTTGTGGAATAGCAGTACTGACCAGTTCTGAATTCCTTGCCATCCAGACATGGCAAACTAATAGCTTATAACTTACTCCTAGACAACAGGCATTATTTTTTGGGCTCAAACATCTTTTTTTCTTTCTTTCTTTTTGGACCTTTTACCAACAATTAAAAATCATCTTTAAGATTCCATTTCTAACTTCTCTTAAAACAATCAGAAGGTGTCTCTGTCACAGACCAGAATACCGGCATGGCAGGAATCAGCTGCAGCTGAGTCATAGTGGCCCCATAACAAAGGCCCAACCTGGCCTAATGACTGACTCATCAGCCCCACAGGCCTGGCTCCTCTAGGTATTCTGGTTGGCAAACGTGCTATAGCGCAACCTGCTCACTTTATAGAAGAGGAGTATCCTGGAACCCAAAGAGATGCAAGAGACTTGCTCAAAATCCATTGCTTACCAGAGGCAGAAATGGCCCTAACCTACAATTGCTCCATTAGTTGTCCTACTTTGGAATTTATAGAACTAGGAAATTGTATAATGTGGCACACCAGAAGAAATCCTGAGAGAGGAATAATTCTATTCCCAGGTCTGTCACTTACCTTTGGGTAACTTTGGCAAAGTCTTCTCAATTACCCTCAACTATGTAGTTATAGCAATGTATGTGATCTCATAAGGTTGCAGTTACAATAGAATAAAATATTATTTTCTAAATGTTATCTAAAAATAAAGAAAAAAGTAATGTTTAAAACACTGAAATTAACCAAAAGTTGTGGATTCTAGGCCTAGTTTCTCTACAAGCTAGTTTTATGACCTTCCATAACTGTCTTTAAACTCTCCAGTTTCAAATGCAAATATTATTTTATTTTTCATGATCTTTGCAAGATTAATCTCATTCATCATTTCTTAAAATGTTTTTTCTTGAACTAAAACCTTTATTACTTGGGCCAAATCCAAATTTGAATTAAACTAATAGAAAATGAAAATGGACTATTGAACTGAGTCTACTTTATGGACATGTCGTAAGTACACAAAGATGTTGATAGGGTACTGTCATTTAAAACTTCAGCACCCTCTGCATTGGCACAAAGCAGACCTCATCAAGAATGGAGATTCAGAGCAGAGCTCAGACAGGAAAGGAGAGATATAAACGACTGGTGAAGTGCTTCCAGGATGCTGAGTCAGCTGAAACAGCCCCCTGCTGAGCTCAATGGTTCTTTTCTCAGTTGCTGGGAGCACTGGCTGGAGGCTGCTTGGCAGTGCCTGCTAGGAAGACAATTTTTAGCCCATCGATTCATTTGAGCTGGGCAGTTTGCCCTGGTACTTAGGCACTCAGACAAAAATGCCCTTAATCACTGGCAAACCCTGGGATGTAGAGAGGGCCAGTACCTCAATCAGCACCCTCAGGGCTGCTGGAAGAAAAACGATTGTCTAGAAAGCTCAGGGTGCCTGTCACTGAGAATTCACAGGAACTTAGGCTTTTGACTCCTCAGGCCAAAATGTTAAATAAGCCCTCATCTTAGGGTCAGGAACATTCTAACTTAAGAGAAATGCACTCTTTTCTTCACCCTCAGTCAAACCAAGTACAGCTGGGAGCAGACTTGGAGAGCTTTGCTCAGTGTTCCTTCTGCATATTGTAACCTGTGCTGGGCTGACTCCTACTTATTCCACGTGTACCTCCCCCAGGAAGCTTTCCCTGAACTCCCCATTTCTCGCTATTAGGATTAGGCCCCTATGCTGACCCTCCTCCAAACCTGGTTTACCTACCACTATTGTATTACCATCATAGCATATTGGTAACTGCCTCTCATTTATCTCCTCAGTAGGACTCTTGTGTGAGACTGAGAACTTCTATTTAATTATCAATCTCTAGTACCTAGCAGAGTGCTTAGGACTTAAACACTCTTAAATCTTTAAATACTTCAAGAGGGAGAGAAAGGAGAGGGAAGGAAGGAGAGAGGGGGAAAACAGTTGGCTACTTTGATGAAAATGAGCTATGTGGTGACTGAGAAAATAAAATGGCACACCCAAGCTAGTCAGCAAAGTCCCTAAAAGCAATACTAACAGCAGAATCTGGTGCCTAAGGAGTCAGTCCAGTCAGCTGAGAGAAAGTTGATACTGGAACTGAGAATCAAAAAGCCTCAGCTTTACTCTCAACTCTACCACACACTAAGTGCCAAATGCAGGCAGACAACATGTTCAAGGTTTCAGCATCCTCATTTGTAAAGCTTTAGGAGGATCAGGTGAGATCATTGATGTATAAGTATTTCAAAAGTTTAAAGAGTCCTATGAATGACAAAGATTATTAAAGTATCACCACCATGAAAGAATGAGAACTACTTCCTCCTTATCAATTCACAGTTCCTTTCTCTGTCTAAACCTGAGGCCATATGACTCAATAGGAAAAACACAAAAAAGAATTATCTTCTCCCTGTTTATGAACATGCCTTGACATTGTAAGTAAAATCTCTGCATGAATTAAAACTCCTGAAACGCAGAGATTATATCATATTTTAATAATAATGATAAGATTGCCTTAAGCAAATAGAATGTCATAGAGTCCTCAAAACACACTCATGTTAAAGTTTTATGAGACCTTCTTCAGAAAAGCAAATCAGGTAGCAGAGCCCCAATTTACAGATGGTCAAACCAAGTCTCACTGAGGTTAAGAGACCAATTAAAGTGTGTGTAGTTAAGAAGCAACTAGAAGAATATTAAGCACAGGTTAACCTCAAAAGTATTTACAGGGCTATAGTGCTGGAAATGATCTAAACAAGTCCAACTTCCTACATAGTGCAGGAAATTCATTTGACAGAGGGGTACACCTAACAATTGACAAGTCACTTAAATTTCCTTTATTTTCCAGAAGCAAAACCCCATTAATCTTTTGTCTCGAAGCCACTTTATTCATTGTATGAAAGAGAATAATTAACACTTATTTCCTAGGTTTTTGTGAGGATGAAAATAGACAATGTGTGTAAAGTACTTAGCAAGGACTATTCCTGGCACACAGCAAGTATTCAGTAAATGTTAGTTCTTATTACTCTTATTACTATAATTTTAATTAGTCTATTTTTGTTTTGGTTTCTGATTGGTTTTTGTTGTTTGTTTCTGGATTCTTTCCAGCTTCTTGAAGCAGACTCATTCACTATTTCAGGTGAATACGATAAAATGTGTTTCCATGATTCTCTAAATCATCCTCAATCAAGTAGCAATTGTTGGTTTTCATCTCTCTCTGCATCATAGAGACTTATAGATGTGATGAATCCACAGCAGCTGAGTCAAAGACAAAGCCTTTTGAGAAAGCTAGATTATCTTTTCCAGAATCTGAAAGAAACCTCTATGGCAACTTGAAATTTTAATAGTGTGACTGTGTGGCATCAAGCGTCCTAAAAATGTAGTTGAAATTCTCGTAAAGTTTTAGCATGACAGCTAGTTTGTTGCTGAGAGAAAATTGATTTAAAGTATACTACATAAAGTCTCTTATTTATGTTAAATTCTTTAAGTGAGCAGTGACCCAGTATGTAGGCAAGACCATCTACTGGGGTATAGAAAGAGACTGTGGAAATTTCGATTTTTATATTAATGTAATATCTTCTATTTTAATTTTATCTTTAGTAGGCTTTTAATGTCCATAACATATCACTAAAGTTGCATATGTATAGTTTATTAGCAAATGTACATATATTTGGGTTCCAAGATAGTTTTTGTAGTAAGACATGTAGTTAAGGTATTGAAACCAATGTCTTATAGAAATCTTGCGATTAATAGCTGTTTAAGAAGTTCCTAAGTACTAATCTTCAACATTTATCCATGAACAAATAGAAAAGATATGCACATTTATAAACTAATGTCATCAATTTATTTATTTTTCAATATAAATTTGAAATTTAATAAAATTGGTTTCATTCTCTATATCTCTACTCTCTACCCATCTTTATAAAACCTAATTCATATTTACTATAATAATCACTGTATAAATAACGGGTGGAATGTGCTACTAATATTCAAAGGAAACATTCCCATGGGCAGATGAAAAACTAAACCATAAATTCAACTAAAGATCTTGACATCTTTTATAAGAGTGGACCAAATCTTAGCTATATCAGCCAACACTTTCACAAGTTTTCATAGAACAGAGACAAATATCAAGTCCCAAGTAACCAAGTCACAACTCACTTCCTTTAAGCAGTGCTGTTATAAGCATGGTTCAATTTTCACTTTCAAGTCTGAGACTATTCTAGACAGATGCCCTCCCTTCTAGAAATGTAGAAACTGGAAAGATGTCTTCTCCATTCTCCTCAAGGTAGTTAATCTCTCCCAGAGATTGACAGGTATTTGGGGGATATTTCAGAGAATTTTCTTTCCTATTTCCAGTTACATTTCCTCCCCTAGTAATTTAGTGATGAACGGTTATGGACTAAATGATTGTGTCTCCCAACCCTCAAAAAGATGCACATGTTGAAACTCAGCTCCCACTGTGATAGTATTAGGAGGTGCAGCCTTTGTTTAAAAAAAAAACTATGCAGGTGGAGCCCTTATAAATGGGATTAGAGACCTTATAAGAGGCCCCAGAGAACTCCCTTCCAATTCCCAACAATATGAGGACACAGCGAGAAGATGGAAGTAGGCTCTCACCTGACACCAAAGCTGCCAGTGCCTTTTAACTTTTCAGCTTCAAGAACTGTGAGAAATATATTTTTATAGTTTAAGCCACCTAGTTTATGGTATTTTTGTTATAGTACCCAAATGGACTAAGGCAGGAAACACAGTGAGTTAAGCCCCACAAATCTCTGCAGAGACACCTAGAGACACCAGAATCTTTCAAGATTACTTTGGAGAAATATACTACCATCCTGACTCTGTTCTAACAATTTTTTTGTGACCCAGCAGGCCTGCCAACCTAAATCACGGTACACAGCAAAACATATACTCTCTAAACTAAATGTCCCAGGAAATGTTTCCTAACCATTTATGAGTCATAAACTCTGTAGCAGAAATCATTCTGAATGTTCACCAAAACGTTTCATTTTCCTTCTTGGGCACCAGGAAAACTATATTTCTCAACTTTTTAAAAAAATCAAAATAAGACTATGTGATGAGTTCTTCCCAAAAGAATGTCCAAAGAAGTTCTGTTGGCCAATTCCAGGCCAGGACCTAAAGTGTCCTACAGAATCATCCATACTCTATAATTTTTTATTAGCTGACTGAATGCAGAGTAACCAGTGGAGAATTTCAAAGACCACGGAGAAAGGCACACACTAAAAAAAAAAAAAAATTGAGTCACGACTAATGAAAAAAGAAATTGATAAGTTGGACCTTTTTTAAAATTAAAAACTACTCTGCAAATGACACTGTTTAGAGAATGAAAAGATAACCCACAGCCTGGGGAAACATACTTGCAAAATACTTCTCTAATTAAGGACTTATAATAAAAAATATACAAAGAACCCTTGAAAATCAATAACAAAGAAATAAATGACCCAATAAAAACAATTAAAACTGTTAGTTAAATATATGAAAAGATGTTCAACATTAGTTTACATTAAAGAATGGCAAAGTAAAGCAAAATGAAATACTTCTATATACCTTTAGAATAATTAAAAATCCAAACAACTTGCTTGGAGTTTCACCAGTGGATGGCACAGGAAATGGTACATCCAGGGCTGAGATGCTGCTGCCCAGACAGCTCTTCTCAAAAAGAAGCCCGATTGCTCAGATTCCACGCAAGATCTCGGAGTTCAACAGTGGCAGCAGGGAATGATGGGATGAGAAACACCTGCGTTCTGCCCTTGCTCCACCCCGACACCTGGCAACCCACTGATCTTTTTGCCATCTCTCTAGTTGTGTCTTCTCCGGAGTGTCCGATATAGTTGGGGTCACATGGGGTCATATGGTTGGTAAATATGCATTTAGGATCCCCCAAACGTCTCCTCATGGGTTGGTAGCTCATTTTTTTTTTTTTTTGCTGTTGTTGAATGGCATTTTATTGACTAGTTGTACCTCATTTTATATATCTTTTTGCCTGTGAGGGACATCTTGGTTGCTTTCATATTTGGGGAGTTATAAATAAAGAAACTATAAACCTAAAAAAAAATAACAATACCAATTGCTAAGAGAAATAGAAAATATTGGGAACTTTTATTCATTGCTGGTAGTTATAGCTACATTGGAAGATATTTTGTCAGCTTCTTAAAAAGCTAAACCTAATTTTACCTTATGATTCAATAATTACATGCCTGGGATTTACCTAACTGAAAATGTATGTCCACACAAGAACTGACAAAGGAATGTTGATAGCAACTGCATTCATAATCACCCCAAACTGGATGTGGCCAGGAAATTCTCCAATAGATGAATGGAAAACTGAACTATGATACATCTGTATAATGGAATGCTATTCAGTGATAAAGAAAGGATATGCTCTATGGAAGTACGAAGAGACAGATTAATCTTGGATGCATGTTGCTAGGTGAAAGCAATCAGTCTGGGGCAGTGCTGCTTACTCTATGTTTCCAATTGTATCCCATTCTGGAAAATGCAGAATTGGTGAGATGGTATAAAGATTGGTAGTTATGGAGGGAGAAAGCTTTGAATAATTGAAGCATCAGGGATATTTTGGGACATTGAAACAATTACTGTAATGATGGATATACAACAGTATGAATTTGTAAAAACTCATAGCCTTTTACAACACAAAAAGTAAACCTAATGTATGCAAATTTTAAAAACATAATTTAGAAGGTCAAGGGATCTCAGGACAGAATTCAGAATGTAGTGAAACAATCTAACTATATTACAAATAAATAAAACAACCTCACAGATGGAAATAGACAAAAGATGCTGACCTAAATAACTGGAAATGAATACATTCTATAAGACCAAAGGCAAAAAACAAAACAAAACAAAAAAGTAAAGAATAAGAAAAAGAAAACTCTGACATAAGTACTAAATTCTTGCTGATAAAGCCATCACCCCTCGGGGTACATATGGGTTAACAATTCTGATACCAGTATACATAATAGAACAGTTAAAAAAATGAATGGCAGTTGTGGGGAGCCAAGTTTCTCACTGTTAGAGGTAACCATTACAAATAAACAAGAGGAGATTAGATTAATTCATGTGGCAATGGATTAGAATTGGAGATATCAATATGAAACTTACCTTTAGTGTAGTGTAGATACAGATGATGACACATAGAAAAATGTATTCATATATTTATATACACATATATTTCTTTGCTGTCAGCTGATCCTGTAGTAGCAGCATACCTAGTGCCCCAATGTTATTTCCTAATATTGTTCGGTAAAAGGAACTAGGGTCCATGAAGAAGGCTGATTCTAGGACTATGACAGGAACTACACAATATGAGCTTAGAACATTTTGTAGTACCAGTAAGAAAGAGCTTAAATAATAATAATTTTTTTAAATGCACAATAACAAGAGCACGAATAAATAAATATGGGAAAGAGACAAATCTTCATTGTAAAAGAATTTAAATATCATACATAGATATTGTACCTCAGAAGAGGTGGAAAATAATGCCCCATTTCTTAAGTACACAGAGTATGAAAAGGGTGATGGTGAGGGAAGAGTAACTTTGTAGTAGAGAAATACAACAAATACGAACTCAGTGGAGTCAGCCAAGTGATTATGGTGATCACCAACAATGTCATGTTAATGAAATGTACCTTTGATGTGCTGTAATCAAAATAGCACTTTACCTCTGTGATTTTCTTCCCAAATACTCATAACATACACCCATCCCCTCACCCGCCCCCCCCCAAGAAAAAGAAAAGAAGAAACTGAGTCATTAATTAGCCATGTGGAGTAGAACACTGGCCCCCAACTTCCAACTGAACTGAGCTGGTCATAAATGAGAAATAAATCTTCAAGCTGTAGAATTTTTAGCATTGTTTGTTATAGCAACTAGAAAAGCTGACTAATAAAGATTCCTTTAAAAATATGTTGAAAGACATATTCCCTCTTAACAGAACAAAGCAGACATGTATGTATAAAAAGCTGATATGCAGATTTCAAGATCCCATCCATGGACTCCATGACACTTTGCTGAGAGAAATCTTGTAGCCAATATCAACATCGGGTCCTACCTATCCCCAATGGGGCTTTGAAATTCTTCTGCAATTACACCCTTTATTCTGAACACTTTCTATTTTGTGTTTAATTGATTTGGTAGTTTTCCTCTCATCATGAGCTAAATAATTTAAAATTCATGTTATCTCTTCGTCTGTAATTCCCAGAATGAAAAATGAATAAAGCATGGCAGACAGTGGTCTTAGGTGTCAATAGAGTCCAGTAATGCAGAAACTTCCTCCTTCCACTAGGAGAAACTGAGTGAGATTTTGGTGCAGTGTTGGCTTATCAGGATTGAGTTTAACCGAACAAATTTCCTAGCTTTCACCATGCCAATACAACATCATTTTCAATGTTATTCCCTATTGTTCCTCGCATGATTAGACCTAGATAGGTTTATGAAGTTGTAGAAGCAACTGAAAAGCAACCACACTCCAAGACTTACATTGCCATGTGTCACCTTGATGCTGCCTATAGATAGCCATGCTCATTCCAAACTTCACTCTCCCCACAATCCCCTTCACTCACATTGTATTATAATCAATATCTGTGTTGCCACTTCCTTTGTTTCCCTAGATTCCCCAGGTTAATCACTGGTTCTTGGTAGTAAAAGCAGTATGAGTATTAATTGTATAATTTGGCTGTATTTTTAAAAGGAATTTGTAGAACATGCTTTTGAAATTTTCCCAATGGATAATTTTATTTAAATGATTTGTAAAAATAAATGTATCTTTACTTTTATATCTGCTCATCTGTGAATTATTTATTATTTACTGGTGACCTGAGGAGCTATCTTAACCAGCAACCACAATGTGGCATGGCTGACGAAATTAAACCACGATGGCTAGAAGCCCAGGTTTTCCCAGACTTTCTCTCCCTCAAGTGGTTCTTGGAATCACCAGAGAAACTTATTTATACCAAGAATCAGCCAGGCAAATCAGGATCATCTACAGCTTCCAGGCCCTACTACCTCCCCTCATCAGCTGGATGAGGCTCCTATGCCAGGTGCTGCCCGAGGGGGTGAGAAGGTGTTCAACTTCAATGCTTCTGAATGAACCTAGAATGGACCCATGGCACCTGGCACCTAGATATGGGGGCTGGGAAAAAGTAGTTACAGAAGAGTCATGAGCCCAGAAGTGCAGAAAAATTTAGTGATACAACTCTCAACTCATAGACGTGAACAGTCACCTTCACCCAAATGAACTGCGGCAGGCCCAGTGCTGTATTCAGAACTTCCATTCCCTGAGACTTTTTCAGGAGTGGTCCTTCAATTCCTGTGTCCATGCATTTCTGAAAGTGAACAGGTAAGAGAGAAGTGTCACTTTGTTTTCACTGCCTTGACTGCACATAAGCCCTGGTGCCAGTCCTGTCAAGGCAGCTTAGTAATTACTTCTGCACGCTTACATAGTAAATAATAGACACGAACTCATTGCAAAATAATGATCCTTCTCTTAGGCTTCTTATGAAAATTACTTTAATTTTTTAAACCACCTTTTTAATTTTTATTCTAAGGAAAAATAATGTGTACTCATTTAGGTATTCACTATGTTTAAGAATATCACTTGTACCCAATTTACAGAAGAAAAAATCATTGCCCAAGTGGAAATGCAAGTCAAAAGGAAAATTTTTCTTCTAAGTTTGTTTATGGTTAAGAGTGTATGGTTTACTCCACCCTAATAAACAGAAAATTAACTTTATCTACAACATTATGAAATTCTAACCACCACTTTACCTTGTCCATATAAGTGGTTGATGTCTGAATTGATAATACTGATGCTACCAGTTTTATTTTTCAATGTCTGAAGTAAAAGGTTTGAACATGGTATGAAAGCATTAGTGTCTACTAATATGATATAAAGAGTATACACAAAGCTGTTGGTCAGGAAAATGTCAGAATTTAATTCACTTCACACCTCATACACTATTAAATACAGACTAGGCAGAGGTCAGATTATTCTGGATACTAGAAAATATAGCTCTTGGATTTAGTAACTTCATTTTAATTCATAGTTGAAGAATAGGTAATGGTGTTGGGGTATTTGATGAACCTGTTAGTGGAATAGAATACATTATAAGAAACCCTCTAGGTTTTGGTTAGCTTCAAAATCATTTTTGAAATAATGTAGAAATTTGTATATTCTTTTGTTTTTCTTCATTTATTTAATATTTGCCTTGTAATAAAATGTTACCAATGACCTGTTTCTGTACAACATTTCTTAATTTTCAAAGTACTCTCAAACCCATTTTTTCATCTGCCTTTCCAACATTCCTGTAAAAAAGTAAAGCAGAATTAACACCGTTTTAAAATGAAAAAAAAAGAAGTATAGGCAGAAGTTAGTAGGCTTGTAGAAATCAACACAAATAGAAAATGGAGTCTAGAAATCAGTCCTACAAAATCTCAGTCAGGTCTTTTTACTCCTCACCTTCTCTAAGCCAAATAAGCCAAAATTTGAAGCTGGCTCTAACTTCCAGAGTAAATTTTGGCAAATTAGCTAGCTATCGTTTCTAAGCCTCATTTCCCTCATGTATATAAAATAGAAAATTTCTCACAACTTCATTAAAATTTTTGTGAAGATGTATGTCAGAATGTATGTAAAATTACCAGACCTTGTGGAAGTACTCAATAAATATTCATTCTTTTCCTCCTCCTTTGATTATTTCCAAAAAGCCCTCGTGACACCATCACAGTTTCCTTGAATATGAATCTCTGCAAAACCACACTCAATATCCATCTGGAACTAGGAAGAGATTAAGCTGGGAAATCATATTGGGTAGGAAAATCAGTGGAGTGGGAACGTCTGCTGGGAAATTCTGATATTTCTCTGAACTTTGTCCTCCCCAACACCATGAAATAGTTTGAGTCATCTGCAAGTCTCTCCAGGAGCAGCCTGTCTGAAAGATTCACCTCTTTCCATCCACCTGGTTATGGATGCCCTTGGCATGCTTCATCTTTGTTGGCTTGATTTAAAAAGACCCTGTGACTTAGCAGTCTAGGAAGGGGATCAGCTTTATGTTGTACCCCACACAGCTACAGTATTATGTTGAAACTCTAATTCCCAACTATGCCATATGATCAGAGGAGTCAGTGTGGCACAGCAGACAAGCAATGGCCAGCCTGAGAGAGACAAGGGTCCAGAGCCTTAATCAAAATACAAGTATTGACTCAATAAAGTCTTTTCACCTCTCTGAGCTTCCTGTTCTTTGAAAATAAAATAGAGAGTGAAGATGTGTTAGACCCATCTTTGCAATCCTGTGAGTTTATGATGCAAAGTGGCTTTGCACTTTGGGATCCAAGGATGTCAGAAAACAAATCATACATAATTCAATAAAGGAAAAAAATGTCACTGAAAATCTAGGGTAATGAAAGGGTTAATGACATCTGTTATTTGTCAAGGTGTGAACCAGAGCCTGAAAGACTTGTCAACCAGCCAACAAGAGCACTGGAAGAAGCCTTAGATGAGATGGGTAGATTAGAAAGAGGGAGTAGGGTGAGGAGATAGGAGAGGGAGGCAGAGGCAAGCAAACTTCAAAGAAATTTGAGAATTGCCTGAGGACACAAAACCAGGCAAGAGCCCAGAAAGCCCCGTCTGTGGGGGAAAAATAATGTGTTTTTGCCACAAGAGGAGAAAGGTTTGGCTGCCTCCTTATTCAAGGTCCCTCCTTCTTCCCAACCATCTTGCCATTCATTGCCAAATTACTCATCCTAATTTATCATGATGTGCTTGGTGAATCTTATGAAAGGCTTTGTGAATGAGGTATAATTTGATGGAATCTTAGAGGAGGAATAGGAACTCACAGGGGGTGGGCTGCTGAACTCCAAGCAGAAAGAAGGAAAGGGAGCATCTACTTTATAAAGCAGTTATTTTGTGGCAGATGTTGTGCTGGGTGCATGACATGCATCTCATGTAAAACTGCATACCACCACCAGGAGGTATTTATTGCCCCCATCTTACAGATGAGAAAGAAGGGGCTCACAGAGGCTATGTAATGGACCTGTGGTTACTTGGTTTCTAATTTTAAAACCTCCTAACTTTAAAACCTACACTGTGACCACTGTGGAATTGCTCCTGTCCCACTGCACCTCTCAACACATGCAGAGACATAGATTTTCAAAAGAATAAGATATATTTGGAAAGCACTGTCTATGCTTTCCCTGTATAAACAGAAATACAATTGGGTATGATATGGCAATTGGAGATGCGGTTCCAAAAATCCGTTGAGGCCAGGCTAGAATTGGTCTTGAGAGTTTTAATGTTATCTTGTGGACAATAGGAGAACACTGAAATTCTGAAAGGATGACAGAAGACAGACAAATTGATAGCTAGCCTGATATATGTACACAGAACCTGACACTGTCTCTTGCCTCATTAGGTTTTTTTTTCCTTCAGAAATATCATCATTTAGAACAGGTTTAGATCTTTCGAAGATCTAAATCAGTTATCTATGATTAAACTCATTTGGGGCCTGACATCAGGATATTAGGTTGAAATGTAAAGGAATCAAGGACATTCCCGAGTCTAAGGGGTAAGAAATGCAGTTGCAGGCATTCTGATCATCTGATTTACCATACTCAAGAGAATATTTCCTTTTAAAAAAGGTTTCCTGGTGAGAACCACATCAGGAAGCCTCAACACCCAGTAGCATTCAGTCTTGCTTTCCCCATTGGAATCTTGGACTCATGTTTCTTGCATGCTGTATAAACCATATTGCCCACTTTCTAAACCAAGACCAGCCTGTTGCAAGTTCATTTTCTTTTTTTCATTATACTCTATACAAAAAAAAAAAAATTGAAAGTTCACATGTAAAAAATAAAATAAAATAACAATAATAATAATTATTGGACCAGCGCCACATGACAGCAGCAATAACAGCTTTCAAAATCCTTTGAGTCTAAAAGTCTTGTGTGTTTTATGAGCCGACACATGGAGCTAGTCTTAAAAATAAAAAAATAAGTATGGTTTCTTGCAGTTCAGATTTCATAAGAAAAAAAAATTGCATCTTTAATTAAGATTTATGGGCCTCAGTAGGGCCCAGCAAGGGGAGAGAAATGGCTCAAGAGTGTAAAAACTAACAGTTAAAAATGGGGAAATATGATTAAGGGCCTTTAATTCCTCCTGCTTCTTTCAGGGCTTCCAGTGGCCCCAGGCTAAAATAGGCACTTATTGTTTTTAAAAGAGCATTATTCTTGGCATAAAATGTTTATGAATCAAGATGAAACTTGTAAGGAATAATAATATCAGCCTTACTTGAAAGGCTTCTCTTGCTAGAAACAATATTTAGTTATATGAAAAAAATTTTCTTAAAAGAAAAAATATGCATATTTTTATATATAAGGGAAGATGCATATAAATTGACATATTGACTGGTGTTGGTTTTGTACCTTTCAGTTTTCATGGTAGCATGTGCTTAATCTTGCTGGATCTTCTTAAGAACCTTGATCAAGGCAGATATCAGAATCTCTGCTTTGAAGACGAAGATTATTTTTAAGACATTGGGTTACTTGTTCAAATACTGGAAATGGACATAAATACAAATTTGATTCTAAATCCAAGGTTCATTCCACTATACCATAGTGCTTATTCATCTAAGAGTTTATCTGCACATGTTATTTCTATGTCACATATATACATTTTTAATGTTTCATAAGAAACATTTTTGGAAAGCGTAATGAAGAAGCTCTATGTATTGTAATTCTCTAATATTTAATAGAAATATTAAAACTGAAAAAAAACCTTGTATATTGATATTGAAAATACGATTATGGAATAAAATACATTTAATATGATACAAAAAATATAATTCAGCAAGGATAGCCGAAGTCCCTTCTTGCCACATTGTTTGAGAATTATATTTGAGAGCAAAGTATTCCAAAAATACTGGTAGCCATTATTGCTCCCGCCATCACAAACACAATTATTTATCCAATCCTATGTTGATTCTTTTAATAAAAAATTATTCTCTCTCTTCTTTCTCTATGGGTGGTGTAAAGTATTTTAGAGAAGGGACTATGTCATCATCTGTTATTACTCCAATGTTGGAAATACTGTCAGTATTTGATTTGTTGATTAAATAGAACTTGCTTTAATTTTTTAAATTACTTCCTTAATGAGGTAAGGCAAGTCCTCTTGATCTAGTACTTCAATGTTCATACATAAGTAATTACTTTCATAATTGCATAACTTGATTATTCATCACTCAGCCTATCTCCTCAAATTCAGGTTCCAATCTAGTTCTAGCTCTACTGACCACATGACCAGCCTGTTCCTTCCAATGAGAAGGGGGAATGCCTGTCGACGTCCACATCTAGCACTGGAATTTTAACAACCATTATTTTTCTCCAAAGACATTTGGTAACCTCAACTTTTCAGAAAGAGAAGGGAAACCAAGAGAAAGCTTTTCCAAAAGGAATTCAGCGCATTGATTACACATAAAAACATTCCTTATATTCTCACTATTCTTGATGAACCACTTCTATGACTTTAGAAAATATCCTTTGAAGTTGATTCTTAAATAAATATTTCTAGCCCCAAGATTGCTCCAAAACACCAGCCACGAAGAATCATCTAGTTGAGAGACATTGCCAGCTGCATATCTAACCAGCAATGCAATCTCATTATATTAAAAATTAAATATACGGCTGTGTTCCCTAAACTCACCTTCCCTATGTCCTCTGACAGTACTTGCTTCATTCATTTCAATTTTTTCACCTGGAATAACTATGTTTCTATTAGTATTCCTTCCATTTCCAATGATAGACTTGACTTCTATCACAAGGCTAACTCATGGTCCCTCCAGCTAAAAATGAACTCACTCTCTTTTGACCTCCTAAAATCTATTGTAATTCTAATTGTTACCCAAGTATCTCAAACTAGTGGACTGTGTGATGTCAACATAAATGTCTCTTTTAAAATACCTTGGCTTCAGTATAATAAATGAAAAGGGAGTTTAGGGGGAGGGAGCTGTCTCTAAAAGTGAGTTGTGCAATGTGATTTAGTGGGATGCAGAAAGAAATGTTAGAATTTATATTTAAATCTATCTTAAAATTAGAAAATTAATTTTATCTATAATTTAGATATAATTGTCTGAATTCAACTCATGTAAAATATAATTGTATACCTAATATGGAATTACCTACTTGAATCTCATATCTTATGCAACACACAGGAATCCACAGGAAAGAGGAGAAATTTATTAAAGTCAAAGGGTGGACAGGGGGAGCATTTTCTTCCATTTGCTTTCTAGAAAGGCCATAGGTTGCAGTTCATTTGTACCTAATTAAGTGGATTTGTGGGTAATGTTGTCTAGTGTTAACTATACCTCTGCAATAAGGCAAACCAGCTTAAATAATTTCTTCTAAAATTATTTGGAAGAAATGAGTTAAAGTTGATAGGAATAATGCAAATACAAATGAATAATAAGAAAATGGCAGAGCTGAAATATCTATGTGTAGTATAAGCTCCTCAACAGGAATGTTATGAGAGAAAAACAATGGATTATATAATTAGACCTATTTTCAATATAGATTTTTAACCTCATCTTAGTATATATAAAGCCTTGAGATATGGCTATGTGTCATCATATTTGAGATGATATTTTATAATATTGCATATTTTATCTTGCATGACTCAAAACTTATATTTTGAGTACATTTTTAGTGTCTATAGTATCTTTTATAATTTCTAAATAAATATTTATATATTATAGGTGATTTCTGTTTGTTTCTTTTTACCAACAGAGATGTACAATGATATAATTCAGAGACCTGATTCCTTCATCAGGCTTTGGAGACTCGCTTCCTTCATCAAGGGCCTTCGGAAAGCTCACTATGGGAGAAGTTCTGGTGTTGTTGGGAATGTTAAATATGTTGTGTCCCACAGAGATACAGGCTGATTGGGCAACCCAAAGCTGCCAGCTTGAATCTAGTACTTTCTTTCATCAACATCACCAGTGCCACCTATATAGATCACAGCCACAAATATTCTATAAAAAATCTGCCAGGCCTCAAACACTACAGCATTTTAATGATACAATATGTTCTGTTGACATCCATGTTTTCTCCACATGAATCTAGAGCATAAAGTTCAGGAAGCATTAAGAATCTAGAACCATAACTTCTCTCTGATGACTAGTCCTGCTTTTCATTACGTTGAAAATCAGTATCTCACCACCATCCTTAGTTCTGATAAATTTTCTCTCTTGGAACCTTGTATAGCCTCTTTCCTTTATCTATGATTAACAACACCCTAGACCATCCAGAATATTTTAATAACTATGAAAACAGAGGGAAATGGTTGGACTGCCAATTCCTTTCTGCAAGAGTCTTAGCTGACTTTTTAGAATTTTATGAATTAAAAAAAATGTGAGTAAGATGATGTCTTCTAAGCACCACGTGGCAATATTCAAGACACAAGTGTAAGTGAAAAGTTTAGAAATCAGACTATTACTTCCTCCATCAATATCCCCAAACTCTTAACAGGTATGGGCAATTACATGGCTCTTCTCATTTTCTTGATGATTAGCTTCATAGAGGACAAGGGAAAATAACATCATGTGGAGGTTTGGGTCACAGGCTCAAGGGCCAAATGATCTGGATCTACCTGACAATTCTACCATCAAACTGCTGTGCTGATCTGGGATAATTATAAATCCTTTCTGGCCTTAAATTCCCTTTTTTCAAATGAAAAGAAAACTGAGGCACTGAGAATTCAATGAACTAATCCTTATAAAATACTTTGAACAAGGTTATCTTTCATATTTAAGCACGTAAGAAATGTTAGCATTAGAAATTAATATTGCTAACAATTTTTTATTTTCCAAGAACTTCAAGCACCATGTGTTGTTCTCCTTATTTATTTGCTTAATGGATAAATGAAGAAATATTTGAATAAATTAATGATACATTGTTATTACATCATAATTATTTTAGAAGTGTGAATTTCTTTCCTTAAACATAAGTTCCTCAATATTAAGATGGTTCCTAATTCATATGCATTTTGCACAGGGTCTCACTATGCTGCAAATATTTTTTTTTGCTTCTCAATAAATATGGAATGAACACAACAACAAAAAATATCTGCCAAGCAGCCAATGCATAATTTTCTTGGTTGGCCTCAGATTTCCATGACTTTAACCAAGAAAAATGACAACTGCTAACAGGGATCTGAAAAAAATGACATATTCCCTTCTCTCTTATGCAATTTTTAGATGTTTATGTTATCTTTCTTTCCTTTGGAGTTGCCTGTATTCCTTCAACATATTTTTACTCACCAGGAAACAACCAGGAATGACTCTGGAAGAGACCTTCTAGGCCAGCACAGACCCATCACCTGCATTTCCATGTGGGGAACCTCCTACAGCGCCCCTACCATGTGACCTCAATCTAAAAAGACATAATAATCAGGAAATCTTTGGGCTTGAACAAAGTCCTAGAGATTTTCTGGTACCAAGCTGAGAGTAACTAAAAAAGTGAAGACATTGCAAAGTATAAGAATGTAAAACAATAGAAGAAACGGCAAGAGAGGATGTGACCAACATATTCAACATTGTGACATGCTACCTGAAAATTGATGGTTTCTTTGCTTGAAAATGTACTCATTCTATGAGATATGAAAGCACAGTGAAGTTAAGGAAGGTATTCTTAGAATGCACAGAGGATAAAGTTCATAAATAGCCTCTGGAAAGCCTCCCTGATGCCTAGGGAATACATTAAAATACATGCCTGTGAGGAATGTTTAAGCAGGTGTTATGTCACTAATAACATATGCTCATAAGTTCATGGTAAAGATACTCAGGCATCCTAAGGCACATTGTCTTGGAGACAGTGATGAAGGATTATTATTCTTTTTGTGTTCATGGCCCCACATCTATCTAGGTGCATGTGTTACAAATACAACCATTTTCTCTCTATCTTTGGAAAGGAGAGGATGGCACCAAAATTTCATGCTACCTATTGGATCATCTACAGAACTATTTCCTGAGCTTTTATTTCATTTCAGAGAAAAACTGCTATAGTAGTTCAAAGACAAGCAGAGAAGTTATTATAAACTCAATTAGAACAAAAAAATGATAAAAATTTACAGACATAATAATTATTAAATGGTCTCTTTTCTTATTTCAAACACATACACACACATGCATCTTCAGATTCTCTTGCATTCCTTCTATTTTCATTCTAAATTCATTCCTTTAAGAGAGAAAATTTGTTATTAACTTATTTTTTCAGTTATAGATGAAAGAGTACCAGATCTGAAATATTACACAACTATAAAATTCATTTTTTCACATATGAATCAAAGACACACTATTTATCAGAACCATGATAGATGTTGTAAAATATAAAAAATGTATCCCAAAAGTGTCCAGCACATTTTGACTTTCAGGAAGCTTACTTGCATAAATTAATTTGTAATTTAAAAAACAAATCAAGACTCAAGAGTGAGATTATGCATATAAAAAATTTTTTTGAAGTTCAGGAAAGGTTTGTGAGAAGGTTACCCAGACTGACTGCCGAGATACTCAAAAGAAAATCATGAAACATATCATGATCTGTAAATCTTAAAGCACAAATTATATGTCAATAGAAGAGGGAGATAAGGAATAAAAGAAGGTGAAAGGGTAATGCTTGTTGAGTGAGCAACATAAGTAAAAATGTTCAATTAAGAACAAATAGAGGAACTTCCTCCAAGCAGGATGGAGTAGTTTGCAGGATTTCCCAAAGAATAACTTTAAAAGCCTATAATATCCAAAGCATATATTCAAAGCTATCAGAAAGGCATTGATTCAATAAAGATTAGATAGACCAAGATTAAAGGGAGTGAGAACTACAGAGAAATTAGCTGATTTGCAGCCACTCTTCCCTGGGAGCATTGGCTGATTCTGGCAAAAGGAAAATGGGGGCAACATCTAGGCTAGCTTTGCCTGCTCAGAAGACCACTTCTGGGGACTAGGTAACTATATATCTGAAGAGGCCATATTAGAAACTAGAAAAATTTATACATGTCTGATTTTTCCCTTTAAGATATTTTTATGCTACATCAGATGGAAAGTCAAAGGACAAACAGAAGCTTCTGAAAAGTAGAACCAAACCTTATGATTTTGAAGTAGGCAGAAATTGCTTACGCATGATATGAAAAGTACTAAAAACAAAAGAGAGCTGATAAATTGGGCTTTATTAAATTTAAGAACCTCTATTTAGGAAAATAAGCCAATAAGAATTAAAAGGAAAGTCACAGAGAATGATAAAATATTTGCAATACGTGAATCCAAAAAAGGGTTATGCCCAGGATATATAAAGAACTCCTTTGAATCAATAAGACAACAGGAAAATGAGCAAAAAGTTTAAAAAGGATCTTCTTAAAATTCAAATATCCAAATGACAAATTAATACACGAAAAAAACACTCAAGTTCATTAGGTATCAGGATCATGCAAATTAAAACCAATATAACATACAACACAGAATGGCTAAAATGAGTGATGACTAAAACTCTCATATCCCACTGATAGAAGTAGAATTATTAACAGCCACATATAGAGTTAAACATATATACTCAGTATAGAAAAAAAAGTTGTTAAATAAATCAATTTATATTTTTCAAATAACTCATTTTATTTTAACACATGACATTACAACTTTGCTGCTTTAGCACATGATCACCTAAGAATCCAAATATTCGTAGATATACAAATCAAGTTTATTTAATGCCAATTAAGCAAAAAAAAAAAAAAAAAGAAAAAGCAGCTTTTTTAGTATCCATGTATTTATGTTCCATGCCACATATATCCTGGGGTTCTGTCTTCCAGATCAAAACGTCAAACACCATTATGATATGTGTTATTGACAGAAAAGATTTTTTCAACAGACTTCTCTGTGCCAAGAATAAAAGTTTACAGTAGAAACACTTTTGCTTTTGTACATTGAGCACAACATACATTTCATGGTTCATGTGTCCCACCAATATTCTATGTTGCAAATAACTAAAACTGAGCTACTTAATGATTTGCCACAAATGTCTATACTAGTATTAATATTTCAACAAAATCGTTGTAGTTTATAAAGTGTCATGGTAGTTATCTTTGTAAGTTTATCTTTTAAACAGCATAGATATTTAAAAAGGATTAAAGACTTCAAGGTGTTGGTGGAGATTAGAGTGGTGACTGATAACCCTATAAACATGCCATTCTAATCTGCTTTATTGTTCTACACCCTCTTCCTCTTCCCATCCCAACTTCCCAACAAAATACTATAGTCCTCTGTATTAAAAAATAGTAATAATAATCCACAGAAGGCATTATTTTGTCAATAATATCAACAAAAAGAGTTGAAGTTACAGTGAACTAATGCATCAACCAAGAGAGGGCTGAATTTTTACAAAAGTCTAAGTTTTCTTGGCTTATGGAAACTGATAGTTATATTCTTTTTGGGTCAAAGAATGTTTTTGCGTATAAGACAAATATGGTTTAAGTACTGCCCTTTTCTTGCAACCTCTTTTAAAATCTAAATAGCCTTTAAAGGAATAACATGCTCAGTTCTGAATACTTAATGTAGGTTTGATTATCAGATTGCTTTCCTCTAAAAGAAAGGACAGCCTAAGACCGCAAGGCCAGGAAAATAATATGTGGGCACTATAAGGGGACACAGAAATTGAAAAGTGAAGGGGTAAGTTGGAAATACAAACATTGCCTCTTTCAAAATTATCTCAGTGACCAAAAAAACAAAACAAAACAAAACAAAAAAACACAGATTGCTGTTCTCTGCTTGTGGCTGCTCCTTAAACACAAGAAACCTTTCCATGTGGCATTGAGATTGACATCAAAACTATAATAAAAAGATACTGAATGCCTTCCTAAGCCAAACCCTGACTGTTAGGCCCCAGGAACTCAGAGAAGATGATAGAAAGAGGCTTCTTCTGTCTCCATTGTAGCTGGAGTTGACAACAGCCAAAGACGTTTTACCCCACATTTGGCAAAGCAATCCAAAGACTGTATCTGATCCTGCAGCTAGACTAATCGCAACTTTCAGCACCGTCTGCAAACATATTTGGGAGTTGCCAACTGCCTCATTCCACTGGCCTGGGACACGTCCTTTATCCTGAGTGCTGCTCTATTCTGTACCTTGGTATTTTCCCTGGGCTAATAGGTGGAATAGGTAACACCCATGGGACAGGACTTGAAAGGTAGCCAAATGGGAAGGTTCTTCTCTCCATTAGAGGGTGTTTTGAGGACAGTAGAGTCTCTATTAAAATTCAAATGCAAAAATAATAACAATGTATTCCCACCCTTAACATCCTTTAGTGAGTCAGTGAAACTCAGACTAGCAAGCACACCCAGCTCTGAAAAGCCCAAGGTTATTACTGTGTAAAGGGAAGAGAAAGTGTGAAAATAATCTTCAAAGAAGAGCTAGGCTGGGTAAAGCAAAACAAAAGCTTGTTACTCCAATCTGAGTATTCATCTTAGTACTGAGTAATTAGCTTTTAGAGAGAAAACAGAGTAAGAAACAACAACAACAACAACAACAACAACAACAACAACAACAACAAATCAGTGAGAGGAAAATCATGAAGAATTCCAAGTATCGATCCTTTAGAACTCACAGAGAAGCACCTTCGAGGTAAGAGAGAACTCAGGCCCACAAGAGAAGTCCTGTCCCTAAAGAAAAGTTGTCAGAATTGTTTCAGAAGGAGACTAGCAGCATGACTCCTAGTAAGCTCCAGGCTGCGGCTGACCCCAGGGACCCCAGGAAAGCTGATCCTCATGGGAATTGGGGTCTTCCACTATGCTGACCAAGGTGTGGCCCTAACTGAGTTCCCATCCTTGATTTTTCTTTGTAGACTAAATTTTGGCATCCTGCCCAGGTTCTACTTTCCACCGTTGGCCACTTACTATTTTTGCCCTTGCTAGTACTATTCTCTGAAGATCTTGCCTCCGTGGGCTCAAATGGGAATATACCAGAGACCAACTTGGCTTGCCTCACAGTTTTTATACCACCACGAATTCTAGGATTATCTGGAGGAGCTGGTGGTCTGGTGGGCTGATGGGCTGGCTGTTTTCTCACCAGCGTAGGTGGTGGCACCAGAACATCTGACAAAGAGAAACAGTCACACATCTTCAAGATAAATTGAAAGGGGTAAAGAGGAAGACACTATAAGATAGGGACAGAGCTCTGTACCATCCACAGCATCCCCGGGCACCAGCAGACCCAACTCAGAAGCCCCCACCGTTACAGATGTCAGAGTTCATTAGCACTTCAAGGAAGCCTGCAAGCTTCAACCTCTCAGTTAAAATGTGATTTCAACGGACAGTTTAAGGGAATCAATACATTGCCCTCCTTTTATTTACATTTAAGGCAGAAAGCACAACAGTTACAAGTCCCAGAAGCCCTAGGAGAGGAAAGAGTGATTATTGCACAGTAAATAACCTAGGAGCAGCTACCGGGCTCACCCAGCTGCTGTCATCAGAGGACTATCTCATTTGGAGTGAGGATAGAAGGCATTTTCAGGTTTGCGGATAATTTAGTGAGGCAGCAGGCGAAAGGCAATTGCAGTTGCAGGCGGGGGTGAACATGCAGTTTTGGACCTCAGGCTAATCCCTCAGTTCCTTTGAACTTACAGTGATTTTTCCTCTTGCTGGAAGAGGGAGCAGAGTTTTCCCTCTAGAGAGAGCCTCGAAAGAAGGGCATAGAAAGAAAAGCTGTGAAGTTCACACCAGGTGGGAAGGAGCAGGAACTCTTACTGCCTTTTGCTGAGTCTGAAAGGCCATCCCTCCAGGCGCCTGTCCCTGTAGCCATGCTGCCCACCAGCATGCAGGAGGGGCAACTGATGCTATTGCCACCAAACTCCAGAAAGGAACCAGATCCCCATCTGTCCATTGGTCTGAAGTTAGAAAAATTAATTTCCTCATTAATTCAGCTAATGAGGTTAGAAATTTTCACATAGAACATTTTCTATAAAACAAAAAAGAAGATCATAGAAACTAACTAACTTGTTAGTTGCATTTTACCGACTAATCTAAAGTTAGGTCATATACGTGGCTCTCCCTACTCTCTTGACTCGTCTACTTCTATCTGGGACAAATGCTGGATCTCCCCAAGCTTCTCAGATCACCAATCCAAAGCAGAGTCCCATCAGCACTGCCTTTGAGAAGGGTGGGACCCAGACCTCCCAGAATGACAACTACTGGTTTATTGACCCAGATGTGGACTCCCAACAGTCTCCTCTGGCCATAAGCAGTCTTCATTTGAAATCTCCAGTCCCTTGGAGGAGGTAAGTAATATGTTATCTGCCTCAAGCAAGGTTTCCCACTCAAGCAAGGTTTTGGGGCATCTTGATCTATTTTTTAAGTTTCCACTTTCACCCCTCCTGGATGTTTCTTTGACTCTTCCATTTGCATTTACCCCTCTAAAACCATTTTTTTCTATCTGAGTGGCTTGTCTGGAGCATATCCATATGACACTTGGGTTCCTCACCTAGTGCTCCAAGCTTACAGCCAGGCTGATGGTCCCTGACAGTCACGTGAGCAAACAGAAGAATGTCTCTAATTTCTTATTGTTGCAAAGCAATAGTTCTACCTTTCCCACATTTCTCTAGCCCTCGCTAAGAAACAGTTCTCAGATCCAGACACTAGTATTTAGGGAAAGAACTTTCTCTAGGGTATATGGAGAATTGTCCCACCCTCAATAGACTTTGTGCTTTGAAGGCCCATGAGGCTGGTGTGCACTGGGAGGGAAAGCGGAGAGTGACAAGGGGTTGTTTTAAGCAGGGTTTAGTCGGGGAAGCAGTGTCATCACAAGTATCATGGAATAATGAATTCATTATAAGAACTAGACCTTATACAATTGATGTAGTCACTGGGGGAGTAAGTGAAAAAAATCAGAAAAGTCATGAACTAGCCATGGTGTAACAGAATGAACTGGAGCTTGCAGTAACAGGTAGAAGTTAGGAGCACTTAACTGCTATACTCTGACTACAATGAGAGCTGCAGAATTCTGCAGGAGACTTTTGGTTCTTTATAACTACTGCCTCTGTGAGTCTGCAGGAAAGGGTCAGATGGCAGACCAAGGATGCTTTGGGTCAGCAAGGCCATCTGTTGCGATCAAGAACAAACTGATACCCACATGCACGTCTATCTCAGACCACTTCTCATGGACAATAATTTTTATCTTCTGCTTTACATCCATCTCCCAAATCTCATGCGACTTCACTTTTGGACAACTCAGCTGAATAAAATCTCAGACACTCCCCTAAGATTCTGGGAAAGATTTCTGGGAAAGTTCCTGGTGTAACAAAATTAGCAATAGAAATCTAGCACACATAGAACCTGCAGCCCTCTCCTCACCATTTCCTCACGACCATCCCTGAGGCAGAAAGTAGTCTCTTCATAGCTCCATAGCCTCCCAGATGTAAACACACCATTTCCATTTGCGACAGACATTTGTTTAAACCTGATTTCCCTTAGGTTAAATAGATATTAAGGGGAACAGAATATAAAGGTATATAATGTTTTCCCTGAGAAGTTCATCCTCTTGGTACAGTCTTGTTACAGCTATCCATGGGATGTGGCCATAGGACATCCTATGGGATAAGCCTAAGGAATAAATCTGCCGATATATCTTCAGCTAAATTTCCTGGTTTCTTTTCTCCTGAATCCCCAAGTGAACCAAAGAGAGGTTCCATAGAGGGCTCTTAGTTAGTTTTAAGTTTTGAATTGAGGAACAGAATGAACTCAATGCAGAGACAATTGTAAATGTCAAGACCAGAATTTAGGAACAATTTTTGACAGAGCCAAATAAACTAGACTTTCCTGCTACAAAATTCTAGCAGGCTCTATCCCTTCTTACTGTGATTTGCCCTTAAATATAATTCTGCTCCACGGCTGGCCTCACTCCCTTATTTTATTTATTTGCTTTTATTTCCAACTCCTTTCCTTCTGTCCCACCCCTCCTCTTTTTCTTTTTTCAGTTCCCAAAATTCATAGCCCTTGAAAAATTTATTGTGAAGTATAAACACAATGCTTCTCAGTGTAATCAGTAGATCACCTGATTCAAAAATGCCATGGTTTTATAAACAGATTCACTACAAACCTACTAAATCAGCCATGTGAATTTGTAACATGCTTTCTAAATAATTTTTATGCAAACCCAATTTTTAAAAGCACTGCACTAAAATCTTTAAGGAAACAAGTTTAGGTCATTAATGGTTGGTCTTTGATACACAATCCTTATGCCATGAAAATATTGTTTATTCTTATTTGTTAAATATCTCCTAATTATATTATTCAATGTATCTTGTTAAATATCTCCTAATTGTATTTTTCAAAATATCTTGTTTCTGTTGAAAAACATTCTTCAGCATCCAAGAGGATGAAAATACCACAGTCAGTTAGAATTGATTGTTATTGGAAAGGAGTTGTTGGGACACAGCACTGGAGTGGGTGGGGGTGGGGTGGGTGTGGGAGTGGGAGTCAGGGTGGGATCCATAGAGTAGGATGGATAAAGAAGTTACGGTTCATATATACAATGGAATATTACTCAGCTTTAAAAAATGAAATCCTACTATTTGCAATGACATGGATGAACCAACCGAGAGGTTATTATGCTGAGTGAAATAAGTCAGACAGAGAAACACTATATAATTTCACTCATATGCAGAATCTAAGGAACAAAAAGAACAAACAAATCAAAAACAGACTCACAAATATAAAGGATAATTTGGTAATGGACAGAGGGGAGATAGATTTGGGAGGCTGGGAGAATGGGGCAAAGGTTTGAAGAAGTACAAATTAGTAGTTAATAGATGGTCATGGGGAAGGGGAGCATGGCATGGTGAATGGCTAGGTGGAAAACCAGAGGAGAGAAGGAGCAATTGGGGGGAGGGGTCATTTTATAAACTGTATAAATGTCTCACCAATATACTGTATACTTAAATCTAGTACAGTAAAATAAAAAAAAAAAACGATAATCTCTGCCATCTTGAATATCTTTATTAGTTTATCTTCTTTTTCTAATTGTTCAAACTTCCTGAGCATCTTAGTCTGCTCAGGCTGCCATAAAAAAATACCATGGGCTGGGGGGTGGGTGTTGAGGGTTTGAACAACAGAAATTTTTTCTTCATAGTTCTGGGGTCTGGAAGTCCCTTGCAGTTCAGTTTCTGATGAAGCCTCTCTTCCTGACTTGTGGACAACAACCTTCTTCCTTCATCCTCATGGTAAAGAGAGATGGAGCAATGGTGTCTCTTCCTATAAAGGATGCTGATCCTATAGAATTGGGGCCCCACCCTTTTGATATAATTTAACCCTACTAATTCTCATCACCTTATCACTCTGACAGAAGAATTTTTTTTTTGGCCACTTTGTTTGGAGGTAGATGGTTTGTAAATGGTAGTTCTCTGTCTTTTGTTCTTGGCCTTGCCCTTTCTCCTAAGATGACAAGAACATTTACTACAGGGTTTCTCAGCCTTTGGTACTATCGACATTTGGGGCTGGATAATTCTTCTTTGTGGGGGGCTATCCCACAACACTGAAGGGTGTTTAACATGATCCCGGGCCTCTAGCCACTAGTGGCAGATAACACCCCTCCTAGCTATAACAACAAAAATGCCTGCATGCATTGCCAAATGCCCTTTGGGGCACAACATTTCCTGTGGCTGAGAACTACATAACCTAAACATCAGCCTCTTCATTTTATTTCATTTCCAGGGACTTGGGCACCCATTCAATTTACACCTTCAACCTAAAATAGTCTAATTTCCACTTGTTTTTATCAAGGTTAGGACTCTAGAGAAAGTATGAATTTGTGCCAGTCTTTTCCTTCTAATGCCTCAAATTTCAACCGGAGAGCCTCAGATGCATCAGAGGGAATGTGCTCAGAGAGTTTTATACAAGCCACCAATAATATGAACTTAGAGAAGTGGCTTTGCCTTTGAATATTTTCATTTATAAAGTGAAAGGGATCTGATTAGGGTTTGTTAAGGTCCTTTTGCAGTATGAATACTCTATGAAGCATTCTAATTTCTGTATAAAACATCAGCAGAAAATAAAAACAATTATAATTCTGATCTACAATCTGGATAATTTAGCCAAATCTGAGAGCTAAGTTTCCAGGATGTAAACAATAGAAGTCACAGCCTCTGCTCTTTTGTGTATTGGTCAGGAAATGCTTGAGTATTACAGACAACAAAGTTCAAGAGTTCAAAAACAGATGGGCAAAGCAAGGATGACTTAATAGAGGAGATGGGAATGAAGCTGAGACTCAGAAAACTATTAAAATAAAGATTAAAAGAGTGCTCTGATAGTCTGGCAATGGATATCAACCCTGGCTATATATTACAATTACCAACGAAGTTGTTTCACTCTCCCCAACCCCCACTAAAGCTTCACCCTAAACCAATTAAATCCAATCTCTAGAAATGAGGCCTGGGCATTGGCATTTTTTTCAAAGTTCCCTAGGTGATTCTAATCTGCAGGGAATGTTAAGAATAACCACTAAGCTAGGCAAAGCAAGATGAGCAAAGCTCTCATTATTTTAATGTTATAATAACACTTAGCACCTGCAAGGTCTTTTCATGCTCTTGGCATTTAACTTAAAACATATATTAATTACTTACCAAAAGAAAATCTCAAAAGGCCTTTCCTTGGCCCCAACCTTAAGCAGGAGCATGAACACCTGGGGGCTCGTATGGGCACCTTTGTTGACAAAGGCTCACACCTGTACCTCCCAGCCCACCCACACAGCAGGAAGAATGAGAACTCCTCCAGTCTGCTCCTACAGCACCCTGCACATATATCCATTGCAGGCACTTATTAAGGTGAAGGGTAATGTCCCTGTTCCTCTTCATTTTCCCCCAACAGAGGAGAAACTGTGACTTACTCAAAGTTGTATTCATAGTCATAAGAAGGTGCTCAGTACATTTTAAGTAGCTGAAAGAGTAAATGAGCAAATGAGGGAAATAAATTTAGCCAAGGATATCAACTCAGTTTCAATACGTCCTGCATGCTGGAGATGTTCTCATGAATTCTCTGACCTCCTAGACTCTAGAACTTGCCTGGAGAGTCACGTGATAACTTCCTGGCCTCTTATGCCTCTACTGTCTGCACTGAGCTTGATCTCTCCCCTACGTTCATTCACCCATGGAATATAGATGGAACCTTCAGCCTTCCCAAGTTCCTCTGGAAGCACCCTCTTACCAGGCATACCTTGACCAAGCTGCCAGGTTAGAATCCAGGCATGATCCCCACATAAGACGAAGCCTCCAGACTGCCACTCACACCCCAGAAGAAATAATTGATCTAAACATTTATGCAGAATGCGGTGAAAGCATACTTAATTTATAGACAAAGGACTTAAATTTCCATTTTGAAACTGTTTGCCCAACACATAGATGGCTGCTATGGTAAATATGAAAACCAAGGCACCACTGCCTGTAGCAATTATATAACTGTCGCATGTGCCCTGTACAAGCTTTCTTCCCAACTATTCCACAACCCTCTTCCTGGAAAAATAAGCCTTTGTTTTTTTCTCTTGTCATCTGAATCATTCAGTTTAGTAAGTGACTCTTTTCTTGTATTTTCTTTTGGTTGGTGTATTATTTTTATCTCCCCCGCCACATTATAAGCTGCTTGAAGGCAGGAACTATGTCTTTCGTGTCTCAGTCATCCAGCATAGCAACTAGAATATAAACTCCATGAGAGAGGGACTTTGTTTTGTTCACTGAAAGGTCTTAGGCTTCTTTCAATATATAAAATACTTCCTGAAATGTAATAGACAACAAGAAATCATGTGTTTGAAGGTAGTAGCATGGAGTTGCAATTTTACTATTCAATATATACAGTTGCCTTGACATGATAAATTATACTGATTCGTATCTCTTCTCAGAACCAGTCAGGGAAGAACCTCCAATTTAGGCTAAGTACACCTTTAGGAATGTTCTCCAACTTTCCTCTTTGTACTTTTTTTAACCGCCCAGTATCCGGTGTCCCTGGCATTAAATCTGAATATATAAACCAATCCCTAATATTAGGCTGAACTTACCCTACAAAGTATCACTCTGAGTGAGAGATCACTGCTCCAGAAAGATTCCTTATTCCTTGCAGGCCAGTGAGGTCCTTCACACTGTTTCCTTGGCTCAGCTCATTTAATTTTGGGGAAGAAAACAGTTTACACAGAAGCAAGTAAAACTAACAGGACTCTACTTGATTTAACAAGGTGTAAGGTGTCTGCATTGTCAAAGAGCACTTCTTAGCCCAAATGAAATTTTAAGAGATGGAAAAATAAAGTCTTTTTCTTCCTTAATCAGTTGGTAATCTAGAACTTTCCATGGAGCCATATGTTTTGGTTGAGGAAGAGGTATCACTCAATTTAGCAAAGATTAAGTGTCATGGAAGTCTATATACGTTGTTAAAATTGACAATGGCACATTGAAGTTCCTGCCATTGATAGGTATAATCTGTTTTTCCATCTTTTGAATCTGGGCTATTCTTATTTTGTTTTCTATCCAATAGAATGTGGCAGAAACAACTTTGAGTTCTGAACATAGGCATCAAGAATCCTTGCAGCTTTTATTTCTTGAAACTGCAATCTTCATGTGAAAAATCCTGGGCTAGCCTTCTGAATGATGGAAGATACATAGTCCAGTCACTTCTACTGCACCAGCTGATAACCTGTCAACAGCCACACATGTGAGTGAGGCCATCCTAGATTATTCAGCTACAGCTGATATGCCAGGTGACAGCAACCACATAAGAAAACCCAGCAAAGACTACTGAAGCTGTCCCACAAGAAAAATGATGTAATCAACCCATAAGTTGTGACAATTTTAAGATAAATAAATGTTTGTATTTTAAACCATTAAATTTTAGGGTGGCTTGCTTTGTAGAAAAGGTTAACTGATGTAGAGTCTTAGTCATGTGTTCATACGTATCAATTATGTATGTATTCAGAACCTGATCATGCCCAAACCTGTATATGCCATGGAATGATGGAATGCTGCTGACTATGCCCAAATTCTTGATTTTTAGGGTCATATAGTAGCCAGTGGAGAGTTCGCGTCATTTGGTGCCTCACGATTAAATGTTTATCATTACCAGGGCCCTGCAGAAAGCAGAAACTTCTCAAAAGAACTATAGTTATGAGCAAAACGAGCATAGCTTTGCTCCAAAATTCTAATGATTTGAGCTGATTCTCCTGTTCAGATTACACAGTATTCCCCACCTCTTAAAGACACTTTGAGCACCATTAGATCTGATTGTTTCTACAGTTCAAGATTCAGAATACCTTGTACCTGCTGCATGGCTTCATTTTTATCTGGGCCCAAGTCAAAATGACAATAGGTAAATAGGTCCAATTAACATGCCTTCATATGTATATGTTGTTTCTAGAATTCAAAGAGGCCCATGGGTGTTGTACACCTTTCTTAGAGGTAGTAAGTAATAATGCAGCAATGTATTCTTCACCTTGGCAGGGGAATCTCAATATGTCTCAAACACTGAACACTTAAAACTTCTGCAAGTAGGAGATACCAGAATTTTTATGAGCTTTATCTTCCACTTTCTCACTTCCATAAGACTTACCAAGTCAACTAGGGTATTTGCTACGTTAGTATCACCACCTTCAAGCAGCACGATGTTATCTGTGTTCTGGATTAGCATCATGCCCTGTGTGATGGTGAGACAATTGAAGTCCCTGTATACTAAATTGCAACAAAGACTTGAGATACTCTGAGTTAAGGCAGTGAAGGTATACTGCAGTCCATACTAAGTAAAAGCAACCTGTATATTGGATTTTTTTAAATTTTGCTAATAAGTATAGAAAATAAAAACGATCACCAGAGCAATAGTTGAGTCCTAAGCTCTGAAGTGTAGTTGGCTTGTTCAAGTAAAAAACAAAAAAAACATATAGCAAAATGAAAAAAATTGCCTCTGAAACAGCAGCTAGATTTGGAGCTGCTGCTTGACTAAGTTTACACAAATTCCCTTTTATTCTCTAAATTCCATCTATCTTTTAAACAGGCTAAGCAGGAATATTTCAAATTATTGATCATACCACTAAACTCTGAAATTTTCCCAAGTATGTTACATCAATTGTGGTTTTCTCTTTTTGTAGAAATAAACCTGATTCTTCTTATCACTGTAGCTATCTTTTCATAGGTTAGGAAACCAACATGGAAGATTCTGCCAATTACTAAGAATGTCTTTTTCAACTATTCATACTGATGTTTTGGGGTATTACTGAGGCCATTTAGAAATGGAATTTAGGCCAAAATTTTAATCATCACTTGACCTTTACAAACTTCTACTCTACATTTATAGAATAAATGGATATTTTGCATTCTTTAGAATTAGCATCAATTTAGATGTCTAGTAATTACTTAGAATTCTAGGTATTTCCTGATGCAGAGTCACCTTTATTAATGACCACAAGTCAACTGAGGAACAGCAGGAGGAAGATACATGATGTAAATGTTGGCAGTGGAGCAGAGTTCTTTTTTAATGTGGTCAAAAGTTCCCTGTACTTAAGTCTTGGCATCTGTGAAGTTAAGTCTAAGAAATGGATCAAAGACTGTAACTTTCTATTGTGATTATTTCACTTAACATTAAATTCTTTACTCCAGTGTCTAATGTCTATGATCTATTCCCACACATAAAATACTTTAAATCGACAAAGCATTACAATTCCTTTTGGGTATATGTAACTTTCTGGCCAATCATAAGTTAAGCTTTACATTCACTCTCCTGAGTTTTATCGGGGTGTAAGTCAAATTATGGGTCTGGACACAAAGAAAGTTGGTACATGGGTCTTCAAAGAAAATCAGCATCCCTTGAAAGTGAATGACTGAGTGAAATCATTACAAGGTTGTCAAAAAAGGAAAAGAGATAATGCTGCTTTTTCTGGCAAGAAAGGCAGGTTTAGGGTGTTCATGATACTGTAAGGGAAGCAGATTTAGGGTGTTCAAGATGCTTAGATTAATTTAAATCTGTCCAAAATTTCTCCTCAATGATATTCAGTGTTCCACTTCTTTTTAGTTAATGCTCTAATTTTAATATAATGACCTTGTAAATCTGAATATTCACTTCGAATTTCAATTTACTTACCCTCAGGATTATATTTTTGGTTGGGTTTTGGGAATATTGGCCCAGTGGTTATAAGAAATAATGAATTGCTTTAAGATGGTAATTAAAATCATAGTCTCTGGTACTTATCCAATTCCTTGAAAAACTAATTTTAAATCCTGATATTGTCTTTCTTTTTCCAAGTTCTACACTGCACTCAGAAATAGGCAGCTCCACTCTGCATTCCCTGTACTCTTCATATCCACCATAAAGTTTTATTATTTTTACTGGTACTGTGCCTCCCAAAGTCTTGCCTTCTATAGATATATAACTCCAGGAAATAAGAGGTGATAATGTAAACTATCATACCATAGACTGGTGATACCCAAACTTTTTGGCACCAGGGACCAGCGCTTATATGAGAATTTAATGCCTGATGATCTGAAATTAAGCTGATGTGGTAATATTAGTGCTGGGCAGTGGCCAAAAATACAGAAGGCGCTTCACTCGCTAGCCCACTGCTTACCTTCTGCTGTACTACCTAGTTCTTAACAGGCCACGGACTGGTACCAATCCACAGTCCAGGGCTTGGGGACTGTTGCCATATACTATCAGTGACCCATCTTGAATTGGCATTGATGTTGTTGTTACTGTCAATTGTAGTCCTATTGGAGAATCATTTAGACAATTCTATTCTTAAAGCTTGATCATCCCAGAACAACTAGTAGTTAAAAAAGGGGAGGAGGATAGCAGTCAAGATGGCATAGAAGGTAGGCATTATGCTCGCCTGCCCTCACAGTCACACCAAAATTATAATGAAACTACAGAACAACCTTCTCTGGAAGTCATCTGAGGGCTGGCTGAACAGAATTCTTACAATTGGGAACATACATAAGAGGCTACTTCAAGACTGGTAGGAGGAGCCCAGATATAAAATAGGCCAGTCCTACAATTATGTGTGGGGGGATGGAGAATCTGGAGGGGTATCTTGGCTAAAGAGTCTCCCCACAAAGGCTCGGGTCCTGGTTCCACACTGGGCTCCCTAGCCCAAGGTTTCAGTGCCAGGAAGAGAAGTTCCCACAGTTCTAGCTATGAAAACCAGCAGAGATTGTGGCTGAGGGAGACAGAGGGCTGTGAGAGTTGCAGATGTTCCTCTGAAAGGGCCCATGCACAGATTTACTCAGGGAAGGACTCACTCATTCTGAGCATAGTGCTGGGGCAGCCGCTCTAAGAGTGCCAAGGACACACAGAGAGGAACTGAGTTGTCTGGATTCAAGGAGAAGCCTGGAGGGGCAGATTTCTCCCAGACAAAAGTGCTAGCAGAAGCCACTGTTCCTTTATTGAATCTTTGGCTCCACCCAAGCATGCAGATACAGGCAGCCACCATATCTGAATCTTCATCAATCTGGTTAACACAGGTTGCTCTACCCAGGTGATCCCCTGAGACCCCACCTCTCTCAACTTGTGGGTCTGTCCAAGCTGCCTCCAGTGGTTTATTCCATATGATTGGCCTGTCATGGCTCATGCTGAGGACTTGCTTAAAATCTCTCCAAGACTCACAAAACTCAAAGAAGGAGCATCTGGCCTCAGCATGCCCTGTACCTCTTGCTAAGTAGCCCAGCACTAGCAGCAGCTGGACTCAATTCCTGGATGGTCTCTCAAGGCACCTATAAGCCCAGCACAGATGGCAGCCATCTGTGAATTGCTTGGTGACTCTTACCAGGCAGCCCTAGGAGTTCCTAGGCTGTGGCTGAACTTGGCCTGCAGCTGGGCCCCTCCCAAAAGGCCCTTGGGCCAACACACCCAATGGCCTGCTTCTACGGAGCTGGAGCCCCACCTGGGGTAGCATCTAAGGAGGACACTTGAAAAGCAGACAGAGCAAGCACCAGAGCCCTGCTTAGAGTGAATTCTGCTCCAGAAGGTCAACCCTTCACCTGCCAATCCTTACAGCCGAGCAATCAGCCCAAGGATCAATCCATCCCATCAAGTGCAAATAGCAACTAAGGCTCAACCTCAACAGGAGGGCACACACAACCCACACAAGGGACACAGCTTGAATCTAGCTCAGGTGACCAAGGAAAATTTTGCCACTGGGCCCCACAGACACCTTCTACATAAAGCCACTCTACTAAGACCTGGAGACTTAGGAACCCTACTTAATACATAGAAACAAACATAGGGAGGCAGCCAAAATGGGAAGACAAAGTAAGAACAGAACAAAGCTCCAGAAAAAGAACTAAACAAAATGGAGATGAGCAATCTACCGGATGGAGAGTTCAAAACACTGGTTATAAGGATGCCCAATGAACTTAGGGGAAAAGTAGATAAACTCAATGAGAATTTTAATGAAGAGATAGAAAATATAAAAATGGAGATGGAAAACATAAAATAGAACCAGTCAGAAATGAAGAATACAATGTCTGAGATGAAAAGCACATTAAAGGGAATCAACAAATTGGATGAAGCAGAGGATCAAATCAGTGATGTAGAGGATGGGTTAGTGGATGACACCCAAACAGAATAGCAACAAGAAAAAGAATCTAAAAAAATAAGAATAGTTTAAGGGGCCTCTAGAACAACATCAAGTGTAACAACATTTGCACCATAGGGGTACCAGAAGGAGAAGAAAGAGGGCAAGAAATTGAAAACCTATTTGAAGAAATAATGACAGAAAACTTCCCTAACCTGGTGAAGGAAACAGACAAACAACCCAAGGAAGTTCAGAGAGTCCCAAACATGATGACCCCAAAGAGGCCCCTACCAAGATACGACAAATATTAAAGACAATGTAAAATGCCAACAGTTAAAGACAAATTAGAAAATCTTAAAAGCAGCAAGAGAAAAGTAATTAGTTACCTACAAGAGAGTTCTCATTAGACTATCAGCTGATTTCTCAATAGAAACTTTGCAGGCCAGAAGGGATTGGCATGAAATATTCAAAGTGATGAAAATCAAGGACCTACAACTAAGAACACTCTACACAGCAAAGCTACTATATAGAATCGAAGAACAGATAAAAAACTTCCCAGACCAGAAAAAGTAAAAGGAGTTCATCACCACTAAGCAGTATTACAAGAAATTTTGGTGAGACTTCTTTAAGAAGAAGAAAAAATACATATCAAAAATATGAATAATAAAATGGCAATAACTACATACCTTAAACAAGTACTTCAAATGAAAAAGAATTAAATGCTCCAATTAAAATATAGGGTGGCTAAATAGATAAGAAAATAAAACTCTTACCTATGCTACCTATTTAAGAGCCTTAAGATCAGAAGACACACACAAACTGGAAGTAAAGGGATGGAAAAAGATATTTCATGAAAATGGAAATGAAAAAAAAGTCTGGGTAGCAATACTTATATCAGATAAAATAGATTTTAAAACAAAGGCTAGAAAAAAGGACAAAGAAGGATTCGTCTATTGAGCTTCTGAGTATTTATCCAAAGAAACCCAAAACACTACCTGGAAGTGGAAGAAACATCCATATATTTTTTGCAGCATTATTTATAATAGCCAAGATATGGAGGCAACCTATGTATCCATCAGTGGCTGAATAAAGAAGGGATAGTAAATATATACAATGGATTATTACTCAGCCATAAAAAAAGAATGAAATCTTGCCATCTGTACCAACATGGATGGACCCAGAGGGTACTGTGCTAAGTAAAGTCCAGAGAAAGACAAACGCCATATGATTTCTTTTACATGTGGATTCTAAAGAACAAAATAAACAAATAAAACAGAAAAAAACCTCATAGACATAAAGAACATTTTAAGGGTAACCAGGAGGGAAGGGATTTCAGTGGGGTGGGTGAAAAAAGAGGAAGGGATTAAGAAGTACAAATTAGTAATTATAAAATTTTCATGAAGATGTAAAGTATAGCATTAGGAGTATAGTCAATAATATTTTGGTAGTTATGCACAGTGTCACATGGGTACTATACTTATAGAAGTGATCACTTTGTGAGTTTTATAGATCTCTAATCACTATATTATAACATGAAACTAATATAATATTATATGCAAACTAGAATTGAAAAATAAAAAATACTATCAAAAATAATAATAATAAAGCCCTCTATTAGAGTTCAGTCAAGAAACAGAAGCCACTGTAACTATTATAAGTATAAAGAACTTAGGTCAGGAGATAGGGGCTTAACTATTAGAAGAACATGGAAGTACAGGTTAGGAAAGCTGAAACTAAAGATCTTACCTGAAGCATGAAACAGAGATCAAAGAGCTCTCTGGAAAGCTGTTGCAAGCCCCCAAAAAATTTTTAGAAGTTTGTGCCAAATCTTTTAATTCTCAGAGGTGAGCCAAGTGGTTCTCTAGACCTTACCAAGATGTCACTGTGAATTAGTCATCTGCTCATCAATCTGGCCACGACTGCCTCCAAAATACAGTGACTTCTTCTATTCCCAATTAACACAAAAACATCTCTCATTGACAAACTAATTTAAAATCATAGAAGGAAGGGGATTCTGGGGGAAATATGTTTCTCACTTCCTCTCTATAATGAGAGAACACTAGAAAGGAGTAGTAATACCAAGATTGCTACAGACAGTCTAGCACAATGATCTCTTGCTTTCATGTGACATACCTTTAAATCACAAGTTAGAAAATGGATTTGTATGTCCTGTAGTTTCCATTGACTCTACTTTGTCTGCCTCTAACTTACTGAGGCATCCCTCCTGAAAATGAGAATTTTTCTCACTCACCCTGGCTAGTTTACTTTCTAGTTCAGCATTGAAAAAGAGATACTCTGTTTTTTGTTTTTTTTTAAAGTGCTTCAATCATCCCAGGTGTTAGTGATGTTAATAACATTCCTATGAGTTTTCATTGTTCAGTTCAAACTAGAAAGACATCCAGAGGCTGAAAATAGAAGTTAATATTTGGAACATAGTTGTGTCATATGACCTCCCAGATTCAATTCAACTAGACTCAAGATTTTTTTTTATTTACATAGTTTACTTAGTGTGGGAAATAGGCTAAAAGATTTGATTTTTACAGATTCAATTTTCCACCCAAGGTGTTGCCAAGAATTACAATGAAATAAATTGTCTTAATTCAGAACTCCATACCTCCTAATTTATCTGACATTATTTTGAGATGTCCTTTGATTTTTTTTCCCTGAGAGAATATTTATCAGATTATGTAAATAAGCCAGATAAAATTTCACTTTAGAAATAGCAGAAGACTAAAGGACTAGGGGAAAGCTGTTCACTTTTTGAAAATATTTTGTTTTAGATCCATGTGTATATATAACCTATTCAAAATAACATAAAATAAATATAAACAGTAGGAGAGATTTAGATTTTGGTTTGACAAATGTTTTTCTTATCTGTACCAATTCCAGTCAGCCTGTAGTGATGACTAAGAGAGCTGTGTTGAGAAGAATTCTGGGGCTAAGGCCAAGGTTGGGGGTGGGGAGAGAGCTATAATCAGTTAGTAATGTCAGCTCAGAGGCCCAGGAGGAGAGATGATGGCACCGTGCAGTTTCCATCTTTTGATTAATGTCATGAACATCTTGCTAACCAATAAGACTAACATGCCTTATTTGGCCATACTGACTTCCCTAAATTATGTTATGGTGTGCCATCCTCAAAAATCACCAGGGAGAAAAGCAGGGCAGGTATTATTATTCACAGTTTACAAAGGTAAACTCTGAAGCTTAGAAATCTTCAAAGCTTGTTGAAGTGTGGGTAATAAGCTGGTAAGTGGCAGAAGCTACATTAGAACATATCTCTCTGTGTAAAAGCATTTTTCTAATAGTCCAAATAGTATGAAAATAACTGGTTTACCTCTTGTTGGAAGCAAAGGGGAGGCATAAAAGTAACTTGTAAAAGTTATAACAAGTTCTCCATAGGCTAAAGTTTGTTAAATATGATTGCATTTAGCATTAAAAAGGAGATTTTAGTGTATCATTGACCCATTCTTTAAGTCTGTCCTCTAAGGCCAGTGCATTGTTTCATGGGGACACACCTAGCTGAAGGCTGCATGTCTGACTCGCTGACTAAGGAGAGGAGATTAATGGCATGCAAGAAATAACAATGCTGACCTAATTCACAGGGATGTAATTATCTAATGAACCATTGTAAAGTACTTTGAAAACACAGTGTGATATAAATGCTAACTAATATTACTACCAACGCTAATTTTATGTTCCTATCCTATATCAAAGTTCCCAGAGTATTCATCAGACTAGCCTCGCCCTGCCTGCCCATCCCTGTGAGGCATCATGTTAAAAACTCTAACCAGTCACTACATCCATTTTCTCACACCTATTCCTGCTCTCCTTAAATTCACTTTCTCATCTTTTTTTTCATGGCTGTAACTTCAGACCATACCCAGTCATGAAAGAATCTTGAGTTTGTTTATTGGCATTCCACAAAATTTCACTAAAATATAACCAGTGTCCCTCTTTCTTTATGATCAGCTTTCCTTTGTGGTTGTCCTACCTGAGCACAGTAGCCATGCCATACGCCAATGGCTATTTAATAAATGCTAATAATACCCTAACACCTCATAATTCTCTAGCTTTTTATCTCTGCAAAGCACTCTCAAAGCTATTCTCTCATAAAAACTGTATGAGAAATACAGGGCAAGGCTGATCACTATAGATAGTTGAGTCAACCAACCCAGCAAGATTTTAAGTGACTCTCAATTTCCTATTAATATGAGAGTGGGGATTAGAATAATTCAACTCCACAGTTACAGCAGATTAGCACGGTGACTGATATACACAGATCTTCAATAATATTTGCTGAATTAATGCATGAATAAACAAAATAATGAAGAAATAAAAGCCTCTCTCAGAACCCCCAGTCCATTGCCTTTCGCACTTTGTCATAGTGACCTCACATGCTGGATCAGAACAAAGTTCTAATGTGGTAAAATATTGACTAGAGAAACAGTGTCAGGGTGAGATGAGTCCTGTTTCCACTTCTTCAATAATCTTCTGAGTTGGGTAGGAGAAGATGCCAACAATAAGCCCTGTCTCTGTGGGATTGGTATCCTATATCCACAATCCTTCGGGGAAGGAAAATGTGGTTAAAAAGTGATTATTATTATCAAAGAGCATTTACTGAGGTCCAATTACAATAACTACTCACATTTGAAACTGCTTCACCATTTGAAAAGCACTTTCCCATCCATTAGTCCATCTGATCCTTCAAATAATGCTATGGAGAATGTTATCTCGCATTTTACAGATGAGGAAAATGAGCAAGAAAGAGGTTAAGTAACTTGCTCAGGGTTATATAGCTCACAAACAGATCTGGTCTGCAAACAAAACTGCACTGTGTTGTCTTCCAAAAATAGAAGACTCATTTCTAGGTCCATTTCCAGAGAAATGTCAAATTCTCTATCACCTCTGCCTATATTTTCTTCAACCCACATACTACCACCCAGCTCCCTCAGCCTCTGCTAAGTAACCAAGTATGTGATTTAGAGCTCATCTGGTAAGATCCTTTCTCTTTTATAATGCATTTTTAGATACAACTTCTTCAATTGCTACCTTTTGAAAGCCTGTTGTCTGAAAACAAACAAACAAAAAAAAACTAATGGAGAAATTTAGGGAATGTAGCAGAGGAGAAACTTAGGTGCATGGAGGCAAGACTGAAGAACAATAGATACTGTTTATGAATTACCAAATCAAGGGAATGAATTTTCCAAACACTTTCAATAAGAATTTGTTCATTCACTCTTTCCTGCAATTATGAATGCTTAACTTTTACTGAGGGGCTTGCAAGATGCTGCAATATAAAAATGAATAAGAATAAGTAACTTTTAAAATTATTCAGTTAATATCTTCTTGCCTTCCATAAGATCATCTGTGTCATATGGCTTTCTCACCTGAGACAACAAGGTGTGTCTCAACCTTCCCACTGCAGGTAAGAGGCATTGGCTCCAGAGTGGCTACTTTAAGTGCTAAGAAACACCGTAGTTTTAAAACTTTGCCAGTATCTTTTTTGTTGTTGTTGGTTCGAATTTGATTCTGCTCTGTTGTGTTTTGTTTTTTTAAAGAAAGCTTGCTAATCATGAAGGCCCAATGCATCTGTCTTCATTTGTAACTCAGAGAAACTCAGACAACTACTAAAGATCAGGTGAAGGATGTTAGGTTCTCCCACCCACTCCACCCTCAACTTCAATGTCCATTTAGTTTACAGAGAGAATCATAAGGGAGGAGGAAGAAGAATTTGAGTTTGAAAATCATCATTAGAAAAGAGATCAAGGATTGGCTACTAATACACAAGTAAGTGACTGGAAGCAAAAAAGACCAGAAGCTTGCCACATTTTTAAGAGACGTCTACTGTGAAAGAAAACTGAGAGACTACTTCAGGCTTTAAACAACCTTTAAGCCCCCAAACTGACACCAGCACAAAATAGGCAACAAATGCTGTGCAGCCCTCAAGGAGCACAGACTCCCCAACACTAACTTCAGATGTCGTCAAAGGGAAAATGTTCAAAGGAGGGGCACCAAAAACAGGGCACAAAGGAATTTCTCCCAGAGGCATAATCAGCGTCTGTCTCATCCAGAACTTCCTCATTCACCCCCCATAAGGATCCTTTACAAGGACTGCCAGCAGGATTTCATAAAGGTTGGGGAACTTTGCAGATGGGAATTTTTAATAGCTATTATCCTGTCCTTGAGTTACAATGTGGGTGGAAGGTGTTAGTGTGGGTGAGAGGGCAGATAACTTGTCCCTAGAGTTCAGAAGTCACTGGATCATAGGAAGTCAAATGGCTGGCACTTCATGGATGAGTGGTGTATCACTACAATGTTCAATGATGGAGTCAAAGGACATTTGATGGTCAGAGGAGTGAGTCAGTTAAGAAACTGCTACACGCTTACCATTTGCCATTCCTCTTCTTTCTGTGCACGCTGTAAGACTACGTATTCCGGCCGCCTTTGAAATTTCACAGGGCCATGTTCAGAGTTCTGTTCAACAGAATAGAGTCATGTGCACCATGGCCTGGCTTGGCCCATCTTGTGTTTCTTTTTCCTATCCACAAGCTAGAAGTGAATGACACAGAGGATGGCAAAACCATCAGATGAAAGGAATCTGGAGCCTGAAATTCTCACATGGAAGAAAGCCCATGAAACACTGTGGAGAGAAGACTTCTATTGTGTTAAGCTATTAAGATTTTAGGATGACGTTGCTTTGGAAGTTTGTGTCATCTAAAAATACATACAACTATATTTTGAATCCCGAGAAAAGGGTTTGAATCGTATTTTTCCCTGGGTTTCCTGCAGCTCCTAGCACAGCTCCTGAAGTGCCTTATGCACAGAGTTAGAGATGAAAAATCATTTCCTCCCAACAAATATACAAATAAATGAGTAAAGAGAATTGTAACAGAATGTGGAAAGATAGAACTTGGATTCCCCTGATCAAAGCAAATAAAGAAGATTAGTTATTTCATCTGCTAAGGGGGTTAATGTCTACTTCATAAGAATAAAAGTGAAATTATATAATAAATGCAAACTACTTAGCACAATGCTTAGCACAAAATGAGCATTTAATAATTAGCAGGATGTTTTATTATTAGCTGCGAACTGTACACAAAGTGGTTTTTTGCATACAAAAAAAATCATGTCTCTGAGAACAGAGAAGTAATTTTTGAAACTAAAACCCGTATCTGACTCATCATGTTTTATATCTGAAAGGCTCAAGCATGGTGTTATATACAGAAATGTACTTAAGGTTGAATTGTCCTCTGTGTTAAGGGCAGGGAAGAAGAAAAATGATTTGAATGATATTAAGAAAAACATAAATATGAGAATGTACATAATACTAATAAATAATTCTATAAATTATTTATTATTTACGTGATATATGCTGTTTGTGGTTTTGAATCTACATTAGGAAAATGTTTATTCTTATATATAAATTCACATTTTCTAGTTAATTGACACAAACAGCATAGAACTGCAAAAGGTCAAAATGTTGCTAAAATGAAATCTCGGCAAGGGCCAGAATACAATAAAAATTCATGGAATGATTTATATGAACCCCAAATTAACTGTGGATAAACCTAAATAGAAATCCATAGATGATTTCTACTTGAAAATATTAGGAAGACATCTGAATACAAGCCACTGGGAGACTTTGTTGTATGTACTTAGGTGTAGTTAATAGTATAAAATATTTATTTTTTCTGATATTTTCATATGATTCATGTTTTAAAAAATTCAGTTGTGAGTAGAGAAACAAATTAGACTAGCAACCTCTTGAAAACTCGATCTCACAACTTCAAAACTAGAGCTAAAGTATAATACAATATATCAAAGAAAATGGATTTTGGCATCAGTGCTCCATATACTTAAGCATCCATTCATTACCTACGAAATGGGATGAGATGCAATGGAATAGATCCACACAGAAGGGCACATCACCAAATGTGATTAAATGCCACTGATTTAAACATGAATTTCAACTCTGCAGCTCCCTACCCTGAGGCACACTGAGGACTTCCAATCCCAAACTCATGTTTCATTCCTGGGTAAATGAGTGACCTTTGATGTCTCTGGGTGCTGTGGATGGTCACCCAGGCATATTTCCAAACATTCCACATTTTTTAGAGGATAGATATTATCACTTTCATTGTGGAGCCTTGTTATTAATTCTGGTAAATCATGGGAAAAGAGAATCGTGGGTGGACCTCATGTTTCATAAGCACTATGGCAGTGGTGTAGGGTGGAGGCATTGATCCAGGACCAGCAAATCTGGAAAAGGTTGTAATGGAAGGATGACTTTGTTTTGGCTTATGGGAGGGTGTGTTGTCAAGAAAGTCTGGACTACAAGGCTAAGTGCCAAGCATACCAGGTTCTTTCCCTTGGCCTGACAAGGAGACAGCACAGAGTTGATGAGAACTTGAGCCAAGAACATACTGAGAACACTGGCTCTGACCTCTGGGAACTAATTTCAGGTCAGCTTGACCAGAGCACTGGTCCACCTGTAATTCCAGGTTGTGGGAGACCCAGGTTGCAGACTGCTTAGAGAACTGGGGATCTGATTAACCAAGTGAAAACTGGCCAATATTATATATCTAGGAAGCCAGAAATCTGTGTTTCAGAATATCAACTGTGAAGCAACCAGTAAGACTAAACAGAATTGTTAAGGTCACAGAGGGTTAGTAAAAGTGGCCTTACAAAGCAGAAAACACCAGAGAAGGAATCTGATCCTGGAGAAGTGTTCTCTATCTTGTTCTGTCCTTCCCTTGGAAGCTGGTTCATCCTTGGCTTATCCATTCATCCATTCATTCATCCATTCATCATTCAATATTAAGTGCTTATTAAGTGCCTGTAATAGTCCAGGCACTGGGGAAGTAATAATAAAAACAAAACAAAGCAAAAAACAAAACAGGCACAGCTCTGTCCTCACAGAGATTATAATCTACTGTTGGGAAAGAGGATGGGAGGGACAAGGAGAAATAAGTTTTTGAAAACTAAAGAAAAAAAATGTGGTTTGTCCAATGATGAATTAGTGCCATGAGGAAAAATAAAATAAAAAGAGGACAGTAGAGTGAGAGAGCTTCTCTTTTACACAGAATAGTCAAGGAAAGGCTGTTCTGAGAAGGAATCATTTGGACAGAAACTCGAAAGAAGTTTGAGAGACGTGGGCGGATACCTGGAGAAGAAGACTTCCAGGCAGAGGGAGCTCATGCAAAGGGCCTGGGTGGGTGCACAGTTGGAAGAATAACTGCATGTAGGCTAGTGTGGCTATAGTGAGACCAGTGAGGAGAGAAATGAGACATGAGGTTATGGGGGCTGGATCAGGTACTCATTTGTGGCCTATTTAAGTTTTTTTGGTTTTTGTTTGTTTTGATGAATGGTATGAGAAATGTTGGAGGATTTCCAGCAAAGGGTGTGATAGGATATGAGTTTTAAAATAATAACTAAAGAGGTTATGCTGAGGCTCTAGGAAGGGAAGAGTGGAAGCAGATAGACTTTCTGAGACATTGTGATGAATCCAGGGATACTAGGTAGGTCATGCTCCTTGTCACATCCCTAGGACTTACATAGGGGTTCAGCTACAAGTAAAATGGAAAGATCCCACGGCATTCCTCCAGCCACCCCTGGCAAGCACACTCAGCTGTTTCTGTTACTGAGATTTAGCCTCTGAAGCTGGGGGAGTCTGCTCAGCCCACACATTGGGCAGCTTAAAAGTACCAACCACCAGAAATCTGACACCCTCTGGCAACCCTCAACCAACGAGGGGTGCAATTTGATGAATAAATACCTCGGCTTTCCTGTCCATCAGTGGCTTTCCAGTCCCTCAGTGGGACAGCTCTGGGGTCATTCACACAGAACATAGTGCAACTGTGCCCAACTGCACATGGCGTTAGCCAGCTTATTGACACACGCTTTAGTGGTTTTTCTCCTTTCTGGCCTTTCTGCTTCCCAGATCACCACTATCAAACCTAATTACAGCCCCTGCACCTCCATTTAAAGTACAGGGTTCCTGTAAAACCTTTCGTAAGCCAAAATGGTGTGAAGCGAAAAAGCAATTACCTTAGGATGCATCTTGCTACCGGATGCACAAAATAAATCAAGATAAAGCGCAGATGCTCACAGACACAGTTCAAAACTATGGGGACTTGATGCTGAGATGCTGAGTGTACTTCCGGAGAAAGAGCTTGGCACACGACGCTGGCTGCTGCAGGTGCGGCTGCCTCTATAACGACCTGATGTAAAACACATGCCCAATGCTGTTTTTGCTTTCCTTCTTTTACCATAAAAGTGAAAATCCTCTTCAGATTTCTTTCGCTTAGTGCAAACAAGGACTAATGTAGGTCGTAAAACATGAAGTGTTCTAAAGCGAACATTTGGAAAGTTGAGGACACCTGTATTTGCTTGCTAGTTTTTGTCTTCACATCTACTTTCTGAGGGGGTCCAAGTGACAATATCAGGTAAGAGGGGACATTGGCCTAAATGAGGGTGGTAGCTCATGATTGTCAGATGACCTTGAAGTTGAATAGTATGCGTATGTTGGAGAAACATAAAAAACAAAAGAGAAAGAAGTTATTTATAATTCTAAATTTAGAGCTACATGGTGTCAGCCTTTAGGTATATATATTATTGGCAACTGATTCTGATTGGATGTTTTTACATGTGTGTACAATTTTTATCTAAAAAGAATTATACTAAACATGCTATGTTGTAGTTGATTTTTTATTTACTAAATTAAGACTATCTTATTTTCTGAATATACTTACAAAATCAGATATTTATGTAGCATATTCTGCTCCACATAGCATAAATTTTAAACTAATTCCCCACCGTCGAATATTTAGTTTACTTCCAATTTCTCAATACTATTAACAACACTTCGTTTGTCTGATTCTTTAGGATAAATTCTTAAATATGAGACTTCTCTGTTAAAGCATATTTACAATTTTAAGTACTTTACATATTGCCAAATTCCGCCACAAGCTTTTACTAATTTACATTCCTATGAGAGTGTTTCTCTTTAATCATGAGCAATATTCTAATGCTCTTAGAGAAGGGTAGTTGGAGGGATTGAGAGAGAGAGTGCACATACACCACCATCCATGTTTTATGATTCTTAATTATTTGATTTTAATTTGATGTTTAATTTTTAGATCCAGTTGATTTATTAGCATTTAATTAACTGAAAGATTCCATGCTGATTTATGAACATTCTAATATGTTAACTATTTTTAAAGAATATTTTCTTGTAAAATAAAACAGAAAAAGATTATTCACCAGAAACTCTGTACGATCTTCATATTAAAATCCATATTTCTGGTTTCTTATATTCTTTTATAAAACAAATAATGCATTTCTCATAGGCATAAGATAGACCAAAGTGGCTTCCATAATTTTAAGCAAATTTTTTCCAGAAATGTATTCTATTAAATTCCACAAGAACAACACACAAAACTTGATCTCAAAAATATTAAGCATTACCTTCATTTTCATCTTTGCAAAATCATTTAAAAAAAAATAATTAGTATTTCACGTTGTTTTACTTTGCATTTTACTAATGATTATAATTTATATAAATTATGTGTGTATTTGTATATATATATATATATATATACACACACATATATATGTATATATACAAATATGTATATATGTATATATATATACACATATGTATATATATATACATATATATATGTGTATATATATATATATACACACATACACACATACATAATATGTGTGTACATAGCCATTTTGTTTTATCCTTTGCTCTATTTTTTCCACTTTTACTGAGAGATAATTGATATGCAACATTGTATAGATTTAAGATATACAACATGATGATTCAATACTTAGATATATTGTGAAATGATCACAATAATAAGGTTAGTTAACACATCCATCTCCTCAGATAATTACAATTTTGCGGGTGTGTAGTGAGAACTTTTAAAATCTACTCTAACAACTTTCAAAAGTACAATACAGTACTGTTAACTATCTCCTCATTTATTTTTTAGCCCCTAGCTCCTGGCAACCTTCACTCTCCATTTCTATTCCTTTTCTCTGAGTTTGGCTTTTTTATTTTATTTTTTTCTTTTTCATTCTATGTATATGTGAGATTGTACAGTATCTTTTTTTTTTTTTTTTGGTCTTTCTTATTTCAGTTAGTACAATGTTTTTGAGGTCCATCAATGTTGTTGCAAATGGCAGGATTTCCTTCTTTTTACGGCAGAAAAGATCCATATTTTTCTATCTATCTATCTATCTATCTATACATAGAGAGAGATGAATATATGTAGGTATATATCCCACATTTTCCTTATTCATTCATAAGTCAATAGATACTTAGGTTATGTCCACATCTTAGCTATTTTGAATATTTCTGCAATAAACATGGATATAGAAATATCTCTCCGAGACAGTGATTTTATTTACTTTGGATATACCCAGAAGTGGAATTGCTGAATCATATAGTAGCTCTATTTTTAATTTTTGAGAGAATCTCCATATTATTTTCTATAGCAGTTGTATCAATTTACATTTCTACCCTTGTCTTTTTGATAACATCCATTCTAACAGGTGTGAAATGATAGCTCATAAATTCATTCGCATTCTCCTGATGATTAGTGATGCTGAGGATCTTTCTATGTAACTGTTAACTGTTAGCCATTTGTGTGTTTTCTTTGGGAAAATGTCTGCTTGGGTCCTTGACTCATTTTTAATTGGATTATTTGCTATTGAATTACACATCTCTTTATATATTTTAAAGATTAGCTACTTATATGGTTTGCAAATACTTTCTGTACATTTTGTCTTTTTTTTCCTTTTGCTGATTGTATCCTTTGCTGTGCAGATCTAGTCCCACATGTTCATTTCTGTTTCTTGTGCTTTTTGTGTCATATTAAAAAAATTGTTGCCAATATCTGTGTCAAGGGACTTTTCCCCTAAGTTTTTCCCCTAAGTTTCACAGTTCCAGTCTTGATGTTTAAGTCTATAATCTACTTTGGGTCAATTTTTGTGAGTGATATAAATAGGGGTCTAATTTTATCCTTTTGGATATGAACATCCAGTTGTCCCAACACCATTTATTAAAAAGATTATCTTTTTCCCATTGAGTATTTTTGGCTCTCTTATCAAACATTAAATAATCATATGAGCATAGATTTATTTTGGGGCTCTCTATTCTATTTCATTGACCTGTGTATCTGTTTTTATGCCAGTCCCATACTGTTTGATTATCATAGCTTTATGTTATAGTTTAAAATCAGGAAATGTAATGCCTTCGACTTCATTTTTCTTTCTCAAGATGATTTTGGCTATTCAAAGTCTCTTGTGGTTCCAATAAAATTTGGATTTTCCCCTAACTCTGTGAAAAACAATGCTATTGAAATTTGATAGGGATTACATTGAATCTATATGTGGCTTTGAGTGTATGGACGTTGTAACAATGTTAATTTTTTCAATTTATGAACACGGAATATCTTTTTATTTATTTGTGTCTTCATTTTCTTCATCAGTGTTTTATAGTTTTAAGTGTAGAGATCTTTTTTATATACTCAGTTAAATTAATTTCTAAGAATTTTATTGTTTTTGAAGCTATTGTAAATAGAATAGTCTTATCTCTTTCAAATATTTGTTGATGGTGTATAGAAATGATTGATCTCTTGCTGTGCATTGTATGTTGGTTTAGAATCCTGCAACTTCACTGGATTCACTTATTAGTTCTAACAATTTTGGGGGGACTCCTTAGGGCTTTCTACATATAAGGTCATGTCACCTGCAGAGACAATTTTACTTCCTCCTTTCTAATTTGGTTGCCTTTTAATTCCTTTTCTTGACTAGTTTTTCTAGCTTGTACTTAGAGTACTATGTTGAATAGGAGTGATGAGAGTGTGCACCCTTGTCTTGTTGAAAAGCTTTCAATTTTTCACTGTTAAGTATGATGTTAGCTGTGGTCTTGTCATATATGGCCCTTATAATATTGAGGTATGTTCCTTCTATATCTAATTTGTTGAGAGCTTTTATCATGAAAGGGTATTGAATATTATTAAATGCTTTTTCTGCATCTAGGAGAGCTAGAACAAGCTGCCTCAGGGGAAAGGGCAAGAGATCATAGGATATTTTCAACTGAAAATAGGGCTTCACACTCAAGATGCCCTTAACAAGTCTCTACAAATTGCAAAGAATCCTCAGTGGAGAATCTGAGATGCACTATTTCTGTGGCCTTGGAAAAATTGCTAAGGACTCTGACAAATATTCTCAACTCTTAAGGGAGAAGACCATACTAGAAGATGCATTTGAGGACAATGCAAAAAGTAATTGTGGTACGGAATGTGGTACGGTCATTGTAGTCACAGAATGGAGTACTCCTATGTAACTGGGAAAATAAACAGACTACAGACATAAATTGAAATAATATTATATCAAAGTATCAAAATAATATTAAAAATATTGATGAATCAAAACAATATAAAATTGAGTGGAAGATTCCATATAGGATGATATTCTTTCTAAATGAAATTCAGTATCAAAAAATGAAACAATGTCTTCTAAATAACATACAGGTTTAGATATACACACATACATATAATAAAACTATATTTTAAAAGGAAGGAAATTATTACACAAGATTCAAGATAAGCATTATCTTGGATGGGAAGACAGAGTGAGGAAGGGAGTGGCCAACATAGGCAGATGACAGTTTCTGATAATGTTCTAGCTCTCAGGTTGGGTAGTGGATTTATGGTGGTAATTATACATCAATAAGTAAATAAATGAATAAGCCAACAAATACCAACCTACTTTTTAAATTCATTTAGCAAGCATTTTGTGGATATCTTCTATGTGCCAGAGATAGAGGGGAAAAAAACTAATTTCTTTGGGGAACTGACATCCCCATTTGGGAGTCATGTAAGTTAAATGAAAAGGTGTCAGGTTATGCTAAGGCCTATAAAGCAACACATAGGAAAACAATAGGCCAGAGAAGCACAGGGGTGATGTCAGGTGGGTGACCAGGGAAGGCCTCCCTGAGGAGCTGGCCTTTAGAAGAGATCTGAATAAAATAAGGGAGTGAGCTGTGTGAAGGTCTGAGGGAAGTGTGCTCCAGACAAAGGAAACATACAGGGAAAATATTCTGGGCCAGAAACATGCTAGGCATCTTTGAGAAACAACAAAAGGACAATGTGGGTGGAGTAGACAAAAACAATGAGAAATAAGAAGAGACCAGGACCTGACCTGGAAGGGCCTTCTTGGCTGTGGTGAGAACTTTGGATTTTACTCTAACTATAATGGGAAGCCACTGGACGTAGTGGAGAAGAGAACTGACAAGAACTGCTGTACTTTTCAATGTGCCTATATTTTATTATATATAACATTTATAGCCATATTTGTATAAACTCTATGTGTTTATTATAGCTTCAAGGTAGATGATACAGTAAAGGTCAGAAGCTGATGAAGTACATAAGACATTTAGCTATATACACATGTGTCATGTACCTCTAGTGTCAAAAAGGACTTAATAATACAAACAGAGCTAATACCACTTGAAAACATTCAACCAGTGAAAGCTATGAACTTATGTAATTAATGCATATTTGTGTACAATCTCTTGTTATTGACGAGTAGCCTCCGTATGAGGTTTATCTGCTTGGCTAACAAAATGCAGCATCAGCTTGGTGAACTGTGGCATTGTAGAGAAAAGCACAACTCGTAGCCAAGCTAACATTTTTTCTTTGTGGTGAACAGATCTATCTCAAGCCGTAAGATGACACTAAGTTTTGTGTCTTTCATGGTTTTTTCTACTTAGAGGAGAATATGTTTAAGGATATTGAACATAAGCTCTTGTGAACAAATAAAGTTTCTGAATTTGTAGATCATCTTAAGAAATCACAATATCACAGTATTATGCAAATCTACAAATTATTTCTAAGGCCTAATTTCCCAGTTATTAAACTTAGTGTGGAAAGTCTTACAAGCAATTCAAGCGTTATATTATCTTCCAGCACATATTCCCATACATGTTGAGGATATTCCTGTTTTCTCATCTTTCTACTTACCCCTTGGGATAACCTGCTGAACACGCTACAGAGGTCCCATTTTTTAGAATCCAGATGAAGGCCCTTTGTAGACCTCCCATTCTCAGAACTGAGCTAAAGTCCTATCAATCTCCAAACACCTAAAAACCAGTCATTTGTGCTACGTAATCTTCATTAATTATACAGTATTATGCTCTCACTCTTGCATAGAGTAAAAGTTTTAGCTCTAGTTTAATGCTAAATTGCTACATATTTCCTACATTTTTCTATATTTCACCAGGTTCCTATGAAAGTGCTAAGCACACATAAAATAATAAAACACCTGGATTAGAAAAACAACAACAAATAACAAACATATATATATATATATGTGTCGCATCTATTAATTATATATAATTAATATAGCAATCAATTATATAACATACTAATTAATTAATTAATTATGATTAATATATTACTACATTAATGGAATATAATTAATTATATATTAATTGATTGATAATTAATTGTATGTAATTAATATAGATACACAAATTATTCAAGCATACCTTGAAGATATTGTGGGTTCACTTCCAGACTACTACAAATAAAGTGAATATCGTAATAAAATGAGTTGTAATATTTTTGCTAATAGAGGGTCTTGCCTTTCAGTTGTTAAAAAATGCAACATCTGTGAAGCACAATAAAGTAAAGTGCAATAAAATGAGGTATGCCTGTATATATTTGATTAAATTAACATACTACCTGCCCATGAAGTGCTTTAGACATTGTAGAATTACACGAATGTAATGCATTGTTACCAATATTCATATTAACTGGAGTTAAATACTAGACAAATTACTACCACTAACTCATTCTAATTACCAGTTGGCAGCAAAGTTGGCATCAAGTTGGCAGTCTGGCACATCCTTGGTATTTTTCAGACATGGGCCCTGCATTACTGGGATATTGGAGAAGTCACACTGACCTGAGCATTGGAGACCCCTACAGGAGACCTGGCCTCTGGGCCCTACTGAGCCTACTCCTGGGGAAAGTTGCTCCATTGGAAGAGGGAAAGCCTGCCCTTTGATGAGATTTGCCTGTGCATGTCTTCTTTAGCCACGAATGTTCATTATTTCTATTTGTACCTGAGTTTATATTAATGGATAATCTATTGAGGGAGGAAATATGGCTCAGGTGAGTGGGAGTGACAGGGCTATATTTAATGGCCACAGCAAATAACCTTCTAACGGCCAAAAGAGTGTCATATCTCACAGTTATGATGTCTTCAAAAGGTGATATTTCTGGCTGTGTCATCATAGCTGTGAAAAGCATTTTTTCAGCATCTAAGAAAAATGAGAAGACTATGGGATGATGGAGGTGCCCTCCAGACAGGTTGGTATTAATCACACCACCCAGGCTCAACTTTTACCTACCTTTAATGATAGACATTTGGGGTTGGGGAGGGGTGGATGGGAAAGATACAGGTTTCCCAGCTTTCAAGGTGGGTGGTTCAGGGCCATGTAACTGTGATGGCCTTATGCCTTGGGAAAATAAGCTAGGAAAGTTGGTTCTCTGTGACTGGTCTTAATCCCCTTCCACATAGCCCTGTTTCTCAATCTCCCTTGACCCATAGTTCTGCCTCTAGCCAGCACCAGCAAAGCCTCAAGCTCCTGATCTATCACCTTATCCCACCTGGCAAGTCTCTCAAAGCTTCTTATGTTTCCGATCCACATGTAAATGTGAACTGAGTTCTTTCTGCTGTACTTGGATGATGCTGGATGTTATTCCTGAAAACCTATAGGAGGAAGGAAATACTGTATATTTCTTTGTACTTCATGATTTTTAGCCCAGATTAAGTACAGCTAAACCCTCCTGGTTTGTAAAATTGTAATTCTAGTTGGAGACCTCTGTTTCTTGCTTTTCTCTCATACTCTGAACTTAATTAACCATCTCACTATGATAATAATAAATATTATTATATATCAATATAGACAAAGAAGATTTTATCTCTATGTACCATAAATAAGGAAACTGAGGCTCAGGATAATGTTTCCTATCCAAAGCTACATACAGTACACAAGAAAGTGCTCTTTTGGTGCACCATTTTTTTCTCATGATAATATGAAATGTCATCACAGGAAGATAAGGAAAAAAATGTGGATACCTCTTGCAGTTAATTTCCAAACTATAATACCAATTCAGTGATTAATCACAGAGAAAAGTTCACAACCATGGGAAAGGGTACAGTTTAGTAGTGTCTAGCACATAGAACACATTCAACATATGTTTGATATTATATTGTGTGTATTATTACCTATATTATATATTTATTATTATATCAGTTTTCTGAGGGTTTTTTTTTCCTTACAAGAGTTTATTCAAATAAATTGGGGATTAAGTGAAAGGCATAGATATATGCAGGAACACTAGGAAAAAGTTCCCAAAAAATTCTGGTTACATCTCCCCTGCCTGCCCACCACCAGCCCTTGTCCCCCACACTTATACAATCACCAACATCAATTCAGGGAACCCGGGGAATGTGGATCAGTACCCTATTGTTGAAGTAGAATTCAATTAACAAGCATGAGTTGAGTCTTCATTATTATTGTGTTTGATGATGATGATAACAATAATAGAAGTGACTTGTCACTTTCCATTATAAACACATTCCCTGAATCTGGTTCTACAGTTTCTCTGGTTAACAGCTACAGCAGTGGCATGACTGTTTGCAGAGTAACTGGGGACTCCACATAATAAAGGAGGAATGTTGACCCAAAAGAACATAGCCACCACATATGTCATCCAAAAAATATGTGATGCAGAGGGTGAACGGACAGTTTGATTGCTGCTTGTTGGGAAAATGTGGCAGAATTTCTTGTGGTTCTTTTGCCAAGGAGGATTGTTGTTATTCCAAGTGGATGGCAGCAAAATTTGGGGGGCAAGCCCCCTCATTATGACTATGTTTCTAGCTCAATAGGAATTAAGTTTTCTGTTCCACGGCTTCAAAAAAGGGTATCATTTACCAAGTTACACACACAACTGAAGTGTTTGTACTTAAAGCAATTTGCAACTTGAAAAAGTCATTATTTGGCACTTGGATTTTCCAAAATCTAAATGAGTAGGAATAACTCGAGTGGAGATCCTGGTGGAAAATATTACGGGTTCTGTTCTATGCTGCATAAGCCTTAAATCAAAAGCAGGACAGGTAACTTGGTTCTGTTTATTTACCAGGGTTACCATGAGCACATGAGAACAATATCTCATTTATTGTGCACTTTTCTTATTTTGAATTGTATTTAATGTTTTTATTTACCTCAGACCAGATATTTCCATTAGAGTTTCTATTTCTAATGAGCCTTTATGTACTGAACACAGTGAAATTTTAGCTATTGGTGAGAAAAAAAAAACAGGGAATGAATAATTTCAGAGAGATGAATTACCTAAATAAGCAGGTATTTAAGCATCAACATTTATTTTTAACCATTTTTAATGACATTATTCTTCTCTACTCACTGTGGACCTGGCCAGGAATGTCACAACTTATTACGGTCTGTAGATATTGTGTTCCTAGATGAAAGTTCTCAGCTGCTACATTCTTAAGTTCTTGCATTTGATTTAGCCCTTCTCTCAGGCCATGATCTGTCACTGTCACTGGGCATCATATCCTATGTCAATCCCATCTCTAATTCTGTTCTTACTACTGCCATGAAATCTATGCCAAATCATCTCTATGGGAATTGGGGTGGTGGAGGCTTTTAAAGGGCTTTTCTGAGTCAAATGTTAACACTTTCATATAGATATTTGTGAAATCTGTTTTGCCACTGAGAACTATTGTTTGCTTCTTTCTGTTTCTGTGTTCCAGGAGTGAGGAAGATTAGAGATAATGAAATTCCAGCCAGGTGAGATGTTGCTGAACCTCTGTAGACTAGTTTTATTTTGTTAATACCTACTGGCTTTGCAGAATTTTCACATTGACCATCAATATAAAAATCACCTAATAGAGTTACCATCTATGACAAATCTACCAATGTTAGATCTTTAATCTAAATGATTTCAATAGATATGCAATACAACTACTATGGATATTACTACTTTAACCAACTTTAAGAGCAGTAACCAAAGTCTTAGAAGGGAACGTATTTACTCAAGAACACAGGCTGTTAGTGGCAGACATGAAATTTAAACTCAAATGTGGTTCACCTCTATGGCCTGTGTTGTTTCCATTATATCATGTCACAGATAGTCAACAACTGAAAGATTATCCTCAGATTGTATTTTCCAGTTTCTGGGCCAAATTTCTTTTGAATATTATACTTTCAGTATATACGGTGAATAACTATTCCATACGTATTTTAGAAACTGCCAGATAAAGTTGTTATTACCCAGAAACTACTGAAAAAGCCAAAATAAAGGACTTCTTCACATCAAGAACTAAAACAAAGTGGCACAGGTTACTGAGGAAAATTCTGGATTCCCCTAATGGATTTTTTCCTTCTCTCTTTCTTTGTTGTTTTATTTATCATTTATTTAATTATGAAATGTAATATAGTCATATGGTTCAAAAAATCAAACATTATTTTAAGAAAAGATGGAGTCTAAAGTTTCAATCTCTTCCTTTGGTCCTATACCCACCCATCTGCTTAGGCCACTGACTGAACAAATCAGCATTTATTCAGGTCTATATAAGTATTTCTTTTTTGGAAGTTAGGGTGGTCTTCATTCTTCTCCTGGTTTCAGTGTATCCCATTGTTGATTATACCACAATATATTTGAGCAATCTCCCATTAATGGACCTTTGGTTATTGCTAGTTGTTTACTTGAAAAAAATGCTGAAATAAATAACGTTGGATGAATGTCATTTTGCACTTGTGTGAACTATATTATTTATTATCATAAATAAAAATCTGCATCAAAAAGGGTATATACTTATAATTTTGGATATTGTTTAACTTAACAAAAGGCTTGTGCTAATTTGCCTTTTTACCATGAATGAGAGTGCCTTGCAATAAAATATATAATTAAATTTATGGATTTGTGCCAATGTGGTAGGTGAAAAATAACATCTTAGTGAAATTTAAATTGCATAACTTTTATGATGAGGGATGTAGAAAGACTTTTTCATATATGCAAAAATTATTTACATCTCTTTAACTGTGAACTATCTCTTTATTCCATTTTCCCATTTTCCTGTTAGGTTCTTTCTTAGTCTGTGATATGAGTTGCCTAGTACTTTTTTCTAGTCTGTGGTTTGCCTTTTGACTTTTCTTAGAGCAAGGTTTTGGTTTATTTTGTCTTAGTTGTGCAGGAATTTTTTTTTAACATAGTCATATTTATCAATTCTCTCATTATGGTTTCTGGATTTTAAGTCATGGTTTTACAGATAATTTCAGAACTTTAAACCAGGCTCTGGATTTGATGGTGTAGTCTAAGTTTGTGGCATGGTGACAAGCACACTAGAATATGGCTTAACAAGCTCTGGTGCTAAGCCTAGCTTGACAATCATTGTTGGGCAAACATTGTAAAATTAGGTGACCTCTTTGGATATCAAAGTACAGAATCAAGTATTACCCATCCTTTTGTTTTCTGAGTAGGTGAGTATTTAGCTTTTGGGGGAAGCAGAAATAACTTTGCAATTCAGTAGCCAAATCGATCATTCTTAATTAATTTAGAACAAACAAACCGAGTCAGTTTAACTATATCTTTGACAAGATGGGCTATATAACAAAATGCCATAGACTACAATAGCTTAAACAACAGAAATTTATTATCTTACAGTTCTAAAAGCTAGGAAGTCCACGATCAAGGTGTCAGCTGATTTGGTTCCTGATGAGAACTCTCTTGGCTTACAGACAGCTACCTTCTTGCTGTTTCCTCACATGGAGGAGAAAGAGATCTCTTTCCTCCTCCTCTTCTTTTAAGGTCACCAATCTTGTCAGGTGAGGGCCCCACCCTTATGACCTCATTAAACCTTAATTACCTTCTAAAATCCCTGTCTCCAAATATAGTCACAATGGGGATAGAGCTGCAACATATGAATATTGGGCAAAAACGACTCAGTCCATAGCAAACTGAATAAACAAATTAATCAACTTTGCAATGCAGAAGCAAATTTTTCAGATATAGGTTCAACACTAAGTCAGCAATTATTCAAAAGCCTTACAATGACAATGTCAGGGCAATAAAGAATAGGCACCAAGGTTGGCGAGAATCATAAGGTTATAATAATCAACATTTGATTTTTTTTAAGACAGAATACAAATGAGGAGGAAGGAGGGTGGACAATGTGTCCCCAAAAAGAGAATCTTTAATGAGTCTAATTGAAGCCTGGGCATGAGCAACTCTATCAGACCTGATATCATGCACCTGCTCATCTCTGTGCCAGGGAAAGATGCTAAAGAAGGCTGGCCCATTGCCATTTTGAATTTTCTTTCATCCCTGGAATCAGTTCACATCCCAGCAGTCCCTAATTCTGGAGGCTTAGATTTCAATCCACACGACAAGCAGAAGAGCCAAATCTATAGGTACAGTAAAAATGTTATGAGGCCTTCCATTGGCAAAATGTAAATATAAAAACGTAACAACACACCCTTCATCCATTAATTTTATAATTCTTTTGAGACAAGCTATAAAGTTTTTTTGCCTGGTTTTATTTCTCTTTCTTTATATACACACATAATGTTTCCCATTGTATTCTTTATGTTTACAGATAGTCTCTTTGCTCCATTACTTTCCTAAATCAGATGGAAATCACTTACAATGTTTCCAAAGCTAAACAGGAGGAAAAATGGGGAAAAGTGGCAAATTAGACACCAGGGATGGCCCTTAAACAGGCTGTTTTTACATGTTAAACAGCTTTCTCTCCTTCTGAGGCTTGGTTGATTTGATTGATCTTAATTGATCTTTTTAGATCCCTGCAATGGCCAGTCTGTTGACAAACGCACCATCTAAATACACAGCACTTTAAATTTCAGAGGACTGCAATATTCACAACTAATTTGATTCTGATAGTAACTTCAGTAATTAAGTAGGCAGGAACTTTTATTCTCATTTTATTGACGTGAAAACTGTGAATGGGAAAAGTCTAGATATCTGGTATCCAAGCTAGAACTTTAGTTCATGTCTTTAGCATCCTGGCTTAATTGATCATTTTGGTTTGGGCTGCCTGTAGTCAACCTGAATCGAACTGCAGTAACATGATTAACCAAATCACTGCCCGTCAGAAATGGATAGCCTCAGGCATTTGCCACAGAAGATGGAAAGGAGGTTTGGATCTGTGCAGACAGCTTCGCTAGTTTTATTTTATCAAATATATTTTTTAACCAGAATTATCTGATCAAGGTAGTTCAGATGATTTGTGTCTATACAGAGCAAGAAGATAGTAAGGCAATAAATGAATCAGTTAACTACAGATCTCTGGCCAAGGGTCATACTTGCACAGCATCACTAAAACTTGGCTAAGTCTCAGCTTCACTCTCTGGATATAGGGATATTCTCACAGGATAAAGAAATGTTCCATGAGCAGTCTTTTAATTAAATAACCATGATTTTATTATGGGTGCTGCTGGAGAAGGTGGAATGAGGTTGTCATGCCAAAGCAGGAACATCTCAAAGAGTGAAAAATGGACCGAAGGGTGAAAGTGGAATGATAAACATGTGTTTGTCAGAGAGGCACACAAATAAAGGTGACAATAATATAAAGAAACCATGGAGAAGGCAGTGAAGCCTACATATACTATAACCATACCTGTGACAGTCACTCTGTTCCTCCTTTCACTTGCAAAGGTCATCAAATCATAGAAAGTCAACCTTTAAAATCTCTATAAAGTATGGCGAATTCCTTTCCAATGGCATTTGTCATATTATATTTTTTTTTAAATTGAAAAGTGCAAAGAAAGGAGCAATTATTCTTATTCCTACCACCCATAATTAACCACTAAACTGGTATCTTTAGGGTCCTTTCCTCTAGAAACTGGTAGCCTTATGCTAATACTGCCTCCACCTGTCCCACTGCAGAGACTCACCTGTGACTGAGCTCTAAAATCCAAATGTCTTCCTTCCTTCTGTCTCTCATCTAATCATGCCAGCCTTGTATCCTGCTCCTCCCCAGCTATGTTTGACTTCCAGATTTCCTAGGATACAAACAGCTAATCTAATAACTAGTTTGTGCCAGTGTATTGATTATTGGATGCTACTATGTGAATTGCCCCACCCTTTAGTATTCTCCAGGTGATCTCTATATTTCAACTGTGAGATGCCTTCTGGAGGGTATGAGGTTTGACTCAAATGGAAATATAGGTCATTGTGGAGACCAGGAGGGAGCTTTTTGATTCATGTCACACAGAGTAGGCAACCAGTTGTCGCAATTAACACTGAGTTAGCTCGTTGGTTGGACAATGACAAGTAGAAATAAAAGAACCCTGAGATTCAACACAAACTAGCTAGTAAGGGGGCCTGAATAAAGCTGGGCCCTAAGATCCTCAGGAGGCGGGAGAAGGCAGGTGACATTATGCGAGTTATGGAAGTAGCACAACAGCCCTGGCCTTCTCTGAGTTTCATTTCTGCAAGGAGGAAATGGTGACAGCTAAATTGGGTCAGATCTGCTGCAGTGGCTTGAACAAAATAACAAAGGCAAAAGCTTGCTCTGCAAAGAATTATAGGACACACAAAACCTCATGAGACCTTGCACTCTATACCTCACCAAGCTGAGGCTTAGATATGCCCAGAGAGATATCTGTTTTCACCATAATTCTAGGTTTAAAGATGATGATCTTGGATGTTCCAGCCTCAGAACTGTGGCAAAAACTCCCAACATTATCACCAGTATCTTCGCATGGTCCTGGCTGGTGGATTGGTCACAGAATAAAGGGATAGCTCAGCACCTGCTCCAAATGGCTTTAGGTTGAGACTCAGGCATTATAATGGGCTTGGAAAGGAGCAGTGCGCTAACATATTTTGTCTATCCTTCATTATTTAAACTTTACAATTGTGATGGAAGTGGATGTTATTTACAGAAAAGAAAGTTGAATCTCAAAAATGTTGAATAAGAAGTCCGTGATTACACAATTAATAAAGTGTCTGAAACAAAATTGACATTTGGATCTGTATAGTCCTACAGAACTTCTTTCTATTATGACAAGTTTCCCTGAGATACAAATAAATATGGGGTATTCACAGATGAATTATTTTAGTTCAATATTTATAAAGATCATATAATACAAATGATATTCACCGAAAGATTAAAGATGACACATGGATAGAATAGCAATTCATCATTACCTTCAATTCTTCAATTCACTCAGAATATCTTTACTCATCATTTTTTTTAGAGTAGCTATGAGCTTAAAACATAAAAGGTAAATGTTAGAGGGAGTTCAGCATAAACTCCCAAGTTCCCCATCATTTTCAGTAACTACTTAGCCTCCACTAAGACCTGAGGGTTGTTAGTTTGTTATATGACAAACCCAAGTGAGCCAGGGATCTTCAGAAGCCTGTTCAGTACTGTAGCTAGATCACTTCAAATTATTGTTTGTCCTCTTACAGGTTGATGCAAATCAATGTTCTTCTTGAATAATGAGGCCAGATGCCTAAGTTTGAACAGGCCTCAGTTTAACCCTTTTCTTCCCCTCTAAATATTGGTTTTCCCAAGGAATTCTTCTAAAGCATATAAAAACAGGTGGGACTCTAGGAACTATTCCAAAAAAAATACTCCCACACTATGACCTCTCCTACTGACCGTATTAGGAGAGGGCTGGACCTGTGTACTCCCACTGTAGGGGACATACAATGAAAGGGAGGACACTCTTACATGTATACAAGGCAGTCATTAACAGTTTAAGATAGAGTAATTTATACAATTACTAATTTTCCCTTTAAAACAGAGTAATTAAACCACAGGGAACATAAGAGAAAGAAAAATATTAACTGAACAAAGACTCTGGAGAAAGGTGCAGAGTCTGAGAAGCTACAATGAGAAGCCCCTCACAATTTTAGGAATTCTCAGGAGTGGGTTTTATGCTGCTTACATCTTTTTTTCAATTTTACCCCAAACTCTATAGATTAATTCATGATTTATAGCATAGAAACTTTGTCATAAGAGATATGTCTTCAGCTAACTATTGATTACCTTTACTCCAGAGCTAAAACTTTACTTTAGAGGTAAAATTAAAATTGACATTTCCTATATGCCAATGTTAGACCCTTTAGGACATTAAGCCAAAATATAAGAGTTGGATAATCATTTTAGGCACAAACCATTATTTTAACAGGAAAACTCTGGTGACAGTATCTTAATACATTGATATCAGTTCACAGCTAGTCATTTTATTTGATGAGGCAAATAATTTGGGCTTGGAAGGATCATATAATAATATAAATTCTTCCTAGTCAAAGAACACTCAAAAATATATGTGCACTGACTTTGGAATTCAAGCACAACAAAAACTTGTCTTTGTCTAATGTGATCATCAATACTGAGAAGTCATTATTATTACACTATGAGCTTATTAAGGTACAGGAATATTAGTATTACATCCTAATGAAGAGCTGATTAGTTGGAATTAGGTTATGCAGTACATAAAGGAAACCCTCAACTAACAAAAACAGAGGAAAATATTTTTTCATGTAAAATCTGGGTAGAAAATTCTGGACTGGTACAGTGCTCTAAGTGTCAGGTTCCTTGTTGATTTATCATGCATGGTGTCAACCTCATGGTCCAAGGTGGCAGCTTTTACATTCTAGGTATTAGAACAGAGAAAAGAAATGCCAAGAAAGACGTTTGCTGGAATCTCACACACCACTTTTAGTACCATCACAATTGCCAGAATCACCTGGCCACACCAGGCTGCAAAGAAGTTTGGAAGGATAATCTTTATTTTTGGTGTTCATAAAAATGTGGAAATTCTTTTATTTTGGGGACTGATGAGTGAATTGATATCAAGGCACAACTAGTAGTATTTTCCATAAGTCCTATTACAAATTAGGCAACAACTGTACCACAAGCCATCAGAGCTTAATGTGTACACATGGTGGGAGGATATGTGTTTTACTTTTGTTTCCCATAACATCTTGTATTGATGTTTCCTCACAGAGGTGTTTCCAGTTAGAGACAAAACATTCATGTGAAGAAAGATACCTAGAGAAACAAGTAGAAAGTTAGAAGAGCCAATAAGTGATAAAAATGGAAAGTTCAGTGGTTCTTTAGAGGATAAAGGCTTGGTGGAAGGCTTTTGGGAGGAATTGAGGCTTGATGAAGACCCAAGAGAAAGCTGACATTCATAGACAGGCAGAGAAGAGGAGAGAAAGATGAGAGAATCATGAGGAAAAGCATTTTCCATTTTTAGTTCCCATCTTTTCAAATATGTATATATGATGTATATATGTATTTTAATTTTTTATTTTAATTTCCAAGTCCTTAAACTTTCAGTAGCTTGTGTAACATTTAAGATCATAAAATGTTATCAAATATTTATTTACTACAAATATTTATCCAGTGTTCAATCTGCACCTAATACCATGTTAAGAGCCATTACTTCATTCAGAATATTTCCTCTGAGATTCATGCAAATTATTCAAATGGAGATTTTAGGGAACTGTATAAAATTATAAAAAGTTTAGTTTATAAAATAAGGTACAATAAGGTAGGAAAGAGCTGATACATGTAGTTTAAACAAAATCAAAATTGATAACCTGAATTAACCATGTAATAGAAAATGGAGGGTTTTATGAAGTTGAAAACAAATGATAAAAGTCTGATTGATTTTAGATAATTATTTCCTCTTGGCTCTGTCTCTGGTGTATGAGAAATGATTTCCTTCTTCTCTTCTTCCCTCCATTTTGTTTTTCTTTTACTCTTTCTCCACATAAGCATCAGCATTAGACTAAAATTTGAGACAGGCCAGGATTATATATCTATCTTTTTTCTGCTCTATTTCCATTACCCAATACATTAAAAATGTAAAAATTTTAATTGAAACTTTATTTACAAATATATGTATGTATATATGAATTTTATTTATATAACACACATATATGTAAACCCAAACATACATAATTTAAAATGAGCTCATTAACAGTTTTTTTGTCAAACCCATAGCTATTTTTTTCCTTTTAAACAACAACTCTAAGCATCTCAGAAATACATGCATGCATGCAGATAAGCAGATAAGAGTACCTAGGTATATTTTACCTGGAAAAATTATTTTAAACTTATGAATCATGAGCCAACATGTGAACGTGTGAGAGACTATGTAGCCTTTTTCAAAATGCCATTTTTGAGCTTGTTAATTTACTCTATATTTGTAGTATTCTTAATTTATGCTGTGATTACTTTTTATCTTTATTGTTCTTTCCCTTTTACTTGTATAGGTTTATTTTGTCTTTTTTTTCCTTAACTTTGCAAATGCATAATGAGATCAATGATCTTCCAGGCTCCACTCTTCTACTGGATAAATTTGTGGCTATAAATGTCACTCCAAGATGACTTTGGCTGCATTCTAAAAGTTTCAGTATGTTGTATTTTAGTTATTATTTTGCTCTAATCTATCATTGTGATTTCTTCTTGGATTCATGAGTCATTTAGAAATATGTTGTTTAATTTCCAAACATGGAATTTTACATTATTTCTGGGTTATCTCTTTGCTATTTCTAGTTAATCCACTTTGTCATAGATTATTCTCTGAACTTTGAAATCCTTTAATATATGTTAAATTAGGCTATATAGTTCATGCTCCACACATATTTTTACTACAATCTCTATTGCTCTGTGCTTTAATTGGCCGGACTTCCAGTTTACAAAGCTTCTCTTCAGTTGTATCCAATCATCATTAAATCTATTTATAGACACTTTACTTTCTGTCACTGAGTTTTTTCTTGTAGAATTTCTATTTTTATTTTTTTAATGGAAAGTATGGATCAGGTAAAATCCTACAACTTTAACAAAATATGTATTGAGCACAATTACCTTACAGTTTATGACTAATAACTCAACAATCTGGATCAACTTTTGCTAGTTTTTTTTTCTTTTATCCATATCCTTGACTGCCTAGTAACTTTTGATATAATGTCAAACACCGTGTATAAAAATTACAGAAGTTTTGATTGATGTTACTTTCCTCCACATTCATTTCCAAAGAATGTACTTTTACTCTTATAGGCAGCTCACCTTAATTTGATCAGATATTGAATTATTTTAGAGCTGAGCCTCTATCATTGTAAGACTTACCCTTTTTTTTTTTTTTGTTTACTTTTATTCTTAAGATTAGGGCCTTCAACAATTCCAAGTGAAAGCCTGGAATTATGTACCAGAACCCCTCCTTCTTTATAGATCCTGTTCTGTAAAATTTTTCTTTCTTTAATTTTGGCTGCAGCAAACTCTTTTTGGTTCTTAGTCCCTTCATGTGTTTTCTGCTTGACCTCTCAACTTCTTGCTACATGCTGCTTAGGAATCATCACATTCCTTAAAAGGAGCAGCAGTGTAAGAGCTTATTTCTCTGTTATACTTTTCTCTGTGACTCTGGCCTTCAAGTCTTGGCTGCCTTAGAAGCTCTAAACTACATTTTTATCTTACCAGCCTCATAATATTGTTAGACCCTACTGAGCTTTTCTGCCTTTTAGCTATTACTTTCTACTTGGTTTCTCAAATTCCTGCTCCACGTGTGACTTCTGAATCACCAAATGTCTGGAGGAAAGAAATAGTGCAGAATATCAGGTTTTCATCAATGTATTTTCCTTCTTTTGGGTATCCTGGTACTTCATGTTTTGGCTTCCATGGTTGCTAACAAATGCATTCAAACAGATGTGCTTTGTTCTCAACAGGCAGGTTGGTATGATACAAAACACTCCATTATAGCCAGGAGTGGAAATCTATCTAATTCCTCCATGTAACTAAAAGCCTACTGGAACTCATCCTAAATCTCAACATTAAGTTTTGCTTAGCCAACAGAGATGTGTAAAGAGAGCTTGGAATTATCAATAAAGTAGAAGATGTATGGGTATGTAAGGGCCTGGCTGGAGGTTGCAAATAATCCAATTCCTACCACTGTAGAAGGTGGTTATAACATTTGTGTTCCCTGGACAAGATTCTTGAATATCCTGAGCTGGCCTGCCCTTACTCTCTGGCCTTCTCTTTCCCACCAAGTGCCAAGTCTCCTGATTCTTTGTGTGGCCAGGTAGAACCCCATGTTTCTGGCAGACTCTCCTTAGGAAATGTAAGGAGACAGACAAGTATATGATCTAAGCACTGTAGAAAGGAATTGAAGATAAATATAGAAAATAATTTTTGCAAAAGCTTGCTGGGTGGGCATATCAGTTGTTGGGAAGAATCACAACAAAAGAAAAATCTATTGCAAGAAAAATTTCTAGCAGTAGTTGATATCTGATAAATAGTTTGAAATTGCTTAAGCAAAGTGCTTGTTTCTCTTCCTGATTGACTTAAAATATACTAGGCAAGAGGGAACACTTGTATTTATACAAGTGATACAATAATTCTGATTTTTTTTCCAAATTAACAGATTTTCCTTTATTTACTCTTTAAGCCAGTTAACCAAAAGCTGGGCCTTGAGTAGAAGCTGTTTTCTAATATAAATGAAAATTGTCCTTCCAAGATATAACGGCATTTTTAGAAACATCTCTCACTCTACCACCTCAGTTTTTCTGTTGGTGTCTTTTCTTCTTGACTTCTCTAAATAGACACATTGACTTCCACATAAAAGTTCATTCCCACTCCAGGCATCAAAGCAATCTGATTTAAGAAAGAACTTATTAGTCTCTTCATTCTCCCCTTGAACCAATAAGGTGATGCTTCAGACCTGGTCATTGTACAAGTAATATTGGAGCAGCCTAACATGTCCTGGTGTTGAATATTTGGTTTCCTGCCAGCATAGTCTGTTCCTGTACTGATCACTGGACATGATACACTTCCCCACAGGGCCTCCATTCTAGCCACCAGAGTCCTTCCACTTGAATTACAGAGACAGAGATAACTTCTTAAACATCACCACTCTACAGTGTGTTCAGAAGACTCCACATCTTCTTTAATCTCTACTGTGACCACTATTTCTAATGACCTGAATTGCTTTGTACCCCTTTGCCAGATCTGGGTCCCTGCCTTACTCTGAAAATCTCTTCCTTTTCTCAGGCCATGAACAGGTTTCTCAAATGCTACCTGCAGAGTTTTTACTTCCTAGCATCACTAGCAGCATGCTCTGCTTTCCTGTCAGCACACCCACAGTTTTATCTTTGACCCTTTTACTGCAACTGTGACTAAACATTGGTATCACTGTTGGAAGCTTTCCCTGCTTATATGGCCGATCTAATACTTTCAGGGGTCTCTCCTCGCAAAGTTTGTCATTCCTTCTGAACAGATGTAGCACTAAGCTCTGACTCTTTTCACGTCTACCCTGCATGGCTAATAAATACATGAATCCTTTGAGATACAATTGCCTTTTATCATTCTTGTGTTCCACAGTAGAGAAAAGTCTCCATCATTACTTTCAAAGGGAGGCACCCTGATTTTAAAAATAGCATAATATAAACAAGCTGATTTTTTATCTTATGCACTAAGGTTAAACAAAATCAAATCTTATTAATTTGCTTATTTCATTTTTCCTTTGTTCTTTCAAACTCGGGTCTATTGGTTAGAGATAATTGTATTATGTATCACAACATCATAACCATATACAGGTTGCTCCAGCAATTAAAGCATTAGAAGCGGATAGTAATAATTTCCAAAGGATAATTTATCATTGTAAGGAGAATTTTGAGTGACTTGAAGAAATGATAGTTCATACAGAAAACAGAGAAAGATAACCTGGATAGGTAAGACAACATGGAAACCACTCCCATTTGCGTACTTGCTGTCCTATGTATCATTTTACACGTTATCTCCTTGTTTAGAGGGAAGAAATTGACTGTTGAGAAGTTGAAAAAAGTATATATATACACGTATGTATATATATATATATATATATATATATATATATATATATATACACACACATACGCATGTATAATTTAATCGTAAAAAACTGGGGAGCCTTGTGGACATTTTTTTCTTATAATATTAAATAGCAAATGATACAGATTGATTATGGATAATATAATCAATTATGAGTACCCATACTATTGTCTATAAGGGAAGTCATTCACTTATAGTACCATGAGAGATGTTCAGAAGCCAATGACCTTGGTAACTTAGCTGAGGGTATGGATAAGCAAAGATACAAATTACTGTATTGGTCGTCACTTCTGACTGAACTCAGAATCATCTTCAATCAACTTCTCTGCAGACCTGAAACTAAATATTGTGAGCTCCTGTCTAGATGCAGGATGTCTTCCTGGCTGGGATAGTATTTCACCCTTCTTTATACTTTTCATAGTGCCTGTCATCACGCTTATACCAATGTCTTGCAATATGGGTGGATGGATGAATGAATGAGGGATGGATGGATCTTATATCCTTCACTGTGAATATATGACATTGATTTTGTTTTATAAAAAAAAATGACCAATGATTTTTAGAAATACTCCATATGTAAGTTCATATATACCACTACCTTAACCTTTTCTTTTATTATTCTCACTAATCTATCTTCTTATTATCAATTATTACAAGATAAAATTTTAAGTAATTGCTGAGAGAATATCAGTCTAACTGTAAAGCATTCAACCCTATTTTCTTTCCTTTGGGCCACAATTCAGGGGAGAAATGGACAATCACAAAAATATGTGCCAAATTATTTTCTCCAAGAGAACATGTCTAGGTATCCTTGTTTTGAAGGTTTATTGGGGTGCCCATTTGCTAAATCTCCTAGTTTTCAGGTCTCTTTTTCCTAATCTAAGTTGGTCTACAGAGGGTATAAGTAAGGCCTGGCATCTGGGAAAGGCTCTATGCAGCCCAATGTATTGACTTCTAAATCTGGTTTTGTCACCTGTGTGAAAATTTGAGAAAGTCTTTTTATCTTTCTGGTTCTCAGTTTTCTCTCATCTCCAAAATGAATTACTTGCTCCAAATGATTTCTAACCTGCCAGCTCTATAATCTGAAGTTCCAGTGTTACTGCGATTCGTTTAGTTTAGAAGGCTGAAATCAACAAGCTCATTTAATACATTCTAAAGAGGTAATGTAGGGAGCATTCAGGTGTCTGTGCTGTTTTCTGGCTAGGTTGCACTGCAATGGAATTGTTGTATGGAGCTGTAGAAAAGAGGGTGGGCTCTAGATTTAGACTCTGGAGCTTTAAAACCCAGTTCTATTAACTACTGACTGTGTAGCAATTGAATATTTTGTCCTAGCTTCCTCAGCTGGTTCAGATTTTCATGGCCCTAGTGCTGGATCATTTGCTACTGGGGTTAAAATAAATGACATTTTTGAAGATCAATCGAGTATGAAGATCTATAATACAATGTTTGATAGGTACACTGACATGAATAGCTTAACTATCAAGAGACAAAGAGTGATCCTGTGGATTTCAGTCCCAGAACCTGGAAAAAACCCATTGGCAAAGGAACAGGGTTCAAATTAATGTTTACCCATGGCCATTCTCCCACTATCCTAAAATTTCTCCTCCCCATATGAGTATTAGGTTATTCTAATGCTTATATGACATTGGTCAAGCCAACAACCAACTTCACTTAGCAATAATGGGCTGACAATTCCCCATGCTTATAAAATATTCCATGGTAAAATGGAGTTACCCAGATTTGACTACCCAGCTTTCTCTCTGTGTCCTGTTTCTTTTCTGGACATTACAAGTTGCCATAAAATGTTCTATTTTAGCTACAGCTTACTCGGATCTCTTTATTTTCAACTCAATTATATGGCATCATATGGATGGACAACACCTGAAAGATCATCTCACCAAATTTCTTTTCTATGAAGCAATCTTTTCTGCATCTTCATATTTTTTCAGTAGCAGGAACTATTGTGTACTATCTATTCTTTTTTTAAAACTGTTTCACGTGTAATCTTATCTGCCAAAATTGATTGTAACCTGTAAGAGGATAGGGAAGAGCTGTATACAGAGGACTCTCCTGCTGTTAATAGCTAGAGCTGGTATTGGGAAAGGTTAAGAATAACCCATAATCCTTCTGTTCTTTAGTTTCAAACTAAGAAATGGAGGGGGTGGAATGATTCTGGTTCTAACATTACAAAGGGCTTTTTCAAAGTTCTCAAGTAAAGAACATATCTTAATAGTTTTTCTATAGTAGCAAGTATAGGTCAAATACAGTAGATTCTCAATGAAAATTTATTGATAAACACACTCAATGTATCTCCTGTACTCTTACAGCATCTAGCATAATCTTGGCCACATAGGTACTTTTCATATGTTATTTCATTTAACTACACTTAATTCTCATTCAAGCCCTAAAAAGCTGATGTTATCTGTTTTTTTGTTAGTTAGTTAGTTTGTTTGTTTGTTTGTTTTTTCAGATGAAGACACTGAAGGTCAGGGAAGTAGCTTGCCTAGTTTTCCCCAGAATGAGTCAAACCCGGGCCTGTCTAACTTCAAAGATCAAGTTCTCCTCACATTTCAAAATGACCTGGATGTTGGAAACATGTAAGTTTGCTGAGAATTTTAGCTCCCCATTTTAAACAAACCTGGAGTGCCAGTCCAGCCCATGCCCCACCATAGGCATATTCTCCATAATCCTCCTGAAGAAATGTTTAATTCTATAGGGTTATGTATGTACCAGCCCCTTGGCCTAGTCATAGCTACTCAGAGTGCACTTTTGATATACTGGGAGGCAATCAGATATTTTTCTATGAGAAAATGGAACACAAAAGGATTGTAGTTGAGGTTGTTACAGAAGGTAGGGGAAACTAAAATCAGATTATGTCAAAATTGTGAAGGAGCAAAACCAAGTATCTTACAGAGAAATATTTGCCTCTGTAAGAATAGAACAGATAGATGGAGAGAAGCACAGGGAAGAGTCACTATGACACTGAAGAGGAAGAGAGAGAGAGGAGCTGTCTGGCAACTGCCTGGTTTCCACAAGGCTATACTTCCTATATCTGCCTTCCATGAGACTCCCCTGTATCTGTTCAATACATCCCCATCAATTTAGACAAGCCTTCCCTGTAACACCTTTCTCTGCATTCTTCTGCCTGTTATCTTCATTGAGGGAAATGAAGAGCCTGGCTCTCCCAGTTGTATTCCTTCAGAATCTTCTGGCTCCTGCGCCATACACAGTAATATAAACATAAACTTCTTATAACTGAGCTCCTAAGGTTTTTTAGGAATTGGAAGCAGTACAAATCTTTCTGTGAAAATGGGGCATTCTAAAGTCACAGTGACAAAAAAAAAATCCATCAGGGAACCAAGACAATGAAAACCCTGAAGAATGCTCCTGCCTCTACCTTGTTGCCTTTCAAATAGTTGAAAGCCGCTGTCTTGGAACATCCACATCTGGAACCCTGTGCCAAGAAAGCTTCCTTTAGTGAATTTCTTACAGCCAGGAAGGCAAGGGTTCCAAAACTACAATCCAGTCATTGTCAGACCTGGAATTCCCTTCCTTGGGACAATAACATTTTGCTCCTGCTTAGCTCCTTGTTGCTTAGCAACCACAGTGGCATCAGGGAGAGCCACTGGAAAGAAGAGCCCTTCCAGAGTGGGGCTAGGGTGGGAATAAATAGGAGTGGAAACTACATACTCACTTCTTAGATGAAGACGCAATGTGGACCTAAGAGATGAGATAAAGGTGGTAGAATTAGGTTGCATCTGGAGGGAGTCATTTAAATATCCACCTCATACTTAATAATCAAGACCAGTATTTGAAAAGAATTGTTTAACTTTACAATGTAGCTTTATTTCTGATATTTTCTGCAAGTTTCATGGTGATTGATACCTGAGGGCATGATCTCATTTCATAGAGGAAGAAACTTAGGTCAAGGGGACTGACAGTGCTCACCTTCTTCGAATCAGTTAATGGCAGAGCAGGACTAGAATCCAAATCTACCATTTGATTTCTCTATTGTAGCTTTTATTGACTCATTCTAGGACCAATGTTTATCCAATATGCATAGGTAAGCCTGATGGTGTTAAAATACTAAAATTTAAAAATAACCACAATACAAACTCACCCCCATGCCCTGCTATCATTCTTGTTCCTCCTGAACCTCCAGGATCCAAAAACTAAAGAGCTATCACCCAGCTGAGCAGGGCCTGGTTTCAGTGTCCATTCCAAATGATTGGCCCCCATGTCATATTGTTAAAAGTATTTTTGACATTCCACCAGCCCTTGTTGGACATACACTGGGCTCCAGGTACAGTTTTATCCAGTGAAGATACAGAGGTATAATGAATGCAAAGCCTTTGACCTCGAGTAGTTCACATATTGTGACTGGAGGGAAGTGAAAAATAAGGACACAAAATATTTTCTGAAATACTTCTCACAACAGGGAGCTCATTACTATTTAAAATCTGTTCTTGTCGTAGGTCCAATCATAGCATTTCTGTTATATTAAGCTTATAGCTGTCTCTCCAAAACCCAGCTGACTGGGGTTGGTTATGCCCTCCAGAGTAGAGTCAAGCTAACTAATCCTTATTTTTCCTGAGGTCTTCCTACCTACATCTAAAGACAGCTTTCACATCCTACTCTGATCATTCACAATATGATCTCACAGTCCTACTGGGAAACTTATGTCCTAGAATCAAAAAAGGAGAGAGTTTTATAGTTGAATTGGTCTTTGGAAGACTTTAGAATATCGCACATTTTTCAGGAGTGGAATCTGAGGGTTAGAGAGATGAGGAGACATGTCCAATAAGCTTACAACTAAATCTCCTTAGCAATCTGGACTGTGATCTTTTCATTACTTCATAGAATATACTCCCAGTTTCTCCGTTTTCATAATTTCTCCCAGATTCCAAATATGGCCCAATTATTCTACAGTTCAACAGAACTATCAGCTCTTTTGGTTAACTACACCTTCTGCTAATATTATCGAACAAGATTGTAGGAGCTTTGTAAGTATCCTGATCATATTGCAGGGGCATGCTCTTTCTATTGGATCAGTGATTCTCAATGTCATTTGCATATTAGAAGCACCCAGGGCATTTATTATTTTAAGACCAATTAAATCAAGATCATCCCAAACATCAGTAATTCTCCCAGGTAATTCTCATTTGCAATATGCACTACTTTATTTCCCAAAAGGGGAGAATCAATACTGTATTTTAACCCAAGAAGGGTGGGAACAGGTGACTGCCTCTGAGCATTTGGTTATACTACTTGATCTCAGCGTCTTATAAAGGAAGGATGTATGGGTTTGACTCATTCTTTTTCCTACCTTTAGCTTCAGAGATGTGAAAATGACACGACCTACCCTTGCAGTTTGAACCGTACCTTGCTTGCTCAAGTCGTGCAGGGAACGATCACCTTGCAGATTCTTGCAATATCAGGTGTGGGGTCTCAGATAAAGTATGAAGGGGATTCCATGATGGCCATTTTATAGATTAGGTGCATGGATACCTAGAGTAAGCACAGACAAACAGTCCAGCTGGCAGCAAGTCAGCTATTTGGTGATATCAGAGGAACAGTTATTCTCACCAACATTTATTGATATTGTCCTTGCAGGCACAGTCCAATCCTCAACAGTTTTATCTTTGGTTAGAAAAACAGATTATAGAAAAAAGATATATGTGTACAAAGGGGAAAGAAAATGTATAAGTCAAATATAAAATAGATGTGCAGCAAGTCTAAAGAGAATGTGGTCTCTGACCTCACCCTCCTCTTTCCATTTCTGCATATGTGCTCTACACACTTTGTAAACATCTTCTTTCTGATATTTCCATATATTAGAGATTGCATGCCAATCTCTCCCACTTGGTTGTGAATTCTGAGTTTATATCTCTATTTGCTAATCACAGTGTCCATGCTATATAATTATTTGTTGTGCGGTTGCAACATGCTGACACTGGAGATTTTGTAGGATCAAGAGATGTATGTTGTATACTTGCCCATCAGCTGCTCAGATTATCTCTTTATTTTCTCAAGGGTCATGGGGCCCTGGAAATAGGTATCTTAAAATTGCATGGCATTAATTTTCAGGTCAACTTCTTAACTATCGTCAGACTTTCTATGTTTCAGGATATTTTCAGATAGCCAATCAGTGGCCTATTAGGGAAAGAAGATCAAAATTACTGTGATATTCAGCTACAATTTGAATGCAGATCCAGTTCTTTCAATAGACATACCATTTAGGGATGGGGCTTCAGTTTTCAGGAATCTTTTATTATTATTCTATATTTAAATGTAAAAAATATAAAAATATATGTTATATGTAGATATATATACACACATACATATGTATGTATACATATGTTTATTTTATATATAGATATATAAAACCAAGAACAAGAGGATATCTGTTTTCTTACCTCCCCACAACTCTCATGATTAAGACATGGGCTACATGTAAGGAAAGAACACTGGATGAGAAGTCAGGGGACATAGAGTTTCTTACCAGCTCTGCCTTGATTTAGTGACTCCAAGCAGTCCATTGCATCTCTATTCCTCTCTCCTCAGCTTTGAGATAATGGACTTTAAACAGGTGGTCTCCCAGCTAAACTTTTGCTGCACTATAATTCTGTAGACTTAGCTACCATCTATCATGGTAAAATTTCAATAAGGTATGTGCTTCTCTGAGCTACTCTTCCAAAAAAAAAGAAAGAAAGAAAGAAAGAAAGAGAGAGAGAGAGAGAGAGAGAGAGAGAGAGAGAGAGAGAGAGAGAGAGAGAAAGAAGGAAACAACACAGGAAGATCTTATAAATATGCCTAGGTTACAGAAGAGAAAGGACTTAGACGACTAGCTTTAGTTCTGGCTCAAATGACATCAGCTATACATATACTCATGGGCAAACCCTTCTGATTTCTGGGGCTCACTTTTTCACTTTGCAAAGTGTAGGAAATGGCCCATATGCTATTGGTATGTGAACCATTGGTATAGTATTTCCAGTCCTCTGTGAGCTCTGGGTGTGTAAGGAAATGGGCAAAGGTCATCTGATTACAGAGAATGATTGTTTTGACATTGTATTTTGTACCTTGATCTACTTCTATCATCAGCTCATATGCCCTGATGCATTTTTCCTATTTAAGCATCACCTTCTCACTAATAACAGTGTAAAGGGTAGCGGAAGACTTATTGGCTTTAAGGAGGTACTGTAGTGATGAGTAACAGAGGAAACATTTATGGCCAATTAGAGCATTTCTCTGAAAGAGAGAGGGAATGAGAGAGTGAGAATGAGGGAGAGAGGGAGGGAGGGAGGGAGGGAGACAGAGAGACAGAGACAGAGACAGAGACAGAGAGAAAGGGGGGATGGGGGAGAGAGAGGGAGAGAGGGAGGGAGAGAAGGCTGGGCAGCAGGTGGATGGGCGAGCCAGTGCCCTTGGGTTGGAGGAGAGTGAATTGTCTACTTAGAAACAGACTGAACCCCATCCAAGGACATGGACCTGCATGGAGTCCTCCAACCCAGTCTCCTTTGCCCCACATCACTGCAGTATTCCTATGAAGAGAGTGATGAAAGTGAAGAAGCTCCATGACAGAACTCAAACCAGCAGCCAACCCAGGCGGTCAATGGCTGAGTGGTTGGTGGGGGCCATTCTCCATCACTACCAAGTCATCTCACCATCCAGATGTCGAAAAACTCTCAATAGAACGTGACAGTTGGGAGTCCTCAGATTTGAGTTCCGAGAAAACTCCTCCAAGGTCTTTAGGCAACACCATTAGAAAACCTACCTGGATCCGATCTGTCCTATATCGTACTATATTGTAGACATGTCCCTGAGGAGTTCTATTCCTCCGGTGCCTAAGGTTGCCATTGAGTGGCCTGAAAAGGTCCTCTTTTGCAGCCCAAATACAGATACTCGAAGAGATTAAAATGCCGCCATATTTCGTATGAACTGAAGACATTCTACTTTATTCTTTCTGCCACCCTGTATAAAGAGGGACCTACATGTGAACATGTGTCACCTCTTCCATGTCTTTCTCCTCATCACGTAGCCAGTGTCTGCGAAAAGCCCATGAGCATCTGAATGCATGCATGTCGCTTGACAAAAAGAAAAAAAACCCTGAAACTAAAATGTAATTACCAGGTTAAAAAGGAAAAAAAAAAAAAGACACCCCGTTTCGAGAGCCTATCACATCTTGCGCCTGTGCGCGCAGCTCCCCGCCCCTGTCCCCGACACTGCTCCCGTTGTGTCAGACAGTGGCAGTGTTGAGCCCGGGAACCCGCGTTGGTCCCCGCGGCCGCCCAGTCTCCGCCGCCGGCTCCGGAGCGCAGGAGCCACCGGGCCGCGAGGGCGCTGGGGAGCGGGAGGGGTCCCCGAGTGACATCCACGGACTGTTTTCCTTCTCCCCCCAGTCAAGAGCCGTCTTCCCTCCCATTGATCGAAATTCACCGAAATCCAGCGAAAAAGAGGGAGAGGGGAGGCAGAGGTCGCTCGCTCGCTCTCTCGTTCCTGGCTGCACCTCCCCGTACCCCAAAGCCCGGGAAGCGGCCCCCCCGGTTGCCGGGGCGAGCAGCGTGTGGGGTGCCCGCTCGCCCCCTCCCCAGCCCCCGCCCTCCGAGGCCGATCGCGGGGTGGCGGTCCCCGCCGAGCCCGGCCGCGCGGCTGCAGCTCCGACCCTCCCCCCTCCATCCCCCACCCGCGCCCTCCCCCTTCCTTTCTGGAGGCCTCCGGGACTCGGGAGAGGGCGCGGGAGGCCGGCGCACGGGCCCGACCCCACTCCAGCGCTCGCCGGGGACGCGGCGGGGGCGCGGGGCGCGCGCGGCCATGGAGCGGCGGCGGCGGCGGCGGCGGCAGCAGTAGCGACCGCGGGCGGACGGGCGGGCGACCGCGGGCCACGAGCGAGCGAGCGAGCGCGGCGGGCGGGGCGGGCAGGGCCGCCGGGCGCCGCGGCCCGAGGCGCACGGCTCCGCGGACGCGCCCTCCCGCGAGCCCCGAGCCGGCACCTTTTGCAAAAGCTCCAAACCATCCTTTGAAGAAAAGGGGGGAAAAGCATTGATCGGAGAGACGCGGATATATATGTATATATTCGCATATATATATATGCACATATATATGTATATGATTTTCCCCGGCTCCTGCTAAAATTAGCCGGCTCGCCGCGCGCCGGTGTGCGAGTGTGTGTGTGTGCGTGCGTGCGGGCGTGAGTGTGTGTGTGTGAGTGTGTGAATGTGATTACTCCAGGACTCCTCGGGCTCCGGAGACGCCATTTTTCCCCCTTGATATCTCTCTCTCTCTCTCTCTCTCCCCTCTCTCTCCCTCCCTCTCTCCATAAATCGGTGGCGCGCGGCGGAGGCGGCCGCGCCGGGCGGGAAGCGCGGGGCCGACCGGGGCGCCCGCCGCTCGCCGCCGCCTCCGCGCGCGCCCGGGGGCCCCCCGCGCCCCCCAGAGCGAGAACGAGAGCGAGAGCGGCCCGCCGGCGGCTCGCCGTGTTGACAGATGCTCATCGCCATGGAGTGGCCGCAGCAGCACCTTTGGGGGCTCGGCCGAGCGACCGGAGCCGGCATCTGAGCGAGCGCCGGGGCCCGCGGAGCCACCGCCGCCGGGACATGGGTGAGCACGCGCGGCGACCTTGGCCCGGGAGCTGAGCGCCCGCACGCCCGGGGTCGGGGGCGGTGTGTGTGTGTGTGTGTGTGTGTGTGTGTGTGTGTGTGTGCGCGCGTGCCCGCCCTGCATGCAAAAGTTAACGTCGCCTCGCTGGGCTCTGACTTTGCACCGGGCGGGAACGGGGGAGACACGGTCGAGGGGCGGCGGGATGCTGGTCCCCGAAAGGCTGCCGAGGATGGGTGCGATCCCGGCCCGCCCGCGGTGGGCAGCGATGCTGGCTCGTTCCGAGTGGCCCGTTGGTGGCGGCGAGGGTGGAAGCGTCGGGCTGGGAGCTTATTATTGAGTTTCGCCTAATCTGATCCCCCCAAACCCCCCCCTCACCCCCCGCGCCTTTTGCACCCTCCCTCGGTCCTGCCGCCGGCTGCCAGGGCTGGCGGGTTTGGCGTTGGTGGAGTGGACTCGGAGGGGGAGGGGGTAAGGAAAGGGGTGGGAAGGCGGCAGGATTTTTTTCTCTCTCTTTGTAACTTGCAGGTTAAGTGGAGCTAGAGAGCTACATTGTAACCTAGTTGGGTTTTTTTGGGGGGGAAATGTATCAGAATCTAACGTGTCGTTAATAGAAAGAAGAACAGGGAAGAAGTGGTCCAGCCGGCGAAGGTTGGTGTGTGCTTGTGTCGTGGCTCTGTGTTAGTCTTTCTCTTAAAATCGTAATCAATGGATCCGAGTCTCTTTCTCTCGCTCTCCGGTTTTGGGACGCTGAAAAGACAGGAATTCCCTTAAAACCAGACCAATGCCTTTTTTGAAAGCACGCATTGTGTGTGTTTCTAGAGGATCCGTGGGCTTGGGAATTAAAGGCAGGCTTCCCCGTTCGGTGGTTTCCAGTGGGAAATCACTCCGGAAAGGGAGCCCTTCAGTATCGATTTATTGTTTTTGTCTTTCAAATCATTATCTCTTTGACTAAAATACTGTCTGAGAAGTTCCATAGAGACAAAGTCAGGTAAACTGGACTGGGCAGATCTTTAGCAAGATGGTGATAACGGTGATGCTGTTTTTGGTGTCTGTTTGTGATGGAAGCATTGTTAGGTAATAACAATTTTTGATCGGTAGAGCATGCTGGTTCTAAAAAAAATAAATAACTGCCGAAATGCTGTCTTTCAGTCCCCTTTCCTGACATACTACAAGCACCCCTGCTCTCCCGACCCACACTGCTTATAACAATTCTGAAATCTGATCCAACTGGAAATATTTTCTTTGGAGATCAGAAAGTTGTTCAGTTGGACGTAGGAGAGGAGGCTAGAGGTCCTGGGAGTGTGGGGAGGGGCTTCTTATTGCCTCCTGATACTTCATTTATTCTTTATATGATGTCGGCGTGGGTTCTGAGAGTGTATATCCATCTAAGAGTGTTGAGGGAAGGATTTCCGATTCGTTTCCGCTTCAAATAAACTGTCCTGATAATCTCATGGTTGACGTCTAATGCTAAAAGGCCAATTTGTGTGTCTGTGTCCCTGCAGAAGCTCTCTAAAAGGGCAGTCAATTCTGGAATGCCGCAGCAGCTACTTTTCTTTCTAAACCACCCCCCCACCACCACCACAATCTACACCTTTTTTCCTAAGGTTTGGTTGGGGTCCATGGTCTTTAAGGAAATACTAACATTACTTGTTTTTCTCTTACATCATTTTTCATTCTCTTTCTTTTCATTCCTTTACTATTCATTCTGGGTTTCTTTTCCTGCCTTTCCTGTAGATTGGTACAAAAATAAACTTCGTAAAGTAGCTGTCACCAAAACTATTTGGCAGTTTGGCCCCTTATTTTATCCTCCTTTAGTTCACACAGGTAAATTGAATGTGCCTCATCTGAACTCATCTTCATCTGCAAAACGTGTGTGTGTGCGTGTTGAGAGGTGGGGGCAGGTGTGCGGTTGAGAAAAGGGACATGGAGAGGAAGGATGATATTCTATGCAGGTCACATGTGCACCACTGGGGCCAGAGCTGGACTGTCTGGAAGAGTTTCCTTTGCACACCGGAGTTAGATGTTGTCTGGCTGGGATGGGAGGCTGGGCCACCTGAGGGGGGTGGTGTCGTGTGAGGGAGGAGAAAGTTTGTAGCACTTTAAAATGCAGCCAGTTTACAGTCCCAGGTCTCTCAGCCTTCTCTCCCTTTCTGGGGCTTCCACCACCCCAACTCCTGTAGAGGGGCAGAGTCTCTTTTTCTCTGACCTGGGAGTCCCAGGTTTCAGAGCGAAGCTGAAGATGCTGTGTTTTCCTCTGTACTTAATCAAGTTGCCTGCTACCAGAGAAGGCCATCAGGACACATCAGAAGAGTGTGGTTGAATACAGAGTATTTGCAAACTGAGGAATGTAGGCTGAGAAGATATGGAGACCAGGTTCTCCCAAAGTGCTGTTTTGCACACCATCCTCCCCTCCCCCATTAAGAAAAAAAAAAGTCTTAGTCTTGGGAAGCCGAATTGGTGTTGGAGCTGGGCTGTCTGAGCTGCCTGCCACTCTAGTAACCTGAGCTGGGCTGGGGGGAGGAGGTGGTGAGCGATTGCAATCCCCAGCCAGAGGAGGGAAACTGACTTGTCTCTCTTAGCAGGGAAAATACATGTGTCACTGGAATAAACAAACTTGGGGTGGGGGAGGGGCTGACTTGTAGCGAACATAAGGAAAAGTGGCTGAGAGGCAGTGATGTGGGTTAGGAAGGGGGCCACTTCTAGTTTTAGAGAAAAAAAAATCAACCGCCTTATATGTTCATGAATGGGCTAGACAAGTGAAGGGGTGTAATCTGATCTTTTGTATGTTAACATCAGAATGTTACGTAGGAAGGGGCTGTTGGCAGACCTAGTTCTGGACTTCACACCGAGAAGTCTGTGGGTATCCCAGGGTGAACCAAGTAGCCCTTGGTGCCATGGGGGCTTCTGGTCATGTGTTTGTGTCATTCACGGCAAGCTACTTTGTAAATCACGTGACCTAAATAAGGTTGGTGAAAAAGAGAAAACGGTATGGAATATTTTTAGAATTTAGTTGAAAATGGGCAGTGGGGAGAGGTAGATGGCAAGTTTGCTGGAGAAGAAATAAATAGGTAGGCACTTTCCACCTGGATTCCTGATCCTGTTTCTGCCATTCTCTTGACTTTCAATTCCATTAGGAGCTGAATCAATACTTCTCTGGCACAAAACGCACATCTAGGAGAGGAGAGTTCTTTCAACTGGTCATTATTTTTAGTTGTACTTCAGTGTCTGCTCTGCAGCTTCTTTATCCCATGCAAAAGGAGGAAGATGAAAAGTGGCTATGGCTAGATGGATGGGATATCCCTTCTGGATTCCTGTAGAGACACTGAAACTTGGCGGGGCCTCAGCCTCCCAGAATGCCAGTTTTTCCCTTGGAGACTTGAAGTTTTAATTGAAACCAGAAAGCTATTGAAGGCAGACCCAGCCAATGAAACCTTGTTTTCTCTGCTGCTCAGGAATGGGAAATAAATAATTTTTTACTGATGGCATTTCAAGTTGCTTCGGTTCTGTTCATGCCAGAGGAATGGGGTAAATGATTATTGACACATTAGCATTGTCAGGAGTTGCAGTGCCTTAAAATATAAGCTGATGTTATTGAGTTTCTTTAAGGAACCACTGTGTAGGAGAGGTCCAGTGGTGTGGGGGCAGGAGTCAGGAGGCTGCTTTTGTTCTGGAGAGGTGACTGTACTACCTAGAAAAAGGAAGCCTCAGAGTCATTGCTAGACATCACTATGACTGGTCATTGGGTTCTTGTGAAGGAGGGAACAGAACAGTTCCATTCCTTTCCAATGACATATGAAACTAGGTGAGCTTCTCAAAATGTTTTGGGCCAGGATTAAGTAAGGAACACTATCGTTATACTTATTGCCATATAGGGTTGTGCTTCATTTAGAGCTATTTCTCAAGGCAGCCTGGTGTTTCACAAACTCGTCGTGACATTGCAGACACTTTGAGTAGTCAGATGCTTGATAAGTGCAGAAAAGCAAACACCAGGATGTCCACAGAGTTTACTTCATGAACACAGGGGAAGGATGCCATCCTACATGATTGTTCGGTTCTGAGTTTTCATGTCCATTTTCACTTAGCCTTCAATTAGAATCTGATGCCCCTTAGACACACCAAGTTCGGGCACTATAGAGTTTTGGGGGAACTGGTAACCTTAGATGACTTAGTCCAAGTTAGTGGCCCTTAAAGTTCTCATTTGGAAGTTTCAAGTTCAGAGTGAAGCAGCTTTCCACTCAGAGGTGGTTTCTCCCCTCCCCCTTAGAGGTTGCCCTCTAAGGTCGAGGAAATATTATTTTTTTTAAAGGCCTTTGGCTTAGAAACTCACAGTTGACTTCCTGTCCAGTTCAGAGCAAATGATGGCAGAGTCAAATGGAGAAGACGAGCAGGCCTGAAGTCCACAGGATCACTTAGAAGAAGGCAACCATGCTTCCCCAGGGGCTGATGGCGGATTATGATCAGCAGATCCATGTGAAATAATTGTAGGCAAAGCCAGCTGAATTGACCCCCAGGCATGCAGAGACTTCTGCCTTTCCACCAGCTGGGGAGGGATAAGGGGACGCATGGTGAGCAGATAAGTTTAAGAACTTTGCCAGGTTGGAAAAATGTTTTCCTGACCCAATGTATTTTTCTTCCACCAAAAAACCTCTCATATGCATGGAATTTTGCCCTTTTCAAAAATATCGTCATATCACATTTTCCCTCTGATTCTCTTAAAGAGGGAGGCCAGATAAGCATTTTATCCCCATTCAGAAGATGAGGTAATTGATATAAGTGATGCAGAAATGACACAAGTTTGTAGCCAACTTGAGACCAAACTACTATGCTAAAGTGTGAAGAATATCACACCTGAAGTGACAGATCTGTTTTGGATCCTGTCCCCACTACTTCCTAGCTAAATGACCCCTGTCAAGTTATTTAACCTCTTTGAGCCTCAGTAACCTAATCAGTAAAATAAAGCTAAAGATGCTTACTCTGCTGACTTCACAGGGACTGTGAGGATTAATGATACCAGCTAATTTCTGTAATTGAACTTTGAGAGGATATCCATGCTGCCTCCTGGAAACTAGTCCTGAGATCACTGTCTCCATAGCTCGGAGATTCATAAACCCTTGATATAACCAGAAATGCCTACAGGGGTCCCTTTCAAGGAAAGTTGTTTTCTGCTCTTGGCTCATGAAAAAAAATTAATCAGTTGCATTTTTGGATGCATAGCTGAGACAAACTCAGACAGTATCCAATTTGGACTCAAGGATGTGTTGGTGCTCAGGAAATGCTCTTCGTTACCTCCTTACCTGGATGAGAAGGAGAAAAGGAAAAAGACATAGAGACACACAGAGAGGGGAGGCAAGGCTGAGAGGGTGTGAGGGGTAGGGTCTCAGGGAGATGCAGTGGCTGAGCAGTGACATTCAGGACAGAATTTTTAGCCTCTCCAAAGGAAAGAACTGATATCGGAATTACCTGTATCCTAGCAAGCCCAGTAAGTTCTGGAGAATCAGGAAAGTTTGCACAGTCCATTGGTTCCCCGATTCTATTGGTTTGTTTTTCTTTCTCTTTCCCGTGATTACTGGCTCACCCTGTCTCAGACACGTGGCAGTGTTCTAGAGTGAACCCATTTACACAACACACACACACACGCGCACACACGCACACACACACCTCTGCTGCCATCAGACTGGTTTCCTCCCTGACCCTGGGCACTCTGTCCACCTGTCCACCTCCACACCTCAGGTTACTCCATGAAAGGTGTCCTGATTGGCCCCATTTAGCCAGAATGTCTCCCTCTTAAGACATCAGATCAGCTCTCTCTCAGCTGTCACACCAGTCTCCAGAGCACTTCAGGTTGAAAGCACTTGCCTAGCAACCTGCTCATGCTGCTTCTCCATTTGTTGTCACTACCTCGCCGGACTGTGAGTCCTTGAAGGAGGTGCCCAGAAGGGCCGAGTTTGCCCCACAAAGCCCTGCCCCTGCTAATGATCGATTCCTGTTGCATGAAGGAATCACGTTTTATGTAGGCCTAGAATATTAAAAGCAACTGATGTTTAAGGTGTGCTGAAGCTCTGCACTGCGAAGCAACACAATGAGGACCTCTTAGACAAAGTGAATAATAACCACTTATGCTAATGGCTTTTTATATTTTTGGCTCTCTTTCAGGGCCAATTGCCCACTCTCAGTTTCTCCCTCAAAGCCTAAGAGTTAATGATATTTTACCACATGTACGTCCTGTCAGTCACTGATTCACTTATTCATTGAATCATCAAATATTTATTAAGTGCCTTCTAAAGTCCCATCATCACTCTAGCACACAAAGCTCTTGACTTTCTCTGAAAATTCCAGTTGCAGTTTTTGTCTGCCACACTCATTTTGGCACCTAACCGTGCAGTCTTCTTTGTTACTTAAGTCCAAGTGCTTCCTCGCTCCTCACTGACAGTGAGCCTGGCCGCAATGGGAAAGAAATCTGAGCAGAGAAATGTACTCAGAAAGTTCTATGGAAATGCTCCTGGGAGGCAGGCTGCAGGCTCAACTGGCCACCCGTTAGCACATTATGTAGGACAAGCTATCTTTTCCCTTCTTAGCCTGAGCCATAGTAAAGTGAAAGTTTGGACTGATAGGAAATTTTGTGACTGTACAGCTAGAAGTTTCCCAGGAGTTTTAAAGCTTTCTTAAAGCTCAGAGCCCCTCAACCCCATTTATTGGCACCTTAACAAGTGTCCAGACCGATCCCACTGAGGATTAGTGCACTTTTCTAGGTGTTTGCTATGGTTGAAAGAGTTACAGAAGGGGAAAGAGGATAAGGAGAAACCCCTCAGTTAGAAAAAGAGAGCCAGACTTGGGAGGGTAGGGAAGGGAGGGGAGAGGATCGTGAGCTAAGTGTGCAGAGATACCATAGTGAATAATGTGGAAGTAAAGGATTGATTCTCTACATCTTTTTTTGAAAACTGGTCTCCTTTGGTGAAACGGCTGGATTGAGACAAGGAAGGTGAAGTAGACAGAGACAGCTTCTGGAAAATCTAGAATATATTCTCTATCCAGCTTTGCTAATGATTCCTGTGCCCATTAGGCATCTGGAATTTATGCTATGGTTCCTTCAGAAACCTCATTAATGCAGGTGGCTGGGTGGTATTTTTGTGTATGTAGATTTCATCAGGCATGAAGACTGGGGTCATGCCTGTGCTACTGAGGAGTCCTCTCAGTCTCAAGGCAGAGTCTGCCACGCCATGGCCTGTGTTCAGTAACTACTAGTGAGTTTGTATGCATGTATTTTGAGATCAAAGGGAATGACTCACACTTTGTTCAAAGCTGGAGAGAGGCCTCTGAGCTTTGAGTTGGGTGGGATCAGGAAAGTTAGGCTTTGACTTACTTTCAAGGCCCTGTGAAAGTTCAGCAGACATTCTAACTTATCTAGGAGCCTACTGGTTGGCTATCGAGAAAGATGGAAGCTCTGCAAGCTACTGAAATGCTGGAATTACTTTTACCCTAGGACCTAGGGTGGGGGGGGGAAGCAAGCAACACTATTAACTGAGGAAAAAGCAATTTCTTCATTATTTCTTCCCTCCACCAAAGATTTGCAGTTCTGTCAGTAGAAAGAAGCTGCTTGGGGTTTGAACTTGGAGCTGGAAAGATATGGAGACCGGAGATGCTGAATTTGATGGATGTAACATAGCAGCCTCAGCATGCTTATCAGAAGCAGTTGGGACACTGTTGTTGTGCTTGTAGAAAAATAATGAAACCTGGATAGCAAGCACCTTGCAGTTGTCAGTGGCTGTCTGTGACCTATTGTTATTTGAGCAATAAGAGCTTTGATTTTTTTTAAGTATTGATTAATAATGGTGGCTAAAAAGGATGATTTGATGTGAAAACCCTATGGGCCTTCTTTATGCTCATTATTTTATACTCTAGAGCTCGATTATAGTCAGTTTTTTGATCTACAAGTATTTATTAAAGTCTCAGCATTGCAGCTTGTGTGAGCCATTGTTCCTGGCACTGTTGGGCGGGAAAGGTCTTGTATGAAATGTGGCTTTTGTCTTTGGAGAGTATACAGTGTATCTGGAGAAATGTGCTTAACTCACATAGGAAGTGTTAGTCGGCAGCCAAAGTGGGAGCATGATCTAAGTGGAATTATTCTGTTTGTATGGTTAGGGCTAAGGTGTAGTCAGAAAAGCTTTAAAGAGGATGTAATTTGGGCTTTGATGGTGGGATTGGAACAAGGGGACATACTTGGTGGGTAGCATATCTCTGGCACAGGCGCAGAGGTGGGACAAAGTTTGAATGTCAATTTGGAATTATCACAAGGAAAAAATGGTAATCATTTACTTGTACTGCATCTGGGAGGAGCAGGGAGGCCCTGATGATGAGGGTCCAGCTGGCTGATATTGATGGGCCAGACACCCACAGTAGGCATCTTGGTGGTCTGAGGCCTTCTGACCGCAGTGGGAAAGATAAAACCTAAGGCCTTGTAAATCGAACCTAATCTAGCTGTCCAGTTTTCATTCAGACTCACCAACTTTTCAGCCCTCTCATTCAGTAAACCTGATTTTCTCATTGACATTTAAACACAAGCATGACTAGACCCTGATGGGTGCTGTAGGAACTCCAAGAGGGCATTGCTATGCTCTTGAACTAGTAGAAGACACTATAAGGTGGAAGACCAGCAGCGTACAATCATTTAGGTCTAAGTAACTGAATTCTAGTGGAAGTGCAGGGAAGGCCAGCATCTCCAACGGTTGGATAGATCAGAGAATGCTTTGGGGGTTGGGCAGTGGGACTTGGGCTGAGTCCTGAATAATGAGACAGTCTTGGGTAGAGCAGCAGAGGAGACACTCCTCTTGAGAATGTACAGGCAGAAAGGGGGTCACTTCCTAGAGGCCAGAGCTTTGTGGAGTATTGGGCAGCAAGACAGATGAGATGGGGTCCTGTGAGGAACTGGCCAAGGCCATACCTCCCCTGAGCTGAGATGGGGGCCGTGACTGGAGTGTTCAGACTGTGAGGAGAGTAGGCGTGAGGGTAACAAGGGTGCACCATTCAGGGGACTTCCACACACACCACACATGAGAAAACCCTGACATCTGAGTGCCTGCCCTGTGTGCCCCGGGTCTTGTCAGCCATCAAGTTTTCTATCTGGGGTTCAAAAGTTATCTTCAGAACAAAACCCCAAAAATACATATAAGCATTCAGAATGGGAATCAGCCACTCTGAGGAATAAGAGGATCTCCATGACACTGGTATTTATCTCCAGAAGTTTGATGTATAATTGGAGAAAGACATGTACAAATTTCAGTAAATGCAATATTTAGATGACAGTTCAGGATAGCTGAATAAAAAATGTAAAGGAAGAGAAATGGAACTAATATTTTTTAGATCTCTGGTGTGCCTAGCATCTCTTTGGTGGCAGAAGCACAAATGTGTAAGTGTCACATTCTACTTTATGTTCAATTGACAACAAGCAAAGTAATTGCTGAATCAGATGGTTGAAAAGTTGAGGAATTTGAATTAAGACTGAATAGGGCATGGAGTTAAAATTAGAGGGCCTAGAAAGAAAGACTGTGTAATGTATTATCTGTTTGATTATTCCGTTTTGTCCCATTGCTTTCAAGGAAGCCTGTCATTTTCATACCTAGTTTACAAACAGCATGGTGGAGGACAAGAACTTGAGTGACTGCTAATTCTGGGCTTATAGGAAAGCAAATGACATTTGGAGCCAGACATAACTACCTTTGTCATTGCAATAAATTTCTCAACTTCAGTGTTCTTGTCTGTAAAATGAGTACATCTCAGGGTAAATCAAATAGTAAACTTAAAGCCCCTGTTGTATATTAGATGCCTCTTAAAAGTTAGGATCCCTACTTTGCCATGTGGCTCTCTCTACTCGGCTAGGACATGCTATGATCAGTTACTTCTTACAGGTCTATCTAACCTGTTTAGGTGTTCTTCTGCATATACTACTTACTTTTTTCCCTGTAAGACTCTTGAAGACACTAGGAAGGCAGATAAGAAAATGGATGTCTAGAGGATTTAAGTGATGTGGCAAGTCAAATGGTGAACTGATTTTGGAGCTTATATCTGTAGAAGCAGTTAAGAGTATTTGGTTGAAAGCTGGTATTGCTTTGTGTGTTAGAAACATCACGATGTAAAAGTCAAAGCATTGGCTTTGGAGTCATGTAGACCTGGATTTGACTGTGGATCTGGCACAGGTAGTGTGTGCCCATGAGCAGATTGTTAATCTCCGTGGACCATCTAATTTTCACATCTGTAAAATGAAGACAAGTCTGAATCACAGGACTGTTTCCCACATTAAACAGATGATATCTGTAAAGGCCATTGGTTGTGTTTAATCCCCTCCCTCACCATAACTGTGTGCCTTCCTTGACTGCGTGGAGAAATGCAGGTCACAGGTAATTTGCCACAGCTAGAGCTCAGCCTGTAGACTTGAGGATTGGCCCAGCCACTGTGCTTTAAAGATGTTTTCCCAGGGGCCCGAGACCCAAGGTTCATTCTGTTGTGTTGTGTTATTGGTTCCCAGAGGAGGCCCTATTTTTGCAGCTAGAGCCGAAACTATTGGTGAACAGATAGTGTGCCTAGCCACAGGCTCCAGAAGCTTGATTCTGTTTCTCTCCCTGTTGTGGAGATCGGAGCTGAGGGACTAATCCTTAGTTTTGCGTTAGACTCAGCCAGGCAGAGCTGCATATCCAATAAAATCTATAAGGAGGTATAAGGCACTTAGCCCTATCTTTGAGGAGATTCTATTGAGGAGATAAAGCGCAGCACCTGATAACGTCAGAGCTGGAGTTCACCTCAATACCGCCTCATTATACAAATGAAGAAAAGAGAGACCTAGGGAGAAAAAGGAACTTGCCCAAGGCCACCCAGCTCCAAATGACAGAGAAGGAATTGAATCTGGAATTAGTGAATGAACTTAGTCTTATTTCCTCCACAAGACAAACTGAGAATAAGAGGAAAACAATACTCAAACAACATCAGAACACTTAGCAGGTACAAACTGAATGACTTGTATGTGCTTTCCATTGTAAAGAGAGATGGAAGAGGTTGGTCTCCAGCCCTTGTCCCTCACGTTTAACTTGGCATCTGTGAAGAAAAGGCAGCATTTAGCCAAATAATAGTGTGGGTAATGCAGACTATGAGAGTAAATCAAATTTACCCGGAAAATTTGAAGATTCACTAAAGTGACCCCAGCATGTTCTTTTGTAAATGTCTTATTTAATCTTCAATTAGTTTTCAAAACAACCCTTGAGGTAGGATTATTACCCAATTTCTAAATGAAACTTGAAGAGTTTAAATATATTTTACAAGAACACAATTACTAAGTGGGAAAGAAAAGCTAAGAAATCTAACCCTGTGGCATCAAATCAGTGCTACTTCCAGTCTTCTTTTCAAGGAGAAACATGGCTTGGACACTTGTCATTGGACACTTACTGTGTGTGTTCACTGTGCTCTGAACTGTGATAGAGACCTATTTAAATCCCAGCCCCTTCTCTCATGGAGGTCCTGGTCTGATGGGAGAGATAAAAAAGTAAATGGAACATTGCAATAATGTTTGCCAAATGTTTTGATAGCAGAATGCCTAGGGAAGTGAGAACAAGACCATCTGTGTGTGTGTGCGTGTATGTGTGTGTGTGCGCACGCACATGTGCACACACAAGGAGAAAGGAGTAGTAAAGGAGGGTCCAACCAGTCTTCAGGAAAGAAGTAAAGCTTGACTCAATTCTTGAAGGATGACTTAGAGGTAACCAAGTAGAAAAAGGAGAAAGGGCAGGACAGCCAGAGGAAGCAGCAGGGAATCTTATGAAATGATGCAAATCAGAGGACTTGCCAGAGCCACATCTCAGGAGGTGCTGGTGGGAAACCTGGTGGACATAGTGCCCAGGGAACCCAGCTTGCAGGAGGTGATCTATAATCAGGACAGTACCATGCAGGTATGGAAGATAAAAAAGCCACCAAGTCTGAGCTTCATCTTTGCTATAGACCATTGATATGTTTGCGAGGTCAGAGAACTGTGGTGCAGAGCTGCCTTTGCCCTTGCTGATTGAGAGCTGGGTAAGGGTTGGGTCACTTGATCAATTTATCAGTGTTTATGGAGCATTTACTCTGGGTATTTCTGTAGCAGGAAGGATTTCGGATACACATCATTCAGAGTCTTGGACACCTGAGTCAAATGGTGCCTGGATGGCCTTTGGCATAGCCTCTCATTCAGCATTTGTTCAGCGAATAATAATTTGGAGAGTTCCTATTTGGATCAGGAACTGTGCCAGGCTCTGTGGGTTCTGTGGTGAGCCAAACAGATATAGCTCCCACCCTCAAGGGCTTACCATCTAGTGGGTGAGGCAGAGTTGAAACCAAGAGTGGCACAGTTATTAATTATAAAATTTAGTAGGTCCTGGGAGAGAAAATTCTGTGTGATAAAGGCACAAAGCAGGTTTTTTTTTTATCTCGTTTGTGAAGCTCAGGGAAGTGCCATTTAACCTGGGCCTGAGTAATACAGTGGCATTAACTCAAGGGGAAGAGGATCCCAGACACATGCCAAGTCACCAAAATGGGAAAAGCTACTTCTGACTCCTCAGAAGACACCTTAGAAGACACAAAGAAAGGTGACTTTTCAACCAATCCAAAGCCAAAGTCAGTCTGTTGCCGGAATCTGAGATGGGATTCTCATAACTGTAGGCCAGTGAGCCTAGGTTTAAAATACAAATGCATCCCTATTTATAGTCAGGTGGGCTCACACTCCATCCTTTTATATACTTTGCCCCCTATAATCAGAAACTCACAACTTCTATTAACCAGAAAAATAGGCAGTCATCTGTATGGGCATTGTTAACAACTAAAGACGGTTTCCTCCCTAACATAGTTATACATAGTCTCAAAATCTACAGCTCTCAGAAAACAAATGGGCAAGGTTGGAGGAGAGAGGTTTGGGGGGAGTGGAAGAGAGGTACTGACTTCTTGACAAAGACGTTTCCTGAGATAAAGTTCTGAGATGGACATAAAGAGCCTTTGTAACAGTGCATATTATGAATTTTAGCCTTTCAGAGTTCAGCATGAGGATCCCCTCCAGTGCAGCAAAACAATGGTAGATAGATATCTATTGTCCATGGTATTCTAGTAAATGCTTAACACACTGTTCTCCAGATTTTTTATAAGCCCTGATTTAAGTTTGCTGTTTCCTGTGGCATAAACATTCCTACCATAGCCTCTTTTCAAGCTACCAACTTGACACCATTTAATGTGGAGTTGGGAAGAGAGTCACATATTAAGCTCTCACGATCCCCTGGGGCTGGGTTCTGCACACCTCTGTTACTGTTTGCTAGGAAATGAAGTGATTGGATCGCTGATAACAGCAGCACCTCTTAGAGGAGGGCTTGACTGGCTTCAAGATGAGTGGAAGGTAGTGTCCAAAGGAATCCAGTACTTTCTCTGTAGGCCAAGATTACTTTGCATTACTCACTCCTCATTATAGCACGAGCAAGTGAAAGAATTCAACATGAGACTAGCAGGGGGAAATACTCAGAACAAGGTAAAAAGAATAGTATCATGATAATTGTTTACTACAATAGCAAAATAAAAATTTTGGACATCTTCCAGACATGTACAACAGAAAGAGGCATGACTCTGGTGGAATAGAAGAATGAAATAACAGGGAGGGAGCATTCTAAGAAGAAAAGGCATCAGAATCAGCTGAAAAAGGGATGGATGGTTAAAGAAAGATTGTAGGAATGCAAAATGTGCAATAGCAGAATAAAAATCCACAGTCAGTAAGGACAAAAGGAGGATGGAGACAGAATTAAGTTGATATTATGGAGGCCACGTTAGGACGTGTTCTCCCACAGTGAAAAATAAAGAAATAAACATAGTAAGAGAGAGGATGAAGGAAATGGAGAATAGAGCTGAGAGTTCTAAACTAAGGGTTACAGGAAAGATTTAGAAAGAAACCAGCACCACTCAATAGAAGAAATAATGAAAGGAATAATTGAAGGGAACATTCTTGAACTACAAAGAACCTGCATGAAAGAAGTGCCTGGCCTTATGGGGATTTGGAGGGTACAGAACCAGGTAGCTGAGAATGACGAGTTTGGGAAAGGTAAGGAATGAGGCAGTGGACTTTCCTATCTTTGTGCTTATTTGCTTTTAAGACCTTATGGGGTACATGTGTTATTTTGAAAAAAAAAAATATATGAGGCATGTAGTCCCATAAAAAAAAAAAGATAAAAATCATAACCTAATGAGGGAGATCAGGAAGATTTTTTTTTCCATTTTGTTGATGAGATACTGAGACTGAAAGATGAGGGCTCCTATATGACAGAACTAGGTCCACAGTCCACATCTTTTACTCCTGTTAGATATGCCAAGGGCTCTGTCGGTTCCACCATGTTGTCCCTTTGGGAAGCAGCAGTCTAGCAAAAGATGGCCTGCTTATGCCCTGGGAGCCAAGTCATCGGGAGAGCTGGATGAGTGATGGTGGAAAGCCCAGCAGCCCAAGTGGGTTTATTTACTTACTAATTCAGTCGACCACCATTTCTGGAGTTTTCCTTATGCATTAGGCCCTGTGCTAGGTGTTGGCATTGTACGGATGAATAAAGTGAAACTAATAAGACAATCTTAAGAGATTCAGAATACTCCTGTAAGGGGAAAAAAGCTCACAAATACAGGATAATCACTCTAAGGTCAAGGCAATTGGTAGGGGTAAGCACATAGACCTGGCAAAGTATAAGCCCCTTAGAACCATCTGGGGGTGTGGTAAAAATCAGGGTTGGATCCCACCCTGGAGCTCCGATAGGTAGGCCTTGAGAATATGCATTTCTACCATGCTCCAGGATTAGTAGGTGGAGAATATCTTTTAGTCTAGGAGCAATTCTTCCATCATGCAGATCTGAAGAAGACTTGTCTTAGATTCCTCTCCCAGGGTTCTTTCCAAGTGCTTCACCATCTCCTTCTAGCCCTTCTGTTTCCTGGGACCTTATAGGCAGTTTCATTATTCCTAGACCTTGCCACTCCCAAAGTCCTGCAGGCAGTCACAGAAGGGTTAACTTTTGTTGGACTGGAAGCCTGAGCCAAGTACAGAGTGTCCATTGTGTGCCCGCCCCCTCTGGAGGAGTTGCTGACTGCTGGAATGTGACAAGGCAAAACGTTTGCACCTTGCTTCGGCTTCCCCTTCTTCGTGAGTGTGTGAGTGAGTCAGTGAGTGCCTGTGCTCACACGGGCATATTGGCAGGGGTGCACCCAAAAGGACGCGCAGTTGTCTCCTAGGCTCACCTTCAGATTGAACTGTGAATTTGGGGTGGCAGGTATGTGCTGGGAGAAGGCAGCAGGAGAACGACAGCTTTGTGTGCTGGTGAAGTAAACAGACAGGTTAGGTTTCTCTGCTCTTTGCTTTTGAAAGCTTCTTTTTATTTTCCTAAACTGAGGGGTGCACTTGGACGTGAGGGCCTGAATTAAAGTCCTCAGCTTGGGCAGTGAATTTCGCAGGAGCTACCTGGGAGGATGGGGCTGGAGTTGGAGTAGTTTGAATCTTAGGACGTTGAGTGAACTGTCAAGGGGCTAATTCATTTTCATTCAGAAAGAGTGTCTTGAAATCCTCCAAGTGCCCAATCCTGCACTGGGTGCTGAAGTGAGTAGAAGAGTTGTGCAACTGCAGTCGGTCTCAGCCTGAGACTGAATAGCAGTCCAGTGAGGGAAATACGATTTGTATACTTGAAACAAGAAGACAATGCAAGACTAGTATTTAGTGGCAAGCTATACAGCTGGGTACGGTGTAAATGAGGCCAGGCAGTGAATGCTATGGTACAGAGTTTACAAAACATTGTCATGGGGAAGTGAAGACTTGAGTATGACCTTGAAATGTTGGAGGTTGGGACCCGTTTTTTCATTTGTTCATTCATTCCTTCACGCAACAGACATTGGAGAGCACCAAAAATTGTATGCTAAGCATTGCATGGATTGGTGGAAAGGGATATAAGAAAAGATTCTATAAAAATACTAAAGCAGAAAGAATTCTGTGTGTATAATGCTACTGTGGAGATTAGTGTGACTAAAATAAGAAATGCACGTTGGTGGCTAATGAGGCCAGAGACTGGATTCTTAAGGCAAAACCAGTATGGAAAGTCTGGAACTGATGTGTTCCTGAAGATTGGGATTATTTGAGGCTGCATTACTGTTGCATCTTTGGTATTTATCATGTCGTACTCACAGTGCTTACGTTCAGGTCCATATTTAACAATAATTGAATTTCGACCGAGCCTTCTCATGGTCCCCCTGCCTCTAATATCAGGTTCTCTTAATTTATCCTTCATATCACTTGCCAGAATTATCTTCCCAAAGCATAGCCTTAATAGCATCCTTTCTCTATTGACATCCCTTAAATGGATTTTCCCATTACCTGTAAGATAAAATCCAGCCAATTAGCATGGCATTCAAGGATGTCCGTGTTTGGCTGTCATCTTTTATTGCCAGCTACACCTTTCACCAGTTCTATTTTGTACCACACCTTCTAGCCATACCTCAAACCTCTTCCAAACCTTGCATGTTCCTGCTCCACACTTTGCCTTAGGCCATTCCTTCTTTCTGCTGTATCTTTCTTCTGCCCACTCTACCTGTTGAAGCCCATCAAGATCAAAGCCATATCCTATGTTCTCCATGAGGCCTTCCCAAGTAATTTCCCATCTGTCTACACCTTGCCCAAGTGGAAAGCACTTTCTCGTCCCTTTGTTACTGTTCTTTATTACTGGACATATAAAAATCTGTCATTTCATTTTTCAAGTCATTCTTTGAGTGTAACCTACTTTAGGAAAGAGATTGTATTTTAATTGTGTCTTAGGATCTTGACTTGAGGAGAACTGAAAAAAAAATGTTGTGTTTTAATTTTTTGTGGATCTCTTAATACTTGAGTTTTAACTTTTGGAACTTTGTCTCTTAAACCAATTAGTTAATGATTTATATCATTAAACATAAGAAATTCTGAAGTGAGTCATTTTTTAATGGAATATACATTCTTAGTGTCAATAATATGTCCAGTTAATACCACCTAATCAATTTTCTGAAGTTTAGATTTCACCTTCTTTTCTCCCATTATAGAATCTGCAATATACAATGGCCTACTGTGGCTCAAAGGTCTGAATGGATTTAGATTAGGAATGTTTTATGAGGAATGTGCCTCACCTTTTGCTCTAACTCAAGGGTAGCTTTATATGTAGGTAGCAGGGAAGTAAAATGTAACATTGAAGATTCCTGCCTGAGCAAGTAAACCTCTGAACACTACTGCCATAAGGAAACATGGCTTGCAATGTGTATGGCTCTAGAATACAAGCTTAGAAAGATCTACTTGACTCCTACTGCCCCAGAAACATGGATACGTTCCACAGCATCTTGATGCCTCCAACAGCTAGTGTGGCACCTAGCACTTGGAAGAGAGGCCTCAATGAATGTTGAATTGAATGTGACTTTTAAAAAGTTAGGTAAGGTTTTGGGCAGGTCAACAGATAGGTCTCGGGACAAAGAATCGTACATGTAAAAGAAGCATCAAGTGTCAGATGGTTTAAGTGCCCTCGCCCATTCCTAAGTGGAGACTTTGTCCCTTTTATAGCATGGGGTACCTGTTTAGGGATTGATTGACAGCTTCAGCGAAGATGCTCATGCTCTCACTAGGCAGCCTCTTCCCTTTCAGATATGCTGTGTTTATTGGGTTTTCCCCTAAGTGGAGGCAGTTGTAAACATGTCTTTCTACAGGGCTGAACAGTTTCCAGGAGCTGAGTATGTTTCTGGGCATCTCTGGGGAGTAGGTCAATGTTGAAGCTCTGGCTGCCTTTCTGGCTGGCTTCCTCACAGGGCATCAGCTGAAAATGTACTTACTCCAGAGGGAGAACATAGATGCTCAGTCTTAAGATTCCAGTTCTTGGCTGTTGTGAATGTGTCTTTGCAGGCAGTGTTGGAATTTTTTGGTGGGCACATTTGCTGACTAGTTTCTTAAATTGATGGGCTCAATGGTAGAAACCTAAGGTGTGCAGTAATATGCTACGAAACTTAAAGTTTTCAGCTTTTTAAGAAGGCTTAAGTGTGAGCTCACCTATAGCTTACAAGTGCAAGGAGTTAATAATGTCTTGAAGTTTTGTGCAGCCCTGGGGCTCTAAATTTTTTCTTGAGAATGAGCATTTAGATTTCCTTTGGGGTTTTGAAAATGATGAGTATGAAACTGAAAATAATAGGACATGGAGTGGATAAGAGTGAAGGATAGTTTAGCTGATCCTACAGTGGTCTGGAGAAAGCTCAGCCAATTTTTCTTTTTCTTGGGAGGAAGGCAGAATCAAAGATCCTGGACAGTTGGAGAGAGGAGGGGGTGGTTCCTGACACTTTCCAAGGCCTGTGAAATGTTTCTGTCTCAAATGACTATATTTATCTAAATAATTAATGATTAAATATCTTTTGTATCAATAGAAACATCTTTAGTGTTGGTTTTTCTTTTTTGTTTTCAAGCCTGTGCCTAAGCTTTGTATTTGTTTTAAGAACTAGATAAAACTCTTGCATGATTGAAATAGTTCATAATGAAAAGTGGTAAAGAAAGAATGGGCAAGAGGTTGGCCAACTGTCCTTCCTCCAAGGGGATGGAGAGCTTGGCCCAGGCAGGCACCTCAAAGGTTGTGTTCAGCTTTGCAAACTGTTTTTCATATGAGAGGGAAGTGGTGCAAGAAATCAGCCAAACACAGTTCCCACAGACCCGAGCATCAGCACTTTAGACTTCCCTTTCATCATGTTTGGTTTTGATGGTGACTCAGCCTGCTATGGCTTCAGTTTAAGAAACTTCTAGCTGCTTACTGAACTGGAGGGCTTGCTGCTTTTATCTTTCTTGAGTCCACTGCCATAAAAATTAATAACATTTTAATGAAGGTGTGTGTGTGTGTGTGTGTGTGCGTGTGCGTGTGTGTGTTTCCCCCCTTTGCCCTACTTAATGCAATATGGGGATATGCATATTCTGATTCGATTTCTTCCCATCATTTTTTTGATGTCATAGATAATTGGGAATGGGTTTCTGGAACTTTGTGTTACTTTTGAGGTCATTTTCCCTCTGGCCTTGGCTAATTATCTCTCTGCTTTTCAGTTGCAGATACGATTTCTTCTGAACATCTCACCTTGTCTCCATCCCCGTGACTCTGAACCCAGCGGCTGGACCACTTTGTCCTTGGAATTTTGGGTGTCCTCTCTTCTCACCTTCCCTTTTCCCTCTTTCCCTCCCCGCATCCTGAGAACTCCTGAAGACTGTAGGATTGTCATGGAGTCCAGGGAAACTTTAGGCAGCTCCCGGCAAAGGGGGAGCGAGTCGGAATTCTTGCCAGTCTCCTCAGCCAAGACCCCGACTGCTCCCGGCTGTGCAGGAGAACCTTTGCTGTCTGCTGCAGGAACTGGGAAGGGGATCCCAGTGGGCGGAGAACGCATGGAGCCAGAGGAGGAGGATGAATTAGGTTCTGGGAGGGATGTGGATTCCAACTCCAATGCAGACAGTGAGAAGTGGGTGGCAGGAGATGGCCTGGAAGAACAGGAGTTTTCTATCAAAGAGGCAAACTTCACAGAAGGGAGTCTGAAGCTGAAGATTCAGACCACAAAGCGGGCTAAGAAACCCCCAAAGAATCTGGAGAACTACATATGCCCACCTGAGATCAAGATCACCATCAAGCAGTCTGGGGACCAGAAGGTGTCCCGTGCTGGGAAAAATAGCAAAGCCACAAAGGAGGAAGAAAGAAGCCACTCCAAAAAGAAGGTAGAGAGCCCTATTCTGTGGGGTTTTTGTTTGTTTATTTTTGCCATTTTATCTTTAATTTTTAAGGGTCTATTTACTTATTTTTACACTAAGTCCTTACTTAATGTCCTCGATAGGTTCTGAGACTTTAATCAGAATGACCTATGACAAACAAGTTTTACCAAAGACTAATTAATATAAGCAAGAGTTAATTTTCTATGGCAGCTCATCAACTTTATAATGAAACTGTTGAACTAAATGACGTTATTGGAGGACCTGCTATATTTCTGAATTACCAGTTTTCCTTATGGAATACTTAGGGCCTCTCGAAGAAATGCCTCTGATATCTTAGTAGAGTGTCCAATTTATTATTATTATTATCTTTTAGCGACCTGAGAAAAAAATAGCTACTAGAATTATAATTCTAGAGTGTTCTTATTTATTGTATAGTAGCCAGTTGTCGAGGTCAGATCTGGTTAAACTATGACAACATTGTGAAGTTTTTTCTTTTGCTTTAATATTTGTATGTTTTCATAATCGAGAGTGGGATGTTGAAAAATTTTGGTCAATGAGAACAGGAAAGAACTGTTATCATGTTTTGGTTTCAGTCACTACTGTACATCTTTCTAACATAGGTGAGTCTCTCACTTGACCAAGGAAACCCAATCTTTGTAGTAACTGAGGCCTCTCGGAGGACTGAGAGATCATGATTATAAGAGCCAGTGGTGAGCATCAGAACTGGAACTGGAGAAAGAAAAGGGGCAGATGACTGACCTGCATCTTTGTCTAACACATCATGGACTTTTAAGATTAGGTGTTGGATGAACTTGGTTGGTTGTCATTTTCCTCCTAGAATACGAACATGGTGTAGAGAACAGCTCTCTAGGTAATTGGTGGTGTCATTTGGTTGGGGGAAAAAATGGGTTCAGATTTCCTTGTATTTATTTTGTATCACAGGGGATTACAGTGACCTGTCTTCCTGTGAGGGGCGTGGCAGTCTGCTAGGATAGCAGAGGACTACTGGGGTCCAGAAAGTTTCTGATGCTAGCCATCTTTGGGACTTGAACTTAGCTGTGAAAGGAGCTTTCTTGTTAACAGAATTTTGGGATTCTGAGTTGTAGGCATTTTAACAGCCTTTATAACTCTTTTTCCCATATCTGATTATTTATTTGGGCTCTGATTGTTTATTTAGCCATGACGGAGTCACTAAAAATGGGACATATAAATGAACCTCTCACTTTTATAACCTATTGATAATCTACAGTGTTTCTTCTGTTGTCTGTTGTTTTTGCACTTCACAGTCCTCATCTTCAAGGAAACTGCTGGGGATTATGTTCTTTCTTTCATGTAGGGCTTGTGTCCATCCTCATTCTAGGTGTTGCAGCTGATTTGTTGCATTTCAAATCCAAAGATTTGGACTGAAAGAGACCTTCTAATATGAGTAGCACCTCTCAGTTGTCTCAGGTTGTCCTGGTTTTAAAACTGAATGTCCTGCGTCCAGTAACTCCTTCAGTCCTGGGCAAGTTGAGAAAGTTGGTCACCTTCCTTTAACATTCAGGACACAAATAAATCTTTAGAAGTTGGCTTGTTTTTACACAGCATAGAAGTATTGCTTTTCTGTTCCCACTTCCCATTATAACTTTTCTGTGCTTTCTCCTTCTCTGCCATAAAAGCAAGGATTATCTGGACATACATAGAAACTTTTGAGAATCAAAACTGAGAAGCAAATTTAACAAGTCAGGCTCCACATAGAAAGTGAGTCTTTGCCTTGGAATTGGGCCTCTTCAGCTTTGAAAATGAATATCTGTGTCTCTGGCCATTGAGATGACCAGCTCTTTGTGTGTTGTTGGATTTTCCTGTGGGTGGGCAGTCCTGAAAACTATGGTAACTGTTTTCCCTCCAACCCTATCACTACCAGGATTTGAGTAGCAGATAACAGTTTTGGGTGTACAAACCCAAATTCATTCTCCTCAAAAGACATACTTTATACAGGTACTATTTTCCCCAAAACCACATGTTTGTTCCCAAGTTTAGCTTTCTGCCTATTGAAATGCCCTAGAATAAAATTATGGAATTTGTATCATGAAGATGATTTCAAAACTGAAATGTGCAATGGACTTCTGTTCTCATATCTGAAATTCTCAGGCTGGTCATTCTCACCCAAAAAGCTGGATGCCCTTTGTGTGCTTTATTTGAAAGAGAGATGAAATTACTTGCTTAAATATGCAATTTACCAAATCAGTGTTTCTAAGTCTCAGAAATTGGAGGGGTCAGAAAGAAAGGGGAAGGGCCAAAATTCAGTGTATTACACTGATACTGTATGAGATTATCTACACAAATTTTAAATTGTTAGAAGCTTTCATCATGCTGTATTTATCCATTCTTCTTACATTTATTTATATTCAGAGCTGTTACTTTCCAGAAACGAATGCAGTTATCAGTACAGAGTCTTAATCACTTGATAAACACTAAGAATATCCTCTGATCTCTGTTAGATTAGAATGTCAACTTTATTTTTCAAGTTCCTGTTGTTTTGCAAACAAGGAGTAAACAAAAACTGAGGCTGAAGTAGAGGGGTGGAAACTGTGCCTACAGTTTGTATAGAAAAGTTCAGTGTAATGAACTTATAGAATTTACTTATTTGTATGAATGGGAAGCACGTGATCAGTAATTTGAGGCAAGGAGGAGGATGAGGATGGCATTTTCTAAGCAACAGGTTCATGTCTTAACTTCAAAATATAGTCTTCTGGATCTTTTTTATAGACAAGCAATTCATTGAGGAGGTACGCATGGGATGGGCCCTGGGACTCCGGTCCTACATCAGGAGCTAGAAAGGAGGCCCCCTTGAGCAGGTGAAGATGTCTACTTATGAGTCCCCTGAATACATGTGCTTACTTAGAGCAAGGTTGGCAAATCATAGACTGTGGGCTAAATCCAGCCCTCCCCCCCCACCACCACATCGCCAGTGTACAACCCAACAGCCAAAGATGGCTGGAAGAAAAATCAAAAGAAGATTAACTTTTGTAATGTGAAAATTATAAAAATTCAAATTTCAGTGTCCACAATGCAGTTTTCTTAAAAAAGAACTATATCCATTTGTTTACATTTTGTCTAGGATTGCTTTTACACCATAATGGTGGAGTTAAGTGGTTGTAACCGACACTATATAGCCTACAGAGCTTAAACTATTTACTATCTCGCCCTTACTGCCCCACCTCCCAAATAAAGGTGTTAGTTGACCTTTGAATTAAGTAAAGGACATGGAGTTTCAGAATAACAGAGATTTCATTTTATTTTGTTGTGGTGTTAATGACTCAGCCTCCAATTTTTTATTTTATTTTATTTTATTTTATTTTTATTTTATTTATTTTATTTTATTTATTTCATTTCATTTCATTTATTTTATTTTATTTTATTTTATTTTATTTCATTTATTTCATTTTATTTTATTTTATTTTATTTTATTTTATTTTATTTTATTTTATTATTTTATTTTATTTTTTTGCAGACCAATTAATTTTATTCAAGTTATCGTTTGACAGCCTTAGGCGAAGATAATTTATATTGGATCCCAAATGATTTTCTCATTGGTTGGTTTTTATGAAAAAGCGTACTGTAGGATAATGATAGCATTCCCTACATATCACAGCTATTTCTCTTCTAGGTTAACTCTATTTCTACATGTTCTGCTGCTTTGAGTTGAAGAGATGTACACATGGAATCTTTAAGAGCTTTATTCCAAATTTCAAATCTAGGCCCAAACCTCCAAACTGAAGAAGCATTATGGATGTTCAGGCAACATGGCCACTTAAGTGGTAGGATGTTAGGAGGGACCCAGAAAAATACCACCTGACTGGCTCAAGGATGCATAGACTCTAATAACCAGGGGACTGGCCCCCTTCCTTTCAATATGAAATTGGCAACTGAAATCCTAGAGGGGTTATGATGAAGACTTAACGTGGGGCATAAAAGCAGCATTTGGTAACTGGTAGAGGCTGAGAAGGGGGCTCAGAACATATTTCAGGGCCTTAGAACTGTCCATCAGGTGGGCTTTGCTGATGGACTTCATAAGTGTGACTTGCTCTTTATTTATCACAGCACCAACATTGTTACATCTTAGACTTACACAGGTGAGTGTTATAATAACTTAAACTTCTAATTTTCTTACAGACAGAGAGCATGAGAGTTAAGTCTCTAAAAGCAAGTTCAGGTACAACACATGAGCATAAAATGTTCCAGTGGTGACAGGTTTTTAAGAGGCTTTCACCAGGGCAAAGCTTAGCAGCTGCCTCTTTCCTGGGGATTTTCCATGGGAGTCAGGGACACCCATCCAGGTTCAACCAACATGGGAAGGGGAGTCGAGTCCAAGATGAGCTCCTGCAGTGACCTAGGGTAGGCTATGTGGTACGATAATCTGCACCAACTGGCTCTGTGACTTGACCTGGAGTACAACCTTGCTGATGCCCCACTTCCCTCATCTGTCAAGTAGAGATGATAATTTCCACATGATACAACTCAATGGAAAGTTTTAAGGAAAATAGGTAATTTAAAGAGTACGCATCTACTAAATAGTTTGATTTGTTGAACAGTTTGCAGACCCTATGCTCGCTATTTTATGTGGATTTACCTTCTCTGTTCATCCTTATAATAATCCTGCTGGACAGATATTATTTATTTGCACATGAGGAAATTAACTCTCATTACTTCAAAAAAAAAAAAAAAATGGGAGCAGGACCAGAAACGGACATGGTTCTCCTTTGAAGCCAATTCTCTTATTGTACTCCAAAGCTAATGCTGCATTCTGGCCCCTAAATGACCAGACTCTAAAGGACAAGAGCATTTCTTCCACGCTTTCCCCCATTCGTCGGGTGACAGAATCATAATCTGGCATTTTGTCCTTACTTCCAACTTTCCAGGATTTGGGGGAGAAAATTCAAAGCCTCCCTACCTTCAAGTCTTATTTTTTCCTATATTGTATACTAATAAATTTTTATTTGCCTGTGACCAAAATGCAACTTCCATTTCAATTCTTTGGACTTAAATTTCCCTTTTTTCTCAGTTTTATCAGAGAATCTATTTCCTCCAGCAGCAAGGATTTCGACTTTATATTCATCAAGTGTTCAGGATTCATTCTTAGCAACCCCACCTGGACCGTCATCATACATCTTTGGTGAAAGTCTTGTGTTCTGAGCACTCATGACCTTCTCTTAGGAAGTCTAACGGGTCGTGCATTCATTTACTCATTCTTTAAATAGAGCCTTCTTTGTGCCAAGCACACACAGTATGAATAGAAAAAAGGCTTTTTAAGTGATATAAACGGGAAGCCAGGTTTGCATCAGATTGTAGAGAGCGATGAATATCAAATAAATAAATGGGTTTGCCTTTAATTCTGTGAGTAATGAGAGTGCTCAGCAGGCCTTGAACTGGGGAAAGGAGAAGATGCCCAGGAAACATAATGAAAGCGATGCAGGACAGAGAAACTGAAAAAGGGGAGAGATGAAAGGGGAGTCTTTAGGTAATGCACTGAGGTCTGTATTTTTCTTGGAGGGTCCTGAGAGGTGTCTTTCCCTTGACCCCCTATGATAGCAGCAGTTTGGTATGTCAGGTAGTTGAGCAAGGGACTGTGGGAGGGGGTGTTCGGCAGGGATTGAAAGGTAGGTCAGAACGCCTGACATCCGGCTGCTGTATCCGTCATTTCCTCCTCCACTCTGGTGGGTGGCCCTGGGTGTCCTATGAGCCTTCTTTCTACCCTCCTTTTGGTTCAGGTGTCTTTCCCTGACCTCATGTTGCCAAGCACCTTCTCTGATCACTCCTAGGTGACTTCCTTTCTCTTCTCGGAATACACATGTGACTCTGAGCTTCTTTATCCACAACACCCTCACCCTGACTAGGAGAGCAGGGTCTCACCAGCATTTCTTCACAAGAGGCTATATTTTCCCTCTTGTTTAATTTTCTTTTTGTTTCTACAGATTTTTTTTTTAAGCAACACTTTTCTATGTACTCATCAGAGTGCCAGGACATTTTTGTTTTCACATAGGTTTCTCTCTAGTTATTTTCTAGCTAAAGCCACAAGAAGGGTGGTGAATGACCTTTTCCACAGTTATTTGTCTCCATGGGATAACAGGTAACTTTTGACATCTGAAGCTGAAAGCATGGGGGACAGAACATTAAACTTGAAGATGAGAGTCCTGTGCAACCAGCTCTGCCTCTGTTATTAATGATTTCAGCAAGAATGCTTCACCTTGGGTCTCAGTTTCTGCCTGTTTAAGAAAAAAAAAAAAAAGACAAAATCAGATTTTGACCTCTGAGGCCTTTTTTCTGTTCTAAAAACTAGAAAATTTAAGAACCATGCTGCAGATGGAATAAGTCTTTCTCTTTAAGAAAACTAGTTACTATAAACAACATTGTGACCTCTCTTTAGACCCACTGTTCCGTCATCAGATTGTTTTCTTTTGCCTCAGTGTCAAAGGCCTCCAGTCAGAAAGCCAGTTTCAGAGTTGAGCTTAAAAAGAAGGTTGGAGTGATGAGTGAAAAAGTTGAAAAGATTAGTACAAATTACCAGTTATAAATATATGGGGATGGAAAATACAGCATAGAGAATATAGTCAGTAATAATGTAACAATCATGTATGGTGTCAGATGGGCACTAGACTCATCAGGGGGATCACTTCTTAACTTATAACTGTCAAATCATTATGTTATACACCTGAAAAATATAATTATATATCAACTGTAATTGCAAAATAATTTTAAAAAATCAGTGAGATTTACCAAACTTTCATTCCATGGGGATATTCTGGGAATATTTGGTTCCCTACTCCCTTCTTTATGTTTCTTTTTTCCTCCTGTGTTTGGGATTCTCTGGGAGTTCAAAATGATGTGCTAACCCTTTTCCTCTTGGTTTTGGTATTTCCTTGGTAGTCAGTTTCACTTTGGACTTCTCCAAGGAGCATTCTTTGGTGAACTCCATGTCATTGAAGATCAGCCTGGCAGAGTAACCAAGCAGGAAAACTGTGTTCTGTTCTGATGGAGGGTCCTTTCATTCTTTGAAGTGTTCAGATTCCAGGTGAGGAATGAGGCATCTATTAGAAAGAGACCCTGCCCAGAGAGTGATTTTGAGTGTGGATCCCTTGATTGGAGGGCCAGACTCTGTCTGCCTTTGGACAAAGAGCACCTGCATTAGATACTGAGCTTCCTATAACCTTAAGCAATTTGCTTAACTTCTCCAAACCGTTTCTTGATTATATGCAAATCAGAGATCATAGCAGCACCTCCTTGTTGGTGTTTTGTGGAGATTGAAAGTGCCTGTGGGCACTCAGCACTGCACTTTGCTTTGCATGCATTGCTGTTATTCTTGTTCAGCTTCCTCTCTTCCAGGCCACCCACAGGACCTTCCTCAGTACAGGCACAACTTGGCACAATGTGACCTCCTGTGGTGCTAGATGCTTGGGAGTCATGGGTTGCCTTAGAAGCCGTGTATTTCTTCAGGCCAATTCTGCTTCAGTATTGCTGGTGGCTGTGTTGAATTGTGTTAGCTGGGTGGCAGTGCCAATATCTTCTTTCTGATACCTGTGCTAGCATCTACAATACAGCATGCCACTAATTCTTTCCGTGGGTGTTGGCGGCGGGGATTTGCTATGCGCATTTATTTAGAGACCATTCAAAGATCTTTTATCTCTCTGGTCATTTATATCCATCCACCAAACCAGAATGGCTTCCGAGCTCTAAGCATGACTCAGAATGGAAGCTTAAAAGCAGTGTCATAAGAACCACCAAGTGGGGTTCAGCTGGCGCTGCCTTCCACCCCTGCCATGCTTCCAGCACTGACAGTCACCCCTTCTCCATTATTGCCATTCCACATCCTCAAAAAGTCCTCTTATGGCTGTATTTCCACTTGACCTGCACTTACATTTTCTTTCTTATTTTAATCAAAGGCAAGAGAAGCAATCCCTTTTTGCCATTCTGTATCCCATCCTTTGATTCTTCTGATTCCTGTAACTTTAAGTTAAAAATGTCCTGCCTTCAAAGCACTACAATGCAGGATAGCCCAGGAGATCTCCCGCCTGCTTGCTTGTTCATTAGACACAAGTGGCTTTGGTCAGGAAGTCATTGGGCCTGGCTAAGAGACGCCAAGGCAGAGAGCACAGGGATGAGGCAGGGAGGTTCAGACCTTGGTTCAGGCTCCTGACTGCATGACATAGAGGAAACGAACAACATGAGGCACTGAATACTTGTGTTTTGGGGGTTTTTATCTATAATAAGCTAAAAGTTCACATTGTAATTTGCATACACCAAAGTGCTTTGGAAAAAGGGTTTCAGCTTGGATGGTCCACAGAGTGAAACTTGATTTGGAAAGTGCTGTTAAGGGCCTGGGTCACACCCACTGAGGAGGAGCATGTGGCCAGAGAACGGGGCTGTCAGTTGAGTGGGCAGAGTTCAGTAGGGCCGGCTCCTCAGACACAGCCTGCAGACTCCCACCTGATTCCCAGTTGTACTCAGTTGCACGGGAGTTGAACTCTGCTGGGTGGTAAAGCGGTGAGCCCTCTGTGTGAGCTAAGGCCGCTGTCTGAACACAGATCCCCAGAGCCCTGCATGGCGGGCAGGTTTGGTCTCCATCGCTTTTAGGGCTCCTTCTGACTCTCCATACTATTCCAATGGATTTTGCCCTATTAAGGCAAGGATCCTCTCTGGATACCTTGGCTGTGTGTTTCCCTCTGAAGTCCCAAGTTTGTTTTTGTTTTTTGGTTTTTATTTTATTTTATTTTATTTTTCCTGCCTGTTCCTCTCTCCCTAAGCCAGCTTCCCTCACCTCCCCACCAGCCTGTGACCTCACCAGGGCAAACAATGGAGGCCTTTATTTACTCTGAAAAGTCCAGGCAGTTCCCATCTTGGTGCCTGGCCCATGAGGCTATTTGATAATCATCTTTAGTATCAAATGTAGGTTGCTTCAGTGTGTTTTCTAGACTTTGTTTGTTGTGTTTTTCCCGAGATCCTCTTCTTTGCCTCCTACATGTATCTAGCCAGTTTCACAGTGGGGGGGAATCAGGTGGGGGAGGGGGTGGAGAATTCTTCAAGGGAGATAGACAGTGGCTCTGTCACTCAAGGTGGGCCACTGTGCCTTGCCATTAAGAAGTAATTATTTGAAAATCTGAATTTGCCCAGGAGTGTGAGTAGCCTTTTATGCTGGGCCAATTAGTTCATTTGCTTAGTGCTGTGAATGAGAGCCCAGCTCAGGAGTAGTCATTTTTTATGACCGACTGTACCCCTGGAGAACCAACTTAAAGGAGTTGCTTTTCATGGTAAATCATGGGGGTAGCTAAAAGGAATCTATTTGCAGTGTATAATGAGACTCTCCTCAGTTTCTCCATCCTCATCCTTCATGGAGAGCAAGAAGGTAGAAACTGATTTATTAGGAAATGTGGCGGCTCTTCTTTGAACCATCAGGTTCCTGAACTTCTCAACCTTCCTCCTGGGTTGCTACCATTGAATAAGTGGCAGGTTGGTGTCACGCTGGGCTTTGGGTTCCACTGGATCACGAGGGAAGCCAAAATTGGGAGATTCAGAAAGAGTCTGAGATCTAAGAGTAAAACCCATCAAGGACACAGGCTAGAACCTGGTTCTGAGTCAGGAGGCAGGTTAAAGCTGACCGCAGAAGCTTTGGCTCCACAGTTGGGTCACACTTTCGGAATCGTGGGCTTCACTAAGAGTCAAGAGAGCTTCTGACTATTTCCATTTCAGCATCCCACCTAAACAAAGGAAAGATGCTTTCAAAGTCCTTTGTGGCCAGTTATTTGGCTGCTGCTCTATGTCCCTCAGGGAGAGGACTCACCACATCTTGAGACAGCTCTTTCTTCTGTTGCACTAATCATCCTTTTAAAGCCTAAATATTTCTAGTACCTGAAACTGTTCCTTGAATTTCATGGTTTCCTGATCCCCAATCACTTTGGTTCCTGTGCTAGGAATATTAGTTTGTCAATGTTCCTCCTAAAGGCGTAGGTAGGGAGGGTTCCCAGAGCAGAGTACAATACCGAAAGGTGGTCTGACCCTGCAGAACACCAGGGGATTGTGACCTTCTCTGCTCTGAGTACAGTACCTTTATTAATAGGATCCAGGCTGTACTAGGTCTCTGGCAGCTTCATCACCATTGGTGTATACTGAACTCAAGTCAAGGAAACTCTGCAATTTAATATTGCTTTATGCTACTGTTGCTGGTCCAACTCCTCACATCCTACATACATTGGATTCTTCGGGCTAAAATGCAGGTGTCTGCATTATCCTTATTATCCCCTCTTCGTGCATACTTGTAGACAGAAACCTGAATCAAATGTTAGTCAGATGGTCTGGTTTGGGTCTGTGGACAACATAGAAGGCCTGTGCTTTGGATGTAGATGGCCATCTCACTCTGAGTTCCTCTTCTGTGCTTTCTGTAGTGGACCCCTTCTAGATGCTGTTTACCATCTGTGAACCCGGTTTCTCAATGACATATTGGGCTTCTTGGATCTAACTGAAAAGGTTGTTGAAAGTGTATGGTCAGCGGTAAAGTAAACTCTTCTCAGTTATGTTGGAAGCTCTCTGAGGACAGGAGTTATAGCTTTTAATATAATACCCACTTATTTTATTTCCCTGGCCTGGATGTTAAAAAAGTCCTTGTTAGCTCTGTGCCAGTGATGATAGTTCTATGGAAAACCCTCCTCTCCATCAAAACAGCTTCTGACTCGTCAGCCCTGTGTGTTTCACATTGGTTCCTTAGAAGCATCTGAAGCCTTTCATCATGCTGCCTTTTTCTGTGCTGCCATGCAGATATACTGTAGCAGAGCTAAGGCATCCGAATTCTGCATGAATGTACAGTTGTATGGTGTGTTGAGCTTAAGTGCTGTGTTGGGTATAGAAAGATCTTATTAGGAATAATTGATCTCAGGGCATTTAGGGAAAATCCCATGGCAGTAAATAAACTGTCAAAATGAGTGTTCCAGATAGCTCAGAGTGTGGAAAATTGGTAGCAACCCTCACATCTGCCCAGCACCTTTACAAAGCGTTCCCATCCGACCAACTGTTACCTCTGTCTGGTTTGTTCTTAGGATAATTCAGTGAAGTAGCTGTTATTCTTCCCTGTTTTATAGACTGAGCAAGGGACTTTGAGGGTTTTTAAATGGCTTGCCCCGAAGTTACAACTAATCACCAGGGGAGAGGGGAAAGGAGAGACTCAGACCCTCATCAAACCCTCCAGCATCAGGAAGCCATCATTAAAAGATGCCCTCTCTCTGGTCTTGCTGGTACATGGCTAAGTCCTGTGCAGCTCACCTGATTGTTCCTGCCACATGCCCCTGGCCTAGGCTATGGGTGAACCTAGGTGTTGCAGCTTCATCCAGGAGGCCCACAGCTCTTTTCTCAGACTGCTCACAGCCGTCTCCCTGCTGGAGAAGACTCAGAAAGACACAGAGGCAATGAGACGTGGTGAGGGTGATGGTTGGCAGCCCACCACAGGGTTACGGGATAATAGGCTCACTGTGACTTAATCTAGAAACTATTATAGGGTATTCTAAAAGTGTCCTGGTTCACAATGAAAATGTAGGTTTCAGCATAGTACCCCCCAAAACAGGATTCCATGAGTACTTTCTAGCCTGAGACTTGAGGGGGAGGATGGTGACCCTGCCTTGGGGGTCCTGGATCTGAGTCCCCGTTCTGCATTTAACAAGTGACCTCTGTTTTCTCCTCTTTCATGAGGGATTCATACCGTCTCTCTTCCTTCCACATTACTTTGAAGATAGTCTGAGAGGATGGTCATAAAGTGGTTCTGTTAAAAAAATGCAATGGAAATAAGAGGTGCTCTTCTGTAGAACAACCGAACAGTAGATGCCTGACAAACTATAGTCTCTAATTAAACTTTTCCAAGGCTTCTTCCAGTATCCCCTCCTTCCCTGGGCTCTCTCTTTGCCTGCTTTGAATAAAGCCCCCAGACTTGGCTGTGATGAACAGCAGCTGCGGCTTGGAAGCGGTCAGCAGCCCTGTCCAGATACCCGCCACATGGCGTAATTGCCCTTTGTGAAATTCTGGGGTGAGAGGTCAGCCCTCCGTGCCCATCTTTGTCACTTCTCAGTCATCTGTATCCTGGTGGCAGTTGTGTTATCCCGACATCTTCCCCTAGCCCCACCTCCCCCACTTCTCATGGAGCCCAGGAAAAAACCATCTGCTGAGTTGGCTTTCAGAAGATTTTTTTTTTTTAAATACCAATTTCCCTTTGTTCTGAGGCAACCTCCAATCAGAGCTGAGGTCTGCTGGGTTTGGCGAAAGGCTGGTATTGTGTTTCGTGCTCCCGGGAGAAAGGTTGTCCACTTGCTTTTCTTTTTGATTCGATTCCCTGCCATTCTGCAGGGGAGTCAGAGGTTGCAGCTGCCACCGTCAGCTGTAAATGGGGGACCCCCTTGTTTAAGAACCTACATGTTAATCATTTGGCAGGGGGAGAAAAAAACTAAACAAAAACAGCAGAAAAAAAATTATAACCATCACTGACAAAAGTTTTTCTTCCTGTTTCCATCTCATCCTGTAAGTCACACAAGACCCTACTGCTCTCCTTGGAAGCTTTTTGGATAAATAAATCTTTGTATCCAGCCTCGTATGTTTCTTGATGTCTTGCTAAAGAATACGAGAGCTGCATATCAGAAACATAGGAGAGTCATTCTGTTATGGAAAATTTGAATCACAGAGGAAGGCAACTGGCTGTGCAGGCTGTTTCTCCTGGGCATAACAGCCATCATGTTGGTACTTCGAGCAGTGAGAACTCTCCAGGCACTTGACCCACATTGTCTACTGAATCTTCCCCACAACCACAATGGAGATGTTATTATCCCCATTTTACAGATGTAGAAAATGAGGCACAGAGACCTCCAGTTGCTCACCTTGGTTCTCAGAATCAGGAAGCTGTGATCCCAGCCTACCTACCCTCTGAGCTCTGAGGCAGCTGGCTGGGAGCTCCTCAGGCAGTGCTCAGGTGGCCTGAACCTGGGGTGGGCACCAGAGACCCCCACCTTCAGAGCCTGCCTTCCAGAAGACCTTTGGGCCAGGTGCTTTCTCAGGGCTTCCATTTCTCTATCGGTAAAACTGGAACCACAATAGCTAGATGCCAAGGAATCTAGAGAGACATTAGGACCAGTTGTGCGAAAGCTTTTTAAGTTCTTGTATCTCTGAGGTGAGTGCTTTTGTCATCTTTTTCTATTCCAGTCCACAAAATGAGTAACAATCCTCTAGACCGATTCAGGAGATGTTCTGACACACCATTTCAAGTTATCTTCAGCTTTACAAGAAGAGCTCTCTGCAGCCTCGGTCCTGGTGGGTCTTCCCTGCACACAGACTCCCACCTTTATTGGGGGCCTTTGCTAAACGATGGCCCTTTACAAACTAAAGGGTGTGTTTTACTCCTGTATGGTGATGAGAGAGGTCAGCAAGTGAACACATGATTCCATAAACTGGTGAAAATCCATAAAATCCATAAAACTGTTTTTTAAATATGCTGTCTTCTCCCTCCTCTCACTGTTGGGTTGGGACAGTGACCCAGAGCATTGGATGACCTGAAGACTCCTGTAGAATGGAAAATAAAATAAAATAAACACAACAGAAAGAGAGAGAGGTCAGCAGTTTTTCTTTTGCTTCCACTTGAGGATATAGAATTTTCCTACATAACTTAAAATATGTGTGTATTGATTTTAATATTTTAAAACAAAATTGTAGATTTCTATGTGGATTATAAAAAATGTGACTTTACTGAGCAATATACTCAGCTTCACACCTGAAACGACCTAATAGAGGCCTTGTTCAGAACCTTATTATATGAAATGAGGTGATTTTAACTAAATTGTCTCTTTTTTTTTCTTCTAATGCAAAATGAGATGTGAAAAGATATATCACCTGCAGCAATTAGAGATAGACAACAGCATACAGACGCATTGCTCTAGGTAACGGAGGTTGGAAGTCCATAGGCTGGTGGCAGTGGCTACAGCAAACGATGGGCCTGGGGTCAAGAAGACTTGTCCATCTGCTCAGCTCTGCCAGCTGACTCAGGCTGCATCTTGGGTTAGCCAGGGCCACTCTGTAGAGCTTGTTTCCACCCAAGCCTGCAGATCCCAGAGATGGGGGAGCAGGAGGAGCAGGAGGAAGTAGGAAGGGGTAAATGTTGACAAGAGAACAGTGGGCTCTGCTACACCTGAGACAGGTGCCCTAACAGAGAGTCACAGAGCTAAGCTGAGTAGAACTTGGGTGCCTCTGCCGATGCTAATTGTCCCGCTTACAGTGCTCTTTTTCTTCTGCATTACTGCTCACTCATTCATTAATTTATGCATTCATTTAATCAGAGGTATTTTCTTTGGTAACTGTGACTTGCATGGCAGACACGGTTTTGGAGTTATAACAGGGCGTTGTTCCTTAATGTGGTCTGTTTGACTTTCAAGCTCTGTCAAAGTAGGAACTGAGACAAATGCTTTTCCTCAGCACCTCAACTAGGAAGAAGGATGTCAGAATTCTCAAAAAATACCATGTAAGTTGACTGGGTGATTTGATTGAGTGATAGGGACAGTCCTATCACTCAGTTAAAAAGAAAGACAAAATGCACCTTGAAACAGAACAGAATGTGATGTGAGTTGAAGGCATCCATTCTGGTAGACTCATGTGACTTTATGATACTGATGTATTTAATCGATGGGATGTCCTTGAGATTGTCATCATAGAAAGAGGAGGCAGGAATAACAAGGTTGGCTGGAAACCTGAAAAATCGTATCACACATTTTGGTGGAGGGAGCAGAATCCAGGAAAAGTAGTGGAGGTGATAGAAGTAGAAAGGCCTGACATCCTGGGACAAGTCAGGTACGGGTGTGAAGACTGTGAGAGCTGGCCACCCCAAGGGGAGGAAGGAGGGACAGCATCTGAGAGAAAAGGAGTGCAAGGGAGTGGAGAGCCGGGAAATCTCATGTGCTTATGGACTGAGTCGGCATTCAAAGGTCTGGGGAAGGGGCTGCCTTTGAAAGATGACATCAGTACAAGAGGCTTTTGCAGAGCAGGAGCAGAGCAACTGATGAAACAGTGGATACTCCTGGGGAAACTTGGCCTGTGGTTCTGGACGCTATCAAAACTGCTCACTTCTCCATCAAGGTACTGGCATCTTTCAAATGGTATGGAAGCCACTGCAGGTACCCCTTAAAGGGCAGCTGTACAGGTAGGTGAGCTTAGAGAGGGGTTGCTACAGGCTGGACCAGCTGTGCCCTTCTCCACCTCCAGGGAGGAGCAGGTGCTGAACTTCTGGATGTCTGGCTTTCCTTCTGGCTTCATTCCTAAATGACAGCTGACCTTTGCTCCCAATTTTAGGCCTGCAGCAGGTTCCACTCTGTCTGGGCCTGACTAAAGGGGTGCCAGTGGCTGCTTGTGCTCATTTCATTTAACTCACGGAGCTAATTGCTGGTCCATGAAGCTTTTCTTTCTCCAAAGAGGACATCCCAGCCATTGGGGTTCAGCCTGCAGGCAGTGGAAGCAAAGAGCTGGAGGGGAGGACAGATATTTGAGGAGAGAGCACCAGAGAGAGCACCACAGGCTCAGATGTCCTTCTGTTGTCATGTTTCTCTGGGGAGTTCTGTCTAAGAAGGTGGTGGTGTTCAGTGTGTGTATTAGAGGTCAGTGTTATGTGCACACACATGTGTGTATGTGTGTACAACCTATGGGGAGATAAATGTTACCCTGAAAAGGAAGAGATGTTGTCTTTGGCCTTAAAATCTGTCCTCTTGTCCTTTGGGGTCCCCTCTTAAAATGAAGACAATGAAGCAGAAGATAACCCAAAATTTTATCCAGCTCTGTCATTCTTGGAAATCACTATATAAATACTGATTCATATATCTAAATATTTACACATATGTGAATATGGAGACATATTAACATATAGACATGATTTTATCTTAATATAATCGTGCATGTTTTTTTGAATAGCAGCCTATAAGTTATAAAATAAATATTTATTTCAGGAAAAAGTAGACAAACTCAGCCACACCTAATATGAAAGATGACTAGGAAGAAAAAGGAGGGAAATCACATGCCACCTGGTGGGTGAAAGAATTCAGAGCCATCGCTCCTACAAGTCTGGCCTCTAAAGTAATCCCGGCTTCCCATTTTGTTGGGAAGTTAGGCCCAAACGTGATGCTTGGTTTGTGCCAGATGCTGGGGTACGTGAAGAGGCCAGGGAGAAGTGGAAGAAGAAGGAAGGCTTGTACGGGCCTTGAAGTGTATGATTTAGGCAAAAGGGAAAGTGGCTGGGGCATTGCTTGAGCTGTTGTTCATGGGGCGGAGGGTTCACCGTGTCCCTGGGACTTACTGGGTGGCTTCCAGGCTTTACCTGGAAAATCTGGACCAGGAAGCCTTAGTGGGGCAGGTTAGGGAGACTTTTTCCTGAGTGTGATGAGAAAGAAATGTAATCGCCTGCTCCGACACTGGGCTGAAGAGACTGGGGAGTGTGCTGAGAACTGCTTTAGGAAATCATAATACAGCCAGCATCAGAGAGAAGAGAGAGCAGGGGACAAGAAACAGAGGTTGACTACAGCACCCAGTGTGGAGAGTAAGGGTCCTTGGGTTTTGCTATCACCCCGAAGAGGCCGAGAGAGCCTTCAGGCAGGTGAAAAACATTGGACCCTGACACTGATTCCTGCGACTTGGAGAAGTTCATCTTCTTAAGAATTCATTGATTCATTTCCCTGAGAATGCATCAGTGTCCCATTGACTCGTACAAAAAGCTGACTGGAAGGTGCCTGGAGTGAAGAACTTAAGGAACGCACAAAGGCCCCAAATCCAGCCTTTTCCTTGAAGTTTTCTTTCCGCTGGTAATGCCTGGAGCAGGAATGCCAAAAGGAGGGAGTTCATCAATTCCTTTTTCTTTTTTCCCATAATAAACCCAAGGTGTACTTTCTGTGTTTTGGGCCTGTCACCCATGAAGTGGGCAGTTTGGATTTCGTCTTGTATGTTCACTGTCTGTTTCCAGTCTGTTTGGTTTTCTGCTCTGCTTTGCCTTTGTACTGCTGAGTTCTCCAGCTCCGCATGGGACTCAATAAATCTCTTCTTTTCCACCCCTTCTCCAAACAAGGCTTTCAGGAAAACGAGGGGAAAAAAGCCAGCGTATATTTGCTTTTACCATCATCTCCTCTTGAACCCTTTTAACGACTTTAAATGTAACCTGTCTGTAGGCAGTGTGGAACAGGTTGCACCTTTTCTGTGTTAGAAAGCAACAAAAATGCATATAGCCATGGTGGAGGATCTCCCCCACCCTCAGAAGGTGGGGGAACAGAGCAGTGGTGTGAAAGAACGAATTAGTTATGGCAAATCTTGTTAGTGTCCATTGTAAGCAGAGAAGCTGAGCCATCTGTGGCTACTTGCAAAATTGTTCCTTGTTTGTTCAGGCTCCCCACCGAAGCAAATCTTTGTGGCTTCTTATAATTTGCATACTGTCACTTGTTTGCCAACTGGAGGGTGTCTGGACATGTGTATGTGAGAGGGCATCTGCATGGACACGTATGTATGCTGAAAAGAACCCAGTGTTGGTATGCCATTGAAATAGATATCTGGGGGGGCCAGCTTAGACTGGGCTCTGGGCTCAGGAGGGGCGGGAGGGGTCCTGGGAGATCCTGTTTATATTATTTTTGGACATTCCTGTGCAATATATCCAATTACCTTTTTGTGCTTCCATCCCTCGCTCCTCCCCAGAGTCCCCTGCTGCCCTGATTACTCTCCCATTTTTGCCCCAACATCTTATAGTTCTTAATTGGTGGTGTGTGTTCTGCAAGCGGGAGAGCCTGATTAGAGCAGCTTATTTCCTAGTTATAAGCTAAGAGAGATGTCTCAGGGTTGTGTGTGCAACCAGCATGACTAAATTGTTCAGTGTCCAAGTTGCCGCTGTTTCACCTCCATTCATTCTACGACTCTTACAGTGGGCCTGCCGCACAGAAGTGGTGTTTCAGGTGCTGGAGGGGTGTCTACAGGCTGCGTGGCCTTCATTACCCCTGTCCTCATGGAGTTTTCATGCATGATGGACAATACATGCCCCGTTCATGGGATGACCGAAGTTCTGGAGGTCCCGAGTGGAAGGATTGTTCATTTTGCTATGGTGGCCTATGAAGGTGTGCCTGTGGGCATGTGGGAGACAGAAGCCTGTGTAGGGTGGAGGGCCAGGAGGGCTCTCTCCCTGTGTAGGGTGGAGGGCCAGGAGGGCTCTCATGCTAGACTTCTGGGATGTCTGGGCTGGCCAAAGAAAATGGTAAGTGCACATCTATAAAAACTAAATAGCAAAATGCTTCTGCTTATCACAGCACCCTATGGGTAAGGTGATATAATAGGATAAAATTCTGGGACTGAAGTTGGAGTTCTTCTGTGTTTTTTTCTGAGAACACCAAAAATTTATTCTCTCCATGACGTTGATCGCTTACTTGGCCACACTGAACCTTTATTTCCCCTTTGAAAAAAAGAAAAAAAGGTCATCATGCTTTTTCCTTCTTCTCTTCCTCTCGCTTTCCTTTATACTGGGCAAACTCTGGCTAGAAAGAAAGTTGGTGCTTTCATCTCTTTAGAAGACCTCTTTTTGTACTGTAGGGTGGCATTCTCCGTAGCTATCTGAGAGGGTCAGCCTGCTTCCTATTGCTTGATGGGTACACACAAAGAATATGAAAGCTGAAAGAGACCTTGAAGATTATCAGAGCAATCTTCCCTTTACAGATGAAGAAACAGAGTCTAGATCAGTGATATCTCATGATTTTTCCAAGATCACACGGCCAATCAGTGACAGTCTGGAAAACAAAAACAAAAACAAAAACAGAAAAAAAAAAACCCCAAACAAAAAACAGCCTTTCTAGTCATTACAATGCTGGGAGCTAAAAAAGAGGCAGGACACTCAATTACTGTGACCAGTCATTGCCACTGCCTGTTTGCTTGGCCCATCTTATTACAGTTTGGCACTTCTCTCTTGAACCCTCCTGAACCCACCATGGCTTTGCCCAGGAGAATCAGATAAAGGAGGCTTTTATTTCTCAGCTGCCCTGTGCATGCAGCATTCAGAGAAGAGGGGCTGGCAATGGCGGTGGGGAGGGGAGAAAACATTTGTCTTTCAATACTGGCCTGACATGAAAGCCTCACTGATGGGGAATTTTAGAACCCAGCTAAATAATGGTCACAACCAAGACAAAAGATAAAACTGACCCACTAGTTATGTGGTTACTTAAACATGATTTACTCTGCATAATGCTGGCTGGGACCTGGGGGTCTCGTTTCTAACGAGCCAAGAGACAGCACAATTAATTACATGGGAAGGAGTGCTATCAGACAGCAAACTAGTCATTGTAAAAGAAAAGGTCTGTAAATATTCCCCACCTTCTTCAAATACTTGTAGAAACACGCAGACACAGCACAGCTCACGTATTGGTGGACACAGGCAAGGATGGGGACATGATGAATGCTAGTGGTCTCGATGTAGGATGTCTGCGGTGGGGGTGATTAGCTGGAACTAGTTTAGTTGTAGTGACTGGGAAAGGAAGGGGCGGGGGGTTCTGGAAAAGAATTGTCATGTGATTCGGCTGAAAGTGAAGTCAGCCAGGAGCTCTGCATCCTCACTGCCCTGGTGGATGTGGTTTCCATCTTGCGTGTGCATCTGACAGCCAACCTTGAGTCTCCAATATTGTTGACATGCCCACTTGAGGTTGTTCGGAGGTGGGACTGGAGAGCAGGCTAGAGTTGAGAAAAGGCTCTGAAGGTAGAAGTTGGGAAGCCACATGTAGGCTGGTGAGAAGGGGAGCTCAGCCACAGGAAGTGTCCTGTCCACTGTGACGTGTGCATTCTTCTCATCATCTTTTGACCCTGCAAGCAAATCCCAGCAGTACTCTTTGAACTTTAACTGCTTTAGGAATGTCACCATATCTCCCTTTGCTTAAACATAGTTGCCTGAACAGTTAGCTCTGGAGTGGAGTGTCTTAGCTGGAAAAATGAGAAGGTGAAGGCTGGAGGATTTGAAGAGGGCTGGGCCAAAGGTTAAAGGAGAAAGGTTAGCAGCAGGCGAAGGCCCAGGATTGAAATATTTGCTGAAGGGTGACAGGCAACAGAATAGAGGCAGACAAGTGGCAAATTCCTATTTTCTCCTGTAATTGAGAAAATATTTTGAGTGGTATTCAGTCAGACTGCATAATGATTGGGGGTGGGGGCTGGAGATGAAGAGAAAGACTAAGAATGAGGGAATATTATTAAATTTCCCCAGGAAGCCAGTGACTCTAGAGTTCAGGGTGTCGTGTATATGTGCCATCGTCCCAAGCCTCTTCCCTCGGGCAGCACAGCATTCATTTCTCCACTCATTCAGCGCATGGTCACTGAGGACCTGCTGTAGATGGAGGGGGAGGTAGCTGCCCATAGGAGTTAGCATCAGATGAATGAAAAAGAGGCCAGTCTTTCCTGTCACGGGAGGGTACATAAATGATTCAGTGCTGTTACTGTTGTTTTCTTTCAGTTCCTAAATCTTGTTGTCATCTGTGTCTCTTCACCATTCAGTGAATAATTCGATATCATGTTGTATCTGCAAGAGAATATAAAGCGATTACAGCCCTGGGTCTGGCTGTGCCAGGGCATTGCTTCCTAGTCGATTGCCCTGTGCTGCCCCATTGTAGCAGGGCTAGGAGGTGGGGTGTGTGGAGAGGGAGAGTCTGGGTGTGGGGAAGTAGTTAGGAGGCAAAACAGTCATTTCTTGACTCAGCCGGAGCCAGCTGCTCCTCCTCTGTGCTCAGCGCTTTCTGCTCATCCTGTGAGAAGTGGCTGCAGGGTTCAGGAGCGCAAGTTCATTTAGGTTTCCAAGCCAGCAGTGGACAGCACTGATGGTTCATTCACTAGCACCTTCATAAACGACAGGATCGTCGAGCTGGGAAGGCTGGGAGGGTCGTTTGCAGAGGTTGAGCCCACATAAGTTTAAGTGACATCCCACAATGCTCCGTGAGGTTGTGGTAGAGCCAGGACTCTGCCTTAACCCCTTGACTCCCCAGCCACTTGTGGGTACACTGCCACCTCTTCCAGGAAATGATGACTCAGATTATTTTCATCAACATCTCTCACCCCCACCCCTCCTCCATTTTCTTCCCACAGCCACCAGAGCCAAAAATAGACCAAAGCAGTTTCAAGTTTAGGCAATTTCCGTTTTTACATAGAAATCTATGGTTAGTAGGGGTGGTGATGGTGGCCGGGGGGTAGGGAGGGTAGCATGAGAACCTTCAAAGGGGGTGGGTTTCTCCTGGCTCTCGGGTAGCCTGGAGGAAATCAAATCTGAATACCTCCATGGAGCCCTGAGTAGGTCTCTGAAATATTCCTTCCACTCTGATATTCTTTGGCTTTTAAGTTCAGAAGGGAATTTTCCCCTGCCAACTTAGGGGCCATTCCTAAAGCGTCATGAAATTCTTACGTAAGTTTTAAACTTCAACAAGTAACTCCTGTGAGATGTTACAGATAATTTGTGAGTGACATCTCAGGCTTCTGAAATTTTAGTTCCAATAGTCCGAGACACATGTAACTTCCTTTTTGAGGAAGGGAGGAACTTTTCTTTGTTGCAGGGCCTAAAGTTGGAAATCATTGAAAAGGATTATGAATAATCTAATAATGATTGCTATCGCTTAGACTCTGTATTTAGACACTGAGCTAAGCCCTTTATATACAAGTTTATATGTAATTCTCCTGACAGCTCCAAGAGGTAAGTCTTATTTCCATTTTGCTGATGAGCAAACTGTGCATTGGGAGGTGAGATCGCTTGCAAAAGGGCACATAGCACATGTGCAAGAAAGTCGGTATTTGAAGTCAAGTCAGTCTGACTTTAAAGTTCATACTCTTAATCCTGAAGCTATGTCTTACCATTTGCAGTTAAGTGGTCGTAAAGTGCAATATCACTTTTAAATCTCATCAAGTGTTTTTAATAAATTTTTATTTATCAGATTTTCAAGGCACACAAAGACTTTTATAAAGGCTTCGTTTTCACAAGTGCTTCGTGCCACACAACTGTGTGCTCTGTTATATAATTTGTTTTTAGAATAATACATGGAGAAGAGCCCGAGATGAAAGGACCCGGTTAAATTGTTGTGTGTCAGCCATGTTCCCACTCTGGTTTCTGCTTTCACATTCTGGGGTCAACTGGGGAGATAAATCCCTTTGCATTGATTTTAGTGTGGAGGAGGGAAGGACTGTGGTGATGAAGGTTATCAAAGGATCCTGGAAAATTTAAAGCATTATCCAAGTGTGAGAATAGAAATGTTAGCTGTTTATTTTTTTTTTTCTGTCCCCCCCCCCCCAACAGTCTAAACATGCTTTGGTCTTGCTTTTTCAGATCCTCCTCTTTGATATCCATTTGGGATCATTGGGTATGTTCATTTGGGTAACTAGAATGAAACCTAAATGTTGGAATGTTTGAGTAGCTCAGTGTTTAGCTCTCAGGATGAATTATACACATTGATTGAACTGTTTGGTCAGGATGTGTGTAGGAATGTGTGTGTTTGCATATGTGTGTCTTTTGACACCCAAACTAAAACAAGAATTTAAGGTTTGACTATCATTGTTTTTATTCCTGTCATCCACTTTGGGGTAATAGATGATGATAAATGATACCTTTGAAGGTTCCTGTCCTCAGGGCTTTCTTATCCTTCCTTTTTCATGTGAAAGTATTTTAAGGATTCATTGCTGAATGTCTTGTGTGAGTCATGAAGCTGCATTCGGATGAGACCCTAAACTTGCTATTCTAGAAGCAGCCTGCACACCGAATGCAGGCATCACTTTTTAGTCCAAAGAGGGACAGAATCTCTCTGTTTGAGCACCGTCGGAGGTTGCCAACTGTACGATTTGAGATACCAAGAATATTCCCTCTAACAACCAGAATAAGAATCACTTAAGCAACCACTATTATGTCTTCACCCAGCTCTCAAAACACCTTAAAGTGAAATCTTTGCCTCCTTCACAAAACTAGACTGTTTCAGGTGAGCGGGACCCATGCAGACATTTAGCTGGCTCCTCTGTGCTTCGTGAGTGGCCTTTCCATACTTTCGAATACTTCTGGGCTCATGTGCTGTTGGGTTACCATACCCCTCTTTGTAATCTTACCTTTTAGTGCCATTGAACCCTAAAACAGAGAGGTGATGACACTTTTTTAAGACCTCCCAAACTGAAACCCAGATAAGTGGTATCTTATTAAAAAAAAAAAAAAGACTTGATTTGAGGGGCGGTCCTTGGAAGTACCATTTGTGCATTCCCTTATTTGTTTTGCTGTCATGTCTTAGGTTCACTCTAAAGAGTTAAGGAAGGCTATCTCAGGCAGACAAGCAAAGTCTTCTCTCATTTAAGACTCATTACTTAGAAATATACCAGTTCGGAGAGACTGAATAATGCACATCTTGTCTGTTGTGGTTACTTTAGCATGGCTTGGCAACTTGATTCAAATTTCTGTGTTGTCCTGCCTAACTTATTCCATGCAGCAGGGCAGTAAGGAAATAAGGAGAAACCTTCTGGGTATTCAGGGACTATGCAGTGTCATAAATTGGTGGTTCCAGAACTGGTCATGTCCCTGGGTGTCATCACATCCATCTGCTATATTTATTTGTAGTCTATTAAAAATCAACAGAAACCATGCACCTTTGGGAAAAAGTCACTGTTTTGCGTCAAATGCAAGTAATCAAAGTTAAGGTGCATCTGTGTACCTGTTTATCAGTGTCTCGTAGTGATAATATTTTTGTTCCTTTAACATTTGATGAGTTGGGATTCTGAGGTAGTCATCATACTCAGTGTTAAAAATATAAAATCAAATAAGACATGTCATCTTCCCTCAAGAATCACAAAACTTGAGTGAGCTAGGCAATTAAAGTACAAATTATAAAAGAATGTACTAAATGCAGTGAACAGAAATGATGACCCTGAATCTCATTGAGGTCAAAAAAGAGAAAGCTTCAGGGGATAAAGTTTTTGGAGCAAGTTTTGAGGGACAAAAGGAGTCAGTTGGATTAAGAAGAATGGACATTCCAGGAAGAAAGAATAGCCTATGTACCAATAGCATGAGTGGAGAGCAGCAGATTGGATTAATAACACCAAGTGTGTTGGGAGCAGAGATGAGGACTGAGTAGTGGCAAGGCTACAGCTAAGAACTAATATTTATTGGATCCTTAATATGTTTCAGATAGGGTTCTAAGCCCTTCACATGTATATCCCATGTAATCCCCATAAAACCCTAGGAGATAGGCACTATTATAATCCCCACCTTGGAAATGAGGAAACTAAGACACAAAAACATTAAGCCATTTACCTGTCACAGAGCTAGTAAGAGGAGGTTGGATTTGAACCCATGAAGCATGGCTCTAGAGTTTGCTCTTCGAATCACTGTTCTTTGGGTCTTATGTATGAAACTCGGATTTATTTTAGACACAGGAATAACATGGACAGAATTATCTTCTGGAAAGGTCACAAGGATAACCAAGTGGAGAGCAGATTATAGTGGGGAGAGGCTGGAGGAAGAGAGAGGCCAGCTGGAGGCCTTTGACATAATCTAGGTGAGAAGTGATAAAAACCTGAAACACACTGGTGACAGGAGACATCATCAGAAGTGAATTGACTTAAAAGGCATTAAGCAGGTAGAATCTGCAGGACTCCGGCTAATGGGATTTAGTTGTTGAATGAGAAGGTGGAATTTAAATGATCTCCTAGGTAAATGGATATCACCATTCATAAAGAGGTGCAGCCTTGGGGAAAGGATGCTAAGGCAATTCAGTGTGATGGCTGTTGAGTTTCAAGGGAAACTGTGGGTGTGGCTTAATTTGCTTATTGTCATTTATAGGGTATGAGAACTGTGGAGAGAGCCTTGGAGATTACAGACACTTAAAGGATAAGCAGAGGGGAAATAATCTTTGCAAAGTGTGATCTGGTCAGAGCAGGAGAAATCCCAAGAAGAGCCCCAGGAATGTGTGCTTTATGTAGCACGCTAGTTGCTGTGTGGTAACACTGGTTCCTGTGACTTTTGGAAAGGTGTTTTGAATGGAGTTATGGGATCAGAAGCCTCAAAGAAGTTGCAGAAATTGTAGTGTCCAGAAGTCTGCCTGTGAAGTGTAGCTATGCATGCATGTGAGTCAGTTTCTTGAAGATATACCATGGAACATTTGCAGAAGCCTGGAGTAGTGAGGTTGGAACATTTACTGCCCTTGGTGCCTGGGTAGTACTGAATTCAAGTACCTAGACACACATTGAATAGGACTAGTTTGATAGTGTTCAGGACTAGACCCGGTACAATGAAACATGAAGGAAAACATATAGTATTTTCCTTCATATTTATAGGAATAGGATGAACATAGGAAACTAAGAAAAAAGATGAGTAAACTGTCAATCAATAGGCTATCAGAAAAGGAATAGATAAGAGTTTGTGGAGTCCTTGGGGATGCAGGGAGTGAACTCTATTCTGAAGGCTGGAGACAAGGAGGGTCTAGGGAGCACAGTGTGAGCTCGGATGTGGACATAATGCATGGGGTTGTATATGGGGACTGGGGGGGGGGACCGGTGATGAGCCCACTCATGCCTCTCATACTTACATGTTTTCTCTTTCCAGTTATCTTTTTGCTGTGTGTCTTTTTCCAGCTTTGTTTTTCAGGAACTTTCCATGTACTCACAACCTGTGTTGCTTGGTCTCTGTATCAAGAAGGCTCTCACGTATCACTTTTGCCTACCAAGGGGAAGACATTTGGACATCTGCTACCTGTGATACCTATATATATTTTTAGGCTCTCAACCAAAATCCTCTTTTCTTTCATTGTCGCCCACTGGTCCAAGGGGGACATCAAAGGGAGCAATGAGAAAAGCAGTAGGTGGGGGTGGAAGAAAGAGGAGGCTCAGATGGTCCCAAGAGTTTTAGAAGATTGGATCATGCTGAGATTGCTTTATAGAGGGGACTGAAGTTCTAATTATCTACTGCTATGAAACAAAATACCCCACAACTTAGGAATTAAAACTACAACCATTTTATTATGTTCTCAGTGTTGTGGATGGGCCTAGTGAGGGTGGCTTGTCTCGGTGATTGGAACTCATTGGGACAGGGTGAGTTTATGAGACCGATGACTGGCTCTGGCTGTTTTCTGGGTTTCTCCCCTCTTCCCCATGTCATGTCTGTGGGACATGCCAGTGTCTGTGCTAGGGCAGCTGCCAGGGCACTGTACTCACCATACCACCTCTCACTATGGCGGATTCGAATTTTCTCACAGCATGGCAATCTCAGCATAGTCGGATTTCTTTCCTGACATCTTTCTGGGAGATTTGGGTGGGAGCTGGGAGGCTTCTGACGAATTAGCCTAGAATTTCCAAATGTCACCTCTACCACATTCTGTTGGTCAAGCAGGTCACTAAGACCAGCCCAGACTATTATGCTCTGTAAAAGCACAGCTTCTTCTACATGGCCACAGGAGAGAAAGGCACCACTTGTTTAATTGATGTGTTTCTGTCAAAAAAAAAAATGAGTCTACAGAGAAGTTTATGAGACTGTCATAATCCTCGTGGGGAAGGTCCCTGTCCAGTGGCTTAAATAGCCCTGAATTTGGATCCTAGATACCTGGGTCTGGCTCTGGCTTCATCTCCATCTAACCAACTCTAAAATGGCTTTTACCTGTGAATTAAAACCCTAGACCCTGTACTGAATGGAGTTAGAGTAAGATAGAGAATAATTCATATTCTCTCTCTCTCTCTCTCTCTCTCTCTCTCTCCTCCCTGCCCCGCGCCCTCATCTCTAACCCTATCTCTCTTTCACACATAAGCACACACACTGTAAACACACCCAAATCCTTATATTCTCTATAGAAACTAGAGAAAGGGTTAAATGATTGCAAGTAGGCTGACATTGGTCCAATTTCTGTTTCTCCACTTAATAAACACATGGTCTCCCAACCTCATTTTCCTTATCTGTCAAATAGGGATAATACCACTTACCTGGTCAGCATAGCACTCCATTTCTGTTGAAAATAGACTGCGTAAGAATCATCACAGTCATTCCGATTACTTACCCTCACGAGAGTTAGAATTTCCGTGACGTCTGGCTGTACTCTTACCTCTTATTCCATGTCTAATCCCATTTTGACGTATTTTCTTGATTACAAAATACCAGTGGCCAGGGTATGTGTGTCTGTGTGTATTTGAAAGTGCATGTTCTCAGGTTTTGTGTTGGGGCTGTCCGGTCCTATTTGGTGGACGACGTGCCTCTGTGAGTATGCAGATACTCTCGATTTAGATGGACTGACCTAAGAAACTTGATTACCACTCCCATAGATGATCATGTATCCTCATTGTGAATCTTGAATTGGTTGGAGTTTATATCTAAATGTGATATTCTTGGAATTTACCTTACTGTCCCTTGAAGATGAGCAGGGCTTTGAGATTCTGCTCTCTAACATGATACAAAGCAACTGCGGAGGCTGCCTGCTTGTCTCCTTGTGTGCACTCATCATCAGTTCCTAGCTTGGGAACTTGGTGTGCTGAGCAGGCATCCAGTGAAGGAGGAGACCCAAAGCCTGTGTCCCTATGATGAATAAATAAGTAAAGATGTTTGTCAGAATGCTTTGAGTGCTATTTCTCACCCTTGCACCTTTGACAGGAGCAACAATATTGTAAGTTGCATTCATTTAGACCCTTACTGCTAACGATAAGTGCTCTGTACACATGCCTTATTTAGCCCTCCCTGCATACACTGCTGCCTTTCTGAGGTCTTTGACTCAATGAAATAAATGACTTTAAAAAGAAGTGCTCTGCAGCCTCTTAGAACAGTAAACAAGAACAGTTCAGGTCTTTTCAGGAACCTGAAGCCAAGGGATGGTTTGTTTTTTTGGTCTCCAGGAAGAGCCAATACAGAAGGAGGTATTGACCTCGCTACTTTGGCTGGCACACCCCAGGTCCCTTCCTGGCGCTCACATTCCCCCGGCGTGTAACTCAACACCTGTCCTTCTGCTGGGAAACAGAGCTCACAGTGATGGCTGAGCCCCCTCCTGCCCCTGCCCTACCAGCCGCTCAGCACCCTTTCACCTAGGATTTCCAACCCTGACAAACTAGAACTGAGAATAGTTCTCCCCAACCTCCAGGATTCTGATTTGAGGCCAAGAAAAAATTTAATCAGAAAAATAACTCCCAGGGAAGGGCCTGGGATCAGCACATCCCTCTATTTCTATTTTCAGATCTAGATGAAGAAAAATGATGTAGAGATCATAGAGACCTTTAAGACTCATAAGGAGCTTCCCTCTTGAATAGAGATGGGCATGTGGTCTGAATGGCATCCTCTCACACTGTCAGTGCCAGCCCGTATAAGCCACCCAATACCCCCTACTATTTCCGTCTGCCATAGCCAAGGTGAATCTCTGGTAAGTAAATAATTGATTTGGAAGTTGGGGATGTTAGTGGAAAAGTCAGCTGTGACGGGCTCAAATAACAAGTTCCAAATGTGATAGCCACTCTCTGGCCTTTTAAGCGAAGACCTGTCAGTTCTATTAGACTCGGACAGCCCTGTCTTCCGGCCTTTCTCTCCAGATTAAAGTCAAGGGGCTATATCTCTCTGTCTTTGAATCATATCTTTGTCCCCAAATGCTTGTGCACACTGGGGAGACTGGTGTTTTCTTTCCTAAGTCCACCAGGCCCATGCAAGTCTGTATGACTCATGACAGAGATGAGTCTCAGTTCCAATACCTCTGTGGGTTTGGGGAGGGGTCAGGCTGTGAATAAACCATTACGTGGCTGATTCTACATCCTTCTCTTTCACCACAAAAACCTCAATTTCCCTTTTTGTGGAAAACAAAACCCTCTTTCAGTGCCCCATCAACGGGACTGTGGCCTTTGAATTATACGGTGTCCCGGAGAAATTTTAAAGATTAATCGTCTTTTGGGATGGAGTGGCTGGGATAGCCCCTGACCCTGTCCACTGGGGAATGACAGGTCTCCACTTCCATGCCTTCTGACTTCGCCGCCAATTTCATGTGTAGATGAGGAAATTGATCGGCCTATGAATGATTTGCAAATCCACAGATGTGTGGCTGAGAGGCCCTGAGGGCATCCGCCACAGGATCAGCTGGGTCATGGGGGTTCCCTCATCCTCACCACAATTCAGGGTCTCCATGGAGCTGGGGGAAGGAGTGAGTGATTATCCCAGATCACAGCAAGTGGTGACTAGAACAGGCACTAAAAATCAGAGGGCCTCCTGAGGCCTAGTCCAGGGGGCTTTCTAGCACGCTAGGCTGAGATCATTTTCAGAAGGAGATAACAGAATAAAATCAGACACAGATGGTATAAAAACTTGTAAACTGTAAACATGATATGAGGATGAGATGTGATGCTTATTGATCAACTGAGTTTCCTTATTCTTTTGTGCATCTGGATTTGTTGTGACTCATGAACTGTTAATTAAATATCTACTCTAGCACTAGTTTTAGCTTCTTCCCTGGAACTTCCTTCCAAAGACTGCTAGCTGTCTGCTATTTGAGCTCTTTTGTAGACTTTGGGAATGTGTATGGATTGGCTTAGGCCCTTGTAAATGCCATTGCTCTCACAAGACATAAAAAGACAGTGAAATAACTTGATTTGGCATTCACAGATGCTTCCACTGTCAACCAAGCTGCTGTTTAAAGTAAAGACTTATCTGTCACCACTTTCTGTGTGGTCTGTTCATTCCTTTACCAAGCTTCCATTTCCCCACTTCCACACTTTTGTTCACATTACTCTGACCTTAAATGCCTTCCTCCTCTCCCTCATTGAGCCAATAGTTACGTCTTTATGAAAAATCCCCTCCATTCCTGAGCTCCCAGCGTGTACTTTCTTTTCCCCTGGACTTATAGAGCACCTATCTCCAGTATCAGTTTATGTAGTTGCAAAATGTGTCCCCATTGTCACATTTCTTTTTTTAATTTTATTTATTTGCTTACTTTTTTAATGTTTCTTTCTTTAGATTAGGAAATCTGTTTTGAAGATGAAGGCTTTAATGTATTGACATTCCTCATAGCACATAGCCTAGCATCTTGCACATAGCAAGAACTCAATAAATGCTAATTGACTCTATGTGATTGCTTTCTGGACGATACAGAAACGTATCATATTCCATTCTCGCTTCTTGGAATTTTACTGTCCAATAAGTAAGAAGAGATAAGTTTACCCATAAATCTACATAGAGATGCTCATTAAGTAAACATTGTAGAGTTGGAGAGCCAAAGCTAAGTTCTCAATATTCATTGGAGAAAACCACCCAGAGAAAAGGGATTTGATATAGGTGCAAAAGGTTTAGTACCTGTTATAAAATGCTGTTGAAAATGTGCTTGAAGATTCACCTATGGAAGGATGTTTTTGTGAGAGCTCAAGTCAAGAGGTTACAGGTTGAATTTGAACCTCAAGGTGGTCTGTTGTAGAGGGAGCTGAAGTCAACAGTGCCCCTCCCAAGCATTCTGTAGTTTCCCTTGGAAAATGTACTCCTTTTGTGGAATATGACAATTTAATTAATTGGAAGAGACAATGTTGAAATTCAGAAACATCACCCAATAGTGACAACTCTCAGACACACAGATGTTCAACCAGAAGAAAAATTAATTTCAGCGACTACATGGAAGGTGATAGGACAGGCTGCAGGAAACCAACCGGAAGGGGTAGAGTGGCCTTCTGGTGAAATTAGTCATTGCCAGCCAAAGCACCGGAATGGTCCCCAGTGGAGCCAGATTGCCTGTTGGTGACTTATTTCAAGCATCCATTTCAGGATATATGCTATGGTGCCATGACTGTGGTTTATAATGGGTTCAGGTGGCTTGTTTCCCAGTGGCAATGGCATAGACTTGAAGACCTTTAAAAGTGTTCCCTTTCTCAATGCATTTTTAATAGCATCAAAGTCTTTACCAAGCCTTGAACAAGAGGGCTGGAATAATACTTGTTTTAAGCACACAGTCTAGAGTTTGATGAATATAAATTTTTATTTGGAGATAATTTATGGTTTAATGTATTTCTGAAATACGATTATGGAATTATGGACCACTTGGTAAGAGAGATCAGCTGAATCTGAATGGTACATTGGTACATAGCAAGGATGTAGGATGCAGCAGACCTGAATTCTAATTATTCTTCCACTTACTAGCAGTTAAGCCTCAAGCAAGTCATGTCATTTCCTGGACTCAGTTGTTTCTTCACTACAATTGAGATTGTATTAAACTATCTGAGATTAGAGGTCTGAACCTTTATTAAACCTATTAAATTCTCTTTATATATCTAAATTCTTTGATTTCATTATTTAATGAGATTAATCTAATGAGTGGCAAACTTAACCACTCTGTTCTTTACACTCCCGCTCTTCCTCCTACACACTTGATTATCCTCCCTCTTCAGTTGCTTGACTCCTTAATCATATCTCTTGTGTTGAGCATAGGGCCTGGCACACATTAGACAGTACATTTTTATAAATGAATGAATGCTTAATAAATTTATGAGTGGATATTGAACTCTAGGAGCTCAGATGTGAAAGGTCACGTGAGAAGGAGAGGCAAATTCAGTTGCAAATCTGGCAAGTTACTTGGTGGTTACAGGTCAGCAGGCCTGGCTTGCTACAATCCTGTGTTGAGTTTGTATGGGTCAGGTCTTCTGGGAAGGCCTACTTTTGTGACCCAGCAGAAAAAGCTTTCATTGTACTATAAGGGCCCTGCCTTCTTGGCTTACTGCCTGGCAAAGCAATGTGAAGTATGAGTGGACTGATGACTGAATTGGTTATTGCCTACTTGGACTCAGATGGTCAGTTGGTTATCTGTTCTAGGGAGGGACACTGGCAGCATGGTTGTTCACAGGCTGCCTACACACAGACAACACAGGCACACACACACACATATACACATGCACGCATGCATGCAGGCACACACACACACATACTGATCTAGTTTTGGAGTATGCTGTGCATATTTCAGGTTGTACAGGCAGGTTACCTTTGAGAGGTCACTGGATTTGAAGGTAGAGGACAGATTATATTTTCAACTCTGTTTTGCTCTGAATGTATAACTAGAAAAGTCACTTCTCTGTTCCAAACTTCTGTCTGTAGGATGAGGGCATTAACCTGCATTATTTCAGAATTCAAAGCGAGGAATTTCCAAAAAGAAAATGTGTTGCCTTCGAAGGCAGTGAGTTTCCAGTTGTTGCAAGTGTTCCATAGTAGAGATTCTGTGCCCGAGAAGTGTGCTTTTGTTTGATGACCATGAGGGTCTTTTCAGCCTGGGACCCTGACGAGGGAATACTCAGGTGACTTAGAATCATATCAGTGTAGGCCAGCTGATGTCAGGGGAGAGAGAGGGATTACTTTTTTTTTTTTTTCCTGTGTATAACCCACAGTGAATTCATTACTTTCCATGGCTTTTTTGATAGTGACAATGTCACTTCTATCGTCCACCATTTCGGAACTGTCTTTTCTCAGGCCCATTAGTTGTTGGATATCTGCACGTGTAGAAGCATACACAGTTTCACAGGCTCCCATACTCAGGTCCTTTCTATTCTCCCTTGCGAAACCTGGCACCTGGAGTCCTTTAGAACTTGCCATGTAATCTGCTATTGAAGCTGGGGGCCGAAGTGCCATGTACTGGCTGTGTCTCCTGCAGAGACTGTCACTGGGGTCTCCAGTGGCACTTAATGGTCCACTTGCCATTGTTTGGAGAGTGACATTGACTCTACAGAGGCATATGTATCCAATGTTGACATCTTTTCTACTCACTCTTTGCAATCCTGTGTAGTGTCCATGCTGTTTGTGCATTAAATGCTTCTGAAGCTTCATGGTATCACTTTTGTTTTACTTGATTTCATTTTCTTGAAACCATTGAGGACAAGTTTTTATATTTTTTGTAAATATTTGTATTTTTCAGGAGAACGTACATGGACACACACTTACACACACAGAGTCACCACTTCTGTATTAGTTTCCTGTTGCCACTCTAGCAAATTACCACAAATCTAGTAGCTTAAAATTCTGGAGGTCAGAAGTCTGAAATGGGTCTCACTGGGCTAAAATCAAGGAGTTTGCAGAGCTGCACTCCTTCTGAAGGCTCTAGTGAAGAATCTCTTTCCTTCCTTTCCAGTTTCTAGAAGCTACTCACATTCCTTGGTTAATGCCTCCATTACTGTATCTTCAAAGCTGGTAGAGTCCTTCTCATACTGCTCTCTCTCCAATTCTGTTTTCTGCTTTGCCTTCCACTCTAAGGATCTCTGTGAATACATTGAGTCCACCTGGTTAGTCCAGAACAGTCTCCCTATTTTAAGGTCAGTTGATTAGCACCCTTAATTCCATCTGCGGTATTAATTGTCCTTTGCCATGTAATGTAACATATTCATAATCTCCAGGGATTAGGACATGAGACATCTTTGGTGGGGGGGTGGAGGTGGGGCGCCATTCATTATTCTGCTTACTATACCTTATTTTCATAGTGCTCATAACTTGGATTGACAAAACATTAAAAAACGATCTAACCTTGCCTTTACTTCCTTGATATATGACTACTCCCCCAAGCACAATTCTTTATACTTAGAAATGAAAATAATTGCTTTCTATTTAATCCAATTTGCTATAATTTGTAGAAGTGTTGGACTCATAACACCTTCAAGATGTATTTTAATAATAAGACATTTGTATATTTATAAAAGAGTCTGACTAAATGTTTTCATTCATCAGAGTCTCTGGAAAATCTGCTTTTCATTGTCAGTGATATCTGAATTTGGATTCAGATCCTTCACATCTGAAGTACTCTGGAAAGGATCATTTGGTTATGCTACTTTAGTGGAATTGGTAAAGGAAAGTGAAGAGATTGGCAATGTGTTCATTAAATTCACAAAACCAGTACACTGGGTTATATATAATTCAGGACGTGCACCCTTTATCTTGGCAGGTGTCTGAATCCCAGTTAGGAATGATTCTGGCTAATGGGCAAAGACTTGACTCTCACGGAGTTGCAGGTGCTTGCATGGGGAGTGAAGTAGTTTCTCTGTGACCTTCTGTGTCCATGAGAGGAGGAACGAAAAGTCTAAAGAATAGACTTTGGTCAGAAAAAATAGAAAGTTTGTCTGGAGTTGCTCTGGAAAGCCAGAAGATGCGTCCTGTTTACTGAGAATTGTCACAGTTCCCTGGACCTCATCTCTCCAGTTGCTGGCAGGGAACACTCCCAAGAGACTTGCCAAGGTTGAGTGTTTACAAGTTTTGTTGGCCTTGAGTCTGGAGGTGCTGCAGTTTGGGTTATTCTAGAGTGGGCACCCAAGATTCAATGGTAGAGTTATGTCAACTCCTTTTGGCATTTTGAAATGAGAATAGGCATGTGCTTAATGCTCTGCTGACAGCTTAAAAGGGTAGTTCATTTCACCGTTACATGAGTGGCTGCATTACACATTACACAGCTGGCTATGATACCAGGAAAGGAAATAGCAAGAAAGCTGGTATCAGAGCTGAGGACTGCTGCCATTGAACCCTTGTGATCAATTACTTCATTTTCTCATGTTTGGAATAGGAATAATGATTCCTGCCCAGTTTATCTCAAGAATTATTATAAAGACCACATGATGTGAATGTACTTTGAGAGTATCAAGGATTGAATTTCTGATACTTCAAAAGACAGTTGAACAGAGAGGAAAGGATAGAGGTGAGATGATCCAGTTCAGTTCTCGGATGCTGTGTTTTTTACTACATCTCTTGTGGACACTGGGAAAGGACAAGTTGTCTTTTGTTTTGTGTCAGAAATCCTGCACATTAATTGATGCTTCATTTATTGGTGGAACAACATACATGGGATGTTGGTGTGGCGTGTGGGAAGGAAGGCATATATGTTTGTGGTAGGGTGAGAACAAATGGTGTGATCCATTGTCAGTTTAAGTATCATTTTTAATTGTTTTGAAGTTAATGTTTTACTTAAGTGACATTCTACATCCATAGATGACGATGGCTCTTTTGCGGGGGTTGAGGGAGGGAACCTGTTGAATAAATTTGAATTATATCTTGATTTCTCTATATTCTTATAAATGTGGAGTTCTACTGTATCTTGGACTGGTGGGCTAGTAGATTCTAAAATCATAGAATGTTGGAGATTGAAGTGACTTCAAAATTATGTTTTTTTTTTTAAAAAGGAAAATAAAATGATGAAAATTCAGCATTTGTTCAGTGTAATATAATATTTTCATTTAATTAGTGAATATTTTAGAATACCTATTCTTTGGCAGACCTTAAACCAAGTGCTCAAGACATCAAGATGACAGACCCAGTGCCTGTCTGTAAGGAGTTCATGGTCCCAAGAGGAGATGGGCATTAAACAAGTAGTGTTCAGTGTGTTTCTGCTGGGTCTGGATGATAGGAAGATATACAGGATAAGCCAACAGTAAGAACTGTCCCTACAATTGCCTGTTGGTGGGGAAGTAAGAAAAGGCTGAGTATTTTCCCTCCCTCTCTAGATAAATAGGACTAGTTCCGTAAGAGACCTTTTTTCACTGCTTGCCCCCATGGGGACCACTTTTTCTTTTCAGTTCTGTGCCAACCTATGACCCTGGAAGCCTAAGATCTATTTTTTGCCACCATCCTTCTTATTGTTATTATTTATGACGGTCATTGTTTTAACTGCTCCACGGAGATAATTGCCGTAGTTGCTAAGGCAACCCAACATATTGGGTATAAGAGCAGCCAGCAGAAAGGGTTTGCCAAATTGCAGGGTTGGGTGGGAGGTGTGGGGTGGGAGAGCAAGGGAGCTCAGCTGTGGAGCTTGAAAATAGCCATGTTCAAATTATCTCTGCATTTCTTCCACTGAGGAGCGTGAAGCCACTTGGAATCTGGTGCCTGCCAACTCCTCACCCACCCCTGACGCTTCCTATTTTCAACTCAGCTACTGCACTCTTTAACTCACCCTCAGTGCTCAGCCAAGAGCTTCCTTGGGTTCCAGTTCCCAGACACACAACTCCTGTCTGCTGCTATTCAGCTCTGGAAATGTTCTTGCCCTTTATTTCTGGGGCCTGCGAGGGTGGAGACGTTGCGGGGTGCAACACATACAAAGGCATCTGCAGACCCTGTCTCCGGGCTGTGCACATTATCCATTTCAAACAGATAAGAGTCCCTGATGGTCTTGTTCAAGGCTTGTAGTCTCCTTCCTAACCTAGGGAAGAGAGGAGTATGGGCCAATGGCAGTGACCTTTTCCATTTTCATTTTTGAAGAGCGAAACATCTTGGGAAGTCAGCTTTGTTGCCCCCATTAAATAGGTAAACTGAAGCTGAGGGAGGCTTTGGGGGGTGGAGGAGGAAGTATACAGACACAGGGATGCAGAAGTGGCTGAGCTAGGTAGGCCTTGATTCCCAGGCTGCTGACTCTTTCACCCTCTGCCTTAATCAGTGCCCTTGGCTTTTGTCCTTGGCTACCATCTTAGTCCGAGGTCTTCGGGTAAGTTTGCTCCAGTCTCTGCGTCCTCTAGTTAGCTCGTTTTCTCTCTCTTGACCCCAGGCCTTTATTCCAAGATGGGGAGTGCTCCAGAGGGTCTCTGGCATAGAAGAAGTAGGAGATAAGGGCAGCTCATTGGCTAGCCTCGCTTTGCAACACTTGGCCATCCAGAAGCAGCTATTGCCATAAAATAGGATATTGGGCAGAGGAAAGGGCAAGATGACAAAAGAATTTCTTACCAGAAGGTTTGAGTGGGTGTTAGTGACCTATTTCAGCAACTCCTTTCTTCTTTTTTATCTTGCTCACCAAGCACACACACAGCTCTAGGATGTCTGCGGGGAGGGCCAGCCTGCCTCTGTGTCCTTAGCAGCCTCCAGGGTGTCTCCTAAGTGTGTCCCAGGTCCCTCTGCTAGAGTACCGCCTCAGAGTTGATCTATCTGAGCAGGTTAAATAAACAGGTCTGTGTTTGGGTTAATTATCACTGGTTCTGTTGCTCTCCATTACTGCTCCATCCGGGACTCTGGCCAAGGAGCAGATGGGAGAGGCTGCATCATCACCCCTGCCTCCTCACTGTGTCTGCGTTTCCCTCCTCTCTCTCTCTCTCTCTCTCTCTCTCTCTCTCTCTCTCTCTCTCTCTCTCTTTCTCTGTCTCTCTCTCTCCCCTTCTCTCTTCTTATGCCTATGTCCCTCTATCCCTTATTATCCCCGCTCCCTCCCCTTTCCACCTCCCCTTGCTTCCCTGCTTTCCATTCCCCTCTTCCCCTCCCCCTCCCTCTCTTTGCTCTTTCTCTCTCTCTTTCTCTTTTTGGCTGAGCAAATAGGCCAGATGGCAGTGAGGGGAACAGACAACAAGTGAGGCATGGCATATGGGGAGCTTGTTTAATTTCGGCTCCTGTAGGGAAGTAGATTGGAGGAGGTGAGCTACAAAAGCAGAAAATGGAAAGGGAAAGGGTAAAAAAAAAAAAAAAAGAAAACCACACACACACAACAACAACAACTGACCCTTCCAAGGGGGAAACTGGATTCAATTTACCATTGTTGGCCAGTGGAAGCAGTTGAGAATGAAGTGAATCTAATGTAGGAAGTGCCCTTTCTGCATCTCCAGGTTCAGCTTTCTGCCTCCAGTTAGCCTGTCTCCTACCAACTGCTTACTGCCCAGGAGCCTTTCCCCGAGGGTGGTCTGAGAGGGGCAGTGAGAGTTAGGCAGTCACATGGTAAATGGCTGGCTGTTTGTGTATCAATTCCAGGAAGAAGTTTGACCAGTAATTCAGGGAGAGAAAATATAGAGGGATCTGGCTAAAGTAAGAGGCTGAGGGAAGACCAGCCCCCAGTTAAGCCGGGTCTTTTTTTCTACCCTGAGCCTTCTCACTCTGCTTAATATGCCTTTTCACTTCGATTCAGCTCTCTCCACGGGCAGCTGCCCACATAACCACACCTCGTCCTGCTGACCCTGTCTGCTCTTTGTGCTTGCATGGAAAGGTCCAGGTACCATCACAGAGAACAGAGCATAGGGACCTCAACAAATTGTCCTCCAGCAGAAGCCCTTTGTTTTCAGTCCAAATTTATTTAACCTTCTTGGTGGCGGCCTAGAACATCAAATTAAGGCAGCTTTAGCTGGAGTTTCTGGAGAGATCCTGGCCACAGCACATATAATGGCCCATGCCTTGGTCACTCCAATACACTCATTCCCATAGATCTGTCAAACATATTCTGTTATCCCTAGCTCCTTTCTACTCTGCCATTGCTGGGGGCTCTTTCTCCCCCAGAGCAGGTGGATTCTTGCCATCCAGGCATGGCTATGACCCATTGTAGTGTTGAGGACTGGTCGAGACCTAGGAGCCTTAACAATGACCTTAGGAAGAGAGAATGCAGTTCAGGCTCATGTGCCTGAGTGGCAGTCTGCCTCCCTGCCTCCCTTCCCCGACAGGAGCCTCCCCACCTCCACCAGGCAACCCGTTCTGCAGCTGATAACTGGATTAGGCAGCAGAATGGGGCAGATGAGTTCCCTGAGGGCCCTGCCTGGGAACAGGGGCTCCCTGGCCTGGTGTGGGGGCTGCCTCTGTCAACACCCTAAGCCACTGCCTCTGGCGGGGCATTTTCATGTGTTTGCACCCTACTGTCCATGTGGGAGCCAGTTGGAAATGCCGGCGGCTGAGGTTCACACAGGCCATTGCTGCGCAAAACCCCGAGGCCAAGTGGCATTGTGGCCTGGCTGGCCGGTGCTGTGACTCGGTCCTCGCAGCATCACTGGCACCACGATCACTCAATGCTGGGCCAAACGCTGCCTTGCCCAAGGGTGGCCGGGCAGTGTGAGTGGCCGCCTGCCTCGCCCAAGCCTCCTCTTAAAAAAAAAAAAAAAAAAAAAAGAAATGTTTTTTTCGTGCTGGCTTTTAGTGGCAGGCCGGCGGTTTGATCTCCCCTGAATGCTGTCCCCTCGTTTGAGCCTTGGATTTTGAGAAGATGCGGGGCATTGTCCAGGGTGGCGGGATGTCGGATTGATTTCGGGGGCCTTTGTGTGGACGTGGGGCTCCTGAATGAAGCTGTTATGCACGTCTGGGGCTGGCGGGCAGGCTGTCCGGCTGCAAGCTGGGCCTCCCTTTGTTGTGGGGGCCTCATTGAGTCCGCGGAAGAGGCTCATTTCAGGGTGATTTACTGCCACCCAAACACCAGCTGTCTGTTGTGCTGCTGCCCGGCCTCCACTTGGGGGGTGGGATTTCTTCCCCTTCCGAAGCTCTCAGAGCCCCCACCCCTTTCTTTAAACACTTATGATATATTCATATTTATGCATATGTATGTATATATTCATATCGTATATTTGTATATGTATATAAGTACATATATGTGTGTGTATATACTTATGCACACACACAGACATACACACACATATTTTTTGGTTTGTTTTTAATAAAGGGCCCCGAGCTGAGGCAGGGGCAGGTGGAAAAGCTGTTGGGTTCGGGGCTGTGAGACCAGGGTTCCCGCCCCAGCCCCTGTCCCTCATTAGTTGTGTGACCTTGAGCAAGTCACTCGATCTCTCAAAGCCTCAGTTTCTTCATCTCACACACACACACACACACAATGAGAGCATTCTTTTTGACAGGAAGATCTTAGTAATATATTTCTTGAAATATTAATGTATTTTAAAACTGTGAGACAAAAGAAAAGAGGGTGTAACATTTTTGAAAAGCGTTATTCAGTGAAAAATAAAGCCACAAGGCAATGGGAGCAGGAGATTGTGTTAAAAAGGAGGCCTCTTGACCTTGCTAGGTGACGAGCAGCATTCAGACTCCGGTCTGCTCTCGCATCCCAGAAGCAAGAGCCAATCAGTAAACTGGGGCCATGTTCTGTTGGGAAGTGCTAAGTGAACATCAATGAAGGGGGATCATGGAGAAGCCTTGGGTGGGGAATTTAGGTCAGGGAAGGCTCTTGGAGGAGGTGATGCAGGATTATTTTGAAGTTCAGTAGAACTTTTGATGAGAAGGGGCTGAGAAAATTATTCCATGGAGACTGAGAGGTCATCCTTCTCCAGGCAGCCTTTCCTCATCTCAAAGCCTCCCTTGTACTATTGGGCCAGGAGTAGGTTTGAATGAGGCTGGGGGCCATGGTCAGTTGTGCAAGGTAGAGGGGTGATAGGTCATCATTCAACCAGAAGACCATTTAGAAGGTGGCTCAAATAGATGAAGCAAGAATAGCAATTAAGGTTTGGTACATCCCAGAAGCAATGACCAAGGTAGGAGCGGAAGACATTTATGAAGTGCACCTCACCTTAAGACTGTTTTGATGTAGAAGGTTGGAGAGAAAGGCATGGTTCTGCCATGATATTCACATTTCTGTAAAATAAGATAAATAACAGTACAAAATTCATAGCATGGTTAGCCTGACACTTCATGAACACTCAGTAAATGTCATCATTAATAATGATGATTGTTAAATGTTTTTAACAATATTAAATGTTTTTCCTGAGTGTTAAAGCATTGCCTAGAGGTTGGGGTGATGGACAGGTTCAGCATGCCATGGATGCAGAAGGCATCTAAGTTGTGCTGAAATATCCTCATGTTTTTATGTAGTGCCTGGTAGTCAGAGACAGACCTTGGTATAGTGGCTCGTCATAAGCCAACCCCAGCCTTAGCTGCTGTTAGAAGTTGTACTCCTAGTACTTAGGGAAGCAGCAGGTGGGTGGAGCATCCCAGTTCCCCATGACTCCATCAGCAGCCACATTGACTCTGACTGCCTCTATTTACAGGGGATGGCCTGGACACTAAGGGCCTCCCCTCTCATGAAGGGATACCTTCATGAGCCACAGGGGATTTTTGCTGTTAGTTTCTACTTTGTTGACAATCTCATGAGAGTTTTAAAGTTTAAATTTAGAACAACTATAGGCTCATACTTCTGGGACCTGCTCCAGGTGGTATTACAACAAATACTAGAGTCTCTTGGTATTCCAGGAAAAAGAAACTGAAAAGAGCCTTAGAATCCTTGGAAGGTAAAACAAACAAAAAACAAACAAACAAAAAAACCCTCTCTTTGGTGACAAGAAAATAACTCTAGAAAGGCAAGGGGCTGGCAAGCCCCACAGCTAGAGAATGTCTGGGAGAAAATTCAACCCAGACAGCCTGGCCTCCCAGTCCAGAGCTTGCTCAACTTTTTATGTACTGTTTGATATTGCTATTCATGTGCAAGCTTAAGTGAGTTAATGCCCCTCCCTGTTTCTTACTTTTCTCATGAGAAAATGAATGTACCGGACTAGGTCAGCATTTTACAAGATATGGTCCTTGGAACACACGTATTCAGAAGATTAAGAGGTGGTAAAGGCCAAAAAGGATTCTGTGAGCAAAAAAGATTGGGAAACACCTGATTAAGCAAAGCTAAACAGATGTCTTTTCAGTAGGATGTCTCAAAGCCGTTAATATGTTAACGAGCATCGTGGATCACCAAGTGTGGTCCAGTTTATGGTGTTTCACAAATTCCTTCCATCATAAGCTGATGCCTACTAGACCAGCTATTTCTGGACCACTCCCAACTCTGACTCGAGTGTAGAGACATCCTCCCTGGCAGAGAGGCTTAGATCACTGGGTCAGTGGGCCTTTGTAAAGATTGCACTACTTCTGCCTCCAGAGGCTGGATAGGATTGGGAGACAGAAAAGGAAGGTTTATGAAACCTCAATTCCAGTTTTTTTTATCTGCACCAAGAGAGAGGAAGGGAAGAAGGAAGGTAGGACCATTCTGCTAACATGAAGAGGGGACATGAGTATATTCCTCTGAGTGAGGATAAAAGATGATCTTTTTGTTTCCTCATTAATTAGAAATACTAGAAAGCAAAGGGAACGAGGGGAGCAAACAAGAACACTTGTTTGCTTTTCCAGAGGAGGGAGGGGAGAGAAAGCAAGGGGATATCAGAACATTATAATTTCATCAGCTTTGGCCCCATTGCTTTTATTGAGCAAATGGCAGGATGGTTCCTGATTTTGGTTAAGCCTCTAGTCCCTTAAGAATCCATGGTTTTCCAAAAGTTGCTTGATAGTTTAAATTCAGTCCAAGACTGTTCAAGATGCCCCTCAGAAGAAAAATGGTCTCTGTGTGGGCATCTTATGCGTGTTTATTCATGCACCTGGAAAGAGTGATGCAGGTAAAGGGAATTGTATCCAGAGCTCATTTAGCTTCCACCTAATTGGATTGGTATTCCTGGACCTCAGATCCAGACATACAGATCAGCCTCTGATTAAGCTTCAGTTGGCAACTTAGATGGTGTCTGTTATTTATTGAGCAACGCCGGATGGATCATGTAACAAGACATATTTGCACTCACTGCCTGGGCATGTGGGAAACACACAAGAAGACACAGACTGATAAAGGAAGGTTGTGAGCAAGTGTCTCCTCACGGCTGCTGTGGAACCTTCACTAGCTCTCCTCACCATCCCTATTACCTCATTCTTGCCTTGACCACTGAGGCTTCCTGTATGCCAGCAGAATATTTTCTGGGGTAGTTACAGAGTGAAAGGAGATGACTTTCAAGGGATTTGTCCTACTAATGCACTGTGTATATTTAGAGCAGGAGCCTTAGGATTCTCAAGCCTCCTTACCCCTTTCCATCACTGGAAGCAACACTCCCCCAGGGCAGGTGCTTAATGATGCTCACGACTTCCTCTCCAGCATTTATGAGATGTCATCATTTAGTTCTGTTCTAGTCTTTACCCCTCTCTGAGGAGGTATGTGTAATTGGACCCGCTTTACAAAAGGAAAGTGAGGCACACTGAGGCACAGAGAAACAAGTGTTACTCTGGTATTCAGAGAGACAGATCACAGTAGAACAAGCCTGTGCTTCCAATTCTAAAATTCTCTGATGTTGTTGGAAAGAAATGACCAAGGATTAAGCTTCCTCCCTATCCAACATACCCTAATAGCTGGCTGCTTTCTGCTAATAGCATGCTTTTTTTGGGAGGGAAGAAACAGCTGGAGAACCCAAACTTCAGGATGCCAAGCTTCTTACTGGATTCCGGGGAAACAGTTTATTCTTTTATCAAGAAAGTATAAAGGATTTATGCTGACCACAGGATCTTTGCTTGGCAAGAAAAGCAAAACCAATCTATATTGTGTGAGTCCTCTCCTAAAAGAGCTTGCAGTTTAAGAAAAAAATTGCATACATATAAAAAGTGAAATACCATGTATCATCAAATCTAAGATGCCACAGACTGTGAGACAATTTCAGAAATGTTAGCAATGAAAAAATGTTGCATTCTTGAATCAACAAGATATGGTAGTAGTACAGAACGCAAATACAAATAAAAGTTGATTATCCAGAGTTGTCATATGCCATATGTATATGTTCATTCACCATTTGTTTCTGCTGATAGGCCAGAGCATGATGTAGTAGTCAGGGAATGGTACAGACAGTCATGGCTTTGAGCACAGTGAGGAAGGATGCCTGTGGTGGGAGTAACGTGTGGTGGTAAGGAAGGGATTCATGGATGATTTGAGACCTGGGTGAAAAATTGAAGAACGTAGAAGATTTCAAATGAGCAGACAGGAGTAAAGTTTGATGGGGGAATGTTCAACTTTGGGGTAAACTGCCAAAGAGGATCTTGGAGATACTAATTTATTCATAGGTGAATTAAAATACTCTCGTATCTTAATCAGTATTTAATAGCTTGTCTTAATAGCTTGGGCTGCTATAACAAAATACCAATCATCAGGTGGCTTAAACAACAGACATTTATATCCTACGGTTCTGGAGGCTGGGAAGTCCAAGGTCAGGGTGTCAGTAGAATTGGCTCCTGGTGAGGGCTCCCCTTCTGCCTTGCACTGTGTTTTCACATGGCAGAGGGAGGAAGCTCTTGTGACTCTTCCTCTTTTTACAAGAGCACTGATCCTATCATGGGGACCTCACCTCCATGGCCTCCACGAAACAAATACTTCTCAAAGGCACAGAGTCCAAAATACCATGACATGGGGAATTCGAACTTCAACATATGAATTTTGGGAGGACACAGGCTTTCAGTTCATAACATTTGAGAACCTATTTAAATTAGGTTTGGGTCCTGGAACTTAAAACAGTGGACAGGCTTGAAAAACTTAGGAGAGTTCCAGTAAGGTGGTTGGTTTGAGGGGTTATGTCATCTGAGTTTTTCTTTGATCATACCAGATGCCACTGAAATTCTTCTGGCTTTCACACTTCAGTTTCATTCTACTTTCATAGGGTTCTGCTCTGTGGAGGATGTAAAGGAAGGGAACACATGTCCTCTGCTCTCAGGAGGCAGAGTTAGAGCTTATAAAATTTAAGTTATAATAGATTTTAAGGATAACTCTGGGTAAGAAGGAAGGTATGTGTTGGGAGGGATGGATACTGATAGTGAGAAAATAGAAGATCAGTGTGGGTTAGTTGAGTAGGACAAGGCTTCTTGGAACAGGTGGGATTTGTAATAAACCTTGAGGACGGCAGGGCTTCTGGAGTGGGGCTGTTAGAGTGAGAAAGGGCCTGAGCATATGTGCACATGGAGGATCTGGCTATTTGAGGGTCATTGAGAGGTATAGCCAGATGAGCGTCATTTCTCCCATTTACCTATCTCATGTAAGACTTGGCAAGGCAGTGTGCTGTTGTTTGCTGTTTATTTGTCCAGGCTGTGGTCAGTGTGAAGACTAGAAGGAGGAAGATAAGGGAAAGTGTCTTCCACATCAGCCTCCCACTGTTCCCCACATCTATGGGGAGGAAGATAGAGGGAAATCCACAAACTTGCACCATCAAATTGTAAAAGTTTGCTGCTTACCTAGTGGCAGGAGTTTGAAAGAGTTTGAAGCAAAAAAGCAGAACACTGAAGGAGGGAAAGTAAATGAGGAAAGCTATTGGAGTGGAAAGGGCTAGGCATTCGCTTTTGGATTAGTGCCCATTCTTTGCTTTCTGTGTTATTCCTCTTTCTCTACCACTGTTTGGCAGTACTATTATGAAATTTGTAGCCCCTGTTTTATTACTGTGTATAGTCATTCGCAGGTGTGCGTTGCTAGTTGATGTATCTCTTACTTGTTTTATTTATTGTTATTTGATCCATTTCTTCTCTCTGCAATTACAATGCTGGGTCCTTGACAGCAATCTCTTTCTTTGTATTTCTCAAGGTATTGGGACATGTTTTCTTTTTCTTAGTAAATACTTAATAATGTCGATGTGTGTGTGTGCGTGTGTGTGTGTGTGTGTGTATACACACACACTCAGAGTAGAGGAGTACAATCTGTGTTTGTTTATTTGATTTGTATTTATTTGATGGATCACCCTGATATTTCAGTCATAATATGAGATGTAGCAGAACTCCGGTGGCACTTGAATGCCTGGATCATTGGAATATTGACTGGAGGTCAGTGCTTGGGTGGGCCCAGGACTATCTTCTTCATGGACAGAGAGTCAGGACAGCTACCTGTCTCTGGGATCGTGAGATGCAAAGCACGCATGTCATGATGAGAGACGTAAGCAAGCAACAGGACTGCTTCTGAAAAGCATGGCAGCACTTGGGGAATGATCTAAGTAGAGTGCTGGAGGGTACATAAGTCTTCAGGTGAGGAGAGAGATTGCCTGCTAATAGTGGCAAATGAAGGCATGGCTGATTATCTGTTGCTGTGTCTTGTCACCTGTTAAAATGAGTACCACAGACTCATTTTACATATTATTTTAAGGGCCACATAGGTGTTAAGAGAATTCTAACTAGGAAATAAAGAAAGAAAAATAATTGATAAAAATTAGCATTTACAGAGGCTTGATAGAAAGCCAGATAGAGACATATCAGAGAGTTTTATAGCTGACTGGCCCATGGAGTTTTTAACCGAGTGTCCGAGGTTGCTATGGAAACCCTATAGGTGGTCTTTAGGCTTGCCCCTAACCTTCTGAAATTGGATGCACAATTTTGTCTGTATGTGCATTTATGCGTTTCCTAGGAAGGGAGCGGACAGCTTTCATCAGATTCTCAACATCATCTGTGACCCAGAAAGTTCAGAACATTCAGACTCCTCAGACTGGCAGATGAGGAAACCAAAACTTAGGGTTATTGACTTTCTCAAGGTCACTCAGAGCTGGGACAGTTATGTAGATTTTTAGTTCTTACAGCACAGCATTCCACTGTTCCTCTCTGACAGATTAAGAAGTCACCTTTGCTTGTGGATTATTTCCAAAATCCTGCTGAGAAGGATGAGCCACTAAAAAGAGATTAGAGATTGATTTCCTGCCAGAGTTTCTAATCCACCAAGGCTATTCTTATGTTGGAGCCATTGTGAGCCAGACACAGGCTCCCTACAGAAGAATAGGGATTTTGTGCAATGAATTATAGGACCCCAGAAGGATAATCTGGATAGATCCTAGAAGGCAGGTGTGAAAATGCTTCTCCTCCCCCAATCAGCCTCACTGCCATGAGTGGGGGTCTGAGAAAAAGGAATAGAAACATGGTTTTACTTACTTAATGTTATAAAAATACCTTTGCCTGGCTTTTGAGAATGTTATGCATTAAGACTAGTGCTACCTCAAAAACAATAGAAACACTTTACTAATGAGTCCTCCCAGGTCTTTGCTTTTGTCTCCCATACCTAAGGAAATCACTTCCTCAAACCCCTCACAGATAGGCATTGGTCTCTTTACCCTATGACTGGTGTGACCATGAATGACCGACATAGATATGTTTTGGGTGAACATGAGCTTCATGTTGGAAGCAGGGCATGTGGTGTGGCAGGGCACATGTCCTGGGTGGAAGTCAGGGTCAAGTGTTTGAGAAAAAGGTAGTAGAACACCAAGGAAGGTTGATGGTGGGCCAGGGAGAGTGGGGTGAGGGAGGAAGGGAAGAGATAAATCATAGTCATGAATGGGAAGAAAGATAGGAATCTGGGAGAGGCAAGGTGAAGAAGCATGCTAAACTCTTGGAGAAAATTTGAGGCCATCCTACTGATCATGGCAGACAAAGTCCGGTTACAGGGGCTGTTCAAAGGATGTTGAACATCTGGCTCCCTGCCATACATGGGCAGCTCAAACTTGCAGAAAGTTATTTCTTATGTTATACTCTTGCATTTCCCTTAGATTGCCTCTGTGTAGTTTCTTAAAACCCTATAGTTTTTTTTTTTTTTTTTGTCCCAGCTGTACTTGAAGACAGCTGTGCCTTAGTCTTTTCCTTCTACAATAATCTTAGTTTCTCTAGTTCCTCGTCACTCTGCAGGTCCTTATAATGATTCTTGAATGAAAGATACTCCCTCTGTGAATATCTCATTTAAATACAATTCAAATATGAGTAAACTGGGATTTGTTCCTCCAAGTGAAGTCTGATCCTTGTAGAAGACATGGAATGTGTGTAGGGTTCCATTAACCACCTTGACTTTTTACATTGTGCTGGTAACTTAACCTGATGAGCTTTATCAATGCTAAGCTGATTTTGGATCAGCATCCCAGCCTATGGAGATAATTTCAAATTTGTTATTTTTCGGTCATTAGTTTTGGTTATTTCTTTGCATATTATGTCATCAGTAAAATTGACTTAAGTATTTATTTTTTATGACTTCCTTTAAGTAGTTGATGGATATATTGAATAGAGTGGTTCAGTTAAGAAGTTTCGCCATTCTGATAGAGAAGCCCCTTTATGTCTATGATCTTAACCTCCTATGAATGAGCACTACACAGTCACAGTAACTCACACTAGAACGTGTAAATACCCAGCTCAGGGCGTGAAACTCATCTTAGGAATTTATGTAGATCATTCAAGAATCTGCCTAGATCCAGTCATCCACACTAATGTGAACTTTGTCTCTGTGGTTCTCCTTGGTGCTCCCATCCCCTGTTGGACTCTGCACTTCAGCTTCATGCAGCTATCACTAGCCCTGATGAGCAATTTTAGATTTATTTTTTCTGTTCAAACTTAAAATCCTTCTTTATGCATGATTCTGGAATTTACTGTGCCCAAAACCCCATCATAAAGGGTAAAAGCCATTCCTTTGGCCTACTATTGATTAGAGAGTATGATCTGTTGATCAATATTCTGTTCTGGCATCTTTGTCTATTTTCTCGAACCTGTCCACAAAATGTCATACGTCTTCATCTTGCTGAAAAATAGGAGCAACTGGCTTGTCTATGTCCCCTAGTAGGTGACTAAGACCTCAGTGTACCAGTTGTAAAATGAGGGACCTTGGATTAAGACAGTTTTTCTGAAAATGTTTTCCAAAATGAGTAGAAAAAGGGAAAATTTGGTGAGTCAGTAAGCTTTATAAAAATTTGATTAAAAAATTAAACAAGTGTCTTTATGAAGCACTTCTGAGAGCCTTCCGCATGCTGTGTGCCTCGCGGATCTCCAAGAGCGAGATACAGCGTGCAGTTTTCCCCAAACTTTATTTGGTCGTTGAACACCTTCATTTAGAACATGCTTTTTGAGAAGCACTGAACTAGCTGGTTTGAGCAGAATCTTTAGGGATCACCATGCTGACAAGTGTGTTCTTCACTCAGAGAGCCGGGGGCTGGATGTGAAGGGGCAGGTCGCTGCCCAGCCATCAGCCAGGCTCCAGTGCCCCCCGGGAGAGCTTGTCCTTCTGTTGCAATTATTACCGTGAGGGGGGCACCTCCTGACCACTTCTGACATTGAAGAATGGGAGCAATTCCCTGTATGTGTCTCTCTCACCATCCCCTTTCCTCTTCTGCTGTCCCCTCCCCAGCATTTGGGGCATCTGCCTTGCAAAGCTCATTAACCTCTTTAATGATGCAATATCCTTTTTCCATATAAACCTCTGTCCTGAAAATTTGCCACTCTCTTTTCTTCCCAGGAGGAGAGCTTTCACTCATGGGCTGCTCTATGAATTGGAACTTGCCCCTCTATGTGGGGAGACACACTCTATCTCTAGCATTGGGTCATGCTTAGGAGAGCACCAAGGGACAGTTTTGTGGCTTTCTTGAATTTTAGAATGATTTCACTGTTTCACGAATGTGACATTTGGGTGCCGATTGATGCAGTGCTCTAAATCCCTTTGATGAAAGAAAGATTTGGCATCTTTTGTTATTTTTTGGGTGGAGAATAGGGTACATAATTTAGTTCCTACATCTGACTCCTGAGCCATCCAAGATAAAGCATTAGGATGAGCCGCTTCGATTTTGTTCAGCAGTACCATGTGATAGAGGGCAGTACGGAAGAGGATTTGGGTTCATTTCTGAAGTCCCTCCATTGGCTAGAACATCATGGTCCCTTCTCTTCTGCCCTGAATTTGGCTTTAGGGCCAGATAGGTTGGGTTGACATCTCAGTTCTGCCTGTTCCTAACAAGGTGAATGATCTTAGGTAAGTCACTCAGTCTCTCTAATCATTTCCACCAGTGATCAATGATCAGTGATCTGAACTAAATACTCTTAGTCTCTTAGTGCTTTCCCAACTACTGTGGTCCACAATACAGCTGCACTCTTGCTGGGTTATATCAAGATGGCATCATAAGGAGCCTGCCTTCATCTAATTCCAGTTCTCTAGACACATCCACACTGCCCACCAATCAACCATGGATGCGTGCGTGCACACACACACACACATACACACACACGCATGCATGCACACACACACACACAGACATGCACCGTTGTGCTCTGTCTCCTGCCAGTCTCCACTATGGTTTGTAGGATTGTTATTATGGGGTTTAAATAACATTATGCTAATAGTAATAGCTAACATCTATTCAGCACTTACTCTGTGCTTCGTCCCCACTATCTCATTTAATCTTCCCATCAATTCTGAGTGAAGTAGTTAACAAATGATGAAATGGAGACTTAGAGAGATTAAACGGCTTGTTTTCAGGTCATACCGCTGGGATATAAACCCTGACTCCAGAGGCCAGGCACATTCTGTTATATAGAGAAGCAATTTATATCACAAAGTGCTCTGCAGATCAAGGACCATTCTTCCCATGGCTACTAACCAACTCTTATAATTCAAAATGTGCCACAGGATAATGAGGAGAATTGAAGTCCTAAGGTACCATCATTGATGGGTTTTATACCACTCCCTCTCTGGTTGGAGATGGGTCTCTTCCATATGTCTCTAAGGGTCCCAAGGTTGAGGGGATGGAAAAGGTAGGGGAATCTCAGTGTTACTCTCCACTTCATCAAGACAGGGAGCAGGGAAGTTCCAGCTCCTCTCTTCTCTCTTCTGATATCCACTTAGAGTCTTTTCTAATTTGGTCTCTGCGCCAAGACAAGGTAGTCTAGGTAGAGGATGATGTTAGGGTACCACAAAGTATAGGGACTGACAATACACACTTCTGAGCTTTATCCAAGTTAGGTGGATGATCAAATAAATCCATCCTCAGACCATTCCCTTGACTTACCAGCATTTTCCTTGGGGCAAAAAAAGCAAGCAGTAGCTGAAAATAGATCTCAGGACCCAAATTTTGAGACTCCAAAAGTTGCAGTGTTAAAATAGACGTATTTAAAGATTTTGCTGTTCATTTAACAACTTGCATCAGTGAACCATTGCATGTCCTTGACAGCCCAGCCTTTTTGACTGCCTCCGCTCTGTTTCTTGTTTAGTCATTATGACAGTCTCATGGGAAATGAGGGACTTGGGTTTCCATCCATGTTTTCCACATAAGAAAATATAATCTTGGGTTAGGGGGTGGGTATGTCTATTGTCCACTGATGAAAAGGCACTGTGTGGGTTCCTGGGATGCCTACCACAAATGCTGTATTTGGGTGATGTTTGGTTCATGGTCTAAACTCAGACTCTCTTCATAACCATAAATGCGGAAGGGGACCATATTTATTTCCGTTATTAAGATGAACTCATGCTGGGAATAGGCACAGTGGTGCTGTCACAGGACATGGGAATGTGGAAGCCTCTTGATTTTTTTCTGTGGTGGCCCATGAGCAGGATCACTGCCCTTCTGTTTTATTTCAGGAGGTGTGTTTTCAATCAGCCGACTGTTAGGGCTCTGCAGTCGCCCCTAAGAAATACAGGGTTTGCTAAGCTTTACCGCGTGGGGGATACTTTCAACATGTAAAACATAATCCCTCGCTGAAACCTTAAATTATCCAAACTGAAAGAACTTTCCGGGTTTAACTGGCTTTTCTCCGTGAGGTGGTTTGTTTTCATTTGCTTCATTTCTCCACTTTTGGCCTTTGAGCTGTCTCTTGTCAGTTTCGTTCCTATTTAAAGTCAGTTTCACCTTTCGGTTCCCTTCTTGCACCTCAGCCTTAGAGAGTTTCATTTCCCCACACAGTGTGCTTGGGGGGCAAGGTGGAGGGAGCTTTATAATTAAGTCTAAAAGAAGAAGATTTCCCTGAAATATGACCAAAATATTGGGTGATGAGAACAAAACATTCATTGGAAGTTGATGACCCTTGTATTCCTCATTCATACTTGGTGCCATTGTTAAAGAGGACGTAGTTCTCCACTCTAGCTTCACACTGGAATCACTAGGAATGTTTTTTAAAAACCCCGATGTCTGTGCCATATGCCATACCAGTTAGCTAGAAAATCTAGAAAGGGGTTCCAGGCACTCATCTTTTTTTTTTTTTTTTTTTTTAAGTTCCCCAGGTGACTTCTGTGTGCAGCCAGGGTGGAAGCCCCTGGCCTGGGTGCTTCTTGAGGCCCTCAGCATCTTCTTGACTAAACAGCGTCAGGGTTATTTTGCTGCTGTGTCTTTGGTAGAGCAGCGGTGATGGAACTACTGTCACATGTCCCCTGGCCTGATGGGTACAAACTCCCCACTCATGGCTTGGTAAAAAGTTTCTGCAGTGGTCTCTGTTTTAAAGGTGATCATCTAGAATATTTTCACCTCAAGCTTCTCATAACTTTCTTCTTGCAGTAGAGGAAGGGGGCCTCTCCTCCTCAAGCCTCATGTGGCTCTCCCTGAACGGGAGGGCAGGGAGCTGGTGTGCGTGGGGCACCGCAGAGAGATGCGCATGTGTTTGTGTTCCAGGATGCTCATCCTGTCCCCTCAGGGATCACCCAGGGCCTCTCCAGAAGCCCTGCTCTGCCTGGTAACCCAAGCTCTCAATGCAATAATGCCCAGCAAAGCCAAAATCTAAATCTCAGTCACCTGACCTCATTTCTAACATCTAAGAAAGGCATGAAGCTTTTACTGAAACCCAGTGGATTTCATTAACTTTAAATGCTGATTCTGAGCCATTCAGGTTCACATACCTCCTCTTTCCCTTCCCTTCCCTCCTCTCCAGCCCCTTCCCAGCCAAGCAAGATAAAAGCATAAAATCTAATCCAAATTACAAATATGATATGGGATAAACAATATGTTTTTCAGTTATTTCACAGTCAGCAGACCTGAACTTTCTTGTTTTTCTTTTTGAAGGTGAGTAAGGAGATAGGGAGAGGTCAATAGAATATTTTCTAACACACAAGGTGTTAAATAGTGTTGTGTGCTTATTTCCGCCATGTCCCTTCCAGTTTGAGAAATAAAAGACATAGCACAAAGAAGTGAGGAGTCTCAAATAAGATTTAAATTGTGTTTATGATACCAAAACCATTTCCATCCTTTGCAAAATGCTGATGAATTTGATACGGTACCTATGGTACATAAGGTCTTTCATATTGGAGCGAATGATAGAAAGGCCACAACATTTATGAGTATCTACTGTGTGCCAGGAAATGACTTAGCATTGTTACACGCAGTCATCTTGAATCCTCACCACAAACTAGGCAGTGTTGTTTTAATTTTACTGATAAAACAAAACCCGAGGCTTAGCGAGCTTATAAAACTTGTTCAAGGTTACACAGATAGTAAATAACAGTCCAAGTTGGTCTGATCCCCATATTCTTGCTAGCAGCCTCCTAATCCTGAAGAATTGACTGTAGCCCCTCCTCAAGAGAGAATGCACTGTTTGAGTGAGGGGCAGCAATAGGTTAGAGTGCTCTCACTGAGTCTATGTTAAGTTATAACAAGACATTTCTTAAGACAATGTACCCTATTTTTGTTAGCAGTTTATTTCAAACACATATCGCTTTTGAATATACCTTTGACAATCATTATTGTACATGAGCCTCATGATAACCATATGAGGTTGGGAGAGCCATGGCTCCCCCCATACCCCTTTTTCTCTTGGAGGGAGAAAACCAACCGAAGAGAAATTGATCACCTTACTTATAAGATTTTTTTTCTTTCTTTTTTTTTTTGGTGGCAGAGCCAGGGCTGGGACTCAGGCCTTCTGTTTCCTGGTCCCGTGCTCTTTCCATCACTTGTGACTACTGGCAGATGTCTGTACACAGCCTGGCCTCATTGTTGTACCTTGACTGACCCAGGCCATCAAAGGCACAGCAGTAGCTGTATTAGGACCATTAGGTAACAAACTGGACTAGCTGGCCAGACTGGTCTTTCCAGCTTTATCTCTCACTTAATCCAATCCACATTTCTACCAAGTTTCTAAACATTTTTTTTTTTTTTCCTACCTCAGGGACTGCTAACTTCTTTTTTCACGCCTGGCATGCTCTCCTGTCCTGTCCTGTCACCACTCTAGCAAATCCTCCCTATTCCAGAACCCACCTCCTCAGGAACTCATTTTTGACTGAAGCCAGTTCCTGGTATCTCCCCAGGCCCTGAGTTCCTGAGATGTTGTTATCTAGACTGTACAACTCATTTAGCACCTAGCACATTGAGGTTTGAATTTTGGTCAGACCTTCAAGTATATGTAAAGCTAGAGATATTTGTCTGTTTTTTTCTATGTGCCAGGTATGAAGATGGGGGTGGAGGTGGGGTACTTAATTGTGGCTTAAAGTGCATGGTAGGTCCTGACAAATATACATTGACCATTTGATTTTTTCTGGTTTATTCTGTAGTTCTATCTCAATGGTTACTAAGATTTGCTGTTAAATAGAAAAAAAAAATTGATTATTTAAAAACTGAGAATGGGTCAAGAGTTTCCCATTGAGCCTGGGAATGTGGGAATGGTGCCCAGAGAAGGGAAGGCTGTGCAAGCCAGTCTCTGGCGTGGCTGAGCCAAGGTCTTCAGAATATGTTTAACAGTTCTGTCGCCATCAACAACTGGCATTGGCAGGAAGAGGAACAAACATTTGTAAAGAGTGAATCTGGGTGTCAGAATTTAAAGGTCCTGAACTGAACTTGACTGTTGACTCACTTTTACCTTTTAAGTCCCATCAGTCTGTGTTAAGAGTCACTCACTCATCCTCTAAATAGTGATTGAGTACTTCTTTGGGGCAAGGCACAGTGTTTAGTGATACATAGAATAGAAATGGTGAAGATATCATGCCTGTCATCAACAAGGTATCAGGTGAGCAGGATTCAAACAATAACCTACACACACACATGTGAGCATAAGAAGAGAGGGGAAAATTATTCTAGACTTGGGAGGAGCCTCATTTATAGAACTCTTTTGATAAATTTAACTGTACCTAAAAACTGTCTTAAACAGGCAGAGGGAGAGAAGGAAGCACCGCAGTCCAAAACTAAGGAAGTATTCCAGGTGTTGAGAGGACAGTGAGTAACCACATGGATTGGAGTCTGTAGTTGGGGTTATGAAGCAGTAGGTCATAGAAGGCATTGAATATCAGGTCATGGAAATCAGAGTTTGGTGGGCAAAGGGGATATTTAATGGTACAGACAAATGTGGCATAGCATCCAGATTACTATCCCATTGTCTTTACATCTAAAATGAGAAAAGGTAAACCGATTTCTCCCTCTAAGCACCCTGGCATGTTGTAAAGGGCACAGAGATGATTGCCACCAGGGCATCTACGTTTTTTAGGCAAAAGCGGCATCACCAGCTACATACAGTATGGAGCTGAGTTATTTGAGGTTGATGGTTACTATATTGACTCTCTAGATTCTCATCGTGAACAATTTCAAAAATGAAAAGAGATGATAAGTGACAGTGGCCATTTAAAGCTGTGAAACCCTTTCTCTAGCACTCTCCTGATGTATGCTCAAAACCAGAGTTCAAATAATCTTTGGAGAGATATTCCTAAGCTTCTGATAATATTAATTACTATCTGACCTCTCAGCCACATTTGACACATGTGATGCTTCTCTCCTTGAAACACTTTTCCATTGGCTTCTGGGACAAGACTTTCTCTTTGATTTCCTCCTTGCTCTCTGCCTGCCCCTTTTCTGAGTCTGCTGGTTCCTCCTCATGCCCCTGACCTCTAGGGTTTCACAGTGGTGTGCCCCGGGAGTCAGTTCTCCAACCTCTTCTCTCTGTTATCCTCTCTCATGGTGCGGAATATCATCTACACACATAAAACTTTCAAATGTTTATCTGCGCTTGGGACCTACGAGCTGAATTTTAAACTCATATATCCATTCAATTTGCCACAGGATCTAGATTGACCCTTTAAAACCTCTGTCAGATTGGGATGCTCCCCTGCTCCAAACCCTCCGATGGCTCTTCATTTCATTCCATGCAAAAATCAAGTGTTTGCAATGGTCATGGAGGTTATAAGTGAGCTGTCTGGCTTCCTCTCACTCTGCACCACCTCGCAGAATACTCTTAGCACAAGTCTACTTCAGGCACTTGGCTTTTGCAGTTTCTTCTGTGTAGAAGGCTGACCCCCCAGACATTTGTAATGCTTGTTCTTGACCTCTCTGCATAAATATAAGTTATCCATGATGACATGCCTTGCCACTCTGTAAAATGACAGACAGTCCCTTCTGAGTTTTCCTCATCTTAACCTGCCTATTTTTGTACCTAGCACTTACCTCTATCTGATGTACTATATTTCATTTGCTGATTTGTTTATTACCTGCCTTTCTTTGCTAGAATAAAAACTCTGAGAGCAGACGCTTTGCTCCACTCACTGGTGTGTCCTTCTGTCTAGAAAAATGTCTGGCACACGATGGACACTCAATAAATATTTGTAAAGTGATAAATAAAATGATCTCTAGCAACAGAACTCAGAAGAGACAGTCTGGTTAGGATCTGGCTCAGGCTGCACTTTATCTAAGGTCATGGCAAAGAATAGTCCTCGAGGTGGAAGACTTGCTTGAGACCGAGTTTTGTACGCTCTGTGATTTAAGATTTGAGAGTAAATCTCCCAAACCACAGTTTCCCTGTGTGTTGAATGGGTGTTGATGTCTTACCGACAAGAGGGAAGTAAGGATCAATCTAGGAGATAGATGTACTTCTGCCTGTTAGATGCTTGACCCTTTTCCCTGTCTAGAAAAAGAACCAGACTTGGCTCCTGTTCTGTCCGTGGGGAAGGATATGTGTCCAGTCAATTTTGTTTTTATTTTGGCATAAGATAGCAACATAGGGTTTTGCTGTTGCTGTTGTTTCTAGCTCTAAGCAGGCATTTTGTGGGTGGATATGAAGACATTTGGCTTTATTTGGCGGATGGTTTCTTATTTTATCCTATCTTGTTTATGTAGGTTTTTTTGTTTTATTTTAATGTGATAAATGGCCAGGAACTTCCCTGAACCCTGTGCAAATGGTATCTAGGCTACAGAATAATTATTTAGTGAATGGCAGATCCAGTTTAGGTTGGCACAGTTCAAATTAATCATTATTAGGCATGCCTTCTCTGACAGTAACCTCATCCTTTGCAGAAGTGCTCTTCTTTATTAAGAAGTAATAGCTATGAGGAATGGACCCCACTCTAGTTACACTATACTGTGGCTTTCCCCATATCTATCTTGGCAAGAGAGATCATAGTACATAACCAGATTAAAACAAAACTAAATAAACAAACCCATTCATGAGTCCTCTCTGTCTCTCTCTTACTACTACCCTCCACAGGATTCAAGATCCAGTATTAAGAGGCATTGCAGTGTGCTGCAATGTCCCCTCAAAGAAAATAAAATGGTTATAATAGTAATTAGTGGTATTTGTTACAGTCGTACTAAATCTACCAGCTTCCTCTCCTGGTTTCACAGCCAATACTTGGGTCTTGGGGACAGCCATCTCCAAACCACTAAAGTCCCTAACTGTCTGCCTTACTGTCTGTAAGGTACTCCCCCTTCTCGGGTTTGCATGTGGATTGGCTTCCAACAAGATAAACTCTGCCTGAGGAGAGCTTGAAAAGAGCCTCCTTTTCCTCTTCAGTCCAAATTGCAATATAGAACATTTGAAAAATAGAGGAGAATGAGATAGGCAGGCAGAGGGGAGGGAGGAAGGGGAGCTGGCTTCTATTCTGGTTATAAGACCTATGGAAAGCTCTTAATTTCTTGATATTTCATATGTGTACAATGGAAAGGAAACATGGGATAATGTTTAGCCTTAAAAGGAAGGAAATTCTGACACATGCTACAACATGGATGAACCTTGAGGACATTACACTAAGTGAAATAAGCCAGTTGCAAAAGGACATACTGTATGACTCCACTCGTGTGAGGTACCTAAGGTAGTCAAATTCATAGAGAGAGAAAGAAAGGGTGGGGAGGAAATGGGAATCAGTGTTCAGTGGGCACAGAGTTCCAGTTTTATAAGATGGAAAGAATACTCTGGATGGAGGGTGGCGATGGCTACACAGCAATGAGAATGTACTTACTGCTGCTGAACTGTACACTTGCAAGTGGTTAAGATGGTAAATTTAATGTTATGTGGATCTTACCACAATTAAAAAGTAAATAAAATTATAAATGAAATGGTAATTGTCTCTAAAAATTATATTTTTAAAGTTGTGACCTATTATAGTCCCTCGGAGGGGTAGAGAATCCTGCAAGTGAAGAAAGCCGTGGAGACCTGTCACAGGGTCCTGACAGATTTAGACATGACTTCACACTTCTGCAGGGATGTGTATTTGAGGGCCTGCCCTATGAATGGGAAAACGTCGATTTTCCACAGGGTAGATTTAAAACCAATGCATAAGAGTGACAAGGGGACAGAACTTTGTATCAATTGAAGAAAACTTTTTCTTTAAAAAACATAAAAATAAAAAGGCCATCCCAGAGGTATGAGTTTTTTTAGGAAGGAGGTGACTCTTTCTCCTGGTAGTGCCCAAGCAAATGATCATGTATAGGGTCCTTCCTACTCTGGTAAGATGCTGGGTGACAGAACTCTACTTTAGCTTCCTTTTCCAGATTCTAGAGTCCTCTTTTCTTTTCCCTCATCATTGTTACAAGTGTTTTATTTTCCAAAATAACAGCATCTATTACTATGAAGAAAAAAAAAACTCTGGTGTTAGGGACATCACAGGTTACTGGGAATAAACTGAATTATCTAGGGAGAGAGATCAGGTCTGCTTGCAAGAAATTGTTTTGTTCTCAGAGGAGTTACCAACTGTGATTTGGACGTCAAACTTAAAAGTTGATAGTTAAGCAAAGGGAGGGAAATCAGCAAACCTCAACTCACCAAGCTGGTATAAAGCTTAGGAACTCTTTACCTCCAGAAAATAAATACTTGTGAGAAAAAGACTTAATGGGTAACTAAATTGTATCCAGTGTTATACATACTTATAGCCAGAGTTTTTGTGATTACTGCCAAGGTAGGCCACCGTATAAATCCCCGTATAATGATGCTGGGCTAGATATATGCTCTTTGATATAGTGTGAAAATTCTGTTATTCTTAAAATTTTGGCATCATCACATACATAATTCTTGAAAATAAAATGAAGTTATTTTATTTTATACAGTCAGTCTCAAACTTTACTCGTTTTTTGAGGTGGCCAGTCTTCTGACCCCAAAGTTAATGAGTTAATGAATCAAAAGCATAGTTAGTCCACTCTAAAAAAGGCTGAGTGTCCTGAAAACTTTTGGTGATATGAAAATTGGAATCTCAGAGCATCCTGTGACTACCTTTATCACATTACTTATTCTAATGTTTTGGAATATTCTGATGACTTGTCTTTACTATAACGGACTATGAGCTCCTTGAGATCAGAATTTATGTGTCTTTTGCCTTGGTGTCTCTGTATAGGAGCACAGTGGGTGTTCAGCAGATAAACCCTAGAACGAATGGTGAAAGTCTATAACCATCCCCTAAGAGGAATGCCCACCCCTATTGTTAGTAACTGGGCTGGTGGCCTTTAAGGTGTGATTTGGTGTATGTCAGTTATTTCTCAATAAAACCAGGAATATGTGAGTTAGGGAGCCCTTGATACCTCAGGGGACAATGTTGCATGCCAAGAGATTGCTCAATGGGTAAAGCCCACTCTTACATTAGAAGTTTTGTTTTTTTATCTTTTTTACATATTAAGGTCCCACGTAACCTTTTCTATAAGAATATTCTGAAAAAAAAAAAACATACATGAATACTTAAAACATCAGGAAATGTTTTAACGTGTCTGCATGTTAGTATGATGTGTTGTGTGTTGTAGAGCTTGGGATGAGTATAATGTTTTCAAGTTTCTCTGTTTAATTTAACTCCCCATTAAATGTTTCATGAGGTTGGACAAATTGGGCTGGTTACAATACAAGTTGCTCCATTAGGAATCTGTTAAGACTACTTAAGGATTTCATTCGTGTTTACCAAGGTTTTTGACCATTACCAGGTGTTTTGTTCTATTTCTTCTAAGATTTGTACTTCCCATTAATGGATTTATAGTGATCATTGCTTAATCAAATCAGACAATAAATTGCACAGTTTCTGAATTGCTGCAAACCTTATAGAGTATATAGAGAGGTATATTTCACCAAAGGCTCTGTTACTGGTAGCTCAAGAAAATCCCATGGAAAATCTCAGGAATAGGACAAAGGCTACTGGCTCTGTACTCATTCCCCATACCCACAGAGGGTGATGGAGTAGAGGGCAGGGTTGTCAGACACTTATCTTTGCCAGGAGCCCAATGAAGAAAGATGGGCAATGTGACCTGTTGGGTATAATATACCTGTTGATGACTTTTTCTAAGTAGCAGTAGAGGAGGTACACTAGGAGGGGGAAAGGAGAAGAAATAAAGGTTAGTTCAATGGTCAGCTCTCAGTGTGTGAGCCTGAGAATGCTGGAGCTAGGATTTGTTGAAATGTCTTGTGCAGAAAAGGAATCCTCATCTGTGAAGAGTTCAAGGGGCCCCACAGTTGTTCACTTTCTGTGGGAAACTGGAGTGATATGTTCTACTTAACTGTCTCCATTTTTATGTCTTTACCTTTTTTGTCTTTCTTGCCATGGTTACTCAACCTTTAGAAACTTTTCAGTTAGCCTGAAACTGATCTTTACTATTGATTTATTGATTTATTTATTACTAAAAACCACAAGTCCCCTGGGAGCAAAAATTCTGATCATTTTTTTTCCCAAACTGCAAAAAGATCTTTTTAAGGTGCACCCTTTATCTATTTTGCTATTGATGTGTCAGCAGAGACTCATTGAGATGACCTTGACTCAAGCCAAGTTTTCCTGGAGATTCTGATCTTTTAAATGTTTTCTCCTTTTCTTCCACCTCACGTGGAATTCAGTGTCTGGAAAAAGGTATTGAGATAAAATGTAATTGCTGTAAGGATCCTCTTTTAGCATCGGGACCTGACACCACCGATGTGCCCATACGCCATCTAGATTGTAAATGAAGGCACACCAGCCTTTCTGTGAGCTCACACACAGACAATTAATTCCAGCAATTCCAGAATCTTCACTCTGAACCCCACCATTCACAGAAAGCGCCAGCCTTTTCTTATTGCTAGTGGATCCTGAATTTTTTTCCAAAAGAAAAGGAAAATATTCCCCCATTTTTCCTACCTCTCCCCTCAGTTCAGTTGAGAAATAAAAATTTATTTAAAAAAAATGCAGATTCTATGAGAACGATGCCTCTGGTTTATATTCAGACTGAGGTGTGTGTCAATGACCACTGGTGTCCATGAGAAGAGGTTCTGCAGAAGTGATTGAATAAGAAGAGAAGAAGGGGTCTGCGTGTCCAGCAAGCTCTGAAGAGGGCGAGCACAGAGCTAGAAATAGGGGATTCTGGGTGGAGGCTGGGAGCCTGGGAAACGTAGCATCTCCTTGGCTTGCCCAAGTCTGGCCCTGAGACAGTAATGTCCTCACCTCCCTTGGCTCTTGGTCAGTTTGACATTTATCTGCTTTGTGTAGTATGTTTTCATTTACCTGTTTTGTATCTGTTGCTTACCTTTGGGTTGTTCTTTTATTCTAGGATTTGAGTATTTTTTTCAGTGTCCTTGAGATTGCCAGTGGATTCATCTATTTATCTTTTTATCTTTTATACTTGGCTGATTCATGAGACATTATTTTCTTATTTTCTTCTTAGCACTTGTCAGAGCAAAATATTCTCTAGCCTCAGTTCAGGAAACAGTTCAAAAACTTGGAGCCATTCCTTCCAAAGTTCTCAGTGATAACCAGATGATAGCTATACAGATGTCAGGGAGTTTGGTAAACTAAATCCCATCAGAAAGTAAGGGAGGCCTTGGAGACTATAATGTCAACAGTCAGATATATTTGATAGTGGGAGGGTGATAATGATGAAAGTTAGCTGGAAGAGGCATTTCTTGCACCAGCGAAGGCGTGAGGTCGGAGGCGTGCCTCTGACCCAGGATTGCCACTTGAATACAATGCAGAAACGACATGGCACCTTGAATCGAGGCACTTGAAATAGTGGCTCGTGGTGACTACCACAGTGGCCAGCTACGAACTGAGCTGCCTCTCCTGGACCACTGTTTTTAACTAGCAAGGAGGCCAATACTGTGATCTCTCATTTCCTAGAGCTCTCATTTGGAGCCTGCTGTCAGGGTCACTGACTGCATCAGAAGTATCTGGGAGCTTTTTAAAAATACAGATTCTCAGGATCCACTCGACTGACAGTGTTAGAAATTCTTAGGGTTAGAGAGGGAAAGACACACACACACACACACACACACACACACACACACACACACACACACACTTTAAAGCCCCCCCCCCCCCCGCAGGTGATCCAGGTGAGCAGCCAGCAGGAGAAGCACAACTAGGTAGAGAGCTTTTCCTTTGCAAGTAAGCCAAGCCAGGACCAGCCATCCAGTGGCTTCCTTTTAATTTCATTGCACTCTGCGAAGAGGCATTTTTCATGTGGAGACCCCAGACAGAGGTGGGATCCCCATGGAACTGGGCACAGGGGCATAATGAGGACACCCCAGTGTGGGGGTAGGAGGGAGCCTTTTCATCTCAGGCCTCCCTTGTGCTCAGTGCGACCGAGTCACACCTGGGAAAGAGTCAGCAGGAGGTAGAGGCAGGGTTGTGCCCTGAGTTCTCATCAGCATGTGACCCTTTCCACTCTTATCAAAACCCGCCTGGGTATTTCCTGCTGACAGGCCCCCGGAGGTGCAGTTGGAAAGGGAATGGGGGAGAAGCTGTGTTGTGGATTCAGTATCAGCTCTGTGATTCTCCCCTGCACCCCCCGAGGGATAAATATTGTGCTTTTGCAGCTTATATGATGGAACAGACTTCCTATGTGCACGATTCCAGGAAGAGAGTTAATCAAACCTCTTGATACCCTGCCTCCCCGGCAGCATTTATTTGTCTAGCAGGGAGGCTCTGCGCTGTTCATACAGTGCTGGTGTTAGGTTGACATTTGTTCTGACCTTTAAACTTCATGCTTCCTCCTTCCCTGTCCTCTCCCCTGCCTGCCTCCCCACCTCCTGTTGTTCCTCAGCTAGTGAGTTTGATCTTCTGCGACCTGGGCTTTTCCAAAGGTTGACTCTCCCAGGCTTGGATGGGGTGGGGTGCAGGCTTTTCCTATTTTTCTCTGCACAAGGGTCATTGTGTGACTGTAAAATTATCGTCTGGCAGCAGCACGAGCGGCATTTCACATGTGGGGAGTGTAGAGAGTTTTGTTTTTTCTTTAAATAAGAAGAGGAAAAGAAAACACCTCCAGGACCCACATGTGCCTGGGGAGTGAGGGTCGGGCCTCATGCATTGGCCGGACGAGGCTCGCTCCTCACCTGGAGTGTGGCCTGGTCCTGGTGGGGGTGGTGGGCCACATCCCTGGGAATGCTGGTGCTCCTCAGGGAAAGGAACATTCTTGCCTCTGGGGCTTCTTCAGGTCCTTAGGATATTTTCATAAGGGTGTAACCCCAGGGCTAAAGGAAAATTCCACTCTTGGGCAGCTTGACATTTCTGCCCTTGATCAGCCTCCCAGTTGGCTGTGTGTTGTACTTAAGCTTCTAGGCTTTGCACCTGGACACCCTTTGATAGGTCACTTAATGTTTCTTCACCTCAGTATTCTTGTCTGTCTAATGGGATTCAGGGGGACACATATAGAATTAAGTGTGATGATGCATCCTCATGCGTAGAAAACTGCCTGCAGTAATACCTGGCATAAAGCAGACGCCCCAAACTTGCTAGCCCTTAATGCTGAGATTCCTTAAGTGTCTTCTACCCAAAATTTTAGCTTGATTGGTATTTTCAGAACTCTATTGGACTTTTGAAGGTATGAATTGTGCCTTCTCATGTGCAAATAAATACCCATTCTTTTAGTTCCTTTCTTTTCTTTTTTTTGGGGGGGTGGTGGTGGTGGTCACTGTTGAAGAACAGAGACACTTTCTTCATGCAGATCATGGAATAGATGGCTTTTCTCCCTCCTCTTCCTTCCTCACCAACTCTTGTTGAATAGGGTTCATTATTATCCATCGGTCATATATGGTGATTTAGAAAAAATAAATGTTGAGACAGGTTGTATAGGAAGCATGCCCACTAAGGGTGCCCCTAGACCTCCCACCGTGTCACTTGTTCTATGAGTGGTTTCTCTTTTCTGCTACATTTCAGAGACGGTGTCCCTGGAGGAGGGCCTCGATGGCTTCGACTCTAACCAGTTAGTTGCAGATAGGCCCCTATGGGCCTCATGACAAGGGTGATTCACAGCCAGACATAAAGGCAGGGGGCAGGAGGAAGCCCCAGCAGACACTGCAGCAGCAGTGGCTGGGAGGACAGTAGGGTCCCCTGCTCACTCCTTCACAGCAGGCAAAACACGGAGTTTTTGTTTTAATATATCCTTTCTGCAACAATAAAAATTTGCTTTCTTCTTGCACCCAGAATGTAGAGAGGTGGTAGTTGGAATGTTTGTAGTCTTGCTCTTTGTTTAATCCCAGATGATAGAAACCAAAACTCAAAACAAACAAGTAAACAAATGCCCAATCCGGCCACTAGAACCCTGCAGAATATCTCAGGCTGGCGGATGAGAATGTGGTCTTAAACTAGGTTGTATTTCAGATTCCAAGTAAGTATTAATCTATTTCTTTCTTCCTTTCCCCCTTCCCTCTCTCTGAGTATGTGTGTGTATTTCTTTCTTTCTTGGCATGGCCTGGTAAGGTGAAAGGCCAAACTCTTAGATGATGTGTTAACCTATTTCTGTTCTCCAGCTACAACTACTTATGGGTGTCTGGGGACAACATGGCCATTGACTCAGATCAGAAATAAAAGTTTGAACCAGTGGTAGAACACAGTTATTGGAGAGTAATGTGAGAAATAGGAAGGGAGGCCTAAGAGTTATGCACTAATTAGTGCTAGAAATATACCTGGTTTGCTATGGGCTGAGGCTGTGACTTTGAAGACATTCTTTTTAAAAGGGTGGTCTTTACTGCGTCTTTACAAGCATGAGTCTCAGCACAGTCAGGGAGTGTCTCAGAGCAAGGGATGAGGTCGTGGAAAATCAGTCTCTCTGGAAAACTTTATTGAAACATATATTTCTGACCGATGTCCTTGGAGTGAGTGAGTGAGTGTGTGTGTGTGTGTTTCTTGGAGATGTTCATCTTGTAAAGGATCTCCGAAGCAATTCTGACAACCTTTTTTTGATCTTTACCCTATGCCAACTTGAGCAGTAGAGAACCACAGGTATAGATGAACAACTGGTATAAATGAACCACTAGCTGAGACATGTGCAAGAGCTTAGCAAGAGCAGTCATGCAGAATGTGACTTGGCAATAGCTGATTTATGGTTAGGGTGGGAATACCTGGGATTAAGAGGCAATTTGAGGTCATCTCATCTAACTCCTCTGCAGATACTCTGGGAGATACTCTTCAACCTCAGCTTGAAAATGTTATATAGTCTGGAAGGGTCCCAGCCAGAATTTGACCTGGGTTGTCTGATCTTGGAACTCACACTCTTTAGACGCAGGCAACCAGTCAAATGACAGTAACCTCTTAATTTGTGTGAATCACACGTCTCCAGATATTTAACAGTAGGTTCATGATAGTCTACATTTTTACTTGGGTTTTATTCTAAGTCAAATCATTTCAAAGATGGTATCATGCTTTGTGGAAAGAATAATGACAAGGTCCCTGGAGGTAAATTTAGATTTTTTTTTTTTACTTTCCTGAAAATGCTAATGAGAACCTTGAGAACATTTGTACTTTCAAATGAGTGCACCTTGCCTTGCTACTGGAGGTCTCTCCAGAAATTAAAAACCTTTAGCTCGTGGCCTGGATCATTTTTTATTTTAATCGCTATTGGGGAAGTAATTTTAATGCTTATTCATTCAAAATACTTTTGACTGATTACTTTATACAGGCTCTGTGCAAGGTCTTGCACATAGGAATTTGAATAGGATGCTCTCCCTGTTTTCAAAGAACTTCTCTACCTTCTGGGAGAGGCAGACAACAACATTGGTGTGGAAGTTTCCGTGTGAAAGGCACAGTTATCAGGGTGCAGAGGTGCTGTGGTAACACAGTGAGAGAAGTCAGGGAGGCTTCCAGAGGAGGTATATATATAAGATTATGAAATCTCAAGTCCCCTCTCTTTCATTCCGTGCCTGCAAGTTTTGGTTACTTTTTTTTTTTCTTCCATCATCTCCACAGCCTTGTTTCCAAAAAATGAATTCATTTTAACTTTTGTCCACCTTAATTTCTGACCTCTTTTTCCTTTAGTAGTTTTATTTTACTTCTTAATTCCTTCACTCAATCTGAGTAATTAAGATTGGGCATAATCTTAGGTCAGTTTAGAAATACTCAAATCGGAAAGTGCCATACTTAGGTTGCAAAATAGTGAGTCATAGTGATTGGATGTAGAATGATGGAGTTAGAGACTACCAGATCTGGAAGGGATGCTAATGGCCATCTTACTGACTGCTTGCATGTTATACATGATGAATCTGAGGCCTAGGTAAGCCAATGACCGGTGTCAGTCACCTAGCCAGTTATGCTTGAGGAGATGTCTGCTCAGACCACTTATTTGCACTTTGATCTCTACTTCAACTGTTGAAACTGATCGCCTCCAGAATGACCCCATCCTGCTTCTGTTTCTTAATTGCTCTCCAGCATTTAATGAATGGGGCCATTTTAACTTAATTGCTGTTTACTTGAATCTCTCTTTTATCTCTTTCAAAGCTGTGAAATATGATTATCTATGTGGAGACGCCCTGGCAAGTGAGTTGGGAGGGAGGTTGCCCTCTCCTGAGGGCTGTGTGAGGACAGGCAGGTTAGCCTGGATGTTGAGTCAAGAAGCGCTTCGCCTCTGCCTTTCTTTCCCCCGTCTCTCCCCGGCTCCTTTGGGCAGCTAGGCCCTAGCGCCTGATTGAAACTGAGGCTGCAGCCCCTGCCCTTCGTTCCATAGTACAGCCCATGCTTTCCAGGTGGATGGCCATGCAGACCCAGCCTAGATTGATTTTTTTCCTAAAAGGCCAAAGAAAATATAATTTCCAAACCAGACAGAATCTGCTCTCATTTTATTTAGAGGCACTGTGAGGTGGAACTGTCAGGATAAGACTCTATCTAGCAAGTTAGAAACTCCCAAAGCCAGAGGGACAGGAAATTTCATGGTAACTATTTAAGCCCCTGGGCTCAAGGGCAATTGGAAAGTGTGTGTTAAGAAGCTTTCCTCTTTCCCTCTAATTCCTCGTATTCATCACTCATGCTGTGCCATTTGGGCTTATCCTTTATGCCTAAAGAAGTCTAGCTTTTTAATCTGTTAGCCAGGAAAAAAAAATGTAAGGAAATATAAAACACCCTAAATAATGCTTCAGGGAGATAATAACCCAGGGGCATTTAGTGCTCAGATGTCCCTAACCTGCCCTCATGTGTTTCCAGGTGCCCATCTCTGATGCTCGCCAGTAACGGGGATACTTATATAGGATCAAGAGGACTTGGCGACTGGTCCTGGCATTCTGCTTACACTTTGTTTGTTCCTGAGTTTCCACACTGGTAGAGTAGACAGTAAAGTTTTTCCTTAGACCATCTCCCAGGAGGCCTGGAGGATAAAAATTAAACAAGGAGGGAAGAAATGCTTTAGAGGCCCACTTGGGCAATAAAAGTATAAAGTATAATTATGGGCTTCTCAGTGCCAGCATCAACTTGATGTGTGATTTGGTACTTGGTTAGCCTGGAGTACTGCCTTCTCCCTCCTCCCAAATAGAAGAAGAACCTAAGGATCAAGTATGTGAAATAGCTTGCCCAGTATTCTCCCACTTATGAGTGAAAGAGCTAGGTTATATGCTTAGCTCACTCTCTCGATAAAACTTAAACACAACATCTGGTACTAAATTCCGTCTGCATGAACTGTTATGTTGTGGCTCTTATGGTCATCCTCATGGCTATGCCCTGTTTTCTTGTGGACCTGAGTTAGTTTCCTTGTCCTGAACTGTTGTGTCCTTGTTGGGCAGAAAGTATAGTACTTATTTACTTCTTTCCATTCTACTGTGTCCCTCAGAGCAAGTGTCACCACCCCTGTCCTTCTGAGCAGGTATGAAAACATAGGAGGCTCCTAGGCACTAGCCAGGAAGAAAGGGGGGACTTGTGACAAGCTAAAATAGGCCCATTTTGGGGCCAAGGATAAACACCTGACTTCTCAAACACTGTGTGTGTTGGGTCAGAATGGCACTGATTAGTACTTCCCATGGAAAAGCAGAGGCTAGGGAGCAGCCCTCCCGTTTCTGAACTTGACCATTGTATTTTCAATCTCTGAGCAAATTTCTGGAATTTCATCTACACATTCCCTGGGGCATGGAAGTCGAGTTCCTTGTGTGTGGATGGGCTGAGAGGTGGGCTGGCATGCCCTAAAGAGTCTTTATCTGCCAGGCCCCCACCTTTCCTTCTCCCTGAAGGAGACAGTGCCAAGATTTGAGCTGTTTAGCTTGGCTTGAGTCTGGAGGCATTGATACTGAGCTGGCCTTGTAGGAGACCCACTTACTAATTCCTCTGTGCACAAGTCAAAGTATGATAGCCTCTGGAGAAGAGAGAACCATTCCTTTTCCTGTTGCTCTCTGATTCTCAGACTATTGCTCTTAATATCAGGAGACCCACCCAGCAAACTGTCAAAGCTGGAAGGGGACCCCTAATCACTCACCATCCTTCCCCCAGTTTTATTCTGGGCATTTTGTAAACTTGGGCTCTGTGCTGAAAAGTTCATCAGAAGCTTATTAGTGAGGATTTGGTGTCACTTGCTCAGCATATCCATCAAGAATGCTCAGGCCTTAAATCCTAAGTTTTTATTTTTTTTTTTTTAGCTTTATCATTTGATTTTCTCTCATCTCATCAATTTTACTAAGAATGCACCCCCCACCCCTAAAAAAAAGCTTCTATTTTGTCTTTTCTGGGGTCAAATCCAGTAGTATGATACTATGCTTTTCTGTTTACTGAGTCATTTTTTTTACTCTCCAAAGTTCTCCTCTGGTTTTTGTCTCCCCACCTCTTCCTTCGGTGCTATCTGGGTACCACACAGGAGGGCTAGGGAGTCTGTGGATGGCTCCATGGATGCTGTAATCTTGGATTTGTAATTCCTGCTCAAAGCCTGGGACACACCTGGGATCTCCCCACTGGAACCCCTGCAGAGGTGGAGTTGCCTGCTGAGGTGGCTTAGTCCCAGAGCATTTAATCCTGTTTAGCATGGGCCTGATTTCACTGGTCAGAGCCTGGGAGTTGGGCCGCGAGTGGAAGCAGAGGATGAATGGCTGGTTGAGGTCTGAGGTGTTGGGTGGGCACCGAGCAGTGGCTGGAGCAGCCTCCTGGCCACAGCCCTGTGTTGATTTTGTAGTGAGATCATTACCTTTCCTGAGTTGTTAAATGCAGTTTAATCTTTCTTAAGACAGGGCTGGACAAAGTTGCTTTTGTGACTTCAGAGAGTCACTAGACAGGTTAGAGGAGGCTGGGTTTCCAGAATTCCATCAAGAGAAAATCGAGAAAATCGCAGCCCTGCCAGAGACTCAGGGGATGTGTAATGTTTCTGTTTTCTCAAAATATACACCACATCATTATCATGAGAGCCTCGTGCTTGGTGGGGATGCTGAGAGGCTGGAGGACATACATGGGGTCCCCACAGTGCTTGGGGCTGTGGAAGACTGTCAGACAGAGCACAACACTCCCTCAAAACCAGGAGTATAGGTTCCAGGAGTATAAGACACACCTCATTGCCCTACAGATGTCAAAATGTACAAACTGCCTCCACATGTGTTAGTTTCCTTTTGTGTCTGGGGTGAGTCTTGCAGTTTCTTTTTCTCTTACAACAATAATGGCCTGTCAGCGGTTATTTTGGGGACAAACAGTTGGTACAAGAGTACAGGAGGAAGAAGGAAAGGGAGGGAGAAAGGAACAGAGGGAGGGAGAGAGAGAGAAAAAGATTGCTCATCACTCCTCCAGGCTGCCCACTGCTAATGGGCAGGGGAAACTTTGTGAAGAGGTAGGCTTTGAGGAAAAATCTAAAAACATGCTTGGAGTCTGTGTATGAGCTTCCCTAAGGGTAGCTACCTAATTTCCCAGGGCCAAGGGCTTCCTACCTTTCTGCTCTGCATCAAACCCTGAAGTTACTACATTTCCCTCCTACTGCCTTTTAGTTTTCTCTGAGGTGATGTTTTCTATTCTCATCTTGTCTTAGTAGTCTAGTAGAGTAAAATTTCAATTAGACCCCCCAAAGATTTTACCAACCACCACCACCCCTCTCTCTCTCAGTCTCTCTCTCTCTCTCTCTCACACACACACACACAGACAGACACACACACACACACACACACACATGTGCAGGCACACACCACTATCCTACCAACACTTTGGGACGATGGAAGAGAACTCCCTTCCTGCTTGAGAGTGGGGTGCTCACAGCCTATCTGCTTTCAGCACAATCTGTGCCCAATTGTGCAGCCATCCTGTTATTCAGAAATAAGAAACACTCAGCAAGCCAGGCTCCTCCAGCTCTCCCAGGGAGGCATGGATTGCAGAAGACCCAGCTCTGCTCCATGCCAGAAATGCTCAGGAGGCTCCAGAAATAGGTGTCTGTTCCCCTGTCATTCCTCAGTTCCCTCCCAAATGTCTTACAGAAGAAGAAGTCATACAGCTTGCTGGTGAGGAGCCTCAGGCCCCTGACTCCTCATCCTGCACTTGCTCCACTGAATTGTGCCTTTTTCATTTTGGAACTATTATTTCTGGATTCCTTTCATCCTTTAGGTATCTAAGATTTTAAATTACCCTCATCACTTTTTAGGATAATTAATCTTAAGTGTTCATTTTTTCCAAAAGTCCCTTTTTCATACTTTAGGGCAGGTCCACTTGTTCTTGAGGTCCAGAATTGACTGATCAAGTCCACACTAGAACTTTTCATCCCAGTCGTGGTTTGTGGCGTTTCACATTTAATATGTCTATATGCACATCTTCATGTATCCATCCATCCATCCATCCATCCATCCATCCATCCATCCATCCATCTTTCCATTCATCCTCCCATCTGGTCAAACAATGAGGTTTTTTTTTTTTTTTTTTTTCTTTTTAAAACTGGCAAAGTGTCACACACTACTTTACACCTTGGCCTTGTAGTGAACAAGACAAACTTAATACTGCCCCTCATCAGATTATTGTCTCCTTGGGAAGAGAGATCTTAACAGGGAAATATGATAAAGCTCTTGGATGTCAGGCAGAAGAAGTACGGAAGACCACGGAAGGGGCTCACACCTGGTTCTGAGAGTCACAGAGATCTCCCTAAGATGTGGTGTTAAAGTTGAGAGCTGAAGAATAAGGAGTCAGCTAGGTGAAAAGGTAGGTTGGATGGGGTGGTAACAAGTCTGGCTCCATCAGGAGAAAGAGTTCCAAAGAAATGGGACAGATTGTACAAATGTCCCTAGGGCAGGAGTAAGTTTACTGCTGTGGAGGAACACACAGGGGCCAATCTGGCAAGCCTAGGGCAAGCAGAGAGAGAGAGCTGCCTGAGGGCTGGTGAGGGAGTTGGGGGCAGTCAAGGGGGTACTTGGTAAGGGTCTTCCTGGACTTCATCCCATGGACAGTGGAGACTCACTGAAGAGTTTAAGCAGGGGAATGACATGGCTTTAGTTATTTCAGTGATTGTTCTGGCTGCTGTGTGCAGAATGGATTATGGGAAATAAGGACGAACTTACCTTCTTTGAGACAAGGAAGTGTTGGCCACAGTGTTCTGACTGGCACCACTCCCACTGTGATATTTTTAAACGTGCCTCCCCCTTTTTATGACTAAAGCCACAACATTAATTTGTCCTTCTTCAGACACACAAACACACACACAGTCACTCACACACTCATTTACTCACACACTGAGGGGAGTATCCGCATCACTTTCATTTGTGTATCCCCCATCACCTAGAATGATTCTGGCATAAAATGTGCCCAACAAATGTTTGCCAAATTGCTGAATGAATGAAGAAATGCATCATCCCTCATTAGACACCCTTTAGGAAGAATTTTCCCATTAAGTTTTCCCTTGATGTTCAAATGGTGCGCACAGGACAATGTCAGGGAGAAGGGAGTAATGCAGAGAGCTGAACCAGGAGCCTGGGTTCTCATTCCACCTCTGCCTGTGCGAAGCCGAGCAAATGACGCCAGGCCGCAGCCCTTGATGCCGTCTCTCCAAGTGTAAGATGAAGGAGTTGGACCAGGGAAAGCCTATTAATCAGCCAGTTTTTGTAATTCTATGACTTAAGGCACTGTAATACCGTTTAAATCAAACACAACCCTTATTATTGGCAACCCTCAGCATTTTCATTTTGTCATAAAATGTCCTTTGTTAGAGAATGTCAGAAAACCAGGACCACTTTATCGTGGGGTATTGCGTTATTCCCTTCTGGTCTAGGGGATTAGGGAAAATGAAATAACTGTTAGGAATGCAGGACGGACCTCAACCGGAATGTTAGAAGCCACTTAGAGGCACATTGCTTCCAGCAGGGCATAGGCAGAAAGAAGGGATTCCATTATGAAGAGAGATTTGTTCTTTGCTTTCTCTCCCTTAAAGAGAAAGAAAGGGGATTAAAGAAAAACAAAACCTGAACTTTCACATTCCGATAAGAATTTCCCGGTATTTGCAACATGTAAAATAAACTTTTTTTTTTTTTTAATGCATTTTTGCTACTCGGCCAACATGACTGCTTTGGGGGAAAAATATAGTCTTTTGGTCTGAATATGTAGATCAGACAGAACAAAAGAGCCACGCAACTTTCTTTCTTTTTAAAATATTTATTTACTTCATAAGGGAAGGAGAGAAAAGCCAAGAGGAAACAGAAAGGAAACCCTGTCAAGAGAGCTAACTCAAATAAAGTTTCAGGGCTGTGTGGAAATTGCCTAGATGGGTGTGTTGTTTTTCCCCTTGCTGGAACTCCAGAGGGGAGGCCTTTCTTAAAGAACTGGAACTGTTCCAGTGGAGAGAGCTAGCTAATCTTTTGGGCTAAATTCAGACAATCTATCCATAAGGATTGATGGAGGCATACTGTGTGCTATTCCAGATGTCCTGGGAGAGGTGGGAATGCCCTGGATCAGTCCTTCCCTTTTGCCACATTATAATCTAGAGGGACAGACACCACTGACAGGTCAGGTAATGAAGACAAAAAAGGAAAGTGGCACGTCACCTTGTCCTTAGGATAATTATATCTCACATCTGGGAAACCCTAACAGTTTTCCTATCCATGACCCCATTTGCTCTTTGCTAGATCCTTACCTGAAAGAGGCTCAGTCAGCTTCAAAGAGAGCCGGAATTGGAGTCAGCATACTTAGACATCTGGGATTTTCCACAAGTCAAATAACTACAAAAAGCCTCTGTTTTCTCCTCTATAAATTTGCTTTCCTCATCCCTGTTCTCACTCTTCCCAGGGTTATTAAAAGGATCAAATAAAATAGTGAATTTGAAATTGCCCCATAAACTCTGGGAAACTTGACAAATATGAGATAGCTTGCACACTGTGGGGAAGAGATAATAAATGTTCTGAACATTTTGGGGTGAAGACACACTATATTAATGATAGTCGAAAGACAGATTTGCTCTCGGTCTCAGGGCTTATCTTTAGCAGAATCCTGTGTCTTCATCCAGGATGAGGCATTTCCAGTGTCATCTGTGATTACTTCAACCACTGTGCGAATTCAGATGAAAAGGAAATCAGTGAGAAGTAAATTCATGAGGCAAATTTCATACATCATCTCAAGTGTTCATGGTATATCTCAGATACAATTTTTTTAAACTTGCAAAATGGGAAGATAATACCAAGACCAATTCAAGGTAATGGCGATCATGCAACATAGCAGGATGTTGGCAGCAGTGCATGGCCAATGAGCTAAGGGAGGCCAAATCAATCAATCAATCAATCAATCAATCAATAATGATATGCTATTTCCCTTTCTAGTGTCTCAGACTTTCATGTATATTATATCCTATTCTTTCAGAGGCCTATAATATGGGAAAGAAAAGCATTTTTATTATCCTTCAGTTTTAAATGCAGAACCTAAGACCTTGGTGAGTTTAAATAATTTGTCCAAGGTCATAAAACCTTTAAGTGGTGAGTCTAGGATTAGGCATGGGTATTGAGTTTTTAAATTCTTATCTCCATGGTGCTAATGCCACATGTTGTTTACAGTAAACTTTGGGCAATTGGCTTGTTTTGCTGATATTGAAGATGTCCTGTAGTAAGATGAATCAGCCCCAGAAAAGAAGTGGGGAGCATTGTCCCAAGTGGTTTCATGTAGGGGTGAAAGGGGTAGGGCTCCCTGGCCTGATAGGGCTGCATCCTGAAAACCCAGTGATGGTCTTGGGTTAGTGCCTTTGTTCTCTGGTCTGGAAGATGAAGAGTTTGGACTAGATACATGGATGAAAGATATAATTCTAAACTTTCTTAAAGATATAATACAGAGGATAAGAGTTTATCTTCATACTATACTGGTCATAACAATCCATTTTATTTTGTAGAGTCTTTTAAATTTTTTCAAGGACATACTCATCTTGTTTCATTCATCCTTAAAACATCCTTTAGCGAGGTTGGCCAGTGAATGATTTTTATGAGTTTTTCTGGCCATTCTTGTCTTCTTGTTTCTTAAACAGGTCTAGCTGACCCCCACCCACTCCCTGGGCACCCCCACCAGGGACCTTGCACTTTCTGTTATCTCTGTGACCTGCTCGTTCTTGTCACCTGGGTCTGGCTCACAGGTCATGTCTTCAGGGGGGCCTTTGCAGATCCTCTCAGTTAAGGTCCCCATGGTGCATTCTCTTACACTGACCTGTTTTATTTTCTTTCAGAGGATTTACACCTGAATTATGAATATTATTTACTTGTTTACATGATCACTGTCTATCTCTCCACACTGGAATTTAAACTCTAGTGGAGCTGTTTTCCAAGTTCTATGTTATATTCCATGTACCAAGAATGATGCTTTGCACATAATAGGAACTTAATATTTGTTGACTAAAATAAACATCTTATGAGAAATTTTGTAACTTACTCATGATTTAGTACTCAATGAGTAACTGACCTGGGACCAAAATTAAATCTCTCTACTCCTGGTTTACTCTTTTTTCCACTTTATATCATGCTGTCAAAATGTATGCATATTTATACCTGGGAGTTCCTGATGACTACGGAGAACGTGTAGCATGATCCTGAGGCATCTGTGTGAAACTGAATGCATTTTTTTTTTAAGGGAAATGAGGAAATCCCGGAGGCTTACCTCTTTTCAGCTTATGATAACAGAACTTTATAATCTATGTCTTTGTATATTCAACATCAATCATCCCGTCTTTGTTTAACTCATTTTTAAAAGAAGCTTAATTTAGGAGCACTTTTGATATTTTTTATTGATGACGGTTGGATTTTAACATATATAAATCCACTGTCATGCACGCACACCCACAAGAGAACATAAACAATAATTACATATGTGTTAGATTCCTGTTAGACTGCCAAGATTTTTTCTATGACAGAAGCTCAAAGGGCTTGAGGTGTGAGACATGAAGTTGCCAAGACATGACTGTTCCCTCTGAAGCCTCAGAGGTTACATTACAGGTATTTCCTCTATGGCCTAGTTTCCCTCAGTCACCCATTATGAAACTGTCAGTTTATCAGAACTTGTTTTGGGAATCAGGCAGAGTTGGGTGTCACCTAGATTATCTCTTAATTGCATAGCTATTTTTTACTGCTGTGTGAAGCAAATTGTCTTGCATTTGCCCTATGTGTGCTCTTCTGAGCATTAAGGAGATTCCCTCTGGATGAAAATTTTTGAGTTGGTGAGTGAACGAGGCTGTGTTTATTGACTTTCTCATTTCTCAACTTTCTTGTATTTTCACTCAGTCTTTCTCTTCCCTTTAGAGAACAAATATTTTGAGTCTATCATTTTAAGATCATCGTCCCATGTCCTTGTTGATTTTAGGTGTGGTTGTCCCTTTATTGAGGTATAACAACCCCAGCAGTGCATGATATTTCAGGTTAGTGCTAAGTATCATTTCATTAAAGGAGAGGTCAGCACTGATTTCTCTTAGGTCTTATGGACATGCCAGGGTTTTGCCACTTAGGGATTTGTCAATGTGACCCACTCATAACTGAATGGACAGCCTCATTGTTCTATAAGTATACCGCAGGAACCCTCACCCTAAATCAAAGTATTACCTAGACATGTGTAAACTAAACACATTTTAAGTCTTTTTTTCCCTCACCCAATTTCTCAAGAGTTTTCTACTCTTCTATTTTTATATAGGATCTTCTATAGCTCTGTGTTTTATGGGATAGTTCCCCCTCTAGATCATTTCTGTAAGCCTCACTGTTGATGTTTGAGAAAGGCCACTGATGAGACTTGTATTGATTTGCCTGTTCATCTCAATCTCATATGCAGTCTCTAATCCAACTTCCTATCTGTGACCGATTCCTCAGAAATGTAATCTTTTAATAATTCTTGGTTGATATCTTTTCCAAAGTTATTGAAAGCTGCAGAGTTTACGTTCTGGATTTTTCCTGTATACATGCTTACTGACTCACGTAAAGAACGCATGCATCCTAAACTTTTTGAGTTGCTATTGAAATCACTCCAGATTTAGACCTAAGGTCTAGCACATGTGGAAATGGAAACACATGATTTAAGGGCTCTGATTTTTTTTTTTTTAAGAATTGTGTATTTTTCTGTATCACCCAACTAGTGGGACCACTGTGCACTGTTACATAATTATAAGCAGAAGTCACTGGCCCAAACAGATAGGCAAGTATGCTTTATGGAACTTGATGATCTTACATTTGGATAGATAAGCCTTCATGGTCAAGACCAAGGGGAAACAAGCAAGATGAAGACCCCATGTAGGACCTATGGGGAGGAGAATGTATTTCAAGCTCTAAGAGAGCAACTTTGTTTGGCTATCCGTGGGAGAAAGAAAATTTTTTTTGGCATCAGTCAAGTATTCTCTGAGGATCTGGGGCTTGCAGCTCCGCCTTCCTCGCCCAATAACAAGTTCAGTGGCGCAGGGTGGAAGAACCACATGGGACCTGAGAAAGGAGGGGTTGTATTGACTTTCACTTGATTTACTCAAGCAATTGAGTTTGTCGGGGGAAATGTGATCGTCTCCATCAGCTGTCATGCTGCAATGCTCCTGTCATGCTGTCAATAGTTTTCAGTTTCTGATCCTTCTCTCAAATTCACTGTCTGCTAGGAGAGCAGACTTAAGATGCTTTGGGTACCAAGAAGGGAAAGCATTTTGAGCTGTTAACCTGGGAATCAGTTTACAGACTTTGAAGCCCTGTCAATTTAATCCTGACGGTGTGTCGTAACGTACAAGGGACAATAATGCTTTTGAAGGTAATTGAGATTTCTCTCTTTAGAAATGATTTTATTTATGAGGGAGATGAGCATGAATAGTGCCAGGACGAGAAAGGGCGCTGCTGTGTAGGCAGGCATGTTTCCTTAGTTATGGTGATATAGCTTAATTCAATATAGTACAGTCACAGTAATTGGAAGGATATTTCATTTATATAGCACCTGTCAGCCTGAAGTACTTTCAGAGTCTCCGCAAACAGGCACTGCTTTCTCTCTCAGGAAAATGCCGCTGAGTCAAAGATGGAAGTGAGACGAGCCTCAGAAGCCCTGACTGAACTTACAACTGAGTGAACTGTTGTGGTAGATGACCTAGGGACAGGCACCCCTTACTTCATGAGAAGAGCGAATTTATGAAAACATATGTAGAAACTGAAGTTTTTGGAAGTCAGTTAAAAAAATACTGATACCTTAGGTGTTGGCCACTTGAAGAAAGTATAGGAAAATCTTTGTTTAAGAAAGAAGCAACAAAAGGCTTCTTATAATGTGAATAAGACCTGGTTTCTCTGTTTTACTCATTTGGACTTGTGTGTGTATATGTATATGTGTGTGTGTGTGTGTGTGTGTACATATACATATATGTATACACACACATATTTTTTAAAACAAGAACAGAGCTATGCTTTAAAGATCATAGATAAAATGCATCCCCTGTGGATAATTTCCCAGATGATGTTGGGTGGAAAAAGAGCCTGCAGCTACTGAAGGCAGCTCCCCCTCGGGAGTGGAGAATCTTAGTTTCTGGTGGCTCCTGGGAAGGCCCGTTGTGATAGCACAGGGAAACAGTGTCTGTTCTCTTGAGCAGATGTGAGGAAAGGCCGCCTCCTCTAGGACCACGTCCCCTGCAGCGGGAGGTAGAAATAGTGGGAAAGCTGTGTATTTGGGGACTTATCCAGTGACACTAGGGTGAAATGTATAATTTCTGAGGCACTTGCATGTTATGATGTCACTGAAAGGCAGCTGGCTTGTTGACTTTGGAACCTTCACTATATGCGCAACTCCCCAGGCCATGCCTCTGGGCTCCTCCCCACCCCTCACCTTCACTTGACTGTTTTCTCTCAGTGAGGATCCTATGAAGGGTCTCATGTTATATATAACCTTGGATGGCTGAAGCTGTTGGCAGTGAGGAGGAACAAGTGCCTGGGAGCGTGCCCTTGCTCTTAGAACATTCTGTGGAGCTTCAAGACCTTATCTGTGCAGTATTTCATCTCCCCTAGGTTGTTATTTGTTCTCCTGGAAATACTAGTAAGAAAGAAGCAAGATTGGTTATGGAAAAAGGCAAGCACCCAGCAATTTATTAGTAAAATGACCACTCAAAAAAGTGATCATTTAAACATAGGAACCAGTTCCCGCTCAAAGAAATGAATTTTTCCCCATCTTTTAAAACAAATTGCTGACTAAGAAAGTCTTATATCCCTTGGATATAATGTAGTCAGTGGTAAATTTTGTGTAGTGACAGTGGCTAAGAGGAGACAGAGTTATAGAGAAAGAAACAATGGGTTTGTCCCTGCTTTACCAAAAATAACTCAGTGACCTTACAGAAACCATTTAACTTTCTCATTCCTCCACTTTTCCTTCTGTAAAATGAAGGACAAAAATGGTGGTTGGTATACTTTCTGGCCCAATGTTTGTAAGATTCTAAAGTTTAAAGCTGTATAACATCCATTTATCTAGATAATGCTTCCTTCCTGTGTATTTTAGCAAGTACAGGCATACTCTCTTGATTCTGACTTTATTTAGCTTGTTAGAGAAGGCAGGAAAAATAGGACAGGATCTAAGTGTTGGTCCAAATAGTAAGTGGGGGCCACTCAGCAGTTGATCTTCAGGCTGTGTCTAGTTTACTTTAACACCATCCACACTGATATTCCTATTTGGGCAGTAGTCTGTCACCTCCTGCTCTCTTCTGTTTTTCTCTGCTTGTCTTCTTGAAAAACAAAGGAGATTTTATTTTCTGATGATTGTCTGTTCTTATCTATTACCCTAGAAGAAGGAAGTAGGATGGACACAGTGCTTCCAGCAAACCAGTCTGTTCCATCATAGTAAATTGACCCCTCCCACATTCCTGAAATTTAGCAAAACCAACTCTGACACGCCTGGTTTATGTTAGTTTTATTTCAGAAAGTACTTTTCCACACTGATTCCTCCTGATAAGACCTGCCCAGGGCTGCTTTCCTAGCCCCGGGAGAGTCAGAAGTCATTGTGTGACAACTGTGGGATCCAATTCAGCAGACAAACCCAGGAATGATGTAATTTACCCAGATCTATTCTTTAAACCAAATCTCCACCCATTATGAGATTTTTACCCCCTTTTCCTTTGAATCCTGGTAGCTGCTGCCCAGATTACAAGTCTGTGATCTCTGCAGGAAGATCAGGCTGTGTTTTATGTGGAAGAAACAGCCACATCTCCCACTGTCAGTTTTTCTTGTGATTTCTTTTGCTCCAGAAAGGGGAACGTGGGTACTTTGGACTCAGCTTTGAAAAAAATAATCTGACAACAATATTAATAAAACAGAAAACTCCTCAGCCGAATCGATCAGTTTGTCAACAAGTGTTATTTGGTTCTTTTCCTCTGTCGGGACTTTGAAAGATAAAAGGCGAGTCTGAGCTACTGCTTCCAACTTATTAGTCCCATGTGGACTCATGTTTACAAAGATTTTGTTTCCTGAGCAGAAGGTATTTATTAGATAATCATTCACTAATTTTCTCATTTTGACTAGTCACAACCAGCCAGAAATTCTGATCCACGATAGCCAATGTAGGTACATTAAGGTGCCATAAACCCACAGCAAAGCTGAGGACTTTGCTGTTATGTTTTTGACAGGAGCAGAATCATCTCCAGGGCATGCACGACTCCACTATGCTTCTTTGATGGATTTGCACAGTTCATTCACAGAGCTGTAGAGGATGGCTTCTTGGTATTGGCTGCAGATCAGAATCACTTGGGGGAGCTTTTAAGATCTAGGATGCCTCCTAGATCTGACCCCAGGATTCTGTTCAGTTGGTGTGGGGTGCTGCCTGGCTTTTAAGGTTTTAAGAGGTGCGCAGCTCAAACTGAGAACTGGTGTCCTGGGGGCTCCGGAATCACTTGGCCAGAACTTCTTGCCTCAGAGAAGTTTTCAGTTTGTTTGGTGATATAAAGTGTATATTCCTAGAAGACACCACTCTGAAGAAGTTTGAAACCTAGATAAACTGTAAGAGCATTTGATTTTCCTTCAAATACATTTATGTATTCAATAATGTATTTATTCTGAAATAGTATTGACCACCTAGCCTGTGCCAAGCACACTTTTCCAAGCCCTGAGGGTACAAAGGGAGCAGAGCTGGTGGGGAATCTGCTTTCCTAGAGCTTACAGAGTGGACAGCTGAGTGCAGGTGGGCGAGGGAGACTTTGGAGACCAAGTTGCCCTGGAGGCAGGCCTGGAAGGATTGGTGGATAGAAGGAGGTAAGGAGGGATCCTTCCCTGGGTCTAGAAAGAAGATAGGAGACTCGGCATTCAGCCACCAAACCACTGGAGTGCTTTGGACGATCCTAAAATGCCCTTTTGTGGCCTTGCTCTTATATAAGTTTCGCAGTAGAAAATACATGAGTTTTGATGAAAATATGCAGATTATGAATCTTCAGCTCCTTCAAAGAGGATCTCAGACATGCACCTTCGAGTAAATATTTTTCGTATTAATGCATGGTGGCAGGGTGAGACACTCTAGATTAGTGGTTCTCAAGCAGGTGGCGGTTTTGCCCCGCCCCCCAGGAGATATTTGATAATGCCTGGAGATATTTTCTGGTTGTCATGACTGGATGGGAAGTGCTACTGGCATCTAATGGGTAGAGGCCATGGGTGTTGCTAAACATCCTACAATGCACAGGTCAGCCCCCACAACAAAGAATAACCCAGTCCCAGATGTTTGAAGTGCTGTGGGGACACACACACACACACACACACACACACACACACACACCTGTGCACCTGCAGCAGTAAAACATGCAAATCAGTGCTTCGCTTTGTGGTCTTTTCACCAGCCCTAGGGGAGTTTATGTTTTCCAGGAATGTGTGTGCAGGTGGGGGTGCATATTCAAGGTCTCCACACCTCCCTCAAACCACACTCTATTCCTGAGCTTTCAGCCCTTTGGAGAAATTCCCATGTAGATGAAGAGCGTTGTCTTTGGGTTGCCCATGCAATTTCCTGCTCCGTTTTAATAGCAACTGCACTTCTTCCTGTCTAAGGCCGAAACTGAAGGGTTGATTCTTCTCTCTGGGGACAAGAGAAAGCAAACAGACTCCTCCTGGGACGTTTAGAACTTCCAAATAAAGTTTTGGCTTAAGTCTTGAAAAGCACACAGTAATGTCAGCTGAGGCAGGCCTGTCAGTTGTCCTAACCTGGTGGGTCACAGGAGACAGGAAACCATTCACCGTTGCTTCTTCCTCTTCCCACTGACTGTGGACAGGGCAATGGTTTGGAGCCAGAAACCTGTATTTGAATCCTAGCTCTGGCTCTGTTAGCCATGTAATTTTGGACAAATAATTTCTTTTTTCTCTGCCTGTGCCCCATCTTCTAGAAATCATTTGGGGCTGTGAGGAGCATTAGATTTAAATTAGATTCAAGAGCCTGATACATAGTAGATGTTTGACAAATGGTAGCTTTTACAATATTATCCATAAATGGAAAGGACCAGACTAGGTGATCCCCAGCATCCCAGGCAACTCCAGTATCACGTTGTCACGCTGGGAAGTAGAGAGGCTTGGCTTGGACTAAAAATGCAGGAGGAAGGGTTTTGTTTTTGTGCAAAGGAGAAGAATCAGTGTCTGCATATTTTTCAGGCAAGTTTTAGGTCACATCAAATTCCTTTCAGCCGGAAGGAGCCCACGGGGCAAGGTATAAGTGTTTGCTGTCTGGCTGAGAAATGAAGTCAGAGCTGTACCTGAGCCCACCTCCTGGGGAGCAGGTGGCCTGGCTGACTTGCACACTGAGTCTTTCCTGGTAGAGCCAGCACAGGGACAGTTGCCAGTGCCTGCTGGCACATAGACCTCCATGTTGTCCACTGCCACCTGGACTACCTGAACTTGTTGCCCACATTCCTTCTGCCTGCCAACCTAGCACCAGGGCGTGTTAATTGCCTTTCACCTGACCAGTTCCCCCTCTCGCCTTGCCTTCCCTCTGCACTCACCACACCTACAAAGTCTGAATATCCTTTTTGATGTTGGCTGATGTTAGAGATTTGCCGCCTCCTTTTTTTTTCTCCTTCTAAAGAAGAACAACCAGAATACCACACACAGTGTTATCTCTGACTCTGAAGAGGAATTTTTTCCCCTTAGGGCTCTATTCCTGGTGTAGCATAATCTAAGGAGAGAAAAAAAAAAGAAAATTTATCCTAGGGAAGCCAAGTCAGCCAAGAGTTATTCAGAGTGCCTGACTGCCTGTTATATTTAGACACTACTCCGGGGTGAGCTTGAAGTCTGCTGAGAGCCGTCCAGTGGTGGTCCTCTGGTTACTTGGGGTGCCCAGATGAAGAAAGTCCCGCATAGTCTCATGCTGTTCACCTATTATATTTGGATGTGCTGGGATAGGAGATAAAAGAGTAACGCAGCTATAAAGTATTACAAGCATTCAATTAGAGGCCGGGACTTTAAAATGGCTGGGTGTCCAGACTCCCCGCTTCTGCTGCTGAGCGTGTGGAACATCACGTGACCCTCTGGACCTGTTGCTATCACTTGATCCTCTGAACTTCAGTTTTGTTATCTATAAAATGAGGTAACTGGACTTGACTGACACTTTAAACTTACGCTGCACATTGAGCTCCTATGGGGAGTTTTGAATATAGTGTCACGGCTGCATGACCAGAGATTCTGAGTTTCAGGGTCTGGTGCATGTTTTCCTGCTCCTCAGGTGATTCGAATTTCCAGCTGCTGTTGACAGTCACTTGGCCAGTGCTTCTCAGACTGTGACCTCAGGACCACCACCACCACCAGCAGCAACAGCTGGAAACTTCTCAGAGAAAAGAGGATTCTTGGATCCCTCCCCACACCTCCTGAGTTAGAGACTGAGGCTTGGGACCAGCCATGTGTTCTGTCAAGGTTTCCAGGTAGTTCTCAGGCATGAAAAAGATTTTAAAAGGAGTGGATTGGACACTTTTAAGGGTTCCTAGTAGGTTTCAAAATCGATAATCATTTAGATAGCCTACAAAGGGTACAAAATTAAGCTGAGGCTACACAGCTGGCCAAATAGGTGGTTCAGAGCCCTTACTGGAACCCAGGCCTCTGAGCTGCTGTTCAGAGCTCGTTTAATTATCTAATTAGGAAGATGTTTAGGATTTATGACATGTTTCTCTTTCTCTCTTCTCTCCCCCACTCCACCCCTGGGTCTGTCTCTGTCTCTCTGGGTTTAGCTTCTTATGGGACACAGGATTGTGGAAAAAGTGTTATTTTCAGTTCATGGTATACCTGCAGTGCAGGATCCATTGTAAAGAGAAATTCTTTAATTCTCAGGCATATAGCAAGAGGAGAATTATTTGTGAGTTACTGGCCGCTTTATAGGTTTCTGTGACGACTGTGACTGAGCAGTTTTTGTGGAAGTTATTTGGCAGGTAAATATCAGGGTAACAGCGCAGCCTTTTGAGTGTGAGCAGGGGAGTGGGCAAGGACCAGCACCTTTCTCGTAGGACACAACTGGAATTCTCTTAGCTCTTCTTCAGAGTATCTAGGATTGCAGTCGTTTTGTAAAATTCAGGGTCTGTAGTGGTACAGCAGTTTTAAAAACATGTCCTTAAGCTGCGTCCGGAATGAGTGTTAGGGGTGAATTTGAGGTGTGTTAAGAAGTAATTTCATCTCATTTTCTGGGGGATTAGTGAACGATTTGCTCTCAGTACTCAGTAGCCAAGAGGCAGGGCTGGGGCTGGAACCTCGGCCTTCTGGCACACAGACCCAGGTGTCTGGAGTTAGGAAGAAGAGAGGGGATTTCCAGGAAGATTTGAACCCTCACACAATCGAGGGGATTGTTGGAGGCGATGATACTGGGAACCAGAGGCTAACGGGGCTAATGGAAGGAGCCCTAGAGATTTTCCAGGACTTCTCTTATTTTCTAAAATTAGGGGACATTAAACTTGCTGGAGGTCTCAGGTGCTGAAATAGACCCCAGCCTCTGATGTCATTCTTACTCAGGGCTCTCTCTGTCTAGCACACCACGTAATTTTTTAAAGTCACTGCAATAAATAATTGGAAGATGTGCTGGTCCTCTTACCTTTCCATCCTGCCTCAGGCATGGTCCTTGAGTAGACATTGAACGGCGATGTAACCTGGGATCCTGCTTCAGTCTTTTTAGGGATACACCATTGACACAAAATGTGTCATAACTCTTCCTTGCGTTATAAAACAAGGAAACATGGATGGACACAAGACTTTCTCACTGAAAACTGCAGGCAGAGCTCAGTTCCAGTAGAGGATTGATTATGACTTTCCCAGATTTGGCAGATACTCTTATCTCTGGTTTTCAAGGAAAATAGTATTGCCATACTGCGGAAAAGCGAATCCCAAGAGAGCTGCTTTTACTTCTGTGCTGTAGATCTGTAGTACCAAACACTGTTGTCTTAACGGGAGATGTGATGGTGAATAACTTCACTGTTTGCCAATGCGTTTTACTGACATAGCGAGTTTTCTAACAGTCCCATTGCTGTTTTCCCACTTATTTGTTTCTCTCTTCTTGAATACCCTGACTTCTAAAGAGCCCGAGATAATCATCACTGGAAGGACCTGTGTGGTCTCTTAGTTGTCAGTCTCAGGTCCCCATGATCTCAATGACCCCAAAAGGCCCATTTTCACACATTGCTACTTAGTGAACTTCAAACCATGTCGTCTTCACGGCCTTGAATTCCTCATATTCATTATCTATTTTATTAGAAGTACAGTGGGGGTGGTGGAGTAATTTAAGAAAGGGTTTACTGGCCAATAGTGTTAGGGTAGATTGTTTTGCCTATCTGTGTCTCAGTCTGCCCACCTGCAGTTTCTGGGGTTTCTTAATTTGTTTCTTGGTTCCATCCAGGGGTGAGATTATTTGATAGAAAACCTGAAGTACAATTTTGAGGAGGACAAGGCAGATCTATTTTTAAAAGCCTGAGAAGAATACACTGGTATTTTATGCTGAACCTACATTTTGAAAGACTGAAAACATTCCTTTGAAAAATCACCAAATATATATACAAACATACACATGTACACACATGCCCTTGCCTTGTCAAGTAGAGTTCCTTGAACATAAATGTTTCTCCCTAATTTCTTAGTAGCACAGAGAGATTGTTGAGGTATTTGAAGATGAGCGGAGGAGTGGCTTGCTTCTACAATAAACATCCCTACACTATGTTTTTCCATTGGTTTCTGTGCTGTGTTTTTATACGTTTTAGTTTTCTCTCTCACTGTCAGGATGCTGCTAGTTATTTCCTTTAGCTGCTGTTAATAAACTTAAGCAGTTCTGCCAACAAATTTGTGCTTCTAATCTGCCATGGATGGGAAACAACTGAAAGTCAGGGCAGACAGGTCCAGAGCTGAGACCAAGCGGATCCTCTGTAAGGGACTTCTTCTCCAGTTGCTCCTGTTCCTGTTCAGCTGGTCTCGGTAAACTCGCTTCACCTATCAAGCATTTGTAAAATTAACATTACTGTTTTCTGTATTGAACTTCCCTCAGGATGGTGATTCCTCCCAGGGCCACAGAGGAAATGGGACGAACACTCTATGTGACAAAGTTAAGTGACATTTTAGAGCTGGAGAGGTTCACAAATGCCATCCTGGAGGAGACCTGGGGATAATCTCGACCAGAGCTTGTCCACTGCTGACTGAATGTACAGTGGGATGATGGGGTGAGCGGGGTGGGGGAAACGTTAAAACACCAATGGCTGTTTCCTACCCGAAAAGATTCTTATCTGTGGTGGGGTCCCAAGATCTGTTTTTTGTTTTTTTTTTTGTTTTTTTTTGTTTTTGTTTTTTAAGCTCTTCAATGTGATTCTAATTGAAGCAGGAGTTGTGAACCAAGGATCCCATACAATCCTTCCTTATTACAGATTAAGAATATTAAGGCCCAGGGAGGGGAAGTGACAGGCAATAGCCTCTGCTGACAGTCCAACAGTCCAAACAGCAGAATGCTATTATGATAGCCTCGTTTAAATGTAGTCTTTCTCTGCCCACACAGCTCTCACTCCTTCAACTTTTCCTCAGGTGATGTGACTTCAGGATCCTACTCCCCACCCCCAATACACACACACACATCACTTTTACAAACTGTGGGGATACTCTCATAGCAAAAAATATATATATATAATTTCTTTCATCGTTCCCTTTTTCTTCTCCCCTGTCCTTTTCTTCCGTACTCCCTCCCACCTGATAGGGGGTAAATGAGGTCTCAGGAATTCACTTGCTGAATATTATTCCCTGAACTTGATCTGCTGGTGATGTATTAATTAGCTGGGGCACTGCACCTTAACAAACAGGTTACAGGCAGATCCTGGTGTGTGTTAATGTTTAACCAGAGATGCTCAGCAGTGGTCTCTTTTGTGGCCTAAATGTAAAGAGAAATGTGGTTGACTTTATTTTCAGAGATGTTTTCTTACTTATAAGTGTTGACATATTGGTTTCAATGCCATATGTCAACGTATTTGCAATGAGTTGTCTCACATATGTTTAAACTTTTGGATAATAGCATTTACTATAGAAGTTATAACTTCTAAGTCTCGATTTATACATGGCCATATTTATGTTTTCCCACATGCATGTATAACTGTACATGGTGTAACTTTCACTGTCACTAATGTTTCTAATTTACCTTAAAATCAGTGAGTGAGACCCATTTCACAATAATCTCATAGCAGTATGGTTTTGCAGGATTTCAAAACTGTCACAACTTCTTTCCTGTTACTCTGAGAAAAGCCCCAGATCACTCTCCTGTCCACGCCTTGTGGTGTGGCCTCCTGTGGGGCTGCCCCATCAAAGCTGAGTAATGGATACAGACTCAGGATGGCTTGGTCTTCTGGCAGAATGAGCAGCTCTCTCTGGGGCCAATTCCCAGCTGCAAAATTAAGCCCTGTTCTTCCTTTGAACCCAGAACTCTGGGGGCTGGTGCTAACAGGACAGGGTGCAAAAAGAAAGAGCATGTGACCTTCAAGTGCACTGGAGAGAGAGCTAAGTTAATAGGTCAGCCAGGGATTTTTACTTTTTTTTTTCTAACAGTATATTTTACCCACAATTATACTTTTGCATGGGGTTCCCATACTCTCCTTGTCTTGAGCACTCACCTACCCAATCCCATCCCAAATCAGGACCATCCTGTTCTTGAAACATTCCTAACTATGAGGTCCTAGGGATTTTTTTTCCTCTGAGTCCAGAGTGTGTAGTGGTTGGATGTTGTGTCTGCTCCCAGGGCTGGTCTCCGATGAACACATCTGAGACAGTCACATCTCAGCTGTCATCTAAGCATTCACACTTAGCTTTTTTGTTAAAGTCACATAAGACCCATAAATGACCTAAAAGCTATGGACCTTTTTTTTTTTCCAAGAAAAATATACACAAGCACAAAATGTTGTATGCAATATTGAGAGATTCATGGACCCTCTTAGGAAACCCATTAGCGACAAGTTAAAATCTCTTGGGAGTGGCATGGGTAGTATGCTAATCCCCCGCCTTCAAAATAACATAATGGTTAGAACATGTGACTTTTAAGATGTGTTTCTGGAAAAAAAAAATTGTGCTCAAAGTCGAAAGATCCAAGGATCTCATATGAATGGCTTATATGCCGTTTATTTTATAAATGTAAAAATAACCCCAGAGAAGGATGGTGTCTCCCTGAGGCCAAACTGAGGTTAATTGCAGAAATGGGACTGAGCTGGAGTCCCCTGTCCTGAAGTCCCCTTCTTCTATCTCATACAATAAAGTGCCTTTCAGGAAAGTGAGGTTGACTTTTCTGGCTCCTTCTTGGATACTTGCTCACTCTGAGGTACAGGGAGATAGCCACAAATCATTCTTATACCCTCAAGTAAAAAGAGAGAAAAACTAACTAAATAAATAGAAAGGCTGAATCTAAAATATTACTTCCCCTTTTGGAGAAAATGCATTATTTTTCCAGCGTCCTGAGTTTTCAACAAAGATACCTGCAGGTTGTAGGGAAACTTCCAGTTGTCTTTGATGAGTTGTGTATGTGTGGGGACAGCATGAAACCCCATACCCAAAGCTGAATTTGACATGGAGATCACCACTTGTGTCCCAGCTCTTCTCTGAGACATTCAGGAGACCAAAATAACTTGCTTATCTCCTTAGGTCTGAGACCTGAGCAAATAGTATCTGGAGATAAGTTTAATTTGTCCAAGGTCAACCTCAGACTTAGCTGGGAGTCAGCTCACCTGCATTTCATATGTGGGCCTCCCCTCTCAGCCTGTGCTGGATTTTGTGGATTTTCCCCTCCTCTGGTTCCTCAGTCAGTCAGTCATTTGCACATCTGTCTTGGTTTGGCTGCTATAAGAAAATACCAGAGACTGGGTGGCTCATACACAAAAGAAATATATTTATTCTTGTTCTGGAGGCTGGAGATCAGGGTGCCAGCCAGCAAGGCCAGGTTCTGGGAGGGCCCTGTTCTGGGTTGCAGACTGTCATTTTCTCATTGTATCCTCTCTTGGTAGAAGGGGACGAGAGAGCTCTCTGGAGTCTCTCTTATGTGGACGGACACTAATCTTATTCATGAGTGCTTCACCCTCATGACCTAATTTCCTCCCAAAGGCCCCACCTTCTAATACTGTCTCTTGAGGGTTAGAGATTTGAACCTATGAATTTTGGACATAAATATCTGGTCCATAACAGTACACTTATTGGACCTGGACTGTGTATTTGCCTTTGTGCTAGGTACTGTCTGGCCTGCCAAGAGGCAGTGATGTATTAGAGAAGTAAAACCTGAGGACTTTTAATAACATGATTATTATCATTAACATCTTCTGTTTGTGTAGCCATTAAAAATGGCAAAGTGTATTCCTCATAGAAGCCCAAATAACCAAATTTGAAAGGAAGAGCTAAAATTCTTTGAGTGAAAGTTACTAGGTGAGAGACAAAAAAAAAGTGTGACTGGGCCTTCGCACAGGTTTTTTCCTCTTCCTGGGATTCTCCTGCTCCCTCCACTAACCTCCTAACCTACGTCCCACCCCCAAACCTCCCTGGATCTGATGTCAGCTCAAACACTGGTTTCTCAGGGAAGCCTTGTTGAGTGCTGGTCCCACAGCCACCCCAAATCAGAGAAATGCAGGCACTCACAGTAACACATTACTTAATTGCTCCAACATAGCTTGTACTCTTCTGCTCGTGTGTGTGCTTATTGCAATGATGTCTCTTTACCTTCAGATGTAAGCTGGGTGTAGTATCCAACCAAGATGGGTGCAGTATCCCAGGAAAATTTTAATTAGCCTGGGCTGGAAAAGGGAGGGGTTGCTTCACAGAAAGTGTGGGTTCTTAGGGAATGGGGAAGCAAGCTAGTGGGCATAAGCAAGCTGTGTTGAAGGAATACTTGATAGGAACCAGAGGCCTTTGGTTAAGGAACACAGCAGGCCTGGGGCAACCCAGCAGGGAAGAAGCTGGGAGAGTGATACTCCTGACCTTACTCACCTCCCTCCCTGTGGTGTCCTGCTGGTGCCCCTCCTTGACTGCAGCCAGATGATATAGGAAACTGAAGGGCAGCCCAGAGAGGTCAGAGTCTCTGGGAGAGAGCAGGGTTGGACCTAGAGAGGCACATACAGGATGTCCAGGCCGGTGGGCAAATTACGCCAATCTTCTTTCCTTTCAGCTCCTTTTCAGGTCAGTACCTTGGAAACTGTGGCCGGCTCTCCACAACTGATAATCATTCTCTACCACAGTTAATATTTACTCTCCCGTGGCCACTGGCACCTTAGGAACCAGGTGTGTCAGGTCCAGGGGACATGCTCTGGCACCAGGGAGATGGTAGGGACTCAGGCTGGTTGTCGTCCCTGGCTCCCCTGGCCCGAGGGAAGTGGGATTTTATTCGATGCCTAAAGATCCAAAGGTTAATCATTCACTAAGTTGTTCCTGCCACTTTCTCTGCCCCACATAAAAATGAGCCTGCTTTGGAAGTCATTTCTTTCTGATGTTTGAAGAAAGTGATGCTACTACTACCCGTTTCATTTAAATTTTGTTTTGAGGACAGGGACTTCTTTAAAAGTAACAAATGGAAAAGCTACTGTTTACACTGGGATCCTGCTTACAGTTCTTTAAGTATGTTCATTTTGTGATTTATTCTTCACAACAGCCCCTCCTGATGATTGGCATTGATTGCATAATCAAAATGCAAACGAACAATTAAACATGATAAGGACTGTGAAGCCAAAGTGTCCTGAAGGTCTGGAAGGCAAAGAGGTTCTACAACAAGGCCCTGAGAGGGAGTGGGGTGGCTTAGGTGGTGCTGAGGAACTGGAAAAAGTGGGAATGTGCACTGCAGATGAAATGATGACAGCAGGAGATGAGACCAGAAATGCTTGGGGCACCTGCCCCAGTCCCTGTTGAAAGGTTCCTGGGGTCTCTAGCAGAAAAGCAGTGGGGGCTATTAAGGGGTTGAGTAGGGGCATGACAAGATTAGATTTATTTGTAAAGGGATCATTTGGGGACTATTGTGGTAGTTTGGGTGAAGGATGGGGGATTAGACAGAAAGTACAAGGAAGATTTGGGAGTGGTTTTGGAGGCAGAAGAAAAGGGCTCCTTGACAGTTATATGCCTACTTTTGAGAATTTGTGCAGTTTGAGGGATGACACAAATCCTGGAACTTCACAGCCCTGCTCAGCAGTAGAAATCTTGATATTGTTACCAAAGAGGTGTGTGTGTGTGTGTGTGTGTGTGTGTGTGTGTGTGCATGTGTGCACGCATACACCTGTGTTTCTCAACACTGGGACCATCTATGTTTAAATGATTCTGAAGGTTTGAATGTAATCTATCTTCTCTTTTAAATCAAATACTAGGCTTGTTGATTGAGTTTACCATCTAAAAAGAATGAGGTGTGGGAAAGGGGGTCACTGAACACACACTTCTAAACAGGTCTTTGGTCTCTTACTCAGTTTACGCAGAGTTCAAAGGAGCATTTCCCACAGAGTGATTGTTAAACTCTTCCCTTTCTGGGCAGACACGCCTATAAAATCATTAATGTATTTAGGGGAAACCATCTGGACCAGAAATGATCCATTTCATACCCTAAAGAGAACATTTTTCTCTTGGCCCTTCAGTCTAGTCCAGGTTAAAAGAACTAGACAGCTAGAAGGTGAACTCTGGCTAAAGTAAGCTCCCCACCCCACCTGGCACTTGCCTCCTCACTCCCTCTGTCCAGCCAGGCAAGAGTGATTGGCACACACTATCCTCCAGGGATTCTCCTTTTCAAGGTTTAGACGAGGGCAGGCACTTCCATCACTTTTTCCTATTAGTGTCACTGGCCCTGTGTTTTTTTTTTTCTGCAGCAGAGACAATCATTCTTCCAAGGACTATGCTAGTTTTGGCTTACCTTTCCTGGCCTTTTTTTCATGGGAGAGGGACATTTAGCTTCTGGTTTGTAGATAAGGATGTTGCTTCTTGGCTAAAATCTTTGCGCAAATGGCTTTTGTTCCAGGGATTAATTATGGAGAATTTACTGGTATCTGTCAAAGCGCATGACTGGTAACTTTAGTTTTGCAGAAGCATCGGGCTATATACACAAAGCAAGAGTAAGAGACATCTTTTCTCTCTCCCCGCTAGAGTTCTCTGTTTCCTCTTTTCTGCTTATCAATAAATACCCTTTTCATTCTTCAAGGAAAGAGTCTCTTCCTCTGAAAAATCGCCCCAGTCTTCCCAGATTCCAACTGCCTCTTCTTCCTCAGCATTTATCTCAAGCTCATTTATCTATTCCCTGGGCCACCTTGTATAATTGTTGTGCACAAATCATAACCAAAGCTTCTTGAGAGGGAAGGAAATGGGTACGTGTGGTTTTATCTCACAGAATCTGACTGGAATGGCTTACCCAAAAAAAAAATGACTCAGAAATTCTTAATATTCAGGTGAATGTTGACTTTCTAAACCATTCCCTGTCTTAGCACTCCTCCTGTGTGGTGCCAGAGTTTTCATTTCTCGGCTTTAGGGTATTCAAGTGGTAACTTGCTGACCCTTTAATAGACAAACTCTTTTTTAGTAAAAGTCAGCTGTGTTCTCCCAGCAACAAAGGAAACCTGAAGGTATTTCTGTGGGTCAGCTGGGTCTGAGGGTGCTTGACTAGATACCAGAGAGCATTCTCTAAAGCACAGAGCCCCATGAGGAGCTGAAGACAAAAGATTAGGGAAGTTCTCATGAGAAAACACCGTAAAAGGGAAGGGCCAGTATTTGTTTACAAGGCTGGAGAATAAAGGGCATCATTAGCGATGTGGAGATCGGGAGTGATGACTTCAGTCTTCTGAAAATGCTGTCCTGTTCTGTGCCAGACGGGTAAATGATGTTAACAGTCAAATCAGTTATATCAAAACGCTGCTCTTTTGTATATAAACACAGTGAAGTTCTGTAGCTGTGAAGGCCCAGGCCCTTGGCACGGCTGTCCCAGGGAAGATAGTAAGATGTCTCTTCAGGACTTTGTGGCAGTTGCCCCAATGGACATTAGTGACTTGAGTTACAGCGAAGCTAAATATAGCGGGTGCGCTCGTGTGTACAGGATTGCGTCTGATCCAGGGTGGCCTGTGCTGCTCAGACAGAGCCCAGGACTTGTTAGACTATCTCTGCAGATGTGCTTCCAAACTGTCTTTCCCTCTCCTCCATCCTCTTCTCTTCTCCAGGACTCCTTCTTTTCCTCTTTCCTCTTCTGACTTTCTGATTTCTTCCCCTCCCCATACTTTAGGTCTCACTTTCCATAAGCGTGAAAACAAGGGATTGGACTCCTTCTTATGAACATTTTCAAGTTCTCCTTATTTTTCCTTTTTTTTCTCTTATTCTTTCCTCCTCACCTCTTTTTGTTCTATCCTTGACATTTCTTTACTTTTCTCAGAACTCCTTCATTTTGTCTAAACAGAGTATATTTATTAAAGAAGCCTCCTCATTCCCTCGGTGTGATTGACCATTTGCAGGGAGAAAACTCATCACAGGTTTAGACAGTTACTCCTCTTTTCATTAAGTAATGATGGTCTCTCATAGTTTGTTAGAAAATAATAATGAAGTATGTGGGAAAATGGCAATAAGTTGTCAGAAAAATTTTTTTTCTCCATTTCCTTTTCCATGAGCTGCTCTGCTCTGGCTAATCAATTACTCAGATAAAATCTGGATAAATAGATTATCTTTAGAAATTTTGTACCTCTGGGCAAACCAGTTGCCCATATATGTACCATTTTGAAGAAATAGAGGCACTTGAAACTAAAAAAATGGGCCAAGGTGATATAGAATTGAATGGATAAACCTCATATGTCTCCAAGAGAAGAGTATAGTGAATACATGTTTGTGTGAGTCTGTGAGGCAGCATGTTGTTGATAAGAAACGGGAGAATAAATAAGTTGGCTTGAGCCAGAGGATATCAACCAAAATGTTCTGGAATAGTCACTGTGAGATATTATGTACTCTGCTAAAATCAGATGCACCTCATTTCAAGAAGCAGATATTTTCCTGAAGAGAAGTACAAAATGAAGTTTTGTAAATTGAACTTTAGAGTCAGTGGAGAACCTGGGGAAGAACATTCTTCTAGAATATTACACGTAAAATGGAGTAAGAGAGCTGTTTAAAATCAATCCTGTCACAAACTTATTTTGTTAAGGACTGGTTTTGCGTCTGAAATTTTTTCCCCTTTCAATGGATACCTTAAAAGATAATGTTTTTAATATTGGATCTCAATGTGTTTTTGCAACTGTCATCATCTGTGAGAGACTCTGAAGTTCTATCCAGTGTGAGGAAAGCAGAAACGCATCACTATGATTCAGCTTGCCGCCAACACACAGACGCAAATTCTGAGTATTAGAAGCCTTGGGGACCATTAAAACCTTGGGCACCATTAAATCCAATCCTGTTTTTTATAAGAGAAAACACTGAGCTACACATGTGGCAGTGATCTCTGACATAGTGGGCATCAACCTTACACTCTCATGGGAGTCGTCTTATGGGATGCTCATGTGTAGCCTGAGCCTCTCCTGGCCTTGTCCACTTACCAGTCTGCACGACTCGCTTTTCCTGGGATGACACAGCGAGACATAACTAATGACTGGAACTCTCTTTGAGGACTTTTGGTACAATGCCACTCTGGAATCCTGGCCCCTCCTGCAGGAAGCACTGTGTGTACTTTACCTCCCGAACTGGGTCTTCTCCCAAGACCTGAGCCATTTACGGTCCCCACACTCTGCCCATAGAACTAAAGTTTGAAGACAACTAATATAAGAAATTTCCTTTCTCCAGAAATTTTAATGTGTGAGAGACTTTGAAGATGAAAATCCCTCAAACTTTAAGTAATGAAATAATAAATTAATGGAAGTATTTTCAGCGTACAAAAGATGACATTGGAAACTTAGGGGAACCCGCTCAATGCCTTCCAGTCCTGTGCCTGAGGGATTGACTTGCTCTGTGTGTCTAACAGCTGTCAGGCACTTGGAGGGATTGCTGTGGTCCATGTGTGCGTGCATATTTTAGTGTAGGGCTATGTTTGTGCATGCACACCCCTTCCTTCATCATCTTATGTACCAATTTCTTGCTCAAATCCCATCCCCTTAACAAAACCATTTTGGACTTCTCCAGAGGTGCCCAGATCCTGGACATCTTCTCTCTTTAACTGGGTTTTGGAGTCCCAAACAAAATTGACTGTCCCAACTTGGTCATTCAACAATTGAGTTAACTGAACATTCATTCTGTTCATTCAAGGTCAACTAGATAAAGCAGTGATAGGGCCAGGAAGAGAACTAGCTCATCCGGCTTCATTCTTCTACATTAAAATGTAAGTGTATGAACTAGATACCTGGGGGAAAACCTGGCAAATTCCCTATGCTTAGCCTCAGAGTATGCAGGGCAATCTCGAAGTCATCCCTCAGACCTTGTCTTTTTTTGCTCCTGTTACACACTTCATAATACTTTCATGACTCTAAAGTATCATGCCTGTCTACACATACAAGCATGCAGAATGTTAAATGAGGAAAATGCCACACAAGAGAACTGAGAAGAAAAATTAAAATGCGGAAGGAGAACTGATCTACCTGTGAGAAAAGCGAGAGAATTTCATTTATTTTTAAAATTGCTTTCCCTTATGGGTACCTTTCAAATACTGCTTTTGTTTTTTTTCTTAAAGCCTGTGAATCTGTCTTCTGCCACCGGCATACTCTATCAGAAACGATCACAAAAGTTTGTCCCTTGCTGATACATCATGTCTGAAGTCTTCCATGTCTTCTGCTTGTTTTCACAGAAAGGTTAATTCTGAGTTCCCTCTGTGTCTCTGTCTCTGTTTCTGTCTTTGTCTCTCTGTCTCTGTCTGTCTCTGTGTCTTGGTCTCTTTCTCTCTGGTCACTAAGATCTCTGTGTATCTATATAAAGGTATTTATGTCCCAATTTGCTTGGATTTTCCTACCCATGTGACTACTAGTAACACCTAAACTCTAAACATGTTGAAAACAAGCCTATGTCTTCCTGCTGAGCTTTCTTTTTCTACCATAGATTTGTGCTCATGACAGTGATCTTCTCTTTCTGGTACTGGTGCCTTAATTCAGTGCCCTTATGTTGGGAGGACTCAGTTTTCCTTCTCCTTACCACCTTAGCTATGTCTTCCCATCTTTTTTGTGTCTAACTCCTACCGGCAGATTTACCCAGAGAAGACTGACAGCTTTCATCTCAGGATTCCATGACCATTTGCAGTAAGTAAAGTGCTGGCAGCCAGTATAGAACTAGGTACAAAATTGGTTCAAGTGTGTTAATTTTCATTTTCTAGCTACTCTGTGAGCTCTGTAAGGCAAGGTTGGGAATCTTATATTTTTTTCTGTGACAACCATTTTGCATAGCACAGTCTTGGAGATATAATGCAGGTTGAGACTGATCAAGGCTCTCTGGGTGCATATTAAAACTGTATTTGTAGTTTCTACGTACAGTTTCTTTCTTGGTTATATTTTTACATTGTAGATCTAAAGGTTATGTCCACTTATTCACTGATTTTGTTGTTCCTTGAGAATTTATTTATTTTTTTTTGTTTTATTTCCTGTTAAGATTTGATTTGCTTTCATGAAGCACTTTAATTTTGTTTTACTCAATTGAGAATCATGGAACCTTTTCATTCTATCTTAAATTACCTGTGCACCAGCATAGAGACATTTTCATTCATATTTGGTAACTTTATTTTTATTTTATATACTTTTTTGCTTTGAGATGTTTTAAGCCAAGAGTACTTGGCAGTTTCACTTTAACTTTGAAAGCCAAAAAAGCCCCCAAATGATAGTAACATAAAATCCCCTGGGCCAGTCCACATTTTATCATTGTGAATTTATTTGCCAAAAGCCTTTTATGCTTCTTTGCTTAATTTTTCAATTATAACCTGATGCTAGGAAACTAGTGGGGTCACTTATTTCTAAAAGATTTATATTGCTAATTTAGGGCGTCCTGCAGAATGCTTCTGCTGGAACCCAGTACTCTCTGTGGCCTCAGGGACCACTTCTCTCCAGGGCATGAACTCAAAGCAGCCACTTGGAGGGACTCTAATTACCATTGTTATTATTTCTTTTGATTGAGTTATCTTCACAATATTAAGTTGTTCTCCATATTTTCTGAGTATGGATGTAACCAATATTGGCAACAACAAATGTTATTTCTGAATCTTCCCTGAATTATCTTGACCTTATGATTAAAAAAAGAAGAAATGGATCCTCTGGGACATGACCACATGGTAATATGGAAGGAGTCCAAGATTTAGACTCAGAATACATGTCTAGTTGGCCCGTGTCCCTCTATTTCTGCTTAAACTCAAAGCCTCTTTAGCATTTACCTTTTTGGCACAAGAAGAGCTACAGGAGATATACAACTTGGAGGCTGAAGGAAATAAGTAACTTGACTCAGGAGAATTAGGCAAGGCCTAAGGGAAAGAAATGTGTGGGTTGGATCTTGATGGACAAGTAGGCCTTAGGTGGTTAAAGATGGTGTTCTAGTTAGAGCATGATGGTACAGAGCAGCAGTTCCCAACCTTTTTGGCACCAGGGACTGGTGCTCCTATGAGAATCTAATGCCCGATGATCTGAGATTGTGCTGAGGCAGTCATGCTAGTACCGGGAGCGGCCACAAATACAGAGGAAGCTTTGCTAGCTCACCTGCTGCTCACCTCTTGCTGTGTGGCCTGGTTCCTAACAGGCCATGGACCAGTACTAGTTCACGGTCTGGGGTTTGCAGACCCCTGGTATAGAGGATTCACAAGGTCGTAATGATATAGAAGATGACAGCTTTGGAGTGAGCAGGTGACAAGCTGGACTGTGGCAGCTGGGTTTTGATGCTGAAGAGTCTGGACCAGTAATTCAAGGAATCTAGACTTCACTCTCAGGGCAACAGAAGCCAGCTGAGCTTAGAAATAAGGCAGCGAGAGCCTCAGATCTGCCCCTTAGAAAGGTGTTTTCAGTGGCAGAATGGAAAAGAGATTGGAGGTAGAAGATATTGAAAATCCACCAACCCTCTGAAGGCCCTTGAGTTTCCAGTAACTGCTCCTTCTTTGTACTTTAAACCAAGAAGTAGTAATAGCGTCTTCATTAATCACTCCTTGTGCTTCCCTTACAATGATCCACACCATTGTAAATTAGTTCTCCTTAACTATCCTGATTTGGGTGTGCCATCTGTTTCCTGTTAAGACCCTGACTGGTACACCCTCCTTCACACTTCCTTATTATTATTTGTTTTTATGTTTGTCTCCCCACTACCCTTTGAGCATCCAAATTGCTGAGGGTATTCATGTGTCATTCAAGTCTTCACAGTTCAGCTGAGATTTACCATTTGCCAACTAAGTTTAATTAGAAGGAATAGTTTCAGAGTTGGGGAAGGTCAGGGTCAACCAGGGTAGCTCAAGAGGTCTTTAGAGGGGAGACTTGAAGTGAGCCGATAAGGATCTGCTGGTCAGGGTACATGGAGAGAAACAAGGTAATTCTAAGAATGCAAGAGCACAGCACGTGTTAACATGAAAGCAGTTGAAAAACCCTCGTGGGGGCCACAAAAGAAATCTGTTTTCCTGGAACACATGTGGAGAATCAGTAGGAAGTACATCTGGGAAACCCTGTTTTCCTTCCAGAGCTCATTTCCCTTTCTAATTACATTTGACCTAAACTAATCTTAACACAACTTTGCTGACCCCTGAGCATTCGCTGTAGTAAGTCCAGGAGAGAGGTTTCAGAAACTGACCAAAGAAAAATCATTTTCAAACAACAGCAACAAAAATAGCCATCTACCAGCTTGATACAGATAAGATTGTGAGTAACTGAGAGTTGGTGCAAATTCTTTATTTCCCCATTCTAACCACCCATTGGATGCAAATGCTACACAAAATAGGCTGGGTGTCCCTCAGTGGTATATAACATCCAGTGGTGCTATTTGCTTCTGTGTTTTAATTTTTGGAAGCAGAACTCTGAAAAGTAATTTTTGGTATAACTGTTTTTACTTGCCCCCGTGAAAATATTGTATTTGTCTACTGAAGGTTTAGATAGGAGGATGGAGCTGGAGTTTGGTGAACGTCATTTTTTGAAGGAGTATGTAAGAATGAATCTGGGTAAGATAATTCCAAAATTGCAATTAGATGACACTAAAAAGACAAGATTTCTCTTCATTCTCATGGAAATGCAGCTCTGGGAAAAACTGAAAATTAAAAAAAATTAATGTTCTAAATACTCATTTCTCTTCTCCTTCCTGTCTGGATTGATATGTCTCAGGGAAAAAGGATGCGTATATTTGATTTCTGATCTCAGGCTTTAAAAGGAAAATTGATGCTTCATTCTGAAAGACTCCTTAGAACTGTGAGGGGAATGGTTATAAGGGGACTGGCCCATAAAAAAAACTGGGTCAAAGGGTGACCCACGGCCTAAAGCATTTTGCTGGATTTAGGGAAGAGATTCTGTCAAGCAAGTGGTCTTTAATGAAGTCTCATGTTACAGCTAATATTTTTCCTTTAAATATTTTTTTCTTAAATATGAGAGCACTGTCCCTCTTTGGCCAGATCTCATTACCCAGGTGTTCGGAGTAACAGGGAGGGCTGAGATATGAGTGGAGCAGAGAAAACTCAAACCCAAGTGTTAGGAGGCATGATTTGTGGAAGATCTGTCTACAGTGAACACAAGCATCTCTGGAGCCTCTGGGTCAGTGGGTAATTAGCAAATTATGAAATAAAATCACTCAAAATTACCCTTTTTGGGAAAGAATCTAACACAGAAAGCAAGAGTCCTTGCACCCTATTAGACTGGCCAGCGGTGGAACTGACATTGTCTTCCAGGCTGTTACTTGCCCTACAAAAGGGAAATTGCCCTTTAGCCTATGCAAGGCTTATTTCTCTCTCATTTGTACAAGTCCCCACATATTTAATGAATTTTATCATCATTTTTGTTGGAAAGGAAAGCAGTGGGAGAGCTCTTCTCCTGGGTACCTTTTTCTTTGATTCACAAAATAGCCCCATCTTTGCTGTTCTCCCAACAATATCCTGCTTTATTTTTCTGTGTGAGGCCTCTGAAACAGACAGCAAAGGACAAGGAGAAATAAAATCAAGATTTAAGACTCAGTTACTGAGTCTGAGTCCCCGTTCTATCTGGAGAGCATCCTCCTCTCTGAACATTCATCTGAAATGGAAATATTGAGCCAAATATTGTATAAGGTGCCTTCTACGGCCTAAAATTATATAATTGTTAAGGAAAGGAGAGGATAGTAGTATACTAGAACCTCTTTATAAAGATGGAAGGAAAGTAACTTTTAATATTGGACTGAAAGAAATGTGCCTCTTTCTTCATGGTTCCCTGGTGTGTCCATCAGTCATCAGATTCAACCAGCATTTCAGATAGGACTGCCTCCCCCTCAAAAAATAACTGAGTAATGTAGAAGATGTTAATTCCTAATGTTTTCCAGACCATCACTGCCACAACTAAGTGAATAATGTTTGATTTAGGGATTGGGAACCATAATTATAATATCTTTTTGCTTCTGAACATGTCATTTCCATTTGGGATTTGGGAAGCTGTTTTATAGAACTTTAGAACTTTAGAGCTTAATGTAAACTTGCATGTAGATCTTAAGTTGAAGTAATGAAGAAGTTGAAATGGAAACCCACAGGCACCAATTTTTGTTTTGCTCAGAAATATTAAGAAGAGATTTTTTTAGAGCCTGAAAGGACACCAGACATCACCTAATCCAGGGAGCTGGTGATAAATCATGTCAAACATCATGCAGAATTATATTCAAATGTAAATATGTGCATCTTATGGGAGACAGTCCTGTAAATTTTAAAAGATTCTGAGAAGGACTCAGTGCCCACCAAAGGTCCACCTTTCTCATTCTACAGACTAGGAAGCTGAGACCCCCCCCTGAGGGAAGCGCCTGAGAGCTTGCGGTTCTTCTCAGAACCAGGACTTGACCACAGATTTCTTAAAAACAATCCTGTTGTTTATTCTGTTTGCGTCTTTTGCATACAACTTGCCATCAGATTTTAGACCAGACCTTAAGTTTGACAACTTGTTTTGAAAATATAATATATTGCACATATGATAAGACAAAACCAGTCTAGCAAAAAATTTTCAAGGCTGCAACCCTGACCCACACACCTGTCTAGCTCTGCCATTTTCTGAACGTTCATCCTGACTGAGCCATTTAACACACATGCAGTGTTTTACGCATGTCCCTGTGGCTCTGCCTCACATTCATTGCAAAAGAAGGGAGATACCAGTGAAAATTGTGAGCTATTTGTGCTGGCTAAAAAAATAAGTCCTGTGTTTCCTGTAAGGCTGACCGTTATTTTGCCTTCTACAGTGCAGTCATATAACTATGAGTCTGACCTCTACCTCCTGGGTGTGGAGAACATGGTACCAACTAGAACACATGTTTTTGGAATACAGTGTTCACCATGGCTGCAGGTGAACCAGCAGAATTAAGAAATGATAGAGACAGTAGGTAACTTTATTTAAAGTTGCAGTTGAACCTTTGCGTTGACACTGAATGTCAGCCTTGGCTTTCTTCTCCTTGTCACGATAAGGATTAAAGCAACATAGCAGCTCATGCCCCCAGAAGGGGGTACAACAGGTTGTGGCTCAGTATCTGAAACAGACCTCTACTCGTGGCCCATCAGTGGGGTTTCAAGGCATGGGCATTCTTGGGGTGGCTGGGACAATCATTAGCTTTTTATGCTCCTTAAGAATAGCACGGTGACTTTTGAGCAGGACATCTGGCCACTTTATCAGAGAATAAAGCTGGATCTTTGTCCCCATTAAAATGAGCACGGGGAGGCCCAGGAATATTTGACTGGGAAGCCTGAGCAGCTGCTGGCCAACATCCCCAGGGCTAGCAGAGTTCAGGACTACGAGAGGTCAGAGAAGTGGAGGGCAGTGTGGTTGTGGGGCTCATGGGAGCAAACCTATGTGTAAGCCTCTGTGGACATGGATCCTTGCCTTCAATTTCCAATGCCCAGTCCCCTTGGTGGCACTCAGGCACATGCATGTGCGCGTGCACACACACATTTCTACAAACATTATGCCTTGTACTACAGTGACAGTGATCTCATTCTAAAAAAGGCTTGAATAGGTTCATTTTTTGTGTATAAATTCAATCATTTTTATTGATATACAAGATCCCTTCGGACATCTATGATTTGGCTAGAATTCTGATTGATTTTTAGTGCTCTTTCGTTCCTCTAGAAAACAGTTGAGCAAAAGAAAATGGTCTCTCAAGCCATTGTGGGGTGAATTATTTTATTAAATGGACACTACTTCTTATGGTTCCCATCACTGTGTTTGGGATATTTTTACACGTCACCTTGGCATGATGTGCCGTCCATGTGTGTGGTGTCCAAAGGGATCTGTTGGTGCCCTGGCTGAGCACTGTTTCTCTTCTTGGACTCAGGGCGGTTGCCTTTTCTGTAGCAACATTGATATCTGTTCCCCAGTTCACATTGAATCACCTCCTGCCAACACCTTGAAAATCAAGTTTCTAGAAGTGAGCTGAAATGAAACCAACACGTGAGTTGGAAAATGACAAGTCGTGGGGCAGCATTTCTAAGCATTTATGATTGGAGGAGAGCCTTAGCGTGCAGGGAGTGCCATGCCACACCCCAGAAGACCTAGGCTTTCTTTTGTCTCAAGATTTTTTTTTCTTAATGTGAAAGCTTCACAGGCCAGGGCTGGTACCAAGATTGTCACTTCAGTGGCATTAATAATGGGTGACTCACAGAGGTCAACAACATGTTCATTTTGAGCATCAGTTACCCATAGGAAAAGAGGAGATAGACTGTAAAAGGGGAGGGAGGTACTAAATTGTTTCTGAGAACCCTTTCTCACTGATATTCTACATTCAAACAAAACTCAAGTTCCATAGTCCACTTCACGTTTGTGTACTCCAGATTGTCTATTAAAATGAAGCGTTACCATTGGAAGATTCTGTATGATGATGGCTCCTCTCCTAGATTGTCAGAGGACATCAGAACTTCTGGCTGCTGCCTAGGAAGAGGAAAGGCTCCCCCCTTCCCTTTTTACTAGAGGAAACTCTTCCTCACTGTCAAGAGATGGACAGAGATGGAAAGAAAAAAGCCAGAAGCCTTGTAGCTCAGCTATAGGCCTCACAGACTTTTTGATTTCCTGCAAAGTGTGACAGTGTGACAGAGTTGAACATGTGCTAGACTGAGGGTAGGATGCCTTCTGTGAGATCTTGGACCTCAGTGTTCCCGTCTGTAAATGAGAACTTGGAATCAGCTGCCCAACTTCATCAGGCTTTAAATTTCTATGACTTTGCCACTCATTATCAGGGAAACTTTGCCTTCTGAAGAAAGAAAGAGTATATGGGGATTATCCAGTTTGGATTCAGTAATTAAAATTTATTACCTGTTCCACAAGCACATAGTCATTCTGTAGGATATACCAGACACTGTGCTGGTTCTGTGGATACAGACTTGAGTCATAAACTCAGGGTTCTCTGAGAGCTGATACCCTAATAGATCATGTCTGTTTCTGGACATCAGGACCCTGGTGGATTTTCTGCTCACAGGTAACCCCGAGGCCCCCCAAATCTGCTGGGTTGTTCAACTAGTGCTAGTGGCCTTGTCTGTCAGGTCAGATTTATAAGCTCTATGGTCTAGTTCCCTTGTTGAGTTTACAAACACCATTGATCAAGTGCTAACGTTAGCAAGTCCTGTAGGCTGGAAATCGAACAATGAGTAAGGACAAGGCCCCTTGCCCTCCATGATTTATCTCTCAGTCTAATGGGAGATGGAGGCAACAGTGACCTGAGGATGTGGCCTGTAGTTGAGGCAAAAGCTGAAGAAGCAGAAAAGAGGCACCAACCCAGTGGGAAGGAGGCTAAGAGGAGCAAGATTGGAGAAAGCAGGTAGTCAGAGGATCTTACCTGAAAGCAGAGGATAGGATCTTCTAGAAGCTACCTCTAGCTTGTTTGATTTGGGCAACATTCTCTAAAAATAACAAGAATCTGCCTCATGCAAAATCTGCACCGGATGTGAGATAGTTGTGGTGGAGATAGAGCTGCTGTATGGACAGTAGCTCTGGCCCAAACAAATCACATAGAAAATTTGGCAGGGGCCCAACCCAAGGGCCTGGCCAAACACCTCTAATGATGTAGCAGGTGTGACCTGTTTTCTGCCCTCAAGAATCATCCCCTTTTCTTGGGGAGGCAGTTTCTTCATCCAAAATAGTGAACATTCAACAGAATGAAGTGTAGTCAAGGAGAAAAGTGATGACTTTGACAGTAAATTCTCCAGATGGTCAGAAAAATAAAGCATTTGACCACAGAATGAGGTAAAAAGGAAATGACTTTAGACCCACTCACACTTGAGTTTAGTTCTATTTCACAGTCTTTAGCTGAGAACGAAAAGTCTGCAAACTTCCATTTCCCAATAGGTAAAGCGAGGGAGGGCATCTCTGACTTTTGGGTTCTAGCAATGTGGAGGTGGTGGGGCTAGTAGGAACGACTCTTATCTCCAGATTAGATGGTTTGATTCTCCAGACCATGAGTCCTTTGTCTCCAGAATTAAGGAAAAAAACATTACCTGGAGGAAGTGCTCACCTGAATGGAGCCAGGGCCTTTCCCCAGTCATGAAGTTCGTTACCTGCCTTGTTTGTCCTCCCTTCCTTCTGTCTTATTTCTTCTGTCTTGTTCCTTCATCCCACTTCACTCTCCCTTTATAGTGCAAACCTCGGATTCCTTATGTGTCTGGGTTCTGGAAGAGGAGGTAACATTGAGACACTAGTTGGAAGACTTCTTGCATTTAATTCAGCCATCAGTCTTTCATTTTCATTTCCGAGTTGAGGTAGGGAGGAAGAGAGGTGGAGTGATGAAAGAAAAGAATGAGATTTCCTTTCTCTGCAGGCTCAGGGTAGAAGTGGAGGTGCAAGTGGAGGTTGCCATGTGGGACTGGAAGGAGATTTGGCCAAAAGGAATCAGAAGCACATTTAATAGAAGGCCAAGCTTAGGGGTCAAGTCAGATGCCTCTGGTTCCTTAAAGCTTGATTTATTTCAGTAAATAGGGTCAAAGTTATTTATGGCTTCTTACACATCCAGAATTGGCAAAACAAAGTAATTGGGTAGATATAGATGTAGGCTTGCTGCACTGTGAACTTTGGCCTCTGATGTTGTGCAGTGTACAACTTGTGCAGCTGTACGTGGTATTCCAGGAGGTCAGAATTTTTAAAAAATTAGGTTGTATCAGATAATATGTTTGGAAGGGAAGTCTGTCTTTGTGGGTAAAGTAATATGAGCATGGATGTGTGGAGGGGACTATAAAAATGAAATATATGGGTGGAATTCAGGGCCCCCGAATCCTATTTAGTTGTACTTAGTATCAATTGAAATCTCATAAATCAGGCTATGTATCTTGCCTTTAGTATCATATACTGTCGGGCAAGGAGGACTGGTTGGAAGATGTGGAGCTCTTGTGCTTGACACAGGCTGTGACATGAGCTCAGTGGAGACTTGAATTCCTATTCTGTCTGCAGTTCAGAAATTAAGCACCTGATATTTACAGAGCTCTTACTATATGCCCTGTGCTTGTCAGCCACTGAGAGGTAAGAGAAGATATAGTTCTCCCCTGAAGGATTCAGCTCTCTCTTGCTGAGGAAACAAAAAATTAGACCGTACACAATCTAACATCAAAGTGTGTGGTAAAGACCATCAGAACTTCAGAACTCGGAGATGGAAGCTATTTGCAGGGATTTTGAATTGACCTTTACACTGTGAGCTAAAGATGGAATTGAAGATAGAGTCCTTTAAGGGTAGGTCTCTTTCTACTTCCTAGGGCAAGGAAAGGAGAAATGGGCAATAGATATTTGGATCATCCAATAAGACTTATTTTATTAGTTCCCTCTGTTGCTACTATTTACTTTGGTCATTTTCTGCGGGCAGGGGTTCCAGAAATCTGAAGTCTTTGACATTACCCTTTTTTCCAATTTCATCAAGATATAATTGACATATAACATTGTGCAAGTTTAAGGTGTACAATGTTATAATTTGATACATATATAATGTGAAGTGTTCAGCACAATAAGGTACATTAATGACGTCCTTCACATCCCATAATTACCACTTTTTGGTTATTGTGGTTGAGGAAACAACAACACTGCTTTTTTATGTGTTCCATTTAATTCCCTGTGTGATAACATGTGTGTGGTGCCTTCTAGTGTGTGCTTCTCTCCTGTTTCATCGTCCCAGGCAGCAGGGTGACAAGTAGAACTCCTGTGTTGAAGATGGAGATGGAGCCAGGATAACACATTTACTGGGCTGGTTCACGAACACAGTCACCATCTTCAAGACGTTTTTTGAGGTTGAAGTGGATCTTTTCTGTTGCCAGGTAGATGAGGAAGCTGAGACTGAGATAGGCAAAATGACAGCCTTCAGGACACACAGAAGCCTGGTGTGGGTAGGAGGCTACAGCTTCTCTGGGCCTTCTGTTTCCTCATTGAACAAGTCTGTTTCAAGTGACAGGCTTGAAAGAGATGATTTGGGATGACCCTCTCAGCCTAATGTTCTGAGTCTGTGTCTAATACAGCTTCCTGGTTCCCAGTGAATGCTTTCTTCCTAACGCATTTTTTTGTGGCTGAACAAAAGTGATTTGATTCCCCAAATCAATAAAGAAATTAGAGAAAAGTAGAGAGCTAACCTGGGAACCAAAGAGCCCATGACAGAAGAAGGCCTGGGGGGAGAAGGGGCAGGTGAGAGAAGGGCTCCAGTGAGCAGAGGCAGGGCCGGCAACAGGATACTCAGAGCTGCCACTGTCCTTTTTCATCCTGTGGCATCATCTGCCTAGGAATTAGCTAATGGGTTGGAGGGGGGTTAGGTCAGACCCCTGAGGGGGGAGAGAAAGGGAGGGACATTGTAGCCTCTGCATGCAGCAGGTGCAAGCAGAGGCTACAATAGAAGGATCGAGAGGCCAGGATGGAGGAGCAGTTGTAAAGCATATCTTGGGAAAATACATCAAGGAGAGGTCGGCAGCTGGCTAAAAGGAGAAGTTGCAGGAAGAGACAGAGGGAGCCCTCAGGGGAGGGTCTGGTCAGATTTGAGAAAAGGCCAGTGGTGAGTTTTGTACCTCACTGATATCTCTATGCCTGCCTTTACTAGAAGGGAAATTTCCCACTGATGTCCAGTCATCAAGGCAGGCCACAGGCCCCGTCTGTGAGTGCCAGGGCATGGGAAAGGGGACAGGTACGGCCTCTCATGAATGAACCCTCAGCTGCCTGCTTTTACAATCTGTTCAGCGGAATTGGAGACTTCAGCTCATTGCCCCACTTTGTTCCCTTTTACATTTTTATTTTTCTGGACTCAGTTTTAACAACTACCGTTCAAATTCGTCACTTTCTGCACTCCCTCCCTCCTCCATGGGTTCTTTTGCCACCTTCTCTGACCTAGAATACTGTGTGTCTCACTCTGAGTTGACTAGAATGTGAATCTAGCCATTAATTTAGGGAAACCGACGATCTTCTGGGGCTTGTATTGTTTGGGGTCAGATGATAATACTGCCCCCTGGGTTAAATCCAGACAGCACACATGGACCTCCAGGTTCATTGTATGCATTCTCTGAAATGATAGGAAGCAGATCTACACAGTGGCAATAGCTGAATCATTGAGGATGAACCAATAGGCTGTGGATCCAGATATATGCAGGGGTGAATTTAGAACCAAAAGCATTTACTAAGACTTTACTGAGAGTACCTACAGAATGCTAATAGAGAAGCATTGCATTTGAACCCTGGAACCTTAATTATGTTCCAGACCTGCCCCCTCACCAGGCAACCACAGCCCTAAGTAGGTGAGTTACTTTCCTAGGGTCACACAATTAAATACTGGGGCCTCAGACGTAGGCAACCAGTTGTTGTCTTTGTCCATTAGACTTCCATAATGCAGAGGTCAGGCAAGAATATGACCAAATAGTGAGCATTGCACTTGAATGTGGTACCTGCGTGGGGAGAGTAAGATAACTATAAACAGTCTTTAAAGTCAGAGTCTTCTTGGCCTGGGGTGAATGTGGGTCTCAGTTGAAGCAGGAGTGCACTGTTGATAGTCACACTCGCCAAAGAGAAATTGGGGCACTGTGTCTTTATGTGGGCAATGAACTATTATATCATGTGAACTGAGAAACTGGAACTTGGAACTATCTTGAAAAATCTCACACTTAATGATTCATGGAATTATACAACCTTTCAGAGTATTTTGAATCTTCCAAGAATAGACAGACTATTATATATGACATATTTTATTTATATTTACCATATGGCTTGAATTATTTAACCAGGTGCGTTTGGTCACTCTGCATCAATATTGGTTGGTTTCCTAAAAGAGTTTAAACATTTAGGATGTGGCAAGCCGGATTTGAACCCTTGTCTGTTTAACTCCATGTTTCACTCTTTTGTTGGTCTCTGCTACCTTTTGAGAAACAATTCTTTTTATTATTGAGGTAATTTTTTTTATTTTAGAGATATTTCATTACAAAGTATTTTGCATACTTATTTTGGTGGAGATTTAGAGGAGATTTAAAGGGAACTTATTTTGGCGGAGACTTAGAAGATCATAAAATCACTGAACCATAAAAAAATAGAGTTCAGAGTTTGTTGATCTCAACCTCCTTGTTTGGCAGATAAGTAAGTGTGGCCCAGAGCTGGAAGTGACTTTGGCCAAGGTCAGGCCATCCTGAACCTAAGAAGACTCCCAGTGGAGTGTGCTTTCCACCCTGACATACAGCCTCTTTCAGTTTAAAACTGGTGACCATTACTATTGGGGTAGTGACCAAAGGTTGCCAAGATCACAGGTGTCCTTAGTTGGCTTTGTTTAGTGTTTTAACTCCCACCTACCTCCCAGTGAATTAACTACTTTTGAGAAGATTGAAATCATATCTGCCCACCTCTTTCAAAGTTAAAGATGGCCTGTAGGGAGTTCAGAGGCATGGATTATTTCTTTGATATTTGTTATCTTTACAAAAACATTTTTAAAAACATTCTCTTTTCACACACACACACACACACACACACACACACACACACACACACACACACACACACACACACACCAGGCTAACAGGATTATGTTCTGTTGTTAGAAGGTGCCCTTTTACCGTCTATCTCTCTGAAAAAAGCTGCAGTGCTCTAATCATTGTTCATATCCATTTGCATTTGCTTTCACTTAAGTGTCACAAATATTTCCCATGCTTTCTTAGTGATTTTAATGCCCAGATAATATTTCATTGAGTGTATATATGTTTACATATATATGTATATGCTCAATATATAGGTACATATACATATATATGGATACACATAAATTGATTTTAATAGTCTGCTATTCTTGGCCTTTTGAAAGCAGTTGAATAGTTTTTTATGTTTTTTATTCTCATATTGTTTCATTGGGGCAGATACTTGTGAGTGGGAATAGATTTTCCTTTTTCTCTTGATGATACACATGTCATGTTGGTTTTCTAAAGACGAATTGAAATATCACCTTTAGTTGGGGATGGGCGGTCACCTGGCTTCCCCCAAACAGTGATAGCGATACACTCGATGCTCATTTCCTCTCCCATCAGAACTTGTGAATGCTTACCTGCCACTCAGCCTGCCCAGAGTGTGGCTATAAATCTTCTTCATTCTTCCTCTACGTAGCATTAGATTTTTTTTTTTTTTATGGTAAGTCTTACAGTTTGTTTCCTTCTTCACGGACAGTCACACAAACAATTTTGAAAGTAGGTAGAGGTGCACACAGAAGTGGGAGCTCTTTCTCTCAATCTGCACAACCCCCTGAGTCATGGCAGAGGGCACCCCAGTAATATGGCGGGGCACGAGGCCCCCATAGGGCAATAGCCTGCTCAGGGTCCCATGGTGGGCAGCAGAGGAGACACATCAGAACCTTGTACCGAAAAACCAGTGTTTCCCCACCGTACCATCATGAAGCATGTCCACACAGAGGCCACACATGGCAGCTATCTTGGTCTGGTTCAGCTTAGGTGATAATCTTGTCCCCCAGCAGGCAGCAACTGGATACTATAATTTCCACTGAGAACGATTTTTCCAGAATGAAATAGGACTGTATGCAACCTAAAGGTACACTCTTGAGGTCAAGACAGATTGTGATGATCACTAAGCAGCAGCCAAGGGTAAGGACCCACAGCCAGGTTAGGACGTGCAGGATCGCTCTTTCACAAAGAGTGCTGCCCTTGGTCTGTGGGTTGCTTGCTATTGGTGGCACCTGGAAGCCGTACCAGTCTAGGGCTTAAGAAGACTGGCCGGTTCCTGGGGAGGGGGATGGGGTGGCCGCAGTCCCTGGCTGCTCTCACAGGCCTGCTCAGCAGGAGGACATTCCTTACTCGGCCATCCCTGGCTGGGCTTAGAGTCCCCCAGCTGAGTGCCACGTGGCGGGCAGGCAGTGATAGGGCTGGAGCTTGCGTTCTAGAGCCCAATGCTGAACCTACAGCCCAGTGGTTTTATTGTTTCACAGCTTCAGTTTCTTCCTCACTTACTCAAGGGAGTTGAGAATTTTAAATATAGGAAGGGAGGACCCGAGAAGGTAGTGAAGGCATCATCCCCTTAATTTCCAACTCTAACAACTTCTCAGGGGGTGCTTTCCTGGCCACCAAACTCAGAGATCTGATGCCTGCTCCCCTGCTGGTCTTCTATCTGACCTAGAACTGTGAAGTTTAGCTTGCTGTGTGCCTCTGTCTAAGCCTGGTGTTTCTAAATGGTGGGATGGGGACAGGTTAAGACTCAGGTTCCTTTTTCCCTTCACAAGCTGTGCACACACAGGACGCAAGTTTAGGAAACATCCATGGTTTGGGGGAAAATAGTGCGGGACTACCAGCTGTACTCATGCCGTCATTCGCAGACCTTGTTGGAGTGTCAGCCCTGTGTCCAAGTACCAGGAGTGCAAAGATGGGAAGGCTGCAGACTCCACAGTGGGCAGAGGCCATGTCGAGGCCAGTGGCAGTGGAATACCTTGTGTCTAGCACGGCACTTGGCACATGGTAATTGCTCAGTTAACACTTGTCTCAAGGCCTGACTGAAGACACAGTCCCTGATCTCAAGGAGCTCCCAATTTACAAGGAAAACAGATGGATAATCACAATGACATCGTGATAAGTGACTTGATACAAATGTATATGTGGTGACTTGGGAACCATCAAAGTAACATTTCCCTTCATTGAAGTAAGAGGCTTACAATTTCTTATTGGCAGGTAAGGATTCTGCTTCCCACAGGATGTCCAAAGAGATATATTGCTTCCCACAAAGATATATTGACTCAGGAAACAGCATGTGTTGGTAGAAAGCATCTGGGTTGGGGGTGGGGAGACCTGTTTTCCAGACCTCACTGGCTGAGTGGCCTCAGGCATAATTTCTTTGTGCTACAATTGTTTTCATATATAAAAACAGGACATTAACTCCTTCTCTGCCTCCCTCCCAGCAAGGCATTGCTTAAAAGCCTCTGCTGGCTCCCTATAACCTATAGAATAAAATGTAAACTCTGCAAGGCAGAATCCAAGCTCTTCATAATCTGACCCCTTTCTCTTTCCTTTGCACCTGGCATTATCCTCAATTTTCCAAATGTTTTGGTCTTTCTATGCCCTAATGCATCCGTGTGCAGTGCTCCCTTCAGAATTGGCCTGTCCAGAGACTTTCTAAGGTCATATGTTTCCTCACTGTGGCTGTTCCCGTGCCCCTTTGGATCATTCTAACAGAGCATTTGTCCCATTTCATTTTTCCTGTTTATGTGCCTTCTTGTCTTCTGGTTTCTCAAAGGCTTTAGATCTGCGTTGGACCCCTATCCCCATTCCCCTTTTTCTGATACCTGGCTGAGTGTTAAATAAGTCTTTGCAGCACTGTTGAAGGTATCATAATCAGCTAGTTCTTCAGTATCTTACTGGAGTGGGCAGAGAGGAACCATGGGTGGAATGACAAAGAAGCAGATTTCAATTGCATTTCCAAGGACCCCCTCAGAACCAGAGCTGGTCAGCAAGGACATGGATCCCCATAGTGTATCTGGGGACTTGTGTGCTGTTCACAGCTGGGAACACCTGCCCCGGGGAACCATACCCTGTACCTGTGGCAGCACAGCTCCTGTGCTCCTGTAGGGCAGAAAGGCAGAAGGGACTGTGGTTTTCTGGAGCTGCTATCCAAGCCCTCTCTTCTGAGTAAATTTCCACATGTCTCTTCCTTTATTTGTTTGATTCACTGATAAATGTTCAATCACTTTTTTTAAAAATTGAATAACAGCATTGGTTAGTATAACCATTGATTTCCGCTCTGTAGAATGGAATAATCCATGTTGGAGCAGGACTGATTTGGGGAGAAAGTTTGCATTCTCCATCCGCAGCCCTTTCGTTTCATCTGGCAGCCCCATCCTTTTCTTAGGGAGTGTGGGAAGAGAGTCAGTTACTTAAACTCAGGCTACCTGTCCACGATTCCTTCACCACCAGGCAGACCAGGTAGTATTTGGGAAATTGTAACTTTCTGAAAGTAATAATCATGTTGTAAGCCTTCTTTATCTTCTCACATATCTTCATAACACAAGGCAATGTCTTACACATAAATAATTGTCATTTTAATTTGCCTTCTAAAATTGTTGACACTTGACATTTAACCACTGCCTAACATGTAAGTTACAATCAAAACGTGATAGAGTCAGGGGTTTTCAATTATGTAGCCCTTTCCCCCAAAATTCCTCTTAGGTTTGACCACCTGCCACGGACAGGGTGTGTAGGTGTTAAGGTTGGGATACTAACATGCAACTCTTCGTAATCCACTCCCCCAACCCTACGGTGTAACTGGCCTCACTCTCCAGCTGACCCCATTGAAGATGTCATAGGTATAAGCTTAAAGAGCTAAACGTCAGCTTGCTCCCTATCATAATAACATCTGGGAACTGAAGTCTTTGGAGGTAGTGCATGGCAGTGGCTGTTCCACTGCTGAAATCCTAGGTCTCTGATTAAGATGTTCCCAGCGCTCCCCTTCTACAGGGTATGTGTGCATATGGCCCAAAGTCAGCAACGGTGCAGTTGTCTCCAGTTTGGGTATAGAAACAAAAGAGAATTTACCTTTGCCTAGCTCCTTAGGAGGTATTCATTAGAATAGATTGCTGCCTACACAAAATATCAAGTACACTCTAAATCCTAGAGTAGATATTGGTTACTTGGAAGCTGTTAGCACTTAATAGGCTAAAAAGAAATAGATGTACCCAGGTTTGGTTTTTGTAGGTGATATTAATGAGAAAGACGCATGCTTCTACCATCTAGAGGAGATGTCTAACAAAACACAAACCGGTGAGAACTTCTCTCACCCTGTCCTAGCAATAGCAGTTATATTTTAAGAAAACATAGATGTCATTTTATTGTTTTGTGCCTAACGCTATCATTTGGTGAAGAAAACGTTTGCTTTGTGATGAGGACTCACATCCATTAAGACCCATGAGCTGGGAACTTAAGTACCACATACTGACATGAAGGCATTCTCTAACATGCTGCAGCAGTCCTACGTTATCTAAGGCGTCAGTCTCAGGTCAAGGAAGTTCAACCTTTGCTGCAAAACACACTCTTTGCTTTGAGACGAAGGACTTTTTGTGCAAAATGGAAATAAGAATATTTTTTATTAGCCAAGGTGCCAAAAGAAGTAGACGGGACGATAACATAACGTGAGAGCCAAAGTCCTTTGAGATCAGCCCCCTTGACTCACAAGTAAGAAATGATTTGCCTTCTCTTCCCCTGCTGCTTAGTTGTAAGTTGTTGAGGTGAGCAATGTGGTTAAGACGATTTTAAGTGTGGGATTAGTTGAATTTAAGAGAAAATGATACTTGATGAACTCTTAGTGTATAAGTACCTTGGCTTAATAGCAACCATGGCAGTAGTCCCAGATGGCTCAGAAGATGACTCCCCAGTGTCCTGACAGGAGACATTACTCACTGTCACTCTAAACTCCACCCAGGTTCCACCTCTATGCCCCTGCCTGGATCTTAAGACCAGTTATGCTACCTTAGAAGGTAATGGGCAGGGGATGGTGATAGGAGCAAGGATCTTAAGGCTACAGCTCTGTTCTGCCTCTTTGCTCCTCTCCAAAGCTCACCCGTCCTTTAGTGCCCATCTCCAGCTTTGCTTGTTCGAGCGTGCCTCACAGTGCATCCTGCCTCCAAGAGCCTGGTGCCTATCTTGTCTCTGGTACACTCTGTCTTGACACCTGCACATTTGCTGTGTATGACATCACCTATGGAGTTTTGAATGATTCGGTTATGTGGCTATTTAATGTGGCATGTGTGTGTGTATGTGTCTCACTATATTCTATCCTTTATAAGATAAAGGTCTCCATTGACGTTTATTTCTAATTTTAATACTATTGCCCCACTAACCCAGTATCTGCATAAGGTGGATGCTTCATAGGTATTTGTTGATAGATTTCTTGATTGCTGTTCTCTATTTCTGATTGTCTAACATAACATTTCAATGGGTATGCTCTTACTTTTTATTCTAAAGGACCCACTAAGTATTTAACACTTGCAAACTGTTTTTCTAAGTGATGGTTTATAACTTTTGGCTATCTTCTTTTTTCTTTTCCCCAGTGTATTGCCTTTTGAGGCTATTGGAAAAAAGAAAGGGAGGGGGAGAGAAGAAGCAGGGAGAAGAAGGAAGAGGGAGCAAGGACAAGGGAAGGGAGCACCTAAGTTTGAAGAAAGGGGTGGATAACCATAGAAAGTAGGTAAGGCCTGGGGACCCCCAGTGCAAGGAGATGAAAGAGCAAGGAAGAGTCTTGGCCTTGCTGCTGCCATGGAGACTGCACTGTTCTTCGTGGAGACTGTCCCTCTCCTCCACTCACCTGCATTAGCCACTTCCCAGCTCTCTTCCCAGGGAAGAGGGATACAGACTCCAGCACATTGTTCACCAGGTCAGCTAGAGTTAGTTCTTTCTCTTCCATTCACGAACTTGCTCAGTCTCACTCTGCCCTATCCGCAGGTGAGGACATGACGGTAAGATGTTTCAGATAATGGTGACAGCCTGTGATAGACATATATACTGATTGTTTATTTATCAAGGAGTTATATTTTGTCTGTTTCCAAAGGGATTTCATAGGATTACAAGCTGAATACAAAATTTAGCAATTAGAGGAAAAGCAAACCAGAAATCATCTAAAGGGAGTGGGAGCCACCTGGCTCCTTCCCAGCTCTGATTATCTCTACTGGGGACTGCGCTGGGCTGCAAGTTTGCTGGAAGCTTTGAGGAAAAGGGAAACAGTTGACCATTTTCATTTAACAAAAGACACAGATTTATCTGCAGAATAATTCTGAAAGTATCTTTAAGCAGGAATTGTCTCTTATATAGCAGACAATATTTTCAAGTCCAATTTTGGAAAAGACAGAACACTAATCAAGCAGATGGCTTTCAAACTGACCCTCCTGAAATGCAGAGAATATAAGGTTTAACGGGAAATCCAGGAAAACATTTCTAAGGTAGAGTGAGAAAATATGATTCCTCAACTTTGGGGTGCCCCTCAACTGACTCAGGTATCTGAAAACAGCCATGAAGAGAAAGAAAAATGATTTCTGGATGGTGCAAATAAGAATAATAGGAATGATAATAATAATATCCCTATCTTTGTTAGGAGCTCTTCATTCAATAATTATCTAGTTTCTCAAAGGTTACTAAGGCATCTGAGTAGAGCAGCAAATTAGGATCTTTGGGATCATAGGACCTAAGTTCATTTCACAACACTGCTGCATGTTAGCTGCATTAATCCGGGACAAGGAGATTCATTTCTCCGTGCCTCAGTTTCCCCATCAGGTAATGAAGGGGAACTACTACCTCATTGTTTCAAGGATTCAATGGAATCACAAATAACCAAACAAGTAGCATAGTACTTGAAATTTAGTAGATGCTCAATAATTGTTAGTTCAGTCTTTTTGTGACAAAATATGATTGAAAATGTGATGTCTTCACGCAAGGAATTTCAAAGGAAGCCAATAGAGTTCAGAAGGAAAGTTCTGGTAGAGTGATTTTCACTGGTTCAAAATATACTTGATTCTTTGAGGTCTCAGTGTAGTAGCCTTTCCTGCTAGGGCAAAGAAAAGGGTGGCAAGAAGGCACAGAAAGACCCTTTCACCCTGTCTCCACCCCTCCTTGGCTCCCCACCCTCTCTCTCCCTGCTCTGCGGAGCCCTGGTCCACACACAAAGGCTCAGTACTTTCAGTTCTAGGGTGGCTTTGTACCTGTTGGTCCAACCCCCATCCAGGCTGCTTTTTGGCCTTTCTTTTTTTCCTCTCTCAAAAGACCCCAAAGGGGTCTCAGGGCCCGGTGGCTGGGCTCCCAGGTCACCTCATAGAGGCTGTGTTGTCCAATAGAAAGGCATTTGGCATCCCGGGGTGAGAGAGAGGAGGACATTATCAATCATGAGCTCTGAAAAGCCAGGAGAGGGAAGGGAGAGCAGGGAGGACTGCATTGAAGTGGAGGGTTTTTTTTTTCCTGTTCCTGTTGTTGTCGTTGTTGAAGGGAGCTTTCTTGGATATCTGCCCAGACACATGCTGAGTTAAAGAAGCAGCAGGATAAATTCTTAAAGAATGAATTGGGAGAGGGGAAGGAGCTGGGGGTGGGGAGGAACAGTGAAAAGAAACCAAGGAATGATTCCAACCCCCAGACAAAGGAGGCCCCTGCAGACCAGCCCAGCCCCAGACTGGCCCTTCTGTGGTTCAAATATCGGTTTGTTTAGCACATGCTCTAGGGAGACCAGTGCCCCCTCATAGCTGCTGTGGGCCCACAAAGGGGCCACAAAGGGAAACTGTAGTTTCTTAAGCTTTCTTCTTTCTGCTCAGTGCAGGCTGAGGATGCTTTGGGGGGAACTTCTCCCTTACTTCATCGGCCCCAGAAATACTTACTGATGAGCCACAGTTCGTGATGCGATCAGAATGGTGACATAAGCGTGGGGCTCACCAATGGCAATGACATGTTCAGTTTGGTGACAGATACCTTTTTTATTTCTAAAGAGAAGACTTGTAGAAAGCTCTCCTGGACTTTATGGTGGGAAATCAGGGACTTTCTAATTAAAGAACCCTCCATATAGTTTCTAAAATGAGAAAAACAAAACAAAACCTTGTGATTGATGGTGGGACAGCTGGATTTTAACTACTGTACTAGAACTTTCCATAGAAAAGTTAGTAGAGATGCAGGTGTGTGTATGTTTTTTTATTATTATTATTCATTCTCTTTACTCTGAAATTCCCTAATAGGAATTGTGTTGCAGATTGTTCCCAGTCTGATCAGATCAGACATCAGAATAGAGCAGTGGTTGAGCATCAAGCAGCAAGAGAGCCCAGGATAGATCATTTATCTCTCTAAGGTGTAGTCACTGAAGGCCCCTGTGGCCCAGCCCTGGGCTAGAACTTGGGGAGATAGAGTCTGGCCAGTCAAACCTTAGATGTCCAGGATTTTCAGTAAGACTTAACAAACCTTTCCCTTGCGAGGTGAGTTCATACCACAAAGAGTAACTGTACAATTACTAGAAACTGTGGGGGAACTACGCATTATAGTCACAATATAGTCAATGAAAATCGTACTTTTTTGAGTTAAGCATTATACACTGCATGTGCCATAGTTGTTAACCTCCTAAGCCTCCAACTGGCTTCTCCGTGAGGACACACACATTCTCTGCAGTTCAGCAGAAAGTGGAGGAAGGAAGAACAATGAAAATCAACAAAGCTGTGTAAATTCAACCCTCATCATACTTGGACTTTTTTTTATCAATAGCCCCAAATGACAAAAGATGAGATGCTGATGTTGAAAGCATGAAAGTGCAAGGAACTAAGTTTTCAAAACACAAACTGGGCCTTAATTATAAGAGTACTTAGAAGAGCAGTCACCTTTCAAAGTGTTTTTCAAAAGAAGTTGTGCACTAAATATTGCCATTGTTCAAAAAATGTTTGAAACATAGCTTTGTTGTCTCTCAGTCTCTCATTTTTTTAAAAAGAGAGACAGACCATCACAGTAATTTCTAACTTACGTAGCTGACTGTTTCCACAGGGCCCTAGCAATAGTTAGGTAGTTCCATTGTGCTGAAATGTGGTAGAGCAGGTTTCCCATGGCCTTGTCAGGTGACAGTGAAAACAATGGGACTCAAAATCTGCGAGCTCCCACAGGTCCTGACTTGTCGAATCTGAAAATGGTCTTGAACCACAAGCCATCAGCAGTGTACTGGAGAAAAAAGTCAGATATCACTGAACTGGGTGTCTCCTTGAATATGATTTCAGGGGCAGCTGAGGAAATGAGGTGTTTTGAATTTATTCTGGTATGTTTTTAGTCATTTTGAAAATTATTTCTTGAGCAGTGACTGCTTTTCCTAATCTGTGTAATACGAAGGGTTGGAGAAAGGGAGTGGAGGGAAAGAGAAGGGGAGGGGAGAGAGAGAAAGAGAGGGAACCTCCACTGACTTGTGCTTTGCATCTTGAGTCCTTTTATGAATTAAATTGTGTCCCCACAGAGTTTATATATTGAAGCCCTAGCCTCTGATGTAACTGTATTTGAAATAAGGAAGTCATTAAAGTTACACGAGGTCATAAGGGTGAAGCCCTGAGCCTTTAGAATTAGTGTCCTTATAAAAAGAGACACCAGAGATCTGGTTTGCTCTCTCCTTCATTTGAATTCACAGTGAGTAGTTCGCCATCTGCAAGCCAGGGATGTAACTTTTACTAGAAACCAAACCCTGGCTGGAACCTTGATCTTGGACTTTTGAGCTTCCAGAACTGTAAGAAAGTAAATATCTATTGCTCAGGACACCCAGTATATAGTTCCTTACATGGCCGCTGGTGCTATCTCAGACAAACCCTTTTCCCAGTTATATCCATCAGATAAGTGGAATCCTTAGTACAGTATTCTGATCTATATTGTGAATCTACAAGAGAGGGAAGAGGATAGGTGAGTGATATAGTATGTGTAGCATTTCCCAAACGGATTTGACCATGGGACACTTATTTTGACCCAAGGTCAGCAAGGGTCAGTGTTAGAAAGAACACATTCATATTGGGAAATGCCGCCGCAATTTAAAACCTAAATTATTATTCAAGGCAGTGACCTTACATAGGTATTATTTTCCCCAATCATAAAATTTGGGGACTGGCCTAGATGATCTCAAAGATTTTTTCCAGATTGTAATTTGATGCCTCTCACATTTTAAAAACCTTAGAAGCATCTCTAAGGGAAACGTTTCTGATTGAGGGAAGATGTAGAGATGTTTGGAGTTTCTGCCATCATCACACTGAAGAGTTTCCCACCTCCTTTTTGCCTATGCAGAGGGTGTTTTCGTTTATTATCTTGTGTACTGCAAACTTCTGGGATTGATCAGATGGAGGCTGGGTGGAGCAGCCTCAGAGAGCAGTTACTGGGGATACCACTTGCTTCCTTGGCCAGAATACAATTTTATTCTCATCTTCTGTAAACAGTGAATACAGGAAAACCACACACGAGTTTTAAAACATACTGCTGCAAGAAGATTGAAGGTTACTGTGTACTGTAGAGGGAGAGGGAGGGAAAGAAACCCTATACATTGAGAATTTGAATTGATTCCAAAAGTCTGGATTCATACAACAGTACATTGTGTTGTCTCCAGTTTGAAGTGTTTCCTTGGTTTCATGATTTCCTTATAGGGGGAGTGGATCATTCCACAAAACATTGGGAGGTTGGGGAATATGTATCATTTGGAGAAACTTAAATTCAATTTTCTGCTCAGTGACTTTCCAGAGTGCTTATTCAGTAAGGCCCTGTATAGAGTTGTCTTCTTTTTTTGGTTTTATTCCCAACCCCCTTTTAAAAAAAGAAAGAAGAACAAGCCCAGTTACACACTTTGTGAATCCAGCAGAGGCTTGTTTGTGAACATTGCCAATAAATGAACTGTTTCTTATCCTGGCCTCAACTGATGCAGAATAGCTTGGAATGGTGAGCGAGCTCAATTTGACTTGTTTTCATGGAGCTTCTTAGGTATAACCTCCCCCCAGTAATTCCCAGGGCTTTTCTTCCTCTCTTTGTGTAGAAAGAGATGTGGTCAAGGGGTACCTGCTAGTTCAGAAGTTTCAGAATCTCCTGTCCAAAGGTCTATTACTCCCATGAAATTTTGTCCCAACTCTTACAAAGTTCTCTGATCTTTTCTCCCTTTGGGGCACTGTTATGCCTTTTCATTTTCCTGCCCCTTTCTGACATTTTATTACATTATGCCTAGATTATTTGCAATTGTCACACAGAAGGCTGACATGAGTTATTTGAGTAAGGCAGAACTGAGTCTTCTTTCTCACTCCCAGCTCCTACTAGCTGCGTGAACTTGGTCATGTAGTTAATAACCACGAGGCTCAGACTCCTCATTTATAATTGAAAAATAATTATACCTACTGCATCAGGTTTTAAAGAGGATTAAGTGAGGGAATTTTAAAGAAACTCGTTTGTACCACACTTGGCATTATATAAGTATTTCATAAATGGAGACTACTACTGTTATGGGTTTTGGATTACCTGAAACATCTCGATTTTCTGAATTAATACTAATAATATTTAGGGGATTGTGACACTGATTATAATCTATTTTAAAATAACACTCTGGCTGTCCCATTCACTCACCCCCTATGCTTTCTGCCTCAGGGTTGTCTGTTGTTATTGAGTTGCTTTTATGTCACTATGCTTCCTGTCTTGCTATCAGTGCCTCATACTTTGTTATATTCCCTTGGTGGAGTGATAAGCACAGGATTAATATTCAATAAATATTTGTTGATTACTAAAAAGATTGAGAAAATGCCAAGAATGAGAAGCCAGGTGCTTCCCTCAGCTCTGAAGAACGTGTGTTCTTCAGGTACAGAGCATGGGAGGGAGCCCTCCCCTTGCAGTCAGTCCAAGGGTCTTTGATTGCCAGACCTGTCAGACAAGGCTAGATGGCATTTATGGATTTGAAGAAAAGTCACTGGGAAGGGCCTTGGCTTCCAGCACATGTGAAACACAGCCACTCTTGCTCTGGTCAAACATCAGTGAGTGTATCAATTGCTTGGGGAGAATTTGGAGCATGCAGATTCCCAGGCCAGGCCTGGGACTACCTTAGAGGTTCTGACTCTATAGATCTGATGGGTCCTGGAAATCTGCACATTCTGTAATTTCTCAGGGGACCTTAATGTCCTTGGTGTTCTGACCATCCTCTGAGGAAACAGCTCATCAGAGAAATAACCTCATCAGAGGCACATCAGCCCCTTCTCTGGTAAGGTTGAGTTTGCAGAGAATCCCAGGATGCAAATTAGTCACGAGAGAACTAGATGCCAGTAGTTACTCTCTCCCTAAAGCATCAGAACATTTGCTGGGTACAGCTTATGTCCCAGCTCTTACTGTCCCTGATCTCAGTTCCCCAGGGGTCTCCCTCCCTCACTCCCCTCGTCCTGCCCCTCTGAGGAAAGGCTGATGTGCCCTCTGTGTTCTGATTACAGGGGCCTGGCAGGACAGCACAGTGCTTGGCTTCCTACTCCACAGGCCCTGCTGGTTCCTGAATGAGAAACAGCTGTGTGCCCCTTCCCTCCCCGACTCTGTTTAGACCGGGTACACAAAATTCATTCTGTTCTGCAAGCCAGGTCCCAGCTCTCCCAGTTCTCCAGCCTCCGAAGCATGTTATGCTTGGTTTTAAATCACATCGGACGAATGGCTGCATTAGGCCCTGGTTACCTCTTAGAGCGCAGTCTTATTTCCAGCCCAGCACTGCTGGATTCAAGGCCTCACTGTGTGTTCTTGGAGGCATTTTGTCTGGATGGGAAATGTCTGCTCAGATCAGGAGCCCACAGTACTGGGCAGTATGTTGATAGCATGCACCAGCCAGGCATGATGGAAGCCAAGAACCTAGGCCAGTACTTTAGGCACCACCTTCACCTGGGAGCTTAGAAACACAAAATTGTAAGCTTGGTACAACTACAAAATCTTGGGCTACACGTCAGAGCTTGGGTGCAGCTCTCCAGATGTTTCCGATACACACTCCAGTTTAAGATTCTTTGCTTCTGCAGTATCTGAAGTTAAGCTGCAATTGAGTTTAGGCTGGAAACATTTTTTAGAGAAGAGGAAACTGCAGAGGGCCCAGCAGAGGTTGAATTTCCTCCAGTGTTCTGAGAAATGGAAGCATGGCAGTTTGTGGCAGCGAGGGGTCTGGGAGAAGGAGGGAGGGTGATGACGGTGTTATAGAGTCTGGAAAACTGCAAAGAACCAGTGTGAATATTGGGCCCATTTGCACCATTGCCTTCCTGGGTCACATGGGCCTCAGAACCAGTTGTGGAGTGACAGGAAAATAGGGCTGAGCATTTGGAGCCCAGGCAACAATGGTCAAATCAAATGGCAACCCCTAAAAGAGGAGGGGTAGAAGTGGGCCATGCATTCCTGTCCACAAGGCAGACTTCCAAATATAGGTTACTGGTTACTCATGTTTAGTTTGAAGAATGTAGTCTACCAGTGCTACACTTCCTGAGTCAAAAATGGTCAGTGTTTACTCAAACCCCGCCCTCCCGCCCCCAGCATAGCTAGCACTCTATGTGATAGCTGTTTTTGTTAGGGAATAAGATAAAAGATCTTCAAATTACAAAATTTGCCTCCAATTCCACCCCTAGAAGAGTGAGTGCTTTTTTTGTTTATCAAATACCTGGTTTGTGGTATGAAAGGTGAGGCCTCCAGGGCTTGGCATGAAAGGAAACTAATTGTTCTGCATAAAAATAAAAAAAAAGATAAATGAAAATTTTTGATATAGTTGAGCACAGTAGGAAGCTGAAAAGCAGGGCTGTGAAAGGGGGGAAGGTCTTGATTCCTATCAGAATAGAAATCAAAACTGACAATATAGGATTGAACTCCAGAGATTTGCAGAAACTTGGGGACAGGCATTGGACTTCTCATTTACATAAAGTAATGGGTGTAAATCCATTTCATATAGATCTCCAAGGATTGTTCAGCTCAAGTATGGGTTATCTTCCATTTTACCTTATATATGTACGTAAGCTTCCAGAGGGCTGGGACCTCATTTCCTGCCTTTCTTTCTTACCAAGAACATGATCCTTAGCCTTGCCTCAGAAAGCTCTAATAAGATACTTGTGGATGGAAATGACATTGCAGAATAAACTTCAAGAAGTCGCACAAGGAAATATATGGTTGATTGTTAAATAAATATGAAGTAGACTGAAAGCATAGGTTATAATGGTAAATGCCACCTCAGAGCTGAGACCAAAAAAGAGCTTGCTCAGTGCTTGTGGGAATGCAGGCGGGGTACATGCGGATAGGCAGAAAGTGGCTAGTTCCAGAGATGATTCATGACCCTCAGGAGTTATTGAAGAGGCACAGAAATGGGAGGAAGGGGTCAGTCAGTTCCTCAATAAATGTCCTCAGTCAACAGGGACCAGCCAATATATTCGTTAATCAATCAAATAGTTACAGTAGTCCTCAAGTGCCAGGTGCTGTGGCAGGAACTAGAGATGAATTAAGACAGAGGTACTTGTCTTCAAGGAGTTGTTTGGGAAGTGACCAACAGTGGGAATGCCTAAACCAGGCATGATAGGCTGCTCAGTAGAGTCTCACCAGGGATACGTGTAGACCTGCAGGAAGATAAGCTGACTCAGAAGGAAAAAGAGAAGACCCAGGGTGACTTCTGTGGGAAGGCTGCAGTCTTTGGCATTTGGAGAGAGAAGCAATTTTCTAGGCAGGTGAGTTAGGAAAGGGTAGGGCTGGCTTATGAAATATGAGGTGAGAGGGACAAGATACCAGGCTGGGCCTTGGGGCTCAGGTAGCAGATCGTATGAGCCTTCCATGAGCTTTAAGAAAGCTTGGATCTCACAGAGCAGCTGGAAAGAGCCATCAAAAGGTATCATTGAGGGAGGGAGAGAGGTAAGGAAAGTTGTGTTTTAGGAAGGCCACTCTGTTGGGAGGGACAGTGAAGGGTCTGGTCACAGGTAGAGAGGTGGCCACGCATTGCTCAGGGCAGCTCTGCCTGGAGCTCCCTCCTTACGAAGGAGGGCCTCTGATGGCCCTTGCATTTGGCTGAAGCTCTTTGAGAAGTGCATTTTATGAATGTCAACACACTAGGTCAGCCCTGAGTTGTGAAGGAGGCAGCATTATGCTTGGCACTGCCCCTATTCCCATTCCTCTTTGCTTGCTGCCTTGCACGTTTACTGCCTGTGTTTTCCCTAGAGTTTTTCCTCTGGAGAGCAAAGTCCATCTGATTACGGTTGCCAAGTTTAGCAAATAAAATTATAGGACTCCCACAAATATTTTTTTTTAGTATAATTATACATGGGACATACTAAAAAAGTATTTGTTATATATCCAAAATTCAGATTTGACTGGTGCCCTGTCTTTTATCTGGCAACCCTACATCTAATACATCACATAATCTCATTTTATAGTTTATAGGTCCATCTTCTCTACCTGCCCAAGGCCTCTTTCCCATAGGAATGCGCGGAGGCCCTGAAAGGTCAAGTGGTTTATTTACCAAGTTCACACAGTCATGCTGGAGCAAAGCTCTGATTTCCACACCAGCTCCTGTCTGCTTGACAACCTGTTCTCCACACCTTAGAATGAATTAGTTAAAAGTGTCAGCCTTCCCAGGGGTATTTGCATTTAAAAAAAAAAAAAAAAGGAGGCCTGAGGGTAAAAACTCCAAGAGCATATGAGTGTCTAAGAATGTAGATTCAAGTCCTACAGTAGATGTGAGGGGGAGGGGACATTCTGGTGCCTGAGCTTCTTGGAATCCAGCAAGGGCCTCTGACAGCCTGTTCTGGGAGTCAGGGGAGCCCATGTGGCCTTCTGATTTTCTGATTTAACAAATAATCACGTGAAGTACAGGGCCAGGGACAACAATCTCTCGTATTGAAACAATACCTTGCCCTTTTCGAGCAATTCACTGACATTTCACTTAATCTTTACAAGCATTTTTAAAATTGTAAATGATATTTATGTACTTCACATGTTTCCAATTTGGTTTCTGCCACCAAACCAGAAAAGTTTCCACAAATACTGAATTCTGTGTAAGCTTTGTCTAAACACTCTGTAGCTAAATTTTCATTCTTTTCTTCTTCTCTCCAACCCTACCTTCTCTCATTTTTCAGAAGGTCGCAGCTTATCCTCAGTTTGGTCCTGTCTAGCACACACCTGCTTCAGGATTTCTGCCATCCAAGAGGGATGCTGGATTGTCAAACCCAGAGACTAGAGGAGTCAAGAGTGCTCTTTAGGCCCAGCGGGGTCAGGTTCACGCTGGAGTTCATAGTTAGTGTGGAGTCAGGCCACATGCATTTTCTCCCCACTCCAGCCCACCGTGCCCCACTCTACCCTTAGGATTCTCAGTTCCCTGTCTTCTCTGCTTCTGACCAGTGCTCTGAAAACTTTTGACGTTGGTGGGTGGCCCACTCTTTCCTTCCTTGTCACAGTTTTTGTTGCTTCTCAGTATTCGTCTGCGAAATTCTAACCCAGGACAGATTCATAATCATTTGTTTGGCAGATAGGAAGAAGGAAGACTGTGTGACAGCCTCGCCATCCTTAGTTCTTCCACTCCTGTCCAGTTTCGTTTGAGGACCTGGAGTTCTTGTCGTATTCCCATTTGAGCTGGTGCGATTATTAGGCCCTGTCACTTATGTCCCCATTTTTCTGTGACTGTATATAGCCATGACTTTCTCACCATCCATTTCTATTTCTTCTTTACGAATCTTTCCATGTTAATTTTTCAGTTGTTTGTACTCTTAAGGCCCCACAAAGGATTGCCAGAGGGCATGCTAGGCTCTGCTCCACAGGCTGTGAATCCTGTTTGATGTCTTGGAAACCAGCAGACCTTTCTTCAACCTAGGCAGTTTTTGATATGCGCTCCTTCCTTCAGCTAAGGCTCACTGGAAAAGGAATGCAGAAAGCATCATCTGAGTACAGAGGAAGAGGGCTTCCTTCTGACTGCAAGAATGTTAGCCAGGCTTCTTGGAGGCGGGGGCCTTTCTCCCTGCCTGGGAACTCCATTATCTGCTGGTAAATTATCAACATTGTGATCCAAGCAAGTCTTTTTATTTTAAATAATTTATTAATATGGCATATCTTTGATTTGACGTGAATATGGGACTATTGTATGTTCTAGACCTACAGAAACTGAGTGGTGTCTTTTTTTATGTAATCATCTCATTTAATCGGCTTCCTTGCCTCCAGAGGTTGGGGAAGACTTGGCTGCAGATCACCTGGACAATGTGCATATTTTGTCCCAGCCTGAGGGGTCTTGCTGTCCATTTGCTGCAAGCAGGAATGGGAGGGACAGATGGATTCCTAGGACCAGCATAGCCCCTGCCCAGCTTTTTCTCACTCAAGCCTTTAGAGACATTTTGTTATTTCATGGAAAGTGTCGTAAGTCCTGTATCTCCTCATCCATCTGAATCAATTCTAAGATGTAGATGCATGTTAAATGATGTTTTGATTAGCTGTCATTTCAGATTATCTGCCCTAGAGTCATTGGTATATACAGAGACATGTGCAAACACACTTCTTTCCATAGGTGTGCCTACTCTCTACTCAGCTGAATTGCCTACCATTTCCTCTTATGGCCATGTGTACCATGTTTCCGTAATTCTCAAGACTCATTCCCATTTTTGCTGTTTTCTCCTGTTGACCATGCCTGGTCGGCCCTCCATCCTCTTTCTGTAATGAGGATTCTCCCAGTCTCAGGGTTCATCCAGGACCCTCTGTGAGAAGCATCCCATGCCTAGCTCTGCCCTTTGGTTTACTCTGTCATCCATGATATATATTTTGTGATACATGTTTATTACACACCTACATTCAGTTTAGCATTTTATTATCTAGTCCATATTATCCATCACTTATTTCAATGTATAAGCCTCTGTTCGCTTATCTACTTTTTCTGTGTATTGATGTTTAGTATCATGCTCGCCACAGACACTGTGCAGTATCTTCCCTTTGATGTGAATGGTAGGCTTCCATGCAAAGCAAAGTAGTAGAAGATTCTACCTTTCTTTTACCTGATGCTTTAATTTAGTTCAGCTCTTGCTGTCATCCATTAAGGGAATGAGAGGGAATCTGGACACCATGAAACAACTTTTTATACAGGTATTGCAGATATCCAGAACCCCTGCTGCAGTTGTGCTGGATCACCTGGCCAAAGCCAGGTGGCCCTTAGGGTGTCAGGGAGACACATGCTTATGACAGTTGTATCCCCTTAGTGGTAACCCTTAGTAAAGTGATTTATCTCAAGGCCTTACTATTGCTGCCTAGATAAGTAGGCTGTAGGCCGTAGGCCGTAGCTATGGCTCCCCCCACCCCCGCACCCCTGACCCATGTAGGATGGGATGGGCTGTACTGGGTGGAAATTATCTTCTCAGCCCTGTCCTGAATGCAAATGAGCAGATCAATCCCATTAATGACTCATGTCCCATTAATGACTCATGTTTGGTCCTTTGGAAAACACATGCACTCAGGCAGACACACACATACACCTGCTACACCTTAATAACATGACGCCTGGAGCTGACAGCTGTTGTGGCATGCAGGAGCCACACAGAGACAGATGTGATGAAGATGAACTGATTCCATTTTTAAGAGAATGAAATAAGCTCTTTAAAACTAATAATCAGGCGCTCTCTCCGGCTGATACACATTCCAGTGTCGTTTTGAAGGATGAGGCCTTGATGTGACTTCCCAGCAATGAACGATTTTCTTAATATCTTAAAAAAACCCAGCCTTCTCGTTGCTTCTTTCCAAAGGATTAAATATTACAGCATAGACAGATGAGAGACCTGGGAAGGACTGCTCCCGGGGAGCCTGTAGCTCTCATCCAGCAGCATCTTAAACAGTTTAGGCATGTGAATGAACCACAGCAGTTATGGTCCCTGGTGTGGGAATCCAGGCTGAGGAGGCCACCAGGGAGGTAGCAGGGATCAGCTTAAACAGGAAGTCTAATCCCTTCTACTTCCCTTCCGCCCCTGGGGATAGGCAGGCTGATGTGCAGATACAGAAGGAAGGAGATTGATTCAAGATGCCAGGCACAACCTGGTACTGCCGCCATGGCGTCCCGGCCCACACTGGATTTTTGAGCATTTACCTGAGTCACAGGTACTGTTCCAGGTGATACAAAGAACCGTAGGATGTGGCCATGCCCTTATGGATCTTCCATTCCCTTGGGAGACAAAGGCTGTGTAAAATGAGTTGCCAGCACTGGAGATAACACCAGGACTGAGGCAAACGTGCAGTATTATGGGATGTAGCAACTGTCTAACTCTGTAACAAGGGGTAGAGGACCAAGTGGTACATCCAGATAAGTGAAGATGTGCGATAAAAGGTAAATGTGATAATCATTTCTTGCCAGTGTGGCTTTTAAAGGTTTCTGTGTATAGTAAGCACTCTATAAGCATTAACTGAATGAGTAGAAAGCTGAGTGAAGGAAGGGCACAGATTTGACATTTGCTAGGTATCAAGAAATGACATGGAGGATGGTGTTTAGACCTCCTTTCAAAGAACAGGTGAAGGGCAATCATAACAACCTGTGACTTTTTTTTTACTCTTTTTATTCTGCTTTTTAATGACCTGGACAAGGAAGATGGGAAATGGGAAGATGCGGGTTCCACCACAAATTCCAAAGAACCAGGGGCACAATGTGTGACTTTTGATAACAGCAGTAGCAGGAGACCATAAGAAAACCTCTCCGACTGTTGGAACAAATTGTCTTCTTGATCCATATTGCACTTTATTTTACAGTATTATATTTATATATTTAGTATTTATTTTTCCTCGAAGAAAGAGACTTGTGGCTTGTAATGGAAGTTTCCTGTGGGTTTGCGTGGTTTAGGGATTTGGCCCTTGGACGCACCTCTCCTCCTGTCTGTAAGGCTTTTCACCTCTATTGTCTCATTTCTCCATATGACAAGGTCAGTATGGCAGATACATAATTTCTGTTTTTACAGACTCAGACCTGTTCTGTCCAAGTTTTCACATCCAATGAGCAACCAGTCTTTTGGCTCAGATTCCAGTGCGTTACTGCTGTCCAGTACCATGACCACCCTCGCCAGACCAGCAGTGACGTGGTGCTTCTCTACAAGAGCCCGTGCTTGATGGCACTCTTTTCTTTTTCAAAAGAACTCTGCTAGACGAAGCTTGGCCCAGTTTTAACTCTCTTCATGCAGTGGGTTAAGGGAGTTGCTCAACGCCAGCTCTCCTCAGATCTGGGCCATTTTCCTGTTCCCCCAGGACTCATCCATATTATAATGACATTTACATCGTAAAATATACTTCTTTGTTTTGGGCCAGGTTTCACCATCTGGAATAATGGAATTGTCTTCGGCTCTTCTGGACAATCTCTAGGCCCCTGGAGTAATGAGAGGGAGGTGGGAATGAAGAAATAGCCCATCTCTTACATCCCCAGCCCCCACATCTGCCAAGGGTTTTATAAAATTGTAGAGTATTTTAGAATATAAAATGTATCTAGTTCAGTTATATTCAATTATGGCATTACTTTTGGAATCACCTGGAGAGCTTTATAAAATGCCAGTGCTGGAGCCTCATCATGGATTCCATTTCAGTTGGTCTGCTATTGGTTCTGAGCATATACGCTTCTAAGTAGCACACAGGTGAATGTAATATGTAGAACCTCTAATTTAGTCCACCTTTTATATAAAAAATAAGGAAACTAATACCGGGAGAGTTTAAGTTTATTGCTATTACCTCTCAGACTTTCTGTAGGTTAAGGTTCTAGGAGCAACCTAGCTCATGGTCTCATGAGCTTGCAATTGAGAAGGATTTCAGCCCTGGCAGTAGTCATCTGATGGTTTGTTGGGGCTGTTGGATCCTCTTCCAAGGTGTCTCATTTGCACGCTTGTCAAGTTAGCACTGGCTCATGGCAGGAGGCCTCAGTTTCTCGCCATGTGGACCTCTCCATGAGGCTGCTTGAGTGTTCCCACAACATGGCAGCTGGCTTTTCTTGGAGTAAGTGATCCAAGGAGGAGGCCAAAATACTTTATGACTTAGCCTTGGAAAACACACACCTCACTTCTGCCACCGTCTGGTCATTAGAAATGAGTCACTAAAGCTCTCACACATCGAAAGGGACTAGGAGTTGTCTCTACCTTTTAAAAGGAAGAGTATCAAAGAATTTGTGGATATATTTTAAAACTACCCATGGCCAAAGTCATGTAACCACATTTAGTGCCATAGTTACAAGTCTCTTTACTGCTAGTTCAGTGCCCCAACAACTAGTCTCATAATTAATAGTTTGATTCTTAATAAGGAAACCTCCATAAAATATTTAAGATTTCATCACTTACCCCTTTTTCTATGAGCAGGCTGGTTCTTTAAAATATCAACATCCAGAGATCAGGTGTATGACCATCCCACCCCTTGTGTGATTCACCCCGACTCACTGCTTCTTTTCACCCATTAGAGTCCTCTGAAAGGATCGGATTACCTTGCCAGTGGAAATATATGAGCTCCTCGTGTGATATACCATAACTGCAACAGCACATCATATCATTTTCCCTGAAGGCTTGTTGCAGCCTATGTCGAGTCATTTGTATTTATGACAGTTCAAGCATGATTTAGTGCGACCTCACTTTGATAAAAGCCATTTAAAGCTCATAAATATGGGTGACACACTGCCTCCCCGGCTGGGATTTTTGAGGAGAGACTGAGATTTGCATTGCCATTCAACTTTTATTGTTCGGGAAGAAGAAGAGGAAAGAAAAGGGCAAGGAAGTAGGAAAGAGGAAAGATTCAGGGCACATGGGACAGAGAAGGACAGAGTGAGAGATGAAGTGAAGAACCATACAGGTTATCACTTGGGCTGTGGAAATTGGTCCCCTTATGCCTGTCCATGCACTCATTGCTGGTCTCCTGGGAGGACTGGGATCTGTGGAAGGTACCAGCTCAGAGGAGGGAACTGATGAAGCACATAAGAGTGAATAGGTCACCAGAATTTATGAGCCATATACTTCCTCTTTAAAAAGCATTGTTAAATCATAACCAAATTACAGTAAACTGTCAATTTTTATTAGAATAGGAAAACTCCTCTAGCTTCATTCCTGACAACACTGCTCTCTGGGGACAGCTTTACTACAGGTGGAGTAGGTGACTACCCTGGTTGTCAGATCTGAAAGGCACAAGCCTGGGGCTCTCCCCAGACAGTATCTCATAAGGACCCTCAGGTACCTGAAATTCCATTGCTTAAGAACCAACTTTTGGGGTTGGGAGGGCTGAACAGCCTCCAAATGCCCAAAAAGAAATCCTCATATTACCAATAAACACATGGGTTATTGGGATTAGGCCCCCTATTGTGGGGGTGCCTCTTGGGTTGCAGAGACAGGAGGGGAGAGGGAAAGAAGCGGAAAGGAAAGACCACAAAATAAACATTTCTTCAATTCTGTGAATGGGCTTTGGTTTACTTCTGTTTATTTGTTGCCCTGTTTTGCATCTGAATCAACGAACCATTATAGGGGGGCCATGACCTCACATGTGGATTCCCACTGGCTGTTTAGTCAAACCCACCTGAAGATGCTGAAGTCATCATCATGACCCTTGAGCTGGTGGGCACCTTGGAGACCTTGTAGAGCAGCCCCTTAATTCTATGCATTGGGAAAACAGGCTCCACCAGCTGGTCAGCCAAAGAGATTGACAGTTGCCAAGTCACTCAGCCCAGAGCTGTTTCAAAATCCATGGGAGACCCTGATGAACTGGCCCTTCTTCGGCTGATTTACTTTTATTGAGAAATGGTATAAGCGATCAGGACTTTAGGTGGGAGGGCAGCTCACTAGGCAGTCATATGAAGTGAGAAATGGGAAGGGCTTCTGACAACAGCTTGTCCAGAGGCCTCATGCTAGGGTTCTGGGGCCAAATTCATCCCATAGACATCTCTTTTTTGACCTACTCAATTTTTTACAAAAATTTGCCAACATTTGACAATAAGGAAATTTCTCACGTGCACATGGAAACATGTCCCACCACACCCATGTAAGATTTTGGGCTTCCGGAAGCAATCAGCCGGAGTTGAGTGGGGCTGGCTTTGGTCCTTCATTCACCACAGCTCTCAGGTGACACACCACACTCTCATTACATGTTGAATTTGCAGCCTCTCTCATTTTCCATGAGTCTCAGAGGACTGAAGTGGCGCCTCCAGGGAGGCACAGGTGACATTAGCCGCAGAGCAGTGGCTAGAGCAGAGTTCTCCTCATACCCATTTTTGAATGTCCTGCTTGAAAACCCTGCCACTCAGGCCAGCCACAGTCCTCAGGGTCACACATTTTTCTGCTATGTACCTCTCCTAGAGTGATTCGTTGCAGGTTACATTTCTTCCCAGACAGAGGGCAAGCCCTTTAAGTTCAGGCCCGTGGAGGCAGTAGATAGGGTGGGTTCATGGGAACAGGGAGGAGGATTTGGCATTTGTCACTCATGCTGCCTCTCGTGATACAGGGCACGCAGTAGGCTTTGGGAAATGACCACTGATTTGCACATGAAGAGGCTCACTGCATCCTCCCTGACTATTATCCACAAATGCAGGAAAAATTAATCTTCATAAGCACCTTTATCAGAGTGTCCCCACAGCACACAGAGAGAGGATGTTTTCCACGAATCAGGTCTCCATTTCAGCCCTGATGAAACTCTTTTCATCTTTGATCCAGGTTCTTATTTGTTTTTTCCAAAGGTTTGTTTTTCACTTTTAAAAATTGTTTTTGCATGTGTGTAAGGGGGAAGGGTCTGTTCTTTGACTTATAATACTCTTGTTTTCAATAAAGGAATTTTTTTCTCAGCCGAATAAATTAGTTGTTAATTAAAGCTTTTTGATGTAGGTCAAAAGAGGGTATATTTGATAATCAGCAGCTTTATTCTGTTTGATTTATGGTTCGTCTAAGGTCTATCAGGAATATTAGCCTAACCCCCCAAAATATTTGGTCCCTCCCTCTCTTTGTTGGATCTGTCTTTTTCCATTCTTCTCTTCTCTTCTCTTCTCTTCTCTTCTCTTCTCTTCTCTTCTCTTCTCTTCTCTTCTCTCTCTGTCTGTCTCATACATATGCAGAGACACTAAAAACTATTAAAACACGCTGCATTGCTCCAAGTTCAATTAGAGACACTTTCTGTCTTATTTTCTATTTGATGGTCTGTGCTTCCAGAGGCCACATGTGGAAACTGAGTCTGTGTGAGAGAGGATGAGCTGAGGGAAGTTTTGCAGCTTGCTCCAGCGTGCACAGTCAATAAGGCTGGAACTGGGATTTGAAGTGAGGTAGATCTGCTCTAAGGCCCTCCATTCATCATGTTACAAGTCAAGAGAAAACATTGGCTCTGTCCAGTAGGCTCTTACCATCTAGCTAGAGGGGACTATAGAAGTAGGACTCAGCTGACTAACTCAGCAAGGCAGCATATGCTGGGTATCTCCACAATGATGCTCAGTAATGGAAATTTCAGAGTTCAGTAGAGGAGGTTGCTGAAGGGTCTTGACGGTTGCAGAAGTGATACAAAGCCCACAGAAGCTTTCAGAACCAGACAGTCAGAGGTGGCCAAGTGGAGAGTTGAGGTTGTCATGGAGGTTGGTAGACCTAGTCTAGGAAAAGTTTGCTTTCCAACACAATGTAATTTTCACACTCATGCCTGGGACAAGGAAAGATATTGGATTTGTGGAGAGAAGGGTCTTGAAATGAATCGACGACCAATAAAGTTTGATCCTGTGAGGGAGAGTGTTTTCTGAAGGGTAAAAAGGAGTTTCACCTGGCTATTCTCATTTATTATAGGGCGATTGCCAGAGAGTTCAGTTGTTGTGATTAGAGAAGGGACAGGTATTCCATTTCTCTTTAAACTCAGAACAGAAGTTTGATTGAGTGTGGTTATTGCACTAGTTGGTATTGTTTTAATTATTTTGGTTTTCCCACCCACAGTGAAATAGCCTCCTTGGACCATGTTTTTTCAGAGGCCTGGGACATCTCCAGGAGTCTCAGGCAGCCATCCAACCTCCTTTTAATCCCCTCATTACCCTGGCTTCTTAAGAACTGTCTGATTGCAGTCATTTGCACACATGGAACTTTCTAGGGAGCAGGAGACTTCACATTTCACCTCATTAACCTTCATGGGTACCCTTGAGCTGAATTCCCACTCAGGACCCTGAGATCTTCTCCTTGATGCTCTTCAGCAGTCTTTGGTCTCTGGGTGATTAATTTCCCTGTTGGTTTGCACAATGCACTGAATGCAGATGGGGAAGGCTACAGCTGGGGATCTCCATGGCCAGAGACCCCCATAAGGATGGACCAGTCACACACACCCAATACTGCCAGGGGCATGGCACGCTCTGCCACACTGCTCTGGGGACCTTCCCCGTGGGAAGCTGGCTCATTGCTTTCTCTAAGGCTGTTTCCAGGCAAGGCCAGCCCCCCAACCGCTGCTCTCTCATTTTTCTGTATTCACCAGGGATCCCAGTTCTAATTAATTACCATCTACACTCTACACTCAAGAGGGAAACCTGCTTGGGGGAGAGTGGTGAAGAGGGAGGAATACATGGAGAAATTCAATCAAGATCTTCAGGTTGCAAAGCCTGTTGTTGGCAGCAGCACTTATTCCCAGGGTAAATGAGGAAAACATCCAGCTTTGTGCCGAACTGTATCTGAATGTGGCCTGCCCTGTGTCCCAAGTGCCTAGCAGAGGGGATGCCTGGAGGTACCTGACAACATGAGCCTCCACCTAGAAACTCAGGTATCCTCATGCTCAGGATTTACAGATGCACATTCCTGCCTATTGCCTTGGGTGGGCTGAACCATTAGCCCAGTCTCTTTTAAAATGTTTTAAGGAGGGAGGTACAGTGGTTCTCAACTCTGGTTTTGCTTCCCAGCCACCTGAGGAATTCTTAAAAAATTCAGATGCCCAGTCCTGTCACCTTACCGTTTTTTTTTTTTTTTAATTTAATGCTCCTATAGCATCTTTTTAGAAAGTGAGATGTTATTCACATACTATAAAATTCACCCTTTTAAAGTGTATAATTCAGTGGGTTTTAATGTACAAAGCTGCGTAATTATTACCTCTAATTCCATAACATTTTTATCACCCCAAAAGAAACCCCAAACCCATTAGCAGTCACTCTCCATTTCTTCTACCCCCACCCTCTCTTCAGCATGAGGACACCACTCATCTAGTTTCTATCTCAAAGGATTTGCTTATTCTGAACATTTTCTATAAGTGGAATTGCACAATATGTGTCCACCTACCCCCAATTTTGAACCTTGCGAATTGAAATAGCTGAGCCTTCTATGGTTTTTGAATGTCTCAGGTGATTAGGCCAGCCAGGGTTTGAGTACCCTGCTCTGCCCAGGGGCACCCCCTTTGCTCTAGCATACAATAAGTGCTTAGGAAATGTTTGTTGAATGGCATATTCTATATTCTAGAGGACTCTCTCACAGTCTAGTGTGATTGAGATGTCTGCCCCCAAAGATAATCGATTCATTCTAACTTCTCCAATTACCCTTTTCATCAATGCTATATGGAAATCTCGGTCAAAATCCACTGTAGTCTCTCTTTTCCCAAATCAATAAATTGAGTGAGTCTCAATGACTATTACCATCTACCTAACTTGTGTAGAACTTATTCACATGAGGCTGGTTCTGGGAGCTCATTAAAGGTACAACCCTTTTCAGAGAACTCTATAATGATAGGAATTGTCATGGTCACTCAGAGGAGCTTAACTGAAATGGCCATACTGGGTTCTCATGAATGCACTGGAACAAAAGCTAGACTGACATTAGAAAGAGGATGTGAAACACAGCCTATAACAGATGTGAGAGTTAGAAGCACTGTGAGGAAGGAAGATACAGGCAGACATAACACTGCAGTGATGAGAAGGACACAGATTAGGGTCCCATATATGTGATATTTGTTCAATAGTCCAAGTCTTGCTTCCCCATTTCTAAGGTCTCCTGTTTTCCAAAGGCACCAGCTCCAAAGGACACTTTGAAAAGGCCTATTGGCCTAGTGCCTTACACAATTCTGCAATGGCACCTGCATGGTCATTTATCACATTAACATCTCCACTCTCCATCTTGTGCCTTCTGGGATGAGTCTGGGATCACCTGTTAGGGGATACCTGCAGAGAAAGAACACTCAGGAAGTACACAGGGCCACTGCTGAGTGTTCAAACTTGGTCTGCACTGTATGATAGAGTGGAATGGCTTGATGCAAACCTATCTCCAGTGCTGGGGACACAAAACAGAGCTCTCCCAATGAGGGAACAGTGGTATTCATGCCTTGCTTTGTTCAACAAATCCTTTTGGAGCCTCTACAATGTGCCAGGCACTGTTGGGATAGAGCAGTGAAGAAAGCATGACAGGTTTCTACATGTTGGGAATTTACACTAAGTAAGATAAAAGTAAGATAAGATGGGGTGGAAGAAGGGAGACAGACAGTAACTGAATTAACAAACATAAAATAAAATGTCATATAGTGATACATGTACAAAGAAAGATAGAACAGGTCCATAGGATCAAGAGTGATGAAGGAGACAAAAGGATGCCAAAGTAGAGAGCTGATCCACAGCATAACCTGCATGAAGTTAGGGACAGAGCAGACAGCCCTTCCAGGCAAGAGAAAATAGCAAGTGCAAATGCCTCAGTCCCCAACCCTGGCTCAACATAGTAATCACCCTGGAAGCTCTAAAAAAACTCCCTATGGGTAGACCTCTCCCAGGATTGTGTGTGTGTGTGTGTGTGTGTGTGTGTGTGCGTGCGTGCACACACGCGTGCACACTGCTGGGTAAAACTCACCAAATGATTCTATGGGACAATTAACTAGGATTGTAAATGACTGTATAAAAAGAACACGAAGGCCATTGTGCCTGGTGTTGAGTGATCCAGCAGTCCAGGAGATGGGAGGCTAAGTGTGGAGAGACAGGCAGATATTAGCCAGGTTATAGGGGGCCTTGAAGTCCAGTAAGGATCACAGATGGTATTAGAAATGATGGAAAGCCACCAGAGTGTTGGAGCAGGGGCGTGATGAGCATCACAAGTGCTCCATGCCAGAGCAGCACACACGGTCAGTGCCCTCTCTACAGATGTATCAAAGAAAGCTGAAATGTAGCAGGCAGAGTGGCTGTCTTTGCTGTCTCAGAGACTGTGCACATAGTCAATCCATGTTTGATTGTGTGTCTAGAATAGACATGTATGCACACAGCATGGTGTAGAAGTTTCAAAACTTGAAGGCCTTTGAATTCATCACATTTTTCTTTTTACCTAGTGTGTAAGATAAGCAAGATAAATGCACCTCTAAGTATAAGAACAGAGAGCGCCTCCACTGTCTCGTTTCTTTCTGAAGAGGTGGTTTAACATATGCAAACACAGCAAAACAGATGAGAAGAGTTGCAGATTACATTTCTGACAAAGCATAATCTCCGCTTGTTAGAGCGTCGTCGTTAGGAGGCCTTCTGATTATTCTGGCAGCTCTGGTTTCTAACTCCCCGTGGACAGAAAGAAGCATGAAGAGTATTACATTTCTCCAAGGATGGGGCCAAAGGTCATTCTTTGCATTGGACAGCTGGCTCTGGTCATATTGAAGAGCCATGGCCTCAAGTGTTACCGACAGAATAGTTGATAGCCCTGTTGTCACTTCTTTTATGCTCACTATCTATTATAAATTAAGCTGAAATTGTGAATTCTTAAAAATCAGGGAAGAAAATCTCCACCTGCTCTCCCCAGACTCATGCTTTCGTTGTAAGTCTCTGGTACCACATACAGTGCCGTGAAGACTATGTGGATGCAACACGCTATGTCCCGTATCATGCCTATGCCAGAGTCATCCCAAACTGCTGCTGGGAGGAGGAGATTGGCACTGGGCCCATGTGCCCCTACTGGCAACATGTTAGTTAAATACTTCTGGGCATTTTAAGTAGAGCATTGTCCTTGCAACACCAGGGCCAGAAAGACAGGCGCCCCCGTGTCCCCACTTCTCAGCCACTGTTCTATTCTCAGATACTGTGACTCAATAAAAATGGCACTAGACTGAGAGTCAGAGACTTGGGGCTTAAGCCTGGGCCTCTCACAAAGTAGCATTGTGGTTTTAAGCAGGTGATTAACCTTTTAGAGCTTCAATTCACTAATCTGTAAAATGAGAGGATTCGACTTGAATATGCTCTAATGTTTCTTCCAGCAGCATGAGTCTGGGCTGGTTTGCTCATTTGGCAAGTCAGAGAGGGGAGGTGAGTGCCGTGGTGACTGGCCTCTGATCGTGCTGCACGGTACAATGCGTCAGTTACAGCTTCTCCAAAGTGGGACTGAGCCAGAGGTGGTGAAGGCCATGAGGAAGGTGCACAGGCTTAGGAATCAGAGAGAGGACTTGAGAGAGGAGTTCGGCTCTCAGCCCAGTCACTTTCTGACCATGTGATCTTGGGAAAATGTCTTAACCTCACTGAATCACAGAGTCTTTTATCTTCAAAATGGGATTGCTGATGCCTCTTTAGAAAAACTGTGAAATAAATGAGATTTGTATGAAGCACCCAGCACACCTGACGGCCTATTAAATAAAGGCTAGTTATTACCATCAGTTACCCATTTATACCGGGTTATTTTTTGTTATTTATGCCTTTGGAGTATTTAGTTATCTTCCAACATGACGTAGAACTCAGCAAGAGAAAGATTAGTTCTCTTAGTATTAGGTTCTATTGTAAATATTTCTAAATCACTCCCTAATCTTTCCACTTAGCTCACCTTCCAGACTTGGTCATTCTGGGTGTGAAGAACCCTACAATGTTGTACAGAGATTGGATCTGGGATTTTCCCTTATCCCCTAAATCAGTGGTGAAAACTGTAGCATTAACTCTTGACATAGCATGGAATTTGCATCCCAGGCACCCACTGGGATGGAAATAAAGCATGCGACTCCCAAAAGACTCTTCTCCTTTTGGGAAGATTAGAATCTTTCTTAAATCAAGGGAGCCAGCCTCACCCGCTGTTGCCATGCACCCAGGTTGTGTGTACATACCATTAGTCAGGCTTAGGTGGTAACCTGTATCAGGATGGCAGTGAAGCACCCCTAAATATTTTTTTCTAGGAAACCTGCTTTAAAGAAGCAACTCTTGGCTTGTTTCTCCCAGTTTCACTTTCTGAGGCCCCTTGAGGATGTGCAACAGTTCTGGTGGCAATCGAACACCTGTAGGCAGCCTCATGGACCATGTCAAAATGAAGTCATGGGAAATGCTCATGCAAAACTGCTTGTGTCTTTCATTCACCCTTCAGCAGACACTTGTTACAGGGCTGTGCTTGGTCCTGGAGACAGATGCAAAGTCATAAAGGTCTAGCTCTGCTCTCAAAGGGTTCTCAGTGTCCACTCAAAGACACAGGATGTATTCAACCCTTGATCAGGTGGGGAGAGGTGTCCTGAAGTACACTGCATAACAGCTGCCATTGGGGCCTTTGGTCTTCTAATATGCTCATCATCTTCTTCATCATCATCATCATCATCGTCGTCGTCGTCATGGTTGTCATCAATGTTGTCGTTGTCATTTTCCAAGAGTCAAAGGAATTATTTACACTCTCAACCCAGGAGCCATCAGAAGGACAATACATGCAATGTGTCAAAAGGTAGTACAGATAGAACTGGTGGAACAGTTCACAGATAGGAAGCCCAGGAAAGCTTCTTGAGAGTTGACTCTTCGTTTGGGTCTTAATGATGTTCACAATCTGGATGGACAGAGAGAAGTGGGATATGGAGCTTTGCTCAGGCAGATCTTATAAATAGAAGAAGAGGTCTAGACTGAGATTTTGCTGTTTTTCGGGAGATACAGCTCAGAAAGTTACCAGAGTTGGTGTGAGGGAAGGAATATGTGAACTGTCAAAGGCCCAGAACACCTTGATTCCTTAGCTATTCCAGCCTTCCTGCTTTAGCCTGGTGTTCTTCCTTCTTCTCTTAGCATCGGCCACATGGTCTCCTTCCCAGCTGCGTGTCACTTAGCGTAACTTCTTTTATCCAATCCTCTCTCTGTGCCTCTTCCTGCTTCCCCTCTCTCTTTCCTTCCCTCCACACACACACACGAGTGCCTGCCACCCATATAATATGCTTCCTTTCTTTGGGTGTTGGTGTCCTCTTCTATAAAATGAAGGAGTTTAGGAATCTTTCATTAGTCTAACACTGAACGGGACCTGCTTACTCCATCTGCTCCCCCAAGTCTCCAGGCTGAGAATGCCAGTCTCCAAAGGGGACACCTGGGCTGTGGGCCTCCCCCAGGGACCTCCCCAAGGCTGCTGAGCCTCAGGCAGGCAAGGCTGTACTCACTGCTCCCAGGTTCTGCCCAGGGAGCCCCATCTCCACTGGGCTTCCAGTGGCTGCCTGCCCCGTGCCCCAGGCTCATAGCCTTCTGTGCCCTCCCAGGTGCAGGCGGCCCTGGGAAGCAGGCGGGGCTGTGGCTTTGATCGCACACACAATAACCTCAGCACCAAGGCATCCATGCTAATCACTTTTGATTATGAATGGATTAAACAGGACAGCAGCTGCACTGGGCTGCTTTGATTCAGGCCCGCTCAATAATGAGATGCATAGGCACAGGCTGGGAGGCTGCTATCAGCCGTGCCCAGCCCCCATCCCATCTCCTTCAGGGACACCTTCAGGCAGGGAGCGCTGCTCAGAGGCACAAGGGAAACCAAGGCAATTTGCACAGGCCCTGAATTCAGCTAGCCTCTGTGGCACTCTCAGCCTCATTCAACATATCCCCCACAGCCAATATGCACGCCCTGCCCTTTGCCAGTTGTGCAGCCATGTTGTCCACCATTGCTGCAGGAACTGCAGCCTGTTCCCTCTGTATTCCCACGAGGGAAGGTATGACGCCCTGGGTTGAACAGCAGCTGATTTTCTGAGATGAGTCCCAAGTTTAACTCAGAAGCAGCCAGATCCACAAAGGGTCCTCCCATCCTATAACCGTGCCCTGTATCTGGTCATCTAGCTTGTCAGAGACAGCAGAAATAATAATGTCCTCTGTAATAGCCTTCATCATGTTACAAGTATGAAGGACATTCATGTACCCCATTCCCATTTTGTTTTCCCACAAATTCTGTGAGCTGGCCAGGATTTTTAGACCTCTTTCAGAAATAAGGAAATGACATGTAGACAGGTAAAAAGATTTTTCCCAGGGGCCTTTGTGTACCCACTCTGGAGCTTTGGAAACCAGCCCAGGCTCTGTCATTCTGCCATGTAATCATCTAACCAGCTCTTCTTTACCCGCATTGGAGAATATCCTGAGTGTATCTAGTTTCTGACGATGGCCGCATGAAAGCAGTGACCGCCTGTGTGTGTCTATTTTGGGACATAGATTGAACCAATTTGGGGTTGTGGGGTATGAGCAGCTGCCTTGGCTAAGTTGCAGGGCTCAAGGGAGGGAATGGAGATAAGAGGGATTCAGCACCAAAGCCAAGCGTTCTTAAGGCTGTTAGATGCACGAATAAATTTGACCTTGAGGCATTTCATGTGTGGCCAAAAGCATGTGAAAGAGCAAATGGGAATACCCTGTTTCTAATAAAAGCTTCTACAGAAGAGCCAGCCTTTCCAACCACCTCCTGCCCACCTTTCCCCTCAGCCCAGGAAGGCAAGTTGTCAATCTTAGGCTGAGGTGGCCACTTAAAAACCAGTCACAACAGAGCCATGGCCAAAGCCCCTTGAGGTTGCCCACACTGCTCCCATGTGAAAGGATTTCAGAGGATCATGGGCTTGGAGGCAGGTAAGGGAGAGGGAGGGGTGCAAAGTTTAACGACAACCGTCTCATCTGTTGATGTGGTACAAAAGGCTCCCCCCATTATTTGTTTAAGTTGTTCAAATTGAGCCTTACTGAGCCCCTGAAAGATTTAAGGAGGAGGGACACAATTTATGTTATAAAGCACTGACTTCCTAGGCTCCTTCCAGGCATGGATTTCGTCATCCAGGCATCCCTATGAGGTAGCTAATGTTACCCATCTTTTGTGGATAAGGAAGTAGAGACTCAAGATTAAGTTGCTATAGAAGGCCTTAGGAGCTGAACTTGGGTCTGGTTAACTATCAAGCACATTGCACATTGCCTCATCTGTATTCCCACTTCCCAGGTGAATAAATAAATCCTCTAGGAGGTCAAATGATTAGAATGACGTCTTTGTGTTAGGTAATAGCAGGTTTCGGATTAGAATTCAGGAGCCCTAACCTTAATCTAGCCTTCTTTTCACATTTTATCTACCTATCTATCTATTTATTTACTTAAGGGAGGCAAACCTTGGTTGACCTCACAGATTGCTGGACCTTGTCAGCTTACAATTCCTTATTTTTTATTTTTTAAACCTCTTTCAGAAATAAGTGACAGCCTACAGCACCTGGTCTTCCTAGGTGGTCTCCCATCCAAATGCTAACCAGGCCTAGCCCTGCTTAGCTTCCGAGATCAAATGGGATTGGGCTTGTTCACAATAGCATGGCTGTAGACTTCTTTTTGCATTTTAGATGGTAAGATCCCTTCCAATTTGCAAATAATTTCCCTGCTTGAGGCCTTTGAGCATGATGTCACATCTCCCTGAAGTACCTTTTCCACAACTCTTGCTTAGCAACTTCTGCTCGTCCTTCGGGGCTCAGCTGAATTGTTGCTTTCTTAAAAGAAAGCTTTCCTTGACTAATCCCAAATTCTAAATCAGGTCTCTCTCCATCAGCTCTCTTGTCATAGCCACTCTTTTTTAAATCCTTTTTTGCTCAAACTTATCACAACTCTAAATTACACTTATTTTTGTTATTCAAAAATAATGCTACCTCCCCCTTAGACTCTCTGGTCTCATGGGGGCAAGGACTGTACCTTATTTGTTCCTTGACATACCCTCAGAATACACAGTGCTTGGCACTCATATGGGCTTAATAAGACAAAGCTGAAATTTAGCATGAGTAAGGCAAACCGACAAGATGGGGAACCAGGTCTATAAGTATGAAGAGACTCACACCTAACAAATTCTACCAAAATAGAGAAAAAATCGGTACAAATTCAACACTGCCTTAGTCTGTTTGGCTATTATCAGAATTTGCCATAGACAAACACATTGACCACATGCTTATGTCAGAACTTAGTACATTATCTTTCCTCCATTGGGCTTGCTCTTCCAAATATCACATGGCTCACTCCCTTACTTCATCTGGGTCTTTTAATTGTATGGATCTTGGCATCCTTCACACTTACTGCATTCAAAAGCCTGGCTTACCTCACACCCAGATTTGTACAGAGGACATATGAGTTGCTGAGCTGTTGGGATATCCCATTCCAAAAGAGTCACCTGGACAGGGTCCAATCCAGCTGTCAGTGGTCTTAAGCAGAGAGGCTCAGGAGCACACCACTGGAGTGCTGGGGCCAGCTCATGGTGGCGAGAGTCAGTTGGGCACATCTATTTACAACTCTATGACCAGCACCTTCAGGTTGGTAGCTTGAAATGGTGGGAGTATTTACACTTCGGAAATTGGCCAGGGCCTTACATTGGGGCTTCTTCTCAAAAAAGGGTCAATTATTAAATATTCGCTTCACAAGTCTGCTCTTCTCACTGTCATAGTGCGCTCAGACCTAAGAGCCACAATTTGAGGGAAGCTTTTGTAAGCTAGATGGTAGTGACACTGGGAATTATATCCAGGGAAGAAAAGCTGGAAGCACTTGAGATATTCTACTGGGGATATATGGATTGCTACCTGTCGTCAGATGTATCAGGGGTGGCCAGTGGCAGGAGGATTACACATAGTATAGTGTGCACATGGACAGGACTGGAGAATGTACGGGAGAGGATGGGTCTGAAACCCTCTGAGTTTGGTGTCTGGCTCTAACTTAAGGTGTGGAGTCTGGAGTAGGTTGATTAGCTCGTCTGTTCCTCATCTGTAAAATGGAGTTCACATTCCCAATTTAACAGGAAGAGCAGAATGATAAAAAAACATTTAGTTCCTATTCCTCAGAACTAGATTCAGTGAGGCGTATTTCAACTGAATAAAGGTAGAATGTGCTTAAAAGACTGTTGCCCGGCACTAAAATAGTAAGTGCCGCTTCCTCAGTGGTGTTCAAGCTGGGTGTCCATCTGTCTGAGAAGTAGGAGAAGGGGATTCCTGCATTAGAAGGAGGACAGTCTGGAAAATCACACCCCAAGATCCCGTCCACACGAAGACCTCTAAAGCCAAGAACATACCCCTGGGCAAGTCAGTGACCGATTTTTTGCCTCATTTCCTCCGTCTGTTAAACAAGCAGGATAGTCACTCTCCATTCCTTTTTTCCTTGTTCATTTGAGCAGCTTCATATTCTATCTAAATGAGGCCTCTCTCCATTAACTCTCTTGTAATACCCATACTTTTTTTCCCACCGTTATTTTCCCTTGAACTTATCACAACACTAAATTACATTTATTTTTGCTATTCAAAAATAATGTTGTCGCCCCAGTTAGACTCTTGAATTCCATGAGGACTGTGGCTTATTAGCTCATTGATGGATGTGTCCTCAGAATTCAGGATACTTGGCACTTTTGTTGATTGGATGATTAAGTGAGATCCTCACTTGAAATGTCTTTAGGACTAGGAAGTAAAGGTATTTTATCTATCTCATACTTCATCGTTCTTGTTATCATAAAGATACTTTATACATTGAAATAGGGCAGTATTTCCTGTGACTTGGCTATGAAAAACAACTGCTATTTCGCACCCAATACAGTTAATAGTTAAAAGATAATAATTCAACTCTTTTAAGTCATATGTGGAAATAAGTTTGTGTGTCTTAGAATTAGGATGCTTGTTTATATCCCATGATATAAACGTGAGGTTGAGGAAAACCTTAGGGTACATGGAGAGACTGGGCGGTTGCTTTGGTGCTCACATGCCTTTTACTTGGATATGACAAAGGTAACTGGTTAGACACAGCTAGGTATAGCTTCCCTACCCTCTTGTCCTTTGTTTACACCAGAATCAGGCTTGCTTCATATATAGCTTCCCATGTAGCAATGAGTAATCTGCCTTCCAAATTATGGCCTCTCTCCCCTATGTTCTGAGCTACAATTCCTGAGATTTGGAATTTCTTTTTATCAAAAGACATGAAGACTCTTATTTATTCCTTTTTTGGGGGGTGGGGGGGTGGAGCCTGGTTAGAAGTGAAACATAGCAAATAGCTGTCCTGGGAATAGCTGTACTGTGATGATGGTGTAATTGATTGATAGTGGACACTCCTAAAATCAGGTTTAAGTAGGGAGGGATGTGCAGAGAAACAAAAGACTGCTTACTCTGAAAGACCAGTGAGAGGTAGAGGGCACAGATCTTCCTAAAGATATACTTAGGCTTTGCCAACTCCTCATTTCTGCCAAGGGCCCTCTCTTCTTACATTTTTCCTCTCCACCATTTTTTCTGTCACTTCTCACTCCAAGTTCCTTGGATAAGTTTGTGTGAAGCCTGATAGTGCCTTGAGTGGGTGGCAGGACCATCCATTACCTTCACAAGATTCAAAGGCTGTCAGATCATGGGGTGATCATACAGAGTTCATCATGTCAGAGGTGGAGCATACTAAGGGCCAGGCAGGGATGTAACCTGCCCAAGGTCACACTACCAGTAAGTTGCTGAATGTGGCTGCAAAAGTGAACATCACCATTTCCTATGGTGGGCCCTTCATTTGTGCTATAAATAAAGAGCTCGGGCATGTGATTACTAAAGAGGCCTCAGACTGAGTTAGCAACTACTTCCAGTCCTGCTGATGTAGCATCTGTGTGTGACATTCGTTTTGCTCAGTTGCAGTGGGCAATGTATAGAGAGCCATCCCCCAACTGAGCCAGCCAGAAATTCTGGGCCAGTTTGTCCAAAAATAGGTGGACTGAGTCAGGCACACACTTGATTTCAGGGAGAACAATGAAAGGATATCTTATTTGGAGAAGAGGTCTAGGGAAATATAATCCACATTTGACAGCCATTTTGATAACAAGGAAACCTCCATTTCCAGGTGCCTCTAAGAGATGATCTTATTCTTGATAGTGAAGTCACAAAAGACTTTTTTTTTTCAAACTGTAATCAGCTCAGGACTGTGTGAAACGCAAACAGATACATATACAACCTCAGCAAAGAAGAGTGAACATCTGTTTCTACAAGTCCTACAGAAGATACAAGAGAGACATATTTTTAATCAAGTACCATGATGTATACATTCCAAGGTGCCATGCATCCTTCGTATTTCCCTAGGAGCCTTGACAGGAATCTAGTCTTGTTTTCCAAGGTAGTTTGGTTAGCTTAGCATTCTGAGGAACATTGTTTGAAGCTGTAGAACATCTTCAATGGTGAAGAATCATTCTAGAAACAGCCAAATGTCTTGGTCTTCAAAGGGCGCCTATTAGGGAGTGGCAGGACGACATCAGTGCCCTGTTACAGCAACGTCAGAGCTGGGCCACTTGTGAAAGAGATTGGACGTTGGTAGTTTTCAAATAGCAGTTCAAAGAGATCTTCATTTCAACCAACAGCAAAGCATAAAAACAAGCAAGATCCACTCGGTTCATTGAAATGAATAAGCAAATGACCTGATGATCTTCCATTTAAAACAATACTTTAGTAGTCTTTCTGATGTAAACCGTAAGCAGAGGTATTTGGTAAAAAAAGATCGCCTTTTAAATTTTAGTTTTGCGAAGGCTGTTTCTTGCAAATGAGAAGAACTCCAGGTTTCACTTCTCTTCTCTTTGATGAAGATGGTTGTCTTTCTTCCTGGAAGATCATACCTCCTGATGTCCAACTCCTTCATTTTGTTGGGTGCAAACTACCCTTATGACTTGCTCCTTCTTGTTCTCATGCTGTTAGATTACATCATAGCACATTTCATGAATGTAGTAACTTCATTGGAGTTTCTGACTCTTCTGTATTTTTAAAAGTACCCACATACATAATCTTAATGATATTATTCTTCCTTGGGATGCAACAGTCCCCTTCACATTATTGGTTACCTTTTTTTCTTTAAACACTTGCTTCATTGTATCATAGCTCAGGACTAGAGAGGGCAGAGGTTTTTCTAGGTCGGTTGAGATTACCTATGACAGCATTTAGATTACAGACATTGCCACACATATGGAGTAGCTAAAAAGGAACATAGGCTTTGAAGTCACGTGGAATTGAGCATATTCTCTGCATCTGTCAATTACTATCTTGTGACTTTGAATAAGTTATTATAAAAGCGAAGTTTCTGCTTTTTCATTCATAAAATGGATATAATCATAGTACTGCCCTAAGAGGATTTAATGATATGAGATGATCCCTGGAAAGCATTTAGTAGTTTATGGGGATTCCCAGCATCTGTTATGGGGCCTGGAACTTGCCATGCTATCATTAGCTGGAAGTAAAGAAGGAAAGGAGAAAGGAAGGAAGGAAAAGAGGGAGGGAGGAAGAGCAGGCGAACTTGGTTAGGGAAAGAAGACACTCATGGTTGTTAACAATATTTGCAGCAGTGTACAGTGCAGCCTCTAGTGAATTCTTGGTCAGCCAGGATTCAGGAATGAAACTCCTTTGAAAAAAAGTCAACTTGAGTTCAGAGAAATTTGAGGAGAAGATCAAGATAGTAGGGTGTTTCCTTAGATGCCTATACTATGGAGGTGTATGGGGCTAATGGGAAATCTGGCTACTACCTGCATGGCAGGTCATCTGGAGCACATCTGGCAGTGGTACCAGTGTCCCTGGGTTCATGGTTGACTCCCTGGCAGAACAAGAAGGAAGAAAGCAATGTTCCATTTAGGGATTCCTGAGGGAGTCACAGGTATCTTAGCCAGAGGACCGGGCTTCTCCTGATTCAAAGCTATGTTCAAATTCAAATTCTGTCACTTTGGCATCTATGACACTGGGTGATTTAGTTAACCAATTTGCACCTCATTTTGTTCAATTATAAACTGATAAAAATAATACTATCCTGTACAGATAATGTGGCGATGGAGAAATATAGGCGTAAAAGCATCTCCTGGTATAATAACAGACAAAAGTAGGTCCTGAAAAATCGAGTCTTTTTTATATTACAGTCACCAGGAATTCAGGGTAGGCTTTTTAGAAGAGATCCTCCCATTCTACCTGAGGCTTATAACAGTGGTGGCTACCTGTAGCTGTCACTGGGTCCAGCTTTATTTTGTCCCTTTTAGGTATTTACCTGTAAGTGTGATTAATTGCTCCAGATTTGGCCCAAGGGACCCAGATTCTCAGCCAAATTGGCTACGCCGAGCTGAGGAGCAGAGCTTTTAGCTCCAGTGCTCATATATACTCTCTGAAGCGAGCACCTTCCGACTTTTCCTTTCTCTGCTGCTCAGTGAGCCTAAGGGTGTAAACCACTTTCCTGGGATTTGCCAAGGGGATGCATTAGGAAACTTTAGTACTAGTCTTAGAGCCAAGTGAGCAGATCGTCTGAACAGTTCTAAGCAGAGATTCAGTAAATGATGAGAAGAGGGAGACGACGGTGGATTCTCCCCCCAGCATCCAGCTCTGCCTCACGTACGTTATGAGGGGAACCCCTCTATCGGCCTCTTACCGACTTTAGAAACAGCCACTGGTGCTGGCATGTGATTCCTTCATTTTGTTAGAAGGAAAGGACCTACAGCCCAGACTGGGCTCCTAAGAGGCAACATATCTTTAGCTCTTAACTTTCCTGGTAAATTAGTTATGATTTCTTTAGCGTGTAGCTTGCCGGACTTCAGATGCAGACAGCAGACATCACTGCCTGCAGAAAGTGGAAAGAAAAAAAGAAAGAGAAAGCGTTTTTCTCATGAGTAACTCATCTGTGGCAAGTATTAAAGGCGGTTTTCTTAAAATGCGGGCTAGTCATGCATCTCTTCTGCTGACGAGTAAGAGACGACTGTCTTAGCATCTTTAAAGAGATGAGATGACTAATTCTCTTTCCCCAGGTAAATGCTGTTAGCACTACATATGATCGCTCACCTATGTAGGGGCCTTCTCTTTTTAGACATGAGTTTTCAAATTATCTTTTTATTTTAATTTTTATTATTACTTTCAAGTATAAAGTACATTGGCTAAACATTTATGTAGTTCATAGAAATCCTTTTTTTTTTTTTTTACAAAGTTTTAAATCAAGTAGATCTTAACATGGAAGCTCAATAGAAAATACCAGTGAAAGTCATGCGTTCCAGATAAAGTGGGATTGGGGCTGGAACCCTCCACTGTAGCTCCTCTCTCTCGCCTCACAATCCCGGAGAACTTTCTGCGGAGTCGCCCACAGTACTCCTTAAGGCACAATTTGAAAACCACTGTTCTGTAAGTTTCCTAATCATGGTTAATTTTAAAGTGTCAGAGCATCAAGAGGAACTGATAGAATCTCTAATAGTGCACATTCTAAAAATAGCAGGAAGCTCATAGAGTATGATATAGTGAAAAGGAACATGAGTCATCCAAACTAGGCTCCAGTGCCATTCCGCCTCCTACAAATCATGCAGCCTCAGAAATGACTTAACTCTCTTGAGTTATTTTTTTTTTACCAAAATACTTAATAAATGGGGATATGAACCTCTTTTTCACCTGTTTATACTTTTCACCCAACCCTGCACAAGATACCTTCATAAAATCCAGTTTTCTTGGCCTGGGGAGCAAGGCATTTAAAAAGAATCCTACTGGGAGGTTCAAAAAGGATGAGGTGAGCTTTTGTAAGTTCACCAGGGTCAAATAACCTAAAACAAGACTCATTGTCTTAGTGAATTCTAGACTAGGGCATTCAGAGGACTCTTCTTTCATTAGGTCTCAGTTGTTTCAGCTCTAATCTGCAAGAAGGTTTAAAAGGCATTCCCACCCAGAAGTTGAAATAGCCGTAACTTGGACAGCCACCAAATACACACACCACCATAAGAGCAGGGGTTATATATGCAAGGATACTCATGGAATTTTTTTAAATGTCAAAGTTCTTTTGGCTGCCTATTTAGGGGAACTTGTTACACATCTCACCTGTAAATATTAGAACCCCATTATTTAACAGATATTAAAAGAAAAATACAAGCCATCAAGACCAGGCTTGCTTGGAGTTATATTCAGTTAATATTAGTCATGCTTGTTTGCTTGTTACTCTTTGGGAAGGAGCCTGAAGCTAAGACTGGAGGTGTCAGGGGTTTCAGATTCAACCTTTAGAATTCCATGAGGGTGAGGGGATTTAGCGAAAGGACACTCAGCCCAGCCCAGATGGCAGCTTCAAGAGTGCAACTTGCCTCTTAGGACTGTAGAGGGTGACTGCTTGGCCTCTGCAGTACCTGCCCCCTTACCCAATGCTTAGCAGTTAGAACTAATGCCTTTTGAATTTTAGGATCATTTTCTCTTAGCTCTGATATGAATATGACTTCAGCCTCAGGGGTGGTGAACCCATGTAGCAGTCTGACCATCTGTCTAAATTTCTATTTTCATACCAATAATGGAAGCACCACTTGAGACTATTCAAGACTACTTCCTCATTGCCTTCCCTTCTGTCCTTGTGATTAGAAACAACTTCTTAGACATAGGTGTTTTAGGGGGACAGTTGCTGGAAAAGGGGAGTTAGAGGGGACTAGAGAGAGTCTGATCCATCTCTTTCTCATCCCAGAGGTGAGAGAGGGGCACTTTGGGGTACTAGAGGTGTAGGGCCAGAGGAAACAGGGAATTCATTTCATAGGTGATGAAAAAAAAAAACCTGAGTAGCTGAAATGAGCCCAGAAGGGATCACATAGTGAGTGGAGGCCGAGCCTGGGCTAGGACGTGAGTTTTCTCCCTCCCAGCCTAATGAGTGCCCTCTTGTACAGCAGTGTTGCGTTTATCGTCCCCCTGAAGGAGTACCATGTTGGTTCCATTCCCCACCCCCACCCCCCAATGAAACTTTGCACATTTCCTACTGTGGTCCTGGTAGAGTTCTGGCTCATTCATAGATCACAGGTCCAGAACCTGTTTCTTGGTGAAATTCCCCTTAACCTTCTTTCCTGTTCTCTCTCTTACCCCTGACTTACCTTGCGAAACTCCCTTCCCCTTCCAGAATCCCCCAGTCCACAGGGGTTGAAGCATCTAAAACTTTCTTTGGGTTATGTACATATCATTGGCTTTGTTGTTCCTAATTTTCCATCAGATGAGTACTTTTTCCTGGGCCTCAGTTTTCTTTTGGCCAAGGTTGAGGGTGGGGCTAGTTGGTTTCTAAAAACCTCGTATGATTGGCTGTTTGTCTCAGCTTCCTGGGACATTGCTTTCCACTTAGGGTATCCCAGATATTTTTGTGGTTTGAGGAATTGGGATGAGATGGAGTGGATGGAGTTCAGCTGTCACCCTATAGCCAAAGAAGGAAGGAAGTGATGCTTCAGAAAATAAGGAGGGAGAAAAAAAATTTATTTCTTATGAAATAAGAAAGGGAAATGAGAACAGACTGAAAAGGAGGCAAAAAGGCATGCTAAATAGAATTCATTTACTGAAAGGATGATGTCTTTAAGAGCAGTTTGAAAATGAGTTATTTATGCTTCCCAAAGCCATATTTGCTGTGTTCCTTTATCTACCTACCTACCTGCCTACCTGTGCATCCATGCATCTATCCATCCGTCTCACATGCCCTCATCTATTTCACTGGCCCACAGGGGACAAAATAGCGGGGACAAGCAAATGACCTAGAGGATTCACAATACAACCAGGCTTCAGTTTGTCCAGGTGCATGTCTGTGAGGTCGAGATCCCTCTGGCCAGATGTTCAGCATGACCCACATCCCCCTTTTGTGTCAGTGATCCCCTTCCCAGATGCACATGTCCTGAGTCAGCCCAGAGATGGGGATATATTATGCCCCGACCTATCCAGATGTGGAGTGTCCCTTCAGTAAGAGGACAATGGAGGGGAAATGATATTTCTGAGACAGAGGAGGACACCAGGAGAAAAGTGGAGCAGCCCTCTTTTCTCCTTGGAGGGGAGTTCTGGAAACTGCAGAAGTTAGCAGGTAGGAGGGAAGCTGTTGGAGGGGCGGTCCTAGGTCTATGGAAGTCACAAGGTGATGCTGGCTACAGCTGTTTAGGGGGTGACTTTTGGTGAATGACTCAAAGGGAGAAGCCCATTCAGAGAGCAGCGTAGGAGGAGAGAGCAAGCAGAGAGAGCAGAATGCCTCTGTTTGGGAAGCTAAAAGTATTTTTCCTCATAGGGCCGAAGCTAAAAGTATTTTGCCTCTTAGGGCCGCACAGCTTTCTTTATCCTCCTCCAATCCTCCCTGCTCCCCAACCCGCCCCTCAGGCGTGGAGAAGCCAAAAAAGAAAAAAACCTTTTACCGAGAGAGAAGCTGCAGCTCCTCAAAAATGGAAAGCAGGGTCATCATTCTAACATTTTAATGTGGACCATTCCAGAGAGCAGCAAGACATGTCAGGAATGAGAATGGCCTGAGACAGGGCCCCAGGAACACTGCCCAGCTCGCCAGGGAGATGAAAGAATTTTCTCCTTCCTTTGCCTTTTAAATGTAATTCTGTCTGCAGTTTTCCCCCTACTCGCTCAACCCTCTCACTGGGAACGTTGCAGACATTTAGCTGTCCTGGGAAAAGGCAGCATCTTTTTCATTAACTTCAGCCTGATTGAAGTCCCCAGAGCCAGGGAAGGTTTCTTTTTTCTCCCTCTCTGCCTCCCTGACATAGATCCCTCTCCACACAGCCAGGCTGCTCTGAACAGGGAACTATTTTCCAATGGGATACAATGGGGTCTGGTAGGGGGAATGGTTTGGAGGGGGTCTGGATTGGTGCTTTTTTAGGGAAGAGGATTTGTGGACTGACAACGCTCACCTCTTCTTGCTGGTGCCTCAGTTTCCCCTGAATTTCTGAACGCATCTCTCCCACCTTCAGGATGGAGGCCAGCAGCTGGTTGTGTCTGGGTGTTCAGGTTGGACTGGACTGAGATGGTTATTAGTGGAGGTCTCTGCAGAGGGGCTGAGGTTGGGGGACAGACCTAGTTGTTAGTTAGCAGTGTGATTTTAAAGAAGTCACTTATCTGCAAAGTGAGGACTTAGTCTGGAGCTTTAAAATGGCAGAAATTTGTTTTCAAATGAAATTATATACACAAAAGACGGAAAAACAGCCACTCTGGTTGAAGGGAAGGAGAGGACATAGAGGGAGACATCTGTCTACACCACCTTCGCTTGCTGCAGTTCCCCAACAGAGGTGGCTCCTGAGCCCTCTGGGGACACAATGGCTCCCTCATCCACCCAGGAGCCTTCAACTGTCTTCTCCAGGTCCTGATGCTCTGTAAGACTGGAGATCTCTTTTGGGGTTTAGATCTAGGTGGTCTGCAATTTTGAAATATGGGAGAATTTCCCATCCTGTATTTCTATCCACATCCGAACACCACACTCCAGTGCAGATAGTCAGCCTTTTTTATTTTTATTTTTTAACCTGGGCGAAGAATACGTAGACATCTGAGAAATAATACGCTTTGAGAAGGAGAGTGTTCAAGGGGCAGAGCCTGTGTTTTGCCCAAGAGGGAAGGTGGATTCTGTACACTATTCTTTTAGGAACCATTGAAAGAGGAGGTCACAGGGCTTGCCTTTGGTTGTTTCCAGGTTAGATAACAACTCACATGCACACTAGATTGTGAATTAAATAGTGCAGAATCTCTATAAGCTATAGCATAGGAACTGTGATGGACACCCATCAACTATTTTATTGTTTCAGCCACGGGAAGGGGCTCTCCCACTCTCTCTGTGGTGGTAGCGGTGGACTCATTCACTGTTAAGACTTTCGCTTTCATGCTGTCCTTCCTTCCATTTCACCTTTGACTCCTACATGAAGTATAAGCCAGCGTTCTCTCATACAGCCTACACCGGATTGAGAAGAGCTTGTTCCCGTTGTTGATTAATTCATTCAAATAGTTAAGTGCCTACTTCATTCAGGAAATCCTCTCAATGCTGAGTGCCATTTCCTCTCGTCAACTTGAAACATGTCATATGTCTTCTCTCACACGTCTCTACTCCACGCTCAACTGTCTAGTCATTCTAGTCCTCACCTCTAGGCTGACAATATTTCATATTTTCCATTTAAGTCATTTGACCAAAAGGTATTTAACAATTACTTGTATGTCCAGATTCTTTTCACCATTTTGAGAGATGCAGAAGTTACATAAGGTAGAAACCATGGTCTTGTTGGACATGATCTCCTTAGATGAGAAAAAGAAAGATAAAAATACGTAGAGCAGTGCAAAACAAGTTTTATACAATTAAGAACTAAATTTCCTGCATCTGCCACCTTCTTAAGAGAAGAGAAAGAGGACCTAAGGTTTCTAGGGTGGGTAGGATAGATCCCACTCTGTTGAGGTAGGAACATTGCAAATGATAACCAAAAATGTTATATTTCTATTTCCAGTAAAAAAAAAAAATAATGTATCTGGTCATTTCTCAATCCCAAAACCACTGAACAGCCATGCAGTTGATTTTCAGTTGCGGCACCAGACTGAGAACTAGGAGGAACGTTTTTGTCTCACTCCTGCTGTCTACCCTGTGAACCCTGTTTAAAAGGCAGTGGAAGGGTCCCTGCCTGCTGGGCTCCCAGCGCCTGAACAATCTGAGATTCGTTTCCTATGTGCTAACACGTGTTAGTGGCCACGTCCTTTCAGAGGTCACTCCCATGCTCATACCACATCGCAGCTTTTCTGTCCCTCCTCCTCAGCTTCTTGCTGACCCTTGCTCAACTCAAGTTAGAGTCCTAGGTGGTACTGATAAGATCTGAAGAGTGGATGGTGATTATCAATTAAATAAAATAATGTCTGGAAGGAAGGGTCAGTTCAGGGTCAATCATAGAGCCACATGTTTTATGTTACTGCCCTTGGCTCATTTGATGGAGAGTTTGGCATTTATCTTTTTTTCCTATGTCATGTCTCATCAGCAAATTATCTTCAGTGTACTATAAATCAGAGGCATCATATTAAAAAACAAGGAGGATGAGCTTTGGGATAATAAGCGTTGGATTTAAATCCCAAATACATGCACTACCCGTGTGACCTAGAAAATGTTATTTAACTTTCATGAGGCTCAATTTTTCCAGCCATAAAGTAGAGATACTTTTCTATCTCCTGAGGGAGTTGTGAAGATTAAAAGAAAAATTATATAAAGCAGCAACCACTATGCTGGGCACCCAGGTGATCTTCAGTGCATCGCCATGTCCTCTCTTCCTCTTTGATGTATGCTGTGCTGGCAATGAATAGATACAAAGGGGTCTGAGCTAGGGTTGGTGAATCCTTTTTCCATGTCTTCTTCCAACTGCCCCACCTGGAGCACCTGAGTCTGCTGCCGCTTTTCCATTTTAAACTCTCAAGCTCAAACTCCAGCTTACTTCGGCAGCCTCGCCCACCTGCCTTGCCTTATGTCTGCAGTTGATGCTTACACTCAGTGCTTACCTCCTTTCTGCTTCACCCCAGCATCGACACCACTTTCCATAACATTTTTGGAAAAGTGATTTAGAGAAGCTAAAAAGCCCAGTTGAGCTTTTCTGAATGCTGGAAGCACTGGAGCCCAGCATGACTCTCTCTCCTTCTTGAACCAAACAAAATATTTTTACAGCAAACAGAAAATCTTTCCTATTTTTTTGCAAACACTCTCCAGGCCTAATAAAGCTAGCAGTCACACTCCTTGAATCAAAATAACCATCTGCCCTTTTTCTCTCTACCCCACACTTTTCTAGCATTTTTGAGCAACAATGAAGAATGTGATTATTTTATTAATTAATCATATGATTCCATTGAATACTTTCTGGAGAGGATGCAAAAATATTAAAACCCTAACTTTACACTTTACTATTGATCAAACACAGATACAGAAAACCTACAAACTTAACTCATGTTTTAATATTGTGCATGATAGTTTGAGGCATAAGCTATGAATACATAAAGAAAATATAGGATCAAAGACATGTGATAAAGGCAAACTGTAGCTGGAAGGAGGAAAGGATCATTTCACTGATTTGATTAACAAAAATGAATATGCAGCCCTTCTAGAGGAAATGGGCCTATAACTCTCTCTTTAAGCCTGTGATATGACGGACCACTTTGATAGTTGGAAGAAAGTCAGGGACCCCCTTTCAAAGGAGCCATATACACCTACAGACTCATTTGTAATTGTACTTAGAATTTCTGTAGACGTACTAAAATCCATCCATAGACCTTGATCTCTAATTTAAGATGCTTCAAAGCATTGGTAGAACATATAAGAGAGGTAGGAGAGGACAGTAGAGAGGGACAATGCAGTCAGAGATGTGGTAGCTCCAAGGGTGAGATTCCTAGCCCAGAAACAGCACATGTACCTTTGGCAGTTCGGCTTCTTTAGCTCCAAATCTCAACGTGAGCTATGGCAAGTCCATTGCTGATCAGTTGTCCTGGGGATACTGTATGCAAACTTCGAGAAGTATCACTAAGGAAAACTCCTTTGTTCTTTTCCAGCTCCTCACAGCCAGTGACCTTGCAGCCAGTGACCTCAAAGGATTTCAGCCACAAGTAAGTTCCACTGATCCTCTTACGAAGTTTGGGAGAGTGCAATGTTCCATAGTTTGGTCATGAGCAAAGTTGGCATAAACTCCCACTTTTGATTTCCAGCTTCTCTGTCTCAGGGTGCCAGCCTTGATGATGACGTGGTAGCTTGCCCTCCCCCTCTAGCTCCTCTTTCAACTCGTCATGATCAAAAGCAACCTTTTTCTTCTCTTTTAATATTTTACAGCAGGGAAAAAATGTAGACCAAGATGCACTTGGAAAGTGTGGTGGTGGGTGGCTTAGCTTAGGAAAGGGTTAATTAAACCCAGGAGGCAAGGATGGGTGGGGTTGGGGTTCTCCCTGCATTTCTCTTTGTGGTCACATTTCTATAACCTTTGTGTGCACGTGCCTTGTGGTCACCGTTCTGGAGGCCTGGGTAATCTCGAACTCCTGCTCAGGCAGATGGTTGAGCTTTGTTGATCATCTCCGTTAGGAATGGGCCACTTTTCACTCTGGCCAAAATGCTGTTTGGAGGTTGCCATGAGCAAACCACTAGAGGGCACAGGCAAGGGCTCTCTGGGGACTTCCTTGGCAGTAGGGAAGATGGAAAATCACCCTCCTTGTCTCTAGAAGGGCACTTACTGTCTACACATAAACACATAGGCACCCACATATATTTACACCAGACACACAGAAGTCCCTGTGTTCCCACAGATCCAGTGGAGACCGGGTGTGTATCTAAAGAGGGGTAAATCCAAGAGTGAGAGTCTGTACCCCACCCCGTCCCCTTTCAGCATGAACCCTTCTGTCTCTCTTCAAGATGCCTTAAAATCTCACCTTGCCATACCTTTATGGGGAGATACATGTTAGCTCCTGGCAGAGACCTTCTGGGGTAGAACGAACAATATCAAGGACTGCATATATTTGGGAATGTTTTCTTCTTTAAATATGTTTCACATCCAAGAGCTCACTATGCCCTCATGATACTTCTCCCACGTGGGGTACATTCTGTGAGCCCCCTTGTATTGTTGGGAAACTGAGGACCAGAGTCTTGGTGAGAAGTGGCATCATATCACAGAGAGTAGGGACAATGACAGAGCAGGAAATTAGAGGCTCCAGGGTGAGAATGAACAAAATAAAGAGCCCCCATTGGTGAGAGTCAAAGATACATTTTTGTGCCAGTTTGGGGTATATCTCGTCAGCTTGTTGATCTTTCTGTCAGGGATTCAGTGAGGTTTTAGAATAGGTAATCAGTAAGCCTATTTGACAACTATGGAAAACCGGTAATTAATTAAGGTACTTATTTACATATTCACACAAACTTCCAGGGGAGCTCAGGAAATGTAAAACAAAAACAAAAGAAAATCAGCATTTATCCATGTCCCACCCACCTCCCCACCTACCTCACTCACAGTGGCATCCCAGCTAAAGACTTATTTTTGTCTGAAAATGTATAAAAATAAATAAAAATGCTTTGCATGATGTTGTTTTGAGACTTACAAAGGGTACATAGTGGAGAATGGGTTTATGAGTTTACAGAAGGGGTATGTGTTTTCACTGTTGCCTTCTGAGGTGATCATATTCTCTCCATGTTTGTTGAGCCCCATTTCTAGATAGTAGTAGACTTAAAATGAACTATTAAAAAAAGTGAAAATAAGATATATTTGGAGTGCATCCCTAACCTTTGAGGCTCTGATCCTAGCCTGGCAGCTTCCTTGCTCTTCCCCACCCTCCATCCCCTGACAAGCCCACAGTTGCTGGTGCAGATGGCTCACTCCCCTGGTTCTGTCTGACCTTTCCACATTATTCCATTCGTGTGTCATCCCCAAGGCTGGAAGCATAAATGCATATTTTTCACTCCTCGGGATGCGTGATCCTGAGGCCAGGAAGCCCTGGGATCTCTTGGCCGGTGTGTAGTACCCAGACCAAAGCCACTTCTCCAATGGTATTCCTAAATCAGAAAGGACAGTGTGTCTCAGGGCACCACCACCACCCTTATGGTGCTTTTCCAAACAGAAGCAGAACACTGCCCACAGGCTTAGGGCTGCCTGACACATCTCTCCCCCACCCGGCCTCAGGGCACCAAATTGTTGGCATCTGTTGTTATATTCCCTTTCTTTTTTTGGATTTCAGGTGAAACCAAGCCCCGCACATCCCAATGTCCACAGTCATTCCTGAGTGTGTTCCCTTCCAGGAACTGTCACTGACTTTCAGGAGGGGAGCTCACTGAGGACCCCTCTCCGGGGTCACTGTAATCGAGCCTGCCAGCTGTTAACACAGTCCACACTTTATCATTGCCTATTTTTCTTTTCTTTTCTTTCTTTCTTTTTTTTTTTTTTTTTTTTTTTTTTGGTCCCTTTGATGCCATATCCTGCTGCATCCTCTTAGGGAAAATAGTCATGATCTCCTCCCTAATCTTTGATGACTCAGCTTCGAAAATATGGACAGGGCAACTCTGTTGGGCTGGACTAGTCTGTCTCTTTGTCTCTGTCCTCCTTTCTGCATCCAGATAGGAGGAGGCAAGAAAGTGACTATCTGCCTTTCTCCCTGTGATTTTTGATTTGCAGAGACACCGTACTAATAAGTAGAAATAAATACGTACTCTGCAGGTAGAGCCTGATGGCTGATGCTAAGGTTCTAAGGCTTATAGTTTGCCACGAGAGTTCTTTCCAGGCTGGTGAGCTTGGCCTCTGGACCACACAGGGTAGAAGCTTCTCCTAGAGTTGGTCTGGGGCTGACAGGTGGCTACTATTCTCAGCAAGTTTTAAAGGCCTAAAGGGAAAAGCTGCAATTCACACTTAAACCTTCCTTTTGGTTCCCCCCACCCCGACCCCCAAACACACCTTTTTTCATTCTTGAATGTCCTGTTTGTCCTGCCTTGTGAAGCACTTGAGTCCCTCCTTCCTGGTTTTGGATGACTGGAAGTGAGTAGCCTCTTCTCCTCTTCCCAGACTGCCCCTCTCCACCCCTGAAAAGGAATAAAAACAGGCTTCTTGTTCCCTTTCATAGAAGGCCAACAGTCCTATGCTTTCCTCTCCATGCTTCTTTTTATTCTGTTTTTCTCCTTGTTATAAAAGCTGTACATGTTCAGAATGAATGAAAGTAGTCAAAAATTACATTTCCAGTAGTAAGATAAGTAGGTCCTGGGCATGTAATGTATATCACGATGACTGTAGTTAATAATACTGTATTCTGTATTTGAAAGTTACTATAAGCGTAGATCGTAAAAGTTCTCACCACAAGAAAAATAATTTGTAACTGGGTGTAGTGATGGATGTTAATGATAAATTTTTTTAAGGAAACAGAAAATACAGAAAAACTCATGAAAAAAAAATTTCCTGTTATTCCACCCAGAAACATAATTATATTTCAGAGTATAGTCTTGCAATCTTTGTTAGATATAGACATATGCATGGATGGATTAAAAAATTTTTTTATCATATTTTATATGCTTTTTTGTTGCCTTCTTTTTTATTTGTTTTCATACTTTCCATGTCACTGGAAAATCTGCTAGCAGCTGGCTATTTTTGTCTGGTTGCTAGCACCATCATTTATTTACCACTCCCCTCTTGTTAAACATTCCATTCCTTTTGCAGGCTGAGCTCTCCAGGAGCAGTCCAAGGCAAATGCGAGATCCAGGGCCCGCATGTAGTATACAAATAGCATCCAAAGCTTCTTGGCATTTATTTCCTCTTTGTTTCTTAGTTCCTGCAGAGAGGTGAAGGTTGCTTAAACTTTGCGGTAACACGGCCATGTGAGTGTGCCTCTGGGCATTTGTACACGTGCTTACAGGGGCCCAGGTGGGGATGTGGTGAAGAAATAACCATTGTGTGGGGCTCAGACTCAGATGTAGGTTTCACATGCCCAGCCATCGTGCTGAGAAAGCAATTTTGTAAAGACCCATCCCCCAGGGACAAAAGGACTTGGTCTTCTCCTACTTTATAAACTCTCCATTGTCACACAGGGGAGGATACTTCTTTTAGGAAAAATGAAGTTTCACTTCAAGTGTGCCTCCTGATAGGATTTTAAGGGGTCAGTGTAATAGCTGTCCCATAAAGGGTAGCCATTTATGAGGAATTTCTAAAATGTTCATTGCTATTATGGCCAACGATACATTATAGTAAAGGGTGGCAGGGAGTAAATCAGGACACACAGCAAAACATTTTTCATTGTGGAGAAAACAGGGCCTTTAGTCACTGAGTTGCCATTTCATTCACAAGCCCCCGGGGAGACCTTTCTGTGCGGCTTTCGGCTGTGCACAGACTCTTCCCTGGAATTTGACAATTCTGGAGTGTTCTGCCAACTAATCTTAGCTTTAATTCTAATTTTCTTTATTTAGCAAAAAAGTTGTCCAGTTTATCTCATAGATTATTATGAGGATCACATGAGGCAACGCCTGTGCAAACAACCTACCACAATGTCTGCCACACACAGTGAATTTAATGTCTTCTTCTGTTGGAGATGTTAAATTATTTAAGGAGAAACTATATAGGGCAAGCAAGGAAATCTTCCGGGTGGAGGTGTCATTGTACCTGGGCCAAGGTAGGTGAGACAAAAGCGAGGTGGTGAACTTATTCCAGAGCAAGGGTGAGCCTGGATGAAGGCCAAAACAAAGGTGGAGATGCCAGGCTCTATTCAGTAGACTTTGAGTAGTTTAATTACTCTGGTTCAGAGGGAGTGTGTTGGAAATCAGTTGCACATTAGATTGAGGCAGAGGTTTTTAAAAGTCTGGAAAAAGAGTTCAACTTTTTTTTTTTCATTATTTATTGAAGTTTTACAACTTATCCAAAAGTAGGCATAATAGTACAATTAATATCTATGTATTATCCAATTTCTCTTTATGCCGCTAAATGGTATGCCGCTAAAAAAAAAAAAAAAAAAACAGTCCTGATTTGTAGCATTTTCCCATTTCTGTGGTGTGAGTGTCTCCGCCATGACCAATTTTAAGCTGCCAATGGTTTAACAACTGTTCACTAAGTCTTTGACAGTCAGCCTTCCGGATCTGATGTGCTTGGCCCTGAGCACACCACTGGGCCAGCCTCAATAATCATGACCATTTGCCCAGCTTACTTCATATATACTCCCAGCTACCTATGCTTTTAATTTTAGTTTAAGGTGGATATTAAATAAGTCACCGTGTCATTTCATTCATAAATACTTTAGTAAGCTTCACTAACAAATAACAGCCTTTTTAAAAAATACAATTACAACGCCATTATTACCCCTATAAAAATTAACAGTAATTCTTTAATATTTTCTAATACCGAGTTCATATTTAGATTTCTCTGATTATCCTAACATGTCATTTTACAGTCGATTTGTCATTTTACAGTTGATTTGTTTAAATCAGCGTCTAGTTTAGATTCTGACACCCATCTGAAGACATGCAACCATTAAAGTTTTGAGGGTAGGGAAGAGTCAGAACTGTGATGTAAGAAGATTACACCATAGGAAGTAGAAGTGATGAAATTGCCTCCAGCAGTAACCCTGAGAGACCAGTTCATATGAGAAATATAATGAATGGTGCTGGGCTGGGGTCAGTGGGCTGGAGCTGAAGGGAGAAATGCCAGAGAAAGTAAGGAGACAGAAGCATTGGACACCACAGCTGGTTGGCTGATTGTAGAAATAGGGATAACTATTAACCAAAGTGAGGGGGCCAGAAAGAAGTGCAGATTACACAGGTGTAGTGTCCAATGTTGGATTCAGAATGATAATGACACCATGATCAAAGGAGGAGGGCTTTGCCCTCCCTAGACAAACCCTTAATTCAATTTCCTTAGGCCCCTCAATCAGTTCTATTCATAGATCATCAGGGGATATTATCTGCAAAATGTCTCGGGTTCCATGAATCTCAACCCAGAAGGTTTTAATGCAGGAACCCCAAATATTTTGTGAAAAGAAACTACTTTATAGGAAGGAAAGGCCGTGGAGTTTCTGAGTAGAAAGAATCCTCACTTTACTCGTCTCCCAACAGTAAAGGCAAGGTGAGGCAGGAATGGATCGTGATAGTAGCACTGCCTGTGGTTGACGATGATTGCTACAGATGGGTGTTCCTACACTGAGAAATAGCAAGACAGGTGGCTCCTCTCTTTTTATTCTGAAAACCCCAAATACCCAGGTTGCTTGTTTTACTCCAGAAGGGCACCCGCTGCCTACAAGTTCAGCATCAACAGTTGTAAAGATTGAAAGGGAAGTTCTGGATTTTCCAGAGCATTGAGCCCCTGCTGAAGTCAACAGGGGTGGGTATTCGTACATGCTCACGCTGTCTCAGCTTGAGTGTACATATGTTGAGGACTTACGGAAATTGTGCTGTATGCCAGAAAATATTCTTTGAGCTTTACATGCATTATTTAATTCTTTTAAAACCTTTGTGAAGTCAGTAAGAATACAGTCCTCATATTATAAATAGGCACAGAGAAGTTACATTCACAAAGCCCACGAGTGGCAAAATTGGGATTTGAACCCAGGCAGTCTGCTCTAATATCTGTTCTAAAACACTTTTACTACGCCATCTTGAGCTAGAGCTTATCCCCACTATTAGGAAAGTTTAAACCCAGGCTCACCACTGAGAAGACCAGAAGAAGAAGCCTTACCTTCACTTGTGTACATTGTATTGAGTTTTCTTGATCTTTGCCAGGTTCCAGAAGAAAGCAGTTTCTACATCTCAGAGTAATAGATGAAATTAATGCACAGCATTTTGAATCCTCCCATCTTGGGAAAGCATTTCTGTTGTCCTCATTCCCTTCCTTTTCAGACTTCCAGTGGGAGAATCATGGTGGTGGTTACCCTTTCTACACAGGAAGAACTGAGATGAGGCAGAGGTAGGCAGTGCATTCTCTTGTGTAAGGCACACAGCAATGAGGAAACACATTGATTTGTTTTGAATTCAGCACACAATATCTACATTGCCATTTTGGGAGGAACTGTCCCCAAGCAAGACTGTGTAAGTCCTGCTACTGTTTACTTACCTCCTTTCTCCATTTCAAAACAAAACAAAACAAACAAAAAAAAAATAAGAGAGAGAGTAGTGGTTCTTGACCTTGACCACAGATGGAAATTATTTCGAGAGCTTATAAAAATTACAGGAGCCCAGGACTAACCCCATTGAATCAGTCTGAGTGGAGTCCAGAGGCTCCACTAGAAGCTCCCTAGGATCTAAATCAACCTCATTTTCTTAAAAAGAAAGAAAAAGCCTACAGCATAAAGAAATCTTGAAGAGATGGTAAAAGGTCCCACATTCAAAATAGCACTTCCCTTGTGTCAGGAATATGTGATGTGCTTTACCTGCCCCCTAGCATCTAAACCCCACAAAACCCCCCTTATCGGATACCTTACTCTTTCCATTTTCACCAAGGAGGAAACCGTGCTCCAGTAGGAAAAGTCTGGCTAAGCATGAATTCTGTAAAACCTATGCCTGTGCTCGTCCCCTGCTATTTCCACTCAACGTTTGAGATCTGCCCAGTATTTTAAACCAGCAAATGAAAGTGTTCGGGTGTATGGTCTCCTCTGCTTGACACCTAGACATGTTTTATTCTGGATTCTAAAAGATATCACCAAAGGTCCAGTTTTATGACAGGAGCCCAAGAGAGAATGCATATAGAATGCACCACATCTCCTGACTTCAGGAATGAGGTTGATCCTCATGAGTTCTTGTTCAGTAAACTCATGCCTTCTCCAGGCCTTTCTTCAGGCTTGCCTTCTGTCAGCTGCCATGTATCTTTGTTCTTTGATTCAATACTCTTCAGAGCGTGGACTGCAGACCAGAGCGGGCCAATCAAGTGTGTTACGGGTCCACAATGAGATACATGTAGAAACGGAGTATTTAGAAAATTTTATAGCAATTAGATGTTTACATGATACACAAGCATGTAATTGTTTTCCTACTAATTCATTTTTATAGTATTTTACCAAAGTAACCAGACAAAAATATGGCTTTGGAAAAAACCATCATCAAAATTATTTGAGAATCTCTGTTCTAGTTATGCAGTTTCCTAGTTTTATGTAGACTCTTGTTTTTTTCAACCTTCTGTGAGCTCATGTGAATATACTTGTATTATGCCCCCTTCGCCCCACAAAAATGGCTCTACCCGTGAAGAAGTCTTTCTGGCTATTTGTAGGATACTTCATAAAACATGGATCTTTTCCCATAATTCCTGAAGCAACCCACTTAACTATTTTTCTCACCAAACATGGATATCTATGATAATAGTAGAGGATTTTTAACAAAAATATTTGCTCACCTGCATAGATATACCCAGCACTAACACCCAAACCGGCACTGTTACTTTTCTTTTATATGAAATCTGCAGCTCATACTACAGGTATACCTTTTTTGCAGCTCCCGCCTTGACAGTGATTTTTGTAAATTTTTTTATTTAAACGAGCATTGGGATTTGGTCCTGGAAAGAGAAGTTCTCCAGGTGTTTCCAAAGAGTCTGGCCATTTAGCGGAATATTTTGAAGTCTTAATAAGTTCTCCTGGGACATGAAATCTCTTTAGAATTTAGTGAATACTTTGTCTCTCCCAAGATGTTCTGACCACCTGAGGGCCGCATGCAGGTTGGCCCAACTTTAAATACACTAATGTACAGAAGTTCATGCCAGAGAAATTGATAGATGGCAGGTGGGTGTTGGGAGAGAAGGGGTTATTCATCTGCAGAAAACTTTTTCCACTTTATCAAATGAATCAAATTAATTATCTCTACTACTGAATTAAAAAATGACTTAGTCTTTAACAATCTTAATTAAGTTCAGCATTTCAAAATAGAAGTATAAACAAAGTGAGGCCAACCAGTGGGAATTAACTGTTAATTTCATCTTCTTCTCTTTCAGCTATAGTTTTCTCACCTAAAATAAAAACAAAAACAAAACAAAGCAAAGCAAAAAAACTTAATAACAAGGGTTTAGGATTAGGTGATTTCTGTGATCCCTTGAGACCCTAAACATTTACTCTGTTACTTCTTCTACCATGTTCATGTTTCTAGTTTTCTATTTTTGTTTTTCTCAACTTGAGCTTCTTAAAAATTATTCTGTAATTCTGCTCACTTGAATCCTGGGGTCATCTATGTTTTATATGATATATCTCAAGTGTCTGTATTTATGGGCAGATGGAGTTAGTATCAGATTTCCCTGTGTCTGCATTTTTACTATGACGCATAACTTTATTCTATACATTGTTTAGGTCTAGGAATGACTCAATGAAGGAAATGCAAATTCACAAGCCACCTTTAGGACTTGAAAAAAAATGTGTCTTCACAATTTCTTTAGTAGGATTTTTTCAAACCTTCCTTCTGAGAAAGAAGGCTCACCTCTCCAACAAATAAGCAAAATTACTTTTTGAAGTTCTTTCTAGTCCCACTGCCTGGTTCACATGTCAGCCCTCTTGTCCTCCCACCCATTTACCCAACCCTTTTCCTACCACATCATACCAAAAAGAAATGACCAATTGAGAGGTGTCAGGAGACCCCACAAGAGGGGCCCCTCTTAGTGGAACAGCTTGCAGCCCTCCAGTAGTGCCTTAAGCCATCTGTTTGCTTGTTTTGGAGGCTGTATCAAGTCTGCAAACAGCCTCCACCACAATTTTCTTATATTTCTCTTATAATGACCATCCCCTTCCCCCCTCTCCAACTCTGCACATGATCTCTCTTCTACATCTCCCAACTTCCTAAAAATGTGTAACAGAGCCTCTGGCAGAACTGTGTCTCCAACAGGTGTTCCAAGCCAATAACACAAAACAAAACAAAATTTGTGATGTTGTTGTAATCTCTATCACTATATATATTAAAAATTGATGCTCAGTTGGTAGCATAACATAAATTTCTTTCACCCTGCTGTATCTAATAGCAAGCACAGAGAACATGTCCCTTTATTTTATCATTTAGGAGTTAAAAGCTGTAGTTGTGAACTCAAACTGATAGGTTCAAATCACAGGTCTGCCCTGTACAGTGTGACCTTCGTAAGTTATTGAACTTGTGGCTCAGATTCCTCATTATTGAAAGAAGGATACATACCTGGTGGGGTTTTGAGAAGGATTAAATAGATAGGCTCAGAGAACAGTGTCTAGCCTCTGGTAAGGTGGATGGATGCTATTCAGGAGATTATAGTAGGGCTTAGGGACTTTGGGACTTTTATATAATGACCTTCATATCCATAAATTCAGTTGGTTTTATATTGATAATGAGATAAAGATTCCAGGAGCCTGTGGGTTCTGGATTTCATGGGTCATCAGACTGAGATGGCACCTGCAGGAAAGAGCTATCCTGGCCTCAGAATTCTTGTCTCTAGTAAGCACTCCATCACCCACATGCTGACAGGGCAAGTAACCTGCTGATGGGAATGAGAGATCTGTGCCCAGACACCACCATGTCTGCACCATGAGAACACTGCTGGTGAATTTAGGCTTTTTTGCCCTTCATCTCAGTAGGAATAAAAATGCCATAGTAGGGAATAGGGGGTAGGGGTAATGAGCATTGCATAAAAAAATTAGCTGTGTGCTTCCAACAAAAAGTAGGTGCTCAATAAATATTTGTAGAACCCATTTTAGGGATGCATGTATACAAGGATGAAAACAGATCTGGTATTTTCCTAACGCCTTCTGGCCTTGTGGTTATAATGACTATATCTCTATTGAGTGTCTTATTTTTGGAGCTAGCAAGTTCTATAAGCCTTTTTTTAAGGCAGATTTACTATCTTTGGAGGTTTACTGTCTTTCACCATTATTTTATAGTATCTAGAGTAGGAGCGTTCACAGACCTCTGGAGTCAAGACTAGGAATACACAGCTTTGAGTTAAATCGAAGTTTGATTTACCCGCCTCCAGCCTCTTGCATTATTGACATCTTGTGAAAGGTGACTAAGGCGTGGGATCCTGAGAGAAGTGGGGAGAATGTTGAAAAAAAAGAAACGCCTGTGAAATCTCAGCTTACAGGCGTCTGGAGAGACAGCGCATTTCATTCTTGATAAACTCCAGCAGAAAAGAGCAATCAGCTACACGGGAGCTGGACAAATTAAATGGCTGAGTATTATTTCAAAGGAGAGCTGGGGCAGCATCAGAAATTCCCCATCAGCTGTAATAACGCCAATTACTTTGCCAATTGCAGATTCCATCGTGATGTGTTTAGTGCAATCAGGCATCGGACTCTTGCAGGGGCCTGATGGGTTTTGTTGACTCTGGATGTGCATTTGTAGAGAGTTTTCTTTTGCACCCAGAGGTTTAGAGCTCTGAGCTTCCTCCTCTCGGTCCAGATTCATACACAGCTGAGGGAGATTATCTTTGAGATGGAGACAGGAGCAGGCTGGGCAGACTGGACCCAGCGCCGGCTCTCACTGGAGAATGCCCAGAATTTAAATACAAAGAGCACAGCTGGGTGTGGTAGTTCTTAGTGATGTGGCGATTTCCAGAAAAGCTCTCTGTAGATTACCCAGCTAGTATTTTTCGAATACAAGCAGGGCTTCTTGGAATGTTGGAGTGTTGAACAGATCACCATTAAACAATAATAACAAACATGAAGCTCTAGGAGGAGAGAACTCACCCAAGAGTTTGTTAAGCCTTAAATAGTGACAAATGGGGGTGGGGTGCAGGAGCTTTCATTGTCTCCCTATGAGAATCATTTGGTTGGATGTCAAACCTAAAGATTATTTCAAACGTGGGAAGGGATCACAAGAGAGGGAGATATCCCTACTCCCCCAACATTCTAGCGGGGGAAATGAAATTTGGAGAGTGTACAGGAACATTCATTTTCTATTTACATTTGGCTCCGTAGAAATTAATGGGTGTGTGGCTCCAGCTACGTTGAGGAGTGAGCTGTGATTGTCCATTTACGCTCTCAATTGAGGAAGGCGCTAATCATGGGCATTTACTGAACGCTGTGGCCTGACTGACAGCTGGAGTGGAAGCTGTATCTGTGGCTGCTGGGGATGCAGACGAGGAGTTAAAGGCTGATTTGATCCACTTGTGCTCAGCTGTCATCTGAGGCCAGAGCCTGGAGGAGAATGGGAAGCTATTCTCTTCTCTCTGCTTTGTGACAAGCAACCTTTGTGTCATCGTATTTTTTTAGCCTGCCTCTTCCTCCTTGGAGGAGCCCACGATAAAGCCCCTTTGCCAAGGGAAGAAAGGATTCTCCAAATACAAGGGCAGCTGCCAGTGCCTCTAAATGAGTGGCTCATCGGCTCATAGGCCCTGTCCCATTCCCAGCTGCTGCTGAGGACTCCCTGCCCACAAGACCAGGACCAAGGCAGGTCCTGTTTTAGATAGGAAGGCAGGCATGAAATCAGGCAGGGGCAGGGGATAAGTCCATAGCATATCAGGCTAATGTGGCAGGGCTCATGCTATGAGTTTCTGAAGCCTTGCATCTAATTTATTTCAGAAGTGTGTGTGTGTGTGTGTGTGTGTGTACACACATGTATGTGTATACACATGTTTGTTTCCCCTAAAACGGGTACTTAAACCAGTGCATTTGGTTTGACATCAGCCATTCTGCAGGCAGCAGCTATTTAGATAACGTTCCTGGCTCTCAGATAAGAGGCAGAGCTTGTCTCCTTCAAACCCCCAGGGACAGAAACGACCCTCAGAAATCACAAGATAAGATAGGACACACTAAATGGAAGTAAGGGCATCAAATCGTGCCATGTGTACTCAGCATCAGTTAGTCCCCCCACCAGTGGCAAAGGGAGCTGCCACATCTGGCCTCCTCATCGGCATGACTTGGGCATTCTATGGGAGAGTCATGTGTTCACACTTGAATTCAGAGGACAGCTCTGGCTTGGTGACACAGCCTCCATCATGACCAAGGTGTTCCAGGATGCATTCACCAAAAGCATTCTCAGTGGGCTGTGTATGTGAGTCTGCCTCTTCCAGAGTGGGCCATCTCAGAATCACTACTGTAGCCCAGTCATGAAAATAAACTCTCCTCTTGCAGCAAATATTCTTCCCCCATCTCCTTCCATAATATCTTTTTTAAAAAAAATATATGCCATAAACAGTCTATTGTTTTAGGAAGTTTAGACCTTGAGCCAAGCTTAGTGATTCCACTTTCCTTAAATATGTATCCATCTGGATTAGCTAATCAGGATGTCTGTGGACATATTAATACATCTCTACCAGGTACAGGACCATACACCAAATGATATGGCCAGAGAGACTTTTTAAGTTGATGTATTATTGAATTATACACTACACTTGAAACCTTTATAATTTTATTAACCAGTGTCACCCCAATTAATTTAAAAAGAAAAAAAAAACCTTTTTTTCTGTTCCTTGTACTCATGGAATAAATAAGGGTCATGCTCTAAACCTATATACAGGATATGAAACAATAAAAACAGCTTATATTTATGTACCAGTTTTATTTACCTTCTGATACTTGGTGAGCATCAGAAACACATGAAAAGGATGAGGATAATTAACTCCATTTTACAGAAGAAAAAATAGACTGAGGCAAATTAAGTGATTTGCTCAAAGTTCTTTAGTAGTAGAGCATTTCAGTGATAAAGTGACAACAGGGATTCACCAAGATCTTCCCTTTTTGTTCTTTGCCTTCTTGTCCACAGATGTAAATGACAGGGTAGCTGGGATTGTGTATTAGTGGCATCACCATACATTTTTAGAATTTTTGCTAGACTAATTGTTCTCAAAGGAAAATTAGAACCAATGGGAGTTGATTGAAAAAAGGCAAATTTTCAGTTTTTTGGAAAGAGTTTCCCAGCAACGAGAGGCACTTACTTTCACATGCCTTGTTAGCATCTAATCTCTGGATGCTTTTGAGTGACATCTGAAGGGGAGTTTGTATAGGAGAGAGGTTTCTGCAGGTGCGACTATAAGACATAAAACTTCAGCTTCAACACTTGTTAGCTCTGTGACCTTATTCAAATTAGATAACCTCTCTGAACCTCACTTTTCTCATTTCCTCAATGGAGGAAGCAATACTCAAACCTTACCTGGTTTAAGAATGATTAAGTACAGATGTGAGGGACCTAGCACTTTGCCTGGAACCATGTGCTTTCTTGGTAAATGTAACTGTAAGACCTCTCCAGCTTGGCCTTTCTCCAAGTCATTGCCTCCCATGTGTCTCCTCTTCCCCTGACACCCTCTTCCAAGCAGACACTCTCTGCACAAGTCGGGAACATCAGCCCAGCAACATTGGGAGCCCAGGGGCCCTGGTCACCACCCCCAGGTCCTGGCTCAGACCCTTTGAAATTTAGTTTTGGATTCAGAAACCAGAAGAAGTTCATTGGAAAAATGGAACCGGAATCTCCTCTGCAAACTCTGAGTAATTCACAAGTAAGCCATTAGGGAAATACTTTTTATGGTTGCCAAAAGATGATACATGGAAAATGTGTCAGTGGAGATACTCTTGTTCATATAAAACTCCTTCTAGTCCATTAGGCTAGGCCCTGCTGGCATCTTGAAGAGGTCTTTCCAAAAATAAATGACCTGGGTAATCGGAGTCTCTCAGAATGTCATGAGTTCAGTGCCGAGGTGTATGTCTCCGTTTCTTTTTGGCCTCAGATGACAGTTTAACACAAATGGAATCAAATCAGCCTTCAGCTCATCATCTGCACCTCCAGCAGCCACAGATACAGCTGTCCGTCATGCTGTGTGTCTTTCTTTATGTACCAAATGAAAGAGTGTGCTTGAATGATGCCTAAGACGCCTCCGAGCTCGAGTATTTTATCCTTTCCATTCCATTCCATTCCTGTAGAAATCACACTTCTAGAGGCTGTAAAGAATATAAATGATGGTTTTTAAGAATAGGCACAGTTCTTCCATAGCCCACTGCTTGGGACATTGACTACGTAAATCTCTGTTTACTCTGTCTAAGATGTTCTTCAACCTACTTGGATCAAAGCCTTACCCTTGCTTTTTTTTTTTTTTTTTTTTTTTTTTGATGCTTGCGTATTGTTACCAGTTGGGTAATGGACTTTTCTATGCCTGTGTAGAAATGGTTTTAATTCAAACAATAAGGGTGCCTAAAATCTGCAGCCTCAGGTTGACACAGACGCCTTCTATAGGAGCATCCCTGTCACCTTTCAGGTGTGCCCAATTCCTCATAAACTTCAGCACCCATCAGAAATATGGAGAAAACCTCATCTTTGGGAGTTTCATTAGCTAGGCAACCACTTCTTTTGAAAGATTACTCAACTGAGTTTTATTATTGTTGTTATTATTAATTAAAGAAAAGCTCTTATATTTGATGTCACATATAAATGACAGCTTTCTAAAGCCCTTAAGAGCTTCCCATTGAACTCCTCTAAAGTGACCTTCGAATTCCTAGTGAAGGATCCACTTCACTGAACTTAACCGAAACCCTGGCTTGCAACAGGCTTTCAGGAGCATTTGTCAAATGAATGAATGAATAAATTGGTGAATGAGTGAGTAGTGTTACCATGTGGTATTTGGGAAGAATGTGGAGTTTGGGGGGAGACAGAATTGTGAATTTTGTTCTTCCTTTTAGTAGGTGTGTGATCTTGAGAAAATTACTTAACTTCAGCTTTCTCCATTGTCAAGGGAGGACATGAACTCCCTTTGAGTGTTACTAGAAGGGTTAGAAACGATCGATGTAAAGTGCCTGATACAAGGTAGGTGCCCATTAAAAGAAGGCTTTTTAAGTCTTGTACCTCACGCAGTGCCTGGCGCCCAGTGGGCCTTTAGGAAGTGTTTGATGACTGAAGAGAGCCCAGCACCATTCATCTGAGGCCACGAGTCATTCACACACAGAAATTACACCTCCTTCATCTAATGGGCTGCTGTTCACAGCTGGGGAAGTCCCCAACCTCCTGGTTGGCACAGCGGTCCAGCCAACCAGGTGTGTACGGCTCTCTCTGGCTATTCTGAGCATGAACAAGATTATCAGGAAATTCTTTACTTGACTAGACACTCCTACCCTTAGGGTGGAAAAATCTGCTTTGATGACAGAACAGATGGTTTTGCCCTGTTCTCAACTATGTTCAAGTGCAGAAAAGCAGGGTGGAATGTGCAAAGGCTGAGCTAAAGGCCGTGGCAGGTTCTCAGGATAAGAAGGCAGGAATAGGAACTGGCTAGGACCAGTTATCCTAGTGTAAGCACTCAAACTAGGTAAAATTTTCACACTGATAACAGGTGAAGGCACAGGCAGAAAATACAATGATCTAGGGGCCAACTATTTCCAGGATGCCCTGAGCTCATCCAAGCAGGGGCAGAACAGATGTCAAAGATCTAAACAGAGGTGGTCAAACAAAGCTCACAAAGAGGAGCGGCAGCAGGACATATGATTACAAATACCAGGAAGAAATAAGGCTCCAAAACACAAGGGCTCAGTATGAGGAAGTTTAGGATACTTGGGTATGAGATAGAAAAGATCTGGACCAACAAATAAAGAATATTCATTTTCTGGGCTCAGGTAAGGAACTTACACATTAGCGGAACATCCGGTCTTCATCCTAGATGAAAGGCGGCTGAAGTCCCTACCTCAGTGGAGTGGTCCAGAGTTCTGGTCCTACTCTGCCAGGAAAAATGGTCTGTTTCAACACCAAGCTCCCACTCAGTTGAGTTATACAGATCCAGCCTGCAACTCTGCACTTCAGTTGGTGAGAAGTAGAGCTAATACAACTCAAACCAAGGATTTCATCTCCTGGTGAACCAGTTGGCTCTTCCTGTGTGAAGGTACATTCTTAACAGCTCATCAGATATAGGCCACTTTTAGAGCACACTGAGGGGTTTTGTGCAGGTTAGTGCTTGAAGGAACCTTTTTACAGGATCCCAAGAAGTAGCACTTCAAAGCTGATACTGTTCTCTCTATTCTTTAGCTACAGATTTATCTTCCCTGAAGCCTTATGAATTGAATTGATACCCAAAGAAATAGGCTTTCCATTGGTGCAAAATACAAAATAATATAGCAGATAAAGGAGCTTTATGCTTTTTTAAAAACAGCGACAATCACCCTGTTCATTTCTTCAGACTTACCTTGTCTACTCAAGGCCTAATGCCCCTCTATTATGTTTATCCCTTCTGTGGACTTTTATGAGCAGTGAATGTCATCGACGTGGCCACTGAAGATTAATAACCTTGATGACACTGACAACTTCCCCAGATGTTTGGAGCACAGAAACTGATTAATAGAAAATTGGAGGTTCAAGAAAAAATTACAAAGAAATAGGATCTAGTAATAGTTGACAACCAATCTTTCCTGGGAGTCAAGTCAGCTAATCGTTTTAATGCTAAGACTTTCTTCTTGAGGACGAGAGAGATGCCCTAATCTTTGTCCCAAGTAATTTTCTCCCAGAGATATATGGTGTGACGTCAACACACCTAAACAGTCACCAGCAAGTGGAAGTTTCTCTCTCATAGTCTTTATTCTAGAAGAAAAACACTTTTTTTTTTTTTTCTGAAAGAAATACAGCAAACTGATTTTGTTTGCCTGTAGGTCTTAATCGATTTGAAAGCTGAATATCTTTCCTAACAAATTTTTTTTCTTCCTATTATTTTGAAGCCACACTCCTCCCAGCATTTCAAAACAGAAATAAATAATTTCGCTGTTGTTTTTAGGATTTCTGTTTCTTTTATTAGTCTCCAGGGATGGCAGTAGGCCTCTGTAGCCTTAAAACTGTTTCATTTTTCTAGCCAAACTAGGAGAAGAATCAAAAGAGGAAGTTAACTTTATACTGAGATGTTAATTCTTACTCTAAAAGTTGAAAAGTTATCATCAAAGCCTTATTTATCATCTGCATTTAAACCTGTCCTAAAACCAATAAACAAGAGAGAGGCCGGGGGGCGGGGGGGGAGAGAGAGAGAGAAAGAGAGAGAGAGAGAGAGAGAGAGAGAAAGAGAGAGAGAAGGGGAGGGGAGGGAGGGAGGGAGGGAGGAAGGAAGGAAGGAAGGAAGGAAGGAAGGAAGGAAGGAAGGAAGGAGAAAGAAAAACTGACTTGATGAGTTAATTTACATGGTTTCAGTTCTCTGGGCTCTCAGCCTGGCCTCAGTCACTTGGTTAGTGTACATTGAAGCCATAAGAAATACTGTCCGTAGATACTCAAGCCATTGTCTGCACCACAGACCTACCTCAGAGCATTGCTAAGTAGATAGTGACAGTGTCTCCCAGATGTAAATAAACTGACTGCCCTCTTAAAAGAGCTGATGCTGAGATTCTCATTTGTTACATCCTACTGTGAGGGTCTTAAGCAATCACTACATTAAACTATTGAGATGGAGCCTTTTGATGTATGGTTTACTCAAGATAGGCTTGGATAAAACTCATGGTAAATTTAGATATTGATGGTCCATCCTATGTGGAGAAGCCCCATTCTACAGCTTTGACAAATAATTGACCATAGAAATTCTTATTTCTCTGAAAAATTTCTCCCTTTTTATTTAATAGTATAATTTTTTCCCAACATTTAATGGAGGATTTGTTATTTTGTGTGTTCTTTTTCCAGTAGGGATAAATCTTTATTTAAAAATTAGGATGGGAACAGCTTTGTAAAACATAGAGGGACTTTTAATTCTATATGTTACTAGATTCTTTTGCATTCTAGGTTTTCCTCCATCTAAAAGATTATCCTGTTTTTCTCTAACTAATGGGGAAACTTTAGCAAGATGGGGAAGCCACTTCCACAGGAATCATCTTACAGGTCAAAAATGGAGCATTCTGACATATTTGTATACATCCCATTATGATATTTCTTCAAGTTATTATTGAGGGAAATATGCCAATTTTTCTCTATTTTTTTTTAACTTAGGAAATCCCCCAAAGTAGCGTAAGCCTACAGCTGGCAGAAGAAAGGTGAAGAGGTAACCTACAGACTATCACATCTGCTGTATCTTACATTTGGGATTTACTAGAGTCTTCTGATTCCGAGTCTAGGATCCTTAGCAAATACGAAATGCGTAAGCATTTGTCTAGGAGAGGCACATCACCAGAAATAAAACTAAAGTACTGGAAACACTCATATATTTGATCATCTATATTTCATCTACATTTTCATTACCCATATTCAGTCAGAAAATTGTATTAAGTGCCTACTGTTAGTAACGAATTCAAGAAAACTAGACTGAGAAACAGAACTTCAGTTGAATGTAGTTTTGATTCATTTGTTTTCTTTCCATAGATTTAGTTCTTATTTAGAAACCTTCAGTTCCCATGTATTTTCTTTGTAGATGTGAACTCAATTTTATACCATAGGGAATACCCAGGAGGCTGTCAGATCACAAGGTGTACAAAGGCAGAGCAGAATGAGTAGGATGTTGAAATGGAGCAGGATTTTGATGGAGAAGGGAGACTGAGCATAGGAGGAAAGACTTTATAACAAATATATATTATCTACTCTGGGCCAGACACCGTGGTGGGCTTTTTATATTTCAGTGTGCACCTTAGTCTCCTGTAACAGAGATAGACATTAATACCAGGGCCATAGACAGATATTAAACAAGTAAGCACACATAAAGTTTTAATTTTACTTGCTATGTACATAATCATCTTCTTCTCTTAATCCTTTTCTTCCTGCCTGTCTTCTTCTTCCCCATCCAGCTATCAGTGAGCATAGGCAAGAGTGGAATAGATTGGGCCTCATTATAACCCAACCTTGCCTTGAGTAGAAGTCGAATTATGAGGCTCTGCTCCAGCCACAGCTTCTAAAATCATCATGAGTGGGTCTATTCCACTGAAGTGAGCCAAGGTTGCTATAATCATGCAGTTAATGCATGCTGCAAATGCCCTAACCCTGAGAAAAATGATGTGTTTGAGGCCTCAGTGTTCCCAATTGACTGTGAATATTTATCAGATTTCCTGGACTATAGCCTAGGCTTCCATACCCCCAACCCCCGTTTATCTAATGATTTCAGATTCCTGATTCAGAAATGTCAAGAGAACTTGGTTATGTCTATTGGAGATATTTTTTTTCCTCTTCTTTAGATCACATATCTTTTCACAGAGATTTTTGTCGTAGACATCTTGAAATGGGAACTGTAAAAGACATTATTTTTGAACATTTGAACATTGCTTTTTATTTTCTCAAAGGAGTTTGTACATGATCGACAGACATATTAATCAAACCCACCTACGAGATGAGAAACCCAGACTCAAGTTGAGGGGAGGGGGGTCTTGGGTACTCTAGTATGAGAAAAAACAGAAATCAAGCTTGAATGTCTCATAAAATGAATCCTGAATAATCTTTCTACATTTAAACATTTTGACAGATTTTAGGCATGAGAGGGAGTGAGGAGTTTACACAGAGCCCAAATTATCTCCAAATTGTTTGTTTGCTATTAAAGGGCTGAAAGAAGAGAAAACAAATCCAAACAAAACTCCACCGGCTCTTCACTTTACACAAGAAGTTCTGTTGCACAAAGCCTAGCTGTTTTGTCAGTGAAGAGTTGCACGTCTGCCGAAGCTTTGCTTTAATTGGGAACTCTAGGACTGGTCATGTGTAAGAATTAAGTTTGGGAGAGAAAATCTCTTCTGGAGAACTTACACACACTTTCTAGTGGGTGCAAACAGAAGCAGCCAGCATCAAAATAATACCATTTAGCATATGTAGATAGCTTTAGGCCTTTTAAGCCCACTTATATATGTCATCATGTAGAATTTTAGCTCTAAAAGAGGCTCTATCTCACTTCATCTTGCTACTAATTCAGGCATTCAATTAGACATACCTACCTGGTCATCTCATCTCTGCTTGAATTCTTCCAGTGGCAGAGAGCTTCCTATTGGACCAGACAACTTATTTTGTGGCTAGACAGCTTTTATTGTTTGGAAATTAGTCTCTATATCAAGTTCAAATTTATTTCATTGAAACCGCTATCTACTGGTTCTATCGTAACTGCTTCACAATTTTTCTTTCACATCCACACAATAATTTTTCAACCATTCGAAAGCAGTTAGTTATCAAGGCTCCTCTAAATCTTCCTATCTCCACGCTAAACCCCTCTTGTTTTTTCAGTCAAGCCTTAAATGACACAGTCTCTCCATCCCTTCCTCAGCTCTGTTACTTTCCCATAGAATAGATATTTTCGATGTCTCCATGACTCTAAGTACAGTCCTCAGAATTTGACACACTATTCTAAATGTGCCCTGAGTAGTGTGGTATAATTGTTAGAAGTATCCATTAAATTTTTTTACTTCAACTTCTGCAATCTAGGATTCTGAGGACTGTTTTAGAAACCATCGCTAGCTCAAAAGACTTGTGGTCAAATGACATCAACAGTCCTTTTTCCAGAACAACTTTTAGTCATTTCTCTCCATTCCATTCCTTCCCATATCCTTAAAAACAAAATACCTACAGGATAGGTTTGGATAATTAGAACAGATGCTATTACCTTGATTTATAAAAATATATATATTAGATAACATTTACTAACTGCTTACTAAAGGTCAGACTTTGGCACTGTTCTAAACACTCTTCCCATATTAACTTACCAAATTCCCATAATAACCCTTGAGGATAGGTTCTGTGAATCTTCCATTTGAGAGCTGTGGAAACTCAGGCTTGGAAAGGTTCAGTAATTTGCTCAAGTTCACACAACTTCTAATTGGGAGAGGTGAGATTCAAACACAAAATGGCCCAGAGCCTTCATCCTGCTTTCCAAATGTGTACAGTCAGTGGTCAACAGAAATAGACTCTCCTGGCTGCTAGGTCCATGTTCTTTCTTTACCCCACTGTGGCCTTCCTGTAATGTCAAAAATCTTTCACTTTTGTTCCTTGTATAAGATTCTCCCCCCACCCCAAATTGAGATGCATGATCCACTAGCAAATTGTGAGTACAATTTAGTGGGTTACTGCTATAGAAAGAGAGGGAGGGAGGTCAAAGTGCATTATACTTAGTATTTTGTTTCATAAAACTCTTTTTTTTTGTAGTGAAATACAAATATACATTGATATGTGTATACAGAGTTCTGATGAAAAATTAATTTCTTAACTGTTTCTTATGGTCAAAGCAGTTTGAGAGTTTATGTCTTATATGTTGTATATGCAAGGCTTTGTTCATTTCTTTACTTGAAGGTTAAACAGAGATTGTGGGGCACACCTAACTTTTAGAACTGCACTCTTAATCTGCAGCCAGTGAGAACATGACTTGCAGCTATGCAGAAAGTTTAAGCAAAGAACCTTAGAGAGAAAAGAGGTGATTGAGGGCTAACAAAAAATAAAAAAGCTGTTCCAATTACAATCGAGTTTCCATTGAGCAGCTCATAGATCCTTAACTCATCACCTCAAGCAAGTGACTTCCTCTCTCCCCAAGCTGTTTGCCAGAACCAGCCAGAGAATTCAGAAAATGCTACTGTCTTTTTCTTCTTGAAGCTTGGCAAAATGACTTCAATTTAGCCATCCATGCAGGACGTAATTGTAAATATAAATTTGTTTTACATATTCCTCCCAGAGGAGACTTACAGTTTGCCTTCTGAGTAAACAGAGAGTGTCTAGACTTGTCTTCTTGGTGATCTAGCTTGAATCATTTTTTTTTTCTTTTTACCCCTCAGTGTAGCAATGCCCTTAATTGAGGTAGTAATATTGAGCTTGGTGGATTGTCAGAAGTTTCATTTGCATGCTGAAAAGGCCCCCTTGGTGCTTAGTTAAAAATCATTATATAAAGAAGAAAAGAAAATTATTATGCTGATTAATTATAGGCATATAGAGTTTCTGTCAGTTATGTCCACAATGACGTGTAGATTGTAGACTGAAAAATACCAACTCTCCATGGTTATTTCCAGAGTCATCTTAGGCTTTTGAAAAAAAAGTAAATGTATTCTCCTATTTCATTCAATTAAAGTATGTCTAAGAATGAGGCAAATAGAGTATAAAAATCTCCAGGAATCGACAAAGGGCCATCAAGAGAATCTAAATAGATTTCAGCTGTTGAGAATAGGCAACCATTTAGGCCCAACTCGCTATTGAAAACGTAACTGAAAAACTATGATTTCACATTAAATGCTGTGGGTAAAAGTCTTTAACAAAGTTATTGAGAATTTTAAAAAGTGAGTCCAACAGAAAATACCATGAATTTTGAATGTATTCTTCCTTTCTGAGTGTGGTCCTCAAATATAAGTAGATATTCAAGTCATATTCAGTCTTCTCTTTTGGGTGATTATTGTTGGGGTACCAAATGGCAGTGACCTCTGACAGAGGAAGTGAAGTGGCTGTCCAAGGTGCTACAGCAAGCTGTTGGAGAAGGTAGTTGTACTCACACAAGAAGCTCTTACCATGCTTCTTGCACATGGACAGTAGCAGTGGGGTGAAGATGTAATCTCTTCATAAATTACTGTCTTTTTGTCCAACTAGACAAGTAACTAAGAATTTTAGAATGGTTTATAAACTTAACAACATAGTACTGAGCATATAATTTGAGAACTAAATGACTTCTCTCCAGGGAAATGAAAGATTTAGTTTTATTTATTTCAGCCAAAACAGGAGAGGGGGAGACAGTTTGGATGCATTGTAAGCTATTTCTTTATTAACATCAAGTAGCAAACCCAAAGACCTTTCTGAAGGACATTTGGTGTAACACTTTATATGATGGCGAGGTAAAAATCAATTTCCCTTTCCTCCCACCCACTCCAGCCTGTGCATGTTCCATGATATGAGAATTTCACTCCATCATTGAAAGGATTTGAGAGGAACGTATACTCACAGCAGAGCTTTGTGGGAATTACTGACCTGTAACAGTTGATCCTCATAACACCTCTGATCGTTACTCCACTGACTACTCCCGGCAAGTGGGAGTATGGGGAAGATGGAGGGGAGCAGGCTCTCAGCACTCAGAACCTTTGAATTGGAGTTGAAGGGTACCTGGGAAGTCCACGTTCTGATTTTCCATCTGATAAAGGACTGTCTCTGACCAAAGGACATTCTGCCTCTTCTAAATTAGCTCCCTCCATTACTGAACAATTATGATTTTCAGGAAAAAAAAAAACTTTTTGTTTAGCCAAAATCTATCTCCTAGTAACTTTTCCCATTAGCGGGTTTCTATACTGGGACTGTACATGTAGTCTAAGCTTAATCCTTCTTTTATGCATTGGCCCTTGACATATTTGAAGAGAACTGTCATCCTGGACTCTCCCGGCTCTGCATCCAAGTTTTGATTGGATGCAGGCTAAGTATTCTTCATCCTGTTATATCATATTGCTTTTATAACCATCCTTATTTGTGTTTCTCTTCATCTGCTTCAGTTTGTCAATATCCTTACTCGATACTCTTTGGTTATTTAAGCAGCTATCAATCCGCCCAACTGTACCATCACACACATACAAATTTCTATCAAAACTGTGAGGCTTTATAAGACATGTTTACCCAGCTGTCGCCCAGAGCATGTTGGCTCACTCCTGTTGGGACTTTGCTTTGCTTCTGGCTGGGCAGCTGTGCACTCCTAACTTTGAATTTTTTGCCTTTTTGCAAAAACACACTGAAGAGGTTGAGATTGCATTTGAGCTCTCAAATTACTGCATTTCTCTGTTTCTGAGTTCTACAGTAACCTTTTGGGGCTATTTAAAACCCAGATTGTTGAGTTTCATTCCAGTCTTTTCTGTGGCCACAAAACTCACTCTAGACCACTCCCGTACCCCAGACTGTAAGCTGACGCCTTGGAGCATCACTGTGCTTGAGAAAGAACAATCTGGGACTTTCTGTATGCGAGAAAGGGTGCAAATCCAAAGCTTTTGTGAAGACAATATGGTGATTCTATTGATCCATGTGAGCTGAACATATGGAGGCTCTGAGGGAAAAAAAAAAAAAAGTCTGCCCTATTTAGCAGCCTGGGGCTGATGAGAAGGTGTGTTACAAATTCGTATTCCTCTCGGCATGTGGTCTGGGACACACTGGCTCATTTTACTGATGAGTTCGTCAAGTCAAGCAGGGGCCATCATCTCTTACCAGTTTATAGCATTAATTGAGTTGTGTGAGAAACACTGCAGGTGTGTCTGTGAGAGGAGGGAAACTAAGAAGCACTGTTCCTTCTCACAGAGATGAAGTAAACAGAAAAGAGCGAGCAGACGTGTAACTGGCAGCATGTGAACAAGAGCAGATGTGCAGGTGGTTAAACAAGGTCATCTTTTTAGATGGAGGTAATATGGGAAGACAGTCTAGTCCTCAGCTCTGGGCTGCTTCTCTGAGTCACAGTGATCATATGCATTGAACAATAAATACAGACCCATGACCTGAGAAAGGATTTAACACTTCTGGGTGCGTTGAATTCATGTAATTTGGATATTAAAGTATGGAGATTTCTAGTATATGCCAGTGTTACGTGGAGGCAATAAGTTAGCATATTGGAAGTACAGGCTGTCGCAGAAAAGCTGGTGGGTGCATTATAGACACAGTGCCCAGACTTTTGAGGAACAAATACCTACTGTTAACTGAGATGAGCCACTCTCATTCAAGGCACCTTTGCCTTTGACCTAACATGACTACAGGTGTAGAGATGCCCATTTCATTATTCCTTCACATTCTTTCTTTCTGGATCCCATAGCAAGAACCCATAGTGATAAAGGACTTTTTTAGTCATTGATTAATCCTATATATTTTTATATCATAATTTTTAAACTGGGGTATAATATTAACCACTAGCGAGTTTCCTAGAAGTACAGTGAATATACATTGAGGATGTGGATGGCTAGCCACTTGGTTCTCAATTTTCGGTACACATGAGAATCACCTGGGAAAATTTTTAAAAATTATAGATAGACAGACAGACAGACAGACAGACAGACAGATTTCCTGTCTCCAGATTCCAATTTAGTATAGCTAGAATGAGACCCAGTAGTCAGAACTTTAATAAGCCCTTCAGGTAAATCTGATGCAGGCTCCCAGGTCCATATCCTCAGAATATTAGCTAGAAGATGAATGTCTTCAGGGGCCCCTATTCCCTGAGCTTCTGGAAGAAAGCCAAGAAGCCTGCCTCCAGGATTTTTTTTTCTCTCTCTTCTCTCAGTCTCTGTGAAAGAGCTCCAGGTTCTACTGCACAGAGTCTTGCCAAGCAGAGTTTGGAGTAGCGTACATTCCTTTTAGGATTATAGGATTAGGAAGCTAAAAGGTGATTCAAATTCTCGATTAAATATAGAGAAGAAAACAGGGGGGACGCTCCTGAGCACGCACATCACTCCTATGTGTTTTCTTTGTAATTAGAGGAAGTGATTGCAAAATATTTGAGAGGATTAAATGCTCAGAAAATATAGTGATCAAATAACATAAGATGCTGCATTCTTTAAAATGATCACTGGCTCAGCTTTGTACATGATGTTGAACTGCTGTCACTTACACCTCAAAACTGAGGGAATGCCCAAACATGAATACTATCTGTTACAAATTTAGGAAAACAGCTCTGGGTCTCACGTGGGGAGACACTGGGTTCTAGTCTGGCATTGTCCATGAAATTCTGAGTGATGGCAAAATAGCTATAATGTCTTTATTGTTCAGTTTTCTCTTTTGTAGAATTACTAGTATTCTCTGCAATGTCTTTCTTTAGCCTTTATTGGTATCTACTAATTCAGCAATAATTTATTGAAAAGCTATTTTTAAATCTCTAATACAAAGAGAGCATTTTTTTAATATAAAGAATCACATTTATTACGTGGCTTCCAGATGCCAAGCTTTTTTGAGAATACAGAAATGCATTTCTCCACCAAGGAGATTAAAATTGGGGCTTATGGCGAGTCTCAGTACAGAGATGTTGGAAATAGACTTGGGGTGGTTTCTCAAGAAGGAAACGGTTTTATTTTAAAGCCCTTGATCACTACGAATTCTTGCTGTGGGATCCAGAAAGAATGTGAAGGAGCAATGAAATGGGCATCTCTACACCTGTAGTCGTGTTAGGTCACAGGCAAAGGTGACTTGAGTGAGAGTGACTCATCTCAGTTTGCAGTTTCATCTCCCAAGGAAAACAGCAGTTGTTCACCATGACACTGCAAGTTGGCCGTGGTGTGGGTGCCTGGTGGGTCAGCCACATAGAAGAGAGTTCCCAGCTCTGAGCCATCCAGGTCAGGCCTGGATGCTCCTCTCAAGTCATGAGTGTGTGACCTCTGCAGTCACACAGGTGCTCGCACTTAGTTGAATGCTTGGCCCTCATCATCTTGCAGTTCCTCATAACTTTGAACAAGGGAGCTAACAATTTCATTATGCGGGGGACCCCACAAACTGAGTAGCCATTCCCAATCCAGATTCCATGAGCCCTTGGGCAACTTATGTGATCCTGTGATTAAGAAGGGACTCGATTCATTTGTAGGATTGTGAAGGTAAAATACAAAACTATAAAGTTCTGTGTTTATAAAAGATAAATAAATGTTTATTAAATGTAATGTTTAAGGTGAAGAAAGAAGATTAGGGCTTGGGTTGGCCAATTTTTTCTATAAAGGGCCAGAAAGTAAATACTTAAGAGTTTGCAGACTATGTATCCTCTGTTGCAAATGCTCGACTGCCATTGTCGTTTGAAAGCAGTCACAGATTTTTTTAAAAAATCAATGAATGGGTACAATTAATTAGAAGAACAGGTTTGCAGTCGTAGTTTGCTGACCTCTGAACTAGAGGCTGGAGAAGTAGAATAGAAGACAAATCCAAGACAAGATACCATTTATTTCAAAGTGTGGTCCCAGGACAAGCAGAGTAACTATTACCTCTTAGAAATGGTCATTCTTGGGTTTTACCTCAGAGGCTGCATCTGGGGATGGGGTCCACCCATCCAGCAATCTGTGTTTAACAAGGCCTGCAGATAACTCTGATGCATGGCCCATGTTTGAAAACCACTTCTCTGGAGCAACTCCTCAAACAAAGAAATTCAGGAGGGGCAACTCGTAAAGCAAAAAGATATTTTAAGAAAACTCCATCAACAGGTTGTTGATTAGTACAACGGCTTCTATCTTTATGCTGCGTGATAGTTGTGACTGCACCTCCTATCTTTCCTCCCCATTGATCCTCACAACCAGCGTGGGGTCCATGAGAGAGTAAAGTCTTGCAGAAAACGACTCAAGTGACTGACTAGACTGGTTTTTTTCCATACTCCCAAAGATGGTACATAGCTAGGGCCATTCTAGATGCACAGGAGAAAAATACGTTACATACAATGAATGCCATGGGCATTTGTTTTCAAAGAGTGGTCCCCAGACCAGCAACAGCAATATCCCCTGGCAATGTGTTAGGAATGCAAGTTCTCTGGCTTCACTTTAGGACTGCCCGGGGGGGGGTTTCATCAGCCCTCCAGGTGATTCTGAGCACACTCACGTTGGAGAACTACTGAGTTAGGGCATTTGTGCTCATTTCTAAATCCTACTTTAAAAAGACTGCCACAACCACCCAGTGAAGGAGATTGATGGGTATTAAACGTTATTGCCCAAGGGCACTTGGCTAGTACAAGGAAGGGTGTGGTTTGGAGCCTAGTCCTCTCCCCCCTTAGTTCAGGGCCCCTTTTCCTCTGCCTAGTAACACTGGAAACAAACAAAATCCCCTTTGTCCCCCACCTTTTTTAATTTCACATATGAATCTACTTAACTCCACAAAAACAATAAACTGCACATGGTCTTTAATACATAAAACAGCAAAAGCTGTTTAATCTGACACCCTGAGAAGATTCAGTTTTCTCACTTAAGCTAATAATGGTATTTTACTTTTATTCTTTCTTTTGGGGGAACTAGCTGCCTCTCACTTTGATAGATTCCCTCCTTCCTACCTTAATCCTCCCAGCCAGCATGAGGATTAATCTCTATCTCAGTAGTAGTATGTAGGACTGACTATTTTGCACTATTCTGCTGTTCAGGGATGAGACTAGACCTATCCTTGGTTCAGGCAGGAGCAATGATATTAAAAAGTTGAAAGAAATTTAAATGAAGTCAGCAGGAGACAGATTTTTGAGATTCTAGTGTTTAAGGCCAAACAAACCCATCTAGTGGATTGAGTCATTTCCTAATTCTTTGTGTCCTTAGCATTATCTTTGCCTTCAGGTGAGTGACTTCTGCCCACTTGAGAGGCAGCATGACAGCCCCTGGTCACGTGGGAGGCATCTTTTTTCTTTCAGTCGAAGCTTTGGGTTGGGATGGGAATATAGAAGGTGAAGAAATGGGTGTCATGACCCCTTGCCTGTGGCATTTAACTCATTCAATGGGCCTGGAAGGATCTTGGTGATCTGATATAGCTCACCATCTGGAATCCACCTTTCCTGTCGTAATAGCCCATTTTTATCAACTCAGTGCACAAATACGCTGCATAGATAAGCTATATGAAGAGATTGAATACTGGGCAGATCCACTCTGTAATAATTATGACTTGACCAATTAGAAATATTACCCAGAGATAAGCATTTTTAGTAATATGTACCATTAAGAACCATCAGTTTTCCTCTTTTGTTTTCCCTACCAATAATATATTCTAACAGATCTTTTTAATTCTCTTAGGAAATGTTTTTTATTCAATCTACTAACTCACTTAAAGAAACTAGTTCTACATCTTTAGCTTATGTCTGTATAGTGCTGGAGTGTCTGTGTGGTCGCCACTAAGACACATGTGGCTATGAGTTTGGATTAATTATCATTAAATAAAATTAGTTTAGTTCTTTAGTCACACTAGACATTTCAAGTACCCAACAGTTAGATGTGGCTAGTGGTTTCCATATTGGATAGTGCAGACTCATCGTATTTATATCATTGCAGAAAGTTCTGTTGAATAGAACGGCCTTAGAGCTCTACTCTCACCCTCTATATCTTTCTGTTTCTCTTTGTAACTCTGTCTCTCTCTCTCAGGCATCCCCTGTAAATGTTCATGTTCTTTCCTCCCATTACCTCCAACCAGCCTCTGTATTGTGTATTTCTTTGTACACATATACTCTGACTAATTGCTAACACCATTTAGAATCTGTACAATTTAATAAGAATAAACATTTAGCTAAATTGGGTTGAGGCTCTTCATAGTGGATTTTAAGATATGAACTAGTGAAAGAGAAAGCGGAGTGGAGTAATCTGGGGGTGTGTGAATGGGGGAAGCATTCAATCAGGCCTTTGAGGTGCCCCCAATCACACATGGTAGATCGGCATTTTCTAACCAATTTGTCACTCTGATAATGTTGACGAATATAGAAAATTTGAAAGGATTAATGCAATGAAAACCTATATACCCTCTTGCTAGATTCATATATCACTAACATTTGTCAAATTTATCAAAGTTGCTGACCCATTTGAAAAGTAGACCGTGGGCAGCATGACCATTTACTGCTGCCTACTTCAGTATGCATCGCCTTAAACCTTCCCTTACATAAACACGCTGCCATTATCACACACGTAAAATGAACACTAATCACACACCAATTAAGTATTCACTCTCACTAAACATTTCAGTTGTACTCTTTCTTTCTCAAGTGAAACGTGAATTTTAAGTGCACAATGAGGATTTTGTTTCTCTTCTACTCTGGGCAGTGCCTATCTCTATGTATATATACACCTGCTGTCCCATGCTAGGAGTGCAGGAGATTTTATCTTCCCTCGGCTGCCCTGACATGTCAAAGGGAAAGTGTAGAAATAGATCTCTATGTGATACTGTTGACAACGTGGATCCCTTTTACTTATCAGACATCCTGTGAGAGAGCTTGTAAACTAAGCTACGGGGAGTCCAAGGGGGACTTTCAGGATGACTCAGATGATGAGAGGGAGAAAAAAAGAAATGGAAGGAGCAGTTCTTGCCCTCAAAGACTTTATAGAATAGGCAGTGCTTTTGAACTGGACAAATGCCATTGCTGTCATTATAACACATATCACGTCATCTCTTTTTTTCTTTAGTCCGCTTCCTGCAGCATCTTTATCCACAGTGCTTCTCACAGACTACGTACAGAATGAATGTTTATTGAAATCAAAATCTCAAAGCAATTATCAGAACAAATTCACCTAATGTCGCATAATAGGTGGTCAATAAATACCATATTACTTAAGTTGAATTGATTCATCAGTCTCCTTTCTGGAAACTCTTGACACTTAATATCTGTACTGCTCATTTGATGATCTGAAGTTGTTATTTAATCCTTGACATTTAATTTATTTTTCCCTATATACAGCTTGTCTCCTCATTAAATTATAAGGTCTGTTGGGCCAGGAGCTGTATCTTTTAATTCTTATTATCCTACATAAAATCTTGCTGCAGTGCTGAGTCTATGGCAGGCTATCCATACACATTTGCTGAATGGATGAATGAATAAATGAATGAATTAAGCAGAATTGAATTTTACAAGCAGGAAATATAATTACTTTAGAAACCAGGTTTAGTGTGGATCCATGCTACAAAATCTTTGACACTTCTTTTTAAAAGATAAGAATGAATGACCCCTCTTTGATTGCTTTTTTTGTTTATGCATAAGATTTCTAGACTTTTGATAACACATACATACAAAACATGACACAAACACAAAGAAACCTCCAGTTCCATGCCTGGGGTTCAGCATTTGCTCCTCCTTGTTTTCTAGGCATATGTAGCCTGTGTTCATTTTGCCTGGAATACCCTGTCCTTGTGAGTGTGACAGTGTTAGTTTAAATGTCCTCCTTATAGTGTTTTTCTCATATTCAAATATGCCAAATTAATTATAAATGAGGTTTGTATTACCAAGAAAAAAAATCCTCCCCAAATTTAAACCTATTTGCATGGACTTAGCAATGCAAAATCCTATAATTATTTGAAATTAGCTACATGTACAAGCACAGGTTGTAATGGATCTGCTTTGATAACAGTTAATCTGAGAGAAGATATGGTTATTTATATCAGTTAGGGTAGGCTAGACTGACTAAATATGAGACAAAATATGCAACAATTCAGTGCCAAATGTTTACTGAATGTCTAGGATGTGTTCTGGTCAGTAAGCAGTGTTTCTCCATGTAGTGATTCAAGGACCCCAGCTCTTTGCATCTCATGGCTCTGCCACCTGCTAGGGTCTTATCTTCTAGCGTCAGTTGGAAAACAGAAAAACGATGCATGGCAGTGCACATCCATTTCTCCAAAAACTTGATTGAGAAATGGCACATACATCTTCTGCTCACCTGCCCCTTGCCTAGAATCCATTTTTGTAGCCACTTCTAACTGAAATGCCACACTAAGCAGCATGTCCAAAAAAGAAATAGATTTTCATGAAGAACTAGCACTCTCTGACACAGAGTTTTAGGTAACTTTAAAATGAAGATAAAAGGAAAACCTAGGCCTTGTGAACAGAAATATAAGGGTCCATAGTAGGAGAGGCCTTAAGTTTTAGGATAGTATATCAATCCAGCAGTGTCTGGATACCACATTATACGAGGAACATTGAAAAGCCAGAGCTGGAACAGAGGGGGACAGGACAAGAAGCATTTCTAGGAAGAAAGAATGAGAAAAACTAGAGATATGTGTCCTGGGCAGGAGAATTATGGGGCCATGTCAGTGATGACTTCAGGTCTATTGGAAGAAGTTGGCATACTTTGACTCCTGTAGAATTTAAGAGGGTAAGCAAAAGGTATTCCTCACCTCCCAGCTCCCAGCACATGACCTAACACATCTTAGACATTCAGTAAATATATATGAATGGAGTTAATTCATTGATTACTTAGCAGGACCCAAGTTTTAGTGCTGGTACTTAAGAGAATTCCCTGTACAAAAAAGGGTTCTGACACCAAAGACACTGAGGAATTGGCTGAATCCATCAGGTATATTGCGGCCTTCATAGAACAGGGACGTTGCAACAAGCCATAGCATTCACAGCATTCAGTATCCTGTACGCTAAGGTCCCTTCACCTCTAATTCAAGGACTCATCTTACATTAAACTTTACAGAGGCAGCTGTGTCACAGTTGGTTTCAGCATCATCAGGAGTCATCATCAGGAATCATATAGAAATGAATTAACCTGAAATATGTCTGGTGAATTGTTTCCTCAGAATTCGAAGATACTTTTGGAAAACTCCCAAGCCCTTGCCTTCTAGCCAGGATTTACCTGATGCTACCATGGGCTATAGTTTAGGATTTTATGTCTACAAACTTTTACCCACCCACCCACCTCTCACCACCATTGGTCAGAATCACTGGTTGGGCATCCTTTCCTTTCCATATATCCCATCCACAATCCTGCTGGACCACAAAGGTCCGTCATTGCGTAATGAAACATCTGAAGGTTACTTAAAAGATATTGAGGCTTTGATAGATGAGGTCACAAGCACCAAGAGTAGAGGAAGCACTAGAAATCTTTGCCTTTCCAGCTGAGGCTGGAAATGGGTAGTGATTCTTGGAACTTATGCAATTAAGTTCAAATAAGAGAAGGCTCCAAGGAGGTGACCAAGGGCTACCTTCTCCCTTTTCTAATAATGGCCTTAGTAACAACTAAAGTGACTAGCATCCACTCTACCTTTTCTTAGCTTTCTTCATGTTCTTGGTGACTTTTTTATGTATTTGATCACCTGGTGAGACTTAAAGGAAGAAAATACTCCAGCGAAGATAAAATTTCAGGCAGCTACTCTTCATATCTCACCTTCACCAAGAGAGAAGCTGCCAGGGCACAGAAGGAAATGTCCTTCTATCTTATGAGAAGAAAGACATGTAATATGATAGGACGTATCTTAAATTGAGTTCATGTGTTGATTAATTTCATGTGTTGATTTATTTATCATCCTCCTGGTTCTAGCATTGATTTTAAATAGCTTCAAAGATAGACAAACTCAACAAGATAGGAAAAATGAAAAGATACAAAAAATAAAATAAAATAAAAGCGGGATATAAAGTCATTAGACGAGTCTAGCTGATCCTGTTTGAGTTGTCAGGTGGATGATAGGGTGACCTTGGTAACTCTCTTAGATTTGTTCTTTTTTGCTTTTAACAGCTTTAATGAGGTATAATTGCAAAGCATAAAATTTACCCTTTTAAAGTATACAGTTTGATGATTTTTAGTATATTTGCAGATTTATGTAATCAATACCACCATCTAGTTCCAGAACATTTTCATTTTTTCTCAAAATATATGTTGAATCCATAAGCAGTCATTCTCTGTTCTCTGCTCTTTCCAGTCCCTAGCAACCATTAATCTTTTCTGTCTCTGTAGATTTACTTGTTCTGGATAATGCATACGAATGGAATCATACAGTATGTGGCATTTTATGTCTGGCTTCTTTGACTTAACAATGATTTCAAGGTTTATCCATGCTGTTATATGTATCAGTACTTCATTCTTTTTTCATGGCTGAATAATATTCCATTATATGGATATACCACTTTTATTTATACATTCATCAGTTAATGGGCATTTGGACATTTTTACTTTTTGGCTGTTATAAATAATACTTCTATGAACATTCATGCACAAGTTTTTTTTTTTTATGTGAACATGTGTTTTCAGTTCTCTTGGCTATATACCTAGGAATGGAATTTCTAAGTCATATGATAACTCTATATGTAAGACCTTCCAAACTGTTTTCCAAAGCTGGTGTACCATTGCACTATCTCACTAGTAATATGTAAAATTTCAGTTTTCCATATCCTCACCAACATTTGCTATTATCCATCTTATTTATTTGCACCATCTTAGTGGATATGAAGTAGCATTTCATTGTGGTTTTGATTTGCATTTTTCTAATGGCTAATGGTGTTGATTATTCTTTTATTTCTTGTTGACCACATGCATACTTTTGAGGGAGAAGTATCTGTTCAAACCTTTGCCCATTTTTAAATGGGGTTGTCTGTTTATCGTTTTAGAGAAATTCTTTATATATTCTGCATACGAGTCCTTTATCAGATATATATTTGAGTTGCAAATATTTTCTCCCATTCTGTGGACTATCTTTTTACTTTCTTAATGGTGACCCTGAAGCACAAAAGTTTTTAATTTTAACAAAGTTTAGTTTATTATTTTTTCTCTTGTTACTTGTGCTTTGATGTCTTTGCCTAACCAAAGGTCAGGAAAATTTACTCCTATTTCCATCTAAACGTTTTATAGCTTTACCTCTGACATTTAGTCTCTGACTCATTTTGAATCAATTTTTTATATAATATAAAATAGAGATTTTACTGTTACTGCTGCTACTCCTCCTCCTCCTACCCCTCCTCCTACTCCTCCTCCTACTCCTACTACTACTGCTGCTGCTGCTGCTGCTGCTGCTGCTGCTGCTGCTGCTGCTGCTGCTACTACTACTACTACTACTACTACTACTACTACTACTACTACTGGTTTCACTTCCTCTTTTTCTCCTGCCTCCTTCTTCACCTCTTCCATCTCCTTTTCTTTCTCCTTCTGTTGCATGTTATATCTAATTGTCCCAGCACCATTTATTAAAAAGCTTTCTTCCTCCTTCTGTTACATTAACACCCTTACCAAAAGTCAGTGGATAATAAATGTAGGTTTAGTCTGGACAGTTATATTCTACTGATCTGTATGACTTCTTTAGGCAAGTACCATACTCTCTAGATTGCTGTAGCTTTGTAGTAAATTTTGAAATCAAGAACTATAAGTCTTCCAGCTTTGTTCTTTTTCTTTTTCTTTTTTTTTTCTTTTCTTTTTCTCTTTTTTCTTTTTTTCCTTTTTTGGCTATTTTGAGTCTCTGGCATTGCCATATGCTTTTTAAGATCAGCTCATCAATTTCTGCAAAAAGTGCTCTCTTAGATACTTTAGGCTTCTATTTCCTCATATGTTTAAAAAGATTGATGATCTATGCCCTATGGAGTTCTTGTGGGCCCCCCAAAGAACATGAACCTGCCTAATTGTTAAAAATACTAAATTTAAATTTCACTTTCAGAAAAATCTGCTTTTTCCTGTTTTATTAACCTCACATTGCTAAGTCATGACTAGCATTATCATTGCCCTGCTTCAGGACCCAGTGAAATCATGATGTATTCTAGTTTACACAAGGACCAGGATGCTGCTGGGTCCCCTGTTAGAATCCCAAAATTCTGAGTCTGTAGAGGAAAATGGCCTCACCCGTCTGAAGGTGGGATGGGGTCATTGTCTGAAAAGGGAGATGGAAGGAGCAATTGGAGGAAAGGAAAAATAGGGAGAAGTAGAGAACCTCTTTGGCTGCTGGCAGTACATAGAGAATTAGACTAGACGTGGGTTTGTCTCTTGAGAGGTTAATATCTGGAGGGTAGAGCCAATGGAAGAATATATTCCTGCTCCCTACAGACTGCACTCCACTTCTGACTGGGAAGCCCATTACTTGAATAGGTGAGAATCTATTCTCATCTGTAGGTGTCTGCTTGGCTGCCTTTTATTTTGCCAGCAGACTCCAAATGTAACGCAGAGCAATGAAGAGATTGGAGACCTCGGTCAAGACCCAAGGCTTTTCTCATGCAGGCTGTCCATCTGAACTTGGGTGGAGTTTTGGAGCCCTCTTCCTACCAGGCTCAGAGTGTCTTGAAGCTTAGAGGAATCCAACAACAGCTTTTCTTGCTCTGCCTTTCTCCTCCTCCTTCTTATTCTAACTAATGTTACTCTTACAGTTATATTTGCTAAATTTATTAAAGGCAAGACATCATGTGATATGTTTTACATGCATTATGTTATTCAGTTTTAACCACTGCCCTATAAAGTCACTACAGCTTTTATTATCTCCATTTTACAGATTACAAAAATAAGGCACAAACAGATTATATCTTTGTCAAACAGAGAGAGATTTAAAGGGGAATGTCTAGGATTGATCCCAAAGACACTACACTATACTATGTCAGTCATTTTTATTTTTTTACCTTTTTGGCTTAAAGGGAATTTATATTTATACTTTGCAATCTCAGAATCAACTTACAGCCTTCAGAAATTAAAAGACCCTCAAGGGCAATGGCTGAATCCCATCATTCCAAGGAAGTGTATTTCAAGACTCCTCCAGACCACAGTATGTTCTCTCTAAATCCCTCTTGCGTTTTCATAAGAAGTTAGCACTGATTCCATAATTCATTACAAACCTTGGGTGAGCCTGAAGGCTGAGACCCACCTGCCTTCTGGGTTGCAGGCATCCCCAGTGATGCCTAGACGGTACCTTGTCTTCTCCAAGAGTGTTTGCTCTCTGGAGCAGTAGGCTCTCAGTAAGACATGCTGACTTAATTCTATGGCTTTCATGTTGTAACCCGTCATCAGCACCACTATCATCCTATAATAATGAGACGCCATTCAGGGACTGCCAATAATGAAGGACTCATTGAAGAGATGATGATGGGATGAGAAGAGGGAAGGCCAAGTAAAATGAGGTGCTCTTGGGGCACTTGTCTTCTCTTCACAGCTTTATTTGGGCCAAACCTGCTTTCTCCAAACCTTTGTGCTTTTGATGAAGTTAAGAAGATGAAAGAAACTATTTCATGAACAATGCAAAGCACAGACTCCTGTTGACAATTTCCACCCTATGTGAAGTGAACTGAATTGAAACTGCCCTGTGTTTATTAAAAACAATGTTCTTATATCAGTAATGCAAGTGTCCTGTCAAGGTCAGTTCCATGGGTCTCAGTGACAATAAAACCTTCAGATTCTCACTAGCAGCCTCTTCGCCTAAAGTAAATCTCTTGCCCTGACACACCTAAAACTGGCAGTTTCAGTTGTATAGTTGGTTGGTTTTGTAAGCATGCATAAAAGACCTACCTTTAGGTCTCATCTAGTGCCTCTCCACAGGGAATTCTGTGTATGTAGCCTTTGATTCCTGTGTTTGGTTTAGAGTCCTCAGGCTTGCCTCCGGCCCCTTACTCACTTACCTTCTACCCTAAATTCTTCTTATTTGCCACTTTGTGAAGTCACAGAGAAGGAGAAATCCAGGAAAATCGTGTCAGTGTAGCACTTCGGTTTTCTCACATCCCTGCCTGCGTACCTGTGTTACTGTTTTGTAATACAAGGCTATCCAAGAATGTAATTTCTTTTGGAAAGAGAGGAACAATAAGAGAGAGTTTTCATGAAATCGAAGAGCCATTGGACCGGGTCCTGAATTTGAGGCGAGGTTAGGAAAAACTTTGTATCTGTGACAAGAGGCATTTTAGTCTAATATGATCATCCCCGTTTTCTCCAGTGTATCTTTAGCTCATTGAAGCTACAGTTATTGAAATACCACCAAGCTCCTTAAGTGGAACTTATCTTAGAGTGGAGATCTGGCAGCGAATTGAGAGCTTAAAGGGCCTTTAGTGATCTACTGCTCTGCCCTTTTGTCCTAAAAATGATGTTCTCCAATAAGGAAAATTCGTGACTTTCAAAAACTCTCAACAGAATCCAAGTTAGAACCCAACAGCTACTTCTGCTTCCTACCAGCCATCTTGCCTCCAAAGCACCTGTAAGTTTTGTTTTGATTCTTAACAGATTGGAAGACCCTCATTCAGGCTGAAGGTGGCTCCTGCTCCAAGCTAGCTTCCTCTCAGACCCTCTTTTTGGTATTGAGTGGGTTCAGAAACAAAGACCTTTATCTTCCTATTAAAGCAATTGCATTGTTTAACTTGCAAACTTTCAACAGCTTCTCATCAAAAGTGTGAAAATAATGCCACCCTCTGGGACTCCCATCAGTAGGTGGTAATGATTTCTTCACTCTGCTTCACCTGTGTAATTTCTACTGGCACAGCCAGACCTCACCTCTCTGAGCTCTACAATGAAATTCTTCATCATAGAGGTCTTACTCTGCTCAGCATCCCATATCACTTCTCTAATAGACATTTAACCAATACTTACTAATGCCTAACTAGGTGCCAGGGACAGACAGATGTCATAGAGGAGGCACAGTGTAAGACTTAATGCTTATTAAGGAATGTACACAATAGAGGAGGAGATGCATGCACACACACACACACACACACACACACATGCAAATGCACAAACTTCAAAACCATAGCTAATGACTGATATATGACAGATATAAAAAATTGCTGGGCATTTTGGAGAGGGAGTGAGCACCTCCACCAGAGGGGAAGAAAGGGATTCTATTTATGAAGGAAGCACCATTAATTTCCCTTCAAAGTATAGGTCAGGTTTACTCATAAAAGCTTTTTTTTTTTTTTCTGATATCCTTATTGTTTGACAAATGTCAGTCTTGACTTCCTATTAAATTTGAAGTTTTTCAAGGACAGGGGCCATGTTTATAACACATAGTGATAGTTTAATACATGTTTGTTGAAGTATTGAATTTTATCTACTTCGCCTAGAACTTGTAGTAATATCCAAGTAACGATGAAATTTAATCGAATTGAGTTTTTAGGGGAGTATGTATGTGTGAAATGGATTCTGCTGATTGCTTTCCTTCTAGAAACGTACTTTATTACTTGATGCTCATTGAACACATCTGTATACAGATTTCTAAGGTAACTTTTCTTTATACTGAATACCTTCCATATTCAGGGATTCTCACCGCCTTCCTCTATTCATGCTCATTTACACAGACCCGTCAGTCACTCTTTTCTACTTTCCTTCTTCCTCCCTCCCTCTTTTTTCCTGGTTACCCTACATTTTCTCTCAATTATAATCAAGAAACCAGTGAGGACTAGTGATACCATTGCCTTCTCAGTGCTCAGTAGGCCTGCCTCTGGCAGTCCATCATCAGCAACCACAAAACAAGAAGCTTCCTTGTGCTTTAACTTTTAACCCACAAGAATGAAGGCTTCTGGAGTTAGGAAGCTGAATGTTCTGAGAAGGAAGAATATATTGTCTGAGGAAACCTACTGCTCTAAGCCCACTTTGGCTCAGCTATAAGATATGATTTGCCTGAATCCAGGTCACGGAGTGCACATTCCTCCTTAAATACAAGTTGATGGGCATCTGTACCAAGGAAGATTAAGTTCAGCTTCTTATAACAGAAAACCCACTGAACAAGTCTCGAACAAGGAAAAAGTTGAGTTTTCTCTTGACTCAGGAAATCTGGAGGTAAGAAGGCTGGTGGTAAGGCACCCTCGCCCTATTACCAGGGACTGATGATCTTCTGTTTTTCTGCTCTGCCATTCTTTGATCAAGGTTCCCACACTCAATTTGCCTCATGGTTAGATTCAAGTGTAAATTCTCTCATTCAAACTATTGGTGCTCTGGGCATCCTGAGAAAAAAAGAGAAATATGTGGAGTGTGCAGGGTCAGTTTTGCAGAGGATCAAGAATAGAACTGGGTAAGGACAGAAAGATAGATACGACTGGAACAGGTAGACAAGGAAGGACCTGGAAAACAGAAGAGAATGCTCTTAAAAAGGGCTTGAACAGTAAGGAGAGTAGTTTGCCTCAACTCCAGCTAGGGCTAGGGCTGGACCATGGTTCCTTCTGGCTGCCCCTACCTGTCTGAATTAGAGTCTCTTAGTGCTGTTGGAAGAGTAAGCAGAGTGTGCATCTCTGCTGTGGTCAACTCAGAATTGCGTGTGTGTTGGCTTTTCAGCGTGCTTTCTTAGACATCTTCGAATGGCCCATGGTGACCACAGCCGGCTGGCTGTGTAGAGGTCACAGTGACACCATACTATGGCTGGGCCCATTCCATTTTTAGATGGTTAGTAGACTTGGTTTCATTGGTTTATCTCCTGTTTATACCCTCCCTCCACCCCTTTCTCAGCTTTCTGTAATAGAGGACCTGCATTCCATTCTGGTGAGCTTAACAAAATAGTGTAGGGCTCAGGATGGGTGCCCAGAACTGGCCTTTCAGTGTCTGCAGCTTTTGTCCTTAGACAGGGGACAGACCCCAGCCTCAGTACAGAGTATCTTAAGCTCCAGAAGCCACCCTTATCTCCCCTACCCCAGCCCAAGACTTGCCTTGCTTTCATGTTCTTTGTGCATGGTTTCCTTTTGCTGCTTGCCCCAGGCTTTGCACAGATGTCAACTCAAAGTAGATTGCAGTACCATGAGTTACCTAGGAGGAGAATATTTGACATCAAACCCTGAGGATCATCATTAGCTGTTGATTAGTAACACACTAGCCTAAGACAGAATTTGACTGATGAGGGAAGACCTTGCCCTCTAGGAAATATTCTGCTCTTATGCCACACAGAGTAAATTTAAGTGATTATGGAAATCATAGCTTTTTTTTTTTTTTTTTTGCCATTTCAACACCAAGGTTTGAAGTTTGACTTTTAGTTGAGTTGAGCTGAGCTTTTCTTTTCCCTGCCCCTGGGCAGGATCAAGGTCACATTCACTCTATGTATGGCAAGCAAAGGCTGGCAGTGAATGAATGCATTCAACATTATCATTGCTCTTTGAATGTCTATCACCCTCTAGATTCAAATAGGAAAAACATTTCTTCCAAGGGTCTATATAATCAAATGATAGTATTTTATTTTATTTTTTAGACTGTTAAGATCTGGAAGGAACCTGAAAGTTCATTGTAACCAACCCCCTCATGTTACAGGCAAAGTAATTTAGTACAGAAATAGGACTTGAAACCAGGACTCATCCCAGACCAGAGCTCTTGGCAGTAAGTTTTTCGTAAGTGCTTTTATACCAAAACACAGACACACGTTCTGAGAAAAGGTGCCTAGCACCTGGCTCCTGTAGTGAACTCTCATTTTCTGAATCAAGGCCTATTTTAATTCTTTCATGGATCATAGACAGCAAAGGGGTCTATTTAAAAAATATTAACATTTCCTAATTTAACAGTGTAAGCTGTCACTGATATCATTACTTTGTTGTAAATATGTGCTTAAAATTCATTTGAATATATTTATAGAAGTTCTTGATGAAGAGATATTGTCTTTGTCATCCCCAACTTGGCAACCAAAGATCCCTGGTATAATGGGGTTTCCTCAAGGGAAAGCATGGGAATCATTTGCCCACTGTATTTCCCCTCGCTCCATTATGTTTAGAATGAGCTCCCCAAACAGTTATCACAACTTCAGAAATAAACCCCAAAGGATATATAAGTCTTCATCTGGTGACTCGGGGAATCATTTATTTTTTCTCTACTCAAAAAGACATTAGTATCAAGTGGACGTTACAAGTTATTTAACTAACCAGTGAGTCAATTAATAAGTATACACATGGCACTTAACAGTACTCCTATGCTAAACACCATGGTACTGTGAGAGAAACATGACTTTCCAGATCCCCAAGGGGTCAGAGCATTGTTTATAAGAAAAAAAGACAAACACATAAACATAATAGTAAGTAATTAAGGGCTTGTATTAGTCAGGACTTTCCAGAGAAGCAGAAACAATGGGATATATATCAATATTCAGAAAGAGAATTAACCATGAGGAATTTTCCCACCTGGTGGTTATGGAAGCCCGTAAGTCCCATGATCTGCCATAGGCATTCTGGAGACCCAAGAAAGTTGGTGGTGGATGGTGTTCTAGTCCAAACCCAAAGGCCTGAGAACCTGAGAACACAATGGTGTTCGTTTCAGTCCAAATTCAAAGATTTGCGAACCAGGAGTGCTAATGTCCAAGGACAGAGAAGATGGATGTCCCAGCTCAAGCGGGGAGCAAATCCATCCTTCCTCTGACTTTTTGTTATACAGGCATACTTCATTTTATTGTGCTTCACAGAGAGTGTGATTTTTAAAAATTGAAGGCAAGACCCTCAACCATCAAAAAGATTATAATGTACTTCACTGTGATACTTGCTTCACTGGGGTGGTCTGGAACCAAACCCCCAATATCCGCAAGGCCAGCCTCTACAGCTCTCTAGCCTTATCCATGGGTGATACGTTTTAAGACCGCCAGTAGATGTCTGAAACTGCAGATGGTACAGAATGCTGTATATACTATATTTTTCCTTATACATACATACTTGTGATAAAGTTTAATTTTTAATTTAGGCACAGTAAGAGATTAACAATAGCTAATACTAAAATAGATTGATCATAACAATCTACTGTAATAAAAATTTCCATGAATATGGTAACTTGTTTCAGGGGATCTCTTGCTGAATTCTTCAGATAAGCTCAATATTTTCTCGCTAACACATTGCCATCAATAAGAATATGTTTCCTGTTCATGTCTTCCACCCCCAAATTTAATGCCTTTTACATTTTAACTAAGCACTTATCATATACCGTGACCATAACTTTTGCAATTTGAGGTGTGACAGCAAATCTAGCATGAATTTACTTTTTCTCTTCATAATTTCAAAGATAGAAGATTCGTTCTTACTGTAGATGTTAGCAACCTCATGTTATAGATTTTTCTTTTTCCTTATTAAGTTGAGAACTTTCACTTTTTCACTTAAAGGAAATACTATATGGCTAGCTTTTTGGCATATCTGAATTGCCAGCATCACTGCCCTTGTGCTCTTGGGCCTTTATTAAATAAAATAAAGGTGACTTGAAAACAAGCCCTGTGGTACCGCTACTGTCGATCTGATAACCAAGATGACTACTAAGTGACTAATGGGTGGGTGATGTGTACAGGGTGGATATGCTGGTCAAAGGGATGATTCATGTCCCAGATGGGACAGAGCAAGACAGCATAAGGTTTCATCATGCCACTCAACCGCATGCAATTTGAAATTTATGAATTATTTCTGAAATGTTTTACTTAATACTTTCAGACCGCAGTTGACCATAGGTAACTGAAACTGTGTAAAGTGAAACCGTGGATAAGGGGAGCTGCTGTAATCAGACCCTCAACAGACTGGATGATGTTCACCCACACTGGTGAAGGCGAGAGACTCTTTACTCAGTCTACAGATCCAAATGCCAATCTCTTACAGAAAGACCTTCATAGACGCACCCAAAAATAATGCTTTACCAGCTCTCTGGGCACCCCTTAGCTAGAATGCAAAAGTAACTATCATAGGGCTCCCAAGGTCAGCATCGACTATGCAGAGCAATCAGGTGTTAGACACATGAGATAGGAGATGGTTGAACAATAAAGAATCCGGAGCAGCCGTCAGTGAGACACCAGAGCTGGGCTCTACTTAAACAGAATGTGATAAAGCAGAGAAAAGGGGAGCCTGAAAAAAGTCATGCACAGGCGCCTGCTCCCACTTACACAGTGCCCCAGACAAAGTACTTCACTGCTTTTATCTCATTTTCTCCTTGTGATAACCCTATCAGATAGCTATTATGATCCTCATTTTACAGTTGAAGAAATGGGAGTGCAGAGACTAAACACTATTCCACATCCAGCAAGTAAGTATGAGTTAAGATCCAAACATACAACTAGATGACACCTAGAGGTTTCCTTTCAACCACTCTTTTTCCCTTTTCCAATCATCCTACTTATTGATGTTTTCCTCGGACCAAATACACACCTGTCCTTTTTTCTGATTTCCAGTTCCCAGCCTGACTGGAGTTTGTGGGACCAGGAATCCTGATCCCATGATGAAAAGTTCCTCATACTTTTCTCACAGAGAAAAATCCTCTGCCTGCTGCCCCAGAATGTTTCTTTCTTACATTCCACAAATATTTATGAAATCCTTCTCAAGCACTCAAATTTCCTAAACATAATTTGTATAAATATTATTCTGGTCCAGGTCACAATGGCATCTGATATTGAGACGCCACCTCATGCCTGCTGATGAAGCATGAATGACGTTGCCTTGTTTGAGGGATTTGAGATAAGGTGTCCAAGAAACAGCCCAGACGTGGAGAGCATATTCAGAACATTCAGAATAATGAGGCTGAGTGAATCCAAAACTATGTCAGGAAACCTATATTTAATTCTCAACTTTGCTCTCAACCTCTGAAAAATTAATCTCTCAACATCTGAGAAGTCACTTGAACCCTTTTGGCTGTGCTCTCTTCAAGTATAAAATGGGACTGATTCATTCTCTTATGGACTTTATAAGAGTGTTAGGAGGCATGAGAGATAATGTATGTGAAAACTGTTCCAGAAAGTATAGACCACCCGGGGCTTGAGGACACATACTTACTGAATGAAACACTTTCCTGGTTTCCCAGACTTCATCAATACAAGGCTACTGGCCATCTTGCCAATTCATTGACTACACAGTACTCTGTTAATGACACTAAGGAGCCCATCAAAGGAAGAAATTAATAGATAGAGTCCCATTCTCCAGAGAACCTCCCAGAGAGCCCTCTGAGTGGTCATCAGAGGACAGACACTCTCCTCAGGATGCCATGTAGGAATAGCTTGGACCAGAACAGCTGTAAGCCAGTTGAGCCAGCAGGGTGGCTGTGTACCAGCCCTTTCTCTCTAGGCCTCAGTTTCCCTATTTGCAAAATGAACAGTGGTTGACTTTGTGCTTTTTAAATGATTCTCTTCAAGGGCTCTGTAGAGCCCACTTCACAGCCACTGCCTAGGGAGCAGTGGTTTGGTGCAGGATAATTAAGACTGTTTTCAGCCTTTGATCCCAGGATGGCTCAACTCTTACCATCTTTATTTGTTTACGTCCAAGCTGAGATTTCATTTAAACCGAGGATTAAAAGCTTTAAAAAAACTGTTTCAAGCACAGGGCCAGGTAATATTTAAATGCCTGACTTTCTGGTTCTATAATCCAGTTAATGAGTAAGTAGGTACATGTGTAGATATAAGGAGTTCAATATTCTGATTCTTTCCCCTCCACATTCAGCAGGAGGCTTAGGGCTCTGACTCTTAGCTTCAGGGATTTCTGAGTCCCTGTGCACTCTCCCCAGCCCTCTCCAGCTTGTCCCAAGGTTGCTGGTGTCTGCCTCCTGCAGCAGAGACTGTGAGGTTCTGTGGACCTCCATGCCCTCTACCTCTGCACTCAAAGCCAGTGAACTTGAGGGCTCTGGGGTTCTGTGCTTCCAGGTGATGGTTGGAGCATTCAGCATGACTTTCGTGACTCCTAGGAGTCGGGTTTAGAGAAAGAAGCAGGAGAGGAAAGGCAGCCCTAAACATGTCAGCCCTTGCTACAGCAAGATTGTGTCTCGCCTGGAAAGCTACATGGTGCTCACGTGCCCTTACATGGACTTGTTCGCCATGGCCTGCCTGGAGCGTGCTGCCCTCAGTTTGTATTTTTGGAGGGCTTAGCAAAGTTGATTAGATGTTTGAAAGCCAAAATCCTTCCCAGCGCTGCTGAGCCATCCATACTTTCCTCTCAATAAACAGTTGTCAGACGATTTGATTAAATGAACCCCACACACAATCTATTTCAAAATAATTATCCTCAGAACAGCCTGTACCTCTGCATAATGTGCATTTGTGTTTGGATTTGGTCATCATGTTCTGGTTGTGCTTCCTGGGGACATGCACTTGTGGGGAGGGTCCGCCAGGGTGGAGTGAGAGCCTCAGCTGTAGGAAGAGGCGCCCAGATTCAGCTGGAGGGACCTGGAGCTCAGCTTTCCTTATGGCCCAAGGTGCATCCTTTTGGGAGAGGGTCCCAGTGCAAATGGCACTTGTCTGGGAGTCAGGAGAAATGGAAGTTATCCCACCCGACCACTAACAAGCCATTTGGCTGCCACAAAATGGAAGCAACTGCTTTGAGAGTCATGGCTGCCAGGTCATTAGAAATAGTGAAGCAGGGAAGGTTGGCCATTGCTCAGAAATGCTAAGGAAAAGAACTCAACGGTGGCTAAAAGATTGGATCAAACAGCCTCTAAGGTTCTTTCATCGGAATGTTTACAATTCTGGCCTCTTTTTTTCAACTCTACCTAATCTACAAAATTGTTAGAATGAACAAAAATTTGTGTGTAAAAATATTTTACTATTTTATCAGTCAGAAATACTCAACTGTGATATGGCATGGAAACGTGAGAGTTTGTATTCTAGTTATCAGCTTTATACCTGTCGATGATATCTGAGGTGCAGTGTTACTGAGCTAGACCCCACAAATGGACTCAGCACAATCTTAATGGAAACTTTACTTCCTGGAGCACTTAGCTAGGATAATGGCAACTATCCACCGATTCTCCCGCTGGGACCTAATACCTGCCAGCCCTACTTTGGATTTAGATAAAGAAGTAGCATGGGCAACAAAGCTGCTCCCAGTGCCCTGTTTTGCTTGATGATGCCTGCCCCTGCACTTGACCATGAGCTTCGTGAGAGCAGTGCTAGGCCCACTTCATTCTCCTCTGTGTACCCATCATCTAGCCATAGGATCTTACATAGTTAGTGCCCAGTAAATATTTGTTGAATCAAAATATGATACACTAAAGGAATTAAGGGAGTAACAGTAAGGTTCTGACTCGACATGTACTGATTGTTTAGAGAAGTGTTGGTTCAGTTAGGTCTCTGCTTACATGTCACTTTCTCAGAAAGGGCATCCCTGACTAGCAAACCTCAATCAAATTCCCCTATCTTTAAAGACTATCCTTACATCCTAGTTTACTTTCTTTTTAATAAGTAATGCCATTTGATTAATTAATGTACATTATGTGTATATACTACATGTACTTGTATATACATATATGTATGCATATGTATATATAAACACATATGGAGATATAAATATATAGTTTTTATTTGCTTCTCTATCTCTCTTCTCCTTACTAGGTCCTATAATGGGGCCTGACATCTAGTAGTTGCTCAAAAATATATCTTGAACAAATGAATGAGTGAATGAGTAAAAATAGTTTTGTGAGACAAGATGGACTTGAGTTGGGTCTTAAACTGATTACATTTTGGCTAAGTTCCACAGGAGAGGGAGAATTCTGCAGATGTGGGGGCAGCAATATCAAAAGCAGGTTAGTCAAAAGGAGCATAGCAAGAGCCCAGTGGTTTAATAATAATAATTTCTGTGCTGATTTATCACATGGGTGGCTTGCAGTCATCCATGGTTGCCCACTGTGTTTTACAGCTTCTTCAAGGACCAGCCATGAAGGTCCCTGTCACATGTGTTAGTGCCCAGTGACAACAGCTGCTTACTGGGAACCTGAAAAGCACCTCTGCTCAGGCTTCTCCAGAATTTATGCGTTAAGATATAATTAGTTAGAAAGTAGTTCCCAGGATTATGATAGTCACCTAAACTTTTTTCAAACAACGTGCTTACCCAGCCAAAGCGCTTCAGTTTTCCCCTTTGTTCTCATGTCTACTAAAATCTTACTAATAATAGGGAGATGATATTGTGAAAATTGTGCTGAACTGACAAGTCTGAGATCTGGTTTCAGTTCTCGCTCTATCATTAACTAGCTGGATGACCTCTCTGGTTTTCGGTTTCCTTATTCATAAATGGAGGTGATAGGGCTACATCAATTTTAAGATACTTTAATTTTCCAATTAATCTTCAAATTCTGTTCATAATAAAGTCAACCCTTTATTTATAAGTGGAAGCAATTCTTCAAGTCTACTGGCAGACCAGTTGTGAAGAACTTAGCAACAATGCAGGAAATGACGGGTAAGTTCCCAGGCTAGCTAGCAAAACTTGCCCATGCTATTTGAAGAATGTAGTTGAGCTCTCTTCCTACTGCTAGCCCAGTGGTCTTCAGTGTCACTGACTGGTGGGCATCAAGGGCTAAATTTTTCTGAGGTCTTGAGCAGAGGGCCAGGCACTATATTATGGGAGTGGGTGGGGGTTTCAATGGCAGCAGGTTTTCAAGCAGCCAGAATAGTGGGGTTAAAGGCAGAGAGAAGGGATATGTGTGACACTCTCAACTAAGCTTGGTGCACTAGAGATCATTCACAATCAAAAGAATAAAAACAGTTGGCTTTCAGTAGTACTTTGCAACTTGTGAAATGTCTCTACTTTTTTATATATAACCATAGCTAGTACAGGTCCTAACTGTTCTAAGGGATCCCCTCAAAAGATGTGCAGTCCAGGAGAGAGAATAGTAACACATAGCTACTATGAGGCTGCCTGGGCAAAAGCCCCGTAGACCATACAGAAAGAATATCATGGGAGCCCAATGGATGGAAGGCTAAATGGCAGCACAAGGCTTAATGAAGGATGTGATATTAGAGCTATTCTTGCCAGATAGAAACAAGGTGTTCAAGGGTCACAGAGAATGACTTTCCAGGCTAGATTGTGTGGCCAGTGTCACACTTTGAGGGTCCTTTTTGATGCTGAGCAGTCTACTATGGCACAAATTTTCAGGACATAGGTTTGGAAGGATTGGTTAGCCAGACAGAAGAATTTGAACTCAAATTCATGTGTCAGAGTAACCAGAAAGACTTAGAAGCATAAGAGAGACGCAAACATTCTATTTCAGTGACTTAGCTATGTAAAAATAAAATAGAGAGGCTTAAAAGTAGTTGTCCTATTCTCCAGGTGCTCATAGATTGGTCTAGTAAAGAGCACATACAGGTGAAGAAATGGAAAAACGAAATAAAAGTTTGCTTTCTCAGTATGTCATTTCTTCCTCTCACTCGAATCATGTATCATTTCTTCCTCTCTGATCATTCTCATGCCCATTTTATATATATGGGAAAACAGAAAAGTAGAAACTTTGATCCAAATCCCACATGTCATAATTATAGAGCCTGAATAAGGGCTTGAACAAAACTGATGGTCCTTCCAATAAAATATATACTAGGTTTGTCCATGAACCTCACTGAAATCTTAGAGAAAAGAGATGTTTTTGTTCCGTCTAATGTTACCATTTGAGCTACAGCCATCGTTGGAGCAGAGTGTTGATGTTGCAAATTACTTTATAAAGAGCTAGACTAATTATCTCCTCTCACCCTCCTTCAAGTCACTGGGATTAGAATCTTAGCTTTGTGTGGCCCAGTTAAAAATCTCCTTTCTCCAGTTCTTTAGAGCAGCTGTCAAAAGAACAAAGGCCTCTTTTTAATGACAGAGTTTTCCCTGCCCAGCTGAAGTGAACCTAGCGAGTAGACACAGAGCGGTACTCAGCTCTCATCCCTGAGATGAAGAGTCTCTCTTCTTTTAAGCTGAAGGGTCACCACATCCATAAGACAAGGAAATCTAATTACATGGCACATGTTCTAACTTAAGATGATGTCAGTTGTAAAATATTGGAGAAGCAGAAGCATTAGGATAAGCACTTACCATAGAAGACAATATCCTCTAAATGATGTGAAGAAAAGTGTCAGGGACCCCCTTGTTAAGGTAATTGACCCAGAGCTCAGATATTCTACAGTTGGATTCTTAAACCATGGATTAACCCAATCGTGAAAAAGAGCCACTTGCCTAACTGCTATCAGCCAACTACTGGTTAGTGTATAGCACTAACTATGGTGTCCAGATGTTGTAGCTGTCTAGGATGGCAGTCCTGCAAAGAACTTTAGAGGTCATCTCAGCTGACCACATAGTTTTATGTTGGTGGCAACATATAGGGAAGTGAGCTGAGCTACTAAAGGTCAAAGAATATAACTAAGAGTATCTGAAGGATACGTAACTTCTGCATAAATATGTTAATTTCAGCTCAGTGCCACTTCTGTGGCAGTAACTCCTTTCCTCCTGCACAATGTGTCTGAACACTAGTTAGGCAGGGACAGAATGAGCTCAGAGAAGTTTAACTGTGTGTTTGAGATCACCAGGGATTTAGCATTGCACTCTGTATCAGCAGGCAGGTATCCTGATGCTCTTGACTCACACAGCATTTGCGTAGCATTGACTCACAATTTTTGAGCCATTTACTTGAGATGAATTATCCTGAGCCAACCATGACCTTTAAATTAATCATCCTTATGGCCCAGAGTATGCATTTTTGAGCTAGCTAGTAAGTCAGAGCTACTACATTTGGAGGACAAATTAAGTAAAGTTAACTGGTCGACACAGCATTGAGCATGGACCCTTTAGCATTGAACACTAAATTGTTATCTTGATACACTTCTCTTCTATCTATGGATATGGCTGGATCCTTAGTCTACCCTAATAATTAGAGCTTTGAGAATTTGTTTTTACTGAAGATGAGATGTCTAGTAAGTTAAAACCCATAATGCCTCTCCATCATGTCCTAGTGCTGCCTAGAAGAACTAATACAATCTAGAAGATACAAAGAAGTATCTTTGATGCCCATAAGGAAATAAGCCAGTATGGTAGTTGTTTCAGGGATATGACACTAAGTTTTGGGATGCATTTGTAGAAGTTCTACACTCTTTTTTTTTAACTTTCTCCTGCCACGTTTTCTGCTTTTCAGATAATCCTTGCAAGCCTATATTCTCTTTAGCTGTAGATAAGTCACAAACCAGAAAATTTCAGGATGACCCAGCAATATATGTAGGACCCTTGAGACTGTGGCCTCCTTTCAACTTGTACTAAGAGGGCAACTGCCATCTAGTTAATAAATAGTGCAGGTTGGAGGTTAGGCACCTCTGAGCTTCTGGTTCCCCAGGCTCCTGTCACTCCGTCCTTCCCACTGATAAACAGGCTATGGGATCAAGGAGTCAAATGCCATCCACAGCTTAGAGTGATTGTAGAATCAGCTCAGGCAAATTCTATAAGAAAAGGTTAGAAAGGGAAAATTATCTCAGATGCATTTAGGTCTTTCAAGAATATGGTTCCTCCTATATCTTTAATACTAAATTAAGAATAATTGTATTTTAGAGTTTACAGTGCTAGAGCTCAGAAGAGCCTTGGACAGTCTTCTAGCACATTAGCTATTTGTTTTATGGGTGGGGAAACTGAGGCTCAGAGGAGGAGCATACTCATCAGAAATCAGGGTTCCTGATTCTCACTCTGATGCTTTATTCCCACTGAGGCTCAAACTGTCCTTGCATTCCAAAAGCCATCTTTACCAGCTTGGGTAGACATGCATTCATTCAGAAGAAACCTGGAAATACACCACAGTTCTAGGGATGTCTCAGTGCCAACTCCTCTGCTTATTTGGTGACAAACAAGACTTCCAAAGTACATTGCTCACTCCTCTTGAGGAGGATTGATTCATCTAGGTAGCCATTTAGTAAATTACCTCCTATGTGGCACCAAATGTTTTCCCAGTCATTCAGGAGAACACAGTCAGCTCTCAAAGCCCAGAATAGAAGATCACAACAGAAGATGAGAGATAAGTGATTCAGCTTAGAGGAACCCACTATACTTCTTTTTCTCCTTCAGACTGTGTGGGTTGTTTTTTTCTCCTTCAGAATGACCTAAAATTTCCAGGACTCGTTTAGTGGCTGGGAAAGTTACTACAATCTGGCCTGGATTTAAAAAAAAAAAAAAAAAAAAAAACCACAGTGCCCAAGTTGTCTGGTACATACCCATGAGGCAGTAATCATAAAACAGAGGGACAATTAAAAATCTTAGTTTCTTCTCCAAAAATGTATACTTTTTTCCTCTGTAAATTCACACATAATAAAATACTTAAGAATTGCCTTTACTTCCCAATACATACAGGGTTGTGAGGGAGGGAGAGTGGGGTTGAGGAGGAGAGTGCAGGCTGTAGCCTGCTCCAGAACTGGGACTCACTCAACCCACAGACCTGCTGCAGAAAAACGAGGCTGGGCAGTCAGGCTCCTGTTATGATGGGAGAAATGACTGTTTTTATGGCACACTAAATAAAACCTGCTTTAGAGCTAGAAGTTTATTGCCAGAGTAGGGAGGGCTGGTGTTTTTGTTTTCTGTTCCTTACTTCTTTCCTCCATTCACCCCTTCATCTGAGCCAAAGAAAGATGGGTGGTGAGATTTAGGAGTCCTTAGAAAGTGTACAGAAATGATATGATTTTTAAAAATCATTCTAAAACTTATTCTAACTCATCCCTGAATCTCATGCTGAATTTACAGGGAGTGTGTCCAGAATTCTTGGCTTTTCCAAATTATTAGAAGAGTTCTCAACCAAGAAATAACAAACAACTACTATAACCTACATTTATATAGTGCTTTATGGTTTCCAAAATGTTTTCACATCCGTTAAATCCTCAGGGCAACCTGGAGAGGCAAGCAGGCCTGGGGTGATCATTTCTCTATTATAGAAAGAAAGATGGATAACCAGAGGGTTAAGTTACTTGCTCAGGGTCCCAACACTAGTTAAGGGTTGAGTAAAAACTGAAATTCATATTAATTAAATAAAGACAAAATAAAATTAGATCCTTACCTGGGAAGTGGGGAGTTGTTAGGGCATCAGAATGAGGGAAAAGTGAGGCTAAGACATCAGTCTGAATGTAAATATTATAGAAGATGGGTTTCTGTTGACCTGTTGCTGCAAATGGAATGTGCCTTTGTCTTTAACAATCATGGGCCTTGGTGCATCATCAGCAAAGTCAAGAATAAAAAACCTAACACAGCTGAGCATACACGAAGCCACAGAAGAAAGCTTTTTCACTGCATGACATTTGCCTGATGGTTAGCGTCAGATCATCATATCACCAGGTTAAGGTGCTTCCCCTTTCTTGTATGCAGTGGCCCCCCATTGATTGACAAGATGATCCCCAAAGGGCTCTTCTGGCTCCCTCATTCCCTATCTTTTCTTGGATGCAGGTAATTGCTGAAAACCATCCCAGAATTGCTGGGCCTTAAGCCAGTGGGCCAAGGAAGGAAGTCTTCAGGGTGACTGTGGTTAGAGAAGTTATTGGTGAGGCAGGTGTCTTAAGCAAGTGGAATGATCAAAATGATCAAGGCCAAGCTCTCTAACCAAAGTTGACAAAGAGCTGAAGGAAAGGGAGGCACAAATTCTGATTGATAGTTCATCAGCAAAGCTGGGGCAGAAGTGTCAGATAGGACTCGCCCTGAAGGCCAGTTTAAGAATCCAGAGCAATGGGGGAAGGTCCTGCAGGTTCAAAGAGGCCTAGGCAAGTGCACGGGCTTGCAGCTACCCAGAAAGTAACGTCAAAGTAGGTTTTCTTACAATGCCTTGCACCTCCTTTCTTTACGGAGGAGGTTCTCACAAAAGAAGTAGAAAGAGCAGCTGGAGTCAAGAGACAATAGACCAACTCTGGCCTCGATTATCTGTGTGAGCTTAAACACTCCATTAGTTCTCTAAGACATAGTGCCTTGATCTATAAAAGTCTCCAACATCCCTCCAACTCTAAGATTCTCCAGGCTTTGTGAGAGCACCATGCTTTGTCTATAGTGTCACCAAATATGTATTTGCTTAATGAATGATTGTTTCCAGGATGAAGAGAGTCAGCCCATATCTGAACTTCCTTGTCACCATTTAGTGATACCCAGTGACCACAGACAGGTGCCAGTACTCTTTATAGGTAATGTGTGGTATATCTCGTCCCCATGACTTTATAGAATGACAGCACCCACACCCCAAAGCGCCCCAACAAGAACTCTATACAATGTGTGGCTTTTCTGCTTTGATGCAAAAAGAGCCTGTAACCCCTAGTAAGTTAAATCATGACAGTCGAAGGCAAAGAGGAGAATCAGTGTCCTTCATTAGTGATTAACACTCTAAGGTATTTATTCTCCAGGAAGGCACCAGCTACAGCTGGAGAAACCAAAGCCAAGCCAGTTGGCTCAGAAAAACTCTGTAGAATCATGGCCAGTGAGTTTGTTTGGGTTGGGTTCTTCTTCAAACTTCTTAGTGTCACTGTGGTCATCAGAGACTTCCTCCCTGACTTGGTATTATGCCCCAGGAATCTGAGCTAGAATGCTTGTCAAAAGAGGTGCTGATAGAAGGAGGGGATAATTCGGGAGGGGTACAGTGCTCCCTGGCCCCTCTTAGTAGGGAACTGAGCTTCTGATAGGTGGTAACAACAATGATTAATAGTCATAAAATTCTAATGTTAGTAATAACTAGAATTTGTTGAGCACAGATGACATGTTCTGTGATAACACTTTTACCAACATTGTCTACTGGGTAGGCTGTGTTTTTTTTCTTCCCATATTAGAAGTAGAGAAGATAGAGAACAAGCCCCAGGTAACACAGGTAGCAAGAGGCAAAGCTGGGATTTGAACTTAGGTCCTTCTGATTCCTGAGCCTGAGCATGAACACTGGATTCCCCACTGCACTGTGAACACTGGGACAGCCCTGACTCAGCACCAGGCACTGGTCCCAGTGCTTTATATAGATTGACATATTTGATTTGCCTATTGGCTTTAGGAGGTAAATATGTTATGATCTCCATATTACAAGTAATAAAACTGGGTGACAGGAAAGTTAAGCAACTTGCCCACGGTCACACAGCTCCTAAGATTTAGACTCAGCTGAAGTCTGGGCACAGTCATCCTAGCTCAAGAGTCTGTACCCCTAGCTGCTACACCGTTCTGTTCCACTCAGGGACAGATAGAAGACAATTTACAAGTGATAGATGCCATGCTACCTTCAACAGGAAGCTTTCTAGAGAAAGTTGAGGAGCACAGATTAAATAGGTTCCAAGGGTAATCAACAGCAGTATTTGTTGGGACCCACATGACAGCAACAATGGGAACATCATGGTGTCCATTCATGTTCACCCAGGACATGAATTTGTTCCTGCAGCACTACGGGAGCACGTATGAATCCGACCCTCAGGTCCCACCCACGAGGCCAGCCCCTCATCCTCGCTCTGCCTGTCTGGCCTTGGGAAGGCAGCATCGTCTTCCAGACAAAACTCATGCTAAATGCATGAAGCCCCAAATGCCTGCAGTTTGCAGTGTTTGTAGAAAGCTTTTAAAGCTGGATTTTCAGGCGAATTCAGCATCTTCCTGACATTTTAGACTCAATTTATAATCAACAGTTATTTTAGCTCTAATGGCAAAAAGCACCAGTTTTGCAGTTAAAAAGCATTTATAAAAAAGAAAAAGGAAACATGAGGTAAAGGGGAAAAAAATACTTTTTCTCCTCCACCCTCTCCCATCTTATTTTTGTCTCCTCTCACAAGCAAAGCTTGATGGGATATTTGGGTTTAATCTTTGAGCCCTTTCCTGCACATACTAGCCTGAGTGACCTCACAGTGGTCTCTGCTACTCCTCCACTCTGGGACAGAGCTGACCGATTCTCGCCCCCCTTCCTTGGAGAAACCCTTACGTTACCTAGTGTTTACCAAACTTGAATGAAGTAAAGACCTCTGGGCCCCAGTCCAGAATTATGACTTTGAACTGCAAGAGAGAGGCCTGGTGAGCAGTGTATTTATAGAAGCCACTGGTGATTCTTATCCTCAGGCAAGTTTAGAAAATGGCCTCTGTTTGGCCAGATTAACTATGCACTCCCCTTATTCACTCAGCTTCCTTCAGCCTTACCAAATCCTCAGCCATTATGGCTCTGCCTCTGAATGCCCTTCACATTTTACACCTCTCATAAATATGACATTCAGAACTTAATACTCCATCCCACTCATTTTGCCACTTCACTGTGTGCTGTTGGTTCTCAAAGAAGAGGCAAGAACATTTGTGTTTCCTCCTCTTTTGAGGGAGGGAAAGGAAGAACCAATCCACAGGACTGAGTAGCTAACAAAGTTGTAAAAACTATGGCTCCATTGCCCTTGCACTTTAGGACCAGTCTGTGGTGGTTGCTTAGCGCACTAGAGAATGTGTCCGAGACCAGGACTGGGTTCTTATTTCTATTCTGCCCTCCAGGGTCCCCAGGACAAGCTGGAGGCCCAGAGAAGCTTGGGCAGAGAGAGCAAAGCCTGCTGCTGGAACAAGGCAGCAGTGGCCACATTGGCAGGTCCTTGCACCAGACTAGCTCAATCAGGAGGCCTCCACGGCTCTCCTGGGAAGTCACAGTGACATCACTGCTCCCCAGTTAGCGCCCATAAACCTGCTCCATGGCAGCCTCTGAAGGGGCTGCCTTGCCTCTCCACACTATTTTCTCTTAGTATTTTCTTTCTTAAGTAGAATTCTACCTCTTCTACTGAGAGGCTCTTTTTTTTCATATGTCGTGGGATTGAAAGCCCAGTTTTTATCATTTTTCCCCAAACAATAGCACATTTCCCTACCCACGGGGAAAGCCCCTTGAAGTCCACTAAGGACAGCTGGGAGGGGCTGGGAACTTCCTTTCATGGGTGCATCTGCTATCAGTTTCATGGGCCTGGTCCTCGGATACAGGCCAGCACACGCAGGGATGCTTGTCTCCTGTGCTTGCCAGAACTCTCCGAGGGCAGACAGACTCCAGATCAAAACAGGAAAGCACTCTTATAGACAGAACAGTGTATCTTGTGCAGAAATGAGTTTCCTGAACTTCATATAGCTCCCAAGGAAGCTATGAAGAAAAACCTTGAGCTCTGAACATTGGGTTAGGTTGAGGGTGGTGGTGGCTACACCCTCTAGAAAGGGTGACTGCAAGACACCAGTATATGAGCTTAAAAGTGATGCTCCCTGATTAGTGTTTCTTCCCCTTTCTTTTGGATGTTGCTTTTTCAGAAAAAACATTTTACCAAAAAATACATAAGTATAATAGCTATACAGTACCTGCTATGGGTCAGGTAGTGTGGTAGACACATTACAGTCAACACATTCTCATTCTCCCAGCTCCCCTCTGAGGTAGGCACCGCAGTTAGGTTCTTGATAAGGAAGCTGAGCTAGGAGAGGCCATGTGGCTAGTTCCTTTAATTTTGGAGCTGGGACTCTGACACCTGTGCAAGAACCCAGGCCTCCCCCACCCTGAGATCTCAGGAAGAGTGCCTTCAGTCAGGGCTGGAGAAAAGCGGACTTGGAGTAGCATGTCTCAGATGTTTGAGCTCGGACACTACCTGCTTGTTAGGAATGCAGAATGCCCGCCTCACCCCAGACCTGCTGAATCAACATCTGCATTTTTCCAAGATCCCCAGGTGAATCATGTACAATTTAAGTTTGAGAAGGTCTGGGTTCCAATGTCATTCTTCTATTTGGTGTCACTCTCCTATGTGGTCCAGTTCTTTCATTTATACTCTAGTCCCCTCCCTTAACCCCCTCTTTCATAGTTGATGTGGGGAGAAGGACAATGAAGAGACTCAGAAATGTGAAATGACTTCCCATGCTCTTATTTCTTTGCCAAATTCCCCTCACCAACAGATATTTTGGTCAATCCTCACCAAAATCCTGATTTGTGCTGAAAAAAGCTCTGGCCAGTTGGAACTGGGGAGTGGGACGACAGTGGAGACAGCGGTCAAGTCCACCAGGGACCCTAACCTTGCATCCAGCCTGCCACCACTCCCCACTCTCCCGCCCCCTACCCTGTGGGCATCACTCTGTGGAGCATAACAAAGGTTGTCTTTCCCACCAGGAGAGTCCCCCTATGTCCCTGAATATGACAGTCCCTCCAGCCACTGCCGATGTTATTAATTTTTAAAACAAACTTCCTGATTGAGGTTCTGGCTGCCTCTAAATTGTCTCTACAAGGAGACTGTGTACTAATTAACCCATAGAAACAATCAATGATGTACCTTTTTCAAGTTTCAGGGTGATTAGAATATGAAAATGAAGAGCACAATGGTGCAGATGTTTTAAAATCACAGCAGACAGCAATTAGTGACACGGAAACCAGCTGCTTATCTCTCTAGATAAAGCCTCTTAATAGGGAATTACACTGGAGGAGTCATTACCCAGATGGATCTCACATGATTTACAGAGGAGGCGGGGCAGCATTAACTTTGATTTGTGAGCAGGTTCTTGTCAAGCTTCCTTCCTTACCTCGAACAAGGTGGATTTGTGGCTGGCTTGGAGGCAGGTTTCACCTTTCTACCTGTTGGCCCAGGTCAGGGATGTTGCCAAGAATGAGAAAAGGCGAGAATGGTCCCTGCAGAAGCCACAAGCACCTGCTGCCTTGATTCAGGATCCTTTGTTTTGGTATCAACTCAGTCAGCTGTCCCTATGCAGAGAAGAGATTGGGGACTGGGGGAAGGGAAACGAGCTGCTGGCTGCCTTAGGTGTTGATTTGGGAGAAAACGTCCCTAAATTCTGCAGAGTAGCTGTGTGTGTACGTACATGTGTGCACATGCACACATTAAATGTAGGGAGTTGTCAGTAACTATTGTTTGATGTATTTTTATTTTTTAGACACAATTAAGATAAAATTTACATATACTGAAATGTATATATCTTAAATATACAAAGAATTTTGACAGATTACACAGCTGTGTAACCCATATTCATATCATTACATAAAATAAGACTTTCCTCCCTCCCCTTTCTACCCCCCAAAAGCCATATAATCAACCACTGCTCTGATTTCTATAATAGTAGATTAGTTTTACCTGTTCTAAATCTTTAAATGAAATCATACTTTGGGGGACGAGGTCTAGCTTCTTTTGCTCAGCATGATTTTATGTGTGTGATATATCCATGTTGTGGAATGCATCTGTCCCGTGTTCCTTTTATTGATGAGTTTGTGTATTCTCATGTTCAACACCTGAGCTGTTTCACAGTGCTGTCTACTCTAAATAAGCTGCTACGACGTTTCTATAAAAATCTATTTGTGGTTACATGGTTTCATGTCTCTTGTGTAAATACACAGGAGTAGAAATGCCAGGTCACAGGGTATATTTAGCTTTAAAAGACATGGCCAAAACATTTTCCAAAGCTGTACCATTTTGCCCTTCCTCCAGCAATAGATGAGAGTTTCAGTTTCTCCACATCCTTGTCAACACTTACTGTTTTTGATCTTTTTCAATGATAGTCACTGGGTGTGTAGTAGCATCTCATTGTGATTCTAATTGGCATCTCTCTGATGACAAATGATGTCTGAAGACATTGACATGTGCTTACTGGCTATTTCTACTTGGTTTGCAGCCCAGCATATTTTGCTGAAGGTATTTTGCAGTTGAGTGAAGTTAACTTGGTTGAGTGTATTGTTAAAATCTTCTGTATATTTTTTCTATTTTTTGTTAGTGAGTTTGTTCTAGTAATTACTGAGAGAGGAGTGTAAAAAACCCTTTAATTGTGGAATTGTCTATTTCTTTAATTCTCTAGTTTTTGTTTCATGTATTTGAAGTTTTGTTATGAGGTACAAACAAATCTAGTGTTATTGTCTCTTCTTGATGAATTGACTCTTTTATCAGTTTGAAATGTCCCTGAATTATCTCTGGTAATACTGTTTGTTCTGAAGTTTATTTTGCATTATATTAATTTAGCCACTCCAGCATTCTTATGTTAAGTGTTCGGTATCTTGTTTCATCATTTTACTTTTAAGCCATCTATGTCTTTCTATTTAAAGTGTATCTCTTGTAAATGCCATATAATTGGGTCTTACCTTTTAATTCACTCTGACAGTCTACCCTTGTTTTTGTTATTGCTGCTGTTATGGAGTGTTTAGTAAATAGCGAATTAATGTAATTACTGATACTGTTAAGTCTACCATGTTACTTTTTTATTGCATCTACATTCTTTTTCTTCCTTTTCTAACTTCATTTGAATTAATCAAGTTTTTAAAAAAATTCAGTGTTTCCTTCTCTTGGTATTTTAAATATACTACTTTGTTTTATTTTTATTCATTGCTCTAAAGATTGCACTATGCACTTTGAAAGTATCATAGTCAACTGTGAACTAATATTACATCCCTTCAAATGTAAGCACCTTACAAGTGTATACATCCGTATACCAATCTCTTGTTCTTTGTTTTATTGTTTTTGTACATTTTATTTCTATAAATGTCATAAACTCTTTAAACACTTCATTCTTTTTCATGTTCTTCATTTGTTCATGTTGATCTAAGCTTCCATCTGGTGTTATTTCCCCTTAGCCTAAAGAACTTCTTTTTACATTTCTAGTAATACAGGTCTGTCAGCAATGAATTCTGTTTTTATTTATTTGTAAATATCTTTATTTTGCCTTCATTTTTGAAGGATGTTTTCACAGGATATAAAAATTTACTTTCATTTCAGTACTTTAAAGATATTATTTCATTGTCTTCTGACTTGATTTTTATTGATGAACAATCAGACACTATTTTTGTCAAACTTCCCTTTAAATGTATCTATTTCTGTGGGTGCTTTAAAATTTTTATCTTTGGTTTTCTTCAATTTGTTTACATTATGCCCAGATGTGGGTGGGGCGACATGATGCGTTTATTCTGCTTAGGAATTGTTGAGCTTCTTAGCTATGTGAACCCACATACATTATTCTCTCTCCTCTACTTCTGGGATTCTAATTATATGTATGTTGGACCACTTGATACTCTTCCATTGGTCACTGAAGTGCTATCTTTTTGTTTTGTCTTAATTTTTTTAAATCTTTTTATCCCCCCACCCAGTTTGCATAATTTCTACTATCTTCTCTTTGTGTTCACTGAATTTCTCTTCTTCTGTATCCTGTAAGCTGGTAAGCCCATCCTGTGAATTTTTCCTTTCAGATGTTATGTTTTTCTAATTTAGAATTTTCACTTTGTTACTTTGGTATAGTTGCCATCTCTGTGCTGAGATTCTCCATTGTTTGTCAGTTTTGCCTATCTTTTTCTTTAAATACTTGAACATCTTCATTATGGCTGTTTTGAGGGCCTTGAATCTATATCTACTCTCCTGATTTGGGTCATATTTGCCTGCTTCTTTGCTTATCTAGTAAATATTTTTATTGTGTCCTGGATGTTGTTGATATTATATTGTAGAGATTTGTTGTTTTTCTTTAAAGACCAAAGTCTTTAAAGACTTTTCTGTTAAGTAGTTAATTTATTGTCAGATTAGCTGTATCCTGGTGTGGATTCTTTTTAGACTTTGTTAGGGAGGAACTAGAGTAGCTTTTTATTCTAGGGCCAGAGTATTCCTACACTAAAGAGTACCATTAATGGGATATCACTATAATATCCGGGATAGTCATTAAAGCGGCCTCACTCCGGCTAGCCAGAAATCCAACGTTGCCCAATATTAAGTGGCCTCGGGACTCTACACTCAGCTTATAGCTCCCTAGTAGCAAATCTCTGCTTGACTTCATGGAGTTTTACCCTCAAGTGCAGATTGAAATTTAGCTAAAGACATGGGGGATCCCTATTAAGGTCTCTGGGATTCCTTTTCTATAAAGCTCTCTCTTCTCAAATTTCAGTCCCCTCAGGAGCCCTGAACTCTGTTCTGTTTCTTCCATCCAATGAGATCATAGCTCTCTGGGTTCCTGTGCCCAGGTTTAGAAAGTTCTCCTAGACAAAAACTAAGGGTACCGTGGAGCCTCATGAATTGCCCTTCCCTCTGGAATTCACAGCCCATATTGTGTGTTGTCCAATGACTGAAAACAGTTGCTTCATATATTTTGTTAAGTTTTATATTTATTTCCACTGAAAGGTTAAGTCTAACGCTTATTAATCCCATTATGGCTGAAAACAACTCTGATTATTTTTATTATGCAGAAATAATAAAAGCATATGATAGGAAGCATATGATAGTGGCCTCTGTCTTTGTATGAGTTGATAGCACCCCCAGGGAAAGGAGGTTACTCTTTTTTTAAGTCTCACAGCCCCTAAATAGCAAGTAAGGAGTATTTTCTATGGAAACCACATTGAGGTGACTTACCAGGGCAATTCATGGGATGGGAAATGATGACATATTCACTGTACATATGTAATTGGAAACATCATGTTCATTTAGGAGCTGAGTAGCTTTTCTTGGTCCCATTAGTCTGTTTGGGCTGTTATAACAGAATGCCATAGACTGGGTGATATAAAAAACAGAGATTTATTTCTCACAGTTCCAGAGGCTGAGCTTACTAAGATCAAGGTGTCAGCAGATTCAGTGTCTAGTGAGGGCCTGCTTCTTGGTTCATGGATGGCCATCTTCTTTGTGTCTTCACATGGTGAAGGACAAGCGAGCTCTCTGGGCTCTCTTTTATTATATGAGCGTTAATTGCATTCATGAAGGTTCTACCCTCATGGCCTAATCACATTAAGCTCCCAAAGCCCCACTTCCTAATACCATTATATTGGGGTTTAGGATTTCAACATATAGATGTTGAAGGGACACAGACATTCATGGAATTCTATGGAATCAGAGGATTATAAAGCCATGGTTCAAAGAGACTACTTAGTGACGTTCCTCTATATCAGTAAATACCACTAGTAAATGCCTACCATTCTACCATCAGTAAATGCCTACCATTCTACCATTAGTAAATACCTTCTGTTAGTAAATGAAGGAATGAACTGTGTTGAGAGATGTTTGGGGGCAAGTTCAATGGAAGCTGACATGTGCATTCTTCCTATTCATGAGTCTAAATGGTAATTTTCAAAATATTTTCTTAAGTGACAGAACCATCTCTTTCCACCTCCCTTCTGTTAAATGAAATCGTTTACAAAGCTGTTCTGTTCACTTGAGGGGTTAAAAGAATTATCTGGAGCTTCTCTGTTGCCCAATCCACTGGCTACAGTCCAGAAATGTCTTTACAAAATCCTAGGACTCTGTGGTACACGTTTGAAAACCACTGAGCTGGAATATCTCCTGATAATATCAGAGCCTCTTTAGTCCCTAACCCAGACCCCTGTCTTTGATATAATCCAGTGGTTCTCAACTCTGTCTGCTTATTGGGATAACTGAGAGATTTCAAAAAAGTGCTATTGTTCAGTCCCCACCTCTAGAATGTCGATTTAATTGGTCTGGGTCAGATCCCAGGTACGGTGTTCTGTACAAACTTTCCTGGATAATTCTAACATACAGCCAGGGTTGGGAACATTTAATCATACACTTTGCGGTTGCCTTTCTTGTCTCCTACATTTAGCTCTTGCTCAGGCTTGAACACTTGCTTCAAGCCTCAGAGATGGAGTGCCAGTATTTCCCAGAGCTCTGGGGTTGGCCTGGATGAGTTGGGGAAATAGAAATTCCAAGGCGGAGGTCATGAACACCTGTATGCCTAGTCCTGTCTGGGAAGACAATATTCTCATCCATCCATATTATTGACTCTTCTGTCACCTCATCTGGCAGCATACTTGGAATAAACAGGGGACCAGGTTATAGTTTCTTACTATGTAAATTGAAAAAGTTCAGAGAGCAAAACAGGAATGCTCATTGGTGCCAAATTGCATATCCTAACAGGCCTATGGTGGTTTGTTCTGCATATTTACTACAGAAAAAGTGCTACAGATATCATAGCAACCACAGAAGAACCCCACTCCAGAGGAATTATGGTGTTAAAACATTAGATCAATGGTTTTAAAACTTGATTGTACATCAGAATAATCTGGGGAGCATGTTATAATGCACATTCCTTGGGACCACCCTGGAAGATTACCAATAGTGGTTCTTGATGGGGCTCAGGAATCCGTATCAATATGGATGGTTCTGGTACAGAATTCAGGACCACGTCTTGAAAAGTACCACCAAATTAAGAGGTAAAAGTTCCTTCCTTTCTTTATACCCAGGTGCATTTTCCTGCTCATGTAAAGGAAAATATCTCAAACAGTAAATTTTAATTATCGACATCAGCAGAAAGTAGCATGAACACAGCTAACGCAAAAAGTGGTTTATCTCCTACCAAGTCGTGCTTGATTTTTTGAGTTATATGTTTTTTTTTCTCAGACCCAAATCGCCATCTTCTCCGCTCATTTCAACAAAACTTGCTTTGTAGATAAGCCTGAGATAAGGCCAGGCGACTCATTTTCTTCCCCCCCCTTTTTTTTTTTTGTGGATCTATAAGTTTGTATGCAGTGATCTAATAATGTTCAGTTTAAAAATTAGATGAAAATAAAATGCTTTTTATAAAGAAGTCAGACCTGTACAAAATTTAAATGTCTATGATGTATACATTGTTTGCGGGGTAGGGGATAGTCTACCAAAGAATTCTCACATTACCAAAAGACTTGATTCCATAAGCACATCGTTTAGGAGAGAAATTGTCCAAGGTTTTCAAAATAGTATTTTACTGCTGAACATTTGGCCTGGGCACAGTGTGCATGGAAAGCACTGTTCTTATAAAAGCTAGCCACACCTTCAAAATGACTGTGATGAGTTCTACAGTCGATTCATGGGGGTAGCCAAGAGACATGCTGAGCTTAGTCTGTATTAAATTTTCCACAAAAATAACTAATCCGATGTAGAATATCATCAGCTCTTCCCTTATTCGTTAACAATTTCAGGAGATGATCCTGCTGAGGACTGAGGGTGATATAAAACCCTTAAAAGATTCAGGTCTTATCCTCCCAAAACCTTAATAATCAGAAAGAGAAATAGAAACATTTGCTTGTGGGTTACTGAAGACCCTCATAGGGAATCTTAGCCCCAAACCACTGGAGAAGGATGGAAGGAAAGCCTGTACTTCTCTCACTTACCCCAGCATTGAGCTAGCGACCTGTTTTGCCATGTCCGTCTCTGTCTCAGTGGAGTTAAGTGCTCAATTCTCAGTGAAGGACATATTGGAACTGACAGCCTCACCATTGTGTATATAATATGTCATGGCTGACAGATGAAGAAATGGGATTGCTTGAAATGCAACAAGATATAGCCATCAGCCACTGCTGGAAGAAAGCCTTGATCTGCCAGACCCCTTAGAAAGCATTCCTTCTAGGTCCTCTCTGCCCCTTCACCTCAGCCCATCTGAGTGCAGCATTTACAGCACCATTTGCCCCCATTACTCCTGATCCTTTGTTGTGCTTCCCTTTTGTCCATTCTGCCCTTTGATTGCCTCACTCTCCCAGCAGGGCAAATTGCAGCTGATGTGGTAGGAACAATGGGATCAGGCAGGGTCCAGATGGAAGCACTGGGAACCAGGCATGCTTAACTACATTACTTTCAGCTGATCTGCCCTGGGTGTAAGTGAGCAGGCCCTACCTTTCAACTGCCTGAGTAAAATCCACCCTCCTGACAGTCACAGTCACGTGGCCTTCCTCAAAGACAGAGTTAATTGGAAAGTGAAACAATTTAACAGGGATGGGAGAGGACTTAGAATAAAAACTGCACTGAAGGGAGTGCCTTCAGTCCTTAAGTATTTGGGAAAGACGTTTTTGTTCAACACCTAACGCATTTGAGTGCTCCAATTTCATTATGAGCCATTCCCAAACAATTGATTGGCAGCTTATTGTCTTTTCCATGCAGCTATATATTTTGTCATGGTGATAGACACCTTGAACATTATTTTGTTTATTTATTCAACAAACATTTACTGGGAATTTTCTGTATGGTTTGCTTTGTAGTAGGCACTGAGGATAAAAAAGATAAATGAGAGAGTCTCTGACCTCAACATACTTACAGTCTAAGAGAGAGAGACAGAAAAGTACAGAAATAAATGACATATAGCAGTTAAAAGGATTGTGATAGGTGTCTTTATAAGAGACAGTGGCACATACAGAAGGAATGGCATAAGAAATTAGACTGGAGGGGGTGATTATGTTTGCAGACAATATGTTGCAATATACACATCATTAATTTCACTGTTGACAAAATAAAATACCCATAATAAAATGTATGTTTCTTTATTTATTCAATAAATGTTTATTGAGTGCCTATTATTTTCCAGGCACTGTGCTTGGTACCTATGTGATGGTGTAAATATAGGATAAAAAGGGAGACAAGCATTAATTCAATTAGTCCAAAAAATCAAATATAAAATTATGATAAGTACAACAAAAATGAGATCTATAGTTTTATTATAAAATCTTTTAAGAGTATTTCTATAATGTAGAGGGCCTCCTAGGATTCAGCTGAGATTAGAACATAAAGTTAATTAAGGAGTCTGCTAGGTGCCAAGAATAAGAAGGTGGAACAATAGAGAAAAACTGGTGGGAATCAGTGACCAAGAATCGAGCTTCCCCACGAAGCCCCTCTGTGGACTTCAGTGCCCTGGTCTAGAAAAGCAGAGAGGGGATTGGCGGCAGAGGGTAGAGGAAAGAGGGTGACTGTATGTTCTCTTTTACCCAGGTCCAAAACAATAACTTACACCTTTTATCCCACTATCATTTTTAATAAGTGCCACCAGTGACTCTAGTATAAGTAATCAACTATTTTGTCACTGTAAGAAGTGGGAAACTTTGTCTTCAAGCCCTCTCTAGACCTGTCATTCTGTGAGTGTACACACAGTGCCAACCAAAATCCAAAGCATAAATGACAAGTTAACAAAGCCCTGATTCATAATAGATGAGTAAATAGTGTTTAATATTTTATGCCATGAATACGATTCCTCTTTTTTGCAAAAAATGGGATAGCATCCTATGACCACAGCAGTAATACCCAGTAAACAAAGTGGCAGAATTAGTTCTCTAGATGTTGAGGATGTGGTGGTATGTCTACTGTTAACTACATGATGAAAAAAAAAGTTAAATAAATTATTTTTCTTAATTTTTCTCTTGGGCACTTATAAGCTTAGGTTAGGGCAACTCTCTCATGATACTTTAAAAATATAGTCTGGTATTGGAAGTATAAGCAGGATTTCATAAAATCAGGGAGGCAGAAAATAAGCCTAGGAATTCCAGGAACAAGTATGAAGGAAACTCTTTTATACTACATTAAATTTTACCTGTAATTCTTCCTGTGTTCTGTGTTTTGACTCTTAGTCGGGACCATAAAAAGTGTTTTCTAATAAAATATAAATCCTATAGCATCAATGGCAAATAAAAATGAGTAGATGACAGACAGATGATAGATAAAAAGACAGATAAATATTACAAGTTAAAACTTCCTAAATTCACTAAACCAATCATATTCTCAGTAGAGATATTATCCAAAGCTTTCTTCAATTTACTAATATTTTTTCCTTCTTTAACAAACCCTAGGGCAGTGTGTGCTTTAAGTTTACTACTCTATGTGTAAAACAAGACTTATAATAAGCTTTGAGGGATGCTTTTGTGTACTGGTTACATGGCTTGAAATACGTCTGGAACAATAAACATCTCTATATTAAAAACCGTTTTTAACAGTTCAAAATGATATGTTCATTATTCACTTCCATTGTGATTTTATAGATGCTACTTAATGCTTTGCCTCTAGCACAGGTTCTGCCTTTCCTAAGGAAGGTGCCAGAGTCAGAGACATTTATTTAGAATCAACGTAGGAGAAAACACAGCTGACAAGTTCACAGGAGTGATCTTGAATGATAATGATTTTTTTCCTGGCACATTTGTCCAAGAGACTCAAGGTTCCTTTTGAGAATATTCAAGAGTTTCCTCAAAAGATCAGTCAATGCCTAATGTGGGTTTAAGAATGCCTCAGAGGACTAATTCCCAAACACAGCACCACTCCTACAGTCAGCAAAGATGTGAAGGCTCTTCCCTGTTTCTTTCCATCTTCCATTTCTTCTCCTTGCCTTTGACTGGCACTCGTCCCACCCTCCCCCACACACTTCAAACTTCCCCCTGAATTCCTCAACTTGGGCTGCTTTTTCTTGTTGCAGTGGTTCTCAAGGAGTTACTTGTTTGAGTAGAGGTGTTGAAATCCAGGATAAAGTGTAAACAGAAAGTGCAACAGGAGGAAGCAAGGGAAAGATGTGTGTTTGAGGAGAAGCCTGGACAGAAATAAGAGGCAACTTGAGTTGGGCAAAAGAACACAGGGTCTCAGGAAGTTCAGATTCTCTCCTGGACTCTGCTGCCTTGGGCAAGACTCTCTGTTCAAGTTTCAGCTTCTTCATCTGTAAAATACAGGCACTGAGCTAAGTGCCCTGTAGGGCCCCGCCCCTCCTCTCTCTAAACAGCTCTTATTCTGAGATCACATTTAACTGAGATCACATTTAACCCAGATCGTTACAGTTTCTGTGATGTGGGGGAGGGGGAAGATAGTGATTAAAGCCCCCATATTAATGTTCAGAATCAGTGCACCCTATTTTTATTCCTGCAATTGAGAAACCCTCTGTAAAGCATTCTAGAATTAAAGGTGGCTGTTTCCATCTTTCAGATCATTATACCTTTTAATGTCAAATTTTAAGCAGTTCCAAATGCTCATTTTTGTTTTTCTCTCTCTTTCTCTACTCCGCCCACCCTTAGGCGTACGAGCGGCCACAGAAACACTCAGCTCTCCATTATGACCCAGGCCTCCCACAGGACTTCACCGGTGACACCTTAAAACCAAAGCACCAGCAAAAAAGCAGCAGCCAGAACCACATGGACTGGTCCACCAACTCTGACAGTGGACCTGCCACTCAGAATTGCTTCATCAGTCCAGAATCTGGCAGAGAAACTACAAGCACCAGCAAGATCCCAGCTCTTGAGCCCATGGCTTCCTTTTCAAAGGCCCAGGGTAAGAAAGGCAGTGCAGGGAGCACATGGAGTCAACTATCCAACAGTAGCAAAGATATGCTCTTGGGAGGTGTGGTTCCATCTCCAAGCAACCACAGCTCACCAGCCCCACCTAGCAGTTCTGCCGAGTGCAATGGGCTTCAGCCCTTGGTCGATCAAGATGGAGGAGGTACGAAGGAGACCCCAGAACCACCTGCTATAAGCAGCAAGAAAAAGTCCAGTAAAAAAGATGTGATAAGTCAAACCATACCAAACCCAGACCTGGACTGGGTCAAGAATGCCCAGAAAGCATTCGACAATACAGATGGGAAAAGGGAAGGCTACTCTGTAGATCATGCCCAAGAGGCATCACCAGCCAGACAGAATGTGAGTTCCGTCAGTAATCCTGAAAATGACCCAAGTCATGTCCGGATTACTATCCCGATCAAGGCACCCTGTCTAGATCCAAGCAGCCATAAGAGGAAAAAGAGACAGTCTATCAAAGCAGTGGTGGAAAAGATCATTCCAGAGAAAGCCCTGGCTTCTGGAATCACCATGAGCAGTGAAGTAGTTAATAGGATACTTTCCAACCCTGAGGGAAATAAGAAAGATCCCCGTGTCCCTAAGTTGAGTAAAATGATAGAGAATGAGTCCCCCTCAATTGGCCTTGAAACTGGTGGAAATACCGAGAAAATTGTCCCAGGAGTTGTGTCTAAGCAGCGGAAGCCACCGATGATCATGACACCTCCATCGTGCACAGATCACTCTCCATCAAGAAAGCTGCCAGAAATCCAGCATCCAAAATTTGCTGCAAAGCGGAGGTGGACGTGCAGCAAACCAAAACCCACCAGTATGCTTCGGGAGGCAGTCATGGCCTCCACCGAGAAACTGATGGTGGAGCCACCGTCTGCTTATCCCATCACCCCATCCAGCCCTCTGTACACCAACACAGACAGTCTCACTGTAATCACACCAGTCAAAAAGAAGCGGGGACGACCAAAGAAGCAGCCTTTGCTCACAGTTGAGACGATTCACGAGGGGACTTCCACCAGTCCAGTCAGTCCCATCAGCCGGGAGTTTCCTGGCACCAAGAAGAGAAAGAGACGACGCAGCTTAGCTAAGTTGGCCCAACTAGTGCCAGGAGAGGACAAACCCATGAGCGAGATGAAATTTCACAAAAAAGTTGGAAAGCTTGGGGTGTTGGATAAGAAGACCATCAAAACTATCAATAAGATGAAAACACTCAAGAGGAAAAATATCTTGAACCAGATCTTGTCCTGCTCCAGCAGCATTGCTCTGAAGGCTAAAGCTCCCCCCGAGACCAGCCCTGCGGCAGCAGCAATTGAGAGCAAACTGGGCAAGCAGATTAATGTCAGCAAGAGGGGAACCATCTACATTGGCAAGAAGAGGGGCAGGAAGCCAAGAACAGAGCTGCCACCCCCATCCGAAGAACCCAAAACAGCCATCAAGCACCCAAGGCCTGTTTCTAGCCAGCCGGATGTTCCAGCCGTGCCTTCCAACTTTCAGTCACTCGTGGCGTCTTCACCAGCAGCTATGCACCCACTTTCTACACAGTTAGGTGGGTCCAATGGCAACCTGAGCCCCGCCAGCACTGAAACCAGTTTTTCAGAGTTGAAAACTATGCCAAATCTCCAGCCCATCAGTGCTCTTCCAACCAAAACCCAAAAGGGCATACATAGTGGTACCTGGAAGCTCTCTCCACCCAGGCTGATGGCCAACTCACCTTCACACCTTTGCGAGATTGGGTCACTCAAGGAAATAACGCTGTCCCCTGTGAGCGAGTCACACAGTGAGGAGACGATCCCAAGCGACAGTGGCATCGGGACAGACAACAACAGCACGTCTGACCAAGCAGAAAAGAGTTCAGAATCCCGACGGAGGTACTCTTTCGATTTCTGCTCCCTGGACAACCCGGAGGCCATTCCGTCTGACACCAGCACAAAGAACCGGCATGGTCACCGGCAGAAGCATCTCATTGTGGACAATTTTCTGGCCCACGAAAGCCTCAAGAAGCCAAAGCACAAGAGGAAACGGAAAAGCCTGCAAAACCGTGATGATCTCCAGTTTCTGGCAGACCTAGAAGAGCTCATCACTAAGTTCCAGGTGTTCAGGATCTCCCACCGGAGTTACACCTTTTACCACGAGAATCCGTATCCCAGCATTTTTCGGATTAATTTTGATCACTATTACCCGGTGCCATATATCCAGTATGACCCGTTGCTCTATCTTCGTAGGACTTCAGACTTGAAGTCAAAGAAGAAGCGTGGTAGGCCTGCAAAAACCAATGACACCATGACAAAGGTGCCTTTTTTACAAGGGTTCAGCTACCCTATTCCCAGTGGAAGTTACTATGCACCCTATGGAATGCCTTACACATCAATGCCTATGATGAACCTTGGTTATTACAGTCAGTACCCAGCTCCTTTGTACCTGTCGCACACGCTCGGAGCAGCATCCCCATTCATGAGGCCAACAGTGCCACCACCTCAGTTCCACACAAGCTCCCACATGAAGATGTCCGGTACGGTTAAGCATAAAGCAAAGCATGGGGTACACCTGCAGGGACCCGTTGGCATGGGCCTCGGTGACATCCAGCCATCCCTGAATCCTCCCAAGGTGGGCAGTGCCAGTCTGTCGGGCGGTCGGCTCCACAAGAGGAAACACAAACACAAGCATAAGCACAAGGAAGATCGGATCCTGGGGACCCACGACAACCTGAGTGGTCTCTTTGCAGGCAAAGCCACCAGCTTCTCCAGCCACATCCTGAGCGAGCGGCTGAGCAGTGGGGACAAAGAGCTCCCATCGTTGAGTGAGAAGAACAAGCATAAGGAGAGGCAGAAGCACCAGCACAGTGAAGCCAGCCACAAAGCTTCCAAGAACAACTTTGAGGTGGATACCCTGTCTACACTGTCACTTTCTGATGCCCAGCATTGGACGCAGGCCAAGGACAAAGGTGACTTGAGCAGTGAGCCTGTGGACTCGTGCACAAAACGGTACTCTGGCGGTGGCAGTGACGGCGGTAGCACAAGAACGGAGAGCCTGGACGTGTTCGGTGAAATGAACCCTTCAAACGACAAGTGGGACAGCGATGTGAGTGGGAGTAAACGGAGGAGCTTCGAAGGCTTTGGGACGTACAGGGAAAAGGACATCCAAGCCTTCAAGATGAACCGCAAGGAGAGAAGTTCTTACGACTCCTCCATATCTCCGGGTAAGGCCACCTTTTTCCTCGAAGTTGGACTGACTTGCTACTTACTTGCTGGGCTTTGCACTTTTGAGGTCTGCCGTCTTTGGCACACTGTGTTCACTGGTTTGCAAAGAGGTGGGAACCACGTGAACGCCCTTGCACGTTGGGTCCGCTGCTCATTTTACATTTTATTTACTTGGTATTTGATGTTTTTTCTCTCTCAGAGCCATTACCTGTGAACTGCAGGCCCAGAGGCAGCCTGGTAGCTACTTAGACTGCAACCAAACCCACTGCCTTTAGGCTTTTTATTAAGGGTGCCATTCTCAGGTCCTCATTTGATATGAAGGTGCAGTTTGCTGGTTGGGTAAAACTTGTAAAACTCACTAGGAATACCAGCAAGATGCCAATGATGTCAAAGCTAGACTTGAATGAATATCTAGTTTATCTGACCTCTTTTCTCTACCAGTTGCAGGCTCTAGGTTGAGAATCCAACAGCCCAGTCATTGAAATCCTGAAATCTACCTGATAAGGGAACCACAGCCCCAGGCTAGATTGTCCTTTGTTTATGGACACTTGATGAGCTACCCTGGGCAGGCCCCCAGTGAGGACCTCACTGTCATTTTCTTGCATGAAGGAGAGGGATCCTGGACAAAACGGTTGCGAGCCTCCTACCCGCAAGGGGACCTTAACTGCTATGTCTCTTGGCTTATCCACTGGGAATGGGATTTGTCCACTAATCTCTAAACTGAAGTATTGGAGGCTACTAGAAAGAGCTCATTCCATATCAGTTGCTGGTAGAATTTTCTTGTTGACCTGCCCACCCATCGAACTTTCTTTGCCGTGGAAGCCTCACATTTTCTCATAATTATCACTTTGTCCCTGTTCACACATCACAAAGATGAAAAGAATCCTGTAGAATAGAACAGAAGCTTCCTAGGAAAAGAGTGGAAACTCCTTTTTCAGGAGTTGCAAAAGTTAAAAAGGATTTCTCATGCTCCCCCTGCACAGGTCGTACAAAACCCCTGGCCAAAGGTTGGTTTTAAGGGACTAATCATTCCTTTTTAAAGTCTGGGTGTAGTGTTTTACCTCTGTTTATGATGTGTACCCTGTACTTGTCCTTTTCCTTCCCAGGGAGTCTATTATTAGTGAAGGCGAGGGCAGGCTATTCATGAGGAACTAGAGACATTTTCTAGTCCGGCAGAATTCAGGAAGAAATATGATTATGAGTTAGAAGCCACTTAACGATTGCACCAAATTGCCACTAGCTTGTGAGTGGCTGTAGTGGTAGATGTTCTTTTGGGTTAATGAAGAGACCAATTAACAGCCATGTCCCCTGCATTTGCTCAAGATGATAAATGGCCCACACATTGTGTCTGCCCAAAGCTAATGTGCTCATCTGGGCTTTTCGTTTCTCATCATGAGACTTTGTTGAAGGTGCTTATTTTTTCCTGTGTGTGTACAAAGCCCAAGGTAAGCCCACTTGGGCAGGAGTTGCTAGATTAAACTTTCACATGAGGAATACTATTGCTTTCTCTTTTAGCATAATGGAATTGATTCGTAGGACCAAAACTAGTCGTGGATGGAAGGTGTTCTCTTTTTTGTATTATTTTCTTGACAATGTTCAGCTAGACAATGATGGTAGCATGTTATTGCTGAGAACCTACAAGCAACAATTCTAACTTCTCAGACCTGAGAAGCAAGATCTTGGAAGATAAAACCAGCCATTGTTTTCTCATTGAGTCTCTCATCAGTCTTACTGGGATGTTTTTTTGTATTTGACCGTATTGCTGGGTGCTGGTGAAATTTCCCATCAAAGTGTTCATCTCTAGTCACTGTGTGTATCTCATGAGTGTGCCCACGCTCTAGCCATACAATTTTCCTTGTATTTGCATTCACATGGTAGTAATTACTTTATTTAATCCTCCCTCTCCCTCCCCATCTTCGTATTTGCTTTGCATCCGACCAATGAGGAAGGCTTCCTTACGTCTTGACCTTTTCTAAATAGCAGCCTGGAAATATCTATATGACAGAGCTTCTACCTCTGTCCATACTGAAATCTGGTTTTCTGAGTTATTTTGGCCACTGTTTTATGTTAATCTCTGTATTATATGAGTTTATTTTCCCACAACATTTTAATGAATCATGATTGTTGGTGGCCTTTTTTATATGCATTATGCCTGTTGTTCCTACACATCTTGTTGAATGCCTTACTGGAACAGTCTAGATTCCCTATCATTCTCTCCCTTCTGCCCTTGGCCTCCCCTTGTTTAGATCCCAAATGCTTCCTCTTTTGCTGGGTCCCCAAAACATCAGGGAAAAAATGTCTTTAGTAGCGCTTGGAACCTAATGTCAGAGTTTATCAAGACTTCCTGAACAGTGTTCACCTAATAGAATCCAGAGAATGCCAGAGTCCCACTGAAAGATGTGAGGCAGGTGTGATGAGGCTGAGGTTACCAGAGGTATTCGGATCTTTCAGAGACTATCTGGGTCAAAGTATCTTTTCACTGGATGATACTGAGGGTCATGCTGGAAATGAGCATCTGCACTTCTCACCACTTCTCTTGCTCCACCTTTTTATTCTCCATTCTGGATTCATTTCTATAGAGTATCCCAATGTCCTATTTCATGTGAGATAGTCTTTTCTAAAATAGATATGGCATAAATATAGATGGCATCCTTTAGCCTATTGAAAACCAGAGTTAGGAGCAAGTCAAGAGAGGACTTTGAGTGCTCCCTAACATCAAAGCTGATGGCAGGTACCATATAAGTGTAAGTCATTACCATTATAGAGAGAGGAAGTAGATACCCCAGTTAGCAATAGCAGCAGTTGCACACTCCATGTTCTCTTTCCTAATTGAAAAATCATTCATTCTCCATCTCCTTGTCACAGCAGATGAATATCTTGTTTTGTGAGACTCCTTACAACACACCTGAAGCTGAGAAGTCATGCAGACTCCTTTTCTGTATTCTATTTCTTCTGTTTGTTTTGTTCTGTTTTGTTTTGTTTGGGGGGGTTGTTTTTCAGTTTCTTGTTTTCTGTTTTTTTTGCGGGGGTTTTTTGGTTTTACAAAACAGTAGCTCTTTTGACCTATTTTCTAAATGCATACCATCTGCTAAATCTCCATTTATAAAAATGCTTCCCTGAGGCCAAATAATGGAGAAATAGTAGGCAGGTGAAATCCACCCTCGGAGTTGGAAGAAGGCTCATCAGTTCTCATTTGTGCCTCTCTCCCAGCAGCCATCACCATCTTGCACAGACTGACATGCAGCAGATTCCCGGAACAGCAAACCTGTCCAAGGCTGACAATATATAGTCAGAATGTGTTCCCAAAGCCAAATTCTCTTAAGGCAGTGGACAAGGTCTCTAGTGTGAGTGATGTTTTTCTTGTTCAGACCTCTTGGAAACAATCTTTGCATACTTTGACCTCAGATCATGCCAGGAACTTCAGGCATCTTGACCACTGCTGTCCAGGCTCCCAAAAGATGTTAGAGAAGCAGTGAGGAAAGTAAATTTACATGTGTTACCTCTTAGTCCAACGCCATTATTTGTCAAGGTAGTCATCCAGAGTCTCCAAATGTCAGGTACTTTCTTCATGATGAATAGATGCTGAGAACTAATCTTTAGCTCACCTCTCAGATATCAGAATCCTTACATGAAGGTAGCTGATTCCCTTGAGTCTGGCTAACTCCACCTCTTCATGTGGCTTCTGTCTAGCATATTGCCAGCTCCCCTTACAAGCACTATGGGGCATTTTGTGAGGCAGTCTCTGCTGTCATTCACTGGCAGGAAATGGATGCCCACGCCAAAAATAATACAGAAATCTCTTCCAAGCAGTCATCCAGATTAGGGAATTAACCGCATGGATGAAATGCCATGAAAACTATACAAAAAAAAAAAAAAATGTGTGAGGAAAGTTTTCTAAAAATGGAATAGAAGGAATAAGAGGACTCATGGGAGGAGAAAGTTAAGACCAGGAAAAAAGAAACAGTGGTAAATGGAAAGCTAGTGTAGTGTAGACTGTTTAACCTTAATCCAAATGGAATTCCAGGTCATCCTGTGTGAAGAAATGAAAGATGGATTAGCTGATGGCTGCTATGTGGTTTGTCAGGATTATGAGTACCTGCCCCAGTCTTGTCTCCTACACCAACCAGCTGAAAGACCTCATCTTTTTGAGTCTCAGTTTTCTCAAGTGTGACTATGACAATAAAGGTTCTGACTAGATCAGATAATCTAGGATTACAAAAGTCTCTAATTTATACAAAGGAATTTGCATATGAATACAAACACAGATTTGGCAGTTATGAAGAAAATGCCGAAATATTGGCCAAGTTGGCCAATTAATTAGCTGTTCAATGAAGTTTCAGAATACATTCCTCTGGACCATCTATTAATTTGTGTGACTCACCCATTTACCTTTGGTTTAACCATTTAACCTCACCTTTCCAAAAGCTGGAACTCCTCATACCTGATGCCTACCAACAAATTAGCTTGCTCCTTGTGTAGGCTGAAACCAGTCATCATCTTATAAATGAATAGATTCGAGCACTAATATGACCAAATAATATGAGAGCTTGCATTTATATTCAGACTCAAAAGTAAAAGAATCTTAATAATGTAATATAAACACCTTATTCAGTTGATGAACATACTAAGGCTAAAGAAGGTCAAGTGACTCATTCAGTGATGTATATCTAATTGGTAGAAGAGCTTAGACTGGGAAGACTGGGGAGCTTAGCATCTGGGAGAAGGAGAGACACAATAAAAAAAAAAAAACAGAAAGGTGAGTCATAGGAGAGATGTTAAGCTATATGTTTTCTTTTACTATGAGCTATTGTAAAAGGTTAGCATCTCTTTGACAATAATTTGGTTTCCAGGCTATCTCTAGGGACCTGTGTTTGGGACTGGAAACAGTCTTTGTGGGCTCTGATGGAAGTCATTTTTTTTTCCTTTCCTGTCTTAACAATTGCACATACTTATTTTATCAAGCCTCCTAAGGTTTCCTTTTGGAAACTAGGAATTAATCAAATTAAATGTTGTGACCCATACTTTATGGCAATGAAAAAAAAAAAAACTTAGACTCACAGCATCTCTCTTGCTACATTGAAATAGGAAAGCCAGCCCTTCTGCCTTTGGAGCATGAAGTCCCCAGGCCATTTATCTTCCCACAGTTGGCAAACATTCCCGTGTCCTGTTGGAAGTTTTTATTTATACCTCTGTGGCTTTGGAGAATTATGGAGATTCAGGTGTGGGTGCAGAGAAGTCACAATTTCAACAGACTTGGCTTTGCTACATTGTGGAGCTTTTCTTGGCTAGAGAATTCAGGAAAGCATGCGTCCACAGGCCGGCCTGGCCCTGGGCAGAGATAAGGATGGTGCCTTTGGAAAACCATGTCTTCACTCTATAAACAAACAAGTGATGGGACTGAGTGCTTGTTAGGATTGTGGCCTAGGCTTGTGCTGTATGGCACTTAATGAAAATTGGCTAACTTAAGGGAAGTGATAAGACAAGAGGAAATCTTTTAAGTATTTGTGTAATGCCAAGTGTGTGCATGGTTCTGTGCAGTCCTGAAGGAGGAATTCAAAGATGAATAACTGAATGCTTTTGCCCTCAAAAGGTTACAATCCAGAACGCTCTTGTCTATACTAAGAAAAGGAAAAGAGATGTAACTGATATTGTAAGGCAGACTGTAAGGCCCATCAGAAAGTCCTAGAGAAAGTGCTGGGGCTGTCCAAATAAGGGGGAGCCACTGCCATGTTTTCAGTGGGAGTGCTGAGGTGGGGCCAGGAATGGCTTCTTTATAGTAGTTACAATTCAAGATGGGTCTTGAAAGATGGAAGAGGCTTTTGGAGAGTGAAGATGGTGGGGTTGGTGCTGGGAGGAGGGGGACAAACACACATCAAAAGAAGCAATGTAGACAAAAGTATCTAGGTGGAAATATCCAAGAAACATTTACAGAATGGTGTTTAATCTAGTTGTTTTGAGGTTTGGATCTATAGTTGGGGTATCATGACAGATGAGGTTGGAAAAGAATGTCATGCTCATGATTTAGAGGGTATTTTCCCTCACTTCGGCTTGTGTTTAATTAAGTAGGCTGTGGGAAGCCATTGTTTAAACTGGCAAAACTCATGAGGTGACCAAATTATGTCTTATCGATTTCCCCTGACCACTTTTTTCCTCTAATCTGAGTTGGGCAAACTTACCCCATCTTCGCATTCTTCATATTATAATTATCCATTTTTTGTTTGGATTGTACTATCTTGCCTCCCCCCCCCCGCCTCCGCACACCCCCCAACACACACACCCTAGATTTTAAGCATCATAAAGGCATCATTATCTACTCAGGTTCTCAAGCAAAAGATAATAAATAGTAAAGAGTCATTTTTGATTCATATCTATTCTTCTCTACCTAAAGTCAAAAATAATTCCAGTACATTCACCCCTGACAACTGGAAAAGTGGTGATACATGAACAGAATTACAGAAATCAAAGAATCTGGTTGGTGTGAGAGGAAATCAGTTGTTAAAGCAGCCGTTGGCAATGCTGTACAGAGCTCAGAGGTAGAGATTTATCAAAGGACCCATGTCCCACCTTAGAAGTAAAATAAGAGGGGATTAGGGAAAATGCAGAGAAGGAATGACAAATGTTAGAGAAGAACCAAGGAGCTAAAAAAGGATGAATTTAAGAAGAATGGGGTGTCCAGTAAGGCCAGAAGCTGCAAAGAGTTTCTAGAAGATGAGAATATCTGTGAACGTATGAGTGGTTCTAAAGGCAACAGAAAAGTTAAAGATTCTGTATTCAGTGCCTCGTGTCATTAGGGTGTGATAGGCTGGCTGCCAAAACCAGATGGCAAAGAATTGAGTACGTGGATGATGAGAAAGGGGGCTGCAGGTGCAGAAAGCGAAACTTAGTTGTGGTTCTAATAGTGTTCCAGTTTCTGAGGAGATTTTATTTCTGTAGTCAGCCCTGGATAGCAAGTGACATGCTTCTTCTCAGTAGGTCTTAACTCTAAGATCCCCCAGTCCTGGGAGCATGAGAAAAATGCCAGAATTCTGCCTCCCCATGAAGGCCATGTATAAAAAAGGTAAAGGTTACAGTATTTAAAGAGGTCAGAGATCCCAGACCAGCTTCTCCTCTCCTGCCCAATAGACACATCGGCACTGAGTTTTTGATCCTGGTAATGATTGTATGAAAGCTTTCGACAGCTCCTTTCTTTGGTACCATGGGCATTGGCTGAGCTACCTACCATGAGTGTCTAGAGGAACAGTCCAGGTTATAAGTTCTGATAAATGGAGCTTTTATTGAATGTTTACTAGGTGCAAAGTATATAAACTAAAACACAATTTTTGTTTTTTTTTTTCCAGAGGTCTTTACTATTTTGTGGAATAAAATGTATATGGTGGTTCATAGAATTTACATTCTCAAGAACAGTTGGGAGCTCTTTAGTGACAATAACATGAAATACAGTGCCAAAGACAGTTAGGGAGACTAGAAGAAAAGAAAAAGTAGAAAAAGGCTCCTGACCTCAAGTTCCTTATACTACACTGAAAAAAGGAGACTAAGTTAATATACATAAAACAACCAGAGAATCAATGCAGACCAAGTTGAATCCCTGCTAACTCAGTGACCAACAATGGAAGCCAGAGGGGTCCAGGATCAGAAAAGATAATAGTGTTCAAAAGACAAAGCTGAACCTTGGAGAGTAGATGCATTGTGAGTGAGTGTGGCAGGAGATGGATGAAGATGTGCAGGTGGGCATATGTGGGAGTACAGGAAAGCACCTGGCTAGACTGCAGGTAGCTGTTGAGTGGGGATGGCTTTTTAAGAGGCTTAGCTGCCATGCAAGGGATGTAGCACTGCACCCCATAGGAAAGGAGGACATGCTGACATTGCTCAAGGTTGCTGGGCATAGAGGGTGGTGAGCCCCTTGTTGGGTGCTGGGTGAAATGATGAGGTACCAGAAAACATGCCTGTCCTCTGATAGAGGCCATTTTTTCCATTATCAGAGCACAAGCAATGGATATATACACAGACACAAAGTAATTAGAGAGAATCATGAGTCTACACACTTAATGACTGGAAACAAAACCTGTTCTACAGGGGGAAAAAAGGACTCATAAAATAACTTTCAGAGTAATAAGTTGCATGCTGTAAAAGCAAGTTAATATTGGTATTTGCCCAATTACATAAAGATTCAGAACAAGTTGCATTAAAATGAGGCAGCACTAAGTGTGGGGACTGACAGAGTAGAGCAGGCAAACCCCAAGAGCTGCCTCTGCGTGGTTTTGCACTCCAGTGAAGGGGCTGGGAGGTTGGTAAGGAGATGGGCCTCCCCTAGCTGATGGTCGATCTGAGGACACAGAGATAAAAGGATTTCCCGGAGGCTACATGCCAGTCATCCTTTGCATCTGAGCAGGGCCTGTGCTTTTCAAAGCACATTTCCTGACTTTTATTTGATCATCAAAATCCACTGAGGTTTGCAGATAGGTGTTGCTCTCCCACTTGACAGGCAAGAAAATCAAAACCCAGAAGGTTTCAGGTCTTTGTCCAAAGTCACCGAACCAGTTTTGCACAGGAAAAGTGCTGGATCCAAGGTTTCCTGAATTTTCTCAGCATCTCCTTTTTCCTACTAGATTTCCAAAGTCTTTGACAAGGTCAACAGGATGACTCAGCTTCTGAATTATCCCTAAAGAACCCTTGCCAGTGTGTTGAATAGCGGAGCCCAGAATAAGGCACTAGCTAATTGGCAACTTGGTCTTTACTAAATTTAGTTTTTTATATAAAGGGAGCTCTTTGAAGCCAGTGTCAGCCAAGCCCAGGGTGGGAGGCCCATTCTGTATGAGGAGCCTTCATCTCACCTAGGAGACAGAGACCCCCAAGCAAAAATGGATATCCTCAAAATCACAAAGGAGACATGAAGCAGGGGGAACAAAAATATGTTATTCACTACATCTCAAAACAGTAAAGCTATTTAAAACTTCGTTACTTTTTAAAGAAAATTTTACACAATTTGAGAGACTTTACACATCTACTAGTCAATGCACATAAACTTGCATCTTGAGAGTGATTTCAGCTAAAAATAAAAATGAGGTGGAACAAGTCATTAAAGAAACTGTTGGTTTGGTGAGTGTTGCAGAGGAGACTTCATCTTCTTTTAAATGTCCACCTGGAACAGCCCAGAAACTGGGCTGTGGGTTGAAAGAACTCTGGTCTGAAGCAGTTTCACATGTCTAATGTTCTGAGTATGACCAGTACGACAAAGAGGTTTCTTTTACAGAATATGTTTCTCTGAGCTGCTAGTTATATATTTTTACTTAATTTATTTACTCTAATCACACAATTAAAGTATCAAATGCCTAAGGTATATATGACGTAATACTGGGCAATGTTTCAGCTATAGTTATGTAAGGGACATCTTATCTCCGTTCACTAGAAGGGTCCTAAAAGTCTTTGTCAGTGTGTCTCCTACAAAATAACAAACCCCTTTCATACCAGATGTTATTTTTCTGAGTCCCCAATGACAACGAAAAATAATGGATTTCCCATTCATAGCAGAGCAAATTATTATTTGGGAAAACATATTACTTTTATCACCTAAAATAATACACATTAGTGAAGAAAATTTAGAAAACTATGTATAAGAAAATGAAAAAACACCTCACAACCCTACTAAACAGCCATTATAATAACACAGATGCACAGGTTCCCAACTGGTGGTAACTACTCACCTTCTTTCCTTTCATTTCTGCCTACTCCTACTCTCTCCTCCCCGGAGAAACTTAGACAAAGCCAAGCTGTGCTCCCCTTCTCATTGTCCCTCCTCTTTCTCCTCTCTCCCCACCACCAATTTGGTTGCCTGGCCTTTTCAATTTTCTCTCAAGTGCCTTCTCAGAATTGACCACCATAATCCTTCCTTCTGCATTTTGTATCATCGCCCAGACAGAGGAATATATTTTTTAAATAAATGCAGCAGCAATTGGGGATGAAAACCAGCCAGATTTCCAGACTGTCCTATTTAAGATCTCCACAAGAATTCAAGTGCCAGGACAGCTACCAGGCAGGGGACAAATTAGTCATGGCTGAAGATGATTGCCAGAAAATTTTCCCAAGAGTCACTGAGTATTGAGTGTTTCTTTTCAGATCAGAATCTGACATGGGAGGGGGCAGTAAGTTTTCCAAAGCTTAAGATCCACAACTCCACCCTGCAATGGAAAATGCAAGCAGCCAGTCTCTTACAAATATCACCCCCACTTCTCAAGCACACTCAACCAGAATAAGTCAAGTTATGGCTGCCCTAATTGGTCATCATTGCTGCCATTCATACCAAGAGCATTTAAAGGGAAGGAGACAGCTGTTAATTTCAGGTTTAAGACACAAAGGACTACCTAGTACTTGCTTATTTTCCTTCCTGGTATACCTGTAGAGATTTCTAAGATGAAGTTATAAAGCCACTAGTTTCCGTTTCAAAAAACAGCTCTCCTGTTTGTTTTTTTCCACTCCTCCTCAACCAGGAAGTCCATATCTAGATATGCTCTGAGCTGAGCATTTGCACAGGGCATCAGACAAAGGAGAAGATAGGATCTTCTGGGAAATTTCTAAAGACTTTATGGGACACTGCAAATAAAGTGTTATCCAATAAGTAGCTGAAATAGATTTTTCTCATTGACTTTTCCTCTATTAGTTTTCTAGTTCCAGTTGCTATTACTTATGATACAGGAAAATCCATTCCAGTGGTCTGTCTCAGAGAGGAGAATCTCACTTATGGGGATCTTCCCCTGATAACAGGCAAAGATTTTGAGTAATGATCCCCTCAAGTGAGTCTCCCAACATAACATGTGACTCCACCTGCATATAGAAGTCACTCAGACCCCCAAAATGCTTCATTCGTGTGGGCTGAACTTCTTGGTCCAGAGCAATGCTTTTTTCTTTCATTTTTCATTTTGGTGATCCTTTTGGCAATAACCAACTCAGAGCAAAACTTTGTTTCATCTCCTTACGGCTATAACTAAGCAAATATATTAATTATTGAAATGAGAAAAGGAAAATGGAGTAGTTTTTCATGGAACACCTAGGAAGGCAGCCACAGGTAAATAAATAATTGATGCCACATGTAGAAATACCAGTTCCTATTGCATCGAGTCCAAAGTTCTTTGTTTGACTTGAAAGACTCTTCGTTATCTACCCTCACAGTCTCACCTCGTTTTCTAATCATTTTCAGCTTCTTTCTTTGCTCTGAGTTCTGCTATATCTTCTTTTTCTATAGAAAATGACATAATTAGCCCAACATCTGACCCTCCAGTCACCACAAAACCTCCTTCACATTCCTCTTCTTTCCCATCTGGCTCCTAAATCTTACCTACTTACTTCCTTAACCATTCTAGCATCTCCTGATTCTCCGATATAACTCTAATAGGTTCACTTCCGTTTCAGCACTTACTCATATGTGGCCTTGTAGTGTTTATCTCTATTTCAGGTGAGGATTCTTGACTCACTCAGATAAAATTTGAGTCATAGGAGGTCAATATCATGCCATCCTCTTTTTGGAACTTATATGATGTTAAGATGGTGCTGAACACAGCTCTTACTGAGGGACTGATTGATCAGCCTGAGTGAGCATCACAGACCATCAGGGTTCCTGGCACATGCTTTGAGAAGCCCTGGCTTAAAAATTAATTCAGCGACTTCTAAGGCAGCCTAGAAGGCAAAAAAAAAAAAATCACCTCAGAAATTAAAGTCTCTCAGATGTAGATTTGAATGCTACATCCTCCAATTACTAGTTGCGTGACTTTGGGCAACTTAGCTGCTTTGATCTTCCTTTTCCTCATCTGAAAAATGAGGCTAGTTATACTTACCTGGAAGAGTTTTACAAGAGCCAAATAAAAGTAAAATGTACACAAGAATATCAGCACACTATTCACCACCCAGTTGTTAATAACATTCATTCCCTTTCACTTCCATTTTGGATCATATATTCAAGCATGGAAAATACAAAACAGCAGATTGTCATAGAAATTTCCTTTAGGCAGCAGGCTTTCCTTCCCAATTATGCTCTTACCAGGGTGAGGTTAAGTCCTTCTCTGAACAAACACACATACACACACACAGAAGGGCAGGCATTAGCTGGACCACAGTTATGTTCGACGACAAAGATAAGGTGTCAGGACTGTGCAGTTATGGTGGATAAGTAACCAGGTATACTCATTGTCCCCAAAGATAACTGAAAGTTCACTGTGTAAGCATCGTCTGCAGGACTTGGTAATTCTCCTGAAAAGGGTGGCAATTTCAGTCCCCTGGCATTTGGTTTGTCATGGTGTGAGTTTGCTAACGCTGTTCAGTAGCACCTATTATAGACCAGCTTATCTCCTGACCTCTGTCATAAAAATGCAGTGATAAGAGAAATAACAAAATTTATATTTACTTTCTATTGCTGCTGTGACAATTTATCACAAATTTAGCAGCTTGAAACAACACAAATTTATTATCTCACAGGAAGTCAAAGGCCCAGGGGGCTCCTCTGTTTAGGGTCTCTGGGTAGGGTTATGGTCCTTACTGGAGCTTCTTGAAAAACAGATCAGCTTCCAAGCTCTTTCATGTTGCCAACCCATTCAGTTCCTTGGACTTTTAGGACTCAGGTGCTGCTGGCTATTAGCCAGGGACTGGTCTTGGCTTCTAGAGGCTGCCTGTTTCCTCTCGTGCTTTCCATGTGATCGATCCCTCTAACAGCAGAGGGTCAGCCGTCCCTGACTTTTTCTTGTTCCTCATCTCTCTGACTCCTGGGCACTCCTCTCTCTGGGACTCCTGACTGTTTCCCAAACACAGATACCACATGCTTCCCTCCCTGCTGACCTTTGCATAAGGTCTTACTTTCTCCCAGAGCACCCTTCAGAGGGGATGCTAACATTCTCTTCATGACTGACTACCTATGTTGTTTGTAGATTTCTCCTTGTGTTCTGGTAGGTAAATGTATTCCTCATGGAGAATTTCAAAAATGCAATAAAAAAAAAAGTCAATTATTGAACCACAAACTGCTAAACTGTAAGGTAAAGAACTCAAGAGGGACAGAGCAGTTCATTTTTAGACCGAAGTGGCATAGAGAACACTTCGTGAAGGAGATGGTATCATGCCTGGGCTTTGAATTGGTTATATTTACATATGTAGGGTATGGAAGGGAACAGCTTGAGGACAAATATCTATAGCTATCTGTGTGTGTGTGTGTGTGTGTGTGTGTATTCTTTGAGAAAATACAGTATTTATTCAGTGGGAAGACAAGAATGAATAAAACAGAGCTTTTGCTTCATAGAATGTTTACGGTCTACCAATTGATGCAAAAAATAAATAAATAATAACAAAACATGATAAGTTTGGGGGGAAACAAAGATGAATTGTGGGGCACAGCCTTCTTGACTTGAATGACAAGTCCATGTGGAGGACCAGGAAAGAGGTCAACCTAGGTAAGGGGTGTCTCTATTAGAGAGCTTTGACTGTCAAGTGGTAGGTTCCCATTGGGTGCTCCCAGCAAGAGGGGACTATTAGGATCAAAGAAATGGCATGGTGGTCACTGTGCCCTTCTGCAGATTAGTATGGTGTGATGTTACTTAAGTTGATCGTTGAAGTAGCTCCTGAGCATCTTGCAGTGCTGTTATAAGTCCAGATGGCTTAACAACCCTTTCTTCATGAGTAGGCAGTGGTGGCTTTTTCTCTAATCGTGGCCTGAGTGATTGAGTCATAATGACTTGCTCTTTGAGAGTGCCCCAGTGAGTTAACCAGCCACCAAAACCTCAGTTTATAATCTGAGCTTGCAGGCTAGGAGGAGGTGGCTCAGAACGTGTATTAAATCAAAACATTTCTCACTCTCGATTTCTTTTCACAGTTCAGAATCTGTGTTTTATTCTATGTAAAAAGGAAAATAACTCCCTCGCTTGGATTTCTTGCTGACATTTTCTTTGGTGGGGGTCAGGAGTGGGGGGTTCACTCTGTAAGCTCACTGTTCCTCATAGTACAGCTCTGTGGCATTTTCATAAAATACCAACCACCAAAATTCTAGTAATCACAAAAACATGTGCTTTCTCTTTATATCCACTAAAATTCTTTTTCTCATTAAAAAAAAAGAAAGTTCAGAAATTAAATTAGAAAGCTAAACTTGATATCTGTAAATTCTTTGGTTTCAAGTAAAAGAAAAGCTACAGTTTTTCTAATTTTCCTTTAGTTAAATGTTACTCCTGAATGAGGAAAATTGTACCGAAAGCCTGAAGAATTGAGACTCTGACATGAGAGGAGGATTTGTATTCCTTGCTATTAAAAGAGAAGAAGAAGAAACCCTCAGTTATGTCTAATCTTTAGGAACTTAGTGCCCTGTCCAACCCACAAACTGTTGGCAGCATCATAATGCTACACAGAATGTTCTTTTAGGCTATTTTCCCTCCTCTCAAACCTTTCCTGTGAAGTTATAAATCTCAACATTTAGACGCTTTTTTAATTCAAATAAAGTATGGACTTTAGGTTGGGTCTTTTGGCCTCGTTTCTGCTGGCTACATGCTAGAGAGGCGGTCCCCCAGGAAAGCAGGCGTACACTTAGTTGGCTGGGCTTATGTTTGCCTTTATTTGTGAAATCCCATTTGTCCCTCCTTCACCGAGTGCCTACTTGTGAAGCTGTGATTGAACAGCTCTGTGCCCAGAGGAGGAAGTTTTACCCAACCCCTTAAAATATCCTCCTGATTGTTTCGAAAAAGTGGAATTACTTTGAAGGTAACCCCACCGCAGCCTTGCACTTCCTCCTCTTCTGTTTGTAGCTGGCCTCCTAGTTCTGCCTCCGCAATACTCCCTTTGGGATTTCTTGTACCAGGCAGACCAGTGTGGCCTCAGGTGTAGCTGCACCTGGAGAAATCTCAAATAATGTTCACTCAAAGTCAAATAGGCAAGCAGATACCCTGAATTTGCTGCTGTCTTCGAGTCAAAGAATGTGAAGTCTCCATATATGGTTATTTAGCATGCTTTAGGATGGTAAACTGTATTTTGCAAAACACATTTATTTGCATTCTCTTCTTCGATCATCACCACCCCTTAAGCTGAGAACACATCTCATTTCCTCAAGGAGAAGCCCCCGAGGATTTACTTAGGAACCTGGCCAAAAAGTGACAGACACCTTCTGATTTAGAGCAGTGAGCTATCATTGAAGGGAACTAAGAAATAATAGAGGCTGACCACAGAATTAGAGGCTGGGAGGCCTTGGGCAAGTGATTTCGGCAGTATCCACCTCTGATTTCCCAAGTCATAATAGGGATAATAGTTTTTAACTCATAGGATATGTTTGCTTATGAGATTGTAACATGTCTGACTCATTGGAAACGTGAAACAAATATTGGTGGTTACGGTTATTACTATTATTAAATATATATTGCATACCTATGGTATACCATCCTTTATTACATATTTTGTATCCAGGGATTCCAGTTGGTTTTCAGTTACATATGGTTTCAATGAGTATGATTGTTTCTAAACAAATAGGTCTTAAGCATCTACCAACTTTGTGTCAAGGACTCCAATACGCAATAACCCATATGACCCAGTCCCTGCTATCCATAGATTGCCATTCCAAGAAAGAGGATAGAGGAAGAGATGCAAATGGAGAAAGAGAAGGATACTAAGGTGGCTTTGGTGCCAAATATGGTGTGCCCAGGTCTACTGGGAGCAAATGAAGAGAGTAGTCAGTACATCCTGGAGAGCCAGAAAAGGCAGAATTTGAATGAAGCTATAAAGGGCTGGTTAGAGGGTAGAAAGAACAGTTGGTATCATTGGCAGCAGTGAGAATAATGACTGGATCTATGACACAGCCCATTCTGTTAGGGACAGAAGGATGATGGGGGTGGCTGCCCATGGGTTGAGATGTGGGTGATGGCCAGAGGCAGATAAAGAGGAGGGGCTACGTCATAAGGCAGAGGGGTTTTGACTGTCGACCCTGCACTTGAAATGCCACTCAAATATTTTAAGTGGGCAGGTGGTAGACGGTAGGGTTACTGATATTCTCAGGACTGCACCTTGGAGCAGACTTTTCAAACTATCTGTGGTCAAGAATTATAGGAATCCAGAACTGTGTGAGGAGGCATGATTTTCCAGGACTGTTAACCTGGTGTCCCCTGGTACTTTCACCATGTAAAAGGCTTTGAGGTTTTAAACTAAGGCCCATAGAGGTTCTCTGCTGATTTCGATCTGGTAACCCTCTCCACATGACCAGTGTGGCCTCAGGAACACAGCCCAGATGAGGTGATTAGGTCTACTAAAGCCAGGTAAAACAAAAACCAACCAAATGGCAAATACATAGAAGAGAAGGGTAGTACCTAATCTTTTTACAATAAAATGAGACTATCATCTCAGACTGTCATAATTAAGAGCAAGACTAGTCAAGAGCAGATCAGTTTTACCTAAATAAAACATACCTCTGACAATTTTACTTACCAAATATAAAATATCCTTCATAGAGAAAAGCAATGAAACACATAATCTTAAACAGAAATACTAAATTAGCCCACAAGTATCTCTCTTTAAAAATTGAATTACCTACCTTTTTGCCTTTTGTAAACACGAATACTTCACAACGGTACTTTTTAAAATCTGATTTTCTTCAATACCTGTTTATTAATTTCTCTGTGGCCCTGTTATCAATGCCTCAAGGCATATTAAGATCAGTAAGAGGTACAGAGATGGGGTTGGAAATCTTCAGACCCAAGGAAAGGAGCTATCTTTTATTCAGATAGTTGAATTTCTCTGACCTTAAGAGCCCTTCTGCACTAAAAATGAAAGCCATCATTAGAAGCCAGGGCTATGATATAATAAACACATCTTTAGTTCTTTCACATGCTGGACACTGTCAGCACCTCAGCTGTGGGGACTATTCATTCACCATTTACCATAGAGATAGATTCTAGACTTCACTTCTACAATCCTGTCTGTTGATTGCCTTACACAAAAATAAATTCACTTTTAGATACCATTTACCATTTTTCTCATGTTTGCAATCCAGTCACTTAACAAACATATTCAATATTTATTAAGTCTCTAAGTTTGAATGTGGAAGATACTATGCTTAAGAATGCTTGATATCTTAAAAGTAATTCCTGGCATTGTCCATAGGTGTTAATGTGACAAAAGTGTTTGATTATTGAAAAAGTTTATTAACCATCAAAAAAATATATATATGATTATCTCCAACAAAGCATTTTCATCCCTAGAGAAGAAGTCACTTTTTTCCAACGTCTGTGACTGAACCACTCATTATTCCAAGTCCACAGGAATGCTAACATTCTACAGAAGATGGTTTGGGGAAACTAATCTAGTTGAATCCCCTAAAATTAAAAGTGGCAGCATCAAGGCCCTGAGGGTTATGTCCTAGCTGAGATCAGGCAGTAGGGGCCAAGCTAAGACTAGAACACAGATCTCCTGATGCCTGACCCAGCTCTTTCGACTTTCCCCTGCCTTCAGGAACTACTCCCAGAATCCCTTCAGTAGGCTGGGTGTGTGTATTCAATCAGCAATGAGACAAGCTTTGGGCAAGGAGTGTGTGTTCGTGTGTGTTCATACATGCATATACACTAGCGCCCCATGGGGCATCAAGGTCCTGTTCACACAAGACCCAGAAAATGTGCCAGAGCAGGAAGCAGGTGCAGGAAAAGCAGACCGGCAGCAGCAGTGGGTTCAGAAGCCCCTTGTTTGCAGTCCGCATTAACCTTGGGCTGTTGCAAAGGCCAAAGCTTGGCTTACATTTGAGATCTGAAGCTCTGACATTCAAGAAGCTCCAAAGCAAATGAACCTGAGTGAGTAAATAATTAAACCACAAAAGAAAAAGCCTGTATTGAAAAAAATGTTAGCGATGTGTAAACTCCAGAAAGCCAGGCTGTTGGGAAGTAATCCGGCCTTTACCTGGCTCCTGTGCCTCGTCTGGGCACTAGAACATGTCCAGAGGAATATGACTGAGCCCTCAGGTGTTGTGGCCGTGGAATGGTGAGACAAGTACAGATCTGCAGGACTAAGGTGTATATTCAGGACAGTAGAGAAATAATTTATTGTCGGAGTTATGATTAGTTGTTAAAGGCATTTGCATCAGATTGTTTGCATTTGAACCCTAGCTCTGTCCCTCACTAGCTAGGTAATCTGAGTGAGTCATTTACTTCTCTGTGCGTCATCTCCTGTCTGTTAATATCTGTAATATGTGAATAATGATATATTACATCAGAGATGTACTGTGATGAATGAGGGGGTGACTTCATATAAGGTGCTGAAAACAGCCTAACATATGGGGAAGTGCTCAAAAAGTATTTATGTATCTATTTCGCTTTTGTTGTTATTCTGAGGCCCATGGGCCTTGTAGTTAAAATTTTTAAAAATATATGCCTTTGGAATCAGGCATACCTGCAACCTCACCTTACTGAGTTGTATGTCATCTCTAACTTCTAGCTATGAGACCATAGCATATAACTTAACTTCTTTGAGCCTCAGTGTTCTTATCAGTAAAATGAGGAGGTGGGAGGGAAATGTCTATTCTGAGACTTACTTAAAGATTTGAAAAAGCTGATGTGTATAAAGAATGAAGAAGAGTTTCTAATCTGTAATAAATCACCAATACATTGGAAGCTCTCATTATCTCTGAGGTTTCTCTTATCTTCACCCCGAAACAATTCCTTAACCTTCACTATGAGACCAACCCCCAGGGCATTGAAAGGCTTCCTGTAGTTATCAAATGAACCATTTCTAAAATTATTCCCTCAAGGATGTGCAAGAAAGGAAAAGGAGGTGTACTGTTTATATGTTCTTTCTGATCTCAGGTAGAAAGGGCCCAGGGAATAATATCTTTTGGAAGTGTTCTTGTCTATTTTGGATAGATACAGAAAAAGAAATAGAGGAAGTGTGTGTGCACAACTGATATTCTATGGAAAGAGAAAGGAAAAGCAAGGAGCAAAGAAGGGTGGGGTGGCAGATAAGTTTAATCTAGTATGGTTATAAACCCTGGCCAATGTTCAATCAAGAATGAGCACCAGCCAGAAAAACGGGCTGTAGCTGGCAAATGTCCCAGATCATTCTGTAGTACAAGGGCCCACGAGTGGGGAAATGCTGCTTGATAGATGAATTGGATTGTGAATAAAATGATGCCTTCCAGGCACTAGCCTTTGAATTACCCTGATATGTTGATTTAATTGAGATCCTTGATGTTTCCTGAACATTGACTTTTTAACCTTAATTGTCTTCTGATTTATTAGTAGATCCACTGTGCTTTATATGTTTCCCTGGTAGAACTTTAAACCTTGCTTCCCCCAAAAGATTCTATAACCTGGGGAAGATCTTAGGGCAGCCAAGCACAGTTCAGAGGCCAATCGGGCTTATAAACGCTAGTGTCCCTGAAGATTTAGCCCAGTGCCTACACAGCTAAGGCTAAGAAGAGACTGTCCCAGAAAGCCATTCATTAACACTTCAAATAAGAAGTGCTGGGGAATTGGTAAAATCTTTCCTGGCTTCCAGAGAAACAATCTTCAAGTATCAAAAGGTTCAGTGGTGTGGTATACCTTTCATCTGGAGGGCCATATGCTCTTTCCCAGTTCTTGAGTCTGAGATAAAATACACAGCATCATCATAAAACCTTCCATATTCCTAAAACAGACCCCTATTCCCACTAGAGATAGGACTGCACCCAGCCCTCGGGCCAACAGTTTGGAAAGAACAAGGGGAAAATTAGCTCCATTATTCCTTTCCTTGCAAAGGAGACTGACAGTCACAATTGATGACATAAAACACTGAGACAGGCTCGTACTTTAAGAGTGTCAATACAAACTTCACCCTCAGAGGTCCTGATTTCAAGAGGCATCGCATCACATTTATTGCAAGCCAGCTTCTTTTCTGTTCCCACTGCAAAGCAGACAAGAAATAGGCCAGAAGACAGGCTTTATAATAAGGTGTCTGCCTCTACAGAGGAAATAATGTCATTTTATCTTACATCTTGTAGTGATAATAATCAGGAAGCCCAAAAATACCAAAGCCCAGAAGGGTGAATATTAGGAATCTATCTTACTAGCATAATACCGCCCAGTTCTTATACTCCTTGTAGCACCTTTCACCTCCTGTATCTGCTATGCTCTTCACAATGTCCCCCTGAGGTAGGGGGAGCTAAATATGATTAGCCCCGTTTAACAGATGAGACAAATATCAAAGGAGGGCTATTATTCAGTGGCAAAATAGAAAGGTGTCTTGCTGTCATTCTTAACAAAGTGGACAACAGCGAGCATAGTAAATCTTTGTAGGCAGGTGTGAGATGAATGTTTGAGCAATCCCCTTTCAGTCCCTGTCATATTGGCGAGAAGTGCCTGCCCACTGTGGCACTTAGAGATAGAGCCACCGGCTAACATGTGTTTAAAGCTCCAGAATGCAACATTATTTGAAATTTTTTATAACCTTTAATTATCTCAGATCTCCGGATAATAGGCACTATCATCTCAATTTTTTCCCAGTTTCACTGAGAGATAATTGAGACATAACTTTGTACTTGGTTAAGGTATACTTCATAATGATTCGATACGTGTATATACTGTAAAATGAGTACCACAACCATTTTAGTTAACATCCATGATCTTGCATAGTTACAGCTTTTCCAATGAAAACTTTTAAGATCTACTCTTTTAGCAGTTTTCAAATGTACAATACAGTATTGTTAAGAAACAGTCACCATATTGTATGTACATCACATACCCGGAAACCATTCAAACTTTAAAGGTAAGGATTTTGAGCCTCCAAAAACGAATAATTTGTCTAAGATCATGTGTGTAAGTGGCTGAACCTGAACTTGAACCTAAATCTGTCTGACTTCAGAGTTGGTATTTTTTCTCCTCTACAAAGTTGCTGATTTGAACAATTCACATGTTCCATGATTTTTTCATTAGAGTGCCTATCAGCCCCGCACCCAGGTGGCCTTTTCCTCTCACCTCTGGTGTCCTGGTCTGGAACTTGAGCACAGAGCAGGCCTGGGTTTCCATCTGGTCAAATTCTACCTTAACAACTCCAGAAGTGACCTGCTTAGACATTCTGGCCCTTAACAGACCTAACATAAATCTTTCCCATCGCCATCTGAGAGGTCAACTCCAGACTGTTCGTATTCTTCTGCTTGGAACTGTATTCCTGGAAACTGCCTGTTTTTAGCTTTATCCCTAAGCCTTTCATATTTCTCTGGCCCTTTGTTCTAGGATAACTTCAAAGGAGCTGCCTTACTTTAATCAAATTCAGCGCACTGTTGGCAGTGTCCATTAGAAGTTCTACTCAGCTTGTAGCTCAATCCACAATCTTGAAACAAAATGATAGGAAGTGAAAATTTCTAAATAGAATTATCATCCATAGTTTCAATAACGATTTAGTAAAGTTTGGTCCATGGAGATGACCACAGAGCTATGTGATTCCACTATGTATAGCAGCGTGATATTTTTTTTGTGTTGAACAGATCTGATATTTTGAACCATAGTGATAGAGTTGCTGGTTTTCCTATAAGAATTTGAAAAGAAAGTGTTCCTGACTCCAAGTGCTAACAAATGATGCACACTGATGCAAAATCATGGATGCCTCTCTTATAAAGAAGCTCTGAGAGAAACAAAACGTGATTTAGATTCAAGAAAACTCACTCGATGCAATTTAATATTCCTTAATTTTTCTTAACACCATCTAGTGTACATCTACTGCCTGGCAGGGAGGAGATACTTGACAGTCATTTCTCCATGCATGTTCTTCCTTTACTAGATTAATAAATGGAGCAGTTCCTTCTGGTTAATAAATTTGCATTTCTGTAAAGCTCTGTAGATGTTAATTTGGAGGTAAAGGACCTTCACAGTTCATTCACTGAGCAGATGCTGATCACTTGCCATGCTGTGCCTGGCACTACAAGAGCACTGTGCTTAGAGCCTTGCCCAAGAGGGGCAGCGTTTTGTTCTCACAGAGCTTGTATTCTGATCTTGGTGGACCCAGACAATGAGCAAGTAATCCATCTTTAATATAATAATATGTCAGTAAATTCTGTGAAGAGGATAAAGCAGGTTCCGAGATGGAGAGTGTAGATTCTGGGATGTAGGATGCAGACTGACTGGGTGTGTTTTAATGCTTATGTCAGGACAGGTATTTTTAAAACTAATTGCTAAAACAAGACTCAGGAAATAGTAGTTTGCACAGTAAATCATTCATGGTTCAGCATTATTCAGTTACAGCTTTCATCTCATCACAAACTATGGCTTAGTAGGGTTGAAACGAGGAAAATTTACTACAGTATGTATTAAAAGAGCTAATTTCATAGATTCTCAAAGTTAAGAGGGACCTTAGAGGCCACCCAACCCCAAATAGATTCTCTGATTTGCAAATACCTTCTGCCACCTTCCTCTGCTAAGAAAAAGTTTTAGTCTCCAGAAACTCACTACTTACTGTGTGAGACAAGTCCACTTCTGACCAGCCCCAAGCCTCTCTGGTCTCTCATCTTCTCAGACAAGCAGGAGCATAGAAAGGAATCTCCAAGCCTTTTCCTTTTGTCAACCATGGAGGCAGCTCACCTGGAATGAGCCCATAGGAGCTTTCAGCAAGAAGAGAAGCACTCCACTCTTGTTGCCAGTTTAAGAAACAATTTCCTCATCTCTAGATTATGATTATGTTTATATGCAGCAGATAGAAAGGCTACAAAGCATGGTTCTAGTAAAACAGCAAGGACCCTGGTTGTGAAAGTGGGAAACACTGGTTTTCTAGGCCTGTGTACGTTCAACCTCTATGAATCAGTATTTCTCCCTGCACCTTCTTTACCTGTAAAATGAGAGGGTTATGTTAGACCAGTAGTCCCCAGACCATTAGCATGAGCTGCACTTGAGAATTTGTTTGAAATGCACATTCTCAGGCCTCATTCCAGACCTGCCAAATCAGCACTTCTGGGTCTGGGGACCAGGGACCTGTGTTTTAACAAACTCCGAGAGTCTGACACAGTCTCAGGTTTCAGAACCATTGTTCCAGATGATCTTTAAGTCTCTCATCCAATTGTAACATGCTGTGAATTCCCAAGGCAGAGCAACAAAACTGGCCAGCCCACTTGTCCCCAGTGTCACCATAATCTCTCAGGTTGCAGTGGCTTCTCTTCTCTCTGTCTCTGTCTCTCTCTCTCTCTCTCTCTCTCTCTCTCTCTCTCTCTCTCTCTCTCTCTCTCTTTCTCTCTTGCCTTCTCTTCCCTGCATCCCTTCCTTCCTCTCTCTCTGCATCTGTGAGCCAAACTGCAAAGCCATCGTCTTCAGGAGGTGACTCTTACTCCCAGGACATGTGCCTCCCTTAAAAAATCTATATCCGGTCTTACATGGAATCAATGCTTACAGTCACCTTGTATCTAAGCAAATTGAATAAAGCTGGGAGCTCGAGCAAACCTGCTTATTTATCTCGTGACAAGGGAAACAACTTTCAGTTCTGCAGAACTTGACACCTTTGTCAATAAAATCTGCAGATTGCACAATATAGAGTTGTTTTAGAATTCATCTTTCTGACAATAACAGCATTTTGCTAGAGAAGAGCATCCAGGGATTACTATGGCAGCCATACCTTTGCCCTGAGACTACTGGCTGCCTTGCCCATGTTTACATCTTACATCAGTACCATTAAGTGAATTTGCATCAGCACAGAGAATAAGGAAAGAAGTTTAAAGCACATACTCCCTCTTGGTTGCTTTTTTTCCCTTTTCCTACAGCTAAAGGAAGCAACCAGATTTCATTTTTTAAAAAGAAGCACTTAGTTTTAATAGCTGATTAGCCTGCAATAAGGTTGAACTTGTGTTTTCCTTCTAATTAGCAATAAAAACAACAGGGTATTATGTCTGCAGTTGCTTCACTCTAGCATCTTTCCAAGATTTTCTATTCACACTGTTCGAAAGTGCCATATACATCGGAAATGTGCATTTACATTCAGAGCGGGCTTATTGAAGGAAGCATAAAAAAAGCTCCCCATAAAGCGGAAGTTTGAGGAAGGTGGGATGGAGTTGAAAGTAGTAAAAGCCTTTCAATTGCTTGATTGTGTGAACTAAAGTTCCTGGTAGAGCGAATCGCCATTTGCAGTTTCACAGCTCTGGAATAAATGACACATCCAATAACATTCTCCTATACAGGTGTAAAATATACAAGTTGGGTGAGGAAAATGATAGCATCATTGAAATGCATAAAAGCAAAAAGCCTAGGAAGCAAGCATATGGCACGGAGCCGGCCTGGGGAGGCAGGGGACGCAGGCTGGAGGATCTGCACACCTTGGCTTTCGAGAGCAGTCGCCTCAGGGGGCTGGAGCCCAAGCTCCATCCTTCCACATCTAATTTGGATAATTCTGTGATTATTATATCATTTAGGGTATTCCCTGCCTAGAGCCTTTTTTTTCCCCTTTATTTATGGCTCTGATTTGCCTTGCTTTTTTTGGCCTTTTTATCAACTCTTCTGAGTTCGCCGCACGTTGTTGAAAAGCATATTAAAACAGCAATGCAACTTTTTGATTGTACCCATACCGGTAAAATAAATCTGGTGAGCAATAAAATAAATTGTCACCTATATAGATAATTATAGAGACCAAAAGTACTATGTTTTATGTATTTCCCATATAGCTGAATATTTGATTCTTCTTATTATTTTATCCCTGTTCCCAGTAGGTCATATTATTCCCTTCTGGCTTATGAAGTCTACTTTTAAGTGCTTTAAAAGTGAATATAGCATCATGGGGGCACCCCAAATTTTAGTGAGGAGTTAGGGGCTCCACCACCCATTTTCTTCTGCAAACCCAGTTCATGGCCACTTGTGTTCCTGCACCAAGATCTTGAGCAAATAAGAAACTGGGCCAACATCAGAGGATGGCTTAATTTCAGCCACAACTGTAGTTGTAACTATAGTATGTGATCCCTCTGAAGAGTTACTGAAAACCCCTATCTGATATTTCCTGTGGACCCTCAGCCTTGTAGGGAACTTACTGGGTGGGAGCCAGGCCTGTCAAATAAGTCCCGGTTAGGAACACTGAAAATGAGGATAGGGAGACCATAAAAGGAACCCTTTTAGTTTGTAGAATTATAGGAGTGGGTGTGTTCATGTGTATCAAAACAACAATTTAAAAAATGAAATAATTTTTAAAATTGTAATTTTTAAGTAAGCATTAAGAGCTTTATAAGTGTTAGTTGCTATTCTAAGTGTTTTACAGGCATAATCTCATTTTTCCACCACCAGCCCTAGTAAATAGATACTACTATTATTCCCATTATACAGATCAGGGAATGAGGCCCAGAGAGATGAGGTAGATTTCCAAGGACATAGAGCTCACAGGAAATAGAACCAAGATTTGTACCAAGCCATCCTGGTTCCAGAGTTCGTGCTTTTCACCAATGCGCCACAGCCTTTCTGGTCAGAGCAGGTTTGCACATCTAATTTTAATTTCTCGCACTGTAGGACAAATAACACCAGGAATGGCCATCAGCCCATGCCAGTTTGAGTGGCTTATTCTAAGGCTGATGACAACTCTAAGCCATCAGCTTCGTTAAGGAATCGTCACTTTTTACCCTTCTTCCAATGAAGAGAGTGTGGGTGTAGAACTACAGGAAGGACCAGGACAGTAAATCCCTGTTTGCTGTCTGTCTTTGCAGAAGCGACCCATCTTTTCCAAATTTCAGTTTTGTCATTTGTCAAAAAAGGTGCTTGTTCCTACCCTGCCTGTCATAAAAGCTACAGAATCATATGACCATGTATGATATAACTACAAAATGACATACAATGATAAGCTGATGTTAGGGTTAGGATTATACATACTAAGGGTATGATGTGGATTAAGTGAAATCATACATCTAAAATACTTTGCTCTAATACTACCTGACACATAGTTGGCACATAATGATTATTACATTACTAATTATTGTCATTCATATTGTTAATGTACCCTGTAGTAATTTAAAGTTTACATATAAGTTTCAATGCTTGGTCAGTTTTCAGAGAATGCTCAGCGCCTCTGAGATAAGCAGTAGGTTCTATTGTTTTCATTTTCAAATAACTTGTAATTATTTTTGAATCTCACATTATCCATATTTGACTTCTCTAGAGCTATGCTATTCTGCTGTTTCTCTTTTAAGTGGCCCAGACAACCCATATGTAATGATTAACAGTAATAATAATAATTCTGGCTTAATGCGCATATTAATGTTGACTATTTTAAGCTGTGGAATCCATCAAGGAGCACAGTCATATTTATTTAGTATGAATCTCACACAAGGCCAAAGTTACTTATCTGACGTTTCTTTTTCTTCTCCTAAATGGTCTTAATTTAAATCTACAATATAATTGTTCTGTTTTTACAGCGTCTAGGTGCCGGTCTGTCAATTTGTCAGTAATCACTCTGTAATCCACCATTTAGTATCTGCAGGGTTACTTTTAATCAGCTTTTAGGACTATGGATTCTCCATTGTACATTTTCAGTGTTCAGCCTTTAACCAGCCACGTTGTCATAAGAACCATGATTTCCTTGCAGGTTTATAATGACAGCCGGAGAGATCCTGCGGGGGAAGCTAACATAAGACTTTCTGTTTTAAAGACAATATTTGGAGCAGAACACTAGAGTATGCAATACTCCATTAGAGCCTTGTTGCCAGAGGAAACGAACAGGCAATTTCTAGGCTTTTGGTTTTAAAAGGAGGAAGAAAAATATACATTACACCACAGACTACCCAAGGAACAACTATAAAGTGATATTGCTTCTTCTAGTGTGCATAACCAAACATCTTTTCCCAATGCATGTTGCCCCTCAAGATGTCACTGTGTCACTTTATCCCAAAGACACATTCATAGACTAACATTCAAAGGTCTTTCTTCAGAGCCTCTCTCAGAGTTACTTTGTTGACCATTCTCTAGTCATATTTGGGTTTTGCAATATATAGAAATAAAGTGGCTATAAAACATTGAGGCTCATGAAGCCACTGGCACTCATCCCCGCAAATGAGGATTTCTTCCTGCCCAGCAATGACTAGACAACACAGATTCTCGTGCAGCTGCCTCTGCTCAAAATATTTTAGAGCTTTCTTAGAAATTTTTTTAAAGCCCCTATCACATTCTTTTGAATTTCAGAAATGTTTTTGTCATTGGAAGGAAGATGTGATTTATGGAAACAGTAGAATCACTTGGAGCCAAGTCTGGCAGGGAGGTCAAGGTGGGTAACATAACCACCCACATTAATGTAACTAACAGAATTACCCATATTAGACAGGACTCCTGTCTGGGTTTTCTCAGCAATGACTGGTTTGGATCTCTCGGTGAATATCAGTTGATTATCCTTAAACTTGGAGTAGGAAAATACACATAATCAAAACAAATTTATTATTAATCCTCGTAATTCCTATTCTCATTTACTATTGCCTTTTAGCAGAGTAGCATGTGCATGCATATATACGAGAGTGTGGGGGTGGCAATTATGTGTAAACAGGCAGATCAATCTCTAGTTAGACAAACAGATATGTATAGATAGATATAGCTATATATTCTGTTTCTCGTGGGATATTTCTCAGTCCCTTTTCCCAGACATAGTTTCCAGAATTCTCCTATAAATGTGAACCTTTTTCATTGTTGGTATTCCTCTAAGATAAGCAAGTCTTAACCTTTTCTTTTTTTAAGCTTACATACTTATTTTAAAATTTGCTAATAATTATAGGCCCTTTTGTAGAAAAAAAAATAGACATGGATCTCACACTAAGAAGTTTTCTATTAAGATTTAAAAAGAAAATGGCTTAAAATTTTACACCATAGGATATATATGTAGAAACGAGTTAAACATTCCTTTTCAAAAAGGAGCTGCAACTTATTTATTGTGTAACATCTTTAATTAATTCACTAAATTTTAGATTGCCTGAATAAAGCTAATCAAAAGTAAATGAAGTGAATAAAGAAGGAGATAAGATAACGGGTCATTTTGTATTAACATCTGCAATTCAAATCACAAACAAAATATTTCTATTTTTAAGATACAACAGGCAACATATATTTTAAAACTCTTCTGATATAAACCATTTAAAAGCTGAATAAAGTATAAATTACATCTTTTTAAATGCATATCCTGGTTTACATGTGTCTGTGCAGGGAAGTTCTTAGAAGTTAAGATTGATCAGAAAACATTAATACCAAGAGATAGGTAGGCTTAAAGTTGATGAATTTTTCCGGGGGTATCTACTTATCGCTGGATGTCAAGATTTAGTTTATTGGGCTGCACGTAAGAAAAGAAGACAAATGTAGTGTCCATAAAGGAGTTATGGTCCAAAATTCCTGTATAACCTCTAGATTCTATAAGATAAAACCCTCAGTGAAAGAATAACTAGAATATATTTCACCCCACAAAGAGAGAAAGGATTATTGATTGCCTCTGCTTTAGTTGGAGGGACCCCAAGATAGTTTGTAAATAAATGAGGGCCAAAATAGATACTTTTTGGACCTAAAAATGATCAAGCCAAAATTTTGTTTAAAATGCTACTGGGTCAGTGGAGCCCCTAGGCACTTAGCAAGTATAAGTGTGTATTATCTCTGGAAAAGTGCATTTGGAAACCATTACTCAAAGAATTCTCACAGATAAAATGCCAAAAACATGAATCATAATAAAAGATCATAATACAAAATGCATGAAAGAACAACCTTTTATAAGAGTCAGCAGAAAAACAAAGAGTAGAATTAGACTCACTGAGTCTATAAAAATGTGAAATTCAGATATAAACTAAATGCACTTAGTATATTTTAAAACATAAGGGTGGTCATCAAGAGAGAAATAAGTAGAATTGACTATGAAATGTGAAAAGATAGATTTGAAAACTACACAAATAAAACTTACAAAATGCTATCTAATAATTTAAATTAGAAACTTAATGGTAGATAATATATCAAATTAACCATAACTAAAGAGAAAATCGTTGAACTGGAAGTAAGTCTAAAAAATCATATACAATGTAGATAGTAAATAGAGGAAAATAATAAACAAAGGTTAAAAGAGCCACAGAATAAAAAACAGGTTTTTAATACATTTTTTGAAGGTCCAGAAAAGAGATAATAGAAGAATAGGGAAAAGAATAATCTTTAAGAATTTCCAAGATAGGTGAAAGGCATTGATCCCCAAAATCATAAAGCCCAAGAAATTCTAACATGGTATCTGTTAAAGAAAAAAAAAATTAGTAAGGTAGACACATAGAATCAAATATCTAGGAAGAAAATATTAGCCTTCAAAAAACAAGCATTAAACATTTAGCTGACTTCTCTACAGTGACATTGAAATCCAGTACAGTTGAAAACTATCTTCAAAGTGTAGAGAGAAGTGCATTGTCAAACTGGAAAAATATTCACAGCAAAACAATCTTTCAAAAACAAAAATAAAGATATTTTAAGTCTAACAAAAATATGAATGTTTACTATCAATAGACTCTCCCTAAAAAGATTTGTAAAGGATATACTTTGTGTGTGTGTGTGTGTGCGTGTATGTGTGTGTGTGTGTGTGTGTGTGTGAGAGAGATCCCAAAAAGAAAGTCTGATGTAAGAAGATATGATAAATAAAGAAAATGTAAAGTTATAGGTAAGTTTAAACATACAACATTGGTTATACAAGAAATAAAAATAATGTCTAATTTGTTGTGTTAAGAAAGAAAATACTGAATAATTATAGTATAAATGGTTAGAAGTATTAAGATTAAAATACTTAAAGTTTGCTGTTTTGGCAATGGCTAATGATAACTTTCAACATTATTTTTTTAAATGTGGATTTCAGAATATCTAGGATAGGTATAAACAAGTAGAATTAAAGATATAACTTACAAACCAATTGAGGGTGGGAGAAGGGATGAAAAAATATTTTTTAAAGGCTGGAGCATAAGTAACTCAAAAGTTTGTAATATAATGCACAAAAAATTACAAATAAGTTAGTAATCACAGCAAACGTAAAAACTTATAAAGGTCACTTTGTATTTTCTGATTCATAAGCCAGAAATATGCTGGTTATAAGATTATACACCTAAGATATGTGAAAACATATAACTGAAAATAAAGATATGAGAAAATGATATATCAGACAAATAATAATATAAAGCTGGCATATTGATATATTAATATCAGCCAAAATAACCTTTGATGATTTTTCACTTTAAAAATTGTGTTATTAGCAGTCCAAGATTTATAATATAACCTTAATGCTACATTGTTCAGTTAAAACCAAGAAAATTTAAAAACTTGTATATACATAACATAGTTTAAGACTACACAAAGCAAAGATGACAGAAGGGAAAACTAACAAACTTGATCTCAAAATGGAATATTTCAGCCAATCTTTGTCAGTAATGGATCAAGCAAATAAAAATAGACTGAGTAAAGATTTAGGAGATTAGAGAAAAACAACTTACAAATCTCATTCTATTAAACATACATAAATGCCACACCCAACTAATTTGAAAACACAACAAAACACACCTAGAACAATAATGAAAATTGATGATATAGTAGGCCACAGGGCAGGTCTAACAAATTTTGAAAAGCAGTATCATAGAGACCATATTCTCTAACAAATGGCAATTAGATTAAAACTCAATAACAAAAAAGATCACTTTAAAAACCTCAATTTATTGGAAATTAGGGAATATTCTTTTAATTGATTCATGGGTCAAGAAATTTAGAATCAAATATTAGTGAAAATACTGTTTATCAAAGCTTGTAGGATGTGGCTAGATTGGTTCTTGGCAAGAAATTTATAAACGTAAAGATTTATATTAGAAAATAAGATAGGCTAAAAGAACAACGGTTTATAGTGCAACTTAAAGAAATTATGTTTTTTAATAAATAAAACCCTCCAAAATAAAAGGAAACCATAAAGATAAAAGCAGAAATCAGCAAAATGCAAAACAAATATGCAGATACAAGAGACACAGTCAACTAAGCCAGTCATTCATTTGAAAAGACTGATAAAACTAATGAGTTTATGGAAAGGATAATCAAGAGGGGCAGGGAAGGTTTGAAGGCAAAGAAAGATAATAGAGAAAGAAGGAAGATGAAAAACTATTATGGAGGGTATACAACTGCAAATGTAGTTGAGACAAAAAGAATAATATATGGTACAAACAACTGGATGCTGATAATATTTGAAAATTTAGATGATACAGCACAGTTTAGAAAATAACATTCACCAAAATTGTATTCAAGAAGAAATAATAAACCCAAATTTTCCTTTAATTGTTAAATTAATTAAAGAAATAGTTTTAAATCTTCTCAATACAACTGTTAGTTTTGTGGAGAGTCCCATTCTTACACAAACTTGTCCATAGCACAGAAAGGAGATACTCTCTCCAAGTTGCAGCCTAGATCAGTCTCAGACAAGCACAGAATGAGAAAATCAATGTCAATAACAGGTCAACATCACCCACAGACATAAATATAAAAATTCCAAAGAAAATAAGTGCAAGCCTAATCTAGCAATATATTTAAATGAATACATTCTGACCACGTTTGATTTAACTCGAGAGTACAATTTTGATTTGGCATTAGAAAATATATTAAAGCAATTCCCCATATTAACAGAACAAAAGAGAAAAGCCAGATAATTATCTCAATTGATATGGAAGTCATTTGATAAAAGTCAACATTCATTTATGATAAAAGCTCTTGGCAAACTAGGAATAGAAAGTTTCTCATTATGATAAAGGATATCAAGAAAAAAAAAAAAACCGTCCAGTAGGCATCATACCTAACAGTTAATCATTGAAAACCACCCCTTTAATATCAGAAACAAGGCAAGGACGCCCACTGAACTGTTCAAAGCTGCATTAAAGGGCTCACCCTGCAAGACAAGGAATGTTAAAGAAATAAAAGGTATAAAGTTTGGAAAAGTAGAAATAGAACCGACATTATTTGTTTATGATATGATTACACTGAAATCCAGAGAGAATATATGAACAAGTTATCATAATTAATAAAAGTATAAGATAAGTTCTGAAGTAAATATAGAAAAGGCTTTTTGATGTGTATTTCTGTTTGTCACTGATACATAGAAATGCAAATTTATAATAACAAAAATAATATGGTACCTAGAAATATATCCAATAAAGATATATTGAGAAAGATATGCTTAATTAATGGAAAGATTTATTATCATAAAGGTATCAGATTTTCTCCAAATTCATCTCTAGATTTAATGGAATTTCAATCAAAATTTCTATAAGAAGATTTTTTTAACTTTATAAGATAACTCTAAAAATCACATGGAAAGCCAATAAGGCAGGTACAAGAATACCTAATGTATTCTTAAAGAAAAAGAGATGGAGAAACTTATCCTACCAGATATTAGGATACATAAACCCAATTTCAAATAGATTACATAATTAAATGTGATAGGTGAAATTTTAAACTTTTAGAAAAATACTTTATGACCTCAGTATAGGATGTATTTCTTAAGATAAAAAGTGCTAACCATAAAGAATTTATAAATCTATCTAAAAAAAATTGTTTTTCAAAAGGCACCATAAAAATGGTGCTAACCTACCAACTTAGAAAATATTTCCATTTTTTATAACCAGCAAAAAAGGAGAATTCTGAATAGTTAAAGAACTCCTACAATTTAATTAGAAAATCTGGTATAATTTAAAAAAAAAAGAAAATCTGGATAAAAGAACATGAAAAAGCATTTCACAAAAAAAGACATAAGAGAAATTGTTAACCTCCTTTGTAATCAGGGAAAAGAAAGAAAAAGACAAATTAAAGCCACATCTAAAAGATTGGCAACAGTTAAAATCAGATAATACCAAGGGTTGGAGAAATCATGCAGCAAAGAGTGTTCTTTATACCCCACTGGTGGCAGTGTCAGTTGGCACAATCATTTGGAAAACAGTTTGGCATTATATAGTAAAATCAAAGATATAAGGTCTCCACGCCTTACTGCCTGGCAATTCCATTCCTAGGTATCCTCTAGAGTAACTCTTGCACACATCCATAGAAATCATCTGAGTGTTCACAGGAAACAATATTTTTTTTTTTTTTGCAATAGCTAAACAGTAGACACAACTGGAGTGCCCATGGACAGTGAAAATGGATCAATAAATTTCAGAATAGTCATACAAAGGAATGCTATTAGCAAAAATAAAATAAAAATGATAAGCCACCACATCTACACATACGGTATTGACCAAAAAACGTGACTATTTCTGTAAAGTTCACAAGTATGAAAAAACAAACAATAGCCATCTACATAGACATGATCAAACTAAAAGCAGTGCTTATGTGTTTTTGTACATTGTACCAGGACATCCAGCCAAATAGGTGATGGAGCTAAAATCTAGTTTTTTAAAGCTATTCCCAAGCCTTTTATTTTGGTGTGAGTAATGTATCTCTAGTCTGAGGAAAGAGGACCTTTTTCAAGTTTACTCAAAGGCAGCACATTGGGGGTGGAGGTTATGTACTTGGGCATGTCAAAGGTTTGGGGAATATTCTGTGTCTTAAGGTGGATGGTAGTATGTAACTGGACGTGTTATTTACATTTTGCAAGTGAACATATGAAGAACATATTTTTTAAGTTTGCATACATCTATGTATACAACATACATAGGTAATTACATATATAATGTGTACAGTTTAAACGTACATACATATATAGAATCTATGCATTCTGTATGCTTTCCACATAGAAAGTGTGACCTATCTAACAATCTTAAAATATTTGTGTAAAGCCTGTGGCATGAAATTTTCTTAATACGGCTATTTTATTAACTAATTAAAAAAGTAAATAATGAATTTCTTATGGCCAATTATTATTTTTTTAAGGAAACAGTATGTCTTTTATATTACATATTTATATCACATATATAACATTGCCAAATGATTTTAACTGATTGTTTTCAGGGAAAATGTCTTTTCCCAGCTTTGAGAAATCAAAACTCAGCAGGCCCATAATCATGTTTGAATGAGGCTACCCCAAAAGCCCAATACAGAGCTTGTATTATGTTAAACATCACAAAGCTACTATCCTTCTTAGTCTCTCTCTGTCTCCTGGTTCGTTCGTTCTCTCTCTCTCTCTCTCTCTCTCTCTCTCTCTCTCTCTCCCTCTCTCTCTCTCTCTCATATATAAAACATGTATGATGCTGAAGGGAATGATATCTTTAAATAAAGCCTGATGGCCAAGAATGATTTTTATCTGCAAGATGAAAAGTCTTTCCAAAACAATTACTCAGAGAATTACAGAACAGTAGAGTTCGCTCACCCTGGCCCACATTCTCAGTGAAGCAGGACTCTCAGGGTACAAGGTGCTCAGAACCTGTGGAGAACAACTTCCCGTGTGGAGCTTGGGAGTCTAGACCAAAGCCAGCTCCTCTCCTAGGCTTCATTTGCCTCTGCATACACCTCTGGGAGGTGCCTCTGTGCATGTGTCAGCACCACAGTGAAGAAAGGAAGCATCACTGCCCCAGCTTTCACTCTACTGGGCACTGATACTTCTACCCATGAAGATAAAACGATTGAACTGAGAACCCTTCTAAAAGCCCTTCCCATTTATATATGATTTTCCAAAAGGTGTGTTATCCCTTTTGAGCTTCTAAGCACTGCTATGAGGGAGGGAACCACAGATGATAACATTCCATTTCATAAGATGGAGAACCTCAGCTCCCAAGACATGAAATACTCTTGTGAAGTCAGGTCAGGCAGGACTTCTGGCTCCTCCTCCAACACTGTTCATTTCATGGAGGCAGAAGCACAGAAGACAGAGGAAAAGGGAGGAAAGTCAACAGGCTGTTTGAAGAAAGGGATGTAGGAAAAAAGCAAAATGGTAGACACTCCTGTGCAAAACCGATGGAATTGTGAAAGCAGAGGCAAGCCTCCACCAGCAGGTATATCCCAGAGTATTTTCTTTAGTGAAGAACAGATAAGAATGTGGGGCACTATTTGCCGTAAGGACCCACTTGGGCTGAGAAATGAAATTTAAATCTAGTTATTCCTGGGCCTTCTCTTTGTTCTCTGCTTTACTGCATATCCAATCAGGCAGGCAGCAGCTACACCTGGGATCCTGGCTGATGGTCCAGCTCTCCACATAGGCATCCCTAGAGCTTAGGGCCACCTTGCTCATAGCCACCATGACTTCAGATGGGCTTAGTTCTTCCCAGAAGGCTCCATCTCAGGACCCCACTTTTCAGCAAGCACATGTACCTTCTACTTTGCACAAACCAGGCCTTTTGCTTGGACTCTTTGCTAGCTGGCTCCCAGCGCTCATCCTTAAGTACTACAAGGATTACCAGTGTGATGCTGAGTGTTCCTGTAGAACTTATTTGCAACATTTTGGCCAACCCTGGCAAGATACAATTGAAGACAAGAAGAAACAGTCTCCCTTAGGTAAAGGTCACTATACAATGGTGCAATTCTTGGAATCTAAAGATTGAGTTCTTTAAACTAATAATTTGAGATCCGCTGCCTTAGTGTAAATTGGAAATGGATACCATATCTTTAATGCTAATTAAACATTGCATTACTTAGTCTTCCAGGCCTCATGTAAATAACAATTAGCAATAATTTCGCAGTTGTACATGCTGGCATCTCCTAAGCCATACCATTGTATACCATTCCAAATTCCTTTGCATTAATTAGGATCATAAGCCAATCAGTACTAATTAGGAAGAAAATAAGTATAATAATAAATGCAACAAAATTAGTGATTTGTATCTGGTCGGTATAGTTCCTTCCCTTAGCAGTTCATCAAATAGTCTTAATGCGTAGGAACTTCTTGTAATTGAACTAATTATGAGGTTTCCCCTGCTACTTTGAGCCTCATGTTCAAATCCCACGAAGCTCATTAAATAAGTAACAAAACTGGAATCTTTAACACATATTGTAACTTGGATCATGTTAATTAGCACCACACGCAAAAGGCAGCGAGAGGCCGTTTAGCAGCCCCTGCTCTAGTTAAAGGGAAGGGAGATTGGGATCTTTACAGTTCTTTGGGGCTTTTAAGGAGCCAGGCCAGTGGTGGGTGGGCACTGTGATGAGGAAGTCTGTGCATTGTTTCAGGAGCAGAGAAGGGACTTGGAATCCAGGGCTAAGCTACACCGTGACTGGGGCCTTTTCAGCAGTCCCAGTTGTGTGTGGTGGTGGCCCCATTGCACAGTCTCCCATTACTCCAGAAACTTGCCCTGCACTTGTCTTCTCTATGTCTATTTCTCCCTTACTTTGGACCGGTTATAGAGCTTTTCTTTGGACCGGTTATAGAGCTTTTCTCTTCAGGGTTGAAAGGTGAGCATGAAGGACCCCAGAGAATTCACTTGCCCTGCACAGACTGAAATCTTATACACATAAACCCATGTGTCTGTTTCTAGTCAAACATATGTACCATTCAGTAGACATATTGACTGTATTCACAGCTTCCAGCGCTGATCTAAATGACTGCCGTTCCTTTTCCATCTACAGCTAGATCTGTAGATAGCTCTCTATTCCTCAATGGGAAGATGCTTAGAAATACATGCACCCTCCATCCTGTCTTTTGCCCTCCTCTGTGTAGTGGGGAAATCTGAAGCCAAGCACTGGCAACAATGCTGGGGAAAGTCAGAAACAGGGAGGTAAATCCACAGGGATGTTGGTTTATGGTGTACCTACCTACAGTACTAGAACTCCATAACAATATTATTTACTGCTGTTTTATGGGAAGTAGTTCTAAAATAACCCTAACAGAAAACACTTGTTACTCTACCGCTATGACTTGTCAAGTTTGATGGCTTGATGAGAATAAAAGGCATGACAAGAGATTTCCAGGCATCAGAACTAATGATGTATTAAGCTGTTAATGTTCACCTTACACATTTGGGGATAGAATCTTCTGTTTCTAAGTAATATATAATTCTGAATGTCCTTATAGCTACAATTAAAGCTTCACTCTTAAATAAAGCAGCTCCTATTCTAGCTCATAAAAAGCATTCATTTTTTTTTTTACTCCCATAGTTCTGGTTATCTATCTGAGATCTACTTATGCATGGTTCCAAGCCATTTGATGAGAATCTTATAGGAAAGTCTGGTCTCCTAAACTGAACTATCAGCTATGCAAAAGCGGGAGTCCTCATGTCTCATTCTCGTTCTGAGTTCCTCAGTGGTAGACACAGGCCGAGAACCAAAAGTTTCTAGTAAGTTCTGTTTCATTGATGAATAAAGCACTTAAAAGGCATCCAAAATAAAATAAAATAGAAGAGCATCCAGAACTCAACATAAGAATTACACTTTGCAAGTACAAAAATATAATTTTGATTATTCTTATAGTATTCTCAGTATTTTAAATGTCATGTGCTATGAGCGGGTGGGGAGGCAAGAAGTCTGCAATCTTGATATTATCTACTAAATGATACCTGAAAGGTACTCTGGTACATGTGCAGTGTGCATCATATATCCATGTCACCTGCATTATTTCATCTGATATTAATGGATCCCAAACTTGGGGCTTTCTCTACACGTAGGCACAATGGGATGGAAAGTTAGGACAGCCTAACTCAACAGCCCCTCTTACTAAATAAATGCTCCATAATAAAGGGGAAACTAACCGTTATTAGTTTGCCTGCATTGCTAAAATTAGCTGACCTGGTGAATCCATTTCATACAAGTTGATTCAATTTGTCTGTATATGCACAGCCCCCAACATGACACACAGGTATTTTTTGAGGACATAATTCTGCATCATGTGATGCTAAATAATTGACAATGAAAGTAATAAGATAACATCTAAGCTCTTGACTAGTAAGTATAATCTAGAGGTTTTTTTAATCAAGAGCTTGTGACTGACCATAAAGAAATTAAACAGCCAAATTAAAATGTTCAACAGATAAAAAGCAAAATGCAAAAAGCTTGTTAGTATTTCTTTTTTTAACCAGAGATTATAGTCCCCAATATTTTTTTGTTCATAGTTCAGCATTATGCTATAGACAATAATCCGTTCCATGACTGCCTCCCCTACTAGCTCTGGACTCTGACTTCCTAGCTGCATGAAGGCTAGCAATGCTTCTCGGAGGGTGTTTAAGCAAGAGGAACCTGATTTGGAGTGAGAATTCCTAAGCCAGGCTTCTAAGCCAAAATTCCCATCCCTAGTAGAGGATGAAACAGGAGACTGGTCTTTGTTATAAGAAAACCAGTGTAGACATTTGGACTTGGATAGACAAGAATACTCTTCAGTTAGTAGAATCAAGTCACTAGGCAGAAGCATAGTGACAAAAGAAAAGTAAGCACAGGGATGAGGACCAGTCCCAGGGGCAGAGCAGGAGCCGCAGTGACCAGGTAGGAAGTTTGGCAGCCCTGTGTTACCCTGAAGTCATCTGCTCATGCTCATGACAGGAAACAGGGTCCAGGGTCCAGGAGGCAGGCTAGTGATGGTGAAGGGGCAGCAGGGTGGGGAGCTGGTTAGGATTAGAGACTACAGTTAGGAAGCCCTGCGGATCGTTACAGAGACCCATCTTCCCATAGCTGTTTAAAATCTCTTTCTAAATTTTACCTGAGATACTTTTAAAATAAAAAAAATACACATGTATCTTTTAAGTTTAATAAGGAAACCTCTCAGAGTTCTATAGCTTTGCATCTTATGATTTCCTCATTGACAGAAATAAAGCAAAAGCAGAGAAATTGTATAGAAATTTAATAAAGACCTTAAACAGTGACTAAGATGCTGCTAAGAATCTATATCACTAGATCTGGAGTGCACCATTGGAAATGCATGTGCGCACACACACACACACACACACAACTTTACACTAGACAGAGCATATACTTTATATTTTTATCCGCTTAAATATGGTGCTGAGTTACAAAGACAGTGAGACCGACAAAGATGAGGCCGGGAGGTACTGAAGGACCGCAGCAAAATGGAAGTGCAGCAGTCCTGGTTTTTCTTACTAGTTAGCAAGTAAGGTGCTGCTTTAGAAATATGTATCTTTGTTCATTCATTCAATCATTCATTCACTCTCTCTCCATTTTCTGAGACCTCCTCTCAATCCAGCACAACATATTGTTCCAACTACAGAGGATGGCCGTACAGCCTAGGGGTTGCCCATGAACTGGGAGTCAGACTGATTTGGGTTCAAGTCTCAGTTCTTCCGCTTGTGGTGTAAGACATTTTCGGTAAGTTACATTACCACTCAAAGCCTCGTTTTCCCCGTCTGTAAAATGAGGACAGTATGAATTCCTACCTCATTGGGTATCATATGGATTAAATCCAATAAAGCCTGAAAAACTCTTCGACCAGCACATGGTGTGAAGTAAATGCGCAAACGTGTTAGTTGTTTTTGTTGTCGCTTTTAAATATCAGTATTCTGCATTAGTAGGGAGTAGAAGGAGGCAAATGTTGGCTCACAGTGAGAGCTTTCAACAGTGAGAGCCGTCCACACAGGATGGGCTCCTCGAGCAGGTGGTGAGCCTCTCATCTCATCTCTGCCTGCCATAGAGCAGAGCTTGGAGTCCCCATCTGTCAGGGATGTGGTAGGAGGGACTCCTCTTTAAGGAGGAAGCTGGGACAGATGTGCTTTCCAGACATTTTCCAGCCTGCACCCCCAATCTTTTCATTCTCTAAGGGAGCTACATTGAGAAAGAAAGCAGCATTTGACTGCACCCTGTGTGCCTGCCCGCTGCTGCTGCTGTTTTACAGATGCACTCTAATTTGAACTTTGTAAAACTCCTACGATGAAGATATTGCTCCTCTCCTTCTTCAGTGAGGGAAGCGGAGGGTTAGCAGAGCCAAGTAACATCCCAAGATGTCACAACCAGGAAGAGGTAGAAGAGACACGAGACCCCTAAGTCCATGCTCTTACACTTCACTGCATTCACTCATGGTTAACTCCTTCCGAGAATCCTTAGAAACATTGTCCAAGACAGGATAAAGTCAGGTGGGATGGTGTCCCCACAGAGTTGGAGATGGTCCTCTTTACATCTCCAGATCTTTCTTGTGCATTATTCAAAGCCCCTGATTTAAAAAGAAAGAAAGAAAAGAAAGAAAGAAAGAAAGAAAGAAAGAAAGAAAGAAAGAAAGAAAGAAAGAAAGAAAGAAAGAAAGAAAGAAAGAAGAAAGCAAAGCAAAGAAAAAAAGAGAAAGAAAATAAAACCTGCCTAAAAATACTTCATATCTGACAAGCCTGAAAAGCTCCCTCAGAAAATCTTCCCTTCCGCACATTGATCTCTTTTTAAAAAAAACAAAGCCACTCCATCATCTAGCTACACTGATGAAAGACAGGCCCAGGCTGAACATTCCAGAAATTCACTACAGAATCCCATCTTTCAGATCTAGGATCAGAACAGAGCAAGCTGTGGGAAGGGTGAGAGTCGAGGAGAATTTTTTTTTTTTCTTTTTTTTTCTTTTTTTTTTTTTTTGGTCAAGAGGAAGAGATTACATTCTTGAATCCTTTGCCATGTTATAAACAAGACTAAGCACATAGCATTCCTTCCAAAGCACATGGCCCTGTTTTTAAAACACAGGTCTGGTCTCTCCTGGAATTCAGTGTTCGTCTCAGTACTGTTCTTCCTAGTCACTTAGGATTTGTTATAATTTGGCGCTATTGAAGGTGGCCAGGATTGGAACAGTTCTTTCATTCATCTTCTCCTTGCCTTCAGCTCTCCCTCCATACCCTCTATCTTTTCTAATTATGCTTTTAAGCCTGTAAACGTTTCCTAAGGCAATGCCAAATTTTAAGCGCTGCATGTTGTTACCTTGTGTGGATAGTTTCAGCCTGGTACTTGTAGCCTCCAGCTTTTGCTGGCGTGTTGTGGTTCCTTCTCCAAAGGACTCAGACCTCAGCAACAGCCTCACCTGAGGAGATGTTATTGATCTTCTGTTCCTTTCATGGAAAGGAGTTCGTTCTTTTCAGTTTCCCAGGCTGTTTAAGGGGTTCTTTGAAAATATGATCCTTAAGGGCGAGTGGAAATGTGGCTAAAGACCAGAAGACTGGGGACCTTAACTTCTCGCTTCTTCTTTGGGGATTAGTAGTTAAGAACTTGGGGCGTGGGTCAGGGGAGCAGTACCTTGGTATATAAGAGTAATTAGATTAACCCGTTTAAGAAATATACTATATATGTTGAAGCCAAATGAACAGGCCCTTGTCTCAAGAGGACAGACACATCACATTCCGCAAAGCTGCCACTGCTCAAAGAATTTTTGGAATATTTCTGAAATTGCCTTCAAAGACTTTGGTATATTTTCTTTTATATACTCTCAATCAGGAAAAACTTCATTCTCTGTACACAGCACTAGTGAATCAGTATTTTTTTTTTTTTTTAGTTCTCTATCGATGGTCATTACAAGATCCTGAGACTGACTCTGTTGTTTGGCTCACAATCTGGGTTTGATGATTCCAACTTTGGAGTAACATTTTGATAATGGCAGTGTCACCGAGATACATGATTTGCATTGCTTGATGATGCCCTTCTGTTATGGCCCATTTATGTATGTGACCCCAGGCCTATTCCGCGGGCCATTGTCATATTCAAGAGCATGATCACACGGGTAGTCTTCACAACCCAGCACCATCGTGAGTCTGCTACGTGAGCAATGTCTGCTCTGGACACAGCTTTTGAGCAAGCACTTCCCACTGTAAACACGTGAAGAAGACTGCCTACATTCTCACAATCACACCATCCTCATCTGAGTTCAACAAAAAATCCCCTTCCCCTTCCCCTTTAGAGACCCAAGGAATAGTGATGTCATGAAAAACAGCAGTAATCAGAAAGTCACATTTCTTAATTCTTCAGAAAGCATTTAGTTACACAGGAACCCAAATATCTATTGATATTAGGAGTCTAACATGGTAGCTTTCTTTCAAATTCAGGACGTGGTGACTTTTCTTGAAGTAGTGCTCTATGGTTTGGGTGTAGGTAGTCTTTTAGTAAGACTGTATCCCAATAGAATAGCATTTCTCACCTTGGGGCAGTCTTGTCCCAGGAGACATGTGACAATGTCTGGAATGTGTCTAGTGTCCCACTGTGGGTTTGTGGAGGGGATCTTTCTGTTCCTTAGTGAGTACAGTCCAGGGACACTACTAAAAATTCTACAACGCACAGGACTGCCCACCTCTCCCACCTCAAAGAGAGAGAGAGAGAGAATGTCATCTGACCCAAATGTCAAGAGTACTGAATTTGAGAAATCCTGCACCAGAACAAATCTCACCTGATGAAAATCAAGGCAGCATATAGCATAAGTGTGAACAATGCCCAGGCAAAATGCTATGCACACTCCTGCCATCTTTGAACAAGGCGTAGTATAGGAGCCCCTTCCTGTGGTTCTCTTTGGGTCATACTATGGAAATAGGAATGCTCCAAGTCAGTGCCGCTCTTGATGTCCCAAATTCATCTTTTCTGCACCATTGTGCGGTGTGAACATTGTCCTCACTTTACGCTGGCCACGGCACATCCTGCCCCATGCACGGTGAGGAAGGTACACAACATTTCTGCAGTTTGTGCTTTCGTGATCTTCACTTTCTATTGCATTAACCAGCGGCCTGTTAGAGAATCTAAGAGTATGAGAACTGGAAAGGATCTTCAAGCTTTCTTACCTGTGAGAAAAACGAAATCTCCAGAATTCAGACAACACTTTAGGTAGATAGAAACAGAGCTAAGAAAACCGGGTCCCCAGAGATCTAACCTGGTACTTATCTTAACACCTTATTTTTGTCACACTTTCTTCTTGTCAGCATGAAGAGCAGCACCCCCAGGTCGATTGTACCAAGCTTGCAAGATTTACTTACATGCCCAGGCAGTGAAATCACAGGCTCCACTAAAGGGTGAGAGTGTGTTTCCCTCTGTTGCTGGACCCTGCAGAGTCTCTGAACTGTAAAGCTTAATTCTCTGACTTTTTCTGCTGAGATTAGAGATTTTTTTCTTCAGTTTACACTTTATGTAATTTTAAAACATCATTAATTGATGCTGTGAGTATCTTGATAAGCTTCTCCATCATCATAGTCAGAGAACACACTAGCTGATGAGGGACAAAGGAATTTCATGGTTTGCAATCGTTATTTTTAAAGTAAATAAGTAAGAGAAGCTCAGTGATCTGCAAAGTACAGTAAGAGTTTTGTCACAATATTTTAGTGAAGGAGTGAAACCAATGCCGTGACAAGAAGGAGACCATCCATCATCACTACACAAAGAAAAATTTAATAGAATGTACCACCTCAGTATACTAATTAGTCATATTTTATTTTCCTTGGAATTTACTAAAACAAGTCTTGATGGTCATCTCTTAAAAAAATTCCCAAAATTATGTTTCAAAACATAAGGGAAGTGAAAGGAGATGTAATAGTGATATTTCTGATAAGAGAACTGAACACAGGAATATTCAGCCCACCAGCCAGGAGATGGACATGGTTTAAGATATGTCTTTTAACAGAATTCTGCTTATAGGGTCAATAGACTCTTAAAATTGAGAAAGAACTTCTAGGTCACTCAGACCAGTTACAAAAAAATTTTTTTTTTTTAATGCACTTTATATATATCTGGCTCAGGACTTTATATGAAAGAGGAGGTGTGAAATACAACTTGGGGAAAGAGGTGGAAGTACCCTAATAGTGGTTGGAGGGGATAGAATGCAAAACCACTTGCAGACTCACTAAATCAGGGAATAAACTTTAAAAATTACTTGAGGTCTGACTCAAAATTTAAAACTCAAGTTTTAAAACTTCCTTAACTAGCATATTTCTCCCTTTACTCAGCACTCTCATTAATATATCTCTGTTCCTACTAACTTGCCCTCTACTTGTTCTTTGTGGGTTTGTTCAGTCTCCACAACTGCCTTAATTTGCCAGGGCTGCCATAGGTATCACAAGCAGGGGAGCTTAAGCAACAGAATTTATTGTCTCATAGTACTGAAGAATAGAAGTTCAAGATCAAGATGTTGGCAGGATGGTTCCTTCTGAAAGCTTTGGGGGAGAATCTCTTCATGCTTCTCCTTGCTTCAGGGAGCTTCCTGGCTTGTCCACGCACCACTCTGATCTCTGCCTTCATGTTAACATGGCATTCACCCTGTGTCCATGTCAATACCCAAGTTTCCCCTTTTTATAAGGACACTAATCATTTGAGATTAGAAAGTCAGCTCAGGATTTGTTCTGAAAAAAAGTGATGAAGCATAAGATTACATCCTGTTTCTGTCCCAAAAATGCAGCCTGAGGACGGTCTAAGGGCAGAGACTTTGAGGTTTGCCAGACCAGGCTGCCTCTTGCTCCATTTCCTAGTTCGAGCAAAATATTTGAGATATCTAAGCCTCAGTTTCCTCCTTTAAGAAATGGGGATAATAATGCAAAACTCGAACTATAAAAGGGGAAACAAAAAGAAATCCCTAAACTCCCTGATTTTCTTTCTTCCAGCTAAAGTCAAGGCTCTGACTGCCCTGAAAGCTAGAAATAGCAGATGCAGAAAAGGCTAGGTGGCCTGACGGCTCACATCTCCTTGGCTGTGGAGCAGAATGTGGCTCCTCACCCAGAGCCCGCTTCCACCTGGAGGCGACACTCCTTTAAACGAGGGCTCTTCAGAAGCCGTGTTCTCAGAAGGGAGGATGCAAGAAGAACTGTGTTTCCTCCCAGCCACCAGCCTTACTGACAGGGCACCAGAAGGAGCTTCGCTCTCAGCATTGGGCCTTGCAGCCAACCTCGCAAAATCCTTTTTGGTGTTTGCCAAGGGGAAGCTGGGGTTGCAGCTGCAGCAGCAGGTGCCGGCTGCCAGGTTCCCCGTGGCAACCCAGGTGTGCGCCAGGTTAGCGGCTCTGCCTTGGAGAAATGGCCTCTATCTCAGATGCATGTTGTCCAATGCTCGGAGAGGAGCTGTGTCCCCCCCATGGTGGGAAGATAATGATTGTGCTGGTTTTTATGGGGCATAATATAAGCTCAGTGGGTGGTTCAATATAGCTGTGGCTTTTACAGGGCATGGGAGATGGTAACATGCTTGTTGTTGTTTCTTGTTGGAGAGATTTTTTTCTTTCCTTTTTTTTTTTATCATCATTTAGCCTAATTCATTATTATTCACAGGTTCGCTCAGGCCCATGGTTAATCTGTTTGTGACTGCAGGAAAGCATAGCTTCCAGCCACATGATAATTCGAGTTTGTAGTTGGGTTTTACAGAAATGTGCACATCTGGGATGTTATTTGGAGCTCTCCATGAAATCAGGAGGGAGGTAGATTAGGAATTGCTAACCTGGACTGTTCAATGTGTACACTAAGGCCCAGAGAATGAATTGCTTGGTTGTCTGCTCTATGTGTGTGTTACAAAGCTAGGACCCCAGTTCAGGTCTTCGGAGTCTTCGTGCCTCATCCTCTCCATACTGCTCATGCGTCCTGTGAGCCCCTGTGTTTTTGTTTCCAGTTGCCAGTGAACTGTTTAATCACATGTCTTTTCTGCTGATCGGCTGTGGTCTTTCCTTTGGTACACAGATCAATGCCTGTTAACCACAGTCGTCTGCCTCAGAGGCTCTGTTACTGAGCATGGCGAGAGGAAAAGGAAACTCCTGTTTAAAAAGCATCGCATCACCTTCAGCATGCCCTTCTTCCCCATGTACTCTCCCATAGTGAGGCCCCCAAATCCACCTGCTTCTAGCCCACCCCAAAATACTCGTTTGGTCATGAGTGGCTGTGTCTCCTGGAGGTTTGGGCTAAGCGAGGCATCAAGGGAGGCTTAGCCGGGGCCCAAAAACACTTTGCTTTAAAATCATCTGGTGCTTTTACCCCAAGCATATCAGTAAATTTACACCCTAGTAGACTGTTAACTTCTATTTCTTCTTAGTATAGGAGGAAGCCTGGGCCTGCAAAAATCCATAAAAGCTGATAATCCCCAAATACACACACACACACACACACACACACACAAATCCTTCCTACTACTTCTTTCTGTAACTTTTTTAGGAACTTGACAGTGATATGTGGAATGACATTTTTTGGCTTTGGCAGATGTTATAATGTGTTGCATTCCTTAAACAAATAACTAAGTACACATTAAGGCAGCCCAGAAGTTTATAGAAAAGTAATACCAAGAAAGCATGTCTCATTGAAGATTCTCTTGGGTATTCCCAACAAAACAGTTTTTAGGACTCTCACCCCCTCACTTAATTCACAATTAACTGAGGATAATAACAATGAAAGCAATAAAGAAGCACATACCACGTGCCAGACATGCGAAATACAGTGCATGCATTACTTGTAGAGTAAATTGCAACAACCCTATGCAGTTGGGTCCTACTGACATTTACAGATGAGAAAATTCAGGCTTAAGAGGGTTAAGCAATTTCTTAAGATTGTAGCTGATATAACTGGTGTGGATTAATCTACAGTTTAAAGAAAAACAAAGCTCTAATTTTTTTTTTTTTTTAGCTTTATAGCTACTTCTTATTTGGTTGGTTTTCAACCACTCTGTTCAGGATAATTTACGTGTAAAAAACTGTACTAGTTCATGTGTACAACTCTTTGTGTTTGGGGATAAGTGTACACAAGTGAAACCGCCGCAACTGCCAAGGATAGAGGTTCATCCATCACTTCCCAAAGTTTCCTTTCATCTTCTTTTATTATTTTGTTGTTGTAAGAACACTTAACATCAGCCCTCTTAGAAATTTCTAAGTATACAATACGGTATTGTTGGCAAAGCTCTCATTTTAAAAGGCGAATGTTACATTTACAACTGGATGCTGACCATTATGCATGATATTCAGTAAGAAAACGTAATTTTTATGATCAAGTCAAACAAGTCTACTGATATGGATGCTCTGGGGATGCCACAGAAATATGTAGCACATTCCCAGGGTTAGAGATTCCACAGTGTGTTAGGGGAAGGATACACACACATGAAAAAGTCAATCACCGATGATGATTCTGATATTATTGGAGCAGGACTGTGCTGTTAGTGGAGTTACAGACTTCTGGTTTAGAAGAGGCTTGTACTCCAGGTAGGCAGAGACTCATGTGACACTAGCATGCACCACAGTGTCAGGCACCTAATAAAAATTTGGTCAATGATTAAACAAATAAACCAGCAAAACCATTGTATTCATGGTCTAGTGTAGGAATTCTCCAAGCAGCAGTCCAGTGTCTCAGAGAGTGTGGGGCAGTGTATACTATTTCATATCAGGGATGACAAAGTGCTCACCTATGAAAGCCAGACAAGGAAATGATGCCTTAGTAGAATTTACCATACTGCTTTCTTCACCCACGAAGTCTTACTAGAAAAAATAAAATAAAATAAAAATGTTGAGCTAAGCCGTGCGCTCAGATGTCATACTTGATTTATGTATAGGGGCAATCTCTTTCTCTCTCTCAGGGGCCAGGTCCCAGTGCCAACTCACAGCCAGTCTGCAGCACTGTTCTTGGGCTGTGTACATGAGGCCTCAGTGCTCTCCTCAAACTCCCAGCCATGGCAGCCCTCAGTGTGCACCAGCCCTGCATGCTGCCTCAGGAGTCATACGGCCATGGTCTCACTGCCACCTCTGTCTAGCTCTGTGATCTTGGGCAATCAATCCATTTCTGGAGACCACAGATGGAGATTGTATGAATTAAGTAAAATACTCTGTGGAAAATGCTTAACACACAGTAATCATGCTTTATACCTGTTAGTTCTTGTTACTGTAGCTTCTGATAAAGTTGTTAGAAATACTTGCAAAGTTCTTTTTTTTTTTAATTAAAAAGAAAAAGAAAAATACAAAGATCCCAGATTATATTAATGAATTGAGAGAGGGTAGAAGAATGACCTCTTTTAATTCTCCAGACTTCATTCAAGGGTGCTGGGAAGGTTTAGGGAGAGACATGAATCTTTGTATGTTAAAATGCAGTTCAGAGTTGTTTTCATTGGGTATAAGACATGCAGATGTGAAAATGATTGTTATGAAGGAGGAAGTTTATTCTCACAGATCACTAGAAATAGGAGATACACAACACTGTGCCACTGTTGTGCAAGGCCAAATGTGAAATGCCAGGGCAGAAGCCTTTATTGTGGTTTTCACAGGAAGGAACAGACAAGGCAGGGTTGGTGGATTTGGCGTTGGCTGGTTTGAATCATCTGAGTAGACTCTAGATTGCTTCTAGGTGCCTGGTATCTGGAACTAGGGTAATATTACAACTGGGGGGATAGTGGCTAACACTGTGAAAACTCCAAAAAGGAGTTGGTGGATATGGACCCTTTACGCATGAAAGGCACACTCTCAGGGGTGCCATTTGCTATCTCCAGGAATTAGCTAGCTCTCAGAGATAGTCTCTCCAGGATCAGTAAGGACCCAAATGTCAAAGAAAAATAAAATATGAAGAATATAAAACATGATTAATATACATGGCACTGCGATCCGGGATGGCAGGAGTAGGGTGGATGATAAAAAACATAGAGATAGCTTTTATCCAGCTTACAACTAATGCACACAGCTTTTGAGTGAAGGAATCCAACGGGTATTTCCATAATGCAAAGCAGGATGCTGGGTTGGTGCCAGCCACAGTGCTCCCACTTCCATTCCCAGTGGTCAGGATGATCTGGGGACACCCAAGAGCTTGACCCTTCGGATTTCAATCCTACCTACCTGCTTTACCTTTGATAACTCATTTCCTGCTCATTGCTAGAAAAATCTGGTTGCCTTAGACGATGGGAATTTTCAGAAACCTTTTTCTAGAGCTGGACCCGCTTAGATGCAGACTAGTTAGGGCAGTGTCTGATTGTTTTTGAGCAGCACTTAATGTCAATGCCCTTGTGTCCTCACTAGACATCTGTCCCCACTCATGCTGTGAAATCTGAAGCTCTGATGGTTGTAGTTGACAGACAAAATGCCCCCACCCGGTTTCTCCCTGTTCTGTTTTTAAATTTTCTTTCAGGAAAAGGGATGTGGTGTCCAAGACACTTGGGAATACACAGATGTGTTTAAACAACGTGGTTTCTTCTCAGGTGATGCCTTCATTCAATCATCCGTTCATTCTTTCATTCAACAAGAAAATCATGTTCCACAGAATTTTTTTTTCTGACTTTACAGAAGGCAAAGCAAAATGAATCACTGATCTTTGGGACTCAAATTCTTTAAAGTGAGAGGTGTGGGGAAATCCAGTGTCTGCAGTCAGAATATCGGCCGAGGGAGTTAGAGAAGATAGCAAGATAGCATGTAGCCATCCCTTAAATAACAACCAGACTTTCTACAATCCGTGCAAGGAGATGGACATTTAAAGGGCTCAAAGGAATTGGTTTCATTCCCATCTCACCCAGTGAGCTCTGGTCTGTGTCACTGGCCACAGTCTTCCTTTCACTCTGATCAGCCGTCCTACCCTGAAAGAGCACAAGAGGAGGATGTGCTGATGAGTCAGGGCACTTCTACCCCATCACGGGAAAACGAATTCAGGGAGTGTCCTCACGCTTTTGGATCAGGACAACACATTTCAATGTAAGCTCATGCACTCAGAGGTGTGGCTCATAGAGATGGGAGTACACTGATACATGTGCCCCTGTTTAACTGGCCAATTTGATTTAGCTTCCTGTTACCCTCTTGTCTACTCATTGAACTTCCTCCTGGCACACATTCAGGAAACCGGAAGATAAAAGGAACCCAGTCTAGTTCTTAAGAGGGCCAAATGGCCAAAAACCAGGACTCTGTGGCGTTGTTTAAGGTTATGTCTTTGAAGCCAACGTGCATGTGTTCACACTCTGACTCTACCACCTGCTAGTTGTAGTAACAGAAGATAAATTGCTTATCCTCATTGTGTCTGCTCAGTAAAATGAGCTTTTTAGAAATATGAAATGAGCTTGGAGAGTGTCCTAGTCTAGTATAAGCACAGTTTTAGTATTTGCTATTACTATTACTATTACTATTGCTAGCACACTTGTGAGGTCAGAGGTTTTAGGAAATTGGAGGCTGCATGCCTCAACCAACCAGTCCAGAGCCTTATCTGGTCCCCACCTTGCCATCATAGGTTCCCTGAGAAGTGCGAGTATTTTAGGCTGTGAAGAGGAAGCTCCTGGAAGCAAGATTACCTCCCCACAGGTTTTCCAGGGTTCAGGGCACAGAGATTAGAAAGAAATGGCCTCGAACCTGGCCAGACCTAAAGAGAAAGAGCTAAGTGAGCCTCGACACTGAGATGGAGCAGGTATTAATGTGCTAGAATGGGGCCAACTTCTCAAGAGTCATCTCCACACTCTGGGTTCTGAGCTAGATGGGGTGTTCGAGTGCGTATATCAGGTCATCTAACATTTGGCCCCAATTCAGAAATCTGCCCCCTGTGACAGTACTATGCACTGGCAGCTACTGCCTGGGTTTTGATCAACCTTCACTGCTATCACCATGAAACTTTTACCTAAGAAGCAAGCCTTAGTTAATACATTTACAGTCTTTAAAGCATTCTCACCTTTCCCAAGGCCTTAAAGCATAACAGGCACATACCTGGTTTTTTTTGGGGACCATCGGCAGGCCTCTGACCATCCAGCCCATGCCCTGGGCCTGTAAAAATTGTCAGAAGACTCAGAAAGCTTCTGAAGATCTATAATTAGTCATACTTGTATAAAGTGAAAGTATTTGTGAACTATACTTCTTACCTGTTAACCTACTTTTCTCAATGTTTCAGACCAACAAGCATGTGTGTAATGAAAGGCGGTGAGGGAGGGGATCGGAGGGAAAATTATGCTATCAAAACAATCTTGGGTTGAACAGAGAAAAAATAGATCAGTGATTATTCATATTTATACTCACCAATCATCTCTTTAACAGAAAGAAAAGAGGTTTGACATTTGGTCATGGGGATATTTTGTTCTTGAGTTAGATGTTTTTCTACGACATGCATTCAGTCCTTGTAATTACCATTCGAGAGGAATTCTTACCATTTTACACAAAAAAAGAACTGAGGTCCAAAGTCCAACCCCAAATCTCTACCCACTAGAGGTTCCTTCCTGAAACAGACAGTCCCTCCCAGCATCACTGAAAGATATCACACAACAAAAGAAATACAGCCCAGACTTGATAAAGCTGACCAGCTACTTATTTTGCTTTGCAGAGGCAAATAATTAGTTTGAGCTCTTGCCACGTTTCATGTGAACTGGGCTGGTGGGGAGATTTTTCCTTATATATACTATTGTAGGAAAGCCCATAATTGAATATAATTTCTGCAGCTGCCATTAGAAAGCAGGATGGCGGCAGCAGCATCTGGGAGACAACAGAAGCCCGTGGAGCAGGGTGGAATATGCCGGGGTGCAACCAAGAAACCCAGGGCACAGGGCAAAGCCACCTGCCCTAAAGTGACAGCAAGGCCAGGATCCAGCCAGTGGAGAAAGTGGCAGGAGAGTGTGGCCCCCTCCAGCCCCCACCCACAAGGGTGAGAATCACACAGAGTTTCTGTAGCCGCAGAACCTCCTATATCTTTGTTCTCTCTCCGCCACGGCTTGTAAGTATTAGCCTGATGTTGTTTACTTCTTTTCCCAATCTCTCCAAGGAATATGATTCACACGTTTTCAGATTTATTTGAACAAAATGCAATAAATATGCTGCTTCAATTTTAACTGCTGGCCTGTAGCCAGGGTTTTTAATGAATCTGGCCTGTGCTACTGAAGTGTTCCAGGATCTCCAGGGCTCTGGGCACTGTGAGATTACACACACACACACACACACACACACACACACACACACACACACCTCCCCACCTCCTATTCCCTGGAGGGCCAGTGACTCACAGTCAACTGCAGGTTTTTCAGAGCTGACTCTGGTTAAAATTAGCAGGAGCCCTTATTATTCAAGGAGAAGAAGGATTCCTCCATCTCCTTTCACGGCTGCACGGAAATGCCGTCTTTTCATTATTTTCCCGTCTGTTGAAATTGCTATACCCACCTCGGAAAGCTGCCATCATCAGCCTTTTTCTCTTCCTTTGTTTCCTTGCAAATGGTCACTAGACCCAATCCAGACTATGGGGATGTCCATAGAAAAACAGCTAGAGAAGGCAGCTTTATGTGGGGATAAAAGGACTGTGAATTGAGTTTAACCACAACCAAACAGTCCAGTCAGTGCCCCATGCTTTGGAGAGGTGGGAGGAAACAGGAAGGGGGACACTCACAAGGTAGTCCCAGGCATGGCACCTTTTCCCAGAAAAAGAAGGAGAATGAGAGATGCCAACAGCACCCATCTCTCGGACCCCATCCTCCAGCAGAAACAGCTCACAGAGAGTAAAACTGAGGAATCCGCAAAATTGGCCCGTCTCTGTGACCTCAGCCTCCTCTTTCTGCAGGAAGATGGTCACCAGGACCCCACCAGCTTTGAGAATCTGAAACTCAAAAGTTAGCTGCCTGTGATGAACATGTAGGGCCATTATGGGTTAGCATCTGAGAACTCCCTAGGAAGGAAAGGACCATTGCAGAGGGGGGCAATTTTAGGGGCTGTAGCATGTTTTCCCACTAACAACAAAGAGATGGTTCCAGAGATCCCATCTATCAATGGTGTCCAGATGCCGCCTCTTTGCTAGTATACTCTATCACCTATTTCTCTTATTTTGAAGAACAAATTGTAGTCTGATCTCTTCTGTTATTACTAGTGACTTTAATGATGTCAGGAGCCTCTTTGTTTTTCCTCTCTTGGAGTTACTATCAAAAGCAAAGTATAGATTGTTCTACAAGAGTGTGCCTTCCCCACTCCATTCTCATCTCATTTTATCTAATCCTCTGATGGGACCTTCAGAACCATTAGACAAAATAAGGAAAGAAACTTGGAAGTAAGGCACCTGGGCAGGCAAGTGATGTGAAAGGCCTGGATGCCCTTACCGTCTGGGGAAGGGGACCAGAATCAAGAGGTCCAGGTTAGAATGGCTTCACCAACAACATGCCATGTGACTCCCAGGAGCCTTCATTCCCTCATCAATGGAATGACGGAAACCATTAAGTGATCTTTCCAGCCCCATTATTCTGCAATTATGAGATCCAGGCTACAGACTTTGAATAGTGTTCTTTTAACATCGTTTACCCTAATAGTATTCGAGAATTAAAAACACTTACAGGTAAACACTTCCTTATCTGTGTTTCACTTTCTTGAAATGGAATAATAAATAGTTCTTATTTCTACCATGATTGCTCAAATTATAAAAATCACATCCTCTTATTTACAATATTCATAGAATTGTAGAATTTTTTTTTTTTTATGGAGGTTGGAAAGAAACACCACCTTGTTTCCACGTCAAGTAGTAGTGTTAGCAGTATGTTTCTGAGTGTGTCTCTTCCATGCCCTTTCCAGGCATTTGTGCAGACCCATTAAACACGTGTTGTTTGATCTCGTGATCTCTTGCTAGCCCTTTGCCTGGTGGACACTGTTGAAAACGTATGAGAACTATGAAAGTTGTTCTCAACCTTTTAATTATCTTATTGAGAAGTCAAGATTACTGTGCAAAATAATAATATTAACTATAGCATACCTGTTAGGAGCCAGGCAGTGTGCTTGATACTTGATAGATTTTTTTACTTAAGCCTCAGCAAATTCCATAAAGTATCTCTTTTTATTTCCATTTACCAGCAAGGAATCTAAGGCTTAAATTAGTTTATCGGCCTAAAGCTGAGTAGTGATTGAAATGTATCTGACTGATTCTACAAGTTTGAAATATCATGTAATCAAGTGTTGAACGGAGTATAAGCAAGGTCTGCAGAGCTGTGGTGTAGGTGAGGAGCGCTCTGTAAGGTCAGGGATGTGCAAGTTTTGAGAAAGAGAGGTTACCTACTGCTGCTTAGGTTTATACTGAAAGAAGTAAGTACAGACTAACCCTAGGTGTTGGAGAAGAAGCGCCATTTCGGAGATGAGAATACGGATTCCTGATAGGGGATGTTAAAAGGGACACTGGAAGACTGCTGATTCGCCATCCTCGATCTTCTTTAACAAAAGGCAAGCTTTTGATGAGACCATTGAGGAGAGAGAGCTTCCATTTATCCAAAACTAAACCCTGGTACCTCTTTATACTGGAAGGCCTTCTAGAAAATTCCTGGCTTGACAAAGGGCTGCCTTCAGATAATTTTGATCATTTTTAGAATAGCGCTTATAGAAACAGACATGTTCTATTTATTACATAACCACAGATGAAAAAAAAATGTTTTATTGTATATTTTATTACTTGAGGAATGTAATATTTTTCAATTGTGAGAAATACAGTCAGGGACTTCTTTTTAAAACCTTTCTTAAAGTCCTGCATTCACTCATTGGCACTTCTTGGCCATTCTGTTTGCTCTCTGAACCCTGGTTTCGGCCTCCTTTCCTTTCTTTGGGAAGTTGAATTCTCAGGGTCATGTCAAACATAGAAGTTATTTCTTAGCTCTCAGTTCATGGAGATTTTCCAGAGTTGTAGCTTAATTGCACATTCAGTCAGACTTTTTTTTTTTTTCAACAGGTTTGGCAACTTTTTAATTCCACATTAGGCCATTATCTGCGTGTATCCAAGGCCAACTAGACAAAATTAAGAAACATGCCATTTGCTGACTAGAGTTTTTTCTTAAGCCTTTGCATAAAGAAAACCTCTCACTCTCTGTTACTTTTTGGAGTCCAGACAATAAGGTGTCAATTTGCATTTCTAATAGCCATGGGAAAGGAAGGCTGGGTTCAAGTCTCACAGAAAGACTTGGGTTCAAATTCCTGCTAACATTTTGTTGTGGTGAGACTATGATTGTGTTTCCTGACATCTCTAAGCCTCATTTTCTTCACATACAAAATGTGCTTAATATTATCTTCCTCATGGGGTTGTGGGGAGGTTTAGATTAAACATGTAATTGTTCTGCAACCAAGGACAGTTAGTTAGTTGGTCGTCATTAAAAAGTGGCTTCCCCTGAAAGGCAGCTCTAAGGCATTCCCTTCTGAGTCATTGTTTTGATGAGGTACCCACAACCCTGGGGATGGGACAGAAACACCCAGACGAGCCTGGACCTGACTGCGTTTCCCAGGCCTTTACATGTCCAGTAACAATCACATTTTATTTGGTTTGTCTAATAGAAATGAGATCTCTGCTGTCTTCTCAAAAATAGAAGTGCTTCTCTATGTGACTCTCAGATCTTCCCTTAAGATGATCAGGTGATTTCCCTCCTGGTTAAGGTCACAGGAAACTCTTTTATCAACACAAGATGCAGAATCAGAAGGAATTAGGAACCATAAAGAAATGCCGGACAAAAAGAAGTGGCATGCCTTCAGGGTTGGGCCTGGTTAGTACTTGGATGAGAGACCACCTAGGAATACCAGGTGCTACAGGTGTAAAAAATACATACATACATACATACATACATACATACATACATACATGAAAGATGTGACCTGCTCAAAGTCAGAGAGCTACAGATGACTGCAGATAAGTGAGCCTCCAAATGCCATATCTTGAGCCTCTGTGCCCCCCACTTCCTCTCATGCCCTTTCTCTCATGACCATAAACCATGAGTGAGCACACAAAGTTACCCCTGCATGAAAATGCTTCTGCCCAGCATGGTCCTAAATGAATCACTGGACCAGTGTGAAAAATATTCCGGAAAACAGCAGTGCAACATGGCTCTTTTTCTGGTGCATATCCATCCATGAATGTGTTTCTGTGTTGAACTCGTCCCATTGTTCACTATTCTTCTTCAGTGCTCAGAGATTCTATTTGTATGGCTTGTCTTTAGTTAAGGCAAGAATCACTGCTGCCCTTTCTCAACTATTATACTAATTATTGCCTATTGGAATTTTTACCAACACCTTCTGCCAAAGTTTCTCTTCATTATCGATGATCAGTAAATGTTGAATCTAATGTTGAATGGACAAATGACTAAATTTATGAATATTCCAAGCACATGTCAATCCAGGAGTATCTATAACTTGCTGGACTGACTTTAGTTTACAATTAAACAAGCCATGAATTTTCAATTTAGTAAAAGAATTTCGTATGTCAATAACTATCTTGACCATTTTTAACAAGTTATTAGGATGCCAGAGTTTAAAGCTGTAATAAACCTGCTTCTTTAAGAAGGTGGTCACATGCCTTTGCCTGGCCATCTCTGCTTTCCTGGTTAACTACCTGCATGGTTTCTATCTGCACATCTGTCCTCTCACACTGCTAAAATACAAGACTGTTCACTCCCAGTCATTGTTGTTCACTTATTTCCTCCTCCCCCAGTCTTGTATTTTTTTCCTTCTCTTCAAAGCTTCTTTAATAATCTGAAATTGAGCATCAGTAGAATATTTTGTATTGGGAACGAAGTCCTCCAAAAACTATATCAAAGACCAGTACATGAAGACAGGAATAAAACATAAAAACTTCAGTGCAGATGTATATATAAATCCACACTTGCAGAACACACATTGGGTAGGGACTTATCTTTTTGAAAACATATTGTAACTTTCTAAAAACCCTCACCTCCAGCTTCCTTTAAACAGTGAGCTGTCCAAATGAGCAAAACAAGATTTGATTTATAACAACATGATTTGAACATGGCTTTAGGTATCTTCATGGTGAGAGCCATAACTTATTCATGTTTCCCCACAGTGTTTCGAAGAGAACTTCTGATGTGGAATTTGCCCAATGAAGGTTGAGGAAGAGGAAAGGAAACAAAGAAAGAACAAATAGAATTGCAAACAGTAGGGCATCCTGCTTAACCATTTGAGATCCGTAGGTCAATTTCTACCATTGATTTCAAAACATCTTCTCTTGGCTGCCTTCTCAGAAACCCACTGGGATCAGCTCTGTGTCTCCTCTAATCCAAGCTGCACACATAGAGAACCAACTACTTCTTCTCCATGGCTGGGCGTTTGTGTGTCTACGTGAAAATCCTTCATGATTTTGTATTACCTACACATGAAATTCCAGCTCCAAGCACCATTCTCAGCCCGACCCAGGCCCGGTCTTCTATTACACAGCACCCGCCAGCCCACCACACAGAATCCTTGCCGGTCTACTTTATGCTTAGTGTCTTTGCCCCTGCTTCTCTCTCTTTCTGAGATGTCTTTCATCCCCTTTGAGCCAATACTTCCAAATTGTTAGAGACCCAAGTAAAGTGTCACCTTCTCAGTTAAGTCCCTCCTGACCAGCAGGGAAGTCACTCACTCCCCTGTGTATTCAGGCTTTTACACAGGATTCCCTTGTCCTTATCAGAGGCAAAAACTAGTATTTACATGTTTGCCTCCTGCACTCGGAGGCTAGAGATTTATTTTTGTATCCTCGCACTTAAGGCAGCGGGGATAGGTACTATCATTGATTTCATTATTGATGGGAAAACTAAAGCACAGGGATGTTAAATAATTGCCAAAGTTCAAACAACCAGCAACTTATATAACTAGGATTTGAACACAAGGAATGTGAGTGCAGAGCTTACCCTTTTAAACACTTTGAAATGTGACTCTTCCTTAAAAATGATCATACTAGTTAACTTTTTACTTTTACTATGTTATCTATATTAATAGGAATTCTTATTCTTAATCTACCAGATCAATTATATGTGTTTGTATATGAGTGTTATACAGTTAATAAATTTCATTTTAAACTATCATTCCTGAATATATGCTAGAGATAACCTCCCCAATAAATCTCTAGCATGGCCCCAGATGCAATGAAGTGAATGTGGGTGGCGTTTTCAGCTCAGGGGAGATTGTTATTTTTATTTAAATGTTTTGTTTCTGCATCTTGTTTCTTCAACTAAATATTTGACTACCTCAAAACAGAGCTGTTTCTTATACCTTAAGGATCCCCCTAAGGACTCGGAGTTGCTGTGTTTACAGTCGACCCTGAAACTTTTGCTGAATAAATTAACACAAGAGCAAGACTGTGTCCTACTGGCAACCACCAACAATGTATTAAGAATGTAGCATCAAGTTGAAGAGCTGACATTCTATTTTATGCTATGTTGAAAAGTTGACAGACTTTATTATGCAGTTGCAGCTTTCAGAGAGTTGGAAGTTAGTTGGGATGGCAGAGATGGAGTGATCACTTGGCCAGCAATCTCTCCTCTAACGCTCCAGCCCTGTGGTCAAGAATCTGGTTGCCTCCTTCCTAATAGTGTTGTAAATGTCTGATGGTTCCTGTACTCATTCCTGATGGGCTTGTTCTGAGAACATTCTCTGTGCCAGCCACTGTGCTAAGCATTTTACAGGTATTATCTCACTTAATCCCCATGATAGCTCTCTGAAGTAGGTGACTTATGAAACCTTTTATTTTATTTTTTTAAATAAGGAAACGGAAGCTTTAAGAGGTTAAATAACTTGAACAAGGTCAAATACCTAGTAAAGCACCAGAGCTGGCATTTAAACCAAAGGCCTCCTGGCTCCAAGGTCACAGTCTTATCCACTAGCTTAAAACTCCTTTCCTTGTAAGTAAGATAGTTCTCAATAACTGGATAATGTAGTTCTCAATAACTGGCTAATGCATTTGGATTCTAATTCTTATGAAGAATGTTTCTGTCCCCATGTCTTTGTTTTACTTTCCTCCATTTTAACTCTCTCTTTTTAAATAAGGGCCAAAATTTTTAGATTTTTTTTTTAAATTCTAAACTAGCATCTTATGCTCACCTTCCTGGTTCCATGACCCTGGCTAGTTTGAGGCCGCTTCTGCTTAAATGCATATTCCTTTGTTTATAATAGCATCCTGCCTCTAGTCTTTGGAACTCCTGTCTTTTGGTCTTCCAAATAAAATCCAGAGTGCAACCGTCTTTATTCTTTATCTCTGTCTCAAGATTACATGGTCAGTAACTGGATTGACTCCCTGTGAATCCTTGAATCAAATGCAATAATTCCTTTGCTAGTTCAAAACTTCCCCAATGACCATTTTCTTCCCTGATCTCAGGTCCCACCAGGGACTCTTTCTCCCCATTGTTCATTTCTGTAAATTACCCCTCACTCTCCTCTGGGTGACAAATGTTACCTAACTATTAAAATACTCCCCTTTTCTCTTAAATCATATTATCAGTCTTGCAACATGTAATGGCATATTGTCCATTAGCTCTGTTCATGTACCATGTAACAGTTGTAACCAACACAGACATTATGCAAACCAAACTTATTTGGGGCTACTTTGGGTCTGTAATTTTCTTAGAGGATAGTTGGAAAAAAAGCACTGTATCCCATTTCTTGAACATAGGCTTGCATAATCAACCAAGTAGAAAGAAATGTTGAGATGCATTTAACCTCATTAGTTTCAGTAGGACTGGCTCTCCCCAATCCATCAGAGTTGAGCTACATTAGTGAAATTCAACTATTTCCAAATCTCATTTACATAATGGATGAGATGTGAAATGAGCCCAATGCTAGGGGAGCCACCCGGAGGCACTAAAGTTTATCACAATATGTAAGAGTTCTTTTAGATCATTGCATTAAATTTCCACTAACAAGATAACAAATTAATTGTCTGTGTTGCTGTACCAGCCCAAAGTCTATTGAGTGCAGAGTATCAGTGAGGAAGGCAGCTGGGGTTTCAAGGACTGTGGGCGGGGAAGGATGCTCAGAGGGATGTAATGAATGCTACCTTAGCTTTCTTCTGCCCCTTTAAGAAATCCTAGGCACTTCTGTAATCTGATGGTGGACTTTGGCTTTATTAGTGAGGTAAGCGAGGATGAGTAAATCAACTGTATCAGACAAGCCTCAGGACATCTAGAAATTGATCATTCTGCCGAAATAAGCACTCTGTGTTTATTAGCTGGGAGTTCATCACTATCACTTCTCCTCTTCCAATTCCTAAGAGATTTCAAAGCCATCATCATGGTATTAGCTCGTCTGACTGAACTACTAGAGATAAAGATTAGGAGATCTATCTAATGATGGGTCTGAGTTTCTGTGATTTTTTTTTTCTCTTCTGTTGCAAAGAAGAACACCTTTCCAGCACACATTCTGGGTGTATGTGTGTGTGCCTGCACGCAATTACAATGTGCTTGCATTATGAATTAAAATAGTGGAAAAAGTAGGTGGTTTGAAGAAGGACACCCAGTACATCTCTTAAAACAATGCAACTTCCCCATATATAAAGAATTCAATACTGAACAGGAGGCTATATGGTAAGTTGACTTCTCTAGCTGACAGAGTGCACCTATACAGTGGATGATATTGCACTGAAAGAATAATTAGATTTCATAACCACATTTATAATCCCAACATCCATTCATGGCTGGACTCCTACAGATATCTCCGTGAGAGATGAGTACATATTCGACTGATATCTCACAAACCAGTAAATATGCACTTATCTATTTATACATATATTTATAGACACACATGCATTTAAGCTCCTGATATCAAACTCTTTTCTCAACGTAGCTTCTAAATAAGCAGTAATCAAAATGCAAATAAGGTGACCCAGTTAGCATCTCAATCTGTATTGCCATGCAGATATGCTCTGTGACTGTGCTCTAAAGGTAAAAAGGAAGACACTACAAAAGATGCTCATATGAACCAACATTGACTACTAAGCCCTTCATATTAGGAAGAATCTAGGGAAGACTCTACCAGGGTCAGTGGTCTTAGAGCTTGGATCAAATCTCTAATTTTTAGCTTGGTCTGTCTTTAAGCTCCTTTGTGTGTAGAATAACAAGCATGCACAGAAGACTGCTTCTGTGAAGTCTCAGAATGTAAACCTTGTAGCACAAAGCCAACATGCTGGCCTGACACAGTCCCAGAATAAGGCCAGGGTCAGAGTCCCGGTTCTGCCATCCTCCCTTGGTGACACTAGGCAAAGCAAGTTACATCCCCTTTCGGGCTCAGTTGCCTGAGAAGAAATGGACTCACTCTGAACTGCCTTGATATTACTTTTCTGAAGCTCCTTTGTACTCACCTATTGATGAAGCCTGTAACATGCCTCAGGTACATTACAGTAGCAAATTCTCAAACTACTCGAGAGCCAAGGATGTAACAACAGCAAGCTTGGTTCATTGTGCTATTAAATTGGTTTTAATTACATGTATGCATTGTTTCTTCCCTCGTTAATACCTTTTGAAAATCCCTTTGTTACATTTTTCAGAGAGCACATAACCACACTATTGTCTCTACTTTTTTTTTGTTTTTTAAGTAGGGGAGCAGTTACATCAGCTTTCTATTTAGTTCCATCTGTCTGCTCTTTGTCCTGTGATGTGTTCATTGTCCACAAGTGCCTGGCTCAGGGGGAAAGTGGGGCTAAAATCTAGTCCATACTCCTCTCTCCAAACCATTAGCAATAGGGATGCATATGTACCCAAGAAGCCAGGCCTTTTTCTAATTTTTACAGTGGTTTCTTCTCTTTGCTAAGATCTGGGTCCTTGGTCTCTGTCCACCTAGTTGGGATGCCTTTTTCTAATTCACCCTAAGATACTATATGAGTAGCAGAGGCTCTGCCTTTTTATGATTAAAAAAAAAATAACACTTTAAGATTTTTCAGTATCCTTAAATGAAGTTACAGCTACCTTATGCTACACAGAGATTATTAGAATGTATTTCTTAAAAAACAGGAACTTCAACTGTTTTGACCAGTGCCATGTCCCTTGTATGGTAGATGTTCAAAAAATATTTGTTGATTTACGGAATAAGATGATGCAACAAAAATAACATTTTTATTGACTTTGGCACAGAAAAATATTATTTCCCAAATCTTAAGAGGATCCATTGCTTGATTCACTTTCTTCTGTCACATATATCCCTCTTATTGCCATGAGTGACATTCATGTGCAAACAAGAAAAAAGGGCAATGGAAGAATCTGAAAAGACAACCAGTATGTGAGAAAGGAAATTACTATCAAATTTTCAGGAGCAGTTTTCTCTTGTGAAAAGTATGTTATTTACAGCTTTACCCCAAAGTCAATGTGTTATAGGAAAGGAAAGAACATCAAGTTGAATCTAGAGGCATGGATTTTAGCACCACTTCTGCACACATGATGTGTGAGCTTGGGCAAATCACCTGGTCTGCTGTGCCTCAGTTTCCTTATTTGTGAATTCAGGCTTTCACCATCTGCCTCTTAATATCCACAGAGATACTGCAAGGGACAAATAGCATAACACATGTTCAAGTTCTTTGCAAGATTAAAAGCTACTGGCTGCTTAATGTAGCATGCCCCCAGTTTATGCCAGGCCCTGCATTCTTCTGTGTAAAGGGGGCCAAGGGAGGTTACTGCAGAAACCAACCATCCCAGTGGTATCAGCCTCTCCCACTATGCCATCCTAAGTTTTGTCACCAGGAAACATCTGCATTTGCAAATCTTACAATTAAAAAAAATTGAAGTGTTCAACAAGCCTGTATTAATCACACCCTATTTTTCAGATATACTGCTTTCTGCAGTGGATATTACAAAACTAATTACTTGTGATCCCTGGGCTAAGATCCCATCAGCCCCTTTATTTTAAAAAATCTATGAGATGAGAACCCAGCTAGTTCTTACCACTTCTTAGGAGCGGGGTAATTTTAGATGTTATGTGACCTCTCTGAACCTCAATTTTCTCATCTAGAAAAGGGGAATAAATAGTAGCCATCTCACAAAGGTTTTTTGTTTATTTGTTTGTTTTCCCCATAGAGAAAATGAGATAAAGTAGATAACTAGCTTTATATTTATAATTACTCTAAGGTGAAGCTGGTTTTTATTATCCAAGGTCACAGAGCTCATTAGAGGGATCCTGGGAAAATCAGCCATCAGAGCCTGCTTTTCCTCTATGACCCCTGTGACCTTGAGCAACCTGGGGAAGAGGTAATTGAACAGCAACTACTACTTCGAGAAACGGAATCAAAATATCGAAGCTATTGACTTGCCCTTAAGGCAGTAAACAGTGCTTTGGTCTCTGACCTTTTCACATCCTGGGGCAGTCAATAACCTGGCCGCTAGATGCAGCTCCTGCCACTGATTTTGATTTGGGAGTACTTTAACCTTGAACTGAGCTCTAAGTAACCAAGGCAACAGGAAGTGAGCTTCTGCATCGGAGGAGTAGGAATCCATAAATCAAGTCCCTAATGCAAACACAGTGTGCAGGTAAAGGTTTGAGGGGATAAGTGGTCTATGAGAAATTACCTTTGAAAATGAGTGACTGTCCCTTAGTAGGCTGTAGCACAGTTTCAAAGATTTTGGAGAAAAAATGTATCAATAGAGGTCAACAGGTTATAGAAGAATGTTTTTATATAGATTTAACAATTTTTTTATTTCCTCTTGGCTCTGTCTTTAATTATGAACAGATGTTGAATCCACAAAGTTATTAGCGTTGTTATTTCCGCCTTTAAAAATGTGCTGGCCTCCGAATAAGCGAGCCACAGTGCAGTTTGTCTTGTGCTGGTGTTTGGAGATGCTCTGAACACATCTACCAGGTGTGCTCATTCTACCGTCTGTGTCTACATTAAACATAGTGATGCCTCCCCAGATCAAAGCATTTTCATCTTCACCCATGCCTCATCTTCACTCAGTGTAAACAGCTCTGTGGTCCAGTCAGGACAATGCTATATCAGGGTTTCTTTGTAATCAGTCTCCAGCCTTAAAAAATCTCTCTCCCATGGAGAGAGAGAAGCCACCACCCTACCCTCACCCAGCATTTGTGAGAACTTGCTTCCGATCTGTTTCACATTCGCCTTGGTCATTTGGGTACCTCTCCATGGGGCATCAACTGCCACCGGGGATGAAGGGCGATGAAGACTTCCAGTGGCCAGCCTGCCGGAGGCTCTCTCCCAAGAAGTCACTCATTGCAAGTCTCCTGAGACCTCTACTCTCACACAGATTTTGTGAATTATTAGCCTTTGTTTGAAACGTATCTTGTATTGTTGCTCATGTATACTATTTCTTGGATTGTTTCATAATTCTTTCACAGCCCAATAATGTCTGAGAAGACATCCCGGCTCTTTAAATTTTTCCAATTTGTTTTCAAATTCATTGGATGGCAGCTAGCAAACAGTACGATAATAGAAAACTCTAAATTATCTAGGGTTTTTAAGACAGCTAAATAGTGACAATCTGAATTATAGAGTGTTTTAAGTATCATTTTATTACTTTTAACGTATTCCGTAACATAAACACTTGAGTAGCAAAGTATGCCCAATAGAGGTATGATCAGATCAACTTTAATGAAATGATGTGGACTGAGACTAATTTGGATTGTGAACATTTGCATGAAAATGGGTACAACTAAAATGATTTGAAATCAGCTTGTTCCCTAGTGAGAGTTAAATATCCACCTGCTAATCCTGTTTATGGCTCATTCCCTGAGTGTGTCATAATTTGACCAAAGAATTACCTGCCCAACCTGTGTCCACAGGTACAAAGTTGACATATCAGTGAGTTTTTCCAAAGGAGCTGTTATCCAGTAGCACTCGGACAGGTTAACGTTACAGAGATGTGCCGTGGAAAGTACACCTGTATCCAGAGTCCTTCAGAGCAGCAGTTCCCAGCCTTTGTGGCATCAGGGACCCTACAATCATCCCATGAGAATCTATTGCCTGATGATCTGAGGCAGTGATGCTGGCGCTGGGGACCGGCTGCAAATACAGATGAAGTTTCGCCCACTCACCCATCACTAACTTCCTGCTGTATGGCCTAACAGGCCACACACTGGTACCAGTCCACAGCCCAGGAGTTGGGGACCTCTGCAACAGAGTACCAAGTGGGGAATTTTTATCACACTCAGGCCTGTTGTCCCCACTTCAGATTTGTTAGCCGCACTTCAATCTTCCCCAATGCCCATACTCTGGTAGTCTTCTAGATTTTTCCCAAAGTACATTTATTTTCTCAGCAGAAAAAGTGTTCAATACATGTTTGTGGTTTTAAGTATATTAACAATAAAGTAGGCTAAGGAGTAAAAGTTAAAACTTCGCCTGCCTCAGCAATCTCCACTATACTTTAGTTCCTCAGAATAACCACTGTTAACTGTTTGGACGTGTCTTCTTACAGATGATTCCGTGTGCACTCTACATATGTTATATGTGTATCCTCATCTGTCCCTGGCACACCTGCATGTGTTAAAAAGGGACATGCTATATGCATTTGCTGCACTTCCTGATTTCTGGATGGACGTGGTTTGCAATCTTTCTATTATGAAATTTGATGTGTCTACCTCCACTGTCAAAATGCTATGAGATAGAAAATCCAAAAAAAAAAGCCTAAATGATATTGCTCTTCACAGCATCTGAACTGAGAGTTTCAGAGACTGGGATGGATTGTAAGAGGAAGGTAGTAGAAGGGAAATGAAAATGTCAGCATGGACATTCTTGCTTAGGTGGCTTTTTAGGTGCTTGTTTCAGGTGAGATACTGGGGCTTCTGCATGCCCAGAAAGAGATGCGCTGTCGGTAGACCAGGATTGTGGGCAGGTGTTAGAAGGTGGCCAGGTAGAACGAGGTGATCCTTAGGTTTGGCATCTGGCTCCCTGAAAACTTCAGCTGGGACATTAAGAGCTGTGTGAGTTTAGTCAGTTCTTTCTTTACTTCTCAGAAATATGTTGTCTTCATCTATAAAATTAAGAAAATAGTAACCTCCGCACACCGTGTTTCACAAGGCTGTCCTGAGGCCCAAGTGAGTCAATCGCACGGTGGCAGCAGGATGACCTTGCTCTGAGAGAGGACTGTCCACTCAAGTTGGTTGGGGCGGGGAAATAAAGGGTCCAGAACTACTCTGATAAACCCCCATGTGTCATAACAACAATGCCATGTAGCCTACAAATGACAAAACTCTGAATAGGTGACCATTTGGGATGGATTTAGTCATCCCCCAGCCTCTGGACTTAGGCTTGGATGAGTTGGAGAGTCACTTGCTTGCAGCTGACGATGTAGAAGGGGCCCAGAAATCCTTGGTCGTGTCAGGGAAGAGAACTGAGCCTTTGCTGGCTGGTATCAGTTGAGCCTGATGAAGCGGCAGGTTCTAATAGTGATAGTAGCAATAATAGGAATAATAATGGGAAACACATAGCATGGACTATTTCCCAGACAGTGTCATAAGCACTTTGCATAGACCGGTTCGTGGATGCTCCCAAGCACCCCAGCAAGGGCGTTCCATCCCATTTGCACAGTTAAGGAAGCTTAAAGCTTGGAGAGGTTATGTAACTTGCTTGTGAACACACAGCTGGAAAGTAAGAAAGCCTGGATTCAAGCCGAGGAAACATGATTTCAGAAAAGCTCTTACAGTTTGTTGTGCAGTAAATTTTTCTACAGAGGCACCTCATGAGTCTTCCCAGGCTTTTCAGCATCATAAGAATGTGACTTACGATGTTTATTATGACCAGACACTCAAAAGCCCCCAAATCAGCTCTCACTTAGCCTAATGATTGTTGTTACACACCAGTCCCCACAGCGCATCTTCCGCCTCCAGCAGGGTAGTCTCTCATCTGGAGCATCTTCATTTCTCCAGCTATGACAACATATGCCTTTTCCCTATCCTTACTGTTCTAGCATGAGCTCTGAAAAGCCTTTCTCACTTCTTCCCACGCGAATTCCTACCTCTTTAGAACTCTCCGAGCACCTAGGAGGAGTGACACACAAGCCCGCTCATACATTTTTCTTCTTACTTCATCTTATTTCCTCAGCTGGATGAGATGAGAAGCCGCACGAGGGTGCAGTCCACCTTTCCCCATCATGCCGCACACAGCACACAACATACAGCACAACCGTTGTAGAGATGGGCTTCTTGATCCTTGGAAGGCACAGTGTGCTGCATGGAGGATTATGCTGCTTCACTAGGCCTGTCTCCCGATCCATTTCTGGGTAGCCAACTTGGAATGGCATCACGATTAACCTCAGCCACAAAACCCAAACCAGTCATGCTATTTTTTTTTTCTTTTAAATTCTAAAATTTTATTCTTGTACCAGAAGGAGGTCAGATCATTTGACAATTTCTTCAGATTGTTTTTAGCTTTGATGTTGTCTCTCTTCCTGCTCCTTCAAACTAACTGCAGACTTTGGGGTTCTTGTTTTCTAGGGATGCCAAGTCCCCACTTAAAAGTGGACCAGACGGCAACGCATAGTAAGAACGAGGGCTCCTCGTCCACCATGATGACCAGGAAGAAGCCAGCTGCAGTCGACAGTGTCTCAATTCCACCTACCCCCGTGTTATCTCTTCTTGCTGCGTCTGCAGCCACCTCAGATGCAGGTGAGCACTTTTTAGACACGTTGGATTCACCATAGTGAAGGTGGGCTCTGAGAAGGCCCGCTGGGAACATGCTGTGGGATACAGGTGAGAAGAGTGCTCTGTTCAGCTGACCTCTCATAGACACCGAGTACACGGACTATTTCAGCACTGGATTTTCCAGGTGGGAGGAGGTCTAAGAAAGGATGGAGGTCAGCTCAGAACCTGGAGGCAAAAGTCTTCCTATAGAAGCTTTCCAGTTTATTCTAATGCCGGTCCAGTGAGTAGCAACTGAATGATAACAGTATCCATTACTCTTTATCAAGCTTTAGTAACTATGAATCTCTGCATCATCCAGGGCCTTGAATGTGTTATCTCATGTAACTTACAAAAGAACTCTGTGAAGTAAATACTTGTGTCTTCATTTCAGAAGACAAAGCTAAGAGCAACAGAACCTGCCTCAGGAACCTGTGGACAGTCAGTCAGGATTCCAACTTGGCTCCTAAAGCCCTGCACCCACCCACTGCATTTCACCACCTCTCCAGGGTTGGGGGACAGTGTCAGAGTTTCCCTGAGGCCTTGATTCATTCTACCCCCATGATGTCATGAATCCCCTACTTGTAACAAGACTCTTCCCTGGTAACTGATAAATATAAATTCTTTATTTGGACATCCCAGATGCTCTGCCTTCCTCTACTTCCCGTATAATCTCTCACAAGTCCCTGTGAACCAGCCCCAACTGTACCACACTCATACCTGCTCAGAGGAAAGGAGACCTTGGACTTGGCTTAACACCTTTCTTTGAGAATGGGCTTACTCAGTTCCTGCTCACATCCCGCTGATCTTCAAGGCCCAGCCAGTCAAACCTCTTTTGTATGCCTGCAGCATCCAGTGTCTCTACATGCATTCATCATCCACTCATAGGCTAAGTGAGAAATGTCTTCTATCTAACTTCTACTTCATAACAGAATTGTACATACTTCAAAGGTAGTATCTACGATTTAAGTTCTTGCTATCTTCATGGCACACAGAACGATAGCACATTCCATAAACATTTGTCAAATGCATGCATTGGTAAATGTTAAGCATATTGTAGTATTTAGAAATGCCTATTATGATTAGAAGCCCAAGGAGAGACTTATTATTGATAAGTCTCTCCTTATCAATAAATGAAGATGCTCGTCTTCTAATGCAACGGGTTGCTTTGAGCAGAGAACTCAACTTGTCTACATACCTACCTCCTTCAGGGTAATTTTTGGGTAATTAGAAAATGAGCCTGATTGAAATAACAGAAAGAAATAATCAGAAAGATACTTCCTAAAGCGAGTTCAGTAAAATATTAGTAGGCATTTTGTAATAAAAGATGTTTTCGTAGTTAAATGAGTGTGACAAATACTGCATTCCACCTGCTTTCTTTCAGCAGGGCGTTCAGCACCTTTAATAGACCAGTGTTCAGTGTGAGGGTCCAGGAGGGAGAGACGTAGAATTTCACAATCTTATTTGACCACAAAACCCATTTTTCCGGAAATAGCTTTTAACATCTCTTTGGAAATGGTGTTCTCCCCAGCCATTTGGGAAATCTTGCTCTGAAGGAATGGGATCATCTCTCAGATATGATCATAAATCTTCACATCTTTCACATGCGAGGTATGAAATGAAAAGTTTTGGAGGAAATGCCAGGTAAATAATGCCAGTGATAAGGACAAGAAGAGATGGGAGGAGGGAGAGTCATGAGAAGTGGGGAAGCGGCTGTCCCTGAGGCGTGATGGATCAGCAGCCCCTTGTGGGAGGGCGTGCAGGCAGAGGAAGCAACATGGACGGAGTCCTGGGAGTGGGACCTGGTGCCATTCCTGCAACTCAGGGAAGTCATCCCTGGGCTGGAGTGAAAGATTTGGGCCAACGTCTGCATTACTCACCCAGAAAATTGCTTATTCGACCTAGTCGGTTAAGCTCTGGAGACCTCCCTTTATGGATTTAGAAATTAGCTTGCGTGTTTCCACCTTTGCTTGCCGAGCAGATATTTCCCAGGGGCAAAAGACAGGTGGTCCCCCATTTTCTTCCCCCTGAATTCTTTCTAGTCAGTGTAAGAGAACTCATGCTTGGGATCTCAGCCTTCTATGGGCTTGTCTCCTCTATTTGCATTCAGCAATTTATAAATATGTCAGAGGGGCATAGAAACAGCAGGTGGGGTTAAACTTTTAAACCTGCCTCCCTGCTAATCAGAGCTGAGCCAAAGTTCTCCTGATTCAGGGTTCAGGAAGGGGCTGTTTATTTTGGATAGTGCTACACTGAAACCCTCGTGAGGATTTCGCAGATTTGGTCCATTTCCGGGTCTCAGGCTGCTGAGCAGAACCTTTGGGGGAAAACAGGCCAGAGATCTACCCCAGGTGTAGGAGACCAGACCTTCCTGAGATTCTGCTCCCCACAGAGACACAGCTTCCCACAAACTGGAGAGAGTTAGGGTCCCCCAGGCTCGGCTCTTGTCCAATGCCCTGTTTCACACATGATTCAGAGATTTGCCTGAGGTCATGCTATTGGACTGGAACCCAATTTCTTGATTTACAGCTTAGTTTCTTGGGGAATCTCACTTCTGTCATAGGCCCAACATTACCAAATGCAGACTTTTTTTCTCCATAGCTATGGACTCTGCTTCTTTTAGAGAACAGTGAGTGGAACTCCTAAGATGATGGGGAGCAAGCTTTAACCATCTCAGGCACACAATAGGCAGTTAATAAATCATTCTGGGTTTGATTTTATTCAGTTGGGCACTTGTGCATTAGTCATATACATTTCTGATGAGACGACTCACTTATTTTTTGTTTTCATTAGAGTCAGTCCCCTTATTCATCTTTTCCTATAAGCAAAGTAATTTAGAATTACTTCTTGCTGTGTACAGAAATTGATTTATTTTCAAAATGTCTGCATTTCTAAAGAATGGGTTATAAGACCCAGACAAGTGCATAGAAAGGGAAAGGAAAGAATAGCAAAACTAAGTGGCTTATAAAGCAAAAATAATTTAAGAAATTATTTACTGAAATGAAAAAACTGAAAAATTCAATATTTCAGAAATTTCTTTCGTTTAAAAATAATGGATGCTAAAGTGTCTAGTGCAGTTCCTGACACATAGTAGCTGCTTAGTAGATAATCACTGAGTGAAAATAATGATCGTGGGGCAGTAGCCTTGTGCTAATGACAGAATGAAACACAGTGAGAGACATCTGAGGAAAACATGCTTGATCTCGGAACTGCTTAATAATCAAATGGAAAACGTTTGATAGACATGTGGTAGGCTGTTGGTAAATATTTGCCAAATAGTTAATCAGTCTATAGTTCTACCAGTACTTTTTCAGACAGGCGATCTTTGGCAAAATAAAAAAAAGAAACATCTCCCATTTTCTTTTATAAACATTATCATATAGGAGAAATGAAGGAGGGTCATAGACTTTAAAAAATGTCTTTTCTAGTGAGAGAGAGAGAGAGAGAGAGAGAGAGAGAGAGAGAGAGTTGTTTCATTTTGTTTAAGGCAAGTTTTTAGCTTCTCGGAGTCTGGGAAGCATGCAGATTTATGAAGTTATTGATTTGGAGGGTGAGGTGGAAGAAGAGCAGCAGAAAAAGGTGGCCAGACTTGAAAACATGTCAGTTGGAACCACTGGGAGAAAGGGATGGCAGTGGCTGCCACTGGTGCCCAAGCAGGTCAGCCTTTGTGATCAAACTGCTCAATCACTATTGATCAACTGCAGTCCTCCGGCACAAAGAGGAGATCTGATTCAGGGAACAGTGCATCATCATTTTGAGTAATTAGGGCTAATGCAGAAAAGCTTCAATAAAGTTTTTTTTTCAAAGTACTGCGATTTGAAATAACTGCTATCACTGTCCCAATAATAATTAATAACCATATCAGATCATCTATACCTGAACGGGTCAGGCAAATTTTTCTGATTGTCTACCTATTGAGCTAACTTTTCAGGAGGTCATGCAACGTGTCAAGAATGTATGATATTACTACTGAAACGTGCACTTCTCTTTGTATTTAAGATGAGACTATATTGTTAAGTAGACTACAGATTTCATAGGAACTTAGTAAAACACCAAGAAAACAATCTCTAGGGTTCTGCACCTGAAAGTCTAGAATAAGAATGATGGAAAAACAAGCAGTCATATCCTCCTCATTTTCTTCTTGTTCTCTCTCTCCATTTCTTTGTCTCTATCCCTCGCAAACACACAAATACCAATAGTCTCTCATCTTTAATCCAAGGAGAGAGAAAGATACGTGTCAATGTCGATATCACGAAATCTCAACTGCTCATGGTGTAGCCCAGTAAGAGATAGGATGAAAGCAGGCTGAACACAGCACTTCTTTTGTATCTGTTTTGTATCCAGGCTAAGTCATTATTCTTCACACTATATGATCTGCCTTTAAAACTGCCAGAGCCTATGGGTGAGTGGAAATATTTAAATTTCACAAGTCTATTAAATTTTTAGACATTTTTCTCTGAGTCAAGGACTGATATTAGGTAAACCATTTAGCAATTAACCAAACAATCAGCCCAGTGAGAACTAATGGATGCTTATAATCAAGATGTGAAACCTTAACCTTGAAAAATTACCTTTACAAATAAAAGAGCAGGTTCTTAATTCTAATGGAATCAGAATGAAATCCAGTAGTCTAGTAGCTAGACCGAAATGATTGTGAAAATTGCCTCTAACTCCAAAATTCTTGGACACTTGAATTTTCTCTTAACCAACTGCCATCTATGGAGAGGGACCCAAATAATGAAATAATATATAGATGCAAAAAGCAATGAACAGGAATTTAAGACTTATAAAATTGTTTATTTCACTTGCTTTTTGTACTATGTGGAATCATGATCTGAAACTCCTAACCAAAATAATAGGTCACTTCAGCCAAAAGTCTTGTCTTTCAAAAGAACCAAACAGAGCAAGTAAATGTGCAAGTTAATAAGATTTGGAACATTCAAAGGCCATAAGTATACAAATTGAAGAAGTCTCCAAATTGTAAAATGAGTTCTTACAAGTCCAGACTAATCACTTAAAATACACAGTAGAGAACCTTAAAAAAAGATCTAGAGAAAATAAAACTTTATTTTAGAAACAAATCATTCCAGTTGTCTGGAAAGTGCTACTTAAAAGCCTATTTTGAAGCAGCACAGAATGACTCTTTGCTCTGGGAACCATACTGAATGTGAGGCTCTTGAAAAGCCCTCATGAAGTGACCTTGAAGGATTAGAAGTTTCTTTGCTTCCCTGAAGACCTCATCAAAGGCTTTCTGAAAAACCTCCGGAAATTATTTTTGTGTTTGCCCAAAAAGGACCAAATAAGCTCTTTCCTAATTTAATCTGGACGTCCTAGCGCAGCTGAGCCAAGCCCATGGCTAAGGCTGTAGCCATCCAGCGACTCACCAGACTCTCCAGAGTCTGGTTTCTGCCTTCTCCTCCAATCTCCTCACTTTGGAAATGTCAACCAACACCAGACTTCTTGGGAAAGCCACTGCCCCAAAGCAAAGCATAAGTTTCAAAAAACTATATAAACTCATGTCAAAGAATCATGGAACTTTGATGAGGAACCCAACATGGTGATCAAGCTGGTCCATAGAACAAGTGGAGGGACAGCATTATGGGAATGCAGGCATTAGGGAAAGAACATCAGGCCATTGCTCAGCTAATGTCCTAATGGGCAATCAAACAATAACCTCTGAACTGATCTTTGCTACTGGGCAGAAATCACTTACATCTTTTCTTGGCAAAAAACTTACAAGTTATCCTTTTACCAGGCAGAGTCTGGGCCTTTTAATCAGTAGTGGATAGCGAATCCAAAAAGGGTATGTTATCTTAGATAATTAATAACCACTGGGCGGGCCTATAAAATGATACTGTAGGACTCCCAAAGGACATGCAGCCTTCCATTTGCCTCATTTCTAAGTTTTGGCCCCTTTTTCTTAATGCCACACTCAGGCCATGCAATGCTGTAGTTGGATGCATGTGTTCTTGCTCCAGTTCTCCTGCATTGAAATCTCAGAGCTGTACTTACCAGCTAAATGATCTTACACCTCAGTGTTCACATCTGTAAAATGGGGAAAAGCGTACCACCTAATAGTGTGGAGGATTGTGGTATGGAATAAATGAGATATGAAAGGATGTGAAAATCTCAGCAGAGTGCCTAGCATATAGGAAGAGTATGAATGCTAATCTTGCCTCTGCTGCTGTTGTTGTTATTTTTGTTATTGCTATTTCTGCTCTCCACCCTGGAATGTTCCTCTCTTCCTCACCTACCCCTCAAACCATCGGGATGGCTAATTCATGATTATTCTTTAAGACTCAGCATAGGTGCCTTTAACTCTAAGAAGCCTTCCCTTATACTCACTTTGAGAACCGCCCCTTGTCCAATTTGCATACCACATTTTCTGTGCCACACAGCTCCCATAAACCTATTGATCATTGATCTCTACATTTAATAGTGTCTGTGCTCATGCCACTTTCCTATTATCCGACTTCATTCAACTTTAAAAGCCCAGCACCTAGCACTGAGTGGGCAAACAATAGATATTCATTAAATATTGGTCAAAATGCACTGAACAAGTGTTTCCTATGAAAAACCATCTGGTGCATGAAAAGATGTACTCTAGCATTGTATTCATTAGAGTTGAGAGGCACTGCTTTGCCTCATTTTCCATATCAGCACCAGAAAACAGTTAACCATCCTGGGAACATGCAGCACAGGGAGCAACCTGAGAGGGGCCTCTTTTTTCAGTAATGGCAGACCAGCTCCTCACTAATCCACCAGAATATCCTGAGGGAAGATTATTGTCAAGTTAAAGAGTCAGCCTATATGGCATTCATGCACAGCACAGTACATGGGTATGTGTTTATTCAGAGAAGGAGAGGCTTGTGTCTCCCTTCACTCGAAAGTCCTTTGGGATTTTTCAGTATGAGTCACTCCGTGGAAAGCTGGAGATTACATTGGCCTAAATGTACTTTATTTTATATGTGATAATCTTGCATTGTGGCTGGAGTATTGGTTTCTAGAAGGCAGCGATCATTTCCTATATAGGTTTTGTCTCATTCAGTAAGTACCGAGTATCACATGAATTTCTGGAAACTTGGATTATTTGGGATGATGATAAGAGAAGCAAAAGCCAGGACTGCTATTAAACAACCTATAATCGTATTTGGGTGTCAACAACCTCGTATAGTGTTGAGTGTGTAGTAGACACTCAATAAAGAAGTCAAGACTTGATTTAACTACTTTTTTCTCTCCAGAGCTTAGATTTAGGGAAGACAGAAGGTTTAATGACAGGTTTGAAAGTCTGTGTCTGTGAGTTTAACTCAATTTATATTCTCAGAATGCTTCCTACAGATTGCGTTTCCAACCACCTCTTGCCACAGTCAGACCCTCTTAAAAATAGAGTAATGATAATAATACATTTTATCTTCTTCCCAGTGATAGTATCATTCACACCTCCACTGAAGCCCTGTGGGAGGTTTGGCTATGAGGTATCAGCTCAGGGGGAGTCAGGTGCGATTATTGTAATGAGGTCTCCAGGCTCAGGCGAAATGCAGGAGAGAAAACCTCCCATACGTGAAGCGATGTCTATTAAGATACTCGTGTTGTATCAAATATTCTTTATAAATGTGAAAGAATGAAAAGAAGCTCATCCAGGTGCAGATTTTATGCAGCCAAGAATGAAAGGGCAGAAATATTTTATATAATCGGTTTTGCGATAGTGGTTTGCCTGCCTTATTCACTGGCTCTTTCCATTTCCAGAAGTCTAATTAGATTGTTGGTTTAATGGTGGCGAGATAATTTAGTGGCAACTGAAAGCAACTGTGTTAATGAGAAGGGGGCACAGTACTTTGGGTTTCCTGTAATTAATGGAGAGTTTTTGAAAAACTTATTGGTTCCAGTGAAGTTGGCATACTGAGCCCAGCTGTTGGGGGGGGGGGGTGAGGTCTTTCCTGCTCATTGCTGCAGAAATGGCCTTGGGCAACGTGGAAGAACTGTGTAATGACTGTCATTAAGAATGATCTTTAGTGATCCAGGCAGGCTATAGTCAATCTAAGAAAGAGGAAAGACAGAGAAAGGGAGACAGAGAGAAAAGAGGTAGTAGAGAGAGAATAGAGTAAGCATTGTGAGACAGATGTGACAAAGCAACAGACAGAAAGACAGAAAGCAATAACACTCAGCCGTCCTACCTCATCATTCTACCTCTGGGAGCCACTGGAGTAATACCAGAGTATCCTCCCAGGGGATCCAGTTCTCCTGCTGCTTAAACTGAAATTGACCAGACAAGACTGGATTAGAATAGACCAGAAGGCACCTCTGCAAACCCTTTCATGTCACAGATGAGGAGACTGAGCCTAGAGAGAACTGAATTCAAATGTTACCTGATTAGGAATCGGGAAACCATTCTGGCTTCCACACAAATATGTAATGGAAACTGGATTCAGGGATCAGGGATATTGGACATCCTTTAGTATTTATTTCTTTGTTCCCTTAGGTAAGTCTCAGAGTCTAAGTGAGACTTCGGTGTCTTGGTTTCTTCCATCAGTGAAATGGGAAAAATAATGTCTGCCTTTAAGGCAGTGGTGGAAAAAAATGAAATCACAGATCAAAACACCAGTCACATACTTAAAACAGTATATCACTTTTATGACCCCTCTCGTGTCAAAAATGATGTCAGTCACGTCATATTATGAAGTAATCATGTTAAGTCACAATTTAGTCATGTTATGACTCAGATCATAACATCTATTAACTATCTTTAGAAGTCCTATCCTCACTCCACCCTCGAAATACCCTTATCTTGGGGCATAAAACCTCCCTACCCATGAGGCTATTAACTGCTATTAGGAGCTCATCTGACTGGAACTTCTATAAGTCTTTGTTAGAAATTGTCAAGTATTTTTAAGTACCTGTAACGTTGATACATGAAAGTATAAGATTACTTATACTTACTGCCCTAGGGGAACTTTCATATTATTTGGGAAGGCCTGACTTCAAAACATGAGATGACCAAATAATATGAAAAAATAAATGGAGCGAATAATAATCTCGGATACTAACAGAACTATAATTTAGCCATCAACAAGTCGTTAATTTTCAACTGAATGCTACCATGGGAATTCAGAAGACAATGAGACAGATGATCTGGGAAGAGAAGACTTGAGATGGCCTTCTAAGGATGAATCGAATTCAATAAGCAGAAGCAGGAGGGACAAGTTTACAACATATCTGAGACAGATAGTGAATGTGGAAATAGCAGACAAGGCTGGAAGAAAGGTTTGGGGTCAAAACATGGTGTTCTGGTGTTCCTGAAATTCTAGAATGAGACACGGTGAACATTCTAAAAGGCAGTGAAAAAATAGCAGCCATGGGCCAATAGCTGTCTGTATTTGTATTTTGATTGAACTACAGAGGATTTCATGTTTTTTAAAATTAATTGGCATCTTGTAAACGTCAGAAGATTTACATAATAATCGAGATTTATGGCTTTTTGACACCGACTGTCTGATATATCACTTTATGCTCTTTCTTAAATGGCAACAACTGATTGATAAAGAATGACATTTGTCAATTAGATGAGTCATATTCTCTTGAGTTTTCCTTCATAATCCAGTCCAACTTCACTCATTGTATGAGGCTGTCTGTCTCCCTTTAGGAAACTGTTAAGGGAATTTGAACCAGAGAAAGGGACAGGATCCAAACAATGTGCAAAATGCATAATCTAGCAGAAGAAACATCACAATCTGTAGTAATATCTTGTGTTATTTAATTATGGAATTTGGGGTTGGAAGAGCCCTTAGAGATTATGAAACAGAAATTTTTATGAAAGTTGACACTTCAATGCATTTAATTACAGAAAATTAACCGGGAAATCCAGGTTTTCTCATTCCTTATCTAGCTCCCTGTCTTCTTTGCTTTCTTAAGGAAAAATGGTGTGAAACTGACTTTGAAATAGAGAAGCTCTTGCTTGAATCCTTGAGCCTATAACCTCTTGTGTGCCCTTGGAAAAATGATTTAATCTCTGAGGTCTCAGTTTTTATCTCTGTCCTGTACAGATAGTAATGTCCTTGTGTGTTTGCTATCACGATTAATTGAGTAAATATGTGAAATTCTGCAGACTGCACTGTAGATTCTCCAAAAATGTTAGTTTCTTCCTCTTCCCCTTAGTTTCATATGAAAACAGAAATGATACATTCACTTACTTTGTATAGTCTGATACAGTACGAGGGGATGTTACAAAAATAATCATTGAGTAAATGAACTATTGAAAACCATACATAACTTCCCCTAGCAAAGAATAAAAGCCCATTTTCTCTCCTCTTCCCCACCCAGGACTCCTAAAATGTGCCATGTTATTTTGGTGTTGTTTGTAACTAATTCAGTTTGTTTTATGGGATCTGCTTTTGAAAACGACACAAGGAGAGAGCTCAGCTGCTTCCACCTCTCAGAGGTTTTCACCTGTTGAAGAATCCCCTTCCCCAGGAATTGTTCTTTCGTTTATTTGGTTCCTCTTGAAACTAAGACACCAGGTAGCTTTCATACACGGTGAGGAAATGTGAGTTTGTGCTACCAGTGGACAGGTTCAAAAGACAAAGCAAAGGTACTGATGGAGGGAATTTCAACTTTTCAATGATCCCAGCAATGTCTGTGAACACCCTGTGTGGCCCGGACCCAGGGCTTGCCCCATAAAGATGACAGAGCTCGGAACAAAAGACAGTAAGCCTGATATTAGCTTTAAATTCAGCAGGGGATCCAGACCAGCCTCAAGCGGTGTTCCTGGGTTGCTGGAGTTTCAATGCTCAAAAACACTCCTCTAAAGGGCTGTCATGCATGCCCTCTGATACCTGGAGATATTTTGAGATGATTTACCTTATTTTGAATACAGTTTAGTTAGGACCTAAAGAGCTACAATCCTGGTCTTTGTCTCATACAAGTTGCCAGAGTTAAGTGATTTGGGCTTACATATGGAAAGTTCATTTTGTTGTGTAATTAATGGGAAGCAGACTTTGGGAAGCTGATGATCCAGGCCCTTATTTATATGAGAGCATATGTCTGTGTTTTGTTTATGACTCACTCCCTTACTCCATGCATTGTAACTTGGGTTTGTTTATACTAACTTTTCCTAGAATCCAAGCCACATGGTATACGAGCCAATAATTTATGGTCTCTAAAAGGGAAAGATGATGAATGAGCTTTTTCCTGTTAAATTGTCAAATCTTAAATTGAGGAAGGAGTATTTGCTGCCTTGAGTCTGTCCAAGCTTATAGTTGGGGGGGTGGGGGTGGAATGGAAAGCAATAAATTAAAAAAAAAAAAAAAACTACTGGTATGGTTCTCAGAATTTGAATGTACAGATATTTGCCAAGAGAGCATATGACCACTCCTCCACAATAAACTACTATAATTCTGATCCAAATGTTCAGCAATGAAAAGACCATTCATATTTTTTCTCTCCATCTTGTTTTTGGTGTTAGGTAATTAATATATAATATATACATGTCTCCATTTTCCAAGGACCCATGGTTTTAATCAATCTGTGGGCTTAAATGTTCAAGCTGGTTTTCTTAATGGAACTTAATAAGTTCCAAACTTGTTTTTGTCACTGAAATACCACTTCTCCTACGAAGTGGTTTGGATGTGTCTGTATTTCACGGTACTTCCATGCTTTTGGTCACAGCTTAGGTACTCCAAATGGCTAATGGGGCTCAGAGGAGAGTAGGAAACAGCTGAAATATGTGAGGATCTAATTTAATTTACAGTGATTTGGGTCTCCTTCAATAAATCCCTTCATATTTTACACACAGACTTTACAGAATAGTAAGCTTTGGTTTAGGTCAAGTCGACATAGATCGATTTCTGTTCCAGTAGGTCAGCTGAGCTCTGCGCCAGTCCCTACGCAGAGGGGCACAGAATCGACTGCCCAGCACAGTGTCTGGCACAGAGTGGGGTTCAATCAGTATTTGCTCCAAGATTAAATAGGAATGGTAAAGACATGGCCCTTGTCCCTTAAGAAAACACAATTTAAGAGGAGAGATATGTGTAGCCTAATCTCATAATCTTAATACAGGACAGACTGTGAAATGTACTTAGAGAGTCCCAAGTAATGTAGAGGGGACCAGAGAGATTAATGTTAAAATGAGAGTTTTTAGATGGCTTTTGGGAAGAGGACTGAATTGGAGTTTTAAAGAATGGGTAGAATGTATCAAAATGAAAATATCAATAAGAAGCTTTAAGACTGAATTACATACTGAATTCCAGTGGAAAATGGAAAGCACTGGAACCACACCTAGTATTGTTTTATTTTGTTTTTGTCCCTTTCTTTCTCACCAAGGCAGGAGGATTGCCTCTGGATGAAAGAAAAATGCAAGACTTTTTTCCCCAATCCAACATCAGGTGCAATATCCTCTTTGATAGAAATAATAGACTTGGGCACACACCTGTAGGCTATGCAGTTATTGCTTCTGTGGTACATCCATCATCTACTAACCAGGCATAAAAATGTGGAAGTCTAAAGCAATGGGTATAAATTGTTTATTGTTTTTATGAAGTATGCAGGGATATTTTGTTGTATAAATTGAAAAAAAAATTTTTTTAAAAAGTTCAATAAAGAGAAAAAACATTTGAACTACTCACATCATGCCCAGAAGGGGTTAAAAGGACAGTCATTAACTTTGAGAGTATATAAACCTATAGAAATCTCTACAAATCTGGACACTCTTTGAGAAAACAAAATTAAGATTCAAAACTTTCACAACAGACTAGAACACTGGACTAAAACCAATAAAATTAAACTTTGCAGATTTAAAAGGAAGCTTGTATTTAAGCTCAAAAACAAACCACACCGCGATGGCCAGGCTTGGTGGCAGTTTATATGAATGTGTTTAAAGGAGTTAATTGAGCTTCCATTTAATATGAGCCAACAGTGTTGGTGCTGCAAAAAAAAAAAAAAAAAAAAAAAAAAAAGGTGGTTGTTTTGTTTTTTAATGTAGCCTTATTAACAGATATGTAGTCCCTTGATCACAAAAGTTAAATCAACTCAGTTTTTCTGCACTAATTACTTCATACTTGGAAAATCAGTTTAATTCTGGGTACCGAAGTTTAAGATGAGATTTGGCAAGTGATAAAATCTCCAGAGGAGGGTGACCAAAATGAAATATAATCTAGAATTTATCTCATATGAAACACAGATGAGGGAATCAAGGAGGTCTTACCTAAAACAGAGGGGGCTTGGAGGTGTATGATCGTTTTTATAAAATTACATTTATCTGGAAATTAGGTTCCTGCCATGAAATTAAAAAATTTGTCTGGAGGCATATAACTGAGGGGTGAAAAGCTGAGACAAGAACCTTATTTTTCTGATGTCCAGGTCAGTGTATGTTCTATGAGATCGTAAACAACTAGCCTGAGTATTTAAGTAAGTAAATGCATTTATTAAGACTGGGAGGGAAAAAAATGGATAACTAACATTTGACATATTTCTGAAGCTCTCGTTTCAAGGATTTGTTTCACAAGAATTTACTGCACCTCAGACTAAACATTAAAAATGTGAAAATTTTTATAAGATCATGTTTGTTATATTAATTCTTTGTTCCTCCCTATTTTTCCGTTTTTTTGTTTTCAAAATTTTAAAAAAGAAAATCTCTCACAAATATGAATATGCATATACAATAGGTAGGGCATTATATAAGGGATGGTATTTGTGTTAAGGATACAGCTATGCCACGTTTGAGAGGAAAGAAAAAAGAAATATAAAGAGCCCTTTGAGAGGGTGCATCCACCCCCACCATGTGACCACCTGGCATGCTGTGAGACTCAACAGATGTAGCGTCAAACTCCTTGGCGTCAGCTACATTTCTATCCAGCCTTTCACGCTGTCTAGTCAGTCTGCTGGGTCTTGCGCCACACGCAACATACAAAAGCCAAAGTTGACAGAAACAGAGTAGGCCTAAATGGTCCTAGTATTCCTCAGTTTACGAGTGCTGCCACTCCAAGTGCGCTACTCTCCAGAAGTCTAGGAGGCCACCTGACCCTAGTTAAGTATCACCCGCAGAAAGACTCCCAAACTTAAAAGACTCTTCTATAGACCCATCCTGGGCAATTCCTATTAATGAACCTGGACAGTGCACCTTATAAACAGCTATCATCACCTCTGTTGCTAGTTCTCTGATCTCTGAGTTCTTCCCCTTCCCCCAACTTTCTCTGGTCTGCCAAAGTCCTAGATACCTTCCTTAGAGGTTTCCCAAGCAACCTAACAGTGTTCTTAACTCGGCTCACTTTCTCTCTAGAGACAAGTAAACACTGCCTTTATCTGTGCAAAGCCACAGTGGTTTGTCTAAAACCCAGCTCATGAAACAACGGTATATTTCCCCATGGTCAGAGTAGATAGGGATTCTGCAAACCTAGGGACCAGGACCTCAGAACTGCCTAACCAAATGAAGGAGATCAGGCTGGAATCCCATAGATAAGACACTTCTGATTGCCTTGGAATCACACGCCATTTAATTAAAGGTGCTCTAGAGAATATAAAGATTAATGATATCCAGGCTTTGGTCTCTAGGAGCTTAAAATCTGAAACAATTCAGTAGGAAATATTAATCAAGCATCTATTATGAAAAAGGAGCTGAGTTCCTTATTATGAGGGGTATGAAGAAGAACAATACTGTCTACAAGAGGTGTTAATGCTTCTTAGGTCATGTGCTCATGGGAAGTGAAGATCTTCTAGTATTCAATACTAAGTAAATTAACTCTTCAGGATTTTAGAAAAAGAAAGAAAATAAAGCAGTCCAAATTTTTTTATCATGTGATGATATCAGTAACATAATTTTGAACACTTACCCCATGCAAATACCTATTCAGATTATATGTACTCATCTTTAAAGTACTAAAATGTTGAAATAAATCTGAAGTAAATAATAGTCTTGAAATAGTTTTAAATTCCATTGAACTTTTATTATTAATGAAACAAAAGCATTTTCACTGTCATCAACATTTTATGCTAATTTTAATATTTTTAGTGATGTTTTAGAGAAAACCAAAGTGATTGAATTGAATATTTTTTTTGAAGAGCTTGCTTTTTAACATCTGTTGATTTGATCCCAAATTCAGTTTATTTCAATAAAGATGTTGTAGGTTAAAAGGATATTTCACATAAACATAGATCCAAAAGGAGAAAGTGCGTCATTCTGCTTAATACTTTTTCTTTCAAACTCATTCATCAGTTAACCAAAGGTTTCTGTCGAAATCTAACTGGCTTCCTTACTAATGAGCAAATACCCTTGCATTTCAAAATGCATTGCATTTTTTAGTGAGTTCACATCTCAGAAACTCTTTATTTGAAATTTAATTCTGTTTATAAGATTTTTTAATTTGCACGTTTAAGGAATTTTATGCTATAATTTATCATTTTCAGCAACAAAATTGCCAAACAATGGAAACATTTCCAATCAGTTTTCAGAGATGCTGTCTCCACAGTGTGTTTGCTTTCTAAAAGCAGATTTTTCTTGCCCATTTTACCCCAAAGAGACATTAAGTTTTTGTTTGCTTTTTGACAACTGCTAGGTGACATTACTAACAGCCATTAACAGCACAGAAAAGGTGAGAACATTAAGAAACCCTGCTTTTGTACAAAAAAAAAATACCAAATTCATCTTTGAAAGTGGCAACTCTTTTATGTGGTTGACTGTGAGATAACCAGTAATACTGTGTGGTACATTACATCTTTTATGGATATTCCTGACTCATCACAAAGAATTTTGAATTTTTTTTCTTTTTAAAGAATCTAATTTTCTACAATGAACCATGACCCACCCTAGCATTTACAGTGAAGGACACCACAGTACCCTGACAGTAACAAACTGATGGAATACCTGTCGACCCCTTAAATGCATATAGCCTCCTCTTTTCCCAGAACCTCATGCCCAACTGCGACAGGTGACACACCATCTGATGTGTAGCCCAAATAAGGGCATCACCATTGCTCCATCTATTAGGTATTAGAATGCTTAACTTTAGTTTTTATTTTTAGATAAAATAGAAATAATAAAAACAAAAAAATAGGGTTTTTTGCATTTCATAAATACTTTTGTTTTCTCCTTTGGGAATGTGCACCCCACTTGGGAGGCTGCTGATTTAAAAGAGGATCTGACCTAGAGAGGCAAAGAGAAAGTGAGCAGTGTGGGCAAGGTTGCAGAGGCAGGAGATGTGCAGCAAGTTTCTAAATCCGTAACACCAGTAATATCTCACAAGAAGATCTAGGGGAGACATCCTGTGACACTACTGTTTGGTGGCCTTTGTCACTTCAGAGTTCACACACATAAATATACACATGCACTGCTTCATCTGTCCATAAGCCAAACCATCCACCTCACTTTCTACTTTCACTTGTACCAGGAAGAAATGTGGAATGGGAGGGAAACAAAAACCAGGGTCCCACAAGCCATTGCAGCACACAGAAGATGCTCTTTCATAATAAACCCCTGAGAAGAAGCTCTCATTTCAAAGTCAAGCAGTTACTGTGCTTCTAATAAGCTTGTCACATTTTCAAAGAAACCCCAAACTGTATTAAAATAACTTTAAGAACAAAATGGAAGCACCTTTATTTCATGACAAGTGCCCCACATCTGCAACCATAATTGTAAATATTGGCTCCCAAACTGGAAAGCAGTCCTATAGTGCTTGCGCCAACTAACCAGCAGCAACTCAGATGTGCCCTGCCTTGCAGAGGCCTCACCAGCAGAAGTAACTTGCCATCCTTTTCCAAAGTGCTTTTAAGGCCAGGACTATAGAAGCTTAATTTAAATTCTAAGGAAGAACTGAAAAAGTTTGCATGCCAAGACAAGTTGCTTCATCCATCCCATCAGAACATAAAAAGCAACATTAAGAAAATAAGAGATCATTACTGAGTTAAGTACAAAGTACAGAAAAAAAATAAAAAACAAAAACAAAAAACACAATTTACATGGAAGAACATTACACAGTTGAATTCCCTTGAGCTTGTATTTGCTGATCATGTACTATGTACCAGATCATGCCCTGCTGTGTGAATGACCTGTGCCGGGAAAAAAAGACGTGGCCTTTGCCTTCAAATAATCTTCTAACAGAGATCAGCAAATGACACAATTCATAGTGAACCTCTCTGCCTTGAGTGAGTCAGTTGGTGTTCCAGCTCTGTCCACCCTGAAAGGCAACTCAACTCCAGGCAGTTCACCAGTCTCCAACATTATCCCACCTCCCCTTGAGGATATTTTAATGAATCTAGAGATTAAATTGCCTTCCTCTTCGACCCACCCAAAAATTTCTTGTAAAACTAGGATGTGTCTTGAACATGGACAAAGTACAGGGTCCAAACTCTTAGCACCTATTGCTTGGGAACCTTCTATAAAACTAAGCCTATTGGCCCTTATCTTGCTCATAGAGCCTATACTACATCTATAAAGCCAGTATGAAAAAAGCAGTTCTAAGTCTAGTCTTTGATTGTCATGAAAGATGTGGCAAAATCAACAAATGCTGATGAGCCAATACTCTGATAATGGCAGCAAAGAGATAGAAAATCTAGATTGAGACTAAAACCAACCATTTTCATGGCAATTTTGTATACAGAGAAATGTCGAGAAGATGATTTGCATTGCAGAATTAAGAAATGAATGCATTTTGCCCTGGCCACTCATAATTATTTTTTTTTAAACTAACAAAGAACAGGCAAGATATAAGACAATTATAGGAAGGAGAGCAAATATGGAATCAATCTTGCTGTAAGAGCCCAGAAATTACTGTCTAATAAGGAAACAGTTTGAAGGGAGAACAATCTGAAAACATTTAGAGAGACAGTGCAATCATGGAGAAAGATTTGCGAATATCAAACCCTGCCAAGTCCAGAGTCCTCTCCCACACTAGGATTTCAAAATTATTAGATAAAATAAATGTAGAAAACCACCTCACATTTGGCAAGGTAATTGATAATGAGTATAGGAAAGAATTATAACAATTTTTAAATCTAGAAGGGAACTTTTAGAGATCTAGTCTAAACATCCAATGTAAGAGATGAAGAAAAAGAGACCCAGAGAGGCTAAGAGGTTCATCATAGTCCAACCTGGTTTCCAACTGCACCTGCACAAAGTCTTTCTTGCTGCCCTGTACTCTGCTGTTTGCACACAGGGATAACGGTTAATCTTGTTTCGTCAATACTTCCACCTACCTCCGCCCTTTCTTATTATTTTGAAGCCGTCCAGATAATATCATATGATTTAATCTATAAATATTTTAGCGCTTACTTCTAAAAGATAGGTACCTTAAAAAGAATAAAAAAGCATGATCCCCATGCAATTATGACACCTAAAAAAATTAGCAGTAATTATATAACATCATGAAATGCCCAGATAGTACACAAATGTTCATGAATTCATGATCTGTGATCTCTACAGTCAGTTTGTTTAACTTGGTGTCGAAATATAATCATTTAATCTCAAGTTACTTTTAGTTTACACTTCTACCCTTTTCCATTTTCTGTCTCTCCTTGCATCTTGTTAAGGCACCAGGTTGTTTGCCCAAAGTTTCCCACAGTCTGTGTTTTACTGAATGAATCCAATGTGTTCTCTGTATTTCAGGGTGGTTAGGTCTAGAGCTACACTGCCAAATATGGTAGCTATTAGCCGCATGTAGCTATTAAAATTAAATTAAAATTTCATTTTTTTTTCAGGCAGACTAGCCACATTTCAAGTGCTCAGTGGCCTCATGTATCTAGTAGCTGCCATGTAGGACAGCACAGATAAAAAAAAACATTTCAACCACTGCAGAAAATTCTATTGGACGACATTACTCTAGAGGCTTGATGAAGTCCCAGAGGGTAGATTTGGAGTGAAGAGAGACAAATCTCATCCACCCAGTCTTTGGCTCACAGTTGATTTTTAGCATGTAGACACTTTAAACCTCCACATTTGAACTTCGAAATAAAATAAAAATTTAAGGCATCTTTGTGTTTTTAAAGTTGCATAAATGGCTTACTAATACTTTTATTTACTTTTTTATTCAACCTTTTTTTTATTTAAACCTCTTGATATATTTATTCCTAGTTTATTCCTCTTAACAGATGTATAATATTCCATTGTTTGAATCTATCACAGTTGATTGATTATCCTTTTCATTAATACTTAGATTGTTTAGAGTTATCAGAGCTTCAAGGAACCTCCAGTACATTTTTGGCATCCCACTACAAATGAGTAAGGGAGACCACCTGGACATGGAATCACTGGGGTGTTATTGAGCATGCCTGTTTTCACCTCTAGTAGTTATTGCCCTTGTCACTCTCCAAAATGATTATACCAGTTTATGTTCCTACCAATGGTATGCAAGCGTTCCCACTTCCTTACAACTTTACCAACATCAGGTGGTTTCAGACATTTAATTTTTATGATATAGTTTTATGTATATGCACTAAAAGTATGAATACAAGCATGGAAAGAGAAGGAGATAGAATTGAGAGAAGAGCACTGATGTAGCTGAATCTATAATGTCTTCTTTCTCTACTGGCACAAAGTTAACATTTATTAAATAGAATGAAGCTTGTAAAGGAGTCAGTTGTGATATTTTTAGTAGTTTGGTAGCTTTAAGCTACTCAATTTTTGTTTCATAATCATTTTTGAATATAAGAGCTTAAAAATATACAATATAAAAATTATTGAATACAGTATTATCTATGAGGTTCCTTTTTTGGTTGTTTTTGGTATTTCACACTAAAAAGAATACACTGAGGGAGACAATCCACTGGTTATCATTGCCCCAATTGACTCACAGTTTTTCCAATCAGCTTACTTAGTCAAATATTGTGAACTAATTACCCAAGATTATTTACCTTGTAGTTGCATTCTTTATTATATATCACATTGCATTTTATTCTTCTATGGATGGTATAAACTACAGAGTGTAAACTGCACATGGAATCTGTATTTGGAATAATGCAGAAGTTTTGTAGAGTAATTCTGACTAGTTTTTATTTACTCATAAACTATACAGACAAGGTAAATTGCTTGTCTCTGACATGCTAACTCCACTGTCACTATATTTAAAATTGGCTATTTTAAAGATCCAAACTAGAACTCTTTTAGAGAAGAATATGACTATAAGGCAGCAATGATTAGTGTGAATCACCAGTCCAGAAACAATTTTGAAATCCTTTCCATGCAGGAGGCACCATGCTGTGCCCCATGAGGGACGTAAAGACCAGCAAAAGTTGGTCCCTGCTTTTGAAAGCTTACAATCGAGCAACCTTTTCCTTTTACAACACTAAGTACAAGAATTTTGTAGTCGGAAACTCACTCTGATTTTGTTCTATTTCGATCTTTGATGACTTATTTTAAAGATTGTTTTCTAGTTATGCATTGCTTAGAAAGTCTTGCTTTGACCTTTGGCCAAAAGCAGTAACATTTTGACCTGTCCTGTGGAACTCAAAGCTCCTCACTCCACGAAGCTAGTGGTGTAAATAACTTCAAATAAAACCCTCCTGCAGATCTGTGTTGGGCACAGCATGAGAGAGAAATGGCATAAAGCAGAAGAAAGAACAAAGCGGGAGGACCCAAGAATAAGTGAGAGTGGTATCCGTGTTTTCAGCAATTTTTTCTCATCTCCCTTACAGTGTTGATGCTACTTCTCAACTAGTAGTTGAAGAAATTGGGGATAACACAATAAACAGCGATGCTGAAATGAAACACACTTCCTTATAGGTTGCAGACATTCACTGGGGTCAACTCTTCTACCCTATGTCTGGGCTTCTTTGGGATTGAACATTTAGGAGAAATTAGAGCAGTAAAGAACTAGGTGAGGACACACTTCTTAAGCTTATAAATGGCCAGAAGGAATAGCCAGTGTCAAGATGGGACAGCACCATATTGTGAGTGCCCATGTGTGTGTGTATACACATGAATAGACACGAGTGCCTGCTCATGAACAATGCAAGGAGCAAGAACATCCTAAAGGAGGGAACGTCTGCTACACATTGAAGTCATTCACACTTCATGGTGTCTGAACTTCAGAATGAAGCAGTAGTGGTGGCAGCACAGGACTTCCTGAGGCTATAAGCTTGACTCATAAACTAGAGGAACAGCTCACCACCAAGACATGAAAAGAGCTCTTTCCAAACAACAGCCCAGTAGCACGAGTATAAATGATTCAGAAATACCTGGCTGGTATTTCCCTTCAGGTTCCCAGAGGATGAACTAGTTAAGGACTTGTCAAATGGACATCATCAGGCAACTTGACAAGTCCAGCACATTGCAGGGGAAAAGACATGGTGTCATCCCAAATAGAGTGTCCCAGAAAATAATCCTCCCTTCTGTCAGGAGGAGAGTTAGAAAGAAAATAGGTCTGTTGATATTCCAGTTCTGGTTGAGGCATCTCTTTTTGGAGGTTGACGGTATGAATGATCCAGATGGCTTCATTCAGTATTTTCTAAAAAGGGGAAAGTATAACCTAAATGCTATATTGAATCAGATCAAATGTCAAAGGTCTAAAAATAAAAGCTGTCATAAGGAAACTTATATTATGATTCTGACATTGACTCCCGAGGTAGATTTCCTTACTTGTCGTGGACTTCAGTTTCCAAATCTTAAAAATGGAAATAAGAGTATTTCGTGTGATTGTTATAAAGATTAAAATAATATAAGTAGAAATGCATTGTATACATCAGATATTTAACTGATATCTATTTTTATTTTTAATATTAATAAAGAAAAAATAAACATTGGGTACTAAGTCATATCCATATCGTTAACTCCTCATAATCTTCCTAGCCAACTATAATACCAGTTTTCACTGAAAAGGCTAGGTTTAAGGCAGCTGACATCCTGTGCTCAGTTTCTCCTCTCTTCCCTCTCCTACAGCCAGCACCTCCCTGAAGAAACGCTTCAAGAGGCGGGAAATTGAAGCCATCCAGTGCGAGGTGCGGAAGATGTGCAACTACACCAAGATTCTGTCCACCAAGAAGAATCTGGACCATGTGAACAAGATCCTGAAGGCCAAGCGGCTACAGAGACAATCAAAGACAGGCAACAACTTCGTCAAGAAGAGGAGAGGGCGTCCTCGAAAGCAGCCTACCCAGTTCGATGAGGACTCCAGAGACCAAATGCCGGTGCTGGAAAAGTGCATCGACCTGCCCAGCAAAAGGGGTCAGAAGCCCAGCCTGAGCCCGCTGGTGCTGGAGCCCACCGCCAGCCAAGACACGATCATGGCCACCATCGAGGCGGTCATCCACATGGCCCGGGAGGCACCGCCCTTGCCCCCACCACCACCTCCTCCCCTCCCACCCCCGCCCCCACCCCCGCCACCACCCCCTCCTCTGCCCAAGTCCTCCAGAGGAGGTGGGAAGAGGAAACACAAACCTCAGCCTCCCACCCAGCCCCCGCAGCAGCCTCCCCAACAGCAGCCCCTTCCCCAGGAAGAGGAGGTGAAGGCCAAAAGGCAGAGGAAATCCAGAGGGAGTGAGAGCGATGTCCTTCCCTAGGATGGGTCCGGGCCTCTGAACCTGGGGCTGGGGGAACTGAAGCATTGGAAGTGCAGTGAGCCGGGGCGGGAGCGGAATCCCCCTCTGCAGGGACACCGTTGTCCTTCTCTCCAGAAGCTGGGCAGGCAGAATCGGGCCAGATGACAGGGTTGAGCCATCAGTAGCTCTTGGGAAAGCAAAGCAGGGGGGACGCCTTCAAAAGAAGCTTGTTTGTGCTTTTCAGCAGTTCCTAACCAAGTGGCACTCCAGTACGGCTAGAGCTTTTGCAAGCCAGCGAGAAGACCCATCCAGGAGGAGAAAGCTGGTGGTGCTCTGACAGCCACCTGACCTCCTGCATCCAAGGCGTACCCTTGATGCCATTGCATTTGCTGGCCAGGGAAATTAAAAGGGAAGCACCCTCAATTAGGAAACATTCCAAGGGGAGAAAAGCTGCGAATTTCTCAACTGGCTTTGTTATATCCCACTCACATTTAATTGATTTCTATTTCTTTTGGTTTTTTCAAGCTCGGCTAGGCTTTGGGCCCCAACATCATCTTCGGTTGACCTGAATCTTTCCATTAACAATACAGTTCCTCAGATGGACTCGTGTCATCAGAAGGTGGAATTCTAGTGATAGACAACCTTAGGCTTGCATTCATGTTCTTCTGTATGCCTCCTCTATCACACATACACTGATATTTAGCATTGTCTGTTCCTACTTTTCCTTTGCCCATTATGTACTTCCATATGCCTTTCATTAACTTACTTGCTTGCTGCCTTCTTTTCCTTGGTACACACCTAAGTAATGTAAACCTTAACTGTGTTTTAAAGTTCACCCTTGGCATGCTGTCGCAAGGATCTTGGCTTTGAATCCCAGTCATTGTGAAACAGATACTCAGTATTGATAGATAGAGCCTTTTTTTAATGAGTGATTTAGAGCAGCTGAGGATATGTTGACCCAGGTTTAAACCAGGTTTTTATACTTAAAACATATCATCAGAGAATAGGCAGAATAAAATGGTTTTAATACCCCACAGCAAATGAAATAACTGACAAATCACCAAAAACTGAAACCCCAGACCCATCAGAAAGATAAGTGTCTAGCAATGCCTTGGTATGTGATTTTTTTCATACAAATAACTATCATAGGTCATGGGGGGGAGGAAACAATAAAGACAATAGAAGAAGTTCATTATCTCTTGATAATTATTTCTTAAAAGCAAGTGGGAGTAAGTGTTCTTATATGAAAAAAAAAAAAATGAAAATGCTCCAAGGGTATCACCACTCCAATCGTATCAAGCCACCTTGGACAAAGTATCCAAATTGTGGTTGCCTTAATAAACTAAAACATTTTGTACATAATGTAATTATAAATCTATCAGTCTGCATGGATGCAAACCGTGTGTGACAAATCGTCTTTTAAATGGTCAATTTCAACTGTACATTTCTCATCCAAGTTGTATTCTAGCCGTTGATTTAGTGTGGACAGATATTCCATCTCTATTATCCATTTCCACAACTCAAGTAAAACATGGTAAGAAGACTCAGAATGAATATGAAGTCGTTCCATTGCTGTAGGTATTTTCTAAAAGTCGGATGTGGAAATTTCAAATAAGTATTTTCGATTTTCTCCATCACTCCTCCCCTTAATTTCCCCAAGACATCCAACACCTGGCGTGGTAGATCATAAAAAGAGAGACACTGAGAGACAGAATTACATTTTCTAATAGGAATTAAAATATCTGGTTTACCTCTAAATTGTTTTTTTACAGGAAGTTGGGACTGGCTGGAAATTGTATTATTTCTTCAGAACACACATTATTTCCTTTAAGAAAGATGGATTTTTATCGGGAACATAAGAGAATAAGCAATGAGGTATCTATGGGAGTAAGTTTTAAAATTCCAAGTTAATATACTTGAAAGCGTCACTGCTCTGCCATGGCACCAACGGTTGAAATTACCCACGAGTCATCCTGTTCTGCACTGTCACCATGGACTTCACATCATTTGCTGCCCACTAGGTCAGTGGCATTTAATCCTAGCAATATGTAAGTTTAAAGGAATGCATTCTCCTGTGCTTTAAAGCTTGTATCATAGATACTCAGTTTGTGACCTAGGTTGACCTTTGGCATTTCACACAAGTTGAACAGCAAAATCAAACCAGCCTCTTTCAATTTGTCATTCCCAATCCATGTCTGAGTGGTTGCAAAGTCACCAGAGAGGAAGTTTTAAATTAGCCCCACTCACCCCACCATCGCTATGAAAAGGCAACCACTTTCATTCCAATTAAGCCGTAAATTTTAAGCCGTAAAAATCCTCGTTGGATTTAGAAAATAATTTTCTTCATTCTTTTGCCCTTCTCCTTGTACTGTTTCCCCAATCGGGTCTTTGAGCAGACTAAATCTCCCTGCAGAGGAGAATGAGCTGGCACTCTAAGCTTCTTAGAAGGACACGAAGCTTAATTGGCATTAACCTCTAGTAGGTAAGAAATTTCAGATAACTTTGGCCTTTTCAGACCAATGAAACGTATTCCTGAGATATACAGCAGAGTTGCATCTTACACATATAGTCAGTTACTTAGTTGTCATGGCAGTTAAATGCAAATCCTCTGCATTTATGACCCTAAGAATAGATTGGAAAAGTGCAGAGGACCAAAACTGAGAAAAACTAAACTACTGTTTCGAGGTCCAGTCACCTGCACAGCTTCCTCTCTCCACCACCAAGCTCCTCCCTCAGCATTACATTTTTTTCCTTTGCTTTCCATTAACATAACATCTCATCGGTACTACCATTTCCTTATGTTCTAACCACCCTCTTTCCAGTAGTCTCTTCTTTCTTGTCCTTGCTCAATACTAGGCCAATCTAGTTTAACTTCTTGGTTGGTTGGTTGGTTGGTTGGTTGGTTGGTTGGTTGGTTGGAGAATCCAGATCTCCTGAACCAGATTGTGGAGGTCTCCAGCCACCCAACACTACCTTCTGTGGATGCATTTTTATTTAGAGAAGATGTCATGCATGAGACTCCATAAACAGCTCCACAAAGTAATTCATAATGTTTTTTCTTAGTTTTTTTTCTTTCTTTTCTGGAATATTTGCCTTCAGCAAGCAGTAGTGAGCCCACTTATAATACAGGGAGTCTGATTAGGGGTGAGCAAAGGATGAAATCAAGATACAAAACCTCGTTGAAGGTGATGATCATCTCTGATCAACAGTTCGAATTGGCTGGGGAGCCACTTGCTTTCCAACCCCTTGTCTCGAATGAGGAACAGAAGTTTAACTTTTTCTGATGGCATGGCTCTGGCTAAAACCCATGGATGGCAGGTCGAAGGAAAGGAGAGCGTGTCAGGGGCTGGTTTGTCTCTTGGCAGGACCAGGACTCAACAGCCACTGACAGCCCAGAGTAGGTGACTAAAGGCTGACAGAGGATTAGCATGTTAACTTGGCTGCTGTCTGGAGTGGGAGCCCATCTTCAATGGCAGTCGGAATTTGTGTTCTGCACATCGCTGGGTCTATAAATATGATAAGCAAGTGGTGACAGAATTATAGTATAAGGTGATGTACTACATGCAGATCATAGAGGATTTGGTTTTAGGACTTAAGTAGAAAATTCCGCTCTTACAGCTTATTACCCAATGATATTCAGGTAATGAGCTTTTGGAGAACATTTTTTCCCTACCACTAGAAAGATTTACCTGGGAACTGTCTAAAGTCTATACATATATTTCCAAAGCCTTTAAATGCCAACTGTAGCATGGAGAGAGAGGGGGTGGCAGAAGCCAAAATGCCTCAAAAGCCATTAAAGTGTTACATTGCAGGATTTTCAGTCCTCATACGCAAGTAGATAAATATAGACATTATTCACAACACTACCCTGTAGTATCACAATGGTCCAAATGCCAGAGCTTACAGATAATGTCATCACAGTGCCTAGAAACTCAAAACTGTAATATACCGTAGCATTTTCTTGGTGTTTTTTAAAGTTTCTTTCCACAATACAAGGCTCCCCCTGCCTCTTGTTTCTTGGAGAGTTCACCCCACTGATGAGTCTGCCTTCCTTGTTGGGCTCAGTCATTTGGGGAACAGTCTTAGAAGCACATATCAACCAAGGAAGAAACTTCCTGGATAGCTATTGCCCATTTGCCCAGGTGTAATAAACACTAAAAGGGGGGAAAATTGAAAAGAGCTGCCACTGGTCAACACAAAAGGGCAGTTCCAACCTAGGTTGGTGTCTTTCTTTTTCTTCCTTTTTTAAAAAGTCTATTTCTTAAATAATAAATGCACATGATGTGTTAAATATGTAAATATATATTTCAAAAGAAAAAAATGGGGCACAAGATTGTCTTACAAGTCGTGCTGGCTAATTTTTAGTTTGTATTCATAAGTGGTTTTTAAAAGCCTTTTTTAAAGTGTAATTTGCATGTTCTACTTTGATTGTATGTAAACATATTTTAGAACAAAAAATGTATTTGTATTTTATTGAATATAGAGGCAAGAAAAATTGTACATTGTTTGAAATGTTCTTTTTGTAACAGTTTTTATTCATAAAGCATTTTTGTACATTTAAAATGAACATGGACTTGCTGTTATTTGAGGCGTAGATACATCTGGCATGCTTTACTGTCATGCTCCTCCATGGTCTTAGATGTTGGGTTTTAAACATTTTTTCTAAAAGAAAGCTCAGTCTTTTTCGCTACCAGATCAGGTTAGCACAGTATAGAGCACTTAACTATTAAAAAAAAAAAAGTTAATCCTATTCATATGTTATTCATTGTGTGAAATTAAAGACATTCAATTCAGTCTAACATGAGTTGTGAATTCTTTTGTTTTATTTTCCATCTGGTTCACATCACTAAGGAGTTTAATAGTGTTTGAGGGTCTTCGCTCACACCAATTGGATATAGAATCATTGAGAAAATTGTAACCAAACTTTTGCCTTTTTGTATGAATCTGGGAAGTACGTTGGGGGCAAGATTTGAGTCTGATTTACTGGGTTATTGTTCAGAATATATCACACCTGGACATAAAGCCAAGGCTGATTCAAAGAACCAGTCAGACCTCTGCTGTAAGCAATCAAAATGTACTTGTGAGATGTTGGAGACCCATCCTATCCTAAATTTTTAGAAGAACGTTGTGGATGAGGATTAAGCTTTCTTACTAACGTCCGTGATGTCAGGTTTCTGAAGAATGGCTCCCTGGATGGACTTCAAGTTTGATTGGCGTGATAGGAAAGGCTATTTAATCAACCACAAAAAGTGTATGATGGCCTACTCCAAACTGACCAGTCTGGGCAAGCCCTCAGGGCAATGCAGGAATGAATGAATACACAGTCCTTGCTCTGAAGGAACTTACAAGGCCAGCATGTGAGAAATGAACTAGCAGTTCTGAGCAGAATGTAGCAAGTGGTAAGAGGGCTGGGTCTCAGGAGGAATACAGAGCCTTCAGACCGGCATCATTTTTATTCTTTCTGTTTCAGTTATTTAATTGATATTCGCAAGTGGATGTCAGAAGCACTTTTTAAAATGTAACTTGCACATTCTCATTTGAGAATCAGTAAACATGCAAATATTTATGTTACCTCTTGCATACTTTTCTTCATCTTGATATGCCTCTTCCAAAGCCAACAAGGTAAGTAGGAAATGTACTGAGCACCTCCAAATCCCTGACCATCAATCTCGTTCACCATGACCTTTATTATAATTTTCGGTATTTGCAGCACCCACAGTGGAATAGTGGAAGTCGGCTGGAGAGAGTGGAAGTCTTCAAGGGTAGATTATTAAGGCAGCCTAGTGATGGTTGGAGCACTTGTGCTTTAGGTAGCCTCCTGAGATTCAGAGAATTTAGTCAGCAGCCTCTGACAATGTAGAATTTGCTCTTTTCCCTCTACCAGCTATCTTGCACTGAACCAGGAAAATTTAAAGCGTTATATCATCCTCTTTCTGACTCAGGTTCATTAGACCGTTGGTATTTCAGAAATCAGCAATGACTCCTGAGAGTGCCCCTAATCTCTTTACACCAGCTTCTCACGCAGGGACAAAGCTATTGCCTTGAAATGCATTGGCTCAACTTTCATGGTTTTTAAATCAGTCCACAGAGTCGCGATGTGCTGACAAAGATTCTCAGGGAAGTCTGATGTGTTCACACATGTGGCTGGTATGAATCCCAGTCTACAAATAGACAGGTGGAAAGAATATATATTTTTAAATTTCTCTGCAGCTCGCTTTTATTAATTTTTAAGATCCCATTTCACCAGCATAGCTGAATCTTAGTTTCAGATCTAGAGGCTCCTTTCCGAACCCGGAGGGAAAGGAAGGAGGGGTCATTTAGACAGCCTTGCTCCAGCTTCCTTCTGAATTGCTTCTCTGTGCCCAAGTTCTTTTTATTTCCCTAGTTTCTAGGCATTTGAAACTGAAGAGCCATTAAAAAAATGTCTTTTTAATGTTTATCCCTCAGCTTTCATGCCCTGAGGGGCTGAGCACAAACCAGCCTGGCTTCCACTATGGAGGGGAGGAGAGACCAGTGGAAGGTGAGCATATGAGATGTCACCTCTTCAAAAAAATTAACCTGTCATGAATGTGATGGAGAGTGAGGACAATGGGATTTGAAAAGCTAAAAGATGTGGTCAAGGTTAGAAAAGGCTCTTTATGGGTCATATGAGCTAATGAATGGCTGTGAAAGGGATCAGGAAGATGGCAAAAAGTGTGTGCATTTCCACTGTTTGTGACTAGTAATGCTTTTCACTTTTATGGGGAATGCCAATATCCAGATTTTTAATTGTTATAAAGCTGTGGCAATAAACTAACCTAAAGCGCCACGAGGGCTTTTGTTTCCAGGATTAATCAAAGGAAAAACTGTTCCCCAGGTGCTATTTGAGTTCATGTACACTAAATTCGGAAGTAACAAATGAAAAATATTAGACCTTCAGAAGATTTAAAAACCAGACATATTCTCTCTTTATTAAGCTTGATATTTTAAAACTTAATTCTCCTTTTAGTGGTCAGAGCACTGGAATAAGAGTCAATAGACCTAAAATACATTCCTGCTTAATCACTAAAGAATTCTATGTCCAGGAGCAAAACTTCGAGTCTCCCTTGATTACTCTAAAATGGGAGGTTAAACTCTCAATGATATCTGCAGTGCCTTCCTTCCAGGCCTAAGTCTCCAATTTGTCATTTTTGTATGTTTTAAACAGGGCCTGCCTTTAGTTTCCAACTTTATCCCTCACCTTTGTGTATAACCAGTAACATTTTGGAGTTGATACTTCAGCATACTCTATTCTGTCCTATTATGTTTGATAGATGTGAAGGTATGGAAGAAGTTAAAACAATAAAATCTTGAGGACACATGCAATCAAGTCTTTTTTTCTTCCCTCTGTCCCTTCATCCTTCTATCTCCCTCCCTCACTCTTTCTTTTTTCCTTCCTTTCTTTCTTGCTTCCTTCTTTTCTTCACTATCTGCACATTGCCAAGTACCAAAGATGAAAGGATGAGCCGGAAAAAGGCCTCATTGAACTTTATTCAAGCAAATCCAGATCATGAACGTCTGCCTCCCATTCTCTGCCTATCCAAATTCTAATTCTCTTAAGGTTCAGTTCAAATCCCACTTCATTCAGGAAGTCTTCATGACCGTAACCCACAAACATCTCTTAAACCACTCATTTGGTGAATGTCTCCAGTAATTCCACATGTGACAGAGTATATAACTCAGGGCTGCCACGTAAGGTTACTCAGGTTTTTCACTGAACAAGAGGACCTGACTGAGAAAGAGAGTGGGAGCTGAAATCCAGTCTACACTTTCCTTGTCAAGCTGTGAGTATGTCATGCACCCCAAATAGAAATCTTTTTCTCCTTCTCACAAAAGTGATTTTGTGAGAACAAAGCTTTTAAAAAAGTCTTAAGAACTACTGTGTATCTCCAGGAGGTAGAGATGACCTCTATTCTCTTTTGTCACTCAGACTATCCATGCTGCACTTGCCCTGAGACCTCCAAAAACAGACTCCCAAGATTTCCCCCATATTAGTCAACAGTACTCTATACCCCAGAACCCTGAATCCATTCCCAAACTAAACGATTGGAAGAAAACAATGAAACCAGGCATTATGGTTAATTGTATGTGTCAATTCAACACATAAAATAATCTGGCCATAGGAAGCCCAGATTAAATGTTATTTCTGGGTGTGTGTGTGAGGGTGCTTCTAGATGAGATTAGCATTTGAATACACAGACTTAATAGGTGGCTTTCTCCAAAATACGCGGGCATCATCCAGTGCCTTAATTGCCCAAACAGAACAAGAGACAGAGGAAGAATATGCCTCTTTACTTGTGCTTCACTGCCAAATGGAACATCTTATCTGACTAGATTTATATGATCTGCTCCCCAGACTCGATTTACACAATTGGCTTCTCAGAACTTTGAACCTGAACTATTTACACATCCAGTTTTCCTAGGCTTCCAACTTGCAGAAGACAGATCCTGGGACTTCACAGCCTCCATAATCATATGAGCCAATTCTTACAATTGTTCTACCTACTTGAAGGCTGAGTATTTACATAAATTATTTGAGATTCTTATGCACAGCAGGTTTTTTAGTTGTTTTTTACTTTTTTATATTTTTTATTTTGAAATTATTTTAGGCTTACAGAAAAGTTGCAAAAACTTTTATTTGGACATAATTATAGATTCATGGGAGGATGCTAAGGAATATACAAGGAAGTCCAGTGTAACCCTCTTCTGACTGCCTCTCCCTACCCCACGTTGACATCCCATCAATCACGGTAAAATATAAAAAGCAAGAAATTGACAATGGCACACTCTGTAGAGATTATTTAGACTTTCCCACATGAGCTCACTCGTATGTGAGTAGATCTATGCAATTTTGTCACATGTACAGCCTTGCATAACCACCACCACAATAAAGGTACGAATTGTACCATCACTGCAAAGATTCTCCTCTCACTAACCACCTCATCCCCCTCACCACCCCTAATCCCTAGCAACCACTAATATGGGCTCTAACTCTACAATTTATTATGTAATAGAATTGTGTAATATGTAGCCTTTTTAAAGTCTATTTTTAGAATGCTTTTAGATTTGCAAAGAGTTGTGAAAAAAGTACAGAGAGTTCCCATGAACCCTGCAGCAAACTCAGTTTCCCTTATTATTAATATCTTACATTAGTACCTTTATGATAATTAATAAAACAATATTATTGTTAACTGAAGTCTTCACTATATCCAGCTGTCCTAAGTTTTTAGCTAATGTCCTTTTTTTCTGTTCCAGGAACCCATCCAAGATACCACATTACATTTAGTCATTATGTCTCCTTGTGCTCCTCTTGGCTATGACAGTTTCTCAGACTTCTGTTGTTTGCAATGACCTTGACAATTTTGAAGAGTAGTTATCAGATATTTTGTAGAATGTCTTCCTTAGGTGTTTCTGCTTGACGTTTTGCTATACGTTCTTGAGAAGATGATCATAGAGGTAAAGTGTACACCCTATCAGCATGACTTAGTGCTGTTGATCACCCAGCAAAGGAAGGGTGTGTGCTGTTTCTCTGCTGTAAAGTTACTTCACCACAGTCACCCCTTCCATACTCCATGACTTGGAAGGAAGTCACTACACAGAATTCACACTTAGGAAGTGGAAAGTGGTGTTCCACCTCCTTGAAGGCTGAATATCTATGTAAATTGTTTTTAAATTTTTCTAATAATTTTTTTATTTTTCAATTATAGTTGACATACAATATTACAGTAGTTTCAGGTGTAAAATATAGTGATTAGACATTTATATGACTTACGAAGTGAACACCCTGATAAATCTAGTGCCCATCAGAGTTATTACAATATTATTGATATTCCTTACACTATACTTTATACCCTATCACTATTCTATAACTACCAGTTTGCACTTAATGCTTTCCATTTTTCACCCATTCCCCAACCTCCCTTCCATCTGGCAACCATCAAAATGTTTTCTATATCTGAGAGTGTTACCGTTTTGTTTGTTCATTTATTTTGTCCTTTAGATTTTATGTATATCTGAAATCATATGGCATTCGTCTTTCTCTGTCTGACTTACTCCACTCAGCACACTAAGTCCGTCCATATCATTGCAGATGATAAGATTTTATTCTTTTTATTGATGAACACCTAGCTTGCCTCCATGTCTTAGTTATTGTAAATAATGCTGCAATGACCATATGAATGTACATGTATCTTTGAAATAGTGTTTTGAGATTCTTCAAGTAAATACCAAGAAGTAGGATTACTGAGATCTTCTTTGTCTCTTGTTATAGCCTTCGTTTAAAAATCTATTTTGTCTGGCTTAAGTATTGCTATCCCAGATTTTTTGTTTATTTCCATTCTTATAAATATCATTTTCCTGCCATTTTACTTTTAATCTGTGTGTGTGTGATGTCAGAAGTGAGTCTCTTGTAGGCAGCACATTTAAGGGTCTTATTTTCTTATCCATTCGGCCACCCTATCTTTTGACCGAAACATTTAGTCCATTTACATTTAAAGTAATTATTGACAGATATGTACTTATGGAGATTTTATTATTCAATTTTTTTTATCTTTTTTACTTTCTTTTTGATGTCCCTTAAACATTTCTGGTAATACTGATTTGGGGGTGTTGAACTCTTTTAGTTTTTTCTTTTCTGGGAAGCTCTTTATCTGTCCTTCAGTTCTAAATGATAGCTTTGCTAGGCAGAGTAATCTAGGTTGTAGGCCCTAGCTTTTCATTACTTTGAATATTTCCTGTCAGTCTCTTCTGGCCTGCAAAGTGTCTTTTGAGAAATCAGCTGACAGCCTCATGGGAGCTCCCTTGAAGGTAACTGTCTGCTTTTCTCTTGCTGCTTTTAAGATTTTTTTCTTTGTCTTTAACCTTTGGCATTTTAATTATAATGTGTCTCGGTATAGGCCTCTTTGGGTTCATCTTGTTTGGGACTGTGCTTCCTGAGCTGGTATGTCTATTTCCTTCACCAGGCTAAAGAAGTTTTCTGTCATTATTTCTTTAAGGTTTTCAATTCCTTGCTTTCTGTCATTATTTGTTCAAGGTTTTCAATTCCTTGCTCGGCTCTTCTTCTGGTACCTCTATGATGCAAATGTGGATAAGCCTGATGCTATTCCAGGGGCCCTTTAAACTATCCTCATATTTTGGGATTTTTTTTTCTTGTTGCTGATTCAATCCTCTACTTCATCTGCTCTACTATTGAATCCTTCTAATGTATTTTTCAGTTCAGTTATTGTAGTCTTCATTTCTGACTGGTTCTTTTTAATGTTTACTATTTCCATTTTTATGTTTCCTATCTCTTTGTTGAAGTTCTCACTGAGACCGTTGAGCATCCTTATTCCAATGTTTTGAACTCTGCATCTGGTAAATTGTTTGTCTTCATTTTATTTAGTTCTTTGTCATGAGCTTTGTTCTGTTCTTTCATTTGGGACGTGTTTCTTTATCTCCTCATTTCAGCTGGCTTATTGGATTTGTTTCTATATATTGGGGTAGAGCTGCTGTGTCTCCCAGTCTTAGTGGAGTGGCTTTATGTAGTAGGTGTCTTATGGGGCCCAGGGCACAATCTTATTGTTTACCTGAACCTGGTGCTCCAAGTGTGTCCTTTGCATGGGTTGTGTGTGCCCTCTTGTAGTTGAGCTTTAGTTGTTGTTTGCATATCAGTGATCTTCAGTCTGATTTGTTGTGAGTATGGGCATGACTACAGTGTAGGAGCTATTGTGCAACAGCTGACCCTATGCAGCAAGATTCACTTTAGCAGGGTTCTGGTGCCTGCTCAGTCTGCCCTTTGTCTGTGTCATTAGTGGAGGGGTTTGGGTGGTGATCTGGTTTGTTCTGAAGCTGTCCACTGGGTGTGTTGGTTCTGGGGCCTCTTGTCTTGCAGGCCAAGCCCAGCCATTGCCTCTTTGCCTAGGGCCACTTGGTATGAACTACAAAGTGATCTACAGGTGATTGCCACTTGTGCTGGGCTTAGAGGTGCCTGGGAGAGCTGTGAACTGAAGTTGGCTGCTGCTCATGCAGAGCTTGGGGTTGCTTAACAAGAAATATGGGGCATCCTGAAGCCAGATACTGCTTGCTTGGCGTTTATGAAATTCTGAGAGATTTTAAGAAAGTTAATAGAATGAGCCAGAACAGGCCATTTGTGTGGAAAAGCCACTGGAAATGGCTTGGGTGGGCCTGCAAGGTGGGCGGGGCTAATGGCGTTAGCCAGGTGATGGAGGCACAGGCACGTAGGTCTTCACTCTGTGTCAGGGGAGAGCTGAACAAAGGAACAATGGCTTCTGCCAGCATTTTTTTCTGGGAGAAAGCTGCCCTTCTGGCCCTCACCCTGAAGCCAGACAATTTAGTTTCTCCTCATATGTGCCTGGCTCTTTCGAGCTGCTGCCCCAGCGCTGGAACTCAGAGTGAGTGATTTCATCAGCAGGTAAGTTTGTGAGTGGGCCCTTTAAGAGGAACACCTGGGATGCCAGCTGCCCTTCGTCTCGCTCAGCCTCAGTCTCCACTGGTTTTCACAGCCAGAAGTTGTGGAGACTTCTCTTCCAACACTGGAACCCTGGGCTGGTGAGTCTCCTGTGGGGCTTGGACTGTTGCTAATCATGGAGTATCTCTGCCGCCAAGATTACCCTCCTGATCTTTAACCACCACACATGAGTGTTGGACCAGCTCCATCTGTCTCTCTGTTCCTCTTACCAGTCTCTACATGGCTTTTTCCGTATTTCCTTAGTTGTAGGACTTCTGTTCAGCTAGATTTCAGGCAGTTCTCAATCATAACTGTTCTGTAGTTTAGTTGTAGGTTCGATGTGGAAGGAGGCAGAGTTTTTCTACTCTGCCATCTTGACTGGAAGTTTTATTTGAAATTAATATGCAAAGGATAATATTCATTTTTATATACTTTAATTTGGTTAATTTTAGGCTATGGAAAGATTGCAAATTAATTCTATTTAATTTTTCACGCACGTTTCTCTAATGTTAACATCTTACATAACCATACTTTACTTACCAAAACTAAAAAATCAACTTTGGTACAGTACTATTCCCCTAACTACAGTCTTTGGATTTTAAAAGTTTTTTTCAATAATTTTTTAAATTGTTCTTTTTAATGTTTTAATTGTGGTAAATTAAAATAAAATTTACCATTTTAACCATTTTCATGCATGCAGTTCAATAATGTTTAGTATATTCATGTTGTTGTGCCACTAATCTCCAGAACATTTTCATCTTGCAATACTGATACTCTGTACCCATTAAACGATTCCACATTAATTCTTCTCCCCAGGCCTTTACAACCACAATTCTACTTTCTATTTCTATGAATTTGATTCTCTCGAAACTTTACGTAAGTGGATTCATACAGAATTTGTTATTTATTACTATTTATTCAATGTTTAATTGATACTGGTATAGACTCATGAATATTGATTTTACATTTTGTGTTATATTCTAACACTACTTGATTTACTTTGTTGCTTAAATTATTGCGGTTATAACCATTGGGAGGTCTTTCAATTGGCTCTTCTATGCCTTTGACATACCCTATCATTGTGTGAGTATAGTTTTTGTTTAGTTTTCATTTTAGTAGCACTTTCTTAGTTTCTGACACTATGAGATGCTCCAGGCTTATCTTGTATATTTCCTGGCCAGTCTTAAAATCAATCATTTCTCCAAGGATTTCTAGTTCTTTTTATTGAAGGATGGTACTGGAAACCAAGATTTGGTCACTAGGCATGCACATGCTGTTGGCGTATTATTACGTCTTGGCCCTATTAGCCAGCAAAGCAAGGAAATATATTTGTGTATAACAACTTCTATATGTAACCAACTATATCTATATTAAGCAAAACACAAATCTAAACTGATATCTCTAATACATTACTACATACATCATTCTAGCCTCCTTCTCTTGATTCTCTGTAACTTCCCATTCCAACAGTGAAAAATCTAGCTCATCCATTTCCTTAGTTGCTTAATTCTAATATATCAGTATCAGAGTAGTTGACTATCATTTTCAAATTGGCTTTTTTTTTCACTCAGTATAATTTCTTTGAGGTTCATACAAGTTATGGGGAACAGTACTGGGTTTCATTTTATTGCTGAATAATATTCTGTGGCATGGATGTACCAGGGTTTTTTAACTATTCGCCTAAGGACATTTGGGTAGTTTCCAGTTTTAAACTATTACATACAAAATTGCTATGGCCACTCATATACAAGTATCGATGTGAAAACAAATTTTAATTTCTCTGGGAAAATTGCCCAAAACTCCAATAGTTGAGTTGTACAGCACATTCATTTTTAGTTTTGAATAGAGCTGACAAACTATTTTTCAAGATGGACATTACATTACTACCAGCAGTGTTTGATGATCATTTCTCTGCACTCTCACCAGCATTGATGTTATCAGTATCTTTTATTTTAGTCCTTCTGATACGTTCATAGTGATAACTCATTGTGACTTAAAATTGTGTTTGTATAATGGCTAATAATGCTGAACATCTTTTCATGCATTTACTTGCCATCTGTATATTCCCTTTAGTGAAATATCTGTGCATGTATTTTGCTCATTTTCTAATTAAATTTTTAAGGTTGAGTTTTGAGATTTTAAAATATATTTTTCCTAGTCTATAATTTTTCTATTCATTTACATTTGAAGTCTTAAAACAGATGAGAAATGTGAATGTTATTCATATTTTGGCATGAGGAAACAGTTTCAACAAGACAAAAAGAAAACCACTGTTTTTAAATATGTGGTTATTAAGGGAATACCTAGGATTAAAACTCAGTACATTTTACTCTTAGTCAAGCACTTTTCTATAATGGACAATAATCTTGCTGATGTCATACTTGGTACTGTATTTCCTTTTCTGGATGACTATTAATAATATACTTATGTTGGAAGGAAACTTAGAAAGCTTATAGCACAAGTCGCTCAATTTACAATTTATAAAACTTAGCACAGGGCAATGAATGAATTAGCCATACAGATATGGTTTATTAATTAATGGTGAGATTCAGTCTTTACTTCCAATCTCATCTTTTCCCTATTCTACTGTAGTCTGCTTTGATACTCCTCAAATCTTTTTATTGTTACCATGCTCACGTCCTAAGAGCTTATAAAGAGGGAGGGGAAGATAATGACTTGTGAACCCAGAAAGGAGCTCTTTGACTTGGGGAGGCTGAGAGAAAGTTAAGAAGTGCAGCAGAAAACAAGTGGCACCAAAGAAAGTGATGTGAGCACACAGTCACTGAAAAAGGGGAGACTTAGAAATTTCACAGTGAGGGTGCATGGGAGCTGCTGGTGCTTGTGGATGTTATCACTGCATCCCAAAACAGATATGTTATTTATTTCCCTGCATTCTGTGACAATATTAATAGAGTTTTTTTGTGCCTAATTGTTTACTGTTATCTTTACTCAAAATGCTTAACTATATTTCTCTTAAATAGTGAATATTTATCAGTTCAGTAATTGTTGTATATACTTTCCATTGTTCCCTCCATCACTATCCTTACCCTATCACCCTTATCCAGCACACACACATCTTGATGCAGATTGAGTGATGACACACAGTGAGGAAAAGGGTCTCTGATTCTCTTTATGCCATGGCAAGAGACATTGGCATGGATGGGTGTGGGCTATATACATTGCTATGCTCATAGTGATCAAGGAAATCTGCATGTTTAAAGATAACTATGAGGTTTCCAAAAGGATCTCTAAACTCTCTGGGTCTCCAGGGATATATCATATTGTTTTTAAAACGTTATATTATTTCAAAAAAAAGTAAAAGAAAACAAACAAATGCAGAAACCACACAAAATAGAGTTTCATGAATTATTGTAAGATAAATTTTCTATAAGCACCACCCAGGTCAAAAAATAGAACTTATCTAGCTACTCTAGACTTCCTTCTGTGTCCCTCATCTGAATCCATCCCAGCCCTTTTTAGAAGACTCTTCTGACTTGTACAGTAATCACTTCAGAGAATTTCTTTATGATTTTGTCATCCCTAGACATGAATGGTCTTAACCAGTTTTTAAATTTGACATGGCTTTTTTTGAATCTACTTGTCTCCCCTCTGTCTCTTACTTTTCTTTACGTGGGCCTGTTGGAGAACCTTGACTATTTGACCTGCAGAGTTGCCCACAGTGTGGATGCTGCTAAAGGCATCCCCTTGTGTAGTTCAACATATTCCTCTGTTCTCAGAATTCCCTGCACATTGGCAGCTAGATTCAGAACTGGATCCAGAGATAGCTGGATTTGCCTTTGATGCCTTTGGGAAGATCATGGGTGAAATTGTTTCCATTCATCAAACAGGCACATCCATATCTGGTTGTCTCTCAGTAATGTTAACAACTCTTGCTGCTTAATGTGTAGATCTATTTATTTAGTAGGGCTTGAAAAGTGGTGATGTTTTAATACTAGCATTACTTTTCAATTGTTAGTTAGCATGCTTTTGTAAAGAGATGATTTTCCTTGTCTCTTCTTTGGTTACCCCTAATGGTACAGTTTATGTAAGAAAAGCAGGAAAAATATTTGATCCTTTCTTTTATTTTCAGGATAATGAATTAATTTCCTGTCACCCTCCAAAGGTGACCAACTAGTCTTTTTTAAATATTATTTTGAACTTAATGAACTTAAACATATTTGAAGGATTTCACTTCATTTCAATTATTATCAATACTAAAGTTCAAATTGGCCCATCTATGTCAAGTTGAAATCTCTTCAAGTTAACTTCTAAATCTTTTTTTATATAACCCCAGTAGTTTTATATAACTTACTAGTCTTTGATAGTTTCTTTGCTATCTGGTGTGACAAGATATTATAAGTTCATCTTGTAATTTTCTGTTTGGACCTAAAATGAGCCATTTTTCTAAGGGCTCTCATTTTATTTTTTAAAGTGAAAAATGGTATTTCAAGATCATAGTGTGGGCAGTAGGGATTAATAGATGGTAGATGATAGAAAGATGATTGATTGATTGATAGATAGGTATATGATAGATAGGTGATAGGTGATGTAGATAATCCAAAATAAACTGATGATACAGATAATCTGAATTGGAAATATCAGTATAAATGTGTTATTATACTGATACTTTTAATTCAAATATATCTCAAATTCCTGACTTTGAATTAGAGTAGTGTTTACTAAAATATACATCTGTATGTCCTATCTTTCATATCAAGACTCTCAAGGACATAAGAACAAAATAAATAGAATATCATAATTATTTCTCTTTTTCTCCACATCCTATATACAACATTCTCAATGAAACCTTAATGTTATCATCAATATGATTTCTGAAAAGACAGGAAAAAACAGCAAGTGCTTTCATGCTCCTCCCATTTATAAAGTTGTTTTATATCTGCATCATCAGAACATAAAGAACGTATGTACTTTCTCCCTTCTAGCACACATTTAATCTTAGTTCTAAAAAGTAACTATTTAGTGCTTACCACTAGAATTATGTCAATGCTTTTCTAGTCATTTTGGTGCTTGAAGCTAGCTTTTAAGTAAATTCCTAAGAAAAGGCTCATGGGAATACAATTTTCTGAGTTTTTGCATGTAAATAAGAGTTGGTGCCCTTTTCACTTGCAAGTTTGTTGGATAAAAAATCCTTGGCTCACATCTTCTTTCCTTGAGTATTTTAAATAGGTTCCTCCATTCTCATCTGGCATAAAATGCTGCTTTAGAAAGACCTAAATGTAATCTAATTTTCTTTTCTTATAAGTAAGTCACTTGCTTTTTTTTCTTTTTCTTTAAAATCTCATCATTTTACTATAATATATTTTGGTGTTGGTCAATATTATTTTTAAGTGTGTAATTTAAATTTTTAAGGAAAGTTTTCTGGATTATGTAATTTAGTCTTTATTCAGTTTCTTGGCTGGTTTTCTTCTTCAGGGATTCCTGTTACTTTCAAGGATCACCTTTAGTTTTAGTCATTATATGATGAATTCTTTTTATCTCTTTATTTTACTTTTTTCTTTTTTTTTAATTTTCCTCATTTACACTGCTATTTCTCTTCATGTATTTTCTGTTATATTTATTCACTTTTGTGTTCCTTCTGGTTATATCTTCATTTTCGACACTGTATTTTCATTTATTTTAAATTGTTTCCTGAGTCTGGCACTTCATTTCTGAAGTTTCTGCTTCTAATTTATACTGTTCTTTCATGTCTTTTAGCATTTTCCTTAATATATTTTAGCTCATTTGAAACAGTAGGCTAGGGTTTTCTTAACAGGTATGTTTTACTGATATACTTTTATTCTGTCTCTTAATTCTTCTTTTCTCTTAATAACTTGTCAAGGATTTAAAAGTTGATACCCTTCTATTTCTAATTTTTATTTCGCATGTTCTCCTGAACTTTTAGAAAGGGACAAGAATGAAGATCATTTTAGTAATTTGGTAGCTTCTTCCGTTTTTTCCCTGTAGTGTTAAAAAATGTTGGTTTGTTGAGGAATTAAAAGGAAAAAATAATATATTTAAGTGTAGATAGGACCTGAGCTTGACCTTAAAGAGTGGATACAGATTGCCTGAAAAGGTGAAAAAGAAGCATCGCCTTGCATATGTCAGGGGAAGAAAATACAATCAGCTCTGCTGTAAGAGTTATACACACAGTATGATTGTGGAATAAGGAGGAGATCAACCTGGCTGGTGGAGAAGAGGAAGAAAAAAAAATCAGTGGGGAATAGAAGTCAATAAATAGGAGAAGATCATAATGTTAAAAACAAAGAAAATTGGGGCTGAAATTGCTGAGCATTTATGATACATTTTAAAAACAATAAACCAGGATTCAAAATTCCAGAGAGATTGGTTTACAGTTTATGGGCCAAGTTTTATATTTTGATTTTGTGCTTCCTTTAATACTTAGTACCGTGCACATAGAATACTCTCAAATTTGCTGATTCAACACAATAATAAATTACTGTAAGCCTACTCCAAAAAAAAGTCTGTGAGAGCCAGTATAAATACAGTGGCCATAAAACAGGTGCTAGTCCTCAAGGAAAGTATATCCAATGATGGCTGACATAGTTGACAGAAAAAATTCACAAACCAATGTGGCTATGAATGACCATCAGCATGACTTAATTAAAAGTAAAAAAAAAAAAAAGCACACCCCTTTTTAATGTGTTTAAGAGATGTTATTTTCAAGAACTACTTACATATGTGAAGCAAGCAAAGAACAAGTAAATTTAAATTCAGATAGAGGAAAATGTCAGTACTTAATAAATAATCTTTTTCTCCATCTTCCTCACCTACTCTCCTTTCCTACCAGAAGTGGGATACTGTTTCTTCAAGACCAGGATTTGGCATACTATGGCCCACAGGCCAAACTTAATCTGCTGCCTGGTTTTGTACAGTCCATGAGCTAAGCATATTTATATAGTTTTTATATTTTAGATGGTTTTGGGGAAAAACATTTCTTAAAGAATAATATTTCATGTAACATGAAAATTATTTGAAATTAAAATGTTGGTGTCTATCTATAAACTTTTGTTTGAACACAGCCCCACTCACTCACTTACATGTTGTCTGTGGCTGTATTCCCACTACCACAGAGGTGAGCAGTTACAACAGAGAACATACAGCCCACACAGCCTACAATGGCTACTCTGACTTCTTTAAGGAAAAGTGAACGGGCCCTGGGAATAGACTCATTTAACTGTTAGTTCCATGAAGTTAAAACACAGCTCATATGAACATGATCCAGGTTTCCAGTCCAGTTAAAGCCTCCTGGCCTCTGGAATACCATCCTATGTTCTACAAGATGAAAGCAGTTTGCCCTCTCCCTTCCTGGAAGATTTAGGCACTGAAGCCTGATCATTTAGTCCTGATTAATAATAAACTGTCTCCCATTGTTATCAATTGTTTGATTGTCTGCTTCAGTCTAAGGTAAGCATCTCAGGGACACAGCCTCTGTTTAGCATTTTGTTTTGTCTCTCCTACCCGATGCCATTCATAGTCCTTTAATAGATGATCACCATTTGTTTGTTGATTGACTAATTGACCTTCAGAGTGTCTGAGCCAGTAAGTAGAAACCTCAGGAGCATCAGAAAGGCCTTCATGTGAACCTGTGGGTGGAGCTTGTTTTCTTTGTGCTCTTTCTCTTTTGAGTTCCTCTGGGTTCACTGGTTTTGAATAGCATTTCAAAAGGAGAGAAGATGGTGCAAGGCAACCAAAGGAACATGCCTCCATCTGCCTTCAATTTTCAGACTGGGAAAACATTTCCAGAAGGCCTAGTGCATGAGAACCTGACACGGCGACAGAACATTCTGTCTTTCTCTTGTTCCGTGAGCAACACGCCGAGTGTCTGCAGGCTCGTAAACCCTGGAGGCCTTTTCCAGCCATGGCACCTAGGCTGCTGGCCCCTCTTCCAGGAAAGGAACACTTAGAAACCCCCATCAAAAGAGAACATTGCATTTCTGTACATCCAGCCCCACCACGGGGCTGATTTCCCCCAGCTCAGGTAGTCTGGGCCAGTCAGTTAGGTCAGATGCTCTTTCTGCTTCCTGAGCTCTTGTCTTTTGGAAATGTGCAGGAAAATACAATTGCCCAACATTGTTCAGTGATATGTTTCAGCGAAGTATTATGAGTTTATCAAATTAAGTTTTCCAAGAGGCAACCCAGAAAAGTGTTTTCACAGGGCCTAATACAAAGCTTGAAGAGGGAAATGGGAGTAAATCACTGCCCAGAGAGGGCACAAAGTCAGACTTGAAGAACTCTAGCAGGCCACAGGTAGGTGTCTTCCTGCTTTGGGGGATGTCCCCTAGCTGCCAAGTGGAAGAAAACCTGGTGCTTGGAGGTGGAGGGAGGGAAGAGAAAGGAGAGAAGTGAAAAGTCATGGAGATTCAAATACATGTAAACACAGCTTAACCCAGCACTCTTGCTATTCTCACCATTGTCAGCCTCAGGCAGCTCTTGTGTCTTCATCCTGCCTTCTCTTCCGCTTCTTCTCCCATTAAGATCTGTAATGTTCCTAGCCACATCAGGAGTGCTTAGTGTTTGGCAACACATTAAAAAGACATGTAGCAGATAGTATCGCATACTGGCTCAAAGGCAGAGCACTGAACATGAGAATTCAGGCAAACAGCACCTCCACTACCCTTGTCTGTAAAATGAGAGACCGTGATACCTACCTGCCAGGTTTACTTTGAGCGTGACATAAGGCAATGGCTGTGAAAGTGCTTTTTTTATTAACCACTATATGAGTAGAAAACATTATTAGTATGTCTGGCCATACTATGTGAGCTTCTACCATTATACGTAACTACTATGGTTATACAGCTTGCTAATACCACCAGTCATTCCAATCAAGGGTTGGATGACTAGGGTGAAGAATCTGGAAACCACATCATACCTGAGAGGAACAGTTGAATAAACCAGATGGGGTCAGCCCAGCAGAAATCTTGGTGGGAAAATAGCTGTCTTCAGGGATCTGAAGGCTTTCCACGTGGAAAAGGAAGTAGGCTTGTGTGCATCCTTCCAGTGAAAAGACCACAGAGCAGAATTCCAAAGAGAGGTATTTTATTATAGGACAAGTACTTGCTCTTAACATAATCATCAAACAATGTGAAATGCTATCTTGGGACACAATGAAGACATGCTGAAGTGGAGAGAGATAGCTATCTATACAGACTCTTTAGTCTTTCATCTATTCGTTTATTCGTGCCACTGTTTCTATCGCGGGTGTCCTGAATGCCAGGCATTGCTTTAGGAGATGGGGTAACCACAGTGAATAAGACCAGCTCCTACTCTCCTGGACCTTATGTTAGATTAGAACATTGGGTAGAGGCTGGATGCTATGTCACAGCAGCCTTTCCTTGTCACTTCTCTCATTCTGACTTTTTTTAGAATGCTATGATTTCACAGGTATGCAATTAAGTGAGGGAGAAGGGTACAATTGACCTGTTTCTGCCCTGCATGTAGTTTCCCTGAAGCCTGGCAGGGAATGACCTTGGCCATAGAGAGAGTAGTAAAGGAGCCTCCAAATTCCCTGGGAAGTCCTTTCCCTGATGAAGGGACTCTCCTTCGCTGAGAATGGCCTGCCCTCCCCTAGTGAGTTTTGGGCAGTGGCTATCCTGGAGTCTGGACATCTGAGATGGTCCTTCAATAAGAGTTCCCAGAAGAGTGATGGGTCCCAAGCCACCGAGAGCTCTTGGAAGCTCTGCAAGATGAACAGTAAGATGCTTACACTTCCACAAGGGTGATGGCAAACAGGATGAAGTAATCTTCCCCTGCCTAAAATATATCTCCTCTTGTCCTGAAGGTGGTCTGCAATTCTCCAGGCAGCTTCTCTCAAAATGCAAATATTCCTGACAGGAGTAGCAGCAATGCTTGCATTCAAGCTGTCAGCAATTCCCAAAGATACCCCCTGAAAATCTCACATGCCTGTCTCCTCTTTTCTCTGCATTACTACTGCCTCTCCATATCTTCTCTAAACAGTTGCAGTACCTTCTGTCTGGTCCCAAGACCTCCCATTGATTCTCATGCCATCCATGTACCAAGACTTCATGACAGTGGTCCTTCTCAAAAGCCATCTTCAGTGGCTCCCCGTTGCTGAGATCATGGTCTTTAAAAAGGAGTACACTTGCCCCATGGCTCTAGGAGGGAAATACTAAAACTTCTATGAATAGATTTTTGTAAAAAGTGAGAAAAAAATTAACCTTTAGTAATAGAACTAACATATAGACTAACAAGGGTTTCTTATCTAGTCCTTATGTCAGATTATCATTTACCACTTAGGATATTTACAAAGAAAGGAGTTGGCAATGCATCCCATAGGCCTCCATCTGCATCGGTACCGAGATAATTGTGGTAAAGTGGTTTTAGGTTACGCTGTCCAAACTTCTAGCCAGTCTTCACAGATGGACGGCTGATTTAACAGTTTACTACCCAAGAGAAAAAAATCTGTTGATCCAAGATAATCCTCCTCTTGCAGACAGAAGCAAACAAGAGGGTAAGACAGGGCTGACACCTCCCCTGTGTTTGCCTGTCATCAGCCTTATTACAAAGTAATTGCAATAACCTAAGTAATAGTAGTAATCTAAGTAATGAGAGTAATGTAAAGAGATCTGTTAAGGAAGCTAATGGTTTAAATCATTAAGAAGTCTTCTAGAAACGTGAGCTTACATCCAACACAACTAACAATAGACCACACCGTACAAATGTGACTGCCTTGAAACATAATGTATAACTGTATGACATTAGCAACATATTTAAAATCTAAGTCATCGTTTTGTCAAAGAAAAGTAGACAAATAAGAATATATATACATGAACTTTTATTTGAATAAAATAACATTGGAAGGATATATTAAATGCTAATAAAATATGTTAAATGTTAGGGCAAGGGGCAGTGAGTGAAAAGGCTGAGGTAGGAAAGAGATTTCTCAGTTTACACATTTTTAAAATCATGGTGATTTTGGAACAACGTAACTATTAATTATTTTAAAATATAAAATAAATTAGCTTTGAGAATGTGATGTCAAACTATAATTCTTTAGCAAAATGTAGTCACGTGATAATCCAACCTGCCCAGGACTGATGCTTTTTCTACAATCAGGAAGTCAGCTTGTGATGAATCAGATTTGCAGGAAGTCAGATTGCTATCTGGAGGGACAATCCAGGAAGCTAAACAATAAATACTGTAACAGTTGCCCCAAATGACCAGGACTTGTTAATCTACAGCTTCCCTAATTTTTGTCTCTACTCCCAAATTGAGACCACCTAGAGAAAACCTAATACACACCCCTGTCCAATAACACAGAATGCCAGGTTTCTAGTTAGCCCACCTATAGCTTCCCCATGCCAACAACCTCCAATAAGGATACACCAGAGGCCTTTCCTTTTTTCCACTATAAAGCTTTCTCACTCCTCTACCTGCCTTTGAGTCACTACTAAAATGCAAGTAGCTGCTTAGAATAAATAGCCTTGTCTTTTCTCATTTGGCCTGTCTTTATTTATTTCAGCCTCTGACATGGGGTTCCCAGGTGTCAAAACCTGACATTATAAGCATACCCAAAGCATACCTCGCTCCTCTCCCTTTCCTCCTCTAAAGTCTTCCCATCACAATGGGGAGTAAAATCTGTTTTCTTTACTTGACTAAGGCCCCACCTACCTCCTCACTTCCTGCAATTCTCCTCATGTAAAAACCACTCTAGCCACACTGGAATGTGTCTAACTCATCCTGGTTATGGGGTCTTCACACACTTTTCCTTTGCCTAAAATGTTTTGCTCAGCACCAGTCCTACTTATTTCTAAGTCACCATTCAATGTCAACTTTCAAGAAAGGACTTTCTTACATAAACCTTTCCTCCTCTATTCATAATACCTAAATTGGTTTTCCCTCTTATTTTCTTTGATAGCACTTAGAAATTTTATTTGTAGTATATACATTTTGCTGATTTATAACTAAACCTTTATTTTAGATATTTATGTGTTTATACCTGTCTTCCCCATTAGAATGGAAGCTCCACCAGGGCAGCGACTAAGTTACTTTTCTTCCACTAGCGTATAACCATGATCTAGCATAGTGCTTTATGTAAAATAGATACCCAATAATCATGTGTTGAATTAATGTACGAGTGCTGTAGTAATGCAACATGCCTGATATACCTCCCTCTCTGGTGTCTTCCCCAACTCCCCCAACAGAATGTGAACCTCTTCTTCTGCTCCCAGAATGCCTTGCACATGTTTTGATTTTAACACATGAAGTTATATTGTAATTATTGATGTGGATCTGCTTTTATCCCTAGCCCAGGACCTATTATTAAGCCCAGAAACATTTATTTGTTCTACGGCCTAGTATAGTGTATGCCATAAATGCATGTGAGATGTGTTAACTCATTGAACTAATGACTAAATCGTATAGTCAGTGTAAATATTTTTATCAAAGGACTTTCACCTTAGACAGGAAGTTACAGAACAGAGAAAATGACAGCTGTGGGTGGGATAGTGGGGTAGGGCTGGTGAAGGAAGATGTAAGTGAATTGGAGGTAAAGAGTGTAAGTGGTTTAATATTTAAGAGAAAGGAAAGAACCTGGAATCAGAGAAAACTGGATTCATTCTTGTTCTGCCATTTCCTAGTGGTGCTACCTTAAGAAGGCAACTTACATTTTCTCTCAAAACCACAGCTTCCTCTTGGACATAATGGACTTACTGCATACTCTTGTAAAAATTAAATGAGATAACGTATTAAAAATGTTTTTAATATAAATTCTAGGTTGTAGCTAGTACTTAAATGTTGACTGTTCTATCGTTACCATAATACAAAATTGCCTAATTTATATTTTTTGTCCAGGGTTATCTATGAGCAAAATTTACAAAGTGCTAGTATTTGAATGACTGAAGGAATTAAAGGTCATTCTGAACTGAATAGTCAATTCAAAAATTTGTATGTGAAGCAGAATTGGTGGAGAGAAAGGATGTATATACTATTGAGATGTATGCCATATTTATACATCCACATGACAAATGTCCAAAGTTTCTGTCCATTCATCTATCTTCTTTCTCTCCCTTCCTTCCTCTTTTTTTCCCTCTTTCTTTATTTCTTTGTTTCTTCTTTTTCTCAGTTAGGACTAGAAGAAGCAAGAGGACTGCTCAGCTGAAGAGAGAAGCAAAAGCATAGCATTTGTGGACCATTCCTTTAACTGCAAGCTCAGTTTTTAAATAAAACCCTGAACCATAAGGGCCACAGTTGGGTGGTATGATAGTTGAGATATCCTGAGGTGTGGAGTTTGGGATTTTACAAAAGAGTTAAATATAATAATAATTGAGAGAAGCAGTTGGGTCAAACAAAATTATTTGCTTGGCAATTTCATAACCAGAAAATGCTTAAAATGCAAACCACAAAATGAAGACAATCTCAAAGGTTAATGAAAACCTGCAACAATAGACAAAGGAAATAAAAAATTGCAACAGAGCCCTCCTCCCAAATCTATTAAGCAGTCATACCAACATCCTTCCAAATGGGGAATACTATCAGCTCCATTCATTGTGCCTTGGAACTACTGAAGTAGGACAAGATGTTAAGATATAATGCCTCAATGGCTTCTCTATTCACTAGATCAAGAATAAAGACAATGGTCTCTCCAAACATCTATGAAACAGTGTGGCTTGTGCAGCTACACCTGGTAGGTGTCCTATGAAGATTTATTGAATAAGTTAGAGTTGCTGGGTCTAGCTAGTTAAAAAAAAAGTCAGACATTTACTAAGAGACAGGGAGAATAGAAGAGAAACTGTGGTAGGTCTACAGTAGAGCTAAAAATACTGGTTCAGGGAAGGCCTTTCAACAAAGTCAAAAATCAAAGCTTCATAGGCATGACAATTAAATTTAAAAAGCAATAAAAGAGAGGTTGAAAGAGTCAAACTGGATAGTATGCTCTGAATTGAAAAGAGATGCTATAGAAAGCACAAGTTCAAGATTCAGGGATTGAGAAGTATACCCACATTTGAAGAACAAGAGGGCATTTACCTCTGAGAACAGGAATGGAGACAGGTGAACACGAACCTGATAAAAGGAGTAAGTTGTCTCTAGATGGTTGGTACTCATATATCATAGGCCCTAGTCCTCCTTCTGTCTTAATGCATTCTCAAAACAGTGCTGTGTGCCCCTGTACTGTAGTCTGGCAATGAATGCCTGGAAATCAAGAATTGTGACTTCCTACCAGTGCTTTTTTCAGTGCCCTTTGAGAAGTCACTAAACTATATTATAAAAACTGAGAAAAGAACTAGTTCCCATGACACAAGACATCCAAGACATTTGCAGAAGAGAAAGAGCACTGGACAGTTGTCAAGAGGCCTCACTTTAATCCATGTGTGGCCTTGGACAAGTCATTTAAACTCTGTGTTTTAGTTTAATCACAAAGAAGATGGAGATAAAGTGTGTTATAACTTGCTCCTAGGGTTATTGGAACCAAATGAGACCTTACAGGTACAAGTTCTTTGTGAACTTTAAAACACAATTCAGATATCATGACTTATTATTTTGATTTGATGGAAGGATATCTAGGTTTTCAAACTACTACTTAGGGCATCACCCAGCACTTTCCTAAAATTGTACCTTTTTTTTTTAAGTAAGAACGAAATTTTATTGATTTTGTTCTATTTTGTTTTATTTTTCTCCTTAAAGTCTTTAACTTTCTCCTTGGGAACTGATAGTTAGCCTGATCTAAGCCTGGTATACTTATCATTTTTTTAACCGGGTACCAGATTTCAGATGCTTTGATGTCAGACCCTTTGGTTAGCATACCCTGTGCAGGCTGTATTTACCTGCTTGTCTCTTACAAACTGTCATGACAGGAAATTTTAGAGTTGTGAAACCAGCCACCTTGGACTCTGTTTTTTCCAAGAGATAAGCTTAGTTAACTGTGAAGGTGAATAGAGAGTAATTCTGCAGAAAATCACAGGAAATTAGTCCATTTAGGTGCCATGTTGTGGTGTTCTCATGTGCTTTGGGCAAATTGATTTTCAATGGAAACATCACCTCTGCCCCTTTTTTGCTTACAGCACACAGAAGAATTGCTGAGCCAGGAGAAATAGTTATACAGTTTGGCCTGTGGTCTTTCCCAAACCCAGACAGACAAGAATATACCAGCAAAAGCAGCCTCTGGGGAGGCCAGCTCCATTGCAGACTTCTACCTCTTTAATCATTGTTTTCTCTCCTCATGGGCCCTCAAAATTGTTTTCACGAAAGAGTCATATCATTAAATAAGATTTGGAGAGATGTATAATGCAATGAGCCCAAATAATGAATCAGAGAGAAGGGTTCAGTCCTGAGTCTTCCATCGTGCATTTGAGTAACATCAGTGCCATCCATGAGGTCCAACTTCTTCCAGTGACAACAAAGTGAGAGATCATACTACAGCTTTCCTACTTTCCTTATGTACTTGTGAGGGTCAAGTTAAATTAAAAAGGCACTTTGACTAATGGAAACTTACAGTAATTTAGATGTGTTTTCATTACTACTATTAGTAGTATTTGGATTGGTGGTAGGAGTAGTAGTATCATTAGTAGTAATAGTCTTTATAGAATCCTAGATTTTTGGTGTCAGAAAGGACCAATTTTTTAACAAACACAAATAATACTGTATTATTACCTGTTAACTTCATTATTATAATTACCATTTTGTATGCTTCTTCCATTCTATTTTCTCTAAGGTGTTCACTAAGGGATAACTAATATCTTTGTTTCCTCTACCATATCTTCCCCATCCAAACCTGCTCTTAAATGATCTGATCTCAGTCCATTAACCCAATGGTAGATGTAGTAGAATAAGGATTTTTAAACCTAGAGAAGAAAAAAAGTGAAAAGGAAGAATAGAGGCCAAGAAGAAGGAGAGCATTCATCCAGACTTAGAAATTCATGGTGGTGGGGGATGTGGAGAAGAAATAAAAACTGTATTTAGTGTTACATTAGGACCTCTCTCCTGCACTTCTCTAGGCCAGCCACAGTTTGGTCAGTGGTCAGTTTCATGGCTGGTTTCAACTTCCTCACTAAGGGAAAAGATAGCTCTAATAAAAGTCCTAACAGGATTTGGATAAAGGTGATTTTGTAATTCAGGGTAAGTCTCTGTGTTGTTTTATGCAATTAATTACTTCCTCCACATTTGCTTTTTGGATGCTATTTTCAGAGCTGAGTGAGCCACAGGAAGCACTAAGGGCCTGGGCTGAATGGGTGAACTATGTCCTGGTGATCAAAATTCATTTCTGAGTTATTTCCTGAAATGGTATTTTGACACCTGGGTCATATGTTAGCTTTATGGAGTTTCTCTCTGACATGCAACCACAATGCAGATGTGCAATAGGACATTATTCACAAGGATGTAATGTGGAAGTTCATTGCTGCTTGCCATACTAGAGGAAGTAAGGTAAATATTTTTAAGAAGTCAGATTTACACAAATGCAAAATGCAGAAAGCTTAGCTTATTTTTTAATTGGGATGATCTTTTGTAGTATCATTGCTCCAGAGCCTGTTTACAACAGAGCCTTGGTAAGGCTCAATTGATTAGAATTTCATATCACATAGCTAAAGGGACTCTAAGAGAATTTTCCCCTCAAACATTTACCACTGGAAAACATTATTAACCCCAAGTTCCTGATGAGGCAACTAAGGCACGGAAGTTTAAGTGAGCTAGGCTCAGTCATGCAGCTGACAGGTATTGGTCAACAGGCTCAACCCCAGGACTTCATCCTGAGTAGAGAACTAGCTGCCTCTTACTTTCATCCACAACCATTCACGGCTACTATTTCAGGGAAATATTCTTTAGAAATCAGTCCCTCTTGGCTTTCCCATTATAACTGTCAGTGTTTTTTCTCCACACATTTGGCCAGCCCCATGATTTGGCAGAATAGGAAGCTGTTAGCAGGATGTGAGTAGCCTTTCTTAGGCCTCCAAGACCTCCAACACTTGAAGAGTCAACCTTCACTCAGGGTCAAAATCTCTCTTCATTAAATGAGAACACTGAAAATTCAAATCTTTGTGTGGTAGCATGCTACCCTGATTAAGAGAACAGATTTCATATTCAAGAATACCCAGGACCAACTGGTTGTGTCACCTACTAGCTGTGTTCTTAGGCAATTATTCATACATTACCATTTATCATATGGAGATAGTGACTGATTAAATGACATCAAAAGGTCCTTAAAACAGAGAATAGATCCAAAGATTTCGTTCTTCCAAGATAAAGAAATACAGTGGTTCTTGGCTCCCTCTCCCAGATCAACTCTTGAAAAACTGTAGAAACAAGAAGCTCATGTGCATTCTGGGAACTAGCTACAACCACAAGGGAGGAATCTTTAGGAGACCAGTGTATTGGGAAGTACATGGCTACAGGCAGTGATGAGAGATAAAATTAGAAAGAAAGGTTACAGTCTGCTGTTTCATCTCCAAGCATAATGTTGGGACAATCATTGTGTCTACCTTTTTGCCATGAATCTGCAGCAAGAGCCCAAACCACTAAGGCTGGTCAAAAGCCTTGGTGGATAAGTAACTAAAGCATAGGTACAATGGGCAGATTGTCCTCGAGTATTCAATGCCACCTTTGCCATCTTTTTTAGGCTGTTGGCTGGTTTATTAGTTTTCTATTGCTGCCATAACAAATTACCACAATCTTAGCAGTCATTTCTGTATGTTAGAGTTTGGTTACAGCGTGGCTCATTCAGGTCCTCTGTTTAGTCTCACTAGGCTAAAATTAAAATGTCAGCAAGTATGTGTTCCTTTCTGAGGCCCTGGCCAAATTCAATTCCTTGCAATTTTGGCACCGAGGTCTCTGTTTCCTTGCTGGCTGTCATCCAAAGGCTGCTCTATGCTCTTAAACTCTGCCTACATTTCTTCTCGTTCTTTCCTGTGGCCCTTCTGGAAATAATGGGTTGAGTCCCTTTCATGCTTTAAATTTTTCTAATTTCTTTTCTTCCACATGGCTCTCACTTTAACCAGAGAAAGTTCTCTGCTTTTAAAGGCTCATGTGATTAGGTTGTGCTCACATGGGTAATCCAAGAGTCTCCCTATCTGAAGGTCTATAATGTTAGTCACATCTCCAAAATCCCTTTTGCCATGTAATATGACATAGTCACATGTTCTAGGGTTTAAGGCATGGACATCTTTTGGGGGAGCATTCTGCCTATAACAATTGGCATGCATATATGCATAATTTTTCAACATGAAGAGCTGTTCCATCACCTGCTCATAGCTAATCCCTTCAGCTATATGTAATGTGAATTCTTCCTCTCTTGCCTACATCCATCAGTTATTTCTCTTATGCATGTATTTTAAAACTGTGTCCCCACAGTTCATCGCCCAAAGCCTGTAAGTCTTTCCTGGCTTCTCCCATCTTTTAAAACCTACTCTCAATCATTGACTACTGTATTTTTTTTTATATTCTCCTCCAAATAACAGTCTATACTCATCTCTACCATTGTTCATGTATTCACTTTTTGGTCACAATAACAGGGCTTTTGGCCTCCAACAACCCAAGGATATTTCTCCATCAATGATTTTCTAAACTTCTAACCCAAATGAATATGAATCCATGATTAATTTATGTAATCTCCTTTTCTACCTTTGATGTTATCCATGACATCTTCTTTCTCATATGCTCTCATTCCTGGTTCTAATTTCCTCCTTATTTCTGGGCTTTTTTTCATTCCTTTGGCAATTAATTCATGGGCTTCTCTTTTACACCCAATTTTTTAAATGCTGGAGTTATTTTTATGGTCACCTTTTCTCTTCACTTCACATTCTCTCCTTAGGCACTCTCAGCCAATTCTGAAAATTCAATTGCCATCAGTATGCTGTTCCCTTTACTATAAACCCAACTCCTAAATGGAATTCCAGATGCTTTTATCAAATCACCTGCTAGATATTTCCACTTGAATTCATCACTTTTCTTCCAGATTTTCTCCTTACTTAGTTATCTACTTATTCCTTTTTTGTAAAAAGAGAGATATTATCTGTGATTCATCTTTCTTTAACTCTCAACATGAAATCAGGGACCAAGTCCTACCCAGTCTGTTACACTTCTTTAGCATCTGTCACATCCTTCTTCCCCATCACTAAGCCTTTATACTAGCTACTATTTATTGAATTCCTTTGTATATGAGCCATGATGTTAAAATATTTTTTTTAAGTAATTTCATTTTATCTTCACAACAATTGTGGGAGGCAGACAGCATTATTTCTATTTTACAGCTGAAGAAACTTAGGAAAGGCTAGGCTAAATGACATGAGATGGGTCACATTGTTTCTACATAGCCTTTCTGGTCGATCTAGCTCCTAACTCAATGCTCTGCAAATGCACTGTTGTAATTTACTATTTGGGGTCTTAGCATTTTTCACATGGACTCTTGCAAAGTTTTTCTAACAAATCTCCCTAATTCTTTTCTTGTCCTCTGCTAATCCCTCTTCCACATCTGCAATCACAGAGTATCTATAAAATGAAAATTCAATCACATCACTTCCTAACATAAAAGCTGTCATTGGATCACCTTTGCCACATTAGGATAATTCTTACCTCTTTAAATAGTCTCCTTTGTGATCTGCCTTTATCTCCAACTTATTTTCTTGGTTTATCTCATCTACTCCACACATCAAACTTCTAGCAACTTCCAAACTTTCCTATTTTGCACCAGACTTCCACTTGGGGTCTCCTTTCTTTTCTTGTGTTCTGAGGAACTTACCACCATTCAGTATAATTCAGCTCAACTTTCTCACTGAAATTTTCAATCCCTAGAACAATACATTCTAGACTCCCCCCCACACACACACAAAATTCCATTATGTGCTCTTTTGTGTGTGTGTGCATCCATCATGCCCTATACATATTTTTTTTTTCATTGAATTCACCTTTGCTGCATTTGTTTGCTTATTTACATGTCTTCCCCTTTCTCCTAGAACTATAAGGTCAGTGCATCAGAGAACACACATTACTTTAATTGACATTTTTAATGCTGTACCTCTCACATGTGAGGATTCAATGATTACTAAATGCTTGGAATCATGAAAGTTAGAGACTTGAAGGCCAGACTAAACAGTCTGCATTTTATTCCTTAGACAAAAAGGGAAAAGAAAATATATGTTGAATTTGGGGGGGGGGGGTATTTGTTTGCTTGTTTTTAAACATGAGGGTACCATGTCCAAGGCAAATGTAACTGGCAGCAATATGTAAGATGGACTGCGATGGAGAGAGCTAGGTACAGTTAAATCTTTACTGGGGCAATTCTACAGCCAAGAGAGAAATGAAGATGAGGTGAAAGAGGACTCTGTGGATGGCCTCTAAGACAATGGCATTCAACAAATAAAAAATGAAAGCATCATAATGATTGTGCAATAATACACTCTTTTGATGTGACACATCCACAGGCAGAGGACATGGAAAAAAACAAAAGTGTCAAGAATGATTTCACAAAGCCTTTGGATTTTGGAAATGGTGGGTGGATTTGGAGGGAGTTTATCATCTCTTTTATACAAGTCATAAATATTCATGGCATCAACTGAAACTAAAGACAGCAGTCTGAGTGTTTATTTAGATTTTATGGTCCATTTATTGTCTCATATTCTTCCAGTCAAAGATAATTATTTCTTAATTAATCATACATAAACAGTCTATATCTTTCGCAGAACTGGCTACTTAAAAGAACATTTATCTTAGCAATTGGTCCCATATACTGAACTGCAAATCACCCACTTTTGGCTGGTTTTGCTGACTCCTGATCATTCTTGTGTTTTCTGATAGTTTAAGGAGGAGGACAGAGAATAATAACATGGAATTATCCATTTTTCTTATTATTTCCTTTTAGGAAAAAAGCCTGAAGATCAAAAGAAAACAAACCTTTGTAAGTTGAGATATTGGCAATTTGTCTTAGAGTTGGTTAGAAATTATCTTACTTCATCTACAAAGTTCCACTATGAATTTGCCTAACAAAGCACAGAGGATTTTTAAGGCAGTGAAAATATTATGTATGATATTTTAATGATAGACACATGCTGTTATACATTTGTCCAAACTCATAGAGCGTGCAAGACCAAAAGTGAACTCTCATGTAAACTATGATTTTGAGTGATTATGCTGTGTCAGTGTAAGTTCCTCAGTTGTAACGAATGTACCACATTGGTGGGGATGCTAATAATGGGGGATGCTAATAATGTGTGGAAGCACATGGGAAATCTCTGTGCTGTCCTCTTAATTGTGCTGTGAATCTAAAATTGCTCTAAAAAATAAAGTCTTAAAAATGTTTACTAGAGAAGAATGGTCACAACCCCATTCAGTCTTGTGGGGCTGGTATTTACAAAGGGCCCAAAACTGCAGAACCAGGCCAGTGCCCACCTTGGTATGGATTGTGTCACCCTGGAAAGAAAGAATATACCAAGTGTTTCATCTTCTTGGATTCTCAAGATGCAATAATAGCATTTTGGCATTGAATCAAGGAGCATCTACTCATTTTATCTAGTGTTTCTTTAGTCTATTTAGAAAGTGCTGATCAGCTTTCTCTACCTCCTGTGGACAATAGCCAATCAACATACAATATGAAGGATTTAAGTTTGTCTAACATCAGAATATAGAGAGTCCAATCACCTAGGAGCAGTTACAGTTAGTTGTTTCCTGGAGAATTGAGGAGTACTTTATCTTAGAACATAAGTGATCCTGAGGCCAATATGACAAATGTTAAGTGCAAATGATAGACCCTTTAGCCTTCAGACCCTAAATCCTTCTCCTTGAAAGCAAGAATGCTCTATTATTGTTCCCATTTTACAGGTGAAGAAATTGAGGCATCAAGAAGGTAAGTGACTCAACCCAAATTTACACAGCTAGCATGTGTAAGGGCTGAATATCATATAGTAACTGAGATTGAACTGAATTGTGAGTTCAAAGATGAAATGAGACAGATTCTCATCAGCATTAATTGTAGTGCCTTAGATGCAAGAGGATGGTCCCTTCCACCCACAATATCCCTGAAATAAAAGTTACGAACAGTTGTTCACCAGGCCTTCTCTACTGCCAGAATATCAATGGAGATTCACTGGCATTGACTGTGCCACTTGGACAGGCTTCAAGGCCAATCCCAGTGTTCCTATTGGAACCTTCTATACGTCCCCTTCAATGAAGACTTGAAGGAAAATCTGTATACTTTCTCTTTTTCTTACCCTCGTTTGTATTTTCCTTGCCCATATCTAACCTGTAGATTATTTTGAGGAGAGGAAACATGTTCTTCATGTTTATTTTCCTGACCACTTTGTATAAAACAACCACACAATAAACATGTTAAATAAATATTTAAAAATTTAGAAGTTATGTGAATTATTTTAGAGCACTAAATTCTAACTTAATTGTACAAGCAAAACTTTGTAAAACCATCCAGGCTAATTCTCCTCTCACTTAGAGATGAGGAACCTGGAGTCCATTGGAGGGAAATGATCTAGGACCACTGGCTAAATTACAAAAAATTAGGCTAAGATGGAAGTCTACCCTTTTTCTCTACCTCTCCTTCCCCTTCTTTTCTTCTTTTCTCTCCTTTCTCTGCATAATCACATATCTGATGTTGTGTTAAGGACTCCACTATTTGTTTGTTTGTTTGTTTATATTTCTGAAAGTTTGTACTCTTCTAATCTCTATTTCACCTACCCTCTAGCCCTGGCAACCACATTTCTGTTCTTTGTTTCTGTGAATTTGACTACCCACTCTCACAACATGTAAGTGATACCATGCAATATTTGTCTTTCTCTGTCTGGCTTATTTCACTTTGCATAATGGCCTTAAGCTATGTCCTTGTGGTTACAAATGACAGGATTTCTTTCTTTCTCATGGTTGAATAACATTCCACTCTGTGGGGTGTGTGTGTGTGTGTGTGTGTGTGTGTGTGTGTGTGTGTGCGTGTGTGTGTGTGTGTTAGTGTTGACTATTGTGAATAATGCTGCAATGAAGATGGGAGAGTAGATGTCTCTTTGATATCTTGTTTTCATTTCCTTTGTTTATATACCCAGATACAATCAGATTGTTTGATCATATGGTAATTCTTAATTTTTTGAGGAACTCCTATATCCATAGGGGCTGCACCAATTTACGTTTCTACTAACAGTGCACAGGAATTTTCTTTCCTCCATATCCTTGTTAACACTTGTTAGTTCTTGTCTTTTTGATGGTAGTCATCCTAACAGGTGTGAGGTAATATCTCCATGTGGTTTTGATTCACTTTTCACTGATGGTTAGTGATGCTGAGTTCCTTTTCATGTACCTATTGGTCATTTGTATTTATCTTTTGGAAAAAGTCTATTCAATTTCTCTGTACATTTTTTAGGTTTTTTTGTTTGTTTGTTTTTGTTTGTTATTTTTGTTTTGCTATTGAGTTGTATGGGTTCTTTATATATTTTGGATATTAACCTCTTGCAAATATTTTCTTCCATTCCATAGGTTGTCTTTTCATTTTGTTTAAGGTTTCCTTTGCTGTAAAGACACTTTTTAGTTTGATGTAGTTCCTTTTGTTTATTTTTGCCTTTGTTGCCTTTGGTTTTGAAGTCAAATCCAAAAAATCATCACTAAGACCAATGTCAAGGAGATTACCCCTATGTTTTCTTCTAGGAGTTTTATGGTTTTTGGTCCTATGTTCAAATATTTAATCCACTTTGAAGTGACTTCTGTATGTAGTGTAAAATGGGAGCCATGTTTCATTCTTTTGCATGTGGCTGTCCAGTTTTTCAAATATCATTTATTAAAGAGACTGTCCTTTCCCCATTATATATTCTTGGCTCCTTTGTGGTAAATTAATTGATAATATATGTATGCATTTATTTCAGGGCTCTCTGTTCTGTTAATCTATGTGTTTGTTTTTATGTCAGTACCATACTGTATTGATAACTATAGCTTATTACAAATTATATAGTAATATAATTTGAAGTCAGGAAGTGTCATGTTCATACATATATTTAGGCCTCATCATAACTTTGTAGACTGCATATATTTGCCCCACGCTATAGATTTAAAAACTGAAACTTTACATAAGTTACCCAAGGCAAATGGGTAGTAAGTTATAAAGTTAAGACTGATGCCAAATTCTGTGTTCTTAACTTCTCTACTATAAGAATTATGTGATTTTTCTAAAAGTGAAAATGTTTTGTTTTAATATGCGAATATCACCAAAATATGCTGATAAAAAGATAACTAAGATATACAGAAAAGAACACAGAGTATGCTACCTTTGTGAAAAAGAAAGGAAAATAGTAGATCTGTCATTGGCTTACATATGCCAAAATATTTGCACGAATGAACAGTAAATTAATCTCAGGAGTTACTTGCTAGGAGAAATGAAACTAGGCAAATGGGGCAAGGGTGGGAAACTTCTGCCTGAACTTCTGAAATACATTTTAATATTTGAAACATGCATGTGGATTGTCTCTTAAATTTTTTAAAATTTAAAACAGTGTATAAAAAGTATATGGCTCTTTGTTTTGGCTGTTTTGACATGGGGCATCTTAACACAGTTTTAAATATACAGTTTTTGCAACTGTGTAATTACATGTCAGACATACTCCATTCCATTCCTGAGCCATGCCGAATCAAAAGCAGTACAGAAGCCTGACAATCATAATTCAGAGCTTCTGCCCTGACCAAAAGAATTGAGAAATTTGAGAGAGAGTCACTGTGATGCTGATTCCTCAGCCATTAGCTGTCTGGCTGCTACAAGGTCTCAGGGTGGCCACACCATGTTGAAATAATCATATTCTGTGGCCAGTTCTTCAGCTTTATGGTTTCATACTCTTGCGTTTTGCTCTTGACAAAAAGTGAATCTGTGTCTCCAGAGTAGACTCACATTATCTAGGTTTACAAAAGCTTGGACTATAAAGCACCAAGCCAACTCAGTAATTTATAATGAGACATAAATCAGAAAAGTCAACACATTCCTTCCCTGAGGGCAAAGACACATGGAAATGCAACCTGTATTAACAGATTGCATGATCCATATGTCATGGGAACAGGGGGCAAGCTCTGTGGTGGTGAGTGGTAGGTCAAAGCTGATGCTGCCATCTCTGCAGTAGAGCCACCCCTGCTCTGCAGTAGAGCCACCTAGGACCTAGCAAGTTATGTTCTCAAGTCTGTGTTGGTTATCTCTCAGATGGGCACTGCCAACATCTGCTCCTGGGACTCCACTTTTTTATGTTTCTCATAGACACATTCTTTCTCTCCAGATAGGATAAAATGTTCAGCCTGACTTATTTTGACCTGATGACTATTTAGCTTTGTAAGATGACTGCATCATTTTGTTCTAATTGCTAAATTGTTGAATTACGTGAATCTACAACAGTCAGTCTCATTTCTCTTAATCTCCCATTTTAGAATCTCCTCTCTGTGAACTCTTTGCCATACCTGCTATGAACAGTCTACAGAATCCCGTCTCCCACTCCCAGCCTTCTTCATTCTCTTCATGTACTAAAACTGGGGGCTGACCAGTGGTAAGTGGTGGCCAGATAAAAATACTCAAGCGTGGTCTGCTATCCAATCTTGATGCCTTTTCGCCTTCATTCAGGAAAACTATGTTCAATTCCTCTGTTTGCAGGGGAGAGAAACTACTTTATGTCTGCATTAGGACTGCATTCCTGTGTAAAAGTGCATTGTCAGCCACAGTAACTGTCAGGGGGATGGAGAGGAACTCTAAGACAGTTCCCTAGGAGGGGAGGTAGAGTGACTGTGAAGCTTAATTATTGCATGGTGGTGAAAGAGCCACCTACAGAGTTGGACAGCCTCACAGTTTTGCAAGGAGGAGATGGTGAAAGAGAGAATCCAAGGGAATCCAAGATCTGCACATCTATCCTCACTCCTTGCAATGTTGCTCTGTTAGGGTATGTCACTGGAATGTTTTTTAAAGCATACTTTCTTTGGATAGGTAATACATCTAGAATCAAAAGTAAAGAAAGGTGTATGGAAGTGCCAGTCCATTAATTGTTTTCTTCCGGTACACAAGAGAAAATAAAAGTAAAAATTAAAAGGACCTTTTAGAGCAATGTAACATTGTCAAGGAAGCATGAAACCAGAGGACTCCAGTTCAGGAAAAGGGAAGAGTTCACTTCACTTCAGATATTGTCAAAGTCATATGGTAAGTGACACACAGAACAAGCTGCGTGAAAACATGCACAACAGGACCAGGTACTGGTGTGTGATGGATGAGAGAACAAATATCGGTGCCTCTTACAATAGGTAGTTTGTAAAGCACTAACATATAGTAAAAAGTCTTCCTTCTGTTTCTATTCTTTAGCCATCCAGATTCCTATTGGAGGCAACAAAAGTTATTGGTCTTTTGTATATCCTTGCACAGTTCACAAACATGCCTGTATATGTGTATGAGAGTCACACACACACACACAAAATGGTAGCATACTAAATGTTCTGTCACTTGCTTTTCATTTAATGATATAACTTGAAGATTATTTTCCTCATATTTTGAAACAGCTGTAGAATAATCATTTGTATGGGGGCACTATATTTAAACCCTTCTCTATTTTGCTGTATGATAATGCTGCAATGAATAATCTGACATATATTTTATTTCCTATATGCAAATAAAATATTTGACATTAATAGCTATGAGTATTTAAAAGCAGGAGGCAGCCTAGTATGCACATAGTAGGCATTTAATAAATGCTTTCTGAAATAACTGAAAAATGCAAAAGCTGGAGATGAGCAGACAACCTGTGAGACCTTTAAGTACTTGGATGAGTTGGCCTAGTTGGGTGGGGGATACATGAAAGAAGAAATAGTTAACTGAATGCTCAGTGCTACTCCTGCCCAGCTTTATAAGAGGGCAAGTAAGTGGCAGAACTTGGCCTGAAACTCAGGCCCCTCCTATCCCACACCATCTTGTGACTAGGCTCCCACTGAGATGGTCTGCTCCTTTATATCTGTTAAACTACATTGTGCTCACTCATTACGTGTTGGTTTGACTTTCATCTTTCTTGTGCCTTTTAAACACCAGAGGTCAGACCAGAAAAGTGGAGTAAGCTCAGGATTTGGTGTAGACAGAAAGTCCTGGCTTCACCACCATCTCTAGCTGTGTGACTTGCGTGAGTTGCTTAACATCTCCAGGGCTTGTGTTTTAAATGTAGGCTGTGGTGTGTCCTCACCGAGTGGGAAGGATAAAATGAGCTGACCCATGTACTGCTCCTGTCTTGTTGCCTGGGATGCAGTAAGCTCTCAAAGAACTTTATTCTCCCACTCTCCCTTGTCCCAAACCTAGGCAATCCATAGATGCTCATGGAACAGAATCTAACATTAACCACCACAGTGCATTCTGTGCCTCTTCCCTATGTAGGTGGCTGTACTCTGTCTTCTTCATGTCTCCAAGATTTGCTCCCAACTCTTAGAGCTCTATTAGAATGAAAAAAGCACAAGGAGCTGATTTTTCCCCAAGTATAGACAGGCAAGACACCAAAAGAAACTGAGACTGCTGCTATTTTAGGAGTTCAGTGAGAAACAGAGTCATTAGAGCCAAGGCCTGCTGTGCGGAAAACGGGCTGAAGTGTGAAAATGGTTTGGATTCAATGACCCGAAGTGCATGCTCCCATCTCTTTGCTGCATTCTTACATTCCCTTAACAAATGCCAGCTTAGCTGCTGAAGGTACGTACACATGGTACATTGCACAGAATGAACTGAATGAGTTTTAAGCTCAGAATTGATGCCTCCCAAAGGGCAGACTGGGAGGGAATCACCTGGCTAAAGGAGCATCTGTTGCAACTTGGTCTGTTACAGTTGTTTCCTGGGAGATTCGTTCAGGGTGCGGACTAATGATGCTCCTGCTGGCTGTGGTGCTCCTGTTGCACCTAGCCCATGAGCTCTTTAGCCAAAGTGCACTCAGATGCTCACACAGGCACTTAAATAGGCCTTGCTAGGTGTGTCTCTACAATCTCCTGTAGGATTAACTAGCAGTTCCCTGGCCATGACGCGATATATTTATTGTTCAGCAATAGTCCGACACAAGTCAGAAACCTACCTGTTACTGAATATAAATTGAGGTTAGGACTCCTGTTTTTTTGCCATAAACAATTAATTTCTACCTCTCATGAAAGCCATGTTTTTTAAAATTTAAGATGCTTTTACACCCCTAGAAAAATGCATTTCGTTTTAGCTTGAAAACTGAGAACTATCCAGCTTCCCAGGCCAATGTGGGGGTATGATTTCTTTGTTAGTGTTTGGGTGCTACCCATGTAATACAAATGTCAAAGTTCCCAATACCAATACATGTCCCTTGCTCTTGAAAGAGACTGGTAAAATAGAAGGATCCATGGATGAAAAAGAAAATCTGGCCTTTCCAGGGAGACAAAACATAGTTCATAGGAAGGCTAAATTTTCAACTGAGCCCTATATCATCAACCATCTATCCACCTATGTATCCATCATGTATTCATTTATCTATTCATCCATCTGTCCATCCATTCATCCATCCATCCACTCAGTCATTTAACATGTATGAAACATCTGTTTTATGCTAAGAAATACAGGCTACAGTGGTCATGGTCCCTTATGTTCAAACTTCTAGACATGAGCATTCGCACCAAGAAACCACCCCAGGAGCTCCAGGAACAACAGGAAGCCACTTGAATTCATTAAAAGGAATTAGCAATGAGACAAAAGGTCTGACTGACGATGGCTGACTGATGATAGATACAAGAACAGCTATTTTCCTCAAGATTTTTGTCAAGGTACAATTTTGCTGGACCCTCTTTCTTTCTTTCTGTGTAATAACACTGGTCAGAGGCCTGCTTATCCCTTTCATTCTTTGTGATTCCTGTTTCTCAAGCCAAGGATTCTGCTGAAGTAGCACTTAGCATTTGGTAAACTCCTGCAGCAATCTTGTCTTCCAGAATGCCAAGTTTATTGCTAGACAAATGTGTAATTAATAGATGACTCTCTGGCTTGTTATAGCTTTGGTGTGATCTTTGTTAGGTTCTATGAGTATAGAGTAGAAACAAGAGACTCTACTAGAAATGATAGTTACTCCACCTATCATTTCCTCTTTATTCTTACCCACCTCCTAGAGAATCTCTTGCTTAAGACTTGATGCTAAGTATCAGGGGCTCCAGAAGACTGGCCATGGCTGACTGCAGCAGATCAAACTGTGACTATACCTGTCTCTCTTCAGAATTAAAAAAAAAAAAAAAAAAGAACTCATGGATTAAATAGATTAATTTAATCAGTATTCAGTGCTTCAACTAGAAAGCGGTAAACTCAGGGTCGTGGCCACATTGATGGCTGCTCCAGTTTCCATGGTAGATATATGAACAAAGGAGCTTATTTATAATAGAGAAAAATGAAGCAGAGATGAGACATTAACTACCTTACAACTCTCTAGGTCCTATGACATTCCACCAGGAATGTAGCCATTGGGTTCTAAGTTGTATCTTTATAGTTCTCTTTCCTAAATTTAAACTAGTGCAAGTTGACTTCTAATTTTATAACTAAAGGATAACTGACTAATATTGAGAAAATAAAGATATAGATCCTTATTAGGAATATGTCAAGATGAAAAGCTGCTTAGAAAAACAATGTGAAATGCTGAGGTCAGGAGACATTAGTCTGAAAATCCAATAATCTAGTAGAAACAGGGAAAGCTGCATCAACAGCAGATTTTACCTTAGTTTCCAGACTTTTTGAATCTAGTGCATTTGGTTCATTGCTGCTTCTCTGAGGAACTAGTTGGCATCAAATCATTGTGCTGTCTTCATCTATGGCTATCCCAGGAGGTCACGAAGTCTCTGTGGCTTTATAGCAGCACTATTCAATAGAACTTTCTTTGAAGATGAAAATATTTGATAGATATTGCTGATGATAAGGAAGCTACAAGCCACATGTGACTATTGAGCGCTTGAAATGTGGCTAGTGTGATTAAGAAATTAAATTTTTAATTGTATTTAATTTTAACGAATTTAAACGCAAATGTAAAAAGTCATGTGTGGCACTCTAGCAACTACCATACTGGATAGAGTAGCTCTAGCGTATAGTGCAAAATCTCAATAATTTTTGCTATCTTCATGCTAAAATCTACTCTAGCAGTCACCCAACTGTTCCCCATGCTTTCTCTCTTGCCTTACATAAGGTCATTCTTCACAGAAATGCTGGAGAGATCTTTAAAAATACAAATCAGATTTTAATTTATGTTCAAAACTCTCCTATGTTTATATTTAAATTTGGAATAAAATTTAAACTCCTTCTGTAGCTTGCAGGGTCCTGCCTGACTGGGTGCTTGCTTAGGTTTCTCTTTTCTTTTCCTCCAAACTTTCTGAGTGCTCCATCTCTTATTCACAACCTCACTGGTTTGTCTTCTCTCCCATGAACACTCAAAGGTCATCATAAGCTCTACTTTATTTAATGTCTTTTCTGCTTGAAATATTTTCTCCAAGATCTTCTGTGGCTAGTGTTTTCTAATCATTCAGATCTCAGTTTATATGTCATCTCCTCGGAGAGGCCTTTCCTGGTCACCTTGGCTAAAATAAACTTCTGCAATGCTGCAGAAAATACCTCCTTTTTACTTTTTACACAGTTTTATTTTTATTCATAGTACTTGTTAATTTTTAAGTTTATTTCATGTATATCTATCAATCTGTCTATCTACCCATTCATTCATCCATTCCTCCATTCATTCTGCAACCCATTATTTACCTCTATATTTTCCTTTGAAAACATAAGCCTTAAATTAAAGATAGTTTGTCTGTCTTAGTCACTGCTGAAACCCCAGAGCCTAAAACATTGCCTAGCACATAATAGATACTCAAAATACTGGCTGATGGGTGAAATGACTGCCCATTTACAGTTTAGAATCCTTGGGTGTGGCTCTCCCAAGGCTCCCTTCTCAGCCTATCATAGGATCCACTGGGAAAATCCTGATAAGTCAGAAACTGAAGTCTTGACCTTGTCCCCAGAATGACTCTTCTCCAGTGGTCTCCATGCCAGATAGTGATAACATCATGCTAGCACCGTTCAGTCCCAGCACATCAGTGTCATCCTTGACTCCTCACTTTCTTTCACCCCCCCCCCCATCCTATTGGTTAGCAAATCTTTCTGGTTTAAATGACCAGTTCTCACTATTTCCTAATCTAAACCATGTCTTCATCTCTTGTCCAAATCAAGGAAGGTCTCTCCTATCTTCCCTGACCTCTAACCTTGGACCCTTCATCCTACCTTCAATAGAATAATTCTATTAAAATATAAATTAAATCATGTCACTCATTTTCCCAAATCTTCCTAGTACCTTCTCATTTTACTCAGAGGAAAAGCAAAGTTTTCCAGAGAGAGACCCACAAAACTCTATATTATCTGACGTCCCCTCTTTGACCTCACCCTTAGCAATGCTCTTTCTTCCTCACTCCTCACATAACACACTGGCCTCCTAGAACAATGAAGATGCCAGGCACACCCCCACTGTGGGCATTTTACCTGTGCTGCCTTTTTTAAATAAAAGCTTCTACCCAAGCCATCACTGTTTCCTTCCCACTTTATTTTTCACCATAGAACTTCACATCTATAATATACCTTGTTTCAATTACAGTTCGTATACAATATTATATTAGTTTCAGGTGTACAACATAATGATTAGACATTTATACAACTTACGAAGTGATCACTCAAATTACTTGAGCTGTACTTTACATCTACATTATTGTTTTTAGAACTGACATTTTGTTCTTCCTCATCTCTTCCCCTTTTTCACCCATCTCCCCAACACTTCACCCATCTGGCTACCATCAAAATGTTCTCTGTATCTATTAGTTTCTGTTTTGTTTGTTCATTTATTTTGTTCTTCAGATTCCATGTAAAGTGAAATCATATGGCATTTGCCTTTCTCTGTCTGATTTGCTCTGCTCAGCACAACACCCTTCAGATCCATTAATATTGATATAGATGGCAAGATTTCACTCTTTTTATGACTGAGTAATATTTCATTATATGTATGTATGTATGTATGTATGTATGTATGTATGTATGTATTACCTCTCTTTTATTTATTCATCCATTAATGGAAAACCATGTTGCCTCAATATCTTGGCTATTGTAAATAATGAGGCAATGAAGATATGGATGCACATGTCCCTTCAAAGTAGTGTTCTGGGTTTCTTTAGGTAAATACTCAGAAGTGGAATTAGTGTGTCCATCTTTGCCTCTTGTTATAGCCTTTGTTTTTAAAGTCTATTTTGTCTGGTATAAGTATAGCTACTCCAGATTTTTTATTTGTTTATATTTTTATAGAATATCATTTTTCATCTCTTAACTTTTGGTAAAGGGATGTGTCTTTTGATTGGAAGTGAGTCTCTTGTAGACAGCATATGTAAGGGTCATGTTTTCTTATCTGTTCAGTCTTTTGGTTATATCATTTAATCCATTTAAATTTAAAGTAATTTTTGATAGATATGTACTTATTACCATTTTATTATTCATATTTTTATCCTTTTCCCACCTTCTTCTTAAAGAAGTTCCTTTAATATTTCTTGTAATACCTATTTAGTGGTAATGAACTCCTTTAGCTTTTTCTTGTCTAGGAAGATTTTTTTAAATCTCTCCTTGATTCTAAATGGTAGCTTTGCTGGGTAAAGTAAACTTGGTTCTAGGCCCTTGCTTTTCATTTCTTTGAATATTTCGTGCCTGCAAAGTTTCTGTTGAAAAATCAGCTGACAGTCTTGTGGGAGCTCCCTTCTAAGTAATTAATAGTTTTTCTCTTGCTGCTTTTAAGATTCTCTCTTTGTCTTCAATCTTTGTCATTTTAATGATAATGTATCTTGGTGTGGGCCTCATTGGGTTCATCTTGTCTAGGACTCTCTGTGCTTCCTAGGCTTGTATGTCTAATTCTTATGCCAGGTTAGGGAAGTTTTCTGTTATTATTTCTTGAAATAGGTTTTTAATTCTTTGGTCTGTCTCTTCTCTTTCTGGTACCCCTATGATGCAGATGTTGGTATGTTTGATGTTGTCCCAGAGGCTCCTTAAACTATTGTCATATTTTGGGATTTTTTGTTGTTGCTGTTGTTGCTGTTCTGACTGAGTGGTTTAGGCTACCTCACCTTTCAAATTGCTAATTTGCACCTCTACTTTTTTTATTCTACAGTTTATTCCTGCTAGTATTCTTTATTCCAGTTATTATATTCTTCATTTCTGACTGGATTATTTAATGTTTTTTATCCCCATTTTGATTTTTCTTATCTCTTTGTTGAAGTTTTCATAAAGACCATTGACCATCCTTATAGCCAGTGTTTTGATCTCTACATCTGATAGATTGCTTGTCTCCATTTTGTATAGTTCTTTGTCTGGAGCTTTGTTTTCTTCTTTTATTTGGGACATGTTTCTTTGTTTTTCCAGTTCATCTGTCTCCCTGTGTTTATTCCTATATATTTGGTAGAACTGTTGTATCTCCTAGTTCTAATGGAGTAGCCCATGGGGCCCAGTGGTTCACCTGAGCTGGATGCTCTAAGTGTATCTATCCCTTGAGTGGGTTGTGCGTGCTCTTCTATTGTAGTTGAGCCTTGGTTGCTGTTTGAACATCAGTGGGAAAAATTGACCCTCAGGCTGATTATTTGTGAGGACTAGCCAAGACTACAGTGGAGGAACTATTGTGCAGGGACTGACCCTATGGATCAAGATGCACTTTAGTAGGGCTCTGGTGCCTTCCTGGTCTGCCCATCGGGTGTGTCATTAGTGGAGATGATTGGTTAGGCTCTGGTTTGGTCTGAAGCTGGCCACTGGGTGTGTTGGTTCTGGAACCTGTTGGGTGGGGCCCTGTGTAGATCAAGGAGCTCTGCCTAAGGCTACTTGGTATGAGCTACAAAGTGCTCTGCAGGTGGTTTCCACTTGTGCTTGGTTTCAGGTGCCTGGGAGAGGCTAAGTTGTGAACTGAGGCCAGCTACTGCTAGTGTTAAGCACCGAGGTCAGATGCTGCTTTTTTGTTGTTTGTGAACCTTTAAGATATTTCAGGAAAGTTCATAGCATGTGCCAAGACACATCATTCACATTGAAAAGTCACTGAAATTGTCTTGGGTAGGCCTACAAGTTGGGAGGGGCGGGGCCTCAGGGAATCTCTAGGGCAGGGCAAATGGGTGTTAGCCAGGTCCACGAAGACTCAGATATGGTGGCTGCTTAGGTCTGCACACTGGGTCAGGAGAAAGCTCAGCAAAGGAAGAATGGCTTCTGCCAGCACTTCTGTCTCTGAGAAAGCCGCCCCTCCAGACCTCACCCAGCAGCCAGATATTTCAGTTTCTCCTTGTATGACCCTGGCATCTTTTGAAGGACTGCCCCAGAGCGGAGCTTGGACTCTTTAAGGAGAACACCTGAGATACCAGCTACCTTCCATCTCTCAGCTACAATCTCTAGTGGTTTTTCTCTTCTGGCACTGGAATCCTAGGCTGGGGAATCCAGAGAGGGACTGGGACCCCTCACTCCTCAGGGGGGCTCCTCAGCAGTTGAGATAGTCTTCCCAATTTTTAGCTGCCACATGTGGGTGCAGGACCAGCCCAATCTGTATTTCTTCTCCTTCTACCAGTCTCCACATGGCTTCTGTATGTCCTCAGTTGTAGGACTTCTGTTCAGCTAGACTTCAGGTGTTTCTAAATGATGGTTGTTCTGTGGTTTAGTTGTAATTTTGGTGTGGTGGTGAGACAAAGTGAACACAGAGCTTATCCATTCTGCCACCTTAACTGTAACTCATACTACATGGTTTTTCATTTGTGCCACTTATTTTTTACCTGTTCCCCATAGCATGTGGACCCTGAAAGTAAAACCTTTTGCTTGCTTTTTTGTTTGGTTTATTTATGGCTGTATCTCCAGAACCTAGAGCAGTGTTACAAAGTATAATTCAATTAACTTTTGTTAAATGAATGAATGAATGAATGAATGATAAAATGAATGACACATGCCAGTCAGAAATTTATCTAGTTAAGATGATTTACATAGTAAGATTTAATATTCTAGATAAATAAATTGATTTTCTAGATAGATAAAGGTCACATCAATTAAATAAGTGCTAAAGCATTGACTTAACTCAGAGACTTATGTCCCAAAGTCTTGAGGTCACTGAGAGACCAAGTTTATTGATCCAATTATTCAATTTCAGAGCAGAATATTCTCTTTAATCATGGTCACTTAGCACTGATGTCTTATCAGACCCCTTGACTAACATGTACCATGTCAGTCAGCTAGCCATAAATGCAGGGGAGAGAAAGTGAATAAATAAAGAAGTCAAGAATTAAAAATCTTTTATCACAGGATTTTCTTGTTAGCATTGTTTACAAACTGCAGGCACCATAGAGCTGCTTGCCACCCTAGGATATGACACAGGGAGTCAGGAAGAATCAAAAGGGAATTTGAGAAAATGTGAATTTTGCTTCAGGATTAGGATTGGTATTTAGACTGCTCCATTGCAAGAAAAATGCTCTTGTAACTGAAGGTAGAGCTGCGAACACCTCAATAAAGTATAGGTCACCGTCAAGAAGATTAGGAAATTTAAGTTGGATCCAGAGTTGCATTGCTACCTTTTTGTATCACCTTAGTTGTACCAACACTGCAATACTCACCCCCAGGATGCTTAGATGAAACTAACTGTAAAGCAATAGCAGCATGATGTCTCCCATATACAAATAATAAATAAAGGACTTGGAAAGGCGAACTAGTTTATTTTTATGAAATCTGCCTAGTATACATAGTCAAGAAGTACAGAAAAACCAATCATTCACATCTTTGAATCCCCAAACCTCTAACTCACATCTAGGAACTGCAACTAACTGAGGCATTCATATTTTGACTTTAAGTGAGCCTCCAAATAAGCTGCTGGCTTTCTTGGATCTACCATGCATTTCAGCTCTCCATCAGGAAAAAATAATGAGAAAGAAAATAAATGTTCTCTAGAAATTGATGATCTTGTAAAGCATTTCGTGGTCTGGCTCTACTCTTTTCTATTTTTACTCATGTGTATTGAATATTTTGTATGAGGATCTATGGTAGGAATTGGATCTAGAACAATGAAGAGACAGGAATTTGGTGGTGGAGTTGAACATGTAAACAGTAAAGGTGGGCTGACAGCTCCCTGTGGTTGAATGCTTATACTGGAGCCATCCTATCTGAGAGGTGGTTTCTAAAGCCAGAAAACATGATTGAAAATAAAAATTATTTTGAAATCCCTAAAGAAAAACCACATGGAGGACCAGTTTACCACTTCTCAATAAATCCAACTCAGCAAGTTTTTTCACCAGAGAGCTAGCTGTTCCTTGGCTGAGCACCAGAGAAATAGTTGGCTTTCGTTTAGGGGTCATGTAGAATACAAAATACAGATCAACGTGGTAAGATTCTCACAGAATAAGGATCAATGAGAACTGAGACAATCTCGAGACAGGCATTAAGGGAAATGGGCTACAAAATTACCAACTGTGTAGTTTAATCTCTCTCTCTCCCTCCCCTAAATACATATAGAAGAATATTAGTAATTCCAATGCCTGAATTACATAATTGGATGTTACCTTGTGTGATATGCTTTGTATACTTTTTAGTCCTCAATATATATGTACCATATAATAGTATATACATCACTATATCTATTTTACATGTTGAGAAGATAAGGCACAGAGAGGTTAGATAAGTTGGCAAGGGTCACACAACAAATAAGTAAAAGTCCTTGTATCAGTCACAGGTGACACAATAAAATTAAAGATTTGAGGATAGTCTAATGAAAAATAAAGCTATTTTCAAAGATGTGGGCAAGGTGTAATGAACTATAATGGGTAAGTGCAAGATCTTGGATCTAGGGATAGAAGCTGTGTTTTCACCTCTCATCCTAAGGGAAAGGTAATGGGTAGTTACAGAAACATAAGAAGAGAGAAAGTTGAGAGCATTACTGACAGAATTCATGATTGTAAGTTGAAAAATGCAGCTCACCCAGGCAACCAAGCAGAGAGTGTGCCAGGGGTAAAAATAATCCCCAGTTTTGCTTTACTCTCAGTCTACTGCCTCTTTGCAAGATGAAGCATTCACTGAACCAATCAGAAAGTAGAGGGCTGTTGATATAGTCCATATGGCCCAGTCTTCTGAGATGCTGAAGAGGGTGGATGGTGAGTCAGGAGAGGCAAATAAAAGCTAACAAGTATAATTCCCTGCTAGAGAGAGTAATTCCTTCAGGTCAATGACAGCAGTATCTGACTCATCTTCAAATTCCACTGAACAATAGCTGTCACATTGTATATAATTAATGAACAAATATGTTAATACTTTTTCTTTCCTTTTCTCTCTGGTCTTTTGTCTTCAAACTCAGGCCAAAAGTAAGGATGATATTGCCAGTCAACTGTAGGTAGCTGGTGATTATCTAATAAGAGAGGTGTTATGCCCTCTCCACCCCTCACCATAATTTGTGTGGTATGAGTAGAGAACATTCTAGAACAGGATTCCCTCTTATAAAAACTCCATGTTCCTTGTCATTTGCAGTTGGCCTGGAGGCTGGGAGCAGGGAGGGTGGAGTGTTTCTTTTTCTGGGGATGCTTCCAAGCCATTTTGTAAGAGTCTCAGCAACTTTAATTTGGGTCATAACCAAAGTTTGAGTACCAAGCTATTCAGTAAACTTCTTAATATTATGTTAAAAAAAAAAAACCTAGTTCTTCAAGTGACCAAAATTGTTGTCAGAAGCATTTCAGATTTGAATCACATTCATGAGAAAAATGTGGCAGATGAGGGCTGCATATCTATTCCTTCAATTAGTACTTAACTACTTCACTGTCTGTCAAGCACCTTTGTACCAAAAACAATCAGCTAGAGAGGACATTAAGGAATGAACAGACATAGTTTAAAGACTAAAATGAATAATGAAGTTTTTCTCGTCAAGGTCCCTCCCAAAAATCCAATGTCTCATAAACAAGTCAGTCCTGTTCGAAGGAGGTCGTCTTGCTCTAGTTGCAGTATTTGTTTCTTACAGACCTTTCATATGGTTGTTGATGGTCTTTTAACCACAAGCAGCTGGGATCTCACTATTTGTTAAAATTTCTCTGGACACATTTGCACAACAAGAGGATGTGTTATGGAATCTTCAGGCTTGAAGGTCCTGGGGAGGTCATCTGGTATATCCACGCCCTCCCCCACCCACCTCAGCTTTTTGTACTCAGCCTTCCCCACAGGAGTTGATAAGAATTTTCCTGAGGGTAGGACCTTGAAGAGAAGTCATCCTCACTTACAATTTGCCTTGTATTACTATAAGAAAGCAAGTGGCTCTCTTTGAATCTTGCCTGTTCAGAATTAAAAATGGAAAGTACAATAGTTTAATACATTTTATGACCTTCATGTTTTATTAAATTTCATAATGGCATTCCATCTAAAAGAGGGTCAGATTTTAAATTAAGGCTCTACAACAAATATTTAAACTTAGATTTAATAAAAAAAATGTTATTGTGTATTCATGCTATTGCAATTGATTATAGAAGACTTAGTTATTGAAATTTTAAAAGGGTAATAGATATTGTAAATGGATAATAATGTTTAATAGGATACTGAATTTGGTATTTATTTGGCCTGTTTTATGTACATTTTGAAAATTTATGGAACAATGCCAATAGATTTTTAGATGCAAGTGCTTCACATATAGAAGGGGCATGATAAACATTGAGAAAAATAATGCATGCATTATTCAAATGAAAAAAATCTGCAAACTTTACACTCTCTTTTGTTATGAGGACTAATACATTTTAATTAATTCAATGAAACAATATTTCATAGAGAGCATAATTTTTTCAAACTTATTTATTTTTTATTATGGTGACATTGGTTAATGAACAGAGGTAGATGGGATCAAAGGGGTCAAATATGTGGTGACAGAAAGAAAGAGCAGAATTTGCTGTAACGTTGCAACAGACTTTGAAGGAATTATATGAAATGTTCATGCATCTTTAAGAAACTATGCATTAAGATGAAAAAGCATGATCTGTGTGGACATAAAACATTGAAAGAACAAGAAAAATGGAGATACTGGCCTCTGTTCCAGGTCTTGAGGGAGCTGGAATGGTTAAGTAAGACTTCATGGAGGAAGTGAAGTTGATGCAGCTCTTGTGTAACTTCCGAAGGGGCATATAATATCGCTCTAATTTTATCATAACAAGAATTTAAAGATTATCAAAGGATTTGCCATATGCTCTCAGTAAGGCAGCATATAAAAGCTATTTAAAAAACCCAACTTCCTCCTCCATACCAGTATTTATCTCTATTGAATTAGTTTCTTTTCCAGAAGTTTGACCTTATGGTGCCTAGATATGATGTTTCTCTTTTTCCCACTTATGGCTCATGGAACTTTTTAACCTGTAGGTTGGTGCCTTTCAACAGTATTGGAAAAATCTTGGTCATTTTTTCTCTCAAATATTGTCTCTTTCCTATTCCTTTTCTTTCCTTCTCTGAGGACTGCAATTACATATATGTTAGATAGTTTAATTAATCTCACACAATCTTTTCATTCTATTATTTGTATTGTTTTTTTCCTTTCCTTGCTTCAGCAAACATTTTCTAACAGTGTTTGTAAAGGTTTAATAATCCTATCTCTTTTGTGTCCAGCCTGCTATTAAACCCATCCAATTTTAGCTACTGTCTTTTGTACTTCTATAATATTCATTTCATTACTTTTTAAAATAGATTCTAATTCTATTTACATATTTTATCTTTTTATTCATTCCATATATTTTCCTATACATTTTTTAATATACCTTTTGATATTTTTGTCTGTTAATTCCAACATCTATATTATTTGTGGATTCTGTTAACTGTCTCATATCTCTATTGGTCAGTCACTTTTTTTCTGTTTTATTTTAGATCTAGTAAATTTTGATAGTAGTTTGACATTTAAAATAATGTTTTACAGAGGTTTTGGATTATGTGATCTTCTATAGGAAGTTTGGTTTTATTCTCGTAGTAGTTAAGTTACTGGTGAACTACCTTGATACTTTTAAGGCTTGGTAAAAGCTTTGTTAAGGCAAATATATTTCAATTTTTTTCTTATTCTCAGGGCATGGTTCTTACTTAATATAGCCTTCTTAGGATCTCTAATTATCCAAGGTATTTCCCAAAGTACCTCCACTCTGGCTGCCCCCTATGGGGTCTCTGTATGTACTGATCATCTCTCAGCATCTCAGTGTCTGCTAACTTTTAGGCTTCCTATAATTTCATGCTGTACTTGCACAGGCCAGGAGTTGGCCTAGATGCTGAGGGATATTTTCAGAAAGATTTTTGAAATGCTCTCTCTTTGGTTTACCCTCCTCTGTTACCTTGCTCCAAAATCCCACTTACATTAGCCAGCCCAGACTCTGATTTTGCTTTCTTTGCCTTTTAAGATCACTATTCATTGCCTGCGCTTCTCTTCTCTACATCAGAGCCCAGAAAATATCCTCAGTGAAAAAATCTGAGTGGACATAGGGATCATCTCCTATGCCTTTATTCTCTTAAGGAAAACAATATTTCATTTCGTAGATCTTCATTATCTGCAAACAATTATTTGATCTTATATTTATTTAGTGGGCAGGTGAGTCTAGCACCAGTTACTTTATCATGGCTGGAGTCTGTCTACTAAAGAGAGGTTTAAGCTCATATATACACATGCATAATATTCTAGCTTACTTGTATACTCACATACCATACATGTGTATATACATATATATATATATATATATATATATTTATATATATATATATATATATATATATATAAAAATGCATATAGGTTTGTTTGTGTGTATGTGTGTGTGTGTATACACACACATTTATGTATGTATATATAATGTATGTATATATCAGACACACAAGTTTACTTGTACATATACACATGTATCACCATAACCATTCACATAAATACACAAGATTTAGGTTTAATTAATATACTCAGAGTTGCCTAGGGGTAATTAGAAGGTAGAGGTTTACTTCTCCATTGCCAAATAGTCCTTTTGAGATTTATGCCATTAACTGAAGAGCCTCATGAGAGCTAATTCACTGGTCATTGACTCCTTACTGTGAATTCCTTGAAACGGGCTCTCCTTCTAGCAAAGTTCCACCAGAGAAAATGTTAAAATTGGCATTTCAGAACAGGTCTCCAGATGTCTCTTCCAATGCTCTTTCCACTATTTCAAATTGTCTATCTTAAAAAGAAATTAGTCTTTTTTTCTGGTATTCCTCACTCACTTCCCAGGAGACACAGTTCCTTGCTGCCCTGAGTAGTGGCTACTAATCTGGATGTTCCCAGTGGCTCCTTGGAGATTCGACTCTGTCCCTCTGCTTTGGTTTCAGGTGCAAGCTATAGCAGGCTTTCTTTGTATGCTTTCCAAAAACGAAAGTGGCTACTGTTAACTCAAGCAAGGGGAAGAACAAAAAGAACTTACATTAAGACAGAAGAGCAGAATTAAGCAAAAGTGAATGGCAGTCCTGGGAAACTTGGCAATTCAGAGGCTTTTATTTTTGATGTCCCCTTGTCCTCTACATCTAGTTTTGTCCCAACCATGGTAGTGTCCTTTAATGTGCTTCCCATGGTCCCTTCTAATCATTGATTCCCAATTCTCAATTTGAGATGACAGTGACCAATGATGATGAGCTAAAAGTTACTCTCCTTGGAGACACACTTTTTAACAAGGAGTCTAACCGTTGAACTAAACTAAACAAAACTCCAAAGGTGATATTTATAGCTTTAGAGAGTAAGAGGAGGAGTATCGAGCTGGGGGTTGTCCGAGGCAGCAAGGTTTTTGTGAACTCCTGAAATGATTCCCCACAGTTAGCTGCCTGAGAAATTGAGGACACAAGAGTCAAAAACTCCTAGCATTCTGCCCTGGGTGTAGGTACCTTGAGGATGAGAATATTACCAAGCCCAGAGTGAGGGGAAATCACACAAAGGGACTTTGTGAAAGTAAAAGAAAATGCAACTCTTTGCAGTACTCATCTTTTGATATTTTTTTAAAGAGTAGATAAAATGAGTGTTCTGATCGAAGTTTAGTTTAACAAAGCTGTTTATAGGACCTATGAAGCTGTATATGGCAATAAAACCCATTCACCATATAGCAGTCAAACTTACATTTTAAAAATGTAAATCAGGCCATGCCTCTTTGCAGCTTAAAGCCCTCCAATATTTTCCTGTTACATGGAGTCTGGATCTTACATCCCTTTGTGATCTGGTCTCTGTCTCCTTTTCCCTCTCCAACCTGCAGCCTCACTGACTTCTGTTACATAAAGACACTCAGTTTGTTCTTGCCTTGGGAACTTTTCACTTTTGTTTATAGTGCCTGAGCAGCTCTTCCCTCGGGTCTTTGTTCCTTCGTGTCATTCAAGACTCAGCTCCAATGTCATCTCCTCAGAGAGGCTCCCATGACCCGTCGCACTACATTATATTCCCAGGCTGCATTTTTCTTCAGCGTTCATCTTGGTTATTCATGCATTCATGGTCTGAACCTTCCTTCCTCATGGGAATGCCCTCTTTGAAACCAGTGACAATTTTTGTCCTGTGACTACCTCAGCACAGGTTTCTAATAAAGTGTGCTGAACCGAGGAACTAATAATCAGTGAACAAATAGTTAACTCTAGTATGTTTACAAGAATTTTATGGATTCATAAAATGCCTAAACTGAGAACCCCACAGAAAGCCTTTAGTTTGATTTCCATTTAATGCAGCTCCTGCCCCATAATATCACAGGAGAGGAATGTACTGAGAAGAACCCAGGCATTGCTATTGAATGAAGCTGGGTTCAAGTTCACATTGCAAGAGTGACCTCAGCTAACCACCTTTGTAAGCTTCAAATTGTTCACTTGTACATTAGGGAAATGAAGTCTTCTTCTGAGACACATTATAGAGATTGATATAATCTTTCTAAACAATTAGCCCTATATACTGATATGGAATAAATCTTAGATAAATGTGAGTTACTCTTATTAAAATGATTTTTATTGTGATAGCCTAATAAATGAAATAATATGTTCTGTGCAGTAAATTTTATGAATATCCAACATGATTACTTTTTTTATATTTTAGCATTAAATAAAACTTCAAATATTCAAACAACCTGGCACAATTCATATCAATACTAATATAATTTTATAATGTTTTATGCTTTGCAAAACTTTTTCAGAGATATTCTCTCATTTGATGATTCACAGCTGCTCATTCACAGAATGTGAAGCTTTAGCAATATTTTGTAATAAGAGTTACCTGTACTCCAGTTCAAGAACCAGCTGCATTTCGAACTCTTTGTTCTTCATGTTTTGTTTGGCCAAATCAGATTTTCTATGCCAAAAAATACAGAGCCAATTTGTTCTCCTGAAAGCTGAAATATTAAAGGTAAGGAAGAAAAGTCGTTATCTTGAAAAGGCAGCTTGGAGGTGTCAGTTAAATTCGCTGCCACCCACAGATGCTTAACCGGGAGAAATCAGAAATAATGGAGGATTTAAGATTACGCGCCTGCAGTAATTTTGGAAAATGAAGGAGTCCCTCAGGTAGGAACATGATTCATTAGCCCAAAACTTTTCAAGTTACAGCCTATAAATATTTGAAGTATTTCCCTTCTAAAGAGGCACCGGAATTATTCAACCCAGTACAAGGAGAGGTGATGAGGAGTAACAGGATGATATTCACAAAGAACATTTCCTCAGTAGGGAGACCAGGCAATGAAAAAGCTTCGCTTAAAATGGAGACTCCTTCATTTAGAAATTGAAACGAGATGGTGCTTTATGGCTGCAGCTGATGGCTGAATTCCACTTTTAAGTTCCACTGGCTGGTGGTGACCTGCTCAAAGCACATGCAGTGATTTTTTTATTTTTTATTTTTTTGCACATGGATTGATTTTAATGGTTTATTCAGCACCTTTAAGTTAGTTTGAGTGAATGGTAAAACAAAACAATAGTCAAAATAAGTAGAAATGTTGATTCCTTTGCATGTTGGCAGCAACTTTTCCTGTTTTTTTATACAACATCGCCTAATGACCCCATTTTGTCACTTTTGTCTGTTCATTTGTCAGTTCCGAATGATAACTAAATAAGGCAATACAATAGGTGGGGGAAGGGGGTAAGAGGAAGTAGAAGGGTAGGCATTAAACATACTCTCAAGCACATATTATCAACTGATGAATATAAATGTTGCCCTGAACAACCAGCATAAAAGACAACTGTCCCTATTTGTACATATAGACTTCTTTCCAGTTCCTTTCCCAGACTCTTCACTAGTAGTCTTACCTTTTATATTATTAAATACAAGAGATAAGAAAAAAAATGTTAAGAATAAGAGGACCAAGGTCAAGCTATTTCTGTCCTCTAATTTATCAATCTTGAAGTTGATAATGAGGTTTTCAAATATTTAGATGAAGTAAATGCAGTTAAAAATTGTTGTATAATTCCACTTACATGAGGTACCTAGAATAGGCATGATAAAGGTTACAAAGGCTGTGGGGTGGGGAGAGTGGAGACTACAGAGTTTCTGTTTGAGATTATTGAAAAGTTCTGAAGGTAGATGGTTGCTATGGTTGTACATCATTATGAGTATAATTAATGCCACTGAATTGTACACTTAAAAATCGTTAAAATGGTCAATTTTGTTAGGTATGTCTCACCACAGTACAAGTTATTTTTTTACTTTGAAAACTGAAGTCAAAGGATTAATTTTAAACTGATTTGCTAACAACAGAAAATTTTTTTCAAGAAAAGTTTGTTTTCCAAACTCCCTAGACTTCCAAGTCATTTCCTAATCCCCTTTTTCTTCATTACTACCATCAATAATTCTCTAAAATTTTAAGTAAATTTAAAGATTACATTCTAATATTTCTTGTTGGCACATACTGATTTTAAATTTATGGTATATCATAATAAATTAAATTTATGGTATATCATAAATTTATGGTATATCATAATTGACGATAAGATAAAGTTCATTCATTTATTAATCTACACAACAAACACATTTAGGCAATTGCTAATCAAAATTTGCCTAGATAGTAAAATAATTAATGGTGGTAGGTGCTAAGATATTAGTGATATTCATTTATACTCTTAATGAGATTAATATCTATTGGAAAAAATAAGACATGTATACCAACATTTGAAAAAAATATATAAAGTAACATATACTGAAGATATTGCATTAATATTTAAATTAATGCCTTATATTTAAATAAGTTTTAAAGTTTGGCCAATATAGTTACAGACATGGAAGCTGATTTGTTTTAACAGTCTTCATCGAGGACTAGAATTTTATACAGGCCATTGAAAATGGCAATAATATTTATTCCCATTTTATAGATTACATAGACTTTGTTTATCTATCTAACTATGTACAAATGAACAATTTTAAAGGATTATAGATGTTACAGTTTGAAAGGGAACACCAGAATTTGGAATCAGACCTCGATTTAATTTCTAGCTCTATTGATTACAACTGTGTGATTTAGGGCAATGTACTTAATCACTTGGAGTTTCAATTTCTTTTCTCAGAAAACAAAGGCAGTAGCTCCCTAATCGTCATGTATTGACAACTGAGATAGCATATGTAAAGCACTTAGATATAGTAACTCTTCAATAAATATTAGTTGTCTTCTCTAGTTGTGATTGTTATAGTTTGTGTTGTTACAACATAAGGCTCATTGAATCCATAGTTTAATTGGTGTGATTGGGTCTGGCATACCAGTTCCAATTATAACATTGTTCCCATATGAAAATATGATTTGGCTCTCAGTTATCTGAGTTTGATAATCCTCTTTCTGGTGTTGTTTCTAGGAAATTGGCTTGATAAAAAACAAGGACTGTCTTATTTGAGTGTGTGTGAATATCTATCTATCTATAAAATATATATATATTTGTACTATTTTTAAGTACTTTAAGTAATGTGGTCTAGTGTTTAGCAAAGTATTAAAGAACAGGGTTCCTACCAGATGTGTTTGGATGACTAGCTATCAATCATTTGTAATTAGCACACTATATGTAAATTTATGCAACTTAAGTGTGTAAAAACAATTTATTCTTGTAAGCAGATTAAATTGTCCTTTTTACAATCCTGTTTACATTGGTAATTTATTTAACAGACCCTCATTTCATTGATGGTAAAATTCACCCTTATCCAAGTTCAAATTCTCTGTTTGGCTAAGTGCCATCTGAATTCATGAGGTTATATTGCACCAAGAATTAAAAAAAAAAAAAAAAAAAAAAAAGGTGGAGTACCAAATTCCATCAATCAAGTGCTGGCTGTCAGTGGCAGGAAATTGGCACACATGCAAGGCCCCCTAACCAGATGGTAGACATCTGTGCTTTTCTCATCAGCAGGGCCAGGTCAACTGTGTACCCTCCACAGATAGGCCTCACAGAGTCAGGGCCCCATAGGTGGAGAGCACCTCAGGGCTATTAAAATATTTGGGTTATGAACAGCAAAGAGGAAACTGACACCTTGGGATGCCTTGAACTTTTTTAAAAATTGTGTCATAAAGCTTAAGACAGAAGCCAAGTTTGATCTTCCTGAGTGTTTCCTTGATGGGGTTAAGTATCTGCATCCTCAGAGTGTAGGAAAACATACAGAAGAGCAATCTTACAGCATGAAATTCTATTAGAAAATGCCCTGAGAGGGAGTCCTGAGGACTTTGGCTCAAACCCAATGTGAGAAGCTGGACTTCTTCACAGGCTGGATTCTCAATTTCTCTGTGCAAAATGGGAAATAATACTTTCCTCTTCCCTTGCCTTCCAGGAGGATTTTGAGGGTCTCATGAACTAGAGGGTGAGAATGTACTTCTTGAATCCAGAGAGAACAGAAGAAAGGAGTGTACCACAATCTCCCCTCACTTACTTAAACCCCAGTTCTCCTTCAGGACAAAATTTTGTACTCCATGAAACCCCCGCCCCCCAGTTCACTCTACCCAGGTCACAATTTCCAAATCCTAAGTGTTAGAACTTCCAAGATCTAACAGGCCTTCATACTATTCTTGACTCCACTCTGAAATGCTAAGGGATTTGAGAGCAGGAGTCATGTCTTCTCATCCTCTTTCACAGGAAGATGCTAAATAAAAATGTGTTAACTGATTCATAGCTCTGACATTTCCACTCAAATTCACAGCCCACTAGGCTGCAGTACTTTTCCCTCAAATCTCTGGCTGAAATCCTGTTAAAAGGACAAGCAGGATATTTCCATTCTGGGGCCTTGTCAGTAAGCATCCGTCCTGCCAATGCCCACAGATGAATCCCTGCCTCTTCTGTTCTGTGAAAGTGCAGAGACTTTATCAACAGCCTCCTGCACTCTGAGAAATCATGGATCTTCAGATGCACTTGAAAATCTCACTCTCTCTTTAAAACTGTTGCTATTAAATTTTCATCAGCAATAATGGTAGCAAGGACAGAGAAAGAGAGAGAGGAAGAGAGAGAGAAAGATATTTCTTATTCCTGTGGTGATAGAAAAAGCTGTAGGCATAAAAATTTAGAGATCCAAATCTAACTCAAGCTCTGTTTTTAATGAGCTCCATAAACATGAGCAAGTTATTTCATAAACCTGAGCCTCAGTTCTCTCTTCTGAAATGCTCATTTGGACTAGATATTCTCTAAAGACCCCTCATATTCTAACATTTAATCATTTTCAGTGAAAAAGATTACAGACAAAATTATTAAGTTCTAAAAGAGTATAGGGGCATCATAGGAGGCATGCCAACTTGTACACTTTCTGAAAACAAACAAACAAAACATGGGTAGTTGTTTATGTTAGCAAAACTAAAACAAAAGGGGGTCATTAGGGACTCTAAGTTCTAGTTTTTTGGAAAGTGTCTATACTTTTATATGCACTGAGAAAAAGACAATCTCATACATATACATATATGTATATATATGTGAGATTATATATATGAGATTATATACAAACTTTATATATATATACAAATATATATATATATACACTATACATAGAAAAATACATAAAATGTGTAAGTATATGTTATCAGTGATTATCTCTTGATGGTACAATTATGGGTGATTTGAACTTTTTCTGCTTATTGTAATTTCAGATTTTCTACAATGAGATTATAGTAACTATAGATTTCTGAAAACTGTTATTTAAAAAAAATAGTACTTGAAACATAAAAGTCTATCTCAAAAATGCATGTGTGTGTGTGTGTGTGTATGTGTATGTACAAAAACATAAACATCTTTTAGACAGTGTGAATACAGATACAACATGGATGAAAATCCTAGTATCCCTGGAATTTATATTCCAACATTTTAATAGTGACATAGAATCAACAAACAAACAGATAATATGTGAAATATGATGAAGGAATCTGAAAAAGAAACAAAGTAGGATAAGGATATAAAATCAGGCATGGAGAAGGAACTATTTTTATTGTACTTGGTATGTTTGAGGAAAAACTAAGAAACTAGTGATTGGAGCCAAGAGAACATAGAAGAGTGTGGTGGATGATGTCCAAGCAGTGGCAGGACCTGAGATGACAGCTTCGTCGAGAAAGGTGTTTGGGTTTTAACTCTGAGTGAAATGGGAACCATTGCAGGCCTTTGAGAGATGGAGTGTGATGATCTGACTTACACTTTAGAAAGATTATTCTGCTGCTTTGTGTAGAGTGTAGGCTATGCAAGGGCAAGGATGGAAGCAGAGAAATCTGTGTGGTAGCTATTTAAAGAATTGAGGAGAAAAGGATGGTCATAATGTTAGGAAAATAGCAATGGAAGTAGAGAGAATGGTCTGAAAGCCAAATATATTTCTAAGGTTGGGTTGTTGTTGGATTGGTTGTGTGGTGTCAGAGAAAGACCGATGTCAAAAATGACTCATATAAGGATGACTCTGTTTTTGTTGTTGTTGTTATTGTTATTGTTGTTTTTGCCTGAGCAACTAACTAGTAGAATGGAGATGCCATTTATGAGTGGGGAAATGAATGAGACCATGAGGACTATAGTGGAAGGTTTTGAATCAAGACTCGTATTTTAAACATGGAAAACTTGAGTTGCCTATCAGATATCCAAGTAGGGATGTGGAGTAGCAAGTTATAGACATGTGTCTGGAAAGCAGAGAGAGAGAGATCACAGGTATAGATGTAAATTTGGGCATCACCAGTATATAGATAATATTTAAAGCCATGAGACTGAATGAGTTCACTGGGTAAGAAAAGGTAGATAAGATGACCAAAAACTAATCCCTAAAGTTCTCCAACATTTAAGCCAGGAAAATGATAAGAGTGGTCAGTCACCTCTGTCAAATGCTGCTGGTAAAGCCAGTTGGTGATAAAATTTTACTTAGAATTCCTACTGTGAAACAGCTGACATTTTCTCCCTTGTATACAATTGTGATTCTCATCAATAACCATGCTAATTCGAATATGTGAAATAACTACTAAAATAAAACAAAAAATTTCATCTACCACTTGCAAAAAGGGCCAGGACTGTCTATTTGGGATGAAAAATGCGTGTGTGTGTGTGGAGAGAGAGAGAGAGAGAGAGAGAGAGAGAGAGAGAGAGAGAGAGAAACACAGATGTTATGCAGAGAAGGTTCACAATAGAATTAGACTTTGTCCTTTGTCCCTGGCTTTGAGGAGTTTTTCTAGAAAGAAAGGCAAAAGAACAACTAACAAGTTCATGTAAATTCAAAATATACTTAAATAACTGCCTGCAGAAAGCCAAAATGGAAAGATTAAGCAATGGGCATGTTCTCTGGACCTGGGAAGGACCTATAATGCCTGAAAATTGTGGCTGTCTTTGGAAAATCTAAAGAATTAATTTATTTTCAGGAAGTTATGCCTCAGAGTCACTTCTTAAGTTATGTTATTACATTCTACCTTTTGCTTAAGCATGTTCAAAGGTGTTCCATTGTCTAAAGAATAATCTCTCCCCACAGCTCTGGCTGGCATTCAAGGTCTTTTAAAAACTCATTCCAGTCAGTCCTAACTATTCTAATTTACAAAAAGCTCTTCCTTTAAAGTCTTAGATCACTAGTTATCTAACTTCCATTCATTAGTTGTATTTTTAAAAATAGATTTTTACCTTTTTTTAGAGCAGTTTTAGCTTCACAGCAAAATCGAGAAGCAGGTACAGAGATTTCCCATATATCTTTCATTCCCACATATGCATAACCTCTTCCATTTTCAACACCCACACCATTTGTTATACTTGATGAACCTACAGATAATCAGCCAAAGTCAGTAGTTACACTATGTTTCGCTATTGTGTTGCATGTTCTATTGGTTTGGACAAATACATAATGATAGTATACATTACTATAGTATCATACAAAGTATCTTCACTGCCCTAAAGTATTCTCTTTGCTGCACTTATTCATCCCTCTCCCCAGTCCCTGGTAACCACTGATCTTTTTACTGTCTCTGTAGTTTAGAATGTCATCGTTGGAGTAATAATACAGTATGCAGTCTTTTCAGATTATCTTCTTTCACTTAGTGCTATCTATTTAAGTTCCCTCTATGTCTTTTCATGGGTTTGTAGTTCATTTCTTTTTAACATTGAAGAATATTTCATTTCTGGGATTACTACAGTTTATTTGCCTACTGACAGACATTTTAATTACTTCCAAATTTGGGCAATTATCAATAAAGCTGCTATAAACATCCATGTGCAGATATTTTTGTGGGTGAATTTTCACCTTCTTTGGGTAAATACCAAAAGGCATAATTGTTGTAATATTTGTTAAGATTGTGTTTAGCTTTGTAAGAAACTTCCGAGTTGTATTCCAAGGTGGCTGTGACATTTTGCATTCTCGGTAACAACAAATGAGAGTTCCTGTCGCTCCATATCTTCACCAACATTTAGTGTTGTCAGTGTTCTAAATTTTGGTCATTCTAATAGGTATCTACTGGTATCTCTTTGTTGTTTTAAGTCTTGTGTTCTAATAAGTGTGTGTCTTATCACCTCAGATTGTAGGCTATGGCATAAATGAGACCTGTCCACTACCACAGAATTATTATTAAGGGAACACTTACAAATGCTAATTGAATGAATAAGCTAAAAAAATAAAATATTTTTTTTTATCTGCCACTCCTAGCACTTACACAGATTTAATGCAACTTAAAAAAAAAAGTGAAAAGAGACATTATGAGGTGGTGGTGGAACCATTGGTGAAATATTCAGCTGTCATGTTTTCTAAATTTGAGCAAAATATAAAACAAGGGAATTTAAATCAAGACTTGATGTGTGTATTATTTGTGTTGAGAGAATTTCATACAACTTCTCTCAAAGCTACCCTCTCTCCTGTCAAGTAATTCATGACTCATTTCCACAAAAAGATTAAAACACAGCCTTGACCTGTAGACCTTAACTGGAGTGACCAAATAATTCATCTTCTAGTCTGGCACAATTTTGAGAATGAAAAGAGATGCTAATAAAACTTACACCAGATAAACAGGCATAAGCCAGGGCTATCCTGGATATCCTTTTGGGGTCATAGACTCCTTGGAGAAAAGATGAAAACCATAGTTTTTTTTTCTCCAGAAAGATTTTACCTTAAGTTTCAGAATATATTCCCCTCTTATTGCCTGTCCCAATTCACTGATTAAGTACCCCTGACCCACACTCTTTCATGTTCATATGAGGGTATTGCTCCTTCAGTAAATTCACACCTTATATAAATATGATCTTCAAGTGTCCCTAAATTAAACTAGAACAACAATGTACAGATATTATTTGCTGTAGCTGATATATGCTTTCAACTAAAATGTTTATTAAACTCTATCCACAGAGAAAATTCTATTTTCTATGGCTTGTATTTTATAGTGGGAGATTATGTTCCAATTTAGAGAAACACAGTTGAATATTTTTCTATCTACAAGAGCATAGTAATTACTTTTTAAATATATCCATATTTTTCAGTGCTTTTAAAAACAACCCTAAATCCTTTGTCCTTGAACTCCTTTTGGACTCTTTGGTACTCATTTTAAGTAATCTAACCTGCCTTAATGTCTGAGGGAGCTTGGTTACGGTACCACATCATGCCAGTAGGTGCCGCTGTAACATGCCAGGCTTCTCTGGGAAAAGTTCTTAAACTTTATATTTTTTATGCTTTCAAATTTTCAACAATGAGATTGTAATAATCTCATTACAAAGTCTCCAGCAAGGCTTCATGTGTATGCTTCCATTTTATTCATTCTGTCCCTTCGACTTTCTAAGCATAATGAGCAATGTGCGAAAATGTATATTTGGTAAGAGGCATCATAAGATGCTGCCAGTCACTTGTCCTCAAAGATGTTTCTGGTTCTGTACACATATACACATACATACATTTTTGAAAGACTTTTATGCTTAAGGGTTATTTTTTAAAATAAAATGTTTTTTGTAAATAGTATAAAGTTACTATAATCTCATTGTAGAAAATTTGAGATCACAAAACGCAAAGTAGAAAATGTTTAAATCACTCCTAATTTTACTATCCAGAGATATCTACGTATATTATATACACTAAAAAAGTGTTTAGAGAGATATATACACATAATCCCCTGCTTATCTTTTTCTCAACTCATATACAAGAATAGGAAATTTCCAAAAATCTGAAACTTAGAGTCAGAAAAGGCCTTAATAATCTCCTTCTTGTTTAATATTATTATATTACAGATAAAGAAATTTAAACATTAGTTCTATATCCTTTTTTCATTTTTAAATAAAAACAGACAACATATATGTTCACTAAGTAAATTATTTATTGATGTATTATCTCAAATTTAGATGTCATTGAATAACTCAATAAACATACAGACTTTTTACTATAAGTATAATTACACTTTTATGAATAGTACTTGAGAGGTAGCAGAGAACATTCTGGTATATATTTTTTTAATCTGCAGAAGTGAGAAATACCATTATTGTTATAATTCCCATTTTAGACGTTAAAGAATTACGGTTCCAACAAGTCAAACAACATACCAAAATCATACAGGAAGTAAATGGATGAGCTGAAACTTGACATTAAATGCTCTGATTTCAAACCTGATTTTGTTTTTAGTATAGTATTGTAACCCAAGTAGTAAAGTTTGCAAAATAGAGTCAGTCCTTAAGTGATCTTATGATTTTGCTGAAGAGTCAAAGTATATTCATCAGAATACACGAACAGACAGACAAAAAAATAGCTAGAATTTATTCAGTATTTACTAGAGGTTACACACTGTGCTAAAGAGTTTTCCTGAATGATCTGATTAGATCACAACCTCTGAAATAGGAACAACTTCCCCAATTTTACTTGTGAAAAAACTGAGGTTTAGAGAGGTCAAATTATAATATAAATAGTAGAATTCAGTTTCAGGCACCTGGACCACAGAATCAATAGGCTGCATAATGATTGAAATACCATGAATTGTATTTGATGAACAAGTACAGTTTGGGTTTTACCATTAAATCTGATACTTTTCCCAATGCTGGGAGTAGTGTCAAGAAATTTCATAGAGGTTGTAGAGTATTAGGCTGTTGATAGTTGAGTAGGGACTTAAACTGTGCTTGACAGAGTGGTGCACATGGATGGAGTACAAGGAAGGATAGGACTGTTGTCATAGCATTTGAGGACAAGAGTGAGAGAAAGGTAGAAATGAGAAAGAGTATGGATTTATGGGAACAGCACAAGAAGACCACAGCCAGAATCCTGGGACCACAGTTTGAATAATGTTGAGGACTAATCAGAAATTGCTGGAAATCCTTGGATGAAGAGTTTGGGCTTTGCTCTAGAAGAATTGAGGGCCATTGAAGATTTTTGAATATAAAAGTCTGACAATGGTGTGCCGTTGAGGAAGTGTGCCTGGAAGGGGAGGATGTCTAGGTTAGTATAATTGGAACTGAGCAGAAGCAGCTGTCAGGAGCTTCTGCTTAAAAGCTCATCTTTGGTTTGCCTACAGAGTTAAGGGAAAGAATCATTGCTGTCCATGGTTCTATTGGGGCTACAGCCTGGGGCAAGGTTAGAAAAAAATAAATGTCAGTCTGATTTCTTCTGTTGAGAAGCAATAAAGAGAGTATAAACGTGCTTTGCTTCAGCAGTGTGAATTTCAGGATTCACATTTCAATGTTTCTTAATCCCGGCTACATGTTAGAGTGTACCTGGAGCATTTTCCAAAGGCATGAATTCTCAGGAATGGCCACCTGGAAACTCTTTTTTCATTTTTCTTAGGGAGGACTCCAAGCCTTAGGAATTTTGAAAGCCCCCAGATTATTCTAACGTGTGGACATGATCAAGAACCACAGTTGACAAGGAAGGGGGTGAAAGCCGGGCTGTGTACCTGTCCTTGTGGTCTCAAAGCCAAATTCTATTGCAAATCTGTTGTTTAAACCTGAGCATCCAGTTTTTTGTAGCCAGAAAAAGATGTTCAAGTATTTTAGAGGGTATCGTGGAATATTTTCTTTTACATTTCTGCATAACTTTGCTGCAGAGGCCAAGAGAATGAATGGAAAAACATAATTTTCCTCTCAGGCTTTTTCTCCCCCTGATACCACTTGTCTTATTCCTGTTAAATATTAGGGGCAGGAGCTGATCTTACATGTGAAATTACATCCAGACCTATCTTTCTGGCTCATCCTTTTTTCCTTTTACTAAATCTCTCTATTCATTTATTCCCTATTATGTTCTTAGCAATTGCTGCCCATTGCAAGTAAGACATTTTTCCCTAAGAAGCCTTGGGCTGGGCCATTCTTTAGGACTCAGCCAACACAAGTCTGACATTCTTCATGAGTCTTTCCCTGGTGGACTTCACCCTGAGAACTCATGTTTTCTCACTTACTTGTATCTGTAACATGGACAGGGCCTTGAGGCATTGAGCTTTTTTGTGTCATATTTCTTTCCCCTCAAGTTGTAACCCCTGAGGTACTATTCTATCCAGTTTTTAGCAGATATCCAGTAAACTTCCCTAACAGTCTTCTAAGATAAATTTCTCTCCACACTCATCACTTTTTAACTCTGCTTGTGAGTCCTGATGTTTAGGTCGTAACATAGTCTCTCATTTTTTTTTCATTTTCTCAATGTTTCTGTTCTGTTCGTTTTAATTGGAGTCAATAATTTACGGACTACAGCTTTTTCTGAGTCAGCCTCAGCAAGTTTTTGGATCCCTTCTCTTAAGATGGGACTTGGAAATTTGTATATTTTTATATCTCCTAGGTGGTTTTGTTGTCAGCCAAGTTTGGAAAAAACTTTTTAGAGTAGGCAACATTAAATTTTTTTTTTCTTACAATGCACAGTAATACATTTTTACACTGTGACTCAATACCTAACACACTCACAACTAAAACAAATACATACCTACCTTTACTATATGTGAAGTGTTCTGATATCTTCTATTCTGTATTATTTTTTTAAAAATGGTAATCTTACAATTCTCTATTGGGTTGCAACTCTTAGTTTAAAAAATACTTTTCTAGAATATAGCACAGAGCTACTTACATATGTACTTGAAAAATGCTAGTGGTATGGATTTATATCTTTTTATTTTGTTTTGAGGGAATGCTTTTTACTTAACATTTTTTTTACCTATCCCATTTCTCTCTCTTTTATACTAAGTTAAGAATATGAGCCATTTCACTGAGCTGCTTACTTTACTCCAGTTCTCTGTTTCTTTAAATTTTCAAACAGCATTTCTTAGGGGAACCTTGTCCATGCTCCAGTTCATAAGGACAAGAGAGTGGTCTTTTCAATACTAAAGAAACTTACCGTGTATCTCGGTTTGAATGTCTTCTTTGGTGGACTTTAGCCTTCTGGAAAACACAGACCTTGCCTTTCTCTATCTTTATTTTGAAAAATGGCAATACTGCTGAAAACCATTTGTTTGTTCAATACATAGTTGTTTAGTGCCTGTCTGGTGTCTGTGAACTTGGTTTATGTATAATGAAACTCGACATCAATTTATTCAGGCAGAGGCCTCTTAATATACCAAGCTGTTACTTATAGCTTTCCAGTCTAATAACAAGATGGTTGAATTTCTCACCAAGATGAATTGTGTCACCTGTTCTCCAAAGTGAGAAAATAGGGACAGGAGCTAAGTCAAAGGTAACCAACAATATAGGAGGTGATCCATTCTTCTCTTTTGTTTTCATAATTGTTGGATGAGGCCCTAAAAACAATTGACCAGTCAAATAATTTAATCACAGAAGTAGAGCTTTCTAAAGAGCCCTCTCAAATTTCTGTTCAGTGTTAATTGGACCAACAGAAGTGCTAAGAGGACCTCTCAGAGCCTGTAGGTCTCTCAGTCACTTGCCAAAAAGCACCTCTCCTAGCAATTTGGATTTCGCACAAATGCTGCCCGGAGAAAATGCTAGATTTAAAAACTGGTTTATGGGTAATATAATGTACTCTGCATGAAATTCATAGGGTTAAATTGGGTATCTATTTTAGGTATCTGTGTTATGTTCATCTGTGTCATGATCATAGTACAGAAACCGTGTGTAGAAATAATAATAATTTAGAAACAGACAGGATATCTCCATGCTGAAAGGCTGATTTTTAGCACAGTGAGATCTAGTGAAATTTAGAGGACCATATTTTATATAAATGTGTACACATATATATTTGTGTACATAATATAGAAATATATACATACATATATATGTATAAATATATGTATATATTTGAATATATTTGTGTGTGTGTGTGTGGTTTTTTTTTTTGCAATACTAGTTAATACCATTAAAGAAGCCCAAATTCTGCTGGTGAGGAGAATTGTGTAAGGAGAGAGAATTAACTCCTTTGAACTATTGGTATTTGAGGCTGATAACTTCTTTGAATGAATTAGATTAAATAATTGCATGAAAATCATAAGATACAATTTTCTTGTGCTTTTTATAAATTTGCTTTACAGATTTCTTTTCATTCATTCAACAATAATTTATTGAGTACTCATGATGTGTCAGGCAAAATGCCAGGCTCCTGACATTAAGAAGCTCTCAATCGAGTGAGAAAGCCTATAAACTAAAAGGTTTTTTGAATAAGTTTCAACTGAAAACATAATAGAAGCCCTCTCCACTGATGTAAGTCAAACCAGTATTTTATTTGTTGAGAAAGTTAAAGGAAACAACTATAAAAAATGCTAACACCATAAATATTGTATATTTTGCTTATGTTGATAATTAAATTAACTAATTTTAATGTAAGACCAAGGATTTTTGTATATGGGTTCAATGATTGAAGTTTCACATGGTCTTTCATTCACAAACCACATCTATAATGTATTATATATAATTTCCAATTTTATTTTTCTTTTTGTTTTGAAGAATGAAAAGTTAAAAATACTTGCATCCAAACAATCTAAGTCCTGAACACCTCTGGAAGCTTATGTGTTTTGCCCCCACTCTTCTATAATTTTTCACCCATCCCTAATTTGATTTGCTTTTATCAAGTCTTTCCAAATAAATAATCTTAATTTTTACAGAAACAAGAATGGCTTTTCTTTCACATTTAAATTTTATCAATTTAAATAATATATAATTTAGTTGCATAATTACAATTAAAAGTTCAATTGTTCCAAACAATTCTGGAAGAAACACAGTTGATTCTTGGGAAGGGTGCCATTCAAATGCTAGTGGGAACAAAATATGAGTGCTCAAGGCAGTGGAGTATCAACCTCACACATGTACTATGCCCTGTCAGCAATTTTATAGAGGAAAAAAACCCTAAGCTAATGTGAAAAATTAATTATGTGAAAAGTCAACAGAATTCCTAGGGTAGTAGGTTTAGTAATTGAGAATTGAGCAGAAACATGCAGGAAAAAAAGGTGTCTAAATGGCTGGGGAAGTTAGAAAAGTTTTCATAGAGGTAATGGTATTTGAACTGGTTCTTGATGCTTGAGTAGAAGTTTTCTACATGAAGAAAGGGGCAAAGGATATTCTAGCCTGAGGAAACAGCTTATAGAAATGCACAGAGACAAGAAGGATATAAAGTATTTGAAGAAGAGCTGAAAGGTGAGGATGACTGCAGCATAGGAATCAATGGGCAAAGTAGTGAGTGAATGACGAAGTTGAGAAATAGAATGAGGTAATTTAGAACACATGGTTTATTAGTTTATAAAAGTAGGCAGGATACTCATAAGGTATTTACTAAATGAATGCAAAGGAAAATAGCAGAATGCTGATCACTGCGCATCACTTTTGGCAGAATAATCAGGTCAAGATTAAATCTTGCCTACAATGTAAGATACAAAAAATGTTTTGTCTTCCAAGTACAGCACTTGAAATAAATGTTTGTTATGTGGAAAAGGCTTGTGTGTCTCAAAACTCAATGTAAAGAAAAACAATCCAACTAGAAAATGGGCAAAAACATGCATAGACATTTCACTGAAGAAGATACACAGATGGCAAATAAACACATGAAAAGATGTTCAATATCATTTGCTATTAGAGAAATGCAAATTTCAATCATAATGAAATATCACTATACTCATATCAAAATAGCTAAAATAAAAATTTTAAGTGAGAAAAATGGTGGCAAGGATGCTAAAAAACTGGATTACTCACACATTGCTGGTTGGAATATAAAATGATAGTTACTTTAGAAAATGGTATCTTTCAGAACTGAAAATCTATTTAATATACAACCAGAAATTTCAGTTTTGAGTGTTTATTCCAGAGAAATGAAGACTTATTTTTATACATTATACAAGTGTTCATAAAAAATTTATTCATAATAACCCCAACTGGAGACTACCCATATGTCTTTCAATGGGTGTTTAGTTAAATAAACTGTGGCAATCCATGCCATGGACTAAGCAGTAACAAAGAAAAAGCTTTTGGTACACTCAAAACTTAAATGAACCTTAAAAAAAGTATGCTGAATGAAAAAAAATCTCAAAAAAGATATATAATTCATGATTTATTTATGTAACATTTGTGTGATAACATAACTATAGAGATGAAGAACATATCAGTGGTTTCCAGAAATTAGGGGTGTTGAGGAGAGCATGGAAATAATAGGTGTGGCTATAAAGGGATGACATAAAAGAAATCTTTATGGAAATAGTACAGTTGAATATCTTTATTGTAGTCATGGTTATGCAAGGCTACCCATGTGACAATATATTATAGAACTATATGCACACTCCCACATAAATGCGTGCATATATAATTGGTTAGATTTTAATATAAATGAGTGCATATATAACTAGTAAAATTTGAATAAACTTTTCAGATTATGATAATGTCAAATTTCTGGTTTTAATAATGCACTAGAGTTGTGTAAGATGTTAAAATTGGGAAAGAATGAGAGAATGGTGTACTCCACTTCTTTGTGCATTTTTTTTGCACTTTCTTGTGAATCTAATGATTTCAAAATAAAGTTTTTGAAAACTTTGTATGCGTAGGTGTTATTTTTATATGTCCAATCCATTATGCCAAGTATCAGCGATGTCTGTCACCTGGCAGCAGCCTATCTGTTGGTAATTCTTGGCTAGGATCTGAAAAATCAATTAAGGATGAAGTTTAAGCCCAAAGCCATAACAAACTTGATAGATATATCTGTTATCGGGACTAAGTGATAGGCTTTGTGATGGCTGGCTTGACAACTCCTTACTACCTTGTGTTAAATAGGTCTTAGCTAGAGAGAATTGTTCATAGGAAATACATATTGATTATATTGAGTGATATCAGCCATATTTTCAACCTCAACATATTAATGCATCTTTTCTTTAGGGAGGAAAATATGTTATAGCACATTCCAAAATTAACTTAAACATAAATGATATCAACAAAGATGTTTCTCTGATCATATCATAATGAAAGCAAGAAATTCATTTCATATGGATACATATGAGAGCAAGAATATTCTAGTCATTCCTAAAGAGCTTCATTTGGCATGCAAATTGTTAGAGCGATCTTCATTCACAGGACTGTAGGCCAGGGTCTCAGGATTATCTTGAAGATACTACCTTTTACATACCCTTCCTTTATTTGATGCCCAAACTCACATATCCGAAAGATAACACTTTTCCTTTCAGATGAAGAAATAAGACATACTGTAAGTCTCCCTAGATGGGGGGTAAATGATGACCTAAATTTTTCTTAGGAGTTAGGTTACTGGTGTAAGACTCTTTGATGATTAAGAAAGTTTGGTTAGGTTTGATTAAGAGGGCCCAGGGTTACCTTGAAAAGTGAGATAAGGAATATAGCTCATGACAGGCTCTAGAGATAGACTAGTTGGGTTTAAATTCAAATTCTATTGTTTGCTCTTTTTAAAACAGGTATATTCATAGTAACTACCTCATGGAGTACCCATAAAGAGTACACAGCCCAGAGCCAGGTCACAGGGGGCCCATAGTCATTGGTAGCCAATGGTGGTGGGAACAGTGATATTGCAGTGTGCTACTTACATCAAGTGATCAATAAATATTTGTTGACATTTGGAAAATGAGGTGTCATAGGTATTGTTAGAGTTCATGATACAGAAACCTTCTAAAGCCAGTTTAGCAAAAAGATATAGAAGTGCATACAATCCAATTGTGAAATATATGGTGGGTTTTATGCCCAGGACCTAGAAAGTTGTCAAGCAGCCATTCTTTTTCCATCTCTCTAAGACAGTTTCTCTCTACACGCCCATTTAGTCTTTCATTCTCCTTTCTGCATTAGAACAGCTGCAAGGCTCTTAGATTCCACTCCCTGTAGTGTTGGCTCGAACATGGCTTTGATGTCCTGGCACCAACTCCAATTTTGAAGAGTTATAGTTTAATCTCTAACATTCTCTGACTGGCTCAATCTCCATGCTTTAATTTCACTTTCCGGAGAGACTAAATATGCCTGACCCACCTCAGCCAGGTATTCATCTTTGGTTCAATGAGCTGTGATAAAGAATGAAGTCATGTGGTTTGAGTGCTGCCCCTGTCAGGCCATGGGTATAGCAGCTTCTCAGCAAGTAAAAGTGGGCAAGGAAGGTACAGCGGATATCTCAGAATATAGATGCGAATATTTCAGATTTTTCCCCCCAGAAATCACTCTCAGAGGAATTGCAAGTTGAATATGAGTGCAGTTTTTGAAGTAACTTCCAGGATAGGTATTGAGATTGACCCAGCTTTAGATTCAGGTCAAGAGAATCATCTTGATGTGTGTGTAGAGTAAATGCTTCCCTACATTTTGTAAATTCAAGGCTGACAGAAAAAGACCCTCCTTAAAGAAACCAATCTTAGGTATGCCCATTGTTCTTGGACGATTCAAATGCTATGCAGTTTCTACTTTTGTCACAAACAGACAATGAACATGCTTTTCCCTGACACAGGTTAAGATCGCCCTAATACTCAGCAATACTGCCACCTAAGGCACAAAGGCAAAGGGGTAGGGTAAGTGCCTGCAGCAGCCCTAATGCACCGCCATGTAGGGAATCCTGACTTTGCATTCAATTCCCCTGGTCATGTCTCTGGTGCCTCAGCTGCTCTCTACAGCACATTAAAGACTTGCTGTCTCTATTAGCCACCAATAATACACTAATACATTCGTTCTCCTATTACCTCGGACACTAATTTGGTGGAATTGGATAGTGACATCACATTGATGTTGTTGAAGTTAATGATCCAGCAATTTACAAGATAAGTCACATTAGTAGTCAAATTGATTGTAATCATTGTTTCACTGAACAGAATCTGCATTAAGTACAGTATGTTATGCTCTGTCCTTCACCACCCCATTAACAGAGAGAACGAGGTGATCAGAATCTTTGCTTTTCATACCTTTCCTTATGTATTTTCAGTGAATATGTTGGGACTTCTACTTTAACTTACATCTTTAATGGATAGATGCTAGGTACACAGGGAAAGAATGGAATTATAGTTTATATGACCTGTATATTCAACTAATCATGATCAATTATTTATTTTTTTTATTGGGTATCTACTATTTTCTTGGTCTTGTGATTTGTGCTAGGGGTTTCCAGACAAATTGTTAGACATGGTTTCTGTCATTAAGGAGCTAGCATTCAAATAAGAATCATGTATCTGATGATGAGACAGTAGAAGACTCTCTGTAAAATCCCCAGTGAGTGAAATAATAACTTCTAAGGAGGGAGAGGCTGGAGTAGACAGGAAGAGTGTCATAACAGAGATGGAATTTCAGATGGTGATTAAAATATCTCTAAGATTTTGATAAATATCAGTTATTAAGTCTTTATCCTTTAATATGTAGTTAGAAAAAAATATTTAAAACATATTTACCCCTCATGGTTGTATAATTTTGGCACATTATTAAACATTGTTTTCCTCCTCTATTAAATAGGGAATAATATTGTTGCCCTCATATGTCTTTGATAATATGAGAATGATCAAAGGGGACACAAATGAAAGTTCCTGGCAGAATTTTGGCATATAGTAAGCATTGCAATAAAAGCTATTTGATTCCATATCTGATTTAATTTTTAAAGAAAATTAAAAGCCACTTTAAGTCAAGATGGAAATAAGGTGAATAGTCAGACTTGGAAATACCTTTTGGATTATAAATAAACAAGATGTAACCCTGAAGCAATATTCTCATCTGTGCTATGCGGGTGCATGTTGTACTTGTGTATTCATGTGTGTATGTGTGTGTCTGCACATGGCCATGCAGGCAAATCAGCTTTAAAGGCACTGAAAAGAGAGATGAACTAGAGGTGTTTTAAGAGTCAGTAGACTAGCCTAGCAGCATGTGAGTGGAGAGAGATTGCTGAGAAACCAAGTGGTATACCTTCTTAATTTTACAGATGAAGAAACTACAACTGGAAGAGGGAAAGAAGTGAATTGTTCCACAACACACAATAAAGTAGGCACAAAATATGGGTTAGAACTAAATCCTAGAAAAATGTTCTTTCCATTATAATTCAAAACCCTCGTTGTTATACATGGTGGCCTGTTTTCTGGATGTTTAGGTTTATTTCTTCATCTTCATGGATCCTTTAAGAAACCCCTTCTCTCCTCTGATTTATAGGCTCTTATTCTCACTCTTTAATTTCTCTGAAGCACAGGCCTTCTTCACATCCTGGCTTTTGCTCATCTGAGCAGATAGCCCTTGTTTTGCATGCTAGTTACATAGAAAGTGGCCTTGTCTATGGCAAATGAAGGAGTCTGATCTGAGCTGAGAATTGTATTGTGCCACCAGTCCCAGTTGGTCCCCCTGTCTATCTAATCACAAAGCATCCCCATGTCCTTATGAATTAAAACAAAGATGTTTGATGTTTCCTTACCTGAACCTCTGCTTTTATGCTGTCGGAAAGAGACTAGGGCCTCCATAAATCCCTTCTTGTGACTGTGATGTCTACCTGCTTTGCAAGCCCTTGGATCCTTTAATGAAGGATGCCAATAACGACACAGTTGAAAGCGAAGGCAGAGAAAAACAATATCAATAATAGTAATAATAATATTAATAATAATAAATGGGTTCCTTCAAGTCCAGAAAAGCCAGGGGCAACTTCCAGTGTGATATATTGTAGAAATGCATGTGCCCATCCTTGAACAACAGCATGTATGTATAAAACATGTTTCACTGACTGCTACAAATATGGCCTGGCAAAATGGAATGGCAAAATTATACCATATTACACTTTTCTATTATCTCATCAGAATTAAAAATTGTTGGAATGCTGAGCTTCTCCTAAGCCTTTGTTGATCTTCCGGTATTCTTGTGGTTTTGGATTTAAGCTGTTGGGACTAGGTTATTGTAGTATAATGGTGCTATGGCCAAAAAAAGGACAGATGATATAACATTAAAAAATGCTGGTGATTTACAGAGGAAGATGGTTAGTCAGGAAATCATTTGAATATGTGTGTGGAGAGGCTTGGCTCTGAGGGAGGATATCAGGTAATGTAGAAGCAGCACAAGAGCAGAAATGGTCTCTAAGAGTGACAGGAAAGAACAGCCAAGTAGATTACGAGGCTCAGCATTTAGAAACAGAGGCAGTCAGTTGGGCAAAGGCAGAAACAGATATTCAGGAGGCCTTAGAGCTTTTGAGATGTGAAGCTTGACTTTAGAGCCGACTCAAGGGAAGTGGGAGTTCAGAGAGAACAGGACAAGTGCCAAAGCCATGTTAACGTATGGCAGGTTAAAAATATTAATTCTAGAATGCTAGAGTAAGCTGCCATATGTCCATCTTCTACCTTTTTTTTAAAATCTAATAATGAACTCAGTATCTCGAAGAGCCATCTGCACCCCTATGTACATTGCAGCATTAGACACAACATCCAAGACACGTAAACAACATAAGTGTCCACTGATGAATGAATCAATAAAGAAAATGTGATCTACACACACACACACACACACACACACACACACAATGGAGTATTTTTTAGCCACAGAAAAAGAGGAAATCTTGATGTTTGCGACAATGTAAATGATGAAACTTGAGGGCATTATGCTAAGTAAAATAAGTCAGAGACAGATAAGTACTAAAGGATCTCACTTATACATGGAATCTAAAAGCATAAAACTCGAAGAAGCAGAGAATAGAAAAATGATTGCCAGGTGATGAGGGGTGAGGTAAATGAGAAGATGTTGGTCAAGAGGTACAAAATTTCAGTTATAAGATGAATAAGTTCTGGGGACCAGGTGTACAGCATGATGACTATAGTTAACAATAATGTATTGTATATTTAAAAGTTAGTATGATAGTAGAGCTTTAACAATAACATCAAATGGTAATTATGTGAGGTGATGAATGGGTTAACTAACCTATTGCACTAAATCTAGAAAAAGAAAACACAATCAAACCTGAAAAATAAACACGAATTTGTGCAGAAAATATGTATGTTCTCTAATTGTGGAGTGTGATTCTTGATATGTATCCATCAGATCAAGGTTGTTAATTGTACTGTACAAATATCCTACCTAATATTTTATCATCTGATATCTTATTTCAAAGTTGTGTTGAAATGTTCTGTACCTATAATAAACCTGTCGATTTCTCCTTATTGTCAAAATTTTGCTTTGTATCTTTTTAGGCTATATTATTGATCACATAAGAATTTAGATTTTTATTTGTCTTTTTGGTCAATGGAATTTTTCATCATTAAATTGTGACTGACTTTATTTCTAATAATACCCTTTGTCTTAAAGTCTGTTGTGTTTATTATCAATATTGCTACATCAACTGTCTTTTGGTTAGTAATTGCCTGACACACCTCTTTTTTTCTTTATATATCTTTCAATCATTCTATACCTTTAATATGTTCATCTTGTAAGTAACCAATAAATTTGGGCTTATTTATATCATCAGATAATGAACTTCTTGTTTTTTGTTGATTTTTTCTCTTATTTTCCTCTTTGTTAATTTTTCATTACGCTTATACATTTTCTGGTATGTGTGTGTGTGTGCATGCGTGTGTGTGTACACATGTGCTTCCTGTAACTACTTGAATATTCATTTTTAATGAAGTTTAATGACTTAAAATTTTTACCTACTTACTGAAAAATACTCAGGTCTCAGAATATTTTAAATATGATCAAACTTCTTATACTCCAGTTTTCCATTTTTGTTCAGCACTTTTATTTCAGCCCATTTCTCCTACAATTAGATATGTTAATTGTTTTATAGAATTTATTTAAATTTACCACATATTTTCCCTTTGTATTCATTCTTTTCTTGCATCTCATACTTTCAATTAGGGATATTTTTTCTGCCTGAGATACAGCAAATCATCTTTTTAGTGTCAACAAAAAAATCTTTGGCAATGAAGGAATCTAGGCCTGGATTTTCCTTTATTTGAAAGTTGTTAACAACAAATTCTATTTCTTCAGATATAGATAGTTATTGGGTCAAGAATTTTATAAATATCAGTTAGGTCAAGTTGGTTGATAGGGCTGTTCAGGTTTTCTATATTCTTCTTTTTTCTTCCCCCTATTCTTTTCCTGTTTGAAAAACATCAGCTTGTTCTCTGCATCTATGAGACTTTCTGCTTTGCTTTGTTTTGTTTTTAGATTCTACAGTTAAGTGAAATCATATGGCATTTGTCTTTCTCTGCCTGACTTTTTTACTTTCCATATCACAATACCCTCTGGGTCCATACATGTTGTCACAAATGGCAAGATTTCATTCTTTTTTCATGGCTGAGTAATAGTCCATTGTATACATGCACCACATTTTCTTTATATGTTCATCTATCAATGAATACCTAGGTTGTTTATTGCTTGCTATGTAGTTTTATGTATCCTTATTGATTTTCTCTCTGCTTGCTGTACTGATTACTGAGAGGTGTTGAACTCTTTAACTATAATTGTGGATTCATTTATTTCTTCTTTTAGTCTTACCAGTCATTGTTCCATGTATTTTGAAGCTTTGCTTTAAGCTGAATATACCTTTAAGGTTAAATATATTTGGTGAATTGATCATCTGAAGATTATGTAACATCGCTCTTTACCTCTAGTAATGTTCCTTGTTTTAAATCTCCTTTTCCTAATATTAATATAGCTGCTCTATTTTTCTTTTAATTTGTTTGTATGATGTATCTTTCTTCATCCTTTTACTTTTAATCCATGTAAATATTTATATTTAGGATTTGTTTCTTATAGACTGCATATAGTTGGGTCTTGTTTTCTTAAACAGTTTTATAATCTCTAACATTTAATTGATGTCTGTAGAACATTTATATTTAATGTAATTATTGATGAAATGAGATTTAATATACATTTTGTTAATTGTTTTTAATTTGCTCCTTTGCTAGTTGCTTTTAATTAGCTCTTATTTATTTTTTGTTGTTTTTTGGATTAATTGAGTATTGTTTATGATTCCATTTTATCTCTACTATCAGTTTATTATTTACACCTCATTCAAAATTTTTGTTTTAGCAGTTACCCTAGGATTAATGACATATATATTTAATTAGCCACAGTGTGCTTTCAAATGATAGTATATCACTTCATGTGTAACATGAGCATATCACAACACTATATTCTCAATTCTTCCCTCCCATCTGTTGTGTTACAGTTATCATACATTATATTATTACATATTCCTTATAGTGTACATCTGCGGATAATGATTTTACTCAGTTATTATTTGTCTGAAAACACTTTATATTCTCTTTAATTTTGAAAGTTCTTTTTACATTGAGTAAAAAACACTATGTTGACTTCTTTTTTAACACTTTAAAATTGTCCTCCATTGTCTTCTGGCTTGAATAATTACTAGTGCATCATAATTGGATATAATTCTTATGTATTTTTTTCCTTTATGTGATGTGTCATTTACTTTCTCTGGCTCCCTTCAAGTTTTTCTCTTTATTTTTGATTTTCAGCAGTTCAACCATGGTGGCTGTAGAGAGACAGTGTATTATGTGGGTATGTGTTTTTATTTTGATTATAGATATATAGTCTGCTAGGTGTTCTCTGAATTTCTTTGAATTGGAATTTGATTGATTTAATTAATTTTTGAAAATTCTTAGTCATCATCTCTTTTGATTGTTTTTCTTCCCTTCTTTCCCTATTCTCCTTTTGAGATTTCATTTACATGTATGTTAATTATTTGACATTATCCCACAGCTATTGAATACTGTTTTATACATATTTTTCTTTTTTTTTTTCTTTCTTTTTCCATTTTAGTTTGGGTATATTTTGTTGACCTATCTTTAAGTTCACTGATTTTTTTCTCTCCTGTGTGGATGCTTTTTATGAATCCATTAAAAGCATTCTTTATCTTTTTTATTTATTTAAAAAAAATTTAGCATTTCCATGTGATTCTCTCTTATAATTTCTATTTTTCTCTGTTCTATAAAGTTCCTTATACTTTCATACATGTTCTCCACTTTTTCCTCTAAAGTATTTAGCATATTAATTATAGTTAGCTTTAGTTTTTTTAATTGGTAGATGAAGCACCTGGATATCTGAGTCCATTTTTTTTTCTTACTGCTTTTTCTCCTGATAGTCTGTTGTCTCAGTTCTTGCTGCACAATATTTGTTGAAAGCTGGATATTTTGTGTGGGACAATACAGACTAAGACAAATAGTATTTTTTTTTTAATTAGAAATAGGTATGCACTTTCTTCTATTATACCTGTAGTGGTGGCATCTGGAGGGCAGTGTTAAATCAATCTAGTTTGGGGTTGAGCTAGGTTTGTTTTGTACTTGCTATGTTTACCCTTGTTCTACCTCAGGCTTCAAATTCCTCTAGCATTACCTTGTTCATAGGAGAAGGACTGGTTTTGTCAGTTATTTTCCCAGCACTGGGGCTTCTCTTCATGCCTGAGACACATAGAGACTCACTCTGGATGCTCTTGAACCTCCCATCCCTATAAACCACTTTTAGTTGTTACTCAATATTCACTGGATTGATTGAGGGCAAGGGGAGCAAGTGGGCAAAATCTGCTGTCCTGGATCAGCCTTGGTCTCAAGCAGATACTTCATTGACGATCTCACTTGTGGACTTTTATCCATGATCCCGCATCCATCTTAGTGGTATGGGATCTCAGTTGTCTGGACACAAGATATTTTTCTGTTCCTCTCCTTTCCCAAAGGATAGGGTTTTTGTTTTTTTTTCTGATCTCTTCTCACAGCTGTAATGTCTTCACTTATATACCTTATCCCTTGAGAATTACAAGGTTTGTTGCTATTCTAGCCTTTAGTTCTGTAGGAGAGACAGAGGAGTAGAATCCAGGTGGGACTTTTTGCTTCTGAAGTTGCCGCTACTTCCCCTCTGCCAGTCCTGCACCACATGGGAGGCTTCTCTGCTCTCTCACCTTCCCTCTCCCTACTTGTGAGTGTCCAGTGTGGTCCATAGAAAAGAGCCTCAGGGTAGGCACTAATTCCCTTTGTGTCTGTGGATCCCAATGTTTCTATGTTCTTATACTCTGCCATACTTATCCTTTAGCAGTTGTTATAAATTTTAGCTGAGTGCTTCTTACAGTATATATGATGCTCATTACCTGCCTCAGATGATATGCTTGTGTCCTTGAAAAATTTCTTTCTTCCTAAGTTTTAGGGTCATCAGCTGTCCTGCAACCCTGGCACTATGACAGCTTCAAGAAAAATTATATTTTCATAGATTATTCAGCTTTTTCTTGTTCTAAAGGTGAATATGATTTTTTTTTTAAATTTCTATATCCTACACAGAAGCCAGCTATTTGTTTCTGTTGTATTTTAATTTGCTAACCTACTTTTTATGGTCTTCTGTTTCCCGGAGATATTTTCAAGAGACTATAGTATTTTTAGACATATTAGACATATAGTAAAAACAGCTATTTTATAATATTTCCATGATATTTATAAAACATGAAATCTTTATGACTATACTTTTGCTGTCTGTTTTTCCTGAAGATTTGTGAACATATTCGCTTATTTGCGTCCCTGTCTATAGTGACTATAAGCTGCTCATTTCCCTTTAAAATTTATTTGTGGAGGTTCTCTAAGTCTTAGAATTAAGATATCTTTCTCCATAAAAAGTTTGTATTTCTTATGTTGGATCTTTATATTTTAAAGTAAATTGATTAAGTCAATTTACACATGGTTTGAGGTTTCTTTTATTATCCTAGAGATTCAAAGGTGGAATGTATTTTCATACACATGTTTGCCATCTTGAGACTGGATTATCTCCTTTTTGTGTCTTTCTTCCTTGTCTTTTCTCTTGTTCTCATTAATAACAAGGCAATTTTCCTCCAGTTTTGGGAAAGGAAGTTATATTGAGGACACACTCTAGAAAGACACATTCATACTGACAAAGAGACATAGAAATATAGAAGCACTTGAATTAAAAAAAAAATACTTTATGATAACATATCATACCCTCACAGCAGAATATTAAAGGAGATAGTCTGTCTGTGGAAGAAACAGGGACAAAGGGAGACTCATTCAAGGGACCCTCCAATCTCTGTTGGTACCTGTTTCTTTTATACAGAAAAGTAGCAGCTGTCCCAGAAGACCAGTTTGCTTCTATGTTGGCCATAGGAAAAAAATAAATGGATGCTAGATCAACAACTTACTAGGCTAAGAATCAGAGGGCAGAAATCTGGGCTGGGGCAACATTATAACTTTGAGGCCTAGGCTGGGAATTTCAATTGTCCGGAATGCATTCTACAGAGAAGATCACTAAAATCTGTCTAGAGTCCAGCTTTCTGGAGCCAGTCAGTGGTTTCCTGGGGTTTTCTGCATGCTGGCCATTGAAGCCTTTTTTTTAATAAGCTTACTTTCCACATCTTCCACAGGCCTTTAGTGAAGAACAAATGTTGACCATACAAATTTTTTTGACATAAAATCTATACCTCTGTGACTCTCTCTAAGCAAGACAGAGTTTAGAGTTTACTGAAATTGATAAAATTTAAGAAAAGGAATACCATTGCAGACTGGCAAATCAGGAATATAAGCAAGGGCTAGCTTTGCCCATTTCCTGTCTTATAATAGAAGAGAACTTCAAAGTCTAAAATTATCTTTCTGTTGTTTAGACTTGAGAAATCCAGGACTGGTTTTTGAGATTCACATCTTGGCTTTGTTCAATTTGTTATGGTCATAACAAAAAAAAAAAAAAAAAAGAAAGAAAAAAAGAAAAGAAAGAAAGAAAGAAAGAAAGAAAGAAAGAAAGAAAGAAAGAAAGAAAGAGAAAAAAAACTTCATCCCTGCATTTCTTCAGGTGACTCTCCTTACTTTCCCTCACCACCCATCAAACAGCAAAACAAGACATCTTTCCCAGGAAATTTATCCCTGAAAGTTGTAATGGGACCCTAGCCCCATGCTAGACTGTGCTACAGACTTGGATGGGACAAAGATTATTTTTATTTATTTAGAAGGATTGTTCAGTCTAGAAGAACCTTAAGGTAATTTACCAGGATATGTAAAATATAGCAAAATGGCAGAATGAAAAAAGCAAAGAGGAAATAAAGGAAGAACAGAAGGAAGGAAAGGGAGAAGTAAATGGAGCCAAACATTCCACAAATTCTACCCATAAATTTGTGACAAATTTGATTATAAAATATAATTTAGTTTTTTTGCAAAAAGGAAAATCTGATGAATTATTCAAATTATATAGTGTCTTATCAGGTAAAAACAGATGTATTTTCAGGAAACCTAGAACTCTCCTAGTACTAACACCAGCTAGGAATTTCTCTCAAGATCATCAAAAAGAGAACTCTGAATAAAAGTGTAAACAACACTCTTTACAAAAATATTTAGGTAAGGGCGCAGCACATGCTCCTAGGAAATTTTTCTTATGGGACACCTCAATGCTGAACAATAACACTGCACAAAGGCACAATCTATATAAGTAACACCATAACAGAACAAAAAAAGTATATCATAGGAGTCCTGGGCGTGAAATAGTGTTTCTGTGTCTTGGGACATTATAGACTAAATTAATGGGAGACATGTGTTTGAAGAAGGATATTTGAACAAAGAAAATAATGATGTTGTAAATTAGTATCTTGTACATAGTCGAAGTCTTCTAAATATATTGAGTAGATAGATACATGCAAGAAACAATTAAGTTCTTCTAATAATTCTAAGTTCCCTAAGAGCTAGTGTGATAAGACTTTGTATCCTTAACATAGTATCTGAGATACAGTATATGCTTAATAAGGAGTAGTCACTGAATTAAGCTGAAATAGGATACAGAGAAGTAAATGGTGGTCACGAAGAAGTCTGACCTGGCTGAAAAGGAGGACTCTTGAAGAGAAGTTCAAGCATCTATTCTTTCAGAAGGTTTTTCTTAACCATGCATCTCTGCACTGAGTGAATCACTTCTAAAGAGCTGTTTTTCTGACTACTACAGAGTCCTCCTAGAGAATATCCCCTTGTATAATGATTATTTGCTTACTGGTCTATTTCCCGTTCTCTTTCTCTACTGCTAGGCTAGGAGGTTCTTGAGTAAAAGGGTCAGGACTTTGCATTATTATATCCCAAGTCTAAATTTTCAATTGTTTAATGAATTGACTTAATAGGAATATTAGACCTGATTATTGGATGTTCTAAAGGAATTTGAACTCCATCCTGTATGAAGATTGTGTTTTACAAAATAGAAATTAAGTTTCCTGAGCAAATGAGTTAAATAGAAAACTTGTCCAAGAATATTAGCCATGAGAACACAGGCCTAGAATAAGGAGGGCCAGGATATCATAGTAAACATACATGCAGCTAAAACAGTTGTCTCAGCAGGTACTTTTTCACATCCAAATAGCTTACGCAGCTGAAGTTTTAAGATAGTTTTGCTTAAAGTATAGTTTTTCCTTTCCTTATCACACAAAAAACTACTTCTCCAAATCCAAAAACAAATGTTCTTCCTATGTGTATTCACATATCTTTAATATCTTCAAGGGAAAACCATAAAAACAGTATGTAAAAGAAAGTACTGAGAGCTGCCATGATGTTTGTCTATTTTGGAAGGAATGAAAATAGAAGGGAAGTCACGCCTCTGGGAGACTGAGCAAGTTGTGTTTTTCCTACTCCAGCACTGCAATTGGGAAGTCACTTGGCCTTTCTGAGTGTCCATTTTCTTATCAATCAAAGGAAGAATAGTAACATTTTTCATACCTTAGTCATGGTGCCACTGATGGCAGGGACTCGATCTTATGCCCTAACATAGCACAGTAGAAATGATCAATGCATATTTATTCAAAGAATGGATAAATTATAAATATTACAAAGTTGAGGCAAGTCTACAGATTTCAGGAATTGACATTGTTATATATATAAAAAAATCTTATATTTGTGCCATTCCGTTTAGAACATCAGCTACAAAGAGAGGCAGTTTTTGCTTTTTCCCAGGAGCTCACCAAGATGTAACTGGTTAGAGCACAGGCAGAGGATACTAGTAATGAAGGTGTCTTGAAAGATGTCTACAAAGCCTGGTCATTTCTGTAGAGGATTCTGGATTCCACGCTGCTTGTCAGAGGCTTTTATGTCAACAGCAGGAATTGATGTGTGTCTAATTTTAACTCAAGTAGAGCAGACATTTATTCTGGGAAGACAGGATCCTTTTGTGACTGGCTGCAATTGCCTGTGGGCTGGGTCAGAGCTGAAATTTTTGATCATCTTTCTTAGCTGGTGGGAAAAATTTTATTGAATTTTTACCTGGCCACTGTATGATCTCTTCTTCTTTCTAAAGGACAATCAGGAGAATTTATTTTTACTCCCCAAAAAGACTTATCTGTTGTATACTTCCCGGAGCCTATCTGGCTTAGCCTTCATATATATCTGAAGTTATGCTCAGGCAGTAACCTTTTATGGCATTTTGGGGACCACACTCCCCTCACACCCCAGGATACAGCAGTTGTGATGAGAAGAAAGATCACCAAACTAAGAGTTAGCTAGACCAGGAATACATTCTCAGATCCTTTACTTGTTAGAAGCATAACCTAAAGTACTTCAGACATGAGACCTGCTAAGAATCTCAATTTATTTTTTAAGAAATATATACTTATATAAAATAATATTGCTTTTCTTGACTCCATATATATACCTAGAGCTTACATCGCTCATCTTAATACCAAAAACTTTCAAAACACATGTAAGTTATTTTTCTTGGAATTACTAAGGCCTGATTCCACAATCATTCTTCATATCATTTTATACTGCTTTAAAGATGGACTCAGAGAAGAGATGAAATACTGCCACTTGTGACAACATGGTAGAAACTTGAGATAGTCATGCTAAGTGAAATAAGCCACATGATATCACTTATATGTTGGATATAAACCTAAAAGCAACAAACTAACATGACGAACAGAGACTCATGTACATGGACAATAGATTAGTAGTTACCAGAGGGTAAGGGGTGGGGGAGAGGGGAGATAGATGGGGTAAAAGAGGTCAAATATGTGGTGACGAAAAGAAATTTAACTATAAGTGGTGAACACACAATGCAAAATATATATGACTTACTGTTTGTACACTTGAAGCTTGCTGGATTTCTTTAACCAATGTCACCATAATAAAAATAAGTAAATAAATAAATTTTTTTTAAAAAGATAGACTTGGGCTGGAGTTGAGCATTAATAAAGAAAATTGCTGAAAAAATGCCTTCAAGAAAGGAATGCTTCTATTTGGAAGTGATATCAAATTAAATAGGACAGACTTAACTCTTTGCAGGAATCTGGTGGCATGGATGAGTTCAGGTTGATATTTTCTCAAGACCATACAACCACATGCTTTTCTCAAGATTAGGTGCTATTGCAGAGGTACTTAGAGAGTCATGGGACTTCATTCTGAGAAGCATTCCATTCAAGTCAAGGAACATCTACTGGAGTCTCCTCTATGCCTGAGCATATGGTATATGCTGCTGGAATAACTAACTGTTAGATAGGGTCCTTGCTCTAAAAAGTTCACAGTGTACTGTGGGTATGTGATAGGGACACAAGAAATTATCAAAAAACAATGATAGACAGTGTACAATAAAACCTAAGAGGACTGCAACCCAAGTAGGGTGGCAGAAAGGGCATTGGAATTATAAATGGCAGCTCAGATTCCAGTAGCTCTGTAAACTTCAAGAAATCACTTTGTTTTTCTGAGCCTCATTATGTCATCTTTTAAATGAGGTATAGTATAACAGTTAAGTGTGGGTCCTGGACCCAGAAGGACCTGGATTCTCTCTCAGTCACTACCCTATAACTGTGACTTTGGTGAATTATCAAACACATCCTTTCTTCCAGGAAGGATTCATTGTTAGCTTGTTGAACAGAGAATACGGTAAATTTAAGACCCCATTTGGCCCCTTGCTAAGTCTTGTACAGTCCTAGGAATGTACCATGCGGTACTGGACTTAGAAAATGCTTTTTTCAGCATACCCCTGGACACTGAGTCATGAGTTCATTTCTGCCCTAACCCAAGCCTTTCCTTGTAACCATGAAAATAAGGCCACCACCATTAGGAAATTAGACAAGCTAAGCACTATCTACGGATACCCTTATCGAATAGACCATGATCAGGGGTCACATTTCAAAGGTCATAATGTGCAATACTAAGCAAAAGAACATGACACTGAATGAAAGTTCTATCTTCCCTATAACCTGTAGGCAGCAGAGTTGGTAGAAAGGAAGAATACAATAATAAAGTGGCAGATTAAATTACTAACAGGTAAAATTACTTTGGACAGGTGGACTAAAGTACTGTTCCAGGCTTTAATACATTTAATTGATTAACCAGTAGGACCTGTTGCCCCATATGCAAGCCTGGGGACCCCTGCTGAGATGCCCAACACTATAAAGGTATGAAAGTCACAGAAGGCAGCCATTGCCCGGACTCTCACCATGGATCAACATGCTATACAGCTGAGAATAGCAAGCCCTGTCAAGCCCCATCAGGTCCAGGAGAGGTGTTATCTAGTGAAATTTACAATGGATGTTCCACTGGGATGGGTGAGTTACTCCACACTCCTGGGTGAGGGGGAACTACACAATCTTCACTGGAATCTCATTTTCTTGTTTCAAGTCAGACCTGTTGAAAGGCACTATACCTGAAATGGAATATACACCAAAGAAAGGGGAAAGGTGGGAGTTCTGGTCTGTCATATTCTGCTCCCAGCCCATCTTCTCGTACCTACTAGTACTGCTTCCTCCAGCTAATCAGTATGATAGGCACAGCAAGGTCAAGTTGCTAAAGTGGTCAACCTCCCTCTCCTCAAGGCTAGAAGGGCATGTTCTGTTTTTCACTGGTTCAATCATTTGGCCACTGTCTTTGTTTCCTCCAGTGACCTGGAGGAGGTTATAGCAACCATAGAAGCTTTTACTAAATTTACCTAGCAGAGAACCTGATAGCCGGCAAAGCTTGTGTTTACTAAACACTGAAATGTCTCTACTGAGAAATGCTTTCCTCCAAAATAGGACAGTCTTGAACATTACTGCTGCCTCACAAGGAGGAACCTATGCCATTATTGAAACAGAATGTCGTGTGTTCGTAAATCTGCTAAGGTATCGTCTTTATTAGGTCACATGAGGACACAAGTGAACACCCTGAGAGATTTGATCCTAAATCCAGGATTGGGGACTTAATAAATCAGTAGTTCAGATCATGGAGGTCTTGATAGAAAAAAAAAAAAGTTACATTCAGGATCATTATCTTGACTTGGGTTTTCTTTTGTATGTGCTTCTAATTGACTGCTGTGGGGTATACTCCAGTATAGTCATGTGTCTGCCAAACAAGCCACCTCTACATTGCTGGAGCCCTTTGCTGACCACTCAGGGCACAAAGCAGGTGAGGAAGGCAGGTAAGATTTGAAAAGCTGGTCAGGACAGGTGAGAGTTGGAGGTCATCCAGAGAGCCACGATCTCTGGTTGATTCTTGAGCTGGACCCCGATAGCTGGATGTTCCTTGTCTGCTCCATTGTCCTCGGAATATGAGTTCAGCCCACTGTTTTCATAGCAGGAGCCATTTCAAGGATGCAACCCTGAGAACAGTGTGTTATTGAAACCACCTGGGTGGTTCATGTGACGGAGCTCCCCTAAGGCCTCTGTGTAAACTATGAAGGTTCTAGGGGGTGGGTGCAGAGCTCCACTCATTGGTCTTACGGGCAGACAAGCCTGGTAGGTAAGTACCCTCATTTATTAAAACCTCTACCACCCAGACTGGAGTGGCCTGGGTCTTTCTTCTTTTCTGTCTCTGTCTTCTGTGTATGGGGACCAGTTTGGAACCAAACCCGACCTAACTTTGCAGTAAGAGGAACTGCATCAAGGTCAGAGGGTTAAGTGTAGCGCTTGAAGAGCAAGTGAGCAAATTTTCTTTTTATGAACAGAGACTTGATGTTGGAAGAGCCAAAAGGAGGGCGGGAGTACTGTGATGCTTCAGGAGATATTTTGGTATGAAAAAAAAAAAGAGTTGTGAGGCAGGTGATGTTGCTAAAGAGATCCTGAAGGTGTTAGGGGTTACCATTCTGTCTCCACGTTGTAGAGAAGTGAAACACCCAGGTTACCCCTTCAGTTCTCAGGCTAACATCTTATTTCGGAAAAGAACTGTCACCTGGAATGCAAATGTGCTTTATGATTTCCTAATGAAATAGCTGATGTCACTCTATTCTCATCTCTTCGCAGGAGGTCTGACTTTTCTCTCTGGCAGATTTTAGGAAATTCTCGTCCTTTTATTTTCTGAACTTTACAGCCCTGTGCCCAGGTATGTTATAGTTTGTAATTCTCAGATTTTCAAATACTTACAACCCAAGGGCTCATCTTTTTTTCTTAATCTGTGGACACCTTTACTCATTTCATTAAACATTGCCTTTTCATTTTTTCCCCCAATTTCTGCTTCTAGAACCCAGATGGTTTTGGAATTTCTGTATCAAGTTTCCATTTCACTTAATATTTGTCTCATATTTTCTGTTTCTTTTGGCTGTAGGAATTCAACTTAATATTTAGCTTTCTGGTTAGCCTTCAGCTGTGTTTTTTTTTATACCATTAATTTTTATTTAAAATTTCTATTTTCTTTGGTCATAGTTACCTACTCTTGTTTCATAATCTCCTATCTTTGTTTCATAGCTTTTTTTCCCCACAGAATGTGATTATCTCCCTGAAGATATTTAAATATATTATTTTAAAAGCTTTTCAGATTACTCTGTTATCTGTTTCCTGTTATAGTGTTAACTTTCCTCAGATATTGGTGGTTGTTGGTTAAATATTTATCTTCAAGAATTTTTTTGCACATGACTTCCACACATAGATTTTTGTTATCCCTGAGAGCTTCCTTTTGGGGTGGCAGAGTAGCAGGTGTCTGTCCTCATTGTCACTAAGGTGGTGGCTCCTCCCGGCAGTCTATATTTCTCTTTTAGAGATGTTTTTGTTGTTTTTGAATATGGCTTTGAGGTAACTGATCTCTTTCTTATATTTGAGATGGATTAGTGCAGGGTGTAGAGATTTTTATGGAATGCTCAGTCTACTTTCTTAAGATTAGAAAGCTACTTGTTTCTAAGATATCCTATAGGTCTAAAATTTTATAATTTTTTAAGGTCACTTAAGTATATATCTACATGTTGAAAAAATGTTAGGCTTTACATCTTTATTTTTTCATTTCTTAAAATGGTCGAACCAGAGTTGACCAAGCAAAATGTACTAAAATATAACAAGACACTGAGTTTTTGTTTGTTTCTATTTTGCCTTACTGTTTATTTACAAACAAAACTGAAACAATGTTTAATTTTTCCATATGATCTAGAACTGCACTATCCAACATAGTAGTGACTAGCTACATGTGGCTATTTAAACTTAACTAAAATAAAATAAAACTAAAAATTTAGTTTTTTGGTAGCACTAACCACATTTTAAGTCTTCAATAGCCACACATAGATAGTGTACCACATAGGACAGCACAAATATAGAACATTTTTATCATCACACAAATTTCTGTTGGACAGCATACTTATTTAGATCTTTGAGATTCTAGGGATTTAAACAGAATTTGTCCTTAGAAGTATATGTATTTATATTTATGTGGGTGTATAATTTCACATATAATGCTTAGTTTCTTTAGCAACAATATTGAATATCATTAGCAAACCAGCAAGAATATAGTTATGTAACATATTGAATATATTTATTTAGATTCTTTAGCTAAAATTCTATCCAAATAAATAGGCAAGGAGTTTTTCACTAGTAGAATTCCAGTTACAGTGGTCCCAATTATACTGTTATCTATGCCTAATATTTTCCTGTCCTGATAGATCAGGAATCAGGATTGATCAAAGTAATGTAAAAGACTTACATATTCCATCTTTTGGGAGTAGAAATAATAACTACCTCTATTATTCATTTTTGTTTGAATATGAAAAACAGTTCTATAAAGATAATGACTTTGTTTTCTGGGGCTTCCGCAACAAAATACCACTTTTGGCACCTTAAATCCACAGAAATTTATTTATGGAGGCTAGAAGTCTAAAGTCAAGATGCTGGCAGGATTGGTTTCCTCTGATGTCTCTCTCCTTGGCTTGCAGTTGGCCACTCTCTTGATGCCCCTTCACATGGCCTTTTTACTCTGTGCATTCCTGGTGTTCCCTTTGTGTGTCCAAATTTTCTCTTCTTAAGAGGACAGGAGTCATATTAAATTAGGGCCTACCCCAAGGACCACATTTTACCTTAATCACCAAGGTATTGGGGTTTAAGGCTTCAACATATGGATTTTGGGGGTACATAATTCAGCCTATAACATATAATATCTGTAGAACTGATAAAAAGTTATAGTCAACTCCTGGCATACTAGAACACTAAGAGTTCTCCTGGTAAATGTAATTCTTTGTACACTTGGTGGACAAATAAAAAGCTTCAGTGGTTTCATAATATTATTTCCTTGTAGTTGAAGCCTGTAGGGTATCACTACTTATTTTTCCCCACTAATGAGGAGGTGGGGAAAATAGGATCGTTATTCAACCTCTTGTAATCTCAGTGTCTTCCACTATAAAGTAGAAGTGAAAATAATCAGAACTGCTTTACAATGTTAATGTCTGTGAAACCACCTAGCATCATCCTGTTTCATTGTCCATGCTCTGTAAATATCTGTTGTAAAAAGAGGAGATTATTTCTATACTGACTTCCAGAAAACCTATATTTTTAATATTAAAAAAAACTGTCTAGAATGTTGTACTTCCCATTCTGATATTAAAATATTCATTCCATATGGTAAGATCCATGTAATTAAATATTACAGTAAGATGAACTTTAGCTTACTAAGGTTTAATGAAAACTCAGGAGTATTAGGGTGAAGGATATAGAAGACATGGTGGTGACCCCTGCACAAAATTCTTGGGCTATCTGTATAAAGGCTTAGAAAAAACATCTATTTGAAAGGACCACTATTCCTGCCAGTTGTCTCATGGGAGAGCCCCTGTGCTCTTAAAATCCACATGGGAGCTCCCTGGAGGAGTTTGTTTCATTGTGTGTCTTTTTGATTACTTACATCACTCCAGGAAAATAACTGAGAAAAGAATTCAAATATTTTCATGTTGGAAGGAACATAATCCAACCTTCCACCCAAAAGAGGTGTTCTTTCTACTGCAGTACTCCTCAATGTCTCAAGTTCACCACCTGACAAGACACCTCTTTCCCTTCTAGGGTCTAATAATTAAGAATTTCTACCACATATTGAGGGAAAAGTCTCCTCCAATTCTGGAAACAATTGCAACACCTCCTAGCCCACTCTTAAAAATGTTCTTTAAGCCACATTTATGCAATAGAGAACAAACTCGCTTATTTAATAACAGCATTCACATTCCACTGGCAGCAGTTTTAAAATGCAGCTCTGAAGACCATCCCTGCAGTTCAAGTTTGCCCGTTGTGAATTGAGTCATTAAGGTGTGTGGGTGAGTGGGTGATGCCAACCTCATGGAGAGTTGGCTGAATGATTAATGGCCTTGGCTTCTGATTTTAGAGGTTCCCATTAATTATAAGGGATTGAGACTTTTTCATGAAGGCTCTGTTATAGCTTCTCTTGCCACCTCCTCACTTCCTTTTAAAGTGAGTAATATGAGTATTTTTAATTTTAGAGTGTGAAAACCATTTCTTGTCATTTCCTTTTGAAATTCTTTGGACTAAATCACTCTAACAACACATTTCTTAATCCTATAATATTTGAACAGTTCTGGAGCAAGAAGAAAATTGGTAAAAATGCCAATGAATATACTTCTGCAGCTTAGTCTGTATAGTCATTATCTTTACTATGGGCAATTTCAAGGACAGTGTTTATGGAAATCTTAAAACAAGAATGCCAGTATCATTAGAATCATTAAAATATGAAAGAAGCTTTTATTTGCTACTGTCTTTTTACCATGGATTGATAAAGAGTTATCTTAGACGAGAGAACATAATGGAGTGGGATTAGCCCCCAAAATATGGGTTGGGAAACCTGGGTTTGACTTCTGGATCTGAAATGAACTAGTTGTGTTGCACATAACTTTTATTGGCCTCAATTTTCTTGTCAGAAATAACAAATGGGAAATATAGATAGTGTTATATGAAGAATATGGAAAAATTATATAAATATAAGTGAAATTCTTATTTAACCCCACTCACCTCTTATCTAGATATGTTTTTTGACTCCTGGATTTTAGCCATACTGTGCAAAATTGAGATTAGGTTAGCAGCAAACTGACCAATTGGACTGGAAAGTAACATCATAAGGGAGAAAATATTTGGAGCCATACATTCCTGGGTTCAAATTCTCTTTTTACACACATATTCTTAAATAAGTTGCTTCACTTAATACAATTTACTTCATAGGATTATTGTAAGAGTTAAAGAGATAGCATATAAAGTAACTACACAGTGCCTCACACCTAGCAGACATTCATTAAATATTTTGAATACATAAATATTTCTGCTTTCTACTTCCATCCCTCCCTTTGTTCCACTTGATCTCCAACCAGCCAATATGGAGCATGTGTTAAAGCATGGAGGAGATGGAGTAAGTAATAGATTTGGCTGGGTCCAAAGAGTCAGCAGAGCATGAAAACAATTTACCGTGATCTTGTACATTTGTTAAGAAATAAGAATTATGTGAGGAATTTATTCTCTCCTTTCATCAGAGACCCATGATGGGTACCTGCTCTAAAAATAATGAAGGAGCGGAAGAAAGAGCAAAAATAATCCTTGATTTTAAAGGTTTCTACAATTGCTGTCCTATAATATCTCATTTCCCAGACTAGGATACCAAGTTGAAAATAAACACTTAAGTTCTATGAGCTACTTGGAAAAAATGCTTAGAATTTGCATTTTTGACTTGTCATTCACATAGCAAATGAGAAATTTTAGATTCTGTTTGCATGTAACCACACTGAGGGCTCCCTTATTTATAAAATGGATCTACTTGGAACCTCTCCCCAGTAATATTTCTCTAGTATGAGTAGGTCATAGATACTCAAGGTCATTCCTGCAACCTAACAAGCCAAACTGAAGTTGGTTCAGGTGACTATTAATCTCAGGGCTCACTGGAGTGAACTGTGTGAGGTTTTAATTAGGCATGCACCTGGAAGGTTTCAGGGTGCCTTGAAGGTTCAAGGTCATGTGAAGAGCTCTTCATGCTAAGTTCAGAGACATGGATACTAGTCCAGACGACACCATGACTTGTTTGGGACCTTAGGCAGGTCTTCTAAGCTTTCAAGGACTTGAATCCTCATTTTTAAAATGTGGATAATGATCATTATACCTCTTTGCCTCACAATAATATGATGAAGATTAATGCTGATTATAGGTGATTATAGGTGTGAAAGTGTTGTATAAAAACAAAATGCTATTATTATCTTTAATAACAGTCTTCTGAAGTCTTGCCATAACTGTCCTAGGGCTATAATCTATGGGACCACTTTATAATGAGGTCTTTTGGGAATTTCACTAACCAAGTTTTCTTGGATGCCATTCAAATTGGACCAGAATCATAGTATTAGAGAGTGTTAGAGCTGGAACAGACTGTAATACATCTAGTCCAACTCTCTCATTTTATAGATGAAGAAAGGGAGCTTTAGAGAAAGAAAAAGACTTGCCTCAGGTCACCCAGCTACAAAGTGGAAGAGCTGATTCAGGAACCCATTGGTTCTATATATTTTATACAGTGAATGTTGCTTTTACATAGAGAGTATATAAACCAAATCCACTTCTTCCCTTCATCACTGACACAGCTATAGCTCGATCCCTCCTCTGTTCTTAGCTGAGGTATAGTAGTTCTTTCTAGCTTTCAATTTGCCAGTGCAATCTTATTCTACTTATAGCCACTGTGAGCTTTTTCAAGTCCAGATCTGATCATAACACACATGCGTGCACACACACACACCATGAAACACTCACCATTTGAATCTTTTAATGCTTCTCCATTATCTTCAATATAAAATAATTTTAACAAAAAGGAAATAAAATATTCCAGGATCAGTCATTCTTACCTTACCTTCAAACTCCCTTTCATATGGACTTTACCCTCCAGGTCTCCTGACTTGCTGTTTGGCATGTGCTTTATGCTGTCTTCCTCCCTTTCCTCCCTTTGAGAGTGATCTTCTACTCAAAGCCCCATTTTTCCATATCTTGATATGGCAAATTCCTTCGGGTTACCCAACATGTAATCTTCCCCTCCAATCTCATGCCCCAGATATAGGTGCTTTATTCTCACCCAGAAACACCTTAATATTTGCACACTGTGGGAGTTGGAAGAGGGAGATTAGGGCTGGCATAACTGACCTTTAAAGTCTATGCCGATCTCAAGCTTCTATTATTCTATGCAGTTGTTGAGGAATAGAGCTTCAGGGAAGACCTTTCTTGTAGCAGCTGGAATCTGAAGGATAAAACGGTTTGGGAAATGGAAAAAGAAAAATATATGTCAATTTTTAATTCTTCGTATGTTGTTTTATAAGACACTTAAAGCTTTCTGTCACCCTAGTTATGTTATAATTCCTTTGCTCTCTCCAGATATGTCCCTTATCCAACAGAAAGGCTCAGGTCTTTCTAATTCTTCCTTCTTACTCTCTCCCTCTCCCCACACCACGTGCTCTAACAGGGCTCTAAATGCAGAAATATGGAGACATAGTTAAGTAATTTGTCTTAAAACATATCAAAGAAAAATTGCTACCCTATCACTTCTTCTGCATTCAGGTAGTTCCACTGTCATCTTTCCCTTTCTCTTCTTTTTCCTTTTCCCTCTCTTCCTTCTCCTCCAGGTAGCATCCCAGGGAAAGGTGTAGGAGGGATGAGGGAGAATGCTTCATGTTACTCAGAAAGAAATGTTCGGTTGTCTCCAGTAACTCTATTCATCCTAGACTAAGTGAAAACTATTTTAAAAACAGGATTTAGTAAGCATAGCATAACCCTACAGATTTGTGTGTGTTTATAATGTCTAAACATCATTATTTGATGTAATGAAACTCTCAAAGCAGATAAAGACCAATGTTATTGAAGTTCTTTGCCAGATAGGAAAACAGGCTAAGAGGGTTTAAGTTGCATCCCAATTAAAAATGCTGGGATTGAAAGCCAGACCTTGGCTGCCTATTCTGTGATTGCCGAGGCCAAAGCTCTGTCACAGATGGAGAGGGGTGAGCCCCTGTTTTGATTACTTTCTGACCAATTCTTTGGGGAGGGAAAGATCCTCTACCCTAAATAGTACAAAATAGTTGAATACCTGACACTTTGACACTGGACAGATGAGACTGGCATCGGCTTATTAGTAACATATACTCACAATCTGGGAGGCGTGTAAGGACTGGAGAGAGAATACCACACTACGTAGGGCTACATGGGAGCAGCACTTGGGATAGAGTGAACAAGCAGAGGCTGTGGGAAGCAGGATTCATGGTAAAAAGAAGTGGGATGACAGCTGGTTCCTGCAGGAGGATGTGTTTGGCTCATTCAAACAATTCTGCTGTCAGGGAAATGAAACCATTAGGCTGAGGACTGAAAGTGGTGTAGCTTGTCCAGCTGATAGGGGAAATATCTAGGTGAGGAGCCTTTCTGCTGGATGAGGAACACACCTGGAGAGAGCAAAGGAACTCATAGTTAGGCCTTTGTGGCCTTGTGGGCCTTAGATATGTCAAGGCAGCAAATGACATTTTCAGTCTTACAGCTCCCCTTCCCTGTGACACTGCGTCTGTTCTGCAGAACTTGCTTTTAGTCGCTGGCACTTTCATTAAGGCTCCCACCAAGATTTTCTCTCTCACACAAATGACTGTTCATAAAAGAATCCTGTCAAAGAGCTGGCCTGTCCCTTGATGGCCCAGTAGATAAGGAGGTCTGACATTAATTTATTTTCCTAATGAATAACATGGTAAAGTCTTGGTTTGATAAGTACACCACTTACACCAAGGTCTTTCATTCACATTCAGCTTCGTAAAATGGACATTCCTGTAAAAACGAATTGAATCTTGTTGGTGTCTGGGATAATGAACAATGTCAGCACACTTCAGAGATTAAAGATCCACACCAAAGGGAAGTGGCAGCAGAAGAGATTAGCTGTGCTTACTAGAGACATCCGCTGAAGCAGGAAGTTACCATGGCCTCCTGTGGTTGGCCCATGTTTCCCACTGCAGGCACCATGATAACCAGTACTGCACTGTAGTTGTTTTTCTTTCTTTTTTTTTTTAAGCCTATGGGTTTGAATCTCAGGATTTCATTGAAAGTACCAGATTTCCAAAAACATTTATGTTTAATGACCTTCATAACAGCTCACAAGACTAACAATTAAAGCTGGATTTCCAAACAGATCTATAGTTATTACTAGGGTTATATTAATAGGGTTATATGGTCTCTATTCCAAACCTCCTAATGATTATCAGGGGTGTGATCAGTTGGGTTAGATGGAAATATAAGATGCCTGTGTCCTCTTTCCCTACAGATGTTTCTTTTGCACAAAAATGTGCAAAGACTAGAGTCATTGTAGTGGCACCTATGGACATGTCGGCTTCTCTACTTTTGTTTTTGCTACCCTGCAATGGGCAAATGCAATTTTAGACTTATGTAGCATTAGGAGAGGGCAGGCCTAAGCAAACCATGACTTAATGTCCAGTTAAGAGCACAAGAATGATCTGTGAGTTTTCTTCTGTTCTTCTTTGCTGTTTGTTTTGTCTTTTCTTTTCTTTTCTTTTCTTTTCTTTTCTTTTCTTTTCTTTTCTTTTCTTTTCTTTTCTTTCCTTTCCTTTCCTTTCCTTTCTTTTCCTTTCCTTTCCTTTCCTTTCCTTTCCTTTCCTTTCCTTTCCTTTCCTTTCCTTTTCTTTTCTTTTCTTTTCTTTTCTTTTCTTTTCTTTCTTTTCTTTCTCATACAGGTAACTGTGTTCCTCCTATTTCTGCTGAATCAGTTTCCAGAGCAGAGGCTTGCAGCTGACATCACACGTGATTTACACATGATTCTTGTGCACAGCCATACTTGTGAATAAGGATAGTTTGGCAGAGACTGCATGACCAGGAAAGCCAGGGGCAAGTTAAGACAGAGGAGAGCAAATTGGTCCAGAAGAGTTGAAGTAAAAGTGGTCAAAGTTACAAGGAAAGAAAATAAAATCCAAAGTCAAGTTATAAGAGGACTGCTGGAATGAGAAGGACAATAAGAATGGCTCTAGATGAGAACTTGGGTCTGAACTTTATACTAGATAAGGGCTGTTACCCCATTAGCCCTAGTTTATATTTCCCATTATAGTGGATTTAAGGCCCACAAAAGTCAGTCTGGAGTTGTTACTAGAGTGTACAATGGCAGATTTGGACAGATTCTGATTCCAAGGAAACCCAAGGGTGGGAGTGTCTTGGAATATGGTTTGTCACAACAAATTCTACAGGGTGATAGGTAGATTCCAAAAAAAAAATAAATTTAAGAATTACTGAATGCACAAACAAGTATGTACAATATCTATTCATTCTAGAAAGTATTCTTGACAAAATTAACTACATTCTAGTAAATAACATGACAAAAGTTTAATAGAGGCATGCAAACAGGTGACTATTACTGCACTGTCCTCAGTAAATTTTAAATCTGGCTTTGAAGGCAAGACTTACATATTGATTATGGTAAAGAAGAAGAAATCAGTATTGGTTGAATTCTCCTCATATTGGACACATGGTCTTGCACTCTGAAGATACCAAACAACTTCTATTTTTCTAATATGCCAGACAGTTTCACATCTTCTTACTTTTACTGATGCTGCTCCTTCTTTCTGAACTAACCTCCACTCTTCATAGCTGTCTGGAATTCCTTTGCTTCATTCAAGATCCAGGTTCAATATCAGTCCTTCTTTAAATCTTTCTCCCCCTCCAGCTGTCTTCAGAGAACCAACACTTCCTCATTTGAAGTCTGTCTTCCTTCTTGAATGAATGATTTGTTTCTGACCAGTTAGGAGATTTACCATGGAACCAGGTCATAACTTTTACCCTTTACTTGGGGGTGGCCTCTTCCTTGGTTTTACAGGAGATGGAAAAGAAACACACAGAATGATCAAAAGAATGCTTTTTTTTTTTTTGGCTTTATGTAGCCAAATCTTGTGGTAAATGTTCCCTGTACAAGAAGAGCAGAAATACTGAGAAATGTCAAGACCACTTTATAGTTAATAATGAAGAAAAAACAGAATTGGAATGAATGAATAGCAGGCAAAGAACTTGACTATTTTAGTTCTTGAAGCGAGCTCCCTTCACCGTCTTATTATTGTGAAAGCAAATATCTTTATATGACTTTTTCTGATTTAATTGTATATGATAATATTGACTTAGTTAATATTTACTGAGCACTCACTGTGCCAGGAAGTGTTCTAGGTGTTTTACATCTATCAGCGCATGTTATCCATACATTGTTACTATGAGGTAGGTCTTTTGCAGGAGCAGATGAGGCTCAAAGCCACACAGCCAAGAATGAGCAGAGGTGGACTTCAAATCCAGTTTGTCTGGTTCTGGAGCCTACATATTTAACCATTATGCAGTCTTTCAGTGCTAAAACTGGAAAAGTCCTGGGAAAACTGAAATAAAATGGTCACTCTAGCTATGCTCCAAAATTAGGGCATTTGCTATGAGGTTTTAGAGGCTATTTTGGTTTCTTGGGGCTGCCATGATAAAGTACCACAAACTGGGGGGCTATAACAACAGAAATTATTGTCTCACAGTTATAGAGGTTAGAAGACTGAAATCAAGGTGTTGGCAGGACCATGTTGAAGATGCTAGGGGAAGGTCTGTCCCAGGTCTCTTGGCTAATAGATGTTTTCTGGTGTTCTCTCTCTCTATGTGTCTGTTTCCTATTTATGTGTGTGTATATATATATATATATATATAAAGACCCTAGTCATAGTGGATTAGGGTATACCCTAATGACCTCATTTTAACATGATTATCTCTGTAAAGATCTTATCTCCAAAATAGGTCCCATTCTGAGATACTGGGACTTAAAACTTCAGCATATTATTTTTAGGAAACACAGTTCAGCCTACAAAAAAGACCATCAAATAAACAGAGGTCAAGGACAACGTCAGGCTATCACGTAGATCAGGGTTTCTCCATTTTATTGAATGTTAAAATCATCTATGTGGCTTAAATTTGTTTAAAAGCATACAGATAGCAAAAACAACACCTTTAGACCCCACACTAGGTCAATTACATAAGAATTTTCATGGTGGGCTGAAGCATTTGAATATTTGTTAAAGCTCCCTAAATTATTCTAATGTACAGCCAGGGCTGAGAATCACTGATCTCTCTGAGCTAAGGACTCTGCAGCTAGCAAGATTAGGAGAAAAAAAGTTGGGGGAAAGGGTAAGACACAACAGAGGCAAAGGTCTGGTCATGGAGCCCCATCAATAGTAAAATCTGTAATGGGCTGAGTATGTGCCACAGGAGGCCACAGGAGACAGAGGTAGATGAGACAGGGTCAGGCAAAGAGGTAATGGACAAAAGCAGGGTGTGAACTAGGGCCCAGCTGTTTGGTCTGCAGTCCTGCTAGGAGCAGCTTCCTGGGCAATAAATGGCAAATAGCTGACCAATGGCCAAATTCAGGGCCTAGATTTGCTCAAGTGTCTGTTAGAGATGACTTCTCCCACTGTGCTGCTGCCTTTTATTTACATTATAGACTCAGGCAGCCTGTAACTACCTGCAGGCTCGTGTGTTCCCCAATTTTAGCAGATATATGTTGTTTAAAAATCAAGATTTGTGAAATGAATGCATTAGAGAATATTTACTTCATAAAATGATTCACAGTGGGACTCATTTAAATAGCATGGTTCCCCTGGGCCAACTGATTTTATGTGGCAGAAATAATTTCACACTAAGTTTTCCATAAACACATCTGAATCGTGAACTAAGTTTCAGAAGACAATTGTTCTTGTTTTTCAGATACTTATCAGTTTTGAACTTAAACACATAATTTATATCTCTGGGACTCAGCTTACTCATTTCCAAAATAAACATTCCACCAGTCCTGATGAATTCAGTATTTTAAAGTAATGAGAGAATATTGAAAAAGTAATTAGAAAATGCTAAATATTTTAACAAAATATAACATTTAAGGAAGTCATCAACAATCCTAAAAATTGACTTGAGGAAACCTCATGGTTCCATTGACATTTAGCTCATGGTATTGGACATGCAATGGACAACTTGCTTACTCAACGGTTTCAGGGAGGATGCTTAATGGTATATGCACTGTTCCAAATCAGGAAAGGAGAGAACAAGAGCTCATCAGAGAGAATCTGGGCAGGGCAGAATGCTGAAGCTGGAGAGAGCCCTGCAGACACATCAAGTCGTTTCTAGAACTGACAAGCAAAGCAGGCAGCTAGCATTTTGCAAAACATGGCTCTAGAAAAGCAAACCAGGACTCTAGAAGCACAAATACACATTGAAGTTGGGCACTTACAGATGGAAAGACTAAAAACTTAATAAGAAGGGCCCCAGAATGAAAAACAAAAGTCAGCTCAGTGAAGAAAAGCTGTGATGAATGAGCGGAAATGGAATGTGGCAGAAGGGGTGTTGCAGGTTGTATCAGAGTGGACAGCAGCGTTAATGGATGTTTTAGTAAAAAGTTATCGACATGTCCTTTATGGGGTTAAACTAGGAGGTAATATTAAAACCCTGCTGGACAGTATTTATGGCTAATTATTCATTAGCTTAAGATAATTTGTAATGGCAAATATACCTCTCACTAAGTTTATTTTTGATACTTTTTTGCTTAAATAATGAAATCTTATAAATAATCTCTCTCAGTCCTGTTATATACAGATGGTCCTGCCTAACTCTCTGAGGCAAGCTGCCACTGCTCCAGTAGACACAGCAATGACCCATATCCTTATAAAATGGTGTCTGCATAGAGGTTTTTTGGGGTCTGGTCAGTCTGCAAATTGTACACATAGGCCTCGTCCCTCCTTCTTGGCCTACACCTTCACCTGGTCATTTCTAGAGGAAGTTACAAATTGATGACCAAACAGATTTTGCACTTCCCTCTCTTCCTATCCTCCCTCAGCAGCAACACACATAAGAGTAGTTCTCAGAGCCAGAAGGTCAAACAGATGCAAAGTAGAAACAAAGCATGTGGAAGGTGTGATGGGACGGCCCACATCGGAAGAATTCATGTTTTATGCCAGGCCAGTTGGGAATACATTATTATAAAAAGGAAGAAAAGGAATTAAAATGGAAAGTGTTGGTCTAAAGGAAAACGTTGAGGTATTAAAGAAGATTTGTCAGCAGGCTTGCTTTGAGACTGGCTAATCATTCTTTTCCAAGTTTAGCTACTTCTCCTCCTGTATTCGCTATATTTTTAGGAGATAAAGCAGGACTGAGCTCCATCTGGGAATTTGAGTAGGAAACTGAATTTCTGCAGTGAGTTGCATGAAAGGTAAAAAAGGCAATCAATGGTATTGCTCCTTGAAAACATAGTCCTTTAAATTCCCAAAACCATAAAGCATGTTGAATGGCTACTGTCTAAGGTCTTGATCTGGGTCAGCTGGGAAAAGTTATTTTAGAATACAGAGCATCTGATGATACATCTGATGATACATATGTCTGAAAAGTGTCTGACAAGGTAAATGAATTGTCAGACTGACTCCACCTGTTTCTTCAAGCAGCAGAGAGTACATGTTTAGGAAGGTATCTAGTGGGTTTACCTAAGAAGTTGAAAATACCATGCAAAGTAATCTAAAAGCAGATTTGGTATGCCTGCTCTTGCTTGGGTTGATTCTTCTTACTTGTGTTGTAACACATTCTAAAGAACATCAATCTCCTGCTACAATGCTCACATTTGAGGAGATGTTCCTAAGTCTGAAGGTGATAGGATTTATGATCTGACTCACAGTATACATGATCAGGTATTCTATCACTACTTCATTTCATCTTGTAAACTGTGTTTTAAAAGGTAATAAGCTATAATGCAAACATTGCTCAATGTAAGCACGGGGTCATGAAGATTTTTCTGCCCCTGGCCCAGATTCTATTCTTGAGTTCAAGTGGCTGGACCTGTTATAGATGCCAATCTGCTCTGATAACCACAGACTGAGATCAAATTCCAATCTCATGACTCACCAGGCTTGTGCAGTGGGCAGTTCACATAAATTTCCCAAGCCCTGTCTGCACCACAGTTGCCGCAAGGGTAATGCCAACATTCCACGACAACTAGGAAGAATAAACGAGTTAATGCATGTGGGCACCCAGTATAGAGATTCATTCTCAACACATGGTCAATAAATGCTACTCCTATTTCCCCTAGATGAGATGTGGTTATTCATTCATGTTTTCTGAGGCCCATGGCCTTGGTCTTGTCCCTGAGCTGATTTGGCTAGAGGCCCAAAGAGGGCAGCACCAGCCTGTCTGACTCTGTAGGGGTTTGGTTGCTTTCTGTTCTGGCCTCATAACCCTCTTGATGTGGTAAATTAAGCTAGTGTCAGGAACTCCAGGTTGCCCATTAGGGTTCTCAGGGGGATGTTATGGTCAGTGAGGGAAAACTCGGCTAGCCACAGCTGCTCCTGCATTGTGACAGCTGCAAAGAGAACATCCTTATTTCACTTCCTACTGCTCTACAAAAAGAGGTTATTGCTTCAATCAGCCACTTGATATATTTTATGTTGACAGTGTGGAATGTAATGACTTTCAAACACATTGACTATTTCAGTTTTACTACATGCCATATACTACTGAATGACATCACCATCCTTGATTGTTCTTATGTGTAGTTGGGTCAACATCAAGTTCGGTACAGCTCTGAATCTCAGTTTCCCTCATTAGCCACTGAGTGTGCCTCTTAAAACCAATGAACTGACCACAACCACAGGAAGATGAACCAAGCATTTTGGAGCTACTGCCTTCCTCCTAGAAACTCCAAATAGGAAAGCACAGAAAAAAAAAAGAAAAAAAAACAGAGCTGACAGACACTTATTGTACTCACTGTGTCAAACATCGGGGGCTGTACGCTGATTTCAGTGTATTTCCTCCTTCATCACCACTTTTAGAGAAATAGAGAGGCATCTTTACTAATAACCCTGGAATCTTTATTCTTCAGAATATACCAGTCTGTGAATAAACTATCAAGCTGTAGTTTCTGGCTTGGGAACTCACCAGTGAAACTTGGTGACCCGAGGCTGTCTGTCCCCAAGTCTCATCTTTCACTCAAAGGCCCCAGGCAATCCACTTTTCCGCCTTCCTCTTTGGCAGTAACTTTACTACCTGTCTGATGACTTCAACTACTGCTTGTTCTCAGGGCTTCCAGTTGTTACCTTGTTTTGTACCAGGTAGGATGTTATTTGAGCTCTCTGCATGGGAAACAAATTGAGACAGTACTCAAATACAAATTGAGATGTAAGTATTTGTTGTTTCCCAGTTAAGTTCTGCTGTTATGTAACTCACTTGAGCTCCTATTTTCTGTTCGGGTCCCCTCCTCTCTACATGCCATTGTGTGTGCTTTGCCTTTTGCATAATTAAGAGCAAGCCTGGCTGGGGCATCATTACAGGTCCCCCTCTATTGATAGTCTGTTGAATAGCTTGGTGCAGGGTTCACCTATCTTGATGTTTCCCCGGATCTGCAACTTCATATTAATGTCGAAGAGTTCTCTTTTATTATCACATTGTTCATGACAGTGTCATTCTTGTCAAGCTTTATCTTTCTCATTTCTTGCAACTTTCTTTTAATATATAATTGTCAAAAAGATGAATTATTTCACTTGTACGTTTTTAATTTATTTTCTAAATTTCTCCATGAGAAAAAACCTAATATGATTTTTAGTATAAAATTTGTATTTATGGTGAAATCAGATTACTTGGCAGTTTGTATAACTAATAGAAGGTGGGCTCTGCAATCAGACATTTGGATTTGAATTCTGGCTGAACCACATACTAACTGTGTCTATGAGCAAGTTGTTAATCTTGTGGTGCGTCAGTTTCTTCATCCATAAGTTAGAATTAATAAGAGTAGTGCTTACTTTTTATAGTTTTGTGTAGATTAAGTTTAAACCAAACAAAAATGGTTAGAACAGTACCAGGCATATAAGAAGCACTCAGTGAATGACAGCATATAATAATATTTTTGAGATATACTTATATTTGAAGCATAGAACTTATACACATGAGCCCTTACATCTTGGTAGAAGTGACTTTCTTTTGAAAATTTACCATATTGTGCTCTAAGTGCTTAGAATATGGCTGATCATGAGAAATCTTCTTTTGATGAAGCATTTCAATCAGGGTATTGTTTTGGTGGAAGAGCTCTCTTTTTATGAAGCAGTGCTTTGAACAGGATGTCACAGTTGATGATAGAACAACCCTAAAAATAAAAAAAAAAGTGAGTTTTCAGCATAAAACTACAGTTCCAAATTTATTAAAACTTTATGATATTATAATTTATGTGTCAAATGGTCTATAAAAGGTGCGTTTGTGGACTTTGGTCTTGGATCATGGGATTGAGTTTACTGAGGACAGAGATCATGCTTGTTTTATTTATTGCTGTCTGTGGGCCACAGCTCAGTGCCAGCCACATAATAGCAGCCCTATGAATATCTGTTGACTAGATACACAACCACTGAAAATTTGACAGTTTGAGTCACTAAGAAATTACCATATATGGTGGTTGTTTTTAGCTCCACTTCTCTTATTTCAACGTTCTGGAAAAAAAAAGTTTTGAAAGAAAATGTCATTGGTAAAAAGCCATGTGATTTAAAGTAAAATATTTGCCACGTGGTAGATTGTTGATGATAAGCCTTCTGTGTGAGTATAATAAATATCTTTAATTTGACCAAGTTTAATCTAGTATTGTATAGGATTTTTATTGCAACTATTTGGTGACCTAGTTTATTCTGACATTGAGACCTTTGATTGCCATGTCACCTTACATGTCTGACTCCATCATTGATGCAACAGCCAACAATGACATACTTGCTTCTCACCCAGTCCTTTCTCCTTGATGATTCATCCTTCTTCTAAGGTTGTTCCCACTGGTGTCACGTCCAGTGCTCTTTAAAAAGGATATAATCAGAGAGTCATAGTTACCTTAGGTTTTTACAGTGTCCCTAGCATAGTAATGCCTCTTTCATGTGTCTCTCAATCAATTTATGACAGGATACCCTGAGGTTGATGAATATAGCAAGACATGCCGAAATTCTCCTTAAGGCCATTTCTTCCCTTCACCTGTGCCCCAGAAATAATCCAGGGTGTCCTTGCTCTGTTTTGCCACAGTTTCTTCCCTGTGCTGAACACTGTCCAGAGAGTGAAGGGTGGCCATAATCCCTTGCTTACAAGAGCCTCAGTTATGGGGTTTAGCAATTGGGCAACACCGTCTATTCATTTCTTTTCCCAAGCGTAACCTCAGACCATTTGGAAAATAGTACCCCAGTGGCACACCCAGTCTCTGCTCTTAGCACAGGGAATAGTTTTATGTTGAAATCTTGCCAACAGCAAAAACGTGACCTAAAAAAGATTAAGTACCTCAAGAGAGCTACAAATGTAATGCTGCCTGGAGTTACAGGAGAGAAAGAGATAATTTCTGACTGAGGTGATGAGAAAAGTCTTTAAAAGAAGGTGGTAGCTGAATGCGGTTCTTGAAGAAGAAACTTCAAAAGGTCAGAAATAAAAGACTTTGGGAATTTTTTGAGTCCTGGCTCTGTCACTCTGCTGCAAAATTTTGTCAAATAGATCTGAGTTCCATCGTTGCTTCATGTTTAAAGTGATGTCACATTAGATTTCTAGAGCCCCTTCACACTACAACTTCACAAACAAGGGATTCTATGAATAGGCAGGATTTAGAAAGGCAGAAACTGTGAGCATTAGAGACAGAGGCAGAAGATCAAGCAAAGGTTCAGGGGTATTTGGGAAATGATGAGTGATCTGTGGAAGAGGTAAGATTTGAAAGGGAGAGAATAGATTCAGGATAGGAGTAAAGTTAAAATGAAGAAATTTATCTTGAGGAGAGAATTGGATTGATTGGTTTTCTGGGGAAGGAGTATATTATCATATGGACACAAAGGGAACTCACTACCTTATAAGAATTTTCAAAAATACCAGGAGGTTCAGTTCCCTACAAAATGGAGGTTGTAGGTTAAGAGCAGCTAGGACATAGTTGGCAAGCTAAGATTTCAGCTTTGCAAGTAAACATGTAGTACTTTTTAATTCACTAGAAATAACTAGATTAATTGATATTTTTCATTGTCATTGATAACATTGATCAACTGTTATGGTCCTCAGGGTTAATTTTCATTGAGCCTCATTCTGTTTTTTTTTTTTTTTTTTTTTTTTTAGGCATGAGCTAATGTGTCATGATTATATTAGCTTGAGGAAGAGGCACACTGTGATTCAATAATTGGGAGCAAGTACATAGATTGTGAAAGAGTCTCAGAGGAATCAGCTAATTATGAAATGATAAAAAGCAGCTTTGGGTATAGGAGAGATATAAAATGTCTAGCATTCAGTTGTGTCTCTCACAGAATTCATAATCTAGTTAGAGAAATCAGGTAGGCACAAACACTCAAAATGTTGGATAATAATGTAAGTGCACATAGAATGGTTCAAGTGTTCTGTAAGACTTTGAGAGTAGAAGAGGGAACTCTGGTCAAAGGAAGGGTTACTAAAATTAGCAAATAAAAATACAAGATGTTCAATTAAATTTGAGGTTCAGGTAAACAATTAATAATTTTTATTATAAGCATATTGCATAGAAAATACTTATAATAAAACACTATTTTTTATCTGAAATTCAAATTTAAGTGGATGTAGTGCATTTTATCAGAAAACTTTACCTTTATAGAGTTTACTTTATTTTATGGCCACATGGTTGTGAAGCCTTTAAAGAGAATGGGATCTTTAGAGAAAAAAAGAAGTGTATAATTTTAAAAGAAGGTCATCATTTGCAAAAGGATGATGAATAAAACAGGCAGTCTAGAATGGAGAGCTTATACAGAAGAGAAAGATGGGCCAGCAGAAATTTACTACACTAATTACATGGAAATTTAATACTGATAGGTCCAATGACTTCTGAGTTGAAGATATAAAAGTTAGGTAGATATAATCTTATTTTTTACAAATAAAAGTTCATGGAAAATTAATACTGAGAGAAATCTTATCAGTCATCTCTCCCCTCATTTACAGATGAAGAAAATACAGCCCAAATTCACAGATCTGAGACCAGAACCTGATCTCTTCATTCTCATGCCAAACTTCTTTCCATTTCATCATGCTAGTTAATTTTTCTTATTTCTAAAATAAACTAGTAGTTCTAAACCAACAATGGACCCAAACCAACAATCTACTGGAACATGGTGGTGAAAACTAAGTAATATAATGCTTTGTTAAGTTACACTGTGAATCTTATAAATAACCTCAAACAACTTTGGAAACCCTCCTAGGGTGTTCAGATTTCTCTAGCACACAACTTCATCTGAGAGCACTCATGGGGCATACTGACACTGATGTCCTAAAAAGTTTAGAGAGGCAGTTTTCCAACAGAGTTCTGGTAGTTGTTATTTTCCACAGATAACTAAATTCTCCACATACAGATTTGTGCCAGAAAATAATCTTCCATGTGTATCAATGTAAGCAGTGATTGGCTTGGGTTGAGCGTGTAAATAAGTCTTGACTTCACTGGAAAAATTATTCCCTTAGCTACTTCACTTCCTCCTCAACCTTTGTCTTACATTCCCCTCAGGGACCCTTATGCTAAGCTGACTCTGAAGACTGGGCTCAGGTGACTTCCCAAGTGTGGCCTTCTTCTTTTCCTAAGCCAACAAATATGTTCATCCATCATCAAAATAACTTATAGAAAAGAGCCCCAAAAATCATAAACTTAATTTAGTGTCCCCTTTTAGGTGGGATGATGTTTATTAGAAACCAGTGTCATTAATGCAGTAAAATAATGAAGAATCTAAGTGAAAAAATCATCTCAGGAGTCACCAAAGGTCTGGAATTTCTATTTTATTTGAATGTTCATGGATATTGGCGGCAGTTGGAGCTTTTCCGGCAACTCCAAGCTGTATCTTCTGGATTATGATCTACTTTCTCTGTATAATCAGTTGGTCATAGAAATTTATGCATTCATTTATTCATTAATGCACCATTTTTGGTATCTTCCTTTTGCAAGGAAAAAATACTATTGTGGCATCATTATAGTTGGTCCAATGGGGTGGTGTTTAGAAATTATCAGTCCTCTTGTTCTTATTTTACATATTAGAAAATCGAGAACCAGAAAGAGAAGTGACTTTCCTTAAAGTCACCACTTATGAGAAAATCAGTGACAAAATCCTCATTCTCCTGTCTTCCAATCCTGACCCACCCATAGGTCTTCTGAACCCTATGAGAAACAACTTCATAAAATGTAATCATTACAGTTGTATCAACAACACAAAACAGCTACTGAAGATCACACCTAGTATTTGGAACTTTTACTATTAAATAAATACTAAATTGGTACTATCAAACTCCCAAATGCTCTCTCCTAATTTAGGACGAGTGAAGGCATAAAGAGCAGTGGATCAATGTCACACTGTTTCTAAAATAGCAAAATGAAAGCCATACACTGCCATTGTTAAGATGCTAATGTGAATAGCTGACTGTCAGGTAATAGTTCCCTTTCAGCAAAAATGCTAAAGAACTAGGTGGCGTTTTGCCATGGATGCTGCATAAGAAATTTTGAAATTGGTGGAAGACAGAGCTGGGTGGTATTGTTGACATTTCATTTATTTCTAAGATTCTATAACCAAGCTTAGAAAATTTTAGAGAAAAATCTATATCTGGTTATTTAAGTTGAGAAGCAATGACAATAACAGCATTAGTGAAGTATTATATAGTACCTGCTCAAATGTGGAAGGCTAATATCAGTTTAAGTTTTCCCTCTTGTTGGCATGCCGATGAGAGTTGAAATGTCAAGAGTTGAGATTGTGTTTATAAAGAGGAAAAGAGTGACCAACACAGAACTTCATGGATGGGAGTAGGAAGATGACTAGGAAAATATAAACAGATAGGTCTGCTGAGAGCCCAGTTGTTTGGGAGCTGGAGGGCTGGAGAAGAGAATAATGCCTTTGCAGGGTGGCATCTGAGAAGATTCAGAACCTGACATGCTGTCTTGAAGCCTGGGTGGAGGACCACAAATAATTGTCAGTAGTAGTGAGTACAATTAGTAGTGAGTACAATTTAAGTGTAAATTTTTTTTAATGTTTGGAAACTAAACTTATTGACCTGTTTGATAGTTCTTTGGCTCTATGATCCTTCAAAGAATCACACTGTGATGAAGCTAACAAAGGGTCCTGAGATGCCCCAACTTGTGCCCACATTTTACAAAAGAAGAGACTGAGTCAAAGAGTTCAACAACTTTTCTCAGGATGTATATAGCTAATATGTGACAGAACTTAGATTAAAATCAAAGTCCTGGTATTACTTTGATTGGGTCAGTGGTCATAATTCAAACCATTTTCTGATTTTCACTTTGAAGTGTGTTATGAAGTAACCCATCACTACATATAAATGTGTATTACTGAGTCAAGTCCTGCATTTTGATTATGCTTCATTCCTACCTCGAGCAGCTCCTGAACTGGGATTACCATTTCTATTTTTAAAGCACAGGGTAGATATTATATGTATGCTAGGGGATGAGTTTTTTTCTGGTAGTGAACATGTCATAGCAGATCTCCTACACTATGTCAGGATCTCCATTAAGAATGACACTCACTCTACCTTCCCCCAAGCAAATACAGGGTCCTAGCCATTTTCTTTTTTCTTTTGCCAGTGGATTTCCAGGTGACTGACAGGTAATTGTAAGGATAATTCTTCCTGGACAATTTCCCCCAGTCCTAATCTGTGCTCTATCATTTTCCTAACTACTATCTTGAGCGTCATTGTTCTAGGAGGACCATTTGAGGAAGGCTGCACATATTCTCTAATTTGCACACCTCTTTTATAATTGGAAAGAAATGAAACTCTGCTATAAGTTGAGAGCAACTTCCAGATCACCATTGAATAAAAACTCAGAGTTTGAATGTCGGTCATAAATTGCCATTCTTCTCTGCTTCTTTCCACTTCCAATAGTAGTTTCATGTACCCCTTTAATACACACACACACACATACACACACACACTTAATGTATTTATTAATAGGGCATTAAAGCAAGAAAAGGCCATGACCAAAACCATAAGAATTAAGTCCCAGAATGGTGTGTTAAAAATTGTGGAAGGGAGGTTATACATGTTTAAAATATCTGAGAAAAAAAAACAATTCAATAGATGGATGGTTTATGCATATGAACAGACAGTGAACAGAAATGGAAATGCATTTTATATGCTCTTATATGAAAAGATGTACAACTCATACATAATAAAAGAAATGGAAATTAAAATTACACTGTGATCCCATTTTTTCCTTATCAGATTGGCAAAAATCCAAAAGATCAAAATAATACCCTGTTAGCAAGGCTGTGGGAAAACAGGCCCTTTTTGTACATTGCTGGTAGGAATTTATATTAGTACAACCCCTATGGAGGGCCATTTGGTGATATCTGTCAAAATTACAAATGCAAATATGCTTTGACCCAGTAATATCACTTCTGGGAATTTATCCCACAGATATACTTACACAGGTGCAAAATGATCTACCTACAAGATTATTAATTGCAGCCTTGTTTGAAATAGCAAAAGATTGGCAAAAAAGCACTAGTCCATCAATAGGGTTTTTAAAATAAATAATCATATATCCATACAGTGACAAAAAAATGCAGCTTTTAAGAAGAAGGGAGCTCTCTAGATACTGATATGGAAAGATCCCCAAGATATATTAAGTTAAAAGAAAGGAAGGTGAAAATGGTCATAATATACTCATTTGATGATTCAATAAGTGGCAGGGGGAGCAGTAACATAAAACAACAATAACTCTGAATGATTCATGAAAGAGTGATAGCTTTGGTTGCCTGTGGCAGTACCAAGGTCTTTATGCGGTAACTGGGCAGGTGGGGAATGTAAAGTGTGCCTCTTCACTCTATACTTGTTTGACTTTGGTGACTTATGAATGGATCGTGCTCCATGGAAAATAGGACCACAGACCTAAGTTCTTGAATAAGCTGTTTTCTAAGGTGACAGGCAGGAAGGAATAAGATTTGGGTTCAGTTAAGTCATGTCACAAACTGTTCATTGTTATGGTTTACAACATTGTGAAATATTCTGTGGTATTGACTTATGATTGGGCCATGGAGTTAGCAACCTTTATGAGGCCACTGTAAAGGGTGCTGACAGTATCCTTTTGAAAGGGGTCACACTACCTGAACACTGTTCAGAGGAGTAAAACATAAGGGTCTTTTCAGTTTGCTGAGTTCATAATAGTCTATGTGACAAGTAGTTCTATTCTGAGGAGCTGATTTCTTCTTCTTCAAGTACCTGGTTTAAATAAGTAAAAATTTTAAACTGTAGCATAAAATAGTCTCTGACTAATAATCTTATGTTACCTCCTTGTAAAATTCATATGAAGAAACAGAATAGTAGATAATATATTCTAGCAACCTGGTGAAATGGTAGCAAGAAGAAGACTGCCTAGAAAAAGAAAAAACTTGCCCACTTGAAGTGAAAATTACAGCTAATACTCACTGAGTGTTCCTAAGTACTAGGCACTGTCAGGAGTACTTTGTAGATATTAATCTCATAACCACAACATATGATAAATAATAGTTCCACTTTGCAGATAGAGAAACTGGGCGCAGAAAGCTTGCTCAAGGTTCCTTAGCTAGTGGAGAAGCACAGCTGAGATTGGAACCTTGGCAGTCTAACTCCAGAGCCCATGTGATCCTTTTGTCACATCACCACCACTGCAACCCCAACCCCCACTTTCACCTTTACTTATTCTGAAACACAGGATTTTCAGCATACAAAAAACATGTACTTTGTAGTTGTTTATTGTCTACTCTGAGTTTTATCCTTCACTTCCTCTCCTTCCCAACTAGCATCCCCCCTTGTGTTCTGTGCTTCATCCATGGCTTTCTTTCACTCCTACATGAGTGTATTTACATATGCCTTTTCCCCATTTGGAATGCAGTTCTTCCAATTCCTTTAAACAGTTCCAATTCACCCTTCAGTTATCAGCTTAGATGTTGGTTCCATAGAGAAGTCTTCCTTGTTTGCTGCCCAGACTGAATTTGTCTGCTATGAAAAATATGTTTACCTCATTATTGTTTCTCCTCACAGTATTTACAAATTCACAATTAGGTATTATTGGTATTATTTGTGTGTGCTTATTGAGGGATGATATAAAGTAGGTTCTTTAACCCTAATGTTTAGAGTAGACATGCAGCTTGTAGCTATTAAGTGTTTGTCTGCACGAATGAATAAATGAGTGAGTGAAAAGGGAAGACCCAAAGTAAAGATGTAGATGAAGGTTGGGTGAGATCATAATATCGAGATACCCTCTGGTTTTTCACGTATTTCATCTCTTTGTTCTATCAAAGCCCAAGATAAAGAAGATAAAGAAGCACCACGTTAGAAAAAAAGTCTTGTAGACACTGAGAGTTGCAGCCCAGTGTTCAGCTAAAAACCTAAGACAGAGATTTTACCCATGTCCAAGAGGGCAGACAGAGGAGTCCAAGCAAACAGCACAGCTTGCCCGTGGGCAACAGAAGGTCTTGGCTCTTCTTCTTTTCCCAGAAGAAACAATTAATCTATTATTGAGATCCATATAAAAACAAACATTTAAAATAATGGTGTAATTTCATGTAAAACAACAATAGAAGTGAAGTGCTATGAAAATTTAAGCACAGAAAATTTAAAAACATTTCGCATTCTTAGTAGAAAGCTATAGGATCTCATCTCCATAAAAGAGTAGTTGAAAATCACATTGGAAGGGAAAGTAATGAGATGAAAACATCGGTAAATAAGATGAAAGACAGGTAAATAAGGAACAACTGCAAGAAAACCAAAAATAGTAGCATTATTAAGTCAACATTATTGGCATTAAGGAACAAGGAAGACATAATGAAAAATTAAACCAGTGATTTAGAAGACAAACCTGAAATGTTTTACCATAATATGAAGCAAAAGCAAAATGAATTATGAAAAAAGACAAGTATCAATGTCTCTGAATAAATAAATAAATAAATGATGAAGAATTATAGACCTTTCTGAGGAAGGAGCTAGAATAGCTGGAGCACAATTAATAGACAAATATGCAATCATACAACAGCTAACTTTTATTGAGCCCTTTCTTTGTGCCAGGGCTGTGCTAAAGCATCTTTACATTATCAGCACATCATTACTGTTTTACAAACACACAGAGGGGTGCAATGTTTATATCTGTTTTCCAAATGAAGAAACCTGTGCACCAAGAGGCAATATAGTTTGCTGTAGGTTCCACAACTCACTCATGAGAAAGATTTGATGCATACCCTGGCTATTTGTGTCTAGTACCTATACTCGTAATTACTGTGATTAATTAAAAAATCTTTTGAACTGAAGAAAATGTCTGGTCATGTAAATATAATAGATTAATGACTTTCCCCATAAAATACGTAATCAGAATCCTGCAACAAGTTTATAACCAAAGAACTTTATAAAATAGACAGTTGCTACAGATATCAAGTGGGGCCTTTCTGCCCCTGACGGATCTATGTAAACTGTATTTAATTTCCAGTTTCTTTGCCTGAGAGGGTTTGAAGTCTTCCCAAGTGATTACTAAAACTTCCCAGGTTTTACCTTCTCTTTAGCTCCTTTGCTTACTTCTTTTGCCTTCCCAAACACTGTCTGTTTCACCTTTACCGGTTTGTGTGCTAGACCCAACTGCTTCATCGGTTTCCACAGAGTCACATGTCACAGCATAACACCAACTCATCTATGACAACCCGTGAATTTAGAGACTTCAGAAAGGTCCTACGGAGCTATTGCAGACTATGACATAAGCTTGTAGGCCATCTTACTGGCTCTTGCTTCCCATTCTCCTGCCCTGTCCTCCCATCTGTCTTCAACCTCCACACCCTTGCCTTATCCATACCAGTCTAACCAGCTTTCTTGGCCTGGGAAACATGCTCTTGCAATCTCACCTTTTATCCCTGGTAGTTTATCAATGTTCTCTTTTAAAAAGAAAAAAGATAAAAACAACAGTTATTCTGGAATGTTTCTTCCACCTTGTGAATAAGAATCAAGATTTAAAAAATCTTATAATCATCCAGCTGACATCAGACCTCTCCTCTGTATTACTGAATACCAAAACACAGCACAGAAAGTTGAGAGGGTGAATTTCTTTTTGTTTAAAGAATACGTTCCTTGTTAATTTAAACAAATTTGTATTTCATAAGTGAAAGGAATAAAAATTAATTCTCAGATATATCAGAACTCAGAAAATATACTACTGAAGTATTGGTTTTCTTTTTAACAAGTGACTAGACCTTATAGAAAAAATTATTTTAAATTAAGACCTTAATTTTAAGATGAGCTTGGCACCTTGATGCCTGAATTTCAAATTCTGCCTCTGTTGACAACCAGGCATGTATGTGACTGTGGACAAGTTATTATTTCTGTGCCTCTGTTTATTCATTTATAAAATGGGGTTGCTAGCACTCCTCTCATAAGTAAGTCTATTAGGAGGACTATATATAAAACCTTATTCTAATGTGCTTAGAATTATAGGTACCTACAAATCACAATGTAGTTATTTGATAATTGTACTAAAGAATGTGGAAATGAAGGTATGAATAATTGAGAAATAAACATTAAACATAGCTTAGTCACATAAACATAGAACTAAAACATAGAATTTATGTTATATGTATTCTGCCACAATAAAAAATGGAAATAATTCTCGTAAATGAGATAGCTTAAAAGCAATGTAAATGTCAATGAATTTGAAAGACAAGCTATATATTATGAAAAGAATGGTGATTTAACAAGTTGTATAAAAATCTGAGTTTATATTTTAAAGGAAGAAGGAGTGTCAAGTCAGGGCAATAAGACCATGCTAAATCCTTTTGCTTGTACGGCTGGAACTCAAGAGATTCCATTCCATGATTTTCATAGTTATAGAAATAGCAACTCTACTTAATAAAATTACATTTTCAAAAAACTAAAAAATATTTACTAATAGAATTCAAAACAAGCTATAATCCCTTCAAGTCTCTGAAGCATATAAAAATCTACGAGCATGTATTTCATATGGCAAAATATAAAAAAAAAATAAAGGAAAGAGCACAAAAGTATAGTGAATAAAAAGTGGGAAGCAATGTTTTATTTGAGGCCCTTTGGTTACAAATTCAGACACTCTCGAGTTCCCTAGGGTGAGAAGGGGGCCAGGGAAATAAGGGAGCTCAGGATATCAGCTCCGCTGACTTGATGAAGACTTGGAATGCCATTCAGCTGTCGCTGGTTGTGCCCTGCTTCCCACACCAGTGCCCTACTCAGCCTCTCCACTGTACTAGCATCCCCAGATGTCACTGACCAACTGCTCTTATACCCTCCTCTCCTCCTCATGACTTCTGTATGTGATCTGTGTGTCCTCAGGAGTTTGTACCTCTCTTAACTGCTGACTCTTTCTGTCTTATTTTCAAACTTCAGTAATGTGAAGAAGTGATTGGACTGTCCAGTTTTCACTTTATATATGATGCCCTGTTGAGTTCTTAAGTCTAGTCACTTCATAGGATCATTTTAGATCAGTTACCTATTACCTATTCTTATTCAATGCTGTTACGTATTCTTATTCCTATTTCTGGTCCTACTACTTTTGCTCAGCAAAGGTATGAATCCTCAGGAAGGAGATGTGGGTAGAGTAGGTACTGTAGCTTCTCAGAGAGGTAGTGTCACTAAAAGATTCATTTTAAGGTTTTTACAATTAACCTAAAGGATGGCTAAATAAGACAGAGAGGATCTAAATTATCATAACCTTTCTTTTATAAAAACTCTGTAAAATTCCAAGTATGTGTTCTTAATACACAGAACAGGTCTCAAAAAAGAGAGAACTGCAACAATATTAATTGCAGATAAAGTAAAAAGAAAGAATTGGGAAGAATAAGACAATGGGTCATTTTTAATTGATAATGTCATCTGAAGAAGAGGTTTACAAAGCAATTAATAATATTAAAATATATTCAAAACCCATGTGAAATAAAAAAGAGATTTGTAGAAAAGCAGGACACTTTAATACATCTATGTCACTATTTAATGTTTAAAGTAGACTAATTAAGAGATTTGAATATAATAATTAAGGAGGTCACATTAATACATATTAAGCAAGAGTTTATTTTTTAACTAGGCAATTTTCATAAAAGTCCCTTGGGTTTAAGAGGAAATCAAAACCATAATTATTAACTTGTTAGAAAGTACCTAAAACAAGAGCAGTATTTATCAAAATATATGTTTTGTGGTCAAAACAGAATCCTTGGGTGAATTTACTCCATTATATGTTTTTTTTAAGCAATAAGAAATGAGAATAATTAATTAAGCAGCCTACCTAATAAGCTTTTAACATATTAACTTTAAAAATGGAGTAAAAGAGTATATATGAAATAAAAAATTAATGAGTTATAAAGTAGTAAAATTGGATGATCAGAATTTAAAAATAATATTGTACATTCAGGGGAAATATCAAAATAAATAACCTCTGGAAAATCTAATTTTAAAAGATAATATAAAAAATTAATAGGGTAATATAAAAATAAATACAATCAAGAAAAAATGGACTTTCTGAAAAATTTGGACTTTATGAAAATTTAAAACTTTAGTACATCAAAATAATATCAACAGAGTAAAGAGACAATCTACAGAGAGAAGGTATTTGCAAATCATATCTCTTTTAAGTCATTAATACCAAGAATATGTAAAGAACTCCTAAAGCTCAACAACAACCAAAAAAAAAAACAATTAAAAAATAGGTGAAGGACTTGAATATATAGTTTTCAAAGAACATATGCAAATGACCAATAAGCACACGAGAAGGTGCTCAACATCACTAATCACTAGGGAAACGCAAATAAATACTTCAGCGACATACCACCCCACAGCTATTAGGATGGCTACTATGTATAAAAAAAAAAAAAACAAAAAAACGAAAAAACAAGTGTCAAGATGTGGACAAATTGAAGCATTTGTGCATTTTTGTGAATGTAAAGTGTCACAGCCACTTGGTAGACAGTATGGTTCCTCAGAAAACTAAAAGTAGAGTTACCATATGATTCGGCAATTTTATTTCTGGGTACACAAAATTAAAAGCAGAGTATTGAAGAGATATTTGTACACCCATGTTCATAGCAGCATTATTCACAATAGCTAAGACATGGAAGCAACCCAAGTGTCCACTAACAGAAGAATGGATAAAGTGTGATATATATTTACATACAATGAAGTATCATTCAGTTTTAAAAAGGATGGGAATTCTGACATATACAATACATTAGGCAAGAAAAGACAAGTACTGTATAATTCCACTTATATAAAGTACTTAGAGCAGTCAAAATCTTAGAGACCAAAAGTAGAATGGTGGTTTCCAGGGGCTGTGGGAGGAGGAAATGCAAAGTTATTGTTTAATGAGTGTAGAGTTGCAGCTTTCTAAGACAAAAAGAATTATAGAAATGGATAGTGGTGATGATTGCACAGCAGTATGAATGTATTTAATACAACTAAACTGTACACTTAAAATGGTTTAGAAAGTAGATTTTTGTGTTCTATATATTTTACCACCATAAAAAATTTGGAAAAAGAAAAAGATATATAGTACCTTTAAAGTAACATATTGCTATATAAGCTCCTCTGGAGGTATATTTAAAATTCTCTTTTAAAAATAATTATTATTAGTTTCAAATATACAGTACATTGGTTAGACATTTATATAGTTTATAAAATGATCCCCCTAATTGCTCTTTCTGTCCTCTGGTTTTTCACTAGTCATTACATTAGTGCTAACTGCACATTCTATGCCGTGCTCCCCATCCCTGTGACCATTTCTCAACTACTAATTTGTACTTCTTTAACTGTTCAACCCATTCTCCCAGCCTCCCAATTCCCCTCCCTTCTGGCTGTTTCCAGATTATCCTCCATATTTGTGAGTCTGCTTTTGATTAGTTTGTTCTTTTTGTTCCTTAGATTCCAAATACAAGTGAAATCATATGGTATTTATCTTTTTCTGTCTGACTTATTTCACTCAGCATAATAACCTCTAGGTCAATCCATGTTGTTGAAAATGGCAGGCTCTCATGTTTTAAAGGCTGAGTAATAGTCTATTGTACATATGAACCATAACTTATTTGTCCAGTTGTCTGTTGATGGGCATTTAGGTTGCTTCCATATCTTGTTAATTGTGCTGCCCTGAACATAGGGATGCACAGAGCTTTACAAATTATTGTTTTGGTTTTCTTTGCATAAATACACAGAAGTACAATTGCTGGGTCAAAGATATATCCATTTTTAATTTTTTGAGAAACCTCCAGAATGTTTGCCATAGTGGCTGTACCAATCTGCAATCCTACCAACAGTGTATGCAAGTTCCCTTTTCTCCACATCCTCACCAACACTTGTTGTTCTTTGATTTATTGAGGGTAGTCATTCTGACAGGTGTGAGGTGATATCTCATTGTGGCTTTAATTTGCATTTCTCTGATGATTATTGACTTTGAGCATCTTTTCATATGTCTATTGGCCATCTGTATTTCCTCTTTGGTGAAATATCTGTTCAGTTCTTCTATTTTTTAATTGGATTGTTTTTTTGTTGTTGAGCTATATGAATTCTTTATATATTTTGAATATTAACCTCTTATTAGATGTATCATAAGCAAATTCATGAAGAAATGGGTAGTTTCTTAGAAAACTATACTTTCCACATTGATTTAAAAAGGAGAAAAATAATTGGAAAAGTAATGTCCTCTAAGACTTCAACTGACTTGAAAAATGTTATTTCAAACTTTGAAAAGAAAAATTAATTCTCTTATTGTACCACAGAATAGAAAAAAATGGAACATATTTAGCAAGAAAATGAACTTCGAAACCACCAAAGGCAAAAAGAATATTTGATAATATAGAAAAGATATATAGAAATGAGAATCTTTTCTATAATTCAAGAAAGATTAGAAAATATTATTTTAAAAAGCAAATTATATTTTAAGTATACTAAAAAGATACAAAAACTATATAAAGCATCAAGAACAACCAAAAAAAATACAGAAATAAAGTATCCAAGTATAAAAAAGTGTTATAGTTACATGAAGGAAAAAAGTTGACTGAAGGGCATAAAATACAACTTAATACATAAGAAATATGGTGTGTGTGTTTATATATTATGAAACTATTATAAATGTAATAGTGCAAAGGCAACTAATAAAGTGTATTTTTTTTCAATGTATGATGCAGAAACAATTATATATTCATATATAACTGATAGGAAAACTTAAATGGTAATTTTGATAAGTTGTGGAAGGCTGAGTATGAACTAGTGTGAGAGTAAAAAAAACTCCTGGAAGCTGCAGTCTTAGGACGAGTCCTCATACTCTGTGGACTTGCCATTCAGAAAGTCGACCAGGCTCTCAAGGTAAAGGTCTGAGAAAGATTCCCCTCCTGCCCTATCAGTTTCCTCTACCTGAAACTACATAACCGAGGACTCTGACTTCAGCCTGAGGGTCCTTGACCTGAAAGATTCCTCAGTTACCTTTTCTGCTGGGACAATTCCCTATGGTCACTTATGAGAACCTTTTAGAATGTTTTCAAAAATCACTGTTGCCCACCATAGCACTACCTGGGCTGCTGCTCCAAAGAATCCCTTTTTTAGAGGGCAGAGATTGCTCTAAAAGTTAACTCTTATCTGAAAATGTTTTTGTCTACTTTGGTAACCGTGACAAACAAGAAAAGCCTAAGCCATTACCTATATTGGCCAACAACAGAGGATAAAAGAGATTTGGTGATGGTTCTGTGATTATCAGCCTCAAAGTTTAACTGGGGCCTTCCCAATGCTTGGGACTACATATGAAACCCAAATTTAAATATAATCTTGAAGAAGGGTGGAAGCAATGCCAAACCGAATGAAATTGGTGTCTGCCCCAATTTAGTGGATCTTACAATTGGAATTAAATTAAGTTGTGGAACAATAAAGATTTTTATTTGGGGATCTAAAATTGTGAGCTGAGATTTACATTTCCTAAGATACTCTTCTTAGATAAAATAATATGCTTGTTTAGTGGATGCTGGGAGAAGATAGTCTTGACACTATGGTGTTGGGAGATCTCTATCTCACTAGGACTTTTCTGGTATTAATGGGTAGTTGCCAAGAGACCCAAAGAAGAAAATAAGGTCACCTGATGATGGCCCTGTAGAAAAATATGTATGGCTGAGGGCAAAAGAAGGATTTCCAGATCACTTCTTCCGTGATCTTCTGATAATACATTTCTTCCCTAATCTCTGCTTCTAGTAAAAAAAAAAAAAAAGCAAAAAATCCCTAGTTGTTTTAGTAATAGGAGGGTTTTATTCTTAAAGAATATTGTGAAAAATGTTTATCTTTATGAAATATTCTTTTGAGTCAAGCTTGAGTCATCTAATGCCAGTGGATATTATTAAGTCAGTTAAGTTTCCTACAGGGTCTATGAGACACAGTAGGCCACATTTTTTTTCTATATTACAATGAGACTTGAGGGCATCTGTGGTTACTGTAGGAAGTGTTTTGTTAGTGCCGTACAGGGTGTTTCTAATTGACCAACAACAGTTCTACATCATAGGCAGCTGCTTCACTCCGGGGTTCACAGAATGCAAAATATCCTAGGAACACCAGTTGTCCTGTTGCAAGAGTATAATTTAAAGGGTGTAAGAAAGTGAGAAATTAAATGTTTGGATGTGGCTGCAGTCTAGAGGTTTTTACAAAACAGACATAGACTGTTGGAGTTGGAGGTAGAAAATGAAGAGTCAGTGTTGGTAGACTAAGAATATAATTTGAAGGAGGTAGAAGAGAGATAAAGCTCAAATGGCAATCAAAAATAGTCTTGTCTTAACCCCTGTTTCCCATCATGCCAGTGCTCACAGCTGAGAATTTACAAAATCTTTGATCACTTGCTCAGTGAAGGTTATCATTAATTCATCCTGGCCACTGATCCTGATCCAACATACATTCTATATCTTGTGCTAGGTTACCATCTTTCCCCCTTATGTCTAATTCCCTGCTTTGGTAACCTCCCTTCAAGTCAGGGTCCTCTAGGACTGTATCTAGCATGTTTGTAGAATTTCCCACCATTGTCCCTGTATTCCAGCTACTTATCATCATAGGCTCTGATACCACCTGCCTTGTCTAGTATTGTCCATCATAGTCTTTCAGATGCCAAACCCCTGCCTGCCTGAACATCTTTCCTTTAACTTCTTTCCAATTTTCCTGCTCCTAAAAAATGCTGAAAACTTGACTTATAATCTGTGGTCAGAAGCCTCCCTGATTGCTGGTCCCACAGGAAGAGTTTACCTTGTCATCTAGACTTGAGACTTCTCTTTTTTGCCCAGGCAACCCTGCCTGGGGTAGAATGTTAGGGAAGCCAGACCTGAAGTTCCCAAAATGTAGATAGCCAAATAAGTGCCAGGAATCAAAAGTTATTTGGACAGTTGAGAGTTCAGGACATTTCAGTGTCAGAAAGCAAAACAAAGACAGGCTGGAAATGGCTGCCACACAACAGTGTGTCAATGAGCAGCCAGAGGTGGAAATACCTGTGGCCCCAGACCTCCTATTAGGTAATCCTGCAAAGAGTTTTTGAGCTGTGTTCTATACAAGGTGGTATGTGAGGGCCTTCTTTGGGGTTAGACTTCGTGACTCAATTTCCAGGGCAAAAGCCAAACCATAAAATTGAGGTAGAATCAGTTGTGTTACATAAGAAAGTGATGAGTCCATTCAACTGGAGGTGATGTGTGATAAAAGATACTGACAAATCCAGAGGGCAGGAAGCCTGCTTAAGGTTAAATGTTTATGTTTTATAGTTGAAAACGTGAGTTCGAATTCAGACTTAACAATTGTGATCTCTGTAACTCTGAGCAAAACTCTGAGGCTCAGTTTCTTGTGAGATTGAATGACAACAATAATAGAAACTGCCTCACAGTGTTCTTGTGAGAACTGAATGTCATAATGCACAAAAATTTTGGAAGTGTCCCTGGCACATTACTATGTGCCATTAAATGTTGTCTTTCTTGTTGATAGAAAGTAAATCTGTAAGCTAAATGCCAACGAATTTAGCCTATGGAGAAACTGTCATTAATAGCTAAAATAGAATTATTGTAGGTAGAGGTTTGGGGCAGTAGACTAGCATGATTAAGACCTCAGGTCTTATGTTTAGATCTCAGTTGTCTGAACAGCTGTGTGACATTGGATATATTATTTAACCCCTCTGAACCTGACTTGTTATATCTGTAAGGTATGTATGTTTCATGTATTTATTGAGACAAAGTATGTGAAATGTTTAAAGCAGTGCCAGGTACTTAATAAGTACTCAACAAGAGGTAAAAAATTCTTCCTCCAATTTATTCTAAGTTAAATAAGCCAGACATAGAAAGAAATACTGGAATGGTTCAACTATATGTGATATATAAAATAGTCAAATTTATAGAATCAGAGTAGAATGATGGTTTCCAGTGGCTGGGATGGGGCGACGAGGAATTACTAATTGATGGCATCAAGTCACAGTTAAGCACGATGAATAAGCTCTAGAGATCTGCTCTACAACACTGTACCTGTAGTCAACAGTAATGTATTGTACACTTAAATTTTAATTAAGAGGGTAGATCTCATGTTAAGTGTTTTGCCATAATAAAACAAAATTTCATAAAGAGAGAAAACTGTACCAGAAAAAAAAAAACGTAATAATTGTCATTAATAGAAGCATTAATCTAGGCATAAACTGCTGAAGACCTTTGGCTAGTGGTGAGAATGGAGGCAAAAATCACAAAACCAACAAATAAAGGGGGAGCCATGGGTATGTGTTAAGTAGGTGGGCAGTGCCATCTCTTAGTAATTCACATTTAGATGAGCCCTCCACCCCTTGTCTTTCAGAAGTTCCCTAGGGAATGTCACTTCCTGGCCCCAGAATATTGCCCACAGCACAAAGGCTGAGGCGATGGCCCTGATTTTGCCCAAGATACAGTGATGCCTGGTTCTCAGCAGGACACAGGTTTATAATACAAATTAAAATGTCCGGAAAAGCTTTGCAGGTGAAATAAGAATAATTCATCATTAGCACATCCTCTGTTTAACAGCATTATTAACAACAAAGTGGCTTTTATAATTATTTGGGAACCATTTGTTGACCTTCAGCAGGCTAAACATTTTTCTTGTTTATGTAATAATTTTTTCTACAAACTCTTTTTTTAGATCTTGCTTGGGGATGCAGTGAATCAGACTACAAAAGTTTGCAAATCTTTTTTCGGGGACAAATAAGTGAGTGTCGTCACTGTGTATTAAAACTAACAGACCTCAGGGGACACGAGTTTCTAAATGTTACCGTAGGCTCCTGGAGTAGGCATTCATAATGTCTTACTTGCCCTTATCTTAATCTGAGTATAACTTGGGTGGGTCTAATTGTCTGCAGTTTTGACAGCTGTCCCAGGTTCTTAGTGTAAGTAGTTGGGTTTGAGAATCAGCATTTCAGGTAGTGACTGGGATATCTTTGGAGTTTCTGCCACTGAATCAATGACCAAGTCGATTAATTGTTCTAACTCCTGATTCAAGTTAGCGATGAGCCATAAAGTTTCCCAAGAGCCACATCTCCCTTCCCTGGGCCAGTGTCTCCCCACTGCTTCCAGCTCAGTGAGAACCAGACATCCTTTTACCATTTCCATGATGCAAAGGACATTCTCCCTGCCAGCCTGCCTTGTATCAAGCATCTATTAAGAGGCACTTTTACACAACCTTCAGGATATCATTTAATTCATTAACCAAAATTTAAGGTCTTGTTATTATTCAAGTTTTACAGATGAGAAAACTAACACTTGAAAGGGAGTAAATAATTTTCCCAAGGCCTCATTGTTAAGAACTGCAGGGCCAGGATTACCAGCCATGTGAGCTTTCTGCTACCCTGTGCATCTTCTTTTTAGAAGGGAAAAGCTTCATGTTCCCCTTGTTCCAGGTTGGGCATTTTGGCTTTTACTGTCATAGAGAGAGAACACCCTCCCTGCACTGAGGGACTTCCAGCTCAGTGGGGAGACAGGAGGACAGCCCCCCTGCTCTCCCAAGGGGAAGCCAAATCCGCCTCATCTGATTCCTCCCTTTGGCATGTTTCTCTCCAAGGCACATTCTCTACGAGATTCCTGTCTGGTCCTAATCCTCTCACCCAATAGACCAAGCTCCTTGAAGGCAGGGGTTGTGACCTATCTGGAGTCATGCTTTTCACAGTTTCCCTCTGAAAACCCACTCTTGCCTAACCCACAGTATCACTCACACTTTGCATGCAGTAGAAATATCTTCTGTGAAAGGATAAATTAACTGGAAGTTTCTGAATTAAGGAGTCTCAGATAGATCTGAACCAGAGAGACAACACCAGCAAAAGATATCTCCTAACCTGTCAGCCTTTCCAAGGATCCCAGAAGAATAAGAATGCCTTAGGACGAAATTATACAAATGTCCACATCCACATCCATTAGCACAATTGTTTTAGAATACCTTTGCAGTGAGACAATTTATAAGTTGTATCTAAAAAACATTGTATACATTTTAAGGACTGAATTAAATAACATTTGCTCATCTTCATGCCCAGTTCTGGCTGCTTCTTGGGGACCTCAGTCAGTGTCTCATTTATCCCTGTGAGCCAGGTCTTTTAGGGTACAACTTTAGGGTTTTATTCAAACATATCTAACCTTCCTTTTCAAAACTGAACCTGTCCACACTGGTGGCCTGAGATCTGGAAGCTTTGAGCATACACATGGAATCCACAAATTCATTTTAGGTAATTTAGGTAGCAATTGGGAGAAACCAGATAGACACAAGGTAAAAATTCCCTGAATGGATATGGAAACCATATCTTGCCTCTAGGGAAACTGAGGATATTTATTCTGGACAAGAGGAGACCTGAGAAAGTTAGGGCCTTAGTACACTTGAACTGTCATGAAAAAGAAGGAGTAGCCCTAAAGGAGGAATTATATCTGCGTGCATAAATAAAACTTGCCTATAGAGGAGTCTCAATTCATGGGCGTATTCGTAGGATATGACTTTGTATTTTTCCAATCTCAGCTTTTATCTATGCTTCATTGAACTCCTCCTTCTTACCGGGTAGCATTAGACCTCTTAATTCTAGAATTATCTTTTTCACTTTCAGTTAGTGAAATTTACATCAGTATAGTTTTTCATTTTTTTATTTTTCTTTTCTCTCTTTATCTTCCTCCTTCCTCTTAAGTGTACTTGAAGAGGTAGTATCAAGCAAGCATTTAAAACATTTTACTTTTATTGGACTGCCAATATTTAAATAATACAATTGGTTACATTTTGATATATGTATATATCCATTAAACTATTACCACAATCAAGGCAGTGAATATATTCATCATCTCTAAAATTTTCTTGAGCTCCCTTATAATCTGTCTCTTCCATGATCATTTATTTTTTCATCCTGTCCTTAGGCGATCATGACCTGTTTTGTCGCTATGCATTAATTTGTATTTCTTATTTTATGTAAATAGAATTATACAGGATGTACTCTTTTTTGTCTAGCTCCTTTTACTGAACATAATTATTTTGAGATTCATCTATATGTAATGTGTATCAAAAACTTACTCCTTTCTATAGCTGTGTAGTATGCCATTGTATGAATAAACCACTATTTGTTTATCCGCTTTCCTGTTGATAGACATATGGGTAGTTTCCGGTTCTTGGCTATTAAAAATAGAGCTAATACAAGCATCCATGAACAAATTTTCATGTAAACATATGTTTTTATTTTCCTTGGGTAAATACTTAAAATTAAGATAGCTAGATCACAGTGTAGTTATTGTTTAACTTTCTAAGAAACACTAAATTTCTTTTTTAAATTCTTGTGTAATTTTGTATCTCCATCGGTGTGTATATGTGTTCCATTTTCTTTACATCTTTGTTAATACTTGGTATGGTCAAGTCCATTAAATTTTAGCCATTCTGATAGGTTATAGTGGTATCTCATTGTGGCTTTAATTTTCTTTTCCTATTAATATCTTTTTGTGTGTTTATTTTTATTTTATTTTTTAGCCAAGTGTTGAAACATTTTGCTCATATTTTTATTGGCTTGCTTGTTTTTTATTATTACATTTTGAGAGTTTGTTATATATTTTGGATACAAGTCCTTTATCAGATATAGAATTTGTCAATTTTTCTCCTTGTCTGTAATTTGTATTTTTATTCTCTTAACAGTGTCCTTTGAAGAGCATCATTTTTAAATTTGAGAAAGTCCAATTTACCAGTTTCTTCTTTTTATGGATCATGCTTTTGGTGTCATATCTAAGAATTCGTTGCCTAAGCCGGAGACACAAAGTTTTCCTTCAATTTTCTTCTATAAGTTTTATTGCTTTAGGAATTACATTTAATCTCTATTCCATTTTGAGTTAATATTTGCATATGGCATGGGTATGCATCCAAGTTTACTTTTGTGCGTGTGCACAGCTAATTGTTCCAGCACCTTTTGCAAGAAGGATTGTCTTTACATACTGAATTTTGCACCTTTGTAGAAAATAAGTTTTCCATATGTGTGGTGATCTATTTCTAGACTCTATTCTAGTCATTGTTATATTTGTCTATTTTTATGCCAATAGCACATGGTTTTAATTTCTGTGGCTTTATGATATGCTTGAAGTCAGGTAATGTTGGTTATTGAAGTTTTTCCTTCTTTTTCAAAGTCATTTTGTTTCTTTTAGGTTCTCTATATTTCCATAAGAATTTTAGAATCTGTCACTTTTTACCAAAACACCTGCTGATTTTAATTGGAATTGTATTGGATCTAGAAATTTATTTGAGAAAAACTGACATCTTCACACTCTTGAGTTTTCTACTCCATGACCCTGTTTATTTAGGCTTTCTTTAGTTTCTCTCAGTACTGTTTTATCATTTTCAATCTGTATATTTTGTGTATATATTTTTAAATTTTCTCTCAATATTTTATATTTTCTTATATTATTTTAAGTGGTGCTTTTTAAATTTCAATTTGCAATCTTATTTGATCATATGTAAAAATACATGTGATTTTTGTATATTGATTTTATATCCTATAACTTTGCTTAACCACCTTATTAGTTATAATAGCTTTTTTGAGGGTAGATTCCATCAGATTTCCTCTATAAATGATCATAAAATCATTGAATAAAGATAATTTTCTTTCTTCCTTTTCAAGCTGAATGGCTTTATTTTCTTTTCTTGCCTGATTACCCTAACTAGAACTCCCAGTACAATGCTGAGTATAAGTAATGAGAACAGACAAACTTGCCTTGCTCCTGATTTTAAGGGGAAAGCATCTAGTCCTTGACCAGTAAGTATAAAGTTAGCTACTTTTGTAGATGTGCTTTATATGGTTTAAAATGTATCCTTTTAGTTTTAGTTTGTGAATTGTTATCAGAAAGAGATATTGAATTTTGTTAAATGCTTTTTCTAAAATGATATTGAAAAGATTTATTGAAATAATTATGTGGATTATTTTTATTTTAGATTTTAGTTTTTTTTAAAAAAAAATTGGTAAATTACATTGACTCCAATAGTAAACCAACCTTGCATACCCAAGTAAACCCCATTTGATCATGAAGTACTGTCCTTTTCCTTTATTGTGAGATTTAATGTGCTAAATTGTTATAATTTTTCATCTATGTTTATAAGGGATTTTGGTATGTAGTTTTTTTTTTCTTGTAAAGCCTCTCTGTGCTTATGTCTTACAGACATTGTGAATATCTATGTGTAATACCTTTGGGGATCTCACTTACCTGACGTAGGTGTGACTAGGCAGGGAGTAAACTTCCTTCATTAACAATGCACTTTCCTAAAAGCTCACCTTTTCCTGCATGAGATTGGAAAGGGGAAGAAGAGATAGTAGCTTATTGAGGGAGGAGCCATCGGTGGCCTCTCAGAAAGCCCTGAAAGGGTTGGGTTTAGCTGGAACATTTCACTTGAGTAGGAACTTGGACCTTAGTCATAATCCAGGGCAATAGGAAAAACTCCCCCAAAAATCTGGGTTCGGAAGTTACAGAGAAAAAAGATCTTATCAAATATTCCAAAGAACTTCTTATTGATTACAAGGTCACTAAAAAGGTTGAAGTAGATACTGAACCATATGAGAATAAGAAACTCTTATCTGGAATGTGGGGAAAGTAGTTTCTATATCAAAGTCATAAACTTAATATACTTAATATAGCTGCTAATATTCAACATCTTTTTTAATGAATTAGAATATGAATAGAATCTATGTAATCAAGTGCAGCACATAGAGTTTCCTGAAACTTTGTTTCAGGGTCATTCTCTTCCTCTCTCATTCATTCATATGTAGGCATTATGCTGCAATATAAAATGGAGTTCTTACTGTAGATGGCAGTTGGAAAATTTTGTAGCTGCTGAGTTAAAAGACTTTCATACTGAGAAGCTGTGATTCCCTGCAGTGGCAGAAGACATTACAGCTGTTGCTGATAATCCTGTAGGTTCTGCCTCTAAGTCAAAATCTGCTTTGAGTTTGCTACCTTTAAAGTAATATTGAGCAAGATTTCTTAAAATGGATTGCTACCTTTACAAAACAATGGAGAAGCATGACAATCTGAGTACAGACAATCTGAGGATGTTCTGTGTCCCAACTCATTCCACTAACTCTGTGACTTTGAAGGGGGCTGATTCACAGGAGTGAAGCTGGTACCTTCTCTCAGTAGTGGAGGAGTCCAGGGTGTGGGACTTGCCATAAAACAATCAAGCAACATGTAGTTAATGCTCCAGTGCCTTGTAAGCTATCGACACTATTCTCAAACTGTATTTCAGTCCCTGAAAAAACTGGTCTGCTCTCAGGAGGCCCTTCATTTACTTAGCAAATAGAACAAAAATCTTTGGTCTAAAATAACTCACAGCAGTAACTTGGTCCTGTAAGGAGCTACATGACAAACAGAAGATCTTCCATTTATCCTCAAATTTTGTTAATTTGTGGAGGGGAAAATGTGACCCACTAAGAGAAGTGAGAGACTAAAGATATGAGCCAATAACAATCAAACTAGCAGTCTCCATAAACAAGGAAAAAATTCAGGGTCATAAAGAGGTCAAGATGAGGGCCAATAAAAGTCAGGGGAGGCATCCCAGAAGAGGTTGATGTTTATGTTCATGGCAGTCTTGTGGGTCCTATCTGGTTAACCCTTCTCAGCAGTGACTCAGCAGATGGATTCCAGAGGCAGCCTCTGGGCACTTATATGCCGCTGACGGGTTTATAATGAAAATGCTGACACACTACTAAGTTGCTCTGGGACTGTTGAGCAGCACTACAGAATAGAGTACGTCATTTCCCTCTGAACAATGTGTCTCATTCATTGCTTGAAGTGTGACCATTCATGTTGAAAATGAAATTCTACAGAGTGATCTGCTTGGGGAAATTATTCAGAGCTACTCAAAGATCTTGCTATTTTTTGTGGTCCTCAATTAAAGCTCATAAGATCCTCTCCAGGGTAAATTGGTGCCAATCTAGGCATTGAGAAGAGCAGAAAAAGTGACGAAAACCCAAAGCTTGTATGAACTTCAAAAGTCATCTTTTAGGATCCCAGGGAGCAGCTAACGCTGATTATAACTAATCTACCTAGAATATTGATAGAAAAGAAAGAACTATGAACTTAAAATTAGGAAACCTTGGTTCTAGTCCTGATTCTGCCTGTAGATACCTGGGTGCTTTTGGGTAACTCAGAGATATATACATTTTTGACATAGAAGGAATAACTTAGCTATTACTTTTTTTGTAAAAATAAAATAGAAAAATATAAGGCATACAAAAAATCTAATAATACCTAGTTTTCATCACCCTAATTAATAAGCTGAAATATTTTACTTATTTATGTTGTGCCTTTTTAATATACAAATTACTATTGTATTATAGATAAAGTAAGACTTCTCATACTCATCACTCAACATGCAATCACTATCACAAGTATGATCCTGCCTGTTTAAAACTTTCTATAGAGTAGATTACATGCATGTATATGTCCACTATAATTATTAGAAATTTTAAAATTTTACATAATAGGCATTGAATCTATATATAAAGTATTACTATAAACTTGTTTCTCCATGTACATTTGAATTTATTTCTATCACCTTATTTTATGTTTTTTCATGTTACCTTTGCTTTAGTTTTCTTTTTTTCTTCATTAGCAGTCTTCAGTGAACTGATATCATTTTCTCTTTTTTTTGTTGTTGTCTTATTTTTCTCTTATACTGGTTTGTAAATTATGCATTTTATTTCTACTCTTTTAGTAGTTACCTTCAAATTTTCAGTATATATATATATTCTATTACTAATTTTCTAACAAAGTATAGAAGAAAGGACCTTACTATACCTCATGGTTTTTAGATCTTCTCACTCTAAGTGTTCATGCTACTGCTGTCGAGAATTTTACTTTCAACATACTTTAAACACAAAAGAAGCCTATTTTCTTTAATGTTTACAATAAACTCTATGTATTTTTATCATTACTATATTCAGTTTCTTTGCTCACCAACTTTCTTGAATCCCACTCCTAACACTAGACATATTTTCCTTTTTGATGAATTATATCTTTTAATAGTTCTTGCACTGAGTATCTGATCATTATAAACTTATTTCTTAACTATCTGAAGATATCTTCATTTAACATTTAGTCTTGAAGGCATAAAATTCTACATTCACAATTATTTTCACAAAGCACTTTGAACTATTTCTTTTATTAATGAAAAAATGAGCTGTCAACTAGACTGCCTTTCTTCTTAGGTAATTTGTCTTCTCTGGTTTGGTTTAATGGTTTTCTCTCCCTTGAAATGTCTATGTGTGGGTATATTTTTCTCTTGCTGCACTTATAGTGAGTTTTCCTCATCTGAAAAATTCTCTCTCTCTAATTCTGGAAAGTTTTCAAACATTACCTAACTTTCAGACCTTCTCCCTTATTCTTCAAATATTTTTTCCTTCTGAAATTCTCAGTAGGCATGCTGGAATTTCTCATGTCAATTTCTTTGCCTTTCTGTTTTCATTCTAGGAAAATTTCTCAATTCTTTCTTCTTATATATTCTTTGATTGTTGGCCTAATATTTAGCCCACTATCGAGTTTCTCATTTTTTCTCTTGTATTTCTTTGAGGGTTTCAAAAATACTAATTTTTTAAACATCATTTAGGATTTTCCCATTATTTCTATTTCTTGAAAAGAAGTCTTTCATTTTTTTGATTTCACTCATTTCTTGAGTAGTTACCTGGAAGGCCATTTTGTGATTGCCTCAGCCCATACCTCTCGATATCTGGACCCACAAGAGGCCTTATGTTAGTAGCTAGGCTACATTCTCAGCACACATACCTACAATAGCCTGAGAACCAGGCTTATGTGAGAGTACTGACTTAGGCTATAAGCTTTGTGAAAACATGATCTTCCTACAAGCCACCTGGGCAGACAAGACAGGATGTTCTAATTTCTGCAAAGCACAGTCTGTGCCTACTTTGGAGTCTATACATTCCCATTTGAGGATCCTGGCTAGATCATCCTTCCCCTTAGTGACCATAATCCCTCTCTTTACCTATAATTTCCATTTCTTTTCAGTCTTTGGATTTTTTGTGAAATATTTGTTGCAGTTCTGTATTTATTTTAAAATAAGTAGATAAATGCATTATAGTGTATGTGTTTGGAGTTAGAATAGCATATTATTCAGAAACTTTCCTCTACTGTGAGAGCACCCTTCATTTTTTAGACAGGGAACTCAACCCCAGAAAAGTGAAACAGCTTTTCCAAGCCTCCACTTTATTATTGCAAATATGGAGTACCTCAAAGATGTTGCAGGTTCAGTTCCAGACCACCACAATAAAGCGAATATTGCATTAAAGCAAGTCATACAATATTTTTGTTTCTCAGCATATATAAAAGTTATATTTACAGTGTATTATAGTAAGCATACAAGGCATATCTCTAAAAAATGTATATATTTTAATTAAAAAGTACCCTATTGCTAAAAAATGCTAACCATCATCTGATCCTGTTGGAAAAATTACGCCAATAGACTTGCTTGACTTAGGGTTACCACAAACTTCCAATTTGTAAAAAATGCAGTATCTGCAAAGTGCAATGAAGTGAAGCATGGTAAGACAGAGAGTGCCTGTATGTATATTATGATGCACTTCTCTGCCTAAAACACACTGTACATTGTCTCTTTACCTCAAGATTTTTGATATTCAAAATGAGAACTTAATGTCTACCTTGCCTTTCTCAATTCATTATTCAGAATTGCAGGAATTGACATTGCAAATACAGTGGAAGTATTTTAAAAGTAAAAAAGCTTAGTCTCTTATTAGCAATATCACTTTTAAAGTTCTGTTGTGATGGAGATTATAAGTGATGTCAATATTTACTCTCATTAATAAAAAATTACTTCTGATTTTTTTCCATTATAGAACTGGCTTTTTTCACATACCATTTATTCGCTCTAAGTCATTTTTGATATTAAGTAAAATAATACCTCTTAGAAAGAAGGTAAAGTACTAGGGTCAACTCACAGAAACTAAAGAACAAATTCATTTCCATACATTCAACAAACAATTGTTGAATACAAATATGTCCATGAACTTAAGTTTTGCCTGGAATGTGTAAGTAGATTTATTTTTTAAGAAACAAACTTTTTATTTGAGATTTATAAAAAAAACTTTAGATTTGTAGAAAAATTGCAAAGATAGAGTACCCATTTACCCTATACCCATTTTCTGCTATCATTAACATCTTATTAGTAGGGTACACTTGTCATAATGTCATCAATATTATAAGAACCAATATTGATACATTTTTATATTTTTATTTATATTTTCTTAGTACTTACCTGTTTTTCTTCTATGATCCCAATTGAGGATACCACATTACATTTAGTCATTATGTTTCCTTAGACTTGTCTTGCTGTGACTAAAAGTCAGACTCTTCATTTTTATATAATCTTGATGGTTTTGAGGGCTACTGGTCAGATATTTGGTAGAATGTCCTCAAATAGGATTTGTCTGATTTTTTTTCACAATTAGAATAGTGTCATGGCTTTTTTCAAGGAAGATCACAGAGGTAAAGTGCCATTCTCATCATTTCTGATCATGGGTTCGTATTATCCAGAGATATCATTTTCTATGTTTGAGGTAATGTTTATCAACTGAAAACTTACTCTTCCCTTGTCTATACTGTATGCAATCTCTCTGGAAGGATGTCCTATGAATACTTTGAAAGTGGGGAGTCATTATGTTGCACCTTCTTGAGGACATATTATCTACAGAAGTTATTTCAAGTTTTTCTGCTTGGGTTATCTGTCCTATTCCAGCCTATTCTATCTATTTACTTGCTTATGTCAGTAATATATTTAAAAGGGCTCAGAATATGTGACTGACATATAGATTATTTTGACCTAAAGAAACTCGAGAAAGAGCTCTCTGACCTCTCTTTTTCTATCTAAAACCAGGTCCTAAAATTTTCAATAAAAAAGGTACCCTCTCTGTAACAGGATGAGAATAACATTATTATCACCAGAGACTGAAAAATCAACTTTAACATGGACCTGTGAAAACAAACCAATCAAAATAACCATAATCTTCCATTAGTTTTCTCCATCTATTTCCTAGTCACTGTCTCACAATTTGCTACCCCTAATCCAAACTCTTTTCTCTTGTCACATTCCCACAATTTATTTTTCTTTGTTTAGAAAGGTATATAATAAGCTTTGGGGCCTAACGGCCTCTCCAGGTCTTCATTTTCCTTCTGAAGACTTCTGTGTACATGTGAAAATATTAAATAAAATTTGTGTGCTTTTCTTCTGTTAATCTGTCTTCTATCAGTTTAATTTTAGCCCCAGCTGCAAAACTTAACAGAGTAGAAGGAAATTTTCCCTCCCCTACAGACTCATGGATATTTATTTTATTTTAATACTTTATTTTATTGTCCAAATCTTTTCAGCTTTGGCTATTGAGAGCTCTTTCCTCTTGTGTTTCTTGGATATTTCTGCCATGTGTGTGTGTGTGTGTGTGTGTGTGTGTGTGTGTGTGTGTGTGTGTATTTAAACACTTTCTTACTTTTGATGCTACAAGTTCTCTAGGCTTATCTTATATATTTCCTGTCCCAGTCCTAGAATCAGCTGTTTTTCTACAAAGTCCCGGTTCCTTTTAGTAAGGAGATTATTGACTAAAAGGAAATGTTGCATTGAATCCAATGTGATTAGACATTATTTTCTTTATTCATTCCCACTTATAAAATATTTGGTACTTGTTCTGTTAGTCTCACAGAAATGCTGTAATCAGGGTGAATGACCTCATAAAGACATTAGATTTCTTTGAAAGGGATGATTTTCAAAATGGGGATGTACTTCTCCCAGAGAAAATTAGGAAATTCTGCAAAGATAACAGAGAACTTCACCTACAATTGCCAAGTAAGACCCCACACATCTTCTAAACATGGGTCTAATATTGAATTATTAAGTGGAAATGTGTTGATTGCAAGAATAAATAAACTGGAATTGTACTGTATTTCAAGAAATAGAATTTCTTTTCTTTAGTCAGAATCAAGAGCCATACCTCAGCAGTTATTAATAAGCTATTGTTGCTGGTTTAAACAAAGAACCTAAAATTTTTATTATTGCAGTGTATCTGTTTATGTGTGCCCAGACTCAAAAGCCTAGCTTTATTTGTAAGGTTCCCCAACAGAGTGGTTGCTATAGATATAGAAAAAGCTCGAAGGACAGCATGCTGAGACTTTGGAAAATAATTTCATTTCCAAAAGCAAGGGATAGACACTAAGGCTTAAAACGAGTTGATCCCTAGGATAAAGTCATGGCTCACATAAGGTTTTCAGAATAAAATCTAAGATTTCAGGAAATTCTAGGGTCCAATTATGTGATGTTCAAAGGAAACAATGAATGAGCAAAATTAGTTTAACCCTAGGCTTAAGACAAATGTGTGTAAATCATTCTTCTCTATGTTGGGGAATTAAAATTATTTTTGTTTTTTTTTTGTGATAATAATAACGAAGAGAATATATGAAGGTGATGAAAGCTGGGATTCTAAGTGCCTAAGTTGAAAGTTTCTTCAGTTTAGAAATTACTGCATTTATGGAACTGGACTTTAGTCCTCTCTCAGAGAAAAGGACCAGATCCCATGGGAAGGTTTCTATTTTCTTTGAATCTGCCTCTCCGCCCTGGATTTCATGGTAAAGTATGCTCATGTACCAACCTCCACAAAAGCCAATTCTTTTCTCAAGTGGAGTTTTCCATCCTGAGAAGGCCAGGTGTGTGAGCTCTTCTTATCTTCCATCAGCTCAAAGACAAAATATCGTATAATATTGTAAAAATTTAACCTCTCAGTAATGTGTAAAGAAAAAAAATAAGAGGAAGCAATGTGGCGGAGGAGAGGTCAAGCAGAACCAGGGTGGCCACGGGAAGAATGATCTTCCAATGCTTCTTGCTGGGGCCCCTGAGATGGGTTGTCTGACTACTTAATAAGAAGCAAATTCTCCAATGGGAAAACAACCCAGTGCTCACGTATCACTGAGCCATTGAAGGAGAACGGGATGATAGCGAGAGCAGTCCAAGGTGAGAGACTTCAAAAGCAAACCTCCTCAAATGACGGATGCACTTTAGTGCTCAGGTGCTGAAAAAGAGTGAGGAAGGACTGACTGAGGCAGGGTAGCAAATACTTGGACCCCCATGTGTCCTCCATGTTGGCTGCCTTCTTTGCCTTGATCATCTGAGAAGGATCCAAAATTCTTACTTGGAGTTATCTTTTTGGTGACATTGGCTGCTCTTCTCAAAACTGCCATTGCAAGGTTCAAGAGGAACTGCAGGGTAAGATGTAGCTCTTTCTTTGACTTTGTCTTCTTTTGCTAACATTTGGAAAGTATTAACTTCTAAGCTTCTCTTTTCCTCCTCACCCACCAAAATTAAAATGCAACATTGTACGTATGTGGATACATGTATATACATATAATCATTTTTCCAGTATTAAAGCATTTGATACTTGTTTGCCAATAATATGGATAATTCAAAAGCTTTTTGAGGATAGGATCGTACTTTTGATGCCATGGAATGATATAGCTGTTATTTCATAAAGAGCATCTTTCAATTAGTTTATTTTGAGCCCCCCTCCATGCCTCAGCTCTAACCCCAATTTAGATTAAAGTGTTAAAAAGATCATCATAACATGTAGCCTTGTACAAGGAGATGATCTAATTATTCAGCCTTGCTGTACCAGCCTAATAAATTATGCAGTTTTGCCTGCAGTATTTCACCTGAGAGAATGAGTGTGTCAAACACTACAGAGCATGAATTCTCCAACTGGCCTGTGTAGATGCCAGAGCAGAGAGTGTTTAGTTCCACAATCTGAGAATTGGTTTTACAGAGCTTTAAGAGTGAATTTCAACAATTTATATATTTTTTTTGGCTGGGGTTAGGAATATATATTATCCTGAAAGGGGTTGTATGTGCATAGAATATACAATACGGGATAATTTTTGTATATTTAATCGTGTTCAAACAAAGGGCATGCTGCCACTTAATTATTTGCATATTATTCTAGAGTATTAATAAAAAAGCTAAATGGAATCCCCTAAGAGTTCAGACGAGTTTGAAACAAATAAATATCAGTCTCTTGAGGCTCTCATCATATTTACAGATCTATCTGTGAACATGTGGTAAAGTTTCAAAATCTACTCCAAGTATTTGGACTCATTGAATGACTATTAAATGGAAACCTTTTGGTCTACTTGATGGTTTGAGCTACCTTCAAAATGTTATTGTAGAGTAGATGTGTGTGATTCATCAATGACTGTGGAAACTTCTAACTAGTTTGATGGAGAGTTGGGGTTCAATGACCTCTGAGAACATTATACTGTGTTGTGTTTAGATTCTGGATAAGAGTGGATTTAAGGAAAGTGATGGTAAGCATGAATTCTTATTTTGTCTCATCAATAACACTCTTAAGAGTAAAGCAGATATTGTAAATTTAGCATGGCTAAACAACTGAATACAAATTGGCACTGTTAATAAAAGTAATACAGTTAACGAATCATTGCCTTATATTCAGATTAACTGCTAATGTCAAGGAAATTTTCATCGAAAATGTAAGCTACGATTTTATATCAGTGAGCCAAATCCAATTGACATGTTTTTATAAAATAAATGCAGATTCCAATTTTTAAATCTCCACTTGAAGTTTAAAGAAACCTTTCTAGATAAGGTACCTATCCAACTGCTTGCCAGAAACTCTTCTCTGCCTTGCACTCCATCTATGTAAATTTTGTATGAAGAGAGACTATCATGAGATGAGGAGGACTGGTAAGTAAGGAGTTGTTTACCTGACTTTAGTAGCAGCTCTCTCAGTTTCGCTTAGAATATCTTGATAGGAGGTGTAGGTATTGAAGCACAATTATGGCCCTCATCATGCTACAGGTCTAGGTGAGAATAAGGGTCTGCCATCGGTGCTAAGCATGAGGAGATCCTTTTCTTCCAGCATCCCAGCATCCCAGCAGTAGTAGGGGCCTGGACATTCTCCTGCAGCACCAGCTACCAGGCAGCATATAGGGCCAGAGATCAGCACTGCCATTCATCCGCTGATGGATGAAACCCTCAAATCAGTGGGCCAAACCTGGTTTAGGTGTGATACAAGCAAACACAGGTTGCATGAACTTAAAGCCAGTGGATGTGAAGGACAGGCTGAAATGTTCTTTTATTAATTACCTGACAGAGGACCTTTAAAGACTTCATGCAGTAAGTTGTAAAATATTTTATTATAGTCAACTCTAAATTATCTGGGGATGGAAGAAGTAGAAAGAGCTGGACATCAGCATTTGCTGAACAGCAAGATAAAATGAGAATTATTGGGGATTAAACACAGAAATGGGGAAAAGACCATTGCATTTGTGGTGCTTATGAGCACTTGACGGAAAATAGATCAAATAGGAATAATTCAAAGACATACAACTGAAGACTTCACTGCTTGCATTGAAACTAAACTCTTTTCTCTAGAAAACCAATTCTGAGTTTAGAGATCTTTTCAATGTTTCACATATTAAAAATGTGAAGATTCTGTAAAACATGGGTCATATCAAGGAGAAGTCCTTCTAGAGTAGATTCCTGGTTGGACCCTTTCTGGAATCCATTCATTCTTTTGTTCAACAAACACAGAGTGAGTACTTCACATATGTGAATCCCTGAGGTCTCAACAAAGGAATCTACTGCAGAACCCCTCCAGGATACAGAAAGAAGAGCCTGGGAAAAAAGAAGAGGGGGGGACTTCAAAGGGAGAAGAGGGAGAGAGAATGAACAGTGGTTCAGATCATGGGTTCTGATTTGGAGTTCTGCTTGAAGCAGGAGGATCTCCATTAGCATATAAGATGGAATGATGATTTGGAGAGGCTGATGGGGACAGAAGGACCATCGAAATACAGGAGTGAAGTGTGCGGTTTCATTTGTATATGTGAGAAAGTGGCCATTCAAAAGCAGAATTGATCTTTATAATGAAATTTAGAAAATAATTTTTTCTAATAAACTAGATGGGGGTAAGATTAAGTTCTGACCATTTCCCCAAAATACCTCTGTAGCTCTCATGTAACTTCTGTTAGTCACTGGAGACCACACTTTAGAGGCTATGTGACATAAGGGCATTTGATTAAATAAGCACCCTTCAGAAAAATAACACATTCTCTCTCTCTCTCTCTCTCTCTCTCTCTCTCTCTCTCTCTCTCTCTCTCTCTCTCTCTCTCTCTCGCAATTTAAAAGGATGGCTGTCTTCAACTCACCAAGGCTAGTCTTAATATGCAGTAAGTTGTAAATAATTTTATTGTATTTAATTTCAGCTTGAAAGTTCTATAATTTTATTTTTATAGGCCTTTCTCATTTATAAGTGTTCGTCTATGGCAATTTACTTCTTATTTCCTAAGGGGTATTACTTTCCCTGATCTTGTATGTTTTCAGAAAGGCTGAAATATTATACTTTGAAGACAAAAATAATCTGAGCGATTGAGCACTATAAGCAGCTGCTGTGCAGGTGCTGGTTTGGGGCATTCTGCAACTCGGACCTCCTATAGGGGGGTTGCACATACATTCGGCTAAGGACACCCAGAGGATGCAGAGTTAACTCATTATGAGATCAATAATCTGCAAACTGTGAATATGCAGGAAATCAGAGTTCGTTGGCTTTTCAATCCATTGTGGAAATAAGAGTCCTTATGTGGTCTCTGAGAGTGTTCTGGTCCAGCGAGTCAATAATTCCCATCGTATCATAGAAAATGTGTTGCCCCTATAGGCTGTAGAATGCCAAGTATCCTGCATAGTAGAATATGCATTAACTTGAGATCCAGCACTGAGACCTAAATGGTAAAGAATGCACAGTCAGGTACATTGTACCTACTAGTGTCTATTAAGCAGACTTTGACAGCGGAGGACAAATAGTCACTCTAGGCAAAGCTCATGTGGCGTTTTCTGATGTGAATATTTTCAGACTTACTGGAGGCAAGTAAAAAAAAAGGAAGAGATGGAAGCATAAAGGAGGAAAGAGGAAGGTCGGAAAAATGGGAGAAAGAAATGAAGGAAGATAAGAAGGGAGGGAAAGAAGGAGGGAAGAAAGAAGAAAGGGAGAGAGAAAAGGAGGAAAAATAAATCTGATGGTGTGTATGTGTATGTATGTATGCATAGTTGCCAGTCCAAGGTTAGGATCAATATCTAAAATTAAAAGTTTAGCCATAATACTTAATTGGGTTACTAACAATAGCTTAAGCAACAACCTTCAAACAGTAAAAATAATTTTTGTTAAGAAGTTGACTGTGATGAATACCAATATAAATAGAATTAGAACTGGACATGGAACAATCATATAGACATAAGAGAAATCAACATTTCATGATAGAAATTATTCTATAGCTTTGGAAACACCTCTTTTATTATGTAAAACAAACAAATAAAAACATGGAGTGCCCATAATGTTTCTATAATAATAATTAACATTTGCAAGCCACTCATAATTTACAAGGCATTTTATAGCCATTACCACAGTTAATTCCCACAATAACCCTGTGAGTTTAAATATTAGACTTATTTTACAGCTGAGGGAACTACTGCCCAGGGAGGTTAAAGGGCTTTTGCCAAGTTCACTTAGGAGTCAGCCATAAAAACATTACCCAAAGCCAGATCTTTTGACTATAGATTGTCCTACTGTCTTAGCCTCTCTGCCTTCATATCCATTGATCCTCCAAAAAGTTACTTCTATAAGGTAGAAATGGAACTACCTGGAGGATAGAGTACATGTTTGACAGAAGCTCTTAGCAACCAACACAACATTTGAGCTTTAAGGTCTAGAATTTCAACATTTCTTTTTCAAATATATATATTGCTTCCTTCTCTCAAATGCAGTTGTTTTCAGTATTTTTAACTTTTATAACAATAAAGCTTTGTCACCAAAGTTAAAATATGAATTGCTGAGTGTCAGATCATAAAGTGTGATTACTTGTGGACCTTCATTTTTAAGAGACATAAGATGGAGGATGGGGGGAGTGCAGGCAGACAACTAGAATTATTACATCATCCTGATCTAAGACATGGGCCAGGAACTGTGAGGGAAATCATGATGAGCAGGTAATAACCTCTGCTCTCAAGGGAACCTGCCATCTATTGAGAAACACACCTGTGCATGTGGATCAAGGGGAGAATACAAATGGGGGGGAAGTGAGAAAGTGTGTGCCCTATTTAGGGATCTGAGAGTGAGCCAGTTGATTAAACCAAAGGGTTTGCCTGGGAGAGTAGTGGAGAAAGAACCTGGAGAAAGAAAGATTGGAACACCGGACTAAGAGTTGGATTTTATGCTGAGAACAGTGGGCAGAGGGCATAGTGAAAGCATCTAGAGAAGGCAAATGTAGCAAGAACATAGAGAATCCATCAGACAGGAAAAGTTATTGTTTGGAGAGACCTTTTACAAAGATATGGTAGTATTCTGAGGTGAGATAGTATGAACATAGAAATACCAGTAAAAGACAATTATCATTATTGTTTATGCTATTATTATTGATAAGGAGCATTCCAGAACTCTTGTTAAATTACATTATTCAAAATGAATTTTGCATCTGGTATCAACAGGTAACCATAATCAAAATGTAATGAATTTAGGGGGGTAAAAATAGCCACTTTCACAGCAACTAAGAAAGGTAAGTGAGAAAGCCTGACACAGTACACACTCAGCTGAAGCTAGTCCCCTTCCTCCAAAGTGATTTCCATTTGTAATATTCTCCTATACCTATATCAACCCATACCTAACCTCACATATAGGTGTGTATGTTTGTGTATACACATATATGAATTATGTGTATACATGAGCATTCACACACATATTCATACCTACACATGTAATCACACTCATAAGAACATGACACATGTGCCATCCCAGGTATACCTTCAAGGTAGAAATATATTTAGGGAGGTATGAAGTACCCACATATACTCAACACTCCATATAGGGCCTTGCCTACTGATCCTACCTCTCTACTCTGCCTTGATAGCAGTCCCGTGGGTACCACGGATGTCTCCTAGTGCCATCTAGTGGGGAATCCCACTTTCTGCCCCATAAGTCTCCTTGTGCTGACTCCACCATTGCTCCAACTCATCATTTTACAGGTTGCTTCCATCATCCCAAGAAACAACAGGGCTAAATGAGCTCCTCCGTATTTCTGTTTAGACTCTTTCTAGTTAACCTTCTGGGTGTTTCTGGACCTGAGTACATCTCATTGAGATATTCCCACCTCTACCTACAGACAAGGAAAAGGCTTGGAGCACTTCTGTCCACTGTGCCAACAGGAAGCAAGTGACTGTGAGTACATAAATCATTTTTAAGTCTATGTCTGCAGGATCTAGAAGGAAAATCTGTATCCTGTAATGAAAGCTTCCTGCATTCGGTAAATTTGGGAATACTTTATATATGTATAACTCTTTAGTTTAATGAAAACTTTAACTCACAAAAAGATACCACAGGCTGAGATTATTTTGGCCTTCCTTTGTCTGTGAAGAGAGCCATATTGGTTATAGGAATTGTTACTGCTATATGTTGATTAACTCATGGAATTCAATCCTCATTTCCTTTCGCTAGTGGATTCATGCATCAAAAAGACTGATAATAGTGGAGAAAAACCAGGCCATTAGAGCCGTTTCTATAGAATGAATTTATTTTGCAAATTCTTAAATCCATTTAGAATTTTAGAGGCGATAGAAAAACATGGTAGTGGATGAAATGAAGAATAAATGCACAAGTTCAAATCTTGTTGGTTGGTTAATTAGGCCAAAGAACTAGTAAATGCTATTAAAAATCAGTTCAGTCACTTTCAATGTCCTGCTGAAGTGACCAGTTAAATTAATTATCCTATTCTGGTTGTTCATGTAACATCAAAGCATATATAAGTTTGGGGGAACTATTGATCTCTGGCCCCCACTTGCTCCTCCCATAGTCCCAGGACCCAAAGACATTTGAATTGGTCTGGATAATTTTTTTCTTTGTTTCGTGTTATACCAATGCTAGTGCTGAGTATGCTACCTATACATTCAACAATAATGGTAGCACCTTCTCCTTAAGAGTTCCCCACCTTCAGGATAAAAGAAAGGTGTAAATAGAGAAAGGGTAAGTAAGAGTAACAAAAAGGTAAAATGAGGCTCACCGCTATAATGGATTTGGCTTGAGTTTTCTACTACTAAGTCAATAAGTCAAGTCTTGTGGAAGAAGGTAGAAACTCAGACCAGAGGTTAGTAGGTTGTTGTGAGCATAAATGAAAATTGTATGAATTTACTCACCTTGACTCATATTCTGAAAATATAACTCATTTGAAAGGGTTGGGTTTGTTTTGGCAAAGGTTGAGTGTCCTAGTTTGCCTTCCTGCTCCTTTGTTTAAGGGACAAGTGACGCTCATGAGACCTATCTTTCAAGAAATCAGCATCTCAGTCTCGGGCTGGGAAGATAGAGAAGAAGGAAATAAAAACACCATGTTTTTATTATGCTTGAAGTTACTTATTTACAAAGAGGTTCTTCATCAATTGAATCTATCTGTAACTCTGTGTATGGCCTCTCGGTTCTGCTGCCTTTGTTGTAATGTTATATTTTGTATCTAATATTTCTTGCTTCTGTTTAGAAATCATTGTGACTACATTGCTCTTTATCGATAATTTTATGTAGCATAATCCATCACCATGCTGGATGTTGGGGCAGAGAGAAGGGCATTACTTTGTCTTTCACTTGGTGCTCAGACAGCTCTCTTGTATTGATTTCTTGGCTCGCATGTTTGTTAGATGATGATTTGCACTTTTCCTGTATTGTGTTTATCCAGATTATGTTTCAGATGAGTCTACAACATATCATCATTAACAACAAACATTTATTGAACACTTATGGGCAGTGGATCAGGCCCTAGGCCAGGTACTAGGGATAATAAGAGGAATTTAAGTGGAGAATCTATTGGACTATGTTTGTTTAAAAAAAAAAAAAGAAAGAAAGAAAGAAAGAAAGAAAACGACATCTGACAGCTTCTGCCCAGTGAATGTTACAGGCAATAAATGCTCTTGGAGTTCAGAGAAGGGAGTGATTGGTAAGGGCTGGATTGGTCAGGGGAGGCTTTATGAAATGTGAGTGGCTTCTTAAAGGATGAGAGGATATTTTTATAGGATACTAAATATAGTGAGTTTCTGAATACCATTGTGCCAGATTAAAAAAAGTAATGCCTATATCTTTAAATTACAGTTGCCTTATTAATTATTTATGAGCTTAAGACAGAGAATCAATATTCACCTGCTTTCCACAGTGCTTTTTGCAGAGTTCTATTGTTAACAGCCTTGCGCACTTCGTCACACACACCAAGGAAAAGCAAGCCAGTCTGTTAACTTTCTCATTAAGACTTCTTTGGCCCAGTTGCCAACTTTTCAGATTGTCTTTTTCTTTGTCTAAAATTTCTTTCCCTTTGGAAGTTCCTATCAGAAAAATGTATATTCAATGACTTCTTAAAACAAAGTGGGTTTTAAGGTAAGAGTATAGAAGAAAAAAAAAAGTGACTCTTGTAAAGCTGCCTCACTGAATCTTCTGCAGAATGCAAGTTTAACCCTGGAGATGGTGTTAGTCCCCCAAGGGAAATATCCATTTATAAGAAGTTTCAGAGTTTTTCTCTGTAAGAGAGAGATGATCAAACATTTTTGAAGGTTGAAAACTTTGCTTATTACTTTTGCAGGACTTTACTGGTTCAGAGAGATGTTTACCTCAGCTTATTGACAGAAAGGTTGGCAGGAAGACCGTCTGTGGCTAGCAGTATTCATATTCTAAGGACTAAGCCCTGTGACTTTCCTAATATCAGTTTTTTTTCCCAGAATTCTCACTGTGATTTCTCTTACATTATTCTTTTTTATTTTAAATCTCTTTTTTTCAATAATTTATTTTGGCTTTGGTGAAATGAGAGGCAAAGAAGAAATAAAATGCATATTTTTTTTCCTTGTGTGTCTTCATACCGCATATATTTAGGGGTACCTATTGCATACATAACATAAAGCATTCCACAGATCTCCAGGAAACTACAATCTGCTTATTGTGTTAGACATGTGAAAGGTTACAAACATTCACATACTCTATATTAGATAGGTTGAAAAATAAAAGAATGAATTTTTATACCTGTTCTCAGTCCTACCAATACTGGTAGGGTGGATTTTAAATTTCCAAATAAAGGCAATTCAATACTTTTCACTTTAAAAGTTACTTAGGTGTAATTTGGTCTAATGTGGACAATATTTAGTGAACCTGAAGTATAAATGCTCGATCAGGCATTTTTTTCTTTTACAAGAAGCATTTTTATATATCTTCCCGAAATGGATACACACAGGGAAGGCTGACATATCCTCTGTCCATAAAGCAGGCTGCCCTACACACTGTCCTCGGTTCTGTCTGCCAGAATGAGGGTGGCCTAGTCTTGTTCCCAAATACTTTGTGCCGGTATCTTCCCATGTGGCTAATCTCTCCTGTGTGTGTGTCTGTGTTGTGCTGTTGCTCACACCATCAAATTATATAGTCATCAAATATATCTGTGTCAGAGAGGTCTCTGGATTTTTTTATCTTTCTCATCTAACCCAGTGTTGCAGGGTCCTAGCAATTCTGTGTCCACAGAGAATTCAAGGGATTTTAAGGGACCCCTACAAACAGTATACACGTCTTGTGGAATCAGAGCTTTCTGTCTCAGACTCACCTAAGACTTCTTCTAGCCATCTCGGGTATAGAGAGGCAAAGAAGCAGAATGGGTGTTCTAGAATATATCAGTCTGTAGAGCTAGTATTTTTATTAGCTAACTTCCCACCTTTAGCCAAGGCCCAAGAAAGTCCAGGCCCTGGATTCTCAGAGAACCTGACTGCATTCTTACCCTGTGGGTGTTTACAGAAAATCTTCATCGTTTGCCTTACCTGGGAATGATTTCTCTTTGTCTTACATGGTGGGAACTTCACTACTATTTCTATTCTCTGCACTATGAGTTAGGGTAAAATTCTGCCATTGGGTTTTCCAGGCTTGGCTTCTGATCTGAAAAGAGGAGCTTTTGAAATTTAGAAAACTCTTTTTTTCTTGATTAAACCTGGCTTTCAAAACCTTTTTGCACTTTGGCCTCAAAACCCAAATTTTCCCCTTTTTTCTTCCATTCTTATTTGAACAATCTAAATCATCTCCAAAGTAATGGCTGCCTCTAACAAAATAGAGGGAACATAAAAATATATGTTAGCCATGTTACAATGTCTTCTTAAAACCATAGTGAGAAAGGGCAAGGATCTGAATAGTTATTATAGTGGAATTGTAGTAAGAATTCAAAAATTGGACCAGAGTGGTTAGAATAGTCAGGGATGAATTCTCATAGGCAGTGAGGCTTATTGTGGTGCTCAAGGATGGAAGAACTGGGCTAGATATAAAGAAGATGAAATGTATCCTCCATCACACTTACTATCTTCTTCCCCCATACTCCCAGAGTTCTGCATTTACAACTGATATACATCCCTTAGCATAGTTTTGTTGTCTCCAATTTACTCATGGGTGTGTCTTCCTGTAAGAATATAAATTACTTGAGGACAAGGATAAAAACATTCTGTATTTGTATTTATAACATTACCTAGCCTGTGCATGTATACAGTAGGCCTTCGTATGTATTTAAAATTTAACATGTTAAAAAAATAATATTTTAAAATTCTTTTTCCCTTAGCTCTCTCTCTTTTAAAATTGCCATGTTACTTTACCTCCTGTATTAAAAAAAAAAAAATTCAAAACAAAAATCTGAATAGAGATTTTATATTCTTCAAATACCAGTTTCTCAAATTCTTTTATCTTCTTGCTGTTCTATCATTGATCTATGGGATTTACACATGATGATCACCTCAAGTTGTTATTTTCTATTATAAAATATACATGACATGAAATTTACCCTTTTAACTATTTTTAAGTGCAGCGCTCGGTGGTTTTAAGTATATTCACCTTGTTGTGTAACCATCACTACCACCTATCTCCAGAAATTGTTCTTCTTCCCAAAATGAAACTCTGTACTCATTAGATAATAATCCCCTATTTCTCCCGTTTCCCCAAATCCACAGCAACCATCGTTCTATTTTCTTTCTCTATAAGTTTGACTATTATACATACCTCATGTGAGTTAAATCAAACAATAATTGTTTTTCTGTGTCTAGCTTATTTCACTTTGTGTATGCCTTCAAGGTTTATTCATGTTAAAGCACATGTCCGAATTTCATTTCTTGTTAAGGATGAATAATATTTCATTGTATATGAAGACCACATTTTGTTTATCTATCTCTTCAGGTTTATGAAGATAAAGTGCTTATTACTAATCAATGGGTATCTGTATACATCTCTGAGTATTTTTTGGCAACTTGATTCTCTTTGTATTATGATATATTTGACTATTTGACTCAAGAGTGTATATAAGGTCCTTTTTAAAAAGTATGTGATGTGGTACCTCCAGAAATAGCACTTCCTCTAAGGCAGATAATAGTAATTTTAAGGTCAAGTAACTTGGATTTTTAAAAGAAAAAGAAAAATGTTTTTATTTTATGCCTTTAAGGTTTCTTCTGTATGTCACTGAAGTGGCTAGAGACTTCAAACTGATGTTCCCCAGATTGCTAATTCTAAATCAGCCTTTCTACAAAAGGGGTATGAAAGGTCAAATATATTTGTGAATGTTACTTACAGTGGCACCCTTTGTAAGTTCTCATGGTACTTAAGGATTTAAAAAATCTCTAATAAGTCTGCTGCTTAAAAACAAACAAACAAAAGGCTTAATTTATTTTATTCAGAATTTCTAAGTATATTGGAACTCAGAATTATTTTTAGTTGTTATTTTGGTAATACTTCAAAATATTTTCTATTAAAACAAGATAAAATCTTGAAGAAGATAACAAAAGTGAGAGCATCTGAAAAAGTAAAAATACGGGTTCTTTCAGAGCCTTTTTTTGAGTGAACAGTGACACAGAGTAAGAGTTTTCCTCTATTTTCACATAATTAGGCCAAATGTGCTTAGAGTCATAGTCAAAGAATTCATTTCTTAATTATTTAAAAAACCCTTTAGCTAAATGCAAAAATTTATCTTGTGTTCACATAAAGAACATTGACAGATAAATGTAGTAAACAATTTTAATATTTTTGGTCTTTATTTTTGTGGAAGACATAGCAATGCTATTTAAATAAATGTATTTCTTTAAATAAATATATAACAATTATTGAAATAAAAGGTTGTTTAAATTAAATTTTTCTTATAGTTTTTCAATCTGTGAAGCAATAAGTAAAGGCAGTTAAGTTTATTGTTAAAAGTATGTTCACCCCCCAAACGGCTTTTTAACCATGATTTTCCCCAAATGGTAGAATCAAGTAAGAGAAGGTGAAAGGTTGAAGGAGAGTATCAAAGCCAGAGATGAAATATTCAGGGAACTATGTGAGACTCATGGGAAAAGATGCATTTGATAAAGAGAGCAAAGAGCTAAAAAAATAATAAATAAATAAATAAAAACCTGTTTTCTGTTTTCACACTTCTGAGAACCTCAAATACTAATAACTGAAGACTTTTCACAACTTAGTAAATTTACCATTGTTTTTAACCTCTGTTTTCTGAATTTTTCTGAGTAAACACCTTTAGTTTACTTTTAAACAAGCTAGAAGGTTATTGAGAGGAAGGAAGGCAGGAAAATGCATTCAGAAACTATATTTTAGGAAGGAGAGCATTTCTCCAATAAAATGGAATGAGCAGACAGCAATATATAAGGACTGCAGGTGACAAAAACAGCTAATACACATACTCAAGTGTAAATAGACCATGAAGCTATTAAAGGTTTAAAAAGTTGTCCTATAGGCTGGCGCCTGTAGAGGGTTAAGACTGAATCTTCACTTGATGATAGATGTTCTAAAGGAAGCTAAGTTCATGAGGTCAGGCTACCTTGTTTTCTGACCACTAACTAGTAGGCATTGCAGTAGATATTTGGTAAATGAATAGTGGTCTAACTTAGAACTCAGATAATATTATTAGATTAAAAAAAAAAGAATAATATAGATCTTTATAAGATAAAGTCACTCATATTTGAGCTAGGAAATAGTAACTCCTAGTAGTAAGCAATACCTGATTTGGAAGTTGGAAAAATGCCCCAAGAAGGAAGTATAATTTACTCATATTTAAAGCAAGTCACTGGTCTTAGCTGGGTGACCACCTTCACTGGGTTTCTCTTGTAGGAGAGTTTGTCTGAAGTAAAACTCATTTAGAAAAAAATGCCAATAATTTTGGGCAATCAGAGTTATCCAGATAATTATTACTCACAAATTGAGTGTCAGTTTTCTCATTACTCGGTCCTTGGTTTCTGAATTCTATTGAAGGAGAGAGTCGTTTATTGAACAAAATGTTTCAGGCAACCATTTATTCATCAAACTAAGACAGAGTTTTAAATTTACCTGATTTAGGCTTGATGTAGGTCCATGATGAGTTCCTGGGTAAGCCTGTCTCTGTCCCTGTTGTAAAATACCTTGGGCCTTGGTATAAGACTTAAAATTGCTTGGAATGTAATCACAATTATATCTGCCGAAGATGTTTGACAGGCTGAACTCATGCCCTTTGAACTGTGAGACTTAGAGACTGATCTTGAACTAATTCGAACAGCAACAACAACAAAAAGAAATATGGGGTCTATAAATTTGCTAGTGCTGTCCTAACAAAGTACCAGAGACTGGGTGACTTAAACAACAAAAATATTTTTTTCTCACAGTTCTGGAGGCTAGAAGTCCAAGACCAAGGTTTGGCAGGTTTGGTTCCTTCTGAGGCCCCTCTTCTTAACTTGAAGGTGGCTATGTTCTCTCTGTGTCCTTTCATGGTCTTTCCTCTGTGCTTGCATGTCCCTGGGGTCTCTCAGTGTGTCCAAATTTCCTTTTCTTATGAAGATAACAGTTATGTTGAACTAAGGCCCTCCATAATGCCTTCATTTGAACCGAATCACCCTTTTAAAGACCCCTTTCATAAAATATAGTAACATACTGAGATACTGCGGGTTAGGAATTCAACATATAAATTTGCAGGATGACGGAGCACAATTCAGGCCACAACAGGGTCATTTGATTGAAGCATCTAACTGGCTGCGAGCTGAATTGGGAAGACTAGGAATCAAACATAGTCAAGATTCTCTTCTTCTAAATGTTATCTTTGCTCTTTTCTCTCAGTCAGCTTTAGTATTACAGAATGGCTTCTCCAGTATTAGGGAACCATGGCTTCTAGCACCTCTGGCCTCTCATATTTAGTGTATTACTAGAGGAGAAAAGAAGTGCCCTCCTCCAACTTGAGCCTGAAACATCCTGGAGAAAGACACTAATTGGCCTATCTTTCATCAGGTACACTTCTGTGAACCAATCAGTGTGGCCAGGTAGTGAGGCACTTTGACTGGTCCAGGTTCAACCAGTGCCCACTGCAGATAAGTCACTGCATCCAGGGAGATAAGATCTTATCAAGACAGCAGCCCTCATTTGGAACATATTTCAGAAGTGAGCAAGATGGGAGGAGGAGGAGTTGTCCCATAGAACATTACCTTGAGGGAAAGTATGACCCAAACATACACCCCAGTGTGTTCCACAGTCATGGAAGCAGAAAAATTTCAGTGCAGTGTAATAAGGACTCTAAAGAGTGATCTCATCTAACTCTCAACAGAAAAATGCAAAGATACTGGGACAGAACTTGGTGAGAAATCCAACAGAGGGTTTTTTTCTTTTCTTTCTTTTCTTTCTTTTCTTTCTTTCTTTCTTTCTTTCTTTCTTTCTTTCTTTCTTTCTTTCTTTCTTTCTTTCTTTCTTTCTTTCTTTCTTTCTTTCTTTTGAGAGATGCAGGGGAATGGTGTCAGTGAAGACTTCACATAGACAATGACCTTAAAAGTAGATCCTTGGAGGAGAAGGCTTGTCAAGTGAAATGAGGTGTGAAAGTGTGCAAAAGATTTGTGTGGGAGCTTTAGTGGAACAATAGATATTCCTACAGAGTAGAGTGGAAGGTAAAAGTTGAGGCTGGAGAGCTCACGTCTTCAAAATAGGCAGAGTTTGGAAGACCCACAGTGGGTCGAAAGTGAGCATGTATATGTTTTTTTTTTTACTGTTTTCTCAATGAAACAGCAAAGCTCAGAATTTACATTAAAATAAAAGTATTAAGGGGAAGGGGGGAAAAGAAAGCATAATTTGGTGTGGATTCTCTTATAAACACTAGTGGAGCAACAGCAGTCGGGTTCAGACATTAACTGTGAGTCTGGGCTAAGAACATCTCCTCTTTGGTTCTCAGTTTACTCATTTATTTCAAATGAAAGGATTTGGATCGTATGAACTTTTAAGACCTTGCTCAGTCAGTTGGTTGCTACTTATCTTTCTGTGCAACAAGTATGTAACTTGCAAACTGGTTATCAGTTCCATCTGGCCTTATTACTGACCTCAGTTTTGGAATGCAAAAATCTGTGTTTGGCACAGCTCCTATCCATGAGAACTACAAACTAATCATCAAGGCTTAAATGAGAACAATAAAATATCAGTGCAAAGTCCCCATACCAAAACTGTTGTGTGAGAAATAGAAACAGTTTTGATTTAAGGATTCAGAAAGAAAAGGGTATTTGTACTGCAGTGGTGAGAATAGCTTCACAGAACTGGTGAGATTTCAACTGAGCTCTAAGAATTGTTGTGCTTTATGTACACAATGACAGGGAGTCAGGTCATGGGTAATGGGGGTTGGGCACCAGCTGGAGCGGGGTGTGAACAAGAGAGCAGAGGTGAGAAGGGCAGTTTATCCCAGAGAGAGATACTCAGGCCTTCAGAAGTCACCTACTGCCCTTCTGAATATCACTGCACACTCTCTCTTTCAAATATTCTAAACCATGTTTATCCCATTGTTTGACACTTCTTATGTCACCACTGGAGGGGTTAACCTCCCAAGAAGTTGGTCCTACTCATAAGAAGCAGCCATTTTTAGTAGTACTTGAACAACGCACAATGGTGTCCCTCTTTGTCAGCCCCTGCATTCCCCACTGACACTCAACTGAGGTCACTGGAAATCAATTCTTCCCTTATAGTCCCACATAGAACCTCAGCCAACTCATCTAGACTAACCCTGCATGAGGAGAATGTGAAGGCTGACATCTTGATCATCACACACTTCATCACTGACAATCATGGCCAACGTGACTGTGTGCCAAGTAGTGCTAAGAATTTTATAGTTATTATTTTGTTTAATCCTTCCAATAGTGCTATGAGACGGGTTCTATATTATTATTTCCATTTTTCTAAGTGAGAAAATAATACTTAGAGATATTCAGTGACCTACCTAAGTTCACACAGATGGTAGCTGGTGGAGCTGCAACTTAGACCCTGGTCTCTGACAGCAGATGGTTCACAATTACTGCGGGTGTGAGATCACAAAAGATGGAAGTTCAGGATGGAAACAATCCTACCATAGGTGGTAGGGATCACTTGCCATTACACAGAATACCCAAACCTCTGTTAATCGATGTGGGATTTCTGCTCTGCCTTCCTTGATGAGTGATTGGTGGTTGTGCCAGTCTCAATACTGTAAGATTTGGACATAGGCTCTAAAGTAAATACAGAATTTTTGCTAAATGAAAAAGGAAGCACATATTTCAAATGTGGAATTTTCAGGGAACACATATAAATGTGGACATTATGGTGGAAAGATGAAGCAGGACCCTGGATGCAGGGAGATGGGAGGCACTGAGTTGAAGCATGGATTTGGAGCCAGGAAGAGCTGGGTTCCAGTCTTGGCCTTACCAAATCTATAAGAAGGCACAACTTCTCTGAACTTCAGTTTCCTATTCTGTAAAGTAGTGCTATTAGAAGTGTTATGGTGAAGATTTTTCTTTCAAAAACATTAAATTCTGAAGCAGTGCCAAGCATAATAATGCCAAGCTACCATTTTAATAAATGGTAGCTATAAGTTTAATTGCTTTTGTGATTGAGAGGTGAAATCCTGTCCAGTTCCCTAGGCACAAAATGATCACTCCTACCTGGAAACTTCCACTTACCGTCTCATTGATCTACCTTCAACCTTCATCAATTGACCTGCACTGTTATTTCATTAAAGAACACTTATTTAACCCCTACTATATATCAAGCACTGTGGAGACAAAGACAAATAAAAGAGAATCCTTTGATATATGATTTAGCTTTTCAATATATATGTATGCATATGTCTTGTCTCCCATTTGGTACACAGGGAAAGAAAAAGTTCTTTGTCACTGTCTGGCAGGTCTGAAACATGTAGGGAAATCGAAACATAATCAGAAATCCTGATCTTTGCTAACGTATTGTTGGGGAAGAATCCCAACCCCAGACAGGCTCTTATTTCCAACTGTTCTTCTGATGAGGGGGTGGAGGAGGTGAAAGGGGAGAGGGAGAGGGAAGGTGTTTGCGTGTGTGGAGGGGCGCAGATCAGCGTCTTGATCAACCTTCTGTGTACTATGTCCACTAGAAGTCCTAACATGGGAGGTGGCCACTTTCTTTCTCACTGATCAGTGGGGACACAGATGCCCCCTCACAGCTCCCAGAAGAGCTCTGAGACTAAGCTGGCCCTGAGGTCCAGAGATGGGAGGTCACCTACCAGGGTCCCATGGTCAGAGCCTGAGGCTGGGCTTTGGAGGCTGGCAGATCCCCAAGGCTCCATGGCGGAAACTCTGGGGGAATGAGCCTTTGTGAAATGTTCCTTTGATGAGAAGCATAATATAAATACAAATTGCTATTATGTCAGCTTCTGAGGAGCCACTTCAATCCATCTGGGCACCTTTGATTTTATTCTCCAATTGCTTTCCTCCTTAAAAAAAAAAAAAAAAAAACTTAATAAGAGCATGTTTTCATCTGGCCTCAAGGGAGTAATTTATTTATTTAAAGTAATAATAAAGTTTCAGCATAATCCCTAGTTCCCGAGGGGGAAGGAGACTCTTTGAACAATTTATTTTTCCCATCCTTGAAGTGCCAGGGAGACCAAGCGGCTGCCACGGTGCTGTCCTGGAGCCCACTGCCATGGCAACGACCAGAGACTCTCGGGCCACAGGGAAACGGGCATGGAAAACATTCCCATAACTTTATTATTTCCCTCTCTCTGCTACAAGTTCCTCCTTCAAGGAAATCGAGAGGTAAGGTAGGATGGGGCCCTGGATCAGCTGTGGGAGCCTCATAGCAACTGTGAGAGCTCATCACAGGAAAGTTCAACTCAATCTCCAGAATGGAGGCTCATGGAAGCAGGGTCAGGAAGATGGGAGGGGTGACTCTGAATTCTTCCCAGTGCAGAGTCAGGTGTGGGTCCCTGAGAGCTGGAGGAGTGGGCCCAGCTTCGGGACACAGGAGGAGTTCAGAAATCTCAGTCTCCGTTATGTGCCAGGGGATGAGCACCTCTATTAGGAAAACCAGTGCCATTTGATGCTATCTGCTAGCCTGTGCTTTAAGTATTTCATGTGCATGATCTCATTTAGCGTTTATATGAAGCACATACCTTTGTGATTCTCATATTAGGGATAAGTAAAATGAAACTTGTGAAAGCTGGGTAATTTGCCCAAGGTCATCAGCTAAGAAGTGATAGACCTGGGATTCAAAATTAAGTTTGGTTCTAGAAGCCAAGTTTATAACCACTATATATACTGCCTTTCCTATTAGTTGCTAAAACAAAGCTGGTGAGGGTGCTTATATCAGTTACCAATAAAAAATACTTTTATTACAAGTAACAAAGAAAAAACTGGCTTACAGTGACTTAAATAAATGGGAGTTGGTTTTTCTCTCCTGATAAGAGCCTGGAAGTAGGCGCCTGCAGACACACATTCAACAGCTCAGTGGGAGGGAGGCTATTTCCTTGCCCTTTCCCGTGTGGGCATCACCTTCTTGTCACAAAGAAGCTGTGTACCTCCAGACATCACATCTGAATTCAAGGCAGATTCCTGTCTCCATCATGCAGGAAAGGAATGCTTTTCATAATCAAAAAGCAGACTTCTTATGTCTCATTGACAAGAAAGGGGTCACCCAGCCACCCCTAGCTAAAGGGAAGGCAGAGGAAAGCAAGATTTTGTATTTCCACTTTCTACATGGGACGGTCAGGAGTACTTTGTACAACTTCTCCACAGCTAAAATGTGACCTGGCCATTGGATGGTCAGAGAGAAAGGGATAATACTGAAGAGGAAAAGTGCAAATATCATGATGGTGAGGCTGGCTTAGGTGTGGATCCCAGTTTGCATGGAGAACTAGTGGGAGCATTAACTGGTAAGCCAGTGGACACTTGGGTTGTAGTGGAATTTAAGTACCAATCCTGAAAGCCAAACTTCATCTTTATAGGCATGTACTCTTGTTTCCGTGCTTCCATCAGCCATATTCTCTTGCTCCATGTTTTAACAATATGCATGTCCTAATTACTTTAATTTGCTAAATTTCAAATGACTTACAAGGCTTAGGCCTGGAGTCCACTGCAGAGAAAAAGGTTCTAGGTTCATATATGAATAAATTCTTTGTGCTCCATTGAAGGTAGATTGTATCACTTTAAATAGATAATAGGAGAATTCTTCATTTTCTACTTCCATTTTCTCATCCAGAAAGTTTTTTCTATAAGACAAAAGAATCTGCCATTGATTGGGGGAATTAAGAATAAGAGAAAATTAAAATAGGGGTTGCTAGGTGACAGAATATGGGATGCTTTATTATTATTATAACATTTTCTTTAAAATTGAATTGTATTTTGGTATAAAGAAAAGGTAAAATATTTAGGATCATTGAAAAAGAATACATGGTCAAATTACCACAACAGTGGTTCTAGTAGAGAAAAGGATGAGTCTTAATAAATGCAGTCATCAGAAACTTTTCTCAGAAACTCTTACCAGCAGGTTTGAGGGTATGCTTGAGGAGCCCCCTCTTGACTGTACATTTATGTGGACATTCTCTCTCCCCTTCTTGACACCAGTTGAGGCCTTCTGTGGCTTTTGTGTTCTTTCCACTGATCTAGGGCTATTCTAGACCCTTGATGACATAGAGGTGATGCCCACCCAGATCACTGCCACAAACTCAGAACAAAGGCCCTTAGTGTCCCTCTTTGAAGAGGATGTTTTCATGAGGGTCCCTGGGCCTGCCTTGTCCTTCTGTCAGAGGGCGAGGGGAGAGGGAGGGGAAGATACTCTTCTGTAACCTCCAAGGTGACCAGAAGTCCAGAGTGTTTCATGGGGTTCCCTGCTGAGCTCTTCCTTGGCATCTAGCTGCCTTTCACTTTTATTATACTCTGATGTAAAATGAATTCCTTTACCATTTTCCATAAGAAAGCTAATGGCACTCAGCATTCTGAGTTTAGACCCTTGATGGATGTTTGGGGAGGCTGCAGAGAGACACCCCAGTGCGCAGAGCCTAGCTCAGTGATTGTTCCACCCCTACAATATCCAGCACACTTGTCATGTGACTGTCCTTGGTTATGCACCCCTGAACATGAGGCCCAGTCCATCTCATAGTGGTTTCTATGGCTGACAGCAAACCTGGTGGGCTAACTGGCCTTCCCCAGCACATACAGCCCCATCACCACCTCTCCCAGGGCAGAAACCACAGAAACTGCTGAGATCAGTATCCTCAGACGCTCTCCAGTTTTTACCAGGATTGTTTGGTTTGGCATGCACATTTTCCTGTACCTCTGCTCTGTGCATTACTAGCCTATAGTCATTTCAGACAGCAGACGGGACATACATCTCTTATAAAAGTTTAGAAATGTATGACTTGAACCAAATGTCCATTCATTTGTCAGTTTCTTTTCTAGTAAACCCCAATGCTGAGTTAGGCCCTACAGTAGGTCATGGGGACACACATGGATAGAATTTAGTTCCTGCCTTCCAGAGGATTAGAAGTCAGAGTTAATAACTACAAAGTCAATGTTGAGGAAAAATCCAGAATTTGAGATACAAATAAGACATGAGTCTGAGAGTCAAACCAGCGATTTTTCCCACAGAGTAGGCTTTTTAAAAAAAAAAAAAAATTGCCTTCTATTTCTTGCTTTCTTGGTGGATCAGATGAAAGCCAAATAAATTCTGCCATGTCATTTCTCCACTTAGAAAACTTCTGTAGCTCCCATCTCCCTACAAATTAGAACTCGAGTGCCAGTATCACCATACCTTCATGATTTATCCAACCTGTATCTACCAACATACCCTCTGGCACTCTTCACAATGTCTTGCTTAGGATTCCTCCTGTGTGTCATGAAAATGTTTATGAACAAAGGACAATCTATGTGCCTCTGAAGAAAAACAAAGTGAAGCTATGATTGGATCATGTGTCCCATGGGGCCCTCACTAAGTTCACAGTTTTCTCAGGCTTGCTGGGTTGATTTTCTTAAGTGCCTCTTAGCTTCATTGCCTTCCAAGGATGTCTTTATGTTACTGGGTTTATACCCAAGTGCTCTTTACCTTCCACTTCACCCTCTGCCCCCACCTAAAAACATTTGCTTATGGTTACAATGCCTTTATGTAGAGAAGTGAAGTTGTTTCTTAATATATTTTGCTGTACTTTTTTGAAGCAAGAGGTGACTTCAGAGCTACTTATCAGGAAAATGAGAAATAAGTTCATTAAGAGAATTCAGGTTTAATATTAGATAAACAAAAGCCACATGAACTATTCACTGTCTAGATGGCTTATGGCCTTCTAAGCTTTATTAGAGGTAATTTCTTCACATTATACCTCCAGCCAGAGTCAATTATTCTCCTTGTTTGAAAAATTACAAAAAATTAAGTTCTGATTTCAGAATTCCTTTGATCTGCCCAACATTATCGGATTACTCAGGACACTCAGTGGAATTTTACATACAGTCCTGGGCTGGGGTTCAGGCCCTTGGCCAATAGAGACTGTTGCCCTAGAATATCCCCAAAGGGCTTATATTGGAGTTTCAAGGTGAGGCAGCAAATCCTGCTCTGTAAGGAATGAACAAATTTTAGAAGATCGTTGTTCGTCTTTGACTATATACAGTCTTAGAGTATTCAAGTACTCTTTTCCAGTGAATTTACTCTTTAAGACTCTTTGCCCATACATGGCATTCTGTGACTACAAAAAGTTCAAAAACTACTGATTTTAGTTTAAATCCCTCATTTCACATTTAGAAAACTGAACCCCCATTGGTTAAGTGGCTTAAAAAATCTGTAAAAAGTTGGAGGGAAGACTAAGAAAATAATTATTTAAGTGGGATGTGGATGTTGTAAATAAGTAATACTGTCCTTGTAACTATTTTCATTTGTAATTACATCCTTTTGGCTTCCCCTCTGTTTTTGCACCACAAAGAAAGCATGCCTCTACACCTGATAGTCCATGGGGAATCAAGTTTCAATCTCTACTTGCTGTTGCAAAATTACCTGCCTAGAAGTCAACCCAGAGTGGCTAGAACCAAATTCTTTCTACTGGAATGAATCTTTTATATAGCAATTCCATTATCTTTATTATTTAGCATTTTTTTTTTTGCTTTTCTAAATGCATGCTTTTTTTTTTATCATGCCTTATTTGATCTTCACAGCATCCTCATAAAGGTAGAACTAATTTTTTTTTAACAGGAGAATTTATCTGCTATTTCATTGTATAGGTGGATACAGAAAATCACTTTGGAATTTTTCAAATTTGTCTCTTTCCTGAACAAACAGGCAGGCCCTACTTATTAAGAAATGTGAGATATAAAGGGAATAAGCATTCGCATCCTTTCAATACCCTGTAGTGTGCTTAGATGAAGAAGAGATGAGCAAGTTTGCATAGGTGCCAAGGGATTTCCTGGAAGGCAAGAGAGACTCACTTTCGAAATATCTCTTTTTAGATCATCTATGATAGATCCACTGATATCTGTTGGTAAGAAAGAGCTTTAAACATTCTGAAACTATCTTTCTGGCCTCAGCAGAAGGACCTGGAAGTCTTGGGCAGAGAACCCAGAAATAGTTGGGCATAGTTATTTAACCATTGACAGCTGTAACTAGGGAGTCATAAGTGAGGAAACCCACTGGAACCTGCAACAGGATCTGCAAAAGATGTCCTCTCAACATTGAAAAGAACACAGGGACTGTGTGGTGTGGGACCCTTTCAATGGCAACACCTTTGGTAACAATAAAAACAAAGGCAGCTCCCCTGGGGACCCATTAATAGACACGTAAGTTCTCTCCTTTGACATTTAGAATGAAGACTGGCTGAGTGGCAGTTCTTGAATAATAAAGGAGATGCCTCAGGAGATAGGCACTAGAATTCCTGCTGATATGAACATGCAGGGTCCCCGGGAAGGTATCTCTGGTTACCTGTAGATGAGGTACAGACTGGGTGAGATGTAGGACCTAGGCAAAGGGCATGTAGTGGCCCAGTCACCTAATCTCCCTGCCCAGCACATTGCTAGCTCGCTAGTTGGCACAGTGTGCTCCATTCACTTCTCATGACTGCCTTAACCAAACTCCCCATTTCTCATGCCAATGAGTGGAAATGTGACCTTGGAGTGGTGGCAAATCATAAATCCTGTCAAGTCTTTCTCCTGCTCATGGGTTGGCTGTTTCCCATCTAATTTTTCATATTGTTAGGGACAGTTCTCGGAAACCATTAGATGTATCATCTAAGAGCCCTTAAGCACAGCCCCGGAATTCTGAGAGCTCCCAGTCCTGCCTGTGAAGTCTGAAGGTAAAAGATGATTCTTCTTCTCCAGCTCCTTCCCTGAGAGACTGACAGCAAGACCAAAGGCACCTTAAGGTTTCAGCAGAGTCTGAGTGGCCCGGGGGAGTGCATTGTCCTGGCTCCTGCAGACTTCCATTGTCATTATTAGCATGCACGATAATGGCAGTTTAGTTCTTTTCCCTTGAAGATAGCTTTTAAATTTGCTCTGTTGGCCTCTTGATGAAATAGCTTCATGCATATTAATGACATCTTTTATTTACTGAGCACCATTAAGCACTCTGAAATACCAGATTCCACCCAAGGTCTCCCGGGAGACAAGCCAATATCTCTAGACTTACTGAATGAATGGGAAACTGAGGAAACAAAAAAGCTCAGTAACTTCCTGAAAGCAACACAGAAAGTCCCTCGACTACATATGCAGTTTGACTAGCAGGTGGTTATGGTCTTGACTGGGTAGCGTTACATTGGGCTTCCTGCGTGTCCATTCATTTTTATAACAAGCTTTTATTGAGCACTTGCTATGCATACAAAAGTGTATAAGACACTGAGTGCAGAGAAAAGTCACTATAAGACTAATAAGGCACAAGAGGTACCTGAAAGGACATACTCTGTTCAAGAAACAGCTAAGTCCCTGGTAACCTGAAAGAGAGTTCAGAGAAGAGAAAGCAATGTTTTAAAGGTTAACTGGCACCAGACCATTGCAAAATTTGAGGGATTGCCCCCCTCAAAAAAATCCCATGCTCTACATCTAGGGGTGCAGCCATTAAAGACAATGAGTTAGAGAAAAGTAGGAAGAAGGGGTGGAAAGGATCACATTCCTGTTTTTTTATGTCACGTGATGTTTTAAAAGTCAGATTAGAGTGGTTTTCTATGTGTTTTAGAATTTTAAAAATGAAATGTTCAAAAGTAAATTCCTAAAAAGCATATCCCCAACCTCAAGGACCTTACAACCCAGAAATGCAAAGAAGTATTAACTATGTGATCAGAAAGAATAAAAAAGATACTACTAGTACACAAGAAGTGTTTTCTTGAAAAGGTGTATGCAAGATAAAAAGGCCACATGTTGAAAGAAAATTTCCCACCAAGAATATTGACTAAGGACTTCATTCTTTCATGTCTAGAGAGGTAGCGACTTGCTAGTGAATTGCCATTTTGGCAATGGGGTGGCTGCCCTCAGCTCCACCCACCTCAGGAGGAAACCAAAAGCCAGCCATACTTCCCTCCTAGGTAGGAAAGCATTAGATCCACCTTTTTCTAGGCTCCTGTTTCAATGCCACTACCACTGTCCATCCATTTAGAAGGAGGCATACAGCTGTGTGAGGGCTGATACAAGGGAAGATTTTGGTGGCTTCACTGATTTAAATTTTCTGTGGAACTGTGAGCATTTCCTGACATGAGCCGTGACCAAATTACAGGTAATGTAACAGAAATTAACTCTGTGCCACATGTGTTTGCATCCTACAACGAGACCTAAAGGTGGCAAACCTGTAGATTGAGGAAGGCCAGCTAGGCTGATGCTCAGTGCAGGTGGCCTGCTGTGGTTCTCTCAAGTAGTGGCTCCTGATGCTGATGGAAATTCTGCCCTCTGGGCAGAGACACATGTAATCTTAGTAAAAGTTCTATGTAAAAAACACATGTGGATGGCAGGGAGGGCACAGGAGGGTGTCCCCTTCTCACAGTAAAATCTAAGGTGACTTCACTGGGGAGAAAACATGCAAATTATTAAAAGATTGGATTTTGATTAGCAGAGAAAGTAGAAAGGATATTCTAGAAGAAAAGCGGAAGAATCCAACATTTGAATAGCAACTAAAACTTAAATAGCTCTTACTCTGCCAGCTACTGTTCTATGTTCTTCACATATAATGAATGCATTAATCTTTGTAACAATCCAACAAGATAGGTGCTTCTATTGTAACCATTTTGCAGACAAGGGAACTGAGGCACAGAAAAGTTAAGCAGTTTTCTGAGGGTCCCACAGAAAGTAAGTGGTATAAACCAAGGGAATTTGGCTGTAGAGCCTCAGAACCTTTTAGTAAGTGGAGACCTGATGAAGTCCAGGTAAAGTGGTGGTGGGGACACTAAAGGTAAAAAGTGCTGGTGTGGAGAGCAGTGCCCCCCTGGCATAGCTGGAATATTGGCAGGAACCTTAAAAGGTAAGATAGTTCTGTGATGTGGCTGCCTGTAGATGCTGAGGAGAGCATCTGGAACGTACTCTGATAAAGCAGGAAGCCACTGGACATGTTTTTGGAAAAGAACACTCATACTCTTGTGAGGACAGGAGAGGTGAGAGGCTGAGCATTTGGAAGCCTGTTAGGTAGGAGATGCTCAGGGCCTGAATTAGAGTCACATCAATTAGAGGACGCAGTGGATGTGAGGGTCCTTTGTAGATGAGAAATAACCTTCCATTTGTTTCCACCTCATTGCTACATCTTTGGTAGAAAGTGAATGATAAAGACTGAGTTGCCAGCCTACAAACAGGTGACAATCAACTAGTAGTAGCACCATCTTCAAGCAGTTCCCTGGCCTACTTTTGGCCTCGGTCAACTTATTTGATTTTTAAAACAATCCCACCACATCAGCACACTAGAAAATGTGTCTACATTCTTCACGTCTAAGGAAGTATTTTAGAGCACCTTGCATCACACCTGGTAGGGCTTTGGCTTTTCCTGGTCCAGATCTGTGGGGACACAACTTGGACAGTTTAATAGAGGGTTTTGGAAGCAGATGACTCCAAAACCAGGCCCAGTTTGCTCTGCTCCATTTGTAATGTCCTCACACTGTAAATTGCAGACATTATAGCCAGGCACTCTCTTTATGGCTTACTTTCATCCTGAAATGTTCCTGTTCTACATTTTCATGTAACTTATGCACCTCGAATGTTGTAAAAACTGCCGTAAAAGTCAATATAAATGCAATAATGTCATGTCAGTCAAAGGCAGTGGAGCAGCCCTTTTGAGCAAACAATTGGAAAACCAGAGGGAAAACTCAATTCCTCCATGTTGCAAATTGATTAAAGATATGAATCAGAAAATTAAAGGGCTTTTGGAGTTTAGGTTATTACTAACTGCTTTATTTTATGGAGCAATTACTTTGATTCTATCTCGAGTCCAGTAAAGTGACTGCCGGCATATGGCAAGATGGGGCCCTGTGTCTTTCTTATTAATGTGAATTACTCAAGATCAGGCTAAATAAATGCATATGTGCATCTTAACCATGTGAGTTCATTTCTTAAGGACTGTATTTAAAATTCTGAAGAAATAATTTATAGCTAGGGTCACATCTCTATTAGACTGAATCTGCATATTCTTCTTATCAGCCAGGAGAAACAATCTTATTTTCAAAGAGTATTAGGTTGTAACAATCACATGTATGTTTAGTTTACGTTTTTTAGGCTATTCTGGAAATTCAGGGAAGCCTGGGGTATTGTCAATATGGGCTGATTTGTGCTACTACCAGGTTGACCTGTTGAGTGCCAAAATGTCATTCTCATCTACTTGTCTCAGTATCTGTAACTCTATAATTAGATAGCCATTCATTTGGAGCTTAAACCTTTTGGTACTAAGCTAAGCTTCTTGTATAAGTATCATAGGATCAAATAAATGAGTGTGCACACGCACGCACGTGCGCATACACACACACACACACACACACACACACACACATACACACACACACTCACCTTAGCAATAATTAACATGGCCCTTTGGGCCTTGGCATCTAGGAAGCTAAGAGCTAAATTTAATATTCAGTTGTAGTAATTATACCCCATACTGGATTCCTGGCCTAGTGTGGAGCCAGGCACATTTAGTGGGTGCTCAGTGAAGGATGGCTGAGTAGAGGAATGAGAGATAATGACTAAGAGTCATGTTTATCAATGCTTCTTTAAGTGAGTTTACAGGTGTGCTAAGTGTTCCTAAACATGAGTGTAATTAATCTTAACAATAGTCTTCTCAGCTATTTTCATGACCATTTTACAAATAAAAATGTGAGCTCATAGAGGTTATGTGGCATGCCCATATTCTCCCAGCTTGGATCTGAAACCAGGTCTCTATGACCTCAGAACCAGCACTCTTAGCTACCTGATCACATGAGAAGACAGAAAGTAGGATGCTCTTAAGCACTTGAAATTAAAAGAACTAGGATTGCCCTGAGAATTAATTTAGAAATATGTTGTGTATTACACCAGATATTAGTGGTCTCCTTAGAGAGAGAGGAAAGTTTTTGAATAAGTAGATCTTAATTCTAAGTACATTGAGAGTTCCATCTTCAGAGAAACTGCATCAGGCAAAAGGAGTGCTGTTCAGCAGTAGAAGCACTGACCAGATGAGAATCAAGGAGGCTGGTATGAGTAGTGCCCACCCAGCAACTTCTAAAAGCCTGGGTGCCATAGCTTGGGTTTTGCACATTACAGTTTTATTGGCACCTGATCTGAAGCCATTAACTGTCAAAATTCCCTTGTTCTGATCCCAGAACCAAGCAAGCTCACCAAGCAGCCCTCTGATTGGTTTTGGCATGCCAGGTATATCTGTCTACAGGCAGGAATGTGCTGGCTGTACCCAATCTGATTGGCACAGGAGTTACAGTATTGAGGGTAAATTAATTAATGAGCAGTCTGATTTACACAGTGCCTCTGAGGTTAATTGGAGAGTGTTTCTGACTAGCTTGTTCATTCTTGGATGCTGACCAAACTAGGTTTCTGAGTCTGCAGGCCTAAGAAGCCCATCCTGGACTGCAAGGTTCACCAGGTTTAGGAAGACAAGCCTTTGAGTCCTTTCCTCAGTATCTGGCTTCACATTTATTCAGCTTTTTACAAGTTATTCTCTCTGCTTTTTTTTTTTTGTAATGACTATGAGTCTTCTAGTCACTATAGTCACATGCCATTTGATGAAGGGGATTCTTTCTGAGAAATGTGTCATTATTGTGTCAATATCATAGAGTGCACTTACACAAACCTAGATGATATAGACTACCACACACCTAAGTTCTGTGGTGTATCCTACTGCTCCTGGGCTGCATGCCTGCACAGCATATTACTGTACAAAACAACATGAGATTAAGTCAAGCACAAGAGAAAATGATGCAATCAAGAGATGCGATAAACATGAGATGTAGAGTCTGTTGCTGACATAACACGACCTACTGTTTTACAGAAAACTTTATAAATAGAAAGAATACACTCTAAAATAATGACAAAAAGGATAGCATAGTAAATACATAAACCAGTAACAGTCATTTATTACCATTACCAAGTATTATGTACTGCACATAATTGTGTGTGCTATACTTCTATACAACTGGCAGCTCAGCAGGTTTGCTTCTCCAGCATCACCACAAACATGTAAGTAATGTGTTGTGCTATGACATAACAATGGGTATGATGTTACTAGGCAAAAGGAATTTTTCAGTTCTGTTCTAATCTTATGGGGCCACCATCATATATATGGTTTGTCATTGACTGAAACATCATTACACGATACATGACTGTATTTTATTTATTTGGCTGTAGATGTGCCTTCTAAGTAAATTATTTCAGATGCTTTTTGTTTTAAAAGCAAGCTTTGAAATAAACACGAATACAGAGATATGTCTATATGAGAAAAGCTCAAATAAGCAAGCCCATTGTTAATGAAGAGAGAGGCATCATATAGCACCCTGCTGTGATCAGGGTCCTGAAAGAACACAGAGGAATTACAGTGGGAAAAAAGCAGAAAAAATTAGGAGACACAGTGCCAAACACTCTCTCTAAAACTTTGCCTTAGGAAGACCCAGTTGTCCTGCATCTACTTTTATTCTACTTATTCATTTAACCACCTACCTCTCCATCCATTCATTCCTGCCAACATTAATACTTACTAAGAATTAGTCTTGTGCCAAAAAGTGTTGAGCCTGGGGACATAGACAGCAGTTTGTGGTACTATTGAGAAGGCAATTCAACTCTCTTCTTGCTAAATCTTTGATGCCAGGTGCCATGGTCAGCCATACTAATCACACAATTGTATGAAGGGTATTTTAGGTTCCTGACACATCTCCACTCAGTGCTTCTCTCAAACTCCTGAGACTCCTCATTCCCTAGCCCCTCCTGTGTCTCCTCTCTACAGGGACCCAAAGGGACTACAACAGGCAGAGGAATAAACTTCAAAGTGAAGTTCCTAGCTTGGTGGAAAAAGTGAGGATCAGGATCTGGAGATTCTTAGATCCTCAAATTATTTCATAGCCCTGATTACCTGTAGGTGTGACCAGTTCTAAGAATGTAGCTGGAGATATTCTACATTCATGGCAACTGGAGTTTAAGATCTTCACTGTGTCCTCTGTGCTACATCCTTGTTGTCCTTGTCACCATCTCTAAGGCTCTCGCCTTACCTTTTCTTCCCACATCCCCATAATTACCTCATCTCTTAAATTTATCAGAACTTTGTGCAGGATAATTTTATCAAGGATAATCTCAAGAGAAACCAAAGCTGTTGGACATTTGGGAATTCAGAAGGCTTTTAGAGAGTCTTGTCTTCATGCCTGTGGATTGTTTGCATACTCTAACTTGGACATAACTCAGTGGCCACAACTGGCTGCCAAATGGTTAGGTAGACTACAGATGAAGAGGAGGAGTTTTCAGTAAATAATGCCAGTGTGCTCTGTAAAAGTAGTCTTCATATGAAGAAGAGGTCATTTCTACAAAATTTATTATTCCCTCATAAGTTACTCATTCATTTATTCATCATTATCTATTCTTAATTATCCATTCATTCCTTTACTTACTAAGTTCTGATGAATACCACTTCTACCTGGCTATCATCAGCTGCTGGAATTGTTAGACTCTGACGTGGTGTATTTTATTCAAAAGCTATACTCCTGTTTCGCTATTTTAAAAAATATTTATGTTTTTTTTCCTTATGTAAAGGTTGCTTACTTATTTTCAAGGTCAGTCATAACATTTCTGTATAGGTTATTATGATATGGTGTTATGGACTGAATCATGTTCCCCAAAGTCATATGTTGAAGTCCTAACCCCAATGTGACTATATTTGGACACATGGGCTTTAAGAAGGTAATAACAGTTAAATGATGTTAGAAGGGTGTGGTGCTAATCTGATAGAATTGTTTTTCTTATTTAAAAAGAAAAAAAAAAAAGGAAGAGACACCAAGGATGTACTTGTACATAAAGAAAAGGTTATGTGAGGCCAAGGGGAAAAGGTTGCTCTATGCAAGCCAAGGAGAGAGGCCTCAGTAGAAACCAAACCTGCTTGCACCTTGATCTTAGACTTCTAGCTTCCAGAAATGTGAGGAAACACATTTCTGTTGTTTAAGCCACGAAGTGTGCACTATTTTGTTTTGATAGCCCAAGCAAACTGATACAGATGGTAAAAAGGGAATATATAACATGATGCTAGGTAATAAGAAACAAAATATTAAATAATACATACTTTGTATAACATATTATCCATATTAGTGTCTTATAGTAATGCACCATTAAAAATATTTTTTATAGACTTATATAATTTGAACCTTTCACTCATATCACGAAGTGGAAGTAACTATGGCCATAATCCCCATTTTGCAGATGAGGGAGATAAGGTTCAACAGAGATAAGTGACTTGTTCAAGAATGTCTGATTAGAAGGAAAAGAAATTAAATATTGAACTCAGAATCACAAAGGATGGCCTTTACCTGCACTGACAGGAAAAAGAAATGTGATGTAACCCAAAATGCTTTTCAGAACATCATTTTAACTGAACAGCAAGTAAAATGTAAAGGTGATTCCCATCCTGACCTATCTACTTCCAACTGAAGTAAGCCCCATATAAAAATCTATATTCAAACATGAAATAAATTTGGAGGCTATTTCAGCTTCGGAAGTAGAACTATCACTTTTCATAAAAGGTTGCTTGTTTAAACAGTAACTCCCCCAGTTCACTTAAAATTTGATTCATTCTTTATATAGATTAATTTATATGCACTCTCTATAAATATATACCTTATATAAAAAGATATTACTCTGCTAAAATCAAGCAAGCAATGCTCAAGAGATATGGATAGGGAGAATAAGAGCATACGGCCTCCTTGGATGGATTGTGGAGACCTGGTATCTGTGGCCTGAACACTCCAGATTCTGGCTTCAGCTGCTTACCTATATTAAGGCTCAAATGTGAGTGAGAAATTTGCTTTACAAACATTTGCAGATTCCTGTGAGAAACAGGTACAGCTTTATCTACACTGCCTACCCGGCTCCCTTCTTTGGAAATACTCCTTTTTCTTCTCCCTTCAGTGAGTTCAAATTGGAGCTGCCATTTCTGAACAGATTCTCCCCTTGAATAGGAAAAGGCCTATTACAGAACCTCACTCTGGTGGCTTCAGTTGGTTCTTCTTGTCATGTGTGCCTGACTTCCATTAACCCAATTGATGTCATTCCTCAGCATTTTTAAAGCTTGGGCTACGGAAGAGGAGAAACTCTCCAGAGGTGTGTTATAAGGCACTGGAGTTGTAGGCAACAATATTCCCCATTATAAAGAAGCCAGTCTGTGATGGGAGAGAATGAAATTGTCTCAGATAGAAGCACAGGTGAGAGAGGGAGAAAAAAAAGAAAGTGATGGAATTATAATCCCTGATTCCAAGTGTCCCTGATGCCCAGAATACCCATCTCCTTCCAGCAGCCAGAGGAGCTAAGAAGTTCCCTCTGTGCCTAAACTAGCACTATTCATCAATTATGAATAATAGTCCCTGTAATATTATGATTTATAGCAATATGTATTTGGTCTTCATCCTGTTTCTTGTACAGAGTTCCTCAAACCCTTGGAATTTCCTAAGTGATAGAGAGTAAAGGTGTCTTGATATTCATAATAAACTCATTTCAATTACACCACAGTTTGTTAATAAGGTGAAGTTTGGAAGTACCTCAGCATCGGGTCTGGTTTCCAGGGGAACCAATATTGTGATTAAAGAATTGAAATTTTAGTCCCACCCCACCGACCTTTGGGGAAGGGAGAGGAAAGAAGTGCGCGAGCTTGAATCAATTGCCTGTGGCCAATGATTTAATTATGCCTATGTAGTGAAGTCCCCATAAAACCCAAAAGAATGGGCTTCAGAGAGCTTCCAAGTTGGTGAACACAGAAAGGTACCAGAAGAGTGGTGAGCTCAGAGAGCTGGGATGTTCCATGCCTCTTCCCACATACCTTGCTTTGTGCATCTCTTCCATCTGGGTATTCCTGAGTTATATCCTTTTATAATAAACTGGTAATCTGATAAGTAAAATGTTCTCTGAGTCCTAAAAGCCAGAGATCTTCAACCTTTTTGGTACCAGGGACCAGTGCTTCTATGAGAATCCAATGTACGATTATCTGATGTGGAGCTGAGGTGGTGACACTAGTGCTTGGGAGCGGCTGCAAATACTGATGAAGCTTGGCTTGCTCACTTGCTGCTCACGTCCTGCTTGGCCACCTGGTTCCTAACAGGCCATGGACTGGTAACCATCCATGACCTGGGAGTTGGAGACTCCTGCTGTAAGCCACTCTAGCAAATGAATCAAAAATGAGGAGGAGATAATGGGAGCTTCAATTATAATTGGTGTCTAAAGATGGTGAAGTGGGCAGTCTTATAGGACTGAGCCCTTAGTGTGTGGGATCTGACATGATCTCAAAGTAGATAGTGTCAGAATTGTGTTAATTGCCTTTTAATGTTGGAAAAAACAGGCCCTGGAGATCTCCTTCTGTCAATGAGACTCAGAAGATGGGTGTGGAGACCTGTATCAAATACCACCTTGAAAAAATGGTGGCAGCCAGTCTGAATTTTTGCAGTGAATGCTTAGCTGGCTGGATTCACTGCGTGGAAGAGGATGGGGAGAGGGAAATGCCCGAAAGGAAACATCTTCTTCTCGTTTCTCCACAGATAAACTTTGCCTTAGGAAGAAAGCTCCTTCAACATAGAAAAAGGTCTTTGCTATTGTTAAGCCCATTTCATCCTACCTTAGCTAATACTGGATGCTTTGACTTGATGTTTATTTCTTCTTGAGATTTTACGAGGCCCATGTAAAGCATTAGTCCATGCGGAAAGACCCTGATCCCCCTGATCACCAGATTTGAGCTTCACTATTCTCATCCCAGCGCAGAACAGAAAGACTTGGCCTGTTCCCTCCAAAGATCTCAGAATGAGATCTCCTTAACTTCAGAATGAAGGACTAAAAAATTGGTTGAGCTTGTTCAAACAAAGTCTCAATTTCCCAACAAGCGGTTGAAACTTGGGGTTATGTGTTGAGGTAGAATTCAGACTCTTTTAATGGCATTCAGAGACATGATTCTCCAACCAATTGGCATTCAGGAAATGTTTATCAGCTCTGACAGCCACAAGTTCCACCCTGACCAATTTTAGCTCCTGTGACTGGAAGTGACTTAGATGTTTGAAATTCTGTAAAATACAGGCTAGTTTTGAAATGGAGCCACAGAACTATGATGGTATTCTGCTCAGCTTTTAGGCAATTTAGGTCAAAATTCTCTCATTTTCTGAATAAGGGAAAGCTTCCCTGAAAGGACTGATGATATATTTTCAATAAATCTGCCAGATGGCGGGAAATGAAAGAATTTTTTAAATGATTTATGAACCCGAGTGAAATGATATTTTCATTGCTGTCCACTTTCCATAATTTTTCTCTTTTAAATTCCCTTTAGTGTCTTTTCAAGGAAATAGAAGACAGGATCTAGCATCCTTTGGGAGATTTTCCCTAAGATAGTCAGCACAGGACTGTGTATGTGCAGGTGTCCATATGTGTATATGAGTGGCCTTCACAGGAGCAACTAGTAACTGTTTCTAAGTGTATTTGCCTCAATAGAGAAGATTTTTACATAACTACATTTTCAAGGTGATTGTTTACTTTTTAAAGAAATTTTATAAAAATTATTTCCATATATTGTTTAAATGAGGGAGAGAAAGTAACTACAATTCATTCATTCATTCATTCACTCATTTACTCTTTTTCTATTAACTTGTTTTGGACTTGGCTACACCCCTGTGATGTCCTGACAATGACACCAAGGTTATAGTCAGTACCCCAGCCTTATTTCTCATCTAACCTGTGTGCACATGAAATAGGTCGGGTTGTCGTTAACCGTTCGTTTGTGCATGCACACATGCTTAACATTTACTGAGCACCTACCTACTTGGTTTGGATTTACGCTATTTGACTTTCAAGCACTCCTTCTTTTAATCTTCTCAAAGATCCTCAAAGCAAATATAACAGTAATTTGTGAGAAAATACAACTGGGCTCAGAAAAGTTGAGTGACTTGCCTGAGTCTCAGTGAGAAGCAGAGCTGGAGCATGCAGGCCCCGGAAAACCACTAGCCTCTCTGGTCTTTGTCTCCTTCTATGTTCAAAGAATGGTCTTTCTCCTTCCTTTCAGCTACACAACTCTGCAACAGTGACTTTCATAGCTAATTTAGAAGATGTTGAATTTATTCCCAAAATCGGAGGCATTGACTAAGTATAAAATCAGCCTTATCACCCCCAGTCAGAAAGTTAGACCCTCACTAAGGCCAGATCCTGGATTTTAAATTGAAGAAGATGGAATTCGAACCCAAATGCTAGAATTCAAACAGTATGATTTACAAGCCCTGATAACTCTGCTGAAGGGAAGATGTGGTCACTTTAAAGAAACAAGTGACTAAAATCAACAACAGGCATTGATCAGGTCCTTGTGCCTATCTAAGTGAATGTTTTCTGCTCAGAACGTTAGTCCCAGTTTGATCTTCAGGTTTTAGATCAAGGATACCATTGACAGGCACCAACATGTGCATGCATACATTGGAGGGTACGTTTTAGTCCTCTTTTGATTTTCATTCTTGCTTTTCTTCCATGACTGCTTTAAAATGTTTTACTATCATTTGTATTCTAAGTCTTTTCCCTCTTTATTCTTTTTTCCCCTTCTATTCTTCACTACTTTTGATTTTTTCCTCTCCTTCCTTTGCCCTAATTTGACCATTACTTTTGTTTCTCCTTTCACCTTGATTTTTTTCCTCCATCCTTCTGGCTGTACTCATTTTCTCTTCTTCCTGTTTTCTAGATGTCCTTCATATTTCTCTTGTCTCCAAAGTGCTTAACTGGATGTGGATCGGATTAGGTTGTGGCTTTTCGTGGAACACTGACTGGATGGTGCTTGTCTGGGATTGATAAGTGGTCCAGGAGGTTTAAAAGGCTGATATTCTTGTACTTATCACAGAAACCTTATCCTACAACTGAATCCTCTGGCTACTTGCTTTTTTTTTTTTTTTTTTTTTTGGCTCTGAGACATCCTGAGAGGAAAAGAATTGTTATCTTATAGGTCTTTTTCTCTGAAATGAAAGTTAGTTGTGAACATTATTAGAAACTTTGAAGATGAGATGCCTGAGGCAAGTTAACTGGGAAAATGTGTAGGTCCCACCATACATAACATTCACAGCTATTCTGAAAGAGTTACTGGAAGGCTTCAGAGAGAGAGTTTCCATAGGGAAGCCCAGGAGAGTAAGAGCAACAAGTTGCCATCACTTTTGGAGCTGAGGTTTCCATTCTTCACTCTCACTATCTCTGTCTCTCTCACACACATATGCACACCCCCTCCTCATTTATGCAGCTGTGAGCCAGCTTCTGAGTTTTGGTGGTGCATGTGGACAGGCTACATGACACTGACCTTGAGCTCCAACTTTGGATTCTTTGGTGTCTTCAGGTCAGGCCCATGGGTAAGCTAATATTAAGAGATAAGTGGTGTAGTCTTCTTTACAATAAAATCAGAGTAATTAAAGCAAACTTCTGGACTTTCCATATTTCTCTGCAGGTATGCCCTCTTTTGTATTGTGGGTAGGCATTGTTCTTTCACTAGGGTGCTGATCTGAAGCCAGTCATGACTGTAATCAGGTCATAACCTGGTATTCAACAGTGAGCATACTAGCTACTTTATAGAAAGCACTTGCTACGTGCCAGCCACTGTTTTAAGTGCTTTGCTTACACTTATGGAAAATGTATTTTAACAGTCCTACAAGGTATACATGGTTGTAGAACACTAGGCATTCTTAGGAGAGGGGATCACTATGAGTGAGAAATCTTTCAAGAAGATGCTTTTTTTTCCAAAAGGGATGTCATCATCACTATCATCACCACCTCCTGCAACATGTTGTTAAATGTGGTCAATTTGGGGCATCATGGGGTCAAACATCGGGGCACACTCTATACACCTTCTCTCATAGCCAGGCACCTAAATTCTCACCTTATCCCCAAAGCACATCTCATCACCACGGATCTACATGAAAGGCAGGTGACTCTCATGAGGTTTCATGGCTTGTGCCTATTGGAGATGGTGATACTAGAGAAATTGAGCTTTTCGTTCTTCCTTCTAGAAAGACAAGTCAGTTATGGGAAGGGATGGAAAACAAACAAACAAACAAATACATACATACATACATACATACATACATACATACATACATACATAAATAAGGAGAGAGAGTGGAAGTGGGAGGAAGAAGGAAAAGAGATGGGGGAGGGGTAGAAAAGAAAGGGAGATTAAGTTCCACAATTTACTGTCAGAAAGTGAACTGCACTAACAAGACATTGTTTGATATCGTCTTTGCTTTGCTGCTCTCCATTTGGGCAGTACTGGGTAAGTCACTTAACCAACCCGAATGCCCACTTCTCTTTCTCCTATTGCCTCACATGTCATTCACCTTTTCTCTTTTCCTTAAATGTTGGTGTTTCATGGAGTTCTATTTTTATACATCTTTTTTCATCCCTCCAATTCATCCCTCAAATTCTCTCTGGTTGATCTTACTCCTTTTGCTTCTGCTAAAAGGTGCAGACATAGTTAAATGTGTATATTCTTTGGCACAGAATATGACTTTCAGGAGTTTTTCCTGGCTTATCAAAAATTGGGCCACTGGAATGGACAAATCTGGGAGTCCTTTATGTAAACTACAGTAAGAATGATGGCTCCTGCAGATTTGCAATGTAGTCGATCAGTAGATTAAGAGAACGCACAGGAGTGGGCAACATATCACAGCTAATGATTGGAATCACAAACATCCATCAGGAGGAAACTAGTTAACTAAATTATGGTACTTTCATAACCATGAAATAAAATGCAGACATTAAAAATTATGCACTATAACAATATAACCAGCTGAAATTGAAAAGATCAACCAAGTGTTAGTGAGGATGTAGAGGAACTGGAACTTTCATAAACTGCTTGTGGGAATAGAAAATAGTACATTCATGGTTCTGCAGTTTCCTGAAAAGATAACCATATATCTACCATGTGATTCTGATACAGCAGATTTGGTTTCAGTTGGTCTGTACTAGGGGCCTGGCATCTGAATTTTGACAAATCTCACCATGTGCTTCTACTGTATACTCTTGATTAAGAGACACTGTCCTTAACATAAAGCCTGTATCACGGCATCTTGCACATAGTAAGTAGTTCAATGAAGAGAAAGGATCAAAGGCATCTTGATATAATGAAAAAAAACTAATGTCGTAAGTAGCCAATGATCCAAATACAATTGCTTACCCTTTTAGAATTTCAGGTTTCATTTTATAAACAAAGAGTGAAGAAGGAAGTTAGACCAGATATATCTTAGGTTGCTTTGACTCTATTGTTCTAGGAAGAAGTGTATGTGATTCAGAATATAAAAAAAAAAACCACATGATTATACACTGTACAATCAAGATGACAAAACTTGTAATTCAGTCATAGAAATTAGAGAAAAGTCTTGCTCAGAGATTGTCCACTGTACTCAGGGAACTCAAACCATCCTCCCTTTCAGAAGAGGACTATTGCCTTGTAAACACATTCCAATTCACAGGATGGGTAGGTAATGTGTTAGTTTCCTAGGCTGCCATCACGAAGAACCACAGACTGGGTGGCCTAAAGAACAAACATTTCTTTTTTATGATTCAGGAGGCTAGAAATCCAAGATTGAGGTGTTAGCAGGTTTGGGGTTTTTTTGAGGTCTCTCTCCTTAGATCATATATGACCACTTTCTCCCTATGTCTTCACCTGGTCTTCCCTCTGTATGTGTTTGCTTCCTAATTTCTTCTTCTAAGGACACTAGTCATATTGATTGAGGGCACACTCTAATGACCTTATTTTAACTTAATTACCTCTTAAGGACCATATTTTCAATTATAGTCACATTCTGAGGTACTTGGATTAGGACTTCAAAATATAAATTTGGGGAGAAAACGATTAAATCTCAACAGTTAGTGAACAGAATATGCAAATGGGAGTCTCCCCTGGTCTAGAGCTTTGAGAAACAGAGAAGCATTGGCTTATAGAACATTAGTGTTATATGTGGAAGCCCCAACCCCCGTTAAAATCAGAGTTATATATTATCACTTAAGGGTTTATTCTGGTGCCAATATACTTATCTTGACAGGGAATTCTTTTTTCAGACAAGAGATGTCAATAGAGAAAAGGCAAAAGGAATTAGAGAGTAAGATTGGCTGCATGTTTCCTCACATTGCCTACTTAAATAAAAAATTTGAACATTTCTACAGATAGGCTCAAACTAAGGAGAGTCATTCAAAAAGGATGGTATTTGGGGTAATCAAGAAGCAAATATGTGACTGATGAAAGGAAAAAGGCTGAGTCCTTTTATCCTATACCCTTCTTCTGCTTCAGTACCTAATACCTTCCTTTAACTCCAAATTCTCAGGCATAAACATCAGAATCATCTGGAGGACTAGTTAAAACCAAATTGTTGGGCCACACATCCAAAGTTGCTGATTCTACAGGTCAGAGTGGGGCCCAGTGATTTGCACTGCTAAGAATTCTCCATCGATACTGATGCTGATGGCTGGGGGGCCACACTTTGAGGCCTTTGCTCTAACAGTCTGACAAGAGGAGCATCCCCATGGCCTACTACTGAAAAGTAAGAAAGAACAAGTGTGAGGATGAGAAACTCAATGGAGGGGAGGTAAGATGCAGACCAAGAAGCAGCTCAAAACAATTCAGAGAGATCCATGGATTTGGAGAAATAAGCAGATTACTTTTATTTAATATTTCTTAAAGTATTTGCTGTCTGAATTATGCTGGATGCTATTGAACACAGACATTCATTATAACTTTAGAAATTAAATGACTGTAAAAAAAAACTTAATTCAAAAGCACAGAACCCAGGCACTTTAAGATTTGGTGCGCATGCATGATTTTCCATCAGCAGCTGTTAGAAGGATAATTAAGGATAAAATTTTCATTTAATCATGTTAAGATATGAATATATTTTCTCTCCCCCTTGCCCCCACCCCAAGCCATTTGAAAAATAGAACTGAATCTCCAGCTCTAGGTCTTATCTTTAGAGAACAAATAGATTTACTTCAATTTTGTAAACTCATTAAAGTGATTTAAGAAATATTTGATTTAATTCCTATTTCCTAAATTAAATTTTCATAATGAATAGTTTTTTTTTTTTATCAGAGTTCTCATGTGCCTGAATGAGTAAGAAAATCTTATTCCATGCCTAAAAAAAATCTGGGCAAATTATCTCATTTGATTCCAAGGCTTGTTGGAAATTGGTATAAATGGGCATTAGGGGGAAGTGAGGAGGTTTTGCACCAGACTCAGAGAACTGGAACACTAGAAGGGTCCCTAAAGGTCACAGAGCCCCACAGCTTTATTCTGCAGGTGAGAAATCCCAGGGCTTGGAAGGAAACTTTGTGCACAAGGTCCCTAAGGCAGGCACTGTATTTCCTAAAACCATAGTAACCCAGGTTGTCTCATGAAGAACCCTGGTGCTGTTACCTGGATATATCTTATGTCCTTGCTCTTCTGGTTTCAAAATACTCTGATACTTTGAGGGGAGAGAGGAACATAAAAGAGTTTGTAAGCAACCTGAAGACAGGCCCTGGGCCTGTGTCACTCGCTCAGCATCTTCTGCACAGAGCCAGTGACCAAACACATTCTTGGCCACACACATATTCTAATCAACAAAATTGAAATGCTTAAAATTTAGAAAGGGGCTCTGAGGAGAGGAGGAGAGAGATGCAAATACAGATTATCCAACTGAACAATTTGGCCAAGATTTTGTTTTCACATACTGTGAAACGCTAGACCTCAATAATGTTTTGAAGGCCTGAAGGCAGCTGACTGGGTTTTGCTTTTTCTCTGGAAATAAGCAACACCGCTTTGTCACTCCCTGTAAAGGAAGAAATACCCACATTTGAGTGTTTATTCTACCAATCCAGGTGAAAATATGGGCCTGAGTTTTCCACAGGAGCCCGGGTTTCAGTTCTGCTGAAGGCCAGTTGAGTCAAATTCTTGCCCTTAATGGTTGCCCCAAGGAAGCTGATGATTCTGGCAGGCTGGAGCCCGATCTTGCCAAACCAGAGGGAAGGGCTTCCCACCATTTCCCCCAGGCAGGCCTGGACAGCTGCCCATATTCACATCGATTGATTCCAGCTGTGTTGTGCCATGTTCACCAAGTCTCCTTCATTGGCGAAGGAAAAGGGGGCTTCCACAGATGTGCCTGAAAAGGGCTACTCTCCCCTCTGCTTTTCCTCTTTACCACCTTAGCTATTTTGCTGATTTTCTCCCTACACTCTCATTCTCCATTTCTTCTCACTCTCTTTTTTTTACCATATTCCCCTACCTCCTTTCACCTTTATCACTCCCTTTTCTCCTTTTCATTTTCCCCTCACACAGTGCCACCCTTTTTTTCTCTCTGCATCTTTTTCGACCCACCCTTTCTACCTGCCCATCCCTTCTCCCACTCCCTTGGTACTATATATTACTCTAATGTTTTCTGTTTCATCCCCTACTCACTTTACATCCAGCATCACACCAGAGTTAAGCTACAGTCCACACTCCTTTACAAATGAGAGATTTTGGTTTAGCACAGCTACAAGTAGGATTGAGCACAATGGTACTTAACAGCATAGTCTTTTGTGGCTGGAAAAGAAGAGGGTGCTTGTGTGTGTTTAGTAGCTTTGTCTGGGGCTTTCATTGTCCAGCATTCAAGAGCAAATCCTTAATTTGCTGGAGAATCACAGACGAATAGTCAATTTGCTTTAAAAGACTCTTGATTTAAGCCTTCAGAGAGCTCTACCTCTGGCCGTGGTTTTGGAAAGTGATTGCCTGTCATCTCAAAATGTTAGAGTAAACAGTGGGTCTGCTCAACATCATATGTTTATTTTCCACAGTGGCATTTGCTAGGTCACGTGATGGCCATTTAATTTCCACAACTGACATTCCACAGGTCTGAGATTTCATTCTTTTGGAAGAATTTCAAATACTTGTGGTTTTAAGCAAGATGAAAAAATATATATGTGTGTGTGTGTATATATTATAAAGAGAAACACATATGCCACCAGCCCCCAAACCCTGTCCAATGGGGTCTGTAGCCATCTCCTGGGCAGCTCCTCTGATGACAATAGTTGCAGAGAAGGCAGGAAGGCTCAGATGCCTGCTTCTCAGTAATCTTACAAGACTAAGCCCTTCCAATGAACTCCAGCCTTTCACACTTCGCCATTCATTTTATTTTGATTCCTGATACCTGGTTTTTTCTCACCAACTGAAGAGCAGTGGTGCTGTCCTGGGTTTCAGGACTCACTGTAGTAGAGGAGCCTGAACAGGTGTCCACTCTACCTGTAGGGTCCTTAATTTTCCTTGGTGGTAATTTCTATCTAAAATTTCCTATTTAGATTTCAGACAGTAGATGACAGAGGAATAACTTCTTTTAGAAGGATTTGAATTGTTGATTTCTCATTGGGAATTAAAGTAAAGAAACATAAATAAACTGTGGCTGCTAAGGAATGAGGTATCAAAGACAGGGCCAACCCAAAACCACATTATGGGAAAAAATAAGATTACATCACTGCCATTTCAACCATCCTTCAAGCTCTTTGAATTCCAGTTGAACTTGGTACCGTTTTATGATTTTCCAACTGCCTAGAGAGCTCCCTATAGGTGTGTTCTACTGTTGCTGAGAATGGCTTTCTGCCTCCTGCCTGTCATCTTCTATTATCTTATTTCATCTTAGCCTGTTCTCTGCTAGGGAACCAATAAATGTCATTGAAGGCATCTTAAGTGATCCTGCTTCTGTGTTGCTCCTCTGGTGCAATTTTTCTGGTGCAATAATTCCATTTTAACAAAGACCAATTGTGGAACTATCATTAAGACAGATAGTGGAAAGTTCAAGTCCAACAGGAAACTATCTCCAGTTGATGACTAAAATAAGAACTTTACTTCTCAAAACTACTTTTCTTCACTATCTAGAGATACAAAAGGGTGAAATCACAGATATAACATGTATTAGGGCTTCAGGACATCTGCACTTGAAAGGTCCTGAATGAAAGGCAACTCACACACCGTGTATACACTGTAGGGTCCCTCAAAGCTATTAGTTTGTCAACCCCATAGAATAGCTATATCCTTCCACATGAACCGGTGTTGGTGCTATCTTTAGAACATGTACTTTAATGTGGAAAATTATATTTATTTATACACCTAGAGACAATATCAAAAATTAAATTTTTCTAGACCCTTATGCCCTACTTTTCTGAGGCTTCCACCAACATTCTGCTGAAGGGCACATCCTCTAAAAGGATGGCATGTGCTCAGGGTGGATCTGTGCAGAGACTGGCAATGATAACGCATTTTCAAAGTGATAAAAAGTGAACATTAAGCTAATTATGGAATCTGGACACATTTACCCTAAAATTGCCCTATAAAGTAGCAATTCAACTTATGAAATTAATTGTTCCAGAGATTATGGAAGCTGAAGAGTTTTAAATAAATCCACATATAATAGGCTAGGTTGTCTGGGAAGTTATTTCTAACTTCTGTGTTTGCCTGTGGGCAAGTTACATATATTCAACACAATTTTTGTGGCCTTTTGTCATATGAGACTGAAAATGACACAATTTTAAACTCTCCCTCTCTTTAATAAAATTTCAAGTTATGACTATTGGCTAGAGAAAGTCAATATTTTAGTCGATTTTAATCTATCAAATAAAGAACTAATGATTACATAAAAATATGTAAGCCATTTATTTGACACCTTTTTAAAAAATTACTCCTAATACCATTAATATTTCTGATTGATTTCTTTTTGCTATGCAGTCTGTGGCTGAGCTTAAAATATTTATAAATTGGAGTTTCCCCCCATTTTCTTGCCTCTCTTTGAGTAATTTCCTTGAAATATGCTCTGTGGAGGGTCTAAGTTCACTGGCATTATGTGGGAAACTGGTGCCCCATGGCCAAGTACGTATAGAAAACCAAGAATTTCTTTAAAGATTTCTCTTATGCTTCAATACCCATATGCAGTTTTACATACAAAACACAGCAATTGACACATATTTGAATTATAGAACTCCCTCTGTGAGGACTGTCATGTAGGACTAGTGTCCTATGAACACACTCTTGGGAAACACTACTGTAATAATAATAGTAATAATAATAACAATGTCAATAGCTACAACTGTAACTAGTATTTACTGAGCACATGCCATATGCCAAGTATTGTATTTAGTCTTGACATGTGTTAATCCATCATCCTCACCACTATCCTATGCTGGGTAAAATTACAAGACCTGGGGCATAAAGCGTAAATAATTTATCCAAGGTCACCAACTGTTACATGTGGAAAGTATGATTTGAAAAAGGATAACTAACCCTATAGCTTACATTCTTCCTCTTATATTGCTTCTACTATTCTTTTCTGTGGCAGACAGTTGATAATGATAGAAGGACATAGTGGCCAAGAGCCTGAGTTCCACTGAACTACAAGCTTAAATGCCTAAGCAGGTCCTGCGTATCATGTTATCACCCTTTATTACAGTCTAATTAAAGCATACCAGAACTTACAATTATAAGTGTATTGTCAATATTATTATTTTCTGAGGCATTTGAACCTCTGAAATCCTAGCACCATTGCAGAATATGCTGCAGCAGCACGCAATTTAGCACCTGATTTTATTAACTTTCTCATGGATTCAGCTGTGTACGTCTGGACAGGGTATACAAGTTTCATCTTCTCAACTGGACTTTAAGCTTCTGTGGATAAGGACCTTGTCCAATGCTTCTTGCTGGCATATAAGTACAAACCATATTGATCAATTGACTTGAATGGCATATTAATAACTACCCTTTTATTCATTGCTGTAAAATCTAGTTTTGGATAATGAAATCTTCGTGTCCCTTTACACTTTGTAAATGCTTTGACAAATGCTGACTTCCTTGATCACCCAGTGAGGGAGATGTGAGTTGACTCTCACCTTTCCAGAAATGGTCAAGTATGTTATTTGATAAAGGCCATAGAGGAGAATTTGAAGGTGATGGGAACTGGGACTCACTGTATGTTCTTCAAGTCCAGACTTTGGGCTTCTCTCAGATGCCTTGGTCTCCAAGTCACCACAAATAAATAGGGTGTCTCATTTAGGAGTTGCCATTCTCTTTGGAGTATATCCTTTCACATAGCACCTCATGGGTAGGTACATCTCATACTACATTGTGATCTAAACTCTCACACTTTCTCTTCTCAAAATAAAACCAGTGGTTTGGGCCTAACAAAGAAAGAAAGTGCTAGTGTTTTATCTTCTCCTTTCTCCCTCCAAGATGATGAAAGAGGAACTTCTATTAGGGAGACTTTTTAGGATGAAGAGATCAGCAAAGCTTCTTGGAATCATTAAATATTTCCACTATTAAGTCATAGAGGCAACACAAGAGGAAATAATGTGTTGGAGAGAAATGACAACAGGGTTGGGGGTGGGGTAAGGCAGCAGTTGGATTATTCTTGAGTACAATTGCTGTCTGCAAAAATGAAAGAAGTTTGCAGCACGTCCCAAATCTATGGAACTTTATTTCATATAAATGGCACCAAAGAAATGATCATGGTGATAGCAACAGACCCAGGATTCCAACTTAGCTGCCTTATGTTTGGCCAGAAATAATTTTGAAGTATGTAAGTGGAAGGAACACAAAGAGAAGGAAAGGTGAAAAATAAAGATAAGAGTGATTCATAAATTGAAAGATGGTTTTTTTTTCTTCTATGGAATAATACATTCAGTAAGGAAACAAGTACATTTTCAAGGGCACCAAAGGGGTACTGAACTTTAGATATTGAAAATGAAAACACCGAGAAGAATGTGGCCAAAATGCTTAACGAGGAGGGTAATATTTTATTTCTTTAGTAGTTGCCAAGCATTGAAGCTCAAGCTGACTCCAGATATGTATTCTTGGAATGAGGAACTACAGTACATAAAGAGATCATCTGAGAAAGTGGATGGCAGAATTCTTTTTTCCTCCCAGACAAGCAGAAAGAGAATGGCAGAGCATAGTCAAAGACCGAGTGATGGGGGGTGCTGTTTTTGAATTTGTCTTCTCAGATGTGGTGCTGACAGAATGTTTCTGGGTGAAGGGGGATGGGAAGAAAAAATGTCAAAATGCTAACGGCTCCCATAGCAAACTCTGACTGAGTGCAGGGAAGGCTAGTTCTAGCATTAGAGAACTTTCTATTTTCCAAGATTGTTTAAATACACAGATGACAAGCTGGCCTGAGCAAACTTGTGAAGTAAGAAAACATCGGCTTTAAGGCCTTATTGATCAATCAATCATCAGATATTTATTGAGCACCTCCTCTACACAAGGCATCATGCCGGGGAAAGCTAAAGCAAAAGGCATTCACATCCTTGCACTCAAACAATTGACTGTTTAGTTAGGAGTGGGCAAGTAACTATACCCAGAGGAGTTAAATATTCCGAATAATGCCGTGAAGCATTAGGAAAAACATTACGAGCCAACACTATATAGCACTTACCAAGTTGCAAGACAACTTTTAAAAGCTTTGTAAGTATTAGCACCTTTAATCCTTACGACAACCCTATGAGATAGGTTCTGTCACTGCCCTCATTTTATAGCTGAGGAAATTGTGACACAGCTAGTAAGCAGTGGCATTAGGATGGGAACCAGGCAATATAAACCAGAGCCTGGGGCTTTAGCCACTACACATACTGCCCCTCATAAAACACTACTACGTATGATGAAAAGTATGTGCATTAGACAGGCAACAAATGTGGTGGTCATTTTGAGTCAAGTAATGCCTCTGTCATTGCTTTGGTCCAGACTCTCACTAAGTTCTTTGAGCCTGACCGAAAATAGCCCTGTGAGGGAAGGAGGAAAGTCACTATTTATGCTCATATTGAAATGATTGAACAGCTTTCTCAAGGTCATATCACCAAAAACAACAATGTGGATGAAGCCAGAACTAAACTTAAGTTCATCTTACTGCTTGTCAGAGCTTCCGGTTCTGGGGGAAGCCACACATACCACATTGTTGACTAGGACACATGGATCAGTCCTGAGTACTTTTCCGTGTACCATCATTCTTTCCTTCCACAGCATTAAATGAGTGTGTTGCTCCATGCTGAACATCAGGGAGAGAACGGAACCAAGGCAACATTAGCGAAAGCCAGAAAGAGCGATCAACCCCTGAAACATTTTTTTGTTTTAAAGTTTTTATTTTGAAATAATTTTATACTTACAGAAAAATTCCTAAACTTGTACCGAGAATTCCCATATATGCTTCACCCAGGTTCTCCAGTGTTAATATCTTGTGTAACCATAGCACAAATATCAGAGCTAAGAGATTAACATTAGTACAATGTTACTGACTGAATTTATTTGGTTTTCACCAGTTTTTCCTCTAATGTTCTTTCTCTGTTCCATAATCTAATCCGTATCCTACCCTGCACTTAGTTCCCATCACTCTTGAATCTCTGTTAGTCTGTGACAGCTCTTCAGTCTTCATCTTTTATGGCCTTGAAACTTTTGAAGAGGACTGGTCATTAATTTTATACAATGCCCCTCAATCTGGAGTTATTTCATGTTTCCTCATAATTAAATTGTGGGTGTGTGTTTTTGGTAACAAAATTACCAAGGAAGCAATGTGTTCTTCTAATCTGTTTCTGCCAGGTGTTACATGATGTTGATATATCTGTTTACTGGTGATATTATCTTTTAATCCTTGGTTAAGATGATTTACTCCATTGTAAAGTTCTGTTTCTTCTCTTTGAACTTTATAAATATATTAGGGAGATAAATTAAGATTAGTGTGAATATCTTCTTTCACCTCAAACTTTCCCTACTAATTTTAGCATGCATTAGGGGAATCCTACCATTAACAATTCTATTGTACTGTTTTCATGATAATTTTCCGTTTCCTAAGTTTTTCTACATTGTTAGTAAAATTATTCTAGGAGAAAAATCTGTTCTTTCTCCCACATTTACTTATAAAATTTTTTTTATATATTAGTATGCATTCATAGATATTTATTTTATCCTATTGATCTAGATTTTGGTTATCGAGAGCATTTTCAGATTTGCTCTTGAACCATTTTGACACATCTGCATCTTTTTTAAAGCACTTCCTTATTTTTTGACACCACAGTATGCTCTAGGTTCATCTTGTATTTTCTCTTACCTAGCTTTGGAATCAGAAGTCTTCTCTAAGGAGTCCTGACTCCTTTTATTGAAGAATGGCGTTTCGAAACCAGAATCTGAGCATGAGGTGTGCTCGTTGCTCCTGCAATGTCATTGCTCTTAAATCCTCTCAAAAGAGCGTGAATATGTGAATAGATATTAACCCATGCATACACATATGTCTGTACTTATTTCTGTATCTTCTATATGCATGTATATTACAAAGCCATGAGTTTATACTCATATCTTTGATTCTAATCTAACACTGCGGTGTTCATTTTAGCCTTTCTTTTTTTCTTGTTTGTCATTTGATTTTCCAACAATAAAAAGGAACAGATTTCTCAAGATTTTTAGGTTTTTCTAACCTGACTTATCATCTACAATATATTTACTTATTTGTTATAAACTAGGATACACATGCAATAGTTTTGGAATTCCTAATCCATGCCCTTTTGAGAAACAAATTTGCCAACTACGTCACAGTATTTATATATAGTTATTTTTGTCTTTTCCTTACTATGGTTTGGGCAAAAGACAAAAATACTATATGTAAATATAGTTATATAGTACTGCTTCTGTATGGGCCATATCTCTCCTGGAGGATTATATTCTAGAATTTTGACTTTAAGGAAAAATAGTGAGGATCCAGAGGATGGCCAAAGTGGTGAGTTTAGAAGCAAGGCTTTTATTAACCAGTGATTGGACCATCACCTTGTATGCATCCACATATTCATTTAATCATCGCTGGTCCATTCATTCATTGAACAATATTTATTTGTGGCATATAACACATGATCTATGAGCAAAAAAGTGGTGGGATTATTGAGGCTATTTTAGAAATTGGAGTGAGGCCATGATAATTCTCTTCAAGCTTGTGAAGTTCTTTCTGGCCCCCTTCTGCTTCAGTGAGGCCATGTGACCAGTCTTGGCTAATGAGCTAAGAGAGGAAGTGACCATATCCCTTCTAAGCTGTAACATATAACATTAAATTTGAGGAATTTGAGTATAAATTCTGACAAATTCATTTTCCATTCACATTACAGTGGTGGCTAAGAAGGAGAGCAGGTCTCAGATAGGCCATTGCAATTATAGGTCTCATTTTAGTCATTGGTTTTCTTCTTATGTCCTCACTTCATTCATTTTTGTTCTTTAAATTCTATCCAGACAGAATCATCTAAAATTCACCTAGTATGGGGACTCTTTATAGCTATTAACCAAGGTTTTATTTTCATGGAGAATTCAGCCAAAACTCCTCTAAAAATATATATGTTACATATCAAACATACATAAGCAAAAGAATAGTTTTAAGATCAGGTAGTTTATACTTTCTGCACATTCTTTCTGACCATAATACTATGAAAAGCTTACCTAAAGTAGAGGTTATCAGTTATTATATGGTTATTCCCTGGGTACCAAACACCTTTCGCAGATACACTGCCAAATTATACTTACAAGCTATGTGTACACTGGCTTTTTGGCAGCTGAAGATCTATAATTTTATAGCTGAGGCTGTCAGGCTGAATGTTAGGCTGAGCGATTTGACTAATTCTTGCTATAGGTCAGGGGTAAGGAATGTGGTGTATGATCAAACAAATACCAGGTGAACATCTTGTGTTTTCTATAACATGTGAGAACATTTTCTTGTGAATTAATGAAATTGGACTTTGAGCAGTGACCAGGTCTTCTCAAACATGATATAATTTGTAGAGTAATAGGCAAACAGTGTGTACATTTATGTGGATACCTTTATGGGCACTGAGTGAATCTCTAATTATAGGCACTGGGACACCTTTATGGGTACTGAAAATAGTCTTTCCCCATTGACAACTTATTTAGAAACACGAATATTTACTATTCTGCCAAAATCTTCAACCACTCAATAATGTCTAAAAAATTTCTGACAACATGTGCAGACACAGGCCTGCTCCAAAGTATCACTTTTTCAAACGTTAGATAGGTGTGTATGTTATAGGAAATCTGTTAAGATTTGATCTGCCTCATCTACCTGGCAGTAGACAGAGCTGAGACCCTGACTCTGCCTGTTCAAACCTCATTTTCTCCATACTAATATACCTCATTTGATAACTCTGCAATATCATGTGAGCTATCACACACCTCTTGTTATCCTCATTGTATTCTTCCTGTCCCCAAGAACACAAAGATAATGTGTACCATTCCACTGAGCTACAATCCATTTTACACTCATGACAGCCATTGTTGGGAGAACTAGGTACATTTAGAAAGGTGGGCTAATCTTTGAACCTATTATGTGCCAGTGCCGGACACTGAGATACAAGTATGATCTGGAAATATTTTGATGTCAAAGAACATCAGAGCTGTTATTTCTAAAGTACTCTGCATCCTGTGAGTCACACTGTAATCCTTTATTTAATATTTAATATGGAGAACATTCCTTGGCAGAGATATGATTATCATTGTGAGGAGAGATATACAGGAAAGAAACCAAATGATGATCAAGGGAGATGAGATACCTGGATCACTAGGCCAACCACATCAAGAGGATGTAAAACAAAGGTATAGGAGACATAGCTTAAGAAACGATGCAATAAGACTGTGAAAGGTAGTAAGAGGTGGAGCAATAAAAGTTAAGTACTGGGGAAAACTTCCTGAAATGGGGAACACTTAGATTGCAAAGGTGTTTCCCAGTGGCTGTGATGGAAACTGGATCCCTAACAGTGTTCAAGCCTAGATTAAACAGAACATTAAAGAAATATATTGTAGGGAGCAGTATGGCATGGACTGAAGGGTGAGCCTGTTTTCTGTTCTGTTTTAAGTACATGACTATAAAAATTTTACTTTCTCAAGAATTTTTGTTTGCTTTTTAAAACCCGAGCAAGCATAGTCCAATGGCCACAATGCACCACTTGATCATAAAATATCTTGTTTTTGTCTTTATTTGTTTTGTACTCATTAATTTTACTCTCACACCCCCATCCTAAACTCCACAATCTCCAGAGAAGGGAGAACATCATAGAGTTTTCTTCTATAAATCCCATAGTAACTAGAACAAGCTTGAAGCAAGCACCAAGTGATCAATAAATATGTTTTGATGAACTATGGGTTTACTTAATAAAAAATATCTGTCTAAGCCCTATGCTAGGAGCTGGGCAATGTGAACATGTCTTTTCCTCAAAGTATGAGAGAACTGGGAAAAAATCCACAAGCAGTTAAATGTTCTTATAAAAGTTAAATAGAAATGCTAAGCACTAATGTATGATAATACTATATAACATAAAAGAGATTAAAAGCAATCTCTGATATATGCTAAATAAATGGTACAATATGATATGTACAACTGCTGTAAGTTCAGTGTTTCACAAACAGTTGGATTCAAAATGAAAAGATTTTGTCTTATCTAAAATGAAAAGCAATGGTTCTGTTTATTTTCCCCTCCTTTGTTCTGTTTTCTCTTTGGGAGACTGGCATGGTTACGTGAAATTTAAATTTGGAAGCACATATATGAAATTGTGGGCGGTGTGATCCAGCCAAAAGGGCAGCAGGCAAGTGGTAACAGGTCCAGACCCCCGACATTTTATCTGATTGGGTGGGCATGGGTAAGGAGCTGGTCAACTAACCTGTTCATAGGTTGGGTTCACTGAATGTTGAGCTCCACACGACAGGTAGGACTAGATGGTAAAGCATGGAACATGAGCAAAACTTGAAAGGTTCAGCAAATTAGAGCAGCAGATGTAGTAGGACCAAAGTGGGGCACCAATAAGAGTTCTTTGCTTTGCTTTGTAGTGTGTGTGTGTGTGTGTGTGTGTGTGTGTGTGTGTGTGTGTATGTGTGTACACAAAGAGGAATGGGAGGAGGCTGAGGTCACTAGTGAAGATCATTGACAGAGGAGGAAAATCTCCGAGGGTAAGTCCTGATTCCAGAAAGAGACCTGAATGAGCAGAGCGTTACAGTGCCAAATGAAGATAAAACTTTGAGAATGACCTACATTGGGTTCCCAAGAATCTGCCCTTCATTTCCATTATTAGGGTCCTTTATACCCAAAAGCAGAAGGGATAGATGAGACTTAAATGTGCCGGAAAGTTCTTCTCATTCATGGCTGATGCCTAAGGGTCCTTTCTTTAGTAAAAGACTTTGTTTTAAAACACAGATATGCCATGAAGAATAGGACAATAAGCTTTTAGCTGCTTCTGTACATCAGTGATGGTGTTCTTCAAAGTTGTCCATATGAGGCCAAGAGTAAGGGCAGGCGTTGATAGAGAATGTGGATTGATGGTGCTAGCGCCCACATCTCCCTAGCCTTACCATCCCCCCTGTATAGCAAGAGACACCACTTTCAGGTAAAGAAGACTAGCTGCTCCTCTGCTTGAAAATTAATCTGCCTTTGCAGGGCCTAGCCAAGTTATAAGAGCAAAGAGAAAAACAGTTCTTTTTAGATCAAGTAGCAGTTCCCAAAGGAAATGCCTCTGTTGTTGATGATTAATTGCAATTCATGACATTATGAAAAAGCGTGCAACAACTGACTGAAAAGTGACTTAAAAAGTATCTGCAAAACATGCAATGTCAAAAGCTACCTAAGCCAGGACTATTCTTTCTAATGTCTAGGTGACCCTAGACATTAGATAAACTATGCTAAAGATCTCTCAGGAATCTTGCAATTGCAGTGTCAATAACGGACCAAACTAGCTTAAATAAAAAGATGATTTCTTTGATTTATGTAACTGAGGTGTCTAAGGGTTTCAAGCTCAGATAGATCAAGGAGTTTTGACAGTGTCACCAGAATGGGTTTGCTCCATTCTTACACACTGCCTTACTATGCATTGATTTCATTCTCAATGGCTCTATCCACTGCAGAGGTAAAATAATCATTCAGCAATTTCAGTATTATATCCTAGTAGCTTTGGGTTCTGCAGGAAAGAGAGAATTCCTCTATTTAAGTAGTCCCAACAGAAGTCTTATGACTACTTCACTGTGTCTGAATGGGTCACATTCTCATCTTGAACCAATGTCTGTGGCCCCGGCAGTGAGATGCCGTGATTGGTTAGGTTTGAGTCGCATCCCTTTCTCTGAAATGGGGAATAAATTCACGGGGAGACTACTGCACTGTACACACCATGGAGACTAAAATGTGTGGCAAGAGTATTTCCCAGGAGAAAACGAGAGTTTCCCCTACCAGACAGAAAGCAAATGGGTTGTGCTGCAATAAAATTATCAAATGCCACTTTGCTCAGCATTCAAATTTTTCTCTAATAATGTGTGTGTGTATGTTTGTGGGAGTGGATGGCAAAGAGAAGGAGAAGCACAAACAGATGAACAGAGTAACCATCTCTAAAGATATGTCTATAAAGAAAACGTTATTAACAAGGAGTTTGTAGGCAAGGTGCAGGCCAAGTAGAACAAGCCAGATTTAGTGTGTTGGCACAGATTGTACTTTGGGAGAAACAAAATTCTCTCCTTTTTTTTTTTTTTTTTTTTTTGGAAATGAAAACTGTCACTTCTGTAAGATACTTTTTTCTTCTGGGCTTAGCGTAATCATCTGTAAAGTGGTATGGAAGAGCAAAGAGGATTTAGGTCAACTAAACACTAAGTTTCCATCATGCTACAAATTTATATCATATTTAATACTAAGTAAACTTTATTTAATTTGAAGTATAACTTCAAGACAGGACTAATAAGGATTACTGAATACAAGAAATACCTAATTTAAGAAAATGTAATATAATTTACTAAAACTTCCTTATATTTTTAGATTCCACTTGTGTGATAAGAGCTTTCCAGGAGTCCCTTGTATTGGTGATAGCACAAGCTAACTGACCAACAGTGACAGCTAAAACGCTGAGACCTTCTGTATAGCACTTGGGGTGGAGGCCAAATCAATTGATCAATTGTGATTTGGCTAGATACTTCCATCCATATTGACCTTTCCTGGGTCAATTCAGGCAAGATGTATGTTGTTCTCATTAATGAGATTAACTTCTGACTTAAAATGAAAATTTTAGTCTGCTATTTGCTTGAATAGTAGAACATAAACAATTTACTAAACTGAAGTTTTTTTTCTCTTACATTATTGGAAGTCTTTGGAGTTAGATTATGTCTTAGACATTGTTTTCCAGGACTAAGAGCCAGCTATAAATCTTTTATTACATTTCTTCATAGTTATATTCGAAGCTTTTGTAAGATCCAAATGTTTGGTTTCTCTGCAATTGTGAATGTAGCATTTTGTTAAGTTACCTTTGTGCTTTAAATCATCCATAGAGTAGAAAATGCATACTCTAGCAAATTCATATTTTTTCAGGGCAGGATCTTGCCTATCAATAGATGTCTAAAGTGAAATTACCACAGCCCAGAAGAGTTAGGTAAATGTTCTAAGATTCAAATTTACATTCGTATTTATTTATAGATTCAAAATTGGTTCTGTAGTAGTATTTCAGGCCTAGGCCATGGGAATCCTGCTCTCTTAATTCTCTGCGACTTCTTTGATAACTCTCTCATTCTCTTGAACATCATTTACTCCTTGTTGAACACCTCTCAGATTCTCTTGAGAATGCTATTCTTGGTGTCTTTCTCAAGCACAGACCTTCCAAGAATAGTTTTTCCAGATTTGATTCTCTACCTGATGAATGCATTTGAAGCTCTCTTCCAAGGAAAAACAATAAGTGTACATTAACTAAATTCTTTTTTAAGCTTTTTCCTTAGTTATGATCTTTCTTTTTCTCATGTGAAGATTGTTTTTCTGCAAAACTTTCTTTAAACCAAAACATTACAGAGTTAGGGCTTGGAAAGGGGTGGTTGTGGATAGAGACAAGTAAAACACTATTTTTCATGTTTCACAGAATAAGGGTAGTTGTCCCACATTTTTAGTGACTTTATTGTTTGATGAAAGTGAGTAACAGTGAAATATTATGTGTAAATAATAGAAAAAAGTAACAAATGCTTCTAAATTGTCTCAGATTCTTTTTTAAAAATCTATCTCCACTACTTTGAAAATAGTCAGGAAGTATCATATTTGCTCAGCTCCTATAAGATAAAAGCTTGTAAGCATCCCTGATTTTGGACACATATAAGGTAAACTCAAGAACTAAATAAATTACTCAATAAAAGTAATGAAGAAGACAAATTTACAACAATGAGATAATGTAAAAATAGCAGGGTATAAAAGAAAGTGCATGGAATTGGAATGCCATAATTGTTTCTGCTTTTAAATTGTGGATGATGGTACCTATGTGATAGGGCTATTGTGAGTGACAAATGAAATAATATATGTAAAGAGCTTAAAATGGTGCATGGCTGTATTGCTCCAAGAAAGTGATTTCCTCTGGAGGCATTATGCCTGCAGTTCTGCTTTTGACCACCATGTGAAATAGTATTAAGATAGCAATAGACTCACTCGTTTATTAATGAGTGATTAATTATGATTTGCAGGTAAAAATCTTCATTTTCCTTGAGCTTACATTTCAATGGGGGAAAATGTTTAAAAAATAAATAAATTCAGAATATGTAGGTTTTTAATAAGGGCTAAGAAAAAATAATAAAGCAGGTAAGAACAGAAACAACGAAGAAGAAATATGCTGGTTTTTGATGGTGGAGTCAGAAAAGGCTTTGTGAAGGTGACATTTAAGCAGAGATCTAAATCAAGAGATAGAATTGGCTATGGCATATATGTGAATGAAGAGTGATCCAGACAGTTGTAAAGGCAGGTGTGAAGGACCTGAGGCCTAGTGTTTGCAGATAGCGAGGAAACGATTGGGTTTGGATGGAAATATGTGAGGTGGAGTGTGTTGGATAACGAGGTCTGGGAAGCAGCTGGGGCAGATCATTCAGAGCCTTAAGGCCATGGTAAGACAATATTTTTCAGTGTGCATTCTTCTTTTATTCATAACTGAATTATCATCATACACTCCTAAGTTAAACTTTATTGGTCTACAGCCTCCCATGCAAAGCTGAATCACTTTACCAGTGTTCATGAGAATCAAGAGCATAAAGGTTGATAGCTGGACCTGACCTCCCACTCTGCCGCTAGCTGCTTTTATCAGTGATATAATGTTATAAATATGTATATTTATATATATTTATGCATTTTATCTTCTTCTCTGGTGGACTTAGATTCAGTCTCTCATGGTTGATGTTAACAATAACATTTGGCCTTTATCCTCTCTATTCTCCCCCACTACTCTAAAATTTCCCTAAAATCAGAGATTAACACAAATATCTTTCTTAAACTCTCACTTTAGCCATCCAGTCATCTCAGGGAAAAAAAAAAACACTCTAGTTGACTTTATAAGAAGAATGCTGCACACCACCTAAATTTTCTTGCTAAATTAGAAATAAATAATGTCTATCATCATTGCCAGCCCTTTCATGTATTAGCTGTATGATCTTGAATAAGTAGCCATATTTTATGAATCTAAGAAGCCAAAGATTGTAAGATGCATCCTTGCTTCAGATACATTTAGAGAGAAATGAGAGAGAGAGAAACAGAGAGAGAAACAACACTGATTTAAGGTGGCATCAACATTGAGATACATATTCATTCCAGAATGTTAAAATGGGAAAAATGTATTTGTTTAAAAATCTATGAACCACATCTTTAGTTTTTCTAAGCCTCGGTTTATACTTAAGGTTGTTGGGAAGATAAATGAGATAACACATGTAATGCAGGATCTAATGTACTAGAGGCATATAAAAGTGTACAGAGGGTCCACAAGGACCCCATCTTTTTCTATTTTCCTTTCTAAAGGGGCACCCTTTTTCCTGCCCTCCAAGCATAATTAACATTTACATGAACAGTCTGACATTATGAATTTCTCCCAATAAGTACAACCTGATCTTGCACCCATCCATGTCAAAATTGTCTCTCAATGATAGTCCACACACAGGAGGACTTTATCTATGAGGTCAAACTCAGATGATAGGGTGTTCCCCAAGCGCCCCTAAATTCTGTGATAACCATTGTGACTCTACTGTTTAGTGAATATACAATAATTTAAAAAGATTTTTCTTTCTCTAGGAGCTTTCCACTGAGCCCATGAGATGAAATAATGTAGAGTTTTTCTGTTATTAAATCAATGTTTTATTTGTGTGTTTGGTGGGAAAGACACCATACAGTATGTTAGCAGCATCCCTGGCCTCTGCTCGCTAGATGCCAATAGCATCCCTCAGTTGTCTCTGAATGATGTTGAATGTTGACAACCTAGAAAGGAGTAAATTGCCCCAGTGAAGAACTACTGTGTTAGAGAATTAGAGGCAGGAATTCTGACTCTTACTGGACACCTGGCTTGGGCAGGAAATAATAACGTCATCTCACCCACCTTGCAGGGCTCCTGTGATTGGCACAAGGGGTGGAGTTCATGAAGTACAGAACAAAGATCATAATTTTTCTTCTGCCCCAAAATGGAGGGCACTCATTCCTGTTTTGCTTTTCTAAACAACACTGTTGCTGTCTGATATTTATCAGTGGACATCCAATGTAGGTGAAGTCTGATGTCAAACACTTGGTATATATTATCTCACAACAGCCCAAACGTACATACCCATTTCACAGATGGGAAACAGAAGTATAGATTGAGGCCACATGCAAGTGAGTAGTGGAGATGAGATCAGCAGGTATTCTGGCCCAGGAACCTGGTTTTGATCCATTCTGCAGGCTGTGTAAAAGGTTCATCTTGTCCTCAGCAAACATCTACTAACTATCCAGTGGGCCATGTCCCATGCTGGGCACCCAGTAATTAAATAACATGATGACAACAATATCAACTTCTCTGAGATATTTTAGGATAATTATGAAGGAGCAACAGGAAGACCTTGAAATTTACCTACAATATTTTTCAGTAGAAACAAGTCACTTGAAACATTTCTGATGAATTTATGTGCAAAGGCAAACTTTTCTCACACTGGCCACACACCCCCTCAGTAAAAAATAAGTGAATTTAGTCAAACAGCCTTCTTTTTATTGTCAGCCTTTTGGAAAGTGACTTGGCTTTAGTTTTCTCTTTTGAACTGTTTTAGAGTGATCGACATGTAGTTTTAGTGGAAACTAACACCAAGCGTCTGAGAGAGGGGAGAATAATAGTACAAAAGAGATTGATCCTTTTGCCAGGAAAGTCAGAAATTTTCCATGATTACTTCTAACCAAGCAGTTGACAAATTCTGAGGCTTTTTTTTTTTTTTGCTTTGAATAAAAAACAAAGAGGTTTTAGACATACAGCCTCTGCCTGCCCTCAAGAAGTTTACAGTCTTCAATAAACACATACTTTTATTTGTGATGAAAGAAGCTGTCATTGATTAAGAACCCATGAGACATTGAGAGACATTTTGTCATTTTGTAAGACATTTGAGACCGGATAATTCTTTATTGTGGAGGGCCGTCCTGTACATTTAGGATATTCAAAAGCATCCCTGGGCTCTACTGACTAGATTTCAGAATTTACCTCTCCTCCTGCACTTGTGACAACCAAGAATGTCTGCATACATTGTCAAATGTCCCCTAGGCGACAAAATCACCCCTGATTAAGAACCACTTAATTAGATGCAACCTGCTATTGGTGCTACATAATTTTTTATTCCACGAACCAGGAAACTGAGGCTCTAAGAAAGGCAGTTAACTTGCCCAGGAGCGTGGGGCTGAGGAGCAGAGGCAAGACTTGAGTGGAGCCTCCCTGACATCGAGTGGTGTTGCAGCCACACCACCGCACTGCCTGCTGGATGCTAAAGGCCAGGATGCACTCTAGGGAGAATCAGAACAGGGACACGGCATGCATCTGAATGGTTATGCACATGGAAGAAGGTGCCTCAGTGCAGACAGGTGGGATCAGAGAGGCGGGCAGGGCAGCTCGGGTTCACGGGTGCACAAGAGTTCTGAGGGCCATGGGCAGGCTGGAAGGGCAGAGGGATGGTTTGATCCAAATGAGTTGAGGCTGTATGTTTATGAGTAGTATCTCTACACCAAGCATTTTAATCTATACAGGGGTCTTTTGTCTTGCAGACCACAGTTTACAGTGCTTTTCTACACCTCCAAGCTCTGATTTCCCTCCTGGATAACATTTCTATGGGTCCTGGCAGAGGAACACTCTCTGTATGGTTGCCTCTGGTTGAGCTCTGCTCTCTGCCCCTCAGCCCTCATGGGAGGCATTTGTCACTGGGGTTTCCCTTCCCGGAGCACTAAGCAGACCTGCCAATTCCACAGAAGGCACAGAGAAATAAAGTGCTGGGAAGTGATGCCTATTTCCACTGAGGTCTGGCTTTTGGCCCCTGCCTTTCCCTCCTTAATGATTTCAAAGAGGCAGACGTGGTAAATGCATTTCTGCCCTTCTCACCTCACCCTGCCACCAGCATCCCAGTCTTGCTGTGCCTTTATCTTCATATCCTCTCTTCCCCCTCCCTCCACTTTGAGAAGAATTCCTGAGCAGGCTTGTCAATCTGTCACAGAGGTCTCTAGCCCACCCCCACCCCCTGCTCCCCCCACACACACCCCACCACCCAGCACCTCCTTGGCTCTGTCCTGAACATCAGCCTGTGTCTGTCAAAACACTGACAGTGCTTCTCTCTGCTCGGAGAGCATCAGATCCCATCTGTACCACAAACAGTCTCCCAGGTTTATTTTGCCTATCACTTCCGAACACTTGCTATTTAAATTCCAAATCATTTTTCTGGGGGTTAACAGTGTCCCTGCTATTCTTGGAGTTTACTCACTACATCTCCAACTCAACCACCTTATTTGTATGCTCCTAGACTTGTATATACACACACTTGCACACACACAAATGTGCATTCGTACACATGAACATGCACATGGAGACACATGAACGTCTTGCCCACACCATCACTGCCATAAGCATCCGGTTGGGTTATCATCAGTCTGCATGTTACACGAGCAACAAAATGTCTGAGATAATTCCTGCTTTCAAAGAGACTGTGTGAATTATTTTGGAAAAAAGAGAAATATGAAATAGTTTAGATATATTTTATTTGTTTCTTCAGGCCCTTTCCAATCAAAATTTAATTATGTGACTCAATTGAAATATGTCGGAATGTCTGTCATCATTCTTTCTCGCCTCTCTTACTTGCTGGGGGTGGAATTTAGAAGTTTTCTTGGTAAATAAAGCACGCTCATCACTTTCTCTACTTATGAGTAGAAACAAGATGACTTGATGGCAGGAAGGGAAAAGTAATCCTGCCTCTTTCAGGCATAAGACTACCATGCCGGATGTGACATCTTTCTGTTAAACACTTCTAAGGTCCAATGATACTGACAAACAACCAGGAGGATAAAATAGGGGAGGGGCAAACAGTCTTGGCTCCAGGATAAGAAGTCAACCTTGTTCACCAGAGGTCCAGTGAGTGGCTTGGCCTCTGACCTGGTCAAGCCCAGACACCTGCCAGCCTCTCCCAGCATCCCTGATCTGGCCCCTGCTTCCTGCCTGTCCCTTCCCCACATTGTAGCTGCTCTCCTATTAGTCTTGAGTCTTCCTTCCTCCTTGAATCTGTGCCTGGAATGCCGACTGCTGGCCAGCTCCATGTTGCTGCAGCTAAGTCCCCTGAGGTAGTGAGGGCCTTTGGGTCAAGGAGTTGGCACCATCAGGCTAATGCAGACAAAATGAGATGCTGAGCTATTGCTCCCCAGGGGTTTGATGACACAAGTAGGGTTTGAGAGCTGGTGCCAGCTTCAGAATAAAGTTCACCCTGACACTGTTAGTAAGGCCTGGCTTGCAGTGGCCTGTTGGGAGTCCAGCATGAGTGAGAGAAGACCCAGCAGCCAGGATACTTCTGTTGGAAATCATGACATAGTCAAGAGTTACCTGGACCCCAAAGTAACTCCACAGTGTGTTTTCTTCAAGTCTGGAATTATTCTAACGGTCAGAAGAATGTCCCTGATTGATTGTGGGCTCAACTGATACTTGAACCTAACTTGTACTTTTCTATCATACCCTTTCCCAATTGTTGCAATTATGTGCCTTTCTTTTCCCCTTATAAAAGCCAACCAAAGGGTCTGCCTTCAAAGAATCATCTCACTGAAGTCACAGGATCATCAAAAGATAATGAATTTTGCCAGAGGGAACTGATGAGGCCCAGGCTTATCAACCCTGGGGCATCCACATGTCTAGGAGACACCTGCGCTAGGTGTTTAACTCTGAATAGTGGGGCAAACTGTACAAATGGGATTTTAAAATACAACAAGGCATCTCTTTTGTTAGCATGCTCTGGGCATGGTCAATTCACACTAGGTGCATATTCTGCTTTCTTTTAGTTTCCTCTTATTTATTCTCTCCTCGCTTTCTTCCACTCTTCTTTCTTTCCATTTTTCCTCCCATCGTGCCTTTTTCTCCTTCTTTCCTTCCTTCCTTCCTTCCTTCCTTCCTTCCTTCCTTCCTTCCTTCCTTCCTTCCTTCCTTCCTTCCCTTTCTCCTTCCCTCCCTCCTTTTTTCCTTTTCATTTACTTTATATGCATTTATGTGAGTGCCATTCATGAATAAATACCAAAAGAATGTAAAAGCTTTTATAAAATGCATGTAGGCTGTGAAAACTAACAATACAATCAATACTTGTGCACCCATCACTGAGAAAAAGAAATAGGAGGACATGATCACAACTTGAAACTCCTATTTCCTTCTCTTTCCTCCTCCAACACCACCATCATTACTTACACATTTGTGTGTGTTTGATTTGTGATTCTCATGGACAGTTGAAACTGTTATAAGCCTGAAGTTCCCCAGACACTGAGTCATGTCAGGAAAATTTCCCTCCAACTTTGAGATCATAAGAGGGAAGTTTTTGAACATTTCCAGTCTTCTTCTTATTGATAAAAATGGAAGCTACTAAAAAACTAATGTGTCATCATCCAACATTATTCAGAAGAAACCTGAAAATCAATAATACAGCCCATGATTATGAAGCTACTTAATATGATGTGTGAAATAGTTTTAAATGTTATTAAATCTGGCATATATAGCGTTGCCTTTCTCTGACTTCTAAGATCTACTTTCAGCAGGTTTCTGTTGTTTTTTTCCTTCCTCTGTCACTTCTGGAGTAGTGTTTGTTGTAACTTTCACTCATGTGAACTCTCTCGTACTTAAAGATGGTGGATTCATCTCTTATGCTTGTTCAAAACTTGGAAACCATATAAAATCACCAAAAATTCCTGTAGAGAGCCACTAGCCACATGTGACTATTGAGCACTTGAAATGTCCCAACTGAGATATGCAATAAGAGTAAAAGACTTAGTTAAAAAGACAGGTAACTTTTCTCATTAAACCTGGCAATATTGATTACATTTCAAAATAATAATATTTTAAATATATTGGGTGAAATAAAATACATTATTAAAATTGATTGCACATGTTTCTCTTTATTTTTTTAAATAGGGCTACTATAAAATTTAAAATAGTATTTGTTGTTCACATTTCATGGCTTGTGTTATATTTCCATTTGAGACTCTGTCTTAGAGTATCAGACAGGACAGGATACAATCAAGCATTACATAGTATTAGACAAGCTATAAGTATAGTGTAGGTTCTTGGCCTTTTGTCCTCAGATCCATTCCTTGTCCTGTTTTCACTTTGCTTTGTATCACAGGGGAGCTGCTTCTTGTAAGATTCTGTTTTCTAAGTTTCTATGACATCTGGCTTTTGCCTGGATTTAGGCAATGGGGAGCGCTATTGGGTAAATGGAGGACAAGGGGAAGAAAAGAAACTAGTATTTCTCCCCTCTCTGCTTTGGGAAGAGTTTTGTAAGATGCTGCATCAACTCCACGATCCAGGTTTTTACTAGACAAACTCCTCATGTGTTTAATTCTCACCAGGTAGAGAGTTACCTGGACTCTAGTCTTTAATAACACTGTTTCTTCCTCTTTTTTCCAGCCTAGAGGGAGAGGCATCCTGCTATTTAAATCACAGTTTCCTCTCCCAGCTGTGGCTTTTCATCTTTTGTATCACTTGTGTCACAAATTCCTTTTGTTTCTCTTTTCTTAATTGCACACTGACTGATACAAAACCTAAATGAAAGGAGAGGTCAGCCAGGGGTGGAGGAAATGAAATACAGAATGAAGGTCTGGGAGTCAGAAGAATCTCAGAAATTATCAGGTGAATTTTTAAATTAGATATGAGTGATTTAAATGGGAATCATAGGGCACAGGGAAGAGAGGAAGGGGGAAAATGGGGCGGGGGAGGGGACTGGCAGGGGGAAAGGCTCAAACATGAAAGTTTGTGAGATCTGTTCAGAAGATAGGAAATAAACAACCTAATGGTACAAAAAGAGATTTTTTTCAATAAGCTTTTAATTCTGGAATAATTTTAGGCATCTAAGGTTTATGGGAAAGCTGCACAAATATCACAGAGATGTCTTATATACCTCTCACCCAGTTTCTCCTTATATTAAAAACTTATATAACTATGGTACCTTGGAAGATTTATTTTAAATGTGGGTGATAAGTTCTATTAATAGAATGGAAGTAGAGTACAGAGGATCTATATTAGTTTCCAAATCTTAGAATTTGAAGGAGTCTTAGAGATCTATGATTTACTCTTTTCATTTTATAAGAGAAGAAACCCGTGCCTGGGAGAACTCAGTGACTTCTGTTCATTCACTAAATATGAATTACAATCCAGTCACTGGAATAAAATGGTAAATTAAGGGTCACTCAGATCATTTGTGGAAGAATTGAGAAAAGCACTAAATACTTTTTCCTCACAATCCAGGGACTATTTCATCAGCTACTACATTATTCTTGGGTCAAGTAGATGGACTTAACTAACAACAACAGGGAACCACAGTTAGAGTTTTGTTCATGACATTTCTTGGAGCCTGGGTTTGTGTAGGTCTCTTCCTTGGGAACCATGTTGGGCCCCTGATTGAAAGAATCAGCCACTGACCCATATTTCCTCAGAGCAGCAATTCTCGGCCTTGCCTGTTCGTTAGAATCACCCTGAGGATCTTGCAAAAGGCCAGTGCCTAGGCCCCAGCTTTAAACCATTGGTCTCATCTGGAGCCTAGTAATTGGTATTTTTACCAAGTTCCCCAGGTATTTCTAACATGTGGCTGGGGTTGAAAACCAGACCCAGAGCATACAGTAGTAGCTCTAGAAGTTGGCACATTGTAACTTAACTATTCCCCCAGCTAATAGGGAGCTGGAAAATGTAAATTTGTCATAATTCAAATGTAAATTTCCACATGCACTGTATTTAGTCAGGAGCCCTTCCAAGATTGGTCTTCCAGACTTCTTCTGAAACATTTAAGTTCTCATCTGGGCACTTCCCATTTGGCTTTATTGCAATTAGCATACAATCAAGTGTCTCCTCTTTACCATGGTTCATTATTTTCTTCTTTGTTCGTATAATCACATGACCTTGATTGGATTCTCAGAGCCGTTTGGATTTAGAAACTTGTCAACACTTTGAATGTTGTCTTTGCCACCTCCAGTCTCTTCATTTGGTACTATTCACGCCTCATATGAGTCCAAAGCTCCTATTGCATGTGACCTCTCCTCTCTACTTTATTAAAACTTAACTTCTAATTTCTCATTTATGCCAACTTCTAAATCTTAGAATTGAAAAATTTAGTGATGGCAAAAACAAAGAGACTCCATCCGCCCTCATTTTATAGAAGGCTGAGGGAGGGTGCTCTAACGAGGTGGAGGGTTGCCTTTGCTCATCTCATATGTCTTCACCCTCTCAGCTGAGAGACTGAGAGGGTTTCTGGTGTTCACAAAGCCCTCTTTCTTTTTATTGGCATTTATGGTTCCAGTGCACTCATGACTCCGTGTGTGTGTCTCTGTGTGCTTGTGCGTGCATGCACTTGTGAGCACGTGCTATGGTCTACAGTATGCAGTACCAGTAAATGCTCATAGATGTTATGGAAATGATGAAAAGGCTGTGCCAATCTCGCAAACACAGAGCATGCATTATTCTAAGGCTTCAACTTTCCAAATGGGAACCTATAAAAACAGCTGATAGATTTATGTTCATGTATTAAACAGGCCACCCAGCCCCAGTGTAAAATCAGGGTGACAACTGAATACATCACTATTCCCGGCAGCTACCTGGGTGCACTCATTACCCAGTGGAAAATGGGCCAGGCTTGTTCATTAGTACTCCCTTCTCCTAAGGAGAGCCATTTACATTCTGTCTCATTTAAAACAAACAAACTAACTCCATGGAGATTTAAAAGAAACCAGAAAGACTTTTTCATTTATGGCCTCTGGAAGGTGCTACTCTTGTCTGCTTGTGTCTGAGCTGTCTTGGATGATAGATCGCTGCACACCTGCTCAGAAGAAGGAATGATTCCCTATAATAAGAAAAAGGTAGAAGCTGGAAAATATTTTGGGGAGAAATGACTGCAACTTGCATGAACAGCATACCGATTGTCACCTCTGTCACCTCAGAGGAACAAATGGACCGATTCCTGTGAACCTAACATACAGGTCATGGCTCTGCAGGTGAGCCACCTCACAGACAACTGGAGAGCAACGACTCATGGTCCACGGTAAGGGCATTTATTGTTAGACCATGGGGACAAGGAAGGAAAGGGTATATGCTGCCTACAGTTTTACTCTCTGAAATTCTGACACCATAGAATTTTAGGGAAGGAAGTAGAGGCCTCAGGGTGGTCATGGGAATCAAATGGTGGCTGCTCATCCTGCCCTGTCTGTCTTCCTGTGCACCCACTTCACCAGCTGCCCCAGACTCGCACCTCCCTTTGTCTGATCTTTGGCAACTTGTCTGGACTTCCCACTCAGCCCTCCTTGCTCTGGGGAACCATGTGGGCAGCGCCTCCTGTTCTGACTTTATATCACATGCCACAAATTTACTCTCCTTCTTGCCTGTCATTGGCAGAAGTGGACAAGCGTGGTTTTCCCAAGTCCCACATGACTCACACTAGCATGGCTAGCCCAAGCCAACCTTACTCTGGATGGTCCCAATATGCCATCCTTCCTGGTCCTGAACTCTGCTAATGGCGGGGTGACCAATCTCTATTCCTAGCTGCCTTTGTCTCTCACCCACTAGCTTTGAGCATGTTGCTTTAGTTCTCTGTGCTTCTATCTCTCCTCTCTGAATGGGACACTATGGGAATAAACACCTTAGTCAAGGAAACATCCACAGGGTTTCTGTGAGGTAAAAATGAGAAGATAAATGAACCCTGCAGAGATGAAGCTCTTCACTGGGGCAAATGGTGGCACTGGGAGTAGGGTGAATAGAGTGAAAAATCTAAACCCAGCTCCGTGATCCTCCAAGTGATTATGTGACCCCTCCCTGTGCATCGGGGTCAATTCTGTGTGGTAATGTGAGAGCTTCCTCCCCTAGATCCATGAACAAATATTTGTCATGCTAGGCTCCCTGCTCCACCCCTAATGGGGCGGGAGGAGGGAGCAGTGAGAACAACACATGCACTTGGAGGTATATTGTACCAGCGCTGACTGAGGACAGGTCCCTGGGCCAGTGTCTGTTCCCTCCCCCACCTTCCCACTGCCCAAGACACCTTTGTTCTGGTGCCCAAACAACTTCTGAAAAGAGATGGGGGCAGATGTGATATCCTCGCCCACAATTTCTACCTTCTTCATGTTTCCTAAGTTGCCAGATGCATGGTGTATGCTGAACCCCAAAAGTGACCCAATGTTTGAAAGGCTAAACCCATGGCCATTTGGGAGCTTCGGAAATAGGGAAAATAGCAGTTCTCACCTCGTAACAATTTTTAATGCCAACTGAGGTCTTTTCTAAGTAAGTCACACAGTGTCATTCTGTAAGTGTAGACACCCTGTACTTTTTCTCTTTTAAACTTTTGAGTATGTCATTCCCAACCTCCTCCTAACTTCCAAGGGGATATGTGGAGACTGAAGACCAGGAGTGTCCCCAATCCTACTTGTGGTTCCTGTGGGGATGACCCTGCCTGCACACAGTGAGAGCCTGTTCTATCAACTTGGGCTAAATGCAAATAAAATAGCCTGGGGGTTCACCAATGCAGGGTCCCTGCAGCCTGTGCAGGCCTTGAGGACCTTCAAGGTGGGCTCAAGACCTGAGTTAACAGGTGTCTAGGACACATGTAGGTCATTTTCAGCCTCCTCAGCAAGAATCCCCATGTCTTCTTTGGGGAAGTGTTGGCAGGGATCTGGTGCACTGCTTGTCATTCACTCAATCGTTGCATCTACCTCTCTTTCATTACATTCTATTGCTTAATTTCTTACCACATTTTAAAATATCCCCAGCAGCCCAACAGAGAGGCAACAAGGATGCTACTGGAAGACTTAAGTAAAAGAGAACTGATACTACTGCCCACCCCCAACTCTAGTCACCTCCAAGTCTTTCAAGTTCCCTAGGGGATTTAATGAAAATTCCCTAATTAAATACCCTGGGGATTCCTGTGACACAAAAGTCTACCCATCAATATAAGAGAGTTACAGTCCTATTTTTTAAAACCCCACAAAGCTGATAAACTCAATATTCTTTACCTTCTCTCAGTGCCCTGGCCAGGACACCTAGCAGTCCTGCTCTCGTTAGAATTCAGCTAAATTTCTGGAATATAATCTAGCTCCTTGAAAGAAAAACTCCTCCAGCAAAGAATTCTTGATAATAACTTTGACAGGCCTTCAACCGCCAAAATCCCATCTGTGGCTGATCTTCCCTCTTCCCATCAACCTTTAAAAGTTTTCACCGCACTATTTTAAGCTCACATTGTTAAAAGCAAGGCAAACTAAATTTCTCCTGAGATTTCTGGGCTTGGTGTGGCTGTGAGTTTCTCAGAGGCATTTGCTGGCGTTCTGGTCATAGCTGAGACCAGGATATACTGCGGGGGACAGAGAGATGGGGAGCCAGTTCTGTGCAGTGTACTGAAAGGAATACTGGCTGAATGGTTAGAAGAGGTGGGTCCTAGAACTATTCTGTCCAAAACAGCCACCACTAGCTCCATGTGGCTACTGAGTACTTGTGGTGTGGACAGTTTGAATTGAGATCTGCCATAATTGTAAATTACACACTGGGGTTTGAAGATTTGGCACAAAAGAAAAAGAATATAAAAAAACCCAATGCATTGACTATGCATTGAAATGATACCATTTGAGGTATATCAAGGTAAACAAAATATATTATGAATTTCATCTGTATATTTTTTACTTTTTTAATGTGGCTAATAGAAAATTTTAAATTTTATATATGGCTTATATTTCTCTGGGACAGCACTGCCCTAAACAAACCTGTATAGCTTCCTTACTTGGCAAAATTAGGTGTGTGAAAAACCATCCCTAACCATCAGTTCTGCCTTCAAACCCTGGCCCCAAGCAGCAAATGCTGGAGATGAAGACATAAGACATGGAAACACAAAACAGTCATTAATGATATAAAGTCAATTGTGATTAACTATCAAATTAGTTTTTCTCACAATACAGATGTATGTAGGCTATAATAAGTCCAGAGCACATCAAATTGGGAGACTATTTCTAGTGGGGAGTACAGTGAGAACAAAACAAAGATGGGGCTATTATTTCTCATTCTCCCATAATATGATGACAATGGGGAACAATGAGTGAGCATGCGTGAGCTAAATGTGTTTTCAGTAACAGAAAATGCCTCTGAGTTGTTATCTTTTCCTCTAAGAATATTCTTCTGATCAGCCCCCAAACCCCCATCAAGACCAGGAAACGGATGATGCTGCCTGTTGCTCCTGGTTACTCAGAATCTCAGCCATTTTCTCCAAACAACCAAGTGTGAGAAGCTAGTGATGATGTGAGCCTCTCTGAGGCAGTGAGAGATTGTATTAGAGGATTCCGGCAGCAAAAGACAGTAAAGGTATTAGGCATTTTTCACTGCTCAAGAAGGAGAAAGTAGTGGCTGAATACCACTCCTTAGCACAGTGGATAGCTTTCCTGTCTGTTCTGTGATCTTCCTTTCCCGCCCCCCACCACTAGGTAAAAACACCCCCTCAGCAAAGGTGACTATAGCATTTCATGAAGCTTATGTAGGAGTTGTGGTGATGAATCTATTAAACTATCATGCTATTCTGGGTTTCTTTAGTGTGTGGGAGGGGGAGGGGCACACCTTTGGAGAAAACCATGAACTGGCCAACGTCCTTTCTCTCCTTCAAAGTTCTCCTCCCAGCTAATTCAGGAAATAACATCTCAGAGGTTCCCACCTTGGTGTGTGTGCTGTTTTTAAATCCTTTCTAAATGGCTAAGAAGGCAATTCTTTTCAGTCATTTGCTTTGTGCAGCCCTCCCCTTTCCTGGCAGAGACAGTGTATGCACTCTATTAGAGCATTTTTTTTTTTCTACATATAATGGCACCAATTAAATTACCTTGCAGCCCGACCTTAATCTGGCAGGAATGATTATTCCATGAAACAGTTAGGGCTCTAATTGACATGAAGTGCCTGCAAAATATGTCTTTTGCAGCAACCCCTGTCAAAGTCACATTGATATGCTAATCCCTATAGCTGGCAGAATCACTTCATAAAGAGAGACATTGAAAATTGAATTATTTCAATTTCAGTACCTAGGAATCTAGTGATCTGTCTGTATATGTAACTAAGTAGGTGCAATGCTTTATATGGGTAAACAGCTGTACTAGGGCGTTGCCATGGAAACTGCTTGACTCATGGCAGTTGTGTTAGTGATGAAGTCATTAGCAGTGTGAAATGTACTTTGAGGTTGTCAAGTGTAACACTCCAGGAATATTTCAACGGTATTAGTGGAGCTTTTTCATTTACATAATTTAGGCTTTCGCACATGATCTCATTATGGTGTAAGAAAGGAGTGGGTTGTAGGGGCAATTGTACCCAGACCAGATGAGTCTCCATTATACCTTTCAATTGTTATTCTTTCTCCTGAAATAGGGTCCCCCGCCCACAATAAGTCTTATGAGAAATTGATAACTCCATTGGAACAATGACTTTGAGAAACCCTTTTGGTGGTGGGACAGGCTAGATTAGCCTAGAAACCATTGAGAGTAGTGGAGTGGTTTCTCTTAAGATGCATCAGTTATTTTTGTTCTGGTATTTTATTAGCCCTATAAATTAGAAAATAAAATATGAAAGATTTATTTTTTAACCAATATCCAAGTGAGTGTTGCGCCCTTTCATTTACATCCCCAATGGGTCGTTAGTGACCCGAAGGATGATGCTATGTGTGATATTAGTGGATTTCCAGTTTGGAAATCATCCTCCAAGTCAAAAGATAAGCTTTTTGGTGGGCCCCCCAAAATGTGACTCAACTTCCTCCCAGCTCTCCAGGGTAAGTTTTGAATAATTTCTGGCTGTTTCACAAAATTAAATTACCCTGAATCAGGCTACGAATACTCTTCCAAAAGGAGAATTCTGAACCTATTTTAAGCAGTGATTACATCGTTAAACAGACAGCTTCCCACAGGGAACTTTTTTGACATGTAGAGCACTCAGATGTGTGAGTTTAGGTGTTTGAGTTCATAGCTACATCTCAATTTTTAGTTCTGCATTCTAATTTTTTCCCATCCATTCATTCATTCACATATTCATTTATCAAATATTTGTTAAGTATCTATAAAAGACACTAAGAAGTGCTCTAGGTAGTGGAGTTACAGTTCTAAACATATAGACACAGCCCCTGCCTTCATAAAGCTTAATTTAATGGGGAAAACATATTCTTAAAATATACATATATATATACATATATATATATGCAATTATATGCAAATATATATGCAATTATAAGAGCCAGAAATAATGAGAGAGACTAAAGGAAGTTTCCTACTTTAGATAGAAGGTATCAAGTAAGGGCCTCTGGAGAAGTGACATTTAAGCTGCGACTGGACAGAGGAGGACGAGCTAGGGAAGAGTTAGAGGAAGTACATTTCACACAGAAGGAAACATCACATGTGAGACACTGAGGTGAGAAGAGTTTGCTGGGTTGCAGGAAGTTAAAGAAAGTAGGAGTGGTCAAGGGATGAGTTCATTCTAGGCTTCATCTTTGGTGGGTAAAATAGATGTCATGTGAAAAGGGTCATTGTGTTTACCATATCCAGGTGAGTTTGATTTATCAAAGATTCTACAGAGGGTGAGAATCTTCACATTTTTTAGAAATTCAAATACTTATCAAAATCTGAAATAACCAGGCATTTTTATTCTTGCCTTTCCCTCACGTATAGTGAGTCAGCAAGCAGGTATTAGAAATTTACTCAAGAAGTAACTTCCAGGCCATGCTATAGAGTCTGCTCTTATTTATTTTTCTTCCCTTGACTTCTAAATACAGTTAGTTTCTAATGAAATTGCCCTACACTTTGCATATCCTTTGCCAATGCATGCTGTAAATCAATATTAGTACTATTAGTATCGGTATACTTATTGCTGTCTCTTTTCAACTGTAAGATGTTTAAGGACAGGAGCAAGCTGTCATTTTGCATCTCTCTCAATTATCTCTTTGAACTATACTCTATAGATGTTGTAGAAACTTCTGGAAGGAATGTATGAAGGGTATCTGTGATATGCATTGTGATATGCCTTGGCACTATAAAATTCCTAAGTGCCTACAAAGTTATACTGTTTTCTGCAAAGGAATTTTGCAGATATTAATAGGAGTGACTTGAAATGATTTCCATGCTCAAATATGTTTGGCTACAAAATGTAACACCTTTGTGAAGACACACAGTGCTTAACGGAATTTTATAAGACCGGAATCCTGCTTTAAAGATTGTGCTTGACTTTGTTTAACCCTAAATTCATAATCTCAGTTGATCACAGAGCACCTTCCATGTCTCACTCCATTGTTAGCCAAAGACATCTCAGCATTCGTGAAATGCAGTTTGGGAAACCCAGTTCATTGTAAGGCTTTTACAAAACTTTTGAAATACACATTTTTGTTTGTTTGTTTTTGTTTTTGAAAGCATAGCACATTCTTTAGATTAAGTGAATTCTTAACAAACTATAAAACTTATCCTTTCATTCCATTTCTCATTTGTCTAACACACTGATTACCTGCAGTAGATGATAGTGTGCCAGGAAGTCAAAGTTCAAGGAAAGCAGCTAATAAGAAATGTGGTAAGTGGTAATGTAGCTGGTCCCAGGCCTGTCCTGGAACAGAGGTATAACCCCCTCTCCTTCTATTTTGGCCCAATGAAAAATTGTGTTATATGCCAACAACGTGGCATTTTTCAACTGATTCCACTTTACCCATTAACTCAGCACCCCTTTAAATGTTCCTTAATATACATTTTTTTTTAAAGCATATTTGTTGAAGGTAGAAGACAACTGCTGGAAAGTGCAGTTGCTCACTGCTCTCTAGGCCCCTCGATGCCACACTTACAGCAGCAGTGGTGATTGTGACCATGGTAGGCATTATTACAGTTGTCATATGGCTGCCCAATATTGTCATCGAGAAGCTGTCTATCCTCTTCAGAGCCCATAGCTTTCCACATCTGAAAAGAACAAGGAAAGAGCCTGTTATAGACATTTTCCTAGATGTGTTTTCTTAGAAAAGGTCAGGGCACAGTCACTGCTGGATAAGAATCAGCACATTTCTCGGAAGCAATCCCAATCCTTTCCATCAGTCCTTCCAGTGAGGCATGTCATGTTCTGTCCATTTTTACAGGCCTTATCTCTCTGCCGCCTGCCTTTTTGCCTGGATAACTGATTTCTGCACTATCAATTGCATTGGCTATGGGAACTACCTGAAAGACCATAGAAGTGGGCAGAACATCAGGTTTATACTTTTCCTCTCAAGTGTCTTTTGTCATAGAAACACTTTGTTAGATTCTGATTTTTAGCTATACAACCATGGGCTACTGAGTTAATCTCTATGCCCATCTGCAGAATGGGAATAGCAACTATTACTGACCTCAAGGGGCTGTTACGAGCATAAATAAGAGAAGAATGACACTGGGGGAGCATGTCTAACACTAAGTAAGTACTCAAAGAATGTAAGATGTTATTTTTATTCTTATTATTCTTAACACTCTTTATCAGAGCAGGTTTAGAATTAATTTTGTTAGTCCTCCATTTTAATTAAGCAAGGCTTCAGTGAGCAGTTGATGTATAATTCAGCAAATACTGGTTAACTACCTGTAACGTGCAAGGCTTTACATGGGACTCTGGGAAAGTAAACGTAAATAGGATAGAATCCTGCCCTTTAAAGGGAAGCACCCTAAGGGACCAAGAGTCACTATGTGTCCTGTCCTGTGCTAGGTCCCGGGATGGGCTGGGATAGGGGAAAATGTAGGAAAAAATAGTCCTTGTCTCCCAAGGATCCTATAACTTGGCTGCTGTGCAGAGACATTACTTTAGATGCCAGTAGTAAGTTAAGTTGGAGTACAAGTAGATGCCCAGTTGATGGAAGTATCTCTGAGGCAAAGCTAACCTGGCTATAGCTGTCACCCAGGGGTCATTTGGTATCTCAGTATTGGTTAAGACAGTGTCTTGGTCCTCTCACCTTTCCAGATGGCCACTCCAAATTGCATGCTGGATTTTGCTGTTGGGTTTATCAATTACAAGTAACCATATTGCCTGCTAAGTACCTCAAACCAGCTCTGTAGGACCATTGATAGAAGTAGATGTACCCCAGGCTCTGATTTCAGGGGAGGTGAGGGAGTATTGTTTCTGAAAGCGGTGGTCTTCATTTCCCAGTTTAGGGAAAAATGTAAGATAACTTCTTTTCTGAATGCATTTTTCCCAGGGTAACCATCATAAAAGTGTTTCTTTCTGTTGGCTGAGATATTTTTCTCTTTTTCAAATATCCTATTGTTCTTTTCATGTTTATTGTTTCCTTTATGTCTCTTTGATAGCTTCTTTTTGAGGTCTTGTAAGATATTTTGATACTGAGTAAGGAAGGCAGATGTGAGCCCCTCTATTATTCTGCCTCTTATTTTGATTTAAAGTTACATGCTTCCCTATGGAAGGAAACAATAAAAATACAATTCTGGAAGATGGAAAGAATGTGGGAAGATGAATAGAAACCTATTTCATTGAAGAATGAAAGTAGAATGATATTAGGCATAATAATCAATATAAGAGCTCATGAGTAACATGTAGATAGTCAATTAACCCTATAATAATTGCCTCGTTTGAAGACTGTTTTTCTTGAAGGTGCAGCGACTATTGAAAGTCTAAAACTGTGGATTCTTTCAATATGTTGTCTAATTCAGTGTAATCACCATCTTTTATGTATTAATTACAGCTTAGTTTTGCAATTGTGATGAACGGAAGAGATGACATAAAATCAGGCCATGTTTGATTAGTATTCTTTGGCAGGATTCTTATCAGGGTGGCATTTTGACTCATCCTCTGAGGACAAATGTGGATGAAAGGTTTTGTTGGTAATTGTGATCCTCGTAGTACATCAGGCCAAGATACTCCATGTAGAAGTTATCTTCAGTGGAAAAGACAGAGGGTTCAAGGAAGGCTTCGTTCTAATTACCTGCTAGCAATAGATTTGGGACAGGTTACTGAGCTTACCAGTGTCTCAACTGCTTAATCTACAAAATGAGAGTAAAGGTAGCAACTCTGTTGATCAGACAGGATTGTTTGGAGGATCCAGTGGAATAATGTATGTGAAGATACATTTTGTAAAATTTAAACTGTTAAGCAAGGTTTAGTCCCTGGATGACTGGAAACACCACTCCACCAAGAAGATGGACAAATAGCTTCATCTTGGCTAGTCTTCTTCAGGGGCCAGGTTAGGTATCTCTGTGAACAGCAGGTACTCAATCCATGGGACTGGCCGAATGGTCTGGCTGCCTGGCGTGGGCATAACCCTGAAGAAGAGAGTTTACAATCCCATTTAGGACACAGATAAAATGTGACAAGCCACTCATTCAAAAGGTCAAAATAAGTTCACTTTAAAGACAAAGAGGCAGTTTATACTCCCGGCTTGTGTCTCCATTTTAAAAGTAAGTAGAAAAATTCTTCAAAGATGAATTTACTTAATCAAGCCACAGTTGGAGCCATGAAAAACCTATAATCATAATATAATATCTTCTGAATATTTATTACTTTTAACTAGACATACGCATCATTTCTTTTATTCCTCACATCATTCTCTGTAAAGTAGTGAGAGAGATTATTTAAGATTTAGGAAAATGTATTCTAGACCCATTTGTCCTAGGAGACATCCCTGTAATTGGTGGAACAGCATTGAGAAATCAGGTCATCCAGGGCAATGATTGTTGATGTTACTTAGAGCTAATAAAATACCCATTTATTTAAAGTGGTTTATTTGTTTGTTTTCCCTTCAATGCAAATATGATAGTGTAGCCTGCAAAAATCTACTGCAAGCCCAGGTTATACCTATCCAAGGACGATATCAAGAAAGAGCAAGTGTGGAATTTAGACCTGTTTACCCTCTACTGATCAAATCATTTCAAAATAGAATTTCTTTTTCCTGAGGCTCCTTTAGCCACTTTCTGTTCCCAAGCCCTTGCTCCTTGTAGCTTCATTTTTCTTTCTCTTGTTTAGACAGTAAATCTGACCAAAGACTATCTGTCTGCTGGCTTTCCACAGAGGTTAGCATGCATCAGAATGTGATTAATGTTTGATTGTATATTAACATCATTTTAATTATGAAAACTAAAATTTAAATGAAAATACCCAATTTAAATCTCTCCCAAAGTCAGTCTCCTGTGTGGGTCTCTGGGACAGAAGAAAGGAGAATTCTCTGACCTAATTTAGTAGGGAAAATGAGAGATCTTATACACCCAAAGACCAGGTTTCTGTGCTTTTTAATATGACAATGACATTTTTCTCATTTTCAACTAAGAAACAACTCTCCAAGTTTTTGTGTTTTCAGAAACACAATCTAGAGCTGAGTTACTTGACCCACTGGTTGAAGAGCCATTGTTTAGCCATTAAAAAATGCAGAGTAACTGATAAAGCTCATCGCAAGCCTTCTGGCTAAAAGGTAGTTTTGTTTTACAAATTAGGTTCTTTGACACATTAGAAATTCAGTAAGAGATGTGGCATTCATCCTGGGTTCTGAATAAACAGTGTTCATGGGAGATAGCTCAGTTCCTAATACATAACCCCTGGGGTACATTGGAGCCTACTGGGGTTGCTCATGACATCAAGTTGCTATCAATAAATTAGAGTCCCTTTCTCTTCAGAGAGTTTCAAGCATTCTATGCAAGGGTTTAATACTCTATGTAAAAAACAAAGAACTCTCTGCATGCCAGGTTAACTGTCATCTTTTTGAATTCTCTTCTATTGTTGTGATATAGATTAATTCCAGGAAAAGCTGGGGCCATTCATACCAGAGCACATGTATGAATACACACACACACACACACACACACACACACACACACACACACTTTAAAACGTAACTGAGGAAAAAGTCAGAAGCACAAAGGTCCCCTCTACTGTCCCGTTCTTGTTTCAAGTCATGGCCTGAGAGAGCTGGTTTCCAACACTTGTGTCTTTGACCCATCTTCTGTGGCTATCCCAATGGATGCTAATGCTTGAGGCTGCCATAAGATGTACAAAAAAATAGCTTCCTAGTTTTTAAATTATTCTTAGTTATTTGGATGGTAATTAGGTTTGTAGTTTCATCTTATGCATTTTTGACAAGAAGAAAAATAGCTATTCAGTCCTGATTAGCCCTTTGGAGGCCAGACAGACCCTGAGATGAGGCATAGGTTTGTCCTGGGCGCAATTTAGAGGAGAGAGCTATGACATGAAAGGAAAGAACAGGACCATTTTGTCTAGTTTCCCTTTGTTTCTCTCATCATTATCCTTGTCGTCAGTATCCAGTGGGCACTTTGTAAAGGCAGGCGATCTTTTGTGTATTATAGCTTTACCTTTTGTACTATTTTCAACATAACTAGTGAGTTAGGGACTATTGTATCTTCATTTTACAGTTGAGGGCACTAAAGCTCAGAGAGGTTAAGTAACTTATTCAAGTTTACACAGCTAATTATATGGCAGAGCCTGCTCTATCTTGTCTCCAACTTACTAACTAATCAATATGCTGTTTTTCTCAAATTGAAGTCCTAAAGAGCCACATAATTTATTTCCCATATAATTTGAAATTAATGATAATAGTGGGTTGTAGTCATTTATTCATTTAATCAAAGGAAGTTCAGTTATCACTGTCTTAGTTCACTTGGGCTGCTAAAACAAAATACCACAGGCTGAGTGGGTAGCTTATAAACAACAGAAATTTATTGCTCACAGTTCTTGAGTCTGAGAAGTCCACAATTAAGTAAGGTACCAGCCTGGTCAGGTGAGGGACCTCTTCTTAGTTAATAGTACAGGGGAGGAAAAATAATTTCCCTCTGCCCTTCAGAGTTCTTAGTTGAGACCTCGGTAATAAAAGACTAGATAAACAAAAGTTTATTAACATGTGTACCTCATGTATACATGAGAAATCACCAGGGGAACATTAGTAATTCTCCAAGGTGGCTTAGAATTTAGATTTAAATTCCATCTTTACAAAGAAAGAGAAGGAAGAATGTAGACATTTTAGGACAGAATAAACGGTTTCTAGGACAGATGAATGGACCCTGAGAAGAATAGATGTGAGGTATGATTATTTGTGACAGTTTGTCTGGCTACTACTAAAGGTTAGAACAAATAGAGAATTGTTCTCTATTCTATGGCACCCAACTGCCTGGTTGTAGGCAGTTGGGTGCCATAGAATTATCAGATGTTCATAGTAGTAGAAACCCTACAGAACAGTTTTTCAAATGACTTAATTCAATAATGAGGACATTGAGACCCAAAGAGAGACAGTGACTTAGCTCAAATTTTTTCAAAAAGTTGTAGGCTGAGACCCCAAGTTTATTTACCTGAGCTCCTTGTCTCCTTTCCCACCTCAGTACCTAATCCTACCAAGATGTCTGGCTTCCTGACATCTCTAGAGACAGAGAACTTGTTTATTTCTCCTTTCATTATTCATTCTTTGGCTTTGTCAAGTTCTAGATTAGGGTCTTCTTTCAATAGCTAACAGGAACTCAGCTTCTTTTACCAAAAGAAAAATAAAATTTAGTATAAACTTATATGCTCATCCTAGTACAATCTAAGAAATCCAAGATATTTTAGATGTCATCTTTACTTATAAAATACAGTTTAAACAAGTGAGGGGATAGGACATTGTTCATTAAAATTGTTAACAAAAATGTAAACTGTAGGTGCCCCAAACTGCATTAACTGGCCAAACAAACTACCAAAACAATTCCTCAGACAGACCCTTCCTGTAGGAATCAGCCTTGGGTAACTATGAATAAAAGCCAGTCTTTTATGAGAGATGACAAAGCCAGGGTTCGAGGCCACTGTGGATCAAAAAATTTTCACAAAAGTGTCCAGAAATAGAGATCTTGGGAGAGACAGGGACCCCTATAATGAACATTTCGAGGAACAGCCACCAATACTAGCTACTGCTCTTATCTCTGTGGCATTTTTATAGTCTTAAATTGTGTCCAAGATGTGCCAAATGAGGAGACTCCTTTGCCGTCTTCCACAATCCTTTGTGTTCTTTATACTGATGGGTCTGAAATTTTACAATATCTTTCACTGTAAAACCACCTTGGAAAATTAGTTTATAGGCTGATTGGATAGCTGAAACACACCATGTTACTTTAATAAATATGACTGTTATTATATTATTATTGTTCCTTTTTTTTCCATTTGACCAAAAGATAAAGATTCAAGCTTTATACCAAGAAGATAGTCTAGAACAAATATTTAAGTGAGGTTTAGACATCCTCACCTGTCAATCATGTATCCAACCCAAGCACTTAAGGTGATCCATGCATGTTATATACATTGTCCTTGAAAGCCTTCCACATATAATAGACAAGTTAGACCTATCAATTAAAAGATAGTGATGTCACACCAATTGGACTATTGTAATTTAAAATGTGCATTTAAAAAACAATTTGATAAAACTGAGTATTGAAGAAATGTAGCTCTTCAGAACATGGGGTGTTTTTCCTTTTTCTTATTTTTTCTCAGATTGTGCAAAATATGTTGATCACATTAGAATACTGTTCTATCTAAAAGTGTCCAGGAAGTCATTCTTTGCTGTTTCAGCTGAACAAGCATGGTTCCACCCAATCTCCATTATTCTACTCCTGGTGCTAGTCTTTTGGCCTCTCCATAGATCCCTTTGGATTATGCTATAACTGTGTCTGGCTGGTTTCCTGACTGAATTCCACATTTGGTAAACTCTCTATCTTATACATATGGTCCTTGACTTATGATGGGGTATGTCCCAATAAACCCATTATAAATTGAAAATATTGTAAGTCATATGCATTGAGTATATCTAACCTACTGAACATCATAACTTAACCCAGCCTACCTTAAATGTGCTCAAACACATTAGCTTACAGTTGAGTAAAATCATCTAACAAAGCCCATTTTATAATAAAATGTTGACTATCTCATGTAATTTATTATGCATATTGCTTTTACACCATGGTAAAGTTGAAAATCCTAAATCAAACCATCATAAGTTGGATACCAACTGTACTTGTATTCTCCCTGTGCCTCCAACATCATCATAGTATCTTGTAAATCACAGAAACTTTTAGAAGATATGATGATTAATTAATAAGTATTACTTGACATCTTGACCCATGGAAAAGATTACTGAGAGATCATATTTTTTAGGGTTTTATTTTTTGTACAAATAAAAATTAAATGATCTTTAATAAAGTTTTCCAACCACTGATCCTTGTGAAGACTGAAGAGTTATTGCAAGAGGATTTGAATTGCACATGTATATAAATATTTTTCTGACAAATACATAGCAAAAGTACAAATATTATCATTTGGAGATATGCAAAAATTTTTGGTTTATGTATAAAAATCTTTTCACTAAAAATATTAAGAATTAATCTAGAAACTGTAAGGTCAAAATTAGACCTTTACTTGTAGGTTTCTCAGGGCATAACGAGTAAAGATGGTGAAATGAAGTCAGCCATGAGACCACTGGTTCTTGTTCTTGTTCATGGACCGAGGCCTGCTATGTGATGTGACTGAATGCAGTTTTGAATTTTGTCTATATTTCTAAGCTATTTTCAAAAATGGACAAGCAGGACTGAACTTAAACAGAAGCTGAAATGAAGTATTTTGAGTGACTGAGGAAAGCTCTAAGGCCCTTCCAACTATACCAGTTCTGTCTTAGCATTTAGATTAAGGCTTTGGATCTTGTTGGAATGCATTCCCTGGGGGTAGGTGATCTATAAGTTAAGTTATATGCTTAAATATGATCATTATTTAAGCAGTGAATGAAACAACTATAGCTAATGTTGGGGCAAAAGAAGATACAATATTCTGAGCACTGAAGATGAAACAGTAACCTCACTACACAGATCTATTCCTGGATACCTGTGATGTAGGTAACACTCAGGATATGCTCCCAGTATGGATTCAACTGCTGTAGAGGAGGACTCAGATGCCCATGAAGTTTTAGAACCACCTCTGAGTAAAGGTTCTTCTTCCCTATTTCACTTGGAAACATGAGTTAACTCTTCATTAGCCTTTCAGTCATGTCTAGCATGGGTCAAATGATGCTTTATTAGAGAATACATACATACATTAGGAGTCCACAAGAGACTGAGAGGCAGAAACCACCTTTAGGAATAATTCCACAAACACTATTCTCAGTCAAATGTAGAATGAATATTTCCAACCTGACCTATGACAGGGGTTGGAAAAGAGGCTGATCAGCTTGAGATGGAAGTGGTCCTGAGGTGAGATGAGACTTGTTCCAGATACAAAGAGCTAATAGGGATGAAGTGCCAAACCATTTCAAAAGCAGCAACAATGTCTAGATGACTGGTAGAAAAGAGCATGGTTGTTAGGAAGATAGTATACAGTGCTCAGTGAACATTTGTGTTAAGGAAGGAGTCTGAGGTCCCGAAGCCTTTTTTGGGAGCACCCAAGGGTAAGACAAGCCAGTAAACTGTTTAGTGTCATTACTACTTTCCAGCTGAATATGTCCTTCAAAGATTACAGAATATCAAAATCTTAATCTTGAGCAGCACTTGGATGTCATCTAGTCTGACCTCCATCTGTGGTAGGAATCTCTACTCCAGGATTCTAAACAGCCTTTGCTTGAATTCTTCCAGTGACCAAGAGCTCACTGCTTCCTGAGGCTCTTGCTTCTTGATGGATCAGTTTCATTATTCGAAGATTCTCCCCATGATTTTCTGATGCTCTGTCTTCTGAAGTCCTTTCCTCACCCTCCTTCACAATCTTTTCCTTACAACTTGTCATGCAATACTCCAGACCCTCCTGACCCTACCACTTATCACACTTTCTCCACTACTTCAGATTTAGAACTCAAAATTAGACCTGCTTCTCTGCCTAAGTCACTAGCTTAAGGCTTCTTATTATATTAATTGCTACGTGAAGCAAAGATGATTTTTTTTAACCAGATTTCCCCTCAACTTTATTATTGTTCAGAAACCATAAAACTGAAAACTGCATTTTTATGACTCTAAATGACCTTCAGAATTCCAGACACAGCTGACTCCTGCTTGGTTATAATATTTTGGCTCATTAATTTCAGAAAAGATATTCTAATTTATAATTTTATTAAGTTTCTGAGGATTTTTAATACTGTGTTTCTAAATATGATGAACTTCTCACCACCAAATTTTAATTAGGGAGCATATTAAATTCTCAATTAATGTCTACAGTTATGCATATTTAATATCCATAATATTTGATCAGGATCCTTTCAGCAAGGAAGGAACTGAGGCATTTGGAGTCCCTAATTCTCCCTGACTCATGAGGTAACCACTTCTGCCTCTCAGTCTCCCCTTGCCCAGTAGAGTCCATTACAAGGTATTGGTTAGGAACAAGTAGCACTCTCATTATGAGCTTCTCCATTGGAATGAACCAAGAGTGGTCTGCAAGAGGCATTTTATAGATTTTCTGAACAAGTCAGTCAAAGCACATGAAGAAATTTTTACAACTATATACCTTAAAGGTATTTATTTCCTCTTTTCATCTCTAATTGATTGCCTCATGAGTAGGAGTAACATGCATTTGTGCAGACTCTTTCTATAAAAGGCCAAATGGTCAACATTTTAGGCAATACAGCCATAAGGTCTCTGTCCCAGATGCTTAATTCTGCCCTGATAGCACCAAAAACTGCTGTATACAATACATAGACAGATGGGTATAGTTGTTTCAATAAAATTTACTTATGGACACTGAAATATGAATTTCATATATTTTTCACATGTCAATAAATAGTATTATTATTTTTTAAGCATGTAAAAGTGTAAAAGCCATTCTTAGTTCATGATTTGGCCTGTGGTCATAGTTTCCCAAGTCTTTCTTAAGTGGAAAGAGTCCTTAATTAAAGTCAGGGGACCTGGAATCTGGGTCTAGCTGTCTACTAGGTCACTGATAAGCTCTTAGGAAAGACACTGTAGTCTCTTATGAACCAATTTCTTCATTTGCAAAGTAAAGGATTGGCCTGGGAGGTAACTAATATGTTGTTCTAAGGAGGAGTGATTTCTTCCACAGTAGTAACTTACTCAGGTATGCTATCTAAACACATCCAGGATGATTTGGTTTCATTTCCCTCTTGCTTCTTAAAGCAGTCCCTCTCATCTACCACTAGCAGGCCAATTGAAAGCAGAACAAGAGTAGCCAGATCATCAGGAGTACCTGAGGCTCATGGTCTGCAGTTTGGAAGACAAGAGCTTCATTCTGGCCTTGGTTACAACAGGAAATATTTCTCCCTCTGCTCTCTTCGGAAACTTTATTCTCTTGAGAGTTGCAGAATCTTCATCCTGAAAACCTGTCAGGGAAGGCTGACCACTGGGAGAAGCCCATAGGATTCTGAAGCAAATGACATGGCTGCAGAATGGAGAGCATGCTACTCCTTCCAAAGGCTGGCCCTCAGCCATTTCGAGCCACTAAAAAAAGGTTGAACACCATCCCGTCTTCCACTTTGGCACTCATTCTTTCAGCAGCCAGATCTGTCCCTTCATACCCTTCTTTTTAAAAACTCATCTTCGGGATTAGGTCATAATTTGATCATTCACATTGAGACAAAAACAACTGTTGAAAACTTGTAACACTGGAGAAAGCTGGAAGAATTGGGCTTTGATCATTATGTGTGTCAACACTTAATGGGTCCTTACTACCTACTAAGCTCTGTGTGTATGTGTACACACATGCGTGTGTGTGTCTATCTGTCTGTGTGTGTGTGTGTGTGTGTGTGTGTGTGTGTGTGTGTGTGGGATTTCCATTCTAAAATCACCATTTTATCTATGGCCATACTACCCTGAACATACCCGATCCCATCTGATCTTGGAAGCTAAGCAGGGTGAGGCCTGGTTAGTACTTGGATAGAAGACCACCTAGGAAGACCAGGTGTTGTAGGCAAAATAAATAGATAAATAGATAAATGAATGAATGAATGAATGAATGATGAAATCGCCATTTCAAAGATGAAGAAATCAAAACCAAAAGAATTTTATTGACTTGTCCAAGGTCAGCACCTATTAAGTTGCAGAATTGAATATGAACCCAAGCCATCTGATTCTAGAGCTTCTATTGTTACATTACACTGTTCCTACAATAGTAAAATTTGGAGAATCAGTATGTGGAAGAAGAAGTGTTTTTGGAAGAGTTTCCCAACCACTTAATCATACATACTGTGTAGCTGCCACTCATTTTGTCTCTGAGTGCAATTGTGTCTCTAGTCATGTGCTTTCTTTCTTTCATTCACAATTTGCCAGGAGAAAATGTACTTGCACTGGAATCTAGGAGGCGATTTTCCTTAGAGCTATTGGTTCTACCTCCCTCTCTTCCTCTTAGGTTGCCTTGCAGGATGATTTCATCCAGATGGCCAAATAATATCTTCATTATAAAAATAATTGGTTAACTAAAGCTAATATTTACAATTTATACTCAGAATTTTCTTTCCCCCTGTTCTGAACATAGCAAAAACATAACACTTTGAAATGCCACCAGGGCCATCTGTTCTTTTCTATCAGTTCTTGACGTCATTTGAGTGGCTTGGTTATTTTAGGTTTTCCATAACCATAATTGCAACAAGAAGACATTTCCGAGAGTGTTAAGACCACTGAAAAAGAGACTCAGTCTTGCTAGGGACCCAGAGCTCATATTCTTCTCCCTTTCCTGTTCTCTGAGTATTTTTTTCTGACAGGTTGACTTCAGCCTAAGTTTTGGAGGTTCCTGATCAAGTGGTTATGAGATTCGTTTCTTAGGAAGTTCTAACTCCCTCTACATGCCAGTGATTTCTCCTTCCTAAAACATCTGCTGAATTTTCCAGGTTCTATGTTCTGGACCAATGCAGAATAGGGTACTTGATGTGAATAGATGTTCCCCACTCATTAAAAAAAAAAACCCACTCATATCATTTTGGAGCCTTCCTTATTCCATAATGAACATCCTGATCTCCGTCAGTGCAACTTATAGAATTTGGCATTAATTATGCTCACTTCTCTAATCTTTCTCCTCCCATTAGATGTCAGGGCTCCTTTTAATGTGGGCAAACATAATCCTCAGAAGCACTTTAATAAGTGTTATCTCATTTAATTTTTATAACTACCCTGTGAATAAGAAGGACATCATAATTTCCATTGTACAGATGGGAAAATTGATACCGATGGGGATGAAACTGTGTGTTAAATATCAGTCTCTGATTTTATCCAGTGAAGAGTTGCTCCTTGGCCACTGCATTTTTCTCAGGAACCTGTAAACTGCTCATGGCATAGCACCTTGTAATGTAAATGCTCACAGCATTTGTTTGGGCTTTTAATTTTTTTGTATGCTTTTGCTCATTTTTAAATGAAATACTGCAGACATTGTAAAACAGTATAATTAATAACTTAATGAACATCCTTGTAGCCATTACCCAACTTAAGAAATAAAACATTACAGATAATAGTTTATGTACCCTCTGCAATGACTCCATCCCATGTTCTTCCTTTTACCCCAGAAGTAACCACTATTCTAAATTTGATCCTTTTTCTCCATTTTTATATCTATCCCTATGCAATTTTTAGTGTCATTTTGCTTTTTATTAAACTTCATATAAGTGCTATTCATTATATAGGTAAACTGATGTTTTCCTTCATTCAATTGTTTAGTTTTCAGACTCATCCACATTGATACATGTGATTATAGTTCAGGTTTTTTATACCCTATATTATTACCTCAATGGATATTCTGTTTATTTACCTCTTCAAAACCGTTAATGAACACTTAGTTTCTTTCCCATTTTTGCCATTGCAACAATGCTTCAACACACATGATACTTGTCTCCCTGAGCCCAAGTTTGTCTAGGGTTTGCTGAGAAATGGGATTACTAGATTACAGGATATGTACATCTTTAGCCTTATTAGATATTGCCACATTGGTCTCCAAATCAGCAGTGTCTGTACAGTGTGTACAGTGCAGTGGCTGAAGGACTTCATGGTGCTACCTCTTCATCCACACTTAACATACTTTGTCAGCCTGGTAGGTATGATTATCATTGTTTTAAGAAAAACATTGTTTTTTTCTAATTTATATTAGAAATAAATATAAATATTTATTTCTAATATATATTTATATTAGAAATATACTAATATAAATTTAGTGCAGAATACTAAACTTAATTAAAGTTAACTGGCCTGACCAAGCCACATAGTTCTAAATTAGAATGCAAGTTCTTCTTCTGCAGGAGTTAGAAACTGGTGCACCGCCATCAGCCATCAGTCAAACATTTCCTAGGGGTTGGCTTGTGAAGAAGATGATCCTAGATGTCATGAGACAGTCATAGAAAATACATTTGCATTTGTTAATGCTGATGGAGATAGTGGGCAGTTAAAGTGGGTTTGCAATTTGGACTGGTGCTGCTTTTGGGGATACAAATGACATGTTACCTATGTCAGGCTATGTAACAGAAAGACATGATCATGTGGTTCTATGGAAGTGACCATGCTCCATACTCTCATTGAATAGCAAAGCAAGTGAAGACCACAAGCAGTAGCCCAGATGGAGATTCAACTCATAGGAATGGAAAGTCAACTCAACTTTGAAGATGTGTTCAGAGATGTGCCCTGATGACCTGTGGGTGACAAGAAGGCACAGAGGACCTGGGCAAGGATACAGAGACTTGCTTGCTAGGAAGGATGAGGATGATATGTAAAGCCAGGACAGGTCAGCTAATGCAGGAAGAAGCAAGGAAGTACAGCAGGCCAAATGTCAGTTTGCTTTACTAGAGCAGTTTTACTGAGAGGCCATATAGGCATATAACACAGAAAAGGTGGTGGTGTTTCCTTTGGGCACTGCGTGTTGGCTTAGAAAGGCCCAGAGCAATGGCTCCTGACTAGATTCAGAGGGTAACCTGCAAGCCCACAGGAGAGGCCTACAAAAATTTCTGCTGTGTTTCTGCCAGCTTCAAGCATTTGGGAGGTACTGGTAAGAGAGGTATGAGATTCAGTCCTTGCCTGAGATTTGGTATCTAACCAGAGAGTAAGAATAAGGAAAATAAGAAGAAATTATAGGCTTTGTACACATATTTATTGAAAGATAGAAGTAAAAGTATAATGGGGGCATCCATGGTGGAGAGTAGCAGCATAAAAACTTGAAGCAAAAAGTCAGAATCAGTGATGGAGAGGGAGCCTTGAATGCGGAGCAAAAGAACGGAAATATCCTCCAGTCCTAGTATCAGCATACTTTACATTACTTGTTATATTCTAGGCTTTAAACACTCTAAATACTTTATCTCATTTATTCCTCTCACTTATCCTATCAGGTAGGTATAGTTTCATCCCCATTTTATAGATGAGGAAGCTAGGCACAGAGAGATTAGAAGACTTGCCTCAAATCTTCCAGCTATAAAGTGGCACAGCCAGTCTTTGTACCTAGGCAGGTTGTCTATAGGGTCTGGGCTCCTAACCATGATGCAATATTCCCGTTATAGGATCTGGGGGCTCTTAAGTAAGGTTAGTTAAAGACTAACAGCTTTTTTTAAAAATCCAAAATGCCTGGCCGCTTCACTGGATATTCAGGTTCCATGAGCAATTCTGATGTGTATGCACACCCAGCTGATAGTCACTGCTGTCAGCTATTGGCATTCACTTTGATTTCGGATAAGCTTGACAACATCCCCGAACTTGAATGTTTGAGCAAGGAAGCATCACAAACAAAGCAATATTTTAGCAGGACTGATCTGGATGTTGTGCTTGACAGGGACTGAGAAAGTCCACAGATTTGAGGCGGGAAAAGAGTGGCAGACTGTTCAGAGGCCAAGTCATGGGAGTCTGGGCCAGAAGGAAGGACAGAAGCAAAATAAGCCATTGATGCCAGAGATGAGCTAGGACTGTATAAAAAGAGTGGTGGATGCCCTCAAGTTGGGAAGGTTTACAGAGTGGCAAAGTCCTCATGCTACTGAGTCCACCATTGTCATTATAATACTCATAGGCTGTGGTTCCCATCCCTGCTGCCTCCCTTACAAGCTGTGTGACTTTGGGGAGTACCTAACCTTTCTATACTTTGCTTGGTTCATTTATAAAATGAAAATTATGGCAGCACATTTCTAACTGGGTAATTAATGTATATATAGTGCTTAGAGCAGTGTTGTGCTCACAATATGTACTCATTTGATTCTCTTTCATTTTTATTGGTAGCAGAGGGGAATTTGGTATGTGAGCAATGTGAAAGATAAACTAAGATTTAGAGATTTTGGTCTTAGATGCAACAAGACCTCTGATTCTACTACAGACTACCTTCACACTAGAAATAAAAATAACCAAAAACCCTGCTTGTTCCAAAATGACAGCAGCCTCATTTTCAATGAAAATGATGCTAATTACTGGGTATTGACCCAAGATGAATTTCTCTTTGATGAACTACATACTGCTCTTCAGAAAACCTAGCCAAATCATCTCAAATACCAGGAAGTATGGGGTAATACAGCAATTGGGGGAAAACGTGTATCAGAAGAAATTATTGCTACAAAAATATTTTCAGTAAGTTTGTTCCCTTCATAAATAGTGTGAATGGAATGCCTCAGCAATCAGCTGAAAGCCCGATCTTCACTGTGGGCTAATTGCTCGTCTGGTTAGTGTAGAATTTAATTTGTGCTATTGTGCAGGCAAGGCTGAGAGCGTGAAATAAACAATGTGTGTTAATTTCACGTTTTCCAGTCTACTTAGCCAAAGAGAAAGCTTAGCCTCCACTAAGGCCTCACCCCACCCCCTCCCAGCATCTCATCCTAGAGCCTGCAGACCATGGAGGGTGGAATATTTGCTGACTGCAGGTATGAGGTTCTTGCTCCAAGACCAAAGGCTCAGGAGAGCTGGTTGACCTAGGCAGTGATGCTGACCGAGAACACACATGATGCTCCCTCCACCTTCACCTCACACCCAGGACTGGTGCCAAGGTCTTTCTTTCAAGACAAATTGACACCTGCTGGTGCCAGGCAACTGGCTTTATGCTCTCAAGTTTGAGGATGCCGCATCTGGCCCTCTGTAGAGCAGCCTTCACTGGGGCAAATGGAGCTACCTAATTAGATATATCCATACTGAGGGGATTCTTTTCTGTTGAGGGCAGCAGAGCTAGCTTTATGAAGGATGATTTTTAAGGGAGCCTGAGGTGGCCTCCTGCCTGCCTCCCTCCCTCCCTGGTCCACTCTGGGAATCAGAGAAGTCAGAGCTGGAGCATTGGTACTAAGCTGCTCCTACCTCCTTTCTCTATGGCTGAAGGCCCTGAGGCCGAAGAGAAGTGACATGCTGAGGGTCAGAGAGGCAATCAATAGTTTGACTAGATTAGAAATTAAGGACCCTATTGTCCTTCTAGTACTTTTCTGCTACACTATCATTTGTCAGGTCTGTAAAGTGAATCAAATTATCTTGTTGATAGCTAATCAGTAAGCAGAGACCTTGGTGTCAGGCCACCTGAGTTCAGAAATTGGTTCTAGCTAGGTAACATTGCACAAGCTACTTGTGCAATGAGGATGGCAATAGCACACATTTCACAAGATTATTATGGGCATCAAACTAGTTAATACGTGAAAAATGCATAGAACAGTGCCTGGCCAAATGTAAGCGCTCAGTAAACATTAGCTATTGTTAGTGCTATTATTTGAGATATTCTAAACTTCCAACCTGTTCTTATTGTAAGATTATTTGTTTGTGTGTGTGTGTGTGTGTGTGTGTGTGTGTGTGTGTGTGTGATTAGAAAGCAAAGCTTTTTCATCTGTCCTGCTTTTATTATTAAAATCTAAATGGGAATTCTAGTATTTGGAAATGTCTGAGGTCCACTTTGAATTGAGAGAAAAGCAGAAGAACTAAAGTCATTGACGCAAATCTTCACAATGGCAGGTTGCTTGCCTTATTTATCTCTGTCTTCCCAGTGACCAGCACAGGCATGACACACAGTATATCTTGAATTTATGCTGAACAACCAGGGAGTCCAACGGTAAAGGCAAGATGTGGTTTTCAAAGTTAGTGAGTCCAAAGAACCAAGTAAGAAAAAATTTTTTTACCCTTTGGATTGTCCTTGATTGTGGGGATATCTGGTATATATATTTTTTTTTTTTTAGGAAAAAGCAATATTAGTCTTATCTTAACCATAAAAGCATATGGTAGAGCCACCTTACTCTAGCCTAAGAGACACTACTATATGTGTTCCCTGGGGCCTCCATAAATGTCATTAAACCCCTGCCTTGGACAGGCTACTACACCAAACACTAAAGATACAAAGGTTGTGCCAGTCCTCAGGGAGGCCAGAATCCCCAGAAGTATGGATCATAACCATATAATGCAACTCAACATTGAAGCAATATCCTGTAGTTTGTCAATCACTGTGTTGACCATTTCTATCCATAGGTAAGAAAACTAGGACAATGATGAATTGAGGGACCTGCTCAAGATCACACAGCTGGCATATGACCTCAGGTCTCTGAACTCGAGGTCCTCTCTTCACTCCCCTGCATTGATCATCCCCTCCATGAAATAGGGGTACTTGGTCTGACACACTTGCCTCACATACTGTCAGCAATGCCCCCCACCAAAGCATATTTTACAATAGTATAAGATGGAGCCATGTAGCCTAAAGAAAAAAAAAATGTTTCTGAAATGTCACAGTTGTGAACTGGGAGCCTAGGGAAAATTAATACTTCCACTAAAGCAGCCATTGGTTATGGAGCACATACTAAATGCAGGACAGTAGGCTGAGTTATGGGAGGAGGCACAGTGATGAGTAAGAGGCTGTCTCTGTCTTCTGATGTATCACAGACTCCAGGAGAAGGTAAATGTATTTCTAAAGAAGAAAACTTCATGTTGGCATGTGGTAGCTGCTACCTGAGTTATATAGAGTAGATGTGGCTTAGAATTAGAGAGGACATGAGAGTCTACAAAAGCAGGCTGGGATTTAAGCATGCAAAAAGAGAACCAGATAAGAGATGACAGTGGGAAATATATCCCTGGCTGCCTGATGGTAAAAGGAACTGTGTCTGCTGTAGGGAGGAGCAACCAGGGAAAGCTTCTGGAATCAGGGAAACCCACAGGGGCCCCAGGAAGGATGAATTTAAATCATTGGATGAGGGGTACAAGTTATTCCAGACAGGAGAAATGTCAAGATCAAAGGTACTAGAAAAGGTAAGACAGCATCAAATCTGTCCCCAGTTGTAGTCTAATTGCAAAGATCTTCTGGTTCTAATGACAGACTTTGACATTCAAAGATGGAAAAGGTGGTTGCTTAATGCTTCATATAGCAGAAGGAAGGGAAGTTGGGAAAGGAGGCTTAGAATGCTTACATGGTCAGTGGCCTTTTCTCCATGGCTCCCTTTGTCAGGCCAGCCCTCAGATTAAACAATGAACCACACGTTGAAACTTATTGGACAAGTAGAACAGGGACTGGGAATTTTCCTGACTTGGGAGGACCAGGAGGCCCCCTCCCTAATTATATCTTCCTAGCTTAGAACCATCTCATGGCCCTGTTGTACATGGTTATTCCTAGGTTGGGGGCATGAGGGTTCCCTGAAAGCTGGTGTGTTGGCATCAAGGAGGGGAGAGGGAATGCCCTGGGATTAGAAGGTGGCTCCACTTCTGCCTGTACCCCTAGTTATTTCTGTGACATTATCCACAGCTTCAGTCTGAGCCCAGCCTCTTACTCTGCTCATTTCCTCCTTTAGATAATGGCAGGAGCTTCTGGGACATATGGATAACTGGGCTCACAGTCCATCTTCCTAAATGGGGAGACTTGGACTGTCAGAGCCCTACCTGGAGAGCTTTGCTTTCATTTGTATCTCCCTCTCCCCAGCCTCTGTGGGAGCTAGGACCTGGGAAGACTGTAAATTGTATATATTATTTCATTTTTGATTAGGTGAATAAATAACTTGATTGAGATGCGCCTCTTTGGAGGGTGATGCTGGCAGCCTTCCAGGAGTGGGAGGCAGCTGGCTCTGAGCACAGACAAGATGGCAACAAAGGCCCGAGAGACAGACACATCATGGGTAGGCATGGAATCAATCCTGCCTGGCCCTAGAGAGGGCCTGCCAGAAATTCAGGGAAAATGGTTTGATTCTACCCTGCCCCTAAGAGGAAGGGTTTAGGTTTGGATTGCATTTCCACGAATGGAGACATCTGTCCCAGCCCTTTGCCCACCTGAAGGACAAGCCTCAGCTGGGAGGAATGGGCACAGGCACAGGGCAGCTGACAACAATTGTGCTACCCAAGTGAGCTGCTCTGTGGAAGAGTTCTCCACACACTATGGGTAATTATTTTTAAGGCCTTTAGACTCTGTACAACATCTCCATGTGTGCAGAGGATGGAGATGCTAGTGCATGGAATGCATTCACAGGCCTCCAAGCCCTGCTTCTCTTGTTCATATTCTTAAATTTAAATGTGGAATTCTATGCCCTTCCCCAACCCAAAAGACACCCCTAGCCACCTGCATAGCCTCCCACAGTGGCCCAGTCCCATCTGAGAGCCATGATAAGCTCTGGCCCTAACCATTCACACAATGCTCTGTAGTGAGAGGCATTTTCAAAGCGCAGAGAAACAACATGAGAGACTCTAAGTGATTCAGACACAAGCCCCTCCCCAAGTGTGGGATTTGAGATTCGATACTATGAAAACAGGAAAGGCGACAGCCCAGACTATAAATACTAAGATTTAAGGCATCTAGAATAGGCTTCTCTGTGCAAAATTGGGTTTCCTTGCTGGTTACTAATCTACCATTTGAGAACTATTCTTTGGAGTTAAGTCATGGCAACTTCAGGAATGTCTAGTTCAAACATTCTTGAGATGAAACATGTTATATCCAGTTTCCATCATCAATGCCTTATTTGGTTAGAGGAGATAAGAGATAAAGCACATAAATAAGAGGTATATGAGGGCATAGAATAATTTGCTACCATTTCCAGAGCCCATTATGAGTCAAGAAAACACCGGTTCCTTCATGTATGTCTCATTTAATGCTCAGGACTCAAACCCATGTTTTTGTGGTCACAACCACTACACCCTTTCTACTGTTTCAGCTACCTCTATCTGAATGGCTGTTTGGGAAATGCCAGCCCTGGAGAAACTCTGAGAGAGCTTCTCTGAGTATCCAGATTTGTCTGTGGTTAGCCTACAGTCCATGTCTTGCACTGTGACCCCAATAGCTTATGCTCTTGGTCCTGAGCACACCCTCTATAGGCTTTGAGTATCACTTAGTACCAGTCAGAATGATGGCTTCTAAGAAGACCCCTTGGAGTTCCAGGAAAGGTCAAATGTACAGCCAGATTCTAAGCCATATGTGAGTGCATCAGGATGAGGAAGATGTCAAGGGACTGGAGAATCTGACTCTGAACTGAAGTGTGCAGAGACTGCATTGCTATCTCCATGCACACACCTCACTCCTATTAGAGGAATCTAATGCTCCTCTTTTATTAAACACTCATACAATTCTACCCATTTTGACCCTGACCTCCAGTATCTCCATGTGCTCCTGTTCCTCTTTATAACCATTGGCTCCAATAATCTCCTTGTCCATGATAAATTCCTTTCTATGCTTTGAGGTTCAGCTCAAGAGTGGTCTTTTTTATGATGTATAACCCTAGGTCTTGCTTTTCTGTGTTGCACCCTGTTATGCATATCTCTCATCCCCTCTCCACAAGAGACTTTTTTCACATTCTTAGTATCTACCATGGTGTCTAGAATAGAGTAGCCCTTGTGGGAAGACTTCCATGACCTCTTCTCTACCTTCCACTCTTGGTTGGTTATACGTTCTCTGTACTTCCCACATTATACCACTCACACATGTGGCATGATGGAAATTAACTGTTTATTTGTGTGTGCCACCCATAGTCCATAGCACTAGAAGAACTGGGCCCATGACCGTCCTGTTCATCAGCCAATCACTAATTTCTAGCACATGTCTGACATCTAGGAGGTATCAATAAATACATATTGAACGAATGGATCAGTGAATCTGTGTTTCTGAAGACCAATCTGGCTATAGACTTTGCCCAGATCAGACACTTTATCCCAGTAAATATCTTGTTCTGTCAGTCCAGGCCCCTTACAAGCCACACTGGATCTGCAATTTCCTATAGTCCCAACAACATCTAACTGTATTTACTTCAATGGTAGTAGCTGTAGATTAATAGCTTCAGTAGAATATATGATTTCTTTTCTGTAGCTCTGGGTTTCTTCTTTTGCTCTAGTACAAATTGAATATCAGCAGCTAATGGGCTTTTTCCTATTACACTCAAGGAGAAAAGAGAAACATACTTTATCCTGTAATAGCTTTGATATTCCATAAAACTGGGAAATCTGTGAGTGATGTCTTAAAGAAACTTCTTTTCCAAGAGTTAGGAGACCAGACTCTTTTATTAAATTGCTATGAGACCTTGAGCAAATTCACTCAAAAGACCTAGTTTCCTTCTTTCAGGGGCCAATTTTCATGCACCACCTAGACTGCTTTTCTAGTCTGTGGAATAGTTGTTGCAAAAATACAAAACTTGCGTCCATAAGTACAGCCTTTTAAATACTTATGAAGCTTGTTTATGTGCTTTATCTATTATATCCTGGACCTGTGAAGTAAGTAGGGTCGTGAAATTGTTCTTCATAGAAGTTTGGACTAGACGATCTCTATTGTTTGGCATAACTTTCAGTTTCTAAGAGGTTTACATTCAGATTTGTGTCCTTTACCCTTGTGCAGAATCCCTTCCCCAAGGTGGGGCCATGTACCCCAATTTCATGAGTCACAGAACACAAACTCAGTCATGTGGCAGGGTATGAAAAACGCAAAGGGGCTTATTTGCCAAAGACATGGAGAAATTTCCCATAGTCGTGATGGTCTTTGTTTTTTGGGGGGAGTGTCTTTTTTCTTTGCTATTAGTCACAGATCAGGGCTGCCCATCTCTTGCAGTGTATTAAGCTGACCTTGACCTGTGGTCCAGTTTCCTTTTGAGCCTGACAGGAATCATGGAAGGGATCAAGGTTGAGATGTTCTGGACTTTCGGGTGAGTCCTAGTTAAAGACTCAGCTCAAGTGCTTACAGCCACGTTACATAGGCTGCCATCATAAGATAAGAAGGGGAGGCTGGTTTGTTACACTAGTTTTGAAAGGTAAGGTTTAGAGAAGTGTGGTGGCTGGCCCAAGGAACCACCAAAATTCAGCGTTCACGTAACTGCATGCCCCAACTCACTGTCAGGAGAGAAAGCTGCCTCCTCATCTAAAAGTGCATTTTGAACTTTGATTCAAAAGTATCTAGGTTAACATTGCATTGCCAGGGTCATAGGCTTGAAATGAGTAGAATTCATGTGATTTTACATGGAGAGAACTCTGGGCAAGAAGACATTGAACGAGGGTTCTGGCTACAGCCCTAATTGGAGAACTGCTTCCATTTTCTGGGCCTCAGTTTCTTCATCTTTACATAAAAAAATTAGTTCAGAGAAGTCCTCTCACAAGTTTGAGGACCAATGGCATCCAAATTTCCTGGATCTATGTCTGTTAAGGCAGATCTCTAGGCTCCCCCTAAGACCTACAGGATCAAAATATTAAGTGGTGAGAGTGGAAATCAGCACTTGAAACAAGCTTACCAGGTGAGGTGATGAAGCATACTAAGGCGCAGTCACCCCAGGACCAGATGACTTCTGAGCTTTCATTGAGAAATATCATCTTAGGATTTTATGAATAACAATAGCTGGAACAGAACTGCACTTCCAGACTTTTGATTTTTTATTTCCTACCCCTGTGTGCCAGTCTTACTCGGAAAGCAGATGCATTGGAAAAAGCCAGTTATTTAGAGAGAATGGGGGTGGGAGGTGGGAGGAATTGTAGTCTCAGACTCATCCTAAGGTTCCCTCTAGGCTGTTCTGGACCATGAATCCATTAATAGTGGGGCAAGATGGAAAGAAATTCTGCTCGGAGGGAGAGGGTCCCTATAAACAATAGTCCTGGAAGTATCCTCCAGCTCCTGCACTATTACAAAGAAAAGCTGATACAGCAGAGTCCGGAGAAAGCTGAGTGTCTGCAGAGCACTAATCACTGAGGCAGGCAGGCTAAATGCAAAGAGAACGTTTTCACAAACGGCACCTGTACGAGCAGTCATCTGCTATTTTTAGAACTGCTGCAAAAAGCAGAGGGACATTTGGAGAGACTCCCAAAAGGCGCCAGGCAGGAAGAAGGTGGAGAGGTTTCAATATGTTCTCCCTGGCTGATTCTATAATGCCCTATCAATGGAGTCATTGAAAATCTAGCCAGGCTGAATTTTTTATTTTTATTTTTGTTTTGTTTTGTTTTGTGGTTGAGGATGAAGTGGGGACATGGTGGTGAAGGAACAAAATTGGATATGCAGCATCCTTCTGATCCATCAATGATGTTTTTGGTGGCAGAGCACATATTTAAAAGTGCAGATGATTTTGAATCAGAAGAGACAATAGTCTGTTTGTTCTTCAGAGCTTGTTCTGGAGCTGCTCGAAGGAGGAATAAATGGCAAATACTTTTACCTCATTCATTTTATCCAACTACAAAAATATCCTCCACATTGATCTGGTCACCTTACATTTGTAGGTAGAATAAATTGTATAATTTAGTGCAGGAAATATATTAGTTAGGTACGTTGTTTAGAATCCAGAGTTTGGAGACTATGGCCATTTGGAGAGACCATCAACTCAGCACATCGACTTTTATTTCCAATAATGAAATAATAGTGAACACTAATTGAGGGCTTAAAGAATCATTTTCAAGGGCAGGCCCATTGACAATTGAATAAAAACATCAACTCTACACAGAAAGGTAGAATGGGACTTCTGTAACATGTTCTGACATGGAATTTCCCATCAAAATGAGCACAATCGATCTGATAAATGTTATGCATTTGTTTGACCTTTCAGGTAGATCCATAACACTTCAGGTCAGAAAATGTCATTTTCTGATCTACCTCCTGCTCTTCTCCCTACTTGCAATTAGGAAATTCTCCTTTTCCTTTTTCAGCCTCTCAAGGAATATTGGGTCAAACTATAATGAGATAGATATCTGGTCCAGTCCTCTCCTCTTACGGATGAACAGACGAGTCTTCATCAAGTCTACTTTGCAAGCTCCCACAGCTATTTGTTTGCAGAGTTGGCTTGGAAACCTGGTTTACCGATTCCCAGCTCCAAGCTTTTTCTACTATATCAAAACACCTGAGACTCCTAGAGTTGGAAAGACATTAAAGCCATCCAACATAACCAGTTACCCTTGATGCTTTGATAGATAAACTGGAGATCAGACTTTTTCCTAATAATTGTTTTAAAACACAAAATTAGACAACAGAGAGGAATGCAGGTTGAGACAATTTTCTTTTGGTCCTATTTAATATAAATACAAAACAAACAAATAAAAATACCACCTGGCTACATCTTATGCATAGTGGGCTTAAGGCATGTAATTCAGAACTTGCAGACCTCACAAGACTATCTTTACAAGGTAAACAAATTGTGATGGAAACCAAGCTGTGATTTTTGCCATGGGAATACTATATATGTTCCTTAATGCATTTTAACTAATACAAACATTTTGAGACTGTTGGAACAATAATCTCAATGAACTGATTATTAACAAAACTGCAAATAACAAATTTTGCTGTTTTCCAATATCCATTCAACTTCCCAACAATCTTCCTATTCCTTGGGTCAGACCTCTTCCTAAAAGCCAGCCTCATGTTAAATATCATCCTTTAGAGTCCTGCATAGCCATCTGCCAAATCCTGCCTTAAAGTATTTGCCCATAAAGATATAATTAGTTCAGAGAGAGCAAAGGGAAAAGGAGAGGTGTCTTCATCCATTTGGGCTGCTATAACAGGATACCGCAGACTAGACGGCTTATAAATAACAGAAATTTCTCACAGTTCTGGAGGCTGAGACGTCCAAGATCAAGGCCCTGGCAGCATCAGTGTCCGGTAAGAGCCTACCTCCTGGTTCATTGGTGGCCATCTTTTCACTGCGCCCTCACCTGGTGGAGGGAGCCGTCCCTTTTATGAATGGGCACTCATGAATGAGCATTATTCCACTCCCTAATACCATCACATTGGAGATGAAGTTTCAACATATGAGTTTGGGGAAAACAATATGCGGTCTATAGCTAGAAGAAAATGAGGTTTAAAAAGTACAAAGTCCTAAATCTGAGTATATTTTTTTCCTCCTTTGTGTTTGCTTCCATTATGGCTCTTCCAGGTTCTGCTTTGTATTAGATTGAACTAAAAAAAAAAAAGAAAAGAAAAGAAAAAAAAGAAAAAAAAGTCTTTTTTATAGCTCAAAAATAGTCAAATACCTGCAATTTAATAATATTCAACCTAATGTCACTGAGTCCCTGTGTTCAGGGGACTGAGGATGCCCTCACAGCATCTAGCTATTTCCGTCTTCAGAGTGATGTTGCTATGCAGCCTCCCAGATAAATTAAAGTTCTCATCTCAAAGGATTTGCTTGCCAAGACAGGGTCCAACCAGCAGGTATAGTCTGACCTCCCCCTCCCCCTCCCCCACCCTCTTCCATTGTCAAAAACACATTGTGGTTCTTGGGCTTTTATACTAATAGACATCGTGAAGTAGTAGGGTTTTGTTTCCATTTTCATTGTTGTTCTCAGAGATGTCTGTTAAGCAACACTTAGCACTCTGTAAAATGCATTCTCTGGAGATTTCAAGTTTAGTGGCATTGGGGAGGAGGGCAGAAGAGAGAAGGTGAAAGCTATATTATAATTCAAAAGCACTGTGCTCAGTGTGAGTAGAAGGGTATATGCCCACCACTCAAATTAGAGGAGCTCCTTGGTAGTATGTATTGATCCTTCGGTACCATACATCCCTAGGAACATAACAGCTGTTCAACAAGTATGCACCAGATTAAGGTAAAACACTTTTCTAAGTCTCCTCCTCAGTGGTGAAACCAATAATGGTGGATACAAGATGTCCTATCTCCAGGCTTTTTTCAAACCACAACATGGAAGCAACCAGATTCCCTAGACATGCAAAGCCAGATTTGATCCAAGTTTTTTTCCATCTTTTTACCCTTCTCTGCACCCAAGCAATCTCCAGCAATTTTTAAAGCAAGATACACATCTTCATGTCCTACTTTATTCCTCTCCCAAGGAATCTAAAAGCAAAGAAAATAAGAAGTCAGAAAAGTTGAAATAAGCAACCAACAGCAGTGAGTGAATGAGAGAGCGAGCACAAGAGCGAGTGAGTGAGAGGGGGGGAATGGATGGAGAGAGAGGGGGAGAGAGGAGAAAAGAAAACAAGTGAAGAGAAGAGAAGGGAAGGGAAGGGAAGAGAAGAAGACAGGAAAGTTAGAGTCTTTTGAACTGCATCCTGGCTTCACTCCATCACATTAGACTCTCCCAGCTGTTTCAGGAAGTGGCCCAGCTTCCCCCCGCCCCTGACTCCCCATCCCAAATTGTTACCCTATTCCAAGAAACTCCAGCAAGTCTTGGAACAAAGAATAGCAGCAAATGAGATTCCCTGTCTGGACTGAGAATAGAATGCAATTAGCCAGGGAAGGTTGTGAAATTTGTTTTTAAACACTACGAATATTTTATCTCCTGACCCTAACCTCTGTGACATTCTCCTTCCAGACACCCCCCTAAACCCCTTCACACAAAGTCTTTGCAAAGTAAAGTGTGACCTTTAGATTGAGACATTCTCTGTTGCAATAGGGTAGAATATGTTTCAACACGGTAACTCGAGATCTATTTACTAAACTGCTTGGCACATTCAGAACGTCCTGGGGGAATCATTGGCGGGGACCCACGGTGCGTTTTTCACTCTTCCCTGATGCATTACCAGACGTAAGGTCATCCCAGTCTAACAGAGATGGGTGCTGTGCAGGGCTCATTACTTCGCAGCAAGCCAGCCAGATGAGGCTGTGGGATGTTTTCTCTTCATCATTCAAGCTTGAAAGGAAACTGTCAGCCTCCACTTGCTCTTAAAACAATGAAAATTTAGGTGACAGCACTCTCATTAGCTCAGTAGAAATGAAGGTTTCTAGGCAAAGACTTCCCTCCTTTGTAACATACTAGCCAACTCTAGCTCATTCTAGAAGTCAAGGCATGAGCCTGTGTATCAGCTTCTTGGGACAGGGTGATGACAATAAAATGACACACACATCTTCAGTAAGACCATACATTTTCAGGATGCACAGCTTCTGAGCTGGAAAAAAATAGATAAATTTTAGATAGATCTAGGTTTTTCGTGGCTCACCTTTGTTGAAAAATGGACACATGTCTAAGGCTGTCCTCTTATATGCATTCACATTATCAGAAAACGACCAAGGATATTATTATACTGGCAAATGCTCTGCCAAGGAGAAACACAAGCAAAATCACCAAGTAAGGATCCTATTCCCTAGGCTTATCATTGCAAAATTTCTGATCTAAGAGGCTTTGTTTATTATTTGATTAACCACTTGGGTAATGCACAGAATTATGGAAGCCTTAATAATTGCCTACATATTTATAGCACCATATCATTATTTTCTTATTTTATCCTTATAACAGCATCTGTTTCATATGTGTGTGTACATACATACATACATACATACATACACACACATATACATATACATATACATATACATATATATATATATAATCTTAGAAATATTAGAACTGAAAGTGACCTTAGCCATAATTTTGATCAGTAGATGCTAACCAATATACAGGAATGCATATTGAATCATCAGGAAAATTGTTTTCAAAGCCCATGTGTGTATGTGCCACCCTCCCAGCTTCCCAAGTTCTTTCTATACTGTTCCCTCCACCATACACACAGAGTCTGAATCAGTAAATAGGGATGAGATCCCAGACATAGATACTTTTTAGAACAGTGTCCAAAGCACAAACTGGCTTATACCACTGTTCTAGACCATGCCCTCACTTGTCCACTGGGGAAGCTGAGGATTGAAGCAGTAACATAATGGACCCAGAGGCACACACAATGGCAAAGTCTGCCTTCCATTGCAGACCTCCTGACACTTAGTTGGGTGGACTTTCTTTCACAGTTTCCTGCTATTTTTCCAAATTAAAGGGAGGATTACCAAGATGGCACTATTTGTTTTAAACCATTTTTCTGCTTTTTACTTGCGAGAAGGAAAAAATGAAAAGAAATGCTCTGTCCAAAGTATACCTGATGTGAATAAAGTTCCAAGAACTACATTTTTCTATTGGAAATATTTCCACCTGAATGCACATTTCTCACAGGTCTTACTTCTCCATCCCAAAATTTGGCTCCGATCTTCATGAATAGCAATTACCTTTTTTCTCTTGGTGACTCTTTATATTGATTCTCTGTACCTTCCCCAAACCACGGGAGCATTCCACTGAATTTCTGGATTTTATCATCAATAACCTAAACTATATGGAAAAGCACTGATGAAGAAGAGAAAAGACTCTAGGCAGCAAAAGAGTTATGTTGGGAAGAGGAGCAAAAGTGTTTCTCCCCACAGTTCTCTGCCCCGCTGTCAAATCCCTGTCTAGTCATCTTACCTGATCCCTTTGAACTGCTGGACAAGCGGGGCTCATTGCAAAGCCAAGACTCTTCATTGTTCCTATATTACTAATAAGCAGGGTTACTGCATGAAAGGGTAGAGCTCTAATTCAGATGCTTCCTGAGCCCAGTGCTAAGAAATGAAGGCAGACCTCTTCTCCAGGCACACCTCTTTCATGTTGCAGTTTGGGGAAGCCGACCTAAGGCAAGCTTTACAAAGTCTCTGCTCTCAGTTCACATCAGTGGTGTAGGAAGCCTCATTAGGAAATTTTGATGGAGCAAGAAATAGAGGGCTACCTAGTCCTAATCTTTTGAAAGGTACTCTGTCCAGAATGTCTCTGATTTGAATAAGGTTTTAAGCATCACAGTTTTCTATAATAAGTGATTCCATCTATTTGGTAGCAGCCGTAGTGTAATTAATATTGTTCTTAACATTCAAAGAATGTACTTTGTTTTTCCAGTAATGAAGGTTTGCAAACCAATAGCCCCAGAACTTTGTTGTTTTTTTTTCTTTTATTGTGGTAAAACATACATAACATTAACATAAAATTTACCATTTTAACTATTTTTAGGTGTACAAGTCAGTGGCATTAAAGTACATTCACAGAGTTGTGGGACCATCAGAAAGTTTCATCAACCCAAACAGAAATTCTCTACTCATTAAATAATTGCCTCCCATTCCTTCCTTCTCCCCTTCCTTAGTTCCCAGTAACCTTTATTCTACTTTCTGTCTCTATGAATTTTCCTACTCATATAAGTAAAATTATACAATATTTGTCCTTTGGAGGCTGGCTTATTTCACTCAGAGTAGTGTTTTCAACGTTTATCTATGCTGTAGTATGTGTCAGAATGTCATTCTTTTTAAAGGCTGAGTAATATTTCATTGCATGTATATTACCACATTGTATTTATCCATTCATCAGTGGATGAACTAACCCAGGCACTTTTGTTATGTCATTGCTTGGCTAGGATGCATATTTACCTAGCTAAACTGTAGGGATAGGGACAAGGGAAGGAAGTGGTGAAGAATGGTGAGTTCTTAGGGAACCTCTGAATGAGGCTTATATACTATAGAAATATTATGGTGTCCACATTTTTCTGAACTAACAATGTGGATATGACTTAACAAATATCATGTTTGTACATGGTAACTAAAGAGAATGTTAAAAACAGACTTTCTAGAAAATTAAGCAGGTATGGTTACCACAGCTTCCTTAAAAACTGAAAAAAAAATGGGGGGAAAATTTCCACATAAAGATTTTTCTCCTTAAGCAGGGGTTCTAGAACTCTGTTCGCTACCCTCCTTGTTTTGACTTATTCTGTGCAAGTAAGTATCTTCTTTTTCTGAAGATACTTATGTCTGCACAGTAGAAAGAAAGTGTGGCCTTAAGATTCCAGGAATAATGTCTTAGAAGCAGCTTGTGGTCCAAGGAAGATGTTTGTGCCATCTCTCAGCCTCGTAGGCCTTCTATCCTGTTATCACTCAGCATCAAACACAGAGCCAGGGGTGGGAAAAATGGGCAAAGCCTTAAAAAAGCAGCAGAAGACTGAAATCGGCACCATCAGAAACTTTTCAGGGCTTGAGTTGGATTGAGATTATGCTTTCATATAGCTGCTTTGGGGCTCAGATAAGATGATTCAGTATTGAGATTCATGAAGTCCCAGTAACTCTCTCAGGAATGGTGTCAACTTCTTGGAGGGATATTTAGACATCATGAACTTGGTAGAATAACAGAAGGCTTACATGGACCAAGAATAAAACCTCGGAAAAATCTCCCTCCTCTTGCTTTACCCTGACTAGTGAATTTTGTGTTATATAAGAAGCACATGCTTAACACTAAAGATGGGAAGCTGTTGAGGGGTGATGGTAGAGCGTTGGGGGCAGGGCTAATTGGTTTTATGAAAAGCAAAGGAATTATGAAAAGCACATTGCAAGTTCTTTTATTTTTCTTGTACTATGTGCCAAACCCAAACAAACTTGAAAAAAATTATGTGTGCAAAAGCAAACCTTAAACCATTTTGTGAATCCCACCCTAGATTTCACATTTCTCCAATGAAGCTCACATTCCTTTATTCAGATTCCAAAAGTGGAGATAATTCGTTCCAAATGTTTCCGAAGCCGACCAGCAGAAGGGTTTAACGATTTTTCCAGAGCTGGAGAAAACTGTGAAATCCTCTGCACTCTAATGGAGCATTCAAAGTAGAAAAAAATAGACAAGCAAGGGAAAGGGAAAAGGAATGTTTTGATGATCTATTTGTTTATTTTGTTACAGTTATGGTTTTTTGACAATGTCTGAGGAGACATGTTGATTGCCGATGTCTTGTTTCCTTTGGCAAGGTAGCATTTCTTCTGTATTATGGAGCCGATTATGATGGAGAAATTGTCCATAAATTATACATTTCTTGCAAGATGGTGAGCAAGCTCATTTCAGAGACAATTTGGGGACCCTTGGGGATGATGTGTATGATGTGTGTACATGTGTGTATGTATGCTTGTGGCACTCAAGCCTCTGCAATGACCCCCTTCCTTCTTCCTAACAAATATTTAGATAATTATGAATTTGCAGATGACAGCTCCCTCTACTAATAGAAAAGACTATGTCCCTGTGTAGCTTCCATTTAGAGACATATTTGGGCACTGAGGGCCAAAGTTGGTGACTGACACCTGAAAGAACCTCTAAGGAGAGATAAGCTTCAGAAGGATAGGATAGAAAGGCTTTTTTCACTTTGTTAGACTGTCACCAAACTGTATTGCCATCCAGTAGTCTAGTATGTGTATGCCTCATCTCCATTGCAAAAATCTAAGTTCCTCCCAGTGTGGAAGTATGTTGTCCTCTTCTTTATAATTCTCACAGTGCATAGCACAGTGTTCAGTTGTTAACAACAGATGTTGATTTGGGGGGAAAGTAGATAGAATGAGATATGTGACACACTTTGTCTCATTCAATTTGCATGAGGCTAAAGAAAATTTACGTAAACTCAGCTAGGCAGATAGCCAGTTCAGATTTCAAGCCATCGTGGTTTGTGATGTAACTTATTTTTAATGTTATTATTATTATTATTGTCACTTTATTGAGGGCATACTATGTGCTAGACACAGCGAAATGGCTTTACATATATCATATTCTTTAATCTTCATAATAACTCTGCAAAAAGGGTGTGACTATTTCATTCTACAAATGTGGAAACTGAGGCTCAAGGAATTAAATAACTTTGGATTCCAGTAACTGAAGTTGGGTCAGATCTAGATTAATTGATGAGTCTTTGGGTATGAGCTGACCCTTGAAAGTAAACAGAGCTGATGTCACAGCCAGCTCACTCACTGGGGTCAAGGAAGGGACTAGAGAGCCCAAAGCTATAATTGTGACTTTTCGTATTTGTGTTGCATCAAGACAAACTCTTTTCTTGGCTTCCAACTGCACCTCTAAGCCAGGCCAGCTGGATTTGAAATTGTGCAATTGGTCACAGGCAAAAGAGTGTGGGTGGCTTGGGGAAAATTCATCACTAGGCTTGAAGCAGCGTTTCAGAGCACATGGTCTTCTAATGGGAAGCTGGCTGGGAAAACATTTGTGTGCATGAGTGTTGATGGTTCATGGCTGCTAGGATCGGAGGAAGAATGGACATGGAATGTTAGCCATGACCCCTGTCTTTGAGTAACAGGGTACTTACTGGGTTAGGCAGAATGCCCATCCATCCTGCATAGGACATAGGAACATAGATCTGGGCTGCATGAATGAGCACATGTATACCCTTCTCAAGCTCTGTGCACAGATGTGCGGTTGTGGATGTGATGCAGCCAAGCAGGTCTTTTCCCTCCCACTCAGAGTATCATTTACCATTCATGCTCAGACCCCTAAGACCTTTTTTCTCAAAACTATTCCCAATTATATGAAGCCTTATGTTGGAGAAAAAGAGCACTGTGTTTGAAATAAGACAATGGCTCAAATCTTTCACTGACGCTTACTAGCTAGAGAAGCTATCTGAGTCTTCATTTCTTGAGCTAGAAGTTTGGGAGAACCTCTGCCTTCCTGAACCTACATGATTGTTGAGAAGAAAAAATTACATACAACACACATCCAAAAACATGGAAGTGCTTCATGCATTCTCGAAAAGTATTTGAGTGATAGGTAGGTATTATGATATAACACCCAAGAAACATGAGAAACATATAAGTAACTAAAATGATTGCTGGATATTTGTGTCCAAAATTCTGTTAGACATTTAGATGAAATAACTACAGACATATATGACATAGCTTTACCATTAGGCAGCTCATACTGTTTTTGAGAAGATAAAACTATCAAATGTAATAAGTTTATTGGACAAGCCAGACTGAATATAAGAAGAAACACAATTAATTTCTTCTTGCCACTGGCTTTCCTCATCTTTGGTGATATCTCAGACTTCATAGTTCTCCAGATAATTTTTAGATATCAACAAACAGTCTCAATTTCAGGTATTTGAATGTTAAAAGTGGCAAAAACCTCTACCCTACCAGAGTTCGAGAAGTGGGAGATGGGGACATAATCTATTTTATGTCATTTCCTCAGTCCACCTTCTGGATAGAATCTGTTTCTGTACTCCCCATCCTCAGGACTGGCTATAATGAGGAAAGGGTAATTGAAGGGGAGAGAAGCACAACTTTTAGTTGCAAGTTCTCTCATTCTACCATAGTGGACCTTGTGTCAGGTGAATAAATACTGGCTCTTTCTCTCAAGGGGCACTTTGGTGGGTTCTTTGTCAACCTTCTCTCTAAGGACAACTCTGAATAGTTTCTAAATGCTCTGACACTTCCTCTGTTGGAACGACTTTAAATCCCCCTTTTATTTTAAGCTGGTGGTGACAAAGTCCATGTTGAATCTTTTTGCTGTGGCTTCTTATCTTGGCAGGCAAAGTTCTTGAGCAGCGTACTTTCAAAAGGTCTCAGGCCTAGCCACTTTCTGCAGAATCCACTGGCCTTTTCTTTAGCCTACAGGAAATACTTGGAAACCAGCACAATCCTCATTCCTCAGCCACCACAGGCTGCTATAGTCTTAGTACATTTTCAGATGAGAATCAGGCACCAAGCTATCATTCTTTCAAAACACATGGGTCAATCTCCCTAATTCTTTTCTAGAATCCCCTGACCAAGTTGACTGTAGAGAGTCAAGAGGAGGAGCTATAGACCCCTGAAATTCCCTCAACAGAAATCCATTCTCCCCAATTTTCTCTCTCATGAAGCCCTATCTTATGTGTACAGAAAGGAGGAGTAATGAACTGTGGGTAGCAGAACCAGTGTTTGGCCACAGTATTTTTTTCCTAGAGCTGCCATCACAAATCACCACAAAACCGTATGGCTTAAAACAACAGAAATCTATTCTCTTACAGTTCTGGAGGATAGAAGTCTGAAATTAAAGCATCAGCAGAGTTTGTTCCTTTTGGATGCCCTGAAGAGGAATCTGTTGCACACCCGTTTCCTAGCTTCTGATAGTAGTCACCAGCAACACTTGACATTCTTTGGCTTATAGATGCATCACTCTAATTTCAGCTCTCCCTTTACATGGCCTTCCCTCTGTGTGTCATTTCTTATTATAAAGATATGTCATTGAATTTAGAGTCCTCTCTAATCCAATATGGCTTCTTCTTAACTTGATTACCATTGCTAAAACCTTATTTCTAAGTAAAGATACAACCACAGAATCTGGGATTAGGGCTTCAACATACCTTTCTGGGGGACACAGTTCAACCCATAATAGTTCCCTTCCTAGCAAATACTACAGAGCTGTTCAGGAAGCTCTCTTTAGAATTTATGGATACCTAACTACCTTTGTTCTCATATTTGGAGTCCAGGTGATTAATACCTAAAGTCTCCTATAATATCCCCTTAAACAGACAGAAAATCATTTTATACTTACACAAAAATTCTAATAAGCACAAGAGAACTGCTCTTCTCGCATTCAGTTTCGGAGGGTGATGATGAAGTAACATTGTGTTCTTATTTCTAAATTTTAAAAAATTATTTAATATTTCAAATATAGATAAAAATAGGAAAAAAATTAATACCCTGTGTCCTATTGCTCACCTTGAATAACTGTCAACATTCTGGAATTCTTGTTTCAACTATTTCCCCTCCTCCAAAAACACTCTCAAAAAAAAATCATTTTTTCTGGAATATTTTAAAGCACTTCACAGGCATAATATTCTTTATCTGTAAATATGATGTGCTCTGCTCTAAACATTAAAGTTCAACCTATATTTGGACCTTCTGCTGTGATGGGTGGGGTTAATAGTGACACACATTGTCTCTGCCCATGGGTGCAGCTCGGTGGGTGTGAAAAGCTTAGCTCTTTGCAGAAGATACATCCTTAACCTTGGAAATTCGCATCTGCTCCCTCCTCCCTTCTAAAACTCCTCTAAAATTTAGAGTAGTTCGAATCAGGCAGTGCAGTGGATTTACTTTGTTTTCATCCTGCTAGGCTACTCGTTGGCAGTCAATTCCATGTTTCAAATACATAATGTGTCCACTAATGATCAAGGACCTGGGTTGATGCTGTTAATAATTTCTCTCAAGGGGATTCAAGATAGTGAAAGAGAGGAAATAAGGCAAATATATAATCGCAACTCAAGGAGAATGAAAAACTCAAAGAAGTTTTTTAAAATTTTTAAATAACAAATAAAAATTTGCAAGGTTGAGTCAATGCCTTTGCTCAGATTGTCAAGTGCTATCCTAGTCTACAGAGAGGTTTCTGGAATTATGGCTCCTACACAAAGTCTAGAGCTTAAACTGGAATGAAAATACTGGCAGCAATTTGGATGATGCAATTTTACATGAAGAGAACAACATAAAGGGTCAGGAGTGGGGAGATGTACAGCATGATTTTCCCAGCTATGTTTCTCAAGACTCAGGCCACCTTAGGGAGCAAATGCAGCCATTCGCATCCTGACTGAAGACTTGTCATTTCAAAGTTTTTTCTTCAAGAATTCATAACAATGCACCTGGGGTGAATGAGCTAAAACCTCCTAAGCTACACAAGGTCTGGCAATTTATCATTTAGCAAGGCTTTTCTCTAACTCAATTCAGCTTTTTTTCTCTTTGTTAATAATAGAGTGTTTAGGGCAGTTTGTGGTTTCAGGTTATCTCCTTCTCCAGCCAAATTATACTCCCAAATACATCAGTATCTTCTGGGGAATCATATCCATTGACAGAAGAAATTATTTGCCTTCTCAGAGGATCAAGTATAGCATTCTGGAACTGAGAGATGAAAATATTTAGATAGAGAGGCAGGAAAAAAATTGTTATTTATAGTAGTGGCTACATCCTGCAGTGTACCCCGGTGACTAAATGTCTTTAAGAGTGACTGTATAGGAGTCTCTGCAGTAGGAAGAGGCATAATGCAGGGAGAGCCTCTCTGAAAGGTATTTATCAAGGTGTTTTCTTAAAATCCAATGTATAGTTTCATGCCATTTGTTTTGTATTGACAGTGTAATTTATATTCTGTAATATACATAGGAAGTAACAAAGGATCTGTCCCAGCACTGGTCTTGAGAAAAATCATAGACCTCATGAATCCTTACCAAAAGCTCTCACGAAGCAGCACACTGTACTAGGGATGCTGGGAAGTTTAAAGAGGTGTAAACTCCTGCTCCACCACTAAAGGAGCCTATGCAACCCATAGCCCATCAGTCCTTAATAAACTTGTTCAAAAGAAAAAGAGTAATGCTTGACTGATTGTGCTTACTCTGGGTGACAAGGTCTTTACTCCATTTGTAAATGTAATAAGTATTTATTGGGTGCCAAGAGAGGGAGAGAGAAAGGAAAGGAAAGGAAAGAAAAGGAAAGGAAAGGAAAGGAAAGGAAAGGAAAGGAAAGGAAAGGAAAGGAAAGGAAAGGAAAGGAAAGGAAAAGAAAGGGAGAAAGGGAGAAAGGGAGAAAGGGAGAAAGGAAGAAAGGGAGAGGGAGAGAGGGAGAGAGGGAGAGAGGGAGAGAGGGAGAGAGGGAGAAAGGGAGAAAGGGAGAAAGGGAGAAAGGAAGAAAGGGAGAGGGAGAGAGTGAGAGTGGGTGAGAGGGAGAGAGGGAGAAAGGGAGAAAGGGAGAAAAGAAAGAAAGAAAGAAAGAAAGAAAGAAAGAAAGAAAGAAAGAAAGAAAGAAAGAAAGAAAGAGAAAGAAAGAAAAGGAGAAGGAAGGGGAGTAGAGAGGAGTGGAGGGGAAAAAGAAGAGGAGAGGAGAGGAGAGGAGAGGAGAGGAGAGGAGAGGAGAGGAGAGACGAGGAGACGAGACGAGACGAGACGAGACGAGACGAGACGAGACGAGACGAGACGAGACGAGACGAGAAGAGAAGAGAAGAGAAGAGAAGAGAAGAGAAGAGAAGAGAAGAGAAGAGAAGAGAAGAGAAGAGAAGAGAAATTGCACCTTCACCTCATGAACTTGTCATGAGGAGTAAAAGAGATAATCCTTTGAAGGGCTGAGACAACGCTGGTGGCAAAGTTAGCGTTCAGTAAATGGTAAACTCCACACACCATAGACCTGGTGCTTTTCCCACCCTGCTAGATGGTGGGGTTTCCTGCCTTCCACCCACCTCCCTCAGCCTCTCACTTCCTGGTAAGTTCTCACCTCCTGCCTTTACACATCAGTGATCCCACAAGAATTTGAGTGACCGAGGTTGTAGCTTTTATTTATTTATTTATTTATTTATTTATTTATTTATTTATTTATTCGCTTATTTACTTCTTACTTATTCACTTGCTTATTTAAATAGGTTAATTGAAACATAATTGATATAAAATAAATGGCATTATAAAATTTGATGTTTTTACAAATACATACACCCTTGAAACCATCACTGCAGTCAAGCTTGTGAATACACCCATCATGCCCCAAAATTACCTAATGCCCCTTCATAATCTCTCTTTCCTCTCCCTTCCTACTCCAGTCAACCACTGATTTGCTTTTTGTCACTATAGATTACTTTGAATTCTGTAGAGATTTATGTAAATGGAACTATACAATGTGGCCATTTTTTTTTGGTTTGTTTTTGTCTGGCTTTTTGCACTCAGAATAATTATTTTGGAATTATCCACATTGTTGTATGTATAAATTAGATATCTTTTTGAGAACATCATGTAGAAGGTAGATTTATTTACATCAGAGAACGGAGGCATAAAAACTGTTATATTCAGATATAAGAATGCAAAACATTCTGGGTGCAGTCACTACTGTTGCACAACTGGAATTATTCACTGAAGCCAGTAGAGTTGGTATCAGTACAGATGACCCTCAGCCATCAAGAAAGGGTCATGTTATGGTTAAGATCCCTATTTAAGAAGACATGGAAATGCACAATATACTTGGTAGAAATTTCTTCCCAAATAGACTGGAATTATTTTGAATTTTGAAGTCCAAAGTCATCCTAAGCTACCTGGAAAACTTGACTCACCAGAATTCCCCAAAAGTTCTGAACAGCCAAGGTTTTACTGCACTTCACCTGCAGGGCTTCCTCTTCCAGCCAGGAGAGGAGGAGCTTCTCCCTGACTCATTGAATAAATGGCTCTTTTCAGAGGAAGGTGCTAAACTTTCCTGGCTCCCTGACCAGAACAGGTAAATGAAGGCCTGGGCTTCCACAGCATCTTTGCAAGCTTAATGGGGCGATAACGAGGAGCAAATGGCTTAATCTGTATTTTGGCCTCCTTCTTGCCAAGCTGGTTGGAATGAGAGAGGTCGGAACTTTGGAAAACCTAGTCATAAAATAGGTTTTTTAACATGGCTGTTTTTGGCAGTGACAGAGAGACCCTAAAGGATCAAGCGCCTGCCAGTTTCATCTTTGAAAATGGACCAATTAATTAGAAAAGTGAGGGGTAGCAAAGGAGATACAACATACACCACCTGGACGGCCTGCTTTTGTGTTGCCTTATTGGTAAGGAAAACAAATTTTAAAAAAGCAAATCCAAAAGAAAACAGAAAGGCTTTTGAACTGTGAAAATGTCCTCTGGGCAGTAGCTGAACTAGATATAAAATGTGAGGGAGAGACCCTTGAAAAATGGAGCTCTCCAGAGTAAGCAGCAGGGGACCCTTATTAACATCAGCTTTCCATGGTTAATAATTCTGCACTGGGCAGGAGGTTGGGCCAGATGATCTCTAAGGGCCCTTTCTCACTCTGAGATTCTAAGATGCTGATATTTATAGTGCAACATTCAGAACCTATAAATTGACTGCTCTCAGAAGGTGTGCCTTATAATGTCTCTTTTATTTCATCAGTTTTCCCCGTGGATCTTCCCTCCTTCCCTCTGTTACCTTCTTGCCAAGAGAGCAGGAAGAATGCTTTCACAGATCCCAGAGTAACATCTGGAGGATATGCATTGGCCTCCAGCCCTGGACAGATGTTCTGGGACTGTTCCTTTGGCCCCATATTTCACATGGAAATGTAACAATCACTGCCTATGATGTCTCCCAATTTTTTCCACAACCAAATCTAAACCCACAGCCTGGAATTCCATGTCCTTCACCAACTGGCCTCCACCATGCCTTACAGTCCAAATACATGGAGGCCCAAAGCTTGTTGGTTCAGATCCTTAAGTAAGTTGACTGGCCAGGAAGTGTTTCCTGAGCGTATTATATGTGTTTACCTTTGGGTGAGGCATTAAAGAGGCTATAAGGGAAGGAGACTACAGCTCCATATCCAGGATATTTATAAAAAGTATGCATAAAGCAATAGAGAAAGAAAAAAGTTCTGTAATGTGTTCGGTTGTGTGCTTCTAGCTGTAAGTGGTATAAGATTCAGAACAAGAATTCAAAAGGACTAGTGTAGTCAGGAGACCCTTTGGCTATGAGGGTCAACTGAACTGGGCTTGAAGGATGTGAATGATTTGGGATGAGGCATGAGAAGGAGGAGAAATCTAGTAGAAAGGAGCAACATGCAATGGGGCATAGAACTCCTTGCAAACTGACCCTATTATTGTTATGTTGGGTAGGTACTGGTAGCCTCCAAAGTATAAAATAGGAGAGAGCTATAAGTCTGGTTCCCTAGCTTACTTCCAGGTCTTAATTTACCAAGAAGTCACGCTTCTATGGAGTCTCAATTCTACCACACATACACACGAGTTTATTGGCAGGCAGATTTGAAAATAATCACACAACCCGAGCTATAAGCAACATGGGTCCTGTTCCTCTGTCCTTGTATAAAACATGCACTGAAACAGATGCAGCCATGTTCTCATGAATTTCAGTAACTTAGTCTGGAAAGCAAAGACCCATTTGGATTCCTAATCCTAGGGACAGCACTCCAAAGTAAAATAAAAATTGACCTTGCTAGATTCTTGTACCTTATTTGTGCAAGGACAAGACTGCCTATAAAACAATGCAAAATATCCCACATTTCCAGCCCTCAATGAAAAGAAAAAGGTTTATAACATCCATTGTTCTAATTAACAAAACCACTGGTCATAACCAGAAATAAAGAAAGCTGAAGGACTGCATGCAGTAGGTGCCTCTGGAATTATGGTTTCTGATTAGAGTCTTTCAAATGCTAACTAACCACCTCTAAAATGTGTACTCTTGATTAAGGACTACAAATGTTAATCAATTGCCTCTAGGATGTAGATTAAAATGAACACACACACACACACACACACACACACACACACACACTATGCTGTCTATGCTAATGCATTTTGAAGTAAATTAAAGATAATACAAATAGATGGAAAAGAATATGGCATAGGTTGTAGACTGTGAAAGAATCATCAACTGAGCCATAGATGTTGAAAAGAAAGGAGAGAACAGGTTGGTCAGGGTTTTGGCAGTCTGGTGATGCACTGGATTTCAAACAAAACAGGTTTGATGAGGTAATCAATGGACAGGATGACTATATAATTTATCAACTAAAGGGGAGGGCTTTAGAGAGTAAAATGGGATGCTAAATAATGTCAGAACAATAGATGGAAACTGGTTTTGTCTTAAGCAAACCAAAAAATATGGTCAACCTAGCTATGATCATTGCATTAAAGCATGAAAACATGATGAAAGTTGCATTCTATGAAGATTCAAATGTCCAACAGACACCTCTGCTCTGGACACAGCAAAGTTCCCTTGGGGTCACAAGGACTATCTTGAAAGGAAACTCCCTCTCACTGATTAATTATCTCAGATTCATTTGTCGACAGCCAATATGATGCCCTACCTCTCAGACCGGCATTTCTGGAACATGTTCTTCAATGTTCATGGTAACTTTACAGAACAGAACTACTGTGACCAACAGGAATTGACTGTGTTAACCAAAATTTTAAAAAATAAATGTAACTGTGAATAGTTGCTGATGCTATGAGGTTAGGGCGACTAGGTGAGGCTTTGCTGACAAGACTTATGCTGAAATATGAACAATAAGAAATAGGGAACCAGAAGAAGGTTGTTCTTGGAAACAGACACATCTGGGAGAACCACCTAGAGGAGAGTTTAACTTGAGAACAAAGGAGCATAGTCAGATTTACATTTCGAGAGCACTTAGGCTGAAATGTAAAGAACATTTTTTGGAAACAATCAGAATAAATGCAGGGAGCCCAAGAGAAAATTATTGCCAATGTCCTGTAGAAAGATGCTGTTATTTGTACCAGAGTGTTGATGATTAGGATAAAGAGAAACAATTATTTAAGACATACTTAGGAGGCAAACTGGCAGGACTTGGCAATGAATAGAATATAGAAAGGCAATCGAGAATTGATCCTAATTCCAAGATCTTACCAAGATGATGCATTCCAGTGATTCGCTGATGCCCAAGCTTATCCTTAGGAGAAAGAGAAAACTTCCAGACATGCTTTAAGATATAGAATTAGTTCTAGAGCAAGAACCTCTCCACCTATCAACATTCCTAAGTAGCCAAAGGTCATTAACTCACCCTCTCATCAGCCTTTCTTTGAACCTGTCACAAACCCTGAACTGTTGTCCCAGATCTCTGAGCCCCTGATGAGTTACCAAGTCTGGCAGTAGCTGGGAACCAGAAAACTGGTCATAGCACCTAAGTCTGGGCAGATGGGTAGTGAGCCCAATCATAAGATGACTACCACTCTTTCCCAAGCTAGTCCTATTAGTTGTTTTCCTTCGATGCTGCTGAAAACTTGCCTGTCTTTGATTCTGTTGCTTTTTCTCATTAGCAAAGCCCTAACTCAACTCTAAAGAAAGCCCCTGAAAACTACCCCCATTTACTGAATTTGTTCAATAACAGTTTCTCTTCCTGCTCTGAGAATTCACATTTATGGTGAGCCTCTCAGAGGAAGTGGGTCTTTTCTATTTGGGTTATATTCCACCTATCAGTATGTTGCTTCAGGTGGTCCCAAGGGAATAAGCAGCCCTAGGAGTGAACAGCCTATGATAATGCTCCCCTTTTTGATCTAAACACTCCCATGGTGGTTCCTGTTTCTCTTGTGTCACCTTACTGTTTCTGTCTCCAGTGACCCTCGCTCTGCTGCTATGACACACGGAGAATTTGCAGCACAGAGCAAGAGAACACCATTCAGCATCTCCTCCATTCAATTAAAATGTTTTACTATCTTTCCTTTTTATCTTGCCTTTGTAATTGGATTCCCAGTTTCTCAATATTCGTGGCAGCAAAGGGGGGGGTGGGAATGATAGCAAGTATCTGATAAAAATAAAATGCTATGATTTAATTTCTGCTGAAAAGATTGTCTCTCTCCTTTATGAGGCTTTTGAAAGGGTCTCCAAGTCTCTGGCCCAGTCATATTGTGGCCCTGTGATTCCTTCAGGGTATTCAAAGGCTTTTAGAAGTTCCAGGTACCATGAGATCAGAAAAATTAAAATCACTGTCTGTACAAACTGCATGAGGATCAGGAAGAGAAAATTTGTGAACAATGACAAGACTAGATTTTGTGTGACAGAAATATCTGATTATATGAGACTTCAGGCATGCAGAAACTATATAGTCCCTAGGGTGAGCTTAGGGGCATCCTATCATGCTGTGCTCTCCTGAGAAAACAAACATTCATGATGAAATTTTTGCATGGAATAAGCTACAATTTGCTGTCTCAGTAAGTTTCATAAGCTATAATTCTCCAATTTTGTTCTTAGAATAAAAAGGGGATATAGATATAGATATAGATATAGATATAGATATAGATATACACACATGTGTATATATATATAGATATAGATATAGATATAGATATAGATATAGATATAGATATAGATATAAAAGCCCTCTGTGTAATTCTCTAGTCAAAATCTGTCACTGTCTTCACTGTTGTTACTATTATTACTGTGCCCCATAGTGTCTGGCAGAGTCTCCTATATATATATTCTTTGCTAAAGAAATATACACTGATCAATTCATTGAGACATCACTTAACCCCCTATGCACTCCAACATCAACTCTCTGACACCAACTAGATGTCCAATAATCATTTCAATTCAGTTCTGACACTAACTTCTCAGAGTTAGCACAGACCCCGCAAGTTAAGGTCTCAGTCCCACAAGACGGCCCTTACTTTAGATGCCAGCCCCATGTATACTGGGAATTGCCAAGCACTCTCACCAGTTGCAAATCTGAGGCTTACCACAACCCCCTCATTTTGATAATTCACTAGAACAACTCACAGAACTCAGAAAAGCTCTGTATTTACTGTCACCAGTTTCTTATAAAGATACACTTGAACAGCCAGATGAAGACGTACACAGGGTGAGGTTTAGAAGAGTCCCAACAAGCTAACATTTTGGATACAAGGGGAAAGAGGCTTATCCCAGAAATGTTATCAAAAGGATGGGAGCAGTAGGTAGTTTTACTCTGTGAAGACCTAGAGAGATTAAGAAATAGAGAAAGTTGCCTGGCCAGGAAAGGAATACCATAACAATAATCCCAAAGGAACACAGTATCTCTACTTGTTGCTTATTTCTACAAAAAAGGGTAGAATTGATTCTTGTGCTTATTCATTCATTTAAAAATATTTTATTTAGACCAATCTATGCCAGGAACTCTGATAGGAGCCAGAGAGATGCAGATATAAAAAGCAGAGTCTCTGCCCTCCAGTGATGACTCTTCACACATCCAATGGACAGGTGTTCAGGAGGGAAGCCTGGCTCCCATAACATCATGCGCATGTGCCCTCCACTCTCCACAAAAGCACAGCTCTGTTTCCCCTTTATTACCCTGCTGTTTCTAGTTCTCAGGCAAACCTCTTATACCAACCATCTTTTCTTATCTTAATTTATGAGACTGGTCCATATGTGTCATTTGGTTCATTTATTTACGCTGCTCTATATCATTCCATTGTAGGACCTTTCCATTTTATTTACTCAATCTCTTCTGACAGATCCGTTTTACACTGTGCCATGATTCATATATGTGTCCCTGACCTCGCTATGAGTGTTAATCTAGAGAAAATACTTAGAAGAATTGCAGGAATATAGGAAATGTGCATCTTCAACTTTACTAGATAATGCCAAGCTGATCTCCAAACTGGCAGGACCAATTTACATTCTTATTAACAGTAAATGCGAGTTTCCTTTGATTTGCAACACTTGGAATTATCACACTTTAAAATGTTTGTCAGTATCATAGATGAGAATCTGTATCTTATTAAGTTTAATTTGCATTTCCCTGATAATAAGAGTGGAATTTGTATTTACACATTTATTGTGAATTGCATTTTCTTTTTATGAATTGCCTATTTATATATTTGCCTTTTCTACTGGGTCATCTTTTTCTTATTCACTCTCTACTTTAGACAAATATGTTCTGGATATCAAGCTTTTGTTGGTTTTATGAGTTGCCGATATTGTCACTGAGTCTGAATTTTCTTTTAATGTCATCTTCTTTAATGGCATCTTTTGATAAACAGGAATTTTGAAATTTAATATGAATTTACCAATATTGAGAAATCCTACCTACTTCATGATGACATTTTCTTTTTTAAAAATTTTGCTTTTCATACTTAGATCTTTAATCTGTTTGTAATTGATTTGTGTTCATGGTAGGAAGTAGAGTTCTAATATCTGACTTTAAATTTTATTCATATGGGAAAATAATTGCTGCCACACCAAGTATGGAAAAATTTATACTTCCCCTGTGAATCTTCAGGGTCAACTTTGTCATAGGTCAGGAGTCCAAAAAAGAAAAGGGTCTTTTTCTAGCTCTCTGTTCTCCATCTATCACAGTGCTAATACCACACTGCCACAGTAACCATAGTTATACATAAGTCTAGATACTAGGAGGTTCATCCTATCTTATTTTGATTCTTCAGTGCTCTTGAATTTTTAGTTTGCCATTTTTTTAATCTACTTCCAATCTCCACTTACCATCTTCTCAGATTTCAAGACAATATAAACATCGTTACAGCCACAAAACCTTCACATGACAGACCACTCAGAATGATAGTGTTCAACTCCCCTGATCCTCTATGGTTGCATCTTTCAAGGTCCACATTGGATCTCAGCCTTTTGTACTGTGTGCCCCAGCCCACTTGCCCCATACTCACACAGCTATGAGCTCCTTACAAAATGAAAGGCTCATCTTAGCATTCCATAGCACTTGACACTGAGTGAGAAGCACATAATAGTCACCAGGTATATTCCATATGTAAAAGCTCTTTGCCATCACACTGACAGTAATCTCTGCATTAACATTCCACCCAAGGCACTAAAACAATTTACCCTGCGGAGTTTGCCCAACTCTTCCACCAGGTCAGGGATGCACTGGCCTGGAGCCTACAGGAAGCCCAGAGTGGATGAGATGACTTCAGTCAGAAATTCTGACTTATGAGATGTTTATGGAAATAACTTGACAAGGTTTGCAATGTGCACTGACAGTGTTTAGTTCCCTTACACATCTATGTACACGTAAATAAAAGTTTAGATTGTTCAAAATCCTCACCCAAAGTTCATCTTGCTTAACAACTAGGGATTCAAACAACCAAGTGACAACCCTAGTTCTTCCACTGATCCCCTAATTCCTCTCCCTCTCTGGGCTTTGATTTCCTCTATAGCATAAAATAAAGGTATTATACCAGATCAGCCCCAAGGTCATTTCTAGCTCAAACATCCTATGGCTGTGATTATGATCATGGTCTTCACTGTTCCTCCTAAATATTCAGTTCTACTAGTCAACCTTGACCACTCTGGACCTCAGTTGTTTCATCTGTTTCAGAATAACATTAAACTCAACAAATTCATGTTCATTTCCAAAATTCTGTGTTCTATGTGCTTTATAACCAATCTTGGGATGGATAATACAGTAACAATGTGTTCCCATTTATAAATAAAGAAAACTGAAGCACAGAAGGGTTGAGCAGCATGTTCAGAACCACAGTATAAGAAGGAAAAAAGCAGAGACCCATAGCTTAAACTCTAGAAGTTGAACTGAGATATCTGTTTCCTTTACCATTCTGTCTCCTTTGCATTCAGATCAATTGTGAGGTCTCTTTTCCTGTTACCTGCCTAGTCTTAGGATGATTTTTCCCCTGACTTTGAATTCAACAGCAATTGACTGAAATGCCAGTGTCCAAGGTCTTGACTTGTGTCAGGCTGCTGCTGGCTTTGCACATTGGTGATGAGCCCATTGCTGACTCAGAAGAAAGGCTTGGACTTACTAGGTAATCCATGCTAGATTGAGATAGTTTATATAATGGGGTTTCACCATGTTCTGCCCAGTTTCTCTTCGCTCATTTTGCTTTTTTGTTTTTAAAAGTTGCTTCACATTTCCTGACCATTTGGACAAAGATCATATTTGGAAGGACTGTTCACTGGGAAGTTTTGCTTGATCAAAAACCACATGATTCAGACTAGGGATGACATCAAATGGGAGAAAAGCCACATAGTGGGGAGTGTACCAGTCGGTTCCAAGGCAGATCTATTATTCTCTGCAGCCACATGAGAACTTTGCACTATAGCACAAGTGGCATATTTGGCCCATTGACCATGTTGCAGAGATAGAAACTGATTTTATAGTTTAAAAAATGTTGCTAACAATCCCCTTTTTCCCTGTTCTGTGTTTTGATTGGCTGGCCCCATTCCAACCTCCTCCTGGGGTTGGATGGAAATATATCAATGGGCCTCCTGGGTGGTAGGCCAGCACATCCATTCCAGAACACTGCAGAGGTCAAGTAGAGACAGGCAGCAGCAGGTGTCTGTGGGTTGCCCTGGGCATTCTGATTCTGAGACATTATATAGTGAATTCAGTGAAAATAAGGAGACTGCACTAACATGACCTCTCTTGGTTATAGCACTTTCTTCTCCTGGGCATTTCCCCAAATGTTTCCCTTGAGTTATCCAAGGTGCTGTCATCTCTAGATTGTAAAAAATTAAAAGGCAAGAAGTGGAACATAGAGGAAGATTAAGAGAACTAACTAGGCATAACTTAGCTAAATGAAAATGCCAGGGGACCTCAAAGCTGTCTCTAAGTATTTTATGTGCTGAGGTAACTTGGCAAAAGTCAACATCAATGGCAGGAAATGCTTAAAGTAGTATAAGTGTGAAGTAGCAAAAAGAAGCAACATTATCAACTGTTTATTAAGCATCTATTATGTGTCCCACCCTATATGCTGGACACCAAAATAAGATTTAAGACAAAAGTAAAATAAGTTTCAGCACTCAACAAAACTAAAAAGACAAAACACATACTTAGAATGCAATCCAGAGAGTAGACAATCTTCTAAAAGAGCTTAAAGCTAAGAGACCTGAGGTGGTCAAATAAAGAAATGTGTAAGAAATGGACTTAGAATATTTTCTCCAAGGTGAGTAAATATCGCTAAAAACCTACCTGGATCTAGCCCCAGAATCATAATATGAGTCACCGAGATGCACTGAAAATTTGCTATTTCTGATTTCTCTGATTCCCAAGAATACCTCCATGGCTCAGATAGGGTTGATTATAAAACAAACACACTCATAGCTCAAGGTCACAGGGAGAGCACGTTCATCACTGTGAGGAAAATTCCTCAGGAAGAGGCTGCAGTTTAGTCTCCTGACAGCAGGGTTGGCACAGCTCTGCGTGCTTGATAATTAGGAGGCTCAGTTTAATTCTAAACGTCTGGTCCACAATCAATAGTGTGAGCATGAGGGGTGTGTGGCTGGACTGGTTTATGTGACGGGTCACACATTAGGTACCTAATTGATGTGGCTTCTTGGGATGTGGCAATGCCGCCGATGCACATCGCTTTCCTATTACCAGGCTTAATGGTTCATCTTTTGATTTCTGCCTCACACCCAGCACAATGTTATTTAAATAAGACCCTATTAGGAGATTTATTTATCACAAGGAAAAGATTTATCCAGGAAAAAAAATTTACTGAGTCACAGTGGTTCCCTTTTCAGACTGCCATAATAAAAAAGACAATAGCAATATTTTTACTGTTTGGGTCGATACAATTATAAGATGGGGAAAAGCAAGAAGCAAAAAATATAAATTTCACACTCAGTGACCTAGTAATTTGTCAGTCATTTTCTGCATTAAACCTAATGTATCCTCTGGGACTGGGGCAGATGATAGCAGAGAAATAGCATCTTGGCCTGGCCACATTCTGGATTCCACACTGTCTCCTCCTCCTTTATTCTTCTTCTTTCTTCATCCTTTCCTTTATGTGTTTAATTGTCTTTGTCTTCTCAGTTCCTGTGAAATCCAGATGAGAATTTTCTGTAGTCTTTTATTCTGATACCAGTTGCTGGAAAAATCATCTCCTCTTTACCTACCAAATGGGATAAACTGATAAAACACAGGAACCTAAACTTTCTTTAAATAGTACAGTCCTGATTTTGTACAGTTCTTTAGAAAGATGAGAAGGTTTCGTATTTCTCTATTGGAAGAAAAGGCCTAAAATGGCATGGCAGAAGGATCTTGACATTGATCAATTTAACTTTGCCAGTCATGAGAAAAGAGGGAAATTCTATCCTTCCTGAGTCTCCAGCCCAAATGATCTCCTCCTCCTTCTCTTCCTCCTCCTCCTCCCCTCCCCCATCCTCCTCCTCCTCCTTCTTCTTTTTTAAAATAGTCTTTTTCCACTATGCATAAACATTTTTCATTCAGCAATGAATGCCCACTATGTTTCCAACCAAGGATTGGATAGGAGAAGTATATAAAATGGGAGAAGGGAAATTGATTCTTTCAGGAGCTTATGATTCATATGAGGAGATGAGACACATGTAAAACATAGAACTGTGAAGGAAACTGGGAATAGGTTAAGGCTGCAGATGTGGGAAGAGAGAAGATAGAACAATTGTATCCAGGCATCAGAAGGGCTGTGATGGGAAAGGAGGAGTAGATATACTGTGAGGGCTCTGGTGAACACGAATGGGCTTATCAGGGAGAAAATATTAGGTCAGCATAAAGAAATATTCTGAATCCATTAAATAGAGTCATCTGGCAAAAAAGATGATATCTGTGAGGAACTCATGGATAGGACTGTGGGGTAGCTACTGCACTGGACAGGGCGTGAGATCGGCCCAGTCGAGCCCCAAGTTCTCCAATGTGACAAATATATGCTTGGGGAGTCTGTGGAAGGCACATATTTTGAAGGGTTTTAGTCACTAGGAAAGACTTCAAAAAAGAAAAGTAAAAACTAAGTTAAGCCCTGTGTAAGAGCCGAACTGGCCACGAATATGTAGAGAAGATGTTTCTGGAGAAAGACCAACACACATTCACCTGCACTATACCCCCCCATCACACACACACTAATTATTTCTTATAACATTCTGTCTTTCTATGTCTTTTTTAAGCAGAAAAAAACTACTTCACAATATGTTTATCCATCCCCCAGAGAGAAGGAAGAGGTGCAAGAAGTAGACCAAATTTTAAAATTGATGTTATTATTTTTTTTCTTTTTATTCTTTCTATTTTCCTGTCTTCCAAAACAATTTATGGAAGGTCAAGGCACTGGGGCTAAGTGCTAGAGATACACTGATGTGCAAATACATATGCAGTCCCTGCCCTTGCAAAGCTTATAGTCTATCAGGGGAGAGAAATATTAGCCAAGTAATGTCTCAGATATATATTTACAAATGAAAATTCAAGGAACATGTAAGAGAAAGCCCCAATATAGGCTGCAGTGGAGACAGAAAAGGCTTCTCTGAGGGAGAGATAGTTGAACTGAGGTCCAAAGTCAAGGCATAATAACAAGGTGAAAAGGGGTGGGTGGCAGTAAAGAGTGCCAAGAGGTGGGGAAAAAATAAATACCAGGAAGAGGAAACAAGACAAACAAAAGCAGGAGGAAAAGCTGTATATGCAAGGAGCTGAAAAAAAAATCTGGAAAACACCAACATGGTACACATCCACAATAGTAGAAAATAGTCAGACAGGATTTATGATTAGTGAATGGGAATACAAGGAGAGAATGGGGGTAAACTGATAAAATGCAGGAACCTAAAATTTTTGTAAATGGTACAGTCCTGATTTTGTACATTTCTTTAGAAAAAAAGGGAAGATCAGCATTCATTTTATCGGTCAGTGTGTTACAGGAAATATTTATGAGTGGAGTTTATGTGACCTGTTTCAGAACAATTCTCCTGCAGGTCCAAGCAGACTTACAGATTAAAACTGAAATCATCTCATGATTATCCATGCATAAATTATTTCTAGTGACCTAGGCCCATGAATGGTTTTTCTTTCTACCACATTATAAAGCCTCAATGGGACAGGAAGGAGAACACACCTTAGTTATAGAGGAATCATGGAGCTGGGTGGCAAAAAAATGGATATATTTGAGAGTGTAAGTGTGGTAGGCATGTACGAAGGCTGTTGACTAGTAGTTTTCTTCCTTTCACCTTCCAAGACTGAATATAGGCCCCTACTCTTTGTATTAGTCTACCTATAGCTGCTTAGATGAGCTTTATTCTAAAATCTTAGAGATTTATGTTAAATGGACAGATTAATGAGTTGCTAATTGTTTTCTCCTTCCTGCGATTAAAAAGCTTTTTAACAAGATGAATGGGGACTCTTCCAAGAAAGGCATAATGGGTGGAGATGATGGGAATTATCTGTGCTCAATTGGTCTCTTTCCATTATGAGGAAGAAGCAATCCTCTTAGCTTTATCTCTAAAATATTGAAGGTGCTTGAGGTAAATTTTTGGAGGGGGTAAGGTTGAGGTAAGCAATAAAGTGAATTGTTCTCTTTAACATCAATATGAAGTAAATGTAAAGACAAATTACCTGTACTATAACTATAGAAGTCGCTGATTCAAGCTTATCTAAGCTATTGATGTTCTCTGGCTCACCAATCCAAATTGTTAGCATTCTATTTACCTAATCAATAGGCTTCAAGAATCCCCAGTGAATTAATCAGCAAAGCTTCTAGATGTTGGGAGTAAGCTGATTCCTGAGGAACCTTCAACAATAGTCAAAGTCTGGCTTCTGGGTTATTGCTGGTAGCAAAGGTACCTGTGATTCATTCCTCCACTCACCACTTCAACCTGTCTTGAGTAATGTCTTCTGTGCAGCCAATGCTAGAGAGAAGCCATGTCAAAGATAGTGTTGACTTGACATCCCCAGTTCACTGGATCAGGCAAACATGTGAGCATGTCCTTGGATCTCCAAGAGGTGCCCTAACCACATCTGATCGAGTCAGAAAGACATTCCCAGAGCTGTTGGCATTTGGTTATCTTGTATGGTCAAGTTATCAATGGCATGGTAAAGCCACTGCTTTTGTAAGAGATGATTTCCATGGGAATGGTCAGATGAGGTAAAATTAGGAAAAATATGAAGCTTTTATAATTTCATGCTGTGTGCTGCTCACCCAAGCCCTCCCTCCCCTGTGGCCTAGGTCTGCTATTCCATGAAGTAGCTCAACCTCCAAAGTATCTCTGGTTTACCTACCTCAAAATTTCAAAAGAATTTCAGCTGTGTGTGCTGAGAACAATCAACTAAGAAAACTCACTTAAGGCTGGAAGTAAATGATTATGCCCATGGTATTTTTAAAAAGTTGTATGATATCTTCAATGGATTGTATATTGACAGAACTGGAGATAGATAACATCATGGAAGAAACACTGGGGCCTGACTTGCTTTTGAGACATGGAGATGGCTCCTTCACCTGCTGATTCTATGTCCTGAAGAAGAGAGATGCTCCTGAATTTCTATATTAACCTCTTTGAGCCCAAATGTCCTACTCTGTAAAATGAGAGTGATTATACCCCTCATTTCGGGAGACAATGTACACAAACCATAGAGCCTGGAACATGGTCGATGTTTAATGAAAGACAACTCTTATGATGCCAATAATAACTCTAATGACATAAATATAAGAGATCATATTTTTCTGGCTGCCAGCATAGATTGGAGAGGGAAGATATTTTGGATGGGTAGTAAAAAGACACCTGAGTCATGCTCACACAGTCGGGGCCTCTGTTAAGATGGTAGCTGAGTACCAAAGCTCTAAGCATTATTGTCTGAATGCTTCCACTCCATCTCAGGGAACTGGGTGAGCTGACCAATGAGCTGGCAAGATTGGGCTACTAGGAAACAGCCAGACAGGATGATCACCCATGGAAGCAAGAATCAAGGAGACCCCAAGGAGTAAAGATCCACCAGGTGCTAGGGAGAAGGACTAACTACAGGAGTGAGAGTAGACCAGAAGCTGGAGATTGAATGTGTAGCTGGGAGAGAGCTGGGCAGTGGTCTGGTACTGTTGTGAATGCCTGAGGGTTTCTGTGATGGCTCTCATGGGGAGGTAGTCAGGGCTTTATGGACATGTCAGGTTTCAGACTATATTATATTGCACCAAACCACAGCTGTGCCCAGTGTATTGTGAGCGTTGGTGCTCAAAATCTCAGAAGAATTGATTCTATGGATCCCTATGTGTGTCCCTTGTTTTTTCCAAGGTTCAGTTTATAAATCTATATGATATGAATGATGCCAGGGGGTCTTAGAGCTTTTGCTGACACTAAACGATATGATGGGCATGGAACAGCTTTGTTTTCTATCACAAGAAACTATTATTATGACTGTGATTATTTTCAGTAATCATCACTGCATAGGGGTGCTGGTTAAATAGCAAAGCCCATTCAGAAGACTTTTATTCTACTTGCAGAATTTCTCTAGAGTGATATTATCACGCTTATAGATGTCTTGGAAGAAACTGGTCACATCAGCATTAACAGTGACACACTGGACTGATGAGATATGAGTCAGAATCAGAAATAATGTGGAAAGTGATTGAATCTGACACCAGAAAACTGACTCTCCTTAAGGTCCTAGATGGAGGAAATAAAATGTAGGTTGAAAGTCTGTGTACAAAAAGATCAAGATATAGATTAAGAGTGGTATAATAACTATTGGTCTTGACCACAGGTCCTCACACCTGGCTGGCTATTACTAGAATTAGCCCAGGAGCTTTATCAAAAACAGACCTATGGAATTACAATCTTTCAGTGCTGTTTAGGCAGATATTTTTAAAATTTTCTAAGTGATTATGACAATCAGTGAGGTTTGGAGAGCAGAGGTCTGTGCCAAGTGCAAGGTGCCACCAGCCCTGCAGCGTCAAGTGCCTGGGAGCCCAGGGCCTAGCAGTTAGCTGGGCCACGACAGGGACACCAAGACCTGGAATGTAACAAAAAGAATGATGTGGCAGTCTTCACTGGCCTGTGGACATTGTTTATTTGCATAAATCTAGAAATGTAGAGTCTATAGGATGTTGGAGAGGCTGGATCTACATAAAAAAACTAGTTAGGGGGCCTGGAGGAGTGGCTGAGGATCAAAGCTAAGATAAGGAGTTTTCTCTTCTCATACTTGCAGACTTTCTCTCCCGAGGCAGTGGGCTTGAGACAAATTTTCTTCCCATTGCTGTCAAGATAGAATGAGAAAACAGCATAATGGGAGAATTCTGGTGGAATTACAAGAAAAAGGCAGAAAATAAAGAGTATGAGATGTGTTTCTCCTCTCCTTCACCCCATTTTTCACCCACAGTCATAATCAGAAGAGCAAGGTGCCCTGAGAGTAGTGCTCACTTTTTCAGGACTGTAAGGCAGAGACTTGCTTGGTGGGCTGATGGGTCCCTGGAGAAGAAACTATTTTCACAGCTTGGTGAAAAACTTGGACCCTGCCCTATCTCAGGAAACTTCTAGATAGCCCCCAGCTTTCAGACAAGAAGCTTTGGGTAACCACAATACTCACACAAAAGAGGCTCCTTGAAGACCTGGCAAAGTTTGTGAATTAGCACAAATGAGCAGGCAAGGGACATGTAATTCCACAATCAAGGTAATTGCTTGTACGTATCTTCAGTTTAAGAAAAAATTAAAAAAAAAAAAAAAAACTCTGTGAAGGAGAGAGAGAGATTGATTTAGTTTTCTATCCTTTATCCTAATGAACTGCCAAATGGGAATTCCACATTAAATTCTCCCAAAATTTGCCAGAGGGAATGAGTTGCAATGAATAGGTTGCTTCAGAAATGAAAGAAACTTTGCTAGAAACTAGCTTTGTCTCTCTGGCTAAGGCCTCACTGCTCCTACAGGCCCCTCCTGTGGAGCTGCTGCTTCTGAATCCTACTTGGATCGAGATGAAGCTCTATGAAGTGGGATTATTGGTAAGGACCCTCAGAGCCCCGGGGGCTCATCAGTAGAACACAGGAAAGCATTGTGTCATAAATCATGATTTGATTCAAGTAACCTTTCTTTTTCCATAATTAAATGTGTAATGTGTAACAAAGATGACGCAACACAGAGAAAGGTGTGTGAATTTTGAATACTGGATCCAAACCTGATTTCTAACACTTCTAGTTATATGGCCTTGGGCAAGTTAATAAACCTCTGAAAAATGGACACAGAGATATTCTACCTGCCACTTATAGTTTTGGAAAGACTCAGATGAGATAATGTGTATGATGTCACTCTTCATAGTGTCTTAAATCTAATAGGAATCAACAATGTCTTAAATATGATGCTGATTCACTGATCTATGATCCCTCCCATTTTTTCATCCAATTGTTTATATTTCTCTCAAGTCCCCTGTTTCTTTCTGCACATGCATGATCACAGTTAGATTTGTGGAAAAGTGATGTCTGAGCTGAAAGAGAAGCATTTGGATATCTGAACAGACCAAGATTCTAGGCTTGAGCTATAGGGAAGGCCTTTTTGTAGGCCAGTTTGAGCTGAAATAGAAGAATGAGCAGAGGAGCAAGATAAACTGGAAAGATGGGTCACAGTCCCATTGTGAATCAGAGATAGAAAGCAGCAGATCCCACCTTGTAGCATTGCTTCCAAAGTGGCTCCCCAGGGCAATGGCCTGGTTCCTATTCCACCCCTGCCCCTTTCTCTGCCTCACTGCATCAGCCAGTTAATTTCTAATCTTTTGATGCAGTTACCTCAGGACAGGAGGCCCCAGGGCTTGGGCCTCCCTTCCCTAGGAGAAGATAAGGGCTACATACCTTAGAGCCCTAGGCTCTCTGGGGTACACCTCTGAGATCAGGTGCTTATCTCCAGGTGTTCGCCTGAAGGGAGGTCATGAAAAATCAACACCAATCAGGGTAGTTTCCTTGGAAGCTGAAATTATCTCCCAGGCATCTCAGAGCAGGTGCAGGGCTATTTTGGGCCAGCAATCACTGTGTGCAGAGGAGGGAGCATTGCCTCTCCTTGCAAGAAGGCAGCAGCCTAGAGAGAGCCAATTATGACGAGCTACTTCCAGCTCCTTATGTCTGCATTGCTGAGTGCAGCAGAGTGTCCTGGCGTGGATTTCTGCGGCCCGATCATTGCTGAGGACTTCTTTCCAACTGATAAAATGGTAGGAGGTCTGCTTTCTGGTCTGAAAAAGGGCTTTCCTCACCTCCAGGTTAAAATTTATACCTCTTAGCTTGGAATTCAAGGGCCCTTGTCTTCAAACTCCCATGTCGTCTCTACTCAAAATCTTTGCCCAGATTCCTCTCAGGCTTTTTGGCAACGCAGACCCTCCACTCCCATCAGGACATGTCTGCATTTTAACCCAGATGTGCTGAATCTGCCTCTGGACTTCCACCCAAGCTACCCTCCACCTCGTCTCTTCCTAGGTAACACTCCTCTATTTGATTTTTCATTTCTCCATTTGATTGCCCTTCTCCATCAAAGTATACTTTCTTCCCTGTCAGCCACCTCAGCCCAGCACAGATCTTTCCCTTTCCTGTCCTGCCATTGTTGGAAAAATAGTGCATCTACATACATTCTTGGCAACAATGGCTTTCTGGATGTATTATACACCCCCTGAAAAACAGAAAGTAACTCAAGGATCTTCTACTTTTTTGTGTCCCCCCATAGTATCTAGGACTAAAGTCTAGGCACTGGATAATTTTTTTCCTACTATTTATTTAAAAAATTTTTTTTAGTTTTTAAAAAATTTCATTATAGTTTCTCTACAGATATATTTTTATTTTTCTGTTTTCTATTAATTTTTTTAATTTTAATTTTTAAATTAGAGTTAACATTCGGTATTATTTTATATTAGTTTCAGATATACAGTGTAGTGATTAGATATTGGTATAATTTACAAAGTGGTCCCCCCAGTTAGTCTAGTACTCACCTGGCACTATACATAGTTGTTACAATATTGTTGCTATATTCCCTATGCTGTACTGTACATCCCTGTTACTATTTTATAACTACCAATTCGTACTTCTTAATCCCTTTACCTTTTCTACCCAGCTCCCTCAGCCCCCCACCCATCTGGTAATCACCAGTCTGTCCTCTGAATCTATGAGTCTGTTCATATTTTGTTTATTCATTTACTTTGTTCTATAGATTCCATATATAAGGGAAATCATATGTTATTTGTCTTTCTCTGATTTATTTCACTCAGCATAGTAACCTCATGTTGTTACAAATGGTAAGATTTTATTTTTTGTGGTTGAGTAATATTCCATTGCATGTATGTACCATAACTTCTTTATCTAGTCATCTTACTGATGGGCACTGAGGTTGCTTCCATATCTTGGCTATTGTAAATAGTGCTGCAGTGAACATAAGGATGTATATATTACTTTGAATTGGAGTTCTGGTTTTCTTTGGGTAAAAAAGTGGAATTCTGGGTTATAAGGTAGTTCTATTTTAAATTTTTTTAGGAGACTTCAAACCATTTTCTATAGTAGCTGTACCAATTTGCAATCTTGCCAACAGTACACAAGGGCTCCCTTTTCTCCATGTCCTTGCCAACACTTGCTGTTTTTGATATATTAGTGATAGCCATTCTGAAAGGTATGAGTTGACATTACATTGTGGATTTAATATGCTTTTCTCTAATGATAAGTAGTTGAGCATTTTTTCATATGTGTATTGAGCATCTGTATGTCCTCTTTGGAGAAATGCCTATTCCAGTCCTAAACCTTGTACATAGTCTAGCTCATCTCCTCTAGCCACTCAAATCATCAATGCTCATTACATTCATAGGTGACATCACAGAGTATAGGAAGTCACTGTTTTCTAAAAGCTTTTTGCAAGTTTGTCATGTTTCTGTAGTCTATTTCTCAAAATATGGGCCATGTCTTATGTGTATATCCTCACACCTTCACACCCCTCCCCACCCCTAGCCACATCCCCACTAACACAGAAAGTAGGTGTTTGGCTGGTGATCTGGTTTGCAAGGAAGGGAAATGCTTGCATTGTAAATTGATTTATTAAAATGCACCATTCTTGTCTTATGGAAGCCCCAAATCTAAAAATATGCCATAGAAAGAAAGGGCACACAGACAATTGAAGATACAATTACCAGAAGCAGACAGTATCTAAAAATATCAGGTTTCTGAACAGAAAAGGGAGGCTTTATAGTGTTACATGTTGAAAGCTTGTCCGAAGCAGATCAATCTCTCTCCCCAAGCCACCCTCATTTCCTCCTTTTCTCTATCTCCCTGCAACTCCTAAATTCTTCTTTTCTCTATCCACTTTCTCTCTTCAATATTTACACATTAAAAAAGTCAAAACAGAATCCAGTGGACACCAATTTCAACGTGTTCATCTTCTTCTAAACAGCGTGGCACATAGTGTCACTCCTGTCAGATCACTGAGATGAAAGTCTTCCCTCCTTCCATGACAGTGTTCTGTGTCCTTCTGATGTAGACTGATGAAGTTGTCCTGGATTGTAGTCATCATGTGTGTGGTTTCCGTCCCTTACTAGAGTGAAAAGCCCTTAATAGAAGGGACTGAGTCTCATTCACCACAGGAGCCACAGGCCACAGTGCGATGTTTTTGGTATAAGCAAGCAGCCTCTTGCTAAAGGAATAAGCGAGCTGTTATTTGAAAACATGAGTCTCCCCAGGGCTCAACAGCCCATGGACACTCTGATATTAACAACCACATTTTGGTCCTATACAGTTCCCATCTACACAACCAGACAGTCTGTCACACATTGACTCAATCTGAATCAGGATGAAGGAAAGGGGCACCTCTACAATTTTATCAAGTGGAATATCAGACAGACTCTAATTTAAAAAACAGACGGGACAGGTTAAAACATCTGGGTTTGGTAGAAGCTGCTTTGCTGTATGAAGAGGCTATAAAGCAACAAGGGGGTCACAGGGCTCTGCTCCTGTACCCAAGAGACCATTTCTGGACTAAGAACCAGAGCAAACCAGATATGACCCCGGCAGCCTTGTCCCTCTGAATTAGGGCTGCTCTATCTCTCCCAGTTTTATAGTCTGGGGTTCTAGGTAGGATTTTGTCTGACAAAGTCTTTCAATAATTATAAAAAAAAAGAAAAGAAAAAAGAAAAGAAAACCTAGGTTACAACAAAGGTTCCTAAGCACTGCTCCATGGAACAAAATGACACCATTCACACCCATCTTATCCCCAGTAGCACCTAGTCTGCTGTCCCCAGAACTGCTTTAGATTGCTGACCACTGGGCAGTAGATTTCAAGCTCAGAAAAGTGGCTCTGAGCTGCCCTCAGTCGACCAGTGGAGCCGCGGAGAGTCACTCTTGCTCCCACTCACCCACAAGCTTTAGAACTCTCCCATGGTCCACCCCCCTTCTAGACCCTCTCATCTGTGCCCATTATCAGGAATGAATATCTGACTGTGCCAGTGAGCAGTGTTCTTAGAGAGCATCCAGACCAACTCTGGTTATAGAGATAAAAAAAATCCACATGAATTACAGACAGACAGTGTCACACCCAAAGAGTCACATTGTTAGATGGTGGCTGGAAAGACTCATTCTTCTTAGGGTATTTGCATATTTGACAAGTTTAAAATATCACACCAGAAATATAAAATAAAATAAAAACAGGGAAATCAGATCATTTCAGGCACCAACCACCTCCAGGAAGGGCTGTGTTCTGTCCAAAGCAGGCAGAGCATGGTTCTCCTTAAATCAGACTAAGCTCATGCATCATCACCCACTCTGCCTGCCTGCAAAGCCAGCACTGCAGATACTTTTTTTCCAAACAACTTTTAATAATTTCAGCCAGATAAGCATGGCCTGGAACTCCAAGACAAGTATTTAACTTCCATCTTCCTCAGTTTACCTTCTTTGAGCAGGCGCTAGACAAGCTCTTCTGAGGCTGCTCCCTCAAGCTAGGGACAGAGCTGCCTTGGGGACCGGAGCTCTCTGTGTGGCACCAGCCTGACAGCGTTTATGTGAACGAAATCTGCCCAGGCTGGCACTTGTCTGTCTGCTTACACCCATTCCTGCCTCCTGGTCCCTCTCCCCTGAGACCTCCTCCCCAATCAAGAGGGTTGTATTTCCCAACCCCATGTCACAGCTATATTGTTTTATACGCCACCCCAAATACCTTGAATAGTCCCTTTTTATTGCTTCCATTTTCTGAAAACTCCAGCTGCTCCTCTGAAATCATCCAAATCTAATTAACCGCATAAGCTGGAGTTAGGGAGAGTGGCTCACTTTCGGGTCCTTAGCATACCCATTCAGGCCGTCTTTCAATATGGGCACAAAACCAGGAATTTCTAATAATTGTATCTATGGGCCTGGAAGGGAAAAAAAGAAAAGAAAAGAAAAAGAAAAGAAAGAAAGCTGCTAATAAGTAGGTCTGTGAAAGGAGGGAGATCAGCACCTCGCATGAACTTGGCAGCCTGGCCCCGAGGAACTTGGAGACAATGCCACTGGGGGATCTAAAAAGCTTAGCCCTCTGACTGAAGTCTTGTGAGAACGTACCCAGGCTGTGAATAGAGATCGAGTCTCAGCTCTAAATTGTCCCAGCTCAGACTCATTGAAATGTCTTCTCACAGAATGAGAAAAGAAGAGGGCCAGAAAAGTTTGCGGAATATCAATGAGGCCGTGCTTAGAAGTGGAAGATGGAGAGACTCTGAGGTTTATTCCTGAATGCTGTGGATTAAGACAAAAGGACCACATTGGGCTTTGTCAGGTGGCCCCGATAGGAGGGGGCTGTGCCACTTGGGAGGCTGTCAGGAATGGAAGCGACCTGACATGAGCTGCTTGCTGGGGTGTCATGTTGGGGACGGGGCCTTGGGAAGTCACCTATTTAGTCTTCACTGCTTCTTGAACAGGTGAGAAGAGAGACTAAGAACGGGAAGGAACTTCAGCATGCCCTCCTCTGCCCAGGCTCCCTGCCTCCCTCTTTGCTGCCCTCCATGAAGGCTTTCCTCACCACTGCAGCCCCTTCACTTTGCCAAAATAGGCCCCGTATAAATAAATATCTGGATTCATTCTGCCAGACCCGTTTCAAACATCAGTACTTCCTTAAAGACTTCTCCAGTCCTCATCTTCGTCCCCACCCCTCACTGCCCACAAACCCCTTTATCTTCCTGGTACTACTGTAGTACTTTGAGTCACCCCCAAAACTGGTCATCTCTGGCCTCTTAGTGTACATTTGGGACATTATTTCCTGCTTTAGTTGACTGATTCCAGGGGTCTGGCACTGCATCCCGTACTTGTATTTGTATTTGTGCTTGTAATTGTATTCCCTACAATTCCTTATGCTTAGAAGATAATTAATATTATTTTAATAGACACATGGCTAACCCAAGCTGAGCCTGGAATTCAGGTCTCCTAACTCTTAACTCAAAATTTTACTACCTGTGCTTAAAGGCTCTTCCCATGGCTGGTCGGTTTACTTATTTTGAACATTGTGGGGTAAATTTGAAAGAGGAGCAAGAGAGTTGCTCTTCTGTAGCAGTGGTCCATTAAGGTAGACAAATGATAATAAGTATTAGTTTATCCATGTCATATATAGCCATGAATACAAAGATGTATATATCCAATTCATCCATATATGGAATGGGAGTGCATGTGTTTATAACTGAGCAATTATAACAGAGCAATTATAGCAAGAGAGAAAATGGTTTTCGGCTGGAAAGAAGTTGATGATCTCTCACTGTAAAGAACGATACAGGGATATACCTTTTGACACAGCAATTGCACTTCTGGTATTTATCCAAAGAAAATCAAAACAATAATTCATAAAGATCTATGCACCCCAATATTCATGGCAGCACAATTTACAATAGCCAAGATATGGAAGCAACCTAAATACCCATAAACAGATAATTGGTTAAGAAGTATGGTTCATATATACAATAGAATATTACTCAGTCATTAAAAAAATGGAATCCTACCATTTGCAATGACATGGATAGACCTAGAGGTTATTATACTGAGTGAAATAAGTCAGACAGAGAAAGATAAATACCATATGACTTCACTTATATGCAGAATGGAAGGAACAAAAAGAACAAACTATTCAAAAACTGACTCATAAATATAGAGGACAATTTGGTGACAGACAGAGGGGATGGGGATTGAAAGGAGGGGAGAATGGGGTGAAGGGTTCAAGAAGTACAAAATAGTAGTTGATAGAATGTCACAGGGATGGGGAGCACGACATAGGGAATGCAGTTAGTATTAATATATTGGCTAGGAGGAAAACCAGAGGAGAGAAGGAACAATTGGAGTGATCATTTTATAAACTATATAAATGTTTAACCAATGTACTGTATACTTGAAACTAATTTAAAAAATACAAAAAGAGAAAAAAAGAAAAAGAACTGCAGGGTTTTACAAGCAGCATGGATTAAGCAACACACAATTTTAGAATAGTGCTTGGCATCAGGCAAGTATGAGATATTTTGTTCATTTTTATTACCAAAGTGGTCTCAAGTCATTTTTCTAGGAATAAGAATGGGTTGTCTTGTATGAATAGGAATTCACTAGTGAGCTTCTATTGAAAGGAACTAAAGTGCATTCTCTAGTCACATCTTTGCTCTTGGTGACAGTGATCTGAGGCCTAGTTTGTAGCCCCACATGTGAAGAGTAACAGAACTGGAACAAAGTGAATCACAAGCTGTTTCAGGCCATAGAATCCTCTTCAAATGAAATCATAGACAGGTAAATAAGTCAAGAGGACCCTTTTTGTTTGACTGAAGAGTGCAGAGGTCCTCTCTCTTTCCTCTCCCTTCCTCTCTCCCCCCTCCATGCCCCTCAAAGCCCTGCAGCCTCATTGGTACTCATGAACTTCCTAAAGCCCTAGCTCAGAGGAATACTGTGCTGAAAACTCTACTTTCCTCCAGTGCCCCACCTTTACAGAATTAGAGCTAGAAATTCTGCGTCCCAATCCTTCCCTTTTCTAGCTGTGTGACCTTATGAGATTGTTCCCCCAGAGTAATCTTAGTTATTGTGCCTAGATAATGGTCATTAGAGGTATTTCTTACTTTGTGTACAAAATAGCATGCATTCCTGCTCTCCTCTCATGGCACTTAAGAACCCCAAACACAAAGCAGAACACATAACCGCTTGGTCTTAGCAGCCTTTTTTGCTACTCTTATTATTTTAAGAGGAAGCAGGATTAGAGGCTTTTTGTATTGTGGCCAGTGTCATAAAGGTTTCATTCAGGTCACTGATAGCTCTTACCTAAGTCTCATTTGGGTGACACACTTGGTGAAAAGGAGCATCTGTCCTTTAGAGGTTATGATCACAGACTCCAGAGCCAGAGGACAGGTTCAAATCACAGCTCTGTCACCTACCTTATAATAAGCACTGTGTGTATTAGTTTTTTGTTTTGTTTTTTTTTTTTTTTTTGCTATCACTATTACTGTAGTTGTGACTTTTGACTGTTTTTTTTTTTTTAGGACTGTGAATGGGCTCTCTCTTGTATATTTGGCACACATAAATTGTCCAGTTAGGGCTGCAACTGGGCTTCAGCTAGGCTTCAGATCTCTTCTTCAGTCTCCCGTTAGCGTGTGCTGACTGAATCAGCCACAGAAAAGGTTTGTGATGAGGCCAGACTGAGCTCAGTCTAGCCAGGTGCTGCCAGGTGGAAAAGCCACTTTTGACAAACATAGAGACAAAAGTATAATTCATGCCAAGAACCCTTCTGTCACCACCCCCATCTACACCAAAGACAGTCTAAAATATGCAAGGTGGATCTTGGCAAAGTATGAGCTAGAGAGTGCTCTATTACCTTCTTCTACCTTCCTTCAGGATCTTCCTTATTACTCTAGTGCTTTCCTTTCTCCCACCACCCAGAAGCTGACCACTAGCTGTCCTCTGGTCACCCAAAGTAACTAGCTTCAGTCTATTGCTTACTATTATTATTTTAAGAGGACCTAATATTTAATCTCTGTCTCTACTCCCCGTATCCATATGTACCTGGTGTTTGTCTCTCATTATTGAGAGAAAGGGCTCAGCTGGAATCTGGTGGAGTACTTATTGATACAAAAGCATTTGTGGCTACTGATAGATTCTATCAGCTTCATCCCAGTGGTCTGTGCACTTCAGAATGGAACACGGTTTATATGTAAAGATAGACTGTCAGACCAAGTACCCGGCCAGTGGGAGAGCAGTTTAAGGACAAAGGCTGAGACTTGCTGATATCCTTTCAAATTACACAGCATGCTGAGGCCCTGCATGAGAAACAGAGTAAAATCTGTTGGAATCACAGTTCCATTTGGCTGAGGGGCAGTTATCCAGCAGCATATAGACAAAGAAAGGTATTTCCTTGACTGGAAACTTTCACTTGTTTTATATTTTGGATTTGTAGCTTTGGGATTTCTAGTTTGAGATGAAAGATATGTTATAACTATGAGGGACCTGGAAGATGTTGTAATCTACCCTCTCGATTTTACAGATGAGAAAACAACACCAGGAAGGTAAAATGACTTGACCAAGGTCCCACAGTGAAATGGTTGCCTGTGTGTTTGGGGAAAATTACCAAGATTTCAAAATGTAAAATGAAACAAGAGTCTTATAGGTTATGAGAAGAATGAGGTCTCTTACCTAAATACATCTTTCTCTTTGATTTTGAGGTTCTCAGAAACCAGACAAATCTGGTACACTCAAGAACAAATGAAAACCACATGTAAGGTTTTATTGAATGTGAAGGTGATCTGACTGTGACATCTATCACCACACTGATCACTAGGGTCAGTTAGGCTGATCCACCTGGCTATATGGGTGTCCTATCCCACTGTCACTGCTACACATGCATTCTCCCCAAAGATGCATGCTTGGTCAACGTGGATGACCTTTCCCTGTAGAGGAAGACCATTCTTCAGTCTAGGGTATATGAGTAGCTGCACTACCCTGTGACAGCCAAAATTTGGTACTGCATGTAGCAGTCTGCCTTTCTTAAAAAAAATAATAATTCATTAAAATAAATAACTTTAAAAATTATAAAAAGAAAAGCATTATTATCTTCCTATTTTAAATGACAAATTGACCAATCAGTGAGCAAGCAGGCTGAAACATCATGTATATCTGTGGTTTGATTTTTTAGTGACATTGTGACCTTGCAAAAGTCTCTCCCAGTGGTGTGCTGGTGCTAGCCCACACCAAGCCAGTTGTGCTCACCTTTCCCCAAATTCAACTTCAGTAACTTCACACTGGTAGGTCAAAATTGGCCATGATGGAAGTATTTACACCAAAGAAATCATCAAACACTGATTTATGTTGTTGAACAGGATGACTATCTTTCTCTCTTCCCAGGACTCTTACTCTGCTATCAGAGGCTGTCTTGACTCAACTTACTTCGGGCTCCCTTGTTGGGGAATTTTAATTGGAGCAAAATGGTATCCCTTTATCTAGAGAAAGAGAAACTGAAGGCTTAATGCTCTTTTAGATTAACCAAAATCAAATCTTGAGCTCCCTGGTTGACACCTTGGATTGGAAACTTCTGGGTGGCTGTGATCTTTCAGATCTCCTTGGTGCTCTGTGTACAGTTATTCCTCATGCCTACTCTGGGGATCTAGGAGGTCAAAGACAACAGATACATTCTTCAAGCAGATTTAAATTGGGAGGGATGAGAAACTCACTCTGTTGTTATCCCTTTACCTGAATAAAGATCCAGAAGGCTTTTTGCAAATCTTATAAGCAGTGTTAAATAAGCAAGTCCTCTTAAAAGACTGATATCCACACATGTACAGTTATTCATTTCCTTTGAGTTTCATGATATTAGACTATAGAGAAGCATGAGTCAAGGGTAGGAGTGTGGGAGAAAAGAAAGAGAAGATTTAAAATAATAGCTATATCTTTGTATACCAAGCGAAACCTTTGTTCCTTAGATTTATTGTTAGCTTTTCTCTGGTTATGTCTCTAGTATTCAGAGACTGAGAAATGGGCAGGATTGATGACTGCTTCCATGCCAATTTTTAAGGAAGGACCCATAGTATATTTCCCGTCACATAAAGCATATGACTTTATAATGTTGTTTTCCATGTTAAGCATTTGGGAAGTCGGGTTTATTATCTCCATTTAATAATCCATGAAGCTGTGTAAATGTCAAACCCAGAAAGGTTTGGGGCCTTGAGTGTTGAGGTCAGAGAGGAAAGGCCATGTGAGCAAGGGAGACGTATAAACAGCAAGTGCAAGGGGATTAAGACAAATCTCATTTTCCTCATAATTTTTCTTTGATTTGGATTAACTCCTTGTCCTTCCCACATCCATGAGAAATTAGTCCGATTGAACACTGAAAGTTTCCAAATAATGTTAGTAGCCAATAGATACCAAAGACCTTAATCACCCAACTAAGCTAACTCTTTCTCCAAATGTTTGGCTTCTCAACGGTAGAACTCCAGGCCTTAAAGAATGATGAAATCCCATCATCTGCAGTGGAAAAAGAAGCTGAGCAACAACTTGAGTTGTTAGGATGTTGTAATGGGGGCTCTTGAATTGAGTGAATGCCTGCAACCAGCTCCCCTGGGAGAGGCTGAGATTCTCCTTTAGGTGAAAGTAATTATTCTGTATAGGTCTCAGTCAACAAGGAAAATACAAATAGTAGCAGCGTTCATCTTTCGCTGTCTGCATCTCTTCCTCTTCTTCTCCACTGTTTAAGAAGGCATTAGGCCTGATTGCTAGAGCAGAAAAGATGGAGGCAATTTAATTTTTGACGAAGAAGACTCAGTTTCTATCTTTCTTTTCCAGTATTATTCTATCTACCCACTCCTCTCTGGTGCTAAAACAATAAAGGTACTTGGTCTCTTCTAACTTAGGAAGTCATTTTTCAAACTAATTCACATATATGATTTAATATTCGACCCAGGTTCATTTGTATTTTAAAGAGGGTCATTATGAAAATGTAAATCTTAATTCAAAGAAATATCATGCATTTATTGTGAAATCTCAATGATCCAGGGTGGGTATTTTATATATGGATGGGTTGGCTGATGGATAGTGTTCCAGTGGAAGGTGAGCTAAGATTAATTATGTATGTGTGTGTATGTATATATAACTACATACATATAAATGTTTTATGATAAGAGTGTTGTGCTAGCACATCATTCATACTGCTTTCACTTAATCTCTTTTAACAATAAAAGCAAAGCTAGTATATAAACCCTCTAAAGGTCTAGCTCATATCAAATCCAAGACTCCCAAAACAAGTCCAGAGTCCTTTCAAACTGTGTAATGGCTGTTTCCCAGGAAAGTTATAAGAAATGGCAAAAACATATATTGGTAGTTTCCCCCACTTCCCCCAAAGGCACTCCTGGACCTTCAGTGAAACTCTACAGACTGAGAACTGCTGAGGCTCTAGGCAAAACTGTCTTCTCAGATCAGCACTCAGAGAGTGAACTGATGCTTTCTCCATCTTTTCCTTCCCTATTCCTGTATCTAGTCTTTCCCCATAGCAGAGGGGACTCTGCTAGGAAACACAAGGGGCATAGCAATGGGGTTAATTGCTCCACTGAAAAATAATTTAAAGGCTGAACACATACATAGGAGGAACCCAAAGTCCTGAATTTTTAGGTCCTACCTCAACCACCCCCCAAGGATCTTGTTTTGTTTTTCCCAGGATCTCCCAGGAACCTCAAGGAGAATCAGCTACAGGAACAAAGGCAGGCAGGCTTGAGGACTGAGGGTGGCAAGGAAGTGAATCTAGGCAACTCTATCATCTGCTCCGTGGGAGAGGAGGCTGGTGAGCTCAGAGGCCTGTTTTTCCCTTAACAGATACAAGGGGGAAAAAAAAGGAGCCAGAAAAGGTCAGAGATAAATGCAGCCCTCACTTTGTTCTGCATATGCAAAAGAACTTCTCTAAAGGAAGACCGAAAATATATGTGTGTTCACTCAACCTTTTCCTGTCAGGCATGGGGTTCCAGATATGGAAATGACAGAGTAACCACCGATGAAATTTGCACAGGTCTGAGCAAAAGCAGCACTTTTAAGCAGGGGCCCCCAAAAGAATATACTTAACATGGGGCCCATCCATCTGTCTAGAGAAAGAGAAGCTTGGAAACAGCATATTTTCTTGGAGAAATCACCCCAACAGGGAGGAGAAAGTTCACAGGGAGAAGGCCAACAGGGGGAAGGAGTGGGAGCCTGGGACACTGTCCTCAGAAGCAGCTGAAACTGGAAACAGTCCAAGACCTCATCGTGGCTGACATCTCTGCGCATAATTTGAAATTCCTTTCAATTATGTGGGAAAAGTCTCTGCATTGTCAGCCCAGATGCTCTTGTAAAGAAATAGCATGAAATGAGTCTCAGGCACATGGCAGCGCGGGGAGAGAACTGATTGCCGATGGCTTGGTTGGGGAAAGACGGTCCAGAGAGATGGGCTGATGGAAAAATCTCTTGTCTCCAAAGCAAAACAACACCCCCAAAGGTAAAGAGGCTCCCCACCGTGGGTTGGCAGTGTCCATACCCATTTATTTATGTTAATCAACAATGTTTAATCCTGTAGCCCTGAAACATCTCTTCTGCCTCGGTTTTCACAACCAAGGAAACTGCCTTTTCTGTTGTAATTCCCACTATGCACTTCTGTTTTCACCAAACTGGACCATCTACCATTCTCCAACCATGCCTGCATCTTTTATACCCCTTAGGCCAGGTGTTTCTTCTACCTAGGATCCCATCCACCTCTCATCAAACCTTACTATACTTAATAGATCATCTTCATGTGGTGTTCTACTGCAATTACTAGACTGCTCTACGAATCTTTTCATCCTCATAATACCTAGTCTCACTATATTAGGCCCAACTAATAACATAGGTCATATTTATTGGGCCCTACACTACTTTAATTCTTATACAATCTATTTAGTGAATAAACAGTGACATTACTTAATTATTTTTCAGAGAAATAAACTGACGCTTAACTAAGTAAAATTATTTAATTGTTATTATGTATATGGGCAGAGGCTGGAAACAAACCTTAGTTCTTACGAGATGTTCTGCTTTGCTGCCTACTTTAATGTTTGTTTACTATCTTTCTACTGAGGAAGCATTGATGGATGCCCATTTTGAAGATCTAATCCAGAGAAGATGTTCAAAGAACTTATTGTAAATGATTGATGCTTCATGTCTGTTTTCTTTATTTGATGCATATTTTCCAAATACTCAACTCCCCATTGCTTACTTTATAAGTAAGTTCATTGATGAGTATAAATTCTGTAATGAAGTTTTCCAAAGGACATGGGACAGGATTATCTAGTCCAGAATTAACAATGTTCTTAGAAAAAATTGGAAATATATCACCTTCTTAGATAAAACCTTGACTGGGAACTGGAAAGTCTAAAATTAAATGTTATGATGGTTAAGTGTTACGATGGTAAAATTAAATGTTATGATTATTATTTCTACCAGATAAAATTCTAAATTCTAATTATAGGGTCAGAGCCTGCTAGATAGGTTTGGAGATGGCTTTAAGAACATCTGGTACAGATGGGAAATCTGAGATGTAGATAAAGGATGGACCTTGTGCTTGGTCATTCAAGTATTTGGTGTCAGAGCTGGAATCAAGTGTGAAGACTAGAGAAGAACAGCCCCTGAAGGAGACATGGAACACTGGTAGAGTCTAGTGCTTCTCAAATTTTAGTGTGGATACAAATCAACTGGGGGTCATATTAACAGGCAAATTCTGATTCAACAGCCACAGAGGCGGGGCCTCCATTTCTAACAGACTCTAGATAATGCCCTCGCTAATGGACCATGGACTACACATTAAGCAGCCAGGATCTATTCTGGACCATCACTACCCAATAGAAATATAATGAGAGCTACCTATCATTTAAAATTTTCTAGTACCCACATTTTAAAATGTTCAGAAGGGGTAAAAATTATTAATTTTAATATAAGTATTAAATCTAATATGCATATATTATTTCAACATATTAATATAAAATATAATTTTATATTTAACATTATTTTCTTTATGCTAAGTCTTTGAAATCCACTGTGTAGTTTAAATATACAGGACAATATAAACTAATCATATTTCAAATGCTCTGCAGATATGTGTTGCTGGTGTCTACCAGATTAGACAAAACCGCTCAGACCACACACCACTGTCACTTGAAGAGTCCATCTAATTTTGTAGTCTTGAAACCTAACTAGATAAGCACCTCCTTTAGAATAGAGCTCTTCTCTGGCATATGTCCCTGTGATATCCTCCCCAGGTCTGGAGATACACACACATACACACACAATTCATGAAGATTTACTAATTGATTTCTTTTTGCTCTAACCTGTTATGGAGAGAAAACAGCCTTTCCCATCATCTTCACACATTTAGATTATTCAGCTCGGGGCTCTCTAGTTCCTGCCCTGGGAATAACATTAGATGAGGTGTCTTCCAAGCTGCTTCTTGCTTCTAAGAGTTTATGATTTTATCCTTCCCAACACTAGCTGGCAGTCATTGTTCCAGATACTCTCTCAGCCTCCTCTTTTTTCTCATCACAAACAGTTCCTGCATCCCTCCCTCATTTCCCCTCTTAAAAACTCATTAATCACCTTCATGTTCTCTCTGGAGCCAACTTCAGGGAATCCTCAGATTTAGAGGCTTAAGTGGAACACTGAAGTCTAATAGAGGACAATTGGGGGCACTATATCAGATGCTCCTGTTTCTATATGCTCTCAGAATTCAGTCTTGTGTTTATATACAGCCTTGAGAAAAATGGCCCATGGTTAAAGTATTAAGTGCCTGAAGAAGAGTAGCAAGCAAGGTTAAGTGCACAGGCTCTGGGATCAGATAGGCTGTTATCAAATACCAGTTCAGCACTGGAGCATATGTAAAGTCTCTAAACTTCAGTGTTTTCTAGTAGCTGTGAGGTTAAATGAGATAACCCAAGTAAAGAACTTATGGGGAGGGCGCTTACATATCAGTCTTAATAAGTGACAGGTGATTATTAAAGTTACTGTTTTTTGAATTTCAAGGAGGAAATCTGACTTTCACTTCATGACTCGGCCAAAAGAAATGCTGTGGCAGAAAAGGACTGAGCATATTCTAGGTTGTGCCTAACTGAGAGCAAAACTATTCCTTTTCACACTAGGCATTTGATCACTCTAATCTCAACACCTTCTAATTTCAGTCCTGCTCTTAAAATCTTGTTGCTGGATTCCTTTCTTGTCACCTCACTACCACATTAGTGACCTTCATCTGGCTCCTTAAGAACCTCAGAAAGTGCCAGTTATCACAGAGAGCCCTTGAGTGAGGACCTTGTCTCTGTGCTGCCCAAAGTCACCCTCATGCAGTTTGCAAATAAACAGCTTCTCCCCTGGAAGAAAGAACAAATAGTTCATAATTGGCAATCTGCATAATGAGTGGTGCATCTATGCAAATATAACATTTGGAATAATCTATTAATATCTCAACTGTGATGTCTGTGGGCCACCACTTCCCATGCTAAAGAGCCAGAGCCAAATATTTTCTAACTTCTCTTGAGGTGAGAAGAGAGATTGACAAGCTGCTCTCTTCTTGAGATTCCAATTAGAAATCTGGCGACCACCAGAGTTAGAAGGGATTTCAGAAGCTGGTCACTCTCTACCTTCACTCACCTCTCACATTAAGGATGAGAAGTTAAGTCCAGAGAGGCATGGAGGCTCTCAGATTCCTGTGTTGTTAGTGGGTAAACTAAGGTCACAAGCCAGTGGCAGATTCCCACTCTCAGCCCTTCCTGAGATGCCAACACATGTCTCTCTTGGACTTTGGCTGCTATAAAGTATGGTAGCCTTCCATGTGCAATTGTCTCTAGTTCTCTATTACCTGTCTCCCCTCTCTTTTGACTGAATTCTTCTTGATTATCTGGACTTATAACTTAGAGAACCAGTTTCCAGAACAAATTATGAGACTCAGCCAAAAACATCTGGTCTCAAAGTGGCCATTGGTGTCAACCAAAAGATATAGTCCCTGGGTTGGGCTGAACCCTTTTGCTCTTAAAGTAGAGAGACTCTTGAACGCTGCTTACCCCCCATACACATATAAGTTAACCCTCAGATTTACATAGGTAATTCTACCAAACTATCAGCACTAGGGGAGTGCAGGACAGACTCTGTGGGCAATTCATGACCACATTTCCTTAACCCATTCCCTTTATTCCATGTTCTCCAGCCAATCTTCGGAAGCCCCACCATTTCCATCATTTTCCTCCCTTTCCATAGACACAACAGTGCCTCCTCCTGTCTCCCAGATGTCTAACAAGCAGTAGTGCACATCCACATACCTGCTGGCCAGGGAAGCATAAGAAAATGTGGCCAGGGACAGAGCAATCAGTTAATCAGGCAATTAATCATTGTCCAAGTTGGAAGGGTCTAGGAGGTGTGGACTATACGCTGGCATGAACACTAAGAAGCCATAAGTTCTCGATCTTTCTTTTAAAAACTGATTCTTTATCTGAATTTAACCTCACTCCTTATATTTAATTACTCTATCTATCATTACTTTGCACGGTTCATATTTTGTTGAGCTGTTCACATGTCTCTCTTCCAGACGAAATTGTAAACTTCTTTGTCTTATGAAGTCCTGAGCACTTTGTACAATGTCTTCCATTAATAAATGCTCATCAGGTGTTTGATGAATGACAGAATGAGTAAATTAAATCATAAAAACTTCAATTTCCGCATCAGAAAAATGAAGTAGTTGGAATTTCTTAACTTAATTCTTTGACACTAGGATATTATTGAGTACCTGCTGTGTGCTCAAATTCTGCTGAAGGCTACTGAGAATCAAGGGATGTATGAAACCTGCTCCTAGCTCTCACGAGTCTAATTGGAAAGACAAACACATTCAGTTAAAAAAAATTGTCCCAGGCTGACCTAGTTGGTTTTAGTTGATACAATAGAGGTTAAGAGAAAAGATAGGTTACTGGGTTACTTCCAGGTGGAGCATTTAAAGATGCTTTTGATGGCATGGCTGTGGGTAGGAAGGTGAGCACAGGGTGGGAACATTCTGAGAGGAGATGACTATGTGAGACATGACATGGGCACTGGCTTCCAACTGCCAACTAAACTCTCAGTCTGGAGTCCTAGCAAGACCTCAAAACCAATGTCTAAAACCCAGACCTTCTTATTTTCTCTTTACTTAGATCTTTGCCCCATCTCCATTCCTCCCTTTCATCTTCTCCTTCCCAAACACATTTATTCCAAAGCTTAAGCCTTATAGATCCTTCATCCTTGGCATCTCAGATTCATCCTCTTCTTTTCATTCTACATGCCCATCCTTTTGTTTGGGTATTCTCTACCCCTTAGACACCTGCCTTGTTACTCTCACTTCCAATCCATATAAAATTGCCAGATGCACTTTTTCTGTGCTATGGCTCTAATTTTTTCTTCTCTCTAGGTGGAAGCCTCTTATAATTCTCCATTTACTTACTCAGCTTAAAATAAACCCTTTGTCTGGGCATCCTAGCTTCTGTCTTCCATGGTCCCATCTTCCAGCTTTTCTCCTACCACTTACCTACCCAACATCCCAGTCACAGAGATCTTGACTGCTTTCTAAAAGCATCACACAAATTCCCATCTTCGTGGCTTTTTCCAGTTTATCTGTCTTCCTGTAGGATCTTGCCACCCACAATTATGGTAAAAAATCACATATCCTTCAAAAATTCCTGTAAAATTGCCATTTCCTTCTGGAATTCAGAAACTAGTGTAATCTTTATCTCTTTGTTTCTCCCCTGGGCACTTAGATATTTTCCTTTGAATTTACAGTATTTATTTATGGGTTCCAAACTAGATAGTGACCTTCTAAGGCTAGGGGCTAGGTCTTATTTGTTTCTGAATTCTCTGGGTATTTAGCTCAGTGCCCTAAAGGCCCCCATTAAGAAGTGAATTGAATTGAATTGTACTGAACTGAGCTGAATAGAATTACTGGTAAAGAGGTCTGAAGACAGCGCTCTTTATTCCTTATCTCCAGAGTAAAATCTTTGGAGAACTGCTTCTTGAGAAGAATCTGAGTTGCAGCATAGTTCACACTGAGAATTAAACTTGGATGGCCATCCACTATCTCTAGTGAAAATTGACTTCAAAGACTTTCGGAAGTAGTTTTTCCTTTAAAACTCTGAGATAACATGATAGAGATAGGTGATTTAACAGAAATTGTTAATTTATCACTACATTTGCAACTACATTTATGGGCCAACATTTTTCTGATGCTCTTTGGGAGGTTAAAAAAAAGAATTATATTAAGATATAGTTCCTGTTCTCAAGTTTGAGGTCTTAATGGAACTCTATGACAAAAGAGTTCATGGTTGTTTTATTTACCAGGGTATTCAAAGAGCTTGGAAAATCTAAGTGTGCAATACATTTTACTGAATAAGCCTAATAAAGAGATGATACCCTGACTAAAGAGCTAATTAAATTAAAAACAAAGGTAGTGAATTATCAAATAAAAAACACAAAATAGAAAAGTGACTCTGTCTTATTAATCCTTGAATTTCCCACCCCAACCTCACTCCCACCTAAAGTCTAGCAGTTTCTGGAACAACCCAGATGGTCATGTTAGAGATGGAACAACCGCAGGTGTCATGGAAAACTTCCACCTGGTACAGGATCTGCTCTCAAGTGTCTTTAACAAAATGTCCTCCAGATTCTACTTAAATTATCTCAAGAATAGTAAGCCTGCAGACATCTACATTGTTGGAAAGTTCTCCATGTTAAAAAGACAATTTCTATATTGAGCCAAAAGCTGGCTTCTTATAAATTCCACCCACTAGTCCTGATTCTGCCTCCAAAATAACATAGCAAAAGTCTATTTTCTCTTTTATTTGATGGCCTTTCTTAGGTTTAATGATAGCTATCATGACTCCACCCTGTGAACTGTTCTCCAGGCTAACTGCCCCTGCCCCCATTCCTCAACCATTCTTCCTATGACCTGGTTTCAGAGCCACTCTTCATAATCATTACCATTCTCTGAATGTGTTATAAGGACCCACCGATTCTCTAAAATGTGATTCCCATCCCTTCTTTATTTGAACTAGTTACCTTCTATAATCCAAGCTCATCTACCTCTTAATGAGGCCTAAGAGCAGTACACAAAATTTTATTAATGTTTCATCATTTGCTCACACTGTGTACAATTTTGTAAAAACTTCATGCCCATTTTAGCTAAAATTCTCTCCACCAAGTTTCCCATCTTCTAATTTGTTGGTATCACAGGACTTGACCATGGCCAAAAGAATATAATGCATGTATCCCTGTTTACACACATACCTGAAGGAATAACATGGTAGATAAGCAAAGGAGCTCTCTACAGACTAGCTAAGGACCATATGTAAATCACTTTCCATCTCGCCTGCCAAATGGCACAGTAATACTGACCTCATCTTCCCTGCTAGAGTAATATAAGGTTTAAATAAGGTAGATTTGAAAGAGATTTGAAAATTGGAAATAGAGACTCAATGAGAAATTATTAAGATGATTTCTTCTCCTTAAACCCCAGTGCCTTGCAGCTGCCACTACCCTCTCTGGGCCTTTCTCCTATTGTTAGCCTTTGCTTAGTGGTGTAGCATCCTGGAAAGAACAAGTGACTCAATACTACTAGATACACTTACTAAATGACCATGGCAACCCATTTAACATTATGGAAATTCTCAGGACCCTTCTGCCAAAGACAACCAGCAATACATCCATAGTTGAACATGTTGGGTTTATTGCTCTTTGCAGCAAAGGAAAATGTACCTCAAGGGGAACCATGGGTCATCTTAGTAACAGGGTGTTAGAAAGAAACTGTAATAGAATTTGGGCCTTGGTTGGGTGATTTAAAATAGGGTCTAAGGAAATAAAGGTTTCCTCTAGATTGGATGCTATCAGAAAGTAGAGAATATTGTTGATATCTTAGTAAATCTTCTCTACAGTGAGAATGAAAATAAATCTATAAATGATAAAGAAGTCTCTCATTTTACCCAAGAAGGGGAGAAGTGTGGTATTTGTGGGTGACATGGTAGCCTGTTTTTTTAGACAAAATAGTGAAGTGGCCTTGATTTGTCTCATTTTATCATGTGCTCAGAACAACATTGTCTGAGATTAATATTTTTTATGTCCAACAGGAGAATAGCATACCTAGCTGTGAGTGCTAGGCCAACTTTCACATGTCAGGGGCTGTTTTTTTTTTTTTCTCTCAAAATTAATATAACTATTGTTAACTTCCTTGAATCTCAATTACATCATCTAGAAAACAAAAATAACTCCTCTCATTGTGGCCAGGGATCAAAAGTGGTAACATATGTAAACACACTTTGTTAACTCTGCAGTTGTGTGATAAATATGAAGCTGCCTTGCTCAGCTCTGGTCTCCAGAATCTGTGATTTGTAGGTGTTCTTGAGTTTTCCTGGGCCCTGTTAGGTCACTACTCCTCAGAAGAAAAATCTTATCTATAGCTTCAAAGCTTGAGTTCTCTGAGGAAGCTGCTCTTGAACTCTTTTGATAAACTTCTCAACATAGATGAAGCCAACCAATTTTCTACAATTGTTAAACACTTAATTAACTCCTCCCCCTGGTGGAGCTGAGCTTTCTGGTAGAGCAAAATCTAGCAGATCTGACTCCATCTTTCCACATAATGTAGTGAGATAGTGATGCTTGGCATACATTTGGTTAATAAATAATTATATTCTTCAAATCAAAACATCATTGGATGTTAGATTTGGAAGACATTAGATATATTTTGACCAAGCCTCTTATTTTATAGTTGAGGAAATTAAGGATTGAAAAACGGAAGACCTCCCGAGTTCAGTTTTCAATGGTCTCTTGACCACAGTCATTCCAAACTGCATAAGCCACAGACACACAAGACTGGATTTGACATATTCTTTTTGCTTTTAAATTCTGACCTGAGCCTATTGAGAGTTTCAACATTTGAGTTAATATTTTAGTTTTTTCTTCTTTAATGTGTCTAGGGTGTAGCTCTTACAGATCCAATAATAGGGACTAGAAACTCCTTAAGGAACAGATTGGCTAGAGACAAAATTGTGGTTTCAACTTAATTCAAGTAATCTTTAGGAGTAATACATGTGCTAGATGCTGGGAATATAAAGAGGAATTAAACACAAGGTCTATCTTCAGAGAGATTGTACTTTTACAGAAAAGATAGCACATGACAGAATGTATTAAGTAGTATAATCGGTGTCAAGGACTGTGGGGTTTCATTCTACATGAAAGTGTAGGGGGAAGACTGCATGCAAAACAGCCATCTGTGCTTGAGTTAATCATATGACTTAGTCTGCAGTACACCTAGCTACCACATTATGTCTCCCAGATTCTCCACAAAACTTACCTCTCTCCACCTCACTTTTGCTACCTGGAAACTAAGTGATTACCTCCCTTGCATTATTAGAAAGAACCGTCTACTCTTCTGGGTCAGAGTGAGCTTAAGTTAGGTGTCATTAGTCCCTGAAATATTTGTATTTTAGGCCTAATCTCTGTATATGAAATTTATGAAAGTTCTAGGAACTTGGTAGGCACATTTTAAATACTTCTGATTGATTCAATGACACCAATATTTTTCTATGTCTCTTTTTATCCTTCATGTATCTCTTTTGAAAAGAGCTACTAAATAGCCTTTTATTCTATGACGGTGGCAGTCTTGCATAATATATGGCCAAGAAGAGTATAGTTTTGAACTAAAAAAAAAAAAAAAAAACCCTTTAAAATTGTCTATTTTAGTGATGGCAAAAAATTTAATCTCAAGAAAAAGTTCTATTTGGTTGATAATGGCTATTTCAAATAGTATTGAGCAGGATTCTGGGTCTAGTTCAGTAGGAAAGAGCACTGTGATCTATTAGCGCTGTATGCTATAGGGATAGACTGCCTGACTTCATCTGTGCTACACATGTGCTTCTCTGATGTATTTCAATGCCTATATTTGACAGAAAGTCAAATTAAATATTAGAGAGGGAAAGTGACTTGCCCAAGATCACACATGGATTAGTGAATGAAGTAAGACCTAGATACAGGTCTCCTGATTCCAAGTATATCAATCTTCCCACAATCCTGTTGCAGGTCCCAGGAGCACTGGAAAGTTCTATGCAGGCTGTCTGTGGAAAATAGAGGAAATTGGCCCATTGTATATTCCAGGTGGAAAACACAGTGACCATATGGAAGCTCCTTCAACCAAGGCACTTCAAAAGTCCTTCCAGCTCATCAAATCCCAGAGAATGAGAGTTGAAATGGGCTTAGCGATCACCCAGTAAAACTATCTAGCCAGTGCAAGAGTCTTTTCTATAGCTTTCCAGATGGTCCTAAGCAAAATTTTGGTATAAGCAGGGTTTATATTTGTTACTTTCGCCTCCCTTGCCTTTTCTCCTTCTTCCAAACCTCCCAGGTCTCCTTTCACAGGTCTCGAGGTATTCAAATTTTCATGATGCTATTCACCCAATTTTACATTCTACCTAGGCTCCATCTTGCCCCAAGTTGTTCCATAATTTAAAAGTCCAAATACCATCCCTGCTGGATATTATAGAAGGTGCAATCTGAAAAATATCTTTGGGTGGTTTCCCTAAGCTCTGCTTTCCCAGGGCTACTTTATCTTCTCTACTTCTGGATCTATCTATTCCTGCCCCCCTTTTCATCCTGCAGCCCCCAAGGTGCCTCTGACTGTGAGGGGAGTTGAGAAGGATGAGTGAGGTTGATCTGGATTCATTTGCAGGGTAGGTTAGAAAAGGACCAATACTGAGGGTAAATCCCCAGAAAATGAACACAAGTTTAGAGAGCCAAGGAGTGAACTCTGGGTTGAATAGAGGGGAAAGAATTGCTCTTATACACAAGACATGCTAACATGACACTATGCAGGAAAATAGAGATTGGACATAAATTAGATTTGTTTGAAAATGAGGGAGCTGAGACTAGAAGCCTTTACACTTTTTCTTAAAACACTGGGACCTAACTCACGGCACTACAGAGAGGAGTAAGAGCTTGAGGGAGACACACAGACCCTCTTTTCTGCTGACTGTGACATGCCAGCTCTACCTCTAGTAGCTGATTTCACCTTCAAAATGAAGACCTTCCCAGGACCAGCCTGGGAATCCATGAATGAAATGCTGTAAAGTGGATGAGCCAAACCTTTGCTCTCTAAAGGGCTTCGTAGCTCTAGGATTTTCTTTGTCCTTCAATGGAAATCAGCCCACCGACTTTTAAAGGAAACATTCCCCACTTTCCCCCACTTTCTTGGGGCTGCAGAGAATGCCCTGAAGATACTCCCAACCTGTCTTGGCCTGTCTCTGAATAGATGTGTTTAGGATTGACTGTTAGGCACTGCTGCCCTCTGGTGGGTGGTATGTTGCCACCTGCCCCCACAAGGGGCTCTGTCCACCCCACAGCTGGTCAGCTGCTGCCCCTGTATACCTTTGTTCTGCATTTCATGTTCAAGTGAAAAACCACAAGGAAACTCAGGACTCAGAGGGTGTGTGTCCACACCTGTGTTTGAGGAAGATGGGCTTGTAGGTATAAGCCCAAATGGGCAGTTGTCCTCAATTAGCTGAAAGCATCCCTTTAACTTGAGTGAGACCTTAACCCAGGTCTCACTCAGCTGAAAACCACTCGCTGGTTACCAGCATAATGGCACCTTCAAGCAAAGATGACCGTAGGCTTTCAAACTTCACCTGCCTTTTGTTATCAATGAGTTAAAACACAGAAGCAAAATGGGCATAATTGGACAGCAGGGGAACATTAGGATATTGTAATTGTTCTCCTTGGAGAGGAAAAGGGAAGCTGAAAAACATCTGCATGCTGAAATCTGCTCCGATGCGCTAAGTGGGCCAAGAAAACCTGCAACCACGAAGTAGGGCTAATTTACTGCTCTAATCACCAGCATCCAATCTGAAGCCAGACATTATCTTAAAGTACACACCAGTTCCAGGTGGTGCACAGTAAATGTTTGATTAGCGCTACCAAATTCCCTGCAACTTGATAACGCTTCCGAGTGCACAGGAATCACAGGGCTGCGTGCCGATGGAGCCATACTGCTGCTGGCTCCACAGAAAGCTGTTTTGCCTTTGGGTCACAATCTTGCTAAGGAACACAGCCCATCACCTCTTCCCAGGGTGCTGAGACACTGGGTTTAAACAGGCAAAAACAAAAAATATTAAAAAAAATAAAAAATAAATAAACTTGGCAAGGAAATAGATTTAATAAGTGAGGAAGAACCAGATCATTTCCAGTGAGGCTTGAAAATAGAGAGTGGAGGATTTAAAAACCCATTAGTATCCAACATCTTCCAGGTGCCAGATATTTTATAGGTATCATCCATCCTCACATAATAGCACATGGTTATCATCATTATCATCCCATTTTGCAGATGAGAGAACTGAGATGCAGATACTTTAAGTGACTCACCTAAAATAACTTACCTAGAAAGTTATGGAGTCATAATTTGAACCCAGGACTGACTTAAAAGTTTTCAAAGTAAATGACTCTGAAAGAATAGAGGTTCAAATGAGATAAGACAGATGTTAAGACATTCTAGAGATTACACAGAGAAATAAGAGGAAGAACACAGGGCAGTCAAGGTCTTCAGAAAAGTTGGCAGTAAATAGTTGTGAGGGAGTCGAGGCCTTCACGGAGCCCTGCCACAAGCTCAGGACTGAGTTAAGTGCATCTGGTAAAGCAAAGGACACAGTTCCTGCCCTCAGAAAGCTCAGTGCTCAGAGTCTATGTGAAGGAGAGAAGATTCGCCCAGAAATGAGAGGTGCTACAAGGTTCAGGTTTTAGAGCTGTACTCAAAAAAAGAATGATCGGAGCATCAGCAGAAAGAAGAGCGTGAGCCAAATGATGGAGGTGAAAGTGATGGCAAGTAATCCTGGGGTAAACGGGGAGACCCAGATGAGAAGTTATATCTGTCTGATTGGAGGTGGTTCAAAATTGGAGCTAGCAACTACTTCTGGCTGGCTTTAAAAACTCAAACCAAATGGTCAAATGTCTCATGGAAATTTTATATCCAAAATGCATAGATGGGATGGGAGATAGTTATTAAAAATGAAGAGAGGGCCACAGAGGGTAGAAGGAGGATTGGTGACAAGGAACTCAGTTTTCCTGACACCTGGAGTTAGAGTTGTTTATTTCAGTGTCTTCAAGAATTAAAACCTCAGGAGGGTCTTGGAAAACCACAGTCAACCACAACCTTGCAGTCCGAAGGCACACAGTGCCTCCTAATGGGCCCAAGCATTGCCTCCATACCTGGCTTCTCCCTAGAGCTTACCTAGCGGGGCCCCTTCAGAAAAGGCTTGCTTCCTGCTCAATGGCAATGGGCACAGCTGCATCAACAGATAAACTGAGTCTTGCTAACATGTAACTCTAGACTCATCCTCCAACAAACAACTACTAAGATGTCTTTTAGAAGCAGAACATCACTATGGTCAACAGCATGGACTCTGAGGTTAGGCTGGGATTTGAGCCTCTGTAGTGATACCAACGGGCTGCGGGAACTTGGCTATGTTACTTGACCTCCTGAAGCCTTGGCTTCCTCCGTTGTAGAATTGGGATGATGATCATTTTACCTCTCAGGGACATTGTGAACACTAATGGCAATAATACACCCAAATCCCTTAGCACACAAGCAGACACATGGTGAGCACATGTAGTATATAGCAGCTTGTTATTAGTACTATTACTGTGATTCAATGTGAATTATTCTCTGTGAGCATTCTATGAATGTTAACTCTCACTTCCTCCAGACCCGGGTTCAAACTGTTTCTGGAATGCTCTTGTCTGAATTACTCTTTTTCTCTAAACCAGGTTCAACCTAGTTACCACTCCTTCCAATAGGCCTTCACAGCTACTCTACATGTTGAGGAATCTCTCTACATAAGAATTTTGCGGTATCCCCCTTACAACTTTCTTCCTTACTTATGCCCATGCCTTATTCCTGCCTTACAAGGATAAGCTTCCTGTATCAGTAAAAATAGGCTAGGCTATGCTGCAGCATCAAATGACCCCCAGCATCAAAGGTTTTAGACAGTAAAGGCTTTTGTCTCACTCATGCCCCTTGTCCATCAGCTCAAGGGCTCTGCTCATGGTAGTCACTCAGGGGCTGGGTCAATAGAGCAGTCACCATCTCATATTTTGCTGGAGGGTCTTATACCAGCACTTGTATGCCCCAGCCCAGAAGTGTCACACGTGACATCTTACCACAACTCATTAGCAAATTAGTCATATGTTATGCCCTTCCCCCAAGAAAAGGAGGCAGCCAGTGCAACCCTACCAGTTCCTCCTCACCCCCAAGGGGAGGAGAACAAGGTATTGATGAGAACGATAACTGCCTCCTGGAAAGCAAAGGCAAACTCTAATTCTACTTTGCAGCCCCCGACACATTTACCCAACAGTGTGAGTTATACACAGTAAGGGCACAGGAGAATAACTGAATGAAAATATTAATTCACAATTATGTCATCTTCCCCAATAAATATCAATGCCTTTGATCAAAAATCTCTTAATGCTGGTAGGTAAAAATTTCAAGTATCCTCCCGACAAGTCAGAAGGGATGGTATTTGGGTAGAGAACACAATTTTGTTTCCCTCTTATTCTTACCATATGTTTTTAAATGTAAAAACATGTGTGAATTATTATGACAATCAGTAACTGAGAAGGATTAATCTCACTCAGGAAACTGATTCACACATGAGATAGCATTTCACATGACATAGCTGGAAGACAATCCACAGTTACTTGTAGAAAATGCAAAGAAGTTCTTATATAGTGGGTCCACAGGAGGAACTGAAAAATAGATGAGTACTTTTTGAGCTCAGGTTATATGGGAAGGGGGGCATTCTTAACTTAATTTTTAAAGGCACTGTGCAGCTTGGGAAGATTTAGAGGATGAAAAAGTCCTAGACCTTTTAAAGCTTACCTCGTTCGTATCTTAAAGAAATCATGAGGCCTCATTTTATCACAGATGGAGAACAGTTTCACTCCCTAGCTCTTGACAATAGGAACTATTATAATTATTTCAGAGCTTCTTTCATTCCCTCCCTGGGGTTACTCACCAGTTCTCTTCAGTGCCCTTGGCTGGCAGTACCTGAGGTTGAAAATTTTTATATATTGAAATATAAAATCTTAAACCCTTCTTCTACACCATCCCCCTCATATTCCCCAAGAGAACATGGGAATTCCACCCACGTTTCTCATTTCCAGATTCTAGCTAGAAAAAGAGCATCTTGGCACTCATGTGGAGAGGAGGTACGAATCACAAACTCCTCCATTGCAACTTAGGAATATAGAGAGGATATAAAGGCCACAGGTGCACACAAATATGCATTTGTGTGAGGTAGAACTGTAAAGCCAAGGGATCCTTATATATCCAAATGCTTTCTCCTTTAAAGGAGGCATGCTGATGTGCTAGAGCATCTAATGAGGATTTAAAAAAAATATTGAATAAATAATTAAGGGAAGACAGGAGTAAAATATTCACATATATAAATATGTGCATATAAAATAGGCACATAATAATCTGGCATGGATGAGAACAAGAGTTAACCCTTTCAGAGTTAAAACTTTTTCATTTCAAATAGTTTTGATAGAAATCTTTGTAAAACATAGAACACAAGTGTGAGCCCTGATATGTAGAGGAAACTGACTGTCCTGAATTCATTTGCTGGTGATAAAGATTGTCTTTCTGACTAATTAGTGGAAGATTGAGGAGTAGTGCAACAGAATGTATGCTAACTCCAGGGCAGGCTTACAATTTATTTTCTTGACTAAATTTTGAAATTGGTTTGATGCTTTGTAATTTTTCTTCCTCATAAATATGGGCTACAGATTCTATCTTAATCATTTCTTGAACCATGGAATATAGCTCCCTTTCTCCAAAAGTAATGGTCAACCCAATGGCCAAACTAAACTTTTCCGAAAGGATTGCCTCATTTGTCATCAAGTCATACCATTTCTCATATTCAAGGACTGACCATTTTGCAGTAAAACAAGCATTTTTCTTGCAGTTATTCTCAGGGTCCCAAAGAAACCAATCAGTAGTCTGCCTCCTTTAGATTAAGTTGATGGGTAAACAGTGCAAAATTATGACCTTTTAGAGTTTTGCTACAAGTGGTTGCTCAAACAGTTGTTCAACCACAGAACTAAAAGCTGCTTTGTATTTACAGATATTTGTTTACAGGTGCCAGAAAGCAAGACAAGCTTTAGGCAACAGAAGAAAATGACAGAGTTCAGCATACTCACCTAATGTTTTTCTCCTCCTCTCTCTCCTTTTTCCTGAGCCTAGTGCCCAACATTCACCCCCTTTCTCAAAGATCTATATATTAGACCCCACACTCACTTTAGCAGAAATGTTGGCCCTGATAAAAGATCTTTGATGTTGACAGATTTCTGATCATTGTGGCATACGAAAGCTGCTTCAGTGTTTGGGCAAGAATTTGAGAGGAGGAAAGGGACTTGCCGTAGACTCCAGATCTGCAGAACACAGGTGGTCCCTTACTCTCCCTACATGTGAGGCTGCAGATAGAAGTGCGGCATGTGCTCTGAGAGGAAACTGAGTCCTGGGGCAGGCACTAACATGTCCAGGTGGTGCTGCTTCCTCTGTTTCTACCTGCCATTGTCCCACTGGACTTCATGAGGCAAGCAGTGAGTCATCTCAGGCAATATCTCATTACTGCCTCATGTGCTTACAGGTCTTCAAGAATTGAACAATCAGGTGATCTTTCAGTCCACTAAGCTTCACAGAGGGAATGGTGCTCCATTGTGCTATCTGCCCTACTCCCTTGTCAGTGAATTCTTTCATTTGTCATTAAGCAAATGTTCCCTGAGTACCTACTAAATGCCAAGCACTTTTCCAATAGTGACAAAGAAACAAAAACCCTACTCTAATGGAGTGTACATTTTATTACCTGATATAATAAAGGTGTACAAATTAAATGAGGTGTGTGTGTGTGTCTGTGTGTGTAATGTCAGGGATAGGAGTTAGTAGGTGAGTGTGAATGAGGGATGTGATCTTAACTGGGGTGGTCAGGTCTGAAAGACGTAAAGAAAGTGATACCAATGCTACCTGTCCTAAGTGGTCACTGGGGCCAGGTGCGTCACCAAGCACCCTTCACACAGTGACCCAGTAAGGCAGTCAGTATTGCTATGCCCATTTCACAGGTGACAGAAGCAACATTCAGAGATGTTAAGTACATTGGCCCAGGACACACAGAAAGGAGTGGAAGCAGGATCCAAATCACCGAATCCTCACGCCTATGCTTCATCATCAGCAGGGAATGGGCAAAACTACTGATGGTCATTTGGCCACCTCCGGAACCTCGGGACATACTTTCACCAACAGCCATTCCCCACCCCAACACACACATGCTTTTCACCTCTACTTTCTGGTTTTATAGTTTTCATCTAAGGATTTGAGTTTGTTTGATATGAATTCTCTTTGCTAAATGTTTAGAAGGAGGAGAATTTAAAAAGAACAGAGTTCACTGGCCTCTGGTAAAGCTTGGGCCAATGAAAGCTTCAGTGCTTCCCAGCCCAGCATGGTTACCTATATGCATAATGTTGGCCAGGAGTTCACTGTAATAAGTAAGAATACATCTAACAGCTCTGTTTAAGATGAACCGAGTAGAATAATATTTTTTTTTTAAGATTTCCACTAGAAAGGTTATATACAGTATTTGCTTTAACTGGCATATACCATGTTTACATAAAGAATTTATTTACATAAAATGCTGAAGTAAGGGAATTATTATTCTATGTGACCATATACTTTATATATGAATCTTTTGAACATATATCCACACATTTATATGCAAATATACATGTATATAATTTTTCTATCTCACTTTGAAATAAAAATACATAGACAATTAAAGTCCAATTTTTATTTAAATTGAGATTAACCTTTTCTCTTTAAGAGCACATTTGCTTTCTAATAATGTGAATCAATTTATTTTCCATTTTAAATAGGAAATTGTTAGTAAATGAAGATAAAGCATAAAAGATGTTTCTTTATTAGATTTTTTATTGCATTCTTTCTACAAAAACAATTGACTGGAAATCATCTCGGTGTCTATTGTTATACCTACGCGATAATATTTTTTACTATCAGTTTTATACATTAATACATTTTAGGGTTATTTTGTTTGCATATTAATATATATTTTAAATAATTTAAAAGAGTCTAAGAAGACCCAAACTCCTAAACATGCCTTCCCTCCTTCTACTGACCCATGCCTTAAATTTTGGCTGTAGTTGATTCACTCCCTTGATTGAAGCCTTGTCCTCTACAGCATAAATTTATAAAATCTATGCACTCTGGGAGAGGTGATGCATCAGTGGATTTAATTTAAGTCAGTTCAATTTTTTTCCAAAGAAAGGTTGTGACAATATATTGTCCTCATGCGTCATGGAAATCCAAGGTCTAGAACAAGGCAATACTCAGAAACTTTTGAAGGTCTGCTAGCCCAAGAGGGTGGGAAAGAGTTTGAAGCTCTTGTGAGTAACACAAACACTAGAAGTGGACCCAGCTCATCCATTCTCACTTGGTCTCCTCTATGTCGTCTAAGGAAGTACCCAGCTTCTTCTCTTTCTCAACCTTTTTGGATACCTCTGGCCTACTTTTTAGGCTGGATGCACAACACTCACCATTTTTCTTGTCAGTTATCCTCATCAGAGCAGCAGCCAACATTGACTGAGTTCTTACTATGGGCTACACACCTTACAAGCATTATGATCCTATTGAAACCTTCCCAAAGCTTTCTGTGGTATTATCATCCTTGCTTTACAGAAAAGAAAATGGAGACCAGAGTTTCACCATTAGTAAGTGATGTGGGTGAGAGCCACACTCAGGTTTAAATGGCTTCAGATTTTTAGCTCCTCCACACCCTGTCTCTCAGATGGTCTTAATTCACTTAAGTTTGCCTATTTGGCGCAACTCAGAATTTTATCACTCACCTTCTTAAAGAAATCATAAACATTATGCACATTAAATACTTTTTTGTGCTATGATGCAATGACACTTACACTGGTCCAAGTTAATGGGTTGAATCAACTGTGAATTAGAAATTCTTATGTCGGCTTCTCGTTTTGTTGTATATCAGGCTGTTGGGAGTCCCTTCATACTGTCATTGGTTTGCTATTTTAGATATCATCATTCCTCTTAATTGATTTCATATAATCTGTTATGGTGCCATCAAAGAATCAGGTTATTTAAAATTATGTGTAAATCGAAAGTAAAGAGACACTGAATCAAGTCCTTAGCCTTCACTACAAATAAAATATATATGAGATTTATATCATTCTTTGCAACTCTGTGTTTTGGTTATTTTAAATTAGAATCACACACTGTCAAAGTAGAAATTGCTTTTAAAACATTATCTATTTTGTGATAATGGCCATCCTAACAGTTGTGACATATATCTCATTATGGATTTGATTTGCAATTCTCTAACATTGAGCGTCTTTTTATACACCTTGTAGGCATTACATGCCTTCTTTAGAAAATCATCTATCCAAGTCCTTTGTCCATTTTAAATCAGGTTATTTGTTTTTGTTTTTGACTCATATGAGTTCCTCATATATTTTGGATATTACTTCTTTATCAGTTGTATGGTTTGCAAATATTTTATCTCATTCCATAAGCTGTCTTCTCACTCCATTGATTGGGTTTCCTTTTGCTAAAATTGGAACCCTTGGGCACTGTTGACAGAAATCTAAAATAAAACTACTATATGGTCCAGTAATGTCACTTCCAGGGATTTATTTTAAAAAGTTGAAATAAGGATCTCAGAGATATAGTTGCTGCACTCACATGTTCACTGCAGCCAACAGATGAAAATAACGTAGATGTCTATCAATGGATGAATGGATTTAAAAAACATATACACATGCAATAGAATATCATTCTTAAAAATGTTATATGCTACAACGTGGAAATTGACATTATTCTAGGTTAAATAAGCTAGTCACAGAAGGACTAAAACAGGATAAGTTTACTTATGGGAGGTATCTAAAGTAGTCAAACTCTTAGAAACAAAGTAGAATGTTGGTTGCCAGGACTAGGGAGAGGTGGAAATGGGGAGTTGCTCTTTGTTGGGGTATAGAGTTTCAGTCATGCAAAAATGAAAAAGTTCTACAGGTCTGTACAACAATGTGCATATAGTTAACAATATGTCATGTACACCTAAAATTTTATTAAAAGGTAGATTTTATATTAGGTGTTTTTACTGCAATGAGAGAGAAAGAGAGAGAGGGAGAGGGAGAGAGAGGGAGAATCAATCCAATCTAGCCTCTTGTTATACTGATGAAAAAACTGAGACTTGGAAAGAGTAGGTAGCTTTCTCAACTAACAAAACTAGTTAGAGAAAGAATCATACCTGAACCCACATAATCGAAGACCTGCTCCTGTGTGTGACAGGATTGCTGCCTCCCCTTCTCTCCATCCACTCACCCTCTTCTTCCTGCAGGGCCCCATGGGAGAAGCCCAAGAGTTGGGAGCTCAAATGCATCAAATCTGGAGTTGGAAAGAACATGTAGCCATTTGAATCCAACCCACTTCCTGACAGAGAAATGTTACCTAAAACATCTCTGACACCTAGTTCACCAACTTCTGCCTGAATAAAAAGATGAGCTGCTCAGCTTTGGCAAGGAACTCATTCCATGTTGACCAGGGATTATTTTCAGGAAGTTATTTCTTATGTGAAATTGCAATCTGACCCTTAAGTTTTCCATTCATTTATTCTTGTCTTACTTTATAAATTAGCAAGGAAGGAATTATTCCTTTTTTTTCCCATATGAGTGCTTTTTCACATATTTAGAGACAGCTACATTATGTTTCTATAAGTCTTCTCCCCAAGTTGGATTGGGTGCCTCAACCAACAGGTCGTGTGTGATGTGGTTTTTAGATCGATTGTAACTCTAACCATTCTGATCACTCTCTTCCACATAAAAGCTCATTTGGTCAGGCCTTTCTTTAAGTAGTGCTTTCAACACTAAACATATTGTTTTAGATGTGATCAAACCTATGCAATAGTCCCCATCTTTGTCTGGATACTGCATTAATTGCAGGGCCTAAGGGAACATTAGATTTTGGCAAGCATATCCCACAACTGGAGCATGAAGCATTTCTGGCCAAATAAATCATTCTTAATTTTTTTCACTTAGCTTCTGGCAAGTCAGTTCATCTACATTCCAGTTGTGCCATTGTTTTTTAAACCCGAGTTCAGATCTTTATATTGATCCTTATTAAAATTTTTGTTTTCTCATTCTGCATCTCATAGCTCTCCTTCCCAGATCTGTGTGATTTTATAATCCTGCCTTCTATCCTTCATACAAGCCATTGATAAAACTGCTGATCATATCAAGGGCAAAGTCCTGTGGAACTCTACTAGAGACATTTTTTCATCTTTATGTTGGTCTATTAACCAATACCCTGGAGGTCAGTTATTACTCAGATACATGTTCATCCAATACTATCATCCATGTTGCTCTCCCTGCATGTCCATAAACACTCACAAAATGTTAATATTCATTCTTTTACTTTCTAATATTTTTATTAAAATTTTTTTATCTTTATTCATTTAGTTCATTAGTTAGTTGTAGGGGCTGTGGAGTGTGAAGATAAAGAATACATCTCCGGAGTACACCTGCTTAATTTGAATCCTGGCTCCATCTTTTACTAGCTGTGGGACCTTGGGCAAATTAGTAAATCCCTCTGTACCACAGTTTCCCCATCTATAAACTAGAGATAACAATAGAACTTATCTCTTCAAAGAGACATTTACAGAATTGAATAAATTAATCTATATTAAAAACAACAACAACTACAACAACCTTAGTTCAGTGCCTGGCCCATGATAGGATCTCAAGAATTAGCAATGATGATGATGGTGGTAATGGTGGTAATGATGATAATACATATAAATCACCTAGTATATTACTTATGACATTAGTCCTAGCAAGGGTTTTGAAAATAACATTTATTGAGGGTGTGCTTTATACCAGGAGCTTACATATATAATCTCAGTTAATTTTCACGCAAAAAAAGAAGCAATATTATACCAGTGAAATTCATTTTACACATAGGAAAAACTGAGGGTTATAGAGCTTAAATGAAAAGGGCAAGGCTCATGCAGATGAGAACAGAACCAGGATTCTAAAGCCCTTGTTCTCCACCCTACCCCCCACCATCAACCGCTCTCCTTCCTGCTTCTCTGCATTGAGTATATGACTGAGATCAAGGCTGAATGTTAATTTCTGACCTAAATCAGAAGATGAAGAGTAAGGTTCTTGAGGAAATTAAGATGGCTGTGCCACTCACGAGCTGTCTCTGGATCAGCAGGGTCTGATCATAAAGCATTAGGAGTTGGATGAACAGAATTTTAGCAAAAAATAAGAGTATATTCAAGAGACTTGAAAGCAGAGACTTGAACAGATATTTATAAACTCATGTACACAGAAGCATAATTCACAATAGCCAAAAGGTGGAAACAAACATCATGTTCATTGACAGATGAATGGATAAACAAAATGTGGTCTATATACACAATGGAATATTATTCAGCTTTAAAAAGGAAGGAAATTCTGACACTTGCTGAAAAATGAAATCTTTAGGACATTATGCTGATTGAAATAAGCGAGACACAAAAGGACAAATACTGCATAATTCCTCTCATATAAAGTACCTAGAGTAGTCAAACTCATACAGACAGAAGGAAGCAGGGCTGAGGGGAGGCAGGAGAGGAGAGATTGTTTGTAGGTTCAGAGTTTCAGTTGGGGATGACAAAAAATTTCTGAAGGTTGACAGATGGTCCAAAAATGTGGGTGTACTTACACTATACATTTAAAAATGTATAAAATTTTATGTATATTTTACCATAATAAAATATATTTAGACCAGATAAAAACCAGTATAATAACACTTATTAGATGCTAAGTCCCATCTCATTTAATCTTACAATAATCTTAAAAAGTAGGTCTTCTTACTGCTCTCAGTTTTGAGATGAGGGCACTGAAGCAGAAAGCAATTAAGAAACTGACCTTTGTTCACACAGCCAGTCAGGGCTGGAGTCAGAATTTCAACCAGGTCAGTATGCTCTTACCTTCTGAATGTATAATTTTACCCTCTGAGCTAAAATTGGCAAAACAAACTACCATTCCAGACATGAAGGAGGACCTTGGGCTTTTCATAGCCAAGAGTGTTTCCTGGTCCTGGGTTGAGATCCCCCAGGAGGTAGGCATGTGCACCTGAGCCAGGAGAAGGGGACATGGTTGACCCGTAGCCCTTGAATCCATCACCACACTTCTCTGAGAGGCAGGGTTTGGAGCTGATCTTCAGTTCTGAATTCCCTCCCAGAGCCTCATAAATTCGTCAGACGTGGGAGACCCAGCTGGGGTCTGTTGTCAACAAGGCCATGTGGGTGAAATGCCGCTTCCATGGCTTCTGTTTTTTGGCACAGAAGAATTTGGGAAGTTTTCTGGTAGTTGCTAACTTTTTTTTCCTTTCCTCATTCGGTTTGATGGGATAGTAGTGGGGAAGAGGAAGAATATATATTTTGATAGGACTTTTTTCTATTGGTATGTATTTTTTCCTACTTTTTCAGATTTTTTCTTCTATTCACTGCAACCCACACACTTCCAACCACACAGGAAGACAACTGGTGAAATTATGTTTTAAGTTAAAAGGGTTCTGATTATGCTACTACTCCTGCACAAGAATTTGCAAATGAGAGTTGGTGGCAAGAGCCAAGTGACAAATCTACCCCATCAACACCCTCTTTTTCTTTTCTTCCTCCTCATTTTCATAAGAGTTGGCTGCAGCCCCAACTGTCCTGCAGACCTGAGGCAATGGACTGCCTTGTCACCATTCATGGCCCTATCACAGTCAGTTGCAATATGTGTTGCAAGGAGCTTGTCACTAGCAATAGCTGAAGTATGGAAGTTTAGGGTAAGTTTTTAAAAATGTAATATTATTTAAAACGAGTTCAAACTTAAAAAATTTTTCAAGAATAGTGCAAGGATATTGTACATACTCTTCCTCTGGACACCCCCCAAATACATTACATCAAATGCTCCAATGATGTCCTTTATAGCAAAGAGGATTCATCCAGGATGTGGGGTTATATTCAGTTATTGAGTCTCTCTAGTTTCCCTTAATCTGGAACAGTCTTTCAGTCTTTCCTTGTGTCTCTTGCTCTTGACCTTGTTTGACGATTACAGGGCAGTCATTTTAGAGGATGTCTCTTAACTAGAGTTGATTCAGTCCTTCCTATGATTAGAACCAGGTTATGCATTTGGGGCAGGAAAACACAGAATTAACACTGTGTTCTTCTCACTGGCATTCTTTCAGGTGGTGTGCAATATCAGTTTATCCTATCCTTGTTGGTCTATAATCATTTGATTAAGATGATTTCTTCAAGATTTCTTCACTATAAAGTTAACTTTTCCAATTCATACATAATAAGTATTTTGTGTGCAGAGACTTCAAGACAATATAAAAATCTCTTTTATTAGCCCACTCTTAGCCACTAGTTTTAAGATTCCTTGATGTTTCTTGCCTGAAATAACCATTACTATGATGATTGCCAAATGAAGATTTCTTTATTCTATCATTTCTTATATACTTATTAGTTGGCATTCTCCTGTAATAAAAAACTTTATTTTCTCCTCATGTTTTTATTCATTTGTTTATTTGTATTGGTGTTGACTCATGGATTTCTATTTTATTCAGTGGGTCATAATTCATTACTATTATTTTGACGCTCAGTTTTGTCCTAGATTTGGCCAGCAGGAACCCCTTTCAAACTGTGTCCTTTTTATTTAGCTGTTTCATTCTCTGAGTGATTCATTTGAACTGAAGTTTCCCTGTCCCAGCCCTGGAGTCACCCATTTCTCTAAGATGCCTAGGTCATTTTAGTGGAGAATGGTGTTGAAAGCTAAGATCTGGGTACCAGGTGTGCTCAGACTAACTAGGGTATTGTTTTTCTGAAGACCTCTTAGTAGACAGCTGACTCCTTGCTTCCTTTGGGTCTTTACTCAGATATCATCTTCATAGGCCTTCCCTGCCTACCCTATTTGAAGTTGCAACCCCTGACACCATCTCCAGCCACAGTCCACCTCTCTCCCCTGCTTTAATTTTCCCCTTTCACTTATGATCATACAATACTATGCATTTATATTTTTACCTTATTGTTCTGCCCACCCCCATTCCCGAAAAATAAAATAGCGGCTCCATGAGGGTAAGCACTTATCTAGGTAACCCAAACAGATAAAAATCCTTGTCCTCATTAATAAATGTGAAATATATTTATATAGAAATTATGCAGGAAAAAATCAATGCAGAGTATATGTAATGACTCTAAGCTTAGGAAAGCCACCACCATGCAGGAAATAGCAGGAGTCTGAGGCTGAGGCTGAGGCTGATTGTCAAGAAAGAGAGTGTGAGGTAAGCTAGCACAGAGTATCCAGCTTATCCTATAACAGCTGGAGCTATGAGGTTCAGCAAAATAGTTTGCTGTATTTCCTTTTAAGTGCAACAAGAAACCCCTGCAAGATTTTAAATACAGGAGTGACCTAATTTACCTTATAATTTTCCAAGATCTCATTGGTTACTTAATGGAGAAATAATTATATGGTGCAAGATTTTAACAGAGCTACTTATAGGGAGGTCATTGCAATGGCCTGAGAGAAACAGTGGCATAGGGTGATGGCAGTCGATGTCATGGTAGAAGATTTAGGGAATATTTTGGAAACAGATTCCATAAGACGAGTGGTGATGGATTAGCTCTGATGGATGAGGAATAAGAAAGTGTCAGTAACAATCCCCAGGTTATAGTTTCAAGAATAAGGAATTGAATCTGGACCTGTCATCATAACTGCCTTGATATCACTAGATGGCTGGATAGAGAATAGGCTTTGCAGGTGAATATTTGGATCAAGAGTTGCTTTATAAAATCTGTCCACACTTCCCTACCTGCCAGGGAGTCAAATTTCTCTCTAGTCACAGAAGTGATGATGTAGGCCCTCAACACCTATGACAGAGGCTTCCAATCCCTTTGGAGATTCTAGAGAGAGACCCAGGAGCTAGCAAAGGAACCACATGAAAACTCAGGATCAGGAATCATATTCTAGCCTTCTCACCCAACACCCTTTCTTTCCTCCCACAAAATTATGTTTCTTTGTAATTGTCTATAAAAGATTATTGTCTGTATTTTATTTAATTATTCTGTATGAAGTAATTACAAGAGAATAATCAGCCAGTTCACCAATAATAGACATTTCATAAAAGAACACAAAAGACACTAATAAAGGCAGAGCTGGCCCTCATTGCTGTCATTATTAGTTTCTTTACATCTTTAATTTTCATACATTTTATTGTTTGCCTGAAATTAATTGTCCATTTCTTTCCCAATCAGGTTTATTGCAAGTGGGCCACTTCTAGATAGCTATAACATTGTTGTGCTTATCTGGTGAATGTCCCAATTGAGCTTGTCCATGTTGAAATAACTATCTAGGAGGCTAGAAAGAAAAGAATCACAATATCATAATTTCTTTGTAGGCCAAAGGATCTTTCAAGAATTTAGCCACACACCACCACTGCACCCTCACCCAACATCCATGTTTTACAAACAAAGAGTCGGAATTATGGAGAGGAGTTTTCACAGCTTGTTGGTAGCAGTGATGAGAGAAGAACCTGGATCTCTTGGATGAATCTAAAATGATAAAGAGCTGTAATAGGAATTAACTTTGCTCGCATGAAATTTAGCTTCCTCTCATAGGTATGAAACATTTCCTGGGGCTTCACCACCCCAGGAAGTTTCTTCCTTCAATTCCATTTCCTAATAAAATTGTATTATGGTAAGACATTTCAGTATTACCTAACAGAATGTCTTAGTCTGCTATGGCTGCTATAACAAAATACTGCAGACTAGGTGGATTAAACAACAGAAATTCATTTTCTCACAGTTCTGGAGGTTGGACGTCAAAGATCAGGGTCCCAGCAGGGTTGGTGTCTGAGACCTTTCTCTTCAGCTTATAGACAGCTGCCTTCTCACTGTGTCCTTGCATTGCCTTTCCTCTGTGTGTGGACACAGAGAGAAATCTCTGGTATCTCTTCCCCTTTTTCTAAGGTCACTGTTTCTATTGGTTTAGGGCTCTACTCTTATGACCTTATTAACCTTAATTACCTAAAAGGTTCTATCTCTAAATACAGTCATTGGGGCTTAGGACTTCACCATGGGGTTGGGAGGGGTAGGGGGACACAGTTCCATTTACAACACAGGATAATATTCTATCACAGAATCTTATTTTTTATTTTTTTAAGTTGGAAATGGTAATAATTGTTTGGAGGCAATATCATGCTTCATAGCTATGGGGCATGGACACAGTGGTATTTCTCAAACCCTTGAAATGAATTGCCCTTGAACCTACTGCATTCCTGTTCACTCTTCACATGAGCTGGTTATAGGGCCCTGTGCAGTGGATGCAGACTGGGGATGGAAGAAGGCAGGAGCCAACTGAATATTCCACAACCTAGGTCATGGCCTCAGCCTTATTCACTCTGCACTCTGGGTAGAGTTCATGTTTTATCTATTTTCCTCTATATCCCCAGTGTCAAAAAAAGATTCTGGCACAGAGTAACTGCTCAGTCATGGATTAATGAATGAACAAATGAATGAATTGAATGAATGAGTTGATATTCTCTATGAGTCATATTTTATTATCCAACTCTTCTGCTTAAAATGCTGCAGTAGCTCTGAGCACCTGGAAGGTGGAGGCCATTGAGGATTTCCATGGCCAAATCATAAGCCACCCATCTAGCTTCAGCACTTCCCACTTTGGCACTGGTCCCTTTCTGTATCTCCAATCAAGCTAAACTTTTTGCAATTTTCAGGCTACCTGAAGCTCTTCCAAACATTTATATCTTTGTTCATGCTGTTTTTACTTCCTGGAAATATCCCTGCTTTATCTGGCTGTTTGATTTCATCATCAGGACATTCTCACCTCCTCCCAGTGTAGGAGGTTTTCCCATCTTCTGGGCTTCCATTGTTTTATATCTGAACTCTTACTCCAGTGTTACACATGTCCATTGACTTGTCTCCCTCCTTTAAATATGAAGTAATTCTTTAACCTGTGTTTTCTTACTGTCTAGAACACTGTCTCATACCCAGGGATCAATTAGACTAATGAATTATTATATTAATTTTGCATTTTGCATTATAATAAGATTAGGTTTCTAATTCATTAATCAAAAGTCAGTGCAGTACACACTTATGTGAAAATTTATGGTCTTGAGAGCACAGAAAATTTGGCTGATTTTTCTCCCTTCCTTCTTCCTATCAGTTGGGGAGATGTCTCCCTTATGTTGCTTCACACCTGCTGGAATGGGAAGCTTGAAGGACAAGTGGGCATAATGCAGTAATTCCTAAATCTGTCAGAATCTTCTGGGAAACTTATGATTGCATATCCCCAAGCCACACTCTTTATTTCTAGTAAATCAGCCTGCCTCTCCAGGAGAGACTTCCTATGTTTCTTTTATCAGCCAGGTGGTTACCACTGTAATAAGGGGAAGAAAACTGGAATTGGAATCTCTAAGGGGTCTGGCCACTGATGAGCTGAGGTAAGGGCATTTATCTCTTCAGACTTTAACATTGTTTTCTATGCATGGAGAGGGTACAAATGGGTTGGTGTTTGTCAATCTTGTTTTCTTAGCAATGAAACACAATCTTACACAATACATAAAATAGTAAAAAAAAAAAAAAGCAGGTTTTATGGTTGAAAATGGATGGAAAGGACTTCCTTCTCAGCCTCATTCTCAGTCCCATTAGTATTATCCTGAGAAGTCCTCAAGGTACTTCCAGGACTATCTAGCATATAATGTGATAAATCCCGGACCAGAAGATCTAAGTCTCTGACAGTTGTAGCATTTTGTGTCTCCATGGTAGCAATGTGTTTGCTGGAGACAACTCCTCAGGTCACTGTCTAGACTGTCTGGGAAGTTGCAAATTTCCTCCAGGGCAGGAGAGCAGTTGAGAATAGGCAGGGAAGAGCTCCAAACAAAAGGACACAAGAACAATTGGGGTGAGTTCTGGAGCTCTGAGATGCAGTGGTGCTGGGAGAAGAACATGGGTGAGCGGAACACATCAGTGAGGTCTAAAGCCCAGAGAGGTACAAGTAGCAAAGAGTTGAAATGGAAAAAGAATCCAGAAGAATAATCCAGGGCATTCCAGAAGAATGCTCATAAATCTCAGTAAGAAATTGGGTTGTGCTTATTACTAAAACAGTGGTCAATATCAGGATCTGTCCCATCTAATTCTTGTACATGGAGGCATACAAAACTCTAATAAATCCTTAGGACCCATGTGGTTCTGTTTCAGATCTGTACCATATTCAGAGAAATAAAATGTAAGGACCAAAGCCAATTTTAAAAATCTAATGTATATTGCTTTCTTTAAGGTCCAAATCAGAACACATAGTCATACTTCTCTAAAACCTTCTTTTCTCACCTCTCCAGTTCTTTTCTATCCCCACTGTTAAAATCATTTCATTCTGGATGTTCCTCATTTTCTACTGTACTCTCTTGAGTCCACCTGACACCCAGATGAAAATCTTTGTGTCTGTCAAGGATCTTGGCCAGTTTTCAAACATGGGTATCTTCACCTCATGGCTCCATATCCATGCCTAACTCAGGCTCATTTCTGAACTTCTCTCCTTTCAGTTGAATCCACCCTGTAATTTTAATCCAGTTGCTCATTTGAACCCTACCCCTAGCACAGATTTTTTTCTTGATGCTGAGCTTTGCTGCTGGACTCTGCTTGGTTTGGACCTGCCCCTTCCTCCCATCCCCCATCCACCCTGTCTCCTCCTGTTCTGACACCAAGCAGACCCATCCAGGCCCTCAGAAGAAAAATCCTAATGTATTAGGCTTAAGAGGGTCAGACTCTGAGGAGCCAGGTACCAGTGATTCTTCCCTCTCACTCCAAAGACTGCTCATAAAGGCTCTCTCCATGGTACCTCAGCCACTGGTTACAAAGTAAAACATTTGCCTTCACTTAAGACAATAGCAATAGTTACTTGCCTAATCTCAACTTTTCAGATACTGAGTTCTATAGCTAATGCAAGACAAACCAGGCCTTAAAGTACAGCACCACTCTCAGGTCTTAACCAACACATCACATGCATCTGGTGGCCTTCTAGAGGGCAACTGCAAGCTTTAATCCGTGATCCTGCTTAGAGGAATTCAGCCACAGAAACAAATCTTGCCATTTTAGCTCACATAATAAGCAATTGCAATTATGAACCTCCCCATGTTGCTTGCTTAATTATTACCTAGGTCAGGTTGAAATACATTTGGTGGAAATTGAGCTGCCTTTCTCTGAGCTGAGGCACAAAGGCTTTACTCTTCACTGTTAATATCATTGCTAGGGAAATCAAGCTGGCATATGTTTTCAGTAACCACTACTGAGATCATTTTTCTCTCTCTGGGGTAATTCTCAGAAAGAAAAGCATTCAAAATATTATATTTGCCATCCTCTAGCACATTCATGTCATGTAGCACCTACAATTAATGAGTGGTACTTGTGAGGATGTGAGTCATTACAGCAAAGCATTTAATTCCATTCTTCTCCAACGCACTGATTTAATCCGCCCTGAGTTAAACCAGAGCTGTAACCACCTTCCCTGAATAGCGCTCCATGAGATAACATGGTGTGTCCGAATGACAGTAATTTTGCGTATGTACGTAGCAGCTTCCAGGCTAGGATCTCCAAGAGTTGCTTCACACATGGTAATTGATGGCACCTCTAAGCATTACATTAAACATTTAATTGAACAGTTAAATGTGGATTAATGAGGCCATTAATTAATACAGCAGGGAAGTCTGTAATTCTTATCTGCGGACCACAGAGAGGATTTCCCCACATCATGTATTTGAAACTCCATCACAAAAATTCAAAATTGTGAAGCTGTTGTGAATGGGAGGGGGAAAGAGTGTAATGGGAATAGAAATAGCATAAGGCTGGCAGGAAGAAGACTCAGAATTTTTAGGCATGAGTTCAAGACCAGAGTCTACTACTAAGGGACTATATGACTCTGTATAAATCACTTTTCCTCTCTGGGACTTGGTTTCTTTACTGAAAGATAAGGGACCTACAACATTATCCCTCAAATTTCTTTTATTTAACCAGGCTTCTGATTCTGTGAATTTAACTAAATGGATTCTGAGAATGACCCAGTAGCTCAGCTATTCAAGTATCTGTTGACTTCTGTTCATTAGACATTTGGCCCAGAGCTCCAGCACCTCTAATTACAGCCCAGTAAGAACTGGTGGAGGAGCACTGGATGTGAATTCAAACGTTCCACTTTCCTTTCTGCTGCTAGAGATGAGATTCCAGAAGACAATGAATTCATCCAGTTCTTCATTTTGTTCTTAAAATTTGTATATAATGATTAACTGCAAGAAGATACTTTATATGAGAGCCCAAAAGTGTGATCTGAATGTGAGCTACTATTTTTCTTTTTATTATGACCACCCAGGGCTACCAATAGCTGGTTCTGAGAGTCATGTCAGGAATTATGGCCACTCCATTTCTCTATTTACCTTCACTTCTTCTTTCCCTACATTAATGTTCATTCTTAAATTTCTATTTTTCTAAATAAACAGCAAACTATCATCAAGCCTTTTAGTGCCCATAATTATTCACTCAAAAAAAGTATTATCAAACACTTTTATGACTATGGTAGTGAAAATGAAATAGATAGAAAATCCCAACACTCCATATGGAGGCATTGCCTCTTCTAAAGTAAACCCCAGCCTCAAGGCAAGCTTTCCTTCCATCTACCCCTTTTTCAGAGGAGTATTTTCAGGATTCTTCTTAGATGAAAATGAAAAAAAAAAAAAGGAGTAATTAAAGAATTGTTTGTACTTTCCCCACCTCAATTCTGTGTGAGCAATATATTCTAGAGAGGTTTTTTAAGTGAACTTCATAAACTTTCAAAGTCAGGTCATTTAAGATGGTCTTTATATGGATCTATGAAGCATATAATCAAAAATTAAATTACATTCAGTAGCATTTTCTTACTAAATTTGTATTATTGTAACGTGCTGAAGAATATACTTATGTATAGGGATATATTTCTCTATATATTATATATACATTTAATTCTTATTCACAAATTCTGTACTTGTAATTTTACTTACTCGCTAAAATATATTTGTAACCCCAAAATCAATAATCATTGTGTTTTCACAGTCATTCAAGGACATGTTTACCCAAGTCACACATGCCCAGGTCAAAATCAAAGTGATATTCTTCCTTCTTATTTTAGCCATCACACTGCAAGCAAGTGTTATTTATTGCAGTCTATTTAGTGCTACATACTTTCTACATTTTTGTGCTTTTTGTTGGTGATTTTGCTGTTTAAAATGGCCCTAGCACAGTGGTAAAGTGCTGTCTAGTGTTCCTGTGTGAAGGACAGCTGCGATGTGCCTTACAGAGAAGATATATTTGTCAGCTTTGTTTAACCATAAGTTATAGTGTTGTTGACTATGAGTTCAATGTTAGTGAATTGAAAATATATTTTATCTATAAACATAAACATGCATAAAACAAAATTATGTGTTGACTGGTTGACAAAAACAATCATGACCAGAGGCTCTCAGGAACCTCATGCTATATTTCCCCTAGGAGCAGTGACTCAGTGTTCACTAATTCAGTGTTTGCAGCAACTTTATAAAACATAACTCTGCAGATAATGAGAATTGACTGTATATATGTATGTGTGTTAATTGAGTTAAGTACTAGACACTGACTCTAGAGGAGTATAATTAGCAAGTTTATCCAGTGCTTTCCTATTTTGCTGGTTAATCTCATTAGAAGTTGCTAATTTAAATGAGTACTTCTGTTTTTATTAGGATAAATGAAAACCAGTTTGCTCAGTTGTAGAAAACAAAGGAATCAGCCTTCAGAATCAAATTGCACTGTGTTAAATGCTTTAATCAAGGAAAATGTATAACAGTAGCAGAATGAAGGAGCTGCTCGTGGCCCCTCTCTGTGAGCATGAATCAGATTTGAGTCCTCCCCCATAACTCACAAATTCAGGTCTCCACAGCTACAGTGCAAGCTATATTATTTCTATTCTCTCACAGATTACTCACGTACTCCATAGCAAACATTCACCCAGGGGTGTATTCCATTCTGGGTAACAGATGCGATGGGCTTATAGAGAAATGTGGAAAGACCACAGAGGGGAACTCAGCCTGGAGTGAAAGGTGAATGTCCAAAAAGCTGTACAGAGGATAACATGCTTGAACAGAGATGAGGACCACTTAAAATTGTGGCCTAGGTGGGATCCCCTCATAAGGATCCACAGCTCTTACTCTATGTGGGGCACTAAAACAGAAATCATGAATAACACAAAGATGATTGAGTCTGCATCTTCAAGATCCAGTTTCTCAAGAAAGCTTTCCCTAGACACACCTTTCCTCTCTGCATACATACACTCCCAAGAAAACTATATCTGGATCTTCTCACAGAACTCCTTTCTCCTGCATCCTGGCACTTATTTAATTAGCATCTATCTCTTCAAATAGAGTATATGGCCCTGAAGGCAGAGGCTAGGTATTTTTGTTGTTCTTCACCCTTGCATTTCCAACTGCTTTAAGCCTCACCTGTTATAAACTGCTGAACAACTGAATAAAGATTGAAGAGTAAAGCCAAGGTCTCATTCCTAGGGTGACAGTTTTGTTAGAAGGTTTTTTAAAACATGGAACAATGTTTTATCAGGGGAAATAAGTATACATCTCATAGGCTTTTTTATTCATCATGCTCTAAGCTTTTTGTTGCTTAATTCTTTGACTTAATAAGTAAATTAGCAGTAACTAGAACTGAAAAGAGAGAAAACAGAAAGGTTTCAGGTCCTTTAACTTACACTTCTAAATGCAACCTTTGGGGTCAGCAGCTTGGCCCATGTTCTCAGCTCAGATTAGAGACTGCCCACATAGGCGGGGGGCGGTGGGTCACTTTTTATGATCTCTTGCTCATAATTCCATCCCTAGAGGAATTATTTACTTCTCCTCGTCCCCTTAAATTTCCTTGCCATGAAGACACCTTCTCTCTGGATATGAGAAGTAAGATAAAGTATCCTCGGGTGGTACGGAAGTTATAGTATTGCATTACATGTGATGATCAGGGTCAGAAGAACCAGGGTGGCCAACCTGAGGTGGTAGAAGAATGCTCTAAGACTTCTGAGCCAGGAGGTCTTGCCCTTCTCCTATTTTTCGCCTCTTTGTTGCTCAGTTCTTGAACTCAAATACTCATGTGGTCAGACTGATGATGTAGGTGGAGCTAGCTGGTGGAACCATGGCAAGCCCTGTCTTGAGGAGACAGGTGCTACTCATCTCCATGTAAGAATTTAGTACCAGTGTTTCCAAATCTGATTTTTCAAAAGAATATAGAAATCTGGCATTCTATCTTCAGATTTTTGTTATTGCTGTTTTTCTGAAGTGCCTTTTGTCAATCATTAGGGAGAAGATAAAGATAAATAGAACCATGTTCCCATTTAAAGTAGCTTAAAGTCCAGGGAAGAGCAAAAACTCATACATAACAAGATCATTATACATAGTAACTTATATTTTCTAATGTTATCTATAGAGGAAAAAATGTTGAGTAGTTTTATTAGGCAATTGTTTTGAAGAGGAGCCCCACCCCGTAGTAACAAGAAGCTGAACTGTTCCTGCCCCCAGAAAAGGAAGTTTTTTCTGCCAGTAGGGCCTACTTGATAAGCTTAGAGTGTTGCTTGAAGATTTGTTTTGCAATGTGGTAAGAAGGCAAATAAAAGCGATGCATCAAATACATGCCTAAGTTAAAATATGTTCAAACAACAATACTGTGCTAGCATTCTTCAGCTCCCTTTCCTTTTTATTTTTTCTTATCTGGACTCAGGCCCAAGTCCCTGACTTCCAGGAAGATATTCTTTCTTCCCCTTGCTTAAGAAAGAGCAGTCAGAATTTTAGGTAATAGCAAAAATTTTAGATTAAAAATTCCATTGCTTTTATAAAACATGGCTGCTTTTTCTCCAGCATTGTCATCGGGCAAGTTCTCAGAGATTCACCATTTCTGCCAAAGCTGAGGCATAACAGTTAATATGTGGGGTTCTAGCTGTCTGACTTTGAACAAGGTTCTTAATTTGGTCCTAAGCTACCATTTTCTCACCTATAAATAATGTCATAATAGTGCCTACTTTTGAGGTGTTTTGTGAGGATCAAATGAGATCATACATGTAACTTTATTCAAGTGAAACACCCTACACACAACCTAGCAGAATATGGTAAGGAAGGAGATCATGTGTAGGTCTCTACGTGAAGCACAGAAATCTGTGCCTGGTACAAAGAGGAGCACAACTAAAGAAAGTCAATATCATTATCAAATAGAGGCATGACTACTTCCTTGCTGTGGAGTAGTGTGAGAATAAGGATACATCTGTGTAATTTCTAATTTACTGCAAATGGAGCAAGTCACTCTATGCAAGCCCACATTCAGTGTTATGTAGGTGTCAGATGAACGTTGGCCTGTGTAACAGAACCTTGTGCCACTCAGGCCATTGGTTTCAGACCCAGCACACAGTATGCAGCATTGCAGAGATGAGCTGACGTACAGTGTATGGAGGCCAACCCCATACCATACCATGTAAAGTCAACAATTGGAAATTGGCCCTAGTTAAATAACAAATAATGGCAGACTCGGAATTTTTCAAGATTTTTGGAATTTCAGGATAATCACTGGGTCAAAGGAGTGTTCTGAAAGAAGCCAACAATTTAAAAGGAAAGAAATTTTTTCTTCTCTCTTCCTCATCATTCTCTTCTCTTTTCCTACCTGTCCATTGATGAATCTAATGGGAAATGAATCGGAACATTTGAGCATATATGCAGTTCTTTTTTTCAGAGGAAATTTTATCCTCTGAAAAATTATATTATTGCATCAATTCCTCAAGAATACAGTGTCCCTTTCAATGTGCCAGCCAGTGTTAGGCATTGAAAATATAATAATTGGAAAATATAGTTCATATCCTCAAAGATCTCATTTTTGGGGGAATGAGATTATCTTTGTAAAGCCCCAGGCATCCCTCTTCTCCTTGTGTGTTCCTCCCATCCTAAGTACCCAGCATGTTCACGTACTCTTAGCAAATAGTCTGATCAACTTCTTTGCACAAAAGTATGCATGGCGATACACTAAAATCTACATGTCCAACCTCTTCAAATCACAAGGATGCCTGCTCTATTATAAGATGGTATATCTTAAACCAAGATGTCTATCTCAAATGATAGAATTTTAGGTATCTTGAAAAGGTAGGTGGAGTGCATTTTTATATATTGGATATATACTTACTGACTCTGAGATGAGCCAGCTATTTGGCTACTGAATAGATCTTGATCAGGATTCTTCTTGGTTTATTGTGTAGGCTTAGGGGAAGCACCATATCTTGTGGGTACCCTTTATTGAGACTAGTAAATAAACTTAAGCTTTGACTCAGAATTGAAGCCCAGGGGCAGAGAGAGTGTTTCTGTCACCATTCTCTCCAATTTGGTACAACTGGTGCTTCTGGTATAGCATGAGCAAGCGTGTAGTTTTTGTACCTTTTGAAATTCCCTGATATGTGTATATACTCTGAGACTTGACCATATACTGAATTTTTCCATCGAAGCTCTCTAATGGAGCCATCTCCAGTGTTAGGTGGCGTAAGTCAAATATTAGTCTTAATTTGAACTACACTATTAACATATTAGACTTCTCTGTCATTCTGGATAACTTCAGAGCCAATGGCGCTCACATTCCAAAGTGTTAAAAAATTTTCACTTCAAAGGGTTCAAATCTTCTCAAATTTTTATTTTAAAAATGATAATGGTTGAAATAAGCCACAGGGGGTCAAAGAGCCAGGTGGCCATGGGGGTTTATACTTAAATGGGGAATGCTTTGGTGCCTGCTGGTTTCATAGGCTGCCCTTATTTCTAATGGGGCTTGAGTGGAGCTGAAATCGAGACCAAGAGACCATATCAGAGCAGTCTTAACATAGAACCAGCTGACATTGGGTCTGTGGGGGATATTTTATCATTGTCTGCTTGACCTTTGGCCCCTTAGACGTACAGCCCATCATTTCTGGGAAGCAGCAACTAAAAAAGCCATTTGTTCCCCATCGAACATACCTGTCCTGATGTGCTGTCAACAGCTGTTTGCATTGCTAACTGTGCCAAGAGAAAACAATTGATGCTGGCAAACTTGAATTTCTAACCACCTCTTTTATTTTTGTCACTCCTGGTGCTAATGATGACCTATATTCTCTACCATAATGATTATCTTAAAAGTCTTTTTGGCTTTGAAGAGAGCATTTGAGTCCTAAGTGCCCATATTGTGAAAGAATATAATATGGAGAGGTCTATTCTCTTAGAATTCATTTGCCCATTTTTTCTTTTTTCTTTTCCTTTTTTTTTTTTTTTTTTTTTTGAGGCGAGGCTGTAAATTAAACCGCTTGAGTTGGCTTTGTAGGTTTCTTTTTTCTTCCCCCCCCTTTTTTTTGCATACACAGCAAGGATAACTACACCTCAGATTTATGAGCATTGTGAACAGGTTGCCATAGCAACCACTCTGGCTGCTCTACACCAAATAACCTTGTCATGTGAGCGTTTATCACAGGAACATCAAGGACTGGATTGCACTGTACGCTCTTTGGCTAAACAGCAGGATTTTTCTGAATAATAATTGGTCGTGGCCTTTTATTCCACCAGTCAGAGTTAATCATCCTCGGAATCTGAAATTAACCATAATGCATTCAAGGTGCAGAGTACAGCCATTCAAAAATTCCCCTTTGGAGGAAGAAAACTTTCCAATGATCTTTGCTCTTTGTTGTATATAACCATTGCTGTTATTGCTATTGTCATTATTATTATTGGGAAGACAGGAGAGAATGATGAGAATTTGGGAATTACATACAGAAGTCATCATGATATAAGTAAAATAGACATTTAACTAGCCTATTATTTATGAGAAGTAAGGTATTTTAAACTGCCATCAGAACCAGTAGTATTTTTTTTCTGTCTCAAATTACCTTTATAGGACATTTTATCATTTGGATGGATTTTACTAGGTTAAATTATTTTTCATAGATTCATTTTTTTTCAGTGTGCTTCTGATCATATTAGAAAGAAAAATGAATGGAGTATAAAGGATCAACTGTCTCTGTGCCTACACAGCATGTGTGTGTGTGCGCACACACACAGGTGCTTGTGTGCATGTACACAAAACCACAAGATGGATCCCAGAAAGAAAATAATTACGTCACAGGGATGCAGCTGGTTCTGTCACAGGCAATTATGTTAGAGCTGTGGGTGGAGGTGGGGGTGTTAAAAAATGTTAGGATTGTGATTATTCATCAGCAGAGAGGTTTTCTGGTCCATGAAGAGTTGTCACTTAAAATTCTATGAGGGATGAAGCCAAACTTCAGCAACTTCAGCAAATTGTAGTTTTCGTGGGCATTTAAACAATTCCTGTTTTTACTGTTTTAACTGTTTTCAGTGACCCTCTCTCCTACCCATTCTCTTTGCACTTTCCTAGTCTCAGAGTCTTATTTCTTACAGGTCCTCTGTCATCAGTGTTGTTTATGATAATCTTCACACCATAAGTGTGCCTTCTCCCAACAATTATTGTATTAAAAATGTAAATATTGAATCTTGAATGAAAGAACTTCAGAAATATGTAAAGAATAGTATTTTTAAAGATGGATTGAAGGAAGAAAAAACTTTTTAAATTTCTTTTAAAGTTTCTATTAAGTTATACCTCCTGGTAGCTATGTACTTCACCACCTTCCATGACTTTTTTACTAGAAAGGCCTCAGTCAGTCCAATCAAATGAAGTTAAATGATGAAGTTGTAGATGAAAAGTAGCTAAGTGGGCAATTTTGGGGTAAAACTACTCAGGGAAATGGCACTTTTCATCCCACCACACCCCTGCTTTTGCCTTTTTGCAGTTCTCTCTTGGAAATAAATGTACATAGGGGCAGGCAATAAGCTGAGTTTGGGAAAAGCAAGAACATACAGCAGTAGTAGAAACATAGTAATGTATTTATTCATCCATTTATTCATTCTTATAAATGCCAAGGACACCACTAGGTGGAAATAGACCTGATTCCTATTCCCTAGGCACTTAACAGCTCAAAGGAAAAATAAAATTTGTACAGAATCAAGATAGCAGCTACACTGCTGAATGAGAAACCAATCTGTTGTGAGTGGCATACACGTCTGGAGATGACAATAGTCACTGGCATTGTCATAGGAGGGCTCTTATAGTTTGTGAGGCTGGAACTCCTTGACATCAGAGATGTGTGGAAGGCTAGTGATTGGAAAGAGAGCATTCCGGGGAGAGTGGATGGCAGAAGTGAAAGTGAGAGGCACAAAAGGGTTTGGTGTGTTCTGAGAACAGTCAAAATTTATCGGGGCTCCAGTTTCACACCCATAAGTGGTGGTTAGAACTAAGACAGGAAAGTACCTTCAGGCCAGATTTGAAAGTTACCAGGTTCACTTAAGTGTCATTCTAAGATGCTTAGACATTTATTTAGATGGCATTAGAAAGTCATTTAAGGTTGTTGTTGTTGTTGTTGTTTAAAACAGAATATTGATGTGATCAAAGCTTTAGGAAAATTTAACTGAGACTGGGATGAGAAGGAGGAAGAAAGATATTTTAGAAGTCATTTCATTGCTTGGATAAGTGGATTTACTTCAAGTCCCTGTTCAACAAGGCTTTTCTTCTTATTTTACTTCTTGGGGAAAACAAGAAAGAAGTATTTCCCTTTTGGTGTACTATGTTAAATGTGGGCAGACCAAACATCCTGCTGCAAGCATTGGATCCATGGCTCAGCAATTAGCTAGGAAATAGTTAGGAAATGCAACTGGTCATACTTGGGCTGAAGCAACAAAGACACAGCCAATTTGATTTCTTAAGTTTTAACAGGAGTTTTGTGAAGAAAGAAGTGATCAATATGGTTGACCAGAGCTCAGTAAGCTATGACCAATCTGCCAATAAGCATTGCTGCTCTTAGGCTCTAGTGCTATGGGTAGATACTAAGAAGAGAATCATATTCCCACTGTAGTGAAGAACCTTCACAGAATTGTATCTGGATCCCAGGTCTCATGAAGCACACCTTGACCTCATGGCTCCTTCTGACTCTATTAGCAGGGTATAACATGTATAGGCGAGGTTTAAGGCCTGAATAAAAAAGTAAATGATTCTCTTGGTGGTGCCCCTTCACTCTGCCTTGCTCTTGAGCATCAGACTATGGAGCAAATTTGTTTCATGTTGTGGTTCTGTCCTAGAAACTGATTTTTTCCTTTCTCCTTTTTTACTTTATAAGACCCATGTGGACAAAAAGCAATGTGTCCTTTGTACTCTCAGTAGAGTGGGCATTCCCCCTGCTGTTAGGGCTCCATATTAGGTTCTCCCTGGTTCAAGAACATAGCTCTGTGTGAGAAACTGTGTGATAATTTAACATCTCTCACAGTTTCCAAGAGTCATAAATTCAAAATCAGTTTGGCTAGGCAGTTCTGACTGGGGGTCTCTCATGAGTTTTCAGTCAGATGTCAGTGAGGGCCACTGTCATCTGAAGATTTGACCAGGGCAAGATAATACACTTTCAAGGTGGCTCACTCACATGGGTGCCAAGTTGGTGCTGGCTGCTGCTAAGAGTCCTCATTTCTTCACCACAAGGGCCTCTCCACAGGATGTCTTGAGCATCCTCACAGGATGGTGGTTGTCTTCCCCCAGTGTGAGTAAATAATATAATGTACTGAGCTGGAAGCCCTATGACCCAGTCTTAGAAGTCACACATTATTGCTCCTGACATACTCTGTGGTCACAAACAACAGGCTGATTGCGTGAAAGAGAGGATTACACAGGCGGTGACTCCAGGTGCTAACGGTCATTAGGGAGTTTCTTGGAGGCTACCTCCCACTGAACTACTGTATCTTTGCACCTCATAAGTGAATGTGTGAGGTTCTGGTATTCAAAAGAGAAACTACCCTGTTTCTGCTCAAAAACTCTGAGAAAAATTTTACCTGTGCTGAGGTTGAGTATTGCTTGTTGGAGAATTGCTTAAATGTGATAGTCTGGAACAATGTTTGATAAAGGACCAAAATATTTTAAGCATATATAAAAAAGGTAAACTTCTTTATTTTATCTTAAACTTCAAAATACATATTCATTTACCAATCCTTTCATAGAAAACTAATAATTTTTCTTTGAATAAGGGTCTTCTAATTAAAGTTCTGTATCATCTTTCCCCCAAACTATTCCCAGGATATGTAATTTACATTATCTAGTTTTGGTTTCTTTAAAGCAAGAACCTAAAATGTATTTTCCAATCAATCTGAATTTAGCATTCAAGACCTTTATAGTCTTTACTGATTTCTTAGAGTTGTCTCACCTACACTCAATTCAGCATCAATTCTTTTTTTCAACTTCGAATTTTATTGACCCTAAAGCAATTTACTTGGTTTTTATCAAAACAACTGTCTTTGCATTCATATGTTACGGTTTTGCATAATATTTAAGTAAACTACTTAATCATCACTACCACCAAGATTATAAGGTTTGGGAACAAACACAACTGATTCTTGGGAAGCATATTGTGTAACAAGTAGTTGAACAGTGACTGGGCTACTAGAAGTGAGTATACTAGCCCCAAAGTTTCATCAGAATGTCTTGAATATACAACTAATAGCATCAGTTGAGTGATTATGTATTAAGGCAAGTCCATGGTCAATATTTTTATTTACTTGCATGTCCTTAAAAATATACTTTGAAATGACTGATGTTAGTGCTCCTTCATCAAAAATCAAATCTGTGCAAATAATCAGACTAAATAACCATGTAGCCCAATCAGATAATCATAAACTATCAATGAACCCACAATGTTCATTCACCAAGCATGTAGGATAGACCTGATGAAGACCTCAAGGAATGAGAAGAGGAATTCTAAAAGTTAATGATGTTTGGTCCCAAACTGTAGGGTGATAATACATATCAGCTTCTGATTCAGTGCTGAATGGTAATACCCAGGTAGTACGTACATCAGCACCAGTCTCAATAGTCAGGATATGCTTCCTGGAGGAGACGGTTTTGACTTGGTCCTTAAATAGGGTATAAAACATCTGATTGGATAGGCAGTTATACCACAGAAGTGAGAATGAATAGAGACAATAAGAATGTTTTTAGAAATAACTAGAATGTGAAGAGAAGCTGAAAATGTGATCTCTCAGGCCAGAGACCCAAGTGTTTTGATTCACTGTTGGAAACAGGGAGACATGGCAGGTTTCTGAGCAGGGGAGTAGCAGGACTAAATGGAGTATTTGAGGACTATCAGACTGGCAGGAGGATACTGGGTCAATTCAATTAGAAGAAACTGGAACCAGGTGATGCTCGAGTGGTTTAGAAATGATGTGTAGAAAGGTCCTGATGAATGTAGTATTTGTGAGTACAGAGATTTCACTAGAAAAATAACTGAATTTGGAACCAGATGATAGAGTAGATAAGTAGAAGAAATACAAGTCTGAGTCTAGAGAGATAGGAGAAATAGTTGGTGGTCATTTGTACTACCAACTAATATGAAATTGGGGAAGGGGAGCCAGTGTAAGGAAATGATGAATGTGGATTTAGACTAAATGGGAGGTCAGAGGGACAATGTGAAGAGGCCAGTAAAAGATTAGAGATGCAGAAGGACTGGACCCAGGGAGGGGAAATATAACCCAAGGAATAGATTTGGAAATTATCCACAGAGTAGTCTGTGAGAGGCCTCAAAAGTAGACAGGTCAAACCTCCAGGGAGGGTCCTGCAGAGAGAGACAAAGTCAATATCAAGACTGACATTTAGCCAAAGCCCCTGCTCCATCTGCTGGGTCAGGGCTTTTCATGACACAGAAAAGGTTGTTAGAGGTGCTTCTCTCTAAGATCTTATAGCTTAAACATCCTGCTTTTCATTTTCATTCTCCCCATTTGGGAGTCTTGTCCCTGTCTTTCCTTTCTGGGTCTCCATTTAGATAACAGGCAATTAGATTTTGAATAAACATGTGCTTAGGTTCAGTTTGATTTTGTATTTTACTGTCATGTATAGACTCAGGCTGGCTCCCCCAAGTCTCTCATTTCTGCACTTTTCTCTCCCCTCCTAACTTTTCTGCTGATTTTATTACCTTAAAATCCTCCCCTGTTAAGGATAGGGAGTTTCTATTAGGACCCTCCATTGTGTCACACATCATTTAAATACCTTTATCACTTTCCCACTGGGAAAAACAATAATTGTTGATATTTCCATTTAACTTCACTTTTTATGCTCTGTTTGAGGAAAAGATGACAATTTCAAATAGCTCATTATTTGCTTTCCACCAAGCTCAAGTTAGATCCCAGCACCATCCTTATGGGGACCCAGACTTCCCACTATCCCATAATGTTTTACGACCAGTTTTACAATCCAGACGCTGTATTATCATGTCCTTCTGAAAGATGATTATATGAATTGTCAGCAAACAGGAGCTGAAAGACAGGGAAATCTACCACTGCTTGACAGTTGGTTCACAGTCCTCCCTGGTGAGAGCCCTTTGCTCCAAGCTCCTGTGCAGAGTTGCTGCTGCAGTGGGGTGGGGTGACTACTAACGTTTAAAATGCTCTCATGTTCAACAACAGTGTGCACAAGCTGAGACACTGCATTGGCACATTCTCACAGCCTAGTGAGCATCTAGGCTTTCCCACAATTTTAGGGATGGGGAAACTGGAGCTCAGACATGAGATGTGATCCAACAGGGGTACACATACAATGTCAACCTTAGCACTAGAAACAATGCTTTCTGACAATCAGAAAGAAAAATGTTCTGAACAAATTGTTTTCCTAAATACATCACAAATATGACATCCAGCATGTCTATTCAACTGCCCTAAGTAGAAATAAAAACTCACAGATGGTGACATGTAATAATTCTAACTTGCTATTTTATGTTGAGAAAAAGTGAGTGGAATTCCTGGTAATTGGTTTACCTTTTCCTCATCCCCAGAGTTGATTTACCTTATCAGACTGCAACATTTTACCCAAAGTTTATGGAGTTTAGGTGGAGTTTTTTTTTTCCATCTCTTATTTGTCTCTCTTTTGTTTTTCTATAAGAGAAATAACTTGTGCCGAGTGAAGTAGCATCTCCTCACCTTTTTGGGGGCATGCTAACCAACACCACTCTTGGGGCTGGCTTTCAGAGAGATGCCTGAGATGGGAAGAGGGAAGGAAGGCACAGAATTATAGATTTCTTATAACAGCATCAATTATGAATCCAAGCTGAACCCTGGGTAGATGGGATTTCCTGTAATAAAATGAGGATGGAAAGTACAATGTTTGAAAGGCCTGAGGTGACATGCAGTAAAAAAAGAATACTGGACTTGAACCTAGGTTCTGGTTCTGACTTTGAAACCAAATAGCTGCATGACCTTTCTGAGCCATCATACTCACATGCATAAGATAAGGAAGTGGTTTTGTAGATAGTGGAGACCCTGTCCAGCTCTAACCTTCTGGGATTCTATGGAGACTTTGCATCTGAGCGATGGTGAACAATTATTACAGGGAACATGGGCCGGAAGGGGAACACAAAGGAAAGGCTAATGAGAAACACATGGTGTGGATGACTAGAGGCAGGAAGCAAGGGGTAGGATCAGCAGGCCCAGGGTCTCTCCATAAAGACTTAACTTCTCCAGGGGCAAACTGTTTCCAAAATCACAAATAAGCACAGGCATGAAGAGTTATACACCCATAACTTATTTTTTCATTACTCATCAGAGAAGAGCAATTTATAATCATTTCTGTTGACTTTCAAAACACCCCTGTGAAACAAACAGGATTCTATTATCCTGAGTTTACATGAGATAACTGAGGCTCCAGGAAGGTAGGAGACTGCCCGAGATTTATTGTTTATGAGCTAAGTTGGACAAGACCCAAAGTTTCCTAGGTCCCACTCACAGGCCTTTCCAACCTGGTTTGCTATAGCAACCATTTGTATTTCTACAGAACTTCTTACTTTTAAAGTGTGTTAAACAAATCTATTACCTCATTTTTATCCTACCATGACCCTGTCAATTGGGAGCACTAGGAGCTATTTCTCCTGTTTTAAAGATGAGGAAACTCAGATGCAGGAAAATTAAGTGATTTTTCCTGGGTTTCCTTTTTATTCAACAAACCTGCATGGACCACTTATGGTCCCCCAACCACAACCCAGACACAGCTGCCTCATGGCAAGGAAAACTTCGATCTCCAGTGTTTTGAATACGTATCCAGTGCCCTTTAGGAGCTGTAATTTTTTTATGTGAAAATAAAAGTTCTCAAAAACAGCTTCCACATACAGCATGGACAAAATGGCCTGCTATGGTAATATCACATCCAAATACTGGTCTTCCAGACCCAGATTTGATGACTTGTGAGACACAGTTGACCCTTGAACAATGTGAGAGTTAGGGGTGCTGACCCCCCATGCAGTTAAAAATTCACATAAAACTTTTGCTCCTCCAAAACTTAACTACTAATAGCCTATTGTTGAGCAGATGCCTTACCAATCATATAAATAGTTAACACATATTTTGTGTTAAAAAAAACCATAAGGAAAAGAAAATACATTTGCAGTATTTATTCTTTAAAAGTCCACTTGTAAGCGAACCCACGCAGTTCAAACCCATGTTGTTCAAGGGTCAACTGTACACAATAATTCTTAGAGAAATGAGAGGGCAATAATAACAGTTGATGAAGACACCAGACTCAGGCTTCAACTTTGATTTTAAATAGGCAAACATTTACCAGTGCTTTTCAGCTTCTCGGTTCTGTCTCTTCTTTGCTTTCCTAACACCATGATTCCCCAGCTTTCATTACCCTGGACCTGTATCCTTGCTTCAGTCCCTGCTAATCCCCACTGATGGATTGCCAGCCATTACATCAGTGGAATAAGCCATGGAAGAACAAAGGCTAGATGGCCAGCCCTTAGAGATGGTGTGGAAAGAGATGTCTGCCCCAGGAGAGGGCAGTGAGATTCTGTCTGCCTTTAAAAACATACAAAATAAACTCACTGGAGGTACTAATTTCCTTCTAATTATATGTTTTCTCCTGAAGTTTAGTCCATCAGTCAGGCCCTCAAATATATTAGTAAGTTGTCCAGAACTTTCTAGTTGACAAACATTGCATTAACCTTCTACAGATATTCCAAGCAATCCCAGGTTTGACATTTCCCTCCAAGTCTTTTTTATAAGTAGGTAGCACAGCCCTAGTGTTCCCTTCTTAATTTGGTCAAGGAGGATTTTATTAGTCTACAAAACTGTGTGTTATCCTTCCACTTCAAAAATGGTGGCTTCTCACTTATTATCACCGAGGATGCACTTTGAGCCTCTGGAAGTGGAGTCAGGTTTATCCTGAGCCACCCACACTCCCTTGTGTAGTTCTTTGTGATCATGAGAGAGCAAGTCCCTGCAAACAAAAGGGCATTCTGTGTCCAGGAAAGTGAATGAAGCCACTCTCATGCTTCCTCCTGCCTCCACCTTTATTCTTTCCTTTGACATCCCCCTCCCCACTCCCATGACCCTCCTATCCAGCAGAGATTCAGCAGTCAGTACCCCACTCAAGTTCCACCCCTCTTCTGATTCTTTGCAAGCCATCCCATCCCTTTGCTGCCAATCCCTACCACAGCCAATCTTCCTGTTCTTCAATGACGGCCACTCGTCATTATTATCTTCAAATTGCTCACTGACTTATCAAGAATATAATCATAACTTTTCAACTGGACTGTAGGCTCTCTGAAGGCAGAAGACATACATCCTTCATCTCCATTTCTCACTGTGGTTTATGTTAGCTACTCATACGGAACATGTTAGTTGGTTTAAAAATAACTTCCATGTGGAACACACCCTGATTTATCCCTGACAATTTGGCAGAGCTGAGTGAGTGAAGTATGTATGTATATACTCAATGGAATAACAGACCTTAAACAGAATTGAGCATTTTCTAAAGGAAGAATAATGCTATCCCAGGGTCCTGGCTCTGCCCCAGGAAACTAGTATTGGTCACACATGCTTGTGTGCAGAAGTCCCATCTTTGCTGATTCTGGACCACCCATCACAACAGCAGGAAATTTATCCATCTGCTATTCTTCCTCAGGGAATAACTGCATTGCAACCACCTTCTTTCACCTCTTTAGATGCCAAATGTATTCATTCATTCTTCACAGAGTTGGGAAATATTAGTATTGGCTGAGTTGAGACTGTGGGTCATTTTACCCAGCTATTTCAAAATACCTACTGAGAGACATAAGTGGAATGGAAATGGACACCCCACACCCTTTCCCTAGAAGATTGCAGGAGCGATTCTTTATATTTGTCATGGGGGAAACCAAACCCCTGATCTGACATGCACTTCATTTTTCTTCATGGTAAATGCTGTTGACCTCTCCTATTAGTGGAATTAAAGAAAGAAGCACTAGCCTGGAAATCAGGAGGCCTGGCTTCTCACTCTGGCTCTGTGCCCAAGACCTCCTTCTCTTGGTTCTTTCTATGAGACCACACCACTTGCACACCTGCCTATCACTTAGGACCAAGTGATGGGTTCATTTGGTGGCATGTTTCCTTTGAAGACCACCCAGAAGTTCCTGCTGACACTCGTGGTTTACACTTTAAATTATTGGCAGCAGGAAGGCCAACCTCTGAGGTAGACAGTGGCGTGTGTGCAGAAAGGTGTCAGAGTTCCACCTGGAATGGCTGGGAACAGAATTCTGTCCCACCTCATCCATGAGTATACATCTGACCAGGAAAGCCCCTTAAGTCTCCATGTTCGTTTCTCCATCTGTGAGTTGAAAATAATGATGCAGTTAACCCCCACCCAAGGGTTTCCTCCAGGGCTCTTGTGGGAATTAAATAGATTAGAAATATGACAATATTTTAGAAGCAAAATGATGTGGAGAAACAGATGTTCATCAGATCACCATCGTGTATGGTGCTAAGAAGACAGTCCAGGTGGGACACCTGGCATTTGTTTCTAGCTTGACCCCTAAATGAGTGATCTTGGGGCTAAGTCATAAGATCTCTCCAGGCTCTACTTTTCTCATCTGTGAAATGGGGATTAAAATAACTGTCCTACCTTTCATATAAGGGTGCAGTGAAGATCTGAAATAATGTGTATGAAAGAACCTTGACAATTACACAGCCGTGTATTCAACAAAGAAAGAATTCATCATTTTAGCAAGTCTACCTGGATTGAAGTCCAGTCATTCCATGTAAGAAACCCACCCTCCTAAGAGGAGTCCCAGAGGGAAGGAGTGTATTTAAATAACCCAGCTACCACACCTGCGTTATTTTTGGAAGATGTGTCATTCCATATAAGGAGCACCAGCCTGGGAATTAAAGATAGAAGTTAGACATTTACAAGGAAACCTTACAACACAGCCGGTCCCTTGGGATAGCATATATCTTAGCAGTATTACATCCAACTCAAATAAAACAATACCTTTCAAGGGCACAGTATCACTTCTTTGGATTGTTGGATAGAAATGATCCATGTTTAAGAAGCTATAAAACGGTGGCCACAGACTATAACTTAAAAATAAAAACCTGCTTTGCAGAATTGTAACTGTAGATATTGTACACAGTACTGAAAGTGTGGAGAGATGGTGCTGACTTTAATATAAATCTCAGAGAACAGCACCTACACTAGGTGCCACAGAGGGCTAAAGAGGAAGCTATCACTATGAGCTACAGGTCATGGGAGCTCCCAGGGCAAAAATCACCTAAATTGGTCCTGAAACAGAGATTATAATTGGAAAAGAAGAAGTGAGAGGATGATGCCAGAGTGACATAGCGGGTCTGGATAAGGAGGTGAGCAGAAGAAAATAGAAGGTTTAATGACAGAATGGACCAATCCCTGAGATTGTACTTACAAAAGACCCTGTCCCACTTATTGCCCAACTCAAAAGAAGAAAACTAAATAAAACTTCCATTTGAGTTCTGTTTAATAAATACAAAACACATAGAAATTTAGTTTCCCTGAAGACATTCAAGATGATGACTGGTGGTTCTTGGTGGATAGTGGTTCATCACCAATGGTGAGGTGGTGACTGCTGCCTCTTGATGAGCATCTACCTTGTCCCTGGCTATTAGTTCTAGATAGCTGAGAAGAGATGGGCATCTCTGCTGACCTTGGAGGAATCCATGTGTTTTCTTACAAACACTGACACCACTCTCTCACAGGTCCCTAATGGGTAAGAGGACTGAGTAGCAGGTACCTGGAGGGGTTCCCAGCCCCTCCAGGTAGAACTCTGAACACCAACAAGAGAAAGATCAGGAGCCAAAGGCAAGTTTACTCTTTTATATGTCTGGAGAAACAGTGGCCCTGACCACAGATGAAGTTACGTAGTGGAGGGCAAGGAAAATAAGGACAAAGATATTCTAAATTAATTGCCATGAAGAGATGTTCAAAATGTATCATTACATTAAAACTTCCCTTATAAAACACTATTATATATGTTTTTATTTTTTTTTAAAAAGAAAAACATCTATTAGATAAATAAACACAGTTACATTTTTAAAGGCCAGAGGTCTGGGGAGAGCTTGTGCTCCTAACAAGACCTGACCTGTGACAGCGGGCTGGCCATGACTAAGCATGGGAAGTCATTCTTTGTGCTGTATGATTTGAGGATGTGCACCTATTTGAGCAGAAACATGCTGTTGGGACTCAGGGAGGCACACCTCACCTGCTCACTTTCAGAGGGTTTCATAGTAGCCCTGGAAAAGCTTTGAAGGAGGAAACCAAGCTCATCACTCAGTCCCCTCTTGTCAAATCTCTGTTATATGGGCAGCTGGAAGCTCCCTGAAGCCCCACTCATAGTCAGAGAGGCCACTGCAGCCTAGATAATCTTAGGATGGAATTAACACATATTTTGGCCTCAGAGAGTCTTTGACAAGAGACCAGGGAAAAAGAAAGACAGAGTGCTTGAGTTCGATTCTCCAAATCAAGCTGCCTCCTGGGACACCTGGAAATGTCCTTGCATGGCAAGCTGAAGTTGCTGAGTTCTGATCTTCGTAATGGGAGAAGCTGCCATTGTTGCAGGTCAAGCGAAGGTCTGAGGCTAAGGAAGCTCATCCTCTTCACTCCAGAATTTCTTTTAATCACTCTCTAAAGAGTCAGAGGCACTCACTGAAAGAGGACCAGGTTTCTTGGGCCCAGTGATTGGTTAAGACTTTGTGGAAACTCGGTAATCTGACTTAATTAACTGACTTTGCTATCTCCTGCTCCTTCATCCATATATTTCACACCCAGCCTCCTTCTCTGAACACTTATATGTTAAGTTATTTGCATTTAAGATGGACCTTTTTTGCAACTTTCTCTCTTCAAATGTTTAGTCAATTCAGTAAAGAAGAGTTGCCACTTTAGAAAGGGCTTTAAAGGCCATTTGCTCAAACATCATTATTTTTGCAGATGGAGAAAACAGTTTTGAGAGTTAAGTAACTTACCCCAAATCACAATAGCTGTTTAGTAGCAGAGCTGGAACAAAAGACAGGTTTCCAAATTACTAATTCAATGTTCTTTCTACCATTTCATTTTAATAGTTGTATTTTTGGACATTTGCTACAAGGGATTAGAGAAAAGCATAAGATATAGTCCTTACCCTCAAGGCTGTAAATCTAATTGAATAGACAAAACATACACAAGGGAAAGAAGATGGCCATTGTGATAACCCAGATAATGCTGACCAAAGGATTTCAGAGAAGGGAGAGAGCAGTGCAGACTGGAGTCATTAGACTGGCCCTTCCTGTGGAAGACAACTATAACATCAGGAAGATAATAAAGAAAGAAGTTTGAGAGGGTGGGTTGAAAAGCTAACTTAACCCAGATACAGAGGGCTTGCCGAAGTGGGTGGGCTTCACGTGGTGGTAAGGGAGTCTGCTCACTACCCACCAACACAGGCATTTTGTGGATCAGGGGAGCTGACAGGTAGAGTGGGTACCCAGAGAGTCCTGTGAGCTCTTGCCCAGTGTGAGCCTCGTGTTGAATGAAACTTCTCTGGCTGCATATGGGTAGCTTTTCAGAAGGGGGAGGAAATAAATAGTCAGGGAAGGTGTTTAGGACCCAGCATGGGATTTGAAGGATTTGGAGAAGGGTGAACAAGAAAGCAGACCTTACATAATCTACTTTAGATCTTTTACCTTATATTTGTAAACAATAATATAACATTTCATTCGGGTTGATAATTAGAGAAGGCTTAATGTTGACTATGCAGAGGGAATAGCTCTCTATATGGTGAAGAATTGAGATATTGTATGTGTGTGTGGCATGCCTGTCAGGTGAATGAGTATGTGCTGTATGCATATGTGTATGTACAACGTCTAATTAATGAATGAATCCTGGCCTATCACTAACTAGTTTAGTAACTTGGGGTAATTTAATAACCCCTCTGGGCCCTAGTTTTTTTACAATGAAATAAAGATCACATTTACATTGCAAGATTGTCAAAAGAAGTAAATACGATAAAAACACCTCACATAATGCGTAGCATATAGTATTATTATTAGTTCTCTTTCCTCTTTTCTAGCTGCAGTCACCTAGCAAAGAGTAACACTTTGCAGGGATTTTGGAATGGGGTGAGGGCACAGAAGGCTGGAGGGTAGGTGCTAGCACAGTTAGAAACTGTTAGAAACTGAAAGTCATGGGGAAAAAAGGGAGGAATAATGTGTGTATCATGTGCTTTAGGGAAAGAAAATAAGCAGTACCTACAGGTCCAGAATATGGTCCAGAGCTGATGGTCTGCTATCATCACTTGCCTCTTGGTGGCCAGGACTGGACTTTGCCAGGGGCCTAAGGTAACCAGTGTGAGGTAATGAGTCATTCAATAAGATGAAGGAAATGGGGAGTATGATGCTGGGGAGAGGAAGAAACAAACTGTCTTGGGTGGAGCCCTGGGCCCCTGAAGGGTTCTTGCCCTTCTAACCGTCTCTTTTGTTAGATTGCCTGTACAATGCTGGTAAATGAGTCCACACAATCTCCTGGTTTATGCCATCTGAGAGGGAGATGAAAACTGAGCACAAAGCTCCATTCCCCCAGCAAGACAATGCCTCATTTGAATATTTGTTCTTAGTCACTATTTGTTTTTACTCCGAGCAGCCATTAACCTCCTACCATGTCTCCATCTTTTATAATAAAAATAGCAGTGTTCAAAAAGATAACAACACTCCCAGCATGGCACCCTCCTCATGCAGTGTTCTGCATGGCAACAAAAGAGCGAAAATGACAGATACTCCTGTGCCTAACAGTAAGGTCATAGGAGCAGGCAGGACCCAGGTTACTGTTTGAAAGAAGCTTCTTGTATAGCTTTTAGGAAGTTACCATTGTGAAACGCTTCTCCAAAGGAAGTAGCTAGAAGAATAAAAGGTTGATTAATTAACAAGTAGCTGGAATACTCAGTCCCTGATCAGACCCTCACTCGAAATACACTGGACTTTGCAACCCTGGGACTCAGCAGGAGACATGCCTCCTAACCTAGGGTGGGGCTGATTTACGTGCCAGAAAACAGCCAGCATAATCTAGGGCAGAGACCAAAAGAAGTCACCAATTCCAGTTTCTCTGCTGCACCCAAATACTGGGTCTCTGACCTTCAATCCTGAATTTGGCCTTGTGATTTGGCTGTGATATGTTCATGATTCCAACACTACTTCTTGCAAAGGACTGCATCTGCCCAGCATTTTAGTCTTCCCAGAACAGGATCTTGTGGATGCTCTGGATAGCCCAGTGGATAGCATCTGATACCAAGATGGGATTTTGATGACATAGCCTTAGTCGTCAAGTGTTGACCTTGAACCATCAAGTTCAGCCTTAGGGGCAAGAGTCTAAATGGTGTTCTGATTTCCTAATATAAGCAAATAAATATCTTTTACATATTTCCCAAAGGCTCTCACTTGTCAACACAGCAGATTTTCTACACAATTTATCTTCTACTTCTCTAACTCTTCATCATCCTCCCTTCACTCTCCGTGACTGTGCTCCATCAAATTTTCTTTTTAACCTCCTCAAAATAAATCTTTACCTTCCCTACATTATATCCTTCCAAATATGGTTGAGATGGACATAGGCTTGAGTTCTGATCTCAACATTTATTAACTAAGAGACCACAGGTTGGATCCTTAAACTAATCAAGCCTCAGTTTGCTCAGGTGTTCCATACCCCCTCAAGGAGTATGTGAAAGTTAAATGAAATAATGCCTGCATAAGGTGGTGTCTATAACAGAGAGTGTTCGAGAGATACTATTTTATAATTAATAAAGTTGTATTATCAATATAGTTAGCCAAACAGAACTATTTGCTTTTCCTTGAATGTTATCTCAGCTTGCTTATGGCCATGCCTTTGTTTTTACTATTCTCTTATCTTCCTAGGCCTTCTTCTTCAATGAATATAAAAGCCTCAAGCGTTTTGGAAAGTCTTATCAAGTTCATGTAACTTGCTCTGATTCTCTAAAGGGACATGTTCCTTTTGTCTCTGAAACTCTAGAGGGCTCCACCCTATTCTTGTGACATTTACCTTATTATATTATACTCCTTCATCTTCATCTTCTACCTGCTGCCAAGTTAAAGGGATCTGGAAGGCTGAGAAATGAAATGTCCAGCCCCAATATGAGATCAATAAGTATTTATTGAATTGCATTGTCTTAAAGTTTTCTGATATTTGTATTTGGGGCTGGGAAAAATAAATTTAACTTGATCTGATTCAAACCAAGATGATGTGCATAATGTTTATAAGGTCACAGGACATTTAAACCCTGGTGAATGATGAGACTGAGGATATGGAATGGGCATGGAGATCCTGAGTGGACATTGAGGATGACCACAGTTTACAAAGAAAAGAAAGTGTGGCTTTTTCTCCTCTGAGGGGTCGGGGGAGATGAAGTGTATAAGGGTCAGTCTGGCTAACTTCTCACTGCCTTTGGCTCACTTCATGCTCATAATACTTATTCCTCAGTACCAGATGGTGCTCTCCACCTAACAGACCCTCATCTCCACCTTTGAGGGACCTTCCTGGTTATTGGGGACCATCCCTTTACCCTTTTAGTTCTTCCATCTCTGAATTACAAGTCCCATAGTCTGAACTTCCCCTCTTAACTTTGTAGAGTGTCTTTCTCTAAAGTCTGAGCTCCCAGGGATAGGCACTATGTCTTCACTTCTTTTACTTAATTCATAGCCATCTAAGGGTGAGTCCTTAAGAAGTATTTATTCTAAGACTGATGGACTGACAGTCCCTCCTACAAATGGAAGTCATCCTTAATGATATAGAGAGGTTTTTCGCTCTGGTGAGACTCTGAGATGTCAACTGCTAACAAGTAAAGAAAGAAGTTATAAGACCTATTTTATATTTCATGGACTAAAGAGGCTAAAAGTTCAGTTTAATCAGGAAATTGTTGTTATTGTTATTGTTGTTGTTGTTGTTGTCATTGTTGTTTGTATAAGTTTAAGTAAGTTTAATCCATTAAACTGTTTTGATGTAGTAGCTACAATGGAAATCTAGACTTTCTTGGGCAGAACCAAAAGCAGGAAAAACCCACAAGCCAGGGCAGCCCTTGGATCACTGAGTTGTGAGTGGGTTTACTAACTGGCAGCCTGGAAGCAATCTATTTTATTAAGAGATTGAAAAATAGTTTTAAAAACCAGCATGTGAAGATTTCAATCAGAAATAGATGGGTACTTTTTAAACTGCAATTGGTTTCTAAAGAATGGGCAAGATAAGAATTGATAGAGGTGAATAGCTATCAAAACGTGGGGTGAAAAAAAAAAGAAGCAAATTGCCACCTACTTGAAGTGAATAGCTCTTGTAATGTAATGGCTTTTAAACTTTAAAATTGTTTTGTATTATGACATATATAACAGTGGAAATCTGGGTTGAGAGTGTTTATTGGTTTTTTCCAATGGAAGATTGCCTGTTTGGTATTTGAATAATAATCTCCATATAAAAATATGGTAATGTAATTATGCTAAGTAGTATTTTCTATAATTCAAGATTCTGTTTATAATAATATATCATATTTTGCAGTCAGGTAGGAATCCATTTGTCCCCTCCACCTGGGCTTGGAGATAGGAAGAGGAACTTTAATATACAGTTTTCTGCAATCTGGTCCTCTCTAAAGTTAGCATTTCCTGAAGGTGATACAATAAATCTTACCAGAAATACCTTCATTTACCACATGCTGCCAAGTGGAGAGGAAGCTGATTCTTCAAAATTTTGCAGATAAACTTGCTTTGACCAAACTCACTGATGGAAATGTGCTAATGTGAGGACATTAGACAAACTCAAAGAAAGTGAGAGAGTGTTTTAAATTACTTTGGAGAAAATAAATAGAATAGGTCAATTATGTCTGTTATTACACAGCATGTTACTGAGAAATTTATATGTGAAAACTGAGTACTTCACCGGCTAGTATTGTCATATCCCCCACGTGAGAAAACACAATGGCAAAGTTGTGAATAGGTCTGCACCTGATTGAGTTCTCTTGTTATCTAGCTTTGTACTAAGACAATTTGAATAAGGTTAGTCCATTGTTCTCATTTTTATACTGAGAATATCAGCAATGGTGGATCCCTTGGGACTTTCTAGTATAAATTTTGCCTTTGACTGAGAAAGCTAATCCTGAAAATACTAATTAATGGAGTAATGGCAACCTGTTTGGTAATGTCTAGTGGTTTGTCCCAGGGTTCTGCATCAACCCTGCTCAGGTTGATAGCCTTAATATCTAGGAAGAGGGTACAGAAAGCTACAGTTTAAGTAAAAGCAGTAAATATATTGGGAGGTATGTTGCAATGCAAGCTGGTTCCTAGGCAAGTACAATGGGCCAAATTTAACCTATTAAATGTATAAGACTAAATACAAACTTCTATATATACACATCTCAAAAACTCATGACCAAAGAAGCACATCATAGGGAAGATGTGGCTAAATAGCAGCATAAGATATGCCAATGAGACTTAAGAAGCACTGGGGTTCTAATAATAGAGATACCATGGTCATGGACTATAGACTAGTGGTTACCAGAGGGTAGGGAATAGGGGTAGGGGGAGGTAGTTGGGGTAAAGGGGGTCAAATATGTGATGACAGAAAGAAATCTAACTATGGGAGGTGAACACACAGTGTAAATATATGTGTGTGTGTGTGTGTATATGTGTGTGTGTGTGTGTACATATATGCCTTATGTTAAAGTGTACAGCTGAAACTTACTGAATTTAATTAATCAATTTTACCATAAAAATAAATAAATAAATGAATAAATAAATAAATAAATAAATAAATGATATCATAGAGATACCATGCCCAGAAAGAGGGAGGTGATTGCCTCTCACCAAACATAACACACTTGGAATTTTGTGTTAAATTTGGGAACTCTTTTTCTTAATAAAGAAGTCGATAAATTGGAATACAATGCCTAGAACGGTGAATGAGAAGTGATTGACTGTTTATGTTGAAAAGAAAAATAGTCTGTTTTCAAATACTTTGGGGACAATCAATCAGGTCAGTGTGAAACTGGACTTATTCTGGGTGACTCCAGAAAGCAGATGCGTTTCCTAGAACAGCCAGATCTGTGGAGCGCGATCTCCTTCCTCTGATGACCTCCAAGCCCTTTTCTTTGGTTTTGGTTTTTGGGTTTATTTGGGGTTTGGGTTTTTTTTTTTAGCTTTATTGGGGTATAATTAACAAATAAAAAATGATCTTCAAGCCTCTTGTATCTCTTTGCATTGGTCCTCAGAACTATCTCCATAGATGAAATAGTGAGGGTAGCCATAACAGTGCTCCTGCGGAGGGGAGAGCTTGGGGGTAGGAGAAGTTAGAGCACGATCAGGGAAACATAACAGTCAGTCTTTATAGGAAAAGAGACAAGCCCTACTAAACAGTATTCATTCCCTTTCCCCCATCACTCTTTTCTCCTCTTCCCTCCCACCCAGAGCTTCACCCTGTAATTTTTCTTTGCATATAGGAGTCTTGAAAATAGCAAACTGACCAGAAGTGTGTTGATTCAAACACCTTGCAGCATCCTGGTTATCTTTCTATTTTTATTCAATCACAGTGATGGGTGATTTGAGGTGATGATAAATCCATGTATTTAAAGCCTTGATTGCCTGAATAAATAGGTTGGATAGCTTCTGTAATTGGCTAATTAAAGCAAAAAGGAGATATCAGTGGGGCCAGGCACTGAGAAAATCAGGGTGGCTGGAGGTTTCATTTTGAAAAAGTCAAAACCCAAAACTGTAGTAGAGCAGGTAAAATCAGAAGGTACATAGTCACAGAAAGAAAAAAAAGTGTTGCATGAGAGGATGAGAGGAGGGTGGCTTGATTTAATTAATCTGAGATGCAAATGAAAGGAAAAACACACTCAAACATCTTTGCTTATTTTCTCTCAAAGCATGTTGATTCCCTGCTCAGGATTCCAGGTTGGGTCAGAGAGGAAACAACAGAGGGTAACATCTTTCCCACTACTGGACCCTCTTTCACCTTCCATGTTCAAAGTACAAACACATACACACACACACATGCACGTGCACAACCACTTTTCATTGTCCTTTCTTTTCATCTTCCCATTTCCCTTTATTTACCTCTAAGTATAGTACTTGAGAATTGTAATCGGACTTCAAAATCTGTAAGAAGTCACCAGAGAGGTCACTCACTAAGACACAGCTGATACCATTGGACCCCCAGGGAGCAGGAAAGAGAGCAAAGCCATAGGACTGGCACCCCTTTGTTTCCAGATGGTGGAAACGCATCTCAGGGACATAGAGCTATTCCTCCAAGATGCCATTGCCAGACAATGGCATGCTCACCATCACTGAGACACTGGGAGGGTCCCCCACCCCATTCAAGCCCCCCTGTCTTGGAGCTGGCACATCTGCCCCAGCCCCTAGCCACCCCTTCTCACATGGACCTTGTCTGATTTTTCCCTATGTGTGCCACCCTGCCCTGGAGATATAAATGTTCACCATGTAAAAAGAACTTGACCACCACCCTCTCAACCTCACCAGTAGCAGCATGGAAGTTACAGCTGTGTGTTGAGCACACACTGTCAGACCCTGTGCTAAATACATCAACAATACCTTATGCCTGGTTGTTTCCCATTTTATTGAGGAGGACATTGAGACTTGAAAAGGCTAATTAACTTCTTGGCAGATAATAACTTACAAAAGGGGGAATTCACACTCATACTTGAGAACAAAACCCAGGCTTCTAATGTGATCCCACCTTCCTAGGGCCTGGAAATCTTGGGTTATAAATGCCTTATGCTCCTGACTTCCTATTACCCTTCTGTTGTCAGTCATACATCTAACAAAATAGTTATTGGACACTTACTATATACAAGGTACTGTGCTAGGCACTGAAATTATAGAAGTGAATAGCAGCCTCGTGCCCTCAGGGACATGGAGACACAAAAATAAAGATTTCCAATAGAATACATAGCATAGTAAGTTCTTTGCCTGTGGTAGGGGCCTAATGCATATTTGATTAAGTAAAATCTCTTGAATTAAATTTCCAAAATCACTTCTCTAAGAGTCGGAAGCAAATTAGCATTTCTCTGCATGACTAGCTGAGATAGGTCAAGGAGAGTGTCAGGGTGGGGTGGGAGGCGGTTCTATTACCTTTGAAATCACAAGCCTGCCTGAAAAACACAAAGAAATATGCAGGACCCCACAACTATGAGAATTCCTATATTGTTACTTGTATCTACACATTCAAACTAGTTTGACAGAGTTCAGGTACAAGTTTAAAAAAAGGCTCTGTGTGTGTGCTTGAGTTTGTGTTCATGTATGTGTGTGTGCAAGAAACAGAGATTTTTGCATAAGACTGATTATTTAAGGTGATTTAGTATTGCCAAAGTAAATGTTTAATTCAAACCATCCTGTTAGAGGCTAAACAATACTATTTTTATTCAAACAAGCTATGGATGGTATCCCTCAGATTAGAAACCAAGAATAAAAATATCTTAATGATCTAGCAAGAAAGTTGAAGGTTTATGTCTATCCTATGATAGGGATAGGGAGACTAGCTTCTGATGCATGAAAGGTAGTCCAGTGCCAACAAAGTTAAAAATTTAGCACAGATCTATGAGGGACACATATGCAGTCGATTACTGCCCATACCAGGCAGTGGGTACTTTCTGTACAAATCTCCTTCAATTTTCCCAGTGACCATATGTTACCTTAATGTTAGCTGGCAACTCTAGCATTTCAAGCTCAGGTGAAGACATGGCAGCCCTGGCATTAAAACATAAGCAAAGGTACTTGATTTCCTTGTCAGATTCCAGCATGTCATTGACTTGAATTAGAATAAGGGATTTGGTGTTCAACAAAGAGTTAGACAGTAGAGACAGTGAAGACAGATTCTCATGTGCTGTCTGTATTTTCTAGGCTATTTTCCTTTGGTTTTCCCTTTGAGTAAATGTCTATGAGCAGCTGCTCCTGGAGCATCTACAATGTATTTGGTACTGTGATTGGTCCTGGGATGCAGTGATGAACAGGGTCAACCTAGTTCTTGTACTTATGATGCTTAGAGTCTTGTGAAGGAGAGATGCCAATGACATCATTACATATAATTAGCTAAATCATTATAGACTGTTCTCTGCTCTTCCATGCAAAGGAAAACCACAGAGAAGAGTTGCATGTGCCTTTGTTACCGAGTTTAAAGGAGATGGCACCATATCCATACTAGAGGCCATGGAACCACAGTGTGGCAGAACCCAACGAAAAGAGACCACTGCAGGGGCAGAAATGGCACCAGCTCACCCTTTATACCTGCAGAGTCTTCTCCCAGGCTCTTCCCTGTACAGACTATTCCTTGGGGACTCTGTGTTTTGTTCCCATAAGCAAGACCGATCCCTTACAAGATAGTAACTCAGCTTTGGAAAGCTGGTTTCAGTGGCCAGCAACTGCTTTAACTTAATGTTTTCCTTCTCAATGAATTGCTTTGGCATTATTTACACGCAGTCATAATATTGTGGTTCACAGGAAACTAAAGAGTGACCTTTGTAAGTTGATCAGATCATAAAATTAATGAAAATGGATGGCTGGGCCTCCAAACGGACATGAATATAGGCCTCTTCTAGGCAGCTCAGCCCAAACTCCTTTCTTTGCAAACAGCTTTAAAGAATTTTTTTAAGTCTGTCTTTTCTTTCTATAAGCCATTAATTTATGCCAGCCTGAAGTAAATCCGGAAGTGTTTTTCTATAGCTTTTGCTGACATGTACATACATTGATTCCCATATGGTTGTTCTCTGACACTTTATCCTGCCCCCCAGTCCCCACCCCAGCCAGGTCCATCACTGGGCACTCACTTCAAGATCATAACAGCAAAGTTGAGTAGCCTAGTTTCCAGCATCAGTGCCGAACCTGGATTTTCTTTCACTCCTCACCAGCAGTACTGTTGCAGCTTGTTGGAAACAAAGGGTCCTTTGGGCTCCATACCATGTAGTCACTTCAGCAATTAAGTGGGAGGTGAAACTAGTAAGCCCAGTAAGTGGGAAGTGAACCAAGAGGACAGGGCCTGAGACCACAGCCTAGAAAGTGCTTTCCCTGTGTGGTAAGCAGAATTCTAAGGGTGAGACACCTAAATAGAGTCTAGGCACTATCAGTAACTAATTGTGTGACATTTGGAAGATTAGCCGGTAAAGCCTCCACTTTGTCATGTGTAAATGAGGAGAGAAATGGAAATCACACCAAAGATAAAGCCCTTGGATCTGCCCAGGACACAAAGACATAGTGCAATAAAGGCCAAAGATTGTTGTTACTATGGTTTCAAGTCCTAGATGAGAATCTGCCATGAGTCCAGAACGATGGGCACCATGAGTGTCCAAAGCCAGCCACCCTGGCTGGCTTTGCCCTGACACTTATATGTTGGTTTCTAGTCTATCATGGAGAATAAACAACTTCCTGTCTGAGGAGTACTAAGGCAGCCTTGTTGGTGCTGCATTGTTTTCATCTGCTACTGACCTTCTTCTCTATTTCTGGTTTCTTGCTTGGCCTGGCCTTTAGGCTAAACTCTTGGTTTGTAATCACCTGTCTTGCTTCTCCTGTCCCCGGACTGTCTCTTCTAATAGACAGTGGTGCCCCTCCTCTTCCGTGTTGGCTCTCTTTGTCTGCATCTTAGTCGTGCCAATGTTCTAGCCCAATGGGTTGGGAAAATAGCAGGGTCCCTTCTTTTTATACAGTTTTGCATAATTTCTCAGCTTGAGAACTTCTGAGAAGAGGCTCTTTCTTGCAGAGATTCAAAGGATAAATCTGCAAGTACCCTTCTGCTGAAGGGCACTAGATTTCAGTGATTTAGAAATGGAATCAAGTCCAAGGCAGTGGCCATTTTGCTGCTCTGGGGCTCCCCTTTTACCCTCCTGGAAATGGGGGGGTCATTGCTGCTAAGTCAGGACCACCATAAATCTTGGCTTCAGGACTGATGTGGGAAAAGGCTTCTAAGGGCGGGATCACTAGAGCTAAGTGCTGGATAGACAGTAAGATGAGGAGGCCCTGGAGGAATCTGCTCTGTTTGGCTTCAGTAATAAAAGCCAAGTTTAACTTTCAGTTGTGTGTGTATTCAAAGGCCGCATGGAGGGCTACTAGGAGACGAGAGGGCCCTCTGACCACAGAGACCAATAATAAGGGAGCATTTTAATTTTAAATTTGACTTTTTTTTTCCCCACTCCTGGCGAATTTAGAAATTTACCCTCTCAGAAACAGCATAAAAATATACACTGCATTGGGGGCCTCCAGTGCATTCCCAGGACTAAATATAAATAAAATAAAATGAGGAGATTGAAGTGAGAAAATTTACTTTCTAATACTAGCTTAAGTGTTTGATTTGGGATTCTCTTAATTGCTAGAAAAGGAGAAGTGTGAAAAAAATAGAGGATACACCTCAGGTTTCTGAGTGATGGGGGTGTGGACTGGCAGTCCTAGCTGCCCTGTCTCAGACTGAGGAAAAAAAGTACATTACATCCGGCTAGTCATGTAGAGAAAATTGGTCTTTTCTGTACTTTACCAGCACAGAATCCCAAATAAAAGCAGCAGAGCTTGGAGAACCAAGTTTAAACCCTGGCCCTGCCCCTTACCAGCTGTGTGACCTTAGGCAAGTTAACCACTCTGAACCTTAGCTTCTTTATAAAACGAAGAAAACAGAGCTCAAAGTCTTTGTATTGGCTTGCTAGGAATGCCTTAACAAAGTACCACAGACTGGTTGGTCTAAACAGATATTTATTGTCTCCTAGTTCTGGACAGTAAGTTTGACATTAAAGAATCAGCAGGTTTGGTTCCTTTGAGGCTGTAAAAAAAAAAATCTGTTCCATGCCTCTCCCCTAGCTCCTGGTGGTTTGCTGGCATCTTTGGCAGTCCTTAGCATGTAGAAGAGGCGCCCAGATCTCCGCCTTCATCTTCACGTGGTGTTCTCCCTGTCTCTGTGTCCAAATTTGCCCTTTTATAAGGACAACAATCACGTTGGACTAGGGGTCCACCCTATTTCAGTATGACCTCATCTTAACTAGTTACATCTGCAACTACCCTATTTCCAAATAAATCACATTCTGAGGTACTAAGGGTTAGGACTTTAGCATATATCTTTTTTACACATACAATTCAACCCATAACAAGATTATTATAAGAATTAAAAAATGCAACATATATATAAAGTTCTTTACAGAGTCCCCGTTACAAAGTATTCAGTAAAGGAAGATATTGCTATTGTTATTTTTTAAATTTTTTTAAAGCCTTCATTTATTACAGATTTATCATTAGCTAGGCCAGATGACTGGAACAAATCACCTCCCGTACACATCAACCATGTCATCTAATTTACCTGGGACAAATGGTACAGGGGAATTAGAGAGGTGCTAGGCTAAAGAAACTACACAATATTAATGTATGGGCCAGCCATACTGGCAAATGTATGGTTATATACACGCAATTTTAAAAGTTACACTAAAGGAAAATCTCTTTGTTCTGAAATCTAAATCTCCTGAAATGTAACCATGTGATTCATCTTAGCTTAGTTGCATCATGCAGGTCTCATTTTAAATGAGGGAATAAGGTATTCCTCCTCTTTGCTTGAAACACAGGACTAAGAAAAGAAGAGGTCTTCCCAGGGCCTGAGCCATATGGAGACAAAACAGGTCTGGTTAACAGGAGCTTTCTAGGAACACACCTAGAGTGTGGGCACCTGAGAAAGTTAAAGGGGACCACTAGGAGGAACTGAAAGCACAATGGAGTGACCATCACAAAATATGCAAATTTGCTTCTCTTATAAATAAAGAGGGTTTGGCTCCTCCATGAAAATGTCAGTGGTTACCTGAAGGCAGGCTTGTGTGCATGTGCTAGAGAAACTGGACCCCTGCTGCAGGGTTTTCTATGGTGCTAGCAGCAGTCATGGTGGTAAGGGGAGTTGAGAGTGTGGATCTTGGAATCTGGAGACTGAGGAGCTTCCCCTACTCTCTGGCAACCTTTCCATGTGACTTTGGACAAGATTCTTCCTCTCTCTTGGCTTTGGTCGCCTCATCTGTAAAATGAGTACCTGGACTGCCTTCTCTCCACTGACCCTGCTGGCCTGACATTCTTTGATATTCTGATCCTGGCTCAGGCCCAAGCCCAAAGTCAAAAGAAATTCTGCTACATTATGAGTGTCATGAGATTATAGTGCTTTCCTCAGCTTAGGTTTCTTTCTGGCTGGACTGCCACTGTGCTTGCTTTGTGCCTCTGGAGCAGACTTTTGGAAGGGAGGGGAAGAAAAGGAAAAATCATCTGCCTACATTAAAAAGGAGAGACAGCAGAATGCCTTGTGATGTGAAACACAGCTCAGGCTTGCCTATGCTCACCTTTGAAGCATGGAAAGGCACTCTTCCTGAATAGTGTGAGTGAATGTGACCAATGAGGCTATTTGATTTAGCAGGATGAAACTGGAGAGCCAGCATTCTCTATGTTTTATTTTGCCTAATAGCTGTAATCAGAAATCACACCATCATCTTTTCTAAAGTGGAAGCCAGTGGTATGGCAAGGCTCACAGGTGGTTGTGTGTCTGCAGCTCATTTGAAGATCCCATGTTTTTCCTGGAGCCCACAGGAGATCGAGAATGTGGAGGAGTCTCCAAAGAGGTTCACACCAAGAACAAAACAATCAGATCATTTCGTCAATTCAATTAACAATCCGTTGGTTCAATTTTCTTTTGTAGATTTAGATGAGATAGCCAGTACTTAATACAGTGGATAGCACCATATGAAATGCTTCATATTTATTAAATGAATTAATCAATGAGGGAATAAATAATGAATGGGAACTTTGTAGGTAAAGGAAAACGTACAGATGAATTTTTACGTCTTTATATCAAACTGGCATAGCTTGTGATAGGACATAAGAGTAGTGTAGGATCCAACAGATTCCTTAGTGATAAAAACAAAGATGCCTATTTTTGAGCCCTAGGTCTTTTCCTCACTTGCTGTGTAAACTTATGGAAGTTGTTCATCCTATCTGTGCTTTGGTTTTTCTCATCTCTAAAGTGAGGGTACTGGTGGTATCAAGCTAGCTCATAGGAGTGGTGGGAAGATAGAATGACATGCAAACACTAATCACACTTTGTGGTCCCCAAGCTACAGATTAGGATAGATGAAAAGGAAGTTGGCCCTGTATGGGTACCACAGATGAACTAGGCACGTTGCCTTAATGGCATGATTTCAAAAGGTGGATGAGGCCCTTCTTCCCCTAATATCATTCCTTGATCTATAGTGTGACTCAAATTCTTACTCATAAAATTGCCTTTAGGCTAAAGAAATGCCCAGAGAAGTCCCATTAGTGATATAAGTCACATGAGAAAATGAACACATTCGGCCATTATGCATTATTTCCCAAACTTCAGTCTGTCTTCAAAAGATAGGGCAGTATGCATAGTCATTAAACCCTGGGCTTTGGAGTCACTCAGTTCAAATCTAGGCTATGTTCTTTGCTAACTATGTGACTTTACGCAAATTATTTAACTTCTCTGAATCTCAGTGTTCTCAACTGTAAATGACTAATGAGATGACATCTTAATGTTACTATGGGGAAAATATGAGATAATGTACATAAAATTCTTTGCATACATTGGACATATAGTTAAAGGGAATGATTATTTTCTCCCATTGAAGATGTTTATAAGAACATTGTTATGGACTGAATGTTTTGTTACCCCCAAATTTATATTTTGTCCTCCAAAAATTTGCATGTTGAAGCCCTAATCCCCAGTGTGATGGTATTAGGAAGAAGGGCTATTGGGAAGTAATAGGGATAGATGAGGTCACAATGGTGGAGCCCTCATGATGGGATTAGTGTCCTTATAAAAAGAGGAAGAGACCAGAGCTCTCTCTTGCTCCATCACGTGTGATACAGTGAGAAGGTTGCCATCTCCTAGCCAGGATTTCAACCTTCACCAAGAACCCAACCACACTGGCACCAGGATCTCAGACTTTTATTCCCCTGAATTGTGAGAAATAAATGTATGTTGTTTAAGCCACCTAGTCTATGGTATTTTGTTACAGCAGCACAAGGTAGTATGAACATGGAAGTCAATTCTCAAAGATTTCAAACAATATTTGGAGCTGTAGCAGCACTACTGAAACAAATTTCAGCTCCCTAAGTGAGCACTTTGAAGGATGGCCCTCATCTTCATGTAAATTTTTTTTCACTGAACATAATCAGTGTACCGTTGACTTGTCCACACTAGAGGTAAACACTGATGGAATGCACAGAGAATTAGGAAAGTTCAGTTGAAAGAGGTTGTCTGGAAATGCGATTCAGAGAGATAAATAGGATGAAAGGGAACTTGGGGAGGGAAAAGAAATTATTCCTGCTTCCTTGTGACTGTTACCATTTCCATGAGCTTTTGGCTTCCTGTCTCCCCCATCTCTCCCTCCTCACCTTGTTTCCCATTCCTCGACTCTGCCTTGTGCTGAAGGGAGCCAAGGAGAGATTCTTTCTCTCCTTCGGAAACCTCTGTAGCTCAGGCAGCTGTGAGCTACTCCACGCACCTGGTTGTTGAATCAAGGGTTTGTCGCTTCTCTGGAAGATGCCCTGGCTCAAGGAAAGAACAAGCTAGAGAACAAAAGGGCACATGAATTCTAGTCTTTTGCTTACTTTAGAGATTATCTTTCTTTTGACTGGAACCTTGCCTTGCCTCTTTGCCCCAAGATAGAATTGAGGATTCCAAGGATCTGCACATCCAAATATTTCATCTGCACTTTCCCAGGGGGATGTGGGTGTCAGAGAGGAGCAGAGAAGGAAGCACATACAAAACAACTAACTGCAGTACCATAGTTGGGTTGCTGCAGAGAAAAGGGTTAAATGGAGATTTTTCTTCTCCTATCTTATTGAGATCATTTTATAGCTGTGATCTCAAGGGAAAATGAGCAGTTTGCACATTTACTGTTTCCTATCAGTCGACCATCTGTAGGCACCACCTTTCACAAAGAGCTTATACATTAACTGGTCATTTTATCATTGTAATATATTTGAAAAATCAAAAACCAGCTGTTATAAAGCCATAAACTGGAGACTTTATTACATGTTGTTTATCATTACTTTAGTATTTGGAGATTCATAATGCATGGACTTGAAGATCTATCTGTATTGCCAAGGAGGCCAAAGTTTATTTCCCTAATAATATGCAAATGGGGCCTATATACCAGATAATGAATAATCACTTTAGATTAAAGGCTGAATTTTCTTTTAGTGGTACTGGCAGTGCAGCCTTTTGCATGCAGTTAATAATTAATTTAAAGAATTACCACTTCAGTGAGCCTTGCTTACATTATTTATTAAGTGTAATTAAAGTATTTATTAGTCAAGTAATAAATGAGGGACAACCCTCAGCACCTTAACAGTATTGTAAAATAATCACAGACCATGTTTGTCTGCAAAGCAAGAATGACTGAGCATGGCTCAAGTGTGTTAATAGATTATTCATGATCATTTAGAGTGTTAGCAGTGTACCTCCTTAAAGAGTGTGGTTTTGGCATGCCCACTTGCTCCCATCGCGTGGGTTCATTCTACAGAAGATGAGTACCTTAGCTTTTTCACATTGTTGATTTGCGTTTGTTGGTTTAGAAGCAAAATAAAGGGAATTTCTTGGTTCGAGTTAACATCCCTCCTTGTCTGCCATGCTGCTTGCAGCTCAAAGTGGCTCACTCAATATGGCCACCTTGGAATTGTTTTGAAGGGCCGCTGAAATCATTACCTGTAATTAAGATGTAATTCATTGTCCAAACCAGGACTATTTTTAAAACAAAAGATGTTATTGCTAATAATATGTAAATTGAAAGAGTTCTAGGCAAAGCAGGAAAGAATTTCCAAAAATTAGCATGGCCTTTGTCCATCTAGCTGGGTTGCTTTTCCTGGGCTATGAATATGAGAACCAGCTTCCACTCCTGACTGCCACTCACCATGTAAGGTTTTAGATGAAACCCTGGCCCCCTGCCTTCCCTCAATTTCAGGCAGCGTTGGGCTACCCATAATGTTTCTCAGGAAAGCTTTCCTGGTTCCTCCAATCACAAATAGTCACACTCTCCTCTAACTCCACTGCATTACTTATACCTCTGTTAGTGTACATCTCACCGGCTTGCAACACCTTCGTTTATATATTTATTTTTACATCTACTCAATGAAGAGAATGCAAGCTCTCTGAGGAAAGGGATAAACTATACTTACAGATTTTTAGTTCCCCCAATATTCTTATCTTGGATTCCACACTAAAAGTAGAAATATAGTAAACATTTACTAAATAAATTTTATAGTTGGGAAGCCCCCATTCCTTGTCTTTCTAATCAGCAAAGAAGGTAAAATTTCAGTCCAGGATTACTGACCAGAATCCATAACTGAGCAGATGGGCCTGTGGAATGGAGACAGGCAGAGGAAGGTGTGGCCAGGAGATGACAATTCCAAAGGACATTCAGTTCTGCCACAGAAATCACTTGAGAATGAGATTACTCATGAATGAATGAACAAATCTCAAGACCCACTCCTGTCAGACCAGGGCTATGGTGAGCCTTTGTTCTCTGAGTCCTCTACCTGAATAGTTCTCCATCCTACAGTCTCTAAAAATATAGAGATAAAAAGATAAAAAAGATAAAACTTACCAAACTGGGTGTAGGTTAAGTGACTTTCCTAAGGTTGCCCAGATGATTGGTGCATCTCTGCACATCCTGCCTCTTCATCTAAGTGAATCCCACCTACATCATGTACTACCTCTTCTCTAAATACTTCTCCTGACCACCTCTCTGATCATTTTTAAATCCACATTTTCCATATCTCTCATCTTGACCCTTTACAGTCTGCATTATTTCTGGCTCTCCAGAAAAGGTGATGTAGTCTCCTCTTCTTACATTTCCCCACAGTGCTGGGCACATAGTAAGTGCTCAGCGAGTGAAGAAGGAAAACCACATCTTGCCCAGTTTCCCCTAAACCCTCCCCTTTCCTGTCAGCCCACCTTCACCCTCACTTCCCAGATCCCACAGGAAGGGTATCATCACTTATCAAAAGATATGATCATATTAAAAAGGAAAGGAAGTGATGTGAGGTCAAAGATAAAGGGGCTGAATGGCATTTGAGAAAGAAAACCCAAAGAATCAAACTTTGTATTTAATAATAGCCAAGACAACCAGGCCCAAACTTCTGGGCTTAGAAATAGATTTGTCTTTGGACCCCTTTACAGAGTTGTTTCTTAGGCTACGGACAGGTTGGCCGTATATCATGTGCGCTCTGGCCTCGTGCTGTGGCAGCCTGCTCCTGACCTCTTAATCAAGCTGAGCACTGGGGCACTGAGAGGAGATATGCGATCACTTATGGAAACACTCAGCTGGCGTCAGTCCCACAAACCATCTGCCTGTCTCACTATGGTCGGACTGACTGTCTGCTAATGCCCCCTTCTCCTATGAGCCATTTATATACTTCTCCAGTCTTTTTTTTTTAAGTTGAAAACAAATAGCTTTATTGGACGTGCTCTGCTTGGCTGCAGCTGTGAATCACAAAGTTGGAAATCACTCTGAGACGGAGTCAGACAGGACATGCTCTGCTTCGTTGGGGAGAGGTCCAAACTGCTGATCTAGCCTCATTTGATCTTTGATATTTTATTTATCTATAAATTTGACATGGCTCTATTAGGAAACATCTTGCTGTTGTGTACTTTCCCATTCTTTTTGTGTTTCCAAGGGGAAGAGGCCTTTGCTTTAGTCATAACCCAGGGTCAACATTTCTTCTTGGCCTTGTCAGGAGATAATCAGTGTGAAGACAATACAACTTGAGAATTATATGCAGCTGGTAGCAGCAGGGATGAGAGAAGGATAATAAAGGTTTGACATAATTCTGCTTGGCTCTTCGCTACTTTCCAAAGTCAGTAATGGATCACAAATTCAGAGTAGTGAACAGAACCAGATGAGCTGGAGTTGGGACCCATGCCTATCATTATTGTTCTATTCAACTAAGATTGAATGAGTTCCACTAGGGAGGATAGTGTTGTGGCCTCTGAATAGAAAACGCGCAATCCTATATCTACAAGGTAACACTCTGACAGTCAGTTAATCATCCAATCAGCAAGTCAATATTGGCTTTATCCTCTATGCCACCTTAAGAAGTAGAGTTCCCCCAGAAGCTGCCCCAGAAGAATGTGAGTGCAAACTGGTTAGTTGGGAATTGCAGGTACACCCAGAAAGAAGTGGGGCCAGCAGTAACAGGAAGAAAAGGCAGTGATTAAAGGGTACATCATTTATTTAGCCAGCTACTACCGAGGGTCACTGGAGCCCAACTCTCAAGGAAATTCTGGGAAAATGGTATAAAACATATGGCTTAGAACCATTACAAGGGGTGCGGGAGCTGAGGTGTTTATACACCCACTTCTAAGAGTCATTGGTTTGAGGGCTTGCCACTAAGGGATGATCATTCTTTGAAATTCTGACCTGCCATTTACACAAAGAGGAAGCTTTTTCCTGCTGAGAGTAAAGGAGGGAGAGCCTTTAAGCACAGAGATACAGATATTGGCCATTGTAAGTTCACTGGAGCCCACCAAAGGGTCCGAGGAAGGTCCTTTCCTTAGAAAAAAGCTTAAAAGTCATCTGATTTAAATCTCTTTGGGCAGGTCTCTTAAGGCACCTGCTACGAAGCCAATCCCTGAGCAAGGGGGTTCTAGGGAATCAAGAAGTTGAAAAGACACTTTGTGTCATGTAATCAGTTTTGAAGGATAAAACAGAGAGAAAGCAATCTAATAATCAAGCGCTAAGTGCCATGGTGAAGACTGAGAAAAATAAAAGTTCAAGGGAAAGAAACAGTAACTATTCAAACTTTGGGAAAATTCCATGAAAAAAGTTAGGATTAAATTAGGACTTGAAGAGTAAGTAGGACTTGGATTATAGAAAGTGAAGAAGGATTAGAATAAAATTTATTTATTCCCAAAAATGGGTATAAAAGCCAACTTGAAAAATAAATAAATAAATAAATAAATAAATAAATAAATAAATAATTAAATTGATGCCAATGAACTCTTCCTTCCTATTCATAATCATCTTGGAGATAGTTTACCTATATCCACAATTAAACTCTAATAAACAATTTTTGTTTAAGTTTCTTAGCCTTTCAATTTAACAAAGAGTTAAATCAGATGACTTCTAATCTTTTTTCCTATCAGAGATTTTAAAATCATGGGTCATGAATAAACTATTTAAAGGATAAAATGTAATCTATTTTGAAATATTTTTTTGCTTACATGAATAATTACCTCCTAGTATATCTGTTTACCCATTAAGCAAGTCAAACCTCAGTCAATCAAAATGCTTAGGATTTGCAGGGATGGGAGCGGTGGGGGGCATTACTCATATACATAATGGTAAAACAGGTTCAGACATGTCTGGTCACATATTCCTTTGACAGAGCACTGGATACATGTGTAAGAGATGTCCTCAGCTGCCAGTTGACCTTTGATTGGAGGCAAGACAGTGCTGGGTCTAGCTGAGAGCTCAGACTCAGAGAAACCTGAGTTTGAATCCCAGGTCTGCCATTTACCAACTTTGTGTCTTCAGACAATTTGACCCCTGTAAAATTCAGTTTGATCATCTCTAAAATGAGGGTAATATCATCTACTGTCAGTGTTGTTGTAGGGATAAAATTAAAAGGGACCTGTAAAGTATGTATCTCAGGGTTGAGATACTAACAATCCAGTGTTCGATGATGATGAAAAACAAATGCTTTTCAAAAAAGAAAAAGATACCAAGTACATTTTTTGCAGTCATCAAAGGGTGCATGCTCTTCTGGTTTCAACCCTTATTGTCACTTGATTTTACACACTACTTTCTAAATATACAATATTAGTTCATACCATGCATGAGTGAAATGGGAATTTGGTATCTCTGGCTGGGTACCTTGTAGTTCAGTCCACAAGTACATTTTAAGTTAAGACAAACAATGTAACAGAAAAGAAATCAAAGTATAGGCTAATACTATGGAAATAAAAGTTTTTTTAATTGACATTAATTTCATATATCTATTATTTTTATTGTCATTTACATTTTTCTCTCCAGAACCAAAAACTAGAAAAACACGATGTTTCTTTGTGAGTATTGCCCCCAAGACCACTACTCTGTGGTGCTAGTAGCAGGTCACAAGTCAAGGCCATGATGGGCTGAGAGTTTGGCAAGACAAGGGCAAGGTCAGACATGTGAAAAATGATTACAGGGCAAGGGGTAAGAGCTATGAAGCTAGCTAAGGTCTGAGATGAGTCTGGAGAATTCTTCCAGCAGCATCAGACATCATCAGGGATTGGGTCTCAAATGAAGGACAGCATCTTTCTCCTTTGTAATGGTCAAGAGAGGCCCTCTACATCAATTGCTTGGAGGGCAGCCTGACCCAGGGTCACTGTATACTTATGGGCCAACCCTGGACAGTTCAGAGTAGAAGCAGAAGAATTATTCATCATTACTCTAAGACAGCTGGTGCAACCAGAACCGGACCAGGCAAAAGAGGATCTGCATTCTCCATTCTGCCTGGGAGGCCAGCCCTCAATTTTGAGTTTCCACCAGCTGTCCCAAAAGCTCCCTCCCACCCTGTCTTTCAGAGATTGATGTCAGGAGCTCCTCTCTGCCTTTGGATATGCCATTGCTCTCCAGCACCCTCGTCTAAAGGCTGGTCTAGGGTGAGGAGAGTAAGGCATAGCCTCAGACCCAAAATTAAAGAAAATGAAGAAAGGCTCAAAAATCAAGGAAAATCATATTTTAATACATTGTTTTAAAAAATAAAAATTAGTGCAAAAAATTTTAATGGGCAAAATATCAAATTTTTAAATAAAGACAGGATCAGTAGCAGTGCTCCAAGACATATTAAAGCCTGAAGCAAAAGAAAAAAACAGTAGTGCTGATCTTATCTTTAATTAAAATCTGATGTTTCACTCATTATAAATTTTTGCATTTATTTTCATTTTTTAAAATATTGTATTAAAATAAAATTTACCTTAATGACCAAGTTTTTTGATACCTCCTTCAATTTTGTCCTGAGACTTGTACCTCACTTGTCTCACCTCAATCCTGGCCCTGAATTCTGTGTCAATAATAATAGCTGTCACTCCCTGAGCACTTGGTAGGAACCTGGCCTTGGGCTAAGTGCTTTGCTTGCTTAATTCATATACTATCTGCATGAGATAGAGTCTTTATCATACACATTTGCCTTCACAATGCTCCCTTATTTATCCCTGCCCTCTTCATCATCCAAAATTCCCAAGTCAAGTCCACTCTCTTAGAGAATTAAAAAAGCTTAAAGCTGAAAGACCTGTGGAAACATTCTCATCCTCAGCTTTCTTTTCTCGATGAGAATTCTAATGTACATTAGAGTGGTTAAGTGAATGGCCCAGGGTCACACTGCTGCTTGGGACTAGTATCCATTCATTCATCAATTTACCAAAAGTTTACTGAGCAGCTAGTCCTACATTGTAGGTATTGAGAATATAATGAGCTTATATCTATAGTAGGAGAAGGCAGTCAATAAACTAATAGGGATACGTACATATACAGGACAAAGATGAGAACTGTGAAATGAAGAAGGGTGAGGAGGGGGAAAAGGGATGAAGTGAAATATGAGATTTTTGTTTTGTATAAGATGGTTGAAAAGTGATTTCTGATAAGGTGGTTTTGGGTAAATACCTAAATAAAGTGAAAGAAAAAGGAAGCTATGTGGGAGAGATGGGGTGGTGAGAGCTAGTTCTAGGGCAGAGTTTCTCCACTTTGGCACTATTGATATTTGAGTCTGGATAATTCTTTATTGTGTGTGGCGGGGGGGGAGGCATTAACTTGTGCATTGCAGGATATTAGTGTCACCCCTGACCTCTACCTACTTAATGCCAGTAGTACCTACTTCTGAGTTACAACAACTAAAAATGTTCCCCAGACATTGCCAAATGTCTCATGAGAGGTAAAATCATCCCCAGTTAGAACACTGAGTCTAGGCACAGTAAGAGGCAAGGACAAAGGCTTTGAGCAAGTCAGGCTTTCTGTAGCTCAGAGCAGTACCATTGTCAGCCCATCATTTCCAGCCCTGAGCACTCACCACCTACAGATTCAGCATCACCAGACGCACTGCTTGTCTCTGATTCGTTTCATCCTGGTTGTTGGCCTCCTTTCACCCTCAGCACTGAAAACTTGCTGAGGTCATGTGTCCAGCCTTCACTCCTCCATACCCTGGGAAGGCCTAGGCTCCAAGTGCAGTGGGTGTGTGTCTTCACACTGCTGTCGGCTCCTCCATGGTGGAGACACTGTCCACAGACTCAGGGCTTTGGTCCAGCTCTGGGAAACACTGCATCCCCGAGCCACAGTCCAGCCCATTCTTCCACGAGTTGCCCTCTCCACATATTTAAGGGTGTGTCGCTTTCATAGAGGGACAGCATGTGATGAAAGTTCACCTTCCACTCAATTAACCTTGAGAGAGAAGGGTTGGGTTTTTTTTTTCTTTTTCTTCCCCAAGAGACTTTCCTTTTTTCCTTTTTTTTTTTTTTTTTTTTTTTATGACCTTTTTGAAGCATCTTATTTTCTGGGCAAAAAGCCAAATGATATACACTGTCTTCCCAGCTGCAGAGCTGTTGCAGATTTTCAAAGCTGAGGTAAAGACAGCCTTGAAATAAATGCAAGGTGGGCAGTGGGGTTGGGGGAACATGAGGAAATGCCCTATTATTTCAGTAAAGATGTGCATGAAAGGACAAAGCCTTCATGGAGCACAAGCCAGTAGGACTGACGAGATGCAGGGACCTGGAGACAGGGCCTCCAGGCACTCCCCACAATTAGGGATTGCACATGAATACAAATTTTAAAAAATCAATTCTACTTTGGGTGAAAGTTGAATATTAATAAGTCATAACAAAGCACATTTTGCACAGTACTGTGCAATCACTGAAGAGGTTTTTTTTCACATGTTTAATCTCTTTGAATCTCAGATTCAACTATCAAATAAGATTGGATCTTATTTAAGACTAGATCAACAGAGTAGAATAAATATCAACAGTCCTTTTTTAACGAATTTGTTGGACAATAGTACCCAGAAGCCTCTGTACCCCATTTCAGATGTGCAGTGTCCCTAATGGTGGGTTTAGAGAGGAAGAGAATCTGCCTCCTTTCTTCCTCCCCTCCATGCGAGGCCTCCAGAGCCAACTACATATATGTACAGAATGGAAAATAAAAGAAAGCACCCAAGCCAGCTCCATTTCTTCATAGGACTTCATCATTGGCAGCTCTGGTGGCAAAGGGGGTTTCGTGAAAGTGGTCTGGTTTGCTTCACATGGAAGTTTTGTCCCCATCTCTCTGAGGCCCAGAGACAGTTGGGAAACTTCTAGAACCCAAGGAGCATTGTGTGAACATAGCAGCTAGAGAGAGTCCCTTGACAGTGGCTTACTTCTAGGGACCAGGAAGTTGTGGTTGGGAGTTGGGAAGGTTGTGAAAGTGAAAAAGGCAGAAGAGCCACATGGTCAAGAGCATGGTCTCAGGAGCTGCACTGCCTGGGTTTCAGCTCTGGCTTTGACACTACCATCTGCATGACTTTGGCCAAGTCACTTCACTTCACTGTGTCTCCATTTCCTATCTGTAAAACTGTGCAATGATGAGAGTAGCAGCATCCTAGGGATGGGAGGAGAAGAGGTGTCCTGAATTCAGAAGTTCTCCAATGAGGAACTGAGTATTAAGAATCAGATGTCACTGAGAGATGTGGCAGGGAAGCTGAGGACATGCATGTGAGAACTGTCCTAGGAGAACAACGTCAAGAGATGTGCCAAAGAGCCAATGCGACATTGGGGATTTGTTCTGGATGTGAGGGAGACTAGAAAGAGCCTACACTGGAGATTTCAGGCTTCAAGAGATGCCTACAGGGAGGAACACTGCTAACATCTGCCCCCTGCAGCCCCCAGGTGAGGTTTGCAGGTCAGGAAAGGAGCTTTCTGGAACAAGATGGCAGTAACAACACCAATGTAAAGGCATCTCTTAAGTCCCCATGCCTATCATTAGTCTCTATTGGCTGTCACAGGATGAAGGATAAGTGATTTGTGTTCCATGAAATGTTCTTCCCAGAATATTAGGAAAAAGGAATTGACATCATAGCAAAACCCAGAGTAGCCCATGACTTCTGGGCAGGGAACCGCACTCTGGGTGACCCTGAGGAAGAAAAGCCCTTCCTTTTGAGCTCTGTGGGCCCCACAACCCCAAATCTCTTCACCACACCACCTCAGCAAAAAAAGCAACCATCTTTTCTTTCTAATATTGTGCTTGAAATGATTAACTAGCCATGCACTGATTTCAACAACCCCTCTACTGGCCCATCATCCGTTCTCACATTGGTGAATGAAATTAGAATGGGGAGATAGCTTAGAATATTTCTAATGCAGCCTCCTCTTTTTGCATAATAACAAACTGTGAACAGAGAGATTTTTAACTTGCCCAAGAGCACATCTACTAGCCATGGGGCAGTCTTCGAGCCCTAATGTCCTCATAGCCTTGTAGAGCTGTGATGGCAGAGTTGGAGTAAAGTCATGTCACCCAAATTCTCAGTGGTGTGTGAAGTGACACTGTCTCATGACCTTTCACAGTTCTGGTAAAGTTAGAAAATCTACAAATGTTTGGGGCAAGTAAATGTGCTGATATACAGAAAAAAACTACCATGGGGTACAAATGACAGTAAAATAGGACAATTATGTCCAATAGGACAAGGTGCTTTTATATGGTGAAGGAAGATCTGAGATGGCCATCAGACCTAAGGACAGGTTGACTTTTGGAGATTCCTCAGTTTGTCAGCACAGCACATCTGCTGAGTGACTTCGTAAGAGTAACAGTCAGATCTAAATTCCTTCTAGCCATGAAAAGGGCACCATCTCAGGTAAATGCCACCCTGTCATTCAACTTTTCCAGGGTACCCCTCTCCCAAGAGAATAAGTGGGTACTAAGAAGCCATCTTGACAGCTCCAAAGTCAGGTGCTGCCAGTGACTGGGCATCCTCTGAGTTCCGTCTACACCGTCCCAGGACTTCAGGGCATTTGACCTCCAGTTGCTCCAGAGGAGGATGAGCACTCTGTCCTCACAGTGTCCTCACCTCCCTTCTTCATAGAGCCTTTTTTTCCCTTTTGGAGAGCTTTCCACTTGGCCACACTGGTGTTATATTTTTAATAATCAGTGTATCTTCTCTGCCTCAAACAAGCTGTGTGACCTTGAGCATGTCACCGCCCCACCCCCAGCTATACCTCATGTCTCTCAACTGTGAAAAGAGGGAGGTGAGAGCCTTAACTGAAGACACATGGAGGGCCAGGGCTATAACTTACAAACTGAAATTCCATGGACCTTGCCCTGTGCCTGGTATATGAGGCTTCTCAAAAAACATTCAGGACTCCGAGGAATATCCAGCCCCTTCCAGTTCTGACATTTGGGGGACTAGATTTGGAAGGAAGCTAGAAGATCTCATGCTATGACCTCTCTTATTTTGGTGACTTTAATCATGGCTTTGAAGGAGGATCTCCCTGTAAAAAGAACCTATAAGTGTGTGGTGAAGACCTGTCTTGAACCAGCCATAAGATAACCGAACGTGAAGAACTCGGCAAAGACCTGGAGATGGTGGCATTCAGCTCTCGCACTTTCAGCCTCCTCTTCACTGCATCTCCTTCCTCTCACTCTGAGCTGTTTCCCACCAGGTACCCAGTGCCCTCATATGCTCCCACCCAAGTCCACCCTCTTTGGACAGTAATTCTGGATTCTATATTCTTCTAAATTCCTTTAATACTCCAAACTGTTCTCTAACACAGAACCATTGGGTTCTCAGTGTTCAGGAGGCCATTTTTATGAAGATGTGAGGGATCTATTCTGTTCTCAAGCACATCCTTTTCTGATTGGAAGTAATGCTGCCTTAAACAAAGGATGGCCCCATCATGGCATGTTTCGGGCAGCCATGTTCAAAAGTCAGGTTTGGAAGAGACAGTAGAGGCTGAGAATATTCACTGAGGGCACTCCACAAATCACACACCGACTTTTTGCCTGTTCTCTCCACCACCGCCTTCATGCTATACTCTCCTCCTAAAGTCTTCCTGCTGGGGTGCTGACCCCACCTGCACACACTAGGGCTGCCCACTCTACTTTGGGGCAGGACCAGCCCAGAATTTGTGATTCAGGGGATCATCCTGACATCTTGAAAGCCCTCCACAATACGAAAATGTTCCTTTGTGGAAGTTCCAACTCAGGGGAAAATAGAATTGGAAAGTCTAGGCTGTAAAAAAAGCAAAGAAAGCCCTAAGGAAGTTGACTCAAACCAACAACAGAGATTATGCACTGAGTAAAGAAAATATCAATAATATTTCACATATCTTAAATTAGTAATAATGGGTGCTAATGAGTTCTGTGCTATTAATTCCATTTACCATCCCTCCCTCCCTAGAAACTTTTCAGTGTCCCTCTCCTGCAGCTTTAATGAGATACTTGTGAATTCATTTTGCTTTGTTGCAGAAAACACCCTAAGAAGCATTTGGAATGTGTGGGCCTGGTCCTTGGGTATCTTTAAGATTTTATTGGCTCCTACCTCCTGGGTCTCTCTGTGTGACTTGGAAGCTGGAGAGAGAAAAGGCTTTGGCTCGCCTTTATTTCACCTATTTGAAGACCAAAGGGATATTTCTCAAACCCTTTTCTAACACCTAGTGTCACAGTCCCTGGGCACCTGCCCTGATCCTTTTTACCAGATTTCACTGCCCACCTTCCTCACAAAGGCATCCAAGGTCAACATTATTTTCCCCAACTTATCTTTACCGCCCCCACAAAGCTTACCTCTCTCTTCCACCCACTTAAACTTTATTTTCTATTTCCTGCTCCATTCTTCCCACATTCTTCTGTTTCTTATTATTTCTGACACAGGCAACCTGCTGGTCCCAGTGGCTCTTGGTTGCTGAGCAGATGTGCAGAGGTAAATCAGAGTTCACTAGAAGTTTTTATTATACTGGGGCAACTGGCATTGGGGAGGGCATTACTCTGGTCACGTCTCAGAGATGCTCCTTTGCATTAAGGGACATTGGAGAATGTGAGAGTGAATCTGAGAGACAGGATCATCTCTAAGAGTCGCCTAGCTTGAGTGTAATTGAGCAACTTATAACGAGAATTACATTTCTATTTCTTCCTCCCCAACTAGGAGCAGCATTTTCAACCATCCCTTGGTAGCACCAGACTAATTTTTTTTTCTTAGGACCTAGTTTAATGTATTTTTGGCCCTGGGACCTATCCCTCAACTCTACCAGGAAGCTTCAAACAGCTATTTGAGATCAAAGTGTCTCAAATAATTTTGGCTCTATAAAGAGGTATTTCTGAAGCAAAATATATGTTTGTAGTCAGAGCCAGCCTCATGTGTAGGCAGAACCCAGCATTGCTGTGAAACGACATGAAGGGCAACAAAAAGACCTGCGAATTCCACCCAAACTTGTCTCTCTAGCGAGTGCCTAAAATTACATCGTTTGAGAGTTAGAATGTACTTGGTAAGGTAGCATTTATTCTTCAGTGTCTTTTAAAAGACAAAAAATCCAAAAGGAACTGTGATCCATCAATTCTTTATAATTGCTATCAATTAATGCTAGATTGCTTCCCTCCCTGGGGTAGTCTGTGGTTAGTCCCACAGAACACTGGGATCATTGCAGGTGGGCATTACAAAGGGAGTATAGGGTGGGAGGAATGCAGAGGGTGGAGGAGAAAGTGCGGGAAACAAAGTTACCACTTGCCCCAGTCGCCAGTCTTATCTGCAAGATACTTGACCCTCCCAAAGCACCCGAAAACATCAAATTATCACTGAAAGAGTGACAAACACCAAACAAAACAAATCAATGTTTCTGCTTTCATAAATCCACAGAAAACATTTTTTTTCCTCTTCAGCAGTTTCAAACACAAGGCAAACATTGTCACACTGCTCCGTAAATCTGCAGTCTGTTGAACTGGAAGGAATTTCCTCTTGAATGTCCCCCTTAATGGCATTGGAAGGAAAAATAAAACCTCAGTACCAAAGACATAGACTTTTAGAGTCAGTGGACTTGCTGGAACAGGTCTTAGTTTCCACAAGGTCCTCGGCAAGCCACATCCTGCATCTACGCAGATGAGGGCCTTGCAGGCCATCTAGCAAGGCCAGTAAATCCCCCAGTTTTAGGGCCCCCTCGTGACACTGCCAGGCAGGAGGTATATATTGTCCACCGGAGCCTGAGGGTTCTGAGACAGGTGATTTGAAATGGAGCTGAGTAAAAAGATAGTCGGGGAGGTTGTTCTGCCTCAATGACTGTTCCGGGTAATTGAAACGCATCCCTTTAAGGACTGGGAGTGTTCTGGAGCTTTCATTATTTAGTAGGAAAGCTTTCGAAATGGTAGTGTGTACTTCCTTGAGAGCAGCATGGTGGAAAAGATTTGAAAGCAGGTGGCTTAATATTAGAATCTCAGTTCTACACTTAAAATGGGAGGAAATCTGCAGAGGTTTTGTGGGAAGGGGGTTGTTTGTTTTTATCCTCTTTGGACTTCAATTTTCCTCACCTTCAGAGTAGGATCATGCCTAACTCTCAGATTTTTGTGAAATATAAATGAGGCACATAGAAAACTGCTTGTCGCCTACTAAGTACTCAATATATGGTCTCCGTTATTATAGTTGACATCATTATGATCATTCCTTCCCTTTTAAAACAGAATGTGCTGAACATGCATTAACTTTTCGTTTCTCTCAGGGTGATTATATTAGATAAATGTTTATTTTCATAATGTGCTGCAATACAGAATGCCCTTGGGAGCTCAGGAACCACACAGGCAGGTTCAGCTCCAACCCTCCCAAATAAGCAGTCCCATCTGCTACTACTTACGCAGTGGCTCTGCTGTCTCTTCCTTCCTGTGAACCAGGGATTGTAAAGTCACCACAGAAAGCCTCTAATCTGGGTCCCCTGTAAACTGGGCAAACTAGGAAGCAGGCTGGTAGACCTGTGAGGCACAGGGATGGGCCTTGTGGTTAGGATGCCTAAATTCAACACCTGTTCTCCCACTCAACAGCTGTGTGGCTTTGGCCTCTTAACACTCAGTGAGAGAAACAGATGGCAATGATGGCCCTGACTTCAAGGGTGGTAATAGGAATAAGAGAGACAGTGCATACAAAGACTCTGACAGTGTCTGGTGCAGTGTAGATGCTCAATAAATGACAGCTTTTATTGTTAAAGAAGGAATGTATTATTAAAGGCCAACAGGAACAACCAAGACCATTTAATCTGCCATTTTACACTTGACTCAATAGTGAGTCATGATTTGGTCCTAGCCAAGTCTGTGGCGTGTCTTATAACCCTTCAGTTATTTATTTATTTGTTTGTTTGTTTGTTTGTTTGTTTGTTTATTGCCTGCTTCCATGTCCTCTTGGGTTTTTCTGCATATCGTGTGAGACAGCAGCACAGTGCACGTAGGTAAATCCCTACTGTGTGGTTCTGGCCAGAAAGTCACTAAACCACCATGGAATGAAGGTCTCTGAGGGAGAGCATGTGAGATGCAGCACCATGCACACAGTGGGTACAGGATACACCGCCATGTAATAAGCCATGGCACAGAGCCAGCCCCCAGCCAAAGGCTAGTTGAATTTGAGTAGGCACATTATGACAGAATTTTGCTTTAGTATTGATTTAAAACAAAAGCCTCTACTCCATGCTCAGAACCAGCTAAACAGCTCAAATCAGCCCAAGGTGATTAGCCCAGCCACCCTTTTCTCAGTATATCTGATTATCAGGATGTTTCATGTGTTAGTGGACTGGTTGGAGGGATACATTTTTTAAAAAATGAGAAATAGGAAGACATTGGAACTCTAACACCTAATAACTGAGTGGCCTGGGCAGAAAATCACATGTCCTCCTAGAAGATGAGTTTCTTCCCTTAACAAAGGATAATAACTCTGTTACACCTACACAGCAGGGTTGTTGGGGTATGCTTTATCAGGGGCCTGAAAATCCGAGTTGCTGTCTGGCCTTTTCTACCAACTAGCTGCCTGACTTCCTATAACTTTCTCAGCCTCTCTGGATGCCGGATTTCCCAGCTCCAAAATCAGGGGCTTGGCAAAAATAGCCTCACAAAGCCCTGTCCGCTCTGGAACCCCACCAGCTTCTGAGAGAGAGTGTGTCAGGGCATAGCTGTGACTCAATTTACCAAACTGCACAGCATCCTATAAATGTAGAAAAGTCAGCTCCCAGTCTGGTTTACAGGCACACTCTCAACTTTCAGCAAAGTTGCATGGATGAATTTATTATGTTATTTCAAATAAGGTACATTCAAATGTTAGCCTTTAAAAGACAGAAAAATAGAAATTAAAAACTGGACTGTATGCAATGTTAAGGTGGGTGGGAGTGTGTGTGTGTGTGCGCGCGCATGTTGGGGTACTGCGTGCAATTACAATCTCTATTTTTTGCTGCCCATTCCTCGCCACTGTGAAATGCTAGAATGTCTGAAGGGACATTTGCAAATCTGCCCAATGTCAATTCCACTCGTAGAGCAGTCCATCTTCCTTGGAGTGTGTGTGACCTTTGCAGGTTGTCACATCCTGGGCATGGCACCAAGCAGTCCTCCAAGGGGCCTGGCGTGAAGGAGCAGGCCCTGAGCCACGGGGCGGTACAAGCGGCAGTTTCTGGGCCTTGTGCCAACATCCAGATAATTGCCAGCAGCAGGAGAGAGGTGGTCGAGGTTGGCAGAGCCTGTCTCTAATAAATAGATGGTCCCCTTTTCACCACTGCAGCATCATGGCAGTGAGAAGGAATGCTGGGGCGCCAAAATGCATAAGGAAGTGGGGAGAAGGGAGAAGGCAGGAGAGAAGGGAGAGTCAGAATGAGAGACAGAAACAAATAGTAAAGGATTAGATAGAGAAATGACAGATAAGAAAGAGATGGGGATCACAGAGCCATCAGCTAAAGAGAGGGGAAAAATAGATACATAGACTGAGACAGATGGAGGCGAGCCAGAGACAGAGAGAGAGAGAAATGTGGAAACAAAAGAAGAGGAAGAGAACACGCTGTCTTAGAGCTTTGGCCCATTAAAAATCTCTGGAGCTATTTGGGGGTTCAGTAAGAGATGCAGCACCTCTAGAGCCAACTGCATATATATGCAGAGGGGAAAATTGAAGAAAGCACTCAAACCAGCCCCATTTCCTCCCAGGGTCTCTTTGCTGTTAACTCTGGTGGCAAAGAGAGTTTAATGAAAGCGGCCAGGCTCTCTTCACATACTGGCTTTGTACCATCTCTCTCAGGCCCAGGCAGAGCAGTGAATGGGAGGCAAGTCTATGGTGGTGGTGACCTTCCCTTCCCTCCTCCTCTGGCCTAAAATGTGGGACAGCCATGGTGAGAGGTGGACTGCTCCTACCTACGTTAGCAAGCTGGGGTAGGAGGCAGCCATACAGGGAGGACTGGTGAAGGGGGTAGATATCTGGGAAGCCACAGTTAGGTATGAAATGAAAGCAATTGTCAGGTTGTAAACATCAGAGTCCTCATTGGATGGGAAATAGAAAGAAAAATGTCCTCTTGGCTGTCTAGGTCCCTACAACCAATCAATAATATCAAACTCTAACATTTATTGAGCACCTAATTTAGTGCCAGGCATTGGGCTAAGCACTTTGCATAAACCATATATTTTATCAGCCATACCCCAATGAGACCTCTAGTTTTATTAGCCCCACTTTGCAGAGAAACTAAGCCGCCTGATTCCACAGGCTTTTCCCAATTGGGCCAGAGTGTACTGTCTTGCACAAATGTGCACAGATCTAGTCATGTATGATCATATTCATCGGACATCCACTTTGTGTGAGGCCATGCTAGGACTTGGTTGGTGAGAAAGTGGGGTGGTAGGTAGTGGAGAAAGGGGGCAGAAGGAAAAGATGATGGACAAAGACAAAGAGAGACAGGAGTATGACACACAGGAATCTAGAGTCTACTGGCGGAGACCTGGCATGTGCATCAGTAGCTCTAATTAGTATAGTAGCAGAGGGTGAAGACTGAAAGATAGGTTATGAGGGTCCCCAGCGCATGAGATTCTTTCTGAATGGGAAGAGCAGACCAGCCACATGGCATGAGTTCCATCGGAGGCAGGACTTGAGGCATGAGTTCGAAATGTGAGGTTATGAGCAAAGACACATAGGCTGCAGAAATCGGCCATGGTCAGGTTAATTTATCTCCTACTTCACACTAGCAGGTTCTTTGAACAAGTAGGGAGCAGTAAGGGACAAAGCTAGATAGGTCGGTTGAGGTTGGACTGAGGAGATGGTAAAATTCAGGATGCAGTGGGCAATGACTGAAGATGTCTAAGCAAAAAAATAGAGAGAGACCTCATCCTTCTGCATGGCCCTGTGAATGAATGAATGGCCACATTCATTCAACAATTATTCATCATGCACCTCACTATGTGACTAGCTTTTTCCAAACAGATGGGCACATCAGGAAACAAAGCAGTCAGAGTTCCCTGCCTCATGGAGCTCTAATTCTTGCAGGACACATGTATTTTGTGCCTTACCTACTAATGATGAGACAGTGTCCTTGTGGGCGGGATTTCGAGAGTTCATGAGCAAGCAGGAATCACCCTCCTAGGAGCTCCCAGTGCTCCTGTGTTAAAAAAAAAAAAAACTGGTCTTGGGCAGCTGAGGGACAGTACGAGCATCTGGGACCTGTGAAGGAAGAAGTCACAGACAGTTTCTGTGATACTGGGTTACCTGTTCACCTTTATAGCTGGTTGAGACAGTGGGGGAACAAAAGTAATAGATATCTGATACTAGGTTTGTGGTAACTTAAAATTCACTTTGCTTACTGGACAATTATGCTGAATGGTGCCCCCAACATTTCTCCAAAATACATGATAAGAGATCACTCACTCAATTATGCCTGGGGCATAGATATGACGCCTCCATACCACCCCCACAAATTATAAAGTGATACCATTGAACAATTAAGAGAAAAAAAAAACAATAGGAAGGTAAAATGGATTATTTCAAAGATACAGCATTGGGGAGATAGGGAGAGTATGGTCATTTAAAACAAAACCAGGTACCAGAAAGTTCCAGGACTCACCAGAGCTGCATTAGTAGAGCCTCCTGCCTGTGATCCCAGAGTATCAAGGCAGGACTGCCATTTCCTCCCTCAGCCACCACCCCCACCTCCCAGCAGGATTGGTAAACTTAGTCAGGAACAGTGCCTTCAGCTAGAGGCTCTTCATTAGCTGAGAAGGCAGGCCCTGCAGGAAATCCCGAGCTGAGGAACAAGAACAATTTGAAAGGATGCAGGAGGCATTAAGCCAGAATGGTTCTCCAGGGGACTGCAGGGCTAAGTGGAAACTCAAGCGAAGAGAACTGAAGGGGGGACCAAGTGGGCTATCATTCAAGAAAAAAAAAGAATACTTAGCATCAGGAGAGAAGGCAGTATCTTCAATAGGAAGGAGAAATCAAAAGTAAAATAAAGAAAATTTTAACAAAAATCAATGTTTTAAAAACACACATTCAGACTTCCTGAAAGAAGTTCTAGAAACTTAGAGAAGAGACACAGCTTGCTCTGATGTAAAGAATTGGACTAAAAGCCGGTGACACACTGACTTTATTTCCCCATTTATAAGATGAGCTGACTGACAATCCCCACTTCACACACAACACAGTATCATGCAAGGGTCCACTGAGACAGTGAATGGAAAAGCAGTTTTTAAAATATTAAGGAACTCTATTGTAATTAATTAGGTTATGTGACATAATTAGGAAATGACAGAAATTGGGTCACTATAACCCCGGAAGAAAGGAGACAATGAAGGAGGCTGTTTAAAGTTTAGGACTCAGGTGAGTTGGCATCCTGCTAAATGACATAGATGGAAGCAAAAGATTCTGTATTTCTTAAAAAGCATATATAATTGCTGAGCACATGCTGCATTCTCAGTCCTTTGCAGGATGTTGAGGATATTGTAGAAGAAGCATAAGGTGGCATTCCTGAGGTTTATAGTATATCAAATGGGACAAGCATGCATAAATAAATGCAACTCATAACATGAATTACGATAAAAGCCAAGCTGAAACGTTGGTAATAAAAGTCAAAAGAGCTCAGAGTAGAGCTCCATGGCTGGTGGACCAGGGAAGGTTGGCCTTGCAGTTACTCTTAAAGCAGAATTTGGAAGGGGAAGCAGGATTGGGATAGGGAAGCAGTGAGAAGGGGAGAGAATATGAGGAACATACATGGTGCAGGTCAAGAAGGCCACAGCATTAGCATACGTGCATGGCAGGGCTGGAGGGGTTGTCCGTGTGGATAGAACAGATAAGATGCAAGTGATGGGCAGTCATTTTGGAAAGGACATTAAGTCCAGTTACAGAGTCTTGACATCAGATGAAGGAACTGATCGTAAAGGAAAGGGAGCCCATTGGAGACCTTGGAGCAGAGGAGCTGGCTTGATCTGTGGTGCTTTGAGGTGCTTGCAGGTGCTAAATACTGAATCAACAGAAGAGGGTGAGGCTGGTGTCAAAATACACAGAGAAGCGGAGCTCAGGAGTCCAGGGGATGATGGTCAGGTGGTCGCAGAGGGTAGGGAAACTAATAGAGGTAGAGATGGCAGGACTTAGTCTCTAACTTCATGTGGGGATGAGAGATGATATGGAATGAAAAACCAGATTAGTTACTGGGACGTGTAAACATGTATCAACATATAACTTAATAAATGTGTCCTGTACCTGGAGGGGTTGAAGGCAAAAGAGGCTTCTCAGAAAAATGACAGGTTTATGAAATCTGAGAGGTTAAGTCCACCTGCTGTCAGAGGGAGTGAAGATCATCCAGAAAGAGAAAATATCATTAAGACAAGGCAAAAGCAAAGAGATGTGGAAAGGAGACCCCCCAATTGTGGGGTTGTCTCTGACCACATAAAGAGTAGGGGAAGGCTGGAGAACTAGGCAGAGGCCAGATTACCCAGGAACTTGAACTTTATGCAGTGGGTATGGGGTACAGAAAGGGAGAGACACTGGCAGATTTTCTTGTAGCTGTTTGTGCAGGTAGACGGAGTTGGAAAGTATTGGTAACCCCCAAATGAAGTGTATCATGACTCTGAAAGCATTCTCTGATTACTTTGAACTGAGAGAATTATATTAGTCTCTTACTATTCCTACATCTCTGCCTTTATTTTTGTATGTATTGCCTTTCAGCTTAATACGTGTTACTGCTATGTTTTTCGGTTCGTAAATACTCATCATATTTAGAGAGCATCATTGCAGTTTGCAATAAAGTTCCCATCTTTGCATCATTTAGTATTTTGTGCCCCGAATTCAACCTTATCTGATGCATATCTGAGACTAAACTTGGGATCTGTAGTTTTTGTTGTTTTGGTTTTGTTTGCTTTTTTGCCTTCACCATTTAGGACTTTGCCCATCCTTTTATTTTCAACTTTCCATTCACTTTATTTTCTGTCTCTTGTATGTAACATATACTTGGTTTTTCTGCTTCATAATTTAAACTGAGAATCTGTTTCTTTTGATTATACATTTTTACTTTTTTACTTTTTATTATGCTTGAATTTGATCTTAACATCATATGCTTTCTGCTTTTATTTCATTTTATGATCTTTGCTTTTTCTTAAATTTGGTATCTGTGTGGGCTCACAGTGATAGTTTAGAAAGTTTTAATATTTTTCATTCTTTAAATGATTTTTTTTAAAATGCTAAATATAATATATTTATTCGTCTGTATCCTTAGTAGCTATTAATTGCCAGCTCTGCAAGATGATAAAATTTATACACTTCTTCTTTCACCTCTCATTTTCTTCTTTTTACCCAATTTTAGTTAATAGTGGTGATGATAATGGTGATAACGATAGGATGATAATAATTTTGCTAATCTTAACTTCATAATTTTTAATCTATATAAATATTTCTATTAGTTGGTTCGTTAGCCCTAAGTGATAACTTTTGACTCTTGGCTACCTCTTGCCTTCTCTCTCCCTTCTAAATTTTTCTAGTTTCAATGTTTTTCATGTTGTTATAGTTCATTAATATTTACATTATTTACTCTAGCCATAATTGCAACAGGTTTTTTTTTGTAGTAATCCTAAAGTAAATTGTTAAAAATTCAGCATCAGTCTTTCTGCCATACTTTCTCCATTCTCTATTTATTGATTAAAGTTTGGACACTATTTTATTCTAGACAAGATCCTGATAACCACATTTTCTGAGTCATTAGATGTTTAGTGCAGCATTAGCACTTGAACAAAGATTTGAGTATAAATTTTTTTAATGTTTTTTATTTAGTTCTTAATGATGCTTTGGGCATGGCACGTTGCTGTGGATAACTCTGAAACTGACCTAATTTTTCTCCCTTAGGAAAGCAATTGGGTTTTGGTTTTGTTTCAGATTGCTTATTTTGATTTTTGTTTATTTGGATGGTAGAAAAGTCTTTCTCCACCTTGATAGTCCTGTATCAGCTTATCCTGACATAATTTATGTTTTGGTTTTTGTCTGGTTTGAGTTTGTTTTGCACATAGATTTAAATATCTTATTTTGGGAAAATGTTTTGTAACTATATTTTTTCAAATACATTTTTATTCTATTTTTGTTAATACTCTCCATCAAGTTCTGCTTGGTCTATTTACATGTATACATTGGTCTGTAGGATTTATTTCATCTTCAAAGCTATCATGTTCTTTTTCTAATCCTTTTTAACTGTTCATTTTCATTGTTTTACTCACATTATTAATCCTATTTTTAAGCACACTTTTTATTCTGAGCAGTCTCTAATTTATCTCTGTTGTCTCTGATGGCGCCCTAATTTTTGTGATGACATTATATTTCTCCCCCACTTCTTTCCTAAGCTCTGACAGCTCATTTTTTTTTTTTGTCTCTTTCAGTTATCTTGACATTTCTTCCTTGAGCTCTTATTTTATATAAGTAATCTTTTTCATTAAGATTTTTGTTGTTGTTGTTGTTGTTTGTCTATGCTCATTTGCTTGGCAGTTTCCTTTAGCTCCATAGCAACACAATCTGGTTATGTGTTCTTTGTCTATTTGTTTTCTCTAATCATTACCTTCTTTTCTTGAAGCATCTTTGTAGAGTGCTTCTGATGGTTTCTTTTTTATTCTGACTCATATTTGACTGAGATAAGCTCGTTCTTAAATAGCTATTTTGCAGAACATTACTGTTTTTCATTTTCTTTGTGGACCTGGGGCCAGGCCTTGATACCATCCAGCTGAGAGTCTCTTTCATTTACAGAAATGCACCTTATGACACACATGCATATGTATACATGTTGATTTAGACTTGACTTCTTCCCAGAAAAAAAAGAAGAGATTGGCAGTTGCAGGACTGATTAGTACTGAACCTATTTTCTCCAATCTGCCTTTCCAACAGACTGCTTCCTGCAGAGATGGCATGTCTACATGTTTTCTTGTTTAAATTCCCAACTACCACCCCTAGTGAAGCCAAACACAGTCCAGGAATGGTCTCACAGATAGCCCATTTACTGTAGACCAGTTGTTCCCATAAAGATGGTGTTGGTTCTTCCCTCTTTGATGAACTCTGTGCTCTGCCAGCCTTGTTTGAGGTGTCTGGCAACAAATATCTTTCAATATCTACCTGCCTCTGGTTGGAACTTCATTGCATTTGGTAGCCGTTTCTCAACAAATGTGGGCACTCATTTTACTCAAAATACTTACGTGTCTAATCCCAGATGAGATTCCTCATTCTTTAAGAAATCTTCAGTGGATGATTTTCTTAATTTTTTTTTCTTTTGTCTCCAGTCTCTCAAACTCCTCCAGCTTGCTCATGCTCTGTACCCTTCTCACTGCTGAGCTGACTGCAAGTACTTGCGCACACCACCCACATTAACAGACAGGGTTCACAGACATGTTGACTGCCCATGGATTGTCTGTGCAGCATGCAAGACTAAGATGGATAGGACACAGGAAATAAAGGGCCTGGGAGAGGCATACTACAGTACAAATTAGTATTCCTAACAAAAGCACAATGGCTAGCCATCTCTTCCCACAACCAGGAACATCAATGCTCTTTCTTCCAAACATCTATCAATATTACCCCTACAGCCCACATCACCAAAGCAGAATTCTCCCTTATCTTCCAAAAAACCTATGACCACACTAACCCTAGCTCTGCCCTAGGGGCCTAGGTGGGTTTTCATTGGGGCCACCCAGCATCCCGATCTGTCTAAACAGCCCTATTTCATGTCTGGTGTCTTCTTGTCCAATTAAGCATTTGTCCCAGTCAAAAGTGAGTTTTGTATGATAAATCATATGTTCTTTCTAGTTTGATTTAATGCTTAATTTTCAAAAGGCAATGTGAGTTGGAATGCCTTTGGTTATAAGAAAAATTTTTTTTTTCTTTCCACCTTTGTAAAATAAGATTAGGACTCATCAAGAGAATGAGCCAGGCAAGGCCTTGAAGTCCAGGCACATAAATGACCTGGGCAGATGATTGGGAAAAAGTCAAGGTGTCCAGACAGGTTCAAGGAAGTATTGTGTGAGGCTTGAGGGAAAAACTTATCTTAAAGATTAGGGGGAGGGGCAGGACTCCAGGCTCAGGGGAGATATTTCTGGATAACACAATCCCCACATCAGAAAGAAGAGCATTTATGGAGGACTGGCATTTCGTGCAGCCTTCTTCTTCTTTCTTTGTGCCTGCACGTTTTGGCTAGTCATGCATCAGAGATTTCTCTCTGCTATTTCATTTATGGCAATAACTTCAGGTCCTGTGTCTGGTCATAATGGTGATCTATGTATGCCGTCTACAGTGGGCATGGATAATGAATCCTATTTTATTTCTTAATTAAGAATTTGAAAGTACCGCAAATTACTGCAATTAACATGGATTTTCTTCCTCATTTATTTACTTATTTAGATGTCTAAAATTGCACCCTTAGCTTAAACCAACTGCAGAATTCAGAGCCTGTTAAAATATATAGCATTCATTAAAATATTCATTCTTCCCCAACAGTGAAGCTGCACTTTGGAAATGGAGGTGGTATTTATATAGGCAAAGTTTCCTCCCCCCTCCCCCCAAAAAATGGGGACAGCTGTTTTATGCCTATGTAGAACACAGTGAAAGCTGCTTAGGATGGGTGAGCTGGTTCTCATGGGGAAAGCAATAGTTTCCAAGATGACAGTGCATCAGAACCAGGTCTGAAATACTGGTGGATCTCTTTCCATTGAAATCTATGAATTCAGTCCATCCAGCTTGGTAATTTAAAAAGTTGAATCTATCAAAAATTCTTTATATGACTGAAATATGCTAAGATTTTCAAAATAGCCTGTTATGTTAGCTTTAACCAGTGTTGTTGTTTTCCTTCTCAAAGTCCTTAGGGCTATGAGCATCGTCATATTTTCAGAAGTTCAGTCTCACTGAAAGATAACAATAACAACTTGAGGGGGGTTGAAGTCATCTAATTGCTTTCAAAACAATAGTACTTTGAATAAACCGTTTATGCATCAAATTATCTAGTAGTTTTGAAGATTCAACTTTAGACTTCATTCTTAGGTTTTTGTATTTGTGTTTGGTTTTGTGACTGGTTTGCATAGAGACACAGCTCTAAGACAGAGTGGTTGAGATTAACCAAAAGTATGCTTCAGAAATATGAGCCCTTTGGTGTGGGCCAGTGGCCACTGAAAACTACAACCAGCAGGGGTGTAAATGGGTACAATCCTACCAGAAAGCACCTGGGAAATAGCATCTCAAAAGCCTTAAAAAAAGATGCAGACCCTTTAAAATCCAGCTATTTCGCTCGAAGGAATTTATCCTTAGGAAAGAATGAAGATCACGTACCAAGATTTAGCTACAATGACATTCACAGCAGCCCTTTTTATAATAGCAAAACAAATAAAATAAAACACCAAAATGAACAGCAATAAAAGACTGAAAAAATTATGGTACAACCTTACACTGGAATAATAAACAGCTATTAAAAACTGTATGGATATCTATGACTACATCACTCCAAAACTTAGCAACTTAAAGAAACAAACGTATATCACCTCATGGTTTCCATAGGTCAGTAGTCTGTGGGTATGGCTGAGCTGGATCCTTTGACTCAGGGACTTCCACAGGCTGCAATCAAGGTGTTTGAATCATCTCAAGGTATAACTTGGAAAGGATCCACTTTCAGGCTCATTTATATTGTTGCTGGCAGGATTCAGTTCCTCCAGGCCCGCTGGTTGGAGGTCTTTCTCAGTTCCTTGCCTCAGTCCCACTGCCCTTCTTTCTGTAGTGCAGCCCATAACATAGCAATTCGTTTCATCACAGAAAGCAAGCCAGAGATCAGGAGAGGGTAAGCAAGACAGCAGCCAGACTCTTTGTAACCCAGTCTCAGAACTGACATCTCATCACCGTCTCATATTTTATTGGTTAGAAGTAAGTTGGGGGTTCAGTCCACATGCCAGGGTAAGTAATTACACAATGGTGAGGACACAAGAGGGTGGGGATCATCAGGAACCATCTTGGAAGTCTACCATATAGTTGAAGTTTATTTATTGACAACAGTTATCCATAACATTGTATTCAGTGAAGAAAAGCAGGTCATAAAACAGTATGTCCAGTATTATCCCAGTTTTATAAACTAAAAACAACACAAAAAAAATATATCTATATATACATAAATATTTATGAAACCATCTCTAAGGGTTCCATGTGTTAACAGTGGTTATACCTGGATGATGAGATGACAAATGAGTTTTATGTCCTATTTCCTAATCTGTTTTTTCTACTTTCTAAAATAAACATGTATTGTTTACTATTTTAAAAAAGAATAAATGTTATTAAATTAAAAAACAAAGCAATTTAAATCTTCTAGATTGCTTATTTCTGACTGTCCATATTTACAGGACTACTTTTTACTACTTGAAGTCAACAAAATAGAAGTTCACAAGATTTTTTATAGAATCCATTGATCCTGCTGTGACCAAGGAAATTGTGAGTATGTTCTAAAACTTGTCATTATGTTTGTGTCTTCTAAAACAACTATTGTCACCCAAAATGCTACCATGAAAAACTAAAATTATTTTCCCTCTGAGGTCACTAGGATTACATTAGAACTACAATTGTCCTGGGAGGACTGGGTCCCATAATGATATTCTTCCCATGAGTCAGTGTCTTTCTAGCTCAATTCTGGTTGCTTCTAGACCACAAGCTAGTATGGTCAGATGGCCATCTTCTCTGCAAAATTCTAAAAGAATAGGTTCTGTTTATATGTCAAAAATAGCTGGACAAATCTAACACTGCTGAACATGTTTCCAAGTTTGAAAAAAGAGAGAGGATAGGTGAGCAAGAAGATAAAGCCATTAATAACCCTCACATTTCATTAGTTTTCCTGACTCGTGCCACCAGGAGGGCCTGAGCTCAGATGCCGCTGGTTCACGGTTGGAATAATTTCCCTAGCAATGGAAATGTTATCTTAAGGTCGCTTACTAATGAAAACTACTGTTTCACCAAACATAGATTTTAGCTTGCTTGTCAAGCAGACAAGCCTATGAAGAATACAGTGAAAGCTGCTTAGGCTGGGTGAGCTGGTACTCATGGGGAAAGCAATAGTTTCCAAGGTGGCAGGGCTAGAACCAGGTTTGAAATAGTGGTGGATCTCTTTCCATTGGACTCTATAGTATGATATCTGGTGTAAGAGGCAACACTCAAACCTTGGTGGTTTAATGTAATTGAACCAAAAAGGGTTTGTGCACTTGATGCACAGCAGAAGTAAACACCAAACACTGATTTTTGCAGTGGACAGCTTGAAAGAATTTATTAGCAGGACACCAGGCCAGGAAAATTGTGAGCTAGCACTCAAAATCCAAACTCCCCTATGGTTTTTAATCAAGACTTTTAAAGGTATAAATTGTGGGTTAGAGGTTAAGAGTTGAGGATAACACTGATTGGTTAGTTCCTGTGTAAGTTTCCATGGTTTTCTTTAGTTTGATTCAGTTCCTGATGTCATCTTGTCTGCTGCTTTTGTCACTGTGGTAAAGTGATTTAACCAGATTGAAGAATCTTAATAATCTTAACACATAACATATTTACTGTTAACTGCCTATTTCATTAACAATAGATCACCTTTTCCCTCATATAAGGGCCAAAGGATGTTTATCTAAGCAGTGATTCAGAAATCCAGGTGCCTTCTATCTTGTGGCTTCACTGTCTTCTAGGGCTTCTGATTTTTATGCTGAATCTTCTGAATTCACTTTGTTGGCAAGGAGGAGAAAGATGGCATACCCATTTTCTACCCTACAGTGACCCACAATTGATACACTTCACATCTCATTGAAGAGAACAAGTCACATGGGCCTCACCTTGATGAAAGAGATCTTAAGTTAGTCTCCGGTTGCCAGTCACTTCCCAACAACTCCACTCTGTGTTAGCTGTGGTAGGGGAAATACATTATGGGCTTAGTCAGGAAAAATCATAGTGTCAGAAAGTTCTTGCTGAGGAAATTCTTAGGAGGCATTTATATATCCACCCCAGAGCAGGGATTAGTTGACTTATTAATGAATTATTAAACAGTAAATTATTCTGCCCTATATGGAAAAACATTAGATACCAACCTTTTTATGGTTAATGCAACAAGCCAGTGATAGTAAGTCTTTAAGGACTCAGTGTCAATCTACACTGAAGTGCTAAGTGTGCCTGCCAGTGCTGAAAACCCATAGAACCCACTGAGATCTCAAGTTCTCAAGATATCAGCCTTCAAACTGACACACACACAAACACACACACATACACACACACAGAGACACACACACACATTCTCTCTCTCTCTCTCTCTCTCTCTCTCTCTCTCTCTCCCTCTCTCTCTTTCTCTCTCTCAGCTTTAGTTTCTTATGTGTCAAATGACAATAGGATCTTGTACCCAAAGTAATAATCATGGTGCACATTATCTCAAAACACGAGTGACCTCTCCAGCAAATATCCACATATGGTGAATAACCTCAGAAATGCCTTAACAAACACTACCACAATTGCTGGTTCTTGTAATATCATTGTTACTATTAGGCCACAATTACAATGATTAATACTGTCACCAATAATAAAATCATAATATCTCTTCTCTACAGTGCTTTACATTTAGGTATTTGACTCTCATGGCACCCTCATAAAGTGAAAAGGAGACATTATTTTCAGAACCCATTTCATAAGAGAGAATAGAGCCTCATGGAGGCTAAGTAATAACAACCAAGATCACATTACAGCCCAGTCAGAGCAACCACTTGGCTCTCAAACTCAGGTTTTTTAAGTTGAAATGATACTACTACATCAAATATAAAATGAGATCTTGTTAGAAGGAATGGAATCATTGAGGAGACCTACTCTCACCCTCTTAAATTGTTCAGGTGAGTTAGGGATGCCTTTGAGGATTATTCCTTTTTACGCCACTGGCCTCAGGTTACCTTATCTCCTTCAAAGTTAGTTGGTCTAATTAAGTCTGGGTAGGGAATGTGGGAAAGGTGAGCAGTGAGGGTATTGGTAATATCATTTTACAGAGGCCATAATATACTGAGCTCCTGGAAATTGCTCCAAGGAACAGGAATGGAGCCCTAAAAAGGAAGAAAATGGGGCATTTTTCCTCCATTCTGGTACATTTGGAGACATCAGCTGGTCAGCATACCAACCTTAGTGAGGCAACTGACAGACTGGAATCCACCTCTAGGTTTCTTTGGCTTTTCTTTCTTCTCCATTCAACTCTTTGGCCTTTTCACTGCCAGCCGTAACGACTAATTCTTCAGCAGCTTTATTATTCCTACATAGAGCAAAAATGAAAAACAAAACAAAACAAAACTGTTTCTGGTAGCCTTAGGTTTTCAGCATATGGTCTGTGGATACCACTTTTGACCCTGCATTGGCCGACTCCAACTGCTAGTAACAATGAGCTGTTGTGGGCATGGGTCTCCAGTAGCTCCCCTGGGCCCAGACCTGCTGCTCACTGCTGTGTTGACACAAGGGTCACTTAGGTTCTTTAGATTGCAGTGCCCTCATGTGTCAAATCAGGCAGATGATACCTACTTTATCTACCTCCCCTACTTTGTTATGGAAATACTGAGAACTTGGGGCTCGAACAAGTGGACAGACAGAAAGTGCTTTGAGAAGCTTAACATAGATAAATTTAGCAGAGAGTCGTCATTATCACTGTGCTGTTGCCATTATTATTTTGTGGTCAGCTCGACTTTCCTTAACACAGTAGTTAATCAAGTGGCAACTATATTGGTTTCCCACTAGGAGGGAGAAGGGGCCAAATGAGGCTCTATTTTTATCTCATTTTAGTGTCCAGTTTCTTTTTTTCTCAATAGCTATGTCTAGAGGGTTTATAAGTATTTTAATTACATTGGCATTTCATGATATTTACTCCTAATGAAAATTAGGCTAAGGACTTTTTTCCCAGGGTTTTCCTAGATTATATTAAGAGATTAATATAGCTAAGGACATTTTTAAAATCCTAAAAATGGTGGATTTCCTTAAAGGCTGAGTTAATTTTCACCAGTAGCCAGAACACTGATACCTTTGATCCCACCTCTAAGCTTAGTACCTGCAACTTTTAACGAATTATTTTCAGCAATGTGAAAAAAAAAAATTTGTTATACCTGCAGGTCCACTAGTATAGAAAAAAAAATGACAAATCCATTAGTCATCATGCTGTGATTCATAAATTGTCCACCAGCTGAGATGCGTTTTTCATGTGGCCGTGAGGAATTATGGGTATAGGAAATTTAGAAATTGACATAAAGACAGACCAGAAGAGCCAGACAAAGAGAAAGAATATGTCACTCCTAACCCTGGTGCATGACCAATCTGTTGCTTTCTGCAGAATCTCAAATAGGCTTACCTCAGTATAATAATCAAAAAGACAAATGAACACCTGCCTCATTAGAAGCAAAATATAAATGCTGCAAAGTAAGGAATCTAGTCAAATTGGAAGAGCCTTTGCAAATATGTGACCCAAAATAACCATTTTACAGATGAAAAAAAACTAAGGCTCATACAGGTGAAGGACAGATTCAAGGTCATAAAACATGAGCAAGTATTAAGATGAACTCCTAAGAGAAGTATATTAGTTTTCTATTGTTGTAACAATTTCAACAATTGTAGTGGCTTAAAGCAACACATTTATTATTTTATGGTTCTATAGGTCTTACAGGGGTCTCACTGGGCTAAAACCAAAGTGTCAGTGGTGCTGCATTCTTTTCTAGAGACTCTGGGAGAATTGATTTCCTTGTCCTTTCCAGCTTCTAGAAGCTGCCTGCATTCCTTAGTTTAAAGCTCTTTCTTTCATCTTCAAAGCCAGCAATATTGCATCTCCCTGATCTATTTTCTGTAGCCACATCTGTGATCACAGCTAGGAAAAGTTCTCTGCTTTAGGTACCAATGTGATTAGAAGGGGTCCACTTGAATAATCTAAGATAATCTCCCTATCTTGAGGTCAATGACCTTAATTATACCTGCAAAGTTTCTTTAACCATTGTAGGTAACAGATTCACAGGTTCTGGGAGATTAGGGTGTGAATACCTTTGGGTAAGATGGGTATTATTTTGCCTACCACAGTGTCGATAAATTTACAGAGAAAGAAGATGCTAAGTCAATAGGGAGTTGATTGGTTGAGCAATAAAATAACTGTGGATACTTGTTATAGGTTAGAGTCTCCAGGAATCCAACTCTAGATATACACATTTGTTGGAAGTAAGAATGTTCTCAGAATCAACCCCTGCAGGGGAAGGTAATGAGGTAGGAATTGGCGGAGGGAGAAGCTGGGCTGCAGGATTGCCACAAAGCCTCAGCTGACCCCATAGGGATCTCTGGAATGGAATTGGCCCTTCAGAATTGTCACGAGGGGCTGAGCTTTTACACTGTTTCCCCTCCAATCGCTATGACCACATAAGCAGTAATAGGATGCAGGCTACCCCAAGGAGGGGTCATGACCTTGGGCAAGTCAGCTCTCTTTTGACAAGGACAGTTTCCAGTAGTAGGGAAATTTTTTTCTTAATTAATAAAGGAGAATCTAAACAAACAATCACAGCTTCTACTAGAGCACCTATCTCTAAGTTTCATGTCCACATTTGAAAAAAAATAATAACAAAGTCAGCTGTTATTCATTTGAAATAATACCTGATGACAAATTTTGCAAAGTGGTCCTAAACTCAGAACTTAGAAGTCAGAAGGAAAATAGTCATGTACTTTACCTACAGTGTAAAGCTAGACAAGACAGGGTCTGGAAGGAGAGTCGAACCCTTGATGTTTCACAAAAATGGGAGCAAGAGCAGGCAGGGGTCACAAGGTGACAGGAGAAAGAGATTGGGTCAGACATAGCATGAATCCTAGAGCGGGGAAAAAGGCAGATCGGGAGTTCTGGGGACTAGAATTGAATCTCAAGTCAAAATCCCACAACTCTGCACAAATCACAGCAGAAAAAATGGACATTGGCAAAGGCTAAGAGCAGAGGAGGTGATGCTGATATTGGCTTAGAAGGATACCAGCAACTTCTAGTAGAGACTGGTGGTCAGAACAGCAGAGCCCAGCATCAGCTGTGGAGGTGGCTAGAGAACAGGTTAAAAAAAAATCCGATTTCAACACAACTGAGGAAAGAGCAAGAACCTAATTGCCAAGAAAAAGGGTGTCCTGTATTAGATTAGACAGGTGGGCTACAGTCTTGTGTTGTCTGGCCTATAAATGTCATTTGGCCCAAGCCCAAATCTGATTTTGGCATAGGAGTAAAAAATGCTTGAAACATCTGAGTAGCACTGGTAAGAAAGATGCAGAGACATTCCATATGCTCACTCCAAGGGAAATCCTTTCACAGAACATCAAGGCCAACATTAATGTTCCTTCTAATGGAATGGTATCTGCATGGAGGTTATAAAGACTAATTTGTTTCCACCTTTGAACCCCTGAGGCTCTCACTCTCTCTAATCAGTGCTGAGCCCAACCCCTGCACCAAAACAGCTCTGCCTTGTTGTCCAAACAGACATTATAGACTCCCAACCACCTCCACTTCATACACCCAGGCTGCAAAGTCTAAAGGAAATGGTATTTAAGAAAGAAACTGCCTATATTTTCCAGAAGACTCTGTAGACACTGTACTGGGTCAACCATACTTATAAGCCAAATGGATTTGATTCTCCTACATACCTTGATTCAAGTGGTGAGAGCAAAGCATTTCAACACAGGTAAATGGCATTGCCTTCTTGTAAGTCCTTTCTGACACGTAAATATCAGCAAGAATACTAATAATAATGCCTTCTGATTCTTATAAGGCTTCACATTTACCAAGCACTACCATCTATATTATTTCTTTTTAATGTCACAGTACTGGTTTGGGGAAGGGAGATTATTATGCCCCTTGTAAAGATGAATAAATTGAGATTCAAAGAGTTCAAGTGACTTCCTTAAGTTGCAAAGTTAGAGACTGAAATTGGGTCCAAGTCTTATAAATCCAAGTTGCCTCTAATACATTATTATAAAAAGTCCAGCCCAATGAAGGACCTTTGTGTATCATGATCCTGGAAGTTGGGGAGAAAGGAGAATCAGGAAGGGTAGAGAAAGCAGAAAGCTGAGGAAAAGATAGTCTTACTTGCACATTTTATATTAGGTCAGTCTTCAGATTATTGTTTTTAACACTTTTTCATTTTACCTTGGTATTTTTGACTCTCCAAAGTGTTCTCATGTCCTAATCTCATTTGATCAGCTCAGCAACTCTGTGAGGAAGGCAAAGCAGATCTGATTGATGAGGAAACTAAAGAGAGGTTAGATGACTCATGCAAGAACAGATAGCCACTTGGTGGCAGAGTTGGAGCTGGAACCCAAATCTCTAGAATAGGAATGGAGTAGAAGAAAAGTACTTGCTGAAAGAGACAGGAAGGAAGCATTTTATTAAAATATTATTCAAAATTTATGTAAATTTTACAACATATAAAATAAATCACGATGCCATACACCTTAAACTCACACAGTTATGTGTGGCCATTATATCTCAATAAAACTGGGAAAAAATGAATTTAAAATTTCATATAAAAATAAAAAGGGCTGAAAATAGCCAAAAATTTTTGAGAAAGAATACAAAGAGGAGGGGACTTACACCACAGATATCAAAACATGTGCTACAATAGGGTGATAGAGGTGTAGGGATGCAGAGGCCAATGGAATAAACTAGAAAGACCAGAAAGAAACCCATGCATTTTTTGGAAATTTGGTGTACATAATAAAGGTGATTACAAATAAGTAGGCAATGTTTGGACTGTTCAATATATAGTGTAACAACAATTGACTCTCCATATTGGAAAATTAACATTAGAGCTCTATTTCATACACAAAATAACACCAAGTGTTGCAAATAAACTCCAGATGGATTTAAGGCTAAAAGTTAAAGAAAAAAAATGTTTATTAGAAGAAAATTCTAGAAGATATTTTTACATCTAATCAGGAAAAGATTTATTAAGATTCAAAAAAAAAGCACAAAAGAAAAAGATAAATTAGATTACATTATAATTTACAACTTCTGTATCACAAAAGACACTAAGAACAAAGCCAAAAGGCAAATGAGAGATTTGCAGGAGAATTTGACCAACAAAGGATTAATATCTAAAATATGTGTGTGGGGGGGTAGGGTGGAGAGAGGACTACAAATGATGGAAACCAAATAGCCCAGTAAAAACAAGAGGCAAAGCATAGAAATAGTTCACAGAAGTATAAATCAAAATGGTCTATAAAAATAGATAAAGATGTCCTACCTCATTAAGAATCAGGGAAATGTGAATTAAAGCAAAAAAAAAATACTATTTCATACCCATCCAAAGTCAAAAACTAAGTGGTTTGACAATAGCAAGATTTTTGTGGGAAGCGGGTACTGTCATTCTGGAGAGAGTGTGAATTATTTTAACCCCCTTAGAGAGCAATTTGGAAGTATCTTGTAAACATAAAGAAATGTGTCTCTATGACAACTAGTTGAACATCTAGATATATGCCCTAGAAAAATACTCCTGTGTGTAATATGACATGTAAAAGGATGTTTATTATTGAATTCTTTGCAATATTAAAAATTTAAAAATAATCTGAATGCTCATCAATAGGGCAATGGAAAAGCAATGTACATTTCAGAGCTGTGGGCCTTGGTGAGCTAAACATGTATCAAGATGGATGATTTTGGAAAACCCAAGTTGAGTGAAAAGAATTAAATCATATTGCTATACCATTTACATACATGTTTAAAACACAATATTGTCTATCACATATGGATTCAAATATAGGTATGGTAAAATCTTTAAAACGTGTAGAAAGATCCATGCAATTATAGGAGAATGAATTCACAGAGTAAGAATAGGCTCAAGGGCAGTTCAAAGAGGATTGAACTGAACCTGTAATGTTTTATTTCTTTAATTAAAAAAAATAACTAAAGTGAATTTAGCATTATAACATTCTGTGCTATGGATATTGAGTGTTTGATATAGTAAACAATTCTGGAAAGAAAGTTATTCACCAGCAACCTCTCTATCCTCCGGTGGAAATGAGAAGGCAGCAGGGAGCATGAGTCCACAGGACACTGAGCCGACAGCTTTGAAAATTATTTTTGCTTTGGATTTCAGCTCATGCACACACACCAAGACAATTCCATACATGGGATCAGTGGGGTCATGAGAGAAGCACAGCCAAGCAAGATAGTCAAGGCCCACAAGGGGCCCCCCAGCCAGTTCTGTCAGGACATCAAAATAGCATTCTGTGGCTAGAAATAGGGCCCAGGAATAACAATGGCTTAAATACAATAGGAGACTATTTCTCCCAACTTAAAAAAATTCAAAGGTAGGCAGTCCAGGGCTAATGTGGTGACTACACAATGCCTTCAGGACTCAGGATCTTTCCATCTTTCTGCTCTGCCATCCCTAGTATAGGAGTTCCATCTCCAAGGTTCCTCCATTATCTGAGATGGTCACTGCAGCTCCTGTCCATCAAGAAGCAGGAAGAAGTAGGGGTAGAAAGAACAAAATGGTTCCTATCAGCTGTCGATATCCCTCTGATATTTTTTCCTGGATGTCCTCAACTTGCTTGGTACTTTATTGCCCTTCCTAACCTCAGAACACTCTAGGAAATGTCTTCTTTAATTCAATCAGCAATGTGCCTAGCTAATGCTAAGAAAGAAGGGGGAATGGTTTCTTGGTAAACAAATAGCGGTGGCTGCCACAGCCACTGGTAACTCATCATGTGCCTATGAAGCTGGCTTCCTCTGGACATTATTTCCTGTCCACTCAAGAAAAAGTATAGACTAGGTGGTGGTTTCCTTACTGGAGCCTCCCACCTTTGCTTTTCACCACTTCACATTTTGGTCAGACTTCTACATGGGACATTTATACTTGAAGTTCTTTCTGCCCATTTGCCTCCCACCACCCCAGGGAAAGGTCTGAGTTGAGCTGTTAGTCTTTTTCTTTTCCCGCCATAGTTCTGGTTCTGCATTTATGCTTTACAATGCCCACTCTTGAGGAATTTCAACTTCTCTTTTACATTCACCAACTGTTAGAAACACCCAAATTTTAACTTTTTAATTAGCTCTTCTAAGAACCCCTGCCTGGCTTGTAGCAGCCCCTCTGAGACCACTTCATTCTATCCATTGCCAGTAGCATATCTTTCGCTCAAAAAATCGTGCACTTTTATTGAGAATAGGTCTTAGATCATCTGGCCCAATGATTTGCAACTTTTTTTTCAGATCACTTTCTTCAAGTGAAAACTATGTGACACTCCAAGATAATGTATGAAATAAATAAAATGGTGGAGTAGGATAGAGGAGCCCCAAGTCTTTTCAGAACATAGTGTAAAAAGGGAATATCTTGCATCAAGATATTGTTGCCCAAAGACAAAGTTGAATTGTCTCTGGTCATACAGCTCTTAACAATAACAATAATAACCACATTACTAACACTCACCCTCTGTACTGAGCACCAATCTGAGTGCTTTGCATAGATAAATTTAACCTTGCAATTACCGAAAGTCATTTGTCTAGTAAAGGGCAGAGTCAGGATTGGAGCTAGGTGCCCTGACTCCAGAGGCTGTGCTTGGAGTTACTATGCTATAAGCAGTAAATCACAGAGTCTGAATAAGAATTCTAGTCTTCTGACTCAGGCCAAATTCTCTTTGAATTGCTTTATACTAGTTTATTAGTTTTAGATTCTGGGTTTATCTTCTTATCTTCACTTTCCTGTAGGCCTCATATCTATTTTTTCACTGCATGCATTAAGCCTTTGATGAAGACTTGGCAAAATATCTGGGCTCAGTGAATAGGGTCCAACTGCCCCTCACATGAGGCTTTGATGGGATCTGACTTGGCCTGAGAATTAAATAAAAACATCAAGTCACATCCTTGATCCCCTGAATGAAAAGCCATGTTTCTATCTATTATGTCTGCAGAAAGGAAAGAAGAGCAACTCAGACAAATGTTCTGTGCACTCTCATCTTTTCAGACAAGCCCTGGCAAGGCAGAAAGTAGGTGTACCTTGTCGGTGTCCTACACTTCTTTTTCTAGAGTGGTGGTGTCAGGAAGTCCATCCAGGTACCAGGAATGGGAGAGCTGAGTGACCACTTATAAAGCCAAATTTGGCCATGTCCATCCTTTTACCTGTGTAGTTGAATTCTGTAAGAGAAACCATTCACTCCCCAAGTTGGTGCTATTGTACATTCATGCTCACACTTCCATGGCTGGCTGTCGTCCTCATGTCCATGGTCACTCATCATCAAGCCTGCCAGAAAATGAACAGACTGTTCCATGATCCTCTCTCAGTAACTAACATCATCTCCCCATTTGAACAAACCAAAACTTGTGGGTCATCTCTGACTCCTCTTTCTACCTCCCAACCACCAGTGACATGGTTACCATGTTCCATTGTTTCTATTTCCTTCACATTTCTCCAATCTGTCCACTGCCCTCATTCTGTCTTGGCTTTAATTTGTTTCCAAGCTAACACCCTCAAAACTCCTCTTGGCATAAAAGCACCAGAGCTTTCAAAAACAGAATCAGGTCATGTCATACACATATTGTTTCTTAAACAGTTCTCTGTAAACTTTGGAATTAAGTCAACACTCATAAAGCAGAAAGCCAGATCCTTGAATATCTGGCCACCACTTCTCTCCCAACTGCATCTTTTGTCCCTTGAATTGCATGTGCCAGCCACGCTCAAACCCTGGGCTTCCCAAAATACACCATGAACTCCTTACATTGTGCACCTTCACATGTGCTGCTTCCTGTCTCTGTCCTCTCTGTCCCCACCTGTAGATCAATATTTGTCAAATGCCTGAGTGAGTTTGGGTATAAGGGGATCAGGAAGAAATGAAGAACACACAGAGGAAAGAGGGATAAAAATGACAAAAGAAGAGAATCCAGGAATGTGAGAGGAAGTAGCAAGTTTGACCAAAGCAGAAAAAAAGATTCAAAAGCAGAGGGGTCTAAGAACATGGTCCCTAAGACCTTGGCAGCATGTTTCCTTTTTAAACAAAGCTAAAGGGTACAAACTTCCCTTGAATGATCATAGAACTCAAAATGCCACCTAGTCACCTGGCAGAACAGAGCAAGGAGTTGAAACACTGAGGACAGGTCAGGGAAGCAGTGATTAAAGGCAAGGCTGGGTCTCAACTCCAACCTTAGGATTCCATTGATGTGCATTTCTGCTGCGACCGAGACCACTTTGCCATATTACTGAAGTGAGTTATTTCTGCTTCTTCCATGGTCCTCTCCAGGACAGCCAGGGAAAGACACACTCATTAAGAAGTTGTCTGTACCTCTTAAGAGACATTGACCACATATGCATGATGATTCATAAGAAATGCCAATCAAATTCAGCACTGAACTGATTGAGTAATTAATATCTTCAACATGGTAGCTGAGAGTCCAGAGATAAGAGAGGGAAAACCATGCAGTGCCTGCGTTTGAGACCAAGCATCACTCCAAGAACCTGAGGAAGCTCCAGCTCACAAGTTTGGCCAGCTTGCTGAGATCTTGAAAGCCACTCAAGTCACTGTAGCAACTGATAGGAGCAAAGGCCGGGTGAGGGTCCATGTGGCAACACCACTTTCCTGAAGGACAGTGCCTCATGCCCATGAACGTGATGGTCTATTCCAAACCAGACAGTTGAAGACAGGGATGAATAATCAGAGGCCATTCTCATCCCCAAGGCCACCGTGATCCCTAACAGCAGTAGATGTGAACAACCCCAAGTCTTCACACATATAATTTATTCAGTTCTCGCAACCTTCTCTGAGGTTACAAGAATATTACCCTTATACAAAAAGATTGAAACTTAAAATGTTAAGTGACATTTCCAAGGTCACCAATTTGGTGGCAGAGCCAGAATATAAACCAACACCGAATATCAATAAAACCCATATCCTCTCCTGTGCTTCTTTTTCAAAAATAAAAAGATTATCGGCATTATAACAGGGCCTAATTCACTTTGCAGGTGATAGAAGTGAAGTACACAGTGCATGATGACAGAGGCAGAATTTGAACCTGAATTTCTTGGCTCTCAGGTCATCTTTTTCTTCAGTACAACTCACTGCTTCCTGGACTCTAGCAAGTGGTCCCCTGGTTACCACATTCATTTGACAATTTAACAAATATGTAGTGAGCTCTTTCCAAGGGCATTAGGATACAGCAGGTTGAAACCATCACTTTTCACATGGAGCTCATATTCAGTTGAAAAGACAAACACATATAAAATAATTTTCCAGGTGAGAGTGATAAAAACGGGTAAGGAAGGTAGAGACCAGTGGGGCAAGAAAAGGTGATATTATTATTTAATAGATGGTCAGAGAAGGCTTCTTGTTGACACCTGGCTTTGGGCTTCCCCAGCAAAATCCTTTTCAGTTTAACCTACATCATTTTTATAATCACAGCAAGGCACTGGGCTGACAATGAGCAGGTGAGATACACAGAAGAGTAGGCAGGGTCCCCAAAAAGAAAGGGGATTGAAAAGGAAGCCCCAGCACTGTCACAGTCCTGCCAAGGATGGTCCTCACAAGTAGGGAGAACAGCCTCCATCTAGCTTGGAAAGCAGAATCCCAGAGAAAATGGTCCCCTGACTCAGGAGCTTAAAAAAGGTACCTTCACAATCTGGTAATACCCAGCCTTCAAATGCTTTCTGAACACTTTCTGTTAGAAAGAAGAGCTGGAGAATTTTAGTGAGAGGAAAGAGCCCTTTAGATATGATTCAGGATGTCATTGAAAATGTTTTCTTCATAGACTTAGGAGGTTGTGTCTCTGGGAATAGCACTGAAAGTAAAATAATAAGAAGACTCTGGTTGCACCTTAGACACAATGTGAAAGTTTATTTCTGGCCAAGGCCCAGAGACAAAGTTTTATGCAGAAATCATTAGATATAATCTATTTTATAACTATAAAGTGATCTATCTATATATTGTATAGTGAAAGTTTTCTAAAAGGTTTAGCAATCAAATAAATCAACAACAAAGAAAACTATGACCCAAACACATTTCTATATTTTACTACTGAAATCACCCAAAGGAGAATTCTGTGAAGCTGGGGGCTCGAGGTGAAGTTGCAGGGAACAGCTGGAGAAGCCTCAGGACAGGGTCATTGCCAGATGGTGGAAAATGGAGACAACTAAGAACAGGTTAGGAAAAGCAATGAGAATCTGCCAGATGCCCAGAGCCAAGAGGCTTTATGTCTGGAGGTGACAGGAACAGCCCAACTGGATGGTGTAGTTACTGCTTGTTATAAGTGCCATAAGTAATGCTGTAGATGAAATTGGCAGGAAATGTGTGAGAAGCTAACACTTTCTCTGTATCCTCACCTCTCCCTCCTATCACCATTCCTGCTTCAGGAGAGTCTAAAGTTAACCCTCAATCTCAGCTAAGTATTCATCCCCAACTGTCTCCTAATTAGGCTCCTTCATTCTCACCTGGTTCTTCCCTTTCAATTAAATTCTACCTTGACAAATACATCATCTTCCATTTTTAAGGGGAATAAAAAAATGGAGAGAAGGAACTTTCCCTGGTCTTACTTTCTCATCCCCTCCTCCCCCAACTAGTATTCCATCTCTACACTTTCCTTAATAGCCAGACTTTAAAGAAATACTTCCATACTTACTGTCTTTTTTCCTCAGCTCCACCTTCTTTAATGCTTCACAGTCTGCTTTCTGGTCCTGCAATTCCACTGAAACTTCTCTAACTGCCAGATATGCCAGCTTGTCCTAAGCCTTTGGTCTCAGCAGCATTTGTCTCTGTGTAACTATTTCCTGGACTCAATGTCTTGAAATATTCTCCTCCTTTGGCCTCCATGACCCTATTCCCCTGGTCTCCCCTGAAGCCTTCTCAACCATCTTTTCAGTCCCGAGACCCCCACCACTACCCTTGTAGTCCTCCATTGGGGAGAAGAGACCAGAATCATCTAACTCATTGGATGTTTTAGGGTCACACACTCTTTTGAAAATTCGATGGAAGTTTTAAAGACTTTCCCTCAAATTTGGTTTATATATACATATACGTACATATGCATATGTGTATACATATATAAACATTATCTCAGGACAGGCTCACGGAGTCCCTAAACCAAGATCCTCTGTCTCAGAGAATAGCCTCTTGTACAAAATGTAATTGTGATATCATGTGGCTGTTCTTGTTACTTTTAAAACACTTTTCTAGTAAGTTCTGGGCTTCCAGGGGTGCTGCAATGGAGTAAAGCCCTTTATCAGAAGGCAGGAGCCCAGTGTTCTCATCTCAGTTCTCACACCTTAAAGACTTGAACAAGTCAACTCTCTAAACCTCTGTAAAAATTGATATTATAATTTTCTCTCTGCCACACATTGTTGTTGTAAAGATCAAATAAGATCAGGAATTTTAAAACATTTTGCAAACTTCAAAGCGCTACAGAATTGATCACTATTAAAAGCATTGATTAGTATCCTTACAGGCAGGTTTTAATCCTATTTTGGGCACCACATTATGATTTGACTGGGTTTGTTTTCTAGTTTGAAAACTGGAGATGATAATATCTATTCTAGCTAACTCAAAGAGCTAGTGTGAGTATCAAATCAAATAATGAGTGTGGAGGGATTTTGCAGCTCAGCAAGGCTGAGGGTCCTGCCATTTCTCTTTCTATTCTTTGTCCCTCTCCACGTGCATTAATTGAGCTCCATGAGCCCAACAGAGTGAGGCTGGATTCAAGAGTCCCACCGTGCCCAATGATAGAACATTTCTACGAAATAATTCTAGAATCAAATTAGACTCCAGTGAGTTGATCATGAATAATGTAATTATAAGACGAAGCAAATAAATTGATAATAATTGGCTACTTATTACTTTTAAAAGGGGGGCATAGAGAGAAAGAATTTAGTGTATGAAAAAGATTATTCTTTGTAGAAATAATCACTCCTCCTGGCTACTTAGCCTGTATTTAAACCTACCCCCAAGGAGCACTAGTGTCACTCTGGTATGCTGGGTCACCATAAAATATTTTCTAGCCTGAAATTCTGGTTTTACCGTGATGAGTGAGTGTTCATAGCCTCTAGTAGGTATGCACAAGTCTTTGGTTCCCCAATAAAGACCTTGGCCACTGAAACCATCATGCCTTTCTTATTCCCAGCCCCTTCTTCTGTGTTCCACTGTGACTGTGACCAGCTGACACTCAGGGTGGCAAGAGTCAGGAATAGATGCAGATAAAATAGCCAACTTAAATGGATCCATCTCTTCCTTTTCACAGGGTTCTTTCTGGTTTCAGAAAGAGGTGGGGTTTCCATAGAGCTGTGGGAAAGAAGGGATTCACAGTTATCTGGTGAAGACAAGCCAAGTTGCTGTCCTCAGATAACACAGCAAAAAGCATTTCTCAACAATCACTAGGACCTGGAAGGGATGAAACTGACCCTTCATTGCAGAAGTGAAAGGGACAAGTATCCTGGGCTCCATATGCAAGAGAAGAATAGGAAATGGGAAGGAGGCTAACATTTATTGAGCCAAGGACATTACCTACATTACTGCATTCAATCCACTCAACATTACCCTCCAGCATACATGTATTGTCCCATTTTAGCAATAAGGAACCTTAGGATCAGAAAGGCGAAACATTGCCCAAGATCACACAGAGAGTAAGAAACAGAGGGACTCCAAATGCTAAGCTATTTCCACTCTGAAAAACTGGCTCACTAAAGCCATCAGAGGCCATTCCAAGTACTGGATATGCCCAGAAAAAGACAAAGAGTGACTCTCCAGTTGTGTCCTGTCCACAGACATTCCCCTAGATAAAAGACCTTTGATTATTATGTGATAGACATGTTCTACAATCTGAGACTTGGGTCTGCCATTCACCAGCTTTGTAAACTTTACTCAGTCCCTTAAACTTATCCATAAAATAAACATACCATCTTTCTGGGAAATATGTAAGTTGCTGTATAGTTCTAATGCAATGATATTTGTGAAAATGCTTTTTTTCTGCTTTATCCTTGCCAGGTAGAAAAAAAAGTGGTATTGCCTTCATTCACCAGGCTGCTGGTGAATAACATGTCCCTGTCATAGACATAGAAGAGCAAGGAATGTAGAGGTTCTAAGACATGGAACAACATGAGATAATGATGAAGCAGAAGCCTAGAATGCATCTGAGGTCTGACAAGAGTTACAGGGGCAGAGCATAACTGGCAGGGGTAGCCATCCCTGCACTGGCTGCTTAACATCTTCCTAGGATGGGATGAGTCCCAGAGTCTTGGCTAGAGCTAAGTCTCCCTGTGGAGAGTCAAGTGGCTTCTGCACTGGGGAAAGGAGATTCATAGGGGAGAAAGCTGTCAGGTCACTGCAGCAGGCTAGAGCAAAACTATCATGAGGGACAAGCTCCAACTCTGCTTTTTTTCTCTTATCTCTGGTTATGATGTCTTGGTTTTATTGCTCTAGAAAAAAGTACAGGCTATAAGATCATGGAGAAATTGGATTCTACATTCTATATTATTGGATTTCCCATAGAACCTAGGCAAGCATGGAGCTTGTGGTTCAAATAAGTGATTCATAAAGGCAAGAAGGATGCGATGCCATCTTTTTGTGACTTCCCACAGCTAATTTTGCCCATAATGAACTTTTGGATCAGGCAGAAAGCCTTGGAAGGCTTATTAACATTCAGATCCCCAAGTTTCATTCCTAGAGATTCAGATTCATGAGGCAAAGATAGGGCAGAAATGTTTATTTAACAAATTCCCCAGTTGTTCCAGTACAGGTGAGCCTGGGGAAAAAACTCTAAGGAACGCTCTGATAGTCTGTTATTTCACATACCATATTGTACTGACATGATCTGTTTATGGCTCTAACTTTCCCCACCAGACACTGTGGGTTTTGGCTGACCCATAAAATACATCCCCATTCTCATAGGAATAGTTTCATGTCTAGAGTTTGTGTTGTTGACAAGGGTCAGTGAATCCCCATATATCATAAATATTGGCAACAACACTGAATCATGGGATGCTAAAGTGATGGAGCTGAAAAGTACCCAGATGCATTCTGCAGTATCCATAAAGCAAGGGCACAACTCTGAATCTCTGCAGTCACTCAAATCTGTAAGGCTATGCTCTGAGAAACACTTTGTTAGAGCTTATCTAACCAATGCAATACACTGTGCCTGACAGTCACTTTGTAGGTGAGCAGACTGAGATCTAAAGAAGTTAATGGACACACTCAAGGTTCCACCATGAATCAGCGTCAGACTCAGAACTCAGACCCCAGTTTCTGGATTTCCTGAGCGGGGCTTCCTTAAACACACAAGATTCTGAGAAAGACCTTTGTTTGTTTTGTTTGTTTTGTTTTGTTTAAGAATTATCAGTAAAATATTCTCTTTTTTTAATGCCTTAATGTTTACTGAAGACACATTTATCACAAGAAGAAGGTATCATTTTAAAGTTCCCTGGATAGCTTTTACCAGGAACCTAGGCCACAGAAAACCCTCCCCCAGAACTCTTCGAAATTCTAAGGAGGAAACAAAATTAGAGTCGATTAAATGTGTAATTACTGTCGATTGTGGCAAGCATGCTTCTTTAAGATTATATTTATGATGCAGAGGTGTGATAGTGTTTGTGACACATGATGGTGCTTTATATGTTTTTAGGATCCTGGGACCCTTGTTGTGGCCTGGGATTATTACTTATAGGCAGGTTTTATAGGATTGGGGGATGGGGCTACAGTGGATTTTACAGAACAGACTTTACAAAGTGCATCTCTATGTTAGGCACATTAACCAATACAGCATCATCCTGTGTTCTGCACTCACTGAGGGACTTCCTTCCAAGTGCCTCATCCCTTCCCAACCAAACACCTAGCAAATTACAAGCACGTAATTAATTCAGTGTCTGCTTATGTGTCCTTTCCTTTTCTGTTCCTTCTATTTTTTGTTTTTTATCATAGTAACCCTCCTGTCTTAATGTTCTTCTGATTCCTTAGGTATTCCTGCTAATATGTCAGGTTTCCTGTGAGTTGCATTCCTATTAGTTCTCAGCTTCATTTCCACTTTTTTCCCATATTCAAAGTCCCGTACACTTTTTCTCAGCAACTTTAGTTAAAATGCTAAATTATGGAAGTGGGCACACCTCATTAGTAGTGGATCCAATAAGAGAGACCGTGCTCCTTTCTTCCTTGCCCACCTGTGCTAATGATTTGAAAATAAATTTTTCTGATAGCTCCCCTGCTGATCTGAGGCAATGTAATCAGCCCCATGGATTCAGAGTAATTTTCCCCATCAAAGACCCTTCTCTCACGATGCTCCCCACACCACTGGTAAGTGGGTAACACAGAGAGGATTGTGTCTGTTTTACAGGATTCTGAAGCTAAAGATCGAGGATCAAACTGACTTACCCAAAGTTAGTAATAGAGCCCCTTCGAGAGCCACGGCTTCCTGTGTCCTGGTCTAAGGGTGTTTAGTGTTTATTTCTCTCCGATCACACTCTTGCTGTAGCTAAAATGTACTCACAGGTTGGCTGATGTGTCCTCAGTGGGATAGAAGGCAAGGAGGAGGGAATCTTTGTTTTTATGTCCTGGAATGTTCCAGTGGTTCCAGCTGTGGATACAGTTCATGACTGTGGGGATTTTTTGCTTGTTTATTTTCTTTTGAAAGATTTTATCTCAATTCCAGCAAACTTTCCAGCAAACACTACTTTGAGGCAGCTGGGGAAGGGAGGGCTGTTCCTTCCCTGTCATATGCCCTTAAAATAACACAACGGGAGAGGCAAGCCCTCAGGGTCCCCTCGAGGTACCAAGGATAGCATAATGAATTGGCTAATCATAAACTATTCACTCCTGAGTTCTAAGCGATATGGTAATGAATTGCCAACAAGCCATTCGCCAGACTGCAGCCATATGGTGAGGGATGGGACCCTGGCACATTGTAGCCATACTGCGGGTTCGTCTGTGTAATTGTTCCCATCCAGGACCTTCCCATCTCTTTGGCTGCTAATTAATATCCTGTTTAAGCTGCCGTTGTCAAAACTAATCATTTGTTTGTTTTATGTAGATAGGTCTTTTTCTTATCTGGTTAGTAATGGTGACCATTAAGAAATAAAAATGTGTTTGAGTTCACATAAAAATATTTGAGCTTCACATCTTGCATTACCCAGTGGGTGGGTGCCCAGGCTTAGCAGCATTGGCCGATGGTAGCAACTCGATCCAGGAGCTTATTAAACCCAACAAATTATCATCTTTCCCTTCAGAAACACAAATGAGGATTCAGTTCATTAATTTTTCCATTGTTCTTCCTGTCTGTGGACATTAGTCTGTTTGGATCTTGAGCTATAAAATGTGGATTTTATAGAATAGTGATGATAATAAAAATAATTGGAAGGAGATTTCATTTATCAGAAAAAAAGGCACCCTTTCAAACACACACCTCCTGTTGGCTCATAGAGATGGTAAAATTTTGGAATAAAACAATGTTGGTTTCCTTTCAGCTCCTCTGCTATTTCCCGCCTCTTTCACCGGCTTCTTTAGTTGTTACCCAATGGAGGCTAGAAAGAGAATTTGGAGAAAAGTAAAACAAAGCTACTCTGGAAAGACAGAGGGATGAGGACCTGTAAACAGTAAAGCCAATTAGAAAGGAATAATTTTATTAAGGATTTAGGAGGATGGCCAGGTGGGGCAGCTATGACTCTCTATGCTGCTTGCATACTCCAGGGCATGTCCCAGACCCTCACCACCAAGACACACAGGGCGATTGACCTTTTATTTCCCTACACACATCCTCTGACAGCCTATTCCCACTAAAATTTTCTGTTATTACTGTAAACTGATATCCTTTTATAAAAATGTTGAAGAATATGAGGAAATGAAGGCAAAGAGGAAAGAAAATGGAGATGAAGATGCCCAAAGGGTGATACTCCCTGAGACTGCTCCTGGGTCACCTCACTTCCTATAGGACACAGTGGGAACAATTGCTCTGTCTCACAACTTCCTAATTGTTCCCTGCATCCACATACCGCATCCTAGACACAGCCAATGTGTTAATTGCAAGGTCAAGGCAGTGTCTTACGTGGCATCTGGGACCTGATACAATGCAAACAGATTTCCATATGTTGTCCCTTCCAGGAGCCCTCGGCCCCAAGCACCCATACCACGTGAGAATGTGGCTTCTCTGGAGACGCTGACATTTTAATTAGAAGCATCTGTTGCCTTTTCCGTTATTTTTGGCCAGGTTTGGTTCATTCTTATGAGCCCATGTTTGTGTACAGGCCCGCCTACGTGTTTCACAGGAGGTGGGACACAAAGCCTAGCTTTGCCTCCTCTCTGATTTTCTTCTCTAAGAGCCAACCGGGATATGTGACAGGGCCACTTGCCTTTACCCCACTCTTTTTTTCTGCTGGATTTCTCTAGGCAGAATTTTGGGTAGAAAGGGCCAAGCTGAGAGACAGAAAATCACCTTCCTAGGAAAATAGAATCTGCGGGGAGAAACACCCACCTCCTCTCACTCCCAGCAAAGAAAGGTCTTCCAGCGGGGCCCAGACAGTGGTGGACCTTCTACCCGCACTGGACCCAGCCAACTCCTCCTAACTCTGACTCACACGCTAGTTGAGGCCACCACTGTCCTCAAGTCTCCCACAAGCCTTGCTCCCACCAGCCTCTGAGACCCTGCCCTTCACTTCCTCCTCACTTCAAAAACCCACCTTTCTTCTCTCCATTAAAACCGCAATTGCCTCCACATAGCCTTCCTACCATTGCCAAACTGACCTGATCGTACTTCTAACAGTGCTACTGCCAGTCAGTAATCAGTGTGTGCTATGTTTCTGCAGTTTTCCAAGCTGCAGTGAGTTAAATAATGATATGAAGATCAAGGTTTAAAAAGAGAAAAAGATATTTACCGGAAAGCCAAGATAAGACCGTGACTGCATTACAGGGCATTGAGGGGACAGGGAAGGGAAAAAGAATGAGAATAGAAAAGTTAAGCCTCGGAAGGCCAGGTCGCTTTGTGTTGGCAATCCGCTGCTCTAAAGACCATGAATGACCCTGCATTCTGTTGCTCCTCACCCCCACCTCCTTGGGTTATTCTCAAAGGAAGTGTTGAAGTCCAAAGCCTTTGAACACTTCCATTGAGATAAATTCTTTTTGTAGATCTATCTGACTTGGGGGCCCATGCAGCTGCTTCTCCTGGAACACAGAGTATTGTAGGTCATGGGCTGGGGCTCTACTAAACAGAGAAATGAGTGATGTTCCTTCAATGTCAAAACTGGAGGAGGCCATAGAGGACAATATCTGTCCTCCACTTGACAGAGAGGTAACCAACCTAAAGCCTGTGAGGTGAGATAGTTTAAAATCTCACAGCTAATCAGGGCAGAGCTGAACCCAGAGCATTCCACCCTCACCTCCTTGCTGTACTTCCTAGGTTCCCACCTCACTCCTGTCTTTAATGGATGACTTTGAGACACTTAATCTCTCTGTGCCCCAGGGTTCTTTTCTGTAAAATTGGGGAGCATGGAAGAGAACATTTTTGAGGACTTCTTATAGAGTATCAAGTGTTGATTACAATTATTCTCACCTTTAAACCTGACACAGTTCTGCATTATAAAGTCATGGATAAAATTCCTGTTATCAGGGAGAAAAATAAGTCCCTATGAAATTAAGTGAACTCCTTAAGATCATGAAGATCATAGAGTTAGAATTTGAATCTCTATTCCAGTGGTTTACCCAATGCACCCATCTGTACTTAGAAGAAAATGAGAAAGAGCATGGAACTAATCACCAAACCCATCAACACTCCCAAGCCCCTTCATGCTGCTTTTGCCAGTGGAGACAGGGAGCTGCCACCTGCTGCCAGACCCTGCCACCAATAGAGTACAGAGCAGGTTGACATGCTCATAGTATAGCCTGGCCTATTCTTTCATGAACTATCACAATACCACATTTCCTTTTGCCTGCTAGTCAGGGTCCTGCCTGTAGAAAGGGACCCAGGCTAGTGCTCTAACCAGCTACAGGATGAAGATGCTTTCAGCTACAATCCACATACTCAAGTGTCTGCCCTACCAAGAGAAAGGCATCGAGATACCCCAAATCACTCTCAGAATAGCCAGAGGATACCCCAAAGTCAAAGGAAAAACTTATTTACAGAGAGGATAGCTCACTAGCTCATTCTCATTTTCCTAGCCCAGCACAGCAGTCAGCCTTTCTGATGGCATTTGCAAAGGCCATTCCCCCCATTTTGGATTCAGGACACTTCTCCACCAGCCCATTTTCAGAGCTAGCTGCACTGTCAGACATTTATTTGGATATACGCTCACTCACACACATGCACACTGAGTCCTGTTACTTTTAATAAGACTTCTTTTTTCCCCTTTCTCTCCTAGAAATCCAATAGAATTCTCTGCAGGGTAGAGGCAAGAAGAGGGCCACCCACGCCTTTTGATTTTACAGACAGCAGAAAGTTCCCTATTCCTAGCTTGTGTATTAACTCCCCTTTCATCATTTACTGGGTCACTCCCAGCATTACTTGGCCAGTTTGGCACTTGACACATCCTTGGCACTTGTTTATATCCAATGTAGCACTAAATAACGTGGAGCTTTATGTTCTTGTTTAACTGTTTACTGTGTGAGGAACCTTTCTCAACTAGGATGTAGCGCCTATGGGGCAGGAACTGCATTTGGGGCAGTGGATCTCTGAAATTCTAGGAGTTGTATAGTAATTTAAAAACTCTTTTCAGATGCTCATATGTCACTCATAGCAGTGGATCCTTTCAGTGTAACTTTTCCCTGGAACACCAAGTCAACTCTTACCACTCTTTTAAGGTCCACTTTAAGTATTTTCTTTACAATGTCCCTGATCCCTTACATCATTCTACATGGAATTAATAGCCCTCTTCCTGTGTTCACTCTCATGGTCCTTTATACACCTTTTTATTATTGCCTGATCATAATGGTTTATATTTATCTGTTAAATATCTAGATGTCTCTCCATCTAAAAGGTGAGCACTAGGTAGGTAAATTTCAAAGTAGGAAGAGCTTCCAAGTTCGTCTGGAATTTTAGGTATATGTGCATAAGGAGAAAGAAGTTGGAACTAGGTGGGAAAGGAAGAGAAGACTAATGTAAGTATCCCAAATTCTTCCAGTGAAAATTCTCCTATTTGTGTCAAGTCCTGGAAGGATCTCTCAGAAAAAGCACTGCTTTGGGGAAAGAGTACAGATTTCAAGGGGTGTGACACTGTCACACAGGGTTCGGACCTCTGTCTGTTTACCAGAGGGTTCAGTTTGGTAGGAAAAGCAACACTGCAGGAAATGCCCAGGGGACACACAACAGTTAAAGACAGGTAGGCTGTGGCATCAAAGCACTGAATCATCAGCCTGCTCATAGCAGGGCCCTCATAAGAAGAGGGAGGGGGGAAAAATGGGCTCTCAGTGCTGAGGGGAAGAGCTAAGCAAGAACCCAGCCAAGCAGACTAAAGTTCGAGACTCTGTTCCAACCCCAAAGGGGAATTAAAAGGCTGGGTAGCTATACTGTACAGTAGCATGTAAGGAGCACATTTCAGGGGAAAGAGAAATGCTTACAGACTATGTACACAGCCCATGGAAAATCCCTGGGCACCAAATCCTTGTCCCTGTCAGATAATGAAGTTAAGGGTCCCATATAAGTTCTTGTCCTCATCAGGTATAGCTGAGGAATTGGAGTGAACTGGATCAGCATGGAGGGAGTGGGGAAGATGAAGCAAAGCTAGATGGGGAGATTCACCAGCCAGGAGGAAGGGTCCTTTCTTATTTTATACCCTCCCCATCAAGCAAACTGCCTGATCCATACCAAATAGTCAAGAGAAATTTGTTTGAGAGCAGTTTAGAGTGAGAGAGGTTTCCAGACACCTTTCCATCATTTTGGCAGGTAACTCCCATTTTCCTAGCCAGACCCTGCTTACTGGAACCCTTCATCTAGTGCCATGAAGAAAATGCAATTCCCCCTCTGCACTATTGCTCATTACCAAGAAAAATGATGGCTTGATAGTCTTCCAGCAAGAGCGAACAATCTATTTCATTTGAAAGTTTGGTAATTGATTAGGGCAATAGATTTTCTACAGGGCAACCCCTCTGGGAGAGTTGGCTTGGGTACAAGATTTACATACATCAGGCTCAATCTGCCTTCAAAATTTGTCTCAGAGGATGAGATCACAAGGCCATTATTGGAGTGAATGCTGGGCTGGAAGAGTGGGGAGGCTGAGTGGAATTCCCAGACATCATTTCTCAACACTGAGGACCGTGTCTAGTTCAGAATGCTTTCAAGTACTTTTCTGACAGTGACTTTTGGGTAAATTCATTGCCAAGGGTCAGTGTACTCTGGGCTGTGATCAGAGTGTGTGCTTCTTTGAAGGTCTCTGCTGACCAATCTTCAGCATAGATAAGCCCTGGAAACTTACCACTGGCCTGTGTGGTGCCCAGTTGGAGGGGTGCCCAATAAAGGCTACACTATTTATCCTATGGCTGCAGCACAGCCTCAGTGAAGTGATATCCTGAGAATGTACAGTAAGTCCTCACTTAACGTTATCCACAGGTTCTATGACTTTAAGCAGGATGACATTTAACAAAACCAATTTTACCATAGGCTAATTGATATAAACAAGAGTTAATTTCCTACATTACCTAATCAATGTTTTAACAAAGCAATGTTGAGCAAAATGATGTTATTCAAGGATCTGCTGAGACCATTGTAGAAGTTAACAGCCCAGCTCTTAGCGAATAGATGGTCTCTTATCACACACATCATCTGAGGCACGTCCTGATCTTATGTATCCCTTCCCCCAACCTTTACTTCTAACTCTCTCTATGTGTCTCTGGGTCAAAACCTGCTCTAAGAAAAACTTTCAAACCTGTCATTTACCACCAAATGTAAACATAAATCATTATGTTTTCATTCTCAAAGGAATCTTCACTTTAAGCCTTATCACTCTAATTTAAAAATTTCCAGCATCATTGCATTGATAAAATGGAAGGGCATAGGGAGGGTGTATACCACAGTTTGTGATAACATTGTGTAATGATACTGCCTTTCTCTGAGTCACAATACCATCCTCTAAATCAGTTAGGGCCTACAGTATTCATATCCAAAGTTGACTGTGATACATTTCATTATAATCACAGCAGTTTGAGTTTAGCCCTAAATACAAAGGTTGAAGAGTAAGACTGTTTGGATTTTACCTACATATATGTAAAGAATTGATGGGTACCTTGGGCCTATATTGCCTAGGCCCAGATGTCTAAGCATTCCCTGTAAGAGTCAGGTCTGCATAGTTAGGGCCATGTCCCCACAAATAGCAGGGACACAAAGGCATATCTCTGGGGCAGTCGGGAAAAAACGAGATATTCGTCTGGTCTGTGCCATTCTCACTGTACCTGTTCAGACTCGTGATGTAAGAAGTTTCTCCCTTGACCAGCTAAAGATGAACTTAATTTCCATGGGGACCCTATAGACTAAGAGAACCCCTCTGCTTCTCTCTCTACCTAGCCTGGAATGGTGAAAAACTATAACCTTTGTGTCCCTCTTTGGGTACACATCCTACTCCTTCTACCCAATGGCAAGTAGTTTCATCTCCAGAATTAGAAAGTTGGTCCTGATCAGACTAATAGTATCAGGCACAGGTGAAAAAAAAAAACAATACTATTTTCCCCAAGAATGATTCCATAGTGGTAAATATCTACATTGATAAAATGTAAATCTGGCCTTGAAGATGAACTTGCCATGTTAGATAAGTGCTATAGGTGCCTTAGGGAAAAGTCTTATATCACTTGTTGAGTGATATTAGCAAGTATACTGGTCAATCAGCAAGTATTATTGCACATCTACACAAGGCTGGATTCTAAGAGATACAAAGATGAATAAAGCCCAACCCATGCCCTCGATTTAGGTGGGGATCTGCCCATAAAATAACTATTGCTTACATGGCACTAAGGTGGCTACTAATATATCCATTAAAAGCCACTAATATGTTAATTGATGTATTCATAAATTGACTTGTTCCCACTGTTCCCCAATTTATCAAAAATACATTCAACTACCAGATTCAGTGATTCTCTTGAAACCTAATAAGAAAACAATAAGAATCCCATTAAGCATCATGACAACTTTCTCCCAGAATATGCTGAGGCGGACATGTTGCCCAAACAGGATTAGTACTCCATCCACAGGCATGTTCAAGTACCCTGTGAGGTGTGTCCGACACCATAACAACATCTGGCACTCAGTAATTTGTCACTAAATATTTGTTTGATGAATAAATGATTAATTAAAAATGGAAGAGTTTTCAAGCGATCTTAATACAACTACAGATTCTGAATATTATGATTTTAATGTAACTGCCTTGACATACTAACTGCGGCATCACTGAGTTCAAGTCAATTTTAAGGAGCAATTATGGAGAGTATAGACAGAGTGTACATTTGGTATCCAAAGACCTGGGCACTAAACCTGATTAATACTAACTAGCCAGGTTGATCTTGGCGGGGCCGGTGGGGGGGTGTCCTTACTTTTTCTGAGCCTCTGTTTCATTATGAGGTAGAGTGGGAAATGGAGTGCAGAGGAAGAGACGAAGCAGGAATGTCCCAGTCAATACTTGGGTGCCCTCCCCGGCTTACCCCACATTGGCAGCAGACACATGGGGCCTGCGAAGGCAGGCCTGAGCAAAGCTACAAGTAGGGAAGGTCATGTGGGTTGAAAACCTTTACATAACAGGAAACGAGACCCAGAAAAAGCAGGGCTTAAGACAGACTGTTCTTGCAAATGAAGCGGGGCATGCTCTGCATTCCTCTCCTCTAAGGTAATCTGAGGATGAGTGTCCTCGCCCACCCAAACTACCCTGGTAACCATAGGAATTCCTCATTGTCAAAATTCAAAGCTGATACACAGTGTGAAATTTTAATATTAATAAGCAATTGAGTGAAATATTGGTATTTTCCCCTAAATGCCCTTTCTGAAGATTCACTTTATGAAACATTTTGACTTTGGGGACACAGATTTGCTATTCCGAGTATAAGTCTGTGTTGATGCTGGGGTCAGAGTGGAGAATTTTAAATTAATCTCATCCAGAAGCATTGAATTTCCATTTTTTTCTTTATTTCCTTTTCCTCTTACCACTCCTTTCCTTTCTTCCTTCCTTCCTCCCTCTTATTTCAGCCAAAAGTTAGGCAACATTTAAAAAGGAAAAGGTCACTAGAGCAATACTTTAGAAACCTTGGTTCTTCTGAATTTGCCAACTAAAATAAGTGTAAACCTGGTGAGATCACTTATTTCTCTAGCCCTCAACTTTCTTGTTTGTAAATGAACCGTCCAAACAGATCAGTGGTTTTCAAATGCTGCCTCAGGGAACAGAATGGGGAGAGAAATATCAGAAAGGGGTTTCCAAATCTCTATTCTCCTCAGTCGAGGAAACTCATTTTTTATCTCTTTTACATGAGAGAGGAGACTCCATAATAGTTCATTTCAGAAAAATTGTTTTCTTTGCTTTTAAACATGAAATATTAGAAACCCATGGGGCTAGCTAGCTAATCTTGAAGGTTCTTTCCCACTCTGGGGTTGTAGATTTCTACTGTTTATTGAGTTTCTATCATGTGAGAAAAACTTTGCTCAGTACTGCAGAGTAAAAAGGGGATATGTGTAAGACAGAGTCCAGGACTCCAAGGGGATCATACAGCTCTAAGAGGAACCAGGGAGGTGAAATTCGTGTTGAGGGCACCGAGGGACACAGAGCTCTGGGAAAGAAGAGATCAGGGAGGGCTGTAGTGAGCAGAGAAAACATCACAGAGAGGTGAGATGAGTCAAGCCTCAGAGATGGATGTATCTAGAAGAGAAGAGAGAGCACATTGCAGAGAGGGAGAGATGCCCTTTCTCTCTTCTGTTCTCATTGCATGCATTTATGAGCTGGCACAGGGACACAGAGGTCAGCAAGACGGGCAGGGTTCCTGCTTCCCTGGAACTTACCATTTGGGGAGATGTGAACAACTCACCGCCGGACACTGTGGGCTCAGGAACTAGCTCCATTTGGTGGGCTTGATGATGACGACAGAACTTTTCCCACGAATTCATCTGACTCTAGTTAGGTTGGGGCAGGCCGCCTGAGTCAGCAGCAGGGCAGACAAAATGACCTCCCAAAGTAACTTCTCATGAGACATGGCCCTGGTTGATTCGGTTTGGCTAGGATTCCGAGACATTCCAATATCTGCCCAGAGGACAGGCCCCCTCGCCCCAGCCAGACTGACCTCAGCCTCGCCTCTCCCAATAGATAATTACGCCTTCAGGTCTCCAAAGTGGCCCCCATGTGGGTGACCCTTGGAAGTGACATGCCATTTTGTGATGGGAATTAAAGTGTCTGGAGTAGCCAAAGGGCTTCTCAGCAGGAAAGTTTGTTATTCTTTTAATTGCGGCATTAAACCTCCGGCTAGCATTGCATGAACGTTCGTGCTGCTGTCCAACTTGCCGAATGAGCTTCTGACAGGCTTTATCATGGCCAAGGCCAGTCTGACCCAGAGGTGAGGGCGGCCACCAGTTCTTGGCTAGAAGTTGTAAATCCTGGAACTCGAGGAACTCCATACCCTGACCTCCCCTCCCAGAGCTTTCTTGCTTTTTGACTAATGCCTGACATTCTACCTTTGGGATTCGGGGCATTCTAATGAAGACTTTAATCCTCTTTTCCCTGGGAGAGAATTGTATTAAAGTTCATAGGGGTGCAAAAAATGGAAGCTCATGTGCTACAGAGACGACTTAGAAAACAAGCAGCTTGCTCAACAGGACAGCTGCTATAAGGATAATGTGCTTTATTGAAACTGTTGTAGATCATTGAACTGGAATGTCTACATGAATGCTGTAATCTTAACTTTGCAACCGTCAATTAGATTTTATAACTGCAAAATAATAATCAATAATAATAATAAATAGACCTTCTAGATTCAATCTGCTTTCTACTCTATCATATAGAATAAGAAATAAGATGCATAATATATTTTCCCATGGCAACCCCATGCTTTAAAAGAGCTGTTACCTGCCAAGCATAGATCACAGCTCTGGTTTATTATAGCATTTCTGAGACATCTTTAAGATACTCCATCTTGTTTCCATAGCTGATACAAATTGGATCGTGTTCACCATGGCTACATACTTTAGCTTTCATACTTTATTAAATACTGTGATTTTTTTAAAAAAAATAGAAAATAATTCTTTTAAAAAGTTATTCATCCATTGTTTGCATGTACTCCAGCATAACTCCTCTGTGATGGCATTTGGTTTTGGTCATTTGTTTATTTATTTGATCTATTTAGCAACCAGATCTAGACTCTAGGATTATCAGTGGGGGGGGGGAGATCCCACCCCACTTTGACAGTCTAGAGATGAAATAGACATATTAGTAAGTAAAACAGCACTGCAACTGCTGGGACCCAGGAGGGACAGAAAGAACCCAGAGGAAAGGACTATAACTTCATGGAGACCCAGGGAAGGCTTCACAGAAGAGGGGTTCTTGTTGATATCCTCTGAATTCAGCCACTAAAGACCAAGGATTAAGACATTATGACCAGAACTCACCTTCCTTTGCATTTTCACAAAAAGATAGAAAGTCTAGGGAACTAGAGTTGAAATTTTTTTCTAGTCCTTTTCTTATGGGAAAAGAACAGGTAGATCTGAGGCTTTTGGACACCTCTTCAATAGAGTGCCACCTTAGCTCCTTCTCCCTGGGAGCAAAGCAAAGGGCAGCAAGCTGGTTTGCACAGGTGTCAAGGAAACGAGATGCGTCCACTGTACATCTGGCAAGCTAAGAGCCCCCAGCTGGCAGGGGGCCAGCCCAGTGGCATGTAAGCAGTCTAATACACAATCTAAATGCAAACGTTTGGGGCCTGTTTGGGGAATCAATTAACAATAAGCATGTACATCCATTTACAAAATAGCAGTGTGCTTGAGTATCGCCACATCGTAATTGGAAACTAAAATAATACCAGGAGGAATAATCATTAAAAACTCTTCTCCAAAAAGCCAAGAATAATATTAAGAAAATAAAAAATGTCGTCCATCTGCCGAGTTATATCCTTAGGGAAGCACCACAGAACACACTAACAAGCAACTGAATCCATGTATAAATGAACTGAGATCCACAAAAGTAAGGAAAAAAGAGGTGGGGCATGAACTAAAAAAAAATCTCCCTTGCAGATTAGCTACCCTAAACCAGGCACAGTTCCATTTGATCGCTTCTTGTAGGAGATGGAGTGCTCGGAGGCTGGGCATGACCCTCAGGGGAAATTATTTGCCCATTCAGAGTCCCCAGTGTTAGCTATGATCTTGGATCACCCTCTCCCACTTCCACATCCCCATGCCCACACGTGAGCCTGTGCCAACACACACACACACACACACACACACACACACACACACACACACACACGCACCTCACTCACTCATCCCCCAGGGGAATCTCAGACACATCATTCACTGTTAGCTACTAGCTGAGGAACAGTCCCTGGCAGAGAACTAATTGGGCTGAGGGGACAGGGTGAAGACAAAAAAGGTGAAGAATTTATAAACCGCAACCTGAGCACTTGGTATTCAAAAAGGTGCTGAGCCAAGTATCTTCTGGCTAATGACTCTAAGAAATTAATCTAAAGGTTCCGAGAAACACCACCATGCCTTTGCTTCAGGACCTGCAGCTGTGACAACGGTTTGGGTTCCACTCTGAGGTGAGGTCTCTGAGTGAAGCCAGAGATGGGTGGAGTCCTGAGCTAGGAACTAACAGTCTGCTGCCACCAGACACTTGGCAGTGGCATCAAGCTACTTGCCTAGCTCCTCTGGGCTTTGGCAGACATTTGCATAGGTGGATAGAAGCTACTGCTACTTTCACACATTGAAAAACACATGGCATGCTCAGAGCTCTGTGGACCAATGGACATGCCTTGTCCATATCGCTTCATTTACATTCCCTGTAGGTGGGAACCATATCTGATAATGTCCAGGGAGACAAATGAGTCTTTAACAGTAATCTTGGAATGAACCATTCAGCCCTGCTGGACTCTGCTTAGCACTACTTCCCCCATCCGTGTGAATAATCCAGACATGGTTGTTGGAGAAGCAAAGCCCATCACCAGAGAGGCATTGAGTCCCTAGGTGTAGGGCTCAAGCTAAAATCTCAAAACTGTCTTCAAAAATATGAGCAGACTACTCACAATTGTTAACAGATCACTTGACAGAGAGCTAGGGTGATAGGCCCATGCCTTACACTGCTTGTATGCCCCACAGTGCCTAGTACCATGCTTTTACTTGGTACTCAGTACTACGTTAACACCTTTGGAATGAGTGTTTAAATGTATTTAAAAATCCACTTCTTTCTGGTTTTTTAATTAAAATTTATGAAATAAACTCTGAATGTAAAATGAGTTAGATCTTTATGGAAAAGTATTTCTCTGGAAGTTTACATGTTAAAAAGGTGTGGCCCATGGATGAGAAGCAATGTGGTGTCATGGGGAGAGATGAAATTTCGGCATCAGGAAACGGGCTTCTAACACATCTAGCTGTATCACCGGGGGCAGTTCACTTAACCTCTGGGAACTTTCATTTTCTCCTCCCTAAACTAGAGGTAACAACTTACCTGATTCGTAGATGATTGTGAAAAGATCAAGGAAGAGACTTGGTAATGGCAAAGCCCTAAGCAAACATAAAGTTTTATTATCATGATTATTACTATTGTAGGAGGCCTGCATCCCTTTCCTTTAAATGGCAAAGATGATTTTCCTGTGCTCGCATTGAGCAGGGCCTTTGTGTCTGAGTGCTTCTTCCAGCAGCAGCTGTGACTGTGTGCACAGCTCCCACCCCCTCCCCTGACATTCTCTGGGATCCCAACAACTGACCCAGCAAGACTGATGTCTATGACCAACTAACAGCCCCACCTGTGGGCTAGACCCACACCCTGTGCCTCCATCACCCCAGCTTTTGATAGGGTGACCTGTCAATAGTCCTGTTTAGTACATGATTTTGATTCCCCACCTATTCTTTTTATTGACATAATATAATATTATATTAGTTTCAGGTGTACAACATAATGATTCCATATTTGTATAGACTGCAAAATGAGCAGCACAAGTCTAGTTAACATCCATCCACATACATAGTTACAATTTTTTTGTGTGATAAAGACTTGTAAAACCTACTATCTTAGCAATTTGCAAATATATAATACAGTACTATTGACTATAGCTGCCATGTAATGTAATGCTGTACATTACATCTCCTAGACATTTATTTTATAACTAAAAGTTTGTGCCTTTGATCCATTTCACCTGCCCCTCATCCCCCACCTCTGATAACCACCAATTTGTTCTCTGAATCAGTGAACTTGGTTTTGTATTTTTATTTGTTTAGATTCCACATATACGTGAGATCATATGATATTTTTCTTTCTCTGTCTGACTTAATCAAACTTAGCATGATGCCCTCAAGTTCCATCCATGTTATCACAAATGGCAAGATTTCTTTCTTTTTATGACTATTTGGTAAAGTAGTATTCTATCAGTAGATAGAATAACAGGTAGATAATAGACAGACAGGCACATCTTTTTTATTTATTCATCTATCAGAGAACTAACACTTCGGTTGTCTTTGCTATTTTAAATAATGTTGCAGTGAACATAGAGATGCGTATGTTTTATTGAATTAGTGTTTTGTTTTCTTCAGATAAATACCCAGAAGCAGAATTGCTGAATCATATGGTATTTCTATTTTTAATTTTTTAAGGAACCTCCAAACTGTTTGTGAGAGTGCCTGCAGCAATTTACAATCACAACAAAGGTGCACGAGGGTTTTCCTTTCTCCACATCCTCACCAATACTTGTTATTTCTAAGTCCCCATATTTTTGAAAGGGAATTTTGAGGTTTTCGTTGGGGCTTTACATCTGGAAGGGACTCAGAGCCTTATCTGATGATGGTCTTTGCCTCTACAACAGTCACCTCTGGATTATCCGCACAGAAGGAGTGGTGCTGGGCAGAGTTCCGCAGAGCTAAATGGCTCATTCTGAGATTATGGTAAAGCATCTTTTTCCAGCTTTGTCTGCAGTATTATGCTAAGGAATCTTAGGAACACAGAAAACCTACCCTTAAAGAGTGCCCAGGGTAGGGACATAGAAGCAGAAAAGCAGACCTTCTGTGACTCCATAGTGAGGTAAGTGTGATGCAGCTCAGAAACCAGAGAGACTAGTGAGGGGAGCTTGGAAGTTTGGGAGAAGCAGGCGAGAAGAGAAAGAACATTTAAGGCAGAAATAGTAGACCATTTGAAAAGAAAGCCTGTTTTTTCTTTTTTCTTTTCTTTTTCTTCTTTTTTTACTGACATTTCAAGGGGAACCGACGTACATGTGAGATTATGTCTGGCTCAAGTGATCTCAGAATTCATGGTCTTTCTTAAACCAGCAAGTTGCAAAGTTTAACATGCACCAGAAGCAGTGGGTGAGTGTGTCAAAAATGTAGATTGCTACAGAATCAGAACCTCTGGGGTTGGCACCCCAAGTCTGCATTTATACCAGACAGCCAGGTGATTCTGTGGACTCAAGCTGAGAGAGGCAGGAAAGGGTTTGAGTGTGCTCTTTATGGGGCGAGGGAGCTTAGAAGGCAAGAATATTTACCCAGAGCCCTGCAGGGAAACTGCCTCTAAGTTTACTCATTGAGCTTTTCTGGGTGAAACTCGTCATGAGAGAAAGAGACATGGAGTCAGGAGATGCAAGTTCTGATCCTGCCTTGACTGTTTGCCCCTGATTACTGTTAAAACACTCAAGTACTTTTTCTGACCCTCAGTTTCCACATCTTATGACTGGAGACAACAATCCCCCCTCATTGGGAGTGTGTTTTATTCACTTAACCCTCACCCCTTATTGTGGGTTTCGAGTGGAAGTATGAATGCTAAAGCACCTTCAGAAAGATAAAGTGCCCTAGGAACACTTGCATCGTGTTATGGGTATGCTGTGTTCGGAAAAGGAAGCATTTCTTAGTGTTGGCCTTGTTATCCAAAGCAGCTAAGCCCTAGAAGTGTAGACACTAAGAGCTCATGAGAAAATGCCTAGCTTGCAGTGATAAACTCAAAAAAGTAGCCCTGGCAGGCTTGCACTTAACATTTCAGACCAGGGCGCGTTTCAACCTTGACATCCTAGGCGCAGTAACTTCCCAGCAGCATCCCTCAGTCCCTGTCTCTAATTAGGCTTGAGATGGCCCACAGCGAGGGGCGGGAGCACTCCTACATAACTCATTACCAGGAATGGAAAGGCCACCGAGCACACTTAATTCTGCACTGACAGTTCCCAGGAAACAAGCCTAGTTCTTCTTAGTCCTCTAAAAGAAGCTGATGGTTTTGGTAATAGGACTTTCTTCAGGAAATTTCACTCATGGATTCATTCATTCATTGTAGACTACAAATATTTATTGATTTTTTTTTTCATCGTGTTTGTTGTTACTGCTGTTGTAGTTTGCCACGCGATGTTGTTTTCTTGCTTGCTTTTCTCAGGCTCTCATCTGATTTCTCAATTCTCACTGACATGGGGGTCATTGGAAAATCATATTACCCAACAGCCACACCCCATTACCTTGGACAACAGAAGTCAGAGGACATTTTTAAAGACACCTGGTTGAAACAGTATGAATTGCTTAGGGTTCCCATCGCTGCTAAATTCTAATGCAGAGCACACCACCACTTTGTATGTGAGCAGCCAAAAGAACTGGTCTATTTAGTGCTGAAGCCAGGAGCAGTCCAGGCACCTTACCATAGATGGTCTGTAGTAGGTTCTGGTCTATACAGGTCACTAATGTAATGAGAACTTAAGGGTCTCCATTTCCCAAGCTGGGGACAATTGTAGCTGATGTGTTGTTTGAGAAAGGCCCAGTTTCCATTACTGTACTGGGTCACAGAATTGGGTAATGCAGCCCAGACCCTTGTCGGCGAACATCAAGAAGACAGGTCACTCAGGGCAGAAGCAACTAGAGCCCCTTGATGGCCACCATTCTCTTCCCTCACCAAATCCTCCCTAGTTTTAGAGACATGGCTCAAATGATGCATCTGCCTGACCCACCCCAACCCACATCAGCCTCTGTTCTGCAATGGCAGCTTGCCCAGACCTCTGTTGAGGGCTTTCTTTGTGGACATCATTCCACTTTTCCTGGAGTGTCTGGGTCTCTAGTCGCATTTGGCAAGCACTTACCCAACCCTAGGCCCTTTGTGCAGATTTTACCATTGAATCCTCACATTTGTCCTATAAAAAAATGTTTCTTATCCTTATTTTGCAGTTGAGAGATGCATTGAAGTTAGGTAACTTGCCCAAAGACACCTAATTTATAAGAAGTGGAGTATGAATTTAGCCTCCAAACTGATGATTATAAAACTTGGATGCATCTAACACCTCTCTTTCATGGCTTTGGAAGGATTAGCAATGACAAATGTACAGGTCCTGAGATGGAGGCTGGTCATTTGTAGTTGCTCAATAAGTGATTCTTATTATGACTGTTCTCAACCTTGAACAGTGGGTCTTAATTGTTTACAAGTCTATCTTCCTCTTGAACCTTGAACAGAGAGTGTGTTCTATTCACCTAGTATCGTCAACACCCCCAGAAACGGTCTGGGTACACAATGCCTGTATTCATGAGGTCCTCAGTAAATGTTTTTTGAATTGCATTGCATTGTATTGAACTCAACTCAGCCTCCAAGACCTGGCAGGGTTTGAATAGGGTGGGAAGAAGAGAAGACAAAAGCAGTAAGAGAAATGTGCACTTGACCCACAGTGGGACGAGTGCAGCCAGAACTTCAATGAAATGAAAGGTTGGACAAGAGCTTGAGGAAGCTCAGAGCAGCCTGATCACCCACGATAGGCAAGGCACACTGACCTCAGTCCTTCATCCAGTCCATGCAGGGGGTCAGCAGGCAGCACATGTAATGAAACTTTGTTCTTCCCCTTAGTTCAGGGCTCCTTTAAGAGAGTAGGTGAGTGATATTTTCGTGACAAGAACAAAGGCCCAGAAATGAAAACACACAGGTGCAGACTTAACTCTGCTAAGCCCTTCAATGACTCACCTGCCTTCTCTGGCCTCAGTCTTCCCATCTATAAAACACATGTTAGCACCACAGCCTGCTGCATTCTATGACTCTATGACTAAATGAAGTTTAAAACTCAGAATTCCTTTCCTTATAGCTCTCTAAATAGTTGCTCTACCATAGCACCAAGTGTCATCCCATCAGCTAAAAAAAAACAACTTCTCTTTTTGGATTGGTGTCAGTCACCATAGAAAATACAAGAGGAGTAGAAAATACAAGCCCCTGTCTTCAGGGAGTCTAAATCTAGTATGGAAACCAGAACACTCCTAAAATCATTGGGGAAGAATAAGGTGATGGGCACTTAATGCTTATTCGCAAGCTCCAGGATTAGCTGTTCCCAGTTGCAGCTGGAATCCCCCCAGTTGCATTTCCCTCTGACCTCTGGACAGCCAGCGTGTGAGACTGGAGAGAAACATGCAGGTTGGGAGTCTCACAAAAGGGTTCCCAGGGTTTGACTCACATTATGACAAGTGAGGGCAGCAGAGCTCAGAGGCCACAGGAAACAAATGGCTCCCAGTGGTTTTCTCTTAAGGCATTTGACTTGTTCCCAATCTTTCCTAAATTGGAAGGTGCCTACCGAACAGGCTTCCTAGCTGGTTCTCCAGGATAGCGAAGGCACTCCCTGCCCAGAGTCATTAAGAAGGCCATTCAAGGACAGGCTGGATGACCCTTGGCTTCCACACTTGTGGATCTGTGGATCTTCAGTCTCACCTACTGGAATGATCCTGGCGATGCCCAGGCTAGTTCTGAAATTCAATGAGATACCCCTGATTCTGGCCATTTTGCCTGGTCCTGGACACCTCTTCAGATGCTTCTTGCTTCTGTATTCTGTAGCTCTCCCCTCCTCACCCACCTTGCATTCTATACTGCTAGATAGTAAATTTATCCAGTTCTGTTTGTCTTTTCTGAGAGTCCCTGTCACATCCACTGTGAAGGCCTTATGCTCTTCTCTCTAGCCCCTACAACTTGACCTTGAGTATAGTACCTGGCCACTGGCAGCATTCAGTATATATTTTATCAGTCAATCAGTCAATCAATCAATTAATCCAGAACATTTAAAATAGATGGAACAGATGACTGGGAAGGCCAGGGGCTGTGTCCAGCTTTGCCCTGATTATCAGAGAGCTCTGGCTCCTCTCTATCTCACCCTTGTCCCTCCAGATTTTTAAGTCAAGACACCAACAAGCTTCTCTTACATTAGGACAACTTTTCATGCATCCAGGAAACAACCACAGCCATTATCCCATTTGAGGCTTCTGTGTACAGTGAAAATAGCACAGGACTTGGACTGGAATCCTAGCTTCTGTCTCTTATCAAACCTCATACCTGGAGCAGGTTACTTAACCTCTTTGAGGTCTAGTCCCTCATATATAAAACAGAGACAATATTCATTTCAAAGTGCTGTTGTCAGGATCAAATTAGAGAAAGCATTCAAGTGCCTGTCTCAAATATGGATGCCCACAATTCCTACACCTTGCCTAGGAGCCACAGGGCAGGCACAATTATTCCTACCTCATCACCACTACCAATTAACAGATGGAGAATCCCAAGCTGAGAGAGCCTAAATATGCTTTGCTTAAATATGTGGCAGGTCCAGGGAAAGAACCTGGCCTCTTCTGGTTTCCCAGAAACTCCCAAAGATGCAGGACATGCCACGGGGTCATGTTGTCTATCTCAGATCAGTGCACAGCATCATCAAAACAGTTTCTGGTACAAGGACTGCTACCCACGAGGTGTATTTGGGCAAACCACCTGATTCATTCATCTGAATTTCAGGATTTTATGTATTTCATACTGAGAGCAAGGGACCCAGACCTAGCACTCAGGATATTTTCAGTGATGCCATGAGAAGATAAATGTTTTAAGTAATATTAGTTACTAGGCATCTACAGCATGGTGTATGTTATTTCTCCTCCCACTGAAGTTGAAAGTTTCCCTCCTGCATTTTGCCTTGTCCCACCCTCAGGCCAACCTTAAGATAAGAGGTCTCTGCCCTTTTGTCTGACCTTGACATTTGGGGAGGTTTCTGGTAGGACTAATTCAGGAGACACAGCATCCCACCCATCATCTGACCACACATGGTCTCTAAAGGTACAATAATTTGAGAATTCCCAGACAGACAACTGTGTGTGTGTGTGTGTGTGTGTGTGAGAGAGAGAGAGAGAGAGAGAGAGAGAGAGAGAGAGAGAGAGAACATTCTTATTATCAGATGAAATGCCATAAAGTATCCTCCCTCTACCCATGTACATTTTTAAACTCTCCCTCCCACCTGCCTGTGGGTTCTTTAAATGTGGTTCTATTGGTAATGAAGCAAACAGAATAACTTGTAATTAGTCATAGAAATAAGCAAATGAAACATAGATCTCATTAGATCAGTCCTGGCATCCCCTCTCCTCATCTCCCTTTCCCAGGAAGGATCAGGTGGATTGTGCTTGCAATGAGCTATTGATTATCATGCCACTCGTACAGTCCACCCGACATGTCTTAAGAAATGTCCCTTCTCCATCTACTTCCAAATGTTCTAGGGACGCACAACTTACATATTCCTTGGCTCTATTTTTTTTTATTACTGACCATTATCTCCTTTGACTTGCATTGAACATGTGCCAAAGCCCTTGGCCCAGACTCAGAAATGGCTTTTAATAAACACTAGTGATGAAAATATGCTTATATCATCCATGATAATTTCAAAATCCCCACAAACTTAACTGGCCTATTTGCTGTGCATTCTGATAAATGTTTTATAAATCTGCTCAAGAATTATTTTCACATTTAGATAAGGCTCTTAAGACCAGAAGTATATATTCTAACAGTGTCCTAGGTGAACTATGGCCCATGAACACACCCAATGCAACAGCAACTCTAAATTTTCAATCATACAAATTCAAATTAATGACTGATGTGCCATTTTTAACACAGCTGATGGAAAACATTTTGTTTTGAGGTGTTTGCTGAGACATGATGGACTTCAAAATGTATCTCATTAACATTGCAAAAGTCTCATCACAATCAACCCAGTCATATAAAGAATATTTGTAAGCAAAAAAAGGAGAAATTAAAAATTTTAAGTTGTCAATAAAAGCATTGTTTTACTTGGTTAAATGAAGAAAGAAGGCATAGGGGTATTGGGATGTTCTCCATATGAAAGATAGTTTCAGAGAAAATGAACTGATATTGCAGCTGTAAATATTTGGGTTGTGCAAGGAGGGTCTTCAGTGTAGCAAATCTTAGCCTGTACAACCATTCTCTTCCCAACAGTGACCTCTCATGGTTTACAGTCACCGGGATTTCCTGCCCAGCTAAAAAGAATAAAAAATCTTCTCTGCTGGTATAATATGAGAAAACCATGTGTGACATGGCCAGCAGTCATTGTCTGGGTGCTTTGACACTGCAGCAAAATGTTAATTCCTAATTCTGGTGCCTAATTGGGAGGCAGTCTCTTCTAACCAATAGGTGATGCTGTCAGACATCCCTTTCTATCAGTAGACCCAGACTAACTGTGCTTGGCATTGTGGGGACACAGAAGGAAGAATCACTTGATATCTGAGTCTGAGAAGCTTGTAATTTACTTGGAAAGATAAAGAAACTAACCAGAAAATCCAGTAAATGGAAAGCACTAGGGCCAAACTACTGCTTCAGATAAGAAGCGATATTGGAATGAACTTGAGAGGTCAGCGAAGAGTTACAGTGGTGGATGATATTAGAGAACTAAGCCTAAAAAAGGGGGAGGTGGGTAGCATATCTGATTTAGCTGCAACAGAATGTTCAAATGTTCGTGCAGAAGAGGAATGGAAAATAAATACATTATGGACAAGCAACATGGAGCAAGATTGCAAAGGCCTTATAGTCCAGGCCGAGGGGTGAGTTTTAACTTTCTTGATCTTTTATGATAATCTGGAGCAGGGACTTTATAGGCAAGAAGGGAGCTGCTATGAAACTCACCATGACCCCACACAGAATACAAATCGAGGAAATATAATTAAAAGAGGAGGAACTGGATAGGAAGAAAATTCTTGAAATCAGAATAATAGATACTGGATGTAACAATAGAAAGTTATGAACACAAAATGTCAGAGCTGCAAGGATCTCAGGTATAATCTACCAAAGCCTTCATTTCGTAGATAAGGAGACTAAGGCCCAGAGAAAGGCATGTCTTGCCCAAGGCCACACAGCTAGTAAATGACAGAGCTGAGATCTAGTATCTGCTCCCAGGAATCCTCCAAGAAAAGAAAGCATGACTTTCTGCCCTGGGATGGCAGATTTATCGATGTTCTGACGAGCAATAGGACCTGGAGTCCTAAGATGGCACCTCTTAGCAAATAAGAGCACTGGCAAATCCAAGACATGAGATAATTTGGAATAAAGTCACCCTTTTAATCCCATTTTCCATCTCTAAAACCTTAATAGCATACCCCTTAGATGTCTTGTTTGTTGTAGATAATGTTATCAAAAATAGCTTAAGAGGAAAATAAGACTATCAGGTCTCCCATAAAACTGGCTGGTAGCAACAAAATTACATATTACCAAATTCATACCTTAATCTAGTCAATTTTTTCTGCAAGAAGAAAAACACATTTAGAGGGAAAATATAAATCTACATGTTTTCTACAGAGCTGCGTGAGACCACCTGCCCTAATATAAAACTGTCACCATACTTCTATATTTTCAAGTTGAAACTAGATATTTTTTTCATTTCACAATGTCAGCTTTATTTTTCCCTAATGCCAGTGGCTCTCATACCTATTTTTAGTTCTGATTCTCCATATCTAATCTTCTCTAGACCTTGGCAATCATCTGTGGTTAAACCTGTTGGAACTGTGTTGAACAAGAGACAATAAACTGCTATAGGAGATCCTGAGGAGAAAGAGGAATACATGGGCTTTAGTTAGGACAAAAACTTTCTGGGAAGCTATTTCAGTTGTTCAGATGGATTTTGTATTTGCACATGGGGCCCGAGGTCCAAGCTGTTACTAGTCTGGCCTCTGAATAAATGAAGTACTGAAATATCATTTTGACATATTCTTGGTAAGATAAAGCATTCAGGTTAACTACAGTCAGAGAAGCCCCAAGTATTCTGCTACATAAAAGTTCCTACAAAACTAGAACCATTTCAATTTCAAGTGTGTCCTTTGAAAACTGGTGATGCTACTCATTCTATGTGATCAGTTCAAAGTCTATGTGAATTACTGTGTTTGATTGCTGCATCACCCCTGCTGGGAGAGGGCTCATTAGAATTCACCCTCCTTTTGTTTAGAGTCCAAGGGCCAAAGTTAGAGACTTGTTTCAGGATAGGTCAAATGAAGCCAAGTGGCAAGCTGGAGCAGTTCGTAATCTCACCCAGCGGTTTGCATTTGAGCCCTACTTTTTCTAATGACTAAACCTGGCACAGCAGTCTTATAAAGCCAACATGCCAGACTCAAGAATCCAAACCAAGAAAAGAGTGGAAAAGGAAGAAACACCCTTGTTTAGGGTCTGAAGCTGTCATGGGCTTTGAGGCTTCACATGAAAGCAAGTGCAGTGAAATTGTGGCTTTGCTTAGGAGGACACTTTGAGTCTTAGCAAGTAAAGCTGCGTTATTAAGAGTTCACCTTGTACGCATTCCCTCTTTTAATTTCACTCTCCACTCCTCACTGCAGATTATTTACTTTAAAAATCTCAGTGAAGTTGGAGGGACAATTCTACAGCAGAGTAGCAAGTCTTAGGAATGAGGAGCTAGTAGGGTGCTTAAGGCTAACCAGTTCAATGTCCAGGAGAGGAGTGTTGACTTGCTCAAGATGACAAAGCTGGTTAACAACTAGATCAGAACTAAAACTTGAGCCCTATAATTTTTCCACCTGCCATGTTTCAGTCAGGATGCCAGCATGGTTGAGTTCTTGGTCTCTTCTCCTTGTGCCCTCACAGAGCAGAGACAATCATCTTTCTTGTGTTACTTCTTATAGGGGCACTAATCCCAATCATTGGGGCTTTACTTCATGAACTAATTACCTCCCAAAGGCCCCACATCCTAATATTATCACATTGAGGGTTAGGATTTCAACATGTGAATGTTGGGGACACGCAAGTATTTAGTCTATAACACCATGTAACATGGCTTTAACAGCTGCTTCATTTTATTTCACCACAAACACTTGAGATGAAGGTTTTGTCAATTTAATCCTTTAATGAATAATTATAATAATAGTTTAAAAGGGTACCCTTAAATTGAAAGTATATCAAGTCTCAAAGGAACTTTAGAGTTTATCTGTTTCAACTTTCACATTTTATAGCTACTTGTTCAAGGCCAACCAAGAGATAAGGTGGGCCTTCATGGAGGCTGCAGAACCTGGGCAAAGGGTTGAAAATGGAGCAGGAATCTATAAAATGATCGATTTTGGAACCTCAGGGATCATTAGTCCTACCTTGCATTAGTTAAAGAGTAATTCTGAGGTTAGACATAAGAACTGGCTAGTTTCTGGTCAGTTAATGATAGAGCTGGCTCCTAAATCCTGGAGCCATTATTCTCAGCCTTAGATTCTGTTCACTGCACCACAGGACATCTTTATAGCCATTGATGGAAAGAAAAAAACCATAACCTTCAAACATTAGCATATTGTAAAATCTGAGTTCACTGGAATTTTCAGGAAATGAAGCATTCTGGTTAAATGAATTAGCTGGTTAATGAGACCCAAGGTCTGTTACATGTCTGTAATTCTCCCCCATCTGCTATGCTATCTGATCCTTCACAGAGAGGCAACCAGAAAGCTCTTTCTATTCCTGCTCTGGGTTTTGGAAAACTTTCTGGGGTTTCAGATACACGTTTTCTGTTTATACCCAGTCTAGCTGAGTGAACATCACTAGGCCTTTGTTTCCTGATGGAGGATCTCGCTAGCACTGTGTAACACTTACTATTAATGGCAAGGCTGAGATGAATTATTTTATGCACTCCTAGTATTTCTGACAACTTTTCCAACTTGAGCTGAAAGTGGCAAATAAACAAAGATTTTCATGAAAATATAACTCATTTCTTCTTTTTTCTAGTCTGGAGTAAATGTGACAGGAACAAAAGTTAAGAAATTAAGATTCATTGGGTTCCCATGATATGCAGGCTCAGTTCCTCAGTGACATTCTCATTGCATCCTTCTCACCACCTGTGACATCTGTATTTCAGTTCTCATTTTTCCAATAAGGAATCAGAGCCTTGGGTGGGGTGGGGGGGAGTGAATAACTTGCCCAAGCTTGCACAAGTAAAGAGTGATGGGGCTGGGATTTTAACCTCTGAGTCCATGGTTCTCCATGACTATGTAAGAGAACAGGGGTATATTTCTAACAGTTTGACTTTGAACAAAAGCCTCAATGTTAACAATTCTGTGTGGAGGCAAAATGACAATGTTTGGTGGTTCTTCATCTTTTGGAGGTCACTCTTCATGCCTGGGCCTGTTTTCTGCTCTGTAAAATAGGAAAAGGAGAGAAGTGAATTAGGCCCCTTTTTACTAAACAATCCTTATCCCTCAGCATGAGCATATTTTCTTTACCATAGTTGGACTTGGAACCAGAGGCTATGAAAGAAGCAGATCTGTTTCTTGTCGTCTGAGGACATTGAATCAGAAAGACATCATGGCAATGAATGAGCAAATCCAGAACAAATAGATAAGATGAACCATCTACATTTTCTCAAGCCAATAGACTGCACATTAAATGGAGTACAAAAACAAAAAAAAAACAAAAAAAAACCAAAAAACAAAAAACAGGTATTCCAGACTTTAACCTTTGAATACAGGGTTGCTGAGAGCATTGACTTCCTTCTTCTTAAGCTGCCCAAGAGGGCTTCTTGGAAGCCATGAGATTCATCATATTGTGTGTGTGAGAGAAAACATCCTGGAAAGAACCAAAGGTGGTATGTTCTAATAGTCTATTTGTTCTGAGAGAAAGCTCTAAGACTTAGTGGGATGGTCTTAAAGAAGAAGGCATAAAATGTGTACGGGTTTCCTGGGGCTGCCAGAACAAATTACCACCAACTAGGTAGCCAAAAGCAATAGAAACGTATCCTTTCAGAGTTTCATAAGCTGAACATATAAGATCAAGGTGTTGGCAGGATTGGCTCCTTCTGAGTGCTCTGAGAGAACCTCTTCCGTGCCTCTCTTCCTGCTTCCAGTGATGGCTAGCAATCCGTGGCATTCCTTGACTTATAGACATATCACTTCAATCTCTGCCTCTGTCCTCACATGGTGTTTCTCCCTGTGTGTCTCTGTCTTCTTCAGAGGACAATCAGTTGTGTTGGATTAAGGGCCCACTCTTTTCCAGTATGACCTCATCTCAATTTAATTACATTTCTCACAATTCTATTTCTAAATAAGGTCAGATTCTAAGGTACTGAGGGGTTGACACTTCAACATATCTTTTGGGAGAGACACAATTCAACCCATGACAAAGTGAGAAAAACAGAGAGGCTATATGTGAATAGCAGCAAAAGACCAGGAAAGTGAAAACAGGCAGTTTGCTGGATTGGGAGGGGAGTGAGACTGAGTGCTTACTAGGTGGGCAAAGGTGGATTAATCAAATACATTCTGAGTTCTGGTCTCAGCAGGGCCTGTCACTAGATGCTGTGGGTGGAACATTATCTCATGCCTTTAAGGACCTTGCAGTCTAGACCTTACAAGAAGAGGAACAATTCAAATCACAATGCAGGACTCTCAGGGATATCCTTGCTCTCTCCCTTCACTATCTCCCTCTACCCTCCTGCCATCTTTCTCATCTTACTTTCCTTCTTCTTCCTTCCTTCCTTCCTTCCTTCCTTCCTTCCTTCCTTCCTTCCTTCCTTTCTTTCTTCCTTTTTTCCTTCCTTCTTTCCTTTCTTATTTCCTTTCTTCCTTTCTTCAACAAATATTTTTTGATTATCATTATGTGCCAGGCAGTTCTAGGAGCTCTGTTCTACATACTGGAGATACCACAATAAACAAAATAGAAAATGGCAACAGAAGTATCCCTGCTCTCATGGAGCTTACATTATCAGCAGAGCTGGACAATAAGCAGTAAGCATAATAAATAAATTGTATAATACTTTTACAGGTTTTAAGTGCTTTGTAAAAGAGGGCAGGGAGAAGAGTAATAAGGCTTGGGAGATCAGTTGGGCTGTAAATTTTTATTCGGAGCATCATGATCTGACTTACATTTGATTGGGATCACTGGCCGCTGGGTGGAGATTAGACAGCAGTGTATTGGCCATCTGTATATCCTCTTTGGAGAAATGTCTGTTCAGGTCCTCTGCCCATTTTTTGAGTATGTCATATACCTGAAACTAATATAATATTGAAAGTCAAGTGTAATTGAAAAATAAAAATAAATTTAAAAAAAAAAAAGAATAGACTGTGGTGTCCACAGGAGGGGGCATGAAGTAGATTAGATAGGAGGCAATAGCTCTCATTCAGGTAAGAATGGCCACCAACTGACCTGGGGAGGGCTGCAGAGGAAGCAGGATGGGGGAATAATCAGGAGTTTGGTTTGGAACGCGAGACTAAGGTGTAGATGAGACAGTTGGATATACACATCTGGAGTTCAGCAGAGAATCTGAGTTGGAAATAAAAAATTCGGTGTCATAAACATAGAGGTGACATTTATATTAGTTATCTCTCACTATGTAATATTTTATTCCCCAACTTAGCAGCCTAAATCTTGGAATCTACTCACACAGTTTCTGAGGTCGGGAATCTGGGAGCAGCTGCGTGAGACTGTGGTCAAGCTCTTGGCCAGGGTTGCAGTCATTGCTTGGCTCCACTGCATCCAAGCTCATCACCTGATTGTTGTCAGCCTTCAGTTCCCTGACCTGCAGGCCTCCCTGTAGGGCAGCTCACATAGCACAGCAGCTTGCTACCCCAAGACTGAAGTAATTCAATAGAGAAGGAGAGAGGAAAAAAGGCAGAAGCTGCAGTCTTTTTTATAACCTAATCTCAGAAGTGGCATGCCACACTTCTGCCATATGTCATTAGTCACAGTACCAGCCCTGGTACAGTGTGAAAGGTACAGGATGTGAAAGAGATCACTGGGGTTCATCCTGGAGTCTGATTTCCTTGTTATTTAAGGCCATGAGACAGGAAGAGACTACTAAAGATCCCCCTTTCTTTCTTTCTTCCTTCTTTCCTTTTTCCCTTTTTTCTTTCTTTCCTTTTCTTTGTTTCATCCTCCATCTCCTCCTTCCTGCCATATAGCTGTGGATCTCCTGTACAATAGGCCTATGTAAGGTCACTGGGGTCAGAGAAAATGTAAACGCGGTCTTTGTGCCTGAGGAGCTCTCAGGGATGGTAAGCACCCAACAGCATAGTGTCCCAAAGCTAGACAGATGAGATGCCCTGGGAGCCCAAGAAAGCAATGGACCCTAGGTGGATGCGGGGATTCAAGGAAAGTTCATAGCAGAATATGGAGTCACTCGGAGTGACCATGGGGGTCTAGAACATCCAGAAACAACTTCAGGGAGGAAGTTTGGGACCCAGAGTAAGAGAACCATTATACGTATGGGGAAGGTAAAACTAAGGCTTCGTCCTCATCCTGGCCTTGGGCTCTGTCTGTCAGGTGGGATTACTCCCTACTTCTAGAAATCCTTCCGCCATGACATGGTTGCTCACTGCCATCAGAGGTGGCACCTGGACAGGCCAGGCTGAGGTAGTTTATGAGCCAAGAGCTGGGTGCACCTCCCACAGGTGGGAATTGCAATGACGCAGTCTCAGAGCTGAGGATCAGATCAAATCCAGATCCTGGCTCTCTCCCCAGACAGCCAGCCCTGCTGGAGCCCAGCCAGGCAGCCCCATCGATCCCAGACCATGCAGGAGAGCCTTTGAAATACGACTGCCTCTTCCTGGGCCTGCTCCCCATGCCCCCGTGGTGTCATTTCCAAATCCATTACATTCCAATGGCTTTGGGATCTTTTAATTACATGTGACGAAGCTTTGCCATTGCTGGAATTAGACGGCCTGTGTTGACGATTTATAGGCCTCAGCTTTCACGCAAGCAGGGCAATAAATAACATGAAATGGGCCCTTCAGTATTAAAAACTTCAGAGCTACCCACTAAGCCATGACAGAAAGAAAAAAAAATGAAAGGGTAAAAAAAAAAATTAAAAAAACAGTAATGTCTGTGTCTCATGTGTTTAAAATACTGTATGTGAAACAGGGAATGTCAAAAATACGGGGTGCTGAGCAATAGGCAACTCATAAAATTTTATCTCTGGTATGAGGATTTCCAACCATATAATGAGGCCTTTCCTTTTTTTCTTCTTTTTTAATCCTGGCCAATTCATGCCTGATGAGGTGACTGAGAGGGCAGGTGAGTAGGTACACCCATTTCATTTCCACATATTTAATGGCAGTGTAAGGATGTCTGGTGAAGCAGCCTCAGCCCTCAGATCCCATCTGGACTTTCCTCCTGGTCCCTTGACCAGCCTCGTTCCCTTTCTGGCTTCTATAACTGGGACAACCTCCTTACTCCTTTCTTTCCAAACACATTTGCCAACCCACCCCCAACCCGCCACCAACGCTTCCTCTGGCCTCACACGGCACCTGCCCAAAACATGTCACATTCAGGGCCAGTCAGATGCCAGCTTGGGAAGTTACCAAGCCCAGTGGTGCTCATAGGCCTTATCTGTCCTGCCAGAGCGGAGGCTCCCTGAGGGCTGGGGCTGGGCATCTTTGTTTTTCTTTCTTTTCTCTCTTGGCACCTGTCACAGGCCTGAGTGTGCAGAAGAAATTCCACGAAGACTTGTCCTTGAGATTAAGAAACTAAGAATTGGGAATTCAGTTGAATACCAGTCCCGAGAGAAAAGAAATAGCCTATAAAAGAGTATGCTGAGAGAAAGGGATGTGTTCTTTGTATTGGGAAGAGTGTGAATGAGCTCATGGCCTCCTCAAAGGGCAACAGTACAAATGAGAATTGAAGAGCGAGGTTGTTCTGGAGGCAGAGGTGTTTTCTGCTCTCGGCAGCCAGAATGTTTGATCGTCTTGCCAGTGTTCTGCCTCTCCCATGATTCAGCAGTATGTGTATGTCTGTCCCTATCTTCTCCCACTACCAACCATCCTGATGAGCCTGATTCTGAGATCAGATTAGCCCACTGAAGCCACATTGATCCTCTAAGTAAACCTTCCAAACCGAAACTTCCTCACAGTTACCTGGCAAGCCTAAAAATAAGCTGCCCCTAGATCAGGTGCCCACTGTGGTCTAATCATCCATCTGCAAGGAACAGGCTTATAGGCACCAGCTTACCTGCTCCAGTAAATGAATGGACTGAATTTGTGTCCATCAGGAAGTTGAGTAATAACAGGGTTTTTAGGACTTCAAATACAGAACCATTTGTAGAAGAGGTTTAACTTGATTTGAGCCTTAAAAGTTGGTCCAAGTGTAAATAGGTAGAAGTAATTCTAGACGTAGCACTGACTGATGACCATAGGACATCCAAGCCTTATGGATAAGATCGGATGTAGATTTTTTCAAATCTGAAAGGAGAGAGAGAATTGGCAGAAGGCACCAAGGTGGGTAAGAGCGCATGCGATCCCTGGGCTGTCTGCTTGCCTGTATCTGGGGATTCATGCAACATAATCTCCATGTGAATGGAATCACAGTGCTGCGTTTACTGTGTCCCCAGTGCTTAGAACAGTGTCTACACAAAATAAGTACTAATTTGCTGAACGAATTAATAATGTTGCAAGACAGAAACCTCTTCTCAATAGTAAGCTAACTTGATTGACAGATTTTACAAGATTCATCTATCCTAGGGGCTTATTAGATGAAAGAGAAAAGGGTCTTTAGTTTTTGGCTCCCCCTAGGCATCAACAATTAGAAAGCCTAGCTTAAGTGTTCAGCTTTCTTGCCTGAAAGAGCCTTCAGGACTATTGCAAAGGTATATTCTCTGCTTAAAAATAACTTTCTAAACTCTGAGGCCTGGAATCTCCACAGGTAATGGCCGAGAACTGTAGTTAGTGGTTTTGGAAGTCGCAATAGAACCCAAAATGGATGGTCGGGGTCAAAATATTGTCACTCAGCACTGCCTCTCCTGAAGGATGGACAAGGAGAAAGCAGAAAATCAGAGTAACTCAGCAATGCCAGTATTTCAAATGAAAAGATATTAGAGTTGGATTTGGTGACAAAATAGAGAAATGAGAAAGTTCAATTTAAGACATGGGAAGTGATACGCATCAAGAAGCTTCTGGGCGATTTGTGTGTGTTTTCTTTTCTCCCTGAAATTTCTGCAATGAATAAACAATAATAGTATCCATCAAGATGCATCTCGTTTCATAAAGGAAAAAAAGAATTCTTGAAATATGAAGTAAAAATTGAATTCCCTTTTCCCACTGGTATTACTAGATCTCATAAAATCAGTGAAGTATTGTCTGGTAAACCTAGGAGTCACCCTAGAGGTTTAGGTCAAATCTCTTACTTTATAGATGAAGCATATGAAACTAGGAGAGTCTATCACAAAAGTAAAAATGTGACAGTGAGGTTTTTGCAGTGAGGGGGAGGGTGGGTTGTTCAGCATCAGCCATCGGTCCTCAGAGGCCAGACATGACCTTGTTCTCCTGGGCTGTTAGTTATTTATTATTTAATTATTTTATATTTATTTATTATTTAATATTTTTCTTTAAATTTACTCACTTTAAAAAAAATTTGCCTTACCCTAACAATACCTGTAGTATTATGGTTTTACAAAGATGATCGATAGATGGGTAGCTAGCTATCGATACATACATACACATACACATGATATCTATAATTTTATGAAATATATTATTATTAAAAATCAAAATAAATATGTAAACATTAAAATATGAAATATTTGTTCATAGATGGCTCGAAATCATTTTCATACCCCTATTGATTGGCATATGCTTGCCCTAGGAAAGCACTAGGCTAGTGACTTTTATGGCATTTTAAGATTCTCTGATTTCTGAAAAGAGTTTTATTTGATGAATATTGGAGCAATTTACCTTTTTCTCTCCACCTTCCTAAATCATGGCTCTGCTCAAATCTCACCTCCCCAATAAAGGCTTCTGTGCAGAAAAAAAAACAGACATATGGGCTTGAGACTGCCTCCTTTAGGGAAAGCTGCTTTTGCAAGGCTGGCCTTTGGCTGGTGTTTGAGCACGTGGATTTTTGGAATGTTCCCACCATGCACTGACTGATAAGTGTAACTCCCTGTGCCTAGATGGTGTGTGCAAAACACGTGGTTTATTCTGAACAACCACTTCTTTCTGCAAGTCTGGAAATTTGGTAAGTGCTAGGGAGAGGGTGTCTCAGTGACCAGCCCCCAGCGAAAACCCTGGGCATTGTGTCTCTAATGAGCTTCCCCTGTTAGATGACACTTCACATGTACAGTCACAGTTCAGTGACGGAGGGACTAAGCAAGTCCTGCGACTCCACTGAGAGGGAACTCTTAGAAATTCGTGACTGGTTTTACGGACTGTCCCATGTGCCTGTTCCCTCTGCTTTTCCTTTGTGTCCTTTCCCTGTAATAAATCTTAGCCATGAGTGCAAGTATGTGCTGAGTCCTGAACCACTAAACCTGCAAGTGGTTCCAGGGACCCTACATATAACTTCCTTCTATGACCATTCCACCCTCAAATCCTCTTCCTATTCTGAGCACCTTAACCAAAGTAGATATAAATATTGTCATGCAGCTCTGCTCCTTGTTTTGTCAATTAATATATCACTAGTAATATGGTGTTTCTCTCCCATTCATTAATCAGCTTTTGCAAAATCACAGATTATTGTTTATATGACTTTAATTTGTATTTGTGTTTGTGCTTAATGAGGTCTTATTCAGAGTAATTGTTCTAAGTTTCTTTTTTAAATAGAATACAAAACAAAACAAAAAAAATGGATGCAATATATGATTGTAAAAATAACCTAGAAAACAGAGAATAAAAAATAATTAAAATCATCTATGATTCCCAACTTAAAAATAACCTTTTTAACCACTTGCTTATATATCCTTTTAGCCTTCTCGCTATCCATAAATAGCTTTTATAAAAGTAATTTTGTGAGTTTTGTTAGTTGCCTTTTTTTTTTACTAAATATATCTTGGACATTTGTCCATGCGATTAACATTTATCATTTTAACACATAAACTAACTCATTATGTGTCCCGAGCTGGTGACTCTCAAACAAAATATCACCTGTAGACATGCTTTTTTGTGTGCAGCATAGTATTGACCTACCCAACGTTTATAAACAACGTGTTAGAATTAGCTGCCAGTGTCTGTTTATTGAGAGACTTCACATAAAAGTCGATATTTTCTAATTTTCTTTTAAAAATGATAATACCACATTCCCATTAGGCCAAAGGCATGGAGCTGAGTGGAAGCTGCATCCTTAGATGGAGCTAGTGCTCTCCATTTACCTCAGTTCCCATCATGCTCTATGGCCTTTCTGAAACTAAGACTGAGGATTAGTTGCTATTTATCATGACCTTGAGCTGATTTCCTTTTGCCAAAATCAAGAAAGACGTGAAAGATTTCTTGTACTCATAGGTCTATCAAGAGCTAGATAGACTAAAAGAGACAAATAAAGAAGGCAGTTTGTTTCAACAAAATGAAAGAAAACATACTTCTACAGTCCCCAAACCATGTGCCAAGGAACCCCAGTGTGCCACAGTGAATCCATGAGAGCACTGCAGGATATTTTGAATTATCAAGGAACGTACCATGATACTCAGTACTGTCAGATATTGCACAAACTACCACCAGCTTGAAGGAATTCAAAGTTTCAACATTAGATCATGCTACATATGATATTGTCATATTGTTTTTTTAATATTAATTTTCTTTCAATTTATGTGTAATATTTTTTCAAATAGCTACTAACTTGTTAGAACATAAATACTTATTAGTGTATCAGTACCTGCATATTTATACCTAACTATGAGGCATTTATTTTGGCCTAGGGGCTCTGTAAAAAAAAGTATTAAGAAGACAAAGTTTGACAACCTTTGGTATATTCGTTATGAAAATAAAGATACTGTACTAACTGGTTTCACTCTTGCCTGACTAGTATCAATCCACATGGTTCCTATGTTATCAGAGCTGTTACCACCTGTATTAGATATATCTAGTGCTTGTCCCTATGCTTGAGACATTTAGCTTACTTTTTATTGTTTAATAAACAAAGAAGAGCAAATAGTGACATGTATCCAAGATTATGTTCTTAGCATAATCTCCTGGAAAATTTGAGAAGAAAAAGATTAATCACACTTTTAAGATTTCAAAAAATTATTTCTGGATTGATTTAGCTTTATTTGAGAATTCCCAAGACAGAGAAAACTGTCTGACATACAAGTAACCCTGAATACATGGGAACTGAGTTGAATTGAGTAAAATTGTATCAAGGAGAATCAAATCAAATTGAATATCTAAAAGCAATGGGCGAAGTGTTTACCTAAAGTTGCCTTCACCTCTGACATAGGCACCAGAAGCAGCAGTCAACATCCTAAAGTAGGAGAGTTCTTGGTATGGAAAGGAAGCCAGTAGACAGATTATTTTACAAAAGAATTTTCTTTGGACCCTGCAAAGCCAAAGAGCTGAATAGTTAAGTGTGGCTTTGATGCCAGACTAATTTCAAATCTACCACTGACTAGTTGTCGATTTAGGGCAGGTTACTTAAACTTCTGTGCCTCAGTTTACTCATCTATATAAAGGGAATAATAATTGAGCCTATTTCATGAGACTGTGATGGAGATAAAAATGAGTCATTTTTTGAAAATTCTTTGCATGGTGCCTGATACAAATTAAGCTCTCAGTGATAGTTTTATTTGTTCTCGTAGATGCTTTTAGATGTCTTCAAAGCAAGATCTACTCTTTCTTGCAGACTGGCTGCTCTTGCAGTAGGGAAGACTCAACAGACAATGTCCTTCTCAACCCAGGAACTAATCTATTTCCTGTCTTGGTCCCTGAACCCTTGTGAGTCAACCTGAGCAGGAGGCATTGTCTAACCCCTGTCTGATTAAGATGCAGGCCAGGAGGTCCATGGTTCATTCTTGTCCTCAGTGGAGGAAGCTACTTAATAGTTACAAAGCCAAGAATATTGCCACCTGTGTAAAGCAAAAGCAAAAAGAAAAGAAAGATCTTTGTTGATTTTGCTTTAAGAAGCATGAAGGATTTCTTTCTGATCTTCATCACATTTAGATACCCATTGCTTTAAATATTAGGGAGCTAGATCCCCATCTTTAACATGTACTCTTCTCAGAGAGAATTTTCTCAGAGACATTTAAATCCTGACTTTGTGTCCCAAATTCCCCATGCTCCATGCCCCACACCCCTTCCCTGCAATCTCCTCCTACTCTGCCTCACCCTACAGCAACTCAGCTGCTCTGGAATAAACTAAGTCAGATCATGGAAATGCCCACAGCACCCACAGATGCTTGGGCTCTACAGTATATGTTGAAACCCACTGTGTGTTGATCTGGCCCAGGAAGACTTCTTGTAGAAGAGGGACTTTGGAGAACAGTGAGCTGCATAGAAGATGGGTAATGAGAAAGTCTATGAGGGCCAGAAGGCCCTGGATGAGGTGGGAGAATGAAAGAGTTGTCCTAGGGCAGAGAGTGAGACTTAAAGATCAACAGGGTAGAGTAAGATTCAAATGAGACTTTGTAACCCAGAAACCGGAGTCTTTTCCAACTAATAAGTTATGCAAAATATCGTTATTGAGAACCTTCCAAAGGCTCAGCCAGGTGCCAACTTGACTTCAGGGGTCAGGGCATTCTCTAATCTCTGCAGGAGGCAGGGTCTCCAGAGTCAAAACAGCCAGAAAACCATATGAAAGTAGTGAAGGAAGGACAGACATCCAGCAGGAGCTCTCAAGAAGAGAGGCCTGACATGTGCTGTCATCCAGGGCTCAGGACTGAGGAGAGGGGCGGGAGCATAGGGCCTGAGGCTGACGGAAGGGTTCTCTTTGCCTCTCCACACACCAAGTTCATTTTTTCCAGTAGCATAAGAACAAGATTTCCTTCAGTGAGGGACAATACCCTGAGAAATGACCACAGGAAAGGTAATTTTCGATCAGGGGAGAAAAGTAATAGAGGAAGCAGATAAAAGAATTGTAAACTTTGGAGCTAAACCCAAACCAAGGTTTAGATGGACAATGTCACTTAACCTACAAGTGGAGAGCGATGTACAGCCTCATTATCTGGAGATGTTTTAGTTCCTTGATGGTAACCTAGATGGAGCCAGGGCGTAGGACCCTAGCCTGGGGACAGGCCTGGAGGGCATGCTAGGGCATCTGCAGTGGGTATTATAAAGGTCCCATGTACCTAGACTAAAGTGAAAAGGCACACTGAAGAGTGGATAGAAAGCAGCACCCTTGACGTCCCATAGTACTGCCAAAGGTCAGCCTTTCCCATTCTTCCTCCCCACACTACCAATTCCTGCTGCTTCACACCAGGATTTGGGGTGTGTATTGCTGCTTGAATGGAAGTAAAGAACCAAGGGCTGGAAATGTGACCACGAGGGGCTCCTTCACCATTCTCTAGATGGGAGTAGTTAAAGGAACAGGAGCTTGGCTTCTGGTTCATCGATGCTTTGCCCTCAATGGATCCCTAAAAGCCAACAAACTTGAGCACATCCAATGAAGGACTAGAGTGTACTGGACTCACAATTTATGCAAACAACCAATATTCACATGTGCTGCAAGTATGGCAGGGCCAGAGCCAGTGAACCCATGGAAAGCATTGTGAGGAAAGGCTGGAACAGTTGCCTTTTCAAATCCTGCACACCCCCTCCATGCAACCTCGCCTCCGCCTTCCCCAGACAGGAGACAGCTTGTTCTGGAGACACTTGTGAACATGAAAAGGGAGAGGGAGGGAAGCAGAGGGGAAGAAATCTATTCTACTTCGCAGTTTTCCATCTATACCCCAGTGGCGCGTGGGTAATTTGTTATGCCTAATGAGCTAGTGCCACCTTATGTGAAAGCAAAAATGCCAGTGGGATGAGGTGAGTCGCTATGCAAGACCATGGGACCCCACTGAAGTTTGTGCAGCCTGGTGAGGGAGTTTTTGCTGGAGGAAGAAGCAGCTGTCTCCTACCATCAGGGTAATTTGCCCTTGCATGTGTGCTGAGTGTTCTGTATTTTGAGGCTCTCTTACATCTATTATTATAGTTGAGCTTTATAGCCGCCCAGTAAATTAGGTAGGTTTGGTGTTATTTTCCCTGTTTTTCAGGTGAAAAGACTGAGGCTCTGAGTGTTAAAGGAATTGTTCAAAGCTGTGAATGTAGGAGATGGATATATCTCCAGATGCCTAGTTTCTAAATGTTTTTTCCGTATATGTCCTGTTATTTTAAAAGAGACACATCCCTGGCCTGAGGGCACTTGAGGGAGACAGAGGAATGTCAACTACACCAAACTTTATAGAAAGATGGAAATGGACCACATAAGATGAATCAATGGCAGTCCCACTTCCTAGAGGAGGACAAACTCATAGACCTCATTACCAAAGAGAAGTTTAGATAAATGCATGATCTCTGGTTGGAACAAATGACTGAGGAAATCTGGATGAGAGTCAAGCCAAGCAGGGTAGGGCTCACACCCTGACCCTCCTAACTTTCCAGGCTGACCCCTCAGCACCACCCATTTCTCCTACAGCCCAGCCACTCAGAACTGCAGCTACTCCCTGAATGCACCAGACTCTTCCCATTTCATGCCTTTGTGCATCCTCTTCCTGGAACTTCTAGTCTAAATATCAAAATATTTAAATATTTAATGAGTTTATTGCTCCCTCCTCTGAAATCACATTGAAATGCTAATTCGTGCCCCCATCTGTCTCCTCCATTAGACTGTGAGCTCTCTGAAGGTAGGCACTTTGATTTACTCACCACTCAGTCCTCAGTACCTGCCAAAAGGCCTGGCCCTTACTGGGATCCTCACAGATGCTTATTAATTGAAGAATTACATCAGTGAAACCATCTTAACTTAAATCAAAATGGTTCATTGAGCATCTCCTTTAGCTGGTCATTCCATAGGTGATTGGGTGTCAGTTACTGTTCCCACACTCTAGCACTCATGGAGACCTTTGGCAAAGCAGAAAGGTTTGTACTGTGTGAGCTTTGGATGATTTAATTGACATTGTAGGAGTTGGAGTGTTGTGAAAATATGAGCCATTTAAGAAAAGGATCTGAGGAGTCTTGAAGGAAGAAAAAAAGTTAGAGGACATTCCAAGACTTCATTGAGGACCTTCCTGGGCTGGGTTCTGTGGCAGCTGCAAGGTCAACAAATAGGCACAGTCCCAGTTGTCACAGAGCTGAGAGGTACAAAGCCAAGACAGCAGCTGAGGCAAACAGAGAAAAATGAAGGACTACATGCTAAGGAGCTGTCCATTTCAGACATGAAAATATCAGAAAAGTGGGACTTGAGTAATCAGGAAGGCTTCATGAAAGCAGTGATTTTGGATCATATTGAACCGGACTTTGGATTATATTTAAATATTTAGATACCCAGAGATAGACATTCCTCAAATAAGAGACAGTTATGGGCCTAGCATCAATAATTCATCAACATAGCATAAAATAAGTAATGAGTAGTTCCAAGTCGATCCTCTACTTAAGACAGGTTCCACCATAGGCAGAAAGACATGAAGACATGACACCTTTCTTTGCATCAAGACTCTGATCTTTTTTAAATATGGAGAATTTAAAAAAGAAGACGAACTCCAGATGGATTTTAAATACAGTGGGGAACTGGGCGGTGTGATGGCAGATGGCTATTTCAGCTGCATATGGGTAAAAATAATTTCAACTCCCCAATACACAGACTGCTCTGAACTCGCAAAAAACCTCTGAAGGAAAAGCCGCAGTGTGATGCTCAAAGCACAGAGCTGCAGCAGATGGGGTCCGAGGGCCTGGAGCTCACCAATGAGAAAATATCTACCACTGTTGAAACAACAGTGCCCAGACCGTTTAGGGGAGGCCCCGTTCTCACCAAATTCTGTCAGGGCTGACTCTCAATTTTAGCCCATGTGAGGAACATTCTCTGGCATTTCTTGTGCTATGTTGGGAAAGAGAGCAAGGGAGATTAGACAATTTGAGGGCTATGTGTGGAAGCTGTGAGTTGAAGACATAGGGGGAACAGAAAATATTCAGAGGGGATAATGGCGAGTGTGTGCTCATGGGGGAAGAGGAGGCCACAAGGGCAGGCAGGGTGATGACTATGAAAGTTGACACTTCTGGGGGTCTGATGTCTGCAGATGTTGGCAGATTGGTTTTACTGTGGAGGGCTAGAGGTTCCCACATTTACTTTCATTCACACTACATCTCAGAGATGGAAGAGGGGATCTTTGTAGAAACTCACTTTGTCCGTCTGACTAGCTACCTTCTGGATCACTGATTGATTTTTTTGTCACATTCCACTATAGGATCTACAAGAATGAACTGACCACAAGACTGAGTCATTGAGGCCACTCGCAGCACAATGAATCAGGCGTTTGAGAGGTCTGGTGCCAGAGAGCAGACAGGGATAAGTAGGAGAGCAGACATGTGTCTGTATCCCCAAGGAGATTAGATTCCAGAGGAATCATCTCAAACAGGAGGGGTTGACAGGAGCTGTTGGCTAGTTGGTTTCTGGTCCAAGATCCAAGAGGTCAAATGTGCAGACAGGGGACCTTGAGTTTTGACTCTAAACAGAGAAAGTGCTTTCTGCTTTTACCAATAGGTCGTGGTGATTAGAGACCACATTCACTCGTGATGTAGCTGGCAGCACACTGAGTGCCCATTAGCTAGAGGTGGACATAAGTTACAACGATACAGCAGAAAGGATGGGGAGACATTATGACATCAGGACAAACTGAGTTCTGGAAAGGAATCATGTACATATGTCCGATCCACATTGACCTCCCTACTTAAGGGTGGCAAGATGAGGACAGGGCCATGGGTTTATGTATAGCAATAATTCTCAGTGATAAACACAACAGTTCAGTCTCTCCAAGTGGGTTCAAGGGACCCCCAGCATCAGGACCAGCCCCAGGGAGAAGCAAGTGACAGAATCTAGTTTAGAGTCTGGCCTCTGGACTGGACTGGGACTCAGGGCGCAAGTCCAGCCCAAGAAAAAATGAGTGTGTGCTTTTCTTCACAGAACATTCAAGGCAAATGAAGAGGAATGTTGACAAAGGGTATTTTTGCTCTATTGGTTCAGAAAGATGCTCAGGTGGCTAACTGTGTTTACCTGTTTGGGGAGAAAGGGTGTGAGGGACCCAACGTGAGGATTATGGCTCACCACGCCAGCTTCTGTAGAACCAGGGTCGGTGTCCTCTTCATTCTTATCAACCACCTCGATCCTGCTCTTCCCTCATCATCCTTATCTGTTATGTCCACATGGACCTAATTCTTTCAGGAGGTCTCATGTGACCTACTCTGCCCCTTGTCAATCTCATTTCTTCTTTCTATCCTCATAGCAACTACAGACACTTTCGCAATGATGCCTTCTCTCCTTGATTTCCCCTTCAATCAAGAGCAGCCGCCAACAGGAGGCAGTGCCTTCTGCCCCCAAATGGCAGCTAAAGGGATTATTGGGGACAGAGGAGGCCATTGGGTAAGTGAAGAGAAGCTCATAGTAATATGGGTTGCGGGGTCAACTGCCTCCTAAAGCCAAGAATGGACAGAACTGAAGCCATTTGACATAGGAAGTCAGGAAAAGAAGCGGCAGGGGAGGCTGGGGCTTTCAGACAGTCTCTGCAGGGGAGGCAGGACCTTGTGTGACCTGTGCACAAAAGGTGTGTGTTGGGGGAAAGGGTTCAAATAGATAATAAAAGGAGATTACAGTCACAGATTCGAAAACTGGGACTTTCTCAAGGGCTCCTGAGGTTGGCAAGGGACACCCTCTCCATGTTACAGATGAGGCCGTTGACTTCTGGCATTTCTTCCACAAAGTGGAGAAGGAAGCAGGGCTGGACACCTCCCTGAATGGGTGTGGTCTTCCCTCCTTCTCTCTGAGTTCCCCAGTACCCATCTCATGCCCTAGAGTCAGCAGTGGGCGCCCCAGACAAAGTCTTGTTGGGAGACACAGATGATGCAAATCAACATGAAGTCAGGTGATGTTGGGTGCTATGGGGTAAATAAAGCAGGAAAGAGGGATTAGGAGTGCTGGGGCAGAAAGCGGCTGTATTAGACAAGGAGGGGAGGGAAGGCAGCTCAGATGAGTTGATGCATGAGCAGCAATCTGAAGGAGGAACGAGACTAGCCATCAGAACACCTGGGACAAGTACATGAGGCAGAAGGTAGCAATAAGTGCAAAAGATGTGAGGGGGGGAGCTTGCCTAGTATGTTTGAGAAGTAGCAGGGTGCTGGAGGCTGGGGGCTGGGGTGAAATGAGCAAAGGAAAAAATTATAGCAAATGAGACCAGTGCAGGAGGCCATGGCAAGGAGTTGGCTTTGACCTGGAGCAAGACAGCAGCCATGGGAGGGTTTGAGCTTAGAAGTCTGACATCCTAAAAGGACCACCCTGGCTGTAGTGTTTGGGGAGAGACATAAGAGGGAAGCAGGAAGAAGCACATTCAAACCATAGTAGTAATTGGGGTGAGAGGCAGAGAGGTGATCACTGAGTAGATCAAAGGCTCCAAACTACCCTATTTTTTCATTAAACAACCTTCCAGCATGAATAGTTACCATTTTAGTATCTGTTGATGGAACAGAAACTTAATGTCCACATTGCTAAATGATTGCACAGTATTCACATTGCAACAGCATTCACATATAATTGAAAAACAGACATACAGGGATGCACACAAGTTGCACTGTTTATTAGATCAGCAGGCTGCATGTTCAGTGTTCAGTGAGTAGGTGATTCTCAGACCTTCTCTCATCATTGTGGCCCAAAAATAGGCCACTGAAACTTTGCTTCTGTCACCTTTCCCATTACATTGGCCGGCCAAAGCCCTGTTTCATCAGGCCTCTCTGCTAGAAGGCTCTAATACACTCACGTGGGCCAGGGTGTTAATAGGCATTGATGATAACATAGCAGGGATTTATAACTTGAAACTGATCCATAGTTGAAATTCAAAAGATTCAAGAACAGCCCCAAACTGTAGCAAAATTCATGTGACTGTATGCAGTATGAGGTCAACATTCATTAGACTCTCCAGGGTCTCTTACTAAGAAAATGAAGGGGAGAGGCATTCAGAAGTTTAATGAGCTATTCCTCCTGGATGCTATGTATGTTTCAGTGCTCGACCTCAAATAGTGAGCACTAGATTGGGGGTGTGTGGGTGCTGGGGGAGGAGAGACATTCTGAATCCATCAAGTTTCATTCCATAGTGAGCAGAAGGACCCACATGATAACACCTCTGATGCCAGAAAAACAACTTTCTTTCTCTCCTAAAGTCAACTTGGACCCTGCCTCTGATATGCTTATTAAAAATTTGTGAAATGAAAAAAAAATGCTATATAAGTGTCCCATCTGAGAAACAGAAGGGCAAGGTCATTTCCAAAAGAACACATTTATTGAGAAGAACACATTTATTGAACACATTTATTTATATTATTAAATAATCCAAAGCCTGTATGTTACCTTTGTATCAATCACGCCTGCTGAAGGTCAAGAGCATTACAATGCCCCACTTCACCAAGGTGCATGAAGGCTGAGGCTTGTGGTCTGGTAGAAGAATTCGCAGGGTGTAATTATGCACCCCTTCAACATCCCACCGCCTTCCAGGAGATGTGAAACAATGTGTCACAGTCCCCAACAGTCAAAGCAGTAATTTACAAGAGTCAGCAATTCCGCAGGGCAGGTAGGCCATATTTCAAAATGGGAAAGGGAGCTGGGGGAACAAAGCCAGGAGGGGACTAGCCGATCAATTTACAAAGATCCTGTTTCTCTGCCACTTTGTTGACCTTTCAGGCAAGACCTAATGCCAATTAGCTCAGTTATAAAGTCCATAATTCTTGTGGGGCATGCCGTGTGTAGCACATGATCATTTTACAACGTTTGCCCTAATTTGCAGCCCCCAAACGTGGACTCCTGGGGCTGCAAGGTGGGGGTGGGGGAAGTTTGCTGGCAGCCGGTGGGAACAGCTGGAAGGGATCACAGAGCACAATTACTGTCTGCGCATGGCCACATCTGGAAAACAGCTCCATGCTGGCTTTAAAACAGTATTAATGAAGAATGGAACCTTGTGCTGGGAAGGACAAGGTTGGGGGATAGGAGGTGGTGGGAGGAAATAAGAGGGGGGGCACCCTTCTGCCCAACTTGGTGGGGATGAAAAGACAACAAAGAAAACAGCAGGCAGGGCATAAGACCAAATCCAGAGAGAAGAGGGTGTTGACAAGAGAGAGGTGGCAGAGAGATGCTGTTCCTTTAGGGAAAGGTCTCTAAGTCTGTTCCTTGTCACCATCTTCAAAGCTGGGCGTCCAAGTAGGACAAGCCCTCTTTGCAATGATTGAGCAGACATTTGTCTATGGGGTGAGATTTTAGTGGTATCTGGAAGGTTTCCAACTAAAAGAAGATGTCCCAAAACTGAATATTTAGTCCTTTGGTCAAGGGGTTCCTTCTCCTGAGATGGATTTAAAAGTGCAGATACACCTGCTGCCTTTAGGATTCTAGGCACATAGTAATTGCTCAACAAATATGTGTTGACTAGAACTGAGTTGAGTAAGCCGAATGAGTAATTTTGTAACTATGACCAAAGTAATTCACATCTCTGATTTCTCAGCTATAAGGGTGACACTAAGTCAATGATTTTTTAATCATGAGGGCAGAGGGAGAAGGTGGCATGTTTTTCCAAGGCGGGGTACATCAAATTCCATGGGAGAAGGTAGCACTCACGATTTGAAAAAGAATGTATAATATAGTTCACACACACACACACACACACACACACACACACACACACACACACACACACCAAAGAGTCCGCCCCTAATACAAGAGGTTTCCCTATCATCTACATAAAGCAATGCTTAACAGAACCTTCCTGGCTAGTGAGGATTCATAAGCTGACTTTAGAATTCAGCATGGGTACTTCGCATCCCACTAAAAACCATAGCATCTCTAGCTCTCCCAGGGAGGGAGGAAGATTTGTGTTATCATAGGTCAAAAAAGGCTAAGAAAGTCTGAGTAGATGGATTTGAGCCCTCCAGCTCCAGTGTTCTCCATTTGGCAGCTTAATGTTCCTTCATCGAGACAGAGCAGCTGCTCAGGTCCCCACAGGCTACATGTCCTTAAACGGAGATCTAGGACAAACTGCAAAGAAAACAGGAAGTTGGGGAGGTATAAACAAACTTCCCTGCCTTGCTCTGCGCCTATTTCTCTGCCTGCCTGACAGCACATCTTTGGCATTGCATAGGGTTTGGAGGGCACGGTGCACCTGAGTATTTGTTTAGTGTTTGCCTGAAAACTCTGGAGACCCTAGACCTGCAGAGGTAGAAAGACCCTTATCCAGTGTACCTGACAGGGCACCCTTCGTCTTCTGTTCAGATATCTCCTACAGGACTTAGAAACTAAGGCCTTCAAGCAGACCTGGGTTCAAGTCCTGCATCAGCCATCTACCCACTAAGTGCCTTGGAAAAGTTTACTTAATCTTTCTATGTCTTGGTGTCCTTTTCAGCAAAATGGAGGTAATAGCACCCACCTTGTGGGGTTATCATGAGGGTTAAACAAGATAATATATGTTGCTATGATTTTCCTGCTTCTTGCAATTCCAAATTTCTATTTGTGCAACACAGTTTATATTTATCTACATATGACCTTATACGTCATCTGTGTATAGCCAGCTTCAGGATGGGCCAAGCATGCATGCCAGAAATGATGTGGGCAGCTCTTTCTCCTAGGAGATGAGCCCTTGGATGAGGCACCCACACAGAAGATGTTTGTGTCACTTTCCCCTCTCCTAAGAGCACACTACTCCTACGTGCTATTGCCAATATTAAGTATAAAAAGTTTATGTGTGTGGGAATTCTTTAGAATACTCTTACCGAAAGAGAGCATTCCCCACATGTTCCAAATAAACTCAATGCCATGTCTGAAAACCTGCATACAACCAGCTTTCTGCTACAGGGCAGAGGAGCATCAGGCCCTGCACATGGTTAGCGCTCTGGAAAGAGCAGGCAATACTGGCACAGGCAGCACCTTTGCTTCTTGTGCTGTCCTCAAGTGTTAGGAAACCAGTGTCCTCTAAATTCTTAGTTTTGCCCCCATGAAAGCACAGCCCACAGAGCTGAACCTCTCACCCAGATGACAGTTCTGCTATTTGACAGCTGCTATTTTGTGCCATCCATCACTCCCACCCTCTATCATTTTCCTGATGCTTTTCATTTTCTCTTTTCTACTATTTCCTACAGGAGGTTTCTTCTAGTCCCTGCCACCCTGGTCTGGGCATTATCTGTGCCAATGTCTCTGTTAAAAAGGGGGTGTATGCTCAGGCCAGGCTGCTGAGCCCCATGAACGTGTCTAAGTTTACATTTCTGCCATCCCTGCCACGCCGCATGCTCAGATACTCTGGTTATGTGCTCCTGAACTTTCTAAGGAAAAGACATTTGGAAATAGCCTAGTGCAGTGGGGTTTGACTCACGCCCTCTTCTCACCATCTCCCCAAATGTCTCCAACACAACTTCTTTCAGGGTCCCAGTTCCCATTTTCTCTGGACTTTGGTTATGGCCATGGGAAGATCTTGCCGTCAATACACATCAGAGTCCCCAGATACCAAGCCTGGGTGTGTGACAAGCATCTCCTCCAGTGTGGCTTCCTCCCCTGCTTTTGCCTGTTCTGCCTGGCATGCTTTCTCTCACTGAAGAGCAAGAAGCCTGGTTTTAGGCTCCTTGCCCACATACTCAAGCTTGACTAGAGTCTGTTCACACTCTCAAAGCAGGTTGGTCACCTAGTAGAGACTTTCCCTAGACCCAGATGAGTGTAGACCCATGAGGATGCCCTTCTCCCAACTCCATGTTAAAGAGTGAATTGACCTCGTTCCTGAAGATTTGAGTATTTCATTTAGTGACACAGGCATGAGCCAAGTAATTGTCCCTGGCCCAGCACAAGGTGAATACTCATAGATACTCAGAAACACTTCAGCTATAAATACTTATGTCACTATGAAGAATTCCCACTCTGGGCCCCATCTCCTATAATTCTTTCCTTTCTGGCCACTCTCTTAATTCCTTTTTCCCCAGCATTCTTGCCCTCTTGCTTCCACAGCTCTCTTTCTTTTTTGCCAGTCCAAATCCTGCCTGTCCTTAAGGCTCAGTTTGAGAGCCACCTTCTCTGTGAATCCCTGAAGGCCCTACCCAGCAGTGAGCGCAGTCTCACTGAGGAGCCATGCATTTTGTCACAAGCATGACCCTGCCTCAGATGGCATTGCTTTTGTGGTATTTTGTGGTATTGCTTTTTTTTAGTCTGGTGAAGCCCCCTGGGGAGAATAACAGCAAAATCTATGGTTGGTTTGCCTGCTTCTAGGGCTACTGGCTCAGAACAAGCATCCAGGAGCGAAGCCCAGAGCAGGTGTCTATCACTCCTGCCAATCTGCCCACTTACCCAGCCAGACTGAGGCTACGTGGCTGTGCCTCACTGTTGGGGAGGCTGGAAAATAGGGTCCAGAAGTGGGCCAAGAAGAGTGGCAGCTCATTTGCTAGGCATCCTGTCAGTCTCTACCTCATGGACACCCATGTAGTCACCAAACAGAATCAGCAAGTATTAACATTCTCTTATTTGCTTCAGATTTTTATTATGAAAAGAAAAAAAAAATAGACAGAGGAATTAAAGAGTCTTATGTCCCCTTCCCCATTCCTTTTATTCTCTCTCTCCAGAGGCAACCCCTGGCAAGAACTGCATTTATTTCTTTCTCATCCTGTGTTTACACGTGGTTATATTCATGCAGATCCATAAAACACTATGTAGTATCAGTTTATGTGGAATTGAATCTTCATAAATTATATCTTAACAAACAACATTTCTGGTTTGGTAATCTATACATATTAATAATTCGCCTTCAGTTCCTTTACTTTAACTGCTCTTGGACATGTCATCATATCCAATATTCTCTTTTTTCCATTCCCCATTGATGGACATTTAGCTAGGGTCTTTATTTTATTTTTTATTTGTGTTTTCTTTACGAAACTATGCTGCATTGAAATCCTTGTACAGATCTCCTAAAGCACACATTTTCCTATTGTAGAGGTAATGCCGAGACTCTCCATTCCAGGCCCAAATATAATTATTAAGCCTCTATCACATGCAGAACACCAAACTAAATACCATGAATAATGCAAACAATAAAATAAAATAATACATCCAGGGGAGGTCCTGCCTTGGAAGAGCTTACAGTCAACGCGGAGGTAAGGCTGTTAGAAGCCTGCATGTTAAAAGCTCTAGGACAGCGCCCAGAGAGCCATATGCAATGAAGAGATACTGTGCAGTTGACTCAATACAAAGGCATCGAAGGCTGTGAGATTAAGTGGAAAATCTTCATGGATATAGATTTTATCAGGAAAGCTTTCTTAAAAGAACTTGATCTTGATAGAGACCTCAAAGAAAATAGAAGATTTAAGTGCTTAGGGGTCAGTGTTCAGTGAACAAGAGAGAGGGCATTCCTGGCAGAGAGAATGGCAGGAGCCAATGCCCTGAGGCAGGACTCAGTGTGGACCGTGGAGTGCCTGGCTGAGATGAGCTGGGAGCCATTCTTCCATTTGCAAATTTGAGCTCAGCCCCACTTTTGGGATGATGTCCATGTGGCCTGTTGCCCTGGGCAGCCAGCCCAGTGGTATTTTTCCATTACTCTGAGCAGAGAAGAAGTTTCAGTCACTTGTTGATAGTAATGTGACCATTCAAGGAGAAAACAATTAGGGATGCTGACCTCTGGCCCCTGGAGAGGAGGGAGGGAAGGAAAAAATTCTCCCTAGGGGGAAGGGGCCGGGTGGGAAACATCCAAGAGGGTAATTGGTAAATATTATTGTTTCATTCCATGTTTGCTCAGTCCACTCAGGTCCCTCCGCAAGTCATGCATTTAAATCACACTGTCTGACTTTGGCAGGTTTAATTGAGTCGCCACTGAAAAAGAAATTATCCCTGTGCTATTAATTTTTATAGTTCCTCGGGGCTTTTAAAAAGTGTTTGGATTTTCTAGGTCTTTGAAAATGAAAACATTAAATTTTATTAAAAGGAAATGCTGGGGGACTGGAGGGCCCAGTCGGGCCCTGACAAGACTGTTGGTGGAAAGGTTTGGGCCTTCACAGGCAGCGTGACAAATGTTTGGCCTCTTTTGGAGCCAAAGAGTCAGGTGGTCTCCAAGGATGTGTGATGTCAGCCAACCTTACAGTCCCCATGAGCTTATGGTGAGCACCTTTGCCAGCGACACCCAGACCCTATACCCACATCGAAACCCTTGGCTGACAGCCACAGACCAAAGAGCTTTCTTCAGGATTAAGGGGTAGATAAGGCAGACCCAGCTGATGGGAGCCAGAAGCTTTCACAATTTAGGGTGCCTTCTTGAAGAAAAAGAATTCTAAATACAAAATTATGTTTGAAAGTGAAATTGTATTTAGAAAGAGAAAAGAAATCATAACAAATTATAAATTTTAAAAAGCTGATAAATTCCACAGGCACCACAAAATTTAGAATAACTAATACTCATCCATAGCACTTTTCTTCTTACTTTTTTTTTTTTTTTTGGCTACAAACTCTTTGATCATCTCTTTAAATGACTATCATTTATTTTTTCAATGTCATTTTTATAAAGAGAATACAAAGATAATTCAGTGTCTCCTCTAACAAGTCAATCCAATTTTGTATTTTATTATTCACACTTTGAAAAGGTTTCTTTCCATCTCACAATTCATCACTGGTAATGTCATATGAATTTTCAGGATTGTTATCAACCTTGGGAAAACCTCTGTCAAGTATCTTTCATATATGAACTATGAGATTTCAGGGCATTTCAACATCTCCTTTACAGTGACAAATCTAAAATACTCTTTGAATTTATGAAACTTACTAACCAGATTGTCATCGATGTCCTCATTGTAGTGCTGTATAATGAGTTTTATGTTATCTCCATCAATGTCAGTATTTCCTGTCAAATCAGCAAGACATTTAAACATGGGGATTCTGATGAATTCCATGTCAGTTAATTCCCATCAAAAAGGAAACAAAATGAATGGCGCATTTATAATTGCATTACTTTGCATGATCGAGTATATTCCTGACAAGAGAGGACTTTCATTTTTGAATAAGGGGTGATGAGAACAGAATCCTATGCTCAGAATTTCACATACCTGATGATTTGAGGAGCTCTGTACATTTTACACCTTGTTTCTCTTCCACTCTCTCTGTGTTTCTAGTGCTGGGCACCGTAGAACATGTTCGTTCAGGCCAGCCTCAGGTGGCAGGCTCTTTGTGGCCTGACACAGAGAACGTCTGCACAGGGGGCAGCAGCGGAAGCCTTCACTGCACGATGACAGCTAGCGTCAAGTGAATTACACACAAAAGCAACCAAACACCATGTAAATATATCCCACTAGCCCTAAACCAAACAGACCCCAACTCAACTGCCCCTTAGCTAGTTTCCAAAGTGGCCAATCTCATGCCACCGAAATGAGAAAATTATGACAGGGAGTTAATAAGACATGAATGAAACAGTGATATGGACAGATTATAGTTAAAATATCTTACGTTCACTGACTATATGAAAACAAATGACCATGTAAACAGACTGTACTGATGGAAGGTCCTGGAAATCAAGTGTCACGGAAAATTCACTTCTGCACACTATGGAAGATCTGGGGAGAGGGTCTTGAACCTGGAGTTGTCAGGGGATTAGCTATGCCTGCAGAGACATCAAAACAGCACAGAACTGCACACAACCCAAATGTGACAGGGAAATCAAAGGGAAACTTCGTGTGAGACTGCCATTGAGGTTCAGACAAGCTGGTGATCACAGTGAGACCAGAAGACCCAAGAATGCAGGAGGTGGAACTTGAAGTGGGTATGATTCAAATGGCTGAAGAGGAGCACACCTATGTTCACATATGTGTGCTTGTGCACACGTGCACAAGTGCCTGCAGTGCCCATGGGTGCATGTGTGTGTACGTGCCTCTACGTTAGAGTGTGTGCATGTGGTGTGCACACATGTGTATGAGCATGTATAAGGAGGAAATAAAGGGATGAGCATAAAGGCTGCAGGAGAAATGGCCTAACATAATGGTGGACATCGTGGTGACAAACCAGGAGGACACTGAGGCCCAGAAAGGTGAGGCAACCTGCCCCAATTTCCGCAGTTTGTCAGTGGCAGAACACAGAGCCACCCTCAGGCCTCCCGACACTGTCCAGGATGTTGTCCACCATACCACAACCACAGGTGCCTGCCCAAGATTGTATCAATGTACCCTGACCTGCTTTCCCAAGAGCAGAGTGCCTTCCAGGCACAGGAAAGAATGCAAATAACCTGATAACATCTTCCTGCCTCCTCTGAGGGTCACTCTGTTGCTGTAAAACACCCAGCTGATCCTGACTCAAGAGAGAAGAAAGCTTTCTCACTCTTTGACCCTGATGCCCCAGCTCCAGCTCTGTCCTTCTTTCAACCCACAAGGCACTGGGTGTCAAGAGAGGAGATGAGTTCAGCTAAGTTAGTCTTTTGCTTTAACGGCAGAGTTGTGAAGGGTCGCCCACTGATTCCTTAAGAAAACAAAGTAGGCGTGGGTCATTTCTGTCCCAAAAGTAAGAATTCTAGATGGTTTGTGCATTATTTCAGGTGAGGTAATAAGAATGTGAAATAACCAAAACATCGGTTCAGATAGAAAATCAAGAAATAATAATAATAGTAACTTTAGATTTCTGACCCTGTGGTCAGGACTCAGTGGTCTCAACTCTATGCTGACAATTTTCTGATCGAGGCCTTTTTACAGACAAAGAAACTGAGGCTTAGAGAAGTTATGGAGTTTGCCCAAGTCACACAGGTAGAAGTAGCAGGGCCAGAATTTAGATTCAGGTAGTCTGATTTCAGAGCCTGTATTGCAAGCACTATGATCTGCTGACTTTAATGGAAGAAAGTAGGATAATTCTCCCATAAGCACAGGATCTCAACCAGACCCCCTAAAACATGGGGCCATTTAAAAATTCTCTAATAGAAAGTTGATGGAGCCCCAGCACACACACACACACACCACTACCACCACCGATGCCCATGTCTACATTGCCTAACCTGGGCCAGACTTCCTTCCTTGTGACTGCCCACCTACCATCCCTGCCAACAACTAAGGCTTCAGCCTGTTAGTTACTGATCTTTGACTTCTGTTTAGTCTCCATATGAACCTTCAAGACTTAGAGTTTGCCTCTGAATATTTCAGTGTATTAAGGAAAGAGTCTCAAGGGCAGATTATATCTCCATTAACAGATACCTGCAGGGTAGAGTAGGCTGAAAAATGCTTCCAGCTTTGTTCAGTAGGTCAGGTTTATGAGAGGTACTGATGAGGCCTGGCAAGTAAGGTGAAAGGTTTTCAAAATGTGTGTGTGTGTGTGTGTGTGTGTGTTTGTGTGTGTAAGGTATTTTCAAGTGAAAACTAAAGTTACAGCTTATGTGGTCAATGGGAGTCTGGTCATTTATTGGATTGAGTATTTGAGATCTAGAAGCAAACCAGTCTATCATTCTGTTTCATTTTATAGCTAAGCGTATACATATAGTATGTACACACAACTCTCAAGGAAAGAAAAGACCAGAGAGTTAGCCTGACACAGGCTGAAGGGCACCAGTTCAAAATTCTCTTCCTAACTGTGTTTACCATTGTTCATGCCAAGAAGTAAAGGCCAACGTCCCCCTCCCAGACTGAAGTCATAAATCTCAGCTTGTGGGAACAGGGCCCACCCTTCTCCAGCAGAGACCTACGGAGTGTGGAAACTTCCACTGGCCTGTGGTTGACCTCACTACCTCCGAGTTCTTGCATCTTAAAGGGACCCCGGCCAGCCCAGAGAAAGAAAGCTGGCTGGACAGCCCAGATCTGTCTGCTGGCTTTGAGCTGTGGAACAGAGGGAAGCTTCACTGTCTTACTCAATAACAAGAATGCCTTAAAGCTTGAGAAAGATTATTCTCACTCTGCTTCTGAAAAAGCTAACCTCTGTCTGAAGATTAGCTAGATGAGTATGTGACACATGGGGAATGTGAGGGAGACAAGAGTCCTGGTTGTTAGCTACCCTGCCATGTAGCTTCACTTTTCTGACCACTTCATTGGAGAGTTGTTAGGTTCAAAGTCAAAATGGTCAGTTACCTCAACAGGAGGCCTGTAAAAAGATTTTTTAAAAAGACAGACAAGTGCAAATAATTTCATGAATAACAAACCCACCCCAGGATCTTCAGGAGATGACCATGAAGATGTAGAGAAGAGTGACCATGGTCTCTCAGAGCCAGCCTAGACGGAGGCTGGTCTTTTCAGTGTTCTTATGCTCAATTCACTGCCCAGGAACATTCGTGGGTGTTAAGCTGCCCTTATCCCTCATCCAGACACACATAGGTGTGCCCAGCCCTAGGGAGACCAAACTGCTCAAGATGGCTCATCGGTGTCCTGATCATTATGAGCAGCCTCCTTTCTGCATCTTATTACTGGTTCCACACTTTTCCATGATCCTTCGCTTCCACTGCTACCCCCAGCAAGGCCTTGCCTCACTCCCTCTCTGCCTGGTCTGCCCCATGAACTCTGCGACCTGTGGCTGTGGGACTGGGCTGATTGTGAGCTCTATAGGTACAGCCATTACATCACTACCTTATGCCTGGTGCCCAATACGACACCTCTGCCAGAGAGGCAGGGGACCCAGTCTGGCCTCGCCTTCAGGGAGCATACTGTCTGACTGAAAGAGTATGGTTGTCGTTAGTACTGCTGGCTGAATACTTATAGTCCTTCACATTTAAGGCACATAGTAGGATTACACTTCCTGCTCATTGTGATGGGTGGGGCACAAGAATAATTCTAGTCAATGAGTTTTGAGCAAAAGTTTCATGTGACGTTCAAGCCAGAACACGTAATTGCTGAGTCAAGTCCTCACAAAGCATTCTTTTGTCTTTGGTATGAGGACCAACTGCTTCAAGAAGGCAGCTCTTTTGTCAGCCTGAGTCCCTAAAGGACAGTGTTGAGCAGAGCCCAACCCCCTCCCCCACTGACCAGGTGAGACATTTAGTATGAACAAGAAATAAACCTAGGTTGTTTTCATCCAAAGAGATTGGGGGCTTATTAATACAGCACAACCTAACTGCTCCTGACTGATACAGAAACAAAGCCTATAGGTCTTAGACGAGATGAAGGTGATACAGGGCTGTGGGTAGTCACATTCTGAATGTTATAAAATTGGTGTCAAAGCCTGGATGCAATAAAAGAATGTATTGTAAGCTGGCACCGTCTGGGAGCACTTCTAGGAATCTGAATAGGGTTTAAATTAGGTTGATGGGAGCGGAAGGAAATGTTCATCTCTCCCATTTCTCCCTAAACATTGGGTGCTGATTCCAGCCTAAATTGCACTTCTAACATCTCATTAGCTAAAAGGGCATCAGGCCTCAGTGGCACCCCTTGTGACCCCTTCCTCTCATCCCAACTGCCTCTCATCACACTTTTAGTCTTCTGTTAATTTTATCTTTACTCACCCTTACCTCCAGTTTGAGAAAATATGATACCCTCTTTCCATCCAAATCCACTTTACTCCCTCAATGATTCACCATTCTCCTCTCTTGTGATTCTAACACCCTCTCCACTTGTTCCTATCGACAGCCTGTAAATACTCTCAAATGCCTTCCTATTTGAAATAAAAATTACCTCTTAACTTTGAACCAACCTTTTTATTTTAGTCTAAATGATTCATTAATATACCAATTCTATACTTTTTTATTCCTTTAGAATCCACCATGAGCTTACTCCTTACAAAAATAAAATTCAAGATTTAGGGGTCAGAGGCTATAAAAAGCAACTCAAGGTAAATTTAATCCAGACTTCATATCTCATCCCTGGCCAGTGTTAGTCATCTTACAATATAATATCTAGAAAATCAATATTCTATGAAATAGCAGTTTCAAGAGGAAAATTCACCCTGGTTGGCTACATGTGGGAAATTAGGTATGCTATAGTGACAGTGGACCTGATTTACTATGAAATACTCATGCCATTATGGTCAAATAATTTGGCTCCTTTAGTAATCTGTCTGCCAAGAATGCTTGACTACAGCAATATCTGCTCTCAATGACAGTGGGAGACAGAACCCTGGGATAGAAGTCAGGAGTCCTGGGTCCCCATCTCAGCTGTCAACTAACCAGCTGTGTGACCTTGAGGCAGTCACATTCCTTCAGTTGTCAGTTTGTAGCCCACCCACCTCCACCCTTAATAAGAGAGTTTGGCTAAAAGCCCTGCTATTGCCTTTAAAACTGCAACATTAGTTGATTCTTTCTCATCCTTTTCTGTGCTAAATTATAGTGTTGACAAGGATGAAGAAAGAATTGGAACTGTATCAGTTTGTTCCAGATAAGCAGGGGAGAAGTATCTTTCATTCTACAGCAAGTGTGTGCCATTGAAGGGGACCAGCTGGTGAGGAATTGATATGGGCTGGTGTGTGGTTAGCATCTCTTAACAGAGAGGAAGTACAGAAAGAGCACAGCTCTCTGTCTTCATCTCAGCAACACCTCTCATTAGCTCTTTCATCTTGAATGTGTCGCTTCACCACTCTGGGCTACCCTTTGGCTCTAAAATGCCATGTCATCTTACATGTTCTTGAAGATCTAGTCAGCAGTATCCCTAAACCCTCACTCCACCTCACCTTGAAATGAAACTCTTCTTGTATCATAGGATTGGCACTGAACCCTGAACAAGCCCGATGTCTGATCTCAGAAGCTAAGCAGGATTGGGCCTGATTAGTATTTGGATGGGAGACCACCTAGGAAGACAAAGTGATGTAGGCATCAGTAATTATTAATTGTAATTATTTATTAATTAGTAAATACATACATACATACATAAAAGAACACACTCAGGAATACACAATCCAGAAGTAATGGAAGCTAGGACTAGAACAGATGTCAATTTGAAGTCATTTCTTTAATAAATTCTATGGGCTGGGTATGAGAGTAGCTGTACTTTTAAACATAATGGAGCCATAAGGGACTTCTGCTCTCAGTGGGCTTTCCTCCTGGAAGCCCTGTTCTCTTTTCTCATGAAGGCTTGTCTGTACCCGGGCCTGGCCTGGGCGTTTCTTTCCTCTAAGACACTATGCCACAAAGCCTTCCATTTTCCTTTCAGGCCCTGACAAGATTGCTGTTCGTTTTCAATCCCAAAAGTTTACTGGGAGTTTCTAAGGGGCTACAGAGGGGAGTATAAAAAATACACATGTGACCAGGTTATAAAGTCTAAGAAATCAGATAAGGTTTTAGTAATTATGGTCCTGATCTGTAGTTTCAGACTCCTTACTGGGTGTTACACAGAAGTCCTCAGATGTCCACACTCAGGGTCCTTTCCATTGCTCCACCACACCTTATGTTTTCTTTCCTGGGTCCATATTTTTCGGTATGCCCGCCAAGATCACTCATGTCTGCCAGACTCCTCAGCCTGCCAAGACCGTGGCAATCTGCTCTATCATTTGAAGAGCCACCAAAAATCAGAGACAACTGATGTCTGAAACAACAGAAGCATTTCCTCACTGAGCAGAATATGTTACAAGTTTTGGGGGTTAGTCAAACATTAACTGAGACCTACTCTTCTATCCACAGGACCCTTTGAGGCCTCAGTCCACAGCCCAGGCTGTACATCAGAATCATCTTGGGAGCTTTTAAAACATAACAGTGCACGGATCCAGCCATAGACCAATTAAATCAAAACCTCTGAGGGAGGGTCCAGATATAAATTTTTTAAAGCTCCCCAGTGATTCTAATATATAGCCAGGATTGAGAACTACTGCCGTGATGAGCTCTCTTCCTTTCCTCTGGGATATCTGAAACTTTGAGGTTAGGCTAGCCTTTAAAGCTATAGGAGTTAATTAACACATATGCATTTAGACTGGCTTCACTGAGCCAGCAAAGGCAGTTTCCCAAGATGGTTTTAAAGGTTCAAGCCTCAGACTTCTGTCTTCTTTCCTGAAAGCATAAGATCAGATGCCCCCAGACACATCGCCAGTATGCCACTGACCTTAGATAAATCTAAAGCATGACTAGTGACCTCTTCTGCTAGTTTTCTCAGAGTTTCCAAAATTCCTTGCCTACCATCAAGACCGTCAACACCCAGCCCAACATCCTTTTCAAACTTCCTTCCACGCTATCTCTCAACACATACCTAACTGCAGGTAGTTGCTAGCACTGTCCCTCTCTGCACCCCCATTTTACTCTGAATATTTAATACTGGCATCAACCTACTGGGTTGACCAGGAGTACCCCTTCCCCAATATCATCTCTCATAGCCTACCTTTAAATCTCAAAACCCATCTTTGATGTGATTCTCTTTGTAACCACTTCAGTTCTCAAAGCTACTTCCTCTTCTGAGTTTATTGTCCATCTCGTGTGGACACTTCCAATACACTGTATAGGCAAGTGCGTGTACATTCCCCAGTGGGCTGTAACATCCATGGTAGAAAGCAGTTTCTTGATTATGTGATCTAACATAAAATAATGAGAACCTGGGCTCCCTTGAGAATTCTGAGAGGTTCAAAAAAGAATTCTGGGAGAATGTGCATGCAATGAATTATTTGATCTTTAGAATAACCTTGTAAAATAAATGGCATTGTTATTTCCACCATGTCGCCAGTTGAAAAACTAAAAGGAGAATAGTCCACGTTTATCTCTAAGGATGTCAAGACAGACAGAAAATTGGGCGGGAGGAAACTAAGATTCAGAGTGAGTCACATAGCCTTTTAATATTAGAATCAGAGCTAAAATTCAGGGTCTACCCTGCCAACTCAGTGTTCTCTCAACCAACAGAGTAATTCTCAAACTTTAGATACATCAATATCACTTAGAGGGCTTATTCAAATAGTGTATCTGGCCAGACATGATAATTGCATTTGTAACAAGTTTCCACGTGGTGCTGATAGTACTGGCCCAGGGACCACACTTTTGAGGACCATTGTTCTATACAAGCTATTTCCTAAAAGAGGAAAAACTGAAACAGGCATTTCATGCCTATTAGAGAAGATATTAGAAAAGCAAATCAAAGTCATATGGAAATAATAAAAAATAATAAATGACTAAACCTATTTATTTCAACATATGCCTATCTATAAGAGTAATTTGTTATAAATTACAAATAAAAACTCAACTATGTAATGGAGAAATTATTCTTGTTGAGACTTCAAGCCACAATATCAATATGTTTCAAGGGGTTGAAATAAATTCAGGCATGATAGATGCATAATGGATTAGAAATAATCCAATGGAATGATAAAAATGGCAAGGAAAGCATAAAAGCCAGACCACCCGAGCTATTTGCAAATTCCTTTATGTGGGACAGCAATTGTCAGCAAATCAATTGATCCCTCTATCCATCTGCATATTACTTAATCAATGGGTCTTTGCAACATATCAGCTTTATACCATTAAACTCTCCTGGCCGATGAGTGAAATATAAAAGTGGCCCAACAGAGTTTATGCTCACAAGAAATATGTCATCTAGTTTCAGATACAAAATCTACAACCAAGAAAACTTGGAGAGTAATGTTGTAATTTTGTTAAAATTTGGGAGTAATGATGTTACATGAAGTAGAAATTAGGAAAATCAATATCAGGGTGAGTTGGAGTACGAAGAAAATACATCTTCATATTTTTGGAATTGCTGCATGCCAGGATTTCACTGATTAGTCATTGAATGAATCAATCAATGAATAAACAAAGTTTAAGAAGTTCAATGTGAACTAGATCTTTAAAAATAGGTAGGATTTGGATGGGTAGAGAGGAGGAAGAATGGTATTCGAGACAGAATAAGTGTCATACGCAAACTGAGAGGGAGGAAACTATTCATGCATATGCGTGCACGTGTGTGTGTGTGTGTGTGTGTGTGTGTGTGTGTGTGTGTGTGTGGTGGAGGGGTGCAGGGAGGAGCAGTGAAGAGGTTCATGCTCACACACAGAAGACTCGAGGAGACGAGGATAGTGGTGAGAGGTAGGTTTAGGACAGTAGATAGGGTCCAGAATGTCACATGGGTCTTCAGGGCTCTTTCTATAAATGAGAGCAGCCATTGCTGACTCTTGAGCTGAGAAGATTTGTGAGAGACATCAAAGTTAAAGTAATACCATCCTACAAATACCATCCCACCCTCAAGGGAGAAGGCTGGAGAAAGGCTGAGCCCGCCACAGACCAAAGGCACACTCTACCTCTGCCTGTGCACAGACCTTCTCCTAACATTTGCAGGCCCAGGGCAAGAGTACATAATGAGGCCTCCATGTGCCATAGGGCTACATATGCAAGAGTTATTAATCAAGACAACAAATGTCAAATACAATATGTTCCCTCTTCCTCCATTGACAGATATACCTTTACATCAACCTAAAAAGCCAAGTTTAAATGTAGAATTCTCAGAATTCTCAACTTTCTGTACTGAAGCCGGAGACCTAGGGATTTTCAGGCTCCAGGCTCTGGCCTAAACCTCTCTTCTCTTCCCACCCTTGGCTTCACCTACATTTAAGGGTCTTGTATACGTGCATGTGAACATCCCAGACCACGTGTCCCAGCTACTCCATGGCTTCCTATAAATAGCCCCCAATTGGCCATCCCTCAAGTTTTGGGATGTGCACAGCACTAGTGTGGTCTGTATTTAGAAGAATCAATCAAGAAGGAGGCTCATGCAGCCCCTGGAAGTGGGGTTAGAGCCATGTGGTCGAGATTATCCATCCCAGGTACCAGAGCAAAGTCTAGAAGAGGACAGTGTGCTCTAGGTTAGGATGTCTTCTTGGGCCCATGGCTTTCTTGCCTATGTGGAAGGTATAGCTATAGGAAGGTCAGAGGAGGTAGCCTGGATTAAGGGCTTTTCTCAGCTGGATGTAAAGAAGATTCAGTGCCTGAGTCACTGCGAGTCTGGATTCAACTATCACAACCCACTGCCAGTAAGTCCCCTCCCTTCACAGTCCTGTCATTTTCTCCATGTTAGAAGTTTCTCCATTTCAGCTGGTGATGGAAGGGTCACTAAATCAAAATGCCAGCCTGGGCTCTCAGATCCACCCTTTGATGGAGAGCTCAGTCTATGCAGAGCCAAACCAAAGAAAGTGTCCTGCAAGTGTCTCACTCACCGGGATTGTAGCTCATCCTTCACAGAATCCCCTCCCCCTGTGCTGCCATGACTCTGCCGTCTAGGGCTTCGGAAGCACATCTCATCACTTCCTTTTTAATCTCCACGTTAGCACTTGTGCCCTCCTCCAAGTGCTCCAAGGTAATTTTAAATAATACCTCATTTTGCTTTCATTTTGCTCTGGCCTTGCCTTCCCATAAATCAAGGCTGAGGCAGAACTTGAGAGGACTGGGCTAATCACAATTTCAATCTCGAGAAATGTTTAAATATAAATCAAAATAGTTGAAGGCTCTCCAGATCTTCAATTTTCTTTGAAAGCCTAGTTTGTCTTGTTTTCTTTTTTTTTTTCCTCCTTTTTTTTTTTCTGATTGGCCACACTGAGCTCTGAATTTTATCCTTGTGCCCTTAGGAATATTTCTATGTAGTTTTAGATGTTTTCTTTGAGGCACTGCACCAAGCAGTACAAGAGGGATATTGCTGGTGCTCTAGGGCATGGGCAAGGGACAGTCTACAGCATTTTGTTTAAACTGGAGAAATTTCAAATTTCAGAAATTAAGTGATCCTGAAAAGACATAAACAGTGATTTGGCTGTCAAAGATAATAGAAATAAAATCAGCAGAACTATAACTTTGATCATCCCTCTTATTTCAGATGCCTAGTATTCTGTAACAAACCTTCCTAACTTAGTGTTACAAAATGATAGTCATTTAATATAATTATCTCTCATGGTTCTGGGGGTTGACTGGTAGTTCTTGTTTGGGGTCTTCTGTGAAGTTGCAGGGGTAAGTGAAGTAGGAGTCCTCTTTAAGGCTCATTCACATATCTGGCACCTGGGCTAAGAAGGTTGCCACATCTGGTGCTGTAACAGCTGGGGTTCCTCTAGGATCTGCCTCCCTCTCTGTCATCTCTCTGTGTGTTGCCTCCAGTATGATAGCATGATGGCTTTAGAGTATTCAGACTTCTTACATGGTGCTTTAAAATGTAGGTTTTATTATTGAGCAGGCATGGTGAAGCCAATGGATCAAGAGACGGTTGTCATTGAAAAGATGGATTGCTATTCTTATAGATCTCAAACGGAGGGGGAACACCATGCCAGGGGAACAGCATGGGGAAGCACCATGGTTGGTCAGGGGAAGGGGAAGGTGAAATATAGGCATAATCAGTCATTTTATTTCTGTGGGAAGAAACAGGTGAAGCAGAGTGCCAGGGCCTTAGGACTGGCTACATTGAATATTTCACATGGATCCTAGGGTATAGGGACTGTTCCTAGGTGTTCAGTACCTGGCCCTGGGGTAGTTAGAGCAGGAGGATAGTAGCCCAGAATGTGAGAACCCAATAAAGGAGGCAGTTGGGGGTGTGGGCTCTATATTTTTTAGTTTGCACAGGAAAGATGCACCTCCCTGAGGAGTTGCTTTTTATCTCTAGAAATTAGCTATTCCTGGGAGGGGCCATCCCTCCAAGGTCTACAAGACCCCAGATGTCAAAGCATCAAAATATAGAAAATTAAAAAAAAAAAAAAACGTGAATACACATGGTGACTCAGGGCTCCAAAGACACATGTCCAAAGCTACAGAGCCAGGCAGAAGCTATTACTGTCTTTTATGAACTAGCCTCAGAAGTCATGCAACATCACTGGTCACTTTTTATTTGTAAGAAGCAAGTGATTAAATCCAGTGCATAATCAAGAGGAAGGGATTCAGACTCGGCCTTTTGATGGAACGAGTGGCACAGAACTTGTGAACATGGTTTGAAACCAGCACAACTCCCATAATAGAGTCTCCACCAGTCATTAGTGACTAGTGGGACCATTTCCTCATCCCTTAAAATCCAGAAATTTTAGACTCAAAAGCTAATAAATCCACTTGCTCCTCGATTAATACCACATTTCTCCAGCCAAAACCCTAAACACAAAGTTGGGATCAGAATAACCCTTAGGACTGTCTTAGATGGCTGAGGGGAAGAACTGTGAGCTCAGTGCTATGAATTACAGGAACCTGCCACAGTGAGTCTCGTCCTTTGGTCAGTAAACCTGAGCTGTTCTCTCCTAGTAGATGTCCAGTTCCAAGGATGACACAAAGAAAGGAGGATAGCAGCACTACCCTCAAGGAACTTGCACTCTGATAGGAAAGAAAAGTCATGAGACATTTAAGACATGGATTCAGAGAAATACTAAACTAGTCTTTGGGGAAGAACGAGGGTTGGCTTTATGGAGGACATGGACCTTAAAGGACTCCTCTGACATTGTCCCACATGAAAGAAGCTCATGTCTTCTTTCATGGTTTACTCACTTGCTTCTAAGACATTCAAGTCTCCTTAGTCATGTGGGCCAAACCTCCTGATCTGTCTCCCCTGGGCCATATCATTCTCTTTCCTAGAAGGCTATTCCCTTTCTCTTTCATCCATTAAAATCTGCTTTGTGCTCTACTTTCTCCATGACCACTTTTCTGACTACCTCCAAACAACCATCTCCATCTCTAACACACCCTTAGGACCTAGAACTTCTACCACATAACTCATCACTCACATGTCACCGTTTTTATGTTGTTCGTTTTATGTTATTTCAGGCTGCTGGATCTGTTTTTCCCCCACTAGACTGCAGACACAAACTACACATTCTACTTGCCCTGAGTGCTTCCAACTTTTTGAAGGCCAACTCTAAGCATATAGTAACTACTGCATGTGTATATTAGGAGCAAGTGAGTGATAATGTAAGTTTAGTTCCCTCAGAGGCAACTATGTAGACAAGTGCCAAGGCGTAAGAAAAGTCTGGAGCTCTTGGGCCCTGTGCCAGCTTCTTTTGACTGGTTTTCCATATTGGGACTCCATATAATTTTGCTTGAAGAAAGGATTCTGTGACCAACCAACGATTGAAAACCACTGTTGTTACGGAAACAGCATTGAATTAGGAACTGAAGCTTTGAATCATCAAGCCTCTGATTATTTACTTATGAAATGGGAATAACTGCCATTGCTGTCCTTCTTTCACAGGAAATGTGTCAGTTAGCTAGTGTTGCATGATAAACCAAACTTAGAGGCTTAAAAACAATTTCTTTATCTCAGGAGCTAAACATTGGCTGGGAGCTAGCTGGTCTAGGATGGCCCTGCTCATATGCATTCTGGCATCTGAAAGGTCAACTGTGATTGACTTTGCCAAGCTTGCTCACATGTCAGAGGTCTTGGCTGGGGTTAATCAGCCATCTCAGCTGTGTACCATGTGGTCTCTAATCCTCCAGTAAACTTGCTTGGACTTATTCACAGGTAGTCACAGGGTTCCCACAGAGAAAGTCGAAGCTGCAAGGTCTTTGGAGGCCTAGACTGTAATTAACATAATGTCACATGTTCTACTGGTCAAAGAAAGTCATGACACCAGCCCAGATCTAAGGGAAAGAGATTTCATCTCTTGGTGGGAAAAGCTCTTTGTAAAGGCATGGAAACATAGATAGCTGGAAAATCAGGGCCATTTTTGCAATCAGCCATAGAGAGGTCATGAAGATCAAATGAAATCACCCATGTAGAGGTCTTTGAAAAAATATACAATGTAATGCAAGGGATAAATATTATCATGGGTGTTTTCTTTTTCTCATCAATAAGATTGGGGTGACAGTGATTCTCTGAGACACATTCAGATATTCACATTAACATGGCTGTTTAGAGAACAGGTAACTTGCTTTCTCCTCTTAAAATGGTTTTGTAAGTAGTAGTTATTCTCAAATGCTTTCAGATTATGTTTCCTTGTAAAAGAATGGGAAGAAACTTGCTTTCATAGTTTAATGCTCTGTCATTTTCAGGTATATGTCATTGCCATGCCTTAAGCTTCCACGTCAGCAGTGTGAGATCAGGTAGTTCGCTCATCCATTCACTAGGGATGGGAGGGGCACTAGCTCTGCAACAGTCCTGCAACAGTCACTAGAATTGTCATGACAAATAAGACCCATCTCTACCCTCAAGATGCCACTCAGACATTAGCAGAGGAGACATAAGGCAAAGTCCTGGAGGTAGGACCAAAGCCTGTAGGAAACATGAAGAGGAGCATCTAGTTTTGCTTCGGGGGAATCACAAGATTCTTTGCAGAAAAAGTAAACTGAGTGCTAGAGAAAGATAAATGGTATGTACCACGCAGAGAGCCAAGAGGGAGATAAAGCAGATGGAGCGAACAGCAGGTGCACAAGCATGGAGCTGTGAAAGGGAATGGGGGGCCGAGGTGTGCCTTGAAACTGGAGTAGGTGATGAGTAGGAGGGAGTATTAAGATATTTATGTTGGAGAAATAGACTGTGGCAGGTTATGTAAAGAGACCACAATACTTCAATCCCTGGGCAGAGCCATGAGATCAAACCTGAAAGAAAGGAGACAACATGAGCTGGAACCATAGCAGGACCAGTGGAGATGTGAAGGATGCCCCATATGCAGGAGACAGTTAAAGGGTGATGGAGTAAACATGGTGGCTTGAGTGTTGGGAGAATCTGTCAGATTTCTGGTCTGAGAGAATGGCTAAAAGCCACCATTGGCTTAGGCTGGGAGAACAAGAGGAAGAGACACATAGTTCCATGTGGAGTTTGCTGAGCTTGAAGTACCTGTAGAAGAGATGCCCAGCAGGCAATTAGGAATACGAGTCTGGGTCCCTCAGGGCTTTCTCTAGGGGAGGTAGCAACCAAGTCCATGGGGCTGGGAGTACAAAGAAGTTCATCATTGCAGCAGATCGGAAACAGCCCAGATGGGCCACAAGGTGATGGTCAAATAGATCATGGCACAGCATACAACAGAGTACCACGCAGCCCTTAAGATGATGACAGAGATCTGCATGTACGATTATAAGTACATGTAAACATTCATTATATATCATATACACACACACAGAGAAAGAAGACTGAGACGGTCTTACTCGAGGGCTAAACAGTTGGTGTCTCTCAGTGGTTGGGTTATGAAAGATTTACATTTATTTTTCTCACTTCTTATCTATACTATGCAATTTTGTTAAGATGAACATGGATTGCTTATGTAATAAAAGTGCCAGAACTTTAAAAAAGAAATATGGGTATCATCAACAAATCTCTCTCAGTTATAGTCACTGGAGTAGAGCAGAGGAGCAGAGGTGGGAAAGGCTGAGAGAGCTCCAGGCTCTAGGGAGAGTCAGAGGATGCAGATAGCACAGAGGAGCCTTAGAAGACTCTTCCTTACAGGACGTGGAAGTCCCAAAGAAACTGATGCCTAGGTGGCCCAAGGGAGAAAGGTCCAAGGGAGAAGGAAGGAGAATCATTACAGCTAATTTTTTTCAAGGGCTCTCCATGAGCCAGACCCCCTTCTAATTGTTTTGCACACATTAATTTCTTTAATTCTCATATAACAGCCTTATAGCACCAGTAGTACTATGAGCCCCATTTCACAGATGAGAAAACTGGGGCACTGGGAAGTTGTATAATGTGCTCAGGATCACAAAACTGGTAATAAAAGGCAAAGCCAAGATTCAGACTGAGGCTGTCAGGAGAAGCCACGCTCTCTGCACTGTGCTGTGAGACCTCTCATGATGAAGGACATGGCCAGTGGGGCTGGGTGCAGAAAACAGACCTGTGGTCTGGCTATGTGGATATATAGCAGTCTGGGACAACATGAAGGCAGATGTCTGAGAGCAAAGCCTTGGGCACTGAGGAAGCAGAGACTGAGAGAGCAGAGGCTTCCTTCGAAAGTGATCGTGGAAGGAAAGAGAGAAGATTGTAGTTTCGAGGGAACAGCAGGCAAAGGACCAACCTTTAGGATGAGAGAAACAGGACCAGTGGAGGTTAAGAGAAAATTACTGCCAGAGAAGGATTAAAGGCAGGAGAGGCAATGATCAGACAGGAGGCCAGGCTGTTCTGCAGGGCAGATAGAAGCAGGGGAGGCCTTGAGAAAGACATAGCAGAGGCAGGGAAGCCAGGGCCAAAGACAGAGTCCATGGCCTTGTGGGAGGGAAGGCCTGTGAGAGAGTGTCCTGCTTTCTCCATGCAGAGACATCTTGCACCATGCAGGGCAGGTGTATGCAGGTGTGTGTGCAGGGCATGGAAAGAGCAGCGAGTATTTAGAGTGGGCACATGGGAGATAAGAAAGAGAGCTGAAAAGAGAGGACAGGAAGGCTGCAGCCCAGCAGGGTGTGCGCCTGATGGGCACAGGCTACACATGTGCCTAGCATCTCCCACAGAACTCAGTGCCCCAGGGCAGGACTGTAGGGCCAAAGGATGGGCATTGGATGACCCAGGAGCAGGGGTCCACAGTTCTAAAGAGAGGCCCTCTGGGATAACCAGGCACAGGAACCAAGCTAAGAAGGGAAGCCATAGCATGAAGAGAGCCCAGAGCAGGGAGGGGACAAGAGAGGTTGCTGAGAAGTAGCACTGTTAAAGAGCAGGCCTCCTAAGAGGGAAAGAGCCAGAAGTCAAAGGAGAGGAGGGTATCACCAAGCACATGAGTGGCAGCCGAGAGCAACACCAATGCCAAGGGCTCTGAATCCAGGAGACCTGGTTTGCATATGGCCTCTGCCATCAACTAAGGCAAGTGGTGTATCTTCTCAGCCTCGGTTTTCTCATCTGCAAAGTGGACATAATAAGAAGAACAGAGGCAGTCAGTGTTGGCTGTTTAGTTGCTTTTTCAAGCAGCCTTCAAGTCGTGAGCAAGCCTAAGGGGCCAGCCATTCAGTCCAGTCTTCCAGCGGCACAAAGACAACCACGGTCTCAGCTGGTTCTGGGCCCCTCATTCCCCCACTGTGTGCTCAGCCTGGGGAACAACACCCCCATCTGCAACCTTCCAGGCTTCCCAGGCACCTCCAGGGTTCCTCTGCCACCCACAGGCACAGGGCCTGAGGGACAGCTCTACTTATTAGAAATGTCTTTCCTCCCTAACACATCTGCCTCCTTCCGAGTGTCTACAACCTTTCGCCCTCCAGCTCTAAGCAGTGTAAGTCAACCATCCTGCCCCCTGACGGCTGTTAAAGTGTTTGAACACAGCTATCAGTATGTCTGCCCGCTACCCCATGTCTTTCCTTTCTTTTTTTTGGTTGAACATGCTGCGTTCCCAACAGACCCATGTCCAGTTTTTCCTGCTTATGTCTTCATTTAAGCTTAAGGGAACCACCTTCCTGACACTTAATCCATCAATGAGTGCTCACCGAGTGCAAGACCCAGCAGAGGCACCTCAGTTCTATCTACTCCATAGTTGTTTACTCAGCCCTTCAACTCCTATTGTTGTCCATTTTGATCCTCAAAGAACCTCTGTGATGTTCTCCCCATCTTATAGACCATGCAGTTGAAGTTGCCAAAGAGCTGAAATGACACATTCAGTGTCACGAAGTCCGTCCATGGGAGGGTGGCCATCCAGTCTTGCTCCTCCACCCACAGGATCCCTGCACTCCCAGACAAGATACAGACAGGAGAGGCCGAGAGAGGACCCACTGCAGGCGTTTGTAGACACTCATGGGAAGTGCAGGCTAGAGACAAAGGGGACATTTCACAAAGAAAAGAGAACTTTCGGAGTTTTGAAGGAATTAAGGAGCAGAAGAGAAACTGGAGGTGTCTCTGGAGCTGTAGTGAGGGCAAGTGACCAAATCATCCAGGTCAGGAGAAGGAGGATTCTTGGGGGCAGCCCAGAGGATAGACAGAGAAGAGCAAAGTTGAAGAAACAAAGCTGTGACCAGCTCAGTAGAGCCTGTCACCCAATGGATGTGTGTCCCTCTGTCTGCCCCCAAGAAACCACTGGTGACCCCAGGGAAGAGGGAAAAAAATGACAAAAGCTGTCATTGAGAAGCACTTTCTGTCAGAGATGGGCAGAGCAACCCAAAGAGTAAGTTACAGATGAAAAGGGAAACAATCAAAAAAAACATGCAAAACACCATCCAGTTCAGAAAACCTTTGCTCTTGGTAAAGGGTTTTCTGAGGCAGCGAGAACCTCTAGCCATGGAGAGATGATGAAAGGAAGGGCTTGCCCTGGGCACCTGGTCCACACAGCCAAGCCTCCACCTCCGACACCAGAATCTGAGACACCTGGTCTCAGAACGGTGAGACAGCCCCTGACAAATTAGGGAGGAGATGATACTGAGCCAGAGATGCTAGGAAAATGTGCAAACCCCTGTGCTCTGGGGTTAGAAATTCCATACTTTAGGTCTTAGTATTGTCAGCCATATCAGAGCAGAAGGCTAAAGAACAGAGTTGAAAGGGTTTTTATTTTCCATTATGAGCTACTAATCATTGTGATGCTGCCCAAAGCCACATCAATAAGAATAAATTCATTCAAGGTTTATAAGAAATATTCTAGTCACATGTTTAAAACTTAAGAAGGGAAACCATGAAATAATTAACAAATATAATAAACGTCGGAACACAAAAGTTAGTGCAACTTGTTCATTTTAAGAGGTGAGGAAACTGAGGTCCAGAGAGGGGATGATTTTCCCAGGTCACACAGTTAGTCTCTATCCCTGCGCTCTTTTCACCGCCTTTGCCGTAGTCACTGTACTGCTCCCACCCTGCCGGTGGCACCAACGGGCAGAGATTGCATTTCACCTTCACTCTGCATCTCCAGCGAAACACACCCCTGGAAACCCCAAAGTGACCCACCCTCTTAAGAACATTCCAAATGACCAAATGGAGCCTCAGCCTCTACACATACAGTCTCTGAGTCCATCTCCCACCTGGCCCTCCTGGGGTGCAGTCTCATCTCCTCATCACCCACCTCTTCTTGTGCACAGAATCCCAGACTCCTGGCAGATGAAGCTTTAAGTTTAGATGCTCGGCATTCCAATTTTTACTGGGAAGAGAAAATACATGCATGAGGCTTTTTAGCATGGTATACAAAGCCTTCCTTTTTGTGTTCCAGAAATCGTCTTTCGGGCTCATCTAACATCACTCCTCTTTCCTGTCTCCCGTGCTATGTATGGCACTGCCATCCACCGAGAATGATCTTTCCCAGATTCTGCCCTGACAGACTCCTATTCATCCTTAAAGGCCCGCTTCAAATAGCCCTTTCTCTCTGAAGCCTTTCCTGCCCCTGCTTCTCACCCCTGTCCAAGCACTACGGCTGTCTTATTCATTGGACCCCACCTTCACCACTGTCACAGGCGTTCGCCCCAATTTCTGTTCTCAGAGCTGTCATTCCCACTAGCTCCTGAGTGTCCTGAGGATCATGATTATTCATCATAAATCTCCATGGTCTAAAACAATATTTTATACATAATACTTATTCAATGGCTATGGGAAAATGATATAAGACAAGCAGTAGGGGAAAGAGACAGAGGGAAACACACAAAACTCCCACGCTCAACCTGCACACCCAGAAAAGGAATCTTGGGAAATAAAATATCTAGAATAGAACTGAGAAATATAATGTGAGGAGTGGTGTGTTGATAAACCAGGTCTGCAAAAAAAAAAAAAAAAATCCCTTTTGGAGCACTTGCCAACCCCCAACTTGCATGATACAAAAACTTCCATCATAGCTAACTTCAAGCTACCGACCTGGCCTCACTAAACACAGAATTGGGAAGAAGGGTACACAATTGGCTTTCATAAGCTGGTATGAGCCACCTCTAGCATGCCATTGAATGCAAGCCACATATGCAATTTCAAAGTTTTCAGTAGTCCCATTCGTAAAACGAAGCAGCCAAAATTATTCTTAATATTATTTTATCTCAGCATATTCAAAATATCACTTCATCTAATCCTTATAAAGATTATTAATGAGATGTTTTCCATTCTTGGATTCATAGTAAGTCTTTGACGTGCTGGTGTATATTTTACACGGTGGCACAGCTCCACTTGGACCACACAGAGACAGAGTAGCATGGCCATCCTGCCATTTTTAGGAATTTTGTCACTAGTGATGATTTTTAAATGGTGCTGCCTTTTTATAACTTCAGGCAGAAGCAGTGCTTTATCCCACGGGCTTGATTAATTTAAGAGGTCAGATTGGTTGCGCCTTCACAGGACCTCATACCTCCTCTCAGTCAGATGGCTGCTCCATCAGAATCCTGAGCACTTACTAATTACCACATTCTGTCCAGCTTTCAGTGTGTGAGATGGAAGGCAGCCAGTGCACACCCACCTACACTTTCCCTCCACCCCACATGCCAATTTACCCTCAGAAACTGCCCCCTTCATAGGGCTACTCCTCCCATCACATGACTGCTGAAGAGTATATGAAAACACAAATAATGAGGCTTGATTTTGCCGAAGGTGGATGTGAACGGAAGGTGTTAAGAAATGCACCTGTTGATCAGCCAGAGACAAGCTGCCACACAGGAACCTGGGGGAGGAGAATGTAAGGCTTCCTTTTTTGAAAGGAGAGTTCTGTGATCGCCAAGCAGCAACCTGGGCGTTGGGAGTGGTGGGGTCCAGCTCCCCTCTGTGTGACCTTCGGAAAATCCCGTAATCTCTGTAGGTTGGTGTATGCTTCTATAATCTGACGTTAAGAGTCTGGCAGCGGGTTTCTGCACATAGAACAAAAAATATGTTTATGAAAATGCATCTTTATGGGAAAAAATGTTGATTGCTGAAATATCAAGATCAAAAGCAGCAGACTGCTGTGGGCGAGGCACAAACTGGAAATGGGAAAGCCTGGGTTCATTTCTCGGCTCTGTCAGAAATAGGCTGTGGATAATCATTAACCTCTCTGGGGCTCTCCCTGGTGTGAGTTAGGGTATATCATCCTCCGTTAATACCTTTCATGGCTTCCCGTCTCCCATAGAATCAAAATGCCGCCACCCTCCCTAATGCCATCCCTTCCCCTTCTGCTTACTCTAGACTTCATCCATTCAATCTCTTTGTGGCCCCCTTGACCCTTGCTTCTCATTCAGATGACACATTTCAGTGAGGTGATCCCTGACCACCCTGTTTAAACTGTAACCCTCACCCCTTTTTCACTTTCTTCATAGTAATTCTTGCCTCCTAACAGAATATAGGTGACAGACTCCTGCTTCCTGGAAGGACCCGGTCCCAGGTTAAAAATCAATGGGTCAGGGGAACCAGTGAGCAGAGTCCTGCCCTTCTGGGCATTTGGACAGATGGCCTCTGAAGCCCCTTCTAAGCCTGATATGCAGCAGTATACACAGGGAATTTGGTCCTGAGTTTCCCTCCCTTTGAAACCAGAAAGAGTTTCTCCAACCCACTGGGCTGGAGGCATTCTCCCCAGTGACGTCTTCCCACAGGGTGACATCTAAAAGTCTTCTGTCCCCCAAAGATGGAATGAGGAGAAACAGCCTTATCATGTGACTTCCACAGGACCTGTTGAAAGTTCCTATTTTGTGAGCTTGAGGTGGAGTACAGTTTCTAGGGGATGTTATAGAAACTTCTTTCTAAGGAGAAGGTGGATACCCTTGGGCCCCTATGCTGTAGATGAAGCAGCGTGGAGGCAGGGGGATGGACTCTGTGACCTCTCCAAATTCTGGCCATCCCCTTCCAGCTGCAATTCTATGATAAAACCATTAGAAGGCCCAGAGGTGATTTAGCCTCATTTCTCTCATCCTGATGATTGAACACATTTTTTAAACCCTGTAAACCCTAAACCATAATTCTTTTACAGCAGAGGGAAAGACAGGACAGTCATGCACGGGTTGGAGCGAGGGAGTTGTGGGGAGAGGTTAAAGGGAGAGGTAGGGTTGTTTAGATTGTGGTTGTCTTTTTTCATTTGGGGTTGATGGGGTGGGGGTTGGTGTTAAATGTGAAGTTTGATGACTGAACAAAAGCAGAGCAAAGGAGGAGAAAGAATGTGGAAAAACTCAAACCTGCCGTTTTCTGATACACAGAAGGCAACCCCAAACTTTGCTCATTACGGCGCATATTTATGGCCGATCATAACGTGGAGTTGCAACGCCTCAGCCTCGGCCGGGAGTGAGTTCTTCCCATGTGCTTTCAATTAAGCGCGTTTGAAGTTGCCCTGGGTATTTATTTGTAGGGGATTTACTGCGCAGAACGATTAAAGTTTGTTCTTGTTAGGAGTTTGGGACTAGTTTTGGGGGTGAGGGAGGTGGAAAGGGGGAGAGTTAGCTGGAAAGAGAAAGGGGGGCTGCCAGGGCACCCTGAATGAATACCTGTATATGTGTTTTAAAGTACATACAAACACACACACAAGGGCCCTTTGTTTTCAACGTGGTGAGGGTCCAACATCTCTGACGGTGATTTTGTTTATAGGAAATCCTTTATAATGCACGTTTAGTGTTTCCATATGGAAATCTCCTAGGACATTTTCCCCCGCACCCCCCACCCCCTTCCCTTTTTTTATTTGGATAAGGCAAGAGAAAAGGGACTGTACATTCCAAAGATTCATAGTCATTCCGGATCAGATTCAATGGATTTTGGCAAGAGTTGAAAAACCCAGATGCAGGCCTTCAGCCTCCCGCTGAGCCGCCTCCAGCTGTGAGTGTCTGGTGGAGGCACTTTGTAAAATCATGAAAACCCTATTAAATTCATGAAATATGATCTACTGTCGTTTCAGACTAACTTTCCATTGAACTATCCACGAAGAGAGAATTTGGTTAACTTGCTAAAGAAGGGGGAAGTGGCATGGCTGGGGTGGGGTGTTGAGGCGGGAGGCGCGATTGAGGAAAGTACTGGGAATTCTTAAGAGGCTGTAAATTTCTGTGTCTGGGTATGAGGGCTCCTTGAGACCCCAGCAGCACCAGGCCTTCTCAAGGTTTGTTTTGACTCTTCTTAGAAAAGGAGGTGGTCACCATGATCCCTCTCCCTGTCAGTCTGCTGCAGATTCAACAGGGACCAGTTAGCTGCTGGGATGATTTGTTTCAGAACACAAGAGACCCCAGCAATCCCAAAGGATATTTCGGGTCCACCCTTGTTTTATAGCTGAGGAGCCAAGGGCAGAGGGAGAGACAATGACTTGCCTAAGGTCCAGAGCTCCTGAATCCCAATTTCAGTTCTTTCTACCAAAGCATATGCCACGTGCCTGGATGCAGGAAGCTGACCACTTCACTGGGCACTGGCGCTCCCTGCCTCAGATCAGAGATGCTGACAATACTGTTTTTTTCATGAACTCATAGGCCCAGACTCCCCGGCCAGCTATGAAATGTCCCATTTTGAAGAAGCTGGACACTCTGAGTTCATTTCCTATTGGAGTGTAATTCAGATCGTAAAATGATTGCATGTTTATTTTCAAACAGTTCAACTCCCTGGAGGGGAATTGGTTTTGTTCTCTGGAAACCACCACAGGACCTGGGCAACTGCCGGAGTTCAGGAGTGTGTGTGTGTGTGTGTGTGTGTGTGTGTGTGTGTGTGTGTGTGTGTGTATGCGCGCGCAGAGTTTGCCACACAGGAAGCCAGCTGGGCCCTCCTTCCCCATATGTCTTGGCACCCTAGGGATCTCAAGCCCAGACTCCTGGAATGGAAGGGTGCGCAGAACATAGCGAGCCCCCTGTCAACCATGCAGTGGTGCAGTGGTCCCTGAAATAGAAATGGCATACTCTGCAAGCAGCAGCACCTCTGACCCAGTTTCCAAGGGCAGCTTCGTGCATGCAAATGATCAGAATAAAAGCTGACTTTGATTGAATGCTTACCATGTGTTACGATGGCACCGTCTTAAGGGTTTGGCATGAATTAAATCATTTCACCCTAACAACCCTGTGATGTAATACTATTTGCCCCTGTTGCAGATGAGAAAACTGAGGCAAGTGGCCCAAGGTCTCATCACTGACTAAGATCACATAACTAACATAAACAACTGAGCCAGCATTTGAACCTCTGCAGTCAGGCCACAGCGCCTGAGTCCTCAAACCGCCCATCCTCCTAGCCACCCCACTAGACACAGACCCAAATCCCAATGGCAGACACTGAGGTCTTAACTCTCCCCCTTCCCACTCACCTTGGAGGTGTACTCTTTGAATTAAGCATTTCAGACTCTCTCCTTACCTTTTTGATAAGCAAATACCCCTGAGTATGGTAACACATTAAGTCACTAATACTCTAAGCCAGGGCTTCTCAAGCTGTAATAATGGGCATACACATTCCCTATCAGTCTTGTTGAAACATAGGTTCATTCAGTAGGTCTGTGGTGAAGCTGAGATTCTGCATTTCTAATGAGCTCGTAGGTGCCACTGGGCTATGGAACACACCGTGAGTAGCAAGGCTCTCAGCTATTTACCTGATTGTTTTCCTCCACCAAAAGAGGCACCCACAAGAAAGCACATGTATAAGAAGGCAGCTGGGAGGGCCAAGGACATTTCATCAATTTCACAGCAGTGGCCCAGACTATCCCTCCTGCTGCCTAGCAGAAGAACCACTAGATTTCCAAGAAGTAAGGCTCAGGCACTGGGAGATCTGGGGTAGGTGCAGAGTCCTTTGGGCCATGAGAAGTCCTCTGGTTGCAAGCTTTGCAGTAGCTGGCAGCAGCCACATGCCACAAGAACAGAGAGTCCAGTACCTGTACCTTCCTGGCAGGGTAGTAATGAGTGCACGTACTCACTGGGTCAGGAACAGTCAGCACCAATGCTTCTCTCACATCCTGGGGGCAAGGAACTGGCCCCATGTAGCAGTTTCCGCCTCTTGCTGGAGAGCTTAGGCAGACATTTAACCTTTCCAATTCCAGTTGTTTAACATGTAAAATGAGAGGCTTGCACTAGATAATCTTTCAATCCCTCCACTTCTTCCTATCCCAATCTATGAGCCTATAAATGCCTCTACAGTAAATAAAAATTCAGCACATCATCTGCATGTCTAAATATTCCGACGTCCTATTGCCAACACCACACATCAGGATATCAGATAGAAGCAGTTTCCTCTCCAGCTGGAGGCTGAGCACCATAAACAGCTCTCATATGAACCTGGGCGCCCTGTCCCCAGTCTGCATCTCGGAAAGCAGACTCAGGAGGTCGATTCCCTGCAGTCACCAAACCTGCTTGCCCGAGAGCCGAGACTGGAAGGCGGGAGGCTTGTCCCCAGGGCTCTGTTCACAGCCAAAACACACCGTCTTGTGTTCCACCCAGCTCTGAAGGCCTTGAGCAGCCAAGAGAAACAGGCATTTGAGAGCAGGAAGGGGCAGCACTTGACCCTGGGCCTCTTTTGTCTTGACTCTCCCTGGCAAAGGGAGGCAAAGCACTGTGGCAGGCACACCCAGTAGACACTTAGTCCAACAGAGCTGGACTTGAATCTAGCTCCCCCGGATACGGCTGAAGGACTCTCAACTTCTGTGGCTACTGCGAGCATCATTCTTTGAAAGGCCTCAGTGCAGAGTAGGTGGGCAATAAAGTGAAGTCGCTCCCCAGGCCTGTTCTCCAATCTGACAAATCTAAGGGGACCCATGGACCCTGCATTGTCAAACAACTAAAGATCCAGGCTTCCAGACCAACACCGTCCAATAGAAACATAACGCATGCCATCAATATGTGTAATGTGTAATTTTTTAGTAAAAAAAAAAGTTTTTAAAAATGTAAGTATATTACATTTAAAAAATACAAAATAAGTCTCAATTAATTTTAATCATTTATTCAATCCAGCCTAAATAGTATCCTTTCAAAATAGTATTAAATAGTATCATATCCAAATAGTATCATTTCAACATGTAATCAACATTAAAATTATTAGTGATATATTTTACATTATTTTTTTTTCTGCTGTCTTTGAAATTCAGTGTGCATTTTACATTTAGGGCACATCTCAATTTGGACCAGCTGTATTTCAAGTGCTCAATAGCCACATGTGGCTAGTGGCAACTGTACCCAAAAGTGCAGATATAGAACAGAAGAAACCAGTGGACAACATGCCGGTAGTGGGGGGTTGGGGGAGGGCACAGTACTTAGGGTTTAGGCCTTCTGTAATTCCAATAGTACCCATGCCCAGCCATTCAAATGATAATACTATAAATAACAATAAAATCCTAAGAATAATGTACTTAGATGTGGAGACTAGGCATTTCTTCAATCTTATATAAAGGGTAAACAAAAAGATTTTTAGAAAACTTTGCTGTTTTTATTGATCTTCACTATTCGAGCTAAGTAATAGCTATGGGCTTGCTATGCCCACGTAACTTTAGACATTCACAACATCCACTTCCAGACACAATGTTACCCCTCAATTCCTTCAATAAAAAATTGGGGTATCTATGACTGCCCAGCAGTGAAGGCATTGGGCATCACAAAAAGCTCCTGCAGGAGGAGTTCTTCAACAAATCAAGTGTTCAGTGCTGTTTACTTTATAAATGTGATTTAAATGAGGACCTTAGACAAAGTCAAGAGCGTAGGATGCTGGCAGAATATAGACTGCATGGGTGCAGAGTTTATAACATGGAGTCAGGGCATTAGGGACCAGAAAGAAGGGTTAATGTGTAAGGCACGGAATATTTGCTGCTAGAGTAGAGCTTTGAAAAGTACCACAGATGACTCTCAAGAATGGGGTACCAGGTGAGAGGGCATGAGGATGCAGGGTACAGGCACCGTGCTGTCGCAGTGGGGGATTTAAGTGTAAGACCCGTCACAGAATACTGGACATTAGATATGAGGTTCAGGGGGGAACCAGGGCTTTGGATGAAGGGAAAGCAGCATTAGAACAATTCATAGCCACCTCCAAACAGGGTTTTGCCACTAGCTTCATGACTTGCCTTATTTATTGCTAGGATTGCTAAGTCCTACTTGTCCCTTCATTCCTCCCTAATGCTCCCCAATTCCATCTCTTGGACTCATTGTTGCCTCTGTTAACAGAAGTATCAGGACACAGGGCAGACCCCGGGAGAGCACGGGCGGTAATAGCCGGCCCATCACAACTATTGGCACTTAACGAGTCACTTCCTTACAAAAACTGGAATAATATTTACTAGCCTGATAGACTGGAGGCTGAACCAGATGTCAAGCCAGGCAGAGCCTCAGTTTCCCTTTCTGCAATCAGAAAGTAGTAATGATTACCTAGCATGGTTGCTGTGAGGCCAAGGACCAAGAAAGATGCACATTTCCTGGCGTGGAACTAGGTACCCAGTTAGTGGCAGCCTCCATCTTCTCCCCTTCTCCCAGCCTTCCACTCCCCCACACTCTACAGTCTTGCAGGCAGCATCCTTGTTAGATTCACATGACTCAGGCCTTGGGAACCAGCATCAGACTGAGCAGGCAGGCCCCAGCACATTCATGAAGAAGGATTTGGCCCCCCAACGTTAATGAAGACAGTGAAGAAATGGGATAGCAAGTCCTCTGTTGCTCATGCTTCATGGAGGCCCTCCCACCGAGCAGCGCAGATCTCATCCAAGAAAAAGAAAACCACCCATCGTGGATGGGAGGAAAGTATCCTCTCTGTGAGGACAACCCACCCCACCCCCCACCCCTTGTTCACAAGGATTCTCTCCCCTCCAGTGCCCCTTTAAACTCTCCCTATGCACCCCAGTTGCACTCTCCTGTCTCGCCATGGTGGCATGAGGCTAAATTAATTAATGTGGGTAAACCATGTGGAAATGTTTGTCTTGCCAAGTGTTCACGATAAGTTTGAAATACTATTGGAAGCAGTGGAAACTGGCACAGCTACCTGGAACAAAATTGATCTCACCCACAGGACTCCCAAGATTGATTTTGGTTAATGGAGGCAAATGCAGATAGAGCGGGATCTCCATTAAAAACGCAGTGGGCATATTTCAAACCCTTATTGGGGCGCAGGGAGATATTAGAATTAAAAGGGAAGAAACGATGCCAGAACGGGCCTTCTCCTGTGATGTGTTAAACCCAAAGGGAATTGCCCAGGAGTTGAATAAGAGAAAGGGGATAACTTATTAAGTCAGGCGCCTTGGGTAGATTGGTTTAGGCCCCTCTGAGAGGCAGGAATCAGTCCTACTATTGGAGCTGTGTGCACGTGTGCACAAGGTGGGCAGACACAAGTGTCTCTTCTCCTGACAGATTCACCTTTGCTGCCTGCTACTCCACAAGGCTCCTGATAACAAAAAGGCAGGGGAAGAGGAACCCTCACCTGGGGAGTGATAGGGTTGGATGAAACCAAGAAGCCTGCCCAGGCAAGGGGCTGGGTTTGTTCTCCTTCATAGTGGGTGTATCATCCAGGGGTCAACCTGAAAAGTGGGAGAGTTGATGGATGGGCAGACAGACGGACAGACAGACATAGAGAGATACAGATTAATTTATTGTAAGAAACTGGCTTATGTGATTTGTGGGGCTCGTTGACTTGGCAAGTCCAAAATCCATAGGGAATCAATCCTCAGGCATGAGATGAAGCTACCGTCTACACGTAGAATTTCTTTTTTCTCAGGAAAACTTTAGTTCTGATTTAGCGACTTTTAACCGATTTACTCAGGCCCACCCAAGATCATGTAGGATAATCTCCCTTTCTTAAAGTCAACTGATTATGGATTTTAATTGCATCTACAAAATACCTCCACACCAATACCCAGATTAATGTTCACGTGAATAAGGGAGGGCTGTAGCCCAGCCAAGCTGACGCGTTAAACAGACCATCAGCAGCTCTGCCCTCCCCACCCCTCAGCCTGCACCTCCTTTACTGTCAGGCCCATCTGCCACCACCTGAAGCCACCCCTCCGTAAGCGGCTCTCTTGTGTCCCTGTCCCCAAGAATGGCTTTGGAGCTGTCCGCCAACCAATTCCATCTAAACCCCAAACAGGTCTCCAAATAGGTTGTATGTCTTCTTACTGTTTCTCATTTCTTGAGTGAGTTCCTGCAGTGGTCTCCCAGCTGTTTTCCCAGCCTCCAGATAGCCAAGAGAGTGTATTTCTAAGCTCTGCACCCCTTCCCCAACTGCCACAGGCTACCTGGTGCTGTGCACTCCTCACTTGCCCCCCTGACCCTCTCACCTAATTGTCACCTTAGGCTTTTTTGCTAAAACCGTATGGAACTGACCACACCAGCTCTACTCAGCACCAAGCCCTTTGCTGTCCTCTGACCTTCACCCATGTCTTGCCTCACCACGTCTTATTCCCCATCAAAGACTAACCCAGAGCTCACTGCTCTCTAGGTGTGGGTAGCCCTCTCCCTTGGCTCCCTCACCATCCTTACTTCCCTCTGCCACGACACTCATCCCTCTGTGGCAGAACTACCTGGCTACTGTCTGCCCCCACCACGAACTGATGAGCATCTCACCTCTGCACCACCACCTCCCCCAGCACCCATCCCAGCATCCCTCTGGCTCACATCGTGTGTCCCGTGAATGCTGGCTGCATTAATGGATGAAATGTTTGCCAGTAGCATTATCCTGGCCCCTCCACTGCATCTCCAGCTCTCTCAGCAGTGCTCTTCTCTTTCTCTTCCCACAGTTGCATCTGAAATTTATTGGGGTGGGGAGTGATTTTTTTCCTCTCCCTCTCCCTCCCCTGTCAATGAGAACTGTTTTGAGCAATAATAGTGTCATGATAATTTATGGTATACAAAAGTTATGGCCTGAGACAGTGGGGCCAGTTCCAGGAACTGAGAAAGCACAGATGGCTGCAGCCTCAAGGGAAAGGCAGGCGGGGTGACAAGGGAGGCTGGACGCCAGTCTGAGCAGCACTGTCCACCCGGAAGGCTGCAAGGAGCCTCTTCAGTGTTCTCGGCAGTGGAGGGACAGGCTCAAGTAATATCCTAGAAATACTCTTTATTGGCAACATGAGGACAGGTGGGGAGACCAGCTAGCTGGCTATTTCCGGAAAGCACTTGAAAAAGTTAAAGGATGGAACTAGGCCGAGGCCCCCATGAGACGGGGAGGAATCAACAGGATTTGAAGATCTAAATCTGGGATGAAAATAGAAAACCTGCCCATACAGGCAGATGTTCAGACATTTTTAAAGAATAAATTACAATTCCAGCCTTTTATCCATTTGTACAACAAATATTATTTAAACATGTGATTTGCTCTAGGCCTAGATAGAAAACAGTGAATAAGACATAGTCCCTGCCCTGGGGGCTTCATCTCTGTGGGAGGGACAGACAGGAAACAAATGGAATATGTTAGAATGTCAGGTGGTAGTGATTGCTCCGAGGACAGTTGGGGTGGGGGATGCTGTAGTAGAGACGTGATTGAAGAATGCTTTTCTGAGAAGGAGCCATGACTAACCAAGGGAGGATGTTGTGAGCAGAGGGAATGGCACGTGCAAAAGTCCTGGAGCAAGGGTGGATTCGGCATGCTCAAGACAGGAGAGCTATTGAGGGGAAGGAGATGACATCAGAGAAATAGCCAGAGGCCAGGTCACAGAGACCGAGTGGGTGACAGAAGGGCTTTGGCTTGGGTCTGAGTGAGCTGGGCAGTCCCTGGAAAGGTCTTGAGCAGTGGAGGAACTCTTGCTAGCTACCCAAAGTCCGCTCAGTCTGGACTGAAGACAGACAGCAGGAATCAGAGAAACTAGTCCTGGTGCAGAGGCTACTCCCATATCCCAGGAGAGATGATGGTGTGCTGGGCTTGACCACCTGGCAGGTGATGAGAAGCCTGTTTTAGATTTACTTTAGAGGGGGAGCTAACAAGAATTGCTCGTGTATTGTGTGGGGTGTGAGGGAAAGAGGGGGCTGAGTAACTGGATGTCTTAGTTCAGGCCGCTATAACAAAACACCATAGACTGGGAGGCTTATAAGCAACAAAACATGTATTTCTCACAGTTGTGAAGTCTGGAAATTCAAGGTCAAGGCACCACCATCAGATTCAGTGTCTGGTGAGAGCCCAATTCCTGGTTCACGGATGGCCATCTTTATGATGCGCCCTTATCAGAGGGAGCAAAGAAGCTTTCTGGGGTCTCTTTTATAAGAGCACTCATCCCATTATGAGGTGTCCACCTTCATGACCTGGTCACCTCCCACAGGCTCCACCTCCAGATTTCATCATATTAGGGCTTAGGATTTCCACATATGGATCCAGAGGGTTAGGGTCGGACACAAACTTTCAGTCTACAGCAGTGAAAGTTTTTACTGAGACTGGGGAGCCTCGCAGGCTGATGAGGTTTGGGGAGGTGCACACCAATCAATACACACCCAGTCAGAGACATCCAACACATCTTGCGTTTTACTAACTGAAACCTTCTACAGATGGGCCATCCCCACATTTACACAGCAGCTATAACTCATGGAGTCTCTGGGGCCTGGAACATCCTCTAGTGCCTTCTAATCAAAACTGAGTCAACAGAGGTTTGCTGCTCAGTGTGGATTTGCACATGTAGGTGATCTCTGTCGCTTCTTACCTGTCATAATATACACTCAGAACCCCCTCTTCACCGTTTGAAATTACCTCTCTACAGAGAGATAGAAGAAAAGACATTCGAGACACAGGAGCCTGAAAGGAGGTGGGGAGGGGGAAGGAACTGAACTTTAGCATCATCGTGGGGTGGGCTGATTTGGAGGCCCGCTCCCCCACATTTCTCCCTTGGCTCTCTTGGGGAGTCTCCATGGCGGGGCCACATTATGATTTGCAGGGGCCCTAGGCACTTGGCTTTCATAGGTCCCTTCCTCCATAAAAAAATATTAAAAATTATATTTTATGGCTGCATTGGTATTGAGATGAATATAATGCAGAATGGATTATATGCAATTTTTTTCTGATTTTAAAAGAAATTAAAGCATTTTTGTAGGCCCTTAAAAATATCATGGGCTCTAGATGTTTTGCTCACTGTGCTCAATGGAAATTTCCCCTTGTATATTAGAAGGAAAAGAAAATGAGTCCGGAGTGGCACTGGCCATTGGGAGACCTGGGCCCTTGTCCTATCTTCTGAACAATAAGCTATGAGACATGTGGTTCATCTCTGCCCCTCTCAAGGCCTCTGCCTCTTCCTCTTTCCAAGGAGGGATGGGACCAAATCATCCCTCAGCTGCCTTCTAGCAATAACTTCCCAAGATCCTAACGAACATGTACAGACCTCGAGCTTCATTTTTAACTTTCTTACCCCACAGGAAGGCTCTTCCCCCAACTACAATATTAAATTTGTTTTCCTTTGCTGGATCTCCTGGTCTCATCAAATCATGTGCTAGTGTGTGCAGCCACTGATTTCCAAAAAGCAGCCATAAAACCATAATGAGTATAGAGATATCAACGTGAAAATGACAGAGAGAAAACCATAAACACTCAAATAAATATATAAATATAAAAGAGTCTATAAACCAAACCCTGGAGGTATTTTAAATGCGTAATGTAGCATTTATATCTCTTACTTTGCACAGCAGAACTTTCAAAGGAAATTCATTTAATTCTATGGCTCACACCCTTAACCCCATCCAGGAGTAATCGCTAATAACCGACACAATTACTGCCTCCCTCCTGATCAAGAGTTCATTTCAGAAGCTCGTTCTTGAATTCATTATCATGCTGGAAACGAGCTGAATCGCACAGATGTGACCACATGACATTCCCCTGCTCCCTTCCACTTGGGTTCAGCGAGATGCCTGGCCATGACCTGCTCTGTTACAGAAGTAGTTACCTCTCAATACCTGGCCCAAGTTAAAGAAGCATATCAGGAGAGAGGGGATCATTCTCTGACTGGTTCTGGCTTAATGGGCAAAGGGATACCCCCCATGGAGCATGACTATGGCCCTTCCTCTCCAAAGGCACCAAGTGCTGGCCTGCACCAGGCCGCATCCTGAGCGCTTCAAGGTGCCTATTCATCCAAACCTCACAGTAGCCCTGAGGTAAATTCTGGGCCAGCTACAGCATTTGTGGGGCCCAGGGCAAAGTGAAAATTGGAGGCCCTTGTTCAAAAAACAAAAGAAAAGTATAGTTAAAGGTACAAAATTATAGGACTTTTTAATTCTTCTTTAGGTGGTGTTCTCTCTCTCTTTCTCTCTCTCTCCTTCCCTCCCTCCTTCTCTCTTTCTCTCCCCTGCCCTACCTCCCCACTATTAATTCTCTAATTTTCTTGACCTGCCATGGTGTTTTTATCGGCTATTTAATGTTATACTTCCTGGGGCTCTGGAATACCTTCCAGGCCAGTGTAGACCCTCACCGGCACCCAAGGGCCCCACCCTGTCATTCACTGAACCCACAAAAAGCTTACTGGCTGCCAGGTTTCCATCCCATCAGCATCAGACTGACAGATACCTTGTGCTCCAACCAGACTACAGGAGTTGAGCCAAGCAGTTGTCCTTCCTACAGGCCCTCTTCTCTGACCCACTATGAGTCAGCAATTCCCGAGACACTGCAACCTCTGCTCCCCCACAATGGACCAAGATGTTGCAGAGTATGTTACCTAACTCTGACCCTCCCCAAACCTGTGCACAGTTGCCTGGGCACACCTGTGCGCAGAGGGGAACAGCAGTGCCCAGATGAGGGGTGAGGACGGAGAGGTTGGGCAGGGCTATGGTCACCAAGAGGAAGGGAGTAGGTGGTTAAGAACAGGAAGAGGCAGTAGGAGGCAGAACTGGGTGTGAGCCAAGGATCCAAGCCTTCCCCACTCATGATGCATTGCCTTATAGGACTTCACTGAATAATTGAAGATATTTGAATTATTAAGAATTTCAAGATGGCAAATGTAGAGCATCAAACCCAAGCCTGGGGCCCTTTTATGCACAGGCCAAATGCAGTTGCACTGGTCGATTGCCAATGAAACTGGCCCCAGGTAGATATTATTACCATCCTCATTTTGTATTTGTGAGGACTCAGGCCCTGTAATTTGCTCAAAGTCATGATGCTGAGAAGTGGGGGCAGGGATGGGGGACACCAAGACTCAAACTCAATCCTCAGGCTCCAGAGCCTCCTTCTTTATCACTCTTCATGTGTCCCTTATTCCACCAAACTTGACTGCCTTCCATGAAGGTATTAGCTCAATACCATATGGTCTGATGCAAAAGGCAGAAGAGGATATACATCCCAACCTACTCCGTCCTGCTGATTTGGCCACCAACTAGCTGTGTGTTTCTCTGAGCTTTAGCCCAACCTGCCACAAGGACGCACTGTGAACAAATAAAAAGCATGAGGTCATAAAAATGCATTTACATAGAAGCACCTGCATCACCTAACACAGATTATGAGTGGAAGAGCTATCTCCTCCTTTCCCAGGCTTTTTCCTACCCCTCTCTAGGCAACTGATCTCAGGCCCAAATGCCTAAAGAGGACAGCGTACATGTTCGTGGTGTAACTGTTCTGTTACACAGTAAGATAGGAACAAGGTTGATTTTCTCTTGAGAAACTCAGGTCCTGTCAAGAAATCAGAAGATACAAATCACTCAGGTTCTTCCAAAGAATTCTCCTTTAGGATAGGCTTTTTATTTCTTAATTCTTATGGCCAAACAACATGTACTTTCTTGTTTAAAAAAAGCTCTTGAGTGCTTTCTCCAGAGCAAGAATTGGTCGACAGTCCCCACTGATGGATTCAAACATTTTGACTGAACTTGTTCAAATGCCCGTCAGTTTAGTCAATTGATGTCATATCAAATAGCTGCCAACACAACCAGCCAAGTCGATTAGGCACCTGGTCTTTTTTGTTAGCTAGATTTGTTATTTCAAAAAAAAAATCAAGATAGAAATAACTGATAAATTAAATTAGCAACTGACTTATAAGTTTTCTCAAAAAAGTACATTTTTGTCAAACGACTTTGATTTCTTTTTCACCGAATCTACTAAAGCAATCCATTGTGTGTGTGGAGGGATGTTATTAAACAGATATGTCAGCTTACTCAACAAGCAGGGAGGTGAATATCAAAAATGAAATCATCAACAAGATTTCGTCAAGATGGCACTACTCAGTCATCCACAGTAACAGTGAGTGGTGGGATCTCACAAAATGTGTGACAGCTGATCCTCATCACGGTTTTGTGTGTTAACGAGGATTTTTCTCTTCTTTCTAGAAATTCACCTCCCTATCTTAATCGATAAGAAAATGGGTGTAATTGCTCAGAGAGTGCTGTGGTTTGTATTTCGGATTATCCATCAACAAGCCAGTGGCAGGGTCACTGAAAACTGAGGGTTGACTGTATTTTTCAGAATCCTTTGATGGTTATATTATACAGAATTAATTCTGAAAGATGTGATTCCCACCCAAGTTCAGAAGATCATGATAAATTCAGTGGTTGACAGTCTGTTTTAGACCTAAACTAAAGGGTTAGGATCAGATTCTTTCTTTGTTAAAACTAAAACCATTAAAGCTAGGCTATGGTGCTCTCCTTCTCTGCCTTTACTCTTTCCCCAAGCCTCAGCAGCTCCTCATTCACCCCCTCCCAAGATGCCTAGAGCCCTAATACTGTCTCAGAGCTCTCCCCACAGGTGGAGCCATTTAATAAACCAAGTCACGCTAAGAGATCTTTGACTCGATGTGCTAACTCTTTCCAGGAGTGCTTGATTTTTCAAAAGAGAATACAGGAAGAGGACTGTGTTTAACTCCAAGGAGTGAATCACTAATGGTATAATTTCAGATGCCAGGTAACTGGAGAGTGTCCAAGTGTCAGCAGACATGGTTTTAACGAAACCAGGTATTATAAAAAGCCATCATGCTTAGAGAATTGGAACATGTTCACTCTTGAATGTATTCATACAGATTTAAGTGGCCCACTTTTGTCTAATTCAAATTTTCCACTGGTCAGATTTTCTCCTGGTCACAGACATTTCTGCAGTGGGAATAAGCTGATTATTTATTGCTAGTCACTCACCACCTACAATTCACTTTTCCAATTTTCCTCTGTTGCCTATAGAGTGCCACTTTGTCAATCCCTACCTTTTATTGGCTGTGTTCTGATGGCTGGGGTAAACAAATTACTTCAAGAATGACTTTGGTGCACAAAGGGCATTGCTTACTGGGTTCTAAATGATGAAACTGGTGTATGACCCAATTGGTCCTAATATCAGGAGGCCATTCACCATGATAGGGGTACAGGCTGCCACAACCACCCCCCCCATCAGTGACATAATTTTGTAGGGAATATAATATTTACCTCTTTTTCTTTTATTCTGAGTAAATATCCAAATCAAATAATTTTGTGGGTAAAATACTCTAAATTTCAAAGACTTTCTGTAAAGCCCACTGAAAATATACTGTGGAGTAACAACCTTGCTTTATAAATGCATTAGAGGCATGAACAACCAAGGAGTCCACCTTCTGCATTAGGCCAAATGACATATATTGTATATAGGACCAGTCCTTGCACAGTTTATACTCAAGTCCATTTCTACCTCAGTAGTCTCCAAATTCTTTCTTATGTAATTCTATTAGAAAGATATTTTTGAGCAAGTACCCCCAATATGTTTATTTCATTATAAATTATATACATGTACTTATGATAGCCAATATGTCAGGGCATAATACACACTAGGTACAGGTCATCTTTAATGGGCAGTGAATGTAAATTCTTTTTAAAGTAGACTGCATGGTTTTGACTTTTTTGGGGGGCGCTAATTTTCATCATAACTAATTAAGTTATTATTGCCTTTACTTCCTAATGAGGCTGGTGATGAGGTCATAATCAGAACTGAGGAAGTAATAACCCCACTACTTTCTTGTGATTCATTTGGGCTTGTATTAATCAATCTTTATAATCTGAAGCCTCTGCAAGAATTTTATTATTCCTTTTGTTCATTTTGTTTAAATCCTTTTGTATCATGGGAGTTTTGCCAGAATGATGATGATGATGATGATGATAGTAATAAACCAGTTATATAGTAATAAAATACTTATCCAGGAAGTCTGGCTCCAGAGCCTACACAGGCAGCCACCAATTGCGATGCTGATCTTCACACAGTACTTAAGGTTCATACATGACATGTGACAACTTGAAAGATGATCTAAGCCTTATGTTAATTGATAGTAAAGCTTAATTCTTAATTTTTAGAGAAAAATATACATCAAAGTTCTAATATTTTCTACCCACACCCCAGTGGACTGCCTTACATGCCTTCAGGATGAGCGCCCTGTTTGGGGAATCACTGGTTCTAGTTCACCTTAAAATACAGCCTCTTCTGGAGAGGAAGGCGAAGAGGCCCACTAAGGCCAAATCAAACTTAATGTCCTGCCCAGGAGTTTTGACATCCTGGGGGAACTGGGAAGCATTTAAAAGTCTTAAGTGATATGACCTAATTTGCATTCTAACAAGATTATTCTGGATGCACCAAGAAGAATGGACTGTGGAGCATACACAGATAACAGGAGTTATAACAGGAGAAATGATAACGGTCTGAGTTAAGGTCCCAGCCTTAAAAATGGACAGAAGTGGGCAGATTCACAAGATAATAAAGATTTGGTTATTAATTAAACTTGCCCAAGGTTAAACAGCTGGTAGGCAGCAGAGCTAAATTTAGACCCCAGGTCTCCTTACTCCCAATATAGTGATTTTTCTTCTGATTTGCCATGTCAGAGAACACCTGGTCCCTCTGTTTTATGCTCCCCCAGGGAGATAGGTGATCAGGAGCTGAGCCCAGACAGCAGCCTACAGTTTCCAGCTGGGTGATGAAGGAAGGCAACAGGAAAGGAAAAGCACTGCCTTCTCCAGATGTATTTATCTTTGCAGGATCCATGAGGAGTTCTATGAGAATCTGTTTTCTGGGTATTGAATCCCATATTGAAATAACACACTTCCCAGTGACAACAAACAGACATGCCAAGTAACTATTCCAGTCCAGGCCTTAATAGAAACTATAATCCATCCACCTAAGAAATGAATGTTGATAGGGAGGTACCAACTTGGGGAAAGAGAAACAAGCTTTTGTAATCACTCCCACCAGGGAGCCCTCATCTTTCCTCCGTGCTGTTTAAAATTCTACTTCCTTTATGCTAAAAGGTCACCCCCTTCCAGAATTCCTTTCTAATTACCCCTTCCCACTTGTCCCAGTCTCCTAATACTTGTTCCTTTTTTATGGCATCTATTGTCCAAGGTTTAGAACAGAAAACAGAAACTGATGCAGGACAGGGCAAATTTCCCCGAGTCGGGGGTATGCAGACCAAGCCCTGTACCGAGAGAAGAGGGTCCTTTGGTGGAGAGTGTAGAAAGAATTCAACACACTTGCCAATGTTAATTAGAAAAGGGATAACATCCTACAGACAGAATGTGCTCTCCTCTCAGGCAGAGAGTGAGAGGGACATGGAAAGGCAGTGAGTGGGGCCAATGAGAGGGACAGAGTAAAGGCACAGAGAGGGATCCTGAGTATTCAGGGAATTCAATTTATATGTCATTCTTTAGTTTCAGTTTCCTTTGATAAGGACATACAGTGAAGAAGAAGAGTATGTGATGCTAAAAGCCCTCTGGCTGGCACTTCCTGGCCTTTAATCCATAGGTTCCCCATGGTTTGGCCATAGGGAATAATTCTTGGTTCTTGTTTCCCCTTCATAGGGGTGGGGAATGGGTTGCTAGCAGTCCCAGTAGAAATCTTCCTTTGTTCTGTAGGTGTCTTCCTGGCATGGCTGCAGGGCTGATCAGCATATTACAGTTTCTGATTGTGGCTTTATTAACATTTTAATTCTCTTGCCTCCTTCCTGCTTTAAAACCACTACAGGTATTTTAAGCAGAAAGAGATTTAACACAGGGATTTAGGGGTTTGCAAAATTGGGGGCCAAGCTGTAGGAGGAAGCTTTCTAGGTAGGGCAGAAATGACCCCTGGAACACTACCACTGAAGCCTCCGAGTTCAGGACCCCTAAGAGAGCTAGGAAGCCAGAATCATGAAGTCACTGTAGCTGCTGCCTCTCGAACCCCTCAAAGCTAGTGACTGAGCCCTGAATGACAGAAAATACCACATGTGCATTACCTTACTTTCATGAGAAAACAGCTGAAAGAACAGACTTTTGCTTCACTTCCTCCCACCTTCTAAATTTTGCCTAAAAGCCTCTAATGGACAAAGCCTGATTTTATTTTAAAACATTAGGCACAAGGGTTGCTGAGAAATTTGGCTTTTAACTCTCCAGCCTCTTGGGTATAGTAAGGTGCCCTTACTATACAAGGAGGGTTGAGCAAGCCAAGCTAGGGGTTCCACCATGGGAATTTTCCAAATAATGCATCCTACATTGTTTTTATGTATCTAACCATCCCTCAGTCTCTGGAGAACAGGGATCATGTATTTCACATCCTTCAGGCTACAAGCCTTACAAATGAAAGGTCCTTGCTAAGGGCAGCCAAATAATTAAATAATGGAGCACTTCAACTGTTTCAGTACTTTCTTACTTTGCTCTCTGATTCTGTTCCTGCGTTTAAGTGTTCCCTCCACATGAAACCTCCTCAGAGGTAATATTGGTTAGTACTTCTCAGGTATGTCCCCACAGAGTGAGCCACAGGGCTGGGCACATACATTTCTCAGTTACTGGGTTATATTTCAAAACCAATCCCCAGTCAGTTGCTGGCAAGAGGTCTCAGTTCCTCTCCATGAGAAACTGTTAAGACTGCCTGAGTGTCATCATGACATGGCAGCAGTTTTCCCCAGAATAAGTGACCCAAGAGTGCAAGTCTGAAGTTACAATCTTTGATAACCTCGCCTCAAAGTCACAGGCCATCCATCATGCAATGTCCCACTGGTTACACAGGTTAGTTCCGTGAGCACCAGAAGGCAAGGATCATTGAGGGCTGCCGAGGAGGCTGGCTGCCACACTTAATAAAGCCTAACATGTTAGCTCTTCCAGTGATGGTTATTGTGATTTGAGAGAGACTTTGAATGCCTCAGTGCAAAGTTTTGAGAGATCCTTAGAGATGCTTTAGTCTTTGTCAACATCTTAGCTCTGAGAGTGTGTTCATTAGACACTCTGGAAATATATGAAGAATGAATATATTTGTCTTTGAGCGATATGTAGGCATCGTCAAACATGGAGTAACTCAAGGAATAGGGCACCTATGGGCCCTTTTAAGCATAGATGTACATGAATTATGTATATGTGTGTGTAATAAAATGTCACACGCAAAATGAAATACAATAAAGAACTTAGAAATGTATAAGCTAGGATTTAAAAAGTAGTCATCACTGAATTCCTTTCTATGTCAAATATATAGAGATCATACAAATATATAAATATAAATATATAATTTACATATAAACATTCTCCCAGTAGAGATAGCAAAATATGACAACTGTGAATTACAATTAAAGAATAGAATAAAATGGTATAAACTTTAACAAAGCAAAAGTAAAAATATTAATAAAATTGATAAAAATATAAGAAAACCAATTTTCTTATTTTTCTTAGTGAGGAGGCAATCAATACTACCCAGAATTTTTTTAAAAGATTCTAAGTTCTTAATTTTTTTTCCACATAGTTTTTAGGTTTTCTTAGCCTTAAAGGGTTATAAAAACAAAATATTTCTCATGATGAGTAAACATTTATCTGAAGTTTAGCAGTTTCTTTAGTTTCACTTTAATTCACTTTTCTTTTAAGTCATGTAAATTTAAATGTAAACCTTTACTTAAAAAAAAATAGTTCCTAAGGCACGTTTCTAGAAAATTATTTTTGTCTGTCTATTTCCACTGAGGCCTGTGGATATGAGCAGAGAGCCGTCTGAACGGCGAGCCCCCCAATGTTTATGATGGCCATTTCTTCATCTGGAAATGGCAGTAAGTTTGTGCTCGCTTCCTGTACTTTTCAGTAGTTGAAGTTGTCACAATGAATATGTACACTTTTATAAACATGCTCATTAGAGACTTAAAATAGAAAGAATATTATTTAGTGGAATATATTGTCATCTTCTTTCTTAGCGTATCTCCCAAAATGTTTAAATCTTAGAATCACAGAAGCCCTTGGAGACGTTACAGATGGGCCATCAGTTGTAGACGTGTGCTTTACCTGCTTCTTATCATAGTGGTTAGAGTGTAGATGTAACGCAGCCAAGGACAATGGGTTTGGATCCCCAAATGAGCTGTTTGTATTCTCCCAAAGCCCTGACCCCTGTCTACACTCTTAACCAGAGCTGAACCTCTTGTAGAGGCAATCACTGATCAAATCACTGACCAGGGTTCCCTCCTGGAGTTTTATAGTTGGGTCCATCAGCCTTGTGCATGAAGGAATTTGGGACATGAGTATGTGGAAGGGAAGGGCACAGGAGAAGAGGGATATGCTCGTAAGGTCAAAAAACAGAAACAGGACACAGGACCCCTTAACCTCCAATTCAAAGGTCTCTTAAAATTTGATCTTAGGAAAGTCATGATATTAAAAAATCTTTCTACCAAGAGAAAAGTTTTTGGTTTTGGTGACTTTTTTTCATCCTTGGTCTACCAGGTTTTCTCACTGAGCATTTTGAGTGGCACAACCCCCTGTCATATAGGCTTGTCCTGCATATTGCAGGATATTTAGCCTCCTTGGCCTTCACCCAATAAATTCTAGTGGTGCCCCTCAGTCGTTGAGACAACCAAAAGATACTTCCCCCATTTCTACCTTCATTTCACACCCTCTTCCCCACAGGAGAACCAGAGCAATTCCATCCCAGGGCACTTAAACAGTTTACCTTCTGGTTTCCATTAGTACAAGAAGAGCTTTTTCTTGCTCATTGTTGAATCTCCAGTGACTGGAACATGGTAGGGGCACTTTTGAATTAATGAACAATATCCAATACAAGATTTGCTATGGAGATGAAATTATTGGTATTTTTGGAAGATTAACATTTTTAAATATTTACATTATAAAAATCCACTCTGGTAATTGGAGCCTTTAGAACCTGTGGTGGGAGGGGAACAGAAAAGACAGGACAGAGGCAGAAAGTGACATTTGTTGACATTCACTGCATGCCGAGCCATCCGCTAGGCCCTCTGCAAGTGGCCTTATGAGGTAGTGATCACCATCCTGCCTCACAGATGAAGAGGAACCTGTGCCTGGTATGGCACCATGGTAAATGGCAGAGCTGGGATTTGGCTGATTCCCAGGTCCAGGCTCATTTTATTCCACCCGGTGTGGTGTGGTCGTCCCAATGGGGTTTGCTCATCAACACTCACCCTCATTTCAGATGCTCTCAAGAAAACACATCTTCAGCGATTTCACAACAAGCTTAATTTATTTTCCAGTGATATCCAGACAAATTTCATCTCTTCAGAGTCTTGGCTGTATAAATATAGCCAACTTGTCTCTCCCATTGCCTGAGTCAGGCCGCAGGGCTGGGAAGACAAGCATCTTGGCAAATGTCTTCAGCTACTTCCAAAATGCATACATTCCTTAATGTTCAATGGACTCAACACCAAGTGGCTTCTCAGGAAATCTAAAGAAAAATCAGTTTGTAAATCTGGTTAGGTGTGAGGGAGGAGAAAGGATGGCACAGAACTTAAGTTTCCATCTCCACGCCAGGTTCACTCTGGTGATGGCTGGTCAAGGGGCTGTCTGTTTCTAAGTCCGGATGATTTCTAAGTCCAGGAGCACACACGGGGCCATGACAAGGAAGCACCCCAGTTCCTCTTCTCAGAGAAGGCTGTTGCTCCATCCTTCACAGGAAGGAGGCAGAATCCTCACAGGGCCTCTGGCAGCTTGAAGCTTGTATCCGCCTCAGAGTAAGGACAGTGGCTGCAGTCTGTCTCCCCACTCCATCTCCATGTCACCTGGCTTTGCTTCCCTCTCAGCACATCCTTACTACTGGCACGTCAACTTCTCCTACTGTGCTATGACTATTTTCTCTCTTCTCTTTTACGACTTTTCTCCATATCCTTCTTCCTTGTATTTATCTACATAATTCCCCAACCCTTCCACTTTTTTCTTCCTTTCTGCCAGTTCTAACTATATTTCTCACCTCACTACTTCCGCTAAATGTCCCTTTCTACTCCCAGTGGGGCTTTTTCTGTTCTCCGCTCTGATATTGTACAAACTTATCGTTCGTTGGTGGTTTTTTGCTGGGGGTTTTTACTAGTGCTCTCCATTCTTGCATCCTCCCCACCCCCATCTAGCATTCCCCACTGAACTTTATAGCAAAGCTGCATGAGGGCGCCATAACCGAAGCTCCCTAACTTTGACTCACTCCACCATGAGTCCATGTGTCTGCCCTCCTGGGGCTGAGCAAATCAACCACCCATCTATCTCCTCTTTATGGTCTTAGATGAGCTTCCCAGGCAAAGATGAGCATTTAATTTAGATTCCAAGTGAATGAGCCTCCTTTGCCATAGATGGTACATTTTTATTTCTGAAATCATGCATGCCATACAGCTAGTTTCCTTGGGAGCATGGCATTGCTGTGACCCTGAGCAGGGCTCATGGGAAGTGGGGATTTAGTCTCCACAGGCCAAGACACATGCTAGAGAAGACTGGGCGTTTGCCACCTCCTTTCATCTGGAGATAGAGGATGTAAACGATATTTAATTAAAGTCATAAATCTAGCTTTTGTTTCATTTTGGTTTTGCTATTTCCTAAATTCAATCTAGTCTTGCTTATTTGCCGAATGCTTTGACCACTAAGAAAAAGTTCTGAAATGAATGAAGATTGTTTCCAGACCCTCTCCCACTACGCCCCTCTTCCTTCTTATAGCTCTGCATGCCCACAGCCCACCTCTCGGCAGCAGCACTGCCCAGTTAGACTCCCTCCACCTGAGCTTCTCTGACCTGAATGAGCAGAGGAACCACCAGGGGGTCTTGTCCAAATGCTGAGATCTTGCATTTAGAAATGCAGCTGATCCTCAGCCCTCCCCTTGTGTTGCAAGGGACTGAAATGAGTATTGCAGGAATTAACACACAAGGATCTAGACAGTACTTCCCAGTCTGGGCCATGTGTTAGCCTTACCTGGGGAGCTTTAAACAATTCAGTGCCAAGGTTGCATCCCAAACCACTTTGTCAAAATCTCTAGAGAGGGACCCCAGGTTTCAGCATTTTTTAAAGCTCCCTGGATAACAGAGACCGTGTGCTATCAAGATTGAGGGCCTCTGCTTTCCGGTTTACACCCAGCTGAAGGGACAGAGAAAGGTGCTCTGGAGACAACTTTGCCCCTTTTCACCCCATCAGTTCTCCACCAAGTCAGGGAGAGGGCAGTTCAGGTTCACCATGTGCAGAAAACGGGTTACGTGAAGTCAGCTCAGGCGCAGGTAGAGTGCAGCCCTGGGGCGGCGTAGTGAGAGAGCAGGGACACCTCCAGTGCGTCTTTACTTTCCCCCCAAGTAGCTCTCACTTATGGGGAGACTGGACATATCGCCCCAGGTGGCGTGGGGAGGACACAGCTGAAGCAGCTGCCTACAGACTCAGAATATCTTCCCAAGACTCTTCGTTTGAAAAACGAAAAGATTTGCACTCTACTCTTTTATAAGCCCTGTTTGCCTAAATTATACAACTAGTATTCTATATTCTTTTCCACCCATAAGAGTGTCACCTTGCCTGGGCCACCCACAGGGTGCTGTGCCCAGTTCCAGGGGCAAGACACTCAGATATGGACACCAGGGAAGTTGTCTGAGCCGTGGTGTGACCAAGCGGTGTATCAAGATAATTTGTCCATCACCAGTGGAGAGTTGGAGGGGGACTGAGGAGCCTGAAAAGGGGGAGCCTGACTGTGAGCTGACCTGGACAGGGAATGGCCTGGCCCAGAGAGAGAAAATACACTCATCCAAACAGAGCCCTGAAAGGAAGATCTGATGGGTTAGTTATTGCTGTTGTTGAGAGATGGTGAGGCAGGGACTCAACATATAGCACGTGGAAGGCTCATCCCACTTTGAAAGTGTCAGCAGAGAAGGGTGTGCCATGCCCCTCCAAAGGTCCTTCCAAACAAGCTAGTATCTAAGGAGATCAAAGGCAGTCTGGCCCCCAGCCCCTACCCCACCCCACTAGGCTCCCAAGCCAGTCAGCAGAGGGCCAGAGCCTCCCTGCCAGGCCTGGTCAGATTCCCAGCTGGCCGTGCAGGAGAACCCAGAAAGACACAGCCCCAGGCGTGCTGGCCACCAGCCGTCTCTGACCCAACGGTCTGCAGATGGCCCAAGGGAGGTGGTGCTTCCTCCTGACTCCCGTCCCACCCGGCCTGACCTTCTGGCCCCAGTGAGTCAGGCTCCTTTCAGCCCACATCAGACTTGGCTGGAGCTGCCAAGAAAAGCTCTGAACCAACTCTAATAAGAGACAGCACTCAGCCAACCGCTTACACAACCCAACTCTGAGAAAGGCACCTCTCACCTTAGCCCAGCTGCCGGCCGGGCCCCCATCCTCTGTTCTCTTGCCCTATCTGTCTAAGGACCAGGCCTCTCCTGGCTTCATTCCCTCCCTGGCCTCCCTGGGGTGTGATCCACCAGCCCATGGGCCTGTTCTGTCCACATTCCAACATCCACTTAGCCCTGCACAGCTGATATCTCCCTTTCAGCAGCTGTCTACCCGGCTCACAGGTCAGCAGAGCCGCTGGCCCAGGGACCCAGCCTAACTCAACAACGTCCTGCAGGGTGATGACTCTGCCTTTGATCCTGCTGTCACTATGATCCAGTGGCAGGACGGCAGAGTCTGGGAGCTTTGTCTGATGAGGCAAACTGGAGGGAAGTTGAGAGGTCTGCCCAAGAGAAAAAAAGGCTTAGGATCACTCTCTGAACTGTTCTCATGGGGAGAAAGGAGTCCGTGGGTGTTGTGCTGATATGATGGACAGAACTGGAACCGCCATGGGTAAATTTCCATAGATCCAAGGCTTTCTTATAATCAGAGCTGTTCACAGAGAGAATATCCTGCCCCACAGAGTCATGGAACTCTAGTCAGCAGGCATGAAAGATGGATTTCTTAATTGAGAGAGGGCAAAGAATGTCCCTTTCGATCCTTTGGTTGTAGAAATTTTTGGAAACTCTCTTTTCCTACAGTTGCATCCATTGTGAAGTCCTGGGCCAAATTAATCGGTTCAACAAATATTTTTGAGAACCTGCTGATCACTTTTCTTCTCCAGAGTTGCTGCGACCTTAATCACTTGGTTGGAAGATGACATAAATGAGGCCATTTTAGATTCACCTCTAGATGTCAAGTTCACTGGTGTACTTAAACTGAAGAGGCTACAGGGAGGGAGAGAGTTTTGACTCTGCACTAATTCACAGCAGCAACTCAAGAAGTCCCTCCGATCATGGCCCCTTCCACATGCCCATGACAGCAGGAACGTGCTAGATAGGGCTCAGCCTCCCCCATTGTCATGGGCATGCTTCGACTAGGAACAGTTAGGCTTTTAGAGAAAAGAGCCAGGAAAAGAGTTTCAAAATTAATACAATAATAGAATCAGAGACAGGCTATCTAAATACTAGGAGATGAATTGGGATTCAAATAGAAGAACCAAGAACTCTTCACTATTTGGCCTCTCAGGGCCTAGCTTTGTCTTTTATTGCCTACTGACAGCCCTCCCAACACACCAGCAGGGTTCACAACTGGAATTTCCTGGCACCAGCCATGTATCGTCTCAGGCATTTCCTTGGCCTGGGGTGCACTTTTTCCCCTCTTTCCCACGTGAATGCTTGGGTCCTGTCTCTCCAAAGCTGGGAAGTTAGGGAGGGTCTCTGTGCTCTGATAGCCGCCCATCACACACCCCCTCTGTACTGGATGTCTGTTCACTCCTCTCTCCCTGCCACTATCTGCAGGCAGAGCCTGGACCTCTCAGTTCTGCTTCTTTGGGGGTAGCCAAAGTCACACAGTAGGTACTCAACAAAAAGCATTTTTACAGGAAGGATGGAAGAGCTGGTTGTTTCCGGCGCCCCTTTGCAGAACATTTGAAGCTTTTTGGAGAGATGTGGGGCTGATCCAAACAGCCCTTTCTGTCCTCATTGCTGAGGGGGAAGTGGAGATGTGGGTAGCCAAGGAGAGCGTGCACACGCCAAGCAGATAATTATGTGTTCTTGGAAGCAGGTTTTATGGACTGGCTCAGAGTGGAGCTGGGAATGGGCTCTGAGGCCTGCCGCCTTTAGACGGGACGTGGCCTGGGAAGGGGTTTCGTCGTCCAGTTCTAACAAGTGGCCGACGCCGTATGGAAAGTTTTGAAAGGAGTTTTGTTTGGGACCAGCCAGCTTGTACTTCATCTGGTTGCACAGGCCATCTTTTCCTTCCATTTGGGAGCTGAGCAGAGGAGAAACTAAAAATCACTGAGTGTCGACTATGTGCCAAGAACCGAGTCAGCGATTTCACTGTCCTAAGAATCCTTCCTAGGGTGGGTGCCCTATAAGAAGGGAGAAACGGGGGCCTGCGCCGCCCCTGGTGGCAGAAAAGAGGGTGACACTGGGCATCTGAGCTTGACAGCCTGTGCTCCTTCCAGACACAACAACCTTCTGTTTACAATGCCATTTTTGCTTCATGTCTCAGCCCTACCCCCAAAGCCAAAATTCCCCCGTTTGAACAGGATAAACATTCCCATGGCAAAGGAACGTTGTGTTCCCCAGAGAAGATGCAATCACGTTGTTCCTGCCGAGGCTATGCAGGCTTATGAAACAGAACACTGGGCTGGGCGCCTGAACTCCTGCTCAGGGCAGCCATCCCTCCCCCGCACTCCCTAGCCCTACCCCGCCAGGCAGTTGGAGGACCAGGAGGAGCCCAGGGAGGGAAACTGGGTTTAATCTTGCAAGTCTGCAGTGAGCCACGGGTTTTTCTGGGTTCCTGCCTCCTAGGTCCATCACAAGGTGCAGAGTTTGCTTCAGAAAGTGTGGAGAGTTACAACGACCTGAGAAACAATGCCTTTTGTGCTCTCCTGCACCTTGATTTCTCAGTCTGTAATTAGGAATATTGTCCGCATGGTGGAAAAGAAACTGCCATTTTAGAAATGGCTTCAGAGAATACATCCCTCATGCAACTGTTTACTCTTTCTGTAATACAGTAAATGTATGTGGTAGGCTTATTATGTATCCGGCTTTCTTCTGTGCAAATACAAAAATCGACACAGTAACAGGTCCTGTTCTTAAAGGTCTCAATATATACACATATTTTTCATAAAAAGAAACATAAAAATGTTTGAAGTTTCCTGATTAGATAATAATTTCTAAAGACACCCATGCTCGACTCCCACCTGTATGCTTCAGTCTCATTACAAAACACACACACACACACACACACACACACACACACACACACACACACATTCACACCCTTGATTAGATAATATATATATTGCTTTTAACTGCTTTTAGATTTTAACATTTCTGAAGACAGGATGTATCCTACAATTTTGACTGGCAGCATTTTCTTCTCTCTTGGTAATATACAAAATAATGATACATCTTATCGTTGATAACATCTTAGATTCAGTGAAATACATTGGGGAAAAAATGGTATTTTTCAACTGGGATTTTAATGGGTTTTGCAGCCGCTGAATTTAATACAAGGTCTTTCCAGAACATTTCTAGTTCACCCAGGTGGGTGGTGTCACGCAGATCGTGTGTCTAGATATCTCATTGCTCTTCACTTTTCATCCGAATGGCTTGGGAGGAATCTTACACCAACCGGTCAGGATGCTGTATCACCTCTTGGCCACCAGAGGGAGAGAGAGAGCGCACTGGAAAAGGACAGGCTTTAAGGCTTGTTGGCTTTTGCTCTTAAACCTTTCCCCGCATGCCCCCTCCAGGGCAGACTAAAACTCACAGAAACTCCACCTGCAGGTTCAGAATAGAAGAAAAGACCTCCCTCCAGAATTATGGCAGCATCAGGATGATGTTTTCAGTCTCAAAGTCAGCTGCTTAAGTGATCTCCTCCTGCAAATTAGGACAGAGGCTAGACGTGGCAAGAGTCCTGACTCCCAAATGCAGGGCTGGTGGGCAGCCCCACACCCTTCTTAAGCCATTCCAGACTCAAGAGACCCACACAAGTTGTTAAGCTTTCCAAAGAAGTGTTCCCACTCTAGCAGTTGCCTGCGGCATGCTGCCATTCTTTCCATCTTCCCTTCCCTCATTTTTTCCTTCCTTCTCTCCTACCTTCCCTCACTGTACTGTTTATTTATTAAACACCTACTATGTGCCAGGCACTATGTTAGGAGTTTAGACTACAGCAGTAAACAGAACAGAGTTCACTGTCCTCATGCATCTTAAGTTCCAGTGGAGGACAGATACTATGCAAATAAATATATAAATAAATTTATCACTGCATAGTGTGAAAAATGCTGTCAGGAAAACTACTGGGTCCCTGAGAGTATGTGACAGGAGAATACATTTGGGGGTGGATCTGGGAAGGTTCCTCTGACAAGCAATCATTGAGACAAAGCCTAGAGGAAGAGTAGGAGCTACCCAGGTGAAGGGTGAGGGAGAGGTCTTCCAGGCAGATGGACCAGCATTGGCAGAGACCCTGAGGTGGAAGATTACTCAGCACCTTCTCGGCACTGAAAAGAAGCCCGTGTGGAGCCCAAAGACAAGGGGCAAGAGGGGTACAGGATGAATCAAAGCATAATGGAAGCTCGCTGATGCAGAGCTCGCACGCCATGTGGAAGGCATATTTATCCATCTGTAACTATAGAAGGGATTTAAGCAGGGAACTGACATAAGTGGATTTGACTGTTAATATGACAACTCTGATTGCCCCAATGGAGCTTGTTTTAGAGGAGAAATCTAGTAGAAATGGGCTGTCCAATTGGGAGTTACTGGAGAAGTGACAACATGTGATGGCAGCTAACTAGTAACATTAGACATAAAGGTGTATTTTAGAGACAGAATTACTGGATTTGGAGAATGGAAAAGAGAACGTTAAGTTTGACTCCTGAAATTTCTGAAGAAGCAGCTTGGAAGGAGGCAAGGACTTGTTCTGGGATGTGCACCTTTGAGGGAAGAGGGTAGGACTTGGGAAGGGGATGTTATGAGCTGTTTCAGTATATTAACTTTAAGCTACCTCTAGAACATCTACGTGCAAGTGTAAAGTAGACAATTAAGTCTAATATTTCAGTGCTCAAAACTGGGCTGTAAATATTAGATTTTGGAGTCATAGGCATACAGGTGGAAGGTCGAGTCATGGCGAGAGCTGAGCTCACCCGGGTAGGAGCACGAGTGAAGAAAAGACAGCCCAGAACAAAGTTCTGCAGAACACCCATATTTCCAGGAAAAGCCAGCCAAGGAGAGTGTACAGGAGCAGCCAGAGATAGGACCAAGTGTGACAGTTAAAGAGAGGAGAAAGTGTCCAAAGGAATGGTCAAGTCCATGGAATATCACTGAGCGGTCTAGTGAGATGAGGGCTGAAGCATGTTTAGATTTGCGAGCATAGAGGTTTTATAGGAAGGGCAGTAGTAGTGAAAAACAGACTGGAGTGGCAAAAGAGAGAAAGATAAATGCCAAGAGTTTGTTTGAGGATGGCAAGCATAAATTTAAAGTGAAAGTAGCCCACCCAGTTATGCAATATTTCTCCAGCAATGTCCGGTTCCTTGATGAAAGCATGGAAAAGAGGGTGGGTTGGGTTAACCTGGCTGGGATTTCACCACACAATAATGAGAGATGCAGAGAGCGAGGAGTAAGGGTGTTGAAAGAAGGAAAATTATGGGCCATGATATTTAAGTTGGTTAAGGAGGAAAGGGGAGATGTGGAGTCTGGTAAAGGTAAAGGACTGGAGGAATCCAGAGGTGAAAGGGCCATGTCAGAGGACACACTTGAGAAGGCGAGCTGGAAGTCCAGGAGGTGGTGACCAGAGGAGAGAATCAGGCTTTTGAGATTTCGTAATTTTTATATCAGTTCCATGTGGTGATTATGAAAATCAGTGGCTGAAAAGAGGAGGTGGAGTGCGTCACTGGAGATGAAGAAGACAAGGATCTGCCAAGTCAGAGAACAGAGTAACGAGTTAATGTCAGTGAGGTCAGTGCCAATGCCTGGACATTGAAGTTGCTGGAAATTAGTGAAGTCGAGATAAAGATAACTGTTAGGAACCCATAAAGTCTTTGCTGAATGTGAAAGTGACCAGAAAGTCAGTCACACAGCAGCAAGCAGTTAGAGGGGTGGTATAAACCTCAAAGAAGATGGGTTTCTGCACAAGCAAGGTGCATAGTGGTCTAGAAGCAACAGCAAATAACGAATTTTTCTCATTCAGAGTAGAAGAGGAAATAGCTCATGGAAATGGTACTAATGCAGGTATAGAAAGAGGACATCATCCCCTTTGGATGAGGCAGTCCTTTAGCAATGTCCGCCATGGTAAGTATAAGGAATGCTAGCAGCCACACTAGAGATCCGCAGTCACTTACTGCAACTTAGGGAGTCAGCATGGAGCAATGGGGAAAATTCTAGATCATACTCAGGCAGCTGTGGGCAGGTCCAAAACCACCTCTCGAAGAAACAATAAAGTAAATAACTGAGCCAGAGGAAGCCAAAGAAAAACAGCTAAGATGACTAAATGGGAAGGAGAAAAGTACAGCACCACCATGGGGCAGCCAGAGTAAACCAGGAAACTGAAGACCTGGGGCAGCAGTTCTTCTAAAAGCAAGTCATGGCGTAATAGTTAAGGGGTCCCACACAGAGTGGGAAGGGTGTCCAGCCTGGTGCACATGGCTTCCAGTAGATTCTACCAGAGCTTCTTGCCATTCCTGGGGAAGGAAAAAGGAGAAGGAGCTGGAAAGAGCACTGAAGGCAGAAGCGGGAGAAGGGAGACTGGAAGTCAACTAACTGTAGGAAACATGGGCTCCGTAGAAATTAAGAAAACAAGTTTCTCTTAGAGCCCCACTCAGTTGGAAAACCTGGTTCTATGTGTACGTGTCAAGGGGAATAATATATGTACAGTCAACTACCACAATAAGATAGTACAATGAACAATATGAAAGGTGGAGAAGCATATTTCAGTGATCAGAAATTAAAGAGCGACATCCAGCCCAAGTGGGTGGTCAGGAAAACCTTCATAATGAAAATGGACTTTTTTTCTGTACTTGGAAGAATAAGGGGAGTTTGAAAGTTAAAGCATACATGGGTGGAGGAATGGCCCCAAGCTCCTCTGGCAGCACGAGCTACTGAACAGTAGGTCCCATGCGTGTCAGGACAGACCTCAGGCCTCCTGAGGCCTCTATCCAGCCTCAGCCAGGTCCCTCTGGGCCCAATTCTGACTCACCTCTTCTCTCCCTCTTTTTCCACCAGTTGCAAGATCAATGAGTAGCCTTCCCCTGGAGATGTCTGACCCTCACAGCAGCCCTCTCCGGGCAGAGCCTCCTTCCAGCAGATACAAACTCTATGAGTCAGAGTCTACCAGCCCTAGCTGGCCTTCCAGCCCACAGGATACACACCCAGCCCTGCCCCTCCTGGAAATGCCTGAAGAAAAGGTGAGGAATGTCCCTCCCAGGATCCTGAAAAGTATAATAATAGAAACAAAAAGTTAGAGAAGCTCTGTAGCAAACTGGAGCAGTCAGAAGAAAGAATCACAAAATTTCAAGACAAGTCAATTGCCGGCTGCTTTGTTTGTCTAATAGCTTTTCTGAATTAATTCTGGAAAGTCTGTATTCTTGGTCATTTATAGCCACCAATGTCTCTGCTTAATTAACCTAGTGGTCAGCTAATGACTGGACAGAGATTTTCTCAGATGCCTGGGATCCATAGCCTCCCAGTCTTCGCTGAAGGGATCTGGGTGCAAATTGGGATATATCTTATGCCCTCACCCAGGCAGTTTGAAGCCACCTTAGCCTTTACTCCCTGCTTGCACAGAGACACACTCAGCCAGGTGAGAGTTTAGGGGCTTCTCAGTTCTTTCTTGAGCATGATTCACAGGACTATGTCTCCATTTTTTAAAATGCCCCTTGGACATCTCTTTCCCAATTTTTTTCCTTTTAAGCTTTTTAATTAGCCTATTTCTTCTCCCCCCTATTAATGATTATCGCTTCAAGCACAGTTTTATCCAGGGTTCTCATTGCCTTTATGGAGGAGAGAATTTGTGGAGGTCTTACCATTTTCACTGATATCCTTAAAACATTTAAGTTTTGATGTAGAGAAAAGTTTGGAGAAATCTGTAGACCATCAATGTACAACAGAAATGTAATGGGAACCACATATGTAAATTTAAATTTCTATTAGCCACATTTTTAAAAAGTAAAAGGAAGCAGATGATGTTAATTTTAAGAGTATATTTTATTTAGATTAATATATATGAATACATAATATCATTTTACTATCTAATCAATATAAAGTATCAATGAGATATTTTACACATTCTTTTTTCATACTAAGTCTTCACAATTCACTTAGAAAACATGTCAGTTCAGACAAGCCACATTTTCAAGAGCTCAATAGCCGCATGTCCTATCAGCTACTGTATTGAACAGCACAGTTCTAGAGCAAGGAGTCCTGACCAAGGGTCCCCAGATACAACTGAAGGAAGTTTGAACTTAGATGGGGAAGATAATTTATTTTCACTAACCTCAGATGAACTTTAGCACTTACTTTATTAATAAATAAATATAGGCAATGAACAATAGTCATATTAGTAATACCTGAGACTTTTGTCATTGTCATAGATTGGGTTCCCCTAGGAAGCTGACTTGGAGATGAAGATTTGCATGTAAGGAGTTTGCTGGGGTATGCCATTGGAGTCAATATTTACGGAGAAGTAAGGCAGCAAGTTTTGGCAGAAGAGGTTGGTTTGTGATGCAATCACAAGAAAGGCCCTCAGCTGATCCTGTGGTGAGCTCTGGCCCTGGGGTGGCTCTACAGAGTAGATCTAAGTTGGAGTGACAGGCCTCATATATTCACTCATCACTACTTTGAAATCATAGTAGGTACTGGATCTGCTGCACTGATACATGTATCACAGTTTGTTTGTTTTGTTTTGTTTTGTTTTGTTTTGTTTTGTTTAACATTGGGATAATTTCATTTCAATTAACTGGTTGTCTTTGTAATCTTATTTATTTTATTCATTTACAAATATTATTCTGGAAAGAAGTCCATAGGCTTGCCCAACTGCCAAAAAAGGATCTGTGACACGAAGGGTTAAGAAACTCTGCTGTCAAGGAAGAGCAGGCCTGCATGGCACTCTCTGGACAGAATTCTGCAATGGATATTTGTCTTACGATCCTTTATTTCAACAACAATAACAAAAGGAAAACTGACAATCTTCTTTATCCCCAAATGCTCCCACTCTCCAAAAGCTATATATTGTTTAATATTTTGTCTTGGCTTTTCCTGAAAGGAACTCCGATCTTCTGAAGAGAGCCATGTGGTGAAAATTGAAAAATCCGATGAACAAAGTAAAAAGTGTGAGAGGGGGGTAGCCCACTGGGGTGCCTATGGCCAGACGCACTTCAGCCTCTTCCAAGCAGTGGGCTTCCTCACAGGCGAGATGAAGGAGTGCAGGAACTGGCTGAAAGGTAGGCAGATGCCCCGGGAGGGAGTGGCTGGGCCAGGCCTTGGAGACAGCCTTTGGAGTGGACTGAGGAAGCCACCCCTTCACTCACTCGTAGTGAGGGCTCCCACAGTGGGGGTGCTCCAGCCCCAAGCTGACTTTGGGTGGGCATAACACACCCTACTAACCTGAAGTTCCCATGGTTCGAGAATTAAATGCATTTTACTAATTTTAGTTCTTTGCAAATTCTTCTCTCCTACGTGGACTAGATATAGGACAACCACTTAGCAACCCAAGAGCCATTTCCCAGTCATTCCTTCACTTTTCTATAACCATTTAGTATGTGCCAAGAAGATATTGGCAACATCCTCCCCAATGGTCGAGGGTTCTTTCCTTTTAACATCTCTTCCCTAACCTCATTTTCCTAAACTAAATGTTCTGACAAACACCCGTAACCTCTTCCTCCCCACAACTTTCCCCCACCTGTACAGGCTGTGCGGGAAACCAAACCAGAGAATGAGGCAGAATACATGTTCCCTCTTCTCTAGAGTTGGCTTCCTCCAGGCCTGACTCAATACTGACTTTCACAGCTAGGCTAAAACCATTTTTTTCCCAGCTTCCTTTCTCCAGACTGCTTTCTTTGCTGCTCAGACACCAGCCCTCAACTGAGTCATACAGCACTACACAAAAGGAGTTTCCTTCCCTCTCCACCCCTTCCCTTGGACCAAGAAACTTCCCTTGGAATGCTCCTTGGGCCTCCTTGCCAACCAAGCCAATGGCTGGAACAGCATTAAATTGGCCTCAGCTTGGTGCCTCAGTCTGTAAGGCAAAAACTAACACCCACCACGGACTGACTGCCAGGCCACTCACAGATGGGCTGGGTGCCAGCCTGAATGAGAGGAAATAGCCTGGCTCGTGCATCCCTGTCTGTCTTGGTTGCCACGCCAACCAGTGGTCCAGCAAGAAAGCACAGGTTGGACCCTGCTAATGGCTCTGCCATCTCTTTCAGATAAGCCACTGGCCCTCCAGTTCACAGACTGGGTCCTGAGGGGGACAGCTCAGGTGATGTTTGTCAACAACCCTCTCAGCGGGCTCATCATCCTCATAGGGCTTCTGATCCAGAATCCCTGGTGGACGATTGCTGGGGTCCTGGGAACAGTGGTCTCTACCTTAACTGCCCTCGTCTTGAGCCAAGACAGGTGGGTCCCTCTCTGTGTTGGTCCTGGGTCTTGGAGAAGACAGGTGGAGAAGTGTTTACTGGAGCAATTAGCTAACCCAAGGTCTTCTAAATATCAACTTTAAACGGGTCTATAAAGGTCCTTACAAAATTCAGCTACTCCTACACTCAGGAAATGAAAGCACCAGCCTTCATTTGACTGCAGAGCCTTCTAGAAGCAGTCCCTCTGAGGCAGATGCAGGGGAACACTTAAACGGTTTTTCCCTCATGGAGCTTTCAACCTAGTTGAGAGGGATGAGGCTGACAGGCAAGAAATGTCTCAGAAAAATGCAAGACCGTGTGTAACGGAGCGGTTATAGAAGACAGACATCACTAAGTGGTGGGAAGATTCCAGAGGCAGGCTTCAAGCTAGAAACATTGCATATGGGAGAGAAGAGAGAGGTGAGAGGAGGGGAGGGCAGTGCTAAGGCAGCATGAAGAAGGGGAACACACGCGAGCCCCAGGAGGCGTGGCGGTGGGCCGGACAGAAGCCCGGTTCTATGGGAGCTGGCTCACTGGTGGCTGCAAAGTCCAGGAACAATAACCAGCATTTTTCAGAACTGGACCATTTCCTCCGACTTTGCCATATGTTATTCCAACAATTCTCAAACTTCTGGGTGGCCAGACTCAATCACCTGGGGTGATGGTTAAGAGACCTAACTTCTTAGCCTTCCCCCTCCCCATCCCACAGAGATATTCCGATTTCAGTGGATGTAGGAGGTCGTGTTTTAAATAAGACCCTCCTAGGTGCTTCAGAACTCAAAGAAGCTTGGAGATGCCCATATTCGTGGTGTTTTTTCAACTTTGGAGGCACCAACCCATTTGTGGTTCACAAACTAATTGTCAATGGTATTTTAAAAAATTAAAATAATAGAACAAAAAAAACATTAAAGTAATCCATATGTAGTAAAGGTAAACGTAATTTTGTGAAATTTTTGTTTCATTCATGTTGGCGTGTGTGTGTGTGTGTGTGTGTGATTCTTATCACCACCTCACACAGCGGACAGTGAAGGTAAGAGGGTCCACATTTTCCATGTGAGAGAAGGGAGACCAGGAGGGTTAATTGGTCACATAAGGTGCCACCGCCAGTGGCAAGGTGGAACAGCTTGAGTTTGGAACATGGCCTGAGTCTTCTAAGCTGATGGTCAGTGCTCTTTCCATCACATGGACAAGGCTAATCAGGGTTCATAGTGTTGGAACCAGCATCGCACATCCTCCAGGTCCACCTGACATTCCAGATTCCACCGAGGCAAATGCACGGGTCAGCTTGTCTCCACGAGAAACTGTTCATGTACCTATAAGGTGGCCTTGGGGGGATCACTCTGATTCTAGCCGGCTGGGAGGTTATTTGAGGTCAGATGGATGAGAAGCTAAATTCTTTTGGGTATAGATCTTTGGGGGAGATGGAAATTGGACTCCAGCTGGGATTTTAGGTCTCTCAACCAGTGGGTTTTTGATTTCTTGATCCCACTTAGCTACAATCTCATGGGCAGCTGCTGTAGAATTGGCCACCTGACAGAATCAACTTTTGTCAAACTGCTTCATCAATGTTTGCTAAAACTCACCTGGGGTGAACACTGCCCTGCCTACTGCCTCATTAGCTTGCTGAACTGAAGCAAGCACTTTCCCTCTTGACCCCACTTTCTTCATCTGTCAAATCCATGGTTTACCTTCAAAGACCCCAAGTCACTTCCTGCTCCAATAGTCTGATTTTCTGGTTTTCCATCTGACCATAACCTACTGATAAACTTGCCAAGCCATTCAGAGTCACTTCACAGACATCAGCTCTACCAGGGGAGACACAAATCACTCCTGCCTAATCCTCCCAAAGATAATGATTAAGAATTTAGGATATATATGCATCAGATAAAAACCCAACCCCTCCCCTTACCAATTGAACAATTTTGCTTCTGTTTACTTAATTCTACTATTTCTTCAAAACCCTCCTGTTCCACGGAGTCACCTGCATGGTATTCTGACTCTTCCTTTCTCTCTGAAACCACAGAACATACCCCATTACTACTATATTGGATGATTCTCTAATCACTTTCTGAGGCTTCTCTCGCTGGCTGTGTTCTAAACACATTTAAGACAATAAGTCCAGCTGAAATATTCCATATTCTACTCCAGTGCCTAGAAAAGATTTGAGTTTCATTGCTGATAGGTCAGTACCGTGTTCTACATCACAGGCTCCAAGCCCTGAGCACCCTACATAAAGAGCCATGACTTGACTACTGTCCACAATGAACCACTGATTCAGCTGCATATCCTAGTCATAACCTCCTCCTGCCCCCAACCACCACCCCCTTTATTCCATGCCACTGCCCCACCCTCACTAAGTCTCCAGGCTAGTGAGAGTAACTCAGGGTCAGCAACACTTATAGATATGGTCCTAACGAAGGTCTCCATAGTATTGGGGTTGAACCTCATTTTACATGTTCGATGGTCAGAGCAGGGATGTAAGGCAATACGTTTCCTTTAGAAAACCAACTCCAGAAGCCACCAAAGTTTTGGTAGAGAAGAATTCTAGGAGGGGATACTTTACAGGGAAGGGCAGCTGTGGAAGCAACCTTGAAGTGTCCCCCAAGTTTTATCTCCCCTGGGTTCCTTCATTTTGATGCCCGATACCCCAGCTATACCCAACTGCTGGGGCTGGGGGACCTCATCAGCATGGGCCAGCCAGCTTCGCTCAGATTGCCTGAAGCAACTGGTATTGAAACAAACAAAAAAAAGTACTAAATTCTAACCAAACACAAATGGGAAAATGTAAAAAAAATGCAAACAGACTTTAAAATAATGATTTTCCCAAAATAGGGGGTTTTGCTCCTCGAATAGATACTATAGTCTCAAGAGGATTCTGAACTCCAGTGGTCTTCCCTGAAGCCTGGTTCCTTCTGCCCCATATCGTCCTGGCCTTCGCGCCCCCTCATCTCTTACACACACACACACACACACACACACACACACACACACACACACTCCCCAATTTCACACCTTAGATTTTCCTCTATACGTAGCAGTCAGAAACTCCCGTGAGAAGCAGAGGAGAGCTTATACAGAGAAGATGAAAATGCAGAATTTAATTCTAGATCAGCAAAAGAATCAATGTGTAGCGCGTGCACCTGTGCATGTGTGAATATGATCTAAAAAGTTGCTGGCAGCCATGTCATTGCACAATGTTCATCATAGAAACTGACTTTTTCCTGTGAGTACCAGGAACGGGGAGACCACAAAATTCAAATGCAGAGCACTGTGTTTCACCCAGGTCCGCCGTCACCTCGGGACTGCACGGGTACAATGGGTTGCTGGTGGGACTGATGATGGCCGTGTACTCCAAGGAGTCAGACTACTACTGGTGGCTTCTGTTGCCTGTGACCTTCACAACCATGGCCTGGTAAGGCACCTCATTCTTTCTGCTCACAAACCCGCAGGGCCCCAAGACAATCATGTTTACACCAATGGGGACATGCACAGTCATGAGGCCCAGTGTCTTCATAGTCATACTGGTTTGTCTTGAAAGACACTGTGAAAGTCCATGAGTCCACTTACAGCCCAAGAGGATCTTTTTTAATTTGGAAATGACAGGGACCTTGTAAAGCAGTGAGGCAGCACATGTATTTTTTATTCTTTCTTGAACAATAAATTTCATAATAAAGGCTAATATTTATTGAGTATTTCCTATATGCACAGTACTAAACAAGGTAGGGCTATTATTGTCCCCAATTTTCAGAAGGGAAGACCAAGGCTTGCAGAGGTTAGTAACTTGTCCCCAGGCCATACTCTGTAAAAGCTATTGATGCCCTCCTTGTGAACCCAGAGCCTGCACTATTAAGCTCCAGGCTATATGGGAATCATCTCTCCTGTGGCCTAACCAAGCCCAAAAAGCTGAAAACTCACTGCGATAGAGGAAGAGAACTTTCTTTGAACAGAACATCTATCTCTAAAGCAAAGTCTTCAAATGAGATGAGAAGCATCAGTTGAGATCTTGTGTAATGACCTCATTTTGTAGAAGGAATGAAAAAGCAAAATGGAAGGGTATTAACAAACATTGCCTTAGCACAGGGTGCCCTTGGCCTTTCACTCTTGGGAGCATTAGATTACCTGCACATGCAGCAAGTCGGTAGCACCTGGGGGGGTCTGTCACATGCCTGCTGTCACACAATCTGAGGTGAACCTGTGTCCCCCAACCCTTGTACTCACCTCTTCTCAGACATGCTGACTGATTTTTAATATCTCTAAGAAGTAAATGTCTTTCTTTGGTTTCAAAGTCTGGCATTACTAAAAGCAGTTAGTTTAATTTAGTTTAAGTACTGTTCCATTACTTTTTAGTAGTGCTTGCAAATAAATTACAACATTAAGCATTCTGGGCAATTTATGTTTCTTCTTAGGGTTTCTTTCTTTCTTAATTTATCGGGACAAACAGTTAAAGCAGTCATTCTGTGGGGATTTCCTTAATGTCCCCCCACAGGCCCCGTGTAAGGAGTAGGAGAACTTGCCTTCATTTGCATACATTTGGTTTATAACTATACAGAATAAGCCCCTGGCACAGCTCCTCAGCCACATCGGCACTGGGTAGCAGTTTGTCTCCAGTGCTCCACCCCCACCCCCACCCCCACTTCCCAATTTTAAAGACTGAACACCACTGAGCGCCCTACTGTAGACTGGGCTCTGTGCTACCACTCCAGTCATTCACTGATCTCATGTTGTCCTTGAAATCTAATCCACATAGTAAGTGTTAATAATGTCATTTTCCAGGTTTATCCAAAAAAAAAAATATTTGCTGAGTGCCTGATAGGTGCAGGGAGTATTCTAGATGCTAGGGAGCATTGTGAACAAGAGAGGTTGCTGTCCTCTTAGAGCTGACAATCTTCTTGGTAAAGTTAGACATAAACTCATGAATTAGTTAATTAAAAAGGTCATGTTGAGATGTGATAAGTACTTTAGGAAGCAAAATGAAGCAAATGGGATGGAGAGTGATTCTGGAAGTGCGTGGTCAGGAAGGCCACATTGCAGAAGAAATGTTTGACCTAAATGATAAGAAGGCACCTGCCATCTGATCTGCCATCTGGGTGAAGGATGCTGCAGGCAGAAGCAATGGCACATGCTAAGACCCCCAGCTGGACAAGTACAGTGTGTTCAAGAAACAAGAACAGTGGGGTCGAAACCCTGAAGGACAAGAAGTGGCAGGAGCTGAAGGCAGAAGTAGATGAGGGTCAGGCCCCATACTCCTTGTAGATCCAGTAAGCCTTTCGATGTTTATTATAATTTTTATGGGAAGCTGTTAATGGATTTTAAGCAGAAGAGTACAGAATATGGTTTAAATTTACACAAAGCACTCTACTTGCCTTATGGAGACTACTAGAGGCATAGTTAGGAGACTGCTATAGTAACCCACAAGGGATGAGAGTGCTTTGGACTAGGGTGACATCCAGGAAGGTGGTACAAAGTGTTTGGGCTTGGATATATCTTAAGGAAGGGAGAGGACTGGCCAAGAAGCTGTGAAGTATGGGGAGGGGGAAGGAAAGAAGACTCAGATATTCCTATAATTTGCCTAAGCACCTGATTTGATGGATAAGACTAGGAAAAACAGGTTGGTGGCAGGAGATAGGATGCAGATTGAGGGTTCTATTTGGACATAATAAACTTTAGACTTCCAAGTAGAACTGTTGAGTAGGCAAGTGGATATGCAAATTCAAAACTTAATGTTGTAGTCAAAATTTGATGGCAGAAACTTATAGAAGATATTTTTGTCCACGTGACTAAAGATATCACTGAGAAAGAAAAGTTTTTCTAAAAGAGAGAGAGAAAACCCAAGACAGAGCTATCGGATCTTCTGATATTTAGATGTCTGGCAGAAGAGGGGAAGAACCACTGAAGGAGAGTTGAGAGGGAGCAGCTGGACAAGCAGAAGGAAAACTAAGAATGTGCAATGTCACAGCAGCCCAGACAGAAAGCATTTCAATCCAGCCAGAGGGTCCATCAGTCAAATGCAGGGGGCAGGGAATGACCATGGATTTGGCAAGATAGAGGTCATTGGTAAACTTGGCAAGACCCATCACCAAGGCCTGGGGAGAATGCAAACTTGAGTAAAATGGGTTTAGGAAAGAATGTCAGGAGAAAGATTGGGGATAGCAAGGATAGACAATCCTTTTGAGGAGTATGGTGTGAAGGGAAGCTGAGAAATGGGGCAATAGCTGGAGCAGATTTTGGATTAAAGGGGGAGGATTTTTAGAGGTAGAAGTTATTAGAGTACGTTTGTATATTTATGAGAGTGATCCAGAGAAAAAGGAGAGATTAAAGCTATAGGAGAGAGAGGAGAGAATTGCAGGAGTGAAGCCTTTAAAACAGGTTGATTCCCAAAGTACAGGGAGAATAACTGGCCTAATAAAGGAGCAAGGACAATTCCACTGCGTGAAAAAGGCAGAGGCGCAGAATATGTGGGAACAAGGCAGTCAGAATGTGGCTCTTACGGGTGGGAAAATGAAGCATTTCTATTGTCTTAATGAAGTAAAGCAAACTGGTTAGCTGAAACTAAAGGGGAGCAGATGTGAAGATTTGAGATGAAAGGAGAAAATGTGAAATAGTAGACTCAGCAAGTTGGAGGGTTAATCTGCTAGGGATACATGGTAGGCTTTTAGGCAGTCTTAAATGCCCAGTTGATACTCGTGGTCAGTAATAAAAAAATAGACCAGTCTACTATATCATATGATTTTACATTTGGTCCTGCAGCTCACTGAGTGTAGGAGAAGTAGGGTGTTTGGTGTCTAGGGTGTCTGGTCCCTTCAGAGATAACCCAAGCTGAGGAAGATGAATTACCTAATGCTGCTCACTCAGCCTCTAAGTGAAGGTGAGGGTTTGTACCCAGCTCCATCTGGCTCCAGAATTTATATTCTTCCCAAAGAAGAGGCCAAGAAGAGAGAGAACACAAACACCTTAAGGGCCCATTTTCAAAGAAAATATTTAAATGGTTTTATAAAGTTTCTATTCAAAACAAGTTATGATAATTTAAAATTTTTTTTTCTCAAAGGGCAACCTTATTTCCAACCCCAACCCCAAATCAATGGACCACTAGGGTTCAACAGAGCCAGGAACAACTGTGCCAAGGAGAGGAGACAGAAGATGGTACTCTGGCCAGAGCTTTTAAGATGATGGAGCCCTAAGAATGATCACAGTAATTAACCCTTTGTCTCTTCTATCTTCAGCCCAGTCCTTTCTAGTGCCTTGAATTCCATCCTCAGCAAGTGGGACCTCCCGGTCTTCACACTGCCCTTCAACATCGCAGTGACCCTGTACCTGGCAGCCACAGGCCACTACAACCTCTTCTTCCCCACAACACTGGTGGAGCCCATGTCTTCAGTGCCCAACATCACCTGGACAGAGATTAAAGTGCCCTTGGTAAGTTACCCAATGGCAGACAAGTTGGAACCCTCTGGTTCCACTGCAGACCTTCTCTCTAACTAGTGTGTGCATTACCCAGGCTCTCAGCTTCTCTGGATGCATCTCCATAAGACGATGAGTCTTAATGGAGAAGCGGACAGGAAAGGGTCACCGCCACCTCCATATGTTCTATCAACAGAACTTTATCGAAGACCTATTTTCTGCCAGCACTTTGTCAGACACTGGAAATACATGGGGACAATAACACCCCTACCTTCGTGAAGCCTACACTCTACACAGAAAAAATAGATACTAAACAAGAGTACAGATAAGTGTTATGTTGATAGTACAGAATGATGAGATTGAGGAAGAAATATTATGGAAGACGCATAGTAAAGTGAAGGGCCAAGATGCTAAAAGTTTAAAATTAGGATTTTAAAGATACTATCATTAGAAAATGAGAGTGAATTTTTATGTGCTTTCCATATCAATGATTTTCAAGTAGAAATGACCCTCCTGGGACAGTAGACAGCATCTGCAGACATTTTTTAATTGTCAGGACTGAAGTGCGCTGGTGTTACTGGGGTGTAGATGCCAGGGATGCTACTAAACATCCTACAATGCACAGGGCACCCCTCTCCATGACACAGAATTGTCCAGTCCAAAATGTCAATAATGCCAAAGCTGAGAAACGCTGCTTTATATCCTATTATCACAGACGTACATATTCATTTATTTTACTGATCTCTAGACATCAGAGATAAAAGGGTATAATAGAAATCTAACATAAGATTAAATATAGAAAACTGCAAGATTTTGACCTTGTTAACAAACCTAGAGATAGCTAACATCTAACACTAAAGGGAGTTTATTATGTATCAGATGCTGTTCCAAGCCCTTATTAACTCATTTAACCCTTGTAATTACTGCATACTGTAAGTACTATCATTATCTCCATTTTACAGATGAGAAAACTAAGGCAGAGAAGTAACTTGCCCAATGTCAAATTGCAGCTAATGCCTGAGCTTAAAACCCAGGTGGCCTGACACAGATCCCATGCTTTGACCCATCATCCCCATAGTCCATGAGGACCCGTACCCTCAGCTGGACAGACCACAGCAAGGCAGACCCCACAGCTTCTCAGTGCAGTCCACCCCATTATTAGGTGCCTTTATGAGTTGAGCTTTCTCTACACTCCTCAGAATTCTCCCATCATCTTTCACCCATTGGTTCTAGCTCTCCGTTGCAGAGTAATTCAGAATATTATTTCCATGATCACCTTTTGAATATTTGAAAACATAACCTACGTCCTCAAATATTGTTCAATTTGCTTTTCAAACCCTCTCTTCCCAGTCATCCCCATCGTCTAGATGTGCTTACAGCTTGGAGCAGCCCTGCTGCTGGGTATTCAGCTCCACCACTCTGGGGCAGGGCAGACAGGTCAGATCCTCTAGGGACAGGCACACAGTAAACCTAACCCTGTCAGAAAAAGAAAGGCCCCTGCCCCTAATGGCAAACACTGCTGCCAACAGTGCAAACTTTTTAAAAAGTTTTTGTCCTTTTAAAGTTTTGTCTGGGGCTGGGGCTGGGCTGCAGTGTGATCAGAGGTAGAGTTAGCATCAAAATCCAAGAAAACAGAAAACACTCTCTCCAGTGGGAAAGGGCTGGGGTAGGAGCAGGGAGAAAACTAACGTTGACAGAATCTGCAATGATCAGCCATCTGGCAAATAGGCACACTGCTTTTGGGGCAAAGACCCACTGTCCCTGTGCCCTACCCATGAGGCATGGTCCAAGTGACAGCCACAGTGACATGGGGCATTGCCAGAAAGGACCCGAGCCAGCCTGCAGTGTGAGACTGTCCAGTCCAGTGCTGAGGAGAATAGAGCAGAGAGAGCCACAGAGAAGAGGTGCCTCTGGCTCGGCTCATCTTCAAAATCAACAGTCAGCAAGTGGCAGGACCTTGATCTGCATCCCCTGAGGCTCAGGCTAACCCTCTGAACTCCTCCCACATCACCACTCTGACAAACATCCAGATCTGAGTTTTGAAGAATCAGTGCCATTTCTCTCCTTCTCTGTAAAACAATGAGGGGTGCGGCTTCCTTTTTGTTGAACCTGCACATTGCCGTTACTTGAGGATTAGCAGGAATATGAGGAGGCTGGTGCTCAGTAAATTTCCACTGCACACCTGATTGCCCTTCACACCCCAGGGTGTCAGCTGTGACCCGGACAGCAGAGAGAAGCGGAGAGAGAGCTGCTCCAAGCCCAAGTTCACCAGGCTAAACTTCGGGCCCCTGTGGAGGAAGCTTCATTCTAAACCCAGGCTCCATTCCAAGGCAGCTCGTTCCCTCATTCCTCTCATTCTTGACTGCTTGGCCTTAAAACCTGTGTTCCCAGATGAGAAGGTCAGAGCTGGATTCCCCTCAGCATCCTATGTTCCTCAGACTTTGGGAAGTCATGGAAAAGTTACTGAGTAGATTTCCAGCCTGTTCCCCACACAGAAGTTGCGTTCCCTGGACTCGTACGAAGTGTTTTCAGTTTCTTTAAATAAGACCAACCTGTCAGTTCATATAGGCGCTGGCCCAAACAGTGCTTGGTTATTAAAAGGCCACCTATTCAGAGACAAGGGTAGACAAGCTGAAAAGCTCTCAGGGACTTCTCAAACAAAGAAATTAGACTAACTTCAGAATTTAACCAAGTTAAAAAGCAAAAAAAAATTTTATCAAAGGGAGAAAGGTGATTAATTCAACATCTATAGTAGATTATCTGTAACTAATGTATTGGTTGCCAAACTGTTGCACGTTAGAGTCCATTGGGGCACCAGTCACATTCTCCCAGAATGTCTGGGGAGGAGCCAGGCATCAATATTTTTTTTTTAAAGATCATTAAGTGATTCTAATGTATACAAAGTTTAAGAACCACTGAGCTAATCAATATATAGTTATTAAGCACCTATTTGGTACCCAGCTATAGTAGATCCCTATCCTCAAAGCGGTCATATGATCTGGTAGGGAAAAGAGTTTGAAGAATTTTAAAGCTGAAAAGATTATCTGCTAAGGGCAGCCTCTTCATGGTCACACAAGGACCATGTGCAAAGCCCCTCTGAAAGCTGGAGCCCTCGACCCCCAGGCCAGTGCTCCTCCTACCATGCCAAACCCCATCCTTTCCTTTTCACCCTCAAAGAATAACCAAAATGTGGATGATTCAGTTTGAGCCAAAAAAAAAAAAAAAAAGGCCATCTGATGTCACTTCCAATTAATCATCTCCAATCCCATCAGGGGTGAGTGGGCTTCCGGCTTTTCTCCAGCTGTTCCACACATTACCTTTCTTCAATGCTGAGTGCCCCTTGACAGCAAGAAAGGTGCTTCCTCCTCCTTCCTGGGTCCCCAGTTCCGCAGGTAGCACTAAATGTGCAGCAGACACCAACAAACTAAAGTCAAGCTCAGAGGCTATAGTCTGGGTTTGGCCACCAGTGAGCTAGGTGACCTGTCTAATCATCTATCATAATGGCCTAGAATATTTCCAATATTCCTGGAATATTTCTAGTATTTTAGAAGGTTTAGAAGAATCCTCTAGTGACGTGAAACTCCCAATGGCAGTCAGGTCCCCTCAAAGCAGAAGCCATGTGACCCTCATAGCACCCTGCCCAGCCCCAGTGTTGAGGGGCTCTGCTTGGCATTGCGTGAGGGATGCTCAGATGCCTACAAGGTGGTGGAGTGAGGAGCTGTTTGTTCCAGCTCCTGCCCTCCCATCTTCTCTCACAGGCTGAAGGGCACAGCCATCCTCCTGCTCCATCCCATTACCTGCCCGCCACCCCTGGAACAGCTCAGTCCCAGCCCCGAGGCCTGGTCTTTGCATTATCAGTACACACGTTGGTGATCTAGACTCTGTTGACTTTGCAGCTGCTACGAGCCATCCCCATCGGGGTCGGCCAGGTGTATGGCTGTGACAATCCCTGGACAGGTGGCATGTTCCTGGTGGCTCTATTCATCTGCTCACCACTCATGTGTTTGCATGCGGTCATTGGCTCAATCGTGGGGATGCTGGCAGGTAAGACAGAGCCCCTCTGTGCTGTGATAATTTTCCTGAGGTCGGCCTCCCCTGCACACAGAAAATATCCTAGGCTTTCTGTCTTCCCTGGAGTTTTTAAACACTTTCAGGGGTAGAGACTTACTTTTCCCTTTCTTGGATCTCCAAAGGGAACAGATTGTAGTAGGAGGACATGTGGAGAGATGCAAAGGGAATGAAGACAGGTTGGCCTGCAATCTGAGTCCCTAGGACTGAGGGGTGGAAGAAAAGGGGTAGGAGCAGTAACAGAGCAGGCAAAGGCATAAGTGACCCAACACACGCATTTACATATGTATATGTGGACATAGAGTCAGAAATTAGGGTTGGAGTCTTTGGGAATAGGAGCCTGTTGACTTATTCCAACATTTTTCAAAAATGTCTTGGAAGCAGAACTTTAAAAAGACTTATTTGAGAACAACTTCAAACATCATAAAATTACAAAAGTAAAGGTAACATAAGAGGCACTCATAAATTGACCTATTGTGCACATCCTACCCCATTTGTTGTGTCATTTCTCTAGCTCTTTGTATCTATATTATCCATACATACTTTCCTCTCAACCAATTTGAAGCAGAACATCTTCACTTGAAACCTTGTTTGCTAAAAACGCAGCCGCTCTGGCTAAAGGAGTGGGAAGAGCCTGGAGGCCCCACACCGCAGCCTCCCCTCACCCTGGAAGTACCTTTGTGAGAAAGCTTTGGGAAACAGCTCAGAAACCACTCCCTCTTTCCATTGTTGGTTTCCTGAGAACAGACACCATTGGTAGAGGCTCCTTGGATGGGTAGGGACGGGCCATGGGGGAAACAGCCAGAGTGAGGCCACCCTGAGTCCCAGCACCAGCCACAAGGTGGCCTTTGTGCTGTGACCCAGAACCAGCCAAAGGCACCACACCTTGTCCCACAGCCCTGACCGTGGCCACGCCCTTCAAGATGATCTACACGGGCCTCTGGAGCTACAACTGCGTCCTCTCCTGCATCGCCATTGGTGGCTTGTTCTACGCCCTTACCTGGCAGACACACCTGCTGGCCCTTATCTGCGGTGGGTACTGGGGAAAGCTGACAATCAAGTCACTCCGCTGTTCCTTCCTCCCCACTGCCCTTGATGACATGAAGTTCGTGGTGACCACTAATCAGATCTGAGCATCAGGGATAGAAGGACCAGTGGCTTGGATCTTTAACACCTGGGGACTTGAGCTTTCTCCTCCATCAGATGGAGTTGCAGGAACTATTACTGTTGTTATATTTACACAGCCTTGGAAAATTTACAAGAAAATCACACATACATTTCCTCATGTGCTAGTGGCAGCATTCCTGCTCCCAGTGAGTCCTCATTTGACAACTATTGGTAGGGCGACACTAAGTGCCAGGCCCGTGGAAGACACAGAGGCTACCACATCCTCTTAGAGACATGGTCTAGCAGAGGAGAAGTCATTGCACAAGTATTAAGGTTGTGAAGTCTAAAAAGATTGTTGAGAAGGTCAAGAGAGATGGTCTATCTGGGAGAATTGAGGTCTAAGAAAACTATAACACAGCTCTCCAGAAGCTTGAATTCCAAACAGAGAATGCTGTCCAAAGAGAAGCCAGCCAGAGTCCTTTCTCGATCTCCACCCAGCCTTGTGTTCTGTGCTGTATAAACGTATGAACTCACTTAATTCTCCTGGGATCACTACCGGGCATAGATTGTCAGCCCCATTTTACAGATAAGGAAATGAGACTCAGAGAGGTTCACAAAACTGCCCTAGAACACAACTATTAATGGCAGAAGCGAGAGTCAAACCCCAGTCCCACCTTTCCCCCATCCTTCCTGTCCTAGAGTCACTTCTGTTTTCTGGAACAGCAGGACTTTAATAAGAAAAGCTAGAGACAAGTAGAAGGCGAATGGCATTCAGAAGAGCTTTTCTTTTGTTTTTTTTCCCCACTTAAGTGTAGAAATTTGAAATGACATCCATGTCCCTTGTGTCCCCCTCAGCAGCCAGCACAAGGGTGGACAAGGAGACAGTAGACTCAGTAGATATTTAAGTCAAGAGCTAGGTATTTTGAGGTTAGACTATAACCACCTTTGGCCTCCAGGGAAGTGGCAGAGTCCTGTGGCTAGAACCATCTGGGAAGGCTTCAGAGGGAGGCTGGAGTTTCTCTCAGCACTTTAGGGTGGGGTTTGGATAGGCAAAGAGGGGGAGAAGGTGTTCTTGACAGAGGAACAGAAAGGGCAAATGGGCAGGGGCAGAAGGAGCTTGTTCAGAGGCACCAAGAGAATGGCAGAGATCCCCTAACTCTCCTGGGGACTCACATCCTGTGGTTGAACCCAGATGCTGGGCTTCTTGGGATGAGCTCAGGGATCCAATAAGGTCCTTCCCTGATGTGACTTGGTGAGGTTCCAACAGCATCATGGTCGCTCAGAATCTCCATCATAGGGGTCCTGTCTGGAGCTCATATAGTCTGACTACTCACCCCCCAGACAGGTAATCATCCTGCCTCCAGCCTGTGCTAGATGATCGCCAAAGGCAGTGCTGACTCTGTGCAAGGCCACCATGGACATGGGACGGGATAAAAGGATATGTAAGCTTTACTCTCTGCCCTCAGAGAATGCAAGGTCTGGTGGGAGATGGGCCACACCTACCGTAAAAATAACTAACAAAGTCAGGCAAACACCCCAAATGTCAGGGTGTGGTGTAGACGCTGAGGCTGCTGGAGACAGAGTGGGACCCCTGCTCTTGGAGAGGGGTGAGGGTGGGCCCTGGGGAGCTAACGCGATGGTCCTTGTCCCAACACAGCCCTGTTCTGTGCGTACATGGAAGCAGCCCTCTCCAATATGATGGCAGTGGTAAGTCTGGGCTCTCTGAACACTGGGCCCTTCCCCAGCCAGGGTTTCAGGTTTGGAATCTTGTGGAAGACTCCTGAATGGGTTATGGTAGTTGGTGCATTGGCCTTTGACAGTGTTTATTCAATAGTTTGTCCAGAGAGTGACTGGCAATCATGTACATGTACCTCTGAGGTGGGGTGTGTGTGTGTGAAAGAGAGAGAGAGAGAGAGAGAGAGAGAGAGAGAGAGAGAGAGAGAGAGAGACAGAGACAGACAGAGACAGAGACAGAGACAGACAGAGACAGACAGAGACAGAGACAGAGAAAAAGAGAGAAAACGGGAGAGAGAGATGCAACCATCAGTGGAGAACGTCGATGGATATATAGAGTACTTGCGTTTGACTGGATGTGGGAATTCATCCATTGTTAGGCCAGTTTTCAGCACCATCTTTAAAAGATTCTGATTGTGTCCAAAGATGACAGCACCTCAAATCCCTACACCAACTGCTCTGACATTGAGTCTAGACATCAATGCCATCACTAGAGTAGGATCCCCATCCTCAACCCCTGCCACATCCTTCTCCCCAGGGTCCCCAAAGCCTAGGAACCCTTTCAGCCCCCCACGTTTTTGTTTCCAGGTTGGTGTGCCACCAGGCACCTGGGCCTTCTGCCTCTCCACCCTCATCTTCCTGCTCCTGACAACCAACAACCCCGCCATCTACAAGCTCCCACTCAGCAAAGTCACCTACCCAGAGGCCAACCGCATCTATTACCTGACAGTAAAAAGCAGTGAAGAAGAGAAGTCCCCCAGTGGTGACTAGCCAAGTTCCAGGCAGAAATGCTCTTTGCCTGGACCTTGTGTCTGTTTCTTGTGGTCTCAGTTCTTGGTCAATTGGCCGCAGCACTCACCTTCTTTGCCTCTCCTTGCACCTGCCTGGAATCAAACACATCCGTAACTCTCCTGATGCTGCTTTTCTCTCTTTGCCCACATTGCCAGAACTATTCACCATGTGGCATTAGAGGAAGTTGGTAATGAGCTTGCTGGAGCTAGAAGTAAGGCCTGTGTTTTAAATGTCATTGACTTAAAACAAAAACGTGATTTGTACTTAGTCTTTTAGGAAGGTGATTAAGATAATCTCTTTGGCATGTTTAACTAAATAATAGATCCCATAAAACTCAACTTGCTGAGTGGTTCCTAGGCAGACATGGAGTGGGTGAAAATTCAGGGCACACGTGCAAAGAATTGAAGGCACCTTAGTGCACAGAGCTAATGGCTTTTGGGTACATATAACTTTATATAAAAGAGAACTTCATACTGATAAGTTTTAAAGTCAAAACAGGGACAACTAGGGGATTGAAGGTGTCTAAACGGGGAGTCTCAAGCATTCAGTGGTCAGAGTAAAGGGCAAGATGATACTCCATAGCAGGAAGGAATTCATCAATTAGAACCTATATGTCTTCTATTGTGAGGGATAAGCATCTCTCAGTGTAGCTCAAACCAGCAACTTTGAGCAGAAATTTCAGTTGAGGAAAGTACGTGAGCTTGGTGTGTAAAAAGCTGGGGAAATTTAGTTCATTTTTCTATTTGTTTGTAGGTGTCGGAGGCTCCATGAGATCTATGATACTTAAATGGTTAGCCTTGACTATAGAAGGACAAACAATTATCCGCGAATTTTATAATTTGGCTTCCCAATTAATATAGTCATTAGCTTGCATTCAGTCTTTAGCTGTATACAGATTAGGGGTTAACAAACTGTTTCCTGGAAAGGGTCAAATAGTAAATATTTTCAGCTCTGGAAACCGTATAGACTCTTCTACAAATACTCAACTCTGTCACTGTAGCCAAAAACAGTCTTAGACAGTATGGAAATGAAAGAATTTGGTTGTGTTCCAATTAGACTTTCTTAAAAGGCCAGCAAGCTAGATTTGGCCCACAAGCAGCAGTTTGCCATCACCTGAGATAGATGATCAACATGATAATCAGGAGCAGATGGACACTGGGCAGGCTCTGAGGCCCACCACCAGGCTCTTTACAACAGACATAGCCACAAAGACATTTAAATGCTGGGTAATAGTATGAAGATTCTTAGGAAATGGAAGGAACTTAAAATGAGATTAATGCGACCAGGATCAAGAAGGTCTGACCTGAGGCTCTAAGACAGTTGACAGACCCAGTGATGTGTACTAGGCGATGCGGTTTTAAACTGTCTCTCTTTCCACTTAAACATCTGGGAACTGCTCCTGAGGCTCCACATCCTCAGCCCTCTCACTGTTTTTCCCTCTGCCAGTGGGCACACCACCATGTGAAGAAGAAAAAACTACAACACTTTAGTGCAGGAGTTTCCAGCAGGAAGAGCAGAGGGGATCAAAGAGTCTCAGGGTTGGAAGGGAGTGTAAAGGCCAGCTGGTCCCTCATCCTATGATGCATGAATGCCCCTATGGGGAGGACAGGGGCTTCACTTCTTATACTAAACTATCCAAATTAGAGGGGAGATCCCCAAGGTATTCTGAAAAGAGGTGATAAAACCAGAGATGACCCTGCAAATTGCCCTAGGAAATCCCCTCACCTTTCATTAAGCCCCTGAACTGGTTCTGATAGAACTGTCTTTTATTGGACTCGCAGAAGAGGAAAACTAGTTAGATATGAAAAATTCTTTCAGCTCGCATAGATAACATTATTTCCTCCTCTCCCTTCTTTTCCCATCCTGTTTCATAGTTTGTCATTTACAAGGGACCACCTTGGTCAAAGGGATCTGGGTTTTGGGATTTATTTTTCCTAAAGTTCCTGCTTTACCCCCACCACCTCCTGCCCCAGGAATTAAAAATGAACTGTGTTATATCCATTTGGATACAAGCTAAATTAGTCAGAAAAAGAAAAAATAAATATGCTCTGTAATTCTGGAAAAACCACAGGGCCCCAGAAATTCTACAATACACTATGATCAAAATGGCCAGATATTTATGCATAAATAGAAAAATTACCTACTAGTTTGATATAAGAAGGAAATAGCTGGATAAAGTATTGTTAATCACTCAATTCATTTGCCAAGAGAAATTATACAGGAGTGATAAAATGTTTGAAAAACATCTTTTTGGGCTAAGATAAAGAAAATTGATGTTATTTCCCTAATGTGGTTAAATAAGCTCCTCCTGGAGGCAGAACAAATCTCATTAATCCAGACTCATGAGCAGATGCTATGTCTCTCTCATGGGCATGGATGGGGGTGGGGGGGCAGAAGTAAAAATCCCCACTCCTCTAAGAAAAGTCTGCCCAGTGCAGGTCACACCGTCCACAGGCCCAGATGTCCTCTGAAGTAGCCTAATCAGTCTTATGGGACTGAGGTGCTCCCTCAACTAATTTTGTTCCACAGTCACCAACACTTACCCATCTCACAGACTCTCAGTGTGTAGTGGGAGCCCTAACTTACAGATTCTCACTATCAGCATGAGCAGGCCACCAGGAGGGAAGGAGAGGGGCTTGGGGTCCACGTCCCAGCTGTTTTACACTATCACCCCAAACTACCAGCAGTGGCTCTTGATTATATAAATGATAGTTGAGCATAAATATTTATTGCTGAATATCAATAAGCGGTCATTAAAGAGAGTAGAGATGTAAGTTTGGGGTTGAGGAAAGGGGGGCCTTTAGAGGAGACATTGTTGTAACTTTTTCTATTGTACACACCTCCTCTCCCCACTGTCCCCAGATCTCACCTTTGGTCTCACCACTTCCCCCTCCCATTTTCATCTTTACTCCTACACTGCTGCACCTTGAATCACCTCTCCAATCATTTCTGTTAATTGACAGAGGCACGTTTTCTACCTCTTCTTGATCAAACTTGAGAGTTTGTTTGCTAGAAAATAATCTATTTTATTAGTTTTAAAATTCTGTTGCCATAGAATTATGAGTTACATTCTCACAATAGTTTCAGTCTCTCTTGTACCTGTGGCTTCATCTCCTTCGTAATTTCTAATGTTACATAATTTTGCTGTCTCTTTTCCTCAATCAAGTTTGTGAGAGTTTCATCCATTTTATTGACTTTGTCAAAGCAGAAGTTTGAAATTTGACTTTTCTGTTTTCAGTTTGTTTTCTATTTTATTGATTTGTATTTTTCTGTTTTCTCATGGTTTATTTAAATGTTTTTCTTTTCTTAATGTTTTTAAATTGATATAAAGTTTTTTTTATTTTAAATCTTTTTCTTTTAACAACAAAAGCATTTAATGCTACTTTCTCCTGTGTACAGCTTTAGCTATGTGCTATAGGTTTGGGAATAAAGTATTCTACTTTCATCAGTTTTTAACTAGTTTGTAATTTTAGTCTTGATATCTCTTTGATCTAGGATTTTTTAAGAATGTGTTTCTTAATTTCCAGCAGTTAGGATCTTTTACTATTTTTAAACTTACTGGATCAGAAGCAGAGAATATGGCCTGTAAAATCTCTATTTTAAATTTTTATGAATTTTTCTTTGTAATCAAGCACTTGATTGTTTTTGGACACATAAAATGCAAATTTTTTATTTGAAGGAAATACATATTAAATTGATTGATTAATTTCATCATTTATTTCTTCCATGTGCTTGTTTACTTTTTGTCTATGAGATCTTAAATCTGAAAAGGGTTTATTACAATTCAACTATAATTGTATGGTCTTATTAAACTCTGCATTTCTAAAACATGTCTCATATTTAACAGTGACATTTTTGATGTCTGTTGACTATCTTTGATTCTTCATAACATTTATTTTACTATTACAAACTACCCATTTGTATCCTTGTTAGTGCTCTTAACTTCATTCCAACATATCTGATGTTAATGTTGCCACATCTCTTTTTTTCCTGATATTTTCTTATCCCTTTGTGTTAACGTTTATCATTTTCTTTTAACTTTATCATTTTAACTGTATTTCTTAAAATAACATAGAGTGATATTTTACATTTAACCTAATCTTAGTGTTTCCATACTTTAATAAGATAATACAGCCTCTTCATACTTAGTGTAACAATAAATACACTTGTTTTATTTCTTCCACTTTATTGTTTACTATTTTTCATTACTACTTTTGCTTTTTCACTTTCTTCATTTTGCACTTTTGACCATGTTACTATCTTTTCCTCTTTTCCCTTTATTTTGAAGTTCTACTATTCTTTTCCATTCCACTAGTGGTTGCCAAAAGCATATTTGACATTCATAATCAAAAGCATATCTTTCTATTATTATATGAAAACAAGATGCTAAATAATTTACTCTGACAAGATGTCTCGTTTCTCCAATGCTTCTTCATCACTCTGAGAAATAAAAACCTTTATACTAGTTTTAGTATTCTCCTGCCCAGGGTCCCTGTTTTTACTTTTCCTGTATTTCCTACCCCTAGATTTTGCTAATATCATTTGTCAATTAAAAAATTTTTTCTGCAGTATCTTTCTTTTTTTTTTTTTCACAAATCCTTACTTAGCTCCTATATCACACATTCCCAATAATCCTATCATTGTCTATTCGGAGTTTACTATTCATATTGGACATGTTACCTTTTATTAGTTTCCTCTATTCTTCACCTTTCCCTATTTTGTTTTGTCCTAATTCATTAATTACCTGTTTAGGACTCTTTCTTGAGTATTTCTTCATTCTTCAAATAATATATGAGAAAATACAGGTGACATGTTCTTTGATGATTTGCTTGTCCACAATTTCTTTTTTCTGGTGGATAAAGGACGTTTTAGCTAGGGAAGGGGTCCCCAGGCTACAGCCTTTCCCCTCAGTGTCTATAGGTATGGTGCCTTCATTTTCTGGCTTTTAAATATTAGAAATGAGACATTTGATATTAATCTCACTTTTAACCTTTGTTAACCTTTGTTAACAACCTGTTTTGTTTTTTTTTCCTAGAAGGTTGTATGGTTTTCTCCTTATCTTTGGAGTTCAGGGGTATTATAAGCCTAAGTGTATGTCTTTCCTCATTGATACTGCCTTTCAGTCTACAAACTCAAGTCTTTCTTCAGCTCAGCAACTTCTAACATTTGTTTGATTATTTCTTTTTCTCCCTCTCTTCCTTTTTCTATCTCTGGAATGTGTGTTAGCCATATGTTAGTTCTCCTTAATCTCTGCTTTATCTTTTTACCATTCATATTTTTTCTCTACTTTGAGATATTTCTTCCATTTGATCTTCCAGACCACTGATCCAGGTCCCAACAGTAACCTTTCTTTCCTTCAATTCAACAAATAAGTTGAAATTTTTAGTTCAAAATCATGTTTTTTATTTCAGAATATCTTTGGGATAGGGGCCAAAATTGAATCCCCATGTATGTTTATATTGTTCTTTTATATTTGCCTACCTCCTCTTGCTCCAGAAATCAGATACAGCTTATGGTAACTCATGGCTCCAAACTTCTGCCTATGCCCCTTATTGCACGACTACTGGTTGCTTAGGGACACTTACCAACTTTTATGAGCCAAGACCCTAAAAGCTCTGCCTTCTGGCCTGACCTCAGTCACTCATTCATCCAGATGACATTGTATGAAGGACATGTATTAATATGTTACTCAGGCTCCTGTATGACAACAACCGAGAAAGAATCAGACCAGTTCCTGCATTCAAGGAATTCATTTTATGGGAATTTGCCTAGCCAGCTGAGTAGTCTCACCTAAGGTGAAGACGAAGCTCATACCACAGAGTGCCTGAGGTGCATAAGTTCACAGCATCCATTTCATTATTTTGAGTGAATTATCTAGTTGGGTTGGTCTTTGTTCAGGAAAAATAGCAAGCATGACTTTAAGTGTCCCTAGAAATTTCTGTGCCTATTCTCTTCTATCTTGCCATTACCTACTGCCCAAACATTCCCAGCCATCCCTTTGGTTTAAGGCTTTGAACCTGTTAAAATATAAGCATTCCTGGGAAGGTAAGACAGTAAGCATAATGAGTCATTTGCATCTTATGTTGAAGGAATCATTTCTGAAAATGGGTTGAATAAAAAAGAAGGAAATAATACAAAGAAAAGAGTGGATAGCATATTTTAAGAGAGTCTTTGGCAAGGGAAAGCATGCCGAGATGAGGCCAAGCAGGGTGAATGAGGTCTGGAGCTCCCTGTCTCATCAGGAATGATGATGAAGGTGCTGTATTTGGCTTAAGGGAAAGAATAAATGGCTGAATCAATGGTTCTGAAGTATGAGGTAGCACAAATGGAAGGAGTCAACTTACTCATTACTTCAGAGCATAGAACAAAGACCACTACAAAGGACTGATAAGCAGACAGACAGACTTTGAATCAGTGAAGAGGGGTTCTTTTTAACAAGGAAAGTTGCCTAATAAATGGCTGTCCTGTTCTGCTTTGGTAATGCAGAAACAAGAATTGGAGGCCTTTTGAGGATGCTTACTTTGGGTTGGGGTAGATCAGATGACCACTGTAAAATTTCCCTTCCAAATACAATTTTTGTGATTCTATTGTCCTGAGTTCCTACAGAGGAATGAAGAGGAGGTATCACTGACGTGGCAAAAAGTTAAGAAGATAAAAATCAAATATACCAAAAATATGCCATTGTTGCCTTTGTAGCCTTTCTTGGAACTTAACCAGCTATCCATTCAGTCAGTTTATCAACACACTCAACATGGTTGCTTATGGAGATGCAAGCTGAGGGACCAGCATTGCTCAACTGTACTTTGTCCTTGGTCTTCTCCCTGCTATCACTCCCCCGACAAGGAATTCTTATTCTAGTCAACCCTCTAAGATCTGCCCATCCAAAAACTTGATCTTCCTGGCTTGTATCTGTGGTTACAGCAAACGTATGTGCTTCAATTTGTTTGTGCTTCCTGTATGAGTCTTTGTTTTCTTGGGTCACAAAGGTTGCAAGGGCCTGGGGACAGCTATAATCTAAAATCAGGTAGGGGTTGGTAGCTTCAGTGTGGCTATGATTTCTACTCAATAAACCACAATCTCACTTGGCAACTTTAAAGACTTTCACTTTTTATGTAAAATTTTTGACTTGCCCAGCTTTTTCTCCCTCTTGCTATTCATAGAAGATATATCCATAGGGAATCTTTCTTAATCTAATGGAACTAAACTTCCAAGGTCCCAATAAGCGAGGTGAAAAGATTGTCAGAAACATCTTCTTAAACTCTGTGACTTGATGAGTAGGAGCCCCCAGACCCTTTCTACAGCTGCATAGGCTACTGGAACAGAACTGAGTAAAGAAAGTAGTTCTCTGGAAAATTTTTAGCTCACCTTGCACTTATTGCTCATGAACTCTGACCTCTTCCTCTGGAGGAATCTGACATTTCCAAGTTTCATGTCTGGCATGAAACTTCAATGCAATCTCTTCCTGCTACAAGGTTGAAATGTAGAGGTGAAGGGAGCCATGAGCATTGTGAAGAAAACTTAATTCTGAAGTGAATTCTGATCGACTGAGCCTTCATGGTAATAACCTGTAGGTACAGACAGATCTCTTGGGAGCTGTTGGTATCTGAGTTGCTGTCTTTAACAGGACCTGTCTGAGATAAGGTTACATCTTGGTCTTCTGCTTTCCAGGAGGACACTTGATTGCCCCACCCTACATCTAGTGTGTGTGACTGATACTCACTATACTTCTAAGCACCTTGGTTCCATTTGGCTCATGGAATGGTGTATACACTTCCTGGATGGCTCCTTGGGTGTTATCATTTCCTGTCTATTCCAATTAGTTACATGCTGTGCATGGATAGCATCCCTGTTACTTCTGGCATAAGTGCTTAGGGGGCTGGAGTGAAAGAACCACAAGAAGTTCAGGATCCCTCAGGAGAGGCCAGAGCAAGAGGGTAAGAAATGAGCATCCAGGGCTGAGCCAAGATATCAGCCAATTGGGGAACCAGGAGATGTGTCATCAGCAGACAATTATGGGCCCTGAACTTGCAGCAACAAGGGAGGCTCCCCGTGCCGGGAATTGTCTGCAGTCAGTTGCCGAACTGTCCCTGGAGTTTGAAACCTACAAAATTCCTCTTCCCCTCACTCCCCACCCCTGCCTTTATTTGCTTTCCTTCTTCTGATGGCCCCCATGATAAGAACCCCTCTTCGGCATTTCCGAAACACCTGGCACAGTGCTTAGGGATGTTTTGACGTCAGTGAAGAATTTGTCTACTCAGGTGTAGCTAATTTCCTCAGTGTGAGGTTCTGTTTCTGAACCTAAATAGGCCACCTCACACTCTGTCACAGAGCAGAGGGGGAGGGAGAGGGGAGAGGGTACACAAGCTCCAGGGGGTAGGAAGGGCAATGCTTGACGCATTATATCATAAAACCAAACAAAACATGTTTAGATTGGTCCCCCTCCTCAAACTCCAGCACACCAGACCCCATGGCCTCATGGGACTGGGGAGGGCTGGCTTCCCTAATATATAGAGCTCAGAGTTCTTTCTGGAGCCATGGGTTAGTTCGTGCCCTTCTTGCTCTGAGAGGGTCCCATGGTGAGTCACCAGGACATCAGTCAGTAGAAGTCAGAAAGAAAGGTCTGAAAATTTCCACAGAACCAGAAAGACAGTATCTAGTATTGGGCTGCACAGGAATTTCCATTGAGATGCTGATAGCAACACTATTCCCCAGCTTGTGCCCTGCCTGTGTGGGGAATTGAGTGAGTTTATTGAGGTCAGAAGGCAAATTGTCCCCCTGAGACTAATACTGGAGTGAGAATTCTAATGAGAAGAGTAACTGGATGGTAATGCCCGGAGGACAAGGAAGCTTCTGCTAGACAGTCCCCAGTTCTGACCCTTTAAAGGAAACCTGCCTGATTAAGCCAGGTCAAGGACCCATGGTTGCTTGAGCCCACATTCCCTGGGGAGTTTAGGAAGTAATCTTTTGTCAGGAAGGCCAGAGAACTTTGGCAAGCTGCAGAAAGAGCATTTGTCTGACCTCTCCCTCCTCCTCCATGGTATTGTTCCTCAACTGGAAGACATGAGCCAGGCATAGGGTTAGGAAATACAAAGAGAATTTATAGAAAGTTAGCAAAGGATGGGCTGGAGGGCTCCAGAAAGTGAAGGGTTTTGGATTTAGGGAGAAGTCCAACGCCTGGAGCCAAGAACCAGAGACGCAGCCCAATCAGAAGCTTCTTCCCAAATTCTGGTGTTCTAGATTCCTCCAGCCCAGTGCAGGACATCAAAAGAAGCCCAGGTAAGAGGTCTTGTGGGGAGAGAAAGGGACCAGGTAGACCCCCTAGCCAACAGGACGATCTGACTTTTCAAAGGAAGAGAAAAAAGAAATGATGATTTGTTTCTGTTCTTTTCTTCTGTTGAGCTGCAATGTCTGGGGAAGGACCAGTCCTGGGACAGGGAACCTTACAAAGAACTCCACAGAGAGTTTAGATTCAGGGAGCTTCAGACTGGAAGAGTTCTTTTTTTATAGTTCAAACAACACACTTTATAGTTGAGGAAACCATGGCTTGTCCAGGGACCTGTCAAGGTGATAAAAGAGCCTGAAAAATGTCCAGGTGTTCTAACTCACAACCCTGAGCTCTTCTTGCTTATTTAGTAATGAAACCAGGCTAATCCATCAGCCCTCAAATCCCTTTACCACTATATCTGCTTACTAGATGAGCCTTCGTCATCCTTTCCACAATTCTATAATCCATAGTTTTGACATTAGCACAGCACCATGTGAAGTGGAGCTGTGGATGCTCATAACATGGGTTTGAAAACCTTCTCTCATCTCCAGCCATGCTACCCTACACAAGCTCAATCCTATCTGTTCTCAGAAGCTAAGCACAGTCAGGCCTGCTTAGTATTTGGATGGGAGACAACCTAGGAAGACCAGGTGCTATAGATATAAAAAATAAAAAAATAAGGGATTGTAAGCTGACAAGGTTCTTGCAATCTGTGAGGTCAACAAGGGTGGCCTCACCTAAAAATTTTTTTTAAAAGAAAGAAAAGAAAATCTTCTCCCAGGAGTCATTACCTCCTTCTCCTTCCAGGGTGGTGGCACCTGGTCCAGGTGTCTTAGCCCCTCTCCTCGGGTCTGGACCCCTTCCGTAGACATGCCTATAGGACTAGACCATCTCAGTATCCATGGACATCTTAACTCCCAGCAAAACAGCCTAGCTCCTTGGTGCTAGATTACTGTAGATGTATTCTGTGTAGCTACAGACAGTGGACATTTCTGGAAGACAGATAACAGTGCCATAGGATCAATATTTTAGGATATTAAAGTTATTTGATCAAAGAAAGAATGGACAGGCTTATAAAGTATGTGATCTCCTCCAAAACTGTCAACAAAGGGTATGAGCCTTCATAAACTTGCTGAGGGAAGATTGTCCTGTAAGGCTTAGAAGTGCCCATGGCCAGGCTTCTGCCTGCTATCACCACCCTGGCATTGATAAACCCCTCCCCACAACTCGTACAGCATCCACACCTCCCTTTAAGGTTAGAGGGGAAAAATAAGTGTACTCCCAAGTGCCAGCTCTGACTAATTGGTATTGATTGTCCGGAGGATTGGGTTAAGAATGATTCTGAAGCTAAGTTGAAATTTATTGGGAAAGTGCTATAATCAATTAGCTTCATTTGCCATAGATCATGGGGAGAAGGGGTGGTAAGGAAGAGGATATGGGGAAAGGGAGTATGAAAATATTGCCACAATAAAAGAAGCTGGTGTACGATGTTCCAGAACTTTCCTTGGCCTTTCATTGGGTGTCGCAAATGTAATGACACATGGGTTGGCTTTTGTTTTTATTTGGTAACTTTTGCTATTCCTTTTGGGATATGAATAATTTATAATTTTTTAAATAAGAATGTCACAAGTTCATTGTGACATTTAGAAAGGCTCCAACTGTAAAATACTTGCATTGCAGGAGTAAAGAATCAAAACCAGGAGGTCAAAGCCTGGCTCCACAACTGAATAGATGTGTGGCCTCAGGTAAGCAGCTCCTCTCTAGGCCTCAGTTTCCTTCACTCCATGTCTAGGCTCAAAGGTCACTCGTCAAAGATTGATAATTTCAAGTAGTTTCATTGGATTAGAAAGGATTTACTAACTTTTCACATGCATGATAACTACCAATGTAAAACTTTACCATGGTCCTAACTTCAAAAGAAGAGGTTTAGAGTCTCCTGCAAATACAATGGGGATTCAAAGAATGGAGTACTCTGTGTGACCAAATAAGTCATGGGTGGCTTTATGGAGGAAGTAGAACATAAACTGGGCTTTGAAGGGTAGACAGAAGTTAGGAAAGAAGGGGGAGGAACACAGAGGGCCCGTGATAAAGCCAAAGTGCCAGGTGGGGCGTGTGTTGGGAAGGGACAGGATGAGCTGGATGATGACATTAGCCATACTGTGGAACATCTGGAAAGCCAGGTAGAAGAATTTGAGAAATATGCCCTTGGTTATAGGACCCATGTAGATTATTGAGTAAGAGATAGACATAATAGTATGGTCTTGTGGTTGAAGGACAGAGTGGATTGAAAGTGGGGAGATCAAAATCAGGGAGATTAACAGTGTAGACATGCAATTCTAAGGGTGTGGGCTGGGGTGGGAACAAGAGGAAGAGAGTGTAAAGCCATCCTGGAGGAAGATCAGACAGGTGGTACCCTAGTTATAGATAGCCTGCTCTGACCATTGCAGTCTTTCACCTCATTGCAGTCTTTCACCTCATATCTTGAGGTTAAATGAAGTAACAACTCATTTATGCTTACTAATGTCTTCTCCATAGTGAGCCAAAGACACCAAACACAAAGCAAAACAAAACCAAATTTAAGTGAGTCCATTGGCCAACAAGTAACCTGTGTGGGGAGGAAGAGAAAAAGTTTGATGTATTTACTATGAGGATGAGGTCTCGTTTATCTCAGGATTACAGTGACTCATACCACCGCCTTCTTTAAAAAGTGACTAATTTAAAAAATGGGACTTCCAAATAATTTATTGCCAATGTTCCAGGGGACCTGGCCTCCACCTTTACTCTGTGCATTTCTCTCGCAACTCAACTTCCATGCTAACATATTGGAGTCTTTCTTGAATCCCCAAAGGCAAGAAGAACGGATTCTAGAGTATCTCATTAGGCCATTACATTCAAAAGCTGAGCTGAATTGATAGACCAAAAATAAATTCCTAAAAGAAAGAAGGATTTAAAGAAATAAGTCTGAGACTAGAAGGGAAGAAACAGAATAGATCAGGGTACTATCCACTCCTGGTTCAGCCAATAGCTGTCTGGAATCCAGTAAGTCACTTCATTTCTCTAGCCCTCAGGTTCTCCATCTGTAAAATAAGAAATTTAGACTGGATAATCTCAGAAGCCTTTCCAATTCTAACATTCAATACCTCTGATACTTTATAGAATGATCATTGAAAAATGTCAGCTAAACACAACTTCACAGAAAAGATATCCCATTTACTACACACACTCACACACACACTCACACGCATACACACACACTCAGACACAGTAGCCCTGGAAATGACAAGTCAGTGCAAAGCTCAATTTCCACATAGGGAAACATAGGCACAAATTATAGCCAAAGTGGATATAGGAAAAAAAATCAAATCATTTACAATGCATCACTTCAAAAAAAATCATGCTGGCATAGTAGCTAGGAAATTGCCTTGTGACGTGTGGGTGTTTCCACAAATAGTAGGTTGGAGACTATGAGACCCAGGGAGCTGGGAGGGAAAGACAAATGATTCTTAATGGTAGGTTCCAGATGCTCCATATGTTGCACATTGCAAGTGATAGATGGACAGCATCGAACCACCTTCTGGAGACGGTAAAACCTGTTCAAAACTTGAAAAACTTGTGGAAAATGTATAGGCATGGACCTGTTTGAGTAAAGATTGATTTTCGGAAAGATTGAGTAGATCATTTTTCCTCTTCTGAAAGATATATGTGGTTGGGGTCTGTTTTGTTCCCCTGAAAGAAATTGCAGCAAGTTTCAAAATTGCATTTGACATGTGGGCTCACCTGCAAAATCTTTTTTACCCCCGATGTCTATCTAAACAGTTGGCATTTCTGTACATTCAAAGTCAGTAGAGGCGTGAGTACTATAAGACACTACTCTCCAGAAAAAGTGCTTCCAAACAAACCAATTGGCTCATAATTGTTCTTTCCTTCTCTGAGTCAGTGGGAGGAAAGCATCATTGAACTCTTGCCTATTAAAACACGGGTGATGGCAATCCTTGAGAATCGGGACTGTGCCCCTGAAATGGTCCTGAACAGTCCCCGGTATGAAGCTACATGCACTTAAAAGTCATGTTAGTATAGGAGAGGGTGGCCATTTTCACACCAGGTGGGCATGCCAAAGAGTTACTAGGCTGCTAATGTTTACCCACAGGTTATCGAGGACAGAGCTTCCCAGAACAGGTGCCATAGTGCATGTGTAGCGGGCTAAGAGAGCAGTCCCCTTGGCCCTCTAAGTAGTCAGGGGGCCCTGGTGGGGCCAGAGTCCCTGGGCCCAGGCCCATAGCCATAAACAACAGACATCTGTTTACTGCACTATGTTACACAAGACTGTTTTCTATGTGTTCCATGATGTTGGAGGTAGAAGAGTTGTAAAGAACCCCAAAAAGTAAGCTATTGTAAACAAAATTTACTCGTGGACTAGAACTCCCACCTCCAAGCAGTTTAGGGTTTTGTGGCCACACAGAACAGACCTGTGTAATATGCCAGTAACCAAAACAAACCACATGGAGCAAGATCTCTGTCTTCAATGGCTAATTTTCTTCTTTCTCATCAACAGAGTTCTTCCAGCTACTCTTGCAGGATTTCTGGGTTTCTAGTTGGTTGGTCATAGATAGCCAATCATTTTATCACCATCTATAAGTTTCCCTTCTTTGATCCAAGTAACACTGGAAATAATCAGCTCTTACCTTGCAACCTGCAAAACTCTACACAACTCAGCTATTACCTTTGTTAACATATAAAAGATGCTCAGCTTTATTTCAATATTTAGCAAGCATTTAACTTTAACAATGAGAGTAATTATTTTTTAAAATAGTTCGTACCCTGAAATATCCAATGATTGCTCATTATACCATTCAGAAATTAAAATATGTAGCACAATTATCCCTCATTAAGTGATTCAGCAAATACTTCTGAGTGCCTGCAGTATACCAGGCTCATGCTAGGTGCTGGCGGTGCCCAGGCAAACTGACACAACCCTGGCTGTTGAGGACCCCAGTGTGAAAGTGACAAACAAGAGCACACAACTGACACTTGGCAAGGGAAGCGTCTATGCAGACATGCACGGAGATAAGAAACCACCCTGCTTAGAGTAAAGGGACATGGACTATCCAAGGGATGGTCCTGAGAAGACACATAACATGTGAGCTCTGCAGAATCATTTTCCAGAGCATTTTGCAAGCATTCTTGTCTTCATAACAACATGAGAAAGAAATGGCAGGTGTCCATTCGAAATACCTGTCATCATTCTATAGGTCAGGTCTGCAAGGTCAGCCCTGTAGGGTCTGTGTATTTCTTTCTGGGAGGCATGGAAAATACTATCAATGAAATGACATGGCTTGCAAAATGCCATGCAGGAATGAGGGACCTCAGGTTCCCAGCCAGTGTTACTGTTGTTGTCTTTTTTTCCCACCACACCAATGGAACATCTTTTGTCTAGAACATTTGGTAGGTGTATTCGTGATATTCTGGAAGTTGCTTTTATCCATTATGAAAGTTCTGACAATAGGTCCCAAAGGTAGCGGTAAATTGCCTTCATCTTAGCTTTATTAAGTTTTCTCATGACCTCAGGAAATTCATTACTTTATCTCCAATCTTCCTCTTGGAATCTGTTCCCACCTTTCATTGTCAGTCCTTAGCCAGCACCTCATTAGGGACCTCTGCTTCATTTGGGTGGTCTGCAGCTCAATGCTTCATTACCACCCACACAAGGTGCAGAACCAACACCTTGTCAGGCCACACTTGGTGCCACCACCCAAAGATGGACAAAATATGTTTTCAAAGGAAAGAGATGCTTTTGGATTTTGTCTTTTGTGACTGGGACATCAACACCAGGAACTCATAGAGCCAGGGCGTGAATGGTGGGCCAGGCCTTCTGCAGCCATCTATAGAGCAGCGGTCTGGGATTCAGGAGACCGAAGGGCGATTCTCGGCTATGCCATGATTAATTAGCTGTGTGTCTTGGGCAAGTTGATTTCTCTGGATATAAGAGGTATGATCTTAAAGCTCCATGCAGTTCTGAGTCTGCGATGCTAAGATCAAAATGTTGCTCTGACTGGAGGTGTCCAGGTAGCCAACAGTTGGCATATGAGGGATGAGGAGCAATGGGCTGGCAGAGGTGCCCTTCCAGCCAATCAGACATGAAGGGGATTGGGGCTACGGGAAAATGCCCCATTTTGTCAGGTGATATGATGATTCCTACACCCTTGGTCCTTGCTCCCTGCATGAATCCTATCTGCAGAGGTGTCCCAGGATGAAATGATATTCCAAGTGTCTCTGGAACTCAAGGCCAAGAGGCCTTCTCCAGCTTTGGGAGCCATGGCTCAGTGCTGACCCTCAGACAAGATTCCAAGCTTCTTCCCTACCCTGAGCCCAGAGGGGAGCAACATGGTCAAAGGTTTTGCCTTTCAATCTGGGAATGTGGACAACCCCTGTCCTTGCTTGTAGGTGTGCAAGTACATGTGGTTGTTGGCCGGGATATATTCTGAACTTTGCTAAAGTCATCTCTACATAAGCAGTGTGCTCTAGACCAGTGCTTTCAAACTTTGTAGTGTGCACAAGTCAGCTAGGGACTTTTGTTAAAAAAAAAAAAAAAAGATTCTAATTTGGTCAGGCTGGGAATGGGCCTGAGAATCTGCATTTCAAACCAGCCCGCTTCGAGGTCAATGGCACTGGTCTACAAACCAGAATCTGGGCAGCAAAGATGCAGAGAAAAAGATTAAGGGCTGAGAGTCACACAGCTCGCTGTTGGTCGGCTGCTTCAAAAGTGAGTCAGAGCCTTCATTTCCCATCTTTTGGAGATAACAGTGCTTACCCTACCAGTTTCAAGATACTATTAAAAGGGAGAAGTGAGTTAACTTAGAAAATGTGCATAAGTAATAATGGTGGGAGTGTTTTCTGCTATTCCAGGCAACCACTAGATCATCTAACTCTTGTGTGCCCTGGAACCCCTACCAAAAAGTGTTAAAACTGGGTACCTCGGGACCGGCAAATACGCCAACCCATCGACCCCGGGGTGGGCATGCGGGCAAGCATTCTAACAAGCCGCCAGGGTGATTCGATGCTGGCAGTTCTCAGATCACACTGAGAAACCCTGTCCCTAGTGAAAAGAGCACTCTGCTCTCCCCAAGTGTGGAAATTTAAAATAGTAAGGTACAGCAGAGGGTCTCTCGTAACGGATTGCAGATTCCAGACTCTTGGTGCTTGTCAGACTTTAATGTGCACAGAAATCACTCAGGGAATCTCATTGAAGTACAGATTCTGATTCCGTCAGTCTGGGTAGAACCTGACGTCCTGCATTTCTAATGAGCTCAAGATGAGCTGATGCTGCTGGTCCAGGACCACACTTTGAGTAGCAAGAACCCGGGTCAGTAGTTCTCAGGCCAAATTGCACATTACAGCCATCCTTTGAATGCTATGGGCATTTAAAAAAAATTATTATTATTTTTTAATTGGTCTAGGTTAGGGTTCAGGTATTTTTAAAGCACCCAGGTGATTCCAATGTGCAGCCAACTTTGAGCCCCGCCCCCCACTCTGCCACATACTTCCAGCCACAGATAGAGGCAAAGGCTTTGGTTGCAGAACAGGAATGGGCAGTCAGCTTGGGTCCACTATTCAAGGTCCGGTTAAGTGGGTCTGAGTAGTTCCTTGCTGGAGAAATAAGGCAGATGGGTTCATCCATCTCTTGACACTGATAGGTGTCTGTGAAATAGTTTCTGCAGGGAAAAAAGGTAGAACATCTTTTTTTGAAGGAGAATTTTTATTACTTTTATGTACAGAAAACTCAACAGTGCACACTCAGCCCAGTTTGGTGGCCAATTCTTTAGCCTTTGCCTTTTCCAGCTTGGCAATGCAAGCCACCAATTTTGGACCCGGGATGCTGCCTCCCCAGTGACAGCGGATCTCGTCACATCTGTCATTGTAATTGGTCCAGGTAGCTTCTGCCACCTCAGCCAGCGCTCTCTGGTCTTCTGTGTGAACCTGTGTGAAGGTGAGGGTGGACCAGACGCCCCAGCCTGACCTTCCCCTTGATAATGCAGTATGGCTCAGGGCAGACGGGAAGACAACCAGCACAATGCATCCACGTCACATGCAGTCACTACCAGCTGACCCTTCTTGCTCTCCACCAGAGTGGCGACAGTATCAAACCCTGCTGGAAGGACTGGTGGCCTCTTGGTGGGGACATCGTCTTTGCCGGCAGCTTTTTTCTCAACCAGAGCCAACAACTTTTGTTTCTTCTCTTGCTTTGTCTCTGGCCTGCCCTTGGGGGCCAGCTTATGCATTTGAGTAGCTGTTTGGTGGTCCAAGGCCCGGCTGAACTGGTTAATCGCAGGAGGCACTTTCAGGTGTTTATAGAGAATAGCCCTTTGCTGCCACAGCTGAATGTGACATTTGACAAAGTGAGTGAGACCCTTTTTGGGCTGGATGCCCTGTCCAATGCCAAAATCCTTGGGTCTTTTCTCAAGTAGGGGCTTTATCATCTTCTTGGCCTCCTGCTTCTTCACAACTGCAGGGTCTGGGGCCACTTTCTTCCCCCTTAGCCTTCTTTCCCTTCGGCGTCTTGGGCAGTAGGAGGAGGGAGGAAGTGGAAATTTTAACAGGAGGAATGGAGAAGCTGGATGTTTTACACAAGACACTCATGCAATTACTCCTGCAGCTTCAGACCATACTGCTTTTTCCTTTCCAGCTTCTGCATGTGAGTTTTCCCATACTCTCTGCTTGGCTCTCAAAGGCTGGGGACCAGAGGAGGACACTGACCTGTCTCATTTTGCCCCTGGCTAGGCGGTGGTGGGGAGCAGCCAGTCACAACAAGCCCCAAGGCCGATGAGGGCTCGGAGTCCGTGCTCCCTAAGCCCAGGAGCGTGTTCCATATCGAGTGGTCAACCATTCGGCGAAGAAGCAAAGGTGTGAGCTACTTCCCCCTCAGTTTCGGGTCCTCGATTTATTCATCTCTAAAATGGGGACAATGGCCATTACCTACTTCACAGGGTATGGGGAGAGCCATGAAGTTCGGGCTCATTCTTGTCATTGCTGACCTCTGACCACAGCCACAAATCCCAGTGTCTAGACTCTCCCTGAGTGGGAGACTGGAGCTGGGACAGGCAGCAGGCTCTGCAGGTCTCAAACTTGATGCACATTTGAATCACCTACATCTCACCCCAGGAGACTCTAATTCTTCTGGGAGCAGCCTGGGTGGGCTTAAAGATCTTTAAAAGCTCTCCATGAGATTCTCTTCGCTGCCAAATCACATACCACTAGTCTAGTTGGCTAGAGATGAAAAGTTCTCACCTACAGCAGTAGTGGAGATCTAAGACCAGGAGATCAGGTAAAGAGGCATGGAAAAGAAGGGGCTCCCTAAGGCCAAGACGGGGGTGTGGGGAGGCTTCCAAGGGCAGCCAAAGCTGAGTAGATAGGGGAGCCAGAAAGTTGGATTTAGAAGCTCAAGACATGTTTCAGCAAACAGGGAGGAGTCAGGGCAGTGGGGAAGTGGGGTAAGGGTCTCCCCAACCAGCTGCATGGTTGGAACAGCCTCATGAAGGTCCAGGCAGAGAGGCAATCTCATTTCCCCTTCACAACCCCAAAGAGGGAAGTTGACTTTCCCAGAGTCACCCAGCTGGTGAGGGGCACTGCACGATAAAACAGATTCCCAGGCTAGTGTCCATATGTTTCCCAGGAGACGCATTAGTGACATTCTTGTTCCAATTTATCTGAGCCTCATTATTTCATACCTAAAGTAGCCAACCCAGAGAGACAGGCCTGGAGTAGATGAGAAAACATCACACAAGGTGGAGAAGGCTTCAAGATAGCAAAAGGGCCCCTCTTGCCCAGGAGTTTGTATTTGTCTGGGGCCCCGGGCATGGTGTGAAAGGGAACATGGCTTGCCTCAGAGATTAACAGTGTCCCTACAGACCTTCTTCAATGCGGTTTGGGGCTGTGGTGAGGGAGGGCCTAGCAGAGAGCCCCATGCAAAGGAGCCTGGGAAGTGGAGGTTGGTGGCAGCTACTTAAGAGCTGGCAGGCAGAGGACAGCTTCAGACAGCAGCATCAGGTCCATCAGGAATATCACACACACTGCTTCCTTTTTGCTTCCTACTCTGCCTTTTAAAGTTTCCAAAAATAGTTTGTTTCTCCTGCAGAGTGTAACTTCCCATCCATACTGGTGCTTGCAGGCCCTGGTCCTTCCAAAGTGGGAATACATTTCCTTTGATGCCTGCTTTCTTGGGCTTAGGTACCCTGAAGACTCATGAATGCAGACTGGAAACAGCCAACTTGATCTGAAAACATCAGGCGTTCAGAGCCCAGCCTGCCCTTCTCATACTTGACCACTAGAGAGAACCAGAGCACCAAGACTGAAACTTCCAAGGGCCGTAACTTCTTTTACGAAGTATAAAACCCTACTGAAACTGGTCATCTTTAAAAATAAATTATCTCATAATAATGAAAAACATGTTCAGAGCCACTTTACAAGAGTTTTCTCGAATTACAAGCACGTGCCAAATTCAATTTTAAGTAATGACATGAATATCACTCGTCAATCCAAACAGCAGTTGCTGCTATTCCATACAAGCAAAAAAGAGGCCCAAACAACTCAAAGTCATCAGTTGGGAAGGTCATAGTAAAAAGCAAGCAAACCTTGCATGGCTTAGGCAGCTTAATGGTTTATGAGCAATAGCATCCAAGTTCCTTTCTTTGCACACTTAAGAGTTCTCCTTATGGTATGAGAAACTACCCTGGATTTGGGGATCATGGGCAACTCACCACTTCCTCATCTAAAAGAGTTAGGAGCTGAGCTAAATCAAAGCTTCTTAATAAAACGTCAGTTGGTCTTCGGACTCCCTAAATTCCTGTTTACATAAGGATGTGTGTTTTTTTCCCCCAAAGGGAGAGCCCAAATTGGTTCATAACCAGGAAAAGAGAAAAGGGCCCTTCCAGCTGCAAAATGCCATGATTCTGAGCTTCCTTAAGGAGAACAGGAAAGACGGATATTCCCATGTCAGCCTTGCAAGAAATTTGCTGCTAAGAGGCTGGGGGGGAGAGGTGTCCTAATTGATGATGTTCTTCCCTTGCATCTCCAGTGTTTGCGAAAGCTGAACAGCAGGATAGACAAACAAAAGACCCTTTTCCCTATCAATACCAGAAGCCCACAGTCGAGTTGCTGGTGAGTAATGAGTGGCCCCCCCGATTAGAAGCAGCACCCCGCAGTCACAGAGCTTGTGGCAAATGAGAAAACTGAGGTCCAGAAAAGGCATTCTCAATTTAGACAAACTTTTTTTGAATTCGTATTTCCAGAAACATAATTTACCTGGAATAAAAATGTCTGTTTTTCACAGTTTACTGTGTAAAGTTTCATATCCCTTTGATTTGAATTCTCTATTTTTTGTCTCCATCTAAATCTGGCACTTAAGCTTGTAGGTAACAAGTTGGTGCCAATTTTCAAAGGCAGAATCTTCACATGTTTAATTTTATGGACAGTTGTATTTTAAAGACTAGACATGCGGGGGGGCAGGTTTTCTTCTGGAAAGAGTGCAGTATAGTGGAAGTAGTGGGGTTTTTTTTAAGAATCTAAGGATCTACAATTAAATGTCAATTCTACTGTTTGACCTGACCTCTGCAAATAAAAACCTCTCCACAAAAAGAGAATAAAAGTATTGTCTTGATGTATTTCAAGGCTGTTGCTCATATTAACTGAGGTAGCATGATTAACAAAACAAAAGATAGTCTAGTCTACAGAAACACAGAGATGATGAAATAGACATTTCGCTAAATGCCAAATGAAAATCTTAGCTTGGTCCCCAAGTGAGCACAAATGCCACTTCTCAGCATGAGATGCACAGAATGTGGGCGTTTCTTGCCTGTCTCCTGTCCCTGGACAGGATCTGGACACCATGGAGGGGACCTCTGAGATAAAGGCGGAAACGAGCATCTCCAAGACTTTCGGGATTCGGAGCTCCATGGCTGCCAGCAGGAAAAGGATCCGCAAAGCCCTCCATTACATCACAGGAGAGATGAAGGAGTGTGGAGAGGGCCTTAAAGGTAAAGGCTCTGTGAGAGCAGCCCCTGACCCAACCCCCAAAAAGGTCACCTCCATTTGTCCCACAGGACACTCTTTGCCACGGCTCTCCTTAGACTAGACTGAATTCCGTTTCTACAGTCTTTCAAAGATGGGACAGACAAACAGTCCCTTGGGCTGTAAATACAGAACATAAGTGATGCTCTTGTTGCTGAGCATCAGTTATGCTTTCTCAACGGTCCCACCAGAATGCTACGGTCAGGCATCTTAGCACTGGCATCCTAGATCCAGCATTCTAGGAAAACTGCCTGCCCTATGCACTGATGGCTCCCAGGAAAATTGGGAGTAGGTTCCAGTAGGTTCTCTTTAGCAATCTCCCATGGGTTTGACACCCTCGATGCAGCAAGAGAGTTTTCTTCCTGGATCCATCTTCTTAAAAATTCATGCTACTCTCACAGGGGCACAGATAGTTCAGGGTACCCACTGCTTGAAAAGCAACCTAAAGACCACCACCAGCTGGCAATGGGTCTAAAGAGTTTTCTGGGCAATCAAATGCCCTCTGCGTTTCTTGGTCTACCCTCTTCTGTGGCAAGTGACAGCAGGAGGCTCGTTCCCTGTGAACCCGCCTTGGGTATGGGGCTTCCCTCACACCCTCCTCCCACCCTCTGGGACCTGATCCAGGGCTGTCACACCTGAACATGAACTGACTCCCTGCCTGATCCCATTTCAGACAAATCCCCGGTGTTCCAGTTCCTCGACTGGGTCCTCCGGGGCATGTCCCAGGTGATGTTTGTGAACAACCCTGTCAGTGGCATTCTGATCGTCCTTGGCCTCTTTGTCCAGAACCCCTGGTGGGCCATCTCGGGCTGCTTGGGAACCATCGTGTCCACTCTGATGGCCCTCGTCCTGAGTCAGGACAAGTAAGTTCCAAGGGACCAGGGAACAAGCATGAGGCAGAGGCCACTCCCCGTGGGGACCATTCACCACCTTTCCCATGCCCTCACTGCCTGACTCCCAGCTCAGGAACCCCACAGAATAAGGACACTAATAACTGAAAACAACCATTCCCTGATTATTCTATGACAGCTATGCATCATCTAGAGGGTTGTGAATAAAGTATGTGTCATCAGGCCCCAGTTGAGAAAAATCTGACTCGGAAGGAAAACCAAGAAGGTCGTGCCCCTGTATTGGGTGAGCCCTGGGGAGCCCCCACTTCACCAGCTCTGCTCTCCCCCCCAGGTCGGCCATCATGGCAGGGCTTCACGGCTACAATGGGGTGCTGGTGGGGCTGCTGATGGCTGTGTTCTCTGACAAAGGCGACTATTACTGGTGGCTTTTGCTCCCAGTCATCATCACGTCCATGTTTTGGTAAGTCTGCTTCTGAAGCTGTGGGTGCATATCAGGGGCCTGCCAACCTTTTTATATCAACTCCATGACAGTCTGTCTAAACTCACCTTTTAAGTGGCATTTTCTTACATTTCACATCAGGAAACTCCACTGGAAATGATTGCTAATGTCATACCATGTCAGCACCGTGTGAGGTGGCCCATTAACTCGTATTTATTTTAGACCTAAGAGCACGGGGGAAGGAAATGAGGTGCACAGAGGGTCCTGTCAGTTTCTGGAAACCTTCACATGCTTCCTGCTGCTATCTCTCCCCACAGTTTTCTCTGTCCTTGGGACCCATGACCAAACTGGGACAACCTCCCAGTGTAGGCTGGAGGCTCAGGCTCTGAGCAGAGACCTCAGAGTGCCAGGCCCTAGCTCCCTCTTTCCCCCTAGAAATCACAGGGCACTCCAACCATGAAGCTCCATGCTCTCAGCTGCTCAATAAACATTTGTTTAATTAATTAATTAATTAATTAATTAATGTGATTCCCCTTTCTGTCACCCCCCAACCTGGCCTCTCTCCTCATGCCTGGGCATGGAGCTATATGATTTTTAAGGAAGTTCTGTGACTCCTTGCCTTAGGACGTCCCCCAGAAAGCCCACCTTCTGAAGTTGCGTCCAGGCATCTGCCTTGTCATTCACTGTACCGGGCACAAGGAGCAGGCCCAGAGAAAGAGCTGCTCAGGGCCAGTCAGGGTCAGAGAGAGTTCCCAGAAGGTGGCTCTTCTCCAGGAAGGGACAGGGAGCGCCTTACTCCTACTCAGTCTAGTGTCAGGGTTGGGGCCTTCTTGAACGTCATCTCTTGTTCTTCTGCCCTCAGCCCCATCCTCTCCAGTGCCCTGGGCACCATCTTCAGCAAGTGGGACCTTCCGGTCTTCACACTGCCCTTCAACATCATGGTGACCCTGTACCTGGCGGCCACGGGTCACTACAACCTCTTCTTCCCCATGACACTGCTGAAGCCTGCAACCTCCATGCCCAACATCACATGGTCAGAGGTCCAGGTGCCCTTGGTACGTATTGTGGGAAGTGGAAGGGCAGCATCTGTCCACACTCAATGCTAACGTGGCATTTACTTATTTTGCACATCAGAAACATTTGTGAGTAATAACTACTATTAACAATTATACAGTGTAAGCCACCCTACACACAGTGTGTCATTAGCCACCATCCCTTTCTTCTCTCTTTTTAAAGCTATAAGGGCCATTTCTGGTAGCACCCAGTCATAGCACAGAGGAGGAAACTGAGGCCAAATTGAGACACTGCCTGAGGTCACACAGCTAATTAGTGAAAAACAAAGTCAAGACTAGAACTGTGGCCTCCTAGGCCCAGCTTCTTTCTTTTTTCCTTTTTTTTTTTTTTAAGACTTTTTGATGCTTTATTCCAGTTTTAATCCAGCTTATGCTGTGTATTTTCTTTCATTCAGTCTCATAGAATTGTTAAAGATATACACATCACACTACCATCTATTGGTTAGGAGGTGTCTGTTTCAGCTTCTAGAGCTGATGCCATTCACTCTGTGAAGCATGCTCACATTTTAAAGCACAGGTAGAAATATATGTATAACAGAGCTTTTAAAGTTCTTACAAGTGCTCTGTGCATGACGCTGGCCTCTGGAAGTCTGCCAAGATAATTACCAAGAAGCTACACCAAAAGCATTAAATCAGCATGGAGAAATGCGCCCATAGTCTCCTTATCTAAGTGGACATGTTCTCTCTGAGCTCTCCCTCCCCCGCTTTCCATTACACTAAACAACCCCATGGACCGGGCTCACTCTGGGACTTTGTAATTGGCAATCCATCATCTAACCACAAAGCCACTGTACTGTTGAAAAAACTCCCAAAAATAATGTTGCCTAGTTTCTCGTAGCATTTGGTAGTATGCAACAGCACAGCGTAGTAGAAAGGGCCTTCATGTGCACTAAGCATCTTTATTTAGGAAGATAAGTATTTGTGTTAGCCTCATCCTTGTTGGTGTGTGTGAAAGTGAGAGAGAAAGAGGAAGGGAGGCTGGGAGGGAGACAGACAGACAGACTTTATGAGCCAGAGGCAAGCAAAGTGCCATGTTGGTAATTCACTCCTGAGGCTTCCCTTTCATCACTATCTTTGGAAGGCAAAATTGCTCTAATCAGCATGCTATGGGGAGATAATGTTTAAAAAGGCAAGTTTTAGATATTTCACATTCTCCATGCTACATTTTCAGTGAAAAGGTATCTAGGGATTTTGTAGAAATGAAAAAAAAAACAAACAAACAAACAAAAAAATAAAAAAACAGAGGAGTCTTATCCAAATATGTCAGAATCCCAAAGTTCTAGGAAAGAAAAACCCAGTTTTGGGTGGTTGTTCTTTAAGAAGAAACTTTCTAATCAATTGAATGGATTGTGGTAATGATTAGTATGTTTTGTCTTTTGACTATTATAATTAGAACCTTGAGTTGTAGGGAAACAAGTGGCAAATGTCAGAGAGATGATCTAAAACTCCCAACTATTTTGGGGCCCCATGAGTTCCTCTGCTCTAGTGGCCACTGGAGAGACTGCTGAAGGATGGGACCAGCCGGGCACTGAACTACCCAGTGCCACTGCCTCTGTACAGAACTCTCTCATCTGTCCCGCCTTTCCATCTCAAGGTGATGTCAGAGCCACCTGGGGTCACAGGAGACTGAGCCTGAAGGGTTAGCCCACAAGGCCCAACCACAGGCTCCTGCAATGTCCTCCTGTCTCTGCACACCCCCAGGGGGCAGAGTCTTCTCAGAGGATGTGGGCTGACAAAGCACTGCCTCATCATTATATTTGCACTTGCCAGCCCCAGGACACTCTGCTTCTCCCCAGCTTACTGCCCAAGGGGTGAGACAAACCCCAGTGCATCCCAGCCTGGCCCAGATCCCCTCTTGTGAACACTTTCCCATTGGCCTAACTTCTGAAACACAGTATCCAATCCCAGTTGCTGCAGGAGCCTGCAGGTCCAGGATCCTTTTGCCAAAGCCACAGCATTTGTGCAATGCCCACAAGCCTGGACCCTGGCCTCATCAATCCTTTTGTCATGCATGGAAGACCCTGCCACCTGGAGACACCTGGAGGCCTGGATCCAAGCGGGGTGCTCATCTATCAGTCACCATATGATGATTTATCAACCAGAAGAGTAGAGGCTACGATAGTACCTTCTCAGGGCTTTTATGTGAATCTTAGACCATTGCTCACCCAGGCCAGACAATGTGACCGCAGCCCACACATGTTCTTAGAAACACAAAGGACCATTTTTCCATCTCATAGTTAGCCTTCTAGTTATCTTTTTAGCTTTAAAAAAAAAAAAAAGTTACAAGAGTTTTAAAACCCAACTTTGATTGGACATCTATGACTTTTCTAATGAATAATACACTCACTTGAAAAGTTTTCAGTTTCTCTTCATAGGGGTTGCATGCCTCTCACTCTTGCTTCTACATTAAGGAAACTTAAACAAGCTAACTGCTTACTGTTCTAAGAACTCAAGATTGCAACAAAGCTAGTGTTCCTTTTAGAATTAACCTTTTTGAATAACAATGCCTTGGAAATCTGTTACAAAATGTTAGTGTGGAGGGTTTGACACCAAATCTTTTCCAGCCAAGACTGACATTGTCTCTTTCTCTTCATAAATGCATGTAATCCTGCTGTGCCCACAGCTTTTAAGAGCCATCCCTGTTGGAATCAGCCAAGTGTATGGCTGTGATAACCCCTGGACTGGAGGCATTTTCCTCATAGCTTTGTTCATATCTTCACCTCTTATTTGCTTGCACGCTGCAATCGGATCCACCATGGGGATGTTAGCAGGTTAGTGTCATTACTTCTCTCTTATTAATGGGCCCTAAGGATGTTAGTGCCTGGGGCCACCTTCTCTCCTTTCGTTGTAGAGTATTTTTTTCTTTTTGGGATGCCAGTGCCCTGCTCCCATGAGCAAAAGCTCCCCTCAAGAAAGGCTTTGATGTTAGTCATTTATGACTTAGTATAAATTTAAAATTTGGGACTTCTTTCAGGCATGTTTATATCTTAAGTCTTACATTTCATGATAATAAGCAGGAATGTTCTCCATTAGGGAACATTTCATTAGATATCAATGAAAAGGGAAGTTTTCTTTTTGGTACAAGAAAGGACTGTCTCTGGCGCTGCTTAAATCAGACTGCAGAGGCCTTACTCAAAGTGTCTCTTCTACCAATAAGAGCTTCACCACGAATATGCACGTGGCTCTATGGCCATTTGTATCCTTCAGATGTTTTTTAACAGAATAAAATCAGACGTTCTTTTTTATAAATACCTAAGAGAATAACTAGTCTTGGGCTTGGAAGACCATGGCGGGTCTCAGAGCTGGCGGGGCGCCCAGGAAACCCCAAACCCAACACTGATGCCTGCCTTCTCTCACAGCACTCACCATCTCAACGCCCTTTGACCCCATCTACTTTGGCCAGTGTGGCTTCAACAGTGCTCTCGCCTGCATCGCGATCGGGGGCATGTTCTACGTCATCACCTGGCAGACGCACCTCCTCGCCATCGCCTGCGGTAGGTACTGCCAATGGAAATCCTTTTCCACCAAAAATGATGGCTGCGTCCACCTCCTCAAGGAAAACCACCTGGTAAAAATTCTGCCAATCTTTCAAAGATAAATGAGAGGCTTGTTTGCTTTATAAAAAGGATTTTTGCTTAAAAGTGCTTTGAATGGTCATTTAGGGCTTAATACATAATAAACTATTTTCACGGGATGCAAAGCGTTCAGCCACATGCAGACATATTTTTTTTAGATGGAGGTGGTTTGGTGGTTGTTTCTGGGCTATCTGCTGTGATTGCTGCCTTTCTTGCTGGTGATTGGAACTGACAGAGCAACTCTTATGCAAATTAATTATTAAATTTGAGGTTGGGCAATTTACATCAGTTACAGAGATTAACCCTAAGCGCCCAAACATTAACAATAGCTTACATTGTAGGATTACTACCAGCTGGGCACTCAGTACCTCTCTGATAAGGTTGACTATGTTAACATCCTAGGGACACTTGGGATGCTTTTTGTTGAAAAACTTAAGGGTTCAGAAGCAAAGCCCGATTCCACTGGCCCATTCTCACTGGCACTTAGCTCTTCCCAATAGCCAGCCTGGTGGTGCACTCCTCACGCAGAGCCCAGAAGATAATGGGGTTGGCATACTCAGTCTTCCTCAAACCTACAGAATGTTGTTCCTCCCCAGAAACCCATATTATATTCATAACTTGTGATGAAATATACCAGCAGGGATGTCAATCTGGGATTCACTCGCCTTGGCTGTATAGTAAAATTTGCATTAATGGTTTACGCTGCTAAATATATCCCTTTGCTAGAATGCAAGGTGGTGGCACCCACGAGAACCGTAAAAGCTCAACTCAGCCCTTCTTAGCAAAGTTCATCTGCTGTTTTAGCTGTGTCGGCATTTGCATGGAACTGAACAGTCTTCTAAGCTGCCAAGCAATGGAAACAAAACTTTTTTTTTTTAATCTAAGAGATAGTGTTTGTGGCATAAAAGGTATGGGGAGAGAATATGTAGACAAAGCTTGAGGCACTGCTAGTCACTTGACTATTTCTTTGTTCTTTTCCAGCACTGTTTGCTGCCTACCTGGGTGCTGCCTTGACTAACATGTTATCTGTGGTGAGTCCACGTGAGCTAAGAACATGCCACAACATTTTTCCTGGTGTCCTCTTGGCTCCCCAAAGTCAACACAAAACCCCTCCTCCATGAAGCTTCCAATTCATCCTTCTTGTCTCAAATCATACAATTCGCCTCAGCACCTGCTAGACGGGAAGAGCTGGGCTTCAAAAGTTTAAAGGTCACTTATTAGTCAGTCAGACCCCATTGTGAGTGGCCAGGGGAGCTCCTTGTGGGACAATTTGAAGAGCATTATCTTATAAATCAAACTCCTTTCTGATAGAACTCTTGTTCTGTCATCCTCCAGAACTGGTTTTAAACCTTTAATTTATTTGTATGTTTATAGATCATCTGCCCAGCTAGCCTGTGGGCTAGTGTACATCTTTTTTGGTCACATAGAAACTAGCACAAAGTCAGGAGGTCATCATGAGGGAAGGCTTCAGGGAAGACATGGAGCCAAGCCCCAGCCAAGCCTGAGAGAAACCAGAGCCAGTGGCTATGGGCATGAGCGGCAGTCTGAGGACCCCTTTTCTGTCTGAGCCCCAGTATGGGGTGATGGGTGAGGTCAGGAGGCACCATGTGGCCAGCCCCAGCCCCTGTCACACACGGGAAGGATCCCAGGCCCCACTATAGAGTGCTCAGTGCTCAGTCTGCAGTCGATGTCTCCTCCTTTTGGATAAAGGTTCAAGGGCACATCTCACATAGGCAACGAGGAAAAGTCCCATTGGTCCTGTGGGTGGAGATGGAGGTGGGCATTCTATTCACAGCTGTGTCTAAATCTCTCCTTAGTGAAGTTGGGCAGTTTGAACTTAGCATGGGAGAGGATTTTCTAAACAATAGAGTTGGTCTTCCCTGACACCATCCTGTGTCCCCAGTGGACTAAGTCCCTCCTCTGAGCCCTGTCAATTTTTGCACACGCGTCTACTCTGTGAACCATAGAGTACTGTGATGACTTGGATACACGTCGGCCCTCTTCGACCTTCGGCCTGGGTGCTCCTTCAGAAGCACACAGTTGTATTCTTACCTTTATCTCTAGTACCTATTACAGTGTCCAGCATGTAGTACATGCCTGAGAAATGCTGATTGAATGGAACCCTTAGTCAGTGAGCACCGCCATGGGGAACGTTAGAGCTGGGGCTGAGTAGCCAACCATCAGAAACATTGAGGAGGGGCAAAAGGATGGAGTGTGGCCTCTGAGACACCTGTCTGCTCCAGGCTTTCCCAATTCCTCTTACACCCTTCCATTCACCCAATCATCTACCCACTAAATACATGTCACTTGCCTTCCCTGGACACAGTACTGAAGGGATGAAAAACCGGAGGCTTTGGTTCTTGATCCTAAGCATTTGCAGGGTGACTGGCCCTCTCCTCTGTTGCAGAGAAGGTTTGGGTTATACCACTCAATTTAGACATTTTTCAAAACAAAATCAAGTTTGCTTTCTATGTGTCTACTATGATTAAGACACTGTGCTGACCACGCTCAGGCTATTAACTCACTCGGAAGGAAATTCTAGTCTCTTTGGAGAGACACGAACATTGAGTGACATGAGACCATTTGAGGCCTCCACAAAAGAGAGCTCTTGGGAGCTGCCCACTTTGCTTTCCAACTGGCCTATGTCTGTGCAGCCCCATTTCTTCAACAATGCCGCCCTCTGCTTGATGATGATAACAATGAGCCGAGCACCATTTACAGAGTCTGCAGTCTGTTCTGGGCGCCAACTCTCCAAGTAGATGTCATTATCCCAGTTTTACTACTGAGGAAAAAGTCTCTGAAAGATGAAATGACTACAAGGCGATCAGACCTGAGAACTGGATCTGGGTCTGTGGAGCTCCCAGCCCATCTCCTTCCCATTGTGGGACTTGAAGGGAATGCTTCCCAAAACAGCCTGCGCCATCTGAGCAGGGCTTTGAAGGACTCACTGAGAGGAGTTCATCACTGACAGGTATCGCTTACGGTTGCAGTTCCACTACCAGGCTGTCATTGTTCTTCCCCAAGTCCCCTTCAACAGCACCATCTTTGAGCACACACATGACTGACATTTTCACCCCATGGTATCATCTGAGGCTTTTACTGCTTGTAATAAAATGATGTATGGGGGAGAGGGGGCGTGATTCAATCTGCTGTATAGCAGAATTTGCAGGCTCGTGTTAGCAAGCTATCCATTCAAGGTATTCCAAATGAAGAGTGGAGAGGGGTACTTAAAATCTTCAGCACATCCTAAAGAATAAAAAACAGGTCAGCATCTTAAGGGAGTTGGGAATGATGGGAGAGCCCTTAAGAAGAGAGGTAGTTGCTCTCCAACTTCAGCTTCTGGGACTAGAATGTCACATCTCTTCCTCTGCTTTATGTCCCTGTGTCTGTCTGTAATGGGTTTCTGCTGCTGCAAATAGTCCCCAAATGGCCACCCAGCACTGATTTTCTCTCTAGCCCTTTCAGATCAAGAGCCTCTGGACACAGTATCTGTGCCTCTGAGTTCAGATTCTCAAGAGAGGGAATTTTATTCCCGGGTCATCTGCCTATTGTAAGCTACCTGTCCACAGTATGATTTGCTATGGCCAAAGAGAAAAGACCTTGAACTACAAAATGATTGCCAAACCATTTCTTCATCAGGGGCTCTGGGAGAAGGCAGGGATGGCCACTGGCCATTGTTCCTTGAGTTGGGGATATTGGCTGGCCAGATAACCCAAAACAAAACATGTCTCCTACATAAAGGCATATCTTAATAGTGGCTCCATTTTGAAGTATGTGTGTTCACCTGTCACACTGCAGACTGACACTAATTGGCATGATTTTATTTATATTTGTTACAAATTAAGTATTATTCCTGTCAATGCCCATGAAGCATCCCTTCCTCTCCCCAGAGCTGGAAGTGTTTGGTAAGGATTGATGACACAGGAACAAGCCTCTGGTGTAACCAAGGCCTCTCTTGTGTTCCCCCCGGCCCCTCAGTTTGGATTACCACCCTGCACCTGGCCCTTCTGCCTCTCAGCGCTCACCTTTCTGCTTCTGACGACCAACAACCCTGCCATCTACAAGCTTCCACTCAGCAAAGTCACCTACCCAGAGGCCAACCGCATCTATTACCTATTCCAGGAGAAAAATAGAAGACCATCAACCATAACAAAGTACCAGGCATACGATGTCTCCTAAGTTTCTCCTTTCCAAAAAACATGTCACTATAAATTCAGGCTTCAACAGGCTGTTTAGGTTTCCATCCTGAAGGCCACAAAAGCTCTCCTTCTGTTTGTTCTGTGATTCTCCTCCAAAGCACACCTACACCCATTATTCTCAAGCACAGGGAAATGTGTTTGTATTCACTATTCAGGAACCTCTCCGTTCTAAGATGCACAACACTTATCAAAGGTGTGGTTAGTTTAGACTTTGCACAGCTCACTCCATAAGAACTTTCTTTCAGAGGAATCTTCCCTCTTTTTTAAGATAAGTCACATTTCTAAAAAGAACTCACCAAGAAGGAGACAGAGCTTGATGACCTGGCCATCCAACTCAGTCATTTAATATAGCAATACGCAGTGTCATAAAATACACAGAAGGCAAAGGGCTGGTTCTGCCCTAGCTCTGACACTAATGAACTCCTACCATCTCGGGTGAGTCCTCCCCGACTCTCAGCCTCAATTTCTTACTGGTTTCATGACAAGGAGGGACTCTATAGTCCCCTCCACTTTAGAAGTGTTGATTCATCTCTCTCTTTCCTGTAAACTGATGAAATCAGCATGACCAGTAATTACTTTGTGTTAAGTAAAAGAGGGAAGGATGACCTGGAGAAGAGGCAGAAAAGTTTCAATGATCTACGAAGATTTATCCTTGAGTCATGAGATGTTCTTCAGACTTTTGGGTCACGAACCTAATTCACTGTAAATGCCAACATGCCTGCTTTACGTAACAGAAATATTTCTGGAAATGTCATAAGATAAAAACTGATCTTTTCCAACATTCAAATCATATTTTAAACAAATGTGGTTCCTTTTGTAATAGTTATAAACATACTCTATTAAACTGTTAAGTTTGCAAGTTGGTATCAGGGTTTTCTTGAAATGGCGCTCACCTACATTGCCCTCTTGAGGGGTTTTCCACAGCTGAGTGGGTGTCCAAAAGGAGATGAGGATGAGTTAAAAATTCTCAGAAGAGGGTTCGGTTTGTTTACAAAGGGAATTAATTATACAGAAGTGACAGTGGTCGTTGTTTCTGTTTGAGTTAACGTACAGGTTGTTAACAAGCCATCTCACTTTTTAGAGGATGATGTAGGGGATAGTATCCTAAAAATATGGCCCATTTTGTGATTTAATTACTCTGGTTATAACATTGAACTCTTAAACCGCAGGGTCCCGTTGTAGAAAGCTACATGCCTCAGCCTTCCTACCCCTCCCCCAGAGGGGGGTAGATGAACCTCTTATAGCACCTCCGTGGGACCCCCCCCCACCCCAATGTACAATTCCAGTTTAGCATCATTGGGTAAGGATATAAAATGGAAGATATAAGAAAAAGGCAAGGGAGAGGGGACCAGGCCCTATATAAATAGAGCTTTAATGAAAGAATTATATTTGAGTAAAATCCATCATACAGGAAAAGCTGTTGTCTACATTTATCTTTTCTTTTCTCTGCCCCTAGATCCCAGCCATGTCCTGCCAGCCCAAGAGTACTGAGCTGCCCATTTCTCTTCCAGATAATATCTAGCCAGTTATGACTTCTCCATGAAAATGGAACACTTCTCTCTGAAAATAAATTCCCCACGTAGGAAAGGGGAGCAAGTCACACTTCAGAGGCTACCTCTGAGTCTGTGGTCACACCTTGAGGCCAAGTAGGTCTCAGGCTGTATTCTAATGATGATGGAGTTACGACTCTCTGAGGATTAAGCATCCAGGAATTTCACCAGGAGGCTGTTTATATTCACAGCTCACTCAGCTGCCCCAGAACCTCTAAGTGATGACACAGAATTATTAAAATACCCCTTCTCATGTGTTTTCCACCACAGCATTATATTTTGGTTTATTAAGAGCAGGAAATGCTTCATGTACATGCCTTTCTGATTATTGACCACGAACAAATCCCTTTAGCTCTTCTAAGTATTTCAATATCCTCACCTATAAAGCAAATTGAGTTGGCCCAGGATAACAAGCAAAGTGGAAATAGACAGGACAAAAGAATTTGACTTATGAAATGTACAATATCCACAGGAGTCTATGCCAGTACTTAAGTCAAGCATCAACACAGAAGAGAGGGAGCCAGCCTGTACCAGCTCCTGAGAGCTGGCTGAATGTGAGTGCATCTCTCCCAGGGCCACATTCAGTGACATCATATGGATAGGCTGAAATCGACTATAGTGGGGGTGTTTATGCCACAGAAATTGGCAAACTGCAGATCCAGGCTTTTCTTCCCCAGACAGCCAACTTACCAGCACACCACTGGTGGGAAGAAAGGAAAACAATTGCAGGGCTCCTAACCAGAGTCTCAGAGACTGGGGCCAAAATAGTCAACCTAGCAACCCTGCATGGAAGCCATCACTCATACATAAGGCAGCTGAGAGAAAAACAAAAGTGTTCTCAGGTATAAAATGATCTCTGAAGATTTGTACACAGAGTCTTACAATGCAAACACTCTAAGTGAAAGCAACCAAATACGAAAAAAAAAAGTGAATTTAAAAAGGCTATGAGAGACACAAGAAAACTGTATGGTGATCAAATACGTTGGTACTGTTTATTGTTTATTAGGACCAAAGAAGTGGAATAGAAGGAATATACCTATAGCAATCTAGAACTGGGATGTCAAATGTTGACAGAGGTGGGGTGGGGTGCGCAGACGAGGCAGGAGAGCTGTCAGAGTACTTAGCTTGTATAGGAACTGATAAGTTTAAAAACCCACAGAGAGGCAAAAATGTGGGTAAAAAGGATGACCACCACGAGAACAAAATTAGAAATATAAATTTTGAATCAGATGAAAATTCTCTTTCCAATGGAAAGCAGAAAAAGAGAAAAATATTCTATAAAGTCACTCAAAAAAAGCTAGCAGTACAAAAAATAAATGGAAGGCAGATATTAGTCAAACATGATAGTAATTGAAACACACACACAAAAATAAAAAACCTTAACTCTTAAATTTATCACCAGAAGATAAATGTACACAGAGTTGTCCTTTTAAAGAAAAGAGCTAACAATGTACTGTTTACAAGAAACACATTATAACAGAAAGACAAAATGTTTAAATACAAGGATGCAATAATATATACTAAACAAATACAGACCAAAAGAAAGCCAGGGTATTAACCATTATATCTCAAAACGTGAAATTTAAGACAAAAAAAGATTAAGAATAAAGAATGATGAAACAATAGGAAAAGAGTATGTAATCTTTATATGCACACATCTGTACAAAACAATCAGCCTCAAAATACATCAAGCAGCAAATGACTGAACTGCAGGGAGAAGTAAACCAAGCAATCCTTGTAGCTAAGATTTTACCAAAATCTCAGAAACTGATACATCAAGAGAACAAAGAAGTAAGAAGAGATATCAAGGATCTAAACAAAGATTTAATAAGTGTAAACTATGACATTTAAGATTCTAAACCCTCCCACTCAATATCTCCCCCCAAAAGAAAACAAAAACTAGAAAACACGCAATCTTTTTAAGTACCCATACAACACTTACAAAATAGACCTTGTATCATGCCGTAAAGCAAGCTTGAGGTCCTTCTGTGACGCTGGTGGGAATTTGACTCTTGCAGCCTTTGAGAGAACAGGTCTTCAGTATTCAGTCACATTAAGTATATACACCCCGTGTGACCTAGAAATTCCCCTCCAGAGTATACACAGCTCCCAGGGAAAGCATCCCCTGTGTCCGTGGTAGGCCACCAGGAAGGCTGTTCACCATAGTATGTGTCATGATGCAGAGACTGGAGGAAAATGTAGAGGCAAAGTGGGTGGGACACCCTGTGGAGTCCTCCACAGCAGGTGGACGCTCAGTACCACAAATACAGCAATGTGGACAGATCTTAAAAACCTAGTGCTGGAATAAAATAAGAAAATGACTTTTATAATCAATACTATTGCATAAATTAAAAATGCATCTACACAAAACAACAATACATATTTTACAAGCACACAAACAAAAACGGTACATAGGGACGCTGGAGGGAAAAGAGAGAGGAGTATAAAAGTGAAAAAATAGGCACACCTTTCTACATTCAATAGGAGGGTCTTGCACAGACCAATGAAGGTAATATGCAGAGACATGGTTAACTCAACTCCGTCAAAAAAATTTTAAGTGGTCGGGGCATAGTGCATACCCTGCTCAGCCTTATCAGAGCCTCTGGTTGTCAGTGTCAGAGTGACCCCAGAACTGGGCAGGGTCCATCTGCAAAGCCCCTTAGTGGATTCTTCCCCCACTATCATTTAGAAGCATTCTGGCCACACTACAAAGTGTTATAAATATATACTAAGAAAAAGTGTCTGCACTTTGCCTCCTAATTAGATGAACATGTTAATCCCTAGAGTAACAATGGTAATGCACATACGTATTTATGGTGCATTTAGAATGTTTTAAAAGCTCTGATGAAATATGGAAATAAGGGTAAATTTTTTGTTGGGTAAATTTTTTGTTGAGAAAGGTGGGAAAGAAAAGACATTCCTGAACATAAAAGATGTAGGAATCGAGGATATAAACTGAATTCAGAAAGGACAGGGGCCTAAGATAAAGATAATAAATTCACATCACCTCCTACAGTCACCACTAACTGGCGAGTATAACAGGGATAGTGTGGGAAGGTCCCAGCTTGGAAGCCAGATGAACTAGGTGTGGAACCTGGTGCTCCTCTGTTACTTACTGGCTGGGGGATTGATTTCTTGGAGCTCGCATCTACATACCTGCCTGAGAGCCCTGTCGTGTGAAGGCTGAACAGCAACCCCGGGCCCATCAGCACGAGAGGGATGGAGGAACTGCCCTCGGAGCCACAATTCCCAGGCAGTCCCAGGGACCAGAAACCCCCAGCAGAGCCTGGGCATCGTCTGTGTCAGGTGGGTATCCAGGGCCAGAGGGGCTGATCAGAACTCTTCTTTACCTTTAAGATGCTAAAGAAAGAACTGGCTGGCTACCCAAGGGGGGTACAAGACTTACCCTCATTTTACCTTTTGAAATATCCCTTTTTCTTCCTCCTCTTACCTCTCCAGAGCAGAGCACCAGTTGTTTTAGGAAAATGGTCTCAAAATAATCACCCCAGAGGCCTCTGTTCTCTTTATCTCTTAGAGTCATTACTGTGGAGTGTCCTGCACTATTGTGGTGTGTTTCTATTACATAGGTCTTTTCCCTCCAATTAGATTGCAAGTCCTGTGAAAACTGTAGTTATAATATACACACCCACACATACACACAATACATAATACATATACACCCACATACACATGCATATGTACATACACATACATATGAGCACATGCTATGTACACATAAGCATGTGCACGCACACAGAGATATACACATATGTAGACACACGCATGCATGCATTCATACATAGATACACTCTATATATGTATCCACATATGTAAGTATCTCTAAAGTTGTTTTTGTCTCTTTCCTTCATAGATCTAGCCCACTGAGGGACATGTTGTAGCCCTGGGAAATAACTGATTAATTGAAAGACCTTCCCATTCCCATTAATTGAAAGTCTCTCTCCAATTCATTCATCCTGGCTGGAACTTCAGCTCTGTTTCACACACACAACCACATACACATAATAGACACAGAATCTGAGGTAGGCCAGCTGACTGAATCTCGCCTCCCAAATTTCCTGCCTATAACCTCCTTCCAACATATTCCCTGTCGTGTTCTTGGAAAGAACTCTTCAGAGAGAAACACCAGCTAGCCCTAAGCATTTCATTATTTATGGATAATAACTTCAAGCCTCTACAAACCTCCTTTGCCACCATCCCTTCCTTACAGAACCTTCACAGCTGGGACCCAAATAGAGTAATGGTCTTGGGTGAGACAGGAAGATGGTAGACCAGTAGTTCTCAAACTTGAGCATGCATCAGAATCACTTAGAAAGCTTATTAAACTGATTGCTGGGACCCACCCCCAGAGTTTCTGATTCAGTAGGTCTGGGGAAAGACCAGAGAATTTGCATTTCTAACAAGTTCCCAGGTGATGCTGATGCTGTTGGTTCAAGGACCGCACTTTGAGAATCATTGGTGTAGACTAAGAAAGAAGATGCTGCCTCCAGTCATTCTTTCCTCCTCCTTTGCATGTTGGATACATTGGTCAGCAAACTCTACACGTATGTGAATCATCTGTAGTGCTTATTAAAATACAGACCCATGGGACTCAACGCCAAAGATTTTAATTTGGTGGCTGTGGGGAGAGCTGAAAATTTGAGTGTCCACCAAACCCTTAGATTATATGGATGCAGCTGGGTCAAGCTCCAGACTTCAAGATGATTATGCAGCTGTGCTTGGTCCTGGCTAGATTAGACTCCCCTGATTCCGCTGCCCCATTCCAGATCAATTAAGTCAGCAGTGGGCCTGGGAATGGGTATTTTTTAAGCTCCAGCTGTGATTCCAATGTGTAGCCAGGGCTGAAAATAACTACAGTGTCTATTTTCTGGGCCCTAACCTGTCTCCAATCAGAGTCATGCTTACAGACTCACCACCCTCAATCCTTAGGTGGATTTTGATAAAGGTGCACTGGGTACCTGAAGGCAGGACGGGCATGCACAGGAGGCACAGAGATCAAAAGTGAAGTGTGCTCCTTTCTCAGTCTTGAGCTCCAGCCCTACACCCCAAAGGAGACTAGATAAAGAAAAATGAAACCACTACCAGGAAACATCCGGCCCAGTAGGCTGAGCAGACAAGCAAGGCTTCACATTGGCCCCGGAAGCCTGCTATGTGGATGACCTTGGCCGTAGAAAGGAAGAATGAAGCAGTGGGCTTGTCAGCAGCACCTTCATCCAAGCTGCACTCGGTCTGGGGTCTGTCTTCCTGGCCTTCTGGACACAGACAGTGCTGGCCTGCTGGAAAGGCATGGCTGCAGGTAAGAAGCTGCAGGCGTGCTGTGTGAGCAGGTACCGGGTGGGGATCCAGAGCTGTCCTGAAGTGGAGACAGAAAGTGGAGCAGGTGCGGAGGCTGTGCCAGCAGGTGGGCAAGAGGAAGGCAGGTGGTGCAAATAGAAGAAGAGCTCCATCAAGACCTGCAGGCAAAAGCCCTTGACCAGGAAGACATCAAAGAGGTAAAGGAGATGGGAAAAAGCAGAACACAGAGTAACACATAGAGCAGGTGCTGAGGGCCAGGTGGTCCTATAACTGGAAGAGGGCAAACAACAGGTGGGTTATGGTGGTGAGATGAGGCTCCACCCCTCGGTGAACTGCCTGATGGGCCAGGGATGGGACAGGGATAAGCAGTGGTTCTCGCTCCTTTCCTCGCCATTTGCTTTTGAAGGAGCCATTCAGAGTCAGTAGGACCCAGAATATTGGAGAGAGACTGTCATCCTGTATGGCCTGAGCAGATGTGGAAGGAGGGCCTGCATATTCCTCACCATCACAGCAGCCACCATAATGGCTCAGAGAGAAGCCTGTAGGAGTCACAGTTTCTTTAAGAAAACTGTAGTTCTAACATAAAAGATAATATTGACTATACAATTTAATACTTAATTTTATATTGTCTGGTATCTCTTATTTCATCTAGGTGGGTCTTATTTCCTCAATGGGATGGCATATTCTGAGGCCAGGGACCTCTCCTCATAATGACATGGACACAACATACTCTTGGGCCCAAGCACATAGCTGGGCACAGGATGTCCTTGTTGCTTGATTCAATGAATGTCTGGACTCCTGGGACTGTCATCTGAAGGAAGAAGGGGTGCCAGAGGGAGCAGGGCACAGTGTCTGAGTGTTAATTGCCAAGGGCTGGGGATGTCACAGAGCCAATTCTAGTCCCAGCTCAGGCTGGCTGTGTCTAGTCGGTGATCTCTCTCAGCCACCCTCTGTTTCCTCATCTATGAAAGGGGAGTAATAATAGCAACTGCTTCAAGGGTTCATTGGGAGGATCAAATGGACAAAGCTGTGATGCTGCCCATACTTTAATGCACACACAAATCTCCTAAGGATCTTGTTAAATGCTGATTCTGGTTCTGCAGCCCCAGATTCGACAATTTACAAGTCCCCAAGTGATGAAGATGCTGCTGGTCTCCAGGACAAATGCTTATGGAGATGATGAGTGGTCTCCAGACAAGAAGCAGGGGCATCACCTAAGAACTTGTTAAAAATGCAAATTCCCCAGCCCACCCCAGATGGACAGACTCAGACCTTGAGGGTGGGGCCAGCGATCTGGTTTAACGAGCCTTCCTGGGAATTCTGATGCAGGTGGAGTTGGAGAACTACCAAGCTCAACATACCACTTTCTTTTCAATCACACAAGAACTGATGTAAGTTCCTGTTGGGCATCTGTATCCGTGCTAAGTGGTGTGGTAGTGTGGCCTCAGGAAGCTAGAATTTTAGTGCAGTGGGTCCCAGCTGCTGTGTATCTAAGGGGTAGGAGCACGTAGCGGGGAATGCTTCTTTAAAAACAATGTAGATTTATGGTTTTCTACCACCACCACCCCAAGGGACTATGATTCAGCAAGTCTGGATTTTTAAAGCAAAAGTCCAGCTTTTTATGACCCTTATTCTATGCTCTAGGACCACACTCTGACAAACAGTGATTTAGAAAGTGAGAGATAACTAAGACCAGAAAACTCACTAGAAAATAACCAGGTGCCATACTGTGCGATGCAGATTCTTGTGTGCTATCCATAGCTTTGGGAAGGGAAAGAGGTTCGTAAGACTTGTCAAGCTAAGCAGAATCCCTCAGATCGAAAGCAGGGTCAGGTGAGATGGAGACAGCCATAAGCCAGGTGGGCACTCTCTGTAACACCTCAGTTAAATCACACAAATCCCATAGGGTTGACCATATCATTCTGATTTGATAGATCAACTACCCATGGATTTAAGAAGTGAAGTGGCATATTCACAGAAACCCAACTCATAAATCTCACAGCCAGAATTTACACCCAAAGCCCATGGCCGTCCCTGGAGGCTCTTGAGCAAGAGTAGGACTTGAGGACAGTGATGATTTGGGAGTGTTAGTTCATTAAAGACAGGCAATAGAGACTGGAGACTGACAAGAGTAAGCAGCCTGGACTAGAAACATCAGGCCAAGGGACTGAAACGAGAGCAGCTCAGAACTATTAGACATCATTAAGTGACATGGAGACCTGCAGGGGGACAGTCATGACAATGGAAGGAAACCACCACTGCGTAAACAAAGCATTGGTGGCAGAGTCCAAAGACCTCAGTCTATGTCTCCCTTCTTTCTAATAGTGACCTTGAGCAAGATATTTTCTGTCCTTGAAACTTTTCCCACCAGTGCAATGAAGATGATCATCCTTGCGGAGGTTGCTTTGAGGATCACATGTGTTTAAACATTCTGGAAACTGCAAAGTGAGATACTGTTCATATTCTCAGCTAAGCTGCCTTAAATGTTATGGGCACGCTGGTAGACTTAGTCCAGGGAGAATGTTTGCCCAGTCTTTATTCCGAGAATATATTTTTATGCCCTTATCATCACTTCAGCTTAGGCAGCCAGCAGCTCTTCTTTTAGTTTGAAAACTTAATTTAAAAATAAAGATTCTTTTTCATACATAATTCTGAAGATCTGTCCACTACCTCTATGGAAGAAGGAACTTATGGAATTTTTTTTATAATATATTTATTGAGATATAACTCACATACCATGCAATTCATCCACTCAAAGCATACAATCCATGGTTTTTGGAATATCCACGGAATTATGTAAGCATCACCACTATCAATTTCAGAACATTTTCATCACCCTAAAAGAAACCCTGTACCCATTGGCAATCACTTCCCATTTCCCCCAATCTCCTTAGAACTAGGAAAATCCTAATCTACTTTATAGATTTGCCTCTTCTGGATATTTCATATATATGGACCATATAATACGTATGGAACCATACAACATGACTGTTTCCACTTTCTGGCTATGATGAATAATGGTACTGTGGATATCTATGTATAAGTTTTGTGTGTTTTAACTTCACTTGGATATATACATAGGAGTAGCATTACTGTGTCATATGGCAACTATACATTTAACCTTTTGGGGGACTGTCAGACTGTTTTCCAAACGAGCTGTGCCATTTTACACTGCCACTGGCAGGAGTGTATGCAAGCCCTCATTTTCTCCACTGGCTAATCAACAGTTACATTATCTGTCTTTTTTGATTCTAGCTCTCCTAGTGGGTATAAAGAGGTATACCGTTGTGATTTTTCTTTACAGCTAATGAAATTGAGTATCTTCTCATGTTCTTATTGGCCAGGTGTATATCTTTTTTGGAGATACATTTATTCATAACTTTTTCCCATTTTTAAAAATTAGGTTGTTCGTGTTTTTATTATTACATCATAAGACTTCTTTACAGATACTGAATAAAGCTTCCTTATCAGATATATAATATGAAAATATTTTCTACCACTCTGTGGGGTGTCTTTTCACTTTCTTGATGGTGTCCTTTGAAACACAGAAGCTTTTTATTTTGACGAAGTCTAATTTATCTATTTTTAATTTTGTTGCTTGTGCTTTCATGTCATATCTAAGAAACCATTGCCTAATCCAAGGTAACAAAAACTCTTCTAAGAGTTCATAGTTTTAGCACTTATATTTAGATCTTTGATCCATTTTGAGTTTATTTCTATATGGAATGTGGGGTAGGGTCCTCAGTCTATAGCATGTGAATATCAAGTGGTCCCAGCACCATTTATTGAAAAGATTATTTCCCAATTACAAGAATTTTTTTCCAGAACTTCCCAAAAATCTTTTATATTCCTATTGTTCTAGGGTAATATTTCCCAAACTGGTCTATCATGGACCTTAGTAAACATGTAACCAAAAAAGGAAAAAGTCACATGATTCAACAAGATTCAGATACATTAAGCTAAATAAGTTAAACATCATTTTTTACTACAGCTTCTCAAAGTCTTCAGTGTCAAAGTGTTTTAGTGAATCTCACAACCTTACTTTATCAGAAAAGGCTTTTATGTGGCCACATATTAACATTTCCAGAAGTACGCTGTCATGAAACTCAAGTTTTAGATTCATTCTTTTGAGAGGATGGACTTTTTAATTTGAACTCTGTTTGGATGTTTTAACTTTGCACTTTGAGAATTAAGCCACCAACATATATTTTGTATGGTTTCAGCTTTTATCTTTAGGTCAGAGCAGAAATAAGACAGTAACCTGTGAATTCCTCTGAATTCTTTTGGCAACTTGTTTAGGACCCTCATCTTTAGTTTACTACTGAAGCACCCATTTTTAAAGCTAAATATTAATATTAAACAGTATAAATATTAAAGATCGTTTCTTGAAAGTGTGGTCCAAGAACCACCTGTATCGGAATCACTTGGATATGGTTTTAAAATGCAGATCCCTGGGCCCCTTCAGACCTAATCATTAGAGAGTCTGAAGCTGGAGCCCAGCTGCTGTACTCTCAAGCTCCTCAGTGATTCTTGCACACACCGAAGTTTGAGAACTGCTACTCATCCTAAGTTTATGGGAGAGAAATGGGGGTCAGAAGCTGACAGGTGCCTAAGACGAAGCTGGCTTTTCCTGTACCTTCTTTCCTTCCCTTCCCATCTCTGTTGCCTCCTTCTTTGTCCTTTAGCATGTTGACACATCCCACATATGTGATCACCAAACAGGCATACTATGTGCTTTGGGGCTTATGATACCTATCGAGTATCACTAGAGGGCACCAGAGCATCTCCAAAAGCTGCACCAATCTCCTTTGCTTTCCTTTTCCACTGCAGGCCCTTGTCTCCCACCTCACTGACTCTCAAGAGAAAACTAGATCTCATGAGAAGATATAACTACTATGAGAAGCACTTAGTTGTGAGGCCTGGGGAATTTGTCTAATGCCTCTTGGCCCAAGTTTCTCATCTCAACAAGGAAATGATAATACATAGTACTTTTAACAGTTAAGTGAGATAAGAGAAGTAAAACTGCTCGATCAGCTGCCAGATACTGTTATTCTGCCATAAGGCAGTGATTTGCATTGCTGTTAAACCAGAATCCTTGAGTTACAAATGTAATTCTTAAAATTTTATTATTAACACATCATTAACAAATCTAAGTGCAGTCTTGGCTGTCTCTTATCTATATACTCAGAAACCTTTTCATCTCCTCTATAATTTTGGATCTAAACCTTGTAATTTTGCCTCCAGCACAACTCACGATGCATAGCAGAAGAGAGCAGGTTAGCAAAAGGGAGCCTCCCTCCTACCAAGCAGCTCAGCTCCAAGCTCCACACTCACCCAGCTTCTTCCCCCAGGTGGTGCTAGGGAGTAAAAGATAGGTGTCAATTAGATGTTGTTCCCTCGTTAGTTGTGCTATAATTAGCATAATAATTCATTCTGTGGAGATAAGCGCTGCACTAAGTGCTCTGGTAGTGAAAGTGAAGATGAGGTGGTGAAGTTGATGAGAGAGGCGGAGGAAGAAGTGAGAAAGGTGGTGGCGGGACAGTGGGACAGGGGGTGGGGTGGCAGTGGTGAATTTGGTGAAGGTGGTGGTGGTGCTGATGGGGGAGGTGGAAATGGAAGTGGTGCTGAAGGTGCTGGGAGGCTCTCTACCTAGCATCAGAGATTCCACCAGGCTGAAGGATAAACCCCAGGCTCCTGAGCTTGACAAAGTGATTCATGATCTACCTGTTGCTTACTTCTTCAGGTTCATTTCTCATCAGTCATACTCACACACACACACACACACACACACACACACACACACACACACACACTAAACTCTTCCACATTGGAATACTTGCTGAGCCTCAGACCCAACGCACCTTAATTTTATTCTGCTTTGTTCATATTATTCTTGGCATCACTTTCTTCCATTTCCATCAGGAACACTTCTATTCCGTCTTCAATACCCAGCTCAAATGTCACTAGCATCTTTTGTGAGGATTCTCTGATTCTCGAGGTAAAATTAAGTTTCCTTTCTCAACACTTCCATGGTATTTTGTGCATATCTGAACTCTAAGATTTTTAATCTAACTTGTAACAGGTTGATTGGGTCTTCAAGGATCCCTTTAGACTTACCCAAGAACTCTGGCCCAATGCTCTCATGTTGAATCAGCAGTCACTCCATTACAGTCTTGAAGGCCAACTACGTTTTAGAGTGGCAGAGCTCAGACAGCCTGAAACAAGTTTATTTTTAACATATTTCAAGGAAGAAGAAAAAATCATAAGCAAACACTTCATAAATGAATTTCCAATAAATAAACATACTCATGTGATCACCACCCAGATCAGGAGACAGAATATGAGCAGTAACCAGAAGCCCCACAACAATTATTTTTTAAAAATGCATTTACAACTATTTAAACTTAGATTTTTTAATGAGCTATTCAATTTCAAATACGTAAAAGTTGCTAGCTTTTCAAAGACATTTTAGAAGTTATAGAAGCTAAATGCTCCCCCCACCCCAACACACACACAAGGAAGTCACTCGAGGTTCTGGAGACACTGTGTTCTTTTTCTGAGCAAAACCCAAGCCCTCAGCTAACCCAGACCCCACAGTAGGCACTCATAAGCCTCGGAGCTGAGCCAGGACCAGAGGAGCCAGGTGCACTGACTAACTGAGTGAGACCACTAGCAATATTTTGAAAACAAGGTCACAATGACATTCCAGACAAGAATTAATGGAAGTGAGATGAAGAACAACTATTATTTGCTTCTTCTACTTCTGTACTGGTTCTTAGCTAAGGACTTCTCTCACACACCATCCCAATGACACCACTGAGTCACCTCCATTTTAAAGAAGAGGAAGCTGATGAGAACTAATAGGACTTGTCCCAAATCTATATGGTATGATGCTCAGAAGCCCTAGAACCAGGACTTTAATCCATCTGGCTCCCAAGAACATCCTTCTAGGAGGAACAGCATAAGTAAAGGCCCTGGGTCAGGGGGTAATGAGGACAGTTTGTCCAGGGCACTTCTGCTCTAAGGGAACTGACACACCTACATAATATCCTATTAAAGAGCAATGAAAGTTAAAGATGCGGGGTGGGTAGCTCCCTATTACAAAGGGAGGGTTCTAAAACAGGTAGAGGAGCTTAAATGGGGGCTTTTTCCACTTGCCTCAACTAGCTGTTTTGCCCCTCCTGCCCTTCTGTGTGTGATACTTTATGGTCTGTGGTAGGGAACCTGGTGTGTGTGATATGCGTATGTATGTGATATCTTGACATATTTTTCTCCTGCATTCCTGCAAAAGCCTTGATGTTTCATGCGGATGTGTGCAGTAGGCCCTACTCCCCTGGTATTTAATGTGAGAGAAAATGCACTGGCTCTGTTATCGACATATTGCCCCAGCATCACACAGGTGTTTGGGACAGCGCCCTGACCTTCTGACCTAATGTGCTCAGGAAAAGCACAAGTCCTACAGTTCACCTGAAGTGACAGAACAAGTCTATGTGTATGCACAGATTCCAGTACATTCCTTCTTCTCTTGAGAGGCCCCTGTGTGCCAGGGAGAAGTACCAGGCCACACATTGCCTACTAATCCCTCAGGCTGACCTTCCATAGGCCCTGCCTACCTGCTAGGTGCCTTGACATTCTATATTGTCAAAGGTGCCACGTGCCCTGGAGGTGGACAGGTAGCTCACTCTGCCACTCACCAGCCCATCAGAGTTCACCCCACCAATGTTCTGTTTCTTCAGCTTTTTTAAAACAAAGATGATGCCACCTGAAGGGATGAAAGAGCCCTTCATACTATCAAAATATAAGTCTAGAAGGAGAAAAATTATGGCTAGCAAAGTCAAGCAAAGGGTCCTCGAGCTGGGAAATGATGACCAGACTTCTGATGAGTGCCCCTGCTCACTCCTATCCTCCTCCTGTCTTCTAACGGAGCCCAGTGCTGGTCCTAACTGCTCCCCTACTACTGTGGCAGGCATACTCATTCTCTCATCTTCCCTGTCATATCTGTGTAAAGGGTCCCCAAAGCTCTGGGTCCTTACCAAGATGGAAGCCTTCATCTCCAACTACACCCTAGGCATTTCCACCTGCCTGTCCAGGCATGCCACACACAGTGTCGCCAAATGGGTTCTCAATTGCCTTTACTCCATATCATCATTTCATCCTGTTTATTAAAGTGTAATAGACTTGCATCAAAGTGCACATATCATACGTATACAGCTTGGTGAATTTTCACTAACGAGCATACTCAGGTGATTAATATCCTGACTTCTCTTGGTTTAGCCTGTTTTTGAACTTGCATAAATAGAATATACATAAATCGAGTCTGTTCTCTCCCATGCCTGGCTTCTTTCACTCAACATCATGAATTGCATTCATTCCATTGTGTGGAGTTGCAGGTCATTCTCTTACCGTGTAAATATATCATTATGTATCCGTTGGACTGTTGATGGGCAATAGGGTTTCCCATTTGGGGCTGTTTTGAGTAGGCCTATATTGAGCTTTGCGGTGCATGTCCTTTGGTGTGATCGTATGTACATGTTTCTTTGAGTATATTCCTAGGAAAGCATTGTCGGGCTGCAGGATGTGCAGACATCCACTCTAGTAGATACTGCCTGACAGTTTTATAAAGTGGGTGCATCCATGTCCATTTCCATCAGAAGTGTATGTAAGTTCTCATTGTTCCACCTCCTCACCAACATTTGTCATTTTTGATTCACCTGTCCTTCACCTTGTGCCTATTAATATCTCTGGTTCCACCCAAACTATCTCACATTTGCAGCCCTTTTCTCTTGCTATTGCCCTGTTGTGGGCACTCTGAGAAAGCCTCCAGCTTTGGCCTCAGGCCACCCCATGAACTTCTTTCAGCTGATCTCCCTAAATGCTGCTGTCATCATCACACTGTTCTACCCACACAACTTCAATCGCTCCTGATCGCCAACTACTTTAGAGCTAGATCTGTTTACTTGTCTGATTTTTCACACCCTGCAAACCTAGCCAGTGGCCCACAGTCCTCATCTTTCCTTCAGGCCTCAATGCTGCCTTCATAATTCCCACATGTCATCTTCCAATGCCTTATTCCCTCTTCCTGTAAGTCTCAGATATTAGCTTGTTTGGCAGGATAACTGTCTTTTTTATTAGCAGTGCTAGGAGAAGCACCCAAGCTGGAGAATGTTAGTGATGACAGAGCCTTAGAGAGCCTTTCCAAAACCCTCATTTGCAGAGAAGCCCCAGGTTTTAAAAAAAAAAATTTTTTTTAAATACTAGCAACTTGGCAAATGTTTCATGACTTTTCTAAAGGGACAGCAATCACTTCATAGTTGCTGATGGCCTTTATTTGATCTGAAAGCAGGCAGTTTTGGGATTTTAACTGGATGGGGAGAAGAGGAGGTAACAAATAGAAATTTCGAGTTGGCTCTGCTTTAGAAACTGCTTCTCAGTGAGAGAAACATCCTCATCAGCTATAGTGTTCAAGCATCTGCCACATTTAAGGAGGTTTTGATGAGTAGAAAGTTTTTGAAACCTCCTATCATTACAGAGGAATAGAAATAAATGCAGGGGAAATAGAAAGCTCACAAATTTTGCTTACTTCTCTCAAATTCTAGAAAGTGAATAAAAGTGTGTGTTTAATGTTTGCTTATAGTTTATTGTAGTTGTTATTTGAATGTATGCTTTATACAAAGGAATTATATACCAGACTGGGGTGGGGAGATTGCTACAGGAGCCCTAGGGTAAAAAGCCCAAGGAACCCCAGATGGAGGACTAACGGGTGGGGGCCACCCAGGAAAATGCTTAGGAAAGATCTTCAAGACCCTGGAACAGGGGTTGCTCCTGCAGTGCAGGTGATGTCCGTCCTATGGGTGGACAGGAGGCAGAGGCCTCTGGCTGAACCACAGGAGCCACCGCCCTTCTCCCTGGGCAGGAGGAGGCCTGCCCATCTCCCATGACCTGTGGTAATCTGTCACAGTGACTGGTGACTGAGGGCATTCACCAAACCTATGTGATGCAATTAGCACCAGGCAGAGGATAGGACCTGATTAAGTGGCTCGATAGAGTTGAGTGGGATGATAACACTTTGCCTAGAGCTCTACCATGGATCAGTGTAACCCAGTGTGTGACAGCATGCTCCATGCTGCCCACTGGAATGCAGCCATGACTTGCTTAGACTCACCATGGTGCCTCCAACCAAGATCCTGGAATTTGTAAGCTGTCACCACTCCAGGGGCTTGAATCCATCCCTTTACACTAAGTCTTGAGGACAGAGATGCTTGAGAGTGTTCATTCAAACCCCCTGGGGATCTGGTTAAAATGCAAATTATGATTCTGAAGGTCTGGGTGAGGCTGAGTCCTCCTTTCTAAACAAGTTCCCAGGAATGGTGATGCTGCTGGTCTGTAGAGGACTTGAGAACATTAACAAGAGTATGAAACTAAACCTCCTCTCCTTCATGGGCGAGAATGGTCAGATCCACTATCGTTACTTACCCATCAAATATTTCTAAGCCTGAGAACTGGCACAATGATGGCACCACTGGCAGAAAAAGGAAGTCAGAGGTATGAACTGTTTTAGGATAATAATAAAATAATAATAAAGGTAACCTTTAATAATAATAATAATAAAGGTAACCTTTGCTTGAATGCCTATCATGGGCCCTGATCTTGTTTAATTTTTATATTTGGCAAGGTAGGTATTATTAACCTCCATTAATTTCATTATGCAATTAAGGCATGGAAAAGTGAAGTAATTTTTCCTGTGGTGTTATGCTGGCTGGAACTTTAACCTGGCCTGTCAAACTCTGAAGTCCATCTAATCCCACTATGACATACTTCCTTATTTCGGAGGGTGAGGAATTAGGATTAGAGTCAGAGCAGTGGTTCTCAACCTTGCCTCCATGTTGGAATCACCAAGAGGATGTTCTCATACCACAAACTCTCACACCCAAACCAATGACATCATATTTTTTAGAAAAAGGGCCCACTATCAGCACTTTTACAAAGCCCCCAGGTAATTCCGGTGTGCAGACAATACTGAGGACCACTGAGTCAATCCAAATCCTTTTCTAATATGTGAGGAGCTGGTGGGTGAAGTACTGATCTGGTCAGAACTAGTACCTCTCAACTCCCAACACTAGGGAAAGAAGAGGCGAGGGAGATGGGTGGAGGGGTGAGGTCCAGGACACTCTGAGTCCCTCTCTAGCTCTTAGTGGCCAATTGATAGAAAGCAGAGGAATGTGATTATCACTTCTGATAACTACAAAGTGTACTTTAAATCAGGCTGAGTTGACAAAACCGTGCAACCAGCAGTAATTAAGGCTCTAGTTGAGACAACTGTGAGGGGCCTGAGCCATCTGCCAACTCCAGAGGCAGTCTCACTTTATTTAACACATCCATCCATCCCTTGCAGGTCTTGGCCTAATCAACGCCGGCTCTCTCCATGATGTTCCCTGGTGGGTAACACTGATCTGGGTGCCTGGCTGGGAGTGGGCTCAGCCCACCGCACTCAACCTCTGGTGGTTGATGTCTTTGCCAAGAGCCTATATCCCTTAGCCAGCTCCCTGGTTCAGAGAGCCTAATTTGCAATGGTGGTGGCAGGCCTACCCACCTTTCCTTCTCAGCCTAATCATAAAATAAAGCTCAAGTCCCTAAGCTTGGAGCCAATATCACAATATCTTTAATGGTGAGGAAACAATCTAATGAGTTATAAATTACCTTCAAGAGAGGATAGGAAAACAGGGCCACACCAGTCCCCAACCCTCATGTTTTCCCAGCACGTCAATCCCTTCCTCAACCTAGTGTAAAGAGGTTGGGAAAGTTCTCCTCCTACCCATTGAATATTGACCCTCCCTGAGAAAATTTTTTTAATCCTGAAGAAAAAAACACCAACAGAACCATTGCTAGCCAATATGACTCCTTTGTGCAAAGGTATATTACCACTCCTTTCCCCAAGACATTTTAGTGCCACCTGCAGGAGTTTTGCAATAAAGACCTAAGTGTCTAGGATGTTAATGATGCCCCCTTAGACATAGTGCATTTGTGCAGTGCACAATTTGCACACCCTTATGCTGTGGACATCAGAGACCTACATGATGGTCCTTACACTGGCCTGAATTTAATTTAAAACTGGAAAGAAGGTAATGCATGAGGGCATCTGATAAAAGTCATAGTTAGGGGTAGAGGTTCCTTTACCCTTCCTCCGTGTGCAAGAGGAACTACCAGCTATTAAATAGAACTGAGTAATTGCAGAATTGCATTTAAGATCTAAAAATGGAGGTGCCTCAGTGCCTTCTGGCATCACCCGTCCCCATAGTACCCCAGCAAGGACAGGCAATGGAGGTTTGAGAAAGACATTTGTACTGCATGCCTGCTTGCCTCTTGGCTCCACAGCTAGGCAATGCCTACCACAAAAGGTGCTCCCTACACCCACTGGTGGCATTCTAGGTCAGTGGGAGTTTGAGCTCTCATCTGGTGCCTTTTCGGCGGACTGTTTACCAAACTAAATGTTGTGGGCTCAGAACACACTGCCAAGGAATGTTCTGTTCCAAGCTTGCTGTCTTTGCTTCTCTCTTCATGGGGGTTAAGAGGATAGAAATTGAAGAATGAAAATGTTCTTTCTTTAGCACATTCTCTTCCATTTAGAAAAGGCTTGCTCAGGACAGGATGCAGAACGCTCTGCAGCAGTCCTCTCCTGTAGAATTCCTGCGTGGGCCCTGCTCTTTACGCTTGAGGTGCAAATGATTAGTAAAGTTAAACTGCCTATAGCTAGATTGTTATCAAGCAGCAATCAAAATGAAACAGAGCTGGAATAATTCCTGAGTCAAATAATACAGATATGCAGTGTGGGCAGGAGGCAGCTATAGAATCCAAACAGGAGGAGCGAAAGCTGGGTGTGAATGTTGAGAGGGTGCGGAGGGAGATGGAAAGGAGAAAGCTTTCCAGGGGCCAAAAATGTATGAAGAAACTCAGAGAGGAAAAACACTCTGCATATGTTCTATGGTGACTAAGCCAGACAGGGGGATAGAGGATAAGTTCAGAGAATGAAAAGAACAAAGAAACAGGGGAGGCAAGAAATGGAAAACGACACCAAGGATTAAACACTCAGCAAGTGATATTCCATAAATGATACCGGGAGGTGCTGGAGAAAGAACTAAGGAAAAGTCACTAAATTGTGTAATTAGGGCTGTTTAAAAATATGTAAGAACACATGTATGCATTCATTATTGGGTATCAGATTGTCCCTCTGATTTCCATCTTGGAGATTCGAAGCCACAGCAGCTCAGCAACAATTGACCTTGGCAACTTGGGATCTTGCATATGAGAATGTGGAGAGTTTTGTCTGCCACTTACCTGGTTCAGGGTCCTTGCCGAATACTTGTGTCCATGCTCATAAATACACCCCTTCTGAAGCTGGAGCCAGAAAAAAGCTTTTTTCCCTGGTTCAAGCTGGGAGAAGGGACCCTATGGGAATCCTCAAGGAAAAACCAACCCTGATTGAGAGAAACAGACCCTGGAATGGTGGCGCCTCTTCGTGTCAGGTACAGAGCTTTACAGATATCATCTCCAAACTTCATAACAACCTTATAAAGAAAGTAAATTACCCCACTTTACAATGAGTAATCTAAGGTTCAGAAAGAGTGAGTCACATACCTAAAGTCAGCTTACGTAAAGGACATGGCTAGTAAGAGACAATGACGGGATTCAAAGGCAGGTCTCTCTAATTCAGAATCCCATGTTCTTTGTACTACCATGTGAATACCATATAGCAGGGCTGTATTTTGTGCACCACATATGGTGTGGTGAGGTGTAGCTTTATAGGGACCAGGGAGAAGCCAAGGAAAAAGGGTGGAGGAAGAGATGGTTCTGCCAAGAAAACCTGAAACTCCATCCACACCCTGAGCCCCAGACCAGGGCCACTGAAGTAGAAGGCTACATGGGTGCAGCAGGGAGGTGGCTTCAGGGAAAGGTCTATAAACACATGTTCATTGTTGGTTTGTGCTGGTTTCGACCTATCAATAACCAGTGTTGTGGCTAGCCTCTCATGGTTCTTATGACAGTCATGAGACACTCTCCAACAATAACCATCAGGACCTGGAAATCACACCGCACACCCAGGGACATACACACCAAGGTCATGGGTAGAGAATGAAAATATGTTTTTGCATGGGCCTGGTGGGGATGAGAGTGGGGGATCTAGGGTTTCCCACACTTTTTCTTGTTGATCTTGAGAAGAAATATACCTGTCAAAAAGGACTTCTGTGGTTAACTGGGCCCAAACTTACCATCAGAGTCTAGCAACTGTTGTTTCCACAGGGCCTCTCACTCAGGCTGCATTTCAGGGAAAAGCCACAAACTAGGCTGCCACACCTCTTGCATTGTGTTCCTGCTGGCTGAGCTGACCTTTACAAAGGAGCTCCTAGAATCACATTTGGACCAATGGCCTGAGACCTGTCCCATCCACTTAAAGCTGCCAAACTGTATCCTCATTTGCAGCTTTAGTGACCAGAGCAGATCCATAACAACCAATACGGACAGTGCTTTGTGGACCAATCACACTGCAAATTTGGATTTCTCATTTGTGTAGAGTGAATGGTCACCCATTTGTGCAATTCTTTCATTGCCATTACTATCGTTATCATCATTATTACGATGAGGGACTGTGGTCCATTTGTATAAATAACTGATGGAAACACTCACGTGATTGCTTTCATTCCTATCCCAGGCCCTCAGATTGTCCCCATGCTATTCATTTTTCTCTTTCAGGGTAACCCTAGAAGTTTATTTTCTCCTTATTTTACAAGAAACAAATGTTGGTGAAAGATGTGACTGAACCTCAAAACTGATCGTGAATCTAGAACTATGATCTCCTTCTCAGGCACCAGATGCACACACCCTCAGCTGCAGGAGGCACCTGGAGGGAGGGAGTCCATAATTAACGGAGCTAGGAACACTATGGTTAGGCAGGTGTCCAGCGGGTGGAGCCAGAGTTTCCCCTGCCTTGCTGATCATTGAGGAGGGGATCCAGGCCAGCATGAGTCCCAGAGAAGTGAAAGACTGCTAACATCTGCACAGCTTTCTTGGAGGGAGTTGAGGGGAGGGTGAGGTGAAGGTGGCGGGGAGGGCGTGGGGGTTAATTCTGTGCTTATGAAGTACACCTGAGTTAGAGTTCTGCCATAACAGAACATGCCACAAAATTGACAATTAAGAAGAATGAGGAAGAAATAGATTTTTTGCTTGAATTTTAGATTCCTCTGCTATGGAATGTTTGCCTCCGGGCTGTTAAAAGGCTGCAGAATGTGTCCTGGGGTTCTCACGTAGATAGAGGAACATTCCAGGGAAACATTTATATATTATTTTTCTCCTCACTAGGAAAAGGGTAGCTTGGTTTTCAGAAAACAAATTTGTCTACCCCTTGTCCTCCTCACCTGTGGGCCACACGCCTCAGGACTTCACTGGATTCTTACACCTGGACAGAAGCTGTGTCAAATCTAAGAGAAAATTCCCCCCAGAGCAGTCACTTAGCTCCTGGGTCTGTTGCATAACAAAGTGCCCCTTAGTTTCTAAGGTGACACTCTGCTGATCCTTTTCAGTTATAAACCTTTCGAAAAATATTTCACAGCCGGGTTAGAAGCTACAGGAAACAGCATGAAGACAAAAAAAAAAAAAAAAATGAATCTGAGTAGGGTTCTCCCTGAACAAAGACCTCAGAATGCCATGGAAAGGATTGAAAACCTCTTGGCACCAAATCGAGGAGCGAGAGGGAGAGAGCAAAAGAGAGAGCGAGAGATGAAAAAGAGAGAGCGAGAGATGAAAAAGACAGAGAGGAGAGAGGCAGGGCGGGCGGGGGGAGATCAGGAACAGGACAGGGGACTGAGTTTCTCAGCAATGTTTTGGCACTGATGCCTGAAGTGGGAGGAGAGAGCCAGGGCTAGGCAGAGTGGAGTTAAGAGTACAAAACTGCTAGGTGCCTCCCTCCCGGCACTGCCTCCTCCTCCCTTCCAGGAGAGCCCAGTGAGCTTTATCAGCCAGTGCCTTCTGCCACCGGGAGGCCAGCTGGAGTGTGAGTACCTTCCTCTGTGAGTACCCTCCTCGTGTCTCTTCATTTCCAGCTGTTCATTGTTGAGGACTTGTCTTCTCACTCTGCTTTAATGTTTTGCTCTTTTTTTTCTTTTCTTTTCTTTTCTTTTCTTTTCTTTTCTTTTCTTTTCTTTTCTTTTCTTTTCTTTGTTTTAATGGGGAAAAACAAGAAAAGGTGGTCAGAACTGAGCAGAAGTGGCAAAGTAGAGTTCTGGGAGACTAGAAAGCAATTTCCCCAAACCACAAGCTTCTTCCTGGAAGCTTGGAAGCGATGCCTTTGCTTATGATTTCTGAAGCAGGGTGCCAGCACCTGAGCTCCAGGTGGAAGAGGGTTTTCAGCAAGGTGTGTACTGGATGTGCTAAATGACTCTGAGTGTATCAGCATACAAAAGTTTTGGGCTGTGTCTTGAAATAATTAAGTGAAGTTGGAGACAGCAATATGACTCCAGAAAAAAAGTGGGTACCGGCAATGGCCCTTTCCAGTCGTGGACCTGATTAAGTGGCTCGAAAGAGAACTTTCCAGGTACACGGAAGCCACACATTTGGCAGGTCCTTTGCAGCTGCACTTTCTAACGTGGAACCCAGATGTCAAGGCTTCTAGGAGTGGTGTATTCCAAGAAGCAAAGTATTTTAATCAGGAGATGGGAATGCCTAACAGTATTTTCTTTGTTTTTTGGTTACAGCGTTAAAGAAAACCAAGTACCTCCCGCCATTTAAAACAAAAACTGCCTAAAATAAAGATTATTGTAAGTGCCAAATAAATGTCCGTGTTGAAAGTGTCTTTACTAGAGCATGAATATTTAAATGCTTTCCTCTATATCCATATCCAAAACTTCGTATTATGTTTTAATGCACTATGGTGTACCTCATTTGATTGGGCTTCACTTTATTGTGGGCTTTTATTGCACATATTGGGAGGTTTTTTAAATAAAATGAAGGTAAAGCCCTCTACCAGAAAATAGATTATGACTCATTAAGGCTCTGATCATGTTTCACTTTTTTTTTAGCATTAACATTTTTTGATTAAGGTGTATGCATTGCATTTTTAGATAAAATGCAATTGCACATTTCATAAACTAGGGGTGTAGCATAAACATAATTTTTTATGCAACGAGAAACCAAAAAATTTGTGTGACTTGCTTTATTGTGATATTCACTTTATTGCCGTGGTCTGAAACTGAACTGCAGTGTCTCTGAGGTGGGCCTATACTTGAGACATAGAAAAAAATATTTGTGTACGTGTTTCTAACATATACTGACAATAGAATGAGTTTTATTTTATATAATAAAATAGGAAATGTTGGTTGAATGGAAATCTGATGTTGCCTTGTATTAGAAAGATGAGCACTGTTTTGTTTCACTGGCGAGCTAGTCTACGAGAAGTGCTTTCTGACTCCTGCTGGAAAGCAGCTTCCAGAATATTCTGGATATTAACTTTGGTACACACAGATCTTGTTGTGGATATATCAGCAATACAGGAGGTTGAGACTTACTTTTAGGCATGGAGAAATGTTCACTTGTCAGAACAGTCACTGCTTCAGACAAAGGCATAGGATGAAACTGGGGATGGCCAAGACCTTTGTCATTGTCTAACCCCCATCTCGGAGTTATTTCAAGGCAGCCATGGAGGCAAGTTGTGCCCACTACACCACTGAGCCCTGATGCCTACTGCACACTGCCTTCAGAAGCTGCTCCTCCACTGTTTGTTTACTTGAATAGAATCTTTGGTGCTATTTATGTGCTCCAGACTGGCAGACAAAGAACCACAAATTCTTACCTATCCAATGAGGCTGACTCTGCTGAGTGAACTTGGAAGGTCTCTGCTCAGAACCTCAGTTTTCCATAAAACAGAGTCTCAAACTGTGTGCTCTTTAAAACCCCAACTAGCTCTCAAAATTTTCCATCTCTTGGCTCTAAAAAATATTGATGTTGAGCTCAAAGATGTGGTTCTTCAAGATGTGTGTGATTTTGGTGGTGGAGGAAAGGCAAAAACCATGCGGGGTCAAGAAGGGGTAGACATCTATGCTGAGGGGTGCCCCCTGCTTGTCTCTTTCTTTCATTTTTTCTTGCTTCCTTTTTTTTCCAACTGTGTATAAGATGAAAGTCTTACCATTGGGCTTCTTAATGTTGTTCTTTAGGAAACAAAAATATACATACTATAACCCACAGACACATCATTGTGGTACTTAACTAGCCAGATAGTTAATCGCAGATCAACATTTACGCACATAATTGTTTTTCAAGACATAATAGTAATATTTACCACAATTGTGGATTGTTTAGAGACACTCTAGTAGTGAGTTTTCAGGTTCTAAATCAAGCCAATAGAAAAAGTAAAAATTGAATAAAAGGAAGAGAAAAAAGAAAGAAATATTATACAACTTTTCTGGAACTTCTGAAGGAAGAATGACATCCTTGGATGAAATGGAAGTTAAGAAAAAAAGAAAAGGAAAACAAAAAGCTGCCACATTTGTTGAATTCAACTAAGAATTATTTATTTTTAACAATGTGATGTCCAATGTTTTACAGCTATTACTCAGATGCAAGAAAATTGTCATTTAGCAATCTCTTAAACTAGGCTTCAGTTGTGTGTTAAAAGCGTGACTAGTATCTTATTACAGAGAATAAAGCCCACATCATGCCTTTTTTTCACATTTGTAAAGAGGAAAATAGTCACATTGGCCAGTGGTCCCAAGATGAAGCCCTAACAGTTTGCCTGAGGCCTTCCAGAGCAGAGAGCCCACCCCTCTCTCTGGATCAGGCTTCAGATATGCCAACCTCCGGATAATAGAAAAACACAGAACAAGATCTGTTCTTGGTCTCTGCACAGGGTGGTTTGCCACCACCATTGTTGTTGTTGTTGTTGTTCTGTTTTAAGCAAAGTAAAGTGAGCATTCAGTGTCTGCACTCAGTTCATTGCCTCTCTTTGCTGAAGGAGCTCTTGGCTCATGGAGAAGTTTGTTCTATGATTTCTTCATTATAGCCTAGAGTAGGGGCACCTCTCCTCTCCCCACAACCCATGGGGTGTGCTCCTGCCTCCCTCCATCTTGCACTTCATGTGCTCATCAAAGCCAGGGCCTCGTCCTGCTGATTCATGTACTTTTTTTGCCCTTTGTCATGGACAAAGAGAAAGGAGAATGAATGGACTATCTTTGATTGACAGTGCTGGTCACGCCCCTCCTGGTCCTCTTTGGAGGGACCCCTTTGGAAATAAAACTGGTGAGGCAGCATGTGGAGGCTTCCTCTGGCTAAAGTGGGCTATGGCTGGTGGGCTGCCACAAGTACACTTCCTTCGTGCAGCCTCTGTCTCTGAGAACCTCAGCGCCTGCCCTCCAAGCTCTGGTGGTGTGTCTTTCCTGAACAGAGCCTGGGAAGCAGGGTCCTCATGCTCTGCTGAATGGCATGTCTTGGGGCTTGGTCCAGTGTGTCACATGGAACTCATCTTGGTTTAGATGCTGGACGGTTGAGCTGCAGAATTTTGATAACCGTGGGAAAGCTAAGGAAAAGTAGTCTGGGGTTTTTATCTTATCCTGCTTCTCTTCCATTAGGGTTTCTTCCTGTCATTTTCTTGTCTTTTTTAGTTGATATTTATGGCCTGGTTCATTGGATTTGAGAAGTTTGAGCATCAGTAGGAGGGCCCTACTCCATTACCTTGCATTGCCTTCCTGGTTAGGATGTATGTATTCTTAAAGTTCTCTGAAGAAATGCGTATAGCCTAGTGTGATAAAATTTGAAGAGGAACCACAACCTTTAAGTTACTGGTTTCTCATAACCAGTTCTCATGCCTGAGTTCTGGAGCAAGTAGTCAGGGTTTGCAAGTCCTCCAGAAGCTTTCATCATTCGTAATAACTGGCTTGGGTGGGGGGTGGTCCACAACAGCAACTGTCTGCTCAACTCAGGTGGAGACCCCTCTGACCAGGACACGTGGCCCTACCTTCCATTCCAATATGTGGATAGTCAAAAAACAAACGACAATGAGCCTGCTTCACCCTGGGGTGTGCTTTTGAACAAAAGGGTTCAATCTTTAACTTTGGGAGGTTCCACAGGGAACTCAGGTCATTGAGGTTCCCAATCACGTTGGGCCAGTTATAATATCAGGTTTCGTATCTGTATCTCCAAAATCTCTGAGGTGATGGTGTATTTAAACTCCTGTAAAATAAATAAATATAGACTGGAAACTTTAAGAACATGAATTCGTTCACCCAGGAGCAACCCATATACCTAATTATTTCTGTATTTGCTGGAAAATGACACTTTAATTATTTCATTCAATGCTGCCTTAGTAGAACATGATCTTATTTACAGAAACTCAAGACAGTTGTACCTGAGTTTCTTGTCGATGTGTGGGCTGCTGCCTCTCACAAGCTTAGGTAAGGCTTTGAAAATGAGTCACTATAGCTAAGGGAGAGGCTTACCAAGCAATAATTTTAGTTATGCAATTTAAAGAAGGAAATACCTAAAAATAAATTATAGCCATCACATAGATTATGAAATGAAAGGTGATTTTTCATAATTACTTAATAATTCAGTTTTGCATGTTTCACTCTGGGGGGCAATTAGGTCCATATAGGCTTAGTTTGGACTTTTGACCTCTAGCAGTTTTCAATTTAAGAATTCACTAATGAAAGATTCATTGGAAGTCTCACAAAGGCTAGAGTCTAACACTATTTTGCCAAGACAAAATGAGCTTAGTCTAGAATGTGTTTCATAAATACCCTCTGCTTTGTGTCATGATTAATGGTTTATCATTAAGTAAAGCAGGATGGTTAGTTGGGCAGTGAAATAATACAATTAAAGGATAATTGTTACCTAATAAAAAAAATCAGTTATCCACATTATTTCCACACGATTAACGGAATGCAAAACTAGAGTCAGGTTTACAAAAAGAAAAAGGCATAACTTTATTATCCAATAAGACATATTTGCTGGCTATAGTAAATGGAACCATGACTGAGCCCAAAACAGCCATAATTACTGCCTATTCAGTTATTCACAGCCTGGCCACAGGAAGGTGAGCTGATTTATCCTCATGGGCTTTGGGCATCTCCTCGGTCATATCTTATGTGCCTGTGGCTTCATCTTTCCATAGTTAGCCTTCTGGAGTCTGATGGTTTTGATGTTCTCCTACTTCACACTTACCTGACTGTGCCCTTGGCTTTTCTTGCACGTTCTGTGTGGTTTTGCCATTGAGTTTCTCCCTTTGCCTACCTCTGGGATTATATCATCGATATTCTTCTTCCATGTCTACCATGGACACCATGAGACCATTTTCATCTACAGAGTACCATATTTTGGTGATGTTGGTGCTTTCCTATTTCCTACACACTTATCATGATAAATGAAGAGTCTCACAAGGAACACAAGTCATGGTTATGTAATTAGTATTTTCCTGAAGCATGTTTACTGTAATCACGCCCTATACATGCTTATATTGTACAATTCTTAGATTACAGCTCTTTGGTTTTCAACAACTTTGTCCACTTCCACCTCTCCCAGTTTCTATACCTTTGTGTAACTTTATTCTTGACGATCCTTATTATAAAACATTTAAATAACAAATTTCAAAAAATAAAGAATGTCTGAGGCAGTTGCCTAATGGGAGGATGTATCCAAGCACTTTTTGACTTAGAAAGTGTGTAGGAGGGGGTTCTTCGCCTGTATTGACAGAAAGTTTATTTTTTATATTTTTCTTCCCTTTTAAACTTTTAAAAATAAAACCTTTTTTGTAAAATTAAAGTTTAATTTCAAAAAGCTACTCGTATTGGAAAGTAGCCGGTTGGTCTGCATTAGTGAATGCCATTTTGTAACCTGTTACCTGGTTCCTTTAATGGACCACATAAAGTTTTATAATGCAACATTAGCTCTTCCTATGTTATTATTTGACTCATCGTGTGGAAATTCACTGTTTTTCGGGCTTTTTCACTAGGCTGGGTGAGATCTGAGTGCAGAATAAAGGTGCTCGATAAATGTCAAATTAGAAGCTAAACCTTATGAAATCAAAGACCAAACCTTCTCCTGGAAGCATTAAGGACAGTAATGACAAAAGTAGCATGGAATTTGGGGTTCGGTAATAATCTCCATGATGATATTTCAAAAGAAAAATGGTGCTTTCTTAGTAGCATGGGATGTTATGGTCCAGATGAAGTACCTTTAAATTCATCCTCTGTAGTACTGTGACCAGGCCCAACGATGGATAGTTGGGAGTATTCTGCATTAGGGTGCTGATGAGCTCTGTTCTTCTCTCAAGGAGTCAGAGGAAGAGACAGCCATGGAGGACAGCCCCACTGTGCTTAAAGTGGACCAAGGTGAAAACCTGGTTTCACCATGTCGAGGGAAAAGGTGGCTCTCCAAGCCACTTGGCTATGTCAAAGGTGATATGAAAGAATTTTCCAACTGGCTTAAAGGTATTTCTACTTTTATTCCTTGGAGAGATGGGAGAAGTAGTTTGGGGAGAAATGGTTTGCTGGTTCTTCTTCTCATATCTTTAGTTATATTCACCTATCTCCTACCTATCTTTTTTCTCCATTCTTTAACTTTTTAGCTTGTAAACTGCAGGCCTCTTCTAATTATTTTTGTATGGAGACAGTGGTCAGGGCCAGGGCCCTACTCATATCAAAGGAAGGCAACTGGCTCTATCTTATAATTTTAGTACTTAAAATCTGAAACTTTACTGTTGGTAATCATTCCTTTGACTTAAGAGTTTGTACCTCTAAGCATGGTAAATAAGTGCATTTGATGCTTCTTGGAACTGAAGTTCTAGTAGGGGCAGTGTGGTTTGAGCATAAAGAAACTAGATGCTTTTAAGGATCTGGGTGCCACTAAAGGGAAAAAAGGTTTAGAGAGAAAAAGCTTCAAAGAATATAAAAAATAAGTTTCACTTTCATCAGAGGGAATTTTGATGATTTTTCTTGAGGAGACCTAAACTTGGGAATGGGTACCATTTACCTTGCCACGTCCTTACCTTTGCCCATCTCATCTCTTCCAGACAAACCCCTGGTGCTCCAGTTCATCGACTGGATTCTTCGGGGCATATCCCAAGTGGTGTTTGTCAGCAACCCCATCAGTGGAATCCTGATTCTTGTGGGACTCTTGGTCCAGAACCCCTGGTGGGCTCTCAATGGCTGTGTGGGAACAGCAGTCTCCACCCTGACAGCCCTGTTGCTCAGTCAGGACAGGTAGGCACAATCCATCCAAGCCTGCTCTTCTCACTTCTGAGAACACAGGAGCCAAACAGTGGACTTGGGTAGACTACTAATGCCCCATCCTCCCCAGGATAAACAAGCTTTATTCCACAGAACTCTTTATATTTGCTTTTAGTGAAATGATGGGGTTTGATTTATAGCTTCTTTTCCATGGTAACTGAGTAAGTGGCCAGTGAATAATGCCCAATTCTCATGGCAGTGCAAAGCTACTACTAATGCCCAGAAGAGATTCTAAAGAGATATTCTTTAATGATCAATCAATTATTCATCATCAGCATTTTATCTGGGCAAAAATGTGTAAGTTCATGAAAAGCCTTGTTTGCTTAATGATCGCGGTTATATCTTGTTTCCATGATTTGTTTAGTAAATTTATTCTTCACAGCTCAGATTCTAGAGGGAGAAGTAACCACAAATTCCAAGTGAGTGAATTTTGATTTAAGTAGTGTTAGGATATCTTCTGAACTGTGTGTTAGGTTAGAAATAGCACATACTTTATAAATTGATCTGTCATTGAAGGAGTGAGGAGCTGACTCCCACCAGGAATGTAGGAGGCTCCTGATTAATCAGTTCTTTCAGGGTGGTGGCTGGTCTTCTAAGTGTCCAAGCTCAATGCGTGGTCCCCAATGGAATTTCATTACACAACTAAGCACTTGTAACTCTTACCGTAAGTTGCATAAGGAATTCTTGGGGTGAGAATCAGCAAATGCTCACTTTCCCATCAGGTCCAAGGAGCCTGATTTGTTCTCTGTACAGGGTGATTTTGTGTCTTAGTCTAAACCCTATTCCAATGCACATCAAAAATGGTCTTTCCACTTTTGAGGTGTGGGCCAGAACTGTGCCATATCCAGTATTTCTTTATTGCTTTGCTCCAGTGAAAGCTGACCCATTTTCTTTATCAGGTATTTTTCAGAAGATACGCCATATTTATTTGTGCTTGTCTTCAATTCTTTTATTTTTCCTTGGTCCTAGAAGGACCACATTAAACTAGCAATCCTGTGGTTTAAGGGAATATGCATCTTTTCATTGCTTTAACCATGGCATTCCACAACTTGTAGACATGGTCATTAAATTCGCTGATCAAACTCACACATTAATTCTGAAAGTCAGTTGTTGAGAAAATACGTCTTTGCATTTGCTCTCCACTTCCTGGGTTAAACCAATAAAAATTACATCGACTCCCACATGTCCCAAAGGATTATTTAAGGTAGACAAAGGACTTTTGAACAGGGAGTCCCACCTCTAACACTCTCACCAAGAAGTGACGTCATCTCACTGTTGCACTGGTGCCTCCTGCTCAGTGAAAATAAGCCAAGAAGTTCTCACACCATCCTCTGCCATCCCTGTAGTATGGCTCACTGGCTACCTCACCTCCCCCTCAGGCCCCTGCTTCATCATCTTCACAGCCATGATCTCTGCAGACTTCAACCTTGAATGCCAGGCTCTTCATGGTGCCAGAAGTTACCAACTCTTAGAGTCCTGTGGGGCCTGGCTTGTCAGCCTGAGGGCTCATTCTGTATAGTTTCATTTCTCACTGGGGGCTTGTAGTTCTCAATTATGACATAGGAACCATTTTGGCCAGGAGTAGAAACTTACCCATCAGACAACTTTTAGAAGTGAAGTACAATGCTGAGAAGCAGAAAGGAAACCCAAGAAAGAATTAGGTGCTAAATATGAACCCAATTAAATGGAGTACTTTGCCAAGTAAAAGAAAAGAAATTATTCTTCTCAATAACTTGGAAATGTATATTTGGAGAAAACAAAATGAAAATACAGAAAGATGAAAATATATGCTAAGCTGGAAGGTTAATGTTTATAAGATGAAAGACACTATGAAAGTGAATTTACATTTCAAGAATCTTATATCTCTCACCAAGGAAATCAGACCTCGAAAACAGTTTCATCTGAAAGCTCTGTTCAAGTCAGAGGCCCTTAATGATTTAAAAGCAATAACAACTTCCTGAAGGAAAGGCTGCCTTGCTGGTTTCCCTTTCTCCTCCATAAGCTAGAAGTCTATTTAGCTATGATGCCTCTGTAGGGGGTTGTTCTATATGCACATTTGTATTTTTTTATGTGTGTGTTTTATTTTTTCATGTTTTTATTAGTATTTGGCTTCTATAGACTTCGAAATAAATTTCTAAATATAATCTCATTTTCTAATGAGAATATAATCTGGAATTTACAAGTATCACTTATGTGCAAATCTAGCCAATGTTCACACAGGAAATGATTATGCTTTGCCTCTTGCCCACAGGTCAGCAATTGCAGCAGGCCTGCATGGCTACAATGCCGCCCTGGTGGGAATACTCATAGCTGTTCATTCAGAGAAGGGGGACTATTTCTGGTGGCTGTTATTACCTGTATCTGCTATGTCCATGACTTGGTAAGTTGTACTTAGTTTTCACAATGCCTTTTTTAAAATGTACAAGGGATGGAGAGAAGGGGGAATTACTGTTTAATGGGTACAGAGTTTCAGTTTAACAAAGTGAAAAATGTTCTATGAATGGATGATGGTGACGGTTGTATAATATACTCAATGCCACTGAGCTGCACACTTCAAAATGGCTAAATGGTAAATTTTATGTTATGAATATTGTAGCATATTTAGAATATAAAACACTAATATCCACACAATATTTTAGAAAAAAATTTAATTTAGATTCTGGTTATGTCCAGGAAAGAGGAAGTATTAAAACACACTGGTGTATATGGCCCTCCATACATACCTCCCCCAAGATCTTGATGTAATCAGTCTTGGTTAGGGTTGTTGCTTGGGCTTTGGGAGTTTTAAAGTCTCCCACAGGGTTCTAAATTTGAGAGCCACTCACTACATGGGTGCTCCTCAGACTTACATACTATCAGAATCACCTGCAGGGCTTGTTCTGACACAGATTGAGCTCCCCTCCCCAGGGTTTTCGATTCAGTCCACCTTGGATGGGACCTGAGAATTTGGATTTCCAACAGATTCCCAGGCAATGCTGTTATGGCTGATCCAGGGATCCCACTTTGAGAGCCACTGTGTCTCTATGAACTCCCCTCACCTACCTGCCCTGTGCCCTTCAAAAAAATTCTTTACTGGGAAGTGACATAGCATCATGGCAGAGTGAAAAAAAGAAAATTATTTACCAAATTTGATTTCTGTTCTTTTTTAAGAGCCAGATTATTTTTTTAATTTTTATTTTTCAATTAGAGTTGAAATTTAATATTATTTTATTAGTATTATTTTATATGAGATTCAGATGTACAGCATAGGGATTAGAAATTTTAGATAATTTATGAAGTGATCCTCTGTATTAGGCTAGTACCCACCTGGCACTATACATGGCCATTACAATATTATTGACTATACTCTCTCTCTATGCTGTACTTTACATCCCCGTGACAATTTTGTAACTACCACTTTGTATTTCTTAATCCCTTTACTTCAAAAAAAAAAATCCTGAATACTTCAGACTAGTTTCTGTGTTGACACTGTCTTAATTTTTTTTTGAAGCACTTCCTTCTTGTTGTAGCATATTTAGACTATAAAATACTCATATCCACACAAACAAAAAATATGGCCCACTATCAACAGTGACTGCAGGAAGGCCACCCACCCTGTGTGTGCAGGAGAACCTGTTGGCAGAGCCAATCTGGTCCGAGGGTAACTTACAACCTGCTCTAATGAACAGGCTCAAGGTCAGGAGATGTTGCCTGTGGATGCTCAGCACATCCCCTGCCACAACCGAAGAAATCTGTAAGTCTGATCTCAAAAGTGATGGCTTTTGTTTGAGTCAACTAGCAAGTGCACAAAAAGACCAGCTAACCCAATTCCCCAGTTTATAGACAAGAAAACTGAGAAGTGGCGCCTTGTCCAAGGTCATACAGTCCATCAACTGCTCAAGGACTTAAAACTCTGCCCTCTGATTTTAAGACCTTTTTCCTCTAGTCCACACCACCTGCATCTTCTCTTAGACAATTGTTTCTCTTTTTCAAAAAGAGATATACTAAAGACTCATGGAAATGATAGACAAGTTGAAGATTGTGGTTGCCTTTGGTAGGAAGGAAGGAAAATATGAACAAGCAGGTTACAGGGGGCTTTAACTGTATAGATAGTATTTCCTTTAATATGTCTTAAATACTTAGAACATATTGTTGAAACCTAGATTTATAGCTCATTATGAGCAATGCCAGTATGTATTTTTTTCCAAAGCCAAATAAGCTATGAGTTGATTTTTGACTTGATGTAAAAATTATTGTCTCTATAACAAGATTTATTCCAAGTGTGTTTGGGTTCTGGGGGAATTGTTTGTTTGTTTCTGTGAAAAGTTTTCCATCACAGCACCTTAGGGACCTATTTGCAGATAAGACAGAACCCCTCTGTACTATAGAGACTTAGTTTGTCAAGATGGCATGTCACATGTATATTCTTCCATTCTGGTCTGTCATCGTTGTTTTTAGTCCACTTTTCTCAAGTGCATTGAGCACTGTGTTCTGCAAATGGGACCTCCCTGTCTTCACCCTGCCCTTCAACATGGCGCTGTCGATGTACCTTTCAGCCACAGGACATTACAATCCATTCTTCCCAAGCAAATTGTTCACACCTATAAGTCAAGTACCCAATGTCACCTGGCCTGACCTCAGTGCCCTGCAGGTAAGATACATGATCTGTTCACATTCCCCCTGACTCTGAAAGGTACCCGGTGTTCTCCTGGTTTATTGTTCATGGGCATCAGAACCTTAAAGAGATTCAGCTCTATAGGGGCCTTGCTGTCTTTATCTCGCCAGCTAAAGCATTTGTTCTACTCAAAAGCTTTGGGCTCTAATGGATTTTTTAAATGACTATTTGGTCAAAGCCAACTTTTCCCCCACTATTCCTAGATCTGCAGTGTTAACTCCATTGGAAATCAGACATTCTATTGCAAACTTGACCCTCGTTTGGGTGGGTATGATGAGATAGGAGCCTCCAGCCTGGGACTAAGGCCTCCATGACCTACCTCCTCCAATCAAAAGAACTGACTGCTTACTGTTAGACCCCACTATAAAAACTTTCTGTTCTGCTTTTACTTATGGTCAGTCTCACAGAATACGTACAACAATTCAGGGTTCTCCAGTTTTGATGGACATCAGAATCATTGTTTTTTAAATACCAATACAAGTGCCTTCTCAGACTCCCTAAATCATAATCTCTGGGGGTATGGACTGAGAATCTGTAGTAAGAAGCTCCCCCAATAATTGTAATGTGGTCCAGAGTTTGAGAACGACTATCATGGGCTGTATACGATGTATCTCTTTACAGATATGCATAGAGAGAACACCATTTTTAAAAACCTGGTTAACCTAAATCAAGTTCTAGCTCTTTCTACCTGTGTTTATTTAATAAATCTGTTTCATGTTTCTCGAAACAGATTTATTAAAAAATAAAAAAAAAGAAGGAAAGAAAAAAGGAGAGGACACTTGAAATCAAAAGAAAACCAAAGAAACTTTACCTTTTCTAACATGCAAAAAGACTGACTATCTCTATTATCAGGTTATAAAACACCTTTCACCATCCTCTATGTTAAGCAATCAAAACATGTGAGGAGCTCAAGTAATCTCTTCTTTAATGTCTTGTCCAGAAAATGAATGGGAGCATTTGAAAATAACTCAGAAGAAAATATCAAAAATTTGTTATAACTCTCCATGAAAAATAATAGTATAAAATAATATTCATTGAACTATCTAAAATTGTACTGTCTAATACAGTAGCTATTAGCCTCATATAGCTATTTTAATTTAAATGTAAAATTAATTAACAATTAAAATTTAGTTCCTTAGCTTCACTAGCCACATTTCGGTTGCTCAATAACCACATGTATCAGACAGCACCGGTACAAAATAGTCCATCATCACTGAAAGCTCTAATGAACAGCACTGATCTGGGGAAGTAGGGGTTCTGTCCTTCTCCTCCCTCTGAACTACCACTCCAACATCAGCACTTTATTTCCTTCCTATCACACCCAGCTCCCCACCTCCATGGCCACCTCAAGGATAGTTCTGCTGGGCTTGCCTGCATCAAATTCCCTAGTCTAGAAGAAACAGGAAATGATCTTGTGTAGGTATGAAGATACAGAATGGGCTAGAAGAATTTAGGGTCCACCTTAGAGTAGAACTAAACTCACAGTATGATCCTGTGCACCGAGCAAGGACTAAACCAGTGTTGGAAGCCAGCATTAGATCCAGGCTAATGCGTGCCAAAGCTGGGCCTCCCTATATCAGAGTTGCTGCCTTCCAAAGGTCCTTGCCAGACAGACCAGTATGACCCGTGGAAGGAGCAAGATAGGAGAGGGGGAAGACATCTTTCAATAAATGACCTCAGTCAAAAGGGAACTATCATTGGCCTATTCTGGCCTTACCAGAAGGGTTGTTATAAAGAATTATCTTTGTTTAGCTCAAATCAATGCCTGTACCTTGAGAATTGCCATGAGCTGAATTCAGGCCTCAGCCAGGAAGTAAAATTGTGACATTGATATGTATTCTTGTGTTTTGAGGACTAACAGTTGTCAATAACTGGAATAAGCTAAGGATATCTCGGTTTAAATAAATACATGTTCTCATTAACAACAAAAGTGTAAATATGGTCCTGATCTGTGAACTTGCCGATAATTGTCTCTGAGTTGTAGATAAGATAACCTGACTTCAGGACTCTGGCCTTGTACCCCTAACCACCAGATTGCACAAGAGTAGCAATATTTCTGTAGGGATGGACTGTAGAGATGCATGGATGGATTGGCCTCAGCACTACTAGCAGTTGAAAGTGAGAAGTGTAAGCTGTGGTCCTGCCATCTTCACTGGAAGGTGTGGCTGATCTTCATGATGGGGTCAGGGAAACCACAATGGGAGCTTGTCAGCTACCAAGGCCAAGTGTCAGTGCAAGCAGGGGAGCCAGTGAACGAAGGGAGAATTTTGAGAAGGTATGCTCCACGTCTACCAGGAAAGGGCTGTTCTATCTTTAGGGATAAAGCAGAAAAATGACTGGGATTTTTCTGTAAAGAGACAGAGAGGATTTTTAAAATTAATAACACTGATCTTGAAAAGTAAAATATGCTAAATTGAAATTACTTTGTATGTGTTTGTGGGCATCTTATGGGTTTCTGTCCAGTTGTTTTAATGACTTTGTCTCCTAAATTATTTTTGCAGTTATTGAAATCCCTGCCTGTGGGTGTTGGTCAGATATATTGTTGTGACAATCTGTGGGCAGGAAGCATTTTCCTATGCGCCATCCTACTCTCCTCCCCAATCATGTGTCTGCACGCTACAATCGGGTCGTTGCTGGGGATAGCAGCAGGTAAAGACAAGACTCCTTGCCAAGTATTGAGCACCTCCTCCACCCCAGGTCTTGTCTCAGGCATCTTCTATCCTCCAGACCTTTCTTGAGGTCTCTTCCAAGGAATCAATAGGATATTTCCACCACCCCCAGAGCCCTTCCAGAGCATCCCGCCTTTGCCCACAGCTCTGACTCCTCCTGTCTTACCTAATAGCACTCAGTCTTTCGGCTCCATTTGAGGACATCTACTTTGGACTCTGGGGTTTCAACAGCTCTCTGGCCTGCCTTGCAATTGGAGGGATGTTCATGGCACTCACCTGGCAAACCTTCCTCCTAGCTCTTGCCTGCGGTGAGTATCTCATGCATCTGGAGGAGGGTTGCTTATGACTATGGGATTGAAATCCGGGATAAAGAGTAAAAAAGGACTGCATGAGAACTCGGACTGGGGTCCCAGTTTGGGGCCCCTGTTATATAAGTATGTGACATCCCCTCTTGCGGGTGTTCGAGTTGGCTCTAGTGGTTATTGTGAAAACAAGAGTGCCTGCTATACAGTATATATACATTGTGGGATAGAAATTTAACTTGTCTTATGCTATTCCTACTAATTATTTGGCCCAAGAAACAAAAGGAAATAGCTCAAGCTAAATGCAGAGCCATTTCTCCTGGTGAATCAGGTAGGTTTCCATGTGGCCCTTTGAGAGTCATATTAATCCAGCTATTCTCAAATTGGAATGCACATCAGAATTACCTGAAAGACTTGTTAAAATGCAGATTGCTGGGCCCACCTCCAGACTTTGATTCATTGTTAGAGGTGGAAGAAAAAGTTTGTAGTTCTAACCAAGTGCAAAGTGGGTTGCTCTAGAGACCACATTTTAAGAATGCTATATTAATCATTTCTGACTTCGGTATTCTAGCCAGACTCAGCCCCTCAGTACTAGAATGAGTTCTAGAGATCTCCACTCATCCTTCTCATTTTACTGTTAAGGTACTAAGACCAGGAAGATAAAGTGATGTGCTGAAGGGCATCCAGTCAATCAAGGGTCTTTGCAGTTACACAGCTATTTCATCTAGTAGCCCTGACAGATAATGATGATGATGATGATGATGATGATGATGATGATGATGATGATAGATAGATAGATAGATAGATAGATAGATAGATGATAGATAGATTGATGATAGATGATGATGATGATGATGATGATAGATAGATAGATAGATAGATGAATGATAGATAGATAAAAGGATGAAAATGAGGATCACAGAGTTCTTCCCACCATCGTCTACTCCGCCCCCAAGGTAGCTCACATAGTCTCTCACTGGACAGAAAGACTAGTTGGTGAGGGTGTCTAACAGTGAGTGCTAAAGGGCCAAGTGGCTGTGGGAAGATTGTTCTTCAGTCTGCTTCCCTCCTGGAGCCCTCCCCACTTCAACCACGATTTGCTAATTGAGACCTTTGTTTTTGTAGTTTGACATTGAAAGTCACACATACACTCAAATTACCTACTCTAGTATTTGTGCTCACTCAACATAAATTTCAAGAGAAAGATAAACACTATAAGATTTCACTTACACGCGGAATCTAAGGAACAAAAAGAACAAACTAACCAAAAACAGACTCACTAATATTGAGGACGATTTGGTGACAGACAGAGGGCAGGGGTGTTAGGGGGCTGGGAGAATGGGGTGAAGGGTTAAAGAAGTACAAATTAGTGGCTCATAGATAGTCACGGGGATGGAGAGCACAGCATAGGGAATGCAGTTAGCATTAATGTAATGGCTAGGTGGAGAGCCAGAGGAGAGAAGGAGCAATTAGGGGGATCATTTTATAAACTATATAGATGTCTAACCAATGTACTACATACTTGAAATTAACACAATTTTTTTAAAAGGAAAATAAATAAAAATTAAAATAGCATGTTTGTTCGTTGACTTGTGTGCCAATATGAATGATATTTGGGAAAATGTTATTCTGAGAAGGAATCCTAAGTTAGTATTCAGTTTCTGCTGATCTCTGAGTTACTATCTGCTTATCTGTTAATACCATGATTTTTTATAACTGTGAATTCTAACGTTAATATGAGAATCCTAGGTGCAATGGAAACCACACTCTCTCAAGATACATTTATAAGTTTCATTTTAATTCACCTGCACTTGCGTAAACTAACAGGAACTTAATTTGCCATAGAAGGCCATTTCTTTAAGTATCAGCAATAACCACAAGTCCTTAGTAAGGACTCCCCTGAGTCCTTACTAAGCCCAAACATTTTCTCCTTTCATGTTCACATCAGCCCCACGAGAGGTGTTCTCATGACCACCGTGTACAAGTGAGGAAATGAAAGCTTAAACAGAGCCCACCATGGTCCTAAGAAGTGGAGTCTGGATTCAAACCCAGAGCTACTGGCTCTGAGATCATACTTAAAACCAGGGTACTGAGCTAGCTGGCAAAACGCAGTTTACATTCCAGGGGATTTATACCAGTAGGCAGTCTTCCTTGTAATGAAATGAAATCTACCAAGCATTGTTTTCTTTTGTTTGTTTGTTTTTGTAGCCCTGTTCACTGCCTACCTTGGAATCAGCATGACACACCTGATGGCTGTGGTGAGTTTAATTTCACTTTCTCATCAGCATGAGTGATCAGTTTTCAATGATATGGAAACCCTCCTGAAGTCCCCATGGGTGGTGTCCCAAGGCAGGATCCATGATCGTGACAACCAGAACTTTCCCTTCTCCTGCACCTGTCTGTCCTTACCTTCCAGCGTCACAGTAAGTTTTAGTCCTAATTACAATTACCAGGCTTGTTAGGAATATCAGATTGCTTGCCTTAAAGAAGTGAAACTTAGGTCATATTACATATTATCAAGCTTCTTAGTGTCGAGAAGTTGACCTTAGGATATCTTTTACTTAAACAGAAAGCCAGGACTATGTAGTAGTTGAGAAAGCAGGAAAGGGAGAAATAGGATAATTGGCTAAAGACCCACATTTTTTTAATCAACTCAATAGTTTTTATATCTTTTGTCTTTTTTTAAATCTCCAGTCAGTCATCAATGAGACTTATTCAGACCCATGTCTGGGCTGAATTATCTAATAGGCAAAATCATTTCCCATTAAGTGCTTCCTGCCCTTCTCCTTCCTTTTCAGCGCCAACCTGCCCTTTGCCCTTGTTTTTCCCCTCCCCTGAGGTGCCCAGTATCCCCTGACTATTCCAAGATCCCCACCTCCCAGTTCCCTGCAGGGCCAGTTTCTGATAGCTCAGACCACGTCAGTGTGGTCCCAGCTGCTAGTGAGTCAAGACAGTAACTAGCCCTCTCAACAGCAACATAGAGGGTCTGTCTGGGAGGGTCCTCTGGAGACTCTCTTTCTGACAGAAAGGCAAAGCACCATTACAGGCATGATAGGTGAGTACTTTAGAGCATTGCGAGCCCCTTTGCATCCTGACAAAGGTTCACAGACATCAGTCTATGGACCAGAATTGGACAGGCTGCACAACAGAGTCAATTAGGTAGATTTTGAAAAATACAGATTCTTAGGTCCTGTTCCTTGGCATTTCTGATAGAGCAAATCTGGTATGGTGCATGGGCATCTGACCCCCCAGATCATTCTGATGTGCAGACAAATGTGGGTACCACCACACTCGGGGGTGTCCATGCATAGGGCCAGACCTCACCAAGTGCATGACACATGCTCAGAATTGCATGAGTTGCCATGGTTAGCACAGGAGAAAGACCTCAAATGAGCTTAGGTCTATTCGGGAGATAGAGTGAAAGAAGTGAAGCAAGTGAAGTTTAAGACCTAGTATGGGGGGAAGTCAAGGGGAGAGAGGACCCATGGGCTGAACTAATCAAAGAAGGCCTTGTGGATGTGATGAGTAGTCAGGAGCCCTTGGTGGTTTTTTGGGTGTCATCTCTGTATACCAAGTATCATCTTTATATGCCTGGCATCAAAAGTCTGAATGTATGAGAGAAAGGCAAATATTTACAAGACAGAAACATAAGTGACTACCCTAAATGATGGATGATGACATTTCACCTGCTAAATGCCCAGACATCTTAGTCTCGGTGGGCATTAGCAGCGTCCAGAGCAATGTCCCCAACGGCTCATCCCCCTGGGCAGAGTGAGAACAGAGTGAACCGTGATGCTTTAAGTTGATTAGCTTCCTGACAGGATTTCAAAGGAATGTGTGGTTTGTCTCTTCTTCCTCAGGTCGGACTGCCATCTTGTACCTGGCCCTTCTGTTTGGCCACACTACTGTTCCTTTTGCTGACCATGAAAAACCCCAACATCTACAAAATGCCTCTCAGTAAAGTCACTTACCCTGAAGAAAACCTCATCTTTTACCTACAAGTCAAGAGAAGGATAGTTGAAAGCCCTCTGTGAGAGCAAAGCCCATCCACAGCCATTTCTGACCAGCTGCCCGAACCTTCCAAGGTCTCTGCAAACAAACTATTGCTTTTCACCGATAACCACATCCATATTAACCCATTGGCAATGCTCTTACGCTTTTTGGTAGTTTTGTTTAGACTCCAGGAACAACCTTAAACATGTGAGAGACATCCAGGCGAAGTGCTCTGGCAAGGGAATTTTAAACCCTCTTGGGGCATTGGCGCTAGGACTGTAACGTATTTACAAAGCCAAAATGTTCCAGCAGAAAGAGGCAGTGAGACTGAAGCTAATTATTGATATTTATTGATATTTTCCGTGTTCGGTTAATAAGATAATGTTAACAGTATTAAAAATTAAGCTCTATAAACCAGTTAAGTCTTAAGGAAATGGAATTCATGGTCACAAAATCAAAGATAACCCAGAATGCTCAGATAAGCAGTTTGGCTTGTGAAAACCAATGTAAGTCACACATTATAAGGGTACAGGCTGATCACCGAGCTTACTCCCAGCTCCTCAACAGGGTGACCTTGATGCTGTCATTGTATGGGTGGCATTTCCCGACAGGGGATGATGGGGTTTTTTCATGCTGACAGAGCCACATTAGGAAGAAATGGTTCTTGTCAGTCAAAATGGTTCTGTATTGTTACTTTTGTTGAAGATGGCAAAGGATTTTTTAGGTAGAGTTTATTATCTTTATCTTATGAGAAGAATTTGTCTTTATTCACAGAAAATAAGAGAAGCTCCTGGCTTAGCCAGTTCCTAGATGTTGAAGAAAAGTTACGTTTTTATAAAATACTCAGCATGACTATTTTGACTTTAATCCCTAAATTGATTTTATAAATACCTCCAATGCATAAAATTAAGTCATCAACATCTGAGAGCCCTTTAAAGTTACATTCTGAGTTCATTTGAGGATGTCTATGTGTTATAAAGACTATGGTTAAAGTCAGATCACTTCTAGGATTTTAGAAGTTGTTGAATCTCTAACTTAAAAAAAAAAATTATTACTAAGCATGCGCAATAGTCTCACTCAGAAACCAATGGTATTTGAATAACCAAAAAGAAATACAGATAAAGGATTCTCCTTTTTCAAATTTAAAAGTTGTCAGTTCTATAAGGATTCTATAATCAAACATGCTAAAGATGGTGATGAAAAATTTTGCCATCACCTTCCACTTCAGGTTGTATCAGTTCAGCATTTCAGAGGATGCAAAAAGTGAAACTATGGAATCCTAAAGGATTTTTTCCCCTTGGGTTTGCAGCGCTCAGAGCAAAATATACAGTTTGTTGACTGAATAAATAAAAAAGAGAAATAAATGTACAAATATTTTAGGAAGAAGTTCACTTCTTCCTTTTCTCAGGAAAACAATCATTGTTCCAATTTTAAAAATTTGTGACCAAAGCCTTTTGAAACCATAAATTTGCAACTGTCATAGTCATGTATATTCCTGTGGAAAAACTAAATTTTCAGTGTTTGGGGAGGTATGGAGGGGACAGGAGACTACAAAGCAAACATAACCAAAGATAACCAGGTGTGAAGAACCTGGGAGGTGCACTGAGTGAACCAGAGACCTCTAAAATGTCTCCAGGCTGATCTTCAGCATGGAACTCTATCTAGTGTGCTAATTACATACCTTTTACCCCTGGGCTCTATTTGTAAATAGGAACATTTTAAAGCTTTGTACATTGTCTAATTTAAATAGTATTTTCTCAGCTATTTTTGTTACTAAGTATTATCCTAAAATTGAGTATTTTATGAGTTTTCTTAGGGAGCACTTGTATTTTTTCTATTGACTGTATAACAAATTTCCATGTAAGAATAAAAATAAATTATACTCACAGCAGAGTTTTGTGTAAATTTTGTTTAAAAGTCAGTCATGCATGCCTTTTATGACTATTGTGGAGATAAACAATCACACGCCTAAATATGTGTTGCTTATATCTTGAGGTGCTAGAATCCTATTCCTTTTTTATACTTGGTAATAGCACCAGATGTATTTGAGCAAAGCCTGTTCAATTTCAGATTTATGAGTCCCACTCCTGGGGCAGAGGTCCCCAACCTTTTAAGCAACAGGGGCCTGTGCTCCTATGAGAATCTAACGCCTGATGATCTGAAGTGGAGCTGAGGCGGTGATGCCAGCATTCAGGAGCGGCTGCAAATACAGATGAAGCCTCACTCGCTCTCCTCCTGCTGTGCGGCCTGGTTCCTAACGTGTGATGGTGCCTATTGCAGTCCATGGCTGGGTAGTTGGGCACCCCTGCCCTTGGGTAGCCTTTTAATTATCATTGTTCTCCTCACTCAGGAAGGAGAATGGATTCCTGAGGACAGTTACAGAGGTTCAGGGCATGCTCCTAACACTAGAGATGAAAGTCCAGAAAGTCAGCTTCTGTGCATTCCCAGACAGGCCCTGGGCACCCCACCAGGACCATGGCGTCCCTCAGGGGTCAGCTATCTAGGACAAGCCACACGGCCTGTGCTTGTGTCCATCATCCCAAGCATTTCTCTTTCACTTTCTTTCATCCATGGTTAGCAAACATGAAAGAAGGCATGGAAGGAATGGAAATTTACTCCAACAATTTTCAAAAGCAGCCCAAACCAGAAACAAATCGAGGCTCCAATGGACTGGCCCTATTGCAGTGTCAACACAAATCCTCTCCTACCTATTGTTTCAAGGTAATAACTTTATAAGAATGATCTGGTCATTAAATGTCCCTTTCGATCTAAGATAGAAAACAGAGAAAAGGTTTGGAGGCCCTTCTGCTAAAGCTTGCAGACAACGTATACCTGTAGGAGTTACAGATGCCAAGTTGCTTATCTCCCATGACACCTGATTAGCATGGAATATGTTGAGATAGAAGGTTAAGCTCCATGGAAGATGAGGAATTTCCAAGGGGGCTACTTACAGAAAACCTTCCAATAAAACTTTTGCTGTTGTTAAGCATAAAACATGATTTTTTGCAGCCTTCCCCCTGATCTGACAACTTCCTTCCAAAAGGCTTTAATCCTTAGAGCTAAATCTCTTTCTTGAATCTGCCTGACAACCCCTCAGACTATTAGAAGGTTCTTAGCCTCCAGGCTACAGAGTTCTGTTTGCTTAAACAATCCCCAAATCAGATCCTGAAGGAATCTAAACAAATATAATAAGTAATAGACTTTTAAAGAAGTGAATATAAGTCCTATAAGAGTCTGCTTTCACAACTCTTAAAATTGAACTATAAAATACATATAATAGATCTGAGCGGATCCATGCAAAGTCATCTAAAAGATTGCTTCCAGCTCTGACCTTAACCTTAGTATTAACTGAATGTATGTTAACATATCTAAAGCCAGTTAATATCTGATGGGGTAGCAGATTAACCACTGAAGCTTATGAGTTAGAAGAAAGCACTGGCAGTTGTGTTCATAACTGGGTGTCAGTAAATGGCTATGCTGGGGTATCAAGGTTTAGCAAATTTAATCATTTATATCAAGCAGCTGATGCCCTTTGTCAAGTCCTGTACTCATAAGCTATTTGGCTTTCTGTGTAGATTTGCTCTCTGGGGGAGAAAATGTACTTGTCCATTCTCTTGAGTTTCTGATCCTCAGTAGTTATTTACGTTTCTCATTTCAATTAATGATTTAATTTTGATACATAAGTCTTTCAAAATTTTGTTTGCCTATATATGTCACCAAAAGCCCAATCACCCTATTGGGCTTTTGCAACAAAGTTAAATTTTTCCAGCAAAGTTAAATCGATGAGGCTGCAAAGGTGGTTGGGATGGGGAACAACAGTCAAAGAAAGCCTCCCTGAGGATATAGCATTTAAGCCAAGACCTAAAGAATAGACCAGAGATGGGCAGGTGGAGGAAGGGAGAGGATGGAAGGAGCAGTGTTCTTGGCAGAGGGAACCTCACGGATAAAGGCCTTGAGACAAGAAGGAAATTGGTGTTGCTTTTAAGGGGTGAGAGAAGATTGATGTGGCCGGAATATGGTGGGTGGAAGGGCATTGGAGTGGATTTGGGAAACCAATTAGAAGGCCATAGTAAAAGCATGGGAGAGAAGTGGTTGGCTTGGACTCTAGTGGTGGTGAGGAAGATGGAGCGAAGTTTATGGGTGTGAGAGGCAGGAAATGGACTCCTCAGTACTTGGTGCTGGGTTGATGTAGGAGGTGAGGGAGAGGAAGATGTCAAAGATGACTTCCTGATTTCTAGCTTGGGCAACATGGTGGATGGTGGTGCTACACCATGAGATGAGAGCACTGAAGAGTCACTTCTCATGTTACATATTCTTCCTGGCCAAGTCTATCTTTCTCGAGCTTCAATCCAAAACCTATGTTCAACATGGGAAAAGGTAGCACCCTCTAGCCAACCATAAAAGCCAGAAACACTGTGCCATCCTGGACCTCATTCTCTCACCTCTAGGCAACAGCCACATTCTAGGGATTCTACCTCCTTGATAGGCCCCATTCATTCATTAATCTGCAAATATTTATTGAAGAACTGTTTATTATATAACGAGAACTGGGACTGCAGTAGTGAATCAGACAGTCATGGACTCCACCCTCACCAAAACTTTATGAGGTGAACTGACAAGTAAAGGAGTAAATACAGTAATGTGGTAATAAGGATGAGTAAAAAGGTAGCTAGGTGACAAGGTTGAAGGAAGGGTATTCCAGTGACTTCTAATAAACAGAAGTTCTCCCAAAACACTTTCATTTATGCCTTTTCAGCAGAACTGGGTCATATGTCCATTCCTAGCTATAAAGGAGTCTGGGAAAGCATCAATCTTATATTGTCAGCCTCTATTATAGCAGGTGAACTCTGCCATATTGCAGCAAAAGCAGTGGTATATAGTACCACTATATACTACACAGTATCTATGTGCCCAGGCCACCTTGCATAAGCCATGTAGCGACAGACAAGGCTGTCTATTATGGAATTCACAAAGAAGATTGGAACAGAAACCCATACCAAGACCTTGTACACAGAAATACTTTGTTTAGTGCTTGCTGGAATATTCCCAGAGTACTTCAGAATACCTCAGCTTCATTAAAGGTTTTGTAGCTTCTGAATAACAAGATCTAGGCAAAAGGAAAGACAGCCATTGATAATGATCAAAGCAAGGAGAACTTAGGGTCAATTCATGTTCTAATTAGTCCTCTTGATATAATACCTGAAGCCTCTAAATCATCCCATGTCGTAAGGCCCCATTGGACACAACTGAGTTTTAATTCAGTTCCAGCTCAATGAAGCACTGAAAACAAGTGTCCAACATTTTCTGTTTCATTGTTTCAAATAAACAATGAGAAATCCAGTTTCTTTCTTCATTTCAGTCAGTTGGATTTTTGCCCATAAGGATTTTGAATTATATCACATTGACATGCAAGGACTTGAAAGGGATGAAATGAAGCACAGAAAAAAAGCTGGTGCAGTGCCAGGAAACCTGGCTAAAGATGAGTCCCTCAGACCACAGGAAATAATGGCAGCTAAGACATGAGTCAGTGGCCCAAAAGCAAATGCATCTTAGGGCGATAAGAGCACACACAGGCAGGCCACAGGAGTAGCCAATCCAAAAGAGAGGCCTTTCTTCATGCTTCTCCCGGGGACCTCCTTCAATGTCTACACCTGTCCTATTTGTCCCATCTCTGACCTTTGCATTCCTCCTGGACAGTATCCTGTCACCTGCAGCCCTGCCCCTCACTGGCCATCGCGGGGCCCTTAAAGATTTGAGACACAGGCCATGGTAGCCTGAGGAGTCCCTTCCTCAGCATTCTGGATCTGATGGTTCAGGACCCTTGTCAGACCAATCATTGAAGTTTTCAAATGTCACCCTTGTATATATTTGATCAAATAAATCACTGCAGGCAGACATTGCATTCCTAACACTGGGTGTGATTTAATGCAAAGCATTATTTCTTTCCAGGTTGCAAGGTAGGGTCTCAGGACCCAGGATACAGCGTTAGGTGCACAAGAGGCATGACTGTACTGGCATCAGGATTAGTACAGTCAGGCATGGACCACATCAGGCTGACACCTGCATAGTCTGAGAGGTACAAAAGCCCTAATAATATGCCTTCACCAGCAGCCCCCCACAGAATCTACAATTTTCCCCTTGAATTCCCAGTAAAAGAACATTATTCTGTGACAGCAGCAACTCATTAAGATCTTAGATATTAAAACTCTGTTAAAACTAGTTTCTTCCCACCTGATAGTACGCAAGAGCTCATCCTACAGGAAAGAAATTCTAGAAAGATTAGTTTTGACTGGCAAATCCAAGGAAGGCAGTCATCTAGAACAAGGGCAGTCATTGTGCAAAGGGTGGAAAAGAAGAGGAAGGTGGACATAAAAGAGAAAACCAAGGACAATGCATGATTAAAACACATTCCCTGCTGCGTCCATCACAGTGAGGAGAGAAGCCAGAAGATGAGAACCAAGGAGTCAGGCAGGTATGTGCCTGTGTCAGCAGGGTTATCTGTGAGTCTGTGAGTTAAGCAGCAGCTTCTTGCCTTCATGCCTCTTCCCCTTGTCTTGAAATCCCAGCTTGCCTTCCCTAATAGCCACTCGTATTATTTAATCTTCCCAACTTCTTGTGGTTTAACAGCACTTCCCTTTTCTTAAGGGATCTGTCCCTCCCCCATCCATGAGGTTCTCTTGGGGCTGCCAGCCACTGTGGAGTCAAGTGGCTCAGACCTGGCCAATCAGAGTCCTCCAATTCGCTGGCCATAGGGATTGGCCCAAGGAATACCCATTTGACCCAGACCAAGCCTATCAGATTCACCCTGTAGGAATTTGAAACCTGAGCAGACATCCCAGGATAGAAGGAAGCTGAAGCTGGATTTGACAACAGTGATCTGGAGAAAGGCCGTGAAATATAGTCTTGGTCATCTTGCTTTTCCCTACACCCATCCCCCCAAGGCCAGGTTACTGTTACTTTCATGTAGTCAATTACCCCCACATCTTTTGAATAAACTTAATTGGTAATTAAATGAGTCAGAATCTGTTTCTGTTGCAAACAACAACCAAAACTGACACAGAATATTGCAAGTGACATACATAGAATAGGCTGAGCCAAGACAGGGTGGGAAGCTAAGGAAGGACCCTCCCTTCCTGGCCTGGAATCTGATAGTCCTTATGACATGGGGTTAAACTAGTGCCCGTTAGCTGATGTATATTGTGATCTAACTCTTGTATCCCACGGCTAAAGCTTTAGAAAAAGCTTGTCAGGAAAATGTCAGGATTTTGGAATGTTCTCCTACTATTTTTGGCTTACACTAAAGCAGGATGTATGTTGAGACTCTCTTTCTGCCTGTAGCAAATACAACAGACCCCTGGGGGTTGCATAAGTGTGCACTCTGCCTGCGCCGGTAACTAAGCTATTGTTCAAATGCTGATGCTGGGGCTGAGATTCTACACCCCACATTTCTCCTTTGCCTGTTGGCTTCTGCTAACAGGTTGGACCAGAGGGAGCTGGGAGGTAGGGTGAGGGAAAAGAAATTTGCTGCTTTCAGCTGTAGTTTCCAGCTTCTTGTCACTCTCCCATAATTTAACCCACCACACTCCCTTGGAGGTCCCCTCCTCAGATGAGTTTTGTCCCTGCACTAAAATTAATGTCCCGATTAAAAGGAAGAAGCCATCTGAGAGGATGAAGAAATGGAAAAGTCTGATCCTCAGGCCTTTCCCAAACACATTTTATTATAAATTCACTCCTTGCCAATAAAAGTTAGCAAGTCCTGCATGATTCTGTGTACCTTACTAGGGAACAGCCTTGGGACAGAGATGCTACTGGCTTTTAACCCAGGCAAGAAGGGCCCTTTCCTGTCTCCCATGCTTTAAAATGTCCTAATCTGACCTTCCTGTGGCCATGCCCTTCCCTGTGGGACAAGGGGTTAGGGGACCCAGGGGAAATTTACACCTAAAGCCTAGGACTCCTTTCTAGAACATGCTTCAAGTACCCAAGATCACAGAATGCCCTGCCCAAACGGCCCAGAGCCTGCTACCTGGGCCCATGTTGGCCCCATCTCTGAGTCAATGTTCTGCGTGTACTTCAGGTTACACACCCTGTGGGCCGCGGTGCTGCTAAGAGATGGCTAATGGAGGTGGAGGTGAACAGAGCTTGGTTGTGCCCACTGAGCTGTCCATATGTGTGTGTATGAGGCCCCACTAGGCAGGACAGAGCTGAGTGGGAAAAAAAAGGGGGTGGACCAGGAACCTCTTTGTGCTCTTGCTTCAGCCCCATAAATGTTAGGAGAGGGCCTGACAGGAAGCAAATCAGCTCTGGTTTCTGGATCTAAGGCAAAGGCCAGACAAAGCCATTAACCTGAGGTCTGGCGAGGTGAGCTAAAACACGGAGCTGCAAGGCTAGGGTCCAGGTTTAAATGCCATGACTTAATGAAGCTCCCCTAAGTGTTATCAGTGAGAGTTTATTACACTTTGCTGCCAAAGACACTCTAGGCTGGACAAGGAGCTTCTGATTGTCAAATCCCAAGACAAACCCAGGCCCCAGGCCCCATGCCAGAAAGGGCCTCAAGGCAGAGCCCCAGCAGCAAAATCCTGCCCAGTGAGTGCCCCGCAGGTGTGGCCAAGGTGAACCCTAGATGGAGGCTCCAGCAAGCAGAGCACAGGGAAGTCACAGCAGCTGACCGTGAACTCACCCAGGACAGTGAGTCAACGAACACGTCTGCCTGCTTACTCACTGTTCCTGACCAGCAGGACATGCCGTGAATTGGGCCAGTGGCTGTCGTCTCCTGTTCCCTTTCCCCTTTTTAAAACGGTAGTTTTTATTGTTATCCTGCCCTTCTCCCATAACGGTTACATGCTGGGTGTGTTGGGTGGTATGCTTATCCCTTTCAAGGTCACCAAGAGCACATGCAGATCTAAGGGAGAGGGGTACCTGACTTCTGCTTGTCTCCCACTGAGGAAGGAGACATGAGCAACCTTAAACAGAGACATTTTTGAAATTGTGTATGTGTGAAGAACAGAGTGTGTGAGCTGGACCGCAGAGTGACTGTTCTCTCTGACCAGTCTGTGCCCACCTCCCAGATCTTGAGTGCCTGACTGTAAGGGGAGGCCCACGAGCCAGGGTAGAACAATCACTGCACTTCACCACAGTGATTGATTCAAGAAGGTCACCGGACAGCTGCTGCCGATCTCAAGGCTTCTGGCTGGAGCTGGTGACACAAAAAAATGCAAGTGCAAGGCTGTCAGTGGCTCTGCCCCCTCTGTGAAGGGAAAGACCAACTAGAATAGGAGAGAGGAAGGCAGTTGGGATAGAGAGAGTGTACCTGTGCTCTGGGAGGCTCAAGTCTCTGGTTCCAGGCCCTGAGGTCCCCATAAATTCCCTGATTCCTGTGTGTCTTCCTCCCCTTGCAATTCGATGGTTTTCCTCATCTTTCTTTTCACGCTAGTGTAGAAAGTATGGCTGTCTCTTCCACCTGTAAATCCCAACTAACCGACCAAACCTGGACCTTTGAGTTGAATTTTCTTAAATTATGGCTCTTTACGATACTGTCTCATTCTGTTTGTATATCCTTTCCAGCCACATAAATTTAATCGAGTTTTATTTTCAATAGTTTGTATTTCAAACAAAAACTAGATGATTACATCAATTAGAATGAGGTATGACTGCAAGTCAATAAAATGATCCAGGAGAGCATAGGGAGAGAGGAAAAGATGCACACGGGATCCCGGAGAATATCAGCCTTTAAGCTGCAACAGAAGAAAAACAAGGTGTGGAAGAGGTTGAGGTGGAGTAGCCAGAGAGGAAGGAGGAAAACCAGGAGAGTGGGTGCCACAGAACCCAAAGGAAGAATGGATTTCGAGAAGAGCAGAGTGCTTGAGAGTGTGACTGCTTCTGAGGGCTCATCTCTGAGATTCCACAACGAAGAGATGCCTGATGAGCTCGGAGTGAGAGGAGAGAAGTGGAGACAGTGCTTTGCTAATTCATAAAGAGTTAAGCAGGAGAGCAGCAACCAGAGCTGGATGGAGATGAGAGGCGATTATTTTAAAGATGGGAGACACTTGGGAGTAATTGAAATGACTTAGATTTTACTGAGCACTCGTGTGATCTTATTTCAACCTTATAATAACCTCTTGAGGCAATTTTTTCATTCTACAAATGAGGAAACTGGAGCTGGGCTAAATGACCATTAGAAGTAGAGGGGAATTCAGTGGCAGGGTTTACAAGAGGAGACACAGCCAGTTTTTCCTTCCCTGTATTCCCGCCAGCACTCCATCCTGCTGGAGGCAGAAGGCAGGAAGGAGTGGAAAGAAAGAAGAAAAAGAGGCCTGGGGGAAAAGACCCCCACTGCCTAAGTTTCTGTGAGGTGCAGGAACTGTAGACAATTTATATCCTCTGCCTCTTTCAACCAAATCCTACCACCCCTCTAAGATAGGCACTGTTAGGGTTTCTTTGTCCTGATGATGAGGGGCTCTGAGGTTGAGAAGGGTTACACCTTCACCAGATCACACAGGCAGTAAGTGACAGCATCTGGATTTGAACTTGGTTCTGCAGATGTTGAGGTATGTGTTCTCATCACTCCTAGTGAGCCCTCATCCCAGGCTCCCAGACCCTCTCCTCCAGCAACTGCTACCTGGTCTCCATGCCCCCTCATCGGCTGCTGTGAACATTGTTTTCATTCCAGTCTGCACTCTCTCAAGCCCTAGGGCCCCATGCCTGACACCGGGAGAGGCAAAATGCCTAGAGAAAGGGAAACGGAAAGATAATGCAGGGGTTCCTTCCATTTTACTCAAGGAGAAGTCATTTAAAACATGACTTTTATAATGAAAAATGAACATGGAAACATTGTTGATTAGAACACAAAAATCACACAAATTTCTGAGACAAAACATGCGGCGTCCATGAAATATCTTGCTTGCAGTTTTCCTTTTAAATCCGAACCAGCTCCTGGTTAGAATATTTCAGAAAAAAAAAAAAACTACGAAAAACAACTAGCAAACAGGATCAAGGGCTTAGGGTCGGAATTTCAAAACTTCTAGTCAGTCCCACTCACCTCCTAGGCCTAGGTAACCCCACTGCTCCACGAGAACCGTACTCGATACCTCTTCATTCCCTCAGTTTCCTCCTCATCTCGTTTGCTTCCCGTGCACCCTGAAATGTCTTCTCCTGTTCATCCATCTGGAACATGCTCGCCTTCCACAAAGTGTGCCCCACTTCTGCTAAGCTCCTGTACTAAGCCTACACTTGTCACAGCTACTGTGCATTGCTATACCATCCATCTGCAGTGTAGGGCTGGTCTCACAAAGCCACTTGAGAGCAGGACTGCATCTGCTCCATCTTTGTGATTCCACATGTGGAGAAAGATATTTTTCTCAATGGATACCAGGCATTGCTGCCATGGTGCCTGCCTTTAGGGACCTTCTTTGAAAGGAAATTTTAGTATAAATTTGGGACAATCAATTTTTTTCCCTTATAAATAGTTGAAAGCAGAGCCCTGAGAGGGTAGGATTCTTGAGGGAGAGGTCACAAAAAGTACCAGCTAGTCTGCCTCCACTAGAAGCAGAAGTCTGATATGCTCTCTGGACGGAGATGAGGACCAAATTTTTTGAGTAGTGGAAGGACATGAGTGGAGAAATTAATCAGAAAGAGGTGCATAAATCGTTTGAGGGGGTCATTGCAGGGGTCAGTAGAGAGGTAAGAGCAGAAGAAAAGGATTATTTTTATGTTTTCTTCCCTTGTTCCAGCCAGCAAAAGGGATCAAAGAATTTATTGGGTTAATGTCCCAACTGGTACTTCTAATCCTGATTAAACTCATGGGATTTCAAAAACAAGCAGCATCGTCTAACCTACTTATTGCTTCCTTGTTGGGGAGACTTCCATGCCCACCTCCAAGTCTACCAAGAGGAAAGGGAAACCTAAGCTATGGATAGATTAACCCCACTCCAGGAGCACCGAACCATTGTCCCTGCTCTGAGAGAGACCCCCTAGGCCATGCTGGGACAGTGGGTGAGCTCGGGGACTCGAGGCCGCACTGTTGAGGTAGAAGCACCAGTCAGTCAAGACCAGGGCCTTGTGCGTGGCCGCTGGCTGCCTGAGCCTTTGCTGAGTGGGGATGGGGCAGACCCTGCTCCTTGGTCAGCATGGCATCTATCGTCCACTTCCCTTCCCTTTGCTTGTCCCACTATGGAAGCTGAATAGCTAAATCTTCACTTTCCCAGTCTCCTTTGTCTGGGAGTGCTCTTGTGATACAGTTCTGGCCAATGAGATGTAATCAGAAGTTTGGTGGGAATGTCCTGGGAGAGCTTCCCGCTCCCTTGATGAAAGAGGCTGGTGGGGCTGGCACTGACTCCAGATCGAATGCGGGTACGTTGCCTGAAGCTGTAGCAGCAGCAGGAGGAAAAGGCCCAGAAAATCTCTACGACACCGACCCCGACATGGCTTTCTTCTTAGGTGAGAAACACAGGCCACTATTTGTTCAAGCCGCTGTGATTAGGTTTTCTAGAATTTGCAGATGAAGCTCTCCTAACCGATGTGGGGAGATTTCAAACGCCAGGACCCCGTCTCAGAGCAAAATTACTTCTGGCTTTAGAACGAAAACATGATGAAACAGCATTTGTTAATTAATCCTTCTGTCAACCCAGCACTGAGCTAGCTGGCAGTCACTAAGGCAGCAGGTATCAAAGGCATTCACACCTAAATGAGATCTACAATTAACAAAATAAAATCTCATCATCAAATGTTAGAAAAACCTTTAAGCTAATCTAATTATTTGGACTTTTTTTTGCTTCATGGTACCCTCCTAACAAAACATCATGCAGAAACTCAATGTATGAAACATAAAATTTGCTTTGATTTGAGAACTGGTACCCAGAAACCAGCAGACTGGTCCCTCCATATGTTTTATGATACATGGTTGAAAAATTCTGCTCTAGCACCACCTTCGAGTTGACAGTTGAGGGAACTGGGGTCTCTCTGGTAGAATGGAAGCAACTTATTCTCAGAGATGTAATAGGTTTCCACAGTGCCCAAGTGAAGTCCACATGCCCAGGACTGTTTGCAGGACCATCTTCTCATAGAGGTCAAACGAAGGGAGTAAACGGTTGAGTGGTAATTGTATTGGGGCAGCAGTGATTGGTACAGGAGACCAAAGACAGCAGAAACCCATGTGAACAGAAGTAGCCAAAGAGAGCTTCATGGAGGAGGTGGGACTTGACTGAAGTTGTGAATTATAGATAAACTCAGAATGGATCAGTGACTCGATTGCCCCCCAAGGGATATTAGGCAATGTCTGGAGACATTTTTGGATGTCACAACTGGGGGTGGGAGGGTAGCATCTAATGGGTAGAGGCCAAGGACGCTGCTAAAACTTCTACAATACACAGGAGGGTCCCCCACAACACAGAATCATCCAACCCAAAATGTCAATTTTACTAAAGTTGAGAAACTCTGGACTAGATGAAAAAAAGAGGGAGAGAGGCCAGGCAGAGGGAATGGTGTGAGCAAGTGCACGGAGGCAGAAGTGAACAATGAGGTACTTCAGAACAGAAACTATTTTCTGTGTATCCCCAGCATGCATCAGTAGCTGCCGGATGGGTATTTTTTGTTGGGTAAGTGAATGAACACTGGCCATCCTTGAATTCTACCCTGGCTCTTTGGCAGCAAAGTTTTCTGCTCAGAATAAAGAAAGAAGTCAACCCGGTTGACAATTCTTTTCCTGATTTCTTCTGCCTCATCTTCTTCTTTATCCCAAATCTTCTGAAAAAGTAGCCTTCCTTACCCACCTACTCATTTTCCTAAATTCACTTACATTCTTACACCCAGAATGCCCTCAATACTCACCAAACCTGCTACCTGGTATCATCCTGCAGGGTCTCAGGAACTAGAGAAGGTACCAGCCCTCACCTTCACTGAGCAGCTGGGTTATAGGTGCTGGAAAACTGTGTGTGTGTGTCTACTTATATCCATCACTTGTCAGCCCTTTGTTCCCCAAGGACTAACATGTCCCCAGGATGAAACCTCAGGCCCCAGAGAGTCCCACCCTCTTCTGGAGGACTCTTTCAAGTAAACATCAGTGCCCTGTGGCCCAGATCTCCTGCAAATCTTTTTATGCATGTCTTAATGGGAGACATCTCCTTGAAATCTAATTGCTTCCCAGGCCTCAGTACCATTCACTGTATGGGGTATAAAGAGTAGCCAGTGAAACTACTCGGTATAACAAATGCAAGCCTGCCCCAATCCTGTCTTTTCTTTGATTTTCCCACCTCTATTCCTTTTTCAGTCCTTACCATCCTCAAGTTCTCTCTCTCCATCTCATTCCTTTATTCTTTATCAAAACATACTTTTGTAAGACCTATCAGCCATTAACTCTAAACTTAGTATAGCTCTAAGGGGCTAGAGTCTCTTATCTCTGGTTCTAGAAGAAAATAAGGAAAAACAGTCCTCCACAAAATAATTTCAGCCTCTCAGGCACAGGAGAGGTTGGAATTCTGTGTAGTGTTCATGAAGGGGTGCGGGTGTGGGGGACTCCTCCCTGGGACTCCCAAGATACCTGAGCATTATTTATCACCTCCTTTATAGAAGCCCGGCTCTAACTTTTGGATCAACTTATCCCCATTTCTCAAATGAGCAATAACAGATCCAAAAGGCTAAGTAAGTTGTTCGGGGTCACCTAACTAAGTGCCAAAGACAGTGTTTAAATCCAGATATGTTTTGCCCCGAAGACTGTGGCCGTAGCCCTCCTAAGCAAGAGGAATGGAAAGTGGCACCACAGATATAAAAGTACACACACACATAGAAATCTATTTACCTAAGTAGACCTGGTATGTCAGTGAGAGTAAATGGAAAGGCAGAAGTGCACTCATGCTAGAAAAACACACACCCAAATACATACAGCCAGACTGAGGCCTGGAACTCCATCTCCTAAAAGACATCAAAAACCCAGAAGCAAAGAAGAAAGAAAGAAAGAAAGAAAGAAAGAAAGAAAGAAAGAAAGAAAGAAAGAAAGAAAGAAAGAAAGAAAGAAAGAAAGAAAGAAAGAAAGAAAGAGAGAAAGAGAGAAAGAGAGAAAGAGAGAAAGAGAGAAAGAGAGAAAGAGAGAAAGAGAGAAAGAGAGAAAGAGAGAAAGAGAGAAAGAGAGAAAGAGAGAAAGAGAGAAAGAGAGAAAGAGAGAAAGAGAGAAAGAGAGAAAGAGAGAAAGAGAGAAAGAGAGAAAGAGAGAAAGAGAGAAAGAGAGAAAGAGAGAAAGAGAGAGAGAGAGAGAGAGAGAGAAAGAGAGAAAGAGAGAAAGAGAGAAAGAGAGAAAGAAAGAAAGAAAGAAAGAAAGAAAGAGAGAGAGAGAGAGAGAGAGAGAGAGAGAGAGAGAGAGAGAGAGAGAGAAAGAAAGAAAGAAAGAAGAGAGGGAGGGAGGGAGGGAGGGAGGGAGGGGGGAGGAAGGAAGGAAGGAAGGAAGGAAGGAAGGAAGGAAGGAAGGAAGGAAGGCAGGAAGGAAGGAAGGAAGACAGAAAAGAGAGGCAATAACAAGAGAAAGTGGTATGGCTTCTCAGTATTTATATCTGAGCAGAAAGGAAGAACTAGCCAAGGCCATGAAAGTGATGAGAAACTTGGGAGGCAGTGATTTCTCTCCTCCTGTTAAAAGGTGGTTTTAAAATATTTTAAAATACCATGAAAATATATATAGAACAATAAGACTACATACCACACAAAAATATTAACAACAATTTTTTTGGATGCAGAGATTATATAATTTTATTATTTTACATTATTTTATTCCTTTTTTCTTTTTGCTATTTCTGGATTTTCATGTTCTTTATACTAAACATACAATACTTTTATAATTACATTTATATATTTATTTTTTTGAAATGAATAATAATAAAGATATCTAAAAAATTAGAGGAGCTTTAAAAGTTTAGACTGAAATTCTATGAGTAGTATAAAAATATCCAACATCCAATGTGAACAAGATTCATGAAAATTGCTTAAGGACTCTAGATTGGCCAGTGAAGTTATGGTCGAAGAAAGTGGAAAAGCAAGAAAAGGAAGGCTCACGGCCTAGAGAAAGGGCCAGGATGGTTAAGACTAACAGAGAGAAAGCAAAAGTCATCAACAGCTCTTTTGGTATACATTTTCTCCACCAAAGAAAATTATCCTCAAGTTGGAAAAGGCCAAATAGGCACTACAAAGAAAGTATCAAACCTAACCTAGGCTATTAGTGAGGACTCCGGATGCAAGTGACATAAAGTCAACTCATGTCATCTGTGAAAGAAGAGGAAGATGACGGCAGAGAGGAGGGTGGCTGGTGCACCTGCCAGGAAAGCTGGGGCTCCTTTCAGAGTCAAGAGAACCGCAGAGTGTGGGCCTCCTGGCCTAGAGTGAAGGAGCAGTCTTGAAATGAACAGGAAGCTACAAAAAAGTAATTTGAGGAAACAATAAAAAGTTCCTGAATATTAAATATATGATTGTAGAACTGAAAATCTGAATATAAAATTTGGAAGATGTTTTGAAGAAAAGCAAAATGACAAAGAAGGAAAACAAAAGAGAAAGATAACAAAATTAGGAGATGGGCTTAGGAAATCCAATATTTGTATAACAGGAATTCCAGAACAAGAAATGAAGGACATAGTTTTCAGACTCACTAGGCCTCCCAAGCACCCAACATATGATAATAGATCCACAATAAAACACAAAATTCAGGTAACTGAGACAGAGAAAATACACAGGATGGTGGTGGGAAGCTGTGAAACAGGTTACTTACAAAGTGCCAACAATAAAAATGGCATCAGGATTCTTAACTAGAAGCTAGAAGATGATGGAGAAAAGTCTTCATAATTATGAAGGAATGACTTCAGCCTAGAATCCTCTTTCCAGTTATATTAGTAACTAAGTATGAAGGTAAAACCAAGCTATTTCCATGTGCAAAATTTCAAAATAATTCACCCTCATGCATCCTTACTTCAGTAGCTTCTGGGACTGTAAATCAAGAGCACAAAAGATTAATGAAAGAAAGAGGAAAACATGAACCCAGGAAGCTGGTGAAGGGAAACTGCTGGATAATTGCTAAGGGAGCTGTCAGGGTAAGGCCATAGACCAACCCAGGTGAGTAACCAGCTCCAAACCAAGAAAGAAAAATGGAGAAAACTGCACAAAGACAGGCATATATAGAATCATATTTTTCAGCTATGACGTGTGTTTGTAGGAGGTAAGAGGTCTAAGTGTATTCAACTGAAAGTTTGTTGTTGTTGTTTTTCAAGGCAGTTGAGCAGCTTCACTGTGTCCACTCAAAGAAAACCCATTCCCAGGGCCCTGCAGCCTGGACCTTGGAATGGAACAGGAGCAGCTGTTTTGAAAAATCTCTGCCTGCATAAAAATTATGACAATATCTGACAAATCAAAACCACAGTGAGATATCACCTCAAACCTGTTAAAATGGCTAGTATCAAAAAGACAAATAAGTGATAGCTAGTGTTGGAGAGGGTGTGAAGAAAAGGGAACCTTTCTGCACTGTTGGTAGAATGTAAATTTCTGCAGCCACTGTGGAAAACAGTAGAGAGGCTTCTAGAAAAATTTAAAATAGAACTACCACATGATTTTGCAATTCTACTTCTGGACATGTATCGAAAGGAAATTAAATTATTATCCTGAAGAGATACCTAGTCCCATATTCATAGCAGCATCATTTTCAATAGCCAAGACTTAGAAGCAAACTAGTTGTTCAGTGATGAATGAATGGATAAAGAAAATGTGATATATATATATATATATTAATAAAAATAAGAAAATCTTACTATTGGCAATAGCAATGATAAACCTTGAGGACATTATGCTAAATGAAATAAGTCAAAGAAAGACAAATACTGTATGATCTCACTTATAGGTGGAATCTAAAAAAACCAAACTCAAAGAGACAAAGAACATATTGCTGACTGCTGAGGTGGGGGGTGAGGGGTGGGGGGAATGAGTGAAGATGCTCAACCAGTCCGAACTTCAGTTGGCAGATGAATAAAAAAAAAAGATATAGTATCATTGCCAATTGTTATATTAAAAATGGATACAAATAAAAAAAAAGGAGATGAGTAAATCCTGGGGATTAATGAATAGCTTGTTGACTATAATTAAACAATACTGTACTGAATATTTGAAAGTTGCTAAGAGAATAGATCGAAAGTTCTCACCGCACACACGAAATTTGTAACTATGGAAGGGGATGGGTGTGTTAACTAACCTTAGTGTAGTAATCATTTTTGAATATGTACATATATCAAATCAAATCATGTTGTACACCTTAAACTTATACAATGTTACACATAAATTATATCTCAAGGCTGAAAAATAAAGAATTACGACAAGATCTGTCCTCGAAGAGACACCTCATAAGGAAACACCTCTCAGCTACCTGTTGGCCTCCATCCCAGTGGCAAGGTGACCGTGGTAGTGAGGCCAAAAGCACAATCAAAATGGAAGAAGTCCCAGACCCTTATGAAGCCCAGCCTCACACTCAGCTGCGAGTTCTCACCCTGCTCCCCTTCCGCTCCAACCCCACTCTGCGTGACTGAATGACTTAATACAAACTGCATTTATTTGCTCATTTCTAATCACATCCTAGGATCTCATACCTTTTTGATGGTAAATAAAAGGGAACAGAAAATGTCCCTTAATGACCTGGAAAATCAAGTTTATATCTTTCCCAAATCAGAATCAATGTGCTCCAAATCTAGTCATGTCAGAACCAAGCCTTAACAGATGACCTGCCTACTTGGCCATCTCCCCATCTCTAAGGCACAGTGAGTCACTCTTAAGGGCTGTTAGCCCATGATGAGTCAGTATCTCCTATTTGTGCACATGGCCATTACTTTCTATTCAGAAAAATAAAAAAGGTCCTTTTTTTGTCTATAGATGGACTGAATGTCACAATTGGAAAAGCTCTAACAAAAGTAATCTCCCCAAAAATGTCTTACATAGTGTCTCAAAACCCACCACTGAAGATATTTCTCAGAGGAATGAGCTTTTATAAAACATTTAATGAAGCCAGAATAGCATTTTACTAACTGACAGTCAGTACATCTCGGTGGTTAAGAATCCAGTTTCTGGATTGAGTTTTATTTCTGGTAAGATGAGTAAGCTCTTACTGTGCTGACCTTCCTAAAGATAACAAATATAAACTAGACCCTAGACCAATAAAGCCTACATGAAGGGCCAGGAGGGTGTATCAAAAGGACTGATTCAAGAGGGAAGGTGATAACTTGGAAGAAGGAAATAGTTTGAGGTAGTCTCTATTTTTATGACTTTTAGCCTGAGGGCAAGCAAGCTGCAGTCAGAGAGCTGAAAATGACCCACTATCTTTCCGGCCTGAACGACCAGGGGACAGAATTTGGGGCAATCGTAGCTGTTGGAAAGTAAGGGAGAATCCTATAAAAAAGAGAGTGCTCCAACTTGTATGTGTAAATTCTGCCCAAATTTCTGCCTGGTTCCTAAGCACCCCTATACAGGACAGATTTTAAGCAGCACAACTAAGGAAAGATAACCAAACTGAGATTTGCAGTTGAGACCAACTAAGGTAATTATTTGCTAGAGCAAAAATGCAAAACTCTTTGAAGAAATACAACAGAGCCAGTTTCCCCAAATGCTAATCACAAATATCTGGGGTGCAATCTAAACTCTTTTGATATATTAAAAAAATAGGAAAATGTGACCCATTCTCAAGAGAAAAGACATTCTCAACAAAAACCAAGCTCAAGATGACACAGATATTAAAATTAGCAGAAAATTATTTTAAAGCAGTAATTTTGACTATGCTAGATGATATAAAGGAAAACATGCTCATAATGATATAAATATAGTAAATATCAGCAAATAAAAACTATTTCTGAAAAAGAATCAAGTAGAAATTCTATAGCTGAAAAATGCAATATGTAAAATCTTTTAATTAATTTGATGGGCTAAACAAAAAAACAAAAAAGGAAAAACAGAGGAAAGAGTCAGTGATTCTAAAGGAGAGTAACATAAAATATCCAATCTGAAGAACAGAGATAAAAGTGAGAGTCTGTAGATAGTATCAGGTCTAACATACATGTGATTGGAGTCCTAGAAGAAGAAAGATGAAATGGGGTAGAATAAAATTGTTTGAAAAATAATGGCCAAAAAAAATAACCAAATTTGATGAAACACATAAATTTAGAGACCTAAGAAGCTAGCAAACCTCAAGCAGGTTAAATAAAAGAAAACCACATTTAGGCACATTAGAGTCAAACTGCTGAAAACCAATGATAAAGAGTAAAATCTTGAAATATTCAGAGAAAAGCAACATATTGCAATCAGGGGAGAAATAATTCAAAGGACTTCTGATTTCTCATATTAGAAAAAATAGACCAGAAAATAGTAGATGAATGTCTTGGAAGTGCTGATAGGGAAAAGGAAAAAAAAAACTGTCAGCCTAGAATTCTATATTCAGCAAAAAAATATATACAAGTATGAAGGCAAAATATTTTTCAGATAAAAGAAAACTAAGAAAATTAGTCACCAGCAGACCTGCACCACAAGAATGCTGAAGAAAGATTGTTAGTCTAAAGAGAAGTGATAGCAAATGAAAACATTTAGGAAGAATAAAGAACATGAAAAATGGTACAAACCTATTAAATATAAAAGACTTTTTCCACCTTAATTTCTTTCAAACATGTATGAACATTCAAAGCAAAATTCTTGTACACTGTCTTGTAGTATTTATAGCATGTAGACTCATATGTCACACACAGGAAATGCTATATGTCACTGTCACATAAAACAAATAAGGGAATAATTGGACCTATGTGATTGCAAGGTCTCTATATTTAAGTGAAGTGGGATGATGTTAACACGAGACTGTGCGAAGTCAAGAATGTGTATCATGATTCTTAGAGCAGCCATGGCAGGCGGGGGGTGAGGGGAAGGAATGCAATGATATATAACAAAAATAGTGACATATAAATTAAATTTGGGTTCCAAAAAAATGTTCAAATAATTTTTAAATGGCAATTAATACAATATGCTCTACTGGGTTGGCTCCTGGAACAGAAAAAGAATATTTATGCAGAAACTAGGGAAATCCCAATAAAGCCTGGTGCTTAGTTAATAGTAATGTACCAATGTCGGTTTCTTAGTTTTGATGAATGTACCATGATAATGACAGATCCTAATATTAGAGGAAACTGGGTGAGGGATATATGGGAACTATCTGTATTATCTTTGCAATTTTTCTGTAAGACTAAAATTATTCAAAAACAAAGAGTTCATTTTTTTAAAGATAAGAAAGAAGGGACAGAAGAATAATCAAAGGGGACAAAAAATAAGTAATTAATGATATATCAAAATATAACTATATCAATAATTACATTAAATATTAATCAACAAAACACTCTAATAAAAAGGTAGATAAAGCCAGAATTGAAAAGCAAAAGACCTAACTACATGCTGTGAATAAGAGAAATACTTTAAATATAATGATACAGATTGATTGAATAGAAGCAGAAGTATATACCATGCAAAAAAAATTTTTAATCAGATAATTCAAAACAAGAGTGTGGCCAGAGATAAAAAGGGGCATTTTATGATGTTAAAAGAAAGGATCAGTGGGAAACATTCTCTTATATGTGTCCACAGCTTGTAACAGAGCTTCAGAATACATGAAGCAAAAATTGATAGAAATAAAAAGGAAAGATAATTCTATAACCACAGATTATTGTAGAGTTGGGAAATTTCAAATTCAAAAATTCTCAGCATTTGCTAGAAAAGTTAAGACAAAACTTCAGGAGACAATACTACCAACTCCCCTTTTCACCTATACAATGAAAATAATAATAAAGCCCCTCTTTAGAGTTGCTGCAAGGATTAAACAAATAAATTGGCGGAGAAGAGGCACATTGTACATCCTCAAGAGTTATTAGTTACTATTAGGTACTTGTCTGAGAAGGGAAAACTTAACAACTCAAAAGAATCTAATTTGCATGGATTATTTTGCCAAATTAGTTAGCTTTGGTCAGTAGAGAACAGACTCTTAAAGAGATGACCATGCAGGAAAATTTTATTTTTATCATAAAATTCACACATCAAAATGGCAGGAACATGCAAACAGTACAAATAAAAAAAATAAAAATTAACCTCTCTTTCCTTTTCTTTCCTCTACCATCACTTCTATTTCTGTATTAGTTATCCATGACGACATTTATAAATTACATAGAACTTAATGACTTAAATCAACAAATATTTATTTTGCATATTCTACAGGTCAGCTTTCGCCGAGGGGTTCAGGCTCCGGGTCTTTCATGAGGCTGCAGCTAAGATGTTATCCAGAGTCTCGGTCTTCTGAAGGCACGACTGGGGGCTAAAGGATCTGCTTTTGGGTTGTTTCGCTCTCAAAGCTGTGGTCAGGAGCCTCGGGTTGTCACTGGCTGTTAGCAAGAGGGCTCAGTTCCTTACCACATGGTGAGAGTCCTCACAGCAGACAGGGAGGGAGAGCAAGAGGAAGGGTAAGGATCTGAGGAGCACACAGCACACAGAAAAGAGGTAGCTGTACATTATGGTACTTCTAAAAAGTACTTGTGTTGTTTTCCAAAACCACTGAAACTAATCACAAACATTTTTTCAGGTCCTCAGAGAGCCTGCTTTAATGGACAGAAGATGTGTCTGTTAATTAGCTCATCAAATGTTTCTAAAGTGCTCGAAATTATTTTGACCTCTCACAGGTATCTGTTTTCCACTGTTATCTTCAGTCTAACTCTTGAACCCATACTGGTTTTTTATCAGAACCCGAATCTGTGCATATTCCACAAAAGTGGGACCCAAAAATAAAAAGATGATACCGCAACTTTCCGAAGGTCAGTTGAATTTTTACGAGGATCCAGGCACTGGCCATCATCCTTCAGAAACCTCACCCTGTTGTCTTTGCAGCAAGAAGGCCATTATTATCCACATTTTATGTAGAAAATAAGTAGTTGCCCAAAATCACACCATAGTGAATGACAAAGCTGTGCCCTTGCCAGGATACGACACCACCTTTCCCACATGATCACTGGGGTGCTAGAGGGGGTAGGGTGGAGGAACAGGGAGGATGACAAAGAAAGCTGGAAATAACTGGGTTTTCCAGAGAAGAGGAAACGGAAAGAAGACATGGAAAGGAACGACCGGCTTCCACATTCATTTGGAACCAGCAAGAGAACATGGTCTCACTGCCCTGACAGAACGACTGAAGAAGTCTGAGCTTTCTGTCACCCTCCCCAGCCTAAGTGCGGTGTGAGCTGGTGTCCTGTCCCACTGGCCCACGCTCACACTCAAGCCCCTCACATCCTGTGTCAGGGAACGTTGGCTTCTCTGGAAGGCTCTAGAAGGAGACATGATTCGACCTCCCCGGGTTCCTGGTCATATAAACCTTGCGGCTGGCTCTGTTTCTGGGGGCCCCTGAATTGGGGCATCAAGTTACCCAGGTAAGGGTAGGCAGGAAATCAGCAGGTGCCCAGGGACAAGAAAATCATACCAGCCCGCACCCTGCACCCTTCGACTGGAACCTACCACCGGTTCCTCTGCCACCTCCGTTTGCTGCCGCATTTCCACCCACTGCTGCTCCTGAGGGTTACACTCTGGTTCCACTGGCCGAGGCCAGCTGGGGTTCACTTTCACCAGATGCTACCTGACTATGAGAATCAGGTGGCAGAGAGGGGCTCCAAAGCTCCCCCCAAACAATCCTGACCATCCCCCGAGCATTCACACAGGGTGGGCGCATACAGTTGTGCAGGGTGTAGAGGGCACCACCTTACCAATTATAAGAAGCATGATGGCCCCTGGTTCGCACACTCTCATGCTGTCCTCAACCATGGGGATGCCAGCATCAACTGACAGCTCACCCTCAGAGACCTGTGGACACACATCCTGTTCCCCTTATCAGCTCCAGAGAAAAACAAGGTAAAGGAACCCAGAAGGAAAGAGCAAAATTCTGCCTTTGATAACCAGCCATACCACTGTCTTCCCCCACCGTCCACTGCCCTCCACCCCAGTATTCCTGTGCAGACCCATAAAGCTTTTGCAACATTCTGCCAGGAAATTTCTAATGCCGGATGTGTCTAGAAAGATGCTTCTAGAAGGATGACCACATGTCTGGTTCCCCCAGGACAGGCCCAGTTTGTAATGGTACCAACAGTTCAGCATTTGTCTCAGACAAAAGTGCCACAGTTTGGACAGTAAATTATACAGTCACCCTACTTATGAGCCACAAAGGGGCCCTCCCAGAGAGACTGGGAGAAGGCAGCATCAGTTTATCGTCCAATAACACAAACACTAAGAACAGTTCTATCTGGGGAGGAGCTAGTGATGGGCAAGGTGATAACTGGGCCTGGCCCACAGCATTTCCTCTGCCACCTGGATAGGAAGGTGACACCCCTAATGTACCTCTGCACGGAGCACAGGGGCTCAAGGCCAGTGCACCAATAGAGATGTGACCGTCAGTCCAGTCTAATGCAGTCCAGAGGACCGAGCAAACAGCTCTCTAGTCACCATGGAGTCCAACTGTTAGTTCCACAAGAGCCATCCAATAAGCTCCCAGGAGCCCCCTTCTCCTCCCCGGGGTCCTGACTCCCTCCTGGTGCTCCACCAGTGGCCCCAGGACAGGGGTGAGGGCTTTTTAGCTCCCGCAGCTAGAAGTGTGCCTCATGGACCAGCAGCAGCAGCAGCAGCAGCACCAGGGACTGGGTCAGAATCTGCATTTTAACAAGATCCCCCAGGGCCATTCTTATGACCAGCAAAGTCGGAGAGTGCAGCTCCAAGACCCCAGGCCCTCTGGAGGGGCTCTGGTCACGAAAGTTAATCATCTGTCGACAAGTCTTTTCCTTGCCAGTATCGACAACCTTCCATGACCACATTTGGGAGCGTTCTTATGTGGGCAGGCTTCTCCTCACACTCTCTTTCAGCATCTTGTCGAAAGTGGTCTCCAGAAGCCAGTGGAAAAGGGGAGAAAAAAAGGAGGTGGAGAGAGAAAACCCATCCCGGCACACTAAAAATGTAGGGAGGGAAAGGGAGGAGGAAGGAAAGAAAGAGGGAGGGAGGGAGGGAGGAAGGGCAGCATAAGCACAGCAAGCAGCCAGAGGAAAGGCCCCTGCCCTTCCCCATCCACTTCTCTGTTTCCTGTCCTAGAAAATCATCCAGTGCTTCTCCTCTTGGTGTTCCACATGACTAAACCCCACGGGTCTCTGATCTTACCTCAGGCGGCCTGGCGGCCTCTCCCCAGTTCCTCCAGCGCCTGCAGAGCCCGGCGGGGGCGCAGACCTGGGCACGCCACCCACCCCTTCCCGCCTTCCTTCCCCCACACCCACACCAAGAGTGTTCTCACTGGTGGTCTGGCCGAATGTGGGGGCTGGCCCGGGCTCTCCAGGTGCTGACAACATGGAAGGGTCCGTCCGACTCCTGGCCTGCCTGGTGTGCATCCTCCCGATGGGTGAGTTTCCTACTCCTCTCTGGCTTGTGCTCGGAACAGAACAGATGCTCACAAAATCCTAGGTACAGCCTTCTTTTCTCGAACTCAGATCCATGGGGTTTACCCGGACCCTCCAGACCTGCGGAGTTAGAAGAGCTGTGCTTTGGGTGGCTGTAGTGACAGAAGCCAGAAGTCTATGGCTGAGCTCTGCCTTGGGCTCCGGGTGACTGAGGCAGCCCCCTGACTTCTCTGGGCCTCAGGGTCCCCTCATCTGTTGAAAGGCCGCCTGCTCTACCCATTTCTGTGAGGATCCAGGGAGATAATGGGCAAGCTTAGGGGAGCACAGTCCAGGCTCTGAACAGACTCTGGGTGTTGCTGTCATCCAAGTGATTTACGTCTTGATGGGTGGGCACAGTCTCGGGGGGAAGAGAGCACACGATGGTTTGGGGTAAGGGTGGGGACCATTTCGCATGGAGAATAGGGCAAGTGATAGAGGGGGCGCCCTGACCACCCAGCAGAAACCTCAGAGGGTGACTGGGAACTCTTTGTGGGAGGTTTAAGTAACAACGTCATTAGTCACTTAGCTCAGTGAGTTCGCTGGGAACAGTGTGCATCAAAGGGTGGTCACTTGATAAAATGCAGACCCTTCGGCTCCACCCTAGACCTGTGGAATCACAAAATCAGGCAGCAGACCCAGGAATGTGCCTTGTCAACCATCATCTGGGGCGATTCGTGCTGTGGAGGGCAACGGGGATAAATGACAGAGGCCATCTTCTGAGTTCTTCTGTCCGGGCCTCAGGCCTTCCCTCGACCCCAGCCTGAAATGTCCCTCCAAACACTGTGCTCCTGGACTCAGCCTCTGCGTGCACAGCCACGAGCTGTCACGTGCTGCAGGGTGACACTGCGGACATCGTGGTGTCGTGAGAGTTGTTAATCGACATTCCTGATGCAGGTTCCCGTCTCCACGACGGGGTAATGAACTCCCACTCCTTCAGTTCCTCTCCTTCCTCTCCAGCATTCACCATCCAGTCGGGGTCTGGGTTGGATCGTAACAGGAAGTGCCCTCAGAGCTCTTACTAAGTACCAGCACTTCAATCAGTTACTCACACGAGCCTCAGAACCCCATGAGAAAGGAACTATTCTATTCCCTTTCCACAGATGAGGAAACTGAGGCACAGAGAGGTTTGGTGAGTGGTGCGGGTTGGAGCTAAGGTTGGAACCCAGGTGCGTGTGGCCCTGGACCAGACCACCCCCCACCACTACTTTTGTCCTGTGCAGTCTGCGGCAGGAGCTGATGGGGACAGCTTCTCCCCAGCTGACCTAACTCAGCCGTCTTTCTGAGATGATGTAGGGTTGGGTCCCACTTAGTGGATAAAAGCTGGAGGACCTGACCCCGCCGAGACTTGGAGCAGATAATAGGGCAGGTCAAGATGCGAGTGTTGACGTCAGACATGGTTTTGAATGCCGGCTTTGCTACTGACTAGCTGTGTGGCCCTGGGCATGTTGCCTAACTTCTCTGAAGCTCTGTAAACTGGGGTCCCTGCCCCCTCATGGTGGTATTATGAAGAATAATTAGATCCTAAATAAAAGGCTTCCGGCACAGTTCCTGGCACTCAAGGGTTGTACAGTAAATGGCAGTGACATGTTGCAAAAGTCACACCGCTTCAAGAGAGGCTAGGTATGGGGGTGTTTTTGTTTCCTCCTGCTGAAGGTCAGCTGCTATGAATCAGTTAAAGACAAAAAGATTTAGGGGAACCATGAGCAGTCACATGGTCAAGAGCAAAACCCAAACCACACAAGCCTTCCAGCTGGGTGCTGAGATTACCCGAAAGGCCCAGCCACGTGTGTGAAACGTCACAGAGAGGGGACACTGTTCATACTCCTTTCACAGCTACTTCCCTGCCAAAATCCAGAGGCTCATAACCAGAGTGAGCAGGGTCTGCTGTCCGAGACCTCTCCAGTGCTGTCCCCTGTGAGCCTCTCCACCGGGCAGCAGGACTGCGCAGGAGGCCCCCGGACCACGCTGAACCGGCCTGGGCTGCGCAAACCCCAGGGGCTCCTGATCAGAGCGAGGGTAGTAATGTGAGTCTCGAGTCACAGCCACGCCTCGTCCACATCGCTGAGTGTGGGGCCCAAGGCAGGCCCTTGACCAAAACAAACTGGGAGGGATTGTCCTGGAAGCCCCACTTCCACTCCTGGTGCGCCCTCCTTCACACAGGTTTCACCCACCCCCAGCCCCCAGTGCTCTGGGTGGCCTCTCATCTCCTGGGGTCCCTACAGGTCTCCACACGCTCCCGTATTCTTTCCTTCTTTCTCCCTCAAAGTCTGCTCTTCGAAAGCTGGAGGTGCTGGAGAACATGGGAGTGGTCTGGGAACTCTGACTATTTGGGTGACCTTGGAAGAGTCCTCAGTCAGTCCCCAGAGCAGGTGTAGCAATCTCAGTAGTTGTCGTCCTCAAGGACTTCTGTGCCAGGCCTCTGACGAGCAGTTTATTCACTCTTCGTCACAACCCTGCAAAGTGAAGACCTTTGTTCCTGTTTTAAGGTCAGATGACCTTCTGGAAAGTCACAGCCTGGATGTGGCTTGGAGTCTTCTGAGTGCAGCCAGTGCTTTACACTGCCTATGCCAACATGTGGTGGTGCTGAGCCTGGGGCAAAGCTTGGTGCTCAGAGGAATTGACTAGCTCTGAACCACTGCAGAAAAACAAACCAGAAAGGCCAGACAAGTCACAGCAGTCACCGAGGGCATGGGGGAGGCTTATATGGGATGCAAGGAAAAGTCAGGGAGGAGGTGGGCTGCTATCCAAGGTCCAGGAGAAAAGGGGAGGGTCGAATGAGCCAGGATGCTTCTTGCGCTCCTGGTTGCTACTGCAGAGAAGTCCTACCCAGCAAGGAGGAGGATAAAAGGGAGCAGTGTCCCCTGAGGAGGCCAGAGGAGCATGGGCAGGGCCATGCTAAATTGGAACTCTGAAGACCAGTGCCATGTGGTGGACATTGGCCCCAGGACAGGGTCAGCTGTGGCTCTGCATCTGTCAGCTCAGGTGAAATGACAGCAGATAGCCATACCAAATAGCCAGAGAGGAGAGAGTTAAGGGGAAGCTACCAATACCCTGAGGGCAGGAAGTGATCACAGGCCCTGTACTCCCTGTACCTCACCCCTCCCCCAGAACCTTCTGGATGTGGGTCACACTGAAAAACAGAACTCACCCCTCTGGACTCTACCCCTTTCTCACCTTTCTCGACTGATAACCTACCTAGATAACATTCAGGTCCAGAGAGAAGACCTTCCTGGAGCAAACTGAGGGGCAGGAGGGAATTGGAAGAAAAGCAAAGTTCCCCAGCTCAACCCCCACACCTAACTGGTGAGGTTTGGTGGCCGAGATGAACATCTTTTCTTGGCCCCAGAATGCCCTCTCCTGACCCCCAGGAGCCACCATGCCTGAGAGGACACCACAGGGTCACTCTCTGAAAACACCCTTGTTAACACACTCATCATTCCCAAAGAGGGTGGCCCCCTTAGGACAGTCGGGCTCATCACAATGGCTGCCTGTCAACTGGCAGTGCCAACCATCACGGCGACCTCTGAGGAGCCCCAGCTCTGAGTGCCATGAGGCTACCCCTTAAAAGGTCCAGGGTGACTGCCAACCAGGCATCAGCCTCCCCCTCGAAGTCCATAACTTGTTTCCTCCAGAAAACTATCACACAAAGCCCACCCAGAAGTCCTAATTCTTGCTGAAGCTCGGTTCTGTGAGGGAACTCCCCCTGGCCACTGTGCCCCCGAGACCACCGCGGGGGTGCTTTCCTGTCTGTGATCCGCAAACAGAGATGGACGCACATTCCGTGATGAAATCAATAAACGGTTTCCTCCATAGTCAACAGAAGCCCGATGGCACAGAACACACTGAAAATGACCTACAGGGATGCTCCCGGGTACATGTTCTCCCTCCTCACCAAGGCACTGACTGGCCTTTTTGGTCAGCTGTGGCCCAAACCAAGGTTTCTGTTTCGGATCCATCCAGATGCTGTTTCTGCCCGTTCAGGTTCTGCAGAGACGCTTCTCTCCCCCACGAGTTCTCAGCCCGCCCTGGCACCCTGGCACCACTAGCACAGGGCTTTGGGACAGTACGTCCAGGGAGAGTCAACTACCCCCTGGTTGAGACATGATTATGAGGACACAGGAGCTGTGCCCTGTGCTACGGCCCCTTCCCACTGAGCACCCATCGCCATGCGGGAGTGATGTGGGGAGGAGGGTGGTAGGTGGCTGTGTGGAGACCACTGAGGCATGGTTGCATTTTTCCTAGGAGTGGCATTTTCTGGATAGCTAATGCTTGTTTTTAAGTGCCTAAAAAACTTTAAATTTAGATAGACATGTTTCTAAAATGCTTTATGGACTTCCTTGTCATTTTTAGCCAACTGTCATTTTCAGAATAGACTTTTAAACTAAAAGGTCACCTTAATAAACATCTAATCTAGAGACATCATTTCATGATGAGCCCACTGAGGCTAGAGAGCTATGGGGACTTGCCTTAAGGTCACAAAGTCAGGGTCAGTCTAGCCAGAGCTACAGCCCCAGACAGACCCCTGATCCCCCATCTGGAAAATGTGCCTCTCTTGGCAACGAACCTTTGCAAGGTGACTCGGGTCATGGTTGCGACATAGGTTATACCCGCCTGCTGCAGTGTCATGATGCCTGAAGAGCCTCTGCTCTCGCTCCTTCTCTAAGTGGTCCCTTTTGTGTTGTACTTTTATCACTTCTGTCTTGAGCTGTCTTTTCATTGTTGTCACGGGACCCTCCCTCCCTGCAGTTGTCACTTCTGGCTCTTTCAGTGGGCCTCCAAACAGAACCACTTTCCAGCTTTTCACTTTGTATTTCCCGGGGCTATTTTAATTGTGTATAAATAAAAAACAAACAGTGGCTGAGTAATGACTAGACGGTAAACATACTGAAGAGGGCCACTGATTGTCACCTTAACTGTATCCCTAACACCCTGTACAATGTCTAGCATACAATAGACCCTTAATAATATCTACTGAGTGAATAAATACATGAATAAATACTAGCTGTCAGGTGAGTTAAGGGTAAGGGCTGGGCTATTATATTTCACGTGGTCTAAGATGCCAAATCAAGCTGCAAGGTGCCATGTCAGGGTATCAACATCTTGACCTCCTGTTGAATCACACTGGGTTGTAAGCCAAGAGCACTACTCCACCACTGGTCAGCACCCCCCACCCTATCCCCTTCTAGTCTCACTCCCTTTGCAGGGCTGTAAAGTGAGGGAACTAAGGGGCATTGAGCCTTTGCTGAGTGTCAGACACTGTAATCTACATCTGTGGTTTCATCCACTCCTCCATCCTGAGGAAGGTATTACGTTCCCCTTTTTGCCACAGAGAGGCTTGAGACCTGGGACATCAGGAAACTTGCCCAAACATCTCCATGAGAGTAAATGAGCCTAGAGCAGTGCCAGGCACAGGTTGGGTGAAGAATACAAGTCTGATGAAAGGATGACAAGTGAGATTATCCCCCAGATCCAGCTGTGCCAAAGTTGGGATGCTTTCTATCATGCCCCGTGGTGCACCATTGAAAGGAGGTATTTTGGACAGAGGAGAATGTGAGCCTTCTGTTGACTGCTGGAGGTTCACAGACCTGAGGGAAGCAGATTAGAGACCCTACAAGAAGGTGGCTTTGGTTCAGGAGTAGTCCTCTCCCTGTCCTAAGAGATGGGCATGAGCAGCCAGAGGGAATGGTAAAGCCTTGACTCTGCTTCAGGTTGATCAAATGACTCGGCTGTGTCACTTGAGCTCTTTGAGCCCCAGTTCCCCTTCTCCAAAAGGGGCTAATGACAGTCTCTTGTGAGGTTATTGTGCACATGAAATGAGATGAGATACGGTCCCCCAAAAGCCCCTAAAGCACTATGAATTCTGGCCCCCTAATCCTGCGGTTCCCTGCAACCTCTCTGCTGATGTCCCTGCCTCCTGGTGTTGCCCTACTGTTCCCTTTGTCTAGATAGCCTTCAGTCTGTCTCAAGGCTTAGTAACATCCTACTCTTTTCTCAAGGCTCTGCTGAAATGGCATCTCCTCTCTCATGCGTCCCCCACTCCTTGCTTGCCTAATATCTGCACGATGCCTTTTTCTCCACCCCACGCTTAGCCAGCCTGATCACCTTCGCTTCTGTTCTGTCAGCAGTTCCAATCAACATTACCTACCATGTGGCAGGAATTGTGCTGGGCAATAATAACACAAGTGTGACCTCAAACATGTAGTCCATGACCTCATGCATGAGGTCCCTGCCCTCCCAGAACTTCTGGATGCCCTAGCGAGACACACAGTTAATATAGAGAAAGTACCTTTGCCAGCACTGGGGCACGAGGGTGGGGCACCAGACCTAGACTTAGGACTCAAGGAAGGCTTCCCGCTGTAGGCGAGGAGGGATCCAGCGAGTGAAATGGGCCAGGAACCATGATCAGACAGAGGGAACATTGTGTCCCTCATGAGAGCATCTGGCAGGCCACAGTATAATTATGTGTTCCCAGATCTGTCTTCCTTTCTGAGCCACGAGCTCCAGCAGGCTGGTACCCTATTGATCTTTGTGACCCCTGCTCATATACCAGCACCTGGCTTAGAGTGGGAACATGTCTAATAAATCTTTGCTAACTGATGAATACACAACAGCAAACAATATGTGGGGAATCTGGAATGCCTGAGGTTACAGAGGGTGGAAAGTACAAGGAAACTGAGGGAGGGCAGAGCCTCAGGAGCAGGAAGAGGCTTTCTGCAGCTGAGAGTGTGGACCAAACCAGCAAAAGCTTCAGAAAAGGCTTCACAAATTTGGAACTAGGCCCGTTGATTATTAACAACTGAGCAAACAAGATCTTACTAGGGATGAATGACAAGTCCTCCATCCGGGTTCAAAAGCGTAATTCCACTTGTCCAGAAGAAGAGATTTGGTTTAGAAGTAGATTGTATGAAAAAGAATGTGTGGTTTTACTTGATTGCAAGCTCAGAACAAGCACAAAATGAGGTTGTGTACGGGGCACAGCTCTCACAGCCAAATCATACCCCATTCTGCTAATTTCACACAGCTGGAGCGTACACCTGGAGCCCTGGGTCAGGTCACTCACTGCAGGGCGAGTACCCAGCAGGCGGTGAGAATGGGGAGGGGACTGAGACTTTCATCAAAGAAAGGAAGGCTTAATGGGTCTGGGACAGTCATGGTGGGATCCTGGAAGGGCCACCACAGGAAGGGGATGCGCATGCTCCTAAGAGCACTGGTGGTCATGTAGGTGACTTCACTCTGTGCAGGAGGAAAGCCCTGACCTGTAGATTATTTGTAGATGGGATGGGCTCCCTACAGGAAGGTCTGCCAGCTGTGAGCTGAGAGGATTCCTGCCCAGGGCATGAGTCGGGCTACCACAAAGAGCAAAGAGCACTGGACTTGGAGTCAGAAAAGCTAGGTTTCTCCCAACTTCTGTCTATGTGACTCTGGGCCTCTACTTTCTCATCTGCAACAACATCTGCCCTGTTTTTCTACCCTGGGTGTTTTGAAGGTCATGTGACATGATGTATGGAAAAGAACTATGTAAATTGCAACGCCCTTAGGAAATACAAGAGCTGCAATGTTATTCCCTTTCATGAACTGCACCTGGGGCACTAGCTGTGAAGCCTGCCCTCCCTTTTTGAGGAGGCACCACCCCTGGCATGATCCTCCCAGAACCAGTACTGACACCCACCCACCTACCCTGCTCACCCCTCTCTCGAAGAAGCACATATTCAGCTACACAGGCAGTGTGACTCACCAGAGCTCTGTGAGCGGGAGGCAGAGTGGTTCCAGATCTTACCTCGACCAGACTGAAGAGGCTCACAATGCAGGAAGTGAGAAAACTGAGTCCAGAGGTGCTTGCACAGAGCAAGGAGGCAGGATAACCGCTCACCACTCTCGGCCTCTCAGCTCCCTGTCTACCAGGCACTAACCACTTGGAAAGCCCACTTGGGTTGACCTGGATTCTAGAGGAATTTCATCCACTAACTCGACACATTAACTTCAAAACATACCATCCCCTCCCGAGCCTCAGTTTCCCCTCTTTGAATGAGGCTGTTGGTATCTTTGGATGAGCCCCAACATTCCACACCTTTAGTTCACTAGAGGGCGGACTGTGGAGTGAGGCCATCCAGCGTTTCAATGATGATGGCTTTGCCTCATCTTAGCTGTGTGACCTCAGGCAACTAACTACTCAGCCTCTCTGTGCCTCGGTTCCTTAACATGTAACCCAGGGATAATGTGTTTACCTCTAGGATCATATGTGAGAACCAAAAAGGATACCACTGGGAACTTGCTCGACACAGATGTGCACAGTAAGTGCATTTAGTCTTCTCATTATCTTGGAGGCCTTGGAGCTCTATTGTAATCCCAGGAACGCAAGGCCTTTCTGCAGCAGGGGAAGTGATGGGGTCACCAGGCCCTGGGTGAGGGGCACCACCCAGAGAGACACAAATAGTCGCAGGAAGGTGGGGGAGGGTTCAAGCACCCGATGAGCCAGTCTTGGCGTTAAGGGCCCTGGAGGTGCCTCTCGAGTCACGCACGCACGCCCGGGTGCTTACTCCCTGGGTCCTGGAGTGTCCAGACTCCACGTGGTGGTGGGGGGGGATGGGGGTCCCTCGGGAGGAGGCCGGGATGAGCCGAGCTGAGGCTGACGCCCGCCCCCGCCCGCGCCCCCGCAGGCGCCCCGGCGCAGCGCTGGGCCATGCAGCTGCCGGCCGAGGTGAGCGCGCGGGCGGGCGAGGCGGCCGTGCTGCCCTGCACCTTCACGCACCCGCACGGCCGCTACGCCGGGCCGCTGACGGCCATCTGGCGCGCGGGCGAGCCCTTCGCCGGCCCGCAGGTGTTCCGCTGCGCCGCGCCCGGCGGCAGCGAGCTCTGCCGCGCCGCGCTCGGCCCGCGCGGCCGCTTCCACCTGCTCGGCAACCCGCGCCGCAACGACCTGTCGCTGCGCGTGGAGCGCGTCGCCCTCGCCGACGCCGGGCGCTACTTCTGCCGCGTGGAGTTCGCCGGCGACATCCGCGACCGCTACGAGAGCCGCCACGGCGTCCGGCTGCGCGTGACCGGTGAGCGCGGCGCCCTCGCGCCGGCCCCCCGAGGGCTTCCCGGGGACTGGGTCCCCAGGGGGAAACGATGCACATACCTTTGGGACGCGCGTGGGGAGGGGCACACCTGGCAGCGGTTGTGGGCCCCTGAGAACGTGTCAGAAATGCCGAATCCTGCCCCTGGGAAGGCCGGGTCGGGCCCTGGAGTGAGCATGAATGAAGCTCCCAAAAGGGTGAAAGCCCCCAGGGCTAGCAGCAGTCCGCGGGAGGGAGGGAGGGGCGGGGAGGGGAGGGGAGGGGAGGGAAAGGAAAGGAAAGGGGAAAGGAAAGGAAGGAAAAAGGAAGAAAGAAGAAGGAAGGAAGGAAGGAAGGAAGGAAGGAAGGAAGGAAGGAAGGAAGGAAGGAAGGAAGGAAAAAGGAAGGAAGGAAGGAAGGAAGGAAGGAAGGAAGGAAGGAAGGAAGGAAGGAAGGAAAGAAAGAAAAGAAAGAAAGAAAGAAAGAAAGAAAGAAAGAAAGAAAGAAAGAAAGAAAGAAAGAAAGAAAGAAAAGAAAGAAAGAAAGAAAGAAAGAAAGAAAGAAAGAAAGAAAGAAAGAAAGAAAGAAAGAAAGAAAGAAAAGAAGAAAGAGAAAAAAGAATGAATAATAATCCTAAATGTGGCACGGGCTGCAATGGGGTGAGGGCTGTGTGCGCCGAAGGGCGGCCGTGGGGGTGCACAAGGAGCCCCGCGCCCAGTGCCTAGCTAGCACTTTGCTAGACCCTGAAGCATAAAGAGGTGGGAACTGGAGCCCCCGTCCCTAGAGCACTATTCTCGGCCCTGGCTGCCCATCAGAAGTGCCTGCAGGGCTGCTAAAACTCCGGAGCCCCCTGCTGTGGGCAGGTCCAGGAGTTTTGGGTTCAAGGCTGACTCAGCCGAGACCTTCCCGCGCGCGCGCGCAGGCCGGCTGAGCTAGCTCTCCGGGTGCATTTCAGAGTCTCCCCAGGGTAGGCTCCTACCCAACGCAGGTCTCCGATTCGGTGAATCGGTCTCCACTCTTGATCTCCGTGAGGTTGCCTGGTTGTGGGAGGTGCCCCTGAAACCGCCAGCACACTGCCCCCAACCCGCACTCCCATAATAACGACAACGGCCGTTTAGTGAGCATCTACTACCCCCAAGTGCCCCCCACACGCTCTAGCTTGCCAAAACTTCTCACCAACCCCAGAAGGTAAGCAGAAACTGAGAAACTGAGGCACAGAGCGGTGGAATGGCTCGCCCAAGGCCACACCTGTATTGGGACCCGGGCAGGCTGGCACGAGGGTGCCCACCTCCAACTTTCTGGGCCACCAAAGGGGGACAGGGAGGGACACCCCTTAGCCCTGCCTGTCGCATGCATGCCCTCTTCTGACCACAGTTCGCTCTCCCTCCATCCTCCCGCATCCCCGCCACCCACCACCTCCCCTACCCACGTCTTCCCCACCCCTGGCCGCCGCCTGCAGCCGCCCCGCGGATCGTCAACATCTCGGTGCTGCCCGGCCCGGTGCACGCCTTCCGTGCGCTCTGCACGGCCGAAGGGGAGCCTCCCCCCACCCTGGCCTGGTCCGGCCCCGCCCAGGGCAACAGCTCAGCTGCGGTGCCCGGCCCCGGCCACGGCCACCAGGTGACCGCCGAGCTGCCCACGCTGGTCCACGACGGCCGCTACACGTGCACGGCGTCCAACAGCCTGGGCCACGCCGAGGCCAGCGTCTACCTGTTCCGCGTCCATGGCGCGTCCGGAGCCCCCGCGACCGGCCTCCTGCTCGGGGCGCTGGGCCTCAAGGTGCTGCTGCTGCTGGGCGTGCTGGCCGCTCGCGCTGCCCGCCACCAGCTAGGTGGGTGAGCCCCTGGCCCGGGTGGGGACCAGGGTTGGGGCGAGCGGGTTGTAAGACCACCAGTCCAACCACCTGGCCTGGCACACGCAAAACGTCATTTCTGGGCCTGTGCACCATCTCACTTTCTTCTCCCTGCATCAAGCCTGGAAGGTGGGATGAGCCCGTTTTACAACCAGGAAGGAAGCTGAGGCCAACCTGGTTAAAGAACTTAACACAGACCCAAACAGTAGAGCTCCAGAGACAACCCCTTTACCACCTCCTCCTGAAGGACTCCTCCCCAAGGTCTCTGACCACACACAGGCTTTCCCGAAAAGCACCATTTCATTAGTTACAACCAGCCTCTTGAGGACCTGCTATGTGCTGTGTGGGTGCTAGGAATACAGAGATGGATAAGGTATGGTTCCCTGCCCTTGGATCGATGCTGAGGAGTAAGGAGATAATTGCCATCTGACGTGCTGTCCTAGAGCCCAGGTACTGTGTGAGCCCAGGGTCTGCATATCTGACTCTGGTAGGCACCTGGACAGGGCCAGAAGGGAAGGCTTTACACAAGTAAGTGAGAGTGAAATGAAAAACTCTTAGCAGGCATGAGCTAAGAAAATGAGGAGTTAGTGGTATGACCAGCATGTGCGGAGGTGTGGAAGGGGAAACTAGCAGAACCTTCAGAGAGCTGCAGTTCTCCTCATCCTGCTCACTGGGGCTGGATGGGAAATTTGCTCTGTGACCCAAGGAGGGAGCTTCCCAGAGCCTCTCACACCACCCCAGTCAGTAGCAGTTTCCTGAGAAGTAATCTAAAATTTGTCACAGTTGCCCTGGCTACCTACCATTTTTGCCAGAGTGAGGCCCAGTCAGAAAATGCTGGGTGAGGGATGGGGAAAGCAGGTCAGCATGGCCTGGTCTGGCCCAAGAAGAGTGTGGTGGACTGATGGAGGGGGCTTTGGACGGCCTCCGGGAGGCCGAGACCTGGCTCGCTTTCTTACTGGTACATCAAACTCACTGAGCATCCTCTGTACAAGGGCCTCAGCAACGTAGGTTTTGGGGTTGGACCTCTCCACATTCCACCCATCACACTGATTCCCGCTCACCTTTCAGGTCACTTGGCACCCTGCTAGCTTGCTGTTTGTTGCACGTTCCCTTCAGACCACTCTTTACGGTGGGGTGGGTGGACAGCTGGGACTGTAGCCTGGACGCTACTATGGAGATTCACGTGTGCTCTCTCTCTGTCCCTCACGCAGAGCACCCGGGCACCCAGGATACCCCGCCACGGTAAGTGAACGACCCCCACCCCCACCCCCACCCCATCCCACCCAGCTCTAGTCCCTTCTGGCCGAGAGGTACAGTTTTCTCAGGACTGGTGGCACAAGGAGAAAGAATAGGCAAAGGGCCAAGGCTGGGGTCGCTGCAGCCATCCAAGGCTCCCCTCCTTCAGTCCACCAAGCCCTAGTTCTAGGGCTAGACTAGGCCATGGTGAACTGCTCTCCCTAACCCCACTCCCAGCATATTATCTGAGCTTCACACTAGACTCTCCCCTAGACCCGCCTTGTGTTCCAGTGCTGAAGGGTCATTTTCCTGAGTGTTGTCTATCTTATCTCAGCACCTAGATGTGCTTCCTCAAGGCTATGTTTCCTCTTGTAGTGCCCAGTATTCTAAAACAGGCAGACCCCCACAAAAGCCACCTCAAGGCAAACATTCCCCCAGAGACCCAGCTGAAGGCTCTGAACACAAATGTCAGTAGAGGGTCTGGGAGCTTAGGTGAGGGGCCTAGTCATTGACCTTCCTCCCATGCATGCTCCCCTCCTCCATGTCTATTGGAATGAAGAAGAAAGAATACAATTCAGAATCCCTGGGCAGTCTGTCCTGGATGCTTGGGGCTAAAGAGATGGAGCAGAAAGACCACAGTCCTCCAGAGCCCTCCAAGTCCAGCCTCAGCTCTTATAACCCCCCTCGACCTGTGTCCTGGGGCCTGGGAAAGCCACACTGCCTGCTGGGGCCCTTCCCTCAGCTGCCTGCTCTCCCTGCCATTCTCAACTCCCTGTGCAATGTTTCTTTTCTTTGCTAATTTACTATCTCACCAAGGCACCTAAATCAGAGAGTTGACTGTTCGTATAGTTATCGAGTACCTACTGTGTACCAGGCACATACATTTTGTATGCTAAAGACACAACAAAATCCCCAAACTCAGAAAAATCACATTTTAGTGTAGGGAATTTTAATAAAACATAAACAAGATCATCTTAGATTCTAAAATAAGCTGCGAAGGAAATGGACAAGGCGATGAAGGAGAGCTCGAGGGTAGGAAGGGGCCCCCTGGGCTGTGGCGACTTTAGATCAGGATGTCTTCTTTGAGGACATGACATTGAGGAGACTTGAGACTGGAGCCCAGAGGGCCAGGCAGGGGCAGCAGGGGCAATCCAGGAGGAAAAGGCAAGTCAAAGGCTCAGCGGAGACTGAGAAGCAGTAGGGAGGGCTGGCAGGCTAGGGATTTATTCTGAGTGTGTGGGGAGTCACTGAATAGTTGTAAGCAGACAAGGGGCCCCATCTGAAAGAGTTGGGGACCGGAGACTTATGGGGAGGCTGTTAGCCAAGGCTGAGGCTAGCATGGCCTTCATCCATGTCTGGATGAAGGTGGCAGTAGTGGAGGTGGGAGATGGAACAGATGGAAGGTAGGGCTGGCTAGAGGACTGCGTGGGTGGCACGAGCTAGAGAAGAAGCCAGGATGCTCAGGCTTGGAGCTAGAACCCTGCGTGTCACTTACTGAGATGAAGCTGAGAAGAGAGGGGTGGTGGTGAGGACCATGTGAGCACTATGGACATTTAGGGTGAGATGTCCATTCAGCGATCCCAGAAGTCAGGAAAGTCGCTGGGGCTTGGGAGCCCAGGTCTGGAAATGTGGGTCTGGAGGTCAGGGACACAGAGGTGGTTTCCAAAGCCACAGACGAGATCCCTTTGAGAAGGTGGAGACTGTAGTCTGGGATGCTGTCACCCACGGTAGCCCTGTCCCACCATTCCACAAGCTCTTCCACTGTCTTGCCTCCGGGCTTCAGTCGGTCTCCAGACCCTGTTGGATCCAGGCCCATCTCATCTCCTCTTCCTGACCCTTGCTGGCCTGTGGTTTGGGCAGTCGGGGAGCCAGCCCTCCTGTATTGGGTGCTCAGCCAACTTTCTCCTGTCCACAGGCCCCAGGCTCAGGAGTCTAATTATGAAAATTTGAACCAGATGAGTCCCCAGGGCCCACCGGCAGCTGCGTGTTCCCTGCGAGGAGCCCCTCAGCCACCAGCACCCACTTGTGCACCATGAGGAGCAAAGGCCGACATGTGGCTTGGCTGAGACAGCCCTTCCTGAATCCCAGGCACCTCAGCGGTCCCCCTGGGGGCCAGGACCCCTCACAGGGGCCCAGAGCTCTCTCACAGGAACACCTGTCCTGGAGCCCCAGTGATGATATGTCCATGGGGCCAGCATTTTGAAAGAGAGGGGGAGAGAGAGAGAGAGAGAGAGAGAGAGAGTGAGTGTGTGTGTGTGTGCGTGCACACGCGTGCACACGTGAACTCCAGGGTGAAACTTCCGGAAAAGCCCCTTTCTCCTTTTCTACCTAGAACACTATGGTAAAGCAAGTAGGACACTGGTCATAGGGTCTCAAGGCCACGGCTCCATCCTGGCTGTCACTGACTTTCTGTGAGGACAAAGGCGCTGTCCCCCCCTCGCTGGGGCAATGTGCGTTCACTGTTGGACATGGACACTAATGCTCTTCCCTCCTGGCTGGGCTGTCGTGAACTGAGGATGGGAAGGGACTTTGGGAAGTACAAAGCTGTCTACAGATGTGAAGGGCACTACAGGCCCCTCCTTCCAAAACAGCCTTGGGATGTGCACGGTTCTGGGACAGTGTGGTGCCCATACCAGCCTCGCTGAGAAAGAGGGCCTGGGGCTTCGGGGCAGAGGCTGTGCAAGCCTGGGGACCCGCCAATGTCGAATTGGTGGCAAAGAGAAGCCTGGTGCCCCTGCCCCCTAGCGTCTCCCGTGAGTGACTGTCCCACACTCTGATCCCATCAGCTGCTCTGCACTGTCTTGACCTGGGACCCCGGGGAAAAGGAAACAAAACACTCATCACTACAAAGCATCCGGAATCCACGGTCATTCGGCTAGGAACCCTCAGGCAAAGTCTGGGCTGCAGGTCCCGGTGGATAAAGCAGCTGCAGCTCTGGCCTCTCTCTTTACCACCTGTATCCTCCAAGGATGTGCAAAGCCCCAAAACACTGACAGCTTCACCCTGCCGGGCTGACTTTGCAGGGTGCTGCCTTCTGTACTTGCACCTCAGTGTGAACGTGTGGATCATTTTAGCTCTTGCAGTGTTTGGGGGCAGGGAGAGGGGAGGAGGTGTGTTTGGGACCCAGCCAGGTGGAAAAGACCACAGAGATAGAGGACTGGAGAGGCTATGGGGACGAACTTTCTTCAGAAATTTTCCAAAAGCTGGAGTGGTGAGCACAGGGTCCTCTCGGACACTTAGATGGCCTGAAGGATGAGGGAAATTTACACGTTAATGTGCAAGCAGAGTGCGTTAGGAGTTCCCTCCTTCCCAGGGCCTTCACTAAGCCAGCTCGGTGGTGGTGGCAGCTCATGGTTAACTGAGAATCCATCCGGGAACCTGTTAAAAGGTCAGAGGAGTTGGCTGTTCTCCTTGTGTGAGGATACTTTGGGCACCTCCAGGGAAAGTCCTGTATCACCAGGGAAGAAGGGAAGGATGCAGGGTGATATGTCTCGGAACCTCTGCCTGGTCTCTGAGGCCAGCTTCACAGCCGAGAATAGTGATAGGAATTATTTCTTATGTGTATGTTATGTGCGAGGCGTTGGGCCAAGGGTTTGGGGATACAAAAATGAATAAGGCATGTGTATCAGTCAGGCTGGGCTAGGTTATGCTGTGGTAACAATCCAACTCCCAAACCTCAGTGGCCATAATCAATTAGGGTTTATTCTGGTCAGAGCTACATGCCCATCATTTAAGCCGGGGGTGCTGTGCTCACTGTACTTACTCAAGGACCCACCATCTCTAATGTTGTGGATTGCTGGGTAAGAGATAAAAAGGAAGCTGTAGAGTCTCCCATTTGTGATTATAGTTCATTGGCCAGAACTGGCCATATGCCCCACTCACACTCAAGGGGCTGTGTGTGTGTGTGTGTGTGTGTGTGTGTGTGTGTGTGTGTGTGTGTGTGTGTGTGTGTGTTAAAACACTATACCTGGAAGGAGGAAAGCCAGAAGCATTTGGAAACAGCCCTGAGGACTTACTCCACAGTAAGATCAGTAATTGAAAAATCATGCACAGGCAACAACAGGATGCTGGGGGTGGTATAGGAACACATATAAAGGGGTGACTGACCCAGTCTTGGGAAGGCTTCCTAGAGGAGGGGACATGGAGATGGTACCTGCTGACCATGCGAATGGGGGATGTTTAAGTAACTGAAAGTCCTGGAGCGTGGAGGTGGAGGCAGGATGTGGCCAGAGCTAGGGGGCATCTGCAAGGTGGAGAGTGCTATCCACATCTATGAGAGTAGGAGGAGGGAGTCAGGGCACCCAAGGGGCTGAGTGTGGGGCTGGCTCCCTGTACCGCCTCGCGTGAGCTTTCGCATCCATCTGATCACTGCACCTGCTCCAGCCCCACAACAATCTGGGTTTTCGCCTTGGAACCCTGGACACTCGGCGTTTCCCCAGTGGGTTCCTAGGGTGCCTGCATCAGGATCTCTGGGGAGTTTGCTCAAATCCCCTGAACCACTACCTAAACCTCCTAAGTCACAGGCTCTGAGGGAGGGGCTGGAATTTTAAACCAATTACCCAGGTGATTTTCGTCCCGAACTTTGTATTTATGATCATTTTTCAAACACATATATATATATATACACAAAAAGCTGAAAAAGGTACCCACCAACTGCACTTAACAGTTACTAACATTTTGCCATATTTGTTTAATGCGTATGTGTGTCTGTGTGTGTGTGTGTGAGAGAGAGAGAGAGAGAGAGAGAGAGAGAGAGAGAGAGAGAGAGAGAGAGAGCGAGCGCGTGCGCATTTGGCTGAACCATTTGTGAGCTGTAGACATCATAGCACTTCACTCCTAAATACCTGTGTCTCCTGAAAACAAGCACATTCTCCCCCCATAACTCAATGCCATTATCCTATTTGGAAAAATTAGTAATTCAGCAATACCGTTTTACAGCCCACATTCCTCTTTCCCCAGGGGTGCTCCCTCCTGTGCTATTTGCACTTTGAAGTAAGGCTTCTTGGAAATGGAAACAGCAGCATTCCTCAAAGGAATGTGCCTCGGATGTGTGGCTCCAGACACAGTGATGGGCCCTGGGAGCAAGTGGAGAGACAGTAGAGGGTCTCTCTGAAACTCCAACACGTTGTTCACAGTTCACAGCCTCCTGCTTGGTCTCCAGATGAAGCAGCTGTTCTAGGGGCAGAAGGGGCGGGACTGCACTTGACCATAACCAGATCCCCGGAGCCGGGCGCTAGCACTAAGGTCTGGGTGGAGCAGAGCTGTCTGTCTCCCCTAGCTCAACCCTCTTGGAGAACTCAGGCTCTAAATGTGACAAGCAAGGATCAGAGCCACGGGCAACAGGCTCAGTCAGCACAGCGCCCTGAGGCCCTGGAGTCATAGAGTGACCTCTCCCTTCCACTCTCGGTCAACCATGGGACTTCTGGAGATGGGCAGTGGGAGGAAGAGGCGACAATCGCCCACGTGCATGCTCCGATCCAGCAAGAGCCCAACACACCTCCCTGCCCTCCAGGAGCTAATAACCTAAATTTTAAATCAAGGTGCCGCTACATGATAAGACACTGTCGAAGAGATAATCTGCACTGAATGTAGGTCCTGCCTCGGGGTGGAAATGATACTCGGTGAAGCTGAGTGTTCACACATACCCCCTTCCCAGGCTGGATGAGACCCTACCTTCAGGCCAGAGGTTACTTAGAGACCAAGAGTTAGGGGTCCTGGGCTTGTCCCACCTCCATCCCTGGCCCCACCCCGTCCACGATAACCGCTGCTCACATTTCTGGGGCACCTTATCATCCTCAAAGTCCCTCCTTTCCGTGATTGCAGGCGGTTCTCACTAAAGACTCAGGAGACAGGTAAGGCTTCAATTATTCTCACTTTGAGTGAAAATCTTTGGGAGGAAAGTGATCTGGCCAGCATCACATTTTGACTCTCTCACCATACCTTGGTCCATTCAAGACGTGTCTTACAAATGTTCATGAAAATGAACAGTAAGGAAGAATCCCTGGCATCCCAATGCTGAAAGTGATTTCTGGGGCAGAACATGACCAAACTCGGCTTATACTACACCCCCGCCCCCACCCAGATGTGCAGCCTCACATCTCTCCTACCGAGGTCATGGTCACATTTCAAACCCTCAGGGCTCTCCTGAGCTCTCTGGGATCACCAGGTGGCCTCCTGTCTTTGTCAACACTTAAACCCCCAAGTTTTAAATTCTCTTTGAAACTAGAGGCCTCACCCTTTGCAGTGAAATGTCACAAAATATACAGATCCTACCCATTATTGTAAGCTTGCTAACTTCACACTTTTCTTAGTATGATTGCTGGATGAAAAGATCTTCCAACCGACTTGTCAAAAACGAGCCACGTCCACATGTAAATTAAATTTGAATCTAGTTTATTCGCCATTTACTTAACTGTCATTTCATCTCAAAATTATATAAAAATGTGTTCTTTGTACAAACATGTAAAATGGTAAACAGTAAATAAGAAGTGAATATTACACATTGATGACCAAAATAAGTTGTGGTTTTTAGAGGCCGTACTACAACCCGTGGGAAGAAAAGAGCTGAACACACTTAAGCATTTGTTGCCACATAGTGATTTTACATCATGGAGAGAAAAATAAGTTCTACCCCTCAGTGCTCAATGAGATATTCTATCTGTACATTAAATAAACAACATTTATCCTAAAATAGGATCAAGTTGTTTACTTTTTTTCAAGTAATTGCCATCAGCAGTCAGATACCTACTGAAACTGAAGGAAACTTCGCTACAGCTTCTACAGGACATGATGCCTCTGCAAGGTGTGAATTTCGTCACGAACCACAGCAAGGTCAGTAGTAGTGCCTGGCTGTAAGCCAAGAACCTCACCCAGCTTTACCTACATGAAACTGAAGTGCCCAGCAGAGTACTATTTTTTTTTTAAGCAACACACTTATTTCCAACATTATATTCTCCATTTTGCTCAGTAAGACAAAGTTAACTGAGCAGAAAAAATTCAGCTACTACCTCAAAATAAGCTATAAAATTGATCCAAAATGAGGAGCAGGCAGTTTTAAAGGAGAAGTGCCAAGCGCCTTACTGTCAGATCCACCACGCAGCTAGGAGACCTGTCCTCAGCAGCAACTGATGTTAAACCCAGGTCTGGAGTTTGCACACGCCGCTAACTGGATGTGCCAACCCCAGGGCACAGCGGCTGAGAGCCAGTGGCACCCAGGAGTCCAAGGAGGTGAACCTCATTGCTCAGCCCACAGTACTGTGACCAACCCCCAGGGCAGGAACCAGGCTGAGGGCACACAATGTGAGGAGGCACGCTCCTGTCATCTGCAGGTGAGTTACACCTTAAATTTGTGCCCTCAGTACCTCATTTGTCCCACCTGAGTCCTGGCCCTGCTAACCCCAGGCAGAGCCATTTCAAAATAACAGGGGCTACTTTGGCACTTTTCCCAAAGTGTAGCCCTGTCAGACATGGTGGGGACGAGGACCAACTAAAGGCCCTGAAAAGGACTGTGAGGGGTGGGTGGGCAGGGTCAGCGGTGTGATGAGATCCCAAAGTGAAGAGAGGTCTGTCCGGAAGGGTAGGAGCACAGCCCGGCCTGGCCCACTCCAGCAGGACCAGGACCGATGTCTCCAGGAGGCCGGTCTGGGCTTCACATAAAGCAGAACTACAAAGAGCCCACCCGGGCAAGACAACCTGCCGAGGGGAGGGCGGAGGGTTGGGGCTGGTAAGAGGGACTAGGTGAGCTGACTTTAAAAGTCATGATTCCACATTTTTCCACTCCAGAAGGAATTGTTGATTTTAGGATTAAAAGAACTGTATCGCCTTCATTCAAAAGGAAGAAAGGGCACGAACACTCCAATTTGTGCAGCGTCGACAGTGATTTTGGTGACTAACTGAAACAGCATCGACACTTGGCTAAATGCTCTGCTCTGGGAGGCTTTCACTTTCTGGACTGGGCTCCCTCCACCTCAGAGAACTGAAAGTCAGGCACTACCTCGGGGTTGGAGGAGGCAGACATAACTGGGCCAACAAACTGATCATCAGACTGTGAAATGAGCCATGCCTAGGGTCCAGTGCGTGCCCAGGAGCTTTGGGAACACGCAGGGCTGGGTCCTGGCTCCTGTCAGGCTGAGCAGACGTCCGCAGGCCCTCCCTCCCTCAGCATCTGTGCCTCCCAGCTCAGGGCAGTAGACTTAGGAGACTGGTGCAGGGGAATCAAGTGTGCCTCCCGGACCCGTCTCCTGGGTACTGCAGGGTAGAGAGAGATGAGTGGAGACAAAGAGGTGCTTTACACTGAGGCTGGGAGGGTGACATCCCTATCTGAACCCATGCCACTGGCGGCTACGTGCGGGGGCTAGTTCACCTTCAACACTGCCTGGCACAGAGGCGGCCTTGGTCTTGCTTGATCCAGGCATCCACATGTAGCACTGGGGACCTGTGCTCTGGAGGCTACTATTTTTGCCAGCAAAGGTTCGTGATTCCCGAAAGCCAACGGTCACCACTGATTTACTCATTCCCAGGAGGCTACAGCAGCACTGCCACCTTCAGAAGTAACTCCGTTCCTTTAAAGCATTTTCTTAGCCCAAGGCCTCTCAGGAGCCTATGCAGTGAGTAAACCTGTTGTTGAGCATGAACGAGTTAAAAATGAAGCGCTCCGAACAACTATGTCTGACAATCAGGTAACACTGTCAAATAAAAGAGGAGGCTAAAGATATGTCTGTTTCGACTTTAACAACTGAAAAACTTTACAAGAGAGTGTGTGTGATGTCCCTAAAAATCGGAGTCTTACCAGCTACAAAGACTGATTTTATTTTTTCTAATTTTTACAGATCAATACATTATAAACTTTCAAAAATTAACAGTTAATCATAATTTGCTTTAAAATGTACATACTGTCACTCAAAATTTTCACATTCTAGGATATCAATAATTACATCTTCCTCAAAGAAAACAGCACAAAGTATTTCCTGTCATAAAATCTTTGTTGCCAAACCAGCCTTTAAACTGTCTGCGGCTTCTAAAATTTTCTTATACACAGCGCAGGGAAGAAGACTGGTTCTGAAAATGGAGAGAGGCAAACACAAGGACAGCTGAGATGTGCCTGTCTGAGATGGGCACATCCCCGGATCAGGGATGATCTTTGTATAGATTGTGTCTAGGAGGCAGAACTAAAGACATTCAGCATGTCTACACACTTACAAATGTCCGGGAAGCACTCCACAAGGATGTCTGAAGAGCTCAACACTCTGTTAACCTATATCTCTATGCCCTGCTAAAAGCTCTCAGTGACTGTTCAGACATTTTTAGGTAAATATCTTTGGGCTACAGATAACTCATAAACAAAAGACACATTATGCAAGCTGGACAAACAAAACCGATTTTGAGGCAAGAGAATTATAAATATGACAACAGAAGTCAGATTGCTGTTTCCTGGGGGAAATGACAAGGGCAAGAAGATGGCAACAGAATAAGGCAATGTTACGGATAGGCTTTGGTGATGAACGAACTATTAACAACAACAGAAGGCACGTGGCTATTGGAGAAATGCCAAATTTCAGTGACATCTCCTGACCTAGTTTCAGCAGGTTTGCTAACTTCATCTGAGTTTCAAAATGGAGTGAAAAAACAGCAGGGAACAGAGACCCAAGTTCTCTGTCTCTTGATCCCCACTCCTCCCACCCCCCACCCACCAGCCAGGGCCTTCAGATATCTGACTTGGTGTCTAGCAACAGTGGTAAACTCAGATGTCTACAGGGTCCGAGTAGTGATGTGAATAAAGGAATGGGCTGCGATAGGACAAAAGGGAAAGTGTGTCTATCCGACTGGAGGGAGTAAGCCCTGTTTCTATTTTCTACCCATGTGGGCCAAGCAAAACACATCTGTGGCACAGTATGCTCATCACAGACTGTCAGCACACCACCGCCAACTTAGGTGGATGGCTCCTTCTCCAGGAGGACACATCGCTGGATCAAATGGACTTGTCACCATCTTTGCTGTCCACTACATTCAGGATCCAGTGGTTACATTTTAGATAGTGACTTTCTTAATCTCAGCATTCTTACCTTCTCCTGAGAAAAATAACACAACACTTTTAAGCTGATATATTTCCCCATATTTGACATACGCAGAAATTTTCAAAGCTTGTTTTTACTTTGAAGGAACACAAATGGGGTTCGCATGTGAGGATTCAACATGATTCTGAAAGTAGTTAGATCTGGCAGGGGTGTCGTGACATTTAAACAAAATGGGAGAGGACAGACGTGGAGATATACAGTGAACCTCAGACAGGGACTTTGCGAGATGACTGAGATATTCAGCAATTGTAAGTGGTTCTGTCTCCAAGTGGAACTTACTAAGTTTCTGTTTTAGGAGTGACATAAAAACTGAAAAGTCTCTGGAAAGTTTTAAAAGCTAAGAAAACACACACACACGCACGCACATGCACACCAGAATTACCTAATGTCTGACTTGCATCTCAGTCAACTACTTCAATAGCCAAATTGAGCTCCACAGTGAAACTGAGCAAAGTTACTTGTGCAACAGCAAGGTTAATGTAAACATAAGCAGCAACGGATTTTTCAAGAGCCTCAGTGTTACTATCGTATGTTGTCCAAATAATGCACTTCTGGATAGAGACGGTTAACAAGAAGAGCCAGGAAGCTTTTCCCATCTTGGAGGCAATGGCCAGGACGCTGTATAAACTGAATGGCTTGTGATATCTGATCCTGGTACTCAACATACTGCTTACTTGATGTCAAGGATTCCAGTGCATTCAGAGCCTAAAAGACAGGGAAGACAAAAGGGTTATCCACCTACCTAGATGCATATCATGTGATTCCAAGCAGGTATAGCACACTTACTGTTATCATCTGATAACAACTGTGAGCCTCCCGGGAAGCCCACGAAACTGGAATTAGAGGTCCCAAAAGCAGCCACTGGTTAACCACAAGCAGAAGATCAGCGACCCAAGCTTCTGGGGCTTCGGCCACCTTCTATATCCATTCTTCCCTCTTCCTGGCCTGTGCTACTTCCCACCCCTTTCTCGCAGTGTCACCACTATGGCCAGGCTGGCCTTACTGCCTTGTCCTCCTCCCGCCAGTGCCAGCAGTGGGGCCCTCCCCACCAGATCATCTGCTGCCTCTCTTCTTGGAGCCCCAACTGGAAATCTCAGGCACCATTTACCTGTGAGGCCTGTTTAATTTGTTGTTGGGTTTGTTTTTAGGCTACATAGTAATGTCATATTAAAATGTCTGAATGAAATTCAGAAACCAGTGGCTAAGTGCTGCTGAGGGTAAGCAGTAAGATCAATCTGTCAGTCAACAAACATAAAACAGAGGTCAAGTCACTCCAGCTTGTCCCATAGAAATGACAACAATGTTCCCATGCCTCTCCTCAGGAAAAAGTAAAACAATTTTTAATTTCCTAATTTTAATTTTTCCCTCCTTCAAACCAGGGGAAAAGAAAACAAACAAAAAAATCAAAACAATGGTTGAAAGTAAGGAGTTTAATTTTCCAACCATATGAGTCCACCCACCACCAGGTTTCTGAATGTGAACTGTGAAGTCTCTTGCTCCTTCTCCTGTCATTTATCAGGAGCACTGCACTAGAAAGTATAGATTACAAACAGAATTTGGTTGGCTCAGTAAACAAGGAGGAAGAAGGTTTTTTAAAGATGATAAATGAAGTGGCAGATTAGAAATAAATTACCAAGCAGCTGAAGACAGAAGTCTTAGGCTTGAAAATAAACAACTGAAGGGATTTTAGTACCAGGCTAACTGCTGTGTGAACGGAGTTCAACCTAAGATCAGGAATCAACGTGGACAAGCACTTTCACGAACCATAGTATCCATGTCTCTCCCCTTTCTTATTTTTTTAATTTAACTCCTAAAATGGTCTACTGTGACCATTTGCCTAAGAGTAATAGTTTTATAAAAAGATAACTTTTTTCAAGTCTGAAAATCCTGATGTCAAGTATATATAGGCACTTTATGTTTAAAGAAATGCAGGCAGAGACACAAGGTGTGGGAGACCAGCAGGCCACAGTTAAAGCGAAAGCCCTGCTCCAGGGCCTGGTGGTCACAGGAGAGACTTTTCAAGTCTGAAATGCTTTGTGCTGACTTTATAACCAGCCCTCAGGAGAATCATCTGCCTACTTGCGACAGTTCATATATGACATAGGGTTCAAAGAGCAGTTGTCTAGTTATCTGTAACAAGTATTGGGCTCTCTATTTATAAACAGAGATGCTGGTGAAGAACCTGCTGATTGTATCACTTGATCTTTGCTCTTAATAACCAAGATATCACCCTGCGGGAGGCTGGCCAAGACATCACAAAGCTGCAAAAGAAGAAGAGCTATGGGTCTAAGTGTTTGCCATGTATACAGTGACAGTACTGCAGGGAAGCAAGAACATGAAGCCCAGAGCCAGACTGGATGAGTGAAACCCGAATCCTAGCCCCAGCGCTCAGTAGCTGTGTGATTTGGGACAAATCTGTCTCCATTTCTCATCCATAAAATCGAGATAATAAAAGTTCCTATGTTTTAAGGTTGTTATAAGGATTCAATGAGTTAAAACTTTAAATTCATTAGCATTAACTGAGTTAACACTTCGAACAACGCCTGGCGTGTAGTAAGCACTCAAGAATGTGGCCATCATTTTCCATTTGGTATATCTTTGTCTGGCCAGTCTGATTATTAAGTAAAAATAGTTACAGGAATGGGACCACTACTATGTGGACTTCCACATTTCTAGAACAAACTATAATTTCTCACAGCCACCATTTTATCCATGGTAGGTTATTCAAACATCAGCCTACAGTGATCAGCCTCAGACTCACAAAACAGTAACCATCTCCTTTGTTCTTAGTTAAAGCTCAGCTAACCTCCATCATTCTCAACCGTGGCCACATCTTCCATGCCAGTTCCCAGCTGCCAGCATGTGGCAGGTTGGTGCACAGTCACCTTCATCAGAACCAAATTCGATTCCAGACTGGCTTGCCTACAGCCTTGCTTCTTCTACAATGGTGTCATGGTGCCCTAGGCAAGCACCTTTACAAAACCTGGTTTAAAATCTGAGGCAGGCATATGCAGCACCCACTTTCCAGTGAGAAAAGTGCACCAAAGGGCACACTGTGCTACTGCAGATTACTGTGTCACCTTCCACCCGCTAGGGAGGGCCTGGTGGAAAACTTCTACCCTTCATTATAAAGCTGTTTTTACTGACCTGCTGAGCTTTGGAGGTGAGAAATAATTCAGAACCAGGCTTCAAACGGATCTGATCCTCAGCAGGAACTTGAACTGAAAGGAAAGCAGCCATGCCTCGGGCAACGACTCGGAATCTTAGGAGTTAGGGAGAGATCAGAAGTAATAAATGGCTATGCTAAAGTAAGCATTTTAAAATAAAGACCATATTTTCTATTAAAAAACAAAACTAACACATTTCCTAACCTACTATTATTTTTAAGCCTCTTCAGGAAAATCTTAAATATCACCAAGAAGGAGCCCTTAATCTTCCCTTCCATTATCACCACCCAAATAATGTAAGTAAGCATAATTTAGACTCATTAAGGAAAGTGTTGGCAAAAATATATAATAACTCTCAGATGTTATTGGTGGGAATATAAAAAATGGTGCAGGTGCTGTGAAAAAGTCTGGCAGGTCCTCAATAAGTTAAACATAGAGTAACAAACAAAATGACGAAGCAATTCCACTTCTGGGTATATACCCAGAACTGAAGGCAGGTGTTCTAAAAAAAACTAGTACACAAATTTCACAGCAGCATATTCACGATAGCCAGATTTTAAAACCTAAATGCTTATCAACTGATGAATGTATAAACAAAATGTGGTATATCCATACAATGGAATGTTACTAATTGTAAAAAGGAATGAAGTATTATTGACACATACTAAAATATGGATAAGTCTTGAAACTTTATGCTAAGTGAGAGAAGCCAGACACAAGAGGCCATATAGTATATGATTCCATTTCTAAAAACTATTCAGAATAGGACATAAGTAGTCAGAAAGTCAATTAGTGGTTGCCAGAGACCTGGGGGCAAGGAGAACAGGGAATGACTACTTAATGGGTATAGGATTTTCTTTTAGGGGGATAAAAACCACCCTAGTGACAGTTGCAACAACTTTATGAATGTACTGAATGCCACTGAATTAATTGTATGTTTTAAAATGGTTATCATGATAATATATTACATTATGTGTATTTGACCATAATTTAAATAAATCAGAATCACATAGTCTTGATAAATTCTACCATGAACAAAGAAACATGAGGTTAACTGGTTTGAATTAGGTGGCTCCCGAAGTTGCAACAAACAGGAAGGGCTAGTCCACAAGAATGCTGCCATCAGAACGGTACGGAAATTCTTCAGCTGGTAAAGGCTTTGTACAAAACCCACGATGCAAATGAATGTTATGAGAGAAAACAAGAGGCTAATAGCAAATTCTTTCACACCTTGGAATTTTTAGCAAGAAAACTTAGACTTGTTTCTCAATGCTTATCCTTCTTATCAATTACCTCTAACTCATCTTGACTTCATGGTTCTGGTAGACTGAGTCCCATTTAGGACCTGACTGCCCTGATAAAGAGCATGCAATGAAGAAGCTGACTGGGGTATTTCAACCCACCCTCGCAAACCATCACTGGCTCCAAGCCAAAAAGAAATCGGTAGTATGGCCAGATTACAAATCAAAATATAACAAGATAATACGTTAAAAAAAATTATTTGAACATAAAAACAAAGTTGCTTTAAAATAAGAATAAAACACATTTTAAAAAATATAAAGATGTAGTCAGGCTCTAGCTGTTTTATCCCCTAATCTTTGGGGAAAATCTAGCCCCTAAGTCAAACACCTACTAAAATGTCACAACCCCTAAGAAGGTGCAGACACCAAGGCCCATTTAGAAGAGCAGTGACAGATGCCCCCTTACCTGTTGGACAGGGGCGATTTCCGGCCAAACCCAATTGCCCCCAGAATCCCGGAGCTGAGCCTCTCCTCAGCCAGCAGGCTCTGCCTGCTCTGAAGCATAAGCAGAATTCGAATGACAGATTCCGTCAAGACCAAGTCATTCTGCTCTGTCTGGATCAGGGACAGCTGCAGGACTTGGTGCCACCACAAAAACAGCTTTGCCTCTTCCTGCACAGACCTGAGGGGAGGCCCCAGAGGAAAATAAAATTACAAGTGGGTTTATTTCTATTCCCATTTAACTGACAGTCCACACTTGAGTTTTAAGTCTAAGGGGTATTTAGTACTCTTAAAGCTTAGGCTAACAGGTAACAGTTATTTATTAATATAATAGTATAAAACTTTATTATTATATTAATAAAGTAGGGGGACTGTAATAGCTATCATTTATTGAACACTTACTACATGCCAAACGTTGTGTGCTAGCTTTACGTTCTTTCACTTAATCCTCATAACAACACTATGAGGAAAATATTGTTACTGCTAATGAAATGATAAGAAATGTAAAGGCTGGTGCTTCAAAATGCCCATTTAGGAAATAAAAAACCTGTTAAGAAAATTTGCCCATGCAAGTAAAAATCTTTCTAAAACAAGTGTCACTGTGCCTTACAACTTTGTTTGTTTCTATGTGTCACTTGGTTCTGTGAACTTAAATGAACTCTACTTCAACCCCACATTCCAAATTATCCAAACCCAGTGAGTCTGACACAGTAGCCAGATGGCCAACATACTTTGGATAGACCTGTTCCAACCACTTGCTTAAGATGAGCAGCACTTTCATTTCGTTCCTTAGCGTCTGTTCACTGTTTAAACACTGCAGCAAGTAGACATAAAGAGTCAAGTAACTGCCAAGGGACAGGCACTCCTGTAGAAATTCTTCCATGGTGAGCTCAGGAACTTGAAGGGACACCAGAATGGGGCCCCATCCTAAATGGTGATTGAGGGAGCCTAAAAAAAACCACCAAGAAGAGACAGCAAGGTAAAAGCCAGATTCAAATTATGTAACTACTCTAATAAATGTCTTTGCTTTAATAAAGTTGGTATCAAGAAAACATTGCCTGCATTGGCCCTGGAGCCACAAAAGCGAAACATGCCCCCCAGCTTAGGCCGGAAAGCACTTATGCTAAATGCCTGTGCCCTGGCTTACCACTAAAGAGGGCTGAGAAATCAGAATTCAGCATTGTATTTTTTAAAATCACCTTTCTCATCATATTCTGTGATCATTAAAATCACATGTAGACTCTGCCTGTACCAGTCATCTAAAAGTTTCAACTTGAATACCATTTTTAAGTATGTTATACTTATGCTGTTCCAGGTGACATTACTATTACTCTAGCCATAGTGTTTTTACTTACGCTTAGTTTGACTCATATCTCAAAAGAAATCCTTGAAAATATTTCACAAATTGAAGATAATTTTGACTTTAGTAACACAAATGAATTTGAAGCAGGGGTGTTATCCCCATGGCTCTCAGTTCTTTGGGGTCAGTGAGGGTGGGGTGTCATGGTGACATGCATAGCACCTCCCAAGTGGATTGTTGTATTGTCAAGAAAAAGTAGAATCCAGGTGCCTCCTGGCATTCTCACTAAGACCCTTTCTCTCCTACTGTGGGCACTATAACGTGCATCTGCCTGTCAGAACTGAGAAGTGCTCTTTCGAGCAACAGTCCTCAACCACACCAGGTTGTGAGAGTTTAGAGAGAGAAAAAGAAAAATGAAAGTGAGAAGGTGGGGGTATGTGTGCATAGGGGGACCTCTTCATAACAATTTAAAAGATACAACAAAAAGCAATAAAGAGCTTTCGATGAAAACCCATTTTAACAAATGAGAAACTAGAGAAAATTAATGTAGTGTGTCATTATTATATAGATTCTGGCGTATAGCATTTGTTTTGAGAACTATGACGAGGCCTGTGACATACATACACAATTTACTCATTATAAAAGGGCATGTCTGATACTGCAAAACCAATATAAAATAAATTAGTTCTCTCCCTTGAAACACAATTGTAGCAACATGCCTGGGTCATAGGTCTTCAGGCAGACTGTAGATGTTCATGAAAAAGACAAAATATCTTCCCGAAACAACATTTACAGAGAGCATGAGATGACCATCCTCTCACCTTCTTTGAAGTAGGCAGTGATGCAGGCTTCTGTCGTCTCAGCCATGTGGCGGACGGAAGCCAGGCTCTGGCAGGCCGCCGTCAGAAGGGGCAGCACCATCAGCCCGTGCACGTTCTGCCCAATCCAGGTCCGGATGCTGCCCCGGAGGAACTCTGCCGTTGGAACTGTCGCGTTGTTCACCACCATCAGGACTTCCATAAAGAGGCTGCTGAGGGCCATGTGGCGGGTCTGGCTGTCTATGTCTGAGGGGGACACAGACACACACTCGTGAAAGCCTCTGGAATGGCGATGCAAACGTGGTCAAGGGAGCAACAGGGCTTTCATCTTAGCTGCTCTCCAGGCAGATTTTACAACCCTGTGGCGGATCTCAAGGGACCAGGAGGAAGACTGGATGGTATTTAGCTTTTAAGGCTAGGATATGGTACATAAGTACTTTGTAAGAGCAGAGTAGGAACTACTGCAAGTTCCCTGGCTGCAGCAGTGTGGCCAAGCGATACCTAAATAAACAGATATATCAAGCTGGTGTAAAAGAGTAACATTTATCAGAACATGCTCAATTAGTTATTTTCCAACCTTTTCTCATTTGGAAAGCCAAATGCACAGATCTTAGCAGTCATTCGGTAAACTACTTAGAAACAGTGCCTCCACCCCAGCACTGCCAAAGCCATCGATTCCGGAGGGATTTACACAGAATAGCTATTGTTTAAAACAAAATATAAAATAAAGAGGAAAATCCTTTTAAAAGGCTCCTAATAGCAGCTCTTCTGTTTTTTGTTTGTTTGTTTTTTCTAAATAAGAAAAATAGACAGACTGGAAATATAAATGGGTCTTTCTATAAAATAAAGATGTCAAAAGAGGACAGTATACAGGAAAAAAGAGTAAATTCATTTTACAAGAGAACTGTAAACAAATTGGTTACTAAAACATTATGTCTTTGCATTCAAAAACAGAAAACCAATTTCACTGAGAGTGTATGGAGAAACTATTCAACAGGTATAATTTTTGTCAGCTATTTCTACCTCTCCTTGAGTTGGGTACATTTCTTTTAATGGAATAGAGTTGTGGCTTTCTCACACCAAGGCTTTAGTACTTTTGTCAATGGCAATTGGGAGGTCTGACTTGTCACACCCATCAGACCAAATTCACCCACTTGCACAAGATTAAATAAACCCTCAAGATCTTATAGTAAGTGATCTTACTATAAGATCACTTATCAAAAAAGGATTTTAAAGATTTATCTCTGAATTTCAGTTGAATAGCAATGTTAATTTTATCTTTTAATATGACCTACAGGAACAAAAACCGACTACAGTAAGCCTTCAAACAGATCTCAGCCTCTCCCCTTCCTATTAACCATCAACACAGTCAACAGTGTTTTCTTAAAATTCAGATCTGATTTCATCGTTTTTCTGATTAAGATCTTTCTAAGACACCCTTCTCTCCCTTGCATCTTCAGCAAATATTTGACCTTCATGGCCCAATCACATAATCAACTGTAAAACAGTTTCTCCAGTATTGCCTGCTAATTTCTTTTTTCTTTACACGTTCCATGATTGTTGCTACTTGCCTTTAGCTGATGCTAAACTTTAGGTGCATTATCTCATTCCACACATATATAAAACAGGTAGACCATTCTCTACATACCCATTACATCCAGCTGTGCTATTTAGACCTCCTACAGTCTTACTAATTTTCTGTCGACTTGATCTATCAATTACTGTGAGATATGTCAAAATCTCTCACTGTGAGTGAATTTGACATTTCTCTTTCTGGTTCTATCAATTTTCACTTTATGCATTCACTATTGTGTTATTAGATACAAATAAGTTAAAAATTATTATATCCTCTTTCCTGGTGAACTGAACCTTTTATCAATTTTCCAATGACTTTATTTCTATTAAGGCTTATTTCTATATTTTTAATATTTCAATTACATTTGGCATACAGTATTCAGTCTCAAGGTGGCCTCTTCTATATGTTCCCATCTGTAGGACTTATGTTCAGCTAGCCTTCAGGAAACTCACAGTGATGGCTATTCTGTAGTTTAGTTGTAATTCTGATGCAGCTGTCAGGAGGCAAGCCCAGTTAGCCAACTCGGAAGCCTGCTTATTTCTTCTTCATTTTTTGTCATGTAACTTCCAGGCAGGAAAACACAAAAGAGATCATCTGGCTCTGAAATTCTTTCTGCTTTATAATCTTATCTAATATTAATATAGCTCTGCCAGCTTTCTATTTTAATATTTACCTGATATACTTACCTTATGGAAAACTTTCTACATCCTATGTTTTAGATATACTGTTTATAAATAATTAATCCAGTCTGATTATCTGTCTTTTAACCTGAACATTAGTCCATTTATAGTTACTAATACATTTGAATTTTACCATCTTATTTTGGTTATTTTTTCTCACCTTCTCCATGCTATTTTTCTTGCCATCTTTGAACATTTTTTAGCCATTCTTTTTTTATCTCCCTCTACTTACTTAGAAATTATATATTTTATTTCTATTCTTTTTGAATTTCTTAGACTTTTTTAACATTCACATTTCATAAAGGTGTAAATTTAATCAATTTCTTGAACCTCTCAAATAAAAAAAACTTGAGAATGTTTTTAACTCAACCTGTTTCCTAACATATACTGCAGTCATATAATTGAATTTTAGCTTTTACTTTTTAAACCCCTAAATGCATGATTATTATAGTTCTTTATAGGCAGTTTTTATTTACATTTTACTACTTTCTCTGCACATTATTCCTTCTTGTAATGCCTTATGCTGTGATCACTCTATTTCCACCTGAAGAACACGCTTTAGCATTTCCGCCAATGACATCTATTGAGACAAAACACCCTCCATTTCAATGAAAATATCTTTACTTCATCCTCATCCTTGAAAGATGGTTTTTCTTCACTTACAACTCCAGGTTATCAGTCATTTCCTCATAGTGCTATGTTGTCACTTAGAAGCAGGCAGTCAGCATACATGCTGTTCCTCTGTAGGATATGTGTCTTTCCCTCATGGGTATAGAAGCTTTTTCTTTGTCACCGGTGCTTCAGCAGTCTCACTACAGTGTAATGGTACAAATTTCTTTCTATTTATCCTGCTTCAGATTTGATGTGTTCACTGAATCTAATCATAGCTATATTCATCAGTCCTGGGAAGTTCTTGACCTTGCTATCTCCTCAGCTAGCCTCAACCCAAATCTGTACCTCCTCTCTTTCTGGAATTCTGATGAGATGATAGCTATATGTTAAATCTTCTCAGTCTGTTCCCTATGCCCCTTAACTCTACTTTTACATTCTTTCTCTGTCTGTTCTACATTCTAGGTATTTCCTTCAGGTTTATTTTCCAGTTTACCTGTTTTCTCTTCAGGTGGGTTGAATCTGGTGTTAAACTTATCCATTAAATTTTTATTACAATTTTTATATTTTTCATTTCTAGAATATCTGATTCTCTCTCCAAGTTGCATATTTCTATAATAGTTTATTCCTTACTGATATTTTCAAACCTTTTTCATCAAATATATTATTTTTTATTTACTGTGTTAATTATGCCAATATCTTAAGTCTTTATATGTCTGACTCTGCTGACTTGTTCTTTGCTGACTTGCTCATGGTTCCTTGTTTCCTTAGGTATTTCAGGTTTTTTTTTTTTTTAAACTGTAAGTTCATATTCCTTGGAACTCTGAAGACTGAGCTAAAGATGAGTTTCTCCAAAAAGGATCATGTTGTTGTTTTCTGCCAGGCAACTGGTGGCATTGCCAACCCAGGACTAGTTTAACTAAATTCTCAGGTTGAGGGATTTTGGGGGACAATCTAGGTATTATGAATTCTTAGTTCAAACCCACATGAGGGTCAGTTTGTACTAACGAATTTTCAAAAGAGATATCTTTTCCCCCACCACACAGACTTCTGATCCAACATCTAGGTCAAAGAGATAAATGTCTTTGCTTTCCTCCCCCAGGGGCAGGTTTAATTCTGGCTCATCTTTATACCGAGGATGCCAGTGGAGTTAACATCCTGTGGAGTTATCAGTCATCTAAGCCCTCAGTCCAGTTAACCTCACACCAGCATCTGAGAACGTCAACCCCTCTTTGGTCTTAATGTTCATGCCTCCTCTCAGTGCTAAGATAACAGTGTCCCTAGGGTCCAGTCATGCCTCTGACCACTGCTTCTCTGGAAAAAGGAATGACTGTGTCTTGACAATCTTCCTGATGTCACAGTGCCTTACAGACAGCAGGAGTTCGATGACTGAATAAATACATAACCCCACAGTGGTCACTTACCGGGTGGGTTAAAGGCAATGATATCATCTAAGAGCTTAGACATTTCCTGTTCTAGGACTGCTAAGGTAATTTTTCCATTTTGCTCCAGGGAGCTGAGAAATTGAACCATCTGATGAGTAAAGGCTCGGCATTTTGGAACTGCATCCTGAGAATTAAAAAAAAAAAAAAAGATCATTCAAACAAATCCATGCAGCAATGTTAACTGAGTGTTTCCTAGGAGCAAGGCACAGCATTGACTGCTTTGGCAGGGAGTGGAGAGGACAGAGCAGGAAGTTCCAAGAGAATACTCTTCCTTTCCACTGCATTAATGACATTAACTACACACCAATTACTCACCAGAAACTTTCCCTAAAACTTTTATGTTCATTATCTAATTTAATCCTCGCAGCACCACTTTGAGGCAAGGTATGATTTCCAATTCAGATGAGAAAACCAAGGTCGTAATGGCAGTGAGATGGGGAACTGAGTTTGTCAGAAGTCAAACACATGCTCACAACTTCCTAGCCATTCTGCTGCCAATGACATTCAGATCACTTAGACAAACAGCCCATTGCCAGCCCATAATCCTTTCAGTCTCATTAGCATGTGACACTGCAAGTAAATAAATGCTTACTAGAGATAAATGAAACTAAAAGATTCGAGAGGCCAAAATATGAGTACACACGATACACATCCTCCCACTTCTTCTGATGAGCTGTCACAGGGTTCAAGACTGTCCTCAGTAGCGTTTAAGCTATTACCAGTCCTGAAGAACATTCTCTGCCTTTGAAAGCACTCACTCAACTTACAAGATGTTTCTGGCTGTCAGTAGGAACAGAAAGGCCTGCAGTCACTTTCAGGAGCTTCACGATTAATTCAGCAGAAGATTCCTTTGCCAAGAGGATAGATGGCTGATAATGGCTGCTGAAATAACTTAGCACACTCTGATATGATACAATATCCACAAGATGCCATGAAAGTGAGCTTGCCTGTCCAAGGAGACTCAGGAGAGGTGAATCCTAAAATTGAAACACATATTTCTTTAGTTCCCATTTTTCCAGAAATACATGTCCCTAATTAGTCTAAGAAGTGACCACCAAGATGGTCTATGATAAGCATAGAACAGTTAAGATGTCAAATAAATGCCAACTCAAGTTAGGAGTACTAGTAAAAGTAATAACCAAAGTCTTGGCAAAAGCACATTAAGATCTGTACATATTCACAACCCAATTTCCAAAGGAACTCTCTGAGCTGGTGTTAGAACTAAAAATTAATGAGATGTAAAATAAAATTGATTTTTATGTACTGACTCAGTGCAGTTCCCTTCATAATCTACAATTAGATTATAAATTATGCAAGAAAATCAGGTATCTCGTTAAGGGCATATCCCGTATACCGAGCACATATTCACACTGATAAGATGCACCAGGGAAATAACTAACAAATGACAACCTCACAAAAAGCAAGGATCTAGGGGGCCTCGCCAAGTTTTGTTATAGGCTTTCCAAACTTACTGTTTGGTCTACCAACTGATGCTCCTTTGCCAATAAAATCATCATGAAAAGGAGGCAGACAACCATGCTCCGGGTCTCTGAGTGGGGACTGGGACTCCAGGCATCAGAGAGCACACTGACCCAATTGACTTCACAGAGGACAGACCCCAAAAATAAGAAGCAGCTCTTGGGGCTTCCTCGTTCCACCTAAAAGGAAACAAATAAAAATCAATGTTTTGCTTTAAGCTACTTAAGTATCTCGGAAATATGTATAAATCAATGTTTACTAAATTATAGTTTTTAAATAAAACTTTTTTTCTAAGATTACAAAAGTCATCCATAATCTTAGCCCCCAGAGATTTAGATTTAATATTCCTAATCTTTCCTTCCACACTGAGTATACGTATAACATTTTCCAGCTTGTTTGAGTTCATTGCTTATTCTATTCATTCTTAGCAGGAATGAGCTTCCTTAGCTCCAACCAGGGTGGCAAATCCCTGCCACAATCAGCCACTGGTACTAAAGGGAGCACATCACAGTCATCAGACATGCTGGGAGAGGACAAAGGTTGAGATATGCTAGACAGTAGTTCCCAAAGCTGAGTGTGTATCAGAACCATCAGGAGGACTTGCTAAAACACAGAGTGTGGGGCACAACCTCTAGAATTCATTTCCTACAACCGGAGTGAGTGCATTTCTAACAAGCTCCCAGGTGGTACTGATGATGCTGGTCCTGGAACCACACTTTGAGACCCACTGTATTAGTGTATAGACTTTTATACTGCCTTTTTAGTATAATCTAACATTATGTTATGTTGCAAAAATATCTCCAGATCATTAGTCTTTAGAATTTTTGATAACTATATAGTTAATTAAATACAATTTTAAAATTATTAGGGACTGGGGATTGGGGAGCTAGGGCAAATGTATTATAAAGTATGTAAGCAATGTCAGAGTTATCCCTTATAAACCTATTTCAGGTCTGTTTAAAATAAAATATGGCTAGCTATAAATTTTTCCTTTTAAAATGAAGATTAAAAGGGTCTACTCCACTTATAAAATCCCCATTAGCAGCATTTGGTGATGATTCATATCCTCCTTCTACTAACATATTTATACTATGTTAGCTACTTATTCTTTTTCCTTTTAGAAAATGATTCCTAATCCTTCCTTTATAATCTGCTCTCTAGCCTCACCCTCAATCCACTCAAAAAATATACCTTAGTATGCCAAGACACACAGAAGTAAAAGGTTCCCAGCTTTTGGGCAGGTCAGAGTCATCCATCATTAGACTACAACTTCTAGAAACACAGAGTCTACAGCATCCCTTTATAGAGTATTCTACTATTTAATCCGTCATACAGCTAAGGCTGCTTTCTTCCTTAAATGCTATCTTTCAGCATGATGGTGATGAACATCTAGTTAGTGCCAGTCTCCTATGCTAAACCTAGCTATAAAATCATTGTTAACTTCATATTTCTCTAAGACAACTGTCCTCAGCCTAAGAGTCACAGACGAATGGCTGACAAGAGGAGTGCTGGCTGGAGTCTCCATTTAAATCACTAAAAACTGCAATGCCTTTTACTAATTGTTGTAAATAACTGTGGGCCTATAGTAATTAAAGCACTTAAGGTGTCTCAATTTTAATGTGACATTAAAAGTAAATACAAATGAATTGATGACTATGAACAAATAAAATGAAACATTTATATAAAGCTAAGATAATAAAGGGATTTTTTTAAAATAGAAACTTAAAAACAACAAAAATGCCTGACTGGTATGTGACATTTCTGTGCCTGTTTTCTGCAACTACTGCTTCTACTGCAAAGATTCCCACACACTTAGTGGTACTTTTCCAGGTCATTTTGGGATGCATCACCGGGTGTTACAATGCACTTATATCTTCTGCAACCCAATTACTCCCTTGCATAACTGCTTAAAGAAACTAATGGCTTGAGTACCAATTTACATTTTGCTTTAATAGAACATTTAACAATAAGTAGTTCTAATGATACTATCCAAGAAAAACATGCATACACAAAAACACCAAGAAGCATGTGACAAAGTCATTAAACTACATATTCACAAGACAATATTACTAAAGTCTGGGGAATGACTGCTCTTTCTCTGGGTTTTCAAGTGGTCCTGCCACTTTACACAGACACCACTTGGACCACACAGAATGTGGCAGAACCTACCGTGAACGGAGCACAGACTGCTCCCTTGCATCCCAATCTCTCTAGGCTGTGGGGAGTGAAAGACTTACTTTAAAGAAGGCCTCCATGAGCATCTGGTCGGGGTGTAGGTCCCTCCACGGGAGTTTCTGGTAGGCACTATGAAAAGTGTACAGAATAAACTCTGGCATTTTGGGGGCTGTGCATGTTTCACAGTAATGCATCAGGTGTAAGCGAAGGGCACCTTCATCACCTGGCAACAGCTTATCTAAAATTGAAAAAGCAAATACAACTCAAGACCTTTGGCTAACCTTCAAAAAATAATAATGATGATGAATAAGAAAACACAAATTTGAGCTAAAAGTCCAAAACCTAAGGTTCTGAATAATTATACAATTTCAAAGATTTAAACATGCCAGGGGTGGGTGGGTAGGTGGAGAACTGATGGCAGATTAATAATAAAGAATGGTTCTTACTTACCTGGGTGGAATGAAGAGTTGGTCTGTGGGAGATAGCTGGGATGATTAGTTTTCCTTCAAAATTTCTAATAGATGGCTTTTTAACTAAAATTACATTTCTACAATGCCAACCAATTCTAGGCATCCCTTTTGTCTGCAACCTGGATCACTCAGTATTATTCTCACAAGAATCAACTGCTTTAGTGCCTCAAAAACTAATGTCAATGTAAAGGGCATTTAGTCTGAAATGGTTTCAGCCTTTTGGGTTCTATGCAAAGGAAGTAAACATAGTTAAAGAAGAGAACCACACACAGAAACAGAAACCTGATAGCGTTCTTCAACTTTCACTTTTCAAAAATGACCAGTGAGTATCAATACATGGTACCAGTCAATTTATCATTTCTAACATTCCTGTGCCCTTGGTACCCAAGTCCTCACTCTATTCTACAGGAGAAAACATTTAACACGTGTTTTTAACAATCTTTTGAAATAGGGGTGAAGGGCAGTATTTGTTTATATGTGGATAAAAGATAGTTTTGTTTAGGTAAGGATGGATAGGTAGAAGATGTCTAGGAGAAACCTCTTAGAATGAGACTGAGCTACTAGTTCTAGCCAGACACAAAAAATTCTGTGACCTCAAATAAATTCATTTTTTTTCAGGTCCTCATTTTTTTTCATCAATAAAAGGAGAGCATCCTGCTTTGCATAGTTCTTCTTCCTTTCTCTGATTTTAGCTACCAGTTCCTGATGCTATCTATGTACCATCCTGTTCCTTACTTTATATACATAGGTGAGAGCCTATGAGAGGGCTTGCCCCTAGACTAAGAAATTAAATATATGCTGTATGTGACTATAATTTGATATTCCAATATTTTTCTCATTAATAAATATATTTTAGATGGAAAAAGGTAGCTAGTAGAATCTGCCTTTCAAAAAAAAGAGTATTATTAGGATTTCATGTGTTACTTCATTGCACCAATATTTATCAAATAGACACTGAAACGATGGTACTAATAATGCATCAATGCGGGTTTACTAACAAATATACCACTCTGGTGGGGGTGTGAATAGTGGGGGGACCATCCATGAAGAGAGGGACAGGATATATGAACTCTGTATTTTCTGCTCAATTTTGTCTAAAATGGCTCTAAAAAATTAATCAACTGTGTATGTATGTGTGCATATGTATTTATAAATGTTGGATGGCATACTGTTAATTCTATGACTAAGTCCCACATAAACACATGGCAGCCATGGAGATGTACCACTCAGGTCTCCCTTTCAACAGAACTTCCTGATCCAGCAATGGCACCTTCATGATCCCCTGCAGCACCAAAGTCAAGGACACACTCCTCCCAGGTAGCCTTCAGCCACAACCAAGCATAGGCCTATCCACTTCCGCCAAACACGAGGCTCCTTAGTGAATCTTCACACTCAAACTCCCTACTGCACTGGCCAATACTTTCTCAGAGCTGTACCGCAGCTGAGGCTCTTCCTTCCCACTCCCCTTGCACAGGTGTTGTACCCGCACTGGGGTCTGAAGGCTTTCCTTGCCTGCTGTTGCTCCTCTCCCTCTTATGGAACAGCACAGGCCACAGAAGATAAGCTCCTCTAAAGACCACACCCTCACTGAAAGGGCATTAGTGAGGAAAAGAAACCTTCTCTACCTCAGCCCAGACTTGGAGTTGAGGAGGGAAAAAGTTTACTGTGATCACTGAGGCCTGCCTACAAGTTGAGTACGGACTTCGATTTCATGTGTGTGTAGTGTGAGAAACTCCAAACCAAGAAATTACATAGTTCTAATTGGCAACAACAAATGCAGATTTTCTCTGAAGGCACATACCCTCATTCTAGTCTTTATGGAATTTCCCTAAATAACGTTTCTCTAAATACGGGTTCAGAATACAAAATTATAAAATACACAAGAAACAAGCCTCTAAGAATAAGAGTCTGAAGGAATCTCCAAGAGCAGCATAAGTCACCCTCTAATGGAAACTTCAGATAATGGAATTATTGCATATAGATCTTAAAAGAAAGTAAGCATGTTTAAATATTTTCAAGAAAATAAAGCACAAAAAGATAGAAAATACAAAAAAGAAGTCAGAGTCATGGAAGACAGAATGTGGTTCAACAAAGGGGACAGACAATGTTTGAAAGAGAAAGGCTGCATATTTTCCATAACTGATGGAACTCCAAGCTACCTCACCAACGAGATAAGAGGTGATGAGCTTTATGTTACATAATCGTATGAGTGAGTTTTCTTTGGTCAAAGATGACTGCCTGGCAACTAAAATTAAACTAAACAAAGCAGAAAAGCAGAGGCAAAAGAGTACCCGAATGACTTAGGGAAAAAGTGAAAACCGACCAGAGACATAACATATTCCTACCTTTAAAACTCTCGTGCAATGAGTCAACGCAATCAGTGAACAACTGCACAATGCTTGAGGCCACTACAGCATCACTCTCCAGCCAGGGGTAATGTCGTTGGCTGCTTTAAACAAATGAAAAAGCACTTAGAAATGAAAGGCCATGATTAAATTACTCTAGGTCCCAGAGTTTAGGGCTTGCCAGTCATAGAAAACCCTGTGTATGTAGCCCTAAGACATATTTAGACCACTTCAAAGCCTGGAAATTCTGGATGTGAATTACAGCTTGTAGTATCAACCATGTAGTTTTATTTACTTTTGTTCCCAACCTTTATTCCAACACAATTAAATTTCAAAAGTGTGTAACCTAAATTAACATCTTTTTACATTCAATTTATACCCTTGAACCCATCCCTTGTGCATCTTGGTTACATTTCAAATGCCTTAGAAATATCCTGCTAGGGAGCTTTAACAGTACGAATAGAAGGAGAGAAAGAAAGAGAAGGAAAAAGAAGAAAAGAGAAAGGAGTGAAGAAGGAAAAAAAAGAAAAAGGGTGGGAGGGAGGGAAGGAGAGAAATAAGGAAGGAGAGAGGAATGGTGGGGGGGGAGAAAGAGTGGAAAGGAAGAAAATTTCACGTAACAAAAAGATGCCAAAAAATAAATGGATGAGAAATAACTAAAGAAAGAGACTCTTTATATTAAAATTTCAGTTTCTGAACTTGGTCCAAAAAGTTCAATGTCAAAGTAAATTCCATTAATTCTTTTTGGAAATAAACAGGCAGCCTGTATTATGGTCAACAGTCAAATAGTCATTACAAAATCCTGAAGCTTTCAGATTATTTTCGAATAGCCCTCTAGCAAAAGCAAAGATCCAGAACTAAAATGCTCATGAGATAATGCTTTCATTTAACTGTAGAATTCCTGTAAAAAGGGTAATTCCCACCCACTAATCTGGAAGCCAACTTAGTTCCAAAAAATAACATACAAGATCAAGTTAGTCTCATGTTTAGTGTTACAGTATCCAAACCTAATTAAAGAGAGCAACATCTGTTTCTCTGAAATTGAGTACTAAAACTCATTTGACTTTTTTATTGTAGAAACCTGGAAATGAGTATCCAGTTTTGCCTCAAAATTATTAACAATAGTTCTGATCAACCAGACTAACAATTCCACAAACAGAAAACGCCTTAAGTTTTTTTCACAAAGAAACATTTTCTAAATTTAAATATGGCCCTACACTTAAAAAAAATTAAAACTGTGAAAGCATCTCTTGTACTAAAATCCATCAGGACTTTTAAGTCTAAAAATTTCAAAAAAATCTGAATATCTGCAAAACCATTTACCTTTCATTGTCCTCTAAAACTAGGATCCATGGCTTAAAAAGCTGGATGATTACTGAATGCAGAGATCTCAACACTAAAATAAAGCAAAAATTTTAAAGACAATAAACAAGTGTAGACTTTGTAAATATCACTGGCAACATTATATACAACATATATAAATAACACTATATACCTGTATACTCACAAATTACGTTGATATAAAAACATGTTTAATGTATGTTTGTGGTTTTTATTTAGTACAATGACATTTCTTGAATTGAAAATTTTTTATTACAAAATGTCACAGATAGTTTTATATGTCCATTTTTTAAAAATAAAAGTTTAAATATTCAAGACCCTTTCCTTAGTGGCATAAAACGAAGAAAGAGCTGGAGATTGAAACCTATCTCTTCGCACCCCACCCTACAGAGACAAGCTGAAGCAAGAAGCATCCACTGTCTAAAGGAACATAGATAGGTACGACACATATATGGGTTCACACGTATGCCATATATTTCCCATTTCCTTTGCTTGACACTCAGATATATGGTTTCATCACAAAGATTTAAATCTTAATGTGTCTATTCCAGTCTCTTCTAATCGAAGGTTGCACTCAAAGCATGTTACCTGTTTTGCTGTTGGCAGATGGGTCTTGGGCCAAGCAGGCCATTTCTGAGTCAAGCAGCCTTTTGACAAGGTAGCCCATGAACGTCTTCATATCATCCATGTAAGGACTCCATTTTGAGAATAAACCAAAACTTTTAAAATCCAATGTGGATAAACGAAGCTTATAAAAAAAGTTTGAGAGCCACTGTATTGTCTCCATAACCTGAAAGAGAATGACAAATGCTTCCTGAATGTCTGCTTTCAGTAGGACGTTACTGTAGACTGCGAGGGCGGGCTTTGGCTTTGAGTTGCAAGGGTATGCAGCAGGTGAAAAGTAAGACAGCAGACTTCAAACTTTTCTTCTAATGCAGAGAAACCATTCTCTCAAATAAATTTTCATGCGGACATTTATCATATAAAATTGATAAAACTGAGAGCTCTGTGTGATACTGCATGAAACCCTGACTGAAGGAGTCAGTGGTGTGAGTTTAAGAAGCAGATGCAGGTAGGTTAAGGTGGGGAGGGGGTAAGACTAGATGGACTAGACTCAGACTGAGGTGGGAGAGAAAAGTGATTCAAAGGGGGAGAAGCAAAAACAGGGCTCTTACAGATAATGCACACACAATAAACAGCTTTTTAGATATAAATTTTAAATGTGTTCTAATTTTTTAAATAGCCAAGAAAACGGAAAACAAATGCACAAAAATGTGAGACATCAAAAGCTACACACCTGCTTGTCTGACAAGAGAACATCTGGAGAGCTTTGAAGCACCGCACTGTCTGCAGAAGCCGCCCCCTGCTGGCAGTTTGGGGCACAGCAGCCCAGGGCTCTCAGAGTGGCTTTCCAACACTCAGGGCTCAGCAACTGCTCAGCAGAGCCTTACAGGGCAGGGACAGAGGACAGCAAGTCAGCATCTTTCACAAACTAATTCTTCGACTTGAATCTAAGAACACGTGTATTTACAAAGAAATAAATATTAAATAAAAATCAAAAACAAATTTATAAAGACCTGTGGTAACAAAACCAAGGTAAAGAGAACCTATTAAGAGAACTATCCACCTGAGGAGCACTTGCCTTTCCTTGTTCCTGTTAACTCGGCTTAGAGTGAACACAGCTGCAGCTGTTTGAGCTAGAATCTGGAGAAAAATCCCACCCCTCAAACCTTTACTGGGGAATGGTAAGGTGCCATTTTCCTGGCTGGATAATGTGACAGAAATAATGGTGACAGGACAAGGAAGACTAGCTGAAGATGCTACAACAGCATGTAAGCTCTTTTCAGAAGAAGTCTTATGCTTATCCTAAAACTCTACTCCTGCAATGGGAAAAACCTAAAGCAGTACAGGGCAGCCCATAAAAGTAGATACTACCCAGCCTGCCACCACTCCGCTAATTACAAACCTCACATCTCAGGGGACAGGAATTAACATCTCAGGTTCTTTCCACCCAGAAGTGGCATGAGGATCACAATTGATAACTGATGCTCATAGGAGCAGGTCTGAGGGGAAAAATGGTCACCTGCACTATACTGCATATGAGATGTCTAGGAAACACAAAAGGGTCTGTGTCTAACTGCTACTGTGGTCTGAGCTTAAGGGAGAGGCCTAGAATCAAGCTACAAATGTGGGAGTCATGCACCCCTAGTAGATGGCAACAGGCTCATCTAGTGCGAATGATGAAAACAGACGAGTAAAGGAGAGGACCCTGGGAACTCCGACATGGTGGCCAGGGAGAGCAAGGAAACCAGGAGGCTGGAGGTCACGGGCTCTGGCAGAGGTGGTGCTGTTATATTCTTAAGCCTTTACCTGAATTACTTTTCCTGGAAAGTATAAATTTCCTGCTACATGCAAGTCAACAGCTGTCTACATAAAGAGTTGACAATATCTTTAAAAATTTTCAGAAAAAAAAAATGCTTAATCAAATTTAGAAAATTTAGGAAATTAGCTATGTAAATATGCATCAAAAATGTACATATACATCTCCTTATCACTATTCTCCGCCTAGCCTGTAACTTCTCTCTGTAGAAAACAATAAAATTTTGAAGTGCTCTGAAAATGAGACCATACATTTTTGTATTCTTCAGGTAGTCCAATACATAAGGGTCATTAACTTATTCATTAAATAACTTCTATTAAGTAACACCAAGATTTAGCTTAAAGCAAAAATTAGTTTTCCATTACATCTATGAATAGTATGAAATTTGCATGAAAAAGAAAATACTATCTCATTTTTCAAATTTCAATAAAACCACTGCCTCATGAAACTTCAAAAATAAAAAAGCCTACATCCTTGATTTCTCCTCTAATCACTAAGACTCCAATGGAAAATTATAGGAAGGGGACAGAAATGGTAGGAACGTAGAAAATTTAATGCTGCTCTTTTATATAGGGATAAAATCCATTTGCAAAAAATTAGGAGAAGGAATAAAATCTAGCAACTATTGAGAACTACAGAGAAACCAGCACATAAAAAGCAACTTCCTTCTCTTACCAAATCCGTAGCGGACAGAGTGAGCAGGCCCACTTCCACCCCATTGCATCCCAGACAGCTGCAAAGCCAAGATAGAGAGAAGGCTGCACAACTGTAAACTCCAGCACCAAAGACTAAGTGCTGCCTCGCCCAACGACGGCCCATTCTAACATTTAGGACAATAAATGACCATTTTTACAGGCAGCATCCCTTTGGGGATTGCTCATTGAATACTTCAGGTAAAAATCTAAACTACTGCAAACTTGTATTATTTTTACATTTTTGGATGACATTTGTAGAAATAGTACGTGTAATATTAAAATTCACTGCAATCTAATCAGTCAAAATTAAAAGACACTTACTTTGCATCAGCAGCCTGAGAATGTCACTGTACTGGTCAGGGAACTGGTAGAGAAGAAGGTAAGTCCAGTGCTTACAGAAAATATTAAATGGCATCAAAATATCTTCCTCTGGTTCGAGGCCCCAGGCAGTAAGTGCCAAATGAATGGACTCCAGAAGCCTGGTTCGATCAGACAGAGGAGGTTTAGTGGTGTGCAACCATTGCTTAAGATCGAACTAGAAAGAAAAAGAAACAAGAAGTAGTTTTATTGACACCAGAAAATAAACTGAAGTAGAGCCAAGTCTGTGCAAATTTAGTTTAAAAGTCAATGATCACTTAGCCATTAGCTATTCTTAAAGATTTAAACTGAAGTTTATAAACAAGTACCTAAAAGAATCTTGGCAGTTCAAGAATTGATGGGTGCCATTATGCCTTCATCTCTACTTCATTCTCAGACTGCATATGCAGAGTTTTCTTAGCATTGTGTGCTTTTTTGTAATTTAAAAATCTTGTTGCTAAATTTTCCCTACAAGACAAGAATCCGAACTTTGTGGTTCTCTTTAATTGGTCACAATACCACAAACAAGCAGAACTGTCTTTATCTAATGAACATGTTTCTGTATCTGCACCAGTCACCCATCTCAGGGTGCTGATATCACCTTCCAGAATCCCAAACTATGAGATGTGTTCTCCTCCATTACAGACTGAGGTCAGTCTCTAGGCCCTAAAAAATTACCAGGTTTTATGACTCATAGATGTCAGAGAAATACAATTGAAGGCAAAATAGCTAAGACTCTAAAATTCTCACCTGGTGAAGTAAATCTATGGCCTTGGTCTGAGCTAACATTCTGCTTGGAATGAGGACAAAGTCAATTTGCTTAGATGTGGCTTTTTCCAAATATGAGAGACATAGGCCAACTCATTTATCAAACATAATTTAGGCATAAATTCAGGATAAATTCAAAAAAGAATGTACTAAATTATTACTATGAATAATTAAAAACTGTACTGAGTTTTAGAGGTTTTGGGAGCTAGGTCCTTTTTATGGTGGAATAAGACTATCCCGCACAATACAACTGATGCCCCCATGAGATGAAGCTGTGGGATGGGGCTGTGTAAAAGATAATGTAAAATGTGGGAAGAGCCTATGACCCTAGTCTACATGGAAACAAAACTCCAGAGCGCCTTTCATTCCTACAGAGTGGGAAACAACAAGTGTCTACGTTTCAGTGATAACATCAGGATTGGATGACATCTCACCTTGGTTAGCAGCATGAAAATCATGTCACTGTTGTCCTCACTCAGGAACTTCACCACTTTCTCATATAGTAGTATGAACTCTGTGGGAGCAGCATTGGGCGTGAAGAAAGGAGATAAAAGAGAGCAGAGCCTTCTATTCTTCAGAATGGTCTCAAGCACTTTTTTGCATTCTGATTTAGTGCCACTGATGAACACCTTGAAATAATAAAAAGAGAAAATGCTACCAGATTCTCCACTCCCCAATCTGTATTTAAGCAACCAAGTTTTAAGGTGTAGTAGATAAGGCAAGTAGGTTTCTTTTCTAAATAAAAATACAAAACACTCAAAAGAAATCCAAAACCAACATAAACCTATTATTTCCAATTTAGGTGATATTAAGAATTATGGATAATCCATTAATTTGATTTGAACAGGCCATATAGAGCGAATGCTCAATTAACTATATTAGAAAAATAGTTAAAGATTAAAATATTAGAGTAATTTGAATCCAGGAATTTGCAAGTTACCTGCCATGATTATTAAGAACCCAAAGTGATTCTGCATTGTCAAGAAGACAAAACTTCTTAGGTTATAAATTTTACTGAGATATGCTTTTAATACTTTTAAAAAGCTAACCTTTACATCTAATATGTAATCAAGGTAACTTCACATTGTTTTAACGTGGTTCTAATGTTTAAAAGTACTAGAATATAAGCAAATATTTAAATAATCTCAGGGTCAGAAAGCCTTTGACAAACTTGACCACAGACAAAAATAATATAAGAAGGGAGTCAGGGGAGAGGGGAGGCAGGTGAAGCAAAGGGGGTCAAATATGTGGTGACACAAAGAACCCTAACTATGAGAGGTGAACACATAGTGTAAACATACATATATGCTTTACTGTTAAAGTGTACAGCTGAAACTATTTTATTAACCAATGTCACCATAAAAATAAATTAATTAAAATAATAATAAAAGACTGACATATTTGAATTGATAAAACTTTTAACTTCTGTAAGGCAAAAAGTATCATAAATTAAAGAAAAATTACAAAGTAAAAATATTAACACATTCCAGATACCAGATTAATAGTCCAAAGAGCTCTTTCAAAAGCAAAAACACAATAAACTCTCAAAAAAAAAAAAAAATATATATATATATATATATATATGTGTGTGTGCAAAGGACAATAATCAGCAAATCACAAAAAAGATATAAATAGCCAAAACATGTGAAGCCATGCAACTTAACAAATAAAGAAATATAATAATAATAAAGTATCATTCTTCCTATTAGTTAGCAAGACTGAAAAGGAACTAATAATCACCCTACTGTAGGTTATGATATAGAGAATAATAAACTCAAAATCTTCAATGACAATGTAAATAGAAACAAATTTCCCAGGAGAGTGTGTGACAACATACATTAAATGCTAGTCCCTTTGACATTGCGATCATACCTCTAAGAAATTACCCTAGAAAAAAAAGACCACCAAGTTCACAAAGATACATAAAACTCTCAGGCTTCTGTAGCAAAACAAACTACTTACATATCCAAAGGGCACTGTCTTGATACATTACAATATCTGTACCATGGAACACCCACATATTAAATACCATCATATAAGTCTATAAGAATATGGAATGTCTAAAAATGTGTTTGAATGAAAAAAGCAAGTAAAAATTGTGTGCCCATTTGAGTTTACTTATCTATCCATTTACCTAGATGCAGAGATAATATATCATTTTCACATATACACACATACACTAATACACATACATATGTGAGATAAGCTATAATGAAATGTTAGCTCTGTAACCAGAATCTCCAGGTAGTTAAGATCCTGAGAAAGTTTTCTTCTTTATACTTTCAATACTCTCTGCATTAATTATAGTAAGAACACATCAGTTTTATAATCAGGAAAACACTACTTTAAAAGATCTACTTTAATATCTGTTCAGCATCAGCTTCTTAAAAATATCCAATAAATAAGTACTTAATCAATTGAATTTGGGTGAGAATACATAATTAATTAGTGATGTCATATTTTCTAACAGGTGGCTGTCCTTTCTTTTATGACATATTTCATAAATCTTCATGGATACATTGCCTTTGCTCTTGTTAAATGCTATATTTTAACAGTAAGTCAAATAAATAAATGGAGACCGAGTATAGCAATGGGGAGGCAGCAGTGGGAGAAGGAGCACTGAACATCGAGTCAGAAGACAGAGGCCCAGTCTCAGTTCCAGTGTTCACCAGTTGTATTCTTTAGGCAAGTCACTTAATATTTTAGAGCCCACTTTTCTCATCTTTAAGATGAGAATGACATCAATCAGAGAGTCACTGTGAGGGCGAAATAAAATAATGAATTGGAGAGCATTTTATAAACAATAAAAAGCTTCGGAGATGCTATTGGTAACACCAACATATGACAGAATCTGAGGTCTCCCCAGAGGCTTTCAAACATGAACAATTTATCACGTCTTATATGAGAAGCAAATTCTATACCAACAATCCTAATGATATCTTGAGAAGCCAACAATTCAAAGACTTACTTCTGACTTAGGTCAGACTCTGAACCTACAAGTTTGAAGTTCAACTCTGATTATATCTAATGAAGACAGTGTAAGGACTCAACACAGAAGAACCTTACCTGTCCCAAAATCTCAATGCATGAAGTAAAGAACTGCCTTGTTGGAGGATGACGCTGGGTCTCATCCCTGACGTAATCCACAACAGTAAAGAAGAGGCTAATGCCAACCTTCTGAACCCCAGGGGTAGGCTGCAACTTGTAGGTATTTACTAAGGCCCTGAGGGAAAATGCAGGTTAAGACTGTTGGTTTACAGTATGAGAATCCAGACCAACAAGTAGTTCTTTGATACTCTACATTTCTCAAGCAATATTCTTTAAATATTTCATGGATTATTTTCCCGCTTGACCCAACATCTTATTTTTAATATGTAAAAATGACTTTGTGCCATCATGGGGTAAAAAAGTCAGCTGTATTTTAAGAGCTAATTAACATTCTCACCCTTATCAAAACTTTTTACATTTCAATGTAATTTATAATTATTTAACTTCATGTATTCCTTATATATTTTTTTTAAAAAAAAAGAAAAAAAGAACCTTGACTTCTCTAAAGTTTAAAATCCAAAACAGTGACTTAGGTTGACGATAAAGATTTTTGCATAGAATAAGATCATAAAGGAATCTCTTCTAATTTTGACACTTTTTGAGTTTCTTTACTATTAAACGACAAATCAACCTCTTATTTACCTTATCCTCCTTTCCCAGCCCCCCAGTTCAACCCATAGAAGGATTCATGTCCCCCTCCATGCCACCATCTCAATCTACCAGGGGATTAGTTGCTGGTACTAGCATGTAGAGTCACCTTAAAGTGATAGGCAGAATCAACCTCCCGCCCCCAAGTCATGCTCTGGTGGTTTTGGGAAGAAAGAGGATGGTTAGAGCAAGCTAGGAGCTCCAAGAGAAAATCACAGTGGCCAAATGCAAGTTGGCAACTATACTTGAGAGCCCTAATTCTCATGGGCAAGTCCACTGCAAACTGTGCTCAATTATCTGAGTTGACAATGATGACTTCCTAGGTAAATGTGACTTTGATATAAAACTTAAGCATTAAATCTCTCCGTGATAGAATTTCAATGTGCTATATCATCAGTAATTCAGGAGTCTGCAAACTTATTCTATAAAAGGCCAGATAATGAATATTTATGCTTTATGGGCCATAAATGGTTACAACTACTAAATTCTGCCATTGCAGCATAAAAGTCATAGACATTAATAAATGGGCATGGCTGTGTTCCAATAAAACTTTATTTCTAAAAATAGGTAGCAAGGCAGATTTGGCTCAAAAGCCAATTTTCCATTCCCTGTACTAATTTAATTAGTGGTTTTGGGAGGGTGATATGAGTACTATCAACAAGAATATTTTAAAGTATAATGTCCTCAAAACTTACGTAATTAAGTTTTCTGCATGCACAGCGGCTTCCACAATGTTAAGTGATGGTGGTTTAGAAGCTTCTGCTTGCAACTGCTTCACTTCTTTTCGTAAAACATGAAGCTGTTGGCTTACTGCTTCGTTCTTATGCATACCTTCAAACTAACAAAAATTAAAGTGGTCAACAGATTATTTTGCCCCTACATGCTTCTATATCAGATATTTTCTTACATATATATACACCAGGCACATGATGAAAAGACTATTATTACATTAATATTACAACTCAAAACTCTCAGTTGAACCTGAAAGATACAGGAAAAACTGTCAAAAAGTATTCAGGAATCTCAGGTTTTTCCTAAAGAATCAAACCTGAATTAGTTTATCATTGGTTCAAAGTCTTTTGTAGGATATGCTCTGTCACTTAGTTTTCAATTCCCCAGTCTTCATCAAAAATACACTCATCTTCCACCACCGAGGCCTTTTCTGAAGCACACCAAGCCCCCCTCTATTGATCATTCCTCCTCAGAGCCTTTGCCCTCTGTCCACCCAAACCAACAGCACATATGATTTGACTCAAAACACTCGGGCTGCATATCTCATGTGTGCCCTGAATAAAAAAGGAAGGGTACAGATGCTGTTAATAAAACATTTGCAATTTTGAAAAAAAGAAAAAGCATAAACTTATAAAGCAAACAGCAATATAAAATATGGGAAGTGCCCAAGTCAGTTGCATGCCTAGGAAAAGAACCACTGATCAATTCAACTGTACCTGAAAGCTGGACTTTGGAAAAAATTTTATTGGTTCTCAGTACAGATGTGAAAAGTAAGGGAAATTTGTTGGGCTTTTAAAAAAAAAATTTATGCCAGTTTAAAAGACTATCCTTTCTTTATCTTTCCTGCTTGAGAAAGTTAATATCCATTTCTTTAATTAATTGACAGTGACCTATATAGCAGCTTTATTTTTAGTGTCCTTTTTTGGATGTGTTAGAGGACAGAGAATATCCTAGTTCCATGCTGCAAAACAAAGACAGAACCTATTGGTAGATGTGGGGGATGTGGGGATAGAGGGCCAAGCTGTGGGGCTGAAGAGTACAGTACCACCAGACTGGGGAGCAGGAGGCCCTGTCTTGGAGAGGCATTTAACGCAGACTAGAGAACTCAGACCTATCCTGAAGGCATGGCAGAGAATGCTGAAAAACCAGAACATTTAGAAGGCAGGAGTTTTAAATTCCACATTCTCCTTAAATGGTTTTCCACAATCACATGGGTGAGAGTAGAATTTACATTTTCCTTTATATGCACCTGCCAAAACCCAGTCTTCAGCCACCACTGCAATGATCACAGATAGCCTTCGTTTGTAAATAACGTAAACACTTAATTCACAAACTTATTTAAACAAAGGCCCTTATGTCCCTGCCAAGGTTATTATCATAAATTCCAAGTCGAAAGCTCCTTAAGGGCAACTGTCCTATTTGTTTTGCTTTACACAGCACAGCTAACAGTACACTGAGCACCATTTTTTATGATCATAATGATAACTTTCTTCTATATAATGTACCACTGCTGTGGTAAAAAAAAAAATCTTTACAAAACTTATTTTAAAGAAAAAATAAGCCATTAGTATAAATCAAAAGCCATGAAAGTGACTCTCCAAAAGTATATGTTAACAATAATTACTTTAATTTCTGCTATTGGAGATATGAAAAGTAAAAGATTAAATTACTTCCATCAAACTACATACTGCATCAATACAAATATTAAATCTCAAAACTTTCATATGACAAACCAATATTTAATAGCCTAAAACGTGATTAGGAGTATGTGCAGTCAGCTATTTTGCCCAATATATTACCAGTTACAATTAGACTGGATCTTCAAAGGTCCAGCCGTTGGCTGGCCTGGAGAGGATCAGCCAAACAAGAGAAGAAGGAATCTGAGAGAAGGTAGGAAGACAGTGAGAATACAGGGAAGGGGAAACACAAAGGACAAGAAAGAAAGAACAGGGGTTCACTTGAATGGAACATGTAAAGAGACAAAACCAAAACCACTTTGTAACTTGAACTTTAAAACTGCCACCCTACATTGTAGAAACTACTAATGCTGAAGAATAAGAGAAAACCAACCAGTATAGGAAAGTTTAGACATTCTCACCAAAAATAACCCAAAATTATCATTACTTGATAGTCTACTTATTTTTGTTCTCACCACTTTGAAAATTTTCTGTTCTTACTAGAACAGGTGGTGAGAGAAACTGAATAGACTATCAGCTCATAATTACAAGAAGTTGTAAACAATATAACAAAGCAGCATGGGGAAGTTCTTCCACTTGAGTCACTTAAGTAGACAAAGAAATTTAAAAATTGGACACAGCATGTCCTTCCGTGAGTTTTTTACAATAATGTGAGGCCCTCAGTGGGTCTTTTCCATCTTTCGTTTCTAGGAATGAATAAATTTTTCACATGACAATAAATCAATTCTAAGTCCAGCGAACATGCCCACAATACCAAAGTACAACACAAGGAACCCTATTATAAATCACCCCATTTCCTCAGAGATTATCACTGAATCATTAGAGGCTTCTATTAGGAGAGACAACCACAGGAGAAGCATGTCTCAATTCTCATAAAATATGTTTGGCTTTTGTATACCCCAAACAAGCTATACATAGTTCAAATACTTGCAGGTGGCTGGAAATTTCCAGTAAGCAACAAAATATTTTCATCATGTAATCTGAAATTTTCATAAATGGGCCATTAAAATTATATTAAAATATACTTTTGTAATTTTAACACATATATTTAAAATATAAAGTCTTTTCCCATGAAGTTGATTTTAAAAATTGATACAATCCAAGAATTCTCTAATCACTGATCACATTCTGGATCAAATTTCCTAACTTTCGATGCATACAAATATGTTATTTTATCAGAAATATATTTTTTAAGTAATGAAAAACACAAATATAAATGTTATTTCTACGAAGATATTTTAGAGAAAGTCTCCCAAAGAGATTGATGGAGAATACTTTAGAATTGTTAAAGTATGGACTGGCACCAAAAGAAGAGAAATGTTTGAAAGACAACTAAGAATCAGTAAAATTAATTTTCCCCAACTTCTAAAAGTTAACAAAAAAGAGGATTTATTTTTGTGCAAATGTACTCAGGGAACAGGTGGTGCCTATCCCTAAGATTTCTCTCCCAGCTCAGAGAATCCTGAATTCACATGCAGAAAGAATGAGATGCCATGACAAGGGACATGTGCTTTGCTGGTAAACTGCCTGGGTCTTCCTGGTTTTACCACTCACTGGCTGTGTCGCCTTGGGTATGTAACTTTACCTCTCTATGCTTCTAGTTCTTCACCTGAAAAAAGCAGATAATAAAAATTCCCACCACACAGGATTGAGTGAGGATAAATTAAGTTCTGTAAAGTGTTTAAAAGTGCCTGGCATAAAGTAAGTGCTATGACATGGTGGCCAAGGCTAAACTTCTATTATGAAGTACTGAAGTACTTACAAAGTCACAGATCCAACTTAACTCTATTTTTCCAATTCAAAAAAGTGACTCTAGGAATAGTTGACTATTTAATCACATTGCTGCACATCTCTTCTTTTGCCTGTTGGCAGGCTCCACTCAACTGATCTGCTTTCTGCAGGTCCCTCCCACGTATGCCTTCAGTGGCTCCCCATAGTACATGACCAAGGTAAGATCCCAAGTGATGATCCTTTCCAACGTGGATTCCTACCACCACTTCCAAAAATGACTTGAAAAAGACTGATCTAGCCACTGACCCCTAGATGAAGTCATGGTCACACCATTCCCACATTCCCTCTAACTGTATTCAAATTATCATTATCAAAATCTTTAAAGACTGGTATAAGGCCCTCTTTCTAAGAATCTTTCTTTGAATTTCTATTCCATCAGCACTTAAGGAAATATGTGATTAGCTCTGTGTGAGTCTTCACTCCCACCAAAATCTATTAAATGTTTTGGGACATGGATCATCTGCTATATACTTCTTTCAGTCTTTCTCAATGATATGCCAATTATTAGAGACTCAATTAAAATTCTGAATTATGAAGAAAGTTAAACAATCTTACCTGAACTGTTACAACTGCTGCTCCTTGGCACTTCTTACCACTACTGCCTCTACACTCCAAATGCAGTGTGGCCTGTTCTTCTCGGTTAACATACTGTTTGGGCATTGTGTCCAACAGCTCACTATCCAGGGCAACCTGCTGAGATTCCCGAAGAGCAGCAGTTCTGAAAAACATCATCAGGAGGTAAAAGAAAGTCTTAAGGTTTCATGATACGTGAAAAAGGCTTCCAGTTAGCCCCAGCCTGCATCAGAGTATAGCAAGACAGGCACAAGTATTCCACAGTAATTAAACAACATGGATGGATCCTGAGATAATCATGCTAAGCGAAATAAGTCAGATGAGAAGGATTGAGAAGAGTATGGTTTTATTTATATGTGAAATATGAAACTAAAAGCAAACAAACAAAACCTCATAAATACAGACAAGTTTAGTGGATTACCAGAGGAAAAGGGTGTTGGGAGGGAGGCAGATAAGGGTAAAAGGGGTCAAATATATGGTGACGGAAGGAAATTTGACTTTGGGTGGTAAACACACAATGCAATATACAGATAATGTAGTATAGAATTGTACACTTGACAACTATATAATTTTATTAACCAATGTCACCCAAATAAAGTCAATAAAAAACTTTTTCATAACCTAAATAAATGGACCCTTAAATATACAAGAACAAATGAGAATTCTATCCTAATTTAACTAGTTAATGTAAGTACCACTGATTTCTTAGGTATTAGCAACTCAAACTGAGTTGTTAAAAAATGGAGAAAGCTAATTGTTTACATGGGTATCGATACTGTTCTAATTGCAGTTATTATTACACTGACATACAGGTGAGCACGTACATGTGTATATGTTTTTTGTGTGCATACACAACATACACACACAATAAATGCCTAGACCAAAAGAGCCAAGGAAAAAAGGACCAATATAAAACTGATTCCCATGAGACTTGCAAAGACAAGACTCTATTTCATTATAAAACGGACTTACTCCATATACACCTTTTCTTCTCACAGGATGGCAGGCTAGAATCAAAACTTTAAACAGTTGATCACTCTGTATCTGTTGCTCACGAACTCAGAACATTAAATCACTTTCCTGCACTTGGAACAAGTGCCTGTGCCAATTTTTAAAAGATTATGGCAAGTTAGAGAACAAAGGCAGTGACAAAAGTAAGTAAACTTCATTTCACACTCTTTAAATACAACCCTCTATCATCATCAGGTCTCCTCAGGAGAAACACTTAGGGGGCACTGCTGACACTCACAAATGCCACCACAGGAAACATGTAAAATTTATAGCCCATGAAAGCACCACAAGATTTCAAAGTGAAATTAAAACACTTGTCACAACTTGGTTAACTAAACTAACCATCTAGGCCAGTCTCGTCAGATTACTTTCTTGGTGAGAATGCTGATGCGGAAGACCTTCCAGGTACTAAATCACCCAGGCTGTCAAGGGAGCAAGCACTGAAGCTTGATCCTGACGGTCTCATGGTCTTACCTGGCCTGTTGTAGCAACAGATTCAGGTCTCTGCGCACCAGCTGGGTGGTGTCTTTCTGACTCAGGAGCACATCAGAGGAAATAATTGGCACAGGAGGCTTCACTGGGTGAAGAACAAGGGGAGGTTGGGGAGCCTCGTGTTTCCGCAAGTTACTTAAAACCCTCTCTTTAGCTGAAAGAAAATAAAGGCATATTTATTGAGTAATGGCTACTATTAGGTAGTAATGTACTAAATATGTGCAAAGCCCAGGCCTGTTACCTTCACAAAGAATGTTGTAGACCTACAGAATAGGCCTAAATGAATAAAATCATCACCCTTTATGACTTGTAAGTTTTGAGAGAGCACCCACAGGCCTAAAAAAATTCTACCAGGAGCTAGCAGATCAGGAACATAAAATTCCTACCCTCAAAAAGTCGTAATGATAGTTAAAGAAGTAAAGTTCACAATTTTAAATTACTACCCTAAATAGCTTGCATGATGCTCTAAGGTGTTTAGACTTATACTAGTACAAAGGGGATCTAGTGAACAGCTCTAAGCAAGCTTGAGAAAGATAGTAGCTATCATCAGACAAGGGACTGGGGGATTATGGCAGGTAGCCCTGTTAAGGGTTTGATGCAACCACCCAGATAAACTTTATAGGAATAGGAGAAAGGGGAATGAGCATTATGGAATACAACTGAGTGAAAAATCTTAAATTAGGCCAAGGATTAAACAGAAAGGCTGAGAGAAGTAGAGTTAAAATAAATAAAGACATGAGCACAAACTTCTACAGAATCTATGTTTATATAGTCATATAATCATTCATTCATTCATTTACTTACTCATTAACTCAATAAATTATTTATGGAGTCCAAATAAAAAATCAGGGGCCATATAAGAAAAATAAAGGTAAATCCATACCATCCAACTTCACACTAGATTGCACATAGTCTAATACTGGTCAAATCAAGTTAAATGTTGATATTTCTGCTGCTACTACAGAACTGAACACACAGCAGGTGTCCAATAAATTCCTGTCCTCCATCACTCTCTCTTTACTGTGCTATACACATACCACTCAGCAGGTAGGGAATGAAGACATGAAGAAAAGCTGCCATATACCTGATTCTTTTAGATAGTAAGATAACAGGGGACAAGAGAGGTCAAGGAAATGTCCAGTCATAAGTCTAGTCAACAAGTACTTAAGGAACTATTTTGAACTTCTGACTTCATTCCAGATGTAACATTCAATTTTCTATTCTTGTTAAGAAAAAGTAAAAAAGATTTACTAGCCATGACTTCATCTGGCATAAAAAGACTTGTATTGTTTGTATCTCAGATCGAATTTAACATTCCAAGCAGGTCAAGTACAGGATCATCCGTTACAACTGGAGTTTTTCCACTAGAACTACCATTCTTGGCACAGAATGTTACAAAGTAGAATATTTATCATTGGATAAGACTCTTGACTATGTTTGGGTTTTTTTTAAGCAAAATTTTAAGTTGTGAGTCTAAAGGGAAAGTGGAGGCTCTTTTTCAAACTCAGTATCACTTATCATCATGAAAGAAAAATCCAGGATAATATTTTAAATGTAAAATAAAAGACATAAAAATTTTAATTCAAAGCCTATTTAACTGTAATTACCACTCTGGACCACAAATGACAACAATTATAAAGCTAACAAAACTAATTTAAGAAAAAGAAGTTGGTGTCATAAGTGTGCAATAACCTAAAATTTTCCTACAATCACAAGCTCTAACATTTGATGTCATCATCATCATCTACCCTGCTCATCTGAGAAAAACCTGAAACTTGTTATTTGAAAACCTAAGTCTTAATTTCACTTAGAACTGCAACCTGTACTGATCACCAGGAACAAGAGACAGGATAATAAGTGATGATGAGCAGGGTCTCTGGAGCCAAGTGGCTCTACCACTTACTGGCTCTATGACTTGGGCAAGTTACCTCACCACCTTACGCCCTGCAGGGAGGACTAAGTTAATACATACAAAGTGCTGGGACAGTGCCTAGAACAAACTAAAGACTCAAATCTTTCTATATTGTTTAAATTTTTTTCAACGAGCACATATAACTTTTATAATTGAGGGAAAAAAACTATATTACTTCAGAGGAAAAAGTGGAGAGCAAGATGTTGGAGGCGGAAAAAAGCCTTAGATAAGACTGTCTAGCATCTTCATTTTACAGATGAGTGAACAGTTTAGTGGCAGTGCTGGAGCAAGAAGGTATTCTTGCCTTTCTCTGAATGATTTCAGTGCTCTATTATACTATATAAGTTCAACAATTATAGTTACAATTTTATGTGTCCTATATTTTAATAATATATTCAGTAATGTGAAATAGTAAGTGACCCCAAACATTATTTTGTTATTTTTTGTTGTAATATATGTCATCAACTTTCCAGGGTAAATAAATTTTTATAGGTTGGCATAGAAAACTGATAATTTATAAACTTGTTTCTTTAGAAAAATGCACTGTGAGAAACAACCAACTGTACTTTGAGAATATGATCCATTTGTATGGTAAGAGTTCCAGATACAGAGAAAAAGAGTTTATAAAAGAAAAAGACAGACTTCTGAATTTTAAAACTGCAAATCCAAAATAATAAAATTCAAAAGTTGCACTTTACACATTGCAAGTCAATTCAGATGTCTCTTTTAAAGCCTCACGGAGAAAATGAACTGTGAACATATTTAGTCCTTTCTGCTCTCCTTTTCAGGTGGAACCATGTGTCTCAATTTGGGCAAGTTGTAACTGCAAAGCCTGTGAGTAGCTTCTTGAAAGAGTCCTTAAAAGAGGGAGATTCCCCTTCCTGCTGAATTAAATGTAAGCGTGACCACAAAAGTTTAAACAGCCACCTTGGACCATAAGTGGATATCACACGTGAGAACAGTGGGGCAGCAAGATAGGAGGAGCAGGGGTCCTTGAAGGCTTGCAGGTAATGAAGCTACTGCTCTGAATTGCCTGCCTCCACACTCCTTTTATATAAGAAAATATCTTATGTAAGCCATTATTACTTTGGAGATTTCTCTCACTCACAGCCTAACCTAATCCTAAGTGGTAGACAAGTTAATTATGAACTCCTAAAAAAACAATTCATACTGAAAGAATACACTGTGTACAGCTTAATCCTCAATGGTTCTCATTCATTCATTCAATCAGTCAATCAGTCAATCAAAGGAGCTGATGTGCATGTATGACTCACCCAATAAAGGATCAGTAAAGTCCAGCTGCAATGACAAACTGCAGGGTGTGGAATGGGACTCAAGCTTGGCCTGCATCCACAGACCAACAGTCTCCTGAAACTCATAATGTATGCGCTCCATGTTTAAATACTCCATCCACAGATCCTAGAACGAAACCACAGGACTTTTAACTTTCAGAGATGAATCATATATTCGAATATATAACTATATATTTAGTTATAAAGTGAACCAGTAAGTTTCAACACAAGGTGGTCCATTTCAAGTTCTCCAGCATTAGGATGAATCATGTTTAAAATGCACTCTAACAATCTTAGCAGGAGTCTCATGTGTGCCACGATCAGAGAAAATAATTTTAGCAGCCCTGCTAAATGTTTATTTAGAAATATACACATACTACTGAGCTAAAAACTTTATAAGACATAGGCAAATAACAAAAATTTTTAAGAGATAAAAAAATAAATAAAAGTAATTGAAAATAATTGTATCTGGATTAGATCAACCCCTAGGTTCCAAAACAATTTACAGAATATATAGGGGACAGAAAAATATATTAAACTATACCATAAAGATATAGTCAGCAAAATCTAGACTTTGGGAAACTCTATGGACAAACTACCAGTTTCTTCAACAAATAAATTTCAAGGATATAAAAGGATAAGGAAAAGACCTATAGATTAAACAAATTTATAAGAGCTATCAACCAATCACGAAATGCAGATCCTGATTCAAACTATAAAAATAAACAAAAACAAAACTTTTATGACAGTATGAGACAGCTGGAAATTTGAATAACGACTAGATGCTAGATATTAAGAAATTATTGTTAATGTTTTTCAGACGTAAATGCTATTGGGTTATTACTTTCTTAATCCTCATCTTTTAAAAACGTTATGTAGCAAATGCTCTGTAGGATTAGCTCCAGATAACATGGTGGAAGGCATACATAGATGGACATGCGGGGTGGGGGACAATGTCCATTATACTATTCTATTTTCTCTATGACTGAATTTTTTCATGGTAAAAGGTGAAATAAGTAAATAAAGTGAGAAGAAATAGAATTTCCAGTATTCTGTCCATATTCCAGTGAGCTCTCCTGCATATTCTGACTATGTAGTTCACTTTGGTGATCACTATATATCAAAATGGTGGACTGACTTGAATAAAAAAATAGTTAACCATCAATAAACACTAAAAACTACTTCAAACAGTAATAGCAAAGGATCAGATATAGACTATGGTTTCGTGCACAATTTACTTTTCTTCTGAATCTAAATGTTCTAAAGAATTCCTCTAAACCAAAAAATGTCCCTGGCTTCTCAATTAGCACACTGCTATGAAGTCTTACATCATTATTTCCAAACTAACCATGGAATAAGGCATTCCAAATTCAGAGGAGGAACTCCAAAGTCATCCTGACCACAAGCCTGAATCCTAGATACACCAAACTGTTCAAGGTTCTGTACTAAACACTCTTGCTGTGTATTGACAGAGGCTAACAATTAGAGAACAATGAGAATTAATGATGGGTAAGCAGAGATGTCTCAGAAATGACAAAAACATAACTCTGAGCTTGAATTACAGATCAAAAATAAGAGCTTTAAAAACAAATGGCAAGCAAAGGCTTAAAAAAAAAGCAAGCAATTAATTCTGTAGATGCTGGAGAGTCAAGACAAAGAACCAAGAAAGCAATGATTAATTTTTAAAACATTGACCAAGTACCTATTCCATGCAAAACCTTGGGTAATGTTATGGTGTGTGGAGTATAAAGAAGAGATGAGAATAGAACTGTACTCAAAGGATTTCAGAACATGGTGATTGCTTATTTATTTTTCTTATTTCTCTGGCCCTATCCTCTCAGACTTCTCTGACTGCTATAATTATTCCTCAGGTTTCCATCTTCTTAATCTAAATACTTCATTACCATTAAACCCTCACTTCCTAGACTGCCTCATTCCTGTATTCTAGACCTGTATATCCCCTTCCCATAAACTCTTTAAAAGAGGGTTCTCTTTGAAGCCCCTTGACACTTCCTCTCCCATTATTTCCTATCTTTGTAAACAGCATCTCTATCTGCCCAAGCTGGCATTTCGAGGATTCTTGTGTATCTAATCGATCCTATTGTGTATCTAAAAATCCTATGGATCTTGATTCTTCTTCAATATATTTTTAATTCACCCATTTATTTAATCACACATGCTACTTCAATAGCTCTCCAAACAGACTTCAAAATAAAATCCAAATTTTTTTTAGAAAGCTATATATGGCCTTAGAGATTTAACCTTTATTTACCTCTCTGGTTTCATGTGTCCTCCACAGGAGCTACGGCCCAACACGCACCTTTTAGAACACGCCATGCTGCCTCACCTGCCATGCCTTGTACATACTGGTCTTCCTGCTGGTAACACCCTCTCTACTACTTCCCATCACCATCCTTTCCTTTCAACCTGACCAACGCCCTTTTGTCCTTCATGCTTTAGCTCAAAGGTTGCCACTCCAGCCTCAATATGAATCAAGTGTTGTTGCTCTATATTCCCACAGTCTACTCCTATAATTGTGTAGCTCCCCATCTGATAGTAACTCTCTTGAAGGCAGGGACTTTGTCACATTCCTTTTGGTATTTTTGGCATATAATTAATATCTGACACCTTTGAGGCATTCATTAAATACTCATGGAAGAAAGAGAAGAAAAAAAAAAGAGAACAGAGGAAGGAAAGATGGAAAGACAGAAAGAAAATAGAAGAAAATCAAAGACACCTACTGGAGATGAAATACTACATATAATGTAGAAACAAGTACGTTTAAAGATCCAAATTAAAGTCTCTCAAGTATGACCCATGTTGGGGTCATGCCCAGTAGAGTTCAGGCCCTAGAAAAAGAAACTGGAATAAGAGAGATGGACATACACAACAAACACATACACACACAGGACTATAGAAGCTTAGAGAAAATTTACAAGTTTTGGTCTAACGATGGACCACAGACATCTCTGCATGCCAGGGAAAGAATAGCTTAGGGTATGTGAAGACTAGAATTTGAGTATCTCCTGAAGGGCAACTAAAACTATGACACCTACATCTCAGTTTTTTGTAAGTCACCTCCAAAGCCAAACAAAGGTGAGCTCCTTATCTACTCCAGGCAATTAACTTTCTATATAACATACAGATGCTAATAAATTCTTACACCGTACTTTTTATGGGAGTAGAGATGACTGCTTAGAAGTGTTCAGCTTCTAACAATTTAAGAAAGAATATAAACAGAGGAAGACTATTTAAGAGGTTGTAGAAAGCCCTAAAACTGAGGTTCAAGCCTTCGGTTGAGGCCACAGTGGTGCTGGAGATTCAAAAGGGACTACCCCTTAAATATGATCACTTATGTACTGACAAAATCCACAAAAGCAATGACCATCTAAGCGAGCCCATTTCCATATCGGTAAGTGGTTTTACCATTAGATTACGAATGCGATCAATTCAGATAAGCTAAAAGAGACATTGCCATAGTTTCACCTGCTGATTCTGCATCACTTTGGCTAGCCTGTGAATGTCATAATGCTTTGGTAGAGAAGGGATATAGGTATCTCCTTTTTGAAAATTCTCATCTTCTAGCCATAATATATATACATTGAAGAGCCTAGAAGAAAAAAACAGAATTGTATAAAACAAAAGGACATTCAGGCAAATGAAGATTCTTACATCTCCAGGAACACTGGCACTACTACATGAAAACATAGGAAGCACATAACACAGAAAATGTTTCCAACAGCCACCACCCTCCTAAGAAGCTCTTGGGCCAGCAGGGGAGAAAGACGGGTCACAAATAATTAAAATATGATTCAAATACTGCTAGAAAAGGTGTGAAGAAAGGGCTCCGTGAACTCTATTATTAAAGCAGGATTCAATATAGTAAACAGGTGGGAAGGCAATTTTAATAGACCTAGGAAATGAATTTCGAGCTGTTCTTTCCTGAGCAATCCAGTCACAGTGAGCTTTAGGGCTTTGAAAAGTAACATTCAAATAAACATATTTTCTATCTTTCAAAGAAAACATTAAAAGCCATTTTCAGCTTATTCACTAGAAGAACCTGCCAGCTTTAGGCTCAATGACAGATCTCCTGCCTCAAGAGTCAGGAAGTGCACCGTTCCCTTTAAAAAGCAACAGAACAAAACTAGGCTAAAAAAAATCTGTTTTCCAGTAAAAACTTCAAAATTTTTTCGTATGATGTTTTTGTTTTTTACGAAAACACAGTCCAGTTGGCTAAAATCTCTGGTATTTTAAGCAGCTGTTTGTAGCACCAGGTAGTAGAGGTACCACAGAGGCAGTGTGGTTCGGCTTTGCTCAGTGAAGTGGAAAACAACCTCCTTTACCTCCAGGGTGGTTGGTGTAAGAAAGGAGACAGGGACAGGGCTGTGAGGCTCTGAAAGGGAAGAAGCTGGTTCTAAGCTCTCTTCTAGCTTCTGATTTGATTAAATGGCTACTTTACCAACATGCCAGGGGAAGGAGGATTTAAGACAGGCAGAAAGGAACATCAAAGCCTTTCTTGGCTGATCTACCTGTTCAAATATAAAGCCTTCCCACTAATTAAGCCTGGTTAAAAATAAGTTTTCCTTCAAGCAAGCAAAGCAAGGGGAGAAATCATTCTAGTGGTTGAAAGACAGCCCTACGGGCTTGGAGGTCAAACCTGAAGCCTCAGTGCTGGCTGCAACAACTGGGTGTCATCACCAAGACATTTTGTATTCAGGGTTAATTATAAAGAGCCAATTTTATTAAGCCTTAATTTATGAGCCTAATATCTGGTTTGCAGCAAGCTTATAAATGAAATGTCAAAGAATAGTGTGAAAGGGCCCCAAACTTACTTCAGAGTTCTCTGTCTTTTGGAGATGCCAATATTGTGCCTGATTTAGAAGTGGTTTTGAGAAATCACAAGATCCTACCCCAGGAGGATCCTGGAATCCCCTAGAGAGTCTATAAACCCCAACTTAAAGAACCGTGCCTTGGTCATTTACTCCCTGTAGAGAACTATTTTAGCAGGCTTTGCTAGTTGTTTATAATTCAGCAGTCCTCAACTTTTGTGGCACCAGGGACCAGTACTCCTATGAGAACCTGAGGTGCAGCTGAGGCAGTGATGCTAGCGCTGGGGAGCAACTGCAAATACAGATGAAGCTTCGCTCATTCACCTGCCACTCACCTCCTGCCATATGGCCCAGTTCCTAATAGGCCACAGACCTGTACTGGTCTACGGCCTGGGGTTTGGGGACTCCCAGTTTACATGCTATAACCAACTGTTTGGGTTTGTTTCTGTTTTACATAAAAGAGGACATCAGCCCTCTAGTTTAAGATCTTTCATTCAGATTCCAGGTACTCGACAGAGGTATATCCAAACTGCTGATTCATTTCTCAAAAGGAACATAAAAGAGAAACATTACAAGACGTAAGCATATAGTCAGAACTGCCTTCCACATTCAATGTAATAAGAGAATAACACTTAGCAGTTTATAACACAAATAACTGTTCCAGCACAGTCCCTGTGCTGCAAACAGCAACATAAATGGGTAAATAACCATGTGTTACCTCACAAGCTCCAAGTGCAGTTCTGGAGAAGTCAGATAACCAGAAGGGCCAGCCTGGCTCCCTGGTGACCCTTCACTGCCCTCTGCTGGAACACGGAGGGCTTTGCTGGCAGCGTGGTGGAAGTCAGCTACCTCAGTCAGGCGTCTCTTCAGTTCTTTCAACAAATTGATATGAGCAGGGCTTTGGAAAAACCTTCTCCCAATACAACCATCTATGGGTAACCTTTAAAAATACAAGCACAGATCACGACAAAAATCAACACAAGATGTTCTTCCTATATGATACAAAATCTCAATTAACAAGTCAATTAATTATCACTGTGTATATACCTCATTAAATTCATATCTACTTTAAAGGTTATTATGAGGCTCCAACAAGATAGTATGGATGAAAGCAGTCTTTAAAAAATGCTATGAAAATTCAAGCTATTATCACCAATAGATTACAGACAGTCTCTGTTCTTGAACAATCTGCAATCTGGCAGAAAACAGAAGTGACAAAGGTTAACATCTATATATTTTAAGGGAGTGAGGGTAAGCAGGAATTGAGCTGGAGCTAGAGATCAATAGTTGGTAACAGTGGACAGTTTGAGCTGGTCAGAGTCCCTTCATATCCATGGAAATATTGGACACTCCCAGGCACAGCCCAAGGGCTGCCAGACACAGTATGGCCTTTATGCACACCTGCACTACCCATCACCAGTCCCCTCAAAAGAGTCCCATAACAGCCTGTTTGGGGCAGTTTCTCCCCCTTTGCACCTCCAGAGGTTCTATGCTAAACCTTGCCAAGTTCCAGGGTGTTATCTTCACCACACTGGGTATGGGAGTAGCCACAAGATATCATGAACTCAAAAGAGGTCTAGGCTAATAAATGGGAAAAAAGGAGGGAGACTCCTAGCCAGAGGATGATTCTAATTCACCCACCACAGACAAATAAAACAGAACAGCAGAACAGTGAAAAGGCAGGAATGGATTCACAGAAACTTAATCCACTGGGTACCATACCCATATTGTGGTCCTGGCCGGTGCAGATATAGGAGGAAGAATTTCTGCCAAATGAGTGGCAGAAGAGGGTGATCTGAAGGTGTGACAAGAGCCTGGTGAGCCCAACGATAAATCAGCAGCCTCTGGAGAGAGGGGACGATGGGTAGCTTCAGCTGGGCCTGGGCTTTCTACAAAAGAGAGGCTTGAGCAACCATGAAATGAACACAATTACAAACAGTCTGCTCTTTCTAAATGTCCAAATGAGATGCTGAACACCTTTCAATTCAGTAAAGAAAAAAAAAGTTCTGTAAGACTTACTTCACCAACCCGCTAGCTAACACACTTTAACCTCCTTGGTAGCAAGACATATAGGGTAGCTTTTCTTCTGCCAAAACATTTCACAGACCACAGAATTGGAATGGGCCTTGTGTCACTAGTCTAATCTCACTTCCGTGCCTTAATATACCTTTACATTCCTTTCCATGTAAACACTACAATGCGAGAAAGTAGGATAATATAAAAACTAGAAGTAAATTTTACTGTCGAATTTTACCAATCTTGAAAATTTAGATGTATAAAAGAAATTTCAACAATGATAAATCCCTTAATTGGCTCTGAAACCCAAAGCAAAGTCTATACAGTGGGATCCTAAAAGAGATCTTTCATTCTAAAGCTTTATTCCAGTCTTTCTCACACCTTAGTGACCTAAGGGTCAGCTAAGGAGTTTTCAAAAATAAATTCCTGGTCCCACTCCAGACTCAGAAACGCAGAATCTCAGAAGCTGGGGTCCAAAAATATAATTTTTAACAAGCTCTCCAGGTGATTCCAGTGCACATTAAACACACTGGAAATAGCCTTAAAACAACGGCAACCCCCACCACACATGCACATAACAGTCAATGATTAGGTCGTGACTCTCAGTGTTAAATGAACTTTGGAAAAGAAGTATATACTTACACAGTTTTCAGTGCTGGTTTGGTTACTGTGCTTTCCAAATATTCATAACAAAAGAAAACACAGGAATTCAAAAGCTACAGGTGAACCTATCAGCATCAAAGTATAAACCACCTCTTCCCATTCAAATGCAGAACTGTTATTTGTACCTTCAGAGCTTGGTCAGGGGTAAAAGCAGAGTTTATAACCAGTTCCCCTTCAACAACTCTTCGGAGCTGAGAGTCTTCTTCAAAGATAGATTCCATGTTCAAGACTGTCCATGCAAACCAGACCTACAATGACACCAGGCAAAGGTGAGGAGAATGAGCAGTTTGCTAAAACAGACAAACTATATCCTGATATGTCATGAACTAACATCTTTTCTATTATAGATCTCAATCAACAAATATTTATAGTTTCTAAAATTAATAGTTTTTACACCTATCTATATTCTTATCGCAGATATAAATTCAGATAAAATAGATCATTGAAAACTACTAAATTCCTTTGGAAAGGCTACTTTAGTAAGAAAGGATGTTTGTTCACTCAACAATATTTAGTGGGAAATTCTGTATGCACAAGAAACAGAAAAGAGGGCCAGAAGTGAGCTCTGCTCTAAGTTTTTCATCTTTTAGAGGAGACAAGACTAATATAGAAGTGACCAAAAGTGAAGTGAGAAGTGGTGACTAATGAATCATGGGTGAAGTGCTATGGAAAACCAGAGGAGGGAGTGCAGGATCAGAGAAGGTAGGTATATCAGAAAGCTCTACATAGAGACTGGAGGGGAAAGCATGCCTGGTAAGAGAATCACGTAGGCAAAAGCAAAGACATGTACAGTAGCAGCAAGAAACGGGCTTCACCTGGATCAAAACACATATAAGCAGGAGATGAGACTGACAGGGACCTCAAGGATGTTACTACCGGTTTAAGTGACAAAACAGGGACATAATTCAACACAACTGAAAGGTGGTAATAATGATGAAAATAATGCTGATGATAATAATGACAATAGCAACAGCCAACACCCAGTGACTCTTGACTATGTGCTAAGCACTGTTCTAAAGCTTTACGTGTCAGTACAATCATTATTCCCTTTTGACAGCTAAAGAAACCAAGAAGAGAGAAGCGAATAAGCTACACAAGGCAGAGCGCTAGTAAACTGCAAAACCAAGACTGAACCCTGGGCCCTCTGGCTCCAGCATCCACTCTTAACCACTCTGCCATGGGGCTGGGCAGGCTGTGCAGTCAGGCAGACTGGGTCTGATCATGTCTGATCCTGAGCCAGGCACTAACCCCATTAAACCTCAGTTAACCTCGCTGAGAAACAGGAATAACAACAGCACAACCTCAGCAGAGGGCTAATGTGAGGATGAAATGAAAAAGTATTCTACATAGTAAGAGCTACAAAAATGCTAGTTATTTAAGGCTATTAATAATGTACTAGAGTAAGGATGATAATAATATTAAAGTTCATAAGACAACAAATGGCCCTAAGTGAGTGTCCTACCTGTGTGGATGTGGCCAAGCCCTCCACGAAGGAAGGAGTGATGTTGCCTGCCACGATCCAGCTCACCAGGGATGAGAGCAGACTCCGGTCACAGTGGTAACCCAAAGCATTCTACACCAGGGGATGGTGTGGAGCAGAGAGAGGAGGTTTTAAAAAAACTCATCAATGATCTTTTCAAGAATATCAGCAATTACCTTATTACAATAGAAGATTATGGTAAGATGTGGATTTCAATAATTAGCCCACCAGCAGTGACAGTCCAGGCATTGTATTACAGCCAAATATAATGAGCAGCTCCTCCTGGGTGGAGGCAGGGGTGGGGGAATCCTTTCTTCTAGCTTTATGGGGATCTGCACTAGTGAACTATGGTTACTGAAATAAGACACCATTAAGGCATAGCTTAAAAAACAAACAAACAAAAAAACAGTGTACTCAGTTGCCACAGAGTAGTACTGAGATCTGCATTTGGGAGAACCTTTTTAGGAGGCTACTTACTATCTAGCCAATGACTACGAGAGAAATTCTCTAACAGGTTTACCTTATGTTGCTGATAAAGTAATTTCTGCACACAGTCCTCCTGCATCAGCTGAAAAGCTGTCTTACACAAGTGGTCCATGAGGAAGAGGATGGGTTGTTCTCGGTACCAAAGATGTTGCCTTATTAGTGCCTGAACCCAGAACTCCAATACGGCAACGGGACCCACTTCGTTGGGCTGAGTGCTTACAGATATGTGGGCCTATGGACAAAGGACTCAGGTGAGGTGAAAGGTAATAACCAGCCTTCCATTTCCAAAACACTAACAAAATAATACCTACCTGCACTGCAAAACCCAAATCTGCTGACTTTGTCAAAAGCAATGTGCCAAGTGCTCTGAACAACCCACACACAGATGTGCTAGCACTGGGGGTGTTTGAATGGGAAGGTGGGCGAAAGTATATTTAGGGGCTTACTGAGACCCTGACCTGAATCATACTGTTGAGAAGCTTCACGTTGTCCCCATGGCTGGCTCCAGTCAGGTGCTGTGCCACTTTGTGGGTGACCTGCTGCGTGACACCCTGAGGGACGCCACTGTCCAAGTGTAAGAACAGGAGGAGGTGTGACAAAAACCTGCCGAGCACATAGAACGACACACTTTATCTGCTAGTCAAAGTCAGTAGAATTTCAAAAGGCTAACTGTTTGCCAGAAAACAGAAAAATATTAAAGTGATCCCATTTTTAGACCAAAGATTTATTTAGGGATTCTGATAAATCTTCAGGAATTTCAGAAGAATAAAGTTCTTCTGAATAAAATGTGTAGAGAAATATTTATGAAATATTCCACAATCTTTTCTGGGGTGTCAACTTCACACAAGGTGGCATATAAGGCACCACAGGAGATATCACCACAATGAAGTCATGGCTGTGCCTTCAGCTCCTAGGTACACCAGGCTCCCTCCTTTCTCAGGGCCTTTGCTTCTACTGGCTTTTCTGCCTAAAACACTCCCCATGCCTAATCTGGCATCTCTAAAAGAGATGCATCCCTCGCATCTCTTTTACAAAGTCCTTTCCTCTGAGAACACTTCCTGTCCCTTCCTGCTGTCTAAAATACAGCTAACTCATTATTAACCTCTCTTGCAGCACCCTGTTATTTTTCTTCATAGTCCTTAAAACTGGTACCTGCATCCTGAGGGTGTGATAAGTTCCTATGTGTCTGAGGACAATGCCCACCCAATGTATAGTGCTGCTTTGCTCACCACTGTACAGACAGTAGCAGCACAAAGTAGGAATCAATAAGCAGTTGTTACTGATGAATGAAGGCACTTCTCACTTCTCAGTCGACACAACACAAGCCAAAACCCACTCGGGTATAAAGGAAGAGTTTTGACTTCAGGAAAGGTACCAATAGAGTACTATAAGAGTTCAGAGGACAGAGCCAGTGCAGGTATTAGAGGAGGTAGGGGAGAGATGGAGGAGGAAGCATTTGAAACAGAAACTAGAGAGACTCACAGCATTCAAAATTTAGTAATGAGAGAAAAAAAGTACTTAGACAATTCAATCTATTTTAAAATCTTTAAGAAATCCTGAAAATCTAAAGAGAATTTATTTAAATTGTGCCAGGCATTATTATACTCTCTATATTTTACTTTATCCTCATACCCAGTATGAGAGATATTATCTCCCTATATGAGAGATGGTATTATCCCATTATATAAATGAAGAAACAGAGGCTCTGAAAAGTTAAAGAACTCATATATTTTCATACATTAGTGAAGGGATGGAGTGAGGACACAAACTCACACCTGACTGCTCAGAAAGCCATGTGCTACCCAGAACACGAGTGCTCTCAGACCTGCTCGGACCTACTAGAGTGCTAATTTTTTAAAAAATGGTCCTAGGCCTTATCCCATTTCTACTAAAGCAGAACCTCTAGACAAGGAGCCTGGGAATCCACATTTAATAAGCTCTCCAAGGAGAATCTCATCATCAGGCAAGCTGGAGAGACACAGCTTGAAATGACACACCACTTATCACACCCTCTGTCACATTCCCCTTGTGCCCCCCTGGATATACAACCTGTCCCCCACCACACAACACAGGGCTCCTCCACATCAGGGCCCCCCTCCCCTCATCACTTCATGAGGCCCCAGTCAGATGCTCTCCTCCTCCCTCCTCCCTGCATTGGTAGTTCTCATTCCACCTCTATGCCTTCACTCATGTTCTTCCCCAGCCTGGCCCCCTCACCTCAATCCCTGCTGCTTTAAAAAAGCATATACTTTTACAATACAAATGCAATCTATATACAATAGCATGGTGTGGCCAATATTTTACTTCATAACTTTGTAATTACCCTCAAGTCTTATTTTCTCAACAAGATTATAAGTGCCTCATGTGATGAACACCTTCCTATGTAACTTATCTGTTTGTAATACTGCAATATGCACAATGCAGGCAATTAAAAGCAATGTGTTTTGCTATTGTTACAATGGCAAAGTCATTTGCTGCTCAACGTCAGAAGCACTATTCCCAGAGTTTCCTGGAAACAACTGCTCTTTCAAATACTAAGCTATAAGTAATCTGAAATTAAATGAGGAAGAGAAATATCTTCATGATAATAAAACTGGCATCACTATTAGTATCACTTTCATTAATATGCATTCTAAACTGATCAGGATATTTTTTGCCTCATAAAAAATGTACTATTAAAATCTCATTCCCTAGTATACTTATGAAACCAAAAGACATAGTCATTTGTACCCAATGAGCTATTTTCTACTTACTGCTCATTCTTCAGAAGGTAATATTGGCAGGGATAGAACAAAGGTAGAATCTTATCTAGGACATGGACCACTGTTCTCAAATGCCTCGACTGGACTAGAACTCCCAACAGTGGGATGCCTTCTGCACAGAACTTCTCAATGCTATGGAAAAAGAAAAAAGCAATAAGTACACAAGACAGCCAATTCATAAAATGGTGTTCTTCCAATGAGCTGTTGGCCTACATGCTACCAGGCTTATCTTAGGTCTCCAATATATTTCTGTATTTCACACAGAAATATTCGATCAGAACTCTGGAAGTACAAAGAAACTTAAAAGTTCACTAATATTTTCATTTTATAGATGAGAAAGGTGAAGTATTGTGCCTAAATTTACATAATTTCCTAGTACAGGGTCAAAATGAGAACCAAAGTTTGCCAATTTCTAGTCTAGAGCATTTGCTGCTACCCCATTTTGTTTCTCAAATGGCGCTTCTTCTAAAAGCCAAGGGGGTCTTATTGTCTGCTAATCCCACAAGGTATTACAGAAAAAAGAATATCCAATAGGGAGGTCAATTTGATAGTATAAACTGGCAAAAAGTCTTCTAAAACCAATGTAACATAAAAATTTACATTTTTTTTTTACTCAAGAGAATCTATCCTCAGGAAATAATCTCAAATATATTAAAAAATAAGACAGATGACCTATGTAAAAATGCACTTTTCATAATTATTGATAATTGCAAACTCAAAGACAGAAATGACTTATGTAAATTTTGAGAAAATCCATTCAATGGGAATATTATTGCATGATTTTTAATAAATGGCCAAGGACAATATTTAAAAATACTTTTGTTACAACAATACTGGAAAAAAAACATAAAAATACTTCTGACAACAACTACTAGTAAAGAAGAGTTATATAGTGAGGAAAACACACGGGGATGATGTCACACCAAAATGCTCATTGTGTTGCAGCAGTGTATGTGAGTGGCTTTTCCTTCATTTTCCTAATTCTATAATTTGGTGATACTGCTTCAATTCGAGAGGGAAATCATTTCAAAAAATAAAAGTAACAGTGCAAATATTGTGCCATAAGAAAAATGTTTACAATATTAAAAGTAAAAAACAGAAAATATATAAAATTATACTTACATTATTAACTCAAAAGATCAAGGGAAAAATATTACATAAAAATAACCAAAAAAAGAACAAAAACAATGTTATATAAGGTAGAAAGATTGTGGGTAATTTTTTGACTACTATACTCGGAACTATCTGTAATGTTATTTTCATGTACAACTTATGTCCTTACATACTCTACCCTGAACCGCAAGTCCATTCATAAAATTGCCTTAAGTTAGTTCTAGGGTATATACTCATCCCAGATGATCACAGTGGAGTTGTACACTAAAGCTCAGCCCTGAAGAGAAACACTTATCCTCACCCTCATTCCTATTTAGGAGTCAGTAATTAGCACTAAATAAGTCTAATCTTTAGAGAGGACCTGTAGCAGTATCAGTGAATGAAGAGCTACAGTCTCAAAACAAATAAAGAAGTTAGAGAAACCATGAAACAAGTTCAAAACAGTACATTCAAAGAATCCACATGCTAGACACTGTTCTAGGCATGTTTAATGTATTATATAACTCACTAAAACTTCATAAAATCCACTACTATTATTTCCATTTTAAAGACAAGTATCCTGAGATATAGGAAACTATGAATGACACTAGAGCTACTGAAAACAAAGGACAGTGCCTTCTAAAGGCTTATATAACATCTCTCTCCTTCATGGCAGATCGATTCTATCCTTTCACCTGACCTTTGAATTTGCCCAAAACTTGGCCCTACTGACCTACCTCATCACCTCTATTCACCAACATGAATCACAGGCTTTATTCAGTCAGGAGTGTTTCTTTATCACTTCCCCACCTCTTCTCCTACCCCCTCAGACACCTGGTACTCCTTCCCACATTCATTAAATCAAATAACTAATCAAATAAGTATAAGTTCTGGAGATATAAAGATGAATGGGACAATATTCCTACCTTGAAGGAGTACACAGTCCACAAGGAGGAGATAAACTATTATACTACAGTACAGTAAGTGTGTTGCTCAGAATGGACATGTGCTGCAGGGTGGGAGGGGATGGCCCTTGGGTTGAATCTTTAACACTATGAGCCCTAATTACCTGGAGAATGTGAGTGTCACCACTCTGCTTCTTAGCCTAGGACACCTTCTCTAGTTAAGACTCCTCTCCAAAGCTTAGCTCCTCCATGAAGGTAATCTGCTCTAATAATTCTCCTTCCTTTAAATTCTTCCTGCTCATACTGAGTGGTTCTCAATCTAGGCTGTACATTAGAATAATATGGAAAAATGCCCTCCAGATCAATTAGATCAGGGTTCCCACCTATTCCCTGAATTGGCATTTTCAGAATCACTCCAAAAGTGATTAAGAACAGCAGGGTTGAGAAACACTGCTCTATACATATCATCCACATCTTTTGTATTGCCAACTGTTTTATGTCTACCATCACCACTAAACTTTCAATTACCTGAGGGCGGCTATCTAACAATTCTGTATCTCTCCTACTTCATAGCACAAAACTGAACACTAACCCCTAAAAGGACAATTGGCATCCCACTGAAAATATACTTAATGTGGAACAAGATATTGAAGCTGGGATGCTAAAAAGATGTTACAGTGAGTCTAAAACACAAGAATCAGAAAGTACAGAATTTTTAAAAAATGGATAGGCTAGAAAAAATTAACATGTCATAGAAAAATCCTAAAGAAAAGGATTTTTAAACACCTAAGAATGCATTCATTCGGTTACTTACTGCACCAGATATAGTCTTCACTCCTAGAGATAAAATGGTAACACAAGACAAACACAGTTCCTTAGTCCTAACCTCAGAGAAAATCCCTGATAAGATAAAGCAGACAACAAAAATATGGTGTGATCAATGCTCCAGTGGAAGAAGTACTGACAGCTATGGGCTTATACCAGAGAGGCATGTGACCTCATCAGGCATTTAATTCCCCTGGGCAGGTTGAGCCCCTTACCTGAAGAACTGGAAGTGGGCTGCCATCACTTTAAAATTCAGTAGAGGTGACCAATTATTTGATCATTACTCTAAGGAAGAGAATACATCTACTGCTGACATGCACATTCCACTCTGGGTAACATAGATAACTCTTCATTATATAATAAAGGAATTTTCTAGTACAAATCTGCCTTATCTAAATTTATGCACCATTTCCCCTTGATAAGCTATTGAATATTCAAGGCTTATGGTTTGGCCCTGATTACTCCTAGATAAGTTTGATGGAGGACTCAGACATTGGGGTACAAAAATAACTGGCTACAAAAATCAGCAACCCTAGAGATTCAGCCCAAACAATGTACCTGTGGCCCACAGCTGTCATAGCTAAGGCCAAATAACAGCCAATGGGCATGCCCGCCTTGACAGCTTTTAAGAGAGGATGAAACGTGGGTGACTCTGTCATGTCAGGCACAGTTCTGGAGAAGGGAACAGTTGGACAATTCTGCTGCATTCCATAATCGTTTTTGTGCAGTTTTAACCTCAAGATCAAGTTCCAGGCCCATTGGTTAAATGAGGTCTCAGGTGTCTCTCCATACCGAACAATACTGGCCAAATACGAAACCTAAAACAGTTATTTATTTTAAACCACATTAGTCACATACACATTAAATCAGCAGACTTACCCACCCACCTTCTTTTGTGATCAACAATAGCCTCAAAAGAGAAAACATATCACTTACTGGTTGGTACCCAGTGTTCGCAACATTAAATTAAAGCAACTTCTCACTCATAGAGACTACTTTTGTTTAGCTGCTAGTGCATCTGAGTCAGCTCGAGCAAAAGAGGAATAATATAAAAGTTGCTACACAATGATATGCTGGTAAATAAGTTTAATTACCAGTTGGGGGCAAAAACATTCCCACCATGGTCAATTTCAACCTACTATCAGGTTACCAACCTGACCTGCAAAATTCCTGAAATATTCAGTTTGCCTGGGCCAGTATAAGCAACAGCACATTACTCTAGCTCAACTCAAATCCCATAATATTAAAATGGCAATATGTAGGCTATTTCTTAAAGAAAAATCTTTATCCCACCATAGAACTGAATTTCAGTATCTTAAATTGCCAGAAATGTTATTAGGAAACCTAGCAGTAAATACTGTAACTTCATCTACCTACACCACTTATAATAAAGACGCATGTTCAAAATACATAAGAGAAGGAAATACCTGCTTCATACTTTCAGAAAGAAGCCCAGCATATGGCTTCTGTGTGAGGTATTTCTGGTATGCTTCAAGAATCATTAAAGCCACTTCAGCATGGACTGCCTGATCCAGATGAAGCATACCCTATCAAAAAGAAAAATAATCACAAATATGACATCTTCATTTTTTAAAATACACTTCTGAACCAAAATACTAGACAAAAGAGTAAAACATGACCTTGGATACAAAAGCTAAATTTTCCAAAAATCACATCCCCTAATAATAAAGCTACAAAATGACAAGAAAAAAAAAACTGAAATCTTAAAGAACCATTACACTGTACCTAGACAGGTTTGAACCTGAGTCATCGCAGACCCCAGCTATAAGAAGTATCTTTGAACATAAGCCCCTCCCCACATCCTAGAATCTCTATAAAGACTTTGGGTTGTAAGTTTAAGGACACTGCCACAAGTCAGGAAGATGTTTAATAATTATTAAACAGGAAGATACTTAATAAATTAAGTCTATATTCTCTTTTCTTGTTCTATCATCAGTGAAAATATAAAAAAATACTCAACATCACAGGTAAAATATTCCTTCAGGACCTTGAAGTTGCCTATCAATTTTCCCACCCAGTCTTCCCCTGCAGCCTGAAGAAATACAACCCTTAACTCTCTCACAGAAGACTTTTCTAACTCTTATAAAGGAGCAAGGAGACACTCACATCCAGCTCTCTAGGAGAGAGGGGACTGGGGGTTTCATTCACAAGTCAGAGAATGTGGAGGTGGTGAACAGCCCTTGCAGCATTCACCCACCAGCATGTGAATGAGAGAAGACCCAGATGAACCCATGGGCAATCCCACGTAGTTGGGGACATCATGAGGGAAAGGCTCCCTGGCTTTAGTTTCCTCAACTGTATAACAGGGGTCATGGCCATGAAACCGCATTCAATGGCTGAGAGGACTCAGTGACTTGCTCAGAGCAAAAACTAGCAGACAACTGGAGAGGGCTGAGTTCTCTCCCATTTTCCCTTTAAAATATTTAAATATTTTGAACAAGAGCCAACTACTAAAGTCTAGGGTAAAGAGGCAGGAAAGGTCTAACTGTCGAAATCACTTGACTAGGCATCCCTGGAGACATGACAGGTAGCAAGTCCTTCATAATAATAAACTATTATTAATGAAAATTACCACCTAGTACTTAAGATGTGCCAAGAACTATTTTATAAGTCCTAACCTGCTTAATCTTTACAACAGCCCTGTAAAGCAAGCTCATTAATACTGATGCTTAGAGATGAGCAACTGAGGCCCAGAGAGGTCAGGAAACTTGCTCAGGATCACACAGCCAGGAAGTGGCAGAGCTGGGATCAGAATCCAGGCAGACTGGCTCAGAGCTCAGGCTCTTAACTAACGCACAATGTTTTGAAAGACAAATCTGGTAGTGACATGAAAGGAGGAAAAAGGACCAGAAGCAGGAAAGGCAATTAGGAAGAATTGTAGTAGATAACCAGAGAAAAATCAATATATATAAATAGTCCTTAAAAAGGGGGAAGAATTTTCAATGTGCATCAACAATATATATTTAGAAGATGCTCACTTTGCAAAACTTAAAGAGAAGATCCTAAACTCTGACAGAGCTAAAAAAAAAATTTTTCAGACCTTAACAATGAAACTAGGAAATGTTTACTATTTGAGAAAATGTTTCCTTGAAACTGAGAAATGTAGAACCTCCCAGTCTCCAGGGAATGGTTTTAACACATACCTGTTCATCAAATCCCCAATTCAGTCCTTCTAGAATAACACAAGCCAATTTGTTCTTCACCACTGTCAGGTTATAATTCAATAACCAATCCCGAATCACAGCTATCTCAGAGGCAGAAGGTCTCCAAAGATACAAAGGCAGTTCTTTAAACAAATATAAAGAGACCTGATTAAAAAGAAAATGATAATAATTAAAATCAAAACTTAGGGACAATCCTATAATACTACAATACTACGCTATTAAACTGCTTGCAAAATTTTTTCTCCAAAATAAAAGAGGGGTTTTGTTTCATTTTTAGACAAATGAAATGCACAACCGAATCAAATGAATTTTAAACTAATGATACACCAAAAGCACATTTTGCAATACTTTATAAAAGCCAATCTTTTTTCCATATGTAAACTGGTATACTTCTGCTTAGGAAAACCACCATACTAAGACCCAAATTTAAAGACATAATAAATCAGGATAAAAGAGTTATCACTTTAAATAATTATTTCTTCTATGGTATTTAACACGATATCTTAATTAGCTTCAAAGCAATCTAGGGAGGGGAAAAGAGTGGGTAGATGTGAAGATGAAATAAGATCAATCAAGAGCTGATCACTGTTGAAACTGGATATTGGATACACAGCAATTCGTTATATTATTCCCTACTTTTATATATCTCTGAAAGATTCTATAATATAAAGTTTTTGAAATCCTGTTTACAAAAATTCTATAGCACTACTTTTTAAATAACATATCACATGTGCAAATTAAGATAAATCTGAGTTCACTTAAAGCAGTTTGCTTTAAGGGAAACTGATCAGAAGAGCAATTCATTTATAATCTCCAGGAAAGTGCTATCCAATAGAAATATAATGCAGGCCACATATGTAACTTTAAATTTTCTGGTAGTCACATTTTTTAAAAGTCAAAATAAACAAGTAACATTAATAATGTATTTTATTTAATCTAATATGTCCAAAATATTATTTTAACATGTAATCATCACAAAAAATCATTGACATGTTACATTCTTTTATTCATACTAAGTCTTTGAGGATTTTACACTTATAGTGAGTCTCAATTGGGACTAGCTACATTTCAAGGGCTCTACAGTTACATGTGCCTAGTGGGTATTATATTAAACAAGACAGATCTAGAACACACATACCAGCATTTTGCAGGTTCCTACATGGGGCTCAAAACAAAATTTGAAAGAACAGCAGAATGAATTTTTTAAATATCTTTCTTTTCTTCTGTGTGTATGTGTGTATACTTAATTAATTTTCATGTGAATTAATAAAATTTTTGAATATTCTGAATAAAATGGTAAAATAGTAATTTTTAAAGTAACAAATCCTTCTTTATCCTTTATCTGACAGAAGGAGCACATTAATGTTACTACATCAATGAGTACAGCAATGAGATCTGTTCGGAAAAGAATTAATCCCAGCTATATAAAATAATGGTATAGCATATATCTGCCCACCCAGAATGAAAGGAGGCTATCAAGGCCCTAAGTACGTTAAAAGGTTAACAAGGGACTGTTACGAACAACTCTGTGTCAAAAAATTCAACTAGATTTTTAAAAATTCCTTTAAAAACATAAATTATCAAAACTGACTCAGAAAAAATAAAAATCTAAGCAGTTCTCTTCTCTGTTTAAAATTTTCAAAAGACCTTCCAGAAAGAAAACTTGAGACCTAGATAATTTCACTGGTAAACTCTATTAAACATTCAAGAAAGAATAAATAACAATCTTACAAAAACTCTTTAAAAACATAAGAGGGAATGCTTCCCAACTTATATTATGTAGTCAACATAGCTTTAAAACAACACCTAACAAAGACATAAGAACATAGAATTACAGATTAATATCCCTCATGAATGTATGTAAAATTCTCAACAAAAAAATACTATCACAATGAATCTGGCAATACATTAAAAAATAAACAACACACCATGATCAAGTGGTTTTTATTCTAGGAAACAATGATAGTTCAACATCTGAAAACCAATCAATGTAAATTTACCACATTAATAGAAGAAGGATAAAAATCATAAGATTGTCTCAATGGATGAAGAAAAAGCAACTGAATAACCATTTATGAAAAAAATTCAGCAAACTAGAAATAGAAACTTTCTCACCCTAATATAGAGCATCAATAAAAAACCCACAACTAAAATTATACTTAATGGTGAATTTCTGAACCCTTTCCACTATGACAAGGAACGAGGCAAGGATTTCCACAGTCACTATGTCTATTCAATACTGTAATAAAAGATATAGTCAATGCAATAAGGCAATAAAAAAAACATGAAAGGCCTAATAATTAAGGGGAAAATCTCAAACTGTCAATAAAAGAGAATTTAAATAGTATATTTTAATATAGTCATACTTTCACTCAAAGTCAAAAGGTCACTAATTTTATTTTAAAAGGGTGTTAGAAAGATACATGGATTTCACTAACAAAACAGAATACGTCCTCTAAATTGAGCCCATCTTTGAAATTATAAAATAGGACAACAAAAAAACAAGATAACAATTTGCAGGTTGTTATCAAAACTATCTGTGTTCTATCCTTTGTGATCTCCCAAATATCTTGGTCCTTATCAACAACTATTCCCAAAAGAAAGCAATCTCTATATATCTGTACCATATAGGATTTACCCTATCCTGCAGAGCATCTAAAACAGAAAGTTATCTTTAAACACACCCCAAGTATGTCAGTGAAAGTTTAGGGCCCCTGGCAACAGCTTATTCCCAATTCCGGGGACAGGGTCTGATTCTAGACAGCAAAACTATTTTAAGTTATCATATTTATCTAAAGGCATAGGGGTTTTAAACAAGTTCCTCCAAAAATGTCAGCAAGTTCACAGAGCACAAAGAAACCACATGTATAAACAAAAAATGAAGGCATCTTTTGGATGTGCTCTAAAAAACATAAGGCTCCCAATTTTTACACTTAAAGTTAAGCGTATCTCTGGGCACAATTTACTACTAGAAGTATCAGAGCCAAATTAAAAATATTAAGTGTGGCCAAACCTAGAAAAACATTTGAGAGAAAAAGGCCATGAGCTCGATCTAACTGAAAGAACCATATGACCCACAGCAGATTTCTTTGGAATTCATTCCATTAGATGATCACTCAAAAGGGACCGACTGAAAACATATTGCACATAAAAGGCCTTCATCTCAATATAATCATATCTCAGTGGGATACAATGTTTTTCTTAAAACGTACCATGTACTACCACTTTAGAAAGCAATAAAAAAAATAGAAAAATTAAAAACAGAATTACCACATAATCCAGCAATTCTACTTATGGGTACATAACCAAAAGAAGTGATAACAAAGATATCTGTACATTCATATTAATTGCAGAATTGTTCACAAGAACCAAAAGGTAGAAGCAACCAGTGTCCATCTACTGATGAATGGATAAACCAAATGTGGTATATACATACAACAAAATATTATTGTCTTTAAAAGAAAGGAAATTCCTACACATGCTATAACATGCATAAACCTTGAGGACATTATACTAAGTGAAATAAGCCAGCCAAAAAGGATAAATACTGTATGATTTCACTCATATGAAGAACGTAGAGTAGTCAAACTCATAGAAAAAGAGAGTAGAATGTTGGCTGCCAATGGCTGAACATGGAGGGAGGAGGGAATGGGGAGTTACTTTTTAATAGGTACAGAGTTTCAGTTTTATAACAAACAGTTCTGTGGATTGATGATGATGGTGGTAGGTATAAAACAATGTGAATATATTCAATGCCACTGAACTACATACTTAAAAAATTAAGATGATATATTTTTGTGTTAAATTTACCACAATTAATTTTTTAATGTAAAAAATAGTACCTTGTACTTTTCCAAGGAAAGTATATCATTTATTCTTTAGTTAGGTAAAAAGTCTCATACACCAATCTTTCACTGGAATCTCCCCACTTACGAATGTGATTAAGCAAGATAGTTATCAGTCATCTATACTACTGTGACTATCAGATGAAAGGGCCCTTATCAATATGGCCCACAGAAAAATACAATCACTTTAAACATTCCTCTTGAAGTTATTACACATTACTATCCACATTAGAAAAACTCACACATTAAAGCTTTATTATAGATGATCAGGAAAATTTTCACTAAATGTATGTTTTTCTAAATGGTACATCCATACAATAGAATACTATGTGGCCATAAAAAGGAATGAAGCATATGTTACACCATGGATGAACCTGGAAAACACATTAATGAAAAAAGCCAGTCACAAAAGACCACATATTGTATGATTCCACTTATCTGAAATGTGAAGAATAGTCAAATCTATAGAGACAGAAAATAGATTAGTGGTTGCTTAGGGCTGGATGGAATAGGATAGAGTGTGATAGCTAAAGGGTATGTGGTTTCTTTTTGAGATGATAAATATGTTCTAAAATCAACATTAGTGATGGCTGCACATATCTGTGAGTATACTAAAAACCACTGACGTGTACACTGCAGAGATGAATTGCATGGCATATGAATCGTATCTCAATAAAGCTGTTAGCAAAAACTACATAAAGATTACAAAAGTAATTGTGACAAATGACAGAAATAAACAATGTGTCTTATTCAACTTAAATTACTACTTTTAATTTTCCTTTTGTGTAATTTAAACAGAGTTTTGTTTCAATCAGAGTTGTTTCTTCCAAGTATAAAATATAAGAATTATAAAAGCCAAACAATATTAGAAATAGAAACTGTTAATAAACCATAGGCTTTAATTATTTAAAATAAAAACCTATTATTGAAGGATGTAGAAAGGTCACTTTGAGATTTAAACACACACACACACACACACACACACACACCTCTTTTTATAAGCAGCAGCTAATCCCAAGCAGGCATGGTGAATGGCACAGAGCCTGGGATACAATAAATGTTCTCTTCATCCTGTTGTGCTCATGACTTAAGTCATTCCCAACAATCTTACTATTTTTCCCACTGCTCCATTACTCCAAGATTTAAAAGGGAAAAAATGGAAAACAAACGAAATCAGTGCTCTTACCATTCCAACTTGGTCAATGGTGTCCTGAACTCTATCCAAAAGGACAGAAATTATCTCAGGGTGGACAGCTGTGATGGTCCCTAAAAGTTCTCGACCAACCTTTGAAAAAGTCTCTCTGGTGGACAAAGTGACATAAGATACCTAAAATGGGAGAGAGTGGAAATGGCACTTTTAATACCAATTATCAGTCAAAATTCATTTCCATAACTACTTAGGACATTTTCATGTAAAATAGAATCTCACATTAAGTCTCAGTTTACACCATGTTCAAAAAGATGTAATAACTTCAGAGAACAAAGCATCTACCCTGAAGCTGGAATGGAGAGGAAGAGACCTACTACACAACAATGACTTCAAGTGCTGGATTCAGAAAGTATATTCCAAAGCAGCAATAAAATAGTCCCTTTGATGTTAAAACTTTTCTAAATTTGAGAAATAGGAGCAGGGAATGCAATGGGTATGATTCGTATTTTCAATATTCTTTATAGCAAAACAATGTTCATTTGATTCTCTAGTTCATTCCATAAGTACAGAGAACACACAGGAGTCACATTTTTCAAAAAGCAATCCCAAAAGAATCAATGGGTAGATAATCGAAAAGAAAATATTTTTTAGCTGACTTTTACAACTTAATGTTCTAACCTCATATATCTCCAGAACGATAATTTTTATAAAGTCTTCATCCACATTGGTTCTTCTGGCCTGAGCCATCTGAGCAAATGTAGTCAGAAGACAAATCTCTTCTGAGCTATTCATGGAAGAAAGACACTTTGCAAAGTTCACAAAATGTTCAGGGTCTGCAAGTTCATAACAAGAAAATTAAAATGGTGAAAGAATAAATATATAGCACTTTAATTACTCTTCCAGAGAGAAAGAGAAGATATGAAATTAAAAGACATTTAGAAATGCTTTAAAGATACAAAAGCTCTGTCTTGGAGTTACTCAGTGTTCCAAGCTCTTTCCCATATATACAGGACACATACATGTTATTACATTCCTTTCCTGCTTTAAATAAAGGCATAGGAAGCAGGTTGGGCCAGATAAAATTTCAACTATAAATAGAGTGTAGCCTCAGAGGCAACATTTAACATCTCCAAGCCTTAGTTTCCTCATCTGTCTCAAAAAGTTATTTAAGAGTAAATGACATGGCAGTGGTGAAGTGCTCCGTCAACTGCAAAGCAGTACTAGCGTCACTAGGCAAGACATCAAAGGCACACATGAAGCTATTTGGTAGTTGTCAGGCAAATAAACAACAACCCTACTAGTGAAAACTGCTAAGACTGGCAAACCACTCAGCACAAACATGGCATTCCAAAAAGACATTTGACAATAAATGAAAATTTGGGGCAAGAAATTAACTACAACCATGATTGAAATATTGATGAATGTGACCGTATGTTCTACCTATTTCTGAGGATGCCATGTAAGCACTATTACATATTGTCACTAGGGGGCATAACTGGCAAACAGCTTTGCAATAAGTGATAGAAAACAAAACGCTGCAAAGGCAAGTAGTAAAAAGGGAGGAAAAAGAGTCTGTTTAGAAAATACATTCTCCTGATGTTCACAGTAAGAAGGCAACTAGCCAACAATTCTTTTCATGTGTTTATGCATTTGAGAAATCGAAGGTACTACATCAAATTTTCTGTATTTTCAAATTCCATGGGACGTTTACCAAGCCAGTTTTCATTTCCCATGACCAGATTGGGTTTGTAATGGGAATTACTATCCAGAGAACTTCTGTAATAATGAAAATTGGAATTATCATTCTAATAAGTCAAAAACCACAAAGCAGTCTCTTGAATTTCAAAATTATCACATGAGTACACTGTAGCACATTCTCTCTTAGCATTTCTACAAGAGAAGAAAGCAATGAAGAAAAAAGGCACACAGGTAAGAGCAGGTGGACATTGCAAATTTCAGCAAGGCCATACCTTGGAGCTGCTGCTTGCACTCAGCAGGCGGGAGGGCAGCACAGAGCGTCCCCAGGTCCCCACTCTCCGCCTGGTGCATGAGGTAGAAGAGCTTCCAGAGCATCTGCACTGACAGCGTCCCAAAGGGCATTTCCGACATAAACAGCCAAATGCCAAGTCTGCGTGTTTTAAAAAGAGCGGGAACTTCACCACACTGAGAAAGCAGGTGAAGCTTTAGCTCTGACAGAAAAACAACAAAATTCTGAAATCACACTACAGCAATTTTTCTAACATGCTTCCTTTCATCATAAACACCTTGAGGATGAGAACAGTAACAGGAATACTCAAAAAGCACTTAGTCTGTGTCAAGCACTGTTCTGATCACTATATCTCATGTATATGAGATAGATAGATAGATAGATAGATAGATAATCATTTCATTCCACCTTCACTAAAATCAAGCCAAGTGCTATTATTGATATTATCCCCAATTCATACATGAGGCTACTAAGGCAGACAGAGGGTGGTAGTAAGCAGAGCTGGGTTTTGAATCAAAAATCCTTTTAAGACCACTCAGACAGAGAGGCTGCACAGATGCGGATGTGTGTGCCAGAGCACATATACAGGTACATGTGTAGTGGGTGGGAGGGGAATCAAAAACCCTCCAATGACTCTACTCTTAAGCCTGTAACTGCACAAAGACTTCATTTCTTTAAGACAGCTTTTTCTTTCATTCAAACAGGCTTTGTCTAGTATAATGACATTGTGACTCACTTGTTTTTTCTGCCCTTATCCTTCTATCCTTTGTGTGCCTACTCTCTTAATCATTAAGCTTTAGAACTAAGGTTCCTACCAGTGTTAAATCTTTTAAGAATAAAGCCTCAGGTCTATGATCTCAAGGACAATAAGTTTCAGTTATACTACAGATAGTATCCTGGCTTCAGGTGTGTTTCATTCAGCCCCTAGCCTATCAAGACAGAACAAGCCCCATCTGCCATGGGACCATTCAGAATGACACCATAGCTGATTTTAGAACAGGAGAGACACTGATCAAATACCCAACCCCCATCCAATCAGTAGCGCCCATGACCCCAACTCCCTTAGTTTCCATGACTAAGGGTTTTCCCCATAGAATCTGTCCCTTCAAGACACCCTAAGAGATCCAGGTTTCTGAGAGCATAGCTCACCTGTGTTTCCAGGACTTGCAACTCTAAAATAAATCCTTACTTTCTTTGCTGCAAAACCTACACACATCTCATTGACAAACACGGAGGCAGACAGACAGACCCCTTTGCTCTGGTAAGAAGTCCTGGATTCAAAGGCTTTCACAATATAGCACAGACCCATGTTTCCAACCAGAGTCCTCTCTGCATTCAGAATTAGAACATTCCTGGACAAGCCTGGGAAGAAACTGCTTCCTCCAAGCCACCAGCTCTTCCACAGTGAAGCCCTCCCCTCAGCAGTACTACAGAATTCCATCCATACTTGACCTTGGCAGTGTCATTCCCTTAATCAGTCGTTATCAACATAACAACAGTAGGCAGCAGAAAAATCACCTGCAGATTCAAAAGCCTGCCTACAGAGACCCTGATTTTGTAGGTCACAGCTGGGACCCAAGAATTGGTACTTTTTACAGTCATCCCAGGTGATTCAGACTCAAGTGATCCTTAAACCCACAGTAGAAAACACTTCAAGTTGCTGTAATTTATGTATACATATTGGCCGCAACAATTTGAGAACAGAACCAAGTTTTGTTTATCTTTGTATAAAGCGGTATGGAATCTAAGTCTTATATTTTAATTACAGTACCTAAACTAGTATCGCAAAAACAACACTCAATAAATGTTTATTAAAATGTTAAGCTATGTAAATTTTATCTAAAAAAATCTAATTAAAATAGAGAGGCATGCAATATTGTTGCTATAGTTTAGGCAAAACTATAAATTGACCAAATGAAAATAAACAAAGCTTATTAAAAGAGAAAGACAGAGGTTAAGTAGTGCATGCCTAAACCACTTCTAAGGGCCACCACTAGGAGCCCAAACCACCACTACTGGCCTAAACCACCACTGGTCTAGCTTCTGAAAAACAACAGCTAGACTCCTAAGCAAAAACTAAAGAACTTCTGTAAGTTTAGGTAAGACAGGCTTCCATCTTACTAAATAATTATCCTAACATCTTACATGGCACCCAACACTCTTGTATAATGGATCCCAAAACAATTAGGAGACATAGTAGAAGCCTTAACATAACGTCACAAGAGAGTATATATATATCAGGCTACGAAATTCCCTATACAGCAGACATGCAGTAAGTCTAGTTTAGGTTTTTGCTGTCTCCCTTTCAGTGTTGGTTTGTTTTCATTTAGGTTGGGGGATAGCTACTGTCAAAAATGTCCATTAGAGTGCCAAATAAATTTAAATTTCACGGCCTTAAATATCTGATTCTCATAAAATTTGTTCCCTAAAATAAATTATATTCAAATAGTTCTCAATATTTTAAAGTTTAAAACAATTATCACCTTTGTGAACTACATATATAATATTCCAAGATGGTTCATGGCTCAGCATATAAAAGCTAATAAGTAACTGTGGTGAGAGCTAAGCAAGCACAAGAACCAGTGCTAGGAGATCAGAGAAGAAAGACCCATCCCCAGCAGCAGGCCCAAAGTAACAGCAAATGGCAGACTAGGATTCAAACCCACTACACGACACAATTAGAACATGAGATGAGTTTAAGAGGCTAAAAGAGTGTAGAAAGCTCAGAAGAAGGGAGAGGTGCAGAAAGACTGGCAGTTCATGAGTGGAACTAAGCGAGGTTGGAGGCGGGCCCTCACACCCTAGCAGAGGGCACAATGTTGCAGCAGAACCCACTCCCACATCTGGACAGAAGCTCTTAGTGCAGGGTGCACTCCTGTGCCCCGGCCTCTGCCTTGAATGTAACCTAGGCTGTAAGCAACAGCAAAGACAGTGATCAGAAGACAGCATTGACACAGCCAGGACAGGGGACCTGGACCCATGACCATTATGGACCATAAAACTCTCACAGTAGGACAACCTGAGTAACCATGTCAGACAATCATTTATGCTGTGCACTGAGCACTTTTCTGCCTCACTGTAGGCAGCAGGGATGGGTGTGAAATACAGTCCCTCCTCAGCTCAAGGCTACCCCAAGTCTAGGGGTGGCAAAACTGAGAGATCAGAGTCTAGTTATCTTAAGACAGAAAGAAACCTGAAAGATTATTTCAGTCAACACTAAAGATAAGGAAACTAACAAGAAATAAATGAAATACACTAAGACATTATTACAAGAAATCTACTACAGTGAACACTTTCATGTCAGTCCTTCTCATGAGCCAGGGAGCCACATCTCAACTATTATCATCATACTTCTTACCTTTTGGCTTTCAACACATGCAGGACAGCTCTCAAAAACAGCTCATCAAATTCAATCTGTAGTTTCTCCATGGAGTAGGGCTCTAGGGCCAACCCCAAGCCTCGGTTGTGGCTCACATACTGCGCCCAATGGTCACTCACATAACCAAGTGTCATCCTGAGCATGAGGAAAGGCAATACAGCACCATTCATTAACGTGCTTAATTGGCAACTTTATTATGTTTGAATTATATTAATTATATTATATTTATGTTAAATTATATTATATAATTATTATTATAAACATAATGAACTTATATTAATTATAACTTATATTAATTCATTGAGTATCTACTATCTTCTAAATTCTGAAGAAAATTCAATGGAGGGGGAACTCTAACCCCTGGAGCTAGCTTACATTTAGTGGAGGACTAACAGATATAAAATAGATAGTCTGTCACATGGTTATAAGTGACATTGAGAAAAGTTAAGTAGGAGAAGGGAATAAAGTCTTTTAGGAGGTGGTAAGAAGGGAGTTGACTGGGAGGGGGAAAGTCCTCACCGAAGAGGGTCATGTGCATAAAGACTGGAAGATGTCACAGGGACATCTAAGGAAAGAGCATCCTGGTAGAAGAAACCACCACGTGAAGGCTCTGAGATATGTTTGGTATGTTGGAGAAACTGCAAGGCAGCTCACATGCTAAAGCAAAATGAATGAGAGGAATAATGACCAGAGAGGAAATCAGAAAAGTGACAGGAAACCAGACCATAATGGGCCACTGTGAAGACTTTGGCTTTTACTCTGAATGAGACTGGGAGCAGTGGAGTATTGAGCAGAAGAATGACATAATCTGACTCACTATTTACAGGGAATATTGGCTGCTGTGAGAATAAGTGGGGGGGCAGGCATAATGAAGAGAGGAGCAAGGGCAAAAGCAGGAAGAAAAATGAGGTTACTGTGATACTCAGGAAGAAAAATCTAAGCATGAACTAGGATAGTAGCAGTGAAGATGGTGAGAAACAGGATTCTGGAAAGAGCATGTTTCACTGACTCAAATGAATGCACGTCTTTCACACTTTAATCTCTGCAACCAAAATATTTGTTAAAATTTATGGCATGCCACAATTTGGAAGCATTTTTTTCTAAGAAGTAACACAGAGAATACATCTTCAGAATTAGTGTCATTTTAAATTAGATAAAAGATGGTGTTTAAAGATAGACATGATAAAATGGGCTGTTATGGGGTATACAAGAGAAAAGTCAAGGATAACACCAGGTGTTTTGGCCCAAGCAACCAAAAAAATAAAGTTGCCATTTAGTAAAATTGGGAAGACAGTGGAAAGAACAGTTTAGGAGGAGGCAGGTTCACTTAGGGAATATTAAATGTTGATGTCACGAGTTATCCAGGTAAAGGTGACGAGTTGGCAGCTAGATATGCAAGCTTATGAGAGAGGTATGGGTGGAATTATAACAATGATAATTATAACAGTATTTATGTGATATTTACAGACATAAGAGTGGATGAGATCCCAAGAAGCAATTTTGGATAAAGAGAAGAAGTCCAGGGAATGAGCCCTGAGGCCCTCCAACATTAGGAAGTTTGAGAAGTAAACATGAAATAACCAAGAAAGCAGAAAATGAACAGCCAATGAAATAGAGGAAAAACCAGGAGACTGTGGTAACCTGGAAACCAAACAAAGAAAATGTTTTAAGGAGAAAGTTACCAACTGTTTAAAAGGCTGCTCCACGAACTATGTGAAAAATGAAAAGCAGAATGAAGACCTAGAATTGGCCATTGCGTTAATAGCACCAAGTTCATTAGTGACTTTCATTTTTCAGAGCAATATGAAAGTGTTGGGAGAAAAGCCTGATTGCAGAGAGTTCCAGCAAGAATAAAGGAAAAAAGCTGGAGGCAACAGATGACTTGAGGAGAGGAAGCTTGTGGAAAATTATTCTACAACTGGAAGGTAAGAAAAGAATCTGTGACAAATACAAAGAAAAGCAAGCAGATGGGAAACAAAGAATAATCATAACATTCTACAATAATCAGCTATAAACATTTACATAGAAATAATAATGTAAAGAGTGTATGTCAATCTTAAAACAATAATAATAAAAATGTCTTTCCTACAAAGTTATTGAGAGAACAAAATTAGAAGGCATAGTCCTGGCGCATGGTAAGCACTCAAACCTAAATCATGTGAGCCCAAGGACGAGTTTTACCTTATTTATCAAGCAGAAAATGAACATTATGACTTCTGATAATAAGTAGACAGGCTTCAGCTTTTAAGAGATTACTCCCTGAGTCACCCACCCTCCACCCTCCCACCATTTCATATTCTCTGGACCTTAAAAGTGACCCCCAACCTTTCAGGATACCCTATCATCATTTACTTGGCTTTTAAAGGTGATACAAATCTGAAATAAATTAAAATGAATTTTGTCTTAGAAAAGAAAGGGGGAGAAATTTTATAGTCTTGGAGAATTTTTTTTGTTTGAGGAAAGGGAGGTTGGAAGAAATGTCAGCGTTATTTATATGTGTAGCAAATAAACCAGTAAGATAGAAAACTTGATGCCTCAAATAGGATATAAAATTAACTCAATGAAAAGTAGTACATATTCTCAAATTTATATTTAATAATAACAGCATAAATCTATTTGCACTCAAATAAGTGATGATGTATTCCCAGGTCCAATATAATGGCCACTGATGAAATCTTTGCAACTTTCTTTAAATGTAATTTAGCATAATTTAGAATAAGAATAGAAAAAACAGGGAAACAATGATGCAAAAGAGCTATTGCTGATTTTCCATAGCTAAGTGACAATCCCAGGCAAAAGCTAGGAGGCAGAAGAAAAGAGAGAACAAGGGAAGGGGAAAACCTGCATGTTCCTTGACCAAGTTCAGTTTCTGTGGCCCAGCAGCTGCTTTGAGGATCTAAACTCCAAGACCAATTATCTAGCACAAGGGTCCCCAACCCCTACACTACAACTGGAACCAGTCTGTGGAACCAGTCCATGGAACCGGGCCACAAAGCAAAGCCAGCGAGCAAAGCTTTCTGTTTGCAGCTGCTCCCCAGCACTAACATCACTACCTCAGCTCCACCTCAAATCGACAGACAGAATATTCTCACAGGAGCACTGGCCCCTGGTGCCAAAAAAAGGTTGAGGACCATCGATCTAAGAAACCAGTTAAATCTGAGATAAATAAATATTCTGACTGGAAGCATTTAGAAAAGTCACATCTGATAGATGGTGGGGGAAAAAAAATTCTTTTTTATGATAAGATCTGAGGTGTACACTACAACATCTGTAATCCCAAATACACTGTATCTGTCTGACCATGATGAAAGCATATAGAAATGATGTATCAACAGCAGTATCACCTGATCATATAACCAATTCGCTTCACGAACTGCCTATAGCGTGCTCTGTTAAAGGTTTCTAAGCCCACAGCCAGAAGTTCCACTAATGAGTTAGCAAAGGCAAAAATTTTCATCATCTCTTGAGGTCTTGTTGTTTCAGGTAAATAATCACCTGGAAGTTAAAAACAGAGAATAGAAAAAAATGATCATTTCCAAGGAAAAACAATGAAGGATATAGATATATATATACTTCAATGAGAAAATAAAGCCAAGATGAAGAATTAGGCATCCCCATAGCTCTGGCTCCTATGTCGGTGTGAACTGGAAAACTTGAGACAAAGTACAAATTTAAAAGTTTATTCAAGCTAGGAAATGTGGTAGCTAGTCATTTCTTTTGCACTTAAGCAAGAAGTAGGCGATTACAAGCACAAGAGAAAGGAAGGAAACCCCGCCGGATGTGATACAACCATCTCTGTAGAGTTATGGTCAAGCACAGGAGAATCTGATTTAGGAGCCTGCACAAGATCTAGGACTTGATGCTGAGTTCCTGTGTTTGAGTTGCAACCACCAGTTTCACATATGACAAAAGAAATAAGTTTACCTTTTGCCTTAAACCCAAGGAGATGCTGAAAGAGTTCATGAAATGGAAACTGTGATAAAAGGATAACCAAGTCATCTTCATTAAGGAGAATCCAACTGGTTTCAGGGTCTTCATCCTAAAGGAAAAGATGCATGATCATACTATGGTCTACAGTTATAGGGGCTAAACTGTCAGAGCTTTCAATGGTCCATGTGTGGTATTCTCACAAGTCTTCATGGACTTCTCCAAGGTGGAGATTTATAGCAGTTTCATAGATAGACTATAAATCCCCTGAAACTGTGAATACAATTTTATGTGTATCTTGGTCATATCCATTCTTCAGTGAGTAAAACTGTTCTTATTAAATTTCCATGCCAAATATTTGTTTAAAAAGTACTATAGAGTAGGGATCTTACTATAAAGCTCCGGACTTCAACAACATCAATTAAAGCACCATGTACTAGAATCCAAGTTATTTCAGCTACAAGTCTCTTGCCCCCAAATCAAGTTCTACTGTTGTACTCAACTGACTTGTTAAGAAGCAAATACCATTTGCTTTGGATAATTGAAGTTCTGTCATCAACCACTGCAGCTAAAAGCAGGATAAAAACAACAGAGGTCATACATAAGGATTAGATAAGGGAAATCTTCGAGGGGGTTTTGTTTGATACAGAACACTGAAGGCTCCTTAGCAACCAAGCTGACTTGAATGCTAAAATATCCTACATTCAAAAGGGAGTACAGTAAAAAGATCCAGAGATCATGAAGAATTTACCACCTTGATTTTGACAAGGGACTGATGTAATGCATTCACAATTTCCTAAACCATTCATTTTCACCCTCTATGTGTCTTAAACGGCTAACAAACAAGAGCCTCAAAAACTCTTAGAGCAGTAGTTCTCAACTCTGGCAGTATATTAGATCTCCAGAGAGGCTTTTAAACATTTGGATATCTGGATGTGGGCCTGGGCAAGGATTTTAAGTTGCCCAGGGTGGTTCTAATATATAGCTAGTGTCAAGAAACCAGACGTGGGCAGTCCAGAGCACTTTCTTCAGCACAGCCTTTTCCAAGCCAACACCACTCCCAATATTTTCATCTATTCCCCAAATTCTTGAATTCTCAGCATTCAGTGAGTGCTAACCAGAAGCCAGGCACCCTGCAGAGTCCTTTATCATTATCTGTCTCTGGGATTAAATGCAGAAAGCTTACCAGAAAAAAAGACTTCTCTGTCAATAAAGACCACTGTTGGAAAATAAATAAATAAATCTGTCCCAGTGCGATCTTTAATAGACAAATTTGTACCAACTCCTGAGAAGTTCTCTCCAGGATGACTGTTAAGAATCTGAGAAAGATGTCTGCATATCTACATCATTACCATCACCTTACCACCTCCTGCTAAGTCCCAGAAAGAGTAAAATGAGTGTGAACGGCTCCCCACTACTCCTCAGTGACACTTGGGGAATTAGACAGACATGATCCTCACAGCTGTCATGGCTATCTTTCTGTCCTTTCTACAAGCTTTAAACTCCTTTTAAAGAGGAGTTTTAGTAAATCCAGACCCTGGCCATCTTGAACAAGCATATCAAGTCAGAAGTTGGACCGTAAAAAAAAAAGCAGTAGGGCTAATAACTAGCTGGAGGAAAATCTCCTTACAAATAAACTAATCATGTAGGCAATCAGAAGTACAAGTGTTAACTTGAGAAATTAGACTTTTATCATTAAATTCTCACCAAAAACAGAGATCTACCTTCTACCTTTCATATGAGATCTGAATAAGAAGTTTGTAAAAGTTAAGGCAGAGCCTCGGTAAGCCCCAGCTCTTTATTATACAGACTCAGATAATCTGTAATTTGAGGTCTCAAGCTCAGAAAATTGTTACTACAAAAAAGACAATCCTAATACAAAGTTTACATAATATGTAGATAGTTCCAGGTTCCAAATTCTTTCAGCTCAACAGGGAGATACTCTAGAAAAGGGTGACAATGCAGCACACTGGCTCAGAACAAAGGCTCCAGAGGCACCACCATTTAATGACTATATGATTTGGAATGAATTTTGTCACCTCCCTGCAAACTGTTCCTCATCCATAAAATGAGATCACAACAGTATTTGCCTCATAGGTCAGTGAGGGAATTAAATGAGATATGTGGAAAGTGCTTAGAACAATACTCAGCAAATAAAAAGAGCTCAAAAGTGATTAATCAAAATAATGTCGACATGCCAAGTTACCTCTTCTCCTCCCTCATCTACTAGTGTCCATGACCCAGATGCAGGCCCGGAGGAGGACGACTTCCGTTCACTGGGTTTCATGTGGCACAGGAACTCTGCTCGATTTCTAAAGGATAAGCAAAATCACTCCAATCACAACCACAGAAAGCCCACACACGTGCATACTGGATCACCCACCCACCCTGAAGAGTCAGACACCAACCTAATCTTCAAATGGTTTAAATTGGTAAATAAGAAATAAGAACTGACTAAAACCCAAGGAGAACAAAAATCTCATTAATTTTGTTATAGAGGCCATGATCATTTTGAATTAGTAATGGTGAGGAACTGCAGAAAAGCAGTTATACAAGCACCACTCCTACACACAGTGGGACCTCAGTACATATGGACTGCTATAGTACCTTAACTCTAACTAGGTTTACAGAGTGCTGCCAGGTAGATGACTTTGAAAAACGTGCTTTTATTGAATAAAAAAGAATAATGCACAGGTAATGCAGAAGCTTGTTGAAGGCAAAAAACTACATCTACCTGCAAAAACTTTTTCTTGAGCCAAATCATATCTACCCATGTAGGAGCAACCCCCCAGAGTGAGAGAGGAATTCCCACCAGCCAGGCTTTCTCAAAGTGTTGGTTGGACCTGATGAGTAAGTGCAACAAAAAGTTTCTTCTCTTAGACCACAACTTGGTTCTCAGTCGTCTGTTCCTTCTTCTTTGGCCTGACCCTGAAAAGTCACCCCTTTAATCAGGAACTTTCTTCCATGACTTCCAGCTCTGCCACTCCAGTGCTGCTTTTCAACTAGAGGACCTCCAAACCTGAAGTTCCAAATGTATCCACTGGTATATGTCACTTCTATGTGTCTAACTGTAGGACTCAAGAACTTCAAATATCTGCCTCCTTATAAAACAGTTCCTTTCTGTCTTTTAAGGCTGCCAATATCTTCTTGGTTACTTGGACTCAGAAGTCTATAAAGTTATGTCTGAACTACTACTCTCCCTACTATTACATTTTATTTAGTCAACTACTTAATCATTTTCTGCAAAGATAATCTTTAGATTCCCCTCTTTCTCTTTCTCACTACCATTACTCCCACTCAGGCTTGGAGGCAGATAGGCTTTCCAGCACCTGAGAGCCAGTGGTAGTAACACCGTACAAGGTCACCTAAACAGACTCTGCCTTCTTCCCCAGTTCAGGCTGTACCCTCTTGATGACACGCTGGGTTCCAGAGCCACAAGAGCCACATGTCTATTTAAGCAGAAGCATAAATTCTGCCTCCAGTTGAGCCTAAACTTCCTCAAATACAACTTTTACCCTCATTCAAAAATCCTCAATTGCTACAAAGGCCAGACCATATAAGATCTAAATACCTGTATCTTATGCCAAGGCCTTCTATAATCAAACTCAATGACTTATTCATCAACTACTTTATTTCCATCTCCCACACACCCCTTCACTCCAGCCAAGCTGACCTACCTGTCCTCCACATAGCAATCCTTCCCTATTTTTGGGGCCATTGCTCAGTGTTCTCTCTACATACAGTGGTCTCTATACCTTCTCACTGAAATTCATTCCGTTCTCCTACCCCAGCTCAACCACTTGGAACCATCCCTGACTAACCCACTCTACTCTTTTTATTATCCTCAATACATCAATAATAGCTTCACAATTTAGCACTTGAATCTCTGGGGTCTTATTTCATCTGCCACTAAATTTCTTCTTCTAAGGAACAAATAATCTTTTTCATCTCCCCACAGTACCTTTCACAATGACATATATGAAAGGAGGCAAAACCACTAAAAGCAGGGCCCAAAAAGGTTAATCATTTATATTTAAGCAGTTAATAGGGCCACTTTGGGACAAAGGGTATCAAAGCCAAGAAAATCTGCAACGTTCTAGAATGCTAACACTGCCATTAGCAGTTCTTCAGGAAATTTAGGAAGCCAATCTTTTGATAGAAACATTTCAATTTCTATTTCAAAAAGCTCTTCCACACTTACTTGACAGGAGACATTAGCAGGGCAAGGGACTGCATAAAATGAAAGACCCCTGATGGATTATTCACCACTTTGATCTGAAATCAGAAAAAGAAAATTCATACTGTAGAACAGCAACAACTCAAGTATCCATCATCTTAATTCACCAGCATTCTGACAAAAGGAGCTAAGAAAACAAAGATGGAGCTGACACCTAATTTATAAGAGTACAACGTGTGGGTTACCGAGCAGTACTGACTCAGCTGTACTCAAAGAGCAGAAGTAGCTGAGCAGTTTACACAGCAATATGGGATAAAAGATAACAGTACTGTTTTAATCTAAAGAAAACCTAATCTGGAGAAGGTGAACTTGGCATCCAATTGGCTTCTATCCATCTGAGTGCTTGCAATAACAACCCAAAGGCAAGCAGCAGAGGATCTATAAACACCTAAGCTGAATATATGAAAGTTGATCACATAGACCAGAATCTCTGCCAGTACTGAAGAACTTTAAAATGCTAGTGGTCTCTATTTTACCTGTACCAGCTATGGTGTGAGGTGGATTAATTTAAGAAACTTGTCTTGAATATTATAGAAAAAAGTCCTAGCAAGCCTACCCACACAGTAATTTTACAGAATTAAATACTACTGAACCTACCAAACCAGACTCAACTGAACTTCTGCAATTCTATCTTAATTTCAGCAATTATAGGTAGCCCAGGAAATTTCAGCACAAAAATTCCTACAAATACACTGGATATATTTTAAGAATTTTTAAAAAATATATCAATATTTTAAGTAGCCATCTTTTATGTTAAAGCAATTTAAGAAAAATGTTTAACAAAATCTCCCTCTTATATCCCTCAGAACCAGAAGGCTCTTTGTCATACCTGGATGAAAGGAACAGCCCATTTACTAACACCAGCTGGGCATCTAAGAATATGGTTCAGAAGGAAGAGGTGATCTCCTAGACAGCCAGCTCTTTGTAACACTGATACCTGAACAACAAAGGACATACAGTTTCACTATTTATAAAGAAGAAGAATGTATGTCAGGGTCTAAGGCTATCACTTATCTGATATTTAAATACATGTGATCTTTCAAAAGAGTAACCAAACCAAATAGTATACAATATACTATCAACTGTTGAGTTTCTGCCAAAGAAGCACACAGAGGCCTACGAAGCTGTAAATACTAGGATAAAAATACCTTGAGTGATTTCTCTGCTAACCCAATTTTCACATCGGGAAAATTACAGATCACTAATGCTCCTGGTCATATACGAACAGACAGAAGTAGTTTAATCTAATCTCAGTCTTTCTCAAATCCAAATAAGTGTTCTTGGAATATCACCCCAACAACCACCAAAAAGTAGAAAAGATAAGTAGGTAGGTAGGTAGACAGACAGACAGACAGACAGACGGATGGATGGATAAAAAGAAAATTAGAAAAGGCACCTCATATTTAAGAACACTAGTATGAACCTAAAATTGCGCCCAGGGCAGCCCCATGGAGAAACATAATAACAACACACTTAATACATTTCCTACGCTTTTCTGTTATCTTTTTTTCCTCTTAAAAAATTATTTTAAAAGTATGACTAAGTGTAACATTAAACATAAGATGAAAAAAGAAATGATATGTATGGAAAAAGTTTAGATCAACCTATATTCTAAATATGATTCTAGTCTTAAATTTAGCTTGTTTCCCACATTCCCATTTCTTCCTAAGTTGAAACCAGAGATCATTTAACATAAAGTTTATCAAAGAGAAAAGCACTTTGCTTACTAATGTACCAGTTAAGTATAACTTATTTCCATGTGCCATGATCAAAGACAATGTTACTAATTAACACATTAAATAAATTAGCTGAAGAAACTGTTGAAGAAAAACTATAATGAAAAAAGAAATTACTCTTAAATTATCAGGGAAAGAAAAGAAAGACTACTGTGTCTATTTGTTCCCTTACCAATGTCTGCAGCCAGAGAAGAACATCATCATGGAACTGAGTATCTTCATTAAGTCTCCTAGTGAACATGAATAAGACACTAATACACTCCTTTAGTTGACACAGATCGGAGGTAATGCTTTCTGTCTGTTTAGAAGCTATAAATTAAAGAGAGAATTAAATGAATCTCACATAAATGGTGCTTTGTGGGGAAAATATTTATTTTCTCCACTTTAAAAAAAACTTCAAAATCTTTATTTTAGATAAAAATTCAAGAAAAGTTGCATCAAAATATTTGAACTCCTACTAAATATGTAAACCAAAAAAAGTATATTTAACTTTGTGAAGTATTTCAAAGCAAAAGAAATTAACGTCATCAATTTTTATATAAAAATCATCAGATCTCTGGCCCAGGCCCAGCTCTTTAGTTATAAAAACAAAGGAAGGAGTCCTTCTTATTTTAAACAACCCTAGTATACAGCCCAGAAATAATTATTCAATTAGCATAATTAATATTTTACACATGATAAAATAAAGCTTACTTTCTTAAAACTCAAAGTACGATAAAAATTTGGAACATTATAGATCTTCTGATGAAAATTAAATACAATAAAAACAGCCCAATGAACTGGACGAGCAAAAATAAAGTACAAGAGACAGGATGAAAAAGTATTCTGATTATTAGTTTTACAGTCAAAAACTATTTGGACTTGATCTGGGAACAAGCATTTAAATTAGGATAATGAGGGATGGTAATGATAAAGAACAAGATTTTGGCTTCCTGGAGAAGCAGAGACTGACAGCCATGGGGCAGGGAGATCTGGCACCGCTCCCTAGAAATGTTGTGAAGGCATCTCAAACTTATACCGGTGAAACAGCAAGCACAAATGGCACCTGGTAATATAAGTGCACAAGCACTTCAGCCAGATTGTACCCTCCAATTATTTTTGCATTTCAGACAAAAGTGAGACTTTCATTACTTACACACCTCGGCCTTGCTGATGAATTGCTAAAGATCTCAGAACAGCCGAACTGTTGAGCAATGCATAGATGTAAGACTCCACTTGCAACCTTGAGAGCACAGAAGTGTAAGAGTGCAGGGCCAGGGTCTGGTGGAGGTGCTCGGATTTGGCATCGAATAGTTTCTTTAGCTCCCCCAGTGCATTCTCATTCATATCTACTCTTTGGTAGCGATGATAGCCTGAAACTTTCACTTGATCTGCACAGATACCCTAGTAGTGGACAAAAGGGTAAACTATGAAACCATTACTCTTCACACTTTAGATGATCAGGCAGCAGGTATGCGATGCATAGGCTTCAGTATCATCTTCAAAGCGCTTATGAATCACGATGAGGGGACAATACTACCACATAGAGAACAATAAAGCAAACACATAATTAGATGTCAAAGACTATTATGCTAATCTCTAATGTATCACAAGTTCAGAGAAGAGAAACCCTAGGTAGTAGGTGGGGAAAGGTACAAGCAAATAATAAAGTTTGTCCCTAAGACTCTCATGACTGATGATCATACCTTCTATTTACAAACCCACTGAGGTCAAAGCGATAATCCCTCAAATTCAAGGAACCCAAATTATCTCTGCACCCACCCTCATTGTTCTTTGAGATTCTGCTCAAAAAATAAGAACTCTCTCCAATACTAACACTGCCAGTTGTATTCTTGATTCTAGCCTTTTTCAGTAACTGAGTGTTTCCCTCTCCACAGACTCCTTCCTATCAAAGAGATATACAGGTCTCCCAATGAACGAGGATTAGAGACAGGGGGAAATCACGTGTTTCTCCCCAATACCTCCTCCAGCTCCCCTTCAATGCCAAGCTTGTCGAGAGTGGTCTTCTCTTCCCTGCCATCCCTCTCAGGAAACTATGAAATAGCTTTCCTGACAGTCAGTCACCTTGGTCTCCATAGGGTCACATCTAATTGCCTTCCCTATTTCCTCATCTTGCTCTTAATCATGGATCATCCTGTCCTGCCACTCTCTACACATTGGATGTTCCTGCCATTATGCCCACGGTCACAAACTAAAAGGGCCAAGGGCTGAACCTGACCTAGCAATAAGACTTGCTTGGCTGTGTGTGTGTGTGTGTGTGTGTGTGTGTGTGTGTAGTTGCCAACAAATACAGACCAAGATTTTCACATTAAAATCCAGATTTCTTTCTATCTTCTGTTGGAAAATCCTAAGATGTGGCAAAGCTGGACCAACACAATCTCTTGGCAATAATCAGCTAGGACTTGAGAGCAGCTGCCCCTGCTGGCCCAGGCAAGAGCTTATCCTGTGACCACCACCCCATACAGCCTGCTTCACTTCTCCAGTTACTTGTGTGACCCCTGTGGGCCCTGGACTGCATGATTCCAACACCATAACACTCAGAACTATGACTGGGTCAGGCTGGATATAAGGAGCAGACTCCAAACTTAGACATCATCATAGAGCAGCAGCTCCCCAGGCTCCTGAAAGCGTTACAGAACACAAGTCAAAATACCTGTACAGACAACTGTTCCTCCTTGAAGTGCCATAGTCGACTTTTGGCATTTTGGCAATCCGACGTCAGAGCAAGTAGCTCAGCTTCAGCCAGAAGAAGCTGCTTCCTACATCGTGAATAGTTCAAAAGCAATTCATAAAATTCATGCCTGTCCTGATGAGCCATGTTGTCAAATTCTTCTAGATATGACTCAACATTTTCCAGCCATGAACCAGGCTCAAAGATTTTTAGCTGTTCTTTAGTAAATGGTACTAATTCTGGTTGAGATGGGAGCTCTGGGTAGAGTCGCTCATTACGAAGGAAGGGTTTCACTGTCACCAAAGCTGGCACTTCTCCAGCAGTTTCAGCGGGCAACTGGGGATATAGTTTTCTCACTCTAGGTGGCTGAAAAATGTCTGTAGCTTCAAAAGAATTCTGCAAGCCAACATTTTGTAGCACCTCTGAAGAAAGACCCAAGGCTTGTCTGTCTTCTTTGCTATGCTGGGTTTCTCTGACCTGTAAATTTTCCATTTCCTGCTGAGTATAAGAAAAACTAGATTGCAGTGTGCTTTCAGAAGGTCCGGATTGTCCCAATTGACTTTCCTCTACTTCTGTAAAGTTCTTGGGAGTTTCTACTGTGGTTCCAACATTGTCAACCTTCAGCTTGACTGCATCGCCCCCAACACAGGCTCCAACCTCCTCCCCTTCCTTTAGGGTTTCTGTATTACATGTCAGGGACCCTTCATTATTTATAGTTAAGGAGGTGAGTAGTACATCAAACATTTCACTCTCATTTTGTTCACTGCCATCATTCTGGAGCTGGGAATCAGTTAACACCTGCAGATGGTCTCCTCTGTATTCACAGGCTGGAGTAGGGATTTCCAGCTCTCTGGAGGTTTTTGGAAGAGAGACTTCATCAGACTCTTCCCTCTGAAGAGTTTCATATTTCTTCTTTTCCTAAAAAAAGATTTACACTGTGAAATAACTCATAACAACCAATGCTTTTAATATGAAAAAATTAGGAAAGGCTAATGGTTACCGCAGTGAGAGAAATGCTTTGGCTGAGACCGAATCTTAGTGAGCTGAACAATTAGGAAATGAAATTAAGAAAGCAATTTCATTTAGAATAGCACAAAAAGAAAAAAATACTTAGAGATAAATTTAACAAAAGAAATTTAAAACTTGTACTCTGAAAATTACAAAATATTATTAAAAGAAATTAAAGATAGTAAATGAAAAGACATTCTATGCTCATGGATCAGATCACAATACTGTTAAGATGGTAATACTCCTCAAATTGATGTACGAATTCAATGCAATCTCTACCAAAATCCTAGGTGCCTTTTTTATAGAAACTTACAATTTGATAAGGAAACACAAGGGACCAGGATAGACAAAATAATTTTGAAAAAGAACAAAGTTGGAGAGCTACTACAACAGTACTACCGCAGTAATAAAGACAGTGTGGTTCTAGTATGTAACTAGACAAACAGATCAATGGAACAGAACTGAGAATCCAGAAATAAACCTTACAAAGTGAACTGATTTTCAGTGAAGGTGCCAAGACAATTCGAAGGGGGAAAAAAAACAGTCTTCAAAAAATGGTGCTGAACAACTGGATATCCAAAGAATGGAAATGATCCCTTACCTGATATCATATACAAAAATTAACTCAAAAAAAGATCTCATACATCTAATGTAAGAGATAAAACATTAACTCTTAACACAAAGAAGTCAGTCTTCGTGACCTTGAGTTAGACAAAGCCTTAAGACACAACAAAAAGCACAAGTGACAAAAGAAAAACTATATATACATATATACATGCACTTAACATCATAAAGTAAAAAGACAACTCCACAGAATGAAAGAAATTATTTGCAAGTCAAGCCTTTTGAAAAAAGAACTATTTAAAAAAGGAAACAACTATAATTGGGACACCTTTGCTAAAACACATCACAAAACCAAGACTTAATAACTGACCTAATTGCAGTTTTGGCCTCTCCAAATAGTGGAATTTTAAACCAATCGGTCTAAAATTTCTTAATCAATACTGAGATGATCTGCCTGACAGAACCCCAGGCTTCCCCTAAGGGAAGGTATCTTGGCCTGAAATAACCCACTCTTAATTTCTTAGTCCCGCCCTATTTCTGGTTATAAAACCTTCCATTTTGTACAACTCCTACCTAGGAGGACCCTTCTAGTTGCTAGATGAAATGACACCAATTCATAAATTGCTTAATAAAGCCTATTAGATCTTCAAATTTACTGAGATGAATTTGGTCTTTAACAGAATTCTTCTAACTGAAAAATAAAGTGTGCTGGCTGGAAAATTACTACTTGGCTATCGCCCATGGGAATATAGGTTATCACCCATGGGAATATAGGTTATCACCCATGGGAACAAAACATTCTAACAATAAGCTTTCTGCTTCTATACCCCCACTTGCACACCAAACCTGTGGGTTGACAAGTAGTAAATACAAAAAAAATAGACCTTTGTGTTCAGACAGAATAAAGAACAGGATTTACGGCTTAAAAACCCCGTACTTCTACATTTCAGGGCTGCTTAATTTAGGGTGTGTGTACCCCTGGCAGATACAGCTGGCTGAATAAAGAGTGTATTTCCTATAACTCACTGGTTTCTGGTGGTCCATGTGTCTATCAGGAGCTGGCGACTAAAACAAAAGTGGTAAGTCAATTTAAAAACAGTCAAAGAAACTGAAATGACATTTCCCCAAAGATATAAATGTCACATAACAAGACATTCAACATTATTAGCCATTAGAGAAGTGGTGGCAAGGACGTAGAGAAATTAGAACCCTCATACACTGTTACTGGGAATATAACATGATGCAGCCATCACAGAAACAGCTTGACAATTCTTAACTGGGGTGATGGCTGCACAACCCCACAATCTTACTAAAAACCATTAAATTATACACTTTAAATAAGAGAGTAGTATAGTGTGTAAATTATATTTCAATACAGCTGTTAAAAACAAAAACAAGAGATTTAAAAAACTTAGTTGAGAATTAAAGAAAAGTAAGGAAGCAGAAACTGGAATGTGGAGTAGAGGGAGAAAATTTTTAGTTCTCTTTTCTTAATTCGAAGAGACCTCTTGGGGTGCTAAACTAGAAGTCAGGGAGCTGGAAGCAGGCACATGATGGGCCACATGATCATGGGCACAGCAGTCACACCTCCTCCAACCCACAAACCAATCCAGGCGTCAGCCCCAGCCTGTCCCTCAGGCAGTTTTTAAACTCCCTTGTCTCATCTTGCCCCACCCCTCCCCCACCTCACCACTTCCACTGTCCTCGCTGTAAGACTGCCCTTGCATTCCCCAAATTCTCCTCTGCTAAACAAAATAAAGTCTCCCTCCAGCTGCTACTCCCAAACTTGCATGCCCACTTTCAGCAGGTCTACCTTCCTTGGAATAATCATAACCATAATAAAGCAAAATAATGTGTTTAGATGATCAATTAGATAAATTTTTAAATCTTGCTAGACCCTCCTTTGGTTTTTATTTCCCCTGGGGTCAGAACTTAGTGCTTCCCTGGGTTTCAAAAGTGGAACCAAAGGAAACTACAGATGCAATGAGGGAAGTTAGGTCCAAAAAGGAATTAACCTAGAGTCACTCCAGGATAAGTAAGGGGGTGGGGGGAGTAGCTGGTGACTTGATTCCGAGACTGGACTAGCCAGATCAAGGATGGCCAGGGGGAGGGAAGGATGGAAGGATGGAAGGATAGCAGAACTCACAACTTTTTAGGCAGGTGGCAAAGGCCTTACCCTGCCAACTCCTCCAGATCCCTGGTTAGGAGCAGATCTTCTGGGGTGTACATATGGAGGGAGAGAGGGTGTGCTATAATCGTCACCAATTTCATGGTCTCATAAGCACTGGAGACCTTCCTGTGGCTCACTTCACTTCTCCAAAGCACAGAATAGTGGAGCAGGTCCTGAATGTCTCCAAGCCTCTGGCCTCACCCCACGACCAATTCACCCCAAACACTATTATAAGACTGGTCTCTCTAAAACACTGCTCTGAATACCACAGAAACAGTCATGGCTCACCACGATGAAAGACTGACTCCTAACCCAGACATCAGTGCCTCTGTTAACTCAGTCACGATAAAGTCCCAAGACAAAATCTTCAACGACCACACTAACCCTTCTTCTCATGTGCTTTACTCTGAACCCCAGAAACATGTACTTGTAATCTGGCCCTAGTCACGTGCTACCACATATGGTTATTGATCTTTATGTACTCTTTCCACAAATAGACCACAAGTATCTAGAGGTATCTTATGCCTCTTTGGATCTAACTGGTCTCAGATTTTTGACAGTATTCAACAAATGTTTGAGATGACAGTGATGACCTCAAATTCTTTCACAAGAACTCAGTACCAACTGTATGTTGAGCTCTGTCCTAGTGACTAGAATCCTAAAATGAAGAAACTACTGAATTATCCAACAAATATTTATACTTATCATGCACTCTAGCACATTTAGAAGTTTATTTTTATGTCCCTCAGAAAACAGAGGGAATATCCAAAGAATTCAGAAGGAACTGAACTTTGGTGCCAAATACAAAACCTCATTCAAAAATAAAAAAGCCAATTTCCAATCATTTTGCCTAGTTGAGTTGGAGATAAAGATATAGAACATACTGTATATGTAATAATCACTGCAGATCACAGGATAAAACAGAACTCCATGTGTATCTAGTCAAGTGTAAAAATTAGTACTTACAAATTACTTTAAGCAAAAGACATGTCTCTTACAACTAAAAATGACCAGATTGAGAAGAAATCTATGTCTTTATTCGTGATTGCCACATAAGTTACAAACAGGTTGAAAACCAATTTTAAAATAATTTATAGGAGAAAATAAATCACCAAGTAATTATACAGAAATGGAAGAGTTGTTAATATATGTAGGAAAACATACTTAACTATTCATTATAATAAATATGTCCTGAGGTTTTTGGGTATGTGGCGGGGCGGGGGGAGGAGGGGAAGAATACACAATAAACAGTTACCAAGAGTTAGCTCCAGGAGCTGGAATTCAGAACGTTTCATTTCTGGGCTGCACATTTCTCAGTGTGTATATACACACATACATACACACTGTTTTAAAGCACTGAGCACTTTTGTTATCACAAAAAAAAAAAAGAAATTAGGTGTTTTTTTTAAGTTCTGGAAAATGAATGAGAAGTTTCTGGTCACCACTCACAGTTCTTTCTCTTGACTCTGTATTAAGAAAAGATTAAAACCCTTCCTTCCTTAAAAATAATGACTAGCTGCTTCTTTAAGAATGATGAAGGTCTAGTTTTACAAATTTCTTAGAATACTTTCACGGACTTATTTTAAGTTTCTAGAAATTTACATATCTTCTTCCAGATACAGCGAGGAAAACACCCTTACAAATGGAGATAACTCTTACAAATATAAATGTCTTTTTACAAAGAGTTCTACTTGGTTTTCAGATCTTATCCCATATCAGGTGTTTTTTCAAATTAACCAGCCTAAAATAATCATTCAAAGGAGCATATTTTGGGGTGGTAAACTCTGCTCCCTTTCAAATGTCTAATAGACATTTATTTCAAAATTAGCATATCCAAAACTGAACTCCTGACCTGCCTCCCAAAACCTGTCCATGCACTACCTTCACCTCAAAGTCACCCTGGACTGTCTTCTCTAGCAGCCCACATCTAAGTCATCAGCAGTTCCTGGCTCTACTTTCAGAAATCCCACACTTCAAACCCTTCTCATCACCTTCAAACCCTTCTCATCACCTGTTCCTACAACTCTGGTCCAAGCCACTGCAGACCAAAAATGGGCTTCTATGCAAAAAAAGTGATCTGATCATAAATTCCTATGGTGGGTAGTCACACTCCAGGCATTTAACTTTTTAATAAAAAGTTTCTTTGCCTTAAGCAATCCTTGTCCATTGTTTCTGTGCATGTAGTTAACACACCTTTGAAGTAAGCATAGCCACCCTCAAAAGAGCACAGAACCTTGTTAACTATCCTGTAATCCAATCCCCACCTTGCTTTTTCTCCATCTCCATAATCTTCCTTGTGTTCCCTCCTTAATTTCAAATGCATATAAACTGCTGCAAAAATGTTATTCTCTAGAGCATTTGTCATCATTCTGGCTCAAATAAATTCATAAAAACTCTCTACAGGTCAGGATATTTTCACGTCAACATCACCTCTTGCCTAGATTACATCAACAGTCTCTTAGCCGATTTCTCTGCTTTACTCTTGCCCACTCAGTCTATTCTCAACAAAGCATGCATAGTGATCCTTTAAAACTTAACTCAGATCATATCACTAAAGCATAACTCAGATCATGTTACTCTGCTCAAAACCCTGAGGTGATTCCATATTTCACTCAGATTAAAAGTCCTTACAATGGCCTACAAGGCCCTGCATGGCCTCTCCTGTGTTACCTTTTTGACTTGATCCCACCTACAACCCCCTCACTCACTCCACCCTAAACACAATGCCCTCTCGTAACGCCAGGCACAGGCACACTACTGCCTTAGGGCATTTGCCCCCTGTTCCCTCAGCCTGGAATACTTCTCCCCCAACATCCAAATGGCTAACTCTCTTTATCTCTTTCATGTCTTTACATAAACTTCACCTTCACTACCTTGATCACCTACTTAAAATTGGAACCCATCCTAATATCACTACCAGTACTCCCCAACTCCTTATCTTGTTCTTTTTTTTCCCATAGCTTTATCATTTTCTAACATGATAGATTTCTTATCTTTATATGGGTTTTGGTTTGTCTTCTCGTTCTAGAATGCTCCACTAAGGCCATGTTCTTTGTGTCTTCCTCTATTACTACCCAAGTGCCTAGAAACAGCTTATGTTCCTTCAACAAATAAATGCATCTTAGGAGGCACAAAAGTTGCTAAATCATAATATACAGCATGCCCCAACTTCGCTCCTATAATCACTCATAGGGACTAAGGTAGAAATCACATAGGCCGTAGAACAACAGGGGATGCTGGTTGAAGGATCTTTCTGTCGTCCGCTTCCTGGGCCATGTGCTCTCACTGTTAATAAGTTGTTGGCATTCAGAATTTAATATTAACTATAAAAATACTTTCCATTTTTATAAAATACACCTCCAACAGATTAAGTCTAATCTAAACATCTGTTCTTAACCCATAATCTACCAGGATCAGTGACGTCAGGGTCTTCTAAGTCAGAAGATGTTAAAAGAATGAAAATGTTATTAGAACTACCTGTAATGTATCAAGTGACAACCACAACTTAACAATGTGAGGTCATCTACTATATGATTAACAACAAAGAATGTAGGTCAGCTGCTGGACAAAATCCAGAAGCTGCTCAAACTATCCAAAGGCAACAGCCGTGACACGACTCACTTCCAGAACTGAACCTTGAAACTGATTTATGGCTCTATAAACAGTTGTCAAATCATACCACAAATGGTAAAGGTTTCATTATTGAGACTTTATAATCAATGCAAAACCATGGCCAGCATGAAGAAATGTATTTCTCGACTCTAAAAGAATTAATTTTTCTAGATTGACAAGTATGAGGGCCTTGCTGGTATTGTGGACTTTTTCCATGTTTTCTCACACTACTCAGAGGAAATTTACCAGAGTAAATTCTTCTAAGTGACAAAGCTTGGCAATATTCTTCAATATTCATAATTATTCCTCATTCAACAAATATCAAGTGCCTGCAAGGACTGTGAAAGGTCCTGGGAACAAGAAAGCTCTCTCCTTAATTGAATTCACAGTTTAAAGGAGAAGAGAGGGATGTTCACAAAGAAACTACAAATTAGTTGAGTGACACAAAGAGGTGCAGAGTGCTACTGGTGGATTGGTGGGTGTGGGGACAGGCCTGAGGCTAAGGAGAAAGAAGCCCTGGATCCCTGGTAAGAACTTTTATAAACTCCAGCCTCCAGGCAATGGGAAACCTTTGAAAGGTTTTAAAAAGAGTAATCAGTTTTTTGTTTTTAAAAATATCATTCCAGTGTTATTTTAGAAAATGGCAAAAAGAATGAATTTGGAGAAGCCAATTTATCAAGAAATCTTCCTTGGAAGATGATGGTGGTAGATAGGATGGAAAGAAACGGGCAGAATCAAGAGAATATTTATGAAATACAATTGGCAAGATTTACTGGTTAGATTTGGAGGGTGAAAATAAGTCAAAGACCTATGATTTGACCCAATAACTCTAGAATAAAGGCCTCTTCATAAATTTTAACAGTTAGAAAATAAATTTATATATTCTTGGGTAGGAAAGTTGCCTGAAATATGTCAATAAAATGAGCAATTGGTTTTTCATGATGGATTTTTAAAAGTTTTAAATTTTTATTTTAGAAATGCAGTTCCAAACAAAATAACTCGACAGAGAATCGTCTTGACTGTTCTTAACTATTTACAACATTCTATCAATAGATACATAGAGATACATGAAACAATTATTAGGCAATTGGATTAAGAATTCAGATTTTTTTACTTTAACTTCTTTCACTAGCTGCTGAACTTTTAGGCTAATCACTTAACTTCTCTAGGCTTTAGTTTCATCATTCATTAACTAAAGATTAAGAATTAAAATTCTGCTCTCTACAGACAGATGTTTACATACTAGACACCACTGTATTCAGGGACCTTATGCATGGCTGACCAATGGCTTTTTTCTTCCTTTTCTGTCTTGATAGTTCTTTACCAGCCCAATACAATGCAAAAGTATCTTTCTTAAAAAATGTTTCTGAAATTAGGTAGCAAAATGACTCTCCCCAAAGAGAAACTCCTCACAGACCTAGGTACACTGATGTGCACAACTCCATTAGAGTTTTTTTTTTAACAGGCATCACAATGAAAGGGATTCACATATGTTATTTATGGCTTATCGAATACAGTACCTTTTAACACTAGTCTCCTGTTCCTGAGAGAAAATCAGATTTAGGTCCCATTTTTAAGTACACCTGCTCTGGAACATCACTCACTTAAAGAAATTGAAATTTTCTGTACTTGTAATGATATTCTCATAATTTCCTTAGTGCAAATTCAGTTTCAGGTAAGCCAAAATTACCTAGGTCCATTCATCCAGGGGTAGCACTTAATCGGTTCACAGTAAAATAAACGTCATTTAGAAAATATACAGGAACAAAGTAAAAACCGAGACTGCACCTAAAAACAAAACAAATCAATCTAAAAACACACCAATACCACCTATCAGTCAACCTAATCCAGGAAACCCATAAAATTCAAATCCGCCCCTTCTGTGAGTCTCGCCCTGGTGCAATTTCTGGATGTCCGTGTCCCTATGATTATCAGCCGGAAGAAGGAGAAATAAATTAGCCCCACCATCACTACCACCTTGAATCTTAAAAGTGAAGAGACTCATGCCTACCATCTACTTTCTGTCTGTCGCTACCCATATAAAGTTCTGCCAATGGAGACGTTCTCGGCATGAAGATGTTCCTTCCCTCTTTATGCACCAGAGGGGCCTGAAAATGTTCCCGGGTTATAAAGAGGTTGCGAAGAAGAAGAAGAAGAAAAAAAAGCCGCTTCACGGTAGGAATCCAGACCCAGGTGAGGAAAGTCAGGAAGCGAAGAGCCCAGCGAGGTCAAAAATGGGGGTCCGGGGGGTGGGATTGGGATCCTGACAAAGTCTGGCAGGGAGATGTGGAGGAGGAACGAGGCTAGAGTCTATAGGTGGTGGGATCAAATGTGGGGAGGCGGGACAGAGGCTGCGGAGGGCTCTGGCGTAGGGGCCCAAGTGAGGAAAAGGGAGACAGAGCCTCTGCTCCGGCCGGGGCCTCGGCGGGAGGGAGGGTGGGGGGCGGGGAGCCTCACCTTGGCTTTAGTCCGGCTGGCCTTGGCCTTGGCCCGGCGCGGAGCTCTCACCGCCTCGGCCATAGACCCCACGGCGTCCCCGTCGCCGTCTGTTTTTGTCAAAACCGTGCGTTTCCGACAAGCTGCCCAGTTCCAGCCTCCGGGCTGTCACATGACCGATTCTCGACCACTCCCGGAGGAGGGGCGGCCGCTCGGAGCCCTACGGGCTGCAGCGCAGGACAAACCACGCCAAGACGCGTTTTCACCGGAGGACGGTGGCCCCGCCTCCTTCCGCTCCGGCCCCGCCCTCTTCCGCTCCGGCCCCACCTCCTTCCGTCCAGGCCCCGCCTCCTTCCGCTCAGGCCCCGCCCCCTGGCGTGGGCACGGCGGGCTCTTGGCTCCGCCCCCTGGGGTTGTCCTGGGCCGGAACAGGGGCTCTCCCGACTGACAGGTCCAATCAGTCACCCCGGTCCTGCGGCGCCTCACTCAGTTTGGACCCGGGGTGCGTTCGCACAGCTCACCCACGTTGGCATAAAAAAAATTGGGGGAGAGGGGCTTGTCCATCTTGTTTTGACTTTTAGATGACCAGATCCAGGTAGCCTAAGTCTCCGCTTCGCGCTTAAAAAGAAAGAACCTTGAGGTTCACCGAGATGCCACTTCACATTCCTCTTTTGTGACAGGAGTGACGATGCTTGCTTTTTGGGTTGCAGTGAAGATTAAATGAACTGATCGTGAATGGTAGCGGCAGGTAGGTGACAAAAAGGTAGTCATTACCATTGCTGTATGAATTCTCAGACAGGAGACATCTTCCCCAAAGAAGGCGGAGGAAAAAAGCAATAAGACCCCTAAAAATAGTCTTAGTACAGATGTTACACACATTCATTTTTAAAAATCCAGGAATGAAAAACTTAGTCCCATTTCCCTTCCCCAACTTCTTTTTTCCAAATTTCTTTTTTCCAAAATTTCTTTTTTCCGAAGCCTTTAGTACCTCTTAAAAATATTATAGAATTTGCTTTTATGTTTGTGTCAATCTAGCTAGAATATAAATCCTCAAAGGCAGAATTCTTTGTTTTGTTCCGTAAGGCAACCTAAGGACCTCTAGGACACTGGCCAGTACATAGTATATGCTCAATAAATATGCGATGAATCAAATGAAAGAATGTGAGTTGTATCTGATAGTGGGGTAAGACAGTTGATGGATGTATGGGAGGACAAAGAAAAAAAAAAACAACTATGTATCCACTGGTAGTATACCCTGGAATTAAAAATCCAGGAATATGGCACGAGAAATGAAAATGACATAGGAGATGCAGCCTGCATAGTATCTTGTTGAAGAGCTAATTAAACACATAAAATGCAGTTTTATGTATTTTGATCCCAAACCCTCAACAACAACAAAATTATCAAGCTACTCAGGATATACATGTTGTTTGCATACCCTATGTGGGACATGTATAAATGTGTATAATGTATGCAAAATTATTATGGGCAAGACTTAACCAATATAAACAAAATCTTTATACCACCATTACTAGCCGTAACTTTAGCTAGTATTTCTCCCCATCTGAAAAACTCTCTCTGGCCTCCACCAATTCAAATCCCTTTTGGCCTTCAAAGTTCTCAAAGTGCCAGTCACTATTTAGCAAAACAGAACTGGCCCTACCTTCATTTCCCATGCTTTACAGCTTAGCTGGAAAGCAAATAATGCATAGATAAATTGCAATAAGTATATCAAAGCCTATGGAGAAAAGGAGGCATACTTTATAAACTGAATTTATTAGACAATAGAATAGTGTAAGTAGTTAGGTTTATTGGTCAGTTCAGGCAATAGAAGAAATCAAAATATAAATACTGAAGTTTTAAAATTTTAAAGGAATTTGGCATATATGGGACCATATATAACAAAGTTTGATCTATTAAATTTCAGTTGGTCAAACGTTAAAAATTCCTCTTGAAATTGTTTAATTTAAATGTATTAGATTTATAAAAAGAATGTTGAGATTTATAAAGATAACTTGAAGGCTTAAGAAAAACTAAATTTTAAAATGTGTATGACTTGAATTAATTGAAAATTATTTTTTATAATTGAAAGATTAATTTAAAAAACAAAATAATGACAAATGTCTTTTCTATACATAAATCCTTTCTGCAGTAACTCTAAAAAAATTCATGTCAACAGCAAGCAGGGTTAATTACTGGCCTAATTAGCAGTGAGGGAATTTGCTAGTACTGATCCCTGGGTGGCACTAATCACCACTTCCTGAGCTCTTACTATCAGCCAGAATCTGTTCTGAGTATTTTTCACATCATAATTCATTTGACTCTCATAACAACCCGACAAAGTCAATAATTTTATTGTTCTTATTTTATCGACAAGGACTAAGGCTCAGAGAGGTTGAATTATTTGCCTCAGGTCAAACAGCTAGTAAATGGTAGAGCTAGGATTTGAACCAATGCAATTGTATAATATAAATGGACTTTTAAAATAGGAAGCTAAGCCTAGTCTCTCCACGTTTACCATACTCTGTACTTATACACTAGAGCCAAGTTGAACATCAGAAACATTTTATTTAAAAGATATTGGATTATCTATGCCCATGCCACCCTGAACATGCCCAATCTCCGCTGTTCTCGGAAGCTAAGCAGGGTCGGGCAAGGTTAGTACTTGGATGGGAGACTACCTAGGAATACCAAGTGCTGTAGGCATTAAAAAAAAAAAAAGATATTGGATTATTCACAATAGTCATAATGTTGACTTCAAATTCACTTCAAAAATTTCTATAATAGTTTTAAATTATAATATTCTTGAATGTGTGGGGGAACAACATCAAAGCATATATAATAAAAAGTTAACACTCCTCTCCCTAGAGTTAACCATTAACAGTGCAATGTGCATCCTTTCAGACTTCTGCCCATATACAAATGTCACACTCTGAAATACTCAGTGTCTATGTTTGTATTACCTGTGATTTTTTAATTCATAAATCTTAGAGATATAGCCTTTGAAGAACAGATAGCTCTACATTATTTCTTCTTAATTAATTAAATATTTCATAACTTTATACAGACTCCTAATGATCATGAAGTTGCTTCTAATTTTTCAATAAAAACAATGCTTTAAATATATATATAAAATGTGGTTATATATAAACCACGTTTATATACTTTTGCGCATGTGTACTTCTATAAGATAGATGCCTAGATGGGAAATTGTTGATTAGAGAGACATTCTCATGTTTAATTTTGGTAAATATTTACCAAATTTTCCTCCAATGGGTTATATTAATTTTTACTGCTGCTTTTAGAATTTAAAATAATTTTCAATCTCAGAAAAAATCTCTATCAACTAAAAACAAGAACCAGGTATTTAATAAAAGGTGTAAAATTCACATATTATATTATGGCGTTCCAAAATGTAATATGACCATGATTCCTAAGTCAACCAGCATCTGAAACAGTGCTTGTCATAACAGGGGTTCAGTGACAGCTGCTGAACTCAGAAAGGACCCCTGGGTAGACCTTAAACTCGCTCACAAAATTAAATTACAGAGTCTCTGTTGCCATCTGGTGGTAACTCCCCATTGGTGAAACCTCCTTTGATAGGATTCTGAGAACTCATTCATTCCCTCTCCAGTTCATTACTTCCTGGACATCATTCTGTGCAAGGCATTATTTCATTACTCATGATTACTAAAAGCATTTTTTAAATTATAAAAGAATCATGTTACTACCAAATTGCTTTATTTTCTTGAGACAATTAGCTGACAGTGTAATTACCAAAAATACTCAGCCTACATTTTTTAAAGACTCTTATATAAATGAGGTCTCTACTATTAATAGACTTTCGTTTCCACAAAAAGCAAAACATATGAAACTTGTATTTTTTCTATTATTTCCCCTCTTATAATCTTCCCCACTAAAGAAGACAAAGGTTAAATGTGTTATAGAAACAGTTATTTGCACCTTCAAAGCATCAGACACTGTTGGTATCCCACTCATATTCCATGGGCACTTATGTCTGAGTATGCAGATCCAAATTCTAACCACTAGCATCTCTTAGCCCCAGAGCTCTCCTTGGCCACATGTAAGGCAAGATGCAAGTACCAGGGAAACAATGCACTGCCCTGAACTGAAAGCAACCAGTGACAGATGGGAGTTGGCATATAAATACAGTTATAGGTTGAATTCTATCCCCCAAAATTACATGTTGAGGTCCTAACCCCAGTGCTTCAGGTTGTGACCTTATTTGGAAATAGGGTCTTTACAGGGGTAATTAAATCGAAATGAGGTCATAAGGTTGGACCCTCACCCAGTACAACTGGTGCCCTTATAAAAAAAGGGGGGGAATTTGAACATAGAGACACACAGAGGAACATAGCCATTGACAAGGCAAGGAAAGAGGTCTAGAACAGATCCTTCCTTCAAGTTCCTCAGAAGGAACTAATCCTGCTGACCCTTTGATTTTGGACTTCTAGCCTCCACAACTGTGAGACAATAAATTTCTGTTATTTAAGTCATCCAGTTTGTGGTACCTTATTCCAGCAGTGTCAGAGAACTGCCCAGCTCCCTCACCTGCTGGATGGAAACGCTCAGGTATGTGTTCCACGCTATTTCTCAGAATCCCAGTAGGATTTCCTACAGTGGAAACTTGCTTAATGACATACTCTTTATTCACTCCCTTCTCTTCCCCTTTTCACTTCCCATTTCATTACTGGAGTCCACCAGATTCGCCTTCTAAAGAATTTACTTGATCTCAAATCTTTGCCTCCTTCTGGGGTAACTCACACTAAGACAGTTGGCATCAGGAATGGTACTCAGATGTCAGGATGGGATTCTGGAAATTGATCCCTTCCCAGACAGATGGCAATGAAGGTTTCACTGCTTGTAAAGTGGAATGGTGGGAAACTCTGAGGTAAAGCATCACATTTATTGGAGGCCTCATCTGTGGCAAAATAGGGTTTATGCAACGTTACTAGCATTTGAGCAATTTGGAGTCAATGATTGGTTGTTGGTTGTTGTCACACTGAAGAAAATTACAAACTCAGGTCACTAGAGACAAACAACAAAGCCACTGTGGCAGCATTTAAAGAATAAATTTTCTAAAATTATAAAGGTAACATGAACATGAAATAATGTTGATTCTAAACTATTTTAGCTTTCTTCAGACCCACTGAATCAGGTCACCATTTCAGCAGTCTGTCATACAGTGGAAGTGGTATTTTCTGGATCAGGTGGGACAAATCCTAAAAGCCATAAAGCCAAATACATCACAAAAGCAATGCAGACACCTCCATCACTTTCCTCTGTTACACTTATGCCTCTCCTTCAGCTCATTTCTATGGCCTCATAGGAGGTTTCCCTCAACCCAGTTGATGGAAAAGAGCAAACCAATTCAGGCTTGGTTCAAGACTAAGTCAGCTCTATATGTTAATTGTTGTTAGTCTGTATGTGGACTGCTGCCACACTACAACCCCACTTAGGAATGACCGTGAAAAACGGTGGTGAAGAGAAGTATTCTCAGTGAGCAGTGTATCAATTAACACAGCTGGTCATCAACTTGGTGTGAAGGAAGGAATAGCCCAAGGTAAGTATATGCATAGACTCCTGGGCAGTGGCATGTGACTTGACTGGTTGATCAGGGAACAATATTAGAATACTGAAGAGATATGGGGTGGAAGAAAGTAGTAACTATATTGGAAGAAGTAGAGGATGATCATGAGGAATAGCAAATGAATAGGCAACAAATCTTTGCATCTTACATCAGTGCACACAAAACAGTATCTATCAAAGGAGGTGAAGAACAACCAGGTGGGGGAACTTACCCAATGGAGTCCAGCCAGCCTCTGTCCTTGGCCACTCCAGTGCTTCCTCAGTGGGTTCATGAACAGAATTTAACTACGGTGACAAGGATGAAAACTCCATTGGGGCCCCCACTCACCAGGCCTGATCTAGTAGCTACTGCTAGATGTCTGACCAATTAGCCCCAGAGTCTGAAGCTGAGCCCTAAATTTCACCATCATCCAAGGAGCCCAAACAGCTGCTTAGTGGCAAATAGATTTCATCAAACTCCTTCCACTCTGGAAAGGGCAGGAATTCATCTCTACTGGGATTGATTGGCTGGCAGTGCCTTGGCTAACATTACTTAAAGGCTAATAGAAAATATAATGTATCTTTATGAAATTTCACATAACATTACCTTAGACCAGTATTTATCAGTATTGCCATCCCCCTAAGGAGCCTTTTTAGACATATTTTTTCTAATCACCACTCCCATGAAATTTTAATACCACAGATATACTGTATCTGATTATGTACTGTATATCTATCTGTGCTTTATACATAAAAAGAGGAAGATTTGTTTTGCCAATCAAAAACTCATTTTCACCTTCTTGAGAGTAATACTGACCCTGTCGAGAGCTCATGATGCGTATCCTATGCCAAAGGCTGCTTCACTTTACAATGAAGGTGGTACAACAATATGCAAATGTCCATGGGTTCCAGTGTGTACACCTAGAAGCTGCAGCCCTGATAAAATATTGAAATAACCTCTTAAAAGTGCAGCAACATGAGAATACCTTGCAGGGTTGGGGAATGCTTAAAGATGAAATATATGCACATATGGCCACAATATGGTAGAACGTTCTGACTCCACTAGGTAGAAAACAGAAGTCTGGAAGCCTGGAGTTAAGAGTGGCCTCTGCCACAATAGCTCACATTGACCCACTTAGGGAATTTGAGTCACCATTTCCTCAATGTTAGGCTACGCTGAACCAGAGCACCTGTCCCTAGCTGGCAAGGGATACACCTACCAGGGGACATAGAAAGGGTTCCACTAAAACTGTGGCAAAGAAAAAAGTAACTATCCCAGCAGGCATAGGTGATTGCCATGAGGAAAGCAGGCAGGGAAGAATATCTGGAACACAAGAGTTTCACTGGGGTGACTCTTGGTCTTACCATGCCTGGTGATAAAAATAAGTTGGCAATTTCAGCAAACAAGGTCTGACAAGAGCCTGATAACTCTAGAGATGAGGGTCTGGGTTACTCCATCAGTCCAGCAACATAGACAAGCAGATTAGTCAAATGTGAAAGGAACCTAGAATGTGTGTGTATAGCTTGCTGGGGCTGCCATAGTAAAATACCACAAAGAAATAATTGAAACTAATTTTCTTGTAGTTCTGGAGGCTGAAAGTCCAAGATCAAGGTGCTGACAGGGTTGGTTTCCTCTGAGGCCTCTCTCTCTCCTTGGCTTGCAGGTGGCTGCCCTTTTGATGCCTCTTCACATGGCTGTCCCTTAGTGCACACTCACTCCTGGTATTTCTTCCTATTTCTATAAGGGGACCAGTCAGACTGAATTAGGATTTCACCCCAATGGCCTTATTTCAACTTAATTACCTTCTTAAAGACCTTTTCTCCCAAAATAGTTCCATTCTGATGTACTGAGGATTGGAACTTGAACATATGCATATGGGGGAACACAATTTACTTCATAACAGGGTGGTAGATGATGAAGATAATAAATATCAATTATAAACTCAGAACTATTTGTAGCAACAGGGACTATAGCTTATCCTAAGCTTCTAGTGTGTGTGCATGTGCGTGCGTGTGTGTGTGTGTGTTGGAAACTGGGACTTGAAGTAGTCATAGATGGAGTAAAATTATTGTGGGCAGGCATCCAGGTGTATCCATGGCGAGTCAGGTGCTCCTTGCTGATCAGAGCCAAGACTCACACTAGTGGCAGCTGGCTTTGGTTTCTGGTGTGGTTCCTTGAGACAACTATAAGCATAGCATCTGGGGATTGCGTGCTGATTTTTAACAGATGGCCCCAGAGGGGCACAGGCTGGGGCAAAACTTGGCCTGCAGCTGAACCTCTGTCAGGACTGTGCCCCTGGACACCTATTATACAAAGCCACCCTAATAAGAGAGACTGAGAGGCTTAGGAGCTTTGCTTAGTACATAGAAACAGACACAGAAAGGCAGCCAAAATGAGAAGACAAAGAAGTAGGAACTATATGAGAGAACAGAACAGAGATCCAGGAATAATGGAATCAAACAATCTAACAGAGTTTAAAATACTGGTTATAAAAATGCTCAGTGAACTTAGGGGAAGTATAGATGAATTCAGTGAGTACTTTAACAAAGAGATTTAAAAAACAAAAATGGAAATGGAAATTATAAAAGGGAATCAGCAATAAATGAAGAACACATTAACTGAGATGAAGAGTATATTAAATGGAAAAAAACAGAGTAAATGAAGAAGAGGATGGAACCACTGATATACAGGATGGGGAAGCCAAGGACACTCAATCAGAATGGCAAGAAAAAAAGAAACTAAGGCTATAATAATTTAAGGAGCCTATGAGACACTATTAAATGTAAAAATATTTGTGTCATAAGGGTACATGAATGAAAACAAGAAGTTGAAGAGCTATTTGAAGAGCTATTTGAAGAAATAATGATGGAAAACTTCCCTCCTCTGATGAAGGAAATAGACATGCAACCCCAGGAAGCTCAGAGAGTCCCAATAAATAGGAACCCAAAAAGGCCGACACCAAGACACATCAAAATTAAAATGCCAAAGGTTAAATACAAAGAGAGAATCTTAAAAGCAGCAAGAGAAAAGTATATAGTTACTTACAAGGGAGCTCCCATTAAGACTGGCAATCAATTTTCTCAAAAGAAATCATGCAGGACAGAAGGGCTTGACATAAAATATTCAACATGGTAAAAACTCAGGATCTACAACCAAGAATACTTTATCCAGCAAAGCTATCACTTAGAGTGAAGGACATGCATGCCTCAGATTTACCTGTGCCCACATTAATTTTTAAAAATCTTTCCCCCAGCTTTATTGAAATATAATAGATAATTAGTTGCTCTTATTTATGTTGTACAGTTCAATGAGTTTTTTCAATTATAGATGGCATAAAATAATATACCAGTTTCAGCCCAATCTAGTAATCAGAGATCCACATAATTCTCAAAGTGGTCACCCCACTAAATCTAGTCTCCTTTTCCCCTTAACATATTTATTAGTTTATAAAGAGCTTCCCAGACAAAAATAAGCTAAAGAAAGTTATCAGCATCAAGCCACGATTACAGGAAATTTTGGGGGAACTTCTTTAAGAAGAAAAAACATAAATCAAAAACAAGAATGGTGATAACTACGTTCCTATCAAAAAATACCTCAAATAGAAAAGAATTAAGTGCTCTAACCAAGTTAGGGAAGCTGAATGGATAAGAAAACAAGACCCCTACATATGCTGCCTACAAGAGACTCATTTCAGATTAAAAGACACGCACAGACTAAAAGGAAGGGGATGGAGAAAGATATTGCCTTGATGGACCTAGAGAGTGTTGTGCTGAATGAAACGAGAAGGATAGAGAATGACAAATAGTGCATAATTTCACATACATGTGGAATCTAAAGAACAAAATCAACAACAAAAGCAGTAATAAACTCAGATACAGAGACTATTTTGAGCCATTAGTTGGGAGGGAGGTTAGGGAATGGGAAAAAAAGGCAAAGGGATTAAGAGGTACAGATTGATAGTTGCAGAATAGACATGGAGATGTAGAGTGTAGCATGGGGAAGATGGTTAATAAACTAATAAATATGTAAAGGGGAAAAGGAGACTAGATTTAGTGGGGTGACCACTTTGAGAATTATGTGGATCTCTGATTACTAGATTGGGCTGAAACTGGTATATTATTTTATGCCATCTATAATTGAAAAAACTCATTGAACTGTACAACATAAATAAGAGCAACTAATTATCTATTATATTTCAATAAAGCTGGGGGAAAGATTTTTAAAAATTAATGTGGGCACAGGTAAATCTGAGGCATGCAGGGACTAGTGCTGTCAGTTCCTTACACACCAGCCCAAATTCCAGCTTGCAGGAACCACGTCTGCCTGAGGACCCTCTGAGACTACTAGAACCCACTCTGTCAGAGTTCATAGCAGGCCGGAAATGCCAGAAAATTATTGCCTCACAGGAGCAGCCCTCGACCTGTGACTGATACGTTGGTGAATCCTATCCCCGCCCCTGCCCTTAGCTGAACTATCTCTGAGGTATGTCTCCCAGGAGTCCCCAAAAGGCTTAAGTTCCAGTTGCCCACTGTGGTAACTAGCTTGATCATACACGCTCTTTCACTCCCCTTCCCTTCTCTGGCTCACTTCCATACTGGTGCTTTCTGGGATCACGTCCCAGAAAATGTACCTACACTCAAATCCTTATCTCTGAGTCTGCTTAGGTGGAGCCCAAATTAAAACACCAACAGTCTGCAAAGTAGCTCATATTTACTAAATTTAACATGTATACTAATTTGACTGACTTCATTCCCTTTACGCTCCTTATTTTTCTCTCAACTGGCTCTTTCTCTACGTTCTCTTCTAGGCTAGCAATTCTTTCATATTTAGTACTATGTGTCAGGCACTGGGGATAGAGCAGGAGAAGGGATAGAGTGGGGTCCTGCTCTCCTGGAGGTTACAGTCTAATCTTAAGAGTGAATCATGCAACCATGAGGAAAATGAGGGGGTAGGGAAGGATACAGCAGTGGGATCCAACATAGACTAGAGGCAGGGAAGGTGTGTCCCTGAGGAATTGACCTTGCAGCTGGTGCCTGGAGGAAAGTGGCAAGGCACCAGTCTCCACTTGGCCTCCCTCACCAGCAGTTAATTTGTCCTTCTGTAGTCTAACAATAGTAAATGTGACAAAAAGGGTCAAATAGCACTTGGGAGAAAGACATGGTTAACATAAAAATCCAAAATAAATCCCAAATCACCAAGAACCTTTATTTTATTTCATATCAAACTAAAAGAGCAATAAAAATATTTTCAATTCAAAAAACACATCAATCACACTGACTAATAGAGAGAAAAGTGACTCCCTGAGGAACTGCCAACAATAAATAAACTACTTAAAAATAGAATGTACTGAGTTTGAAGGAAAATTTCCTGAGCCTGTTCAATTTGGGGAAGTCAATGGCCCTTTGCAAGCTTCAGTTTCTCAAAGGGATATCCAACTGAAGCAAGCTTCCTGTCATGACAAGAAGCTGCCACTCTCAGTAGCACCTTATATTAAAAGAGGAGAAATAATCCATCTTCTTTCAATCAATTTGTCCATAGTTCTAAGAAAGCTACTACATAGAGCAAGAGAGGAAAATATGTGCTCTTTGTAGTAACAGAATTTTATAGCCTTAGTGCCAGTATTATTTTATTTTTATTTTTTTGTTCCATGATATTTTAACTTTTCATTAACTAAAATAAGTCATTTTCTTACAGTGTGTGAATGTTGCACAAAAGGTTCATAATCTCCTTGCTGATTGTGGGTGACAAAAGGAAGACCCCAATTTCTGTGAAAAAGGAAGACTGACATTTTAAAATATTCCAGGATCTAGAAGGGCAGGATCTCTGTGAAGATCCAGGACTAAGAACTGACTTTATAACTCTAAAATTCTCTTCAGGAATAGAGTTAAAATACTAGATTTCATTGATTTTAGGATATTTTTTTTTTTCTGCACATGTTGTAATCTCAAATTCAAATGGGCTCGGCTATTAACTGTCACACATTAATTGTGAATTCTCCCCTACCCAGCTTTCTTAGTGGTATATAAAATAATGGCATATTTTACAACCAGTGCTTAGATTAGATTAGATTAGATTAGATTAGATTAGATTAGATTAGATATGGTATGCTGTGCTTCAGTACACACAGTGAGGCATATAAAAATAAATCTGACATTTAAATCCTGGTAATTTCCCAATTGAAAAGATGCTGGCAAAAACATTTGCTGTCTTACATTTCAACATAAGTATTACAGCCTCGGGAAGGCTTAGAAAAATTGTGATATGGGATGAGCTTGCACTCTAGTTCTGGACTGTCCATAATCAGCTGGGACAACAGTGAGAAAATCGATTTCACACTTCTAGGCCTCATTTTTCTCATCTGTAAAATGAGAAAGTATGATCAGATGGCCTTTAGGTCTTCCAGCCAAAAAGAAAAATAATTTTAAATCTTGCACCACTGAGAGTGTGCATTGCTGTGGAAATTCCATAGCATGCTGCTCCAATGCCAAAGGAGCTTCTTCGCAGGTTAATGGCTCAGACACCTCTAGAGCCATTCCTGCCCCAACCCCATAAGAGTCAAGGCTCCAAATCCAGAAACTGTCCTGGATCAAGTAGAAAACACAATGCTGTCATAACTTTAGTAACTGATTAAGAAAGGATCATTCTTCAAACTGGGACAATCTGTAAACTTGTTTTAGAAACTGCAGAACTCAACAAGCCTAAGGTAAACTAAATGTCTATGATAAATTTAAAATATCAAAAAATTAGAGCAAGGGTTCATTTTGAAGTCTTCATGATTGATATAATTTCTACAGATTCTGTTGCTTGGAGTGCCTCCTTTCATGCCATAGAAGCACCAGCTGGAAAAAGCTTTGTTTTCTAAAAAAAAAAAAAAGAAGAAGAAATTTTATTTCAATTAACAATTCATGTCAGCAGCCTGCTCTTACACAGAGATTTTATTCAACGAAGGCAAGTGTGTTTGCTTGGCCAAGGAAAATACATGGCGAGAAATGGGTATTCCAAGTGATGAAAAATTGAATGTGATGATAATAGCATCTTTTTATGGTAAATAATACATGTATTTATGTTTTTTGATATGCATTTTTAAATTCAAAAGTTATCATCTATCTTTACCTAAACATATTAGAATTAAAAACAGGAATAGCAGCTAAAATCAACAACTGCAGAACAAATCACAAATTCCTAAACCTTCCTATTTAAATTTCAATTCCAAAGTTTCAGTCAAGCTATTTTAGATGTGATAAGTTGCTTACCTAAGTTACTAAGGCAGACTCCCTTCTTTAAAATTCTCTTAAATTCAATTATATGTGTATATGTTGAATTCTTATTCACTGAGACAGTGCAGACACTAATAACTCCAAAAAAATGATCTGACTTGAATAAATTTGTTGGGATTAGCATCTTGCATTCAAACAGCAGATTCCCAGGCTCTGAGGAACTAGAGTTGTTGGGTCATATTCTATTATTAAGCCACTAGAGTATATGATTCATGCAAACTGGGGAGGGCAGGAAAGAACATGGTTAAAAATAAAAAAAACTCTTGGAGCTTCTCATGCCCTGCTCATAGCCATCGTCCTTGTGATGTTCCAGAGAGCGATTTCACCTTTGAGTCCCACGTCATCTATTCTCGTGTAGCTGCTCTGCCTCTAATATGGGCCTTGCCTCTTTCCATGAGAAAGATGGAGGCTTATGAAATGAAGAAGAAATGACAACTGGTTGTAAAGACTACATTTGTTTGAAGGTAAGAAACTCTTATATAGTTCGAGTTTCTTCGATTTCTATTGTCTTTTACAGCAAAATTCCTTACATATTAAACACATTTCTTAAGCGATTTAAAGATTTGCATTTAACTATAAGTAATTCTAGCTGATTATTTCTATTTAATCAAAGACAACATGGCTTTTGTCCTATTTAGCTAATTGGCTATAAATCACAAAGTAGATGTTTTTAGAGGGTTTTTATGTGCTCACTTCCAGTCAGATGGTACAATGAAGGTTTTAAGAACTCTCTTAAAACCTGTTTTGTTTCATAAATGACAGCAAATGTGACAAACATCTAACCAAGAGGGTGGGAGAGAGGCCATTTAAGTTCCATTATGACTTTCTGCATCCCACCCACCTCTCCTATCACTCTCTCAGGAACACATGACATTCAGTTATATGCAAGAAGATCAACTCTTTAAAACAGTTTTCATTAAAGAAGTGATAAATGTTTACGCAGAAAAATTAGAACACATAGACAAACAAACAATATTACCTGTTTGGGAATACATCCTTTCAGACCTTTTCTTTGCTCATTTATGCATATATTGCTATACAACAAGATATGCCCATTTGGGTTAAAAGAATTACACTTTATGAGGAGTTTCATTTAGTATCGCTCTTTTGGCTTCAGAGGCATTCCTAAACATTTGTGGAGATTGATACTGACTTGGGGCATGGTGCAAGCACTCACATGCCAAAGAGTAATAGCCTTAAGAATCATCTCTGGAGCCATGGTTGACTTAGCAGTCCTGCTCTAGAAATCTTTGTGGTTCAAGAGTCCAAGTAGTAATAATCTGGTGGAGGATGACCCCTTTGATACCTTTGTGCGTTCAGAGAATGTAATACCATTTGCCTTATTTTTATTGACTTCTTTAACCTGGCTTTTCCTTTTTTTGGAATGAAGGTGTGAGAATCAGGTGTGTTTTATCTGTGAGCATTGTCTTAAGTGTAGGTGTGTAATAGCCACTACAGGTTTTAATGAGAGCAAGATAAAGAGTTGTAGAATAATTAATAAAGGGAAAATACCCTCATTCAAATAGGTACAGAGTGGTCTCCAGTTCCATTTCAGTGGTGGGATCCAGAGAAGTCATCCTGCAGGAACATCACACCTACCAGTGTGCCAACCTGTTGTAAGGCCTTGCTTGCTTGTAGTTATGTTATAAAGAAGCATCAAAACCTTCAAAAGTACAATCACCAGGCTAAATGCAACTTGATTCCATGAAAATGATTAAAGGCTCTTACCGTTGATGTTACTGGTAGATCAAACTGTAGTTATCAATCACAGAGTAACTTGGGTCATCTGCAAAGGGTGGGGCACAAAGCAACATGAATCCAATGTTTTTCCATGATAAGATCTTGACCTTTAAAATCAAGGCATTCCACTCAAAGATTCTAGTGACTTCCCTTTAGTAAGAAAATATAGCTGGCAACAAAAACTTTAAATGGTAGTCATGACTATAAACCAGAGAATATTCTGGAATTCACTATTATGATTTCTTTGCCCTTTTCATCCATGCCCAAAGAGCAGCATCTACAGTAAAGTCATATTCAAAAATAGGCAAAAATAAGTCCCACATTACCAAGTCATAATTACAAGGCAATAAGAAAAATTTTAAATCTTTTTATTGTTCAAAGATGTCATTTCAGCCACAAAATTTTTTTCAGTCACTAATTTTTTGCTAAGCAGCTAAATACAGCATTAGTTGTCTCTTCCCTCAATCCCTTGAACATAGATAGGCATATCTGTCTTTTATACAAATAATAGATATTTGTTGAGTACCTACTAAATGCTTAGTACTGTGTTAGGTATTGTGAATGATACAGGAAAAAAAAAAACACAAATGCTCAAGGGTCTCATAATTATCCAAGAAATATAACTATCCAAAAAAAGAATGTTCAAATGTGTGGTCCTCCCAGCAGTATCATAGGAATTTAGAGAAAAAAGAAGACTAGTGACTAGCGAAATATCCAGCCATGGGCAATGTAAAAAATAACATAATATTAAATTACATGGTTACAGACATCTATGCCTTCTATAAATTATATTTCTGTTTAATCTAAAGGAAACTATATCTCAGCTCTGCTGTTCTCACAGCCAGGTTGAAATAAGACCGTCTTATAAAAAGTTTCTTTTGGCACTCCAGGAACTAAATTCTCTAAACTATAAAATAGATCACCAATTACCAAATTCTGCTCTGTGACATATGGTATTATAATAAGATTCTAATATAGACTTATTCTCTTGGGAATTTAATTCTATTCATTCCCTTTTTTTCTTTTATTTAAATATGCTAGCTACTCAACCTTAAGAAAAACCTGACATAAGCATTTCCAAAGGCCTTTCTTGGTGACATACCTGGTAAATTTTTAGGGACTGGGAGAGGTCCTCTCCTGTAAGAAATGAAAACAAAAATCTTTCAGAAAAACTAATTTTCTACTTCGTATAACAAGCATAATGCATTCTAATCATATCTGGTTTCTACTTTGGAGGACAAGAAAAATGGAGATGAAGCACTGACCTACTGCTATCTACACTGCAGACATTCTGTTATTCAGAGGAGTGGGATGCACACTGGTCAGGAGCACAGATCTCTGACACCACAACCCATACTGGCAGGAGGGACATTTTAGCTGTGTGGGTGAGATTTCCTGATCTCCTTGTACATCAGCATTTCCATGTGTAAAATGGGAAATACAAACAGCTCCCACTTCACTGTGAGGATTAAAGGAGCTAATTCACATAAACTGTTGTTGTTTTTTTTTAACATATTCTTCACCTCATATAGTTATTATTTTCTTTTTTATTTTATTATATTATTAGTTTCAAGTATATAGTGCATTGGTTAGACATTTATATAGTTTATAAAATGATCCCCCTAATTGCTCTTTCTCTCTTCTGGTTCTCCACCTAGCCATTACATTACTGCTGATTGCATTCCCTATGCCATGCTCCCCAGACCTATGACCATCTACCAACTACTAATGTACTTCTTTAACCCTTCACCTCTTTTTCCCAGTCCCCAAAGCCCCCTCCCCTCTGGCCATCACAAGATTGTTCTCAGTATTTGTGAGCCTGTTTTTCAATTAGTTTGTTCTTTTTGTTCCTTAGATTCCACATATGTGATATCATATGACATTTATCTTTCTCTGTCTGACTTATTTCACTCAGCATACTAATCCAGAAATAATGGTGTCAAGCAATCTAACAGATGCAGAGTTCAAAACATTGGTTATAAAGATGCTCAATGAACTTATGGGAAGTGTAGATGAACTCAGTGAGAACTTTAACAAAGAGATAAAAAAAAAAACATAAAAATGGAAATGGAAATTATAAAAGGGAACCAGTCAGAAATGAGGACTACATTATATGAGATGAAGAGTGTATTAGAGGGAATCAATAGAGTGGAGGAAGAGCATCAAAACACCGATATAGAGGAAGGAGAAGCCAAGGACACCCAACCAGAATGGCCAAAAAAAAAAAAAAAGTAACCAAGAATAGAAAAATAATTAGCTATGGGACAAAATTAAGGGTAACAACATTCGTGTCATAGGGGTACCTGAAGAGGGAGAACAAGAAGTTGAATATATATTTGAAGAAATAATGATGGAAAACTTCCCTCAACTGGTGAAGAAAATAGACATACAACCTAGGAAGCTCAGAGAGTCTCAGAAAAAATGAACCCAAAGAGGCCCACACTAAGACACATCATAATAAAAGTGCCAAGATTAAATACAAAGAGAATCCTAAAAACAGCAAGAGAAAAGCAATTAGTTACCTACAAGGAAGCTCAAAAGAAACTTTTCAGGACAGAAGGGCTTGGCATAAAATATTCAAAGTGTTGAAGACACAGGATCAATAACCAAGAAATCTTTATCTAGCAAAGCTATCATTTATAGTCAAAGGACATACAAAGACCTTCCCAGACAAAAATAAGCTAAAGGAATTTATCAACACCAAGCCAGTATTATAGGAAATGTTAGAGGGATTTCTTTAAGAAAAAAAAAAAATGTATCAAAAACAAGAATAAAGAATGGCAATAACTACATTCCTATCAACAAGTACCACAAATGGAAAAGAATGAAGTGCTCCAACCAAAAGATAGAGAAGCTGAATGGATAAGAAAACAAGATCCCTACATAAGCTGCCTACAAGAGACTCACTTCAGATTAAATGACACACACAGACTAAAAGGAAAGGGATGGAAAAAGATATTACCTTGAGGATATTGCACTGAATAAAATAAGTCAGATATAGAAAGATAAATATTGTGTAACCTAAAGAACAAAATAAACAACAATAACAACAAATAAACTAACAAACTCATAGATATAGAGAATATTCTGAGGGCTACTAGATGGGAGGAGGAGTTGGGGGAATGGTGAAAAAGGGCAAAGGGATTAAGAAGTACAAATGGATAGATAAAGCAGTCTTGGAGATATAAAGTGTAATGTAAGTAAAACAATCAAAAGTGTAAAAAATATCTAAGGAGGAAGAGGAGTACCTGATTTCATGGGGTACCCAATTCATGAGTTATATAGATCTTTAATCATAATGCTATACAACTGAAACTAATATATTAGTATATGCCAATATAATTGAAAAAACTGATTGAATTGTACAATGTAATCATGAGCAACTAATTGTCTATTATAATTCAATAAACCTGGGGGAACAAAAAGACTTAAAAAAAAAAGTATTTTTCCTCATGTGAAAGGAAGCTGGTTATTACCTTGCCAAGTTAGGCCCTGTAGCCTTTCCTGGTGGGGCTGCATTCTTCTGGTGGCAGTAGAAATTCTCATACATGATGGGTACTAGAGAAATCATCAAGAAACAAAATGTAAAGAAGCAGTTGTCTTCCATTCTCCATGACATGTGATGAGAAAAACTAATAGAATTGCTTAAACAAACCCCCAACACTATTGCCCTATTCACCTGGTGGCGTCTGTCCAGTTTTTCGTTGATTCACAAAGTATTCAATGTCTTTCTCGATGCTGCACATTTCTAAACTCTTACGAACTTCTTCATACATCTAACAAAAAGAAGGTACATCACAGTTGTGAGACAGCTTATTAAAACAGGGGGCTTGATGAAAGGCTGACTCATTTCCAAATTTTGTTTTGGAATTTTTTTAATACTAATGGGAAAAAAAATATAGATACTAAGTCCTATGACATAAGACCAATGCCGCACGCAAACGCAAAGACAATTACTTAACTCGGAGAAAACTTCTTCCATTCAATCCTACAGGCTTTCTGTGTGTTTAATTGTTATTCTAAAGTAAATGTCTCGCCTAAGTAAGAATGGCTATTTCTTAGCAAAAAAGGCCGTGATGACTTGATTCTGGTCCCTCTGAGACCTGGGAACCCCATGAGGATTGCTGTACACCAGTTAAACCTGGATAATAGCCTAAGAAATGCCACTGAAGCAAATTCTGAGCCCCAGAGTGATCATTATCTGGGCATGGGTCGGGCTGCTAGTACATTCATATTGTGACTTCTCTGTCTTCCACAAATTAAACTAGATTTGGGTCTCCCTTTCTAATCTCCTGCACTGACTCTGAATTTAAAAAAAAAAAAAATTAAGGCAGCAAAGTGGACCAAGAGTCAGGCAGGTTAGGTATCTATCTGGGTCCTTCTACCAACTCACTGTGTAGCCCTGGGCAAGTCGCTTTACCTCTCTGGGCCTCAAATGAGGGGTATGAGCTAATAAATGTCTACAGTTCCTTCCACTCTAATGAATCCTCCATGGATGCCTCTGTGACTTACATCATCACTTTTGACACATTGTTTCGACAGCTGATTCATGTGTAACCACAATGCATTCCGAAAGAAGTTTATTCGTTCATATTCTTGAGCCTCAAACACCTACGGAAACATAACTACATGTAAATACATGTGCAGAGAAAGGGGTCACTTTTCTAGACTGGCTATGACTTAAGAAACAATGTCAACCCTCAATTATCTGTTAACTTATCGTCCTATTTAGGGTACTCCTCCCACCACTGAGAAACTTCATAATAAACTTTTAGAGCAAGCACAATCTCTATTACAACAGGAAGAAAGGAGAAAGGGGAGTGGGGTGTGTAGATCAGTGGTTCTCAGGCTTGAATTTGAATCAGAATCACTTGGAGGGCTTATTATCAAAGAGGTTACTGGGCTCACTCCAGAGTTCCTTACTCAGTAGGTCTGGAATTGGTCTGAGAATTTGAATCTCTCACCAGTTCCCAGACAATGCTGATGCTACATGTCCTGGAACCTCACTTAGAGAACCACTGATAAGATGTATAGATAGGGTGACAGAAACTTGAGGAAGTTTCCAGGTTATGCCACAAGTACATGTGAGCCTTCTGAAAGGTAATTACTTAATTAACCATTACTTGATTCATCTGTCTCATGCCCACATTAACTTAATATCAGAGGAAGACCTTGAACAGGAGTGGACAGCATAGTCAGAAGAGGAAGGAGGAAGAAAGATGAGGTTTGGGGGAAAACATTACAGTTCCTTTCATTCTCCACTTTAATTCCTGATTTCTAATCTTCCTTCAAGTAGTCTATCAGAATTAGGGGGGAGGACATATTAAAGGGAGTGGAATATTTCTACAAAAGCAGATTCTACAAATCCTAGGATGAAGACCTGCCCCCTCCTAAGCAGTTTCTGATTACCTCACAGGCCTTGATGTGCTCACTTTGCCATTCTTCTCGGACCTTATCCAGCATATTGACATGCAGCATGTACGCTTTGTCTGTAATGGAAGGGAGGGGCCTGGGTTCAGAAACTAGACAGGAGGGCACTCGCAGACACCCCTCAGGCTCATCCAAATGGTGGTGAGCTCACAAGGTTCCATGGAGCTTTGAATGTTGGAAGGCCATAATTACATGTCTCACTCTCATATCTTTGGGAAATTAGCACAGAACCAAGAAATTAGCAAGAAATGATCCAAGAGGGGAAGTGAAAGTAGATAAGGAACCTCAACTGGAGTTTTCCTTGTCTAATGTGGCCTCAATAGCTTCCACCTCTTTTCATTTTCAGGAAATTATTGAATGAGGGATGCAGAAAAAGAAAACTATCTTAAGCCCTAAAGAGGCACCAGATTATTTTATTTTTGGGGTTAAAGACTTCTTAAATAACTCAGGTCATGAAAGGCTTATTTCCTGCAAGATATTCTGGGAATTAGACACCTTTGCAAACATCTGATTTGGATCTTAGATTTCAATGATGACGAATCCTCACAACTTGGCTGTTTCTTTCATAGCAGATGAGAGATATCAGGGCTGAAATGAGCTTTTAAGATAGATGTTCCCAATAAATCAGAGTGAGCACTTTATTACAAAATAGCTGCCACATGACCCCATCATCACCACCATGCAACTACATGTAAAGCAGTAACACTAAGCAAGCAGTGGCCAGGAACCGCTGCCTCATTTGCTCCTTCTCTCCTTCCCACCCTTCCTCCCTGGTTATCCCTTCTGATTAATCCTTCTGTATATCCATCTGTTCTTTATAGTAAGGTATATAAAACTACCTTTCTCAGACAGATTTAGGATAATGCAATCCCTACCACAATTCTCCCGGATCCCTGGGAGCAGTCCCTCACCTGAGTCCTCTGCTGCTGTCTTTGAAGTTGCCAGTTTCACAAAAAGCTGTGAGGACAAAAAAGAACAAGAGATCAGGAATGCTGGGCCAGTTGGCAGAACATATCTAAAAACAATGAGTGTGAAGAGACGAGTGCTAGTCCAAGTCTTCCCTATGTTGCACTCATAAGCAAACCGTTCATCTTGCCCTCTATTTTATCACCTTTGGAAAATGTCCATCAAGCATCTTGCCCTATGTCTTCCTAAAAACATACCCCTGCCCTTTGGTTGCTGACACCCTTGTATCTAGATTTTATAAAATTAAGTTTATAATACATCCAAGCAGGAGGCAGCCTGGCTACAAAGAATACATAAGTTGACTTTTGAAGAAAGATGAAAAATAAAATCAAAAGCCTTTCCCCTACTTCTTATCATCTCCCTCCCTCCCCCATGGCCTCTTTCCTCTAGCTCTTCCACAACCCACAAAATATGACAAGGGTTTTTCTGGTTCAGAGAATCCTATCAGCCTAAAAGAAGACATTGCCAGGAGCTTATGGGACAGGTCCATTTTAAATTAAGATTATTAATAACTGGCTCTAGCTCAATATAATAAATCTCAGATTTTTTAGGTCAGCCCTCCCAGGTACCTTTTCTTGTTGCTTTGGGTTTACAAGGTTGGCACTTCGGTGGACAGCCTGCTCTGCATCATCTTTGTCTCGGCATTTCTGCTCATAGTTCTTCTTTGCCTGAGTTTGAGTCAAAAGACAACCGAAATAGGTGAGCAGAACATAACCCTAAGAAACAGCCACCCTAGCCTGCCAAGCCCAGCAAAAAACAGGAAACCTTGAATAGGGCTGTGATCATCACTAAAACATGGCCACTCAGAGGGCAGATGATGTTTTTTCTTCTCTCTCTCTGGAAGATCTCTCTAGCCCTTTTCCAAATTATGTATGTAGTGGCAACCTAATCAAGGGAATAACTCCTCTTTGGTAAACAAAGTAAATGAGCCTTAAAAATTGACTAGAACAAAAGATGGAATTTCAAATGGGCAAAATCAAAATACACATGTAACTATAAAATATGTTATCCAACATTTACACACTATTCATAACACTCGGAACTGAGATGTGATCATATGGTCATGGTAATTGTAATTACACTTCAATATTCTAATGTGCCTCACCATAGCCTGTGGACAGTGCTATCAATCCCATGGTTTCTGTTACTTGAGCATGGTCTTATTCATTTTTGATTTAAAGAATTCTGTTTTGGCTACTTTAAAAGTAGGTCGTGATCTATTCTGTGCTACCATGACTACAATGAGATATAAACACTTCACACACTATAGGTAGCAAATCATATAATTTTGTTTCAGCTATTGAAGCAAAGGTTTAACTTGTTTAAACAAAGGAAAGCTACGAATCAGTTAGCTAATAAGTAAAAATGGTGACCAGAAAAAAAAAGTGTTTCAGTAAGAATGAAGACTCTCTTGCAGAGATGGTTTGTGCTAATCAAATATTTCATTTGCATCCCTACATTTCTCTGCATCCCTGTAATTTAGTTGGGGTTGACCTTTCAGTAAATAACCTTCCACTTCTCTCCCATACTATACACACATAGAAATACAAGTTTGGAAATTTTCAGTATTACAAGCACATAAGACATTCATGAAACAATTCTTTTGCAACAATATGTTGTTATAGACCTTTCTCTGTATTGAGCATGGTCTCTGTAGCTGAACGCTTTCATGGTTGTAAATGAACACGCACACACACGTCATAAGTTTCTTAACCAACTCTGTTAGTGGACATTTATCTTGCTTCCCATTTTTTTTAAATGGAAAAGTACTCTGATTTTATTTGGAGTAGTGTGAATTTGTGTATACAAGTCAAATTCCCAGAAGAGTGATTATTTGGCAAAAGAGTATATACACATCGAACTCCCCTCCAAAATGGTTGTACCAATTTATACTCCTACCAAAACATACAAGAGTACCTGTTTCCTCACACTTGCATCAACTCCAAGTTTAGAAAATATTTTTAACTTTTTATAATACTAATAGGAACGTTAGCATATTGTTGTTTTATTTGTATTTATTATATTACTATTAAGGTGGTATGTCCTTTCTAGTCATTTCTTACCTACTTTTCTTCTGGAGCATTCTTAAATTGGTTTTTAAGAGCTGAGTCTATATAAGAAACATTAACTGTCTGTAAGTTATATAAGCTACAAATATTTTTTCTCATTTATTATGTCGTAAAACCATGTGTAAAATAATATTTCCTTTTGCTCTAAAGAAGTCTTAAATGTTAATGTTGTCAGTGATAGAGCTTTATCCTACATTATTTTTAAATATGACATATTAAGCATTTTTCTCTGTTGCTACATAGTCCTCATAATCAAATTTTTAAAGGTTTCAAAATTTAGCTAATCTTCAGTCAGCTATGGCCGTGCCACCCTGACCATGCCTGATCCTGTCTGATCTCAGAACCTAGGCAAGGTCAGGGTAGTTAGTACTTGGATGGGAAACCACCTTGGAATACCAGGAGCTGTAGGCATTTAAAATAAAATTTTCAGCCAGCTTCAATTTGCAGCTTAGCCCCTCCAAGCCCAGTGCAGGTGGAAGACATCTGCAGACAGCTCTGTGGCTCATTCCAAGTGGCCCTGAGCAGGGCACAGGAGGCAGCTGAACTTGGCCTGTGGCAGAGCCTCTCCCAGGAGTTCCTGGAGCTGGAACACCTGGTGACCAAGCCCAAGTATTGCCTAGCCACCTCCACAAATAACACACCCAAAGGCAGACTGGGCAGGCACCAGAGTCCTGCTAAAGCAAATCGTATTCTGTAGGGTCAGTCCCTGTACAACAACTCTTCCACTGTAGTCATAGGCAGTCCTCACAATCCATCAGCCTGAGGGTCAATCCTTCCCATTGACATGCAAACAGAAACCAAGGTTCAACTACAACAGGAGGGCACATACAACTCATAAAAGGGACAAACCTGAAACACCCAGCACAGGTGTCCAGGGAGACTGCACCGTAGGGCCCCATAGGACACCTATTATATAAGGCTACTCTACTAAGATGGGGAGACATAGTAGTTCTAACTATACATAGAAGCAAACCTAGGGAGGCAGCCAAAATGGGGAGACAAAGAAACATGTCCAAAATGAAAGAACAGGACAAAGCTCCAGATAAAGAACTGAACAAAATAAAGACGAGCAATCTACCAGATGCCAAATTCAAAATACTGGTTATAAAGATGCTCAGTGATCTCAGAGAACTTCAAGAAAGAAATAAGAAACATGAAAATGGAGAGGGAAAACATAAAAAAAGAGCTAGTTAGAAATAAAGAATGCAATAACTGAAATAAAGAATACATTAGAGTGAATCAATAGATTAGATAAAGCAGAGAATCAAATCAGTGATTTGGAAGATAAGGTAACAAAAGATATCCAATTAGGAAAGCAAAAAAAAAAAAAAAAATCCAAAAATATGAGGATAGTTTAAGGGGCTTCTAGGACATCAAGTATACCAACACTCGTGTCATAGGGATACCAGAAAGAGAAGAGAGAGTGCAAAAAACTGAAATCCTATTTGATGAAATGATGATGTAAAACTTCCTTAACCCAGCAACGGAAATAACATACAAGCCCAGGAAGTGCAGAGAGTCCCAAACAAGGTGAACCCAAAAAGGCCCTCGCCAAAACACATTATAATTAAAATGCCAAAGGTTAAAGACAAAGAGATAATCTTAAAAGCAGCAAGAAAAAAGCAGTAAGTTACCTACAAGAAAGCTCCTATAAGACTGCGAACTAATTTCTCAACAGAAACTTTGCAGACAGAAGGGATTGGCATGAATCATCTAAAATGATGAAAAGCAAGGACCTATAACCGAGATTACTCTACCCAGCAAAGCTATCATTTAGAATCAGAGAACAGATAAAAAGCTTCACAGACAAGAAAAAGCTAAGAATTCATCACTACCAACCAGTATTACAAGAAATATTGAAGAGACTTCTTTAAGAAGAAGAAAAAAATAAAAAATATGAATAATAAAATGGCATTAACTGTATGTCTAGCAATAATTACTTTAAATGTAAATGAAGTAAATGCTCTTATCAAAAGACAAAGGGTGGATGAATAGATAAGAAAACAAGACCCTGACATATGCTGTCTACAAGAGACTGACTTCAGATCAAAAGACACATACAGACTTAAAAAGATGGAAACGGATATTTCATGAAAATGGAAACAAACAAACAAAAAAAGCTAGAGTAGCAATACTAGTAACAGACAAAACAGATTTTAAAAACAAAGGCTATAGCAAGAGACAAGAACCCAGGAATCCCACTTCTGGGTATTTATCCTAAGAAACCTAAAACACTCTTTCAAAGAGACATGTGCATCCATATGTTCATTACAGCCTTATTTACAACAGCCAAGATACGAAGGCCTGCTGGGTGCTGGTCAATGGATGAATGGATGAGAAGAGGTGGTGTGTGTGTGTGTGTGTGTGTGTGTGTGTGTGTGTGTGTGTGTGTGTGTGTGTGTGATGAATATTATTCAATCATAAGAAAGAATGAAATCTTGCCATCTACAGCAACATGGACCTAGAGAGTACTGTGCTGTGTGGAGTATGTCAGAGAAAGACAAATGTCATATGAATTCACATTTATGTGGAATTCAGAGAAAAGGATAAACAAACTCATAGATAAAGAGAACATTTTGTAAGAGGATGTATGAGGGAGGAGGGGATTAAGAGGTAAAAATTAGTCATGGGAATGTAGAGTCTAGCGTGAGGAGTACAGTCAGTTGTACTGTAGTAACTATGTATGATGTCAGATGGGTCCTAGACTTCTGGGTGATCACTTCATAAGTTATACAAATGTCTAATCATTGTGTTATACACCTGAAACTAATATAATGTTATATGTCAACTATAATTGAGAAGAAAAAATATGAAAATTTAAAAAAATTATTTAATATTCCTCCATACTTTGGTCACTACATCATTTACAAGTTCATGGCTTGTTCTTATTTTTGATGATTTCCTAAAGATAGAATCTTAGATTCTTTGTATAAGATTAATGGGGTATGATATTTACGGCTCTAAAAATGTATCACAAAACACTTTTTTAAAAGGTTATATAGGCTTCTGTAAAGAGGGAGCAAATGTACCTTTCCCTATTTCTCCTCACAAACACAATTAAAAACCCCTGACATTATGTATAAAACAAACATAAGATTCTGAAAGGTGAAGAGAAGAGGGCTAGCAGCCTTGGTCTCGGAAGAATGACCCAGAATTGAATTCCCTGAGTTTTCCTTTTGCCTCATATATCACAGACTGGGTACCAAAGAAGCAGGCAAGCAAGAAATGCCAAAGAACACAGATAAAAAATTCCCAACAAAAACTTTCTCTCTCAGGTCAAAAGACCAGAAAAGGGGCAGCCTAGCAGAACAGAAACCTTTTAAAAAAATAACCATTTTACCACAGCCATAAGCTACATAAAAACTGTGGCCCCAACCCCCCATGTGTAGCAAAGGCCAAGTGGTGAGTCTAGACCTCCATCATCACCAACTCCCACGCCCAGGTTAGAGAAGGACAAATAGGGAACTGGGTCTTTCATCCCCACCAGGAGGTGACAAAGCCCCACACTCAGTACCAATGGAAACCGTGTAGAAAACCTGGGCTTCCATACCACCTGGAAATATTGAAGTGCACACCCTCCCTGTTGAGGTGGTGTCAGAGTAGGTCTAGTGGAGAGTCAGAACATTAACCACCTTCAAGTAGTAAGAAGGCCACACATACCCTGGGCGTCAGTGGATGCCAAGGTGGGGGTGTTTTATCCCCACATAGCAATAATGAGGCAGTGTCTCACCTACCCCTGCTGGAGTGGTATCAAAGAAAGCCAGCTTAACAGGTTTAAATAAGATCCAAAGTCTTATAATACCTAAATGTCCAAAATCAATTGACTATCACTCATCATACCAAGAGCCAGAAAGATCTCAAACTGAATGAAAAATACTATTAATAGAAGCAAACATCAAGATGACACAGATAGATATTAGAATTATCTGACAGATTTTAAAGTAGTCATCATAAAAATACTCATTGAGCCATTACAAACACACTTGAAGCAAATTTAAAAGTAGTGTCTTGTCAAAGAAAGAGAAAAGCTCAGCAAAGAAATAGAAGATGCAAAGAACCAGATGGAAATTCTAGAACTGAAAAAATAACTGAAATAAAAAACTCAGTGGACAGGCTTAAGAAGAGAATAGGAGAGATGGAAGAAAGAATTAGTGTGCTAGAAGATAGAACAATATAAATTACCCAATCTGAACAGCAAAGAGAAAATAGGCTGAAAAAAAAATGTAGATATCTAACACTAACATCCTTGGAATCCTAAAAGAGAAAGAAAGTGAGCTGAAAAGTTCTTAAAGAAGTAATTTTCAAAATTTCTTTCCAAATTTGGTAAAGGTTAGATTGGAGAAGCTGATTCAAACTCTAAACAAGATAAACCCTAATAAATCTATAACAGAATATAGGTGAACTGAAAATTATGAACAAAAGGGAAAAATCAATTTGAATGACATCAGATTTCTTATGGAAACTAGAGGTCATGAAGAGGTGGCACAGTATTTTTAAGTGCCGAACAAAAAGAACTGTCAACAACAACTCATATCCAATGAAAATGTCCTTTAAGAATGAAGGAGAAATCAAGATATTCTCAGACAAAAGAAAAATAAGAGTATTTTTCACTAGCAGACCCATTCGGAAGAACAACTAAAGGAAGTTATCTAAACAAAAAGAAAAAATATTTTAAAAACAACAAAAAAAAGACAAAAAAGAAACCTTGGAACAGCAGAAGGGAAAAAGAACACAGTAAAAAAAAGGGGGGGTAAATATAATAGGCTTTCTCCTTTTGTGTTTTCTAAATTATTTTTGACACTTGAAGGAAAAGTTACAACACTAATATAAATCTATGAAGAAAGAGTTAAGAAAATTATATATCAATAGGCTTTCTCTTTCGTTGAGAGAAAGCTTGCCCCAGATTGTTTAAAATATAAAAGGTCTGAGAACAATCATATATCAACCAACACTATTTCTTCATTACACTGACATCATTCCCTGTTTATCAATCGCCTTTGAGGTCATCTGCATCAAAGGAAAAAAAAATGATGCAGAACAGGCCATATGCCATGAACACTGGTGACATTTTCTTTTTTGACTGGTTACTGAATATCATGTCACAGTCATAGAATATCATGATGATACTTCTGTGCAAAGATGGAGTCATGGGTTCCAATAGTAGAGTTCATTATAGCCAGAATTAAGAGATTCGTGAAAAGCTAGAGTGAGGTCCCTAGCAAACTGTCTTAGTTCTGTCTTGTTAAGAATTTTTTAATAAATTACTTAAAGGAAAGGAGTCTTTTATGAATAGCAGATATCTTAAAACAAGAAGGGATCAAGATTCAGAACAGTCACAGGGAAAAAGCTCAAATCCAACAAGATAAATGCCATCATACAGTATATGTGCTTTTGTATCTTGGACTGAAATATGTAAATTGACTTGCTATACTTTCCCAGGTTACCAGAAAGATAATATCATTGTGTCTCCACTATTTAGTTGCATCTTTGATCTTTCTATGGCCTTAAAAAGAAAATTCAAACCACTGAAAAAAACTACTGCACTAATAAATAACATCACTGAAAAGTTATTTAAGTAGGAATATGCTCATATACAGGATTTCAGGGGGAAAAAAACAATAAAGTGAAACTTACATCCATGGTTTTCTTGAATTGTAAGCTCTTCTGTTTATGGATAGCATCCATTATAAGCTCTGTCTGTGAAGAGAATAGAAACTTTTTAATAATAAAAACAGAAATTATTATGAATATTAGCTTATTTAGAAGGCTAAGTGTTCAAGATGGATCGTCTCATTTAGTTCTCACATGACCTAAAAGGTAGATGTACCATTTATTATTCCCATTTCATAAATGAGCAAACTGCAGCAAAGAAAGGCTCTGAACAATTTGTTTGAGGTCTTATGGCTGGCTAATGATGAGGTCCACCTTTGAACTTGGACAGCCACCATTGAGAATCACTGATCACCTTAGACCAGTCTCTTTAGCAAATCTGGAATCAGGGAACTTTGGGTTCAAAAAGGAATCAAAACTCTTGTTAAAGTGCCATTTATATTTTCAAGGGGGTCTTTATTCTGTAAGCTTATGTCAGCACATTTAAATTAGGAATTTATAAACATTCACTTCTGCGGCATCCATCCACGACACACCCTTAACCAGCAAGGGACCCAGGCAGTGTGAAAGGAAGAAATGTTTGTAGGACAGCTAACAGAAGCTGTTCTCTTTGCTCCATCTAATCCAATAGAGGTAAGCCACTCTGTAAATTCACTTGGGAGCAATTTCTTTGTTGTGGCTATCAGACAGCAATACTTTTATTAGTCGAAGTAATGAAGCTGATATAAAACTATCAGACATAAAAATAATTAAGCATTATTATGTGCAAAGCAATTTTCATGTATCACAACAACTGAATACTCTTATCCCATTTTCCTGAGAGTAATTTGAGGTAGACTAATTTATCAAAGGTAACACTCTCAGGAAAACATCCTAGTAGATTTGGGATTTGAACCCAGGAACCTGATTCATGTGCCTTGTTCCTCATTGTTTCCCTAAACTACCATAATCCCCCTAAAAGCAAATGAGTACATAAAAGACCAAGAGACGCAACAATTCAAAATGAGCCACTGCCTTGCTCTTGTGCAAAATGATATCAGGTCAAATAATGATATTGAAAGTGGAATTCAAATGTGGTTTCTCTTCTGGAAAATGTATTTTCTATTACTGTAACACCCAAGTATATCTTTTCAAGATGTCTGGATGAAACATTTGGGATAGTCTCACTTCAAATACAAGCTTTGTTGAACACATGAAATTCTCTCAGGGGAGCCTCAAAGGGTTTCAGAGAACTGAAAGTGAGGGCCCAGGAGATGGCCATGAACCTGCTAATGGCGAAGACACTGTAGACACAGAGAACAGACAGGGCTCCAGCAGGATCTCCACATGTAAGGGCTTATGGGTAGATCCTTGCCATCGCAGACAAGGAGCTGTGGAGTTCACATGAGCCCCTGTGTGACCATCTCTGCCAGGAGGAGGAGGAGGTGGCTTTATTTATTTAATAATGGTTCCTGATTTTCTCAGGCTCCATGAAGCAGATCAATTAGCAATGCTGGTCTATTGCATAGTCCTTTCTAATTCAAATATACATATGGCCATTATTCTAGTTTCAGAACTATAATTATTTACAGTTTATGGCCCAAGCCAGGTCTCCTTATCCCTGAGTTCTACATAATGCCTGCTTCAAGCACCTCTCAGATGGCTACAAAGTTCCATCATGAGCCAGATCTTTTCACCTCATATCATTCCTCTCTCTGCCTTCAAGGATTTTTGGAATCCATACATCAGCAGGATCCTAGAGAGCAGCAGACTAACTCTCTAACCGAACACGTGTGACCCCTGGGGCCCTTGTAATGATACCCTTTGCTTAAGGGCACTCAGTGACACCAAGTCCTGCTCTGCCTCCTACACCACTTTGATTTAAGTCTCCTCATATTCATAGTCACTTATAGGGTGGCCCAAATAAGTCAGGGTCCTCTTTCAGGCATCCTTGAGGAAGTCCTTCTTTTAGGACTCGTACTTTTTGTTCGGACCAAAGCGAATGGAAATTCGATTGTTTTTATTTGATAACACAAAGTAGTGCAAAAACATAATCATCTCTGCTATCGGGTGGGGAGAAGAGGATAGGGAAGAGGAAGAAGAGATTTTTAAATGATCCAGATGACTGTGCAGTAAATTACTGAAACAGCTGCCTACTAGTCAGTCTACCCACACTCAGACTGTCTTCTGAAAACCGGAAGCATCACTGTAATCAAGGAGTGCCTCTCTACATAGGTAGAACATAATTCTGCTGTGATCGTCTCAATCTTAGCTCAGAAGGTAAAATCATGTGGGCATCAGATAAGAGAGTGACTGACCTGTGTGCTGTCTCTGTCTCTGTCAGACTTAGGCCATTCTGGGTTGGGTAAGGAAACTTGGTACCCTAAAACATCAAGACTCCTGGGAATGGCTCCAGAGACCCCTCCCTACCTAACAACCTCCAGGGGTGACAACCTCTTTCTTCTCTCACTGTCCTGACCTATACTGCCTTTCATTCTGCTGATTTTCAGCTGGCAACATCAGCCAAAAAGAGTTTGAACAGTCTCCACAGATTAGGTTAGGTGTCCCTGCTTTATTTTATGTTCAGGAGGCACCTTAATCTCCTCTACTATTTTATATCATGATTACTATGCCATGTCAGTCTCTCTGGCCATGCTCTACACTCAGGGAGGAAAGGATGAGCATATCCGCACTGTTCACCTTCCTCAGATAATGTTCGTTGTATAAATGGGTACACCATAAATTTCTGACCAGCCATTCTACCTGTACTTTCCTGCCCCAGCTGACCAAAAGAAATGAACTGATGGCTTTCCTTGATAAGTGGAAATGGCTTCATTTCCAAGAAGTGAAAGACCAAACAAAGCGTACAGGGTTTGACATGTGAAAATGAGAAGTTAACAGTGACACACTTTCAAGTTTGAATCTTTAAAAAAAAAAAAATCCATATATGGTAGTGGTATAACCCAGAGTTCATTGTAATGCAAGTAATTACAAATATATTAATAAACTTTAGACTTCTCCCAGAAGGCCGGAAAGGTATTTTCCTGCTGTAGGAAGCACATTACATAGGCTGTATAGGGAACTTGGATGACAGCAGTGGGTTCAGCACAGGCTGCTTTATTGCCTAACAGAACTCAGAACACATTCTTGTAGCTGAGAGAATTTGCTCTTTGTAACTCTTTCGGAGAGGAAGTTTCAGAAGCCTTGCAAAACCAACAAAAGTCTCTGAGATGACCTGGGCTACCCAGAGCACTTAAAAAATGTGAGGAAATGTCACCCCTCTCTTCTTAGTGGAAATCATGTGTGCAGAGAGCTTGGTTGTCTAAGGTGTTTTGCTTCTCAAAAATTGTAATTCCTCTAGAAAGTTGGGCAGGGCTAGCAACATCAGCCAAAAAGAGTTTGACCATCCAGTGAGTGGGTGTAATATACATATTATTTCAGTTGTGAAAAATACTTTTGGCCAGATGGACCTTTCAGACGTGGTAAATAAACCTTGATTTTGAGTGAAAGAACTTGATACGGTATCCTTAAATGTTAGTTTCCACCCTTCCTGCCTAGTAAGAGCTACTGTTAAAAAAAAAAAAAAGAAAGAAATGACAATAGAGGTAAAGCAGTCAGGCTCTTAAGATGTTGCTGCCCAGTCCAAATGCCAAGTGGCCACTAAGCCCTGGAATAGACTGATTTAGAACCACAGGCAAAGTTGCTGAGATTAAGGTGTGGGTAGCATCCACCTTAACATCTAGCTGTTTATTAGATACACACTGCAGACAATGACCTTGGGACAGTAAAGGGTCAGGATAAAGAAAGGTTTCCAAAAAGTTCATGTAGAGCTGTCTGTGGAGACCTGAGTGGAAATCTTTGGATCCAGATAGGGAAGGGCTTTTCCCCCATACAAAGCTGGGTTCCAGCCATGAAGACTAGATATAAAAAATCCTGGAAAGGGCCTCTACTTGGCTGCCAGGCCAACCAGAGTATACAAGTCTTTTAGGAATGAAATAGAAGGGAGTCAGAATAGTGGCTTGCCTAGTCTAAGTAACACTTGATCCTTGTAACTTTCCAAATGTTTTCCAGTTTTGTTAACTTGCTCACTCCCACCTCCTTCCATGTAGTTGGCCAGAATAAATCCCATCAATGAAAGAGCACTTATGCACTTCTGCTTTGAAGACAAAAAGAAATTGGGCTTCCCAGGGCCTTAGTTTCGCTGTTTGTAAAATAAGGAGGTTGGACTACATTATGGTCTCCAAGGAGAGTGTGTCTCCTCCACTCCTTACCCTTTCCTTACTGCCTTATCCAAGAGGAGACTGACCTAGGAGCCCACCAGCTTGGATGTGCTAGACTCTACTGAACAAAGAAGGGTTCCCCTTTCCTGTCAGTGTTTGAATCGTGTAATAGAAATGAAAAGAAGAGGAAAGCAGGCTGGTCCCTGAATTGTGCCAGAGTTAAAAAAGGAACTTGCCTGGAGCATAAGTGGGCACAGAGGCATAACCATCTAGATAGAATCCCCACACGGTTCCCCAATAAATAATCTCGTAGGTTAAAAGAAGAGCAAGGCTGCATCAGGGTGGGAGCTGAGCCAAAAAGTTTAATGAAAAAGCAAGCCTGGAGTTTTCTGTAGGAAGAAAGGCAACATCTTAACGTATGTGCAAGCCCAACCTTTTTCCGTTGTAGTTTTTGCCTTTCCCTGAATTCTTCTATCTTCTTGGCCTCTTCTCTTAGAGTCTGTGCAAGCTGAATGTGGCATTGTGCCACATTGCCTACTTCTGCAAAAAATAATTTAAAATAAATAAATAAACAAGATCTCCATACATCCAAAATCAAATATACAAAACTGTACAAAACCTTAAAATATATACAAACTATGAATCAAGTGGTTAAATTAACTAACTGCTTTGGCCACCAATATTTATTGAGCCTGTCCATGTGCCCAGCATTGCCCTGGCCACCAAGACCAAGGCTAGCAGGTCTTTAATTTAGCCTCCTACCATTAACTGTCCTTAACCCTTACTAAACCCACTACAATTGCAAATCTGATCCTTATTTCTTATTAGATGACTTCTAAGGATCTGTAATACCCCATGTGCCTGAGCATTTTTAAGAAAATTGTACAGCAAAATTTTGGTTACCAATAGATATCTCTGGATAGAAAGATTATTGTTGATTTCCCCCCTCAGTTTCTAAGATGTTTGCAGTGAGCACGACTTACTTCTATGATAGAAATACTAAAATGTTTATCTTGTTCTAAGAAAAACTGATGCATGGCATTAAATTAAAAAAACTAACAGATCTGATCTAAAAGAAATTTTTTTAAGCTGTGTGTTTCAAAATAATAGGAACGAGGTTAGAAGATACATGAAAATTGGAAAAATATTTGTAATTTATGTAACAAAGTAAACTGCTGTATTAACAGAGTTTTCACAAATCAAAAAATATATATATATATATATATATATATATATATATATATATATATATTTTCCAAAATTAAAATTTGTTTATAGAACATGAAATTTAAAAAAGGATTGCTAAATCATCAATAAAGATTAGAAATATATTCAGCATTAAAATTATTTTAAAAATGCAGAATTTGAAAACTCAGAGATAGATTATTTTTTACCTTTCAGTTTGGTAAAATTTAAAAAGCATGAAAATTCATGGTACTGGCAAGCACAGGGAAAAACAGCACTGCTGATGGGGAAAAAAATACAACCTTTCTGGAAGAAAATTGGCATTCTGTAAAATCAAAAATTTTACATCCACAAGAATAAAGCAGATCCATATGAACTAAATGGAAAGATGTCTATGATATATTGTTAAACAAAAACCAAATTGTAGAGAAATATGTATGGTATAATCTCATTTATAAAAAATGCCTGTACATGTGTGTATGTCTGCAATTAAAGATTGGGAGAGACTGAGAGTTGTAAATGCATAGAAAAGGTCTGGAGAGATATACCAAATTGCTAGCATGATTAAAAACTGATATTTTTCATCTTAAAAATAATTTTAAAATATATACCCCACTGCACAGATTCTGAAGCACTGCCATGATATAATCACATTTATTTATATGACTAGATACATATATGTGTTTGTGTGTTGAATAAAAATATTAGAGGCATATTCACCAATAACTGCTTAGCACTAAGAAGTGAAAATTCGAGTGCTTACTATCTTCTTCATATTTAGTTGTCTCATCTGAATTTTCAATATAAATACTTATTATTTTAATAAGAAAATGAAACTGCTTGTTGGGAAAAAAAGAAAACAAGTAGAGTAACAGTAAATATATATGCTTTGGAGACCCAGCCTATGCTGGATTTCCATTGAGCCACACCACAGTTGGTCTCATGGTGCATACAAGAAATATGAAAAGATACTGTCCATACCCCAGGAAATTTATTCATTGATGAAAAAGGACAGAGGCCACCTTCTATGGAAAAGTTAAGATGAATATTTATTTAGCCAACCTTTACAAAGTTCTAAAGCCACTTACTTGGCTACAGAAACACTTTAAGCACGTGTACATACTATACTTTGGTAGAATCCTTAATTTGAGAGCACCAAGTATTCTGAGGAATAGAAAGCCATAAAGGTGGTTTCTAAGTAATATTAGAAATGGACAGGACCCCTTGAAAAGCAGAGTGCCAGGGCCTCACTCTGGGCTTCAAGTGTGAGAACATTGCTCTAAGGAAGTCAAACACACATCCTGATGTATAAGTGTGGCGGGTTCTCCAGCTCATTTCAACTCTGCAGAGCTATTTCTCACTTTAGGTGTTGCTTTAATTTTTTTTTTCACCCAATGAGATTAAAACCCACCTTTGAGGACACAGAGCTTGCCAAGAACAGAAAACACTTTTTTAAAGAATCACTTACGCTGCTTGAAGACTTCAAGGGCCCGCTTCAGGGTGCTAAAATGACAAGCACATATATAATTTCATTTCTGGAAACTGGCTGTACAAGCTTACTATAAAACCATTGCATGCTTCTCTCTGCCCATGTCTTAACTTAGAGCCTATAGACTCATCTTTGACTGTGAGCTTGAGAAGACAGCAGATCAAGACTTCTCAGGTCCAGCTTCCTCTCTCTCTCTCTCAGTTCCAGGCATAAGCATCATAAATTCTCAGTCTATCTGGCTTGAGCAAGATGCCAAAAATTCTTCATGCTTCAATTCCTCCAATGATAATATAAGAGTTATGGTCCTTTTCTCATAAAAATACCAGCCATTCTTTAAAGTATGATAATTAGAACTATGGATACAAGCTCATAAATAAATGGTTAAAATTCTGGCTGCTGATCACCTCTTTTTCATCCATCACATACTTATTAAGCATAAACTATGACCAAGCATTGGGTTAGATGTTGGTGATTCAATGGTAAAAGACAGACCTCAGAGTCGAATGGTAGAAGCAGATATGAAACATTATATTAGTGTTCTACTGCTGTATAACAAATTACCACAAATTTAGCAGCTTTAAACAATGCACATTTATTATCTCACAAGACACAGCCATGACTCATTTTTCATACCTTCTCTCAATCTCCCCTACTTCCTCTCTCCTATAGTCCATGGATCCTCCTCCTTAACTCCCCCTTTACCATAATTTTAGTTCTCCCCATCCTTCCTTAAGTAAACCTCTTTCCATGATGACTTGGCCCTGGGAATTTCCTTGCTAAAAAGCTATCTTCATGGAAGCAAATCTCACTGCACTTGCTCCAGCCAGTCAAGGAGGAGTGGGACTTTGTGAATTCAGGGTCCCCTGGCCACAACAGCACTGGACTGTGGATCATTTTCTATATGTATATATGTATGTGGCAAATTCTGTTATTTTGCAAAGTAAAAATCCTTGTATTTTCCAATTGTTCCCTTCTTTTAGCTATTTCACTTTTTAAGAATTTGAGTCAGTTTAATATAGCTAAAATGAATAATACCGTCTTTAAAATAATGATTTCTAGACCATCACTGGAAACATTAATGCTACAGGAATTTGGGGTTGAATAGAATAAAAAGCTGTCCTTAGTTCATGGTTTATTATTCGGGTCCTAACTTAGACTGAGAATTTTTCTCCTCTGAAGTACTGTCATTTAAATTGCATTTACATGAAAATGCTTTCAGCAGATCTATGCAAGGATGAAATCTTACATTTCCCTATAGTTCATGTGAACTAATTTATTAGACACTTCCTTAGTATCTTCAGCATCATTAAATGAAAGATTGTTTTTCATTAGAATTTAGTATTAACATATGCTAACTATTTGCAGGGAAATTTTAATTTTTTTCAGATATTAACTATTTCACTTTTTCCACTCTGTTAATTTATCCCAAAACAAAGGCTTCTTAGTTTTGCCTGCCTTTTCTCACACAAACATTTCCAATTACTACAAACATATTAAGAAGGAAAGCACTGCACATTCTTCATATACGTTACCCATCTTAGGATACAAGTTTTCAAGGAACACAGTGCACTAAAAATGTGTCTACAACCAAACACACACACCAATGGTCCAGAAGGATGAATGAGCATCACTGAAGAGAGGACTTATTACTGGAACTAGTAAAAAACAAAGATGGATACGGCAACAGACACAACTGGAAGTCTTGCCCTATCAAGAGTCATGGAGTTGATAATCAAAAACAGATTCACAAATACAGAAGACAATTTGGTGACAGATGGAGGAGAGGGTGTTGGGGGGCTGGGAGATTGGGGTGAAGGGTTAAAGAAGTACAAATTAGTAGTTGATAGACAGCCACAGAGATGGGGAACATGGCATTAATGTAATGCAGAGGAGAAAGAGCGATTAGGGGTCGTTTTATAAACTACATAAATGTCTAACTAATGTACTGTATACTTGAAACTAATAAAATATAATTAAAAAAATAAAAGAGTCATGGAGTTGAAATCCAGCCTTACAGTTAAATAGTCCATCCAGGGTCTAAAATTTTTCTCCCACTCTAAGTGACCATCTGAAGGGCCACTAAAACCAAGATCCATTCAGTTTGTCATTAGCTGTGTTGTTTCACATTATCACTTAATTGCTATTTCCCACGTTTAGGCCATGTTGACAATCGTGGGATAGAATCTAACATTTGGGGGTGACTGCCTAGCTATGTCCATTTCCTCTTCTCCCTGTTCTCTATTACTATGCAGAAAATAATAATAATGATAATGATGATTCCACCACCCTTTTAACAAAGCTCTTTGGCCTTAAATCCTAATAAGGCCACTTAGAGACCAGAGTGTCTCAATGTGGCCAGGAAAGTGAAAAATCCTACCTAGTTCATAGATAAGCAAAGCCACATACTCTCATCTAGGGCATGTTCCTAAATATCATCCTGGAAGTGACAAAAACAGAAGTCACTTAAATGGCCTTTCACATCAATCTTGGCAATAGTCCCCAGGTCTCACATCCTGTTGCATCTTCCTCTCTAAGGTATACTCTTAGAAGGAAAACTGTCTTTTATCACAAAACAGAAGAGAATGGTGCTAGAATCTCTATGAATTTACTAAGTTACAAATCAAATGTGTAAAAATATAAGAAATACCATTTTTGGATCAGACTCATTCTGCTAAATATCTTTCCCAAGAAGTATTATGTGAGAGAATATGCCTATTTTCCATCACATCACCTCAAAAGCTTTTGGATATTTTCTCAAAAAGAAAAAAAAAAAATAAGTACATGAGCAAGTTGTGTTTTTATTGTTGTTTTTGTTTTTTCGTTTTTGCCTTTTGGTCACTGATCCACTAATCTTTCTTGAAATTATCTAAACCCTACTGGAATGACAATGCAACTCATCTAAGCCTATGCAATTTTGACCAGTGAACATGTAAATGTTTTACATACTTGAAAAATAAAACTAAATCAAAAGGGGAAAAAAAAAGATCCTTAAAATTTAAAACAAACTGAAATGAAGCTAATATGAAATTTGTTACATAATCACATAGAGAAAATAAAATTTCAAATGACCTTAGAACACAGTGTTCTGAGTGAGATATAGCCTAAGATCAAAGAAAATTGCAAACAAACGTTAAACTTCATTCAGAGGTTTTATTGTTAGCAGCAAAATTATTACTTTGATACATTTAAATATACTGTGTCATATAAAACAAATAATTATGCTATATTGTCAGGAACCAAGATTTTCAGTGCAAGAGGAAATAAGTATAAAATTAAGGAAGTTAAGTAAAACCCTGTGAAGTTAAATTAGAATTGAAAATGTCAATATGAACTCTTGCTTTTAAAATGTCTAGAAACAGGGACATCTCTATAACAATGACAAATGCTAAAATTCAGAGTTCCATCTCTACAATTAATCAATCACTAAAAGGATCCAAGTAAACTTAGAGAAATTGCTGATTCCAGGTTCAGGTTTAAAGTGTTTAAATTTAAACACTTTCACAAAAAAATTATATTAAGAAAATATAAAAATATATAAAATTGTGAATTGTTAAATCTAGATAGTTGGGATATAGCCAGTCATTATATTTGTCTTTTTACTTTTCAGTGTGTTTTTAAGTTTTTATTTAAAACATAAAAATAAGATTAAAAAAAAATAAAATATAATATAATCAAGAGATCAATAAACAAATTTTCCTTGTACTAATATCCTATGTCTGAGCGTAACAAAATTTTAGGCTTATGTACTATTAATATTTTAAATATCTCCCAATGTTTTCCTCCTTTTCAATAGTCCAGTATTTTGCAGTCTGGGAGAAGCATGTTTGTGTATGTGTGTGCGTGTGTGCGTGCGTGCGCACGTGTGTGTGTGTGTGTGTGTAAGAGAAGAAGTCTGCTCTCATTCAGACCTCTGAGGGGACACAGACCTCAAGGCGTCTATGAAGCTGTCTATACTAGCACAACCAAACAGTACACAGGTCAGTGTGTGATGTGAATAAGTCTGCAGAGGTCTGCAAAGGTCTGCCTGAACAATTTCTCCCAAGCCTCCATCAACAAGCTTGTTTTGGAGAAGGATTCTAGAAATTTCCTGTGAATGGAATCAGCTACATAATTTGTGAAGTCCACTGCAAAATGAAAATGTAGGATTCCTTGTTTATAAATTACTAAGAATTTCAAAATGGTGATGGCAAAGAGCATGAAAACAATTACGAAGCCTTTTTAAATGTCAGTTCCCATAGGACTCCCTGTGAAGCCAGCCCTGTCCATTGTAAGAATGTGTCCCCCAGGCAGGCACCACATCTAGCCATCTTTGTATTTTCTGAGTATCAATGAAGAATGTGAGAATAAATAATTGTGGTATAGAAATTTCACATTGGTGGCAAGAACTATAAAATGGTGCAAAGCTAGTCTCTTATAGTTATCACAAACTGCACAAATATGTGCAAGTGGAAACCTCTCCATTAACTTTTACTATAAAATTATGCATAATATAATCTAATCTGTGAAAAAGTATACATAGTTCTCTCGGGTCCTCACTTCCAAGATGACCAAGAAAAGAAGAAACAATGGTGGTGCCAAAAAGGGCCTCGGCCACTTGCAGCTTATTCGTTGCACCAACTGCGCCCGATGTGTGCCCAAGGACAAGGCCATTAAGAATTTTGTCATTCGAAACATAGCAGAGGCTACAGCCATTATGGACATTTCCAAAGCAAATGTCTTCGACACCTATGTGCTTCCCAAACTGTGTGTGAAACCACATTTCTGTGTGAGTTGTGCCATTCACAGCAAAGTAGTCGGAAATTGCTCTCGTGAAGCCCAGAGACTGAATACCCCCACCCCAATTTAGACCTGTGGAGGCTGCCTCAAAACCTCCACCAAAGCCTGTGCAAGGAGCTAAGTCCTTAAGGACTGAAGAAATATTCTCTGGGGGAAAAGAAGTGGAAATTATACTTTAAAAAAAAGTATACATAGAAAAGGATTTTCAAGGAAATTTTAGAAAATATTAATAAGTTGTGGCTTCTTAGCTCATTTTAACCTTCTTTCTATTTTTCCATATTTTTCACAATTAAAAATAAAGGAAAAAAAATTAAAATTTGTTTTCCCCCAACACACTTTACACTGTTGGCTAGCTCTGTCTACTTAAGTGATGGGGGGTCCTAGCAGTATAAGCCAACATGGAAATGAGAAAGAAACATGGCACCTACTTGATCTCAGACTGTCCACATGGCTTCTTCCTGGAGAGGTTGAGCAGATCTTTGCCATATTTCTCTTCAATCGATGCCCTAGGGGAATGGAAGAGAGGGTTATGAGTGCTTCTCAGGGCTGACTCTTAGGTAAGACACATGGCACTCCCCTGGAAGGCAAAACTGCACCTTTGACAGCAGACACCACATAACATCATTCTCTGAAATGCAAAACTCCCTCTCCATAACAGGGAACCATTGTAAAAAAGACCAGTGGCCTTCATCTCTAAGGTGGTCTTCTCCAGCTAGAAGTCCCTAGCATGAACATTACAACAAAACGAGCATGGCCCCCTGACCAGCACAGAATGGTACTTTATAGACTAAACTTTCAAAACTACGGTCTAAGGAGATATGGATTTTTTTTTTAGTGTAATAAGAGTTATTTCCGTCAAAAGCACGCCTGAGACCACCCCTCTCCCCATCTTCTCTAAGCATACCTTTTTACCACCCCATAGAGTTCCTCATTCACAATCAATTTAAATGCATAACCAAACTACCAAAGAGGAGAACTTCAGAATATTCACGCTGCAGTCAGCATGTCTCACGAAAACAACTGATCAGCTTTCAATGTGACATGAGTCTGTCAAAGTGCTTAACAATCCCCCCCCACTTCCCCACCCACCATCTACCCCTTTTTCCTCTCCCCTTAGCCCTCTGTCATCATCTCCATTTTGTGTCACAACCCCAGCCATACTATTTTAATACCATACTTCCCAGTTATGGGGCTTTAGGCTTGTCTTCCCCACATTTTTTCTTCAAATTACACAAGTAATAAATAAATTCTCACTGCAAGAGATTTAAACAAAGTTACATGGACTAAAACATGAAGTCTCTCTCTTGCTCTTCCCTGACCACACTTCTGTCCCCAAGAGTAGCCACTCTTAAACTTGCCATGGATCTCTCCTGTTCTTTCTCTCTGCATTCACATACCTACATCTCACGTCGACACATATACACAACTTGTTATGGTTACATAATTGAGATCATTCCATTGTTTGCTATTCTGTTCTTCCCCTGATAACACATTGTATAGAACTTTCCTTATCAGTAATACAGATCCACCATGTCCGTAACACGGACTTTTCGTAGCTCAGGGTCCCTGTTTCATTTTTCACTACCACCAAAAGGGAGCTCAGTAAATATTATTAGGCACAGACATCCACAGGCATCTCTGAGAGTGTCTCTCTACAACAGAACTTCTGAGAAAGTGGGTTTACTAGATCAGAGGGATAGGCATTTTAAATTTTGAAAAACGGGTGTCAAATTGCCCTCCAAAAAAGCCCTTTCAATTTATACTTCAATCAAAAGTATATAAGAGCTCCCATGCCCAGAAGCCCTCACCCACACTAGATATTAATGATATTTTTAAATTGTTATTAGTCTGAGGAAAGAGGTTTAAAAAAAAGAATCTCATTTTAATTTCCATTTCCCTGATTTCTAGTGTGGTTGTACATCATTTTGTATTTATTGGACCTCTGTAGTTCCTCGATAAGCTTCCTGTTCATATCATCCCAATTTTTAAACTGTTTTGCCTTTTTCCTATTATTTAGTTGTTCTTTATATGTTATGAATATTAATACTTATCCTTACATATGTTACAGTTTCACTCATTCTGTCATTTATTAATGATATATGCTCATTATTCAAAAAATAAGCCAAAATTAAAAATACAAAGAAAGCAAGTCTCAAATTCTATCAACTAAAAAGAATTAGTATTAACTTTTGGTAATAATTGCAATGGACATTTCTTTATGCAAGTATGCAGATAGGATGGATGGACAGATAGATAAGGTGTAAACAATTTTAAAAGAATGAGACCATATTCTATATGCTTTTTATAGTTTTAAGCCTGATTTTCTTTGAATGTCACAGGAAAGGAAACTAAACTGAAGCTGAATGAATTGCTGAATTTCCAGTAACTGTTTCTTTGCTACAGAAAAAATTAATTCCTAAAAAGATCCTTCTGAGGTTAAATAAGTTATTAAAATAATTAAGGGGATTGAGACACTAAGATATTTTAACTACTTGTTTCCGTTTTAGACAGTTCTAGATGTTAGCAAACTGGGAAAAGATGAGGTTATTAGCACTATTGGACTTCCTCTTTCTCCTTGATATTGTGGTTTACATTATTTTAACTTTATTTGTGTTTATAACACACTTTGTTCTCTAATCATAATCCCCCCTGGCTGTTTAGTCTTAACTATTTGTTAAAATAGATTTGATGTTCACCACCACTTCTGATACCATAGCTTATCTATCTCTAAAATTTATGTTTTAGTTCACTTCATGGCTGGCAGAATACCATCATTTTGTGGTCTTTTGCCAAAGCAGCTTTGGGGCAGGAGGATATTTCATACCTGAGACTATTTATCAATTGCCTTTATATCTGAATGACAACCTTGCTGGTGTAAGGAATATTCTTAAACTTTGTCTCAGAACTCTGCTGAACTTTCTCCACTGGTTTCTGTCATTGTAGAAAAGCTTAGGGTCATGATGATTCTTCCCTGCTCATTTCTCTATAGGCAAATTGTTTGTTTTTCCCTTCCTGGACACTTGAAGAGTTCTTTCTTTAATTCAATAACTTCACCAGGAGGCATGCTAATATTGATTCTTATGTAATCATAATCAATATTGATTACTGTCCATCAGGGTTTCCTGGTTTATAGCTCACCCTTCAGATCCATTTCATAAAAATTTTCCTGAATTATATCTCTGAATACTTTTACTGTTCCTTTTGGTAAATTTTGTATTTGGGATCAGTTACCCAGATGTTAGGCTGGCTTTGTCTCTCTGTTGAGTTATGGGCTCTGGGTTTCTTGCTCTTTTTGATTTCACAGTTCCTCCTTCCCCCTCCTCCCTCCCTCTTTACCTTGTACCCACCTTCTCTGCCTCCCTCTATCTCTCCCTCCCTGCTGTCTTCCTTTTTTTTTTTTTTTTTGGTCAAGGAGCTTTTGCATGGTTGTAGTGTCATTTGAGTTCATCTTGCTCCTGATACTGCGGGCAACTCTATCTATTTGCTCTGAGACCACATGAGTGCCTTCTTCTTCCGGTCCTTCTGACCTTATATCATGCTTCCCTTCACTACTGTAGTTTAAGCAAGAATCCTGTTGTTTTTTTTTTTTTTTTTGAGCCTTTACTCTTGGATTCTATTTTTAAGATTTTTGCCAGCTCCTGCTAATATAAAGTGAAGCACAACTAAAAGCGACTCTCATTTTAAGAAAGGGTACTGTTTAACTCCCTAGAAACTATTTCTATCTTTCTCCATCTCTGTTCATCGTACAATAGTCTCCCCTTATCCGTGAGAAACATATTCCGAGACCATCAGTAGATGCCTGAAATCACAGATAGTACCAAATCCAATATATACCAAGTTTTTCCCTATATATACATAACCTTTTCACTTAAAAGAAGTACTTTACAGTGTCTCTTTGGCATATCCTAATTGCCAGCATCACTACTCTTGTGTTTTAGGGCCATTATTACGTAAAACAAGAGTTACTTGGACACAAACACCACAATACCACAATAGTAGATCTTATAACCGAGATGGCTACAAAGCAACTAGCAGGTAGAGAGTATATACAGCATGGATACACTAAACAAATTCACATCTCAGGCAAGAGAAGGGGGACAGAATGAGATTTCATCACTCTACTCAGAAGAGCGTGCAATATAAAACTTATTTCTGGAATTTCCCATTTAATATTTTTGGACTGTGGTTGACCATGGATAACTGAAATCACAGAAAGTGAAACCACAGATAAGGGGGAATTGCTGGATCTACGTAAACACTCATGACATGCTACAATGGCAATTTAATATTTTCACATGTAAAAAGATGTTAAGGCCATTTTCATTAAAATGTGTGTGTACTTAAAATGTGCATGTATTTTCTCATTTCAGAATTATATTCATTAAGATTTCTCAATAATCTTTTGTGATTTCCAGGAAGAGAAGTTAATGAATCCCTTTCTTCTGACCTTAAGACACCACGAATCTGAACACACCATTGGCAGCATCTGAACCCCATGGAAAGTCCTACAAACTGGTAAATAATGAGTTCCAGTAAGCACACTGGTGTGCTCTTTGGAGAAAGAAAGAGCTTTAACGGAGGTGAACTTACAGCTTCATTATCATGAAATCAGGGGAACCACCATGAAATTGAGAAGATGTCTCCCCAGCAAACAGGAAGAAGTGAAGTCCAGTGGCCTGTAGCCAATGAAGGAATCACTAGGACTTTGCAAAAAATCACCCTGGGATAGGTAAGCCTTTGCCTAGATCACCTTCCTACCACCTATCCAAAATTTCCATCTCATCTGGTCATCAGTTTGCCATTTATTAATCTCATACTATGTGTAAGGCATCATTAGGACATAGAGATGACTGAAACATGAGACCTGCCTAGAGGAGCTCATAATCTGGTGGCAGGATGTGAACTACTACTCTATTTTATTACCAAGTAAGGAAGGCCACAATGAAAACGTACAAAATAGCAGAGAAAACAGAAAAGGGACATCTGCTCCTCTAAACACTTTACTTGACACTTTTTTAACAAAGCCCTCCTTGAAAATTCCAGTTCACTTTTATCTGTCCCATATTCAAATTCCCAGATCAGAACTACTACTCAGTGTGCAGTTTCCCCTTCAGTGACCCACAGCGAATATTGTCAGATTTGGCCTTTTCCACCAAGCCTGAAAGCGGCCTCAGGATGACCCTCAACTCAGTGCTCCAGGCATCCCCAAAGTCAGTGTGGGCAAATAAGATGAAATCCCTCTGCTATAAAACCTGAGACTTAGATATTATGCTCATTTTTACTGTATATGCCAATCACAGCACCTTGACTCAATTATAAATTCCTTGAGAAGAACCACATTGTTATATCTCGGGAGATCTTACAAAATATCTGATACAATCTCTTCATTTGACAGAGGAGGAAACTGACAAGGAGAAAGGTCTAGGCCCTTGATTATATCACCATTGGCTAGTGAGGAAGCCAGGATTAGAACACCCACGTAACTGGGCTCTCATTCCAGTACTCTGCATTCCTTGTAGGTCTCAGCTTCTAGCAAATTCTATTGAGTACATGTCATGGGTTGAATTGTACACTCCCCCCCCAAAAAAATATGACTTTATTTGGAAATTGGGTCATTAAAGATGTAACAGGTTGAGCTTACACGGATAGGATGCACCCTTAATAATGATGTCCTTATAAGAAGATGGTATGAAGACAGAGAATAATGTCACTTGATGATGGAAGAAGAGATTGGGGTTAGCAGCTGCAAACCAAAGAACACCAAAGATCTCTAGTAACACTAGAAACTGAGAAAAAGACAGAACATATTCTTTCCTAGAGACTTCATGAGAGCATGATCCTATAGACATCTTGATTTTGAACTTCTGGCTCCAGAATAAGAGAATAAATTTATGTTCTTTTAAGCCACCCAGATCACAGCAATTTGTTACAGCAGCCCTAGAAAACTTATACAGTACATAATGGCTTGAGTGTAATTTGACCACACAGTGTTAATGCCTAAGCAATCTGTCATTCTTAAGCTCATCCAGAGAGACAGCTGACCCATTGGGAGGATCTCAGAAGGAGAGGTGTAACCAGGCCAGGCTAACCTCTCCCTAAAAACGAACCACAGAATGAATAGGAGCTCATGGGGAGAGCACCAAGTCCCAAGGCACTGAGGCTGGGGATCCCCCCAGTCCATAGGTGTAGCTGCTGACCTACAAGTGGTGCAGAATGTCAAGCATAAGGGGGTTGCACAAACACACTTCCCTTCTCCCTTCTCAAGATCATGTTGCAACCCACTATTAAGAGAGCTGCCCTGGCTGCCAACTGCCTGAAAAAAAAAAAAAAACTCTTTTAGAGAATATACACAGCCATCTTAGGAGATCATTAAGTAAAATGGAAAAACCATTAGACATGGGGTTGAAAGAGGTCCTGGCTCCACTACTTACTGCTTTTGCAGTCTTGGGCAAGTCATTTAAACCCCTGTTAAACCTCAGATTTCTCTTTGTTAAAATGGAGCTGATAATATACATCCTACCTATCTTCTAGGATTAATATAACAATATTAGTATTGGGTACCATTTACCCACCACTTATTGTGTGCCAGGTACTGTACTAGACATACAAAAGTGACTTATAGAAGATTCCAGTGGCCAACTTTCCTAGGTTTGAAACCAGACCTATTCCTTATTAAATGTCTGACCTTAAGCAAGCTACATAACCTCACTGGACCTCAATTTCTTCAACTGTAATATAAGGACTATAAAACTTGCCATGCAGGGATATTATGAGAATTAATTGAGCTAATATATGCAAAATACATGATAGCTTGCTTGTATCTAGTGCACCAATAAATTGCAGCTATTAATATAATCTTACTTAATCACTTCTAGCTATACTCTGCAGTATGTTTATCCTCATGTTTATATTTTCATTTATATTTTTCATTTTTCATCTGTATATGACATCTGGCCACCTGGGACTCTAGGGGTCAACAAGTTGGTGGACTTGGGCTACCGGTGACAAGATGGGTTCATTTTAATTGTTAACCTGTGGATGACCTCAGACTGTAGTGCTGTGTAGAATGCTTTCTTTAAATAAAAAGAAGAAGAAGGGAGACAGGGAGGAGGAATAGGGTAGGGAAGGGGGAAGGGAGGAGAAAGAGAAGGAGAAAGAGGAGGAGGAGGAAGAGAAAGAGGAGGAGGAGGAAGAGGAGGAGGAGGAGGAGGAGGAAGAGGAGAGGGAGGAGGAGAAAAATTAACCTGGAGTTTGAAGGATGGGGAGAATTGACTTGGGCATTGAGGACAAATGAGGATGTTCCAGGTAGGAAATAATAGATATAGAGGCAGAGACATCCAAAGTATGTTCCTTAATACACAAATCTGACTGGAATACAGAGAGTGGTGTAATGAATGAGAAAATAGGAAACAGAGAGAAAAGGGAGGGAGAGAAAGTCTCTGTGCTGGAAAGAAGCCCATCGTCCCAAAAAGACACCTGCCCTTCTGCCAGAGTTGATAATAGCCACAGGGTCTTATGTGAGACTTTCAAAACTGTTCGGATTCTGTCACTTTCTCGGTTCCTACAGTAAATTACTTATCCAGTCTTATTTTAAAAGCTATACTTTCATGCAAAGACGATGGAAATAATAGTACTTCATGCAGTTGATGTGTGTCAAAAGAGAATATAAAGGGCTGTATACACCTCAGTTTTACAGTAACAGAGGTACTGCAACAAAGCTCCTAGCACAGCACAGAGGAGTGTTTCACATGCGGCTGTTACTATGTAAGCTATTCAGATGTTGGTGTGGTTGTCATCATCTATGTCATCATTATACCTTTCCAGCTGGTAGAAGGGTAATCAAGGCAAATTTACAACTTGCTGATGGTCAGTTTATTTATTCTGTTTTGTTACTTACTTGCTGTGTGAAGTAAGTTACCCAGGACTCACTGAGGACTGATCAGCTACAGAGCATATGGACCAGGGATCAGCCATACAGATGCAAGAAAGACAGCATTCCTGCCCACTCCAGAGCAGCATCTGACACTACACCTTGCATGGGGTGATTGTTTTATGTCTCCAAATGAGTGTAAGTGGATGACTGCAATCCATCTGGGTACAACCAAGAAAAAGAATACTTCCCAATTTCTATTAGAGGTAAAATGTGGCACGGAGGGGTATAGTCCTGAGTTCCTTCCAGGGGAGAGTGGGGGAGGGAGCTTCCCCTAGAGATACAGTATCTGCCCCTCCCCTTGCCTCTCCTGGGCAGGATGAGCTGCCAGACATTCCAGAGAGATCCATGGTAGGATTCTGACACTTTGTGTGGGGATGTCCCAAAACTAGAATACAGGTCATGTTGAGACTCATATTATATAAATGTTATAAATGTATGTGTATTATACTTGATAAACTCAAAATAATAAATATACGACAGACTAGTGTTATCTTTGTCCCTGAGTTTATGTGTGTTTTGCTTTTTTGCCTCTATCCCATATGAATATGCCAGGGTTCCACATGAAATGTACGCAGTTCAGTAAAATAATATTCATGACCCAATGAGATCATTTCAGCAACATTGTGAGTCCCAGGTCTCACAAGCACCCCACTCTGACCAGAGCAAGAGGAAAGGCTGGATCCCCCAAAACCTGAAGAGGATGCACTTCTTTACATGGATCATCCCTGAACAGGACACGTCCTCTCCTCAGTGACAGCAGCCTCCTGCTGGCAAGCACACCATCAGGAAAAGAAGCCCAAAGACCAGGCAGCTACTTGCTCAGGGGCCTCAAATCTCCACACTCAGGACATATGTACATATCTGACACTCTGACTTGGTGTCAGCAGATTCTTCCTCATAATCACAGCACATGAGACTGGTTTCTTTTGATATAAAACTCCTACAGAAAAATTACCATACAGCAGAAATATTTAATCATTTTTAATCTGCATGTATTTCTTCCTCTTTCATACACACACACACACACACACACACACACACACACACACATTTATTTTTAGGCAAGGCAACCCTTGGTAGACCTCACAGATTACAAGGACCTTGTCAGTTTACAATCCCTTCTTTTTTTATTTTTTGATGCCTACAGCACCTGGTCTTCCTAGGTGGTCTCCTATCCAAGTACTAACCAGGCCCAACTCTGCTTAGTTTCCGAGATCAGACGGGATTAGGTGTGTTCAGGATAGCATAGCCATGGACTTCTTTCCCATATATTTTTGCGAAACATTTTTAAAGTGAGATCTTAGCTTGTTGGTTCTATTTAGACTTGTGTTGTTCAAACTCTGGGTCATGATGTACTTGGGAATTATAAATCAATTCAATGGGTTGTGACCAGCAGTTTTTAATTAAACAGAACTGAAAAAAAAATTATAGGGTAGTAATGTTTTATTAAACTTTTGTTTTATGCATGTGTGTCCCGGGCAGCAGTGTAAAATGTATTCCTTACTGAGGGTTACATTAAAAAGATGTGGACACCTCCGATTTATACAACCATCCCACTGTGTCAGGGGACCTTGGGTGGTCCTGCCTGGGCAGCAGAAGCTTCAATCATTAGTCAACACCTCCTTTGTGGGTGTATGGCTAGGCTATTTCATTCCCAGGAGAAAATGTATAAAAGCTCTAACTGGAGGAGGAACATAAAAGCAAGAGATGTCCTGCAGTCTCTATCTCCTGCAAAGTTGCGGAACTCTTGCTTGCTACTTTGTCATAGCTCTGTGGAAGAAAGAAGGAAGCCTGCCACTAGTGTTTGTCCAGATAAAGGAAAGCTGTAATTTGGTGTCACCACTTTTACCCAGCTTGGGTAGAAAAGAGAGACTGTTCCCTCAAAAGATGAAGGGCAGTGACCAGCTCCATGGAGCCTGGCAGTAAACAGATCTTTCTCTGTCCACCTCCATCCCCACCCTGAAATGCACAGCTCCCCTGGACTTCTGAGTCAGTTCAAAGAGAGTGGCCTCAGCATCTGAGGGTAGGTAGCACCAAGAACTCAATGAATGTTACCTACTTGAGTAGAAAATAAAAAGACTTGTTCAAAAACACTTTGATGTCTGCATCTCCAAGTTATGACTCTCCCAAGCTCACTGCCTGACAAATAGAACCTGATCATTAGTTTGGGTTCCGGCAATGTCCTGGATCTTTAGCAAAAAAATCCCCCTAAAGCACTCCTACATCCAGAATCACTGGGAAATGGGAGTATTCGGATGGATAAGATTTCCACAAAACTAACTCACACCGCTAAGTATAGAATTAAAAAAATAATAATAATAATACATTTTATCTATCAAAAAAAAAAAAGGAAAAAAAAAAAAGAAAAGAAAAGAAAAGGTGGGGAAATACTCTAAACCAAGGCAGTTTTCCCTATCACTAAGCTCTGCTGCCCTCTGGAGTGCTGTGATGTGTCCTGTATCTTTGTCACTGCTCTCTTACCCGCAGTGGTCTCTGAATCAGGCTCTGCTCCCCACTCCCCACATTGGTCATTTTCATTTTCATCTCCAAGCTGGCTGTTCCCCCACAGATATCTGAATACCCCCACCCCATCAAATCTGCCTCACCCTCCCAGGCCACTTCAAGGTTCTCCTCCTCCATGAAGCACTCACCACCACCACCACCCCCCACCGCACCCCGCTGTTTTTGGCCAGTGCTCCACAATCTCCCTTTCCTGTGAGGTGTTTCAGTGTCATGGGTATCACACAACTTAGTTTTATTATATTTTGTTTGCTGTTTCATTCATAAATCTTCTCTTTTCAAATGATTTCTAAGAACTTTAGGACAGAGACATCATTTACTTCCTGGGAATTATTCCATAACCTACAGCCGAGGGTCTTGTGAACCATTAAAAACAAATAGTAATTGTTCCTTGCTTGTATGGGAGCATTTTGTCCTCCTTTCTGTCTTCGGAGAGGAAACAACATGTACCTTTCTTTTAAAAAGTCTTCAAACTCTTTGCAATTCTTGCGGCCATTGTTCAGATGTTGAATGATGCTGTCATAGCCGATGGTGCTGAGGATGTCCAGAGTCTGGCAAAAAACAACAACAACAGCACTGTTATACCATGAAGCCCCAAAGCCTGAAGAGACAGGGGAAGCCAACAATGAGAAGTTCCTGAAACATTACCTCCAAGACATATGTGACCAAAACTAACAAAATAGAAGAAGTAAGAATGCAAGTAGCTGTGGAAGAGTTTCTAAAATTATGAAACCAAAGGGCCACAAAACAGGAAGGAAGTGACAGAGGATTGAGAGGTACATGGATGAGGGAGTTAGCTGGGCTCAGGCTCCTGTCAGGGCCCCCATCCATGCCCTTAATCAGGCCAGGACCAGGCACCCACTCAAACCTCCTGTAGAGCACTCCTTCCTCCTGCTGAGCGGAAACTCACACCACAGGTCCATTTTAACCAGGGGCTATACAGCGTTTGCTTTGTCTTTGAACTTGTCACAGAACTTGACTGTGATGTCTCTTTTCACAACCAATAAGTCCTGTCTGAGGTGGAGAATATGGTTGCAAAGGGCAAGCAGCCCTGAGCCAATAGCCAGTCCTCAGAAGTGGGATGGGGAGGCTCGCTTCCCTCTAAAAAGCACAGAGGGAAGCCCAGCAGCCAGCACGCTCGACATGGTCAGTGGCCCTGGCTTGAAAAAGGAATTTTTCTTTGAATTTTAAATTAGCAGTTTATTCCAATTTTATTCTACTATGTGCTCTGAGGGTAGAGGAAGCTGCCTAAGTTTCTCAAAGTGGTAGCCCCAGATGCAGTATGCTTTAACAATCAAAATCCCCTCACCTTCCAACCCAACAACTCAGGGCTCTAAAGAATATCCCCAAAGGGTGGTCTAATCTGGTTTCCTGATTTTCACTCCCAAATGCATACAGCAGGCTGCCTGATTCAGACTCCAAAGGAGATTGATTAAGCTGCTTCTGGGCATTTTCTGGGAGCTTTGAAGCTCCTCACCCCAAGCCTAGCCAAGGCAGACCATGCCTTCCCTGTCCACAGTCTGCAGAAAGGGGTGTGACTCTTGAGTGCGAATGTAGGCGCCTGAAAGTACCTCTCTACCCAGCCCTGGACAGGGAAGTAGCAAAATTCTTCTCTTACATTTGCTGTCTCTTTTCACCACCTGTGAGCAGACAGGGTTCCTAAAGAAACCCAGCAGGACAAGGTCTGAGGCTGATTTCAACATGGCACACGTTAACTAAACTGACCACAACTCACTCTGCATTATTAAAAATGGATTATTATAATAAATTTTAAACCTTGGCATATATATAAATCTAAGTTAGAAATATATTTAACTCCATGGGTACTGGTTGTTTGAGCATAGATTAAAGCCCTGGCAAGCCTAAAGAAACAGCCTCCACCAAAGCTTCATTTCTCTACCTGTGCCCTTCATACACACTTTTCTGTCTCAGCCAGGTAGGCTACTTACTGCCCCCTGAAATGCAGTGCTAAGTAGCAACTCTAAAACAACTCTGAATCCAAATCCAGCCCCTCCACACCCAGGTTTTCTGGAAGCCTTCTCTGAGTAGCTCCAGGGCTGGCTTCTGAATTTGCAGCTCTGTGTCTTCCATGTGAGTAGCCTTGTTGTCCCAGCTCTACTACAAATTCCTGCAGCTTCTTCCATGTCTTGGACCACTCCTGAACACACACACCCCAAAACCCTGCTATTCTGTTCCCAGCCAGATGCATTAGAAGAGAAAAATTAAAACAAAGACTCCTGAGTGAATAAATAGGTACAGAAGGTTAATAACAATATTGGTTCATAGACAGAAGTGCTTTTCTTTTCCCAGAGAAAGACACTTGGGTTCTTTGTATTATGATACTCATTTGGAAAAGGCCAGTTCCTTTATCATAATTAAGGATGTAGATACTCTGAGCTATACAAGAAGGGTGAAGCTAAAAAAGGGTTTCCTAGAAACAAACCGAATTACCAGGCCTCCAGCTGCCAGCCTGGAAAAAAACCAGAATTGCTGCTTCAGAGGCCTGACTGGGGTATGGAAGGCAATCAGGATTGGAAATCCCCAAGAGAAAACAAAGAGTGTCCAAGTTCAAAGTTGTAGAGGATTTGGCTTGGAAACTCCTTCCTATGTTACTCAGAGTACATGAGCTGTAAGCTCTGACTGGCAGAAGTCAGAACACGAGGGCCAGAGAGGAGAGAAGACTGCACAAGCACCAAGATAGCATCATAGATCTACCACCAGAAGTAACTGTGTCAAACTCACAACTCCTGTATTTTCGGCTTGGTAATCAGAGCCCTCTATACATATCTTACTTCTCTTCCCCAGCTTTCCCACGCTGGTCTCTCCCATGTCCTCCAAATAGACAGTGTGCATTTCTACCCCACGACCTTTTGCACATGCTTTACCCGCAGTGGGAATTGCGTCTCTTCCTCTTCACTTAAATCCCCCTTCTGATTCAGGGCAGTTCAAATCCCAAATCGTCCCTGAAGTCTTCCTCAAATAATTTGCCCTGTAGTCTCTTCTCCATCTTCTGAATGTGGAGTGTTTAATTTCTATTCCTCTCATTTGGTTTTTGTTATATATTATTTTGTATCATTAGTTAACATCTTTTTAAAAATTATTTAACTGCTTTAAAAGTATCTGGATTATACACAGTCTTTATCAACCATTATAATTTCCACCTAAATAGTGCTTGAGAAAAATCTGTTAATTGTACACAAACTACAGACAAAGAAATAAAAAGGTTACAAAGCCAGTCTAAGATAGAGCTCTTACAATGAGGAAACCAGCCTATCATTCATTTAGGGATTCAGTAAAGGTCATGGACATAAAACAAATGTGTATGCACAAGGAAAATTAGAGACTGAAACAGTATATAAGATTATATAGAGAAAATATATAATGAATGAGGTAGAAATGAGAGAATTGGCTGGGGTCATTGGAAAAGAGAAGAAGTAAGCAGTATTCAAACAAGAAATTAGTGACCTAAGCTTTCACTTTATGGAGCTAGGAAAAGAAGAAAAAATTAAATCTCTAGTAAGTAGGAGGAGGGGAAGAAAAATAGAGGAACACAATAAAATAGAAATGAGCACACAAGAAAGAAAACAAATGAAATGAAAAGGCAGTCTTTTGAAAAGTTTAATAAAATTGATAAACTCATATCTAAGTTGATTTAAAAAAAGAGTAAAAAAAGAAAACACAAAATACCAATGTCCTAATCTGATAAAGGGCATCTATAAAAACACCTGCAGCTATCAATCTAGTTAACAGTGAAAGGCTAAACACTTTTGTCTTAATAAGGAAAAAAGCAAGACAAGAAAAAGAAATAAAGTGCACATATGTTGGAAAGAAAAAAGTAAAACTGCCTTTATCTGCAGAGAGTATAATGTATACATTAAAAAATCCTAGGAAATTTATCAAAAAAAATTACTAGAACTAATAAATAAATTTTATAGGATCTATATACAAAAATAAATTGTATATCTACACACCAATGGCAAAATATTAATAATAATACATAATTTACAATGGTATAAAAGATGTGAAATGTTCAGGAATAAATACTTAAGAGGTTATAGAAGATTTCTTAGCTGAAAATTACGAAGCATTGCTGAGAGAAATTAAGGAAGACCACATAAAGGTAGATATATACCATGTTTGTGGTTTGAAAGAGTAAATATAAAATTTTCAATTTTCTACAAATTGATGTGTAGATTCAACATAATACCATCAAAATCTCAAAAGTCTTTTCTGTCAAAATTTGCAAGTTAGCCTAAAACTTATGTAAATTATGAAGAACCTAGAATAACAAAATAATTTTCCTCTTTTTTAATCAAATTTATTGGGGTGACATTGGTTAATAAAATTATATAGGTTTCAAGAATATGATTCTATAATACATCATCTGTATATTGCATGATGCGTTCATCACCCAAAGTCAAATCTCCTTTTATCATTATATATTTGACCCTTTTACCCTTTACTACCTCTCCTTTCCTCTGGTAACCACTATACTGTTGTCAGGGTCTAAGTTCTTTGCAAAACAATTTTCAAAAAGAACAAAGTTGGAGCATTCATACCACCCGACTTTAAAATTTTCCATGAATATACAGTAATCAAAACAGTATGGTACTGATCTGAAGACAGACAAATATATCAATGGAACAGAATAGAATCTAGGAATAGACTCATTTGTCAACTGACTTTCAACAAAGGTGCCAAAGATTTGCAATGGGGAAATGATTATAGTCTTTTCAGCAAATGGTCCTGGAACAACTGTATAAACTTTGGGGGGAAAGAGCCTCTACTCATTCCTCACACTATACATAGAAATTAATTTACACCCTCAAATGTAAAATATAAAGTTTTCAGAAAAAACATCGGAAAATATCTTTGATAACTTGAGGTATTTCTTAGAGAAGACGCAAAAGACACGAACTCCAAAAGAAAAAAGTGAAAAATTGGACTTCATCAAAATTAAAAAGCTTTGCTCATCAAAAGAGATTGTTAAGAAAACTAAATGGCAAGCCACAGGCTGGAAGAAAATATTCATGATACTGTCAAAGAACTTGTATTCAGAATATTTAAATAACTTCAATAAATTAATAACAAAAACATAAGCAGCCCGATAGAAACTTGGAAGAATACTCAAATTTCATAAACACTTCATAAAAAGATACTTCCTAAAAGTTATTTATTTGGCTGAAAAGTTCATGAAAGTTCACTTAACATTACAGGGAAATTTAAAGGCACAATGATATCTACTTAATGTCCACTAGAACAGCTAACATTAGAAAGTTAATATTGAACATAGACAAAGAGTTGCAGAATGCCAGTGCATTGCTGATGCAAATATAAAAATGGTAGAGTCATTTTGAAAAATGGCAATTTCTCAAAAAGCTAAATATATACTACCCTATGACCCTAAGTTCTACTCCTAAATGTTTACCCAGTGAAATGAAAACATGTGTCCACAAAAAGATTTGTACAAGAATGTTCATAGGAGTTTTACTCACTATAGCCAAAAACTGGAAACAACTCAAAAATCTAACAATTGATGAATGATAAACAATTTGTGGTACACTTGTACAGTAGAACATAACTCAGCAATGAAAAGGACAGAACTACTGACATATGAAACAACGGATGAATTTCAAAGACATACTAGTGAAAGATGCTAGACACAAAATGTATTTACAGTATGATCCCATTTACATGAAGTTCTAGAACAAGTAAAAACTTCTAGGATATATTTCTACATGAAGAAGGAGGAGGAGGAGGAGGAGGAGGAGGAGGAAGAGGAGGAAGAGGAGTGATTGCCTGAGTTGGGCTATGATGGAACTTTCTGGAATATGAAAATACATACACCGTATGACCCACATTCCTATCAAGATCTTTCTATAGAGGTGTGGAATGTACAGGTGCACACATTTCATCAATCTGTGAATTTCATCTTATTTAAAGTACACCTCAGGGGAAGCAAAGACTACCTCTGGCCTCCAAAGCCTCTATCAGAATTACAGAATTACAGGATGCTCTGCCACCAGAGCATCCCCATATCTGGTTCTGAGCTGCAACTCACGCCCAAACCCCATCATGATGTCTACTACACAGAGTTCTCCAGATATGGGATCCAAGGACCACCTATACCAGAATCGGCTTAATAAACATGCAGACCTTCTAGCTCCCACCCCAGACTTGCTCATTCTGAAGATGGGATGAAGGAAATCTCCATCTTTCACACTTCTCTTGAGTGACTGTAATGCCATCTGAGAATTGCTGCCACAGAAATTACAAAAGACAAAAGAATAGTCATGGTTTCTGCCTAGAGGAGCTGGCTGCAAGAAAGCAGGAGACATGCACATGGAACTAGAGCTCACAGAGGACAGAATGACCCTTAGGAAAGGGCAAGGGAGAAGAGGACAGAGAAGACACTCCATGGTTTGCATTTCATTTTAAAACCTCCGATTCTGATTCTGAGTAAAAAATGCAAATTGGTATTGATGCCTTTTAGAAGCCGAGAGCCCCCTGGAATGGGGAGGAGGGCGCTGACTTTGTATTACATAAAAGGCTGCATTAGTTTGACCCCTGGGCATGTGATGCATTCGTGTATTGTACTTTAGAACACATATGTTCTATAAACACAGTGAGACAGGAACAATTTACATGTTTTACAGCTGGAGAAAATAAAACACTAGAAAGAGAAGTTCTTATCACTTCCTCCAACCAGAATGAAAGAACTTAGCTCTCAACCAACAGTTATCCAAATCTCTGTCATTTATTAAAAGCTGTATGGCAAGAGTAGACTTGAGATAAAGATAGAGGACATCATTTTACTTACCATGCTCTCAACCTTGAGCTTTCTTTCTTACTTTCCTATCTCTTTCACCCAAGGAGTAAGACCAAATGGATCAAACTTGCCTGTCTGCAAATGTGGATTAATTATTGTTAATTAATATTAATAATTAGGTCTAATAAATATTGAATACTTGTCGTACTCCAAACAGCATACCAAGCATTTTACATGGACTATCTTGTTTAATTCTTATAACAATTCCATCACACAAGTATCATTATTATCTTCATTTTATGGAACAGGAAACTAAGGATCAAAGACTGTGTTTTGAGACAGACTAATGTCTGTATTCTTAAACCACTCGACTGCACAGCTTCTCTTATTGGAGGACAAAAAACACATCAAACTTTGTCAGTCAGTCCATTTCTCTGCAATTCAAAATGGGACATCCCCAGGCTTTACACTAGACATGGGTTTGAACTCCAATACTGCTATGCCCAAGGTATGTGACTTTGAACTAATAATTTCTCAGTCTTTCTTAGTGTTAAATTACTAGGCTGTAAAAGAGGGATTACTGGAAGGATCAAACAATAATGTGTTTTCAGTTGGTCAAATGCTTCGCAAACTAAAGGAATTAAGAAGATACCATGGAAATTTTCAAGACCAGGCCACATAAGCAAAAAGGCCTATGTGTTGGGACCATGTTAACTTCTTCATTAAAAGCAGACAACAGTGAAATAAATGTAGCCTGTTAGCTGCTGTCATCTGAGGAAGCAGCTGAAAATGTGTCAGAGATACTTCAGGGAGGGATTTGAAAATTACAGGTAGTGTTTCAGTCATGTTTACCTAAGCCTAAAGTCTAACTCACTACAATGGTTTTGTCCTTAATCCTCTCTGTGCTGTGAAGGCAAGAATTAAACCCCATCCCAGGTCTCACTCCAGCCTTGCCCTACAATTACAGTGTGCCTTCTCACCCCCTATAGCCCTCAGACACCCCAACTCTGTCTAGTTTGGATCCACAATTGACATTTTGACACATCGACCTGTCCCTCCTTCAGGTCAGCAGGTCCACTAAAAAGACAACTCCACTCAACTGAAAATGTGTTAATTGACAGTAAAACCTGAGAAAGGAACTGTGTGATGCAAAAATTCCATGTTAGAAAAAAGAAAATTATTAGAAGGATGTTGAAATGTTGAAAATGATTCCCCTCTTAGCATGTTGCTGTATTTTCTAAATGTTCTAGAATATACTTATATTCCTTTCATAATCTGAAGTCTTTTCCTTTCTCTCTCATCTGTTCCTAAGCCCCACTAAAATAACAAATGCTCCATAGCAACCATAGAAAATAGGGACAAGTCCAATGAAGAAACTGGAGATTTATAGGAATTTCTGTGATAGAAGAAGCAGGTGGAATTAGATGAACAGATATTGGAAGCCAATATTTCAACTCCCATAAAATAGAAAAAATTCCACAAACTTTCCCACCAAAGCCCTAGAAAAACCCTAAGCTCAAATCAGTGGGGGCTGAAACTGAAGCAAGTCATGGAGAAATCAAGAGGGTGTTTGTAGGACACCAGGAACCTGGCCAGTGCCCTGTTCCACCCTGGGTGAAAACAGAACAGCTGATTCGGACATTTGTGCCAAAGCCACAGCTGCTGAGGACTCCACCCCACACCAGGCTCCTAGCAAGGACAGGAAGATCAAAACTGTCCCCAGGCACTGCCAAAGCTTCCACAGTAAAAACTGAAAGAAAAACTGGTTTTACACAGTTCTAAAGTCCTATAAATGCCCGTCACTTCCAGGATAACACCTTTCTCATTTTCTCACTCCAGACAGAGGCAAAAATATCCGAAATCGTCATTATTTCTAGATGATACAAGTGTCTACTTAGGAAAGCAGAGATATTGAGTGAAATGCTAGAAATTGAATAAAATATTTTTTAAAGCAATAACTTCTTGTACGTCAACAATAACTGTAATTAAAATACAAAATCCTATTCTCAATACCAACGGAGCTGATAAAGTACCTGAAAATAAACCTTTTTGAAGGAAAATTTGGAATTGTTATGAAAAATACAAAGATCTCAATATATCTAGAAATTTATCCTCATCCAAGATGGGGAAATCTAATGTTGGAAAGACTCCCCTGTCCCCAAAGAAATCTATAAAAATAAAATAATTTCAATCAAAATAAATCCTAATGGGGTTTCTTTTTAAATTTAAGTTCATTCTAAAGCACGCCTAGAAAAGTAAGTACATGAAAATAGTCCATAAAATGTTGAAAAGATAATTAATGAGTGAAGACTTACCCTACCATATAATAAAGTTAAAGTAAAAAAAAAAATGTAATGTGCTACTGATAATTAATAATTGATAATCAGGTAAATAAAATACAAACAATAGTCCAGAAATGACCTGATGTACACATGGGGATTTGATATATAATAAAGGAAGCATTTAAAACCAGAAAGCCAGAGATGGCTTACTCAATAAATTTTATTGTGACAATGACTGTCCATTTTGCCAAAAACTCAATATAAAGACATTTCTACAATCATACTCTAAAATAAATCTCTGATGAATTAATGATCTAAACATGGAAATTGTAAACATGTAAGAAGAAAATATAGGATACATATACATTTTTTAATTGAAGTAAGAAATTTTTTACTCCCAAAGAAGACATAAAAGAGAAGACTAACTGATTAGCCTATTCTGAAAATATAGTTTACCAAAATTAACCCCATTTGAGATAGAAGGTTTAAACAGGCTAATGTTCATGGAAGAAACAAAGAATAATCAAAGAGCAGAAAAAACAACAGGACTGAATGTTTTTACAGAAAAATGTAATTCTACCAAAACTTCAGAGGGGAAAAAAAGTGTTGCTAAGGTCCATAAACTGATTGGAAATAAAAGAAAATGTCCTAATTCATTTTGTAAAGCAAGTATAACTCAGTACTTAAAATTGATAGAGTATAAAATAGAAAGCTATGGACCAGAATCACTTATGAATGTTAATCAAAAAAGTGCTCATTAAAATATTAGCCAAAAGAATCCAATATCACATTGAGAATACACCATGACTAAGAGGGCTTTATTCCAGAAATGCAAAGTTGGTTCAATATTAGGATATTTATTAACCTATTAAACTATTTTAATAAATCTAAGAAGAAAAAGTATGATTTTCTTCATAGATGCCTATGGTAGGTTGAATAATACACCTCAAAGGTATCCAAATCATAACCCCTGGACATCATGAATTTTATTATAAGGAAAAGTCTTTGCAGAAATGATTAAAGATACTAAAATGGGGGGATTATCCTGGATTACTTAGGTGGGCCCTTAATGTAATCACAAATGTTCTTGTAAGAGAGAAAAAGAGGGAGATTTGACACAGAAGAGGAAAAGCCATGTAACCATGGGCAAGACTGTAGTGATGTGGGCACAAGCCAAGAAATTCCAACAGCCACCAGAAGCTGGAAATGACAAGGAGTACATTCTCCCTGAGAGTCTCCAGAGGGAGCACAGTCCTGCTGACACCTTGATTTCATCCCCGTATACTGATTTTGAACTTGTGGCCTCCAGAACTGTAACAGACTAAATTTCTGTTAAGCCACCAAGTTTGTGGTAATTTGTTACAGCAACCACAGGAAAGTAATGCAAGGCCAAAAAAACCCTTGGCAGTATTCCACACCCACTTTGGATTTTAAAAGAAACCAAAGAAAATAGAAATTGATAGTACTTTTTAAAGATGATTTTTAAAAAAATTACACACACACACACACACACACACACACACACACACACACACACACACACACACTTTATGCCTAAAGTCAATATCTTTCTTACAGGAAACCACTAGAGGCACTTTTAGTAGGATGGGGAACAAGAAGGGCCTTATCTCCACTCCTTTATACCAGAGGTATTAACCAAATTTGAGGTGGTAAATCTATTAGAAGCGTAAGAGTTGGAAAGAAAGAAAACTATTTCTACTTGCAGATGATATAATATAAATGAAAGATATTTTTAGTTCTTAGATAGGATGACTCAATGTCATTAAAATGTCATTCTTAGTTAATTTATAGCTGTAATATTATTCCAATAAAAGTACCAACAAGTTATCTTTTTGGTTAGCTAAACAAAGTTCATACAGAAAACATAAGGTGCAAAAATAGCCAGGAAAATACTGAGAAAATAAAAGGGAAAATCAGTCCTATCAGACATTTAAACAAAGGATAAAGCCTCTATAATTAAAACTGCACAGTACCGGTACCTAATCAAACAGACCAATGTAATAAAACATAAAGTCCAGAAATAGACCCAAGTAGACATGTAAATTTAATATATGCTAGAGATAACATCTTACATCACTGATAAAATTGATGTTTTACATAAATAGTGCTGAGACACTGTTAGCCATAAAGAAAATGATAAAAATAGATCTAAACACTACCCGCACACGTAAGAATAAATTCAAAATGGATCAAACAACTATATGTTAAAACATAAAAGCTGATCGCTTCCTAAAGTATATAAATGTCTAATCACTATGTTGTATACCTGAAACTAATATAGCATTGTGTGTCAACTGTAATTTTAAAATAAATTTAAAAAAATGTTAAGGTGAAAGGTAAAATCTAAAACAAAACAAAACAAAAACCCTGAAACCATACGAATATTAAAAGTAAACATTTAAAAAAGCCTTTCTAACTATGACTTAAAATCCAAGTACAATAAAGGAAAAGATTAATAAATGTGAACATTTAAAAATAAAAAATTTTCATAGCCAAAAAATAATAAACAACATAAAAAGACAACTGACAATAAAAGAAAATCCCCCAGCAACATCATAGCTGAAGGGCCAATAATTAATAATTAATATCCCTAATACATAAAATAACAATAATAATAATATCCCTAATATATAAATAATTCTTTAAAATTGATGGAAAAGAACCAAAAAATGGACAAGAGATAGGAATAGATGATTTACTGTGTTTACCTGTTCCTTCAATATACAGAAAGATATACAACCTTATCCATAAAAAGAGAAAGGTAAATGAAACTTAACTGAGATACCATTTTTCACCCTACAGAGTGGGAAAACTTACAAGTATGACAACACAAAACTGTGGGAAGCAGCCACTCTCTTCTATTGCTAAAGAGAATGAAAACTGACTCAAACTTTAGGGGAAGGAATTCAACAATGTCTAAACAAACCACATATGTGTTTATCCAGCTATCTCACTTCTGGGAATTTACCCTGAAGATACACCTCCAACAAAATCAAAATACAGTTATTTATGGTATTTTTGGTAGTAGTTTGTAACTGAAGATAATGAGGGCCAGATTTCTCTTAGAAAAAGGAGCAGTGATATGCTAGAGCAGACTCACTCCAGTAACTGAGAAGCAGGTGTGCACATCTCTACCTAACTTCTTGTTCAGTGATTTCATGTCGGTGGCTTGAAACTGGTCACGGAGAGAGTTTTGCACCATGGAAACTGCAAATGCTACAAATCAGAATATTAAATCCACTGGAAAGCTGTTTGTTAAGTATGTACCAGAACATCACTGGAAGGGACTGAAAAATATTGTAAGTGGGGGGAAGGTAGATGACCCTGTGGTATTGGAATGGAATTAGAGGTATCACTATGTACATGCACATTTATTTCCTCACTGTCGGTTATGAGGACCTAGAAACAATGACATTCAAGTGGCAATGACCACAGCTAGAGCACAAATATTGGTTTCCAAATATGATTCTATAAAAAGTAACCAGGGTTCTTTGGAGAAATGGCAGATTCCAGGAATGGGGCAAAGAAATGATCTATTAAGCCTGTAACATCTTGTGCCAAAAAACAAGAAATGCTCAAAGAATGATGACGGTATATCAAATGGAAACAGGATCTGGGACATAGGATATAGTTAAAAGAGCTCTCCACTGTCCAAATCTAGGACAATTTGAGAATTAAGATAAAAAATGATGGTGACATGTTATAATCCATTGCATAAAACAAGAATCCATGAATCCACACTAAAGATGGGTTGGTGGGGGAGCTCTTCCTTACAGTAAAACGCCAACTTTATTATGGAGATTAAATTAGAAAATCACCATTCAAAGATCTGCATACAAATGTTCACAGCCCCTTTATTTGTAATAGCCAAAAAATGTTCATCAATAGGTCAATAGATAAACAATGATATGTCCATAAAGTGGAATATTATTCAGTAATAAAAAAGAACAACCTATTAATACATAGAACAACATGGATAAATCTCAATTAATCTACAATGACAGAGAACACATCACTGATTGCCTAGGGAGAGACTGATGAGGTAAGATGGATTTCAAGGGGACAGGAGAAAACTTTCAGGGTGATTGTTATGTTCACTATCTTAATTGTAGTGATGATTTCATGGGTGATACACATATGTCACAACCTATTAAATTACATACTTTAAACATGGGCAGTTTGTTAAATGTCAATTTTTTAAATAAAGTTTTTAAAAGTTTTTAATCATAAGGAATGTTTGAAGAAATTTAGCAACCATCCTAGTAATAATTGATTCAGGCAAGAATCATCAATGGGTGTTAAAACTAAGAGATGAAAGTCTGAGGAAAGCATTAAGTTTACAAAGTTTCAAACTGTTTTCCCTTAAACTACTTATTAATTACAAAGAGGAAAGCAGTAACCTTACCATAGAGACACCTAGAAAACCACTGTGGTGTTTTCTAACACCTACCACTGTGGCCTAAGCTAAAGAATGGCCCACTAAACACACTTATGACCTAATCCCCAGAACTTGTGAACATGGTTCCCTATATGACAAAAAGCATTTTTACAGATGGGATTAAATTAAGGATCTTGAGATGGGGAGGTTATTTGGATTATCCCAGTAAAACCAACGTAATCACTAGGTTCCTTATAAGAAGGAGGCAGGAAATGTGATGGACAGGTGCAGAGGTAAGCCAGAGAGAGACAGAGGCAGAGACAGAGAGACAGACTGACACAGAGAGAAAGATAGAGAGAGAGAAAAAGAAATTTGAAGATAATATGCTGGTGGCTTGAAGTCGGAGGAAGGGAGCCACAAGCCAATGAATTATAGGCAGCCTCTAGAAGCTGGAAAAGGCAAGAAAAGGAATTCTTTTTTAGAGGACCCAGAGGGAAACCAAGCTTGCTAACACCTTGATTTTAGCCAAGTGAAAAGCCCATTTTAGATTTATGACCTCCAGAACTTTAAGATAATAAATGCAAATTTATTATTTTAACTTGTGGTTATTTGTTACAGAAGCAATAGGAAACACAACCACCTTAACCAAAGTATCAAAATTAACACCTCCAAGAACACTACAAATAAACATCATGTTAACCTCTGATACTGAAAAGAACACAGCGTCACTTCTGTGAAATTTCTGCCCAAAATGCACAGCCTGAATCTAATCATAAGGAAACAGGCAAGCTCAAATTAAGGCATTCTAAAAAACAACTGCCCTGCACTCTTCAAAAACACCACAGTCATAAATACAAAGCAAAACTAAGGAACTCTTTCAGATTAAAGGAGACTGACAAAACTTGGCAACTAAGTGCAATGCGGAATCCTAGATCGAAAATGTTTTCTTCTTTTGTTATAAAAGACATTATTAGGGAAATTTGAGTCTTTATATTATCTAACAGTTTTGTAGTATGTGATTATGCAAGAAAATATCCTTATATTTAGGAAATATACAACAATGTATTTTGGATAAAGGAAAACCATGCCTGCAACTTTTAAATGGTTTAAAAAATGAATGTGTGTAATATACATAATACATACAACACATACTATATATTCACAGATATATAAATATCTACAAAGATATTTACGTCTTAATCTCCAGAACCTGTGAATGTTCCCCCAACATGACAAAGAAGGATTTTATAGATGTGATAGTGAAATTGTGAAGATGTGAAGTTAAGGAAATTGGGAATTTCTGTATGTATATATATACATATGTGATTTACATTATGTGTGGTGAGATCATGTCTTTGTGAAAGATGTATTATCCCTACACATTTAACTTAGAAGGCATACGATTTAGATGTCAATGTTCTCAAAGTTGGCTGCGTTCAACATTACCCATCTAACCTTCAACATAATCCAAATCTCTCTCTCTCTCTCTCTCTCTCTCTCTCTCTCTCTCTCTCTCTCTCTCTCTCTCACACACACACACACACACACACACACACACACACACAAGGACATGAGAAATTCGATTTACAATCCACTGGGACATAAAATCTGAAAATTTAATGTGAGTGTTTTAATTTGTAAAGGACATTAGGCTACCCCTGAGTTTATTTGCTAATATTAGTGCTAAAACTTTTCCAATTAATACAAACAAGTTGAAGTTCTCTAGGTAACCCCTGAGAGGGGTACGACTATACATACACAGGGTAACATCAGTGATGTGACAATGCCGAGAAATACAGACCCAAAAGTCCTACTCCTGGTCTATGGCATTCCATGGAGAATCCCCAGACATGCCCAAGACACTGCCCAGGCCTGGAGAGGCAAGCAAGTGCCAGGAAAAGGCTGTACCTGAAACTAGAAGTCAGTCCTCAAATATGCAGCCAAGAGAACCACAGAATGAGATGCCAAACCCAGCGGTCCAGACAACAAAGCCAAGAACGCAAGCCAGATCAAGCACCCAGTATAGTTACTGCTGTCAAATGCAAATACAGAATTAAGAGCCAGGAATCCAAAGTAGGTCAAATCCAGGGAATGTCCAAAGTTACTGCCCCTGCTGACTTGGACTCCCTCTCCTCCAGGTGGCAGGTGTGAGCCCAATCCATAAAAGTTCCAACAGCCTCTCACACCCTTCATGTCGCATTCCTACTGCAATACAATTAAGAAGGCCTTTAATCTCTATCCATCCTTCTGGTTGACCCATTAGGCAAACCTAGTATTCAAAGAGGAATAAATATTAAAGTCTTCAAACAATATAGAACTGTGAAGACTCTGAAGGAGCCATATCCCTGCAGAAGTAATGGGTAGAATACATTTATAGCTGTAACTGAGAAACCTCTACTTAATTCCTTCTCCCATACTCAAGTAATCCAAATATTCAATTGCCAGGACTTTTTTCCACAACAACTTATTTGAAGTAAAGAAATTGCAAGTTAATGGAAAATAATTGCTGTTAATGAAAATAGCTTTTTCTATGGTAAAACCTAGCTTCATTCATTCCTATTTGATTTCTCCCATCTTACCAATCTCTATTTCTGAAACCTTAATATATAACTGGAAGAATCCTCAAAAATTCCCTTATATTCTCAGGACATAGATTCTCCAAGGCAAAAGTAGACATAATTTATAACACACTGTGAACCAAAAATGATTCAGGGTTAATTATCAACTGATCAGAAAGCACAATCAATCAGAATATCCACTCTCTAAACATTCTAAGTAATTAAAGAGTTTATTTACTTTCCTATAGTGTTATAGCCTTGGAATGCTAGTATTTTAGAGAACATCTTAGAGCTCAACCATATAATTAATTTCCATCCTTTTACCAATGAAGAAACTGAGGACTACATTGCAATTTGACCAGTCATTATATGACTAACATGAATAAAAATGCATCAGTGCAAAAAGGGTTACTCAACCAACATCATTCAAAATAAAGGCAATGATCTCCAAATTTGCACATCGGGCTGATTAACTCTGGTTCTGAGTAATAACACCAAGTAATCCATTTTTTTTTATTCCAGAAATTATTCATCCTCCATGTCTCCATGATTCAACCTTCCCTGACCTGTAAAATATGTGACTCCGGTTTCTACTTGTTCCTACTGACTCTCTATAAAACTAACAATTTATGTTGTCCTTCAGGTTTTTTTTCAAAGTTTAAATTTAGTCAATTTTTAGATTTGGTTTATTTCTAGATTTACCATTGCCATTTCACTGAGGCCAACCCCAAGTTTAATATATTTTGAGTTTTCTGGAATGCCTATCCATGACTTTGGGAAATATTCAACTTCAGATTTATGCATGTCTCAAATGTCAGGATTTTAGAAGCAAATTAGAAGTATTTCTCCAGGACATGTTACTCTGAGTCCACTGCTTTTTCTCCTTCTCTAACTCACTAATTTCTTACCCAGCTTGATACAACAAACATCTTGCATGAATTCTGAGTACAGAGGATATTCAGGCATTTTAATTTGAAATACATGATATAATGGCATTTGACTGAGCTAGATCAATAAATTTGATTAATCAAAACTAAATCCCAATTAAATTGAATTGAAAACTTATGTCCACACAAAATTACATATTGATATTTACAGCAGTTTTATTCTTAATTGCCCAAAATTGGAAGCAACCATGATACTCTCAATAGGTGAATGGACTGTGGTATATCTATACTATGGATATTATTTATTCAGTGGTAAGAAGAAATGAGCTAGCCAGCCACATATTGCTAAGTGAAAGAAGTCAATCTGAAAAGGCTACATTCTATATGATTCCAACTATATTACATTCTGGAAAAAGTAAAACTATGAAAACAATAAAAAGTCACTGGTTGCTGGGGGTTTGGGGAGAAAGAAGGAAGGATGAAGAGAGAATTTTTCAGGTCAGCGAAACTATCCTGTATGATACTGTAAAGTTGGATACATGACAGTATGCATTTTTCAAAACGCACAGAAAACAAAGAATGAACCTTAATGTAAACTATGGACTTTAGCTAATAATACTGTATTCATATTGGTGCAGCAATTGTAGAAAATATACCATGCTAATGCAAGACATTTATAATGGGGAAACTGAGACAGTGAGTAATGTGGGAACTCTGCACTTTTGTTCAATTTTACAGTAAACTTAAAAAGGCTCTAAATAATAAAAACAACCTAGATGTCCAAATACTAATCCACAGAATTTGTGAATATGTTATCTTTCATGGCAAAAGGAATGCTGCAGTTGTGATTAAATTAAGGGCCTTGAGATGGAGAGATTATCCAGGTGGACCGGAGGTTAATCACAAGAGTCCTTAAAAGGGAGGTAGATAAAGGTAAAGGGCATTAAATATATGGTGACAGAAGGAAATTTAACTTTGGGTGATGAATGCATGATATAATATATGTATGACATATTATTGAATTGTACCTTGAAATCTATATAATTTCATTAACCAATGTCACCCCAATAAATGTATTAATTTTTTAAAAAGAGAGAAGCCAAGTGATATGATTGCTGAGTTTGAAAATGAAAGAGGGCCACAAACCAAAAAATGCAGACAGCCTCTAGAAGCCAGAAAAGGCCAGGCATGGATCTTCTCCTTGAACCCCCACAGGGAATGCAGTGTGCAGACAACCTTAATTTTAGCCCAGTGAGACTTCTGACATCCAGAATTATATGATGAGAAATTTGTGTTATTACAGCAGCTATAGGAAACTGATACACTCTATTTCCTTCACTGTACTTACCAAGTTCCTTTATTGCATGGAATATTTCTATTTGGCCACTATGGATCTCTCACGCACTAGAATATAAGTTCCCAGAATCTGATGTCAAGCCTGGCACAGAGTAAGTACTCAATAAACACTTAATAAATGCAGGATTTCTAGCCTCAGCCCTCATAGCTATCATCATCCAGATGTTACAAATGTGCACACAGACTCAGAGAGGTTATACTACTAAACGAAAGTCACACAGCAATAATAGCTGAGCAGAGATTCAAAGCCAGGTACACCCAGTGCCAAAACCTGTGCCACTGAGCTCTTTAAAAAGAGGATAATAATCATACGAGGATAATACCGTGTAATTAGTATGGCAGAAGCATAGAGACTGCGGTGGAGTACAAAGGAGAGGCAGCACTGCCAAGGCTGGTAAGATGAGGCCTCACAGAAGGGAACTTTCTGGAAGCCTTAAGGAGGAATTTTCTAGGTGAAAAAGCAGGATCGAGGTGATTGTTTTTGTTCAGATAGTCTGAAATGTTTTTGTCAGTCAAAAAATTGAGTACCCATGGGGATGGGAGTTTAAGGGAAGAAGAAATAAAAGAGTTTGGAAACCTTTAATGGAAGGTAGTTTGGGGTAAGCATGCCCTACAACAAGCTCCCTCTGGGGGTAGGGCCTCCAGGCAGATGGCTCTTTGAAGCAGACTTTCTCTTTCTTCCTTTGAACCTTGTTGTATCTGGATGAACTTGTGCCTTCAGCTGGCGATTGTCATCAGATAAAACTGGTGCTTAACTATTCCAAACTATTCCAAACGTTTGGTTAGTATAAATAATGTTGCAGTGTACACCCTTCTACATAAGCACTTTTTTCATATTTGCAATATTTCCTTGCCAGGAGAGGCATTACTGTGCCAAAGCCTATGACTGTAAAGACTAATACCCCATGCCGCCCAATCTTTTCCAAAATAATTCTACCAGTTTACCCTGTTGCCGACAATGATTCAGAGTGCTCATGTCCCTGATGCTTTTCCAGAGGAAGGCACTACACTTTATATACATATTTTAAACTAGTTAATTTGATAGATGAAAATGTAATCTCAGGACTGTTTTCATTTGGAGTTTTTAACTATTAGTGAGGTTGAATATTTTCGATATTTTTACAATACTTTCACTTTCAGAGCTTCATTTGTGAAATGGGAAAATCACTTTTAAAACAGACTAAGGCGAAAGGTGGAGCAAGCAGGCATAAACAAGTACAGACATGAGAAAACCTGATCTTTTCTGGCTGCACCTTTCTTGCTGGATAAGTAGCTCACTGAGCTTTGGGTGGGCTTCTCACACAGCCCCAAACACACCTTCCGCCTTCCTTCTCTCTCTCTCTGTGGCAGAGTCCTGCTCAGCGGTCAGGACCCCCTCAACACAAAGCTCCAGGGGCCCTGGAGCAGCTGGGAGGGTGGAAAATCCCAAGACTTTGCTGAGTCCACTTTTTACGTCCAGGTGGCCCCTCGGCAATGCAGAACTCATAGCTGGTCAGAGAATTTGCAAGGATTCCCTATGCAAAATGGATCCCCACATATATTCTCCCAGCTCTCTGCTCCCATCCCAAGGCCAGGCCTCCCCTGTTCTGTGGACCAACCTTCTGCAAGGTGCTTATCCAAAGGACTCCTCCCTCCAAGGCCAGCAATAGGATGAGGCAAGGGACACAGGACCATGAAAGTGCATGCTTTCCTTTAAAATTTTTAAATTTTGTTTGTCGTGGGGGGTTTTGGATTCATTTGATTTTAAAAAATATATTGCATTAAATTATTATTTGTCTTGATTACTGAGGGAAGTTTTTCCTTTGACACACCTTTAAATTGTATACCCAGTGCCAGTGCCTGTTGCTCGTCCTGACTCTGATCCCATTCAGCAGAGCCGCCTCTCTCCACCAAGGTCCTCCCTTAGTCATTTCTTGGGGAGGCACTTGAAGCATTTTTTTTTAATTTACAGAATACCTGATTCTTCCACAATGAACACTTCAGCAAAACAGAACATTAAAATTACCCATAATCTAGAAAACCAGAGATAACTTCCATTTATATGCTTTTAAAAAATACAAAAGTGCTCAGTTGGGGAAAATCAGCTTTCTAACCTGCTGTTCCATACTAGGATCATAAATATGCTTCTTCAACAACTTATATGATGAGCTATATAAGCATGTGTGTGTAAGATCAGGTACACATGGAAAATCCTCTAGAAAGTTACTCTATAATTTACCCTGGAGGCTGGGATTTGAAGCGCTGAGGCAAGGCCTTTGATGTTATATGCTTTCTGCTAAATATGCACCTGATTCGTTTTGCTATTTTAAAATGAACATGTTACCTTCCTGCTTTTTTAAAGTACAATAAAAATTAAAAACAAACGACCCATTGTATTCGCAGGCGGTTCTTTCTGCTTACAGGCCAGGCAGTGAGGAGAGGTCATTATGACTGGGTTAGTCTTGTCACCAGAATACGTGGGGGCTGGATGGAGGGAGTCTTCCCTAGGCTTGACTCTCCCCTCAGCCAGACAGAGCACCCTAAAAATAAAGCCTTGGCCTTGGCACAGGCAGGTGGCAAGGCCCCTTTCCTGCAGATTGGTCCATGTCCCTTTGGGGTTGTTACTTTTACCCTGTCTGAACAATAGGTGTACTTGTTCTTCTTTTAATGATTTTTAAAAATTTTAATTCTTTACTTTTAAAGTTACACATATTTTATTGTAGAAAAATTGAAAAGTACCGAAAAGCAAAAAGAAACTATTTCTCCTACTACATGGAATCTCAGAGAAAACAATAGTTAATATTTTGCTGTACAATCCCGATATTTTCCTAAGAACATGACTATGGTTTCGTATTTTTCAAATAAAAATGAAGTCTCATTTTACAAATTGGTTTGTAACTTTTTTTAACTCAATGTATTATAAATTATCTTTCCTAGCGCTTGCTTTAAATCATAATTTGTAGGGACTACAAATTGCTCTAACAATTCCTTAAAATTTTTAAAGTGATTTTCCCTCATCATTTTTATTCATTACCTCCAATTTTTTAAGTTAATGTAACTGCAATATAACCTACAATTATGACTTACTGACAGTGCTACCTCCTTAACACACCTGTAATCAATTTTCTGGAACACATTATGGTCTTAGCATGGGGCAGCCCAGATATGATTATCCACACTGCACAACAGGAAGCTCAAGCCCTGAGTGGTTAGCTATGTGTCTTTGGGCAAGTCACTCACATAGTATGAGGTGAAGTGGGGTGTAGATCCCAAGTGATAGGTGCCCAGGGCCAGGAAGACTGCGGCTGCCCTTGGCTGGTGGCCTCTCCCTCCCAACTTCCTGTTCTCTCCTGATCAATCCCAGTTTGGTCTGAATAGCAGTAGGCTTGTGCCTCAGCCTCCTCTCTGGGGCCCCCTTGGTCTTTCCAGGCTTCCAACTTCGCCATCTGAAACCTTCCCACAGGACTTTGGCCTCTGGCTTCTAGCTGGCTGAGCCCTTGGGCCCGGGGGACTTTCAGTTTAGTTTCTGCAGAAGGGACCATGGGGCTCACAGGTAGGTTCCTTGATGTTCAACACGTGCTCCCTTTCACTTAGAGCTGAGGACACCTGAAAGGAATACCTGGGTCTCCCACATGCAGGCTTCCTGCCCATATAGCCCAGGATAGGTCAGTACCAGCCTGGGTCAGCCTGGGAGAGGCCTGCCAGCTAAGACAGTGACAATGGTCCAAGGCTGGTCAGAATCAAGGCCAACCACTCTTATGAGCAGGAATTATGTGGGAATCTGATTAAATAGGTAGGTGCTAACATCGGACAGGGAGATGAGGAAGCCTGAGCTGAGCATAGATGGCTCACAGGACCAGTCAATTATCCATATCTGGCCATGAACATAGTGCTGACCAAGGTCTGAAGAAAATACTTTTTATTCCGGAGAGGGGTCTTTTTGGACCCCTAATTCAGGGCCTGAATCCCTAAGGATGGAGGACACTTAGTGTCTGCATTTGATAATAAGGGATATATCCACAGAGCAGATTCCAAGAGGCAGGGCGACCGCAGACTAGAGTAGTAAAGGGACTTAGATGCCTGTATTTCTAAAGTTCTCAGACATTTGTGGCCACTTACAAATCTGTCACTTCAAGCAGCTATTCTTTAAATAGAAAACATATTTCCAATAAGAGCAAAGACAGCACTGCAGGGCAAGAGTGAAAATGAAAGATCCTTGTGACCATTTTCTCAGCATGTCACCTTGCATCCACCACTCAGCATAATCAAGTCCAAAAGATAACCGGGCTCCAGGCCCTCAGAGAGCAGCCAAACTATCAACTGTTTTCACTCAAGCACGACCTTCAGGTGAGGGTAGGGTACCAGTCCCCCTATCCTAAGCAGTTTATTCAAGAATTCCTTCCAGCCCTATGACATGCCATATCCTCCCTTGAGATGTTCTAGAAACACAAATTCCCCATCTTATCACATGCCTAGTGCAATCTTAGCACTTTTGGAAACTGGTCTCTCATAGCACCCACCTATCTAGGGCCTGCCCTAGAAATTTGCTCTGCTAATCCCCGCTTTCAGTGGGAAGAGACTAGGTCCACCTGTTTATGATTAGTGTCATATATGTGCATCTTCCTCTTAGCAAGGGTGCGGGCCCCTTGAAGGCAAGCATCCATCTCCTGACATTAGAGGTCCACACAGATTCCTGCAGCAGGGACCATGTGGCTCACAGGTAGGTGACCTGATCTGCAGCACATATGCTCCCTTTCACTCAGAGCTGAGGACACCTGAGAGGAATCCCTGGGTCCCTCACACACAGGCTCCCCACCCACCCAGTCCAGGAAAGGGTAGTTCCAGCCTGGGTCAGCCCAACAGAGACCTGCCAGCTAAGACAGTGGCCATGGCCAAGGCTGGTCAGAATCAAGGTCAACCACAAATGCTGGAACACCTGAGGGCTCGGACACAAAGACGAATACTGAGTAAAACTCACACCATAGAAAAGGGTAAAAAAAAAAATAATTCGGTGTTTATCAAGCTCAACGCAGGAAGGAATTTTTAAACCTTGATGCGTAACAGATGAAATCACAAAAGATGAGCTCAACAAACTTGACTGTGTTTTTAGAATACATACACATACTTAAGAATAATTATCATTTTACAGATGAGGACACTGAGCTTAGGAAGGCTGAGTAATTTGAACAAGGGCACATCCCTTGGCTTGAAAGCAGCAAAACCAGGATTCCTGTCCAGGAATGTCCAATGCAAAAGCTCGCGTGCCTAAGGACCAATTTGCCCTATTACACACCATGTTTTCTGGATGCTGGGGTATGTGAATTACACTCACAACTCTTTACACACACATATACAAGAATACATATTCAAGTATTGGTAGTCTGTGACAAAGAATGTCTTTACCATTATTAAAAGCTCATGTAGGTATATAAGTAAAGAATGAGGAAGGAAACAACACTGTCAAAGAGAAAATACAAGAAGAAAATTAAAAAACAAATGAAAGTTTAACAAGGCACTCATTTTTGTTGATTTAATGGGAAGGGCGAAAACCACAATGGCCATGACTGATAAAGTGAAATTGGTATCTTCAGATATTATTGAGGACACTGAGAATACATCTGCCCCTTAGGAAATCAGCTTGGTTCTATAAATCAAAAGTTTTTAAATGCCGTACTGTCAATGGACACTATTTTCAGTCATTCAACAGATATTACTGTGAACCTATTATGTGCCAAGCACTGAACCAGGTACTGCTGGAGGAACCGGACGGCAGTGTGGGTCCTGACACCATGGATGGCCATGCCAGCCCTGGAATGATCAGCTGGGGACTCCATATATATGAGACAGAAATAAATATTCCTTGTCTAGGCTACTGTTGTTTTGAATTTTTCTATTACTCGTGGCCAAACCTAACTTAATTTATACAGAATATAAGTGAGCTTTCACCAGCTGGTATCTGGTATCTTAACCAAGTAAAAGGCAAGATCATCAAAACAGAATGAGAATGTGGAAGGCAAGTAGAAGGCTGATGAGAGTGGAAAAGTTATGAAATTATCATTGTGAAAAGAGAGTAGTCTTATTAAAGAAACATAGTAAAACAGATAGGCAGTGACAAGTTCTTCCATGAGTTTCCAGAAATAAATATTAAAGAATCCAATTTTAAAATACCCTAAATGAATGAAGATGTGTATGACATTATTTATTGTAAAATTTTGGAAATTTTAAAATTCCCTCTTGTTGTAAACATGCAAAAACAACAAGAGAAGTTACATCACATAATACTTTTTAAATGATTGTTAGGAAAAGTAAATAGCAACAGATTAAATAAACTTACAATATTTTATCATCATATTTATATTTCATTTATTATATTCAAACAGTGGAATATAAAATTGTATATATACTATGGAGGGAAAATTGGAGAAAGTACCAAATTACTAATGATAGGCCTTAAATTTTCTTAATTTTGCTGTATTAAAAACTATTATTTTAAAATATCATGTGAGATTCATCCCCTTGAGCAGATAATAATCACTAAAAGGTGAGAAGTGTGTGTCTCTCTCCGTGACCCACAGCAGCTGCCACAGGGCTAGTCTTCTACTTCACAGGAACTGGGATTAAACTGGCTGAGATTCCACCATGACGGGGGCAGAACCTTCCTATCTTCAACCAGTTGTTGTGTTTTCTCTGTCGGTCACAGGGTCTCTCACCAGATGGTCAGCACGAAGTACATGGGGTTTGCTTTTTATGTAGATGCTGTGCCCCTCCTTGGGTATGGGGCTTCTGGTGGAGCTAGAGCCCAGCCTTGATACCATCATTTTCCCATGCACAAGACAACCAACAAGTTATAGCAGAACAGGTTCTTTAAAGGCGTGAAATGACACTTCCAATTAAAGGGAGTGCAAGGCCAGAGTTTTTACCTGGATGAGTAACCTCCATTCATAGCCACATATGTGCCTCACTGTTCCTTCATTTGTTCATTCATTCACTCTGACACTTGTCAGGCACCATGCTAGGTGTGGGGGACACAGTGATGAACAAGTCAGGCAGAGGTTGGGGAGCTTACAGTCTGATGGGAACTACGAAATTATAGCCATAATCATGATACCATAGATTATTTTAATGGGCACAGGATGCCATGGGAACAGGCAGCAGGAGCAAGTTAATTGGTTAATTGGAAACAATAATCACTATTTGGTAATTGACCTAGGAGTACTCCAGTGGAGTAAGTGAGCAGGAGATGGTGAGTGGCAAGGACAGAGAGGTAGGCAAGGCTGAGTCAGGCACAGCCTGGTAGGCCACAGTCAGACTTTTAGATTTCAAGTGCCGTAGGAGGCCACTGGAGGATTAGAAGCAGGGGAATAATATTTTTTTTTATCATTGATTTGTATATTTAAGAGCTCTTTAGATGATATGGGATCGGGAAAACAGTGGCTCCGACTCATGAAAGTACTAAAGTCCAGGACGACAGCTGTGCAGCAGACCTGGAAAATAATAACCAGTCCAGACTGGAACAGGGTTCAAAGGGCTCCAAGAAGGGGTGTCCAGAGGAGGATGGGGGTGAAGAGGATTATTTTTTTAATATCCGGTATGCTGGAGGATTAAAAAAAAGTCTCTGATAAAGATAAATACTTTGCAGAAATAGAAAAATTCATCTTAGAATTCACATGAAATCTCAAGGAACCTTCAAGAACCAAAAGAATCTTGAAAAAGAACAAAACCGGAGGACTCACACTACCTAATTTCAAAACTTAGTATAAAACTACAGAAATCAAAAGAGTGTGGTACTGGCATAAAGACAGATATATAGACCAATGAAATACAACAGAAAGCCCAGAAATAAATCCTTACATGATTTTTAACAAGGGTGACTATTGGAGGAGAAACTGTTCTATGATACAACCACTGTCCATATTGTAAGCTGGACTTGGGCCAGAATAAAGGTTGCTTTCTGCAACCCCCCATTAGATACTGTCAGATTATAAATGATGTTCATTCAGACATATATCAGCACCCCTCTCTTGCCTCCTGCTACGTGCTGGTTCCTGAAACAGGATGTTGTCCTGACTTGATCAAACATGTAAAATAATTTCACATACCTGGTAGCATTCATGTACTAGTTAGTACCCGTGACTATTCCCCTTTTACCCTATATAATCCTTTGGTGCCTGCCAAGCACTGGAAGAAATAATCCACTTTGTCTTGCAGCCATCCAAGAGACACTCCTTGTATGTAAGTTTCCGTTAATAAACTCTATTAGTTTACCAAACTAGAGTAGCCTCTTTCTTCAGTCTCACTCTGCCCTCAGCTTACAGAGGTAGATTTTGAGTCTTAGGGCTTCTCCCTGGGTCTCCATGTATAAACAGTGCCAAGACCACTCAATGGGGAAAAGACAATCTTTTCACCAAATGGTGCTAGGAAACCTGGATATCTAAACACAAAAGAATAAGGTTGGACCCTCATCTGATATCATATACAAAAATTAACTCAAAATGGATCAAAGACCTAAATTCAAGACCTAAAACAACAAAACTCTTAGAAGAAAACATAGAACAAAAACTTCACAACATTGTTTTTGGCAATGATTTCTTGGATTTAACACCAAAAGCAAAGGTTACAACAACAACAAAAAGACGAATTAGACTTTAGGAAAATTTTTTAAATTTTATGTATAAAAAGACACTAACAACAGAGTAAAAAGGCGCCCCAGAGAATGGGAGAAAATATTTGCAAATCATATACCTGATAAAGGATTACTATCCAGTATATATACAGAACTCCAAAAACTCAAGAAGAAAAGAAAAAAAACAACCCCATTCAAAACCAGTGAAGGACTTGAAAAGACATTTCTCTTAAAGAAGATATATGAATGGACAGTAAACACATGAAAAAATGCTTAACATCACTAATTATTAAGGAAATGCAAATGAAAACCACAATGAGATACCACCTCCCACCCATTAGAATGGGTACTCCCCCAAAAACCAGAAAACAGGAATTGAGCATGTGGAGAAACTGGAACCCTTCTGCACAGTTAGCAGGAATATATAAGGCTGTGAAAAACATATGGCAGTTCCTCAAAAATTTAAAAACAGAATTACCATGTGATCCAGGAATTATACTTCTAGGTTTAAACTCAGAAGAACTGAAAGCAGAATCTTGAAGAAATACTTGTGCACCCACATTCACAGCAGTATTATCGACAATAGCTAAAACATGGAAGCATGTCAAGGGTCCACTGATGGATGGATAAGCTAAATGTGGTCTATACACACAAGGCATAGTATTCAACCTTAAAGAGTTAGGAAATTCTGACATATGCTACAACATAGATGAACCTTGAGGCATAATGTGAAATAAGCTAGTCACAAAAAGACAAACACTGTATGATCCCACTTATATGTGGTACTTAGGACAGTCAAAATCATAGAGACAAAAATATAATGGTGGTTGCCAGGGGCTGGGGTAAGGGAGGATGAGGAGGTATTGTTTAATGAGTATAGACTTTCAGTTTTACACGAGGCAAAAAGTTATGGGGATAGATGGTGGTGATGGTTGCACTACAAGGGAAATATACTTAATACCATTGAACTGTACACTTAAAAAGGTGGAGATGATAAATTTTGTATTATGTGTATTTTACCACAATGAAAAAAAAATATGGTACCAGACTGAAAAAGGGAACCAGTTAAATATGTGAATTTCAGCTGCATGGCCACTGAATATTATGTATGTGTGCACACACACACACGCACACACATGCGCACACGTGTGTGTGCATGCGCGCAGGCGTGAAGGGCGGTAAGTGCCTCTTTTCACTTTGAGTAGGTAGGACTTCAATTTATTTATTCACTTGTTAGACATTTATTGAGCACATCCTCTCTTCTCAGAACTGTGTGAAGCCCTAGGGATACGGAGGCAAATGAGATGGAAGTTGATCATAGCCCTACAAGGAAGACAGGCAAGAAAACAGATGATTAAATAAAGAGTGATAAGTGCACTGTTTTAAATATGCAGCAGACTGTCAGAAAAAATCTCCTAACCAAGACCTAGAGGCAGAAACAGAGGCCAGTGCAAAGGCTTAGGGGTGGGGACCAAGAAAACATCTCCTCACTGCCCTCCCTAACCTCCAAGAGTACAGAGTAGCAAGTAGTTTTGTGTGGCTGCACTTCACAGTGTGAACATTGAGTGTGAGCGTCAGGGGTCACACATCCTGTCACTACAACTTTTCTTATTCTTTATTCTCATATTCTCTCTCTCTCTCCCTCTCTCTCTCTCTCTCCTTCTCTCTCTCTTTCCCATTGTACCATTCATGAAGATTCATTTTTTTTAGTTTTACAAAAATGTTCAATTACAGTTGGCATTCATATCATTTTAGTTTATATCAGGTGCACAGCATAGCAGTTAGAGATTTATATAACTTAGGATCCCCCACAAGTCCAGTACCCACCTGGCACCATACATAGTTATTACAATGTTACTGACTATATTCTCTATGCTGTACTTCATATTCCCATCTTTGGAGTCTATAAAAGCACTTGAAACTAAAATCTACACTCATAAACAGTTTTAAAAACCAACAGTCCTCTATGAAAAAGACATTTAAGATCATTGCAGTTTTAAAAAAAAAAAATAGTAAATATAGCATTTAAATATCTAAGAATACTCTTGCTTTACAAATATCTACCTATGATCACTTCTGCTAAAAAAGAAAGTCTTCAGGTAGTTTCTAATCTGCTAATGCAATCCAGTGTGACCTGGTCAATGTTAACACAATAGCCATATTTGAACTGTGAGCTCTGAGGCTGTATAATCATTCCCAAAGATAGATAATGAATATACTGGATTTGTGCATTGTGGTTTAAAACTGCCCTGTGTTTCCTTTACACATATAAACAGTGCAAGGAGTTTAAGACAGGAGCATTAGGGCTGACTGAAGAAAAGCTTTCCTCTTCTTGTGAAGCAAAAGCCTCCAACAGATATGTAGAAACCTCCTCCTTGATCCTTGTCTAGATTTCAGTCCAAAATGCACAAAGAAAAATATAGCAAATCCCCCCCCCCAAAAAAAAAAAAAGACTTGACCAAACAAGCCAGCAGTCTACTGTGTCTCTGAGAAATCTGACTTTCCTATTTTCCTCACACTCATGCTGCTGGGAAACAAGAAGCCCAGGACTCCGAGGTAGGTTACAAAGTCTTGTTGGAGGCTGTAAGACACACAGCAGCTGTCTGAATGCAGGTGTCTGAAATGAATACCTGGTCTCCTGCTGCCTGTCTGCTCTGAAGTGAGATTATATGGCACTGAAGTCTTCGTGGATCTTCATAACAATGGACAGTTCTTAAATTCCTGGCTACAATATCTTAATCAACTTAAAGCATCTTTATTTATTTAGTTGGAAATTTTTAATAGTTTGACATCTTAAAAAATTATGACATTCTACAAAGCTAACCAACAGTTCCCCTTATGTAAAGCCCCCTTTTCCTTAAAGATGGAGATTTCTAGTGCAGGTAAGGAAGGAAAAATGTCAGCCATTTCCCACTCAAGATGAGCTTTTCATTAACACTGAAATGTAGATGATATTTATGCTATAACAAAATGTGTACAAAAAATGGACATTCTGGCTACATTTAGACGATAGCAAATAAAAATTATAAAAATTAATCGCAAAATTATCCATTAGTTGTACAAATAGAGATACTTCAGATAGTCTATATATTTGGATATGATAAATATTTTGCTTTGACTAATGAAATCAAAATATGCTTTCACCAGAAAAATCCATAAAGTAACATTTTCATATACACTTATACCAAGTTTCACATAAAAAAAAAGTTTTTGACTTTAGAATGAATTTTATCTATATGTATTTATCTATACATGTGCTGTGTGCAGGTTTAGGCCTTTTCGTAATAGATATCTGGAACACCAAACTCTGAACTCTGCTTTTACTGTATAGGTACAATCTGAATAAACTCTCTTATTTATGGGAAGAACAAAAGAAAGAGTATCTGATAAAGGTAAATTAAAAAAAGCAATTAGAAAGTCCAGGAAAAACAAGAATGAGGATCTAATCATAATATACTACTTAGCTTTGAAATAAATCTTTATATACTTTGACAACATAGTGATTACATTGTTTTTCATTATAATCCGTTTGGAAATATTTGGATTTTTAAAGCATATTCTTGCATTACCTGATTTTTTAAGTTTGTTAACTCTTCTCACTCAAAAACCTTCTATGTCTCTCTGCTTGTTCAGATTTTGTTTTACATATCTCAATGAGAATTTTTTGTTTTTGTTAAAAGATTGTTCCTGTATCTCATTAAATTTTTAAGAAGATAAAACAATAAAAAAGGATTTTGACAATTATTTTAAAGATACATCTCACTGACCGATCTTGCAAGAACAAATTGGAGAAAGGTAATTGTTAGTGACTTTGCCTTTTATTTTGCCACTAGGCCGGACAATACAAAATAGTCTTCACGATGTGTTTCTAGGGACCAGTTTCCAAGAAAGAGTATTAAAAAAAATTAAAGCAACAGTCTACACGTGGTACAAAATAGCACATGGGATCAGCATGATGGGTCTGTGTGATGATTTGTTCTCTTCCTTATTTAACAAAAAATAAGTGGAAACTTCCACACTGCATAGAGAAAAGTCATGGAGCAAAGCTGGATACAGCACCAGCTCCAAGCTCTGGTAAGTCCCCAGAATGACGAGATTTCAAACTGGTCAAAGGTTTGGAGCAGAAGGACAGCCCAGGGCATGCTAAGTTCAGACAGTCCCAAGACTTCCCCCGGGCAGAGCAGAGAGGCCTGCTCTCTGCAGGTGCAGTAGGTTAGGAAAAAATGTTGGGATGGGGACTAGGAAGCTGGTCTGAACAAGAGCCTTGACAATCAGAAAGCCTGGGTCAAAACAGAATTTAGAGGATGTACAGGGACATATTGGGCCTCACACCCAAGTGTGGAACATAGGAATCTCCTGGATGAAGGACATCTACCTCTTCCGGAGCAGGTTCTACAGGCATCTGTGTATATCCACATTTTAAAGACACTTGTGTTCATGCACAAAAAAAGGAATGCACAGGGAAGGGCGGGAGGGAAACAATGCACAGGCACACTTCCCATCAAGCAAACTAGGAACCAATCCCAATTTTAAAGAACACTGAGTATTCCCCTTCTCAAATGGATCCACTGAAAGCTTGCTTTAAATAAGCATTCCCATGGAACATGTGAATTAAATTGTTTATAAAATATATGCTGACTCATACCTTTTCAGGAACATCTACCTGACTTGACCATGGGCCTCTCAACTTCCATGGAACATTCCTCTCGTGGGCCTGGGCTAGATTTCCTGGTTGTAGCCCCTATGTCTCTGCCTCTCTCTGCCCCCCTCCCTCCTCCTGCCTAGATATAGGTATTCACTAAGAATGTTTCTTTGGAGACGTCTTATCTCTTCATTCTTTCTCTTCAGTTGAGTGATTGTCACCCACTTGCTTTAATTGTCACCTCTGTGCTAATAACTGACAGTCATGAGTGTTCGCTATGTGCCAGGCACTGTACTCAACTCTGATTTCACCCTCTCAACAGTCCTATGGAGCAGACATTGTTATTATCTCCATTTTTATTCATTGGAAAAGTGAGGCTTGGGAGCAGGGTTGAAGTAACCGCCTAAAGTGCCCAGCGAGTAAGGGGGAGACCCGGGATTCGAACCCAGCCAGTCCACCTTGTGGCCTCTGCTGGTAATTAATGACATCCTGTACTTCACACTATTCCATATACTCTCTCACCTGGACACCCTTTCCAAAGGGCTAGGGCCATTTCCACCAGCCTTTCAAACTGAGAATGCAGACCACTAAACATCTAAGAGTACTCAGTGACATGTTTGCACTGGTTGTTAAAACATTAAAATACATCCAAACCCTGCCCCCTGGCACCCTGCCCTCCCTGGGACCACCACCCTGCCCCAATACCTCCCTGGCATGGTGCTGGGAACTGAGGGCTGGGGAGTGGGGGCTTCAGGTTGCTGTTGGCCTTGGTCCTTGCAGTGAATTTCGTAGTTAAATATTGTTAATATCACTTCTGCCTCCTCCGAGCCCTTCTCTTTCCACAAATCAGTTCCTCCTCCCAACTTCCTCATTCTCCAGTTTACGCTAAAAGAGCCCTCCTTTCCTCTTCCCTACTGTTTGCCTTCAATTGGTGGCTTTGTCCTGTGGCTTTGACCTCTTCTACATTCATACTGCTCATCCCACCTGTTCCACCCTGGAGCAGACCCTTGGTCCCTACTAGACTCTCCATCCCTCCTGCCCCTTCCTCCTCCATCCTTGAAGCAATGCATTCAAGGCCAAAGCCTTGTTTCTTCATGAGAAATCTATTCTCTGACCAAGGTAGTGATCCTATTCTGCAAATACCCTCTCCATTAGAGCTCCTTATGCAGAGAAGGTATTTCGTGAATATGTATTAATTTCAGTCAACTGATACCCGCTATGTTTGTAAAGTTCCCTACCTTACCCAACCACATCGTCCTTGAAACATGAAAGTCATAGCCATCCCCTCAGTGCTCACAACTGCCCTTTCCTCCCCACCCTGAGAGTGTGAAAGTCTCACAGGCAGCCCATGAGCCCTCCAACAGATTCACTGCTGCCCCTCTTCTTTAAAGTCCTGGTTGACTGTCCTTGTGCCTATCTCCTGAGCATCCAAGGCAAGGTACTATATAGCAGCTGTTAGGGGCTCAGCTGATGGTAACACCCAGTGCTTGCCCTCCAGAAGCTCATGGTTGGAGCTGAAGGGGAAAGATATATTCACATGAAGGTCCAATGGTGAACCACAAACTTCCTCTGGCTCTGCCATGGAAGACAGACATAGAGACAGCTATTCTGGGACACTTGCTGAGTGCCACCCTTCTTGAGGCACTCACTGAGTATTTGGTCCACACACACCTGCTCCACTATTAAACAGCTCTAGGATCTTGGGAATGTTGCTTAACCTCTCTGCCACTCAGGTTCCTCATCTGTGAAACGGGATAATAAGTAATCTACCCCATAGGGTAGTTGTGCAGCTTAAATGAGTAGCATGTGTGAACCATTTAGAGGAGCTTTTCAAAGACTCTGTGCAAAGTACTGTTAGCTATTACCAATTGTTTATATTGACATAAGCATCACAGAAAATTAGAGATGGAAGATACTCTTTGTAAATTATCTCTCGAGATCTCAGGTAACTTTTGAAAGTACAACCCAAAAAGTTTTTGCCCCCACATCATCACACAACCTCTAGATCCCAACCCAGATCTCATTTCTGCCCCCTCTCCTTCTCACTCCTGCAAGAATGCATTGAGAGCAGCTGGGGGGCTCCCTTCCTGTGGCCTGGGAGCTCTTTGAGGATTCAGCTCTCACCCCCCCCACCCCCCGCCGCCATCCCACATGCCCTGTTGGCCTTACAGATCTACATTACTTGTTCAGCAACTATTTGCTGAGCACCCATTATGTCAGCCTGTGCAAGGGGCAGTGGCTTTGAAAGCCAGCACAGTACTTGTCCACAAGGTGCTCACGTTTGTAGGTCCCAAATTCAAAAGCGTAAACTAACAAATACTGCAAAGAAAGAGGACGTACACCAAGTGAGCAGGTGACGGGGCCTGTTGGGTGTAATCAGGAAAAGCTTCCCTGAAGAGGTGACATCTGGGTCAAGATCTGAAAATTGGGCGGCATGCCTTCTGGGCTGGGGAGACAGGTCTCTCTGCTTTGCTTTTTCCCATAATGCCTGTCATGGGACCCCAAAGTCCTATATTCTACCTGAAGAATTCCCAGGCCCCCACACAGGGCCATCTATGAGGTTGTTCACCCTCTCTGTGAATCTCCATGACCCTGCACCCTATAAGTGGGCAGTGCCCCAAGAGAAGCTCAAAAATTCCAGGAAAAGGGACCTCACGAGGCAGAGTATTAACTGCCCCTGAAGCCACATTGTCAGTTTTATCCAACCAGCAGCCCATGATGGGGGACAAGGACCTGCCAGGCAGCTGTGAAGCTAAATGGAAGGCAAGCAGTGTCCCAGGTAAGGAGTTGCCTGCACTTGGCAGTTCTAGGTCAACTCTGAGGTGTGCTGACTTCCTGCTCCTTTTTTAAAGGGATAAGGGCAGTTCCTCCAAGTGAGGGGCACCTGGGGAGTGAGAAGACTGGATGGAGGAAGGGGGCAGGCAGCCTGCCGCCTCCTGCTTTGGCCGGTTCCACGCGGACTGGATGCCCCCACCAGCTCTAGGGTCTCACGCATGTCGGCCTCCCTCTGCGCAGGGCCAAGGCCTGGGGAGGGGCCTCAGGACACTGGCCTGCCGGATGGCAGAGCAAGAGGACCCCTCTAGGTTTTGCAAGGTAAAGTCGGGCGCTAACGGGGCTCGGACAGGATGGACGTTTCCAGGGACCTGGTAGAGACCATTCATCCCCTGCGGTGGCTGCCGCTGTCAGCCCGGCGAAGATTACCCCAGGTGTCCCCAACTCCGCCGATGGCGCAGCCTCGGGGACCACCGGCCACTCACCCCAGTCGGGTCGCTCCTCCCCTTGGGCCTCACTGTGAGGTGAGGGGTGGACGTCCCCCACTCTGTGGGGTCTCGGGCTGTCCCCGTCCGCGGGAGTGCGAGTTTCTGAGGGGCACGGGCCGCAGAAGAGAAGCCAGGGACGAGCCCCGAGGACTCGCAGACGCGCGGCCGGGTGTCGGCGCGGGCCCGGGATCTGCAGCTCCGGCCGGGGCCCCGGGCGCCCCAGGCGCGCGGTCCGGAGTGGGGCGGCCCCGGGACGCCCGGCGGGTCCCGAGCCCGGAGAGGCCGGTGGCCAGCCCCGCGGACTTACCCAGAAGTTCCCCTTGAACAGCGAGCCCGTCATGGCCGGAGCGGAGCGGAGCAGCTGCAGGGCGGGGGAGCCTGGCGGTCGCGGCGGGCGGTCCCGCAGCCCGGCTCGGGTTCTGGAGTCGCACGCTGGGCGGGAGGGCCCGCCCCGCGGTCCGAAACCACGCCCCAGGCCGCGCGCCCCGCCCGCCCCCGGCGCCCGGAGCCCGCGGCTCCCTCTCACCGGCAAGTTTAAAGCCCCCCAGGGTCAGGATGCCAGCACCTTCTCAGGAAGCCTCGGGGGCTTGGAAGGAACTGACCCAGTCGCCTGGCCCAAGTCGGCTCCGGCCCTGCCCACAGCCCCTCTCCAGTCTCTAGCGAATTCCACGCAGGGAAACCCCAGCTGCGCGGAGTGATGGAGAAGCCCCCCAGCTGCCAGGGCGGTAAAGTCTGAGGCCCGACAATATGAGCGGTCACGCGCGGTGCGGACAGACACTCTGCAAGGCCCCAGGTGTGTCGTCGGCCGTTGGGACACGTTTCAGTCTGGAAGTAATGGAAAGGTCGTTGATACTGTTTCCCCATGACCCTGGATCATCTAGGAGCTCGGCTCCTCCCTTTCCAGGTCTCAGAGATCCTGAGGGATAGTTTGAAAAGGCTACCTTCCATCTCTAATTTCCTCAGTCTCGGGACCCAAGGCCCTTCGTTACCAATCCCACTCCAGCATAGGAGCCCAGAGCTTCCTCTCCCTCCACTCATAACACCCTCATAAAACATAACCCCAAGGCAAATCCCTGCTTTGCCCCAAGAAGGTGCTCTGGGACAAAGTACTGCCCCGTGCTCTAGCCAAAACTGAAGCCCAGAAAGGCCGAATGACTTGCCCAAAATCATAGTATTTAAGAGAGTGCTCATACTCAGCTCATACCCCCAGGGTGCTTGCCTCTTGAGTAGATTCAGACACACTGGGGCTATCCGAAGGATAACCAAAAGGTTCTGTCTGGTATGCCACCGCCAGGGCCACTATGATGAAATCCCACCAGTAGAGTCACCCACAACGATAGGGAGGTGGCCTCCAGCCCTGGGTCACTCTTTGGGCATGCATCCATTCATCTGGTAGTTCCTATCTTTGGAAAGCAGTGAAGTGAGAAGGAAGGGACGGAAGTCAGCACCATCAGAGGGCAGCAGGAGGACAAGTTAAACTGCAGAAAGTTTAAGAAATAGTGCCAACTGGGGAAATGAAAGAAGCTGAAAGGCCAAAGAGATCAAGACCTTTCTTGGAACTTTTGACATTTCAGAACAAATATTTTACATGTAATTCTAATTGCTTAAGTTTTAATTATATATAAAATATATATACATATATTTTAGTCTTAGAAAGTCGTACAAGCTCTTATGTTACATTGTGCTTATTTCCCAGGATCTGGCCCCAAAGATACCCAAATTTTAACTCTTCCACCACCTGGTGGCAAGATGGAAAATTGCAAATGGCTGTTCACCTGGACTGGTATTGTAAAGACAAGTAAAACGTGTCCTATACCCAAGAGTCTATAACAAATCTGGGGCATTTCACCAACAAAGTTAAATAACACTACCATGGCAATTATGAAATAATTAAATTTAATGACCAATTCATTTAAGATGACTTAATATTTTGGTATAATCTCTTCCGATAATACACATTGCATGGTTAAGATTTTAATGTACATAAAATTTTGTGTTGCTTTAAAACAATATTTCATAAGTATTTTCTGGTCCTTAAATTCATCTTTCCTAACAAGTTTGATCGCAGTGCCCAAACTGACATTCTTGCACGTAAAATCGATTATCTTTGTGAAAAGAAATTCAGCCATGCGTTAAAATTTAAAATACACCTATCTTTTGACCCAAAATGTCCATGTCAAAGAATTTACCCTAAAATGTATTTTCCCATGTACAAAGTGAAACATAGTTATTCATGGCAGCATGGTTATTTTAGCAAGATTTGAAACACAGAATAAGGATCTTTTCACTGAAATGGAATAAATGAGTGGCAAGTGGCAAAAACACCAGCTAAAACCACATTTCCTTTCATACTTTTGAAAACCTGGTATCTACATCCCTTCCTCCTTTCTGACAATCCAACATCATACTGATTATCAGGTTACTCTTCTTAATCTTTCATCCTTAAAATACTTTCATTTCTCCTCACAAAGCCACCAACTTTCCCTACTGCCCATCAGAATTAAGTCCAAAACACCTCTGTCCAACCTGTCCCATCTCATTCCCCACTTCCTACCCTCACACTTTATGCCAGTCAGGCTCTTCTGTCCCGCCACCCCACTTTGCTGGTGCTTTGCAGGCTACTGGGTTGCACGTTCTCCTGCTCAAGTTCCATCTCATCACCACTTCCCTACCTTCTCCAGGCCTGTGTCTTCACACCTGAGCATCTACAAATTGTCATCTTTATCACACTAACTAGCCCTTAAAACATGACACATCTTTAGTCTTAATTTGTTCCTCCTAGATCTCACCTCTTCAATTAGACCATAAAGCACCTCAAGATAAGGCTATTAGATAATAGAGGCGGCCAGGGAATTCAATGAACTCTGATCCTCAACAGCAATACTGATTTCAGTTCCCATAGTCTAATCCCTCCCCTTCCAGGAAGCAGAAGCAAACCTGGCAGGGATACTGGCCAAGTACCTAAAGCCAAATGGGATCTTAGGACCAGCACCTGGCCAAGAAGCCATGGTTTGAAAGCATCAGAGGGCAGGAATAAGGTATTAGGTTGGCCAAGTCAATGTCAAAAGTGGAGAGGCTGGATTTTGTCAGTAAGTTTAGAAGCTGAGTAGATGGAGGAATGGAGCAAGAGGCTCAGGATGGGAATAGAACACACAGGAAAAATATTCAGAAGGCTTCAGTGCCCAGAGATAAGCTGTGCGGTACTTGAGGTCTACCCCGGATCAAAGCAATGATTGAATTTTGAGTGGGTCAGGTAAGGGACTCAAATGATCCATGTCTCATCAGTTTAAAAGTGAAAAAACTTGGGTATCCACTGTCACAAAATACAACCTACTGTATGTGGGGGGCTTTCTTTTCATCAAAAGCCATCAATGAAAGTGAAAGGCAAGCAACAGGAGAGAAAATTCATGATACATTTGTCCTACAAAGTACTCATATCCATTATGTATAGAGAACTTGTAAAACAAAACAAAACCAGGAGTTTCTAAGGCTGGAAAAGGAAATATGTCTGGAGCATCTTGTGCTGACAGAAAGCATGCACATATGTACATAGGCAAGCACCCTCAAGCATGCATGCACAGATCTCAATTAAAATGTAAGATGTTCTAAAGGACAACCAGCTCTCTCCTTAAAACACTCAGTCATGGAAAATAAGACTGAGATAGTCTAGACTTAAAGAGGGTAAAATAGACAAAGTAAAAAGTAAACTTTGAAATCTAATTTTTAAAAATTATAGAAAATGACTAGGAGATATTTGGGCAATTTTAATGTGGACTGCATTTTACTCAATCTATGTTAACTCTCATTTCACGACTCTCCAATAAGCTATACAAAAAACATTTTGTGACAGCCACTTGGCTCTCATATGGAAGGGCCATTAGGCACAGTATTTTTGCAGATCTGGTAGCTGTGAGGTCTCCCATCTCACTAGTCTGTAAAAAATAACATTTAAATCTCAGAATTTGTTTCTCTTGGTTCATTGTTGCAATAGAATGGGGTGGGCTGTAGCTCAGCAAAACTACCAGGAAAAGGGCCACATAGGACACAGGTGTCCTGGAAGATTAAACAGGGAGAAGCCATTAATAAAGGGAGCTGAAAAAATTGGATATGCATATGGAAAAAAAGATCTTCACAAAAATATAACTCCAGATGAACTGTGGTCAATTTTATGTGTCAATTTGGCCAGGCTGTTATCCAGCTTTTGATCAAATACCAGTTTATCAAATGTGAACTTTGCATCATATACCCAGTTTATGAATTAAATTTATCACAAAACACTCTAGAATCTTGCAAAGAACTCAGCCATGTTATCCAAGCCCACTGATTCTAACAGTCAAGTAAAATAAGTATATTTATTAAGTATATTTACTAATTCTTCAAAGTAATCTCAGTTCTTTTTAAAGAGTTAAACTACAGAAAACCACGAAGCAATATGGAACCTTTATTTTTAATGTGATTTCTGTACAACTGGAGTATGAGAGTAATCCTTACAAATGGAACTTATTACTAGAAGAAACAATAACAAAACCAAACTAGTATGTGATGTGAATCCATTGGAGTTTAAGCTTCAAATCCAGCCAAGAAGTTTGTTACAATCTCTTTCAGCTTTGCATCTGACTGTTCTGAGATCTTTCCATCAGCCCTATTCAGAAATAAAAGCAGATCATCAGTTCTAATCTGGACAAAAATTCAATGACTTTCTTAACTACAAAATTCAAAAGAATTTTAGCAAGATTTTATATAGACCATCAATTGTGTTCATACCTGATATTGCCCAAAAGGGCTTGGTGCTGGCTGATAACATGGGACAGAAAAGCATTCTCAAACTTTGTGATCTTGCTGGGCTCCAGTTTATCAAGATATCCCCTCACACCGGCATAAATAACAGCCACTTGTTCTTCAATAGCCATGGGAGCTAAACAGAAACAAGAACGTCAAGTTGAGTTGTTCAAACATAAAATGCCATGTTACCAAAGTCAGAGAAACTTACTTTCTTACAATTATTAACATTTCTCTTAACATATCACCTAGTCTCACTTTCTCAGTGAGAAACTCCTTCCCACTCCTTCCCCAGGAAACTAGTTTTTTCTTATGTTTGCAAGATCTGAAGTGTATTTGGGCATATTCCATAAGCACTGTTTACCATCTGGCAGTGTTTATTTTCAACATAAATAATCTGTTAAACTTTTATATAGCAAGATAAATGCTAATATTCTTCTAAACCTGCCAAATTCCACATTCATAGTTGGGAGGGAGGGGGAACAGGACATCTACTAATAGGTCTTAATTCCCAAAAGCAAAATATTAAACATACTTAGTAAGTTTTCCCAGTTACTAAGTTTGTAGCATTTACATTTAAATCATAGGACTATTAAGTAATAAAACAGGTATCAACTGCATTCAAAAGGCAGTACCATGATGAAAAATTAACAGCATGTATTACAGCTTATAGGAGAGCTACGTGATATTCCCAAGCCCTAATAGGCACTTGAGCAAATAAAAAGAACAACTCACAATACTGTCCTTGCTTGAGCAACTCAGTCAGTCGCACACCACGACTCAAGAGCTGTTGAGTGGCTGCATCGAGATCAGAACCGAACTGAGCAAAAGCAGCAACCTCGCGATACTGAGCCAATTCCAATTTCATGGTACCTGCCACCTGAAATAGAAAGATGGTTAACCCATACAATTCAAAAATACTTACTGCAATGACAAAGAACTCTATGCAAATACACTTCAATTTGATATCGTTCCCCAACAAAGTGATGCAAATTACCTGCTTCATGGCCCTGGTTTGGGCAGCAGATCCAACACGGGACACAGACAAACCAACATTAATAGCCGGGCGGATACCTTTGTAGAACAATTCTGTTTCCAAGAAGATCTACAATGTAAGGAGAATACACATACTAGCAAACTTAAAAAAATCAGCTATTTCAAAATTAAGACCCTGCGCTTCAAAAACCTGAAGCCCAAAAAGCTCCAAAGAACGCTAAGTGACTTCTATGGCAGAGCCCCTCTAACCTTTCACAATCCAAATCAAGATACACATTTCATTGCTAAAATTAGATGTGCGTGACATGAATAAAAAATAGGTAACATCTTTCATTAAAATATATACAGGTGAAATGATATGATCTCTGGAATTTGCTCAAAAAAATGAGGGTAGGAGATAGTAGTGGGTATAAATGAAGCAAGAATGAAGTACATTAAATCATGAATTCACAAATGAGTAACAGATAAATGGTTTTGCTATACTATTCTCCTTTGTGTACATCCGAAAAAAGTAAAAAGCTTTAACAAATCAGTTCATAGCCACTAATCTCAATCAATGCCTTGGAATCAACCTAAGTTCTTACACTCAATCATAAAAATACCTGTCCATCAGTGATAGAAATGACGTTTGTTGGAATGTAAGCAGACACATCACCAGCTTGTGTTTCTATGACTGGTAAAGCAGTCAAGGAGCCACCACCAAACGAATCGTTCATTTTGGCTGCTCTCTCTAGCAGACGGGAGTGCAGGTAGAACACATCACCGGGATAGGCCTCACGACCAGGGGGTCGGCGGAGCAGCAGAGACATCTGACGGTAAGCAACAGCCTACAGTACAGAAAAGGGTTGTGAAATTCTCCTATCAGACAGACAAAAGCTACATTTGTCCATCACGATGTAAGCATACAGATTCTAAGAATATATTTCCTTTGACCTGTTTGGATAAGTCATCATAGATGATCAAAGCATGTTTGCCATTATCCCTAAAATATTCTCCCATAGAACAGCCAGAATAAGGAGCCAGGTACTGAAGTGGGGCAGCATCCGAAGCAGTAGCTGAAACCACAATGGTGTACTTCATGGCATCTGAGAAGAAAATAGATTAAGTTTTACTAGGTTATTATTGCGGTTTTTAAATTAAAAGCTACCATAATAAAAATTGAGTCCTTTATTACTGATTTACTATTAAGATTAATCAGCTTCTGAAGAAACTGATAAAACCTTAAAATTTATTGTTGTTTAGTGCTACTTTATTTACTTTTTTACTTATTGGTTATATCAGTAGAAGGTTCAGTTCATTAGAGAGTAATTAAAATCAGACTTCATTACACAGATGCCATCCTAAGACTGGCAGCTATAGGACTACGCGATAACAGCAATGGGACTAAAGCTCTTTTAATACCTGCATCTGTAAGTCTCTTCACCAACTGGGCAACAGTGGATCTCTTCTGACCAATAGCAACGTAGATACAGTACAGCTTCTTCTTTTCATCAGTTCCATCATTGAAACGCTTCTGGTTAATGATTGTGTCAATAGCAATTGATGTTTTGCTTTTAAAAAGAGTAAACAAATCTTACCAAATAAGTACTTCAAAGGATTTCCCAATTAAAATTTCACTACTATGGCTAATCTGCATATCACATTCTCCTCCCCCCATTATATCTAAAACATTTGTCATTCCAAACCTAAAGAGTGATCTTTTTCATAAAGCCAATTCTAGTTAGAACTTTTAACAAGCTACTAAGTCTTTACCCAGTCTGTCGGTCACCAATAATTAGCTCACGCTGACCACGACCAATTGGCACTAAGCTATCCACAGCCTTAATGCCAGTCTGCATTGGTTCCCGCACAGAGATTCGAGGGATGATCCCAGGGGCTTTCAGGCCAACTCGCCTACGGGTCTTGGAACCAATTGGACCCTGTTAAACATAAAAAGGAACCCAGAACAATCAGTTTCGATGTTTGTTAGAAACTACAACCACATCTTATATGTGATAAACCTACCTTTCCATCAATGGCATTGCCAAGAGCATCTACTACACGACCCAACAGCTCCTCGCCAACTGGAACATCCACAATGGCTCCTGTTCGCTTCACAATATCTCCTTCCTTAATTAGTTTATCGTTTCCAAACACGACAACACCAACATTGTCAGGTTCCAAGTTCAGAGACATACCCTACACAAGACACAATTGAACACCAATGAAGCTAGAGTGGCTCTTCTTCCTATATACCACTAGTATATAATATGGAACTAGCTAGAGGAAAAACCATGGTGTCTTTTTAGATATGGTGTATTTTTCTAATTAACAATCCACACTTCAGTTAACACTTTTAAAATAGCAACATGTTCCCTTCAATAATCTTGGAATAACATTATAAACCTAACAAGGTCTTGATCATATCTTCAAAGAACTCAAACAGGCAAAAAAACTGAACAGGTTAAGCTTTTCCCACTGCATTTTCTCTATGGCTTTTGAGCTGTGTGATCAGTATGAAATAAAAACATCAAGGTCAACTAGTAATTTTAAGACATACTTGATTTACATCTTTTGATTTTTGAGAAGCTCCATAAAGTTTAATATGTAATCAAAACCTCTACTTGTCAGGTTAGTATAAAGTGAAATTAAAAGTTACCCAATAAAGAACAAATTTTCACAATATAATAGTACCAGGTCATCTCCAATCATTACAATCCTATTTCAAAATGGCAAGATTGTAGACCCCGAAATCACAACTGAAACAAGGCTATTCCAGGAACTGAGTCTGGTCAGTAATGAAAGCTCTGAAGAAAGACTTAAGAGCAAATCTCTGATGTTCAGCAAAGTAACTAACCACAAGTGGCTTAAATTAAGTCAAATTTTAAAAATTCAGTCCCTTAGTTACATCTGCCACGTTTTAAATGCTCAATGGTCTCTCATACAAACAGTAGTTAAAGTTCTATTGGAGAGTACAGGCCGAGATTCTTAAAAGCTAAAAGGAAACGCAAGAGTTCATTTATTTAAGCCTAAACTTTCAAAGACATATACACTGAAGATAAAAAAAAAAGGTTAATTTAAATTTTAAACCAAGGTTTCACTGATAAAACTTTCAGCTCTATAATTAACTGTTTCACATTAAGTGGCTCTTTTTCCATTCTCAGACACTAGCACAAGAAGCAAAACAATCTTTTCTCCTATTTGTGTGCTTAGTGGTTAATCCTACCGTTCCCCCTCCCCCTTGGTCAATCCATTATCAGGTCCTGCTTTTCTGAGAAAACCCGTGATACTACAACTCTTTCTCATCCCAGTGGACAACTAGGCTCAACCTGATAGAAGTGTACCTGCATCCTAAGAGCTTCTGATAGCTACACCACTAACACATTTCTCAACAACTCTTACTAGAAATAACAAGTCAACGACTTTCAACTTTCCACCAGAAATAAATTTACTTGGAGTTATCAAATACGTTTTTATAAGGTAATCTTATTTTGGAGGGAAAGGGGGACAGGAATGATCTTAACAGTTACAAAGAACAGACCTGAACGTCTTAGAATTAGCATGGAAGTTTACGAAACTATTATTTAGGAGCTAGTGGATATAACTTTAGTGTAAATCAGTCCCTAGAGTAAAATCTTGGTAACCAAAACCTTTAAATTTATTCTGTTCACAATCTATGATGATGACCAAAAACAAACAAAAAATGCCCGAAAAATACTGAAGCAGACTGAGATATAAAGTTAAAAACAAAACAAACAAAAAAATAGCCGACACAATTTCTGGTTTACTAAATGAGTAACTAAATAGGACATTAATTCTAAAACAACAAAATCTCATTTTTAATTTACCTTTAAGCCTGAAGAAAACTCTACCATTTCTTCTGCCTGAACATTCCTCAACCCATGCACTCGGGCAATACCATCACCAATACTTAAGACACGTCCAGTCTCTTCAAGGTCAACAGAGGTATCAGCTCCAAGAATACGTTCTTCAAGAATAGAGGACACCTCAGCAGTGCCTGTTGAGAGGACAATTTCATTACAAAAGTAATCTAGTCCCCAAAATCTTTCAAAACCTATTTCCCCAACAACATAAAAACTCGTTTTGTGCTAATAATCAAATTACATTTTAAAATGTAATATACATGGTTTATTCAAGAAGACTGATACCTATCCACTATGAAAATGAACCCAAGTGATTAAGAGAAAACATCACAAGACAAATGTAAACCAGGTAAGAAGCTAATAAAATTAAGCAATACCCCTAAAATAAATATTTTCTTTCTTCTACCACTGTGGTTCCTAAGCTTACCTCCTTCTCTATCATTCATAGATTAGCAGCTATTACCTTTGAAAACAGATAAAAATTGTTTTTCCTAATGTTTTTTTAAGAAAGGAAAAAAATCTTTTACAGATCAGAAAGTGTGCCCACCACTTGATATGTATACATTGTTTCCACCCAAAAGGACATTACCAAGACAAAGCTATATGATCCTCAAAGGAGATATATATAACTGTAGTTCATTTCACTGCAACAAGCAAAACTATTAAGACAAGGCTAAATGGCACATTATGGGTTAAAAATTTGAGATTCTGTGGTAACTAAAATTGAGGGGAAAAATTAACCAATAAGTAAATAACTGCAACAACTATGTAACTGATTTTTCATTTAACAAGAAGGTAGTATAGCGCAGCCTTAGAAATGACTTACCAGTCTTCTGAAGGTGAGTGTTAGAGGAATGGAGGTTCCTTGCAGCAATGAAAGATGATCCCAACACATTTTTGGAGACCTTGGGAAAAGTATATATTTTTAAATCGGATCTTTAAAAAAGCCTTTATAAAACCAGCAAACTTAAAGGGAGGCTTAGCTTGGTCAAATTATCAGTAAAAAAATTATATTCAAAATAGTTTGCTTAAAATTGCAAGAATATTAATTGCACTAGAAAATACCCGTTGATATATGTGAAAACCTATTGTTTGTTCCTGGTATAATTAAGAACTGGCAACAGTTAACAAAGTACCTTTCTCTTTAAAGGCATCTGCTACTATCATTTTGACAAGCAGCTGTGCCAATTGTCAGTAAGATAAACTGCTAACTAAGGGGGCAAATCTCAATAGATTTCCTACTAAGAAAAACAAAAACCAAGCAAACAAAGAAGCTGTAAATGTTGGAGGTTTGATTAGAAACAAAGAGGTATGATAAATGTAAATTTTATTTTATTTTTTTACTGCTTTCAATTAAGCATGCAGCAATCTGGACCCTTCCTTCTTCAGATGTTAATGCTGTGACAGGTCACAGTCCACTCTGAAGCTTCTATAGGACCCGAATGAAAATCGTTAAACATGCTTTTTGGTGTGTTGTTGTTGTTGTTTTTACTAACAAGATGCTACCAGCGGCTCTGTTAGGCCAGTATGCATATTTCACCTTTCAAAACCAGACTACTTTTAAGATGGCAAAAATAATGTTAATGTAAAAGCACTACACGGGACCTAAGGGTTGTGTTCTTAATTTCAATGGAGATAATACGTAATGAAGGACATTGATCTTGTCAGGTGTGGTCCAACTGCGTTCTCTTTTCCTTGAGTTCGCAATCACCACCCAACAATTAATTCCTCGGGGACAAAAATCTTAAACACACCAAAGCATCGCAACGTCTTCTTCCTGCCAGACCGAGACCATCACCAGCCAGCTTCACTGCTGTCACACGGATCGGCCACATGAAATGCATGTTCATACCTGTTCGGCGTTTTCACAATCGCTTCACTATTCGATACTAAGAAGCTGCGCACTTAAGTGTTCAGAAAACCGCCTGCGTTTACTGCTCTCCTTGGAACCGACCTCCGGGCAGCGGTGAAATGCCGGGGCCTGCTGACCTTCACTCAATGTCAGGCTCCCCCAGCTCGCTGTGACCTTCAGCGAGGGGATCCCGGGGCAATCAGGGAGGCCGAGCCTCGCCGTTTCAGGGCAGGCCGGCGACAGCAAGCGCCCCGAACCCTGACCTTCCCCCAAGGGCCCCTCGTGGGCCGCTCCCTGCAGAAGAGGGAATCCTCCTGAGGCCACCTCTCCGGTCAGCATCAAGGTCACTGTCTCCTCTGCAACACTCTGCACCATCCCACACAAAGGGACAGCAACAAGGCTCCTCCGCAGCCCGCCCGGTCCGCGGGGGCAATCAGCGGAGCAAGATGGCGGCGCCTGCTACAGCCCCTCTCCCTTCTCGCAGAAAGAAGCTCCCGAATCAGCGCGCCACCCCGCCCTCCCCCGGGCCACCTCCAGCCCACCGGTTCCCGCCGCTCACCAGCCCGGCCCGCCGAGGGAGGGCGCGGACCACGGCCGCGGCGACGCGCACAGACAGCATCTCTGCAGACGTTCCCCGGGTGGTTCTTCTGCAGCCGCAGCCTCGGGACCGACTGGAACAAAATGGCGGAGCGGCGAGGAAGGTCAAGGCGGCCGGCCCCCCTGACCCGGAAGTACCGCCCCCAGCTTTCACCTCCGGATGCGAATCTTGCCTTTTTTTTTTTTTGGTATCATTTTCAGATTTAAACTTCAACATGAGTGCTTAGACCTTTGCCAGCTTCGGCCCAGGCAGTCGCTACAGATTTTTACTTTAGTCTTTCGCGTCGACTTTGTGGTTGCCCGGGGCGACCGCTTGGGGAGCGGAACCCGCGAAGGAGCAGTTCCCAGGCCCCCACCCGGTGGCAAGGGGATGTCGGCGTCACTCGGTACCCAGACGAGGCTCGCTTCGGGGTGATGCGGGTCGATCGTGTCCGGTCCGAAGCTACAGCCACTACACACAGGAGCCGTAACAGTGGTCAACCGTTACCCGCGCCCTAGAAGTGTCCACCGCAGGGCGCTTTCCGCCCAGCGGACTGATGATACTCAGGGGGCGGGGTTTAAACCCAGCCTCTCGGAGTCGAAAATGAGGTCCTGTCTGAATTTTGACAAGCACCCACACCATACACACCTAAGTTGGAGGATCGCAATTCTTTCAGGTTCTCCCTAATTGTCTGCGAATTGGGGCCAATGGTTTAAAAACTGTAACAGGACAAGGAGTTTCAAGGAAGAGTGGTTGGCAATCCTCCTGAGAATGGTCCAGAATCGGTACAGTAGTCTCTCTCCAGACTGGACTAGAGCTCAAGTTGTCCTCTACCAGCAACTAGTTTCATGGCAATAGGGATTCTACTTTTCCATGTGGAGTAGATGAAATGATGAAAATTAAGAAACTAACTTTGTGTACCGACCCGGTAAGATTGGAGTGAGATTTTTTTCTCAGAATTTTTGTGGTCCTCAGATTTTTGAGGTATGTACAGAATGGAGGGTGAAGGGGCGCATTTGGTATTCTGTGATAATAACTTCTGAGAAGCATCTTTCATCTTCCTCCACCAAATTCTGACTTGCACCCAAAATCCTAATGGGGGTGGGGTGGGAAGGGCATCTGAATATCTTGAGTTAAAAAGATCGTCTCCTAAAACAGTTTGCAAATGTATGGTCAACAATCCCTTTCTTTAATATTCTGCCTTTCAGGGTGAGCCATAGGTAAGTAAATATGACAGTCCTTCTGGGATTCAATCTGGTATGAATAGTTAGGAAGAGGTAGGTACGAATAGGAAAAATATTGGTTTATAAAGACAACGAAATTGCAGGGATAGTTTGTAAAATTAATAGTGATTAATTTAAAGGGCATAAACATAACTTTTCCCCCCATATTTGGGGCTGTACCAACTAATAGGAAATTTGATTACTAAGCAGATATATTTGATTGAAACAGAATCAGAAAGCTATATAATATGGTATTGACTAGTTAATAAAATTTCTTTGAAAAGAGTCGTTTCAAATATGCATATGACTTAGGAGAAATGTATTTGGTGCTAAGTCTGACCCACAATTTAAACTACACATCACAGAAAGTCGAGTACATGGTCTACCTTTCCTAATATAACACAGAATATATTACAGAAGGTTGCTGGACAGCAGTGTGGTGTAACCTGAAGAGACTGAAACACCCAACTAAAGCCAGAACACTGTGGTCAGGTTCCAGTTCTACCACCTAATCTTGGTCAAGTCATTTAATCTTTGTGTGTGCCATTTAATGAGAAAATAGGTAAAATAATGTATGCCCATCTATTTTACAGAGTTCCTGTAAAAACAAAACAGAATTAGGAAAACAAAACTATACATTACTGTAGCAATATAAAAAAAACCTCTCACAGTATTAGAGTGATGGAGAGAGGCGAGGGAAGGCAAGAAATGAATAAAAAAGGCCGAGTGGCAGTGACAGTGCCAGCGGTGGGATGCTTTCAACCATTTTAAAAGTCTCCAGCACATTTAGTTCTTTGGTGTCTGAAACTAACAAATAAGATTAATATTTCTGCAGTTAATATTTCCAGGACTATATAAAATTTTAAATTAATGCACTCGGTGTGGAAGAAACACAAACATCTATGCAAAAAAACAAGTTTCAAGTATTTTTTTAAGGCAAGTGATTCAAGTGAGATATAAAAACATAAGACAGGAAACAGCCTCGTTCTAGGTGGCTTTACTTCTCGTCCTGTAGATTATACCCTGGAGGGCGGAGGGAGAGGCGAGGTAGTAAGCGAGAGGAGGTTTGGGGTGCTGGAAAGCAAGGAGAGGTTTACGGTGCTAGAGCCTTAGAACTGCTCATCTCAGGGCTCAGCAGCCTGGAGTCCCGGTAAAAACTACAACTCCCAGAAATCCCGGACCCCGAGGGGGCGGGACCAACGGTGTGTGGGCGGGGCCTGGGAAGAGTCGGGCACGTAGCCCGCGAGGCGCTTCGGGAGAAATGGCGGGAGAGGTGGCCATGGAAGCGCAGGAGAAGGAGGCGCAGGTGATGGGGGAGGGAGCGGGCCTCTGCGGTCCCCTAGAACCGGGTCTTGGACACACCCGCCGCGCCGGCGGGTCTCCCGGGTGCGCCGCGATGACTGTGCTCCTCGCCCCACGACGCCAATCCGTCCACCTTTGGTCCCGCCTTCGCGGTCCGCGAGCCCCCCTCTGCTTAGCACGACTCGGGCCTTTCCTTGCTTGGAGTCGGGTGGGGAGAGGTGATGTGGCACCCCTGGGTACAGAAACCCCTCCCCAAATACTGAAGGGGTACCGCTGAACCCAAACCCACCGTCCGGCCGAGCCTCACCGGTCACTTTTCATCTCCTCATACCTGGTACCTGTCCCTTCAGTGACAGGTCAGGATGTGAGGTCGGGAGCCGGAAGATCCACAGAAAGGTCCGTGCGCTTCGCACCCCTTTGTCGTAGTTGCCCCGGGCCGTGACAGTGTGTGTCCCCCTCTCCATGCCTAGGTTGCGGCATGGCTGAAACAAGTGTTTGGGGATCACCCCATTCCACAGTACGAGGTGAACCCTCGGACCACGGAGATTTTACATCACCTTTCAGAACGCAACAGAGTCCGCGACCGCGACGTCCACCTGGTCATCGAGGACCTGAAGCAGAAAGCGAGTGAATACGAATCGGAAGGTGAGATTAACTCCACGGTTTTGAAGGAGACAATAACTAGAGGGAGCCAAATTTTATAACACCAACATGTACAAGACTAAGTTCGTGTACAGTACTTATTGGTTTTGCCTTTTTTATTTTACCCAGATTCGTCTTGCTAGCTTATAGTAACTTAAAATGTAAATTTCACTGTAGTGTGTATTTTATTGGTACTCAGGTAGCAAAACAGTACACCTTGAAACATGGGTCTAAACTTATTAGCTTGACATAAAAGATATCTGTGATTTCACTTGTTTCTTTGTGAGTCTGCTTCCAGTCCCCATGCTTTAGTTATAATGAGCCATTGGGACCCCTGGGGTGGCAGCTATGAACTGTGAGACTTGAACAAATAGCTCCATTGTTTTGTATTCATGGGACTGCATTAAAATTTTTTTTGTTTTGCATACGTAGTTTGAAAAAGTTCATTTAAGACATCCGTCACTTTTATAATACAAACCACAAAAAAAGATTTATAAAAATCTTTTTATGGGTGGGAATATACCAAAGAGAAGGGAAGGGAGACCTATATTTGCCCCCTATTTAACCATGTGTATCACTTAATACATTTTGAATGTAGTGCAATTTATATTTAATTCTCCTGCATACATGCTTTGTTCCCATTTTCTTTAAAAATTACAATACAGTAAAACTGACTTTTTGTTTTGGTGTACTGTTTTAACGCATATGGATTCTGAAATCTACTTCCAAAATCAGGATGCAGAACAGTTCTGTCATTCCCTAAAACTCTTCCTGTGATGCTCCTTTCTAGTCATACTCTACAGTGCTTTTACAATTGTTTTACTTTTAAATGATTTTATTTTTGTAGTTATTAAAATACAGTATGGAGGAAGAAGCTTTGAGTCCAGAAAAATCTTATTTTCTAAGAGTTTTTTTTGTCTGTAATACCCTATAAGCAGGAAAAAAAATGTAAAGATTTTCAAAATAAGATTATTTATGTCTGTCCTTAGGTACTACCGTACCTTTTAAGGTGAAATGTTCACTAGCAAATGTTTCTGTTAATGTATACAAATTTTTGACACAATTTTTCATCTTTAAATATCTAGAACAATCCTACCTCCATTGATATTTGTTAATGCTGCATGTCATGGACTAACCGTTAGTCCTCTTTTCTAAGTTTTTCCTTCTTCTGGAAAGTAAAAGTATCCAGCAGAAAATAGAATTTGTGGGACCCTATAACAAGTATTGATTCATGTATACTGTTAAGGAGGTTTTGCTTCCTACGTTTGTAACTCTAAATTCTAAGTAGTGATACCATATAGCTCTTTGGACTTAAATGACTTTTGAGCTCAAAATCATTTTTTAGATACAGTTTTTATTTCTGCAAAGTACAGTTCTTTGCAGTACATGAGATTGGAGCACTTTTTAAATATTTTTAGGAATTGGGAAAGGATGTAATATTTTTTTATGAAGACTGTTTAATCATGACCAATACAGATGAAACAATTGAAACTATTCTTCATGCTGCCAGTTCTTCAGTTGAGGAGGAAAATGGAAAAATATTGCCCTGGCTTGAACCTCCAATAAAAAGTTGAATAGATGTGGCAAGAAAGCGAATCCTTATCTTCTTCGTGATCTTAGAGGGAAAGCATTCGGTCTTCACCATTAAGTATATTGTTAGCTGTGGATTTTTTCTAGATGTCCTTTATCAACTTGGGAAAGTTCCCCTCTCTCCTACCTTGTTGAGTGCCTTTATCATGAAAGCGTGTTAGATTTCATCAAATGCTTTTTCTAGTTGAGATAATTAGGTGACTTGTTTTTATTCTGTTGTTATGATGTATTACATTAATTGACTTTCAGATGTTGAATCGGTGTTTTTTATTTTTTCCCACTTTACTGAAATATAATAGAGTTAGTTACTCATATTTACATTGTACAATTCACTGAGTTTTTATTCATTATCGTTGGCATACAATAATATACCAGTTTCAGTGGTATAGCATAGGGATTAGAGATCCACATAACTAACAAAATGATCACCCCACTAAATCTAGTACCCCTCTTCTCCCTTAGTATTTATTACAACATTGTTAACTTTTTCCCTTATGCTACATTTTATATTTTCATGTCTATTTTGTAACTATCCATTTATACTTCATAATCCCTTTGCCCTTTTTTGCTGTCCCCCAAACCCCCTCCCATCTAGTAGCACTCAAATTAATTTCTTTATCTAAGAGTTTTTGTTGTTGTTGTTTATTTTGTTCTTTAGATTCCACATGTATGTGAAATCATGTGATATTTGTCTTTATCTGATTTATTTCATTCAGCACAATACCATTTAGGTCCATCAAGACAATATCTTTTTCCATCCCCTTTCTTTTAGTCTGTGAGTGTCTTTTAATCTGAAGTGAGTCTTTTATAGGCAGCATATGTAAGGGTCTTGTCTTCTTATCCATTCAGCCACTCTATCTTTTGGTTGGAGCACTTAATTCTTTTCCATTTGAGGTACTTGTTGCTAGGAATGTAGTTATTATCATTCTTTATGTTTTTGATACATGTTTTTTCTTCTGAAAGAAGTCCCTCCAACATTTCCTTTAATACTGGCTTGGTGTTGATAAATTCCTTTAGCTTATTTTTGTCAGGGAAGCTCTTTATCTGTCCTTCAACTCTAAATGATAGCTTTGCTGGGTAAAATATCCTTGGTTGTAGATCCTGGGTTTTCATCACATTGAATATTTTTTGCAAAGCCCTTCTGTCCTGCATAGTTTCTTTTGAGAAATCAGCTACCAGTCTTAATGGGAGTGCCCTTATAGGTAACTATATGCTTTTCTCTTGCTGCTTTTAAGTCTCACTTTGTATTTAACCTTTGGCATTTTAATTATAATATGTCTTGATGTGGGCATCTTTGGGGACTCTCTGAGCTTCCTTGGGTTGTATGTCTGTTTCCTTCACCAGAGGAGGGAAGTTTTCCATCATTATTTCTTCAAATAGTTTTTCAACGTCTTGTTTTCCTTCAGGTACCCCTATGACACAAATATTTTTACATTTAATAGTGTCCCATAGGCTCCTAAAATTATTATTATAGCTTTAGCTGCTTTTTTCTTGCCATTTTGATTGAGTGTCCTTGGCTTCCCTATCCTCTACATCAGTGGTTTAATCCTCTTCTTTATCCACTCTGTTGATTTTTTCTAATACACTCTTCATCTCAGAAAATGTGTTCTCCATTTCTGACTGGTTCCCTTTTATAATTTCCATCTTCATTTTTATGTTTTTTATCTCATTGAAGTTCTCACTGAGTTCATCTACTCTTTCCCTGAGTTCATTGAGCATCTTTATAACCAGTGTTTTGAACTCTGCATCTGTTAGATTACTCGATTTCATTATTCCTGGATCCCTGTTCTGTTCTCTCATATGGTATCTGCTTTTTTATCTTCCCATTTTGACTGCGTTTCTATGTCTGTTTTTATGTACTACCCAAAGCTCTTAAGTCTCCCGGTCTTATTAGTGTGGCTTTGTATAATAGATGTCCAGTGGCACAGTCCTCTTGAGTGGGGTTCAGCTGCAGGCCATGTTTAGCCCCAGCCTATGCCCCTCCAGGGCCATCTGTTAAGGTTCAGCAAGCAATCCACAGATACTGTACTTACAGTTGCCTCAAGAGGCCACACCAGAAACTGAAGTTAGCTGCCACCAGTGTGAGTCTTGGATTTGGGTCAGCAAGGAGCACTGGAATGTCACTAAGGCCACAACTGGATGTGGCTTGGGTAGGACCACAAGTTGGGGGAGGTGGAGTTTCAGGGAATCCTGGGCAAAGCAACCTCTGTTATCCAGTTCAATGATGATGTCTCAGCTATGGCAGCACTGAGTCAGCACACTGGTGTAGCGGGAGGGTTCAGCAGAGGAACAATGAATACCACTGGCACTTCTGCTCCAGAGAGAGCCTCACCTCTGGCTCTCACTCAGACAACTCAGTGTTCCCCTGTAAGTTGCTGGTACCCTTCCACCCCCCAACCTCCAGCAGGGACATGGCCCCTTTAGGTGGCATCTGCCGCTTCTGGCTGCTATTGCAGTAGCCTCTGTATCACTCAGCCACTGGGAACCAGGCAGCCTTGTTTCTTCACCCCCTCCTACCTTCTACCATTGTAGGGTGATTTCTTATTTGTCTCCTTAGTGATAGTGCTTCTGTTCAGCTAGACCCCAGGTGACTTTGCTTGCTGTTTGTTCCATATTTCTGTCACAACTTTGATTTGGTCACAAGAATGATGAACAAAGCCTCTGTCACCTATGCCATTTTTTTTCCCATTTATCTTTAAAATGTCTATTTTAAAGCTAAATCCACATCTTCATGTTGTATAACTTTTTTATATGTTGCTGGATTCAGTTTGCTAGTATTTTGTGAATTTTTGCATTCATATTTATAAGAGATGTTGGTCTATAGTTTTCTTTCCTTGTTATGTCTTTGTTTAGTTTAACTATCAAGATAATACTGGCCTCATTGAAAGAGTTGAGTTTTCCCTGCATTCTATATTTGCTTCTGTATTAATTCGTCTTTATATATTTGATAGAATTCAGTGGTAAAGTCATCTGGGCCTGAGTTTTCTTTGAGTACTAATTCAGTCTCTTGTTATAGATCTATTCAGATTATCTATTTGTTCTTGCGTTAATTTCAGTAGTTTGTGTTCTTTTTGGAATTTGTTCGTTTCATCTAAGTTATCTAAGTTCTGTACAATCCTTCATAGTATTGCTTTATAATCCTTTTTGTTATTTCGTTTCTGGTTCTAGTAACTTGAATCTCTCTTTTCTTAATCTAGGTGAAGGTTTTTCAATTTTCTTGATAAAGAACTAGCTTTTGGTTTCATTGCTTTTTCGCTATTGTTATTTATTCTCTATTTCATTAATTTTCACTCTAATCTTTATTACTTCCCTCCTTTGGCTTAGTTTAAGTTTAGTCTGCTTTTTCTCAGTGTTTGAAAGTGGAATGTTAGGCTATTGATTTGTGATCTTTTGTTCTTAATACAGGAATTACAACTATAAATTTTCCTCTGAGCACTGCTTTTGACACATCCCATAAGTTTTGGTATGTTGTATTTTCATTTTAATTCATCTTAAAGTATTTTCTAATTTCCTGATTTCTTCTTGATACATTGGTTATTAGGAATGTATTGTTTAATTCCACATAATTATATATGTTTTTAAAGTTTTTTTCTAATTTCTAATTTCATTCCATTGTGATAGGAGAATACTTTGTATTATTTTGATTCTTCTAAATCTATTGAGGTTTGTTTTATGGTCTAACATAAAGCTATATCATGGAGAATGTTCCCTATCCACTTGGGAAGGATGTATATTCTGATGTTTTGAACTGTTTTTAGAGTGTCTGTTAGATTAGTTAGTTATATTGTTATTCAGGTATTCTGTTTCCTTATCGATTTTTCTACCTCGTCGATCTTTACCTGGATGTAACTCCATGGTAAACTGAGGAGCATCTGTACTTAGTATGTCCACAGCCACTCTGGGATGACAGTAGTTTGGGTAAGACTGTCTTTCTCTCTTTCATTGACCACACTTATCTGTAAAATTTTAATTGATAGCTAATTATTGTTTTCAACAATGCCTTGGGGACATATTTTACTCTACAAGCTAATCCAATCTAATTCTAACATCATTAAAGGAGTAGTTTCTGAGATTAGTGTTTGATATTTGTCCTGACCCAACAATGGCTCCTCCTAGATTTCTTTTCTGGTTCTTCCATGCAAACTAGGTGGCCTACAATTTAACCTATATCTTGACTGTCATCCCAGTTGCCTTTTACTACAACTTCCACTGTCCTTAGACTTGAACTTCTTCAGACTTTTGCCAATTAAGTCAGTTCCTTTGGGAAAGTAGTTGGAGCTGTTTTATGGCTTGCTTCTTCCTCCAGACAAAATCTCTTTGGCAGGGAATAGAGATGACAGCAAGGTTTTCCCTGAGTGACACTCTCAATATAGATTAGATGCTGAGTGCTTGGCAGAGAGGGAGTACAGCAGCATTAGGTCCTCTTGGCTTGCCTTTCCTAGTATGGAACTACCACCTTATGAGCTGGTGCAAGGGCCATCAAGGCCCAGTATATTCAGCATGCCTCACCCAAGGTAGAGCTTTCATTCTAAGAGCGATGTCTGGATAGAGGAAGAGAGCCCACACCTCTTGACCACATTTGCCTAGGACTTCATCTTAGCAACAGAGAGCTGGTTACAGGATGAGAAACATTGAGATCCTTTTCCTCTTGTTAAGGAAGTCCTCTATATAGGAGCCAGGGGCAGAGGGAGCCCTGTGTTCTTGACTGCAATAATTGAGTTGAGTCTCTGTCTCACTGAGCTGGGAGGGAGGAGGAGAGAGTAGTCTTGGTTCAAATACCGCACTCTCACCTTCAGTGAATTTTCATAGATTTTATTGAATAGATGTTTCTTTATTTGCTGTTTGTCCAGAGCTTTAAATTGTGGTGTTTTGTTTCATTTTACAATTTTCAACGGTTTTGCAGGAGAGCAGGTTAACAGAGCTCCTCGTGCTATTTGGCTGGAAGTCAAACTCCTGGTCATTTGATTTTTCACAAGGGTGATAAGATAATTCAGTGGAGGAAAGAATAGACTTTTCAATGAATAGTGCTGGGATAAGTGGATATCCACATATAAAAGAATGAAGTAGGACCCTGCCTCACACTGTACATAAGGATTAACTCAAAATGAATGAAAAAAAATTAATGAAAAATCTAAATCTAAAATTGGAGCTAAACCTAAAACTCAGAAGACAACATAGATATTTATCTTTGTGACCTTGAATTTGGTAATAGTTTCTTAGCTCTGATACCAAAAACACAAGCAACAAAAGAAGTAGGTAAATCGTACATCATCAAAATTAAAAACTTTTATTCGCAAAGAACATCATTAAGTAAATGAAAAGACAACCCACAGAATGGGAGACAGTATTTGCAATTCATATATCTGATAAGGGACTGGTACTTACAACGAATAAGGAACTGTTGCATCTCGATAATAAAAACATAAATAACCCAATTAAAAATGGGTAGGGAATATGAATAAACATTTCTCCCAAGAAGATACACAAATGGCCAGTAAGCATGTCATCATTAGCCATCAGGGCAATACAAATAAAAACTACAACTCTACTTCACACCTACAAGAAGGGCTATAATCAAAAAGACAAAATATTCAGGTCTTAAGTTATCATTTCAATGATCATTATTCAGTTCTACAAATGATCACTATACAAAAAAAAAAGACAAATTATTAAAGTTGTCATTATTTAATGACAACTGTTGGTGAAGATGTGGAGAAGTTGGAACCTGTATACTTCTGGTGAGGATGTGAAATCATACAGTTGCTTTTGAAAACAGTCTGGCAATTCCTCAGTTATACAGAATTACCAAAAGACCAGTAGTTCTACTCCTAGGTATATCCCCGAGAGAAATGAAAACGTGCATATCAAATTTTATACACGAATGTTTAAAGCAACATTATTCACAATAGCCAAAATGTAGCAGCAACCCAAATGTCCATCAATAGATGAATGGATAAATAAAATGGTGATAGATCTGTCCAATGGACTATATCATTCAGCCATAAAAGATAATGAAGTACTGATGTCTGCTACAGCATGAGTTAACCTTGAAACCATTATGCTAAATAAGAGAATCCAGTCACAAAGGACCACATATTGTACAATACCATTTATATGAAATGTTCATAACAGGCAAATGAATAGAGACAGAATGTAGATTAGTGGTTGCTAGGGCTTCTTGGATTGGGGAATCAGAAAATTATGACTAAGGATTATGGGGTTTCTTTTTGGGGTGATGAAAATGTTCTAAAGTTGATTGCATTGATGGGTGCATCTCTGAATATACTAAAAGCCATTGAATTACATACTTTAGGGTGGGTGGGTTGTATGATATGTGAAAGATTTCAATTAAGCTATTAAAAATTAAAATAAAGATCTTAGTCATTATCGAACTCTCATATCTTTTCAGCCAAGCATCTTCAAGACCTTCTCATGGAGAGTGTGAATTTTTCTCCTGCCAGTCTCTCTAGCACTGGTTCTAACTATCTGAATGCTTTGGTTGACAGTGCGGTGGCCCTCGACACAAAGGATACCTCATTAGCTAGGTAATTCTTGTGATAGTTAATTTCTGCAATTATATGCTATAAGGTCTTGACCTCAAGACTTTTTCTCAGGGTAATTCTGTGTAGGAAATTAACAGTAAATGCCAAAGCACTGAATTTAATTAACTATCATTGCTAGTGAGTATGTATAATTACTTCGAAAAACTTAGTATTGGGTAAATTTTAGTGTTTTTTTTTCAAGGATTAGGTTTGTGAAGCTTGGTTCTCATGTATATTTGGAAAGGGAGTAGGTATCACTTACATTGTTCCCTATAAGTATGCAATAAGAAAATCAGTAAATCATCTGGTTAAGCATAGTGACCTTTGGTTGTGTCCCTACAATATTGGGTAGAGTAGGTTAAGGACCTTGATTCTTTGCAACAAGCATTTCACCTGCATAATAACATTATTCTTTCAACAACCCTAGGAGGAAAGTTCTTAACCCTCTTTTTTATAATTTTAAGAGTTGCGATTCAAACCCAATCTGATTCTAAAGTTCGTATGACTATTACTGGTGGCCATATCTTAACTAGGATTACCACTATAACTTATAATCAGAGAACTGTACAGTGTTCTGCTTCATTGCCAATATAAGGACTTGGAATTTGTATATATGTATGCTCAAGAGTAGTGTTTCAGGCATAAGAACGTGTAGGCTGTATAGCAGCAGACATCTAGACTTAAATAAGTTCAGCAGACACCAAATACCAGTTATATGCTAGGCAATATATATTTATACATTTATATATTTATATCTAAAATGTACTGGGGAAGCAGAGATGAATAGGATAGTAACTCCAGGGTGAGAGCAAATCATATTTGAGTTTTGATGGACAAATAGAAATTTGCCAGCTGAAGGGCTTTCCAGGAATGGGAACAGCATGTACAGAGTGCATAGAGGTATGAAACAGTGTGGTTATGGAAGAATCCACATAGAGTTAAAATTAGTTTAAAGTGAAAAATAATTGTTATTATTATCCTTAATGTCCATTTATGTGACCAGATTCTTTTTTTAGTTTTATCCCTGCAGTGAATGATTTGACCTCTGATCTTTTCCGTACCAAATCCAAAAATGAAGAAATCAAGCTTGAATTAGCAAAACTGGAAAAGAATCTAACTGCAACTTTAGTATTAGAAAAATGTCTACGAGAGTAAGTGAGTTGCAAGTGGTAACAATTTATTATAAAGGCAGTAATAGGACATTGTTGGATTTAGTTTCTAAGTCAATAAATATGATTAAAACAACATTTAAAAATGGGTCCCTAAAATGTTTTTTAAGTAGAAAATGACATGGTTGGAGGTGGGGGTAGTTGAGTACTGACTTTCAATTTTTATACAAATTCTTACCTTTATTCTTTTTTACAAATAACCTAGGTTTTATAATTTTCAAAATGTATGTGAATTTTATTTTTCTTAGTAACTTAAAGTACATTATATTTTGTTGCCCTTTCTTACTAGAGCTCTGGTATCATTCCTGATCCTCCGAACCTCCTTTAGGCCCCTATTGCCCTAGAGATTAGATGCTGTGGATCAGGAGTATCTATATGCACAAGTAACTTGTTGGTGTATAAATTGATTCAAAAAATACTGAGTACGTATGTGCAAGGCACTGTGTCACATCACATTTAAGAGAGAGGCCTTTGGGATCTCCATAATTCAAATTGGCTTTAGGATATATTAAATCACCTTTTTGAACAGCAGTTTTACTTTTTCCAGGAATAATTGACATAGATTAATCTTAAAATTATTCAGTATTCCTTGAGAAAAATCCCACATAGCAACATGGAGAGGAAGATGACCTGGAGGAGTACCTGGGAGCTAGTCTGGTATATAAATTTATGGTAGAAAATCTAGCAAGTGTGTTGTCTATTCTTGGCTAATCTAGAGTTGAATCCAAAAAGTAGTAGCGTTTCTTTTTGATAATAATTTCATTGAGTAGATAAAATGTTTTCAACTTTACTTTTTAAAGGGATCTCAAGAAGGCAGAGTTGCATCTGTCTACAGAAAGGGCCAAAGTTGACAACCGTCTTCAGAATATGGACTTCCTAAAAGCCAAGTCAGAAGAGTTCAGATGTGGGATCAGAGCTGCCGAGGTACATGTGAAGGACCAAATATAGTTAGCTCTCTTCAGACTTTTTTTTGACCTTCATCTTCATAAGTAGGCAGCATTACTATTCCCTTTTTACAGATAGGGGAACTACAGAGAAGACAGGTAACTTGCCCAAGGTTAAGTAGCTGCTTAGCAGCCAATACAACTTTAAACACAGGCAGCCAGACCCTGAAGCCCAGGCTCTGAAGCACCCTCTTGTCACAACCCATGACTATTGAAACGATTCTTGGGCAATGTAAAAATGCTTAGTTGCATGTGTGGCTTTTCATCTGTGATTTTTAGCATCTCTTTACTGGGTTATATGTTGAAAATATTTCATGATGGTCACTTCGAAAATAATTTTCTTAACTGAACCTCCTTTTTCGTAATTGTAGGAGAAACTTTCAGCCAGAGGTATGGATACATCTCTGTCTCATCAGTCACTAGTAGCACTTTCAGAGGTGAGCTAATTTTAACCCAATTTAACTTTTTGTAAAATATACTTTTTCATTGCTTTTTATAGAGCTTTATTCACTATTGACCTGATTCTTTTCTCTTTACCTCTATACTGTGTGTTTACTAGTATTGACTATTCTTTGTTAGCTATATATATCCCCACATTTGTTTGGTTTCTTTTATTTATTACTATATGCTAGAAACTCTTTGCTAGTCAGTTATATAATATTGATTTATTTATTAAATTTTTTGAGGGACTATGTACTAACCATCCAGGTCTTTCTGTTTTGGTGTCCAATAATAATGCAGGCTCTTAAACTCCTGTAGATTGCAATTCTGGGTTTTTAGGTTATATAAGGGTTATATCTGTTTTGGTGAGAGAGGAAGTAATAGGGGGTTTTGTTTTATTATTAAGGATTTTTTTTGTACTTTGATTTTTGAAATCTAAAGTTCACAATTCACAAATCTGATTTGAGACTCTAGTTATTCCCTTACATTTCAGTTCCTCTTAATCACATTATTTTGTGTTCCTAGACAACACATTTAAATCCTATTCATAATAAATGGGAGTATAACTTTCCCATTTTAAGTATCTCATAAGAATCGATTCCATTGGAAGTGAGTTTGGCTATTTATCTTCAAAGCTCTTTATTTGATGTTATTTAAAATATCCTAATGTTAATGCTTTGCTGTGTTTTATTTCAGAAATGGTCAGTATTTAGTTGCATTGTGAATAACTCTATTACTCTGTGACTGTTTTTTTCACTCCCAGAAATTGGCAGAATTAAAACGACAGACTATACCTTTGAAGAAAAAATTGGAGTCTTATTTAGATTTAATGCCGGTAATTATTTTTATGAATTAAAAAATAAGTCATCTACTCCAACCTTCCCTAAGAGCACTAAGTGATCATGAAAGTAGTAAGTCCATGCTTAAGGATTTAAAGTCTAAGCTGAATTTCATGGGGTATACTGCTTGTAAGGTTTTTTTGCCTTTTTGAAAAGGATCATTGCATTTTGTTCACTTTGAGTCCTAATTGAAACAATATAACCTTTCTTTATTTTGTTTTTCTTTAAAAGAATCCATCTCTTGCTCAAGTGAAAATTGAAGAAGCAAAGCGAGAATTAGTAAGTTCCTTTTTTTTCCCAGGTTTTAAAAGAAATAAAATAAATGTCGATATAGCTCAAGCTCCCTTTATCCTTCTTATCTTCCTTCTTAGAGGTAAACCACAGTCCCAAATTCTCTGTGTATCGTTCCTGTGCATCTTTTAATAGTTTCTTGGCATATGTGTATATATATATTTTCCATAAAAAAATACATAGTTGTCTTTTATGTCTTTTAAATTTTTGCTTAGATTTTCCTGAGTGGAAAGGAGAGGGTTGTGAGACATAGAATATTCTAGGCAAAAAGATGCACAAGAACTACAAAAATAGAAGTAAGCTTCAGGAGATAATGAGGTCCAGCTGCCAAGGAGAATGCAATGGAAGATAGGACTAAAGAAGGTCAATTGGTTTATGATGTAGAAGGCCTTTAAGGTAAAGAGAAGGGAGTCTACAGGGAGCCACTGAAAGTTCCTGTGTGTTGCCTTGTTTTTTAAGCCAAAGAGAAATGTGGTCAAAGCTATGCTTTCTGATCATGTCAGTTCTTTAGAAAGATGATTCTGTAATGAGTGTTCAGGGTGGATTGGAGAAAGGAAAAAGAAAATTGCAGAAACCAGTTAACCTATGTAAGCCAGATGAGAAGTAATGAGAACAGTGGCCATGAAAATAGAGGTGATCTGAGAGGTGTTACAGGAGTACATTGTTTAAGGAGTAAAGGGCAGAAAAATCTAGTCATGTACCATTACACTAATTCATTTTTTTAAACGGTTTTCCCCTCTTAGATGTTTATTAGAATCAAGAGTCTGAAAACAGTTGGAGTTTGGGAAAATGGAGAGATATAACAGCAAGGGAATATTTAATATTTGTAATGATTTTTTAAATTCTATTTTAATTTCTTTTTTGCTTATTTTAAATAACAGTAGAAGTTAGAACACCTGTTTTATGTCTTTCTTTATAGTATTTCAGGTTATTTCTTTCTTCTTTTAGGATACCATTGAAGCTGAACTTACAAAGAAAGTAGACATGATGGAACTGTGACCAGAGCCAAATAAACTTTGTCTTCCTAATAGAGTAAATTAAATAAGACTTTAAAGAATTGTTTCTTCTTGGCATTTCTTAATAATTTAATTTCTGTGTTCTTAGATGAGATAATGTCATTATTGATAGGTTAGTGGTTTCTGGTTGTGTATTGCATTTTTATGCCCAAATACATAGTTTTCATATTTAAAAATGTTAGTTTTCTATATTGCTGGTGGTTAAGTGCCCTTCAATTCTGTTATGACACTTGTGTAGTCGCTTGTTAAAAGGAAAGGTTCTATAACTCCAGTTATGTTACGTTTCTCCTACTCTTCCTTGTCCAAGGGTCTGCTGTCATTCTTTCTGATCAGCTCACCTGTCTACTTACAAATGTTAATATATGCAGGAATAGTTTATGGAAAAGATGACCTTTTAAATCAGTAGTAGAGAGAGAACGGTGGCAGCGGCCGTGGCTCTGCCAGCTCTAGTTGGAGTGCAGAAATCACCATGATTCTTCAGAGACTCTTCAGATTCTCCTCTACCATTCAGTCTGCAATTTCAGTCTATTTGAGGAGAAATATTGCTGTTACAGCAGGGGCATTTAATAAAGAATTTGATCCTGTACAGAAACTCTTTGTGGACAAGATTAGAGAATACAGAACTAAGTGACAGTGATCTGAAGGACCTGTTGATACTGGCCCAGAATATTAGCAAGAGTTTGGGAGGGAGGTTTTTAAGCTTAAGCAAATGTACGGTAAAGCAGAAATGAATGTGTTTCTTGACTTCAAATTTGAAGACCCTAAATTTGAAGTCACTGAAAAACCCCAGTCCTATAGATATAATGTAAAATTTATCTGGTAATTTGTTCTAGATAAGTTGTTCGACTGATCAGAAGTATCAGAATAAACATACATTTCACAACTGTCAAAAAAAATCAGTAGTAGAGAGATGGATAATTCAACACATGGTGCTAAATTCGTACCTCACACCTATGTCAGGATAGTTTCAAAGGATCAAAGATTTAAATATTTAATTTATAAAAAAGATAGTACAAGAAACCAGGGAGGAATTTTAATGTTTTGATTTTTAAATAATTGTAGAGTCAGAAACATGACCAAAGTCCAGAAGCCATAAATTAAATGATTGAAACATTTAAAAATTTGTGAAATATTAAAAATTCTTCATAATACAATATTTAATAAGTAAAAAAGGAAAGTTTTCACTGTGTATGTTTGTACTTCAAAAAATTTTATACCATGTGATTAAGCAGCAGTCATTGTTTCATTTTTTCAGAGAATATCTAAATGACTTTAAAAGTTTCCCTCCTCTTGGCAGGGGGGGAAGGGGGAAATAAAAAAATAAAATGTTGAAAAAGAAAATGTTCCTCTTCATTTCTACATATATGTGGTTAAATATAATATAAAATACAAAAGACATTGTTTCCTTTTTTAAAAACTATTCTTTAACCATTTATATATTGCAGTTTGGTCTTTTCCTTAATTTATAGGAGATCCTTACATATTAGCTAAATTAATCTTTTGTGATTTGAGTTAAAAATATTTTTCCAGGTTTGTCATTTGTCTTTTGACTGAATTGCAGGGCTTTTGGTAAGGCTGCTTGGTAGATTTCTTCTGGAAATGACCACAATAATTCCTCCCATCTTTGTGCACTCACCATTTGCAGCTTGACTCTGCCACTTCTCCCATCAAGAGATGGAGTCTCTACCTCCACCACTTGTATCTGGCATGGCCCCATGATTTGTTTCGGCCAGTGAGACAATAGCAAATGTGACAAAAGCAAAGGGTTAAAACCTTGTACACTGACATTTGCCCTTTCGTACTGCTCTGGAATTCTGAGACCATCATGTGAAGAAGCTTAGGCAAGTCTACTGGAGGATGAGAAACTGTATGGAGCAGAGACAAGTAATTGTAACTGAGCCCTGCCCCCACCCCAAGATCCATCAGCTGCCTACTGCCAGGTATGTAAAGGAGGACATCTTAGACTGTCCAGTCCCAGATGAGTCACTAGCAGACTTCAGAGATAAATCAAGCCCAGGCCAGGAGTGCATAGAGTTAACTTGTAGAATTATAAGAAATAATAAAGTTATTTGAAGCTTATTTTAAGTTTTGGGCTGGTTATTATCTACAGTAGCTAACATATAAAAGATAGCTTTAGAAATTAATGTTCAAGGAAAAAGTAAGAAATATACAAAATAAGAAAAAAGAAACATGAGACCAGAATTTTATAAAACTAATTATATTAAATGTAAGTGAGAAGGTGTTTCAGTTAAAAGACAAAGATTGAAAGATTGTTCTTTAAAAACTTGCAAGTATATAGCGTACATGAGAAAAATATCTTAAATCTAAGGATGGATGGACCCACAATCATGGTAGACAGATTACATACTTCTCTTAGTAATTGATAGAACAGGCAGAAAAAAGTATACAGAATATTTAAATGACACAATTAACAAACTTGGTCTAATGGATGTATAAAAAATTCTATACAGATTGCCATAGGATACATATTTTTTTCCTAAGGGCATTCAGAACATTTAAAAAATTATCCCAATAGTGGACAGTAAGAGAAATGCACTGCAAACAGACTGAAAGCATACACAGCATGTTCTTTCACCACAGTGCAATTAGATAAAAATAAATGAAAAAAATGTATATTTGGAATTCAAGAAATACATTCTAAATAACCTGTGAATCAAATTATATGAATCTAAAAACATTTAGAAATGAATAATGAAAATTATGTATCAAATGTGGATTTCTGCTTTTGGCCATAATGGAGTCAAAGTGATCAGATTGACTATTGCTTTAAACAGAAAAACAAAAAATGAGTAGCTATGGTCTTCAGGTGCTGAATAACGAAGAAGCACAGGAAATTAATTCTTAAGAGAAAGAAACAAAGTGAGCCCTGTGACTGCCCCAACTTACTGCAATGCATGGGAGAGAGTTTCTAGTCTGCAGCTCAGGGAGGGATAACTCAAAGAATCTCGTGGTGGCATCTAGTTGAGAGATGAGAATTTGGGGAAACCAAAGTAAAATTTGAGAGAAAATGCTGAAGAGCTCTGTAGACCTGAAGAGGTGATTCCTCAAGTACGGCTGAACTATTGATTTTCACATATATATGAGAAGACCACCTGAAGCCAGTTGAAGAATCACTGTAATATTGGACATGTAAAGGGCTGGGACTATTTCATGTTCCTATGAGCCAGAGTGGAACTACTTTCTACTACAGAGACCCTTCTGAGTAGGGTCTTCAGAAGGATACTTTCCTTAGTTGTGGTGCCAGATTTCAGGTTTTTCAGTTTCATGGCTATGTTCCAATAAAATTTATTTGCAAAAACAGATGGCAAGCTGGATTTGGCTCACTGGCAGCAGTTTGCCAATTCCTGTCCTACAATAGCTACAAAAAAAACAGGTACAGCTAATAAGCAGATAGTGGAGATTAAATGGAATTATACAAAATGCTCAGTTCAAAGAAGGCAAGAAATGAAAAAAAGAATTGAGAAAAAGTGAGGAATAGAAACACATTGGTATATTTACATACAACCATATCAAAAACATTAATTGGTTTAAACACTAAAAGACTCAACATGGATAAAAAAATCAAGACTCAGTTAAATGCTGTCTACAGGCACCTCACTTTACAGATAAAAGTAAAATGGAAAATATACAATGTAAACAGTAATCAAAAGTTTACATTAATATCTAAATAGATGTCAGAACAGGAGTATTACCAGGGATAAATATAGACATTTCATAATGATAAGAATATCAAGACCAACCAATGGGGAAAGAACAGTCTTAACAAATGGTGCTAAGAAAACTAGATATCCACAAGCTAAAGAGTAAAGTTGGACCTTTATTTCACACTACATATAAAGGTTAAAATGAATCAAAGTCCTCAGTGTAAGAACTAAAACTATAAAACTGTTAGAAGATCAATACTCATGATTTTAGGATATGACACCAAAAGCACAGGCAGCGGAAGAAAAAATAAACTGGCTTCCTGATAATTAAAAACTTTAGTGTTTTAAAGGACACCATAAGAAAGTGAATAGACAATTCACAGAATGGGGGAAAATATTTGCAAATCATAGATAAGGGACTTGTATCCAGAATCTATAAAAACACAACCCAATAAAAAATAACCTAATTTAAAGATGGGTAAAGGATTTGAATAGACATTTTCCCAATGAAGATATACAGGTGTCCAATAAACTTATGAAAAGATGCTTGACATTATTGGTTATTATAACAATAAAAATTAGAACAACATGACACTACCTCATACCCAGTAAAATAACTAGAATAAAAAAGAATAATAAATGTCAGTGAGGTTGTAAGAAAATTGCAACCCTCATACACTAATTGGGATGTAAAATGGTACAGTTGCATTGGAGTATAGTTTAGTTGGATCTCAAGTGATTAAACATAGGGTTATCATATGACCCCAGCAATTCAACTCCTAGGTATATACCCAAGAGAAATGAAAACATGGTCCACACAAAAACTTAAACATGAATGTTCACTGCAGCATTATTCACAACCACCCAAATGTCCATCAAGTGATGAACAGATAAATAAAATGTAGCATATCTACACATTGGAATATCACTCAGCCATAAAAAGGAATGAAATACTAATACATGTTTTAACTTGGATGAATTTTGAAATTGTTATGCTAAGTGAAAGAAGCCAGTCACAAAAGATCGTGTACTATAGGATTTCATTCATATGAAATGTCCAGAAATCCATACGGATAGAAAGTAAATTGAAGGTTGTTTAGGGCTACAAGGATGAGGGATGGAGGTGACAGGTAAAAGATAGCGTTCTTTATAAGGTAAGGCTGAGCATGTCTAAATGAATTGGAAACCACTGAACTCTACACTTCAAATGGGTGAGTTGTGTGGTATGTGAATTGCATCTCAAAACTGTTGAAGGAAAGGTAAGCAAATTAACAAGGAGGAAGAACTCTTTATTAACAGATGAAGTTAGTGAAATGAGCATTCATCCCAGGAAATCAGAGAAAAAGAGCAAAATAAACCCAAAGAAAACAAGCAGAAAGAAATAAGAAGATAAAGCAAATACTAATGAAACAAAATAAATACAATGGAAAAGATCAACAAATCCGACAGTTCGTTCTTTTTAAAAAAAACTAGGAAATTTGCTGTGTCATCTAAATTTTTAAATGTATGGATAGAGCATTGCTAGTAATATTCTCTAGTCTCCAGAATCCAAAACGAATCCCTTTTGTGTTATTTCTTCAACAAAATCTAGAGTTAAAAAAAAAAAATAAGGGTGGAGGCTGGTCCAGGAAGCCAGGAAACCTAGTTCCAGACAGCAAAGAAGACGTGGGGTAGACCATGGAGGAGTCAGAGGCAACAGCTCAGGCTGACCCTCTATTTGCCTTGATGTGCCAGGAACGGTGTGAAGGGGAGCCAAACAAACATCCAAGGCAGCCCAGAATTAAACCTTCTTGCTCTAATTTCTTTTCTAGTCTCTAACCTGAATATTTTCCTGAAACATTAAATACTCACACGGAAGCCTCTTCATCCCCCCTCTCCCTAAATCTGAACCCTGGGTTGCATGTCTGTCTATAGAGACCCGCTGCTTTATCCCTAAATAATTCACCATTTATCTCCCAAGAACAAAGACATTCTTAGATAATCACAGTAAAATCAAATTTAGAAAATCTAACATTGATAAAATATTATCTAATATATAGTTCATACCCAAATTTCTCCAGTTATCTCAATAATATGCTTCATAACAATTGTTTTTCTAATCCAGGATCGTAAAGTTTTGTGTAGTCGTGTCTGTCTTTTGATATTTTGTTTTTGACCATTTTGATTTTACTACTTCATGAGACATGCACACACACACACACACACACACACACACTCCACTTCTGAGTCTATGAAACTTTTTTCCCCAAAATTCAGCAGTCTGAACTCGTCCAACCAGGATGGCACAAACTTAAGGACCGTGACATAATGAAGTCCAAGTGATACAAGGGTCACTGTCATTTGATGAATGTTCTGTCCTGTCAATAGATTTTTCTATCTGTACTAAATTAAAAACTCATGACCTAGGCAGGGGCTCAGAGCCACTGGCAGAATATGATTACCTATTACAGCTTCTGCTCCTTGGGAAGAGTGTGAAGTTGGATATTGGGTTAGAAATACAGCATGAATGAAAAGAAGTTCCTCACCAAAATGTGTCTGAAGCTATTTTAAGAGCAGATCAAGTATTGTGTCCTTTAAGCTTGTTTGGATGCCCTTTAAGCTTGTTTGGATGCCAGGGGACCTTTTTCCTGAGTTACCACAAAAGCACATGACAGATGCCTCACCATAGTCTGTCTATGACCCTGTGCCTAAATTACTGATGTCCTGGATTTGATGAGACACCACCCAAGGAGGCCACTCTGCTAGCTTTATTTAGGACCTCAGTACACAGACCACTTCTGATCTTAGCACAGCTTCCTCTCACATTGTATAGGTCTATATTTTTAGGTTTGTCTTTCAGTTTCCAGCTCTCACATTTACAGTTGTCTTTAAACCCTGCAACAGCAGCAGCAGGTTGGGGCTGACAGCCTGCCTCCACTACACTGGGAGAAAGACTCGCTCTCTCTGCCTCTTCAGGATCCAGATTTTCAAAAGCATGTTCAGACACTGAGTATGAAACCTAGCTCTTATGCTACCTAGCAATGTGACTTTAAAGACATCATTTAAACTCTCAAGGGTCAAATGAGTATAATAGTTGCCCTATACCTCCTTTGTCACTCATTCATTCATCTACTTATTTATTTATTAAATACTGTATGTTAGATAGTGGGGCCACACAAGTAAATAAAAATTTCCCCTCAATCTCTGAGAGGCAGTTTATAAATTCACAGAATATTGGACTGGGAGCCAAATTTTAGTCTTATAGACTGAGGCCCAAAGCAGTAAAATGACTGCCCAAATGTCATACCCAGTCACTGGCCATGTTGGCATGGGAACCCAGATTCCCAGCCTAAAGATTTTTCCTTCACATCCCCTGCTTTTGGCTAACTTGTAATAAGTCTCAATCTCCCTAGTTAGCCTTTAACTACTTTAGAAATCCAGACTGGGGATGCCCAAGCTCTTCAAAAAAATTCTTAAAGACCCCCTTCCAAAACTCCAAACTGCTTTTAACCACAAAAGTAATACATGCTTAATGTAAACAGTTGCACCAACTCAAAAGTACATTAAGTTAAAAAGTCTAAGCTCTTTCCTACCCATCCCCAATTCTATTCGCTAAGAATAACTATTATCAGACTGAATCCTACTAGGTTTTATTGGTTTCAACATGAACACATATTTTTAGATTCTTTTAACACTGTGTATTTCAATGTACAGATATATTATTCTTCATGACTTAGATGTTCTCTAATTCAAAATATTTTTTAAACATCAAAAATTATCAAGTATTCCCACTCCTTTAGGGTTGTGTAATTAGTATCCAATGATTGAGAAAATATACAATAATGAAACACAAATGTGGTTTCAGAAATTAACACCATTTTTATATCAATTCAATTTATTCATCAAAACAGCATCTACAGATATTTGAAAATCAGTTGTCGTGCATGCGTGGGACATGGTATATGGTCAGCCAACAGATTTTTCTGTGTGTATATCTTATAGGTTCTGGATTGTTCTTGGTAACTGTTGGTCTTGTCCCATCCTGTTTCTTTGTTGGGGACCACTGCTCTATTGCTGCTGAGGATCATTAGCATGAGTTCATAATTCGATAGAATGCTCTCTATTGGCCAAAAAGTCCCGCTGGGTCATTGACTTAGTTTTGAATTAAATTTAGCTGTATATGATAGAAAATAAAAATGTAGCTTAAAAAAAAAAGAGATGTTTATCTTTCATTCATATAAAATGCCAGAAGCAGGCCGTTCAGAGTGGAGATGGGGGCCTCCATGGTAATCAGGGATTCTCATTTCTTCTTTGTGGTCCACTGTGTTTTAGCGCTGGTTTCCATTCTCAAGGTCACCTCATAGTCACCTTGGCTGCTGCAGCACTAGCTTTCACTCCCATGTCACTTTAAGTAACTCCAGCTACAAAGGGGACTGGAAAATGTAGTATTTTCATGGACACATCGTTGCGCAGAATAAATTTTGGGTTCTGTTAGTTAAGGAAGGATGAAAGGAAGGTTTAACAAATAGGTAACCAAAAGTCCCAACCACAGCAGAAATCCTTTCACCTTCCAGTCCTGGGTTGAATTTTGCCCCACATCTTCATAAATCCTTGGTATTGTCATTCATTTTTTTTTAAACCATTGCAGCTATTAGTAGTGTTCCACTGTAGTTTTAATTTGCAATTTCTTGATGACTGATGAGGTCGAGAACATTTTCACATGCCTGTTGTCTACCTGGATACCTTATTTTGTGAATTACCTGTCTAGTCTTTTGCCCATTTTCCTATCAGGCTGTTTGCCTTTTTCTTATTGGTCTGTAAGAGTTCTTTATGTATTCTGGATAGGAGGTCTTTATGAGCTGTAAGTATTGCAAATATCACTCATTCTATGGCTTGCCATGTTACTCTTTTAACAGCATCTTTTGTGAACAGAATTAATGTTAACATCCAGCTCATTAATTTTTTCCTTTTGGGTCATATTTTTCAGCTTTACTCTTAAAGCTATTTTCATTGGGTTTATAGTTATAGGTTGGCAATTATTTTCTTTTAGCATTTTAAATATATCATTCAAGTATTTTCTCACTTCCGCATGTATTAGTTTTCCAGCACTGAGTAAAAATATGACTACGAACTGCATATCTTAGAACAAAACACATTATCTCAACGGTTTCTGTGAGTCAGGTGTCTGGATACAGCTAAGCTGGATCCTGGACGGTTAAGGTTTTGGTCGGTGCTCTCAACTGGGGCTTGACTAGAAAAGGATCTACTTCCAAGTTCATTCAGTTTGTTGGCTGAAATCAGTTCCTTGAGATCATAGAACTAAGGGCTATAGTTTCTTGTGAGCTTTCAGCTGAGGCTGCCCCTCACTTCCTAGTAATCACCTGCAGCCTCTTTCCAGATGAAATTCCCTAATATGGCCACCTCTCAAAGCCAGCAAGGGAGGTGAGACTCCAGGAAGACGGTGCCATAATCTTATGTAAAATAATCATGTAATATATTTCACATACTCACATACATGGAATCATGTACATCGCATCACATTGACCTTATTCTATTGGGTAGAAGCCACAGGTCCTGCCTAATACTCAAGGGTAAATCACACAAGGTCATGATCACCAGGAGGCAAAGACCACGAGTGCTGCCCTGAGAGCTATCCCCCCACATCATTCTGCCAAGAAGTTACCCCTCCATCCTAACGTTATTTGTTTGAAAGGAATGTATATTTTTTTCTGCAGCTGCTTTTAAGATTTTCTATTTAATCTTTGGTTTTCAGCAATTTTATAATGTTCTAGGTGTATTTTTCTTTGGACTTCTCTTAAGTTCATAAATCTTCTTGTATTAGTGAATTGACATGTTTCATCTACTTGGAAAAGTTCAGCCATTATACTTCCGAGTATTGCTTCTACTTCATTCTCTCCTTCCTTTCTGGTAATCGCAATTACCTAGACGTTATATTTTCTCACTTTGTCCTGTGTATCTCTTATTCTCTTTTCTGTATTTTTCCATTCTTTTTTCTCCTTCAATTTTTTCCCATCATTTTTCTCTCCTTCATTCTGGAAACTTTTAATGACCTCTCTTCCAGATGACTAATCTTGTTCTGGTTAATATGCTATTAAAACAACTATCACATTCTTAAGTTCAGTTATTGTACTTTTCAGTTTACAGTTTTGTGTATGTATGTATTGCTTCCAATTCTCTGGTGAAACTCTCCATCTTTTTGTTTCTTGAACATATTAATTACACTTATTTTAAAGCCTATATCTGACAACTCTACTATCTTTAACTCCAGTGGATCTGCTGTTATTCCTTTTTTTTTTTTTTTTTTTTTTTGCTTGGTCCTGTCTCCTGGCATGGTAGTTTTTTGAGTAGATGCCAGACACTGAGTATGAAAAATTAGAGAGCTTCTCAATCAGTGCCTTTGAAAGCAGGCCATCAGCAACCCCTGGGAACTTATTAAAAATGAGAATTCATAGTCCTAACCCAGACCTGCTGAATCAGAAACTCTGGGACGGGTCCCAGCAATTAGTGTTTTAATACGCCCTCCAGGTGATTCAGATGCATGTTCAAATTTAAGACCTCTGCACCCTATGATATCATCTTCCTCCATATGGGATGTTTCTTTAATTTTCAGCAGGCAGTTTGAATAGGAGCAGAAATTGAGCCAAAGCAGGGCTTGGTTTTAGTTTCCATGAGGCCTGTTTTATTTCCCATTCCCACTTCTAGGTCGAGTCCTTCAGGCTTCCTCCACAGGACCTCTCCACCATGGTGGCCCCTGAACTCCCAGGTTTATCTCCCCAACACGACAAAAATGCTGATCCCTGGATTCAGTCCTCTACCTCTTGACCTGTGCTGCTTCTAAATGGAAGAGCACTTTAAGGCGAAAAAACAATTCAGACTGTTGAGTTCACTTCCCTGAGCTTCCTTTATTTTCAGGGATTGTGGCATCTCAAGTTCTGACTACTTCGATTGTCCAAAACTCCAGACTTTTTTTCCCCTGCCCCGTTGAGATGACCAAAATCTCTGCTCAGATTCCTACCTCTTGGCATCAAATTTCACTCAGCTTTTCAGCTTCTGTATCTCACACCATTTATGATTCAGCACATTCCTCAATGGAGAATGATACTCAGCTGCTGCAGTTTCCCTTCTCTCTGGAATCTTGGCTCCTTGGGTGTTGGATGCCTGGCAGCTCTCTGATGCCTTCAAACTTTTTTTCCCCCTAGCCTTTTAGTTGTTCTCAGCAAAGGGATTAAATCACCCACATAGGTCTGCGTTTATACTTTAACATAGATTTAACATAGACACTTTAACATACTTTAACATAGTACCACCCTAACTGGTCTGAAGTTTACCACTTCAGTTCACATCCTTTTATAGGAAGCAAATGTCATCTCTCAACCCTGCTATCAATCAGACATATATTTAGAACTGACTTACAGACCTCAGCAGCACTGGACAAATAAAGTACAAACACTGTAATTCATCTTTCATCTTCCCTTTTATTATTCACATGGGAAGCAGGTAATAACACATCTATTCAATTCAACACTAAGTAGATGAAAACCTAGTGGGAAAACCTCTAAACCTTTGGCTCATCGAATAAAATCATTGTCCAAGGAAGAAATTCCAGAAAGGAAATATCCAGGCTTGCCCTATGAGCGGTAACAATTTGGAATAGAACACATTTCTCAAGAAAATTTATGAAGGGGGTTATGGTGGGGGAGCTGTAAGATGGTCCCCAATGATCCTTGTCTTCAGGTATCCTCTTCTTCATCTAAACCCCTCACCTTGAGTGTGGGCTGAGCTTATTGATTTCTAACAAATAGAACTCATGGGACAATGTTATATTAAAACTTTCATTGCTGTTTATCTGAAATTCTAATTTAAGAGGACATCTTGTACTTTCATTTTCTAAACTGGCAACCAGTGTGTATTCTCCACTAATGATATCTTGACATTAGAATTCCAATTGTGAGCAACCAGTGCTTTAGATATGTTCACAATGAGAGTTACAACTTCCATTGCTCATTAATGCAAGTAAAAACTGATAAGAAATTAGGTGTTGAACCTAACTGCTTATTTAATTCTCTTATTGTTCTAACATGTTATCAGTTGATTCTTGGCTTTTCTGGAAATGTAATTATTTCACATGCAAAATCTCGGTTCTAATTGTTCTCTCCCATTATGTTATGGTACTACCAATATGGTGAAGGTAGTAAACAGTAAATGTTTTAGTTATTATTGTTGTGTATCAAACTGTCCTCAAACTGGCATAAAACAGTCATGGATCTTTTGGATGAGAAACCTGGACAGGGCACAGGGGACATGATTTATCTAGGCTCCTTACTATCCAGTGCCTCAAGTTGGGAAGACTTAAAGGCTGGAGATGGCTCAATAGCTAAGAGGTAGAATCATCAGAAGTCTTCACTTACAGTCAGGCAGTTCTTCCTGGCTGTGGCTGGAGTCTCAGTTAGGCTATTGGCCTCTGGCTAAAACACTAACACATGGGGCCCCTCCAAGTGGCCTCTCCATGATGTCTAGTCTGGGTTTCTCCATAACATGGTGTCTGGCTTTAAGAGTGAGCATCTCAACAGAGCAAAGCAGAGTGAATAGCATTTTTATTGAAAGTCACAAAGCATCCATCACTTCCATCATATTACATCAACTGAAGCAGTCAGACAAGTCCACCCACGGAGTCAGGGAAAGGGACACAGGCTCCCTACCCAGTGGGTAGATTGTAGGATTACATTCTAAGAAAGCACATAGAAGGGTAGATATCATTGTGGCCACTTTTGGAAAATACTATCTACCCAAAGGAACCTCCTGTTGTATTCCTGAGTTGAGTGAAATTCTTCCACTAAAGGGGTTTTACCTTTAAGCCTGGGTTCAGATTTCTATCTTTTGTTCTTTCTTTTCTTTTTTTCTTTCTTTCTTCCTTCCTTTCTTTCTTTCTTTCTTTCTTTCTTTCTTTCTTTCTTTCTTTCTTCTTTCTCTCTCTCTCTCTCTCTCTCTCTTTCTTTCTTTTCTAATTTTGTATTGTTTCAGATATACACTACAATAGTTAGACATTATATAATTCACAAATTGATCCTCTCAATTACTCTAGCATCCATCTGGCACTACCACAGCTATTATAATATTATTGACTATATTTCCTATGCTGTACTTCCCACCCCCATGACTGTTTTGTAGTTACTAATTTGTATTTCTTCATCCCATCACCTTTTACACCCAGCCCTCAACCCCCCTTCCCATCTGATAATCACAAGTTTGTCCTCTACATCACATTCATTTCTTTATCATGTCAAGAAAGTCCCTCTATTCTGATTTTATTGATTAAAAAAACAACAACAACAACAACGAATACTAGATGGTGAATTTTTTAAAGTGCCTATCAGTATCGACAAAGAGGCAGCAAAATAAGGTAAAAATGGATGAGGTTGTGGTTGCTGCCTTTGAGGCATGCCTGCAGTTCATCCATTCATTCAACAAATATTCCTGAGCACTTACTCTGTTCCAGACAGTCTGCTGGGCACTAGAATAAAAAACATTGGGTCAAAGAAGTGGTTCACGGCCCGCATTAAGTTTACAGTCAGAATGGTCCAGATCCAGTTAACTACCTAAAGTCTGCTTTCTTATGCCAACACCCACAGAAAAGAGGTATTACCTCCTGCTCTTCCATACTAATCCCAAACAAACTCAGTAACCCAATCTGGCAACTCTCTTATTCCTGTGACATAGAATCTCTTGTCTGGATCCTGTTTGAAGGACAGGGAGTATTTACATATATAATCTTAGCCACCAGAGGGCGGTCACATTTTAAAAATATTTCCAGAGAGAAAGAGAAAGGACAAATCCATTCCATGAAAGGCTATCCCTGGGGTTCTGGGGCCAGAGTCAAATCACATGGTGAGATTCACTCCAACCAGGGCACAGATCCTCACCCAAACACTCTCCCACTTCAGGCCCAGGGATTATACCGATTTATCACAAGGCTCCAGGCCCTTGAGTGGAGGATGGTGTAATGAAACCTGATCAGGCAGTAATGAAATAGATCAGAGGGTCTTCCAGGCTGAACACTTCAGAGGAATTTAACAGCACAGGCACCCCTAGAGGTGGTGGGAAGTTCCCACCACCTTTCAAGTCCTCACTGAAGAAAGTCAGTCAGCGAACATTGATTGAATACTTCCTCCTTTGTTCAACAACCAGCTCTGTACTGGGTGGAAGAAAATCAGGCTGCTCTGGCTAAGAAGAGAGTCTTCACTTGCACAATGTTATGACAAAGCAGTAAGGACAGCCCCGAGCCAAACAGTGTTGAGTCCAGCTGCTCCTACCCTCTATTCCAGGGGAAGCCCACTGAGGAGCCACCTAGGACTCCAGCCTCACTGGAAGCAGCCTGCAGCCCTTACCCGTGGGGTCCTGCCAGAGTAGGGGTGCTTCCAGGAGCCCCAGTCCATCCCATTCTTTTCCCTCGTGTGAAAGATCTATTTCCAATTTTTGTTTTGCTTTGGTTTGCTTTGGTGTTTTTGCTTGTCTGGAGTGTTTTGTTAAAGACCCACACCTCCTCCCCAAGCTGGGGCTTGATGCTTGGAAAACACATAAGCAGGAAAGACTTTCAGGCTCTTTCATTCCATATCCTCTCACCACCCCACATCAATGAATGCAGAGCCCGTTTGAATGAGAAGAAAGAAAAGGGAGGGAAAATGATTAATATCTCAAAAATTTCCTCCTTTCACTGGGTTGTGAGAATACACAGGACCCGGCCCAAGTGTGGTGTCAGGCAAGAACTCAATGAGTGACTTTATAAAGTTTATTACAAAAGCAGTAAATTATATGGTAAAGAGTTCAAAAATATAGATAAGGGCAAATAAGTCTGCAATCCGTTTCTCGAATTTCCAAAACCCTCAGAGCTCTAAAAGGGCAAAGTAATTTGACCTGAATTCATCTGGTGGCAAAACCTCACAGGAACCACCATGAAGCTAACGGTACATTTGACATGAGTGCTCATATATCCTACTGCACTTACTTGATTCTGTGGTGCGAACACCTGATTGTCTTCTAAAATCTGAAACATTCTGAATTCTGAGACATACTGGGCCCTGGGGCCTATTTCTATACGAGATCTAGGTTCCATGTCTTACCTCTGCTGTGCAATGTTAGATGTGGTAGGTAGACCCTAGGGTGGCCCTAGGATTTACGTCTTCTGCATTATTCATGACCTGTATAATCACCTCTTTTGGAGTATGGGCAGGATCTGTGACTAAGAGAATATGGCAAAGGTGAAGAGATTTTGAAGATGTAATTAAGATCTCAAATCAGTAGATTTTATTTACAAAGGGGAGATTATCCTAGGTGGGCCTGACTTAATCAGGGGAAAGCCTGATTAAAAGAGGAACTAGGTCCTCCCTGAGGTCAGAGATTTTCAGAAGTTGCCATGCTGTGAGAGGGCTTGTGGAGAGAGTTATTTGGCAAGTAACCCTGGGCAGCCTTTAGTCACTGAGGACATCCAGCTGACCACCAGCAAGAAAACGGAGACCTCAGTCCTGCAACTGTGAGAATATGAATTACACCAACAGCCTGAGGAAGCTTGGAAAGAGACCTTTCGCCATCTGAACCTCTGATGAGATGGCAGCCCCAGTTGATAGCCTTGATTTCAGCCTGGCATAACTCGAGAGCAAGGGAACCGGCTAAGCCAAGCTCAGACTTTTGAGCCATGAAAACTAAGATAGTAAGTATGTGTTGTTTTAGCCTACTGGACTATGGCCCCTGACTGAACAACATAGAGAATTAGTACATTACAGACATCTCTTACCCACCCCGGATTCCAGTGGCTCATCTGTAAATTGGGGAGTTGGTTAGAGCAGGTTGCACCCAGCAGTCTTTCCAGCTCTAGTTTTCAGAGACTCTGAATCAGACAGATGCTGGCTGCTTTTGCTATTGGGAGAAGGGAGAGTTGTCCTGTGGTGGGTGAGTGGATGTGGGCCTGGGGACTGTGAATGCTAAGGAGGTGTGTTGTTGAGGTAGCTGGTGCACAGGCAGAGAGAAGTGCAGACAGCTGAGGACTCACCCTGAATCTCTGATGACCCGTCTGCCAGGCTGGACGCTGACTGTGACTGGCACTGCTCCTGGCTACAGAGGCGATCAGCTTTCAAAAGCAGGAAAAACAAGCTTCCTCTTTTCCCTGCACTGTAAGGGAGACCGTAAGGGAAGCTCTACCACGCTGGACACCCACATTCATCTCTGCCAGTTTGGGAGGGGGCAAAGGGTCCATTCTCAGCAATCTTCATCTCGGACACCTAAAACTGCTGACCTCAGGAACTGACCTGGGCAACGCACAGGAAGCTGAGTCAGGGAGGGCATCAGGTTTCCTGTGAGCTCTTGGTAAACTTCTAAAGAGGGTGAGGTTGTGCTTCGTGTTCTCCCACCAGGCCGTGTCTCTCCGCTTTCCACACCCCTGCTGCCCGTGGCGGGGGCCCAGACCACCACCACATCCCAGAGATAGAGCACTGAACTGCTGCCTTCCTCCACGAAAATGCTCCCTCAGACACAGCTGACGCTCTCATTCGACTGGCGGGAGCAATTGTCCCTTATTAAATTCCTTGGGGGATGATCTCATTAAATCTTGTTATGGGTCACTTCTATTTCAGGGAGAATAAATTTGCTGGAATCTTTCTATGGGCAGCTAGTTAATTGAAACCTGAAGTAGGGGTTGGGGGGAGGGGTAGGCTTGGGCGGGGTGGTAGAGAAAGCCTGAAGGGGTGGGGAGTGTGGCTGGCTAAGTGAGGAGCTGGAGCTGGTTGAAAGGAGGCAGGGGGTCCATATGAGGGGAGCAGATAAGGAGGAAGATACTGGCTGTGGAGGGGGAGGGGAGACAAACAAGTGTTCGCTGAAGCCTGATCTGCTGAGATAGCCTCCCAGTTGCCTCCCCGGCCTCTGTGTTTAACCTAGCCCAGACACATGAGTCCAGACCAGCATGACGTGATAAGGGCCTAGGCCAGGATGTGGCAACAGAGATGGAAAAGAAGAAGATAGGGAAGAACTTGGAAACAAATTTGATATAGAAATGGAGGAGAGGAAAGATCCCAAGATGACCTTAAAAAGATCCCTGGAGAATGGGGAGAGGTGCCAGAATACAAGCCCAGCAGAGGCCTTAGATCAATGCCAAGTTCTCAGCTTCATTGTTTGAAGAATCCCTCTTTATCCACTTCTGAAAACATGACATTTCCTGTCTCCAGTTTCCTGGCTCTTCAATCAATCAATCAATCAATCAATCATCTGTTCATCCATTTATTCATTCATGCATGCATATAGCTAATATAAATTGAGCACCTACTCTGGAACAGACCCCATGCTGAACACTTGGGAATACAAGTATAGACAAATGCACTAACCCAAGCACCAGAAATCCATTCAGAGCAGTGAGCCTCTCTCGGAATCTCTCTTACTTCAATTCCCCTTTTTTAAGGTTGTGCTGATCTCCAGGAGAGGTGCTACAGAAAAGATCTAAAGATGGAAAAAGGTTTTGTTCTGAAGACCTTAAAGTCAAACGAACTTGTGACATTTGAGAGTACTGGAAGACATGTGACCACTAACTAATCATGTGGCCTTTGGCTGGTCTTTTACACTTCTAGGCCTGGTGTCCTTCCTCTGGAAGAGGAGAGAGTAGGATTACGTGATTTCCAAAAACTCTTATATCTATCTTTCTATTCTTTGTTTTATGGATACGAAAGTACTTTGAAAGTTTGATGTCTGCATCAATGTGAGGTAGTCTTTTATTTTAGGAAACAAAAATAATATGAGTACCCATAGTGTATGTGGGGTACTCCTGTGTTTCCATTTCCACCACACTCCTGGAGTCTTTGGCCTGTCTCCTGGGAAGAAAGACCTATCTGACTGGAAAGTCTGAGGGAAGAAACTGAGCATTCTCTGCTGAGACCTGCCAGGTATTTGTAGGGGCTAAATTGTGTCTCCCTAAAATTTATATGTTGAAGCCCTAACCCCCAGTATCTCAGAATGTGACTGTATTTGGAGATAGGTCCTTTCAAAAAGTAAGTTAAAATGAGTTTCTTAGGATGGGCCCTAATCCACTATGACTGGTGTCCTTTTAAGAGGAGATTAGGACACAGACAACACAGACTGAGGGGCAAAACGTGAAGACATGGCAGGAAGGAGGCCATCTGTAAACCAAGGAGAGAGGCCTCAGAAGAAGCTAAACATCTGACACGTCGCTCTTGGACTTCTAGACTCCAGAACTGTGAGGAAATAAAGTCCCACAGTCAGTGGTACTTTATTGCAGCCCTTGTGAACCAATCCAATACTCTCTTTAGGACTCGCCTGTCTGCAGAGGGGGTGTATTCTGGGTTGTTCATCACACAGTAAACATGCTTTTTGGGGAAAGGGCTGAGGTGGGTCTATGTGCAGTTGCCATGACATGTTAGAAAGGCCACAGGACTCATTGTGTCCTCCAGTCTAGCTTTTATCTACCATAAATTCCACATTTAAATGTTCACCTGTTTCCTGCAGCTTATTTCTCAATTGGTTTCAAAGTCGAGGAGAGGAAGAGAGAGAGTTTTTTTATTGTACCCACCCCCCACACCAACGAGGAAAAAAGGGAAAACCATCACAGCCCATGGTACAGATAAGGCGTTCTTGGAGATTTCGTTCTTTTTTCTAAACCCATCTCTCACTGTTGCTCTCATCATTCCCAAATGAATGCTCTACCTCCAGGCCCACTCATTCTCTGGAGAATGGCTTGGCTCTGATTCTACTGTGAGGTCTGCCTAGAATGCCTTCCCTCTTCTCTCTGTTGCAGAATTCTCTTCATTCTCAGAGCCTTGGCTCAGAGGTCTCCTCCTAGGTGAGTGTTCCCTGGGGCCCAGGCCAAGTCTGCAGCTTCCTTGTCTCAGTTTCTGTGACTGGGTACATATTTCTATTACGTTGTCACGTAGTCCTAATGTTAGATGACCTCATGTCTGTCTTCCCCACTAAGATAGACGAGTCTGAGCATTGTACCTGGAAGAATTTCCTCTGGTCACTTCTGTGTCCCCAGTGCTAGAGTGGTGCTTGGCTCCCACTCTATAAAGTACTGAAGCATGAATGAGTGGCAGGATGATGGTTTGACATATTAATTTGTGTGTTTTTCATAGTAGTCTGCCCACCCCTTTTGTTTCGAGTAGACCGCCAGGTTGGTAGCTCCTTATCTCAGGGATCCGGGCTTCATGTATAGCAGAAGGGGCCCACGGTCAGTGACTCTTACTATGCTTTGAAAAAAATCTAAAGTCACTGGGTTTCATGTCCATTTGGGGGAAGGGAAGGGCAAACGAGGGGAGATGGCCTTTGAGAGAGAAGAAATTGTGAGGGCTTAGAAGGGGAGAGGCACAGGTACCCTCACCTCTACACAGCCATCCTATGGAGGTGGGCAGTCCACCTCCGTGGGCTGGGAGGCCTTTGGGGATCCCAGCTTTGGCAAAGATCTCTGCTCCTCTTACCTGACATGGAAACAGAGTGTAGCCACTGCCCACTATTGGGCTTTGGAGAATGACCTATCTGCATGGACAGAAGACTAGACCCCACCCTGACTTTCTGGGTACTTGGGTTCTAGAGGTTCTGGATGAAGAAAAGAATTGAGGCTTCGACCATGACTGATGTGGACTCTTCTGCCAGTTGGGGGCATTAGAGTAGAAATTAAATTGACTTACAGGGTTTAAAAAGTGACGTTTCTTTTATACTTGATTTGGAGGACTAGATTATCATCCACTATGAATAAATTCTGGATCCTTTGTTTAGGTCCGAAGCATTCTTTCTCCCTCTCTTAGGTCCCAGAAATTTTGCCAAGGCCTGAACTGACCAAGAATTTACTCCATCCTCCCCTCACCTATTGCCTAGAATGTGGCAGCTTACGAAGTGTTTTTTCATTCTCTAGATTGTAAGGTCATGTGTCCTCCTAGTAGGCTAGGACAACCCCAGAAGAGAAATCCTTTTGCTGATGGGTGTTGAAAGTCTTTTTGTTCCAGAATGGAGGTGCTGCTCAAGGTCAAACTGACCCCTGGGAAGGAGAGGTACCCTGGAGAGGCTGGAAAAAAGCCCTCAGGGAAATGAGTCCAGGTGGAATGGGGAAGGCATGGATTGGAGGGGCTGTGCGGGATGAAAGGGGTCCCTCCAGTCAGCACCAGGCCCCTCCAGAGAGTAAGGTGCCCAGGAAGAACAGGATATGAATAGGTCTCTCAGACCTGACTAGTGTAGGGGTTCAGAACCAGTCACCCCAATGTGTGCCAGTCTGGCCTGCAGATGATTTCAGGCTGAAAATAATCAAGGTTCAGAAGGCTTAGGAAATCTTTGACCTCCCCCTTACTGCCTAGAAAAATTTAGACAAAGGACTTGCTCCTAAAAGGGAGCTGTCATCATAGATGACTATATTTTAATATAAACTAGGTGTGATTGACAGAAAGGAACCTATTTGATCAAAGTCCTCTCTCTGTATCCCATTGTATCAAGACAGCCAGTATACATTGTTTACTAAGGAATAACTCTTTTCATCTCCCTGTGAGTTGCCTTACTTCTCCCTCCGTATTTCTGAATGACACATGTACCTCATTTTGCCTGTCCTTGGAATGTCCATGCTTCCATGAATTCCCTGTGGAAACATATTACAACTTGATTATTTTTCTTGTTAATCCACTGTATGTTATTTGAACTATTCAATCAGTGAGAAAAACTTAGAGGCAAAGGGGGAAGTTCCCTCATCCCAGACCCCAATCACCTAGACTCTAATTAAAGACCTTTCAGAAACTACAGCATCTTTCTCTTTATCCTCCCTCTGCCCCTGCCACCCTCCTCTACCTCAACGTTGTGGTGATGCAGAGACCAAAGCTCTGAAGAGCAGTGCTGACGGTATCTCCAACTCTCTCACACTTAGTCGGCCTGGGATACTCTGTCTCCCAGATAGACTGGGGAGTAGAATATACATTGAGAGAACAAAGTAGCAACAAGAAGAGGGAACTGGGGAAGAAAAGAGAGTAAGGAAAGCTGTGGACAAGAATTTGTATACAGGCAGTCAATTTGGGAAGTACCCCAGGAACAGGAGGGAGGCGCTGGGAGGAGTGATGCAAGGAAGGAGGGAGAGCCATCCCCAGGGTGCCTGCGTTACCAAGTTAGTCTCCATGGAGGCCACCTGGGGCGTGGTCCTACTGTTTACCTATAAGAAACCCTGCAGAACTCAAGGAAAGAAGATGGGACATTTATCCACCAGTTCCCACCCTGCTGGCCAAGGGGGACCCTGTAGGGTGTTCATTCCTTCTCTCTTCCAGGTCTGGCCACAGTCGATCCTAGTGTCCCAAGAGGGAAGACTGAGGACAGGTGACATCAGCATATAGCTGGAGTAAAAATGTGGGCCAAGAAGATGTGAGCTGGGGCACAAGAGAGGACCATGAAGAAGAAAAGACAGAGCAAAAGAATGGAGAGAAGAAAGAAAAGAGGGCAGTGATGGGTAGGGGAGGACAAGACGCACATGAATGGTACCTGTTTTGGGGAGAGATATGAACAAGGCAGCCCTTTTAGCAGGTGGGGACCCTCTTCAGAGCTCCTGGGACTGGCTGAGGGTGAGCCCTTAGGTTCACAATATTTTCTGCCACTCAACTCTGGCAGGCCTTGGCAGTGACTGCACAACCCCACCCCTGTGTAGCCAGAGGCATCTCTTTTGGGCCTTCCAGGAAAACAAACTGTCTCAGCGTTCCTGGCTTTTGTTTCCGGCTCTTCCAGTGTAAAGACACTGAGTTGGGTTTCTGGGCACGTGATTACCGAGAGGATCATGACCTGCCAGAGTGGAAGCAAGCTTCCTACAGTCCTTGCAGCAGAGGGAAATCCAGTTGGGTTATGGTTGTCCCCGCACCAGCCCTTCATGTTGGGTGAATTTGAGGAGGTAGGCTTTGAAGCTTCTGAAGTTGAAGTGGAAACTTTGGGAAAAGAAGAAGAAGGAGAATCTCCAGAGGAATTGTTTCAGTACCTTTTTAAAAAGCCTGCAATGTTCCATATTTGTCTTCTATCAACAATTTAGACCCAGTCTCATTCCACCATAAAGTGAGACTCTTCCCACACAACACGGATCTTTTCTTTAAATTATTGTAGCACAGATAATTACACAGCACAGACTGAACTCTCGACTGTCATCTAATTGTTCTTTCCCTTGAGTTATTCTTGTCTTTTCGGATTATAAATTCTAGAGTTTCTTGGTACTTCCCAGGTTCCTGGTATACCAGGACTGCAAGAACCGTTGGGGCTGAGGCTCAATAAGAACCCACAGATGAATGTGTGTTAGACTAGCCCGCCAAGGCCATCAGAAGGCTGTGATTTGAGAATTCCAGAAAACCTGGTGAGCCAAAAATATCTTCCCCTCTTCTGCCTTGCTGGTCTGAAATTTCTACCTTTTATGTTATTCCCTGATGGTTTCTAGAGAAGTGTTTATTTTAGATGAACAAAATGTTCCATACCCTGGGAAGAATGATATATTCGTCAGGTACCACTTTAGTGAGAATTAGGTTCCTTAATTACTCATTAAGATATGGAGACTAGAAGCCTTAGATATTGATTCCTAGGCTGGGAAGGTATGGTGGTCAGAAGATGAGGGAGCTATGAAGAAGGGCCAAAGTCCTGGGACCTTGAGTAGTGAGAGGTAAAGAAACTGAACGGGCCTAAGAGGGTCCTGGACGTAGGAGAAAACATACATCAAAGACAAACTTTTATTATTCAGTTTTGCCTTAGGTAAAGCCACCTCTATAGTGGGGGCAACTCATTCAGGAGACAGTGCTCTGTACATCCCATTAACAGGGTCTGAGTTCTCTGAGGGCAGGGACTGGCCATTATGCATCCTTCAGGCTGACCCACAGTGCATGGGTGTGTGTTCTTTGCCATCACAAGGTTCATGTGCTTATATCTTTAAAAGGCCAATATTCAACAGATTAGAGTTTGGAGTAAGGAAAGATTTATTGATTGAGAAGTTGCCTACTGAGAAGATGGAACCTCTCAATAGTTTCTCAAATCCATCTTAAGAGCAGCCGAAACTCAAGTACCCTATGAGTCCAGGGAAGGGAGAAGGGGAGGGGAAGATGTGCGATTCAGGGAAGAGTGTGAAATCTCCAAATCTCTTTGTTGCCAGTGAGTCCAAGTCTGATTCTGAGGTTCCTGTACATTTTTGAAAAACAGTCATTGTTTTCCACACATTTTCTCACCTCTTCAGGAAGGACTCCTGGCAAGAGGCTGTTTTTGCAAAATTCTCAAACCTCCAACTTATTCCTCTAGACAATTGATATATCAATAGCAGAAGCTATTAGCCCAAGTCTGAGAGAGGCAGCAATTATTTCTACTTGTTGCATTCTCTCAGGGGACAAGAATGGAGCCAGTTTGTACCCACCCTTCAGCTTTGCAGCCAGCCAGTTGGACTTCTGGTGGGCCTGGAGTCTTGAGATGCCTCCCTATAGAGCTGGCCTTTTCTCTTCTGTTGACCTGAAGGACTCATGGTAGACACCACAGGCAGAATTAAAAGCCAAAGCAGCTCTACTAAGCATTGCAAGTGACACATTTCTCCAAAGAGTAAAATTAGTGAAAAGATACTGTATCTCTGCAAAATAAGAGGGTGATCTCTAAGGCCTCTTTCTTGGCCTGATGGTTACTCACGGTTACCAGTAAATGACAGTTACATTTACCAGTAACTGTTCTGCTTTCCCAAAACCTGGTGCCTTTGCACTGACTCCTCAAGAGAAGAGTCATGTGAGATACTCTGTTTCCTTTAACTTGACGTTATTGTTGCCGCTGTCAGTGTATTGAAGTGCTTGACGAATGCTTGCATTGTTCTCAGGCCCAGAGCCTTTTTCAAATGATCAGCACATTATAAAACACAATAATGAGTCTAATTCCCCACCCCCAACACGCGCATACACACACAATGGCATTGGCAAATCCTGCAGATATATACGTACAGTAGTGAAAAAGAGGAAGGGATTGGAGACAGTAGAGCAAAATTTGGTCCTAACTCTCTTAATTAGTGCTTGTAACCTTAGGCAAGTTGTTCGTTCGTTCATTCATTCATTCATGCATTCAGCATTTATTAAAAATCTCCTTGTGTCTGTCATATAATCTCTGCAAAATGTTAACAATACCCGCCTTCGCTACTTTTCAGGGCTGTTTAAGGAGCTAATGAAATCGTACTGTGACGTGTTCAAGGTGAGCTTGATACAAATATATGCCTGGTACTCATCAACAAAAAGGTAAAAGCAAAATCGAGAAGTTGGAGAATGAAGGGCCAAAGCATAGCACTTGATATATCACTTGTATGAGAAAGACACCTGCTCCAGGCCCTCCTGCTGTGCCCTGCACTCTAGTCAGTCTTTGCCAGGACATCTTTCTCTTCGTCTCTGTCCTTGGACACCCTGCTTTTTCTCCAAGTTGCTGGTCAAAAGCCTCCTCTTCCACAAAGTCCTTCTAGCTCTTCAGAATTAATTTCTCCCTCCCACATGTCCCCCCTCTGCTTCAGAGATCTCCGTGTTCTGCCTGTGAACTATTGCGATTTGTTTCTAGATTGAGCCTTGTTACTAGACAGACGGGAGTGTTCCTGAGGGAGGTTTGTCTTCCAGAAACCCTGCCTCTGTTCCTTTAGCTTATGTGACCTTGGTCAGGTGCATCGTCTTCTCCAAGGCTTGGTTTCCTTCTCTGTGAAACCCGCCCACACTTGCTGACTCCTGTGAAGGTTAATGAAACACTGCAGGTCGAGGACCTAACACAGTGCATCTTGTGTTTGTGGGCAGGCTTCCAAAAGAGGTCTTTTGAATGAAATCGAGCAGCACGTATACTTTGTGGAGATCTAACACACAGGGAGGATTACTTAATATGTGCAAATGAGGAAAGTTATGACCATCCCCACCTAGGAATATTTCCCCACCCAGGATTTGGCACCTGAGATGTCACTAGGAAAGTTAATTTCTTCTCAGAGGCACTCCTTTATGTTTTAACACCACTGGGAGAGGCAAAGCTTTAAACCATTCCACCTCCCACGCGATGGCAGCATTGACAACCAAGGAAAAGGGGAACATAGTCACTGAGAAGGAGGAGTCTGAAGACAGATTTGGCCTAGAATTGATCTTGCTTAATATAACATGTTTATTTAAAATCAAATATAAGATATTTATTTAAAGCCGAAGTTTTAGGATCCTGTTTGTGGTTTTTTTTTTCCTGATACCAATTCTTGGACAACTCCCTGTCCACCAATGCAGTTCAATTCTGACACTAATGACCCAGAGTTAGCACAGACTACACAGCTTTAGGGCTCATTTCCACAATACTGTCCCACTGAAGATGCCAGCCATGAGTGCACACCTGTGCTCTGCAGACTATAAATCTGGGAGTTCCCATGATGCCTCCTCAAGTTCAATTATTTGCTAGAATGACTCACAAAACTCAGGTAAGCACTTACTTATTATTGCTGGTTTATTAGAAAAGGTACAACTCAGAAACAGTCAAATAAAAGAGAAATATGGGGGTACGGGGGGTCGCCCAGAAGCCTCTATGCCCTTTCCAGGTGAGGCACTCTCCCAGCATCTCACTGTGTTCACCACCCTGACGGCTTCCTGAGGCCATCACTTAGGCGGTTTTATTGAGGTTTCATTATGTAGGCACGATTAATGAAATCCTTGGCCATGGGTGACTAAGCTCAATATACAGCCCCTCTCCCCTTCCCAGAGGTGGGGGTGGGAATGAAAGCTCCAACCTTCTCATCTTGAAGTTAGTTCCTCTGGCGATCAGCCCTATCTGGAGGTTACCTGGGGGCCACCAAGAGTCACCACACTAGCATAAACTTGAGTAGAGTTAAAAGAATAACAAAAGGCACTCCTATCACTCAGGAAATGCCAAGGGTTTGGGGAGCACTGTGCCAGAACTGAGGACGAAGACCATATATATTAAATTATACCACAGATCTCTGGACGTTGTTCTTATTTATCGGTTTTCAGAGCTGAAGAGGGTAAGGTGGAGGACAGGGACGTTCTCCATAAAGCTGGTGTTTCGTTTGCTCTGAAGCCCTATAAGTCCTTGAGTCGTTTCTTCCAAATCACAGTGTGTCTTTGGAATGCGTCCTATCTGCCACCCCCAGGGAAGCTCTCTAGGGTTGCAGCCCCTTCCTTTTTAATGCTTTTCTTTACTTTTGAAGGTCAGTTTTAGCCCTTTCCCCTTCGAGGGCTCCGCCTGCCTCCTGGTGTGGTCAGCCTGAGGTCAATGCTCTCTTCTCTCTCCAAGTTGTCAGCAGGCTAAAGAGGAAGGCCGTTCTGCTAGTCTAGACCACAACACTCTGTAGAACTCAAAGTGGAAACATCCCCTGCTTCCCCATTAGTACTGAAAACAAAAAATCCCAGACTTGACGCTCACGTTCAGCCCCTCTGCCGTCCCCATCCTGTATCTGGCCACAGGCAGCCTTGACCTTGGATTGTCAGCCTCCAAACATCCCAGGGGCTTTTCCACCTCTTCCTGCTTTTCCCTTTTCTCCAGGTCAGTTTCACTGCACACTTGTTCCTTCAGTCACAAATATTATTGGATGCATCCTATCTGCCAGGCCTTGTGCAGGACACCAAGGGAAGGGGGGAATGTAGAAGGATGGCATGATCTCTGTCCTCCAGGCGTTCATGCTCTCCTTCCTTTTTAACAAAGGTCAGCCAGTCTCCAGGTTCTCCCTGAGACAGTCCTCCACTGCCCTCTTCCCAGCCTCTCACCTACTTGGCACCTGGCGCCACTTCCTTGTTTTGACATTCTTTCTGGTTTCTGTGTCTTCTCGGCTAGATGCTTAGATGGACTTCCTGCATTCACATCCGTGTACTGAGTGTCTGCTGAGAACAACACGGTCCAGCCCCTGTCATATGGTCTGTGTGTCAGATGGATGAGAAAGAACAAGCACAACAGGTACATAGGAGGGCAAATGCTGTGAAAGGAACAAACAGCGCCGTGATGGGCAGTGGCCGTGCTCATTTAGATGAGGTGTCAGAGGAGCCCTTGGCCCCTCCCATCCTGGAAGTTTTACAGAGTTGGATGCTGTGTCATACGGAGCTATTTTTTTTAATTGAAAAATGAAAGACCAATACACACATGTTGAAAAAATTTTAATTATCCTTTGCTTTTATTTCCAGTTTTATTAGAAGTTGCATACCTATTGAAGGAATGTCAGAGGGATCACCTGATTGAAAAGAGGGACTTGGAGCCCAAGATTTGGAGCTCAGATTATCCATCACGGAGTATGGAGGGAACTGAAGGACATATACCCCTTCCTGTCACCCTCGGCCACCACGTGGCTCCACGTTCATGACATCCTTCCACTCTGTTCCATTCCGGTTCCACATGAACTTGTTGCTCTGGAAAAATGAGTTTTTTGAGATGATAATGCCACTGCACTTCCCCAGTGGGACTCTGTGCCTGTTGGAGGTGCTGGCCTGGAGTGTCGCCATCAGAAGATGGTCCCGTTTATAGAACATTCTTTCTCAGCAAAGGATAGTGCTGAGAGCTTTACACACATTACTTATTTCACCCTCACCCCTCATGAGATCCTGCAAGGTAGTATCAGGGATCATCTGTGGTTAACAAATGAGGACGCTGCGGCTTGATAGGGGTACAAAGCTAAGGCAAAAACAGATCCAAGTTCAGACCTGTAGGACTCCAGAGCCTTTGCTCCTGATGACCATGTCACCTTCTGTTACTTGGAATGCTTTTTAGAATACCTTCCATATGGAGGATGTAGTTAAGGTCTGTGGGATAATGCTCTGAGCAGAGCAGGTAATGTTAACTTTGGCAGTGGTGACTTTGTCTGTGGTTACCAGGCCACCACAGTGCAGAGGCTCATTCTCACCCCTACCTCCTTTTCAACTGCTTTGTAGTGGGCATTGGGAGATCTAGTGGATGCTGGTGATGCTGAGGGAGGGGTAGCCCAGTTCTCAGAAATCTGAAGGAAAAGAAGGGGTGGCCCAGAGATCAAAGTCCTGCCCCTCATATCCCCAATTTCTTCATCTAAAAACTGAATCTAATAATAGGTCCATCTTATAAGGGCAAATGGCAGAAGTAACTTGATCCGTCAGGAGGGAACAAACTACAGAATAGTCAAAGCAAGGGCGGCCACATTCTGATGCTACTGCTCAGGTCAGCATTTCTAACATGTACCTGCTGCAGGCCCTACCCCACTCCAGGCTGTGCATCAGGTGCAAACAATGATGATGCTGATGGGCTTGGCTTTGGCCTTGACCTCTAGGGATTATTGTTGCAGGAGAAGGCAAATTCTCCAAGCTGGGGGTGGGGGGTGGGCCTGCGCTGAGAGGAAAAAGGGTTCTTTGCTGAGTGCCAGAAAGACTTCAAACTCCCACCAAAGTTAGTCAAAAGGATTAGAGAAGGGGCAACTCTCCATAGAGAGAGTGTGGCCTCCTCTCGGAGGCAGAGAGTGAGAAAGCCAAAGAGAGATCCAGAGGGACAGAGACAAAAGAGAAAGACAGAGACAGTGAGAGAGACAGAGTAAAGGCACTGAGAGGGACCCCAAGTGTTTGGAGAATCCAGTTTATGTATCATTCTTAGTTTCGGTGAGTTACAGTTTAAAGACTTTGTTTATCTATTTTCCTTTGATATGGGCATACAGTGTGAAAGGATAGAGTATGTAGCATGAAAAGGTAAGAATATTTGTAGTGTGAAAGGCCTGTTGGCCGTTCCCAGCCTTTGATCCATAGGTTCCCCATGGATCAAACAAATGATTTATTTTGTGTAAGGCATGACTTAAAGACTCTGTTTCTCTGTTTTCCCTTCACAGTGTGGGGAAATGGTTTGTTAGCAATCCCAGCAGAAATCTCCCTTTGTTCCTCAGGTTTCCTCTTGGTCTGGCTGCAGAGCTGATCTGCCTATAGCAGTCTCTGAATATAGGTTCATTTAGCATTTCAGTTCTCTTGCCTCCTCCCTACATTATTATGACAGAAATTGAGAGGAGAACCACCAATATGATTCAATAATAACACTGCAGAGAGGCCAAGGGGTGGACATGTTTGTAGGACAGTGTCTGTGAGCAGAGGAATCTTTTTTTTTGAAGTTTTTTTTTTGTTATAAAACATTTCATATTAATCTACATTACAATGTAACTTTTGTGGAAAAAGTATACTAATTTTCTTTGATAAATTACACATCACTATTCAGGTACACTCCCAGTTAGGGCACTGCATCCTTTGTGGATGGATTTTCTGTTGCCACATTCCTCACAAATCCTACAAAAACTGGTTGTGGAGTGAGGCTTCTCTTTCAAGCACCAGATACTCCCCTGATTTTGCATTCTGGGGGGTTATCAATCCTTCATTTTCTGAAATTCTTTCCTTGACCTTGGCACCATTAGCCATTTTCATAGTAACTGCTCAGCTGAAGATTCTAAGTAAGCAGAGGAATCTTGACAGAAATTTCTGTAGAGACAACAGGATGAAAGGAGGTGACAGAGTGGTGGTGATATGGGTGGGTTCTGGGCTGGACTGGTTTTACAGAGATGGGATTTCAGGAGCTGAGACAGCGGAGCATTTGATGCATAGGAGATTCTAGGAGACAAAACCAAGGCAGCAATAGAATCTACTCCCCAGCCCTTCATGCTCCTACAGAAGGTGAAGAAAGCAATTGCCCTATTTGGCAATCTAAATATGGTAGTAATAGGGATAATAGTAATTAGGATATCGAATGCCCCAGGCTCCAAAAATATGCACAGTGCATTCACTATAGGGAATTTACTTGCTGGTGTAGAGAAGGAGCCAAAATGGTACCTCAGTAGTCAGGGTCCTACTTCAGTGTCTCCACAGCATTGGCCAGATAAGACTGTCGAGGATTTGTTTTAAAGCTGAATGTATTAGTCCACATTCATTCATTCATTCCAAGACTGACAGCTGTGATCTTAACAGTTTGTTTTTTTTTTCTCTTTTTCTCCTAGAAAAGTCTGGGCTTCTGTCACTACCCCGCAAGCTCTCTAATTCCCTGAGACTAAAGTAGCAGGGAAATAAATGCATGAATAGATGGATGAAACAACCTACATAGACAAAATGTTTATCTGGTACACAGAATGTTCTCAGTTACTTTCAAGAAGGCTGTTGGTGGTAGTAGTTGGGGCTGTCTGTGTGGGAGTCCAGTTTTGCCACTGACTGATGTGTGACCCAGGGCACTCTGTGCCTCCCTTTTCACTTTTGTCAAGTCGTAATACCACCAACCTCGTAGGTTTATTGTGGGATTAAATGAATGAAGCCATTTAAATGCAAAGTACAGTACCTGTATATGGTAGGCATTCAATGAAAGTAAGCTATTATTATAAAATAAGTATTTTATCTATCTATTCACTTGGTCAGGGATGGAAAACTCCCACCCTTGTAGGCAGTCAGCATAAATGAGTGAACTGGGGGGAGCTGAAGGGCCTGATCTAGAGAGGAGACTGAAACATATAAAGGAGCGAGTGGGTCCAGCGCTGTCACCTTCAGATTTTCCTCTTGGGCAGCGTGACCCCAGGTCCCAGCCTGGCTCCTGAAAAGGTAATGACGACCTTGTACATTTTTCTTCTCAAGTCTTTATTTCGTCACGTCTCAAAACCCTGCTTTTAGGGAGTGCCGCCTCTTGGGCCAGATCTTGAGTGGTGGGATTTGTTCTTAGCACCTCTGCTTCCACCTGGGAAGGCCTGCGTCCGGCAGGTGGCTTGTGCCCACCTCACCTGCCCTGCGGGCCCGGCGTGCGGCCAGTTCCCTCGCCGCCCAGCCCTCCCTCCAGGACGCGCCCAGGGCGAGCCGCACACCCGAGGGGTGACTCTGAGCGGTGGAATTCGGGGCGCGGGGCGGAGCGGAGCGGGCCTCACCGGCAGGTGGCGGGCCGCCTGCGCTGCCTGCGCGGCTCCCACCCAGAAACTTGAGCGGGATGCGGATAACCACCGCGGGACGCGAGGGCGGCCGAGCCTCCCGGAGCCCGGCGGAGCGCATCCGCGCCAGCAGTGGGGCCAGAAGGCTGCGACGCCCTGCGGGAGGGACTCCGGCCTGCGGACACCGCGGGCTGCGTTCTCCCGGAGGGGTGAGTGCGGACCGGGCCGCGCACGGACAAGGCAGCGCCGCCCTTAGCTCAGGGCACGGTCCTTGACTGGCTTCCCAGCCCTCCCTGCAAGGTATTTCTTCGACCGCAGCTGTCGGATCGGACGCAGGGAGCGCGGGGAAGCCGGTGGGAGCGCGGGGGAACCGGTGGGAGCCCCGGCGCTCTGCAGCGGGAGCGGCGCGGCCTCCCGCCGCCAGGCGGCGCTGTCCGCGTCCCCGCCGGAGTCCCGCTTCGGTCGGCGCCGGCTGCGGCCGCAGCGGCCGCTCTAGCCGCCGGGCGGCGCGCTCTGTGGTTCCGGGCGGAAGTGAGAGGCGCCGAGCGGAACGGCCTCCGGTGACATTTTCTCCGGGCGGCGCGGACGGGCGGCGGAAGGGGATCGGCGGCGGCGGAGGCGGCGGAGGCTGCGGAGGCGGCCGGAGTCCTTTCCCGTCCCGGCGGGGCCCTGCGTGCGACTCTCTCTCTCTCTCTCTCTGTTCGCCGCCCGGGCTCAGCAGAGGCGCAGGCGGGCGGGCCGAGGCCGTCGCGCCCCGAGTCACCGCGGCCGGGACAGCCCCGGCCGGGGGCGTCGGTCCGTGCCCCGACGGGGCGCGCGCAGCGGGCGAGGGGGCGCGGAGTCGCCGCGAGGCGCAGGTGAGAGGCGGGGAGGGGCGCAGGGCCTCGGCCCGGGGAGGGGCCGGGGCCGGGGCGCGGGCGCGGCGGCGCCGGGCGGGCGCCGGGCGGGCGCCGGGCGTCCGCACCCGGACCAGGCGGGGAGGCGGCGCGGCCCGGGTCGGGGGCTCTCAGGGAGGGTGGACCGCCCGCCCGCTCGCCCGCCCGTTCTCTGGTGCTGACCCTTCTGTCCTCCCGGCGGGGCCGGCGGGCGGACCCCCTCCCCGCCGCTCCCCTCCCCCGGATCGCGGGGGCCCCGGCGAGGCGCGTCCCTTTCCCCGGGGTCGAGGGGAGGCCGGAGGCGCCGCCGCGCGTGGGCCGCGCCGGGGGGAGCAGGCTTTGCGGCCCCGGAGTCGCCTTCGCGCAACTTTGCGGCGCCCCCAGGCCCGCCGGGCAAGCGGCGGCCGCGGCTCCGCCAAGTCCGGCGGCTCCGCGCGGGCCGGGGTCTGGCGCCGACACCTGCCTCGACCCCCTGAGAGCTCGAGGGGCCCGGCCTGGCGCGGCGGCCGCGGGGGCCTAGGCGGGAGGAGGTTGGGAAAAAGGCTTTCCCAGGCTTGGCGCCGCCTGCCTCTCGGCGCGTCCTCTCCCTCCTTCCCGTCGGCATCCGCCTCTGGCCAATGGGAAGGATGCGTCCGTCTGCACCATTGACCTTTTTTTTTTCCCCCTGGCGAGTTTGTCAACTTTACTTAGAAACCGGAGAGTAAATAAGTGGACGAGCCTCAAAGTAAAGACCACTGCCTTCCCAGAGTTCTCGCTCCCCCCCCCCAATAGCACTTCGTCCTTTATTTCTTAATGGCACCGACTGAAGTGTGGCGTCGGAGCGGTGGCCCCGAACAGCCGCTTGAATGTCATTCATTCTGCCTTTTGAAGTGCCCTCTCCGGTGGCGCAGAGTAGATGCTCAGGTCGAAGGAGTGAACGTCCGTACTTGTTCTCTCAGGGGAACCTCTTGGAGCAGTTTATCGTTGGATGTGCTTTTCGTTTCTCGCCTGAGTTTTTGCGTTCTGGATCCTTCAGTAGGATGAAAATCCCACTGATGTTGCTTTTTCAAGGTCGGACCTCTCAGTTACAAATACATCTGGCAGTTTTGCTATTCGGCTATTGTGTGGTGTCGTTGGGCACATGTGAACAGTTTGAATCACTCTTTTTTTTTTCTCCTGGGATAGTTTAAGGATGGAGGCTATTAACTTTCTAATGTAGTTTTGCTGATCCTGGCAATCTGGATTCCTCCAATAAGAGCATTGCCTTTTGGTTTAACAAGCGTTTTTAGAGGCCTGCAATTAATAGTTATTACCTGATGTCCTGGGGAGTTACAAAGCCAACCATTTTTTAGTAGGGAGTAATATTTTGGCCGAGTAATCTGGCTAAAACAATGCCAAGTTGAGTGTTTTATGCTCAGTAAATATAAAATTAGGAATTAAATTAGAATCCAGGCAACTGAGATGGAATTTAATGTGATAATCTGCACGCTAATTTAAAAAGTCTTAGTGAAATTTCATGCTGTTTCATTAAATGGAAGTAAAAATATTTTTAGACATTTCTAAGTCAGGTTCCTTCAGAGAACTTTTCAGTTCCATTTTTAATCTTAAAACTTTTTATCTTTTTTGTAACGTTAAGGTATTAACGTTCAAAATAAGTGTATACAATATGAAAGACGGGCAAACTTTAAGGTAATTATACCTAAAGCATCACCTAAATATTATTTCTCAATGGAAAACAGTTTTTCTGACATCTTTTTTTTTGTGTGTGAAAAATGAAAACTAGATTTTGAAGCTAGAAACTTTTTCCATTGTTAGCTCCATTTTAAGTTCACAGTGTAGACATTACTCACTAATTCAGTTTATATTACTCAAGTGCATTCTGAAAGAGCAAATGTCATAATACTTTGTTTTATAGTCTTCATCATATATCCAAGACCCATATGTTACAGATAGATTTAGTTTTAGATTCAAATTTAATGCAGTTCTATTAGAGCTGAATGTTCAGTGTATATCCTTAAAAGGTTTCTGTTTTCATAAGTGACATTGGTACCTTAAGTTTCCTTATTGTATTACTAGTAACTTCTAGGAGCTTGTGTACTCATTATTCAAGGGATTGTTTTGTTGGCTCTTCAGTCTGATGAGTTTGTTATGACATGTGCCTGAATAGACTTGATATATGGGTAATTAGGATTTTTTTTAAGTTTGGAACTGGCATATGCCAGAGACTCAAAGCCTACATTTGTAACTTCGAAAGTCATCTTAGACCTTTCTAATTTTCCTGTATGTAACTAGAGACATGTTTACTGAATTGACAGTACTTGAGAAAACTTGTAAAAGACAAAAAAGTTACTATGATTTGTTTTCATTTGAACCATAACGATTTCATTATTCTCTATTATTTAAGAAAAGAGTTTGGGGCCAAACAGAGTTTCTTGGGTAGCTGTAATTATAAATAAAAAGTTAAAAACAGTAAAAAGCTGTGAGACCGCTTTTAGGGAGATGAGCTATTGAGAAAACTTTAGAGCAAACAAACAAAACATTCAGTTGGAACCTCTATTCTATGACACTAATTTGTTGATCACTTACTGTGTGCCAGTATTGCTCTAGTTACTAGAGCTATAGTAAGGAATAAGGCTGACAACAAGGTCCTGATGCTGAAGGAACTTACACATTTAAACCTGAGGTTTGGAGTGGATTTCCTGGGCATTCAGGCTAGGAAACAGTCTAAGTAGTCATGAGTATCAGTGATCTCGAATGGGTAAGTGTGGCCAGTGCCTTGGGTTTACAGAGGGATAAGTAGGATAGATGAACTAGGGCCAGGTTGTGAAGGTATAGTACCCTGGTCTGCTAATGAGTTGTTTTATTCTTTTGGGAAAAAAAAACTCAGGTGGAATATAAAAGATGAGATAGGCATTCCTTTTGAAAGATTTTTCTTTAGCCTTCAGTTCAGTGATTAGAAATTTATTGATTTTCTTTATTTTGGGTTGATTCTTGACTAAAGTAATTTAATACTCTCCTTTAGTTGTCAAATTCCAGCCTTAAGTTTAAATTTAGCTGTGGTCATGAAACTCTTCTATTTCTAAATCCTTAGCCTTTATCTTTAATTGTATCTACTTTCCTTACTCTTTCAGGACTCGTGATTAAACTTAAGGAAATTTTTTCTGTTTCTGTGTAGGCAGCTCCTCGCAGCAGAAGTGGGATTGATGTTCAGTCAGTTTTCACACTCAGCCTTCAGTTCTTTGTAAAAGAAAGGAGCAGGATGAAACTAAAAAGCATTTCGTTTGTTTTATTCTCTTCTCTATTCCTGAACTGCCAGGGAGGATACTGTACATGTATTGTACATATTTATTCTTACATATTAGTAGCAACCGATAATAATAAATGTGATTTAAAAATGTAAAATAACCAGTATGATTCACATTTGACAGTTGTCTTATTTAGGATTTCAGCTTTGATTTAGTGTTTAACTTTTGTTTCTAGTCTCTTTCATATCTTTATTTAAAATAGGAACCTCGTTCCTCTTTGCTCAAATTCTGTCACTTAACTGCCAATGGACAGATGGTGTAAATTTTGTTCTTAATTTGACTTCATTGAATTTTTAAATTACCCGGGAGAGTATTTCCTAGTTAAGATTAATCAAAGGTAGAAATCTATGTGCATAACTTATTTTTAATTGTATGTGGGGGTATTTATACCTGGTTAAATACTAAACCCATTTACTGAGCATTTTGGTGCTAGGTGGAGGTGGGTACAAAGATAAAAGAAACCATTTCAGCCCAGAGAACTCAAATGTGTGAACCAGCTGATTTCTAAGTTTCTTTCCTGCTCTAAAATGTAGAGAAGTAGGCTGTAGAAGAAAAAAGTACTGTATAACAAAATAGCTGTAGTGTGGAGTTAGTTATTTTCCTTTATAAAGCCATTTAAAATAAGGTATTGGAAAATTGCATTTTTTCTTAAATGGGTCTTTTAATCTTAAAAGAAAATAATTGGAGTCTTCAATTTTCTTTTTGTACTGCCAGTTCATTTACAAAATACTTTTTACTCTGCCTGGAATTCAAGACCATGTATTATTAGTAAATTAGTTCTGATTGTTATACAAAGAGGAACAAAATTAAATCTTAAATTTATGTCATTCCCATGAATGTGGATAAACTAGGATTGTGTTTAGGTAATCTAGAAATTAAAGTTTTCATTAGTATGCTTAACATTAGTGAAACAAGATATTTACCAAGAGAATCTGTAGAAGTTATTTTTTACTGAGTTGTCTGGTTTAAAAACTTTATGATATCCAGAGTCAGCATTTTGTTAGGTACCTCATAATTACAGAAAGGTATTGTTGGGGAGAGGGAAGTTGGGTGTGGACTAAAACTCTAGGAAAACAGAACAAAATTCTCATGTGGTTAAGATTTTAAGCAGTATCCTCTCTGCCTTAGTTGTAACCTAGCACAGAAGTGTAGTTTACTGTTACCAAAGGTTTCTCATTATTTTTCTCCTCTACATTCCACTTTACTATGAGCCTGAGGGCATGTATAGTGAGTAGGTTTTTTGGCAACATTTATCTTGGGGACCTCAAGTCCAAGCATGACCCATCTTTATATGTACTGTCTCCTGAGGGAGATAGAAGGTACAAAATGGCCAGAGCAGAAATCTTGGAAATCTAGAACCTGTGTTTTAAATTATTTTTTATTTATACAGATGATGCTTTTGAGTACTCAGAGCAATGGTGCCCTACTTTTTTGGCTCTAGGGACCAGTGCTTCTAGGAGACTAATGCCTGATGATCTGAGGTGGAGCTGAGGTGGTGATGCTAGCGCTGGGGAGCAGCTGCAAATACAGATGAAGCTTTGCTGACTCACTTGCCACTCACCTCCTGCTGTGCAGCCTTGTTCCTAACAGGCCATGGACCAGTACCAGTTTGTGGCCCAGAGGTTGGGGACCCCTGACTTAGAGGGTCTCTTGTTAGCCACTGTGCATTCTTTGCATTTGGTAACTTCCTTGGCTTGTTACTTGATGCTAGTTTGTTCAGAGTCCTAGTACTAGGCCAGATCCATGTCTGTAATGGCAGTATCTGCCACGTGAAGTGATTTGAACAGCCATTATCACTCTTGGCCTATATATAGAGCTTATATCAGTGGAGAAAAGGTTGGCTAACAAGCAAGTAAAGCTGCTCTCTTCCCATGGTTGCAATCTCCTAATTTGTATTTCAGTTCTGGGTAGGACAAATCATTACAGCTGACATTCATTTTTAGTGTTCCCTTTTTGTATTCCAACCTTTTAGCACTCCAGTTTCTTAGTTGATTTGAAGGACCCCTCTCCCCCATAACTATTATCACATTGAAAAAGAATTAGCAATGATTTCTTAATATTATGATATTCAGCATTCATATTTCTCTATTATCTCACACATGTGTTTCTGCAATCATTCAGGTCAAGAGTCAAATGAGGTCTGTGCATTGTTTTGTGATCTATAGGGTTCCCTCTACCCCCCATTTCTTTTTCCTGGCAAATTGTTAGTTGAAAACATAAGAGTTTTCCCATAGTTTGAATTTGCTAGTTACATTCCTGTGGTGGTAGTAAACATGTTTCTGTGTCCACTGGGTTTCTTTTTAATTGGAATTGGGTTTAGAGGCTTGATCAGATTCAGTTTATATGAGGTATTTTCTCTGTCTCTCTCTCTCACCTTTTTTTTTTTTCCTTTGAGGGGTACAACTACTTTATAGATGATATTGAATACTTATTGCCTAGCTCCATTAATTTATTACTGATAATTTCTCAACTCTGAGTGCCTTTCATCATTCCCAGTTCTGAGTCTTTTCTTATACTGTATCTTGTTTTATAGCTTCTTCAACCTCTTTTTCTCTGAGAGCTAAGCAAGGGGAAGGGAAGAGTTGCTGTGGAGAAGAGGGCTATTTCCACTATATTGTAATTCTGTAGGTGTTTTTACTTCATTCCTGATCATTGGTTTCTGCACGGTCTGTATTATCCATGCTGCAGCTTCTCATTGATTGGAAAAACTAACCCCAAAGCTGACACATAATGGAAAGATGTCCTTTGAAGGAAAAATTTATTTTGTGGTATTGGTACTTATTTAAGAGTGCTGCTATTATTAAATTAAGCTAGTGTTTATATGTTAAAATTAGAGAAAAGAGGTTAATTTTTCTATTTCAAAAGATTTGGGAATATCACTATTATAGATTTAATGAAATTTCTTCCTGGACCCTTAAGTCTGGGGAGAGGGGGCTTCATTTTGCACTTTAGTAAGATACCGCTCCCTACCTCTTCAGTTTTATAGTGTTTGGTTTTTGCATCTTTATTCATAAACACACAGTCATTTTAGAATACGGTATTTTAAATGTAAGGAAACAACTCTACTAGGCTATTAGCAGTCGTGTCAGTTTAGTCATATGTTTTTATATGGAAAGATAAAAGGAATGTTACTCTATCAGAAATCATTGTTTTTTTTTTTTTTGTAGTGGAATGTATTTTTATATACAAGTCAGTAATTTTTAAGCAAACAAGTTATTTATTTTATTAGTAGTCTTAGTTATTTTTAAAAATGATTCAGTCATCAATTCAGCATATATTAAATATTATGTATTAGAAACTGAGTGAATTGAAGATGATTAATATAATCCCTGTTTTCAAAGGAGATTATAATATAATGGGGCTGGGGAGGGGTGAGTGAAAACATTTATACAAATAACAGGTTTCTTTTTAATTGTTTTCCTCATAATGTGCTATTTCCCTCCCCCATGTAATTTCTTGAGTTTAAATTTTCTCAGTCATTGTTGTGTGTGTGTGTGTGTGTTTGCTTTAAAAATCACCCTCTTACAGTAGTGTATTTGTGTGCCACAGTCAGAAAAATCAGGTATTGTTAGGCACTAATTTTTTGGCAGATTACTAGTACTGTGATACTCCCTCAACAGTAGGTTGTCACAATGTCTGTCCTCATATCCAGCTTGTCTAATGTTTGTAGAGTCACTATGACAGTTGCCCACACTAGCAGGAAGTAGGCACCCGATACTATTTGAAAGCTCTGCTTCATTCTTGTTTTACCTTCATGAGTTGCAGTTTATCTCTTGGTCCCTGTCTCTTGTTCTTGTTTATATTTAAAAAACAAGACCAAGTAAAATTTCAGGACACCTTTACTTTTTTTAGTTTCTAAGTATAGAGTAGCCAAAGTTTGACGAAGAGCTAAAGAGAATGTTTTTCAAGATCCGCAAGTGGTGTCATAAATTTTGTTGTTTTAACCTTGGTCTCAATTATTAGAGAAGTTAGTTTTCTGCTTTACTTACCACTACTTTAAAAAAATGAGTTAGCAGTAGATGCAGGCTATAATCTGTTTTATATCATAACTGTTTTGGAGGCAGAAACCTCTAAGGTTAGCTACATTCCTGTTGGTGGTTTCATAACTTTTCTTTCTTTTTTTAAAAGTCCTATTCATATAACAAGTGTTTTTACAACAGTTTAGAAACACTCTAGTTGCTTTGATTTTTAGTGCCAGGAGGGTGCCTAATTTTTGATGCACAGATGCAGTGGTAAACATCATGGTTGAATATTTAAACTGTAAGACAGATAACAGTTTTTGGATTTTAAAGCTAAACCTATTTAAAAAATAACTTGAAAAAATGTTTATACTAGGCTATTGCGAGGCTATTTAAACTGCAACTCTCCTGCTTAATAATCCTTCTCTCTTTATTGGCATAGTTTTGACTTTTATTGATTAACCATTTGTTGTGCCTTGGGCATAATTTAGAGTAAGCACAGTCTGGAAAACTGCCGTTTTATTCCAATATAAGATAAATAAATAGTTGTGTGGTTTCTATAAAATGAATCAAAACAATGGATTCATTTTTAGGGAATATTTATCAAAGGAGCAGAACTGTTTACTCAAGTGTAAAATTTAAGTGTAAAATGTAAACATGCCTTGATTTGTACAAAAAGATTTATTCTTGTATATTTGTGGGCAAAACCAAATTTTAAATATCAAACTCCAAATACATTGGGAAAACTTATTTTAAAGGAGTCACTGTACTTTTAAATGTATAATCTAAGTGAACTCATAAAAACTTGGATGTTCAAAACTTTATTTTGGTTAGAGGAGGTTACTTTTGTAGCTTGATATAGTATTAGGTTAAGAAGCAGGTTGGAAATTCAGAAACTGTTCTAAATATATCTGTCTAAGTCTATCTAAATATATCTTGGCCATTGACCTACATATTCTTTTCTTAGAAATGAGGGTTATACATTTCAGGTTAACTATGAGCAATAGTTAATAAAAATAAGTAAAATGCTCTGAAAACCTAAATAGAATTGTTTAGGTAGTTGTCAGTGTGGTTAGACCACTTATTCTGTGTATCTTTTAAAATTACAGCTTTTAAAAAATCCTACAAATATGTAATAAAACATTAAGAAAAAATCACTAGTGACTGAAGCATTCTTTTAGTGGGTTTTTTCCCCCAAATTAAATTGCCTATATCTTTTTGCTTTTTAAAATATCCCTTGAGACTTTCAGAAAACATTGAGGTCTTGGATAATTCATGGTTGAATGTTTATGCTGTGTTTAAAATTGACCCGTGGCACCAGCAGTGCAGCTTGGAGGCCTTGTTTTCCAATGCTGAGAAGCAAAGGCCAAAGTCATGCAGATTGTTTTCATGTTGCTTTTGCCATGAAGTCTGTAAGTAGAGCCATTAACTGCAGTGGTTTTTTGTATGCTGTGACCCTAGCTCCTTGAAAATGCTTATGTAGAAGATGACTGTAACATGTGAGTGTGTGTGTGTGTATACACACATACATATATATATGTGTGTATATATATATATATAATATATATATATATAGTACCTTCACATGCAGTTTTTAAAAAGCAAAAATGAGATTTAATAGGTTCATTTAACTATAATAAGTCCAGTGTACAACCGGCCTCTGGCCTAGTTGGTTGTAGGAACTCATTTGATACCATTTGGGTACTTTTTCCCTTTTTGTGTACTGGCTCTGTACTGCTTTTCATTGTAGGCTTTATTTCCATCCAGGCTTTCCTCTCAAGAAGGCACAATTGGCCCTGCAGTGGCTCCAAGCTAATAGGTTTCTTTAGCATTAAACTACTACTACTACTAATAGCAGTAATAATAATAATAGACTTTATTTTTTAGACCAGTTTCAGGTTTGCAGAAAAATTGACCAGAAAATAGAGTTCCTGTATCCACCCCCACGTCAGTTCCCCCCATTATTAATATCTTGAATTAGTTGGTATATTTGTTACAATCGAGGAGCTAATAGTGCTACATTATTAAAGTACAACTTTACATTTTGTGTTGAAAACAAATATTATGTTAAATAACAGTTCTTTGGGTTTTGATAAATGCCTAATACCTATCCATTATTACAGCATCTAATAACAGATTCTCTGCCCAAATTGATACCTTTCTTTTTCACCCCTCATATAACTGTTCTCTCAGATTCTTCCATATCTTTGTTGCCACTACCATCAGTCCAGAGATCCTGTAATTTTTTTGCCTTCCTCCCAGTTGTTTTACTGTCATTTAATATTGTCTTTTTTATCCAGTCTCCACTATGCATCCTGACTGGTCTTTTTGAAGTTCAGGTCAGCTTGAATCTATGTTTCCCTACTCTGTTTAAATTGGTGGGTTCCTATATGCTCCTGAGGGAAGCCTTTTTAGATCTCCTTGGCTATGTTACATTTCTTTCTCTCCTTTCATGGTGTCAGGTACCTTCTCTCTATGGATTTACCACAGTGTTACATTTTATATTTATTTGAGTGATTATTCAATTGTCTCTTTGTACTGTAAGTTCTCTTGGGGAAGGTACATTATATTTTTCAGTGCCTAGCATAGTTAACTGACACTAGGTACTCAGTAAATGTGTGTTGAATGCATGAATGAATCCAGATGACTTTGGCTGTAGAGAAGAGACTTGTTAATTCTGTGGTGGACTTGAAATGAAGAGGAGGAAGAGAGAATATAAAGATTAAAAAAATACTGTTTCTTGAGATTTGACTGTGCTCATTATGTACTAGGTGCTTTAAAGGTGTTAACTCTTCATCTTACCAAGGACCGGAGTTTTACAACTAAGGAAACAGACTTAGAGAACTTCAATAATTTGTGGACATGTAACACTTCAAATTCTCTTTCTTTTCCAGCCCAGGACTGTTTTCATTTATGAACTTTTAATTGTTTTCATATTTGAAAGATGTTGGGTCACCATATCTAGTGGCTACCACCGTATTGTATTAGGGCTACTACCATGTGTAATAGTGCTGACGGTGACATTGATGAAAACTGACTGACTGCAGTTTTGTTTCTGAAGGATTTTTGTCTCTGTTAAAATAGACCTCTCATCTAAAATCTAATCATCTTTAAGTGATCTCAAGTGAAATTTGGAAATCTCTTGGGTTTTGAGAAAGGCCAGTGCCTCTGACCTTTCTTATTTATTTTTATTTCTGTTACGTCTCTCGCTTTGGAGTATAGCTTTGAGATTTTGTAGAGTAGCCCTTTTTACTCTTTGTTTTTATTTATTGAAATCACGCTTACCTCTAAAAGCCCAGTTAAATTATTATCCTCTTCATGTAGACACCTTTTTTTCTGGTTCTGATCTCGTGAATGCCTAGAGTTCTTTATACCTTTCCAATAGTACTTTTCATTTGTGTGAGCTTCTTATTGTCTTTACCTTGAGGCACACACATAGTAGGTTTCCAACAGATACTTGTTTCTGAATCTGCTCAAGTGTGAGGACCGTGATTTATTCATTTTTGTAATCCCAAACCTAGCATGTAGTCTGACATTATAGGTATTTGATATGTAATTAGCTGAATTAAATATCTTCTGTCCTAGTCTTTTAAAAATAGTTTTAGTATTTTGAAGAGTTAACCAGAGGTACAGAAAGATCAGATTTTCATTTTTAAACAAAAACAATTTTAGTTGCAATTGTAGTGATCAGGAGTTGATGTGGGGAGATCACTAATGCTATTAATATGGTCCAGGCAGTTGGTCATGGCAGCATGGACTAGGCAGTAGAGAAAAAGATCTGAAGGATATTTGCATGGCGAAATTGACAGGATACCAAATTAATTGTACATTGCTTGCCAGGGAAGGACAGATTTGGCTTTTTTATTTTTTATTTTTTGCATCTTAAATTTGCAGTATCTTTGAGATGATCCAATCAGAATGTCAAATAGACAGTTGATCATCTGGGTTTGGAGATCTTTGGAAGAATCTTTTGGGCTAGATGTTATGAATTTGGGAAATAAGGATGTGGATGATATCACCTAGAAATAAAATAGAAAAGAGGGTCTAGGACTGGGCCATGAAGAACTAAATTTAAAAAGATGAGAAGAATGAGTCAACAAAGAAGATATAAGTAGGTCGAACTGCAGAAGGAGGCAAAAAACAGTAGAGTGTAATGGTATAGAAGTCCAGGGAAGGGTCTTTTCAAGAATTACGGTGGTGATTAACAGTATCTGATACTGCCAAGAGGTGAGGAGTGTAAAGTATTTTGGATTTGGTGATATGAGGTAATGGTAGTTTTAGCAAAACTTTAAGTGGAATAATGAGGACAGAAACTGGATTTCATTGGGTTAAGCAGTGGATAAGGAATTAGAAATGCTCATAGTTCTTAGTTTGGCAGTTGAAGTTAAAGAAGAGCAAGAAAGACGAGTGCTTTTTGTTTTTTGTTTTTTTTAAAGGTGAGATTTGGACATACTTTAAAAATTTTTCAATCTCTTGACAGTGTCTTGACAGTTTTTAATTTTAATAAAGTTTACTTATTTTTTTATATTGTGGATAATGCTTTTGGTGTTGTATATGAAACTCATCGCCAAACTTAAGTTCAGCTAAATTTTCTTGTTTTTTTTCACCTAGAAGTTTCATAGTTTTTATTTTACATTTATGTCTATAATCCACTTTGAGTTAATTTTGTAAAAAGTGTCTAGATTAAATTTTTTTCATGAATGTTCAGTTGTTTAGCATCATTGTTGAGACTTTTTCTCCATTGAATAGCTTTTGCTTTTTTATCAGAGGTCAATTGACTGTTTATTGGTCTGTTTCTGGGCTCTCTATATTTAGTTCAATTGATCTATGTATCTATCTGTTTTTCGCCCATATACTGTCTTGATTACTGTAGCTTTATAGTAAATCTTGAAGTTGGGTAGTGTCAGTCCTCCAACCTTCAGTATTGTGTTGACTATTCTGGGTCTTTTGCTTTCCTATATAAACTTTAGGATCTATGTATCAGTATGTACAGAATAGCTTGCTGGGATTTTGTTTGGGACTATGTTGAATCTATGGATCAAGTTGGGAAGAATTGGCATATCAGCAATAACGAGTCTTTCAATTCATTTATTTATAAGAATAGGTCATAATACAAAGGCTTTGGGATTAGGAGAATGTTTTGTATCAGTTTGCTCATTACATGGATATGTTCATTAAAAAAAAATCCATGAAGTTGCACAGTTATGATGTGTACAGTTTTCTGTGGTGATGTTTCAGTCAAGTAGACTAATCTTGAAAAAATATGTTATAAATTCTATTTGAAACAGCGTTCTCTCAAGAGAGGTTGATATAAACCCTATCACTTGGTATTTGACACTAGAGTAGATAAAACGGAAGGTGTCCTATTGGACCATCCTGCATTGCAAGGGAACAGACAGAATCACTTGTAAGACTTCTTTTTTAAATTTCTGAGATGGGAAAATATAGCCTCTACTATAGTTTTGTCAGTAAAACATTGACCCTCTTTAAAGTTAACTTTTTGTCTAAATATAAAGCCATAATTCAGAATATTTTGTGCAAGAGAGCAAAGTTGGAATTCATGAATTATTTAATATTATGTATGGCTTGAACATGTCGAAAATCAGTGTAAGTTAACTGGTTCATATATGTTGTATTTAAGGCATTAGCTACTTGTATTTCTTATGGTTCCAAAATGGTGATATGAAATAAACAGATGAAGGAGTGCTAGCAATTAGAATGCCCCATTTTACATGACTATAGAGCATTATCTTGCCTAGAAGCAGTCTCATTTAATGGGCTGTGCTTGTGTCAGCTTGTGGTTTCAACGGAAAAGTGCCTGTAGCAACAGTAAACTTGTAACAGCAAATGACTTCACATTGCATTTGTCACATTGGGGAAAGACAATAGTTTCAGTTTTATTCTTTCCTTTTTGTATCAGTATAGTGGTGTTAAAGGATGGTTAATAATGGTTGTTGCTCACAAGGTGTAAAATTGAAAGTTGTAAAAGTTCTTAACAGTCAATGCTTAATGATTTTATACATGCCTTGTCAAAACCCTCAGGAGGGTTTCCTGTGTGGTTGGTCTTAGATAAGACCCTATTAATCATGGCCCTTTCTCACAATTCTAAGTCTATAGGAAGTTGTTAAACATTTAAAACTGTATTGCAAGAAGGAAGACTTTCTTCTTTGTGTGTGTTTTATGGATATCTTTATATCTTTTTTTTCCTTCCAAGGGTAATTTCTTACCTACCAGTTTATACACTAAAGCATCTGGATCAGATTTTTTTTGTTTGTTTTTTTTACTGTAAAGTCTATTAAAGTCTATTCTTTGTTCACTCTGTGCTTTCTCCCTGGATGAACTGATATATTCAGCTACTACTTCTACTTATACCAATATTGTCCAAATCTGTATTTCTGTAGTTTTCTTTAAGACCTGTGTTCCTTTGAGCATTATCTAGTTCAAACTAAAGCTGATTATTTCTCTGATAATTCTCTTATTCTTTTATAGTCCACATCTTGATTGGGGTAACCCAGTATCTGGTTGCGTATGCTAGTAACCACCCAAAGTGGAATGTTCTGTATATAATTTGATGGTTGAATTGGTTAATAATGTTCAGATATTCTATATTCTTGCTGATTTTCTGTCTTGTTTAATCCATTTAGAATGAGGGATTTAAATCTATTAGTGTTGGATTATCTCTTTTTCCATTCTGTTTTTGCTTTACGTATTCTAAGCCTATTAAGTATATATATTTTTATGTGTGCATATATATGTATAATTTTTGTATTGTCCTGATATATCAACCTTTATATTATTGTGTCCTTCTTTGTATCTAGTGATATTGTCTGATGTTAATAAAGACATTTCAATTCTTCTATGGTTAGTTGCTCTTTGCATAGTATATCTTTTTCCTTTCTTTCAGCTTAGTATATCTTCGATTCTAAGGTATGTCTGTTTAATGTATGGAGAACATTTTGGTAGCAAGACTAAATATGGAGAGACAGGAGATGATTGTCAGTCATTCCATTGAAAAGTAAAATGACAGAATTTGTGTTTAGAGTGGTTGACAATAGAGATGAGGAATAGTGGATAGGCTAGAAATCTAAGGAGGTAGGATTGATAGGAATTAGTGAATGGTGGGCTGCCATGAATAAAGGGGAAAGCATTATCAAAGATAACCCTCAGATTTTCAGCATGAGCAACTGAAATTATAGTGGTGCTATTTACTGAGTTTCGGGAAAGCTAGGGAGGGAGCAGAGTGGGGTATTTCAGAGAGATGAATAATTTGGTTTTGGACATGAAGAGATAAGTGTACTTGTGAAATCTAAAGAGATGTCAGGTGGCTATTGGGTGGACTGGTGTAGAGCTCAGAGAAAAGGTCTGAGATGGAGTAACAAAATTACTAATGTAGGGATAGTATTGAAAACTGTGGGTGTAGAAGAAGTCACTTTGGTGGGTGTGTAAAGGACCTAGCCCTAGAACCAACTCCTGAAATTTGGTAGAGGAAGTTAAACCTACAAAGCAGGCTAAGGAGCAGCAAGAAGAGGAAACCTGGGATCTGGAGAAAGACAGTTTAAGGAGAAGAGGGAGTGGTTTGGAATACAGTGCTGCTTAGACATTAAGATGAGGGCCAAACTATATCTAGTAAGATTTAGAGGTATGGGGGTCTTTAAAGACCCTGGTAAGAACTCTTCTACTGGTTTGATAGACGCAGATATCAGATGGGACTGGGTTAGAGAGGGAGTGTGAGAGGTAAGGAAATAGAGACAGGGTGTTTAGACAGCTCTCTTATTAAGGCTGGTTTTGAAAAGAATACCTGGAGGGAGAAATGGAAAGTTGAGATGTTAGGCAGAAGGAGAATTTAAAAAATAAATAAATGGAGAAATAAATGGATGAATGGATGGTCCATTTGAGTGTGAATTATTGATGAATGCAAAGGAATAATCAATAATGTAAGTAAGGTTTGAGGGAGATGAGAGGGGAACGAACTGTGATATCCATATAGAGGAGAAGATAGCCTTTAAATTGGTGGGAAAACAGCTTGGGGAAAATACTGTCCTAAAAGGATAAATGCTATATTTTGTATATTTTGTATATTAAATAGTTCATTGTACATTCTCATGAATGTTAAATTAGAGAGTTAAGAGCCTTTCATCCCGTTTATAAGATGCAACTCCCATTTGATGATTTTATTATTTTCTACTGCCATCTGCTTTTGACTACTTCTACCAGAAATGTCCACTTTTCCTCGCTCCTGGCCAAGAACAGTATAGGCAGTAAATACTGTTTGGGGAAGATTAATCTGTACATACGACATCTTTTTCTTTTGTGTTTAGGGTACATCATTTTCTTCTTCAGGGAGTTTTGTCAGAGCTTCTATTTCTACTGCCTGTGACTTATTTTCTATGTTTTATGAATTAAAATAAAATTCCACTCTAGGGGGAAATTCTAGTAGAATTCACTGACTAAATTTGACCTGAATACTGGTTAGTGTCATGAGCAGAAGAAGCAAAACTTTTTCTACGTAAGACTTTTCAGTAGACCTTTATGTTGAGTGGATTTTTAAATAGTTAAAACTTGTATGTGATTCAAAATTCGAAAGGTAAATACAAGATATAGTAATCCTGTTCCTCATTCACTCTCTTTCATTGCTAGGGCAGCTGGTGATACCATTGTCTTAAGTATTCTCCCAGCGTCTATGCATCTACAGACAAACTCAAATATAATTTTGTTCTTTATTTACACAAATGGTATAATGTACCTTTTTGTTCATTTACCATTATCTATTGAAAATTCCTCCATATTAGTATAAAGAATCTTTTCATCCTTTATGGCCATATTGTGTGGACATACACGCAATAAGCTAATTATTTATGTGTACCGTTTATGTATAATGCCAACGTTCGTGATTGATTCGGGCATACTTAAGTGGTTTTTACTGCAATACTGGTTGCTTTTTTAAGCAGCAGAAGTCATTATAAATCTCAATAAACACTTAAATTTGAGGACCTTGAAATTAAAGGTAATCATTTTATTGATTTGTCATACTGAAAGACCTAATGTCATGTTTTCTTAAAAGTCAAAACAGCCTGGATTCATTTGGGCTATCCACACATCATGATAATTTATTTACAGAAGAAACAAGATTTTTATGGTCATTTTAATTAATTTACTTTTCAACCCATTGTTATATTACATAGTTTGAAAAGGCCCAGTGGCTTCTGCTTTCAAAAATCAGAGACTTTTGACCCTCGTGTGTGCGGCTAATATTAATTTCATTTATTTGAGTATATTTCTTAGATATTTCAGCTTTAAGAAAAAGCTTTATTCCAGAATGTTTAACTTTATTCTCTGCAGAAAAACCAATTCTCATTTTTATTCAGCTAGAAAATCTTGGTTTATTCCTCATACCTGGGGCTGTTTCGTGCCTGTGAATATTTTATTTCCTGTTTGTATTGCCAGCATGCTTCATTTATGACACTGGTAGTTTGTTAGTTTAACTTTTACTCCCTCTGTTGGCTTTCAGAAGTGTTACATTCCTTTTGTAATGGTATTAGGAATAACATTTATGCTTATTTTAATTTAATTCAAAAATTAGTAATGATGCAGATGTACTTGTGAAATAGGTTATATATAGGATTTTTTTAAATTAATAAATGTTTCTAGTGGCTGTAAGGGTTCTGGTTTTCATGAGTGTGTTAAGGTAAATATCATCTGAATGCCTGTTTTATCAGTAGCTGAGAACAGGACCATGAAAAACAAAAAACAAGTATTTATAAAATTTGTATTTATACTAAGCAAAAGGTAGGCTTGGCATGTTAGATCAATAAAAGGATTTTTCAGATATTTTCTAGTTGCCAAGTACCATCTATTGAACTATCAAGTAACTCTGAAGTGATGATGTCTTACTGTGCCTGACTAGCATACCATTTAGCTTAATGTGTGTGTCTGTGACCTATGAAACATGGTAATTGCCTTTAACATCATATGTACAGGTCGATGTATTTATTTGCCTTGTACATTCTTAGCATTCTCTGAAAACCTACCAGTTAATGAAGTTTGCACTGTACAGGTCACAACTCTTAAAGAGTATGTCCTGTTTCTCCATGATTAAGTGTAATTGTAATACTGTAGGGTAGGGGTGTTAGGTTCTAAAGTTAGCATATAAAGTAGAAATGTGTGTAGGGTGTTTTCTCTCCAACCTCTTAAGTCATTCATAGAATAGAGTATACTAAGTTTTCTAAGTTCACAAAATAGTTGGTCTATATTTAGTGGCTATTGTTTGCGTATAAACACTGGACTTGCATTCAGCATGATGAGAGAGGTATGTGGGAATTAGGAAGGACTGAGGGAACAACAGCTTCAGGTCTTTCGTGTCAACGCCCTCTATAGCAACCCCTATTAAGACAGGTTTGATGTATATAACTACTCAGATCGCTCATTTGTCAAAGGTACCTAGTTGAAGTTTTTAAAAATGTAAATCTGTATTTGATGCTATTCCGCTTTAACTTCCCCCCTTTTTTTCTTTGATGAGTTGAGTATAAAAGTCATTCCAGTTAACTTGTTTTCTAGACCTTTGTCATTTATATCAAAATCAAAATGTACATACTATTAGAATTTTGAGGATCCTTTTCTTAAACACCTTAAGTTTTAAAGTTGAAAATCTTTGGTTGTCTGCTGGCCTTGCAGTTTTAGGAATAGAGGATTAACGTGCAATTTTTGGTAGCTATGTAGGCTAGTATTTTAATAATACTAAGCCTTGAATTTGACTGTTGATGAATATGTGAAGATACACATCTTTTATTTTTATTTATTCTTTAAATATCTTATTTGTTTTTAATTTTATTTAATTTACTTTTTAGGCAAGAGAACCTTAGTTGACCTCACAGATTGCCAGGACCTTGTCAGCTTACAATCCCTTTTTTTAATTTTTATTTTTTAATGCCTATAGTACCTGGTCTTCCTAGGTGGTCTCCCATCCAAGTGCTAACCAGGCCCAACCCCACTTAGCTTCCAAGATCAGACAGGATCAGGCTTGTTTGGGGTGGCATGGCCGTGGATGAAAAACGTATTTTAAAGCCCTGCCTGATGTAAATTCTTGCCACCGACTCAGAAAGGTAGATGTATTGTGTTGATTAAATAATTTGCCATTTCTGCTTATTGATTTTGTGTGTTTTTGTACAGGTTGCTTTCCTGTTGCATCTTTGACATAGTTTCCTAGACTCTGCTCCATGATTTAACTTGAAAGTCTGAAATGAAGATGGAGGAGGCAGTGGGAAAAGTTGAAGAACTCATCGAGTCTGAAGTCCCACCAAAAACATCCGAACAAGAGACAGCTAAGGAAGAGGATGGATCTGTAGAACTGGAACCTCAAGTTCAGAAAGATGGCGTAGTGGATTCTACAGTTCTTTCTTCAATGCCCTGCTTATTGATGGAACTGAGAAGGGACTCTTCTGAGTCTCAGTTAGCATCCACAGAGAGTGACAAGCCGACAACTGGCCGAGTTTATGAGAGTGACTCCTCTAATCACTGCATGCTTTCCCCTTCCTCTAGTGGTCACCTGGCTGATTCAGATACGTTGTCTTCTGCAGAAGAGAATGAACCCTCCCAGGCAGAAACAGCAGTAGAAGGAGACCCTTCTGGAGTGTCTGGTGCCACAGTTGGGCGAAAGTCTCGGAGGTCCCGATCTGAAAGTGAAACATCTACTATGGCTGCCAAGAAAAACCGGCAATCCAGTGATAAACAGAATGGCCGAGTTGCCAAGGTTAAAGGTCACCGGAGCCAAAAGCACAAGGAGAGAATCAGGCTACTGAGGCAGAAACGGGAGGCTGCTGCGCGTAAGAAATATAACCTGTTGCAGGACAGTAGTACCAGTGATAGTGACCTGACTTGTGACTCAAGCACGAGCTCATCAGATGATGATGAAGAGGTTTCAGGGAGCAGCAAGACAATCACTGCCGAGATACCAGGTAGAGGATGTTTTTTAAACTGACTGTAGAGCACCTGATAGCATTTCTCAGCTATCAGGCTCAGTGCTCAGTTAGATGAGTGACACTTGAAAAAATCCAGGAAACCTGCAGCTCTGTAAATTTGAAAACTGCAGTGTACTAACAAGACATGGCCAATTAAAAAAAACCTGTTCTGAGGTTTCCAGTGCACTTTAGCACATCAGCAAAAAAAAGAAAAAAAATTTTAAGTGGTTAATGATAGAGACAAGATTATTTTTAAGTAATGGAATTTTCCACAAGTCTCTTTTGCTGTAACACATTACCTGAACTCCCATCATTGCCTTTTTAGCACTGCTTAGATTTAATACTCATTGTTCAGCATTATTACTAAGTACAGTTTCCTCAGGAATTAGGCACCTTGCTTAATTATATAGCCACTGCACTCAAGCTTGTGGTGTCTAAAATAACATGTTCTTTTGTTAGTTTCTAATAACTATTTCTCCTAAAACAGTAGTTTTATGTTTTTCCTCTATTCATTGCATGATAAGCTAGTTATTCTTGTTGCACATTTTTTTAGTTTTAAGTTGTCACTCGCATTGAAAATGTTTTTTTTTTTTTTGAGAACTTTTCCCTTACTCTCTGAAGCTTTAAAGAGTTTAATAGAAATTGCTTGTTCCAGGTCTCATTAGTTTAAGAATTTAATTTACTACATATTTGACGTATCTACTTTCTCCATATAATCATATCTGGTACTGTGCACTACAAAAGCAGTCTTGAGATTTCATAGTGGAAGAAAGATGAGATCTGAACAGTTCTTAATTGGTGAATCCTCATTATGGAAGAGACTTATGATTAGGAATATTTTGTAACCTATACTTAGTAGATCATGACAGAATTGTTTATTGCTACACTCAAGGGGGAGGTTTTGGTTTTCAAAGTTTTATGGGTTACTATGTTTTTCCTCTTAGTTTTCTTAAAGGTTTTTTGTTTCTACACATGAAGACAGCATGTTGCTGATATACAAAGAATATTTCAAGAAAAAGAATATTGGTTAATTAAACCTATAGCTAACCAAAACTTATATAAACTCAATAACAAGAATGATTGGTTTTAAAGCACTTTGTAATTATAATAATAAAAGTTTCATTCGTATAGTATACTAAATATGAGTTTTTAAGTCATTAGAAGTGCTTACTATTTTAATAACATTGAATTCCTACAATAGTTCCTTGTGTTAAAATAAGTGTGTAGGGGGATAGGATTTAATTGAAACTCATCAGTTAAATGCATGAGAGAAGCAGACTGTGGGTTGTTCTATGTCAGGTTGTAAGTATATTTTTTTACATTTAATATTTTTAAGAAAACTTTATTAATGCCTGTAAAATTGTTTATTCATTTATTCCTGTTCTGTTCTAATCTGTTAATATCATGATGGATCTCTTGATACAGTACTTAATTTCACTCACTAAACAGATTTGTATGTAACCACCCCAGTACCTTACCTTTTTATGGGAAGGGAGAAGAAGGTAGATGAACAAAATTCTTTTTGAAGATAGACTCCATTGTAGAGGTGGCATGAGAAGTGTCCTCTTGTTTGGCTTACATTGGTTGAGTATGCTTTGTTCATATTTGCCAAACCTTTTTGTTAATTGACTACCTGACCAGCATGTAAATCTTTTAAAACACTAGTGGTCACCTTTTTTTAGTCTGTTCTGAATTGTGTACTAACCAGAACACCAAAGTAAATTATTTAGATCTGTAATTTAGTTTCTGGCGTTCACACCATTTAGTAAGTTTGTAGCTTTTGAAAATACATAGTTTTCTAAGATAATTATGGAGAATCAAATGGTAGGGTAGAAAGCAGGGTTGCTGTATGTGACTGCCTAGGCTGAGTGCAGCACAGTTTCAGGAGGTGCTGTTCACATAAGACGGGTATGAATGGGCGTTCCTGAAGTTATCAAAGCAGCAAAGGTGGAGCAGCCTGAATTTAAATATTAGGAAGGTTATTTCAACTGCCCATATCGTTACCCCAGAAAAATTGTAACATTGTGCATTTTTAACGATTATTTGTGCCTCAGTTTCCTGAATCACATTATAACTGTGGAGAAGAGAGATACATTCAACCATACAGCCAGGGCAGTTGTTGCAAAGTTTTATAAATTGTAAAGATAGGATAAATTATGAACTGATTTGAGTGCGACAACATGGACATTCAGGTGAACCTTAAACTGGATGTGCCTAACAGAATCTCTTGGATGTTGAAATTTGAATCCTGCTGTTTACACAGAATGAAAACCAAGAGGAAAAGTAAAAACTGAGATTCTTGCTATACTCTTTTGTCAGGTAATCTAATTTAATAATTCAGAAAATGCTTTATATATAAACTTTTGTTTGGCAGCAACTTAAATGTTGAAGGCATTATCTTAAGTGTTCTCTTATGCCAAATAATTTAACAATTAATGCATTTTCTTTTAGGAATGAAAACAGACAGTGATGAAGACCTATATATAATGCATGATAAATGCTTAATAATTGGGTTTGCTATCTGGGCTACTGATGTTTATGAAGACTTATTTAACAGTTAACTGGCAAACAATTTAGTTTGTACTCTAGACCATTGTTTCCTTAAAATTTTTGAAAATATATTACTGTTTGGAGGTATCATACCAGGATAATTCTGGCAGTTCTTTCATTTGGGGGACTTGAAGATGAGCAAAAATAAAGAATTTCATAGTGAATATTAATGTAAAAATACTATGTGGTGGTCTTGGGTATTCAAGGCTTTTATCAGATGGCTCATTTATCTTTATAGATGATCTTTTTGTACTGTTAATCTCTTTGCAGTTTTTGATTAGAGTATTATTTCTCCAGGTTGGGGAGTTCTCTGTAAAATCACTTTGAAACTAGATCTGTAAAGTCTGCTCTTGCAGAGAATTTTGATTTTATTGAATGTGAATAATGGACATCAGATTTCATTCAGTTCAACAAATTCTCTGAACGGACTAACTTATATGCATCATTGTACATGGGCAATGGAGAAAAGTTTTTTCAGTAACTCATTTTTCATAAATATTTAGCCTAGAGTAAACCTTAGGGTAACTTCATCTTGTCTTGACCCGTTTTTGTGTGGTTTAATAGTTCCCATATAAATGCCTACGCAGTGAGGTTCCAAAAATAGTATCCACTTTGGTAGGTAAGGCTCAGTCGACTTTGCAGACACTAGTTAGAAAACCTAATTGGTCTGTTTTGGAGAACGCTGGGGAGGCTTTTGAGGACAGCTGTCTGAGATCACCTGAATTCCCAAACCGTGTGGCCAGGCCAGACGGCGTAAGCCAGAATCTCACCACTCATTATTCACCATACACATTTATGCACTAAAATGCATCGTGATATTTATCTCACAGTCTTTGTCATGTAGAGGTTTATGCTTGATCAATTAACTCTTGCTTAGAAATTTAAAAATTAAAAAATTTTAAGTAGTAAATCCGTTGTAGAAAGTTTTGAAAATGTGAAGTAGATTATGAATTCACCCCTAATCCTGTTTTTGTTAACATTTGAGTATGTTGCCTTTCATAATATACAACAAAACTTATCAAACTATGTATACTGACTGTAAGGTAACTTCCCAAATATTGATTCTCTGGGGCTATTTTGTGGTTTTTGCTATGATGAGAAAGTGCGTGAACACTCAGCCTTTTGACACTTACTGCCAAACTGCTTTTAAAGTATATATTAAGTCTGTTCCATCTAGGAGCTTGAGTATTTGTTGCATTTTATTCTTACTATTGAGTATCTTGCTGATTTGATGGAAGAAATGTATTTTAGTATTAATTTGCATTTCTTTGATCACTAGTGAAGTTGAAAAATCATGTTTGGCCATTTGTATTCTTTTGGTAAACAGTCTTTTATGTTCTTTGCATGTTTTCCTCCTGCCACATTTAATTTTCTTATGATTCATGAGGGTTCTTAACCTATTAGGGATTGAATTACCTGGAAAAAATTTAATATCATTTAAGCAATGGGAACTCTTGGTGGAAGATAAGACCCTCAGGAATACCATGACCTTTTTCCTGGATTGAATATGAAGTAGCTAAAAGCTCCACGTCCCCATTTTAAGCCTTTTATAACCTGGGTATATTTTAGTAGCTATTTAGGAGACTCACTAAATACATTGGTAACAAAACACTGAGACTAAGTAATCAGATAAAAACTGCTTATTTTTAGCTTAGTAAATGCAAACAAATCAGGTTAAATCCAAGTAGTTTTCAATCTGGTTGTATATTAGGATCACTTGGGGAACACTAAAACTTAAGATGCTCAGGCCCTACTCTAGACCAATTAAATCAGAATCTCTGGGTCTGACCTAGGCATCAGCATTTTTTTTTTTTCAGTTTCTGGTGATATAATTGACATATAACATTGTATAAATTTAATGTGTACACATGATTATTTGATATGTGTTTTTATTGTAGAATGATTACCACAGTAAGGTTAGTTAACACACCCATCACTTCACATATTAGAATTTGTGGGCGTTGAGAACTTTTAAGATCTGCTCTCAGCAACTTTCAAATATACAGCTGTTAACTGTAGTCATCATGTTGCACATAACATCCCCAGAACTTATGCATCTTATAGCTGGAAGTTTGCACCCTTTGATCACCTTGGCCCATCCTTCCCTCCCCCTAACCACCAACTGGTTTGCTCTTTCTTTGAGTCCGTTTTTTTAAGATTCTACATGTAAATGACATTATACAGTATTTGTCTTTTTCTGTCTGACTTATTTCACTTAGCATAAATGCATTAGCATTTTTAAAGCTCCTCGTTGATGACAGTGAGCATCCAGGGCTGAGAATCCAGTTGAGCAGTGATATTTTAAGTCACCCATAGCCAAAATTATCACAAAACTGGTTCAATTAAGTTCTATTACTGCGAGTGGGTATCAAGTTCTGTACAGTGGAGTCTTGTTTTTAAAACATTATTAGTTATGAATACCACAGTTCTACAAAAATTAACAAGCATGAGCACTTTTTTAAAATTTACTCTAAGGGATTATTTTAAAAGCATGCGTTGTTTAAATGTGATTTTCTCTGTGCTACAATGTCTGGATAGGAAATGTTACCTTAAGTTTAGAAGCTTTGCTATTTTACTGGTGGCTGTCCTTTCACAGCTTCTAATGTTAAAGTACTAAGGTATTTTCTGCCTGCTTTTTCTAACTTATTTTCTAAAGTTAGTGCTTATATTAACTCTATATATGCAGAAGCTTTTGCTTTTGATATTCTTTTTCTCAAAGTAGGATATATCTTAGTATTAATAAAAGAACATATGTGTGTTTAAGGTGACAATATGGTCCCTGTTTTTTGTTTGTTTGTTTGTTTTTTTAATAGACTTTATTTCTTTAGGGCAGTTTTAGGTTCACAGCAAAATTGAGCAGAAGGTGTTAAGTAAGATTTCTCAAATATCTCCTGCCCTCACGCATGCATAGCTTTCCTCCACTATCAGTGTCCCCCACCAGAGTGGTACATTTCTTAAAATCGACACAACTACATTGACACATCACTGTCACTCAGAGTCCACAGGTTACATTAGGTTTCACTCTTGCTGTTGTACATTCTGTGGGTTTTGGCAAATGTGTAATTGGTCCCTGTTTTTAAGATCTCGAATTATCTTGCTTATCGGTGTTTGTTGCTTGTAGTCACCTTTGAGGCTGAAACTTATCTCACTGTCCCTAGCATAAGTATTTCCACATCATTTTCTGAATCAAGCTTTTAAATATACATTTTTAATTGTTTGTTGAAAAATAAGGAATTCCAGAATGTGAAACAGATCAAAGTAGCCATCTGATTTCCTGTCCTATACAATTAAGTTTAGCCAGCACTTAAAATGAGGATAAACTGTTTAAAGAAAAGTTTCATATTCTTTATATTCTATTTAGTATTTCAGTAAGCTAAATATACTACACTGTGGGGAAAGGTACATCCTTCTTGAGGAAGTTTGCTTATAAACAAGATTTTTTTTTTTTTAAATGCAAAGAAAGGGAATGGAGTGATTGGGAAAAGGAATAAGATGAAGTTAGAGGGGAGGTTGGTAATAATAAACTTTGTGAGGCTTTTAATTGGTAGGTAGAATAGTGCTAAAAATTTTGTCCTATCCTTTTAGGCATTGAAAAGAGGTGGCATGACTGATTAAACAGTTCTTATCGTCTAGGAGAAACAATACTGAGACCTGGGAAATTTTTCTTTTGTATCTTCATAAAAAGCCACTATAAGATAAAGTGAACCATATTTTCAGAAACATCTGAAGTTAATTATAATAGAGCACTTCATAGATCTGTTTTTTATAAGACTTCTTGATATAGATGGTATAAGGCCAAGATTGATTGATCCATCAGTTATTCATTTATTCATCAAATATATGAGTACTTAGTATGCAGCATTGGAAATGCACCAGTGAATGAAATGTTCCTGCCATCATTGATCCTAATCTCTTTTGAAGAGACAGACAATAAAAGAATTTATCACATGCTATCAGGTATGACTATACTCTATGAATAATAATAAAGCAGGATGTAAGAGATAAAGATTGACTTGGGATGGGCTAGGAAAGCCATTTTGGATAGTGTAGTCAAGTGGTCTGAGGAGGTAACCTTTTTAATAGCTCCCCGAGGAAATGAAAAGTTCGGTATAATTTTTTTTTTTTTAGAGATCCAAACTATATGGGACTCAAGCCAAGGGTGATCTGGCCTAGTTCAAGGATAAAACAGTATTTGTAGAGGAGCATATTCTAAACTGAAATCCTATGAAAACACTTTTACTGGATGTCAATAGCTGTACACTGTACACACATTTGGAAAGTGCTGGCTCATGTGGAAACAGGTTTCTTTACTGTAGGACAACTCAACCATTAATGTGCTCTCCAGAGGGGCTGGCTGGATAGCTTATCATACCAGACCTCACTGCAAAACTTTTTTTTTTTTTTTGAGATAGACCTTTTAACACCCTTGCCTAGACCATTGTTTGTAAAAAGCTGACCCAGAGATATACATGGATTATGTGTATCCTTTATGTGGTTTTCCATAAGGAATTTTTTAAAACTTAAAACAAGAGTGTTTGATAAGACTCAGTCAGCTGAGAATTATTGTGTAGTGATTTATAATGGGCCAGCTGCCAAAATGACTTAGAATTTTAAAGAAAGAAAAATAAAAATATTCAAGGATACAGTGGTATTCAACCAAGGCTGTACATTTAAATCACCTGGGGCACTTAAAACAAACTTAGAATACCTTGAGTCCCATCCAGGTTTTGGTTTTGTTAAACCACTCCTGGTTTTTATGTGTTTAGCCAAGGTTGAAAACCGCTGTTATAGGTTAATAGTTACTTGTATAGTAACAGAATATGTGTTCATTCCCAGGCCAGATAGAGTGAAGCTATGAAAAATAGTAATGTTAAAGTTGTTTTATTTTTTCTTGGAATTACTTGCTTTTGTGTAGTTAAGTGCTGCTAATTAATTAATGCTCTGTTCATATAGCTGTTCTTAGTAATGCTTATGCTGTTTTCCTGAATAAGCATGTCTTAATAAAAATATAATTTTCTGAATTAATGAGTTTTATCAAATGGGCTCAATGTCTTTAAAGCTGACTTCATTCATGCTGGGGAATCTGAAGGAGCACCCAGGGAAATTCCAGGATTACTTGACAGGGGTGCTGTGTGAGATAGGAACTGCATAGGCAGTGTCCTAGAAGAGGCCATGAGCTGTTTTTCCGAGATGCGGAGGCAGACAGAGAAGTTTCGCGTATGGATGGAAAAATTTGCTCACCTTGACATTGGGGAAGAGAACAATCTGCTCCTGGAACTCCGGGAACTTAAAATGCAGCTAGTTGGCCAAAGCATTTCCCCTGTCATTCCATCAGGTGTTTACATGCAGATGCCTGATTTCCAAGAACTGCTACCGCAGGCCTTTGATTCTTTTGTGACTTGTGGGAATGTTGACAGTACATTAGAATTCCCAAACACTTGTAACAGTTTTTCAACTAACTGCTGAAAATGGGAATATTTCAGAACAACCTTTTTATCTATCATAAAATTGTGTTAACTGCTTTTTGTATTGTGTAAGAAAGAATATGCTTTTGCTCATTGTAAGTTTCTTTTGATTATGTTCTAAAAATTACAATAGTAAATAGTTTCTTTTTAAAAAATTAGATTCTTGGAACAAAGGAGAATTGGACAAATTTTTGCTTGAGTTTTGTTACATAAGTTGGAACATAGAACCACATTTATATGATAATAGCAATGAACCTTATTTTATGCTTTTTCATGCCCATATACATATAAATAGGGAGAGAGTCTTAGTGAATCCAGGTAGGTAAGTAGTTAATTTCTTGAGAATCTTTAAGCATTTATTTAATATAAATACTGCTGACTTGTTTCTTCCAGGGGAGGAGCCACATAATCCCACTCTGTCAGAGATCATGAATAAATGTACTGCATGAACATTTTTATATCATTCTTCCACATGTCATTTAATGAACTATGCTGCTTCAGTGAATTATGATATTAGATAGCATTCGTATACAGGAAGAAAGAATGAATTTTTGAGCAAATCTATGCTCTATACCTACTATGTAAGACACTGTAGGGAAAGCAGATCAGATTGGAGTTTGGTATCATGCATGAGAAAACAAACTTTTTTATTGCTACATAGATGAATTTTTATCTTGAGCTCTATCTTAAAGCTCAGTGCCTGAGGCAACAGCCTGGTAGACATCATCCAGTGAAATTGGTAGCCTGATGTGACAGGGTAGCTCTAGAGGAAACGGATGAAATGGTCACTCTATTAAAGGGTATATATTGAACGAGTTTTAAGTTACTAGTGACTAAGTGTATTAGCTAATGTGCTACCAATTTGATTTTGTTTTCAGTCCCTGGAGTGAAAATAAACGGCCCTTTGGCACGTTAAGGGGCCTGTGGAGTGTGTCAAAGGGAGAAAAATATCACAGGATTGAAAGTCTTGCAACATCATATCTGTTTGTATGTGTAGCCTAGGATTGGGAAATACTGGTATTTTATCTTTTCTGCATTGGCGAGAATATTGTGAGAAATAGTTAATTTAGAATGAACTTTTCAGTAGGAACATATAACTTTGCGAACACTAACTGGTTTTTTAAATATTGTGCTTTCTGCTGGATTTACTTATAAAAATTTATTTTCTTGAAATTTATAACAGTAATTTCTCAATATGAAAAAAAGTTAATTTTTTTAATATATAATAAAGTTGCACCTTTGGAAAAAATTTAATTTGTTTTGTAAGAGGAGGGTAGGTGATATGTTTGCCATTTCATATATAAACAAGACCTTTATTTTAATAATTTACCAGTAACTTTATTCAGAAAAACTGTCACCACTCTTTAATTCAGTCCTACATGCAAATATTTGCAGCTTGTAAATTAACTGTAATAGACTGAGCTCATTTTTTTTTTTTTCTTTTCTAGTTTGGAACTGAAAAGTAACTATGTGATTTAATATTTTCTTTTTAGAACTTGATACATGAGAATTTGGAGTTAACTTTGGGGAAGGCTTGTTAACGTGTTTAGTTCTTTTTTAAGACTATATTTGTGAATTGATGAAAAAGACTAGAACTTTCTTTTTTATTGTATAATGACTCATATTTTCTGAATGTAGTATTTGACAAATGGGGTAAGGTTTGAATACTAATGCAACTTAAAATAAATTTCTTAACATGCTAATAAGCTCTTGCATAATGTTAGTATGACTTTCACCAGAAAATATATAGGAGTTTATTATAACCAATGGGTTTTTCTCTGAAATAATAGTGTAACACTTGTAAACTATTTCAGCTAATATTTTTTTTTTTTATCAGAGTTTATATCAGCAGGCAGAGCATATTGGTTTTGGATGATGGACCAGTTTTTAACTAATTCTATAATCTTAAAGTTGAGATGTTTTCAGGGAAACGTTCTGTCTTCAACTTTTTACTAGGGTCTCAGATTTTACTAGACATGGTATTTTAGACAAAATATTAATTTCAGCATGTTAACATGACTAATTTATGCATGTATAAACTGCTTCAATCATGTAACAGGTTTCTTTTTTGTTTTGATTTAATAATTGATACATTAAGAATGTTTTGAAATGCTTTTCATTTTTAAAATAGAAAACATGAATTCATTTTTTAAGAATTAATATATAGACACATTATTCCTAGTATTGACTAGATACATTCTAATTTTTGTTATCAGATAATTGAGTAAGGTATAGTTTTGTTTCCTTTAAAAGAAAAATGAAAAATTTCAATGGAACGGGAAGGTTTTGTTTTTATTTTATTGAGGTATAATTGACATACAACATTATATTATTTTCAGGTGTACACCATAATGACTCAATATTTTTATAAATTGAGAATTGATCACCGTAAGTCTAGATAATATGTCACAACACACAAAGATTTTTTTGTGTGTCAAGAACTTTTAAGATTTTTAACAATGTTCAAGTTACACAATGCAGTGTTGTTAAGTATAGAAGTTTGCATCTTTTGACTTCCCTTACCCATACACTCCCACCCTCCACCCACCACCTATGGCAACCCCAATCTCTGAGCTTGGTTTTTGTTTTTCTGTGTTTTTCTTTTTTCTCTCCTCTCCTCTCCTCTCCTCTCCTCTCCTCTCCTCTCCTCTCCTCTCCTCTCCTCTCCTCTCCTCTCCTCTCCTCTCCTCTCCTCTCCTCTCCTCTCCTCTCCTCTCCCCTCCCCTCCCCTCCCCTCCCCCCTCCCCTCCCCTCCCTCTCCTCCTCCCCTCCTCCCCTCCTCTCCTCTCTCCTCCTCTCCCCTCCCTTCCCCTCCCCTTTCCTCCTCTTCCCTCCCCTCGCCTCCCCTCCCCTCCACTCCCCTCCCCTCCCCTCCCCTCCCCTCCCCTCCACTCCCCTCCCCTCTCCTTCTTTCTCTCTCTCTCTTACATTTCATCTATAAGTAAGAACATATGGCACTTGTTTTTGTGTTAGGATAGTACCCTTAAAGTTCATCCATGTTGTTGCAAATGGCAAGGATTCATTCTTTTTTATAGCTGAATAATTTTCCTATTATATATATGGATATATGTGTGTGTATGAACATCACATTTTCTTGATCCATTGATCCATCGATGGACATTTATTCCTATGTCTTGGTTATTGTAAATGATGCTGTAATGAACATGATGATGCATATATCTTTGCAAGTTAATGTTTTTGTTTTCTTTGGATAAGTACCCAGAAGTGGAATCGCTAGATCATATGGCAGTTCTATTTTTAATTTTTTGAGGACCTTCTATATGGTTTTCCATACTGGCTGCACCAATTTACATTCCCACCAACAGTACACAAGAATTCAAATGTAGGTTTTAATCATTGTTATTTAAGGTAAGAATATCATTTTGAATATTTAGAAGGTGTTAAACACTAATAATTTTGGGAAAACTTTCTACAAAATTTTGCATAAAGATTTTCTGAAAAGAGAGGTTTTGGTAAAAAGAAAAGGAACACCAGAATACATTGATTTAATTCATAGGATGTATTTCAAAAAAGTAAAATCTATTTTAAAATAAAATTTGATAATTGTGGTATGGAAGTTTACCCTTAATTTTGTAGTAGAAACATATATACTCATTTATCCTGGTTTTCAGTTTCTCACAGGGCCTTGAAAATGTGTTGCTGTCTTGAGTATTGTTTTGAAAAACAATGTTTTTATGAGTTATGCTTTAAAAAGATTACACCTTTTACATAATTTAAAAATTCTTTCAAAAGAATTATTTTTGTTTTATGGACATGAAAAGCAGCATGAAGTAGTTTTAATACTTTTTTTTTTTAAACTGTTGTGGATTATTGAATTCTTTCACTGAGGCAAAGTCTGTATTTCTAAAATAAGTACTAATAAGTACTTAATACTTAGAAGTAGGAATTACTTTTGTGTTGTATGGTGACATTTTTATGTAGGTGTTGTTTTAGATGTGCCTTGTCTTCCCTTAATTTACCTTGAATTCCTTTCATTTTCTTTGAATTTTAAGGGTTAAGGAGTATGTCCTGTTTGGACTCCTTTGTTGTCTGTTAAGGGTTAATAATGGAAAGAAACTTCTTTCAACCTGTAACATTAATCTAGACACAGTTGAAATGCTGTTTAAGAATAAATTTGATATCTGGATTATTTCATTTCTCTGATATGTACATATTGAATTTAGTTGCTGGTATTTAAAAGAAGACATTCATTACTCCCTCACTGAAGGTAAATGTGTTTTCTGATAATCTGTCTTTAGACTGCTTTTGCCTAGTTTGTACTAATTCAGTGTTCTAGGGCGTTAGATACCTAATCATTTTAAAAGAATTTTACTGGTAGATTAAAATGATCCGGTTATTTGAGCCACTTTAGATAATAACTCTCTTAACTATATTGATGCATATTTGTGTGCATTATTAAAATTAAGTATGATAAAAGCCCAAATAAAAATTTAATTTAGAACATAATACAGTGAAATTGAATCTTGAGATTTAATATTTTGCCTGAAGTGGGGTCCTCTCCATAGAAGTAGAATAAAGGATTTGTCATTTTGGGTCTCCAAGAGAAAAGCTTTTAATTTTTCCAGTCCAGAGGAATGAATCTAGTCTCAAGGGTAGATAGATGTGTGTGTGTGTGTGTGTGTGTGTGTGTGTGTGTGTGTGTGTGTGTCTGTAACCTGTATTTTTATTATTATAGTTGACAAGTTGCTGGAGACATAACTGTACAATAATCTACAGGGATTTTAATGGATTCAGATAATTAATATAATATTCATTGTTTCGTAAGAGTAAGAAAAAAAATATTGCCAACAAATAATCCTAATTAGAGTGAATAAATTGGAGGAAATAGAGCCATTTAATCTTTTTTTTTTTTTTTTTTTTTTGAGTCAATGAAGGATTTTGGACCACTTGTTTCACTAGGAGACTGAGTAAAAAAAGAATGTACAAGAACCTACCTTGCTTCATTGCTTTTGTCATTCCTAACTGGTATGTAGATTTGACAGCAGTTGCCTCTGAAAATAGGTGTATCTCAATTTACATGAGATTTATTACTTAAAATTTGTATGCAAGCCAGAATATTAGAAAAGAATTCATCTAAATCTGTGTGTTAATTAAAGAAGTGCTATAGTGAATCCTTTTGCTGAGCAAACAGAGCACCCCAGATTGATATTACTGATCATTTTTATTTTTGATATCAACTGAATTTGCTTAATGGTACAAGTACGTGAAAGTTACAGGAAAGGTGGTACACAGGCTTTATGCTATCATCATTTTTTAGACTAACAAATTATAGTCAAGTTATCTTAAAGAAGTTGACCATTTAAGTAATTGTGTCTGTTATGTTTTGTTTGGCTTATGTTGATTTTCCTGTCTCCTGCTCGTTATTTAAATGGTACAGTAAGGGCGCAGTGAAAAAGATTTTGTGGAATGCCACATGACAGAAAACACTGTCAGAATGATATCAGCAAATTTATTAAAATTTATAAAATTAGTTATATAACTAATTTATTAAATTAATTATATAAAATTTTTGTTCATTAAGTTAGTTATATAAAAATTGTTCTCAGAAAAAAATTCTTCTCAAAATCCTCTCCAGAACTGGCATATATCCTTGCAGTCATTGTATAGATAAGAAATTTGTGTTTTAAATTTGTCCAGAACTGTATATGAGTTGTAAACAAGTATGAATAGTTTCAGTTTCTATATATACTTTTATTTTTTTTCTTCATTTTTGTTTTTAATTCCTCTGAAATTTAGGAACGTTAATGGGGATTGACACTAAATTTAGTTTAATAGTATTGAGTTGAACTTTTCATATTGAATTACCATAACATAAATAGAAGATATTCTAAACATTGAAGGAATAATAATCCATGAGGAAATGTAATTTTTGGTAACAAAGTCTTATTCGTATTATAACTTTAAGATTTGGGAAGAATGTTATCCAATTACTGTGATTTTTATTTTATTGCATTTTCTTTATGCTTTTTATCTAACTACATTTGAAGTGTAACAAACTAACCTAAATAAATAAAAAATTTTTAAAAGGAAGTGTTTCTTGTTAACTCTGTTGAGACAGTGGTGTTATATTAGTGTTTCCCTTCCAGTTAACTCACATTAACTTGGGTCAGGAAACATGCTTTTTCATAATGAAATTTGTAGTCATTCAAAGTAATAATAGATTTTATATGTTTCTGGTATAATTTTCAGGGTTTTATGTAACTGGTATATTGAGTAAGGAAATACAAAATACCAATGTTAACAAAAGGTCAAGATTCTTTTATATATCTTACTAAGTGATCATATTAACAATTGAAGAATATTTGGAAAATATCAAAATTTAGACTGCTTTGAGGAGTAATTAAAAAGCTAGAATGGATTAATCTTTAGCAGAGTACATAGACATGGAGATGCAGCTAAAATGCCATCTTTTTGCATTTTTTCTTCTGAATGTAGTGCAGATATTTGCTTTGTTCTCTGTAGATCTGAATCCCCAGAGCAGTAGGTCATGGATCTGTTCCTGAAATAGATAAATTGAAAGATTGTGCCCTCTTCTAGTGCCCTTTCTGTATTTATAAGTTCTCTTGAATATCTAGATAAATTACCTGAGTTATCTATTTTGAGTAACTACTTGATTCAGTTTTCCCAACTATGTAGTTAGTGGTGAAGGATTAAAGTTAAATTGTTTTTCTTTCTTGTGATCAACTTTTAAGCTACTTTGCTAATTTTAAATATTTGCTTTTACCTCTTTGATCTTTTCAAAATTAATTCATCATCAGTGTCATAGGTAACTTTTGGGTGGACAAAATGACCTGTCATTTACTAGTATGATGTAAGGACATATGCAATCCTTAAAACTTTATTCTCAACTTGAAATCTTCATAATATCTCAATTTTTAGTAATTGAGATGTTTATGATGAAAAAAGTACAAAATAGACATTGTTTTATTTTAAAAATGACAGCTCCCAAACAAAATTTCAGTGCATATTGATGCATTTCATTTCCACTTAGCCCTATTTCTCAAAAAAATTTTTTTTTACTAATATAGCTTTATGATGTTTTTCCGAAGAAAATATACACAATGCAGTTTCTGGTATTTAAAGATTTTTTTCTACGTATGGCACTTTTCTATACAGATTTTTGTCTTTTCTAATTGATGCAATCATCTTTTCTAAGATACTTTGAAAATGCTGCTTTCTATTTTTACAAATTGTTCTATGTATATTTTTGTTTTAATGGATAGTAATAAAAATACAGCATGAATATTTTTGTACTTTTTCTCACTTGCAAATACAAATTTTCATTTTCGTAAATTTTTTGATGTGTAAAGATAAAGGTGTTTTTCTTGGATAAGTTCTAAAATGCAAATTCCCTTCTGCAAGTCTTGAGGTTGGCATTTTATCTCAATGCCACACCTATTCCCCTCACCTGGTCACCACACACACAGTCTGCCTTCTATGACACTGGCCTGTTCTTTGAGGTGTAACTTTTTTTTGACTCTCACTATTTGGATTGAGGCCGAGTGTGATTTTTACCCCTTACCCTTTCTCTTGATGATGTAGATAATGGCAGTGGACCTAGACCTTTTAATTACTACAGTGACAGAGCCTGTATGGGGTTCTTTGGTAATAACAAGATAGATTTTTTTCCTCTTTTAGTGTGGGATTTGGGGTTGGCTGTAGTAGGACGGAGGGAAGAAAATTTCTCTTGAGTTTTATTGTATATTACTCTAGCTATAGAAATGGAAGTCAAAGGGGCAAACCATGTATTGGTTGGTTCGTTGTCCCACCTTTCCTTGGGCCTAAGACTTAGCAATAGAGATAGGAGGAGGAGTGATGTTTCCAGGTATCTTGGGGATATAAGAAAATTCCTGTTTCCTAGATCTAATTAAACTTCATACTGGGAGACTGACGATACTTGTGTTAGTGGAAGGGCCCTATAGGATGCTAAATATGAAATAATGAATGCTAAATATGAAATAATCCAAAGTGATCTCTGGCTTTGAAACACTTGTATGTGAATACATCTAAGCTGACATTTCATTTCAGACAAAAATAAAAGCACAAAAGCCACATTTGTGATGATCTCATTAATTCCAACAAAGCAAACCATTTACTTAATAACTTGGGTGAATCTGTGACCCATATAAGGCACCAGACCAGACAGTGATGTTTTCTTAAAGCTTTTTTGGCATGTACAGTAGAGTTTACAGGCAAAGTAAGCAAACAGTGAAATAGGGTGGGAGCTAATTATAATGGAAAGGTGGGGCAGTGAACCAATATTTGAAGTCCTATTGTGTTTTGTCGTCTTTAGCTCCCACCATAACCCTGTGAAGAAACTGAGTCACATAGCTAAGGAGTAGGTAGGACTTTAACCTATGTGTTTGCTGACAAAAATCTTTGTGTACTTCCTGTGCTGCTCCCAGTCTCATCCTGTATATTCCTCATTCCCTCAGCAAGGAAAACAACTGTAATCTATTCTGATTCCACCTAACCAGGGCTCAAATTTCTCATCTGTAAAATGACAGTGGTAAATTATGTAATTACCTTACAAAGTTTTAAAACTATACTTTTGATTGTCATCTATAAGGAGGGCTTTGTCTGGGATAAAAGTAGTATATGACGTTAGGTTTTGTTTTGCTTTGTTTTTGTTTTTGTGATTCATATTGTTTCCATGAAATTTAGAAGAGAACATATTTGAAAGAAAACATTCATAAAATTAAGCATTTGATGGCAATACAAAAGTTTTAAGGTTGTAAAAGGGTAAACCTCATTTTCAGGAATATGTGATGACACTGATATGTCTGCACTTTGGTTTTTGAAAAGTTAGAACCTATTTATGGGCTAGGAGATCAGTGAGAGGATACAAACCTATTTCTAGCATAAAGTGGTTGATCTCACATAAAAAAGTAGTCGGTGAATTACTCGACCTTTAATTTTCTTGCCTTGTAAGGAGCAGTAAATTTCAAAATATTCCAGAAGGAGAAATAGCACTTTATTAATATTTATGTTAATTAACCACAGACCAAATAGTTATTAACTAATGTTAAATTTACCTTTATAGGAAGGTGCTTCTAGTGATTGTACAAAAGCTAGTGAGTTGTTATGAATTTTTGTTTTAAGATTGTGACAGTGATAAGAGTTAGCAGTTAGGAGAATGTGGAGTTTGATTAATCTTAAATGTTGTAAACGTGGAATGTTCTTGCATTGATGAATAAATTGTAAATTGGAGATGTTTTCATGTGTAGCATTGCTTGAAGTGACTGGATGATTTTAAAGTCAAAATAATCTTAGAAGCAGTGCAGTTATTTAACAGCATAGAGGAATATATTCCATCCTGTAATAAATTGACAGTCATGTCGGAAGCATAGATAGCTGCTTCTATTATCAGTGTGCCGAATTTTTCTAGCTGCTTAGTAGTTGGATTTTTTTTTTTCAAGAGATACTCCTTTTACAAGGCGGATAATGTCACTACAGGATCTTACCTGTCTTTTAATTCTGCTATGCAGCAAGAGCCACATTTTAAAAGAATATTACAAATTATCACTATCAGTTAGTTAATCTTCACTTAGTATTTAAAAATCCAAGCCCTGCTGCTAAGTGTATTAAGTAATCTTGGTTTGCTAATGAAAAGTGGAAGGTGACCTTGGAACATAAGATTCTTAATTGTGGTTTCTTGGAAGACAAAGTTGGAAAGGCAACTACTTGAATAAAGTTTGTATAGTACTGACTTGTCATCACTTGAATATACTGGAAATGAAAAATGACAGTGATAATCATTTGTTTTAACTGTTAACTATAATTAAAATATGAAAATATTACTGTCTTTGTTTATGATGAATACAAAATTTAAGCTAAGCTATAAGGTGTGCTGTTTGGAAATATGGAAGATGCAAGAATGAAGCCAGATAACAAGTTTGTACTTGTATTTCCTACTGATGAAGACTTTCAGACAAGTTATTTCCATGGGTAGGTGATATCACTCTGCATGTACATATACACTTAATACTTCTTTTGCATGATTATACATGTAAGAGTGGTACAATTTTGACTTGACTGTTGACCTGTTGCCTCAATTTGGTGGTTGTGGTGGTAGGGGATGTGGAGCAAGTGGTTCTGAGTGGTATTAGTGATATAAATTTTAAACTAAATCACAAATTTTTTGTAAACACAAAACACTTAAAAAATAAAGCCCTTTTAAAAATAGAACATTTGGTCAAATAGTCAATATTGTACTTGACCTTCATATCTCTGCACCCAGATATTTGGACGTCACGTAGTTCCTTTATTCCATAATAATCATTTTGAACTCTGACGAGAACTCCATAAATGATAACAGCTTTCTTTTCGTTTTTAGAAAAGAAAAACCTCAAACATGAATCAATGTTTTTGCTATTTGAATTAATCCATTACCAGCTGATACCAGGGCTACACTGTTGAATTTTATGAACTTGATTTACCCTTTTGGGGGAATTAGAAATTATTTTTAAGTAGTCAACTGAAATTGTCATCGTCAGAAATTCATCTTATGATATGTCTGTTCTTTATACAGTGGCACTTAACTCATTTGCCTTTGTTTGGTCATTTTTTTTGTTTTAAAAATGTTGCTATGTAAATCTATGATTTGGGAAATTAGTTTTAAGGACCAAATACCCCAAATGTGTTCATGTTGTTCAGTGACAATTAACACAATGATATAGTATTTTAACAATAATCTTTCATTGTGTTCTATTTTAATGATTCATTGGCATATGTATTCTTTCATACTCAAGAGTTTCATAAAATGGGTATGTTTCATGTTAATTTGATGACATTACAAAATCTTTATGAAAATGAATGGTTTGCCTGCACTTCATAAATAGTTGTTGGGGGAGAAACAGCATTCTTTTATTTCTGCTTTCTTCTAAATTGAAATTAGTAAGGGATATGTTTTATACTTGATTGAAAACTTTATTTTTGCTTTTTGCTGTTATATTAGAAAAAGGGTAGCATTAGCATTTTAAAGCATGTATCATACAAGCATGACTATTGAGTTATTTTAGCATGAATTGCTGCAGTGTAATTACTATGGAACTCAGCTGCCTTTTTTAGCTAGGGTGATTTGGAGTTAGAAAGGATCTCTTATTTTTCCAGTAAGAACTTTAATATCTTCTTTTAAAATAACGCATAAGATTGCATATCATTTCCTTGGAATGTGAGCTGGTTGTCTTTCTCTGAGAAAATATAAATATTCCTCATAAGACATCCAATGCAAAATCTTGAAGATGGATTTTGTGAGTATTGTCTTTTTGTAGTTAAATGCATAACATCCCTGATATTATAAAAAGGCTTTACTGGAAATGGATAAGTCAATCAAATAGGACTCTTACCCTTAACCTTATTTCTTTCGAAAGTAGGAAGATACTTAATTTTCTTGATTTTCTTCTGAATCTAGTAGGGAGGTTTTATATTAGCTACTAAGAGAAAGAATTAGATTCATTCTCTTAAAAAATATAAATTGAATTTTAGTTTGCATCTGTTTTTTCCTTTAAAAATCAATTTCACTTTCTCTGTGGAGTCTTCCCCTTTTTCTTAATCTTTTGCTCTTTAAGAGTATGATTGATGTCAATTTGGTGTAACATTGTTCAGTATAGTCTTGTCTTCTGTTCTTCATAATAACACTCCTTTTCCTCCTTCCCAATTGTGTCCCTCATCTTTGTAAACTCGGGTTATCTTTTCCACTTTCATGTCATGTACAAAATATTGAATGTATAAAATGCAGCTTTTTAGATCAGCTAGAAAAATAAGCTAAAGGCAGCTGGCATTTAGAGGGCTCTTAGTTTCAGAAGTATTTTTCACCCCACAAGTTAGATACAAGTATACATTTTCTTTCCTCCCTAGATGGACCTCCAGTTGTAGCTCATTATGATATGTCTGACACCAGCTCTGACCCAGAAGTGGTAAATGTGGACACTTTATTGGCGGCTGCAGTAGTTCAAGAGCACAGTAATACTATAGGAGGCCAGGACACAGGAGCTACCTGGAGGACCAGCGGGCTTCTAGAGGAGCTGAATGCGGAGGCAGGTTGGTCTCCCTCCCCTTCCCCTTCTCTAATGGTGTAATGTGCATGTGTCCTGGCAGCTGTGTTCCTTTTAGCAGGCCTGCTGAGGAGGGCAGGCTAACCAGAGACATTTGGCATTAGGTGATTGTGACTATCCAGGGTGCCATTTGTAACTAACTGAAAAGGAGATTTGGGTAACGTCATTCATCTTTCTTAATCTGGAGGAAGCAGAAGTGACAATACATAAGAAATTAATTGTAGGCATAGATAGATTTCAGTAGGCATATTTCTTGGGTTAAAAATGCCTAACATGTGAAAATCACTCAGAAGCCTAATACTCCCCACCTCCTCCTTTCCACAGTTTCCCTTTGTAACTGCTGTAGCAGCCTTGCAACTTTGGGGAGAGGCATGATTAAACTTGCCCCGTGGGGCTGTTCCTATGTAGTACTGCACTGTTTCTTACACTCCTCAGTGGGCAGTGTGTCCCTGTTACTTCCTCTACTGTAGTTCTCATATTTGTCTTTTCTAACCCTTTCAGTTTCTGCATCTGTTATCTAAGGAAAATTTCACTCCCTGTCTTACATTACTTATCTTGGTTTTGTGATGATTCTTAAGTGTGACAGTGATTCACTAAAAAACCCATTGCTATTACCTTGGAAAACCTTGCATAGTACATCCAAGTTTCCTTTAGTATGTTTCTCAAAACTCAACATTCTTTTGAATTTAAACCTTTTTCTAAAATTACTAGTCCTTAAATTTAAGAAAAGAAGGGGAGGGTATTGAGAGATTGCTTATGTAGTGTGTATTTTCTTTCCTGTTAAGGAAGGATTATAATTTTCTAGTTAAATTGTAAATTGCATTGGCTTTTATACGTGAATCTAGTATGTTAATCACTACCTGACATACGTTTATGGGAAATGAGTTTTGTACTACAAAAATAACAATAGGTTAGAGTTTAGAACATTTTGTATTGAAACTGTTAGGAAATACGACAACTTCACAAATCATTGCCTTTATTCTTTCTTTGATAATTTTTTATGGAAGTACATAGAAATCTCTTATTTGATGACCTCCTGATTAATTTACTGTGGCTAATTTTGGAGCAGGACCTGGATTTAGTTTTAACTTTGTTTTGACTGTTAACCAGCCTTTTTGACTTCGGACAAGCTGTTTCTTCTCTGGATTTTGTTTTTACTTCAGTTTTTATATGTATAAATACTTGCTTTGCCCAAAAAGGGTCTTTTAAGAACTTGTTCATATATGTAAGTACTTTTAAAGGAAATAATAGTACTTCATATCAAAGGAGAGTGGTTTGATTACATTCTGTGCAATATGTGTTCCAAAGTTTTATAATTTTTTCTGTAAATTTGTAATCTTCATGTTTCATCCATTGACATTTAAGTGGTCCATTCTGCTTTAGTTTTATTTCCTTAGGATTGCCATTAATGGTGTAGACCACTTTATAGTAAATTCTTGAGAAAAACATTAAATTATCTTTTTTTGCTTTTAATGTAGAGAATTTAATATTAGTTTGAGCTAAATGGAATTGTTAACATTTGACTTTTTGACCTACAACAAATCCATCAATTTCATATGATTCAACCTAAGAGTATAGGATTTGGGATCAGATTCAAGTAATTGGTAGCTCGATTTTTTAAAACATCACTAGCCTTTGTGTGCTTAATTCTATATTAGATTGTATTTTTGGATTCCAGTCACACAAAGTTCTAAACTATCACTCAAGTACTTCTACCATCATTCTTAAGAAATAAGACATGGCAAAAATATGTGAGGAGGGAAACACCCATGACATCAACTTTGTTCTCCTTCCTTTTCCCCTTTCCACTCCAAAGGTGTCCTGAATTTGGTATCTGATGTTTCGTGTTACTATATATTTCTTTATATTTTTACTGCATTTGTTATATATTTGTAAACAAGCATGTTTTAATACTAATTAATATACTGAAAATTATCATTGCAACTTTTTTTAGTACAATGTTTTGTGAGCTTTGTTCTTATTAATAAGTGTGGCTCTAGTTCATTCATTTTCACTGCTACTTAGTATTCCAATACTGTATTACCTGTAGTAATATTCCACTGTATGAATATATCACAATTGACTTGCCTGTTCTCTTACGGGAGTTTAAGGTGCTATTCCAAATGGTGCTGCCATTAACATATCTTCTACAAGTCTCTTGGTACATGTATGTGATGATTTCTCTAGAATATAATATAGAGAAAACGTACATGTGTGTTGGGCCACAAATTATGTATAGGTTTCTGTGTATCATAGAATGTGGTTATCACTGTTCCAACCAGATCCCTATGACATTTTCTTCTGAAGCCATTTATTGGCTCATTCAAAGGCTTTCCCACTCCCAAATCTGGGAATGCAGATATGTGAGTAACAAATAAAACTTACTACACTCCAGTCGTGATGTAATTGTTATAGTGGGAATTGCACATTAGAATATACTTAGTGTTGCAACAAAATGTTAAAAGAATTTATTCTCAGTGGCTAGTGTTGTTTTGAGACTTGAACTGTCAGTATCAAATTGGATGGTCATTTTTGTAGTTTAAGATAAATGTTTTAATGGTTAGTATGAGTCCATCTTTTCTCCCTCCCAACAAAATAAAAACCCAGTCACTGAACAGAGTGTTCAGGGTTTAATCAATAGCAGCATCTCAGACCAGTTCTGAAGCCCTACTCCATTTAGGATCACATAAGTAATCATTGTACATAGAGTAGCTCATCTCTTTCACCAAGCAGGTAGATCACGTTCTTGTAGGCAAAACAGTTTTTACTGTTTAGTTTTAACCAAGACAAAGAATTGAAATTAGGAAAGCCCTTGATCAGCAAAATACCTAGACTTTCCATTTCAACTCATGCTATGTGTTTACTTTTTCTTACTTGATGCTAGAATTGAACAGTATAGTATGGGGCAACAAACAGCCTCATTTTGAACCAGCAGCCACTTAAAATTATGTGACCTCAGGTAAACTATGTAAAGCCTCAGTTTTCCCTAATTTTAAAACAGATAAAACTAGTATCCACCCCAAAAGGTTATTGTTACCACTAAGCGAAATAACATATAATGTGCTTAGTACACCATACAGCAATAGGTCCTTAGGAATGCTAACCAGCATTATGTTAACGTATTTATGCTGAAATAGACTGAATAAGGAAGTGAATTTCTAATTTACTGGCCTGCCCTGGAATGAGTTGTTCTTGATACAGTATTTCCTAAACTTTGCCTGAGCATAGAGATTACCTGGGGTGCTTATAAAAGTTCAGACTCCTAGGCTTCTCCCTAAAGGTTCTGTAAGTAGATCTGAAATGGGGTCTGGGAATCTGTTTTTAATAATCACCCTCAGGTAACTCTTGCATTGGACATGTTTAGGAAGCTGTACCATCGTATTTGAAAATGGCTTAATATTTGTTTATTGCAAATAATAACTCATTGTAAACAAATATAGATGAGACTAAAAGAAGCAGAAATCTGAAGTCTTGGTGTAGAAGGCTTATAATTGTGGTAAACTAAATTTACTTAGCGTGTTGCCCCCACTACCCCTGCTCCCAGGAAATTAAAATTCTGAACAAATGATCTCATTTTTTCCATTAGCCTTCTTGTCAAGAAAGATAGGCTATGAACATTTTCCCATTCTTAAAATAGGGATGGTAATCTTGATTTGTCTATTACACAGCTTAGATGTAGTACAGAGAAACAAATCTTGGGTTTCCTGTTCTTAATGTAGGGCTTTTTATAATCAGACCAGAATGGCCATATTTCTATTATTAGCACTTTAAAGTCAACATATCAGTCCTGTGAAGGAGATCAAGTTTGGTCAGGTTCCTGTTGTTTAATGGCTTCATATGGACTATAAGATTTTTGATTTCTGACCTTTTCTTCCACTTTATTCCTTCCACTTTTTAAAAATTTTTTTAAAACATTTTTGTAAAACTAAACACAAGATAATAATTTGCTTGTTTTAAAGCTAAATGAGTAGTGATGTGAGATATTAAACCTGTTTATAGCCAACATGCCGCTGTCAACCACCATGTAATAATTTTATTTAATGTGCTGCAAAAAAGCCCAAGACTAGCTCTTTCCAAGTAGATTGTGATTTAAAGAGTAGCTACATTATTTCTCTTGAAGGCAAAAGAAAATGTTTGCCATGATAATTTGGTTATTATTTTTTTTGTGTGTGCTGCTTTCTGACTTACCTGTGAAAAAGGTCTGTAGTGGGAGGACAAAAATTTAGAATTTTCTGATAGAGTGAAGTTATCTTTCGAATGAACTACACAGGCAAAGACCTATACAGAGATAGCCAGGCCACATAACCAAATTCGGGTCCTCTGATTTATTTTCAGTTTAATATATGATAGTTGTGGTATTCACATTTTTTCTATGGGCTTATTCTTGTCATAGAATGGGAGTAGATTATAACCACTGACAGTATTTGAAGAACCTCTTAGCACTCTGGCTCACTTTTGTGTATTTTTTAGGCCAGTGGTCCCCTACCTTTTTTGCATCAGGGACTGGTGCTACTATGAGAATCTAATGTCTGATGGTCTGAGGTGGAGCTGAGATGGTGGTGCTTGTGCTGGGGAGCAGCTGCAGGTACAGTCGAAGCATTGCTTGCTCTCCTGCCACCCACCTCCTGTTGTGTGGCTCGATTCCTAACAGGCCTTGGACTGGTACCAGTCCATGAGCTGGGGGTTGGGGCCCTCTGCTTAAGGTAGTGCTGTGCCATTTAATTATTGAGTTCATGGGGCAGGGAGGCAGTGGGGAATGGCCCAAAGGCCAGAGAATGTCAAGCTCTGCACAGGAGCTCCCAAAGGAATGTGTGACATGCTGAAGAGTGTTACATTGAAAGAAAAGAACTAATTGTGCTGGCTCTGAAGTAGACAGAAGGGGGATGCATTCCTGGCTATTGGAGAATGCCTTGGTGTCTCAAAGAGCATGGCATCCCACAGACTTGGTATGGGTCCCAGCTGACTTGTTATCTGAGTGGCACATTTTACCTAATGGCTGTACCAGGAAATGTGGCAAAACTCTCAAAACATTCACTGGGAAATTTGTTTTAGCCCCTTAGCATTAATCTCATGTCCCTTATTTTGTAGTATACTGATTTTTAGACTAAGTATTAAAGAATATTGGCTATAAGAGCAGACCCTGATTTTAAGTGATCAATTTTAGAGCATTACATACGTTCTCTAACAAAACTAAGTGCCTGCGAGATTGGATTACACTTTTATGGCCAAAATGATGCTGTCAAAATGCTCTAATAATGTGAAACCAATATATAAATTATTAGTTTTGGACCCATAATGGATGAATTAAGTTAGAAGAACCTTAAATATTGACGATGGTTACCTTACTCTTAAGATACTACAGAATCATGAGCAAATCAGCATAATCATTTTTCATTTCTTCCCCTTTAAAAATGGCAGAGTGATGTTTTCGGATCTAAAATGAGACTGTGTAGATGGAAGGGTGAGGATGAAGGGCTTAATCAGTGAAGACTGGTTATTCAGAAATATCACTGACTGAAACATTTCACAAAGCATTTCACAAGTTGGAATTATAAATTAGAACTATGGATCTGGCACAGGGCTACTAAGAATTAACTTATTCTCTCATGTTCTTGTTGTGTTTTCTTAATTACTGTTTGAAAACATTGAGTAATCAAGGAGGAAGAGTTGTGTTATAGCAACCATGACTCCTACAATCTGCCCTTTAAGTTTAGTTTAATTCAATTAGCTTGTTTATTTTTAGGACGATAGGGCCTGAGCCCTTGCTGTGAGTCTTACCACAAGAAATTTTAAGTGTCTCTTGGGGCTCAGTTCCTTGCTTCTTAGTGAGTAGGCATGGAGAAATTGGGGCTGGTTGTACATATAAACAAGTATTCATGTAATAATGAATAATAATGATAGCAGGACTTCAGGTTGGGGGTGAGAGAGAGCAAGAGAGAGCATGCGAGTGAGCCAGGTGCCAATAACGTTTCATGAATGAGTGAAACTGCCCTGGAGTCAGTGTAGTACAGTGAAAGGGAAACATCCTGGAAGATGTGGGCTGCTGGTATTGGTATGTGAAGATGAAAGACAGTCATTTACTGAGCTACAGAAGCAGCTTCACAGGACCGTAGGGGAGGTGGCATTTTCAGGAAAGTCAGGTTTGCAGAGGAGGTGAAGAAAAGTTCAGTGTAGTTTACCATGGACCTGGCATTTCAGAGGATAGTGGAAAAGTTTAGGAAGGTGAGGAATGGGTGGCTGGGGCAAAGGGGAAAACACCAGAGGATTAGATGGGAGGCAAACAGATGGTTCCAGAGGCTTGCATTTAATGAGTGGCCACGAGGGTGGAAATAAGTGTTTTACTTCCCGTAGCCATTGGTTTTTCTTCTACCTCTTCCAAATGCTTTCTTCTTTTCCACTGGGTTTTTTCTGTTTTCTCATGTTGTTACTGCCACTACACTGTTCTGCCTCATTGAACCCATCAGCCAGTCCTTTATCAGCCCCCTCCTAGCTTCACTTCTTTCCCTGTCTGGCATACATAAGGCCCACTCTCCTTTGTCAATATCCTCAGCTTCTTGTATAATTGGCTTTCCTCTTGTACCTAGCTGGCAAAGTCTGATCCCTGGTGGTACACTTGAGGCCTGTAGTCACACTGCTAAGCACAGTTGGAGAAAAATCACACGGTTACAGTAAAGAGTCAAGTTAATTTCCTAATCTACAACCTCATTCTGACTCTCAGTGCTGCCCAACAGTTCTCGCTTTTCTTTAGACAGCATTCTTCATATGGGTACTTGATTTTTCTAAACCCCTACCTTACTATCCACTGCACACCTGTGCTTTGTAGATGCCCTTGCCACATTCTTTATAAGTCGAGAGTACTTCAGCTTTCTGTCATCAGATCTCTTTGTTTGCTTTTTTCTAGTTATGGCCTGGTCTCTTCCATCTTTAAAATTGTACATATATACACATCTCCCTCACCCCAACTCATCTTCCTCTCTCAGTACCTCTGTCAGCTCTTCCTTCCCTTTCATTCTGAAGCTTGCTTTGCTGCATTGGCTTCCACTCTATTACTTCTCTGAGGCTCCTCTTGCCAAGGCCATGTATCTTATCGCTGATTCTAGTGGGCTTTACTTAGTCCTTTCTCTTATCAGCCTGTTCTCTTGGGTATTGATTGGTATGCACTTCCTAGAAATGCTCTTTCCGTGGTGTCCTGGCTTCATATCTTTGGGATTTCTTTCTGCCTCACATACCTTGGTGAGCACCCCCTTCCTATGTCCATCCCTTAATTATTGGCATTTATCTCGGTCCTGTTCTAGGCCCTCTTTGCTTCATGGGATGACATTTACCTTCTCACCTATTGCTGAGGACTTACGAAATCTGTAGTTCCTCTCTGACCTGAGATTTAGAATAGTACCTCCAGTTGCCTGTTGGACATCTCAGAGGCATGTCATCATGATGTCCTAAGCAACTACCCTCAGCTAGTCATTGATACACTGAATGATATTACAACTCAGTCCAGGTACCTAAATCAGAAACCTGGACATAATTTTTTACTACTTGTGTTTGCTTTGATTTCCAACATTACTAACCTCTGTACAGACATGTACACAGAATATTCCCCATTTTTGTTTCTTCTCTAGTTCAGCCATAATCATTTCTCACCCAGGAAAGTATAGCAGTCAAGTTGTTTTCTTTGCCTGTAGTTCCATTTTTGCACTTCAAAAGGAAGTTTTTAAAAATAGAAAACCTGATAATGTCACTTTTCTGCTTAAATCCCTTAGTGACTTTCTACTTCTCAAGATCAGGTCCAGCCTCACAATGATCTAACCTCTACTGAGTTTGCCACCCTCATTTCTATTTTACTCAAGATCTCACCAAACTTTTGTGCCTTAAAGCAGCAGTCCCCACCCTTTTTGGCACCAGGGACCAGAAAGTCCTATGAAAATCTAATGCCTGATGATCTGAGGTGGACCTGAGGCAGTGATGCTATTGCTAAGGAGTGGCTTCCAATACAGAGGAAGCTTTGCTTGCTCATCTGCCTGCCCACCTGTCCTCTGCTCACCTCCTGCTATGCGGACTGGTTCCTAACAGGCCTGGGGGTTGGGGACCCCTGCCTAAAGGGTAACACAGTGTTTCTTATGCTGCTTCCCCTCACCTGTGCCTACTCTTCTCTGAGAGCTCAGCTTCTTTGGTTATCCTTAAGTCGGGGAAATACCCTCTTCTAATGCGCTTTTCCAGGGAACTCTTTACCTCCCTGTCAGAGTGGTTTTCAAGCCAAAGTGCATTTCAAGCAAAGTGCATATCCCTGAATATATTACAAGCACATTGAGGTTAGAGACTATGCCTGGCTTGTTCCCTGTAGTATTTCTAGAACTTAGCATAGTACACATCATGTCATAAACAGGTATTGTAGGAACAAATATAGGAAGCAGATGGTTATAGCTGCACAAAGCAAGGCTGCTGGAAATACTGAATATGGACAAAGTGAAGGTTGAAAAAGATTGTCAATTTGTGTTCCTTCTTAGAGGTACAGTAGTATACATGACAATAGTGATAACTACTGCATTGAAATAGAAATTGGATAAAAGACTTGACCACAAGCAAGGTATTGAAGTCCGAGCAAGAATCTAGATTTACATAATGTAGCTTAACCAAACTCCATTTAAGTAGCCACCATAGATTTAACAAAACTGGGTATTATCTAGTATGTTACCTTGTATGCTTGTAGGGTTCAAAGATGTATGCCCATTGCCAGTGCCATGTAGAAAGCTATCTAGATTATTCTATAATACAGAAGATTAACAAGCTCATGCAGACTAATATAATCTCAAGCACCAGTTGTATCTGGAATCCATTTTAAGCTTTTTTAATCTTCTGTTTTCTCATATATGCATTATTTTCAATAGAAAAAATAAAAATAATATTAAAGAATTGTAAAAAAGACCCACAATCATTCAAACTTGGTTACTTTTCGCATCTTTTACCTAGCTGGTACGTATTTTTTAGTGTTCCTGTGTGATACTTACATATTCATACACCTCCCTAAGTTTCTGCATAGCACTGTAGTGACTATCTTTGGGCATCATAACATGGTGTTTTAAGTTTTTCCTTTTGGTTGAATTGTCAGGGGTGAGATTATGGGGTCAGAGGAGGCTTTTGCTTTGGAAATACTTATAACTTTCAAAAGAGTTACACTAAAAGTTGACAGGACTGTGAAAGTACAAGGTTTCTCAACCTTGCTAAATTGAAATGAATGAGTTGAGGGGGAAGGGAGAGTTGTATGTGCATAAAATCTTATTGGCATTGGTTTAGTTCGTATGAGGTGTCACAAAGGATTTTTAAATATGGAGAAAGAATTTTGTCTCAGATGACAATATATTTAAATAAAAATACCCTTTAAGGAGTAAATGAACATTTGTACTGGTTGCAACTCTGCAAAAGCCCTGGTGCCACAGACTGTTTTGCTTTTCTAGAATTACGTGGTTTGTGTCTGTCTAATGAGAACTGTCAGCAACATACAGGTTATGTTTTAGTTGCTCAGAGCAAAAATTGTGATCTTCTCTTTTTCATGTAGTTTGGGGTCAGATTTGTCAACTCTGCATTCCTTTAGAGAACATTGTTAAATTTGTTTAAAATTTAGAGAAAATTATTAAATCTTTCACAAAGCATCCTAATATAAATATGATTAATGATTACTTCTATTTACTCATTTATGCCTTTGTAGTTTTCTGGTAGAATTTTGTTCTGTTAACATGATAAGCAGTAGAGAACTCCATTGCCCTCAAAATGGTGACATTTAAAGACTGCGGTTGAATGCAAAAAGCATTATGGAATAAAATATAGAGTGTTATCACAGTTTATATATATCTATATTTAGATACATATACTTAAGTATACATACAAAACTCCAAGTTTTTTTCTCCTAAGGAATAGTAGAGAGTAAGACTTCTTTTATGTACTTCCACGTTGTTTGAACATTTTTTTTTTTTTAGCTATGAGCATGCATTCTGTTTTAAAAACTTTTTTTTTTCTTAGTAGAACACTGCCTCGACTTATTTGAAATGGGTAACAGTTTCACTGTGGCAGACTCTCACAAGGCCATTCTTTTTCTGTGATAAACCTGGATGAAAAATCTGTCCATGAGTTGTTTCTGCTGCTTGTGAGACAAAATGTGTTCATTTTTACCCCCTTCTCTCTCAGGTCATTTGGATCCAGGATTCCTAGCAAGTGATAAGACATCTGCTGGAAATGTACCACTCAATGAAGAAATTAATATTGCCTCTTCAGATAGTGAAGTGGAGATTGTGGGAGTTCAGGAACATGCAAGGTAGGATATTAATTGGTGTATTCTGATATTTTAAATTATGGATATTATTATAACCAGAAAACAAGTAAAAAGAAAATGATAGGCCTCACAGTATGGCTGGCACGAATGGTGGGAGCTATCTCTTAGCATCCTTTGTCTTAGGAAACACTTTTAGATTAGACATGATATGAGTTTCAAAATATGTTGCATATTGTCTTATATTAAGAACATCTTAGCTGTACATAACTAGAACTTATGCTTTTCTTTTCTAGATTGCTTGACAGGTTTTTCTTTTAGGGCATAGGTATCACTGTATTTTTTCACTCTCATTCCTATTTTCTTGCCTTTCACTTTATCTTGAAGTACATTGGCAGCAAATAGTGGGGAAATACGCATCTGATGTCATACCTCTTTGGTTTGTTTCCTAGAGCACCTCTCCTTGTCTTTCATTAAAACTTATAAGTTACTTTGGTCTGCTTCTTGCACAGTGTATTTCTAGTGATATTCATGTGACTTGGGATTCCTGTTTCTTAGGATAAAAAGAAAGTTTACAAGGCATCCAATTAGTATTGTGAAAATAATTAATGAAGTTTGGCATTTTTAAGGTCAGAAAACTATAGCTCACTGGCCAAATCTGGCCTGCTGTGTGTTTTATGGACCTTGAGCTAAGAATGGTTTTTACATTTTTAAATGGTTTTGGGGTGGGGTGGGGTGGGAGAGGAGACAAAAAAAGAATGATATTTTGTGACATGAAAATTATCTGAAATTCAAATAAAATTTATCCATAAATTAAGTTTTATTGGAACTGAGCCATGTTTGTTGATTTATATATTGTTTGTGGCTGTTTTTGCACCCCAGTGGTGTAATTGAGAAGTTTAAACAGACACCTTAAGGCCCTCAAAAGCCTAAGATATTTACTGTCTAGCCCTTTGCAAAAAAAATTTACTGGCTCTTGCTTCAAGATATGTTTCTAAGAATTGGTTGCAGCCCTCTCAGAGATATTCCTGAAGAACCTTTAACACACACATGTTGATAAAAAACAAAAATTTAGACTTTGGAAAATCCATACTCTGTATAGCAAACATTTTTCTCCCATGTCACAAGAGTTAAGTTGGGATTTTCTGATTTCCTCAGTGTCTTCATTACTTTGCTCTTAGTTGTGCGTTTACTTTTTGATTAGCAAGGTAATAAAACATTCACCAGCATTTCTTCTGTTGATATAAAACTAAGAGTTTAGGAGTGGAGAGTTGGGGCAAAATACACATGTACATAAATTGAGGGTAATTTTTTCTAATGAAAACTGACTATAATGTGAGAGAATTTTTCAGTTAAATACTTGGGACTTTAAGGATATAGAGTTAAGTCATAGTTTGAGGTGTCATCTCCCCCAGAGGAGCCAGTTCTTTTTATCAGAATTAGTGTGTCCTAGAACTTCATTCTCTGTCTTATATTTATGTCATAAATATGCCTATATAACTGCTTCCTTTTTTTTTTTTTTTTTTTTTTTTTTTTGGTAACAGTTATTTCCCCTATGCTGGTGGAAAGGAATTTTCATTTTTTCGTCTTTTTTTTTTTTAATCTCATTCTTTTTTCTCTTTTTTTCTGTTTTAATCAAAGCTTTTTTCTAGTAAGTTCTCTTCCATTTTTCTATCTGCTCTCTTCAAGCTTGCTTATCTATTAGATGAACACAGAAATCCTGATTTTTTCCTCTACCTCAGCATATGTCTGCCCTTAGTCTATTTCACCATTGTTCCTTATAATGTAGAAGAATATAAGCTCATGTCAGGATATTATAGTATTTTTTATATTATACAGACTCCTTGCTATAAAATTTACCTTCCCTATTGACAGATTGATGTAGGTAAATTATCTTCAATTGTGTCAGGAGCACATTATCTATTCACCAACTTCCTCTTGTTATATTTCAAATTTTAATTCACTGTTACTCATGTGTTCCTACTTAAGTAGGAAAGAGTAGGTAATAACCTGTGGTCTTTACCTAATCTCTTATTCTGCTGAGACATATCACTTGGTTCAGGTCTCTGTTAACTCCTACCAGGTCTCCCCTCTACTATTTTTTTTATGCCTAGAAACATTATAGAATTAGCTACCTTTCATTTCAGATTCTTCGTTCAACTTTTCTTCCATCATTAAATCTTTTGTTTCATTTTCAACCAGTATTTTTGGTATTGGGGGTTAAAATTATCATCATAGTTCCACTAAAACTTGGAAATTAAAATCTGAATCCCTCTTCACCTCCAACACACAACACACAAATTATTTCCAATACACCCTTCTTTTAACTTGGTAAGTCTTTTATCCAGATTGTCATTTTGTTCTCTAGATGTGTTTGTTCCACTCTTGTACTGAGTTGGCTACATTTTAAATGACTTGTTGTAACATTACTTTCAAGGACTTCTTCTTACAGGCTCTGAAGCATAAAGATTAGTTTTATTCTGATCCTTTGGTTTGAATCCTGGGGAAATCCTGTCTTGGAGGTGACAAATCCATTCTGAAATCTCATTGGTGGTTAACATGTCCATACAATGGAATGTAGAATTAACAGATCCTCTTGGAATACTTTGAATTGAGTCTTGTAGCATTTTGAGAGAATCTGTTATTTTGGTCTTTGGGTCTAGGACTGAGTAGAGTCTCACTTAACTCTCCTCTGCCTTTCTTAAAAAATTTTCAGGCATTTCTTTAGAAGAAGCCTGAGAATCTTTCAAACATTGAGATAAAAAACTGAGAAGCAGATGGGGAGAGGCTTTCTTGTTGGTTACTTCAGAATTGCCCCATTTGGCTGCCTGTATCTCATCTGGAATTTATTTCTTTTACAGGTCTAGGGTTGCAGTTATGAAGTATTGATGGGCTTCTGGCAGGGTTATCGCTTGGAAAAAGGTTTTAGGGTTTGATCCACGTCTTTTTGTTCTAATTTGATTTGCATGCATATATGTTTTGTTTGGATTTAGTTATTCTTTTTTTTTTTTCTTTTGATAATCTACTTTTTGTGGGCTTTCTGGGAGTTTTTACAAATTCAGATGTGGTTTTTGAGTTTTCTGGGGTTGTGGTTGCTCTGACTTGTGTTGGGTGCCATTTTCTATATTTAGAATCATTTTGGTTGACCTTTGCACTCACTAATTCTAGTTGATATGCTTTTTTTCCTTTTGATAACTTTTTTTTTCTTGCATGTTAATATCTTTCTCTCCTTCTTAACTTTAGATTTTGATGTGTTCACTTAGTTTCTGTGTTTCTTATAGTCACAGACTAGAAAGCATGCTTTCTGAACTAATGATTGAATGCATCTTTTATGGCTGCTTTGTATTGCTGTGATGAACTCTTGACCTAAATGTTGTCATTTCCAGATGTTAATTGTTGGATAGTCCAGTTTCACAAAATGTTCTTTGCCAGTGTTTGGAGACTTTGCCAGCATCTCCAGTTCTTCTATACCACTTAATTTTGCTAGAAGTTTTAATTTGTAACCTCCATGCCAATATTTTTTTTTGTCCTTGGACCTTTTTCCTTCTCCTGCCAGCCTCATTGGATGAATCCACATAGTACAGATCTTTCTGTCATGGAACTATGTCAGAACAGTTTTTTTGGTACCTATTCTTTGAAACTTTTGTGATAATAAAACCCTTACTTCATTTCACTGTAGTCTTTTGTCCTGTGATCATTGGTGTTAATGTTGGCTCATCCCTCAGTAAAAGAATTGATGCTTTTGCATTTAAGGTGTGTTGCTTCTTAGAATCAATTGCTAATGTTAATCCTAAAAAAAGCAAGGGAGGCAGACCAGTATTTTCCTAAAGCCACAAGGATTCATTTCATTCTTAGTTAGGAAAAATAAGTAGGAGTGTTATCTAAGAGGTCACCTTCAGGTTCTGTAAATGAGAGCAAAAATGATTAATTTTTAATGCTGTTTTTCTTAGAATAGTAAGTTAACTGTATCAAAAGCTTACCATCAGAGCCTGCCCTTTTTTTTTTTTCTTTTTCCATTGTGAAGTCTCTTCTTTATTGATTTCAGTGTATGAAGAGCAGATATTATCCTATCAAAAGTTCATTGTTTATAAAATGTTTTTTTTTTTAATGAGGCCTTAGCATATTCTTGGTTGTAAGACTCAAAATATGACGCTGGGTTGTGTTTTACACCTATAGGCAATCTTATGCAGATGTGAGAGCAAAGCCTATATCTTCTAGAATTGGATTGGACCAATTAAAAAATAGCTGAGTATGCTGCTATCCTGTATCTTTCATAATGCAGAAAAAGGATATGTGGTAATATGTCAAAGTATGTGCTTTATGTTAGTTGCCTTACAAAATTTGGAGCCTTTCACATTTTTCCTTGTAGGGCATCCCTGTAGGGCTTATAACAATTGTGGTTCCATTTCCTCCTGAACATTTTTTTCTTATCTGTCTGGTATAAGTTATTCTGTAACGTACACCATTTTATAAAATAATTGAAATGTCTTTCCAGCACCCTTTTGTTACACTAGCTTGAACTTTTTCCCCTGTACTTAAAAAACATGTTAAAAGCCTCTTTCTATCCTCATCCATCTTCTAGCTATCATATGTACAAAATAGTTCACGTCATTAACTCTTAAAAAATTTTTGAATGTTTTATTGTCTTATGCACAGAAAGATCATAAATGTACACTTTGATTTTCGCAAACTGTTCATACCAGAGTAACCAATCTTCAGATAAAAAAATAGAACAGAAGCCCCCTTTATACCACCTTTCAGTCACAACCTTCCCCCGCCTCGTCCCTTGTAACTACTATTCTGACTTCTAATGGGAAGTTTTGCCTGTGCTGTTCAAAATCTTAAAAAGTCACTTATGACCTTAGAAGTCATCTTAGAATCTCCTTTGACAATCCTGACATACAGCCCAGCAGTTGCTTGAACCTTTAAAAGGTAGTTCACTCCATTTTGTAGTGGCCATAATTGTGTAGTAATGATTATCCAAAGCTTACCTTCCAGGAACTAACTGATAAGTGGTTCTTATTCTGCTTTCTAGATCTCTGTACAAGGTGGAGAAGCCACCTTCTGTGGTGATTCTCTCTTCTTTGGGAAATGCCCTTTCCACTTGAGTTAATAAGGGCCTGGAAAGGTTTTGACCAAAGATGGAATCATCACATTCTCCAGAGAATCTAAAAATTTAAACTAGGAGAGGGTCGAGGCTTGAGTCAGGTCTACTTGTTCTATCATCCTCATGTTCTTTGAGGTGCCTCTGTCTTTCCAATAAATCTTTTTTGCTTAAAGTAACCCAAGTTGGTGTCTGGAACCATTTGTAACATAACTACAGAAGTAATCTCATTTTCATAGTTGAAGAAGTGCCTCATATCTTTATTCTTTTTTCTCCTTCAGCCATTCCTTAGTAATAAATATGGTTTCTAAACCTCTAGCTCTTCTATTCTGGATACTTTCTAGAATCTGCTTTGCTATTTATTGAATGACCCCTGAGGAAGAGGCAGTGCTCCTTAAAGTCAAATATAGTATAGTACTTCAGGTGTAGTCTAAAGAAATCATAATTATTTAGTGGAAAATAAACTCCCTAGTGGAGACTGGATTTTGTTCCAGTTCTATGTTTAACTTAAGACCCTATGTTTAACTTACTTAAGACGCTGGGCACTTGTCTTTTGGCCTTGTTTTTTTTTTCTTCTATAAAATGAGCAGATTAGCTCAGATATTTTTAAAGTAACTACCTGAAATTACATTGTGTGATTACTTAGGGAGTAGTGCAGAGTAACAGTTGGAACTGAATGCCTCTTTTACTTCCGAGATGTTTCTAGGAATTCTTTGGACTCTTTGTAGCCATTCATTCTCTGAATCCCTCCTAAATTTTGTAGCCAGCTTTACTTCAATTAGTACTTGTACAGATGAGCTTTTGAACTGTTGAAGAGCTTCAAATTTTTAGGTTGTTAGCCTGGGCCTGTCTTTGCACTCTGCAGACTCTGCTTGCCTTACCTAATTTAATATACACATTTGTAAAGTGACAACATGATGTTGTGGATGGCATTGGACCTGAAATCAGATCTGGCTTGGGGTTTCTTTGCCTTACCACTTTCTTTACCCATGTGAGCCTGGACAAGTCATGTAACCACTTTCCATATTTGTAGAGTAGGTAATAACTCCCACGTCTACCTTATAGGTTTGCTGGGAGTGTTGAGGTGAAACTGCTTAATGAATTTAGTATTCTGTTGCCATCAGTCATCAAAACCATTTCTATAAATGTTGAATGGACTTCTTTGGCTGACATTGTTCTAAGATATGGGATCACTTAATCTAAGTATATTTAATGGGTTGGACAGAGTTGGATTAGATTTTGGATTTTATGTCCCTTAATTTAGTGCTTTTTACTACATTTGAAAATGTAGTAACCCCTGGGTTAGTAGCTACTAAATTTATTTCTGAACAGATGACAGGCCTCCGATACTCTAACAAATTTACATTCTGCCCCCTGCTCTGGCCCCATGGGATCTGTTTTTCAGCACCTCACTTCTCTTGGTAAGGCGGCTGTTTACAGGCTAGCCTTTGTAAGAGCAGGGCCTCTTTGTGTGAGCTTAAGGTTTTGCGGGGGCAGTTCTGCAACTGAGCTATTTAAATTGTTACCCGAATCATCTTTTGAACTTGGTGATAGTAGGTAGCATTGAATCAAAGCTGAAATTCTCAAGTGATCCAGCATCTTTCATTCTACACAGGTTGTCAGAAAGCTGCTCAGGATTCATTGTACTAGTTAGTATATGTGACTAGAATTCTGCCACTTGTCGCTTCTCACATAGGCTACATAAGGACTTGCCAGTAATTTAGATGTGAGGACGTAAGTAGCATTGATAGCTTGAGCTGCCTGCCTTCCTCGTATTTGACTCAAAACATATTCAGTTCATACTGGAGGTTCACAGTCTTATTATCATTTGACTGGAATGTGAAATTCAATATGTCAGTGTTTCTGAAACAATTTTCTTCCAGTGAACTCTTGGTGAGATTTGTTAGTGAGGCAGTTCTGTGCCTCTGATAAGAGTACTTTTAGGGTATCTAAACTGAGTGTACTTTTAGAGAATCTCACCTGAGCCTTGTTACTTTGACTGAACTAAAACATGACTGGTTCTGATGAACTAGCCAAGTGTTTCTGTTGTGACCCTTAGGATGTGGAAAATTGATCCTTAGGTGTGACCTAGTACTTACAGACCTTTAGAAACCTAATCTGTAAAGAGGTATTACTGTTACTGCCTTTGAAGGTATTATTCCCAAATGTGGCATAGAACTTATTTTAAGAACTAGTTTCACACATATTTCTTACTGTTTCATTTGTTCAGACCAAGATTGTTTGGGCATCTTAATTTTGCTCTGGATTTATATGGTTCCTTGTCCTGAAGATTCAGAGGTTAAATGAGTTCAGAGAAACATTATCTTATCCATTTCTTGGTAGCAGACCTAGACATAACTAAAGAATTTCTGAATGAGACAAGACTCCTGACCTTTTTTAGGCTAAATTGAGAGGAGAGGGAGGGAGACAGACAGAAATTGAAGGAGGAAAAAGGGAAGGCTATTGGTTGTTGGTTTCATGAACTTGCATAATAGATTGATCTTAATAAAAGTATTGATCAGTACTCATGAAGCTATGTTGCCTTCTCTCTTATGGTATGGTTAGCCATGCTTTTGCTCTTTTCAATTGCAGGTGTGTCCATCCTCGAGGAGGTGTGATTCAGAGTGTTTCTTCATGGAAGCATGGCTCAGGCACGCCGTATGTTAGCAGCCGGCAAGCACAGTCATGGACTGCTGTGACTCCTCAGCAGACTTGGGCTTCACCCGCAGAAGTTGTTGACCTTACCTTGGATGAGGATAGCAGACGTAAATACCTACTGTAATACAATGTCACTGTGTTTCCTCCGCACTGTTCCCTTCCACTTCCTCTTCCTCTTCTTTGTGACATGGAAGTTCATTGTCATAGCTTCAGCCTCAGAAGCTGTTTGTGGCATTTGTATAATCAAAACTCATGGGAAATTGCTCCCCCTCCTTTTTTTTTTTTTAATTAAAAGAAGTCACTTAGGAAAATAACTTATCACAGAGAAAAGAATTTCTTCTTTCCCTCAGTAGAAATATGAGAATGAAAAATTTAGACAACTTTATTTTACTTGGTGACCTTTAATCTTAGGAAGCTCTGCCTTCCTTTTAGAGTAATATTTTAATTACCAGGTGAAATGGATTTCAGTTTTTGCATCTTATATTTATTTTTCTGTATAATAAAATTAATATCTAGACTTGACCACTGTCAACCCACCCATTGGCACTCCCACCTTAGGGCATTTGCACACATATTAGTCAGGTCCTTATTGGCACCTAATAAGGCATGTGCATTTGGAAACCTGTCCTTAAAAATAGAGGACAGAGGTATTACTATTCTTTTAGCTTTAGTCTTCTGCCTTCTTTCCTGACTTTGCTCCTGGCTGACTTCCTACAACACAGATAATTGACATGCCCCTTTGTGTTTATAAATATTGCTGAGGTGACTTAGTTGGTCTCCTTGTTTCAGTAATTCATAACTCTTTGGAAAATGTCTCATTTTGGGGTTGAGGTATTTTGATACATGCCTACCCTGAGGTTTTTCTGGGCACGTGAAGAGAATATTGAGAAATCTACAGAAAAGTCTCCCTCAACTTTTTTCCAGTTTTATGCAAATAGCAAGAGAAAATAAAAACATGTTACTTAGGTAGAATATAAAGAGTTATGTGGCTTCTAAGGCTATGGGCACTTGCATATCTGAGAGGAAAGTGCCTTTTATCAGAACTGGTCTCTCCATGAAGGATGTATATACAGCAGCTGTTCAACACTTGAGTTGAAGTTGACCAGATGCTATATTTGGGTATTTTTCTCCCCTATCTTCTAAAAGTGGAAAACCCAAAATAAACCATAAGAAACCAGATGCAAAGCACATTAATGGCACAGTATCTAAATGGAATAGCAAAGGGTGGTAGGAGCTTCAGGGAATTCAGGAAATGCCAGTGTTGGAGTTTGTGGCATTAGTTACTACTTTTTTTCCTATGACATGTAGTTACTAGTGAATTATTTTACAAGCAATACCTAGAGTTAGAACACTGTACTGTGCACAAGGAGGAGTGAAGTAATATTGGCTTAGAAGACCTCACCTTTTGTTTTTCCACAGTTTTTATTTGCTTTTTGGGTCTTTTTGTTTCTGTTTTTACCATTTAATATTGCTAAAGCCCTTTGTCTCCCTCCTCAAATGCCTTGGTGGCTCTTCCTTATTATAAGAGCATGAGAACTACCGTTTTTAGTTTTCATACAGCGGACACATATTTACCAAGTGCCTGTCCTGCATAAGGTGCTGTGCAGGCTGGGTGCTGTAGGGCCGCTGAGATGAATAACACCCCACTGCGTGCGCATGCTTCAGAGTCTGCCTGGCTCCACCTGCTTGGCCTTCTGTGATTTAAAAAGACTCGTTTATTTCTTTACCCTTCTTCCTGCTGCTTTGGTTCTTCATACATCTCTTCCATGGCCGTGTATTCAAGCATGTATTCTTTGATCTCTGATAGTATCTCATTTGATCTGGCGTCTGTTCTTCATCAACTTTTAATTTTTCTGTCAATCTGCTTTTAATAGATCAGGCTTTTAAAAGATCATGAACCTCCAGTTTTAGCACCTCATATCTCAAATCTCTCACATGGCACAGTCTAAACAAAAACCAAAGACCCAGAGGCCAGAGCGAAATAGGACCGTCTGCAGATTCACTACTGGTGTACCCTTGGACCTTTACATTTTACTTTAGGATTAATTTATTGAATTTTACTGTTACACATTGTTTTTGACTTGAATTAAAATGCTAGACAAAGCAGAAATGTACAATTTCTGGTCTGTGTTTTCCAGGAAAATCATTGGGAAAAGAATAGAATGGATTATATGACTTGAAGTTTTTGCAGCTTATTTTGTCCCCAGTATCAGGGCAGAGCCCCGTTTTAAAGAACATTTTTGCATTACCTGCTCTTTTGTTAATGGTATGTGTGTCCAGTTTGATACATTGGGTGATTTCTCATAACATACATTCTTTAGCCCCTAATAGTCATCCCATAAAGAGAATTCTTTTTGATGTGCTGTGTGCACTGTGGATTGGGAGCAGAGTGAAGCTGTAACTACGCTCTTTTCTGGCCTTTTGCTTTTATATCAGGTTGTACTTTGTCCTCACCTATCCCTGTTCCAGCAACCTTACTTACTGACTTAATGCACCAGAATGGGGAGAACGGGGATTTAGAAATTAACGTGCAAAGAGGGAAGGGGAAGGGACGGTAGAGACAGTCAGCTTTTTCCCTTACTAGGTTGGAACTTTTCCACCCACTAGCTATGGAGAAACTATGTTCCAACTCTTCTTTCATTGCCAGATCTGGTAGAGTGGTGATGCGATTTCTGGCAAGGTATAAATGATAAAATTCTGTGATAAACAGCTCCTGTGACATTTGAAATTTCCTTTAAGGGGATCTTTTTAAACCAAAGTTTTGCATTTGGTATCATAAATACTTCTTTATGCTTCACAGGACATTGTTCAGAGTAACATCTCTACTAAATGATGCATTTGGGTCACAGATTGGTTCATGGCACTAATTTGGTTAAGTCTCCCCTCCTCCCAATTTAAAACCACAGAGCAGGAACCTAGCTATTGCATCATCACAACTGCTCTGTAACATGTAATTGCTGCTCGCCAGTAGTTGTCTTTTCATTTCGATGGAAGGAGCTAGACTGAATGGGCTCTATTATTCTTTAAAATTGAGCATCCCATAAACTCTGTTTTTATTATTACCAATAATGTATATGAACCGTCTGATTTTCTAATTTTAGTCAATTGTTCATTGTTACTTTTAGCAGATTAGCACCAATAGGTAACTTAAAAATGAACGTTGCCTGCTTTTTTTGTACTGTGTCACAAAGTTATTGAAAAAGCTGGGGACACCATTTTGTCTTTTAGTTTAAAAGGTTTTGTTTTTTTTTTCGTTAAGGTGAAGAGCCCCTAATCCCTTTTTTCCGGTATGTGTATAATGTGACTTCCATGTATATATAAAAATGATTGCGCCCTAACCAAACTTCCTCAGATTGTGCACTGTTTGTTTAAAATAATCACGTATTTTAGTCCAATGCTGTTGTATTTTTTTTTTTCATTTTATTTAAAACACTACGTACTTATTCTTTTAACAAGTTTTAAAGGGTAGTGATCTTTAAAAAAAATCACTGGATAACTAGGAAATATTTTTGTTGTTTTGTTTTTTTAATAGAGTACAAAGGTCATTGAAGCCTTTTGCTCCACTTACCGTGAAAATGAAATGTTAGCCATTGTATGGCTAGGAACCAATGCACTTGGTGGTTAACAGATCTGCTGTTGCTGGAGTGTGAGTGTGGACTTGATGCAGTGACGACAAATCATTGCTTAGAATTAATGTTTTAAAATGTGCAACTCTAGTTTTTAAAACAAAATTTGGTTCTTTACATTCATTATTTGGTTTTTGTTTCCATTTAGTATTTAATGGTCTTTGGAGAAAAAAAAATAATAAAACAGAGTGTTATATATATATTTTTTGGTGCAAGATAAGATTTTCTGTTTTTTGAAATAAGTCTGTAGCATAAAGGTTAAACTATTTTAAGACAAAAATAAAATAGAGTGTATTTAAACAATGATAATTTCTGAGGATTTTTTTTTTTATCTGCTTCAGTTAATTAGATGGTGCCTGGAGCAGCTCCCAAGGTAGCTTTTGGATGTGAAAATGGATTATATTTGTTAATACATCTTATTGTCATAAGATTCTAGATTTTTCCAAGCAATGAGCTGTATCCTGCTCCCCAAATATTTTTCAAGTTGCCTTTGGTGTGTTAGATCTAGTAAAAATAGCTTCACGTTGGCTTTCCTGTAACCCCCACCTCCCTTTCCTGCCAGGACCAGTGAGATTTCAAAGAAGGCTGAAAGCTCCCTAGGGCTAGGCACCTTTGTTGCTGGGAACAAAATTCAGCAGACAGTTAACTTCCCAGAGGATAAGACGCAGTGACTACATGCATTTTGCACATGGTTGAACACTGAAGCAAATATAGGGTGCTTCAAAAATAGTCTAACTTTTCCTCTAATTTGCTTCTAGTTTCAGATTTTTTTATTTGGTTATTAAAATTATAGGAACTACCATATTAACATCTTGTGAGTTTTGTAATTTATCTTTGGGTAACGGAGAATGAGGAACCTGGGAGAGCAAGGACTATATTTGTTAAAACATCCACTAGTGGATCTCTTAATATTTCTCAAGAGTTTTTGTTTCTGTTTGCACAGGAAAGAGATCTGTTAACAATTAAGAAGTGTTTTCAGTTTTTTGAAATGGTTCTATACTATCTTTTTTCTGAGACCTAGATGTATTAACCATATGCAATACTTCTTTTCTTGGGCTTGAGAAGAAAATCGTTTACCTAAGGTCTTTCTTTTGAACCCTTTTGCCCTTGGATGCTGCTTTTGGAGAATAGCTAAGGCAGGTAAAGTGATATCTGGGTAGTATTTTGGCTTCTTCCTTCTAGTCTTTGCTGGCTTTTGGCTTTGCCTTCCCTTATTTGTATGTTTTTCACAGTACATGACAACTATTTATAACTAGTCCAAACAGAGAAAAATTATAGATAAATTTTTACCAAATATATAAATATCTTTTCAGCTCCAATTTTGCAACCAAAGTGAATTGCTTCTAGGTTTCATTTTAACCATATTTCTGATCTAGGAAGGAATGATCCTCTTAGGTCATTGTAGGTATGATTTTATTTACTTGCTTGACTCCATGTTTGAGAACATTGATTGAGAGAGAGAATTAGAGAAGGTCCTGAGCTACAGTGGAGCTTTGGCTGGGAGAATCTTCCTGGAGCAAAAAAAAGGCATTTGTAAATACTGGAAGGAACAGTGAGCTCAGAAAATGTTGCAAGCGATGATCACTAACTAACCTTATAGAGATCTAGAGAGATCACCTCTTGGCCCAACAGAGGTGACACTGTGGGCTCAGTTCAGCTGCCATTGTGATACTTTTCGGGTGGTAGGCCTTCTAATTGGAGGTGACTTTAGACAGCAAGGATCCTTGTGTGTGATGAGACGTCACTGTTTCTGCGAAGCCTTGAGATCTTATTCAGTGGAGGTGGATGTGAGTAAAGGATGAAAGTGACTACTGGCAGTGAAGTCAAACCTCAGAAAGGAGGTGTGGCGGCAGCACTGGTTGAGATTACCCCTTGGTAGCAAATTATATTGACCTAACTTCTTATTCTTTGGTTAAAAAAAGCTGTTTGGTACCAGCTTTTTCTTTTGTGCTTTGATGATTGACACTTTAGAGGAGTCAACTTCTTTTTCCTTTCTACGATTGATTCATCCTAAGAGTGGGAAAGTGAAGCCTTGTGGACTGTTGAACCCTCACTCTTATGGTTGAGTCTAAAGCGAACAAGTCTGTCTTTAGGATGGATCATGGTACCTGCAGCATGAGGGGGATCAGACCAGAGTGTGAGGTGACTAATGTAAAAAAAGCCTGAACCAGAGAACAGGAGACCCCAGAAAGGCTATCTGACCATTGAAGGATTTGATTTCTATGCCTATAAAATGAAAAATTTCTTAGATTTCTTTTCTGAGGCTGAATGGTAGGGCTGTGTTTCTTTAGGAGATAATCATTATTCTGCAGAGCAGTCGGGCTTTTCAGGCAGAGGTTCAGGAATGCTGCTTATTCCAAAAGGCTCTGTTCAAAGGACTATGGTTCTATCATCTCACATAAACTTTTGGAAGGTATTGGATGATAATGCCCACAGAACCTTGAATTTCTGCAAACTTTATTTTCAGAGTTTTAAAAGAATGTTTATTTCAGAATTTCCACACGGGGGTAAGAAGTGGTACAGATTGGTATCCTAATTTTGCAGATGGGAAGACAGAGCAGAAGAATAACTGCTTATCCAGATTTACATAGCTAGACTTTGTAAGAGAAGATTCTTTTCTCTGGTTTAAATTGGAGCTTTTTAGCTTTAAGAAAAATGAAACCTTTTTTCTCCATCTGTTTTTTCTTCCATCTTTCTGCTGCTGATTCTGCTTTATGCAGGCTTGAGAAGAATAGAAAGTCTTCTGGAGAAGGTACTGTTTTATTGGTTTCCTTTTCTCTTTAGCAAAAATGGTCATACCTGAGTATGTGCCCTAACTCAGGCTCTGGAGCAGCCATTAGAAACTTTTTCTGTAGATACATTCCCTGTGTCATGGTTTGTGGAACAGAGAAATGCAGATGACCAATAAACATAGGGAAGATTCTCAGGCTTATTCCCAGTTATGGAAATGCATACTTACATTACAGGATGCCATTACATATAGGCAGAATCAGATAGGGAGTACATTTAAATCCAACAAGAAGGCAGAACAGTAACAACTTGCTTGCCTTCTTGTGTGAGCATTAATTTGCTACAACTATTTTGGGAAAGAGTAGAATAGCCTAGTGAAGCTGAATATGTAGATACTTCAAGCTATGGACTGAATGTTTTTGTTTCTCCCAAATTCATATGTCGAAGCCCTACTCCCCAGTGTAATGTTATTCGAGGTGGGGCCCGTGGGAGGTAATTCGTTTAGATGAGATCATAAGGGAGCTCTCATACTGGGATTAGTACTCTTTTAAGAAGAGGCGATATGAGCCTTACATGTGAGGACACAGCAAGAAGGCAGCTGCCAGTAAGACAGGAAGAGGGCTCTCACCTGAATGCAGTCATTCAGGCCTCCAGCCTCTAGAACTGTGAGAAAAAATGTCTTGTTTAAGCTAGCCACTGTATACTGTTCTGTCAACCTGAGCTGACACTCCACGACCCAGCAGTTGCAGACCTTGAGATAATACCGTTGAAAGCTTTTTAAAATGTGATGGTAGCCTATATAGGGAAGTGAGGAAATCAGTTCAAAGTCTGTAAACAATATTTTGTTTATTTAAGGAAATAAACAACGTAAAAGAAAATAGACAGTAATGCTACATGAAACATTTTTGTCATATACTATTATACATCCACACACAAATATATGAATATGTGCATAGGGTCAAGATATAAAATGCATTTTTTTTTTTTTTTTACTGTGGGTTGCAGTCAAAAGGATATGGAAAGCCATGCTTCTAGGGAAACTAATTTATGTTCTCAAAAATGTTGAGTGTCATTTTCCCCAGTTTTTTTCTATTCTAACATGGATATCCATCTCTAAGATGGATAAATAATATATTTATACAGTATTTAGCCTCAGTGGAAATTAACTAGATCTATATTATACACTTAGTACCAGTTATGTCACCATGGATAAATCTGAACAATGCGCAGTGAAGAAAAGTAAGTTGTAGAATATGTACTCTACATGATGTTTATATGAAATTTAAAAAGAAATCAGTACAGTGAATTAATACAGGGTACATGCACATGTAGTAAGGGTATAAAGAAATACATGAGAATAATAAACACCAAATTTCGGGTTAAATTTGGTGGTGGGGACACGGATGTATGTCATTCTTTGTACCTTAATAGCTTAAATATTTTATAATAAAATAAAAATTTTTTCTCAAATAAAAAGAATAAAAGCTCTTTATGACTTTCCAGATAATATTAGTGGGAATGAATAAGGTCTGAAACTGATTCCTTGTAGGTGCCCTCAACACTTATTGGATATATCACCAAAAGCACAAGAAATAACAAAAAATAAATGTGATAAGTTGGACTTATAAAAATTAATTTTGTGCTTCAAAGGACATCATAAAGAAAGTGAAAAGATAACCCACAGAACGAGAGAAAATATTTGAAAATCTTATATCTGATAAGGGACTTGCATCTAGAATATATATATAAAGAGTTCTTACAACTCAATAATAAAAAGACAAATTTAAAATTGCACAAACGATCTGAATATACATGTCTCCAATGAAGATATACAGTTGGTCAATAACATGAAAAGATGCTCAACATTATTAGTCATAAGGGAAATGCAAATCAAAATCACAGTGAGATACATTACACCTGTGAGGATGATTAGAATGAAAAAGTCAAATAACATGTTGGTGATGAAAAGGAGAAATCAGAACCTCGTGCGCTGCTGGTGAGAATGTAAAATGGTGCAGCCACTTTGGAAAATGATTTGACTGTTCCTCAGATGCTCAACCAGAGTTATCATATGACTCAGCCATTCTACTCCTAGGTATACACCCAAAAGAAATGAAAACATCCAGAATTCTTCAAAATTTGTACACAATTCTTATACTAGCATTATAACAGTCAAAAGATAGTAACAACCCAAATGTCTATCAACTGATAAATGGATAAACAAAATGTGGTATGACCGTACTGTTGAGTATTATTCATCCACAAATAGGAATGAAGTGCTTGATATATACTACAGCATGGTTGAACCTTGAAAACTTGTTTACAAAGGCAATTACAAACAACCACATGTTCTTTCATTTATAGGAAATAGCCAGAATAGACAAATCAATAGAAACAAAGTAGATCAAGGGTTGCCAGGGGCCAGGGGGAGGTGGAAATAGAGGTTGTTGGTTAATGGGTAAGAGATCTTTCGGGGTTGAAGAAAATATTCTAAAATTCCATAGGGTGATGGTACATACTCTGAATATATACTTTAAAAGGGTGAATTTTATGGTATGTGAATTATATATCAATAAAGCTGTTATATAAAATGCCTGTTTACTGTTGGAATTGAGGCTGCCATCCTTTAAAACTGTTAATGCAGAAAATGGGTTTAGATAATGGGGACCATAAAGAGTAGGAAGTTGCACGCCAGCTTTGTAAAGGGACTCAGGAGACCAAGATGACAGTAACTGAAATGGGTGAGGTCCTCCCTGACCCTGAGATGCAACTTCAGGCGGGGACCTACCCTCTGTGAAGAGAGCTGTGACTTGCTGAGGTTTCCATGCTTTTTAAACCTACTACCAATGGTGAAGATTATTCAGAAAGAAATGAAGCATCGTTGTCCACTGAAATGTGAGTGCTTGCCCTTGGGACAAGGTCAGGACCGTAGCCTGGGAGCTCCTGGGACCTGCCCCTGGCTTTTGCCCAGAGGATTTGCAGCCACCCTGAGGGACCATTTCTGACAATTGACATCGTACCAGCGTGATCCTAACTGCTCCTTTGACTGGTGAGTCATGCTGGGATGAGGGCAAGAGTCAATTTCTTACTGTACATACTCCTGTCCCTGTGTGATTGTGTTGTGAGCTGCCGAAAGTCCTGTCACTATTTCTGCTGAGAGTGTGTGGTGTCCCTCAGAGGTGCTGAAGCAGAAAGTGTGTTGGGACTTTGGCTTTAGGCAGTACTGGGTAGTGCCGCTGCTCTTTCATCCACTTGGTAATTTGCCACATCCCGAAGGAGATGACTAAATTCTACTGATAAGCTCTTTGGGCTTTTGGCAGAGTACATTAGTTTGTTGTGGCATTAAAAATGTTCATTAAAAAATCCAAACGTATCACTCAGTAATGAAATATTCAAAATCCTTCAGCACAGGCACTAGAAATGTGCTGGCACAGGCTCCTGTGGCAGGTATGGGATTAACCCAGTCATAGCTGGACCATGGATCCTGGGGGAGCAACCGGGGTTGTGGGGAAGGCACTCTAGTGGCCCTGGGCGGGGGCTGTTTGCCAACTGCAGTTGAAATGAGTCTTTATTTTAACAACTGATAGAACCGAGCTAGTGTATACTGTCAGATATCTGTCTTGCATTCATCTAGGCTCTCTCCTCAGCTTCCTCACCCATAATGTGGGGGGAAGTAGTACCTACCTTAATAGGATTGTCATAAGGAGTAAATGAATGGAGGCCAAGTCCATGCCATCGGTCTTGTCAGCCCTGCACCAGTCCTTGTTTTGCTAGCTCAGCTGGGAAATGTGTTGACCAAATAAAACTTGTCTGTAGGCTGCTGATGTTTCAGCAGCAACATTAAATCCTTACAATAGTCTTGAAACAAGTGAAGTCCTTCAAGCAAGCAACAGTTTAGGTACGTGACAACTGGCATGGGGTGGTGGAAAAAATATCCCAAGATCTGGATTTGAGTCCTGCCTGCATTGCTAACAAGCTGTGTGAACTACCGAGGTCAGTCGCCTCTCTGGATCTCAACTTGTTCATCTGTGAAGGGAGAGTACTGTCAGGCCTGCCACCAGGGTGGGGGCTGGGGATCACAGAAGGTAAGAGAATAGCATAGGAGGATTCAAAGACCTTTAGAAGTTAGGGACTCAAGTGACTACAGAAGGAAGGCTGGCAGTGGAAGTAACGCATTAGGCTAGACAAGCGGGGAGTGTGGCAAACTGGAGAGAGCTTATGCTTTGTCCGCAGGGGGAAGCTGCATCTCTTTTCATGAGAGTACAGGCTTGATGTTGCCAGACCTACGGATTTTTCAAGAGAAAATGGAAATCTGGATTTCTAAAGTGTAAATGTCAAATTTCTGATTTGTAGACATTCTTATGTGGCTGTGGTCAGACCTGCTGAATATACGGCTTGAATACACCTGTTGGTAGGAAGAAATAAAAGTAGGATGGACTTGTGTGCCACCCTTCATCTTCCCCACTCTCAACCCTGAGTCTTTCTGGCATGAGATAAAAAGCAGTGATCCTGGGGCGGTTTGGGGCTTGACTGTCATTCTCTACAGGCTGCTGAGACTTTCGAGCTGCAGGTGAATCTGCTGAAGGGGACAGAGTCTATCCCAGGGAGCTATGGTCACTTGTATCCATAGTCTGGTGTATTGCCTGAGTACACCTCCGGTTGGCTAGACAGTCAACCAAAGGGAATGGAAGCCAATTCTCTGTCATCAGTCTCACCAATCCTGTAACCTAATCAATCCTATTTGGCCGAGCTCAGCCAGGAAGTGTGTGGGCCAAACAAAACTTATCTGTAGTCCTGATTTAGCCTGCAGGCTGCCAATTAGTTGCCTGTATACCATGCAAATTTCACTGGTTCAGCAAACAGTAAGCACCTACTATGTGCTAGGCACCGGGCCAGACCCCAGGGACACAAAAGTGACTGGAAGCTAGTCTTTACTCTCAAGTACTTTGGTGTCACAAACCCTTGTCACAAAGCCTGGCAAGCACTTAGAGTGCAATGAAGTGGGAACAAAAAGGTTCCGTAAGCCAGACCTATGGTGGAATGAGCAAACGGGAGAGCTCCTGCAGGAAGTGGTGGTCGAGCTAAGTGTACAGGAGGGGGAGGAACTATGAGGACAAGGGAAGGAGAGAGTGAAGGGTGTAGTGGGTGTCCTTCCAGGCACAAAGCTCAGGCAAAGCATGGAGGTGAGAAAGAGCATGGTTCAGTGGAGGAACCTCTAGTTGGGGAAAGGAGTGAGGGGTGGGGAGTAAGTTGAAGATACAGTTGGGAGCCATGTGGTGAAGGGCCTTGAATGCCTCACTGACCTCCCACAGACACTCTTGATCTCTACCATAGAACATATATGTTGCCCTCAAAAAGCCTGCATTTAGCCTGATCCCGTCTGATCTCGGAAGCTAAGTAGGGTCGGGCCTGGTTAGTACTTGGATGGGAAAGCACCTAGGAAGACCAGGCACTGTAGGTGTAAAATATAAAAAAAGAAGGGATTGTAAGTTGACAACGTCCTTGCAATCTGTGAGGTCAACCAAGGGTTGCCTTGCCTTCAAAAAGCAAACCTGTATTTAGAGGTAGAAAATGAGCATCTAAATACATAAATGCAGTAAAGGTGTACCTCTGAAATGATGGGAGCACTGACACATTGTATGGAGGGGAGGAATAAGTAACTTCCTGGCAGTAAAATGGGGGGTGAGGAGGGATGAATTAAAGGAGAGTTGGGATTGGAAGTGGGGGACTTGATTAGGAAGCTTCTGCAGGAAGCGAACAGATAAATGAAGAAGGCTGAATCAAGGTGCTGGGAAGGAGAATAGGGAGATCAGAATGCAGAAACACTGAAGAGGTCGAATCTTCAGGATTTGGTGACAGTGTTGGGGAGCTGAGGGATGCAAAGCCTTGGAGGAAGAAAGCACTAGTAAGAGAGGCTCCCAGGTACTGGCATCCACTGAGTAGGAAATGCAGACAAGGGATCAGGTTTGTTCAATGTAGCAGAGGCTTTTTGGCGTTCCATGTCACACTCCTCCAAGATGAGGAAAAGTTATTGCCCTTTGTACCCTCTGCCATTAAGGAGACGCAGTGCTTGGTGCATCTCTTTGGCTTTGGGACATGGTACATGCCATGTTTGGAAATACTGCTCCAGCCCTTTTTACTGAGTGAATTGGAGCAAAGAAGGGCTCTGTAGCAAGCCCAGGCTGCAATGCCAGCTGTCCTGCTGCTTGGACCATATGACCCAGCAAGTCCGGTGACGCTAGGCGATCATAGTGGATACGATGCAGTGTGGCGTCTCTGGCAAGCACCAGTAGAAAAGCTGTATCACGGACCCTACTGGTTTTGGAGCAAGGCCGTGCCTTCTCCAGCAGAGAAGCATTTGATAGTCACCATTTGAAGAGCAGTTTCCACCATGCTCTTGGGCCTGGATCATGAGACTTCAGTAGACTAAGGCATCAGGACTGCATCATGATTCTGAACCATTCACCATCTAAATCCAGGGAGGCCCAACATCAGTCAGTCCATTCTAAGATGGAAGTGGTACATCTAGGATTGGGTGAGGCAGGGCCAGAGGGCACGAGTAAGCTATACAGATAGACTTGCTGCGCACGTTTCTTCTCCAGACCTCCAGGGCACAATCCCCTGTTACAGAGATGACTCTTCCTCAGCTTACACCAAGCATTTTGTGACCAGCTGATGGAGGAAGGATTCTAGGCTTAGTTCAATGTGTGGCGAGTGGAACCTCTGTCCTTGGGCAGAACTTCAAGCAACAAACCTACCTGTTCATCTACATGGTCTAGAGGAAGAAGTCCTGTGTATTCCATAAGGATAAGTAACTTGGACAGTGGCAAAGGGCTTAATTGGTTTGCCTGAAAGGAAAAAGATGGGAAGGGAGACAAGGAGGTTTGGAGAAGGGGCATGTGGATGATTCTATGGGAGTGGGCACAGGTGTGTGGGTATTTATGCAATGCTTGTCAGAACCCACCACAGGAGGCTCTGAACAACCAGGAGTACAACATGATGCCCTGTGGAGGTCAGCCTCAACCTCAGCCATCGCAGGGTTTGCAAGATGAGCCCAGGAACAGGGTACCATGGTGAGGGATGGAGGCTAGGCCTGGGCCCGACAGCATGGCTTCCCTGTCAAGCAGATTGGATGACTACCATTGCTAACTGATCTGTTAGTACAGACAGGCCCCAGCCCTTGACCAGCCAGCTACTTGGAAGTTGATCACGTTGGGCTTCTTCCACCTTGGAAAGAGCAGCAAATCCTCTTCCTGGGATTGATACCGACTGTAGCGTTAATCCAAGGGTATACAGAGTGCCTCACAACATCGCCTCTGGCAAAGACATCCATTGTATGGCAAAGGAGGTGTGACAATGGGTGCATGACCACAGGATCCACTGGTCCAGTGTATACCAAATTGCTGGAAGCAGTAAACCTAAAAAAAGGATGGAATGGTTTATAAAAAACTCAGCTAAGGTCCCAGCTTAAAGATGGCACTCGAGTTGGGTGTTCTTATCCACAATATAGCTGATCTGTGGTGCTACATCCTAGTTGCTAGAATATACAGTTCCAGGAACCACGGGTGGTTGTAAAATTGGTACCTTTCACCATCAGTCTCAAAGGTCCACTAGCACTAGGTGAGATCATCTGGAACTCAGGAGGTTCACTCAGGAATGTGTCTGGAATGCAAGATTCCCATGCCTGGTGGTGACAGAGAATGGGTTTTTGCAACAAGCAAAGTGAAGTTGCCTGAGGACTCAGACCCCTCCGGGATGTAGGTCTGGGTCACTCCAGGCAAGCAACCTGGACCAGCTGACAACGAAGAAAATCTAGAATGGGTGGTGAAGACAGTGATTGCAAGTTTAGCCTGGAGGTGTGCTGCCACAGTGAGCAGGTTTCAGCTTCTCTTACTTCTTGTCCTGTACATTTTCCCTGGATTATGGCTGCCACTACCTTAAAGACTCTGACCGAAAGGATTTAATGTGCAGCATAAGGGGATCAGAGTGGTGTAAGGGGCAGACTAGATAGACCATTTTAGGTGCCCTACATCACTTCCCCCTTGTCAACCTCTGATTTCAGCTGTGACCATGGTAGACATTTCTTTGTGAGCTTGGACTCATGCTGACAGCACCACCAATTCAAGCGCATGGAGTACATCATTCCGATGTCTATTCTAAGGCCTTCATCGAAGCCACAGGAGTCTGCTTGGCTTTCCTGGCGCAAACACAGCCCAAAAGTTAGGGGTGTTCATGGCCCTGGGGCAGCTCTTGACAACCAGAGGATGGATGCCAGTAGATAGATGCCTCATCCTTACATGTCCAAGCTAGGGGATAAATTTACGTCTTTGGTTAGGTAATTCATGGAGGCATTCTGATGCTTCTCAGGAGATCCCAGTGGAATTGAGCCCCTACTGCTCACAGCAATGGACCCTGTATTGGCTTTTCCTCCCTAGCTCTCTCACTCTCCTCTATTTCTCACTCTTCTTTCTTGAGACCACCTTCCAATTAAACCACCTGCGTCTGAGTCCTTGTCTCAGGCTCTGCTTCTGAATCCAAACTAAGATGGGGAGGAAGAGGCCGAGTTCACTCTGAGCTTGACATGACACAGAGACACTCAGTGGAAATGGGTGGCAGGCAGTGGCCATGTGACTTTTGGATATGAAGACATAGTAGCATAAGGTGGCAGATAAAACCATAGGCCCAGGGAAAACATATTTAAGAGCCCAGTGGAAGCGGATCACCTAAGTGTGATTCTCAATCAGGGGCCACTTGACAAGGCCTGAAGACATTTTTAGTTGTCACAATGTGGATGGAGATGGGTGGAGAGGGAGATGGATGCTGTTACTGACATCTAGTGAGTAGAGGCCAGGGATGCTGCTGAACATCCTACAATGCAGAGGTTGGATTCCCGTACAGAATTAACCCAAAATGTCAATAGTGCTGAGGGTGAAGAACTCTGTTCCAAGAAGTTTACAAAGGAGCAGTGAAGAGTGGTAGGAAGAAAACCAGGAGAGAGTGATGCTGTGAAAGCCAGTTCCCCAGAGCCAGAAGGCCAGCAGTTCAATGCTGCGAAGGGTTCAGGGGATGTAGGAACCAATAACTGTCCTTTAGTTCAGCAACAAGGACCTTTGCTGAAGCAGTTTGATCAGCAACGTGGGGGCAGAAGTCAGTTTGGAGTGGGGGAGGACATGACTGGAAGGCAGTTCATGAGCACAAGTATAGACTCCAGGAGCTTTGAACAAAAGGAAGGGGAGTTGAGATCAGCTAGTTGGAATTAGCTAGAAGGAGCTATAGACCGGGGAAAGAGTTTGAAAAGATACTGGGAAAACCACCACCCTGTATATGTTGATGATCACGAACCAGTAGGAATACAGGAAATGGGATGATTGATGGAAGAGAGAGCTCAGGGACATCTATGGTACCAAAACCCAGAGCACAGCTACACTTGGTCAGGTAAGGAAAATGACTTCCTGCAGCTAGAAGGAGGCAAGGGTAGGCATAATTATGCATGCAGTTGGGGAGGGAGTGTAGACTGTCCAGGGCTTTGCCTGGGGCCATTTTGTTCTTTATGTGTCTAAGGGATGGCCATCTGCAGGGTGTAAGGGGAGAATAATGGGGTAATAACTAATTAATAATTAATAATAACAGTTAATAACTACTTGTGGATTAATTATATGTGGTTGTTAATTATATTGTGACTTGTATGCTGTTTTCCCAAAGAGTCTCCTCGGACAGCGTGTCCTTTATCTTGCCTTGTGTGCTCAGAGGTGAGCACAAGGCTATGGAGGAAACTCAGGTTTTCCCTGAGATGTCAGCTGAAGTTCCCCTTCTCTGTGGAATGCCTGTGGAACCAAAGTTCTCTCCGAGATGTTTGTGGACTTGGGGTTTGGGTTTTTGGGTCACCTCTGCCTCCTGGTTCCTGTGTCTGTGCATGCTCTCTGTTCCGGCATGGATTTAAACTTGGACATGAAAGCCTTCTCATTCTACAAAAGGACCTGACCAAGCATTTGGGTGTGTGGCTGAGTCTGGGGTCTTGCAATACCCACCCTCATGCCATTTTATGAGCACCTTGTTCGTCCTCTTCCCAACCCTGTTCATCTATTTCCCATAAATTGCCTTCATGTCCAAATTCTTCTATTTACTCAGCCCTCCTGAGCTCCTTACCCCCAAACAGGCTTACCCAAACCATCAAGGTGCACGGGGGATAAGAAAGCTTCCTATTGGACAGATTCATCCTCCAACAGAAAGTGGTTATGGTTAAAAATCATGAAAGCGTACATGAAAAGTCAGATGACCAATTCAGCAATTGGGGTTTGAGGACCTCTAACATTTATGCCCAAATCCACTGCAGCTGCTCACTGTAAAGCAGAAAGGCCCCACTCTTCAAAACCATCATTTTATAAGGTGTTAGCTCTTCCAGAGACAGCACTGGGAGAGGTTAGAGGGCAGAGTGAAGCTGGAGGCAAGCAAGAGGCCCAGCTGAGGAAGGGTCTCAACCAACCCTCCCCCTTTTGCCTCTGGATGGATGTCTGGTCTAGAAATCAGAAGGCCTGGCTTCTGGAACTCGTTCCTCTCCTTGGCAGCCTTGTGATCTTAGGCTTCAGTGTTCTCACCTGCAAAGTGAGGATGACAGGGGAGGAACAAAGATTTAATGAAACAGGATCAATAATACCTGCCTCACAGCAGCTACTTGATATGCTCCAGACACCTTAGTCCCCTCTGCTTTTGCAACAAGCAAAAGACCGGAGCCTTAACATTTCTTTCCTGGTGCTCAGGAATCATTGGCTGAACATTTGGTGACTTTAGACAGCTTTCTTCTTCAGGACTGGCCAGCCAGTCAGCACGTGAGGGTGGAACACTGACACTGTACCTCACCACCGTGGTCTCAGGTGGGGAGAGAAGAACCCAAGGTGCCCTCAAGAGCTTTGGCTGTCCTTGGGGAGATGAGATGATCAGACAAAAGGTGAAGACTGGGTGTGGCATCGATGACTTATTATGAAAATTAAAATAACATTCTGTTTATTTTATCATTATTATTAATTATTATTATTAATTATTATTATTATTGATTTGGAACTTGTCCCATGAGGAAGCTGGTGCCCCCTCCCCAGGCCCACACCCCGTCAGGGCAGCTAAGGGCTCCGGTGCAGTGCTGGCGATGCCCAGCAGGGGGAGGCCTCGCCCTTCTCTGCCGTCTCCGCGGAGATTTGGGGGATGGAGCTCTCTCTCTAAGCCAAGGTTTGGCAGATAGTTGGGACCACGACCCACAGTGGGACGTGCATTTTACCCAGTGCAGGTTTACGCACGTGTATGTTTTACTGAGCCATCCTGAACCCTCACTACAGGGGGGCACTCTGATCCAGTTCTAGTCTGTTCAATTCTGTCCTAGATTTGATCATTTAAAAAATGCTGCTCACGCCCACCCATAGATGGAGACTTATGCTCTGAAACCCACTGGAAGTCTAAGCTGGGGGGGTGAGAACAGGGGACGCGAGGGCAGAGATTTGAGGTCACCTAAGAAAGGGCCTCTCGGTGCCAGGGTTGAAAGTGTGGGCTTGGGAGCCGGGCTGCCGCGTGGAACCCCAGCTCTGCTTTTTTCTCCATATGTGGCCTGGGTGACCTCACCCCTCTGTGCCCAAAGACAGCACTGGTTATGATAACAGTTCCCCTTCCATTTTCTACTCAGAAGCAAGGATTGCTGCAGAGTGCCCGTCACCATGGAAGCCTGCCTGGTATCTCATGGCTTCATTGATCCAACATGGTGTCGACACCTGTTACCAAAGATAACTGAGCAGAGAGCGCCAGGCCTGGCCTGGGTCGCCACAGGGGTGGAGAGGCACACAGACGGTTACTACAGATGTGATAGGGGCGAAGGCAATGAGCACTGGCCGCTATGGGGACACAGGGGCCCCTGGAAGACTCCTTAACTCAGCGGCTTTAACCCCCAATGTACGGGATCAGACACCTGGAAGTGGGTCTGGCTCTGTTTTGATAAGCCCTTCCCATGACGCTGACACCCAGTCTAATATGAGAATGGTTGCCAGAGGCTACCAGACTTTGCCGCATGTTAGAGTCATGGGGGGGGGGCACCCAGAACCAATTTAATCATAATATCTGGGAGCAGGAGATTCTCAGATGATTTCAGTGTGCAGCAAAGTAGAGGAGCCTTACCCCAACCCAAAGCCAGAGTGTGGGCACTGAGCCTCCTGAAGGGGGTGTCATGGGGTCCTAAACCTTAAATGCAGTGGGGGCTTGTGAGTGAACGTGGGGTGGAGGGGAATGTGGCGGGGTAAGAGGCTGCTGGTGCCCATAGAAGGGTCAAAGGGACTATGATCTGTCGTGGAAGAAGCTGGGGTCCAGAGACAAGGCATCTGGGTGTGAATCCTGCTGCACCCTTGATAGTGTGACCACAGGCAAGTCATCTAACCTCTCTGTTCCTCATCCGTGTGGGGTTCCCATGAGAATTAAGCACATGTAAGAAATGTTACTTACTACTACTGGCATGGGGTTGTAATTATAAATTGAGCTAAATACCCAGAGACGAGCCAGGAAATCCCAGGAGGTTAGTGTGACAAGAGATGATACTGGAGAGATGGGGCGACAAAGTCACAGAAAGCCTGTCACCATGCTCTGGACCCAAAGTCTCCAGGAAGCCACTGGAGAGTTTCATGTGTCGGGGGAGCCATGTGGATACTTGTGGAGAATGTACTAGAGAGCTACAGGAGCAGATGCACTGGGTGTCTGTGTGCTGAGTTGGGGGCACAGCCCCTCTACACCCAGCCCCAAACACCAGTTTTCTTTTTGTTCTGTAGACTGAGGCCTGATGGTAGGCATGGTGAGAACGGACCTCACCCCCACCTCACATACTTCCCAGAAATTGTTGGAGTATTTTGGACTCATTCCATGGTGAGGCAGTGAAGGCCCATTCAGGCAGGTTCACTTCTTGTCACTCGACTGTCTCATGCATCTTCCTATCTCCTGGCCTTTGCCCAGCCCTGCCTCTGCCTCTCCTCCTCATTTATCAGGATCCTGCTTTCAATCCATTCCCCACCTCCACAAACACATTCCAAGGTGCATCCCCTTGAAGCCCTCCTAACCACAGAGATGGTCCTGGAAAGGACACCAGTCTGGACGTGCCATTCAGTTCTATCATCAGTCCTGCATCTGTGGCAACAGAAATATAGGTGCCTGAGACTGAGGAGGGTCTCCACGCCTCTATCCCGCCTTAGCTGCCTGGCCCAGCATTTTGCCAAGTAGACGTGGAGGTAAGCCCTCTGACTGTTTTGGGAGGAAAACACAGAATTTAATAACCATCAAGAAGGCCTTGTTCAGAATTAGATTATCAGAATTATCAGCTGGGGCCTCAGCCCCTAGGGGATCAGTGGGAGGGAACAGACTGTGGAAAATTCTTACAGTGTCATCCTCCCTACGTTGCAGGGGGTGGGGTACATCCCTCTGGTTTCTGCGATGTGGTCTGTCCTTCATCCTGCAGGGAGGGGTGGAGACAGCTGGGCTGGCTTCTCTGTGCATACTGCCCAGCCCCCTCCAAAGCAGCTTCTCCTAGCTGCTAAGGACCCACTGACTGTGCCATGTTAAGTGCGACCCAGAAGGTCCCAGATGTTAAGAGTAAAGCCCCAGAAATAATAGGAGAATGGCACAAAAGCAAAGGGCTGAATTGTGTAATAGATGCTAGTGACAGGGGAGTAAGGTAGTGAGAGCTTGGACTTGGGACCCAGACAGACACGGATTTGTTCACCAGCTGAGGGGCAGGGAGCAATGCAGGAACCGGAACCCCCGTGAACCTGTTTCCTCATCTGCCAAATGGGATAACAACAGCATCTGTTATTCAAGTGATTAGAACTTAAATTATATATATATTCAAAAGTACGATACAGTGATTAAGTGATTCATGTGATCAAGTATATAAAGTCATGTAGCAAAGTCTCTGGCACAGAGCAAGCTCTAATAAGGGGTAGCTGTCCCCACTGCTGCTGCTTCGTTCTGGTTCAATGTGATTACAGGAGCTCAGAAAAGGGTGAAGCCACCAAATGGTCCTGAATGGCCTGAAGAGACAGGACCCGTAGGATGGGTTAGAGACAATAGGAAGGACTAATCAGCCAGAAGGAGCAAAATGTCCTGATTTTCAAAAAGAGAATATCATTCCTGGGATGTAAGCTTAATGTCACTCAACAGCATTCTAGAATGATGAAACAGATGGTCTGGGAGCACTTGACAGAGAACCATGCTTGTTCCAGAATTAATTCATTAAGTCACGTCAAACCAAACTCCCAGCCATTTTCATTACCGCAGGAGTTTTCTTCATTCACTCAACATATTTATCATCAGCCTGACAGGAAGAGCAGAGGCTAATTTGGCAAGGCACTGGACGAAGTTTCCCGTGCTTTCCGTGTGGACAGGAAGAGAAACGGGTGATGCACAGCTGGGGGAGGTCTGAGGTCTGGAACAATGTGAACAGCTTCTCCCCAAGCACGGGGTGAGTAGACTGATATCAGCTGCGAAAGCCGTCCCTGGGGGGGCAGGCCACGGGGCTCTAGTCCAGTCATTGAAGAGCCAGAGGGAGCACATGGTGGCAAGGGATGGCACAACAGGGTACAGTGTTGGCATTTAAGAACTCAGCTAATTAAAAGCAAAAAATAATTAATAGCAGAACAGCAGGGAAGTAATATACATTTAGCTATTTTTTCTAATAACAGGAGTAATATAAACTCATGGCAGAAAATCTGGGAAATACGGGAGATTAAAAAGAAGTGTCTGATGATTGGCTAAAGAAGCTGAGGTACATATGTACAAGGGAATATTACTCAGCCATAAGAAGAGATGAAATACTGCCATTTGCGACAACATGGATGGACCTTGAATAATCATACTAAACAAAAGAAACTGGACAGAAAAGGTTGAAAATCACATGCTATCACTTATATGTAGGGTATAAACTTAAAAGCAACAAATGAACAAGACAAACAAACAGAGACTCATGGACGTGGACAATGGACTAGTGGTTACCAGAGGAGAGGAGGGAGAGAGGAGGGGGAAAAAGAAATAAAATGTTAAAATAAATAAGTAAAATACACACACACACATATGTGTGTGTATATATATATATATACATATATACATATACATATACATATACATATACATATATATATATTTTTTTTTTTTAAGAAGGAGAGACTGAAAGACTCCTGTAACGTTCTCTGAAAGGCACGATTTCATAGCATGACCAAGAAAAATGACGGTGAGATGGGAATGCAGGTGATATTTAAGATGGTAAGGAGTTCAGGATTGTTGAACCTGGGAAAGAATTCACACTGTTGCAGAGTTTAAAGACCTGACAGGCTGTCAGGAAGAATGAGCAGGCTCATCTGTACTGCTCGAGGGAGCGGAGCTGGAACACAGAGGCTCGCACAGGCCAGGGTCAGCTCCCTGCGGATGACAGTGCTGTCCAGGAGGCAGTTCCGCCCACCCGCCGGACCGGCGGCCTAGCGGGGCAGGGTTCCCCTTCATCTCCCCTTCATCGGGAGTACCCAAGCACAAGCTGGTTGGGAGTCATGTTCTTTTCTGAATGGTACCAAGGAGTTCCCACCCTCTCTGCTTCCTTCTAACTCTGCATTGTGTTTATCTAGAGGTGAAGACATGGAGGCAGAAGGAAGGGTGTTCAGTTATTGCTGAGAGAGAAGAGCGTGTTACAAATCCGTGTGCCCTCAGTTTTGTGAGAAGGATGCAGTTAAGTCCATAGTCAATGAAAAGGGGTCACATGAAAATGAATAGTAATGCTGGGGCTGTTGGGAGATGCTTTTAACCTTTTGGGCTGTTTTAACTTTTCCAAGTTTTCCACAATTGACTTATTTTAAGATCGAATAAAGATCATATCACAGTAAAGTAAATGTGCCTGCTGCATGTGTGAGGATACTTTCTTTACTGAAATAAATAGACAGACGAGGGAAGAGGTAAGAGGGAGCATATTCTAGATAGAGACACAAGGTGGGGTTGATGGTAGGGGCTTTGAACCTCAGGCGGAACTGTTCAGGTTTGATGGTCACTATAGTAGTGATGATAATGACCTTATTTGCTGAACCAGTCTCAGGACAGATGGGGTAAGTAGGATTTATCTATGTGGTTTGCAGTCACTTCCATGTATAGTTCGCTTATTGCTAGTCGTCATGATTTAGGAACGGCTTCTGGAATATTCCTATGGCTCATTGTGAGCAGCAGGACACAAAGGTACAGGCCAGAGCTTGTGTCACAACCTGAGTGTGTCCTCTGAGGTAGGACTATGGGACATGTAAATAGTGTAGGAGAAATAAGAAATAAGGTTTAAAATGATGGAGCCAGAAGCTAGTTGGGGAATATTCTTCTGACTATCAAATGCAGAAAATCACAACTTTTGGTTCTATTAATCCCTATTCAAAATGGAAATGCAGTCTTATAATTGACAAAGATAGATCCTCTCCTTGACCAAACTCTAGTCAGACTCCTCTGAGCACTCTTCTCAACTGGGCTCTGACTTTTGAGCTCCCACGTTCCTCTCTTCATTGTTCAGTTTTAGCAAGAATCCTGCCAAGTCAGTTTAGCCAGAGTCTCCCACCCTTCATATCTGATCACCCTCATCCTCTGCCTGCTCGTGCCTCCCAGATGGTGTCTGATCGCCTTGGCCTGCATTCAGTAGGAAGCCTGTAGGTCAGTTTAGCCAGAATCTCCCCTTTCTCCTGATGTTTCCTCTTAGTAATTTTTCACCCACCAATCCCCAACCCTGTAAATTCCCACTTTTCCTTGTATGAAGTCCAATCTCTCTCCCCCACCAAAACCCCTATTGCAGTAGTTCCTCCTTGAATAAAGTCTTCCTTCCATCTTATCAGGAGGCATCAATAAATTTTTTTTAACATAATATACACAATAGTTTTTTAAAAGTGGGAATCACGTAAAATAGAATTTATCAGATTAAAAAAATTTTTCTTTGACTAATTTGAATAAGAAAATGTAAAATGCCCCGAGTTCTATAGCCCACATATAAAAGAAAGGGGTAGAGATTTTTCCTAGTTTAACAACAATCCTAAACATTTATAGGACAAAATTATTACTAATTTGTGAACATGAACATTTTCTAAACTATCATAAAAAACAAATTTGGATCTACCATGTTTGAAGAAAGACTAGAATATCTTTCTGTTTTCTCTATGGAAAAAAATTACAAAATTGAGCCAAGAAGAGGTAAGTGAAGAGTATGCAGCCAAAATATATATATACATATATATATATGTAAAGTAAGATGGGGCTATAAATTAATAAAAATCTTATGTTATTTTTCTGGCTTTTATAATATTTGTGACATTTCTCAGCTTTTTAACATTCATAATTTGCTATGCTTTTCTCATTATAGGTAAATGTTCTCGTTTGTACTTACTTTGTATTTGTCATTTTGCGTTTCTTTTTTGTTGTTGTTATAGAGCCCCCAAAACAACAATAGCAACAACAACAACAAAAACAACAGCAACAACAACAGCAACAACGAGGAACTCTGTATAAGCTTCAGGCCTCTTGCATTCCTGCCCTCCAGATCTGTGACTTGGTCACTCTCTCTGGGCCTCTGTGTATTTCCTCTGGTCAGGTTGCTGCCCTGACCTTCCACCAGACCTTCCTCCAGGGAGAATTAAAGAGATGAGCCGGTTAATCCTGTCATCACCCCTCATCCCTGCCTGCAGAGGCAATAGCACATGGTATTTATTTTTTCTTTTGATCCATACAGCAGACCACTAGGAAAACAAGCCCCACTTTTTCTGTTATAGAAATGTTCAAATAAATGTGTGCGAAGTGGGCGGAATAGCCACAGCCCGTGCTGTGGGCTGGGCTTAGAGAGGTCTTATGGCACTGGGCTGGGCAGTAGAAGGGTCAGAAGTTAAATCTCGGGGTTTGAATCCTTTCTCTATGTTGTCCCCACATTTCACGACACTTAGTATGTATGAGTATGTTGTCACGTCTGAACCTTCCACCCAGCTTGGAAATGGGCAGAACCTCTAACCCATGGGGCGGTGGGCAGGCAGCCATCAGCTGCCTTGAGGCTCCTTCAGAACATGAAATGGGACTGACGCTGTTTCTCCCAAGGGCCTGATGGGCATAGGTCTCCAGACGTCCAGGCCTGGGAGCAGGCGAGGGCAGCAGCGGGATCATTGGGGGAGTTTTTACCAGTTATGTGCTGTGCACCTGACCCCAGCCTGTTCTGACACAAGCTGTAGTGCGGAGAGGGCAGGCGCTTTTTGGAAAATTCTCCTGGAAAATCTGATACCACTTGCTTTGGGATGAGAACCACTACCTGAGAGGCTCATGGGAGTAATGGAGTGCCCATGGGGGCCAGCTCGTCTACCTGCTGAATAGAGCCATCTGCTCCTTGTGGAGCAGGGGCTGTGTAACAGCCAGACTCAGGGCTAGACTGCCTGGGTGAATCCCTCCTCACTAGCCATTTGACCCTGGAATCTTCCTGCTTATCTATAAAACCGAAACAATGAAGCACCTCACCTCAAATGGGAATGTGCACATAAAGCACTTAGCACAGAATTGGACACATACCACCCCAAAGTGTTAGCCCCTGCTGTTGTTTCCTACAGTGACATCAGCCAAAGGCTAAGAGAAAGCTATATTTTCTTCTCTGGGCCCAAGCAAATGGCAGGCTCCTCTCCTTCCTGCCCAATGAGGAGGCAGGAGGCGGGATACCAAAGGCCAGAGACTTGTCCTGAGATCCATCCAGCACAGCCCCATCTCCTTTCAGCTCAGCTGGGACCACCCCCTTTTGTGTGGGGCTGGGGAGACCGGTTTGGGGAACCATTCTCTGCTGTTACCCATCCCCATTCTTTCCGCAGGGAGCTGGGGGCTGCCCTGCAGACAGTCTTTCCTTTTCAGCATGAACAGGTGGGAAGCCTGGAACGAGAGAAGGGAGCTGGGGGAGGGCTGGGGGACGGCGCCTGGCAGGCGTCTTCGGCAGCACTGCCAAGGAGGCAGTCTTCCATGGGCTCCCCAGCCTCCCCTTTTCCTTCCTCTCTGGCAGCCCAGATCCCCAGGGCGCCTAGGCCCTCGCACTACCCCAGCACCCATGCAGGAGAAAAGGGGTTGAAGGAACTCACTTTCATGAAGGTGTGGAGGACTGGGTGCATTTCATATAAGGCAAGGCAATACCTTGCAGCGATTTTCAAATGGCAGCAGAGCCTTTTCTTCAAATACTCTTATTCAAGTGCTCAGACGCAGGCCAAACTGGAGGCCTGGCACCCTCCCTGAGGTGTCTCTGTGTGCCCCTAGGGCTGGGCAGGTGTGTTTTGAGAAGCACAGCTGTTCTACAGTGGATGGTCTCCTCAGCCACAAGGAAGCCCACTCTCCACCCCTCCCCTCTTGAAGCCACTTGGGCAGGATCAGCACTTGTACTCAGAACTCTGTCCCCCAACTCCTGCGAGGTCCATGGCAGGTGAACAGTGGAGACTGAGGAAGGGCCTTCTTTGATATCCTTTGGGCCAAGCTGGCTCCTGGCCTGCAGGCTCCTCCTGGATGCCTGGGTACCAACCCAGGGCAGGGCCACTACGTCCCAAACCGTAAGGTCCATAACCCTTTTCGGGAAGTTTCTGTTCCCTGCTCCTGAGAGCTAAGGGGAAGGGGACAAAAATGAAGACCTAACTCCAACACTCCCACCTCCCCTGCCCAGGGGTCAAGGATAGACAGGAAGTGCTTAGAAGGAGATCCCAGTACTTGGCTGAGCTGGTGATATGAGCTGCCTCTGCCCCACCATCCCCAGCTATGGTGTTTCTACCTTCACTTCCTTCTTTCCTCTGCAATGCTGCAAGACATCCCCTAATCTCCCCTGTCCCCACCCCTAACAAAGGCCAACATCTCTGTAATTGATCCAAGCTTAACTGGATGGACATGGACACACGGCAGCCACAGCCCTGGTAAGTGGGGCTAGGAAGCTAGGCCCTGCTGGAGGTTAGATTAGATAAATCTAACCTTTTAGGGCCTCGGGGTTGTGCCTTTTCAGGCCCAGACCCATAAGTCCTGTGTGCTGGCACCTGCCTCCCTGCTCTAGCATCTGTTGGATGCCTCCCCATATGCAGCAGTCAGAAGTAACATATTTGATGTACAGAGAGCCGAATGGAGGAGCTTCAAACAGAGCTGAGAGGAACACGTCAGAGTGAGATCCATAACACAACCCATTCACATTGATTAAAGTGATCTATAGCCCAAACAATCATGTACGTGTGTAAAAATATGAACCCCGTTAGGAAGATGCCTGTAGAGAGAAGAGGGAAGGAGTAGGGAGTGGGATCTCAAGGAAATGAGAGAAGATGGAAGAAGGCAGGAAGGAAGGCAGGAAGGAAGGCAGGCAGGAAGGAAGGAAGGAAGGAAGGAAGGAAGGGAGGGAGGGAGGGAGGGAGGGAGGGAGGGAGGGAGGGAAGAAGGAAGGAAAGTTTTTACAAACCACCTCTGAATGTTCCTTTTGCAAATAAAGTCTGGATTTCTTTATCGTGTATTTTTTTCCACATAAAAACATAAAGCCCATATAGTTTTCAAAAATGAGAAATGCGTTCAGAATTTCTTAAGGGCACACGTTATTTTCTGTCCAAGAGCCATTTCAAGACTTGCAGAACAAAGGACAAAGGACAGATACACTGTTCTCTTTAAAACATAGTTGGAAACAGAGAGAGGAGTATCTCTCTGCATTCAGGAAGGGAAAGGAGGGTGGCGGGCCCGTCACAGGTGAGCGACAGCTGGCTGCACTACCCCGTCAGCGCCGTTTGAGGGTGTTATTGGGAGATTCAGACTTTGAAGAGGTGAAGGTACAGAACAGTTCCATGGTGGGACCTGAACCACGTGGAAAAAATAAGAAACCAGAGTGGAGAGTTGTGCGCTCTCTGCTCCAGGAAGTTATACTAGAATGAGGGGGAGGATTTCTGGAGCCTAAATGACTGGAACCTCCCATTGATCCAATGTGAACCAAATATATGAGCCCTCACCGAGGCTTTGTGGTCGGTGGTGGTCAGGGGTGTTAATCCAAGAGGCTCCCTGGAGAAAGTGAGTGTTCGATGCCAGAGGCACAAGCCAGAGGCTGACAAGGCTGGGCAGGAGATACTGAGTCTGAAAGCAGGGGTTGTGTGTGTGTGTGTGGGGGGGTAGCTGATTTGCACCCCTTGATCTACAGGGGACAAGTGAGACCATCCTCCTGGGTACAATCCCTTGATTAGCATTTCTCAGCACCAGTGTAAGGGCAGGAACCCAAGGATTAGGGCTGACCCTGGAGCTGGATGTCATCCATGCTCTGTTGGGGTTGGAGTCCTGCTGGAGGCTCCTCTAGGGCCACGTGCTGAGGACAGCCTGGGGCCTCCAGTTGGGCTGGCCAGTTTTCATGTGTGCATGCGCAAATATGTGCGTGTTGGGGGTGTTGGGGTCCCCACTTACCAGGCTGCAGTTTGGGTGACCAGGAAACATGAGATCCAGGCCAGCAAACCGCAGAAGAGGACACGGGAGAGCAGGCTCATTTGCAGAGGCCGTGGTCAGCAGGGGAAAGGCCAGGGTTCCACGACTCCAGTGGAACTAAATCCCACTCAATGCTCACAGTCTAGTTCAGACCCCACGTCTGCCTAGAAGCCCTCCCTGATCACCTCAGGCCAGGTCTCTGATAGTTCAGTCCCTCCCTGCTTAGCCAGTCCATGAGCCCCCTCCCTTTCCTGGTAGAGAGGTCAGGGCAGCAGGAATGTGAACCCCCAGCCTGGCATGGAGGGAGTCTCAGCTGGCAGAGGGAAGGCGAGAGCTAATTTTAACTGCAAACCCACAGGTTGCAGGCATATGGAGGAAACATGACCTCTTGGTAATGGATTACATTTCTCTTGGGTGTTGTTCCTGGGCATGTGCCCCATGTGTGCGCTCTCTCTCTCTCTCTCTCTCTCTCTCTCTCTCTCTCTCTCTCTCTCTCTCTCACACACACACACACACACACACACACACAGATATCTTCAGTCTCAGAAACAAGACAGCAAAGACAGTTGTGCCTGAAACAGCTGAGCTGTTGGGTCTCAAGCAGGAAGGTGCCATATCCATGCTTCACTAGACTAACCAACTTGGGTAAATAGGAGTAGCTGTGGCAGCTGGAAGTCCTTGGCTGGCCACAGGCTAGGCAGAAGTATGATTCCATGGAAGGATACTGGGATGGCCCAGGGAGAGAGCTGGGTGGGAAGGGTCTGAACTTGGCCTCTAAGCTGAGAGGTCAGAAGGTGCTAGAGAGGCCCTAAGAGCCCAGGCCACCCGCTTCTTCATCCCGGCCATTTCCCACCAGCTCCTGTTTGCCTTTCTATGTTTTGCAATTTGGATAGTCAGCTTTTTAAAGGTCACCTCCTTTATGAAGTCTTCCTGGATTTCCTCATGCAAAGAAGTCTCTCCTACCTTTTCCATGTCTCCATTACAACTCTTAGGATGTCGTGTCAAATTCTTCTTTCTTCCTAAACTTGACCACCCCAGGCATAGGATCTTAGTCTCTAGTATGGTGGCTGGCACAGAAGAGGTAGATGCTACACAGTCATAATAAAATGAGATATCTCTAATGTATAAAATATATTTAAAAACTGAAGGAAAAAAGGATTTAAAACTCCATTGAAAAATGGGCAAAAATATGAATAGACAATTGACAAACATAAAAGATACAAAAATAGCCCTTAAACATATAAAAATATTTAGAGAAATCCTAATTACAACAGCACTGAGATACCATTTCTCACTCATCAGATTGGCAAAAAGTCAAAAGCCTGACAAGCACTTTGTTGGCGAGGCTGTAGGGAGATAGGCCATTTTAGGTCACCAGTGGGAATGCACAAAGCACAGACTCACGGGGCAGAACCATCAACACCTAAGAAAACTACGTTGTCCCCTCCACCCAGGAACCCCACTGAATGAACTTACCCTCGATGATACAGAAAGGCATGAGTACGTAGGGTTCATAGCAGTAGGATTTCTGATCGCAAAATATAGGAAATTACATAAATGTCAAAGCACGAGAGATTGGTTGAATAACCCAGGGACCACCCTGGAATACTATGCAGCTGTGAAGTGAATAAGGAAGAGCCCTTTGAACTGATACAAAGTGATTTTCAGGATTCACCATTAAAGTGAAAAAAGCAAGTTGCACAAAAGAACACAGAGTCTTACCTTTTATGTAGGAAAGAAGGAAAATATAGAGAAATATGCATATATCTACTATTTTTTCCCCCAAAGAAGCATAGGTTACATGAACTAGAAACTACTGAAACTGGTTATCTACAATTATTTACCTAAAAATTGGTAGGTGGGAGAGGGAGGCTGGAAAACAGATTTATGAGAGCGGCACTTCTCTGAGTGTGCCTTTTTGTTTAGTTTTGACTTTTGAATTATGACACTGTTCTATGTATTAAAAAACTATTATTGAATCAAGAAGGATGGAGGTACCCTAAATTGAGTTCAAATGGAAATAAGTGAATCCAACCAAATTTAAATGAATAAAATAACGACACTGAAAAAAAAATAATCCTTATAGTTTTTGAACATAGAACTTCATCCTTCAATCTATAGACAAAAGGAACCAGAAATAAGCCTTGATCTCTTAGAAAGTTTGCTTTTTGTAGTACAAAGAACATTATTGGGGCAGTTGACAAATTAGAATATGGATTTTAGATTTTAAAAAATTACATCAATATGAGAAATATAAATAATGTTTACAATGCATCGAATTCCCCCAATTTGATAACTAGATTGTGATTACATAGAAGAATATTCTTATTCTTAGGAATTACATACCAAAGTATTCCTGCCACTTTTCCTAAGTAAGTTTGAAATTATTTCAAAAATAAAAATGGAAGAAAAGGAAAAACACAAGCCCTCGAGTTGTGTGCACTTACCATACAATGGATGCTGTGCTGAGACTTCTCTCCCGTTCTCTCATTTAATCCCGATGACACTGAAACAGGAACTTTCCTGCTCCCACTCAATGAGGTCACATTACACGAGGTCATGTTGCCAATTACTTTGCGGATAACTTGAAGTCAGGTCTGCCTGACTCGGAAACCTTTTGTCCTTACCACCCAAATGTTGGGTGAACAAAGCACTAAGGATTCTGGATAATACCTCGTGGTTTCTCCCTGGCCGTGCCAGGCGATGATCTCTTCTCAGCGCCTCGGTTTCCACATCTTTAAAATAATTCCTTGCCTTGCTGGTGGTGTGATAGGCTAATAATGAGGTGACAGCTACATGTGCACCGTGACAAACAGGAGAAATGTTCTCAGCATGTTCCAGGGGGTGTGACTTAGCCAGGGAGGGGGCACAAGGGACACTGTGGACAGAGTGAGGCCCTTCATGAGGATGGCGTGTGGGGCTCACCCTTGCCAGTGGGTGTTTCTGGTCCACACTGGAGAAGCAAGTGGATTTGCTGTTGAGTGGGATGGGGTCAGTTCTTGTTATAACTCTCAGCCTCCCCTCACCTCTTCGAGAGGGAGTCAGCCCTGCTCAGGAAGAGGCTGTTCCCATGCATCGTGATCGTTTTATTTCTTTCTGTAGTTAGAAAAGGGAGAGGATATCATCTCATTCTTCAGCAGAGTGAAAGAGATGGGTGGGTTGGGCCTACATGCTCAGGTACTGTGCTCAGGTCCCCCAGCGGGGCTGGAAGGGCAGGTGCAGTGTCAGTTGAGAGTAGGGAGGCACCTGGTATCCAGCTCAGGGGTGTTCACATTATGTTGTTGCTGTCAGAACCCTCGTTGGCAAAATGATAAAGAGGAACACTGATTGAAGCAGGGCGGTTGAACCCATTCTTCCATCCCTGCCTCCCAGGCATCTCTGCTTAGTCTCAGAGCACAGCATGAAAACCACGGTGCTGGTCACCAACACAACCTCCTCCATCTCCCCTGTCCCCTCCCCCAGGTTCCCTTTCCATCATGAGGCCGTCCTGGACATTAAATTAGCTTAGTTTTCCTTACGTGTGAGAGCACAGCATTTGGACATTCACCTCAGCTTTGGCCCCAACTCAGAGACTGCAGCCAGGCCCGCAGGTGCCGGGAGGGAACTGGGGGAGGCAGCTGCAGAGTGGAACAGGACTCACCTTGCTACCACACAGGGCACAGGGGAATGGAGTGAGACACCGTGTGGCCATGAGTCTTAGGAGAAATCTAACTACACTGGGTACCTTTCTCAGTGAAGTGGGAGGAAAGGTCTCCTGCCTTTGGAGGATCCATTGGAAATGAATGTGGGAGGGTTTGAGGTGCCCGTGGGAGTTGGTGGGTGTAGCGGGTTGAATGGGGCTCCCCCAAAAGTTAAGTCCATGTATTAACCTTGGAACTTGTGAATGTGACCTCATTTGGAAAAAGGGTCTTTGCAGATATCATGAAGGATCTTGAGATGAGATCATCTTGGATTACCCAGATGGGCCCTAAATTTAATGACAAGGGCCCTTAGAGAGAGGGAAGAAGATAGAAGACATAGGGATACAAAGGGTAGGGCTAGGTGAAGACACACACAGGGATCGGAGTGATGTGGCACAAGTGATGTGGCCACTGGAAGGTGGGAGAGACAAGGAAGGGCGGCCCTGTTGACGCTTTGATATTAATCTAGCCTCTGGAACTGAAAGGGAATTAAATTTCGCTTGTTTAAGCCACCAATGTAATTTGTTAGGGCAGCTCTGGGAACCTTACAGTGGCCAGGGGGGTTTTCAAGACACCTCTTCCCAGAACCTCTGTCCCTCCCACTGACAGGCCCTTAGCATTGCATTGTTCGCATGGCTGCGACAGAGCGGCCACCTCCCACCTCCTGGATCCTCTTGTGGATGTCAGCCCTGTGCAGGGTGAAGGTAGAGCTCCAGGCCTGAAAGGGTCTCTCTGGGAGACTGAGCCACTGAGGCCCCTAGGCTGCTGCCCTGGACCCAGCTGTGAGGATGAGCAGCTGTGCAAGCAGCTGAGGAGCTGAGGATGGCCAGGCTCCCTGGTGTGGTAGAGAGAGAGGCCTAATCTGCTCTGTATTTGGGGGCATCTGGCCAGGCCCTGGCCAGGACATAGGAGGAGGGTCAGCAGGACTGGCCTGGAGCCCAACGGAGGGTAAAGTCGGACCACCTCCAACCTCCTCATCTGCAGCCTTGCCTCTCCTCCCCACCACAGGCATCTACTTCCCCAGAGACTCCCAGCCCTGCCCTGCCCCCACTTGGCCTGGCCCCTCTTATCACTTTTAAGAGGATCTAATAAGCTTTCCCCCATCTCAGCTTAATTTTCCAGAGCTTCCTTTCCGATGGCACTTGCAGTTTTAACTAGGGGTGTGGGAGATGCTTCAAGTTTCTGTGGAATGTCAGGTTAAATTACACCCTGTCCCTGGGGAGCAGTGGTCCTGCTCTATCACTCTCATCACACTTGCTGATTCCTGTCTTAAGTTCCTCCACAAACACATTAGGATCTGCTGCTAATATCCTGCGGTATGGTTTATACCGGGTGACTTTCTGTGATTGAAGCTACTGAGAGCCCCTGTCTGGATTGCTTGATGGAGGGAAGCAGACCCCTGGAAGGGAGGAAGGAAAAAGGAAGAAAAGAAGAAAGGAAGGAGGGAAAGAAGGAAGGAAGAAAGGAAGGAAGGAAGAAAGAAAGGAAGGAAGGAAGGAAGGAAGGAAGGAAGGAAGGAAGGAAGAGAGAGGGAGGGAGGGATTTCTGTATTCACTTGATAGATTTTAGTAGGGTCATATTCACAATAATAAATATTTCTTAATTCCAAAAAAAATTGCACACTATGTTAATGAGGGATATTGGTTTGAAATTTCTTTTTCTTGTAATGTCTTTTGACTGACATTTGTCATTAGGGTGATGCTGGACTTCTAAAAATGAGTTGGAGAGCGTTTCTCCTCCTATCTTTGGAAAAAAACTCTCTGGTAGAATGGGAAACCCTGGAGTTATGTTTGTTGGAAGGTATTAAACTATGAATTCAATTTCTTTAATAGATACAGGACTATTCAGGGTATCCGTTTCTTTTTGAGTAAATTTGATAGTTTGTGTAAGAAATTGGTCCATTTCCCCCAAATTCGCTCATTATCCTTTCATGTCTGAAGTCTGTAGTGTTATCCCCTCTTTAATTCCTGATCTTGGTAATTTGCAACTTCTCACTTTTTTTCTTAGTCAGCCTGATTACAAGTTTGTTAATTTTATCGATCTTTTTTTTTTAAAAAAGCTCTCCATTCCATTGATTTTTACCTATTGTTTTTTCTGTTTTAGGTTTTATTGATTTCTGCTCTTTATGACCTCTTCTGCTTGCTTTGGGTTAGTTTGCTCTTCCTTTTCTAGTTTATTGTGGTGAAAGCTTAGACTACTGACATTAGATCTTCTTTCTTGACGAAAGCAGTTAGTGTTATAAATTTCTTTCAAAGTGCTCCTTTAGCTGCCTTCCTCAAACTTTGATATCTTGTAGTAGAAAATCATTTCGATAGCAATAAGATACTTCAAAAATACCTGGATGTGGGAAAATAAAAGGCTTAGACAAGGTTTCGTAGGAAGCTGAGACAGTTGGCAGTTGAGTGTGAGTGGGTAAGTCTTTATTGAATGAAGTGGGCTTTAGAGATGGCATGGCAGAGGCTGAAGAATGCCTGGCCAGTATCCATCCCACCCCTCTGCCCCAGTTACAGAGCCCTGAGTAGCGTGCCCAGTTGAAAAGACTACATTTCCCAGCCTCCCTTGTAGTTAGACGTGGCCAGGAGCCTGGCTGCTATTAGTGAGTTGCAGCAGAGGTTTGGTAAATGGGACTTCTGGAAATATTCCTTAAAAAGAAGTGACTTATGGGGGAGACATGGCTTTCTTTCTTTCTGCTTCCTGGTGGACATCTTGGTTTGGCAAACTTAGGTATAGTCTGTGCATTCTGAGGATGGCAGAGCAAAAAAGACAGGAGCCTGGGTCCCTGATGACTTTATGGAGTTATTATACTGTCTCCAGATCACTCACCTCTAGAAACCACACAGCAATTGTCCCTAAGGGTCTCCCATATGGGGTAATCCTGTTTATAATCTCAGAGGTCTCTTTTTTCCCCCCACATAACAAAACATTTTTAACACTAACAAATTATTAAAAAACTACTTCACAAATTAAAATTTTTTCCTCACTAGCATGCCACTTAAATTAATAAATCTCCACAGACTTTTTATACTCCTCCACATATGAAGCCAGAGTGATATTTTCTATCATTAGGAAATACTTACGTTACCCAGACAGACCATACCCTTGGGTGTTGGAGACACTCTTACTTTGGGAAGAAGGAGTCGCTTATGTGCAGCTGAAGCCAATCTTGATACTGATGAAAAGGATTTGGAAGGTATAGCGGAGGAGAAAGGGCATTTAGCAGAGGGGCGGAGAGCAATGGCTGGAGGAAAGCCTGGAGAAGGCAAAGCATGTTGAGCGAAAGATAATTTGTGTAGGAAAGTAGTGGGAGATAAGATAGGAAGGTTGGTAGGAGCCAGACTGCAGCCAGCCTTAAAGGAACATGAACGCCACTCACCTTCTTGCAACCTTCGGTAAGTTGCTTTTTTGTTTTTCTCCCAGCCTTGGATTTACTTAGGTCTGAAGCTTTTAACCTGAGGTTCATGGACAGACTTCATGGGATCCAAACACCTCCTGACAAATCACATAAGATTTGCATCTATGTGCATTTTCCTGGGGAGAGGCCCACAACTTCCTTCAGATTCCCTAAGAGGTCTGTGGCTCCCAAAGAGTTAAAAATCACTGCCCCGGATGCTTTCAGCATGAAAGGTCTCTTATGGATTTTATTATGTGGGCTGAAAAGAGCCTTTGGTGTTTTTGGGGACAGGGGAGTGAATACAGTAAAATTAAGAATTTTTGGTCCCTGAAAAAAAATTCAGTCTGGCAACAAATACCTGTAGAAAATGTGGTTTGAAAATCTGAAAAGCACAAAAGATAGAATTTAAACTTTCCCATAATTATTCCATCCTATTTGCATTATGGTAGCTTTTTATTTTTAGATGTATGTATGTACGCAATCACATGCCACTTAATAAGGTTTCAGTCAACAACAGACCTTATGTACAATGGTGGTCCCACCGGATTATAATGGAGTTGAAAATCTCTTATCACCTAGTAACTTTGTAGCTGTCTTAAATGGCCATAGCTCAATGCATTACTCACGTGTTTGTGGTGATGCTGGTAAACTTACCCGTGCTGCTAGTTGTATAGAATTACTGGACTTATCGTTGTGTTACAGTTTCCTACAGTAATCAGTACAGTAACGTGCTGTACAGGCTTGGAGCCTAGGAGCAATAGGCCACACCATATAGCCTAGGTGTGCAGTAGACTGACTATACCATTTAGGGGTGCTGGGGAGGAGAACCTCTCCCTCTTGATGCACTTGGGCTGAGGGATTTGCTGCAAGCCCCAGGAAAAAAGCTACTAGAAGTTTCTGTCCTGGAAACTCCTTGTGGGAGGGAGCCCCCAGGTGTGCAGCTGCTCTGCATGCTCTGGTGACAGGTGGCCAACTGGGAAGTGCCGAGCAGTGGGGTGGGGTGGGTCCAGAGCCCTGGACCTCAGGGTGCATGAATACTGCTCTCTACAGGCATTGCCCAGGCCAAGCAAGGAACCCAAGTCTTCAGGCTACCACTCCTCTCCACCTTCCCCCGAATGGAAGGGAGCTGGGATGGCTTTAGAATGAAGTGCAAAGGACTGGGGGTCCAGTGGTTAGCTGAACCTGGCTCTGCAGCCAGAATTTGGAATTATAGCCCACCATCTCCATGTCCTGGTTCTGTGACATTGTGCAAGCGACTTAAACTCAGTGCCTCAACGCTTCTATCGGTAATAAACAACAGTAACAGCTTAATTGTGAGGTAGAAGGTTAGTTAAGTGTCTAGTTCTCAGAATAATGTTGGCACATACTAAGTACCCAGTAAATATGAGTGATTATTGCTGTTTTTCCATTATCCATTGATAGTGCCTTAGGCCTCAGCCTTACTGCTCTAATGGTGCAATTGCATCTTCCAATGAGAAACATTTCAGGTGTAGCAAATTGCCGGGGCCTCTCTCAAGCTTGTACATTTGCAGGTAGTTCCAGCCTTAGGCAGAAAGTCTTCTGTTCCTATTGTATCTCTGGCTGGAGAAAGGATTTCTGGGAGCATTAATCTTCTCTTTCCCTTCATGCCCCGTGACCCTGGGGCACATGGATCATTTTAGAGTAGGAAGGTTGGCCTGGTCTTTTGCCTCAATAAGATTGAGCTCTGTGTACTGATTAACACATGCAGACCGCCTGGAAATCCTGTATCTGCTGACAGCAGGCTTGGGGGTGTGTGTGTGTGTGTGTGTGTGTGTGTGTGTGTGTGTGTGTGTGTGTGAACTTGATGTCCATCAAAGCTTTGTGTTTCCTTGGTCTCCAGTTGTCACTAGAAATACCTGTCTAACTATGGATGACATTTCCAGGCCTCTCCTCTGTTTTCATTTGGGTGGAGTCATGTGAATAGTTCATAAGGATGGAGCCCTTGTGAACTGAATTAGTGCCCTTATAAGAAAAGACATAAGGGAGGTGATCCCTCTCTGCTATGTGAGCACACAGTGAGAAGATGGCAGAACTGGGAACTGAAGCTCAACCGACACAGAATCTGCCAGCAGTAGATCACAGGGCTTCCCAGCTTCCAGAAATAAATGTTTGTAAGCTGCCCAGTCCATGGCATTTGGTTAAGCTGACTAAGATCCCCACTTTAATAAGAAGAAATAAATTCTGAAATGTTTGAAGATTATTTGTTATAGCAACTACCACTACACTAAGAAGAATGGAGGGAGATGGAGGTTAGGGAAGTCTTCACAGAAAAGTTAAAACCTGAGCAAGTTCTGAAGGATGAGGAGAAATTGCAGAGGTGGAATCAGGGTGAGAGAAAGAGGAGAGCAGATTTCAGCTCAATATGGGAAAGAACTGTTGAACAGTGACAGTTGGCCCTAGAAAATCTCTGTGAAGCAGTGAATGGTCTTGGGAGCATACCAGCAGAGACTGTCAGGAATGTTACCCTGAGTGGCCATCAGCTCCGAGGTCCCTTCCAGATTCCAGAAGGAAGGGGTGGGGAGATCCACAATTTGCCCAGGGTACCCTACACCTTTCTTCGGGGCTCTCCATGCCCGGAGCCAGAGCCCACTATTAACTGCCCACACCGACCATGTTAATTGGGTATACTGAGAAGCCACCTACAGTTCCCAACGTTATGACCAGGCTATGTTCCAGAAATCTCTATGTGAGCCAATTGTTTGGAACTCCAAATGCATTTTCCCATAGAAACCAAGTTATAAATGGTGGTTGGTTTTTCAGGCCAGTCCATAAATTTCTATTTAACTCATCATGTTCCTGAAGTTTATCTTTAACAGTGCAATGTTAACTGCACTTGGTCAACATTTAAAATGTGGGAAAAATGCATTTCAGGTTCCAATTTTGAGTTCAGGTATGCATCTCACTTCCAAGTGGTGTCAGGGGGCTGGGGGCTCCTTGGGGACGCTGGGGATAGGGTAAATATTTTGAATACCAGGAACTCTTCATTCTTCGCTACTGTGGACAGAGGGCTCCATGCCCCAGAGGTTCTGAACTGGGGAACAATGGGCCAAGTCCCCATGGCGAGATAGGGCAGGGGTAAGAATTCAGACACAAATTCCTCTCTCCACCTTTTTGAGCAGATTAGTCATGGTGCATGCACACACTCAATGGCCCTGCTCAGGGAAGTAACTGAACTCTGACAGGTCCAAGCAGGTCCCTGATGGCAGGCAGTCTATGTGCAGGTCACTTGGTGACCATCTGACTGGAAGAGCTCAGTGCATCAGGGGAAATGGGTGTGTAGAGCTAATCCACTTGGCTGCCTCCAAAATTAGAACTGGGGAAGAGAGAGGAGCCAGGTCAGCTGGTAGCCAGGAAGGACTGGAATGGAGATGCTCATTCATCAATCAGGGTTCCAGGATGTAAGCAACAGACACTGACTCTGGCTGGTTAAACAGGAAAGAAGTTTCTGACAAGCACAGAAGTTTACACACTGTAGCAGGCTGTCAGTGCCCTGCCGAGACCCTCTTGCATTCACCACCACAGTCTATTTAATGGGACGATGTATAGAGCTCTTGCCACAGGGATATGCTTGGCCTGTGTGCAGGGTGAACCGGAAGTGCTGGAGAGTTCATGACCTGGGAGCAGCTACGATGGAAGGAGAGTTGGTGAATAAATACCCCAGTTCTCTGAGGCATGTTCTGCAGTGTCTCCCGGAGTTCCCCAAAGGGGTTGAGCTCCAGTTGCCCTGAGTGGTAGCCAGTTTGATATAATAGTTATCTATTCCTGTGGACAAAAGATTCCAAAAATTATATGCTATAAAAGAATAATGATTGATTATTTCTTATGACTCCGTGGGTTGGCTGGTGGCTCTTCTGCTGTCTCACCTATGCTCCCTCATGCAGCTGCATTCAGCTGGAGGTTGGCCAGCATAGACAGTCCGTGACGGCTTTGCTCACATGTATGGCAGTTGGCTGGGAGGCTTGGTTCCTCTCCATGTGACCTCTCATCCTCCAGTTGGCTAGACCAGCTTCTTCAAGAGGAAGCTTCCTCTGGTGGCTACCCTGTCTATCCTGTCCTGTTTTAGTTTCAGTCCTCACACTTCCTGACCATCATATCTGTCTTCCTTAGGGTGGTTTAGGTGTGTCTTGGTTTCTTTCTGCTAAAAGAGACCAAATAAAGCCTGAGCCCCTGTGTACATCGGCACCCATGCTGTGGGGTTAGTTATCCTCTGTGGGTCTGGAACTGGTGCCATGGCACCTCCTATCTATGGAGAAGGGGAGTTTCCTGGGTCCCCATGATCTCTCACTTATACAACTTTGTCTTTGCCTTGGCCTTAACAGACAGCATCTGTGACACAACCCAGTGTCCACTGGCTTCTCATGAATATGTTATGTTTTACTTCTGGTGGTTACCTGGCTTGTTGGTTTATTTGTTGGTTCGTTTGTACACCCTACAAATGCTTATCGTATATGTTGGAAACATTTACCCTCTTGGGGAAAATCATAGGTCCGAATCTATTAAGTAGGGGCAAATTTGTGGCTCTATACAGTGTTTACAGGTCAGTCAGATCAGACATGGGAACAATTTCCAAGTCAAAGCCTTCCAAGAGCGCAATGCTTTTATTTGCTTGATTAATTTGAAAGTCAAGATGATGCATGAACACATTTTTAAAAAGCTAGATAGTACTGAAGTCTTCTGGCATAATGTGGTATTTCCTGCTCCACCCTACCTCGCCAACCCAGTTCTCCTCCTTTGAGGCAACCACTAGACTCTGTTACCTATTTCTCTGGGAATTTACCCATTTCTATAGGTCTGAAAAATATACTTATGCTGTACGTCATTGTGTGATTACTTTTTGATTAATTGATTACTTAATTATAGGCATTAATGATTGATTTCTTATTATAATAGATGAGGCTTAGTGCTCTTACACCAATATCCTCTCTCCTTCCCCTCCATCATCCTCCCAATATGGTTATTTTACAATTTATGCTTAAATCAACATTCAGAGTCTGTGTTGCTTCAAGATTATTTACAGATGAACATTGTAATACATGCTATTGTGTTCTCTATTTTTCACTTCTGTTTTTCCCCAAAGTTAATCATTGCTTTGTTGTTTTCGTTTGCTTAACTTTCTTTACACTCATGGTAGGCCTTCCATAAAGTCACCCATAGGAAGTAAGCTATCATTTTCATTTTTTTTTCCTGGAGTTGTCCCTTCTGGAGACCTTAATTTTTCTCCAACCTGGACTTGATCTTCTCTCTAGGCTTGCCATTTGATTGTCATCCTGGGACTCCCCTCTGCTGCCATCCTTAACATTCCCTTTGCCTTTCTTTTGAGGTAAGGGGGTCTCTGTGTCCTGAATCTTATGGCTTTCTCTTCCTTGGCTTATCCCGTTGCTTTGGTAAAGCCTGTTGTCAGGTGAACTATGTGACCTAGCAGCAGAGGGCATGATAATGACCAGTCTGGTCTCAAATGATGGCTCTCTGTGTCCTCCATTCGTTATCCTCCATCAAATTAATTTGGCTTTTCACTTGGTTAGCTCTCTTGTTTCCTGCAATCCTCTTCCTATATTTCCAGTAGCTTCCTGAGAAAGGTTTCGGAGTGGTAATTTTTGGAGACCTTGCATGGCTGGAGGGAAAACAAAACATTCTCCCACTTTATTGATAATTTGTCTGGATAGAGAATTCTGGGGTGGAAACCATGTTCCCTTAGAATGATGAAGGCCTTGCTTCATCTTCTCTACCATTGCGGATGCTGAGAGGTTCAGATCTATTGGGATCACTTACCCCTTATATGACCTGTTGCTTTTCTTCCTGGAAGTCTACAGGGTGTTCTTCTTGTCCTCAGTTTATTGAAAATTCCCAGTCATGTGCATTGAAACGGGACTGTTTGCAGCTGCTCTGCTAGAAGCTCAGTGGGCTGTTAAGTCTTCATGGTGCAGAATTATGAAAAAGAGCCTGAGAGCCTACTCTGGGTTGCATAGCCATAAGCCAGCTGGGCCTCCTGGCCCCCATCTCCTGATAGGAGGAACTATACCTAAGCTGAGCTTCTTACAGGACCAACAACTTCTTCTCTCCTACCTTTTCACAGTGGGAGTCTGCGGGTCTACCTGCAAATTCCCACAGACTCCTAGGTCCCCAGATGCTGGGCAGCTGGCCTTACCCAACAACTGCAAACATCAAGTACTCTGAATCCAGTCTGCCTGGTGCTCAGCAGCCTATAATTACCCCCTTGACAAGGCTGCTTTTCTATAGTTGCGTATAAAAGGAAGACCCACAGTGAGGGTGGGTTTGCTCTGCTGGAACCAGACCCACACTGCATCACAGCAGCTCTCTGTGAAACGAAGGGAGATTCAGGAGTTCCCACTGCTTGTCTTCATGTCTTCTTACAGACCCTGGCCTTGGGGGGTTCTTTATTTTTCAAATAAAGATTATTCTTTACCATTTACTGGGAGATGTGAAATTCTCCTTGAAACCTGAGGTATGTCAGAGATGAACAACTAGAAGAATCCATGTTTGCAACAGCTCTATACAGCTCTGTAGCTCATGTTCTTCCAGGTGAGGAAGTATTCTTAAATATTTTGAGAAATGTAATCATTTCCATTTTCTCTGTTTCTCTGTCTCTCACCCTCTCTCTTTCTCCCTCTTCTAGTCTGACACTGGAACTCCTGGGTTTTCCTTGTATCTGTCTTTTTGTTCTCCCTCCTGGGAGATTTCCTCAAGTTGATCTTCCACCCCTCCACTGAGTTCCGCATGTCTGCATTCATGTTTTTGATTCCAATAACACTTTTTTTTTCTTTTCTGTTCTCTAAATGTTCCTTTTTAAACAACATTCCATTCTTGACATGCAACATCTCTTATTTTTCTGATCTTAAAAAAATTTTTTTTTCTCCCCACATAGTGTCTGCTGCCTCTAAGTCATAGGTCTCTGTATCAGAAAACCTTTTCTATGAAGTCTGGTAACCTTTGGCTGTCTGCTTCTAATTAAGTGCAGAAGTGGGTGGGGAGGAACCAAAATGCTGATTAGAAACTGAATGGTGAGGGGGGCACTTTGACCTTGAGCTTCGTTGTAGGGTCTTCTTGGTGGACCCTTTGCTGGGGAACCTCAGGGTGTGTGTCTTTATTTAGCTCTTTCCTTTTGGGTGGTCAAATGCCCAAGGAGTACTTTTCTGATCTCTTGTCTGGAGGGCAAAGGTCAGGTGCCAATGTTGTTGAGGATGAGTCCGGGAGGAAACTTGGGGAGGAAGGGCACAAACTGGTTCCCTGCCCATTGACTCTCTCTGCTTTACCCTCCTCAGAAAGGAAGCCTCCAGACTCCCTGCCCTGATGGAGAAGGGGGTAGATGCCCAGCACTGTGGAGTGCTTCTCAAAGCTGCTATTTTTCAGCAGCCCCCTGACTCTGAATTCCAAAGGTCCCATTACAGTCAACCCTTGAGCCTTTTCAGTGGAATTGGATCCTTTCTCAGTTTTTTGCCCCCATTGGCTTAGGATTCAGCTCCCATGGGGCTGCCCATTTCCAGGCACCACTTGTCCATTTGCTTCCCAGCTCTCCCCTCCCCTATGTGTTGCTACAATATCTTCTCCTGTCTTCCCTGTCCTTGTAGGTTTACATATTTAATATTTTAAAAATTAGTTTTAGTAAATTGTGGAAGGACATAAATTCAAGTATATGTGTTCAATCTGCCATTTTTGTCTGCCCTCCCGCTATGCTCTGATTATTCTACCACGTGATTGAGTCCTTTTATAAGCCTCAGTCCTGCTGATTTCATCTTTCTGTCACCTGGCAGTTAGGCCAGGCCCCCATTGGGCTGCTTCTCAGATTGCTGCAGCTGGGAGGCAGGGACAGGATCCCTAGGGATAGAGTTGCACCCCCATCAACCTCTCAGAGCCTCAAAGACCTGCAGCTCCTTCCCAGGGAACTAGGAGGGCAGAAGGCAAGGCCCAGTGGGTACTACTTTGGTGAAAGGGGATGAAGTGCAGCCAAGCCTGGCCAGGGGTAGCGCAACCCAGGAGCCTGGGTGGACAGTGCAGTTCAGTTGCCTTTGTGTCCACTGGGGCACAGTGCTGTGGATGGCAGGGAAGGGTGGACCACACACTGCAAAGACACTGACTTTGCTCTTTCTGGTCTTTATTCAAATGTGCACCTTCAGAAGCCTGGTCTTTCTTTTCAGAACTGAGGTTGATGCTTGTTTGTCAGGTTAACTCCTTCTGATGACAATGTCTTCCCCTATGTTAGCAACTCTTGCTCTAGAGTCTTCAGCTGTGTCTCTCCCTGATGGACACTGTAATTCATGGGACACTATTGGTGCCCACCCAACGACCATGGCCTCTCTTCCTCCTTAACAACATTGGTTGGTACGGCTGGTATTGGGCCAACCCCAGGGTGGGTCATGAGCAGTCAAAGCCAGTAATAGCAATCCCATTTTCCTTTCAAACCAGAAAGATGTAAGAGGCGTAAAGTTGAAAGAGACTAAGCAAGATTACTCCTGATGCTCCCACTGTGTACATCAGGACATGTACAGGGCATGGCACTGTGCTAAGCATTTGACATTCAGTCTGTACACCAGCCACTTGTAGTAGATAGCAGTATTATCCCCACTATACAGGTGAAGAAACTGAGGCTCAATGAAGGGATTTCAAAACTTTTTGTAGCAGCACAGCTATTCAGCATTGGATCTTGAGCCCACACTTAATCACTTCACAGGGACACAGGTCATGCGTATCCCTTTTCCAGCCAAGAATATGATTTGGCAGAGATAATAGGGAGAGTGCTGTGTTTGTTCAGACAGTCAGTCAGTGAGTGAGTGAGCAGATCATCACCTGTCAGTCAAAAAAAACATGGATTCATTTCATCATTGTCACAACCTGAGCAAAGAACACAGTAGGCTCTGGTGTCACATGACTGGAGAAGACCCTGTCCTTGCCCTCAGGGCACTCAGTCTAGACAGATGACCAGAGCCCAATGTGACAAGTGTTGCACTGTCATATGCACAGGAGCCTCAGAGCACAGAGGAGGGCCTGGTTACTTTGATTTAGGAGAAAGGGAGAGAGCTGGAGACTGAAGCTTTACACTGGAGGGGATATTTTGTGGATTTAAAAGCAAGGCTCAGGAAAACAATTTGGTGGTTCCTGAAAAAGTTAAACATAGAATTGTCATATGACCCAGCAATTCCTCTCCTAGGTACATACCCCAAATAATTGAAAACGGAAGGTCAAACAGATACTTCTACAATAGCCAAAAGATAGAAACAACCCAAATATCCATCCACAGATGACTGGATACACAAAATGTTGTCCCTTCACCTAATGGAATAATAATATTCAGCCCTAAAAAGAAGGGATATACTAACATATGCTATAACGTAGAAGACGAAGATATTGTGCTAAGAGAAATAAGCCAGTCACAAAAAGTCAAGATTTATATGATTCCATTTATATAAGGTACTAGAATAAACAAATGCATAGAGATGGAAAGTAGATTAGTGGTGCCCAGAGGCTGGGGGAGGGAGAGATGGGGTGCTGAGTGGGTACAGAGTTTCTGTATGAAGTGATGAAAAAATTCAGGAAGTAGTGGTGATGTTTGCACGATGTCATGAATGTACTTAATGTGAAAGTTCTTACTGTGAATGTGTGCTAAGAATGGTCAAAACGGTACATCTGATGTTATGTATATTTGACTATAATACAACAAAGCAAAAAAGTGCAGCTCAGATTTTGCCTAGGTAAAATGGAATGCATCTTCCATTAGGTGATGTAGAGAAATAAAAATATAGACAGGTTTAGGCCTGGAAGGACTAAGGCCAGTGAAGGGATTTAAGAACAAATGCAAGATAATAACACAGGGCTGGTTTAGCCCCGTGCTAGGGAATGAGGAGAGGGCTTGCTGGGCAGTCTTCGGTCTGTGGACGTATCCTGGCAGAGGGATGAACCAGGAATGGCAAATTCAAGTGCCTTCAGGGGCAGGAAGGTAATGATGTGACATATGGGAGCCTGGGTAGGAAGTAAGACCATAAAAAGTGGGGTTATGTGGTGGTGTGAGGAGCTTTGATGTAAAAATCAAACACCACCAGGTCTCTGCTGGCTGAACAATCACAGGCACAAAGCCCCCACCTCCGCTGCCCTGGATGTCGGGGGTGGGGCTGCCAGATTGTGGCCCACCAGGAAATAGCTGCAGGGCCCCTGTGCTCTCACCTCTGGTAGTTTCAAGGTGTCTCGTGTTCCCTTGGCTCCCTGGACTGTGCAAGCAAATTCCTGGACTCACTCTCGCAGCCTTGTTTGGAAGCTCCTAGGGTGACTATGCCTTGTTTGGAAGCTCCTAGGGTGACTATGCCGAAGACCTTGGGCTGGGAACTTCAAAGGGTTGTAACCTCATTTACAAAAGTCTTCTGGGTCAGATGCTCAACAGGATTTGGGAATTCAAGGATCAGAGAGTGTTGGAACAGGCAGGGAGTCTGCAGAGCACCTGGATTAGCCCCTCAATGTACAGATGGGTAAATGCGACTCAGAAAGACAGACACGTGAGTTAGGAGCCCTTTGTCACTTTAAGTATCTTTGCAAAGGCTGAATGACTACTCGTGGGTGATGCTATAATGAAGATTCCCTTCCTGAGACACGGATGGATTGAATTTTGTGAACAGTCCCTTCTGGATCTGAGAGTCCGTGATGCAAGGACCCCCATGAAGCCATTCTCCCTGTGGATGGCAGCTCATTTCCTTCTTCATTCAGTTTGAACACTCCCCATCTGGCTTTGCTTTGGAGCAGTTATTATTGGTAATCAACCATCAATCTAGCCCTAATGATGCAACCTGAACACATTATTCAGTGAAGCCTGGACCACATCTGCCTTGCAGGGGGACATCCCCAGGAGGTCTTGCAGGCCCTGACTCTTCCCACCACTCTCCAAGCCTATTAGCAGGTAGGAGCTGGGCCTCTCCGCCTTAAGCCTTTTCCTTCCCCTTTCCTATCGCCAGGACAGGCCTCTGAAGTCCTCTGAAATCCATCCCTCTGCCTGGCCCAAACCTGAAACTCTGTCTTTGGAGTCTGACTCAAGGCATTGAGACTACCCAGAGAAACAGGGACAGGAGACCCAGGGGAGGGGAAAGGGGTACAAAAGTTTCTGAAGGTCAGTTCAGCTGACATGGTGAATATGCCAAGGTCGGCTGAGCATGAGCTTCCTGGGTTCTGGGAGGACTCAGCTTCTGGAGGGTTGACAGGTCGGAGGGAGGCTCTTGCATAAATTTACTTGAACATTTACTGCTTTGTCCCAAGGCCACATTCTAAACCAGTGAACAAAATCCTTCACTGGTTAAACCATTGAACCCAGAAGAGTGAGACATGGTGGCTTTTTAAGGCACTGTGCCTGGTTTGGGGAGAAATGTTGAAGGGATGGGATGGGAATCCTGGGCTCCTCGAGTTTCACTGTAAAGTGAAGCCAATGCCACCAGCAAGGTACGGGACCAGCCTGGCTTCCGGGAGCTGGGACAGAGAGTCACAGAGTGTCCTGTGGTGGGGTGACCAGGGCTGGGGGGCTTCCCTGGCTGTGAATCTTTGCCTTTGACTTGCATAAAGTGACCTAACCTCTCAGAGCCTCAGTTTCCTTACCTGTGAAATGAGGACAAGCACAGTCCCCGTGCCCATTGCAACGAGGGACGAGGAGCACCATGCGTGGAGGTGGGAGGATATCAACTGGAGGCTCTGCAAATGTGAGGCCTCAGGCCCCAGACTCAGCCTCACCTCCACACCCTGTCTCTTTCCTCAAGGTCTTCTCAGGCCCGTCTCCAAAAGGATGAATCACTTAATACTAACACAGAGTTCACTGCAGGCTAATGAGACCCTGGCTGCAAAGTCAGAAAGTCGGCTGAGGATAAAAATGCTGGCCTGAGAATCTGTTTTCTTTTAAAAAAAGAAACTCTTCGGTTTCTGTTTGATTAGACATTTCTTTTGTTCTCCCTCAGCAGGCTCAGAACGCAGAGCCAGCAGAAGTGGGAGTGTTTTCAAAGTCACTCTCTTGCTCAAGAGAGCACATGGCTCCCCATTGCCGACAGGCAGACAGATACTGAGCAGCCACTGGTCCAGCAGTGTGCTGGGTGCCAGGCATCTGATGAGGAGCAAAGAAGACTCCGTGTAGGCTGCCCACACGGCTGACAGTCTAGATCTCGGCTGCATTTTCCTAGTTGGCTCCTCACCATCTGTATGAGATTCACCTGGAAGGAGCTGGGGCTTGCTAAAATGCAGGTTCCTGGGCCTTGTCCTGGGGACCCCTTGAGTCAGGGTCTCGGGAGTTGGCTCCTGGGGCTCTACTTTTTAAGTAAGTTCTTTTATTTTAATTTTTTTAGGCAAGGCAACCCTTGGTTGACCTCATAGATTGCAAGGACCTTGCCAGCTTATAATTTCTCATTTTTTATTTTTTATTTTTTATGCTTACAGCACCTGGTCTTCCTAGGTGATTTCCCATCCAAGTACTAGCCAGGCCCAATCCTGCTTAGCTTCCAAGATCAGATGGGATTGGGCTTATTCAGGGTAGCATGGCCATAGTCATCAAGTTCTTTGTTTAATTCTTATGCCCCTAAGGGTGGCAAACCTAAGGATTCCCCTCCACCCTCACATGGATTTCCACACCTCACCCACTCCTGCCAACCAAGGAGGAAGAATGAAGGCTCTAGGGAGCAAGGATAAAGTCATAATGCCCCCTTGCCTGCAAGGGCAAGCAGTCATTCATCTGTCACGCCCAATTTGCTCCATCTGCCCTTGACATTCATTTGGACCACTTTCCCCCTGCTTTCCCCTTCCTTATTGCCTCTTGATGTGCATGAAAGTAATGCCTCTACTTAGGAACTTCCAATGGACACATTTCCATAAACCTGAACAAAGCCTCGCATCATAGTCAAAACACGTCATCTCCATCTAGTACCACACAGGCAGGGATCAGTGGTCATGTGGTGATTTAATACCTGGCTGCATGTAGGAGAAAGTGGGGGAAAGTTGCAAAACAACAACAATTTCAGTGAGATAGGCATTTAATTCTTTCCTATTTGAAGGAAGTCGTGAAGAGGCCACCTGGGGCTGACAGTATGGCTTCAGGAAAACATCAAATGACGGGCTTTTTGAAACTTGCTTCTTTACCATCTGCATGAGGTTTGCTATGTATTTTCCACTTTACATCCTATAGAGTGGCCCCAGCTCCAGCCCTTCCATCTATCGTTCAGTCAGTACGAATGATAAACAGGAAAAGAAAGGAATACCTCCTCACTTAAAGAACACTTTTGGGGAGTCACACGTGAACTTTTACTTACATCCCACTGGTTAGATCTCTGTCATGTAGCCATATCTGGCTGCAAAGGAATCTGGGAAACATAGTCTTTATTCCAGAGGGTTGTAAGTATAATTAAAAGCCAGAGGTTGTATAATCAAGGAAGAGGGGAAGAAAAGAAGATGGGGTGCTGGCACTCTGCAGCATCTTTGTAGTCCTCCTCAATCTGTGGCATATTTTCCATGGCGATGCTTACATTCGAGTTGATGTATGAATATATATAACTTTCTCATGCTTAAGAAGAACAAAATCAGAGAAGATGTGGAAAAGTTAGTAAGAAAATCAGAATCACAAAGGGGATGAGAGTAAAGCATAACTTTTCTGAGATGAATCTGTATAACCACTTTGGATTTAGGAAAATTGGGTGTGGGAACCACATTTGGAATCTTACACCCTCCTAAAGGAAGGGATGCCCACAGATCATTCTTTTCCTGGTTAAAAATGTCAGGTATGTCCTCTGTTCCTCCTTGACACTCAGAATTGATGTGCCATTCCCAGTCTGACTTTCAACACCACCCCATGTTGTATGCCCCCCGTATCCCAGCCCCTACAATCTACCCCCACCCCTGTTCATTTTGTGCATAGATCACTCTTCCTGGTCAGTTCACTTGTCTGCTCAGAAACAACCAGTGCTCCCCTCTGTTTACCAAAACACTTCTCATTTCTTCACCAGGCCTGCACACATGTGTGTACACACACACACACACACACACACACACACACACACACACACACACACTTCCCATGAAATAAAATCACTCCCTGTTTCCTTAACTCACCCTGTGCCTTGGCCTCTGTGGGCTTCTGTGGAAACCGCTGTCACCACTGGCATACCTTAGCAAGTTTCCACTGGCCCTGCGGGAGAAGAGCATGTCCTGGCTAGCTGAAGGAGGATGAGAGACATGTGGAGGGGAGCCCCCCAGCCACCCGCACGCAGGCCAGAGGGCTGGGGAAACCCAGCTACTGCAGCGGCCTCTGTGCAGGGGCGGAGCTGGCCCGCTCACGTCTGTGAGAATAGGTGTGTATTGTCGTGTGCCACTGCGATTTTATCACCATGTAATATTTTTGTAGCAACAGCTAACCTATCCACCTGACTAGACACACTCTTCAGCAGTGATTTAAACAAGATGGGAGTGTATCCCTCTCATAGGAAGGTGGTGAAGTAGGTAGCCATCCACAGCGGCCACGGGGGGTGGTGAGCTGGACCAGTCTGTGGTCCTGAGCACTTCATGCAGCAGAGTAGACAATTGGAGGGGGCGAGGGGCATTGAAATTCAGCCCAACCTCCTGGTCTAGGGCTCTGAGAATATGCAGACCATTTTCTGACTTGCCCAGCCAGAAGGAACATCTTCCCGTGTGCCTGCAGAAGGCAAGAATGTGTGCCAACTGTCCTGTTGTATTTTATTTTTGAAAAATTGCAAATATAAACTCTACTAGTCAAGTTTCTCCAGGAGAACAGAACCAATGAATATGTATCTAGATATATAGAAGGAGATTTATTATAAGGGATTGGCTCACGCAATTATGGAAACTCAGAAGTCCCGTGGTCTGCCGTCTGCAAGCTGGAGAGCCAGGAAGGCTGAAGGTGGAGTTCTAGCGCAAACCCGAAGGTCTGGGAACCAGGAGAGCCAATGGTCTAAGTCCCAGTGTGAGTGTGAAGGCTGGAGGACCAGGAGCATGACGTTCAAGGGCAGGAGAATATGGATGTCCCAGCTCAGGCAGAGAGAGTGAATTTGCCCTGCTTCTGCCTTTTCATTCTATTCAGGCTCTCAGGGGATTATGCGGGACCCATACATACTGGGGAGGTGATCTTTCTTCAGTCTACCAATTCATATGCTTATCTTTTGCAGAAACACCTTCACATTATATCCAGAAACCATGTTTTACCAGCTCTCTGGTCATCTCTTAGCCCGGTTAAGTTGACACATAAAATTAACCATCACATAAAGTACAGTAGGGCGAATAACATAATGAACCCTTATGTAGCCTTCATCTAATTTCAACAATTACCAACTCATTGCCAACCTAGTTTCCTCTACACTTCTCCCCCTGGGAGAGGTAAGAACCTTCTAGACATAATATAATCTGTAAAGCATCTGCAAATATGAGAATTCTTTGTGTAAGTGTAACCACAATATTATTATTCCATCTAAAAAAATCATTTCCTGAATATTATTAATATCTAGTCAGTGTTCGTATTTCCCCAATTATTTTTATAGCTTACTTGTTCTAATCATGTTTCACAAGAGTCTGAATGTTGCATTTGTTTGATAAGTTACCCTGCCATCTCCTTTTCTCCCTTCTAACTTATTTTTGGAAGAAAATGTTTGTCTCATTGAGTTTTCCATGATCTAGATTTTGCTAATTGTACTCCAATAGCATCTTTTAATATATTTCTGTTTTGTGTGCTTCCTCTCAGTTGGGAATTAGATCTAGAGGTCTGACTAGGCTCAGGTTCCATTTTTCAGAAAGATTACTTCATAAGTGCTGGTCCGTTCCTTTAAGAGGAGGCAAATCATGTCTTATTGTCTCTCTTTTTGTGATATTGACAGCTGTTGATAGTCCTTGCCTAGAACTATTATTTCATTAAGATGATGTTCTCATTATATCATTTCTTCTTCATGTATTAGTCCATACTTCTATAAAGAGAAACTTCCCCTCACCAAATATTTTATTATCCTGAATGGAGTTTGTAGAAGGAAAGGCCAGATAAATGCTTGATACTTTTAATTTACCAGTTATTAATTTTAAATGATTTCCTAGCATCCTCCAAAACAGCTCTGTTTTCTAAGAAAGCCATCCAACACCACTCCTCTTTCCATCCCTTTCCCAGGACGCAGTTACAGAACACCACCTCGCTGCCAGGGGCTCTGGGATCTTAGGTATTTAACCTGGGGAGCCAGGTGCTCAGATACTTTTTCTATTACAGTGGGGAAAAGGATTGTGGACCCTGAGTCTTTATTTCCTATTGGATTATACCTTTTTGAGGGCTGAAACTTCCTGGCACACAGGGCTCTGCTCAGGGCATGTGCATGGAGCAGACAAGTAAACACATGAGTCCAGGCCTCACTGCTCCTGCCCATTCCACGTCCTGAATTTCCAGTTCAGCACAGGGCACTGAACTCCCTTGAACAACCTTACTCAACCCAAGCTGCTGCTGCTGCCTCTCCCCTTTCCTTCCCCTCCCTCTTCTCCTTCTTCCCTCCTTCTCAGCCTCCTCCCTCCCTTCCTTCCTCCCTCCTTTTTCACTTCTCTATCCCTCCCTTTCCCCCCTTTTCTAGCTCCTTCTTTTTCGCCTCCTTCTACATGTCCTTCTGGGCCTTTGCTCGTTTTTCCTTCGTGATTAAATGCCTCCCCATTTTCTCAGCCTGTTGGAAATGGACACACCCTTTAGAGTCCTCTCCCACCATGCCACTTTGAATTCGGTGTGACACCTCATTATACTTGGTTATGTGCAAACCCTCTTGAATTCTTCTTTATTTTCTCATGTTTATGCCCTGACTGTCAGTGCCTGGGGCTGTGCTATTCTGCAACAGGCTGCTTCTCGACCCCCTACCATGTTCTGCACAGGGCTGTTGTGACACCATTCATGGGAGTGCACTAATTGAAGTACAACTGTTTTGCACTGATCTCGAAAGCAATGTCTATCTGATGCCAACATAATCTGGAGAAGAGCAGAAATCCTGTCATCAGTCTTGGAAAATTTTTGATGTCAACTTGACTGATGTGATAGACTTGTTTCCACTTGTTGGTTAAGGGGCAATGATAGTCATACCCCACATCTGACGTTGAGTTCCAAAGGAGTTTTCAAAATAGATGCTTCCGAGCTCCAGGAATATGGTGCTCTACAAACAGACCCCTTTCTGGAGGTGATCAGAGAGGAGATAAAAGAGAGTGGGGAATCAAAGTGGGGGTCATGATTTAAGGTGACAGTGCTGTTTCTGCTTCAAAGGGTCGTGTTTCTCCACTTTGGATCAGAAATTACAGATTGATCTTTACCTTTTATTCTTTATATTTCTTCCTGAATCTTACGTGCTAAGCCTGCATATATGCTCTAGTTATTGGTTTTGGTAGGGGGCAGAAAACACATATTTAAAAAAGTCCAACAAATGGAATATTTCTCCAAATCTTTATTTTTTCAAGAATCTGCTTTAATGTACTGCTGTAGACTTTAACAGTCATCCCAGCATGATGAAAGAAAATAGGAAGTAGGAGCAATACTGGGCTGTATGTTAGGAAATACTAATTCTAGTTCTAAGTCATCCAGGAATGGCTGTGACTTTGTTCATAACTCCTTTTCTGAGCCTCAGTTTCCTCATTTGTAAAATAAGGAGATGGGCAAGACAATAATCAAGTTTCATGCTTGTAGACACCACTATGTTTATGCTTCTCGAATTATAGCTGTTTTCTCTTTTGATCCTCATAGTCAACCTTTAAGGAAGGTCTGACATGGGGTTAGTATTATCGCCATTAGACAGATGGGTGCATTGAGGCTGAGGTATAGTGGGCGCTGGCCCAAATTTTCATTAACAATGAAAATTCTTCCTAATCCACATTAATTCCTTCTTAGCAGGAAGTGCATGCCTGTATGTGAGTGTTGGTAAACTGGTGAATGTGGGCATCTGTCTGTTGTTTCTTTGATGTGTGAATATGAAGGCTATGCTTAGCAGGTAGATTTCCCTAGGTTTACAGTGTTGGTCTGGACTATTCCTTGATGATTTCTTTTGTCTGTGGATATTACATGTTATGGTATACTTTACACTAAATGTCATACCAAGGCAATCACAAGTAGTAACAAAAGGGCATGAGGAAGTGGGTAGGGGGGAATGGATAGCTAAAGGGGAAAGAACTAAGAGCGGAACAGCCAGGCATTATTCTACGTGCTCTACAAGTATAAACTTACTTGGTCCTCAAATTAATCCTATGAGGAAGGTTGCTATAATCATGCCCATTTTACAGATATTGAAACCAAGACCTAGAGAAGTTAAGTGACTTGTCTAAGCTAGTTGGTGGCAGAATCGGAATATCGAGCCAGGCAATCTGATTCCAAAATGTTTATCCTAAGCACAGAAGTCAGTGTGACCTCTGCAGTTGAGGTCAGATGGAGTAGTCATGAACCTTTGTGAACTGCTTGTCAAGTAAAAAACAAACAAACAAACAAACAAACAAAAACAAACAAACAAAAAGAAAACGTTCACCCAAAGCTAGCAAAGCTACAAAGGAATCAGCACACTACATATTGCTGATAGCATTGACAAGTTTAATCTTTTTGTCAAGCAATATGTGGCAAGAGAGTAAAGTTTTTATACTTGTCAATTTATGGATGCCAATCTTAGAAGTTTATTCTAAGCTTATAGTTGAACAAAAGCAACGAGCCATAGACATGAAGTTCATTGTATAATCTGCAATAATGGAAAACAGGGTGCAAATTAAGTGTCTAAGAATAGAATATAATTAAGTAATTTCACAGTACATTCACTTGTTGGAATACTATGAAAACATTTAAAATGAAAATGATGAAGATAACTTTGTAGAAGGACAGGAAATTGTTTCTGACAAAATCTAAGTTTAAAAAGCAGGTTTAAAAATATGTAGATTATGACCACAAATCCAATGTATATGCATACTGGCAGAGCCTAAAATAGAACAGGAAAAAATTCTAGTAGTCAGGTGTTTGTTAGGTCTTTTCACTTTTAAGATTTTTATTAGTGGTGGCATTATGTTTGTTCGACAAATAATGGAAAAAGGAAAGATCTGGTGGCAGGAGTGGGCTGAAATGATCTAGAGTGAGGCTTGGAACTGTTGGGAGGTCTCCCCTGATTGTCTTCATCCCTGAGTTCTCTGGGGGCAGCTGGAGGTGTTTAGGGTGGGGAAGAGGATCGTGTGTTTGTGAGACAGAGAAAGATGTACTTTGAGTCCGTCCCTGAATGGGTAACTGTCTAGGCAAAGCCAGGGTATGGTTTCTGTTTATTGCCTTCCCGTTTTACTCATCTCACTTCTCCTGTTTTTCATTCAAGTCTCAGCTTAGAAGTCACTTTTCTGGAGTCAACCCCAAATGTCCTCTCTAACTTTCACTCAGCACCTCTTCTAGGTGTCCTTTCCCCACCACCCTATGCTAATGCTCCTCTGTGCACCTGGCAGGCGTTTACATTTCAAGGGTTGGGGTCTCAGGAGAACCTGCATCACCATCCTAGGCCCTGACAGAAGCACAGCATGTATTCAATGAATGGTCTTCCTTTGCTTTATCTCTAAAAGAGGGGCATTTAGGGTTGGCTTAGATTCCTTCCAGTTCCATGCATTGTGATTTTACTTTTTTTTTTTTTTTTTTAAGTAAAGGAGCCACTGGGGTTTGAAGGCAAATCCCAATGCAGGAAACGGCCTCTGTCCTTCTACCTGTAGATGCCCCTCCCCTCCAACATAGCTTAGTATGTGTGGCCTTGGTATGGGCTGTAAGTTTGGCCTGAGGGTCCTCCTGGGAATTTCAGAGTAGGCAGGCTGAGTGTGCTGACCAGTCTTAGCAGCCCACCTGAGCCCGGGGCTGGAAGGTGCAGGCTCTTTGCTTCTGTCTTGCTTGTGTGCGGAGGGCCGGCCACAGGCCACATGTGGCAGCGTGGCGGCGCCTCCATGTGTGACTCTGAGAAGCCTCGTAGCCCTGAGGCCAGGCGTGTCCGTCCCCTGTGGACGCGGGCGTGTCTGTGCCCGCGGCTGGCCGTGCTCGTGTCAGCACGGGGCGAATGCTGGCTCAGGGACTCGGCTTTGCTGGGTGAGGGTTTGTCTGTCCACAGCGCGGGCACACACCTCCGCGGCTGAGCGGCTTTCGACTCAGCAAAGAACTGTCGCTCTGCCAGAGCGACCGAGGGGCGAGCCGGGCTTGGGCGGCCCTGCCCGCGTCGCGTGCACATCCGCATCGCGCGTCCTGGCGAACGTGTGCGTGCTCCTGGCACGCGGCCTGCGTCCACGGGGCCTTGGGCGTGTGCGCGTCTGTCTGTCTGTCTGTCTGTCTGTCCGTCTCGGGGACAGCGCCCCGAGGTCCGCGTGCGGCGGGCGGGATGCTCGCTCCCGGAACAGCCGCACGCACCGGCGCCCGCAGCCGGGCACTGGCCGGCTGCCCTGGGCCCGGCTGTCCGCACGCGCCGGCGCCGCCACGCCGCGGGGGCACGGCCCCCCGTCTGGGCGCTGCACGTGGCGTGTGCACGCCGCCCGGGTCGGGGTGCAGGGCGCTGCGCGCGCCCCGGGGAGGATCAGGCCACGCACCCGCGCCCGCACCGCGCGGGGCGGCACGCGCCCCCCGGGGCTGACCCCCGCCCCCGCCCCGCCCCGGGCCGCTGCGATTGGCCGTCGCCCCCTCCCCGCCGCCGCCCCCCCCTCCGCTGCCCCCGCCCCGCAGCCACCGCGCGCCCGCGGGCCCCGCGTCCCCCGCGGCTCCGGCGCGGCCGCGCGGCGCGGCGCGGCGCGGCGCTCCCATTGGCTGCGCGCGCCTTTGTGTGGCGGCAGCTGCGGCCGCGGCGCCTCTGGATGTGGAGAGGGGCCGCGCGGGGAGCCCCTCCATGGGCCATCGGCCCCGCCGCCTGCCGCCGCCCGCGCCCGCGCCGCGCGCCCCGCCCCCCGCCCCGGCGCCGCCCGCAGCCGCGCCGCCCGCGCCCGCGCCGGGGCCCCGCGCCACAAAGGGCCCGCGCGCCGCCGCCGCCGCGCCGGGCGCCAGGATGGTCCTGGTCCACGTCGGCTATCTCGTGCTTCCCGTGTTCGGCTCTGTGCGCAACAGAGGTATCGCTTTCCGTGCTTTCGGGGTCCGCTGCGGAGCGTGGACCGCCGCCCGCGGCGCGGCGGGGGCGGGGGCCGCGGGGGCTGGGGTCTCGGGGCTCACCCCGGGGTGGGGGTGGGGGCGGGGTGGGGGCGACGCGGACGAGCTCTGGCTTCTCCCCTCTCCCCCCTTTCTTTTTTTTTTTGCGGGGAGGGGGACCCCTGAGGATGGAGGTGACCACCCGGGGGGAGGGGGAGGGCTTTGGGAGCGAAGTTATGCGGGTCTTGGCGAGTCCCCAGCCCCGGTTTTTTTTTTTTTTTTTGATTCTTTGCGGCGGACGCGGCTCCTCTCTGAATCACAGCCCCTTCCCCTAATACCTAGCCCCGTGTGATGGAGAGACGGGAGAGAGCGACGACTGTGTGTGCGTGTGTGTGTGCGTGCACGCGTGTGTGTGTGTGTGGGGGAAGCATCCCTGGTTTGGTGCGATTGGCCTTTTTCGAGGTACATGTGTGTTCTGTGTTATTTGCGTTTGTATTTCATTTTTTCCCCCTCTTTTTGGCCATTGATGCCGATGGCTGGCTCGCTGGGATCAGGGAGCTGCCCCTTCCCCTGCCCCCGCCCCCACCCTCCCGTGGACACTTGCACGTTTTCCAGTCCCATTCTTTCCTGCCTTTAACCCTTTGTATGTGTTGCCCTCGTGCTACCCCCTTGCAGCCCATTGTCTTTGTATGACAGCTGCATTCGCGGGTTCGAGATGCTTGGGGTGTCTGTGTATGTGAGTGTGAGCGTGTGCAAGAGTATGCGCGCCCCGGAGAGTCAGATGTGCACTGCTGTGTGCCCCTGGGGCCCCGCGGGAGCGGGGTCCCCGACCCTTGGATGTTGCCGTGTGTGCGGGTGAGGTGGGAAGCTGCCCCCAGGCCCCTGCCCAGGGCATGCGTTGACCAAGCAGCGGGCTGGCGCCGGCTTTGTTTTTAACTGTGATATATGGGGTGTGTTTGCACGGTCCCCTTCCCCACATCCCTGTCCCTCACATTCTGCCACAATAGCTTGATTTACTCCCCCACCGTTTCTTCCATTTTCTTTTAATCAGAAATTCCCACCTCCCAAAGCAAATCCGAGATGCATTTGGGTTCATTTTTTTTTTTTTTCTTTTTGTATTCTGCCTCTGGACTCACATTTCTCTTCTTGGAAATGTTTCTTCTATCCTCTCCCACTCCACGTCTGCTTAAATCCCTGCTGGCTAAGGCCCTCCCCTTCGCCCTCCCTCAGAGTGATGTCTTCCCTTTGCGACCAGGGCTGCTCCACCAAGTCTGAGTGGGGGGTGGGGTCGAGGGGCCAGCACTTCAGAGCGCCCCAGGGGCCCGGTTGGGCGAGAAAATGAAAGCCCAGCCCTCTTTCTTCCAGCCCAGCTGTCCCCAACCCCACGCCTCTCCCCAGAACCTAAAAGGCAAGGTTGGCCCTCTTAGGCCTGTTTGAAGCACAGTTTTTTTGTGTGTGATGATAGAATGATGACATTCTGCATTTATCAAATCTTTTTTTTTCTTCATTGTGTAGCTCAGTGAATGGTCAACTCGCTGCTGTGTGCGCTGTGACCCTCTGCCTCCGCATTTAGCTGTATTGTGACACCCCTCTTAACCATCTCCTGTCTCCATCTGAGGAAGGCATTGCTATTTAAGCGGCAGTATCCCCTATCTCAGGCCGGCCTAGCGTTGGGGGGCGGTGGTGGAGTGGGTGTGTGAGGAATAGAAATGGGGGGCTGGATGAGTTCTCCCTTGAAATGCCAACCCCTCTCCCCCAAATCACAATTATGTCTTCTTACTTGGCATTTCCTCTGAAAACGGGTGTGGAACACTACACTAGGCAGAAATTCAAAAATGATTAAGAAGGATGTTGAGCCTGAAAGTATAATTATCCTGATTAAATCATTATCATCCTCATTAATACCACCGATCTCTAAATACCATTGCAGGATGCCGATTCCATGTTTTGAAATTCAAATTGCTCAGCTGCCTTTAAATTTTATTTTTAATACCACTCCCCCCCCTCCAAAAAAATCCAACAAAACAGATTCAGCCCGTCAGTCAAAGTTTACTTTCATGGCAAACACACCCACAGGAAATTCAAGGGCTCAGGGTGACTCCGGCTGTGGGTAATATTTAGCACAATGTGATAAGGATTCATGACCTTCCGATAGAGGATACTAATGCTTAACCCAACAAGGTCCTAAACCCCAATCTTCTTGTAAAACTATTAGATAGCCTGCAAGCTTAAATCTGTTCTTTTTAGTTTCTCCATTGTAGTAGTATAGGATGTAGGCCATTTCAGAATAGATGTAGAGAAATAACCATTTTTGTATCTTCATCTTGTGTAGCCGAGTACATTGCACTGTAAATCCCTGTTAAGTGGATTCCTTTTGCCTTGGCTTGGAGGCTCTAGCACCCCACTTCCCAGTAATCTGGGTAGCCATCAGCTAGCTTCCTGGCAACACCCAGGCATAAGTGAAGCAATTACATTTAGGTGGAGGCAAAAATATAATAAAAAAATATATATATATAAATTTTTGGTGAAATGACAGTTACTGCTACTCCATAGCCTCTGAAAATTTGGTGCAGCAAGGTCCCTGGCTTAAGGGGGAGCTTGGGCACGGTGTCTTAATTGTTTAATTGTACAATGTCAAGAGCATCTTTGGACATCTGCCCTGGCCCTCAGAGCTGCCCCTTTAACAGCCAGCTCCCTTCTGCGGCCTCGCAGGCCAAACCTGCTTGAAAAAACAAAACAGAGCAATAATGACAGAATAAGGCCCCTATTTCGAGGGCCCTTCCAAAATAAAGTCCCAAGTGGCCTCCCCAGATCGCCATGTGGCAATCTGAAAAGGAAAATCCAGGGGGTGGGATGCGGGGGGAAGAAAAGAAGAAAAAGGAACTCCCAGCAAAATGGTTTTCCATTAAACAGGGATAGCGTGTTCTGCTGTGCTGAATTACTTCCTGTTCTTATTTTGTGGGTAATTTTTTCTGTATCAAATATCCTTTTGGTTGTGTATCTTTTTCACCTTTTCTTGTACTAAAACTAAAGCATGATCTGTATTTTTTTACATCCCCCAGTTGACAATGTACAGCGCTCGGTTAGAGATGTTACCCTGCTGAACCGTACTGTGGTCGTGTAGCCCGGGCCATCTGCTCATTGTACGCTGCTTTTGTTCTGTTGCCCTTCGAAGCATGGTGGGCCCAGCCTTTTTATTTCTTTTTTCTTTTTTTTGTATTGTGTGCATGACAACATTGTTACACACAGAATCCACTAATACTAATATACAATCTCTCAATAAAGAACTAGTTTCCTATATTAACCTAGTGTGCTTTTTCTCTTGCTGTTTTCCCATTTATTGTCGTATCCTGCTGTTTAGATATTTCCCCTTGCTTTTCTATTCCCACCCTCACCCACCCACCACTCCCACCTCCCATTGTAAGATTTCGAGTGAATGCCTTTTTTTTTTTTTTACTTTTGTTTTGTGGTACAGATATGGTGACCTTAATATCATCTAGTCCATATCTTTTTATAAGAGATTTCTGGGGTGATGGGAGGGGTCAGTTGTCCTGTCACACCCAAACAGCTCAACTGGCCAGACAGACCCCCTGCCTTTGACCACCTGTGTAGCCAGTAGCCTCCACATTTCATTTTGGTTTTCAAGTTACACGGTCACTGGGTTTTATGGTGTTGGTGAGGAGAAGGGATATAACACTTAAGTTGAGAAAAGGGATACTGTTCTTAACTAGCAATCTTGTAGCATTTCAGACCTGCCTGACAAATCCATTTTAGTTGTATTTTAACTTTTCTTTTCACTGTCTGATTGATTTACTGTCCTTGTAAATCATGCTGGGGGTGACATGTTACATGTAGTCGAAGCCATGATCTGGAATTTTAAAATACCCTCTTCTGTGTGCATATTTACATTCTGGGGACTGTCAGTGTAAGTTTTGCATTGAGATCCTGCCCAAGGGAGATGTTTGAAACGGAAACCAATTCAGACCATCCCCACATTCATCACAGGGCCAGCAGCCTGATCTCTTAGCATAGGAATAAGAAGGTCTGTGCCCTCTGCAGGCTGGGAGCCAGTTAAAGCTGATTATAGCCTAGTCCCTGACAGCTGCCTCATCTGTGGCCCTTAGTGCCTCTCTTGAGAAAGAAAGCCAGATCTCTGCCATTGTCTAAGTGTGTGTGTGTGTGTGTGTGTGTGTAGAAAGGGGGGGGGGTAGCCAGGACCTAACCCCAAAATGAATTGTAAGAAGGTCCTTAAAATGTATCTTTTTCCCATAATTACATTTGAGAAGCCGGTGGAGAGGTATTTTTCCCTAGAGTGGAACCCAAATTCAAGCATTTGTCAATTACACCTATTCAATTTCAGTCCAGAACAAGCCTTGCCAAATGAGGCGTTTTAGACACCGAGGAAATCAGTTGATTAAAGAAATTCAGGGTTCCTTCAAAGGGTCATCATTCTGGAGCCTCATTTCTTTGCGCTGATGTGCCTCCTCCTCTCTCCTCTGGGCTGTCTCCCAGGCTTGCCACTCTGCCAGCATTGCTTCCGCGGACGGGCACACCCCTGCCTGACCACAGTGCTTCCTTGCCTTCTTTGTGGCTTGGTGCTGCTCTCCTCTCCCACCATGGCTGCCCTTGCTGCTCCAGCCCTTTGTTCTCGTGCTCTCCCCAGCCCTGGTGGGAAAGCTGAGCTGATTTACTGTGACACATGGACACACATGGAAGTCCCCAGGGGGAGGCTCATGCTGTAGCTGTACAAGAAGAGATATGCAGATCTTTGAGGATCTTGTTTCTGATTTTTCTCCTCATCCTCCTCTTAATTTGGTTTACATGAAACTTTAAATTTGGTGCCTAGTTTAAGAAATAAAATAAACCACCTCCAACCCAAACTCAATAATGATAAAACTACCTAAATCAGATGATCATCCTCATTTTTTTTGTCATAATGGCTCATTAGATCAATATTAACTCCAAGATTTTATTTTTCTAAATTAGTGTTATGTATGTCAACTTATTTAATCAACACATTTTGAGGACGGTTTAATCTAGTAATAATATAGAGAGTAAGTGGGTTAATGAGAAGTCATGTTTTAGCAGCTTATCAAATGCACACTATATTTTCACCCAGATTGTCAGAATAAATACATTCACATGAAGGAATCTTTTCCCCTGAATGAAGGATCCAGTCTTACAAAGCCATTGTATTTTACATCGACTCTCTCAACCATCTGATACATACCTGTTTCAATACCTTTTGACGCCAGAAATTTGGAAAAGCCGTTGGCTACAGAGACCTGGTCCCATACCACAGACTTTGTAATAAGATGGAACACAACTCTTGTTTGTAGCTCTTCTTTCTGAACAAAAGAACTTCTCTCTTGAAACTAGCATCAGAGAAGGGCCACTTAACTGATGAGTTTTACATAATATAGTTTCCTATAAACCTGCAAATACTGGTCATGACATTCAAGGTTGGGGGTAGGACCACCAAGAGTCTCAATGCCTTAATATGCAGTTAACGGAGACTGGGTTACCTCTCTTTTGCAGTTTTGCTCACCTCTTAACCCCTGCCACTGTGTCCTTCCCATCTTTAAATAAGCAGGCCACAGCGTCGCATTGGAAAACTTAATGGTTTCTAGTTTAGGGAAGCAATGGCTCCATGCAGAATCCAAGTGCTGCATGTGGCCCCTTCCTGGCCAGGAGACACAGGCCCTTGACTCTGATTTTGGATCTCTTAGTCCTGCCTGACCACTGTTTGTTCCACAGCGTGCAAGACGTTTGTGCCTTGGTTTTCCTAAGGATCTAAATAGCTCTAAAAATTCCTGAATTAACAATGAATGTGAATTGATATTTATTAGTTTGCAGTGTGGTTTCGCCACAGATGAACCAATATATTTCCAAGAGAATTGACGGGGGGGGGGGGCAGTTAGCAGGCAGGGCTTATCTTAGACAGACTTTCTGGATGACTTAGGAACTCAAAGCAAAAATTCATAACCCCACAATGAGTGGTTTTATTTTGTACCTAGTTTAAGAAATAAAATAAACCACCCCCAGTTGCCTGTATTTTCTTGCATTGCCTGTACCTTCACGTATTAAGTCATTCATTCACTCATTTGTTCATTTAATTAATGAGCGTTTACTGAATACCTACTTGGGACCAAGAAAGGGGGAGACAAAATCAATGTAGGACCTGGGTGCCAGCCCTCCTGAGGGTCGTGCTGAGGCTGGGAGATGAATGCTTAGGAAACCAAATGCTGTCTAGGAGGTTCTGTCCCTAAGTGCCCAATTGGATGGCAGAACATCATGCCTGGTGAGGTGGGAAGAACTTTGTGCAGTCCAGGGCCTGAGTCCTAACCCAGTCTTGATCTGGAAAGATAAACTTAGGCCACTGCTCTGAGCATCATCTGAACAATGACTGTCTTAATACCTACTGATAAGGTGTCTCTAGACTTCAAAGGCATCCGACACAATGCAGGTTCCTAGGGTATGCTAGGTGGCTGCCCACCCCCCACAGTCTCCTACAACTGTAGGAGTTTACTAGCCCAAGTGATCAAATAAAGTCAGAGATGACCTTGCTGAGGAGATAGGGTTGAGATATGCCTCAAAGAAGGGAGGAAGAAGGTATGTATACGGGAGGGAGGAAGAAAAGAAAGAGCTCCAGGTGGGCATGGGGTGGGGAAGGAGTGAGACCAGCCAAGACCAAGTGATTCCGCTGATTTGGCAGGAACAGAAAGTGTACTGGAGGAGGCAGAGGCTGCGTGTGTGTGTGTGTGTGTGTGTAGGGGTGTGTGTACAGTTCTGTTGCCTTGCACAGTTATAGGAGGCACCAGGACTATTGTCCTGTCTTTGATTGGTTCTTCCTAGAGCACAACTCTAGGAGTTGAGCAGCAGGGGGTCCAGAGAATGTGAGGAAAAGGGCCGGAAGAGATGCCGAAGCCAGGGTCTGAAGGCGTTCGGATGCTCTGGTAGAGTTTGGACTTGCTCGTTGAGCCTCTGAAAGCTCTCTGGGGAGAATTCTGTTTCAATAACTTAACCTCTGGCAGCTGATGACACAGGGGTGAACCTAGGAGTCTGAGGCCAAGGAGGAGGCCATGGCTGGCTTCCAGGGGTGACAGAGGCTCCAACCAGGGGTCTGAGGGATGGGAAGGAAGGCTCACACTGGGTGCCTTATAAGAGGAAATAAGCAGAACCCAGTCGACATGGAGGGACGAGGAGCAGGGTGGTCTGGAGACAGTGTAGACGGGGAGGCTGGGAGGAAGAGTTTGTTTTCGGGAGAGATGAATTCAACGTGCAGATAAACAGATCAGGTTTGAGAAGCTGAGAGTGACAGGGGTATTGCAGTACTATTCCAAAATTTGCAACTTCTAGAACTTGGTTGGGGTAGGAAATTAACTTCAATAATAAAAATTCCTTATTTACATGGCACCCCCTCAGAAACTCTCCCTGCCTGGAAGCCACTTGCTTATTCAGTTATGCATATCTATCTTTAGTTACTCAGCAACCTCTCATACAACACTGAGCACCCTGGGAGCTGTGCCACACTGTGTGCCCCCATGTCTCAGTTTGAACTTTTATCAAATTTCACTCTTATTGAGAAGAGAGATGCCCAAGGCAGGCAAGTGCCAGGAGTATCACCTGCACAGGTTTGCAAAAAGTTTGTCCCTATGCGTGGGAGAAGGAGGAGTCCAACGGTAGAGTTGGGGATTTGGTATCTGTGGACAAGGGCAGGGAGTGAAAGATGGGGTGTGGGCTCTGACCTCAGGATTGGTTCTGTCTGCAGAGAGCTGACTGTCTCCAATTTAAAGTGTTTCTCTTTAGTTATTTTATCTCCTCCTTGACACAGCCTGTGGGAAGCTAACTGGGGACCAGAGGAGGAAAGCGAGGCCAAGGGTATGGAAAGGCTTTCCCATCCCCCTCACCCCAGCTTGTAAATGGCTGAGCCAGAAGTAGGTGCAGGTGCCAGGTGACTGGACTCCAGGTATGCTCCCTGCACGGCCTGCCAGGCCTGTGCACTGTTAGGGACCCTAGACAAGAGACAAGACAAGAAATGGGAAGGAATCCCCACTTCTCCTCCATGTCTAGGGGACGGACTGGAAAGCTAGGTTCCTCATCTGCATTGGGAGAGGCCTCTGTCCAGCTAAGGGCCCACCACGTTGCGAGGCGGTCTGAGCCCCCAGCACTGAGCCCCATTGCCTGCCAGAAGGGGCCTCAGAGAGACAGAGAAGGCGCACAGTGGACCAGAGAAACCTCAGAGTGGGAAATGAACAAGGGGCCAGAACCAGGGTGGGGAGTCCTTTCATGCAGACACCAGCTCAGAGGAGGCCTGGCTGGCTCCCTGAGAGGCACTCTGTGCTCTGATTGGCACAGAAATAGTCCCCGTGTCTTCCATCTTTTCTCAGGTCGTCTCAATGCCTTCACTAATTATATCTGTGTCGTATCACGGAAGCAATAGACTCACACTTTGGAGAGTTTAGAAAAGAGATCAAAGGAGAAACCATGTCAGGAGTCTCCCCCTCTGTGATGGTGTTAGTGAAAGTTTTCCACGTTTTGGTTTATACATACATAAACGTAGAGCTGTGAACATGTGATACACGATTCTACATTCTCCAGTTTTTATTTAACATTATGTCACGGGCCTTGCCATGTATTGCTACCTTGTTTTCACAAGCATCACTTTTAATGGCTGCATAATATTCTGTCTGAATGGTGGCTCTGCACTCAGGCTCAGTGGCTTCCGAGGTACTCAAACGGCCCTGGGTCGCAGGGCCACTCCGTGCTGGTGTGTCCGCCACCTCCCTTGAGCTGCTGTTTGAGAAGAGGCGGGAGGAGGAGGTTAGTGAAATGGATCGGACAGCACCCGTGCCTCCCTGACCATCAGCCCCTTCCATCAACAGGCCCAAGGAGGTGGAGGAGAGGGCAGATAAGAGAGGGCCTGGGGAAGGAAGGGGGTTTGGATAAACTTTCCCTGAGATCTGGGTTCTGGTCTTCGTTCTGCCACAAACGTCCACTGTGATACCGAGCAAGTCCACTTCCTCCACTGGGCCTCAGTTTCCCCATCAGCAAAGCGGGTACGATAGGCCCCTTGTTTCTGCCTCATAGGACTTGTCACGTGAAGTAAGGCACATGGAACAAAGCAAGAAGCAACCCAAAGGGACAGTAACGGTGACGACTCCCCTTAGTCGCAGCGGCAGATCTTAGGCAGGCGACGCTGTACAGTGGGGATGGTCCAGGCTTTGAGTCCCACTCTGCCAGCAACCACCCATGTGACATGTTGGCCGGGTCTGACTGCTCTGTGTTTTGCCACTTCCTATCTGCCAAGGGAGATAATTGGCCTAATTGCCCCCTCCTGCTCTAAAAAGCTGTGATTTCCTCTTGATGGGAATAACTTACGTTTCCACCCTTTTTGCCTCCCAGCCCCCACCCTCCACCCCCTGCAGCAGCCTCCTGCCCTTTAGAGCTCAATAGATAGGCACGTGCCCTTCCACTGGCCAGTGGCTGTACCAGGAGGGAAGGGGAGGCGCAGTTATGTCTGGTGGCACCAGCCAGGGCACTGAGCACAGCCCCATGGGGATCCCGAGCTTAGGGTGGTCCTGCTTCCTGCCTCAGAGCAAGAAGTCCCCTGGGATATCGGTGCTTCCCAATGCCTCCTTTCACTGTAGGGACAGGGGAGATAGCCCTCCAGGAAGCCTTCCGGGAGGTGGCTTGTCCCATCGCAAGGCCAGCTGCTCCCCTGAGGGTGGTGGTGGCTGTGCGGTGCTGGCCTCTTGAGCCTGGGAGAGGAAGTGGCAGCTGCTGACTCAGCACCAGCCTGAGGGTGGAGAGGGGGTGGAGGAGCTCTCAGCGGCTGGGAGGAAGTGAGAATTCAGCCAACACCTGTCTCAAGGAAGGGCAGGAAGCTTTGGAACAGCTGCTGCTCCCCCTCTGGGGCTGAAAGTGGGAGGGAAGCGGGCGGAGGTGCTCTCCAGCCTTTTCTTTCCCCAGCCAGCTTGCTTAGCTCTGGCTCTGCCCCCTACAGCTGCCAGGCCTCCGTGCCACCCCCTCCCCACCACTCAGGGACCCGGCAGTGCTGCCTGCCTCCTGGACCACCGCTCTCCTAGAACAATTGGTCTTACTCCCAAACTCTAGGCACTGATGGGTTAATGTGCCCCCCACCCCAGGACCAGAGACACTTGTTTTCCTTAAGTCCAAGAGTGGTCCTTTCTGTGGGGATACCAGCCTCCATGGCATTCCTGGAGGGGGAGCTGGATTGCACTGCGGGGGAGGCCCTACCTCTCACCCCTTTCGACCCCCAACCTATGAGGCTTGGCCCTGAGAAATCTGCCTGGGGCAGGTGAGGTGGTGACTGGGGACGCCATGGGTCCACAGCTCCCTGCACTGCCAGTCACCCCAAGGCCTAGTGGCATATGTGCCCAACTTGGCGCTGAGGGAGAAAAGCAAAAGAGGCAGCTGAATAGAGCCTGGTTTGGTCAGTTCACCAGGGCACCTTCCAGACACCAGGGCCTTACCACCTATGAGCTGGGTGACTTTGGACCTCTCTGAGCCTCAGTCTCTTCATCTGAAAAAAAATGAAGGTAATTGTTATTAGTACTGGTGTCATGGGAAGGTGAGGATGAAAGAGAGTCATGATGCATGCAGAGTACGAGGCACACAAAACCCTGGGAGGTGCTTATTAAAGGTGGCCTTTCCCAACTCCCCTTGCCCCCTCTGAACACACAGCCCTGTTTGTTTGGGTCTGGAACAGTCTGAGGGGTCCTAAGGGAGTATAATGGGGACAGACAGGAAAGGGCCAGACATGTCTTAGCTTCATTGCATGAGCAGTTACTGAGAATCTATTTGAGACTGTGGGCAAGAGAGGCACAGACAGTTTGTTTCTGAATCACAGCCTAGTTGGGGAGACCCCTGAGCACCCAAGTGGGTGGAGAACGCCCAGACTGAGCTAAGCGGTGGTTATACTTTCCAGAAAGTGCGGTCCAGCCTGGAGGCAGCTGGCCAGGGATGGTGCACAGGCTGGGGAGAGATGACTGAGGGCTGGAGAAGTCAGGAGGGCCTCCCAGAGGGGGCAGAACTGGAGCTGTACCCCAAGGAGGGAGCTCCATAGTTCCACTGCCTAGGGGAGCTATTAGGTCAGTTCGCGCCCCACTCCCCTAGCCCCCTCTCCAATGTAGGCCCAGATCTGATCCAAGAGGTGAATGTTCAGAGTCCTGTGGCTGTCACCTTGTCTGATTTTTTCTTTTTTTCTTTCTTGAGCATCGGGCCCTCTCGTTTCATTGTCATCCCACCCATTCCAGTCCCCTTCCTCCCTGCCGTCCTTCCTTGCCCTGGCCATTTCTTCTGGAATTCTCTGTCTCCTCTCCCACCCCTCTGCCCAGCCAGACTCAGTGCTCCCATGGGCCCACACGCTGTCCCTTGGGAGAGCTGTGCAGAGAGTGAGCCTGGCAGAGGGACTCTGTGGCCTCCCTCTGAAGTGGGCATCCCTCTCAGGGCATTGGTTCTGCTCTCTAGAATGGGGGATGCACTCTTACCTGCCGGACTATGAGGATCAAATGAGACTGCAGATAAAATGTGCCCACCGTGACACCTGGCACTGAGCATGGGCCACTCTTACTGTGCATGGCTCTGTACTAAGGAGTTTCTGCATGCAGAACCCCTACCTCCTAGGAGGCACTTTGAATTTGGTAAGGGGAGCAAAGCGGGAGGGGAATAACTGCTCTGTCTTTGCAGTCTCACCTGTAAAATGGAACAACCCCGGTAACCTCCCTCCCTCCCGCCCCCACAGGGTCATAACGAGGCTTAGATTTGATCATGGATGTGTTTAGCTCACCTAACCGATGTTCGCTGGTCGTCTGCACTGGGCCAGATGCCATGCCAAGCACTGGAAAAGTGGGGATAGTGACTAAAGCAGCAAACTCTCCTGTCATGCTTGCTCTGTCCCAGGCACTCTCTTAAGGACTTTACCTGCCCTGAAGAGACTCAGTCTGGTGGGAAACAGGCAAACAATAGAAAAGTATGGTCCAAGGTGTGTGCTGGGCGCTCTGTCAGCGTGGGGGAGCCATCCCAGGGAAGGCGATACCTGAAGCAATGATGCTGAGCTGAGTCTTCAAGGTGCCAGGGTGTTTGTTGTAGGCAGAGGGGCTGCAAGGACGTTGGGTGGGCTGAGAAGCAGAGTACCAGAGAAGGGTCGTGGGGAGGAAGCAAATGACCTGTGGGGGAGCTGGGGCTTTATCAGTCTTCGTTGTCAGCGTAGCGATGTTGCCTGTTGATTAGTATTGGCTTTTGTCAGGAACAAAGTGTATACAATCTACCCCGATTGTCCTGAGCTAAGGGCTAAGGTGGAGACCTTGGCATTGCCCTTGAGGACCTAGAAAATGAAGCTGGAGACTTGACAGACTCCTGCGAAATGATGATGAGGCAGAATAATAATAATAATAATAATAATAATAATAATAATAATAATAAAAATAAAGTTATCGTGGCCTGCTGCTGAAGGGGCTGGGAGGAGTTCGGAGACGGGGAAGAGCAGGGAGATGTGGCGTCTGGGAGACCTAGAGGATGTGGGATTTGAGCTGACTCTTAAAGTAAGGGCCTGGGACAGCATTTTCCACACTGTCCACCCAAAAGCCAGGGCCCCTTAAGCTATTAAAACTTGTTTCTGCAAAAGAGTCACATGTTCCAACAACTTGGAAAATGCTACACACTATGCCCCTGCTTTGAAGAATCCCGATTCATATTAGCATGTTAGAGGCTGTGATAAGTCTCGCAATAAAACAAGCCCTTTGGTTCTGCTTCAGTAGCATTTTCCCAAGCTGTCTGAGCACAGAACTCCTTCCCTCCGTCCTTTCCTCCTTCCCTCCTTCCTTCTCTCTCTCTCTTTCTCTCTGTGTATAACTCCTAGGAATGTGTCTTGAACTTGGTGCATGGGGCATAGTTTGGGAAATCCTGCTTGGGAACTGGGTCATCTAGGTCAAGATGGCCAAAAGCTATTCCCTTATACTAAGAGGAAGTGGCAACGGAAAGGAAGGCCATGAAAAGTGGCTCATTAGTTGGTGACTGCCTGTCTCCAAGAACCCCTAACCCCAGTTCCTCCCAGGGCTGCCATCCATTCCTACTCCAGAGAAAACTCTAAGATCAGATGTCATTGGTGATCTGGCCACTCATTCCCAGTGACACCCTTGCTGGCCAGCCAGGAGGAGCTCTGCTGAAAGCTGGGGAGCTGAGGAGGCCCTGTAGGGAGCTTTCAGCCCCTGGAGGAACTGGCCTTGTGCCAACACCCACTCTACTTAGGACTTCCCTCCTTCCTTCTTCTATTTATGACCTTGTCCAAATTTTTTTGGGATGGGCTTTCTCCCTATCCAGCTGGGACCCCCTATGGCCCTTAATCCACAGCCACATTTGACACGGTGCCCACGGTCCATGTAGCACTTGATGTTCACTGCACCCAGATGCTCACCCCTGAGGCACCCCCATCCCCACACAACCCTCACGTAATCTATATTCGTACACAACCCTCACATGTTCAGAACTTCAGCATATATACTCGTGAATCTGTGCAAGATCAGAACACACAGTCTATGGACACTCACATTCACAGGTGCAAATACGAGGACACACTTAACCACGTGTTGCTCACAAACACGTATACACACAGGTACAGGCCATGGTTCCCATGCACATCATCTCAGGAGAACAGGGTTAAGGGACCCTGGCCCGCTGCAGAGCTTGGGCCTCTGGCACACAGTTGTCCCCATCCTCAGGGCTGCTATCTCCATGGGCCCATGTTGGGGCCTAGGAGTGTCAGTGTCTGGGCTAATGAGGGAAGCACAGCTGATCTGCCATTGTGTCTACTATAGCCACCTGGTGTTGGATAAAACAAACATTGCAAAGCCCCTTCAGGACCCGATGCTGTCTGGAGGGCTTCATGGAGGAGGTGGGTCTCAAGCTGGGGTTGGAGAGTGAGGTCCATGTCATCAGAAACAGAGAGGGGAGGACATCGAGGTGGGTAGGTGGCCTGAGGGCATGGAGCTCGTGAGCTTGGCTGGTCCCCTCAATCCTGAGGACCCTGCAGCAGTTGTAGGGACAATTTAGACAGAGATGGAAGAGGAATTGGTGGGGCCAGGAAGTGTCCGGCAGCCCTGCTTGGCTGGGGTTTCCTCCTGCACTCTGGGCAGCAGTCCTGATGCCTGGGGGACTCCTCAACCAGTGCTCAGCTTCTGCACCGAAGCTGCTGTGGAAATTAAAGAGATGGAGCAATATTAATGTTGCTGCCCCATTTTATAAAGTGTCCTAACAAGCTGGGGAGCCAAGCACACTCAGTCTTATTTACGGCTGCTATTATTTCTCTGACAGCGAGATTAATTTGACAATAGCTGTTTATAAGCTCTTCTATCATCAGATGGGCCCATTACCTGGGAGGAGAGGAGGGCTGGATTTAATTTGTGAACACAGCGCTGAGTTCTCCTGTTCCCGGAGTGCGTGTGTGGGAATCACAGCCATGAATCATGGAAGGCGACAGCGGTGCTGAGACCAGAGGCCCAGAGCTCACTGAGGGAGAGACGTCCTGGCAGGTGGGCCAGTCTGCAGACCCCAGGAGCTGGGTGGGTACCCACAACCATCCATGCTGGGAGAGAGACTCCCAGACGTCACCTGGCCACGGAGCTTCAACTTCTAAGGTCTACCCCAAGTAAGAATCATCTGGAATGTTGTTAAAATAGATTCTTCCAGCCCTACAGAGTCATTACGTCTGGGAGTGGAGCTTGAGACTTCCCCAGGTCTGTAGTTTACTCAGAGGACATCTGCCCAGGGCACTCCTGCCTCTATGTGTCTTGGCCTGTGGCAGACAGGGTGTGCTGTGGTCAGGCTTAAAGTGGTCCCTCCAGGTTCCCCCTGCTCTAAGCACAGCTTTCTCTTTCCTAAATATTGGAAGGACAAGAGAAAGGCTGGCAAAAAACAAGGCTGGATCTTGAGCAAAATGGTAAAGCTGGCAAAGGCCGTCTCCTCCCATCCATGGAGGACTACCCCTCCCCCCACTCCAGCATTGTCACCCCTCAGCTGGCTGGGAGTCCCTCCTGCCAAGCAGGAAAGAAACAACAGTTCATGAATGTCCCCTTGAGTGCTTTGTAGGCATCATCTCTCTGTCTTCTTATGTGGGTCTTTTTTTAAAAGCCCAGTTGAAAGTTAGGAAAACCAAGGCACTGGAAGAGGCAGTTTTAAGTTACATGACCCAAAAACTGAGCTCGGGGTTTAAATCCAGCTCACGTGTCACCAAGGTCCCTTCTATGACCTGAGGCAGTGTTCCCAACCTGGCTGCAGGGCCCCTCTGTGAATCTGCATGCAGGCATTGCATCCATCAGCTGATAGTAAAGCAACTGGTGTGTGTTGGGAGGGGGTCCACAGGAATTTGAGGTGTTAAAGGCATCTTCTTACTCCATCCACCTAAGCAGTCTTTCTCCAAGGGGTGGGTTTATTTTTCTGGGGGCCTCTGCAGCGGAAGGCAGTGGATTCTTCTCCACTGGTGGCCTGGCAGACGCTGTCACTGCAGGTCAGTGGGAGAGTTGGTTGTGGGGCAGGAGGGCCTGACTCACACACATAACCCCCATCCTGCCCTGGTGGAGGTCCGTGGCCCATGGGCAGTGACCTTGTCCCTTGCCTGTCTCTTCATTTCCTGGGTCTGTCCCAGGAGGGGCAGCTTTATGTCTTTTGCCTTCCAGGCCTTGGCCTTTGGTCTCCTCTTGGCAGCCTTCTCAGGGCTCTGCTGGGCACTTTTGAGCATTCTTCAGGCCAAGCATTCCCAGTCCCTTCTCCTGGGATGCCTTGGGTCCCATCTAGGACATTTGCCTTGAGGAACTCCAGTTGGTCAAAGCCCATGGGATGGGAAGGAAGCCAGTATGGATTCCATCAGACAGCCACACTTCCATTAATGTGGCCTAAGTTTGCATCAGATGTGTTGGGCACCCTTCATCCTGCCATAGAGGTGAATTCATGGGGACCAGAATTCTCAAATATGATACCACTTGCTGTGAAGATGCTTTTGTCCTTGCCTAGTAGAGCTGATTTATTGGGTAGGGTGTCAGTTTGGCTCTGGTGACAGTGACTCAAAATAAAGTTAGCTTACAGCAAATGCCAATGCCTAGCGTTAGTGGCCCTGGGCAGGCATGCAGGCAGGTATTGATGTTAAGGACTCAGGTGCCTCCTCTCTTGTTGCTCCACCTTCCCTAGGGTGTGGCTCTTTCCTGCATGGTCCAGGACAGTTTACCCCATGTCTATATTACAGGCAGTGGGGTGGAGGAAAAAGGGGAAGAGCAGGAAGAGCATGACAAAAGATGCCCAAGTCATTCCCATACACATCCCGTTGACTGGAACTAGGTCATATGACCATGTGTGGCTGCAAAGGAGGCTGGAAAGTGTAGTCTTTATTCTGGAAGGACACGTGCCCTGCTAAATTCGGGGCTTCTATTACCACAGAAGGAGAGAACAGATATTGGGAGACAGTAGTCATCTTTGCCTCAATTGGTTCTTAAGATCCGTACATCAGGCCTCATACTGATCCTAGTTAAAAATGTCCTGTGTCTGCCCCTCTGTTTAGTGTCATGGAGAGTGGGTTCTAGCATGCCCTCCATCGCTTCACTAATAGGTAAGGACAGAGCCCCAAGGCAAAAAGTGAGAAGCCAACAGCCACTCTACAGGTTGGTGTCAAACCACTGACCTATATTGATGAGATGTGCTCATTCACTTATGCAAATTCCTGTTGTTCTGGTGACTAGCTCTCTTTTCCATAAGCACATAGTAGGATGTTAGAGCTCAGGACGAGATGGCGACTGTAAGTGCCCAGCCCAGGGTGTGATGTACACAGTAGACCCTCAGCAAAAGCTGTGTGTCCTTGGGCAAGGTATTCATCCTATTGGTGCTACAGTTTCTCATCTGAGAAATGGGGATATAATCATGACCCGCCCTGTGGGTCACTGGGGAGATTTAGTGTGAATCTAGAGTCAGCCCCTCGTGCAATGTCTGGAGCAGGGAATGTGAGCTACCACGAAGGCAGGATGGCCTGGGGGGTCAAGAGCAGAGGCTTTGAGTAAGGCTTCTGAGTGAGCATAAGGCTCTGCAACCTCCTGAGAGGTCATTGTGAGAATCAAATGGGATACATACAGCTTTCAGTACAGGTGCCTGGCAAGCGGTGGGCACTCAATGAATACGAGTTTGCTCCCTGTCCCTTACTCACTTCCACTGGTAAGGGACAGCACCTAAAAATGTCTTAATTCCACACCAGCCTTTACAGGTGGTTGGTGGAGGCATGAGGGAGGACTCAGAATCAGAGCAGAAGTGATGGGGCTGAGGAGACATGAGCTACTGGCGAGTAGAGGACCGGGACTCTGGCTCCTTAGGCCAGTGCTTGTGCCCACCTCCCCACATTCCTGCCTCAGGTTCTCCCTTGGGTGAGAAAAATGAGATGTGCCTTCAGCAGTATTAACCTGACACAGACATCCCATGTTGAGAGCCCAGAGATCTGGGGCTTGGGGCGTGGCTCCCAGGGGCTCCTAGTTGGTAGTCTGACTGGGCCCTGTCCACCAGGACCTGGCTCTCAAGGATTGTATGGGAAGCCTGAGATGTCAGGGTTGGAAGGGACCACAGAGATATCTGGCCCATCACCCAACTCTTTATTATACAAGAGGCCGAGAGAGAGAAAGGGACTTGATCAGGGGCACTCAGATGGCACGAAGACCCAGGCCCCCTTCATGCTCCATTCCCACTCACGGACCAGGAGGGCAAGAGCCACAAAATCTTTATGTCCCCAGAAGGTTAGTTGAAGCTCCTGTGGGGAGTGTGGGGAGAGCTCTTGGGAGAGAGCCCTTGATGGGAAGGAAGCTTTGCAGGATTGAGGATTGGAGGCTGGGCTCAGATGCCAGTTCCAAGGCTCACAGGTGAGGGTAAAAGTGAACAAAATGGGACCCGCCTCCCAGGGCTACTGTGGAGATTCACTGACTTAAGTTCATAAACTATGAGGGGCCATTAGGACACAGGGCTGTTGTCCACCTGGGCTGTAAAGAGGAATTTCCATAACTATGAGGCACAGGATGGAGGAGGTGTGATTAGGGTGTGTAGGCGCCAAAATCCAACAGAGCTATAAACAACATGGGCTCCCCTTATATCTTAGAGATCAAGCAGGAGAAATCTTTACAAGAGTCTCAATAGCTGTTGTAAACATCTGCAGGGTCTCTGCAGGGTGTTCATGGAACATACCACCCCTGTCAGCCACAGCTTCCGAGAGCTTCTGCGATGCTTACGCTTTTACGTTTCACATCTCTGACACTGGCGTGTGCCTTATAAGTGCCCACGTGTCCTATTTTAATCGTCTTTTTAAAAAATCTCTTAGTGCTTCATAATGTGATGGTATACCATGCAACTGATGGCTTTCTAGGCCTGGTGAAAACCCTTTGGCATTCTTTTATTCCCTGTTCGTAAAACTTTAGGGGCCACAGATAAGGGGATAGAAGCCTCAGGGGCAAACATCAGTGCCCAGTCTGTGATTCAGAAGATCTCGGTTTCTTTCTCACCATACACACCCACACCCCCTTCATCTCGTTTTTAACATTTCTCAACCCATTCACACCCAAGGTCTCAAGAACACATCCCTGAGGACCGGACATTAGTGAATAGGGCAACGGGAGTCCGGGGACACCTCTCTGGGGGCGTCTGGCTCTTCACTGGCCCAATGAGAGGAACACCTTTCTGCCTCACTCTTTAGGGGCTGGTAAGGATAACAGGGGATCTTTGCAGTCTAAAAAGCTTCAGACATGCCCTAGAGTTACTGTTCTAGAAAAAATGCTGACTTCTTTAACCTTTCCTCTCTCCCCAAACAGCTGTCCATGCCCCCTTCCCATGCCTCTCTGAGGACCAGCAATTTTTCAGACACTCAGATGACCCATTCTTTTCCTGTTCCTCCAGCAGCCACGCTCTCCCAGTACCCAGGGCCTCTGCTGCCCTTGCATTTAGTGCCTGCCTGGCCTCCTGGTTGCTCCCCATCCTCTCCATCCTTTGTGTACCCAGCTCTCCCCTCAAGACCTTCCCCAAACCCAGCATTGCACTTGTGATCCAAAGCCTTACATGGCCCCACTGTGTCTGCAGGACTCCAGCCCCTAAATACCTAGTACCGCCTCACCAGGCAGGGTATCCAACTGAAATGGATAGTGATGATACAGAGGGGACTGCTGGGCCAAGTCCCCGGGGCAGGCTCATCCTTGGCAGGGTTACCATGGCCCTTGGCAGCGTTGCCATGGCCCTTGGCCCTAGGCCAGGATGAGATTGGTTCAATGGAAGCCCAAGTCTATAGCTCCTCTTTTTCTCTCTCATTGTCCTCTTTATTTATATTTAAATATTTATTAAGCCCCTATTCTGTGTTAGGAACTGTGCAGAGCCTCAAAACGAGAGTGCCTTATCTTCTTTTCATTCATTCATTCATTCATTCATTCACTTATTCTACCAATGTTGATTGAATGGCTGACCCTTTCCAGGCCCTTCTCAATGGCATCGCCATCTGTCCCTCGCATGGTGCCCCCTCCTCTCCTCCTGATTCCCTGCTTCCATTCTAGACTTTGGTCAGATCTGATCATGGTGTAGGTGACAGAGGTTTTGCAGTCAGGGGAAACTGAGACCCCAGACATTAGAGAGGCTATCTCCATGGCCAGATGGAGCCTGGGTCGGAAAGGCAACCTTATGTACCTGAGCTGCAGCGTTGACCTCAGGTGGGGACAACTGGCTCGGTCCAGTTCTCATACCTGTCATTTGGGTTACCTGGGGAACTTGAAAAAACCATATTCCCAGGTCACACAGCAGAGCTACTGTTTTGGGGTAAGAATCTGTATTTTTATGTATTGGTGAATTTTAAATACAAGCTAGTTGTTTTGTCACTGAAGAATCAAGACACACGTGGGGAAAATGTAAGCAGTGTGGCAGACTCAGCTCTGAACAGTAAAAGTTTCAGTTCCACTACCAGGTGTGGAGCAGAACTCATGTCTCTGCTCCTGTGGAGCTCAGAGCCTAGTGGAGGTAACTGGGAGGGAACAAACGCCCCACAGACACACACGTACTCATGAAATGTGACAAGAGTCAGGCACGAGCAGAACAAGGTTACAGGAAAGAGAACAGCAGGCATGACCTCATTCTGGTGGCTGCCCTGGAGGAAGTGGGTGTCAATGGGGTGAGGATTTCCCAGCCTCTTGTCCAGAATCCTACGTGATTCTGAAGGAACTCTCGGGGGTCTCAGGACCCTCTGCCCTCACTTCTCACTCAATGTCTGGGATACAGAGTGCAGCAGGACCTTCCTGATGCTTGGGGTCAACATCCAGTTAGGACATCATCCACGATAAGGATCGCATTGGTTTCCTAAGGCTGCCATACATAGTACCCCAGGCTGGGTGGCTTACAACAACAGATAACTTTTCTCTCACAGATCTCGAGGCTGAAATCAAGGTATCGACAGATCCATGCTCCCTCTGAAGTCTCTAGGGAAGGGTCCGTCCTGCTTTTTCTAGCTTTCAGTGGTTGTTGGCAAACCTTGGAGTTCCTTGGCTTGTAGACACATCACTCAAATCTCTGCCTCTGTCATCAAACGACATCCTCCCTGTGTGTCCCTGTCTCCACGTGGCCTTCGTATAAAAACAGCAGCTGTTGTATTAGGACCCACTCTAATCCACTCATCTTAACTTGATCACATCTACAAAGGCCCTGTTTCCAAATAAGGTCAAATTCACAGGTACTGAGGGTCAGGACTTTAAAGTATTTTGTTTGATTGCTTCAGGAAGGGGAAAATCCTGATGGTTTGGGGGGATCTGGGTACATGAGGAGGAGGGTGAGCACGGGCAAGTGAATGAGTGAAAAACAGCGAAGGTGGGAATGCACAAAGCACATGCTGCCATAGGGAACAGGCTTTCAGGACTTCCTCAGAGCCTCTTCTAGAACTGTGAGTCCAGTAAAATGATGCCCCAGTGATTACAAAGCTTACAGCACATCTTAAAGGTAACTGATTTGCTCCTCTCCTGAAGGAAGCCATACAGGCTGTGGGGTGTGACCCCACAGTTTTCCTTTGTGACCTTTCCCAACTCATGCTGGCTCTGATGGTCAGGTATGGGAGCTGCAGAGGAAGGAAGAGTGACTGTCATCTGACTCCTGGGATCAGCTAACATGTCCCCAAAGCCCAGAGCTTCTGACCCTTGATGACATGCTCCAAACACCCGAAACCATCCCTTCCTCTCCTCTTTATGCCCACACCAAACGACTTCCTTTTCCATCCCTTTCTTTCTCACATACTCAGGGAGAAAGCTGTATGTGGGTTGGATGACACCTGCCTTGTTCATCACTGTATCCCCCGTGCCTAGACAGGGTCTGCTCAGAGCGCATACGAAGTAGTCATTTGATTTAAAGGCCACAGTGACATGAGAGACTCCAGACAGTCACATGCTCGGATCTTGTCCCTGCAGAGACCCAGATCCCCCAGCCCTTCATCTCAGGAGGACTGGGCTCAGGTCCTGCCACTGCCACTGAGCTGACCCAAAGTTTGGGTGAGATATTTGTCCTTCCCTGGCCTCGGTTGCACTTTCTGTAAAGTGTAGGTGGGAATATCCCCTTCATAGGGCTGATATGAGAGGGAAATGTGAACAGTTATCAAGAAGCTAGAATTATGCAACTCAATTCAGCCCAAATACCTGAGCTCCTCCTGCTTGACAATCTGAGCTCTCTGTGGTGCCTGGCCCAGGGGATTCAGGGTGAACAAGGCAGGCTGCTCACTGCCTGTCGGGGTCTGTCTGCTGGGAAAGCTGGATCGTATGTAAGGAGTTTACAAAGTGATGTACAAAAGGGGAGCTCAGGCAGCTCTGAGGAGGTGCAATCAGGATTTCGGCTGGTTCAGGTGTCAGGTAAAGCCTTCCTGAGGAGGTGGCATGAAGAGGAGGAGTTAGCCAGGCAAAGAGTGGGAGAAGAGTTCTCAGCAGAGGAAATTGTATTTTGGAGGCTAGAGCTCATGGCCTGTCCTAGATATAGAGAGCAGTTTGGTGTGGTTGGAGCATAGAGAGTGAAGGGGGCCAGAGAGGCCAGATGGACTCCATCTGAAAGGCTGGTGTCTTAGTTAGCATTCAGTTTGGTCTAAAAAGCTAGTTTATTTGTCTCACCTGTTTAGAAGAAATAGTCTGGCAGAGTGATCCAGGACTGGTGTGGTGCCCCATAACGTCAGAGACCCAGGCTGCTCCTACTAATCGCTCTGGCATTCATGACTTTCGTTTCTGTCACTCATGGCCCCATATAGCTGCTAAAACTCCAGCTCTTGTGTCTGCATTTCAGCCAAAGGAAAAGGAAGAAGGGCTGGGGGTGCTTTCTCAGGTTAAGGCACTTCTTGGAAATTGCATACACCGATTGCATTTAAATCCTGTTGGACAGATTTCCGTCACATACATGGTCAAGCTCAGCTTCAAGGGAAGCTGTGAAAATATCTTTCTTCCAGACAGCACCGGCCAACTAAGAATGAGAGATTCTGTTACTATGGAAAGAGAGAAAGATGGATATTAGGGGAGAGAACTCACAGCCTCCCCCATAGTTATTATGTTTAGTATTTCAGTTGATGAAGGCACTCTAGGACCAGCACATCATGAGCCTATCATGAGTCCATTGAGGAGCATCCATCTTACTCCTCCAAATAGAACCATTCTCCTTCCACCAATGTGGTTCATTCAAGGGCGAGCCTCCCCTTCCCCATGAAGCCTCACTCCTCATCGAGGGTGTTGAGGCTACCTGGGGGTCTTCTCTCCTGCTGCTGGAATGGCAGGAGGAGGGCTAGTGTAGTCACGGCTAGTCATGGAGGAACAGGGGTGTTCTGTAAATCGGGGGACTAAATTGGTGGCTAGGCCCAACTGGGAAATCAGTCCTTCTGCATTTGTGGGCTAACCTGGGAACTCAGGGTTCCCTAGGAAAATGCAACTGGAACTCTAAACTCATTTACAAACAAACCCTTGAGATACAGGTTGCCCATGTCCTTTTCTCAAAGACATTTCCATGGCAACGCTGCTTTCCAATGTGACCCTCCTTTCCTCTCTTTTGGGAAGAAAGCACCAGACAACACCAAGTGATGGAACCCTGTGGTAGGGAAGTTATTGGAGCCTCCCTGGGGACCAGGAGGTGGGTGTCCAGGACAAGGCTGCCCTGCCCCCGGGACTGCCCCTCACAGGCACGTAGGATGGGCTGTGGAGTTCTGTCTGGGACAGAGCCTGTGGAGTCAGGCACTGGAGGAGTCAGGCTGATCCCAGGTGCTCACGCAAGGAGGGAGCTGGGTGCCATCTAATCCTGGGGTAGTCAAGCTGCCCTTGGGGTCCCCTGGGGACCACAGAGCTGTGGAGGAGGAAGGAGCCCAGGGGCAGGGCTTCAGCCCACAGCAGGTGACCTCCCATCAGCTTTCCAAGTAGGCTTCTACTAGACACTGCATTTGAAGGATCTAGAAAAAGTTGACTCCAGGCAGAGCCCTCAGTGAGCAGCAGGTGGGGAACAGTTGGGAAGGAGAGAGCCACTTGCCCGGATTCACCTGGCCAGCTGGTGGCAGAGCTGGGGCGTGAGTGCGTTTTCCTGGTGCCCAGTGCGAAGCGTTTTACCGCACCCCCCACCCTGCCGCAGTCTGGTGGGATTAGGTAACAGCTTCTTGATCTCCCGAGAGGAGCTGGCTTCTCCCCGACTCCAGATGGGAAAATGAAAGGAAAAGATAAACTCTCACCCTTGCTCTCCCAAGTGAAATTTCAACTCAGTCTCTGTAGCCTTGTTGTTCTAAAACAGAAGAGAAAATATTGATTTTATATATTTAAATGAGATATGAGTCATTACGCATGTAAGTGTACATGTACATATACGTACATGTATATGTGATAGGTATATCTATATATGCATGCAAAATTTGGGCATTGTAAGGCCACAGTACAATATCTAAAGGCAGTGAAAAACAGGCACGCACACCTCCCCTGTGCCCAGACACTTGGTGGCCTTTCACAGTTTCCTCTGGAACCCATCAAAGATTGTCATGCTCATTCCATTTGGGCCCCTTGATCCCTGTTATTCTCAAGGCTGTTGTTTAATAGACATGATTATCGAAGAAGAGTAAAACAGGCCAACTGGCTGGGGAAGAGCTTTCCTCACTCTAGGGTGGTGGCCCAGGTGCAAAGGCCTGTCTGCTTCCCAGGTGCAAGCTCAGGGGCTTGGGGGGCTTCCATCCCCTGCCTTTGCTGGCTCCTGGGTGAATGAATCTGTCGCCCATCCCTGCCTTATTCTCCTGCATTAGCAAATGAGGGGGTTGGGTGAGATGCTCTTGAAGATCCCTTTTAGCTCAAATTTCCATGATCCTATTATCTACTTCATGCCCCGTTTCCCCACTTAAAGAAATTAAGAAATAGGGCAGCTTTGAAGATAATAGCTCATTTATGTTCCCGAAGGATTTCAAAGGCATTTTTACAGATTGCAAGCAAAATGCAGCTCAAATTCGGCTGTAGGTGGCTGTCAAAGGCACAACTTGCCTACCTGGTCACCACTAAAAAGTAAGGGCTATGGTGGGGAGGCCCCAGGCTCCAGGCTTGGGAACCTGTGCAAGGTGAGGGCAGTGATTCTCCCCTCTGAGACCAGTCTTTTCTCCACCAGGCGATGAGGTGTACCCCACAGACCCTTGGGATGTATTCTCGAGGACCCAGGTTTTCTATCCAAAGTTTTGTGAGAAAGTTATTTCTACCTGAGATTCTTTAAGCCTAGTTTGTTATCTTAAAGCCAGCTGAGTGAGTCCCTCAGGACACTCCTAAAAGGAATTACAGATTTTTCCATGATGCTTGCCTTCCAGGAGTTGGGGGGAGGGGCGGGTGTGGAGAGGACCCTCAGGCCCCAGGCGTTTGGCCCACTCATTAGCAATGCTACCGTTCCATCCTGGATGTCCTCCTTGTGATTCATGTTCTGTTCTTACAAACTCTGAAGAGCAGCATGGAAGCCACCGAAATAGATGGTAGCACAGCCATGCCTCTCTCCTTTAAACTAGGAAGCTTGGTTACTTACAGACACAGGATATCTTGGCCTTGGCCAGCACTACTTTGGAACCTGCTTCTGTGAACGAATAAGAGGGGTCTGTGATAACCACACCAAGCTCAATTGTACTTAAGCAGGTGTGTTCAAAATATTTGACAAGTTTTCCTTTTCAACAGTCCCCTCTGGTCCTTTTCTTTGAGTCACAGAAGCATAACACACTAGAGCCGGAGGGACTTTAGAAATATGTTCTCTCGGCCCTTCTGTTTTGTAGAGGTGGAGACTGAGTCACGAAGGGGAAAAAAATCATCGGATGAGACACTGCCGACAGGCAAGCCAGACCCTAGGGCTCTTGTGTGGAGCCCACTGAGATCTTTGCACACCTTAGCAGGGTGTAGAGTTACACGGAAGCTGGTCCCTGCTGTCATCGGAATGGGAGTTCACGAGGACATGGGTTTTGCCTGACTTGTTGACTGCTGTATCCCCAGTGCCTGACCCAGGGCAGACACAGAGTAAATGCTCACTAAATACTAGCTGACCAAATAAATGAGAGTTACAGCACATTCTAAGGAAGAGGCTTTGTGTGTCCTGTCAGTCAGTCAGTCAGTCAATTAAGTAAGTAAGTAAGTAAGTAAGTAAGTAAGTAAGTAAGTAAGTAAGTAAGTAAATAAATAAATAAATAAATAAATAAATAAATAAATAAATTGAAACACTGTCTCTGGGCTCCTAATATGGCCCTGAAGGTGAGCACTCTTAATTTTTCCACCTCCTTTGGCTGCAGAGGAAGCAAAGGCCACGTCTTCTTTCCTAGCAGAATAGACAGCTCTATTTTAAGTGCTAAAAAGATTGAAAGGAACATAGCACAGGGCCCCCAGCCAGATCTGCCTTTGTTTGCAAAGCTCCAGCTTTCTCCCGAGCAGTGCAGCCTGCAAGTGGTGCCTGAAGCTGGCATCTCTCGGGCCTTGGCTGCTGCTCTACTTGAGGCACCCATGAGTCAGGATCCACCCAATTCACCTCTGCACAACCCCTCCTATGCGCTGGTTGGTGCCTACCCTGTGTGCAGCCTGTTGTGGGTCCAGGAGAGGGGACATGGAGGAGAGCTGGTGGTCAGGTTGCCCAGGGAGGCTGATGGGCTGGTTGACTCTCATTGTCATAATGATCTTGCCATGTCCCCAAGGATGATTGCAAGCTCCTTCAGGGCAGAAAACATACCTCCTTGGGATCTCCCTGAACTTTCTGAGTAGGATTGAAGAAGTCACATCAATAGCTGGGGACACCAGTGAGAGTGTGACCTCCAGACTCTCATCTCAGAGGGCCTGGGGCCCAGGTGCTGCTGTTCCCTAAGCCACTCACTTAAGGACAAAGCGTCTCCAGACCTGTGCTCCCCACCCCCACCATGCCCTTCTCCCCCAGCCAGAAGTGTGCTCAGTTTAGAAAACCTCAACCATCAGCCAGAATGCATTTTCATGGGGTAAAAACACTTCAAAGAAAGTGCTCCAAAGACATAGAACACGGACTCTAAAGTAACCACAGAGAGGCTCATTTCGTGGGGCCCTAGAAGGCCTGTCTCACACAAAGGTGAGGCGACCCCCGGGCATGTGATTTCAGGTCATTCCCTCATTCCTCACTCATTGTGGCTTGCTTGATGCCTAGATTTTAGGGTTTGTTTACAATTAGACCTGTTTTACTCAGAAGTGGCCAAAGAGAGGCTGGAGGCAGTGTGGTGGTTTCATAGGGTTGCCCTCAGCCCCCTCTGACAACCTGTCCTCACTTGCTGCTTGGGGGTGGCCTTTGCCAAGGACCACACGTTCCCTGGGAGCATCGGTACAACAGGAACACCAGGCTCCGTGGATTCCTCCAAACTCCTCTCTGCGCTGCAGACTGGAGGCCTCAGGAAGCAGCTGACCGATTGGCCTGGAACTTTGGGGTGGTTCAGGGCATGAACAGTCCTGGCCCGGGATTCAGGAGAGCAAGGCCCTCTGGCCCCAGCTGGGTTCCTCCCAGGTTCTTGGGAGTGCGTCCGTTTCCCATTCTGTGACAAGAGAAGGTGGGTGGGTTGGCAGTCTCTGGGACTCCCCTTGCTTTTAATGCCCTATGAGTCTCTGGTTCTCCCAGATACCCTAACTCTATTTCTTTCCCTTGCCTCTACTGCTGCTTCCTCTCCAGGCAGATTCCTGCCTTCTTGTGAGAGTGGGAGGTGGGGTGGAGTTGCTCTTTGGAATCAGACCTGGGAGGGACAGGGCCTCAGATGGCAGGGTCCTAGGTGGCTGGTGACCCAAACCAAGGCCTTGAGGCTCCCATGCGGACTCTTCAGAAACCCAATTTCTTTGTCACCCATCCTACACGCCTGACTCAGGGTCATATAGGGTCAAGGGTTCAGGGGTCCTATTTTGGGATGACCCACGTCTGTCTCTAGAAGTCCCCGGAGGAGCCCTTTTCTATGCCGAGTGAACACATGTAGTTATTTCTTCACAAGGATACTGGCTTTTGATATTCAGGGTCCCGAGTGTGAAACCTGATTGGGCATCTCGCCTTTTGTGACTTTGGACATCTCACTTCATTTCTGAGTTTCCACAACCTCACTCAGTTAATGGGGAGATCTAACTTTGTGGTTAGATGTGCCTGAGAATATAGGGTGTGAGCAAGGGACAGGACAGACTTCGGGAGAGGTATCCAGCAAGGTGGTTGTCCGAAGGAAGTTAAAACCATTTGCACAGGAAATGTCATAGTTTGTGAACAACAAGCAATGGAAGATCGATCAGTACATGTTGGGGTCTAATTGGGAGCTAACTCTTATGCTACAGGTTTAAGCCCTCTGGAGGATTAGGGAGAGATGAGCTAGGAACAACTGACACTATTACCTCCCCCTCTTCACCAAGCCTAACCCGGCGCCAGAGGACATCCTGTTTGCCAAGTGGTCCCCTCAGACACCTTAGCTCATTTGATGATGAGCCCCTGACAACTCGATGGGGGAGGGGTCATGGAGAGTTGCTCCCTGGTTCCTGTGTGCTCTTAGCAAGGGCCCCGCAGCGTCTTCGGGGGGATTCCAGGAGAATTTCTTGATAGCGTAGTGATTCTTAAATGCTGGCTGGAGTCATGACGGGGAAGAATAACAGGGTTTCTGAAAAGTTTCTAAACTGGGAGAATGGAATGGCTCAAGTGCATCTATGCCTTGAGACTTTTCCCTTCCAAGTCCTATGATTGGGTTGAATTCATTCTTTCATTCATTCACTAATTCATTCATTTACTTAACACACACCTATGGTTTGTCCATTATATGTCAGGTGCTGTGCGAGAGGCTCGGGAAATAAGAGGAAACAAAATAGTTTTGAGAGTAAAAATGCAAGCCTAGCAAAAAGCCGTCTGTGTCCTGCTGGGCTTAGGGCCCAGTCCTCTCGTTGGGCTTCTGGGATTCACACCAAGAGGAAATTCATCATAAACTTAATTTCCAAGAAAAAGGAAATAAATCACCAAAGCAAAAACAACACTGTGGACCTTATAAAGCAAACACAACAGGAAGACGCTGGGGTTGGGTGGATGAAAGGCTCCTTCCAGGCTGCCCATCTGCTGGGGGATGTGGAATCTCTTCTTACAGACGCTGAGTTTTGGGGATATTCCAAAGACCTTTTGGGATTTAGCTTCTTCTTCAAATGGTTCAACCCTCTCCAGATGTTGGGTAGACCAGATGACCCCCGAGGTCTCCTTCTGCTTTAAAATTTAGCAATTCAGGGATTTTCAGGATCTGAGCTCAAATTGGAGGATCGTATTAATATTCAGCATGACTTGTGGGGAACCATTTGTCCATAGTAGTGACCTGAGAAGGAAGTGGAATTCTACTTGGAAGAAAAGTGGCTCTCTGCTCCATGCATTTGTGCCAAAGCTCTATACTGTCACTCTTTGTGACAGGGTAGAATTGGTTCTTGAATGACAGATGGGTCTATTGGTTCCATTGCCTGATGTCCTCATAATCAGGCAGTTTCAATAAAAAGGTAGCCCTCAACCTGGGCCTTAAAACCCATATTTCCTAAAGTTTCCAGAATACAAGTTGTGTTTGTACAGCCATACTCTATCAAACTGGCCTTGATTTCGCTGCCAGCCTTCTGTGACTTTCTGTTTCACCCAAGACCAGACTCCAGCTCCCCTGAATATCAGATTAGAGGTTTGGTCCTCAAGCCTTTGTAAGCATCGGCATCACTTCAGTGGGCTCTCCTCCTTAATAGTCACTGCTGCTGATTTGGGGTGGTGGCCGGTGTCTATATTTTTAAACATCTCCTTATGTGATTTTAAGAACCACAACCTGAGGCTACGGTCTCCGTGTGTGGTCCTCTCGGCAGTGCCCTTACCTAGGGAGCTTAGTAAACATGGAGATTCCTGGCCCCTCCTCAGAACTGTCAAATGAGAAACTAGGTGGGTGATTTTGTTGCATGCTGACAGTGGAGATGACTGCTTGGCTGTCTGCTTCCCTGGGCTGCCATGAGCCCTTGTGCTTACACAAAGAAATTCCTTTCAGGAGAAGTTTATTGGAAGTTCTCTAAGTCGGTTCATTGGAGATGCGAGTAGGGCCTTCCCAGTCTTGGCTGAGATTAGCTTGGAGTGTGAGGATCTGAAAGGAGAATAAAAGATGTTGGTTAAATCATTCACTCCTCCCCCATCTGCCTCCTTACTCACCCTCTCCCCTCCCTCACTCTCCCTCCCCCATCTACTTCGCCACCTTAAACCCCTAAGGCCATTGGGTGGGAAGCCAGGACTTCAGGACCAGGCCTACCCATGGGATAAAGGAGCAGGAAGAAGCCCATGAGTGCCCTCAGCTTTCTGGTGGGCCCAGGTCACCTTGGTCCAAGTTTGTCATGGGTGTTGTCCCCAGCCTCAGAGAAGCCAGCTGGACCTCCATCCGGGGCAATTCGGTTCTATAGTTCTGTTCTCTTCAGGACAACTCATGAAGTTCAGTCTTCTCAGTGGCACAGGGGGTCATGAGGCGTTTTCCTGTGTACCAAGGTGTGGCTATGAATAAAGAAGCGGGTGACCTGTCCTGAGAGTCCAGCGTGATGGCTGGGATTACGGTCTGCACTGAGAACCGAGTGCAGGCCCCACTCTGCCACTCACCAGCTGTGTGACCGTAGGCAAGTCGCTTACCCTCTTTGAACCTCAGTGTTCTCAGGTCTGTTTACTCCTATCCATTCAACCAACAGCTGGTTATTGAACACTGACTCAGCGATGAGCTGATGAGCCGCACTTGGCGGCGTGTCATTTCTGAGTGCTGGCTACAGAGTCCTGGATGGGTCACGTCAGGAGACATCCTGAGGACCATGCAGAGTTCCTTTAGGGTAGAACAAAGGGACTGGTGTCTACACAGGAGTGCACCGCCAGGGCAGTGCTGGTGGGCTGTGGGTTGGCTGGCGGGGCCTCATAGGCTGGACCATCTGCCACGCTGTCAAGATCAGGGTCACTCTAGAACCCACTAGCTCTCGCATGGGGTCCTTCAGAGGGTGCCAATCAAGAGCTCTCTCTGGAGAGAGGAGGTTGGAGAATGGGGGAACTAATTGTAGTGCTGACCCTGCCACTCACTTGCTGTGCGTCCTTACTCAAGCCACATCATTTCTTCCTGCCTCGGTGCTGGGAGCTGTAAGCCTGCCACCGTCCCGCCCGGAAGCACCGTGCACAGGACAGCCCGGAGACAGTGCTCCACAGCATCAGGATATTGTCGTCACCTCCACTATCCCCTGTGTGGGGCACTGTAGGGTCACTTCCAGCTCACCCCACATTCTGGCTCCTTCTGTCCTGGAGGAGAGGGCCACCCTCTGTAGAACTAGTTTATTACCCTGGCAACGGGCAGGCATAGTCTTGGGAGAGCTGACCTGAGGGGTTAGGGTTCCTCCCGTTAGGAGGAGTTAGGACGGTGGAGGGGAGGCAGGGCTAGGGAGAGAGCCTTCTCTTGCTCTGGTTCCAGGAATAAAAGGTTCTGCTGCTTCTGGCCGGGCCATTTTATCCAAACGTATCAAACCCTGTACATTTTGAGAGGGACGAAATCCATGTGTCCCCTTTATTCTAACCACACTGCAGTGCTGTTATGTAAGAGCCGAGTGGTGTCCAGGAAGTCTCCTGGGGCACAGGGAAAATGAGGTTTCTCACCCCTGCACCCCTCCACTCTCCCTTCTTTTCCCACAGCCTCCCAATGACACTACTGACCCCACAAAGGTGGGGGGGGGGGCTTCCTGCTCTGAAACAGGAAGCTGTGTGTGTGTGTGTGTGTGTGTGTGTGTGTGTGTGTGAGGGAGGGAGGATGTGGATTTAAAAGGTAATGAGTAGATGGAGGGCCCCTTCATCCTTCTCATTACACGCGCCAAGCCTCCTGCCCCACTCGCCCTGACCCCTGCAAGGGTGTGATCTCCAGGTACCTCCAGGGCAGTGAGCTTGATACTGCGGCTCTTGGTAGAGTGTGGCTAATGCTCGGCCTCTGGGGAATGGTGATGCCAGCAGAAGGCCAGGGCTAATTGCAATGCACATTTCCACAGAGCGTCATGCAGGCTTTCTAAGGCTCCATTACCCTTTAATCCTAAAACCAACCCCCTGTGAGGGTGGCTGGTCTGCCAGGCGGATGAGGAAAGTGAGGCCCAGGGGTGATGAGGGACCAGGCTGGAGTGGCCCAGCCAAGTGGTGGGCTCTGCCATGCCTCCTGACTCACCAACATCCCACCATGTCCTGTCTGGGAGGACTGGCCCGGTGGATGCATCCCAGAGAGCATTGCTGCTGATGACCCAATTCAAAGTGATGTGGTGATAAGAGAGAACACAGGACACGGAGGCCTTAGCAAACCTCAAGCACCCCAACAGAGGCTCCATGGGCTCCAGGACAGCCTGCCAGGCACCCCCGGAGCAGACACATGCGCAAATAACCCTCGCTGGTCCTTCCCAGGACTGGACCCTTCTCAGCATCCAAGGGTCGGAGGAGCCGTCAGCTACGCCATGCCCTGGGGAAGCGGGGCCCAGTGGCTGCGAGCCTGGGCCTGCTCCTGCGGCCTCAGCCCCCGGTGCCAGCCCCGTGCCCTCGGGCGCTCCCGGCAGCTGCCGGCTTTTCCCAGAAGCAGATGGACAGTTGCTCCCACAAAGGGGCTGTGTGGCACTCGTGCTGCGGTTCCCATGGCAAACGCAGGCCCCTTATGTTTCTAATTACTCCTGGTGTTCTTTTCTTCCTGCTGTGAGCCGGCCAAGCTGGTCGCCTACCTCCCCTCCCCACCGAGTGTCCCCATGCGGCGCCCCTCCCAGTCAGCCAGGCTGGGGCCTGGGATGCTTGTGCAGTGGCCGGAGGCCTTTTGTTTTCTTTTCAAAGTTGTGCTATCTTAACAGATTAATTAATTAATTTCTGTGGTGGTCAGACAGACATTAAAAATGTGCCACTTTAACCATTTTAAGGGCTCCGTTTAAAAAGCGCATTTTCCAGTTCGAGTGCCCCGTTCGGTAACATCAGGTACATTCACACCGTGGTGCCACCATCGCCACCATCGCCACCATCCATCTCCAGAGCGTTTTCATCTTCCCCAACTGAAACACCCAGTCCCCCTCCCCCAGCCCCTGGCGACCTCTCTTTTACTTTCTGTCTCTGTGAGTTTGCCTGCTCCAGGAGCCTCGTGTAAGTGGAATCATACAATAGTTGTCCTTTCACGTCTGGCTTGTTTCACTTAGAATATTGTTTTCAGGGTTTGTCCACGTTGTATCATGGGTCAGAATTGCCTTCCCCAGCCTGGTAGATTTATGCCTTCTTTTCCTCTATTCTTTAGTTTTTAAACTTAAGGAAAAAGTGATGAAATTCTCTCTCAGTTTCTTTTCTTCCCTGAACAAAATTTTACCTGGAGCCTCAGTAGAAAAGGCATACAGAGCAGAGGTGCTCTGGTTGATCTGGGGGAAAAACTGGGGACCTCAGACCCTGACTTTGGCATCCCTGGAGACCCTGGGTACAGAGCCGGCCATGCCCCAGAGAAGGGAGATGACTTGGTTGACGGTGGGTCCACCTGTTGGCCTCCTCCATGGCTGCATTTCCATCCTCCCTCCTCTGCTTCCCTCCTAAATGTCCTCGTCATGTCTCTGGGCCTCAGCCAGGACCCCCAGAGAAAGTTAAAAATGTCCTTTACCTGGGGGATTTGGAGTTTCTTCTTGCAAACCTCCCCCAGGCTGGGTTTGTCTGAGTTTCTTCCAGGACCTGGCAGGAGCCTCCCCTCCCCTCCAGCCCCCGTTCACCTTTTCTCCTCCATGATCTCTACCTTCAGAACCTTCTGACTCTTTCAGACTGCCCTGGCCATGTTCTGTTCCGCTCCCACCAGGTTTATCTGTATATCATCGGCTCTAGATAGCTCCTTTCCCTTTCATCCATTTCCTTAGCGACTCACGGGTACTAATTGCAGTATTAGTTGCTGCATGGGTTTATGCACCTGGGGAGCTCTCGGCCCATCAGCTGCCTCTTGTCTCCTGGTAGTTTTAGTAAAGGTCTAGAGAACATAGAATTTCAGACCCATGACAGGCAAGGTGGGGGTGACCTTTTGGAGTGGGAGCAGCACATGGAGTAGAGTACTTTTTGGGTTTCTGGTAAATCCATCGTGGCCACCACTGACTTACCTACATTGCCAGGGCCTGGGGCAACCATAAGGGCCAGGGAAACAGCAAAACAGCTTAGATCCTGCCCTCCATGAGGTTTGGGGCAAGATCTCATTTTTTTATCTGTAAAATGGGCTGATAGCATCTCCTTGCCCGAGGATTAAATGAGACAGAGCATGCAGAGTGCTTAGAAAAGGCCAGCACCATCACTCACAGTGAGCAGTGGCCACTCTGAGTATTACCCTCATCTGTGGCTGAGGGGCCAACAGGCTCCTCTCTACACCAGCTGTTAGGTCCCAGGTTTTAAACAGCAAAACTGTTACTTGTCCTTCCTGTCCGTTTTAAGTCCTTTCTAAAATCAACATACAACAGGGAGGAAATGACATTAGGTGGTTAGCTCCTCTGTGTTGAGAATCTCTGTGTCAAGTGTTAGTGTGCTCATTTTCCAGACAAGGAAAATAAAGTTCGGGGTGCTTAAGGAGCATACCCAGGACAACACGGCCAGGACATGGGAGAGGCCACAGCCCAGTCCTGTCCTGCCCCATGGTGAACTTTGCTCCTGGTGAGTGAAGAGGAGGAGCAGAGACGTGAAGGGAACAGAAGATGCAGTCCTTGGGAGGATATGTTTTCCAGGACCTATTGAAGCCTCCGGCATGGGACCCCAGGCATCACCTTTGCACTGGAATATTAGACCAGAATTTGTGGGATGTTGCAAAATTGCGACTTGGGAAAGAATTTCTTTGGGGGCCTCATTTCAGTTCACTGCAGTTAGTTTAGCAAGCACAGTTAAGGGTCTTTCAGGTGCAGGAACTGGGAGAAACTCAAAGATGCAAAACCCAGCCCGTGCTCCCTAGGGAGCATCCAGGGTACTGGGAATAGGTGGCAGCACAGTGCACACGCACTGACAGAAGTATATGCATGGCCACTGCAGCTGAGCTCCAACTTGGCAATGGATTATCTCAGACTGTGAATACGTTTTTATGGAAGGTCTAAAAAAGGTATAAAATTATCACATTTAATTGTATCTTAGTAAATACCCCTGAATGAAAAGAATAATGCTTCTTAAAACCGCGAATAGAAATTTGAGACTTGTGGCTAATGTCATCCCTCCCTTCCTCCTTCCATCCTTCTCCCTCCCTCTCTACCTGTCAACAGGTGTTTATTGGAACCTGCTATGTGCTAGACACACACTGAATAAGAAGCTTTCAGTGAGGCGAGGGAGACAGACAAATAAAAGGCAAATCGAACCAAAAACTGCTCTGAAAAAGAAGTCTATTTTTTAAAAGAAAAACAGCATCAACATCGCTCCAAAATGACCATATGTGGTGGTGTCACCAGACCCCAGAGGAGGGTATTTCACTCAGATCTGGGGTTAAGAGCAGCTGGAGGAAGTTTTCTGGGAAAAAGCGATGTGGGAGAGGTGCCTGGAAGGACAGCAGTGTTTTGTCAGGTGAAGGAGTGGAGGTGGGTGTGGGGAGCTGGAGAGAGGGTATGGAGTAGAGAGGAAGACGTGTTAAGGCTCTATGAACCTGACGTAAGGCAGGTCAGGGAAGGGTGTGATTAGTTTTGCTTGAGGACAGAGGCCCGGAGGGTAGACACAGGCTCCAAGGAACGGCTGGTGTTTGGGGCATTGTGGGATGAGTAGGAGTTTGATAATCCCAGGTTTCTGGTACTCTGAGCAGGAGTGGCATGAGCCAATACATGCATGGTATACTCGGGGTGTGTTGTTCAGGCCACCATATCCAGGGCAGAGAGTACAGGAGGGTGAGACATGGCATGATCAGGCATCCAGGGGAAGACCTGGGGCAGGAGGACGGCTAGTGGGTGATGGAGGGCTGCATGTGGAAGGTGGGGCAGGAATGGGGAGGTGGGGCAGGTTCCAGAAGGTGGTGGGTCTTGGCAGCCGATGAGAAGAAATAGTTGAGAGATGAGGCTGGTGGCAGATGACCCTAAAGTTTGCATTTTAGTTAACCACTCCATGATCCTAATGCAGATTCATTAATGCTCCAGGGGACCCCCAGCCATTCATCAATTTATATTGGGGAGCAAGCTCGAGGGCATGGTGTTCAAAGGTCAGATAAGGTGGCAGCCTACTTCGAGTCTGCACAGTACTACACAATAGTTTCTCCTTTTATCCATACTCCAGATGAGAAAACTGAGGCCGAGGGGCTGCTGGAGGCCACCTAGGAGGTGGGGTCAGCACCAGGGCTAGAAACCAGGCCCCTGGGGCACATCATCTAGAACATTCATTCCTCTGAACATACTCTGTGGGAGGCACAGGGTGAAAGGCGATGGCCTGGGCACCTCTGTCTCTGTAAATCACCACTGCAATTGGAAAGGCTTCAGGAAGCTTGGTGGGGAGCTCTGAGGTGCCTTCAGTGGGGATGTCTAACCTCCCACCCCGCTTCCCCTCCCTTTTTTCCCAGCACAGCTCAGATGGATAATCAGATGAAACTAACCATATGTCAAATGGAGGGGCCACCATGGGGCTCATTTGCTCCTAATTAGGGCTGGAGTGGGAGAGGGCAGAGGTACACCAAAAGGCAGCTTGCAGCCTCTGCTCCCAGGATCCACTGGTGGGGGAGGGGGTGAAGAAAAGGGAAAGCTTTGGGGCCTCACTGTCCCTACTGGGAACCCCAGTCTCCCCACCCCACCCCACTCTTGAATTCTACCGTGTGATAAAAGATAGGACCTGGCAAGTCACTCAGTCAAGGAAAACCGTCTTTACACTCTACTGGGGCCCCCTAGTCCAGAGGGTTTTGAGCTTGTGGACTCTACTTTTCCCCACTTCAACAAATGCAGAACACTCTCCTTTAAACGTGACTTGATATTTAAGAGAACAAATCAGTCTCATAGGGCAAAAGGCTGGTTTCTTTTTAGGGCTGATGCCTCACCCCTCCAGATTCTGAGAGGTTCCATGTCTCTCCTCTCCCCCTCTCCCCCACCCCCTGCAGCCACACATCTATTTTAAAGATGCAGGAATAAGCCCAAAGATGCTGAGTGACCTGCCTGAGGTCACACAGTGATTTGGCCTGTGAGTCTGGACGACAGCACTGGTCCTCATCTCTTTCTTTGGACTCCTTGCTTATCACCGGGCCCCCCATAGCAACGTTCCTCCTTAGACCACCTTTTGAGTTCTTTTCTCTGCCCAAGGCCCTCCATGCTAACTGCAAAGATGTGGCCTCTCTAGAGGTGGCCACAGGGTAGCCAGCCGCCCTGAGGAGCTAAGGAGTTTTCCGGACCTAAGGATGTGATCTCAGGAGCACAGGCAGGAAGAGCGTGGCGCAGAGGGTGTGTTTCAGTGTCCCGTCAAGGTCTTGTCCTGTGAGTACTTGCTGTTGAACTTCTAACTGTAGGAGGGGGTCATCCTGGCCCCGTGGTCCTGGGAAGTTCCTGCCACCAGCCCTGCTTGCTGACCTCATTTCAAGTGGAGCAGGAATGTGAGAGAAGAAAAGATGAAGGTGCAAAGGCAAAGGCCACCCCCTACCCTAGAACACATCCTGACCTTTGGTCTCAAATTCTCTCCATCAATGACCCGTGCTGTTGGGTTAAACTATTTGCTTGCTCGAGCATCCTAAAAGCAGCTGACTCCTTCTTCCACCTGCAAGAGGAATATGGAAGAGGCTTGAACCTCTGCCTCCCTCTCTACCCCTTACCCCTGGGCCCCGGTTTGGTCCTCTGTAGAACAGAACAGTGGGGTTAGGGTGTCTCTCAGGATGGCCATCTCTGGCTTGGTGACTCCCCAGGAAGGGAGAAGGGAAAGGCCACTGATGGGAAATATGGAAACCCCAAAGAAAACCCGAGTCATCGCGGGCGTGCCTTTGGGAGGGGACACAGTCTTAGGAGGCCAGTCTGGCGTTGCCTGGGATGGAGGGCCGGAGGTGGGCTGTGGAGGGCGGTGTCCATGGGGTTGCCTTTCTTTCTCCCCCATTGGCTTGGCGAGGGCTGTGCCGTGGCATCACTGGTCTGAAGGACCTTGTTTCAGGTTTCATGAAGAAGGGAGTAACATTAATAGACACATGGACAGCTGCGCCATCAGGACCAACGGCAGCAGGAACAGTAATGGTGGCGCTTTTGTGGCCCATGGGCCCCAGGTGCTCTTCTCAGCACTTCATCTATGCGACCTCTGTCTGGCCCAGGGCCTGTTTCTCCTGAGGTCCCCGAGCTGAGCCTGATGCCTAGGGTGACACTGTGCTTGCTGCTGGGTGCTGGCGACTCTCAGGTGTGGTGACTTCTGCGGCCCCCCAGCTTCCAGTCTCTGGGGTCCTGTAGCGCTGAACCCAGCCCACACGGCCTGGGCTGGGTGCTTGTGAGTGGCCCCACCGGACCCCTGGGGAGAGAAGTGGGAAGGCGAGGGCTGCCCTCCTGGGTCGGTCCCGTCACATTCTCCCATGCCCTCCCAGAGTCTCAGGAGAACCCCAGAGCCCAGCCCATGGAGAGGAAGGGAAGGGACCCAGGGAGACCTACACGCCATGCAGCCCCAGACTGGCTTGTGTTTCTAACTCTCAGTAACGCACCAGTCACAAGGAACGTCTATGACTCGGGTTCCTCTGGCTGCATGTGGGCGTGTGGGCGTGAGAGTGTGGCACAGCCTTGGGCTCAGCCCTTCCCTGGGTCTCAGTCTCCCCCTCTGTAAAATGAGACAGTGTTAACGCTCTGCCCTCCTCGTGGAATGAGGGAGGGGGGCAGAGCTGTTCTGCAGTGAGCTGAGACAGTTGTCACTGCCAGCCTGGCTCGGAGACCAGGTCAGGCATATCCTTTGTCATCCGCACTGACTCTGGGTTCCATCCAGACTTGTCTCTAAGGAGCCAGGCTTTCCAGTCTCAGGCCATGAGGGCGGGTCCAGCCCCAGGAAACAGTGACCTGAGCCCAGACTGTGCTTCTCAGCACCCCCTTCCTTCCTGGGCCTAAGTCCCTGCAGCCACTGTGCAGGCTGCCCCGAGTCCAGAGTCCTAGAGCTCCCAGCTGCATCAATGTTAAGCCCCTTTTAGAGTCCTCCCATTTCCAGAGAAACCTCTTGGAGGCAAAAAAATTCTTTCAGCTTCTCAGGAACAAAACGCCAGCGGTGGGATTTCAGGGACCGCCGGTGAGAAGGTGTTTTGGAGATGCACTTCTCCGAGCCCGGGGTGCAGCTCAGTCACCTGCAGGGCCTGCCCTTCCTTCTGGCCTCGCAGGCAAGGTGCTCCTCAAGGACCCGGCAGCTGAGTGTCCAGAGGCTCTGGGATACTGATCTGTGGCCCATGCAGACTCTACTTTGCACTGTCTCTGTCTGTGGCTCTGAGCAGCTTTGGGAAGTTTGGTTTCAAAGGAGAGGCCGCAAAGATTTCAAACACAGCGAGTTTGGGTAGCTGAGCAGCTGGGTCCCTGGTGGCACAGATCTCTCCTGGACCACTATTTTCCTTCCTCCTGGGAAGGCAGGCCCCATGGTGGTGGGGATCCCTAAGATGTATAGCTGGGGAGAAAATGGGGGCATTGCAGGGGCACTCCCTGGACTGATGCAGTCAGGGCCCCACCTGCAGGCTGTCTGGCTTCCGATGGACTGCAGAGCTCAGAGCCCTGGGCTGGGGCTGGGTTTCTGCAAACCTGTGGCTTTCAGAGATAAATTTTTTTTTTAAAGAAGAATCCCTTCCCTTGTATGTCATTAATGTTTTCAAATTAATTTGAATACATTCATCTAGTGTCAGTCTCTTATTTTCCCATTGTTTATTTTACCTACTGCTGAAGGCAAAAGCCTGCCCTGCCCAGCCCATGCCCAGCCCATGTTGACACTTGTGTATCGTAAATTTTTAGTTTTCCTCTCTGTGCAGGGAAAAAGGCTCTTGGAGCTTCAGTGCTGGCCTGAGGCTTCCTCCTGGTGGAGAGGCAGGGCCTGAGGTATCTTAGCCTCCCAGCCCCCACCCCCCCGATCTGAAAACTCAGCCACACCACAGCCTTCCAGGCAAGCTTGGCCAGGTCATGGGACCCACCTCGTGCCCTTCTTCCTCTCAGGGCTCTAGGCAGGGGGCCCAGTACAGGCCAAGATGGAAGATAGAGGGATGAGATAGACCTGGGCCAGACAGCGACTGCCCAAGAGGGAGACACAGTCAGGTCCCATCCAGCTACAGGAGGGAGTCGGTGCACAGGGCTGAAGACAGAGAAGCAGTCCAAGACAGTCACATTTTCAAAATATTAAAAACATAATTCTCCTACAAAAATGTAGTGGGCACGAGTCAAAGATTTAAGTCATTAATGAGGGAATCAGCAGGATGATAGTTCAAAAGAGGAATTAAAATATTACACACGCACACACACACACACACACACACACACACACACACACTAATGGAGTAAAAAGAATGCTGAAATTAGATTGCTAGATTAGATTCAGTGCTAGTTAACGACCAGAGGGCAATAAAATTATACTCTTTGATGTTATTCTCTCCACTGGACAAAAATAATTTGCCCCTTATCAATTTTCTAATGATAACGTGCAACTTGACAGAGATTAGGCTCTACCAAATAGTAAGTAGTAAGTTAAACAGAGTTATAGTGCCCTGGAAAGCCAGATGGTTCGTAGCCAGAACTGTCAGACAGTGTTCTAGTATGACTTTGAAAGGATACAGTCTTTTTGCCTTATTTCAAAGTTTTGAATATTTTTTTCTTAGCAGCAGGCAGAGCAGTCAGGAGGTGAAACTGAGGGATTCCAGCCAGAGAGAGCCTGAAACCAAGATGGCACGGCAGGGTTTTCCCAGGCCAAGGCCACTGTCCCTCTTTGCTGATCTGGCCCCTGCCTTCTACTTGGTCGATGCCTCCCTGATTATTAGAACAACCTGGACACTTTATGATGAACATGAGTCTAAGAGGGCTGTGGGTGCCCAAGACCTCATCTGGGGGCTCCCTGTGGGCTCCCTGTCTCCCCAAGAACCTGTAGACAGATGTGCGTGTGCGTGTGTATGTAGGTTTCCACTTCTTTTTCATCACAGGGACTCTCTCTTTGAGGGTTGTGCCTGGAGCTGGGGTTACAGAGACTCTTCTTTCTTGAAACACCTCTGGCCCCGATTTTTAATCCTCTCCCAAATCCCTTGCTCTTTCCTTGACTTTTCCCCATGGATATAAATCCCACATCCCTGTGTCCCACCACACAGGCACACATATAACGCCTCCCATATCCACAAACCCACTCACTCCGATGCTCCATGAAGCAACACAGGCTCCCTGTAAGAACTGGAACATCCTTAGTTTCCACTTCTTCCCAGTGGGGACTAAGGCCAGCCCAATCTGAACCTTTGCACGAATTAGAAAATGGCTCTCCTTCCCCCAGCACATGCCTGCTTCAGCCCTATTCATTCCCCTGCAGGACACCTTTGCATCTGGCTTGAACAGCACATCTACAGATAGGGACCCCATTCTCTCCCCCTCAGAGATTTTCAGTGTTCTCCGGCTGACACTTCAACCTCTTGGCTGACACTTTTTATAGTCCCAAAGTGAGGTAGTCTAACCAATCTATGTTCTCCAAGGTCCTGCTCACCACGCTGGTGCCAGGTCTCATCTCTTGGGTTAGAGACTATGGTTGCCTGGGCAATGTGACATCAGGGGCCAGGAGAAGCCCATCCTACTCCAGCAGTTACAGGGCTGCTCCCTGGTCCTAAATCAAATGACATGGAAATGAGGTTATTCAAAGGATGTGTGTTTTCTGGGGACGTGAAAGTGGTGGTGGGACATTTTCACAATAGATGTAAGTGGCTAATGACAGATTGTCTTGTCCAGAGGCCCTGGGCATGAGGAAGATCGTGTGTGTGTGTGTGTGTGTGTGTGTGTGTGTGTGTGTGTGTGTGTGTACACACACACAAGTGCAGTGAGGGGTTCTAAAGAGGAAGGTGATGCACAAGGATGTTGAGGCCAACACTGGAGCTTTTCATGTTGGCTCTGCTGACCCTAGTGGACAGAGAACTGCCTCTGGAGTCTCTAAGTCACCCAGATTCTGCCGCTTTCTGCTAGCGGGATGAAGGAGGAATAAGCCTTGTTTTAAAATGCACAGAGAGAAATCTAAATGCAAGCCCCACAACCCCTCATCTGAAGGTGTCAGCTCTCACCCTCAGGAGTGTGAGCTGAGCTCCCACCACCTCCTCCCAGAGTTTCTGTGCTACTCCCCACCCCCTCCCACCTTCTTCATCCACTTCTGTAGTTTTGGCAAGGCCCCCTGGAGATAATTAATTAATAAATCAGTGTTTGCCTTCTTCTCGGAAGAGTGATTTCCCCCCCTCTGTAAGTGATAAGTATTTCAGCTGAGTCCATGAGGTGTCTGGGGCTGGAGGAGTTGCTTTATTAATACATGCCAAGAACACTGTAATATCGTGTTCATAAAATGAGGGATGGGGCTAAATGACCTCATGGTGGTGTCTGCCAGCTCTGTCACTCTGGCTCCATGGACCCCGTGTCCATAGGAGAAAGCTTCCTGGCCATCTGGGCCTCCTTCTCAGTTATTTTGCCAAAAAGGAGGTATTGGGGTCCACCCACAACCTCATGGGGCCTTGGCAGTGAACGCTTGGCCCATTCAGTTTAGGGGGAATATTTTCATGGGTAAGAAGGGAATACTGTTGGGTACCCACAGTGCCAAGGTTTATACAACTTCTCCTGGCTGCCTCAGTGCCCACAATGGCTGAATAAAATCTATCCCATCCATGTACAAGGATCTGTAGACTCTGACAACCTTGGCTACTCTTTAATCATTGACATTGTCACCATCATCAGCATGGTCTCTGACATTTGTACAATCTAATGGTTTACCAAGTGCCACCATGTACATGGTCATCCTATATGAGACACAAACTCTGACTATGATGGAGTTGGGACAGGTGTAACCATCATTGTTTGATAAAAAGCAGTGGCTCAGGGGGGTTAATATCAGTTTTCTTCTAAAGTCACTAAGTACTGGGGCCAGAACTAGAACCCAGGTATTTTTCTATGGTATCTTATATCTTGATCCGAGATCCATCCATCCATCCATCCATCCATCCATCCATCCACCCACCCACCCACCCACCCATCCATCCATCCATCCATCCATCCATCCATCCATCCATCCATCCATCCATCCATCCATCCATCCATCTATCCATTCATCCTTTCTTTCCTTCTTTCCATCCAACCAACCAACCATCAATCTAACCAACCAACAAACCAACCATCTATCCTTCTTCCCTTCCTTCTTCCCTTCCTTCCTTCCTTCCTTCCTTCCTTCCTTCCTTCCTTCCTTCCTTCCTTCCTTCCTTCCTTCCTTCCTCTTTTTCTTTTTTTCTTCCTTCCCTCCATCCAATGAGCTACTCATCCAACAAATAATCCATTCATCCATCCTCTTTCTTTCTTTTTTTTCATCCAACCAACCAACCAACCAACCAACCAACCAACCAACCATCCATCTAACCAACCAACCAACCAACCAACCAGCCAACCATTTATTCTTCTTTCTTTCCTGCCCTTTCTCTTTCTTCCCTCCATCCAATGATCTATTCATCTAATCAATAATCTATCCATCCATCCATCCATCCACCCACCCAACCATCCACCCATCTACTCATCCAACAGATAAATTCTAAGAGCTAGGTAGGTAGGCAGTTAGGTAGGAAGAGAGTAGTAAAACAAAACTGTCCTGTTCCCTGTCCCTAGTTGCTGTCAGTTAACTGACGAGTCTCTTCTCAGCAGACAGAAAAGGCCAGGGGGTGGATGGGACTCCAGGCATTAAGCTCTGAGAGGAGCACTTAGTTTCCTTCCCCACCACCTTCTCCTTCCTTGTGCCCACAGCAGACTGGATTTAGATCATTTGGGGAGACCTCCATCTTCTGATTTCTAGAACCTTTGGCATGGCAGGTAGGTTTTGGGTGCAGAGGAGCAGCTAAATACTAGCAGATGAGAGGAAGGACACTGACATTTTGGGGCATGGCTGGGTGCTGGCACTGACTAGGCACTTTCCACACAGCTCATCAAATTCATTCCTCACAGCCTTCCTAAGGGTATGGGTAGTGAGGTGACCTATAAGAGGGGACCAGGTCAGGAAAACGGATTTCTGGCAGTCTCACAGCAGTGATATCCTAATGTGCTTGGTAAGCACAGAGCCCTGGTCTGGCCAGTGCAGCAGACACGTTTTTTGATGACCTTTTGTTCTCAACTTCAGCTGAGGCATGTGTGAAAAAGATAACCAGGCCCTACCTCTAGAAAATCCCATAGTGGGCATTGGGCAGGGAAGAATCTGCATTAAAACCAGCCCTCAGCCCACCCAGTGACCCTGTGCAGTGCTGCAGGGGTCACCCTGAAGTTGGGGAGGCAGCTTGTCTTCAGGACAGCGGAGGCCTTTGGGGATGAATCCAGTTTGAAAATATCACTTAATTCAGTGGACAGCAAATTTGTATAGAACTTGCACTATTCCAGGACTTGTAGGGGAGAAATGTGTCCAAATTTTGTTGCCAAAGTTCCCCCAAGGCTGTGTAAAACGTGGAAACAGCTGTGCTCCCAGCTTCACCTGAGTGTGGGTCAAGAGGGTGGGAAATAAGGACATCACAGAAGGAGGTCCAGAGCTGAGTAAGCAGGTTGACTAAGGGCTGCCAGGGCCCACTGCCGTGGAGGCGAAGGCCAAGGAGGAATGGCTTCCCGTCTCCACCATCCAGGACCTCTGAAATCCCAGGGACTAGTGGCCCAAAAGCAGATTCTTGAAGCAGAAGGTGACTTCAGGGGTTATCTAGTTATAGGGATAGCCAATAGGGGGTACACAGGCTGCCAGCTCAACTTCTGGGATGGGGCAGGGGAAGACTTGCTTAATTGAGCACTGTTTGGAGATTGGAAGTCATGAGAACTCATTGTACCCTGCTGGGCTCTGGAGTTTGACAGATCTGGTTCCAAAGCTTTTCTCTGCCACTTCTTAGCTACGTGTTTACATGACCCCTCGGAATCCTGGCTGATGCGGGCCTTCAAAGCTCTGTCTGGTGGGGCTCTAGACTGGCTCCCGGCATCACAGAAAGCAGGGGGAGCTCCCTATAGCTGTTCCGGCCTTTCCCTTTAGCTTCCTGCTACCCTTGGGGGTCCACTCTCCTTAATGTCCTTCTAGAAACTTTTTTCACTTACGTGAAAGTGATTAGGGATGGCGAGGCAGATGGGTTTCCTCCTACAGAGGGACAGACTTTAAACAGGGAGAACACAGGAGCCCAAAGTGGTCAAGTGCAAGCCCTGATTTCACCACGAAGGTCCTCTTGGGGTGCTAGCCTGAGCGTCCAGAGTGGTGTCCCAGAGCTTGCAGCACCTCACATTCCAAGACCGAGACAGCTCCCTCCTTCCAGCCTGCCAGTGTCCCTGACATTGCATTGTCCTTGTGACCTAGAAGCAAAGCTTGGGAGAGACTGATGGGGGACTGGGAAGACGAGACCCAGACAGAGCGTTACTGCCAGGCTTGCAAAGCACACTCACACTGTGCCCCTGGGCCATCCAAGGAAGGGAGTGGTAGAGGCTGGAGTCTCTGGAAGCTTCTGAAGTTCTTGGCTCTGTGGGGGCTGGGTAGATTTTCTACTGTTTTCCCAGTGGGCTCAGTTGACCAAATCCAGCGGGTGTCTCGGCAGCCTGCTGGCCTCCCTTTCCCTTTGAAAGCCTGAGAGCTTTGGAGGGGGAAATCTGAGACTGCGCTTCAGATCCACCACAATGCTGTCAGTGTAAGGGCAGCTGGGATGAGAGAAACCTTCCAAAGCCCCAGATTCTTAGAAACAGGAAGCTGCCTGCTGCCTTCCGCCTGGAGTCAGCAAGGTTCGCCTCCAGCCTGGCCAGGCCTGGAGCCCAGGCTTCCTGTGGGTTGAGAGGGCCATAGAGGAGTCATCCCTGCTTCCTGTCCTCTGGCTTAGAGGAAGAAGAAAGGGGCCTTAATTAGATGTAATTTCCCTCTCTCTTCACCCCCTTCAGCCTTTCCCAGGGTTAGGAGTGGGGCCTGGTGGTGGACAGAGAGTGGGATTCCTTCCAGATCAGGAAATATCAGACAGTGTGTGTGGTTTCTCAGTTGCGACTGAGAGCAGGTATCACGATGTCAGTCACTTAGGACAGGGTGCAGTGCATGTGTGGCAGGGTGAGAGGAAGAAGGCAGGTAGAAGGAAGAGCAAATACCAGGAGACCAGACGTTAAACATCAGGCATGTATTAGGTGGCCTGAACCCTTGTCGGGCGCTGTAGCTGGTCCAGGAGAAGCCCAGCCCCTTGCCCCAAGATGCCCATCACTGGTCGGAGCAAGAATCTGGCACAGCCGAGACCACAGGCCGCCAATGCTGGACAGTGTCCTGCGAACTGTCAGATGGTGTGGCCAGGACTGCAGAGTTGGAGGGACACGCAGGGGAGGTCAGGGGAAGCTTGAAGAAGAGGAGAGTTTGAGCTGGGCTGACACCACGGGGTGGGTGGGTCTTGAGCTGGAGGTTCCCCTCCCCACACCAGCGTGCCCCCCGCCCCCCCCTCTGTTAAACTGGGAGCACACAGTCTGGCCCCCGGGGCTCTATGGAGACTAATGACCTTACAACTGCTGCCATCAAGGGATGTGGTCCTGGCGACAGGAGAGGCTAAATATCCCAAATGATTCCTTCCTCCTCTGCTCTGCTCTTCTGGGTGGGGCTAGTGCTCACCGTCCTCTTCTCCCCAGGTGACCTGATTTTCAGGCCCTCGGGGTACTGGGGCACTCCCCAAGCTCAGGCAGGGACCCTCACCGCATCCCTTAGCCTTTCCCTGGTTCTGTTTCTCCCAGTGGTACATCCTGGTCACCCTCTTTAGCACCAGCCCTGGCTTCTAAGAATGGGTTGGATGTTTCTGACTCTCATGTTCTTCTCTCCTCTCCTCAGAGCCTTGTACTCTGATCACATGGGCCGTCTCTGGGTGCAGTCTTTCACTTGGGCTTGGCCTGTTTCTGCATTGAGGGCAGGGACCTGAGAAGAGGGCCTAGGTACCTGGCAGGTCCCCAGTGACTAGAGGTGGCTTTATTAAGGGCTCTGATGGCTTTTTCCGGGCCTTTTAGAAGAGTGCTATTATGGCCCTCATCCCTCTCCAGCTCAGATCAAAGAGGGGCCCTCAGTCTGTCAACGAGCAGTTTGTCAGACCGTGTGACCTGCCTCTGATTCCAGGGTACATGCTTTGGGGGACAGAGAAATGGGAAGATGAGTGCCATCGCCTATACGATGTCATTTCCGATAGTCAGAATGCCACCCAGTTCTCACGGGCCCCCAGCTGTTCAGAACGTTCCCTGGTACATCAGCGTGCAGGCTCGAATCAGACAGTCTGTCAGGGATGCTCTGTCATCTTCCTAGGTCTGATCACAGCCTACACTGTGCTAGCTTTCCAGCAGCCCTGTCACTGTGCTCCTAATGGCTAAATCTTGCTCCTCCACTGTTTGGATTTTCTCCTCCTTGGTCTTCTATTAGGATGAAATATACTGGTACAGGGCTCAGGATTAGGCCTTTGGAGGCATTTACAACTCATATTCTGTGGGTTTACAGGGGAGACCAGGTTTGGGCTGGAAAGGAGGAAGGGGTGGGGGATGGGACACAGGGCAGCTAAAGGCACTAAGAAGCAAAGTTGCCACCATCAAAGCTGAGCCTTCTACTGCGAATGGAGTGCTGGGATGCCTGACCCTCTCACAGGGGATGAGGGGCTTATGGTGCAGGCTGAGGGGTCCAGGGCCATGAGACATGGGCTGGGAACCCACAGCAAGATGAGGTCAGGGTCTGCAGGGGCCTGCTTCATCCTGCTCAGAGGCAAGGACAAAGCCTCTCTCACTGGGTCCTGTCTGGGAGTGAAGCCCTGGAGACAAGGGTCCATTTCCCAGGGAGCCACTTTCCCTGCCACACCAGCCCAGGCATGGCCCTGGGACCTCCCAGCTGCTCAGTCAGCCCTGTAGGCTGCACCAAACTCAGCATATCAGCAGGCCAAATTCCAGCAGAAGTCAGAGAGCAGCATTTCACCCATCCTTCAAGTCTCTAATCACCGGTGTCACTCAGGACTTTTTTTTTCCTCGTTGTAGAATTTTTCAGATCTCTGTGTCAGTCAATGATGAAGTTTCCTTGTGTTTAGTTCTACAATGGATACAAGAAGTGAGGGCACAGAATGATCTGCACAAACCCCTCATGCTCTTCTGGGCAGGCAAAGTGATTTGCCCGTGGTCGCCCAGCTACTCAGATCCGAGCCATGCCTGGACCACCTCGAAGGAGAGGACAGAGTGAAGGCACACACGAAGGGAGCTGGGTTGCATCCCATCCTGCTATCTTTCCTCTAAACCTCTTTTTTTTTTAAACTCCTGCAGCACCTGGTATTCCTAGGTGGTCTCCCATCCAACCAGGCCTACTAACCAGGCCCGACTCTGCTTAGCTTCTGAGATCAGAAGGGATCAGGCACGTTTAGGGTGGCATGGCCATAGACTCTGCTAAACCTCTTGAACTAATGTCAGCCACCTTCAGGGCTGCCCTTTGAGTACACGCCACCGCATCAACCCTAGTGGCCTCAAGTGCCTCTGTGGAGCTTCCTAGCGCCAAGGGACCCTAGAGTTGAGGGGACCTTAAAAGGGTCTCCTCTTAAGGTCCCCCAAACACAGCAGGAAGGCACTTTCTGAGTCTAGGAGTCCAGCTGACAACACATATCTCCTACCAGAGTTCGGGGCATTAAACTATGGGAGGGCCATGAGCTCCTAATCTGCTTTATATGGTGGGGCTCTCAGTAAGACCTGTTTACACAGAAAAGAAATCGAAAACAACAAATATAACGCAAAACATAACCCCAAAACCCTCTCCTCGCTGTCCCATGGAGGCCTTGGATTGAACTTTCTCTGAGAGAGGTCTCACACGTTTGTGAGGTGATCCATTCCTCCCTTCTTTTTAAAAAAGACGTATTGAGGTATAGTGGATGCTTAATAAACTGCACTTCTTTCAAGTGTACAGTTTGATGAGTTTTGACAATGTATATATCGGTGAACATATCTATTGGCTGTTGATTAATTCTCCTTAACCATATGTTAATTCATTTATTAGACTATCTACTTATTGAGCATGTACTATATTTGATGGGCGGTTACAATCTTATTTTCAGTTAAAACCTGCCTCTAAATTTTCCTCTCCAACCCCAGCTTTACTAGGGTTGCTGGATAAAACACAGGATGATCAGTTAAATTAGAATCACAGATAAACGATGGGTAAATTCTTGTGTGTGTAATTATGTCTTAAATATTGTATGTGATATGTTCACATAAATATTGCATCTGGTGTATTTATACTAAAAATGATTCATTATTTATCTGAAATTCAAATTTAATTGGCATCCTGTATTTTTGTTTTCTAACCGGCAGCCCTAAGTTCTGCCCTCTCGAGCTGTAGAGAATTCATTCACGTGTTCCCTCCGCCAAGGGACAACCTTTCTGGTGTGCGAAGACAGGTCTCACGGCTCCCACCTGCCTGATGTTTCCAGGTGCTCGACAGCACCTCCACTGGTCTCAGTGCCATAAGTTTAATTAATGATGTTAAGATAGTGTTAGCCTTTAAAAATCTTATCCCACGGCTCCAGTTGAGCTCATCACACTCAAAACCCACAGCTCACATTCCCTTGGGGTGCCACAGGCAGGCTGCCCTACCAACCACCAGGCAGAAGTTTTGAACTAGGCCTTGGCTTCTCCATGCACATCCACGATATTCCATCTTGTTGGCTTGTCCATACTTCTAAGCCATTGGAATCTTGTAGAAGTCAGAGTCTGTCACCTAGGCGAATGTCTATCCTTCCCAGATTAGAATATATTTAAATTCGGATGAGCTTGACTAAAGATCTTCAGTCAAGTAACTGGTGGAAATGTGGATCATGCCAAAGCGAAGCCTGTGATGTGCCCTGGAGAGAGCCTACTCCCTTCCTGGCTTCCTCCCCCCTCCTCCCTCTCCCTTCCCTTCCCTCTCTTCCTCCCTTTCATGGAGGTTGACATTAACCGGCACTCATTGGGCCCATTTGCTTCAATGTAGCATCTATTATCCACACTGCATTTCTCATTTTTATCTACAAAGAGTTCATAAGAGTCTTCTTCATATTTCAGATTCATTCATTTCAGTGAAAATTTATCAAATGTGTTCTTGCGCGGTGTGTCAGGTGCCTAGTGAAAATCGGATCCATTACACTCTGGAGCTCTCCATCTCCTCACCTAGGTATCCCGGTCATGAAAGCTCATTCTTCAGGCAACTCTACTGGCCCCTCATGATCATCAGTCTCCTCTTGCTCCCCCTACCTGTATTAAGTGGTCACAACCCATTTTAAAATCCATTAAAAATTTGTCAAGGTGTTTTATATTCCAATTTAAAATTCCTGGGTTTCATCGTTTTTCCTTGTGGGAAAATTTAAACAGAATTTATGGTCTGAAACATCTGGCCCTTTGCTGTGCATCTCGATTCTTCAAAAACTGCTCAGTTGTCTAAGGTCGCATCTGCCAGTTTTCCCTTCGTGCTGCACTATAACTCAACATAGTTGGAAGATATAGTTTCAGCGAGTATGCTGGGTGGCCTCCCCACTCTTTTGAACTTAATCTAATAAGTTCTCACTAAGTACTTTGATGCATGTAGGTCAAGGACAGGAGAAAGGGTGACAGAGGGAAACTAATAGATTTTAAGCACTTATTTTGTGTCGGACACGCAGTGCATCCAGTGTTCATTATATCATTTCACCCTCACCAAACTTGATGGGGTAAGGATTATTAGCACACTTTTGAGTTGGAGAAACTGAGGCTGAGGAGTTCAGAGACGTTAAATGAGATACTCACAGTCGCACAGGTGGTTTAGCTGTGTGATGTGCTCAGCTTCCATCTGTTCTTTCTACTGAACTACAGAGCAGACCTTAACTTTAAGTGTAATGTGGCAAAACCCATTTTGGAGGGATGAATCTCATCATAGCATTCTTTTTTATGTGGATATGATTCATAAAATCAGTTTATTTTTGAATCCATCTATAGTGTACAGTGCGGCAGACTGGGTTGTTGCTCTCCCAGGGCACAGAGAAATTAAGTTACTTTTTGAGTGTCTCATGGTGGAATTTTTGGCTCTGAAGGCTCCCCAGTAATAGCAGTGCCTGTGGGAGGTGCCCACGGCCAGAGAGGCGGTCTGCAGGGCTGCTGGGAGCCATGGAGCCCTGAGTGCCAACGCGCTGGCACCTGGAGGGTGGCTGGCTGGAGTATGCGGGGCAGCGTGGACCAGATCGGAGGTGGGGCCAGTGAGGGCTACCGCAGTGGCCCAGATTGGAACAACGAGGGCCGTAAACTCAGCTGAGGCAGTGGGATGGAGTGGGGGGAGTGGTTGTGGGAGGCGGTAGAAACAACAGAAGTGGGTGAAGGATTGGACGGAAAAGGGTGAAGGAGAGAGAGTGAGCAGGAGGGAAATGCTAGGAAGGTTCCTGGATCCTGCCCTGTGCCTGGGTCCAGACGAGCTCTGTGCACCCCAGGAGGAGGACAGGGGAAGGAACAGGCGGTTTGGACAGGCTGGGTTTGAAGTGTGTGTGGGAGACCCAGGCAAAGAGCTTCCTAAGGGCTGGGGTGGTGGGAGAGGTTTGGGGTGACTGCTGTGAGGGCGGCTGTTTTCTAGTTATCTGTGTGTAAGACCTTCCCTGCAATAAGCCTCCTGCCGAACCAGCATTCCCTCTCTCCCGACCACAGTGGGATTCTGCTGGGCATGTGGGCATGTGTGCACCCTTGCACTCACCCACACTTGTGCACGCTCACACACACACGCATATCCATACCTGGGTGCGTGTGTACACTTTACAAATTCACCTCACCCTCCCCTCATACACGCTTTCACACCTAGAACAGTCACGCGTGCACACACAGTGCATATGCGCTTACACACTCACCACACACACTCCCTCCCTCTCACCTGCAGTTACACACTCCCTTAATACACACACACTTGTGCACGCTCACACACTCACTCCTTCAAACATACACCCTCGCACACACTTGTACTCTCACCCGCCCACTCCCACTCATAAACCGCTCCTGTTACCTCAAGTCTACCCTTCTCAGTCTCCTGGGAGAGTGGCCACCATCAGGGACTGAATGCTGGGGTACAGTAAGAGCTCCAGCGGCCCCGAGTGGCTCCTAACCCCTAACTGCCACCGGCCCTGTGGGTGCTGGCTGGGGCTGACCTCAGAAGTGCGGAACTTGCAGCCCTTCTGTCCTTCTAAGTTCCAGGCCTCCAGGAGACACAAGACCAGGGTGTCCTTGGAGTGGGGCAAAGTGTTGGAACTAGAAGAATCCGTAGCGAGCCTCTCATCTGGCTTGCTGTTCGGATGACAGGGCCTGACGTGCACAGGGTCACCCTTTCAGGCAGTGGCAGGTTAGGGCCTAAAGCACCAAGATCTGGGGTGAGGGAAACTCTCAGTGTACTGGCTACAAGTGTGACCGCAGGGGGATCGGAGGTGGCCCCGAGTTCTAAGGGCACAGGTCCCACCCACAGCAATGAGGCCCGATGTTGAGCTGTGGTTCCCCTAATGCCCCCATGCTGTCCCTCATGAAGCTGCGCCCCCCGGGGCAGGGTTGGATGGTGGCTAGCAATGGGCAGAGAGAACAGGTGTCAGACCGCTCCAGTGCTGGCCCATCTAGCTCCGAATCCTGGGGCTGATGGGAACACCCAGCCATAGGGGAAGCAAAGGCGGTTGTCTTTCCTGACATTACCCTCATTCTGTCCCCGAACAGCCTAGTTCCCCTTTAAAAGTGACTATTTATGGAACTCTTATTTAAGAGTTATCTAAAACCTTCTGGAACCTGACTTTTGCCCCTGCCTCCACCACCTCTGGGGGGGAGATGAGGACTATAAATTGCATTCTACCGCATTCAGCTGGGCTTCCTTTGATTGGCCTTGAATTCCCTGTGTTTGAGACCTATTTGAAGTACCGGGATCAGTGACAAGGGCTAGTGCCTCCCTTTCCAGGAAATGTGCAGCCTTTGCCACACAGAGTGAGAGCCCAGCTCTGGCCTGGGTGTCTAGCTTCAGGGCCCCCCCACCCCTCAGCTCTTTGGAAGAACCAGGTTTCCCCTCTGAGCCAGGATCCTGACATCCCCCCGAAATGTTGGGTTCGATGGCTGGCGTGGGGCTTAGCTCTTTCCTGCTGTTCATATGTGCTTTCTCTCTTTGATACATGTTGCCTGTATTACAGTTATATGGCTTCATTTCTTTCCCCTTATAAAGGTCATGTAACAAGAAATTTGGGAAATATCATTCCAGATCTCATTGCCCAATAGGACCACGTTAGCCTGGGTACTTCCTTCTAGATTTTCTCCCTAGGCAGTTGAGGTCTTATTTAGTTTAGTTTTTTTTATTTTCTTTTCTTCTTTTTTTTTCTTTTCTTTTTTCTTTTCTCTTCTCTTTTTCTTTCTTTCTTTCTTTCTTTCTTTTCTTTTCTTTTCTTTTCTTTTCTTTTCTTTTCTTTTCTTTTCTTTTCTTTTTCTTTCTTTTTTCTCTCCCTCCCTCCCTCCCTCCTTCTCTTCCCCCCTCTCTCTCTCTTTCTTTTTCTTTCTTTCTTTTTTTTTTTGACATGGAAGCCCTTGTCTTGCCATCTCTTAGCCCTACCTCCCTTCTACCCAGAGCCAGAGCTGGTCTCAGGATGATCTGACTGGTGTCAACTTGGTTCATGATACCCATGATGACAGCTTCAAGGCAGTAGAATGTCCAAAAAGGTGAAACATTCAGTACACAGAGCCAGAGTACCTGGATTCCAATTTCAGGTCTATACCATTAAATCCCACCAGCCAAGAGCACCAGGAACACACCTGCAGCAAATACAAGGGAGAGCACATATCATGGAAAACCATGGGACACCTCAAAGGGGACTTTAAAGAGGGCATTTATAGAGTTTGGGGCTGGTGTTACCTATAGCCCAGTCTGGGTTGGAGCTGGTAAACTAGCAGGTTGCTGGAGCAGTCAGAAGTCATATCTTTAGAACACACAAGCCTATTTGGAATTGCTGTCAGATCAGTTTGTCTGTGGCCTTATCTTGGAACATATGGGTGTGAGTGAGCTGGTGTCAAAAGGATTTGAGTTTAGGTAGTCTGCGTGTGCCCTTTATCTGTTTTATGAGTCACTGCACAGGCCTTTTTGCATGTCGTGGTTTTTGTCTCAAGTCTCAATTCCCTGTTCACTGCCTTGCTGCCTTCAGGGCCATTTCCTGCTTCAAGTTTTGCTGTGGGCAAGTTGCTGCCCTCTCTGTGCCTTATTTTCTTCGTTGGTAAGTGGGAATAATAACCATAGCCACACCACGGAGTCCTGCAGATTACACGAGATAATGTACGTGTATCTAACGGTGCCTGGCACTCTGGGTGCAATATAAATGTCAGCCATCATTATAACTATGAGCCTTTAAAATTGAGAGAAAGAATATTGATGCCTCTACCACTTCCCAAAAAGGAGAGTCTGCATGTTTATTTTCCACTTAAAAGGGAAAAAAGAGGCACAGCAATATGAGAGACCTTGGCCAGAATAGCGTGGGATCCTGGGGAGCAGCCACCACGATTTAGAATATTCAAGTTCTGTTTGATGTGTGTGATCTTCTGAGATGAAGGGAAGGAAGGGATCGAAGGACACTTTGAGTTTTGGGGCACATCTGCAAGTAAAGGGAGGTGACAAACTCTTCCTTGGTTTAGCTGAGGGCAGGGCAGGAGGAAATGGACTAAAGTGAGGACACTATAAGAGTTTGGATTTGAAAGAGAAAGAATTGTCTGTTTCTGGGTCATTAAATATTGGGGTGGGGAGGCTAAGAGGAAGAGTGGTTGCTTTCTCCTTCTTCACTCTGGGTCTTAGCCTCCCCATTTATAAAATGAACGATTCAGAGCAAATGTTCTTGAAAGGGCTTTCAGGTTCCTTGTTTTCTTTACTTCAGAGCATCCCAAAGATAATGGTCATTCTTTCTAGCGATTGTACATTATTTTCTGAACACACGTTCCCCTATTGTGGACACTGAGTTGTTTCCTGTGTACTGCACTTGCAAGCGACAGTGCATATTTGGTGCTTTATGGAGTCGTATCTGTAGGATGCCAGGGGAAGTTGCTAGGTGCCGGCGGTTGTGCATTTGTGATTTTCATAGCCATTGCCAAATCACTCTCCACAGAGGTTGCACCACATTACAATCCTACTGCCAAGATGTGGGCTGCTCTTTCACTTATGTGATGAGAGGTGGTGTGTGGGATGTCTTGGCAATTCCTCCAACACACCTTCCATCTCTAAGGCTACATGATATCAGGGGCCTGCTCTTCCTTATTTCTTAAGGCATCAAATGGTTAGTTGGGCTTGATTTCTTGCTCATATCCTTGAACTTTGCTTTTCTCCTCTACAGTTATCCTTCATGAGATTAGATAGATAGATAGATAGATAGAGAATGAATGAATGAGAGAGAGTTCCAAGTAGTCAATGTCTTGCCAGCAATTGTCATTGTTCCAACTTCTATACACACACCTGGCTTCCCACAGTCAGGATGGAGGAGGAAGAGAAGGAGGCCAGCCAGCTGTGTGTGTTATGGTGAAGGTCTCAGGGCCTTCAGCTGAAGGATCACCATGTTTAGCTTAACAAGGCTCCTGACACTTGGTGGCAATTTCACCCTGGGAAGGTGCTGATAGAGCCTAGATCTTGGTTGTGACCTGGAGCCATGCCTGAAAACACTCAAAGCTATCACCAGGAATCATCCATGGGCTTGGCTCAGGGGAAGGGCTCAGACAAATGAACAAATGAAAATCTGTCACAAAGGAAGTGTAAACACCACCCAAGGGGAGGAAGTCCTGCTTGTTCCTCTCATTCTTGTCCTTGGTGTGGCACATGGTGAACTTGCTTTATGCATCATTGCCTCAGTTTTTCCAGGCTAGTGAAAGTGGTCAGCAAGTGATCCTTGGACTCTTTACACACGTTTTTGTAATGTTTACAGGATCCTACACGCACGCATGTGCGCACACACACACACACACACACATTCATTAATCAAACGTCCCCTGGGTGCATGGATGGCAGATGATCAGACCCTGCCTCCACCCTGGGGAAATGGCTAAATCATATCTCCTTGTGACAAAGCATAGGGTGGAAAGTGAAAAGTGTCATAAACAAGACAGGCAAAACATGCCCGATGGATTCAGTCACCCTTCACCCTTTGACCCCATGATATCTCTCTTAGTTTGCATCCCCTGAGCATCTGATAATTTTGAGAGTTTAAGGATGGGAGAGAACCAGAGTAGCAAGGAGTGGACAGCTGCACGGAATGGGTGGACTGAGGCCTTGCAGGAGAGAGCCTTTGCTCTAGCGTTTGCTGGTGTAGCAGGGTCCTTGGCAAGTTGCTTTGGGTTGAGCGAGTTTGCAGAAAGATAACTGCAGTGGAGCTAGCTGGAGAAAGAGACAAGATTTCCTAGGGGCCTCTGTGCTTGGCCTTTGTTGACGAGACGATGCCACATGGCCATCATCGATAGGTCACCTTAATTATTTCTCACTCTTGTAATTGAGAGGGGCTTGCCCAGAGCCATGAGCATCTTCTTGCCAAGTCTCCTTTATTGCTGATCCATTCATCTCTGCACATTTTGGTAAGTAGCTACTATGTCAGCAACGAGCCCGAGAGGGGAGGTCCTGCTTCATGGAGTTGACATTCTATTGTGTCCCCAACTGTGATCAAGTACCCATTTCAGGGAAGGTCACTTGGATCTTGGTGGAGAATCTTGAGAAAGCCTTCACATTCAAGAGAGGTGAAGCTCTTCTGGTGAAATCTCAGGCATGGGTCAGATATTTGGGGTCATTCACCCCAAAGTAGGGGTGTTCAGAGAAAGGGATTCAGTCAAACAGCTGGCTGTGTCCTAATTATGGCCTGGGGCTGGGCCATGTGTGTGTGTGTGATTTTGCGTTCCTATCCCCGGACCTTTGAATGCCCACTGGGAAAAGGGGCTGGGAGCCCATGATGTCCAGCCCCCCAGAGTGGCATCTAGGATGCCAGGCTCCTTGGGCTAAAAGCCTCTTGTCAGCACAGTAATTGGATCTGACTTGCAGCAGGCAGGGAGCAGAGGTATTCTAGTCAGTCATGCTATTTTTAAACGCCCTCTCTTCCCCAAGTGCAGATCTCAGGGCTCAGCAGGAGAGAATGGCTCATCTCTGAGCCTGAGAATCCCAAAGCAGCCCCCTCCCCCCTGGGGCTTAAATCTCCCCTATCCTCCAAAATCAGATCTCATATTGGACAACTGCCCGTGAATCTTCACACAACCACATGTTCTGGTTTGGAGAAGGGTAGACTCCAGGGGCTGTGGGGTCGAAGGGACATGCGCTGGTTTGGGCCGGCTGCCCAGCAGGCTGGAGGCGGGCCCACAGCCCTGGTCCCTTGGTTGCCTGGCAGCGTCAGAGGCCCACCACTAAGCTTGCAGGCAAACATGTCCCTGCTTGTCTGCAATCTGCCACTGTCTTGGTAGCAACTCACAACGGCCTGTCAGGCTTTGAGACAGAAGGCGGGAGTCAGAGCAAAGAGCAGGCACCTTCCTGTCAAACGTCCCTCTGGAAGCTGAGCAGAGGCCTCCGACAACTGTGCGCAGCCCAGGGTGGTGGCGAGGGCTCCAGGGACAGCAGAGCTCTCAGTCACACTGCTGGTGACACTGCCTTGTTTGTCTGCTTCTTCTCACTTGCTACACTTCCTCTTCCCAGCTTCTCCCAGATGCTGCAGCCTCTGGTTGAGGGGCGTCTGAGACACAGGTTGGCTGTGAAATGTTCCCTCTCCAGGGGACCCAGAGAAGACAGGGCGGGAACTTGGTGGTGGTCCTGACTACCCTCCACTCTTGGAGAAGGACAAGGACACCTCAAGCTTGGAGCTGTCATGGAAATGGAGATGCTGTTAGCAGCTAGTACAGAGTGAACACCTTCCATGCTCCAGATGTCACACCTGTTGGCTAGGAATCACTGTCCCCTGTTATAGATGAGGACGCAGATGCCCAAAGGGGAGCTTCTGGCCAAGGTCACTGGCAGATCCTTTCTGTCTCCCTGATGAGGATCCTCAAAACATCCTAAAATTCCCGAAGCCTTCGATGCATAGAATAAGGGATTCTTCAACTTCAAACACAGCCCTGTCTTTGAGAAGCTGGAGGTGTTCTAAGTGTCTCCCTGCCTTAGCCAGGGGGAGCTAGGCTCTGTGGCACTCTGTTCAAGTTTGTGGCTTCGGGTGGCAGGTCTTGAACTCAGGTTTCAAAATCATTTGGCTAAAACATTGCAAGCTGGGAACCCTGCCAGGACCTCTTCTCTCGAGAGTGGCACTAGAATAAGGTGGGCTGCCCCAACCCTTTCCAAGGGCACTGATTCTCAATTTATACCCCAAACACCTTTTAAAAGCAGCATCACTCAAGGCCAGCCTTATCCAGATGTAGACATGTGGTGACACCTGAGGGGCCCCGGGAAGACCCTCGGCCCCAGAGTATGTCTGCTCTAGCCTGTCCCGCGGTGCCTGAGCTCACACCACTGCATGGGGCCTCCCTTCGGCTTTCACGCAGATCTGAGTTGGGTTGGAGGACACTCTCTGGCTTTGGCGTCTGATAGAGCTCTCCAGAACTGAATCCAAATCCACCTTATGTTCGTTCACCTGTGACCTGGGATAGGCGATAGCAGGTTGTTCACTTTCTTCGCATCTCGGTTTACTCATCTCCTAATGGGGGAGAGGACAGTTAAAGTTTGGGGAAAGAAGATGGAGACAGTTGTTGGAGGCCTTAGAAACCTGGGCTGAAGAAGGAGGATGAGAAAGGGGGCAGAACTAAAGATGGATTTTCTACTATGCTATACTTATATTTGTTATTTTTAAAAACAACTCATTATATTTTAAAACCATGTAACATACACACATGATACAAAAAAATGTGTGTATACACACACACACACACACACACATAAATACTATATACACACATATACACATACAGAGAAAAACCACGTCCTCCTCCCTCCCCTGCCCCAGTCACTCAGGCTCTCACCTCATAGGGAACCATTGCTGTCAGATCTCATGGATCCTTCCAGAAATCCTCTGTGTATTTACTTTTGCGGCACATACACTGTTATCTAAACCACATAGTTTAATTCAAGCTATTTATTGCAGGATCCTCAGACTCCTCTCACGTAAATGCTAGCGGTAACATCTTTAGGACCAGGTCTCATAGGTCTTAAGTCACTTTACAATTTCCAAAGCACCTTACCCCCACACATCTCACCTGGATCCATGACAGTCCAGGAGGTAGAAATGGCGATATCCTTATGTCCACTTTGCAGGTCAGGAAGCTGAAGTTCAGGGAGGTCGGCTGCTTGCGTAAGACCCCACAGTGAGAGGCTGATTGGGACCGGACTTGAATGCAAGTGGCCTGACTCCCCCAGGCAGATGTGTTTCACTGCCTCCCTGAGGCAAAATACCTCACTCCCCCTATTTTGTGTTGGGTATAAAGCAAGTATTTAATACAAAATAATTGACCTGGTGAACCAAGACTGTGTGTATGCCTGGCTAATCCCAGCAGGTCATGGGACAGGCTGTGGGTTTAAGGTATGTGTGGGTGAGCACACACATGCTCACATGCACAAGCTCATAGTCACCCCTGACCCCGCCCCCCCTACACACACACACCCCTCAGACTCCAGAAGGGCAAACACAGCAGTGGAATTCCTCATTCCTCATGGCTTCCTTGCCCTATGGAGAGGGAGGGGTGTAGCGGTAGCTGAGAAGGGCCATGTAAGGCCATATTAAGTTCATCAGGGGCCTTTATGCCCCCAGAAAGATCTTAATTTTGTGCCCCCACAGTATTGCAATGAAAGAGCATACACTCCCACTGGGGCGGCGGGAGAATGTGTATGGGACCAGGGCCTGATTTGAGCCACAAGTCCTCAGGGGCCTCTAAGAACCTGGCAAGACAGACCTTTATTCTTGACTCATGGACACCCCGCTGCCTTCAGATGATACCTGGAGCCCAGGTGATGAGGGCAGGGGCAGTTTCAGGGCCTGGGAGAGTTCCCGTGTCTCTTCAAAGTGCCCCCTCTCCTGCGCCTGGATGACCTTGGCCAGAGTTGACACCAGTTAGATGCCCATGTGAGACCTAAGATGATAACCTCGCCAGCAATCTGTAAGAGGTCCCCTCCTCAGTGTACGTGGTGGCCTTTTATTGAGAACATGTTTTGATGGTACTGACAGTGAAAGTAAGACAGGTATAGAATCAGGACACCAGGCTCCAAATTCCCAGCTCCAGGGCCAAGTGATGTTAGGTAAGTCTGTCTAACCCTCTGAACCTCAGTTTCTCCAACTCTAAAATGGGGATCGCTCCTATAATCACTTCACTGTGCTGGACGGTTGTGTGACTGAATTTGGGAAATGCTTTGTAAGAGCACCAGAGAGGGACAAAAGTGGATTTTGGGGATCTGGAGCACCTGGGGTGGAGGAAAGGCAGCAGGGAGGCAGAAAACAGTGCCCGAAGCCCTGGAAATGGACACCAAGCTTGCATGGAAGAGTCAGGACCTCTAGTGTGGCACCAGCTGGTTACTCAGGGCTGGGGATTGTCCTCAGCCTTTTTGACTTTGCTGTTGGCACTTTCCCTGCTAATTAACATGTCATGGGAGTGGAGAGGAGGAAAAATTAAAAAAAAAATTGATTTGTCTATTTGCCAGCACATCTGGGGAAAGGCCGGGTGTGGGAGGTCAAAGCAGGCTAAAAATCAGTGCTTCACATTCCCAAGGAAACACACAGAACTGAGGGTTTCAATTCTCTGTTGCTATTGCTGATGAAAGCTCTAGGAAATTGAGGTTTAACTGCAAGCTCTTCAGGGAGCAACAGGGAGAGAGAAGAGAGAGAGAGAGGGAGGCAGACAGACAGACAGACAGACAGGGGAGGCATTTAAAGCTCTCTGGCTTTGTCAGGAAAGGGTGACTCAGGGACACGGCTTGTGCTTAGGGAACCAATTAATAAGTCATTCATCCATCCATTTATTCATCCATCCACCCAGTAAGTGTGCAATGAGCATCCAGATTCCAACCAGCCCTCTCCCGAGAGTGCTTTAGATGTTGCAGGGAGAGAAGACAAGGATTTCGCTCTCTAAGCATCCAGGCTCATATTCAAAGCAGTGAAAGCATAACTCAAAACTGAGTCTGCACCTCACTAAATGGCAGCGTCTCTGTATCAGTTAGCTTTCCTGTGTAACAGCGACCCCAAAGCTTGACTTGGCGACAACCACCATTTGTTGCAGCTCACAAGTCAGTGGGTTGATAATGCAGGTTGGGCTCAAAGGACTCAGCTGGAGAGTTCTTACCTGTGCTCACTAGTACATCTATGGTCAGCTGGAGCGGACTGGTCCAGGATGGCCTCATCTAGAACAGTTTATCTCTGCTGCACATGGTCTCTCATCCTCCAGCAGCAGATTAACCTGGCTCGTTCATGTGGGATGCAGGGGCCTGAGGGAAAGTTGAAAGGGCAAGGTCCCTTGAGGCTCAGGTTCGGAACTGGCAATGATGTCACTTCCTCTACATTCTATTGGCCAAAGTTGGTCCTGTAGCCAAGCGCAGATTCAAAAGGTGGAGACACAGCCCCCACCTCTTGATGGGAGGAGATGTGAAGCCACCTTGTAAGAGGGTACATACCAGAAGAGAGGAATTCGGGCTGCTTTTGCAAACCATCAACCACAGCATCCTTCTAGTTGCTCAGGACAAAAGATCTGGAGTCTTTGTCCCTGGTCTGTCATGTCCCAGGTCCAATCCATCAGCAAATCTGGTTGCCACTACCCTTGACATATGTTTTGGATCTGGTCACCTCTTTTTCCCTCTGCCCCATACCCACCTTGGTCCAAGAAAGCATCGACTCTCTCTTGGTTCCTGCTTTTTCCCTTTTATCCCTATTGCCTATTCTCAACGCAGAAGCCAAAATGAGTCAAATCCTGTCACTTCTCTGCTCAGACATCCTCTTTTGACTCATTCTCGCTCAGCGTCCTATAATGGCCAACAAGGACTTGCACAATCTGTTCCCCTGAGCCCCCAATATCTGTCTCACCTAACTCTTACCACTCTCCCCATTTCACTTTGCTCCAACCACAGGGGTCTCCAATGTTCCCCGCAAAGCCAGGCATGTTCTCACCACAGGGCCACTAAATGTGAAGCTCCATCTGCTCCTTCAGCTCTTTATGCAGAAGTCACCTCAGTGAAGGCTCTCCTGGCCATCCTATCTAAAGTTAAAACATCTCCCATTCATCCCCTTCCCCTCTTCAGTTTTAACATCATCATCATCAATAAATGACATAATATATATATATATATACTTATTGTCTAGACCAATGCTGTACCTTAGGAATATAATGTAAGACACATAGTAAGTTAAATTTTTCTAGCAGTCACATTAAAAAAAGAAAAAGAAACGGGTGACATTTATTTTAATAATATGCGTTATTCAGTTTCACATATTAAAATTTTATCATTTTAACATATAAATAATTTGCAAAGTTGTTAGGATTTTTCTTTTTTTGCATTACTTTCTTGGTACTAAAGCTTGAAGTCTTGCTAACATTTGACACTGGCAGCCTATATCAGTTTGGTCTAGCCGCATTTCACATGCTGAACAGTCACAGATGGTAACTACCCTAGGCAGTGCAAGACTTGACCATATAGTCCCAGGAGGGCAAGGATTTTTGGCCGTTAGTCATGGCTGCATCCCTAGCACCTAGAATAGTGCCTGGCACATGATAGGCACGCAGTAGATACGTGGTGAGTGGATAAGTCAAGTTCAAAATCAAATGCAATTGGCCAGTCAAATGCAGGTGACCACATGGTTTCATATCCAGAAAAGAGCTGTCTGGCTGTCTTCATCCTCAGGGTGCTGGCGCAGACCTGCGAAAGGAATAAAGTTAGCCTTTCTCTCCCAGCCTTGCCACCTCACTCAACAACTATCCATGGTTGTCCATTCTCTCTGGACAGACAGAAAGCCTTGCAAGTTCATCTACACTGAAGGTTAGGAATTTATGTGTTGCTCTCTTGGGGGCATTTGACTCTTGAGAGAGAGAGAGAGAGAGAGAGAGAGAGAGAGAGAGGATGCTTAATCCAAATCCAAAGCAGTGACTCCCTCCTGGAGAATTTTTGGCTCCAGTGGGAATGCTATTACTGGACCATGATTCTCTCTGGTCCCTGGGTTCATCTCAGGAGTAGGAGGCTAGCCAGGGTGCTTTTGTTGGGAGGGAGCCCTGGGGTGGCCTGTCGCTGGGTGGCCTAGCCACTCTCCATGCTTGGAGCTCAATGGGGAGAGAGGGGACTTGGGAGGAGTGGGTGTTCTCTTAGCCCCACCTCGGAAGCCAGCCTTGGGCAGGGACCGGTGGAGGATGAAAAGCGTTTGTCCTCTGTAAGGCACTCCCACAGATGAAGTCTCATAGTGTTCCCTCTGCCAGGTGGGCAGGTGAGGCCCTGCATGCTCATTTTGCAGATCAGAAGGCTGCAGCGCAGTTAGGAAGCCAGATGCTTTCACTGCTCTCCCGAGGGCTTCCCCGGGGCCATCCTTCATGAAAACAGGCACAGTCTTGGCCTGCAGGGGCTGTCAGTCCAGCTGGATTGATTTGGTTGAAGGGATATGGCCTAAACTGATAACTATACAGGATAGGAAGCAACGAGCCCAATGGACAGGAGCACAGCTGGACTAGGCCTGCCCAGAAAGGGTCACTCGGGCAGGGAGAGGCAGGCACGGTTACAGGCAGGTGAGGGGATGACAGTCACTTGAGGTGACTTGAGGTGGGCCTTTGCTGCTGGGATTTGACAATTCTGAGACACCTATAGTCCTGTCTTCTCCAGGCATCTTCTTCACCCCTCCCTTCCTGCTTCCTCTCTTCCTTCTCTTTCTTTTGTTATCTCCTTTCCTATCCTCTCTTACAGCTGTCTCTCTCCTGCCTTGCTTTCTCCTCTCTCACATATTTTATCCAATATCCTCTCTCACTCCCTTCTCTCTGTCTTGTCTCTGTCTCTGTCACACACACACACGAACACACACACCACACCATACCCCCAGGTGTTAGACTGAGTTGCCCATGAGCAGTAAGGGCTGGGAATCTAATTTACTTGCCTCTGGCTCCCTCTGAAAGCAAACAGATATGCACTCATTGATGTGATTTGATTTCTGGGGCACAGGGAGGCCGGGAGCTCCCACAGTGCCCAGACTCACTGGCTACTGTCTGAAATCCCACCCTTACAACTTCCTGATGTGATCTTGTCAAAACATGACTGCTGCTGAGAAGAGCCACAGTCTAAACTTCTGTCCTTCGCAGTTCAGAGTGAATGGGCCCTGAGAGAGTGCCAGGCTTGGAGCAGGGCAGAGGCCAGCAAGAGGACTTGTAGTCAGAGGCAACACAGTTCTCCTGGGGGAACAGGAGGCAGGGGAGTGATGGGACCGTCAGTCCTGTCCCAAATGTCCCCAGGGCCTTTGTGTAAGTGAACCGTGCGTCTGCAAACCTCAGTGGGAAGAGTCCCAGTCGAAGTGGGTTTCGGAAGCTGGTCAGCCTGTTCGGAGCAACAGGCGATGCTAATGTGGCCGTCCTGCCATGTCGTGGGAGTCTTTGGGACTTGGGGATTTGCTTTATTAAAAAAATGTGTCCTTATTAAGAATAACTGAACTCATAACCTAGGAGGAACTACACGTCGTTTGCAGCCATCGCCATGCACAGCGCAGACCCCCACCGGGCTCCTGGGTCAGGAATGGCCGGAGGAGGGGTCTCTGGCTCTGACCTGCCCCTTCCTCCGAGTTAGCCGGTTGTGATTCACACCGATGATGTTGTGTGCGGGGCCTCTCCGGTCCACGTTGGACTTGCAACGGGGCCTTGATACTCACTGAAAACTCCCAGTCTTTCTGTTTCCGTTGTCTCCCTGGTTAGTCTTTCTGTTACCTCACATCTTAGTTCCTTTAGTTGCATTCGTTCCTCTGCAAACCCACCAGTGCTCAATGCTGGGAGGCAGCTGTTTTGCATACTACCCAGGCTTTTAACCAAGATGCTACTTCCTGTATGAGCATCTGTTCATATTCATTCATTCATTCATTCATTCATCCATTCAGCAAGTTCTTACTATGTCTTAGCATCTGTGCCAGACACTAGGGATATAAATAAATGAGACAGAGCCAGGTCCTGCATCGATCCCCTCGACAAATTTTATGGCTGTGGTGAGAATGCTTTTCTACCTCTTTGGCACTAGATGGAGAAAAGGTACATTCTGGGATGGATGGTGCCCAGAAGACTGTCCCATCGCCCACGGGGGTCTTCTTCTGTAATTGCAGCCTGTTTCTAGCCAGGTACCCTCCCTACCTCCACCCCCACCACTGCTTTCTCTTCCTTCTGGACCCTGACAGCAACTGGATCCAAATACTGGCCCTTTGATGCTTGCTGGAAGTTTGCTGTTTAATAGTATCATGCCCTGGGCAAGGAGGCTTTCTTAAGATGGAAAGTCCCCTCCCATCAGTGTCTTGAGAGCCAGGAATTCATTTTCTTGGAAGAAGCTGAGCTTTTCATTAGAGATCAAAGACCGGCCTTGGGGAAGCATTCACAAAGCTGTTCTTGGCTGTAAGGGATCCCTGAGGGCATATTGCTTCCTTTCCAGGCCCCTTGTGTCCTCCAGTGGTCAAGGAACCAAACTATGGAGAGGGAGGGAAGCAGACCTCTGGCAGCCCCAGGAGCCAAGCCAGACAATAGGCCTCTTGGGGTTGATTGGACTGGAGCAAAATAGGTTGAATCACTTTACCTGGAGGAGGTAAGGAAGCCAGGAAGGACAGCCTGGAAAGCTGGGTTCTGGCCAGATGGCCCAGTCTCCATTTTCTTCATCTCTGATTTGTCGGATTGGTAGTCAAGCAGTTAGTTCATGAAGTATACCCCAGACCCCTGGTCCCGCCATTCAAGACTCCCCACAACATACCTTCACCCATCCTTCCTGTGTTACTTCCCCGAGAATCCTGCATCTGAATGAATCACAAAGGATGTGTTTCCTAGTCACATGGAACTTGGATGTGTCCCAGGCTGATGAAGTCAGTGTGGGCCCCTGGGAGGCTCAGAAGATACAGAAAACAGAATCCTGAGCTGTATCAGTGCAGCGGGCAGATGAGGCTCCTGGAAGAGGGTGCCACATTGAGCATAACAGGGGGTCTGTCTTTGGACATTTGCCTGTGGCCTGCGTCTCCTCCTTGCACCTGGGTTCAGGCTTCTAAACTTGGGCCCTGAGCACTCAGGCTTGCTCTCTCCTTGCTGCCATGTGCCTGCCTTCTTTCCCCGACACCCAGGCCAGCATCTGTGCCTTCACAGACTGGTTTGTCCTAACTATGAGCAGGCAGGGGGTAGATGTTGCAGGGAAGGTGTATCATCTCGTGGTGAGCTTGGAGTAGAACCTGGAGGTGTTCCAGGCCATCTCCTACACCGGTGCCCACGCTCCTCTGCTGGGAAGTTAGCCGGCTTCTGCATGGACATCCTCAATGATAAGGAACTTTGAGAGACACAGTGACGGTCTAAGAAATGTCTTCCTTACGTTGACCCAAATCTATCAGAAAGAGCTTACTCTTTCGACTGTGGCTGTTATGCGACCCGGAGTCTCCTCTTCGTTGTTCACACCTAGGTTCTTCAGCTGTTCCTCATGTCAGACAGCTTGAGTCCCCTCACAGCCCTGGTCTCCAACATTAGATGCCAGATGACCTGTGTCCATGTTAACACGAGGTGTCCAGAATTGGTGCCAGGACCCCAGAAGTTTCTGTTAGCTTTCTTCATCGGCAAAACCCTGTGAAATGTAGGGGACTAAATGAAGTCTTTTGCATGAGGATTTCCCAGGGCCCCATTGGAATTGCCTTGTGCCAGAAGCACCCAATGGGCTGGAAACACTTTAGCTTCCTCCAAAGAGCTGGAGCTTGTCATGGACATTTTCTTAGGCAGGGAGGAGGCCTGGGGCTGCTGGCCAAGGTGGACTGGACTGAGCCTAAGCAATAGCACTCACCACACCTGCTCCTCAGCATCTCCCATAGCAGAGATTCAAAACCATGCCCCATGGGCACCAGCAGCTGCTCTCTCGCTATTTCTTAGTTCTTTCCTTAGGCAGGAATGGGCTTCCTCCTGGAGGTGCTTGGGGGAGGGATTTGGGGAGGGGAGGGGAGAGGAGGGGAGGTAGGACCACCAGGGCATGTCATTCCTGGGCAGGTGGATGTATAAGTTTGTGTGAAGATCTGGGTGCTGGGAGAGGAGGACTCGGAAGTGACAGGCCAGGGGACAGCGCCCTGCCCTGGGACTCAGGAATCCTGAACTGTAGCCCCAACTGAGACATAACTACCCGAGAGCACTTGGGCAAACCATCTCACATTTCCAGGCCTTGCAGTCCTCACCTGTAGAACAAAGGCTGTATGATCTCTGAGCCTGATTAGCTTGAATATTCGACGATTCCATGAAGAATCTTATCTCCTTACAGGCTAATATTTGATACTTAACTTTTTTAAAATAATGAAGGTCTTTCTTCCTTTCCTTCCTTCTTCCTCTCTGTCTTCTCCCACCTCCCTCCCTCTTTGTTTTTTCCTTTTTCTTCAATTCTCTCATTTTTCTCTCATTCCCTCTCCCTCCCTGTCTTGGAAGATTCCTAAGCCCTTTCTAAGAACAAAGGACATTTACTGCATGGTATTTGCCCTGAAAGCACTCACTTCACAGCTTATTATTAGAGATAAGATTTGTCCACAAATAAAATGTCAAGTAGAATAGGCTGATGCCACACATCCAATAGGGAGAGGAGTCTCCTTCAGCTGGGGGATGCGACTGTCCAGTGAGGTAGGGTAACAGGAGCAGGGGACAGAGAATGACCATGGCAGGCCCAGAGGCAGGCAAGGCCCCTGGGGGTCTAGGAGAGGAGAGAGGAAAGGTCGTGTAGTGGGGGAGGGGGAGGGGCAGGCAGGCAGGGACTGAGAGAGAGAGAGAGAGAGAGAGAGAGGACATGCACGAGGGGAGTTGGGGTATGCTGTGGAATGCTCTGACTTGGATGTTAGGAATAATATAAACTTTGAAGGTCAGCACAGGTCTGCCCTGCTTCTCACTGCTTCCAGCCCATTTCAAATGCTGGACATGGCAACAGAAGACTCATTACTTATCTCAAGAAGGGGTGGGGGCAGGATACCTGGGTCTGGGCTGTCCATCTGTGGGACATTTAGTTCACAAACATCTTCTGATGAGCAAGCTGAGAGACCTGGCCAGAGGAGGGTGTGGCCCCAGCCAGCCGAGAGATTTTAGCAGGTGTGTAGGGTCAGGTGTCCTCATTGTGAGTCACATGTCTAGGAAACTAGGGCCTGGAGAAATTTAATGTCCCGTCCAGGTGTGACATGAAGGGAGGCACCCTGGCCTCCAGCACAGAGTTCTCATGCCAGATAACCTGCCTGGCTCTGAAAGCCTCTTTGGTCGTGGAAGGCCTCGTGAGCACAGAAATTTGCTTTTTCAAAGACTGGGTTTCAGCTTGAGAGCTGGATTTTCAGAAAAGAATAACATCTGATTCCAGCCCTAGCTTTAAGGGAGCACTCAACAGTGACAGGGCTGAGGCTTCTGGTCCCTGATCCCTGCCAGCACGCTGGCCCCGTCCTCTCTCCCCACACCATCCTGGGGCTTTCGGGAGGGAGCCTCCTTGGCCTTCCCAGCACCCCCTCCACTTCCCGCCAACTGTTCTTTCCCTAATTGTGAGAGACAGTGATGCTGGGTCAATGAACAGAGTGACAGTAGGGAACTTGACACCCTGGGAACTGGCCTGGGGAGGGTGGGACGTGTCAGGCTGGCTCCCCTGCAGACCCCGAGGGTTTGGCTCCTCCCCTGCTCTCCCAGGGTCCCACGGCCCTGGGAGCAGTGGGGAGATTCAACCCCGGTCAGCTGGTGGGCCTGCAACAGGGACTCCGGGCTGGCCCCCCGGAAGAAGTCAGTCGTCACTGGGGCGGCCTCTCTTGGTGGCAGGATGGCATGAGGAGATGTCGGGTCCCCATCCTTGTCCTTGCCCTATAATACAGCCTGCTCTTCCTTTTTCCTCATTTGTTCAAGGGCCTGAAGGCAGCACCTCTCGGCCCTGGAGTCTTGAGGACAAAAGCCACTTTACTTGGTGATGACCACATTGGTCCAGACTGGAAGACAGCTAGAATGTTCCTCCAGCTCAGGAGGCTGCCTGCTCTGAAGAAGTGTCTGTTAGGCCTCCTGGCACTGTTGTCTCCAGCATCCCGGCTTGTTGGCCTGGCCCCTCTGCTCCTGCCCAGGCCCCGCCCTGGGCTTCCTCCAGCCCGCTTGGCTCCATTCCCCTCGCCCCCTGGACAGAGGAAACCACGGCTGGGCCCAGTGTGTCCTCTGGATGTCCTGGCCCCATTTCTGCACTGCCCTCTTCCTGGGGAGGTCCCCTCACTGCCACCTCCGCTTTATCAAGTGTGCTAGTCCCTGGCTCTGCCTGCTCCCTCCCATGGACAATTGGCTTTCGGAAAAGATGTTGGTTCACCTCCACTCTGTCATTTGCCATGTGAATGTCGATAAACATTCCAGAGCCTTGAGACCTCCATCACTGTTACCTCCACTCCATTCCCCACAGCCCCGGGCCCCTGAGTCTCTGCTTCTCCCTTACCTTACCCTCCCCCATGGGGCTGTGTGGTTTCTTCCATCCTCTGAGCCACCTACTCTCCAGCTGTCAGCCTGTTTGGGCTTCCTGCCCACAAGGCACGAATCAGCCACCAGACCCCCAGCACTTGTGGAGCACCTCTTGTGCCCAGGGTGTGCCAGGCAGGCGTTAGGCAAGCCCCACACAATGGGCGCTCTGCCCCAGCCATGCAAGGCTGGGCCTGGGTCCCCTTCCCCAGCCTGTCCTGCCTCCCTCATGTCCCAGCCCGTCCTTAAAGGGATGCTCTCAGCCAGCTCTCAGGGGGTGCTAATTTCCTGAATCCTAAGATGAAAATGTGTTTTTCTTCACATTTCTGAAACAAATTGGGTCTTACATTCGCTGTGATTGTTTAGTGTCGTGCTTCGTTTGTTTATTTCTAGGAGGCCCTTCCTTCTCCCCACTCCCTAAAAAACATTATTTAGCTCATGGCGAATCTAGCAATTGATGGCATTTCAGCCCTGGGAAAATATAAATGGATACTGTAATCGGGGACATCTGGAGATTATTTTTTTAACCCAAAGGACTAACTCTAATGAGAAAAATTGTAGGTTGTCTATTGATGGGGGCATTTTGGGATCTAAGTGTTGTTCAGACATCACTAATCATTAGCTTGTCATGGGGCCAGATATTCCACACTTACAACTTCACTCCTCTGGTCTTAGAGACCAAACAGAACAGCTATATCTGTTACTTTCACAGACCACACATGACAGAAGGCTGAGGAGAGGCAGGGGTCCCTGAGTGGGCATCTCCTGGTTTCAGTTTCTTTCTGATGAGATTGAGAGCCCTCTAGGAATGGAGATGACAGGGGAGGGGATACAGTGTCCTCCAATGGAAGTCAAAGGACCTTCGCAGGTAGAAATTGCCTGAAATATTATGGGAGAAACAGGTACTTTTGTTCACCTTCCTTTTGTTGCCCATCCTGGAGAGAGGGCACCTGCTCTCATGTCCTAATGCTTTGACTAGACGACACAGGTTGCAGGGGAGTGTCTCCCTCTCCAGGCCAAGGGACTCAGGCCTCTTCCTAATGAGACTCCATAGAAACCCGAAGGCTCTCTCTCACAGGGTGGGCATCCTCGTGTCAGGAGAGGCTTGTGGGAGGGATGTCTCTACTATTCCTGGTGGTGGAAGAGGTTCCACCAGCACCTGAGGGGGAGGACACTGGCCAGCCAGCCCCATCTGACCTGTCCTTGCCAAGCCACAGCTTCAAAAACCCCAGAGCTCACTTGAGCCCGCCTTGCCACTCTCCTTCCCACTCAATTTCACTTAACCAGCCTCACTGCATCTGTCCCCATAAGCTACTGTTTCTCCTTAGTTCCTCCAACAGTCAGTCAATGAGGTCTTTACTGAATGCCAGCTCCAAGCGAGGTGCGTGGGGATCCAGAGACAGTAAGACAGTAGCTCAGCCAGCTGGGGGTGGTGAGTGTGAAAAAACAGCTCAAGGTTGCCCCTGCCAGGTGCCCGTGCGTGTACATGCAGGGCACTCTTCAGAGAAGGAAGGCGTCCCTGGGGGCTGGTGGGCAGGGGAGGCATTTTCAGAAGAGCTTAGAGGTGACCTTTAAAAATGGGGGGAGGCAGCCTCTGAGGCATGCACAAAGGCCCCCAGGCAGGAGTGTGTGTGGTGTGTTTGGAGGTTTGAGTAAACCAAATTAGATGGCTGGGGGAGGGCTTGGTGGGTTGGTGGGGATGAGGAGGATGGAGCTTTAATATCAGGCTAGGGGTGTGCCTCTCACTGCTTGCTCACGCCACAGTCCCCGGACTCACAGAAACCAGAATTCACCAGAGAGAGAAGGGCCCTACTTATCCAGAATGCTTGTGGGAATTAAGGTTCTAGAGAATTCTTGTCTGATTCACTTGAGGGCAGTCAGTAGTTCTTTTTATTTTCATTTTGTTTTGCAAATATTTATTTTTAAAACACTTTTAAAAATCTATCAATGAGATGCACGGTATTCACAAAGTCAAATAGAGCCAGTATGAGATACATTAAATAAGACAGCAGTTCTCTGCCCCTGCCCTTCCCACCCTCCGTCGTCCTATCCCCCAAAGCTCAACACTTCCAACTCTTCTTCGGGTTTGTACTTCCTGGAATACGTAAATTACTAAGTAAATTTCTAAATAAATTCTTATACTGCTCTTTGTTGATTTTTCAATTTTGACCTTGGCTATTTTCTTCTTCTTATGGAAGAAATGCCCTTTTCTGTTCTAATAAAGTTTACTGATTGTTTCATTATTAATAATATTGTTCACTGCTTAACCAAGTAGTGCGCAATAATTCCACTTGTTTTGCACAACTTCTAGCGGTCATAATTGCCTCTCTTTGTTTGGTTGCATTGTGTTCTATGATGTCATTAAAAATCCTTACCGAATCCCTACTGACTTATAAACTTCCTTCAAATACTCTTTCCATATGGCCAAATCTATGGGTAATCCTCTTGTTCCTTCTCTACTCCACCAAACCCTCTCAAGTGCCCACACCCCTACTGTCCTTAAAATGATCGCTGGGGCCCCTGTACAGCTGTGTGCTTGGGAAACGCCATCTCTTTGGAGTGTCACCCCTGGTTTCTTTGCTTCTCTCTCTGGGTTTCTTTGAGAAAGGGTGTCGAGAAGGTTGATTTTTTTTGAGACCATACACGTATGAAAATAACTTTAATTCTATTCTCACGCTCAATTAATAGGTTGGACATAGAATTCTAGATTGAAAGTCTCTTTTCCTCCCCCTCAGTACCCTGAAGGCAGTTAGTTGATCTACTGCTTTCAAGCTTCCAAAGTTGCTCTTGAAAAATCTCCGCGATTCTGTTTGCTGACATTTTGATGGCCCTGTATGCTTTCTCTCTGGAAGGGGTTAACATCGTCTTTTGGCCCCCCATGTGGGGTTCTCCCTCCATCTATTTTGCTGGTGCTCAGAGGCATTTTCTATCTAGAAACTCAGAATTCAGTTCTGAAAAATTTTTTGTTGTTGTTATTTTTTCCCCACAATTCCCTCTGTTCATCCTCTCTTACTAGTCAATGTGGGATTATTTGACCAGATACTTCACTATTTGTATCCTTTTTCTCCTAGTTCCAATCACCTTGGGTTTTTTTTTTTCTTTTTCCGGTCTGTTTCCTGGGTTTTCCCCCTGTTTCTTCCAACGTTTCTGTTGAATTTCAGATTTCACATTTTATATTTTTAATTTCCAAGAGCTCTCTTTCTTATTTTCTCATTGAGCTTTTAAAAATAACTTCTTATTGTTTCATGGATCTAACATAGTATATCTCTGAGATTAATGATAGTGTTTTGAAGTTTATTTTTTCCTGGTTCCTGCATTACCTTCATTCCTTTGAGTTATCTCCTTTTCATTTTTCCTTTCTTTCTTTCTTTCTTTCTTTCTTTCTTTCTTTCTTTCTTTCTTTCTTTCTTTCTTTCTTTCTTTCTTTCTTTTTCTTTCTTCCTTCCTTCCTTCCTTCCTTCCTTCCTTCCTTCCTTCCTTTCTTTCTTTCTTTCTTTCTTTCTTTCTTTCTTTCTTTTTTTCTTTAATTTGATATATTCTCTCTCTCTCTCCACTTTGTAATCTTACTCAAGAGACTGGTCACCCTTGGGCTGTTGTTCAAATCGAAGAATAGGTCACTAAAAGCTTCCAGAAGTTTGTGTGTATGGACTTTTCAACTTTTAGCCTTCATGATAGAGCGGCCATCTGGGGACCCAGCCATTTTATTGGGGATACTCCCAAACAGAAGCATCTGTAGAGTTCTTTCTGGGACCAGTTTCCTGCCCAGGGCTGTGGAGAGTGTGGGGAAGGGGCACCTGAGTGACAGTGCTTTTGGGGCCAAGTGGCAGAAGGGGGAAGGGATTTCTGAGGCTCCATGCATAGAATGTCACTTACTCCTTCTGTGTCAGCACAGTGCTGTACCCTGCCCTTCTCCTTTAGAGTCTTTCTGGCTCAGTTTCCTTGTAAAATGCTGGGGTGATGGAGGCGAGGTCAATGTCCTGTGTGGGAAAAGGGAGAAGCCCTGGGCAGAATCGCTCCTCATACAGACTTACCCATGGCCTCCCTGTTCTGAGTTCCACCCTCTCCTGCCTTCCGCAGTAGGTGCCACCTCCAAATGCTGACTCTTCTAGCATCAGTGGCAAGATCTGTCCCCTCCTTGTTGACCTTCCCTTGGGTAGGGGCTTGGTTTCTGATTTCTCAGCTCTGCTAATTCTTGCATCTGCTTTCCATCTTCCAAAAATCTGTTGACATCTGTAGCTTCTCCTGTTCTCTCTGTCCTTTTCTGTCTTTGCCTTATTCTTTGCTTGCCTTTCAGCAAGGTTAGGGAAAGAGCAGATATATGTTGAATCTGCCATGTTTAGCAGGAAGCCTCTGTAAACCTTCCTGAAGTACCAAGTCTTCTTTTTGCCTTACTGAAGGAGAGCTGCATCTTTGCTCCTGGAGAAATTCTGCAGCCTGCTTGTCATCAAGGTCAATTTTATTTAGAAAAGTAGTAGGGGTTTGATTAAATGTATCCAGAACCCAGCTTGTAACTAGAAATGGTTTCTTTTAAGTAAATTATAATATTATAACAAATTATTATTTAAATAAAAGTTATTTTGCGTGCCTAGTTTTTTTCTTAAAACTACATGGAAAACAACTCCTGGTTATCTTTTCTCTGGAAATGAGGCCTTCCTATGGGCTGGGTCCTGCCTAGCCAAGGCTTTGGTGAAGTTCAGAGCTTGGCTAGGCTGGACTCAGGGTTCTTTATGTGGCATCTATTAGAAAAGGTCATCAGGTGGGGACCGAGGCATGGTGCAGGGAGGACATGGGGGCGCACAGTCCTATACTGAGCCGGTGGTAGGCAGTGGGAGGTGAGTGAGGCATTAGAGAGACATCTGCTTATGAGTCAAAGGTTTCCATGAAACTGTGAATGATACAAGAACTTTAACTGATATCAAAGAGTACCCCAATACTGAGGTACAGGAAAACCAAGTACTAACTCTGGAAGAATGGCATTTCAACAAGATCAAGGATACCAGCTATTAAAGAAGAATTTTGACACTTTCCTTAAAGGCGAGAGTGTTGAGGGTATTTTTATTCTCTTTGTGGAAAAGGAGTTGAGGTGAAATGGTTTGTAGACCAAGGACACAGTGTAGCTGGTGTGGAAATCAGTGAGCATGAAATACGGGAATTTTTTATGGAGCAGAATTTTTCTTACTCAGAAGAACCAATCATGGAAATTCCTGGAGCTAAAGTATTGAAGAGTTCTTCAGGGAACAGTTCTTTCCACTGTTGCAACCTTTTTGATATTTTCAGAGCAAATACTGTAAAATTTGACAGGATTTGGGATACAGGAGCATTAGTTTCTGTTAACCTAAGTGATCATAGACAGCCCACCATTTTACGTTCCAGATGCTGAAATTAAAAAGTTGTATGCATTTGGTTCAGTATGTAACAGTCAATGTCTTGAGAAGGCTGATGTTTTTGAAGAAACAACATAAAAGCGGGGGAATTGACTACATTGTTAAAAAGTCATATCTACTTACAGAAAAGTAAATGAGACATAAATAAAAGCAAATAACATCAAGTTTTTGAGCTTTTGAGCAACTGAAAATTATGCTAAGGCATGAAAATATAATGGCTGACCTCTGAAAAGAATTTTTCATAAGTCACATCATGAGTCTTTGTTCAAAAATGCATGGAACTTTTTAGAAGAAAACCACTAAAATGTTGAGCTAGCTACCTTGGGAAAGGTACCTGTGTGTTTTAACAGAGTGCTAAAATTTTTTACAATCAGCATATATTACTTCTATAATTATCAAATAAAAGAGAAATGCAACATGTATAACTTAAAGAAATATAATAGACATAGGAAAATTGGCACTCTTAAAATGTATAACCATTGAGGAGATGTAACACTTTAATAGGGTTCAAGGTAAAGGAAAGTCATCCAAGGAACTATATAAAGTACTAGCTTTTCCTAGAAGCCTTCATATCACACTCAAATCCTAGCACTCTTTTTCACATTTTTTTCTCCTTATATAATTGTACATGTAACAGAATCAAAAAACACATTTAAAAATTAAACGAACCAACCTATATGGAACAAAATATTTTTCCCAAACTGTAACAATAATTAATTTTGTTTTCTGAAAAAGAAAGAAAGAAAAGGAAGGAAGGGAAAGAGGGAAGAAGAGAGGGAGGGAGAGAGGGAGAGAGAGAAAAAGGGAGAAAGGAAGGAAGGAAGGAAGGAAGGAAGGAAGGAAGGAAGGAAGGAAGGAAGGAAGGAAAGGGAAGGAAGGAAGATGAAAGAAAGAAAGAAAGAAAGAAAGAAAGAAAGAAAGAAAGAAAGAAAGAAAGAAAGAAAGAAAGAAAGAAAGAAAGAAAGAGAAAGAAAGGCAGGAAGGAAGGCAGGAAGGAAGGAAGGAAGGAAGGAAGGAAGGAAGGAAGGAAGGAAGGAAGGAAGGAAGGAAGGAAGGAAGGAAAGGGAAGGAAGGAAAGAAAGAAAGAAAGAAAGAAAGAAAGAAAGAAAGAAAGAAAGGAAGGAAGGAAGGAAGGAAGGAAGGAAGGAAGGAAGGAAGGAAGGAAGGCAGGCAGGCAGGCAGGCAGGCAGGAAGGAAGGAAGGAAGGAAGGAAGGAAGGAAGGAAAGGGAAGGAAGGAAGATAAGAAAGAAAGAAAGAAAGAAAGAAAGAAAGAAAGAAAGAAAGAAAGAAAGAAAGAAAAAAAGAAAGAAAGAAAGAAAGAAAGGAGAGAGAGAGAAAGAAAGAAAAAGAGTGAGAGAGAGGGAGGGAGGAAGGGAAGGGAAGGGAAGGGAAGGGAAAGGAAGAAAGGAAGAAGAAGTCGTTGAGGTCAGAGAGGTGGCATGGTTTGGGTCTAAGTCAAGAAAGCCTAACTGCCCCAGGGACCTTACACCCCTTCACCGTGCAACAATTTTGAACGGCCTTGTCTCCTCCGTAAAGAAAGCCCCGTCCCCTCCTCCCCCTCCCTCCTCCCCTCCCCCCTTTCCCCTCCCTCCTCCCCCCTTTCCCCTCCTCCTCCCTCCTCCCCCTCCCCCTCCTTCCACCCTCCTCCCTCCTCTCCCACCCCCACCCCCCTCCCCCCTCCCTCCTCCGACCCGCAAGGCGCCCGCCCTCCTGGGCAGGTGGGGGCCGACCCCACGGGCGGGCGCATCGGGAGGCCCCGCGGGTTCCGCCCCGGCCCTGGCTTCCTCCGGCCGCGGGGGGAGCCCGGGCCCTCACGCTCCTCTCTGTCCTCGCCCCCCCAGGTGCCCCCTTTCAAAGGTCTCAGCATCCTCACGCTACCTCCTGCCGCCACTTCCACCTGGGCCCCCCGCAGCCGCAGCAGCTGGCGCCCGACTTCCCGCTGGCGCACCCGGTGGCGTCGCAGCCGGGCCTCGGCGCCCACATGGCCCCGGCGCACCAGCACGGCGGCGCCCTGCACCAGCCGCTGCCCCCGCTGCCCGCCCTGCAGTTCCAGGACGTCACAGGTCCCTCCTTCCTACCTCAGGCCCTGCACCAGCAATACCTCCTGCAGCAGCAGCTCCTGGAAGCCCAGCACCGCAGGCTGGTCTCGCACCCCAGGTGGGTGACCCCGGGCAGGGTGGCAGGTGGGTCTGTGCCCCGGGCAGCTTTTCTCCCGTTAGAGGCATTCGTTGCAGGCAGTGAGCGCTCCCTCCACTCCACACAGGCTCCACGGGTAGTCTGGGTGTGTCCCATCACCCAGGTGCAGAGTCCCTGGTGGTCAGTGACTCTTAAGGTGGACCTTTTGCACTTTGGGGGAGATCTGATTAGCAGCAGAGCGCTCAGGTCCCCTCTAGCTTCCTGATCCCCTGATCCTAACACCCAGTATCCCTGAGAAATACGAAAGGATGGGGCTGGTTCAGCCCTGCCCTCAAAGAGCTCTTGGTCTGATCTGAGAGACCAGCTGTGAAACAGGTGGAGAGTAAAGTCAGACGACACTAATCAAAGGGTCTGGAGGAGCTGTGGCACCCTGGGCAAGCCACTTCCCCATCAAGAGCCTCAGCTGTCAAGAGAAAGAGTTGGACTAAACCAGAAGTTCTCTTAAACTTTCCTCTCAGGACACTTGACACTCATACCAGTTGTTGAGGATACAAGTTTCCGTGTTTATGGGTTATGACGATGGATACCTTATTAGAAATGAAAACTGAGAAACTTAAAATTGTTTACTAATTTGTTTTAAAATAGCAAAGACAAACTCATTATGTGTTAACACCAATAATATGCATTTGAAATGCATATGTAATGGGGAGAGTGACTTGTTTTTACGTGTTTGCAAGTCTCTTCAATGCCTGGCTTAATAGAAGATGCTGTGTTCTCATGTCTGCTTCTGTTGCAGAATCACTGGTCACACAGTTACTGGAAAACGCCACTGTTCACTTGTGAGAGAGAGAGAGTGAAAAAGTAAATAACATCATAGTCTGATTATGAAAATCATTTTAACCTCACAAACCCTATGAAAGGATCCCCAGGGGTGCCTGGAGCACACTTCGAGAACCCTTGGACTAGATGATTTCCAAGTCCCTAAGCATCCATGACCGTAGGGGTTAGGTGCCTGAGACAGGAGATGAATGTGGTAGGAGGTCGGAGGGAGGAGAGGTTACCACAATTGGAGTGTCACAGAGGCCTTCTTGTAGGAGGTGGCTTTGACTTGGGCTGTGAAACCTGGGAAGAGTGTCAAGAAAGGTGAAGGAGAGAAGAGCATGGCAGGAGCACAGGGTGTGCAAAAGAGGGAGATCCATGTATCTTGAAGACAGCCCAGTAAAGACAAGGGGAGTAGTAGGAGAAGCAGCAGAGGAGGCGGAGAGCCTGGCTGGGGCAGGTGACCTGCAGCAGACACACTCAGGGCGAGCGGCCTCACAGTACAGTGAGTAGCCAGAGACGGTGGGAACTTCAAGGCATTGGCCGCTGCCCAGGTGGGAACCTTCCTCAGAGTTTGGGAAGAGGGACAAGGCCCATCGCTCTGCTGGCTGTGAGCTCAGGTTAGCTGAGGCTGCTCAGAGCTCCTGAGAGCTGGGCTGGTCCTGGGCAGCCTGACACCACGGCCCTCCATCCCTTTTGGTACAGGCGGAGTCAGGAGCGTGTGTCTGTCCACCCCCATCGCCTCCACCCCAGCTTTGACTTCGGCCACCAACTCCAGACGCCTCAGCCCAGGTATTTGGCTGAGGGCACCGACTGGTGAGTCTTTGGGGTCCCTGTATGGGGAGAGAGGGTCTTGCTTGATCCATAGAGTTCCTGTTTCCTTCTCTTAAATAGTGCAGAAGGCCTAGTCTTCAAGCCCCAGCCTTTACCCCCTGTCCCCTTAGGGGTAAGAACATTCTTATGGCCAGAGAGCCCCCCATTGAGCCTAGTGCAAGCAGTTAGCTCATATGTGGCTGGGTGCCCATGTGCCCAGCCTGGGGCTCTGCTCATATTCCTGTAGGGAAGATGGGAACAGAGATACAAAACATTTCTCACACAGTGAGGGCTGGGAACCAGTGGATCTTGGGAAGAGGGCAGAGAGAAGAGTCTCAGTAGCTAGGGTAGTCAGGGAAGGGTTCCTGGAGATGGTGAGCCTTAAGAGATCCACTGAGAAGAGCCAAAGGGTGCCAACAAGGTAGAACACAGGCTCATGGAGACAGAGCCAACCAGGTTGGAGTCAAACACTAGGGAGAGAAGCTGGGGAGAGGGTGAGGGTGTTGCGGTGTGTTGTAGGCACCTTGCCCTTGGGAAATCTTCCTATAGTCTCCTGCACTTGGGACAGAGGACTTTGCTGCCCTGGGACAGTGTTGCTTGGTTTTGGATTCTTGGTCACATCAGGCTCTCTGATTCTAGTGCAGGAGAGGGGATTTAAACTTGGGTTGGATCCAAACACCCGAACACTAAAAAAGATGCAGCTCACTGAAGGAGCTAGAGGTAAAGGGCGTCATGCCTGCAACCTATTTTTAAATAGTTTAGGAAAAATATTCATGGAGAAGTGAATATGTGTGTATGTATGTGTGGGGGGAGAGAAGAGAGAGAGGCAGAGATAGAGAGACAAAGACAGAGGAAGAGGGAGAGGGAGGGAGAGAGAAAAGGAAGTAGAAATGCAGTAAAATAGTAAAATGTTAACACTTGGGGAACAGGAAGGGTATCTGGGAATTCTTTGTGCTGTTCTTGCAACTTTGAGATTAAATTTTCTTTTTTTCTTTTTCTGTTTTTTAATGTAGCAACAAAATCCAAAAAGACCTCAATGGAAAGGGATAGACTATCTTAAAAAATAGACATGCAATTATGTCACTTTTCAGCCATTTAGTCAGGCAAACTGGCTTAGTCAAGGGATGCTTTGGGAACAACCTAGGACTGGACACCTCGGAATGATTCAAAAGGGTAGTTCTGGTCGACTGAATGCTAAAGGTGCTTTCCGGTGCAGAAAACAGTGGCTTTAACATGTTCTGCTGTCCCTAGCCCCTGCTGGTTCCCAGGCACAGTCTGTTACGTCGAACACTCCCCTTAAAAGATAGATTGCACAGCAGCTGACCTCAGCCCAGCCTTTTTCTAATTAGCAGATTCAAATAAGGAAAATTTAATTGCAGTTTGGATTGAATTCTGTCCCTCAGCATCAAGTCAATCCAATTTAATTCAATCCAGCCCCATGGAGCACCCAGGGCCCTTGCAAACGGCTGAGTGATCTGAACAAACACACGGGGTCCAACGTGGCAAGTGGGACTGAACAGGTGACACAGGTGAGAGTTGTCCTGGAGAGATAGCAGGAGGAGCAGTGCAGGTGTTAGCCCTGGCTGCTTTCTTCCTTTAGCCAAATCTCCCCGCCCTTCTCACTTGTTTCAATCACTCTGCATTCCGACTTAGTCCAAGAATCATGACGACTGAGGCCCCAGAGGCTGGTCTGGGGATGCAGGGGACGCTGGGGGGCCCATGCCCAGAGTTCTGCCTGGGCCTACCCCTGGTCCCTTTCAGCCAGTCCTGTCTTTACTTCCCAAGTAGGAAGCCCTTTCTGGAGGAATAGGTGACAATTTACCCTCCTTTGCAATTAGCTTTGCTCCAACAAGGCCCAGCTGCCTGCTGATGAGGGGCTTTTTGTAGCTGCGATCATACCAATAGCATCCAGCCCCTCTTTTCCCGGGAGGCCTCTTCTGCCAGGAGATGCGCAGTCTGGAAGTTAGATGCATTATAGAGCAGCTACTCCCACCATCTGTGAGGAGCCCTGGGAGGGAGGAGGTGGGCAGAGTGTGTCTGCAATCCTTCAGCCCCCCTTTCCTTTTAGAGAACCATCAGAAACTATTGGCTTCTGCCCTAGTTCATTCCAGGAATTGGGATGCCCCAACTGTCATTGTCCCACCCCAGGCCTAAGGCTGCCCTGACCTTCTCCCTTACTTCAGGATATTTTAATTCTACCTAAGCAGCTGCTCTCAGCTAGGATGCTCCCATTCTGGCCTAGACCCAATAACTTGACCCTGACCTTGGGCTGCCACTCGTGGCTCCATCCTCATCATACTCCTCCAATTCAATTCACAGATTCCAGATTCATAGATTCACAGTTCCAATTCTGACCCCCAGTGCAGACCACGCACCACCCCACGACTCAGCCCTAGTCCTGTCTAGGCAGCAGTGTCTAGGCACCTGAGAATTGTGGAGGTAGGTGGGTGGAGGACAGAACTTTCTACTGCCTTCCTCTGCAGGCAACTCTGCCTCAGTTAAGCCTCCTGACTCACCTGCAAGATGGTGCTGCAATTTGGGGCCAAGTTCCCTGGGAAGGATGGAAGGGTCAGGGAGGATGGAAGGGTCCGTGTAGCAACCAAACTGCTCCATGCTTCAAGGCCATTGACAGTGGAAAATAAAGTTCAGTTTGATGTTTAGACACAACGGATAAAAGTTGTGCACCGAGATGGTGTCCACGAGAAATCTCCAGGGTACTGTTCCGGGTAACCCTGTGGCTTTAGGCCTTCAGGGTGTTTCTGCGACTCCTTTTAAAACTCAGCCAGGTTCTCATAGGTGGTGGAGCAGCAGAGAGGAGGCAGCCGCTGCTCCTCCAGGGGTTGATGTCTCTTCAGGCAAGTCCTGACCCCAGCAGGTTTAGGGTTTATGCAGCAGCTCCTGCTCAGGGATCATGGGTTTAGAAAGGAATTTTCTGATGGGGTGATAAGAGGGGAGTTCCAGAGCCCAACCCATCCAGACCATCCCTTTCATCTGAAGGTCAAGGTGGCTTTTGCTTCTCCAGTCAGCATTCTTGGAATTGGGGTGACTCTGTTCCAAGTTCCTTGGGACTTTGCTCCTGGTAGAATTCCCTGAATGTCCCTTTGCTGCTTTGAACCTGCTGGGTCCCCTCAGAGTGCTGGGTCAGAGCTTCTGTCACACAAAGGTGCCCCATGGAACTCTTTTCTCTGAGGCAGGTCACAGGATGAGCCCAGGCAAAGGTCACAAACCCTGGTGGCCCAAACTGGCTAGCCAAGGACCATGGGTAAGGCACTGCCCTTTTTCAGGCCTCAGATGGGCCTGCGGAAACAACTGGCCGGACTAGTGGATTTCTAAGTTTGCTTCCAACTGGCTCCAAGAACTGATTTTCCGAAGGACAGACGCGTTGCGGGTCATCCCCAGGCTCCGGGCTGATGTGTGTATGTGAAACATAGGAGTGTAGACATCGTAATACATACCTATCACAGCTGGAAACAGAGGCTCCTTTGATGCTTTTCGTCTCTCTCTTTTTAAAAAATGTATTTTTTAAAGAAATCAGGTATTTTTTTTTTTCCCGTGGCATCTCCTTACCTGGATTTTGGAGGTCACGTGCTAGTGGTATCACTTATCAGTTTCTGACATTCTCTATGCATTGACACTTAGCTCAAGGCTTGAGCAGATTCAGGTTTAACTTTTATTTTTTTTGGTAAAAATACTTTAAAGGTGCTATTGGTTTTATGTTATTTTTAACAGAAAGCTGGTTTTCTCTCCTTTTGTAATGTTGGCAATTGATGATCTTTGCCTAGATCCTTTATTTCTTTAGGGCACACAAAAAGGTGACAAATAATTTAATCATTCCTTATTCATGTATTAGCTAGAAAACTTTTACAAAGACAAATTTGCCTTCATCAACTACTTGGCTACCCTGAAGTCTAGCTAATAAAGGAAAGGCAAGGTAAATGCTTGGTTATTTTCCTTTACTTACTAGTTTTCAAAATGAGGAGTCAGTTCCTTAGCATCCTTCAAAAGGACCAATTTTCTTTCACATCATTTCATTCTCATGGACTTGTACCTATTTGATGTGTTTCAATCTGTTGCAGTTGTACTCATTGATATGCAAATGGTCCATAGTCTGGGCAGTGGGAACCTCTTCCGGATGGTTCCTGAATCCTTTTGACACGATCCTGGTAGTATTTGAAAGTTCCGACAAGATCTTTCCATCTCATTTTGCACTGTTGCTGCCCCAGACCTGAAATTAGCCATTTTCCAAGGGGCCCTGGTTCCTTTTCACTTGCATTAGTTGACTAATTGTTAAGTGACATGAATTTTTGTATACTTTTAGGAGCGTGGGTGGGGGCTGTGGTCCAGGTTTGCTCTTCCTGCCTCACAGCTTCAATGTCCCTCTCCTCCTGTTTTCTCCAAGTGGTAGAAGTGTGGCCTCTGCTGCCCCCTCTGCTTTCTCTGCACTGTCTTTCCTCTGCTCTGAATTCCTGACCAGCTCCGTTTGGATTGGGAGAGTGCCTAGGGACACTAGTTTCAAGAGGTCATATGATGCCTAGATTGTTCCAGCCCCTTCAGACCCTGCAGAGCCCTTTTCTTGTCTGAGCTCCTTTCCGTCCCTATAAAGAGAGGGGTCAGGCAAGGGGAGGTCCAGCCTCTTGCAACTCTGGCAGTTTGTGACGGATTCTACACCGTAGGCTTGATGTCTGAGGTTCCTTCTATAACCTGATGGCTGAGTCACACCACCTGTGTCCCCGCAGGGACCTCAGTGTGGACGCCGGCTTGAGTCCCGCTCAGTTCCAGGTGCGGCCCATCCCACAGCACTATCAGCATTACCTGGCGACGCCGCGAATGCATCACTTTCCCAGGAACTCCTCCTCCACGCAGATGGTGAGTGAGGGGCTCTACCAGGAAACCCGCTGCCTCTTGGGGGCCTGGGGGCCTGAGGCATGTGGCTCCTCAGTGTCCCGCTCCATGTATCCCCCTCCTGTGCTACCTGCTCCCTGTGTCCTGCTCCCTGCATCCCCTTCCTCTGCATCCTGCTCCCAGGCAGGCCAACTGCTCCCCTCCCCTCCCCTCCCAGTTTCTATTCCCACTCTGGCTTGTGGTGAAAGAAAAGGCAACCACTGGACCAGAGGCCAGCGCTGCTGGTAGAACCATGTGGTACACCAGAGGATGGAAAGGGGTGGCATGGCAGGGCGTGGACTGTGGGGACAAGGGTCAAGGCTAAGAGTGGGCAGGGAGGTCTCTAGATCCTGTAGGACCTCATTTAGTTGTTTTCTAAGAGTTTCTGGGCATTAGTTTTACTTACCTGTAAAATGGGATGAAGACACCTGCCCAGTCCATCTCACAGGACCCGTGTGAGGAGAACGAGATCCCAGAGGTAGCCCTTGGGCCTGGCCTGCTGACCCAGTCTGTTTTCTGTGGAGGGCTGGCCTCTTCACTGCAGGGTGCCAGGACTGCGGAAGGGTCAGGATGGGTTTGGGGGCCCGAGCACTGCAGGTATTGTGGAATGAAGGTGAAGATATTCCATTAAAGCAAAGAACTGAAAATCTTTTCATCCAAGACAGCTTCTTCCCGTTGTTGCCCTAAAGCACATTTCGAGCCTTCCAACCTGGGGCTCTGCCTTTAACCACTCAGTACCTCTGTCTCCATATTTGTAAAATGAGAGACTCAGGAGAGTCCCGTGGGAAATGCTGCCAGCTCTGAAGTTCTTTATGAAGCACAACCTTCTAAGAATAAAAGCTAACATTTATTGAGTACTTACTGCATACCAGGCACTGTTCTAAGCAATTTACATGAGTTATCTCATTTAAGCTTCTCAATAACCCCGCACAAAAGGGTATTTTGCAAACTGGCAAACTGAGCACGGAGAGGTTAAGAAACAGGTCAGGGTCCTGCCTGCAGGGAGTAAGATGAGTTGCTATGCTGGACACCTGGCCCCTCCAACTCATACCTGGGTTTGGGTGAGGTGAGTGAGGCAGCATCATGCAAGAACAGGGGCAAATCCTGTCATTATTTAAAATTTCAATATTTTGTTTATTATGGATTTTTGGTATCGATTTTGATTTTTTAAATTGCATTAAAATATTCTTTATCTTGAATACTGAGTTTTTTGATGATGCCCCCTTAAATTTTGAGCCCTCACCCGGTTTCACCCTGGTCAGGCAGGGCAGAGTCAAGGGGAAGGAAACGGACTCTGCCCGCCAACTCCCTGGGTTTGAAATCATGGTTCTGCCACTCGGCTGCATAAGTTGGGCCATTTACTCAATCCGTGTGTGTCTCACTTACCCTATCAGTAAAATGGGTATAGCAACTGTACTCGTATCATAGATCAGATGGGATAATTTGTTAGTGATGCGAAGACTGAGAACAGTGCCTGCGTGAAATAAATGCCCCATTGGGCTAGGTGTTACTGGATAGATTTTGTTATTCTTGCTGGAGCTGGTCCAGCACGAGCTTCGTTCCTGAGGAGGAGCAAGGGACCCAGGTGCAGGAAAGATGGTACTACTTCCCACAGAATCTCAGATTGGTGGTTGTGGGAGAAGCAGTCGAAAGTTGGGCTCATGGGCCCTTGAATCTTATCCTATTTGCCATTTTCTCCTCAACAGGTCGTCCATGAAATCCGAAACTACCCTTACCCTCAGCTTCACTTCCTTGCTCTCCAAGGACTGAACCCCAGCAGACATACCTCTGCAGTGAGGGAGAGCTACGAGGTATGTACCCCTCCTTCCCCCAAACCTGGAATCTTCCTGCCAGCCTGACTCCAGCAGGGATGGTGAAGAAGCCAGTATTATTTATCATGATCATTCATTGTGTCCCTTCTCCCTCCCCATGCTCATGGGCAGAGCATGGGTGGAGCTGGGAGCCTCAGGGCTGAGAGGAAGAGAGAGAGAAAAAAGATGGAGTAGAGATTTTGAGGTCTTTTAGCATCTGATGGGTTCTTCCTGATGGCTATTTGAAGGCTTCCTGCTAACGTCTTTCAGAGCTGCTCCTCCTTATCTTGCATGTATGTGTGCCTTTGCATGCTCTGAGTGTACATGTCCATTTTTCTCTTTGCAGGAGCTGCTGCAACTCGAGGACAGACTGGGAAATGTGACTCGGGGAGCTGTACAGAATACTATCGAGAGGTTCACCTTCCCCCACAAGTACAAGAAGGTGAGTCGGAAAGCAGGCCAACCTGAGTAGTCAGGGTAGGGAGTGTGGGTTGCCTAGTTGACCTTGGCCTGGTTGTCCACAGGGGGTCACAGTCCAAGATCTAGAAGCTTTTGCTCCCAGTAGGGACTCTGAAGCTGTGGGTTTTCTCCCTTGCCTCTGCCAGGTGTGCCTAGGAGGGGAGATGGAGCCTCCCATCAGTAAAGCAAGACGTCAACGATAGGGCAAACTCTGTGTCGAGAGGGAGAAGGAAACAGGAATGCACTGTATTTTCTGCTCAGTTTTCATGTTCACTAAAACTGCTCTAAAAAAATAAAGTCTGCTGTGAAGGCAAATAAGTAAATAAATTTTAAAACTTTAAGAATCAAAAGCTTGATAAGCACTGAGAAACGTAGAGTCCATCTTCACCTCCTCTCGAGGCCCTAGGATATGACCTTTGTGAGCCCTGGGTGTTGGTGTCAGACATGGTCTATTTGGGATTTCAGTTTTCCTGCTATCTGAGTCAGTTTGGGCAGTTATAACAGAATACCACTGACTGGGTTGCTTAAACAACAGACATTTAAGTCCAAAATCAAGGCACCGGCAGATTTGGTTCTTGGTGAGTGCCCTCTTCCTGGCTTGCAGAGAGCCACCTTCTTGCTTGGTCGTCGAGGGGTGGAAAAAAGAAGCTCTGGTCTCTTTTTCTCTTCTTAAAAGAGCACAGATTCCATCATGGGACTTCACTTTGGTGATATGATCTAGAACCTAATCACCTCCCAAAAGCTCCATCTCCTAATACCATGACGTTGGGGATAGGGCCTCAACGTATGAATTGCTGGGGACACAGACATTCAGTTTATAATCACCGTGACTAATAACTGTGTAACTCTGGACAATTTACTTGGCTTTTCTGGCCACTTCCCTGCTCTTTTGAATGTAAAATGAGAGTGATATATTAGTAGCTACCATAGGGGTGTTCTGGTGATTCAGTGGGACAGTGGGTACACACAGCTCAGCACAGTGTCTGGTAAGTGGTGAGTGCTCAGCGATGCGAGTCTCACTTTGTTCTAGGCGTGTCTAGGTGCTCGTGGAGGTCAATGTCAAAGACCATGACCTGTACCTCCTCACAGAGGTACTGAATTTATCCATAAGCAATTTCAACTAACATTTGAATGTCTACTATGTGTCAGATGTGGATAGTGTGCTAATAGAGGAAATGATACTATCTCAGTAATTAAGAGTGTCACCTGCATGGGGCAAATGATCATTCTCTAGAGAGAGCTTCAGGTTATTAGAGAAAAACATGGGAGAGAATGAGGTTTGTTCAGGAGCCTGGGAGCAGCTTCTGCTCCCCTACCTGGGTGTGCTCACTCCTGCCAGGGCCATACACTCCACCTGCCATCATCACAACAGCTGCGAGGACATGAGAAACGGAATAAGCACAAAAGATGAAAGGAAAAATGGACCAAATCAGTGAGATAAAGAGTTGAATTAAAAACTTATGAGAACAAAAGGAGAATTAGTGGAATAAAAATATTATAAAAAAGGAATGGGAAGAATTGAAAATGATAAATGACAAAGTTTAAGACTCAAATAAAATGTAAAAAAAAACTTTAAAAATTTAAGTTGAAAGTAAAATAATATAAAGCAAAAAGGATATTTTAATATAGTAATAATATAAGAATCAAAAATAGAGAAAAATATATAATCAAATAGAAATTCATGAAAAGGACAAGAATTAGGAAACGATATAAAACAATATCAAATTCAAATTAATAACATGAAAGTGAAAAAAGGAATCTTAATGAAATTGAGAAGGTAAGAGCAAAAGGGATGAGAAATAATAAATGCTGGAAAAGGTTAAAATTAAAGTAACAGTTACGTAAATAATGACAAGACAAAATCTAGAAGACCTAAAAGATCAAAAATACAAAATAGGGCAAGATTGGAAAAGAGGGAATGGTTTAAAGAATGTAGATTAGATATAGTAAAACAAGGTTAAGACTATTAAGTTAAAATTGTTAACTATGAAAGGAAACCATGAATAATTGTGGAGAAAAACAATAGAAAAGAGGCAAGAAGTTGGTTCTCTACAGTATGCTTTATCAAACATCCTTTTCTCACGGGGCCAATGAAGGCCACTCCTCCAGCAAACATATCTGGGTTCTTAGGCAGGGAGATCATCGTGACTCCATTCATACTGAAAAGCCATGAAAATTATGTGGAACTAGGACTATAATTCTGTTTTTCTGAGCTAGGACTATAATTCTGTTTTTCTGAATTCTGGATAAGGGGAGACTTATTGCCGAGGCCTGGGATGGTTTACAGTGGGGTGTAGGGCACAGGGAGGCTGAGAACAGCAGGCTCGGATATTCTTGTATGTTCCAGTGAAGGTTACAGTATTGTCCAGATGAATCCACCAAAGGAATCCAGAGCTTACAGACCAGCGAGGGCACACTTGGTGTCTAGGCCTGGCCCCAAGGTCATAGTCATTCTCTGGGTCAATGTCATCTCTGACTCACCAGATTTTTCTCTTGATAAAATGACCTTTAAGTCTGCTTATCCCTGTAGAGGGGCCAGAAGGGTAATTTTCTCCCCATGGGTAATTAACAAGCTATTTCACTGCACAGCATGGAGATGGGAACGAAAAAGACGGTCTGATTTCATTCACTGATTACATTTCTTGCTCCCCAAAATATTTATTAAGCACCAATGATGTACCTGTAGTTGGCCAAGTGTGGGGTGATACCTAAAGAAGAGAGAGCCATGGTCCATGCCATCTAAGAACTTGAAGCTTTCTCCATAGTGGTTGACTATTTTCTAATAATTATCATAGAATTGAAAACAGGACAATTAAAGTCAATAAGTATAAACAGTGTCTACAGGATGGCTAATCTCATGTTTCTAGATAGGAAGATAAATCTAACCATATAAAACCACAGCATGGTACAAATTGCAGTTGTTAACCCGAGGTTGAGGAATTTTGCCTTCATCAAGTAATGAACAAACAAATGAGTAGACACCAGTGAGTGGAAGGAAGAAAGGGAGGCAGGGAGGGAAGGAGGGTGGGTTGCAGCATGCTGGACTTGAAAGTTGAGGGAGAAGCCTGGAGACAGGGATCCAGGTTGGAAAGGATGGAAGGAAGAGTGGGCAGCAGGAGGGGAACAGAAAAGAGGGAGGTGCTTATCAACAGCCATTGTTTTTGCAAAGGATTGATACACTGCTACCCAAGTCCTTTCCGAACTGCATGTTCCTAGGACAGTGTAGAGTTTACACCTGGGACATGAATTGCCTGGAACCACAAAAATTAAGTTCAATGGGCCTTTTTCTTACTTTGCTTTAACCCTCTTTATGCTACAGCAAGGAGGAGGGGTTGGAGAGAAGGCGGGGAGAAGGGTTTGGGAAGAGCACCGAAGCCTGGGTATTTCTTAGGAACTCAAAAAGAGACTGAATCCCTGGGGGCAAGAGGTGGAGGAAGAGGCTGCTGAGAGATGTGGGAGGCTGTGAATGAGAGAGAATAGCCACCAGGTGAGTCTGCTCCAGCTAACGACTTCTCTGCTTCTCATAGCGAAGACCCCAGGATGGCAAGGGCAAGAAAGAAGAGGGGGAGGAGTCGGACACAGATGAGAAATGCACAATTTGTCTGTCTATGCTAGAAGATGGAGAAGATGTGAGGTAGGAGGCCGGCCTCTTGGACTGCCTCTCCTGTTGCTCTGATATTATGTCTGGGGTGGGGTTCGCTTGTACGTGTGTGTGTGTGTGTGTGTGTGTGTGTGTGTGTGCGCGCACCTGCATTTCTGTGCATGTGTGCGATAGTGTGTTTCTCAGTTGTGCTAGAAAGGTGGGATGTGGAACATTCTAGATGTTTGGTGCCTATGGGTGTGGACTTGTGGATACTAAGTGTAAGAGAACACCTGATATTTGGGCTGGATGGGTCTAAGACAAAGTCATGGCATTGTTTCGGGCTGAACTGAAAGAGCTTGGTAGAGAAGAAGGGCTTGGGGGCTCTCCTTCTTGTCACGACTTCCCACCCCAGCCACAGCCTCACTCCATGACAGGGCTTCCAAGGCCCTCTTTGGTCACTCCCCTAGTGATCCCAGGTGTGAGTCTCCTGGTCCCTTGAGTAGCTGCAATCCCTCAGCTCCTGGCACAGCCCCAGGCCCCTTCCCCTCGACCATGCCTCTGACACTCCCCTCTCTTTCAGGCGCCTACCATGTATGCATCTCTTTCACCAACTCTGCGTAGACCAGTGGCTCGCCATGAGCAAGAAATGCCCCATCTGCCGGGTGGACATTGAGACACAACTGGGAGCCGACAGCTGAGGGAGGAATTAGCCAGTGGACACCCCATTTTCCTTCACCAGGTCCCCCCACGGCCATAGCCCTTGCAGCCAAACTTTGCCTTCTGAGCCATTTGACGTAGAGGAAAAGCCTGCAAGCACATTTTGTGGAAAGAGGAGTTGGTGGTATCAGTGTCTGAGGGAAAGGAGGGGTCGGGGGAGGACCCACACATCCAGAATGGTGACTGTCCCCATCCGCCTCTCCTCACTGCGTGGAAGGGAGGGAGCTGGCCGTGCCCGGAGCAGGGGTGGGAAGGTGGGGCCCACGCTGCCTGCCGAGAATCTAGGTGTGATCCTGAAGGTCCTAGCTGGTAGACTGGCCCCTCAATCCTGTCCTTTGAAGGATTGTACATATACCTCTCGACCACGTAGAAACCATGTAGGGGTCTCTAGCTATTTCTGTGGATGGCAGCCAGAGCATGTTAGCTTAAGAAAAATGTTGTGTGTGGTGCTCTAGTCATCTTGTGGTGGACATGTCGCTATTACCTAATTCGCACCAAATATTTCTCATTGAGTTTCTTGTTTTGGTGCCTGACTGAACCAACCAACGACAGCCCAAATCTTCCCGTCTTGATGAGAGAAAAGGAAAAAGGAATCAAAGGTGAAAAAAAAAAAAAGCCAAATCCTGTTTATGATGAAAAAGGATGATTTTTTTTTTCACCCAGTTTGGGAGGCGGGAGGCGGGGTGGGTTCTTGTTTTGTTTTTGATTTTGTTTTTTTCCTTCGCTTTTGTTTTTCTCATGTTTACAGTGCACGGAGCATGGAAGGGGGGCATCTGGGAAAGGGGAGGACTGGAAAAGGAGCAGATGAGGGTCTTAGATGGGCCTCTGAGGGGCGTGGCCAGGGTTGGGCAGGTAGAGTTTGAGTGGGTAAGAGGGGAATTCTGTCTTGAAGGAGGGCTTTCCAGTTCCAGAGCCCATCTACTTAGCTCCAGCCATCCCCCCAGCTCCACACTGAACCAGGGAGGGGCCAGCCTCCTACTGGAGTTGGCCCCTGGTTCCTTAGAGTCAGGATGCCCTTGCTCATGCCAACTGCTTCCTTTCGGTTGTGCTCATGCCCTGTCACAAAAGGGCAATGTGGCCACTGCCTCCCTATGCAAAAACTGAACCAGAAGATGAAGATAAGATAGAATAGGTGACAGACACTTGGTCTTAGCCAAAGGCTGAGGTCAAACACCGTGGACCTTGAGGAAGACCATGAGCTTCTTCTGGGATGTCTCAAATCCTGATGGAGTCCCTGGGATATGGCTCTGGCCCTGAGACCGTGTTGGCTGGGTATGGGAGGTGCTGTGTCCCTAGCCTCTGACCCTTTGATCACCTTGAGCAAGTTCCTTTCTTTCTCTGTGCCTCAGTTTTATTCTCCTTAGAGTGGAGAGAAACAACAGTGCTTTCCCATTTCCACTTCCTCTACCTCACCTAGACGTTGTGAGGATGAATACAATCTGCCCAACACACGCAAGCTCTCTCTTGGAAACCTCCTTGGGGTTTAGGGATGGTGGTGGTGGGAGAGACAGACCTGGAAAGACACTGTGTCTTTCCGCACCACCCCACAATTATCCTGAAACTCAAAGGGGATAGAGAGATGGGAGGACAGAGGAATGGAGATGGGACAATCCACCAAACTGCACCAAATCCACCAATCCCAACCCAAATTACTTTATGTGTAGGTGAAAAACACCAGCTCAGCTGGAATTATGCTCTCTTCCTTTTCCCTTCCCCTTCTCCTCTCCCTCATTTGCACTGCCCTCACTGCCTCTCTCTGTCCCAGTGTCCACGCCCTTATATTACTAAGAGAAGGCTATGGGGCACAGGATACTTAGCACATATATAAAGAAAATCTGAGTCTGCATTGCTGCTACAAAGGATAAAACCAGGAGCAACGGGTAAAAATGACTGGGAGGCAGATTTTGGCTTGAGATAGAACCTTCTAGCACAACTAGAGCTGCCAGGTGGAGGGATGGCTGCTTGTCCACCTGCAGGCAGAAAATGGGAGAGGTGGCATCTCATGGGAGGGTTACTCAAGGATCTTACTCAGACTAAGGCAATCTTCTCTGAGTGCCTGCCGGAGCAGGTGCTGGGAGACACAGTAGCAAAGAGGGCGGTATCCCTGCCTTGAGGAGGATACAGTCTGGCTGAGGAGTTAAGTAAGACACAAACAGTAATGCAAGAATGGTGGCTAGTCTGATTCAGGTTGATGGCAATGAGCATGGCAGCCTCCCATTTAGAGATTTTAGTATGTAAAAGGTGTCTTTAGGACTAAAGGCTGGAGACCCCACCAGTGTGGAAGGTACTTCTGGGTCAGGATTTCGGGGAAGCTAGTTACTAGTTGCCCTGGGAAGTTGGGCATCCTCCCCACCCTGCTTTGACCTAGAGATAGACAGGGTGGTCTAGGGAAGGTCACTTCCCTCTCAGTCACTTGTTCTCTCTGAGGCCAGTGTGAGGGGCTAGTAGATGGAAAGGGTCAGTGCGGGGAGCCAGGTGGAATGAGGCCTGGTATCCTGGGTTCCAGACTTGACTCTTCACTGGCAGAGTGGATAGCGCTAGAAACCTGCCTTCTTCTCTCTGGGCCTCAGTTTCCTCAGCTGTAACACAAAGAGTTTGGATTGGATGCTTGCGAAATTTCCTCCCAACACCCACCCACATGCTCTGGTCCTCCCTAACATCAACACATCATTCAAATGATTAGAACTGTGTGCCGACTGAGCTGTTGAAATGGCTTTCTGTGGGCACCAACATCTGTTTCAGAGGCTGAGAGTGGGATGTGGTTCCCTCCTCCTCCCAATTATCCACAGGCTCCCTGAGTGCCCCAGGCTAATTTTAGGCACTGGCTGGGGTGAGTGGGGATCACCTGGGCAGGGGGGCGGGGAGGAAGGTCAGCGGCTGGCTTTAAGGGTAGACCCTAAAGCCCCCCTCCAGTCCCCATCTCTCTGGGGCCCTCTTACTTACAAGTGGGCACAACTGGTGATACAAACCCAACCACCTCCCAGACCCCTTAACTGGACAGCCATCAGGGTGAGAAGAGAGGACAGGGGTCTGTGCTTTTGCTCCCTCGAGGCCCCCTCACCCATGTCTGGGAGCCAGGCAAGAGTGGAGAAGAGGCAGGCTCAGGCCTCAGCATCTCACACCCACCACCTCCAGGAGGGGAGACCCCCTGTCGTCCTTCTGCTCAACTCAAGGGACTGAGACCCTTTCCTGACTGAGACGCATGAGTGCCTTCTGGGGCCAGAGCTGCCCCAGGATCAAGTTGGGCCTCCTAGCCACAGCGCATCCTGGCTGCCGTGGGTCCACTGTGGATGCCAATCACCGAAACCAACGCCACAAGCCCAGCCTGCACGAGCAGGGGTCGGGGGCACAGGGCTCCTCCATTTGCCGGGACCCCCTTGGGCCCTATTGCTCTGGCTTAACCACCTGTGGCAGGACTCAAGCTCCTCTTCTGCAAATGTTCTCAGCCTCCGTGCAAGTATTCTTAACTCTTTATGCCTAATGAACAAGCACAGTTTTTTCAATGGTGAATAAAAAGCACCAGATTTTTTTTTTTTCTGAAGAAATCCCCCGAGGCCCCCGCCTGCTGGCGGGACACACCCTCCCCGAGTGGGGCTGTAGCAACGTCTGTCAGGTCCCCTCCTCGTGTTTCATCTCCCGCGCGCGTAGAGCAAATGCTAGAGCGATTTCAGCTGATAGAAAAACAAAAATGAAAAAAAAACCACAAAAAAAACAAAAAACATGGCACGTTGCTAGTTTACAGGGTTTTGTGAGTTTAAATGCCTTATATTTAACAATCATAATTTATGACTAACTTGTAGATATCGTGAGTTCTTATTTAATTATTTTTATAGTTGTTTTGCATTTTTAATTATAATTTATTTATTTAGAAAGGATACTAATTTTTTTTATTACTCCTATTACCTCATTTTGGCGTTGTTTCTGGGAGTGGAATGCTTTGCATGCATTGGTACGATGACAAACAACTACGAATACAAAAAAAAAAAAACTTTAATAAAATTCCGCGAACTTTATTTCGTCCAAACTATCAGGGTGTGTGATTGCAAGCTGTCCTACTGTGGTGCTGGCCTCTTTGGATACATTCCATACGAAATGCAAACCTTTGATTCTGTATGCTGTGATCTAGTGAAAAACTCCAATATAGTGACTGTATTTAGCACATATATAAATATAATTTGCACTCGTCAGCAGACTGGGGTAATCCTTTCACTTGCTACCCTTGTTTCCCCCAAGCCCACATCATTAACCTGTTTTTCCTTCTTCCCTCGCCCTTCCCACAACCTCGGCCTACCCTGCTTCTATCCTCTGAGGAAGATCCAGGGGCACTAGAGGTTGCTCTCTCCGCCTGGTCTCCAAATCCTTGGTTCCAGAATGTTCCCTTTGAACATGACCAGCAAGCGCATCTGAAAGCCAAAAAGCCTGATTTGTTAGAATGAAACCTGGACTAGGGGTGAGGAGGCTCGAGATTTCAGACCATCTCTACTGCAAACTTCCCTGTGACCTTGAACAAGTCACTTGGCCTCCTGGTGTCTCATTTCTCTAGGCTGGGGTGGAGGAGGTGAACTGGAGGGTCTCTAGGGTCCCTCAGACTTGGGGAGACTGACACAGATCTGGTGGGAGACCACTTTGAAGTGCTATCTCACCCTCTCAGGAGAGAAGAAAGGAGAGGGGAAAGGATACAGGGAAGGAGAGAAAAGAAAAGAGGAAGGGAAGAGATTGAACTGAGAATTTATCCATCAGATTGGCTCAGAGGAGACATTTGGAGGGTTTTGGTCCTTTTATTCGCAGCATCATGCGGGTGACAGGGAGGCAGGACAGGTGGACGCATCCCTGGACACGGGACATGCACTTTCACAAAATTTGTCAGTCACTTGGACAGTGAGCTGAAATCTATGACTTGTTAGATATGGGATGCAGTAGGCAGGACATAAGCCCCAAACTATGGTGTTTGGGATTGGTACCCCAACCTATCACCTCTTGGAGACTTGATTGTTGAGGCACCACCCTTGATGACAGATTGGGACATAAATTTTAGACTCATGGTCTCTCCTTCTCAAGCATCTCCTTCTTTACTCTCTCTGCCATTGCTCCATGGGGGCTGTGGGCAGAAAGAAGGAGCTGCTGTGGAAGATGGGGTTGGGGGACTCCAGTCTCACGGCCCCCAAGGAGGAGTGCTAGAGGAGGGTTTAGGGAAGCAGTGGCTTCAAAGGCTGGCACAAACAAGATGCCTTTGAGCCAAAAGGAGAGAGAGGAGGTCCTTGCCCCTAGGAGAAGACTGAGTGGGCTGGGACCCCGGCCGGAGTGGGAGGGTCACTCCTGTGCTCTCTGCATGTCTGCCTCCTCCCTTGTCTCCTTCCCTTCTTTTCCAGCCCACTCTTCCTTCTTGCCTTTCGACATCACTGCCTTTGCCTGGTGGAGAAGTCCAGCCTCCACATGAGGCCCCCTGGGATGGTGCTGATGGGGGAGGAAGTGGAGGCCCAATTCACCACACTGCCTAGCCACGCTTGTAGGAGTGGCTGGGCCGTGCATGGTCTCTAAGCCCCAATTTTGCTCTGGCCGGACTCTGGGTCCCACTCCTTGGGCTTTCTGCTTGCTGCCTGCCCAGCTTCCCTTTTTGCCTCTGCCCTGGAGCCTTGTTCTCCTGCTTTCCTTGGAGATGGCTTGTGGAGTCGCCCACCGGGGCGCATGACCACCACACTGCCGGGCCTGGCAGACACTGCCCCCTTGGCAAGGCTCCTGGACGAACATGCCTTATGCTGCTCTGCAGGGTCAGAGTGGAAAGGGGCCCTTTGCCCTGGCTGGCCTACATCCCTCCCCCTCCCACCCTAGCCCTTGCCTCCCCTAGCCCCACCCCTGGCCTTGGCTGTGGCTCATTTCTCAGCTGTGGAGCCAGCCAGCACCCGGCCCTCCGGGGGGTAATTTGGTTGCCCCTGGTAAGTGAAAGGATTATCCTCAGTGTTGATTGTCCTTTTTTGTAATCCTCCTGCTGTTCTGTTCTGTTGTGCTGTGCAACATTTTGCTACATAGACTATTTTATAGCAGAAAGCTAGAAGATATTTATTATGAATATTAAAGCAATAGTGCATCAATAAAAAGGCGGAGACATTAGGAATTGTGTAAATGCTTAGATTCACTTTTGGTGGATTTTTTGTACTTTATTTATAACTAATAAAAATGAACTGCATTGCTAACTACAGCTCACTTGTGCAGGGTGCTTATTTCTCTGCTGACCCAGGGCGCGTCCAGACAAAGCCTCTCGCAGACCTGTCTTGGTCCAAGGTCTGAGGTAATAGTAGGTATCTCTTCCTCACCCATTTTCTTCATCCTCCCTCCCTGTCTTCCACCTGTTTCCCTGCTCTCTTCTCTCCTTCCCCTTCCCTTCTTCTTCTCCTTTGCTTCTTCCTCCTCTCTTACCTATTATTTTCTTTTATTTCTTTCTCTCTCTCTCAACAAATCTGTTCTATGCTGTGAACCAACCATCTAATTAACCTGCTTCCTAAACTTTAGTTTATGGGTTTTAGAGGGGAAAGTTCCCATTTTTGATCACTTTTCAGGTATAACCTCTTGTGTGTTGAATGAGAGGGTGCCTCAGTTTCCCTGTGGAAGAGAAGGAATTTGATTTTTGACAGTGGGTGTGGATTTCTTATTCCTTTGTGAGAGCCCAAACGCAGATACTCAGCCTTGTCTAGAATCTGTTCTCAGTCAGTGGAAGATGGCTTTCTTTCCTGAACTACAATCGGAGCCCCTATTAATGAACTGTAAAAAATAATAATAGATTTTATTTTTTAGAGTAGTTTTAGGTTAACAGAAAATTGAGCAGAAACTACAGAGGTTCCCATAGACTCCCTCGCACTACCGTCCAGTTTTCCCTATTCAGATCTTGCCTCAGTGTGGTACTTTGCTACAGTTGATGAGCCAATATCAATCAATGCACCATTAGTAACTGAAGTCCGTAGTTTACATGCACACATTAGATTAGTGAATATTTTAAATCCCTGGTTCTTGTTCAAGTGAGATGATCCAAAATGCTTATCTGTAGCTTTCCATATATTTCCGTCTATGTCTCTTGATTCACAAACCAGAGATCCTCGTAGCCCTGGTCCCACCACTAACCAGCGTGAAGCTGTGTGCCCTGCCCTGTTCGCCAGCTGTGAAGATGTAGATGGCTCCTCTCAGTTCCTACATTCCTCAGGCCTCTATTTATAGACCCCACCTCCCTCTATTAGCCTTGCCTATTTAATCTCTGTTTCCACAACAGAAGTTCCCCTAGAAGCAAGGCCTGAGCTACTTTGGGAGCTGGAGGAATGGTTCTCTTTCTTTGGGTTTTGTCTCCCCTCACACACAGGGGCCAAAGTGCAGCCTTCCTTACCTCCACCCTTTCCCCCTCCCTTCCTAAGGCAGGGCCTGAGAGGAAAGGGACTTCTCAGAAAACAGGCAGGCTCACACTCTGTGTAGGCCTGTGTCTCCCAGTTACCATGAAGATCCCCCAGGAGGTTAAGGAGGAAGAGTCTGTATTAGCCAGGGCTCTCCAGGGAAACCGAACCTATGTAGCCATATCTGGAGATTTATCACGAGGAAGAATTAGCTCACATGATTATGGAGGCTGAGGAGTCCCACAGTCAGTCCTCTGCGAGCTGGACGCCCAGGAAGGCGGATGGTGTAGTTTAGTCTGAGTCCGAAGTCCTGAGAACCACGGGAGCCCACAGTGTAAGTCTCAGTCCAACAGCAGGAGAAGACGTCTGTCCAGCTCAAGTGGGAAGACAGAAGAAAGGAAATTCTCCCTTTCTCTGCCATTTTGTTTTATTTTTTTTATTTGAGGGAAGGCAGTCATTTTACTGAGTCTGCTGATTTAAACAATTTCTGGAAATGCCCTCAAAGACATACCTGAAATAAAATTTAATCTGGGCACCCCATGGCCAGTCAAGCTGACATGGAAAATTAACGGGCACACTTTCCTCACATCGCCCCCAGGCCACCTGGAGGTCTCCAGGCCAGAATCACAGAACTCATCTTCCATCCAGCTCAGAAGCAGCGCCACCTCCCCCACCATCCAGGTGCCACCACCCAAACTGTCCTGTTAGATTTACAGCTAAACAGCTCTTTTCTTCCTTAAAAAGCCATTTGCTCTCCAAGCCTATCTGTCCCAAATCTTCCTCTTCTCCGCATGCTCTATTTGCTTCCTTCGTCTGAGGCCCAGCCTCCCCCACCTACTCCCTGAAGCCCTCTTACCTTGCTCTTGCTCAGGGCATTTGAGTGTCTGCCAGCGGCTATGCCTGGTGCCCTGCTGTGCCATTGCGCTGGGAGTAATGGGGGTGCCCGCTCAGGAGGGACGCAGGGCACCAGGGGTCTGCAGGGGTCTACAGTTCTCCTAACGTCCATCCTCTCGTTCACTCCTCATAATCAGAATTCAGAAGGGGTGTACCTGAACTGGCTGAGTTTAATTCTATCGAAATCTTGGGAGAAAAGGGTTTGTTCAGCCAGAACTGAGAAAATAATATGAAAAGGCTTTTATTTAACCTAGTTAAGAGCGAAACTGTTTTTTAGACTGTGGTGCAACAGTCTATGTAAATAGCCTGTGCTAATTGGGAATGAGTTTTATCTTTTCTTTGATGTAGACCCCAGAGATACTCCTTTGGAAATACTTTGTTAGTCGTTACTCGAAAGCAATATAATTAAGGTTTCTTTCCAAATATTCTTTAATGTAGACTTGTCTCTAACTCAGGTGGGGAAAGATGGAGCTGGTAGAAAACCTTGTCACTCAGGAGCCATCCTTAAAAGGAAGAACAATGGGATCTGTCAGTGCCAGAGGGGTTTAGGGAAGGAATCAGCAGGCTGCTAAGGACAGCGGGAATGGAAGGAAGGTGCTGGGGGAGAAAGAATTCATTTCTGCATTTTCTTCACCCTGAGCTGCCCATGGCCAGCTGCCCCAGCAATAACCCAGGGCAATGTTGGCAGAGGGGGCGTTGGGGTTAGAGGGGCTGATGAGGGAACTTTGTAAGAGGCTTGTTCACCTTCACCATGGCTGGCTATTAGATCTCAGCCCCGAAACTCAGACTGTTGAATTTGTGGGGGCTTTGGGTGGACGCGTATCTTTCTGCTAAGGCCAGGATGAGGATGAGGCCAGCCAGTGTCCTAGGTGCAGTGTTGGAGGAGGCTTCACTGTCAGGTGCCAGCCCTGACTTGACACGAGCCTGGGGTGAGTATCAACTTCTAGTTCACAGCCTGGGCTCCTTGCTTGCTTTTTTCTAATTCCAACTTCTCTTTCAGCCCTGCTCAGAGAGGTTCTTGAGACTGCCTATAAGGAAGACGGGAATTGAAAGGCAGAGCACAGACCAGGGGCAGATGAGGTGAAATGTGGAGGGAGGCCCCCCTCCTGGGGGTTTCCCGCAGGCTTCCCTCATTCCTTGCTCAGGGTAGAGGGCAGGCATGGGGGCAGCGGCCCGGTGAGAGCAGAATGCACCGGGGGGTCAGCCTTTCTCTACCCTTCTCCTCTAAGATCTTGAAGAGTTCTCTCCCACCTTCACCTGCAGCCTCTGCACAGCCTGGATGGAGGAAGGACTGTAGGGCCTTGGACAATGTAACCTGCTGAGAGTCCCAGCAATCCCCCTGGGAAAGGTGGTGCACAGTCCAAAGAAGAGGGCTGTGGAGATGCAACTTGACAATTGTTGAATTCTCCAAGACTCCCCTCCATATCCCCTCTCTACTGGTGTGCATATCTCCCCCTAGGCTCCTCCATGGAGTGTAAAGAGTTGATCAGGTAGCCCAGCTTTGTCCCTATGGAATGCATATCAGGTAGCCGAGTTGGAGCCCAGCTTTGTCCCTATGGAATGCTCAGTAAGTCAGAAGCCCACTCTGGTCCTGCTCCTATAAAGCAGGGAGGCTGGACTAGCGTGGAGCCTCATAACATGGTGGGATGGAGGGGTGGGGGGTGGTGAGGAGACTCCAAGCAGAGAGGACAGCGTGTGTCATAGCTGGAGGGGACCACGCTGGGCATGGAGCTGTGGGCGACTTGCCCACGACAGAAATGGCCCAGGTCCTGGGAACTTAGGGAACCAGATGGGGAGTGTCACACATCTGAAACAAGAAGACAGAGTGGAGGAGTGAATGAATGAGAAGGAACCCACATAAGGGTCCAGACACCCACCAGTGCAGACGGAGAGACACTGACCACAATAGCGCCCAGGAGACTCAGCTCTGAGACATTTTGGATTTTATATTAGAGCAAGACATTTAAATTAAGGAAATGAGATGGACACTGTGAATTAACGTGGCTGTTGGACGTTTTATGACCTAAGAGAGTTCATAAGCGTTGTAGGCTTGCCTGAATTTTCATCCAGAGACCAAGGAAAAACTAGTTTGGCAGACAGATACAGTAAAGCTGTTTAAAGATTACTTCTCCCCCAGCGCAGCACAGCCCCCTTGAGTCTTGCTTGTCCGACTTGGTGGACATTCTCACCCTTCATTGCAGGTGCAGAATTAAAACTGTCTGCATAATGACTCATTTAGACCTCAGAATAACCTACGAGGTAGGGACTATCATCATTCTTGTTTCATAGATGAGGAAACTGAGGCCCAAGAGATGAAGCAACACACCCAGTTCTCCCAGCAGACAAGGGGGCAGAGCTGTGACTCCGGCCCAGGTCTTAGAGCCTGTGCCCTCAACCTCTGCCTCTCTCCAAGAGTCTCCCTGAAACTTGCCTCAGAGACGTGAAGCCTTGCCAAGAGTTTACACCTCTCTGCTCTAAAGGGCACAGGGTGACACACCAGGGGGGCGGAAACCCTTACTGGGGTCCCTGCCTGTAGGAAAACTTCGGCCTAACTCACCTTCTCACTCAGGTCCCCTCTGCAGGAAAATCAGAAGTCAGGTGCTCGGTCCTGAGCATTCTTGCTGTGCGTTGTCTGATGTCTTTGTGACTGTCAATCAGGGAGTGTGCGTGTGCGTGTGCACGTGCATGTGTGTGTGCTCATGCACATGAGTGCCCTGTTCTCCTGCTGCCTCTCCATCAAGGTCATGATCCCCTTGAAGGCAACTCCCAGGCCACATTGCCCACAGTGAGCCACAGGCAACAGGCGCTAAATAACCCTGCTGCCCCCTTGTCCCCTGCCAGCCTGAGCGCAGCAGGGACCAGGCTATTCCGGGCACCGTCCCCCACCCCACCCCCTCTGCCCTGCCATCACCCGCCCATCTCCACTGTGTTATCACAGGCCAGGGCAACCAGCGGGCACTTGGCAATGCGTTCTCTGGAAAGTGGTGGAGAGAATCAAATACCTTTTCATAGGCTCATAAATGCCCCCTGGCAAAAACACTTCCCCTTGATGTTTTTCTCTGTTTGCACTGGATTTATTGAAACTGGGAAAGAGGGTGCATTTTTAGTGAGCAGATGCCAAGATGAGTTCTTTGTGAGGTGTGGTTGGTAATTTAATTAGCCCAGCTTTTTTTAGGGGGAAGAAAAAAAAGAGTGTTAATTAGTTTTTGCTTAAAATACCCCATCTTGATGGCCTCTTCTTCCCCACTTCTGTCCCCTGGGTGAAGCCCCAATATCCCAACCTCACCCTGCACCACGTCTTTGCCTGGTCACTGCTGTTATTGGAAGAGGAGACGCAAGAAGTCATTTTTGTGCAGCCAGGAATTACGCCGCACGTTGACTGATTCCTCTGGGTCCAGGAGACTGGGGGAGCGCAGGGCCTCACTATGGTCACCTGCAGTGGCCTCCCAAGGTCCAGGGTGCCATGTGCTAACTTCTGGTCCCCAGTTCCTACTCCAGGAGGCTGCAGGAAAAGACTGCTGGAAGCAAGGTGGGAGGCAGGAAAATATGATGGGGAGCACCTGGCGAGAGGGTGAAAGGGAGGGCCTACCGCCCCTCAGACCGAAGGGAAGAGGTCTCTCCACGTGAGTCCGTCCCCTCGCTTCCTGTCTAGCCACCTGCCGCAGGTGAAGATGGTGGCCACTCCGGTGCTGGTGTTGGTGACTTCCACCTTGTCCACCAGCCAGCCCGAGGAGTAGCCGCTGCTGTCGTGCTCCACACGCACCTTGCGCAGTTCACCCAGCTCCAGCGTCTCCAGGAAGAAGCGGTCTGTGCTGCCTCGCTCGAAGAGGTTTCGCATTTTCTGCTTCAGCTCCCGCTTGCCTGTGTCCCCGTTGGCCCCAAAGATGGTCACAAAGACATTGGCATCGGTGCCTGCCCCTGGCTCGTAGCCCGTTGTCACTATGACCTCGTACTTGACCGGCACCAGGCTCTGGACCTTGCTGGCAAAGCTCTCGGTTGTCTTGGTGACCTCGAAAACCTTGAAGTACTTCCTCTTCCTCTTGAGGGGGATGAGGCTGTCACAGCTGAAGAAGTACCTGTGGGTGGGGAAAACGGGGAAACTCAGTGCCGACCAGCCAAGGTTCACTCCTCCTCCCCAGACCCCTGGCCATCCATAAACGATTCCTTCCCCAGGTGACAGGATTTGGGGCTGGAAATGTCTGCATGAAAACGAGGAGGATGGAGTTTTGTTTATCTTAAAATTCACAGTGAACAGCATCTCCATTCTTCCAGGTGCTTTCTGTTTTTTTCCTTCATTTTCCACCTTTCACTCCATATCTGATCCACCAGTCAATTCCAATGAGCTGATCTTCAAAATAGATCCAGAATCAGCTCACCTGGAAGAGCAGGCAGTGTCTCACTCTCTTCCCTATTGCCACCACCATCTTCCACCTGGAATGTATCTGGTCTCCCTGCTTCTTGCTCTCCAGAGTCAATTCTCTACACAGCAGCCAAGTGATGTGAGTCCACGAATGTCACCCATCTGCTCAGAACCCTCTAGGCTTCCCAGACCATGTACAAATCACCACCTGACAAAGGCCTGCAAGCCCCTCAGGGATCTCAGCCTCCTCCAGGTGTTTATCTCTCTGACCTGTTGCCCACCCTTCTCCTCTAAGCTCACTCCACACCAACCATGCAGATGCCCTTGCTCCCTCCAACAGACTAATGAATATTTTTACCCAGTGTTGTCACCTCCAGAGGCAGCTGTGAAATTCAGTGACAATCCCAGGCAAAGCCAAGTAGAAATGAGGCTATGGAATGTGTGCTCCCAAATCATACGTGGTTGAGTTGAACAATGAGAGAGAGAGAGAAAGAGACTTCAGAGTGCAGGGACGAAGAGAAAGTTCGCTACTGAAGAAGGCACCACAAACAGAAGCAAGTCCAGGGCCAAGAGAAATGGTCTTGGACCTGGAAGTCCCCTCCCGGCATCCTCCCCTCACCCCGCCCCCAATTTTAGCCTCTGGGTATTAAGAAGGAAGTCAGAGGCCTGGTGGGTAGACACTGCCTAGGGCGTAAGGGAACCTGGGGTTTGCCACAGCCCTGCCTCCTGTGTGACCTTGGGCAAGTCCCATCCTCTATGCAGACCTTGACTTTCCCCCTGACAGTGTTAGAGTCTTGAACTGAGCAGCTGCTATGGTTTCTTCCCACTCCAAACTGCTAACCTTTTAAAAACATTGGAAATAAGCAGTGCTGGCACTGGCCAGTGACTTCAGGAACGCAGCCCTGAAAGGGTGTGCCCAGTGGCCCAAAATCAAACCCCATTTTAGATGAAAATCCAGAATAGCAAAAAGGCTTGGTCTTCTGCAGACTTACTAAATGCCAGGGCTTTACGCTGCTGCATCTCATTAACTCCCACAACAACCCCGGCGTTGGAGGTTGCCTCCCTCCATTTCACAGAATTGGAAACTAATTAGGGTTTAGAGAAGAGAAGTCGCTGCCCAAGGTGACCTGGAGCCGGGCCAGAGCCAGCCTGCCTGGTCTCTGATGAGCCATCCTCTTAAAGACACTTTGCAGGACATCTTTATGCGGTTTTGAGCTGTCTTCTGACAATTTATCACTTGATAAATCTGGATTGCTGTTACATACCACACTTTCTTAGAGGGGAATATATTCACATGCTTTGTTTAAAAATTCTTTTAAAATGCATATGCCCACTAATATACATAATTCTATATAAATGCACAGGCAGGTTTTTCTAAATTCACTCTTTTCCTTTTTGCTTGGCGCTAGCTCCTTTTCCCCTCATTTCCATTCAGCATCCCACTGTCACCTCAGATAACCTATGTAACAATCGCAAGGGGATCTTGCCAAATATCCCTCCATTTCACCCAACCCCACACAGCCCCACATACACAGATGCCTGACAAAATGGCATCACACAATACGCGTTTTCCCATATCTTGCTTTTCTCACTCAACAATCCTTCTTGGGAATCGCTCCAAGTCATCTGGGACCTATTTAGTTCATTGTTTTTAGTGGCTGAAAAATATTCCCTGGGGTAGCTGTAAGGAAATGTTTTCTAATAGATACATTTATAAGATCACCAAAATGTGGAACCTCTGAGCTTTGTGGAGTCCAGACTCTAGCTGGGGAAGGACCCATGCCAGGCTGTTTCCGCTAGAAATGGGGGAGGGTCATCAGCAAGAGTAAAGGCAAAGGAAGAGAAAAGCAAACATAAAAGAAACTGAATATATGTGTGTGTGGGGGGGAACCATGCGGAATATGATCCCACTTCTGTGAACAGTGTCTACATGAGATGTTAGAAAAATGTCAGAGAGATTGGGGTCACCAGATACTCATGGTATTTTTTACTTCAGGGATTTTTTACTTTTTTTTATATCCTTTTTTTGTATTATTTGAATTTTTTTTTAATGATTGTGTATTATATGATGTTGGGATAGAACAACAAAGCTGTTTTTGGTCTTAAAAAGAGACACAAGCCTCTCTGTGTGTCTTTCCACCACAATCCAGGGATTTAGTGATGAAGAACTGGTAGGAAAGAGAACACAGGTTGACAGAGAGGAGTCAGAAGTGGAAATGGTTGGAAGATGAAGATGTGAGATTATTGCCTTTGTAAGAGTTTGAGATTAAGTTTGTTTGCAGTTCGTGGAAATCCAAATACTACGGTTAAGATGGTGGTCGGGAAGGAACTGGGGACGCATGTGCAGGGCTATGCAGTGATTTTTACAACAGCGAACACCATGGTGTTCTAGGACAGTGACATGTCACTAGCCACAGGATGAAACACGACTGCATGGTCTCCCTTCTGGATGAATGTGATATTTCGTGGTGGTGGTGAGAGGAGGGTGGAGCAGTAATACAGATGCTCACCCATCAGACATCACAGGCCTGAGCGGGCTGGCATGGGACGTTTGAGCACCCTCTAGGCCAGAAGCCCTGCCATCCTTCTCCTGCCTCCGGTCTCTAGAAGCATCTAGCTCTCCTCCCAGGAAAAACTGGGACACAGAGGGGTGATGTGCCCCAGGCCACATGGCTGACCAGGTAACAGCTCTAGTATCTGGGGATCTGGACTCCTTGCACCCCCCTTCCCTTTGGGAAGAGCCCTGCCCTGGGGACATCACCTCTCCCCATCCAGCCTGAGGACAAACTGACCAAAGGCCGCTCTCTTGAGGGTGTAGGAAAAGATGCTTCTCTGGGAGCGGTGGCTTCTTTCCACTAGATGAGAAACCCTACAACTCAGCCCCAGGACTGTGGGATGGGAAGTCACGAGCTGGGCCTTCACTTTCCCTCCTCCTGAGACTGGGTAGTGCTGAGATGTTTGTCTTTCTCCCACTCTCAGACAGCATTGTCCGTTGAAAGCTAACTCAAGAGGTGACTATTTTATAATTGTATTCTATAGCAGTACTTTGGGGGTTCAAGGAGCAGCAGTATCAGCAGCCGTGTTCCCTGTGGCTGGGAGGCAGTGCCCAGTTGCAGAAGGGGCTTTGACCTGGCCCTGGCTAACGAGGTGAATCAGTGACTCTTCTGGGCCCTCTGTGTCCCACCCCTCGAGTCCTCGGCACTATTGTTCCCAGAGCCATGCCCAGTGACTTCTAGAGGACCCTATCTTGTCTTTCTCTAAAAAAATAAATAAATAACATTGCACACTGAATTGTGTTCCTGTCAAATTCATATGTGGAAGCCCTAACCCCCCAATGTCATGGTATTTGGAGATGAGGCTTTTGGGAGAGAATTAGGTTCAGATAAGGTCATGAGGGTTGGGACCCCAAGATGGGATTAGTGCCCTTAAAAGAATAGAAAGAGACACTCTCTAATAGAGAATGTATTAGAGAGAGAGCTCTTTTTCTCTTCCCAGTGAGGACACAGCAAGCCAAGAAGAGAGGCCCGGTTATGCTGGCGCCCTGATGCTGGACTTCCAGCGTCCAGAGTTGTGAGAAAGAATGTCCGCTGTTTAAGCCACCCAGCCTGGGGTGCTTTGTTAAGGGAGCCCAAGCTGGCTAAGACAGAAGTTCAGAAGTCAGAACCCTTTCCTGCCCAGTTCCCAAAGGGGAAGCTTGGTCAGAGGGAGCCAGTTCCAGGGGCCTGCAGGTCATAGGTAGAGAGTGGACAAACATTGTTGCTTTGAGAAGCTTGGGATCCTGAAGGTGAGAGCTGGCCGCCGAGGGACCCACCTGGATTGGGCAGGCCTGCACCTGGCTGCCTCTTCTGTGTGTTGTGCTTATCATGACAGGTGTGGCCGTGGGCAGGGTCAGCCCGGGGAGGCCATGAGGTGGGGTAGTGAGGGGCCAGCAGTGGCTCTGGGGGGATGTCTCAGTGTGAGCTCTGACTTCTGCTCTCACTCACTCTTTGGGCCTACCCTCCTGGAGGCAAACATTGCCCTCAGCTTCCTCTTCCTCCTCTTCTCCTTCACTCCTTTGTAGTGTCTCTTCTGCTTCCCAGAGCCTCAGGCTCTTTCTGGCTTCAGTGTGGTTACCAAATGGTTTTAATTAGACAAACTGATGGCTGTGGACTGTTACCTAGGTAACTAAGACCTTTAATCCTCCAGAAATGCCTGAGTCTCCAGGGGAAGGCCCCGGTGGGGGAAATGCAAAGCTCCTTATCTGGGGTCCTTGGAGGCAAGCGGTACACAACATGACCCCAGCGTCTGTCTCTTGCCGGCATGGATGGTGACCTTTCACTATGTGGCAGCAACAGGCTTCAAAGCTATATATATTTTTTGTCATTGTACAGTGATAGAAGCGGAGGGGAAGGAAAGTCTCCACTGTCTGGCCCTGTCTGACATGCTCAGTGTTCTTCCGAAGTGTCCCTGGATGAAAAGGCTGGAATACCCTTCGGGGCTAGTGTCATGCCTCTGGGGGTAGGCCTATGGTTCAGACAGCTCCAGAACCAGTACAGCTGACCTTTCCCTTACTGTCTCGTAAGTCTCCTAAATGAGGTGACATCAGCCTCAAAGGAGGTTGACATCATCGACCTCCCCAAGCCTTGCCATCTTGTCCATGGCTCAGCCTCAGTCCCTCCCCGCTGGGGGAGAAGGCGAGGGGCACACACATACACATTGCCATACTCCATCTCGGTGATGGTGATAGTCTTGACGTGCCAGACCAGCTCTCTCTTGGGGATGAACCGGTCCTCTCTGGCGAGGTGGCCCACGCAGACGGCAGCAATGTCCCCTAAATAGACGCTGTCAAACTCAAACGTATCTGTGGTCCCCCTGCAGGATGCAAAAGTGTGGTCAATGAGAGCTGCCTGTGCCCACTGAAGAAAGCAAGCATTTATTGAGTACCTACTGGATTCCAGCACCAGTCTGAGGAATAAAGATAGAATGGCAAGCAAGGTCTGATGCCAGGCCGCCATTCCTTGAGGGAATGGAAGAAGACAATTACAACCATTAAAAAGTCCTGCTGGCTTCCTGGTCCCTGCACCCCTGAGATGGATCTGGGAAGAGGGTGAGGCCCTGGGCCGTGGGAGTTGGAAGGAGGAGGGTGGTGGGACCAGGGAGCAGAGGGAGGGGAGGAAAGGAAGAGTCCTCTGATGTGGATCTGACTTGGCAAAGCTATTGATGGGAACAGCGGGATGCGAAGGCGCAGACATTCCTGGGGGGAGCACTGGCCTGGCTGGAGGTTGGGTTCAGTGAGGGAAATGGCACTAGAAAGGAGGTGGGGTGCAACGCTCTGTGGTGGTCTGACAGTGCCAGTTGAAGGGGCTCGACTTCATCCTGACGGGGAGGGAGTTTCAATAAGAGGTACAGTGGGCTACGGAGGGGAAACTCTAAGCAATCTGCAGGGAGTGGGGAGATGAAGTGGGCATCTGAGCAGTTCAGAGGCAGCTCTGACACGTGTATGTGGGGGGAGGCGAGATTCTCCAGGTGTGGCCGCTAAATGCGAGTGGTGAGCACAGGCCTCTTCACACAAGGTCCAATTTTGATTTTCCTACAAAGTATCTAAGAGGCTCTCTCCTCCTCCCTCCTTTCAACTAGACCTTAAATCAGTGCTGTCTTCTGCGAGTCTTTTGCAATCGTATGGGCAAACGTCTTCCTTTTCAACCAGACTGTGAGCTCTTCATCTGTGGGGACGTGGAATAATGTCTGCAGGGCTTCCCATCCTGCGGTCTAGTGGGCTCTCTTTAATTAACTAATTAATTAACTAGCCATCCATTACTTTTTAAAATGAAAATGTATTTGATATATAACTTTGTATACATTTAACGTGTACAATGCGCAGTACGCACTGGACTGTGATTGCCACCATAGTGATAATTAGCACTTCGATCATGTTACGCAATTATCCTTTCTTCTGAGTGGTTGGAATAAGTCAGTTCTGGACACTCAGAGTGGACTCTCTTTAAATGGCAGTCCCCTCTTCGCTTTCCCTTTCATAAATCTCCTGTTTCATCCTAGGAGCTTACATGGGGTCAGTGCACAGTAGGTACTCAATAAGTACTTGCCGTTTAGGCCCATTACTATGCTTATGGCCCCCACCAAAAGGGTAGATCCTTGGGGTCCCTCTCTCACCCACACCACCCACCTCCACTCCCCTGTGGGCCCCCCTCTTCCTACTTCCTAAAGGCCCGCTGTCTAGAAGAATTTTCCACCAGAAACTCTTTGGATCGGTTCTTCCTGCCCTCCAGGATGAGCCAGACGTTCTCCCTGGTTTCGCCTCCATTGCCTGTTTCTATGACGATCTCGTAGGCTGCGGTGCAGAGGGAGGAAGAGGGTCAGCAGAGGGGAAGCACCATCAGGACAGGAGCACAATGGCAGCTCCCTCCAGGCACTATATTTGATTTTAGACCATAGGCTAGGGTTCATGGGCAGGTTAAAATCCTCGCAATTGAAGCACTATAAATAGAAGCTGCCCCGATCTAGGGGCTAGCGTGTGATTCCCATTTTATTTATAGCAACAGCCTCTTCGCCTGGTGGACATGATAGCTGCTAGAAGTGAAGAACTAGCCGCGATTGCCTCCAGGATGCAGGACGTTTCAAGAGATGCTGGGGTCTGGCTCTGAGGAATGGACCAGTCCCTGGGATGCAAAGCAGAGATCCTCTGCAAAGGGAAGGGAGAAGAGGGAGGGCCCAGCAATAGAAAGGGGTGGGAGAGCCCAGGCAGGCAAGACTCTGGAGAGCATCAACTGTCTAGCAAGAGGTCCTACTCCTTGTCATGTCTCGGTTTTCACTCTGAGTCACACTCAGCATCACAGCCGCTTCCCCTGCAGTTCCCTCAAGCATGTCTGCATTCATTCATCTAACATTTGTTAGGTGGGTGCCGAATGTCAGAACTGGGCTAGTCCCTGGGGGACACTAGAACTCAGTCCCTAGACCCACAACCATACGCTGACTGTACCAGAGGACAAAGTATGGTAACCTCGCAACAAAGCACCAGAGTACCATGGGGAGAGAGGGAAAATCTGGCTCCCTGTTACCTTCCTCATCTTCTAGTACTTTCTCCCTTGCTCTCTGCAGCCACCCTGCCTCTGTTCTGTTCTTGGAGCTTTGAGGCATCATACTCCTGTTCTGGACTCAGGTTTGACTGACTATTTATTCCCTTTGTCCACACGCTTCCTTCTTTCTCCCTGACGCCAACCCCATATTGGCTTGGCTCACTCCCTCACCTCCTTCTAGTCCTTACCTAAATGTCACCTCCCTACAGACGTCTGTTCCACACATTCTAACTAAAACTGCTACCTGATTCTCCCCAGCACTCTTGACCTGCCTTACCTACTATTTTCTCATGTCCCTGTCACCTAGTACCTTCTATCATGCCATGTAGGTTACTTATTATTTTATTGTTATTGTATCCTGCACCCCCCTCAACACCTGAATGTAAGCTCCATGTGGGCCAGGGTCTGCCCAAGTGCCCAGAAGAGTGTGTGGCACAGAAGTACTCAAAAAATATTTGTTGAGTGAATGAATGAAAGAGCTAATCACAGGAGGCTTCATGGAGGAGACGGCATTTGAACTTGGGCTTGAAGAAGAGCCATGACTATGATCAGCAGAAAACAGAGGAATGTTCGAGGCACAGGGAGGAGCATAAGCAGATACTGAGGGATGTGAGAGGGGCTGGAAGACCATTTGATCTAGCCCCACTCCCCAGGGGCCAGGCCGGGGATGGAGGACACAATACATCTTTGTTTGGAATGTCCCCTATGAATGTAGCTCTTGCTGCAGTGAGTCGGTGAGAGCCTGGGATTCTGGATCCAAAAGGATAGCTCTGTTTTTGTGCCTTTATCTCAATGATGTGATAAAGACGATTAAGAGAAGGGATGGCTATGCCTGCAGCTAACTGTAATAGCAACCCCAGTCCCTCAGCAACCCTTTTGCCTTTGTGACTCCTCTCAGGGAAAATCTCTGCTACTTGAAACAGGTAGAACAAATCCAGGCAAAGATGCAAGTAACCCATGACAGGGAGGAAGGAGATGCCTGGAAAGCATATGACACCTGAAGAAGGGCATGGCCTGCATTGCCCAGCCCAGGACACTGAGGACTGTGAAATGGCTGAACCACTGACAGGGACTAGAAGCCAGCATAGGGTACAGAGTCGTCCCACTGCTTCCAGCTTCTTTGCCAGCAGAGGGTAAGGTGTGTTCTGTTTTCCAGACACCCATGAATTCAAGTGGATCCTGGGTGCTGTTAAGGAAATGATTTGTCAGCAACAAGGAGACAGGGAAGAGCTCTAGGAACCTCCATGTGCACTACAACAAACTCAAGGAGGAGAGTCGAGAAATGAGGCAGGTGGAGGGCACGTGGACTGAAACACACCCTTTCCGGGGGTCCTGATGGTAGGGGAGAGAAGTAAGGTGTGTGAGTGAGGACTGCTAGGTAGATTAAAAACAATGTCCCTGGTTGTCTCCATGGTCTTCTGAGAGGAAGTTTCTATCAGTCTGTTTCCACCTTGCCCTCTTTCCCATTGCATTGGCGGCTTGAGGAAATGTGGAGGCATGACTCTCAACTTTGCTGATAGACTGCTGGGAGGAAGCAGAGGAGAAGGAGAAGAACCACGAACCTGAGAGAACAGGCAGGTAGGAGTGGTGAGCCCAGTCTAGTAGGAGTCAATGTAAGGCTCACTATGGGGCCGGCACACCCACAGGACAAGCCCAGTGTAGAAGGGGCTCACCAGCACGAAGGGGCCACTAGCAAAGCTACCATGAGCTCAGGAGTCATGAGTGTGGTTCAAGTGGCAGGACAGGAGAGGGGAGAGCAGGCCACCCTTTAAATCTTGCCTGTGCTCTGGGCATGGCATCTGCAGAGGGAGGTGGACAAGCCCTCCAGGATACCCCGAGGGGAGCCGATGTCACATCACATGAACAGGGGCTAAATAAGCAGGTGGCAGGGGCACATGATGCTGTGGAGGAGTGCCGGGATGAGGACAGCTGGGCTTCTAGGGGGCATCTGGGACTTACTGCTCCAGATCACCTTCCCCACCTCGTGCCATCAGAACCGTTCTATACTCAGGAATTCCGGCCATGTGCTTTGGATGGGGCTCAGAGATCCAGCTTGACCAGTCAGAATCTTCCCCTGGGAGACACTCTCTTCCTTTCCACTGCATTGTTAAGCTACAAGGCTGTGGGGTTGGGGTGGCCACCAGCCATCTTCCCACCATGTAGAGAAAAAAGCACTTAGAGGAAAAGGGGGACGGAGACGTACTGAAACCACTGGAGCCTCGAGGCAGCCCAGTCTGAGCCAAGTCCACCTGAGACTTCCAAGTTCTGGGAAAATGTATTCCCCTTTTCCCACCTTAGTGTTGGGGTTCATGCTACTCCTGACATTTTCTGTCTGACCCCAGTGTGACTGCCAAAGGATGACTACTTCAAGAACATGATTCTGAAGGTGGATTTTTGAACAGAACGGTCTGGTGAAACCATCTCTGGAGAGCTGGCCATCAAGCTGGACTATATTTGGGTTCACCGAACAGCCCAGAAACCTTCAGCAGGGAGAGGGGAAGGGGGCACTGTAGGGAGGAAATCATTGGTTCTGTTGGAGGATGTCCCAGAGAGAGGTCTTTTTTGCCCTCCCAGGTTTGGTGAGTGTTTGTGTGTGCATGTGTGTGTGTGTGTGTGTGTGCGTGCACGTGCACGCACTCATGTATTTATGCCTGTGTGTGTGCATGCGTGTGCATGCCTGAGCATGTAATCTACCATTCAGGCCTTACCCTGGACCAACTACAACAGGATCTCTGGGGGTAGGACCCAGGTGTCAGTATTATTTAAAGGTTTCCAACGGTTTTCAGCTTTAGCTGCGCACTGGAATCAAGTGCAGAGGTGCATGCTTACGGAGGGTCAGGAGCAGCTTCTGGAACCCCTAACGAGTTGAAGGTGAGGCCGAGAATGGGAGGCTAACTGAAGTGAGACAATCAATCAGTCTTGAGTACCAGCCAGGCCCAGTACAGACTTCCCGTAGTGGTACTGGTCTAGGGATCAGAGTCCTGGTCTAGAATTCAGGGGACCTGGGTCCTATCAGCTACGGATGGGCCTTAGATATGTCACTTCATTCTTCTGGTTTTTTGTTTTCCTTACCCATGATAGAGAGGCATGAATTCGCTAATGGGGTCAGAGTGGGCCTGCGAGAACTGAAGAGAACAGGGGTGTGGAGCACTTTCCATATGAAGCTCTGTTCAGGAATGAGTAGGTATTTGTTCTCACAAGCTGAGTGCCCAGAGATGCCCCTGGACCACAGACACTGAATTTGTCCCAATGGCAGGGATTCTGTTTTATACATTGGTGTGTTCCCAAAACTCAGAATAGGCTGTGTGGCACTTAGTAGGTTCTCAGTAAGTATTTGCCAACTGGTTAAGTAAAAGTAGCTGAGAGTTGGGATGTTTAGCTCCAGCTGAGTCCTTGGTTCTACCCATAAACACGTGTATGACTCTCCATCTGAGGACACAGGTGTGGCTGTCTGTTCCCTTATGAGCAGTGAAAGAGGATGCCACTCTGCCCTCTGCAGGCTCCTAGTCAAGACAGATCAATCCAGGCATCTCCTGGGCTCTGTGCCCCTGCTCTCCCATCTCCAGTTCATGCACCTCCTTCTGGAACAAAGGCACGTGCCACCTCCCCTCTGCAATCTCCCTGCCAACCCAAATCCCACAGGTTTTAGCAGCTGTTAGGCAAGAAATTTGTGAAGGAGATTCAGTTATGCTCCAAGCCTCACAAAGCTCTCCGCCCCTGAATGCCAATAGCTTGAGGAGTCTCTATTGCTCAGCTTGGCACTTGTGTAAAGGGCTCAAGTGTTCCTATTGTACAAGATTGTGAGGCTCTAAGGAAAACGACTGCCCCTTCTTCCATTTGCTGAGCACTAACTGCACACCTGCTAAGTCCCAAAGCCTCCAGAGTGGCAGAGGGCTGCAAACAAGAGATTCTGCCCCTGACCTCAGAGAGCTGACAGTGGTGCAGGGAGACTAACACATGGGCAAAGGCAAAGTGGCATTATTCATAGCATCCAAAATAAAACCGGGCACCCAGGAACTCTTCAGTAAGTGCAATTCCAGAAGCCGGGAGACTGCTCTCTGAATTAGGGCAGGAATCCTCACACAGTCGACTTGACAAATGGGTGCTTGGCCCTCGTCTGAATGCTCCCAGGGACATCAGTGCTCACTGCCTCTCAAAGCAGGTAAGTTCATCATTTAGTATGGCAGAGATGGGCGAGTGGCTTTCCACCAAAGGTCCATGTTTCCTTTCTGTGGTGCACAGTGTTTGCATGGAAGGGACTGTCCAGCCAGGGACTACATGTCCCAGGTGCCCTTCCTTCTAGGCGGGTCCACATGACTAGTTCTCACCAAGAGAAAGTGAGTCAGTGTGTTAAGCTGGTAGGGGAGTAAGCCTTCTCCATTCTCTCTTTTCCCTTCTGCAAGAAATGTGCAAGCCACATGTTGAAAATGGCAGAGACACTGATGAAAAGAGCTTGGGTTCCTCACTGACAGTGTGGCTAGACCACGTACCGAATGCCCACACTGGACTGTCTTAGATGAGAAATAAATTTTGTGTGTTAAGCCACTGAGATTTGGGGGTTTATCCCTTACTGCAGCTAGTATTATCTTAATAACTAAGGTTGAAAAATCCTTTACATCAGGCTCTGCTTCTGTAAACCTTGTTCAAATGTGTTAAACCCCGACACTGGCATCTATGTTGAAGAAGTACCTCCCTAGTCCTTGATGGCCATCCACCTTAGGAAGCAATTACGTTTTTCCTTTAAATATCTCTTGAAGAAGGGACCAAAGAGAAAGTGGCTGCTAAAGATGCTAGTCCCCTCACCCCATCTGTTTCTAGGGAGGCTTAACATGGCAGCTATTGCCACAAGCATCAATTGGATGGATATAAAAATAAACCAGAGATAACTTTACATCAAACTTCCCAGCCCAGCCCTCAGGGCAAGGTGAGGTTTTCCTGCTACCTAATTAGTCCCTGTGATTCAGAGCCATGGTCTGGTACCAGTATCTTGGCTGCTCCAGGTTCACCAAGCACCATTTAGGGTATTTACATATGTATCTCCCTAACTATGTCATTTATTGGGCATTTGAGTCCCCTCCAGCTATAACAGTCTCTTCTCTAAAATTTAAAGCATCATTTTCCCACCTCCCTTCTAATAAGCTAGCTCTCAGTTAACTCTGAAGATTCAGTGCAGGCATCACAGCTAGGCTAAGCCCACCAGTCTCCCCACATACTGGTCTCCTCCAGTTCATCATGGATCTCATTGTTGGCACAGGCAAAGTCGCGGACCGTCTGTCTGTCACCCTCACTCTTGGAGAGCCAGCAGTCACACTGGAAGCGGAAGGTCTCATCGCGGGAGTTGTCCTTCACATCAATGTAGCTCAGGTGCCAGCCAGGAAATATCCCTGTGGGAAAAAGATCATGGGTGCTGGGAGCTGAACTCGCCTCTCAGACTTCCACTCCCCCAAGCCACCTGGCTGGTTGGCCCTGGACAAGTTCTCTGTCCTCTCTGGGCCTTGGTCTCCTTGTTGATGAAACGAGGGGTTTGGTTACATGATCACTGAGAGCTCCTTTAGCCCTGAGAATGTAATTCTTTTTACAAAATTCTTAACTTGGGGTTCATTTTTGTTTCCTCAATACTTCACATTGCAACTGGTATGTAGTAGTTGCTCAGTGAATGCTGCATGAATTTGTTATGACTTTGAGAATCTTTTCTGTTTGATAGTCATAAGGGGGATAAGAAGCTTCTATTTAGGGTATGTTGCTAAACCTGACACATCTTGCCCTAATGTTAAACATACAGCTGCTTCTGTGGTAATTGGCAGGGCTTCCTTCAGGAGTATGCCTCCCAAGTCATGTCTATCATATATGAACTGACATGCATTTGCTGTGACAGCTGCAGGTTATTTGCCCCATGTACTGGTTCAGCTACTCTCCATCCTTCAATGTCCTTGATCATTCAGAAAGCTGAAGGGCCCCATGTGGAAGAAATCCCAGCTGTGTGACAGGAAATGGTGATAACACTTGCTGCTCATAATATGTCCACAAGGCAACCCAACCAGAAAGGCATATATATGCTCTACTCTCATTTCTTGCCCTCTCATGCCACTTGGGGTTATGGGGGTAGTCCCACTGTCCCCAGCAAAGAAGCCTTTTTCTAGGATAAGACACTTCCCAAGGCAACAATTGTGGCTCCTACCCCTGGTCTCAAGGATCTTATAAGTACAAAGAGACTCACAAAGATGGACACACACTTCAGTCACCCAATATCTTCCCATCACTCAAAATAAAATGCAAACTGCTCACGTGGTTCCTTTTTACTCTGATTTCATTTCATGCTACTTGTAACTTCACTTGCTGTACTTACCTTCTCTGGTCTTTTAGTGCTTTAATATATGAAATCTAATCTTGTCTTGGGAACTTTGCATTTACTTTTATAGCTGCCTGGAACTATACACCCCAGGATGTGAATGCCTGTCCTGTCTCATCACTGAGACAGGGAGGTTTTGCTAACCATACTATTTGCAGAAGCTTTTCCATCCCCAATTTCTTGCCATCATATTACCACCATTTCACAATCTGAAATCATTTAGTTTTTATTTCCTTGCATGTTGTCTGTCTTTTCCCACTAGGTTGTAAGTCCCACAAGAGCAGGAGTCTTGCCTGATCTATCCACTGCTATGTTCTAGTGCCTGGAACAGTCCTTGGCAATAGTTATTATTCAATAACTATTTGTTGAATGCATGAATGTGTACTATTATTGAAGAGAGGAGAACAAGGAAGAATGGCATTGGTGGTAACATTTTAGAGGAGGGGTAATTCAAAACCCCACCAGGAACAATGGGCTGTCCTAGTAGAATTATTTTATCTGAAATTTTCCAAAGTTTACTGTAGGAAAAAGGCTTCGAAACTAAACTAGTGGAAGGCTCCACTTTTTCCAGGCAAAACATGGCAGACTTTTTGTAGAAGTGAGACTGACTGCCAGATACTTCCTGGATTTCATCATGCCATCTACTACCTGCAGTTCCTCAGTGGTTTTCCACATCTAATGGAATAAAAGGGCCCAACTCTATATTTAAATATTTAGGTTGTTCTCCAGCCTGACTCCATTAACCCTATTTCATACCTCAATAAGGAAGAGACTTTATGTAAATCTTTCATCCCAGTGAGATTACTAAGCATTCCTTTGGCATTTCCTCCCTCATCATCAAGGCTCTGAGCTATTTTGAGCCTGCCTTAAATTCCCACTTACCCTTTGGACAATTTAGGCCCCACTTCCTCCATGAAGCCCTTCAAAATCACCAGGCCCACAGCATTCACTGTCTGTCCATTCATTTGGCCATGAGCACAGATGGCTTGGGGAATCTTTGCTATTGAGTTCATAATCATGCCCTAACTCTTTGATGGTAATTTTTATGTATATGTCTGACTTCTCAAGTAAGATTTTAAGATATGGGAACCATGTCTTACTACCTCTTGACTGCCTCACAGGAATATTAAAACTCTGTAAACATAGAACTGATACATTATATTTACTCTCTATAGTGAGCTATCAGTTTTTTATTCTAGCACAAACCCTTAGAAATACTACTTGAATAAATAATATACTTCTCCAGACAACTCTCTTAAAAAGAACCTTTAGCAAGCTAAGGGTCTAGGTGGGTAAATCAAATTTCTTAAACAAGATCAATGGATAGTTTGAAATAAGATATGAAATTACTATAGAGCCCTAGCTATAAAAGAATACAAGAATCTAGTTATTATCTTTCCATATACACTTTCATATGTATGTCATTCAAGTTAGGATGCCCAGGGTGACACTTTTAGGTTTGTCAAACTGGGTTCCATTCTCAGCGTACTTACAAACTGAACACTTTATAATGTCTCTGTGCCTCAGCTTCCTTACCTGAACAATATGACAGGGTTAAAATAGATTATTTCTGATGTCCTTTACATTTCTATGAATTTATATTATTAAAAAGAAAGCATATAAATTTATTTTGTATTAAAATAGTCTTCATTTCACAAGAGATTTTTCATTTCAGAGGAAGCAAAAAGAAAAGCAAGATGAATTAGAGAATAAATACACTGCATTATAATTTGTTCAGTATTATAGAGGCTATCTGGGTAACTGGAGTTAAGAGGAAGAATTAGTCATCTATCTTGATTTTCCTATATGAACTATATTTAATGGTAATCAAATAGCCTGAGGGACAATTTTTAAAACAGAATTCCAGTTGGTAAGTAGATAAGAAGTGACAGTTAGAAAAATCACCATTTATAACCCTAATTGGCCATCACTGGATGAAGCTATTAGATAAAAAGTTATGGGAGCGGGGCACTTCACAATGGAGTAATCAGGCTGATCACCCCTGGGTTCACTAATCTATGTGAGTGTCAATAACGGAGGGACTGCTGTGACGTAATAAGAAGTAACTACATAGATCCCATTTTAAAGTAGTTCTGATACCACTTTTAAATACTTTTGCCAAAGACAATTGAACCTGAATCTAATCAAGTCTTCAGATCTGACTTTTAGATTGTAGAAAATATGAGAAATAAAGAGGCAATAAGACCACCAAGAAGCAAACAGATAGGTCCAGAATGTGGAAATTCTATAGATCATTGGATCCAGTTTCTTCAACAAATTAATAATGGCATGGAAAAATAAAAGGAGTAGGCATTGCCCTGCATTAAAAGAGACCAAGAAGATATAACAACTTAATGCAGTGTGTGGACCTTGTTTACATAATGATTCCAACAAAATCTAAAGTACAAAGACTTTTTTTTTACATTACATAGGATAGGATATTAGTATATGGGGTGGAAATTAGATGACACACAAAGAAATCATTGTTAAATGTGATAATGGCATAAGAAAATGCCCATTTTAAAAGATAAAATACTAAATATGTTTGAGATGAAATGAAATGAGGTCTAGAATTTGATTTTTTATCTCACAACAATCAAAAAGAAATTGAGAAAAAATAAAAAGAGTAAAGCAGGTATGACAAAATCATAATTGTTGAATCTATGTGATAGATATGTGGAGTCCATTATATTAGTCCCTTCACTTTTGTGCATACTTAAAATATTTCATGAAAAAGAACTATTCAATAAACAAAAGGAAATGGAAAAATTCAAGGAAAGAGAAAATTGCTATGCTATTAAGTTAACTGAGCATTTGTAACCTGACATACAGTAATTTTTCAGGATCTACAACATTTTTGTGGAAGACTCCCAAATGAAATATTTTTGTCCTCATAAATTCCTATGCAAAGAAAGCATAATGTAGCTTGAATATTCTTAAACTAAATATGAAAAAAATGTAGCATAGAGAGCACTTAAGGACATGTTTAGCTGTCTTAGCTTATATTAACATTTAAATTTCCATTCCTGGAGGAGAGAGCTACTATAAAGAGGCAATTAGGCACCCAACCTGAACTTCCTGTCCTGGCCTTCCTATCCCAACTACCTAGGTTCAGTGAGGATACAGAAATGTCCCTTTTTCTGCCAACAATATGGTCTTGCTTTCAGATCCAAAATCTGGAGGAAGGGAAGGAGGCCCAATTATTTGCCTATGAAGGGAATAGGATAATATCCATGACTCAGGATTTTTTTAAGTCCAAGGGTCATTATGGTGCTGAGCCAATCAGATAGTCTTGGGCTATCTAAAAGAGGTATCAAGCTCTTTGAAAAGCCTGGTACCTAAAAGACAGTAGTAGCAACAAAGGGTACAGTTGGCACTGTGGGGAGCTGTCCACGGTGCTGAACCAGCTCTCCTTATCTGCAGGGTTTTGATAGAGATAAGATAGAAAGAATTGACTGTTGAGTTTTTGCATAAAAAAAATACATCAAGCAAATTGAGAAAATATAGACATCCACAAAAGCAGTGTCAGAGGCAGGCAGCTGGTATTAGAGGGCTTAGTCATGACCTTGAAGTTCATAGCCAGTACTCAATATTTGAAAGTACTAAGGCACAAGGCAAAACTCTGATTCTAGAGAAATGTGGGTTCTTTGAGATTGAGGCATGAAATATACAGGGATGGATCTGAGAGACCAAAATATGGGTATAAATAAATTATATTAAAATATATATGAAGTCCCAACTATATCACAGGCAGTGTGATACACATTCGGGATAGAACAACGAACAATACAATGGTACTTGAGCTGATAGTCAAGTAAAGGAGACCGGAATGAGTATGTAATTGCTAATATGGTGACTATCCTAGGAGAGAATTCTAGTTAGGAAAGAAAACAGGAAGAACTTTCAGTGAGGAAGTGAGAACATAAGAGAGTTAATTCGTCATAAACAGGAAGATATAATCATGGCAGGATGCATGGAGGGAGTTAGGTCACAAGGCAGAGGGGTCTAAGTGGCTGGAATTACATGACAAGTTCAGAGTGAGACCAGAAGCTAGTCTATGATTTTAGCTCTCGATTCTTCCTCTTTTCTCCTGCTTAGAGAAATATAGGTAGTTTCTGAGCCCTAGTTATCACCAAACTGCCTGCAGGACTATGGAGACTCCAGCTGCACAAGTTAAGACAATGGGTTTGTCACCTTGAGAATTATAACTCTGGACCACCTGGCCTCACTGGATTGGGCTCTCTGCTGAGACTACAACCTGATTTGGTGTGTTTTATCTTGACCCCATGGCCTAAAATACTCTTCTGTCCAGTAGCAAATCCCTAGGCAGATTCTTTGCTCCACGGCCCCTCTGCCCTCAAGAGTGCTAACATCTTGTCAGTATGGGGTGGTAGCCCAAAAGAGAGTTGGGAGTCCATAGATACAGTGTGTTTATTTGTGATGACAGTAGGGGCATACCTCCTGGGAATATATTTTTTAAACAATGGTTTGCTTCTGGTGTGGGCACTGCAACTGGAGACTGTATGCATGAATGTTTGGGTAGACAGACACCCCATCCTTACCTCACCCCCATTAATCTGACCTGTTGAATCCTTCTAATGAGGCTTGTAGTGATACACAATGGGGCTCAGTGCTTTTACTGAGCCACTGGTAGCCCAATTAAGCACTGATTATCTTGACTGAGTGACCCATTTGTGAAGTGTCATGGGCAGTGGTTCATCCTGATCTTGTAAATTGTCTTGGGCATAAGGTGGTCTTAATGATTGTGATTCTTATTATTAAGTCAGACTTTTAACCACCAATCAACATGCTACTAGTTCTAAGACAATCATAATGGATGACGAGAGGTGGGGAAGAATTAAGGGGTCTTTGTTTAGTTTCCTTCTTGGGAAAGGGGAGAGATTCATTAGAGCTCTTTTGAGAGTATTCTACAAGAATATTTCTTCCTGTAGACACATAATGACATCTAAATGGGCAGGTGAAGAAGAAGCATTTTCTTCCACTGCAGCCTTTTCTAGATAAGATTCTCTGATACACCCTGATAACAAACATATATGGGGGCATGGTATAGAAGAAGTTACCATCATTTCATCTTTTTTTCTTGACCTACTGGCACAGTGGTTAGATGAGAGTGCAGAATTGGGATGTCAGGATGGGCTGACACAGAGCATGGTATACCAGAACAGGCACCTGATCTGGCATCAGAAGACCTGGATTTGTTTTGGCTGCATCCCTTTCTTGTTGTGTGGTCCTAAGTAAGACATTGAAACTTCATGGGGCCTCAATATTATTTGTTTGTAGAAACAAGAGATAATAAAGGCGTTTGCTGCAGTAATTCACAAAGTTTTTATAAGGATCAACTGTTTTTGTATCTTTAATACCTAAGAGAGCACCAGCAGGTAGTGAACATTGTAAATGTTTGCTATGTGAATGACTAAATGTATATAATAAGCTTTGAGAACTGTGAAGTGCTGTGCAAATATTCGTTATTTTATTGCTTTGAAGATTGGCTATTTTCTCTGTGCTTAATCTGAATTTATTTCCTGTTATAAAAAATATTGAACTGTTCAACCCAAGTTAAAGCAAAATAGTCTAGCTCCTTTAAAAAGAGAAGTTGCAAACTGCCAAGTCGGATCTCATCAGTCACTATGACAGATGTATTGGTCCTTAGTGGAAACTTGGAAGAAGTAAGGAGAAACATAACAGTCAGGATGGCTCTGGGCCACTCATAGGGGAGACTCAGCAAAGATTGGAGAAGTCTTTGAGTGGGTGGCTTTGTGAAGGCTAGTTTTAATGGAATAAAAAAGGGGTGAGCTAGAACAGTATAAATTAAGAAGGCAATATGCTTCAAGGAGATGAAATTTAGCATTTAACAATGCTTCTCTAATTAAATAAAGTGGAACTCAAAGGTCCAATACCAGTAAAAAGGTCAGTGTGGCTTGAAGACAACAAAAGGATAACCAGAGAGATGTTGAGAACATGAACTTCATCACAGCTATAGATGTGACAGTTTCCTGAGGTACTTCGAAGTTAAAAATAAATTTCTCGCTTGGCTTGTATCTTATATTTATAAGTGAATTTGACTAATTTTAGACTTGCTATTATAAATAAACAAGCATAATCACTTATAAAAATCCATAGGAAGTAAATTTGGTAATAAAGCCTTTTTCTTTTTCTTAATTTTTATGTCTGAACTAGGAAGATTTAATGCTCCAATGTCACAGTGAATTTAGAACCACTCATCACTGTGGGAAAAAGCATGGAGTACTAAGCTCCAATTCTAAAATTTGTCTGGAAACTTTGGCTTTACTAATTGATGGAAGCATCAGACTGGTGGCAATAGCTGTTGTTAGTTGCTTGCCACCCTGAGGTAGAAGGGTCGATATGCTACGAGAGATGGGAGGGGTTCAAGTGGAGAGCTGAGGCCTGCCCTTCCCACTACCCTGAACTTGAGTGGGAACTACCTTTGTTGTCATGCCAGACCCTCAGCTTGCAGAGGTGGCCCAAGCTCAGCATGTCAGAGAAGTTGAATGTGTCCGTGTTGTTCCGCTCAAACTTGTTCCAGTTGGCCGACTGCTTCAGGGCCAGGGTCCCGCTGTCCCCATTCTCCCCAAAGATGATGATAAACACGTTGGCATCAGTGCCTGCACCTGGGAGTGCACGAGATAAGGGCTATGAGTACTGGCCTTTCCAAAATGTAGCCCTCTTGCTCTGTCCTCAAGCCTGGCATCCTTGGAGAAGCCAGGGGTGCAGACAAGCAAGTTCAGAATTGACAAGGCCAGGGGTGAGGTCGAAAAGGGCTGGTTAGTGTCCTTGGACTCTTGGGTCTCCAACTCTAGCTATCATCATATATTTTTGTGCCTTGCACATGCTGGTGGGCTAACTGGAGTCCCAGTTAACAAGCCTGAATGGTTGAGTACAAGAACTCATCTAGTTCTGGGGAAATATGCCCATGCTTACAAGACATGCCATGTAGATTGGCTTTACAGTTCAGAAATACAGGTTCTCTCCTACACACTGTGGGTTGAGAGGAAATAGGAAAGTTCCTTATTCCCCAAATCTGTCTCTGGTTGACATACTACACTAGACTTCATATCATTTACTTAAACCAAATAGTCGTACTGACCCCAGTTAAAAAGAAAATGCTTCTGGAAGAGGTGACCCTGTGAAGTCTTTCTGATATGCACTCTGTGGTGATCAACGAACTTATCAATTATTTTCTGAGGGTGCATCATGAGGGAATGGAGGGGCTTGAAAATATGTGGACACTTGAAACTTTAAGCAGAAAAAAGGAAGGCTCCACTATGAGGAGAAAGTTAATCCCTCACTAGCCATTTATAGTCAGCATGAATGAGTTTGTCATATTCTTTGCAACAGCTCCTGGTGAACAGGCTTGGTGTGGGGGAAGGTAAGTGGGAGGCATGGCCTCCGTGATGAGAGTGTGTCCCCTCTCAGCTGCAGGCTTTTGCACACACTAATGGTTTTGTTTGGAAGGCCCTTCTTCTTGTATCCCATCTGCCTCCATGGCTTCAGTCTGTCTTTCTGGACTAGACTTTGGTATACTACCTCTGGGAACCCCTTCATGACCCTTGTCCCTGATCCCACGCTACATAGGTGGACTCCTCTGAGTTCTTCAACACCTATGCCAATGGAACCTCATTATAAAGTCAAACTCTCAGGGTCATTTCTCCATTGTAAGACTCCAATCCAAAGCTGGCACAGAGAAGATGGTCGCCAAGCATGGGGATGTGGTAAGGAACCTACGGGCATTTAAGATGCATGGCACCTGGGTGAGGGGCATCAGGAGGCAGCATGAAGACAGAGCATCTCTGAGCGAAGCTCCTTTTTCAAAAGTGCTTACCATACTGCTTGACAATATTTTCCCTCACTTCTCTGAGGAAGAAGGGACAGAGCCAACTCAGTCATTGAGAGGAAACACCTGTCTCGACAGGAAGTGACACACTGTGGAAAGGACTTGGATAGACTAACTTTTGGAAGGCAATCCAAAGAAAAATGCCCTGACCAGAGCCCAGGGCCTGAGCCAGAATGTGAGGAGGGGCAGGAGTCGCAGGAGGTCGGAGTAGGAGATGCGAGGTGCCCTCCTCTGGGTTCCCCAGCACCTATGCCAACAGACATCCTGCTGACTCACCCAGGATGTCACTGGTCTTAACCGAGACAGTATAGGAAGTCCACTCCATCATTTCCTCTTCATCAATGACAGCACACATTTCACACACCAGGGTTTTCTTGCCCTTCCGCTGGGACAGCCAGTCTCCATAGTAGAACATGGTCAGGTCTCCAGTGTTCATGTTCTTCAGGAGGACCTGGGTAAGAGGAGCCCATGTGGGAATGCCCCCCACCTCCACCAGCCTCCCACCTGCTAATGCAGCCCCTTGGCTGAATCCCAAGGATCCACGATCCCAGAACTGTGATGAGTTTCTCTGACTTAGACTTGAGGCATGTAGAAAGGGCCCTCTCCAGGACAACTATCCAGTCCTGTGTCCCTCACACAGGGTCTGAAAGCCCCACCATGACTACCTAGTTTGGGGATTTGGAAATTGGGCAATTTGTCCAAACATGTTTCCAAGAACGTACACAAGAAATGCCTGCTGAATGAATGACAGAAAATGGGCCAACCAAACCACCGTCAGCCACAAACACCTGGAAATAGTACACCAAAGTTGGCCGGATTGTCCTTGGCCATGGGCACCACACTGTTGGCTCAAGAAAAACCTACTAATGGCTGAAGAGAGTAGTAAGAGCCTGAGGGAACTCAGGACAGATGCCTTCGTTGAGAGGACTGAATCAGGGGGCAGCAGAAACCCAAGATGGAGAAGAGTCAGCTACTAATCCCAAGGGCACCAAAAGTTCCCTTGCTGTCCTGCCTAAAGTTCCCACCATTGGTGTTTCTTGCTGTCCCAATTCCTGCTGCTCCTTTCCCACTCCTCCCAACTCTTTTCCTCTAAGAAGCCCACACCAAGTCTCTGCATGCTACAGGGCGTGCTGTGTTCTCTGGCAGTCGATTCAATTTTTACTGGAACCAAATAAATACAACTGTTCTCTGATTAATTCATGTCAAAAGGGTCTGACTTTTGGATGATATAGGCCAGGTTGTGTCGTCACCCTCTAAGGTGGCATTTGTACTTTATCAAGGTCCACCGACAACCTAAAAGAGCAGGAGGAAGGGGCAGGCAGTGGGGAGATGGGAAGGCGAGGGTGTAGACATTTTACCCTCTCCAGGAACCACTCGGGCCGGCTGCCGAGGCCGTCAATTCGGATCCGCATCTTGGTGAATGGAGCTATGTCCAGGATCTCCATGAGAAAGGTGTCATTCTGCTCCCGCTCAAATCTGGGGGTGGAAAAGGAGGGCATGAAACAGGGAAACTGGCCATGGTGAGGGGGCTGGGTCATGCCAGAAGCCAAATTCAGGGTAAGGGGAGAACAGGCTTTTACACTCCCAGTGATTCCCCAATAGCCTGTCTCTTGCACCCCAGATGTGTTCCCAAAATACTGAGTTAAATGGGTTTGACTGGTAGAAATAGCCCTGAATCAAGACCGACCAGTCCCGCATCCTAATCTCATTCTGCCAGCCACCTAAGCAGTCTCATTGCCTCTCTGGAACTTGGTTTCCTCATCGTAGCCTGGGGAGAATGACGCTAGGCCTGTAATCTCACAAAAAGCGTCACAAAGACCAGACAGATGTGAACTCAACTTAAAATGGAAAAAGAAATTTATCCCTGCAAGGCACTGCACATCTCTAGATGGTGCCATTCATGTTTTTTAAATACATAATTTGCACATCTGAATGCAGTGGCCCTAGATTGGGTAACATGACTACTAACCGCAAAGTGGCAGGTAAATGGAAGGTAACTTTGCTTTTGATGCTGTTACTATTTCTCTGCCGAATGACCTCATCGTCTCAGAGATGCTCTATCTTTATTCCTTACTGCTCTTCCCACAGCGCTGCATGTATAATGTGACCTTCAATGCTGACTGATTGCTTGACTGCTGACTGATTCCAGATGCTACTGCTGATAAGCCCCTGGGGGTAAGGCAGGTGGCACTGAAGATGTGACACTGCATGGCAATTGTAATGCCTTCTTGAATACGAGACATATTTTTTAAAAACAGAGGCCACAGCCCGTGGGGGTTGGAACTGCAAATGCAGCAAACTGAGAACTGCGTCCAGTCTTAAAGGCAGTTGGGGAACAGCAGTGCAGTCCAGTCTCTTCTGGTAACTTGCTCATGTGCACTTTATGATTATTAGAAGTGAAAACGTTCCCCCCAAAGTCTGCCCCAAATCCTTCCTGTTCTAATTCCAGCCCAGTGTGTCTCTCTTGTCATGTGGAAACCGGAAGGAGGAGCTCACCAATTTCCTTGTCAAACCCAGGTCACGTACTGCAGAGTCTCAAACAATCTTTCAACTCGTGTGATTCCTTGTTCTTACTACAAGTACCCTGCTGTACGTCAAAGGAACTTTAGAATGCTTGGCTTTGTATTTCTCTTTAATTTCCACCCTTTGAATTTAGTCAAGGTATCTCCATTGCGTGGAGAGTTTGTGGCGGGCAAACGTTAGGAAAGAGGAAGAAACGAGCTTTTCTTCTAGAAGACCGAAGTGTGGATGACTTTGTTCCCTCACTCTTCTTTCTCTACAGACTGAACTCCAACTTTGCCTGGATGGACCTCCTCTCCTCAGGGTAAGAGGCCCAGATCCAAAGAGAAGCTGCTCATTGGTGCTTCATCCCTCCACAACTCACTAGCCACATCCTTCTGCTAACCCAGACCCCCTCAAGACACCTCAGCTGACACACGGTGGGGCCCCACATTGCAGGGCTGCCACTGGAGAAGTGTTCAGCCTTTGACTCACATCTCCCAATGTCTAAAATTCTCCTGTAAAAGAGTCACCCTTCCAGCCTACAGTTTTGGCCCTGATTAGCCTCAAGCTGTTCTCAGTCGCAGAGACTAATGTGTGAGTGGGAGTTTGGGAGGACAGCCTTTGATAGGGTTTGGGAACAGCAAGAAATCCGCATAAGGAGTGAGGGACAGCCAAAGGCCACACTCCCCAGATGTCACCTTTTTAGCTGCTGATAGAGGCTCCTCTGAGGTGATAGGGTGAACCCTAGACCACTTCAGTAGCCTTGTCCTTCTGAGCCAGTCTTAGGAGTCACAGTGACACAGTGCTATCAACTAATCTATGAACCTTACAGTAACATTTTTGGTGACAGGAGGAAGGAAGGAAAGAAGAGAGGGATGAAGGAAAGAAGAAAGGGAGGAAGGGAGGGAGGGGAGGAGGGAGGGAGGAAGGAAGGAAGAAAGGAAGGAAGGAAGGAAGGAAGGAAGGAAGGAAGGAAGGAAGGAAGGAAAGAAGAAAGGGAGAGAGGGAGGGAGGGAGGGAGGGAGGGAGGGAAGGAGAGACAGGTGGCTGTGGGCTGAGGTTATCAAAGAAGTCTTCCTGGAGGAGGTAGGTTTGAGCTGAACTTTGAGAGAAGAAGTTCTTGAGACAGAAGAGAGTGGATGAAGGGCATTTCAAGAGAAGAGATCATGGGGACAAAAGTGTGGAGTCTAGAAGGCCCCGTGTGTGAGGAGCATGTGAAGGAAGCAATCTGGTTGGAGGCAGCATGGGGCTAGAGGGTGGAGAACCGGATGTGCAGAATGGCAAGGGGCAGATTTCCCCCCAGATACCTGGCTTTCTTTTTGTCCAGCTGCATTTCCTCTGTGCTGCCATTGATGCCATAGAGGGTCATAAAGATGTTGGAGTCGGTGCCACCACCAACCACATCACCTGTCCACACCGTCATTTCGTAGAGCACCTGCCACGAGAGGGATGTGGGTCCCGAGCCTTGGCCTCACGCACCAACCCCACCGACTTGCCTCCTTCTCGCCAAGGCGATATGACCCGTTCTCCAAGCTCTGTGGCTCTGAAAAGAGCCCCAGCCCCCTCCAATCAACTGTGAATGACTGGAGAGTCAGGCCTCGTCACTCTATGTCCTCCACTGTGCCCAGTTCATGCTAGAGAAGAGTTCCTTTTCTGAGAGAACATACATTCCATAGAAACACGACTGAGAGCCCCAGTGTTAACCGAGTTCTTTGTCGGTTGAATCGAAACCTAAGTCCATACATTCTAGCAGCACGTGCTGACAGGCCAGTGGCTTCTTGAGCTATCCAAGCCCCATCTGAACACCAGATCTCCCACCTGCTCACTGTTGAACCTGGGCAGATGCCCCACTCATGCCAACCTTTGCTTCATCCACTGTGAGATGGGAATAAACACTTTTCAGAGTTGTGAAAGCTACAGACACCAGGCCCATCACATGGTATGACACTCAGCAGTTCTGGGTGACTGTCCCTCCTTCATTTTACAGCCAATACACCCTGAGCATTAGTGAGCAAGGGATACATACTTCAGCGGTGATGTTTAAGGGAGCTCTGCCTCCTCCATTCACTTGTGAAGTGGGACAATCGCATAATTCTGATGTTTGCTTTCGTTTGGGATTTTGCCCTTTTACCTGAGGTTTTTTCTGAAGAAGATATATTTCTCTTTGTCTGTCACCCTCAGAGAAGAAGGAAGCAGCCTGCCCTTCCCAGGACAGTGCCCTCCCTAAAGGTCCTGCCTTGGTTCTTTCTCTGAGAGCCAGCCTCATAGCAAAAGGGGCCATCTTTACCTATGTTCTGGAGTGTCTTTGGGTCCTGGCTTCTTACTCCATTCCCTCTCACCAGTGCCCAAGAACTAGCAATTAAGTCCCAGTGGTTCAGGGGAGGCTTGCACACATGGCCAAGAAAATTCCAGGCTAACCATCTCCTTTGCACGTATCTGGCTCTTCCCTTCCCCTGTGGCTGCCATGTGTACTGTCACCTGTGCAGCTGTCTGGTACCCACTAACAAGAAGCTTTCGAACACAGAACCCAAGTTATTCATCACAGCGATCATGCCCCTGACGTTGTGCATGTCAGGTGCTGGGTGTCTTCAATCAGCCGCTGGAATCTTCGCCACGATACTGCAAGGTCAGAGGTATTATTTTCAGGCCTGGCCCGGAGGACAGGTTTGCAGAGGGAGTAACTGAAGAGCCTCCCGCTTCCCAGGAAAATCCACTCACATCACCTGACAAGGGTGTGTGTGATGGGCATGGAGCTATTGAGAATGAAAGCAGGAGCCTGATGCTTTGTTGCTCTTATCCAGACAGGCTTAAAAAATAAAATGATCAAAATGAGTCCTTCGTGAGCCCAAGGAGATTAGCCCCTCAAGGCTGCTCCCTCCAGATGCCTGTGTTCTCTGTGTCCATCTCTCTCTCCTTTACACAGACACATCTCTTTTTATGTCACAGGTATGTTTCCAGAAAGAGACACAAAAACAGGGCTTTGTAATTCTGACCTGATATCAGACGTCTTGGGGAGATGGCCAGTTCAAAGAACCCTGTGGTTCTTTTTAGAGCGACAAATCTGTGTTCTTTTGTAACTTGAATAACAGGGATGTGAATCCGGATTTTCATGGACTAAAGAGCTCAGAGGGAGATACAGCTGCAGTGAGTGGGGTGTGCGTGTGAGCCGGAGGTGGCACACACACAGAAACACACCCGCCCACACACAGGCTGGGAACTGGTCCTTGGACAGAGGTCCTTGGATGAATTGTGTGCTCACCTACACCAGCCGTCTGGCCACAGAAGGCGATGTCTGGTGAAGGAAGAGGAGGCTGTCTATGTTGTAGGAAGTTCTGCCCTCTGGCTCTCAAGCAAGGTTGGGGCAGGCACCCACTCTCCTGCCTGTCAAGGGTTTTACAGCCCATAACTCAGCCCTTTCTTCTCTTTCTATATACAATATAGACGGGACATACTCGGGTCCAGGGCAATTTCTTTCTACCTTCCTGAGACAGCTTCTCACCTAAATCTAGTAGCCCATTGGTTGTGATTCAGGAACAGGGATGAGGGCTGGAGCCTTCTGTTGACCCCACAGCTTTCCAGAGAGAAAGAGAAGCCTTATGGGTCACATGAACCAGACACCTTTGGGCTGACACTGTGTGCTTTGGCTCCAGCACCCAGGCATCCTGCCTCCTGTTCAGCACAGACCTGTGAGTTTGTACAACTTGTCCAAGGCCATTTGGCCAATTAGAGGTGAAGCCAGGGCAGGAGCACAGAGACCCTGCTTTCCAGCCTTTACTACCTAAGGAGGGTCTTGTGCAGACAGCTCTCACTGCACTGTGAGGCCCAGAGGCTCACCGAATCCTAAAGCTATCTTTCCTTATCACCATCCTACTGGTGTTGTAGGATGAAGCAGTTTTGGAGAATAATGACTGCGCATCTATGTAGACCTGTAACCTTGCCAAGCTCTCCGTGGACTATTCATGATCTCATTAGTTCTTAAGATCTTACATGGAATAGAATGGGAAGCATTACTTTCATGTGCTATGTGAGAAGCCCCAGAGAGGCCAGATGACTTGTCTAAGGTCACACAGTAGTAGACCAGAAGAAACCCGAGTCTCCTGGCTCTTAGCAAAGCATGTTCGTCTGGTATTCCAGGCTGAAGCCTCTGCCAATGCCCCAGTGACAGTTTCCTGCTTGTCTCACTTCCATTTATTCGTTGCTCCCCCACCCCAGCCTCCAGTGCCCTTGCTGTGCAATTCACACACACACAGGCCCCCTCTATACCTTCACCCCGATGTTCACCACCATGGCATCCAGGAGGTCAAAGACGCGGGAGGTGACACCGTCACCTCGGTCCTTGGCAAGCCAGCAATTGCAGCGCAATGTGTACTTGGTGCCCTGGGTGGGCACGGCTAAACACAGCTCTTCCACCAGCCAGCAGCTCTCGGGGGAGGCCCCATCATGGCCCAGCTGAGAGAGGATACATCAGGGCCATGAGAATCTGGGTACAACTGGGAAAGAAGCCCTCCCTGCTCAGCATCCCCTCCCTCATTCTGCAGCCTCCTCCCTCAGTGCTTCCTTCCAATGGGCTCTGGACTCACTGACCCAAGTTCCTCTCGTGAGGGGAAGAGGTTTTGCAGCTACCATGAAGGTCTCTAGTTAGGTGAATTCGAATTAATTAAAAGATTATTCTGGGTAGGCCTGACCTAATCAGGCAAGTCCTTTAAAAGAAGGCAGAGACACCAGAGGTGCAAGAAGTCAGAGAGATTGGAAATAGAAGACATCTCTTATTGGCCTTCCATGTTTTGGAGAGAATTGCATGGCAGAGAATGTTTGGCTATAACCACAAGGAAATAGATGCTGCCAGTGACCAGTGAGCTTACAATAGGACCCCAACCCTCAGATAAGACAGCAGCCCTGGCAGTGACTTGATTTCAGCCCAGCTAACTCACATCTGGATTCCTGATGAATGAAACTGTGTGATAACACATTTACGTGGTCCTCAGTTTGTGGCCGTTGGTTACACAACAATAGAAAACTAATATGCAAGGTATGCCCAATGGGTGAGTAGAAAACAGACCCAGAGGGGTGAATGTTTCACTCAAAGTGATGACAGAGGACAGGTCTTACACTGCTACCTGCTCTGAGGTAAGGCTCAGGTAGGTTGCTCTGACTGCCCTCTGCTCCCCCTCCCACCCATGTACAAGTCAGCTCCCCTCCTCCTGGGGCGGCCACCATCCTGAGGCCCCAGAGGCCAGTACCTCTATTTTCTTGATGATGCCCACATCCAAGCCTCCAACATAAAACTCCTCCACGGAGCCGCAGCTGAAGCCCTTCTTCCCTCGGGGGTAGTCCAGCCAGATGCGGTTACTACGCTCATCGTCCTCCCCAAAGAGGATGATGAAGGCCCGGCTGTCGGTGGCCGCGTCCTTGTGTTTCCCGGTGGTGACTGACACATAGTAGGGAATAACTGCGAGAGATGAGAGCCCAGCCTCATAACAGGCCAGGTGGACCAGGGTGTGTGTGTAGACTTGGACATGATATTGGGAGACTTTGTCTTCTTTCCTCCGAGATGAGCTGCCATGGAGCTTTTCAGACTGGCGAGTTATCTGTGTTGAGTGTCTGCTCTCCAAGGAGGAGAGAATTGGAAACTCCCAAGTGAAGAGTAAGAGAGCATCCTTACCATATCAAAAGGCCCCATGACCAGTTATTTTAATTGCACCCAGCACTCCCATATGAAGTTGGTTAAGACCAATAACTTTTCCCCGAGCACGGGTGATGCCCAGAAAGCTTATCACATCAGAAAAATGAGGCTGGTGAAAGCAAGGTCTCACAGGAAGCAGAAATTTAAGGAAGAACAGTAAAATGGTATTAGATATGTAACATGGTAAATGAAAGTTCTAGAAGGCATCCATTTCCATCCATTAAACCAGATCAAACAGCATAAAAACTCACTCAGGTAGTGTGGCATAGAGTTCTAACTGCCCACCCAGTATCTCTCCTCCTTGTAGCTAAGGGCAGTCGTGATATGTAAATAGATGTTGTTGAGAAAATTTGTTTTAAAGGGTCTGACTCAACTGAGAAGAGGAAGGATAAATGGAAGCCAAAAGAGTGACTTGTTCAAGGCCCCATGTATTATTGTCAGAACCAGAAATGGAACTTAACTCTCCAAAAAACAAAACAAACAAAAAACAAAAAACCAGCTCAAGACTTCTTTCCCCAACCCCACCATGTCATGCCGTAAGTTGCATGGCCCAGGCCTTTATGTGATGCTCTACCAACATGCAAGAGACTCTTGTTGCTGCTATGGATTTCTGTATGATGAGACTCATCCTAGGTTCTCTGAGCTGAATCTATATCCTAAAGCAAGGGTGGAAGTTCACAACAGTACCCTCCTGGTGGTAGATCGGTGGATTAAAGAAATCATTGCTCCAGATTCTCTTGGCCTTTGTTTCCCCTTCTCTAAAGGGCCTAATCCCCGTCTTCTCCTCTCTCAGTGCCATTGGAATGGACGTAGACAACAGATGTGAAAACTATGTGTAAATTATAAGATGTTAGATGTAAGTCAGATGATGATGGGGCTAACACGTGGCCTGTCCAAGAATAGCTTAACCACGTGTGCCTGTTCCTCCTCTGACAAGACCTCTCTCTGCTTGGCTTACCTGGGCCCTCCTGAACGTAGTTGGCCATGGGCCCCGTCACTGTGGCGATGTCGACATCTGCCATCTTGGAGCTCAGGGCGATCTCCCAGAAGTCAGCAGGGCTGCTGCAGTTGCTGCTCCGGTCCCCGGTGTACTCCTGTCGTAAGAGCACGACACTGGCCCATTACACCTCCAGCACCTTCCACCCCATGGAGCTTCTCCCAGGTGTAAGGATGATGGCAGACCATGGCTGTTCCTGGCTGCCTTTGACACACCTTCTCGTAAAAGAGCCTCTCAAGTCTCCCATCCTCCTTCTTCAGGGACAGCCAGCGCCCGCACAGGAACAGGAACTCATCCTCATTGGTGTCATTCCAGATCTCCACCTTCTCCACGTACCAGTCCGCGCACCACTTGGTGTTGTCATGGCGGAGCTTGATCTTGTAGATGACGCCCAGGTCAGCGGCCTCAATGATGAAGGTGTCAGCCTGGGAGATCCGGATGTGGAGACTTGGATGAGGGATGTTCCCTACCTCCATCCACTTTAATTAACCCCATCTATCCAGTACCTTCCATACCAATTGCTGAGCTAAACAGACCTTCCTAGCTGGGGAGCCCCCAGGCCAAACCTTTAATGTAGAGCGTTCAGTATTCCAAGGCCTCACTTCTACAATGGCCCCATTTTGCAGCCCAGTGTTTCTTGGGTGGAGCCCTGTGGATGTCTGGAAGATGGATGCTGATGAGCTGTGTGAGTGGGGGTGGGACGGACAAGGGTGTTCTGCATGGTCCTGGGACCTGAGCATCCTTTGTTGTGCTGGGTATTGGCATGAGTTCTGGTGGGAGGCTGGAGAGTAAGAGGTATGCAAGAGGTCGAAACATTCTGAATGATGAGAGGGGGCTTGAAACTTCCGTGGGGAAGCAGGGAGGCAGTCAGAGGAGGCAGCCAGCAGGGCTGCAGGCGAGGAGGCAGAGACAGGAGATGCTCTGGCAGAGACAACACTGAGGTGAGCTCAGGGGACAACATCTTGAATGTGGGTTCAGGTAGGGTTTTGTGTGAGATGGGACATAAAGCCCTCTTCTGTGTTCCTGGTTATATGTAAAGTGATATTATACTCTTAGGCCTGCTTGGATTCTTTTGGGGTTGTTCAGTGAGATGTTGAGTACTAGGCCTTAGGTGAAGCAAGGTCAAAACACAGATTGAATGTGGCAGGTAGGAGCCTGGGGAGGAGGAGAAGGGACAGGTAACCCTAAATGACATGGGTTTTTCTTCTGAAACGTATGCTGAGCTCCTGTGCTGAGTGCTGGGAATTCAGAGATTAATATGATAAGTGACCTTTGCCCCTTCCTGGGACAGCCCAGGTGGTAGGAGCAGCCACCTGTGAGAGGACTAGAGGCAGGGCTGGGAAGACTGTCCCAGGTGGTGACATTAAGTTGAAGATGGAGGGATAGGGCCTTACAGGCCACCAGGGCAGGTCAGTCTGCAGGCTAAAAATCTGCAGGTGAATGGCACATGGCTGAGGGCAGGTGTGGGTCCATGCAGGCCCTGGGGCACTGGCAGGTGACTGAGTTCATTAAAGTGAAAATGGGCACATCTTACAACTCTGCAATTCCACTTCGCATCTGTCCTGGAGTGACATCTTTATATGTACACAAAGGTGTCTGTTGCAGGATAATTTTTACAATGGAAAATTGGGAGCCATTAGGTGTTCAGTGCTTGGGAAACTGCTAAGTAACTATGTCAATATCATGTGTGCACTATTAAGTGTGTGGTGGTTACAGAGAATGAGCCAATTCCACTATGTTCGCATATTCTGACACGGGATGTCCAAGGTGTCCCATTGCATGCCAAAGGCAAGCCGAAAAAGTGTTCGTATAAGATGCTGCCTTTAATGTAAAAAATTGTAACCACGAAACAGCATTATGTGTTTTTCATGGGCATGTGTATGTGGATGCAGTGAAAAGCCTTGGGAAGACTGGGAAACAGGAGAGAGTGTGGGCATTGTAGAAACTGGGGTCCTGGGGACTAAAAGGGACACTCTGCACAAGCTGGGAGGGCTGGAAATAATGAAGGTTTTTGAATCCTATAGAGGGCTCAGGCCAGATCTGGGATGAGTGGAGAGCCCCTGAAGCTGAAGTGAGGGATTGACTCCATCACCTTTGCATAGGTGAACTGGGGAAGCCTAGAGAATGGGTTGGATTTCGTGGGCCTGGAGCAGGGAGTCAGGCTGGTCCAATAAGTGAGGTGGGATAAGGAAGGGCTGCATGGAGACAGAGCTGATGCGGCTGATCTGAGAGTATTTAGAAGGGAGAATCTTCAAGACCTAGCTATTGATGGGATGTGGGTACGGAGGGGGTGCTGAGAGGAGAGGAGTGTCGAAGACAACTCCTAGATCCTGGAGCAAGTAATTAGAGAAATGGAAGCTTTTAAATACACAGTAGTGAACTTAACAATCCCATAAATCATCAGTGACTGAACCAGCAGTAGCTCCAGCTCCCCTGATGAGACATCAAAACCAGAGGAAAGAAGAGGAGAAAGGGACTGGGCAGGATGGAGCAATGATTTTGGTTGCGATGTCACAACTGCTAGGAGAGAAGGGATCCTGACTCTCTGAACCCAGGGGAGAATAGGTTGCATCATCTTCATTTCTACTTTCATTCGTTTGTTCACTCACCAAGTATCTCCTGTGCTCGCTCTATGCCAGGCTCTGCGGATGCCGCCACAAACCAATACGGATCTCTCAGCGGTGTGCTGCACATTGCTCTTTTACAAGCATTTCCCGGGCCTCAGCTCTGGGCACCAATGACATCAGGGAAAGGTGGGCTCTCGCAAGCCTTGCCAACGCCCAGCGCTAACAAAGAGCTAACTTTGTGCCAGGCACAGTTCTAGGTGCTTCACATGTCTTAATTCAGTGAACTTATTTTATAGCAGGAAAAACTGAGGCACAGAGATGTTTTGTAACTTGCCCACGATCGCACGCAGCGAGTCAGTGTCGGAGCCAGGATTTGAACTTAGGTGATCTGGCCCCAGCCACCTGTCTGGCACTGCTACCGCCCACAGCAGCACATATGAGTGACCCTGATAATCATCTTCCTAATATAGAGTCAGAGACAACCCATGAGTCGTTGACCTCTTTGATGTTCCATTTTTCCAAAATAGGTAGACTTCCTATTAGCTACCTTAAAAACTACCTTACAAACGCAGGGCCAATTACAGCGTGTGTGTGTGTGTGTGTGTGTGTGTGTGTGTGTGTGTGTGTGTGTGTGATTATTTCTCCATGATACAAAATGCTCTTGCATGTCTTGCCTGCTTTTCAGCCCAGGGGTCTAAGTAGCTATCATAGACCTACTCCCACTTCAGTACTATGCTCAAACCAGAGCCGTAGGGAAATGGTTCATATTGGGATGATGGAGCACATGAATGGGGGCCCAGGGTCTAACCCCACAAGGACCTCACCACCAGGCTCGGACTCCTTCCAGGTGGCCTGGCTTATGGGGCCACAAGCCAGAGGTTGACCTGCTTAAATGACACTTGCTTTCCTCGTCCCAGCATTCATTTCCTCCTCACCTACAGCAAATGTTTTAGCACGAAAGGTCATGCCTAGTGGAGGGTCAGGCTTAGGGACACCCCAATAAATACCCACTGGTTGATACATAGAATGCCCACAAGCTCATGGCCACGAGCAAGACCACAGACTGGGTTAGGAGCTCAAGCTACAGCCTGGCCTACGGGGATTTTCAGCAGGTGAATGGAGAGAAGGACAAGAGGCTGAGGAGCCAGCGGAGGGGGTTCAGACAGAAAGGGCACAGGAGAGAGAGGAGCTAGGCCAGGAAAGGGAAGCCGAGCTGATGGGAAGGGAGATTTGTACAGAATTCCTCCATTTACCAGAGCTGGCAAGGCCTCTGACACCATTTGGTTACGTGGTTATCAAGCCTTCCCCCACCCCGCCAGAGCCCTTTGCTTAACAGAGAGGGCTTGCTTGGTACTCCAATGGACAGTCTAGGTCTAATGGATCCACGTGTGGGGAGAGTGGGTGCCCATCTGCTTCCCTACCTCTCTGTGGTTCCTGAAGGCTTTGGTGCTGCTGCCCAGGGCTCTGCACAATGCAGTTCAGCTGAGTCTCATTGGACCCCTTCACTTTACAGATGAGGAAAGCAAGGCCGTAGAAATTTAACCAGATGAGGAGTTGGCAGCAGAACCAGGCCTCCAGGTCCCTAGTTCAAGTCTCTACACAGCTCCACGGCTTTGCCACCTGCACCTGAACACTCACAATCCGCCGAGAGTGGGCCGGATTTTCTGAAAACAGCCCAGGCCCTTGTAGCCAGCAACCCAGGTGCTCAAAAGGCTTCCTGCTTGCTCAAGCCCCACTTGCACCCCATTCACAGGAACCAGGGCCTGTGCTCAGGCTGAGAGAGAGGGACAGACTAGGGGGAAGCACAAAATTTCCAGACAGCCGTGGGGACCAAGAAGAGCTGGCCTGCAGATATCCAGACCCAGGGAGGAGAGGGAAGGGGGTCAACACTTGGTGCCCCTCCTACCGTTCCTTTCTCGAACTTGTTGGTGCGGTTTTCCGACTTGCCAAGGTACCGTTCTCCGGTGTCCCCCAGGTCTCCGTAGATGGTGATGTAGACCCTAGCGTCCGTCCCTGCCCCAGGAACGTTTCCTGTGAAGATCTGCACCGAGTACAGCACAACTGGGCAGGCAGTTGGACAGACAGAAAGACAGACGGAGGGACAAAAGGAAGAAAAGGATGGCATTGCTTTAGGTTTGGGGACACTGGATTTGTAGGAGGTATTATGCTTCTGGCCCAGGCCTCGAGGAGGAATTAGTGTCTTCCTTTTCATACACATCCTGCTATAAGTCCGAGCGGATTCACCAGTGGGAAGTTCGTCCATCTGATCTGGACACAGGCAGCCGCCAAGACCCAAAGGATGGAGGCTTTCCCCCGCGCTCCTCAAACCATCCAGCCACCCAGCCACCCAGCCACCCACAGCGTCCAGGAGAAAGACTCAGAAAACGGCCTCACCTGTTACTCTGTGGTCACTAAATCTGCCAGCCCTGACACACGAACAGTAATGTGCCTCCCATTTAAGAGTGACCAGTACCCACACCAGCTCCTTCTAAACTGTTTATGGAAAAGATCACAAGTTTTTGAAAGGACAGTTTCCCCTCAGTGTCCATTCCCCCATTTTCATGCCTTTGACCCACTGCCATTCTCCACTCGTCCCCGGCGCTCCAGGGAAATCCCTCGCCAAAGCCACAGTGCCTGTCACCCTCTCGTTTGTCTCCCATGGCCTGTGGGAAGGGCTCAATAAGTCCGGGTGTGACAGTTATTAAAACGTATTAAGGAAAATAAAAACTAACGCTGACTTGTTTTTGTTTTGCTGCTGTGGGCTCACATGGGAAGAATAAAGTATCTCCACTCCTAACGTCCACTCCGGTGGGAAAAGGTGAGTTTTGAGTTTTTATGAAGGCTGAGGATTCTTTGTCCCCGTTCCACATTTCTCTGTCCTAGGAACTTTTGAGTTTCAGGCCAAGGAAGAGAGGACGTAGCTGGATTATCCCCGAGGGAAGGGATGGAAGTTGTCACTCCAAGGTGAAGGGTGGAAGTGGCCTCACTAGGAGGAAGGTTAATTTTCCCAGTCTGAGAGCCAGTGAGAGTTTGGGGGTCTCCATGGGTGGCAGGAACCCCTCACCTGCACATAGACACCAAACAAGGAGATGGCTGTGGGCTTATTTATGGACTTGAAGCAAGGAGGCCAAACCGAGTGTCAGGTGACAAAGCCAGGGTCCATGGAGAAGCACTTCCAGCCATCAGAAGTGAAGCCTGTGTGTCAGTGGAGAGCCAGCAGCAGCAGTGTCTCCGTGTGGCAGGAGGGCACAGGTGATACCCATCCTGGACTAAGGGCCAGACCCCTCCTGTGAGGCTCAGGATTCTCACAAGATTCTTATAAGGGATTTCCCTGCCTGCAGTGACTGAGATGGACCTGCTCACCAACCCTCGCATGTGGGCTCAGAACCACATTTAATTAAATTTGGAAAAGTGAGGGGATAAGAGTTGCTCATACTCATGCTTATGGAACACATTGACGCCCACATGGTTCCTATTATTTTCTTCGTTCTCCTTCTCTCCGTCTGCCTCTCTGAACGCTCCTTCCTGAGCAGGTTTATGGGTTCCTGATCCTCTGCCTGCAGCCCGGATGCCACTGTCTCCTGGTTGTGTCCACTTCCTTCGGCCTTTGCCCTGCCCTGGGAGTCGATTTCCATGAGTTCCCCGAGTCTGTATCTCAAACCCAGTTCCTTCCTGTGCTCTGGATCCACATCCCTGTCACCCAGGAGACACATCCATGTGCACTAGACCACAGTCACACACATCCGAACCTGAAATCTACGTCCTCCTGTACCCTCTTTTCCAAACCTCCCCCCACCCATCCTCCCTGTCTCTGTAGCCCCGTCCAGCACTCTCCTCTCCAAACCTCGTAAAGGCATTGTGAGAATCACTCTCAGAGGCCTGCCCCTCTCAAGGGCAGGAACCAGGACTAGTCACACTGTTCCCCACACCCACCTCTCTCAGCTCAGTGCAGAATCCAGCCAGCCTCTCACGCGTTGCATTACTAAATAAAACCTCTTTTGTGTTTAAGAGCCGACACACCCCAAGCCTGTCTGGCTAATACTGACATGAGTAACATTAGGCATTTTGTCATCGTTTAGACATCACAGTTGACTGTCTCCCTTCCCCCATTTTTTCTCTCCATCCATTCCCTGGCTGCGCACTGAGCCCTGCTCTAAATCGGGGCAGAACATTTCCTAGGAGCCCTCATCCCAGAGCGGGCGACTGTGTCACCAGGGACTGTGATTAAATGGCCTTCCAGCTCCCCCTCTTCCACCCCTGCTGCTCTCTTCAGGCCTTTGGGAATTAGGAAAACTGATTCAGCTTTGGGGTGCTGAGCAATGCGGCGGTGCAGTCAGATCCAGCTATTTCTGGATCCTCCTCTTTCCCTGTCCCACACAGGCCACACAGCGCTCGCTCGGTGGGAAGATGTTTCCCTAGAAACATCACCAAGCGCAGAGTGGGTTTGTGGCGCGTTGTTAATACAGAGCAGCCCAAGGGTGCCGCTGGGACCGCTTCCGAGCGCCCTCTGGGACCCGAGGACAAAAGGGAATTATCCCCCAGATTTAGTAACAGAGAAAATTGAGAGAAAATGATATGGATAGGGACAGGCACATTCTGGAGGCAACACCCGCTCTTCTCTCTAAGCAGCGGCAACTCAGATCACAGGAAATGCTAGAGCCGTTTTATTCGACCCCCTGGCTCCCTATGGGGCCTAGAATCTTGGGTTTTACTATGCGTTTTTTTCCAAGAAGGTGGTGCAACAAATATAAGTTGGATTTCCAAGGTTTGGGAGCACCTCTGACCTTTTATCGAAGATGAAATACAAAAGTACGCTTTTGTATGTCATCAGTGGTAGAAAGTCTGTTTTTCGCAAGTGGATTTGATATTGGACATAGCTAAAGCTTATTCAGAGCTGACTAGCTGATGAACAGCATGCAGGTGGACATGGACAATGGCATTGCTGGTCAAAACAGGGAGGTGGCTCCGTCCACGTGGTCCAGGAAGAATGCGTGTGTGTGTGTGTGTGTGTGTGTGTGCGCGCGTGCACTCACACTCTCACATGTGCAAACTCACACATACAGTGTAGAAAAAAGAGGAGGCTGAGGACTGAGCCCAAAGCAATGCTACCCGGCACAGGAAAGGAAAAGAGCACTCAGTCCGAGAGGTAGGAAGACAACCAGAGAACAGCGGTTCGACAGCAAGGAAGACGTACAGAAATGTGTGATGCGAATCCCGCAGAGGAAACCACATACATGAGAGATGGGCAAAGGTAACTGGCACCAACAGGAAAGAAACCCAGGGCCCGGAACACTCTGCAGCTGCACCCAGCCCCTGAGGGCAATAAACTACAGCTCCAGTTATGGATTAATCCAGGACGCTTCTGGATTCATCCTTGGTTGGGACAGCTGGATCCAGCAAGAGCAGAGAGGATTGAGCCCCACAGGTTGTAGCCAAGTAAACCAAGGGAAGGGAGAGACCCGGGACCAGCATGATCCAGGCACAGGAGAACACGTGTCCGGATGCACCATCACACTGCCAGGCCAGGAAGGGACTGGAGCACGAACCTTGGAGTGAGACAGCTGAGACTTTGAAGAATTGCCCTGCCATCTATTAGCTGTGTGAACTTCAGCAGGTTACGTAACTTCGCGAGCCTCAGTTGCCCTCTCCACGGAAGCAAGATAATAACTGACTCTCCCTCCTGCTCCGCCCGGCACAGGGCAGGTGCCCTACAGGAGAGGTGACGGGGACGATCGCACCGCACTTACTGTCCAGGGGCTCCTCGACTTCCTTGTAGATTTGCCTTAAGGACCCATCTTTCATGTATTTCTCAGTGAAGATGTCATAAGGGACCAGTTCTCGAATGGTCTTCTTGTCATCCTCTGAGGTGGCAAGCCATCGATCACAAGGGAAAGTCAAGGTCTCTGTACCCTGGGGTGAGGAAGAGAGAAAAAAAATTCGTCCTTAATGTGGAAACTACCAACATTGGTGGTTCATGAGAATGTCAACACTTACAGGGACCGGGGACAAGGAGCGTGGAGCCCCACAGATAAAGCAAAGGCCACGGGGATGCCCCTTCTGAGCCCCGCCCCAATTCCAGCAGACGCAGCCTCACTTAAACACTTATACAACCACATCAGAATTGGCTCTTGAAGGCTGAGGTTCTCCACATCCTTTAACAATTGACATCTGAACCCCATCCTGGAGACATGGAGTTGGTGGGGAAAAGAAGGGGCCTTGTATGTTTAAATTTCTCCCCATAACCACAGTCAGGACCGGGAGTAGCCTCCTAGGTTTAGAATTCTGTGGTTTCAGAATGTTTTCCACGTTTTCCAAGTTGATTTCTTTCTGTGTGTTGATGAATAGCAGGGAGGGCACCCTTGGGCACTCCCTAGTAGTGCTCCTTGGGGTGAGGAGCAGAGACATGGCTGCCCAGACCCTCCTCCTTGACCCCTAAGCCAGGTTCTAAGTTAGTTAGTTCCTGTACTTGGAGTGAACTGGGAGAATTTTTCTCAGATTTTATCTCAACCTAATAAGGCTGAAGGTTCTTATAAGTGAATTTGCCTCGAATCTCTTCTGGAAAGAGGCAATAGAAACAACAGGACGGATCTGGCAGAAACTCACGTCTTTGTCTGGGAGGAGCCTGCGGATGTCCACATAGGAGCAGTGCCACCCAGGATTCATGCCCGTGTTATCGTGGCCAATTCGAATTTTTTCAATGACTTCTCCCACATCTTCTAACTTTGGAAAAGAGAAAATGCACCAGATGTTAGCTGGCAGATCGAAGAAAGTACACCCTGAGCAAAAACCTGCCTGCCCAGGGCGTCAGTCTTGAGTCCCTTTGAACTTCCAGGGGTCACTTTCTCCCAGTATGTCCCCTCTGTCCAGCCAAGTCAGGCCCCACTTTCCTCTACACATGCCATGTTCATCCTTCCCTTCCCCTCTTCCCACTTAAAATCAGCCTAGTATCCAGAACTCAGTTTGATCAACCTCTGGGAGGCTGTCCCCTCTTTTCACGGTGGCGTCCAGCTCTCTGTCTTTCATTCCTTACTGTTGTAGCAGCTCGTTCCCTGCTTGAGAACAGACTTGGGTATGAGAAGGTGAGTTCTGGTTCTGCCCACGCCCTGTCTTGCCAGCCTGACCTTCTCCTTGGCCCTTCAGGAGCCACCCCCATCTCCAGCCACTTCTATATCCCACAAATTCTGGTTCCTCAAACTTGAGCTTCTCTTACCACAGGGCCTTTGCACATGCTTCCCTGTTCCTCCTTTCCTCCTCTTCACCTAAACCAGGGTCTTCTCAAGCCCATCCTTCAGGTCTCAGCTGGAAGATCACTTCCCCAAGGAAGCCCCCTGGCCACCTCCAGAAAGTCAGATCTCTTTACGAGAGACTTATAGCATCCTACAGACCCCCTCTCCCAACCCAGAGCACTTCTCACATGTGAAGTGCGCATTTATTTGTGTGATACCCTCTCCTCCGCCACTGAAAGCCACAAGGGCAGGCTCCCCAAACCTAGAAAACAGCAAGGCTCTGGATAAGTATCGCCTGAAAGGATGATGGAATGAGTGTTTCCTCGTCTGTAAAATGGGTGTGATAAAGTCAGCCAGGTTCTCTCACACGCAGTACTGAACCTTAACCACGACGGTGTATGTGTGAAAAGTCCCACTGAACAGAAAGTTGATGTGTGGGGGCCATAGTGAGTCCCTGGCATTCAGGAGCTGTAATCTCTCCTCTCTCCTGCCTGGAGCCTATGGCCCCAGAGTGTGGAGGGGAGACTCAGTCCGGAATGACCGATACTCCTCTGGGAGCCCTCTAAGGAAGGAGCAAGGTGGCCAGACACAAGGCAAGGTCATCTAAGTAGCTGGCACAGCCTGTCAGGCTCCCACTCCAGGGCCTCCAGGAGCCTCTGGGCCTCTCCTGGCTCCCACGCATCATGTTCTTCTCTAAAATGGTACAGTATACATCAGTCCACATCTTACCTCATCCTTATGAGCATTTGGGCAATAACAGGATAAGAAATCGATGAAGAAATCAGAGCAAAGGGAAGAGAAGGCAGGGAAATATCCAGATGCCTTGGCTCATGGGTTGGTCCATGAAATTTATGCCTTGAGATTTGATTCGACAGTTGGGGGTTAACGGGGAGGATGTAGACTTGAGTTTTTTGGCAGCCCCTCTGGGGAGCTGGCTGCCTGCCTGGCATACTGTCCCAAGTTCTCAGTGCTATAAGGAGATGGCATAGTCAGTTCTGGTGTGAAGGAGGGCTCTTGGTGAGTGAATGGCATCTGGAAGATTGAGTCATTCATCAAATGTGAAGATTCTGTAACCCTAGACCGAAGTAACCTCTGAATGAACTGCAGCAGCCTCTAACCAGGTTTCCTCCCTCCTCACATGCCCACCGCACTGGGCAGCCAAGGGGAGGCCCCTCAGCATTGCCTGAGGAACCTCCCCCCATCCCCACCCCATCCTCATCCTGGCCACTTGGAGCCCCGGCCCTGCCACCTACAGGCTATGGGATCTGAGGCGAACCACTTGACCTTCCAGGCCTCACAACTTCCTCAACTACAAAATGGGGGAGAAAAATGTCTCACTTAGCTGTAGGCAGGGGTGTGGGCAGGGTAACCCCTTGAGGTCACTTCTAGGTCTAAGATTTCAGACATGGTTCTTTTTGTTAATCAATCTGTCCTTCCAGGTGACCAGCATGGTACCACGTTGCCAGAAAGCATGAACTAACAAGAGTGCTGTCACTGCTGTTGCTTCTGCCACCCTGCACTGACCCCACAGCTCCCCTCTGGCCAGCTCACCCACACTCCATCCGAGCAGCGAAGTCCCTTGCAAGGCCCTGGGGAGCTTTCTGAATCATTAAGCAAAGATCTGTGATTTCAGGCCAGTGATAGTGCCCTGGACATTTTAAACGAGGCCTCATTCTTCCTCAGTGGGAGGAGCACAAAGTCTGAGGGTGAAGTCCTTGGCTCAGAGAATCTCCACTTGAGGACACTGATCTGCCTTCCAGAACCAAGGAGTGAAGACCCATCGGCCTCTCCCTCTGTCCAAGCACCTCTTTTCCCTCCTTTCTCATCTCTGAGTGTGAAATGTGTGGACCTTGGCTCTGATAGTACTTTTGTAACCTTAATCATCTAGTCACTCAGTCACATGTGCTGTGCCGGGGAGGCCATCTCAGCTGTGACTCCTCAGAGAGTGAGGAGGCCTTGACGGGACCACCGGCCATGGGTGGCGGGCCTCAGGGGTGGACTCAGACAAGACCAGAATCAGAAGGGACCCTAGCGTTCTCTCAGGAGGTGAAAGAGTTAAGCTCTGGACCCTACCCGCTTGAGTTTAAACCCTGACTCTGCTGTTCAGTAGTTTTGACACCACGAGCAAGTTACTTAACCTTCCTGTGCCATTTCAGCTGTAAAGTGGAAAACAATCATATAACCTAACTCTTGGAATGGTGATGAGGATTAAATGAGTTGATATGCACCAAGTGCTTAGAACAGGGTTAGCACATGGAAAGTGTTCAATAAATATTCGCTATTATTGGTATTTCCCTGTGTCTTAGGATGAGGCCACTGAGAGAGGGAGTGGCTTGCGCATGAGTTAGTGCCTGAGCCCGAACCAGAACCCAGGGCTAAGGGTTCACAATCCAATGCTCATCATCTTACCTGAAGGTCATCCAGAGAATAGAAATAGAGAAAAACAAAGCTTTTTCCTGTGTTTCCAAGCTCTCAGAACCCCCCAACACCCAGATAGATTTGAAAAGAGAAAAGAAAAAAAAATAGCACCAGATGACTGGCAAATGACAGCTGCCCATCAGTGGGGACTTCATTGATAAAACTCCCTGGCAGTGAAGTGTAATCAGACCCGGGCCCTGGCGGCAGCAGGCGTGGGTGACTCATGCTCCGTGACTTCTTGGGTGGATGGGATGTGGCTTTGTGTGGGTAGATGAATCACCCTTGAATTTTCCTTGTTAAAGATGCCAGCAAGGTGGCAACCTTCCCACCGGTGCTGGTTGCTCCCGACAAGGTGGGGAGGGAGCCGGCCATCTCCAGAACAGGGAAGAAGGAAGGGGCTCTGGGCTTTGTTTCCCACCGGAAAACGAGGGGCACATCTCCAAAAGTGCCCACTACCTGGGGAGTCCAGGCTCCTGAGACTTCCAGCTCTTCTCCTTCAGTCATCCCCTTAAAGTCCTGCTTCATCTGGGTTCTACCCTAGTCTCGTCATTCTCCTCCTGTGCCCTCTAGTCAAACCTCAAACCATATTCTGTGCTAATTTCCACCTGGGGTCCTTGGCCATGATGCTTCCCTGGCTCAAATGCCTCCCTTCCTTGTCCCTGCCTCTGCCCGCTTCCAGCCAGGGGCCTTCTCCCCACGGTGAACTTCCTCAGCAGGCTCAGTCAACCCCACCATGTGCCCTCATCCCCATGGGCTAGTCTACTGCAGGGGCTAAGAACACATGTTCTGAGCCAGTCCCCCTGGGTTTGAATCCCTCATCTCCTAAGCCCCAGCTGTGTGATTTTTACATGAACTACTAAATTCCCTGTGCCCCTCATTCCCCATCTGCAAACAGGGATAATCACAGCCCAGAGCTGCCATGAAGTTTAAATAAGTTAATACAGGGAAGCCCTCTGACAGTGCCTTCTTACCCACAGGAGCAATTATTGGGATGATTACCAGACTCTCTCATTAACTTTGTGTGGAGACTGGAGATTCCCCAGCTGGACTGCATGCCTCTTGCAGGCAGAGTCTGGATCCATCCCTTCTCTTGTTTCCCCTACCCAACCTAACACAGTGGGTGCACAGGGGAGGCACTGAACTGAAGTGTACGGGATACCAAGGTGCTGTAACTCACGCCCACAGCAAACATGAACCAACCAAACCCCCAGGCCAGAGCTGAGAGGGATCAAGGAGCACACGGGATGCTCTGTATCGGGTAGCTTGGCCATAGCTTGGTGGACGAGTGGGAGACAGAGCTATGTGATGAGGGAGTCTGAAAGCCAGACCTTTCCTGTGGATACATGTCTGGTGGTGGCGGCGGCACTGCAGCCAGCCCCAGTGAGTGTGGAATTGTGCCTCTAGTTTCCCCAAGCCTGTCCACTCGTTATGGCTTTTGATCCTGACACCAGTTTTGGAGGGAAAGGGCAAGGCTCACCACCCTCCTGGTTTCTCAGGTATACTGAGGGCCAGAGAGGTTGATGAACTGCCCATCCTTCTCACTAACAGCAGCCCCTTGAGGTGAAAGTATTGTCTGCCTCTGCACCCAGAGCTCCTGCTCCTCCTCCATCTTCTGGGTCCACTTCACCCCCCGCCAAGTCCTGGCCCCCCAGCAGCCTGCTGAGCCCAGGTACCTCCATAATGAAGCGAGAGGCAGACTTCCGCTCAAAGAACAGCTTCTGCTCCCTCTTGTTTGTGCACAGGAACTTCTGCTCGGTGCACACGCCATCGCAGCCATAGATGACGATGAAGATGTTGGCGTCTGTCCCGGCGGCAAACACATCGCTGGTGTAGAGGGTTATCTCATAAGGAACAACTGAGGGAAGGGGACAGAGGGTAAAATCAAAGGGGACATGAGAACAAAAAACAAACATGAGCAAAGTCAAGGTCTTCACCAGTGCCACCACCCCGGACCCCTAAACTGCCAGCTGCTGCCCAGGGACCTGGACCTTCATGTGGTTACCTAACAGAGTGAGGTAAAATGTTTTGTGACATTTTTATTTGCTGTATTTGTATGTAAATATCTATACTTACTCCAGGCCACAATAAAAGAAGACAGAAGGAAAGAAGGAAAGAAGTAGGAAGGAAGGAAGGAAGGAAGGAAGGAAGGAAGGAAGGAAGGAAGGAAGGAAGGAAACCCAGAGAAACAGTTCAAGTGGAAAGTTACCCTATCCTGTGATCTTGACCTTTGCGTCACTTTAAAAGTCACCTCACAGGTGGCCCCAACCTGCTCCAGAGGAGGAATTTGCTTTTCATTTAGTATGATGGTTACTTAGCTTTAGAAATGTAATAATAATACTCGTATTCGTAATAGTTGTTCTTGCGATATGCCAGACTCCATACTAAGCATCCCACATTCCTTATCTCTGGTATTATTTTACTCCATTTTACAAATGAGAAAACTGGGGCTGAGAAGGGAAGTCACTACCCCAGATTATATGGCTGGTCAGTAATGGAACTCGAACTTGAATCTTGGCATTTCTGACCCCAAATCCTGTGTGGTCAATTTCTATGGGTGCTGTTGTCATGAACTAGAGGTGAGTACTGCTGCCTGCCCACAAGCCACAGGGAGGGGTGGCCTATGCAGGTGACCACCGGTCCCACGAGGGCCTGCATACAGCCCTCCCCAGTGGATTAAGGGGAAACACGGTCTCGACTCTGCCAGGCCCTTAGGCATTATGGAGGTGTGCTCTCTGCAGTGCTGTGTCCCTTTTTCTCAGTCCTCTTGGGTTTCTCTATGGCCTGTGGCCCGGGAGGCCTTGAGCAGAGAAGTTGGCAATGAATTTGAGCTTTCCTGAGACTGGTGGGCCTTGAGAGAAGCCCTGGAAATGTTTGGGCAGGAACAGCGCACCCATCACCCTCATTGTCCTAGGCCTGGGCTCTGATTTATCTCCTGGTTTCTAAGTTCTGCCCCTTCCATTGAGTTGCTGTGTGTCCTGGAACCAACGTCAGGGTCTCAGTTTCCTTGCCTGGAAAATGAAAGGGTTTATCTAGACCTGTGGTTGTCAGTTTCTTTAACTGTGGAATTCTCATAAATATATTTATCAAGAATGTTCAGAAAAAATAAAAACTTGATCTGTTAAAGCTGAGGAGATGCTCTGGGTGGCATGAATTTGGGACGAGGGTGGGGGGCTGTCATTTCTCAGACCTTCCCCTCCACTCCCAGCTGCCCTAAGACACTGGCTTTGACCAGCAGAGAATCTGAGGACATCGGTTGAAGACAAAGGTCCCTTCCAGGCCTGACGTGGCATAATTCCGACATTCAGGGTTCCACGCCGTGTCCCACCTCTCCCATGGAGCCTGTCAGTTCAGACATCCCCCTTCCTAATTGATATGCCTCTACCGTGTGGGCAGCACATTTCAGCTGGTCTGTGAGTGGCTCCTTCTTGTCTGTTCTTCATGGTTTTATGTGCATTGAGCAGCCCTGATGAATCAGCTGCCTGATTCTTTCTAGGTCCCTGCTGCTGACAGCTAGACATTGCTTCCCACCACTTCTGGAACTGCAGCTCCCCAGCCCCTGGAGCTCCCAGGCCTTGAGGGCCCTAGACCTTAACCTGTCAGGGAAGTGGGTTCTGAACAGCAGACCCCTGCCTGGGGAGACTGCACTGGGAAGCTGCCTCCATAGCTAGTCAGTCTGAATGTTGAATCCCTGCGCTTTTTTTCTTTTTGGCAAATGTGAGTGTAAGACAAGTACACGTGGGTTAATTTTAACATCAGACTGGAACTAAATGTATTCAAGGTCAGGCCTTACAATTTTTTTTTTCCTGTAGAGAGCAAGGCCTGTCCTAGGGCACAAAGTGAGATATGGACACTTTGGTCCTGAGGGCTCCCACCCGATACTGCTGCCAACTGTGTGTACATCCGTCAGGTCAGTGTGTCTGTCCTAGGCTGCAGGTGGATCCCGGAGGCAGAGGCTGCAGCTAGAATTTGCTTTGTATTTGCTGGGACCCTCCCAGAGGAAAATGTCACTTTATTTCAGGCTTTGAATCAGAAAGTGTTCTGATGATCTGGTCTTTTCCAGTTTAATTGCTATAGGCAGAAAGAAAGAAAAAAAAAAGTTCATTGATTCATACTGTTAAAGTATGAGTTGTTTGGGGGAAATCTTTTGGTATAGCTAATTATTTTGTTAGAAATTGTATTCTCTGGGTTGGTTCAGATTTTGGCATATTCAGACAGATTTTTTAGTTTGGTTGATTTTAGTTTGCGTCCCAGTATATAGTATGTAACTATCTGTATATAAGCTTTAATACATACTTTCTGACGATGACAATAGAAAAGAAGTGTCAAAACCTCACCCAATTATTTCCCTTCCTCCCTTCTTTTAGTGGTAAAAGAAATTACATTTAGCTTATTTTCAAAGTTTTCCCCCCAATCTGGATAAAATCTTATAGCGGTGATGTAATGGCCAGAATGGGGATGATAATCATAACTCTCTGTTTATCAGACAAGGAAACTGAACCCTGGAGAGGTCAGGCTCTCTGCCTGTTGTCACCAGCTGGTTTGGGGTAGAACTTGAAATAAGTCCCATATTTTTTCTTTCCCTGGGTCCAGAGCTCAGCCCTCAGCTTACATAGGGCCCAAGAAATTTGGGAAAGAAGAAAGAGACCCAAACCTCCAAGGACAGCCTGTCCCAGAGTGGACACTGGAGGAGGGAGTAGGACTAAGTTAGGGTTGGGGGTGATGGAGCTTGGAAGCAGGGCCAGCCTTGCTGTGTGTGGTTCTCACATGGCGTGTATAGCCTCGTCTGAAGCTCCGCGTGGAAGAGGTCCCTGATGATGGCCCCGTCGTCTTCATTCCTGGCCAGCCAGCGGCCACAGGGGAACGTCATGCATTTTCCAAGAGATGGGGCGTCCACCTCTACCCAGTCCACAAACCAGCCTGGAGCCTTGCCTGTAGGGAGAGGAGACAGAACCCATTAAAAATTTCTGCATGGTGTCTTCCTACGGATAATTTCAGGGGCTCCAAATGTCCTTCTTTACTCAGTGGCTGATGCCTACAGCTCTATCATGAACATGTCATCCCTTTTGCCTACTGCATTGCTAAAATGACTTCTGTAAAAACGTGCACCCAGCTGAAGCTGGATCACACTCCAGGCTGCTGTCAATGAAATTAGCAAGAGCGAAGGAGCATGGGGAAGAGATGACAGGAGGGCAGGGAGTCCGAGGGGAGGGAAGCAAGGATTTCATCCAGGGTTGAAGGCATTCCGAACAGGGAGTCCAGAGATGCCAAGAGAGCCTGTGTTAACAAGGACTTAATAATGTCACTTAGTGACAGGAATGACACTCCCAACCACCCTGGCCTCAGTTAGTGGTTCATAAAGAGGAGGGAAATCAATGAAGGACTAATGGTTTGTCCTCCCTGAGCAAAGGAGTGCTCAAGCTTAAAACAGGCAATGGACGCCAGGCAGAGAACCCTGTCCTCGGCCCCAGGTGCTAGGAGGAGGGCTCGCTTCTGCAGGCTTAGATGATTTCGTTTAAAGACCATGAAAATGAGTCTATCTTTATTGAGAGAGAACAGACTTGGGCACATGCTTTGTCTGGCTGTAGCATCAGTGCATTCTAGAAAGAATGGGCTAGACGAGTGGTTCTCAACGTAGGGTCCCAGACTAGCAGCCTCAGCATCACTTATGAGAAATATAATACTCTTGGGCTCCACTTCAGGTCTACTGAACCAAAGACTCTGGGGATGGGACCTACGAATCTGTGTTTTAACAATCCTCCCCAGGTGGTTCTGATGCACACTCAAATTTGAGAACCACTGAGCTAGATCAGGGATTCTCAAATCTATGTGCACATTGAAATTACTGAGGGTGGGGGATGGGGAAAGGCTTTAAAATTCACCAGTGTCCAGGCCCCACTGCAGACCAATTAGATTAGAATCTCTGTGTGCAGCCAGGGCTCTACTGGGCTGAAGAGAGGAGAAAGTTGTCATTATGAAAGTCAGATGATATCCAAGTTTCTTCCAGGTTCTTTCTGAGATACTCAGAGGGACTGGTCTGTGGTCCTTATGTTCTTAGCAGGGAACAGAGGGGATGGAAGCCAGACCTGTGTTGTCATGGCCGATCCTGACTTTCCATAGATCGCCCAGATCCAGCGTCTCCACTGTGAAGATTTCGATGCTGTCCCTCTCAAACTTGTCGCTATTGGTCTTGGAGGATTTCAGGAGGGCCATTCCTGCCAACCAAATGACCTTAACGTGACTGGCTAGTCCTGAGACCTTTAAAACCTAGTCTGACCACCCCTTTTAGTGTTTCATGATAACCAAAATTTTGAATTTTCATCAATTTTAGACTGTGCATTCACCATCCACTGGGCATAGGTGGCATAGTTTGTTTTGGTGTGTGTCTTTTTATTAAGCTTTGCAATAACCTTCTGAGCTATGTATTTTTATTTCCAGTTTGTATCTAAAGAAAAAGAGACACACCAAGAGGCCAAGTGCCTTATCCAAGGTCATCCAGAAGAAAATAGTGGGCCCTGTCAATGTCTGCTCTCCTTCCATATCCCTTGCATTTCTCTGTGTAGGGAAAAAGCCAGTGACAAAGCCACCCTTCTCATACTCTCTGGGGAAACAAGGGCTCCCCTGCAGAATATAGAATGTGGGAATTCTCTGGAGACTCAAATGCCCCGCACCGGCCATCTCACATATGTAATCTGTCCTGAGACCTCGGCTGTGGCATCAGTCTGAAATTTAGGGTGGTCTAAGCGTCACAAGACACCAGCCATCCTCTCCTGCCTATACTGCCTTCAAGTCCCTTACTCTGTGGGTCCTGGCCCTAGGCCAGTCTCATGCAGGAAATCTTCTGATACTCACAGGCTCATTACAGACTGGTTCAAGTGCACAAAAATCAGACAGACCTTGGTTCAATGCCTGGTTTTACCACTTAACATCTGGCCTTGGGAAATTACTTAATTCTCTGAAACTTGGCTTCCTCAGATGTCAAAAGGGGTGGTCTTGGTACCATAGAGTTCTGAGGATTTCATAAGATGGTGACTGTTAAGTGCTCAAGAATGCGCCTAACACATAGAAACCCCCTGGCAAATAAAAGCAGTTGTTAGAGACCTCAATTCCATGTCCCATTGTTCAGTAACCTTCATGATGACATACATTTATAGTTAGACCCAATTCTTTCATTATACATGAGCTAACTTATTTAATAATAATAATAAATGTTTTTGAGTATCATTTTGTTTCAAATATTTTAATGTTCATTTTCATTAAATCCACAACTCTATGAGGCATATACTAGTTTAATCTCCATTTTAGAAATGGGAGAAACTAAGGCATAGAGAGGTTAAGCAACTTCCCCAAGGTCACACAGATGATAAATGGTAGAAGGGAAATTTAAACCAGTCAAGCTTGAGTCCATGCTCTATCACCACAACATTGTATTAGAATATGAGCACCCCAAGGTGATGGATTAGGTCTATTCATTCTTCAACAATACTTGGCACAAGGCTCTGGACCCACAGGGTTTTGAGCAAATACATGATGACTACTTGAGAGACCAATTCTCTCTGAACTTACTCAGAATGACTGGACAGGTAGCCTGAGTAGATAACTGACCCCATCACTAAGTACCACCTTCTCTGAGTAGCTGGGCAGAAGTTCCAGAATGACTCCAAATTTCCTGAGCACCTTACATACAGTGCACCATGAAACCTGTCAGCTGAATCTCACTAGAGGCTGGGAAGAGCTGCCATTTCCCTTCTTGTGGTAGAGTTAGAGTTAGGCTACCTCTGCCATTAGCACAGAAGGAGAACAGTGGCAGAAACACAGAGAAGCGACTGCTCACTGGATCGGGAAGCCCCTTTATGATGCTTTTGAGAGAGGCAAACAGAGTGATGTCTCCAGGAAGGACACAGGAAATAGTAAAAACTTTCAGAAAGGCCTACAAAAAGGCTGACCATAGGATTAGTCTCCATGACCTGGGGTGAGGACACTCAAAGAAAAATGATTCGTATGGCTTCCACACACTTCTAGGACTGTAGAGGCAGCAGCGAAGACAGGAGAGAGGGCAGGGGACTCTCTGTCCCCCGGAGTGCAGTAGGAATACCTCAGGAAGGTTTGGGAAGAATTTCAAAGGAACCAATATTCACAACCTGTGTGAACAAGTCACCTCATGCAGAGGGTTTTAAGAAAAAACAATGGCCTTTCTTTGATAAGGCTAGCTGCATGCATTCTGCCAAGAGTCAGAGGCATGCAAGTGTATACGCAATGAGAAAAGGATAGTCTCCTGCATAAATGGTGCCGGGAAAACAGGATATTCACACGTAAAAGGGTTAATTTTTACCCTATACACAAAACATTGTGTATTATATTTTTACACTATACACAAAACATTGACTCAAAAGGGGTTAAACTTAAACATAAGCCCTGAAACTATAAAACTCCAAGAAGAAAACATAGGGCAAAAGCTTTGTGGCATTAGCCCTGGAAATGATTTCATGGATATGACACCAAAATCACAGACACCTAAAACTAAAATAAGCAAGTAGGAGTACATTTAACTAAAAAGTTTCTGTTTAGCAAAGGAAACAGCCAACAGAGGGAAAAGGCAACCTACAAAATGGGAGGAAATATTTGCAAACCAAATATCAGATAAGGGTTAATCACTAAAACATATAAAGAACTCCTACAACTCAATAACAACCACAACAAAAAAAAACTAATAACCCAATTTAAAAATGGACTAATGACTTAAACAGACATTTCTCTAAAGGACACATACAAATGGCCAGTAGTATATGTAAAAAATGCTCACTGTCACTGGTTATCAGGGAGCCACCAATCAAGATCACAATGAGATCACCTCGCACCTATAAAGTTGGCTACTATCAAAAAAAAAAAAAAAAGACAAGTGCTGATGAGGATGTAGAGAAATTTGAACCCTTGCATATAGTTGGTGGAAATGCAAAATGGTTGCTATAGAAAACAGAATTAAAGTTCCTCAAAAAATTATAAATAGAACTTCCATTTGATTCAGAAATTCTACTTCTGGATATATATCCAAAAGAACCAAAATCAGGATCTTGAAATCAGGATCTTAGCATTCCCGTGCTCACTGCAACACTATTCACAATAGCTAAGATGTGGGGAAAACCTAAATGTCCTTGACACATGAATGGACAAAGAAAATGTGGTATATACATACAATGAAATACTATTCAGCCTTTATAAAGGACATTATACAATATGCAGCAATGTGGATGGTCCTTGAGGACAATACATTATGTGAATAAGTCAGACGCAGAAAGACAAATACAGAATGAGTCTACTTATATAAAGTATCCCAAATAGTCAAGTTCATAAAATCAGAGACTGGAATGGTTACCAGGATCTTGGAAGAGAGGGAAATAGGAAGTTATTAATAGGCATAAAGTTTCAGGATGGTAAGATGAAAAAGTTCTAGAGATCTGCTATACCAAACATATCTATAGTCAACAATAATGTATTATTCATTTAAAATTTAAAGGCTAGATCTCATATTAACTCTCTTCTCATGATAAAGTAAAACAATAAAGGGGAATTCTTAAGATGTTTTCTTAAAAAAAGAGAGACAGAGGCATGACCACGATTTCCTTGGAACGTTCTGCTGAGTCTTTCAGTTTCCCGGGTAGAATGTGGGAGAAGCTCGGCCCTGCGTGGCTTTCTTACCAGTGTTGTCCTTTGTGCCAAAGAGTGTGATGAAAACATTAGCATCTGTGCCTGCGTTCTTCTTGTCCCCAGTCTTTATGGTCACGGAGAACGTGGTAGATTTATCTGCAGGAGAGGAGTGTGGAGAAGTGAGTGGTGGGTAGCTCCTCCCAAGAAGGCAGGAGCGAAGAAATGTGCTGGGTAAGTTTTTATGTTCGTGTTACCCATTTCTATGAATCACTTTACTTGCAGAATGTGTTGCTCTACAGCTGCCTTTCGTCTGAAAAACAGACATGAGGCCTCCCTCACCTCCAGCTCACACAGGAAGCCCTCAATCAACAGCATTGAAGGATGCTTACAGGAGATTTGAGGTGACTTCAGGGTCAGAGGCTCATCAACTAGGAGCCCTGCCCTGACTCTTCCATGATGGGAAGAGTTTTAGGGATGCAAGTTTCAAGGGAGAAAGCACAGCATCATAGAACTCTCAAAAGTACCCTCTTTCCCTTGACAAAGATGTATTGAGAGCCTCTAATGTACCTGGAAGCGGGGACATGAGACCAAGCTAGAACCAACTCAACCTATTCCATCCCATCCCATCCCATCCCATCCTATCCCATCCCATCCCAAGCCTTGTACTCTATTCCCAGCTTTATAGTACACATGTGGGAATATGCCCCTCTTGCCTCCCCATTCTTGCCATGGAGGAAGGAGAGGGCAGTACAGATATAACGCCAGAGGAAGAAGCATCAAGAGTTCCAGGGGAGGGAGAGAAGATGGAGACCAAGGATGGGAGAGAGGTAGAGGGGAGGGATGCTGGAGGGAAAAAATCAACCCTAGTTGAGGAAACCTTTCTGCTCCAGGGCCAAGTTGTCGAGGGGGTTGTTGTCACCACCTCCCCCACCCTCCTCATCCTCCTCGCTTGGCAGCACATAGGACTCATCCACTGGCAACAGCTCCCTGGACAGCTGGCCATCATCTTCCTCCACCGCCAGCCAGCGTTGGCATGGGAAGTAGTACCTGTGGGGGTGGGGAATGAGGAAAGGTCTCATAAAGGAGCAGTCATGGCCTGAGAAATGAGAGGCCCTCAGGGGAGCTGAATGCTCCCCTGTATGCCCCACTAAGCCCTGCCCTTCCATCCTACTTAGCCTGTCAATCACCCATTAGGTCACTTGCCCTGAATAGAGAACAAATGTGGCAATGAGTCTCCAGACAACCACTGAAAATGGCTGTGTAACGCACCTAGAGCATAGCAGACCGTCAATCAGGGTCATATTGGAGGTATCTAAAGAACAGTTACCACTAGGGACTGTTCCAACCCTTTCTGGACTTAATCTATTAGCCAGAGCTACTTCAGCAGAGAGGGTTGTACATAAAACCTGCTCACTACGGAAGTGCTGAATTTTAATGGAATGGCCTAATTATGCTTTTCGATGGTACAAAGAGTGTGGCTAAGGACCGGGCACAGCAGACAGCTGGGGCATCTGAAGAAGGGAGGTCCAAGTTAGACTCCCTAGTGCAGAGACCAGGCCTGGGGCAGTGCAGGCACCTGGACAGAAGGGGAAGTGGATCAGGCATGAGAGAGGCAGCAGAGTGTGGTAATTAGGGATTTGCCTCTGGAGCCATAGTGGGTTCAAATCCTGGCTCTGCCACTTACAGTTATGTGACCTTGAACAAGTTTCTTCACTTCTCTGTTACAGTTGCCAGATTTAGCCAATAACATCACAGGACTCCCAGTTAAATGTGAACTTTAGGTAAGCAAGGACTGATGAACTGTTATCCATTAGTTAATTTAACAAGAATTTGTGGTATGCCTACTATGTGCCAGGCATTCTTCCAAGTACTGGGGAGGACTCAGCAATAAACAAAACAGATGAAGTCATTACCTTATGCATGTACCTTTTATTTATTGCAGGGAGAACAATAACTAAATACAGCAGTTTATTGTAGGTCAGATGATATGTGATATGGAGGGGGAAAAAAAAACAGAAAAAGGAATAAAAATTCCGGGAGTTGTGGGGTGGGGACGCACTGAGCAGGTGGCACCTGAGCGGAGACCTACCTAGAGAAAGTCCGAAAGTGAGCCTTTGGGAGAAGGAGTGCCAGGAAGAGGGGACAGCCCATGCAAAGACATTGGGGGGAGCATATCTATTGGGTTCAAGACACAGCAAGGAGTGAGCAGGAAGGGAGCTAAGACTTAGAGATAAAGAGGGGGCATGGGGCAGAGACTGGAAGTGCTCTCTTTGGCTCTTACCCTGAGCAAAATAGGAGCTTCAGGAGGTTGTTGAGCAGAGGAGGGACATGACCCTGAGGGCTGCACTGCTGTAGACAGTAGGAGGTGCTGGATGATAGAGAGGTACCAGTCAGGAGGCTTTGACCAAGAGGTGGGGAAGATGGGAGATGGGGTCTGAATCACACTCTTCTGAAGGAAAAAGCAGCCCACAGATTGGGGTGGGGCATGTGAGGCAGAGAGGGTCAAGGACGTCCAGTTTGCATGGAGGCAGGTGATTGGGTGCAGGGCAGCTGAGAAATGAAGTCAGCGTTCACTTATCCTTATCCTGAGCTAGTCAGGGTCATGGGAGGCCTAAAGCACTGCTGGGGGAAATGGTGTCTCTCTGAGAGAGAAATTTGTCATTCTGATTTTGTTTCCTTGAATTTACATAATTTTATGTCTATCTCCTGGAGCAGGCTTTGTGCAGAGTTGCTCTCTGAGCTTGTGAATGGTTGGAACCAGCTCACCACAGAGCCCTTATTGCTGTTTCTATACCAAGGAAACAAAGACATGCAAACATGCAACACCAATAAGAAAGAATAGACGGAAGAGTTGGGGATGAGGGGAGTGAGGAGTGGAAGAAGGAAGGAAAGAGAGAAAGGGAGGAGCAAAAGAGAGGAGTCATGAGAGGGTTAAAATGAGAGTGACAAAAACATAAAATATTTGGGTGTAAACTTAAGAATGCGTAGCAGTTATATGTAGAAAATCATAAAATGTTACTGAAATACCTAAAGGAACACTTGGGTAAATGGAAATGTGTACCTGGGGAGTAACACTTAATATTCTAAATATGCAATTATCCACACATACATTTAATAGCATTACAATCAAAATTCCAATAGGATTTTTTTTTCAAGTCACATAATGTTTTGATTTGAAGAGGTAAAGATAGCTAATATTTTTAAAGAATAATGTAAGAGGATAAACAGTAATTTAAATAATTTAAAAATTGTTGGGCTGGCCCAGAAATGCCAAAGTCAATGGAACAGACTTAACTGACCCCGTCGGAGCTTCCCGGCAAGCTGGGGATGTTCACGGTTTGTTCCTGTCCTTACTCTTTCTCATGGTACTTTATCCTTTTCACTTAAATGCCTTAGACTTTCAGAACATCTTGAGAAGTCAGTTGGGCTGGCATCATTAAGCCCACTTATCAGAAGAGCAAACAAAAGCCCATAAAGATGGAGCAACTTGTCCAGGGTGACCTGGCAAGTTTCTGGCCAAGGATCTACCCTAGGTCAGGACCCTGGTTCCCCACCACGGGGTGGTCCCATGGCCCTTTGGGTCATCACAGCGACCTCATGGAAATCCACGACATCAGGCTGTGTGTGAGCTGTGCCTCATGTCCCCATCTGGAGTAACCTCTTGGGGCAGGAGAGAGGTGGGAGATGTGGTGAGCTCCTGCTTGGTGTGGAGCCCAAGAAGAGAGCATGCTCCAAGAGACACCAAGCTGCAGGTCAAGAAGTTCAATTAAACAAATATTCATTTATCGGGGACCTACTCTGGCAGGCCCTGGGCAGCTCCACCACCCTGTCAGGATCTCGCCTACTTCTCTCCCGTCCGCCCTCCACCCTGCACCTGCCACGTCTCAGGTCTTCCTTTCCTGTCTACTGCCCTGTGGCCTCTTTTGCCCAAGAATCAATGTGGCCAGATGATGGAAACACAGCAGATGCATCATTGCTGGTCTGGAGTCCTGGCTCTGGCTCTGACGGTGGTTCCTTTGCCCATCAGGACAGTATACCCTTCCTGACTGAATTCACGTGGCAGCCGTGAATCTTCAATGGGGCCAGCAACCTGTGGCTTGTGGTCTGAATCTTCCCAACACCTGCTTATGTACATATCACAAGCCAGGATATTTTAATGATTGGAAGAAATCTATAGAACTAATATTTTGTGACATGTGAAAAATTACACAAAATTTGTTTCAGTGTCCATAAAGTTTAACTGGAACACGGACACATCCATTCATTTAGGTATCATCTATGGCTGCTTTCCTGCTGCAGAGGCCAAGTAGAGTCATTATGAGAGAGACCAAATGGCCCCCGAAGCCTAAAATACTTACCATCTGGACTTTACAGAAATGGCTTGCTTATCTGTGATCTAGAACATTAGAACGATGTACTGGTAGTCACTTTGTACATGGAGAGACATATGTGTGACTAAGTCTGGGCATGGAGAATGGGCCAGTGAAGGTCTGGCAGGGACAAAAAACCCCGACCTTCTGGGTTGATGGACCTCAACAATTGGACTGGATGTTCTACCAGACTGTCACCTGACAGGGCAAGCAGCTCCAGGGGGCAGAAAGCAATGCCCACCTTGCCGACTATATGGGCCAAACCCACATCACAGCCCCCTCCCCCCACCCTCAGGCATCACAGGCCCCCCATTCCTACCTTCAGACATCATAGCCCCCCCCCATTCCTACCTTCAGACATTATAGCGCCCCCATTCCCATCCTCAGGCATCTCAGCCATGCTACCCTCACCCTCGGACATCACAGCCACCCCACCCTTGGCCCTCCTTCCAGGACTATTTCAGTGGCAGGAGTGGCCTACCCTCCTTCCCCATCAGCCCCACTCACGTGACCTCGTTGTTCACATCAGTAATGTCTATTCTGTCCAGAAACCAGCCTGCTCTGTTCCCCGAGTTGTCGTGACGAATCCGAATTTTGGTCAGGGCCCCCAGGTCAATGGCATAGATGGTGAACGTGTCTGTCTGGAAAAGGCAAGGTAGCACTTAAGGGGTGGCACCCTCCCCGCTTACCACCCTCCCAAGACCCAAACCCACATTTGTGTTGTGGGGTGGATGTGCGTGTGTGTGTGTACGCAGAGCCTGTTGTGTGTGTGTGTGTGTGTGTGTGTGTGTGTGTGCGTGCGCACACAGATGTGCATAATCTTCTTCAATCACAAATTTTGATTGTGCATTTGCTATGAGTCAGTGTAAATTTAAAGTGATTTACAGAAACAGTGGCCCTGGACATAGAAGCGGAAAGATAGAATGTATACGAGCGCACGCATAGGCACTGGAGGACACTGACAACACCAGGACCCGGTAAGTGAATGGGGTTTTCTTGGCTACAACTTTTTAAACTCTTTAATATTAAAAAATATTTCAAATCTACAGAAAACTTGTGGGAAATTCTGTATACCTGTCACTTTGATGATTGCAACATTTGCTTCTTCTCTCACTTCTCTCTCTTTTCTTATTTTTTTTTTTTTTTGGATTATATTGAAGGTAAATAGCAGATACCATGATCCTTAATCCCTAAATTCTTCAATATAAATTTTCTCAGAACAAGGACATATTCATAGAATCACTTTAAGTATAATCACCAAATTCAGGAAACTTAATTTCAATGATATTATTATCTAACATGGAGGCCACATTCAAATGGCATCAATTATACCAGTTATGTCTTCTTTAGCAATTTCCTTCAAATCCAGAATCGTAGTGGCTATAATTTTTAAAGAAAAGCACTAAAACAGAAATAAACTCCAATCTCAAAGGAATGGGGAAAAGAGTGTTGAAAGAAAAACCAGGGACTCTAAATAAATCAGAGCCCAGAAGTATTTTATTGGCTTTGGGATGGGGGCAAGAATGGGAAAGGTGAGAGGAGGGACAGTGTTCAGGCCAGAGAATATTATAAAATCTCTAAGGACAAAGATGACAGCTGTATTTTTCATGTTTTTTTTCCCCCCACTATACCTGGAAGAGGGAGGTGGTGTATTTCTTCCAGTGCTCAAAACCCTCCACGGCTCTCACTGCCTCAGGTGTAGTTCAGGCTTCTCAGCCTGTCCTTTGAAGTCCTCATTCCCCACACCCCTTATTTGGTCTCATCAAGCTTCCCAGAGGCAGCACCCACCAGGCTCAGCAATAACCACAGTGTGGCGGGAAGACTCACTGTTCCACATTTCCACCCTCACCCGCATCTTTGTCGTGAGGTCCCATCTTTGGAGAATACCTCTTGCTGCCATCCTTAGATATCCGCACCATACTCATCCACCAAGACTCAGTGCATCTCTCCTTCCCACCAAGTTTTCTCTAAAGCACTTCCTCCTTGAACCTGGGCTCCACCCACTCAGCACCTGAGCATCTGCTACCTATACTACCTCTGGCTAGTTTCTGTGGGCTTCGTGGAGCTGGACCCCCACCTGTGCCTTTCTTGTGTTCCCTACCCAAAGTGCCGGTACCCACAGAAGACACACTTCCGTGACACCTGCTCAAAGCTCACAGCTGGACACAGCAGTCACTGTGCATGGAGTGACTTTGGGAATCACCAGAGGGCTCCTTCCAGCTGTCCCAATCACTCACCCTAGGACCAGAAAGCCCATACCCTACCTGTCCCTGCTCAAATTTGTTGGACTTGTCTGACTTCTTCAGGGGCCGCTCGCCCGTGTCCCCATACTCCTCGCCGTAGATGGTCAGGTAGACGTTGGCATCTGTGCCGGCCTTGGGCACGTTCCCTGTGATCACTTGGACCTCATAGGTGTTGGCTAAAGACACAGAAAGACATGGCATTGAGGACACCTGGGCTCAAGGATCCAAGGCTGAGCATCTGGGATCCAGGCAGATGTGATGGAAGCAGGAAGGACCTACAGATACTTCCACGTCTACACTGACCTAGAACTGAACTTGTCCCTCATCCCTACCCAAGACTTTCCTTCCCTGGGAAGCCCAAGAGGTCATGAGTCCTGGGAAACTTCACCCTCAGCAACCCTCCTACCTTATATCCCCAACTCTGAGATATATCAGGACTCTTCCTAAAGTCATCCACTCCTTCTGAGAGCACCTCAAGACAAGAGCAATGCTGACCCCAGGGAACTGTCCATGGTGGCATTTCAGATACAAGTCAGGAGAGCTATTTGGGAACCGTGGTGGGTGCCCACCTGTGGGGCTTCCATGTGGTAGAATAGCTAGGCACCCTACCCCCTCCCCAAGCTGGGGACTGTCTGACCCCTCCTCAGGCTTACGCTCAGGACCAGACCGGCCAGCGGGCACCAGCTCCACGACAAGTTCATTGTCCTCCTTGCCCCGGGCCAGCCAGCGGTGGGCATCGAACTTGTACTCCTCAATCACCTCCTGCATCCCTGGCCCAAACTCCTCCTCCTCCTCCTCCTCTTCCGTCTCCTCCTCCTCCTCTTCAGAGGAGGACTCCTCTGATGAGGACTCTTCCTCCTCATCCCCCTCGTCCTCCTCGTCACTGCCCTTCTTCTTCTTCTTCTTCTTCCTCTGCAGCTTGGCCTTCAGCCTCTCCTTCTTGAGCAACTGCCGCAGCTTGTCCTTCTCCTTCTTCTTCCGGGCCTCCTCCTCAGGCGTGAGCTCCACCTCCCGCACCACCAGGTGCCTCAGCCACAGCGTGTCCACGAACCAGCTGGGCGAGAAGCCCTCGCCTGTGTGGCCCAGCCGGATCTTGAAGATCTCCCCCACGTCGGCCGCCTCCAGCTGTGCAAAGTGCAGGGCAGTGGCTGGGGTGGCCCCTGGCATCCTCCCCGCCTCCCCTGCAGAGCCAGGTGCAGAGCTGTGCGCAGAGCCGCAGGATGGGGAAGCTCGGCAACTCTGGGCTCAGAAGTTTCCACCGATTCCCTCTCTCCTACACATCTAGCCTGGTCTCTCAGCCCTCCTTCCAGGACCTCCTGCTGGCCCCACCCTCCACCCAAACTTATTTCCTTCTAAACCCCTGGGATGGTCAAGATGGTCCTCCTGCTTCTCTCTCTCTCTCTCTCTCTCTCTCTCTCTCTCTCTCTCTCTCTCTCTCTTTCTCTCTCTCTCTCTCCACACACACACCCCACACCACATTCATTCTTATTATTCCTATTTCCATATTTTTGTTCATGCCATCTCTCACCCAGAATGCCATTATTCCATCTTCATCTCTAACTGAAACTTATTTATTCCTGAGCTTTATTATTATGTTCTTGTTAGTTTGCACTTTTCTGTGATCTCTTTCTTAAATATTTTCAGCATTAATCATATACAACTTTTGTAATAAGTAAAAAAAAGTGTTATTTTTTAGAAACAAAAATCTCACCAATGCCCCCAGAGGCCCCAGGTCCCTCCCCCATATGATCTCTCCCCTCCTGGAAAGCTCAGAGGGGCCCTGGAGCTTAGCCAAGGTCCTGGCCTGGCCTGGATGCCCTCTCTGTCCACATGAGCTGATCTCTGCCCATTCAAGTGGGAATTCCTAAGGGCAGGGACCATTCATTCATGCCTCTCTTCCCCATGAGGCCTACCTCTTGCTGGCTGAGAGGGCAGTGTGGATGGGTTTAGCTTCTCTTCAGAGGAGCAGGTCCCCAGCCTTCCATCTGCCACTCTGTTCTAAGCTTTATAATGAGGTAAGGTCTGGCCCCTGCAGAGGTCAGAGGAAAAGGGGTGGCTCACATGAAATCCTGGCCAGTCTGGCCACTCTCATGCTGATGGGTCCCCTTCTGCGTTCTTGACCCTTTTCAAAGTCCTGTCCCACCAGTCCTCCCACTTATGTGTCGGAGAAACTGAGGCCCAGGGCTGCCTCATGAGTTGCTCAGCGTCCTATAATTGGAGTCCAGACATAGATGAGAACTCAGGTCTTTTCTCTGTTTGTGAAGCCACGATACAGCCTGGATTGCCTTTATGAGAAAATTATCAGCCAAAATGGCGCCCAGGATCCCCAGGAAGGAGAAATTTCTTCTTAGTGGTGGGCTCTGGACCTGCTGAGTCCCTTCTTTGACACATTAGCTCCCCTGTCCCACATTTTCCAGGTCACGGCACTCCAAGGAGGCCTGTTTGCCATTCTCTTTCCCCCATCTACCAGCTATGAACGTATCCACCACCACATTCAGCTACTTCATCAGCTAGTGTCCAGAGATGTGCTGCTGCTACTTCTCTGTGGCTGTTGGCAATCTCCCAAGCACTATCCCTGATGTTGACTATTTTGATCCTTTTGTGGACTATGAAGCAGGCCAGGCAGGTATTATAAGGCTGGGTTTGAACTGCTGAAGAATCTGAGGCTCAGAGAGGTACAATGCCAATGCTAGGGCTTCCGCCTCCTCAGCCGTGTTGGACTCGATGAGGACCCCTCCAACACTAACATCCTATATACCTGCAGCCCTGGCCTGGCTCAGCCAGGCCCTTCTCTGCTGGGCATTGGGTTAGGGCTCTTTGCTGAGGGCCCAGCTGCCTGTAGCACACAAGCACACACTGAACACCAGCCTGAACATGCTTCCTGTACACACACATCTGCATACACACACGCATGCAAGCACACACTCATGTCCTGTATAAAACAATCATGTGTCCCCCACTGGGCACCCCCCTTGCATTCTCCTCTCCCACCAACATGCTCACATTCTTGTCTCTCTTTCTCCTCCACTCAAAGGGAAGTTCTGAGGCCCAGAACACAGCCAAGAGACCCCAAAGCCTCCCAGTGTCCTGCCTGAGAAGCATGGCCCTGCACCCAGATCAACAGAGCTACAGAATCAAAGGCCCAGGGCTGGTCATAGTTTGCTAAATTAGATTTATCTACCCCAGAGGCTCTCAGAATTGGTAGAGATTTTAGGAGCAACCCCAGAAAGCATACCTCACCATAGAGGTTCTCACTTTTTTTTTCTTAAAGCTGCCTCAGGTGATTCTAATAAGAATTTAGAAATGAGAACCACTGATCTAGTCCAATCTCTCCATTTTCAGGCATCCACTGGGCCCTCTGTCAGCACCCCTGCTACCTGATCCCCACATACCTGGAACGTGTCCTTGGATGCCCGCTCAAAAACCTTCGAGCGGCTGGAGAGGAAGAGCACTTCTGTCTTGCCTTCCTCACCATAGATCTGCATGTAGACTTGGGCAGTGGTGCTTGCACCGCCAACATCTCCCGTCCAAACCTCAACCTCATAGTGGACCACTAGGTGGGCACATGGGGGAGAAATGGGACATTGAGTAATAACAGCAATAGCCATAATAGTCATAAAACAAACATTTCCCAAGCCTGTCCCATGTGTCTGGTGCTTCAAAGGCACTATCTCATCTAATCCTCTCGTCACCATGATGAGTAAGTACTATCACTCCCATTTTGCACATAGGGGAATAGAGTAGGTGGTGAAAATGGCAAACTCCAACAATCAGACTCCAAAACCCAGTCATCCACTGTACCACAAGTGTCCTCTGGAACCAAAGATGCAGAATAGTCAATACATCAGCCAGCTCTCTCTGCTGTGTGCCTACCTCTGGGCAAACACCACAGGGCAGAAAGAAGCAAAGATGGTGTATTTGTTTCCTTTTCTTATTTTAAGTAGAGGACAAGTGGTTGAAAAATTATAATTTCCATTCAAACATATGCACCTTTCAGATGCACCTACACAGAGAGAGTTGCCTACCTTTTGAAGAAATACTGTATCAAACTGTTAGAAGGTGAGAATGTGTTACAGATGTGCACCACTGCGGGCACTTCCCAGTGGAGAACAAATTAATCTTCCAGAACTGTGGGGCTATATTGTTTCAAAGCAACTACGACAAGACTTGCCTTCTCAGCAATGCTATAAGACAATATCATGATTTTTTTTTCAAGTGATGACTGTTGTTATAACAAGGTAGATGATCTTCCATTCCCACAGCCACGTGAGAAATTAGGGGCTGAAAACAAGAAAACTGGCCCAGAGCCCGAAGAAACTGAACCAGGGTTGGTATGTGGACAAAAGGAGGTTCAGTTAAAGCTGGCATTCTGAACGGAGAGAACCCCCAACCCTGTTCCCTTTCTCCGTTCTTAGAACAAGAGGCAGTCAGGATCATACAAAATTAGGATAAGAATGAGCTTTCAGAGAACAAGAACCAGCTACAGCGACCATGTGGTCGCCGAAATGAAGTATCCACAAGGACAAAGTCAAGAACAGCTCTGAAGAGCAACAAGGAAATTTCCCAAGAACAACATGACAAATGATAAGAAGGTAAGAAAATCAGAGAAGTCCAATATCTCACTCAGAGTTCAGTTCTAATGAAAACAGAGAAAATAGCTGGTACTTGTTTAAGAAATAATATTTTTAAAATGTCCGCAAACTATAAAACACTTCTAGATTGAAGGAGCCCATTAGTTCCCAGAACAATGGATGGAACTAAAATCACAAAAGGCAGTGAAGACATCATGAAATTTTATAATGCCAGAGATAAAAAGAGGATCCAATAAGCTTTTAGAGGAAAAAAAAAAACCCAAAGGGTTGGATAGTAGAATGGCATCAAACTTCCCAGCTACAGCACCGGGAGCTAGAAGATGGTAGAAAAATTCCTTCTAAATTTGAAGGGAAAATAAGCTCAACTCAGAATTCTATAACAAGCCAAATGAATGGTCAGTTGTGCGAGTATACCAAAGACATGTAAGGTCCCGACATTTCTCTTCTACAAACGTTTTCTCAGGAAGCTGCTAGTGGAGAATGTGGGCTACTACAATGAGGAAGACATGAAATTCAGGAAATAAAATACCCAACCCAGGAAAAAAAAAAAGAAAGGAATTTTAAAAACGATGGCACTGAAGACATGACAACTTTGTGGCAGCCTCGAGAGCAGGAGGACAGAGGTTCCTAAAAAAATGTCTTCATGGTGATTGGGGGAGAAAGAGGTAGAGAGGAAACCAAGAGGATTCTTGTTGGGTTTGAACATATGAAAAGAATGTTAGCTCTGTTTGTGACATGGAGATAAAACGGGATTATGAGAGAATTGTGTCCTCCCCAAATTCATGTTGAAGACCTCATCCCCAGTGCCTCAACATGGGACCGTATTTGGAGACAGGGCTTTTAAAGAGGTGACTAGGTTACAATGAGGTTATTGGGGTGGGGCTCAATAGATATGGCTGGTGTCTTTATAAGAGGAGATTAGGACACAGACAAGGCCATGCATGGAGGAAAGACCATGTGAACACGTAGCAAGAAGGCAGCCATCTGCAAGGCAAGGGGAAAGGCCTCGGGAGAAACTCAACCTGCTGACACCTTGATCTTGGACTTCTAGCCTCTGCAACTATGAGAAAATAAATTTCTGTTGTTTAAGCCACCGAATCTGTGATATTTTGTTATGGAAGCATCCAGCATACTAATATAGACAGGTCGGCATATAAATGGGTATACAGAAATACAAATGGGTGCATAGAAAACAATACAAATGAAAAGATAAGGCCATCATTAACTCCAGAAAAAATGAAAAGTTGTACAAAAGATGGAAATGCAATCATTATCCAGGAGGTATCTCAGCAGTGAATATTTGTAGTCATAATCATGTAAACATTGAATATTGACTTAATTTTACTGACGGTTGGAAGAAGGGGGTGTGTGTATGTGTGCAAGCACACCCATGCATATGCATGTGTGTTGAAAGAGCTAAACCTTCCTCTTCCATAATAGAAAGTCAATAGTTAATGTCTATGACTGAAAACTCAAGAAACCGATAAGCACATTATTAAAAATATGGAGATAAACTGCAGAAGAAAAAGCTAAAGTAGTTTAAAGTTGTTACTTCTGAAGAAGAAGGATGAGGTAGGGGACAGGGAACTACTGCATTTAATCTTTCTCGTGTGAACTAGCACCTGTATCACTCGTGGGAATCAAGTTCTAACTGATAAAGGGGGCAAGCAGTTGATTCCTCACATTGGCAGGTACCATTATTACAAAGCGCAGGTATGTGACACGGCCCTCGAGGAACCTACAGGTTAGGTAGGAAGGGAAAATGCACACACGAAAAGACACAGAGTTCTGGAGAGGAGAGGCACACTCCCACTGGGGCTCCTTCTCAGGGAAGACTCCTGTGCAAGTGAGCCTGGGGCAGTGGGTTTCAGGGTAGGTGTACAAGTAGGGGTGAAGAAGGTGACCTTTTCCATGCCAGGTTTTGGTCCCACTGTCTTCCTAATCCTATAGATAACCTCTTGTTTCTCTGAGCTCTACCATAACCTATGGCTCTCACATCATGTGTAATGGGTGGCTAGGTCACCTTGAACTTCACCTGCACTCACAGAAGTCACCACCCTGTCCGAAAAGGTCCCCCGCTCCACACCATAGCTAACCCTGTGCCCTGCTTCATTTTCTTCATAGCTCTTACTCGGCATTGTGGTATATGTTCATTGTTTGTCGCCCCTGGTGGAACGTAAAGGCTGCAAGGGCAAGGATTTGGTCTGTTTTGCTCATGGCTGCCTCCACAGAGCCTGGGGTACTTCTGGCTCAGAGAAACATTCACTAGGTAGGTATTCATTAAATAAATAAACAGCTCTGTCTCCTCAGCCAGTCTTCCCAGGGAAGGCATGGACTATGTCCTCTTGTTCACGGGGCTGAGAATGGACATTTCTGAATGAAATCACTGGTTGCCTTTAGCACAGAACAAAATGTTTCATCCTTTGAATCAGAATGAGCCCTTTTTCCCTCCCAGCACCGTGGTTCCAGAGGCAATGGGAAGTCCTCATTATCTCCTCTAAACCCCCCCTTGAGACAAGACCAAGTCACCCCATAATCCCTCCTCCTGCCACAGCACCCTGGCCCACAGGGGAACACCGTTGAGAGTCCCATCCCTGCCACCTCCATACATTTCTGGATCTCCACGACTTCACTGGGATAGAGCTCCACCTGCAGACGCCCGTCAGCCTGGTTCTTGTCCAGCCAGCGGTTGGCAGGGAAGGTGTACTGCTTGCCTTGGCGGGGCACGCGGATCTGCACACTGCTCAGGAACCAGCTGGCGTGCATGCCCGTGCTGTCATGCCCGATCACCAGCCGGCTGATCTGGAAGGAAACCCGGGATGTGGGTGAACAAGGAGCTCTGCCTGGAGACCTGCATGCCTCCATCTCTACCTCCCAAAACACCTGCATGAACTGCTCTCCTACACCCATCTCCAGGTCCTCAGGAGAGGGAGGCTAAGCAGGAGGAGGCTGGTTACTGGGCCAAGGGGTCCAGGGCGCCACCTCTCCTGCCTGGAGCCTCTCTGTTCCCTCCTCTTTAGTCCGACTCACCTCCTAACAAATTTGTAATAACTGAGTTGGGGCACAGGGGTGGCATGAACTTTGAAAGCTCTAATATATAGTTAGTAATTGCAGACAGTGTACTCAAGATGCACTTAGTAATGTGGTGGCTTCACAAGAAAGCAAACATTCAAAATGTTAGCTATCTGAGTCTGGTAGCCATGTTATTAGTTTAGTTTAGTTTAGTTTAGTTTTGTTTTGTTTTGTTTTAAACAATACACTGTTGTGCATATTTATGCATTTCTTCTTGGACATATCCATTCAATAGGCGACAGTATGCGGACAACCTCTCAGGATGCTATCATTCTGTGTCTGATTCCTCCTCTCACTCTTAGACCTGGGGAACATTTTTTTTTCTGATAATTCACTTGTTTTGCTGCTTTACACTGTAGCATCTTTGTCCGCTGGCAACATAGATGACCTCATAGATGATTGTATTACCTCCTTATATGCACTTGGCTCTTCCATGTTCAAATTGCTTTTATGTTTTTTTGAAATGTGTATACAGGACAATTCTAACATTAGGTGGAATTGTCACATGGCCTTCGAGATCCCTTCCAGCACCTCAGTTTCTCTCTGTGATGGTTTGGAGGGGTGATGCCAAAACACCAGGTTTAGAAAATTGTTCATGTGAGTTCTGCTCTCACTCTTAGAAAAACTAAGTGCCTCTTTGCAGCTCATAATGAAAACATAACTGAATGCATGTAGCCAGGTGCCCTGGAACTGTAGGAAAGAAACCAGCTGTTTACAAACGTAGCCTGAGAATCTCTGGGGTGCTTGCCAAGATCACGGGAGAGCTTCGTTATCTTTTCATGGTGTTGGGACAGTAACAGTCCTGGGGAAGAATCACTGAAAGGTAAAGACAGGGACAGGCATCTTCTACCCGATATGACGGGAAGCTCCTGAAGGGCAGTGACTGTCTTTCAATTCCACAATACCCGGCACCTGACTTGGAGTCATTGCTCTGTCAATAATAACTAGTGTTTATTGAGCACTTACTGTGTGTATGTGGGTGCTCCTAACATAGTTAATGTTGATAAGAATCCCGGTAGGGCTCCCTTTTGTTATGAATGAGAAAACTGAGACACACAGAGATTACGTAATTTACACATGGGGGGTGAGTCTGCACTCAGATATAGGCAGTCTCCTGCCAGAGCCAAAACTCTTGGCCATACTGCTTGTTGAGGGAATTTCAGAAATACAAGGAAAGGCCCAAAGACTCTCCCCCTCCCCTTGGATATCCAAATTATCTGCTGCCAGAAATCCTTGGTAAAGGGAAAAGCCTTTGCTCTACAATTAGTAATTCAGCTTAAACTGTGAATACATTTTGACTTAAAAAATCTTAATTTAAGTTCATCATCTTCAAGATATACATGACTGACATGAAATCTCTCGCTAAAGTGATTTTGATGGAGCATCTGAAATAGGGTGTGTCACCCTTAGAGGGGAGGAGGCGGGAAAGGTGAGATTGCAGACAGGAAGTTTGTCACTGTCTCAGTTTTCACAAGCCACACCCTGAGAGGGGCAGGTGGTAACACAAAACCCAGCTATTTCTGGAAACACTTCCAACCTCAAGTCCAGGGAGTTAGACCCATGCTTCTCTAAACGAAGTGCTCAGACCACCCAGAGCAAGGCCACCTGGAGCCCTGATGGAGGGACACTCTCAGGTCCCCTCTTCTAAGGCAGAATCTTTCAGGTGTGGCCTGGGAGTGTAGCCAGAAATGAGCCTCCTGGGCATAACGCTGATATGCACTCAGGTTGGAATTGGGGATTATTTTCTGTTCTTCCTTTCCTCTTTTTCTGTTCTGGCTATGGGGGTGAAGAAAATGTTGGGACTACGGCCACCAAAAATATGCATTCCAACCCCAAAGAGACTCTGGAAACTTAACCACTGTTCACAGATCTTCTGCTGCTCTAAGTCATAGCTGGAAAACAACATACCTCCCTAAACCCCAAGTGGGCATTTTTTTCCTTCAAGATGGGTTCGTCTGTGTGTGCATGAGTGTGTGTGTGTGTGTGTGTGTGTGTGTGTGTGTGTGTGCGCGCGCGTGTGAACCCACGTGTAGCTATATGCAGGGGAATGGGTGAGATGATGTCACATGGTCCTTGAAAGGAGACTTACAGTTCCAATGTTCAGGGTCTCGAGAGTGAACTCGTCCACCCGGCCACGTTCAAAATAGTCTTTCAGGTTGTTGTCAGAGACAAGAAGAACTTGCTTGATGGTGTCAGATTTATCCCCATAGAGCTTGATGTAAACTCTGGAATCTGTGCTGGCCCCGGAGACGTCCCCTGTCTTCAAGCTGATGTGATAGCGGAAATCTGAATAGTCCAAGGCAGGAGGCACGAAGGGAGGGGGTTAGTGCAGGCCTATCAGGAAGGACCGTGGAGCAGGAGGGCGGTCTACGGCCAGGGGTGGACTCTCACTCTCTCTAAGTAGCCCTGAGACTTGGAACAGGGCTTTCTCCACCTCTGTGGAGTCCCTTCATCTACATCGAAATTCTAATACCTGTTCTATCTGCCCCACAGGTGTAAACATGGTGGGCAAAGGAAAGCATGCAATACCAAAATGTAAGAGACAAAGGATTCAAAGAGGCCACCTGTCTTGCCAAGGACACATCTATAACCTGGTCATCAAGACAACTTACTCTTCAGTGTTGCATTGCTGTCACTGGGTAGCAACTCTCGGACCAACTGCCCATCGTCCTTATCCTTGTCCAGCCACCTGGTGGGCAAACAAAGGGCTGTTATCTCTTCGACTGGGGCAGGCAGATAGCCAACCATCAAACAACTGGTGCAGAGTCACCAGGAAGGCCAGCACTTTGACTTCAGCAAAGGAAAATGGTTCTGTAGAGCTCAGAACAAAGAACCCTATACCATACTGGGCCAGGTGGGGAAGACTGCCCCGAGAGGAGGTGACATTTGGCTGAGAATGGAAGGGTGACAAGGAGTTAACCAGGAGAAAAGGGAGGGGCATTTCAGAGGGGACAACAACATCGGCTGAGATAAGAGGACTGAAAGCAATGTGGATGGAGCGCAGTGAGTGAAGGGTAGAGTGTTGGCAGGTAAGAATGAAGGGTGGAGGGGTCACTTGATATGGGACCTTGGCAATCACAGTGAACAAGTTTGTCCTAAAAGCCACAAACACCTGTGTCATCATTACCATCAACAACAACCACCTTTTTTCCTAATGGCCCACCTCATGACACACTGTGCTGAAGGCCCCGGGGGTGGGGCTAAGGCAGAGGAGATGCATCAAGATGAATAAGACACAGCACCACCCTACAGCCTGGTTAAGAAGGGGGGATCTACAGCCTGGTTAAGAAGACAGGATAGACTGGCTGAGGCCGACCAAGTCAGGGTGGCTGTTGGATCAAAGTAGATGTAATAGGAATTTAGAGAAATAAGAAAGGCTCACGGTGAAGGGGCTTTGATCTGAGTCCTCAAGAATGAATGGTATTCACCAACAAGGAGAAGTGGGTGTGCCCTGCACAGCTAGAGCTGTAACTCATCAATTCATCCCAGTGGGCCACAGACTCAGCTTTCTGTTCTTTATCCACCAGCAAAGACACTGAATGAATTCACCTAAAAAGCACCATGCCCTCTGAGAATAGACATCCAGCCTGAGAAACCAGACAATCGTACAAGTACAGGTTGTCTTGGTCCCAGAACTCGAGATGGTCTGTGATACAGGTGATGGCAGCAGCGGAGACATCCTTGGTGTTCTCCAGGGCAAGGGGGAAACCAAGATGCTTGCATTTTAACCAAAGTTTCTCCCCATTTATCTATGCCTTGTTGCTTGTCTTTGCCACACACTCCTATTATCCTTCTGAGAGGGGGTTAATTTCTGAGCCACAGGACTATCAAAGGAAGCCCAGGCACTGCCTCCTCTCCAGGCCTCCTGACGCAGAGCTCAGGCTGCCCTGAATGGTGGTCTTCTCGGCCAACATCCCGCCCTTTCCCTAACATCAGTGCAGCCAGCGCTGTGGTCTGTTCATCCCTTCTCTTCCTCCTTTCCTCCCTCCCCAAGCACATGATCTCACATTCCCATGAGATCTTGCTGTCAGCTGGCTGTTAGCTAGCACTAAAATGTTAGCTGACAACTAAGTTGTTACACGTCCCATGGGCTTTGTTGCTGTGAATCTAGAACACCAAAAAACATTTGCCATTCCAAGACGTGAAGATACAATTGGAGAATCCTAGGCATTGATGACAGCACCAAAGGGTGAGGAGAGATATTTGGGAGCAGGGAACTCAAATCAACCCATTAGGAACCTCTTCCTGTCTGTCCTGCTGAGGTCTCTCTGACATCGCCCACAGACACTGCAGAGGAAAAGGTTATGAAGCAGCCCTGGCCACATAGTCCCAGGGACAGGAAGGCTGGAAAATCAGCCAGCCCTTGGCTGCAGAAACATTCCACCTGCTCTCCCTTTATTCTTTCCACCATCTATCTGCCTCCAGGCCCTCCCCAGCAGTAAAAGGAAACCGTGACTTGTCATTTCAGTTTCCACCTAAATACTTGCAAGGTATTAATAGATATTTCCAAATATAGCCTTTTCTTTCAGCTTCAAACACTTCAGCCCAGTTTCAGGGTGAGATGCTGCTAAATGGATAAGCCAGTCTCCTGGTAGTTTTGTGACTCTTTCTCTGGGCTCATAAGAACGTGCTGGTATGCACATGTATGTACACACATATACACAACATAAACATATACACAAATATACACCTGCCACAGCTAAAATGCTTACCACTCCCTGATCCTGGTGTGGAGATTTTGATAAACAGGCCTGGCTACTCCCGTTCTCTCAGGGAGTTAAAATAATAGTCTAGGTGAAAAGGAAGCAGTGTGTGAGCTCAGGCACTACCTGCAGGCTCTTCCAAGTCCTCCTGGATTCCTAGTAAGCAAATGTCATCACTATATGCCTCAGCAAGATGAAAGAATCGATATTCTAAGACATGAATGATGTGTTTGGGGGCAGGGAGAGCTCTGGGGCATTTGGGGGGCCTCGGCTCCCATTCTGCTCTGCAGTCAGCATCATCGCATCACCTTCAGCAGGCTTGGCTTTTTTCAAAGTGCAACCCCAACCCCGTTTCACTCTCACCATCAGCACAACATACATGCCAGTTGGGAAAGCACTGAAGACCAGAGAAGAGACTTTCCCAAAGTCACGAAGCAGGTAGGTAGCTGGACTCCTGGTCCTAAGCTCCCCCGGCACCATGCACATGGCAACACAGGCAGAGTGGACACTACAACTTCCTTCTTATCCCCTTTCCAGGTCCTTCATCCTCTTCCTGGCCCGTCCCAGGGTTTAGTCCTCACCACTTTCTTTATCCACACTCTTCCTAACGATTCCATCCATTTCCCTGGATTTAATTTCATCTCTAAGCTCTCGTTTCCTGAATTTATTTCTCAGGGCTGACTCTGCCTACTCAACTCAACAGGCATCTCAAACCTAATACATCCCAAGCAGACCTCCAGCATCCAGGCCATCCCCATCTCTCAACCCTTCCTTTCCCAGGTTCTCCATTTCAGTAGAGAACATGACATTTACCTCCTTACCAAAGATGGAGAACTGGGTCCCCTGATTCCTCTCTGTCTCTTATTGGCAAGTCCTATGAGCTCTACCTCCAAGATTCATCTTTGGTGTAGCCCCTTCTCGCTACCTTCACTACCCCCACCAAGGGCCAGCCTGCCATGTTATGAGTTGGATTGAGTCTCCCCCAGAATATTTTAAAGTCCTAATCCTTGGCACCTCAGTATGTGACCTGATTTGGAAACTGAAGTCCTCAAGTTAAAACGAGGTCATAAGGGTGGGCCTTCATCTAAAATGATCAGTGTCCTTAAATAAAGAAAAAATTTGGACACAGAGACAGATTTGTGCAGAGGAAAGACAATGTGAAGAGACGCAGGGAGAAGATGGCCATCTACAAGCCAAGGAACACCTGCAGGTACCAGAGGCTAGGAGAGAGGTCTGGAGCAGAGCCTGTTCAGAGCTTCTTCAAAGGGAACATGGCCATGGTGACACCTTGATTTTGGACTTCTGGCTTCCAGAACCGTGAGACAGTAATTCCATTGTTTAAGCCACCCAGTTTGTGATACATTGTTACTGCAGCCCTAGCAAACTAATGCAGACCATCATGGATCCCTCAAAGCCTCCTACCGGCCTCCCTGGTTCCTCACTGGACCCTCTATAACTTGTTTTCCACCCAGAACCAAAGGGAACTTCCTAAAATGAAAAGGTCCCACCAAGCCCTGCCTGACACTGGTCTCTTTTCACCTCTGACCTCACCTGGTGGCCCTCTCCTTTGTCTACCTGCTTTGGCCTTACTGAAATTCTAGACCCCTCAAGCTCTTTCCCATTACACTCTTCTTTTCATCCCTCAGGAAGTCAGCCTAGATGCCCCTCTGCAGACAGACCTTATCCACCATCTCCATCTCTAACCCACTCCCAGCAGCCTCTTTCATGCCTTTGCTCACAGTTTGTACTTATGGCTTTGTTTATCCACTCGCTTATTGTTTAGGTTAGTTCAGTTTATGTTTTAGGCTATAAACACCATGAGAACAGGAAGCAAGTGTGTAGTGAGTGCTTGATAAATATCTTCTGAGTGGATGGTGATAAAACAATGAAAGCCGTTCCATTCAGCATCCCAGCCAGGCAGCCTCCAAATCTAGTAGGTGGCAAATGAATTTGTGATTGATTTGGAGAGAGACAAGAACTCTCCCACCCCATATTTCTTCTCCTTCCTTCCCCATGTGTCAGGATACCTCTCACCAACCTTTTCAACTTCATGCCTCTTCTCCAGCCTGGATAACCCACTCACCCTCCTCTTCACCATCTATCAATTCTCTGGTCTTCCTTTCAGCCCTAGGTCCAGTCCCACCTCTTCCTGGGAGCCTTTCCTGGCTCCCCAGCCATTACTCTGAGCCTTTTTCTGCCTATTGGTGCCACTCATTCAGAACTGCCTGCATCATTACTTATCTTTTTAATGTATCCCTTGTAAAACTAACAGTGGCTTCACTCTGAGGAGTACAGAGACTTCTGTCATGGACACAAATGTTTCACAGTTATTGTCCCATGGGATCATCCCAGTGGCCTCCCATGACTGGAAGATTGCTCTTTCTGGGCTCATGAGGTGATAGCAATGCAACCGTAGCAAACGTGTGTCTGTGCATGTGTGAGTGTGTCTGTATGCATGGATTGAGAAAGAGTAATACATTCACGGCTGAGTTGCTGGGCAGGTTGGTCCCATCCACTCCAAAGAGGGCTGTCCTTAGTGCAGCCACCATCGAGAAGCTTGGACCAGCCTTAATGAAGCGGGCTTGGACACACAGCACCTTGTCCACAGGTGTAGGACTTAGCCTAGACCTAGGATTTTCAGAAACCAGCCGGTGCTAAGCCTCAAATTAAGCATACTGCAAACACCTCCCAGACATTGCTACAGGGGAATGTGAAAGGCCAACTTGACAGGATAAAAATCACTAATATTGCCTCTCATTTTAAAAATGTCTCTATCAGGAACTTCTAGAACTCAGTAGGAGCCAAAACTAGCTAAAGAAAAAGAAGAGGAAAGAAACTTTACTAGTAAGCTGTGAAAAGAAAATGAGAAAAAAAAAAAGTAAAATATTTTGAAAAGATGTTAACAGAGGAAAAATGTGGTTAGAAGGCTGTCCAAATTAAAAGAAAAAAAAACTACTTTGATTCAAGAGTTTGATTCAGCTCATAGCTAACCCTCTGAAGTAATTTTGGTTAAATTCTGAAATTGTCTTATTATATCATTAAAAAATGCTGACAGTTTTGAAACTTAAATGGACACAGTAGCAACACACTGGGATACACAGTGCTGGGTGCCATCACCTGTGGGTGTGGATAAGGTCTAAGCACCACCAGCAGGGCCACCCCTTTCTTGCACCAATGACATTCTTAAGCCCTTATTTTACTCCGTGGTCCTGGTCGTAGGACTGAGTCTTCCCAAAACCAAGGCCACAACCTAAGGTGAGAAAAATTAAGAGCAAGCATGACTCATGTACCTGAGACATGGGAACTCCACGTTGTCGCTCTCAGGCTGTCCCTCTTCTCTCACCAGCACCCGCTCCAGGAACCAGCCACTGCCCCCACCTTTGCCGTCGTGTCTGATTCTCACCCGCCTCACTTTCCGCATGGTGACAGACTCGATGGTGAACTCGTCAGCCTTTGGAGGGAGAAGACGGCAAGTCCAGACACCAATGGAAGACACAGGCTCAGAAATCAGCAAAGCCAGAGCCCCGGTTTCTCCCACTAAAATGTTGTTCAATGTCACATTCCCAACAGCTGAGTCTATAGTTTTTGGATAAACAATGGCCATTCCCTACAGTCGCTTTCTAAATAGGTGGATCCCCCTGGAAGATGAACATGTTAGGCTATTAATAAGCACTAACCTTTTAGTATGAATTAATTCCTTGGCATATCTCAGGTTCCCTGCTACAGGAGGATACTGGCCCTTTTCAGGAAGGGGAGCAATTAGACTTGACTTGGGGGAGCAGTGGTTTTGTTAATTTCCCAAGTTTTGCCTGCCAACAAGACAGTGGAAATGCACTAGGTGCTAAGTCTACATAAGCACACCTAGGGGCCTCCAGAGGGAGGAACACAGAGGGTGGAATTAGTGGACAAAGAAGTCAGAAGATGTAGAAGAAAAAGAGTAGAAAGGGGTGGAGAGAGACCTACACCCACATTCCAGGCTTTGCCCTGCCCTTGCCAAGGAAAGAATGGCAGAGGAAGGAGAGGAAGAGGCTCATGTGACGACATCCCCTTCACGTGGTGAGCAGCCTTGAGCATCACATTATTGGAAAAACAACTCTTTACTGTGAACCTACTGTGTGCACTGGGCCGGGTCTGCTGGCAGGGCAATGCATCTGCCATCCCTAATCCTCACAACAGCCAGCCACAGTCAGGCATCTCGCCCCACACTTTAGAAAGGAGGAAACTGAGGTTCAGGGGAATGGAATGATTGGTCCCAGTCTGGATTTGCCCCCAGATCTTCCTGTCTCCATTGTCTCACATCGGCTCCCAACAAACTCATTTGATGGCTGGGGAAACAGGAGAACACCAGTACATTTGTAATGAGGCTAGGAGCAGAATCCAGTTTTTCTATTGCCATGTGTAGTGTCTTTGCTGGCTTCTCTTTCAAAAAAGGCACAAAAAAAGGTCCCCCAGTGGTTATGCCTCGTGGAGCCTACAATGTTCTGACATTGGCCCTCAAACACCCTGGATTTCTGCTAGTCTGTGTACTTCAGTCCACAGGTAAGGTGCCCAGCTTCCTTCCCTACCTGCCCACCTCTGAGGACAAAAAAGGTGATGCTCTCACCTTCCCAGTGTCCTCCTATCCCACCACCCTCTTCTCAAAGCTCAAGGATGGGTAGGGGACCAAGGCCCCGCTAGGTTGACTCTCCAGCTCCAAGCTGGGTAGTCCTAGGAGCCTAGTAGATGTCATGCATGTTAGTTTCCCATCCCCCTCACCCAGAGCAAGCCTCTCTGATGGCTCAGTACCAGCCATCAGCTCTACTTAGAGCAGGGAAGAGCAGGGAGTGGATATGGGGTGGAGTAGGAGTGGGGATGGGAGTAGGGGTGGGTGGAGGCACATTGCTGCAACTTACATTGCCTTTCTCAAACATGTCGGTGTTATTCCTGCAGTTGTACAGCAGCCGCTCCCCCGTGTCCCCCACATCACCAAAAAGGCAGAGATAGACGTTGGCATCTGTTCCTGCACCTTCGAGTTCCCCCGTGCACACAGTCACACGGTACCGGGCCACTGGCAGGCAGAGAGAAAGGGACACCACTGGCTGACAGCCCACTGCTCCCCAGCACTGGCTTTGCTGCTGCCCACTTATTAGCACTGCCTTCTCCTATTCCCCCAGTTCTCATCTGGGCTGACCTTGCTCTTTCACCCAACTACCCAAAACCTGTCTTACACCAGTCAAGTCCCTGAAAACCTGCAAATCCCTTGTCCCAGACAGATCAGAGGTTCCCAATTCTAGGCCATCATCAGAATCCCCTGGGAAACTTACATGAATTCAGATCCCTGAGCCTCACTCCGGACTTCCCAAATCTCATTTTCAGAGGCAGGACCCCTGACACTGCATTGCTTACAAGCTCCTCCAGGGGATTTGGATGGAGTTGACAGTGTTTGGGGACCTCAGGTCTAATTCAAACATTTTTGGCATTGGATTCCATCTAACCCAGTGGACCCTTTTGCCTCAAGTTGTTCTCTGATTCATTAGTATTTGGTCTTCCCAGGTAAGAGAACTTTCTTTTGTGAATCTGAACTGACCCTCCCCTTATCTTCAGAATGCTCCAGCACTAAGGACATGCCAGGAAAGAAACAGAGAAAACAGTGCAAAATGTGGCCTCAGTGGGATGAACAGCAATTTCTTGCCATGTTGAAAATGTACTGTGAAGGAGGCAGATCTACATCTCTGCACTTCATAGCCTTACTTCTCAATTAAAATAAGTCAGAAAGTAAAATTCCTTCATTCATTCATTTGCCCTATATCTGTTTACTGAAGCCTCATAAGTGAGGGTCATCATTATAAGTACAAAGATTCGCAGTGAGCACAAAGGACAGACTCCTGTTCCCATGGAACTCACATGAGAGTGGAGGGGAGAGATAGACAGTAAAATCCCAAACAAATTATGAGCAGGAAAATTTCTGAGTTATTTCTGTACCAGAGATAATGGAGTGATGCCACAGAATGTAATGGCAGCAAGGAGGAGTATGGCAAGGGGTGACGATGATTTAGAGTGCAGAAAAGCATGCTGCAGGGAAATAACGTTTGGACTAAAATGGTAATGATAGGAGCCAGCCACAGGAAACTGGGAGAAGAGAGTGGCGTTAAGTGGGAAGCCCCAATGTGTAGATGAGCGGCGTGTGTTCTGGGAGCAGAGAAAAGGCCAGCGTGGCTAGAGTAGAGGGAGTGGGAGGGAAATGAGATGAGGCCCAGAGGTGGACAGAGGCCAGATGTGTGATGTGTGACAGCTCAAAGTATGAAGTGTGGCTTCTTTGTTTGTTTGTTTGTTTGCTTGCTTGCTTGCTTGCTTGGTTTTAAATGCAATGGGAAGCCATCGTAGAGCTTTAAGCAAGGAAGTAACTTAATCTGATCCATATTTTAAAGAGCATTCTGGCTGCCATGCGGGGAACTGATTGTAGGAGGCCAGTTTGTGGAATAATTACAATAGTCTAGAAAAGAGAAGAGCGTACCCAGAATAGGCAGTACAATGCATATGGAGAGAAGCCAGGAGATTAGGGATATGTTTGTATGTTAGAACCAACAGAATTTTGTGATGGACGGGATAGGTAATTGAGGAAAAGAGAGGAATCAGGAATGATTCTTAAGCTTTTAGCATGAAGAACTAAGTAGACAATATTGTTAATAAGAAGTAGAAATGCCTGAAGAAAGGATGAGTTTAGAGATAGAGATCAATGGTTCTGTTTGTTCATTATACGTTTGAGATGTTTATTCAATGTTTATTTAAAAAGGTTAAGATGGTAGTTGAATAATTGTCTGGAGGGTCATGACTGTTGATAAGACTATGGTTATCATAGGCATATAGTTACCATTGAAAGCCACAGGACCAGAAAAGAACTTCTACAGAGAGGATGCACATAAGAGATGTACATAGAATTATAGTGAGATGACATTACAGGAGAAGCTAGCAACTCAGATGAGAGGAAGCAGCCAGTGTAGCAGGGAGGATTTTGCTCTGAAACTAAGACTGCTCTAAAAATGAAGGAGATATTAAAGTATTCCCAGATGAACAAAAACTGAAATTATTCATCACTAACAGACCTGCCCTTCAAGAAATATTCAAAGGAGTCCTTCACATTAGACATTAGAGAGTAACTTGAATTCACTTCAAGAAATAAAGCGTGCCAGAAAAAGTAATGAGACAGGTAAATATGTAAACAGTATACATGTAATTTTGTTTATAACCCTTTCTTCTCCTACCTTATAATAAAAGACAACTGCACAAAGCAATAAATATAAAACTACATTGGTAGGTTTTATAATGTATATAGAAGTAATTTGTAAAACAGTATAATGCAAAAGAGGGGGAAGGGAACAAATCTATATTGGAACAAATCTGTTGTATATTATTGCTACATTGTTATAAATTAAGATGTTAATTATAATTCCCTGGGCAACCATTAAGAAAATAGCTCTATACAAATACATACATAGGAATTAAAATGGTATTCTAGAAAATATCTTCTCAACACACACACACACACACACACACACACACACACACAAAGACTTGCATAGCTTGAGCTCTCTACCATTGCCAACAGAGGGATCATTCAGGCTAATCAAATTGTCCAGATATGAGACAGAAAGAGGGAGGAGAGTAGGGCAGCTTGAAAAATGTCAGAAGTCGAACATCAGAAAAAAGACTCTTTATTACACAAAGACTGGCAGACTGGATAATGGATCTAACTACGTATTACACAGAAGAGACATACTTCAGATTCAAAGACATAAATAACTTGAAAGTAAAAGTATGGCTACCAGAACTGGCCCAAGAAGAAATAGACACTCTGAATAGACTTATAACACATGAAAAGATCAAATCAGTAAACAAAAACTACCCATGAAGAAAAGCCCAGGCCTAGATGTCTTTACCATTGAATTCTACCAAATATTCAAAAAAGAATTTCTTCTCAAATTCTTCCATAAAACACAGGAGGGAACACTTTCCAACTCATTTTATGAGGTCAGCATTACCCTGCTACTAAAGACCAGCATATCTTATGAATACAGACGCAAAAATCCTCAGCAAACCAAATCCAGCAACACAGAAAATAATTATACACTATGACAAAATAGTATTTAGCTCAGGGATACAAGTTTAACTTCCAAATATCAATCAGTATAATATGTCATATTAATAGAATAAAAATCACAAAATCATCTCAATAGGTTCAGAAAAAAAATTTGACAAAAATCCAACACTCTTTCATAATTTAAAAAAATCAGTGAACTAGAAATAAAAGGGAACTGCATCAACCAATAAAGGTTATCTGTGAAACACCCACAGTGAACATAATACTTACGATGAAAGATTGGATGCTTTTCCCCTAAGATCAGAAACAAGACAAAGACATGTACTCCCTACCACTTCTACTCAACATGGTACTGGAGGTTTGAGCCAAAGCAATTAAGCATCCAGATTAGAAAGGAAGAAGTAAAGCGATCTCCATTCATGGATGACATGATCTTCTATATAGAAAATCATAACTAATCCACTATATTCTATTAGAACCAATAAATAAGTTCAGCAAAGTTGTGGAGCACAAGATCAATACCTTGAAATCAATTGTATTTCTATTATTTTGTAATGAACAATCTAAAAATAAATGTAGAAAACATTTTCATTCAAAATAGCATTAAAAAGAATAAGGTACTTATGAATAAATTTAAGAAAACAAGTGAAAACTAATAAATCACGGGGATATAATGTACAGCATGACAACTACAGTTAATAATACAGTAGTACATATTTGAAAGTTGCTAAGAAAGTAAATATTAAAAGCTCTCATCAAAAGAAAAAATATATAACTGTGTGGTAACAGATGTTAACTAGACTTATTGTGGTAATCATTTTTCAATATATACAAATATCAAATTATGTTGTACTGAAACTAATATAATGCTGTATGTCAATTATACCTCAATTAAAAAAAAACAATAGAAAAACTTACGCTCCGAAAAATATAAAATTTTTGAAAGAAATTAATGATGATTTAAATAAATGGGAAAGAATCCCATGTTCAAGGATTGGAAGATTTAACATTGTTAAGATGGCAATAGTTCCCAAACCAATCTACAAATACAATGCAATCTCTATCAGAATCCCAGCTGACTGTTGTAGAAATTAACACGCTGATTCTAAAATACAAGTGGAATTGCAAGGGGCCCAGAAGAGCCAAAACAGCCCTGAGAAAAATAAAAGAAAAAAGTATAACAAGTGGTGGCAAAGATGTGGAGAAACTGGGCTTTTTATACGTTGCTGATAGGAATGCAAAATGGTGCAGCTGTTTTGAGAAATAGCACAGTAGTTCCTCAAAAAGTGAAACAGTTACCATATGACCAGCAATTCCACAATAGAAAACATATGTCCACACAAAAACTTGTACGTGAATGTTCATAGCAGCATTATTCATAATAACCAAAAAGGAGAAATAACCCAAATGTCATCGAGAGTTGAATCTGGTATATCTATACAATGACCTATTACTCAGCAATGTAAAGAAATGAAATACTGACACGTCACAATGTAGACAGACCTTGAAAATTCGGCAAGTGAAAGAAACCAGACACCAAAGGTCACATGTTATATGATTCCATTTATATGAAAGGTCCAGACTAGGCAAATCTACAGAGATGAAAAATAGATTATTGGTTGTCAGACTGAGAAGTGAGGTGGAGGAATGGGGTTTATAAAAATGTTCTAGAATTTTAGTGGTGATAGATGCGTGGTTCTATCAATATAGGAAATGCCACTGCGTTGTACCTTTAAATGGGTGAACTGCGTGGTACATGAATTATATCTCAATAAAGCTGTGGTTTTAAAAATCGACATACTACTCATTGGTAGTCTAACAAAAATGAAGATAAAAAAATGTCAAATGAGACAAATCTCTGGAAGTTTAATTCCATATACAAATAATTTTTTAGTAGTATATAGACTTTCATTTGGAGATACAGAAACAGTGAAAAATAAATTTAACCATTAAACTTGTGGGCCCATGAAGATACAGCGTCTGTAGCCAAAGCACTTGTTAGGAAAAAAAGCAAAGGATGACAGTAAGAGGAATAAATAGCATTAACTGGGGTGAAACATGGAAACACAAAAGGGAAGAGAGAACACCAGCCTCGTTTTTCTTAATTATGACAAAAGTCCATTTTGCCTTTTTAGCTGTAACTACTAGGCAATTCCCAGAAGCAAACTGATGAGGGAATTTAGAAATCCCTTTGCCCAAGAATTCCAGCCCTCTTTGCTGGGGAGCTCTAAGGTTCATTTAGTTGGAAGTTCTCAGGGGTCTTGATCCTCTCTAGGGGTCCCTCCCAGCCCACCAGCCCCTGAGGTCCCAAGCTCACTTCTGGCAAGAAGTCTGTGGACAATTAAAAATAATTACACTGTTAGCCAGCAGCAGTGAAAGATGTTAAACAGATGGGTAAGTACCAGAGCCTCTTGTACTTTAATTTTAAAATTACAGCCCGGTCTGATTAACAAGAAGTTATGACTTTCCGCACTGGAGTCTGACCGTCTCTTGCCCACTCATCAGTGCTATGCAATCACTTCTGCTGGGCATGCACGGACAAATGCTGATCTCATTGACTTTACTAGCTCACGTAGCTCCTGAGAGAAAGGCAAGGTGGAAATAAATGTGAGCCAGTGTGTGTTTTGTCTGTATTTCTCTGTCTGCGTTAATTAGTTCAGAGCTTCTTGGCTCTCAGACACGGTATTAATTGCTTATCTGACTGGCCCTTATTTTTTAAGTAAACTATGAGTACACAATTCCAAACTTAGAGAACTGGTTTTAAATTGGTGTTTACTCATTTCACATGAGTCCAAGATTCCACTTCATTCAGGGATTTCCAGGAAGCCCTGCACATTATTCATTGTACCCTGGCATCAACTGGGGGAGTGGGCTGTTGCCATCAGCTCTATTTACTCTTCCAAAGAAACATCCAGACCAACAAAGGAGATCTGAGTTCCTGTAGAGGTGAGGGAGGACACCGCCCGTGTGTTCCAAGCACAAGAGAAGTTTATGTGGGCCAGAAAGAGAAGTTAAGAAAAAGAAATCCAAGTTGGTATGGGCTCCAAAGTACTGCTAAGGAAACTTGGAAGCTTCAAAGTGTCGTTAGAGCCAGGACAGACACCCCTTCAATCCACTACTAGTCAAGAGATTTTTTTCATTGAAATGGTTTTGAAATAGTATTGCAGGAAACAAAAAACAACTATGATAAACCCACATCTTGTACACTGTTTCAAATGCCACAACATGTTTATACATGTAACCCACAGAAATGCTCTCCTCCCCAGCCATCCCACCATGATCTCTCCTTATCTGCCAAATCCCCACCCAAGGAAGACCTAGCTCAAATGTCACCACTTCATCTGCAAGGTTTCTCCCAACTTTAATCTCACCACTGTGTTTCGACAGCATCCATTCACCAAGTCCTGCCAGTTTTATCTTCAAAAATGTCTTGAATTTATCTTCTCTCTAGTCTACCTGATCTCTGCCAATTTCAGGACTTCTTTTTCTCTCCCCTGGAAGTTATGCCCTTAAAATCTACCCTCCACACACCCACGAGTGAGCGAGCCCAGGAGAAATGTGGGGAAGAAGGACATGGAAGGAGTTCAAGGGTGAAGTCGAGTGTCACTAAAGCCATGAGAGACCTGGGAGGCCAGGAGCTCGGGTCAGGGGCAAGGGCATGGAGTTCAAGCAGCTTTGTGCAGTGTTCCCAAATGAGGTACTCAGGAGTGGCTGGTTCAGTGGGAGGTCTACACAGTGGGAAAGGACCAGGATGTGAATTTTAAAAAGCAGGACAAAGACTCTACAGTTTTGATGTGCATAAAAATTGTTTGACATGCTTGTTAAAAAATACAGATTGCCAAGTGTAGCCCTCGGTATATCTGGAGTGGATTTTAACAAGCACTCTAAGCAATTTTGATAAAGGTGGGCCCTTGACCACACTTTGAGAAATACTCTGTTTCGGGCAGAATTGCATCCTGCTCCAAATTCATATAGTGAAGTCCTAACCCCAGTACCTCAGAATGTGGCTGTATTTGGAAGTTGGGGCTTTAAAGAGTGATTGAGGTAAAATGAAGTGGTATGGGAGCGGAAGCGCATAATCCAATAGGAATGATATCCTTATAAGAAGAAAGACACCAGGGAGTGCGGAAGGCACACAAAGGCAATACCATGTGAGGACACAGTGAGGATGTGGTCACCTGCAAGGCAAGGAGAGAGGCTTCGGAAGAAACTAACCTTGCTGACACCTTGAACTTGGACTTCCGGCCTCCAGAACAGCAAGAAAGTTAATTTCTATTGTTTAGGCCCCCCAGTCTGTGGTATTTTGTTATGGCACCAGGGCAGATTATACGCTGTCCCAGAACAGTGGCAGGAGTTGGGATGCATCACACCACCTTCAGCAGAAGAGGAAGCGAGCAGAGGCCAACAGAAGATGGAACTGAGCCGGGGCAGAGGGAACACCGTGAGATGGTGTGAGCCTCAAGTCTGAGAGTGCGGCGGGAGTCGGGAGAATGCCCCCTCCCACTGGCCCCCACAGTAAGAGGCGGTGGAGAGAAAGAACATTCTGAGCATTCTAAGTCAAAATAGCAGATCTCTCTTTGAAAAAAAAAATCACTAAAATGACAATGTGTAGGTTCTTTTCAAGTTTTAACCCAACAAAAAGGTTTCATCAATAAGGCTAAGGTAGAGGGACAAGCATAGACAACAGCAACAAAATTTTGGAAGCTGAATTGCAGCTAGAAAAGGGATTCCAGCACAGAGGTTCCTCCCCAGGAGCGCTGGCCCCACCTAGAAACTTGTCAGATGGACAAATTTCTGGGTCCCTCCCCAGACCTACTGAATCCGAAGCTCTGCGGGCAGGGCCCCTCACTCTGGGTTTTAATAAGCCCTTCAGGAGGCACGCTGAGGTCTGAGGATCTGTGACTTAACAGACCAGAGAATTCATCAGAGCTGTCAGCTTCGAAATCCGAGAAGCAACCCACTAGAAAGGCTCAGGAATGACAGCACCAGATAACAGTGGAAATAGAGCGAGGAGCTAAAGTCATGAGGATTGGTGAGAAGGGTTTAAAAGGCCACTCAGTCCCCAAACCTCCTCTTGCTCATATCTGTGGGCTCAATTTTAGTACACAAAGAACACAGCAGGTAAGAGCAGGTGTATTTTGGCTTCAGTGGGTTACACATTATATGATATTTGGGATAGAGGCGTATGATATTTCTTATATTTATAGGGAAATGATTGCCTTGTTTCCAAGAAAATATTATATGTGAAAATATATGTGAAAAGGCAGGGAACAGTCACTTACCCAGGAGGCAGGCAACCTTGTTCTCGGTCTAATTCTGTCTCTAACTGAAAATCGGGGCAAGAACTTCCTCAATCTCCTTATCTACACCAGGCTATTTTAAAGGCCCTTGAACACAAATATTCTATAGCCACATATTTTATTTAAAAATGAAGAAGAACCATAAACTAGTGCTAAGTGCAAGCATTGCCTAACTCGACTAACAGACTGGCTGATCTCTTTTTAGATATTTGCTGTTTGGGATTTCTATGTTTTTAAATATTTAAATCTGTTCGAATCATTTCAACAAATATACACAGAGCTTCTACTAGATGTGCAAATGCCTAAGAAGTGACACTAACCAAATATTTAGAAGGGCTGCTAGAACTGCGGGTGACATCGTTTTCTATACATCTTTAACTCTTTGTAATCTTGCAGTATTACTTTACTATTAAACAATGTAAGGACTACCACCAGGACAACGAACAGGTTGATTATCTTAAGTGTCAATTCTGATAAATTGCTAATGTCTGCTTGGAGTACTATATTTAAGGCTATGAAACTTATTCCAGACTCAGTGGCAGAGAACGCTGTGATAGCTCAGTAACATCTGCTAAGGGGACAAGACATGTGTTGTGTGTTTATCAAAACTGCTACTATGGCCTAGAGGCAAAATGATCTCCCTTTACCCTTTCGAATGTGTATACTGGACTCTGGATTACAAGCTTAGTCCCTCTCCTACTGGCCTCAAATTGAAATAGAGGACCATCAGGAGCAGCCAAGCATGGCTCCCAGAGCCAGACTTTCATTCTGGGGAGCATCTCAAGCATCATTGGAAAAGGATGTTTCTTTTAATGTCAAGGACACTCTAGAGAAATATAGTTTAGTACAGATGCTCATAACCAAAATGAAGACCCATGAATCTCCCATTCCTCCCTATGCCCATCGTCATAGAGCTCTGGCATCATGCCTAGGAGATGGCTCCTTCAGGATGGTCTTGGGGATGGACCTTCTAAATCTCCCTTGGCATGCACAGGGAGCCTGATGATGCACAGTGAGCAAGACTATCAGCTCATGGGCCAGTCCTCCACAGGCACATCGAGTAGGAGTTCCACCGCCTCCCCCAGGATGGAGAGCTGGTCAGCACTTACTGCCCATTATCCTCCGCACTGTTGGGCCCTCCGCAGTCATTTCTCTCACAATCTCATTGTCATCCTCATTGGCATCCAGCCAGCGATTGCAGTTGAAGTTATATTTGTTCTTGGTCAGAGTGTTCATCAGAGTCATCTGGAATGAAGTCCTGGTGTGACCAAGTGGGTGTACCAAAGATATTCATCCACATCCCAAGGTCTCACTTTTGCTATCTGATTTCAGGGAGGCCAAGGCCATCTCCTAGAGATGACTCTTGGGCAAGGCATAGTGCCAGATTAACACTTATCTCTCTGATCCCCTGAGACCCACATTTGCCTAGCAGCGAGGTGACAGAGGCAGAATGCAAGTCAAGTCTGAGCATCCGAGCATCTTCTTAATCTACTTCGGGAGTCCCCTCCTCATCAGGAAGTCCCTGTGTCCTATGCCCAAATTCATGTCTCACCAAAACCCTTCTACATCCTCACTCCCAATGAATACAAAGCAAACTTATGTGACAGTCTCATTAGAAAAGGACCATTCTGGTTCCTCTCCCAACCTCCCAACCCCCAAGATGGTGCATCTCACCCTTTCTAAATGCCATCCAGAACCAGGACTCCTCCTATCATGCCATGCCCGAATCTTATAAAACCTGCCGAGATCTGGGAGCTCAATCTACGGTGAGAAATAACAAGGTTTGAGCGGGCATAACCAAATGAAATGCGTTGAACATCAGAGCTGACCCCTTGCCAGGACGGCCTTTGCTTTGGGCTCTTTCTTTAGCAGCAAGGATGGGTTGGCCTTAAGCCATCCTCATCATCTGTATCCTTTCATGCCCTTACAACCAGTGGCATGCGAGGACGAGAGAGCCATGAAGAGCTAAGGGTCAGTCTGGGCTGCTGAAATTGAACAAAAATAACTGACCCACAGTAGGATCCAGACTAAAGAAAATCTTCCAAGCAATAAACTTCCAGTAACAAAATCCATATGGCAGCCCTGCAAATTAGTACAAGCCCACAGCCTCAGAGCTCTCTGGGCACTGAAACAGACAAAAAGATCAATACAGCAGTCATGCCCTTTCCCTAGGGGCTCGCCGTCTAGCCAGGAAGACAAATAAAGAAAGAGCAATGAAGTGAGTGGTATAATAGAGGCACCAGTGGGGTGCTCCGCGAAGAGAGCAGCAAATTACAAATTATTCTTACCTAAAGGTCAGAGCCGCACCTCTGTTGGCAAAACCAGCCTAGCCCTAGTTATATACATACTGGAAATTTAAAGCTGAATTTCTTTTAAAATGTTCTAAAGTTTATACTTCCCCTTAAATTTGTTCCTCACTCTCTCATTCAGTCCAGATTGGGCGGTCTGACCCCAACTGTGTTCTGGGTCTCTGTTCTGTAATGATTCCCCATGTAGCTGAGCTCCTGGGTGCTCAAAATCATCCCGTACTTGTTCCTTGCCCCAGGCTTGGTTCGTGAGTGATTTAGATGAAGGGACAGATCTAAACCACACCCTATTTATATTTTTCCTATAGATCAAATGTGGCACTCCTTGTAGGGAACTAAAGTCTGCATTGTACCTTTTTGTCATCAAACTCGATCCACCCTGTCTTAGAAAAACAGAATCCTATGACAAACACCTCCTACACCCCGTCTTCCTTCCTCCATCCCACCCTGTCACACATCTTTCCTACCCTAAATTTTTCGATTATTCCTGGTTTGAACCACTTGTTGTTGGGGTTCAGGAGAATCTCATCCGTCCGCCCCTTCTGCCCATAAATCTGGATAAAGATGGGAGAGTTGGTACCAGCTTTCTTCAAGTCAGTCGTCCAGACCCACAGAGACCAAGGGAATTCTGCAGAGACAGGTCAAGCTACAATGTAAACTTCAAGAAATGAAGAGGTCTTCGTGGTACTAATGGGGAACTAGAGCAAATCAAATGTGATCAGGACTAAAGCACAGATTATGCACAGGTGTGTCCCACTCTCAGAAACCCATTTTAACAAGTGCCAATTTGAGGAAGCCAAGGATCCTTTGCTATTTGAAAGAGGGTGCTTAATGCTCCTTTTAATGGAGGAGGCATAATAGTGTACTTTAAATAAGGCAAAGAGCTGACTCCACCCAACCTACGTCTGGTGTATTCAGAATGCACCGTGTTGAACGTTTGGTTCAGCATCTAGCCATCATGGCAGCTTATTCAACTTGAGGACACTGGAGCATCAGCCTTGGTACCAGGTATGTGGCCTATACCTTCAAGAACCAAGCCCCCTGGGAGGCCTTTCTTTTCCTTTCCAGAGGAGAATTGAGAGCAGGAATTAACCCCCTCGAAGCTCTTGCCCCATGGTCTGACATCCTGGCCTTTCCTGGCCCTGACTGGGAGGTCACCAAGCTCTGGGCCCCTTCCACCTACTTTTCAGCCTCTTCTTCCTGAGAGACACCATCTCATAGAGCTGTCTCTCTATCAGCCCATCCACCTTCTTCTCATCCAGCCAGTTGCTGCAAGGGAATGTCTGCTGGATGCCGGTGAAGGGGCACAGAATCACCACCTGGGGGAGCAGACCACAAGAGTCTCCTGCAGCAGGTCCCCAGCTTGGGACCTCCCGGCCATGCTCAGCAGCCTCCTCTGCCCTATGGTAAACGTTGTCTGCTTTGGGACCCTCGAGAAATAACACTTTCTTCCCATTGCCTCTTTCATTAAATCTTAGATCAAGAAATACCTCCTCCAAGAAGTCTTCCCAAGTAGGTTCCATTCATCCTCCAGTTTACTAGAGGATGGATTTACTAGCCCAAATCTCAAACCTCTTCATTTGTACACGAAACCCTCTTTAAACACCATATTTCTTTATGTACATCATAAAATCTCAATCTGAACCAAATTAATTAGAACACTAAATTAATTCCTTATATTTGTCTTGTTGGAAAGGGTCACTCACTTTAAAGGTAATTAATATCTGGAATTTAATACAAACACTAACTGCCCTCTTCTGGGTTTGAGCCTCATTCAGCCTTCTCTCCCACACCCTCTCCATCTCAGCCCACATCTGAATTCATGGGTTTAGAATATGGGAGTCTATCTAGCCCAAGCCACTCACCATATAGATATTCAAATGAATGTTCCTGGAACTCTACAAAACCTTTATTAATATACACTTAGACAAAATTCATAATAGTGTATGCTTTGGGCGGGGAGAGGATTATATGATTGCAGAAAGACACAGAGGAGTTTCAAGAGCACAGAGAATGTTCTACTTCTTAAGTTGAGTGGCCAACAAAATTCATGTTTGTTTTTCATTGTGCTCTGTTTCACTTTTGTTATATATATTCTGTAAGGCATAAGTATACCACAAAACAAATATATATTTAGAAATACTTGTTTATTGAGAGATCTATAAGCTGAAATGAAATGCCACACCAGGAATTAGGATAGTCTCTAATGACCATCTGAGCACCTCTGGATACCCTACCCTGTTTATCCCTAGGATGCAGGCAAGAACAGCCCCCATTCCTGACCATCAGCAAGACAAGATCAACGGGCATAGTACCATCCAAAATACCCAATGGCAGGGTTGCCCCTGGGCTCTGCTAATGGTCCAAAGGAAGAAGGAAGCAGGTTAGAGTTTGTATTTCCAAGTTAAAGGACATAGGGGTTGAATCAGGGAAGGGTCCTTCCAGAAGCATCCCTTACCTTCTCACAGTACCAGCCTCTGTTGACGCCAACATTGCCATGCCCAATGGAGACCCGACTAAGGGGGCTGAGGAGGACAGCCAGCTCGATGTGGAAGATGTCCATGCGGCCACGGTCAAACACACCGCCCTCCAGGAAGATTTTCCCGCTGTTCTTATTCCCTCTGGCCCCATACATGACCAAGTAGATTTTGGATTTGGTTCCAGCCCCCCGGACATCCCCAGTGAAGATGGTGACAATATATGAGATAGCTGGCATGGAAACAACAGGGGAAAGGAGAGGGTTCAGTGCTAGGGTCCCACCCACCCCTCCCCTAACTTCCTACCACCTCCTGAGGCCTCATTCCCCCTTGTCTTCCTCCCCCAGATGACATCCAGTACCCCTCTCAACCTCACTTCATCTTTTTCAGAGTTCGTATGTCAGTGTATCTGAGTTTAGGAATAAACTTCAGATATTATTACAGGAAGCTGCCAGCTCTGATTACAGGAAACTAACAAAGAGAAGAAAGAACCATGGTTGGCTAAGAATAGTACTTATTATTAATGTTAATTATCATGTGCGTATTATTAACTGCCGGATGAATTCTGTTATGTCTTATTTAATTGTAATAGTCAACTCCATTAATGGAGATTTATATTCAGAGTTATCTTATTCATTTAGCTTGTTCTTTTGGTCATAACTTAAAAATATAATTTTTAATAGGGGGCACTAATGTCCTCCTTCACTGGCTGATTTGGTGGGATAAAGGAAGATTGAAAGAGGGAAAGAACATGTCATTCAGGAGGCAATATGAGGACGTAGAGTTCTGGGGAAGAGCCAGCAAGGGGAGAATAAACTTGGAGACAGAACAGAGTAAGAGAAAACACCGAAGACAGACATTTGGATAGGAAACTGCTAAGGTTTGGTTTCATTCGTTCATTCTGTCCTAGAGTCTGAGGCAATGGCACATTAGTCCTTGTTAATTCTCCCCACCTAACCTCTGACCCTACCCCACCCTCACCTTCACACCTCCTTGAACCCAGAAAAATAAAAATCCCAAACGTCTTTGGGAGCTAGCATGTGCAACTACATAGATGCCTTCACTCATAGATTTACACCTTCCTTTGTTCAACCAACATTTATTGAGTGCTTATTCTATGCCAGGTACTGGGAGAATATAAAGCTAAACAGGAATGGCCACTGCCCTTAAGGAGCAGGTTTCCAGCTTCCTTCTCTAAAATACACAGACAGATGGTGGTCTCACACAAGCCACACTCCCGTGGCCTGGGTTATCAGCGATTCCCAGCCTCTGGCTGCCATTTCTCTTTTCCCTCTACCACTGGAGGCAAGTAATAGCATCATGATTAAAGGGGTTATGCTAAGTCCATTCTGGTATATGTTTTTAAGTAAATATTTTGTAAACTATAGTTACAAATGAGTTATGCCACACCTAATGAAGGTCAGGGCAGGCCAGGGCGCCACAGTGTGGAGGTTGAAAACTATAAGAGCAGAGAAACTTTTGGTGTCCTAAATAATAACAATTAGTGTCTACCCAAAAGGTCTGGAACAAAAGAAAGGGAAGAATTGCCGCCATTTCCAGAGAAAGTGGACAAGGTCCAGAGGAAGTGCCTAGAAGCAGGCATTTGGGAAACATAAAGAAGAGAAATGGCCTTACAGGTGGAAGAGAAGATAAAGGGAGAAAAGGAGTAAGACCAGCAGCTGGGAGGGGGATGGGTGGAGGGAGGGAAGGCAGGAGGATGAGGTTGGGGGAGATGGGGGCAGGGTGACAGGGAAGAGTGAAAAGTGTGCAGATGAGGTAGAGGGAGATGTAAGGCCTATGGAAGTGGAGGGAGATTCTGCTGATTGGTATACTGGAGCCAAGTGGTAGAGCAGTTTGCACACTGTACCCAGACCCTGGGCTTATCCCTAGTGCAGTGGGAGCCATGGAAGTCCTACAGCACAGCACAGTCTTAGATGTGCACATTCACCAATACTAGCCAGCGGGGCCTCCTCCTTCTTCAGTTCTACCTGTGGTCTCGGCTCCACCCACTAAGATATCTCTTTGGATTTTGCCATCGTCTTCATCTAAGGCCAGCCAGCGGTTAAGAGGAAAGTCATATTTTCTTTTGTTCCCAATATCTTCAATAACAATCTGGGAAGAAGAGAGAAGGAATATTAAGTGTCAGTGAGGGTACACCTCATGATCAAATCTGATTCCTCCACCCCTTGAGCGTACTCTAATTTTTCACTCTCAAATTCTTAGTAGCCCAAGGAAAACATCACAAAAACACACCTATTGCCAGGAAAACCTTGCAGAACATTGAGTCACACAGGGATGCCTGGTAATTACCTCCTACTTGAATTTCTGAGCTACTGTTACAGCTCATTTTAAAAAACTGAAGGCAAGACACTTGGCAGGATGTGCCCTGTGAGACTGGAGCATAAGAACTGGGAGTCTGGATTTGCAGATGGCAACAAGATTGCCACCTTCCTCACCTGCTGCAGGTTGGGATTCTAACCTTCTTGGTGAGAAGCAGAGTCCACATAAAAGGAACTATGAGCTTTGAATTAGGCAGCCAGAAACCTAGGATCTTGTGATCAGGTCAGAAAATGTTGGCCACTGACAGTGCTGCCAGTGGAACTGGCCATTTAGAAGCTTTCTGCAGGAGACTCGCACGTGAGCTAGGTCGGCAAAGCTGAGATTTGTGTCTTCTAGAGCTTATCACGGAGCTAAGGGGCCCTCCCAAAACGTCCTGGGAAGACCCAACTGAAACCCCACTCTAACATAAGCAGAACTGTCAATGACTAGAACATGCCCTCCAGTCATAGCAGTATGCGGGCAGGAGGTCTGGTGACAGACCAGGTGAGTTGGAAAGTAACAATGTCTGCCCATGCGCTCCCAAGACACTGCCCGAGAGATGAGTTTGGATTTTCAATGAAAACTGACTTCCTAAGACCGAAGTGTCTGAAGTGTGGAAACAGGGCACACACTAGGCTGCTGCTTGAAGGCACCTCATCTTGTTTCAATCCAGTGTTCATCAAAGAGCCTTTTGGGCTAAGCATTGGCCTCCTGATGACACCGCCCACCAGAGAGGAGCCAGTGGCCTGAGCCAGTGATTGGGACCAGCTTCCCACCAGGCTTCTGTCCCCCAGATAAATTAGCTTTCATGCTCTGGTTTATAAATCAGTCCCCTGTGACAAGGACAACCTGAGTGATCCACAGAGTGTACCCTCCATGGACCAGGCTCAGGGACAAGAAATGGGTATAGAGCAAGTCTTTGTTTTCAGAGAGTTTTCAATCTTCCCTTTAAATTTGCAGATACGTTATCCAGGCAGCCCTTGACCCATAAGCAGCCATTGCCATATTCCAAGAACCACTATTGAATTGTAGTTGCCTTTTAGAGCTCTAAGACCATGGGGCAAGGGACAGGTGAGTTTTGATACAGGAGAAGAATAGAGGAAGGCTTCTGGAGGTTATGAACCCGCTCTGAAATACATCTCAGCATCCAAGAGTTAGCAGAACAGAGCTGGGCTCGTGGAAGAGCAAGGGAATGTTCGATGGGGGAAACTAAGGCCAGCAAAAGAAATGGGATATTCTCTTCCTCCCTGTCACAAGGCCTTAGTTTCCCCACCTGCCCGAGTTTCACTGGTCACACTGAAATACTATGTCACATAATATGTAACATGCCAAAAATACAAATGGCTGTAAATGACAGCATTTGAATGGTAACTCCCCTAATCCCCATTCCTTCCTCTACACTTTCTTCCTTTCCTCCGAGCACACCCATATACCCACTCCCTTCTTACCACCTCAGGCTACCTCATTCAAGAAAGGCCTTCGAGAGTCCTGCCATCATCCACCTCTCTAACATATCTCGGTTGCCTGGCCCTATGTCCCACCTAGATCTATTCAACATCCTCAGACCCTCCTTCCAGCTCTTCCTCATCTATATATAACTCTCTCTGGCCAAAGGAGTCCTTCACCCTATCCCTCCTGGAAAAATCCTACCTATCTTCATCGCCCAGCTCCCATGGACCCTCCCTGAGGTCTCTCCTGTTGCCCAGACACATCTCACCCCACAACATCTGCTTGTACCCACTCAAGACCCTAATCTCACCCTGCTTTGCATTAAAGTTGGGTGATTCTATTTTCTGATCTTCAAACTGGGAAACAGTCTGAACAACACTTGCAGGACCCCTAAGGCTGAATGTTTATTCACCAGAACCTGAATAAAAGGTTACAGTAAGTAACCTGCCTTGAGGTGAGTAAGCAGTTATTTAGGGACTTGTCATTTCTTTTAGAAGCAGGGCCATGTTTATTGTAACAGCTGCAGTTGGTAGCATGGGGCCTAGAGCCTAACAGTCACTCTGTAAATGTTTGTTGAATGTTGAGTATTATTGGTGACATGAGGGCACATTGGGCTTCTTGAGGGCCTTAAAGTGACTCCATGAGCCTCTGTCTCCTCTTCCTATCAGAGCCAGTAGTGCTGGTTGAACCTATACTCCTTACAGCATGTGGCAGGCCATCAGCTGGTTCTGGACTTTCTAGTGCATGGCACAGTGGGAAGAATCCAGCCTGGGAGTCCAGAGGACCTGGGGTGGGTACCAGTCTTGCTACTGAGGGGCTATGGGGCCCTGAGCAAGTCCCTTTACTGAAGCAGATGGAACAGGACGAGGCCCACTGGCAGTATAATTTTCCATCTGTGATTATTGATCTTTTGAAATGGTTATTGAACTTAACTGGCCGTTTGAGTTGATCACAATTGGTGGACTAGCCAGATGTGGGGATCAAAGCCATATGTGAAACCTCCGGGAGGGAGGGTGCCAGCCCTGGGGAGAAGGCCAAGAGCAGGAGCAGGGGTGTGTCGGTCACGCGGAGGCCTACCAGCCCAGGCTGAAAACACACACAGCCAATTAACTAGATGGACGAGGAGGGAAATGACCTGTGAAGGGGTTAATTATACTGGCTTTTAGATTTATTCCATCAAACCCTTAAACATAAATACCAAAGGAGTGGCTGTCAGGTGAAGTCTAAGGCAACCCAGCCTGGCAACTTTGAGAATGAGCACACTTACTGTGCATGTGTCAAATCTAGAAATGCAGTCAATTTAACAGACCCTTTAATTGGTGTCTCTGGGGAGCTGAGGGCAAGCAGATCGATCAGAGTGAAACAAAAAAGGGACAGCATGGAGGCCCAGGAGGTGAGGCTTTCCCTGGCATGGTCAGAAAGTGGCCAGAGGTAGCTCTGGGTTTCCCTCAGCCTCTGGTTTTCAGCTTGCACCCACCCTGCCTGGGACCCAGAACACTTCTTCCTGCTTTCTCATCAAGATTCTTCCCTCAGGAAAATATCCAGTAGATCCAGGCACACTGACATACAAAATGCTTGAATTATTTTAATGTCTTATTTCTGGGGAGTGCTTAGGATATTTTCAGTATCCAGAGGAACACCCACATTGGCTTTGAGGAGGGGAGACTTGCCTACAAGGCCCTGAACTTGCCCATGTATATAATATGACCCCAAAGGGAGTAACCAATCTCACATTGAAAGCAGCCAATTTGGCCTTCTAGTTTAAAATAGTGTCTGAATAGCAAACAATAAGAAGAAAGGAGAGGAGAGGAGAGGAGAGGAGAAGAGGAGAGGAGAAGAGAAGAGAAGAGAAGAGAAGAGAAGAGAAGAGAAGAGAAGAGAAGAGAAGAGAAGAGAAGAGAGAAAAAAAAGAGAAAGAAAAAAGAAGAAAGGAAAAAAGGATGGAAGGAAGGAAGGAAGGAAGGAAGGAAGGAAGGAAGGAAGGAAGGAAGGAAGGAAGGAAAAAAGGAGGGAGGGAGGGAGGGAAGGAGGGAGGGAAGAAAGGGAAGGAGGGAGGACCAGGCCCCCAAACACACCTCGTGCTCCTCGCACTCTAATGAGCCCACGTGGAATCCTTTCCTTTCTCCACTTTGCTTCCTAACTCTGCCATAACCCCGTCTTCTCTTCTGCTCGCCTCACCTCCCAGGCCTCCCACATACCCCAGGGTGGGGTCATTTCTGAGGCTGTTTTATATCTTTTCTGACTCCCCATTACAGTTCTCAATATTCCCACCTATTACAATGCCTCTTTCCACCTCTGATCTCTGCCATAGGTTTAAATTTGCAAGTTGCCATGTTGCTGGAAAGAATGATGGGTAGGCCCTAGGCTGTGAGTGAGAATCTGAGGCGTCTTTCTTCCAAAACGAGGGCAGAGCAATACAAAGCCAGATGTATTTTAAAGCAGATATATTTTAGCTTCTCAGAAGCCTTTTTGTCCTCTTCTCGATTCTTTGTCCTGGGTAGGTAGAATTATAATGAACCTGAGATTCAGAAATTTGAGGTATAAAGCAACAGCCCGAGATAATTCACAAGAAAGCCCAGGGTTAGGGTGAACGTTCTAAGCAGGCAGGGTTATAAACATTCACGGGAGGGGGATCTTCTGGCCAGAGTCAGGGAAAGCTTCATGGCAGAACCTTGAAGGATGACCAGGACCTGGCTAGGTTCCAATAAGGGAACTGGGATTTCCAGGAAGGTGACAACATGGGCAGTCTTAGAGGGTATGAGGAGAGCAGCATGGTTGGCGAGTGGGCTTAGGTAGGAGAGCACAGGCAGATGGACCATGAGAGGGAAGTTAGGGCTGAAATCTAACACTCTGAAGACCCCGAATTCCCCACTCCCAGGGCACAGGGACCACAGACAGGCAGCTGAACCCACCTTGGACAGGAACCAACCTGCAGACCCCCCCTTGTTGTTGTGGCCAACACTGATCTTCATCAGCTGCCCCAGGTCAGGGGCATCCAGTGTGAACTTGTCTTCGGCTCCCTTTTCAAAGTTGTTCTTTTCATTCTCCAGCCTACGCTCCCCTGTACGCACAGACACACGAGAAAATTACAAAGAAGATCACAGGGGAAGAAAGAACCAACTCCAAGCCTTAATGGTCTCCCCACTGAAGGATGGTCTCCCCACTGAAGGACAGTCTCAAAAGTCAACCAGGGGAGAAGGTCGTGTGGTCGGGGGACAGGTGGTATGTCAGCACTCTCTGTACTTCCACACAATTTTACTAGGAATCTAGAACTGCTCTGAGAATAAAGGTAAATATAAGAAGTCAACAAGGGTACCCTCACTGTAAGATCTATGGCCTCCGTAAAGCTCTCCAACCCTCAGCCAAGGCACAGGCTTGCCTCGTGTGCGGCTCATGCACAGGACTCATTACAGGATTTCTAATTTCTGCTTAGTCCTGAGTCCCCATCCTACTGAACCAATTTGCAACCCCATCCCTAGACCTGAGGCTCTGCCTTGCTTGCACCCCTGCTTGTCCTGAACTAGGAGCCCTTGTGGTAGTTGGTACATGGGCTGTGGCTGGGACCCTGACAGCAGCCAAACATTTCCTTAGGCCTGGCTCCTTTTCTGGAAAACAGTGATGAGAGCTATCGTCAGACACTGCAAGTTGTTAAACACGAATTTTTTTTTTTTCTCACTTATTCCCCACCACAATCCAAGAAGGAGGTATTATCTCTGTCTTGCAGATGAAGAAACTGAGACTTAGAGAAGTTAAATAGCTTGTCAAAAGTCACACCGGTGATATGTACACTGTTGGGCCTCATTTGAACCTGTTCTTTCTACTTTGCAATTTTCCATGATTATGTTCCAAGTCGACAGATCACGTGAACACTTCCAGCCCCATCTGAGCAGCAACCTTTTGCATGTGTCATCTTGTTTCCTTCTTTTCTAAAATTTAATTCTTTAAGTGTTCCTAAATTTTAAATTACAACAGTTCAAACATACAGAAAATAATAAAATAATATGAGACCTCCATGTACCCACCACTCAGATTTAAGAGTTAATACAGATGTTAATATTTTGTCTAATTTGCTTGGACCTTTCTCTTTTTTAAAGGAAATAAACCATGACAGATCTAAAGTCTCACTGACCATCCCTATTCCTCACACACACTTTCAAATAAACACCTTCTTCAATTGATATGTATTGTTCCTGTGAATTTTTGTTTGCTCATGTATATATCGATAAAGAAAATATACTATTATTGCATTTTTTAGAATTTTACATAAATTATATCATTATAGTGCTTATCTCTGTCTCAAGTTCCTCATCTGTACATGGAGATAATAATAGTGCCACCATGCAGGGTCTAGCATGAGGATTAACTGAATTTGTACATATAAAACACTTACAGCAAGTGCTGTTATTAATTGGGGTAGTTGCTCGTGTTCCGTTAACATCATCGTGTCATCCTCATCACATACCCTTGTGCAACTTACTTCTCCAGTTACTATTACGCTTCTGACATTACCCTGCTAGTGCTAGTAATTTTGGTTCACTCCTTCAGCTGCTGTATACTCATCATTAAATGAAGAAAACACTGTGATGTATGCATTCTTCTACTGATGGGCATTTAGGATGTTTCTAGTTTTTTGCTGTTGTAAACAGCACTAAAATGGACTCTTTTGTAGCTATCTTTTGATGCACATTTGTAAAAACTGCCCTGGGTAGACACCTACAGACAGAGTTGCTGGGTCCTGTGGTACTGATACTAAAATTTTGTTTTAGTATGTGTGTAATGGTGTCTTGTTGCACTTTTAATATGCATTCTCTTAATTGCTTCGAGAGACTGAACATATATATGTGTGTACGTATGTATATATAATTCATATATATATTTTGAGATTTGTGTATGTATGTAATTTAGATCTTGTGCTTCTCTAATTTTTCTGTTTATGTACTTTATTGTCTTTCTATTGTCTTTCCTTTATCTGTGGTGTCTTTTATCATATAAATATTTTTAATGGACTTTATCAATGTTTTCTTTTGTTGTTTATACTTTTAGCGAATAGTTCAAGAAACTCCATCCTAAATTGATATAAAAAAAGATGTTCTCTTAGTTTCTTCTAAAAATTTGATTGTTTTGCTTTTTCACATTGAAGTCTTTAGCCCATCTGGAAGTTATATTTGTGTGTGGTGAAAGGTAAAAAGATGTAATTTTATCTTTTCTCATATGGTGAGACAACTGTTTGCACACCAGGAATTGAATATTTCATCCTTTTCTTTGTGATTTAAATGCTATCTCTGTGTGTATTTCTAGACTTTATTCTGTTCCATTGGTTTGTTTATCCTTCTATGTCACACTTTTTCATTGGTTCTAATGATTTGTAAATGCCCCTGGATTTTTCATCAAAGATAGTTTTTGATGAAAATTAAAGTTTTAGAGTGAGAGGTTGGAGTTTCTTTTAATTTTATTGACAATCTCAAAGAACATGTCTCTATGATATTTATTCATTTGAGTTTAAGACTTGCTTTGTGGTTTAGTACGTGGTCATTATGTGGTTGAAAAGAACATGTGTTCTCTACCAGTTAAATGTAGGAATCTGTCTACTTCCATTAGATGAAGCTTATTAACTATATAGTTAAAATCTCCTGCATCCATACTATATTTTTATCCATTTGATTTATCAATTATGGAGAGTATCATATTAAAATCTTCTACTATGATTATATATTTGTCAAGTTTCTCCAAGAATTTTGTAAATTTTTGCTTCACATATTTTGGGACTATGCTGTTAAATTTATACGTGTTCACAATTACTGTATCTTCCCAGTTTATTGTTCCATTTCTCATTGCCTAACATACTTTTATTTTTAACAAAGTGTTTTTCCTTAAAAATTAATTTGATAGATATTAATTTAGCTATACCAGCTTCTTTCTTGTTACCGATATATCCCTGGTATACTTTTTTCCATCTCATTTATTCTCAGCTATTCTGTATCATATAGTAAAGCTCATTTTTCTTTATTTTCATATAATATAAGATTACCTATCTTTTAACTGATGAGTTTAGTTTATTTCTATTTATTGTGATTGTTTATATGTTTATCTGACTTTTTACTATAGTCATACTTTTTCCTTGTTTCTCTTTCCTCATTTCCTGTCTTCTACTGGATTGATTGAGTTTTGATTCCTTTTACTCCCTCTGTTGATTGAGAAATTATACATTTCTATTTTGGGTGGTTAATTTTACAATTCTTAAAATTTTATTTATTTGTTTGTTTATTTTTGGTGACATTGGTTAATGAAATCCAATAAGTTCTAGCTGTACACTTTAACAGTGTGTGTGTGTGTGTGTGTGTGTGTGTGTGTGTGTGTGTGTGTATATATATACATACACATACATATATACATATATATATATATGTATAAGGCATATATGTGTGTGTGTGTATGTATATCTATATGTATGTATGTATGTATATGTATATATATATATATAGTTAATACCCATCTAGGGATGGGAGAATAGGCTGGTATCAAGAACCTTATTATGTTTTAACTCTCATTACCTACTTTCTTTCTCAAAGATTATTGTTTTTTAGTGTTTTGTGTCCACATTTTCTGATGACCTGATAATAGTCATCATTATTATTGTTTCATATAGTCAATGATTGCTTATATTTGATACATTATTATTAATTTTTTAGCTCACTTTTGTTTATTGCACCCATCTTTTCTTTTGGGTACAATTTTCTTTTTCTTAAAGAATATTCTTTAGTGGTTGTTTAAGCATAGGTCTCTGAGTGGTAAAATCTATTTCTCTTTGCTTAAATGGGAATTTATTAATTTTTTCCTTACTCTGGAATTACAGCCTAGCAAGGTATAGAATTCAAGGCTGATACAATTCTTGCTCAGAACATTGATGATATTATTCCATAAACTTATGACTTCTATAGGTTAATAATAGGAAATTGCTCTAAGTCTATTTTTTTGTAGAAATATTCTGCCAAGTCTGGTTACTTTTAACCCATTTCCCATTTAGAAAAAAAGGTGCAACTCACTGCCAGTGTTAATTTAATTTTACATAAACAAACTCTTTGAGGCTGATGCAAATCTGACTGGTTTTCAATGTAAAAATAAAATATAAAAACTGTTCTTGAAGTTATTTCTAAACAGAACTTGTCTCTAATCCTAATGTAACAGGAATGTATGTACATACATCGAATTCATCAAATCAATCTTTAACTAACAACTGTTCAAGAACAATGTTAACATCATGTGTAGGACTGTTATGCTTTCCAGGATTAGATATTTTTAGTAATTGAGAATTACTATAGTTTGTAAAGTAAAATACCACTACTAAAAACAGAATGCTATGAATAGAACAATATCACTTGTTTTAAAAGGCTATTGATATACTAGAGTGTTGTGAAAATAATAATAAAAGTGAGATATTTCATGGCAAACTTTGGGGGTAAGTTTAGGACTGTAATCTGCAAGTCATCTTGGGGTAAATACTGCAGGCACAAGCACCACCAGTGAATATTTTTGGGGTGAATGGGAAATGGGTTAAGATCTTTTTCTTTGCCTTTAGTTTCAGCACAATGTATTTAAAGGTAGATGTTTTTATTTATTCTGTTTAATGATTCATTTTGTTGCTTTAATCTAAAGAGGTATCTCTTTGCTCAATTCTGAAAAAGTTTCAGCCATTATCTCTTCAAACATTTCTTTTCGCTTATTATATATTCTCTGTTTCTGGAACTCCAGTTAAACATTGATCAGAACTTATTCTCTCCTCCATGTCTTATGACTTTTCATTTATATTTCCCAAGCCTTTAACTCTTTGCCACGTCTGAATATTTTGCTCATATTTACCTTCTAATTTACAAATTCTCTATTCAGTGGTTTCTAATTGTATTGTGTTGGTTAAGTCATTCATGAAATATCTATATTTAGTAATCGTATTTTTATTTCCTGTATTTCTGTTTGCTAAACTTTTCATGGTAAGTTGCTATTTTCTTCAATTGTTTTTCATGTCTATAGTCAGTTTAAAGATACTTAAGTTACAGCCTTTTTCAGGTTACTCTATTATCTGAAATTTAGAGGATTTAATCTCATTGTTGTGTCTATTGATACTATTATCTGAAATTCAGAGGATTTAATCTCATTGTTTGTTGTGTCTATTGATGCTTAGTCATGGTGAATTGTGTCCTTGCATGTTTTGGAAAGTGCACTCATCTTTAATACTTTATCTGTAGAAATCTCATGCAGTCCTGCAAATTCTTCTGCCAAGCACCCAAGGTTATTACTGGCATGGAACCAATTTTCTGTACTTATGGGAGAGGAGGTTCCCAAATCACATTTGTAGTGTAGAATCAAACCTCAAGCCCACATGCAATGCGAGCCTAAGGTATCAATTACTCAGAAATTGTCTTTGTAATCTAGAGCTCTTGCAGAGATAAGTACTAATGTGTAAAAGTTTCCTCCCCTATTTTTTTGCTGAAGATGTTTCTGAATCTTCAGGGCTCCTGGCTTTATATGTGGTTCTAATTTTACCTATCTTGTCTCACATAGGACTACTTTCCCATTCTCTGACCCCAAATGGGTATGAAAACCCATCCTGTAGATTGTTGAACATGAAAGTTCTCTCTTTCCAAGAGCCACACCATCAATTCATAGCTAATACTTTGGTTTTGAACTCTCTCTTCATTTCTGGCACCTAGAGACTTCTCTCTCTCTCTCTCTCTCTCTCTCTCTCTCTCTCTCTCTCTCTTTAATATAAACTCAGCAATGCATTTTGAATTTTGTAATATGTCATGTCCAAAATTCACATATCTCAGTAGCTTTACTGACTACTACGCTGTTCCATTTAATTGGCAGAACCAAGAGAGAGTCACCTGTCTCAGTTCCAACACCTGCAGCTGTGTCTGTGTCCTCAGTTCCTGCCCCATCTATGAGGACAACTCTAATTCTATCCCTGGCCCCATCTTGGTCTGCTTAAAACCACTGCATTGAATCAGCCCAAGATGTTGCCCAGGGAAGGCCATGACAAACCACATTGCAAGAAGAGAGATGCTCAACAGAGGAGCCTGAAGTTGCCTTCTTCTGCCAGGAGGGTGGGAAACAGCCCACCTAAAAAGCAGTTCTACTTTCTCAGGGCAAAAAAAAAAAGAAAGAAAGAAAGAAAGAAAGAAAGAAGGAAGGAAGAAAGAAAGAAAGAAAGAAAGAAAGAAAGAAAGAAAGAAAGAAAGAAAGAAAAGAAAAGAAAAGAAAAGAAAAGAAAAGAAAAGAAAAGAAAAGAAAAGAAAAGAAAAGAAAAGAAAAAAGAAAAGAAAAGAAAAGAAAAGAGAAAAAAGAAAAAAATGAAAAGAAAAGAGATGAGATGAGATGAGACGAGAAGGGAAGGGAAGGGAAGGGAAGGGAAGGGAAGGGAAGGGAAGGGAAGGGAAGGGAAGGGAAGGGAAGGGAAGGAAAGGAAAGGAAAGGAAAGGAAAGGAAAGGAAAGGAAAGGAAAGGAAAGGAAAGGAAAGGAAAGGAAAAAGAAACAGTTATGGGCATGGCTTGTAAAGAAAGGATTTCAAATCCATTACCTGTGTCTCCGTACTCTCCAAAGATATTAATAAAGACATCAGCATCAGTCCCTGCACCAATGACATCACCAGTATACACCTTGACTTCATACTTGTTACCTGAGAAGGACAGAGAAAGCCTCAGCTCATTAGGATTCTGAGGAGAGAAGAAAATAGGCCTCAAAGTAGTTACCACACCATCCCCCCTTCCCCTCCATTCAAAGCATGATTTGTCATTATTACTATCAATAACTGAGCAAGAAACAAGCTGCCTGACATTGGTTCCAAGTGGTCATCACTAATATATGTGTATCAAATCAGCACATTGTATACCTTAAACTTACACAATGTTATATGTCAGTTACATTTCAATAAAACTGGGGAAAAGGTCAAATGGTTATTGCTAACTAATCGGATAGCATAAATCAGAGGTAAAGGGAACTTCTTCATCTACTAACATGTTGCCTTGAGATTCATGAATCAGCCCAAATCCAAGGTGTCACAAGGACAGGGGTTGCTGTGTGGTGTGGAAACAGAGACTCCTCTAGGTTTTCTTTGTGCACCAACAATTCCAAGGGCTGAGGAAACGCTCCCTTCTCTTTTTCCTTCCTGCAATGGCTTCCTAATTTTTATGTAGCAGAATCTTTTATTCAGATGTCTTATACCCAGAATGTGAAGTTGATAAAAATTAGAGCTGTTTTAACTGAGGCCCAGAGTCGACCCCTTACCCACCTTCTCCCTAGAGCCTTGCCCGATGTGCTAGCCCCCAAGGGTCTTTGTCCTCTGGACTCCTTGGCTCTGCCACATTGTCTGTGTCAATGATTTCCAAGTTTGCTATCTATTGCCTTTTGCTGTTTGCTATTTCCTGCAGGTAAGGCTCCTAAGTTCCTCAACAATGCTGTAGGGGGCTCACAAAGGAAACCCCACCCACACAGCCAGAAGGCTGGCCTTTGACCTGCTGAAAACCCTGAGCCAGGAGAAAGCAATAACTTCTCTTTCTCTTCTCTATGCTCACTCAGTGAAACCCATCACAGGAAACGAAAGATCCGCCAATCCTTGTCCCCAACTGAAGGCTACAGTAGAATAGTCACTCACAGTTTCCAATGCTCTATTACTTCACCATGAAGACCCCTCTGAAACAGGAGAGAATCAAGGCCTTCAGAAGAGGCCAGACCTTGGCAACCCTAAGGTCAGTAGCTTAAAACTTGGGCCACATTCGGACTTCCTGGGGAGCTTGTTGACAAGGCAGATTTCCAGGTTCTGAGACATATGATTATATAGGACCAGGAAGGCCTTGGCCATGTCCAGCTGATCCTGCCCTTGAACATCATCATCTTCCAAGTTGCAGAGGCCCCCTGTTGGGTGGTTGGTTTTTTCTTCCCCTGGAAGGCAGGTCTCTGAGAATCATTCATTTTGGATCACGTCCTTTCTCAGGTCCAGTCCAGGGCTCACTTCACCCAGAGGCAAGACCCCTCTGCAGGGTGGCAGGTTGCCCAAGGCCCCGAGGCTGGTGATGCCACAGTGTGATGGGGCTGATGGGGTCTCTGAGGACCACTGTTAAGCACTAGGCAGTCAAAGGAACAACAGGACTCCAGAGGAAATTGGGTACAGTGAAGCAGGAGAAGGAATGAAGATCTGTGGAAGGACTAGCAGACATTCTGGAAGGCAGACTTAGAAATAATGGGCTGAATGATAAAGGACATTTTAGCTCACCAAAAGCAACATTTTCTGGTAACCAGGGCTATTCAACCAGGAATGGGATGCCCTTGGGGAAAGTGAGTTTCTCCATCCCTGGAAACACCTAGGCAGTCACTACCCATCGAGGGGGTTGTGAGAAGATGCCAGAGGTGAGAGAATGTGGGAAGACTAAAGGTCGTCTACAACATGCAATTCCATGACATCTGAGCAGGAAAGGCAGCCCTGCAGGGTGTGGAGGGAAGTCGGAGATGAAGGAGGTTCCCCGGGTTCGTGTAAATGAGACCTGGGAAGCAGGAGCCCACGCAGAGCTTTGGGACACACAGAACCCTTGTCCCGGGGACAGTCCAGAGAAGCAGAGCATCAGGGCTGAAGGGAAGTAACGTGGAAACAGCTGAGGGGCAGGGATCAAGAGGCCAGACAGAGCTGGAAAGGAGCTTCCAGGCCTTTCTGGCTGAGACGTACAAGGGGCCAGGCCCAGTGGTCAGGACACCAGGTCACCAGAGTGCAGGAGGAAGTTGATTCCAGCACAAGGGTGGACTGTCTTCTAACCGCTGAGAACTTTCTATAGCAAAATGGAGCCCTGGGTCCCCACATAGTTGACTGAGAGCAGGATCCCTATATGTCAGATGACCTTCAATCACACTGGGGTGGGGCGTTGCCCAGAGATGTAGCAGGGTGGGTAGGCACACCTCACGACCACTCTTTAAACGGTCACATAGAAGGACATTGAGGTTAATTAGATTACTGTTTTCCCCCTCATCTTTTTAAAATCATTTCCTCTTCATGTACTACCCCAAACTATATAATTTGCCACTTTCCAGACAAGGCCTAGGGCCCTGTGCCAACCCTAAATTGTAATTAAGTACATACATCGACGAAAGAGCAGGCTGAATAAAAATAGGGCTTTCTTCTCTCCCGGCTGACGAACTGTCAGCACGGTACATCAACCTTCCTCCCCAGTGGTCATATGAGAGCCCCCCAACTTCCTGTGATCAGAATTTCAATGAGTGCAAACTTACAATTCCAGTTACAAGTGGATTTTGATATGTTGAATTCATTCCTTAAATCTGGTGCTCAGTGAGAGGGCAAAACAGGAACCTGGTAAAAGAGGAAGAGCTAAAGAGCCAGTAAAACCCTGCCCCACGGCCAGAAGGGAATGAGGCCATTAAGAAAGCTGATGAGAAAAAAAGGGTGGAAAGAGGAAGGCCAGGGTTGACCCATGTTCTAGAGCAAATAATACTAGATAGCCACACAGGCCTTGCAGCCCACGAAATATTAGTGCATCCTTGGGGTCATCTGATCTGCACCAAGGTCACATGACATAGGCAGGGCAGGTACCTTTGATATTCTCATTTACAGATGAGGAAACTGAGGTTCAGAGGGCAAGGTGGCTTGCCCAATGACACACAGCTGCTGAATGATGCAAGAGGAACTCAAAGCCATGTCTCCTGTCTCAGAATCCAGGGTTTTTTTTCCAAAATACTTCATGGCCTCTCATACTCTATTGCCAAAGGTCAGCAAACTTTCCCTGTAAAATGCCAGATAGTAAATGTTTTAGGTCTTGTCGGTCACTTTGCCTCCATCCCAACTACTGAACTCTGCTGCTGTGTCACCGAAGCAGCCACACGATACCACGTAAACACTGTGAAAACACATGGGCATGACTGTGTTCCAATAAAGCTTTACGGATGTAGAAAGAGAATTTCATAGAACTTTCCTGTGGCATGAAATATTCCTTTTTAAATTTCTTTTCAACCTTTTAAAAATATAAAGCTTTTCTTACCTCAAGGTCTACACAAGGACAAGTGGCAGGTGGTTTTTGGCCTTCAGGATGTAGCTGGCTAGCCCCTGCCCTAGCTCTCTTCTGCTCTCGGGCACTATTCTGCATGATTCTAGGCAGAGGACTGTGGGCAGCTCTGTGCTCTCTGGCCTAGAATGAGAGCAGAGCTGCCTGGTGCAGGATAACCACAGCACATCCTGACCACTGGCTAAGTAGCTCAAGGTTCCAGAGATCGGGGCACTATTGCCCTTTCTGTCTTGAGACAGAGAGGGTGAGAAGGAGCATGTCCTGTGCCTAGCTTGGGCAGGCAGGGCCAACTTTCCCTACCTCCATGATGCTATGTGACTAAGCTGAGCCCAGAGTTCCCCTGAATCCAATGGAGTAGGGGGCCTGAGCTGGGGTTTCCTGAAGGTGGTGATAGATGGCAGCACCAGTTCTGCAACATTAGGTTTTGTATCTTCATCCCCTTGACTAGCTGAGAGCAAGCAGGGATCAGAGATGGGAAGAGGAGGGAAGATGAGATTGGAGGGGGAACCAGCAAGGAGTTCATCACCCTTCCTGAGCAAGCACAGGAGGAATGGGACTAGTGATGGATCACAGGATTGTTGCCCACGCCAGGGCTGGCCCATGGTTAATCCATCTGGCCTATTATCTGTTATAAAATTCTCTCTAGAACTGATTTTTCCTTTGGCCTTTCAGCTGGGCTACCATTAGCCATACAGCAAATCAGAAAAAAGGATCCCTTCCTCAAGACACTTTACTGCCATCTGTTGGGTAACTGTCATAATCAATGCACAAATCTACAACCTCTATGAATGTGAAAGCTATCTCCTTACACAGACACACTTGTGCAGTGCCCACCTGCACACCTGAACCCAGCAGCCTACCTTTCAGGCCCTGGCCTCCTTCAGCTAGGTCAGTTTGAGCCCTGAGAGGCCAAACTAATTTGAGCATTGGTTTGAAAATTATTCAACAAGGAACACAGACTAAGAATTCAGTTAATCGCATGGTGACTTCCAAAACCAAACAGAAATGAGCTGAGGTCCTGTGCTGGTGGAGTTAGTTGTAACCGAAAGACAGGTTTCCTGCCTCAAGGCCACAGCAGAGGGCGGCCTGTGTCCTTCTTGCCCTGCCCAGGGGTTACCCAGACTCAGCCTTGCCTTTTTATTCTCTGCGGGCCCCATGGCAGAGGCAGAGGCTGCTCCCACCAAACAGGAAATCTGTCCCCTGCAGGCCAGCCGGAAGCTGCCTGCGTGGGCTTCCAGAAAGGCAGGCACTGGCAGGCCCAAGCTGCCTCCTGCGCCTGGTGCGCCAGCCACCCCCACAGCCTCCCCTGCGCTGTCTGGAACAGTCAGCACACAGCAGCGACAAGACACATCTCCGCAGAGCCACCTCAGGTGGAAGGAGGGTGGTGGGAGGGGGGAAGGGCACAGTCACGAGGGGGCTGGAACCCACAAATCCTTGTGCCATGTGCACAGCGGAGCCTGGCTGAGCAGCTCATTGTGTTCACAACCACAGAAGTTAAGCAAATGCCAAGTAGCTAAGGCTCTATCCCGCTTGCCGAGGAAGGCACCATCCCACATCTACCATGATCTGAGCCTCAGAGAAAGCAGCTCACGTGATCCAGGCTTTTTTAGGAAGCAGAGAATCATGAATGAACCGACGGTGAACTGACTCATGGACCTCCTTTCCCTCGCCTTTCACCCATTCTCGGGTCCTGTATAATTAGATCGTGGCTTTTGTTATTTTGCCAGGTGAGGAGTGGAGAGAGGGGTTGGAAGGAGGATGGCTGAATTTGACTGTACCCTCCCCCCTGAATCTGCAATGGCTCACACCCTGACACCCATCACTTCCGCTCACTGAGAGCCAGACACAGAGAAGTGAGATATCACAGACTCTGTGTGGGAGGAGATGAAAATGGTGAGGAGAGAAATTCAGCGAGGCTGCCCTGGGGGTGGGGGATGAGGAGGAATGGGCTCCCCCAGCCGAGGAAGGCCTCTGACTACCCAAGCCTGACCAGGTGTGGAGAAGGGGTGGTCAGTGGAACCCAATGCCACATGCCTGGAGCTAGCCACTGACCCTCCCCCTCATACTGCCCCCAAAAGCTTTCCTCTTCCTTCCCTCAGGCCGGCAGCCCAAATCTCTCACCCAGATTCATCCTATTGTTAAATAGTACTGGAACTTTTCTGCTTTCTCAACCTGCAGACACATCCACTTATCAAAATAATGATAAGAGCCTCTGATGGTTGCCGAGGACCCACTATGGGCCAGCCACACCTATCATCTCATTTGATCCTCATCATGACCGATCCTATTGCTACTATTATCACCATTTACTGATGAGGCCATGGAAGCAGGAGGTTCAAAAAGATAACCAAGTTCCCTCGCTTAGAAAGGGTGAAGCCCAGATTTGGACTCTAGGGATTGGGCCAGAAGTCTCTCTCCCAAACTGTCATTTCACCTACCCGTGGGTCTGGGTTAAACCCCACCTCCCAGGCCCACAGCACTTTACTCCCTAACTCCTGGGGTCTGTGTCACTTACTTGGCATCTAACATGAGCTCAAACAGGCCATGGATTGACCTAAGAGAGCCTGGTGATGCACTGACATTATAACGTCACTTAGTCACTAACAGTTACTCATGGAAAATAATAAACAAACAAACAAACAAACAAACACTCTTTCCCTATATGACCCTCAAACAAATATACAGCTAGCATATTTTCCTAAGAAGCTGTTCAAGGTAACCCTGATACTATCAGGTGTTGAAATTCAGTGTGGAGTAGATAAGCTTTCACTCCTTTAGCTCTTCGTGCTGTGCTGTGCTCGCTTCCCTCTTCCAGTTCATTGCCGAGATCACAGAGCTATTTCCTCAGGCGCCTCAGTCTCTCTCCTTGGCTCCCTCTCCTGCTGCTCTACCGAAGCCCTTTCCCTTCTACCTGCTCCCCAGCAACCCTGGCTCCACTTCTTCCCTTTCTAACCCAGGTTCCACTCCACTGCTGGAGCTTGTCGTCCCACAGCACTGGGAAACCAGCACATGTCATCGTCTGCTGGAGGAACCAGAGCACCAGGTAGCCTAATTGGAGGCAGGTGAGTATGTGTCAAAAGCCTTGACATTCTGCAAATCTCTGGAACCAGCAATTCAATCCCTGTGCATAACAGTTTATACTAAGAAATAATTGTGTTCATAGGTGATTACCTATAAAGATGTCTACCACAGAGTCATTAATAAAAAATTAAGAACAACCTAAAAAGATCCCAAATGGGGGATGGTTGGGGTGAATTATAATATTTGCCCATTCATGAAATAGCATACAACCATTGAAAATATTGGTTTAGAAGATTATTAAGTGTGATAATATAGTATTACGTAAGAAAACCTGATGACAAAGTTGACCATGTTACAGTACCATTTAAAATCAATATGTTTAATACATTCAAGCGCAAAAATAGAATGGGAAGGAAATTCACCAAAATGTTAACAGGAATGTCTCCAAGGCTGGCCTACCCAGTGATTAAGTTCAGGGCTTGGGGTTTACTCTAGACTCTATTACTCGTATGCAAATTATTTAACCTCTCTGTGCCTCAGTTTCCATTATCTGTAAAATGGAGATCATAATACCTCCCTTGTAGGGTTGTTATAAAAGATTAGATAGATGATATTTAGGTATAAAAAGATGATAGATGATAGATGACTGGCACAGAATGGATGGATGATAGACCAGAATTATGCCTCACACTGATTAAGTTCTCAATAAAAATTAGCTATTATCATCTTTGAGTGATGGGATAACAGAAGAGTTTTTTCTTCTTGCTTATTCGTCCTTTTGAAATTTTTTACAACAACCATATTTTTCTCTGTAATTGAAAAGCAAAGATTGAAGTAATTCGAGTTAATATTTGAATAAGCCCAGCCCTCTGTAGTCCAGAAGAAGCTGTAGAGAACCCCTGCCAGTCTACAGGAAATGCCTAAAGACAATCCATGCACATGACAAACACTCTTACACCCTCGGCCTGGCTTTGGCACCAGGAACCTTTGAGTTGGTCAGAGCAGTTATGAGGCAGAAGGGAAGGTTAAGGATGAATGGAGGAAAACAGACACGTAGGCCACCAGATGGACCTCCAGGCAGGTGGGAACCCCTTTTGTGACTCTCACTGGGCTCCCTCTGGTCAACACTGGGAGCTCAGGGGAAGGGTCCAGCAGGAAACCACAGGTGGCTGGAACGGACACCAACAGCTGGATCGGGACCAAAGCAATGTCTCTATCATAAGTTCAGATTTCCATGCAGACAAAAGCAGCACTGAGATAGTGCTGGTTCCATAAATAGAAAAAAATACAAAGATTATAATAAACACCTATTTGAAAATCAAAACAACCAAGTATAGAGCAAATACACAATTTCAGGTTCTGGCTGCTGGGTTAAAAGACACCATGACTGACAATGGTCCCGGGGTGCCTGAGGCCACAGTGAAGCTGAGCTGGAGGGCCTGCTCCCAGCTGTATGAATGAGATACTGTGCCATCAGAGCCCTTCGGTTCCCTCAAGTGCCCTCATTCTGTTTGAAAGTCTAGCAAACTCCTTCCCAACCATGCAGTCTTAGCTTGGCATCACCTCTGCTATGAAGCTCTCCTGGTTCCCGCTTCCTCTGTGCTTCCATTGGCTTCCATTGTTCATCCTTCAGAACACTCTACCCCTTCGCACTGTGAATACTTACTGGCCTGACTCTCTCCCTTTATATTCTAGGCTCCTACAGAGAAAGGCTTCTATATATTTAACCTGAGCACAGGATCTGGTGCATAGAAGATTCCCAATAAATGCTCATGGAATCACTGAATGACACTGGAGGAGCATAAGGTGGCATCTTGAGCTCAGGTGACCAAGAACAGGTGGCTTAACTTCCCTGGGCTTCTGTTTTCTCCTCTATAAATCAGAGAAGCAGATAAGGTCCCTTTGGGCCTGAAATTCTCTCGTGCTCTTTACTGAGGCTTCATTCAAAGCAGTTCCTTCTTCCCACTCTTTCCGGAGATGATTTTCTGCAGTGCTAGGTGGGAGCAGATGGGGTGGGTGGGAAGCTGCTGCGAAGTTCAGAGGAGGCAAGCACTGCAGGGCTGGCCCGGCTCTCCCCACCCTGAAGCCCTCACTGTCAGTCTGTGGGCCCAGGACCACCTCCGTAGGGTCCTGAGGAAAAGTGGCCCCTGAGCTGCACCAACAGCAACTGGAGCTCAGGGAGCCCAATTTGAGCTGGGCTGAGGAGAAATGCCAGGGAAGGAAGACATTTGGGAATAAAGGTGTTCCCTGCAGGCTTCAACTGCAATCAAGGTCATGAGCTAATCTCAGTCGTCTAGATGAGACTATTGGATTCTAGAGGGATTCCTGGCACTGAGTGGCTCCAAAGTCCTTTCTGATTCCGAGAGGCCAGAATCCTGAGTCTATGCCTCTCAGAGTCAGAACAAGCCTCCTGAGTGTAGAAAAAGAAGACGAGGAAGCATCAGGATCACAACAGCAACCACCACCATGATACTTGTGCCATTCACTGAGCACTTAGCCCATGTCCAGCACTGCACCGAGTCCTTTATGTTCATTTCCCCAAGTAATCCACTCACCCACTTTATGAAGTGGGAATTAATGCTATCTGCTTTTTACATATGCAGAAATTGAAGCACAGAGCTAAGGCATCTGCTCATGCACGCATAACTGGCTGAGTGGCAGAGCCAGGTTTGACCACAGAGAATGGGGGTCCAGAGATTGAGCTCATGGGAAGAGGGCTGGGCACTATGCCAAAGAATGAAAAGTATGGGGGGAGAGGGATGAAATGGGGGCAGAAAGGAGGGCACCAAAAGCCAATCTCCTCTCACCCTGTGGAGGAGGGCTAGCCCCTGACCCATCCTTTTCTATTTGGTGGTGAAGGTAAATGGCCTATCCCCTAGTGCACCCACTCTACAGAGGAAGAAACTGAGGCTCGGAGAGGAACTGAGATCTACCGCAGGTCTCATCACTACTGGGTGGCAAAGCCAGAACTAGAACTCAGGGTTGTAGTCCCATGTGTTTTGTAATTTTTTAAATTAATAATTGAATTACTCTCTGGTATCATCCAGTAGAATCTGGGAACAAGTCAGGGCTGCTGGCTTATTGGGTAGAGCTCTTACGATGGGAGATTTTTGCATCAATCACCCAGGCTGCTTTTTCATTTGGCGTTTGCTTTTGTATCGTGCAGTTCAGTGGCAGATCCACAAGCCACTGCAGGTAGCGCGATTTGCACATGTCCCTAATACATTAATCACAATCCTTTTCTTGTCCCATCCTTTCTTCAGATGTACCCTGGGCACTGCGCCCAGCATGGTCTTGCTGAGACTGGATACACATCTGGAGCTGTGTGATAACCATTGTGGAGCACAGCGTGGGCTGTAATGAAATCACAGCCCAGTTACCTGAGTGGTAACGGTGATTGTGTCAGACAAACACAATCTCATTTCTTCATGTCTCCCAGGTTCCGGGCAGCTTTCAGCCCCAGCACGGGCTGTCCCATTGGTATAACTCTCTTTCCTTCAACAACCAACCCCATGGTCTCTGGCACATCACACAAAACTGGCTGCAACCATATTTATTATTAATCTACTGAAGGAGAGACTGCTCCTTAGGAGAAAGTTTATCTCTAAGGAGGCCTAGAGAGCAGGTCGCAGCTGGGAGAAGGGGAGTAGGCAGGACCCATCTCAAACCGGGCCCCACTAAGAGCAAGGGCCCTCTCCACTGTTGGCAAGGCCTGGGTCTGAAACACTGATGAGCTGTTTTGCCTGGGAACTAACAGCCCTGGGGTGCGAACAACCCCCAGGCCAGCTGGAACTCAGCTCTTGGCTTCAGAGGCCTGTCTCATTGCCAAGTTGGCAGAGTTTTCTCTAAGCAATGTGCTGTGGGCTCAGGACTAATTTAAGCCACGTGATAATCTCAGTGCTTTTCAAGGTGGGAGGGTTTGTGGGTTGGTCCTGGAATGGGGACAATTACGTGGCCAGAAAGCAGGAAATGACATCATATCAGCAGTGAAAAGGCCAGGCAGGGTCTGCCCTAAACAGGTCTAACCCACACCTTCCTACCAGGTGACGGCTCCTGGCCCAGGATCTTTCAAGACCCAACAGTGGGTCATCCTGAGTCAACCCAGACAGATGATACCATCTTATCCCACCTTATCTAACTCAAATACCACTCCACCTCTTCCCACTCTCTCCCTCTCCTTCAGTACTGTCCCAACGCCACCTCCCAGCCCCAGGAATGTGCCTGGAGACTCCCTGAGGCCAGAGAGGAATGGGTCATCCATGCTTTCAACCAGTGAAACTCAAGGAGTGCTTATCGATCAATCTATCGCACATGGGTGTTTTGCCCCATGAATGTCACACCAAAAGTGACAACATCAAGGTAGGGGAGTAAAACCAGTGGACAGGAAACACATGGCAAGAGAGATGAGAAGATGCTTAGTTAGCAGAACACCAGCACAAAGAGGGACCTCAGAGAATACCCCGTACAGCCATCTGGTGAGATGAGGGACAGCCTGGAGAGAATGGGTAACTTGCGTAAGGTACACAACGACCGAGGGGTGAGACTAGCAGCCGGCTCTCCTCCTCCCCGTAGAGCCCTGTCGAGCCAGCTCTGTACTGGTCTTCATAACTGGGTGTGTCTACACATGGCCCCACCATACACACACAGGAGCCTGCTTCCTACCAATCTTCACTCAAGCTCCTAAGTCCCAGTGCCCAGGCCAGCAGGTACCAGAGAAGGTGTTAACCCTTAAAGGAACCTCTACTTGTCTGGGAGACCAGGTAAACACACATTAAGTAGTTAACACCCAAAAAGGCAAATAGCGGTCCCTGAGATCTGGTGTTTCTCAGCCATTTCTCCATCTCAAAACACCTGGACTGCAACCCACGCCATCTGCCATGGTGGCTCATTCTGGCTGTGATTCAGCCAAAGTGAGTCTAAATTTCAAGGAGCAGATTGAAAAGTTCCTCCTCTGCCTGTGAGATTCCTTGCACACCCCCTGACTACAGCTGGGGTGGGGGACCCAGTGAGAGTCACCACAATACAGTGGGTTGCACAGACTTTGATTTCTCTGGAGTTTGTAGGGGCAGCAGAATCTGAGGTCAGGGAGCAGGCGACACATCCCAGAGAGGCTAGGGCCTGAGAACTGACGGGTTTGGGTGACATGGAGAAAACTGAAGGAGAGGACAAAAGAAAGCAGGTGACGGGAAGAGGCACTGGCCCTGACATTTCTTCTGACCCTGGCATATGTGTTAGGGGAGGTTTTCTCTCTAATCAACTTGAGACGGAAGTCTGGGAGCAAGTAGAACCCACTCAGGCAGTGGTCAGGTAGGCCCCTCAGGCTCTGGGGAGAGCAGCCCTGCTGGGTCCTTGATGAGCTTGATGAGATGGGGCCTGAACCCCAGAGACTACATTCAGCAGGCTAGCTTCCACTCCACAATCTAGGAGCAGGTGGGTAGAGGATGTCTCATCCTATCTCCCAGGCCTCAGTCCCATTTCCTGTGGGTTCCTTGAAACCTCCTCATGCTTTCTTAGTGCTAGGGAGAACAGTGTTCAGAGCCACCGCCTGCCAGACACTGGAGCCAACACAATCTGAGCAAACGGGTTGAGAAATGGGAGCCGCTAGCCTGAGACCAGGAAACAGGGGAAGAAGGTGAGAGGGGGTCTCTGCGTGCTCACCTCAACCTTTGTTGCATATACAGAGTGAGGATAAGAACAGACTTCCCCACCTAGGGGTGCTCTGGGTTTTAAATAAGACACTAGTTGTAAAGTGTATAGCCCATGAAGACACGGGCTACAGAAATATATTGTCCAAAGTAGATTGTAGCTAGTAGGCAGCATTGCTGGGATTTGAACCTAGGACTCTCATGACTTGAGACATAGAGCTCCATCTGGTCTGTGGCTGCCTTGTACTATGGCAATCTGTGTCCTCTACTGAACTTTGAGCACCTTGAGGGCAAGTCCTACATCCTTACCCTAAACCCAATACCTAAATGTAGCTCGGGGAGCATCATCACTGGCAGCTGTTAATGATGATGCTTCAGTTCAAGGCCTGGGAGACTATGCTTAGATTCTGGCCAGGGGCTGCCATCAGTGTGTAGATGTCAGTGTGGCCACTCTGCTCCTCTGGGCTCGGGGTGGTCAAGAGGGTGAGCCATTCCAGACAGGAAGGAGGAAATCCTCCAGGAAGGGGGTTAGGCATTCATGGTAATGAAGGGAATGTCAAGAGGTAGAATGCTGGAGGGAAAATTCACTATACTTCTGGAGCAATTTGATAGCCAAGACTGTGTTCCTAGGAATAACCAAAGTAGATATGCTGAAAACACGGCTGCCTCAGGCCCCAGGAGGTACAGGACCCCTGATACCCACTCTAATAGGGAGACAAGCACAGAGCTGGCTGCTAACTCCCTGTTAGGGTGTATTTATGTCTGAGATTCTTAATCAGGAGGTATGATGTCTGCTTGGACCATTCCACTGAAATATGGGAGGCAACCAGGCATAACCAAGATATCCATTCCTACTGACTCACATGGGTAAGTCAGGAGAATCCTGGAGGTTTCTCCAGCAGCCTGGAGACCTGAACAAGAACTGAGGACTTGGGGTGGAGATGGCATTTTCATCTTTTCTTCCAGGTGGTTAAGAGCCTTTGACTACAAAGCCAATATGATATATTGCCCCTGTCAAAAACAATAAATGCAAATTTAGGATGCATTAAAAGAAGCAGGTCATTAAGAAACCCTAAATAGCCAAAACAAGATGTAAAACAAGAACAAAGTTGGAAGTCTCACACATCCTGATTTCAACATTTCCTACAAAGTTATAGTAACCAAAACAGTGTGGTACTGGCATAAGAGCAGAGGCCTCACAATGGGCCCTTCCACTTAGACTAAAGGAACAGAATGGAAAGCCCAAATAAACCCTTGTGTATATTATCAAATGATTTTCAACAAAGGTACCAAGGCCATTCAATGCATAAAAAAACAGTCTTTTCAACAAATGAAGCTGAGAAAATTGGGTGCCTACATGCAAAAGAACTATATGAGACCCTTACCTTATGTCATATAAAAATAATTAACTCAAAATGGATCAAGGACCTAGACATAAGAGCTAAAACTAAAACACTCAAGAAGAAAATTCTAGTCATGGGAGAAAAGCTTCGTAACATTGGATTTGGCAATAATTTCTTGGATATGAAACCAAAAGCACAGACAACAAAAAAATGTAGATAAGCTGGACTTCAAAAAAAAATCAAGACTCTAGCCATGCCACCCTGAACATGCCCGATCTCATCTGATCTCAGAAGCTAAGGAGGGTCAGTCCTGGTCAGTACTTGGATGGGAGACCACCTAGGAATACCAGGTGCTGTAGGCGTTAGTAAAAATCTCAAACACAAACAAACAAATAAATAAATAATAAACAAAAAAATAAAAAAACATTAAAAAGAATTAAAAAGCAATAAACATAAATGTTTCCACATGAGAGTTAGATGAGATAATTATCATAGAGTACCTAATACACAGCAGATACTACCACTACCAAGAGTGCTATAATTCAACTAATAACACTACTAACCAATTTTTAAAAAATTAAAAAACATTTTACATCAATGCACACTATCAACAGAGTGAAAAGGCAGCCTTTGGATGGGAGAAAATATTTTAAATTATATATCTGACAAGGGCTTAATATCCAGAAATATATTCTGAATTGATAGTCACAATTTGACAACGAAAAAATCAAACACCCTGATGAAAAAAGACTTGAGTGAAAAATTTTCCAAAGAACACATACAAATGACCAATAAGCACATGAAGAGAGGCTCATCACTAATCAGTAGGGAAATGCAAATCAAAACCACAATGAGATACCACTTCACACCTAGGAGGATGGTTATGACTTTAAAAAAACAGAAAATAACAAGTAGTCGGGAGTGTGTAGAGAAAGTGTAAGCCTTGCTCATTGCTGGTGGGGATGTAAATGATGCAGCGGCTGAAAACAGCATGGCAGTTCCTCAAAAAAGTGAAATGTAGAATAACCATATGATCCAGTAATTCCACTTCTGGGTATAAACTTCAAAGAACTCAAAACAGGGACCCAAATAGATATTGTACACCAGTGTTCATAGCAGCATTATTCCCAATAGCTCAAAGGTAGAAACAACTCAAATGTCCGTTGACAGATGAACGAATAAGTAAGAAACGATATAGGCATACAATAAAATATTATTCAGCCGTACAAAGAAATAAAATTCTGAAACATACACATTAGGTGAAATTGAAGACATTATGCTAAGTGAAATAAACCAGTCACTAAAGGATAAATACTGTCTGATTCCATTTACGTGAAATTCCTAAGCAGTCAAATTCAAAGAGACGTAAAGTAGAATAAAAGGGCTGCAGGGAAAAGGAACACGATGTTATTGTTTAATAGGCAGAGTTTCAGTGGGGGAAGATGAAAACGTTCTGGAGATGGACAGTGGTGATGGCTACACAACCACACAAAGGTACTTAGCGCCACTAAACTGTACAATTAAAAATGATAAGATGCTAAATGTAGTGTTGTGTATATTTGATAATAACAATAATAAAAGGAAGCAAGACAATGGAGCCCGGGGGGCCCTGCACTCTGACGGGTCCCCTCCGAAACACAGGGTTCTAGCCAAGGGCGTACATTCTGGAAGGTCACTGACCAACCAGAGCTACTCATGAGGACGCACACTCCAAGAGGAGAGGTTGGGGAGGAACCTGGGGAAGTAATCCTGAGAGGCGAGAAGCCTGTCTTCACACCACTGAAGGCCTGACATGAAAACTCACTGTGCTGCGTTGGGGGGACTGGAACAGACACGCAGAAGTCTCAGCGAGTCCATGGAGGGTTTATATTCAGGCAAATCTTTCTGACAACCAGTGCCACTTAGTGGTGGAATGGGTTGCCTGGGAAGGACTGTGCACCATTCAAGAAAGCCCAGATTCAAACCAAGGCTGGAGAGGCCACTGGTGGGGACATTATGGAAGGGATTCCTGTGACAGTCGGAGACCCCTCTGAGCCCTGGCTGTGATCCCACAGGCTCTGATCTCTTAGGTGCCAGACTATTTGCCCTGGACTTGCCCTGCCCAAGGGGCAGGCACAAAAGCACATTCCACTAAGATCCAGGAGATTTACATTCTGGTCTCAGCTCCATCAGGGATTGGCTGTTTGATCTTGGAAGGGTCACCACTCTCTGGACCTCGGTTTACTCATCTGTGTAATCAACGCCTGCCCGCCCTTCCTCACCTCCTCGCTGTCAGAGGCCTGGTAAGTGAAGCAAGGGCTCCTGAAGAAGAGAGGCCAGATAACCCCCCCAATCCCTCCCCTCCCTCCTGGCCTCTGCTTTTCCTTCTCCCCAGATCGGGGCTGGCAGCGTTTCCCAGGGTGCAGTGTGCGTACGCCTGGTCGTACACTGGATGCTAGTGGGGACACGGGAGGTTATCTAGAGTCGTGTATTCATTTTAATATGTACTAATGTAAACATGATATTTATACAAAATAAGTTTTTTATAAAAAGTGATGTTAACATTCTTTTTAAAATAAACTTACAAATTACTATGCTGCAAAATATGAGTTAAAGAGTAAATTAAAAGGGAAGTGGTACTGGAATGAGGCAAAAATCATGAAGAGGGAATGCAAGTGTCTGGGTTTGGGGAATCCCCGTGGATGGAGGGGACACGCCAACCTGGCTCCCTCCGCCCCACGACAGACCCTCAGGGCCTGGCAACCAGACTCAGAGAAAACCAGGGGCACCAGGTGCAGCGATTTTAGCAGCCAATTGAGAACAAGTGAGGAATTGAACTTGGTTCTGGATCCTCACACGACTGGGAGTTAACCGACTTCTACCTCCTTCTTTTGGAACCTCATCACGCCTGCCTTCTCCCCAGTGGGCTCCATGAAGGGAGAGGGGGCCCTGACTCGGCCACTGATTCCAAGGTGCTAGGAAAATGTTAAGTGCCTCCCCGAAAAAGTACATTTAAAGAGAAGCCCAGAGTGGAAAAAAGTAATCTCGAAGAGATTTGTGAGGTATGGGACCTTGAGCAGGGATGACATCCTTATCCGGGGCAGCAACCACCCGCACCCATGGGCAGCACAAGCTCCCCTCCTGCCTGTGCCTTTAAGCAGGATATGTCAGATCTCATTTGAGGAACCATCTAGAAACCTGATCAAAGTCCAGTCCCCTCTGCCCCCTCCACTATCTGCTGATTATCTCAGTCAAAGGGTCAGTTGGTCAGCCTAAGATACCTACCTTCCCTGAGGAGCAAGAATGAAAGAAGTTTCCAGCTAATTATCAGCCAGAACTCTGGGAGATGGTCCTCGGAGGTGGGGAGAGGGAACCAGGCCCCTAAGGCTCTGCCTTCTCTTGATGGATCATGAGGGGGCTGGAATATACACTGAAAATGTCCCCTCTCCTCTTTCCTCCTTCTAACAGTGCCCACATCCCACTTTTTAAAAATATTTTTACCATGAAATTGCATGGATGAAAAAATAATTATCTTCCCCATTTTGATCGTAAAAGACCTCTGGTAGCAATCAAAAATCAAGTTCATAAAATTGCAAATGAAAAGCAAAGAAACTTGACCTTTTTTTTTTTTTACCATAGCAGTCTTTTGAATATTTGAAGATCCCATTTTTCATTCCTTCTTCTGGAATCCAGTCAGAAATACTAAAGATCCAGCACCCACCGTCCTATAAAGGGGCAGGGGGTCCAGGCAGCCTGGTTCAGGGACAGGGTAGCTGGGTCTTTGTTTTCCCTTTAAGAGGCAAGATAACAGTACTCTGGATAATTCATGTGGGAAATTGAAGGACCACTGAGTTATATTAGTACTTTCTCAACAGCGACTTTTGGGGAGCAATCTTAATAGCACATGGTTTCAAATGACATAGGTATAGAAAAGACTAGAAACGATTGCACAAAAATGTCACCAGGGATGCTTTTCCAGCTGAGGAAATACAGGTGAGTGTGTATGTGTGTGAGTGTGTGTGTGTGAGTGTGTGTGTGTGTGAGTGATTTGGGTGTCTATTTTCTACATTTTCTGCAACAATCAAATCTGACTTTTGTAATAAGAGAAAAGATCGATAACATAACTTTTTTTAAAAAGAGTCAATGAAGTTGCAAGTTATTATGATGTCCGGGGTCACAGAGCAATGAGTCAAGTGTTCAAGGTTGGTTGGGAGGTGGGAGGCCAGAAGCAGAGAGAGGAATTGAGAGGTGAAGCCCACTGGGACAGAAGACGCCTTCTTTGTTTCTGCCCAGCTGGGTGGCAAGAGAGAGCGGAGCCTGGAGACCACGGGTGCGGGCAGAATCCAGCGGGCTGTTCTGCTGTTGTCCTTCCTGAGTAACCATGGGAATGTCCCTTCTCCTGGCCGCCAAGTGCCTTTCCCTCCGACGGCCCATGACTCTGTGTGAGCAGGGAATTATGACACTGTCCCCTTTTGGGAACGGCGAGTATGTTCAATAATGGGGTGAGATGAGGTCAGAACTTTAGGGAACAAAGGTGTGATACAACAGGATATGGGATACAGTGTGTGTTCTAACATGCTTTGTTCCCCTGCCTCCTGCTGAGCTAAAATGACTGAGTTTGAGGCCTCTGGCTAGAGATATATTTGAAATAAGTTGTTTCGCTGATAAAATCAGGAGTCAGGGCAGCATGATGGAACACCGGAGGCGGTAAGTTCTCACCCTCCTTGGACATCAGACGGAAAGCAGGGAATGGGAGGTTAGGGACAGCCGCCTTTGAACTCTGGGGAACTCATGAATGATACCCATCAACAAGACTTGTTGAAAACACAAGATGTGCTCAGAGCTGCTCTTGTCCCTCCATCCTGCCTGAAGGTCTTCTTATAAGTCTCACGTCCTTGAACCCCATAAGCACATAAGCTTGCTCTTGGGAAGGCCGCAAGGAAGAGATTGGGCTTCGCCTGAGCCCTGGCACACAGAAGACCCTGGAGGGTGGCAAGGGGAGATGGAACTGCCCAGAGCAAGACAGAGGTCAGGGTGAGCCCAGCCCAGGCAGGGACAGATGGCGGGTAGGCCACCCTGGCACTGACCTCTGGGCATGTCCATGGGGTTAAAGCTGGCCAGCAGGTCACGGCACCACTGGCGGTCGCCTTCCACCTTGCTCAGCCAGTTGTTGCAGTTGAAGTAGTAACGGAGGTGAGGCCGCTTCATGTCGGTCACGATCACACGGTCTAGGTACCAGCTGGCGTTCAGGCCTGTGTTGTCATGTTCAATCCTGGGGCAGAAACAGGCACCCACATCGTCATCACGGGCAGACAAGAGACGATGCCCTTTCCATGCTGGAGTATCCAAAGGTTTACTCCAAAGAGAGGTTCGATCATTTTGTTGTTCCTTTAGCTCTCGAACCTCAGTGTCCTCATGTGTGAAATGGGAATACCTTATTAACGATGTGCTTATTAACGACTGTTTCATGGTCACATTGCCTGCAAGGAAATATCGCCTTCCATAGAAAAGGCAGGATTGCCAAGGCATGCAACAGGACCATCTCGAATTCCCCTCTTTCCCTGACTCCTGGACATCTCAGATCCTCTCCTTGGTCCCACCACCCAGAGGATTTACCCATAGCCATCCAGACTGGTATTGCCCCTTAGAAATATCACATGAGCTGCAGATGCAAGCCACAGATGTAATTTTATGTTTTCTGCTAGCCACATTAAGAAAGAAACAAAGAAAAACTAGTGAAATTAATTTTAATAATATATTCTATTTAATTTATTTATCATTTCAACATATAACCATGTAAAATGTATTAATGAGATATTTTACAGGGTTTTTCTTGTACTACGTTTTAAAAAAATCTGGTGTGTTTTTATATACACAGCACGTCTCAATTTGGACTAGCCACATTTCAAGTGCTCAGGGGCTACCTGTAGCCAGGCGGACAGCTGTAGAGCGCAGCATAAACCCAGGCTCTTCAAAATTGAGCCCCCCATAACTTCTCCCACTTCTTATAGTCCCCCCCTCCATCCTCAGCAATCCCAGTTTCCAATCTGAGGTCAGTTTCTTCCCCAGATATGGACCCATGAACAACCTGACTTTGCACCAAGCATCTCATCCTTGCCTATCACAGTGAGACCTTTCCCACGCAGGCCTTATCAGGACAAGCACAACTTAAACTAAGACACAACCCCAACAGATGAATGACCTATATGATGTACACAGAATGCAAGCACAGAGTAGGACCTCAGCTTAGTGATCATCTTTGCCCACACACCACCCTCCCCGCACTTAAAGACAAAATTAGGAACATTCTCTTTCCAAAGGCATCCTGCAGTTCAGGGCACTGTGACTCAGGGTGGGAGAGAAAGATTTGAGCCTTTGGTCACCCCAATGACACCAGGAGAGTAACTGACACCCAACACGTGTCAAAGATGAAGTCAGTTCCTAATCTACTTGCCTTCATCTCACCCCGACCCTGGCCAGGGGCCAGATTCTCACCTGATTTTGTAGATGAGGCCCACGTTGTTGGTTCTCACCCGGAACACATCAACATTGGCTTTCTCAAAGGCAGATTCGCTCCTGCAATGAACGTGTACACAGTTAGCACAGATCAGCGCTTGGCTCACAGGCCCAGGAGGAAAGCCAAGGGCTGGCACCCCCTTCTTCCTCCACCGTCCCACTCCGGGGAAGTGCTACGAGCAACTGATCCCATTCTGAGATTCCTTTCTGACATGATTTGGAGAGGAAGAGGGCAACACAGTTAGTAGTCATTCTTTGCTTTCACAACCAGGTTCTCACGTGATTCTTGCCATGTGTCACTAAGGCAAGCACGGAGGGCAATGTTAGTCCCATGTCACAAACAAGTAAATTGCTAGTTGATAGCAGAGCTGGGACCAGAACCTGGCTCTCCCAAGTCATGATCCAATACCCTCTGGTTGCTCTGGGTTGGGACAATGGCGGAGGAAGGAAGGCATGATGAATGCCGTGATGCTCTTAGGTCCTCAGGCCTTCTGGCCTCTCCTCCTCCTGGCCTTGCTATGGCTGGGGAAAGTAGCAATGGCAGCCCCAAGTGGATGCAGAACTTGGGTGGGGGTTCATGGTCCTGCCATTCCAACAAGAAAGAAAATATTCAAATCAGCAATCAGGGAAGTGGGGTGAGGAAATGCATCTCGGGCATCCTGCAAACAGTGCGAACAGAAGCAAGTACACCTGAGACGTTCCACAGTGAGACAAGTGCAAGTGCAGCCTTGAGAACATCCTAGATTCAATCAGCTTAGACACAGGAGGGCTGAAGCAGCCTCGCCATGGGGTCCTCCAGCAGTGGAAGCCTGAATCTCACGTGGTCATCTGCTCCATCCTCTGCGTGGGCCAGGACCCCTGCCGTTCCAGCCCGGGCCTTCCGCGGTGATGCCTCTGTGGGGCTGAGAGCTGTAGACCCACCCAGGGCCCTCGGCACTCGTGCCCAGCCCACAGGGGAAGAAGAGCACAAAGACATATGCCTGTTTATTGGTCATCAATGTGTTTCAGAATAAAGTAGGAGGTGAAGGGTCTTCTCTCTAAGACAACAGGCTCAGACTCTCAGTCACAGAAGGCTTTTAAGGTTCTACAGCCTTAAGAGCTGTGACTCTGCCAACAGACCCACTTGGGCAAACAGCCTGCCCTGGGGAGATGTTTCCTCGAGGTGGGCACGTCATGAGACGCGGGCCTGAAGCAGTGCAGAGCTCACGAAATCAGGTGAGAATGTGCAGAGAAGCAGCCCTGTCAGGGAAAGGAGACCCCGAAGGTGCAGTCTGGGTGCAAAGCGGGAGGAGGAGAGAGAGGTAGGGCCTTGCCGGCGTTGCTGGAGTGCCGAGGCCCACTCCCAGGCTTACTGCATGTACTTGTCAGAATGTCACCTCCGAGGGTGACCAACAACACACTGTGTTTTGCTTCAGAGTCAAAGCACGTATCAAGTTCCTTGGAAAACATGTGAACATTGATCCTGTGTATCAAGGTTATATGCATAGGAAACGGAGAAATGAATGAGAAGTGTTTTCTGTTTCAATATATGAGAAGGGAAAATTGATATTTATAATAAATAGACAAGGGTCTTTACCTCAAATAAATACCCTAAGAAACAAGTAAACTGCGAAGCTCTACGATGGATGATTAGGCAGCCATTAAAAATCCCGTTTTAAAAGATTTCATAAAACAGAAACAAATTTATATATAAGCTTCAGAGGAAAAGCAGATTAAAAATAGAATGTACAAACAGAACAACCGATACGAACGGGATACCGACTTCATTTAAAAACAATAAAAACTGGAAGAATGTATACAAAAACATCACGTCTAAAGGGTAAAACTATGATGGCGTGTTGGTTGTTTATTCCGCTCTGCATAGCTATTTTTAGTTTTCTGAAGGGAGCACATCTTGTTTTTGTAATTATGCAAAAAGCACAGCACCCTGTTTCAGCGGCCCCCACTCCACCCAACCGGCAGCTGCCTGGGGAGCGAGTTTGAGGACTGCTGGCTGCATCTTCTCCCGGTGCAGGGAGTTTGGGAGGCAGCCAATGCCGGTGATGAGGGGAAGAGGACGGTGATTTGGAAAGCACAAGACGAGGTGCGATGTGGAAGGAAAGCAGCTGGCTTTCTGGGGTGCCTCTGACAAGCTTTCTGGAAGAGAAGCTCCCGCAGCTGCACGCAGCAAGCGGGGCTCCACGCCCTCAGGAGGCCCTGTGCACAGACCAAGCGGATGTGGAGTCACACGTCCCAGGGCGTGTGTGAAACAGCTGACCCGGGTGCTTTACAGTCACTCGGAAAACAAATATTAACAACCGAGATGGAGGAAAGTAGTCTGGGAGAGAATGGTCTTCCAGGATGGGCTGGGGAGCCCTCTGCACTGCGGCCTTCCAAGGCATCGCAGGGGACGAAGCAACTGTCCATGCTGTTCACAAGGTGGAGACGAGAGGAAGGCCTCGCTCTCTTCAGAGGACTGGAAAGGACTCAGGGACGAGGCTATGCAGACACCCTTCTCTCAGGGACAGGCCGGATTATCCCAAACAAGGCCCAATCCCAACCCATTTGGGGTCAGATTCTGAAATCCCCACTTCTGGCAAGTGCCTGTGGGTTTCAGAAAAGTGACTGAGGGTGGGGTGGAAACAGCAAAGGACAGAGGGTCCCTGGTCAAAGGAAACGTTAGAAACGAAGACTTCCTCATGTCCCCTGCTGGGGACTGCAGTTTCTCCGGGCTCCTGGTCAATCTGTGAATGAAGGCCAACGCAGAGCACAGCGCCCTGCGCGTGCCCCCATCCCAGGAGAGCCTTTAAGGTGACACAGGGCACTTTAGCCACCAGCCGGGTGGAGCCAGCAGGCTAAATGCCAGGCATTCTCTGACACTCTCAGATGGTGAGGTCTCAACGGGAAAACCGTGTTCCGGAAGATACATGAGACCCCATCCTTTTGCCATGTTCTAAACATGTGACCCAGTGTTAGGGGTGGTCCTGGGTGACGGGAAAGGGGACCCAGAGGTGGGTGCCATGGCTGTTGGCACGAAACTGGTGTGGGGGTCGGGTGAAGATCAGCTAACGGGGAATAGAAGTGAATACATCACACCCCTTGTGCCTAGGTGGGGGTCCAATGTGCACTGAGGAACTTAGAGGCCAGACCACGAGGGTGAGGACCATCTATTTTAACATCAGGCACAAAAGTTCTTCTTGTGTTGGGAAATAAAAACCCCAATAAGCCACTTGGGAGTGGAAGGTGAAATCCTGGGGCCGAAAAGGAAAGACATGAGAGAGCAGGAATTGAGAGAAGAGAGAAAAAAAGGGGCATGGGAGGAACAGAAAAGGAACGTAGGATAAGAGGCATGACTGGAGGCTGCAGAGAAAGGGGTCAGGGGGAAAGATGGTGGCTTAACTTTAAGAGACGGGGGTGACACAGTGTGGCAAGGAGGGAGCAGCAGCCGACAGTGAGATGAGAGGTTTGGAGACCAGCGGGCACTCTGAGCAGACCAGGGACCGGTGCAGGGAGGGCTCGGCTGGCTAACTGCATCTGAGTCTCACCGAGCACAATGACCTCTGCAGCCACCTGCATCTAGGTTACAAAGATAACCCGGAATTCCTTGGAAAGCAGTGCTCCCCTCCCAGACCCGAGGTCTCCATCTTGAATCGCCAAGGTTCTGCGATTCTCTTTCTAGACATTTTCACGGGTCCTACAAAAGCCAGAGTCCAGTCTCTTCCTTCCCCACGTACCTGCTCACCAGGGTCACATTAATCTTTCTTGGCTGCGCAGTAAGCCGATCCTCCAGAGATCAGCTTCCAAGCAAGGCCTTCTACTATCTAATCCTCTCTGCCTTTTTGACCTTCCTCCTCTCTGCCCCTCCATGAGCCAGCCCCCGTAGGCCTCCACACTTTTGCAAGCTATTCCCCTTCTAAAGTACCCTCTTTCCATGCCCCTCTCATCTGAGTCCTTTTCACCACGTGAGGCCCAGGCCTTGTGTCCTTCCCCTGTAAAGTCTCGTTCTAGCCACACTGATCCCACATCAGTCACTGAGCTCTGACTATTTGTAAGTAACGAGGGTAGATGCTGGAGGCACAAAGCAAACCTCATCCTCTGGCTCCACCCGACAGCTCTTTAGGCACCACTCTCTACCCTCTCCAGGGCAAACAGCTGATATTACAAAACACGCCTGCATCCCTGAAGCCACCCCTTTCCGTGGGCTCCTGCAGAGCCTTCTGGACAAGTCACACTGGGGTCCTGGTCAGACCTGTGTCACTGCTGCCCTACCTGGAGCAGTACACAGATATGGGAGATCCTACCAGCAGACCTGTGGGGTAATTAGAGAGATTGTTGATTCCTATACGTGAGGCTCACCCAGAGAAGCTGGCTGGCTGTGTGTGGTTTCAGCTGTGCCTGGAGACCTCCTGGCCCGACTGACTCATGCGTGCCTCAGACCCCTTAACCATGATGCAGTCTTTCCTTCCCCATTGAGGAGAAAACTCAGACTCCAAAGAATAGGGACTCAGTGACAAAGCCTCACCCAGGATTATAAAAGGTGATTATGGGGGACTACCTGAGAGGTGTTTTGACAAATGAAAAAGCTGAAGATGAAGAGTCTGAGGATACCAAATGCATGGAAGAAGGAAAGACAGTGAGGAACTACCAAGAAAGAAGAAAATGCTGTTTTTTGTTTAAAAAATACAGGCTGGGGAGTCCAGAAACCAACTTGGCCAACTACCCAAGGTCTGCTGGCTTCTCCTTGGACAGGTGCACTCTGGGAGGTCACATGGCAAAGAGGATGGACATTTCATGTATTCTCTTTACCGTGCCCACATCACTGGAGGGAAAGACTTCCACAAGCGAGTCACTCTGCAGAGTAAGCAGCACAAGAAGGCGAGTACCCTGTTCTGTGGAAATGGACAAAACAGGACGTTATGCCTGCCTCAATGCTGCAGCCTTTACCCCACACCCCAAGTTCGGGGTAAACGTGTGACACAGGGCCTGGTCATTTTGCCAAGCACAGAGTTCCGTGAGGTCCTGACCTGTGGACCCTGCCCTTCCACAGTTTTGTCTGTCATCCCTGGAGGAACCAAGCCATAAACCCCAGAAGTTACAACCTGGAACCTCAAAAAGCCTTCCAGGGGGACCCCCACACACCAGCCAGGGCCCAAGGCCACATGCTGAAGGAAAATATCTGCATCAAAAACCTGGGGTTTGTGGACCAGATTTACCACCAGAAAGCTCCATGGCTCTGAGCTGCTCACTGCTCTTCTCTAGGCCTCAGTTTCCCCATGAATGGTTGAAAGAGATTTAGCAGTTTTCAAGTTTCTCATGGCTATGGAGCTCTTGGTGCAAACAGAATCTGACTCAGAAACTTGGTGGTTAAGACAACTATACGTTGAGCTGCTCTGGAGGAAGGAAGGAAGGAAGGATGGGGCATGACAGGCCCAGAACCAGCTGATCAGTACCCTGTACCATTCAGCAGATTAAAAACCTGCCGCCTAAACCATCCATAAGGCCCTAGACATCTCTGAAGTTCAATGATTCTGCTAAGTGCTGCTGTGTATGTGTGTGTGCATGTGTGAGGAAAGGGAAGGGATCAAAGAGAAGCAGCCCCTGCTCTCAATGGGTTACAATGAAATTGAGGACACACAGGGACACACACACGCACACACACATGACCACACACGCACACGCATACATGCACACGCACACATGCACAAGCTCATCTGCACAAACACATACAAAGGCATACACACAATTACAGTATATGCTTGACTCCAGTGTCTATTAGCTGGCAGCTAGGTTTAATATGACGCTGGTTCTTGTTTAAGCTCACAGCTCCCTCACATGCACGACCTTGTCTCCTCTCCCCAAAAGTCCTATGAGTTTGGTAAAAGGCGGGTTACCACTTCCAGATGATATGTGAGGAAGCCAAGAGACTTAGCCAAAGCTACATGGCAACGAGGTGGTAAAGCTGGACCTAGACCCAGGTTGTTTTGGTCCTGAGTATTTACTCTCCCACATCAAGGGACAGCTAACATGAATTCTTGGGAATTCTGAGATTCCAAGCAGGCATTTCTGAACACAAAAACAGAAAATCAAGAGAGGGGCTAAAGAAGGCTGACAGGAGATCTAGCTGACACGTGGTCTGTCATTAGCAGAAGCTGGTGCCACTTAACATGACCGTGAACACTCGTTTTCTCCCCTGGGTTCCAGAACCACATCTGCCCTGACCACCAGCCCAGGACCCCACCAAGACTGAGTTGATACTCACTTGCTGGTGAGATGGAGCTTAGGAGAGAGCCCATTCTCTCCAAAAATGGTGATGAAGACATTGGCGTCTGTCCCTGCACCACGAACATCCCCCGTGGCTGTGACTACCTCGTACACTGGAGGAGGGAAGGAGAAGACAGATGGCAAGCTCAGAAGAAAACCTAGAATCTTATGTGGGCTTGGAGAAGCCACAGCTCCCAGCCACAAAGGACTCTGTGAAGCCCTGCTGCAACCCTCACCAAGTCCTGCTGTGAGACCGAAACCTCCCACTTAATGCTGCGCACTCATTGTACAGGCATGGACCCCACAGGCAGGAGGACAAGCCCAGGTCACATATTATACAGTGTCAAGACCAGAGCCCAGCCCCAGGCCTCTGTGGTCTTCCCAGCACAGTACATAGGTACCCTCCTAGACATGACATTCTTCAGAGCCTGCACCTGGCTCTCACCTTCCTCTCTGCTCTCTGCACAATGCAGATGCCTTGCCAGCCCACCTCCCATGACCTCCTGGGGACTGCATTGCATTGCAATCTCAGGGTAAGCCATCCCAGGGCTGGGTGATGCAGAGCTTTTCCAGGAGTTCTCCTCTACCAGCGACACCAATTACCCTCATTGTCCCCTTGAAGTTTGTTCTGTTTGCTGTTGACACCTTTCCTTTCAATGCTTCTGGTTCTAATGAAGGTCATCAAGACACTGTGAGGGGGAGAAAGGAAGCAGTACATCTGCGAGACTCCCTGTCTCTTGGAACTACCAACACTTTAGTACTTCCCAGTCCACACCACAGGGGTGCCTGATCTGCAAACAATTTCTGCAGCCCTGCGCCCCTGACAACTCTGGGACCTGAAGTGTTGCCTGCATGGTTTGCATATACACTGGGGCACTGCCAAACCAAGTGTCCGCAGGAGAATGACCAGCATCGTGGAAATTCTAAAACCTCGTCACAGGAGAGAAGACATAGAGGCCTGGAGATGCTTGGTTTGGAGAAAAGGAGAGTCGTGTAAAGGAGAGGGATGAAGAAACTACAGTTGACTTAAGTGTGCACAGCTACTTCTTAAATTAGGACACTAACCATTAAAAATTTTGATAAATTGGACTTAACTCAAATTAAGACCATGACGAGAATGAAAAGGAAAGCCACACATCAGAAGTATTTAGAATGCATAGCCAACAAAGGACTCAGAAGATATAAAGAATTCACACAAATCTATAAAAAGTACTATTCAATTTTAAAATGGGAAACAATTTGTTTAAAAGTAAATATATACTCACCATAAGACCCAGAAAATTCCACTTTGAGGTATTTACCCAAGAGAAATGTGCACGCAAATAATCATAGCAGCTTTATTCATAATAGCCTTAAACTGAAAACAACCTAAATGTCCACCAATAGGTAAGTGGAGAAACAAATTGTAGTATATTCAAACAATGGAATACTACTCAGCAACAAAAAGGAATGAACTATTGATACATGTAACACAAATGAATGTCAAACACATCACACTGACCAAAAGAAGCCAGACACAAAATTACTACTACACACAATAGTACCACTCCTGTGACACTCGAGAAAAGACGATCTATTTTACCAGAAAGCAAAACATAGTTTCCCGGTGTTAGGAGTGGGGGGATTGACTGAGAAGTGGCACAGGAAAATTGGGGGTGATAATTTCAGTGTTCTATATACAGATCGAGCTAATGGTTGTACGGATGTATACATGTGTCAGTCCTCAGCAAACAGCACATTTTAAATAGATGCATTGCCTTGTAAAGTAAATTATATTTCAATAAAGTTGAAAAATGGACAAAAGACTTAAACAGGCATGTCATAAAAGAGGATATCCAAATAGACAATAAATATATAAAAAAAAGTGCTTGGCATCATTATTCACCAAGGAAATGCAAATTTAAATTATAGTGAGATACCACCATGTACCTACCAGAAGGGCTAAAATGAAAAGGACTGACCATGCTGAGCACTGGAAAGAATGCGGAGCCGCTGGCACTCTCATACATTGCTGGCCAAAGTGTCAACTGTTATACGCCCTGACAGCTAAACATAATGTCCACCCTAGGACCCCGTACTCCTACGTCTACTGTAAATCCAAGAGAAACGAGTGCGTATGTCCATCAAAAGGTGTGGACAACATCTGCACCAACTTTACTCATAATAGCTAAAAACTGGAAATAGCCCCAGAGTTCATCATAGAATGTTTAAGTAAATGGTGATATATTTAAAAAATACAATAGTGCACAGTAACATAAAAAGAATGAACTCTATAACATGCCACAACATGAATAAGTCTCTCAGATATAATGTTGAGTGAAAGAGAAAAGTGTATACAGTATGGTTTAATTTATATGACGTTCAAGGACAGAAAAAACCAGGCTTGGTGACAGAATCAGGAGAGCTATTCCCCCTGGGAAGGAGAGTGCAGGAGCCTCCTGGAGGCTGGAGATGTCGTGTCCTGTCCTGGATGGGGGTTACACAAGCATGCACACATGTAAAAACTCGTCACACTGTACTTTATAGGTTTTGTGCTGTTCAAATTTAAAATTTTTTAATTAAAAAAAAAATCTCAGGTATCTGAAGAACTATCTCGTGGGAAACAGATTTCTTGTGGAAGACACAAAATTCTGCTTGCCTCCAGAGGGAAGGACCCCAGCTCGTAAAGTTCTCTTATCAGCAAAAAGAATGGTAAGCGGCAACACAGGCCGCTCCTAGCACAGAGCCTGGCAAGTGAGAGAAGCTCCATAAGGCATTCCCTGGATGAACAAATGAGCAAATAAATGAATGGATGAAACACTCGATGGAATGAGTATGAACCACGGATCGAAATGGAACATTATTTGAAGCCCAATTCCACCATTGCCGGCTATATGATTTCAACCCAATTTCTTAGTGAGCTTCAATTTCCTCGTTTCTGAAGAAGGCATAATTTCTTCCTCGAAGGATAATGGTAAGGATTAAAGGAAATAAAACAAAGTTTTCAGTGTTCACATGCACCGACCTAGCTCTTCTACTTCAGGGAATTTATCTTACAGACACTTCTCCACAGTGGGAGGAAAGATATGCATGCCATACGTAGTACACTTATCATCATCATCATCATCACACCGTCATCACCATCATCATCATCACACCGTCATCACCATCATCGTCGTCATCATCATCACCATCTTCATCATCATCTCCGTTGTTGTCTTCTCATCGTCACTGCATTATGTCCATTAACAATATCCCCAAGGAAACTGCTTTCAGGGATTGTACTCCAGCAAATGCTGGGCAACCCCTATCTGGGATACAAAAAAGGAGTACCAGGGCTGCAGGCTTGCACAGGATGGCCTCTGGGGTCACTTTTGATCTTAGATTCTCGTATGAGTCATTCTCTTCCCCTCATGAGCTCTGTCTCAGTCAGGAGACTGACCAACGTGCCAGGCTCGGCCTTCCCTCAGAGCACTGAGGGGGCTGCTCTGCTCCCTGTGGCTACTGGTGAACTCCACTGTAGCCAGGAGGTGACCTGAGGAACAGGAGAAGCAATCTAGGCCTCTTCTTCTTCCTCCCCATCACATCCACCAAGATTCTCCACGTAATTCAAGAACCCAGAGCTCAAGGGAGCAGATGGGAGTAACAGTGACAGTGCAGGTAAAGCTTGGCATGTGATTGTTGTTAGCATCATCCAAGTTTATCCTCAGTGTTCTGCAGCTGACTAGAACACTGCTGGGTCCCTATCTCTCCAAAATATATCAATGGCACCCACTTCAGCTTGCTCTTCTTCAGCTATTTTTACCGCAGTCAGTACTGGGCAGTATAAGAGCAAGGACCAGCCATACCAGCTAGATTCAAATCCTAACTCTGCTGCCTAATAGTTTTGTGATCTTAGGCGCCTTATTTAACTTCACCATGCCTCAGTTTCCTCACCCAAAAAAGAAGATGGTAAGAACCGAACCCACCTTCACTGAGCCTGGGTCTCTGCTGGGAGTTGTGTGAAGAGGAAAGGCAGATAAAGGAGGGCCCCACACTCAAGCCCGAAATATCAGACTCACACAAAACAATGGAACAATTCAGAATTGGATATCATCAATTGCAAAATGCACTGGAGTCAAGGAGGACTCCATGGAAGAGGAAGACCTAACCTGGGCTTTCAAAGTTAGATTAGGATGGAGAAATGAGACTATGAACAAGCTCATGGGCAGGCACAGAGCAGACAATAAATATTTAGTAAATGAACAAATGAGTGAATGAATGAATGAATGAATGAATGTGGTCCTTACAGGAACTAGTGAGCCACTTGGGAGTAAGTGCTGAGAATTTAAAGGCCTTCAGGGACCAGACAGGCTGCATCAATGGATAAAACACACCAAGTATAAGATGAGAGGGAGAGGTGGAGGCTGTGACAAACTGGAAGTCCACAGGCTGTGACAAACTGGAAGTCCACAGCCTGTAAGCATTCACACCAAAAATATGTGTAAGTATTTTAAAGGCAGAAGAAAACAAAACAAAACAAAACAAAAAATGTCTGCAGGCCAAAACTGGCTCCTGAGTTCCCAGTTCATTCTCTCTGGTTTACCTGGCAAGAAGGTAGGCCATTTCAAAGCAGTCCCCATAGATCCCAGAAGACAAGACTGAAAAGACAAGGCCCTGGGGTCCAGAGCAACACCTGCCTCTCCACATGGGCCACTACCTCCCCTTGCAGAGCCCCAGGCCCCCATCTCCATCGGCTCTGGTGGGCAGTAGCCCCCAAACCCCGCTGGACATGCCATGAGGGGTCAGGCCTCTTCCCTTCACAGCCCCGTCAGGTCAGGCTGTGCCTGAAGCCCGCCACACGGTGGAGACCAGACTGGAAGGTGGCTCTTGGGGTGTGTAGGAATCCGGGCAACGTGGGCACGGCAGTTCTAGTCTATTCTGTGCCGCGAAGACTGTGACTAAGAGCAGGTCGCCTCTGCACAGCGGGGGCCGCGGTGTAATTCCTGCCGTGTTCACTCCGAGGGGGTGTAGGACAGACACAATAGAATAATCTGGGAGAAAACAGTTGGGTTGGAACCTAAATTGCTCCCTCAAGTCTGGACAAGGTGCTAGGCCCACGCCGCCCCGCGCTTCCCCCCGCGGGCCAGGCCCGGCACACCTTTGGCCTTGTAGTACTCATGCTCCAGCCCCTCGTCGTCCTCCGAGGCGTAGTTCAGCAGCTCCTCCTCGTACAGGGCTAGGAAGTCGATGTCTTTCTTTCTCCTCTTTTTCTTCTGGGGCATCATTTTGCCCGCTGTCTCTGCCTGGCACTAGCTAGCTCACTGCGCTCACCTCCCTGCACCTCCTTGGACCTGCGGCCCTCACTCCCTAAGCTCTGGTGTCCTCTCGGTGGGCCAGAACCCACACTCAGGTCCCCCGTGCCCGCAGCACCGCTCCTGCTTCCCTCTCTTATTTGGGCTCTGAGCCGAACCTCAGTGCCTTATCTCTGCCCTTCCTGTTCGTGGCCCCTCTCTCCCTGCCACACTCTCACCAGCCACCTCCTCCTGCACCTGCCCTGGGGTTTCTCCTTGGGCCTCATCACTTATTGATGGGGACTGAAAGCAGGCTGTCCTCCTTCTTCCCCCTCCTCTCCCCAACAGCTCCTTTTCCTTCCTTTATGAAGAATCAGGTGACATTGAACCCTTGGCATCGGTTTCCCACCTGGCTTCTCAGCAAGGGGAGCTCCTGGATCCCCTCCAGGCTGCCCCAGGGACTAGGGGCAGCCTCCCCCCATGGAGGCCTCCTTAGCCCCACAAGCCTCAAGGGCCATGAGCGATGGCCCCAGGGCCTGGTATCAGCCAGGCTGCCAGGACTCGGAGGCCTCCTTCCTCTCCATTATTCACGACCTCAGATCATCTTACGGAGCAGGCAAGGTTCTTACGGGATCTTTCTTGCTCTCTTTCTGCTTCCATCTCAAGATTGCTGCCTTCTGGAAGTGGCCATTCAGCCAGGGGAGCTCTGCTGCCCTTCAGAGATGCTGCTCGGTGGAGCACTCAGACCCCCCACACAGTGCTTACTGAGTTGTGAGTTACAGCACTGCCACACCAGACTCAAGGACACCGGGGAAGCCCTTCGCGTCCTGGGTGACCCCACAATGTAGACAGGCCGGGCAAGGTTAACCGGCATCTGTTTTAACAAGAACTTGCTATTTGTCCTTATTCCCCTCTGTACTCTCACGTGACATAGTAAAAACCCTCGGAGCCCACCATGGACACCAATCCCATGTGGCCTTGAACTTCACCTGCAGCTCCAGTCAGGGCAAGAGAACCAGAGCCCAGGGGCCCCCTCAGCCCTGGGTCAGCAAGGAAGGTGTCCCTTAGGGCCACCAGATTCCTCATTCTTGCTCACTTTACTTTATTAAGATTTTGTGAAGATTTCTTACAACCCGAATTGTAAGATTTCTATGTAAATCCTGAAATGCTAGAAATTTCCAAGCCCCTTGGAACTCTCACTCCTCTGTCCTGACAGTGTGAGGTCATTGGACACGATGGGGCCTCACTCCCACCATGTGGCCTGAACAAGGCCATCTTCCCATCCGTAAGGGAGATACTAATGATTCGTTAAAGCATGCCGAGCTCTTGGAGAAAGTGCTCAGCAAGTGGAAGCCTCTGGAGCATGGTAGAGACTTAATAAAAGCCTATGACTCCTAATTGAGATTTCTCTCTTATTTTGCGTGGTGGAGGGTGGGAGGGTGGGGATTGATGCTTTGTTATCATCTTAAATTATTCCTGAAGCCTTCCTTCAGGTCCTGTATGCAAGGCCCAGTCCCCTGTGTCTCTGTGAGCCCAGCTCTCATAGCGCATCAGAGGCCATGAGTAAACAGCTGGAACATCTGTGTGAGGACGGTCTTGTAGGGGCCTGTTTACTTGTCACCATCCACCTGCCTCTCCCAGCCACGAGCTCTGTGGGGCCAGGAATCACACCCCTAGGTTCTCTGTGAGGCTCCCAGCACCTATAACAGCCGGCACACAGTGGGCCTCCAAACTCGTTTGTTCAGTGAATGAATGAATAAACGAACAAACGAAAGAATGAATCGCAAGCAGATCCATAAAGCGGTCATGAAAACATGGCTTACTTTTTCCACAAGAAAAACAATTTGAGCTGAAAAGAAACCACCCTTTCAATGATATATTGGTGAAGTGAGTGTCCCAGGACCAATACCATTCTAAGGACACCGGCCTGAAGAAGAGGTCGTTTCAAGGGTCCAGGAGCACTGACTTCACACATGAGGGACAAGATCTGTAGAGCGAGCACTAGACAGCCTGCGTGACTGAAAGGGCAGTCTCATGACCATAGGCAGTGGTTACAGAAAGGCAGGAAGAAGGATGAGTGCCGCCGAGGGTGACAGTGTCTGTGCGGTGACAGATGTGAGGGCTAGAAGGCATCACCCATCAGCTGACAGTAGGGGCACTCCAGTGGTCCTTGTGGATTTGGACCTGGCAGCCCTCCAGCCCATAGCTGGGAATTTCTAAGGTGCTGGACAGCAGGTGCAGGTGAATGGTGGAGCAACTGTGACAGGGCACCCAACCAAGGGTCACCATGATGGGCCAGGAGCCAGAGAAAGCACCAGCCAGCTCCAGGCTCTGTTGCAAAACCGAGATCAGAGAAAGGGGCTCTGTCCCCACACCAGGGGAGACCCAGAGGAGGGCAGGGGAGGCTCTGCCAGCCCTTCCTAGGGCCCCCAGCCTGAGGCAGAATTCAGAAAGGGGGAACTGGCCAGCAAAAACCCCCAGACTTTTCACAAGCTCCTCCCTTGTCACCTCCATGTCTCACCACCTCTATGCCTGGAATTGAGCCCACCCACTGTGCCCTTAGCCGAGTCCCAATACCCAGGATGCCTGGCCACCACTTCCCATCTCTGCTCTGGGTCTCCTCTCCTTATAGATGGTCTCTGTCAAGGTCAATGTTTCCTAAAATGGATTCCAGGACCACCGGGAATAGACTCTGCCGGTTCTGCTGCCCTCATTGTCTCCCCCCACCCCCCACCTGCTGGAGACCTACTGAAGATGAAACTTGAGATCTATACTTTCCACTACCCCCTTCTTCTGGGAGGCGGGAGAAGGTGTTACATGGTCTAAAATTTGGAAGCTCTTGTGGCCTACACCCCCCACAGCTGACCTTGATCAGCTCACCTGGGCTACGGGGAGAGAATTGGCAAGCGTCCACCTGCACGTTGGAGTCACCGGGCAAGTTTGTAAATGCTGATGCCCGGGAGATGCACGATGGGGCGGCCCCACTGAACTCACCTGCCCACAAGCAAAATCAAATATACACGTATAGAGGAAGCAGTCACTCCTGCGGGACCACCGCCTGCTGAATGAACAGCTTCTGACAACAGGCAAGTGAAAGAGGCCACATATGATGCCTGGGAAGCCAGGGAAGCCGAGGGAGCCTCCAGGAGCAGCGAGCACCCTCCAGGTGGGAAGAAGCTGCGAGCACCTTTGCTCCCGTTGGTTCCCTCCACTTCCATAGGGGTGGCGGAGCTCTGTTGGGGACTCTGGTATACCTGCAAGATCACCGAAGCGTGCCCCATTCAGAGCTGCTCCAGCTTGATAGGCCAGCGCCCCAGAGGCCTTGGGCACTTGCTCAGGCTCCTACCCGCCTGCGGAATCCACAGGGCACACACGGTCTACACAGAGCCTTCTTCTACGTAAGGCTGCTTACCAGGAATGGAAGAAACAGTTATTTTGTCTTTCATTTAACAAACATAGAAAGTGAAACAAAATGAAAAGACAGAAGGCTGTCTCTCAAACAAAGGAACAAGCAAGAGCCCTTGGAAATAATCCTAAGGAAATCGAAATAAGTACTTCCTAATAAAGAATTCAAAAATTTGAGAATGGAGGAACTTATGGAGAATGTCAACAGAGAAAGTAGAAAAAAGAGCTAAGCATACCTGAAGAATACAATAACTGAAAAAGAAAAAAACATTAGAAGGAATCAACTGTAGATTAGCTAACACAGAACAAATCAATGACCTGGAAGACAGACCATTGGAAATCAGTTAATCAGAAGAGCAGAAAGAAAAACAAATTTTAAAAAATGAGGTTAGTTTAAGGGACCTATGGGATCACATCAAGTGCTCAAATCTTTGCATTATGGGGATCCCAGAAGGAGAAAAGAAAGAGAAAGGAACAGAAACTTTATTTAAAGAAATAATGGCTGAAACATTTCCTAAGTTGGGAAAGGAAACACATCCAGGTCCAGGAAGCAAAAAAGTTCCAAACAAGATGAACCCAGAGAGCTACACCAAGACATACTGTCATTAAAAAGATTTTTGAAAAAATCTTGAAGGAAGCAATAGAAAAATGAGTTGCATACCAAAGAAACCCCATAAGGCTATCAGCTGGTTTCTAATCAGCAACTTTACAGGCCAGAAAGGAAAGGCAGGCTATCTTTAAAGTGCGGAAAGAAAGGCATCTACAGCCTATAACTTACCCAGCGAGGTTATTCAGAATCGAAGGCGAGATAAAATGTTTCCCAGACAAGCAAAAATTAAGGGGTCGTCACCGTTAACCCAGCTTTACAAGAAATGTCAGAGTCTTCTTTAAGTAGAAAAGGAGAGGCCATAACCAGAAATAAAAATAAAAAAGAATGAAATCTTGCCATTTGCAACAACTTGGATGGACCTAGAGGGTATTATGCTAGGTGAAGTACATCAGACAAAGATAAATACTTAATAATCTCACTTATATGTGGAATCTAAAAAAATCAAAGTAAATGAATAAACCAAACAAACCAGAAACAGACCCGTAGATATAAAGATCAAACTGGTGGTTGTCAAAGGGGAGGAGGTAGAAAATGGGAATAGAAAGATTTTTTCTACTTCAATACACATAAAAAAAGCATATAAAAAAGAATATTTAAAAACTAGGTTAAAAAGAAAAGGTCACATAATTCAAAAAACAAAAGTGATAAATGTTAAGACTATTAAGATATTCCCCCCAAGAAATGCTGACGCCTGGGTCCCACCCCCAGAGATCCTTATTTACGGGGTCTGAGGTGGATGGAGCCTGGGTACAGGGAGTTTCCAAAGTTCCCAGCTGAAGGAGTCGCAGTGGATACTCACGTCCCTCCCTCCTCAACGCCTGGGGCAGCTTTGTTCTTTGGAACCACCCAAGTCCCCACCAGGTGAACGCGTCTCTGACCTTAATCACCCTCATCACCCAGGAGAGATCAACCTCACCTGTTCTGCTGAGGGATGCTCAGGGAGAACAAGGAAGGAGTCAAGGTTAATCGTGGGTGTTGAGCGTCCCCTGCTGGCTCCGTGTGGTTTGACTTCTGTTGTGAATTGCACATTTTAGGTTTTTAGGAGGCCTTAAAGATTACCGGGAAATACTACAGAAACATCTTGCATGAGGATCCGTTCAGAGAAAAAATAAAATAAAGCGTGCATTTTGCATGAGAGCTCATTTAGATACAACAGCAACAACAACAAAATGTTCATTAGAATATTTTTTTTAATTGAAATCAAAATATTTTTAGAGAATCCCATGGCATTAGAACATGATTAAGAGAGCAGGGTCTGAGAGGAAGACAAGTACCATACGATCTCACTTATATGTGATCTCACTAAAGAACAATAAACAAGCAACACAGAAACAGACTCACAGATGCAGGGAACACGCTGACAGTTGCCAGATAGAGGGGGGATTGGGGAGCGGGGTAAAATAGGTGAAGGGATTAAGAAGTAAAAATTGGTGGTTATGAAATAGTCGTGGAGATGTACAGTACAGCTTGGGGAATATAGTCAATAATATGGTAATAACTGTGTTAGTGCCAGTTGGGGACTAGACCAGTCATGGGGATCACTTCGTAAATTATATAAATGTCTAAACACTATGCTGTCCACCTGAAAGTAATATAATAATAACATTGAATGCCAACTATAATTAAAAAGTCAAAAAAGGATGGAAAAAATGACAAGGAGTAAGAGGTCCAAATTTCCAGGAATAAAATGAATGAGTCACAGGGATATGGTATACAGTGGAGGGAAAATATTTGATGATGTCAGATGGTTGCTGGACATATTGTGGTGATCAGTTCCTTAGGTACGTAAATGTTTAATAACTGTGATGTACACCTGAAACTAATACAATATTGCATGTTTGCTATATTTGATTAAAAATCTTTAACTAGAGAGCGACAGAGACAGAGAGATGGAGAAAGAGAGACAGAGAGAGAACAGGGACCAAAACAATAATAATGAGTGTTGATAGGAACACGGAGCAACTAAAACACCCATACTCCTGGTGGCAGTGCAAAATGGTACCGCCACTTTGGAAAAGAGTTTGGCACTTACTTTCTCGTAAAGCTAACCAGGCACATCTCACACCATCCAGAAATTCCACTCTGGGCGTTGATCTAAGAGAAGTGAAAACGTATGCCCACACAAAAGCTTCGTGTAAATGTTCATTGAAGCTGTCTTCGTGACAGACAAAAGCTAGAGATAACCCAGATGCCCAGTAACTGGCCAATAATATTCAGCCATAAAAAAAAAAACGAAGTAGTGATTCATGCTACAACACAGCTGCGGACCCTTTATTCCCTTGTTGTCCATCTCCTAAACAACAAATTACTAATTCCTTAGCCCCATTTACAAGATTCCCCTCAAAAATCTACTACTCCAGCCAGGTTCCAGTCCCCATACCCCAACCCCATCCCAGCTGAGGACACTGCCAAATGCTTTCCTTCTCGGCTGACTTTCACACTCAGGCCCATTTGTGTGTGGTGCTCTGTCCCCTTCTCTGACTGGCAAACTCAATGCATAATCCAAGATCCGATCACTAGTAACTCTGTAAAACCTGCCTCTCCTTCGCTCTGAGCTCAGTCGTGGTACCCAGCTCACCACTATTTGGTAATTCCTTCTGTTCCTGGTACATTGACCAAGCAGGACTCCTGGCTGTGAAACACACAACACACACACACACACACACACACACACACACACACACCTTTATTTTAGTTCAGTAAGGACAAGCCTTCCCTTAACACTAGAGAAAATCTCGCACAGACCCCTGGTCATTGTAAGGTCACTCTAAGTGACAAACACTGTCTCACATCGGCAACTAGAACTGCGCAGTCCCCCATGGTAGCCCGCATTTAATCTTCATGATAACCTGAGCTTTTCGATCCTCTTCCGAGCCAGGCCATCGCTTTTTATCCTGCTCGCCTCCTCCCTCTCTTGGGAGCTGAGGTCTGACCCAGCCCCTCCACCGGGTTAGTCCCTGCAGATGCCTAAGGCCCAGTCTTCCACGGCAACCTTTGCAGGTTTCCTCCCAGGCTTCCCTCTGACCTGGCACCCTGGGTAGAGCCATGGCCCTCCTTTGCATGGACAGTCCCCAATTCCCCTTGAGCTTCTCCCCCAGCATCCCACTGCCAAGGACCCTCACTCTGGCAAGTCACCCTCTTCTAGGAAAAACTCTTTTTGAAGTGACCTCTGGCTTAAGTGACATATCCCCACCCCCAAAACTCCATGAGAACTTCCCTGGCTCAGCCTGACTCTGCTGCCCTAGGCCACTTGAGCTTCCCCAGGCAAGAGTGGGGAGCCAGTGCTCTGTGCCCCCCAACTGCAGGGAATCATAACACGCTCCCTGGGTGGTCCCACGGAAGTCCCTTCTGCTGAGCCTGGGGTCAGCAGGTAGCGCTGACCTTGGTGGGGCTCACAGACTCCTATACCGGAAAGCCTTTCCAAAACATCAACTGCTCTGTCAGCTCCCTGCCACTTCTCTTCTCATCTTTGATCTGCATAAAGGGCCCAAGAAGGGTTTACCTGGTTTTCAGCTCATTTGTCTAAAAATGTTGCACATGGTGTGGAACTCCACTGCAGCTTGGTGCCTTGGTCGAAACATCACATTGGATATTTTCTGATCTCTCTCCTCCCCTGAGCAATCCCATCCTCAGGGCAGAGCTCAAGGCTCAGCCTTTGTGCCTCTGCTGAGAAAGTGTCATCCTGGACACCTCCCTTTCTCTCCCAACCCCCATCCAGCACACTCCTGAATCTGCTCTTTTGTCAGCTTATTCAAGTTATCTCTTGGGAGCTCTCAACTCCATCTCCTCTGCTCCTTCCCTACCATGTCCTCTCCCCATCCTATGACAATCAGCAGCCTCCTAACTGGTCCCCAGAGACTCCACATTCCCCGTCAAAGCCGGGGGAGCTTATTCGGTGTAAGTCTGGTCACGTTCCTTTCCTCCTTAAATTCCTTTTAGGTCTACCTGATTCTCTCAGAATGAAAGTCAAAACCGTTAACATGGTCCACCTCCTCCCCACAGGTCCAGCCCTCCACACCTACCGCCTATGTGTTCTACCAGAGTTAAAAGCTCTCTCCCCATACAGGACCTCCTTCCTGGACTTGCTTCCCCACAACTGGACCCCTACCTGTCACCTAATTAACCCTTCCTCACCCTTCAGCTCTCAGCTCCATTGTCCCTCCCCTTGGGGAGTGCTTTTTGGTGCTCAGTCTCAGGTCAGAGCGACTTGCTGAGACTCTGGCCACACTCGTATGCTCCTTTGTAGCACAGTGTACGATTAAACATTCAGACATAAAGATTCTTGATTCCTCCTATTCCAGATTCTATGCCCTGTGAATGCAGAGGTGGCATGTGTCTTGCTCATCCTTATGTGCCCAAATCCTCAAGTAGCCTGGCCGAAAGCAGGAGCTCAAGAAATACTTGTTAAGAAAGGTATACACACATATATATGTATGTATACTCACACACAATGGAATATTACACAGCAATAAAAAAGAATGAAACCTTGCCATTTGCAACAACATGAATGGGTCTAGATGGTGTTGTGCTAAGTGAAATAAGTCAGGCAGAGAGAGACAAATACCATATGGTTTCATTTATATGTGGAATCTAACAACAAAATAAAACAAAATAAAAACAGATGTAGAAACAGGGACCAAAGGGATGGTTACCAGAAGGAAAGAGATGAGATGAGTGAACAGGGGAAAGGGTATGTAGTCAGTAATAGTGCGATAAGTTTACTCAGTGACAGATGATCACTAGAATGAGTGGGGTGATCGCCCTGTAAGGTATAAAAATGTCAAATTGCTATACTGTACACCTGAAACTAATATAACCAATGTAAGATTGTATACCGACTATACTTAAATTTTAAAATAAATTTAAAAAACAAATACTCGTTGAATGAAGTGACAAGTAGTGTGCATCTGATAAGTGTTTATTAAATAAATAAATGGACGACATTCAACTTCTGCCCTCCCGCTCACTGAACGATTCATTCATTCAAGACCCTTAGCCCCTGTTCTTACTATGATAGACTAGGACACAGTGCCCAGGTCTCAGGGCCGACCCTCAGCCAGTATCCTTAGATTCCACAGCCGCTCGCTTGAGTGATTGGCAAGCATGAAACCCAATCGAATGAATTACAATGAAATACGATTGTAGGAAGGAAATGTTTAAACATGTTGCAACTGGCACTGAACTTCTTGAAGGTGGGAGTCTGAGCTGAGATCCAGGAGGCCAAGCGCACAGAGGATGCTTCAACTTCTCTGAAGAGAAAAGGCGGGAATCTATTCTCCACTGAGACGGAGTTGGGGAGATGAGAACTGGGAGGCAAAGAAGGGAGAGGAAGAGGCGCAGAGATGGGCTGAGGCTGGAGCCACATGGAGTGTCCGTGTTGGGGGAATGGCCAGTGGATGAGCTGTCCAAGGACACGTGACCCTGGGACACCTAATGTCCTATTTGTCCTGTCTGGACATGGTTTCCATCTCTTTCCCGTCTCCTCCCACCACACTCTGGCCTGCGTTATTTAATCATCAAAATCAAGAAAGGGCTGCACTGAACATCTGGGTGGTCAAGAGATATGCAGCAGAAAATAAGTCAGGCGGGGAAGGACAAACACCATAGGATTTCCCTTTCAGGTAGGATCTAAAGAACAAAATAAACAACCAAATAAAATGGAAACAGACTCATAGATACAGAGAACAAACTGGTTATTGCCAGATGGGTGGGGGTTTGCAGGCCTAGGTGAGAAAGGTGAAGGAATTAAGAAGTACAAATTGGTAGTTTAAAAACAGTCACAAGAATGTAAAGTTCAGCAGAGGGAATATGGTCAATAACATTGTAATAACCATGTGTAGTGCCAGGTGGTTACTAGGCTAATCAGGGGGATCACTTCATAAATTATTTAAATGTCTAACCACTATGCTGTACACCTGAAACTAATATTAAACAACATTAAATGTCAATTCTAATCGAAAAATTAAAATTAAAAAAAAAGAAAGAAACACGCTCACAAGCAGGAGTCTGAAGCGGAAGGATCATGAAAACGTCCCTAGGCATTTGCAAAAATTACAGGGAAGGCTTTGGACTTCTCCAAGATGCAGATGTAAAAAAATCTAAGCCGCCTTCTCTATCTATATCTTATAGGCCAAGCAGGCTCCAGCCAAGGGTGCTTTCCACAGGAATTAAAACACACACACACACACACATTTATTTATTTATTTATTTATTTATTTATTTATTTATTTATATAATAAATATAATAAATAAAGTATAATCCTATTCTAAATAGGACATTGGCATTGAAAGAACTTTTAAAAAAATAAATAAGAGGGCAATTAGCGCTCAGATTCCTTCAATGTGACTATGGACCTTGGTAGAGCTACTTTGCTTAAACAGAGGAAGACTGCACAGCTGGGGGGCGGGGCCCTTCTCAGGTAGGACCACATCCAAACCCCACCTTCTCGGCAGCCCCCCAAAGCTCGGGGACCCTTCCTCCTCCCGCAGCAGCCTGCAGTCCTCTCTCTCCCTGTCCCCCTCCCAGTTACAGCCACTTCAGCAGTCCCCCTGACTTGGTCTGTATCGCATCTCTGAGCCCTTCCTGTGAGCCCAGCTGCATCCCCACTTTTGCCAGATATGAACAGGTGCCCTGATCCTCACGTCCCCTCCACCCCCCACTCCCTCTGCCACCAACATTGCCCAAAGATATGCCCAGAGGGACCGTGCGGTCCTCGCCAGACCTGGCAGCCTCCCGCCTTGGGCCATGCTGCCCGAATCAGCCCGTCCAGCCCAGCCCACAAACACGGACACACACATTGCCATGGCCCAGCAGTCGTTGCTAGATGAACCATTGGACTGGTTTTATTGGGTGGAAATTGAAGGCTTTTCAAACACAGTGACAGATACAAAGTACCCTGATTACGTCTGAGGCGTAAGTCACAGTCACTCCTTCAGAATCACAGGAGCAGGAGGTTGCTGCAGGGGGCTGCAGGAAGCCCTGCTCTGGGAACAACGTTTGCAAGAAAATAAGATAACACTGTAGCCCCCCTCGCAGACTCCTTGGAAGGGCACAGAGCTTTTCTCTCCAGGGCCAGGAGGGGGAAAATCAACAGGCCAAGGGAGGGATTTTTAAAGCAATGCTCCAGCTCCACGCACAGATGGAGGGTCTTCACATCCCAGCCGCTGGCATCCTGGGCTCCCTCGTCACCAACAGGAAAGGCTCACGGAGCACAGAGCAGTGAGTACCACGCGGCTCCTGGGAGAGGAAAGCAAGGCCGGGACGCAGCTGAGGAAGGAGCACAGGAGGGTCACGGCCACACGGCCACTTTGTCTTCACATGTCGGAGGCCACTCAGCGATGAGTTGGTGCCATGAACCCCTCAGGGACACACTCCACAGGCTACCTTCACTTGAGCCCCTAAGCAGGGCCTTCTTGGAAGCTGAAGTCAAGCCTGGCTGAAGCCATGCCCAGGCACAGGACAGTGGCCACATGGCTGCTGGACAAAAGGCTTCCACTGTCCCTCTGCTGCCCCCCATTGTCTGTCTTGGCTTCATCTGGGGAGTGAGGTAGCAGAACTCTGACACCAAACCGTACCCCTGAACAACCCGTTGCATGCTCACTGAGTTACAGTGTTGGTGAAAAAAATATACGTGTACACACGCCTCACAGTTCAAACCATGCGGCTTTGAAGAAGAGTTATGGCTTTCTGAAGGGAGGGCGGTCAGGTCCAGAAAGGGAATTTGTAAGCGCCTACCCTGGCTGCACCCCTAAAATGTGTGAGCAGAATGTGGGAGCCCCAGGAAGAAAGTGCTGTCCCCCAAAGGGATCTTGGATGGAGAAACTTGTTAAGAAGCCACAGTGGGGGCCACCAAGGGACCTGCAGGAGAGAGTAAAGGTCTGGCTCCCAGGTGGGCTGGCAAGAGCTGCCACTGGGGACCCCACCAGCCTCCTCCCAAACTTCCGCAGCACGAGAGGGCTGGCACACGAACATGATGCCAGCTCCTTCCACACTCCCACCTTGCTCAGGCCTGGGCCTCAGGTGACTACCTCCATGAAAACTGCCTCCCCTGCTACCCCAACAAGGACAGCCACCTAGGGCTGCCGACTCTGGGTGCCCACAGCTTGGGGCCCAGAGACAAATGAATACCAAACCGGCCCTTCCACAAAGGCACTGGGCAGAGCCTGAGGCCAGCGGTGATCCTGGGCCTGGACCAGACTCCAGATGAGCCCGACAACCCCCGAGGGAAGAAAGCATAGGGCCTAAGGAGGTACAGCAGGACATGGCCACCTCCCCGCACCCCGCAGGAGCTTGGGCACCCAATGCCAGAGCCCCGCCACCAATCCCGCGTGGCCTGGGACCACGCTGTCATGTTTCTGGGCCTGGGTCAAGTAGGGACGCCCATCTGCTCTACCCTCAACACAGGAACACAGAGGAGCCTGGTGAGGAAACGAACAGGAAGGTGTTTAAAAAGTGGAAATGTTCACCTGTGGGGAAAAAAGTCACATTCTTCCATTCGCAAATAAACCCAGGCCTGAGCCACTGCAGAGCCAGCCACACCCCGCTGAGATCCTGATGCCCTCCCCGACCCCCACGTGCAATAAGGTGGAAGCAGAGGTGCAGGAGAGGGTTGACCTGGCCACCGCTGTCAATACAAGTTCCCCCGAAGGGAAGAAGGTGGAAGAGGCCTGACCCCTTGCTCCTGTCCTTTTCCTTGGGAGAAGGGTAACAAGAGAGCATGGCCACTGTCAGAGGGAAAGCGACCCCCAAAGAGTCTGCTCATCTCACTTATTCTGCATCGTCGGCTAGTGAACCGCTTCACCGACCTGAACTGCAGGGTAACCCAGGGCCAACCTCCTAAGCACCCGGATTAGGGACACTGAGAGCATCGCTGATGTCACTTGAGAACAGCTAGAACCTAAGTTTTAAGTGTTAGGAGACGGAATTAATTCTGAAGTGGATGAGATGCTTCTCTGCCTTCTTACTCATGGTGCGCTGAACGACGTTGGAGGGTTTTCGTACCTCGTGGATGTCACTGGGAGAACCGATCTGAAACGCCTTGTTGCCCTCAGGGTTGTTATGGCATATTTGCCCCTCCACTAAATGGCCTCACGTGGTATTCTCTGAGCTATTCAGTTTGGGTCTTTTTCACACCGTTACTATTAGATGATTAGCTGCCACTTCTACTGCATCTAGCACCTGTTATCATCATTCTCTTAGTTTGCTTGATTATAAGAAACCAGAACCAAGTTCCCCAGGATTGAAGTGGACTCGCGAGGGATTTGCTGTTAGTAAAACATTTGGTCTTTGCTACAGAGCTTTAGAGCATTGGTTTCAGGGGCTCAAAGTTCATTCTTCTTCACTGAGTCCCTGGGGGGCTCTCTCTGGGAGCTGAGTGCACTAGCTGGATACCTGGCCCTGGGAGGTGAGGCGTGTTTGGACCTTTCTTTACTCAGTAAAACAGTAAACATTTTCTCCTTTAACAAGTGAAGATGTTCAGGGGCCTTGTAAACTTTGAATGTGGAATTTCGAGCTGCCACGGAGAGAAAGTTCTCACTGGGCAGGAGAAGAGACGGAGGCAGGAATCAGGTCCTAACCAGCGAGTTTCAGCTCGAGCCTTTTCCAAGGAAGGGTGGGAAAGGAGGGAGAGCATCATGCACTGGGTGTGAATCTGGCCCCAGGTCACCCAGTCCATTTCTGGGGGACCCTCTCCGGTGTTGGTTTTCCACGGGGAGGCGGGTAGAGCACTGGGCCCAGCTTTTGCCCCTAGCGGGTCTGGAACTCCCTGCTGATTCCAATGTGCACACAAGGTTGGGAACTACAATTCTAGAGGAAATAAAACTTTCACCCCAAAGCTGAGCAAGTCATTTAGTTGAAGAAAGTGAATTACTTGGTTGCCAAGGGAAACATCCACAGTCTAGAGAGAGAATCACTGATTTCTGGCTTTTGTAACAAGCTAAGTCATGGTGCTATCTCTCTCTCTCTCTCTCTCTCTCTCTCTCTCTCTCTCTCTCTCTCTCTCTCTCTCAATGAATAAAAGGTTTACAGAAGACTTATAAAAGATGGGCAGGGCTGCTGTCTCTCAGTTCATTGGCCGGCCAGGACAGCTGAGCCCAGCCGGCAAAGCAAGGCCAGGTCTGCTCTGACCCTCGGCAAAGATGCCAAGGCCTCTGGAAGCCAGGGACCGATGGAGGGCCCAGGACAACTGCTGCAGGCAAAAACGAAAATCAGAATTCTGTTACAGGGACACGGAAAGCAGTTCATGTCATTTGAGAACAGCTAGTCTCCAAGTGATTCTATGTGAAATAAGCCAGTCAGTCACAAAAAGACAGATACGATACGATTCCACTTATGTGAGGTGCCTAGAGGCACCAGACCCACAGAGTCAGAAAGCGGAATGGTGGTTGCCAGGGGCTCGGGGAGGGGGAAATGAGGTGTGTGTCCTTTAATAGGTATAGAAGTTTAGTTTTGCAAAATGAAAAGCATTCTGGAGATTGGCTGCACACCAGCGTGAATATATTGCATACTACTGAATAGTACACTTAAAATTGGTTAAGATGGTAAATTTGTTATGTGTTTTACCACAACTAAAAATGAAAGGAAAAAAAAAAAACAGAAATCTCAGATAGTACCAAGGTCAAAACAGATTCTGTAAATGTTATATATTCCTGAGCAGTTACTTTTTGTTGCTAGTTTAATCGTGGGTTATGAATTATATTTAATTTATAGAAAACACGGAAGCTGGCCTGTGCCTGATTCTTGTTTTCACTCTTTTCTTACTTAAGACTCCAGTCTGAATGTCGAGCCAGACATCACCCCTCACTGGGCAGCGGCCACTGACCCACAAGCAGTGCAGAGCGTGGCTCTCCAGCCGTTGTATGTGCCAGGATCACCTGTGATGTCACACAAACTGATGCCCGACATCGCTATCCTCCCCACCTCCTGGCTCTGAGTTTAGAGCGAGGGGTTAACAAGCACTCAGGGGATCCCAAGAAAAACACACTGCTTTCTTAGGATGCCTTGAAGGATGTGATCGACTTCCACACACCGCCCTGGCTTGACCAGACCTCCAAAAACAACAGAAGGCACATCCTGGCCTCGTCTGACCCCTGAACCACCAGCAGCCTCATGGAGGAGGGATGCCCTGGTGACAGGATAGGCCAGGTGTGTGCCAAACTCAGAGCAGCACCATCCCCTCCCACGGGAAGAGCCCCAAGGTCCTAGCCTTCCACTGGGCCTTGGGGCCAGACGTTCTGAAAAGTTCAGCTCATGCATTTTTCAGCCAATAAATTACACATTTTCCACTCGTCTTTGTGACATTGGTAAGTCCTTCCTACCAGCGTGCACTTCAGCACAGCGACACAAGGGCCTGACAAATCTGTATGGTTTTGAGGAGGGAAGAAAAAAAGAAAATGTCTTTCCCTTCTTTAGTTTATACTAGAGAAAGAGGGATTGTTAGCAGCCCAAGGCAGATGAGCAAGATTATACTGGGGGAAAGAGAGCGCGGCAGAGACTGGATGATAGAACCAGCAAGCCACCACAACACGGACATCTCAGCCTGACAGAAGCCAGTGATGGCTAAGGCAGAAGCACAAGAGGACAGACTGCCCAGCTCAAGTTCACAGAATGGGGGACACAAGGACCATAGCCTGACACCAACTACAAACGTGACAGAGTAAAGGGGAGGAGAGAGGGAGGCAGAGGTGTGGGGCCAGTGCAGGCATTTTCCATCGCTATGAGAAAGCTCAGCTTTTGGAGGAATATGGGGCTGGGGCGAGGAGGTGGTAGGCAGGCCTCTGGTGAGTGAGTGAACCAGCGGGGACATGCCTGTCATATCTGGGCAAGGAATCTGGTACAAGCAGGCATCAGACTCCACCAAAGGTGCTTCCAGGAGGTAATTCTCTGGAAGCAGAAGATCAGCCAGAAGGGCCTGAGTTTAGGGCACGAGAAATATAGGTAGGAAAAGAATTCAAGGGGTATTTATGAGTGAGAACTGATATGGAGAACAAATCGACATAAAAGTTGAAGAAAGAGCCGAGAATGACCCAAGTTTGGAGTCGAGTGGTCAGTAGTGTGGCAGAGCCATTCACCGAGGGACGACTATGCTCACTGGGTGCCTAGTTTGTGCTGGTTCCTATGTTAAGCACCATGCAACCCTTTTTCATTAAACCCTCACCACAGCTGGTGAGGCTGGTGTCCTGGCCTCATTCTTCAGACGATGAATCTGAGCCTCCAGACTTCAGCAGCATCCCCCAAGGTCCCCCAGCTAGCAAGTGGCAGGAGGTGCTGTGGAGCCCAGGTTGTCTTTTTAACTATGTACCAGCTGAGGACACAGGAGGTACAGACATTCAGGCCACAGTTTTTGATGCCCCGAGGGAGAACCCGCCTGCAGGGAAGGAGTTTAAGATGCAAGGACAGGAGAGACTTGAGGCCATGAAAAGATAAGATTTCTGAAGGAACTCCTGGAAAGAGAAAGGAGCCCTGAGGCAGCGTCAATGAAGACGAATCAATAAAGGGGCCTGAGCAGGAGCATTCAGAGAGGCAGGTGGAAAGCTGAGGGAGACTAGTTTGTTAGGAAACGGAGGACAGGACTCAAATCGACCAGATCCCACCCTGTCACATGTCACATGGATGTCGAAGACGATGCCTAAGGAGTATCCACTGCTTTGGCAGTTACCAATCTTCAGAATCTAGGACTGACTCTGGCATGCCCCCGTCTTCCCCACTAACTGTTCCCAAGCTGACACTCACCAGCACTCAGCACAGCTCCTGTCTGTGCTTGCGGGACTCTTGGTTCAGCGTCTGGACACACCCACTGGACCCTGAGCCCCAGGAGGGCAATGGGGAGCTTGTGCTCATCACTGCTATAGCTCCCCAGTACCTGGCACAATGCCTGGCATAAAATGGGCACTCGATAAATATGTGTTGAGCACCTGGCTGAAGCCAGCTCTGTGTTTTCCTTCAATCGTCAGAAAACGCTGCCTGCCTCCTCCCCATGCTCAGCAAAGCCAAGGGTGACGGGCTCGCTGCGGCACCAGATGATAAGTGGCAGAGCTGCTGTGGCAGCAATGCTGCGATGGTCTCAGAGGTTGCATCCGACCTTGAGCCACCTTCCTTTTTGCTTGGCTAAGCACCAAGTCACTTACTCATTTCTGCTGCCTTTCAACCCTGGAGCCGTGGGTTTAGCACAAAGGAAGATGCGATTTTGTTTTGCTTGTGGAGCATCCATTTCCCCTAAATAGGATTTTAACTGGTGGTCTACACCACAGGGTGGGATGGTGACAGGACTGCGAGGAACATGGTGGGGGTTTCCTGAGTCAATGCCCAAGTCTTTCTGAGCCTTTGAAAAAATGTTTATCCTACAAACGTTGGCTGCAGGCGAAAGAGCATGGCCTGGAAATCCGGAGACTGGGTGCATCCCATTTGACGCACTAGCTGACCATGTGGCCTTGGGCAGGTCTCTCGACAAATGTCATTTAATGTGTCCTCTTTCTGGGCACCTCTTCGTACCTACAAAATGTGGAGATGGCCTCAGCTCCCCTGCAGTGCCAGAATGGCATACATCCAAATGTGGGTGGCTTAGTCCTATTACCAGGGGCAAGGTTGGGGTAGAAGGACACCTATAAGCAGAGACTGCCTTTTGGACTCATGACAGGCTCCTGGGCCATCACAGACTCCCAGAGCATTTGTGCCTAGAACGGAGCCCAGTAGCACCCCCTATAGTGACATCTCGGTCAGGATCCTTCGTTTCAGCCCTGGGAACACTGGCTGGGAAGCAGCTAAGACAGAGACTTGGAGCACAGGCTTAAGGGTTCTATAACCTGGTGCCGTTTCCTCCACTGGGTGACTAACCTAGGCAACTCACTGCGTCACTCTGAGCCTCAGTCTCCTCACCTATCCACTGGGGGCCTTCTTACCTAAGGAGGTCCTGTGATGATTATAGGACATAATGCAAAGAAAGTGCTCAGTCTAGGGCCTGACTCAGAGGGAGAGTGAAGTAAATTTTAACTGTTATAATCATAAATATTATTTATGGCTTAGTTCCACATATTGTGACTGCCTGAAAAAAAAAATTGGAAATTATAGAGACCCTAGAGATCTAAGCCTCTAGTTGTATAGATGAGAAAACTGAGTCCCTAAGGGAGAGGAAGACACTTGCCCTAAGACCTACGGGCAGAAATAGGACCGTGAGCCATGACACACAGCTCCTACCTGGAATGAATCCTCATGCTCCATCCTCAGCTCTCAAACCAACCCTGGCTGGGGCAGACAACAGCCCAGAACACCATCTGCTTTGAGAACCCTGATACCTGACTCACCAAAGCTCCACCTCCCATTCACTACCCCACCTGGAACATAAACATTACAGGACTTTTGTAGAGGGTCTGTCTACAAAAGGCACTAGGTAGAGCCCCTGGCATGACTTAACCCAGCTCACCTCCCTGTTCAGGGCTTGTTTCCTTAAGTGGGACAACACTGTCTTTAAGGGCCTTCCAGTTCTGACGTTCCATGGTTTCAGGAACTGCACTCAATTAAGCACAAACAAGTGGCTGGAAACCTCAGTTAACCAGACTCTTTCCCAAAAGCTCCTTCCTTGGGAGAAAAAGCCCAAGAGAGCATAACCATCCACTGTCCCTGTGCAGTATGTCCCAGTTTCCCATGACTTGGGGCCTACTCTGTCTCCTTGGCTACTTCCCAGTTGTGCAGACAGAATGGGGCTCAGGGCATACTAGGGTTTTCCCAGTCAAGACCACACAGCTCAGCACAAACGTGGGGGGCCAGCATCTAGAACAGTGATGTGCATGGAGCACACGCTCTGTAGTGACCCTCCAACATGAAACACAAGCCAAGACGAAGTGAATTTGCCAAGGAAGGAGCCCTGTGTCGTAAGCACCTGCTCTCTCCTCTGTCTGTCACTGGCTAGGCCCGTAGCTCTGCCTATGAAATGAGGGGATCAGATGAAAGGTCTTACTCCCTGCTGTGCTCTCCCAGTTCCTCCTCCCCCTCTTCAGAGCACCCATCACTTGGGGCTGGAATTTAGTTACAGTCTGCCCTCCACCCCTAGAAGACAGAGATAATGCCTGTACACACACACCTCAGAGACACTGAGTTCAGTCCCAGACCACTGCAATAAAGTGAATTTGTAATCTCGCTGCTGGTGGAACGTTTTGCCTTCAATTTGTAAAAAAAAAAAAAAAAAAAAAAACGCATCTGTGAAGTGCAATAAAGTGCAATAAAACGAGGTATGGCTATATTTGTCATCATGCCTTTCCAAGCCCGACCCCAAATCAAAGCAAAATGGGTGTGTTTCCTAAATGTTTACAGGAGGGAGGGAAAAAAGGAGGAAGAAGAGAAAAAGGAAGGGAGGAGGGAGGGGGCGTGGATAGGGCACTGAAGTCCACCCAGCACTGACATTCTATGATTCCACAAAGCTTAATTTAATTCTAAGGCAATTCGCCAATGGTGTCAGCCTCTTCAGTGGTGGACACACTGGGGGGAAGCAAAGGGAATGAAGTTCAGATGTGAAATGACATGTTAAAACCCTTGCAGCCGAGGCACAGCTAACTTCCCAGAGCTCAGGCCCTGTGGGTCCGTGTGTGTGAAGGCCACCAGGCTCTGCCATGTGGGAAGTCCTGCCTTTACAGCAGATCCCTCAGTGATGCTGGTGTCAGAGGCCATGACGTGGTTCCGTCCACTAAGCTCACCAGTTACATGTCTGCGCCATCCAGCCAGAGCCTTATATAGCAGGAACGCGATATAGCAGGATTCTGCAGTATTCAGAAACATAAAGAACGGGTCTTATAAATAACTCCTGGTTAAAATGGAGCTGAAAATAAGGAGACAGAAGAGGAAGCAAACTGCTAAGCACTTATTAAGTCGATAAAATTGGCTTAAAAACCTCAGTGCAAATGGCTGGTCTGGTTTATTTCCTTCTCATCAGAAGATCAAATGCAGGATCGAACGTGGATGCACCAAGACTGTGTGTGTGTGTGTGTGTGTGTGTGTGTGTGTGTGTGTGTGTGTGTGTGTGTCTGAGGGTGAAAGGGTGAGGCTCTCCTTGGCTGGCTGACAGTGTTTTATCTTAGGGCTCACAGTGTCACTTAATGGACTCATTCAGCGTGACCTTGGTTGATAAGCCTCTGCACCTCTCTAACCCACTGTCTTGATAAGAAGCTCTGGCGTTTGGGTTGGCCTCCAAGCTCTGAGAGTCTAGACCGCAAATCAGGGCTTGAGGGCTCAGCATAAAACTCTCCAGGAACCCAAAAGTCTGAATTAAATCTCGCCCGTGTTCACATGCCCCATCTCCCTCTTTTACACTTTGCATAGGGCGCTCCTTTCGCTGTGGCAAGGCTGCTGTAGTTTGTGCTCTCTCGGATGCGAAAATGGAGTGGAAGGAAATGTGCTTTATGCCCTTGCAGTCCCAGAGCCTGAATCTTGAAGTGGGGTCCAGCGACACGACACGCTCCTGTGGGCAGGGCGGAGCCCCAGCACCCAGGATGCCTAACGCTGAGCTGACTCTGCCTCGGACCCCATCCCCGCCTCTCGGCCCACAGGACCCAAGGAGCTGAACATCCAGAGCCCAGGAGGGAGCCCAGTGGGGGCTGAGGTCTCTGCATGAGGAAGAGGCAGGCTTTCATCCAGGCCCTCTCCGCGCCCTGCCCCGCACCGGAGAGAGAGGTTCTGGGCGCCGGGGCCCGCTCAGCAGCAGCTGCTGCAGGCGCCCGTGTGCACGCGGAGGATGCCCCGGCTGTGCAGGTGCAGGAAGGTGAAGATCTCGGAGGGCATGGCGTGGAAGCCGGGGCGGGGCTTGACGTTGTCGTAGTAGTGGTGCGTGATGTAGAGCCCCGCGGGGTCCATGGGGAAGGCCCAGAAGCCGAACAGGTGCACCTCCTCGCACAGCTCCAGCGCCGCGGTGGCCAGGATGAGGCCGGTGCTGACGCGCTTGGCGCGCACGCCCAGGCCCAGCCAGTAGCGCGACACGTTGAGCAGGTACTGCGGGTGGAAGTAGTAGACGGCCTGCGGCGACGCGAAGTCGTCCAGCACGTACCTGACGCGCATGGACACGTCGGTGTTGCGCGTGTTGTAGAAGGCGGGCAGCAGCACCGACGCGTTCTCGTAGCCCCGCAGCGCGCGGTAGAAGGGCCGCCGCCACTTCTCCAGCTTCTGGAACCTGCGCGGGCGGGCAGGGAGGGCCAGAGGGTCGGCCACCCGCTCCCCGCGGCCCCAGCCGTCTTGCTCCCCCCGACCCTGCACCCCTTCAAGGCTTTTCCCAGGACGGAGGGGGACCCACAAGGCCATCCCTGCCTCCTTTCTCACCTCAGTCACCTCGCACAGCAGGTGAATGTGCAGCCTTCCTTGGAGGCATTTATGGTTTTGTAAGTGGCTGCAGGAGAGGATGCTGGACTGGAAGGGACAAATATCTGGTGTGTGCGTGGGGGCGGGGGGAGGGGAATGCTCAACCCAGACAGATGAGGTTGGCCCTGGTGGGCTTCGTGGGGGCGTGGCAGGAAGTGGAGGCTTTGCCTAGAGGCCTCGGGGCATTCACCTGTATTATCTTCCCCTAGATCCCCAATGAAGGACACCAAACCAGTGGCCTGTCCTCTCAGCCTTCCCCCCACAGCCCCTCACTCATCATTCCTTTACATTAAACTGCCCTGAGGTTGGCTCATCTCACATCTGTCTACTGTTCCTTCACTCAGCTGTCAGTATTCCTGGACCTCTGGCCCTGTTGAACAGCTCCCCCTCCTCTTATGTTTCATCTGACCTGGATGGTGTGACTATACCAGAGTTGGAGTTTCACACATTAACCCACTCCCCTGAGGCCTCCCAGACATCCAGAGCCCAGGAGGGAGCCCAGTGGGGGCTGAGGTCTCTGCATGAGGCTTCCCTCCACCCCCACACCCCCGGTGTCACCTGCATAGGAAGCTGTTCTCTCCAATTACACTCTGAAAGCTCTCAGACTCATCCCTAGGTGAAGACAATTTAGACAAGTGCTGTCCAAAAGAAGTATAATACAGGCCACATATGTAATTTTAAGTGTTATAGTAAGCACATTTAAATAAGTAGAAAAAATGGGTGCAATTAATTTTTATATTTTATTTAGCCCGATACATCCAAAATGCTATCATTTCGATGTGTAATCAATATAAACATTTAATGAGATATGGTCCATCTTCTTATTCATAGTAAGTGTTTAAAATCGGGTGTGTGTTATACACTTACAGACAGTACATCTCAACCTAGACTAGCCACATGTGATTAATGGCCACCATATTGGACAGCACAGGTCTAGAAGGAGGGTCACTGACCTCTCTGTGATGATGCTGGGGTTCACGGTGACCACGTCCGTCTTCACCCCCACATCCATGGTATACTTCTCTGAGATTGGGGGTAGGTTGCACCTACAGAAGAGACCAGGCAGCCCAGAGGCATGCTGTCAGCCATTCCAGATGGAGTTCAGGCAAGGGTTTGGGGAAGAAAGGGATGCTGATCACATGAGCAGAGGGATACAGAGGTGGCCAGCTAAGTGGAATCTTTGTGGCCTAGGCAAGGAGGGGCCAATCCAACCCCTTCTCCCACCAACACTGGGCAGCCCAATAATTGCATATCTATGACCCACGAGAGCCCGCTGCAGCCTCAACCCAAGTTTCTTTCCTTTAAGCTTTTATTTTCAACCTATCTTCTTTACCCAGGCCGAAGATGTAAGCAAAGATACCCAAAGAGGTAAGAGGGAGTGCTACATAAGGAAAAAGAAATACAAGGACCAGCCTCTAGCTTAGGTAAGCAAAGGTGAAGTTCATATTGGTGTCAGCCACAAGGCTAGCCTGGTTCCAAACAGTGCTGCTGGAAGACGAGAACCCAACCAGGAAGGTGGCTGCCCAGGTGGCCTCACCAACAGATCTGCATGGTCCCCATGAGTCCTCAGTGTCTTCACATCTGTTATGCCATTTGCTCCCATTCTGCAGATGTGGAGACTGAGAGGTTCGACCATGTGCCCAAAGGGACCGTGCTGGAGAGGGGAAGGGACAACCCAGAGCATGAGGTTCCGCAGGGGTGAGGAGGAGAGGATTAATCACTTACAGGGCAGCATTAGGGGAAGGGTGCAAAGGCAGAGAGCCCTGGGGGCAGAAGCAACAGATGCAGATGAGGTGATTCCTTTACCTGAAGACGAAGTCAGCACTGTTGATCTCGCTCCCACAGCGGCTGTTCTTTAGGATGCCTCCGTTGCCCACCACCGCACACTTCTTAAATTGGGACCGATAATAGGGCATGTCCTGGGGAGAAAGGGTCACAGCCTTCATCTGGTGCTCTCACCTCCGTACCCCCATCCACCTCCACTTTTCACAGCCCCATGAGCCACTCTTGTAGAAAAGGTTAGAGAAAGTGGTTATTCACTTTGCAGATGAGAAGAGGTCAAATGACTTTTCCGTTCCACAGGCAATTACGAATGAGCTGGGACCAGAAGCCAGGTCTCCACAGCCTTTTTCAATAAGCCCTGGGATGCTCCAGGTTTTCAGAGAGAAGAAAGGCCAGGTTATGGCTAGCCCTGCTTGTCTTTGGCTTTCCCAGTGTTTAGAAGCTCAGCTTTTTTATGACTGCTAATATACACATTTTAATGATCAGTGCAGGTGTTCTGTGGGATGACTGGCAGCAGAGATGGGGGAGGTCCACCCAGAGACCTGCAACTCAGGGAGAGGGGCAGACTCTCCCTCTGCTCCACAAGGAAGACACAGGCCTGGGAGAGAAAGGTCATCCAGACTGGGACAGATGTCAGTAAGTGGCAATAGCAGGGACAAGAGACTGAGGGTGAGCAAGCAAGTCCACATCAGAGGAGCAGTGAGAGGCTGGGACACCTGGACTCTCTGCAAAGAAAGAGCTCAGGGCACAGGGAAGCCCTGGACTTGCCATGAGTGATGATAATTTTCATGGAGTGAGCATCTCACAGTCATACCTCAATTGTCATACCTCAACTGGCAGGGTTACCTCGGTATGGACACTGGCTGCCCATGAAGACTCCCTGGGCATGCTTTCTAGGGGACCACAGGCAAGATGGCAAGACAAAGCAAATAGTGGCCTGAGAGCCACTACTAGGAGACCTGGTTCCGTTAGTCTCCACTCTAGGCCATAATTCCTTCATGGTCCACCTGAAGCACATAGAACTGGGCAGGCACAGGGCAGGAAGACAGATCTGGAGTCAAGGATGGGTAACTGACTGTCCCAGTTTGCCCAGGACGGGAAGACTTTGCCCGGGATGTGGGACTTACATTTGGTCAAACCTAGAAAGTTTGGGCAAACCAGGATTGGGAATTCTAGTCATAAGCCCCAAGTTCAATCCTGGTTTTGCCCCATCATGAGGTGAGGGAACCATGGACAAGTTATTTGAGCTCTCGGTGACTTTGTTTTGTAAATTTTACAAAAATTGTTACAAATTAAAGTGTTGTAGTTTATAAATTTGGGATGGCAATGTGTATTTCATGGGATTCAATGAGATGATGTAAAGCAGAGTCTCTGAACACAGCACTGTTGACATTTTGGACCAGATCACACACCTTGTTATGGGAGTTGACCTGTGCACTGTAGACTATTTAGCAGCATCCCTGGCCTCTCCCCACTAGATGTCAATCAAGAGTATCCCCCAGTCATGACAATGAAAAATGTCTCCAGGCATCATCAAATGTCCCCCAACTGCCCCCAGGATGAGAACCATGGGTGTCAATGGAAAGTCTACCCAGTGCAGGGCTCAGCCCAGAAGGGTCTCAGCAAGAGGACCAGGTTGTTATTACCAAAAGTCCCCTCCATCTCTGACACAAGGAGGCTGATGGGCAGCTCTCCTCCCAGCACACACCAGCTGGCCGGCCCCGCAGGGGAGCAGCCCTGGGGAGCAGCCCTGGTCAGCACCTTTGGCTTCTGTTGGGAACAACTGCCAGATGGGCCTCAGGGAAAATCACATTACAGTGGGATCACTGGGAATGAGGCTAAACCTAAAGGAGACGCTGCATCCTCGACAGTCCTTCCTCATGGCCCATACTCCCTGGAGCGAAAGGCCCAGGGGGCCAAGGTGGGAAACAGGATGTCTCATGACCAGTGGGCAAAACCACACTGTTGGCCTGTTACTGGAGAAAGGGAAAAAAACAGTCATCTTTGGAGAGACCATCAAAGGCTTTTTATGTTTGATGTCAGTGTTTCTCAAACTCCTGTAAATCAAAAACTATCTGGGGGTCTTTCTGAAAATATAAGTTCCTGGGGTCTCTCCCAGACCATGGAATCAGAATCTTTGAGGCAGGGGTAGGAGACTAAGAAGCTCCATTTTTAAAAAAAAACTCAAAGAAATACTCACTTTTAAGGAAGTTCAGGAAATACTTCTGTGTCACATGCTCTAGTTCAGGGGGTCTCAAATTACGGCCTGCGGGCCACATCTGATCTACCACCTGCTTCTGCATAGTCAGAAAGCTAAGAATGTATTCTATATTTTTTGAAGGAATATATCGTGACATGTAAAAATTATATAAAATTCAAATTTCCATATCTAAGAGGAGCCGAAGCATTACTGGAATACAGCCACACTCGTTTGTTTTCTCTTGTCTTTGGCAGCTTTTGCAAGAACAGTAAAGGTGAGTAGCTGTGACAGTGACCATATGGCCTGCAGAGCCTAAAATATTTACTCTCTGGCACTTCCCAGAGAACATTTGGCAATCCCTGCGTTAATTCTCTGGGCCTCAGTGGTCTCTACCTGTGGCCCTCTTGGGCCCATATGTCATAACCAAGCTGTGTGTCACCCACTGGCATTTCCTGCATGAGATGCAAGTTTACCTGCTGTCAACCTCATGCTCCAAGCCTTGTAAGACCCACCTCGTAAACATGGCTCACACATCATCATCCTCCAACACTGTGATATGGGAGGTACGTGGGACACCTCTCCACCTTCAGCTTCTCCCTGGTGCCCCTACAACGGCGACCTTATCAGTACACTCAGGTGTGATAATGAAACACAGGGAAACCCTGGGCTCTGTTCCCCTGAGAAGCAGGGCAGCCCAGGCCCTCAAATTTCATCCAGAAAGACCTGAACATGCCCCCATTCAGCATTTCTACAGATAGGACTCACAAAGTCCTGCCCTGAGCCCGGCGCTCTCCAGGAGTTAGTTATGAACAGGCCCCATGGAACCTTCCTCTGCTTGAGTTGGCAACTGTCAGAATCCGGCCGTGGGACCCCTTCTCTGAGAGTCTGATGCAGCGCAGGCCAGACCTGAGTGCATGCCCCTGAGCTCCGGTGATCTGCATAGTTCCCTCACATGGAGCACTCGCTCTGTGGTTCCCTGGTGACCGGGGAGCCACCGTGCTGACCCTGGATAAACAGCCTTCCTCTAGATTCCTCAGATGTGAGAGGAAAAAAAACCAATGGTCTATCTTCTTTAAGCCTCTGCTATTTTAGATTTCCCATTATGAGCAGCCATCCCTAGTCTAAACCCACATGTTGCAGATGAGGAGACTGAGGCCTTAGAAAACAAATGACCACCTACAGTCATCCAGTATAAGACCAATTTTTTCGTGCCTTGTTTTCTATTGGGTGGTTTTCTATTCCTTGTGCACACACAGCTTTTGCATGGATGTTTTTGCTCTTGTGCCTCCCTCAGGTGGGGGACAAATGATTAACATTTGCCCAGATATCTTCAGGATGTCCTCTACAAGCAATGCAACAACTGAAATTTTACAACCACTCTCTTGCCAAAAGTCACTCAAAAAATAGCCAGTTGACATTCATTGTGCCAGACAGAACCCCCAGGAATGCCAGAAGATGTTCTACAGAGCCTAGAAGGACGGCCAACCAGGGCGAGGACGACTGAGTGCAGAGGGCGCAGCAGAGCAGTGCCAACCACACAGGCATGGCCACAGAGGGCCAGGACGGTCAGCTCCCTGCCCCCACGGAGTACACTGGCCCCCGAAGGCCATTGCCCCACCCTCACTGCTCTGCCCAAATAAGCACCTTGGGAAACATGCGGAAGATCTCTTGGTTGATGTGGTAGATGCCGCTGGTGTCCACCTCATACTTGAGCTTTGTCCCCAGGGGAGTGTTCTTCTGGGTGGTGAAGAGGAAGGAAGGGGCATTGCAGCACCTGGACAGAGTGGACCTGCCAGGCAGGAGAGAGACAGGAGACACTGGTGACATGGGGCAGAGCAAGCCTCCTGAAGAACAGAGGGGTCATGGAGTTAAGACCCCTCAGGGAGACATTTTCTCCCAGCCGCCCCTTCCCACCCCTTCCCCTTCAATACTCCTCCCAATGCCAAGGCCTTTCAGGGGCCAGCCAGGTTTCTCACCATGAACTCCTAGTTGCCCTTTCCCCACTGACTGTGCTGGCCTCTGAACCGGGGCCCACCCACTCCATCATCCGCCAACTCCTTCCCTACTTGAATGAAAGCCCCTTGATGATGGCAGGGACCCTGTCTCTCCAGATCCCGCACAACGTCAGTCACACAGGTGTTCCACCACTGGGCACCTGCCAGTTGCGAGATGAGTCATTCATCTGAGCTTTCATCAAGATCCAGTAAGCATCCTGCAACTTCCTGGAAGCACGCTATTTACCCAGCCCTCATGGAAACCCAGGGGTGCGGAGCTCTTCCTTGGGCTCTTGTCCCCCACTCTGGACTCTAGACAAGGTGTCTCCCTGTCTGATGGGGGTCAAAAACGCCAAAACACACGTGGTCAACAGAAATGTGCCATGTCAACGATTTAGAAACTGTCTTAGAAATGGGAAGGAGTCGGAAATTTGGGATGGTGGGTTGACACTGAATGACTTCCTGTAGAAAGTGGAAAATGGCTTCGAAAACAAGTTTTCAGGCATTCATTACTTAAAGAGAGAGAGAGAGAGAGAGAGAGATCCCTGCAGTTTTCACTCACAGAAACATTCAAACATGAGCCCCAGAAGGGTTAAATTGAAATGATGCAAGCAGGCTTAAAACAAACACCCTCGCAGGGAGAATGTGGCTGACGAGGCCGGCTTGGGAGTCAGCCAGGCCAGAGAAGCCTGGTTTTTCTCTCCTCTGCAGCTGGTGCTCCACTGTCAGTACATTCTCCCAGGCATGTTGGCGAGGCTTGGTGATGGGGTCAGATCCGGGGCACACCTTGCTCCCCCTGCCCTGGGGACCCACAGGCCTCTGCCCTGGCTGCAGAGGGGCTGTGCTTTACGAAAGCTGCAAGTTGCCACTTTCTCACATCCAGGACTCACCACGACCCACTTTCTCCTAAAACAGTGGCAATGGGCTGTGTACGCCCTGGCCTTCTTCCCCCAACACTGGCTCCAGGCAAAGTCACATCCTCCAGCCTCCAGATGGCCACGGGAGAAATGGAACACTTTCTCCGAGGAGTCCAGACGATGACCGCTAACTAAAATTGAGGAGGAACTTTCCAGAAAGTCACGCCCTAGGTCTAGGGTGGAAACTTGGCTTGCCAACCTGGTGTCAAGAAGCTTGGGTTCTCATTTCTGCTCGGCCCCCACCAGCTGTGGGGCTTCAGGCAGGTCTCTTCCCCTCCCTGGGCCTCAGTTTCCTCATCTGTGAATACAGGGCTGGCTCGTCCAACACTCTGAAGTTCTGTGACTCTAGGTTGCCAAAGCCAGGAAGGTTATACAAATATTTTTTTATAACTTTATCTCTTATAGGGACTTCCCTGAGGAGCTCAGCTGGCTGCTGGTTACTGAGAACATTCTTTCTTACGGGGAGTTGGGTTTCGGAATGTGACTGAGGCTTCCCCAAGGGAAGGCCAGAAGCCTGGCCAGGCAGGGGCCACAGGTCAGCATGAAAAACCAGTACCTGGCCTGTATAGATTTGCTGGTCCAGAAACTCAATCGTGTCAGCTTACTGGAGAGCACCCCATTATTGGGGACCTGACTTATATTAACCAAGCTCACGAGCGACTGATGTATAAACCAGAACACCAATGTGTCTACTCAGAGCAGTAGGGTGAGGGAAGGCCTCTGTCACGGGATGCCTTCCCTGTGACTGAAATGCTCGTGCCTGTCTCCTATAGGATGCTCTCCACCCTGCTCCACTGCACCAGGGTCTTGGGAACCTGAATTAAGAATCTCATCGCTGTTCAATGAGTTCGAAACAAGAGCAAAGGGCAGCGACTGACCAGACTTGAAGGTTTTTCCATTTAGAGCATGGCAAGACCTCACGTCACCTCCCTTTCCCCCCACCCCCACTGCAGAAGGGTCTCAGGTCCCCTAGAGCCTCCCCCTCTGGAGAGCGCTAGCTGATCCCTGCCAAAGGCTCCCACGCTTCTCTCCGTTTTTCTTCTGCCACATCATCTTCCTGTTGCTTCATTATTTCCTTAGACATGTGCATCCCAATGATGAGGCATCTCAGACTGGACAGCATCCTTTTGCACCTCGCCAACCGTGTCCTGCCAACTGTTCATCAGCCACACTCTCAACACATGTGGGTCTCACCCACCCGTGCAGTCCTGCTCCCCTCTCTCCCTGTATTTGCCTCAAGTTCATGTTCTACCATAATACGTGGGTCCCTGCAAACTACTGCTGGGCCTTAGCTGGGTTTCCACAGTCTCACAGAGGCCTCTGGTTCAAAACTGCAGGCACCTGTACTTCAAGGGTCATCACTTTAAACACCCGCATTTTTTAAATGTGCCACTTAAAACTACTACCCAGTCTCAGGATGGCCTGGAGTTGCAGCAAACTGGAACAAATGACTTCTAAAGAAAATACAAAATAGTGTAATTTGCGTTTCACAGCTTCCCATGCAGGGTTCCTTCATGCTGGTCGCTCCTTGGTACATTTAAACCATGACCTGAGTTGTCAAAACCCAGTTTATTCAAGACACGTGCTCAGGATCCTATGGATTCTATTTAATACGTTCTACCAGCACTAAAATAATCCCATAATACTCACAGAATTTTAAAGATGGAGACGACCCTACAGTTCATTAATCAAAAAGAAGGATTAGATATTGCCAGTTGCTTAGCTCTCAAAGACAGAGGAGCCTTAAGATATAGCTCTTGCCTCACTGGGAGCTTATAATCTGTTTTGGTTAGATTAAAAAATAACCTACAGCAGGGCTCAAACATCCAGTATAGTCTGTAAGAAGCCAAGAGCTCCAGGATGGAGGGGCCTGCTGAGTTGGAGCAACTGCCCCGGATTGGGGAGAGCCATGAGGTGAGGCCATGGAAGGTACTTCATGTGTCTAATGTGCCTCCAGGCCTGCTGGAGACCTCCTGCCACCCGCTTCACTGTTGAGTCCCAGTTAACCTCAGCTGTACTGGAGACGAAACCACTGACCTTGCAGGGCCGCTGCAAGGACTCAGGGTGAGAATGTGGAGGACAGCACCCAGCAGGTGCCCGCCTCAGCCCGCATACGGAGCCAGAACCTCCCCACTGCCTGGACTCCAAAGTCCCGTCAGGGCCAGCTCCAGGGAGATGCCCCTGGAGCTGGGCCTTGTAGGACGAGGAGGATCTGAAGCGGTGGCAGGAGGAGAACCACCCAAGCAGAAGGGCCAGGCAGGACAGACAAATCATAGGTACTTGAACTGGTTGGCTTCAGAGATGTTCATCGCCCATTTGCACATCTGCAGGCTCCTCCACCGGTCGAAGAGCTCCGACTGCTTCACCCTTGGGGAGTGGAGAACAGAGAGTCTGCGGAAGGGCCAGGCTGGACGAAGTGCCGTCGTTCCCAAACATGCTCCCTTCCCGCTCCCCCACATGCCAAGTCCTGGGCCGGGTTTTTACATTAACCGTTTGTTCTTATTTGGGGTGTTCTCAATGCTCTGGCACCTGGGGCCTTGCTAATTCCTAGAGATGGCAAACAACGCTCCTGCAAGCACAGGCTTCACATGCACACCAGCCAACCTAGAGCCAACACCCTCGCCCGCTCCCTTTATCAACTGAGCCACCAGCCCCTGCCCTAATCACCCCAGGGCCAGCTATCAGACCCCTGGGGGCAGTCCCTATGCTGCAGAGCCCACGGGAATTACTCAGACTAGCCAACCTGAAACCTGCCTGCCCCACTTTGCCGGTTCCTTCTTATGAAAATCATGGCAAAGGCTCTCGCCCAGGTTAGCCCCTCACTCCTTCTGCCTCCTACCAACCCTGATATCTCCTCATGTGGCCCTGCATAGCGAGCTGTTCCTCCTGTTTCCAGGGATCTATAAGAGCTTCTTCCTTTACGACAGTCATTTTAGATACTGTGTATCTTACCTTATCTGATTATCTTACCTGGGTACATTTTAAAACACTTTTCATCACACGCCCACCTCAAGGACCTACCTACCAGTTGTCCCAGGAACATCGGTCTATAAAGGGGGTGAGACCACTTCCCTAAGGGGATGTCTGTACATCACCCACACTGGGCTCAGCACACAGTAGGGCTCACGACAGGGCATTCCTTTTCTTCCTCCTTTCCAAGGGCAGATCACAATTTCCAGATGACAGAAAGGAAGCGACAAGAAACCTGAGATGTGCCCCTTTTGTCTGAACAACCGTCTGCAAGGCTTCACGCCAGTTGGTTTTTAAACATCTCAGCTTGTGATACTCTGGAAAGGGAATGTCTAAATCACGTGGGAGTCTCCCTTTGACTGAAACCAGCAGAAGGGGCTGGCTCATGGGACCCTTTTCCCATTGAGCATTGCATCAGACTGGAGTTCCTCAAACACTGGTAAACTGGACAAATCTTAAGTTCCTTAATGGAGAGCCACAACCTCTCTCCTGTTCACCCACAATCCCCATCCCAGGATGAGGCAGCTATTCAAGGTCTCCTGGCTGTGGACCAGTTCAGAAGCTGGCTGGTCCCGGGTGCAGTACAGAAGTAGCTCTTTAAAGGTCATTCTGCTTTGGTCATGAATGTGGAAGTAACCAGCCCCCAGGAGCCGAGTGTTATCAAAAAGCTACCGTGGTTCTTACTCTGAGGTCCACTGAAGGGCTCAAGGGACCCCATGAGACCTCTGAACTCTGAATCACAGGCAAAACCCTACGTCTATCCACCCATGTGCTCATCTTGGGGAGAATCTGAAGTTTTCATCAGCTTCCCAAAGGGGTCCATGATTCCAAAAAAAAGGGCAAATACTCACTTAACCAAAAGGTTCATTCTACAGAGCTGTGTTCCTTTGTTTAATTGGAGAGGGAAATAGGGGTTCCCAAACAGGGCAGGCCTCACCTACTGAGGGAATATCCAACTGGCATGATTGCAGGAAAAGTCATACAGGATAGTGACTGAGTACGCATACTTGGGAAGCAGAGGGGGACTTGGGCCTCAGACCCAGTTTAGATATCTCCTAACTATGGGACCTGCGTGGCACCTTCAAAGAGCTGGAAGGAGCCCCTCCTCTCATCCTGACCCTTCCTTCTGGCTTTCTCAAACCTCCCACAGCAGCTCCCACTTCTCAAGCTCATGTGACATCAGGAGAGGTGTCATTATACAGAGACACCCTGGCTCAACCACTGCTTCCCTGCCCCTCTTCCTGCAACCTACAGGTCCCTAGAGCACACCCCTACACTGCCAATGCCTCACAGCCAGGGCCACACCACAGGTTGGGGTCCCAAGTTCAACTGTTGCCAGTATCTGAGTCCCACTCTCTGTGCTTGCTCCCAATGCCCTCATCACAGGGTTGGAGACTGAATACACAGCCTTGAATCCTGGCTCCATCCCCAACTAGCAGCATGACCTCGGGTAAGTCATTTAATCCCTCTGAGACTCAGCTGCTTTATCTGTTAAATGAATATAATAACCTCTGCCGTGCTGATCTCAAAGGTCGTCAGAAAGATCAGATGAGATGATATGTGTAAAAATACTTTATAAATTGCTTTACAAATACACCGATCATCTTCACTTTAAAGATGAAAGTGTTGATCCCAGGCACTTACTTCCTCTCTCCCATGACATCACTACCATTCCAGAAAATGAATTAGAAAGGTATAAACCTACCAGATGAACAGAATACTGAGAATGGGGAACTTTCAGTGGAAGAGAGATTTCAACAAGTATGTGGAAGGAGACGGGATGACAGAAGGAGATAGAGATAGAGCTGATCCGCATGGAAAATTTTAAAGGAGGGTGGAAGATGAGGAAGAGACATGGTATTAAAATGAGGATCATTTGCTCGTTCATATCCAGAACTAGCAAACCCACCCCATGGCAGCCAAATATTTAATGTCCAGCAGAGGTGGGGAAGAGGGATTGAATCAGACTGTCAGTTCCTGCCTGAAAAAACAAAATTGTCATTCCCAGTGAAAAGATCTGGGCATTCTAGCAGCAAAATGAACAGCAGCATATCTACTCCCAAAGAAAGCCTGCTCTCAGACTCAGAGTTTCTAGCAGTTTTGCATTGTTTACATTTAAATATAAATAGATAACCAAGGATCATCTAGTCAATCTGAAGGAAACAAACCAAGATAAACCATCAGATAAAACGACCACAGAGAATTTAGCCTATGAAATCCAAAATACTAATTCAAAAAGACATATGTTCATTGTAGCATTATTTAGAATCGCCAAGATATGGAAGTAAACTAAGTGTCTATTAATAAACAAATGGATATTGTAGTACAATATGCAATGGAATATTAGTCATTGAAAAGAATAAAATCTTACCTTTTATGACAACCTGGATCGACCTAGAGGGTAATATGCTGAGTGAAATAAGGCAGATAGAGGAAGACAAATACCATCTGATTTCACTTATGTGGAATCTAAAAATCAAAATAATCAAACTAACAAAATAGAAACAAACTCATAAATACAGAGAACAAATCAGTGGTTGCCAGATGGGAAGAGGGTTAGGGGATGGGTGAAAAAGGTAAAAGGGATTAAGAGTACAAATTGCCAATTAATAAAATAGTCACAGGAAAGTAAAGTACAGCACAGTGAATATAATCAATAGCATTATAATAACTATGTAAGGTGTCAGATGAGTGCTAGACTTATGAGTGATGTATCTAAATGTCTAATCACTATATTGTACACCTGAAACTAATATTGTATGCCAACTGAATTGAAAAATAAATTTAGAAAAAGAAAATATTTAATTTTTTGGCATGGTATGATTATGGGTATTATTTTTGTTTTGGTTTTCATTATTTATCCTATACTAATCATAAATTTCTCCAAAATATAAGCCTGTATATCTAATTAAACTATTTCATATTGATCACTCTGTGTGCCTACACACAAAATAAAAAAATAAATTTAAAATACAGGTTTTAAAAAATGACCAAAGAGAAGGCTACTGGAAGAAAAAACAGAACTTAAAAATATTCTACTTAATGTCCCCAGAGATAGTCAAGAAGTCGTGACATCCTTAAAATAACAACAGACTGCTCTGAGAACAAAGAAAGAGCTCTTGAGAACAAAGTTCATTAGAGGAGCTAGAAAATAAAGTCAAGGAATTTTCTCAGAAAGTAGAAGCAAACGGCAAAAAAAATTATAAAAGATGAAATTAAAATATATGAGCGCTAGAGGAGTTATCGATAAAATCCAAATTACAAATCAGAGATAACAGAGAAAGAAGCAGAGAAAAATGGAGAGGAGGAAAGATATTTAATAGAAAGTGCAAGAGTTTAGACATGAACCCAGATGAAGATGTCCCAATGGATGTGCACCCTGAGGCACACAACTGGGACATTTCAGAATTGTCATGATCCGAAAAGCCTCAAGGAAGAAGACAGGTGACCTCCAAAGGAACAACCAGTGTCACGCCCATATGGCCTTGGACACTAGAAGGTGAAGAAGAAGGTCTTCGGCATTCAGGGGGAAAGGACTTCTGCTTAACATACTGACCCCACCAAACCAACAATCAAGTACAAGGGAAGAATTAAAGTCACTTAGACACAAAACAACTCAAAACTTTACCTCCCACCCATCATTTTTAGGGAGAAGGAAGATGGGTGGATACAAAATGAAGGAATAAACCAAGAAAGAAGCAGCCATGGGTTCTAAGCCAAGGTGAACCTGACCTAAAAAGGCAGAGAAGGAAGTCCCAGGACAATGGCATGTGACCTACAGGAGGGCAGCCTGTCCAGGTGGGAACAAGAGGTTGAAGGGAAACCCTGAGGGAATGCCTGGTTGATGGAGAGGCAGGAAAAACATTAATAGGATATAATAGAGACAAAGAGTTCAAGGGAGAAAAGATGAGTAGAAGCTCCAGAAAAAAAAGGAGGGAGTGGAAATATACAAGAAAGGAGGTGGAATCGCTATTGTCTGATCTTCAAAGTTTAGAGTCAATCTATAAAGAAAACCTGAAAAAAGGCTTGCTACGGTTACAAATAGAATATACCTGTTACCAGCTTTGACATTTTAAAGATAAATGCATGGAAGATTGAAGCCAGAGGCTGGAACTGAAAAATATGGGTAATTTTAATAGTCCATATTTGGTAGAATGAGAAATAGGTTACTTAAGCAATCTATAAACAGAAGAATTCAAACAGAAATACCCTTCGACCAGGAAGGGTAAGGAGGCGGTTGGGTGTGGGTAAGGGATCTGAATCCTCAGCCAGCAAAGCAGGACATCAGTGCACACTGTGCAAATGCGGTAAGTCAGGAGGCAGCAGGCACGTAATGCTTAGGTGTATGGCGGTAATGACCAGAAGAAACAGCCGAGAATTGGAAGGAGCAGGGCTGGGGGAAAGGGTGTGGGGCTCTTTATCATTATAAGCTTCTATATTCTACTTGATTTTCCTAGGCATGTGCTAGAGAAGGTGATGATAATGAGATGATAATGGTCCTCTCATTATCTTTCTTCTTTCTCCCCTTTTCTTCCGAAGCCTCCCTTGTTTCCACCCAGGTCTCATCCACTTCCCTTATCCACTCCTTCATTTAACAAATGTGTCCTGAGCCCATGCAGGGTCAGACTCCAGGACTCAGAGATGCCCGGGCACAACAGGCCCACCCTGGAGAGCCCTGCCTGGCTCTGGCGCCCCAGCCTCTCTCCTGTCTCAGCCAGGCTCAGCGAGGTTTCCCCACACCCGGAAAGATGTAGAAGGGGCAGCAGGAGAGGCCGGCAGGGTGAGGTAAGACCATCTGAGTACAGCAAGCAGCTGGTTTAAAAATAAAGAGGCTCTAGATGACTAACTTCAGACGTAAGTGAGTTTTACAAGTATTAGTGACAATGTGTTTTCATAACAAATCATCATAGAGCAATTTCTCATGCATCCGACATTGTCAGGGAACAAAGCCTTGTCCATGTGGGAATTTTCTGGCTGACTGACTTTTACCAGTGATTTGAGCAACTTTGGATCAGACTCGTTCCCAGATGAATCACACACATCCCTGTCTCCTCAGACAGCATGCCAGCTGACATTTGTGTGCCTGAAGGGCCTTGGGATGCATCCATCCAGCCCCCTCCGTTCATAGCTGGGAATTTAACCTTTCCCCAATGCCTCAGTGTCTCCACCACGAGTGCTGCTCATAGCTCTGGGCTGGAGCACAGTGAAGCCCGCAGGTGCCCAGGTGGTGTCAGAACCACTCAGATCACAGGCCGCCTCTGGGCTCTCTGCTTTTAGCCCTGAAGGGCGTACTGACCCTCAGCTTGGAAACTCAGAAAAGGAGGAACTGGGCTCGCTGTGCCCCAATTTCCCATTGAACTCACACACCGATGCCTATTGACCAGCCTTCTCCTCTCAGACCTCCAGTACCTACCACCAGTGCCCAGACACCCAGGGCCTGGGGACCACAGTGAGGGCAACTGTCACAAAAGAGACAGGATGGTGCAAGGCCCCGAGGGCACCAGCTGTGATGGCTGCTCAGTTCAGGAGACCAGAGCAGGCGTCCCAAGGGCAGAGTTGAGAACTAGAGACAAATGAACAGAGAACCAAATGCCACCAACATGAGTCCACCACTAGGGGAAAAGGGTGGGCATAGATCATGGAGAAATATGAGGCTCCCCATCACACCCCACAACATTTATGATTTAGGCTTGAAACCAAGGGTTCAGGCCATTTTTAATTTGGTCTCTAAACGAACAATGTGATAGAGACTATGATGAGCTAAATTGTGGCTCCCCCAAAATTCATATGTTGATGTCCTAACCCCCAAGATCTCAGGATATGACTGTATTGGGAGATACAGTCTTTAAAGAGGTAGTTAAGTTAAAATGATATCACTAGGGTGTCACTAATTAGGTGAGCACTAATCCACCATGACTGATGTCCTTATAAGAAGAGGAAATTAGGACTCAGTCACACAGAGGGAAGATCGTGAGAAGACAGAGATGGAAGGCAGCCATCTGAAAGCCAAAGAGAAAGACTCAGAAGAAACCATCCCTGTCAACTTATGGGTAGAGGGATGGGAAGCGACAGAAGGAGATCCAATTTACAGAAAGATCAGGTCTTTCTGTGCAGACCTTGAAGAAACCGTGAAGAGACTTACTTTCAGCATTTTGTTATTTTAAAAAATTAATTATTTACCCCTTGGAAAACTCTAAGGCATGCTCTCAACAAACTTCCTCTGGCTTTCCACAGTGCAACGTTTCAGGGCCTGAGATCTTTGAATTCTTAGAAAATACCAAGGGCTCGGCTTGTGAGCTTATAAATTCGGCTCCTGCCTGAGGTCCAGGAAGCCGTCTTTGCCGCTAAATCCCAGCTCCTCAGTGAAATGCAACAAACACCAATCACGTTGTAGCCCCACCACCGCCTGCTTGAAACCCTTCCCCTGGGCTCCTGTGCCCTTGGATTAAGATAAAATCTAAATCTGGGTCTGCACTGCAGGGGCCCAGGAGGTCGGACCCCTGTATGCCCCTTTAGCAGCATGGCTTCCATTTCCCTTCTCACACCAGCATTAACTGCCCTGACCCTTCAGAGCCGGTCACACAGTGGGTTACTTCCTGGCACAGGACCTTTGCACAAACTGTTCCCTTGTCTGGAATTCTCCTGGTGAAGTTAACTCCTATTGCTCTGCAGACCAGAGCACCAGCATCACTTTCTCAGAGAAGCCTTGTCTGACGAACCTTCCCTGCTCCCGCCCAGGTCAAGTCCCTTATAATCCCCTTGTCTCCTAGGGTAACCAGTTTTTAATGACCCTTCCCCCTCCCTGAGGTTGTGAGCTCCACAAGGGTAGGCTCCAGGGGTCCTCAGCCTGGGGCCGGGTGAGATTGACAGGAGGGTGAGCTGTGTCTATCTATCGAGAGGGTATGCGGGCCCCTTGGTTAGTACAGGAACCATAAACACCAGTGCCCAATCCCAGCTGGAGATTTGGTTTTATCTTGGAACTTTCCTGCAGCTACTAAGTTTACGGGGTCTGAATGACAGCCCTGAAAAAGCTGTTGCCGCTGCTGCTGGTGGTGGGGGTTCCAGAAGGGCAAGAAAGGGGAGGGAAGGAAAGGGAGGAAGCACACGAACATTTACTGAGCACCTATTACTTGCGTTGGGATGTATGTAGACTACTGGGCTACCTACTTTCACCTAGTCTTTATGGCAGCCCCTAAAAGGTTGGTGTGAGCATCCCCATTTTGTAGGTAAAGAAAGGCTCAGAGAGGTTAAGTCATTTGTTTAAAGATGCAGCGTCAGTAAGACCCAGTGTAGCTTTGGATCCCAGATCCACCTGACCCCAAGGCCCATGCCCTATGACCCACACGACTAGGAAATCATGTCAAATGGCTCAAGGAGCGATGGCTCCCGCCACGGGCAGTGGCCCCAGGGATCACCTCAGGGTGCAGTCCTCCTGAGCACCCACCACTGCCTGCCTAAACGAACCGCATTTCTTCCACATCCAGATATGACGTTTTCAAATAAACATATGACCTGCCGTGATCAGCACGATACAAACCCCTCCAACTGGGCTTACTGAATTTCACGGCAGTGCTAGGAGGGAGGGCAAGTGGGGTGGCACATACACGCCCTGAAACGTTCAGCGTGTGGTGTGCTTTTCCCCCCATGGGTGTTGAGTGGTAAGAGGAGAGCACAGCTCTTTTGTCGTGTGTGTGTGTGTGTGTGTGTGTGTGTGTGTGTGTGTGTGTGTGTGAAGAAAATAAAAGAAAAAGTTTAGAAAATCCAGACGTAGGTGCTGGGTTCTGCATTGACTTTCTGGAAGGACGTCTACGGATACATGGGTGGCCTCTGAGGAGGAGAACTGGCAGTCTGTGTGCAGGGGACTTATCACTGTAACTTCCTGAACACTGCACCATTTCAATAACACAAAAATTAAAGACGTTAATGAATATAAAATGTTTAAAAGGCAACAGCAAGAGGGTGATGCTTAACTCTGGGCACAAAGGACTGAATTTCAGGTAAGACGCTCCCGTGCCCTCTTCAATCTCTATTCGTGAGGAGCCCAGTGATGACAATCTCGGAGGCTCGTAATTGAGCCGGAGACTGAAAGGCCTGAGTCACCAGAGGTGACCTTGCAAATGTGGATTCTTTTTTATAAAACACACACAATCGTCTTTGTGTACAGCGTGCAGGGCTCTCCAAATGCCAGGGCCCTGGGAAGGAGACTTAATTCTTGCTCTGTTGGGATCCACCATGGTTCTGGGTTCCTTCCACCCAAGACCCCCCATCCCCTGCTCTGTCTCCCACGTGCACCATGCACCCACCACCCACCCCGGTCACACTCACATGGACAGGACCTTCACTTCCAAGATTTCGTGCCTCAGCTCCAGGCATCTTGTGGAGTTGTATTCTAAAGGGCCCTCGTAAAATTCAAAATACCTGGGAAGCAACAGGGACAGAGGTTACTATGCAGAGAAGCCAGCCTGACTTTCGGGGCCCTGCCAGGGCTCTTCTGTGGGGGGTTGGGGCAAACCAGCTCCACCCAGCAGATACGTGGTGGGGGAGCTCCAGGACCACTGGGGCCTCCAGTCTGCTCACTGGGTGGGTGACTACTCACAGCACCCCCGACACCCTGGGAGTATGGCATTTATGGGAGCATGACCCCATTTCAGCAAATCACGACATTCAGACGCAGATTTGGTTTCAAGTTGATTTAAAGGAGAGGAAAAGGATAATCTGTGCACGTTTCTGCTCTGGCTCTTCTTGTGACCGGTCATTGAAGGTGGCAGAATTGAGGGTCAGGCCACGGTGAGCCTGCTGCTTCAGCTGGTTCTGCCCTTTCCTGTCCCTTTATCCTCCTCTTGGGGAAGTGTCACCCAGTGACAGCCACAGTGGAGCTGAGATCTACTGCTTTCCCACTGTACAAGCATTTCCATTCCCGTTAGCTCACTTGATCCTCATGCTCACGCTGTGACTCGGTGAGACTGACATTTCTTTCTCCCCAGATGGCACCTGGGAAAACTGAGGCTAAACAGATGGAGCTCCAGGCCCCATTGTCACTGCAGGGCCTGGCTGGGCTTGGTCTAGGTCTCACTGCAGAGAGTGCTCAACCATTAGCTGGCTCCAGGTAGGTCAGAGCCACCTCAGGGCTCCTCCTGTACCTTCAGGCAGAGTCACAGCGCCAATTTCAGCCAATGCTTGCCAGGCTCTTGCCACAGGCCAAGTGTGGGGCCCAGCACTCCACGTGGAGGCATTCACTTTTAAGCTTTGTAAGTAGCCTGTGAGGAAAGGGATCATCATCACTATGCACCAGAACAAGCTCTGGGAGTTAGTTAACTCGCTTGCCCAGAGTTGTGCCAATGGAAGGCGGCAGAGCTGGAACATGAACCTGCACACTGACTCGGGGCTGCTCCTATCCATTCACCTCCAAGGACGGCTGGTGTCCCCTGTAAAGGGCCCTCCAGCCTCCCACTGCCACTGGGCAAGGAGACCTTTAAGACGTCCCCTCCACGCACCAGACAGTTCGTACCAGCCCAGGGAAGGAAGAGCAACCTCTTGACTGTGGGCTGGGGGGTGGGGGAGGGTCCCTCAGAGGTAAGACACAGTAGCTCACTGCTGGGCTTGGGTTTGGCCACCGAGGCCAGTGGGGCCTCTCACAGCAGAAGCCAGGTACGTCCTCTCCTCATGGCCTCTGCTTCTGGAGGTTGTTCAGAAGACACCTGGACTGGTTAAGCTGGGGAAGTTGGACTCCATCCCAGCTTCAATGCCACAGCACCAAGAAGCCTAAAGGGTCAAGCCATGATAGACGTCGGGGGGCAGTGGCCTCGCAATAGGTGGTCATGGAGAATCAGAAGTGGGAGTGGCACCTCAGGGCTCCTTCTGGGCCCTGTGAGCCATGAGCAGGAATTTAAAATACAGTCGTTCCTCGAGGATTTCCCAGATACCTTCCCCGTGTGTGGCAGTTGTCATTTCACATGTGTTCTCACATGTCTAACTTACATGTACAAACTTAGGGATACGCTACGTTAGAAATACCAAATCGTCTTGCCCAATAAATGGGCTTCCTTTAAAAAAATTAGTATTTTAAATAACTTTTAAATATAATTTTATATTTAATACTTTAAAAAATATTTTATTTATAAATACCTGTTCTTAACAATTTTAATGTAACAATGATTTTTAAGGGTTATAACTAGATATTTAAGTAATTTAAAATAATATTTTAAAATATCAAAACATTCTATACAACAAACTGGCTCCTATTTACAAAATCATTTGGCTCCTTGTTCTTGTGTCATAAAAGAATTGAAACCGAGTTAATAAGAACAAGGCACTGGGGAATCCCCAAAATATCACACTCACCTTTTCCTGTTTCCCTTGTGTTTCGAAACTCCTTTCTCTGTCGTGCTCACCTGGCAGACTCATACTGACCCTTCAGTATCCCAGTTCAAATGCCCCCACTTCTGGAAAGCCTTCTCTGACCCCCACCTCCAGGGCCTCTCTGCATCTCTTAATTAGAGCAAATAGCATCATATTAAAATGGGCTGTTTATGTATCCATTTCCTCTTCCAAACTGCGAGAATCTCGAACGTGGAGCCTCTGTCTTTGCTAGGATGTTTCCCAGACGCCCTTGCAGTTAGGATTCAGGATGCCGTTTAGGTTCAGCCAATCAGGAGCACTTGCATGAGACGGATTCAGAACTGTGACAGGAGAACCACAACGAGGCTCGAAGCATTGTTTTACTGGTACAGAATGTGGCAGGGGTGGCACGGCCCTTGGACACCACAGCGAAGGCAGCACCTTCCTGATTATATCAGAAGCAGCAGCTTCCATGGTGGCCTCATTCCAAATGCAGCTGAGAGAGGCATTTCTGGAAGCTCTACCTGGTATCTTTCCTCAGCCAACCTGTCCCCTTAATAAATCCCTTTCTGCTTGAACTCGTTAAAATAGATTCTGCTATCTGCAGCTAAGAACCAGGGGTCACCTTTGGGCCACACACACACACACAGAAGTCCATGACCTTGGCTCTCATACATGGTGTTTTCCAGTCACCAGGCCACAGTTAAGTGAGGTCTGGTGTCTGAGTACAAAGATCATCACTTGCAACCAGAGACAGTGGCACTAAGCCCTTTGGAATCCCCTGAGCCGTCTGAAGCCACGATCTCCGGCTGCTACCAGAAAAGCTCTAGATTCAAGTGATGCAAGAGATACTTATGAGGAGACTCATCCTAAAGTGCCCAGGGAACTGGGAGACGTGTGGTCATGTTTTGGATATGCCTCTCAACCAGCTGTGTGACTTTGGCTAAATCACTTCCTCTCTCTCTCTGGGCCTCTGCTGTCTCCTCCCTAAAATAATCTGTTTGAACCCCGCGATAAAGCCCATCCAGCACTAAAATGCAGCACCAAGGTTGCCTCAGTGTCTGCCACTCACTAACCAAGCCAGACAATAGTACGGACTAAAGGTCCACAAACAGGAGGAAGTTAAAACCTAACAAGCACCCCCGTTCAATCAGCCAGCCCCTCCATGGCCTCCACAAGGCCACCCCAGCCTCACCTCCACCAGCCTCCACCCAGTTTCCCTTTCTCCTGAATCCCAGCGTCACTCATACACGGAACTAGGCAGTACGATGATCCCAAATGGTCTTGTGCCATGTGCTTAGTGGCTGTCAGGTGGAGAGGCCTTCAGAACAGGGTTCACCTCTCTTCTCTCACCTCACCGGCCACCCCAGGCCTGTCACTTTTCTGAGCCTGAACTCTCCTCCTCTGTGAAATCAGCATTCAAAGTGCAACAGATGTGTGTAACAGTGTTAAAATAAGATATTAGTAAGAATTTCAGAGAAAGGACTAGCACAGTGCCTGACATACAGGAATACCTAAGAAATATTCATCCCCTTTCTTGCCCTTTCCCTTGCCATTAAAGGGCAAGAGCTGATAGTAGATGCCCAGGGAGTCAGAGGCTTGCTTACAGTCCCTCAGCTGCTGGATGGCAGGCCTGAGTCAGGGATGAACATAACTCAGGAAGTTTCTCTACTTTCTGGATCCTCCTGCTGCTGCTCTCAGTAAACGTCTCCCCTGCCATTGCTCGGACAAAGCTCACGCCAAGTTCTGTGTCGATGTGGGGATGTCCCAGATCATGCATCTCTGTTGCAGACTCCATGGATTAACTATGTGTTTCTGATGCTTTGACATCTGAGGCCTTGCTGACCCCAGAGAGACTGCCTCTCCCAGGCTAGCCTAGAGGTACCTAGAGATACTAAGAACTCTCTGACTTGTAGGCCTGAGAGTTCACCTTTCATATGCAAACCTATCAATGCAGAGCTCATACCCCATCCCTATCAATTCCTCTCACACTCACGGCTACCATCCCAGGTGTCCTAAAAACACTTCAGCTGGTACCCAAGTAAAAGTCATCAAAACTGCTCCGTGCCCAGGTTAAACCTCAGTTTCCCCATCTGGAACATGGAGCTAGTAGCCCTTGCTTCCTTCTCCATCCTACCTGAGCTTGACTTTTGGAGGCTGTACTGCTCCATCACAATCTCTAAAGATGGTCGACTTGAGGAAATAAACTTGTGAGAAGCACTGTCACACTAGGTCACCCCTCGATTCCGCTTCTGACAGGATGCCCAAGAATACAGACCACTATGAGAACATCAAAAATGAACATTGTACATTTTTTTGTACAATGACATAGAAAGAGGCTCACATGATAATATTGAGTGGAAAATGCCATTTACAAAGCTGTGATCCCCCAAAAGAATTACCTATACACCTGTGAATACATAGGAAGAGAGAGGGGATGCTACAAAATATTAATAGTGGGTTTCTCCGAGTAATGGGATTATGAGTGGTTTCAAAAATACTTTTCTGTATTTTTTACAAGTTTTCTGCAATGGGGTTACTATTCTTTTGTTACTGGAAGTCACTAATAAAGGCCCGTTTATGTTCAGTCCTAGATCTCCCTCGAAAAAGCTCCAGCTTGCCCTTAGCCTGCTAGAAGGTTAACAGAAGCAGTTCCTCCAAACTTCTTAACTCCATTAGCCTCTCAAGGTGAATTAGTCACCATCTCTTCTTACAATTCTGGAAAAGACGATCTCTACCCAGCTCGAAGAAAAGAGGACCCTGGCATCATATTTGACACCTCACTGTTATAAATAGTCCCAGCTGGTCGGATGGGAGCCCAGCTCATCTCAAATGCCACTTGGCTTCCGGCAGCCAAGACTGATGCTGGTGCCAGGCTGCATCTGGCTTGCCCGTGTCTTGGTGCCCTTACAGACACTGGTGGGCAGGGCTGGGAAGCCCTGGCCACCTGATCGTCAGGTGGTGGCCGCCACTAAGGGAAGACAAATGCCAAGGTGACCATTAGTCTCCTTCCTCCTACCCAGACTTGGCCTCCAGCTCTGCAGGCTACGGAGGCCTCGTTTCAGCAGGCCCTGGGTCCGGTGTACAGTCTGGCTTTGTCATTCCTGCCAGCCTTACCCCATAAGCCTGCCCCACAGAGATCTCCCCTGTTGGCCTGATCCTTCACCAGAGCTTCTTTGGGACCAGAAGGGTCTTCCTTGAGGGCCACAGCACTCTAAGCCAGATAAGGCCCATGCATTCGATTTTCTAACACTCCCCTTCCTTCCCAGGTGCTAACGGTGTTCAAGAAAATGGGAGCCCAGAGAGGTCGCTGTATCATGCAAGGGCACACCTGTTAGGCCTCCACCAGCCTCGGTATCAGGGCAACTTCCCCAGCTCAGCAGTCTGAACCGCTGGGCTCCTGTCAAGCCTGGTACAGAGTCTCAGAACCACGGAGCAGTTTATCTCTTCCATACTGGGTAAGAAACCAGTATGGGATACGGTACCTCCATACACATTATGAAAAAGCACCTTTTTCTCCAAATGAATTAAGCCACCACATGCCAGGCACATGGCTTGGCAAGTGAGAGCGAGCTGGATTTCAGCCACACCTGACCCCTGGGCTGGGTGTCTTTGTGCAGTGACCACCCTGCACAACTGTTCCTGGCAGCCTGATACTGGACTCTAACTGTCTCTCCTTTAATCCTCCCAACAGCCCTTGAGGCAAGCATTATTTCCCCATTTTATCCCTGAGACTCGGACTGCAAGAGGTAACTCGGCCGCAGCCATTCAGCTAGTGTCTGGTGGTGACACTAGAAAGGGAACCTGGGGCTTCCAACAGCCCAGAACCCATGTTCTGACTCTGACAAGCCACGGTCAGGTCGTTGGGGCTTGCTCCGTGCGCAGCCCCTCCCCCCCGGAGCCGCACAGTGAGCTCAGTGCTATTTTAGAGCCAGAGCAGCTGTTGTCTCGAGACAGCGCACTCCCCGCCGGAGCAAACGCACAGAAATCAGAGACTGCAAATTGCAGCCTGACAACTTGAAGGACTGGAACGTCTTCCCAAATCGGTAGAGAGAGAGACAAGAAGGCCTTGGCTGTTACCTGCAGGATGCTGCTGCCAGGAGGAGAGACCTGGCCTGGACCCCTGCCTGGACCACGGCCCTCTCTGGGCCAGGGTTTCCTCGTGTGTCCACCACAGGAATCCCCCAAGCTGTCCTGAGAGGTCAGAACCGAAAGCTCAAGAGCCCGATGTCCTAACTGCAACCCTCATAGTCTGGTAATTAATCTGCTCCTGGTGTGAGCCTCCCTGGAGTGTCCTTCCTGTCGTGGGGCGGGGTCAGGGACAAAGCCTAATGCCACCACTCCTCCTTTTCCCCAACAGCAGTTCTGCAGGGCCCCAGATCACGTGCCTAGCACATTCCCTGGAACGGCACATGTGCCGTGGCCTTATTTTCTGGGCCAAACCAGGGAGCCCTGAAAAGCTCCCCTTGTAAAATTCAGCTCAGCAGCCAGAAGCCTCCATGCGTCTAAGCTCACCCTGGCCAGCCTTCACACGCACAGCGTCCTACTGCTCCTGATCCTCCAAATTCTTCCCAGCTGGCTGCAGCCTATGAGCTCTGTCCCTTTATTTATGTATTTATTTTTGTCCTTTTCCTCAGATGTGAAAATTTGCCAGAAAGGCTTATGCTAAGCCAGCCTGCACGTACAATGTACAGACCCACTGCTGCCTGGCCCCCAACAGCTGTCACCATACCACGGGAAGTTCTTTCCTTTGGGGTAACCTTGCCACCAAGGGCTCCTGCTCGAAATGCAGAATCCCAGGAGAAGATGGAAAGGAAGAATTTTCCAGGGATAATGGGAAAACACCAAGCACTGGGGCTGGAGAATGGGGGTAACACATGAAAGATAAAAAATAGGGAAGAGATAGGAGAGAGGAGATAAGAGACCCTACAGGTCATCTTGCCTATAGTACTCATGGCAATACCCATTATAGGGGGGGAATAGGCACATAATTCCTACTCACCAGTATCTCTTCATTATGGTCTAACAGCCAGGAGCTGAGGGCAGGACGAGACAGTGTGAGAGGACTTGGCAAGGAAAGCTGAGGAGACCCAATCCAACCCTGGGTGATCTGTCCAGCATGACCTACAAGTGCTGGAAGCCAGAGTCACACTCTGTGGAGTGCGTCCCAGCTCTCCCATCCACCACCTGGAAACAGTGACTCAGTTTTCTCACCTGTAACTGGAGGCAATGACAGCAACCACCTCAAAGGTTTGCGGGTGAGAATTAAACGTGGTAAGATGCCTGGCACACAACCAGGCCCTAACAGGGCTTTGCCAACAGGCATCGCCCTTCGAGGTCCAACCCAAGACTCACCCCTCCCCAGAAGCATCTCTGACTTCTACATGGAGCTCTTGGAGCACTCGTCATCTGGACCACACAATGTATTACCTAATTATGCAGTCTGGGAACAATTAGGGAACAATTCAATACAGCATAATAGAGTGCTGAAGTGAATTCCATCAAGTTCCTTCCAGCTCTGAAATGCGACAGCTCCAAACCCCACATTGTGCAGCGCACGCGAGATACACACTCAGATCTCAACCCAGAGAGAAGGGCTCTGGCTCAGGCCCTCGGCGCTCAGCTTGAGGTTTGCTCTGTTCTCCTGTGGCTGGTGCTACCCGCCCACTAGGAAGCCCTTGTGCCCCAACCTGAAGCCCAGCTGCACAGGGAGGATGCTGTCCCAGGAACAGGACACAGCTTGGCCAGCTCGGCTCTAGACCTCAGAGAGAAGTGTCCCTTGAGTTGTCTTTACACATCTCCTCTTGCCATCCCAGACCCGGAGGGACAAGGCCATGCAGAGTCTGGGAAAAGAGGTTGATGAGGCCAGGCTTCCTGTGGACTAGAATTTAGAGGGACCTGAGGGCTCTGCGTGCACAGGGGTCCGGCCCACTTCTCCAGAGCAGGAGGCTCCTTGGGATTTGGGAAATGCCTGAGCAAACACGGAAAGGTTTACGTGTTCTGCCCAGAGAGTCCTGTGTGTGTGTGATGATAGAAAGAGCCCGCTGTGCAGACACATCTGACAGAATGTGGAGTTAAGGGGGCTACCAGGGAAGGCTTCAGGGAGGAGGTGGGATAGGCAGTGGATACTGGCAGGAAGACAGGGACTAGGCTGTGGAGCAGGGTGCAGTTGGCCGAAGCTGAGTGAAGCCCTTTGTGCTGTGGCTGAGAGTCACTGCCTGGGACCCTGCCCTCAGCCCCTGTGACTAGGGGTCCTTTCCCTGGGACATCCTGAAGTAGTGGATGCAACACTGCCCACCCTGTAGGATCAAGAGCACCAAGGTCACTGCTGCCTCTTCCTGCCTTCCGAGTGGTCACTGGGCAGGCAGGCAGTTGGCCAGGCCAGGGAGTCAAAGCACTGAGCAGGCCAGGGAAGACAGTGATCTCCCTCCTTCCTCCTCCCCCAACCCCACCTCCCTTCCCAGGACTGCAGTCCAGGAGGGTTTCTCAGTCAGTTAGGGCAGAAGTACATAATCTGCCCTCACTGCTGTCTATCTTCTTCTCCTACGGTCCCTCCCCGACCTTCAGTCTCCATTTTCTCACACTCCCACCCAGAACCCTCAGACCACCCTACTACCAGCTCTTCTCAAGAGAAAATTCTCTGATCATTCCAAACTGAGAATAGGTTTGTGATTCCAAGGTTTGTTAATCCCCCTTTCTGGGGATTAATTTTCAAAGACAGTGCCGGGAGAAGACAAGGTTTAATCCAAAGGAATAAATCCCTAAGGGCGAATGTTTGCTCTCTTTACTGTGTCGCTGCTTAATTCCTTTTTTATTCAAGTAACATTTACTGAGCACCTACCGCATGGCAGGTACCATACTGGGGTGCTGAGAATCAAAGATAGAGAAGCATAACTGCTGTCCAGTGAGGAGACGGAAACACAAACACATCATTCGAACTGTCTTCAAAGACCTTCCTGCTTCTTCAAAGGACCCACTTAAATAAAGTATTTGCTGATTAAAAGTTATTCCAACCTGCTTATTAAAGCAGTTCCCCTAAGGACACTTATTGGACAACACTTTTAGACCTAGACTCATAATTATATGTCCATTATTTTTTTATAACTCACTCACTTTCCAGTTTGGGCCAGACTTTACCCAGTTCACGTCCAATGAGAAGTCCCGATCACAGCCTTCATGAGGACTATCTGGCCTGGATTTTCTTTGTGATCCTCTTTGGAATTTTCCAGATGGATCATTTGGACCTCCTCCTTCCTCTTATAGCTCCTGGTTGAGTATACGATTTATGAGTCATTTGCTTTTTTGTCCCTCTTCATCCTCTGGTTGTATAGATGGTACCTCCTGACTTCCCCTCCAACTCCATTAATAATGAATGATAACAGGTTGTATCATACTTCACACACCACACAACTATAGATAGCAAAATATGGCACACGCTGAATTATTCAATAGATGAATAATGCCGGCACGCTCACCACATACTCCAGGCACAGAGAGTGTGCATCAGGATGACGTCCTTCACCCTGCAGAGCATCCTGCATGGCGTCCTAGTTATGCCCTCCCCCGGGCCCTGCAAATCTTTTGCCAGAAGGTGTCCTGCCCATCTTAAAGAAGGCAGAAGCTGTTCCTATGCCAAGGTAAAAACTCGCAGGCATGTGGGTCAGTTCTTATGACATTAACCGTTACCTCCCACATATTGCCATTTCTCAGTTTGTGGGTACCGTTGGGGTCAACCCAAAATTGGGATCTGAAATTGGAAATGTCCCAGAAAAACTCAGGCTGTGGGGTCATCACATTTCTAAGGAGGTGCCTGGTTAAATGGTGGCTCTCCAGAGGGAAATCAAGTCAGCTGGTGAGGACGGCTGTTAAGTAAAGGGAGCCTTAATTCCAAAACCAAACCGATATTGCCAGTGGTGTCCCTGACCCCGAGGGACCCCAGGGGAAGGGAAGGCTGGTCCAGTCACCTAAAGAGGAGAAAATAGAGGGGAGAAAGATGAGACAGAGAGTAGGAAAAAAAGGAAGTGGAGGAGAGAGGAAGGACATAGTGATGGAGAAAGAAAAGTGTATCAGGAAAGAAAGGGTGGCAAGAAGAAAGGAAGAGGAGAGAATGGGTGGGGTGAGACAAGCAGAGAAATTAGAGATAAAATTGTGGAAAGAGGGAGGATGGAGAAAAGCTGCCGGCAGTCAGAAAAGTTAGAACTCCTGCAGTGTGGTCTCAGCCACTGCTCAGGGAAGTGCCCAGAACTGGCCTCCCAGGGGCCTGTCCCATCTTAGTCAATTAGCATTTTCTCGCCCCAACCTCTCCATCTCTTCACAGAGAACTTCCCAGGGAGGCAGACACTTGCTGACTGATCTAGACCACCCACCTCCAAGCTGACCCCGTCAAGGTGGATGGGTCGTGAAGCAGAGGGCCGGCATTAGAAACTCGATGGACAACTCTGGACCCCTCACTCTCCCTGGACGACATCCCAGGGGCCCAGCAGCTGGCCAGTGCTCCAGTACACATTTGTGGAATGAACCGAGCTTCTAAAAAGCCAGAATAAGACCCTAACCCCAGTCCACCGCCTGCAGCCACCCCTGCACCCTAAGACCTGTCTGTGGACACCTCCCCAACTGATTTTTGACTTTGGAACCATATCTTTTCCAAAGCAGTGAACGAAATCATACACATTGGGGGGTCCCTGAGAAACACACGACTTCTCTACGGGGCCAATTTCATGTTTTGGTGTTAAAATGAACAGCTATGCACACGTTGGCCTCTTTCCCAGGGAAACGGGTCTGAGAGTTAGCCTGCACTGAGAAATGCAAAAATTAAGAAACCCGACACTTAATTAGTCCCAGGAAACCCTTCGATGGGCAGGTTCTGGTCATTCTCCGCAAGCAGAGACAACATCCTGCCTTGTCCGAAAAATCCCCCACAATGCCCTCCCTGCAATGAATGCTTCCTACCTGAGAACATTCTGTTTTCACTCATTCAACAAACAGTTACTGAACCCCTACTCCTGAACATACAGAGCTCCCTTAATCACTGCTTTGAGCTGAAACACTACAACAGATGAATAAGAAATGACCACGTGATGGCACATATATTGAATCTCAATACCATCCAGGCGGAAGTGCTTCTTCCCCAGCCAAGGTCAGCCTCACCGGGGGGCAGAGGAAGGCCTGCTTGCACAGACGGATTTCAGAGAAGCAGGGAGCCAGCCCACTGCGACACCACCCTGATGCCACCCCCACACACATCCACACACACTTGCAGGCTGGTCTCCGAAAGCTTTGCAGTAGGGATACAACATACACCCCCACCTCAAATGGAGGCTTGAGACCCAGGCTATCCCCCAGCCATCCCCCAGACAGAGAGGGGCCAGTGAGTCCCTACTTGGTTGTGGTTGGTCCTAGTCTCCATCCCTCATGTCAAAGAAACCGAGTCAGGATCTCAAAATGCAGTGATGTTTGAGTCCCTAAGCCTAGCCAGCTTCTTCCCTGAGGCAGCTCTGGGGGATGGGCCAGGGGGCAGAGCCCTTAAGATCACCCGAGGACGGGCTTCCCCCTCCCCGGTTATTCACGGGGGTCTGTACCTGGAGCTGGAGTCACTGCCGCTCTGCACTGCTGGATCGTCGGTGGCATTAAAGAGCCCCGTCCAATTGGCCAGCTGGTCGCCACTCTGCCAACCGAACTGGAGGCCTCTGGCAAGAGAATGAGGCAGTCGGTACTCATGCTCATGTGCTGGGTTAAGCCTGTCTACCAGGGAGCCACATTCTGTCGTTGTTCTGAGTGACACGTGGCCTTGATCACAAACTTAGTGGGGACAAGGGTGACGTCCAGCCATGAGGATGATGACTATAAAGCTTTGCAGTGTTCTCTGCTCGTTGACATCCACCCCCTCATTTCACCTTTACCAGCAGAGCTGAGGTTACACACTGTACAGGGGGAAACTGAGGTTTAGCTGGATGAAGGTCGCAGCGCCCCCCTACCTCCCATGTCGCTTGTCCCTCAATTCCCTCCTCTTATACCAGAAGAGCTCTCACTCGCCAGCACTGTGCCGTCCTCAGAGGCCAGACACACTGCAGAGCTTCTAATGAAACCTTGTTTTCCCACGCAGAAGGTCACTCCTCCTAGTGTAAGATGATGGACTTAACACACGTGGTTATCTCCGATCCTTCCCCAAACCTAGCCGAAATGACAGCGAAGGAATAAATAAGGACATGAGCTTGGAGACGGAGATAGAAGGCGGCAAGAGACGACATTTGGGGAGATGAAAAGCAGGTGGGTAATTGCCTTAGACCAGAGAGAGTGGAATCTCGACTGTCTGTAAGAAGCAAATCTGTTTAATGTAGGAAGGAGGCAAGAGAACTAAAAGTTAAATCAAGCTGTATTCAGAGACTGCCGAGTGCTGATCAGCCCTGCAGCCACACCAGGAGAGGAAACCGGCAGAACAAAGGCTGACTTCTGCTGGGATTGCTAGCACACACACTGTGAAGGGAAAACAGGAAAACACAGCCTTCAAGTCGTGCCCTACACAAAACAAAACCGTTCGTTCCCCATGGCTAAAACCGAGGGGAACCTCTGGATCAAAGGCTGGGAATGGTGAGCAGGCCTTCCATGCTCCATGCTCTACCCTTTCACACGGGCGCACCCATGCCATCAGAGGAAAATGGGCAAACAAGGTCTTTAAACAGTAATTCATAGCAACCAAGAATGATATACGAACTGAATTCCCCGAATTCCCCTGATAGCATCTTTTTCTCTGTCCTCCTTACTGTCTCTCTCTGTCTCTGTCTCTCCCAGTCCTTCTCAGTCTCTCTCAGGCTCTCTGAAAGGAGACCACACTCTATGGAATGCTACCTTTTCCCTTGGACGCTAATCCTGGCATGTGTTTGAATTCTCTCCTGAGCTCCAGAGCACTCCTCTGGGTGCAGGCCCGCTCAGGGAACTGGCCCTGTTCCGCATCATATTTACCACACACGATTCACTTTCCCTTAACGACTCATCATCTCCACACTCCTTAGCCCCTTTAGACTGTGACAGAGCCTGTCTAAAACACCCAATACAAACCCAGTATGGGGAGCGATGTCAGGCCTCTGGGGGCCGGACAGAGAATGAGTGAAGTGGAGGCAGCAGGAACTAGGGTGTACGATCTGCCTGCCAGGGTAGGTGCCCTGAGCTCCAGCCCACTGCTGCCATATGGGAAGGTAGACACCCACAACGAAATGCCACTTTGTCATTGTTCTAAGAAATGGTGGACATCCAGACTGTTTAATTTCCCCCATTTTAAATGCCGACTGTTAATTTCAACCTGAAACACCTGAAGACCAATTGCTCCACGCAGCAGGCTGCAGGTAGCCTGGAGAACCCCCCACTGGCAGCCCCCCACTTATGTCATCTTGCTCCATCCTGACCCTAGTCCTGAGAGGGAGACAGAATGGGCCTCATCCACCACAGCAGAAGAAACTGAGGCAGGGCGTGGGGAGTGATCTCTCAACCGGCTGGTAGCAACTCAAGGCCTGGAACCAGGAGTCCTGGCTCCCAGTTCAGTCCTTTTGTCAGCAGAGTTCTGGCTCCCATCCCAGGAGTCAGCTGCACGCAGCACATGTAGGGGGCAGCTGGGGGGCTGGGTCAGCCGCCCTCAGCCTTCCGCCCGGTGCACCAGAGACGTGCTCATCATCACAAAAGTCACCCGCAGAGGGAGCCCAGGTGAGCGCATCCAGGACCCCTGCCTGTAACCACCCCCTTCCCTCCCACTCGACCAAGCATATAATAGGAATGCAAATGACGGCGCTATTAGTACAAGCGTAACCTTGAGTCGGCCCCATCTGAAAAAAATAATGACAGAAAAAAGTCATTCACAAAACATCAGCACCTCACTGTCCCAGGAGGATAATCGGCTGCATGATTCATTTGTCTTTCCTCTCCCCCCATTCCTGAGAAGGTAGCTCGGCTGCTTTCCCTCTTACTTTAGGGCCGTGTGTGTTGTGGGGGCTGAAAGAAATGGTGCTCCCCCATCTTAGAAGGAGGGGGGCCCTACGGGCCTGGGGAGGGGTGGGTGGAGGGAGTGGTGAGACCACGGCTGGGCAGAAAATTTCTCAGGACTGGGAAGCCCACTCTGCTTTGATGTTTGAGGTCCCCCTGCCATGTCTCCCTCTAAATGGACAGCAGGAGTTCAGAAAGACCCCCCACTTAGGGCACCTCAGGAGGCTTGACCTAGGGCTCTAGAAGCCTCTGAGAGAGCAGTAGCTGACTGGCTGAGGCCGGATTGGGCCAGGGAGACTCACCCGATCTTTTCCACACAAGCCTCCACGACCTTCACACGACCCTAGGGGGTGGGGGGGAGGGGAGGTGCCTCCATAATGACAGACTTAAATTTTCCACCAACTGGTGGATAAGGTTTAGTCTTTCTCTTAATCAAGAGACAACGAGGCAATGAGCTATTTCCTTCACACCAAACTTGTGAAATAAAATGTACAAACCTTCCTCCTTTATTAATCAGCAAATCACTTGGAGGGTACCACACAGCTGACCGAGAATACCCTGTTTTTATCCATTCATGCTATTTTTATTGTATACATACATATCAAATATTTATTTTGTTATATTATTCTATTTTTATCAAACAGCCATGCCCGGCTGGGTGCTGGGGTTCAACAGTGAACAACTAGCAAAGGTTCTGTCCCAATGACAATTTCTACTAGAGGGAGACAGATTTCTCAACAGCAAATGCATCAGTGACACAATACATAATGGGTCAGACGGTGAACAATGCTGTGGAAAAGATAAAGGTAGGCAAGAGGGGTAAGGAGTTTGGAGTGAGGGGGGGGTGCTATTCCACACAGGGTGCTCTTCTCCCTGATAAGGTGACATCCGAGCAGAACTGGAAGTGGGTGATGCGGGAGCGGGTGGATCTTAAGGAAGAATGCTCCAGAAGAGAACTTGTGCCTGCAGCGGCCCTGGCGGTGTATCATGGCGCATTCTCGGGCTGAGTGAGCCAGGGGCAGGTGGCAGGAGATGTGGCATCAGTTCAGAGAAGCAGCGTTGCCTTCCTGTGGTCCCTCAGAGCCACCCAGGAGGGAGCTGGACGCCCCGGCATCTTCTGAGGAGCAAAGGACTCAGCTGGGGCATCCCCAGAGTCTGTGAGGACAGATCTTTCCAGATTGTCCTCCTCCACCTCCCACAGCCCTCTACCCTGCCCAGGTCCACATAAGGAGCTGGGTGGGTGGTCAGGAGAGGCCTCCCAGAGAAGGTGCTGGCACCTTTCCGCTCAGATCAAAGCGGAAGTGCCTGCCCGCCGAGAAGCCCTTTCAGCTGGATGAATGGGCATCATCATCAGGTCCCACGTTCTCCCTTCCTGTCCTCACTCCTGACTCACGAGTGACTCACATTCTTTATCTGTGATGCGCCAGAAGGTAACACGCCCCCCAGAAAAACCTCGGAGGAAAAAGCAAGTGGGTTTTTTCCCCCAAGGTTTGCCTGTGGGGGTCTTTCATTTGGGGCATGCTGCAGGTGGAACATCCTAAGAAAGGAGAGAAATGGGGGGCCTTCCCCAAGCTGGCCCCTCATGCTCTCCACGGCCAGAGGAGAGAGAAAGAGGCTGGGAGAGCAAATGGCAGGCACTGGAGTGGGCAGGGGATCCACGGGTGGCAGAAAGCTGGCCTCTTTGAGAAACCCCAGGCCTGGGACCTGGGGTGCCAGTGAGCAGATGGAACCTCCTGAATTCTAAGGCTGTCTATGGTTCGTCAGAGGCCTCCAACTAAGAAGCAGATGGGACAGGTGCTGGCATTGCCAAGCCAGGGGCCGGGGAGTGCACTCAGGGCACCCAGCCCTGGGAGGAGTCCAGAGAGAGAAACGGACAAGCTCCTAACACAGCTCTAACCGCCTGGATGTCCTCAGCCTCTGCACCGAAGAGAGAAGCCTACCCCACCCTCCATCTCCACCTCACCCCACCCCACCCCACCCCCGCCTCCAGGCCAATCTCTAAACCACCCTGCTCCCTGGCCTGCTTCCAGACCTTTACTGCCTGCCCAACCTCCCCTGGGGCCAGAACCACCTGAGCAGGCACCCCAGGCCATCCCATAAGGCAGGCCCCTTCCAGCTACTCTTTGTTAAATATTTGTTCAACATCAGTTTTAGGAGGAACACACACCTGCCTTCCAGATCTCCTCTGGTGCTCAGGCCCAAAACCGCATGCCACATTGGGTCTCACCTGGCTAAGCACCACCCTGACGGCTGTCTCTTCTGAAACCTAGATTTAGAGTCTATGCCACACAATTAAGAATTTTATACTGTCTTACCTATTTTTCACGTTAGTCTCTTTCAGTGTTCTTTCTGGAAGTTCCTTAAAGACGTGATTCATAGCTCATAATTCTTTGGTAACATCCCCCCTGCCCTGGCACAAAGCTGAACGAACGGGTGTTTAATGAATGTTTGGTGATTCGCATGCATCCATTCATTCAACACCTAGTGTCAGGTGTTGTGCTAGGTCTGGGGATTCAGAGATGTATGAAACACCTCTTACAAGGGTCTTCAAAGCGGTGTGACCTTAAACAAATCACTCACCCTCTCTCCTAAATGAGGATGACCGTACCTGTTAAACAGGACTACTGTGAGGGTTATCTGCTTAGGTCAGGGCCGGGTTCATGAATGAATGTTAATGAGTATTAATAATTAATATCACTGCATAATGAATCCATCACCTGTATGTGTGTGTTGGGGGAGGGGATCCCCTACACATAGGATTAAGAGCTAAATTTGAGGATTATTGGGTGAGAGGTTATTAGATGAGAAGTGAATGGGCCCGGTTAACTGGAAGAGAAGCTAGATCCACTAAGAGGTAAAAATGTCCAGAAAGTACAAATGTCAAAAAGAAAAAAACTAGAGAGAGAGCAGTGGGCAAGGGAGCAGCATGAGAGGGCAGCACGGTGTCCCTGAGAGACATCCGGAAAAAGGACAGGAAGCTAATGTCCACCACCTAGTGCAGGCCGGGCACACAGCAGACCGGGGCCAGGACCAGAGTGAGGCAAGCAAGGGCGGCCCAACATGCAGGCTCCAGCAAGAGCAAGGTCAACACCTGAGAGGGAGCCTTCTAAATGTTGTCCTCTGGGTGCTTTGTTTGCCTCACCCTAGTCCCAGCTCTGCAGTAGGTACTCAGTAAACACTTGCTCTGACCAGCAAAACTGTAGTCGTTGTGCCAGCACAGAACCCACCCCAGGCACCAGTCAGCTCAGCTCCTCTCTAGGGCACCCTGAGGCTCCATCCTGTCCCCACTAGGCACCCCATCCCCAGATTCACCTCCCCCCCCCCGCCCGCATAGACCCTCTGGTCCCATGGTCCCCATCTCCTGGGTCTGTGCCTTCTTCTCAGGGCACTTGTTCAGAAGGCTTTGTCCCTGGGTGGGGGCAGCGTTCACTCAGCAATGAGGCTACTTCGAATATACAATCCGGATACAGCACAAAGTCAGGCTGTACTTTTCCTTGACCTAGTTTCTTGCCCTCAAGTCTCGAGCCTGCACCAGCCACATGCAGGAAGCCCAGATCTGCACCCTGGAGGTACAGGAGAGAGGAAGGCTGCGGGGAAGACCGCATATAGGAAAGTCCTCTCTGCACATGGCAGAACAAAATAGGCCCAGCCTCAATGCTTGTCTGCTGTGCGGTCACACACAGAGCAACAGGACAGCACTGGGCGGAGTGTGCTGAGTACAAACAATGCAGGTTGTCTATGCCCATACCACTCTGAATGCACCCAATTTCGTCTGATCTCAGAAGCTAAGCAGGGTTGAGGCTGGTTAGTACTTGGATGGGAGACAAACAGCCCAGGCGCTATGAATTCAGAGCAGGGGAGAACACTGCGGGCTGAAAACGGAAGGAGAAGCAGGATTTGCACTGGCAGAGAGACGGCTGGGGCCTCACGGCAATGGGGACACAGTGGGTAAAGGCACAGTGTCGGAACACACATGATGCATGTAGAAGACCCCTGGCTGACAGGAGCCATGCTCTCCTTAAGACTGGGGCTTCAGGCACAGACCGACCCTAAGGAGGTGAGACTTTTGTTTGGGGATGGAGGAGGAGATGGAGACATTCAAAGACTGCCCTTTCTGGCAAAATGGCACACTGAAATTCTCTGCGCCACGTGCTCCTTCAAATATGAAGGATTTCTTCCTCCCTTCTGGGGTGCCTGAGAGCCGGCAGCCCTCAGCTCTCAGCATCCTCTAGGAATTGCCTCATAAGAGGAAAGTCAACTTGGCCAGTGTTACACCCTCTTCCAGAAGCAGCCCACATGCAACGACTGAAAATTCAACACAGACGTATAAAGGCCTGGCCTCCTCACCTCCAAGGCAACTGTCCAGGGCTCCCCATGAAGGTGGCTATGGCCTTCTCTAGGACTGCGCCGCAGCTCAGTTTCTCCCTCTGCTCAGTCTTACTTCTTCAGGTGTTGATCCCAAGAACACATCTTAATAAACGTGCTACACTCCAGTCTCTGGCTCAGAATCTGCTTTCCAGGGAACCCACTCTGCAACATCTCTCACTCTCTCTCTCTCACACACACACACACACTAAAATAATCATTAAAATATATATAAAATGCCCTCTTAATTGGATGAATAATCTGGCAAAGAAAGAAGTAGTAAATGAGTTTTAAAGCCAGCAGCTGCCCTAGGGGCATCTGCCAATCCCCATAATTCTTGTCTCCCTAGTAATAGCCGTTATATTATTTTAACAAGCAAATACTAACCAAACAGAAGCTGCCTAGCTATATTATAGTAGACATAATAGATTTTAAGGCTCAAAGTATGCTAGAAATAATGAAAGCCACTACATTATAATAAAAGATTTAGCTCACTAGGAAGAAGACATGTCCAAACTAATATGCATCTTATAACATCACTTCAATACACATAAGGTAAAAGTTGATAAGGAGAAATTGGTAAGTCCACTATCGTGGAGGAAGATTTCATCAAACGTCCTTTAGAAATTGAATGATCAAGCAGAACAGGGAAAAAAAATCAATAAGGATACAGAAGATTGAAGAATACAAAATGATTTGATTGAACAGAGATGTGTTAGAATAGTGCACCTAATAATGAGAGAATCACATTTGTTTCGAGCACAGCCATAACACTCAGAAAAATCAACCACATACTAGTCTACAAAGCAAATCTCTACAAATTTCAAGGACCAGGCACCATAAATTCCATATTCTACTACCACAAGCAGTTGAGTTAAAAATGTAAAAAGATAACTAAAAAAAGATAGTATTTGGAAATTTTAAAACATTTCTAAATTTACGCGTGAAAAAATAAATTATGATAGAAATTAGAAATTACTTGCAATTCAAAATGATGCAAATGCTTCTGGTAGTTACTAGCTGTATGACCTTGAACAAATTACTTAACCTCACTATGCCTCAGTTTCCTCACCTATAAAAGGAGAACAGTAACAGTACCTATTACTTGTTGTTAAAATTCAGTACGGTAATATATAAAGCACTTGGACTAGGACCTGGAGCACAGTAAATGCAATACAGTTCTGAGTTGTTATCATCATCATCGTCATCATCACCATCCCAAATCTTAAAGGGTATGAATAGAGAAGTATTTAGAGAAAATTTTATAACCTTAAAAGTTTGCATCAGAAAATAACAAAGACTGGAAATTAAAGAAATAAGCATCTAACTTAAGAAGTCAGAAAAGGAAACTGGTTCAGGGTTTGGGTGGCCTCCAAGAAGAACTCACCAATCGTCAGGCCAAGTGCCCTGGTGTGGGTAGGGTCAGACATGGGAGAGGGGAGGAGAGGTGGTGCCACATCTGTGCACCTTTGCTGCTGCCTTCTTCAGTCCTGGATGTGCACTTCCCCTCCACCCATCCAAATTTTATCCTTCCTTCAAGAGTCCACTCAGGTTCCACCTCCTCCAGGAAGTCTTCCCGAATGCTTCAGCCCAGCAGTCCCTCCCTCCTCCAACATTTTAACACTCGCTTTGTAACTACCTCATTTGCGGCCGTTTTGTTTCCCCCAAACAGACTTTGAGCCCCCTGAATACCAGGGCCACCACAATATCTTCTTTACAGACCACACTGCACCCTTCCAGGATGGGGTATGTACAAATTTAGCTGGCTTGTATGGATTGACCAAGTCTCTGGGGTGAGGCCTTTGGGTTGGCATCTGAGACTTAGGGGCCCAGGGTCTCTGTGTGAGGAAGATGGGAAGCAACTGGTATTCTTGCTGCTGAACTCCGGGCAGCTAGCCCACCCACCTAGGGTCTGGGAGGGCTTGCCAGAGCAAGCCATTAGTAATCGAGCTGGCATTTACCATGGGCACTGATATTCTCTCACTGTCCACAAGACAGCAGGGGTCCCAGCAGCCCCTGCAGCTCTGGGTAGGTGCCAGCTGAGGGCAGAACCCCAGAGCCACTGCGCTGAGGAACAAGTACAGCAGGCCAATAGGGCTGCAGCAGGCCGTTTGGGACCCAGCATTCTTTGCACAGAAACACCTGGAGGTTGGGGGGTGAGAGTGGTAACAGTAACCAAAAGAAGAGACAGGTCCAGTGGGCTCCAACCGGCTCCAACAAGCCAGGAGACTGAAAATGTCCTTTAAAGCCAACAGCACCAAGCAGAGCTCATCAGCTGCCTTTGACCAGCGAAGAATGCCCTTTGCGATGGTCAGGAGCAGAGGCTGCGTGGAAGCGAATGTCCTGGACAAGGGGCCTCATACTCCCGGCTCTGGGACATGGAGGGGGAAATGGCCTAACTGGCTTTCCTACTATGGTACCAGACCCAGCAGCAACCCTCAGTCCCCCACCCCCACGTGCTGCCCAGATTGGGGGACACAAATGACGGATGTGGAACCCAAAAGATGAAAAGAGAACAACTGTTATTATTATTTGGAAGTTTGGAGAAGAGACGGTATGTTCATACAGCTAGAGAGGCATTTTGTTTTTGATCAGCCTGGAGGGAGAGGCAGTGAGAGTAGGGAGACACTGGCAGCAAAGAAAAAACCTACAGCAGAAAGGAGAGGTGGGTTCTTTCCAAAAGAGGCTGGGATATGGCGTATCCATCCTAGGACAGCGCCTGCTCAGGCCCTGAATCCAGGCCGAGGACCAAAGCTTTCCCCCTCAGGGCATCTTCCGCACACACAGGGACCCAGCCTGGGCCTGAGTTCCCAAGTGGAACCTCCTATTGCTCTTTCTCTTAATGGAGCCGGCCAGTGGGTGGGGTGGGTTGAGTGGGAACAGAGCCCCAGGAGGGGAGGGTTAACTTCGGCTGCAGCTGCGGCCTTCTACTAAGGATAAGAAAGAACCTTCAGAAGGCATCAGGTTGTGAGTTTCACAGATCCAGAGTTTACTGAGATGTAAGTTCATTACCCCTGTCATACCGTCCTGGCCCACTGTCACCCCCCCTTAATCTGAGGCTCGGGGGTGGGGGAACATATGCTTTTACTCCCAAGGACCCCCACAAAAGCTCAGGACTGGCGAAGTAATCTGATCAAGTCTAGAGCTCCATGGCCATCTGTTTGACCGAGGGCCACGGTGCTCTAGGTTGGGGGGACGCCGATCTAACCTCCGCTGTCACTTGGGGCATTCAAGTGGATTGACTGTCAGCTTGGCCACTGGGAATTCTAACCTGTGCCCCATTTTCCACAGCAGAACAAAGTCGCCGGCCCCTCCAGCCTGTGCCGGGCAGACTCTCTCTTCTTGCTGGGAGGGGAGATGAGCCTTGGGGCGCGGCTGGACCCCAACCCTAAGGCTGCGGTGCCAGTGGCTACGCGCAGACCGCACGGCCACTCACCCCGGGACGGCCGGGTGTGGGTGGGTGGGGGCTCGGCGCGCCCCTGCCCGCACCCGCACCCGCACTTTCTCACCTCTTGATGTAGCTCCTGCCGTACAGGATCTGTTGCAGCAAGGTCACCAGGGCGAAGGCGCAGATGAAGATGAAGAGCAAAGTTCGGTTCCCCAGCAGGTCCCGGCTCGCCGAGGGATCCGCGTAGCGCATCCTGGCGTGCGCCGGAGGGGGGGGGGTCCCCGCAATCCCGCGGGGGGCGCCCGATCTACCAGGCGCCTCGGGGCGCGACCAGACGGATGGGGCACTTCTCTCGGGGCAAAGTTTCCGCCGGCGCGGCCGGCGCACTGGGGCGCCGCGGCGGGAGGGGGGTGCGCATCCGCGCGTCGCCGGCGCCGGGGCAAAGCGCAGGGCGGGGCGGGGCGGGGGGGACCCCGGGGACCCCGGCCGCCGCCGCGGCGCCGGGTCTCACCTCGCGAGCGGTGGCTTGAGCCCGGGCGCGGCGCGCGGCACCCGCCGCTCTCCCTGCGGAGGGGCCCCGGCCAGGTGTCCCCCCGAGCCGGGCCGGCCCCTCCCGCCGCCGCCGCGGCCAATGGGGAGCAGGGCCCAGGCCGCCTTCCGCCCGAACGCCCCAGGGCGCCGCGCAGCGCCCTCTCCGGCGGCGCCCGGCATCGTGGGTGCCGCGCGCAGGGCCCCGGCCCCGCGCAGCCCGGGGAGCGCGGAGCTCGGCCTTCGGGTCCGCGTCTGGAGGCGGGAGACGAGACCCCGGCCGGTCTGACCGGCTGACGGCAGGCGCGGGGCGCGGAGCTGGAAGGTGGGGGGCAGGCAGGGCCCTGAGGCGCCGCGGCGGCCGCGTCCCGCCGGAGACCCCGCCCGAGCTCGCGGGGCAAGGTCAGCCCGGCTGCCCTTCAAGGGCGGCGCGAGCGCGGCTCCGGCACGCGGGTGCCCCCGGCGCCCAGCTCCCGCGGGGAGTCGGCCCCGGCCACAGGCCTCCTGCCCTTCCCCAGCTGCCGCTCCCGGCGGTGAGTCAAAGACCTTGTTGTCACCGAGACACTGGGACCTTGTCTCATCCTTGGAACCACTCGTACATCTCAGGTCAGGCAGCTAGGGCTGCCTTCGGGTACCACCGTCCCCGCAGAAGGTTCTGGGAAGCCACTAAGTCTAGAAAGGGTTGTGCTCCAAGAGTGCACAGCAGGGGAGATGAATACAGAAGCGCGATGCCAAACTCGTGCCCCTTCAGAAATCCTAAGCCCTGAACGCGCTCCCCTTCCCCACCCCTCCCCCGCACACCACGCCACACCAAGCGGCAGCTCTGCTTTCCTGACACCGCAGGCTCCCCCAGCCTAGGGAGTCAATCGCATGCCTGTGGCAATCACTCCTGGCCCCCTGCGGCATGATTCTACGGTGCCCCTGCCAGGGCCCTCTAGCCACTGAGGGAGGTTCTAGAGCCAGGACAGAGATTCAACTCAGAACTTGGAGGCTACTAGAAGAGCAAAAAGAAAAAAAAAAATTAATTAGGAAGTGCCCAGAATCCAATACCCTGGCCTTGACATTTAATAGTTTCCTCTTTGAACTGGAAAGACCAAAAAATGCCCAGTTAAGTCTCATGATTAGGGTGCCACCAATCACTTGGAATTCATGTGAATTCACGGAAATAGAACCTGTACTTAGTATAGTTTATGTGTCGAATAAATATTACTCCCGAGGTCACAGATAGGCTTTTTGACCAATTAAAGAAATAACACAGAAATATTTAGATGGTCCATTATTATAATAAACCTGATATTTCTTTGGTATCTTACATATCAAAAGTACTTGCTCTTGCATATTTAATGAATTAACACCTCCTAGCCTCTAGCTAACCCATTTTACAGTGGGAAAGATCAAAGCTCTACTTGCCCAAAGTAACTCACCTAAGGAGAAGTCTTTGGAGAAGTCTTTGGAGTCTTGTGGCTCTTTCTCTCATGCATATAGGTAGGGCTGGCTTCATGAGAGTGTGACCAGTGCCTACTCCCCACCCCCACCCTTGGCTTATGTCCCACTCTTGCTGTCTTCCAGTTCCTAATTTTTGAACAAGGAGGCCCTGTATTTCACTTTGCACTGGGCCACACAAATTACGCGGTAGGTCCCCCACACAGGTCCAAGTTGACAGAGTTCCAATGTTTCACCACATTGGTCCTTACCTACAGAGTTCATGAGGTACCATCATCGTTACTCCAGGCAAAGTACTCTTGTTGCTTTTCTTTTCCTGCTTTTTCTCCACACCAGGTACCCAGTCTGATAGTTGTCTTTGAATACATACTTCCTTTTAAAAAATCTATTTTAAAGTAATAAGTCCAAATTATTCTTTAAAAATGTATAGCTTATTGAGTTTTCCCAAGCTGAACACACCCATGTAATCAACACACAGATCAAGAAACAAAAACATTATCAGCCCCCAGAATCCCATTCTGTGCCTTTCCAGCTCCTACATTCTCAAGAGTAACCACTATTTGCATTCCAACTAACACCAAAGATCAGTGCTTCCTGTTCTTGTATTTTATACAAACAGAATCATACATTACATATTCTTTTGTGTCTAACTTCTTTGCTCACTATTGACGGTGAGATTCATCCACGTTGTTGGGCATGGTAGGCAGAGTTCTACGATGACCCCGAAGGTTCCATCATGGTCTTTTGTACACACAGATTTTCCCAGTTATTCAATCAAACATTATTAATCCAGGTGCTGCCATAAAGGGATTTTTTGCAGATGCAATTAAGGCCCAAATCAGACAGCTTTAAGATAGGGAGATTGTTCTCAATAGACCTGGGAAGAGATTTGAAGTATGAGAGAGACTGACATGAGGGAAGTTCTTGATTGTTGCCTTCGAAGACAGAAGGGTCCCCATGGCAAGAAATGCAGACAGCCTCTAGGAGCTGAGATTGGCCCCTGGCTGACAACCAGCAAGGAAATGACAGCTAAACCTCCAGTCACACAAAAGACCCTGAATTCTGCCACAGCCTGAATGCACTTGGAAGAGGATCCTGATCACCAGCCGCCTACGCCTCAACTTCAGCCTGTGAGGCCCTCCAGCTACACCATGCCCAGATGTAAGACCTACACAACTGCGAGCCTGTAAGTACATGTTGTTTTCAGCCCTAAATGCGTGGCAATTTGTTTCATAGTGACAGAAAACTAATGCTTGTGTGTTGTTATAGTTTAGATAGTTTATAGATACAGTAGGAGTTTGCTTAATCTTTCTGCTATATAGTACGCTACCATTGCATGTAACTTATTTATCCTTTCAACTGTTGACCTGGGTAGTTGCTGCCATGAATCTTTTATGTCCTTTGGTGAATACGGGCATGCACATCTGCTATATATTGGGAATCGGTAATTAGGTGTGAAATTGCTGGGCCACAGAGTGTACTCATGTTCAGTTTTAGTGACTACTGCCAGGTTCCCCCCAAATTATTTTTTCATAGGCATTTTATGCAGACTTACCATGACCGAATAAGGAACTGGTCTCCACCCTCGCTGACACTAACAGTAACTGGCTAATCTAATAGCAAAAAGCCCACACACTCAAGAGCCTATAGAGTCAAGAGAAAACAACAGCTTTAAACCCTGGTACTGGCTCTCCTCAATGGCCAGGTCACCTGCACGACTTAGCGACGGAGACCGATGCTGACATTAGCTGCAGTTAGAACTTCATGGCAGTTTCCGTGTGGGAAGGATCTGGATTACTTGCTACTGTGCAGATGATCAGTGGTGTCCAGGGCACCTCTGCTGACTCTGCTCTTCTAATCCTGATGGCATTTTAAATCTGTCTTCGCAGCAAGTCAAAGAAGCATCTTTTACACGCACACAAACACGAGCATCTGTGCTGGAGTCAGACACAGATCTTGAAACATAGAGGTCTGCAGTCCCTGTCGTTGCTATTAATGTGGATCCGGGTTCCATTTTAAGCAGAATGTGTGTTCCGATTGCAGAATTGCAGCAAACACTCAGAAAGCCTTGCAAACAAAAGAGTAAACACATGGAGAACTGATCATGATGCCAGAGTCAGCGAGCACCATTTTTACATCCTAATTGCCAGGAATGGGGACAGCTGTGTCATTGTTTCAAACACACACCCGCACACAATTAAGCCAAGAACAAATGTCAACACTGGCACCATCTACTAAATTCCTGATAACTGACGGGCATTGCTCACGCTGTGAGCATCGTCTCCAATATAAAATGCAAAGATTCCTTTTGAACAAAGACCTCAGAGGTTCCCAAGAAAGCAGCGTTTTGTATCAGATAGCACAACTGCAACCTGCCAGATTATGTAAGTGGCATTCCGCCCGTGTGTTCAAGGAGTTTGTGATAAGTATATGCTGTTCTTGTGCTTCTTTATATTTGTGTTAACAAGGCAGATTTCCAGAGGCTGATTTCTGATTTGGGGACACTTTGTGTGTGATACTGGGGGGGGGGGTGTCTTGCAATCAATGGGAAATGCCCATTGATAACCTCGTAATCCAGGCAGCCAGGGTTTGCCATGGCACGGTCAGCTGCAGAGACTGGACTCTACTTCATCAGTCTTGTTTCCAACAAGTTGTTATTTTAGAATTATAATTTAAACCCCTCTGTCCAGTTCCCTCATGAAATACGTGTTGTATTTTAAATAACTTATTAAATAATCTTGAACATGGATATGAACTTGCCTTTGGGCTTCATGTCTACAGCCTGAGAAACATCCTCCTCTGTCTCAGCACTGCCCCTCAGGTGTGTCGACCCTAAATTTGCTGTAATTTATCCAGTTTGTTTCAAAAGGGAGAGACAATGTTTTATTATTATTATTATCATTATTATTATTATTATTATTATTCTATAATGGTATACACATCCAATGTGTCGCAGTACAGAGAGATTCATTTCCACTGTGGGTATGTCACGTCATACTCCCGCGGGTAGCCAGACATAGCAACAGTGTTTATAAAAAGGGTCACGCAGAACACATTTATATGGCACAGTGGCCAAAATGGACCTGGAAACTTTGCTCACCTTGAAGGCCGAGCCCTGAGGTAGAAACACAGGGCTCAGGTTCTGCCCTCTGAGGAGAAGCACTGATGAATTTAGCTGGGAGTATGTTTTCACTTCCACTCCAGTGCAGGCCCCTGGACATGTTTTGTTAGTGGTCTGTATAATGCTAGAATTTCAAAAGAATGCCTTATAAATATAGCTGCTCAAAATGTTTAATGTTCCTTGGTTATCTGAAAGGAAGAAGGGGTGAGTGTTCCACTATGACCACGTCTAAGACACCAGGGGGGATGCCCAATGCTAATGCCATGGCCGCAGCAAAGCATGCATCATTTCACCACCATCTGCAGTTCTAAATGAAAGCTCCAGGCGTTTGGTAGACGTGGCAGGAGTGTCAACTATGTGCTAGGTATCAAGTGACATGCCAAGGAAATGAGAATCAGCAATTTACAGTCTGTGCTCTTTAAAAGAGGTTGCAGTGCAGTGAAGAAGGCAGACAGACAATACCCTCTAGTAGGACAGGTATACCTGTAACCCAGTTGGGGGTGCCAGGTGTGGGGAGGAGTGTGGGGGTGGAATGGCAAGGAAGATGTCCAGAGGAGGCAGTTTTGACCTGAATTTTGGCAGGTAAGGACAATCAGTCAGGTAAAGGAGTGGGACGAGGTGTGCCGGGCAGAGGGAGCAATGTGGGCAAAGGCTGGCAGTGGGCGATGTGGCACAGTCAGCTCAAGTGTGTCTGGAGACATGAGGCAGGATGGGTGGGTAGGAGCCAAAGCACAGGCAGTTGGCATTGTATCCATGGAACCACTGCAAGATTTTAAATAGGAGAATGATATGATCAGATCTGCATTTTAGATAAATCAATCTGTGGGCTGGTGGAGAACAGTTGGAGGGAGAAATGCCTGAAAAGGCATGGATGTGACAGCTTATCTTTCGCTTCCCTGACAGACCTCCCTACTGCCGCAGCCCCCATCACACACCCCATTGATGTCTCATTATTGTACCAATTTGAGAGTGAATTCTCTGCCTCCTTCCAGGGGGGCAGGCGAGGAGGGGCAGAGGATTGCCGCCTGTATGAAAGCTGGCGCTGTATTAAGTGCTTCGTCCTTCAATTCATTGGATGTTCATGGAAATCGGTTAAGCGTGGTCATCTGGGGCTGGTCCACTGAGCACTGGCACAATTTCAGAGCCCGTCTCTGGTACACACTTTTTGCCACTTTCTGGGGGCTTCCTCTGCTCCCAGAAAGGTCCCTGGTGCAAAAACACTCTCTTCCCCCTCCCTTCTAAAACCCTGCTCTTGGGGAAGGCTCTGGTAGCTTTTATTTAAATCCTAGTGTTCCTGCCAGAGAGAAATTTAACTGGAAGTATCACCAGTGCCTGTAATACAGGTGATATCCCATTAGAAGTGCACTCAGAGCCCTATAAGGAAACTTACAGGTGACCATCACTTAACTACATCCTCGGACGTTTTCAGTGCACTCTAATGGGGAGTGGGTTTCTGGAGGAACACATATCTGACGTTATAATAGGAATTAGTGGAAACAATTCTTTCTAAAGGAAATTTCTGGTAGCCAATGATACCAATACTTACATACTAAAAAACAACAGGATCGGTGTATTCTGCTTGAAAACACACTGAAAACGATCATTGGCTGCAAGTGTAGTCACCAATAAGACAGCTTGGCTTGGCTATGTTGTAGGTTTGCCCAGATTGTCATTACTTATAGGCCAAGGAGACAGTGCCATACCCCAAAGATCAGTAAACTTTCTGAAAGGGCCAGTTAGCAAATTCTGTAGGCTTTGTGGGCCATACAGTTTCTGTTGCATACAAATCTATTGCAGTGTCAAATTACAAATAATACAGAAATGGGTGGGTGTGAGCAGAGTTAGCCAATAGGCTGTAGTTGTTCCTGATCCACACCATGTGACACGCAGAGGCAGGCCTGTGCACAAAGTCCTAACCTACGGACCTAAAGAGTCACTGTATAAGTCATTTCTCTGTGTTCAGGCACTATGTCCACAAAAAACAGATAAATGACAACATTTTAGTCCTCATCCAACATCAGTGTGTTAGCACAGACTCATTTATCCATGAGGGATAGCCTGGAGATTTACAGGATAACATTTCTATGCATAAAGTCCCTCTAACTTTGCCCAGCGGTCTCATAAATGCATGCCCCTAGTCACTAGGGACGACAGAGCATAGATATGGGTTATGTTCCTTGGGTCCAGAATTCTTATGTCCTGAAGGTCAGTGTATCTATTAAGATCTTTTGACTAAAGTAACAGGAATCATAGAGAAATCTATTAGCCCATGTATTAGAAAAAGGTGGTGTGGGCTCCATAATCAGCTAATCAGTATTTTCAGACCCCAGGATTTTTCTATCCTCTGCTCTGCCACCTAAGCAGGGGTCCCCAACCCCCATGCCATGGACAGGTACCAGTCCAGGGCAGTTAGGAACTGGGCCACACAGCAGGAGATAAGTAGCAGGAGTGTGAGCAAAGCTTCATCTGTATGCGCAGCTGCTCCCCAGAGCTAGCATCACCACCTCAGCTCCACCTCAAGTCATCAGGCATTAGATTCTCATAGGAGCACTGGTCCCTGGTGCCAAAAAAGTTGGGGGCCGCTGATCTAAAGTATAGGCTACTACAACCAAAGTGCCCATCAGTAGATGATTAAACAAAGAAGTGACACATAAATACAACGGAATATTACTCAGCCATAGAAAAAGAATGTAATCTTGCCACGCGCGACAACATAGATGGACCTAGAGGGGATTATGCTAAGTGAAATAAGTCAGATAGAGAATGATGAATACCACATGATCTCACTTATATGTGGAATCTAAAGAACAAAATAAACAAAAGCACAAAACAGAAACAGACTCATAGATACAGAGAACAAACTGATGATTGCCAGATGGGAGGGGAGTTGGGAGGCTGGGTGAAAAAAGGTGAAGGGATAAAAAAGTACAAATTGGTAGTTACAAAATAGTCATGGCAATGTAAAGTACAGCTTAGGGAATATAGTCAATAATGTTGTAATAACTATGTTTAGTGCCAGGTGGCTACGAGACTAATGCGGGGAATCCCTTTGTAAATAATATAAATGTCTAACCACTATGCTGTACACCTGAAACTAATATAAAATAGAATTGAATGTCAACTGTCATTGAAAAAGTAAAAAAATAAGAATGTATGTACTAAAAGAAGAAAGAATAAAGTATTGGCTTTTAGCAGCCCTCTTGATGTAGTGGGCAGTGCATCTGTCTCCTATTCTGAAGGTCCCAAATTAAAGTATAGGTTTCTTCCTAAGAGCGGTCATATGACGGGGTGAACAGTAACTGGGACTGGGGAGGAGAGGAGAGGAGGAGGAGAGGGGAGAGAGACACTCTTCTCTAACCTGGGGCCAGTATAACCACAGAGAGATGCCAGGTGCTGCTCGCCTTACGCCTGGGTCCCTGCACCACTGACAAGAGAATGGCATTGCCGTGGTCAGCTTAGTCTACTGAGAACCCTCCTCAGGAACAAGGGTAAATTCCAGAAACCACGTTGCTGCTCACAGATGGAGAGGACATGGATATTGGAGAGTCAACCTCCATATCCCCCATCATCAAGAGCGCTTTTCCCACGTATGTTCCCCCTTTCCTCTTTTTAATGGAACGCTGTTGCCGTGATCAAGTAGCGTTAATGGCAGAGAAGTGAATGGGGAGATGTGCCCTTTCAACATCCGAGAAACATTTTAGAACCACGTACAGCATCTCCCGTGGCCCCGTCTGCTGCCCATCCCCCCAACACGCACACGCACGCACACACACTTGTGCTGACACTACTAGTTTACTGTTGCTAGTACCTGTGACTATCATCAGCAGGCTCCTTAGGCAGCCAGGCATGGGTCAGCCAACTTGCAACTGTGGAAACAGGTTATACTCGTTGTCTGAATGCCTCAGTGTTTGGCTGCGAAGGCTGTGACAGGCTGGAGAAAGTGGCTGGCAGTGTCCTAGGGTGTGGGAAGTGCTGTAGGGTGGCAGGAAAGATCCCAGGACCGGATGTCAGGAGGAGACATGCTTTAGGTCACAGCTCTGTGAGCTCAGGAAAGACTTTCTTTAACCTGCTGGTGTCCCCGCACGTGAACTGAAAAATATGACATCTATCTCTCAAAGTACAAGTTGGTGAAGATGAGATGCAAAGATGTAAGAGCATTTGGTAAACGATAAAGCTGTACAGGTCTAAGGTAGACAGCATTATTTACTATGGCCTGAGATGGAGCGGTCTCAGTGAGTCTCAACACATTTGTGATGGTGGCCAGGTGTCCTCCGTGGCTTCCCTCCATCCCCAACAGCACTGAACTGACTGCTCCAAGTGCCAGGATGATGCTCCCGCGTCCCCAGTGAAACCCAGACCAGGCTCTGCCCCCGTCGCCCTCCTCCCACCCAAACTTACCTGCAATCACTCTCACTATCTCATCCCCTAGTCAGTCATCTGAAGCTAACCTTCAGGAAGCCTAAAGGTGAACTGTCTGAAAGTGAACCGTCAGTCTGAAGCTAACTGGAGGAAGTAGGGAACAGTGGGAAAAGCACAGTCCTGAGAGCCAGAAACCCAAATTCTAGGTCTGGCTCTGCCACTAACTGGCCATCTGACTTCAGTTAGCTTGATTCACCCGACTGGCAGCCTTGAACTTCTAGCCCGTAAAATGAAGAGAGAGCTGTGGTTTTTAAGACATTCCCCAGCATAGAAACCTTGGCTTCGGGGCAGAAGTGTTTCTCAGGGGCAGCCCGGAGACACCATCTTGGCATGTGAGGCTTTGCCGGAGTCCAGTTTGAAAACCACTGGGCTAAGTGACCCCCAAGTCCCCATTCATCTTTGAAACGTCCTAACTCAGTGTCTATGGTAAATGACTTCGTACGAAGGCGAAGGAAGACAGTCCTCCTCCCTGGAATCGTTTGCATTTGAGGAGGAAGTATCATAGCTGCATGACCTTATGCGTTAATACTGAAAGATGGAATTTCAGGCACCAAATACGTGAGGGAGTTGGGAGACTCCCTGGATTTTCCAAAATCCTACCACTTGGGTTGTCCATTCAGCTTTCACGTAGGGTCTAATGCCAAGAAGTGGTTAATGGCATTTTTTTAGGGTGGTGAGTGACCTCTTGGCTTTCCAATTTGTCAAAGGGTGGGTTTCCATCAGATCCTTGGTTAATCCTAAGGCATAAGAAGGACAAGAAAAGGCCATTGTGTCTTTCATGGGGGAAGTATGAATTAGAATCAGATTCAACTCTGAGGGACAGAAATCCCCCAAATGACAAGATTTAATACAGATACACATTTTGTCTTCTCTGTTATATAACAAACATTCAAACGGAAGCAATCCAAGGCTAGAGGAGTGGATCCATTCAAAAGCATCTTTGAAGATCTGGGCTCCTTCTACCTCTAATATCCCAAGGATGACGCTCTTGTCCTCACATACGAACCAAGGCAGACACTAGAGCTCCAGCCATCACATCTAAGGTGGAGGAAGAGAGAAAGAAAAATGGATCTTTCTCCTTTTAAGGGCACTCCCCGAAGCATCACCTAAAACTTCTGCTCATATCTCATGGGCTAACTTGAGTCATGTAGTCAACCTAGATTCAAGAGAGGCAAATGAAAATAGTCTTCTAGCTGGGCGGGAGGAGGAAGGAGGGCCTATGACCAATGGTGGCCTCCATGTCGGGAGCTAGTCAGCCGCAGGAAGAGTCAGCAATTCCCGGAATTTCAGTTCTGGAATCTGTACATTAATCCAGACTCTTGGGAATTTTACCTGGATACCTTCGGTTTCTTAAACGTCACTTTTAATGTCATTTGAATAGATGCAGATGAGAGTTGCATAAGAAATAGTATGAGTATGAACTTTAAAAATACATTTGGACTCAAGAAATATATGCTACAAAGTTCTATTTTCTTTTTAACCTTTTTTAAAAAAGCGTAACATATGTACAGGAAAGTGCACAAATCATGGTGTACAGTGCAGTTCTATGAATTATTACAAAGTGAAGACGCCTGTGTAACTATCGCTAAGAAAAAAGGAAGGAAGGAAGGAAGGAAGGAAGGAAGGAAGGAAGGAAGGAAGGAAGGAAGGAAGGAAGGAAGGAAGGAAGAAAGGAGAGAGGGAGGGAGGGAGGGAGGGAATGAAGGAGGAGGGGAGAGAGAGAGAAAGAAAAAGAGGAGAGGAAGGAAGGAGGGAGGGAGTGAGGGAGGGAGGACCAGGCCCCCAAACACACCTTGTGCTCCTCACACTCTAATATGCCCACGTGGAATCCTTTCCTTTCTCCACTTTGCTTCCTAACTCTGCCATAACCCCGTCTTCTCTCCTGCTCACCTCACTTCCCAGGCCTCCCACATACCCCAGGGTGGGGTCATTTCTGAGGCTGTTCTGCTTCTGGCGCAGAAGCAATAGCATGACCTTTGCGGTTCTCCTTACCAAGATCTAGATCTCAGCCTTTCTTCTCACGAGCTTTGTGCAGGATCTCCAACTGACCCACCCAAGCACTGTCCTGAGAGTCAACTCGGAAGGTTCTTGTCCTTCCCACCGTACCTGCAGCATACAGTGACCTGTATGCCAGTCTCTGCATCTTCATTTCACTTCTTTTGCTTGGGCCTTTTAAAAGCTGGTCTTTCCATTTCACAGACTGAACTTTAAAAGTAAATACATGTGCCCACTAAGGCGAAAAGACTTGTCCAGCATCACACAGCATGTCGGGGGCAGAGTGAAGACCTGGGCTGTGAGGCCAGGCCAGTGCATGACCCGGAGCTGCGCCCTCCTGACCCGGAGGTGCTGAGACCGGGGAGGGGGCTCAGACCTGCCTCCAGTCCCGTGGCCACCCAGATGCTTTTCTGGCCCAGGGCTGCCTGGCTCTGTGATCGGCAGTAAGACTCGCCTCCCCTCACTAGAAGGCTTCCTAAACAGACACATGGGTGCCAACTTTGAGACACTTGCTAATAAAAACAACTCCCTCAACAGGATTGGGTTTCAGTGGTGCCTGATAACAACCGCAGACCCAGAGGAGCAATGAGCTGGCCATGCAGAGAGCGGGTGGGGCCCTCCGGGGCCAGACGGAATGTGAAGCAGTCACAGCCAAGGCAGCATCTGCGGCCAGGGCAGGAGCAGGGCCTGGGGCTGGGGAACGAGGCCCCTGCAGGATGTGGGCGACAGTGAAACAAAGTCCGGCCCCATCCTAGCTGTGCCGGCAAAGCCAGGGCAGTCCTGGGGACTCAGAGTTGAAAACACATCCCCTTCCCAAGATACTCAGTTAAAAAGGGTTTTTTCCTCATATTAGAAACAGACTGACGAGCCAGTAACCCAAGGAGAGGAGGCCTAGGGACGTGTCCACAGTGATGCCCAGGGTAGGAGCCTTCACCGACAGAAGTCTGGCTGAGTTCTGTGGTTTGTCCTTGTCCATTCCAGAAGCCTCTCCTCATCTTGCTCTGCCCTGTCCCAACACTTTACCTTCTCCACGAAGCTCTGAAACAGCAGCCTCAACCATACCGAGTGCTCATGGCGTGCGAGGCTGCTAGGCACTGGGCAGAGTGCTCGTTCGTTTCATCTCCACAGTCTTACAAGGTGGGAACGACGACTGTGCCCATACACGTGGGAACACAGAGGCACAAAAGGTCAGGAAACTTGTCTGTGGCAACACGGTGTCCCACGGTGTAAGAGGGAGAAATGAGAGGGACCCAGGCCATCTGGTTCTAGAGCCCGCCCTTCTGCTTCAGCCGAAATCTAACTCACACTATGGGGTGCTGGTTCCTTGGGGTTGTCTTCCAAGGCTCAGCACCCCAAGGCCAGGGCCAGGGTTGGTGCACTCCTGGGTGGCCAGCTCTCAGCTCCTTCATCATACCCTTTCAAGGCTCCTGTCATGACTGTCCCACCGTCTGCTCGCCCTGGTCTGAAAACTCATTGTCTAGTTCTGCGGCTCCCTGCCTCCCCCTCCACCTCGCCTCCTGCAGCCATGCTGGGGTCTGAATGTCCATCCAGAAGATGCAGCCACCAGCCGCCTCACAAGCCGTCGCCTCTCTGTGCGTGTGTGATTCTCCTGGCAGACCCGATGGTGGTGCCCCACATGGTGGAAGGCAGAAGAGCGGGCGCAGCTGAGAGCGTGGGCCCTGTAGTCATGGTGTCTGAGTTCCGATGCCGCCCCAGCCAGTTGGTGGATACGCTTCTTGACCTCTCTGAGCCTCAGTTTCTTTATGTCTGAAACAGGCTGATTAAAAACAAAACAAAACAAACAAAAAAAACTACCTTCAAGAGTCACAGTGAGGACTGAGATTCGGCACTTCCAATTGCATAGGAAGCAAGTGGGAAATGTTAGCACTTACTACGGCCACATCTTGCCGAGGAAACTCCTAAACCATAAAACCAGAAATTCTGCTTACTAACCACAACTCCCAGTTTTCCATTCTTAAAGACCGCCTGCCCCTGCCAGCCTGCTCTGCAGTGTTAGTGCCCCAAGGACTGGAGCCCCATTCTCCAATGTATTGTCCACGTCCTGGCTCCTCGTCCTTTCCTACTTTGTTAAGACACCTCAGTCAATCGCTTTACTGACATTCTTAGAATTTCCCGTGACTTCTGCGTACTGCATCTGTGTCTGTGAGGATTAGGGTCACTGACATACAATAGAAAACCCCAAATAACAGTCCTTAAAGTCATTACAGTTTATTTCTCACATAAAACAAATCCAGAGTTAGCCCAGAGGTGGGATGGTGGCTCTAAGCGCAGCAGGGCCCCATGCTCCTCTTCTCTTGCTGTTCATTCTTAGCACATTGCCTCACAGTCCAAGATGGCTGTCTGCGCTCCAGCCATGGTGTCTACGTTCCAGACAGCACGATGGAGGAGGGAAGATGAGGGGAGAACATAAGAGAGAGGCCCAGCAGTCTGTCCACCCATTCTGCAGCCTTCTCACCCAAAACCTGTTCTTACACCTCATCAGCCAGAATCCAGTCACGAAGCTGCACCTTCACTGCTTACTTCCTATCCTGTCCCAACGGGAAAAGAGGGGAGGGTGGTCCTAGTGCTGCACCCGCCTGGCCAACCCATGGCCAGTGATGACTTCGCCATCCACTTCTACTTCCAGGCTGTCCCCACGGCTGATAAATTAACAGAACCATGCAGAGAGGCACCCCTGCACTCTTGTGGCTTCAGCCCCTTTAACCCACTCCCCACTCCTGGACAGGCCATTCTCCTCTTTTTGCCTGCCTCATGGCACTCATACCAAGTATCAATCACTTTCCTGAAACACTCTTCCCACCCTTGTTCCTGGCAGAAGGTCTTGCCTCCGCCCTCCCTCTCATCTGTCTTTAGATCCCCCTTTTCTTGCTCTGAAGCTGCTGCTCCTGGAGGCGACTGCCACCCTGGCAAGAGCAGGACAGCTCTTTCCCTTGAATCCAACAACAAATCTTAGCACAGAGCTGAGCACTCATCAACAGAAGTACACTGATGAGAGCTAAGGCGCTAACAGTTTAATCTAGACACTCTCCTGCCAGGTTTTCTTGTTTATTTTAACCAGCGCCTTTGATGCTTCATTTTAAAAGTGGTGCATAGGGTTGTCAGAGGCTTGACAATGGGCTGACTGGGGGCTATTCCAGGGACCTCCCCAGCAGTCCTTCCTCACAGCAGCTAATGGGCCTTGGAACCGAGAGCAGTCCCACGGAAGAAAGCTCTGAGGTATTGGGCTCCACTGGCCCGATGACCCCTGACACGTAGGCCAGTCCCCAGGCTCAGGCCCCACTGGTACCTGGCCTCTGGGCACACCGACCATCCACCTCCAAAAAGAGGAAAAATGACTCAGGAGAGAACGCCAGCTCACATTAAGGAGACGGCATCTGTCTTCTTGTAAAAATGTCCCTTTTGCATTCCTGGCTGCTCGTGAAGGACTGACTGAGGCAGCCCCCCACCCCATCCTGCTTCTAAAATAAATAGAGGGCAATAGAGAAAAGGGCGGCATTTAAAGCCGACCTCCTCCTCCTGCATAGAGCTGGGGGTGGAGGGGAGGGAGAAGGGGGCTGCTCCGAGGGCTCACTCAGCACCCATCCTCTGCTCCCACCAGGGCTGATGAAGGCTTGGGTCAGGAAATTGCTCAGGAGCTAAGGGGTTCCGACTTAGTGTGAAAAGTCTGCCTCGGAGGTTGCTATAAAAAGGAGCAAAAATAACAGATGTGCCTCTTCGTCAGTCTTTATGTTCCCTGTTTCCTTTATCACACGCATCTTGCAAGAGCTACTCATTTTCACATTTTCCTCAGTCACTTCCTCCCTCCAACGTGAATTACTTAAAATAACAACCGCCACTCTGGGTCAGCCTCATAGCCATGCAGAGCCGGCAGCTGCTGCAGGATGAGGCCTGCGCCCAGAGGCAGCCTCGGGTGACCTCTTTCCCCATCACCGTCCCCACACATTCTCCAGCTTGTCAGCAGCACCATGGCCTTTCCTTCTGCAGCCAAAGGGGGCACTGAGTGAGGAGGCCTGGGGGACTCACCTCCCACTATGCAGGCTGGGATGACAGTGGAAACTTTCCTGAGGACAAGGCTGGTTAGGAGAGCAAGAGGGAGAACACAGGCCACCCGGTGTGGAAAGAGCACCAACCTGACGCAGGAGCTGGGTTCTGGTCCAGCACATGCCATCAGCATGCTGTGTGGCCACTGGCGAGTTGCTTTCCTCCTCTGGGTCTCTCCTGAGGGCGCGTGAGGGCCCTTCCTGTGCTTGGTCCATGCCCAGAGCCTCTCCATCGTTCAGTCCTGCCTCCCAAATCTTTTCCCTCTCAATCCCGCACCAATTAGTCTTGCCAATGTCTTAGTAGCTGCCGATTTATGTCACGCCCGGTCTAATGCAGTAGCCTCTGGGCTGCTATTCCAGCTTCCCGTCATCCCCTGCTTTCTTCTCTGTACCTGCCACCAGACCTCTCAACGCTGGTCTCACCAACTGCTGAAAATCCGCCAGTCACTCTCCATTGCATTCGACTCCTTGGCAAGGATACCAGTCTTACCCTACCTCTTTCCACCGCTCCCGACTTCCTTCACAAATATCTATTAAGCTATGTGCCACGCACTGTTCTAGGAACTCAGAAAAAAGCAACAAGGCTTCAAGGCACAGTTCAAATGTCACCTCGCCTCACTCCACTCCCTCGTGCCCATCAGCAGAGTGAACTAGTTAGTTGCCCCCTCCCGTGTGTGCAAGCCGCTACACCTGGCCAGATATCAGGAAGTTATGTTCAGTTAATGTTTGCCCAGAGCGATGGTTAATTTATGCATCAATTTGGCTAGGCCAGAGCAGCCAGATATTTGGTCAAATGCTATTCTAGATGTTTCAGTGGAGGGATTTTTAAAAATGGGGTTAACATGCAAATCCGTAGACTCAGAGTAAGGATGACTCTTCACGGTGTGGGTGGGCCTCATCCAATCAGTTGAAGGCCCTAAGAGAAGAAGACCGACGTCCTCTGATGAAGAGGGAATTCTGCCTCCAGATTGCCTTCGGACCTGAGCTGCAATGTTACTGCTTCTCTGGGTCTCCAGGCTGCTGGCCTATGTGCAGATTTTTTCTTAGTGAATGTTTATGGTGTTGATCCAAGAAATCCTCGCCTGACACAAGATCATAAAGATGTTTTCCCTGTTTTCTTCTATAAGTTTCACAGTTTTAGGTATTACATTTGAGTCTGCGATTCATTTTTTTCTTAACCAACGATTCCTTTACTTAGAGGCAACTGACTGTTGATAGTTAACATATTTCCATGCATTTTTTAAGCTGATGAAGTTTAAACTGTTTGCTGGTGTAAACTGCCTTTTTTAAAAAAGGCTTTTATTTTTCAGATTTCAGGATCATAGCAAAACTGAACAGAAAGTACAGAGTTCCCATATACCCACTGCCCACTCCTTCCCTGGTGCACAACCTCCCCCAATATCAATCAACGTTCCCCCGCGTTATACGTGTATGACAGTCAATGAACCTGCATTGACACGTCACCCAAAGCCCGTAGTTCATATTAAGGTTCACTCTTGCTGTTGTGCATTCTATCAATTTTAACAAATGCGTAATGACATGTATCCACCGTTTTTAGTTCCCCCACCCTAAAAATTCTGCGCTTTGCCTATTCACCCCTTCCTCCCCCTGACCCTTGGCATCCACTGACCTTTTTACTGTCTTTATAGTTTTGCCTTTTCCGGAATGTCATATAGTTGGAATCACACGATATGTGGCCTTTTTAGATTGCTTTCTTTCACTTAGTAATATGCATCTAAGGTTCTTTCATGTCTTTTCATGGCTTGATAGGTTATTTCATTTTAGCGCTGATTAATATTCCACTGTGTGGATGCACCACAGCTTATTCATCCATTCACTTAAGGAAGAACATGTTTGTTGCTTCCAAGTTTTGGCAGTTATGAATAAATCCTATAACATCCATGTGCAGGTTATTGTGTGACATAAGTTTTCAGCTCCTTTGGGGAAATACCAAGGAGCGTGACCACTGGATCTAAGAGTATGTTTAGTTTTGTAAGAAAAGCAAATGCCTTCCTAAGTGGCTGCACCAGCAGTGGATGAGAGTCCCTGCTGCTCCACATCCTTGTCAGCATCAGGTGTTGCTAGTGTTTTAAATTTTGGCCACTCTAATAGGCTGTTTTAATTTGCAATTTCATAATGACATATGATGTTGAGAATCTTTTCATGTACTTATTTGCCATCTGTATATCTCCTTTTGCCCATTTTTTAAATCGAGTTGCTTATTCTACTGTTGATGTATGAGTTCTTTGTATGTTTAGAATAACAATACTTTATCAAATATGTCTTTTTCAAATTTTTCCTCCCAGTCTGTGTCTTGGCTTCCCATTTTCTTGACAGTGTCTTTTGAAAAGCAGTAGTTCTTAACTTTAATGAAATATAATGAATCAGTTATTTCTTTCATGGGTCATACCTTTGGTGTTGTATGTAAAAAGCCATCATGATACCCAAGGTCATATTTTCATTTGTTATTTTCTACTGAATTTATCACTCACCTCTGTCTTCGTGAGCTTATTGCCTGTTTCTCTAAGTCACAAAAACCTTGAGAAAAGCATCTTTTTTAAAAAAAAAAAAATCTCTGTATTCTCCACCGTATCTTGCCTACAGCAGATGCTGAACAAAATGATGGCTGAACAGGCCAGTCTACCCACAAATGAAAATGAAACTTCCATAAAAAGAGGCTTCACTTTCTGGCTCCAGCTCACATGGGCCCAAAGTTCTCTCTGTATACAAGTAAAGAATGACAACAAGAGACCACTACAAAACTGTGAGGCCTCCAGAGTCTTCTGTAAACCTCCTCTCCCTTTCCTGTGACCTTGACCCCTTCAGTGGCCTCCCTGGTTTCCTCATCTTCTTGCTTGGTCGCTATCCGAAGAAGAGATTCACAAATGCTTGGAGAACAGCTTATTCACACTACTGCTTGCCATTTTCTTTTATGTCACAAAAGGATTTTTCTCTTGTAAAAGAAGTAATGGTTATTAATCAGTTGACGAAGAAGGTCTTAAGAGGATCTTGCTCTGAAATCATGCCATGCCTCACACTAGTCTTCAGAGAGTATGAAGGGGGTTCTGGGTATGTCCCCTGAGAAATTGGGCCAGTGTGTATGAGACACAGAGAGGAATGAGACATTAGGTAAGAGAATACTACTATTAGTCAAGAGATTAAGATGTTCACAGAGTGAGAACATTTTTTTTTTCGTTTCAATATAAAATAATATCAATTGCAGTTATTTAGAAGAACTGCTTGCCATTTCTAGCAAATTATCATGCAGCATGATAAGTACATGAGTCAGTGATTTTCAGACCCTTCTTCAAAACCAGAGGTTTCTATGGCGATGCTTCCAGAGACAGGCTCCAGCGCCCACCACATTTCACCTGGGCCGCTCCTCTTCATCTACTTTTAAGATTTGATTTGAAGGAAAAAATTTCTCCAAAGATGTAGAGAAGAGGGGCTCGGGGCAAGGAGGGAAAGAATTTACAAACCGTGGACATGAAAGATTAAATCTAATTTAGGTAAACTTGTGACTTTGAGTAAACCTTTTTCTCCAACTCTGAAGAAAAAGCACGATAAGAGGGAAATAGCTTGACCAGATATTAAAAGGCATTATAAAGCCTCAGTCATTAAAACGGTATGGTAGTGACACTTGACCGGGTAGAATGCTAATCAAACAGAATAGAAAGTACAGAAGTAAACCAAATTGTGAATACCAATTTGGTAAACAATGAAGGTGGCTTATAGGATAAAAGGGAGATAGCTGCTCTGAATTGTAGCTGAACTGGGAGGCAAATGAGCAATCACCTGAGTTCTGGAGGCAGTAGGCTCTGAAGGGGGACTTTCTAGCCACGGTTTTGGGTCTGCCTGAGCCAAAATAAAATGAAGCACTCACTAAAACTGTGTGTTCCTTTCCAAATTCAGATAATTTGGGGCAGCCGGAGGGGCAGCAGGCTCAGTTCCCGCTTCATTAAGCCTGTTCTCCAAAAAGCTCTTCAAAGCCTCCTCTCAACCCCCCACCTTGGGTGCTGAGTCCCTCCCATGACGGGGCCAGGAGTTCCTGGGAAATGATAGAGACGATCTCCAGAGACCAGAGGCCCTTCCCGACCCTCACCCAGGCCAAGGCACAGGTGGACATTAAAGCAGAAGCAGCTATAGGTGCGGCCACCACTCCTCCAGGCTCCCAGCCCCTGAATTCTGATTGGCCTGGGGTGCAGCTTGCGCATCACAATTTTTAAAACCCCCCTCTGTGTTTCAAATGTGCAGCTACGGGTGAGGATGGCCACTTGGAATTATAAGGCTATCTTTCTTCCCATAAACGTTGATAAATCATGCTCTGATGATGTGTGAGTAAACAGGAAAATACAGTAAAAGTGCGTTTAAGCTACAGTGCTGCCTAAGTGTTAACCTATACAGCAGGGAGAACGTGATGAGGTCTCAATCTCTGGGGACACTCCCATTTGTACTGGGGAGCAGGGTGAGGCCTTCTGTTACAAAAGCTGATTTCAGACTGATCTACTTCCTCCACATTTTTTTTCTAATAGCCCTAGTGCTGCAAAACACATATATTGTCACGGTCTCTCACGGGCATTCTTAGGTCAGCAGATGTCACGAGCAAAGCATCCCTGCTGCCCAGCCTGGGTCTGAGGCTTGTTACTGCGTCTCCGCAACCCGTTCCTCTCGGAAGGTACGGGGAGACAGTCTGTGAATCCATCCATTCCATTTCTGTATCTTAACGTTAAGCATACTGCTTAGCTGTTCGCATTGCCTTGAGAGTCACCTTTTAAAAACATAATTTTGTACCCAACTTTGTAATAACTTTCTATACTTTGTGTTTAACTTTTTGTTAGTTTAAACCTGGTTTATTTGAAAAGATAAGCACTTGATTTTTATTCATTAGTTCATATATCAGTTTTATTTTAGTTCACTTTATCATAATAGTTGACTTTAGTATCCACACTTTTATTCATTAAATACAAATTAACTAGTGTCCAATTATACACTGCATTTCATAAGTTTTAATCTTATAAATCTTATGTAGCGAAAAACTACCTATACTAAATGAACTGAGAATTTATATTTGAATTTTGCAAAATTCATTCTCCCAGCAAAAAAGAAGTTTCCTAATTTGTCACATTATTAGTTATCCCCCAATTTGCCCTCTGGTCCTAAGAGATCCTGGGTCATAGCTAAATCGGAAGATGTGGGCTCCAGAGGCGAGGTGGTCTCAAGGAGAAAGCTTCACAGACCCCCTGCTATGGACTGAATGTTTGTGTCCCCACCTCAAAATTCGTGTGTTAAAACCTAAATCCCCAGGGTGATGGGATTGGGAAGTGGTGCCTTTGGGAAGCGTGTAAGTCATGAATACGGAGTCCTCATGAGAGGGATGAGGGCCCCCATGAGGGGTGAAGAGACCAGAGCTCTCTCTTTTCACCATCTGAGGATACAGTGAGACATCAGCAGTCTGCAACCCGAAAGCAAGTCCTTCCCAGAGCCCACCCATGCTGGAGCCCTGATCTCTGACTTCCAGCCCCTAGAAATGAACCATGAGAAAGACATTCCTGCTGTTTATACGCCACCCAGTCTGGTGTACTTCGTTACATCAGCCCGAACTGAGACACCTCCAAAGTTCTCCTAGGGCCTGCATGTCCGTTCTGAGATTGCGTCTTGTGTTTCTCATTTGTGCAGTCTTATGTTCTCCCTAATGGGCCCGTGGATACTAATAAGCAGTGATCAGTGCAGTTCCTTCTTAGGTGCCTTTGTGAAAACGTAGCACCACGCTGGGTGCAGGGGAGGGTATCAGTGAGTAACTCTTCATCTCAGGAGCCTTTACCATGAGTTGGAGAAGCTTACGCGCCATGGTCCCAGGAAGGCCCTAGGAACATGTTCACCTGGTCATATGTACTTGTAAAACTTGCAGAGAATGCAATATATTTAATTAAACATGCATCATATGATTTTTTTTAATGGGGATTGTGAAAAATAGAATGTATCAGAATTCTGGAGTTATTCAAGCACAAACCTACAGTGGCACTACTAATAGTGAGTGCATCTATTGGTGAAGTTGTATGCTCAATGCATCCCAACCATCAGCAGTAAACAAATTCTGATTCTATCCCAGGAAACTGAAAAAGCATTATGTTCTCTCTATAGAAAATATTATAAAACAGTGAAGAGCAGGTGATGAATAAATGTAAGGAATATGTTGTTCAGTCTTTTGTAGAATGGTGTTCCATTTGACTTTTTGGCATGTGAAAGTTAATTCCCTAATGGGAGGCTTATGGCTGTATTATTTGAATTTTACATTAAAACCGTTTATAGTTAGTTTAGCTAAATGCATAGAAATACAGTCCACTGTTAGTAAACATGTCAGTACCCTGACAGTTTCAATTATGATAAATTTGTTTTTCAGAAAGAATATTATCAATGGTAGCATTTTTTTAAGTAGAAAAATATGACTTAAAAAAGTTATCTCACTATCATATTTCCTAATATTGTTAGGAATGTGACTGTTTTTATGACAATGGTCTGAATGAAATAAAATTAGGTGGGCCCTGCAATTGTCCCAGCTGACTGCCTCGAGAGTTCCCAAACTTCAGCACAGAGAACAAGGCGGAGTCCAACAGATACCCTGGACTAAAGAAATGGAGCTGAGAGTCCAGAGACCAAAGTGGTGAGACTTTGTAGGATGATGGGCCAGAGACTAGAAGCCGAGAGAGAAAACCCCAGACATCTAGAGAGAGATCCATCATAGTGGTTACAATAAATACACGTGAGGAAACTATCTGAGGCTGGGGAAAGAACCATCCAAAAGAACGAGAGAACTACGTCTTGCAGTCACTCACACAGAGACAGGATCAGTGCCTATCCCAACTGCCAGAGTATAAAACCTCAGAATTCAAGAGGCATTGTGCCCAAGAACCGGAAAGGTCTTGCCTCAGTTGTGGAGAACAGTTAGCCCTAGAGACAGCCCTGTTCTTGAGGTCCCTAACTATTCATAAAAGCAAGACCTGAAAGGATGAAATGTTTCCAAGTAACATGCCTGCATCCTAGAACGATGCCCAATGTTATTTATAGGAATATAAATATATCTCACACCTGGTAAGGTAAATTCACAGTGTCTGACATCTAAGCAGAGTGCCAGGAATACGACAAAACGAGAAAACAGGACCCACGTGAGGAGAAATATCAATCAATCAAAACCAAACCAAAACGGACCCAGATGTCAGAATTGGCTAATACGGGTGGTAAAACAGGTATTATAACTTTATTCTATATGTTCAAAAAATCAAATAGCAACTTGGAAGATAATAAAAACAGACCCCAAATGAACTTCTAGAGATGAAAGATAGACTGCATGAAATTACCAGATTAGTCGTGCTGTATTTAGATGTAACTGAAATCCTATATCCTTTTTAGATACTTAAGAAAAAATAGTTTCTTGAAGCTTTTAAAAAGTGTATATAGTATATACTGAGATATAATGTAAAATATATTTCTTACTATGGCCACAATTTGAAGTTTTAGAATCAATAATATAGAGCCTTGTAGGTCAAGGTAAAAACACTGAGTGAGCCCGAGAAACACTGAAGGGTTTTGAGTAGAGCAGTTACATTATCCGATTTGTGTTCTAAGAAGACAAACTGGTTGCTGTGAGAATAGTTATAGGGCAGCAGGGATGAAAGCAACAAACATGTTTCCTACGGTTAGAATGGTCCAAGTAAGAGAAGACTCATATGGAGCCTGACTCCCCAAGCAGCCAAACTGTATAACCTGCTGAGATAGGATGAGGTTTTCCTCAAAAATTAAAAATCTGGGCTTCTACGTCCCTAACATATGAATGACAGAGACAGCTAATTGGCTCTGAAAATATGTTATTCCTGCAAATCATTATGTAAATCGTCAAGAAACCGGTATTAGTTCATATTCTACACATTTTTGAAAATCAAAGTACACTTTGCTTTTTAAATTTTTTTATGCCTACAGCACCTGGTCTTCCTAGGTGGTCTCCCATCCAAGTACTAACCAGGCCCAACCCTGCTTAGCTTCCGAGATCAGACGAGATTGGGTACGTTCAGGGTGGCATGGACATAGACTTCAAAGTTCACTTTGAACTTTATCTTTTAAAATAAGTAACAAATTCATACAGTTCAAACTACGAAGACACAAAAAGGTGTACATTAACAAAACGGCTTCCTCACTTCTCCCAAACACTTGCATTATCTTCACACATCTACCACGTAAAGGGATGCTTTCACTCCCTCATTAGTTATCTCTGTTTTTTGAGTGAAATGAACAGATGAGTGAAATTTGAGATGGACTCATAGGACAGAAATGATAATTCTTCAATGTCTGTGATGATGACAGCACTAATAAAGGGGTATTTTTTGTTTAGCCTTGGTGGCAGGATAGGGATAATGGTAAAGCAACATCAAAGATGCTTTCTTTGAATCTGTCTTAAAGGATAAACAGGCATTGCAAGGAAGGAAATGAGGAAGGTACAGGCTAAAAGGAGAAACAAAATTAGTTAATAAAATACAATTCAGGGTTTATCTCTCTCCTTTCTACCTCCTGGACTATTGCTGCTCAGAGGTAACTTGCCTTGCTTCAGTGATGCATAGATCATTAAACACCACCTATCCAACCTACAATACAAAGTTATCATGATGCTCAGACGAAATAAGGGATGTCAAAAACACAACTCGACCTCATTTTAAAGTTAGATTATTATTGCCACCTCTTCCTCCACTAAAATCAAATGCCTTTAAGGACCAAATCATACTGCTAGAGCTTTACTTACTTACTTACTTACTTACTTACTTACTTACTTACTTATTTATTTGTTTGTTTATTTATTTATTTATTTAACTTAAGACATAGGTGGGATGCTTTGAGTTGAGCTATTATTTCACGATGTAAAAGAAAAGAATGGACTGAGGTAAAGGAAGATGAGAGAAAATTGGCTGTGGGCTCTCATTTCTTGGGCAAGAGGAGGTACCCAGTGAGGACAAGAGTTGAGAGGAGGGAGGCAGGACAACCAAAAATAAATGTTGCCAAATTTGGCCCAGACACAGCTCTACTGGGGAGAGAAAGTGGTGCTTTCTTTACCTCTTATTTACTTAAAGTATTAGACATGTCCAAGAAATAAAGCTATAAGTAGTGTTTAGGAGGCAAAGTGGCATTAAATATTATTAGTGAAAATAAAAGCTGCTACCTTCTACTTCAGGCTAAGGTGGAAAAACAGGAATTAAGATTTATTCCTCCACCTGAAATAATGAACAACCAAAATATATGAAATGGTCTTCAAAACTTTGGGTATTTGGCAGTGAAGGAAAGTGATCCCAGAGAAATGGGAAAACAAACCAGATGGGCCCTGTGTTTGACCCCTCTTTCTTCCTCGAGAGGTTTTTTAGGCCACAGGACAAAGAGTAAGAATACGGGAGGAAGCCACATGTTGAAGAGAGTCCAGTCCAGCATGAAAGGAATTTGGAAGCTGTCATTCCCACCCTAACAATAAGAAAATCTAAACAAACTACAAACGAACAACTCTTTTCAGATCCGGCAGAGAACTAATATCACTGGGCAAACTGCTGCCCCAAATACTGGAGATGGAGAGGCAGACACAGAGATTCAAGACTAACCTGAGTAGAAGCTCAAGAGCAAAAATCTTCAAAGGAACCAATGATGGTGTTCCTTTGACCCAATATATCATGTCTGGCTTTCAACAAAAAATTACAAGGTGTACTAAAAACAAACAAACAAACAAACATAGTTTGAAGGGACAGAGTAAGCATCAGAACCAGACTGGGGTTTAAAACTGCGATTAATAAGGTAAGGACTTTAATGAAAAAAAAAGAAAAGAAAACATACAAGAACACATGAGTAATATAAGTGGATACAAACTCTAAGAAAGAATCAGAAAGAAAGGCTAGAAATGAATAATACTGTCAAAAATTAGTAGTGCCTGTCATGGGCTCATCAATAGACTAGCTAGGTATGCTTGAGGAAAGAATCAGCAAATCTAAAGCGATGTCAATAAAAACCTCTAAAACTGAAATGCAGGACAAAAAAGAATGAAAAAAGAAAAAGCAGACTGTTCGAGAACGGTTGGGCAGTTACAAAATGTTTAACATGCATGCAATGGGAATACAAAGGGTAAAGAAAAAGAGGAAGGAACAAAAGAAATATTGGAAACAATAATCACAGGGAATTTCCCTAAATTAATGTCAGTCATCAAACCACAGATTCAAGAAGCTCTGAGAACACCAAGCAGGATAAATACTAAAAATATCCACGTCAGGCATATCACATTCAAATTTAGAAAATCAAAGACAAAGAAAATCTTAGAAAAAGCCCAAGGAAAAAAATCTTACCTCTAGAGGAGCCAGGATAAGAATTACATTGGACTTCTCTTCAGAAACAATGCAAGCAATAGAAGAGTAGAGTGAAATATTTAAAATGTTATTTTAAGAACTCCACTAACCTAGAATTTTGTATTTCGCAAAATTATCCTTCAAAAGCAAAGAAGAAATGAAGACTTTCTCAGACATACAAAATAAAGGGAATTATTTGACAATTGACCTGCCTAGCAAGAAATGTTAAAAGAAATTCTTCAGATAAAAAGGAAAATGATGTAAGTCAGGAACTCAGACCTGCATAAATTAAGATAGAGCATCCGAGAAGAAATACATAAAGGTAAAATAAAATATTTTATTTTTCCTATTTGAACAATTTGTTCAAAATAACAGTAACAAAATATTCAGTGATTATAATTATAGATAAATTAAATAAAAGAAGTATCGTAAGAGCTGTAGGGAAGAGTTGGGAATAGTCTATTATAAGATGCAATGGTACAGAGTTATCTGAAAAAGGACTTTGATTAGTTGTAAATATATGTTGCAAACTCAAGGGCAACCACTGGAGAAACTAAAAACAAAAGTATAATTGATATGTTGAGAAGAAAAAAATGAAATAGCATAAAATGCTCCATTAAAACTAGAGAAGGCAGAATAAGAGTAAAGAAAAAGGTCACTGGCAACAAATAAAAAACAGGAGAAAATATGGTACACATTAACCCACCTATAGCAATAATCACTTTAAATATCAATGGTGTAAATGTACCAATTCAAAGACACCAACTTGTCAGAGGGGATCAAATAAAACGGGACCAAACTATACGACGTCTATAAAAAACCCACTTTAAAGATAAAGGCACAGAAAATGTAAAGGAATGGAGAAAGATGTACTGTGCTAACCCTAATCCAAGAAAGGTGGAATCATCATATTAATTTCAGACAAAGTGGACAAAGCCATATTAATTTCAGACAAAGCAAGGAAAATTATCAGGGATAAAGAGGGGCATTACATGATAAAGGGATCAGTTCTCCAAGAATACATATAATCCTTCATGTGTACGCCCTTAACAAGAGTAAGTCAAAATATTTGAGGCAAAACCTGATAGAACTTCGAGGTTCAGAACTAGATACATCCACAATACAGGTGAAGACTTCAACAACTCTCAGTAATGGACACGTCCAGCAGGTGCAGAATCACAGGACACTATGGAGCCGTACGGCACCATCAGCCAGATCCAACTGACAGCAATCGCAGACTTAATCCAGCAACAGAACACATTCTTCTGAAGCTTACACGGAACATTAATCAACGTAGGCCACATTCTGGGCCATGAAACATAGATCAACAAGTTTAAAAGAGCAGAAAACATACAAGGTATGCTCTTAGACCACAACAGACTTAAACGGGAAATCAGTAGCAGAAAGATAGCAAAAAACAAAAGACACAACCAAAAACAAAACCCTCCAAATACTTGGAGATTAAACACCATACTTCTAAATAACATGGGTCAAAGAGGTTTCGAGAGAAAATTGTAAATATTTTTAACCCAATGAAAATGAAAATACAACTTATTGAAATTTGTGGGATGTACCAAAAAGCAATGAATAGAGGTAAATTTATCATTGACTGTATACATGAGAAAAGAAGATCTAACATCAATAATCTAAGATATTACTTTAGGAAACTAGAAAAGAGGAGAAATTAAATCCAAAGTACACAAAAGTAGATAATAAAAATTATTCTTGTACACAAATGTTCATAGCAATATTATTCATCATAGCCAAAAAATGGAAAGTCTAGATGTTTATCCATGGTGGATGGGTAAACAAAGTGTGAGATATGCATGCAATGGAATATTATTTGGTCGTAAAAAGGAACGAAGTTCTGATATATGCTACAATATCAATGAACCTTAAAAACATTAGGGTAACTAAAATAAGCCAGTCACGAAAGGCTACATATCCTTTGTCTAGGAAAATATATAGAAAGTAGATTAGGGGTTGCATATACACCAGGGATGTGATAGATGGGGGAAATGAAGGTTGGTGATTGAGAACAGGTATGAAGTTTCTTTTTGGGGTGAGGATAATGTTGTAAAATTGATTGTGGTAACGGCTACACATCTCTGTGAACAAGCTAGGAACCACTGGATTGTACTCATTAATTAAGTGAACTATATGGTATGTGAATTATATCTCAATGAAGCTGCTACACAACAAACAAACAAACAAAAAACTATGCAAGACAGTGTCAGGAAGAGTGCAATCGTGCCCTCGTCTTTGTTAATATGTCATTGCAGAAGCCAGAGAACCCCACACTCACCCAGGCTCTCATCCCATTAGGATCTGAACATCCCCCAATTTAACATTTCCCATAATTTCTCAACCCTCCAAACCCTTCCACTGTGCCCTCTGCAATGCAGCGTCCATCCATGTGCAGCAAATTCTATGGTATCATCCAGTTCTCTGAAATGTCCCTCCCATGTCTTGATCTAGCAGAAAGGTGGCTTCTCCCTTGAGGACCCCTGCAACTGGCTCAAGTGGACTTTTTTCTCTCCCACTCCTTCCACCACTGGACCAATGGCTGCATCCGATGATTCTCCCCACTAGCTCCCTGAAAACCTCCAGCTCCTAGTGTGGGTTTACACGCCACTCACTGCAGTCGTCTCTAAACCTGAAGGTCACTCCCCTCATTCCCTGGAGTAAGCCCCTGGCTCACCATCTCTCTACAACAGCCCTCCTGTTATAACTCATAGGGACCTCACCATCTTCACGGATGGCCCTTCCAACCCTGGCCTCTCAGTTCCTGGACATCCTCTCTTTTCATAATCTGGCCTTTCCTCCTTCACTCAGCACCCACTCCATGAATGTGCCTTAGGTTTTGGCATTAAAAATCATCGCACTCTTGCCAAAGTTGTCCGTAATCGGTCTTCACCGTCTCTCCTCCAGGCGCATGAACCCCTCCAGCCAGGCCTTCATCCTCACCAATCCGCTGAAATTGCCTTTGTCAGGGTCCCCAGTGCCTTCCACACTGCCAAGTCCGGTGGCCAGAACTTTTACTAGACTTTTTGTCCTCTTCCCCTGATGAAATGCTATACGAACACAGATTAACAGAATCTATTTACATACCCTAGTTGAGATTAACCACTAACTCTTTAACTGAAGGGCTTCTTAAAAATGGTTCCAGCATTCTTCAGAGATTCCTATTAGGACTTCCACCCACACCTAGCAGTAGTCAGGTACTCCCCTTCTCCAACAAAGCCAGAGGAAGCCTGATAGAACAGATTTAAATAAACTCAAGTCTCCTAATACCCCAAATGTCCAAGATTCAGTAAAAAAACCCCCAAAAAACAGATCCCAATGAGGTGACACATATGTTAGATCCGATCTGACAGGGATTTTAAAGCAGCCATCATAAAAAATGTTTCAACAAGCGATTAAGAACATGCGGACACAAGTGAAAAAATAGTCTCAGCAAAGAGATAGGAAGAATAACAAGATGGGAGAGTTTAGGACTGAAAAATACAGTAGAAACCTTCCCCAAATGAAAGCATATGCCTATACAGACACAGACACAAATGTTTATAGCATTATTCTGAAGTCAAAAAGTGGAAACCCAGAAGTCTATCAACTTGGTGGGTGGATGAACAGTGCCTTGTGTCCACGCACCAGAATATTAATTGGCCATAAAAAGGAATGAAGTGTTGATACACGGTAGTCCCTATCCATAGTTCAGTTTTCCAGCTTGTTACCCACGGTCAACCGTGGACGGAAAATATTAAATGGAAATTTCCAGAAAGAAACAGTTCGTAAGCTTGAGATGTCACACCATTCTGAGTTGTGATGAAATCTCACACGTGCCGTTCCATCCCGCCTGGGACGTGAACCACCCCTTTGTGCAGTGCATCTGACCGTGTACACTACCGCCTGCTAGTCACACAGCAGCCATCTCGGGGACCAGACTGACTTCCATGGTATTGCAGTGCTTGTGTCCAGGTAACCCTTATTTTGCTTACTAAGGGCCCCAAAGCCATTCACATGTTATAGTTGTCCCATTGTTATTGTTACTCTTTTGTGCCTAATTTATTTTTAAAAAGCTTTATCATAGGTATGTAGGTGTAGGGGAAACAGTACAGATAGGGTTCAGTACTATCGAGGGTTTCAGGCATCCACTGGGGGCCTTGGGATTTTCCCCGCAGACAAGGGGACTATGTTACAATGCAGGTGAACCTTGAAAACACTAATGTGGCCAGTCACAACAGGCCACGTATGAGTTTATATGAAACGTGCAGAATGAGTAAATATATAAACAGAAAGTAGATTCGCAGTTGCCCACTGCTGGGGTGCGGCAGATGGGGAAGCTGGTGGTGGGTGACTGCTAATGGGTACGGGCTTTCCTTTGGGGGTGCAGATGTTCTAAAACTGATTGTAGTGATGGTTGCACAACTGTGCAACTACACGAAAAACCAATGAACTGCACATATTGAATGAGCAAATTGTACGTGTGTGATGGATTGGATTGTGTCCCCCACACAAAATGTTATGTTGAAGTCCTACCCCAGGGACCTCCGAATGTGGCCGTACTTGCAGACAGGGTCTTTACAGAGGTCATCATGGTAACAGTGAGGTCATTACAGTGGGACCCCATCCGGTGTGACTGCTATCCTTACAAAAAGGGGAAATTTAAAGAGAGAGACACATAGAAAACGTGAGGAGACATGGGGTGAAATGGCCATGTACTGGCCAGAGAGAGAGGCCTGGGGTATTCCCTCCCCTCAGAGCCCTGAAGGGGAACCAACTCTCCTGACACCTCGATTTCACACTTGTAGCCTCCAGATCGTGAGAAAACATGTCTGTGGTTTAAGTCCCCAGTTTGTGGAACTTTTTTACAGCAACCCTAGCAAACTGAAACAATCTGTAAACTATACCTCGGTAAAGGTGCTACCAAAGCATAAACTATAGGCTGTCGACAAGGAACCCACTTTAAAGACAAGATAGCTACTATGGCCATGCCACCCTGAACACGCCCAATCCCGTCTGATCTCAGTAAGCAGGGTCGGGCCTGGTTAGTAGTTGGATGGGAGACCACCTAGGAAGACCAGGTGCTGTAGGCATAAAAAATAAAAAATAAAATTAAAAGATAAATACAACATAGGCTGAAAAGTAGAAACTATTCTAGACATTTATGATAGTACGGTTAAGAACAGAAAATCCTAGCCGGCCTGGGATTTACACTTTAGAGGAATGGCTGGGTGTACTGAGGAATGTGGGTGAAGTGCCTGGGGAGCGGCAGATACCCAAGCAAGGTTACACCTACGTTCACATTTCAGGAGAAGAGGAGTTCCTGGAGACAGAAAAACAATGGTGTTGTTACAAAAAAAAAAAAAAATGCAGATGTTCAAGTTAGTAAAAGTCTGTGGAACTTGATGATTATGTGCATTTTTTTACTTTGAGAGCGATTTCAGGAGTGTGATTAGATCGTGTTAACTACCTGGCAGCATTCCAAAGATGTGACTCCTGTCCTTCTTCTGTTGCACCTACTTAATACCCTTGAGTAATAGGCCTTACCAATGAACGCCGAAGAAAAGTCCCCCACATAAATGGATACTGCTGTTAAGTCTACAGTGTCCTACTCACTGCTGGTCCAGTCCATTCTCGTTCTCATCCTGCAGGATCGCTGTTTCAATTAACTGTGCTGTCTGTATCACCATCCTCACCCCACCCTTCTCAACTGGCCATTAGATGAGAACGTTCAACTCTCGCCATCCAACTGGCACACATGCCTATATCCTTACCCATCCTTTATCTGCCTGATAGATCCCAATTTTCTCCTCCTGCTCAGGAAGCAACGACCTTGGCCAAGCCCTCCCTCCCCTCCTCCTGATTCCACCCCACTATCCATTAGCATTTAAACACAGACTCGAGGTTCTCCCATCTTAAAAACATTCCCTCAATCACACGCAGTTCTATCGCTTCAACCTCGCCCTCTATCACAGGCAGTTTTCGAATTGCCCACTTCATTACTTTGCGGTCCTCACCCCACTGCAATTATTCTTTGATGAAATTGTGGCCTGGTTAGGAAAGCCAGGGGAGGATCTTGATTATCAAAATTCTGAAGTTTTAAGATGCATATTTACTCTCCCTCCGTATTTTAAAAGGCTACAGCTCACAACAAATGGGATTGAAAGTAATGGGTCGCACTTAAGTTTTCGTTTAAAGGCGTCTTAGATTCAATTAGATATAGATTTAATCAAATAGTTTTTGAACTGCTTTTGTAAATACTTTTACATGGCAAATTTCTAGCTCCACTGATGCTTCCTGAAATCCTGTTCTTTGGCCTCTGTGACACCACCCCTGATCTCTGAAACCACACTGCCTATCTCAGCTGCTCCTTCTCAAGCTCCTGGTGTCCCTTTCTAGATCTCTTTTCTTACTCACTGACTTCTCTAAATTCTTGAACTTTCATGGTCTCAACCACAAGTTGCAGGATAAGCCCGTAGCTCATCGTGGCATGTGGGCATGACTGCCAGAGACAGCAGGTTAACCGATTCTTGTTCCAATTCCAACAATGACAAGTCAAGTTGTTAGCCTTGAGTGACTGAGGGTGCCAGATTAGAAGTTTACCCTTTACAATCGTGTTGTGTAACTACGTGTGATGTACCTACCCGTCCTGGATGAGGTATTTCTCAATATATCGTTACATGCAGAACTTTCCCAGCCTTACATATTCAGTTGGCTGGGCCTACAATGGGTCGCTTAGGCTTTCATGTTTAATACCTGCTCACACATCATGCCCACTGTGTACACCACCCTACCAGTCCCCCATTCCCAGCTCTTGCCCCTGTAAGTTCCTAAAGTCTAGAGGGTTCAGTGCACTGACTTCCTCTCACCTTTCACCTCTATCATCCATCCCAAACATGTACGCACCTCCTCGTTTTCCTTTCTTGGTGAATACCTGTTACTCAGGTATTAAATGATTCCCACAGTCAGCATGTCAAATACAGTTACCCATCATTTTTTCATTCACAAATATTTATTGAGCACCTACTACACATACCACACCATGTTAAGCTCCGGGAATCAAGTGAAATAAGAGATCACCCCTGCCCACCTGGAGCTTACAATCTAGTAGGGGAAACAGATATACATAGTGGACATAAATTTATAAACACACAGGTTATGATAAATACCATGTAGGTAGGACATAGAGCAATGTGATAATGTTAGGAAACACCTACTTTATAGATAGAATGATCAAGAAAGGCCTCCCTTGTGGTTAAAAAAAAAAAAAAAAAGCAGGATTTGAAGCCTGGCTCCCCACTTACAAGCTGCATGACCTTAGGCAAGTCACACCCTCAGAACCTGTTTCCACATTTGTGAAATAATCATGTCAAACTCAACAAATGCTGTCAGAGAACTCTTCAATGCCTCCTTACTGCTTTACAAAGCCCTTCAGTTTCTCACATACTTATCATTCCTGAGCAAATTTCCAGCTATAGTGAATACATTCGGCCCTCTTTACTTGACAAACTTACAGTCACATCTTCTGTTCCGTCTTGTTTGCTACTCCATGACATCAGTTGCCTCATCTGTGTGTTACTGTAGCACCCTCCACTTCACCTTTCACTGTTTCACTCATCTGCATATTATACAGGGTAACCTGGTGAAGGCAGGCACCTACCCATCTTGTGTTCCAAGTGCCCGATACAATGCCTGGCACATAACAGAATCTCACATACTTGATGACTGAGACTTTTGTTAAGTCAAAAGAAGTGAAGAGGTGAAAGACATGGAGGAAAGAGGGAAAGTCTGACAGAATTAGGTCATGGAGATGACAGGAAGAGTCAAAGACCTATGTGGCTGACTTGGTCTTCAGGACCACCTCATCCTCTGAGATGAAAATAAAGAATGAAGGTGGGCACGAGTGGAGAGAAATGGTAAAGTTCAGGACCTTCTGACTGAATTAGGAAGCAAAGTCAACCACTGAGTGTGGTTTGCAAAGTGGTGGTATGCATTTGTAATAACTGATGAGAATGGGCAAAAGAACGATGCAACGCCAAGTTGAAGGACTGACAGGTACCTCCGAGGGAGGAGTCCGAAGGTATGCTCAAGCTGTGATGATGGAGGAGCAGTCTAAGTTGGACAAGAAGTAAACAGAAGAGGTAAAAGAGTGGTAGGGCGTTTCTGTGAAAGGAAATGTTAGGAGTGAGGGAACCAAAAACCTTTCAGGCCACACTGTCAGATGGAACATCCAAAAGAATGTTGAAGTCACTGAGAACAACAACAGAATTAGAGATGGCAATTTCATTGTTAGTCAGGAAGTGCAGCAAGCCTTCAGCAAGTCAGAGACTGATCAGATTACTTGGTAAGAATAGCTGATAGTATTAACATCTTGGCATAGGCTGCAAAGGGGCAGGTTTTTGTCAGGTCTTGGGAGATATTTAGAAATTACAACAGAGGAATGAGAGCAATTACCATGTCTTGAAATATGTAGAATGTGAACACAGATCACACTGAGAGCTGCAGTGTGTGATGCTTTAGAAAGGAGAGTAGGGGAGGCAACTGGGAGTAGCTAGAATATACACAGGAAGAAGACAAGATAAAAATGGGGGACAAAGGAAATTTGCGCTTCTTAAAAGACTGCAGGAAAACAAAGTGAGTTCCATGGATGCTTCCTTTCCGAAATCTTGTGGTTACACGAGTAACCACTGTCTCCTCTAAAGGACGAACGTCCATTCTGCCTCCTGTCTCTCTGAATAGCACTATCATCTCGGTTACCCAGGGTTGAGCAGCAGACTCAGCCCTTGCTCCCACATCCTTTCACACACTGAATCGGGAGTATTCCTTTGAAATGGCTCCAGCATCCACTCCTCTTATTCCTGTGGCCGTTGTCTGAAATCGGTTATAATTTTATGTCTAGGTGCCCATATCAGTCTCCTAAATAGCTAACCTAATTAACGCCGCTTCAGCTTAGTCAGAGGGCTTTTTGGGTCAGGTCTAATTTAGACTCTCAAGTCCACTGTGAAACTTACCTAAAGCTGCTTCTGCATTTGTAAAAGGGGAGACTACCACTTTCCCTTGAAGAGATGTTGTAAGGAATGAGACATTTTTTCATAAAGTTCTTAGCATGACGTCTGTTTGTAGCTACAAATTCTTGATTTTTGACAACTTGATGATAAGCCCTTTGACGTCTGGGACCAGATCGTTTATACTACTGTATCCAACATACACTTAGGTTACACACTGAGTATGTCTGAAGAGTGAAGGCCAAAATAAGTAGCACATCCTACTTGACAACATAACAATACTCTTCTTCATTTAAGAGTTAAGCTTTGAGTACTTACAGGGAGCTTTAAAAGTTACTCAAAAATAAAACGCAGTTTTGGATATAATGAATGTGGTATGCCAATCAAGAAAATACACCTTAAACATCTGAGAATAACAATGTTTGTCTTTTCCCACAGGTGCCCTTAGAATGCCAAGATCTGATTGGAAACAAAATACAAAGTGAAAAGCAAAATGTTGGCCCAGCTTTTGTTGCTGTTTTAGCCTTACCACGTTTCCAGTTTGTGTTGGACTGCCTCTGGCTCAGGATTCAACTGGCTTTGGGGAGCTCAGGACCAAAAGGGAGCCTACAGAAAGAGGGGGGTAAAAACTGGCTACTAAGGGCTGCCCCTAGGCACAAATGGCTTTTTTGTGTGTGTCAAGATTTTCTAAGAATGGAAATTGTAGTCTGGCAATGGGCTACTTCACAATGCATGTAAAACTTTGTGAAAAATCACTTGGATAACCATATATATCGGTGTTAGGTATTTCTGGACCGTGTGAGACATATTTGAAATTGGGACAGCTCAGGAAACTCTCTGCCAGTTACCTCCAAATCATCCCAGCTCACCAAGATCAGAAGGGCAAAGGGTCTTAGTGCAGATGCCTGCATAGAGATAAAATGTTCATGGAAAATATAATCAGACTGCTTTTATATCACGTGGTTAGAGCATAAATTAGTATATACACTTGAGAAGGTGACATGAATCAAGAACTTGGACCAGAAATTCATCTCTAGGAATTTTTCCTAAGAAAATAATTTATGCACAAAGACATTAGATTCTAACATTATGAGATGCAATCTGAAATGTCCAGTGGGGAAAGCTGATATGAATCACGGTACATCCATACAAGGAATACCATGCAATTAAGGTTGACATAGCTTTTAATGACATGGAATAATGTCTGCAGGTTGAGAAAAAGACCAAGATAAAAATTATACTGAAAATAAACAAAACTATGTAAAAACATCACAACGGACTGGCAAGAAATATGCAAAGTTATTAAAGTGCTTTTTTCCCCTGGGTAATAAAATTATAGGCAATTATTATTTTTCTTTATACTTTTGTGTTGTCTAAATTTTCCATAATGAGAATGTACCACTGACATAAACAAAACAAAAACATTACTGAATCAGGCAAACATTAAAGAAGAATGAGCATTTTTATATAGCTTTTATTTGTTTCTGCTAGGAATTGGTGTAATTCCTAGCAACTACAAAAAGGAGCTTACAAACCAGTCATTTGACAGTAGCATCAGACTCTTTAAAAAGCAGAGAAATTCTTAAAATCTATTCTACAAGTTTCACCATATTTATGTAGGACTCTAGCAAAAAGATGGTGAATCAGGCTGAATCATTGATCACTGATTTAAATGACAACTCCAAGCTCCCACACCACATGGATTCAGGGCCACTACATACGATGTCAAACCCAAGTTTAAATGACACAAATTAGAAAAAATAAAAGTTTAATGAAAGACAAACACAACATATGAGTGCTTTTTTACCAACTGGGGGCTAGAGAGAAATGAAAAGCATACCTGAGAATTAAATTAATGCTTTGTAAAAATCAACTTTATTTAAAAAGACAAAACATAACTAATAAGGGCTTTATTGGCAGATGAAAAAGAGACAACTTGGTCACTAAATGATGAGTGTCCAGGATTGGTCTGAAGGCAGAATGTCTGAAAGGTCTGAATCTCAAAGTCAGAAAAGTTTCTCTTGAAAACTTCACCCAAAATCCAACAGTTTAGCTTTTTTCAAATTCCTCAAGATTCTACCCCAGGGAAACTGGTTTTCCACTAAGATCTATGGATCAATTTATTCATTCTCATGATCACTAATCATGGCATTTTCCTTCTAGCTTTCCTAAAATACAGTATTAGATAAATGCCACATAACCTAAATTTACCTCTAGTTTCACTTGGCCTTTATAATTATCCTAGGACAGATACCAAGTACTTATACCTTCTGGCAGAAATCGAAGTATAATCCTAAAGTGGCTCACCCAAGGGTCAGAGAGTTAGTGAATGTAAGTAGACCTTAGGTGTGAAGCTATATTCGGCACCAATTACACTGTCAGGAGCTACCAAAGCAAGAAAAGCCCTTAACATTTTTATGTGAATCGAGATAAAAACACAGGTTGGATGTTTGTAGAGACTAGTACTGCAGTTCCATACCTTAAACAACATGCTCCACATAATCACTGGTTTGCTGACATCTAAGTAATGACTAAGACAACTTCCTCTGAAACTGCATTGTACTTGGCTTGGTTAAGAAAAAATCTGGGCTAGCAAAATCAACTAACAACTCAATCTGGGTAAAAATATTTAGTGACCATCCTAAAAAAAGGATAATGGCTTTATAACCATGCTGTTGTCATAAAGCCAAAGGCATAAAGAAACATACTCACCTTCAAAAGTATATACACAAAAGCCCCAATTTTAAGATAAACGTAAAAGTGCATTTTTTAAAATGTTAAGTCGCTTGTATGAGATAAATTAGAAACTTATATGTAATTTCAGTGTAAAGCACCAAAAATGAACACTAAAACTGTTCACATAAAATATTGAAAAGGAAACAAATCACAACTATAAAAACACAGAGGTACTGGTTACAACAACCAAGTAAATAAACTAATCTATTAATATTTTCATTTACCTTATAAAACTCTGTTGGTTAAACTGGGGAAGAGGAGTCTCTGAGAATCTAAAGGGTAACAAAATGATAACAAATATACATCATTTCTTTATTAACAAATTATACCACACAAATCAGGTTACTTTTTCTGATTACAGAGTTAACAGAAATTGCATCTGTATTTAAAGCAGCAACTTTAAATTCTACTATGAAGAAATTCTATATCTGGACCAAAGGACTGTAACATGGATTGAAAATCTAATGATAAGACAGAGCTGGCAACCATGGTGCCACTACTGCAAGAAGTTTGTTTTCCACGTTTTTAATAGTAAGCTGCTCTCCAAAAGGGGGGTAATACATTAAGGGGATGATGTAGCCAAAGAAGGGGTGATTACAGAAAATCACATGAAATAAATCAGTACAAAAGGTACACAGAGGCCATGAAAATTCGAGGTGCCAAAACCAAGCAGTGACAAGTCAGCTCCATAGAACTGCACCAAACCTAAAGAAATGTGTCCTTATTCTAACTGAAACTGGTACTCTCCAGTTGGGCACTTCAGCTTGAGAATAAGATTTGTCATTAAAAAAAAGGGGGGAGGTTATCTTTAAAGTAGATATAGCTTAGGGAGAGAAAGACAAATTTTGGGCAAGCACTGACTACTTGAGAACTAAAAATTATTTAGGAAGCCAAATGAAGCAAAGAAAAATATGAATTCTGGATGAAAATATTTATCTAAGGGTAAAACTCAAGCTTCCTGAGGGATTTAAAATCAAACACATACTACAAGACAGTGGTCTTCAAAATGGAGATCAGGCCCATCCTTGCTTGAATTCAAACATTTATAATTGTTTTGTATTTGTGGTTTCAGCAAAGATTTCCTTTTTAAAAAAGGAAGAGGAAATCTGATGCCATCCCTAACCTTTGCTACTTGTTTTTTTAGTTTGAAAATCACTGCTATGAGACAGATTATACTGATGAGAAACACGATCAGAGATCTAAAACATATTTTGTCAGTGTTACTAAAATCTGAAAAGCTTCAACATAGATTTTAATATTATTCTATTATATTCTAAAGTAAATGAGCAAAAGTTCTTAGGAGAAATTAAACTTTATTATTCCCACTACCCTTAAATCTGTTCTTCCACTGTCTCCAAGCTCTCAATATTTCTGGAAAGTATAAACAAAATCCTAATCCTTACTCCAAAAACATTTCAATGGCTGCATAGAATTTCTTGAGAAGGCAAGCCCCAAATTTATAGACATCCCAAGATTGAGAATGTTCAATTACTCAAAATAACACATATTATGTCAGGACAGAATCTGCATAGTGTTCTTCAATGTACTAAAATAAAGAGCAGCCAAATCCTAAAACTTCACTCTGCATTCAGCAGCAAACAATACCAAAGTATAAATGAAAACCAGGGAAAAATGCATTAACATAAAGGCCAGTTTTCTTTGATGGAATCAGGAAGAAAAGTGAACTGCAGAAGAAAAGTGGGACCCAAGCTTTGGCCACTTCATTACTTCATTACTTCAACAAAACAGAACAAATCTCTGCGGAAAGGACTCATTCGGCAAATGTAACTTCTTTCCATATATTTTTCCTTCGCATCAGGTTAAACAAAAGTTGCTGTCATTTCAGAATCATTGATTACATCTTTTCTAATTAGAAAAAAGTTTTCTTGAACATTTACATAATTTTATTGCTGTTTATTACAACAAAAAAAAATTTTAACTGATCTGTAGAATCCATCCAGTCATGTATGAAATTGAAATCCATCTCCCAAGAAGACAGAGTTATGGCTGAATGGCTGAATGCAGCTGATGCTCACAGTACGGCATGAATAAGAAAAATCCTGTGTGTCATTTGGTTCTTGCTGCAGTCATCTGTGTTCATCTCTCAGAAAGCAAAAGAATCCATCTGACGTTTCAATAAATATCAAGTAATTGTTACAAAAACAAAAAAGAAAGAAATAGTTTCCACGGACCAGAGATCCAAGAAAGAGAAGTTTTGATGAGTGATTCCTAGAATCGAGTGAGTCTTCCTTTTAGTCCAATGAGATGATGTCAGGAATGTTACTTCCACTGCTGGTTATGACCCCTGTCTCACTCCTGCTGCTGGATGAACTAACATGAGTACTGCTTTCATGGGGGCTGGTGGTGGTGACAGACGTACTGCTTGCTGTTAAGGGTGAGGTGAGACTATCCAAAAACATAGGAGGACAGTACTGCTTGAAACAAACAATGATGCCGATGAGGAAGAGGCTACATTGATTTTAAATAGACTAGAAATTGTTAGATATGCACAAATGAGAGCCACATATTTAAATCCCAGTGGGATTTAATATTTCCTCAAAACTTCGCGTCTTTGGATGGAAAGTGGCATGAATTTAACTATTTTACATTATTTAGTGAATCCAGCATATTCTTGATTCTCTCAAAACTTGTAGAATTTGTTTGCTGATCAAATATATACAGGTACAATTATAAAAATGCCAACAATAACTGAAGTTATTTAATAGTAAATATTGGCCCCATAATTATGACTCATAATTAACCTCAAAAAAAATTTGCTCACTAGATATATTTATACCAGGTATAAATCACATTGCAAATGGCTAGTAAATGCTTCTTTCTAATGGTATTAAGCAAAAATGCTAATGTGAAATTCAATAATTCCTTCAAAATTTAGTATCAATCAGACCTTTTAGGAATGTTAAGACTGATCAGCTAAATAGTGGCTTTTGACTCCTTTGTACATACATGTAACAACACCTGTGTAATTACAAGAACATCATTCATTCTAAAATGGACTACATGGTAGCTAAGCACCATGGGATGCTTAAAACAGAATTATCTCATGTAATCACAAAATTTCAGAATAAATCTTAAAGGCGATCTAGTCTAATCTAATCTTCCTTGTGATGCTTGCTTGACACCTCTCTCCAAGAGTTCATATTTCGTTTCCTTACCATCTTGGTTGCTGATTCCTAAACAAATTCAAACCTGAGTTTAATACTCTAATATTGACCAAGAGGAGTAGAGAGAGACAAGAGCTAAAAGCTTTATTTTACATCACCGCAGAGTATTTTACGAGAGAAACCAACTGCACTGATTTTGGTAAAATAAGCAAGGTCCAGTATATACTACAAGAGGAGATGTTCTAAGTGTGTCTTTAGATTGATAGTATGAAAAGATCAGAAAGGCTATCTGATCAATATTATCAATTCTATAGTCAGCTATCATTAGAAACACTAAGTTACAGAACAGACATTGAAAACTGAGGTTTAGACCATATGATCTTCAAAAAGACAGCCCCAGGTTAAGCTGCTGGTCAGTGGAAGAACGACTAAAATTCAGGCTGCCTCAAAAAAAGTAATTTAACTTTTAAGACAGATAATTGCCTTGGCTCATCAATAAAATGCACAAGAGTTTCAACAGACACTGGTTAAGGGGAAGAAAGAATGACTCTTAAAGAGTACTAAAGAAAGTTGACTTTCTCAGGTATTAAACTTCTTTCAAAGCCAATCAATTTCTAACTTTCCACTAAAATAAGGAAAGAATTCAGAAAAGAGCCCAGAAACTTACATTTTATTTCTGCTACCTCTCAGGCAGTTTTTGACTGCTAGTTGTAGTAACTCCATTTCATATATAAAACAAAGGCTAGATATTACTGTTCTATCAACTGGCTTTATGCCTTGAATTTTTATAATACTCAGGTTGCAGCCTTTTACCCCTCTGTATCTTGTATGTACATATCTGCCCAAGGATAACAAAAATATGGAGGTAAATTAGAATAAATCTAAAGAGGCTAAGGGAAACTGAAGGCACAACCTCACCTTTCTATTGGCTTATCAATGCCTGCCTGACAAACAGAATGCCAAATAGCAGTGTGAAATCAGAATCCTCTAGGTTCCAAGATCAATTTTTTAAAAAGAATGGTTCACATATCAGTACTACTTTAAGTCTGAAGAATCTATTTCCTAAAAAAATTTATATAGATACTTAGCTATAACATAGAATTTACTGATGTGACAAAGTCAACTCAAGAGTGAGAAAAAAAGTCCTCATTCTGTGCACATTACCTTGGGCCCAAATTTCCAGTGTCATGTGATTAGACACAGAGAATACAAACAGGAGGCTGATACAAGACCTGTAGTTGGCAGATTCTGAGCTGCCTAGAGAAGTGGCTCCCATTCTTCTTCTGTCCCTCCCTACCCTCAGCACTTCTCTCAAAGTCTGTTTCACTTTTTCCTTCAGCTTTTCCCAAGCCTTTCCCTCCTCTGCTCTAAGCATGTCAGTGGAATCCATGCTCACTGCAAGGTCTTCATATTGGGATACTGGGATACTAGAGTTTCTCTCTGACAGAGAAAACAGAAATAATTGGTTTATAGCAACTTTAGATTGGGGCTTCCCCAAAGTCTGAATCTGACTGCCTTTAAAAACAATAAAAGAATCAAGATAATGATTCAAGTCAGTTTAATCAGCTCCAGCTATTTTCTATGTATAAAACAATTGTTTTACAATTGTCTCTGTAGTTTTAACTTCCAGTCATCTAGCACTGCTTCCCCTCATTTTAATCACTCAAATGCTTATAAGAAATGCCAAGTGATTATTAAAATAAATAAAATATAATTAAAAATGCAGGTATTTAAAGCCAAAATATAAATTGAAAAATAGCAGCTTTATTTGTCCAAATAAAATTGTGAAAAATTTATACAGCACTTCCTTTCCATCAATTTAAATCAGAGTTGACTGTCCTGATTTTATGCAACTGGTCAATTTTAGTTAGTATGACATAAGTAACAATCAAATACAAATTAGTTGCTTAAATTCAGGATACATACCTGGGGATCAACTGGAATAAGGGAAAGAAAATCCAAACCTAAAACAAAAATGCTTTGTTAATAGTTGTCTCATATTTTGGAGACAAGAATTATTTCCCCAAATCATTCTGTACTTATCATAAGTCATAAAACAAGTGGGGTAAGTGCTTACCATTCTTCAATAGTAAAGTTCTATACCAGAAGCAGTGATATTTAATGTATATAAAACCCCGAAATGAACATATTCCCTGACAAAACATCTGGAAAAATCACTTCCCAAAGACTTTGAAGGGAGGAGTCCAAAAGTTTCCAGAGAAGTAGAACTAGTCAGAGCAAACACTTCCTTGCCTCATCACTTAACAGAATGAGAAGCAATAAAAACAATGAGATAATGATCTGGATATGGACCATTAAATAAAAACATACTTAGGCTCTTAAGATACTTCACATTTATTTTTTAGAAATACACCACATTAAGCTTCATCTAAAATACCGCTTCTTAAGCAGATGTCTATTTCATGGAGTGCTCTCTGTTCCCCTGTTCGCACATCAAGAGTAGTACAGTTCCATGCTCTGCACAAAAGAAGCAGTTGGTAATTTCTGCTCACTAGCAAACTAAATCTTATCAAGGCTTACTGGTTATAAACCAATAGGATTTTCTAAACCAAAGATCTAAGATTCCCCAACTAAGCTTTAAAAACAGGAATGTGGAAAAGATTGCCCAGTAATACCATTTTGAAGAATTAAAGTTACAGCAATAAATTAAAAAAAAAAATCTCAGGTCTGAGAAGTCTAGAAATTACCTTCAAAGTCAGTTCCCCTAGAATTCCAATTGACTAAATTTCAAAATAAAACACACACACACACACACACACACGCACGCACGCACAGCATAGGTCACTAAGACAGGCCAATTTCTATTCAATTCTATAAATTTTTATTTGCTGGCATTCAACATCACCTTAAACAACAATCATACAGAGTGAAAGTCAGACACTAGACTGTTACTCAAAATAGAGAATGTTAGTGTGAATATTTAAAATATTTAATAACCAGAATTTATAACTCAAAAATTTTAAGTATATTTATTCCTTTATAATCTCTAAGTAAAGTACAAAAATGCTTATCAAGTGATAGAAGCTGTAGCACCAATCATTTGAAAGAAATCGTTCCATTTCTAAAGCATTTAAAAAATATTGTAGATATGGTTTTTCATTTCGTATGCCTCTCACACTAACCATATGATACAGTGGGGTCTGAGCCAACACTAGACAAAGGAAATGACGACAAACTTTTCCAATAACTTCTCCATTAAATAATCAGTAGATGATATATCTCAATTAGCGAAGTTTCTCTTCACATTAATGATATTGTTAAGTAAATCCTCTCTCTGCTTCTGTTGGACACTAATTCAAAATTTGTCTAACCCTTTTAATACCTTCTGAGAGTTTTATATATTCGACATCTCTATTACTAAGTCACAAAAATACTTTATTGACATGTCATTTAAATGGCTTACTTTTATTTTGTTTTGTTTCAAACGGTATAACATTTTTCTTTTTTTTAATAGCTTCTGTTTTAAATAGTCTAATTTTATATCTTCAGTTACTTTCAATGTTTGTTGAATCACTCAGTCCACTTGAATAACAAACTTTTCTTCAGGTGTACTATAATTCTTATTACTTCATGTGTGCCTACACACACACACACGCACATATGCACACACGCAGTCTATTGATTTAAGAGATTTACTTGATCTATATATCTTTTGACATCTCATCCAGGGATAACTTATACAATGTATAGTAAAATACCTAGACATTTTTCTAAAATTTGGTTTAAACTCTAGACTGTCTCCCTAGCATACAAAGATGCTGTCTATACAAAATCCAATAATGTTCTAACATAAATATTTCTTACTGAAACCATTTTTTCTTAGACATTAACACTAAAATTTGATATAGTATTTCAGATGTTATTCCTTCAAAAAAAAATTATCAGTCTTGCATTTTACATTTTAAATGCCTATTAAAACTCATATGAAATAGATGAAGTTTCTTCACTAGTAACTCACGTTATTTTCCTGTTTTATACGTTTAGCAAAATGCTGTTTTATTTCAACATAAGTTCCAACTGCAACAATAGTTTATATTGAAACATACTTATGCCCTTCTAGGTGTTTCATGTTTAAAAATGCTCGATTATTTTTAACTAAAAAGCAGGTAGTGTTAAAAATGCTGATGGTACATTCTAAAAATTTTATTAACACTAATAAAACTAGTTTTAGATTTTAAATGCTCCTTTATGTGAAACTGACTCTACATGTCTTATTAATAACAATACATTTTCCTACTTGAGCCATGAGCTTTAACAAAACATGATTGCTACATGCTTAAATATGTAAATGTTTAGCACTTTCAAATTTTAATGATACAACTTGAGCACCATTCGCACCTGACAATATGGCACTAGCAATAATAAGGCAGTCATATTTTTTCTTGAAATAATCAAGCTGTTTTCCATTCCATAAATACAAATTATTTGTTTTATTTTGAATTCAGTGTTGCACAGTATCAGAAGATGTTCCAAGCTGCAGTTCATTATTAATATCATTTCTTCTTTGTTCCCCTGCAGATTCAGAAGATTCATGTTTATGATGTTTAAAAAAAATGTTAAGAAATGTATTAAAACTCTGTCATCTCTCCATTCTTGGTGTTCTATTTAATATTTTATTATAAAATATTAAATTAATATCAAAACTACAGTATAACTAATTACATAAAAATTATGCACAAAAATAAAACCCAAGTAACCACTAATCACAAAAGAGCACATTAACAATAAAAACAAAGTAAAAACTAAGTTATTTAGATGTGGTAACTGCTATATAATTCATAGATGATGATAAACTAAATTCTTCTCAAGTACAATAGATCGTATTCTATTCAGTTTATCAACTAGTAGAAAGCATTCCAACGTTTTAATAGCAGTATCACCATATTGGTTTATGTTGGCTAAATAACAACCCTAGATATTAGTTTTAGCTCTTTTATATCAGCTTGAAATGTATTTTACAAAATACAGTTAACATTTTACTGCATTTTTCTCAAATCTGCACTTTCTATAAAGTAAGTAGTCTCAAATCATGGCCAAATTTTGAAAAAGTATAAATTCCCCAAAGTTAAATATTCATGCAGAATCACATAATTTGAAAATAGAGCAGGCGATTTCTAAATTGTGCCTATTCTACTACCAAATGGCCAGAGTCACTTTAGTAAACAGAACGTTTATCATCTTTTCTCAGGATTAATTTTTAATTCAAAGTCTTTAGGAAACAAATCCTTCTGAAATGCTTGTTTATAACATATGCTAAGATGACATGTGGACACCCTTCAACATCATTTAAAACTAGCCAAGGCTAGAGCAAAAATGACAGTTAGGAATTAAGAATCTCCGTTTCTTTCTTCCTATGCACCATGAAACCTCACCTGTACCTTAGCATCAAGTTTTGCATACAACAAATACTTTATAACTGTGATAGCTGGGTTTACAATTTTAAAAATACCAATTCCCAAAGCATATATAGAATATACATATTTAGGAAGCAAAAGGTATCTAAACATTTTTTGAAGGGTACTATTCTTTTCCATTATTTTATTTGAATAACTGAACATATTTCAGGTGGCAAAATTACATAGGGCCAGATAATACAACTATCAATTGTTTCCACAACACAAATTTTGCCCAAAAGACTATACGTTGTTATTAAAGACCCTAAGAGGAATACAAAGAATAGATTGATCATAGGTCAAAATTAACATCAGAAATTTAGAGAAGAAAATTTAATAACAGGAGGAGGGAATTGTATCCCATTAAAAGCACCCTCAAAGAGAAGGCAAGTCATAAATATAAGAGGCACTGGTTCTAAATAGTTCAGATTTGACAGACAAAAAAAATGTCTGCAGAAACAATGGCCATCCAGAGAGAAAAAGAGAGGTGCTGGGGATGGTTGAATTTATAACATGGCCTTGGTTGCATAACTCTTTGTACTAAGATAATTCAAGTAGCCCATAATTTTTTAAATGTTGAGTTCATATACATTTAAGAGATATCTCCAAGTGTTAACCAGCACTCGAGAGAAATAGCTGGTAGATGCTATTTTTACAGGGAAAAAAATCTGAAGGATAAAGCTAGTAAGCAACACTGACTTTATAGTACACCAGTATATTCTGAAGCTATGATAGACTCCCAAGAAAAGTATGAGAAAATACTCTCTCCCTAACCTATGAAACTATATTTTCTATCATCAGGAATCTATAGATTGCTCTGTAGTTAAAATGACAGGAATTTTATATATATTACAACAGATCCTACTGCCTTTACATGAAACCTTCAAATTTTCTTAGAATTTCTATTTTTAAATTTAAAACTATACTTGCTCCACAGATTAAGATTAAAAATGAAGGATAAAATTTGATATGTGTATATATATATACACACATATACACACACACACACACATTAAAAAAAAAAAACTCTTCACCTACCTGGCAAATCTGATGACATGCTTGATATTGGCGTGTGGTGGAATGGTACTGAGTAGTCTGTTAATGAAGGCGGGATAGCAGCAGGATCAACTGAAGTCACACTGGGCACCCTTACAGAAGATGGCTGATACATGAGAACCCTGTTTTAAATAGCATGAGAAATTACAAACAATCTGGCTGTTAGTTCACAGGAGAGAAGGGCTGCACTACTGGACATTATTAAGTTCACTAAGCTTCGATGTGACTCTATGGCAGCCACTCTCTATACGGTACTCCACTCTAATCTCCTCTTTCATTAACAGTCTTCATTTTAATATGAATGCATGTTGATTCTCACCAGCAGCTATGACATAAGAGCAAGTGAGCATTACAACATGTAGTGCTGGAGTAACACATAAAATGTTTTTCCACAAATAGAAATATATTTTACATGTTTTTATTAACGTTATGGGTAACACATGTAGATATAAAGAGTTTTATCTATAAAGAAATTTAGAAATAAAATAGAGGGGTCCTAAGATTTGATTTAAATCAGGGTATCTGTATGAGTGAAGCGCCTACCTGTGGTTCAAACAGAATTTCTTCAATTCTAACTCAAATGGTGTTAATTATTAGCACTATTATCTGGGAATCACCTGAGCAAAAAGAGCCAATCCTAAAGTCAGCCAACCTCATGACAATAGGCAGCAATCAGAAATCACAGTAAGTCTACTCAGGATTTAAGATATAATGTCCAGAAATAAAGGTTGGCTAACATACCATCTACTCGTCTAAGAGGGTTTATGGACTTTGAAATTAGCTGTTCATTCTACTAAAAATACAAATTAAGCACTTAAGATATACTTTATAATTGGTATTATACATATATATACACTCTATATATAACTTCATAATATCTAGAAACAGTATAATTAACCATAATTTTGAAAGAGTTCAGGGATAAAGAAATAATTTTGCATCCTTCTTATTTAACCTTCATTTTGTCCTAGCCCAGAGTAAACAATTACAACTTCACAAGAAAAACATCTTGAATGCATATAAGAAACTAAGCAATATTACAGACCCTACGGTAGACAGTGGTTTTCTTTTTGTTCTACACATCAGCAAGGTTGCAGTGGTAGCAGCTGCTCTGAGTTTCAAGATGTCATCCAAAGATGACAAGAAAGTCAGACAAGACAGACAAAGACTCTGTGAACAAATCTGAGGGCAAAGTCAAAAAGAAGTGGCTCAAAAGCAAAGTTCAGGACTAGCACAATAACCTAGCCTTTTTTGACAAAGACACATATGACAAACTCTGGAAGAAAGTTCTCAACTATAAGCTGTTGCCTCTGAGAGATTGAAGATTCGCAGTTCCTTGGCCAGGAAGTCCTTTAGCAGCTCCTCAGTAAAGTTAGGACTTACTAAACTGGTCTTGGCATAGAGTTCAAGTGCTGTGCACCAGAAACACCAAGGGTAGAGATGACCCAGGTGCTACTTAAAGATGCATATATTAAAAATCCTAGATGCTTTAGCTCTTAGACCCATTTGCCCATCATGTTACTGTTTCCACCGTTCACCACTCTGTTCCCCAACTCTGACTACATTCATTTATGAATACCCTTCTTGGGGATCAGCACTAACTAAAATGGTCCAAATGAAAGTTATCCAACCTAAAGTTCAGCCAAGCTGGCATGTACATGTACCCAAGACACTGTACTTCTTTTATTAATGCTGTCTAAGAACAAATCAACTTAAGTGATAAACGCTTCAAACCATTAAGTGAATTTTGACATTTCAGAGTTTCTAAAGGAATGGCTATTAATTTATTAAATGCCTTTCCAGTGTCTATTAAGATGACTAAAGAGTCACTCTTATGAAAAGATCCATTTTATCCATGTACTTCCTAACAATATAGCATTCCTGGATAAACCCTACTTGGTGATAATGGAGGCCATTTTAATATATTATTAAATGATTTCCTAAGACTGAATTCAGAATATTCATTGACCTTTCTAATGTTAGCCTGTTTCATATGGGTTTTTCTTTATGGCTGTTAACGTTTAAACCTAGTTTGGGTACCAAGAGTTATGCTGCCTTCATGGAATAAGCTGGGTAGCTGCAATTCATAGTCATTTTAAATTACAATTGTCATGTGTTGCTGGCTTAGTCAAAATTTCCACCTTATATTTACAATGTTAGTTTTTGTTTTCTTTTTAACCTAGATGAGGAGCCTTACATCTTTCTCTATGGTAGCTGATCATGGTGTGAACTATTTTTATTGCCCTGCATGTTGAAGCCATTTCAAATTGTCACCCAAAGTATATGCCATTCATCTAGTTTTGTGTCCTCATCAATTACTGGTAAAAATGTACTAAAAGACAGATGGGAGATCCTTACAGCAGGCCACCAGAGACACCCTCTGAGACCACATCAATTCATCAATAAGCATCACTATGCACAACCCTTTCAACCTGGCATGAATTTACCTAACTATAATAATGCTTTGAAACCTATGTTTTTCCAATATGTTCTAAAGAATATCATTAGATAGAAAACTCTGGAAATAACATATCTAACTATTCATTCCCATGATTCTCAACTTCAGTAAACATTGCAAAATTATATTTTCATTTATTGTTTTTTTTAATTTAAAAGTGCCAATCAAATTGTCTGAAAGGAATAATAAATGATCAGCATCCCAGAAAAAAACTCACTTAAAATATTTTTCTCATTTCCTATTCCATTAAAAAATCTCAATCTGATTAAATGGGTAAAAAATACATATACATCATTACTATAATGTAAATCATATCTGGAAATAGAAGTACTTTAACACTGAAGAAGTTCTGCACAAAAAGATGTAATTCTCTTGGTTTAAAAAGTAATTATAAAGAATGTTGCAAAAGTATACTGAGAGTATAACTCCATTTATATAAAATGTCAAGAACAGGTAAATTTATAGAGACAAAAAGAAGATCAATAATTGCCTGGATCTAGGGTGTGAATGGGGATTAACTGCAAATAAACATGAGAGAAGTTTACTGGGTACTGGCAATATTCTACAACTGAACTATGATGACGATACAACTCTATGAACTTACTAAAATCATTGAATTGCACAACTAAATACTTATTAGGTTGGGAAAATTTTATGACATGTAAATTATACCTCAATAAAGCCATTAGAAAAATAAGTATATGGAGAGGCCAAAAAGATAAGAATGGCATACCAAGATTGAAAGAATGTGTTCTTGTGTTATCAGGAGAACCCTCTGCTACTTTCTTGCAGGTTCCAAAATCTCTTAAGAAACATCTATTGCTAAATACTCAAACCTGTCACCTACTATAGGTTAGCAATGTCTTCTGCCAGATAAATCATAAAGAATACATGCTAGAAAGCATTTAATTTACCCATATTTGCCCTAGAGAGGGTTAGAAAGAAGGCAATCAACCTTTATTGAAAAACTACCATGTGCCTGATACTTAAGCTAAGCTTTTAATCTTACTAAAACCTGAAAAAATTCAGGAGGTAGGCATTATTTAATTCCATTTTACAGAACAGAAAAAGGCTCAAACTAGTTAAGTATTTCATCCAAGATCACAGAACAAGTAAGCAATGATATCAAAATTGGAATCCACACTTGTTGGATTCCCAATTGCACACTGTATTACTCTGGGGTTCCTCCTATTGGTCTGTGATGCCAAATTTGCTTCTTACAAAGAAATAAATTCAAGAAATCTATAAAAAGCATCAAATATGAAATACTTACACATTAGATTATCTCAACTCACTTCCCAAAGATGGGAATATTTTCTTCATCAAATTTGTTCTCCTACAAACAACGTACGTGCTCACTTGAAAATATTTTAGCTGAGCTGAATTAAAACAGCCTTCTAAGATTATTCACCTCTTAGAGATATTTACAAACCCATCCCAATAGCAGTTATTTCCAAGTGTTATAAATAATGCATTAACAAACCCTTTGGTTGGGCTGCTTTGTGTTTCTGACATAAAGATGCACTTCCTTTTGGCAGGAGGGTCGTCCTCTTCATCGGAAGAGCTTTCTATTGTTAGGTCAATAACATCCACTTTCTTCTTGCTTGCTTCATTGGCTACAGTCACTGAACAAGGCTTACTGAGGACACTTGAACCTGTATGTAGGAAACAGAAGGAAAAAACTCAAAGCTATGGAACAAACTCTAGCCATGGGAATCTTAACTGTGCAGCATGGCTGGGAGAATACACACCCATTAAAAGTCACATGCTGTCCCCATGGACAGAGACTGACTCCCTAACTCCAGACATCTGTCTGTAAAATGACTACTAACCTGGGGAGACAGGGTGGGCTCTGTGCCTTGACAGAGGGTCAAAAGCCTCCTTCAGGCAGCATGATCTTAGTTATCTCCCCGGTACTGACAATAGTTTGTGCATATTCTGCTCCTCATGCTGCCTCCCCAGGTAAGCAGTCACTTTATAGACAGACATCTGGAGTTATGAAGCTGATCTCCAGCCGTGGAAAACAGTGTGCGGCTTCACTGGCTGTGTATTCCCACAAATATGTGGCAGTGTTCAGTCAGAATCAGATATTTCCATTCTAGAAAAGGAATGGTGCTCATGTCAAAGAATGTATAGGCTCTTCAGAACCTGATAAAAATTTTCACGTTGAAAAGAACCCCAAAATTCTCACTTAAGTGGTTTAGACACTTAAAATTTTTCTTATCAATTATCTACTAATCACCAAAGTTCTCCTTTCTGCTGTAATAGTCTCATACACCACATGTTAACTCACCATTTCATAGAAAGTATTTTATGTCCTGTATTCTATTTAGTAGAAAATGAATGCTAATTGAAATGGAAAACCAGCAGCACCTAATTAAATTACTATTTTTCTCAAAAATCAAGGAAAATTTTATCATTCTACATATAGGTTCAGTAATAATCACAGAAGAATGATCAATATTGACATCATTTTTTCATTCTTCTTACTCTGAACACTTATTGTTTATCACTTTGCTAGAACATCAAAATAGTCAACACAAAACTCAAGTGCAGTGAGTGGACTAGGTTAGGTAAAAAGAAACTAAGTTAATCTATATCTTTCAATTAGTCAAACTGCCCTTAGTGGACAGGTACAGAGAGGTGAAGGCTAAGTATCTTCCTAGGTAACCAAGACAGTGGTCAGATTCCTTCCCACAATGAGATGGAAACAATTTGTTCACTTTTTTTAGCAACTAACCTGTGACCTCCTCCCCCTACCCTCCATTAATGGTTCAGTACCCTCCTCCCTAATCGCACCTTTATTTGAGGTTCCCCCAACACCACTCTAAAAACAATTCTGAAAAACTGTCCATAGAAATGTAGAAATGTCATTTATAACCCCTCATTTTGTAGCAAATACATTTTACATATGAAAAGTACTATGAAAAGGCTAATAATAAAATGGTATCAACTTTAGCATATTTCTTAAGAATAAAAATCCTTTGGGGGAAATTACATATGTAATAGATGATTAAAAAATAAAGTTAGCAAACTAAGCCTGAAACGTAGTTCTAGAGGACAAAACAATAAAGATAATGAATGCTGCACGAGTCTCACTGCTTCTTTGCTCTCTGCTGCCATTCTGCACATACTTTCTATTTTTGTACATGGTTGGCTGGATACTTTCATAGCTTCTTTCTTCGGTCTCATTGGACACCAAGAGCCATCTTCTTGGAATTTGATCTCATCCACATCAGAACAGTCATTGAGAATTTCCATAAAAAGCCTATAAATCAGATAAGTACATGAATGTAATCAATAGCTTTGTTCAAAGGTGAAATTGTAACAAAGAAATACATATTATTTTGGAGATTAAAATAATGCTATCCGACTTCAGTCTGTTTTGGTATTTTAATACTTGATACTTTACCACAACTATTATACCCCTCTTCCTCCTAGGTTTTAGATCTTTAATGGGCAATAAAAGAGTTAAGTGACTAAATTAATGGTTAAACAGAAACAGACATCTGGAGCCTCCTCGCTGAGACTGGCAGCAAAGAACAACCTTCAAAACAACACATAAAATACACATAAGCAAACATAGAAATTATTATACAAAAAATAATTTATAAGCATATTATCAAGAAATAAAGGCTCATGGGGTGGAGGAAAGAAAGAAGAAACAGGAATATAGATGTCCCGATAAATGTTTTAAAAACTCAAAGCATACAAATGGTGTTCTATGACCAAAATAAATCTAAAATCATCATCAGAAAAATAGCTCAAAAACCCCTAAATATTTGGCAACTAAACAAAACAATCAACAAGACAAAGAAAACAAAATTTAGAAAATATTTTGAACTGAATGAAAATATACAGAATCTAGCTAAAGCAGTATTTAAGAGGAAAATATATACATTAATCTTCAGATATTAGAAAAGAACTCAAATAAAAAAGCTCAGATTCTACTTAAATGAAACCAGAAAAGAACAAATTAAAGTAAAAAAAAAAAAAAGAAAGAAAATGAAAATGACCAAAAAAAATGAAATAGAATAAAAGAAAAACCAACAAAACCAAAAAGTTGGTACTTTAAGGTCAATAAAATTGACAAACTTACAGTGAGACTTAAGCTCACTCAAAAAGAAACAGACAACCTGAGGAGTACTATGCTTATTAAAGAAATTAAATTTATAGTTAAAACTTTTCCACAAAGAAAATTCCAGGCCCAAACACCTTCAATAGGCAATTCTACCAAATATTGAGAACACATACCACTACTTTCCAAATTATTGTATAATATCTGCATTACTCTGATACTAAAAAACAAAGACATCACAAGAAAACAATTAACCAATATCCCTCATGAATTTAGCAAAACAAACCCAACAATAAATAAAAAAGATAAAAAATCATGGCCAAGTGGGGTTTATCCTCAGAATGCAAGGTTAAATATTTGAAAATCAATCAATGTAAATCATATTAACAGACTAGTCAGTTCAAGACAGCAAGACAAAGATATAAAAGGCATCCAGATTAGAAAGAAGTAAAACTGCCTTTACTCATAAACAACATTGTCTATACAGAATATCCTACCTAATCTACAATAAAGCTATCAGAACTACAAAGTAAGTTTAGTGAGGTTTCAAGATGAGAGCAATATACTGAAAAATCAACTACATTTCTATATACTAGCAACAATCAAAAAATTTTCCAAAGAAAAACAATATCAAAAATATAAACTACTTAAAGATAAATTTGACATTAGGCATTTAAGACCCATATACTGAAGACTATCAAAAATTACTGAGACCTAATTAACTAAATAGATGTATCTTCTTCATGGATCAGAAGACTCAATATTGTTAGATCACCTTTAACTAATCTATAGTTTCAATTCAATACAAAATCCCAGCAAGTTTGCTTTTAACTGGCAAGCTATTTCTAAAATTTGCAATTAAATGCAAAAGATCTATAGCCAAAATAATTTTGAAAAAGAACAAAGTGATAAGACCCACACTACCCTGATTTCCAGACTGTACAGTATCGATATAAAGAGATATATCAGTAGAACAGAGTCCAGAGGTAAACCATACATATATGGTCAACTGATTTCTGAAAAAGTACAAAAACAATTAAACAAGGAAAACACAATCTTTCAACAAGCATGGCAGAACAAACGCATGGCCATATGCCAAAAACCCCAACCTTGATCCTTATCTCACACCATATACAAAAATTAACCTGATATGGACAATAGACCTAAATGTAAAATAAAATTTTACATTTTATTAATGTAAAATAAAATAAAATAAAATAAAATAAAATAAAGCAGAGAGGAAATCTTTGTGATACTTGGTTAGGAGAAAATGTCTTTGATACCAAAAGCACAGTAAATAAAAGAAAATCTTAATAGACTAGACTTTATCCAAATTAAAAACTGCTATTTGAAAGACACTGTTAAGAGACTGAAATAAAATGGCAGAAAACATCTATGAATCACATATCTGATAACAGACTTGCAACCAGAATATATAATGAACTATCAAAAGTCTAATATGAAAACAAACGACCCAATTAAAATATGTAAAAGTTTAAAGTCACTTCACCAATGATACACAGATAGTGAATAATAAACACAAGAAAAGATGCTCAATGTTATAAAAGAAATACAAATTAAATCCACAATGGGACACCGCAATACACCATTACAATGTCTAAAATTAAAAAGACTAACTATATCAAATGTTGGTGAAAACATACTATTCTCATATATTGCTAGTTGGAATATAAAAAAGTACAACCCCTCTGGAAAAAAATTGGTGAATTTCTTATAAAACATAAACCTAAGCATGTGACTAGGGATCTTACTCCTATAGATTTACCTAAGATAAATGAAAATATCAGTCCATACAAAAACTTGGACATCAATGTTCACAGCAGCTTTATATGCAATAGCACCAAACCAAAACCCCATCAATGAGAGACTTGATAAACGGTGGTATATCTAAACAATGAAATGCTACCTAGCAACAAAAATGAACAAACCATTGGTATATGCATCAACATGGAAGAATCTCAAATTAAGCATGTTGAATAAAATAAGCTAGACAAAGAAAACACATACTATGATTCTACTCATATAAAATTCTAGAAAATCCAAACTAACCCATAGAAACAAAAAGCACATCAATGTAAAAGATTAGAATGATACATGAGAGAATTTTGCATGTGATACGTTCATTACTTTGACTATCCTGATGATTTCACAGACTTATATATAGATTAAAATGTATCAAACTGTACACTTTACATACAGGCAGTTCTTATATCCCAATAAATTTGAAAGAAATGAAAGGAAAATATGCTTCTTTCATTAGAGATATATTCTAAAGATGTCTACTTCCCAAATTATACTAAAAACATAAATCCAATCAAAATCCAAACATGACTACTTTATGTAATTTGAGAATACTTTTATTCAAGTGAATATGGCAAAACAAATTGTGATAACAGTCCAAAAAAATTCCGAAATATAGGGTCTAAGAAATATTAATACATAACAGAAATCCAATAATTAAAATAGGTCTATACTGGCTCACTAATACTTTGACCAATGGAGCAAATAACAATTCAGAAATTAAGACTAAGGTACATAAGACTGTATTAAATGATGGAGGCAGTATCATAAGTCTATGAAAAAGACTATGAATGTTGGTGAGACCACTGACTAACAATCAGGGTAGGAGGGTGCAGTGATCCTACCTTAATGGGATCATCTATTCCCAACCTAAAATTTCTTCTCATCCCCAATTTTTCTCACATAATTCCATCCTTTACCTTCATAGTTCTTAACATTTAATATGCAATTCTTCACTGTTTCCCACACTGAAAGTGCTCTGGTTCACTATTTTAGACTCAGTATCTGACAAATAGCAGGTATTAAGTACTGTGTTGAATAAATTCATGAAGGAATGCACCATGGAATGAAGAACTACACAAGAAAGCGGGGTGTGTGTGTGTGTGTGTCAAGTCTTAAAAGTATCTGACAAAAACAAGTAAATGTTCACATAAAATGGCTGGGACTTTCTAAACATATTAAAGACAAATTCAAAGTGAAAGGACAGACCTGATGAAATAAAAATTCAGTTTCTGAATGAGAAAAATATCACAATAAATACAATTAGAAGGCAAAAAGAGAAAATATATTTAGCACATGTGGACAGAGGAATTAATGTCCTCAAAATATAATGATCACTTATAAATCAGTAGGAAAACTACAATCACAGAAAAAAATGGGGGGAGATAAACATTAAGAGGCAATTTATAAAAGATTATTAATAAAAAAACCAATATATGAAGAAATGTCTGTAATTCTTATAATACAAGAAATAGAAGTCAAACAAGATCTCTTTTCAACTAGGAAATTGGTAAAGGCATTTAAAAAATAAAATTTTAAATGATAAGATTGGTAAGAAGACTTGGAAGTAGTAGGCTTCTAATACACTACTTGCAGGAGAGCCAGGTGACTTCCTAGGAAAGAGTCAAACATTTTACTCCTTCTGGGAGGAATCTTAATAGTAAAAGCCTTAAATTTATATATTCTCTTTGATTTGGCATTGCAATTTCTAAGAACCTAAGGAAAAATCCAGACACACACACACACAAAAGCTTCAAAAATGTTCATATCACAAAGCAACTTAAAATAGAAAAAGTAGAAGCAAACTATAGAGGTAATAATAGAAAAATGTTTAAACGATTAGTAGTATACCGATAAAATAGAATATCAAGTATTTAGAAAACACACACTAAAATATTAATGGGCAAAGGAGTATGACATATGCAACTTATTCTCAAATGGTTCAAAAGAATTCTGAAAAAAGTAATAATCATCTCTTCCTCTCTACACACACATGCACACCAAAAATGGGTATATGCACATATATTAAGAGGGAATGAGATAAAACATGACAAAATGTTAATAAACTGACACACATGGGTCAAAGTTACAAGCACCTTGTACTACTGTTGCAACTTCTCTGTAAATTCAAAATTATTTAAAAATAATTAAAAAAATTTTTTTAAAGTAAAAACCCAGTAAAGTTTATAGAGAGAAAAGTGAAAGTACCATACTCTCTTCACTGCCTCATTCTTCTCTGTACTAATACTCTTTTAAAAACCTACAATGCTATACAAGTAATTTTAAAGATCTAGAATATTTTTCACTCCATATCAAGTGAAAATCATATGCACAGACAAGTCATTATATATAAAATATAATTTCAACCTTTTTAATACATCAGTAACAAAATCACTATAGAATGGGATGCTGATTTTAATCTTTTCATTAATATTTTCTAAATCTTATAGTGATGCATGGATGACTTATGCAATTTTTTAATAAGTGTTATTCAAAAAATGGGTACCTCACTTATTGATAATTGGTTATTATGATAATTGGTTCATATTTTCCTTAATTCTGACATCTGTGATATGAGAGAGAATGCTTAAGAGTTTGTACTTGAGTCAAAAAAACTTGGGTATGAATTCCAGTTCTGAACTTACCAGGTATGTATCACAATTCTATCTACTCTAGTACTCTGTATTTTTGCATAGACCCTATTTGCTCTTCAAGAGTTTTAGGTAAGCAAAATGATATCACTGAGTGGACTTTCCCCACTTTCCTAAGAGCAATGATACATGATCTAGGGAAGCAAAAAGAAAAAGAAACTACTCACTCAGCCTTTTGCCCTCAACACAAATCATAAACATAAAAGAGCCACTAACCAGTTTAAAATAAAACTGAATGTAATTAAATATAAAGCAGAAAACAAACACCTGGACTTTGTGCTAGCCCAGAATTTACATGAGGTTGTACTGAATGGAGACATAGCTAACATTATACTTACCCATCTAAAATTAGACTTTCATAGGCAGCTTTTTTGTCACACACAGGACAAATCCAAGTGGGCTTCTTCTCATTCATTTGCAGATAAAGGGCAGCATCAAAACACTGTAGATGTGTACAAGTCACTGCTCGGCATGGGATTGTCAGCCTCATTTTCCCTAACTATAGGAGAGGAAAGAGAATGTGGAAAACCATTTCAGAAAGAACAAAGCCTCAAAGGGAAAAGCCAGCCATAAAAGTCTGAAGAAATCATAGAAGATCAAAATGAGAAAGAAATTCAAACCAGAATTTCCATTAAGATCACTGAATATTTTATTATTCACTGATTGCTCTATAATTTTTTAAAAGACAGTTTCACTTTTAGAAAATAGGTAACATAAATTCACAGGTAGAAAAAGATACATGAAAACATCTCTTTCTCACCTGTTCCCCTATTCTGAGAAGACCATTGTTATATGTTTCTTGAATGTCCTTTCATAGATGTTCTATGCATAATCAAGTATGCTTAAAAAAAACATTTCCCCACAAATAGTGGCATACAATACACATGACTCTGAACCCTCTGTCACATGATATAGCTTGGTAACTGTCTCATATATATTAGTACATAAAAAGCTACCATGATATGAAGGTATCATAACTGGGATAAAGTTTATGGCATGAAGGATCAGAACATATGACAGAAGGTTTGCACACAGCTTATGAGCAGAGAAAGTCCGGGGTCCAAACACATGCCCTCTAGGGCCTCTGCCACCACCTCAAGGCATTAATGTCCACCCCTGCTGGAAATGCAGACCCCTCTGGGTTTGATAACCACAGGTTCCCAATTTCTAAGCAATCACAATTTCATGTAATTCTATTCCTTTTCAATAAAGTTAAGTTAGTTTAAGTTAATGATAATTTTAAACATAAAGCTTCAGAAAGAAATATATATGCAAACACTTTACTGGGTGATAAAGAGGAGGACTTATAATCGGGATATTTATACTTTAGCCAAATGTGGCCATATGGTATACTGTTAAGATAAATGGAATAATGTCAGAAGACCAAAATTTTTATACTGGTTCTACTGGTAGTCATTACTGTGTGATTTGGGTTAACCAATCTTTCATTCTTAGTTTCCTTTTCTACAAAATGGGAACAACTCCCATATAGGCTTGCCAAGCAGGTGAACAAAGACGCACACAATAGGAACAAATTATTCCCTTCTTTCTTTCTCCAACACAATCCTCTCTCCATTTAAAAAACTGTACATTTTTCACAATGGTGGCTGGTTACCAAATGCCCCCAAAACTATATTATAAATTTCTGATTCTAAATAAAGTCCCTCTCCTACAGAAAGGGTCTCATCCAACAGTACTGATTTTAAAAAAGCCTTCATACACACTACTCCTGACCTCTCCCATCTCTTGGTACTCTAGCAGCACTAGATTATATGTGGTTAAGTATAGTCTTCTGCTTTTTCATGTGAGTTAATTTTTCTCTCTCAAACTAGACTATTAACTTTCTGAAACCTTCTTATCAAGTCTTCAATATATTCTCCCACAATGAGCTCAGTACCAAACACATAGGCGGTTCTCAGAGTTGCTGACTCTGAGATATAAAATAAGGAGATATAAAATAAATATTATTGTGCAATTCAGATGTACATTACAAATGAATCAAAGACATCTCACACATTCTAACTCATTAAAGCAGAACCATCATTTGGCTTTTAATAGGTCCTAGTAATTTTACTGCTATCAGGATATCATTTATATTGATAAAAAGGAGCCAACTCTCTCTATATGTTTATTATTAGCTATGGATTATCTACAGCATTAACTGTGACAGATTATTCTGAACCTAAAAGTCTCTTCCCGCTTCGATATAATATCCTATTAGATCTCTCCTTGCTTAGTCACTGCCTGAAGAATGTTTGCATTCCTTGAAATTATAATGCTTAATCATGAAGATTCCTTAATAGCAAAACGACAAAAGTTCAGAATTCTATCATCATATATCATTCATTTCCACATTTACTAATTATGGGATAATTAGTAATTTATAAAAAGTAAAATACCCCAGAATGTTTTACTGCTTTACTTACTGGGCACATCAAAGATACCCGAAGGCTAGTTGTAGCAATTTCACTATCAGGATCTGCAGTAAGTTTTTCTTTAACTTTAAAAAGAAGAAAAAATAACAAATTTTAAAAATCTACTTAATTGTGACATATGACAGAATTATAGAAATAAATTCTTATTTAAGTTTCCGAAACACTTTGAAAGAAACCATAAAAACAAAAAAAACACATTAAGTGCTAATATACTGAAAACACAATCATATTTCGACTATTAGGTTAAAGAACTACAAACTTGCGAACTTAGATCACAAGTTAAAATGAATTTTTAAAGTAAATTGGCAGGAAAGGAAGAGTTTCAAAACAGAAAGCTAAAACTTAAGAACAAAACAATTAGGAAAGGAACATGGAAAGCTGCAGCAGTACTCCAAGTTTCAGTGCTGTTTTAATATACATTCTTGACTTTTTTTATTAAGGAGTACTGGTTGTTTCCAACAATTACTAAAGTTGTAAACAAAAAAGATATAATATTCTTATACTTCCTTTTGAACACAAAAAAGTATTATGTGGTAATGTATCTGTGACTTCATTTACCAGGTAATATATACAAGTTAATAAACATATGCATTGCCCTCACATGTCTAATTCCAAACACCATCATAGGGAGAATTGAACTGGAGACAGTGGAACTAGAGCTGAGCAAGAAAAATTAGGGAAGACCTTCCGAGGCTTTCAGTTCTAGGCAGGAAGATCAATACTGCTCTGTTCGAGGAGATGAGAAATGGTTTGAGCTATAAGAAAAAGAGTATCATTCCAAAAGCCATACTTGGATCCCTTGTCAACCTACAGATCTTTTTTCTCCTTTCTAGTTCATTCAGTGGTATGGGAGGTAAATGGGGGGGGGGGGTTATTCTCTTTCCCAGAAAAATGTCTTGTTCAATTAAATTCAGTTACTGAACTGAATTATTTAATTTGGGTTAGACTTTTTTCTCTACCTGTTACATTATGAAAACAAAGTACAAAATAAAACATCTCAAGGCAAATATTATTGTTAGTGGTTACCATCATTTCTTTAGATTAAAAGCTTTTATTATTCATAACTTTTTAAAATGTACATTCTAGTAAACACTAGAGATATTGAAAACTTGCATTTCTATTCTAAAGTCAATGTATGTATCAAAACTACCATCAACCTGATGTTTTCATTAAAAGGCTAAAAATCAGACTAGTTGGGGTTTAAAAGTGATCCTCCTGGGAGTGGTTTCTAAGAACGTTTTTTTCAATTTATAGGGCTGTGTTCTTTGAGTATTTTTAACTTAAAACTCATTTTAGGTTTCTAATAATTGTCCCTAAATTATTTGATATATATAGGTGAGGCTCCCCCGACCCCGCCCCAATTAAAGCATCTCATGTGCTCAAATCTTACAAACATTACTTACTTAGTGCTCTGGAATGATCAGGGTTTCTAATACCTTTCATTTTTAATCTCTGTAATAACATAGCTGATGTGAGCTGTCGTACAAGATATACAGACATGGAGTAATTCTACAAAGAAAGATAATTTGTATTAAAGACGAGATAATAGTCTATTTTAAATAAAATACTTGTCTAAGAATCTCTGATTTCTAAAAATAACATTCAAAATAACTTTCATAGGAAGGTCTATGACTGCTAAAGGAACAAATCAACTCAGCTCCTTTAGGGAAGATAAAAGCTCTATCATATTAAAGGAATTTCTCAATCATCACTTTAAAACATCTATGTGAAAGATAACAGTTTAGATCAGTGACCTTCAAAATGCATTTCCAATTTAGCAAAACCAGTACCTTAAGGACCACCATGGTATGAATGAGATGCACCCCTCTATGCCTATTTCTAACTAGAATTGTTCTGATTTTACATAATGGGCTCTCATAATATTTTCATTGAAAAACAGGTTCCATTGCAGAACCGAAGTTCGAACACCGGGTTTTCAATGTTACAATCATTTATTCAAAAAATCTGAAATAATCACTTAGAAAAGATACTCTTCTGTTTAAATTCCCCTCACTAAGCATTAATACTTGCTCATTTAACAATGTCCCTTACATGTGTATACAACACCCATTCTCAAGATTTTACTTATTCTTTATAGTAACTAGGCCTCAGGGAATTAAGCAGTTCTGCCAAATTCAAACGATGGCTGACTTGAGAGTAAACCAAGATTTTCCGAATCCTTATCCAACACTTTACCACTGTACATTCAGTTCATGCAAATCAAAAATATTAGAAATCAGTATTCTATGAAAATAATGTTATAGTAAAAATTCAGAAATGAGAGCTCAAGAGATCATTAAAGAAATAGTAATATTTTTATAGTCCAAAAATTAATATAAAAATACTCCTCTTCAGGTCCAGCTCTGCAATTACCTTGGTAATAAAACCAAAAACTTCCTGCTACGAACATATAACTCAACTTCTTCATCCATAAAATAGATAAATTATACTTTCTTTCTATAAAATAGCAACATTAAAAAGTTTATGTTCAGAAATTAAATGAAACTGTTATTCTATTATTTCAGTGATATGAATAAGTAGTTCTAAAATGGAAATCCCTTGTTGTATTAATCACTATCTTATAATTGACACAATGCATTTTGAGATTCAGAATCAGTGGAATGCCAAGTTCATCAACCTAAAGTTATAGAGGAAATAATATAATTCTAAGTAAATATTTTCATATGAGATGCCCACATTGTCTGGAGTATCAGGTGTTTATGTAAAGACTGAAATAGATTATTTCTCATCACAACATGAATACATTAAACTATTTTCCACAAAGCTCAATAAAGCTTTGTTCCTTTTCATAAATACAAACATCACTCAAAAGTTTCCAGTTTCTTAACATACTACTTAAACACAACCGTGATTAAACCATTACCTTAAGAAATATTGTTATTATAATTATTTCCTTTCTAGGAAAATAAAGAGATGATACTCAAGAAGCCTTAAAGGTTTTAACCTTAAGAATCTCCATACTTCTACCCCTGATTTAGAAATTACTTTTGAGAGATTATAATCAGAAAATGGAACAAGCTGGGGAGAGAATCTTTACCTTTCCAATTTCTGATGCCCAAGAAATGGAAATCTGGTTTGGCACAGCTGAAGATAACCTAACTAAAGATGTAATATTCAAAGGGCGTCCAGGGCGCTTCTGTTCAATCCCATTTTTAGGTGGTGGTGCGTAGCCCTATAACCATGAGAAAGAAAAACAATTTTAAATTCTCTGTAGATAACCAAACACTTTCTCCAAGATACAGAAGATTTTGCCTAATTTCAGTTATACTAGTTATTTTTATTTTATCCTGGAAATCACATGGTCCTCACCTTAAGGTCTCCAATCCAAAAGAGAAAAATGATCTTTTAAAAAAGTTATATTTCATAAGTTCAGAAAAGTACCAAAACAAAATGTTCCACCATTAAAACAAAAAATGCTGACATCTTGCCATATTAGCTATGAGTCTTTTTCCTCTTTATAAACAATAAAATTGCACCTCTTTGTACTGCTTTATCTTAGGAGCTCCCATTCAAAATGCATTCAAATACTGGGGTTGGGAAAGAAGGAAAATAAGCTTTGGGAATTAAAAAGAGAACAAATTAATGAATATCAAAGGAATTATTACAATCTGTGAGTGATAAAAATGTTCTTCACTGCCTTCTTTCCAAGTTAAAACAGATTATAATCTTTAAAACAGGGTCAAGTTAACAAGAAAGAATAATCAGCGTTTCAATTGGCATTAAATTAGCTTGATGGCTATAGTAATACTGCTTGCTATTTGTGCTTTATTCTACTTTTGCTGGTCATTAAGTATTTGTTTTAAATAGCAAGTGTACTCATTTATGATTCACAGTACATCTAATTCAAGTACCACAAGACTTTTAAGTTTATGATCTTCAAAACCAAAATAATATATTTTTTAGAAAATTAACATTTCTAGGCTGCAAAATCATCTACGTACTGAAAAGTAGATATCTTGTTTTACTAAATAAGATGCCATTGATGTAATTTAACTATTACCACTAAGAAGGAAAAAACAGTAAGTCAATGACACAACCTAGTATATCATTACTTATTGTTACATATATAGCAAGGAAATATAAGCAAAATGAATTGCCTAACTTATTCCTTTTGGATACACGTAAGAGTCTTCGGAATTATTTTTCACTCAGTCATCAATGCATATGTTTTCCACATGATACTCTCCTATATGCCATCAAGAGCTCTAGAGATAAAAGTATTCTATATATTTATTTCATTTCAATATAAAACGATATTTTACTCCATTAACCTCTCTCACATTTCCTTGCAAGTCACTGACACTCTAAAATTAACTGCTTGTGTTAATGCTAATACATTATGGATCTCATGAGAATATATAGATCAAATGTTTTCAGACAACAGCCAGGATTCATGAACCTTCCTCAAAATGTTAAGTCATTTGTTGAATGAAAAACCGAGGGAGGGCAGCTAACCAGTCATGCCATGGGAATAACATTAAGGTTGTACAAGTGCAGATAACAATACATGACAGATGCTATCTGGACACCAGCAATTTTAAGACAGCTCTAGATTTGGTATTATACAGCAGAGCTAAAGAGCACATTCTGTCTATAACAACTAGGGAACATTCTTCACTGCCTCATAGGAGACCTACCTAATAATAGTAATCATTAGGTGGACATTCACATGGTAACTTATAATCTACAACTTGCAACAAGACTCTAAAAGGTATTAAAAACAGTTTGAACAGGGGAAGAGAAGACAAATCTTAAATAATTTCCATTATACCATGGAAAAGGGAAACCGTGTGTATGCATGTGTAGAGGAGTTATGCCCATCTAAGTTTGTTCAACTGAAATAAAACAATAAACACTTTATAAGTCCTCTTATAAATAAAGCCCTAGAAATTGGTTCAATGAGCAGTAAGTACATGGAATATCAACACCAATATTTGGGTAATTCTGAATGAAACCTCTGTTTTGCCTTTTTTTGTGTAGGGGGAGGTGGGGCTGGAAGATAATTCTGTCTTCTAGTATGTCCTCTGGTACCTTAACTAAATAAAAACAGTGGCACAGGGTCTGCCAAGATGTTAACAATAACTAATGAACCAGCTAAACAGCTGAACTGCAAAATGGAATATAAGACACCAAGCAACAATTTTTAAATTGTTTGACAAGATGAGAGCAATAGGAGTGGGGGGGAATAATAATGACTGAAAGAAAGAGGTGTTAGAAAAGTCAAAATCAAGTATGGTACTAGTCTTAATAACCTTAAGAATTTTAAATCTATCCTCTACTCCACTTGACTAGTTTGATTTCACTGGTAATTCTGAGTTATCTGTTAGCTTGTCTTCTCCCTCTCACTATCAGTGTCGCCTCCACTCAACCATCAAATTACCTGGCTATTAAAATTGGATACAGTTGGAATTTTGTAAAATATATTTCTAATAATTTTCCAAACCTAAAGCAAAAATAAAATAAACTTCATTTGACAAGGGACTACTGGAGTAAATCTAAAAGCTTTCTACATAAAGGCGGCTGGAGAGCCACAAGAAGTCACAACCCAATATTTCAATAAAACACACAAAAAATTTTTGTTACATCTGACGTCATCCTACATGACTTGTAATTGTCACAAAAGCCAACAGTGTTGTTCCTTTAAAATTTACCCCAATTTTCTAATTACCACTATTACATTAACACTATCAACACAGATTTACTTTTTAAATTTATTATTACAGAAATTTTCAAACATACACATAAGTAGAGGGAACAGTAAGTACCCACTAACCAGCTTCAATAATTATCAACGTGTTGCTATCTCTGCATTGTTTGCCTCTGGCCCCAGGACCAGCCCACCCCAAAATATAACTTACACTTATATGCATTGGTTTTGACCCTGAGTATTTAAATGCAAATTGTGGACATATCATTTACCTACATATATATACATCTTTAATAAGACCTTTAAAAAATAATATCGCAACCTTATAAAATTAACCATAATTTAAAAAAATATCTAATATACAGTACATATTTAAATTTCCCAACTGCCTCAAAGATGTCTTTTATCTTTTACTTATTATATAGTGACATTGGTTAATGAAATCCAGTAAGTTTCAAGTGCACAATTCAACAGTAAGTCATATATATACTGCATTATATGTTCACCACCCATAGTTAAGATTTCTTTGTCACTACATATTTGACCTCTTTTACCCCATCTACCTCTCCTCTCCCCACTGCCCTCTGGTAACTGCTAGTCTACTGTTCATGTCCATGAGTCTCTGTCATGTTTCTTTGTTGCTTTTAGATTTGTCTTTTATCTTACTATTGAAAATTTCAAACATATACAAAGAGAAAAAGGTTCATGAACTCCCATACATCCATTATCTAACCTTTTAATTTATTTACTTATAATTGGTCTTTATCTACTCTACCCCAACCCCTGGTGAATATAAGCAACTTACAGGCAAAGGAAACAGCTTCCCATTTACTTTTATACATAGACTATTGGGATAGTTATCTTCTTGAGGGCAACTTGTCTCTGCAAGGCAAAGTCTGCATTAAAGAAGAATAAAGAAATTATTCTTAAATAGTGTACTCAAACATGCTTAATATTTTCAAATTCATGCTATATGTACATAGTTAGCAAGTATGCTATTAAAGTAACAGAAAATTTCAAACTTGCCTGAGTTGAACTTGGACTGTATAATCTCGTCTACCACCTGGCAAAAAATCCCTGTTGAAAGAGAAAGAAATTGGGTTAATAAAGCATGAGAATTCATAGAAATATTCTCACCAGAAAAAAAATTAGTATGTTTACTCTTATTCTTTAAAAGATTAACACTAGCTTCTCAATAGTACAAGCCTTAACCAACACACTACAGAGGCGGTGGGGAAAAAAAGGGCATAGATGATAGAAACTCTATTTATCCCTCTGGTGACCAATGAAAGTTGTGACAGAAAAAGGAGCAAACAACAAGGAAAAATCACCTGGGATCTAGATGCACAAACCATACAACTAGAAATAAATCTAAGGAATCTAAGAAATCACCCTGCAATGGCAGAAGGTAGGATGAGGGGAAGACGCGGTGCTGCCAGGTCCCAAGCGGCTGAGTGAGACGGAAGCTGTGGCAGCAGCAGAAGCCTCTTAAAGGGGCTGCAACTGCGAGCGGACTTTCATGGTGACAGACACGCTCACTCTGAGCACCAACACCAGTTCAGCTGTACACAGGGCACCAGGGACTTACAGGGGGACAGTGAGTTGTTGGGATGAGGGCCAAGGTGAGCCTCACTCTGTTCAAAAATGCCTGCATTATCCATTGTTCCTGTGTTGAGCCCTCCCGTCTCCCAGTATGCTGAGCACCGCCACCATAGCTGTGAGGTCATTCTACCCAGAGGATTTCCTGAAACTCAACTTGAGACTCCACCCTAGCCACATCCAGGTGTGTCCTCGCTTAGTCAGGTGCCCCTTGAGGAGCAGCACCTAGATGCACACTGGAGGCAGCTAGCCTCAGTTTCTGGTGTGGCCTATTTTTTATTTTTTTTTTTTTGGGAGAAGCAACCCTTGGTTGACCTCACAGATTGCAAGCTTATAATCCCTTATTTTTTTATATTTTACACTTACAGCACCTGGTCTTCCTAGGTGGTCTCCCATCCAAGTACTAATCAGGCCTGACCCCTGTTTAGCTTCTGAGCTCAGATGGGATCAGGCTTGTTCACAGTGGCATGGCCGTAGATTGGTGTGGCTTTCTGGGCAACTGTAAGCACAGCATCTGTGGATTGCTTGCTGAATCTTAACAGGTAGCCCCAGAGGGGCACAGGCTGAGGCTAAATTTGGTCTGCAGCTGAACCCCTCTCAGGACTGTGCCACTGGACATTTACGACACAAAGCCACACTAATATACCAGGAGACTTAAGAGCTTTGCTTAATACACAGAAACACACAGAAAGGCAGCTAAAATGAAAAGACGAAAACAGAAACCACATCAGAGAACAGAACAGAGATCCAGGAAAAATGGAGTCAAGCAATCTAACAGATGCAGAGTTCAAAACACTGGTTATAAAAATGCTCAATGAACTTATCAGAGGTATAAAGGAATTCAGTGAGAACTTCAACGAAGAGATAAAAAGCATAAAAACTGAAATGGAAATTATAAAAGGGAACCAGTCTGAAATGACAAACACATTATCTGAGATGAGAAGTATATTAAATGGAATAAACAGTATCAAAAGACCTAAATAGAGGATGGGAAAGCCAAGGACACTTAAACAGAATGGCAAGAAAAAAGAAGCCAAGACTATAATAATAATTTAAGGAGCCTATGAGACACATTATTAAAGGTAAAAATATTCATGTTATAGGGTACTTGAAGGAAAACAAGATGATGAGCTATTTGAAGAAATATGATGGAAAACTTCCCTAACCCAGTGAAGGAAATAGACATAAAACCCCAGGAAACTCAGAGTCCCAAAAAACAGGAACCAAAGAGGCCTACACTAAGACACATTATAATTAAAATGCCAAAGGTTAAATACAAAGAGAGAATCTTAAAAGCAGTAAGAGAAAAGTAGTTACCTACAAGGGAGCACACATAAGATTGGCAGCTGATTTCTCAAAAGAGACTATTGCAGGACAGAAGGGCTTGGCAAAAAATATTTGACATAATGAAACCCAGGATCTACAACCAAGAATACTTTATCCAGCAAAGCTATCATTTAGAGTTGAAGGACAGGTAAAGAGCTTCCCAGACAAAAATAAGCTAAAGGAATTTATCATCACCAAGCCAGTATTACAAGAAATGTTGGAGAGACTTCTTTAGGAATAAAAAACATGCATCAAAACCAGGAATAAAGAATGGTACTAACTACATTCCTACCCACAAGTACCTCAAATGGAAAAGAATAAAGTGCTCCAAACAAAATATAGAGTGGCTGAATGGATAAGAAAACAAGATCCTTACCTATGCTGCTTACAAGAGACTCACTTCAGATTAAAAGTCACACACAAACTAAAAGGGGATGGAAAAAGATATTGCCCTGATGGACCTAGAGGGTATTATGCTGAATGAAATGAATTGGATAGAAAAAGATAAGTATCATATGACTTCACGTGCATGTGGACTCTAAAGAACAAAATCAACGATGAAAACAAAAGCAGAAATAAACTCATAGATACAGAGAATATTTAGAGAGATATTAGATGGGAGGAGGCCTGGGGGAGAAAAAAAGACAAAGAGATCAGGAGGAACAAATAGTTGCAGGATATCGAGATGTGACTGTATAGCAAGGGGAAGATGGTTAATAATGTTGGAATAAATATGTAAGGAGGAAGAGAGGTACCAGATTTAGCAGGGTGATCGCTTTGAGTTATGTGGATCTCTGATCACTGCTACACAACGGAAACTGTATATTATTATATGCCAACTATAACTGAAAAAAAAAAACCTCACTGAATCGTACAATGTAAATACAAGCAACTAATTGTCTATTATATTTCAATAAAGATGAAAACCAACAACAAAAAAAACCACTATAGTGATAACCCTCACTTACTTAACATCTAATCATGTTTTTATAGTAATTTTAGGGTATTTTCACTCACAGAAACTTTCACAATGCAACAGATTTCAAAAGGCAACAGATTTAGCTAACATGAAAAGCACCCTAGATGCTAAAAGATATTAATAAATGAATTTGTTTGCTTATAATGGTTCTTGACCTTGATTGAGCATTATAATCACTTGCTAATTTTTTTTTTTTAATATAAAGACCCACTCACTTAATATTCTTATTAGTCTGGGGTATAGCCTAAGTACTAGTTTTTACAGCTGCTCAGGTGATTCTAATATAGAACCAGGATCATACACTGGGGCCTAAAGTCCCAATACCAGTACATCATGGCAATTATGTATCCAACTTATACACAGAACCTCTTAGAATTTCTAGGTGACAACCTAACAGAGTCCCATATAAAATATTGTTGGCGCTGAACCTTCCAAACACTTGCAACTCAACATGGAATCCACAATGAAGTAGTGCTTGGGAGACTTGTTAGAAATGCAGAATCTCAGGCCCCACCACAGACATACAGAATTAGAATCTGCATTTTAACAAGATCTCCAGGTGACATGTATGTCCAGTTTAAGTAGTATCCTTAGCTATTATCACAAATTTTGGACTCTATCAGAGAGAATAACATTAGAGATTAGTCCTTTCTTAAGAATACGTTCAGCCCTTATCTTGCTCTAATTGGGCCGGTCTTCTTACTGTTTCAAATTCTCTATGTTCACAAGAAGGCAGTAAAGCACAACAGGGACCAGTCTGAGTTCTATAGTACCAAGCTCTATGACATTGCGCAAATTAACCTTCTGTGCCTCAGTTTCTACATGTTAAAGATGAAAAATTACTGCACCTACCTCATGGAGTTCTTGTGATGATTAAATGTGTTAATGATACATTTAAAGGAGTTGGATATAAGAAGTGCTCAACATGTGTAAGCAGCTGGCCACTATGATTAATTCTGATCTCACTTTTTCCCTTGCCAGAGGAAGCCTTCGCCCTTCTCAAATATCTATTCAAAATATCCCAATATCCTAGACTACATCGACCTCTTTTGAGTAACCCATATCATTCCACTCATTCAAATCAGGAAACGTTTCAGTGTGGGTGCTGGAGTTTCAAAGGTAAATAAGACACAACATTTGCTCTCAAAAATCTTATATGCTAGTAGGTAACAGGTATATACAACTAAAATAAAATGTGCTAAATGCTATGTACATTATAAAAATAAATGCTACAGAAGGGAAAATTTAATTCTGTCTCATCAAATTAGAAAATAGGATTTGTACAGCAGTGCCTCTACCTATTTCTACTTTCAGAGACACACCTCCATTAGTAACAGTGGCTTCACTAGTGCAGTGATTCTCACCAAAGGGTAAAGATCAACCAGAATCTCATTAGGTTGAGGAACATAACTTGAAAAAAAGAGAAATAACAAAAGATGAACCTAGAAATTTAGATGGAAGCCTATTATAAAGGGTTCCAAAAAGCTCGCTAAAGATACTTTATTCCAATAAAATACTTCCTTCCAATAAGAGAAATTAACATAAACTGGGAAATGCAACATGCTAAATATCTTCACAAACAGTATGAGTAATGACTAGCATCTTCTGACATTCATTTTCTGTCAGTTTTATTGTTCTGAGAACTTTCACATGTTGATGTCATTCATCTGATATAAGTAGGCATTTATTATACGCCAGGCACTGTGACAGGCTTTAAGAATACAAGAAAGAGTCAGAGATGTTGCTTTCATTAAGAAGTTTATAAGTGCAAGCAGTCAAATAAATGCAACGATGCTCTAATGGAATATAAGTACGTAGTACAATACAGTGAGAGACAAAGGATGTGTTTGGGGAAATCTGGAAATGTATCACAAAAAAAGGTTAAGACTTGAACTGGCCCTTAAAGCAGAGTAGGGAGGAAAAGGATATGCAAACAGAGCTGTGAAAGCCTAGTCAAAGTATAGGCTGCTAGGGAAGAGTGACAGGAGATAAGATGATAAAGAAGATGAATAAGAGCAAGATGTTGAAGAGAACTGCCAGGCAATGGAGTGTTGAGTTCATGAGGTATCACTATAGGGCTTTTAGGCACAAGAGAGAAGAAAGTGAATTGGCTTTAGAAGGACCAAATGGTCATCTGGGAGAACTAGGAGACCATTACAATTGTATAGGCAAAAGATGAAGGCTTGAAAGCTATTTAAACATAAATATCACAGTGATATTTAGGTATAAAAACTGATAGGACTCTAACTAGAGACTGGAAGACAGGATAAAGGAAAGGGAACATCTAGGTCATAAGGTTGAGGCCCTTATCTAATATGACTAGCATCCATATGAGAAAAGGAAGAGACACCAGTAATGCTCAGGTACACAGAGGAAAGGCCATGTGCATACACACAGCAAGAAGGCAGGCGTCTGCAAGCCAGGGAGAAAGTCCTTAGGAGAAATTAAATCTGTCAACACCTTAATCTTGGACTTCAAGCCTCTTGAATGTGAGAAAATAAATCTCTGTTGTGTAAGCCACCCAGTCTGTGTTACTTTGTTATAGCAGCCCTAGCAGACTAACACCAACATTGAAGGAGAAATACATTCCAAACATTCCTCTTACCTGGATATGCATATCTCTCTAACTTGCTGAGGTGTCAGAGCAAAAATAAAAAACTTCTCTTGAAATCGTTGAATACTGCTTTGAACTGGGGAGGGAAAAAAAAATATTCAAATAACAAATCCAAAAATATTAGTACCTGCAGTAAGCAGGTACTTTTGATAGTCAAATTCTAAAATTTTTATAGTTAAAATACTCAAAAATAAAGTACTAAACTGCATTCTTCTTAGAATCATGAAAGTCACACTAAAGCAGTTTCAATTTGAGACATTTATTATTCTTTATTCTAACACAATAATTACAATACTGTAAAAATATAACATAACCCTTCAAAATCCATTCCAACCATGACTATATAGTATCATCTAATGAAAATCTGATCAGGTCAAAAACTCTCTGCAGGAAAACTCTATCCAAGATTCAGGTGTTTTTCAAGTTTTTTATTTTCTTTGTTTTGTTTTCGATATTTCATATTCAATTAGACTTATTCATATGAAAGAAAATTTAGAAGTTTATACATTTAATTCACAAAGAATTTCAACAGGTATATACTGATGTATTATTCAATGATGTTCTAGGGCTCGTTGACACAAAACAAAAGCTAATATAGAGAACTCAAGTCTTCTGCTTCCTAACAAGTACGTGCAAGAAAAGACAAAATGGCTCTTGTGTGTTACTGCCCAGTTTTCCTGGTCAGTGTTCCTGAGCATGAAGAGAAATAAACAAGATGCCAGTCAAATATCCCTTCAAATCCACCACATTGAGAAGAAATATTAACTCCTTGGGTAAAAAAAAATCTTTTCTTTAAGCACAGATAGTTTATTATAGCAGTTACACTCCTAGAAATCATGTTATAAAGTGGCTTGAATTTTCCCAGAACATTTAAAAAAGGGAGAGGGATGTTGTTGATGATGAAGGCCTAAAAATGAAACAAAACTGTAAGTCATAAACATAACTAAAGGGCATGAAACACAAATACAACTACAACAATAGGTCTCTCCATTTCTTCAATTCCCATTCACTTTTCAACTCTTTTGCAGATGTATTATTAACACATTTAACCATCACAAGAACTCCATAAAGTAGGTACAGATTCCACTTTCCATTCTCCATGGCTATGGCTAAAGTCACCAATGACCTCTTAACTGTCAAATTCAATAATCTATATTTGGAGATTAAAGGTAAACACACTGCATTTTCAATCTTAATGATATGAGCACTCAGTCTTCCAACCAGAAACTTCAAATGGTCTAACACAGAAGGGAAAATGGGGTATATATTTAAAAAAGAAAAAAGAAAAACAAACTTGCATAAATAATGGAAGACTATCTCCCAGCTTTGATGGAAGGGGGTAAAGCCCTTACAGATCAAACCCCAAGCAAAATAAATACAAAGAAAACTACCTAGTCACATAAAAACCAAACTACTAAAAACCAAAGATGACTATAAAATCTTGAGAGCAGAAAAATCAAACCATACAAGGGAACAATAATATGAATAAAGAACATGGTCCCATAGTGCAGCAGTGAGCACGTCTGCTTTACGTGCAGAAGGTCCTGAGTTTGTGCCCCAGTAGAGCCATGGTCCATGGTCTATCGCCATGCCACCTTGAACAAGCCTGATGTCTGACCTTGGAAGCTAAGCAGGGTTGGGCTTGGTTAGTACTTGGCTGGGAAACCACCTAGGAAGACCAGGTGCTGTAGGAATAAATAATAATTATATATATATTATTTAACTTCTTGTTAAAAACAACGTAGACCAGAAGTCATCTTTAAATCAGTGAAAGAAAAAAACTGTCAACTGAAAATTCAATACCCTTCAAAAGCAGGGTAAAATAATGACTTTTAGGTAAGAGCTAGGAGAATTTGTTGAAAGCAGACATACACTACAAGAAATGTAAAAGTAAATTATCAGGATTAAAAAAAGAAAAACAACTTCAAAACAATGGTTTCAGGAATGAAAGCCACCACGAATAGTAAATAAGTGGAAAAGGTAAAACAATATGCTGTTTTTATTTCTTTTAAAAGATAACTGTAGTAGCACTGAAAGGCAGTATTTATAACACAGGTAGAACTAAGTCATGACAAGAGCAAGGATAAGTATATGAATTATCTACGCAACAGCTACAATTCTTACTTCATTTTGATAACCTTAATTAACATAAACTTCCAGAGACAGATCCACTTTTGGTGCATCCAGAATGTCAGGTACCTACAACTGCAAAGCTAGGTGTAAGATCTTCAGTGAATTCACCAGCACAAATTCCAGTATTTGAGGACCTGACTGGGGTCAACCTAACCAGAAAAGCATCCACAAACCATGAACTTTCTTGAAACTACAATGCTTCCATTCAACATATGCCACCATTTATGTACAATTTATAGAACTTGCAGCTTAATGTTAATAGTTTATATCATCATAGATATTTTTGCTGTACCTTTTATTTTTTCTAAAAGTTTGGGCTTTATCAATTATTTGCTGACAAATTTTCAGTCCAAAATATAATCCCAAATAATCATATCATTTCTATGGAAAAACTGATCTGTCTCATCACTACATGCCATAACTAAATTCTAAGAACTTACAGAAACAAAAAATAGTCCATATGGCAATAAGATCTAATGTGTATTAATACTTAATGATAGTTTTTAGGTAGGACAATTTTATGACAGAACTGTAAGCCAAAAACTCACTAAACTCATAGTAAGGTAAGTCTATTAGCTAGACTTTCATTTTAATTCAGATGAGGAAAAAGAGTGACAGCATATAAAGTAGAAGCATGCAGGTTTTGTGGTTTTTCTCCCCATTAGTTTCTCTAACACAGGACCAGAAGAACCAATTCTACATAGATCCAATGATATGTCAACAGCGGCAAATGAAAAGGAAAAAGACCACGGCTCAAGAAAGGACATGAATCAGATATGACTTCGTTTAAACTCCTTTTTTCAACAATCCTTCATTATGTAGATTCTATTTGTCAAAGATGGCTGCAGCATATCCTATCATGCCCTTCTTATAATGTAATCTCAATACTCTTTCAATTAAGTAGTGGGGTCTGTATCATCCTCCCTTTGAACCTGAATAGTTCTTTGTGACTGCTTCAATCAGTAGCATATGGTATAAGTGATGCTATACAACCTGCAAGGCTAGATCATAAAAGCGCCATGCTCTTCTTTCTGGCTCTGTGGGGACACTAACTCTCAGAACCCAGCTTTCATGCTATGTAGAAGCCCATACTAGACCACATGAAAAAGCCATATGTTGGTATTCCAGCTAACAGCCACGCTGAGTCCAAGCCAATAGGTAGCATAGCCACCAGATATGTTGAATGAAGATGCCTCCAGATGATCCCAGCTTCTAGCCATTAAGTCAGCCCCGGCCTTTATGTCTTCTCAGCTAAGATCTCAAACATGTTAGCACAGAGACAAGCCAAAAGAGATGACAGAACATAAAAAGAGAAATGGGTAACTACTAATAGGACTAGCTGATACTATATGTGATTATGAGAGACTTTCTCTATTATATTTCCATGTTTGAATTTTCGATTACTAGCTAGCATAAATTCCTTTGAAATCTGAAAAGAATCGCAGGTGTTCATTTCATTAATGTTCTTTACAACTTAATATTTTATATATATTCTTATGCACAGACTGAATATAGACAAATTTTTAAAACAGAAATAAAATTCAAAAAGGATTTCATCTTCAAAATAAATTAAGAAAAAAAACCAAAAAGATGAGAAAGACTGCAGGTGAAATCCAATCCAAAAAGCTAGTGAAGTGAAGAGAAGAGATTTTGGTTAGTTTTTAGACTGGGGGATTATCTGTTTGGTATAACATTAGCTACAGAACTCCTCCTTAAGTACTGTGTACACTCCTGTTTTCTAAATGATATTCTGTCATTTTACATGCTAAAATATTTTTACTTTAACCATTCAGAATAAAAATAATTCCAACCTGTAAACTATATAATAATGTATCTTCTTAATATATTCACCATGGTTGTTTTTGGGGGGGTTGTTTTTTTCTTTTCTTTTTTTTTTAGCATCAATACATGTGCCATGCTGTAATGGTGAATATCCTCAATACGAAATGGTTATTGGTTTCAATATCGTAAGAGATTTTGGAATGACATTTATGACCTCTTGTGTTTTTTCTAGCATGGCTCTTTCGATCTCTCCCATGCTGTCAATTAATTCCTATTCAACAATATACTGATGGCTTAGAAATTATCTAATCAATTGTATATAAAAACAAGACTGTACAGATAGGCTTACAGTTTTGAAGAATATGTGCTTTGCAATATGGAGTTGGTATCTTTTTGACTCCCGAGGATTTTGAATTCTAGTTCCCAAATGTAAACTGTTTTCTGCATGGTAGTGTTTCTAATAAACAAATTTTCCCAGAATTTTTATTTTTAGAAATATTTTCAGTGTCATAAAACCAAAACATCAAAACTTAAGGGAACTTCTGAATGTCTTATTACATTGCCTTTGACATCATGGTACTAAAAATTTTCAGTGAAAGGTAATTACTGAAAATTATTACATTTTTACATTTTATATGGCAGACTATATGGTACTAATACTGATTTTTTAACTTTCTACCTCAAAGTCTAAAACAGCATTTCTTAAGATCAGTGTTTTATCAATCAGACATACTAAGACTGTATACATCAAGAAATTTTTCTTTTTCTCTTTAGGGAACAAGGCAAAATAAGGAAATGTTCACAAAAACAATGATAGGCAGGACTTCTGAAAAACAAATAAATGAATAGCTTTTTAGCTCAAGATTAAAAAGTTATTTTATAAGCCCTGACTATGAGCAAAGGCAGATTTTTCTAAGCCACTCTTCTATACAATGTACCTTTGGCATTTTTTTATCTAAGCCAAATAAGATACAAAAGTTTTATTCTAGTAAACTTATAAAAAGCCCACTACTTTTCTTTAACCTTATTGAAGTTAATGAAAAAGAAATTCTATGAGGAATGTAGAAAAGGAAAATTTCTATTCCTATTTCTAAACAAATCAGGAGAGGAGGAGAGAAAAGAAGCCTCTCAGAGTTCACCCCTTGGTGCATCACAAGCAGAGACACACACTGCTACATCTCTCGGGTCTAGACTTCTCTCCAGACATTCAATCCTACCTCTGAAACACCTTCCACAGTACCTACAACCCCACAGCCCCTTATCTTCTAAGTTGTCACCCTAGCCCCCATTCCTGAGGAGCCCCATTAAGAGTCACCTAAGCATATCACTAGTCTAAATCTTTCTCAAAATACATACAAAGAAATAAATTTGCGATAACTGCAGAGAAAAAAGTAACATATGAATGAGCCATGATATTGTGCACTGGCATCACTGCTATTAACCAAAAACCATGACAAAGGGAAAAATTTTTTTAAATTATGAAAACACTTTAACCAAATAAACAAACTCATTAAAAAAGGGGGGGGGGGGTCAGAAAATAAAATCATGGTCTACAGCCATGCCACTCTGAACACGCCTGATCTTGTCTGACCTCAGAAGCTAAGCAGGGTCGGGCCTGGTTAGTTCTTGGATGGGAGACCACCTAGGAATACCAATTCTGTAGGCATTAAAAAAAGTAAAATCCTATTAGTAATTTAAAAATAAAAAAATCTAAACAAGACATGTTTCCATCCACCAAATCGCAAAGATTTGTTTTTAATAGCACCTGATAAAGGCAGGAAGTAACGTACAATGAGACATTCTCTCACTTTGTATAATTTAAATTGGCAAGCTCTTCTAGAAACTAATTTGGCAATATGTCCTCAAGGGTCTAAATGTTCTTACTCTGTTGCATTAATTCTACTCATAGGCTTTTGTACAAATAATAAAATGTAAACAAACACAGAATTCTTATTTTTGAGTGAAACTGATGAAGGGATTAAAATGCATTCTACCTGCCTAGCTCAGTATTGTTAAATAAAAACAAAGCAAGGAGAAAGGGCCTGGGAATAGCACTGCCACCTTGGCCTGTCAACCCATCAGGCCATAATGACCCCATTAACCAACACTTTCCCTCAAAATTTCCTTCTGTAACAACTTTTAATATGGTAAAATTTACTACATTTTCTGAGCAGTTAATGGATATTAAAAAGCGAAAAAACCGTGTGTCAAACTCCCTGACTACTTCAGAAAAAAAAATTAAGAAAACTAGGTTCATTTATCAAAGTATCAAAACACAGAATCACAAGCAAGATGATTTGTGTTCCCATAAGCACAGAAGAAATTTGAGTTCTAAGCCATAAGGAAATGAATGATGAATCAAATCGACAGTTATATTATGGTTGCCAATATATTTTCTATCTGTGCATTTAAACATTTGGAATTAAATGCTTCAATTTTATAATATTAACAGCTAACTATTAATCAGTAGCTGAAGGTCTTTTGCTTTACTCTCTTGTACAAAATAAATGGATTTCTCTAACACTTACCTAAACTCGTAGGTTTGATGAGAACATCAAGAACGTCATAAAAGGGCAAGTTTTTTAACTGCACGTCAGGATGGACAGGAGGAATGGGAGGAGATGGCTGCTGCATCTCAAATGTGGGCTTAGTATCTTGAAGTAACACAGAACCAACAGGAGAGGACGGTGAGTGAGGTGTAACTGAAGTGGAAGGCAACGCGTGGATTCCAGCCACGGTCAAGTCAGGTTCTACAGGTGATGAGCTACCATCCAAACTGAAAACCGACGATTTAATCGTGGATAAATCAGAAAGTCCTTCAAGAGTCCGTGGGTATCGCCGTCTATACAATTCTCGGATTTTAATCTGAACCGCAGGGCTGCAGCCGCTCTTCAATAAATGCAACGCCCTCATCAGGAGGTCATGCTTGCGTCCACTTTTATTCCGCCCAGCAAAGCCTAGTAACACTTGAAGTTCAGAAACCCTAAAACTAGAAACCATATTCTAAAAGAAAAGGAAAAAAAAAAAGATATAAGCAAATAGTCACCCTTAAGAATATAAAAGCCCTATTTAAAATATACTATAAAATCCGATTTTCCCCCCATTCTATCAACTGGCATGTGCCAGTAACCAGCATTTCCACATACCTGTTAAGAATCATTCCTGTTTATGCTACTATCCCAAACCTTAAAAATAACAATCAAGTCATGGAGTTAATTACGTTTTGTTGTACTCTTAATTTTGGTAGTCTACTGGTTTCTATTAACACCCCATAATCTGATTGCTCAAGTGAAAACCCATATCTGCCTCTGACCATGAAATTTATAACCAATGAAAATATCTTTAAAAACTAAGTACTACCAATACATATTGTTTGTTACAGTATTATCATGAATGAATCGACCAAAGAATTACATTTTTACAATACTATATGCATAACTTCTGATGCTAAGTAGTAAGTCTACAAAATCAAGAGACTTATGAACCAAAATTTATTTTTCACCCCAACCCAAATATTAAGAAACAGAAAATATACAAAAACATTTTTAAAAATTAAAGCTAAAAATTCATATATCTTATTTAGCCGTCAAACTTCTAAAATGACTGAGTTTCAGGGTGTATATCCAATGAGGAAACGACCTTTCAAAAGCAAGGAAATGAGATTTCACAAATCTCAAAGGACAAGGTTCCTTCTAAGCCACTCTCTACTGACTTGTTCTTGGTGTAAAATGAGTGACAAGCAGTTCCTGCTTCAAATCCCACCATCTATTTATTCAACAAACCCAAACATATACTTTTAATTACTTGCTGATTCAGAAATCTACCTTAATACTTTTTCAGTCAATTCTGAACTTGGAGGTAACCAACACTTGGGTCAGATTTATTTGTTCACACGCACACTGTCCAGTCAGTGTGACCTAGAGCTGACCAAATGTCCTCTTAAAAACATACTCTTTCAGAAAGCAACCTGAGGAAACTTCCCTCAATCTACCTCCTTGGCAGCTACTTGGAATTCCTTCTCAACCTGGTAGGTATGCAAGGGCAATACCTATAGCTGGCACTGATTCATAAAACATAATTCCTCTGTTCTGCACTTTTAAGTCTCATTGATAGCCTAGAAGCCACTGTTAAAACTCTTCTTGGCTTATAAATAGTTGTTAAGAATAATACTTGCTAGTTTTCTAAACTGAATACAATTTTAAATATGTCAAATACACACATACAAGCTATAGCATAGTTCTACTACATATACTATATGTGTCCGTATTTCATACTGTACAAGTGAGAGAATATTAAAAGTTGTAACCTTAGCCACCACTTTTTATACTCTCAATCAGCGCTGTCCAATAGAAATAAGAATCACATACATAATTCTAAATCTTTTAGTAGCCACAAATTAATCTTGATAATATGCTTTAATTAACCCAGTATGTCAAAAGTATTATTTCAACATGCAATCCACTTTTATAATTTAAAAATCACCAATATTTTTTAAAGTGTCAATGAAATTTTTTTCCATACCAAGTCTTCAATATCCAGGGTGCATTTTCACTTAGAGCACTTCTTGATTTGAATTAATTACATTTCAAGTGCTTAAGAATTACATATGGCTAGTAACCTACCACAGTGGAGCTCTAAACAACACTCTCATAGCAAGATGTATCACAATGCCATGGTCATACTTAACTCTCTTCATTTCCTCCATGTATTAAGATGAAGATTTTATTCATCTTACCCTTATGCTATGGACCACAAAGATAAAAAAAAATAAATAGAAATAAAAACAGAAAACAAAATTCTAGGCCAAACTCATGACAAAAACATTACAGTTTACTCAAAGTTTCATGCATAGAAAGGACTATCTATGTAGCATTCAGGACTAAATGTCTTCCCAATCAAGAAAAGCAGTGCATCTTCCCTGAAGCCCCCAATTCTAGTAAATACTTCAACTGAAGTTTATTTATATTACAATAATATAAGCAACATTAAATCATGGAGAACATGAACACCAACAAAAAAAAAAAAAGGCATACAGAAACAATGTATTTGTGATTCTTTCTAAAGAAATGGAATACATTACTTTGCTTCTCTCCTTCCAAGTATTTTCACATATCCTTTGTTTTAACGAAATTTGTTTTACAGAAAGGAAACAAGAGAACACCAAGTCATCATAAGCTTGGCTCTCAAAATGGAATTCCTAGGAGGTCTCAATTCACTTATTTCCAATGGTAACTTCATCTGACAAAGAATGCTAATGAAAATGGCTCCATTAGCTATTGTAAACATCCAAACATAAGGAAAGAGATAAGGGCTTAGAACTACAAATGTAGGATAACAAGATGTTGAGCAAAAAAGAAATCCCCTGGTTTGAAGAAAGGACATAGGAAACAACAGCAGACAGGACAGACAGTCTTTGCATTGCAAAAATGCTGCAAAGATAAAGTACTGCTTAGGCACTTCTGAAGATGATGGCAAGTCCTGCCAAAGATGATGGCTTTGAGTGTCAATGGTGTCCTGTGGAAAACTTCACAACAGCAACAAGGAATTGTATGTAGGTCAAGTCTTAGCATCAAAACTCAGGACCTTGGGAAAGTCACTTCATCCTTCTGGTCATCAATTTCTGTTTAAAAACGACAGCAAAAACTAATTTTTACTGAGCATTTAGGATATTCCCTATTCCCTAAGGAGCTTATTAAATCAAATTCTATGAATGTTTTTTTCTGGCAAACCTTTTTGACTCTGTCTTCAAAGAAGTTTCAGCTGTCACCAGGTAAGGTTAGCCAGGTATGAATACTACACACAAAAAAATGGATTTCAGCTACTGTTCTCCACTAACATATTTCTTTAGTATAATTTTTAAAGTAGATTTTATCCTGTCCATCCTGCTGCCTCCCCAAATCTGCCCTCTAATGTGATTGCTGTATGCTCTATACAGAGAAATTTCCTCAATAAATGCTTGCTGACTTTAAGGAAATTCTATGAACTACAGAGAAATAGGTTGTCATGATTGATTTTTTAAAAAAGATACACAATCTGGATTTCAAAAGAAGAGCTAATATCAATTAAGACTAGGACTTTAAATAAACCTTATTTATCAAATTTAAGTAACACCAACTTATAAAAATGTTTAAAGCTGGACCATTATGTAACTAGAACATTACAAATAGCAGTGAAGGCAAGCTGAAGGTACTTTCTACATTTAGAAAACGACTTATCAAACAAGTAAATATGATAGTTATATGTGACTGCTAATGAGTAAAATATTTGAGTCTACTCTTTCTTCAACTCTTAAACATGAGAGAGAAATTTCCAAACAGAGCCCGGAATTTGAGGAAGGTCTAACACAAACTTTTTAGATCCTCCATCTGCTATCATGTATAATATGAAGTAAAAAGAGGAGCTGCTGAGGAAAACTGATAAATTACATTATTAATATTGCCTATCCCAATTACATTAAAACAATCTACATCTTCCTTTATAAGCAGAAATGAATAAAGAAAAACCATCAAATATGCTATCAAAAGTTGACCAAGTTGATGCCGTAAGAGAAACTATGACAATTTAGAAAGATTCTCCAATTCCTAACTACTATCCATTTCATAGGTCATAGGAGGCCCCAGTTCCTGGCCCTCCATTCCTGTGAAATTACATATTCACTATAATTAAATCCTCTTTTACTTGAGACACCTTATGTGAGTCTCTTCCTTACAACAACACATTGATAAAATAACTCCTCGGCTAAAGAAATCATAATTGAAAGTCAACTATGAAAAGACAATAGAGAATATTTACCACCCTTCAAAATCTATCAAACCAAAATTTAAGAGACCATCGCCCTAAATGCTTCTGTTATTACACACAAGATTAACAATAAATTTGAAAACAAAAAAGGTGGTCCCTTGGTATCTGAGAATGATTGGTTCCAGGGACCACACCTCTGACATATAACAAAATCCACAGATGTAAAACTAGTGGATCTGGAAGGCTGACTGTAACAACAAAATAAACACATACACTCAAATAGAGTGAAGAACTTAAAAAATAAAAGAAAACATGAATTAGAAAGCAAAAAGCAGAAAAGTCTATAAAGGCAGGCTCCAAAAAGGGAATGAAAACAGTCTTGAGAATGAGAAAAGAATATAAAGATCACAAATACTAAGAAAATTTCTTTAAACCAATAGAATAGTACATGCAACTATGTTCTAATTAAAGATACTGACAAAAGTTATTTCCTAGAAATATATAAATTACTCAATCTGACTCAAGACCAAGAGATTATCTTTGCCCCTCTACACTTTCAAAGGCATCTATCTACCCAGACAAGACAGCTTAATGAATAAATTTTATTAAGCCTTCAAAACTAACACGTAATTGTTCCTTAAACTGTCGAGAGACTAAAAGTCAAATACATGTCAGAAGACAAATGTGGAAAAATCTGTTGAACATAAAACACAAATTTTAAAATATGCAAATCATTATTTTTCAAACGTCAGCAGAGAGTCCACTTGTCCAATGAAAATCTTAGTCAAAAAATTGATGGAACCGGGGGCCTACTATTTCCCAATGTGGACCACAGGAGCCTTTTTGTAACACATCAATGCTTCCTATGAGTATAGACACAAGATTCCTCAATGTACCCAAATATAGTTTAATCTAGGAAAATAAAAATGGTTTAATGCAAACTTAGTATATTGTTTGGTCAGCATGATCTCTATCCTTACAGTCACATATTGATATATTTATGAACAACATTATACAATATATGAGATTTCCTTTAAAATCATTTCGGGTTACCCCATGTAGCCAAAGCAATCTTAAGAACAAAGCTAGAAGCAACATGCTCCCTGATTTCAAACCATATTACAAAGCTACAGTAATCAAAACAGTAAGCTATTAGCATAAAAAGACACACGTAGATCAATGGAACAGAGAACCCAAAAATAAACTCATACATATATAGTCAATTAATTTATGACAAAGGAGCCAAGAATATACAATGGGGAAAGAATAGTCTCTCCAATGATACTGAGAAACTAGACAGCCACAAGCAAAATAATAAAACTGGATGATTATCTTACACCATACACAGAAACTAACTAAAAATGGATATAAGACTTAAACATAAGACCTGAAACCATAAAACCCCTAGAAGAAAACACAGGCAGTAATAAGCTCCATGTAACATAGGTCTTGGCGATGATATTTTAAAGCTGACATCAAAAGCAACAACAACAAAGTGGGACTACATTAAACTAAAAAGCTTCTGCATGGCAAAGGAAACCAGCAACAAAACGAAAAGGCAACTTACTTAATGGGAGAAAATATTTTCAGATCATATATCTGAGAAAGGGTTAATATCCAAAATAAAGAACTCAATGACTCAAAGTAAAAAAAAAAATCCAATTAAAATAGACATGAGATATAAACAGGTATTTTCCGAAGATGTCATACAAGTGGCCAACGAGTTCATGAGAATAGATGGCCAACATCACTAATGCAAATCAAAACTTCTAGATATCACCTCATACCTGTCAGAATGGCTATTAACCACAAAGACGAGAAATAAAAAGGATTAAGGAATTTATGTTACTAAATAAATAAAATATATAGCATGGTGAATACAATGAACAAAAATAAAAGAGGAAATGAAAACCAGTAGTGAAGAGGTAAAAAATTTGCAATTTTAAAGAGGGAAGGTCTCACTGAGAAGGAAACTGAGTAATTGAAGGAGCAAGAAAGCACGGAATAGATGCTGGAAGAAAGGCATTCCAAAGCACAGGACATAACAGGAGCAAAAGTCTTGTGAAGGAAAGCATGCCTCACATATTGAAGGGAAAATAAAAAGCCCATCAACTATTGAACAGGGTAGTAAAGAGGAATGAGAATTAAGACAGTATAATGAGCAATGAAAATAATAAACTTGAGGAGGGAGGTCATCAGCCAAAACAAACATTTACTGTATAAAACTATCAAATTTGTGAGGCAAGAAAAGATAGAACAAAAATGCTGGGCAACAATGACATGCAATAAATTGGTAGAGTGGTGAACACTTTACATACAGTATTCTTTAAGTGAGAATAGGAAAAGAGTAATTTTAGACTTACATGCATGTATTAAACCAAAAAAAATTCATGAAAACCTCAAGAGTTTCAATTGAAAAAGTAAATAATTCTGCAACTAGTAAATGGGGAAAACATGAGAATGAGAAAAGGAAAAAAAATTTACCCAAAAGCTGGCAAGAAAACAAAGAGACAAAGACAGAAAATGGAAAGCACAAAATGAAGGGGTAAAAATAAATGCAAATACGTATTTCCAACAAATAAAATTTTCCAACAAATAAAAATGAAATAAACTCTCCAATTAAAAGACCAAGATTGGGGATATAGCTACAGAAACCGCAGACATCAAAAAGAACACAGGAATATTAAGAAAAACACACGCAAGTTTGGCAACTTGGATGAAAATGACCAATTTCTTGAAAAATATAAACCACCAAATATGAAATATGAAAGAGAAAATTTTAATACCTTACATCAGAAAATTTAATTCATAATTTTAGAGACTCCCCAAAAAGAAATGAGCAGTCCCAGAACATTTTACAGAATTCTACCCAAAATTTAAAGAATTAACACCAATTTTATATAATTTCTTTCAAAAAATAAGAGAATATTTCTGAATTCATTTTATAAAGCTAGTATTACTGGTACCAAATCGTGGCAGTACAAAAAACAAAACTACAATCAATTTCCCTCATGAATATAAATGCTAAAATACTTAAAATATTAACAAATAGAATTCAGCAATCTTTTTTAAAAAGCTATTCACCATGACCAAGTGGTGAATATTGAAGGCTGGTTCAATATTTGAAATCAATGTAGTACACCTTACTCAGAGCTAAAAAAGGAAAAATTGCATGATCATATCAATCAAGGCAGAAAAGGCATCTGACAAATCCAACACCCACTCATGATAAAAATTCTCAGAAAAACAGAAATAGAGAACTTCCTCAACTTAATAGAGAGCACCTATAAAAAAAAATCTAGAGCTAACATACTTGATGGTGAAAGACTGAATCCTTGCCTCTAAGGTTGTAAATGAGGCAAGGATGTCTGCTCTCTCTATTCCCAATCAGTATAGTGTTGGAAGTTCTAGCTCGTGTGAAAAGACAAGAAAAGGAAATGAAAAGCATATACTTGGATATGGGGAGAAGCTGCCTGTATTTGCAGATCCCAACAAATCAACGAAACAACTCCTAGAATAACAATTTAGCAAGGCTGCAGGATACAAGACAAATACACAATACCAATCATATCTTTATATACGAAGAACATGTGGAAAGAAGTTAAACACAATACTATTGATAATCACTCCAAAGAAAGTGAAATACCTATGTTTTAAGACATAACAAAACATCTACTTGTATGGTGAAAATATAAAACACTAATGAAAGTCTAAGGTCTAAATAAATGTATTCTTCATGGATTTGAAGACTCAACAAAACTAACATCAATTTTCCTGAAACATACACATAGATTTGACACAATTCCTACTTAAATCCCACCAAGACTTTAAACAGATATAATATTATTTTAAAGTTTATATGGAAAGGCAAAGGAACTAGAAGAGTAAAAACAATTTTGAAAAAGAATAGAGGAATCAGTCTATCACATTTCACAATTTAGCTCAGTAACCAACACTCTGTGGTATCAGCAGAGCAAGAGACACATAGGTCGATGGAACAGAAGAAACCAGAAATAGACCTACACAAATATGCCCAAACAGCTTTTGACAAAGGTGCAAAAGTAACTCAATGGAGGAAAGAGAGCCTTTCAAAAAGTAGTGCTGGAGCAACTGTACATTCCATAGACAAAAAAAAAAAATGAATTTCCACCTAAGTCTCACATTTTATACAAGAATGAACTCCAAATGGATCATAGACTTAAGTATTCAAACAAATGATAATACTTTTAGGAAATAACATAAGAGAAAGTCTTTAGGATCTAGGGCTAGGTAAAGAGCTCTTAGGCTTGACTGCTCAAAGCAAGATCCACAAAAGGAAAAATGATACATTGGACTTCAACCAATATTAAAAGCCTGTGCTCTGCAAGACCCTGTTAAAAGGATGAAAACACAATCAACAGTCTTGGAGAAAATATTTATGTACAAAGCATATATCCAACAAATGACTAGTTTTCTAGAATATACCTAAAATTCTCAAAACTCAACAGAAAAAAATCCAATTAGAAAAAGGACAAAAGACATAAAGAGACATTTCATCAGTGGGGATATACAGATGAAAAGTAAGCACATAAAAATATCTTCAGTATCATTAGCCACTAGGGAAATGCATATTAAAATCTTACTGAGATATCACTAGATACATACCAGAATGGCTAAAATGAAAAACAGTAATAACACCAAATGCTGGCGAGGATGCAGAGAAACTGGATCACTCCATACATTGCTGGTAGGAACGTAAAATGGCACAGCCACTCTGGAAAACAGTTTGGCAAGTTCTTAAAATCTATATATACAAATAACCATACAACCCAGTAAGTGCACTCCTGAGCATTTATCCCAGAGAAATGGAAACTTAGGTTCACAAAAAATCTATGCACAAATCTTTATAGCACTTTTATTTGTAACAGCCAAAAACTGTAAATGACCCAGATGCCTTAAACAGGTAAACAGTTAAATAAATCCATACAATGGAATACTACTCAGCAATACAAAGGTATGAGCTATTGACGCATGTAACATGATGAATTTCCAAATAATGCTGAGTGGAAAACAAACAAACAAAAAACCCCAAAAGGTGACCTACTGTATGATTACACTCATATAACATTCTTGAAAAAAGCAAAATCATAAAAATGAAGAAGAGATGACTGGGTCTCAGAGATTAAGGGGAGAGAAAGAAGTGGATGTTGGCTATAAAAATGATAATATAAGGGATCTTTCTGGTGATGGAAAAGGTCTGTATCTTGATTGTGTCAATGACAATATCTTGGCTGTGATACTGCACTACAGTTTTGCAAGATGTTACCACTGGGGGAAACTGGGTAAAAGATACATGGGCTATCTCTCTACCATTTCTCAGAACTGTAAGTAAATTGCCAATTATCTTAATAAAAAGTTTAATTTAAAATTACAAAGACCCAAACTATCAGGGCTGATTAATTTTCCTAAGTTCAATAACATGATATTCACACGAGGCAAAACTAATATGTATAGGGAGGATGGATGAACTTTTAAAAACAGCCAAAATTAGCCGACCAAAAGAAAACAGTATAGGTATGGAAATATCAAACATCAGTATATAATACAAAAAAATTCCTAGATATATAATCACTACACAGAGTAATAGTTTCAATTCAACAAGAAAATATAACAAATTTAAACTTTCATGTACTAGTAACAATTTAAAAATATATTTAAAAAACTGACAGAACTACAGGAAAAAACCACCATTCTAATAAAAGATTAACATTCTCTCTTTAAAAACAAACATATATAATATGATTTGAACAGCAGAATTAACAAGCCTATTTACTGGACATATATAAATCTTTGCACCAACAACTGGAAAATGCACATTCTCTTCACGTACAAACAATATTTATTTTAAAAAATGACAACATAGTCTCAGTAAATACCAAAGGATTGACACCATACAGATCATATGCCTAAACACAATACAAATCAATAAAGGAACTCCCATATGTCTGGAAATAAACCTTTCAACGACTGATATTCACTGTGGAAAACAGAAAAATAGTCACAAGTGAAAATACTACACATCAAAACTCGTGATGTAGGAAAAGCAATACATAGAAATTCATGGTCTTAAATGTGTATATTAAAATGATAAAAATTAACAAGCAAAGCATTTAACTTAAGAAATTAGAAAAACAGAAATAAACCCAAAAGTATAAGGAGAGAAATGAGCAGAAAATTAGTGAATAGGGAGGATACATTAAAGAGCAAAAAAAGACAAAAACTTGATTCTTTGAAGTCTTTAAAAAATTGCCAAACTTTTAGCTTTTAAAACTGATCAAAGAAAAGACGGCTTAAAAAAAAAGATAAAAGAGACATTACCTACAGATACTACAAAACTAAAGATTAATAAATTAATGCTATGAATTCAAGAACATGGATGAAATGGACAACTTTCTATTAAAGTATAATCTACCAAAAACTGGTTTGAAAATTGAAGATACAACAATTCTATAACCAAAGCAATTCAATCAGTGGTTAAGAAACGTCCCACAAAGAAAACACCCATAATAATTCTACTAGGGAGATCTACCAAACGCTTAAGAAACGCAGCATTCTAATTGCATATCTACTCTTCCAGAAAAAGTGTATGTGTGTGTATATATATATATATGTGTGTGTGTGTATATATATATATATATACATATACATATGTATATATATATGTAAATGATAGGTCAATATTACTCATTAGAGGCAAAAATTTTGAATTATCTTCAAACTGAATCCAAAAATGGGAAAAAAAAAAAAAAGACAGGGTTGACTTTAATTTGGGGAAAAAAATTGATTTAAATATCAGAATATCAGTGTATTTCATTATGTTAACAGGTTACAGAAGGAAAATGTTAACGAGTTTGCAGAATAAAAACTATGACCCTCTCAAAAGATGCAAAAAAGGTTTCTGACATAATTCAACATCCTTTAAAAAAAAAATTAGCAAACTAGTAACAGAAGCATCCTTAACCTGAAAAGATTATCTACAATAAACCTACAGCAAGCATCATACTTAACTGTGAAACTGAAAGTATTTCCTTTAAAATCAGGAACAAGATCAGGATGCCCCCATCACCGCTTCTATTCAACATTGTACTGGAGATCCTAGCCAGCACATTAAGACAAGAAAGAAAAAAAAAAAAAAGGCATAAGAATTGGAAAAGAGGACACAAAGAGGTCATTATTCACAGATTGGTCTGTCTACACAGAAAATCCAAAAGAATTTATCGATAATTTACCACAATTAGGAGTATAATAAGGTTGTTACACAAAGTCAAATCTTACTTACATATACCAGCAAGGTAGAAAATATAATTATAAAAAAGATGTCATTTGTGATTTGATACAAAAATAAGGTACCTAGAAATAAACCTAACAAGATATTTGCAATAGTTTAGTCAAAGAAAGTTATAAAACTTTGAGATACACTGTAAAAGACCTAAATAAATGGAGATTAAGATGTTCACAGTAAAATACAAACAAAAAAACATGTTCATTCTCTCCAAACTGGTTTACAGATTCAATGCATTTCCCATCAAAATCCCAACAGAGGGGGTGGGATGGTGTGTGTCTGCGTAACTTAAAAAGATAATTCTAAAATTATATGGAGAAGCAAACAGCCAAGAAGCTCTTTGAAGAACTACTAGGCAGGAGAACTTGGCCTGCGCTTCTGTGTCCCCCAATGACTGACTAGACTGTCTCAAACCAACCCTCCCAGTAAAAACTTAAAACCTGAACGTAATATTAAAAAGAAAAATCTATTTGAAGGCATGAGGCACTACAAAGGTAGCAAAGACCTGAGAGGCTAAGGTTATGGAGAGAAGGGAAGCCTAGGACATTAGATGCCCCTTTCCCCTGGAGATACTTGCTAATGAAAGACAAGCAATGGATAGGTTGAGAAATCAAGCAGAACTCTGAATAGCTGGGGAAGCAAGAAGATACATGAAAATATTACCTGTAAGAGTTGGTATCGGGAATATGTAATGAACTTCTACAAGTATGTATGAAAAAGGTAGCCCAATAAATGTGTAAAAAACTTGGCAAGCCACGTCATAAAGGATGTTTAAATGGCCAATAGGTATATTAAAAGAAGTTTAATATCATTATAAATTAGGGGAATAGGGAAATGCAAATTAAAAGCACTCAACAACTACCAAAATGTCTAAAACTGAAAGGGTGGACAAGAAAGGATATGGAGCAACTGGAACTCTTATTATTTTGCCAGTGGAAGGAAATGAAGAAAACTGTAACTACATACAACAATATGCATGATAGGAAAGAAGGGAATAAAGGAAGGAGGGAAGCAGGAAGAACATAAAGAGGATAAAGCTCTTATAAATTAAAAATGTAATTACTGAAATAAGTTTTACAGTTCAAAGACAAAATCAAGAAACTCTTCCAGAGTGTAAAAAAATATCAATCTAGGAGGTCCGACATTCACCTGTCTATAAAATAGAAAAGGGAGGAAAGAAATTATCAAAGAAATGAAGTCTTAGAACTGAAAAGGTACTCACCAATCAATGAAAAAGGCCTACAACACATTCCACAATACCAAAGATAAAGAGGTCACTATAGAGACAATAAACAAGGTTACTACAACAGCATAACTGTAAGATTTGCAATGGACCTCTACTAGCAACTGGGTGTTTTAAACTCTAAGAGCAAAACTTTCGAAGTTCAGAAAGAAAAAGAATGTATTACCAACTTAAAATTCTATATCTAAATTTTCAATCAGAAACAAAGTCAAGCCATTTTCAAACATTCAAGAAACTGGAAAGTTTATCACCAGCCTATCCTTGCTAAAACAACTACTTATGACTCTATTCCAGTAAAAAAAAAAAAAAAAAAAAAAAAGGACATGGGCTCCAAATAACAAGACCTAATTAACACAGAAGTGCAATGTAAAGTAATCCCAGATGACAGGTATATAAGCGCACCAAGAAAGCAAGCTGCCCAAATTAGAATAGGAAGATTGAGAGCTCCAGAAAGCCTATCTTCAAGAAAAACTGAATGGTTACTACATGAGAACACACTGTAATGTGAAATTTAAAAAATCATATCCATGAGCTCTCCTCACTCAAGCAGAACTTAGTTGTATTACTCCTTTAAGAAGCATAGGTTTAATGACAGAAGTTCCTCTCTAGCTGGACACAACTTGGTTCTTACTGTGACTAACACATAGGTCAGCGTACGCATCACAAAGCCTGGGTACTAATATTCAATTTTTGGAATCTCCTGTACAAGCACAGGAAAGTTTAGGGGACTTATAAACTATAATATAAATGCTATATATCTTAACAATGTAACAGAAAATAAAGGCTAGAAGGAGAGGAAGTGTGGAGGTAGGAGAAACAAAGGGAAATGAATGGGTGTTAAATCCTTCCGGAAAAGACTGGGAACTGAAGAAATAATGTGTAAAACTGATATGCCAAGAAACAGAAATTTACCTATTACAAAAAGTTAAAAATAAACAACAGCAGAATAGGTACAAAAACATAACAGAATTAGAAACAAAGTGGGAAAACATACCTAAATTTCTTAACTACTAGAAAATCAAGCAACAAATACTGCTTAAGGCTGAAAGAAAAATCAATATATATAAGTGGTACTTTTTGAGTTTTGAAATTAGCCTAAAATTTTTTAAATAACAGTTTAAGGCAGTTATATCAGGAGTGAGACTTAGTGGGAAAAGACTTTTCTTTTGGAATTTTTCTGTACTATCTACACAAGCATTGCTTTTATTTGAAGGTAAAAAAGATGAAGAATGAAAAAAGAGGATGAAAAATGTAATTAAATCCATTTTCCATATTAGGGAAAAATTAAAATAACTTTTTAAATGTCTTAAATTCAATATCCATGCTAATGTCAAAATATATACATTTTGTGACAGTCAAGATCTGCTTTTACTGACCTATATGAATAGGCAAATGGACAGCTCTGAGTGTCTTTGTTAAGTTTATATTGTTCTCTTCAAAGGCAGAAGAAACTTATTTGTTTCAAACCATTTTCCCAAAAAGTCTAGGGAAAAGGCCACATTACTAAGGGGGGGTCAAAATGAACATTCATAGAAAACAGTTTAAACTATGATAACAAATGATTCTACATTAACAGTTTTACTTATATGAATAAAAACACTTTGTCAAGACAACTCAATGGGGAAAAAATTGTCTTTTAAAAAGTGGTGCTGGGAAAACTGAATATCCACATGCAAAAGAAGCTGAATCCCTATCCCACATCATAAACAAAAATTAACTCAATATGGATCAAATGACCTAAATGTAAAAGCTAAAACTATAAACTCTTAGATGAAAAGAGGCATAAAACTTTATGACACTGACTAGACAATGGTTTCTTAGACTTGACATGAAAAGCACAAAGATAAACTCTGTCAAAATTAAACTTTTGTGCTTCAAAGTACACTATCAAGAAAGTGAAGACAGTCGACAAAAAGGAAGAAAATACTTGCAATAACATCTGATAAAGAATTTTTATCTAGAATACATAAAGAACGTAAACTTAAAAGACAATCCAATTAAAAAGTGGGCAAAGGGTCTGAAATAACATGTCTTCAAAATAGATATACAAATGGCCAATAAACACATGAAAAGATACTCCACATCACTAGTCATCATGGAAATACAAATCAAAACCCCAATGAGATACCACTTCACACCCATGAGAGAGGAAGTAGAGAAATTAGAACCCCTATACATTGCTGGTGGGAATGTAGAATGGTGTAGCAGTTTTGGAAAAGAGTATAGTAATTCCTCAAAAACTTAGAGTTGCCATATGACCCAGAAATTCTACTCTAAGGTAACCATTCAAGAGAATTGAAAATACATGTCCACACAAAACTTACACACTTGTAGATGAACATCCCTACTCGTCAAAAAGTAGAAACAATTTAATGTACATAAATTCACGAATGGATAAACAAAACATGGTACATTCCATACAATGGAATATTATTCAGCCATAAAAGGAATAAGGCAGTAATACATGCCGCCACATGAATGAATGAACCTTGAAAATGCTATGTGAAATGAAAGAAGCCAAACACAAAAAGCCACATGTATGTTTCTGTGAAATGTTCGGAACAGGCAAATCTATAGAGAGACAGGAAATAGATTAGTGAATGCTAAGGGCCTGGGGGTAAGAGAGTATAAAGAGTGACTGCTAATGAGTACAGTTTCTTTAGGGATAATGAAAATGTTCTGAAGTTATGTGGTGGTGATAGTTGCACAACTTTGTGAACAGATCAAAAGCACTGAACATTTTAAAAGGCTAAATTTTATGGTATGTGAATATATCAACTAAAAAATCTGAAAAGACTAGCTAAGATCCAATCTAGAAAAACAAAGGCAAAAATGCTGAGGAAAGAGAAACATCTGGAGAACGCTATAATTTAGAAAAATGTCGGCTTTATCAGAAAAGATACTTGTCTTTACCAGAGGAACGGTGCAGACCTAATCTACTGCAAGAAAGAATATTTTGTTTAATGACTATATACTTCATTTTAATTTAAATACAACTAACCCTTGAACAACACAAGTTTGAACTGTGCAGGTCCACTTATCCACAAATTTTTTTTCAATAAATACAATCTGTGTGTTTAACATTTGTGGATTCAACCAACTACAGATTAAAAACTGTCTTTTCCCACATTCCCAACAGCAGTTTCCCAACTAAGGATCAAAAATGCTGTTTCAATATGTAGTTGGTTGAATATGTGTACATGAAGAGGTAACTGAAGAGTGAGAGGATATATGTGGATATCCAACTGCTCAAGGGTCACTGCCCCCAGTCCCAGTCTGTTCTAGAGTCAACTATAGCTTTGAATGTGCTTTCATAGACATGACCTCAAGTGAGGTCCTCCTGGAAATTTCAGTTGTGTCCATTAATAGCTTTGAATCACATGGTGGATTCTGTTACATCTATCACAACTATTAGACAATTTCTTTGCCAGATAGTTGGGGAGTAGGAGGAACAAGAACTTCTAACCTTAATTTCCCCTTTAACTTCCATTTCTCCCCCTGCAACCTAATAGCACCTGAAGCTACCAGGATGGCAAGTCCTGTTAGGTCTAAGGAACCAAACACTCACCCCTTCTAGACAAAAAATCTTCTGTTATAAAATTACTTAAGCCTCTTAGTATATAAGCTCTTCTGTGACTGGTTTACCAGTATGTACTGATAAATTAATTAAACAAGGAGCCCACTAGATTAGGGTAGTTCTAATGCCACAGCACCAGTGCAAATAAACTGTAAATACCTCTAGGTTATGAAAGCAAAACCTAAGGACAACAATCACCAACAGCCAACTAGTGTTTAGTGAGGAAGATAAAGCATTCATGAGGAATCAGAAAGAGGAGCAGGAGAAATTTGGCGAGTTAAAAGTAAAGGCCACGGTAAAGGGACCCCTGCCTGACAACAGGCGGAATTAAGAAATCTGGCAAAAAGTGAGCTGTTCCTTATGCCTTCGGCAATGGTGATACCTAATTCCAATTCTCTTTTAACATCTGAATTCCCTGCCATAACATCTTTTGCCACCTATAGCTAGAACGAAGTTCTTTTAGAGACTGCTGTACATGTAAGAATTAAATTTTGTAAAAAAATAAAATAAAATTTAAATCAGAAGGAGAAATGATCTTAGAATTCTCACCCTCCTAAACTGACCTGCTCTGCTCCTCTGCAAGCAGGAATTGATGAAATTGAGAAAGTAAGAAAGCCCTGATCTCTCAGAAGTGCCAGAGTGCCTATGAACCCATAAAAATCCAAATAGGTCACTCTAAACCCCAGCCTCCCTTCAATATCCACTAAAACCAGAAGCTACCCTAGGGCTCTTACCAACTGTAGAAGACTTAAGTAAAGACATATTCCATGCACTAGTCCCCATGACATCCAATCTTATCCATTAAAAACCAAATGGACAGAGTTGGAGATTTGTCCAGGGTCTGCAGGCAATTAATAACTGCGATACCACCGTTCCCTGTAGTTCTAGATCAAATACGTTGTTATCTAATATACCTACAGACTCAAAATGGTTCACAATTGTGAATCTTTGCTTTCTTTAGTATCCCAGTTGGCAAAGAGAATCAATATGTATTTACCTTCACTTGGGAAAACAAACAATATACCTGGACTGTAATGTAATGCCACAGGGTACATTGAAGCCCCATCCTAATTGTCACAGGTTTATATCAAGACTTGGCAGATCTTACAGTTCTGTAATAACTCTACATTCATTCAATATGCAGATGATTGATTGCTATGATCCCCTACAAGGGAGGATTCAAAAATATATTCAATTTATCAATTAAATAATAGCAATTAGTTTGTAAAGACCATAAGGACTACAAGGGAAAACTCTGATTCTCAAAAGAGAAGGTTCACTTTGTAGGACATATTTGACTGCAGAAGGCATTTCCCTCTCACCTAAAAGAATAAACACTATCCAAAACATCTCTAGATCTACAAATAATTACAATTAAGGAGTTTCTTCAGATTTGCAGAGTACTGTAGACCTTGGGTTCCAAATTTTTCTCTGATCACAACTCCCCTGTATGAGCTTACAAGGAACTAAATTCCAGAGCCCTTACCCTGGGAAGACAGTCATGAGCAAGCCTTTCACAAACTAAAATCAGCCCAACAAACTCTAACCCTAACACTCCCAAATTATACTAAACCTTTCACCTTATATGTCCACAAGCGTAATAACCAGGCACAAGGAGTTCTAACACAAGAGCATGGAGGAATACCAGACTTATTACATACTACTATTACTATTACTATTACTATTACTATTACTATTACTATTACTATTACTATACTACACTATACTATAGCTTACAATTAGACCCCATAGCCTGAGCAGACCCAAAATGCTTGAAAGCAGTAGCCACAGCAGCTAAACTGATAGAAGCTTCAGCTGAATGGGTATTAAGATATGACTTACAAGTTCCTCATACTACTGAGTCTATTAAACTCTGATCAGACTCAACATTTTTCAGCAAGCAGACTAACACGTTAGGAGAACCTTCTCCTTTCACCTTCTAAATTCTATCTTAAGAGCTGCAAATTGCTCAATTCTGCAACCCTTGCCTAACAATGACAGACTGCCATAACTGTGCAGATGTGGTATAAAGGTTATTAAGCCCTCACACTGACTTACAATACATACCATTAGAAAGCTCAGATTTAATACTTTGTCAACGGATCCTATGCTAAGAACCCAGAAGGGAAATATCAAGCAGGATATTCTGTAATGAGTCAATATGAATTATTTGGAAAGGGGAACCCTTCCGCATTTTCAGTCTGCTCAACCAACAGAACTACATGCCCTCACTCAGGCTTGTCAGCTATTCAAAGGAAAATCAGTAAACATTTATACTGATAGCAGATATGCCTTTGGGGTGCTCCATGACTTTAGTATGTTATAGAAACAGAGAGGGTTCCTCACTTTTACTGGAACCCATAAATCAAAAATGGGCCCCAAATGAATTGCAATTATTATATTATTATTGATAATAATTGCAATTATTGTTAAAACTGAAGCTCATACCAAAAAAACAGAACCTGGGTATCAGAGAAAGGCTCTAGCAGACTTCCATGCTACATCAGCCAGAACTAAAATTATTCCAATATGCAACCTGATTGAACTCTATAAGATTGATTCTAACTAAATTATTTATGATAATTTATACAAAAGATAAAATCAGGCACTCAGGCTGGAGTAACAATGTTGAAACAACAAGGGTGCAAATTTAATATTAAATAAGGACTCACTGAGAGCCCTGTCAGCCACCTGATTCTTCCTGCATTCTTAAAACTGACATGACTAAAAGCTCTACATTCAGCAACTCATTGCAGCACAGATACAATGATCCAAATTATGAAAAAGTATTGGTGAGATGATTACTCCAAGGTCGCAAAATTGGTTTATGACCAATGTCTGGTTTTGTCAAGCCCATAACTCTGGGAAGGCCATTAGGTATTAGATGGAACATTCCCACCACCTACAAGGGCATTTAAACACCTACAAATAAATTTAATTTGATTGCCTCCCACAATGGGTTATCAATATGTTCTTGCAACTGTTTTTATGTTCTCAGGATAGACTGCAGCCTTTCCATGCAGAAAGACTGATGCCACAACAGTGGCTAAGAAGCCTTTAGAAAACATATTTCTTTTATGGAGTATACCCAGAGAAATCTCCAGTGATGGGGAACTCATTTCATTGGACAAATAAACAATTAAATAAGGCATTGCTGACACAATGGCATTACCATTGCCCTTACTGTCCTCAGTCACCTGGTAAAGTTGGACAGACTAATAGTTAACTTAAAACTAAAATTAGCTAAATTAACAGAATCAACTGGATTGCCCTGGACAAAAGTTCTACCTCTGGTTTTGATGGCAATTAGATCAACGCCTATAGAAAAGCATAAATTAATACCTTATAAAAGAGTAATAAGATCTATGTCTCTGATGACAGAATCACATGTCTCCTATACTCAATATGACTTGATATTTTAAGGCTTTAATGTCTTACATCAAAGTGGCTTTCCACTACGTAAAGGAAACTTTCTGTGAATCCCCAACAGATGGCCAAACTTTCCACAACTTATAATCTGGAGAGGTCTTCTGGTAATGACACCTAAGAATGCCCCTGAACCTAGCTGAAAGGGACCATATCAGATTCTCCTCAATACTCAGAATCAAGATGACCAGGATAAACAGCAAAAGCAATTCTTCCATGGATCTTATATCATAACCTATGAGTTTCACAATGAAACAAAAGCAATTTAACTCTGATGGTAAGGGTGGCACTAACACCAAATTTCTGGTCAACCTCTCACGGATGACATGACAACCAAAAGGGAGGAATCGTTAATTAAATGAGGCCATTAGACTTAGGTGACTCTAAGGCTGTGATGCCTCTATGTATGCAAACCCAAATCTCAGCCTATAAATAGCCAGCTCGGGTGTAAGCTATAGGCACTTAATAATTTACTTAATTTGCTTCTGCCTTTTCTGTTTTTCCCCAGCTCACATCAACACAGTGCCCTAACCACTTCTGGTGTGGTGCTGATTCAAATCTATTTTTGTTCAAATTCCTAAAATTGTTAATATGCCTTGGTTTATCTTTTAACTCCACTAATAGCTTTGAATCACATGGTAGATTGTTCAATCTATCATACCTACTAGACTATTTATTATCTTGCCCAATAGTTGTAGGGTAGGTGGGATGAAGACTTCTAACTCATATCTCTCATTAACTTTCCTTTCTCCTTCTGCAACTTGACAGCACCTGAAGCTACCAGGATGGCAGGTCTTGCCAGATATCAGGAACCAAACACTCAAGCCTTCTAGACAAAAAAATCTTCTGTTATAAAATTACTTAAGCCTCTTAGTATGAAAGATCTTCTGTGTCTGATTTACTAGCATCTATTAAGAAAGTTATACTCACTGACCAGTGAGCCCAAATACAAACCTACACATTTGCACACACATTCCCTCTTGTTTTCTGACACACACAGAAACTCTCAATGCACAAAAAGGGAAATGAGGAATACAGAAGAGAGATCCTTTAAAAAACAATCTTACAACAATAGAGCCCCCTCCACCTCTACATTTGAGTGGAGAGGATTAGCCAAGTTAAATTGTAGTAGGGGCCTCTTTAAGGACTGCTGAAGGACTCCAGTGGAGAATTATATACATCCTTGTCTAACTGAAGAGAGGAGAGATTTCAGAACCCCAACTATTCTGCCTTTCCTCCACTGCTGTGCTTGGGTCCACTAGAGACTATTTTGGGGGAAGAAAGGAGAAAGCGGTGACAAAGATCTAGGCCATCAGCTCTTATAAGCTTATCTCAGGTTAATTCACAAATAATTAATTTGCAAACTCCTAACAACACAAATGCTGCAAATAAGCAATTGACAAATTGAATAATTTCTTCTTGAGCACCCTGGAAGCTTCTAATACAAGATGATTATAATCTTTAACTGTTCAGACCACAATTTCCCTTCACAGAAAACTTGCCCCTTCCTTACTCTCAACCCACCAGGATGATCTTATGAGTCAAGTTTGTATGATATGACTCTAACCTTCTGACTACAGATGATTAGAACAGAAGAGAACCCTCACCTAACTAAGCTCAGCCAATCAGACTCTCTCTCCCAGAAAGAAAGGTGTGGTGGTATTCTGCTGGTCACTTGAACTGAAAGAAGGAAAGTATAGGGCTGCTACATTCTGCTATGACCAGACAAGATCTCTGGTATTGGTTCACACAGCAGTCTCAGAAACTGAATTGTCAAGCAGTCTCTTAAAGTTCCACAGTTGTCTCTTCAAATAACCCCCTGCCCCACCCCTACCCCCCAAAAAACCTACAAGGTACAAGAGTCACTAAAGCACAATGAGAATGATCTTACCCAAAATTAATGACTTCCAGTTCAGGAGATGGCAGCACTAGCCAGAAGTGACCAGCTCGGCTTATATAGGCGCCTACCGAGTAGCCTTGATAATGGACCAAGATAATGAAAATCCTTTCAGCAGACTATGGGCAGCCAAATATGTGACATCAGGTCAGCTACTTCCTCTATGGCCAAGTTGTTAGCCAACAAACTAATCCCTGTGATTCTCCTCACGCTTTAACTTACTTTACTACTACTCCAACCATTAAATCCATTCTAAAACAGAGACCATTTATAATGTCCTAGATGTTCCATCCTCTTTATATTTTCTAATTACATTATTTAGTCAGTTGTCCTGTTTTTCCCTCCAGTATGTCATGTGAAGGAAAAGGGGGCTATGTAACAAATCTGGCAAGCTCAGTGACCAAAGTAACCTCACACGGCGATCTGATCATAAATTCCTCCCAGAGCAGGTCATAGGGGATAGTCAGTCCCAAGCCTATAACTTTCTTAGTAAAAGGTTTATCTTTGCCTTAAGCAAGCCCTGTCCATTGTTCTTTTCTAATCTAGGTTAACACACCTTTCAAAGGCCAAAAAGAGTAATCCTCTTTTCCAGACCCCTCCGGTAACCACTCTCAAGAAAGCACATAATCCTTGTTGCCTGTATACCATCCCTATCTACTATAAATGTTAAATACAAACTATCTTTTACCCCCAAAGTAAAAGAAGTATAACTCTCCATTTTACTTTTTATCTAATCATAGGGATCTCCTGGCCTCCTCTCTCTACCCGCTAATCTATCACCAATGGATTTCATGGTATCTTCCTTACATTCCCTCCTTTGATTCCAAATGGATAAAAAGAACTGCAAAACTGCCAATCTCCAGAGCACTCTTAAGATCTTGCTTCTAAGCATGTCCTCCTCAGTGGGGCTCAAATAAACTCTAATAAACTCAAAAATTTTCTATAGATCTGGACGTTCTTACATGGACAGTCACAAAAAAAGGGTTGTTTATTTCTCATTCAATTTAGTCCATGAGGAGAGCTGGGACTGAACCCAAAGGAAACTGAACAAAAACAGTATAGTGCAGACTCTAGAGCACCAACTCTAAAGCTAGACATCTGAGGTTAAAAAAGTCCCATCTTCCAGTCTAGAGCTGTGTGATCCAGGTCAGGTTATTTAATCTCTCTGTGTCTCAATTTCTTCATTGAATTACTGTGAAAATTTAATATGTATGTGAAGTGCTTGGACCAGAGCCAAGCATGTAATAAGCACTATATTATAACAGATATCTACCATTATTATTATCATCACTCCTTGCAATGCAGGAGGGGGTGGGGGAGATGCAATTCATCTTTAAATGGAGAAGATGCCACTGAGCAGCTAAAGACTGCAGTGAACAATTCTTCCAGCATCTGCACAGCCCAAACCCTCCCCTACTCTGAAAATTCTCCCCAGTTAGTCTATTGTTAGTCATCCAATGTGAACTGTAGGGAAGGGGCCATCTTCTATCAAGTGCAGGGAGAAGCAAAGACAATTGATTTACAGAAAGAGATGATGACGCTGACTCACAAAACAAACTGGGAGAGGGGAAGAGGAGGAAGAGGGGGAAGAGGGAGGGGGAGAGGCAGAGGGAAAAGCTTCTTTGGTTTCCAACCATTCTGCAGTCTTGATTCCACTCTAACGTAAGCTTTAACCACCCTTTCAGCCCTACACTAGAAAATAAATTCTCTGCTTTTTATTATGATTTGACTAACAATATTTGTAAAAGTGTAATAGAAGACTTGGGGGAAATTTTTTCATCAATGAAAATTCTTAGAAGAGGAAAAGCTGTATACATCGGTTAATACACAAAAATCAAGGCAATACTGCAGGTAAAAGAAAAAAATTTAACTTCCAACTTCAGTCTTCTCAACCCATCCGAACCGAATGTATGAATTTACACAGGAGAGTCTCGGGCAATGGTTTCTTCAAAGCTCCACAGGTGTTAAAAGCTCTGCAGCTGTGGCTATGAAACACCAAAATCCTTACACTTTTATCATTAGGAACACTCTTTACCCACCATCATGGTTGTCTGTATAAAACAGTACAGGGCGTTAACTCATTAATATACTTCTCCCTTTAGTGGCAATTACACGATTCTTTTTCGAACAGCAAAGGGAAAAAGGCAGGCATCACGCAGACTAGAACAACCTCCCTTTATCAGAACGTATCACCAATACGTTCTTTTGCTGATGTCCACGGTACCAGCCAGGTAACCAGCCAGCATCCTTCCCCAACACCACCTCTCATCAAAAAAAATAATGAACATACAAAACTGAATCTTTTACCGTATTCCTCTTCTTTCTTATTCCAAAAAGTTACCCTAACACCGTACGTCTGTTATGCAAAAGGTTTTCAGTAACTCAATTCCGAGTTCACATTCATCTCGACTTTGTTTTTAAAATCAGGGTTTCCGTCCTTCAGCATTCCAGTTACGTCGCCAGTAATTCACTGAGCCATAAAAAATAAATCCGGCTCGTTTATCACAGTTTTGTCTCGCTGAGGACACTGAAGATTCAGAGCCCAGGGGGAAATATCCTTTACGTGGGACGCCCCTCCCAGTAAGCACACCCCTCTTTCAAACCTCCACTACACAAAGGTATCGACGATAAAGTTGTGACCTTGCTCTAAGGCTCAGAGGAAAAACGTTTTTCCTCAAGACAAGTTCACAAGCGGCCTCGTGACATCCCGGACTTCGCGGATCCCTTACCGTGGCGTTAGGAAAAGGCCGAGGACTGAGGCCGACTACCGAAGGCGGCGCTCCCCAGAGGCCACGCTTCTCTCCAGCACGCGGACTGCGGGAAGGGGCCTTGTCCGTGGCACCCCTGACGCAGCGGGGGCGCCGGCCACCCAGGGGGGAGGCTTCCCAAACGCGACCTCACGTTCCCTCCACGGCCGCCCCCCACCGCCGTCCCCCACCGAAGTGGGAAGCAGCATGCGGACTCCCGAGTCCCGGAGACGCCGCACCGCTCGCCAAGGAGGGGAAGCGCATCCCGCGTCCCACCCCGGCCCTTTCCTAACGGTCAAGCCGAGTCCCCGAGGGCTCCTCCCGTGGGGGGCCCCGGTGCCCGACGCCAGGGGGTGCGCAGCGCAGGCCAGGCCGGCCGCTAGCGCGGGGCCCGGGAGCCCGCCGCCTCGCTCCCCTCCCCCTCCCCGCCCCGCCCCCCGCCCGGGGTCCCGCTCCGCCGCCGGCGGGGACTCGCGGCTCCTCCAACCCGGCCCCGCTTCGAAGGAAGGCGGCGGCCGGCGCCGCGGCGGCTCCCCCGCCCCGCGTCCGTCCCCTCCCCACGCGCCCCTCCCCCACGGCCTGCGCTCCGCACTCCCGCGCCCCCGCTCACCCTCAACTCCTCGAAATCCGCCATTTTATGCCACCCGCGGGCGCCGCCGCCGCCGCCGCCGCCGCCACAGCACCCCCTCCCGCCGCCGACGACGCCGCCGCCACCACGGCCGCCGCCGCCGCCGCCAACACCATCCTGCACTGGGCGCCGCTGGAGACGCCGCGGCCGCCGCCGCCACCGCCGTCGCCGCCGCCGCCGCCGGGCCCGTCACGTGACCGGCGCGGAGCCCCGCCCCTGGCGCGCGCGGCCCCGCCCACCCGACGCCCCGCCCGCCGCCGGGCGCCCGGGTCGTGCGTCTGCGCTGCCTCCGCGCGGCCTGGGCGTCGCGCTCGCGCCCCGTCCTCTGCGCGGCCTGGCCTGCCTGCCGCTCCCCGCGTGCCTGCCGCTCCCTGTCGCCGTGTCCCCCCACCCCCGCACCCTCACACCCGCGCACGGCCTGCCCGCTCCCCCACTTCCGCCCGCAGCCGGCCCGACCCCCTGAAGCGCCTTGGGTACCACCGGGGTCCGGGGAGGGGGCCCGGCGAGGGGTGCGGCAAGAGGAGAAGAGGGGCCTGGACCCCTGACGACTCGGTTTGGGGGGGAAACGCTGATGCCGCCCTAAGCTGATGCCGCCCTAACACCCGGTGGCGGCGGACATAGGCCGCAGCCTCAGAGCTGTACCCCCAGAGTCCTCATGTGGGAACGATGGAAATGTGGGTTTCGGTTGTGTTGGCTGGAGAATTGCTGTTTCAGAGTTAACGACTTGCTGGAAATTACTGTTTGGCTATGGCCATAGGAGCACAGGCTACTAACTATGGGGACATAACACTCCAACAAGCTTTCTGCTTCTGGACCCCTCCCCCTCCCCCCTTGCACACCTGACTGGTGGGTTGACAGGTAGCAATAGAAGAAAAATAGACCTTTGTGTTCAGACAGAATGAAGAATAGGATTTGGGGCTTAAAAACCCCGTACCTCTACATTTCGCGGCTGCTTAATTTGGGGTCTGCGTACCCCTGGCAGACCCAGCTGGCTGAATAACTCACCGAGTTCTGGTGGTCCCTGTGTCTTTTGGGGGCTGGCAGCCACAACAGGGTGAGCTATATTGTTCCAAGCTAATGATGCAGGATTGGTGGGACCACTTCGGATTGCTGATGTCAAAGTACTACCCTGGCTGATTCTGATTTTGAAGGGCGACTGAATGTCATGGACCAGAGTTGGGAGGCCGGGAGGGAATAAGGGGAGAAGTGAAATAGGAGAGCACTCAGACGGGTCCTGATGAAAAGTAGAGGGGTCAGGGAAATCTGATAGCTAGGAAAGAATGAAATGGCCAGGCAGAGGAGATGGAAGCTTGATGGCACACCCCTGACTTGCTGATGAAGGAAGAAAGAAGATGCTGAGTCAAGTTGGCCAGAAAATTCGCTTGACCAAGTACAGGGTTCAGATTTCCTTGAAGTAGTAGATGGAACTCGACCACAAAAAGACTTAAACAATTTACAAGGCCATGTCCTACCTATTGCTGCTTCCCACTCCCCCCCACTCCGCCAACAATGCATTTCTTTCAGTTTCTCCATCAGACCCACACCACCACCACGTTTTGAGACCTCTGTAGGAATGTTCATACCTGGGCCAAGAATAACTTCCCAGGCTTTCCCTCTTCCCTTTCAAAAGTCTGTTGATCCTTAATTTCTCAGTTTAGGCATCACTTCTACAGAAAGAACTTCCCTAAACCCCCACACCCCGTTTTAATTCAGATCCCTGTATGACTGCTCATAGGTCCTGAACTTTTTTTCTGTAATATTTCTCCATGGTAATTATATAGGTATTTAATTATTATGTAATTGTTGTTTAAGTTTTTACCTTTAAAAATGTTTTAACTCACTAGACTAATGACTGATAAATGCCTGACAAATAGTTTGTCTCATATTTGTTTAATGAATAAAAGAATAAGCAAACAGTATCTAGAGCAGGTTCTAATTCTGGCTCTACACCATTAACTTTGTGGTTCTAGCTTGGCTTATTCTTGATCTTAGCTTGATCTCCTTGGGTCTTGGTTTAAATTGCCGTAGAGTTTAACATTGTTTAACAGACATAAAGTGGAGGCCATATAGACTAGGAGCTTTAGGGGAATAGAAAGATAAATAGAATACAACAGGCCTTTTTGCCAAGGATCTTACATCCCCATAAGAGGATTAACATGAACACAAAACTGTAAGAGAAGCAAGGCTGCACTGAAACTTGTTTGTAGTGTTCATTGTAGGATTGGGTAGGTTTGACTGCAAAGAGTTCTAGGTGTTGCCCCAGACTGGAATATGCCAATAATAACTAATGTCCTCCTTGCCACAGTGATTAGATCAGAACTGTACCTGTAAATCTAACTACTACAGGCGTATCCAGGCTTTGCCCATGGAATCAAGTGTGGGTGCTTGCTCCAAGGAAAGGCAATAAATGTCTTGAACATTTATTCAGTGATTTAAGTTGAGACTTTCTAGAATGTGGAATGTTGCAGCTGTTTTGCTATGCAGGGCCAGCCTGAGGACCAACCTGATAAGAATCACCAAAAAAAAAAAAAAAAAAAATCTGAGTTAACTTTGACACCCACTTTACCTATGTACTTGTCAGTTTTCTTCAGCCAATTTCTTTCCTTACTGTTTTAGATAGTTCGAAATGGGTTTTCTATTAGTTGAAACCAAAAACAATTCTGAAATAGAATGCTGCTTTGTCTCCCCAGGCTGAATTACTAATTTGATATCTTTCTAAACTATACTCCTTAATATTCATTCAATATTTGTTTAAAGGGAAGGCTGAGTCTTAAACTGTAAAAAGAATGATTCTCTCTTTACTGTCATGAGCAATTCAGCTCTGATTCAAATTCGTAGTATATCCTACTCACCAAAAAGAAATCTGCACTTACTTGGATCTAACTTCCTTACAATGTGGCATGATGGTAGGCTCACCACCACTGTAGGCCACATACCAAAGTACCACTCCAATCACATACAAAACTGTTCCCCCAAAGGAATTCTGTTAAATACTATTTTCTCCTTATTACATTTTCAATGGTAAAATTATGGATTGAGGTCCGAGGCAATTACCTGGTTGGGGCACCACCTTAATCTGGCTCCAATTGAAAAAAGATAAATATTATAAGGAAACTGTCCTAAGATTATATAAAGTGCCTTAAGATAATAAGATTTGACTATGTAGAGTCAAAAGTCTCAGGACTGGATTTTCTTCTTATTAACTGTGTAACTTTAGCAAAGTCTCAACCTAATTTTTCTAATTTATAAAACAAGAATGATTATTCCTGATCTCAAGATGTGAGAGGATTAAATAAGATAAGGGTGCTTTATAAACTTACAAAGTGATAATACATTTTTGTATCTAAATAGCTGATAAAGTATTAAGAAGCACTCATATATTCATATAATATATCCTAATATCTTTAGAAAAGAGTATTCAACCTAGTTGGACCATGCATGGAATATTGATTGAGTTTAGTTTCAAGTACCTGTCTTGTTAATCCTTTCCCTTCTTATCTCTGAACCCATCGATCATCACTGATCTCAACATCTCTCTTTTCTTTTCTTCTGATTTCCTCTCTCCCTATAACCATGTTCAAGTCTCATAGATAATTTCAAGTAACCTTCTTTTGCCAAACATACGTCTATTTTAATCACATTTCTTCACTCCTTTACATTTTTCAGATAGTGTTTGGCTTAACCTTTACTGAAACTAATATCAGGGAAACTAAACGATGAATTTATCTTTTAATTTTATTTCCTCATCTTTTTATTCTAAAATTTAAAAAAAAAAATTTAAGTTGAAGGCATAATACAATAAATATCTGAATGCATTCCAACTAAATTAAACAATTATTAATATTTGAACAATGATTTTCATTAAAGTATAATTTACATATAGAGAAATCCTCATATCTTAAGTAAACTCTTCAATTTTAAAATTTGAAAAAAGTTTTAAAAATGTTTATCAAGATACAGAACATTTGCATTACCCCAGAAAATTCCTTCCTGCTCCTACCCAATCAAACTTCCCACCAGAAACAACCAATGGTATGATTTCTAATAATACAGAGAGAATTAAAAAATGAAGGAATATTCTCTACTTATTGTAAAATGCTATTATAACCTCAATGCCAAAACCAGACAAAAATTAGTTTTCCTAACTTATAAACAGATCTTACCCAAGTAATGCTAGCATATATATTAAACAACTTGATAATTTGATCCAACTCACCGAGATCAAAAAATCTGGATTTAGAAAAACAGAAGCAAATACCTAGTATAAAATATTATCCAGCCAAATTCTTAGAAGGCAATATTCCAGGTTGTTAAACATCTGTCCTGAAGGCATTTGATTATCCAAAAATAGAATATATAAAATGAGCTATGACTTTTGAAGGATTGCTGAGCGAGACATAAATCTAAATCTAGTGCCACAGAAGATGGAAAGTAATAAACACTCCCCATATTTAATGCAAGACCCCACACAGTAAAAATAAACCAGAAGTAAATCAGCACCTCCACAAATTGCAATCAGGTTTTACAATAATCAGGAAACTTTAAGCCTTGAATATTGAATAAACATGTCTTACAGTAGCACTCCACAGGCATTGGGTATGAACAAATAAAAATCCTCTCCAGATGGAGATATCATCACCCCAAACCTCAAATTATCTTACAGATAATTTTCCAAATAAAATGACCAGCACATAGTTGGAAATCTGAAAAAGACTGCAATGAAAGCATGCTTACCCTAAAAACATTAAATAAAAGTTTGAAAAAATCTAATAGAAACTCTAGAATTGAGAGGTTTTAGAACTCAATGGATAGGTTTAATAGTATATATATTACACACAGTTTAAGCAAGAGTTAATAACCAGAACATATGTTAAAAGGCCATTTAAATGACAGAGAGAGAAACAAAAAGATGGAATATATATAAAAAATACTACAGACATAAATCTGAGAGATAGAAGATAATGGTTTAACAAATGTTTAATTGGAGCCTTCAAAGAACAGAAAAAAAAACAGAATGAGGCAGAAATAAGATGTGAAGAGATAAAGTTTGAGATTTTCTAGACTAACGAAAAATACTGCAGGTAAAGGGTTAACAAACCCCTTTCCCATTCTGAATGAGAACTTGACCTACAGTTACCTTTCTAGCTCCTTTCACCTGGAAACATGATAGAGGTTTATGATAAAAATGACCTCTGACTAGAAAATTGCCTTTGGGAACAGATATAAAAATGAACTATAAATACCTGATGGGGATACCATACTTGGGACTTTCCTAAGTGAGTTAAATTTACCAGTAAAAATAAAAATTTCAAATATGTATGCACCAAATGACATGGCCTCAATGGATCATACTGAACTACAATGAAAAATAGACAAAATCCATAAATATAGGGAAGCATTTTACCATATCTATTTTAGTATTGATATAAAAGGCAAACCAAAAATATCATTGAAGATATAGATTTTTGGAATGGCATAATTAACAACTCAACACAGTGAATATAAATAATGTGCAGAAAATTTATGATTTTGAGCACATATGGAACATTTACAAAAAAATTGAACATATACTGACATTAGAGAAGATCTCAACAATTTTTAAAATTGCAATAAGATACACATAGCAAAGTTTACCATATTTATCATTTTTAAGTGTATAATTCAGTGGCATTAAGTATAATTGCATTGTTGTAAATCCATCACCAACATTTGTCTCCAGAACTCTTTTTCATCTTGCAAAACAGAAATTCTGCTCCTTAATCAATAACTTCCTGATTTTTCCTTCCTCCAGCCCCTGGGATGTACTAAACTCTCTGTAATATGTGCACATGTGCACAATTGGAATCTAAAACCAATTTTATTTATCATAAAAAAATTCAAAATCAATTTGTTAATGATAGAAAATGAATAGCTATTAGATTTTTTAAATGTAATTTCAACTTTTGAATGATTGTAAAAATGTGAAATTTTTTATGGATTGTACCAACAAGAATTTAAAATATTTAATTGGGAAGTATGGATATTTCAAATGTGAAATCTGATTATGAAAGTGTTCTCAGGCTTTTCATTAAAACTTTTGAAATTTTTTACTTGCAAAGTTTTATACAGATTTAATATTTTATATTTTCCTTAATACTTTAGCATTTATTTTTTCTTATAATCAAGGGTGTTTTTTCACCAAGCTACATATAAATGTTCATAAATCCCTTCCAATTTATCAACATGCCAAAAAAATTTTATCATTTTCTTTGTTTGCTATGACATGAAAAAATTTAGGAAGCACTAATCTACAGAAACTCTTATCCATGTACATGAGCTGTGCGGCAACCTCACGATTCTCATAGGCCCCAAAAACCTATTTGTGTAGTGGGAGCCTCCTCCCTTGCCATAATGAATTAGATTTGGATGGAACACTGGCTGAGAAAGGCCCATCCATCAGACAAGGAGAAGCAGACTCTTTTTCTTGAAAATTTGTGCTAAGAGACATGCAGGTCACAAAAGTTTGAAGATGTTCGATATTTCCTTGGCTTAATGACCTAAGTTGCTCCCACTTCTTTCAATAAAATCCATTCCTTTCATTTTTAAAATTAATATGTCTTTGTTTTGTTGATTATTTATTCTTCTAAAAACAAACAAAACACAATCTCTTAGTCAAGACAGTCTTTCCCACATGTGGTCTCATTTAATTCTTGCAACACTACGAGAGGCTGTTACTGTTCCCATTTTACAGATGAGGAGACAAGGCCTGAAGAGGTCCAATATCTTTCCTAAAATCTCAGAGCAGTAAAGATTCCAGTTGTGGTCCATGTGACTCTAGAGAGTAGTTCTGAACTGTAGTGAGAGGACTGTTGTGAAGATGAAGTTAGGAAGACATGGCAAACATTGTGTTACCATTTAGAATAAATTAGAAAATGACACTGATAACAGCAACGGGGCAAAAAATAGATTTCCTTTTTTTGGGTAAGTGTCAACAAAAGCTCTTTATTCTCATGTTTCTACAATTGTTGACAGAGAGGGATTTATACCAACACAAAATATATGAGTAAAACTTTTTCTCTTCAACTCTCTTGACAGAGTTGACAGTTTTTAAAGAATGGCAGGATACATTTTTGTAGCAACATAAAAAAATGGAGTTTTAACAATATATATTCAGGCATGACTTACAGTTTACTGTCATGGGGTTGGCAGTTAGGCAGGTACATTTCTTGTCACTCTCAAAAACTCACCCTCATTCTTATATGCTTAGAGCACTCTGCTGAAGATGATTTGACTTAAGTGAGGTTGTGAATACAGAATTTCAAGGTGTTTACTTGGCGATAGGCTAGTGAAGAGAAAGGGATGGGACTGACAGGTGAATGTACAATTTGAAGAGAATAATCAATAAAATAAAGCTTATGATTAAAAACACTCAGATTTCACCCTCTAAGACATCCTTGCTGTAAGAGAAAGAACAAGTAGAATAATTTGCTTTCTCCAATTGAAATTGGACTGTTTTTCAGTAATTAGTAAAATAACATGTCTTGAGAAACACTGGTATGCTTGAGCTCTATTTCATACACATAAAATGACACACCTTGGAAGCATCATTACTGTGTACACCAGACACAATTTTGTTACTTTGATAATTATTTAAACAAGTTTTTAAAACTCAGGCATAAAAAATTTTAATGTGTTTTATATATCAAGGAAGGAAAAATAAAATTTTCTTAGCAGTTTTTGTTTTCTCTGTAGGTATTAGTAGTTTAAAAAGCAATACACTGACACATTTAAAACATTGATTCTGGGAGCATGGAGCCTGCCACTCTCTCTCCTCATGCCTTCACAAGTCCCTGGAGACTCCAGTGCACTGGAAAGGAAGAGGAGGCCCTGAGTTGGGAGTACTCTTTTCTTCCAGCACTTTCAAGATGTATTCCTACAATCGTCCAGACTCAGGTTGTTTCCATGTCTTGGCTATCATAAATGGTGCTGTAAGAAACATGGGGGTCGGGGGCAGATATCTCTTCAGGATAGTGATTTCTCTTACTATATATATATTGCAGGATCATATGGTAGTTCTATTTTTAATTTTTTTTCTTTTTGAGAAACTCCTATAGAGGCTACAACAATTTACATTCCCACCAGTAGTGCATAAGGGTTCACTTTTCTGCAAATCCTCGTCTACACTTTTTTTCTCTTGTCTTTTTGGTAATAGCCATTCTAACAGGTGTGTATCTTGTTGTGGTTTCAATTTGCATTTCCCTGATGATTAGTGAGTGACGCTGAGCACCTTTTCATGTACTTTATGGCCATTTGTATGTCTTCTTTGGAAAAAAATGTCTATTCGAGTCCTCTACTCATTTTTGAATTGGGTTGCTGTTGAGTTATATGAGTTTCTATGGATAGGATATTTTGGACATCAACCCCTTATTAGAAAGATGATTTGCAAATATCTTCTCCTATTCTTTATGTTGCCTTTTCATTTTGTTGATTATTTCTTTTGTTGCACAGATGCTTTTTAGTTTGATGTAGTTCCAATGATTGATTCTTGCTTTTGTTGCTTGTACTATTGGTGTCATATCTGAAAAAAAGTCATTTTCAAGACTAATGTTGAGCTTTTTCCATGCGTTTTCTTCTAGGAGATTTTTAGTTTCAGGTCTTACATTTTAAATCCTTAATCTATTTTAAATTAATTTTTGTAAGTGGTGTAAAATAGGGATTCAATTCCATTCTTTTGCATGTGAATACCCAATTTTCCCACTTATTGAAGAGACTAATATCTCCCCATTGAGTATTCTTGGCTCCCTTGTCAAATATTAGTTGAATAAAAATGTATTTCTTAAAGTGAGTCTTGGTTAGAAGAGTTTGAAAGCCAATGGTCATGTAGTGAAGATTCTTTAGAAAAAAATGTATTAAATTTAGAAATAAGGCAAAAGAAGTACAGCACGTCCTTTTAATGTCATGCTAAAGCAATGTTTAAGAGGGCCAAGTGCTATCCAATATGACTTTTTGAGATGATAGAGATGTTCTCTACTGTGTTGTCCAATTTAATAGCTGCACGTGACAATTGAATACCTGAAATGTGGCTAGAGTGGCTGAGGGAATGAATTTTGATTTTAATTTTAATTAGTTAAAATTAAATGTAAATGGGGTGGGGGGATGTAAATGACCAAAACTAGAGGAATGAATCCATGCTCATTAGAAAAGAAAATTTCAAAGGTTATGGTTTGATTGCCCCGTAGAATTTTAACCAGTTTTGAATCTAACCTAGCAATTTTGTTCTAACAATGTTTTCTAAAAATGCCTATATATATTCAATTCCTTAAAAAGGTCTTTAAACCGTCTCACTGGCTTCTTCAATGAGTTGAGTAAAATCTTTGACACAGGTCTATTCATTTCAAAGAGTCATGTTTTTTAAATTTCTGAAAATCATGTCAACAAAACAGTGTAATAAATGCAGCATGAAATGTATGTAGTGGAATTGGGAACTACTTCTCTCTTCACCTAAGCTCTGCTTGGAGTAAGGGTGGTGATTGGAAAATGCATCTTATTGGGTAATTTAGAATTGGTTAATTCGCCTCTTTGAGCCTGTTTCCACGCTGTAGATTGTGAATATTAATAATTTTTCCATGGGGTGTTAGAATTAAATTAGGCGGCCACATAAATCACATAGTAAGTTGTCCGGTATTACAGATGACTAATAAATTATAGTTATTATCACTAACGCAGAATGGTCAACAACTTCAAATGGTGCTAGGTTTAAATAAGATAAAGAGGGTAAAGTAATCTATAATTTGATTTCCTAATTAAGAAGTTATTGGTGACTAGCAAGAACAGCTTCAAAGGAGCAGGGGCAGAACGTGCTGAGAAGTAAACGGGAGATGAGGCCTGAGGGAGAGGACACCCAGTCCTCTCAGAAAGTTTAAAGTAAGTGGGAGAGAGGTCATTCAGTTGAACAATTATGAGAACTTTTTGTTGGAATGAGGAGACTTGAATATTTTTGATAACCTGAGAGGAGAGAAGGGGTGAAGAAGATCAAAATTAATAAAGAGGGAGAGGGTTTAGAACAGGATCCACAGCAAGAGAGACAGAGGGAAAGCCACTGAAGACACAGAGTAGTTAACACACGAAGAAGACGGAGCGGAGGGAATGGAAAGTCCATGTTTGTCCACTTCTAATGAGAGCAGGTCTGACGTGGAGGAGAAGGAAAAGTCTGATGCACAGTCTTCATCCCAAAACGCCTCTGACAGCCAGAAACAAAAACAAAACAAAACAAAACTCCACAGCGGATTCTTCCAGTCGAAATGGACCACGCACAGACAGCTTCAAAGTAAAGCAAGAAGGCACTTGCACACTTTTATCTTACTGGGAAGGGAGGGGGGCGTCAAAGCATAGTCTTGGGAGCATCAGCATTGGTTTCCAAAGGCCTGGACCGCAAGGACAGATCCCACGGTGAACTTGCATTTTAGAGGCGGGATTGAGAGACCCACGGCAACGGCAAGCCCCGCCCCAGGCCCCGCCAATCACCGCCTCTCGGCCTCCGGATTGGCCAGGACAGCGCTGTGGGTTAAGCCTGCGGATTCTGACTTTGACCGGCTAAAGGATCCACCTCCGCCTCGTGACTGGTGGGCCGGCCGAGGCTCCGGCCAATCCCGGAGGGGGCGGCCGGTTGGGCGTCGGGTCTCCCCCGGCGGCATCCTTGGGTCGGTCGGCAGCTCCGGGTCCCCCTCCGCTCGGGCCGAGCACGGAGGCTGATGGAGCTCTCTTACCAGAGCCTCAGGGTCACGCACCAGGCGCGGGAAGCGGTAAGGAGAGCACGCGCGGACCAGCACCGGACCAGGACCGGGTCCTCCCGCGTGGCTGCGGCCGGTGTGCGCGTCCCCGGTGGCCATGGCGACAGAGTCCCTCGCCCCAGAGGCGCCCGCGCATCCCGGGCCTCCTGGCCCCGCTGGTTAAATCCCGGGTCCGGTCCTGAGGGCGGGACACGGATGGGCTGGACCCGGGATAGACAGGGGCGGGCTTGGGGCTGACGACGGACTTGAAAGTCGGTTTGTGCCCGAGGAAACGGGGCGTCATAGGGGGCCTGTTATTGGACAAGGCTGCCTCTTGGTAGATGGGCGGGTGCGGAGCGGGGTCAGACGAAAACCGCTGGGAGGCAGGGCGCACCTGGGAGTTGCGGTGCTGGGTTCTGCTTATGACTGGCCACTACACGAGGCTGAGAGGCCTTAGGAATTCAATTCTCCTTTCGGGCTTCAGTTCCCATACTTGGAAATTTGGACTGTAACCTTTTTCACATGAAAGTTACATGAACTTTAAACTACGGTGCAGTGGTTTCCTGCTAACTAGCCAGGAATACTTTTCAACAGGAATTGAAGACATACTCTATGCCAGGCACTGGGGAAATAAAAACGATGTTATGGGGAAGGCGGCGGGGAGGAGAGGGGATAATAAAATTAAAGTGAAAAATAAAAATAGTGCTATCTGGGCCCCACTTCTGGAGACTCTGATTTACTCGTTTTGGATGGATCCTGGGCATCAATATTTTCTGAAAGCTCAACAAGTGATTACTGTGTGTAGCCAAGGTTATGAACCATTGCTCTAGTGTCTTCCACCCTAACAACAACAAAAAGCTAATAATACAAAAATAATATAACCTCTGTTTGGCCTCACATTCCCCCCAACCCCGACCCCACTTGAACTACCTGCATCAGAACATTTTGGGTTGGCTTTTAATAAAGCAGATTCCTGGACCTCGAGAAGACTTACTAAATCAGAAACACTCTGGGGTGAGGTCTTGAAAATTGCACTGTTAGCATACAAGCCAGGTTTGAAATCCACTACCCTAAATGTTCTCATTTCCAATGCCACCATAGGCCAACAAACCCCAAAATTGACTCTAAACTGGACTTCGTTGCTGAGCCCCAAACCCATGTGGTGTCCTAGAAGATGGAATATAGAGAGGACAATGAATCAACTGATTACTTGACAAAGCTAGTGAGGTATCTCAAGTATCTGTATTTTATTCAATACCTAACTTTTAATCTTCCTCTCTAAAACTTGTCTTTCTTCCCCAGTCTTCCTCCACCATCCACCCAATTGCTCAAAGCAGAATTCTCAGTCACCCTTAACAGCTGCCTCCTCCTATCCCCTCCTCTCTGTCTTCAACATAAGTTATCAGCAAATCGTATTGATTCTACTTTTATAATGGATCTTTAGTCATCCATACCTCCACAGTCGCAATCCTGATCCAAGCCACCATAATCTCTTACCTGAACCACTTTAATAGACTCTTAACTATTCCCCCTGTTGGTTTTTGCCTCCCTCCAGTCCATTCTTCTTCAAACAATCAGAATGATCTTAAAATTGTGTCACTCCTTGGCTGGATCTTTTTACTGGCTTTCTATTACACTTGGGATAAAACCAGCAAGCCGTGACATGACCCGCAGAGCACCGTTTCCACATCCAGTCTCTTTCTCACACCTTCCGCTTTGCCTCCCACTGCTCCAGGCACATCCTCTCTGAACTCCATATACTCTGTACCATACAAATTAGTGTTTCATTGTGATTTATATTACTCTTTATATTATAATTTATATTACTCTTATAAACATAGCCTCTTAAACAGAATTCATGTAACTGTAAGGCAGAGACCCAGTTTTATTTCTTGTTTCATTCCCCAGATGGTGCTGAGTGCAGTATTTAGGTATAGCTTCATCTTTTGGGATCTAAGTGCAAAGAATTGTGCTGATTAGGGGTATGGAGAAGGAAATCAGGTGGAGGTGAGTGTGGCAGTCCAGTGGACTGGATGTAAAGAGGATTTTTGATCATCTACAGAGTCCAGGATTTCCAGGATACCACCTTTTTATTTAGTTGATTCTCATTTTCGTTTCTAATTACATGCGTATATACATATATGTATATATGTATATATATACACACACACATATACTCACATATGTCAATTTGATTTTTATTTTCACCAAAGTAATATCAGCACGTAGTTAAAAATTTTAATAGTTCTACAAAATTAAAAAGAAAGTCTCCTGCTTCACCTCACCATCCCCAGAGCAACCACTTTCCCCTCTTTTAGCATCTTCTTCAAAATAACAAGTTTATACTTCCGAATTTTGATTTTTCATTCTTAAATGTAATTTACTCACTTTTATGGAGAATGAGCATTTGGATTTCTTCTACCTACCTCAATCTCTTCCCCCATTCTCCTGAGATAATTCTATCACAATTTTTGTCTAAATAAATATTCAGTATTTATGTTAATCTGACAATATAAATATTATTCAGAGATGAGCAATATGGTGCACTATGATTATATATATATGTGTGTGTACACACACATACATATCTATATCTATATCTATATATCTATATCTATGTATATCTATATCTATATCTATCTATCTATCTATCTATCTATCTATCTATCTATCTATATATAAACTTTGGGTGCAGGACTCAATCATATCTTAACCAATGCCTTATTCCTTGGCTTAGTTTTCTATAAATTTGATACTGCTGCCTCCCTACACTTTCTGACAGAACTCCTATTCACATGGTGAAGCTCACCAGGAATTTCTCAGGTCCATTTTTTCCCCTTAGAGACATACTTTCAGTACCTTTTGAATCCATCTGATGTGGACTGGTTGCTCTCGGGGCTTGCTATGCAGTTTTCTTCCTAGGAAATCCCTTTCCCTCTTCCATGTGTCAGAAATCCTGTTTCCTGGATTTCGTGTCCACCTCCTCCTTGCCCTATATCCCCATTTTAGTGAAACACATCAACCAATAGTTACGCAAGGAAAGGTATGTGGAAGGTAAAGTTTTTGAAACAAGGTATGTATGAAACTCTATTTTCCCACTTTGTTGATGGCTTGGCTGAGATTAGTATTCTAGGTTGGAATTGATTTAATCTCAGTTGTGAAGGGATTGCTCCATTATTTTTTAATTTCTTCCTTTCTCTTCCCTTCCCTTCCTTTTTCTCTTCCCCTTCTTCTTCCCCTTCCCCTTCTTCCCTCCCTTCCCTTCTTGTTTTCCTCTCTTCTTTCCTTCGTTCCTTCCAAATGGAGCTTCTAATAATGTTGTTTTGTTTGACTTTGCTTAATCTTCTTGTTTTTCTTATCAAGAGATTGTCTCAACTTTTTATCCTATTTTATTGAATTTTTAATTTCTGCTATCATATTTTTATTTTCGGGTACTTTCTTATTGTCTCAATGTTCCTTTTTTTCCCAGCATCTGGTTATTGCAAGATGGCATAGCTTCTTCTATCTCCCTGAGGTTTTATTTTTGTTTGTTTTTCTTTTTTCTTTTCTCCTTTCCTTCCATCCCTCCTTTCTTCCTTTCTTTCCTCTTTCTTTCTTGGTTTTCTTTGTTCCCTGGATTGTGTCTGTTTCCCCTTAAGTTCCGTTTTGCTTTTCACCCTGGAGCTCTGTTTTTCATGTGGGAGTCTTTCCTCTAAAGTCTGGTGAACTTTGACTGAAGTGAGACACCTGAAAAGTAATTAGAACTGTATGTTTTAGAAGAATCATGTCTGATAAAGATGGCTTCTCTGTAGGATGACCAGGTAGCCAAAGCCCTTTTCATTGGGGCATCCTCAAACGTCGGCGTGTGTAGGTCTTCTCTATGAGGTCTTCAGTTTCTCCAAGGAGAAAGCCTCTATACACCCCCTACAGGGAACGAGGGCAAAATAAGCATGGTTGCTGCTGATGTTGGGGTCGAACAGGGAAAGACAACTGCGTGTGGGGTGGGGGGCTGGTTCATACTGTTCCGTATGTAGAGTATAATTAATTACTCTTTTCTTAATTGAGTACTTAATTACTGTTTCCTCAGCACACCCTGGTGTCCTAAAGTCCAAACCTTCTCTGGTGAATTTCTCTGAGAATAATAATGTCCAGTGTTCTGCCAAGGGAGGGAAGGAAATGTCTCCAATCGGGATGGGGTAGGGAATCTGCTATACCATGTTCAGCCTGTTCCTCACTCTTTACTTCAGCCCTTTGAGGTTCCTGGTGACTCTAGAAGTACCTGGTGCCCCTAGTTCCTATAATGTTCTAGGGCTCTGTCACACATATCTGCTTCTCATTGACGACTTTCTCTAACGCTGTTGGTTTTCTTTGATTTTGGCTGTCTTTGCTTTTGGCTTTCTTCATTTTCCTGAGTCAGTCGGCATTTATTCATTTGCTTTCTATCTGTCAATTTTATTGTCATACTTGTTACCACCTCTTCTACCAGAGCCTTTGTTCTTGATGAATCCTAGGATTTTTATTTCTTTACCATCATTTTCATGTGGTTTGGGGAGGGAACAGAGGTAAATGGTCTCTAGAACACTTTTTATTTTCATGGGTATTTATTGAGTGCCTACTGGGTACAAAAATCACAAAGTCACACACTAGTTGGCAGAGGGTGGCTTCAGAGAAGTGACTATAAAAAACTAATTTGTGATTCATAGCTAAAAGATAAGTTTACTTTTTGTGGGTTTCAAGTTAGGCATTTATCATACATCTGTATATTCAAATTTAGTTTTAAATGTGGTTCCTTCTTTGGATAAGATACAGGTTCGTGGCTGAGCATAAAAGTGGGAGTTTAGACACATTTTAATTCATATCCTGGTTTTTAATTAACACCGAGGTAAATATGCATTTATTCATCAACTCATGCCGTGAACACAGTGTCCACTATGTATAGGACATGGTACTCTTGTTTTGAGATAGCCTTAAATGGGAGCTTTGATGCTGTTAACTACCTTTAGGAAATGTCTCTTCTCTTGTGTTTTCATAATTCTACAGTCTCCTAGCATTCTACTTTCCTTCTTGGCCTTCTTGACAAGCTTCTCTCTCATCCTCTTAAATTCTTGTTCTTTGGGATCTGAATCTGCCCTTTTTCGGTCAGCCTGTGTCCCAGACTTGATAAAGTGCTCCTCCTGATGCCATGAGTAGAGAGCACCACCTTCATCCTCGTAGACTATATGTTCCTTGAGGGCAAGGACTCTGGCAAGTTTCTTTTCTGACCGGTAAACTGGTCATGCTGTAGCAGTGCCTCTCAGTCTTTAATGTACACACCAAACACTAGGATGTTTTGAAAACTCAAATTCTGATCCAGTAGTTCTGAGGTAGTAGTTCTGGGGCATGTATCATCAGCACCCATGTAATACTGATGCTACTGCGGATCTCTGGGTAGCAAAGATCTGGAAATGGAGAATTTTCTCCTATTCCACTTTAAATTTAGTGTCTAATTAAAATAAGACTATATTTGGTCTGCCCCTGCCACTTTCTTTTTCCCCAATTAGCATGTTAGATCCTCTAGAATGTGCTAAGGGCAAGGAAGCTCTGAGGAGCAATTGCTTCAGTGTTTTTAATTTGACCACACAATTAAAACAAACAGTTAGTAATTGGTATCAATGCACACAAATGGTTTTGGGAAAGCCATAATTGATCCACACATTCATACAAAATAATCCTGAAACAAAGTTACTTTTATTCATTCTTATGTGTGATTATATATACTTTTCAAAAGTTGTGACTTGGCCTATGTGAGACTTTTATATTAAAAATATCTATTATGAGCATTAACTAATTAATGAGGTGTTTGACTAGATTTTTAAATGAATGTTGTTAAATGCCTTAGCTTTTATTAATTGCATAGGCCCCTAAAAAAACAACAGAGTAATTGAAAATTTAATTACATCAATGTTTTTCTTCAAAGAACTAAGGCTTATTAAACTTTAAATGTTCAAACATTTAAGCATCTATTGAAATACCAATCGCTATAAACAATGCACAGTTCTAAATACTAATTAAATAAACTCTAAATCACCATTAAGCTAAACTGAATTTTAAGTAACTCTTATGTTTTCAGTGCTCCGCTCTTACATAAGGAAGATTAACCACTTTGCTACTGACCATGGCTGCAGCCTTCTTGAACCACCATTTTTTCCTGTACCTGGGCCAAGAAAGGCAGGTTGATCAGATAACCTGGAATGCTTTGCTACTGTCACATCACTACTCTTGGAGACATGTATTTTTTTTTTAAACCATTAACTGAGAATATAAGAATATACAGATATAAATTTGTACATTTGATATTTTGGGCTATAAACATCTTTTCTTTCATAAAAATAACATTTATTGGGTTTTATTTTTAAATACAAAAAAGTATATATCTCACACCCAGATAAACCTTTAAAGACTTGATAGTGCCTTCCATTTTCAAACATGATAGAGTAGCTTGTTCCAGACTAGCCTTCCTGCTTTATGCAACTAGAAAACTGGGCTAAATAAATGGACAATCTGTTCTCAGACACTGGACAATGTGATCCTGAGAGAAGGCCTTCTGCCTGGAAGCAGTTACTGGGTTCCAGTGTACGTGGGAGTATCTAAGCACAGCACAGCAAATGAGACAGAGTTTGGCAAGACTCAGGTGGTTAGAGCTAGGAGAGATCAGAGATGAGGGAGCTATGCAAACAAATCGCTCCATAATTCTGAATTTTGGCCTGAATACTAAGCTGTGCATATATAGAGCAAAAATATATGAAGCTTAGGGAAAAACCAATTACCAGAGGACACTAAGCTAAATAACTACTGATGCTCAAATAACATTGAAAGACATTTGAATTCCAAACAACCTGAGTGGAAAAATCTGTGAACAGCATTTAGCGACTACAGGAAGGCTATGCATCAAGAGTAAGCTAAACTAGCCCTAAATAAAGGCTTTTTCAGATACCTCTTTCCTAACGAAGCTTGAAAACAAGCCTTGATAGGATTAGATTTACTTAAATAACTAAACTATCTGCCAAAATAAAACTCGACACACTTAAAAGAAGACAATAAAATCCAGACTTTCACAAAGACTAGCATCCCATGAAAAATCAATAGCAGTCAAAAGAAACAGGAAAACATGACAAAACTAATATAAAAATTAGTCAACAGATTCAAGTTTATTTCAACAGGGCTATTGACACTTTTAAATTTTGTTTTGGTGTCAATTTGGTGTTTTGTGTTTTTTTGGAATTTGTCCATCTCATGTAAAAAATTTATTAGCATAATTGTTCATAATATCTTGTTATTTTTATATAAATATCTACAGGATCTATAACCATCTTCCCTTTTTATTCTTGATATTGGTTATTTATGATTCTCTTTCTCCTTTTTTATCAGTCTTGCCAACGGTTTATCAATTTTGTTATTCTTTAAACCAACAATTGTTTCATTGACCCTGTTATAAGTTCAATTTCTATTTCACTTTTACATTCTTAAACTTATTATATCTTTCCTTCTACTTTCCTTGGGTTTGTTTTATTATTCTTTTTCTAATTTCTTAAGGTGGTTGCTCAATAATTCATTCATATTTGCCTTTTTTCTCTTCTAACAAATGCATTTAAGGACTTCAGTTTTCCTCTGATCACTACTTTGCCGGCTTCCCATGTTTTAATATGTAGCATTTTTATTTTTTAAATATCCATTTAATTCTAAATATTTTCTAGTTTCTTTTGGGGTTTTTCTCTGACCCATAAGTATTTAGAACTGTATTACTTGCATATGGGAAGTCTATGGTATCTTTTTGACACTGTTTTCTGGTTTAATTCCATTGTGTTCATACAACAATATTCTAAGTAATTTCAGTCCTTTGACATTTGTTGAGAATTGTTTTATGGCTCACTGTATGGTTAAGTTTATTAATTGTGTTGTTCAGATCTTGTATATGCCACATATTTTTTTTCTTATTCTATTAAATACTGAGGAAAGCATATAAAAATCTCTTACTGTGAAATTTTTGCCTATTTCTCCTTTTGATTTTGTCAATTTTTGCTTTATTTTGATGCCATTTTATTTAGAAATTTAGGATTATTTTGAATAAATTTGTGTGTTTTTTGTGAGAGAGGGTTTGAGCCTCATTTTTCTTTTTAATTTTGGCAATTCAGTTCCTCTAGCACCTTTAAAAATTTTTTTAATTAAATAGGCCACTTTGTAAAAAATCAAATTACCATACATTTGTAGGCCTATTTCTGAATTCTTTGTTCTTTTCTACTGATATATTTTCTATCTCCATGCCAATATTAAACAATCTTAAGTATTGCGACTTTACATTAAGTCTTGAAAACTGATAGTGTAAGTCTTCCGACTTAGCTCTTTTTCAATGCTGTCTTGGTTATTCTAAAATTTTCACATAAATTTTAGAATCAGATTTTCAGTTTATAGAAAATAGCCTGCTGAGCTTTTGATGAGATTGCATTGAATCTATAGATCAATTTCTAGGAGAATTAACATCTTAACAATATTGATTTTTCTCAATCCATAAACATTATGTCTTTTAAAATTTCTCTTAGCTGTATTTTGTTATTTTCAACATAGAGGTTATGTTAGCTTACTAGGGAAGAGCTCGTTTGTATTTGCCATAACAAAACACTGCAGATTAGGTGGCTTAAACAACAGAAATTTATTTTCTCACACTTCGGAAAGCTAAAAATCCAAGATCAAGGGGTCAGCAGGTTTGGTTTCTCCTCGGGCCTCTCACCTTGGCCTGCAAATGGCCGTCTTCCTGCTGCGTTTTCTGTCATATGGTCTTTCCCATATTAGAGCGCATCCCTTCTGTCTTCTTTGTGTATCCAAATGTTCTCTTCTAATAAAGACACCAGTCAATTTGGATTAGGGCCCACCCTAACAACCTCATTTTAATTTAATCACATCTAAAGGTCCTAACCCCAAAGACAGTCACATTCTGAAATATTCAGGTTTGGAGCTTCAATGTGTAAATCTGGGAAGGTAGACACAATTCAGCCCACAAAAAGTCTTAAACATCTTTTGTTAAATTTGTTCCTATTGGATTTTTGTATGCTATTGTAAATGGTATTGGTTAAAATAGTTTTTCTGAAGTCTGTGTCTGATAGTTCCAATATCTTGAGCCCCATGCAGATCTGTTTCAGTTGTCATTATTCCTGATGTTTCTCATTGATGTTCTTTTTATCTTAGACTGTGCAGGGAGGTATAGTTGATAATATGTTTTTAGAAATTGAGATGAAGGATGATGTTATCTTCCTGTAGAGGTGATTTAGATTTGTTTCTGCCTTGTGCCTGTGGGGGGCGGGGGGTCGGGGACTGCTAGCAGTCCAGGAACATCTCAATCCAATTTCAGAATCTGAGCTTTTTCTAGTTCACATAGAAAATGGGAAACTGAACTTGGGCAGCTCAACTTCTTTTCTCTCTTTATTCCTAAAGACTGAGTCCTTCATGGGGTTTACCAGGGTCCCCTATCTTGTTGGGTCCTGGACTCCTAACTTTTGCATCTGTAGCAGCTTGAGGTTGTTAAATGCACTACTCGACATCTTAACCTCTTAGAGGCAGGCAAATGTCCTTGGAAAAAAGTAGCTTCCAATGCCCCAGTCATGTGTTTGTATGTATTAATAACTGCACACACACACACACACACACACACACACGCACACACACACATGGTATATCTGGAGGAAAGAATCCTATAATTGAAATTGCTATATCAGAGTTTGTGTATGTGTATATTGGAAATATGTGCATATACAACTGAACCATAGTACATATCCAGATACCCTTCCAGATCCTTTTTTATACATGTATACACACACACATGCACACACATTCTCCAGGCAGGAAGGCAGTGGCTGTGGCATGTGGTTTCACAGCCGCAACACTGAGAAACTCCAGGAGTCAGTTGTCTTAACGTTGTTTATTGAGTACTCTACACTTCCTCTACCATTCTGGGTTTTAAAGATGTCCCAAGTCTTGGAATTTATTAGACCTAAGAATTCTTGACAGTTATGACTGTGCTCAATAGTCTCAGAAGTGTACATTAGCAGTTCTTACAACAAATGATTAGTTACAGAATCATACATCAAGTTTAAGCAAATGATAGGTAACAAATACAAAACATAAAGTAAGCACACCACATTCCCACCACCCAGCTACATTAAGGGTGAAACTCAGCATCTATCCCTGCAGTCTTCTAGATCCTTTTCTATGTGTGTATATACACACACAGGCACACTGTACTCCTGACAGGGAGGGGTGGCTGTGGCACAAAGGTTCACAGGTATCAGAGTCCAAAAGTTTCCACAAAGCCAAAGACGCAGATTTCCTGTGGAAGTGCCATTCCCTTACCCTGCTCCATCCTCATATTCCTCCTTCCAAATTCCATCTCTGAAGGCAGGCCCTTGATTTATCGTTTGGAGAATCTGTTCTTGAAATCTTTAATGGTCTTGGCCATCATCGGAGCAATCTGCCTTGTAGGCTTCCTGCTGCTCCTGGCCGTCCGCACCAAGTGGGCACTGGTAGCTCTTGGGCGGTCATAAGCCTTCTTTTCAAGAGTGGGGTGAAAGCGGCGGCCATCGTTACTGCTGGAGGGAGCATGGCTGCTTGCTGTGGCGTACGTTGATGGCTTGATTGTGACTTTTTCCTGGAGAGCTGCTGCTCCTCTTTCAAATGAGTCGAAAACGATCATCTTTGTTTGTCGCCCTGTGGGCTCATTGGCATGTGCAGATCTGATCTTCAATGTCAGTGCGCGAAGCCGCTGCTCTTGGGCATCCTGAAGCCGCAGGTACATCTCCTTCCATGACTCATGCTCTTCTGGCCTTTCTTTCTTAAAGTTTCGGTGGCAATGCATTTTCCACAATCGATCTGTTTCTTTAACTAGCACGCGATGGCATTTCTCCAGGCGAAGTAGCTGATCAGGCGTGCAGCTTTCCAGAATGGGTTCGATAACAGAATACGGGACTCCTCCCACTCGGAAGAGTGAATTGAGGTTGTTTCTAAGGACCCAGATACACTGCTGGCGCAAGGTCGTCACTTTCCAGAGATAGGTCCTCTTGGAACCGGAGAACACCTTCATCTTACAGTTCATTCTGTCGCCGGTGAACTCAGCTTCTCCTTCTTCCCGAAGGGAAGACAGGGCTCTTTCCTTCGCGTGGGAGGACATCCATTCAAAGGCAGGCTGAGGCCGGTAACCGGGCAGGCCCCTGCATAACGAAGGGTCTGGCCACACAGGCGACGCGTCAGCGGGGACCTTTCTCAGCTTCGCTCCATCTGCTCCAGGAGGCTGGGGCTTCTCTGACTTGTTGGCCATCACCTTAGGTCGTTGCTGACACAGGTCCAAGTTGTCACGAGCGCTTTTAGGACGCTTTTTCTTAAGTTCCTTCTCTTCCGGCACAGTGGTTGAACTTTGCAGGCCCTTTTTCTTTTTCTTCCTGGGAGGCTGGTCATAGGTCAGGTAGGACTCAAAAGACATGGTGGGAGGCTCGAATTCCTCCTCCACATCTGTCTCCTCCGTGTTGGGGAGGGAGCCCGCTGACTTCTCATCCCGGTGCGAAGTTTTGATGTTCCCTTCTTGAGGCTTGAGGCTGTCAGCAACCTTGGCTTTGACCTTGGGCGGCGGGCGCGCTGCCCCCAGTCCTGTGCCTAAGCTGTCCAGACGCGGCTGCTTGTCTTTGTCCGATGGGGTTTTCTCTGAGGGGCTGCGCTTTCGCTTTTTCAGGGAGCCAACTGAAGCCACCTCTGGGGGAGGCAAAAACTTCTGGAAGCTGTGGCCCTCTCTGTCCTTTTTGACACCACGAGAGAACGATTTCTCCTTGGCGTCCTCCCTGGAGAGAGGCCTTGGGCTTTCCTCTTTGGAGAAGGCCTGGTGTGGTCTCCGGATGATCGAAGCAGAGGACTTCTCATGTCCCTTGGCACCCTTGTGGGAAAGTGGGTGCTCTTCCCTTTGACTCACAGGCCCTCTTCCTTTAGTTGTCCCCAGGTGTTGTTCTTGGCCGGGCCCCCGTTTGTCCCTAGAGGCATTGGAGTTGCTTTTTCCAGGCCTCTGGCATGCCACATGGGCCTCAGCCCTGCACCTGTGACGGTCCCCAGACATCTCAAGAGGATCTGCAGACAATGGAGGGTACCAGCTGTCACCAGATGATTTGTAGAGTTGACTGGTGAAACTCGGTGGCTGATCCTTCTCTCCTCTCACGACACTGGGACACAGAGCTCTCGAGCTCTGAACGCTCTCTCTGTGTTTCTTCTGTCTGTGCCCAGGGCTGTGCGATGAGCCACTGGAGACTTCTTTGCAGGGTGCTCAGGGGTCTCCGGCCAACTCCTGCTTCTGAAGAGAATCCCAGGTGGTGAATCACTCTCCTCCAGGCCTTTTCCTCAGGCTCAGTGTTCTCTTCCAAGGGAACCAGCTCCTTGCACTGGGCCACGGAATCCCTAGTAAGGCTTCCGATGTGCTCTCCTTTGGCAAGCGACTGACTGTCTTGCTGACCCTGGTCTCCACCAGAATGGCAACTGAGAATGGTCAGGTGGAGTCTCTTATATAGAGCCCTGTTTCTAAGGGTCGGGGTTGGGGCCAAGCGCGCTGCAGTCTCAGCACAACCTGGCCCCCGCCCCTGCCCCCATGCTGGGGGTTGGGCAGGATCATGGTGACCTCAGAGCATCCCTGCAGAGACCCAACCACTCTTGGACCCAGCTTCTTGGATGAGGAAATTTTAGTGTAAAGAGATCAAATTAATTCGCATGTGTGGGTCATGTTAACAGGAGGAGGGAAAGCGGGAATTTGAGTTTAAAAAGTGTAGGTCTAGTGTGAGCATATTTCTCTGAAGAGAGTGAGGAGCAGAGATCTGGAGAGAGAAGGGATCTGTTTAATGTTTAACAGCTTAGCCTCATGAGGACAATAATAGTCCCTCCATCTGGCTTGCCCGTAATGCATGTAGGCATTGAATTAAATCTTCGGGAATGAATGGACTGAATATAGCCTTTGGCTCTGATCACCTGAACTTCAGCAGTAGGGCCCAAATCGGATCAGCCAGAGACACTCCAAGTGTCCTTGAGGGCACTTACCCTAACCCTAGAAGGGCTCAATTTCATTATTTGCTATGATTACTACTCAAAAGAACAACTTCGTAGTCTTAATATCAGCACCGATTCCATCTCCGTGATTAGATCAGGATTGATTGGATCAGAGTTGATGAGATTAGGTCGGCATTGATTAGATTCTAGCCAGCTCTCCAGCAATGTACCTGGCCTGACCCCTTGCCCAAAGCAGGGAAGCCCAGTGGTTGCTCTTCCTTGATTTTTTTATATGTAATTTTTTTGAGCTTGCAAACAATTCTGTAGGTATACCTTGTTTTTGTTCAACATTTCTTTTAGATTTTTCCAGTTGCCTTAACATTATTTATTGAGCAGTCTGTATTTCCCCTATCATTCTGGGTTTTAAAGGTAATTTCAAGTCTTAGAGTTTAAGAGATCTGAGAATTCCTGACAGTTATCATTGTTTTCAATATTCTCAGTAGTATCAATTAGCAGTTCTAATATTGCATGATTACTCACAATAAATCAGTTTTACGAAAATGATATGTAACAAACAACAACAACAACAACAACAATAATAATAACAACCCACATTTACACAACCCAGATACACTATGGCATTAGCCAGGATGACCTTAGTATATGCCTGTGTACCCTTCATGACCCTTTTCTGTGGACGAACATGCACATGCAGACACATTCATATTTGTTATCCAAATGGAATCAAATTGCAAATACTGTTCTTTAACCAACTAGTTCTCTAATGAGGATCTGATCCGGGATCATGTATTGTATCTAGTTTTATATCCCTTAAATTTCTCTGAATTAGCACAGCTTTTTTCAGCCCCTATTGTCTCTATTTTCACATTACTTATTTTTTATTTTTAATGACACCGACTTTTCCAAGAAATCATGACAGTTGTTCTGCAGAACCTCTTTCTTTCTCAATTTGTCTGATTGCTTCCTTGAGGTTTTATCTGCTGCTCATTGCTGGTGAACTGAAAGTTGTTTCTAAAGGCTTGATGGATTTAAGTTGATCCCTTTGATTTACCTCAGAGGTAGTACTGAGGACTTCACATTGCACACAACAGGAGACTGCGATATCACCTTGCTGTGATGGCAGTCTGATCTCTCCGTCGTGCAACTTCGTTGCAACAACAAAGTAGCCCGTGTGAGCATGAGCTTTCAAAGAACTTTAAAAGATCATAAATGTCATAATTCCATAATCTAGTTCAGTTAACAACAATTGCATGGTATGGAAAGTCCCCTGTGTTTAGTGGACTTTATACTTCTCTGAAATTTCAAATTCTATAACTAGTTCGGATCCAAAAAAACATGCCTGTCTTCATGGAACACTGTTCCTGAGTTTGGTGGCCAATTCTGACTTGGTATTAAATACAATAAGCATCTTCCCAGATTTGTAGACATTCCTTTTGATAGTTCTAGTGCTTTTTTAAACTATGCAGCACTTGAAACTTAGAAAATTTCCTGATAGAGACAGGAGGTAATCAGGAAACAAACAAACAAACAAAAATTAGAACCTATGGATGGTTTTATATATATATATATATGTATGTATGTATATGTATGTATATATATATATATATTCAAGCTTTTAAGTGAATATTAGATGCAGGGACTGTAAAATAGAACTACAATAAAAACACTTGAAAGAAGAAATGTGTCCTTTAACTGTTTGTTTTTGAATGGAAAGCTTAATGCAAAATTTGGATCTTATTACAGAAATTGAAACAAGCTCATGCAAATTAATCTCCATTGCACCCGTAAAAAAGAAATTAAAAGCACTAATGTTGCATGTGGTGTATATACAGTAACATTTCTTCAATATCTTCTGGGTCTAAAACTGAGAATGATGCTCAATGCTTCCTTTTCCTCAGGCTACAGTATCATAGAATTCAATTTTGAATCTGATAATGGAGGCATTTTTGTTGCACAATAGCCCACAAAGGAAATGAATGAAGAAGAAAACAGACAGATTATTGAAACAAAGACAAATGAGACACTTCAGTTAGATGTTCACTTCTGGGCCTCTTTCCTTGGGTAGACAGAAGTTAATTGAGCATCTAATCATGTCCATTTCAGGGGCGCACCATCTTTTACAGTTTAAATGGACCATTTGTTGGTGTGCTATTCTTAGTTTTTTAATTCAGAAGATAATTTTCTATGCTAATTTGAATGGCACAAGTAGAAAGATGTTGTAGATCTGACAAACTCTATACTTTTAATTAACAAATTTATAAGACCACATTCTACGTTTCAAGTAACAGCACATCATATAAATATTGAACACTAGGTATTTAAATAGTGTTTTCTTAACCCTTTTTTATTACTAAATTCTGAATTTCCATCAAATCTGTCTCCAAGAAAAGGTTGCATTATTATTTTGAGGCTTACAGACCCCAAAATACAAACTGTTCACAATCCTAATAGTAAGAGAGCCATTTTTGAAGCAAGCTCATTACCAAACAGGATTCTAAATCACAGAGCCGAAGGATGTCCGTCAATTCTCATCATCTGCCATAGATCTCAGGATTATTTGCCAAACTTTAAGATTCCAGCCAAAAAACCCTGGAAACACACTTGACTGGAGTTGGACAACTACCATTTTCCAGGAATAAAATCAAAACCCCACACAAGCCTTTCCAATAGATTATTCATTTTCTTTGAAGAATATGGTCAACATTGCTCAGGTCAGCTCAGGATCCAGAGGTCCCTCTATTCCAAGAATTAGAGCTTTGCCTTCCTACCCTGATGTACGGAGGGTTCACTAGGTCAGTGGTTCACCAGGAATTCTAAAAGGAATTTAAAGGAGATAATTCTGACAGTTTCAGCTCAAGTTTTGCTAGGGCTGCTGTGAAACCCAAGGCTCTACCTCTGGGTAGCAGACAGTAAGACTCTTAGGTTTCTCTGACTCTGTGTATAAGCCCATGAAAGGGGGAAATGGGGGTAGGAAGTGTGGTATGGAGGAGGAGCTGCCTTTGGGTGACTGCGTATGGCTCTTTCTCTCCTAGTGAATGAGAACATCTGAGGCCAGCATTGGTGTCAGGACACTTCCCTGACCTCCACCCCGTCCCTACAGAGGCTGGGGCAGGAAACTCTGATGTCAAAGTGGCTCATCTGCCAAGGTGATGATGTAATTCCTTGGCCTCAAAATTTTCTGACCTGTGAACAGTTGAGCCCAAGTTGACATGTTTGTTTGCTTTTTATTTGCCAAAGTATTATATTCAAACAATTAAGAATTACATGAATTAAAAATTAAATTGTTGTTCCCCCATCCCATTCCTCTACTCAGAGGTAACTACATACCTTGATTTCCATTCCTTTCTTTTTCTATGAGTGAAAGAGTATCAGTGTGTACTTCTGTCATTTTTCCCTTTCAAAATGTTTTAAACTTAGGTAGATCTGCATATGCTCATATAGAAAGATACTTATGACATTATTAAATGGGGGTAAAAGTAAGATGCCCACCAGCATGTACAAAATAATTTAATTTTTGTAAATTTTAAAAAGTTTGTGCACACATATGTCAATATATTCATAAACCCTTTTCCAGAACTAGTCCACGAGATACTAACAATGGTGGGTGGAGTGGAGAGAGAAAATTTTTTTTAAAAAATTTTCGTACTAATTGAAATTTTTATTTGTCAAATTTAAGTATTACTTTTAATTCAAACTTTCTTTCCCTGAGTGATAAAATATTTGGGAGTGGGTGGAGAGAAAATATGATGTCTTCAAAATCTTTCCTTGTCACTGTATCAAGATCCACCTCATTCTTTTTATTGGTGCATAGCATTTCATAGTAAGACTGTGCTATGATTTATTTAATCACTAATGAACATGTAGACTATTTCTGATTTTTTACAAATACAAGTAATGCTATGTGAAACATCTCCAAACATTAATCATTGTGCCTACATGAAGTATTTCTATAATAGTATAATTGATCTTCTATAGTACAAATTGCTAGTTTTAGAACTGCTGTGTTGAGAATGTGCATTTTTTCATTTTGATAGATTTTGTCAATTTGCCCCTTATAAAAGGGTTGTACTATTTTACACTTCCATTGTATCTAAGTGCATACTCATTTCCAGCTTGACAACTCTGTATATTATCTGGATAAAATTTTTTAAAATTTTGCATTTAAAAGTATTTGAGATTCTTATTAAAAGAAGATTCTTATTTTGTTCCAATGAATTGAAGAAATAGTAACAATGTTTAAGCTAGTTTCTTCAACTTCTATGTGCACTGCAAAAAACCAAAAAGAGAAATATTTGCTTAGGTAATTTCGTGTTTTCTTTCCTGTTTGGTAAGTCTGTATCATAGCCTCATTGACACAGCAAGCTTGTTAGAGCAGATTCGTCAAAGCAAGTAAAAAAGCATTGCACATCCCAAGATGTGACTAGGCTCTGTCACCATAGTGGTGAGGAGGCTCTCACAGTGGTGTGGGTGAAAAGCAGCCGCCCCAAAACCATAATTTTCACTTTGAATAACTTCAAAATATTGCAGGAAATGATTTCTATTGTTAGTCAGACCATTTATCTATGAGGCCAAAAATTTACTCAACTTATTTACGTTCATTTTAGCCTTCTTTACTTCTCCTCATTTTTGCACTTTCAAACAGCCTTACTAAGCTACATACCATGCCACTCACCCATTTAAAGTATACAATTCAATGGCTTTTAGTGCATTTACAGAGTTATACAAACACTTTTTTTGCAGTTTTATTTTTTCTCCATTGTACATACCATCACTGATTTTTGCTGCCTAACTGTTCAGCGTTTAGCTCTTTCGATGCTGCCTTATTGAAAAAAGGACTGGCAAGCATAGCTGTTTGATTTTGGCGAATTTGGTACAGTTTTAGGCAAATTAAAAAAGCCGCTTCTCTCTGGTCTGGAGTGAATCTGCAGTGGTGGGAGTGGAGGTTGAAGAGGAGGGGTTAATGCAGGGGAGCAGCTGATGGAGGGAGGGCCAGTGGCCCAGGGACCAGAAGATCTGGGTTCTGTTCCCAACTCTTTGCAGGTTTTGAGCAAATCTCTTCCTAACTTTTCTAGATCTCAGTTGCCTGAGAGTCAATGATCTCCAGGTACTTTCTAGACTCCTAAAATTCTGAACCAAAACCCTGAGCATGAGTTTGAGAATTTGTACATTTAAAAACATCCCATCGATGTTATTACTGTTTGTTTAATATGGGTTATTTTTTTATTTTGCAAATTTGGTTTTGACTGGATTTTGTGATTGTCATCTTTATTATGCAAATAATTTAAACTAAATTTCATGAAGTGCTTCTCCTCTTAGTGCACTAGATGGCACTATAAGCGAGGCAAATCAAATTACAAAAAAAAAGGCGAGGGCGGGGAGACTGACTCCAGAAGCCAATTTTGGTAAATAGAAAGGCTTCAGCCCTCACCAAGAGTTGGTTCGTCAACATCTTGAGAAAGATGAATGAAAACTGCCGGTGCTAAACGTCTCACAATCAGGATGTCATTTTGTATAGTGGCTTTCAAACTTGCTATTGTGACTAATTGAAGACATCTTAGATGGAGATCCAGAACGTGTACATACAGGCAAACACAACAAAAGTTTCATGAAACAATAGTAACACTTCTTACCTCTTATATATCCTGTGACAATTCTATTGCATTAAACCATGCGACTTGTAACCCCTTATGTTAATTTTATGACCTGTAGTTTGAGGAAAAAAAATTATCTAGTGAGCCTATTAAGGAATATCAATCTTTACATAGCACCTGGCCCCATGCCAGGTACTATGGGAGACAAAGAAATATTTAGTGATACTTCCATTTTCCGAGAAAGAGAAGAGTGAGAGGCATTAGAGAACAATCCCTTATGACATGGAATTCATAGCCACAGACAAAAAAAACAGTGGAAACAGATAATGGAATAGCCGAATCATATCTAGGCCTTCACTTTGATATGAACTTTTGTTGGGGAGATTACATATTGTGGAACAAAAGTAGTCACATAAAATAAATGCAATAACTGCAGATTTCATTCATATAAAGTTCAAAAATGTGAATTCTAAACAATGTGTTTTTAAAGGAAATATACATATTTGCTAAAACCAAAAAAAAAAAAAGTTTTACCCTTTTTTGATTAACATAAAAGTCAGGATGGTAGTTATCTCTGGTGGGAGGGAAGCGGTAAGGAACACAAGAGGGAGTTTCTAAGATACTGAAGATGCTCTGGGGTATTGTTTTGCTATTGTTAAAAGTGAATGGATGTTTCCTACATTCTTCTATATGAATTATATATTTCATAATAACATAAAAAATAGCAAAGAAGGTTACTGTAATTGCCTTCTTGATTCTTTATCTCTTCTTGGTAATTTGCTTTCTGGTTTGTTCACCCTCCCTGTCAAAAGGTGTCTTTTTAAAGCCAGAGACAGAAATGTACCCAGTGTCAATTTTTTAGAAAGGCCTGTTAAATACTTTTAAATGTTAAAACATTCTCCTTATGCTACATGATCTGTTCTTGAGGATGAATTTGGATTTTAGAAATAGTCAAATCTGCTAATAAGCTGTGTTCTGAAATTGGATAACTTCAAAGAACAGAACTACCCAATATAGAGAGTTGATTAAGAATGGTACATTCTCTGCTGTCATTCAAAGTCATGTTTTAGAAAAACTTTGAATGATTTTGGAAAAGATTTACTAAGTGTTTTTAAGAAAAAAGAAAAGCCACAGGTTATCAAAACACATGGAAAACCTATTTTGTAAGAAGACTGAAAGAATGTGATCAAAGTGTTTTGTTTTGTTTTTTTCCCTGTGCCTTTTTGAATTATCCCAGTTTTTTACAGTAGCCACATACTAGTTTTTGTAAATGTGGACTGGAGTAAGACTGTGGTCATTTATCTACATTGAAGACAATTTAAATAGAGGAGTATCGGAAATGTTTTGAGCAATGGAATAAAAACATGACCTGTTAAGGTGATTACTCTGATAGATGACACTTTTTAAATATATTAGGTCTGATATATTTGTTTAAACATAAATCACTACTTTCAAAAAAATAGACATTATTTTTAAGAACAGTTTTAGGTGCACAACAAAATCAAGTGGAAAATACAGAGAATTCCCACAGGCCCACTGTTCCCACACACATACCAGTCCCCCACCCCCACTTTGAACATCCTGCACTGGATGTAACACATCATTATCACCCAAAGTCTATATTTTACATTAGAGTTCACTTTTGGTATTGTACGTTATATAGATTTTGATGACTGTATCCACCATTATGGTATGATATAGAGTAATATCACCTAAAATCCTCTGTGCTTTGCCTCCCTCCATCTACCCTAACCCCTGGCCACCATTGGTCTTTTTACTGTCTTCATTGTTTTGCATTTTCCAGAATATCATATAGTTGGAATCATACAGTATACAGCCTTTTCAGATTGGTTTCCTTTGCTTAGTAATATGCATCTCAGGTTCTTTTATGTCTTTTCACGGCTTGATAGCTCATTTCTTTTTAGCACTGATTAATATTCCATTGTGTATCACAGTTTAATTATTCATTCACCTACTGAAGGGCATCTTGGTTGCTTTTGGCAATTATGGATAAAACTGCTATAAACATCAGTGTGCAGGTTTCTCTGTGAACATACAGACTCGTTTGAGTGAGTACCATAGGTGTGATTGCTGGATCATATGGTAAGAGGATGTTTAGTGTTATAAGAAACCACCAAACTATCTTCCAAAGTGGCTGTACCATTTTGCATTCCCACTAGCAATGGATGCTTTATATCCTCACCAGCATTTGGTGGTGTTAGTATTTTGGATTTTCACAATTACAATTGGTGTATGGTGGTATCTTGTTGTTATTTTAATTTAGCATTCTTTGATAATATGTGATGTTGAGCATCTTTTCATGTGTTTATTTGCCACTTATATATCTTCTTTTGTGAGGAGTCTGTTCATGTCTTTTGCCCATTTTGAATTAGGTTGGTTTTCTTATTGTTGCATTTTAAGAGCAATTTGTATATTTTGGATAAGAGTTTTTTAAATTCGATGTGTCTTTTGTAAATATTTTCTCCCTAAGTCACTACTTTTTATGTTATGTATTTTATCACTTCAATGATTATTATAGTTTTCCTTTTATCCTCTTTTTTCTTGTACTTCTGAGAACCCCGATTTTATTTTAGACTTATTTCAAAGCAAAACATTTAACTAACAACAAAAAAATATGTAAAGATGTGATAAATAAAATGCTATTTCATTTTTTTAAAAAACCAATAACTACCTTTTGAATGGCAGAAAACAAAATAAATTTCAGTTGAACAAGTGGTACTTACTATATTTCCTATGCAAGCTCTTTAAAACTCGAGTTGCTTTATGTGCTGTGTTTTCTAGCAATCTGAATAAAAGCTTATCACCTTATACAAGAAAACTTCATTTGAGTCATTTTGGATGATTCTTACAAAAGAGTTTAACATTGTACCTGCCTATTCAAACAGCAAATTTTGAACACAATTGAACCTCTTCATTATGACATTGAATCACAAGAGAACAGTGCATTCATAAAACAAGAATAAGATGTTGTGGTAAAGGGACAATCAGAGAATAAGAAGAAACTCTTGGAAATTAAAAATATTATTGTCTAAATAAGTTCTGTATAATGGTTCAAAGACAAGTCCAAGGAAATTTCCCAGAAAATAGAATAAAGAGACAAAAATGAAACATTACAGGAAAAAAAAGAAAATTAGAAATAGGTACATAGAAAAGTAACCAATTTTTTAAAATGAGGCAATTATTCATTTCAAAAAATAATGTTGTACAGAAATGGAAAAGTAACTTTTTAACTCAGCAGGGAACATTATTTACGTGGTCATGATAACCTAAGCACTGAATATTGATATACCTGTAAGGGGAGGGGAAAATGAGAAGTGTGTAAAACAGCTCAATCCTCATATACCTTATCAGGAAATGAATAGATATTATCTAATATTCATGTATCTGAAACAGTGATAAATTTAGAAACGTGGAGGTAAATGTCAGAAGAAACAGCTAAAATAATTAAAGTTGTTGCCTCTCGGGAGTAAGGGGTGGGGTGGGGTAGTGGAATGGAGCAGAAGACTACTTTTTTTTTTTTTTTAATTTACAGTATGGTATTATTCAACCTTAAAGAGGAAGACAATTTTGTTACATACTACAATATAGATGAGTCATGATGACATTATGCTGAGTGAAATAAGCCAAACACAAGGATGAGTACTATGAGTCCACTAATATGAGGTATCTAGCATAGGCAAATTCATAGCGACAAAGTAGAATGGTGGTTGCCAGGGGTTAGGGAACAGGGGTTGAGAGTTATTGTTTAATGAAAACAGAGTTTCAGTTGGAGAAGATAAAAAAGTTCTGAAGATAAATGTAGTGATGGTTGTACAACAATTTAAATGTACTTAATGCTCCTATCTAAACTGTATACTTAAAAATGGTTATAATGGGAAATTTTATGTTATATGTATTTTACTATTATTTATTTATAAAGCAACATAAATAATGTTTTTTAAATAATGGTATGCATATTTTAATTTTATTACATTGGTTTTTAGAATGAATCCCTGGAAAGTTTTTATATGTCATGCACGGGAGTGCTTGTGCATAAATTTTTTGACATAATTTGGGCCACTCAGGGGACTTTTCTGCTTTTATTTAGTTCTTACCTGTGTTCTCCTTAGGTAAAGATAATAGATAAGTTATTTTCAAATAGAGAGATGTTACCGAAAGTATTTTATGAATATATTTCAGGATAATTTGAGAGACCGCATAACTGACAGTAGCACATCAACACTGTGAATAAATGTACAAATTCAACCAGTTTGAATAAAGACATTATTATGCAGGAATATCCCTTTTATGGCCTCTGTTACTCTATTCTAAATGTTTGGCTGTGCAGTTAGCCCAGAGTGGTTTATTGAAACTCACTTCCATGTTTGTGTAGGGACTGGGCGGGACTCTGCGTGCACTTAAGGTGTAATAGCAGGTGAGCACCCGTGATGTCAGAGCTGATTTCTGGTTTACGAGTTTAACTTTATCATCACTTTCCTTACCCTGGTCCAAACAGGAGTGTTATAAGCAATAAAATGCCAATTTGCTTGGCAGTAAGAAGTTAACTAGTAAAGTGCAATCCTAATTTAATTCATGATCCCTTGAGTTTCTAATTGAGAAGGCAGCTCTAAGTAGAAAAGAGCAATGGCAAACAACTTCATATATCCCGAGAGACATCAAACTGCCTTCCAACCTTTGTGTTATGCTTCTTGGTTTTGACAACTTATCTTTACCTTCGAGGGTTTATTGCTATTAGAGGAATGTTATATCTCATTATCGTCCCATCTAAATCTTCCTTTTTGTTCACAGTGCGAGATGAGAACAGAAGCACGACGAAAAAATCTTCTTATTTTGATTTTGCATTATTTAACACAAGAAGGGTATGTTATATTACAAATATTTACAGAGGTGATTACTCATTTTCTCTGACCTCCACTTTTCCAGATACATCCTTTTCAAAACAATTAATAGACTTCTACTGTTTTAGAGCAATTTTATATTTACATAAAAATTGAGCAGAAAGTACGGAGTTTCCATATGCTAGTAACCACTTCGCCCAGCTAAGTCTTCCCTAATATTAACTCTTACATTCGTGTGGTATGCTTGTTAAACTTGATGAACCAATATCGGTACATTATTAGCTGAAGTCCGGTTTACATCAGGGTTCACTCTTGTGTTGTATAATTCTGGGAGTTTTGACAAATGCATAATGTCACGTATCCATCATACAGTACAGCTTCGCTGCTCTAAAAATCCGTTGTGCTCTACCTACCTGTCCCTGCCTCGCTCCCAGCACCTGAGACACATTTATTACCTCATTTACCTAGATATTTTTTCAAATGTGCCTTTGAAAACTATATTAACAACACTACCCAGCTTACGTAATACTTTCCTTTTCCTGTTTGGGTTTGAAGATAATGTAGGCCTTTTCAATGAAGTTCCCAGGGTTCCAGAGCTGGCTATGCGCACACAGATAATGTTTTTAATCCTCAACTTTCCTTCTGTCAAAATAAAGGGATTGCATTTATCTGGGTGACCTATGCTCAACTCTCTTTTCCGTGCAATGCCCATTCTTTAACTGGCAGGGGAAGGACACTTGGCTACCTGTTATGGCCTAAGGAGTTCACTGTGTTAGCAGCAAAGCATGCATTTCCCTTTTATGACACAAGATGGCCCCTTGCATTGTGGATCAATGAAATTCTTAGAGATGATCATTTTCCCTGAGACCTGCTGGGAAAGGGACCTGTGAGTAGATTATAAAGATGAAAAGTGAACTATAGTATAGGTATTTTTAAGGACATATCAGTGTCAGAAAAATAGACCTGCCTTTAACAAAATACTAAGAATTTGGCAAAGAGGATATATTATTGTGGATTAGAACAAGCAATCAGAGAAAGCTTTAAAGAGAAGGCAATGTGAGCTGGTCTTGAATATGGATAGGCAGGTATGATGAACAAGGATATTCTAGGCAGGGGAACAGAGAGAGAATGGTATGGTAAAATTGGAACAATTAAGGAAACCGAAAGACCGGAGTTTGAATGCGTGAGGGGGAATTGGTGAAATGAGACAGTGGAGGGTGATGGATGTGGGCTCCTGTAGCACATACTTGATCTCTTTGGGCCTGAGTGCCTGTTCACAGCATCCCGTTTCTCCTGTTGTGCCTGGCTCGTTGCTGTTGACACCTCTTCCTGAAGTCCTGTCCTGTCACTGTTCGTTAAGAACCTCTGGTGGTTCTTCTTGTCAACGCTATTAAGTTCAGACCTCATTCAAGCTCAAACAGTGTAATAGGAACACACAGAAGCAGTTTTGTTCCCCTGATCAATTAGTTTAGGAAATACAGGACCTGTCATTATGTATTATACATTTTTTTAAATCAAAACTCTGTCATCCTGGAAAGAGTTCAGAATACAATGTGATGTCAGTAAAAACTACAAGCAATCTCTAGTGTATGTTCCCATCTTCTGATTCTCTTCTTGCTTTACAAGTGCATATATGTAAGTATATGTGCATTTAGTCATTAAAAAAGGTTTGGAACGATAAAAAAAAATGTTAACAGTCATTATCTGTGAGCGGTGGAATTTTCTTTTGACTTACCTGTATTTGCTAGCTTTTCCCGTAAATTAGCATACTAAACAAAGGTTATTCATGAAAAATGAATTTAGTTTTCCTCTCTGTAAAATGAAGATTAAGACATTGTCTAGAAGCTTGGTGAGCCATCAATAAATATAGAAGCTAACTGACTACAGTCAATTGACATTTGCAAGTTCTTTAAAATTAGCAAGGTCATTGGAAATAATCATGGCAACCTCTTTTAAGAAAGTTCAGATTTCCAACTGGCCTGAATTTGGGGAATACACAAGAACATAATAAAAAAGAATGTTTTCTCCTTTTACTTTCCTAGATTGAAGTCAAACAGAAAGAACTCTAACCTGAAGCAGAAATTCTCCATCTGAGATCCTTGAATGAGCCCCTGAAATTGTATGCTAAATTGTGCATATTTACACATGTGCACATTTTCCAGGAGTGTCCTTGACTTTAAAAAGAAGTTAAGAACTAAGAATTAAGACCTGGAAAATATTTCTCCTTTCAAAGGATTGTGATGCAAGGCCCCCTTTTTTTTTTTTTTATTGCTAAAACCATTTAAGTCAGACAGTTTTACAATGAAACAAGTTAAAAAGGACAGTGAACAACCCTTGATGAAGGTGCTACTTATATACAGGAGCAGTGTAATATGTGACTGATGAAAAAATTGCCAAAAGTAATACATTTAATCAGATGACATCTTCTTATACTAAGTTTCCTCAATGATTTTTACAAACATGGCATAGAAATTTCCTTCAGAGCTCGTGACATGTTCTTCTGAATTGCCTCAGTGATGGCAAATCTTGCCTTTTGGAGCTGAATTTAGGTTTTATCCATTTCCAAATGTTACCTAAAGTGAATATTGGTGAATAAAGAAGTAGTTATGTCGGGCAAATACCCATTTCGGGCTAAATGAGTAAAGGGAAATCATAAGGCATTTTCTTCATTGACTTACTTATTTGACCTTTTAAGCATTTTTAAATATATTTTGGACAATGATGACATCATTAGGGTAAGCATATCTCTTCAGAGGCAACAGCTTTGGAAGACAGTATTTGGCTATACTTAACATGTTTGGTGTCCCATACTCTATAGGGAGAATATGATGTTTTCTAGTTTTCAATATGCTATTTGGTACAGGCTTATTCTTCGTATTGAGTCTCTTTGAACTTTTAGTGCCTGTTTGCTTTTATTCGTTTTACTCAGAGTTTATTTTTTTTTTGTTGTTGTTGTTGTTTTTTCTGTGAAACGACCAGATATATCGATGCAGCCAATGCTTTGGAGCAAGAAACTAAACTGGGGTTACGACGCTTTGAAGTTTGTGACAATATTGATCTCGAAACTATTTTGATGGAATATGAGAGCTATTACTTTGTAAAATTTCAGAAATACCCCAAAATTGTCAAAAAGGCATCAGACACAGGTATATGGCTATTTCTAGAAATAAAACATTATTTCATCTTTAAGATTAATGTTTCTTCCTCATTTTATTCCCAAAGTGATGGTGCCCCTCACCCTGTACTGAAAGAATAGATCAGAAAGACCGTGTAGCGTCTCCTAGATCCAGTGTAGACAATTTAAACACGATCATCTGGACACGAGCATTCCTTTAGTCATGTTGGCATTTATTTGGGGAATGTACGTTTTAGGGCAATGAAAGCAAAACTTCAGTGTATCACAGGTACTTTTCAGAAGACCAACATTACTTTCATTTCTTTAGAGATAGAAAGAGCTGTTAGAAGAGGATAAATGATAGAAGACTCTTTTCTTGTTAGGAAGACCTATTATCTATCTTGAAAATAACATGAAAATGAGTATTGGTGAAGCTAATAGCTCATGTATAGATAATGAAATGCTTTTGAAAGCCATCAATCCAGATAATGATCAATTTAATGCGAAGACCCAGTATAGGTTAGCAGTCAAGGAGGCTGGCTGGAGGAAAGATCTAAAGTGAGGGCCCGATGTTGTGTAGTAACATTGACTTAGAAGTCTGTAAGTGGGGGAAGTAATTATAAACCAAGGGAGATCGTTGTCCTGTTTACAAGGCACTTGTTAAGCCACAGACTTTAACATTTCATGTGGGGACCAGGAAACCGAGAGGAACGTCAATTAAAAATAGCTAGGGCCGAATCTCAGAGCTGGAAAGGGGTCCAAGAGAGAGGTATTTTATCTGAGCTCCCTTCCAATGCAGGGTTTAGAGCTCGCAGTTCTTGGCTAGTTGTTGGACCTGGGTCTTCTTGGCAAAGAAAACGCTGACTCCTACTGCTGGGCCACCAGGACTGTTACTGACATGATCTGATTTCTGGATTGCTAGTTCTGATCTAACTTGAAATCACATTATCCTGGGATATTGGACACAATTATTTTATTTTAAGGTAATCTGGCAGAGTAAATGGTCCCTGCCTGACTCATGCCATCATTCTGGTGTCCCACAGAGCACAGCAAACGGAGTCAAGTTGACGAAAACCTAAAGAAATGGTAACTATAAAGCTAAGCCATAATGGAGCTGTCACCAGGTCTATGATCTTCAACAAATTTAATATCCCGGCCTTTGGGGTCTTCCTCTATGTGGACATGTTTGGAAAGCCCAGGGTTCTTTCACTTCTCTCCAGCTGAGTTTAGCGTCTTTAGATTCCAAAATGCTGTAGCACAAAATTTAAGAACAATGTCAAAAGACAAACATACCTGAAAAGTCACTTTCTCTTAACAATTAAATTTTTTCTTTTTCCTCCCATTATCTGTTTTGTTACAGCAGAAAATAATTTACCACCAAGAAGTGGAGGGAAGAACAGAAGGTAAAGTGAATGGTAATTCATCTTGATCAACTCAAGTCTAGGAGTTTGTGAGACTCTTTCCAGAAGACTCTCCAGTGTTGACTCCATGACTGTCTGTCTACCAGCAATATCAAATTGTGGTCATGTGACCTTGGTGGGCCCAGCCATGCATTCCCCTCTTGTTACAGATACCTAGATCTTGGGCCAGTGTCTGTTGGGTCTCCTGGTTTTACTGCAAGTAATACTCTATCTTTCTAGGCTACATGGTATGAAAAGTATGGACTTCAGAGATTAAAAGGCTCAGGTTCTATTTCAGTCTGCCACCTACAAGTTTGGAGCAAGTTTCTGACACATAGTGAGTTCTCAGCACAGAGTGAGCACACAAGAAATATTGTCTTCCCCTTTTAAATCATGTCTGTGTCTTTGTGCATTCCTAGATCACATGTCCTGACTCACGTGAAGATAATCAGGTCTTTCTTTTCTCCTCATTTCTCGTGCTCATCTTAATATTTCTTCCTCCAGCTTCTCAAAACCAAATCTCATTTGGCACTTGTCGCTTCTGATCAGAGCACCTCGGTTCCTTGACCATGCTGAATAGACACAAGGCCCTCCACTCTTGCCCCAATGTCTGCCCCATCCCGTTCTTCCCACTCCTGACACATAGCCCTGCAGTCGGAGCCTGTTCAGAAATGGCCAGGAGAGCAAGGATGCTCCCAAGGACGGCATAGTTCTGGGGGCATTAAGGCCTGTATATTCTGCTGTTAAAATAAAGTCCCAACTTTAAGGTTTTAAGGTTGAAGTGGGGTTCCAGGAGCAGCCATGCAGCCATTCAGTCAGTGAACAAAATTTCTCCAAATTTAAGAATGAACTTGAAAAAGGAAAACTTAGATTGCTATCATAAAGAGTCTTAGGCACTCAGGAGGTGTCAGTTCCATGTGCCCCGCTAAGTTCCCTGCACTTGTGACTCCAATTCTCCGTCTGCAGCCTAAGAAGGGCTGTTTGCCATCACATACAAAATGGCCATGGAGCATGTGCTTGCTTCGTGAGAATACTCACAATAACCCTCTCTGCCTGAGGCCCCCTTCGCTTTGTGCTATTCTTTAGGAACAGTTTCATTGTTTTGACCAAAGTGTCATTCTTTTGTTTATAGTCTCCATAAAGCTGGTCAGACTCTGGTAATGAATAACTGCTTGTGACTAGAAACCGCGGGGAGCATTTTAAGAGGCCAGCTTCAGAATGCATTCGGATTCTGATTCCCTTTCAGCCACACATTCATGCTTGGAATTTCCTCGGTCCTCCTCACCGGACAGAATGTCGTTCAGAGTGCTTTGCTTTCCTTGGATGGAGCTTGACAGCTTGGGGTTCCTTTGGCTTCTCTCTGAGTAGATGTTTGTACCTGGCAGACATGAAGGTTGGATGGCTAGAGTCAGGAAGGATAACTAGGAAAGTAATGAGTGGTGTTTATTTACTGTTTTATACTCAAAGATAGTTATTGAAATGAGAGGTTGTGTCTTGAGACAGCTATCAACAAATGAAAGTGCCTTTTCCTAATTCTTGGCATCTCATGCCAGAGAGCAAGCTCCCAGTTTAGGGATTTGCAGCTGACCCAAAGGAGAAAAGGTTATTTAATGTGATGGATAACAGAATCACGATGCCAAAAGATCTTGACAATCTGGGAGATGGGCCCAAAATTACAAAATGAAACTTAATAAAACAAAATTTAAGCTCTAACCAAAGAGTCACAACAAATAGCTCCCCATTACAAAATCAGAGACCTGGAAAGCTGAGATAACGGCAGACGCAGTGTGAGTCAACAGTGCGGTGTGATCTCTAGTGCGGTCTCGGGCCTCGTCAATACAAATAGTGTCCAGAAAGCAGGTGACTCTCTTCTGGTGAGAAGGTAATGGAGAAAGGGAAGGCGACCAGGATGAGAAAGAAGCTGGAAGGCAGGTGACCTTAGGAATGACTACCAGTCTTCGCTCTCTAAGGGACTACCAGTCTTCGCTCTCTAAGGGGGAATTGGACCTCCTCTGCAGAATGCCACAGGGCACACCTAGGACTAAAATTCGAGCAGAGTGAATTTGTTTCCACATCAGAAAGGATTTTTGCAATCACTGTAGCTGATTGAAAATGAATCACATCACTTTGCCCATTAGAGCCCTTGTCTTGGTTCACATTAAAGCAAATCTGTGAATCAACGGCCTCCAGTGGGAAACCACAGAGCAAATAGATTCCTGGGTCCCTGACAGCCCCACAAGGATGTTGAGACAAGTTTGACTGCAGACACACACACACACACACACACACACACACACACACACGTGTATATTTACATATATACACATATATATTCATCTCCCCTCACTTTATTTAAATCAATACCATTTGTAAGGATTTGCATTTGTAAAAAATGCTTGGTACTCCTTGCATAGTTACTTCATTGTTGTGCCAACAAAAGGCCTGAGGGACAGACATTCTGATTCCTCACTTCCAGATGAAAAACCGACGCCAGAGAAACTGTCAGTTGTCCACCGCTCACGGGCCGACACTGGGGTCACATGAATGGACCCTGGTGGTACTGTAGGCATGGGTGGTCCTGCCAGCCAAACTGCTATGTATTTGTATTAGGCACGTTGAACAATTATTTCTTTCCTACAAAGGAATAAGAGTTGAAATGGCAGCTCTCGGAGACCACTTAGAACACGGGGGGAACATCTTCTAGAAATAGGTCTCACATGTAAGAACAAGAGAATGGAGAGAACCAAACAACTGATAGTGTGGGCATTCATATTCTTCCCATAAGCAAGTCCGGCCTCTCTCTGATTTCATCCTTTTTCTAAAAGTATTCCAGTACTGAACTGTTTGTCTAATTGTGAGGATGTAAAAAAGAGATTTATTTTCCCTTTGTTGGTATGTTACACATATACAGTCAAAAACATATATGTTCATAACTACCCCCACTTGCAGCCTACCAGTAGGCTCCCTTTCCAGTCAACCCCCCACCCCAACCGTCTGACTTCTAGCCCCTTTGATTTGTTTTGTCTGAAGTACATAATATCTGATGAAAATTTGTTTTACAAATATAAATGATCTTTGACAACAGAGATGAGGTAAGCTTGCTTTCCTTTCATAATCCCCCTTTGACACTTACTGTAAGCAGCATGACGGGAGGTGTTTTAAGTAGGCAGGACACACCCAGCACACTGGATTAAGACTATCAATAAATCCTTAGGCTTCCTAATACTCATTAATTTGAACAGAGGATGCCTTCCTCCTCCTCACCTTTCCCCTGGTCTGAGTGCTGCCCTTAAAAAAAGGTGGGGAGAAAAAAATAGGAGAATGTTTGTAAAGAAATATGGTCTTGGGGGAAATAGAGCAATTTCAGAAGGCCTGAAACCAAGGGAGTGAAGGAAAAATGAAAAGAGTGAGTTGGGAACTCCAGGAGGAGGTGGGCTCTCTAACCCAGTCTTGGAGGATCCTAGTGGGTAGAGAATGGAGAAGTCAGGGCCAGAATGGGTGGTAAGGTGGGGTGGGGTAAGGAGATGGGGGGATAGTACAGGAGGAAGGGCCCTATTGTGGTGTACCTGCCTACCTCTCAAGAACTTCTTTATGTGTGCTCCACACTTGTTTAGTTACCCCAAACTAAGTGGTTAGAATAATTTCCTCCAAGGTCTGTGTTTCCTTCCCTAGGGTGGTGAGCAACAGTTGTCAAAATCTTCCCAAGATCAGTCAGCAGCGGCCACGGTCCAAAACCACGGTGGGGAAGCCAGGGGAAGCCAAACCCCTCCATAAGGAGCATCCTAAACAGGTCAGTGCGGCTTTGCTTGGAGTTGGTAAAATTGTAGGCAGCTGAGAAATAGCTCTACAAAAACAGTAACATTTTTTATTTTGAGGATTTATTTTTTTTTAAATTCCTGTGATTTCAATAATTGTAGATTTTCTTCCAATTCGTTGGATTAGAACCCTGGGTAAATCCCTAGTCTTCCTAATATTTCCTCATTTGAACAGGACTCCTCCCTCCCCCAGCCTTTCCCCTGGTCTGAGTGCTTTGTAACAGGCCCTGAGGGGTTAGACTGGAATCAAGTCGATCAAGTCAAGAGAGTTCGGCAGGTGGGTAAAACTGATGGCTCCTGACTTAGGATATCCGTGCCTAGAACTTCCCAGTTTAGGACAAAACATACAAGGTTTAAAAAAAAAAAAAGAACCAAGAGAAGTTGTGAAAAAAGAATGCAAAGAGCTAATGTCAGAGATATCTGGCAGGATAGAAAGAAATAATCACGAAACTCAATTGGTCCAAAGGAATCTCTCACCCTCAGGGAGGCTGGATGGTTTGGGCCCTGCTGTCAGACCCACGCAGAAGGGAGGTGGAGGTGCAGCAGGGTAAACCCCATAGGAGCCGGTTGACTGCTACCTCTCCACAAACTCGGCCACACATGGCCACAAACACCTCTGGTCACAGGAGAAAAAACAAGCCAGAGAATGGGGATGGGTCGAGGCACAACTGTTTCCTCCACTGGAAAAGCTGCTCAGAGCCCATGGCTTCCAGGGACATCTCTTTCCATGTGGCACAGGCCGATAGTCAATTCATCTTGTTGGGACTGCACAGAAATGACCGAATTACACATGGGCTTCCCCTCCATCAGAGCTGCTATTCAGCATCTGATTTGGGATGGTGGAATAGACAGTCAACAACCCGCACCTCCGAGCTGCTTTCCACAGCTGACTTCCCCTTGTCTTCCTCTCTCTTCAGGAGGCTGTCAACAACGCTGGCGTGGAGACCTCAGACTTTGGCTTAAGCATATCAGGAATCAACAAAGGCGGGGGAGGAGAAAACGTCCGTCCACACAAAGTAAAAGGAAACTCATGAACCTAAGTGTGAAAGGGGAAATTCCTTTTTCTCTTTAAAAATGAAAATTAAAAAATGTTATTTTTGTCAAACGGGGAAGTCAATAAGTAAAGATCAAAGGTTAGCTGCGAGGTGAACTGGGGAGAGCACTGGATAAGGTTCAGAACCCTGGGGTTCTGTTCTGAATCTTCTTTCTTGATAAATGGACTCAGTGAACTGCCCCATCTCTGATGAGCTGTTTCCTCATTTGTAAATTGAGGGATTTGGAAGAGACGTGCCTTCTGGCTTAAAAATTCTGTGATTAAAATGATAAACATTGGCATAACTATTCTGCATTATTTAAGGAGTTGTGGCCTCATACTTATTCTTTCCTGTACTGTTAGTGGTTGTTAATTAGTGGTGTCACCTTTCTCCTTGGAATTACGGCTCCAGCTTGAACATAATTTCCTGTAAGCCATGAAACCTCGGTTGATAGAGAGTCGATCTTGTTCTTGATAGATATTTTCTACCCCTTTCATTATGAATATCATGTCCTGATTCATAAATAATAATTTCTCAAACAGAAAAAAAAAAGACTGGGAGGATACAGCCAAAAGGTAGGCAAAACATGTCACTTGGAAATGAAAAGCAGCCTCAACACCAACACGTTTCTCTCGAAACATCCAGGATTATATTTCTGTAAGGATCATCTTTATTTGATCAAGTTCTCACACTCCAGAACTGCTGACTTACCTCCAGCCAGCTCTTCCCAACCAAACTGAACTTTGGATTGTGTGTGTTTGGAGGGGAAGCTGGAGATCGAGGGCTCTGTCTCATTGGCCTGAACTGGCTTCTTGTAAGGACCTCAATTATATGAATAATTTCTGGAGATGATACCATTCGAATCATTGCCTTGCATGAAGAAACATTTCCCTGTTCATCTTCACTATTTTCATCATGTTTTCAGTCACTTTTGTGTAAGGTAAACAAACGCATGACACGCCAGAGGAGTTTTAAATGCAAACCTTTGTTGGGAGAGAGCTCGGGAGCGAGGTTCTCTGGTCCAGAAAGGAGAGGGGCCAGAGAAGTCACACCCTGGGGTGGGAGGGCATGGCTTTTATGGGTTATGTGGGGGTAGGGGTAGAGGGTAGGGAACGTTAATCGTTAATCAAATGCTAATTGAGCCTCCGGATTAGGGTGGTGACCCCTAGGGCTTTAGGGTGGGCCCTATTCAAGTTTGGATTCCTGGTATCCAGCTGGGGGGTCTCCAGGCTGGCATCTGGCTGGCCCTTCCCCCGCCGACCTAACATTTTGTGCCTAGCAATTTTGTGGCATTAGTTTCTCCCGGGAACATCTAAAGTTCATATGAATGGACGTTTCTGATCAGGTCACGAGGAAGGGACTATTAAGCCCAGCACTAAACCTTTGAAGGAGTCTGGCTATAAATTCTCTTCCGAGTAGAAGTGGGATGGCACAAGGTCAAATGTAGGTGGCTTTCTCTCTTGTATTTCAAATGTTCATAAGTTGAATGCGGGTGTATGGCCAGGGGCCAATTTCCAAAATGTGTCTCTCGTTGCCATGTTAGGGCCCCTATGTTCAGGGTTTCCAAGTCCCCCTGCAAATTTTGAAGCCATGTTGCTCTTAAAGGCAATAGCTTTGGAGTCAGCCTGCCTAGGTTCAAACCCTGGTTCAGACCTTCTCAGCTAGGTAACCTTGGGCAAACTGTTTGATCTCTCCAAGCTGCTTTTCTCTCTCATTTGTAAAATGGAGATAATCATCGGGCTGCTTTAAATGTCCTGATGAACGGAGGGCCTTAGTACAGTGCCCAGCACATAATAAACACTCAGTAAATGCTGGCTTCAACAATTGTTGTTTTGTTGCATGCGTCCTTACCTGTTCCTTCTGCCTATAAGGGAGACCAGGAAAGAGTATGGAAGACAAAAGTCTCAGCTTGAATCCTGGCCTGAAGTCACTTGTTAGCTGCATGGCCCCGGGCAAATAGCTTATCTGGCCTTAGTCTATATCTAAGAAACTAGGACACCACTCCTGACTAGTGGAAGTGTTATAAGAATTGGAAATAATCTTCACAAGGTACCTTGCACATCTGGTTTGTGCCAGGCACTCTCCTGAGTGGTGAAAGTCCGTGATAGTCAGTAAATAGGAGCTATCATTGCTCTCGTGCCCATGAGTTCTTTCTCCGTGTAGCATGTTTTACAAGGAGGAAACCATACAGGGGAGACAGACATGTAATGGAGCAGATGGTATATGTCAGGAACTGAAAAACCCTTGTGAACTTTTAGTCAAACCAACTTCATTCTAAATAATTTATTTACAACTTATTTTTTTTTTCCTAGAGTGCTCCGACTTGAGGAAATCACTTTATTTATTATTAGTGCAGGTTCTTTTTAAAACTTTAAGTTTATCCTACAGGGTACATAAACGTGTCTTGGTTTAATAAAGCTGAGCTATTAAGCAGAGTCTTTCCTCATGTTTAATGGTGTAAATAACCGTTGCTCCCTTTCAGGGCCAAATCATCGACTTCCGAGGGCTGCTCACAGACGCTATCAAAGGAGCGACCAGCGAACTTGGCTTGAACAGCTTCGACTCCAACCCTGACCCCTCAGTAAGTGGCTGAGAGGTGACATTCATCTTGCAGACTGCCAAAATCCAGACAAATTTCAGAAACGTAATTTTGGGTCCAGAGAAAGCTCTAGAGCAGGCTCAAGTTCATAGAAATCAGCCACCATTTGCATCACCAAGATCTGTGCCCTGTTTCTCTTCTCAAGTTAGGAAGCAATGCTGTAACATGAGGCTTTCTGTCCCCGTTGTCAGGAACGACTGCTGAAACCTCTGAGTGCATTTATTGGCATGAACAGTGAGATGCGAGAATTGGCAGCCGTGGTGAGCCGGGTAAGATCTGATACTCAATTCACAAATTTACGGAGGCGGACTGGGGCTCCTGGAGCATTGTGGGCTGCTGCTTTTATTAATAACAATAAATATGATCATTTATTTATAAAGTGCCCCCACTTGCAAAGGCACTCATATTGTTTAGAGGCACAATAATGCATGATAAATAAATTATGGAATCATAAAATTACAATATAAAAAGCCCACCATCTCACTGTAGAGGCCAAAAAAAAAAAAAAAAAACTGATAAAGACTTAAAAAGAGAGGGACAGGTGAGAGGCTTTAGAACAGAGCCGAGGGTTAAGGAAAGAGAGCCTCCTGGAGAAGGAAAGAACAGGCCTGCGTCTTGTTTAAACCAAGCCTAGAAATAGAGATGTCAAGAGTCTGATTTTATAAGTGGAAATTTTCATGAAAAACAAGGTGAGCCCAAAGAGCTTCCCATCTAGACTACTGATTTTTCAAGGTTACCCTCCCCCACATCCCACCCGCTGTGCCTTAACCCCCGGAATCCAAAGACAGGAAAGTTGTTTGGTTGATGATGACACAGGCTCTGGGACCGGTTGACCTGGATTTTATGTCTAGATCCTCCTCTTTCTAGCTGTGAGAGCTTGGACAAGTTCCTTGGGCTTAGAAGAGATTCCTGAGTTATAGAAGACTTTTCCCATGTCCAGTGATCTCTTATTTCATGAAAGACTGAAATCTGGGCAGGCTCAGACAGATGTTTAAAACAAAGCAAAAAAAAAAAAATGCACGGTGACCGAGGTAATTCGAGCTCCCCAGCTTTCTCTGTTCAGTTCAGTAGTTGTTCACTGCACATCTATTATGTGTCAGGCATGTGCTGGGGGCTGGAAACACAAAGATGAGTTAATTGACATAATCCTGGCCCACAAGAGCTTCTTGTCCCACTGGCAAGGTGGATTTTAAGAGCATAAAGGAGGGGTGTTTTGTGCCAAAGGGTCGGGAAAGTGTTAGGGAAGGAGATGCACAGGAAATAGCTACGTGAAAAAGACTAAAAGACAGAGGGTAGGGGGCATTCTGGGCAAAAGCACCTATCTGTGAAATTGTATCGCTCGTTTCTTGTAGGCCACGTAGGGCACACGGAGTGCTGGGAAGAGCCAGGTTTCCCGAGTTAGGGTGCTGTGAACAGGACCCTGTTCTCTGCCGGAAGTGGGGGATCTTTCAAGGGTGTCCATCAAGAATGGGATAATCAAATGTGCTTTTAGATAGCTTGTTCTAATGACAGTGTGGTGGGTGAATGTCAACGAAATGGAGATAGGGAGACCAGCTCTGGGAGAGGATGCAAGATCGAGCCAGTCTCCGGTAACTGGAATGCATAAGAAAGCAAAGAAAAATACCTTTTATGGCCATAAAAATCAATAGTCTCATTACTGTTTTTGCAAAAGAATAACATGGCTAGTGATGATAGGGTCGTAGAGTGGAAGTGGCCTGAAATGACTTCATTTGGAATCCTCTCTACAGTACCATGGGAGGCGATCATCCAGACTCTGCTTGAATGCTTACAGTGATAGGGAGCTCACCACCTCATGCGGGAGTCCTGCTGAGTTCTGACTAATCACTTTTGATTGCTATGAGGAGAAACTTCCTATTGGGAAATTAAACACCACTATGTGGAACTCAATGTCAACTTTAGAAGAGAGCAAGAAATACTACTATTATTTATGGATGCTTTGAATTCCCAGATAGATGAACACCCATTGTGTGTGAAAGGGTAGTCAGAAGAACGTGAGTGGGTAGTGGCCGTGCAGATCCAGGCCTTAAAGGCATGGTGGGTTCTCCCAGGATCTTGTTAGTCTTGACTCCTTTTGCTATCATCCTACTCATGAATGAATCATGAATATTATGATTGCATAAATAATGTCTCTAGTAAAAGCTGTTACCTGTAGTGAAGGGAACTGGGAGGATGAAGGACAGAAGTGGGAGCATAACATTTCACAAGCATTTTGTTAAATTTTTATATTTTTGAATTTATGTATGTATCACTTATTTGAAAATTAAATAACTAAAAAAAATAGTTTCTAGATTGTTCTGTAGCCATCAGGATGACTTTGGAAAGAAGTTCTTGTTTGTTTGTTTGTTTGTTTGTTTGTTTTGATGTAATACCCTAGATATTGTCTGCCCCAAACAGCTCCTACTGAGAAAGGCCCCTGAGTGACAGTCTTGTAAAATTGGAAACTGTAAATGAATTATCAGTAAAAGCTACCTTAATTGATTACCCTAGATGGTTGTTACAGGGTTCAACTCTGAGAGGGAAAAACTCACTTTTGCTTGGTTGTTGGCTTCCTTGAATTTTGTAGAAGCAATTGTTCTTGATGGAAGTAGGGAGCAACCACTAGGGAAAAAGAGAAAATGGTTTCAGAGGAGCATTAATTTTTTTAGGCAACAAATTAAAAAACTGTTTGCAAGATCAAAGAGCAAGAGAGAGGCCAGGCATGGGCTGGGAACTGTGCTTCCCAGTAAAAGCTAATGTAATTTGAAGGCACATTCTGTACCTTCTTTGATTACGGTCATAAATCAGCCTGGTTTGCTATCGACTGAAGCCAGGTATAGTCTATCATTAAGCGTGTTTTTTTCCCCCACTAAAAGTACCATATTTTATTATCAATATCTTCTTCAGGGAAAAAATCACTGAATATTCCTATGGCATCCCTTTGGTGAACCAGTCCCAAATTACAACGTGCATATATACATATATCTAATATGAAAAAATTTTATCACCAGCACTTTATGTCCTACTGTAAGTCAAGTATTCTGCAGCTCCTGTGTTTATTACAGCTGTGGAGGGAAACATTAGTTTTAACAAAATGATCAAATGTGCATTGCAGGACATTTATCTCCATAATCCAAACATAAAGTGGAATGACATTATTGGACTCGATGCAGCCAAGCGGTTAGTCAAAGAAGCTGTTGTGTATCCTACAAGGGTAAGGATGGGAAGCCTCTTGGGGGTCATTCCTGTTTATTATCCACTGGACAAGTTGTATGTCATACACTCATCAGGGAGAGAGGCACAGGATGGTTTTCTGTCTACGAGTTAACTTTTTGCCTGTGTCACAGTACTTCGTCAGTACTGGAGTACCAAGGCCCGGTACATTCTAGGCAGTTTGAAATCATGTTACATGTGGGTTCAAGGCAGGTGTCTGCTCTGAGTGGTAATTTAAGATTTAAGACTCTGTAGTACATACGATTCGTAAGTTCCTATAGATCGGCTCAAATTAGCTTACCTCTAAAAAAATATATTATAGTGGAAATATTCCATAGGAGAGGGCTGCTTACTTTGTTTTCATATATATCCCTCCTTCCCCCCAAACTCCCATCATCTGGAGCTTTGCTTTTGGCTGGTTGTAAAGACTAGGTGGCTCCTTTAGGGCAACGGCCAGTAAAGCCAGCATGCTGTGTCGTCCCTTACTCCTGTCAAGGCTTGGTGCAGAGTGGCTCAATCGACAGGGAAAAAAAAAAAATTAGAAAAACAAGACTCTCCATGTTTGGTTTACAAACGTGATGATGAGAAGGTCAGTGCATCACATAGCTTTAGCTGTATGACAGACCACCCCAAAATGTAGTGTCTGTGAAACAATAATTATTTGTTTGCAATTCCGTGGGTAGGCAGTTGGGGCTGGGCTCAGCTGGACTGGTTTCTCTCTTTTTCACATGGTATTTATTGGCTGGCCTCATTCACGTGTGTGCGGCATCAGCCAGAGTGTTTGGAAAAGATGGGGAGGCTGGGAAAGCAGGGACAAACAGGACAGCTGAGGCCTCTCTCTGCACATGCCTCTCGTCCTCCAGCAGGCAAGCCCAGTCTTGTCCACATGGTGGCGGAGAGTTTGCAGACCGAGAAGCAAGAAAGGGCAGGTCTCAATCCATGAGCACTTCCCACGTCTCCTCTTATAGCCCTCATATTTCCTAGTCTTGTGTTTTCAAGCTCCTTATATTCGCTAAAGTCCCGCTGACTGAAATTACAAGGTCAAGTTCAGATTCAAGTGGTGGAGAAATAGACTCTGCCTCTTGGCGGAAGGAGCTAGAAATAATTCGTGGCCATTTTCTGTCATCTCCTGCAGTCAGGATTACAAGTTTGTTTTGCTGAATTACCTATTTATTTTTTGCCACCGAGTCCTTGCAGCCCCTGCTTTTTGGATGCCTTTGTTCTAGTGAGACACAATCAGTAAATGTGGACTCTGTTTCCCCACCTTTTTTTTTTTTCCTGTGTTCAGAAATGGGTCTAAGAAAACACTAGTGTTTATTCATCATTGCCTCTGAGTGGCTCTATAGTACAAAACTCACGGCAAGGATAGAACATCTCATTGAAACTCCCTGGATGTGTTATCCACACGTGCTATAAGCTCTGTATGTGATGGCATAGAGATTTTGACATTAGCATCGGCTAGGAACTAAAAGCTAGGCACAGTTATACTATCCTCTCTCCTTCTAGTTGTTCTCTACCGACCCTACCCACCCTCCAGATTGTTTGAATTTGAACTAATGGGAGAGACTCATTGAAGATTATGCATGTCCCGTTTGGAGCCAGTGTCTCATGATGCGTTCAGCATTGAATGTTCCCAATTTCTGAATCCGACTTCCCCGCAGGCTCGTGTTTTATTCACACACACCTCTATTTGTTGGTTCTAGTGTTTCTCTTAAGTTTCATACCTGCTTTACAACATTCAAAAGATTGCCAAATGCTCTGCATATAGAACTCGGGGGAAATAATGTTATCATGCAAGAAATTAATCCTGGATCTTGATCTCCATTGTACTGGAGAGGAAAAGTACATACATGTGCCTTTGTTTTTTTCTCCTTAAAAATGTTTCCCTTTTAAAAACCCACAAACATTAAGTCATGCATTCCTATCAAATGTGAAAGTAAAATTGGGATAAATAAGATATATGCATAAGCAGTCAGCCTTAAAAAAAGGAAAATGGGAATCATAGAGTTGTGCTGTGTTCCACTCCAGCTTCGCCAGCTTGCCTGTGCTAAGGGTGCGACTGAGTCACTGATATCGAACCTCATTGCTGTTCCTTGTTCCCACAGTACCCACAGCTGTTTACAGGAATTCTCTCCCCCTGGAAAGGACTACTGCTGTATGGCCCTCCAGGTAAAGGTCCCTTTCAGGTTTGGTCTTGATATTCAGCGTGTATGCAGAGGATGAGTTGCCCCACCTGTCCTCGCCTCAGGACTGGGGCAAACAAGGGCTGAGGAGCCTCCTCCCTTTTTGCTTGTGAGACTGACGTCTGTCTGTGAGCAGGGAAGTGAAGTTCAAGTGCGGTTCATACTTCATTCACATGTGTCTCTAGGTACAGGAAAGACTTTACTGGCCAAAGCTGTGGCCACGGAATGCAAAACAACCTTCTTTAACATTTCCGCTTCTACCATTGTCAGCAAATGGAGAGGGGATTCAGAAAAACTTGTTCGGGTAGGAAATTTTTTTTTTTTTTCATGTATAATTGACATACAATATCCTATTAGTCTCAGGTCTACATCGTAGTGATTTAATGTTTATATGCATCATCGAATGATCCCCGCAATAAGTCTAGTTACCATCTGTCACCATACAAAATTACTACAATGTTGTTGACGATATTTCCTATGCTGGACATTATATCCCTGTGACTTATTTATTTCATAACCAGAAGTTTGTAGTTTGTATCTCTTAGTCTGTTTCACTTATTTCGTCCATCCCCTCAACCCTTCCCCTCTCTGGTAATCACCGGTTTGTTTCATAGATACAGGGCATTCTTGATTTGGGTTTTTTAGAATAAGTTCCCGCAGAATATAGTAGTATAAAATGATGTTACAGCTTATTTGTTTGTAGGTGATTTATATGTCAGAATTTACCCTGGATCTTGATTACCAAAAGCCTGGGAGATGGACTATCATATGTGGGTATTAGTTATGCTCCCATCAGCAAAACGTGATCTTCCTTCCTTTGGGAATTTGACTGGCAGTGCTTTTGGGATTCATGCAAGTCACGAATGGAAGCTGGATAAAACTGTCTCTGAAGCGGCCTATTTTTTTTTCATTCAAGAAGCATTTATTATTAAGCATTGCAGGATATTCAGTTGACATTTATTGAAAGACTACTACCATATGCTAGTCCCTATACTAGGAACGCGAAGAGTTAAGAAACTTAAAACTTAATTATTCTTTCAGATGCTCTCAGCAACTTTCCTTCATAGTGCCCACAGGATGTAGGGTGTTTTTTTTTTTTTCTTTCCTTAAGAGATTGTTTCCATCTTTACAATATCTCATTCATAGTCTATGGTACATCCTATAATATAAAATTTTACCTTTTGAGAACACCTGTGTATGATTTATGCCTTAATATAAAGTAGGTCCTTCTCAGAAATCCTTTTAAACTATTGCACTCTGTGGAATGACTGATAAGTATTCACTACTAAGTGAATATATTATATTTTTTATGGGAAGAAATTAATCCAAAATTTTATCCTTAAATTATATTCCCTTGGATGACTCATTTTCAAAATATTATGGCTTAATTGAAAGGCATAATAAGATATTTTAAAGAACTCATTTACCTGAAGTAACCTATTATTCACTACTTTGATCATTGTTCTCAAGTTGTTTCAACTGTGTATGTTTTTATAAACTCTTATCACCTCTTTAAGATTGTAATTCACAGAAATCGATATTGACATCTTCTATTTCTTTGTTCTTCATCTTAAGTCTAACTCAGTTCCAGGTCCAAAGATGGGACTTGAATTGAGCTGCTCCGAAATTTGTGAGTTCCCGCTAAAATTCAACTAACTAAAATCCTTATCAGCCTGAGGATTTTTTATTTTTGACATTCCATTTCCGTGGGCTGAGGAACAAACAAAACTTACAAAATTCCATAGAATCAGTTTAGATTCATCTCCTGTCGTGGAAAACAGTGGCTGGAGCTATAGACACAAGACACAGCAAAGTGTTCAAAGAAACGCTGCCCTGTATTCCCTGGACAGCACTTACCTGGAGAACACTTAACCCAGACAGAAGAATACATTCAGGTATTGTGTGAATATTCAAAACAAAGACTGATACTAAGTGGATTTCTTGTTTAATGCCAAATAGCCAGAAAAGCCATTTAACCACATCTCTCCCTTCTGTGTGAGCATTTTATTCACAGTTTTCCTCTGCTTCAAAAATTCTTTTGTTAGAATTCTCAGAGTAAAGAAATGATTCCTCCCCAAAGTCCCTTGATTTTATATTTAAAAAGTAGCTAATCTTTTTGAGAGAAAAAAAAAAGTACAAAATGGTATATAGACCCGTGAACCTTCACCCCAGAGGCAACTACTACAGTTGCTGGTGCAATCTTAGGGAACATTTATCTACATCTACGTTAACATCAATAACTGTATCTGTATCTCCCTTATTAAATACAAGTAGGAACGTTATTTTCCCTGTACTTTGTATTTTTTTTCTCACTTGACAGTGTAACTTGGGTATTGTTCCACACTATTACAGACAGACCATGTCCTTTTATGTGTCTGAATGAGTATTTCAATGCATGGGCGTGTCCCAAAATATATTTCACCAGCCTTTTCTGGAAGGACATTTAGGTTGTTTCCAGTCTCTTGCTATTATGACAAAGTTACAGTGAACAGTGTTAATACACACACAACTTTGCATATATAGGCATGTAGGACTATTTCCTTGAAGTAGAATTGCTGAGCCAGAGGGAATGAATATCACGATTGCCAAACTGCCTCCCAGCAGGGTGGCACCAGCTTACACTCCCATCAGTGGTGTGTTTGCTTTCCCACATCCTGGCCAACACTGTATAGAACTCACATTTTAAAATCTTTGCCAATCTGATGGTGACAGCAATATTTCAGTGCTCAAATATGCATTGCTTTCATTCTACATGAATTTGAACCTCTTTCCACAGGTCTAGAAGAATTTGCATTTCTTTTTTCCTGTGAAATGCATTTTTGTTTTGGATATTTAAAAAAAATAATTCAAGAAAAAAAAATAGATAACCTCTACTAACCTTGAAGGATCTCATCTTCTATCCTTTAAGAAACTACTTTGTTTTCTGAGCTCTTGAAAATATCTTCACCTGCAAAATCTTGGTCATGCTGTCAAGCTCCTTACTGTGAAGCTTTCAGATAAAGAAAGCCCTTCAGGGCCTTCCCTTAAATCAAAGAAGCGTTCCTACCATTTGCTTCTCTTACTGTTCCAATTAAGAGTTATTTATAGGGAACCCTTGGGTTATATTCCTCCCTCCCTTCCTAATGTTCACGTCTCTTAGGAGTTGATGCTATTGAATACTTGAGTGGTCTCTTTAGCAAATGCACACACCTGTTGGTGCGTACATCTTTCAACATCCACCCTCCACCCCCAGCTATATGATTTAACTTCCTGCAAGTACTTTTGAACATTTTAGAGTAATGCTTCCAGAGCACTTACCTAGGATTCTGTATATTCTCCAGCGGTGGAAAGAGCAGTGGTCAACATGGAGACATAGGCTCCGGATATGGTCCTCTTTCCAACTGGATATTTGGTCTTGTCTTGCCCCTTCATCTCTCTGCACCTTAGGGGGCTCCTTAAAAATGTGTACTATTCTAATAGAGTCTTAATATTCCATTTTTCGTTGGGTAGATTGCTGCTGTTATACTCATCCTTAATATCAGGCATATTTGGGCTTTTTTGTGTGTGTGTGTATGTGTGACGTTACTTGCTTCTAATGAGGGGCTTTCTATTATGTCTAAAAGGATTTGTGATGAGTGTCCCAGAATGGACACTGTCCTCTCAGTTCATTAGGCCAAGCCAATTTTCTTGGCAGAATGAAATTAGATTCTGTAAAGGAAAATACTTGAGCACCAGTATGGATGTACCACAATGCAAGCAGTGGTCAAGACGAGAAATTTCCCATTTGGTGAAAAGGAGGCTTGTAAGGGACGACCTGCTACTTACTCATGAAAACCACGATCTGGCCTTTTTTGAGCCCTTTCCTTCTTATTTGTTCTGTGATGCTTTGCTAGTGCTAAGTGACATGGAGAATAAATCCCCTCTGCCTATTAAAGAACCTCTATTCGTTTCTAAATCTCTACCGCTTTCTCTGATCAACCAGTAAAGAATTGTATATGGTGCTCAAGAGAACAGTTTCAGGGTTTAAAAAAAAAAAAAGGGTCTAGCTTTTTATGCTCTTTTCATCACCACCACATCTCCCTTTAGAGCTCTTTATTTTGTTTTTATATGTCTGTTCTTTTGCTGCTTGCTCTCCTATTCTTGTTCAGTCTGTAACAGTTTATTCTGGAATGGAACGTTTTACTCGATGGGGAATTGCCTTCAAGTAGCTGAGCCTACTGAACGGCAGTGTTGGCGTGGAATGGAGACCCCATAGAACGATCTGGGGATTAGAAAGAGGCAAAATTCTTTGGTCCTGTTACCCGTGACTGGAACTCTATCCTTTTCCTGCAATTCCTCCTTTGGGAATAACCTTGTCATTGTCCCAAAAGGTTTAGGGAAACTTATCAAAGGATTTTACGCATTTCGAGGCTCTTGTGTCTCTGTGGAACATGTTATTGACAGAGGGTCTCGGGGTTAGCTAACAGTCTAGAAGCTGAGGCTGAGTATTACTTTAAGCTCTTCCACTTATGATTAGTAACCTTGAGCTACCCACTGACTCTCTCTGGCTCTAATTTTATCAAGTGATAAATGGAAATAATTGGACCATCCAATCCCATGGGATGTGCTAGGGAGAAATAATTGTAACGATTATAAAGTTATTAGTGAAATATGCAACAGAGTGCAGCATAAATGCTTAATATTATAGTCATCCTAAGCTTTTAATCTCTGGAAGCATCTCAGAACTTTAAATATACGAATTCGAACGTGTGGTTGCTCTTCTCCCACCCAGGTGTTATTTGAACTTGCTCGGTATCACGCCCCCTCCACCATCTTCCTGGACGAGCTGGAATCGGTGATGAGCCAGAGAGGCACGGCTCCTGGGTAACAGACAGCTTTTTTTGTTGTGTTTTTTTTTTGGTCATCACTTCTCCCCTCTTGTAAGTGTGTTTGATGGTCGGAAGCCCATCGACATTTACCAGCAGAATGAGCCTATTAATAAGCCCGCAAATTTTCTGCAGACACACGGAAAGGTCTTTAAATTAGATCCTGTTAACTGAATGGCTGATTTAAGTAGTTTTTATAACCGGAGGAAATCTCATCCTGCCTTCCCCCTTCCCCACAGAGTGGTTTTCAGGCCTGAAGATCACCCAGCCCCAGAGTCCCAGGCTGCTGTAACGGTCCTGCTGGCTCAAAATAGCTGCCTGTGACTGCTCCCTCTGGAGCCAGAGGGCTGCCTGTGGGGAATGGGGCTGCAAAGGGCCAAGTCCCGAGAGGCAGTCCTTGATAAGGTGCGTGAGGCTAGGGGAGCCACCACTTCTCTGTGACATCAGGCTGTCTCTCAGCATGTCTGATTTTAAATATGTCACATGTGTCATCTCTAAAGATGAAGTATCTGCTAATGTCCCTAGCAAGGAAGACCATTCACTTCTAGTCACTTCTCAGACTGTAATAAGCGCTCCTTCTGTGTGTGTGTGTGTGTGTGTGTGTTTTAAGAATGCTTTTCTGTCTTGATCAGAGGTATTTTTCTCTGAAACATTTTACTAAACTTGTCTCCCCTGGCTTGAAAAAACCAGGTCTCTGGAAACTCTCAACAGACTGCATTTATTAATGGCCTCTGATGGTCTATCATCAAGGCAGAACTAATAGTAATAAAAAGCAAATGATTAGCTTGTTGGAAGCATAACTAGAATATTATTTATAAAATTTTACTTATTCAAAACCATTTTCCCAGCAGGGAAAAATAACCATTAAAGTCCATGGGACTCGTGCCATTGATTAAAACAGGAAGATCCCGTGGCTGAGTAGGTGCTGTCAGCCCCAGGCTGGGGCACTCAGCCCCTCTATATGGGACGTGACTGGAGCTGCACAGGCACCCGGCTGGGAATCCACCAGACTAGTGGTCATTCCCTCTGCAAAGCCCCAGCCTCCTGGCCTGCTGACCTGGGAACTCATTCTTACATTCTCTTTATCGGTCTCTATCCCTGGTTCCCCACGGCTTTGACTGAGCTAATTTGGAAATTTTACCTACTATCCTTGAGGTGCTCCAGGTTTGGCACCGAATGTCAGTTTCTTTGTCTGGAACTTAAACTCTAAAACTAGAATCTGCAAATAATCAGGGAATCAGGGCAGGTGCTTGGAAGACTTCTTGGGTCATATTATGTTAAAAGAATAATGATTAGGGGCGAATGCTGAATAAATAGATAACTGTACTGTGAGACTGCTCTCTTAGGAAAAGGTAGGTAGATAATAAGGGACGAAGTTCCTAAAAAAACCCGCATACCTGATTTGGGTTGCCACCATATACATATAGAGATGAGAAATTGAATGTCATCTTGTCCAAGAAAGGTATCTTGTTTTTTTTTTCTGTCCTTCTACCTTCATCTACACAAGTGAAGAGGAAGGAGAGCCTGCTGGATGTGGTCTGTATTTAGAGCCAATTTGGACTGTTCAGGTCCTGTAGTGAGCTCTTTCTTGTGGGAGGGACTTTGGCAGTGGTGGGGGTGGGGAGGTTGGAGGATGAATTTGCACTGAAGGCTGCCTCCAATTTGCTGTGCAAGGAAAGCACAGATAGTTCCCACGTCATTATTTTGCCTCTCACTAGGAGAGAATGAAACAGATCTCTCTAGCAGTTCATCTCTCTTTTTGGACCGTTTACATCCATACATGGTACTAAAAGGAATACTGCCTGTGAAACTTCTTTCAGGCCTGCTATATAAATGAAAAGGATTATTCTCAATTATGCCATTTTTTAAAAAACCGGTAAATAATACTGCAGGTAGACACAGCAGGTTGCATTTAATTACCAGTGGCACTGTCTATCCTCCAGTTATTTTCCAGTTCACTGCAAACCTTTGGTTTTCTTTTAAATATCATCATTGTGTTCATTGACTTCCCCTCTATTACTGTCTAAGGGAATATAGCACCAAAGGACTTGTTTCTCCCAACTCTCATAGGAGTGGCTCTTGAGAATGAGGCAAGGAAGGGGTTAGCTACCAGAAGGAACCCTTTCCACAGTCCCTGAGTCATTGCTGTGAGTGCTGCTCTTGTCAGGGGAAGCAAAGGCTTTGCCCTCGGGAGAGCCTCACCTCCTGTCTCTCTCTAGTGGAGAGCATGAAGGGAGCCTTCGGATGAAGACAGAACTCCTGGTGCAGATGGATGGGCTGGCTCGCTCAGAAGACCTTGTGTTTGTGTTAGCAGCTTCTAACCTGCCCTGGTAAGAAATCCGGAGAGTGCATTCTGAATACATTTCATGAGTCACTAAGTGCAGATAAAGATATCAGAGTGGCCACTTTGGGCAAAGCCTCCTTGTTTGGTTCCAGTCTCAGAAGGTTAGTCTGAAGGCTTACTTGTTCAAGTCCTCAATCCTCGCTCTTTGTACCATGAAAGAACCTGCCTTAACAGAAGAAACCGAGGGTAGGGCTACCACTGACAGTATTTAAAATGGATATTTTGCACTTAAAAACCATTTATTTACTATGTTTAAACAGGACCTTGGCATAGCACTATAACATGCTAAAATCTCTAGGGCTCAAAGACTATTCCAGAAATAGTATGTTTGGATTTTAACAGTATTAAAATTAAGCTTTTTTTAAGTTAGGAAGAAAATATTTTCCTTAATGTTGCATAGTAAATAGAAAGCTAAATTATCTTTAATTGAAAATACAACCTACTCTCAGAGTCTTTTATTCAAACTGTATCCCAGAGTGGTTTAAGAAAAATTCTAGAAGTGGAATTGGGAAATAAGAGATGTTGACTAGGGAGAAACAATATCTACTTGGAGAGTATATTTTAAAAATCATTATAATCTTTTATAATTCCAAAAATATTTTCATGTACGTTATTTCTTTTGAGATGCAGGTGAGACAGGAGACAGATAATATATGCTGCTTTCCCATTGGCAGAGGGGGACCAAGGTCAGGGGAGGTCAATCCACCCCAAGTCAACAGCAAATTTGCAACAGGACCCAGACTTGTGACACCCTTACCTCAGCCCTGCCCATTCATTTCTGTTTCCACATGCAAAGGTGAAATGAGACTCTCTTCTTTAGGACATGCTGGTCAGCTGGGCTCCTAAAGCAGAAGTCACTGAAAAGAGATCATGATGCTTATGCGTAACCTGTTATTTTAAATATATTCATAATTTAAGCCTGGTTCCACCTCCCTGCAAGTTTACAAATGTTCTCTAATGTGCTAAGGTGATCAGCCTTCTTCATTTTAAAGATACGGGTTATTTATAGACGATATTAAAGTGGAGTCTGTTTAATTACAATTTTGGAATCCTTTAGAGAAAGAATTTCTGTTCCTTCATCCATTTGACACAGGGTTGATCATAATACTTTACTTATGTCTCAGGGGAGGGGATATGAAAACAGAGAAGCTTTGTGCCTGGCTTTGGGAAGGTTTATGTCCCCAGGGAGACCTACACATTTTCTAGAGGATTAGAGAACCCTCTGCTCCCAATGATTCCTAGGACTTGGTTGAGGAAGTTATTGTGCTGCCACCATTTCCCTAAGGTAATCAGTTTTTGGTGAGCCTCAAATAAAATGGTTCAGAAAGGCAACCCCTCAACTCCAAACAAAACAAAACAAAACAAAACTAGCAAATGATAAAAAATTAAATTAAAGAAGCTTAGAAGGGCTTTCCTGAAAGAATTCCTCTAACATGTCAAATGGCAAATACACACTTGCTTTTGAGAGTCCATCTTTTATATCACAGATTGCTTCATTACAATGTACTTTGGAACCAATGTGCTCTAACCCATATATCCTTGAGCATTGCCGAGATTTTAATAAACATTTTATTATGAAAAATTCCAAACAAACACTAAAAAAGAAAAAGACACAATGAACCCACCACTTAACAGTTTCCCTAACTAACAATCTTGCCCAATTGATTTCTTCTATTCTTACCTCCCCTCTTTTTTGCTGACTATCTCAAATTATATCCCAGATTATTATGTTATTTCTCACATACATACTTCAGCACACATCTTTAAAGAAATAAGGATATTTTCTTACATTCTCACAATGCCATTATCACCCCCAACAAACTTAATATTAATTCCTTACTATTATCTAATACTCAGTTTATATTCAGATTTCCCATTTTGTTTCAAAAATGTCTTTTTACAACTGATTTACTAAACTCATATCCAAGCAAGGTTCACCCTGGTACTCAAGCAAGGTTTGCATTTTGTAATTTATTGTTTGCTAAAGTCTCTGTTAATTTGGAACAAACTCTTTTTTTTCCCCCCTCACTTGCCATTGACTTGACTGTCAAGGCAACTGCCCTGAAGAATGTCTAAACTTTCTGGATTTGGCTCATTGTATCCTCATAGTAGTATTTAGATTGTTTCTCTTACCACTATAATTACTCTAGACTAAACATTAGATTAGATTCAGGATCAACATAGTGTTTTGGCAAACGTACGTCATCGGTTATGCTGCGTACGTCACACTGCATTGCATCCAGAGGGAGGTGATGTCCTGTAGTCCAGCTTTGGGTGAAGCCAAGGTCTATCAGTGCATTCAGGCGAACAGTTCTCATTAACGGTTTTAGCATCCATTGATGATCTTTGCCTGAATCATTATTTCACTAGGGGTGTGATTCTGTTGTTCCCTCTCATTGATAACTAGAACCGCTCTCTGTAACAGAACTTTCTCTTATCCAGTAAGGCTCTGTAGTTACCCTGAAATATAGGTCTTACTAGACAGGCAGGATTCTTTCTTTCTGATTCTTAAAGTCATGAGTTAGTACCCTAGTAGCCTCCAGTGGTAACCAATGTGTCTCTTCCCAACCCCCTTCCCTTTCTATATGGTCTAATGACTCGTCAGGTATAACCTCATCAGTTTTTTTTTAATCTTTGTTGAGGTATAACTTATGTACCATACAATTCACTTATTTCAAGTAGACAGTTCAACAGCTTTAATTACATTTATATGATTGTACGACTATCACCAAAATCAGTTTTAGAGCATTTATCTTTACCTCCAAAGAAACCCCATGCCCATTATTAATTACCGCTCCCAGTACTAGGCAACCAGTAATCTATTTCCTGTTTCTGTATATTTGCCTATTCTTGTAACGAGTGGAATTATGAAGGTAACTCTATGTTTAATCGTTTAAGGAACTTTTGCCTTCCTTGCTTTGTCCTTCCCTCCCTTCTTTTTCTTCCATCCCTTCCTCTCTCTCTTCCTTCCTCTCTGAACTTTTTTGTTCCTCTTTCTCTCTTTCTGTCCTTGTTAAACTTTCCAAGTCTTTCCTTCCTAGGCTTGGAGCCTTTCAGAAGACCCTATAACTGGTTATTCTACAGCAACGCTGTCTCATAGAAATATAATGTGAGGCACATATACACTCTAAAATTTTACATTGAAAAATATAAAAAGAAACATCAAATTAATTTTAGTAACATATTATATTTAGCCTAGCATATCCAAACTATCATTTCAATATGTAATCAATATTAAAAATATTGTGATATTTTACCTTTTTAAGGGTAAATCTTTGAAATTCAGTGCAAATCCATTTTATGTTTACAGCACATTTCAATTTGGACTAGCCAAATTTCAAGGTCCAGTAGCTACATGTGGTTGGTTGATGGCTACCATATTGGACAGTGCAGTTCCAGAGACTAATTTGCCTAATCTCATGCCGCTGTGGCAGAGGTTGAGTAATTGCCTCCCGATGTTCCCATTAGAACTCACAAAATAGAATTTTAGAGTTCTATTTCTTAGTGTCCTTGCCATGAGGTGTGGCCCAAGCCCAGCCTTCCTTGTTACTTGCACAAGATGACTCAGGCTTCATTTGTACATTTTGATTCAGACCTGGAATTAGCCATTGACTCACAGAGCCCTGGGTCTCCCTTTAATGGGAAATGGTATTGAGAGAATTACAGTCTCACAATTAGAGGTGCTCCCTGCTACTAGATTACCACTACTTCTTGACCTTTTGATCGGGCAGAGCTAGGAAATACATATTTCTAAAAAGAGGCAAATAATAGGATTTCCCATTCAAATGTAAGAGTTCAAGGTTTTTAGTTAAATTCTTTGATTTTATTATTTGTGTGTATAACAGAGTTTCTCAGTAATAATACCAATACTATCAGGACTGTAACATTTTGATGAGGAAAATGGCACAGACCTGGCCTAACTAAGATAGAAGGGCTAATTCAGGATTTCTCTCAACCTCAGCACTATCGACATTTTGGGCCAGATAACTCTTTGCTGTGGGGGGCTGTCCTGTGCACTGTAGGACGCTGGGCAGCATCCCTGGCCTCTCCCCACTAGATGCCAGCAGCACCACCCATTCCCCAGCTGTGACAACCAAAATATGTCTCCAGACATTGCTAAATGTTTTCGGGGTGGGAGTGGGGAGAATCACTCCCAGTTGAAACTCCCTGGACTAATGATACATAATGAATATCATGTTATATAGAGATAAGCTGCCACATGCTCCACAGCTAAACTCTCAAGGGTTCTAAAAAGAACTCCATAGAATAACTGAACTTGGTTTACTTACACAAAAGGAGACATATTATATAAATTGTTCTGTCTCTTGATTTTTTTGCTTAACACAATATACTGGAGATCTTTCCAAAGAAATACAGAAACTTCTTCCCTTTATAGCTTCTAATGTCCCATTTAGTGCATATGGTAACCTATCCCAATCACCTAATGATGGGTATTTGGGTTATTCTTACTTTTTTGGTATTAAAAATAATGCTGTAATGAGGAATGGTGTGCTCATATCACTTCGTGTATTTGCCAGGGTATCTTTGGGGTAGGTTCCTGGAAGTAGACTTGCTGGGTTCAAAGGGTTAATGTGCATGAAATTACAGAGATTGCCAAATTTCCCCCCTTAGAGGTTGTACATCTTGTATTCCCATTAGTGTCCTGCTTTCATTTCTTAACCCTATAGTAAGAACATTTCCAATGTCATTAAATAATCCTTGAAAATGGAAGTTGTGAATATACCACAATTTAATCATTTCTTTCCTGTCAAACATGTATGATGCTCCCAGCTTTCCTCTATTATAAAAACTTCCTGAAATAAATCTTTGACCAAAATATAGTTGTTTCTTTAGGAGAGATTTCTAGAAGTAGAATTACTATATCAAAGGGTAAAGATGTTTTTTAAGCCCCTTGCTACATATTGCCCAAGTCCTTCTCCAAGCAAATAGTGTATTTTTTATCAAGAATATTGGGACAGGCCTTTATCTTGGCCTCAGCATCTTAGGTGAAGGAATACACTTATCTGATTCAAGCAGTTTGTTCTTCTGGGAGAAATAATTAGATAATATCAAAATGTGTAAAAACCCAGTCCTAAAATTTCAAAAGAAATGCTTTAGGGTTAGGTAGTGGTAGTTCTCATCTATAGCATCTTTCAGGGCACCAGGCTGTCCTTTACTGTCATTTCTTTCCTTCTCAGCAGTGAGATGGCATGTAGCATCTTTGTTTATTCGGTGCTTCTCCTCCAAGGAGCACCTTCTCTGATTTATAGCATCACAGAGAAGACAAGAGAGAAGCAAGAAATAACAGCTCATCTGTGCCATTTGATGTGTAAATAAGCAGTGAGAAGAATAACAAATGTCACATTTTAATATTACCACTTAAAGTAACTGCCACGTAAGAAATGTTTAGCGAGCACAACTAGGGCTCATTTGACTCGCTTCAATTGTTGAGTGAGTATTCACAAACTCAGGCCGAGGAGTCCAGAGGGAGAGAAAACATTGAACAGGGCCATTAAGGCAAATACCATCTTTAGATGCCTGTTTAACTTGATGGCAGTTTGTACAAAAAGGTGTGAGTATTGTGTGTGTGAAGCGTGTTGAAACTCATCTTTTCCTTGCTTTATTTGAAAAAGGGCTGGAAATATCACTATCCCTCTTGAGAACAGACACCTGGTATAACCACATTCTGTATTAAAAATACAACCCCTGCTCCCCACTCCCCCCAGCAAATCCTAATATTTAGAAAAAAGCATAAGATCTAAGAAATTACTGCACTGTCAATGGGCAGGAATGTACCTACGTAAATCATTTTTTCCCCATATGAATTCTCTTCTCTTTGGCATGCTATTTCTCTGGAAGTGTATGCATATGATTGAAGAACTCAGCAAACAGAACCCAGGTTCTTTCCACAATAACTCCATACATTCCTTGGGTTCTATGGGAGAAGCTGGCTCAAGTAGAAAATGTAAGTAGGAGTCAGCTTAAGCAAGCCTCCCTGTGGAAGACAAGGTAATCTTCAATGCTTTCTTCATTGGCTCCCCATCATCTACCAAAGAATACTGCAGTCTCTTAACCTGCTCTTCAAAGACTGCCACAACCACTCACTTCATGTTGGTTATGAACATACGGCGAAGACCGCTCACAAAACTTCACTTTTCTCTGATCATGCTGAATATGTCTGAACTACTGAATGAGTGAACTAGAATTATATTTAATTTACAAATTCTGTAAAACTTGCAATGACCCCTATACCAGGAACTACACAGTTTAACAAGGGAAAGCAGAACAAGGGGCTGAGGAAAGGGCCAGAAGGTTTGGCACAGGAGCCCAGGTGCTCAGTGCAAGGCCATGTAGTCCACGCCAACTGTCCAGGTGACCCAAGGGCACGGCCACCTGTGTATAGCAGTGAGCAGAGGTTCAGTGGCCAGGCTGAGATCTGTGAACCTTGTCTGGGTCTCACATGTCACTCTCACTGGTTGCTTTTGACCTTTCAAGTGAAGGAAGTATCCGATAACCAAAATGAAGAAGACAGGAGAACAGAATTACTAGTCAAAAATCAAAGTATAAGAGCTACAGAGAGTGTCTTCTGGTTGCCACAGGTTAAATTTTTTCATATAAATATATTGGCATAAAGAATAATTCCTGGGTACATTCCATTTGTCCTTTGTTTCCTCCCTTGTATGATTGTATTATTATTGATGTCATTAAAAGTGCATTCATCAGGCCGGGCTGTCAGGGAGTTGCACTTATTTTGTGCCCACAGGCAGTTTTGAGGTAAATCTCTTGCTTTAGGGCATTAGCTGATCAATACAGACATCTATAGTGAGGGATTGTTTTCCCACCTCCCTCTGCATGAAGTCACTCTGGATGGAACGGGGAGAACAAGGAGAAGGGGCCCCTACAAAAGAACCTTCCTTTTTCATTCCCCCGCTTTTTCAGGAGTGGGCAGCTGGTCCAAAGAAAGGCCAGGGAAGAAAATGGCAACGGCTGATGACCCCTAGCTCTGCCATTTTTTTCAGTTTATTCACTCTGCCTTCCTAGTTTTCAGTCTGATCTCGAGTCTTTACCTTTGAAGCTCATGGGACCAACAGTCCTGCAGCCCAAGGCCAAAACCTCCCTTTTATCACCTTTATTTACCTATAAGTAGGAGTTTGTCTTACTCATTTCTGTATTTTGGAGACTTAACAGTGACAATGCACTGAGCAGGTGGTCAATATTGCTGAACTGAATTCTTACGATGTGAGTTTAATGGGGTTTTTCTCTATTCAAAGATCTCCCTTTCCCTTCTCTCCTTTCCTTCTCTCAACTCACCTCACCTGCTCTCCTCCTAATTCAGCCACAACTGTCTTCTATCTAAATTGACTCTGGATTCCCTCGGATACATTCGGGTATTCTATCAATTTCATCTTCTTGGAGATGTCTTCTAGAGCCTTCTTACCAACTCCAGTCTGAACTGATTGTCCTCTTCACCCAGGATGTAGAGGAGACCTTGGGACCTCACCTCATCACCCTGGAAGATTCCTTCTTTTTCTGTGTCAGACCGTCTGTCTCTTGGATCCTATGTGGCCCTTTGGTTCAGTTCACTCTCTCCCTTCGGTCCTCCAGTACTTCCCTTATAAAGCATACATGAGAGATAAATTTTTTACGCTTTGCATGTTGAAAATATATTTATTTTGTCTACTAACTTAATTAGTGGTTTAATCAAGATATAGAAATAATTTTGCCTCATAATTTTGAAGGCATCGTTCTATTTTTTTCTAATATCTCACATTGCTATTGAGAAGTCTTATTCTTGATCCTTTCTTTGTATTTAGCCTGTTGTTGTTGTTTTTTTTTTCTCTCTGGACGCTTTTATGAACCTCTCTTTGTTCTCAGGGTTCTGATATTTCACCATGATGTGACTTGGGAGTTTACCTAAGTAAACTTAGTAAACTTGCAATAACTGTGCTGGCAGCAGATCGTGACAGACAGGTTCCAGAGTCTCACTCTTTGGGTTCAAATCCAATGCCACCATTCACTAGCCTACTGACTTCAAGCAAGTTATTCAACCTCCGTACTTCAGTTTCCTCATCTTAAAATGGAAATAATAGTACCTACCTACAAGATTGTTGTGAGAATTAAATGAATTAGTATCTGTTAAGTACTTACCACTTAGTGCTATTTTAAGCATTAGCTTTGACTAATATTCCAATTATGAAAAATAATCTAGAGTTCTGCAGAGTTTCTTTGACCCTCTTGTTTTGAATATGAATGTTGGCCTTGAGAAGGGGAGTGTTTGTCTAGAGGAAAAGGTGAGTCTCTGATGTGAGATGAATTACAATGAAGTAAGGCTAATAACAGGTAACTTATTACTGGTAAGGCAGCCCGGGCCAATGGTCCTCAGCGCAGGATGGGAGGAATAAACACAATCTTTAAGAAAATCTGGCCGCTCCAATTTAGGAGTCAGGTATGCTCCCTAAAAGGGTGTTTTCATTTTTCAATCTAAAAGGAAATAGCGTGGCATAGATTCAGAATTAAATTAAGAAAAATGGGAGGATGCTTTGGAAGTTCTCAGTGTCTTTATGAATGAGAAATATCTGGTGAGGATGTTTTCACTGTTACTCCTTATTAATGAGTAACGTTATTATCCCAGATCAACACACAAGCATTTCCTAATTCCTATACTAGGAAATCAGACAGATGTTTCCCTCCCTTTTAGGAATTTGAAATTTTTAACATATAAAGAGTAAAGAGACTCACACTCAGAATGACCATAGGAATGGTGATTCTGGGTAAGTCAGAGCCCCAGTTAATGAAGGGAAACTACATAATAATTCTGAATAATACATTTAAAATAAAATTTTCTTTTAAATAATTATTTTGCACCACTCTCGTGAAATAATTGATTCAAAGATCATTAACAGATGCTAAAACCACTAGTTGACAGGGAATGGAGAAAGGGGCATTCACATGGTGACAAGCATTGTATGTAGAATACTTAGGACTTGCAAAGAGATTTTTCCTTTACGGTGAAGAAATATGCTGTCACTAGATGATCCCAGTAATTGAACACAACGTCACTAATAGTGAGACAAACCCAGCAGGTGGATCCCAACATAATAAATATGAAAATACATTGATATATTTCATCTGTGAAATATACTGGCCAAAATTTTTACCCTGAGCCTAATTAAGCTTTTAGATCCAACTTCTGTCTTAGAAAAGCGGAGCTAGCGGAACCCCTCACATGATGCCATGAGGAAAACACTGGGTGAATCCAGAACGTGGGGCATTCTACAACTAGCCTTCTCTTTTCAAAAAGGGGCCAGGGCAAGGAGACTGGTCTAGATTACGAGACTTAAAAGACATACTCATATGTAATGCATGATTTGTAATTAGATTTTGGTTGGAAAAATTCTAAGACAGTTTTGGCATGACTGGAGAGAATTTAATATTAGACACGTTATGCCATCAGTGTTAATTCTGTTAGGTGTAATAATAGTATTGTGGTATGTAAGGAAATATCCTTTTCAGAGGGGAAATGCATGCAGACGCATTTAGAGGTGGGATTTTATGATCTAACTTACTTTGAAATAATTTAGCTAAATAGATATATGAAACAGAGATAGCAAATGTTAGCTGTTGTTGAATCAAGATGAGAGGTTTATGCATAGTCATTGTTTTATTCTCCTTTTCTATTTGTTTGGAAATTTTATATTAAGAAATTTAGGGAAACGGCTCACAGATACAGAATTGCATAAACCTGGCACGACAGCATTTTGGGAGGAGCACAAATGAGTGTCTGAAGGGCCACATTTGCATTGGACGCCCGGAAGGAGCATTTGCTCTCTGAGTTCACCAGAGCAATGGAGTGAAATAGTCATTCGCTCCAGAATGTATGAGAATCTTGGAAGAATTAATGTACTTCCCAGAGTGCTCAAGTCATTGTCAGGAATAATTTACTCACTGGCAGAATCAGACTGAATAATTCATGTTACGACTTCAGTGGGAATGCTCATTGTTTGGTTGCTGTTAGTTGGATTATTTCCCCCCAAATTAAGTCACTTAATATTACCTCCTTTACATGAGGTGTTTTGGGGATGTATTTTCTTTCCTTAAACAATTCTTTCTCACAAACAGCATGAAGTAATTGTCCTATCCACTCAGGCATAGAGGTAGAGTTAACAGTTAACACGCAGAACTGCTCCCTGCAGTGCAAAATTGTTCTTAAACTATCGTTGTCACTGAGGAAGGGAGTTTACTGCCCCAACCAGCTCCTGTCTGTGATGTGACCTCAGGGAGCTGGACTGTGCCATGTTACGCCGCCTGGAGAAGAGGATTCTGGTGGACCTCCCCAGCCCGGAGGCCAGGCAGGCCATGATCCGCCACTGGCTGCCGCCCGTGAGCCAGAGCAGAGCCCTGGAGCTGCGCACAGAGCTGGAGTACAGCCTGCTGAGTCAGGTGAGCCGCCCCGCAGGGAGGCTCCACAAGACGCCTTCGAGGCAGGGTCTCCTCATGAGCTGTTCGCAGCCTCTTCCTTGAATCACTGAGAAAAAATCCACTCTCCAGCCATGCAGTGGGCTTCTTCACGAAAGAACGAGCTCTTGGCCACTTGGAGATATTTGAGCAGAGAGAAACAATGCGATGCGGTGAAAACAGCACAGGGTTTGGGCTCGGAGAACCTATGGCCCTGTGTGACCTCAGAAATCACTTATTCTCAGAGCCTCAGCTTCTTCACCTGTAAAATAGGTAACGGATCCACCACAAAGGAGCACTGTGATGATTAAATGAGTCTTTCACAAATGGAGGAGCTCTAGGTCTGTTACCCCTACTGTCACTGATATCATTGCCTCCTCTGAGTAGACATTTGAACTTGTTCTCTGAGGTTCCTCAAAGGCAGGTAAGAACAAAAGTGTCTATTAAATTTGATCATCATTGGATTTAGGCACAGGGCCCCATTAGGCTATGTTGGATGGTCCAGTCCTTCACCAGCATCTTACAACATACATGTGGAGGGAGTGAGCAAGTTGTTCATTGACCAGCTTCTTAAGTTATCCAGACCTAAGAGAGAGGCCCCTCTCACCCCAAGCACTCTCTATCTGGGAATCTTTGTACAGTGTTCATGGGGGCAGATGCAGAATCTAAACCCGGACTCCGTTCCTGGGTCCTGCCTCTGAGGATGTAATCTCCACCAGCGTTCTGCGTGCTGACCCTTAACGTCTGGTTTGTGGCTGTTTCAGGAGACTGAGGGCTATTCAGGCTCAGACATTAAGCTGGTCTGCAGGGAAGCAGCTATGCGGCCTGTGAGGAAGATCTTCAGTGCACTTGAAGATCATCAGTCAGGTACGTTTGGGATCAAAGCACAGGTGTTCTGAGAGGGAAATGTGTGTTTAAAAATCCAGCTTCCACCAGCAGATGGAGCCTTGCTCCTGTTCTTGGTGGCTCTTTACATTTGAACACATTCTTTGGTCAGATTGTCCTTCCAGCACTCAACCCGGCCCTGCTCTGGTGTTCTGCTTTGGATCAACTTTGCCCCCAGACAAACTGAGGGTTGGGCTTTTATTTCTCTGGCATACTATGAGGTTGGGCTGGATCAACTGCGGCACTGTATAAATATTAAATAATACTTTGATAACGATACCTTTAAGTCACTTTTTTTTTTTTGGTCTGGGCTTCAGGGGCTGAGTTGCACATTAAAGAAATTTTATTCCCCAGCCCTCTTTAGTCTTGTCTGTTCTGCATTAACCATTAAGAATGCTGCATTATGCATTGTCTTGAAAGAAGGTCTATTAGCATTTCAAGAGCATTGATCATAAGGTCGATTGTTATGCCGCTTACTGTTGTGTTTTTATCTAGAGAGCAGCACTTTACCTAGGATCCAGCTGGATACAGTGACCACTGCCGACTTTTTGGATGTGCTAGCTCACACCAAGCCTTCAGCAAAAAATCTGACTCAGAGATACTCGGCGTGGCAAAGTGAGTTCGAGTCTGTTTGAAATCACATTTACCCTGACCTGGCCACAAAGACAACCACAGAGGCCTCCTGGTTTGTTATTGTAAGTGAGGGAAGAACATAATGATTGGAATAGAAAATTATTCTTAAAGACTGGATTAATTTAAACAACTGCATTGTTTTTGGAAATGTGAGGTTTTTTGTTAATTTCATAATTGATGTCAGCGAAATAGTGAAGATTTCAATTACAGTTGTATGTTATCGGTCAGACAGTGGAGACTTTTCTTACAATTAGACTCCGTCAAATTTTGACGAACAATTTCTTGCAATGTTCCTCATTCATGAATTGGTGTTTTCATTTTGAAGAAAAAGACGTAGTAAGGAAAGTGGTGTTGGAATGCCCAGGGGAGCACTGAGCTGGGAACCAATCAGAAGCGAGGCTTGGCAGACAGACCATCTGACCAGCTGACAGTTCAAGGGTGGATAAGGATGGGAGCAGGGAAGGAAATGAAGTTTGTTGCTTCTGGCGATATTCTGAATCTCATCAGTTCTCCCTAATTCTGACTTCAACCAGTTATATCGGCAGCAACCCGCTACCAAACTATGCCCCCTTGGATATGTCACGGACCCATCTCTAGACATGACTGTTTTGAGTCTAGAATAGCAGTGGTGACCAGCACATCACCAATAGCTACCAGTTTGAGCGTTCTGAGTTTTGGCTCCTAATAACATCTTTTAACTTTTCCCATCTCACACCCCGTAGGCTCTGCCATTCTCTTTTCATTACCATACCTCATTGGATCCAAAGCTCAGGGTAGGGTACCCGAGCTTCTAGAACTGTCATCCTGAGTCTTCCCTGTGGAAGTCTTAGGCTCCTTCACGTGTCCTTGCAGGTTCTAAACAGCTAGACGCATCTTCCTCAGAAGTCTATAATCTGAGAGGAATCTACTTTCAACTCCTGATACATTTTGAAGGCTTCCACTAAATAATGCCACCCCTATCCCCACCTAGAACTTACCTACAGTAAGTCACCTTCTTTTCCTTTGCCTTGTTTTCTTCATCCCTGCAAGACACACTCCTCCTATGAAGAAAAACTTCCAGGAAAAGGACAGTTTGGATAAATGTTCTAAAGGACAGTACCCTTTTAAACAAAAGCAGAGCATTTGGGGGGTATTGATTACTTCAAGCAGATATCCTCAAATATTTAAAATTTCATAGAAAATGTAGTCAAATTAAAAATATGCCTAATATAATGAATTTGACGTAAAAAGATTTCATCTTAAGATATGCTAAATTTAAGCTTCTTCATGATCGTGAGGTATTATGCTGTGCTGCATTAGTGATTCCGAGATGAAAAGGTCTCTAAACTAAATGGCCTCAGACTGGCCTCTCTCTGCTTTGGGGTTGTTTTCTTGATGAGGCTGCCAGCTGACATTTCTTGTAGCTGTTAGTCCATTTGCTTGTGGCCACTACCATCCCTTCTGATTTCATAAAATCTCAACTGAACGGAACCTCAGCTGTTGCTGTCTACTCGCCGTAGCTGGAGAGTAGGTAAGTTTGCACTGTAAGGTGTGCTTACAAGTGAACAGGTAAAAAGGCCTGTGGGTAACTGCTTTGTGACAAGACATTGGGGCCCTTATGGCTTACTGCCCATTCCTGCTTCCAGGGTAAGTGCGGTTTTGCCATCCCTCACAGTGACGACGTGCCATCTTCCTCTGCTTCCAAAAGCCCACACGCAGCCTGCTGTGTACTCGACACCATGTCCACACACTCCGCCGTTCCTTTAAAAGAATCTCGAAGTTCACCTTTGTAATACTTCTACCTATACTCAATCACATAGTCAACCCTCCTCTCCTCGTTCCCTTGGAATGTTTGTCTCCATATAATATGCATTATTAAGTTTTTAGGTCATGCTTTTATTTTAGTGGCTTTTTTAAAAAAACATTTTTTTTTACATTAAAATGACTTCTTACTTTGGATGAAATAAAATGTAGCTCCTCAGCCCTCTGCCTTATCCCTCCCACATATTTGGGTCTTCCCCAATCATCCCAAATAGTTATAATTTTAGGTTAACTCAAAAATCACTATTTCCATGAGAACTGTACCTCTTGTTCACGAATCAGGATTACGCCTTCTTTCTTGGTGAGTTTTTTCTTTCCTGGCATTAATAACTGCCTTTTTTTCATTTGCTTATTTTCTAAGTAGTTTTTTTTTTTTCTGTAACACATTCTCAGATCTGTCAAATACCCATCAGTATTATTTTCCAAGTGGCCAAGAATCAGATAAGTTTTCCATTCCAAGTCCTCTGGTCCTGGTGTTGTAAGGGAACCGAGAACCACTTTATGTACCTAATCTCCATTTTCGGCCCTGCATTTCACCCTGGCCCACCACCATGCTGTCTCCAGGGCCTTAACTTTTACGGTTTCACTTTTTCAGAAAATAAACCTCCATTCTTCTGCCCAGGTTGGGGTGCTCACCTGGCTGCTCAGGATGGGGAAAGTTTCTGAGGACTCCAACTATTTTACCAGCTTTAAACCAATTCCTTGCTTCTCAACCCTGCCTCATACCTCACTTCCTCTCTACCTAGTGTTTCCTAGCCTTGGCTTTTTGAGATTGTTCTACAGGGTGAATTTTGGTTGTCTTTTCTTTGTGCTGATTTTAATTATCTAACCACTTACCATCTTCCAAAACTTTTGTATCTACTTGTCCAGTTTTCTCCTCTAACATTCTCTCCTGTTGTGTCCTTGTGCATTTATAACTTCTTTCCTTCCTCTTCTTTTAGTGGAGCTTTGAGAAAGAGGCCAGCTAACACACACGATTAATTTACTATGTTTAGAGTCTCTGGTTATTTTTCTAAAGCAAATTAAAAGTATATCTAAGTTTATAGGGATACAGGAAATTGATCTGTTAGCTGTTGGGGAAAATTTAACCTAATCCAACAGAGGTCACAACTCAAATGCCTACAAGAACTTGGAACGTAATAACATATGAGTAAAGTAAGGTGTGTAAGACAAGGCAGAGGTAGGGACTGTGGTGGAGAGGGCCAGATCTATCAGAAAGACAGAGCAGTGACTCAGTTTCAACTGAATGTAGAACTTTGGATGTAACACTGCCAGATCATCCAATCTTCCTAGGAAAACCAATAATTGCTCTGCATTTAAAATTCTCCTGATATCTGGATGTTGGCAACTAAGGATAACTATCTGCCTATAGAATTCTGACTTGTTCCTCACTTCATTTAGGTCACCGTCAGAAACCTTCTCAGACGGACTATACTTATCTAAAATAACTCCCTCATTCTTATTGGCTTTATTCACCTCTATCTCTTAGCAATTTCTCTATTTTATTGTTATGTGTGTTTTATTTTATACCCTACTCAAATGTTAATACCATGCTTGTGATACTTTTTCCATTGCTACTGAACGAATTAAATATTCGTTAAAATGGCACAAGCAAAAGAATATGAGCACTGTACCTGCTCCACAGGCTAGACATTGTTATTAGTGTCCAAAGCACTTAGCTCACTGTGCATGACCTCTTCTCCGAGAGGACTTAAACAACTGTCTTGAACTTGTCAGTGCCCTTTGGACCGTTAGATATATTTTTATATGCATTCATTTCCAACCAGAATATATACATCTAAGAAGTTAGAGCTATATTCTGCTGTCTTCCTTAGTGCGTTACCCACAGTAGGCATTTAATAGCTCGATTTTCTCAGGCACATCAGCCAGTGAAACAAACAGGTGTTCAGATGTATATGATGAGAAAGTAAGCATTGAAAAATGTAAGGTAATCAAAATTGTTTGATTTTCACAGATACGCAATTTAGATCATGAAAATTCCTGGTGCTCAGGTACCTTGCTCTACTTCAAGAGAGCAGTGTGCTTTGGGATAACAGGCCTTGAGTAGGCAGTAGGGCAGTAGGCTGGCATAATACAAAGTCAGCAAAGACCTTGTGTATTTATGCTGAAAAAGACTTTTGTGACTTATGTCAAAGAAACCTGACAATGCAAACATGGCTCTGTGCAAACAATTTCATAGGAAAAAGGAATTCTACTATCTGAGGCAGAGTGTTTTAGTGAAACAGAATGTGCGATTTTTAAAATTCTTCATTAGTTACCCAAAGACTTCAGTTTCATATTACACAAACAACCACTGATCTAAAACAGATTAAACACAACCCATGCAGGTACGTTTTTGACTTACCTGTCGGTCTAATATGCTATTTTTTTTTTAAATGTGGAATTAAGGATAGGTTCTAAGGGAATTTTTGACACCCATAGTGCAGGTGTTTGATGCAACTGTCACTCAGAGTGAGCCCCTTCCCTTTCCTAGGCATTAGCCAGCTCTGACAGATGTGAAATGGTAGGCAGAGCTACTGCAAAACCAGTGGATTCTGGAGGTAAGAGTGGAGTGGAGCAACAACCATGTGCTTCCTCCACCGGACTGGTGCTTTGTCCATCTCCACACCTATCTTGTACCTGGCTCATGGCAGATGCTCAATAACCATCTCTTGACAAGGGGGCATTTTCTAGTCCTAAGATGTCACTTGGTCCCTTTCCTGATCCCAGGACAGGATTATCATAAACCTGATGCAAACACTGCCCATAAGATAGCCCTTTAAATGGGAGAGATGGAAAATGAAGTCCTTTAGATGCTTCAGTTATTAAATTTCCTCCACGAAGCTCAAAACAGACCAACCAGCTGAGCTGGGAATATTGATACTAACCTGGATCTAAACCAAGATTTTTATTTATTCTCACAAACTTCACTGTGGACAGGTCAGTTAGCAAGCCTTATATAATGTTTGTTAAATCAATAGAATATCAAACTAAGATTTTAATGGTCCACAGGGCCAAACCAGAATGGAGGAAAGTAGAAAAGCTGTTTTCCTGGGCTGGGTACATCATGCTCAAGTGACCTCACCCATTCCTGTCACTCTATTTAACTCCTGACCACCAGTGATGCCCACCTCTTTGCCTTAGCTCTAACCTGTCTCCAGAGCATTGGATCCATTATTTCCAAGTGTCTAAAGCGGCCTCCCCCATAGAAACAAATCTAAAATAAACCTTATTTTCTCCTCCTTTCTCACAGCTGTACCTTCTGGCATTAAATTCCTATAATATTTACAGCTATTTTTTATTGGCTCAGTAACCATCTGAGTGCTAGCTGTTTTACAGCAGACAGTTAAAGAAATGAGATACAGTCCAGCCTGGTAGGGAAAAGAGACATGTAAAGGCCTAACAAGTGCTACATGGGCTTGAAGAAGGGAACACTTTGCTCCATCCCATAGTCAGAATGATATCACAGAGTAGGGATGAAGTATTCATAATATCTTGTATATTTGCCTTGGCGGCTCAACCTGTAAGGGTTTTCAAGGCAAAATCCTTTTCTTACATGCTTATTTCTCAGCCTGGCACTTAGCATGGAGCAACTGACAAACAATGAATCACTGACCCAGGAATACACAGTAACAGGCCAAAGTTGAATGTAGCTCATCTTTCAGGCACCAAGCAGTGCTCTCTACCTAAATACTGAGCTTCTCTCTCTGTGCAGCTTTGCCCTGAGGGAGTTTAAATGTAGCAGAATGTCTCCTGTTTTAATCTTCAGGAAGACTTTAGCCATTGAATTGACTGTAGAAATGTCTACCCTTTTCAGATTGTTAATTGTGGACACTCCTGCTACCTCTGCACCATCATCACCACAAACGCACAGCACTTAACATTTGCTGAATTTTAATTACTTAATATATGGATCATTCATTTAACCCTCACAATAAGCCTATGCAGTGGGTACTACTGTTATCTCCATTTTACAGATAAAAAAGGCATGAAAGGCTAGGTGACTTTCTCAGAGTTGTGGGGCTAGTTTAGTAATGGTGAGGCTCCCAAATCTATGCTCTCTGGCACTCCATGCCTCTTTTTGGGGGTGGTGGTCCTGTCATCTACCATCTGCATTCTAGGGTGTTTAAGTACTAAGTTGGGGCATCTGCAAAAAAAGAACAGAATGCTCACCAAAAAGGGAGCTGCCATTTATTTAGCTTTGCCCTCTCCCATCCAAGACCAAGCTGATCTCTAAACAAGCATCCAAACCCGAAGCTCATTAACTTCGTGTGTGCCTCAATGAGGTGAACACTACAATGGTGTACAATTACTCGCTAATAAGTCAAAGCCCAAGAGCCCTGTAAAATAACTGCAAAGGGCCAGGATTATCACAGTATGCAAATGTACCAGGAAAATCATTACCTACTTAGTCCCTTTCATTTTGGTGGGTTTAACATGAGAAGAATAATCCATGCTACCAGACGAGATTTCATTTTACAGCTGTAGTAACCAAGTACATAAAAGCCTGAATCTGTCCCAATAGCTTCTAAAAGATTTTTCCCATAGTGTCAGAGGCAAAAATAATGAAATCTTGCAAATGTACAGTTAATAGGACCCCAGTGGACACTAACTTCAAAAATGCATGGTCTATAAGACATTAAAGGCTTGATTTTAGTTTCTGCACTGTTCCTGTTAATAACAATGTCTAATTAAAACATCTGTAAAATACTGATAGTTTTAATTTTACATAAAATTTCCAAAACAACTGTTACACAGTATAATAGGTATCTGCAATGAATAGGTTATTAATGGAAATATTATTTTAAATTAAAATCAGGTTCTAAACTTAAATTAGTCATCTCTGGCTAATGACGAGAAAAAGAAGTCACCCATGCTGGGAATAACAGCAGATAATCTAGTTTCCAACATCCGTTAAAACAAATTTACTCGCTCACTTGGGCTAAAGGACAATTTATTTTGCTTCTTCTGACATGTATTCCACTTGGCACTTCTGACTGGTTTCACAGTTGAACTTAATATTAAAACTACAGCTTAATGCACCTTTAAATGTATTGCTTTATAATCTTAAAAAAAACACCATTCAACTTTATTCACAATCTGAATCCACCCCACCCCTCCAATTTACCAGTGGGGAGAAAGCAGAGAACATGACTCTCTGTGGTAGATTTTCCCTCTTGGCCCTGCCTAACCTGATGAATATTTTAAAAGGAATGGCATAAAATCTCAGCTTTCCCTCTCTTTTACAAAATAAAACAAAAGAAAGAAGCAAGGCTTAGTGGCTGGCTGCAATTCAATACCTTTCTTTCTAATTAATGCACAATAAAAGAGGGTTGAACTGTGTCAGTGCTGAGGGGCGTGACTGCCTGTGTTGGCACTGAGTTGGTGAGGGATTCATTCCAGATGATGAAAAGCTGCGTTTCAAGTTGCTTCTGATTCACATAATGGTTCACAGTAGATGCTGCAGAATGTGGTCTACAGCATGGGGGAAACTCTCACAAGTTAAGTAAGGAGGTGGATTAATTTTTTCTTCATCTGCTGCTCGGTATTTTCCTGAAATGAAAGTAAAGCCAATGAACAAAAGCTGTTGCTACTGCTGGAATGCCACAGTAATCACACGCCAAGAGCACCTGGGCCATCACAGAGCCACCCTTACAACCACTAGAGAATCAGGGGCTCCCCATGTCCCTTTTAGTGAGGCCTCAGAATGCAACAAGACAATTCAAAGAAATATATTCAGCATCTTCTCAGCTCTCCCAACAAAATACCCATAATTTTCTACAATTCCTTCCAGTTCCTATAACTGCTTCTTTAAGAGGCTTTGCCTAGCAAACACAAAACCTGAAAATGCCATTCTACACCTTTGCACTATGGTGGCAAAGATGCTTCCTGTTTTGTCTTACTATGAATTCCTACAGGAAAGGAACAAGCATCAAACGTACAAAGGCAATGAATACACACCTCATTCATTTTAGCATCCTTAAGGTACCTGTCCACAATTTGGCCCACATGGCAAACTGTTAGCTTTTTCTCAAGCTTAAATCCCATTAAGTATAAACTCTTTTGCAAGACTTCTACTTGGTCTCATAGGTAAGTTAATGACTAACTATTGCTCTACCACCATCTTTCAGGCCATGATAAGAGCTTGCTGAATGCTTTGCTGAATCTGGCCTAGCAAGTGGCCAGATACAAAGTACAAATAGACACAGTGACATATGTACGATAGTTTAAGCATCTTGTACTGTGTTTGGCATACAGCAGGTGCACAATAATGTTGACTGAGTGAATGACACAGGCCACTATCACTCTGCCTGATTCTGTGGCAGTCTGTGCTTTCCTGAATGGGTAAATAACGAATGGAGGAAGAATACAGGAAACCCAAGTCGATGGTATTAGATAAAAAAGAGTGATCCCATCTTTTCTAGGTGACTTACATGCTGAACAGGAAAAAATTCTGATTAGGACTAGTCAAAATCTTTATTAACATATCATTAAACAAATGTATATTGAGCATCTACCATAGTTACTCCTTGAGAATTAAAATGGCTCAAAACTCCATAAAAAAGCACTTATTATTGAATAAGTTAGTCTTTATAGTACATTTCAACATTAGGAAGCCTAGCAATTGTTCAAATGTGCTAAGTTCAAATATATCAGTGGAGCCAGCTATTCTGTGTGATTTCTGAACAGTGGGCTTACTTGGGATTTTTTCTGACCAGAGGTGAATAGTACAAATGGGCCTGATTCCATGTGTTGGATTTAGCTGCTCTACAAGTCATACATTTTAGATTTGGTTGCATTATGCTGCTGGCTTTTCTAAGACTCTGGATGCCTCTGCAATAAGCTGATTACAACCAAGTACCAGTCAGAAAAAAAGGCAGAGCCAACAGAGAGCTGAGCCACAAGACACTGGCATAGGCCCAGTTTTAATACTTAAATCTTTAATTGTGTGAGCTAAAGAAAGGAAATGTTCATGGGAATAATACACAAGAAGAAAAATAGTTATCTGAGGATTTCCTCAATGATCAGAAAATAAAATGGTGAATGTTTGAAAATTAAGATACGGGGACAGATAAGGAGTATGACTATTTTTCTGACTTATTCTGCTGCTACTTCTTTCTTTGCTTAACCTAAAGGGCAGTGTGCTCCTGAGAAGGTGCTAATCATTCTGACTGAGAAAATCTGTCAATTCTAGAGTGACCGGTGTCACTGTCTGCAGAGCTCCAATAGTTTACCCCAAACCCCAGGCACAAGCAGACTATGTTTCCACTCTGTTCACATAGGGCTTTGCCAAATACTTCTTATTCATTGTAGCTGCAGATATGTTTTCTTGTTTCTATTTTTAAATTCAAAATAGCTTTTATGCAACCACATTTTCTTGAACAAATGTCATAGCCATAAGTTAATGTACTTTTTCTAAAAATTTTCTAAATGGTAGCTCTTCTGTGACTTCATGTTTAAATCGTCCCTTTTATGAATAGCCTATTAAATAGTTTCATTACCATTATGTGAAACCAGGCAAATGAGCTCACAGAAACATTTGTGGAACCATTTATCTGTCATTTGATTTATAACAGCCCAATGACAATTCCTGGACAAGACTTCTGGCTCTCATTAACATGTGGTATTAGTTCCAAGCTTAGCAGGTGCCATCTGAGGGCAGGATGGAGTGGGGCCTCTTCATTATCTCTAAAAAAGCTCAAGTTCCAGTGCACAAGTATTCAACCCACACATAGCTCTTGTGACTTCCTTTACTCTGAGAGGACTTTTTAAATCACACTCCATAAAAGAAAACTGCACAAAATCATATACTGAGAGAGTGAGAAGGGATCAGTCCGGCCCTGTCACTCTTAAAGGGCTTCAAGAGGTAAAGGGCCTTGACCACAGCCTCGCACAGCTAGTCAGCACAGAGTTGAGGCCAGGACCTAGGATACTTAATCAGTTTTCTATACTCATAGCACTATATTAGCTGAGTCATCTCCATTAAGAATCTTGCTTTTTCTTAAATTTATTTGAGGGACCACACAGAGTATACCTAATTTTGGTATAAAAAAATAGTTCCTAAAACAGTAAGTGAAAAAATAAGAAAAAAAATTTTTTTTAAAAAAATGCAAACATTAACACAAGCATCATATCACCTAGCTGGCTGGTTCCTACAGAAATCAACTTCATCATCTTAGAGCTGGCATAAAAAGAAAATAAATTTTTATAGAGCACCACAATCAATGGTCTTTGGCCATTTCAATGTGGTAATTTTCATATCCAGAAAATCATGTAAATGCTAACTGCCAACTGTGTATGGTTATCCCTGGGTAAGTCTGAACTCTGATCTTCCTAGTATTGTACAGCATGGGCCCCACCCACACTGTCTTTTTCCCTGTAATCCTAAAACCATTTTATTTTTGCTATGTTACAAAAAGGGAATTAAAGTGTCCAGTGGGCTTTGCCATTTCTGCACTTTTCTTTAAGCAAATGTATATCCTACCATTTGTTTTAGAGGATGCTTACACAGAAGATACATACCAGTTTTTACTAAGATGCCCCGCATGCCAACATTCTGAGCCCCACCAACGTCATCTCTGCAATCCTGGAAGAGCATAAAGAAAACATGTAGTCCAGTGTCTCTAGTTACCTTGTCAATAAAACCCTATCAACTGATGACTTAGTAGGTTGCAATGGCCAACTGTAACCTTATGGTTTTTTCTTAATGTGAAAGAGAGAGGAAGGTATAAAAAAACGGTCAATCCGCATGTAGTAGTCTGAAGAAGCATACCATTTGGAAAGTGAAGTCTTGCAGGGGTGGAAAATGTACAAGAGAGTAGTACTTCTAATAACCAAACTCAAAGAGCACAGTCACAGTTCTTCACGTTTTGCCACACGTACACCGATCTCTTCTTAAAACAGATCATGGAAAAATGCATTCTATCCATCTGGCAGTTTTTAAGGTGAATGATCCAACTGCAGACAGTGAATGAACTATATTCAGAAAATAGCTTTTCTGCTACCCATGTAATGTATTATCCTTACTATCCATCCAATTGTCTGTAACAGGTGGAATCAAGTCAAATCAGTATGCTTGAACAGATTCTGGGACTGTGATATTCACTTCACACTTGGGAATAGCATATCAGTTAGAAAACTTAGCCCCTCTTTCCAATTCTTCTTCAAGACAGGGATGCATACACTTGGTTGATTGTGATGATAAATACAAGGTAATAAAATCCAAGGACTGGAAGAAACATCAATAAAATCAATCCGGCTATCTCAAGTCTATAAGCAGGATTCATTCAGGCCATGCCTGAAGAAATGTTTTCTGTTAAAATCATTAATATTATTCAACAACAACCCTTGGAAATGAGTTTTAGAATGTCAAAATCTTCATTTGAAGTCTTAAAACATTTTCTGTTGCATCTATACTTGTCCTGAAGCAGTGGAGATAGGGGAGAGGAAGAGAAGAAATAAGGAAGATGGGGAAACGTGGACAAGGAAAGGGAAAGAAAAAATTGCTATTCTCTTGGATAATAACCCTGCACGACATGCCCTTCCACCCACCACACTGTCCCAACACCAGTAACTCCAGGATAAAGAACTATGAAGTCTCCAGGCTCAGACAACCATTTCTTCAAGCACATCCTCACCTAAGAAAGTCAGCTCAAGGCTTGCCAAGAGGAACAGATGTGACTGAAAAGATGGTTTCTCAAAAACAGTTATCAAGTTTAATGATTATCTTATTTGGGTTTAGATGAGCAAACACAGAAGTGGAAAAGCATATCAGGAGGGCCACGATACATTTGCGCCACTGCAAGTTAAGTTTATTTTAGAGGGAGCCCACAGACTCAAGTTCTACTTCCAGCTGTGCCCCTAATTAACTATGGGTAATCAGGCATGCAGATTTACCCCTCTGGGCTTTAGTTTCCCAGTTATAAAATAAGGAGGTTTGGACCAGACAATCTCAATGGTCCCTTCCAGCCTAACGCATTATTAAAATTAAAATATAATCCTTGCCACCTACTTACCACAAGGCAGTGTGCTTTCTAGCTCTTTTTCCCTTATGGCACATATAGAAAATGTTTTCCCACTACACTGAGGTAAACTGACAAGGTACTCACAGCCAGAGGTCAGCAGTTAAGCCCCCAATCATCCAGGTTCAGCCCTGCTATTCAGAGGATTGAGGCAATCAATACCTTTAGCTATTTGTGGTGCAATGATTGGGAAGTTCTTCCACAAAGCATATACTAAGAAAAAAAATCAATAATGGTAGAATTCTTTAGGTATAGGTTTTATGTTTTTTACCTACGTAAGTAATATTAAAAAAATCTAAATAAGTGTAGAGGTTTCTTTGAAAAGACATAAAACATTTAATTGACTTGCATTTAATATCCTTTTTGAATTTATCTCATCACAATATAAAGAATGCCAGAAATAATCAAAATTTCAGTTCTTTAGAGGAATACCACTAAACATCTACCGGAAAGCTTGTTTTATAGGCAGCCACTTATTACCATCTGATATTAGCAGCAGCAGAGCCTGCTTGTATTTCGAAGCAATGCTTCGAAATTGGCTCTTCCTAGCATGACAGGTGAGCTAAGGGCATTTCCTGGGACCGTCTACTTACATCTCCTATCATGATGGCCTCCTCAGGTTCATAGCCAGTGCCCCGCAGTGCTTCCAAAAAGAATGTTTTCTCTGGTTTTCCCACTACTGTGGCTTTGGTATCTGTGGCATACTCCAAAGCAGTCACAAATGGTCCAGGCCCCAGGGCTAAGCCATCTTTCCTCTTGTAATACCTGGCTTTGTGGATTGCTATCAGAGGTGCCCCATCTAGGAGTAACCTAGAGAGACAGAGAAAATGGAAACAGGCTAAAAGGAAGGCTTTATGACTGGGAAAGAATATTACATTTACAAAGTGGTTTTTTCATATTCACAGAAAGAAATAGTTTCTTATTAACTTTTAATGACTTACTGTCTTCTAATAAATTCACAAGAAACTGCTGGGAATTACACTGAAATACACTAAAGTAAGGTGATAGATTATTAAATTTGGGATTGCTTCAACCTTTTACCATTAGTGGTTTCAGACATTTTACCCAAATCACCAGGGAAAAAGAAGAGAAATAAAGCTAAATAAGACACTCAAGGGAAGACGCTTAACTTAATGAGACAAGTTGTTCTAACTTTCCCTAATGGTAAGCAAGAGGATCTTGAGCCCTTTACAAGATAACACAACTGTTGCTGCAGTGACGTGTTTAGCTAACTCCTAAAAGATCTGATTTCCTGTTTCCTCTACTCTAAAATGTAGACACAGACAACATTTTAGTGGTTACTAGAGGGAAAGGGGGTAGGGGGGAGGTAGAAGAGGGTAAAGGGTGTCAAATATATGGTGATGGAAAAAAATTTAACTTTGGGTGGTAAATACACAATGCAATATATTATTCAATTTTACCCTTTAAACTATATAATTTTATTAACCACTGTCATCCCAATACATTAAAAAAATAAGAACTATATTCAAGGGGGGGGGAATAATTCAGAAACTTAATAGAGCATTTTACAAATACTTTCTGCTTGTACCTTTACCTCTTTATTCTACCTTTTGACTGCTTCTGACATTACTCTGCAAATCAAGCCATCTTCCCTGAAGACGCCAACAAGGTTTACTGGAGAGTCTTTACTGCCAAGTCTCTTTCTTTGTCCTGATACAAGACAACTACTCTCAAACAAAAGGGCACAAAGCATTTTCCATTAATTTGACCAAATTCTACATATAGCTAAGGATCATCATTAGTGACTCAGGCAAAACATAACAAATCCAAAACACCCACCAACTTCCTAATATTCACTTCCCAACTCCCATCCCTAAAAATCTGCCTCTATCCCAAAAGCGTAGCCTGTATAGTCACACAGCAGAAACAGTCACACACATACTATCATCTAACGCAATGTAGGATATGATATATTTCTTATACTGCTTTTAACCAATGCAGTAAATGATCTCACTGGCTTAATTTAAAGTCATCTACTTAGTTAAAATATTTAGTATGTCCATCGAGGAAGACTTCATCATATCTTTCCCTTCACAATTATGAGTAATTAAGCGCTCAACTATGAAGCTGCTAAATTATTCTTGTCGGTGGGCATGGAAATGCCTTCCTGTGGGAGATGTAGAATTCAGACACTTACGATTAAATATTTTATTAAGTAAAAACCAATACTGGACTATTACAGGACCTTACTGTTACTTACTACAAATTGCTCACAGCACAGGACAGATCCTTCAAATTTATTCACTAATATTAATACAAATTTATTTCTTAAAGCAGATCTTACAATCCAATTGTTAGGAAACCTGATAAAGCCACTATGCTGGCCTTAAAGAACCACAGCTGATAGCAATGAGATAATAATGGGTGATTTATTTATCTCTTCTTGTCACCCACCCCCAATCCCATTTATCTGCTACTCTACCACGGAACTGGAATTCTTTATGCAACAGACCTCAAAATTGCTTTCCATTTATACAGCTAAACTAAAAACTCATTTGATTTAGCTTTGTTAATATTTTATTATATATTAACTGGGGCTAAGACGTATCAGCTTGATTGATGTGTGTACTTAATTCCCAGGCAGTACTTTAGTGCCTTCCCTGGAAGAGCTGAAACTGTGAGTTCCTTTGCATTTCTCTAAATGGGAGCTAGTGCTACGTGAGGCTGGAAAAGATAGGCATCTCTCGGGGAAGTGGTTCCTGCTTCTATCATTCTTCTCTGTACAGCATAAGCTTTATCAAGTCTTTGAAGAGCCAAGGCATAGTTGGGAAGAACTGAAAAGTAAATATTTTCTAGGGTACAGATGAAAAGATCTTTTATAGTTAAACATTTAAAAAATAGAAAAAATAGAAACACCAATACGGGGGTGTTCTTATACTTCCTAGACAGGGCAACAACGGGTTGGTTGTTTTTGTTACTGAAATAATGTATCAAAAGGAAATTGGCTGAGAATTTTCTGTCTATATGTAAGTATAAGCCCATTGAGGTGCAAGAAGTAAGGGGAGGAAAAAAGGTAAAAGGAAGCCTAAAACAAAAATCTCCAGCTGTAAATTCTGTGTAGGCAAAGAAAAAAAAAACAACTGCAAATTCCTAATGAGAGAGCAGGGCCACAATGTAAATATCTTAGGCAGACATCTAGTTCAGTGGTTCTCAACTGGGAAGTTTTGCTCCCCAAGGGACACTGGGGAATATCTGAGACTTTTTTGGTTTTTCACAACCAGAAGGTACTACTGGCATCTAGTGTATGGAAGCAAGGGATGCTGCTAAACATACTACAATGTACTGCCCACTCCACCCCACCAAGCATTTTCTGGTCCAAAATGTAGCATCTACACACTTAAAATAGGTAACAGTAAATCACTTCACATTTGTGGGCTTAGGTTTCTTATCAACGAAGGGGTTGAATTAGAGCAGGGATTTTCAACCCTAGCACTACTGATATTTTGACAAATTCAACTCCAACAAAATTAAGAACTTCATGTTCTCATGAAGTGAAAAGGCAAATCACAGATAGGAATAAGATTCTGCAGTACAAATATCCAACCAAAAATTTGTATATGTAACACAAAATTGAGTCCCCACAAATTAGTAATAAAAATACAACTCAACTAGAAAAGGTAAAAGATCTGAATGGGCACATGATAAAAGAAGTTATAAAACGGCCACTAAGTATGTGAAAAGGTTTCAACAACATTACTCAGGGAAATACAAATTGAAATTAAGTAAGATACCTCTATATAACAAACAAAACAGCTGTAATTATATAGACTGGCCAGAGGCAGTGAGGATGTAGAGCAGATGAAACTCATGCCAGTGGGAATGTATAGACTTGCTACAATCATTTTATAAAATTGTTCAGCAAACCTTACTAAAGCTAAACAAGTACTTATCCAGCAATTTCACTTCTAGATACAGACTCAAGAAATGGCACATATGTCCCCCCCAAAACATGTAGAAGAATGTTCACAGCAGCTTTATTCTAACAGCCCAAACTGGAGACAATCCAAATGCCCACTAGCAGTAGACTAAATAGTGGAATAGTAATACAACACAACAAAAATAAAGAAGAAATGAAACAAAAACAAAGTACTGCTACATGCAATAACTTGGATAAATCTTGAAAACAGATTTAAAAAATGCTACAATCATATGATTTTGTTCATATGAAGAGCAAGAACTGGCAATGCTGACAGAAGTCAGAGTAGGTGATAGGAAGAGGTGATATTGACTGAGATAGGAAGCCTTCTATGGTTCTGGAAGTGTTCTAGATTTTGAACAGAGTTGGGGTTACACAAGCATATCTATATGTAAAATCTTACTGAATTGTATACTGATAATTTGTGCCCTTACTTGCATGTTATACATCAATTTAAAAGAGTAAATAGCAACACAGCTAATGGATGGATCTTGAGAATATCATGCTACATGAAATAAGTTAGATGGAAAAAGTTGAGAACCATATGATTTCACTCATGTGGGATATAAAACTGAAAGCAACAAGTGAACAAGACCAAAAGAAACTCAGATACAGAATATAGTATAGTTGTTACAAGAAGAAAAGGGGGGAGGTAGAAAAGGATAAAGGGGGTTAAATATTATGGTAAAGGAAGGAGATTTGACTTTGGGTGGTGAACACAATGCAATATGCATACAGATGATGTATTAAAGAACTGTATGCTTGAAACCTATTTAATTTTATTAACCAATGTCACCCCAATAAATTTCATTTAAAAAATGAGTAGAATATATTTATGTGGCTTTTTCACTTGAACCTTTTATTTATAGTAAAAGTTGCCTTGATTATGTAAGAATCTCCCCAAATTAAAAAGTAAGAGCAGTTAGTGGCTGATGACAGTCTATATTCTGATTTTCAAATTGTCATACAAAGTTGTTGTCTTGCATATATTAATAGAATGCTTTAAATAACTCAAGTTCTTAAGTCTTAAACCATTTCTCATAATCTGTACTTTAATTAAAAATACTGCACAGCAGGCAGCCTTTTTTAAATAGATAAAGCCCACAGAAATATTTCTAATTCGAGCCCTATTGCTACACCATTATGGAATTCCTCATGCCCAGGGCTCTAAATACTTAAGAAAGATTCAGGAGTTACCGTACAAATGCAGTAATTACTGAGGCCGTAATTGTTGATTTTTTTCTTCTACCTTTCTCTTTTTCCCTCTTTAAGAAATTGAATATATTGGAGTAATTAACTTCTAATTTTTTTTCTTAAGGATATATGGGGGAAAGCAGTCCAACATTCAACAGGAACAATTTTTGGTAATAAGAATCTACCTTCCCAACCCCCCATCCCCCAAAAAACTAATTTCTGTACATCTCTAAGTCTTTTGGAGGATTCTAGTACCTTGTAACAATTATAGAAAAGAAGTCATTAACTCCAAAATTAAGTCATTTTGAAGCTTCAAAGACTATTCTTAAGGAGCCTTCCACCTCTGCATTTAAATGTGAAAGTTATGATCCCACTTATCTTCAGATACAATGACATTTTAATGAACTCCTCCAGAACCTAGAGAGCAGTTGCTCTTAATTATTATTTAAAAACTTTAACTTTTCCTATGTTAAGCAATTCCATGCAGTTTTCTCCCAAATCTCCTCTGTTCTAGCAAGTATACTTCTGAAAAAAATCTTAAGGAACAAATATAAATATTGCTTAACAAACCTTAGGTTTTCTTTTTATAAAAACTAACTTTAACCACATGATATCACTTATATGTGGGATATAAACCTAAAAGTAACAAACAAACTGGACAGAGACTCACGGACATGGACAATAAACTAGTGGTTACCAGAGGATGGGGGAGGGCTGTAGGAAGTAGATGGAGTAAAAACCGTGAAATACATGGTATTAGTAAGAAATCTAACTATGAGTGGTGAACATACAAATGCAATATATATATATGCCTTACTGTTGAATTGTACACTTGAAACTTAACTGGATTTCGTTAACCAACGTCACCATAAAAAAAATATATATATAATGAAATTAAAAAAAAAACGAATTTAAAAACCTGGAAATACCCAAACAATAGGAAACATTTGGCTATACAACTTATTGTACTTCTTAAAGCAGTATAGCAGTATATACTGTGGGAGTCAACCATATTTTAGAAGAATATTTAAGAATATGAAAGACCATGCACAACATATTGTTGGGGTTTTAAAAAGAAAACACACAGTATATAAGCATATATATGCATTCTTATTTTTGTCTAAATATATATGTGCATAGAAATAAATAAACTAGCTATGTGGAAGAATTATAGGTAATTTTTTTCTTTCTTTTTTTCTTTTTTGAAAGCATTAAACATTTTCCACAATGAAAACATAATACTTTTGTATTTAGATATTTTTCAGTCTTGTTAATGCTAAGTTCAAATTAGATTAAGTGATCTACTTGCCCAGGTAGCCTTCCTTCTTACAGAGATCATTAAATTTAATTATAATTGGTTCATTACTAAAATGCTTAAGCTATGGGTTTTTAATTCAGGTCAGAAGATGAAAAAAGACCTTGCTACAATCTAGGATTGCAGCTGTGAAAATGAATAAACTGGAGCTATGAATATTCATATCAATCAGATTATACAGTATTACAAAGAAAGAAAGCAAACTGATAAAGTTTAAAACACAAAATACTATATACTGTCTATATACTGTAAAGTGTATGTCTTAATGGTAAAAAGATATGCATGCAAAAAATAAACACAAAATTCGGAATCCTGATTACTTTTGGGTCTTGGGTGATAAAACTGGAAGAGAGATGCAGAGGATATCAAATGTGATCATTTCTATTTCTTAAACCACTTGACAGGCATATGGGTATTTTTTATATTATTCTTTGTATCTTTTACTAGTAGGTAAAAGAAAAAAGCTACCAATGGCTCTCAGGATTTAAATATTTTCTAGAATCCAAACCCCCAAATCATGTCTATGCTTTATAACTAGCTCATAGTCTTCTCTAAAATCAATTATTTAAAATACGGTGTTCTCAATTTTATTCAGACATTTAAGACACATTTGTCTCCAGACTGTACTATGCATCTGGGGAGCCTACATTTGAAAGACAGCAAATAAGTCAGTGTAATGTGGAAGGCTAATATATCTGCATGAAGACAATATGCCGCTGAAGCTGGTATTCAAGGCAGCTATGTGACAGGGTTTAACATCCAATGTTTACTCTCATTATCAACCTGAAGAGTAATTTAACTAATCGGTGGTTCATTTGAGACATCTATATTTGCCACTTACAATCCAAACAGCTGTAACCATTGGTTGGAAGGCATAGTCCCGGTGGAGACATTAATATGCAAAGAAGGGCAAGACCTAAAATCCTTCTGTTAACTCTCCACCCAGCTGTTAAGTGCATTTGTGAAATTAGAGTTGACCTATAAGTGCACTGTAATGCTTTAAAATGTAGTGTTTAAAAAATCAATATGGTTAGGGAAGTGTACTAATTAGACAGCATCCGAGCAATTATAAAGTCAGTATTATGTCAACATACATTTTTATTACCAAGTCTGGTATTCATCTAAGACAGAGGCCTATTAAATATGTCCTTCCCAAATTACCAGCTAAAATCAATCAATACCTTGAATTCTGTGGTTAAAGAAATGAATAAAAGGTAGCAATTTAGAAGAAATCATAGCACATTCTCTATTTCAAATGAAAACCGATTCTGTTATAGTTGTAAGCCTTACTTAAAGAGCAGATGAGATAATCATCCCTTCACCAGCCCCTTCAAGAAACTACAGTAGAATAATTGAAGTAGGTGAAGGAAAAGAAAATTTAACATCATATAACCACCCCCCACCCCACTGGTACCTCTTCACGCAATCTGGCATAGCAGTGGACCTCCAGGTAATAACTACAGGAAATGGATACCGAACAACTATAAAAAGCAAGGTTGTTAGTTTTAAACAAAGGCTTGACTATCACAATGACTAAGTACATTAAGTAGCAGTAGTTTCCATTAACTGAGAATCTAAAATTAATGTGCACACAGGGGGAAAAGGTGCTATTTCTGGCCACCCAGATTGTATATGAGGACGGCCATTTTCATGATCAACAGCAAATAATGTGCTCAGATGTGTGAGCTTTGTAGTGAATTTCAGTTTCCAATATTCTGATTCTAAGACATTTGTAACAAAAAATGAATTCTTTATCAAGTATAAATTAGAATGATTCATGAAGATCTTTGTACTAATAAGAAAATGTTTTCACAGTATTTCTTGCAGTGAAAATACCCAAAATTTATCAAGCTATTAAAAAAAAAATTTTAAAGCTAGTTTAACATATCCCTATATTTTGAAGTAGTCATAAATCCAAAGACAAATCATACTGTTTAGTTGTTTGATAAGTGCAAGGCAAGATGAAAAATGAAAATCCAAGGGAAAAAGTCACTTGCAGGTAAATTCTGATTCAATTTATCCTAGAAAGTATGAGAACCGGTATGCAGTCTTCCTTTTGGAAGCAGCAGCAAAAAGTTCATAAAAGTAAAATGCACATACAACTGAAGATTTATAACATTTATGTGTTACTTATGTTTCTCCTAAATTTCTACCAATAGCCACTGGAATATCTCATAAGCCAAATAGCCCCAAACTAAACTTATCACCTCCTGAACCCCACACAGGGAGTGTTCTCTAGCACATGTGCCTAAGTTAGAAATCTAATGTCTGCCTTGACTCACTGTCCTCCTTCACCTTCTGAACCCTAGTCATCCATTAAGTCATACTGACGCTACCTGAATCTGGTTTCCTTCATCCGGACTGCCAATATCCCAGTTCAGACTACCATTATTACTCACTGAATAATTTCTTTGAAGTGTGGTCAAATTTGTTAGGCTTTTTCCATAGCCTGGAATCTCAACTGGGGGAAAAACTCACATTTACTGTTTTTGGTGTATTAGCTTGAATGCTATTTTTCATCAGATTAGCACAGCCATGGGAGAATCACAGGAGTGATAATAAAAGATAAAACTGCTAGCATTCAGAGGTGCAATTTTATTATGAATTTCTGCTCTGGAACACTGATCCTATAAACTGGAAAAATCCCAAAGATCACATTTTAACATACTGATTATTTTTTAAAAACTAGGAAAGACAGTAATAAATATTATTTGATGTAGACCTTGCAGTGGTCTTGAAGATGTCTGTCCTCACATACAACCTAGGTAGCCAGAAAGTAAAACATGTATAATCTTACGTAACAATGACTCAAGAAGGGAAGCAGGGAAGTGTATGAACAGATGAAAAATAAATAGCTAGAGACGTACCGGAATGCTTGATTCAGAATTTGATAATGAAAATGTTCTGGCGCCAATCCTATAACCACAGCATTAGGATCACTCGTTTGTATTCCTGGGAATGAAAAAAATTTGTAAGTGTTGAAAAATGTAATTAAAAATAATATCATATTTTTAACAAAGTAGTTTTTTTAATCAAGTACAAATTTTTGCTGTAGTCACAATATAAAGTTTAAGAGATTATCCTGCCCCGTATACTTTGGAAATAGTATAAGAAATACTTAAAAGAAAAAGGTCTCCTAGTATTTTTGCATATTTCTTTTGCACAGTTTTACAGCTACTCAGTAACTAGAATATCTGAATTAAAATGTGTAACCTGATGTTCTCAAGTAATTTCTAAGTTCAAAAAGCTTTACTGATTACAATCAACAAGAAGAGCCATGAGTTCCCTGTAAGCTATCAGATCAATAGGAACTGATGAAGGAATGAAAATCTAAGAGGCAAGGGAAATTAGATTCTCTAATGGACACAGTTGAGGTTAACGCATTCTCGATAAATATGAATGCACTGTAGAGCCTATAATTCCGACAAAATGCCTCATCTACTTTTAGTGTCACAAATGTTACTCTATAATTTAAGCATATTTTAAGGCCCTGGTACCTGATAATTAAACTTTTCAGCTATGACACCCAAACAAGAACATTAACCATCATAGTTATTAAAAATCTGACTAAAGATTCTTTAGATTATCCGTATGAAAATTTTTTTGTCTTACTGCCTGCCTTTAAGCATTTTTCAATATCAATTCCACCAAAATGTATAGGGATGAAATGAGGAGTGGAGTAAACCAAGATTTCTAATTTCCTCCTTACCAGCAGCCATGAGTAAAAGTTGGTTAAAGTTTGCTAAAAGAAGAAAATAAAATTACTGGCTATAGTATTAGTTGGAGTTTTTGTGTGTGTATTTTTTTTATTATCCCCATCTATCACTAGCAAAGATATTCAATAGTAACAAAGGTACTTCTATTCCTTTCAAAAACTCATTTTTACCTTGGATGTTTTCATGTACATAAGATGTTACAAGGACTGTCCTGAACTGAATGACAAAGATTTCTTACATGCCAGGAACTCTGCTTATAAATCCCAACTCCAACTCATTGCTGATACAATTAGAATCCTGACTTTTTCTTCAAATAAAGTCAAAATGAAAAAAATCTGGTTAAAATATTGTTTTATAGTACTTCAGATAACTCAGAAACACAAATACATTGATTATATAGAGTACATTTGTCATTATTTTTGATTGCCCAGTTTTTGAATACCAAAATCATTATTAGGGAATTCACTAGCTCCTAAGGCTTGGTGAGAGGCAAAGCTATTCCTCTTATTATAGAGGCTGAAAACACCAGATACTTCCTCTTCCAGCCTCTCTTGCAGCTATGAGTGCAAGAATGAGACAGAAAGTCTGCTAATCAGCAACACCCACGGGAGTCTGAACTGGGAACTAGTAACAGAAAGAAGCAAGGAGAATCTCCTCTGGAAGAAGTGATGGTGACAGCCTCAGACTTTGGGGCAGCAGTGCTAGCTGGAGCATACAATTTCCAGTTTCTCTGGGGTCAACAGGGCAAGCAGAGTTTAATGCTCAGCATGAACATCACTGGCACCTGAGCAGTTCTGTGGCATGATACTGCATACTGTTCCTGGATGCACAGCCCCTAAGACTAACACTCCAGCTCTCCTTGTCAGTTCTGTGGGCTACCCAAAGAGCCTTTTGTTTTTATCATAGAAATTTTCAGAAATACATAAAAGACTAGTATGAGCCCTGATGTATGCATCACCCAAGCTCTAGCAATCATCAACATTTTGCCAATCTTACTTATAATCCTCTACATTTTATGAAGTCTTTTTAAAGCAAATCAGATATCATGTCATTTAACTCCTTCATATTTCAATGTTATCTTTAACTGATAAAAACTTAAAAACCACCTTAACATTATTATACCAGCAATGTTAACCATTTTTAATATCACTTCTGAATTTCCACAAATATCTCAAAATGTCTTTTTATATCTGAAATGTAACTGGCATCCAACAAAGTCCATATGGTATATTTGATCGTTATGTCTTACATATCATTCTATTAACAGTACTGTTCTCTACTTATGGAGCAACTAGAAAAGGTCCTAAAAAAGGTTCCACATTCTGGATCTGGCTGATTGCTTGTAATATTATTTAATTGTTCCTTTACCTTTATTTTTCTTATAATCTGGTAATTAGATCTTCATAGATTCATATTCAATTTTTGGCAAGATTATTTCATAGGCAATGCTTTAAATTTCCTATTATATCGCATTAGGAAGCACAAAAATTCTGGTTCCACTTCCAGTGATGTCAGGACTAAACAATGGGTTAAAGTGGTGTCAGCCTGATTCTCCCATTTTGAATCAACCCTAATGTTAAAATCTATTGATGTTGTTGCCTATTTCATTAGGGCTTCCCAAATGTGATTTCTAATTTTGTCATTCTTTTTGCATTTGCTAGCTGGAATTCTGTAAAGAATTTACCCTCATCAAATATTTGTTTACTCTAAAATATAGTTCAAATAGAAAAAAACAGGATAAATGCTTGTTTTAACCCCCTTAATTTATCCATTTTCAAGATAATAAGTTACTGCCCTAAGCACCTCCAATAGTGACCAATGAGTTTTGTGGGGCTGTGTCATTTCGAACCCATGGCTTTTTATATATATGATATGTTGCAATCCATCGCAATCACTATTCTTTTTAATGCTCAAATTACCCCTTCCAATTGGCCCAAGTGTCCTTTAGATATGACCTCATTAGTCCTCAATAGCTTCCTTGCTAACACAATTAGCTATCCCAGACTCATTTTGTATAATGTCTGCCCAGATCTGGAATTAGCTATTACTCCAAGGAACTAAAGTGAGAAATAGCAGTAGACCCCACAAGCTGACCACTGGGTTGTCATTATTTCTAGGCCTTTTCAGTGGCAGATCTAAATAATATTTATCTTTTAAGCAAACAAGGGAGTTGATAATGATATTTTCAATTCAAAATTAATGACACACAGCTTTTAATTAACTAATTTGATTTTTCTATGTCTTTTAATTTACACTTAAAATCTTAGATCTTAACAATACTACCATAATTACTATTTTGTTTGATCATATGTAAGATTTTTAAACAATATCAGTATTACTAATTACACTCAGATTCAGCACTCAGATTCTTTTAATAAACTTACTTTTTGTTTAATACAGTTGAAATTCATTTGTTTCTTATGAATAATAATTCTGATTGATACACCAGTGTGTTTCTTGATAGTATAAGTTCTGAGGTTCTGTCCAACTGTATATCCATGCTAAACATTATTTGTAAAGCCATCACGTGGTTTTATGATATATTTATACCAATTTTCTATATTGTGCCATTTCACTCTGGGTATCATCTACAAAACAATGTAGCAAAGCTTCATAAAACTAGGATCTTTTCCCAACATCTGTTAGTTTTTTCAAAGTAAAAAGTTTTATTTTCTCTTGATAGAAAATATTTCACAGTCAAGCAAAAATTTCATACTATACAGAATGACATCTATTTTTAAACATGCAGCTCTTGATTTATCTCGGTTAATAAACTTAATAAAATTAATATGAAATTACAATACTCAAAGTAATTTTGACCTTTTTCAAACTGCTTATCAAGATCTATTAATAGATTATAAAACTAATGTGGAGGGCCATAAGCAGCATCAAAATCAAAAAAACAAGTACATCAAACAGAAAATGGGAGTCCTTCTCATACAGTGAATGTTGTTTAGCATATATAATAAACACATATACGCATTAAGTTACTATGTAATGTACTTGACTTATCGTGGTATGTGGTCAGAATCAGTTTGAGAAACACCAATTTAGATTTGAACTATCTGTTGACCATTTCAAAATAACAGAAAATCTAAATAAATATTTCTAAATACCTAATTTTAAGAATGATTTTACAAGCAGATATAAAGACCAAATTTCTACATCTTCCCAAATTTCCCTACCTTTGAAATCAGGCAGTGCCCGATCGTCAACTAGCAGCATGGGCCGGACTTGTTTCTGCTCTATTAAATTTCTGGCTGCAGTCAGAGAAGTGAATATTTCATCTTCAGAGATATCAAATTCCAATTTTTTCAACCTTTCCAGTAAGTCTTGCTTGCTCTCTTTGGTTGTATTGGTCACAAACCTAACCAGTACAGAAGTACCACGTAACCTGGAAACGTAAAATTCAGATGTCAATAGTCAATTTTTCCATTCTAGCTCCTTAAAACCTCCTAATCTGGTAGCCCTTGTCAAAGGTCAGAAAATGAAGTCACTGAGTAAATGTTTTTATGGCCAATCTTTTTTTGTAATCTACTCAGAATTGCTTACAAATTTTCCACACACTGTGGGCTGCTTCATCTCCAAAGGCTACAGTCAAATTGTAAATGCTATGTTTACCTTTTTGAGGTAATTCTACACTTAAACTGAATTTACTTCATTTTACTGAAATTTTATAGAATTTTACCAAAGAAATGAAAAACAACAACAACAAAGCTTTATAGTAATCACTGTACTCAATTTGTGGGCTCCTGTCCTTCCAGAATGGCAGGCTTACAGTTACAGAGCTACTTAGAGATTTTATTCATTATTTACCAGAAATAAAAATATATTTCTTTCAACCCAAAGTAAAAAGCTATCATTAGAGCAATAAAAGTTTCTGTCCAATGGAAGAGCAACAGATGATCAGCAGGCATCCTTTCCTTGAGAAGGCCTGACTGAGTGTCAAGGAGTCAAGAGAAAGTCCAGCTGTGGAACTGACTTTCTTTTGGCTTTAAACAACATATTGTCCACCTATAAATGAACATCATGACTCCTAAATTGATAGTTTCCAACTGGTGCCTTCCAACAGATATACAAGTCTCTTTATATTTGTTGATTCCTTAAATGGAAAGTAAGCTCTCTCACAGAATGCAGTGTGTCAATCTTTTGCCCAAACACTTGGCACTATGAAACTAGCCACTAGAGTTTTTGAATAATAGCATACTATGAATATTTTAAGTTGGAAAATAATAAACATCACATGCTAAGTTTTGCTGACTGAAAACTTATCTAAATTATTTTAGGATGGAGATTAATTAAAACTGATTATTAGCTATGTTGTACTGATGAGTATTCTTTTCAGAACACTCAGGAGCAAACATTCACATTCAGTTTACTTTAACAAGCTCATACTATGTATCCCTGGTTTGCATCTACACATGTTAAGTACTATGGTTGACAGATCAAAACATGATAGTCTCTAACCTTCAAAAGCATTAAATTTAGTTGATGAAAATAATTCTAAAATTTCAAGTCCCTTAGTTAAATTTCATCTGAGCAGCAGCACACTCAGTGTTGGATCTTAGGTGAAGGCAGAGTGCCAATGCCTTTGTGCGTGTGTTTCATTTTGTGATTCCAGGATTCATTAGTGATTTTTCCAATGCTGTTTATTCTATATTCTAGAATACTGAGTTTTCATTCACAAATTTACATTACTAACTCAGAAAAAGATACACACACAAAAAAAGACTAAATCAAAGGCCAAATCTAATAAAGGCTTAGAGAACAATGTGTGGAGGATATTACAATATAGACATCTAGCTAAACCCAAGGCAGTTTCTATATGTATAGTGAGCTGGTGAAATGCCATCTTAAGGCCATCCATTTAGCTAATGATCTGCCTTGGTAAAATGGCACTTACAAACATATTTGTCAGCTGAACCTGGAGAATAGCTTGCCTTTTAAGAGCTTCCTGTGCGCCTGGCACAGCTGCATCTTCAATGTGAAGTGTGCCATTGAGATCTACCAAAACAGCTTTTAATGCACGGCGTGCTGCCATCCCTCATTCCCTAGGAGAGAGCAAATGAAATTAAAAATAGTTTACAAAACAATGGACCATTAAAAACCGGTAAGTCTTCAAAAATATCATTCATATCCAGAAACATACTGCTTAGTGTTAAGCTGCTTCTTTTGGGGAAAAATAGATTTTTAAAAATCAAAATTTGCTTCAAAAACTTTCATAATGCTCAGTTTTAAAAAAAAATCATTGAAATAAAACTATAAGGGAAAAAGTTAATAAAAAGAAAAGTTACTAATTACTTTCAGGTTTCTCAAAATAACTCTTTGGTGAAACAATTTATTCATTTATGTTATTTTAAAATGAGAATAATATATTCTGAAGAATGGATGGAAGAATGGAAGCACTAAATCATTGGCCATTTTTTTTTCATCTTTAATTAGATATGATGAAAATGTTCTAATCACCTACCTTTACCATTATATACTGAAATGGCATATATAGCCAAAGCGCTAACAGTATTTACAGGTCAAAGTCACATAGTAATTTCATTCATTCATTCATTTATTTTTTTTTTTAGGCAAGGCAACCCTGGGTTGACTACACAGATTGCAAGGACTTTGTCAGCTTCTAATCCCTTATTTTTTACACTTACAATATAAAAAAATATTTCAGACATACATAAAGTTATCAGAGATAACACAACAACCACCTTTACCTATCACTCAACTTTAGAAATAAAACAACACTGGTGGAGCTGGAGCCTTCTGTGTGCCCTTTCTGATCCCATTCCTCTTCTTCTCCCCAAGGTAGCTACTATCCTGATTTTGAGGTGTTGAAAGCTTTGTATTAATGCTATAATTTCTATACTTGGCAACTTGCTTTACCACGGCCACATTATATTTGTGAGATGTACCCATCTTAACACATGTAGCCAATATTCATTAATTTCACTGTTGTATGGTATTACATGGTATGGTTACACACTTTATCTGTTCTCTTAATCATGAACATTTAGGTTATTTTATTATAACAAAGAGTGCTTCTTTGAACATCCTTGTACATCTCTCCCCCGTGGATATGGTGTGAACATTTCCCTGGGGTCTTGCTGCATCTGAGGGTGTGTGTTCATCTGCAGCCTGACATGATGTTGCCAAGTTGCCCCACTCATTGGTACCTTCCTTAGGCAAATATTTGCAGAGCACTTACTATGTATCGAGCCCAGATGTGAAGGCAGAGCTGGAAGAGCCATTTCCTTTAAAGTGAGAAGCAGAGGAAAAAGGGAAAGAACCTGAGGAGTTGGAAGTAAGCAATTACCAAGAATATGTGGAGACCCCCAGGAAGAGCTTTCTGGTGGTTTACAGCATGTTACTTTGGGACAAATGACGGGTGGGGGAAGATACTTGCTTCCCAGGTAGTTCCTTATGAGATGCAATCATGAGAGTTTGAGACTGGCAGTCAGCAGATGGTGGTCCTGGTTCTGCCTCAAATTCATTATGTGACCTTGGCCAAGTACCTTACCCTCTCTGGTCCCAATTTGCTCTTCAGGGCAGGGATAGGAAGCAAGATGAAGCCTCAATCTTTTTCTCTTGCCTACATTCAGAAGATCTGGGCTGAAATAATCAATGTACCATGTACTATGTACCCAGAGCCTTGATTTTTTTCCCTGCTGGCCCATCTCCCAAAGTTGCCAGGAATACTCTAGATCAGGGGTCTTCAACTCCCGGATCTCAGACCAGTATCCGTCAGTAGCCTGTTAGGAACCGGGAAAAACAGCAGGAGCTGTGAGGAAGGCAAGCAGTGAAGTTTCGTCTGTATTTGCAGCCGCTCCCTAGCACTAGCATCACCACCTCAGTTCTACCTCAAATCATCAGGAATTAGATTCTCATAGGAGCACCGGTCCTGGTGTGAAAAAGGTTGGGGACCGCTGTTCTAGATTGTCCACTTCTTCCACCTGTTATTCTTAGATGCATTCCTTTCAGGAGGCAAAGATAACCCCTCAATTCTTTTCCAGCTTCTAGCTTTTAGTTCCTTTGCTGCTTCTATTTCTCAGACCCTGCTTCCACTCCAAATCAGCCATCTCTGCACACGAGATATAAATATAAAAAATAAATAAACCCACACTGAATCCCAGAACTGAAGCAAACTGAGGGCAAGAGCTGGCCGCAGATTAGCTTGTATAGTGGATATGCAACTGCGCATGCTGGAGAGAACTGCATTTTTTCCACAGGACAGACTGACGGCATAGCCTGGGCTAGGGAGGGAAGAGATGATGTTCCTGCTGGACTCTGGGAGCCCATCAGCCAAGAGGGTCCAGACCTGCTCTTTTCCTTATACATGCTTCCCAAACCTAAGCACAGGCTTCCCCCGAGAAAGCTGGAACCGTCGGCCTAAGTGAGGGAGATGCAGAAGGTGGGAGAAATGGAGCCAGGAGGTGAAAGTCAGATAGATCCAGGTCAGCTGAGTAACGTTGGTGTACTGCATTCATCATCCTATGCCTCCATTTCCTCTTCTGTAAAAGGGGAAGAATAATGGTAAATACCCTGCAGGGCTGTGAAGGTTCTGTGAGTTAAGGAGACTGCCTACCAGTGAAAAGCACTACCTAGAGTGATATACACTCATTAGTATGTAACAGCTACCCAACTGCTTCTCACAATGTACAGCCAGGGTCACAGACCAGAAAAAGTAAGGAGCAAGAGAAATGACTGGGAGGAATCCATGGAGAAAGGAAAAAAGCCAGAACACCTCACATTTACTGGATATTGTATGTGTTTGGCACCATGCTAAGTGCTCTGCAGTCTTTATCAACTTATTGAAACTTCTAAGCAATCCCGCCCAGATGAGGAAATTCAGGCACTGAGAAGTGGTTAATTTGCCCATGCTTTTAGTTTTGACTTTGAATCATGTTAATGGTTTAAATATTCAAATTTAAATTAAGCCACTCTTGAAATGAAATATAAGCAGAAACAAACTAATCTAGTTAAGACAACTTTTGCACAGAGAACTCAACTCTAATCCTTCAATAGGATATATTTGAAGGACAAAAAGAATTGTAGCACTAAAAAGATATATATATGTATATATATTTAATCATTAATTCATAACACCTCCAATTCCAAACACCACAGGCTTCTTCCTCTCCTCCCATTCCGCATTCATTTCTTTTCTCCCATTTGAGAACCATGATTTTAAAAGTATCGACAATATATTTACTCATTTGCTCCATACTGCAATACATACAGAAGAACAGTTTTGGAATTTAGCCATTTCCAAAAACAAATCCTGAACCTGTTCATGCATGTCATTTTCCATCAAAACAAAAACAAAAATCCACCTTTTGGGATTCTGACTAGAATTGCATTGAATCTATAGAGTAATATTAGGAGAACCAAGATAATCATTATATCGCATCTTCCTATGCAGCAATATAGTACATTTCTCCATTTAATTACACATATTTTTATAAATAGCTACATAAAGATGTCTTCCATATATGTGGATACATAGCCTTATCATTGCTATGGTAAATGTTTTTTTATTTTGAAGTACCTTTTCTAACAGTTTGGTGTTGGTGCATTAAATTTTTTTGTCATATCTTTTAACCATTCTAAACTTTCTTATTAATTCTAATAGCTTGTAGATTTTCTTGTGTTTTCTAAGATGACAATTATCAACTGCAAATGACAATTCTGTTTCTTTCTTCCAAGCCTTCTTTTTTATTTTCTCTTCTCACATTAGTGCTCTAGTTAGGAACTCCATAACTAAATAGAAGTAGTGATAGCATGCATCCTAATCTTGTTCCTGATTTTAATCATACATATTCTTGCTGTAGGATTCTTTGTAGCTCTTTTAGCCTTTGAAGGAAGTTCTCTTCTAGTGCCAGTTTGCTAAGAATTTTTGTCATAAATTGCTATTGGATTTTAACTACTACTTTTTCCATAAGATATTTTTCCCCTTTAAGTTGTTAATGTGGTCAATTAATGTTGAACCAATCCTGCCCTAATCCAACTTGGTTCTGATGCATTTTTAAAACTTATTGCTAAATTAAAATAGAAAAAGATTAAAAACAATCTAAATGACCATTAACAGAGGCTAAATAACTTAGTTTTCACCACAGTTGCTATTCTGCTCTTTCCATATTTTATTCTTAGAAATAAGTCACTATAAGGAGTAGAGAAGAACTAAGCGCTACCTCCTGGAGGGGGAGTAGCCTCATTCTATTATTTAGAATTCTTCTATAAGAAAAATTTGTCTTTTCTCCATTTATTAGATCACTTATTTATATTACCAGTATGGGCTCACAGATATTCATTTATTCTTTGAACTTTAAACCAATACTATGCTCCTTTACTGCTCAAATTACTCTAGCAATTGAGAGGCCTTTCAGATTGGCTTCTGTGACTCCTTTTGTTTTTTCAGTATTTACTTGCCTTCTGGAACTACATGTTCCAGGTTTCATCTTCAACTTTTCCTGCTCCAGCCCTAGAATCAGCCATTTTTCCAAGCCTTAGTTCCTTTTATTAGAGAACAGTACTTAGAAACCAGGATCTGAGCACTGGGAGTGCTCGTTGCTACTGGGATATCATTGTCTCTAGGTCCTCTCAGCAGACAAAGCTAGGTAATATTAAGTATATCTAATGCATGCATACCCATATCTATAATGATTTCTGCACCTATCCATTGTATATATACTAAGCTAACCATGAGTTTCACATTGGTCTTGTAATTAATTAAGATGTCATGACTTTAGCATATGAAGAGACAAACTGATCAATGAAACAAAAGAGAGAACCCAGAGAAAGACCTCCCCCCCACACCAATCTCAATGTGTAGAACATTGATATATGGCAGAGGTTAATGTTTCTCAGTGAAGAAAGAATGAAGTGGTCAAAAAAATAGTGCTAGAACAATTGAATAACTATAGGGAAAAAATGAAATTGGATTCCTATATCACAGCATACAATTTTTTTTACCAGATATATTGAACAGCCATATGTTTATTACAAAATTGTAAAACTTAGATAGGAAAGGATCTTCATAACTAAAAGACAGGAATTGCTTTCTTAAACAAGAAATAAAAAGCACAAACCAGAAAGGAAAACATAGATAAATTCAACTATATTTTTAAAGTACTAGAAAGACAAAATTAAAAAAAGGAGAGTGAGTGGAAAACAAACTTCCAACACGTGAGAAAAGACAAGAATCCAGGAAATATAAACTATAAATATTAAGAAAAATACAAACAACCCAGTAGAAAAATGGCATAGAATCTCAACATATCCTTTACAAAAGAACAAATCTGAATAGCAAAATAAAGAAATGAAGATGTTCAAAACTCACTGGCAATCAGGAAAATGCAAATTTTGCACCACACACTGGCAAAATTAACCCTGATAATATCAAAAGTTTTCAACAGGAACTCCCATATGTGGCTAGTGAGAGAATAAACCAGTTAAGATTGTCCCGGAAACCAGTCTTGAATCACCATACTCTACAACCCAGCAATTCCATTCTTAGGTATTATACCCAAAAGATTTTTTCACACTGTACCATTAGACATGAACAAAAATGTCCAAAGCAAACTGTTTATAATAGCCAGAAACTGGAAATACAAATGTCCCTCAATAGCAGAATGGGTAAATAAATTGTGGTATAAATTCTTACACAGAATACAAAAACCAGTGGAAATGATAAACTACAGTTACAAGCATCATCCTAGATAACTCTCAGAAATCTACTATAGAGTGAAAGAAGCAAGTCACGAGGGACTACATACAGTATGGTTTCATATTATAGTGTTCAGAAATAGGGATGCATGCATAGGTGATAAGACTAAAAAGAGAAGCAAGGGAATGATTATCACCACAAGGGTGAGAAGAGTGACTCCTCCAGGGTACAGGAATGAGATGCGAAGCAGAAGCACACAAAGGGAACCTTTAAGGTCTTCCTGACCTACAGTGGGTGTATGGATGTTTTTCATTCTATTAAAATTATTAAAAACTTACATGTGTTTTTTACATGCTTGTGTAGATGACTTATTTCAAAATAGTCTTGTTACATTTTGGACAGTCATTTTTCATACATTTAATAGTCACAAAAATGAAATTAGTCCAGATAATTATTACATTCTTTTAGTATAATAAACTCTATCCTCAAAATATTTTGATTTTTAAATAAACCCCTGCTTCTGTTTGTCTTTTATAATGTACCTGCATGGGGCTCTGGGGTAGGAGGGGGGAAGTGCAGAGGCAAAAAAAGATATTAAAAGTTTTGGTTAATCAAGGTTAAACTGCAAAATCCTCTCTTGTAATAGACCTCATTTTTATTCTATTTCTAAACTTCATTGTGATCTTTATATGGAAGATTACATCAGCAAATAGCATCAACTATTACCTACCTGAGAGGAGAAACAAGTTTGTTAGTCAAAAGAATAGGCTGTTCCTAAAGATTATATTTGGATGTGTAAAAGGTAAATGATTCTTTAACTTAAAATACAACTGACCACAAAAGATAATAAGGCTGCACAAAATGCAGATAAAACTTTCTCTTTTTACATACAGAAAAACTTGTAATTGCTTCTCTCAAAACCTAACTTTTGTGAAAGATGTCTAATAGTCAATAAAAAATTCTAATACTGAAGGCTTTACAAAATATAAACAAGATTAGAAAAACAACAGAAGGAGAGTACTGTTTTTTAAAAACTGTCCAACCAGAGCCAGTAAATGGTCATAATAAAAACTGATCATTTTAAATCCTTACTGAAGCCTTCACATAGGCTTAATGTCACAAAAGCATTTAAAACGCCTACACTGCTGTTTTCATCAATTCCACAGAACATACCTTTTAAACTCTAAAATGTTCTTCTGGAGTATTACGTATCTAAAAGTGACTGCCTGAGGCAGAGAAGAACAAAATTGAGGTATGTAGCTCAAGTCTTAAAATATACTTCTTCAACGAGCCCCACAATAGGCCTTGACCACTTTTGCCATGATCTCTTTTCTTGCCTGAATTTTTATAACACTTGTTATTTGAACTACAAGTTATTATTGTATCAAATGTAACTGCACCATTCTTACAACCTCTCTTATATGTGGAATTAAAAAAAAACCAAAACCCAAGTTTATAGATACAGACAACACATTGGTGGGGGGAGTGGATGGGAAAAATGGGTAAGCATGGTGACTATAGTTAATAACTACAGTGCATATTTAAAAGTTGCTAAGAGATCTTCAAAGTTATCATGCTAAGAAAAAAGATTTTTAACTATGTATGATGACAAGTTAACTTGACCTATTATGGTGATAATTTCCTAATGTACACAAATATCAAATCATTATGTTGTACACCTGAAACTAGCATGTCAATTACTGCTCAATCAAAAAGAAAACAGCTATTCAATATTATAATTTTTTTTTTCAAAAAAACGTAACTGTGAAATAGTATCAACCCCAGAAAAGGTTTTAAAGGGGATCAAATATATGGTAGCTGAAGGAAACTGGATTTTGCGTGGTAAACACAATAGAACATACAGATGTTAAATTATTATGTACACCTGAAAATTCTATAATTGTATTAACCAATGCTACCCCAATAAATTTAATTTTTAAAAAGTTAAAAAAAATAAAGGTAGGCCATGTTTTCTGTTTATTTGGGGTCCGTGTTCCACAATCTCCCACAGTCTGAACAAGCCATATGGGATATACCTTAGAAGAATCATAAACAAGAGGTACTGGTACATATTCAATGCAAAGTAAATTATCTCTGATCGTAAAAGGAACTCTTCAAGATACTTCAGAGGACATCTTGATTTGAATATTCCAAGGGCATCACAATCCAACAAGTCCTTGTTGCCCTCAAAGTTGCTTTTCCCTGAGATCTTTACGAGTGCATGAAAGTGCCATCAATCCAGATACACCCACCTGGCTCTCTCACTCCTTCCTCCCATCCAGTCACTTGCCAAATACAATCATGTCAGTTCCACCTCCTTTACAGTCTTGAATCCAGTCTTCTACTGTTACTAAAACTTAGTTTGGGAATCATCACCTTTCATCTAGACTAGTTCAAAACTTCCTAAGTGCCATCTCTGCTTCAAATCTTCAAATTCCAGCCCCAAATCCATTCCCTGAAATGCAATGGTGCGGTGGTGACGGACGAGAACTGGGGAGTTGTACATGCCTGCATGTGAACTTCGACTCACTCGCTGTCTGAACCTGGGCAATTTTCTTAACCTCTAGGCCTGTTTCTCCATTGTAGAAAGAATAACACCCACCTCTAATGGTTGACAGGATTAAAGGAAATGATAACATGTATTGTGAACAGTGTTCCACAAACAAAAAGGCTGGATTATGTATGTGTGGGGGAGGGAAAAGGGGGGGGAGGGTACATGATGGATGTGCAAGGGTTTGCCAAATCACAGAATATGATGCAATGTCCTACACCTTTAGTATAACTTGAGGATTTGAGAAAACATTTTATCCAACAATAAGGATATACTGTGGCATACTCCTGAAAACCTGAATAAATATTTAATATAAAACAAGAGTTCAATAAAAATCTTCTCCCGGGCGGTTAGGGCTGTTCAGAATATGCTTCCCGATGCCCCGTCGGAAGCAAAATGTTTTTTCTTCCCTACATGCTTCCAGTAAAAACGTCTAGAACCACTGTATGCACTACCTGAAGCTGTTCAGCTACTCCCCAGTTAAAAAGTCTTCCAGTGGCTCCCCAAAGCCCTCAGTAGAAGTCCGAACGATGAACACTGGCATACAGAGCCCTGGTTTCTCTCTCCAACTCACTGTTCACGGCACGTTCCGAGGAACCACCCGCCCCTGGCAACCCGCACGCGCGCGCGCACACCGGGCCCGGCGGAAGCGCGGCCTCCGGGGCGGGGTCCGTCGGGGGGCCAGGGGGAGTGGGGTGGCCGAGAGACGCAGAGAATAAGCCCCCGAGCCTTCTCGCAAAGACATTCGGCCTGCAGACAAGCGAGCTGCTCCTCACCCCGGCTCCGCACGCCGTCCTCAGCAAACGCCCCGCTACCGGGGAGGTCGGCACCGCCGCGTCGTCTGCGTCCTCCCAGCGAGTCCGGAGCGCCCAGATGGGCGCCGGAAGCGGGACCCGGCGTCGCGCAGGAAGTCCCGCCTCTTCCGGTCCATCTCTGCCCCCATCCGCCCGGGACTTCCTCCCCGCCCCGGACAAGCAGTTCCGGGTCTCCTCCTGTTCCTTCACCGCCATCAAGGAGAACGAGTGTTGTTCCTGACACCCACGTCTTCCAGGGCGCGACCTGCTGGGCCCTGAGGTGCAAGAGGAAAACCAAAAACCTCTGCCTTTGCCCGGTAGCTGTTTCCCACTCCACAGCACCATTGTTGAACCACGTTTCATTGAGTTTCTTTGCTGCAACTCTCCCTCTATGTCTCTCATTCCCAAGGAGTAACTCAGGAGTCACGTCCTAGATACTTTCCTTGAATCACTCCATCTCTGCGGTCCTGCTTTCTTACCTGAATAGTATCTGGCACTTACTGCTATTAACCACGACCTCAGGTGACCTTCCTCTTTCCTGCAACTGTTACCCCAACACTTTACACTGTCATTTCCCACCCTGCCCCTCATTAGAGAGTGCTACCACAGGCCTTGCCTATCATCCAGAAGGGAATACTATCTTGGGATACATAGGACCACCTCCCCGACACATGTTCGGAGTCTCTTACTTACCTTCCAAATAAACTACTTGCGTGAAGAAGTGGTCATTTTATGCAACTTCTACGAAAATAACAATGAAAAACTCTGGAGCAATCTGACATCATAGATACACACCCTGGTTCACATATATGGAACCTTGACCTGAGACGCACAAGCTGCTAGAACACCATCCAATATCACCTCTGCTGCTGTCAACCATGTTGCGAGCTATAACCCTTTCTTCTCTGGACTGGGGACCCTCTACTTTCCCCCTCCCCTGGGTCTGGAGGTTGTTTTTGTTGTACTCATAGTTGTTAAGTCTCGTTTTTTTGTGTAAGAGCCTAGTTGGTTGAAGGAAAAGGAACCTGTTCCTAGTTTCCCCTTTGGAGCTGGGAGCCTGTTTTTGACCAGATTAAAACACCACCAAAAGACTTTAAGCAAGCAAATACTACTAAAATGTGCATTTTTTTTTTTTTCTAAATACTTAACCACTAAAGAGAGTGGTGCCAAAATGTGTGAGACCAGATAACAAGCCACTGCAGGGTAACAAGAGAGACGTTTGAACTGTGTGGAAACAAAGCAAAACAGACAAATTCAAGAGATCTTTAGAAAGTAAAATAGAAATTGGTGGTAGATTAGATTGATGGTAAGGGAGAGGAAGGCATCAAATTATAATTATTTGGTTCCAGGTTTGGGCAATTGAGTAGTATAACAGATGGTGTCATTCACTATGGTGTGGAATACTGGGAAGACTGATGCCTTCCTTCTAATCAAGACTCAAATGGCTTTGCTTGCCAAATGGCAAAATGAGTAAAGAAAGGATGGGACCTCAAAAAGGAGGGGCTGATTTGGGGGGTGGGGGGGGAGAAAGTATCAGAACTGAAAAAAAAAAGTATTCCAAAACTTATCTTGACCATTAAAACCCTTGGGCATTTTCCACTGTGTCCCAGGTCCTTGCACAGAATGTTTTTACAGTATCTGATGTCTCATGACCAGAGGCCAAGAAAAATTTTAGCAAATAAGAATTCCATTTTGCTTGGTATCAAAAATTTATTGTTAGTAACAACTTTTAAACTGCAAGTCTATGAGAAAGTGATTCACTTCACCAAAAACATTTTACTTCAGGAGAACATCTCTTTCATTGAGGGGCACCTAGAATCAAATGTTAGTGACCTGGAAAAACATGTATGTATCACCTGGAGCAGACTTCTGAAAGTTACTGACCATTTTTAAAAATGAAACAATGAAACACTATGCTCTTAAGAATTTTAAGTCATTTGATAAAAGGTTATGCTTGGCATATTAGATATATCCCTCCTTCTACTTCTTACTCAAATTTATTGCTTTCAATTCGTTTGATGAGTACATAAACGTGTGTGACTATATATATCTCTCTATAGGGCACAGATCACTGTGCATACTATTATCTAAAACTAGAGTTTTTAAGACAGCCTTTTAAACAATGTTTTTGAAAAGTTGAAGTTTTGTGGAAGTGCCTTAGGAAACTTGAGTTTAGTAGAGGCTAAAGAGTGGGCCTCTTGGCCCAATCCCTGCTTCAACTAAAAATAAATAAGTGGACCTTCTCTAATCTGTTTTAGATATTGAAGCATTACAATTGTTATTACTCCTTTGAAGGTTTCATTCTGCTGTTAACAAAGTTTGAAAATCAGTGTACTTGAGTAGAGTATGAATTTGGTTAATATTTATAGACTAGAGCCAAGATCTTCACAACAGGTAGATGCAGGGCCAGAATACATGGGACCAGAAACATCACAGATATTTGGAGTCCAGAATGATCACAGATTGTTAATCCAGAGAATGGCTAAGGGGAAAGATGTGGGCAGGAAACAGGGACTTAAATTATTGTCTACTAAATCAAGGTATCATGGTTACCAAATCACAACTGCTCTGGGGAAACCAGGGTTAACCTGTGAGAGCTTGCGTTACCTTCTTTCAGGCACATTAAAGCCAAAAATGTGTAAGTGGCCTCCAGAGATGAAATACTTTGATGTTTAGTGCTTCACTTTCCTTAGAACTGCTTTGCTCTGAAGCTTGCCCTGCTTGGCTCCTCCCCAGTGGAGTGTGAACTTGGTCAATATCCCAACACTAAATGAGCATGAAGGTATCTTGAAATGTCTTACATGAAAATGGCATCAGGACAAGGTCTTTTTGTTGTTTTTTTTTTTTTTTTAGAATTCCTGTATGGCTTATAGCCTGTGGATAAATGGGAGTACCCCCATTAACTGATGCTTTTTAATCTGTTCAGTGGCTGAAGCTTAGACTTATGCATCAGCTGTTTGTAAGAACACTGCGTTTAAGTGCCAAATATGTTACCCACATGAGCCAAGTAATCAACTACGAATCCCTGGTGCATTTCCTTGGTTCAGCCCACAGCCCAGAGAGAATCTATCTCTAACTCAGAGATGGTCAACAGGCATTCAATACCTGCTTTAAAACTTTTGAAGTAACTGAAGTCATAGAATAAAAGTTGCTCATGAGCCACCTTGATGTATGTCAGCAATTCAATTCACTGAAGAAAAAATGGATTGTGAATGTTTACTTTCATTAAATCTGTGCTCAGTGATTTCACAGCAAAGAACATATTTCAGTGTTACATACAAAATCAGAATTTTGTTAACACTGACATGTATATATAGTAAGGTACAAAAACAAGTGCTTGACTTGGAAATTAAACTTTATTTACAAATGTTCTCCTATAAACAAAGATGCCATTCCACCCCCTTTAAAATATAACTGATAACTTCCAGAAAAAAACATTTACATAGTTTTACTCTTTCTGCATCAAATTGTATTATGGGATGAACAAATATAGATGGTTTAAGACATAAAAATAAAACAAAAATTAACTTATCCAGTATGAATGCCCTATTACAGACAGAATGAAGAATTAAGAATCACACCCCTTAATGAGCTATTCCAAGAAATTGAAACATGATAATTTTGGGAGAGGTAAAAGCTTTACAATAAAGTCTTCTTACACAGTACAGTTTAATTGAGATTGTTTAGAATTGCAATTGCAGGCCAATATTTATACTGATTTAAAAAAAATGTCATTGTAAAAAGGGCATAGACTTTTCTACACAGATTTTTCTACCAATGAATATATGTAGACACTTATCTGGCCTCATCTCTCAGACCAATTAATAAAATAACAAATGCATGAAAAGAACATAAAACAAATACAGAATCATCAATGTGACTATCTGACTTATAAATTTAGAATTCTCCCTAAAGTAAGAGTATTGCTCAACAGTTACCATGAATTTTCCATAACCAAGACAATATATAGACAAAAATATTTAACCAAAGAGTTCAAAATAAAATTATGCAAATTATCTATTTATCATTTCATATGTAGTACTTTTAAAAAATTTTTTTAATTTTTTTTCTAGGAGGATAATCACTCTCACATCATAGCTGAGTCACTAGGAATTTCAAAACTTTGCAAAAAAATTCATCCCTGAGAAGTGAGAGAGAAAAAAACTCTAAAACCAGAGTGACAGCCCTGTACCCTTTAATAATCTCCACCAAAGCATGAACTTATTATTAACAGTCAGCAATCAAATATATTCCAGTCTTGAATAGTTACTGCCTCTGATTATCTGATCTTTTTATAATATAACTATAACTGCAACTTTTAAAAAATCAGATAGATAGGGGACTCTGGTTTTATTTTCAGGTTTATATTCTTGTCAAGTTCAAGGACAGCCAGCTAGGATACGCATATTCCAATAAAGATCGAAGTAATAACTTCTACTGGCATCTCTTCTTCTGAGTCTCCATTTCCCTCATTGATCGTCACCCAAATAGTAAAAGTAATACAATTGCAACTGAGTTTACTATTATCAATGGCACTGCAAAGAAAAAAAAAGTAGTTTGTTACTATAAAGAAAATATCAGAAAAAAACTCGGTCAGTTACTAGCATCCAGAAAAGATAGAAATACTTAAACAATAAGTCATCATAATCATGTTGTAAATACTTAAAACAGGAACATTCAAACATGCACTGGATCCAAAATCAAAATTTTAAAGAAGGCTTGTGTGGCTGGGAATAAGGATCACACAGGTCCACATGAAAACATCTGTGGATAGTGCTGGTGCAGCTCTGAGAACAAAGCAGTACACTGGACTCAGACAGAAGTAGACCCTTATGGCTGCCAGTGACACTTGACATTAGAAATACAGGGCAAAAAAGATTCCATAGCTTCATCACTAAATTAAGAATAAACATATCCAAAGTTGTGATTCAAGTAGCTCAAAAAAGAGGAAAAAGACATAGAGAGACAGAGCCTAGTTTTAATGGCTTTAAATAAAAGGTCTAAATTCTTCTTTCTTGAGTTGCTCTAGAATATTTTCCAACACAATAGCAGATATGGGACCTTTTTCTCTTGACAGCCTTTATAGGGCTCTAAAAAACTTAACTACTTGGAAGAAAGAGAATTTCCAAAAGGCAAGAACATCGATGTCTTTCAAATCTATGAGGTAACATACAATCGGATTACACCACTGAGCATTCCATTTTCATCTACTGGCTTAGGAATAAGAGGCAAACTAAGAGAGAAACCAATAACCTTTAAGCAATAAAGCCAGGTTGAAGAGAAAAAAAACTTCCCACTATAAAGTGGTATGTGGTAGTATTCACACTAGGAAGCTTTGCTAGTTAAATCAAACCACAAAATTAAAACTTAACAGTGCTTCACTGGTTTTTCTTCTTACCTCTCATCACGGTTCTTACGGATCGAATAAGGTTCATAAGCTGAGATTTAATTCCTGGTTCCTCTCCGAATCCGCCAATTCCCTGGTCTGTTCCCCAGCCAACTGCATAATACAAAAATGATTAGCTGTGTTAAAATTTATTATGCACTCACCTTGCTAATTCTTTTTTACTGCCTTACACCTTGAGCCTTTGTTAAAGACATAAAATATAAAATCATAATGACTTAAAAGTAAAAATACTAGGTTAAATACTTATTTTTTACTTTTGATAAGCAGCAAAAACTCATTTTTCACTTTCGTTTTATAAAATAAACTATGGTCTAATAATTACTTCATGGCATTTAACTCAGTAAAAATGACCATTGTGACACCAGATAGTTCTTTTCCTCTTTTTTTAAACAAACAAAACATTTTTCAAGACAGAACTGAGAAAATAAACAGAAAACAAAAGCAGTGTCAAATTGAATAACTGGTTCAATTCAGAATTTGTAAAACCCAACTTAATTGTCAGCATAAAGACAATGTAATGGAGATTCAATATCTACATTACATGGGGGAAATTTTAACCTAAACCTGGCCACAGCTTGGTTAGGCCTTCAGCACACGCTCTATTCTGCCAGCAGGGTCACACCTTTTATCCTTGATCATTCATCAGTTCTCAGTTTTGAGGTGAGGAATGTAGCCAATGATCCCATTCATCTTCCATAAATGAGTCTATTACCTTCTTGTATGTCTTTTCTTGATATTATAAATCATTATTTCTTTGCCTTTATCTGCTAATTCTTTTTTACTGCCTTACACATTCTTCTAAGACTTAAATGCCCTCATCTCTACAATTTGTCCTTCTCCTTATTTCAGGTCCACCTGTCATATCTCACATGACTATACATTTTTTTCTTTATCTCATATGACTACAGGGCTTAATTAATTTCTGACATGTTAACTCTTAAACTGGAAGACAGGGAACAAGTCTTTATTTTATATATAGAAGAACCAAGTATCAGGAAACAAGACTTCACTTTGCTTAATGATATTTTGTTTTGGCAGCCTGAGCTGACTAATAATACACTGTTTCATGCTTCTTTTGTATCACTCATAATTAGCACTGGATATAATAGATACTTGTCTGAATGATTTTTTAATGTGTGGTTTAAAAAAAAAAACAGATTTACTGAGATATAATTCACCTACCATGTCGTTTAAAGTATATAATTCAATGGTTTAAAGTATGTTCACAGAGTTGTGCGACCATCACCATGCTCAATTTCAGAACATTTTTATCACCCCCAAAAGAAACCCTGTACCCATTAGCAACCACTTTCCATCCCCTCGGACCCTCCAGCTCCAAACAACCACTAGTCTGCTTTCTGTTTCTATATAATTGCCTATCCTGGACGTTTCATATAAATGGAATCATGATATGTGGTCTTTTATGATTAGAGTTTCTTTCACTTAGCATAATGATTTCAAGGTTCACCCACGTAGCACGTTTTCTTTCCTTTTTATTGACAAGTAGTATTACATATTATGGATACACCACATATTATAGTCATCTATTCTCAGTCAATGGACATTTGGGTTATTTCTACTTTTTAGCTATTATAAATAATGCTGTTATGAACTTTCATGTTCTTTTACATAACTGTTTGTTTTCACTACTCTGGCTACACCTAATAGTAGAATCACTGGGTGACATGGTAACTCTTAATGTTTAACATTTCAAGGAACTGTTACTGTTTTCAAAAGCCGCTCTATTCTGCTTTACATTCCCACCCAAAATGTATGATGGTTACAATTTCTCCACAACCCCACTGACACTTATTATGATGTTTTTATTACAGTCATCCTAGTTGGTTTGAAGTTTATCTCATCATAGTTTTGACTTGCATTTCTCTAATGATTAATGATGCTGAACATTGAATCCTTTGCAAAACTTTTAATTGGGTTATCTTTTATTACTGAGTTGTAATAGTTCTCTATATACTCTGAATAGAAGTCCTTTTTCATATATACAATTTGCAAATATTTTCTCCCATTCTGTGGTTGTCTTCTTGGTTCTTGATGGTGTCTTTTAAAGGCACAAAAGTTTTTTATTTTGATGAAGTCCAGTTTATGTATTTTTTCTTTGACACTTGTGCTTTTGGTGTTGTATCTAAAAAGGCTTTGTCTAATCCAAAGTCATAAAGCTATATGGCTATGTTTTCTTCTAAAAGTTGTACAGCTTTAAATCTTACGGTTTTGAGTTAATTTTTATGTTTGGCATAAGAGAGAGGTTCAACTTCACTCTATTTCCTACAGATATGTAGTTGTTCCAGTGCCAGTTGTTGAAAAGACTATTCTTTATCCACTGAATTGTTCTGACTCCCTTGTCAAAAATCAATTGACCATAAACGTAAGGGTTTACTTTTGGACTCTCAAGTCTGTTCCATTGCATGTCTATTCTTATGCCAATACCCACTGTTTTGATTACTGTAGCTTTGTAGTAAACTTTGAAATCTCAAAGCATGAGTCCTCCAACTTTGTTCTCCTTCAAGATTTTTTGGGCTATTCTGGGTCCCTTGCATTTCCTTTAGGATCAACTTGTCAGTTTTCACACACAAAAAAGCCAACTAGGGTTTTGATAGACATAGCATTAAATCTGTAAATCAGTACTGTTCGGTATTATCATCTTAAAACATTAATTCTTCTGACCAATGGACATGGGATGTCTTCATGTTCTTTATCTTTAAAAATCTTTATTCTTTAATTCAACAATGTCTCCTAGTTTTCATGAGACTCAGACTTCTTTTGTTAAATGTATTCCTACTTTATTCTTTTTGATAATATTGCAAATGAAATGGTTTTCATTTTGATTGTTCATTGTTCATATGTAGAAAACAGTTAACAGATTTTTGTTACTGATCTTGCAACCTTACTGAATGCATTTATTAGTTTTAATAATTTTAGTGACTTTTTAGTATTTTCTATATAAAAATTAAGTCAAACAAAATAGTTTCATCTAATTGCCCTGCCTAGAATCTCCACTGCAATGTTCTAGTGGGCAAAGAGGACATCATTCTCATTCCTAATTGGGGAAAACACTGTCTTTCATCGTTAAGTATAACCTTAACTGGGGATTTCTCTAGATGTTCTTTATCAGATTGAAGAAGCGCCCACCTATTCCTAGTTTGTTGAATGTTTTTATCATGAAAAAGTGCTGGATTTTGTTAAATATTTTTTTTCTGTATCTACTGTGAAGATTATGATTTTTATTTTACTAATATAACTTATTACATTGATTGATTTTCCAGTGTTACATCAACACTGTATCCCCAGGGATACACCCACTTGGTTTAGTTTGCCCGTATTTTGTTAAGAATTGTATCTATATTCATAAGAGATATTGGTCTATAATTTCTTTTCTTGTAATGTCTCTGTCTGGTTTTCATATCAGGTTAGTACTGGCCTCATGGCATGAGCTGGGATGTTCTAATTTTTTGGAAGTTCATAAAGAACTGGTATTAAAAGCAAGCATTTAGATATTTGGGTTTTTCTTTGTTGGAAGTTTAAAAATTACTAACTTAATTTCTTTACATGTTATAGGTCTAATCAGATGCCCTATTTCTTAAATCAGCACAATAAACTGTATCTTTCCAGGAATCTATCTATTTCATCTAAGTCATCTAATATGTTGGCATATATATTTGTTCATAGTATTCCCCTACAATTCTCTTAATTCTCTCATAATTATCTGTGGTCAGTAGGGATGTCTTCCCTGTTTCATTCCTAATTTTAGTTATTTAAGTCTTTTTTCCTTGTTTCTTGATCTGGGTAAAGGCCTGTCAATTTCGTTGATCCTTTTGAGAAACCGTGCTTTTGGTTTTGTTATTTTTCTCCAATGTTTTCCTACTGCATATTCCACTAATTTTTACTGTAATCTTTATTATATCCTTCCGTTTGCTTTTTTTTGGGGGGAGGGTGGGGAGAAGGTTGTGACTTGAATGCCAGAAATTCTCATTGTTCTTACTGAGAATTAACAGATTTTCTTGAAAAACTTTCTCCATTTGCTGTATGTTCTTATGACAGTTCCCAGAGACTTTAAATGTTTTTAAAATTATTTTCACCAGTATAGTTAGTTGTTTCACTGGAAAGTGGATCCATGTAGATCCTCATGCCACCATTCTAGAAGCACGCTCCATTAAGAGTAGTTTTTCCTAGGGCAGCCTGATATATCCCAGCTATCACTAAAATGAGATCTTCCTTGGCCCTTTAATTATCATGCACTTATGCTTACTGTATCTCTTCAAACAAGTCACTTCACTCCATTCAGCCTCAATGTCCTCTCCTGTAACACAAGTCTAATAACCTCAAACTCACTAAATTGCTGTGTGGCTTAAATCATATAACCTGACATAGCAGCATTAATCACAATAGCCTAAAGGTAAAAGCTCCTTACAAAAAAGAAAAAGGAATATGTGTATCAAGCCATAACTTTGTACACCTTAAACTTATACAATATGTTGATTACATAGCAATAAAGCTGGAAAAAAAATTTATTTTTCACATTTTTAGCTTGATTTTTGCCTCTTGGTCACAAAGCCTAAAACATTTGTAATATGGTCCTTTAAGAAAAAGTTTTCTTCTAGCTTTATCTTTCTCATTTACAGGTATAATGCTCTTGCAATTGACTTTTATGTTCAGTGTGAGGAAGAGGGTCAAGATTCATTTATTTTTTTCTGGACTATCCTGTTAATCCAGAATCATTTATTAAAGTGTCATCCTTTCTATCCAGCTGTCACCTTTATCATAAATTAGGTGTCCATATAAATATACATCTGTATTCGGATTCTCCACTCTGTTCCACTGTTCTATATGTCCAACGACCTTTTAGTAAATTTCTTTCAGCTCAACAACCCAGATCAGCTCCTGTTACTTGCAGTCAAAAACCCTGACAGGAATGAACAATTTCAGAACTCAGTCCTTGACCCTCTTCTGTGACGTAGCCTTCATCCCAATGATTTCAAATAACTAGCTAATACTGAGAATCCCCACAAGTAAGTCCTTCCCAGATCTCTCTTCTAGGTAAAAGACCCATATATGCAACTGCCTTCATGACAGCTCTACTGGGAAGTCTTAAAGGTACCTTAAAATAGGCTAATTCCTATTCCTAATTCAGGATTCAGCTTGAAATGTTATTTCTTTAGGAAATGACACTGTTCTGCTTACAGGTTCAATCAGCTTACATTTCCACAGTTCTTACTCAGTTCTCTTCCTTCAAAGCCTTTATGCCAGGCTCCATGAACTATTTGCATAATTATTTTTTAAAAATCTGTTCTACTGCAAGATACATGAGACAGATATTGCTATGACTTTTCCTCCTAGCTCATAGGGATTGCTCATTTGCTTAAAGTAATGAAGAAAAATTTCTTGCCACCAAATCTAGGAATCTCCTGCTTCTCCAGCTAATCCTTCCTCTTGTTCCAATGAAGAAAATATTCAACCTCCTACTTAAAGCCATAACCTCCATCTCTGCCTTAGAACCCATCTCTTTGTACCTCTCAGAATCCTCAGGCTACCAATTACTTTACTTCTCTCCCACATCTTTTCTCTTTCACTGCTAGATTCTTTCCATTAGCAATTCCTTGTTTAACCTTTAATTATGAACATTTTTAAACATACCTATCATTCAGATTTAGTAATTGTTATACATGCTTCATTTTTTTTTCTGCTTGAATACTTTAAGTTACTGGTAATATATTTCCTTACATAACTATAACAGTATAATAATTTATTACATTAACAAAATTTACAGTGATTCTTTAATATCATCCAGTATCCATCCAGTCCATATTCAAATTTCACCAAATGTTCCTCATATGTCTTTTACAACTGATATGTTTGAACCAGGATTCAATCGAAGTTCACATGTTGCATATGGCTATCTCCCTTACATCTCCCTCTCTCCCACTTTTGTTATTCTTATATCGTGTATATTTGCCTCAATGGTCACCCTCGCCCCACTTTTTTCCATGGCATTGACTTGCTGAAGAGACCTGCCTAGCTCTCACTGTCATTGCTGAGACATGCTCAGGTTTCTCCTATCTAAAAACAAAACCACCACCACCACAAAACACATCCTGGCATCCTCTTCCACCTATCTTTTTTTCATTTCCTGTAATTTAGTGATAACTTTGGGCGATCTTGCTGTCTCCGTTTCATCACTCTCCACTTACTTCCACAACCCAGAAGTCTTAAATCAAAATGTTGGCAGAACTGGTTCCTTCTGGAGGCTCTGAGTGATAATCTCATCTATGCCTGTCTCCCAGCTTCTTATAGTTACTAGCAATGCTTGGTATTGGTTGGCTTATAGCTGCATCACTCTAGTCTCTGCCTCTGTTGTCACATGGCCTTCTTCCCCATCTGTGAGTCTGTATGTCTCTGTATCTCTCTTCTTATGTGGACATCTCATTAAATCTAAGGCCCATCCTAATCCAGGGTGACCTCATTTTAACTTGACTATACCTGTAGAGACCCTATTTCCAAATAAGGTCACATACACAGGTACCAAGGGTTAGGAGTTCAATATATCTTTGGGGGGGGGGGGAGGTTAGCACAATTCAACCCACGACATGACCCGTTCTACTTTTCTATATGTATAGTGATGAAGAGACGGACTCTTGAGTCAGACTAAGTTTGAATACTAGGTCTGCCACTTTCTAGCTGTGTGATCTTAGGAGTTACCTACTCCCTTTTATGCTTCAGGTTTCTCATCTGTAAAGTGGGGTTGAAAACAGTATCTATCTCACAGAGTTATCATCGGTGTTATACATGTTAATATATATAAAGCACTTGATACAGATCCTGGCATATAGCATTAAGTATTAGTTATTATTGTTGTTGTTATTATGCTCACTCAACTGATAGTACACCCAGCAACTCTCCTGGCCCTATTCGGGATGGTGCTTCCCACATCCAGTCTTCTACCCTTTCTATCTGTTCTCCATACTGTAGCCAGAAGGATCTTGCAAATAACACAAATCTGGTCATGTCACTGTCCTGCTTAAACCTTATTTTCACACCAATTTTTATTCCTTACCCTCCCAATTTCTTCCATCCTCTCACCTAATTGATGTTTACTCACTTATCATATTTTGGGTTAGACACACTTCCTCCAAGAAACTTTCACAGATTCGCAGGTTAGTATCTCCCTGCACTTCTCTTTCATAACATTCTGTATCCTTATGGTTACTTGTTCAATTTCATATAGGTTAACTTCCATTAGGAGGGCTGGGTAACTTCTATAACCCCAGCTGTCTCGTGGGCCTGGCACATAATTTGTGCTCAATAAATCTCTTCTGAAGGAATAAATGACTCAAAACTTATTCACGGGTTTGAGTTTCAGTGATTCAGAGGTACATTTGGTATACTGTGACCCCTGACATTTGGTATACTGTGACCCATGATGCACATCAGGCAGTATCCTGCCTCTGTTCGGCCTCATACAGCCAGAAGTGGCCTGCCCAGGCTGTCATGGAGGCCCTGGTCAGCAGAAATCGTGTGTCCATCTTTGTACTCTCGGACCCTAGCACAGTTCCTGGCGCACAGGAGGCCTCCAAAAACCCTGGGCTGCATAAATTTTCCTTGGGACGTGCGTGACTGGAGGTCGTGATCTCACCAACACTTCCCCTTTCCTCTTGGCCCCAAAGCCTGGGGAGGCCCGATGGGCCTTTCCTGCGAGTTCATCCTCCCGACTGCCTAATGCTCCGGATGAGCCGCACTCCTTCCTCCTTCCCTGCCCGCTCAGACCGGGGTTTCTGACCGTCCAGAGGGGTCACAGCAAAGTGCACTAAGAAGGGACCCGCCGCAACGAACGGGGGGCGGGGGGCAGGGCCTCCGCCCCGTCCCCCACCCCACCCCGCCCGAGGGCGTCGGTATAAACCGCCCTCCCTCCGCTGCTGGCTTCAAACCCAGTGAGATCGAAGCGGCTCCCCTCCCCCCCAACCCTCCGAGCTCCGGGCGGCTCGTCGGTCCGGGCCCAGGCTGTCCCCGCCCGCGTCCGCGCCCCGCGCCCCCGCGGCCGCACTCACTGGTCTTGAGGAAGCGCTCCTCGTGCAGCACGGCGATGGCGTTGACGCAGAGCAGGGCGGCCTGCAGCAGCGAGTACAGCGTGAAGGCCATGGCCGCCGGGCGCCGCCCCGACCCGCCCCGACTCGCGGCCCGCGCCCCCGCCGCCGCGCCGCCGCGGGCGACGTGGCGCCGCGGATGACGTAGCGCCGCCGCGGCCCGCGCCCTGCGACGGGGGCCGACGAGGCCCAAACCGCGCCGCCCAGGGGCTCCGGGCCCTCCGCCCCGCCCCGTCCGGCTCAGACCCGCCTCCCTCCTCCGCCCGCCCCGGCTCAGACCCGCCCCCGCCCGGCTCAGACCCGCCTCCCTCCTCCGAGCCCCGGGTGGCGGTCGTGGCGCTCGTGTCTGGTCCGGAGAGAGGCGGCGGATGCGCAAGGCTGGGGACGAGAACGAGAACGTAAACGCCCCCAGGAGTTTAAAGAGGTCGGTGACGTGTCGGCATGGCCCGGCTCTGTGAGGTCCACCCATCAAAGCACCATGCATCTGTGCCGTTTCTGCTTGGGAAAACATGAAGCTGTGGGTGTCGGGCTCGCATTCTCTTTCTGGGGGACGGTGCTGGACTGGGTGCCCCCAAGAACTGTATGAGATATCCACATGCCTGTTTTACACGTGGGGAAACAGAGGCTTTGCCAAATAATTTTTTAAAGATAAAATAAAATAACGTATCTTAAAATTACTCGGTGAGAAACATCCTCTTCTGTATCAAACACTCTAATCAGGCTCCTCTGAGAGCTCTTCATGACTGAGGTTCAACCTTGGCCTAGACAAACTGTAGGTACTCAACACAAATGATTTAATCCACATCTCTATTCCCACATTAAGAGATTTAAACATTAACATAGTTTCTAACAGCTCAGGGCCATGTTCCTAAAATAACCCCATAAGGAGCCTGCCTGAGAACGTTTAAGGCTTGCCAAAAGAATTTACTTTGTTCTGGCCAACACCTGAAAATAGGCCCTGACCTCCCTTTCTTAAAGCATTTACTAAAAAGGCCTTACAATCCTGAATCCTTCCTTTGTCCTTTTGAGATGCATATGTACCTCCAACAATTCAGGAGTGTCTTTCTTAGGGATCTGAAGGCCATAATTTTGAAATGTAGTTGTCAGGAACGACAGTCACTCGGTCTCCCAATCTCTCTGTAGGAGGGCAGAATCCTAACTGCTAATTTCCAGCTAAGAGACACTGCTGGCCTAATCAACATTTATACTGACCACCCTTTGTATTTTTCACTTCCCTGATTCTACTGAACCCCATGCTCACCTCCTTTCTACCCCTTCAGTCTCCCTTTGAAATGCCTAGTCACCTCTGTATGAATCAAAGTTAAGTTCAGTTCACCCTTAACCCGCTTCCCTATTGCAAAAGTATATTACTGATTGGAATCTGTCTTTATCACACTAATTTGTGTACAGCTTTGTGTATCTTTGGCGACAGTCATAAAAGGCTGCATCTGATCATGTTAAATTTTAGATCTTGTTTAAGGGCAATACAGTATGCAAAGTAATCACCTCCTACAGTTCTATGGGTCCCCTAGATAGAAAAGGGGAAAGCAGCACATTAGTCTCAAAAAGCACTTTGGAAGCCCGTAAGTTGCAACTGCTGGAAGAGACACTAGCCCCCCCCCCTCAAGGAAAAAAAAAAGAATAATTAAACTTTCTAAAAGAAATTAAGCTTAAATAGGCCAACCAGTTAGTGCCTATAGAGAAGAAGAGATATATCATTTCCCGTGGGTGTACATAAACCCTATCTCCAAAATCAGCCCTAAGTGCAAATCAGGTAGGGGGAGACACAGGAAAATAACAAGTAAAGGGAATAAACAAAATAACAGGATACCAACAAATGTTTCAGTTTTTCAAGGCCCACAAAACACAAGACACTGGTGGAAGGTTGTTCCTCTAAGTGGTCAGTGAGCACTACTGGATTTCTACACCGGACTAGGTGCGGGCAAAGGGGACCCTGTTTGGAAGCTTTCCTTGATCAGCAAATCACAGTTTCTGCTAGACTATACGTTTACTGAGGAGAGAAGGGGAAGGATGACTGGATATTGTAAGGTAAATGCGTGACACGCAGACAGAAGTTTTAAAAGCAAGCATTTATTGCGAGAAGGCTCCCAGGCGAGGTTCTCTGGTCCAGAGAGGAGAGGGGCCAGAGAAGTCACGCCCTGGGGTGGGAGGGCGTGGCTTTTATGGGTTATGTGGGGGATAGGGTTTTAGGGTGGGGAACTTTAATCTTAATCGAATGTTAATTGAGCCTCCAGATTAGGGTGGTAATGTTTAGGGCTTTAGGGTGGGCCCTATTCAGGTCTGGATTCCTGGTATCAAGCTGGGGAGTCTCCAGGCAGGCATCTGTCTGGCCGTTCCCCTGCCGACCTAACAGATATTAGAGAGATGAATGGAGTAGACTGGAAGTAAAGCCTCTTACAGTTACTCCTATGTGTTACTTGCCATTGGGTTACAACTTACTTGACCCAGTTCTTTTATTGTCATAAGAATAAGATTAACCTCTCTAGGCCTCTGTTACTTTGTCTGTAAAATTAGGTGATTATGATCTCTAAGGCTCCTTCAGCCCCAGAAATCTCTAGATCTAGCAAAAGCAGCTTAAAATATAAGATAGTATAGAAGTCCTAGTACCATATTATCTGATTCATTATTTTTCAAAAACCCAGACTTGCATCCTAAGCTGATAACAGCATATGAAATTCTTAAAAAGAATTATTCCTCTGATTTTCGTACTTCCAAAGATGTTCAAAAGCCTGTAAATTTATATATGTATAAAATAGTTTTCTTCGTATTAAAAAAAAAAAAATCTGCCTCCAAACGAAGAACAGAGTGAAATGTATATTCTGCATCTAAGCAGCTTGAAAAAAAATGACTTACTATGGCCTGTTTGAAATTAGAACTTGCTGTTGGTGCTGAGCTTCTGATGTGTATATGATACATTCATGTTTGATATCCTATCAGACACACTATTGCTGAAGATTAAACTTTGCTCAATTTCAAACACAGACATCTCCTTATCATTTACTTCATTATGTTTTGTTTTGCTCTTTTTTTCTTCAAACTGTTAGATGGCACACTTTGGCATCTTGATGCACCTTGCCACAGACTTCTTTTGTAACTAGTAATACAGTCAGTGTTTTCATTTCTTGGACCAAAGAATGGGTGCCTTCAGTAAAGTTCCATTAGGCAAGGGGGAGCAATGGTTATGACTGTGTCTAAGGTAATCTTGTTTGGTCCACGATTAGATCTGAAGGCCCTTTAAAGTAAGATGCTCCAGGATGTACTCAGTCCTTGGACTTCGGAGAGTGCATGTTGAATTCAAAGTTTTACCCTTCTCTGCAACAATGCCTTTGCCTTATTATTTTACTGATCCTTGACTTTGAGTTCAGTTATATGACTTACTTCGGCCAATAGAATAAGGAGAAAATATTGCTGTGCCAGCTCTGAGCCTAGACCTCTTTCTTGTACCTCTGACATTGCCATGAAAACAAAACAAAACAAACAAATAAACAAATAAACATGCCTGGGTCAGTCCTTAGGTTCTAGGAGAAGGATGAAGAACACTTGCTTGAAGCTGAACCAAAGGACTCCAGTCAAACCCAGCTTAGATTAGCAAATCCTCATCCAGCCACAGATCCAAGAGAATAACTGATTGTTATCTTAAATCACTAAATTTGGGGGTTGTTTGTTTTACAATATTTTTGAAGCAACAAATCTCTATCTTCAGTCATTCCCATGGTGATCTAATTTATTTTAATGGATTAAAAACATGTATACACTCTGAAGATTCCTAAATTTATATCTTCTACGCAGAATTCACCTATGAACTCTTGACTGACATTTCCAACTGACTACCACTTGGTGGTCTAAGAAATATCTCAAACTTACCTTGTCCCAAACGGATTTCCTGATTTCCCCCTGAAACCTATTCCTGCTGCAGTCATCACATTTCAGTTAATGGCAACTCCATCCTTTTAGTGGTTCAAGGAAAAATCCTTGGATTGTCTTTGTCTCTATCTCTTTCTCTCACACCCTGTGTACAATCCATCAGCAAATTCTTTTGACTTTAATTTCAACATTTACCCAAACCTGACCACTTGTCATCTTTACCATCAAAGCCCAGGTTCAGCCCACCCTTGTCTCTTGCATAGATTAGTGCAATAGCTCCTAATAGGTCTCTATGTTTCCACCTTTGTCTCTCTATAGGTTATTCTCCCCCAGAGTAGCCCGAGTACTTCTTTTAAACCCAAGTAAGGAAAACAGTTTATTTCTTAATAGAACTGGGTCCTTTGTCTTGTATGTAGAACTTGCCTCATTCTGGATTTTGCTAATTGCATCCCCATAGTCCTGGCTGACTTTAATGTATAATACCTAAATCATCTGTAATAAAAAGTGAAAATGCTTTCTGCTCAAAGAAAATAGTCACTATTTAAACTGACTAAAACTTTTCACTAACTCAATAAAAAATATCAGGAATGTGGTAAAAACAAAAATTTTTGCAAGTTAGATATTAGAATAATTCTTCAATAAATCGGTTGTCTGCTCTTTTCCATTCATATTTTTAATTTTCAGCGTTTTTATTTCTACGTTTATTAAAAATAGTTCATTAAGATAAGGATTACGCATGTTATTTATTAAAAATTTAGACTCACCTTGAAGAATGATAAAAAATGAATTATTGGTTTAAACATTTTTATCCTAATATATTTTAATAGGTATATTTATCTTATTGTCTATGTCTGAGATATGAATCAATGATGACTGAGGTATGTTTGCTTTTAATCCTGCTATTTACAATGGCAACTTTGAGTCTAAATGGGTTTATGGCAGCAGAATTCACCCAAATGGGTTCTATTTGAAGTAAGCATTGGGCTAAAATAGAAAAATCCCACAAGAAGAGCCTCATTCATGTTTATGGATTCATACAAGCTATTCCTGGTATGAAACTCAAATGAAACCATTGGCAAGCTAAAAGCTTGTGCATTATGAAGTGTTTCTGGAAATAGGGCTATTGGAAATGGAAAGTTTCTTTAAAAAAATCAAAATGAGTCACTGTATCTATTTTTAAAGGGGATTAATCTTGAATAACTACATATAGCTGACTAGTTTTATTAAAACAGCAATAACAACACACCTGAGTAAATAAAAGCAAAATAAAAAACTAGAAAAAGTACTTATTCAAACGTATATCATACCTTCACTCATGCATTCATTTTATTTTTTTTACTCAAGAAGAATTTATTGAACTTCCAAGGTGTGCCTTACATTGTGCAAGGTAAGATGCAGTAGGTGAAACACAAATAAAGACATGCTTCTGCTCTCATGAAGACTACCAACTAATAAGAAAAATGAGCCCTAGAATGCAAGGACTTACAAAGTAGTAAATTCTCATGCTTAAAATAAAGAGAAAGTAAAAGCAAAAGATAGTTTAAAACAGGGTCTCCCAAACTTGGCCCAACATCAGAATCACCTGGGAGCTTTTAAATATACATGCTTTTCTTCTAATTCAAGATGGTGCATCAAACACATGTGATTCTCTTCATCACTCCCTGAGATTCTATTAAATTATAAAGCAATAAAAAAAAAAGAGCATTTCTAATAGTAAAGATATAGAGGAACATAAGAAATTTCGATAATCTCCCGAAGACAACAATTGGAAGAAAACGTATGGATGGATGACAGTGGATAAAGCTATAGCCTATAATGAACTATAAGGGAGTCACAGGAGAGGTGGAAGTCATTGAAGAATTTCACAAAGGCTCCTGTTTCACAGTCAGTAGTCTAGAAGGAGAAGCTGGGCTGAAAACAGGTAGATGGATTGATAATTTGTATACAAAATAGTCAGCCTTCCTAGCCCAAACTCTCAAAGTGTTTGGACAATATAGCAAACTGTCTGCATTTGCCCCTGAGCAAGACTTTTCCTTTAGGAGATTAAATTGAGGGAAGTTAAAGCTTCCACTGAGAGTCTTGCTGCTAGAGAGCAGGGTATGTATGACATTTGGGAGGCTGTTAACTTGACTACTGATTCTCTACTAGTTCCAAGTGAATGGAGCTTGCAGTTAAACATCTCTCCCCATATCAATTATATATCATCATTATTAGATACAGACAACAAGGCACAGGGTGAAAACCAGCAACATGAAAAAGAAAGACTAAGATAAAAAAAAATCAGTAAAACTGACGGCAGAAGAGTGCAGAGATTAATTCAGGGTAAAAAAAAGAAAAAAAGTTAATTAGTGATAATAAAAGTGATTTGAGAGGCATTTTAACAGAGGTGTTTTTTTTCCCCCAGAAATTTCTATACCAAAGGAACTATCAGATACAAAGAATGAATTCTGAAAATTACAAAAACATAATAGCCCTTTAAAAACATTTATTGGAAGATAAACATTTATTGGAAGATAAAATTGAGAGACTATCCAAGAATATAGAAAAAAAGATAGAGACAGAAAACATGAGACAGAAGGAACACGGGAAAAATGGGAGTTTCATAAGGACAGAAATACAGGACAGGACAGGAAAAAAATAATAAAGATTAAAAATTTCCAGAGATGAAAAATGTATGAGAGCTGAAACTGAAAAGAGTTACTTGCTACTGAGCAGGTGAATTGGTTTGAAAAAAAATTCCATTATTTGTACCCACCATGATGAAATTCCAAAACTTATTAAATTTTAAATTTCATTAAAGAGAAGCTTCCAAAAGCTTCAAGAGAGGGAAAATGTTATCTATAAAGAAATAAGAAACTGATTAGCACTAAATATGGAAGATAATGGTGAGCTTCTTTCAAGGTTTTGAAAGAATATAATTTGGATCTAAAATTCTATAGCCAATCAAACTATTAATGGTGAGGGTAAACTAAAGATTTTTAAAACAAAGGCAAAACTTACATTTTCTGAACAAAATTGTTTCTCAAAAATATTTTTAAATATGCAGACTCAAAGTTTGCCTAGTCAATCAATAAATATTTATTGAGTTCTTATTTTGGCATTATTTTAGACAATAGAGATATAATAATAAACATGACAGAGGCCCTGTACTCAAAAAATTTGTATTTTAATGGAGATAAGTTTTCTGCATCCTTTTTGAGAAAGTTATTTGGAGATATACTCTAGCAATATACTGGTAAAAACAAGAAGTTATAAGAAATGGCAGAACTAAACTAAGTAGTCAGTGAGAAAAACTGAGAGAGGTCTGCTATAATCCTAAAAAACATCGATTCAAATTAAAACAAGAGTCAGGGTGCTCCATGAAGAATCTCTTAGAGTAAAAAGAAATAAAAATAGATTCAATATAATAGGTAACATGAGAATCAACTAAAAGAAGTTATATGGTCTGGTAATAATCATTAATATTCAGCAATATCCAGTTCAATCCTTCCTGGGTATACAAGATGTCTACATTTCTCAGTGTTCCCTACAGTTAGGTGGGACTGACTGTATAATTGAATTCTGGCCAATGGAATGTGAGTTTCACTTTCAGGCCAAGGCAGTTAAGAACAGTGAGTTTTCTGTTAGATCATTTCCCCGCTTTGTTAGTTGGCTGGATGGACTGGACCCAGTGATGAGTTCTGAAGACCTCAGGGTTGTCAGAGCCACTCATAGTAGCAAACTTTCTCCTGATCCACAGTGGATGGTGATATGATCGAAAAATACATTTTTATCATGTTAAGCAACTGACTGAGATTTCAGGCTTTTATTTGTGACAGCAGCATTTTTTAATTTACCTTAACTAGAAATATGGTTAAAAAAAAAAGAAGAAAGAAAAGGAAAAAAAAGAGGAAAAAAAGAAAGAAAACAAGCAAGAAAGAAAGGCACTCTTTTCAATAAAAAGCAAGAACTAAAATCAGGACCCAACAAAATAAAATGTGGAACAACAAACTCATGATCCAATATAAAGTCAAGTTAAATGTGGCCACCTGTGAAGGCAGCAGCTAGGTTCCAAGGAGCAATTAAATCTATAAAGAATTAAGAAAAAAGAATTGACGGTGACAGGAAGAAGAAAAGGGGCAGCAGTTTAAGAAGAAGGCAAAGATCAAGAATAATCACAGCAGGTTCATTTATTCATAAATCCAGTGGCACTGTACAAACTACCACCAGAGTTATTTGCTGGTGTTGACGGAGTTAACCTACTTTGACTCTGGAGCAAAGCTACATAATATATGGACATTTGCAAGTCAAGAAGTATCTATATGAATAAGCAGATGACAGACTCTGAAGAGGGGGAGTAGGGCATAGGGAGGAGTGGTGATAACAAGTAAAGCCTGGCTCAGAAAGACGTTTAGGTTGGCCACATTTCTGTATATTGAATCTTCCCCAAGTTCTGATAGTTCTCTGCAAACCTTTACACAAGTTTAGAGCATCAAAGAAATCGAAGTCATCTGCATTAGAAAACTTATGGGGGAGTTGCATTTATCCAGTCAAGAGCAGTGCAATGTAGGACTGGGACTTTTTGTTCCTGTCCAAAAAAGAGTTTACAGTCTTGCTGCCACACATAAGGGAGAGAGAGAGAGCAATAAGAAACTCAAGGCAGCGCATAAGAAGGGCCAAGCGACTGGTGCAGAAAATCAAGTGCCCTTATAGCATTTAGAGGAGGTAGAAATCTGAGGGTTTAGAGAGCCAGGGCTAGGAATGGACTCTTGAGGACTAGACAGAGCTTAGGCAAGAAGAGAGGAAAGTAAGAGGGAGGAACTTGCCAGCAGAGAAATGGTGTCAGTAAAGGCAAGAAGGTAGGCATTGGGGGCCAATAAAAGAAGAGAGTCCCATTAGGAGATGGCAAATGTAGATTGGCTCCAAATTATACAGGGCCTTGAACAACAGGTAAGGATTTGGGATTTATTTTGTAGACCTTTGGTAGCATCAAAATTTTTCAAAGTAAAATTGGTGGAATAAAACTTTATACCAAATTTATTTTTCTAGTATTCGTTTTTAAGTCTTTGGCTATATGAGTCCTGGAACAGTATGGTCCTGGAACAGCTATAAGGGTTAATCAGCTTTGGCTTATTGAGACTTAAGTATAAAAAGTTCTGGTCTAGAAGATGGAGCACCCATCTGTTGTCACCAAGATTTGTCTTTCCTTGTTACTTAATGTTAAAGTAAGGAAATCTCTTAGGATTGCTGAAAATCATTTAGTATCTCCCAAGGGACTGTCTGTTATTTATGTAGCTTATTAAATAAAAGATCTCTCTTTACAAACATTACCTTATTAATCTTTGTCGAATCAACTTCATGCACTCGGGAAAGACGGTGAGGGTGGATAGATAAGGAAACCAAAGTTACTAGGAAGTATGCCTACAGACATTAGAAAGGATTTTGAGACAGTGAGGGCTCTGAAAATCTGTTATATTATGGAACAGCTTTTCATTCTCTAAATGATAGGGAAACTACATGATTTTCTTTCAATATACTTTTCCTTGAGCAAGAAACACAGAAAAAAATGTCTTTTCTTTTATGTCTTTAGACATGGACAGGAGTAAAAGGGGAACTATGATAAAGCAACACAAATAGTAGGTTAAGGATTTGCAGCTTTTGTTTGTAGTGGCCTATTCAAGTTGCATCAGGCGATGGGAATTGACTGAGGCTTACACATGGCAATAATAAAAGCAGGAACCTTGTCTGTGCAATGAGCAGTGGAGTTTTGAGGTTGAGAGCAGAGGTTTGGAAGTCACAATGGCCAAAGGTTCAAATTCCTGATTTTCTACTTATGATCTGACTGACTTAACTCCTTCAAGTTTCAATTAAAAAGTTAAATAGTTCCAGCCTCATAGGGGCGTTGAGAGGATTAAATGAAATAATGTATTAAGATACTTAGCATAATGTTTAGCTTATTGTAATCACTCAGTGAAAGTTGGCTGCTGTTATTATTATTGGCTGCCAAGTAATTGGATATTAGTTGCCATATAAGCAGAGGGATAAGAAGGCAACTGCACATAAAATCAGTGTTTCACCAATGATAGCTTAGTACTGAATTCAAACAGTATTTAACCATGTTTAAAAGCACATAATTTGGGGGAAATGTTGATTCTTTAAAAACTCAATCTCTAAAGGGCCATAAAAGCTATTTTAATCACTCCAACTGATTACAAGGAAGTATGAATCAATAAGCTTTGCTAAATGGTCTAAAATATAATAAAGAAAACCAACAACAATCATCCAGGAAGCCACCATCCTTAATACTAAGATGATGTAACAGTTGGATGAGAAGAATGGATTTTATTATTTGAAAACTCCAAATGTTAATAATGCTTTCAGGGAAATTTTTAGTTTAGTACAAAGTCATGGCTTTTCAAATGATTATTTATTTTATGTAACTTGAGTTTATTTCCTCTAAAATGTTTTTTTTAATCAGATCTGATATGAAAATAAAGGGCTATTTGCAGAAAGGTATTCTCTGCTCTTAGTAATTTTTAGATCTTTATGAGTTCAAAACCAGCCCCCTTTTTATTCCTCCTCCTCATAAAACCGCAATACTGTTTCAGATCCCAAATTAAGACTAGAGACAAGCTTTATTTAGAAAGCCTTAGCTCACTTCTCTGAGTCCTGTGTGGTACTTACTGGCTCAAATCTGCAAGTCCCAGGGCTATCACCTGACCCTAAAGCTTATCTTGCTGCCCCCCTGACTAGGATAGCCAATGCTCACATGGGTTCCTAAGGCATATTGCTCTCGCTTTTACACATCCCTGAGTTAAAAAAGACTGAGCTTGCTTCTTTCCACCCTATTTATTTTCAACATTGTGTTTTCCCAAGGCTGGAACCTGCCTATGAATGCCATGTGCAGCAGGGTCCTGTTATCATGGATGGTGATGATTTATGATGTGTCCTGAGTTTGTCTGTACTGTTGAGCTCTATTTTTTGTGGGGTCCTGGCTATGCACCTGGTAACAGCATCGCTTGCCTCACACGAGAATCTATCAGGCCTCTTGGAGAGTGTACCTTTCCAGCCTAACTCCTTTCCAACAGTGGACAGCAGATCAAGTTCAGGTCCAGTTCCTTTCCCTATTTTTACCTGTCTATATTGCAATGAGAGGTATCAGAGATATTAGAGCTGGCTCAGCTGTGATGTGAGGCAAAGAGGTTGAGAAGGAAAAGCTTGCCAGGGCAGTGAGAAGAACTGGATCTGACGCTTGATTCTGAAATTAACTAGCCTTCATATCCACTGACCTCCCTTAGCTAAATCAAAGGGCTAATGAGAACATAAAATGACGTTAACAACATAACTGTGCATTGGAAAGTTGTCACACCAATTCTTGTGCTGTTGACTCATCAGAGCCCCCAAATAAAGAAAATTTTTGTAATAAGTTAAAGTTGACAGAAAATTTAAAATAACAGTGGTACTTAAAAACAAGATAGAAACCCATTTCTTTCCCGCATAAGAAATTTGGTAAAAACCTCATGCATATTATTTGAAAGCGCTGTTTTCTTTTAAAATGAAATATATTCTTAGGAAAAAAGTAAAAGATTCTACTTCTTATGTACAATTTAATAACTATATAGCATAGGATTGCAAAGGTCTTAGGACCAAGGTGTATATGTGTATGTGTGTGTGTGTGTGTGTGTGTGTGTGTATAATTTCCTATCCACATCCTTATATGAAGCTGAAGCTGGATATAATTGTGTAGTATAAAAGTGATGGGGGTCATCGTAATAGCAGATAAATTAGCTTCCATGTGAATGTTTCACTTAAAGTTGAAATTAAAACTTTAAAATTGAAAAAAAAGAAAAGAAAAGAAAAAACAAGAAATTTGGGAGTAGGCAGTCCAGAGTTGGAATGGTGGCTCAGTAGTGGCCAGAAACCAAGGTTTTTATTATCTTTCTGTGCCGTCCTAGTATTTGGCTTCTATCTTCAGTCACCACATGGCCCAAGATGGCTTCTGGGGCTCCATATACATTACAGTCACCTGAAAAGAGGGAAAGAGAAAGGGAAAGGAAAACAGAAACTCTGCCCAACTAAGCCACGCTTTTTGGGGGTTATCTTCATGGAAGTTCTACATGTTTCTATATATATATCTCATTGACTCGAACATAGACACATGGCCACATCTAACTACATACAAGCAAACCTGGGAAATGTAGCCTTTTATGTAGATGTATTGCCATCTGAGAATGGATACTGCTGGACATCAACTAGCAACATGGTCGGTCACCTGAAATCAAATGGAATGTCAACATTCTTTGAGAGAGTGTTTAAAGTGATAACAGTGAAATGATCTTCTCTTGTGATTGGCTTAAATAAATGATATCCACTTGGTCAACAAAAAAAATTGTTTTGTGTAGCTACTACATGCCAAGGACTGGGTTCAGCCCTAGAGAGATGATAGCGAGCTGAAATGAACATCCCCTGACCTCCTAGAGTTTATAGAGTGTACCTTCCCACGAAAACAAGAGTGTATAATTACAAACTGTGGTGTGTTGTCTATAGGGAACCTCGTAAAATGGTCAGACTTGAACTTTGTGTGCTCGACTGTGTCTAGAGAGACAAAGGAACACTCTTCTTCAGGCCTAGAGTCAGCTGGAAGTGCCCTGTTAAATGATGTGATTATGCATCCTTAGTACGCCAGTGGTATTCCTCTTCTCTGACCTTCCTCACTGCTAGGTCTGTCTTAACTTAGTCTTAAATGAAAGAGATCCTATCTTCCTGATCATATGTCCTGTAGCTAGGAGAGGTTCTCCCTCTGCATTTGCAATGAATGAGGCTACACTCATTCATTGCTCAATCTAAGGATATTGGAATATGATGTCCCTCCCACTCCCCTTGCCTCTGGCAAATAGATGAGCAATTATTCAAGGCATTCTGAGGATCAAAAGCACCAGTCTGAAAAGTCTTGTCTATCCCTATAGGAAACGCTTTATTGATTAGGCCAGGATTTCTTTTTTTTTTTTTTTTTTTTTTTGCTGTGGCCCTTTCTGATTTTATAATTTCATTTGGAATTAGAGGATTTTATTTGCACAGCTCATATTCTTCATTAGCTAATATTTGGGTTGACCTTGGAATTTTGACATGATAAAATAGTCAAAGGAAAAAGCACAGCATTTTTTCTGCCGTCATTTTGTGGGGCCGAGAATTATTTGTCCTTCGGAAGAGTGGCTTTATTTTTAGCCCCATGCAGTGCTTTAGATGGATGTTCTGTCTGTTTCTACATGGCAGCTCAGATAACCCAATCATATCTAGTTTTAGGGACAAATACTTTTTGTTACAATTTAGGAGCATCAGGCATTGCTAGAATAGAAAGGAGATATTTACTCTCCTTAATGAGAAAATAGGTGGATTAATGACATTTCTATGCCGAATGATGGATTTCCTTGACTCTTTTTCTCTGAAGCTTTTGGGTTTTGGTATATAACTTCATGGTTGAATGGAGGATTGTTAAGCTCTAGTGATTGAAAAGAATAGATTGATTTTTTAAAAAAAGAACCTCGAATTACAGGGAAACTATAAAGCTGTGAGAGTAAGGACAAGAGGAGTCTTCTAGTGCTCAGGGAATGATGTGCAGCTGGGCTTCTCTGGAGCCTAAAATTTAGGTGGAGAGCTGGAAGGAACCAATGAGGTTTCAGCATTCCAAGTAGCAGAGGCCAGTGGTCTTCCCCGCTGAGCCTGGTCATTAACTCAGTTCAGAACTGTGCTATGGTTACTAACTCCAGGCTCTCAGACATACTTTGTCAAGTTGTCTGGTTCTTATATCACTTTTGCCACAAGATTATTTGCTGATTTTAGCACTACTAACTCTGAGCCATTTGCAGTTGCAATTGGAAAGAAAAGAATGACATTTCAGGCTTGTTTATACTGTCAGTTGAAGCAGCTATAGGGACAAAGACCTTAAATTCATCTGCAAATCTGTTGGTTCTGCCTCAGGAATCCCTGGCCCAGCTACTGAGCTTGCTCTGAGTTTGCAGTGGATTCTGAGGAAAATGACCTTCGCTGTCCCCTGGTGGCTTGTCATGAAGTGAGCTTTGTGTCCTCCCAGATAATTTTCTATAATTTTCACCTCTGGTATTATTGGCTTAAAGTATAAAGTTAGGATGCTGGGATTCCATGCCTACGTTAAATTTAAAGTGTGCATGGGAGAAAATGCTTCATCAACGTGACCGCGCAGTTTCAGAAACAGGTGCTGTATCTGAAGGGCTGTGTAAGTCCCAAGCCCAAACCCAGGCCCCTCTTGGAAGAATACCTCAAAGAGAACCTCCGGCCCTCTGTGGTTAGTCACAGCCTTTTCAGATTATTTTCTGCTAGTGGTCGCGTGAATCTGTCCTCAGACTTTAGAACTTGCTTTAAATCTTCTCTGATCCCACTTCCCACTCTTCATGGGCTACAGGGAAAATCACAGTGAGTTATCCTTTCTTTGATTTCTTAATGTGGTGCTAAGGATGGGATAATGAAGATGGTGTGGACAAGTATCAAATGTTGTGGTGATGCACTTTAAATAGTGGTCCCCAAACTTTTTGGCACCAGGGACCAGTGTTCCTATGAGAATCTAATGCCTGATGATCTGAGGTGGAGTTAAAGCAGTGATGCTAGTGCTGGGGAGCAGCTGCAAATACAGATGAAGCTTTGCTAGCTGGCTCACCTGCCACTCACCTCCTGCTGTGTGGCCTGGTTCTTATCAGGCCATGGACTGGTACTGGTCCACAGCCCGGGAACCCCTGCTTTAAACCTCTTTTGAAATCTGTTGATGGATGCCACTGGTGAGATGCCTCTTTGTTTAGGTTGGTCTTTGGCAACCTCGGAGTAGGAGGTCATCCATAGCTGACTCTGTGGCAACCCAGTACTACCTTTAGCAATTCTGGCCCCAAAAGGGTCACAATTTGGGCCTCTCTCTCCCTCTCTTTCTCTCTGAAAAACAGATATTCCAAAAGGCAGGATTTTCGGTTTAAAGTGATCTCATGGACTTTGAGGCAATATCCCAGTAAGGACAAAGGCATGATATTAACTTCATCGTCAACACTGTTGGAGGACCTAGCAGGAATTTAAAACATTCCCTTATCTATATGACGATCTATAATATGATGGAATATAGATTATCATCTATAATATGATGGAAGGACTCTAGCTGCTGACAATGGCAAAAGGCTCATCTAGACTTAAATGATCATTTTGGAAGGAATTCCATTTTCAAAAATAATTTATTCAAACATTTTATGCCAAAATAATTCTAAAAAGTATTAGTTTATATTAGTTGACCCCAAGTAGATGTGCATTTAACTACATGAACACAAATATTACTTCATAGTTTTTTTTATTATAGACTTTTTTTATCCACATGAATGTTAAAGAAACTACAACAGAGTTAAATACCATTTTTGATAACATGATTATATTCTTAATTACACTCAATATTAAACTGTAAAATATTTCCAGAGGAATACAATCTTCATTCATACAGCAGGCAAAGTACCAGAGAGGAAGGGGCCTCATGTAAGTCTGTCCAGTTTGCTATGAAAAGCAACTTTGTGTGGCTGATGCCATCGTAGCTGTCAAAACGTGATCCCCACCCCTGGGACAGGTCTTGTGTTTTCTTTCCACCAAGATTCACTTCTTCAGTAGGAAAAGACAGTCTTTAGAGTTGCTCTGTCCACGTGTGCAGCACTGAGATCACTGGAGACCGTCCCTGGATTTCCCGCCCCTGGTTGGCTAACAGCACTCCCAACACTCCGGGTTCAGTTGGCCTTAAAACCACAAAGACTCAAACTTTGGTTCCACCAAAAGATGCAACAAGCATTGACTGCTCTGGTTGGCTCCCCCCTCCCCCACGAATTAATGGCCGCTACAGTCTATTTTACACGGTTGTCCATGCGGCTTTGAGGTCGCTTGTCCTTGGGTTCTCTTGAACGTGATTTTGTATTGGATTCCCAAGCCCTTTCGATCGCAGTCTTTATGTGGGTCAGAAGTGCTCAGCGGCAGGCTGTATCTTACAAGAGGACAAGAATAAGTGGGTCTGTGCACCTGGGATAAGACAAAACGCACAAATGACCACCTCACCATGATAGAATCAGATCATTTAAAACCACTTACAGTAATATTTAGGATATCCTTACGAGAAGACATTCTTAGTACAGTTTGAACAAAAAACCCTTTAAGCAGTGGCCATGAAATCATCTTCCTTTTTATGTATATTTGCCTATCTTAGGTTATGCATCTCCACTGACACTGAGCCAAACTACAACTACTAAGTCAGAGTGTGATGGTTTGCTATGCCTTCTTTACAGTAAAGCAATTTTTATTTTTGGCAGGGGAGGGTGATTCTAGAAGCTCCGATTTATTGTTGGGCAAACATTAAGACAGCCTGCAGTGAAAGAGACAGACAGAATTTCATGCTCTGGTGCCTGCTGGCTTTGCCTGGATGGTCCAAGTTACATCTATTTTTCCCGTTCTGGAGTGTTAGAGCAATTATAGAAGTATGACTGGAGTTCTTGTGATTCTACATCAATGAAACCACAGGATTGGTTATTAACTGCATATTAGTAACTAATATTAGAAAATGTGAACTTGGCTACACTTTCAGGCTATAAACTGGAGAAAAGCAGATGAGCGTGGGTCACAGAGTTGGGTGGCCGGCTCAATCCTGCCACTTGCTAGCAGTGGGACCACAGACAGCTTACTCATCTCTCTGGATTTCAGTTTCCTCAGCAGCAGAATGGTCAAAGTAGCAATACTTCTATGAATGAGCTGTTTTGAAGATTAAATAAGATAATTGACACAAAGTACTTAAAAAAGTGGGAGTACACATTGTCATTCTAATTGGAGACACTTGAAAGAAATTGGTCCTCTTAAGTCTGACTACAGATGAGAGAAATGGATATGTATGTCTCTTCCCCTTTTTATCTTTGATCTATATGAAAGGAAGTCACAGACTGTTCAATTGGAATCCCTCTCCATCTTTTAAAGACCCTTTCTTTGTTGTTATTTTTGTAGCAATTATTCCAGAAGTAAAATAAAAATAAAAATAAAAGTTTACCAAAGAGGTAGATATTGTTAGCATTGGAAAAAAAATCAAACTCTCTATTTTCAAACTCTCCAGAGGGATGCGAAGTAGCAATTAGTGATGAAGAAAATGCAGATATAAGGCAAAACTACCTGGGTCATGCTCTTGAGTGTTTCCTATGGTCTTGAGCAGACTTTAATAAAAAGCATCCCCTTTGTGGGAAAGGAGAGAGAATACGGCAGAAGACTGGCATGCGAGAGTCAAAATTTTAGAGCTGGCAAAGACTTTGATCAGGTTTGGCCACCCACGTTTTATAGATGAGCATGAGACTCAGAGATGAAATGACAACATAGGGCGGTAGTGTCAGATTTAGAAGCCAGACTTCCCCAAAATCAGCCCAATGATTCTAGTCAGTGGCTTTAGAGTCAAACAGACCTGGATCGAATCCTGACTTTGTCACTGAGAGCTAAGTGACCTCATGAGCCTCAGTGTTCTCAGGCATGAAATAGGGATAACAATAGGACCTACTTTACAGAGTTGTAAGGGTCAAAAACTATGACGTGGCAAAGAATTTAGTCTACTACCTGGCATAGTTAGTGCTCAATGAATGATAGCGATTATTATTTCCAGTTTGGTCAGTGAGTTTCTGTGTGACAATGAACAAGCCATTTCCTGTGATCCACTTTCCCCTTATACGAAAGGACTGAGTTCTCTGTGAAAGACACGGATGTTTCAACCAGGTACATGGATGACATTTGCATAATGTTAAATGGTGCTTGGAAGAAAAAGAAAGTAAAGTAATAATTAAATTGGTGATAACATCATGGCATTTTTAGTAGGGGTGCAGATTTCACACGGATTACAATGGAGCGTCTGTGTAGGACACAGAAACAACCAAGGTAAGAAAGACCATCGGGAATAATTCTGGTGTTAAAAGCAGTCTCAGTATATATACGGAATGTTTTTAAATCTTTTTCAAATCATTTCCATTGTGCACGCGAGCTTACAACGAAATAAAAACACGAAGCAGTAGAATGTCTAATCTACTAGGGCTTGTTTCGGAAGGTGGTCTGAAGATAAATAAAATAAACTACACTTTACACAGCTGGCAGCTAAACAAATAGAATGCATTGCCCCAAGGGGGACTATGCCTAGGTTGAAGAAAGGTTTAGATAAATTCACGGGTAATGGATCTTTAAGGAGTTATCGAGGGAAAGTTAAGAGTATTCAGTGTACATGCCTAAATTTTGAGGTTGGTACCGTTAAGAGCAACGATTTGGCACTTCTAATGGAGTTACACAGCTAGTAATCTGGCCTGGGTGGACCTTTATTTGGACTCAACACGGAATTTCTTACATCCTAATGTAGGGCCAAAAAGATTTGTAGAGCAGTGATATGTAGCGGTACTTGCTCAGCTTATTAAGTGGATTGCCTGTGGTTTTGAAAAGCTTCCTCCTCTTAATAGTCATATTGGAATCCACTGGGTGGCAAGAACACAGCACACTACCTTAAGGGTCACTCTTGCATAAGACATTAATGCATCAGTCCCTAATTTGGAAACCTGTGGTCACTCAGCAAGACAGAATTTGTCTCTCTCTCTTGGTGTAATGATTTTTATTTTGTAATCTCTCTTGGGGTAATTCCTTGCAGGCTTGGCATGTCGAGAATCAAATACTGTCTCTAACAATATGGTCGTGATTCTCTGCTTGGCTGATTTAGCTCAGCATTTAAGTAACCACTAATCTTCTGAAAGCACCAGGGTCTACTTAGAGAAATCCCTGTTGTCTGCAAGGATGGAAACAAAATCAGTGTGGAGGAAGCATTAGTTACTAAACACAAATCAATCTTTTTTTTCCACCTAGCTGTAAGCTAAGTCACCGTCAGGGGCGTGGTTTCTGGGCAGTGAATCTTCATTTTGTAGGTGTAAGAGCCATTCCTGTCTGACAAGCAGGGAGGATGAGTTGAGGAAGTGGAAGAAGTAAAAAGAGAGTTTACTGGAGTTCCTAAGTATAAATCAAACTACACTCTAATGGATGAATCTCACAAACATGGAGTAGAAGAAGCCAGACACAAAGGAATATTCTATAGAACATCCTTTACTACAGTTTAGAAGCAGGCAAAGCTACTCTTTATTGGGGTGGAGGAGTAGCTGGCCAGGAATACAAGGTGGCTATCTGGGTGCTGGAAACCTAAGTGCATTCAACTGATGAAAATCCATCGAGTTTAAATTTGTAGACTTCATGATTTTATGAGTTATATAACTTTATCATTTGTAGATTTTGCTGAATTTGTTATGCTTCAATAAAAGGTTATTAACAAAAACATCCTAATATATCCTCTTTGAAAGGAAAAATTAGTTTGACATTTTGGTTTCTCAGCATTAATTTGGATGATTCTTGCCTTGATTACCTTGTTATTCTTGGTTAAGATTTACTGGAGTCTGAATATTTTAAAATTATTTATTTCACTCTGCTGGTGCAAATCTATCTACCATAAAGAGAAATTGCCCAAAGTCAGCTTCAGACTCAAGAAAAATACTTGCATCTATATAATGGAGCCAAACTCAGGGGCCCATTTCTGTATAACTTTATGGAGGTGGAAACAAAATAATTTATTATTTGACCATCTCTGTTGCAGAAACATCTGCTCACAGAAGACAGGAAGTACAGGCATCAGAAGCGAGTAGGCACAGGACCTAAAGTTGCAGGAGCCCTAGAATCTCTTCTTGGCTTTGCAACACAGACATAAAACATCCATCTCTATTCTCCCTACCTCAGTTCCCTGTGCGTAAAATTAAGACAAAGCATGTGAATGAGAGTCTTGGAAAGAATTTTGAGCTCTTGATGAAATGTGACATAATTATCATAATTAATGACAAATACTGAAGTTTATCAGTAATAAAAGTGATGGCAAGAAAGAGGATTGTCATTCCACATGGTAAAGAAAGCTTTTGGTAGGCAGAATAAATTCACAAAGGAAGAAAAGAAAGTGTGAACCTGAATTTATGGAATTCTTTTTGCCAGTAAACTCCATTGAAATCATGTTCCAGAGGAAAGAAGTGGGAAGAATTATTCAACTGGGAATGGATCAAACTGATAAATGATCACAATACTAACTGGCCATGAACACTTACTAAAGTTACCTCTGAAATTTGAGGTTTTTCCTGATTTAATAATTCCACTTGTTAAATCATCCAATATATTATTACCAAAACAACAAAGGCCTAGATTTTGCATTCCTTCAATTCTCATATTTACCTTCTTTCAAATAATCAAAAAGTTGCTTTTGAAATGTTTACTTATGTTCTAAATATAGTCATTGAATTTTCACTGCCTTCTTTTCCTTAAGAGTCCGGAATATTTGTCTTTTAAGTTGTTGCCATTGAACCTGGATGCAACCTTGAACCTGGCTTCAGCTGTGGAGAAACTGTTATTGGTATAGGGGAAGAATGAATTACTATTCCCAGAGCACAAGTTCTCAAAGGTCTATACCGCTCCTAATTGTTCATATCACCATTTGTCAGTAAGCCACTCAAAGTCAGATTTTGGAAGAGTTTTTGGAAGCTAAAGAGAAACTGAGAAGATGAGACACAATAAGCATGACTGCTGACACTTCAGTTTCCTTCAGAGGGGCAGAAACTGGGATGTTAGGTTGAACTAGAAAGAGCAGAAAAACTCAAAACACAATGAAGATCACATCTGCAGACTGAAGAGAGAATTTCCTTAGTTTTAGGAATTTTCCATGGAATTTATAAGACCCACTTAACTGTCCATTTAGGAAGTCCCAAGTCCAGATATAACGAAGCTCATCAATATATTGGCTTAAACACAGAACGCAATTTTACAAATCAGTTGGACTGTTTCAAATACATCAATAAAGAACCCAGCCAAACAATAGAAATTCAGAGAGTTAAAAAAAATCTCTTTCCGTGAAAGGTGAACTCACCTTCTAGCTTTTGCTGAGATGAGCACCAAGCTTTTCTTTCCTGATCAAGCTTGCTGCATAGGGGATCTGTAAGATAAAAACAAGCACAACTCTCCAGGTAAGCTAAATGTGGAAACAGATGTATAATGGAGACCTTTCATCATGCCTAACAATTTGAATGCCAATGGATCCTCCCTGAGGAGAAAAGGTCTCCATCTGCTCAGCAGTATGGAGCTTCTGGGGTATAACATTCCTAAGCCCTGTTAAAAAACACATTAAGGACAGAACAGGTGATCTCACTGGAGTGTTGCTACAGTTAGTCTCTGCAGTTATTATGTGACATTGCACTTAAAGTTGTTTTTTAAAATTTGCATTTAACAACACGGCATTCCTATTTTTTATTTCGGTATGAAAACTAACACGATGATATCATGTATGTCCAAGGTCACAAAACAAGAATGCTATTACAAATTTGTTCAATGTAATCTTTCATTTAATCAGAGTGATGAAATGTGCTATCATTATAAATCACATTTAAGATTAACCAACTAAGCAAAAACTATTACTCTGGGTAATTTCCTAATAACTACAAAGAAGCCTCAGAAATAATTGCACTGAATGGAAAATATGACCTTGAGAATTCTACCTAGATAAACTTGAAAAGTGCTTTTCATTACTGGGGTGTTGAATGAAAGCCTATCGCGTTTGATATGTGGCTTTTCATTAAAAAATTCAAACGGTTGAAAAAGGGACAACATATATTATTTAGATTTGCCTCTGCACTAACCCCAGTTAAGATACTCTATCATTACGTTACTTACCTTCATCCTTACAAGGCTAAATTCAGAACTTTACAGAATAAATCTATTTTACACTTAAATAAGTATTAAGCCTTCTAAAATGTAACATGAAATATGGCTCTCATGCAAAAGCAATGAGGGAAATAAAATTATTATCATTAAACTAGGCAATGTTTTTGAATACTGTTATATATATTCTCCTTATTCCCAGCAGGATATTTATTTTTTACTCTCCTGATCTACCGGTTCTTAAATACGCACCTTTGTTAATAGGAAGCAATTACGAATATACAATGACGTCAGTGACTACAATTAGCTGCACATTTTGACGTGATAACCAGCCAGTTGAATCAAACAGACTTTTTAATGGAAAACAAAGGATGAGACTAAAATAACCACCTCACTATTTTAATACGCAACCACAACATGGATATGTCCAATAGACATATATCTGATAAAGGGCATGGATAGTAAGTAGTTCGAAATTAATGATTCATACAGTACCATTAACAGTTCGGTGTCCTGATCTCACAGTTTAGGACGTGAGCTGAGATCAGTTAGATAACTATGACAAGAACAGTTACACAGGGACCTACTCTAGTTACCTCTTTTTTTTCACTCTAGGTTATGCTACACCTGCTATTAACAGAGACACACTGAGTCTTGATTTTCCATTAGGGTGCATGCTGTAATATGCCGAAACACATGGATCACCTCTCTCTTTAGATGCGTGATATAACAGAGACTTGAAAGGCATTATATTATTTAGGATAAAAAGTAGAATTGATATAAACCTTGAGGTATGAGGAATTACCTCATATAATGTATTTGTGCCACTCTCACATTTAGAAAGAGTCCTCAACATCAAGATTAGATGCCATCAAGATTTGGTGTCTGCTCTGTGCCAGGCACTTCCTGAGGTAAGTTAACATCAGCATGGGCCATCTCTTCAAAGTCAGTAAACTACTCATCCTAATCCAAAGAAAACTGTCTGAAAGGGTACTACTTTCAGATTTAAGTCAGAATGCCTTTTTCTTTCTTCCTTCCTTTCTTTCTGCCCCCATCCCCCAAAACCACAATGAGTATTTTCTTAAGATGGAAAACTGAGAAGGAAAAGAAAAAAGGACTGTGTGTGTGTGGGGAAGACATTTCCAAATAGGTATATTTAATCCCAAATCTCCAGACCTAGAATTTAAATCTGTGTAAAGAATTATCCCACTCAAACTTTGACTGTTGCATTTCTTTCATTAAAAGAAAATGAAATAAAATCCAAACAAAAACAAAGACACAAAAGCAAAAGATGGTGAGCTAAAAATCATGTATTTTTAATTCTAAATCCTAAACCATGAATGATAAATAAAGTCTACATTAGCACATGGCCTAATTGTTCATAAAAGCACCCTATTTCGTTGATTCTATGATGCTTTTTCCCCCTCATATTTTAAATCTCTGAAATTTGATATATTATAATTGATGGTATCTTAGAACAACAATAGATGGAAGCTTCTTTTCTTGTGATGCATCAAGTAATGTTGCCTCTTACAATGGACAATACTTTAGATTCCATGAGATGCAATATCGCATTTACAGAGACCTCGGAAATACTCCCCAGTGTGAGAGCTCAGGATCCTAGAGGCTCCATTTAAGCTAATTATTACACATAAAGTTCCCATAATAGAATTTACAAAAGCTTTCTTTTCATTTTCACAAACTTAGAAATCACTGAGATTGGCATGGACCGAAAAAAAACAAAAACAAACTCTTAAAGTTATTCTATAACTTCTAAATTACTTAGTGGGATATAGCCTATCAAATGTATTAGGGTCTTACCAAAAAAGATAACTTCTTAGTTTGCGCTGAGAGAGTAGCTTGAGCTCAGACATACAGGTGGGTCAACATCTTGAAAGGATAAAGATGAGAAGCGGCTATATAACTAAGAAGCAAATGACTGCATTGTCAAGATGCATGGCAAAAAGGCAATAATTGGAAAAGGACCCTCTGTAGCCAAAGTACTGAAGACTTTTTTTTCTTTAGTGCTAGAGAATCTTAAGGCAGATTCTGCAGAAGTTCAGACTTGTATGAAGTCCTCTGACTTGCATGCACCTCCTTTTGTTGCATACTTAGCCAAAAAATCCAAATCCTCTAGTGGCCCAGGGACCTTTTTTCTAAAAACACTGTAAAAAGTAACTAGGCTACCTCCTTTAAAAAATATAAAACATATTTAAAAAATTCTCTATCATCTTGAGACGAAAGAAATCTGGACAATTCCCATCCTAATGAACATGGAGGCTCTCTAAGAAAATACTACGTCACTGAAGAGCTGGGAGAGGGACCACTCTTCTGGCCGAGATAAGACTGAGAGCTCCCTTCCCTGCAAGGAAGCACTGTGCTCCCACCATAAGAAGCTGTTAACTGCTTTTTTTTTTTTCCACCAGTCCACAGTGAACGAAACATTAGTACTAAACCTTTTTGGTTGAACGTTATTTTACTTGAGGCTTTTAATGGAGAACTTCGAGACCCTTTTCTCTGGTTGCTTGTGACTGCAGCATTCTGGAAAAACAGCAGAGGGCACTTCAGGACTAGCACATTTGCTCCATCTGAGTCTCTTGGTAGAGATCTAGCAAGTTCAAAGGATCAGAATCTGGGTCTAGGCTCTCTGTCACAGCATGTCCTTCAAGAACTGTAGCTGAAAAAGAGCACGTCTTTAACTCTGAGAGGGTAAGGTCTACTATATCTTATATCTACAGTAGTAGCTTATATAGACGTGTACTTGCTCAAAATATTGCTGCCAAATTAACAATTACAAAAAAAAGTTATCAAGGCATCATAATAGTCTTAGCTCATGTTGTAAATTATGTTATATTCCAGCCTACAAAAACTTTAATCAAAAGTTTATAACGAGTAAAATAGTTTCACCTTTTTATATAAAAAAATTAAAATGTAATTGACATATAACATTGTGTTAGTTTCTTCACTTTCTTCTTAACCCTACGAGGTGACAAACTTTGTTTTTAAAGAGGGACATATGTTTCCTAGAATCACAATTCACTTGGGAATGAGAAATCTGTGGCTCTTTATTATATCGAACAGTAATATCTTCGTGAACTTGCTTAATTCTGTAACTTTTGAATTTGGTGCATAGTGAGAGGAATATATTTCTTTGCTCGTATAAATAAATCTGGTTTAGTAATAAAAACATTTTAAGCATTGGGAACCCTGGGGCAGAGGTGGGGGACTTTAACACAAACTATGTTATGAACTATAAAACTCTAATTTTGAGGGTTGCCAGATGGGAGGGGGTTTAGGAGGGACGGGTGAAAAGGGGAAAGGATTAAGAAATACACATACAAATTGGTTGTTACAAAATAGTTACAGGGATGTAAGGAATAGCATAAAGAATATAGTCAATAATATCGTAATAACTATGTATAGTATCAAATGGGAACTAGATTTATAAAGGTGATTACTTCATAAGTTCTATAAATGTCTAATCACTACATTATACTCCTGAAACTAATATAATATTATATGCCAAGTATAATTGAAAAACAAAAAAAATATTTAAAAATTTATTCATTTAAGAAAAGAACTATAAAACTCAAATTTTAAGCTATTTACAAAAGTTAGCTGTGGTCATGTATAAATGTTAAATACTGCGTATGCTTTAAATCTGACATTAAGATAAACGCACATTCATTTATAAATGCACAGAGAGTCAATCATCTATAGTCATCACAACTTGGCATTTAACAAACTGGAAAAGGAAGTGATGGTGCAGAAATTATAGTCAGTGGAGAATCTAAAAATGCATGAGCCGAAGAAATTCATAAGTTTTCTTTCTACGTCAATGATACCCAAGATGCTTTCGAGATAATCTTTTGAATAAGAACACTGTGTAACAGCATAGTATAAATGCATTATGAATCTATGGGAATCATTACAAACTATGGTTTTAATATATCTGAATTCTCCATTATTGTAGGATAGAAAAGGTATTTATTTTATCTATCAAAAAAAAATGCTTATTCTGTAGGCAGATGACTTCTGTAATATATGATCTGTAAACTTTAAATATAAAATAATAAAATAAGTTTGAGTAAATTGTTGGGTTCTCATATTTACTGATGAATTAGACCATTCAACCAGAAATATTGAGAAAGTCAATAATTGTGATACCTAGCAACTTCTTGATAATCTTTAGATATAATTTTCTGAAGGCATTTTCCCCCAGGTACGTTAGCAAATCAAACAAGCTCAATAAAAGATGAGATAAATTTCTTTTCGAGTAACTTTGTGTCTGTTGCCTCAGTTCTAAAGCATCTGGTATAACGTGAATACAAATCCTTTCTGCACGAAAATATCTCCAGCCACTAGGGCTTAAACAGTTCTACTATCCAAGTACTGCTTTGAGAGGGAGCACGTCATTCAATCAATTACTTATATTGACATTAGAACATTTTATGACTTGCATGGGCTGTTCATGTTTACTGCATACTTACATCTTACTATATCCCTCTCAGGGCACTAGGTTAGACCTTACAAGAGGTCCTTATGGTTGAAGAACTGACATTTAATGAACTATATGGGATGAGTCTTGAACTCGTGTGCGCAGACCTTAAAACTTATGTCTGCTAGTCATGAAGACAGTACAGGTATATATGAGCTCCCCATAATTCAATAGTATGTGCCTTCCATTAGTAGTTTTGCTAAGTAGTTATTTAGCACAAAAGAATGTTTGAGGAAATCAGGACTGAACCAGGGAAATTTGGAAAAGAATTAAGAGGACTGCTGTGTAAGAATATCAGAGAAGGGGCAGGGAGCATCCATGGGTGGTGATTCATTCAACAAATGTTTACTGATAGCTATTTGATGCTAGACACCATGCTGGGCACTGGAGGCAGCAAGAAAGCTCTTAGTATCTAATGGTAGGGGCAAAAGAAGAGGAAGAAGCAGGAGGGACAAATCATGTGTATTTCACCAATTTTTATGTTGTTTGCCAGGATGTGCCTTTGTGGATTTCAGGAATTATACCTACGGGGCTGGGGGACAAATTCTAGCCTCTCCCAAATAATTTAATTTGCAACCAGAAATAATTTGCTATGTAGTAGAAGGTGAATCAGTAACATTTGTCTAGATAAATAAATACGACAAAATATTTTGCAATGCAGAATAATAAAAATGTTTAGTAATATCAATTTGTATCTTCCATGTACCAATATCTCAAAAGACATGAGACATTTTTTTCTTCTATTAATACTGCTTACTTATTACATGGTTGCAACATCATTTTCTCTTTTACTAAAGAAATCAAATGTCAAAGAAAGTTAAGATATTAAAGTTACATAACTGGCCTTAAACAAGGGCACTGAAATACTTAATTTTCCTTCTTAATGTCCATTTTGCTAGTATCACCACCACCCCAAAATCACCAGTTTTTGGTTCAATGTCTGATAATTTTTGTTTTAAGAGTCTAAAAACGATGTCCTGTGTAAAATCAGTAATGTCTTAAAATTTTAAATTCCTCTACCTCCAATTTTATATTTAAATTCTTCCTTTGGACAAAGAAAATAATAAGTATATTCACAGCAAATAATTAGTAGCTCTTATGATTTAGGTATCAAAAGCTAAGAATAGTAGATACATTTTTTTAACCTCTGCGGTGGGGGTGGGGGAGGAGGGGGATTAGTTATCCATCTATTAAGAAAATCTTTTTGCTCCCTAGTGAATTTAGCTGCAAACAAATCAAACACAAACTAAACCAAAACAAGAAGAAAGATCCTGTTTAAGAGGCATCTTATACTGAAGTGTTTTTCAGAACTGAGAGTTGTGAACCAGCACTTGAGGTCAAGGAAAACCTGTTTGAGAGTGACAAGCAGCACTTTTAGCAGAGCCTCCAGAATGGGGAGAAACATCCTGAAAAACAAGGTTACTTTAATTGTGACTCACGCACGGTCTCCATTAACACAAGCAGAAAAGAAACATTACTAATCACCTTCCTTAAATAGTCCCGACAAGAGAGCTAGGTTCCTGGTTCTCTAGACAAGACAGGCGGCTCTGCAAGGATACACACTATAAAGATGACATGGATCGGCTCAGAAATGCTGGCAACCCAAATTATAATACGCTGCGAATAATACTGAGGACCAGTGTATGTCTTTGTCCAGGTGATTAAAAACACCTTACAAATTCTAAGCAGAAATGATTTCCCATTGCACTCAGGAAAACGAGGAAGCTGGGGAGACTGCTTTAAAAAAGCAGGTTTTACTGGCGAATCATACGAGAAGTATCTGCATGGGGGACAGAGGGTGAGGAATTCAGAAGAAAAAAAACAAATAACAAAACAAAGATTGTATTTATTTATCAGACCTTTTCCTGGTTTTCTGTTTCCATATAAATAGATCGTAGTGTCTGCCTTTCGACATGATTAGAATAGTAACATGCTCCATTTGGGAAAAAATTCCTTTCTTTTCACATGTCAAGTTAATTTAATTGATTAATTGTGTCTATACTAAGTTCTATTGACAATGGAGAGCCAGGCTCAGGTCTGAGCAGTGAAAGGAGGGGAAGATGACAACTGCCCTTCATGGAGTTTCCAGTGCATGCCGGCACTGTGTTCAGAAGTTTGCACAGTGAAAAATGATGCAGGTACCTCCGGCTCGCCCACAGAAACAATTTACACATCTGTCTATAAACACATGGCAGGTAGTTACATTCAGAGGAAACACACTGACACATCTGTTTAATCCTGTGTCTTAAGTAAATCTCTTGGTAATTAGTATCTAAACCAGCTGAGGAAAAAGTGGACCAGAGGATGTCACAGCACAAACATGAACAGTTTCATACACACTGGGTGAGGTGACAACAAGCCCATCCCATTGCATTTATTTCTAAGTAGAAAAGAATCTTACAATTTGTAACTGTTGCACCATTTCTTCCCGGTAGGCTAGTTCCCTTTTCATCTGATCTTGAAAATTATCTAGTAGGAGAGAGAAATAGAGAAAGAAATTAATTAAGGGGCAAAATCCATTTTTTAGCATATTTGGTAAAAACATTACTGGTAGTCCCATAGAAACCCCTTTCCCTTTAGGCATTTTTTCAAAGTAAATAATATGGTTGCTTGAGGGATGTTTTTAAGACTACAATTTAATCAGAACAGACAGTAAACTATGAGAGGGTATGGTTTTACAGAGCTTGCCTCAATATGAGAAAGCGGGAGCTTTCAGAAACATTGTTACGTGATGTATCTTTTCCACTGTACTCACTGATCATTTTTATTGCATTTATGTAAAGATGACTTCCCAATATATATCACATTGTTGCACCTTTTTTTATGTGATCTCTTTAAAAGTGTGGACTTGGCTGACCAGCTTTTTCTGCTTTAAATGAACACGATTTCATATAGAATCTGTGGTGGATGGTCAGGTCGGCAGTTTAAAGAAACCAGAGATATTGTCAGCATCTTTTTCTCTCCTCTTCCTTTCACCTCTACAGCCAACTGGTGAGTAAGTCCTATACATTCTACCTCCATCACCTCCTCGCTGCTCCTCTCAAATGCAGATACCTTTTCCCTGAATAGTTTTCCAGGTGACCATCATGCCTCCAGTCCCTCCTTCTCCAAAATCCCTTTCATTCTCCCACTTAAACAATTTGCATTGGCTTCCCATTGCTTTCAAGATGAGTTCTTTACCATTCGTGAGATGCTGGGTACTTAGAAATTTAAAACGTTGTTCTTTCTTCATTTTTTTTTTTTTGACTTCTACCTTTCCATACTGTTTGAATTCCTTCTCAAACCTCAAACATGTATTTTATGTATGTATACCTTTACTTATTTTTAAAGAATTTATTTTTAAGAGCAATTTAGGTTCAAAACAAAATTAAGAGGACGGTACAGAGATTTCCCATATGCCCCTTGTCCCTACACATGCATAGCCTCTCCCATTATCAACATCACTCACCAGAGCAATATATTTGTTACCATCAATAAACCTACATTGACACATCATAATCATCCAAAGCTCTCAGTGGTGCATATTATATGGGTTTGGACAACTGTCTAATAATATATATTCATCATTATAGTACCATACAGGGTATATTCACCGCCCCCAAATCCTCTGTGTTCTGCCTAGTCATTCCTCTTCTCCACCCGACTCCTGGCAACCACTTATCTTTATTGTCTCCATAGTTTTGCCTTTCATAATACGTTTTTTAAAAAGACACAATCACTACTTTCATTTATGAATTTGATGTGAAAGGTACAGTTTTAGAGATCAGTACCCGGTACAATGCAATGGTGAAGGGAGAAGCCCTCGCTAAGGGGTGGGGGAATGCTTGAGCAGAGACGTAGAGAATAGCATGCAACACAGAGATGTGGAAGGAGGCATCAGGAATAGCAAGGGGCTCAGATGGTTGCTGCAAAGGGGGTGGGGAAAATCCCTTGCACCCCATCACCCATCACACATCTCCAGTCCACACACATTGCTCCTCCAGCTTCTTTGTGCTTGCCACTGCTGTGGTGTTGCTCTTACAGCAAACAGCTCCCTTTCCTTTAAATGTCATCACTTCCAGAAAAGTCTCTCTGATTCTCCTTACCTCTCCTGCCAGAATCACTCATTCTTCTTTGCACTTCTCCAGCATTCTGTACACACTTCTATTAATGCATCCATAATACTTATTATGATTAGTTGTTCTGTGTCTGTCTCCCTGCTAACCAGCGACTTCTTAGAGGAAAGCAAGGTAAGTTTTAGACAATTAAAATTTCCAAAGCCCACTGCAGTGCTTTGTACACAGCAGAAGTTACTCAGTGAATGAGGATGAGAAGAGCACTGGACAGCAACTATTTCATCCTGGGGGCTCCGACTTTTACCTGAACAAACAAGTGTGTAGAATGATGTGCTCTGTAGGTCCTTTCTGCCTGTAGTGCTTTAAGATTTGGTGACAGGTAAATTGATTTGGTTGGGCTCCAATCACCGAGTTCTGTTCTTCCTGTGTTGGGTAAGGGGGAGTGGGCGATTTCAACGTACATTAATAACAATGAAGGGTGAGGTACTATGGGAGGGGTTGGCACCCACCTCACCACCTCGGGATGCTGTGGAGCCGGTCAAAGCCCACAAAGCCAAGCACAGGACAACAGGGAACCAGTGTTCCACAAACTGCCCTGGTTCCAATGGCCCCACACTTGGGCCCAAATGCTTCCAGGAAGATCGGTGTGTTTTCAGGCACAAGGGCACATCCCAAGTAGGTCTCCCTCTATGAAGGAAATAGCTATCCTCTGAGCCTCTACAGGTTCCCCTGTCCCTCTAAGGCAGTGGTCCCTAACCTTAATGGCAGCAGGGACGGGTGCTCCTATGAGAATCTAATGCTTGATAATCTGAGTGGAGCTGAGGCAGTGATGCTAGTGCTGGGGAGCAGCTGCAAAAACAGATAAAGCTTTGCTCGGTCGTCTGCTGCTCACATCCTGCTGTGTAGCCTGGTTCCCAACAGGCCACAGACTTGGGGACTCCTGCTCCAGGATGCCCCTGACAAGAGTGGTAAACTGAGACGGACTAGGAGTGAGGGCCACCTGAAGCTGACCTCGCTGGGTATCAACCTGGGATCCTAGAAGATGTAAGGACCATTCAGAGTGGAACGGTGATAATGAGCCCTTATTTAAAGTCATGCTCCTGCTTTATGGAGGTATATTAAATATAATGATTTAAGTTAAGATGAAAAAAATGAAGCCACTAAAGTGTTAGAAAAAAATGGTGAACTCTTTTATAAGATTGGGGTGGGAAAAGGCATTAAAGACAGAAACCAAAAAGGGAAAGATTGATAGATATGTGATTAGACAAAAGTTTAAAACTTTGGTATGACAATAAACTATGATCAAGTTAAGCTCTCGAAACACAAAACACCATAGTCAACATTTAAAGGTAATTTACACAAACAAAAGAATATTTGTGCCACGACAAAGAATTAATACTTTAGTATATAAAGAGTTCATATAAATCTATAAGAAAATGAACATATCAAAACATACATGAGGAGAGAATATAATGAGTATTCGCAAAACATACAAATGGATGACAACGAAAAGTGATTAACATCCCTAGCAATGAAGGAAAAGGAAATATGAGGTATCATTTTTTTTTCCATTGAAGTTAGCAAAAATTAAAAGAAAAGACAGGTGGTGTTCCAAAGACGGAGGTATAAATTAGTATAGTCTTTCTGGAAAGCAACTTGAAATTACATATCAAGAGCTTTAAAAGGTTTACACTCTTTCACCCTGCAATTCTTTTAGGAGTTTATCCTAAGGAAGTAGTTATGGATATGTGCAAAGGTTTAGTTACAATGATGTTCGTCATCTAAAACCTGGATAAACTTCAATGTCCAACATAAGAGCAAATGTGTGCTGTGTAGTAATGCAAAGATGCTCATATTAAGTGAAAATAAGGGTGAAAATACGGTGTGTATAATACTTCTTTTTGTTGAAAAAAGGATTTAATATACATTAATAGGGCCAAAACTCTGGAATGTTAACATTATTTATTTCTAGGTGACAATATTATGGGTGATTTTTGTTTTCTTCCCTTTGAATTTCTGTACATTTAAGGGTTTCTACAAGAAGCATATGTATAAAGTTTGAGTCACAAAGATTGTTAATTGGCAAACAGAAAAAAACATTTTTATTATGTTCTAAAGGTTGATGAAAGCACCATTTAATTGGAGATGAAAAAAAAATCATTAGGCTGATAGCTCTAATGTAAATCAGTTAAAGCACAACTATTTTTGGTAAACAAAAGTATAAAAGAAAGAAACAGAAACAAGCACTGAAGCCCCATCTCCTAGCCAACTCAGGGGCAAGGGCTGCGTTGTGGTAACGTGCACAGTGTGACAAACCAAAGGGTTTTCCAAACAACAATAACAAAAAAGTATCCAGCTTTCATTCCTAGGACCAGAAATAAAAACCCATACGGCATATCTGGTTCGCCCAGAGCATCCTACTCATCAAACAACAGGCTTTGGGGCTCACTGCGTTTACACAGTGTTTGTTTTGTTATCTCTGCTTTTAAACAACTATTGTGACTTTTGACCTGTACAGTGTTTAAGAATTCTGCCATCTCTCCTCCTCCGGAGGTTACTTCAAAAAGAGAGAGGAAGAATGGAAACCATTGAAGATAGAATGAATCTGGTAACAGCCACAGGTGACCAACGAGGTAAGCACATTCAAGTAGATGAAATACAGTTTATTTTTAATATGAAGTAACCTTAACAGTAACTTGGAAGAGTAATTCTTTATAAGAATCTAAAATGATGACATGATCAAAATCTATTTAAATTTTTCATAAAAGCCCCGGTCATTAGGCCTTCCCTGTCATAACTGACTGGCCTTCCTACTTAGTTCCCTCAAGTGCCACGAATTTGTCATCAGACCCGCAAATCCAAGGAGTCAACTCATGCGCCCTCACTAATCTCCTTTATGCAACAGAGTTCAGTGATCCAACCTCATCTTTCATTGTCAGTTTTAATCTCTCTGTTTACAATGCCAACATTTATATCAATCATTTACTGAGAATATGTTATGTACCCATAATAAGCCAGGTGCTGTGTGGGTGGAAACAGAAGAATACCCTTTCCTGGACCAGCTTACAAGGCTGTTGGATGGAGAGGAGTAGTATATGTGAAACAAGCTGAGAGCAGTGGAACTAGAAACAAACAGATAGGGCCCAAGCAAAGAGTGCCTGCTGCAACAGTGGGGGTGGTAGAAGTTAAGCTGTGTGCCGAGTAATGAGGAATACCTAGATGAGGGGAGGTGTTCCAGACTGGAGACACCCAGCATGCGGAGGTGGAAAGCAAGGGGAGAGAGTGGTCTGCAGGGTAACTGGAGCTGTGCAGAGGGAGAAGAAGAAACAAGACTGGGGAGGCAGTGTGGGCCAGTTATGGAGGGTTTTGAGAGTCAGACAATATGATCAGCAGTACGGAATCACTATAGCTTCTCGAGTGGAAGACTTGGAGCCAATGTAGAGTTTTAGGAAGACTGGGTGAAGGGTAGCGGGAGGAGAGGCTGGAGTGGGTGGGGAAGGGAGGTGAGGACCCAGTACATGCAGCGACATGGGAAAGGGTGGGGGGGGCGGGGTGAGTGCCTTCTTTCTCTGTAGCCTCATCTGGCAACCTTTCAGCAGGTCCCAGGTTCAGGGTTAGACTCTGAGGTTATGCTAGTGGCTGGTGGGAAGAATGAAACGGAAAAAGAACAAATGTTATCACAAAGGAAGGATGCTACAGGAGAAGGGGAAAGAAGAGACAGATTCACTAGGGAAAGTGGACGCAATGCAGTGGCACAAATGACTTATGGATTTATAGCTGCAAAAATGATTAGACCAGTCACGAGTGGGAGAGTTTGGAATGGTGGCATGTTGGGGACAGGAGCTCTAATCACTTATTCCTGTCCAATTAAACATGACTGTCATTGCAGGACCTTTGACCAGCTGTCCTATCGTCATTTCAAGATGACCTTTATGGGGTGAAGCTCATCATCCAGTCCCTCCAAACACCTATTTCCGTCCAATTCTAGAATACATTTTTTCCACCTTTCCTTAGGGTACCCTCCCTACCTCTCTTCTCATGTCCTATCCAATTTGTCAATTAAATTGACATGGTCTGGTATCAAACCAAGTTTCACTGCCTGTTCCACTCTCTGTAACTACAGCCCAATAAATCTCTAGAAGTTCTGGCTTCTACGATCAGCTGGTTTACTATACAGAACCTGCAGGACTGTAAGTATCAAACTTTAAAATGGAATATGGCAGCAACAACTCACATTACTATGGCTCAGTCACTGTGCTAAATACTTTATACATTTCACTCATGTCATCCTCTCGGCAACCCTTTGAGGTAGGTAGTAGCATTGTTTCACTGTTGAAAAAGAGCTTAGGTAACTTGCCTAAGGTGACTCATTCGGGGAGTCCGTGACCAAATCGGGAGCCCTTCCTACTAAGCTCTTTGTGCTTCTCTACCTCTGCCCTGATGGCAAATGCCTGCCTGGCCCTCCTGTTTTAGCTCTGTCCTCCTCCCTTATTTAATCCCAATCAGGATCTTGGAGAATATTTATGAAGAGCAGCTCTGGAAGCCTCCATCCCAGGAAGTGGAGAGACACTTGTTTTTCTTCCTCCTCTCAATCTCTGTCCCGTTCCCTCCTTCCTCTGATGTTTATCTTTACCTTTATTCATTCCTGTGGTCCCCATTAACCCTCAGAACCACGACAAGAAGCCCGTGAGAAACTCAGAAATTTGGACCTGTTTTAGAAATGCTTTTCTAGAGCTCAATGCTAACAATTTCCCCCTCCTCCTCCTCCTGCTTCGTCACCCCCATCATCAAAGCAGTTTATCTCATGCTAGCGATATGCATGGCCTTTCGTGTGGAGCCTCTCATTTAGTCCTCTCACCCTCCTATGAGATAGAAATTATCTGGCCCATTTTACAGTTTCCAAAGTTCTACAACCAGGAAGTAGCAGACCCCCAAAGTGATCTCGGGTCTGGTTGATTTTTAAGCCTGGGTTTTTAACTGTCACGTGCGATAGCTTAGCTTAGTTAGTTCTCCAGTGCTTTAAGCAAATTGGATTTTAGGTGTCACACCTGTGAGCGCCTGTCCACCTCCTAGTAAAAAGCTCTGCAAAACTCCAGCTGCGATTCCTCGATGCTTCCTTCTCGTGTGGCTTGACAAAGTTCTGTTTTCCCCTTTCCATCTAAATCTGTCTACCAGCCTCACAGCCTCTCACATTTAGTTAACCAACACGTAATGGGCATCTGCTGTTTTCATTGGTGTGAAATTAACTGCCTCTTTGTGGTGTGTTTAAACCACGCATTATTCAAACTTGCGCGCACACACACCACTTCCTTGGTCAGTAGAGTACATTGCAGATAAAAAAGAGGAAAATTTTTTTGTTTAACTGAAGTGTTTCACATATGTGGTAATCACAGAGGATTCATATGAATTCAGATCAAAAGGCTGAATGACAGGTCTGAATCAAAACTGGCCAGATGTACTATACCATTTTAACATAAAAAAAAGAAAAAGAAACTCGTACATGTATAGCAGAACAGTTAATAAGGAAAATTTTAAAATGATGAAAAATTCATTTGTTCAAATGATTAATTAGCTTTTATTAATGGGACAAATTACAGCTACGCTGGCTTCATAAAAGGGAGGTGGGCACTTCAGGGATTCAATGGGCTTTGACCTGTTCTGCTGAATCTAAAAGTGGAGATTTATAAACTCAACAATTAGATAAACGTTAGCTTAAAGGGGAAACTAATCATTCAATGTTGGCTCATTGCTGCCAGGAACAGTACATTCTGTCTTAAGGTACACTTTTAGAAATTACAGAACCCTGAATCCTTTGCAAGTAACTGCCTTTTTTTTTTTTTTAGGTTTCAAAGATATTTTAAATACATTTTTTCTGTTGTTCAAAACTCCAAATGTCACGATGTTCCTAATATACTATCAAAAGCTATTGGCCATTCTCCTCCCTTCAGTCTTATTCCAAGTCTCAGCAAACATTCTCCAAATTCAAAATACTGAAGCACCTTGAGTTCCAAACCTCCTTTGTGTGTATAATAAGAGATCACAGGCTTGGCTGGCCCTGTTGCTCCTTGCGATCGGACGGACCTCTCTTCTGTTATGCATCCTGTTTGTTTTTACTGTGCAAAGTGTTCTGGTGGAACTCAGTATGACATGTTACCAGAAACTTCGTACTATTCAAAAACACTACCTGAGAGGGTACATCTTTCCATTGTGCTGACAGTTACATTGGAGAAGCCCTGGTGAACGCAGACCTTCATGCTCATATTACTAAAATTGTCATGATTACTGAAAAACCTTCTTTCAGATGCTGGTCTATGACTTTAGCACAGAAATTGCCAACATGCATTCTGTGATACCTGGATTAATAAACAAAGAGCATGCTGACATTCCAAAATATGTCCCAGAAAAAATTCATATTAAATTTACATAATTTAAAATATAAGTTTCATACTATTTTCTTTCTCACACTCCCTTCTCTTCAGGGAGGAATATGACCAAGTAAAACTACAAAAAGCTTGAAAGAACACTATTGTGATGTAGTTGTCCGAATGTGACCCCAACCAAGTCTGGTGAATTAGAAATATGGCCACATACATGAGGTCTTTCTGTAATTCCAGAATTCTGGGACTAGAACCAACAGTTTTCACAGTAAAATATCTCCTACCGCCAATGTTGGAATGGGATTTTGACATTAAATATTAATGGAGAATCCAAAACTACTAAAATTATACCAATTTCAATTAAAATGCATGTGCATCGAGTTGTTAAATTTTAAATCTTCATATTTACACATTTCTCAAACACCAAGCAGCTCTCCAACTAGCATTATCTGAGGAAAAAAATTAATTGTTCTTTTGTTTTTCCTACCTTAGAGAATAAAAATACCTGAGTAATTATTTTTTTAAAAATATAGAATCTAAATATATCTGAATATTTAAATACATCTACATATTTAATGGTATATTTGCATTCATATTTTAAACATACACAATCTACACATTTACATATGTACCAAATACAGTAAACACCAAAGGTTTTGTGAGAAATTTTGTAAAAAACCTGTGAGCTGATTCAAAGCATAAATAACAGACTAAAAATTCCAAATATTTAGACAGAGACCACGGGAAAACCAAATGGTGCTTTACATAGTCACTTAATACTTCCAAGCACACTCTTAAGCCTAATAATAGCAATTTCATCGAATATCATAATGCAATGAAATAAAAGTGATATCTTACTGAATACTGGGAAAGATGTATTTCCTTTTAACACTTGGAATTCTTGTTCTAGTCGTCTCCGTAAATCTATTTGTTCAAATAAAACCTTCTGAAGTTCTTCTAATAAAGAAAAAAATGAAGAGTCATTTTACTAATCTTTACAAATAACTCTCCAGAGAACTGTTATATATGGCAATTTATTATTATAAGCAAAATATTTTGCCAGTTTAAAAAGTGTTGCATAGACATAGGATAGATTTTGTGCAGAAATCCATGAATATAAATCAATGTAATATATTATTTTAAAGTATTATATTACAGTGTCATGTATTGATTGATATGTATGCATTAATCTCAATTATATCCACCCAATGGTCCATATATTATTCATATGTTGCTTGTCAAGCTTAAAATATGAGTAAAACGAAAATATCCTCCTATTATCTCTATAGTCTTTTAAAGCTACGAGAAGTTCTACAGAATTAAAACTTTGCTTTACCTTTCCCCATATTTTCTACATCCTTTTTGAGTGAATGAGGTGAATTTGTTTCTTGAGTGTGTTCACCTTAAAAAAAAAAGGAGAAAAATTATTAGTTTTGTGTAGGCTATTCTCTGAAAAATTTTTCCTTCATTTTCTTTTATATCTACAGTAGCGCTTATTATTTAATATAACTTGAAAGTGGAAGTCCTTAGAACCAAATGTCCTCATTTGCTTGTGTACAATTCCCCTGAAGCATGGCGGGGAGCTAGAGAAAATGAGGGCACAGTGTACATACGTAGCCTGTGGTGGCAGCTCTCAGAAAGGAGACTCCTGCTGATAGCCCCCCTTCCAGCCGCCACCACCAGCCACCCTTTACTACAAAAGTAATTGCTACGATGGGCAAGGGAGGAGGTTGAATAGTCAACATTTCTGGAAAAAATCCAAAGTCCCTCTCCTTCCAGAAATGAAGAAGCCTGCTGACAGTTGGGAGGCCCTGAAGACTAAGGCAGCAGACACCTTCTGCCATCTTGGACCAAAATTTGGGGCAGCGAAAAAAAAGAGGGAGGAGGCTTTAGCCTTGGGAGAGACTTTATAAGCAATTTCCTAATAACTGGTAGTATTTTTTTTTAAATCAACCTAAAACAGAGATATGAAACAATTATGTTACTTTGTAATATTCACATGCTTGCTGATAGTTTCTTAACTATTTGACTTTCACCAATAAAAACTACATTGTGGCTAAAAGTTAAGATTGTTTTTCTTACCTATTTTACTTATGTGCTAACTAGAGTGATGGCAACATTAACAAAATGCATTTATCTGCACTTATAAATTGAGTCTACATAATCCAGAAAACAAATAAACCAAAGAACTCCAATCATTCAACTTACCAGACATTTTCTTTTTGCTTTCAAATTCCAACCTATCTGCAACTATCCACATAATGTAATGAGCTTTCTATTTTCATCTAAAGAGGTGTGGTAGTACAGATAAAAGTGCTCCAAGGTTTCATAAATTCCTCCACCCTCCCTCCCTCCCAGGTTAGCTTCCTCCTATGGGTCCCTGGCGCTGTTTGCTTACTTGCCTTCTGCACCTGCTAGGTGGTGTGCTACTTGGAAGGTAGGGGCTCTGTCTTTACTGCATGGCCAGTGCCTAGCAGAGTGCTGCACACATAGTAGGTATTCAATAAAGTGTTTTCATTTGTCACTGAAAAAAACCCTGTAAGGTTATAAATCCTAAATTATAGCACAGGCCAGAATGCATCACTTCAATTCTCTCCTCACTATTTGTTCATTTCCCTTTCTCAGCAAGAAATGGAACGTAATGGCCCTGGGCACTTGCAGGAATACTGAGAGATTTCACTGCAAAGAGAGAGATAGAATTTCTCCCCAAAGCAGCAGCCTACAATATCAAGGACAGACAGGAAAACCCTTAACATGATATCAAGATGGCAATTCTGCATTCCACCTGATGACTGTTGAGAGTATATGTGTGCAGGTATGCATGTATACTTATATGTGTACACAAATACGTATATGTAAATATATTATGCAAATATTCTTGCACATGTGCATAGTTATAGGAAGGAGCTTCCCTGCCCCCCATCATTAGGACAATAATATCTTTGACATCCAAGAATTCCTTAATGTCAGGCATTTTCTCTACTATTTAGATCCTATTTGTACAACCTCATTCCCCACTCTCATCTTGGACATATCATCTCTCTATAGGCTTTCAAGCATTAATACCTTGGCTTTCTTCTCCATGTGATAAAATAATGAGGATTTATCTGTGAAGCACTCTAAATATAGACCTTAATATAATTCCTATAAAATACTACTACCTTAAAGAACAGCAACATGAAGGTTGATTATAAATCATAAATACGTAAACCAAGAAAAGTGATATTTTGAAATGAAGGTAAGTGCATATTTTGTGCAATTTTGCCTGTGTTTGCTGTAGTCTCTCACTTAAGTGAGACCAGTTATGTGTGTAAACCTTTCATACCTTTCACATGTATTGAGTCTGAACAAAAGAAACAAGCATGCACATAACTCTTTATCCATTTACAGGGCATAATGAGATTTTATCATTCCACAATTTTCCTGACCACCGAAAACATGATTTAAATGAGATATTTTGTTTTTGAATAGGCCGCTCTAAAATATATATATATATACATATATATATATATATATATATATATATATATATATATATATTGCATTATAGACCAGATTCTTTTTGATTCATTAGTGTATTTCATGAACTGTTTATCTTATATTACATTTCAATTAGATAATTAAATTTAAAAATGAAAATATGATACGTTAAAATGCATTCCTTTTTCACTTCACAATTAGGAGCTTTCCATAGGTATGAAACCATTAAACAAATGGCTAGCAAATGGAGACCGTGTTAACCCCAGACAAATCTCCTGATGACATTAATAATAAGCTTTTCTTTTCATCAGTATTGCAGGAGTTTTATTAATATTTTACATCAGTGCTATTTCAAAGAGAAATTTGCTGTAACTTCTGGGTAACATCTGCCAATTTTGAGCTTAGATTCAAATGTTTCATTTACAAAGGGCTTTTAAAATGGGTAAATGTTAGGTAAATAAGGAGCACAGACGCTTCAGCTGCCTTTTGTATATCTGGACTGTTGCCTTTTGTATATTACTAATCTGTAAAAACCAGATTGTTAATGGTGGTTAAAAATGACCTCTGGGAGCCTGAATATGTTTGTTCACTATTACTGCTAATGTTTTCCATCTGGTTAAAAAAAAAAAAAAAAAAGCAGCCTAATACTAGATTAAATAAATGAGATTTAGTTGACAATGAGCTTCTAAGTTTTATAAATATTCCATCAGGTTAAATGCATTTTATTGTTCCAAAATTAATGAATGGGTTTGGAGACACCCCAAATGCTTACTTTCCTTCCCATTACATTCCCTTTAAAAATTACAAAAGGCAGCAGGGTAGGGGACATAGAGAACTTAATTGTGTAGGGATACAGGAGAGAAAATTATAATGTGGCAAGAACATCTTTCTTGGCGGTCTGGCTTAAAATATATCTTGTCAGGCAGTTAGGTGGCTTAAATTTGAAGAGTTATAGATAATTAGGGTATAAAGTGCATCCTATGGATTTATGTGACCAGAAGATGCTACTCAGAGATGGGTATACACCAGCACTCCACAAGTGCACGTTTGTGACGCTAGTTCCTTACGGCCTGCATTCTTGCCAGTAAGTCTTGCTCATCCTGGAGGGTAGAAGCAGCTTCATGTCACATCAGGGAAACTACACCTTGCTGAGTGCAGTAAAGTCCAAAGAGCATGGGGCTTCCCTGGTCTCTCCAGGGTCCTCCGGCACCTGGTGGTCCCATATTCCAGGTGAATGTTTTACCCCACCCTTGGCTCTGCCCTCACACAACCATCAGAAACCAAATTACAAGAGGGATGGATGTGATGATATGTCATGTTTAAGCGGACATGAGCAGTAAATAGGCAATGAAGAGGAGACTGCAGTATCCAAAGGAAAAAGAACCAAGAAAAAGCCGAGATTCACTGACTACCTTTCACAGCACAAGGGCAAAACTTTCTCCTAAATACTATGTCACACCTCTCTCTGTTTAAGAACCTGCCTGCAAAGGTTCCCATGGTCTACACTGAAGAAACCACTCTATATTTCTCCCTTAGAGCCTCCAGGCTCCCCCATGATCTTGTCCCATTTGGCTGAGCTGAGCTATCTTTTTGTACCACCAAACACCAACCCTTTACTCTAGCCGGGCTTATTTCTCACATCTGCTGGCTCTGCCTTGTTTCTCTTGCTAAGGTGTCCACTCCCCTCCTCTCCTTGTCCAACCAAAATCAGTGTGCCACCCAAATCCTTATCCTCCTGGAAAGCCTTTCCCAACTTCTACAAATGCTGCAGATCCATTCCTTCCTGGGCTGTAGCGCTGGGTGCTGTTTGTCTTTACTCTGCCACGATGTACCCAATATTCTGGCATTTTACAACAGATGCAAGTCTAGTCTTCCCTAGCTAGAAAATCTGCTTTCTGAGGGCAGACGGATCCTGTCCTACAGATCTTATCACCATCGTACAGGTAACCCTTATCAACTGTTTTTAACAATCTTGATGAAAAACATCTGGAGAAAATATTTCCTTTTATAGAAAAAAAAGTGTGTTATTTTATCGTACACTCAGGGTAAATGTAGTCAGTGAAACTATTTCTGTTTGGGGCTGTGTCTATGCATGAGTTAATATGGCTACTCTAACACCGGGATGAAGAATAAAACATTTCAGTCAAACATCCATAGTCGGTGGGGACTCTCGTGTGCTGCTTAGTGTGTTCTGGTGCAGAGGAGCAGACCTTGGAAGGGAGAGCATAATCTGCTGGCCAAGCTACGAAAAGTCTCTGCCTGTAGCTCCCAGCACACTGTCATGCCCTCAGTACTGGGCAGAAGTTCTGCCTTCTCCCTTCCCAACAGCCTCAGCATGGGGCCTGGGCTCTATTGAACAAAGATTCCATTTATAATGTTTAATTCCTAAAGACACTCTGGATTTTAATGAGAAATCTTAGTTTTATAATCCAGATTTAATTTAAATTTTTCTGAAATTTTTATCTTCTCTTTCATTAACAATCTATCTTACAATTTGAATGGGCTCAGTTAATCTAGTTAGCCTAACTAGGATATTTAATGATAACCAAAATTTAGCACAACATATGGTTTAAAGAGGATTTTAAGAACACTTTGCATTGAGGCATTAAAAAAATCAATTATACAGGAAGCAGAGTTAAATAATTTTTTTCTCTATCAGTGGGACATGAACTTCTGCTAATTTTTTGGTGTTAAGTTCTACATTAAACTCTTCCCCTGTGACAGTTGGCATTTTAGTGAGGTCACACAACAGAAAAGAAAAAAAAAAATCAATATCACTGGAGAGGGTATGCTACAGAATGAACTTACTAAATATTAACTCCATTAGTGAAAAAAAAAGAGCAAGAGTAAGATTAATATCTGTGGGGTTATAGTAAACTGAGGAGATACAGCAAACTCTAATTCATGACCAAAATTTATCGTAAGTTGCATACACATTGCTTCTTGAATCAAATATCTTTGATTAGTGAATCTTAAGTTCATTCTCTTGAGTTTTAGAACTTGTGTTGCCAATTCATACTATTTAATTTTTTTTCTGGAGAGTTTTTCTTTGTCCTTCTCTGTTTCCTTGAGTTTCATATAATTAAAAAAAAAATCTTAAGAAGGGATACTTTCCATAAATAAAAAGAAATTGATATCTGAAAATATGGGGATTATTTAATTATGAAAACATTGATTGAAACATCTTAAAATTCACTGTTCATAAAGATGTCAGTAGTTATTTAATGGGGGCCGGTTTTATCAAATTTTACAGTTGGATAAACTGAGGCACAATGGGCTTACCTAAAGTTATCTAGTATGTGAGAGAGTTAAAATTCAGATCTACTAGTTTACAGCTTTTCTTCTTCTTTTCTTTTTTTTTTTTAAAAAATCATAAGCATGTTCTAAAATAGAATGGAATAATAAATCAGAGTGTCTCATCTGCTATATATTCATGAGAAGTGTAACTGCTTCTTACTATTCTCAGGAATCCATCCACAGCATATTAAGTACACTAGAGAATCATACCAGTGAAATCAAATTGATTTTAAAACTTCTATACATATAACAAGATGCAGCCACACTTAGAGTCCAATGGTGCCGGCATTTCTACAATAAAGGGGATTGAAATTGGGGATGAGTCCACTTTACGAGATTTCCTTGACCTGCAATAGCTTTGAGCTGTCTCACCAATTTACCTCACTGCATTCGATTTCAAATCACTTAACTTCACTAAAGTTATTCAAAACAGATATGCAAAACCTCAGTCTAGGATTGCAAGAAAATGCTGCCATTTTTTTTTTTTTTGAGTAGGTAATATTTTGACCAAACTACCATGCCCCTAATCTGTATTACTTGGCTTTAAGCCATGTGTCTAACTTTAAGGAGACCTATAGATAAAAGTTCTACTGGCTTCTGGGACTTAACTTCATGTTTGGTACCTCTAATTATATAGGAGTACAATATCTGCTGTGTCTAAGGTTAATAACCATTAATAGAGAGGTTTTAAAAAATGATTTAAAAATGTAATATCTTTGAAATTGCTGAAAAGTAGCTACTAGTAAGGCTGAGAGGTGATGGAAGGCTAAATTTAATTAAAATGATACACTAAAAAATCAGCTGGAACTAAGTATTACAGCAAACTGATTTTATAGCAGGGATCAATTACAGCAAGTATAGATCATTTAAAGATAGTCTACATTTTTACTTGTTTAGAGAAAGGTCACAGAAAGATCTTGATAAACTATATTTATGACTGCTGGGGGTGGAGGACAGGGAAATTCATACAAGATTAAAAATTGCCTACTGACTTCTTAGGTAGTTTGAAAAGACATTTCATTCTTTTATGCTATATTGTACATGTACGGAAATAAAATACTGATCTTTTCCAATATCAGTGATTGAACTAAACATTGGCTAAAGGACGCATGGTTATATAAACCTTATTGGATTGTATTTGTGTAGACTAGGATTATAGTATTCACGCTACATTACAGCTGATCTGTCCCTTCCTTTTAATTGGAAGCAATTTGAGAGCAGGAATCACTGTTGATTCTATCTCTGAATCCCCAAGCCTAGCAAAGTGCCTAGTACACAGTAGGCATTCTGAAACGTTTGGAGAGTAATTGAGGAAATAAACAAATAAATGCTATCATGTACATGTGAAAGTTAACACTTGTTACATGGGGGGAGAAACGACTCTATTCACGAGCAGGGCATAAAGTATCCTACTGCTACCAACCCAAAGCAGCTAACAGTGTCCATAATCTATTTTGCTCCTCTGGATTTTTGACAATTTGCTAAACAAATGAATTCATGGAGTTTGGCTCCAAATAAACACATTAATACCAAAACATAGGCCAATTGGGTGCCCACTCAGATCTTTCTCAAGTGCACATTCCAATGTGAAGACCATCAACTAATATTTCCTACAAGCAAGGACAGAAGGCGATAGATACACCAAGTCTCACAGCAACCCAAGCTCCTTAACGAATCCTGGTGTTTAAAACATCATCTCCACATGCTCAGGAAAGAAACCATGAGGATAAAGTTCTATGGCCGTTGACCCAAGATACATTTAACAAAATACATTTTTCATCTGAACATTTGTTCATTTCTATGTTTTCATCCCATCCACCTGTTTCCCATTCAATACAGGATAATAGTATGATATAACCCAGTACTTATGTATTTCCATGAAGAATATGAGAATGAAATTGTAATATGGAAAATCAATGTGGAACAAATTTCTCTGGGAATCTGTATCAAATTAATTATTGTTAGGAAGGGACTTATAATATATCAATAGCATGACTAGTGTTATTATCAACATAACTATTGACTGCACTGCCCTGAGCTCCAGGCACTGCGGGAATTTTATGTGAACACCGATCCTGACTATACTTTTGCTTCCTTCCTTTTGATATCTGTATTTTCATTTGAATCTCAAACAACAATGGATTCCGTTCTTTCTATCTACTCTGGCTACCATCCTTTGGGTTCTGATGACTTTTCAGGGTTTAATGAACTTACTAAGTGTGGGGGAGCCAAACCTTTTCCAAGGCCAGGAGGAACTTGTTTTCAAATGAAACCAGCCCAGCCATCCAAATCAGAGGATGATGAAGAAGAGAAAGTGAGTTTCTAACAAATCTACGGAGACCATAAATCTGCACGAAATGAAGAGACTATCGCTCTATAAAGGAATCAGAATATTTTAATGCATTTAGATTTCTAATGGGTAGGCACATTTGTTAAAATGTTAACTTAAAATCTGTATGACAATTATAAATACTAGCTGTTACTACAATGTAGGCAAGTAAGTTCCTAAAAAGAGATATTTCCGATTGTGGAATTCGGATTTTCTCATTAAATCTATGGAAACTTTTAAATTTAACAACTTAAACATCAAACTATCCCATAGTTTTGTACAAAACTAAGTATCCTTAAAAAGTTATGTTGATTTTGCATCTTTTATAGAATATCTAAACTTTCTCATTTTTATTTTCTTCAAAATTCGCACCCAAATGGAATAAGAGTTTATTTTAGCACAGGCAGACTTATGACAATTTCTGTCTTTCTGGTTAAGTAAATGAAGTGTAAAATCCGGTGTAAGTTTTTCTCTAAATGTGTTATTTTATATTAAATACATGTACATTATAATTTGAACTTTGATATCATGAGTAGCCAACTTCGAAATAAAAACCTCCAAATTGAGGCAGTCAAAAACAACATTAAAATTAATGCATACAAATTACAAAGTACTAATTTTAACAAGCAACACTAAATTAAAAGCTGTTCTTCAGTTAGTAAATGAAAAGTGGGGTCCGTGTCCTGTCTCTATATGGGTTACAGTCACTGATACATGCAAGTTTTCTTATTTTATTGGAATTTGAGCTTCATGGGGCCTCCTCACAAAATGGGGTCATACATAAAATGAAACAAAACGAAACAGAAATTCCTCCCAAAGTAAGTTACTGACAGGGCCACTAGGACGTAGCACTGTTTTCCAACTCTCTTTCTGAGCTTTGTCTATTTTGGTGGAGAGGAATGAAATATCTCTAAGTGCTAGTTGA